>CP136056.1:11380076-16380076 GCA_032464435.1 Aegilops umbellulata | reverse complement strand
AATGCCACTCGGTGCCACCGATTTCACAACAGGAAAAATGGTTTGCCACTTGTTTTATATTTCTTCTGATCCAGCTCCACTCAATGAATCTTGTCCTCTACAAGCATCACAGTTTTATCCATTGCTTTGTGCTGAGTCTCAAGGACCAAACCCATTCGACAGATTCCAGAAAGCCCTTCTTGGAAATTGATGTCAAAGGGGGAGAGAGAGATCACACAAAGCTTATCACCTACAAGAGAGAGAGAGAGAGTATTAAGGGGGGGAAAGATATCTCCAGGGGGAGAGAATACTCAAGGATCCCAGATGCTTGATGTTCAAGAGGAGAGATGACATGTCTTTTTGGGGGAAAGACATGTTCATATGTGCTTATTTGCATTAAGCTCTATCCATTTGTATCTTTCAGCTCTGATTTTCTGTTCCCTATCTTCTCCCAATATCCCATGCCAGATTCAAGGGGAGCAAGACATCTAAGGGAAAGAAATCATTCAAATTCATTGCATATCTTTACTCTTGGGGACATGTCTAATCCAATGTGGTACCTTGTACTCACTCTCTACATGTCATCCCAGTCTTGGTATTCTTGTGGTTTCTTTTGTTTGCTCTGGCTAGTGGATGTACCTGTGTTATCTAACCTTGTTTGTGCAGGTTCACTCCATCCTAAACCAACTCAAGACTACAAGGTAAGTATATGCATCAGAGTCATGAGTATGAGGAATTCTTGCTTATGTACATACTGTTTGCAAGAAGGACTCATGAGCATGAAGGTATTTTCCTTAATAGTCTTTTTCTCTGATGCATATGGCCAAGATACATGTAACACATTGCCTACTCTGTCATGGTTATGCTCTCACATGCTTCTATATTTCATATTCACATGATTGCATACATGTAGGGGGAGCCTATGTTTGTTACATGTCCTTCCAAAGCTTTACTTGCTATTCTTTATATCCTTATCTAAAGCTTTGATGTATGTTGCCATCAATTACTAAAAAGGGGGAGATTGAAAGCACAAGTGCTCCCCAGGTGGTTTTGATAATTGATGTCAACATATCTCTTGTTGGACTAACATTTTTATCTAGTATGTTTCAGATAAGTTCAACAATGGAGTGGCATGGACTAAAGGATGTGGGAACTCCTTCAAGATGCTAAGGACAAAGGAATGGCTAAAGCTTCAAGCTCAAGACTCTTCATTTTACATTTTAGTGATCCAAGATCACATTGAGTCTATAGGGAAAAGCCAATACTATCAAGGAGGGATGAGGTGTTGCTTAATGAGCCTCTTGCTTCATGTGCTTGGTGATATGCTCCAAAACCCTCAGCTACTTTCCCACTTCCACATATGACCTAAACCTAAAGTCAAACTCGGACCTACCGATTCTTTCTATCCGGTGCCACCGAGTTTCACATGTCATAGCCACTGCCAAACCCTAAGCAAATTGGTTCTACCGATAGGGATCTCGGTCTCACCGAGATAGGATTGTAATCTCTCCGTGTATGTCCATTACCAAAATCGGTCTCACCGAGTTTAGGCAATCGGTACTACCGAGATTACAATGCAAACTCTCTGGTTAACTTATTACCAAAATCGGTTCAACCGAGTTTAGTAATCGGTCCCACCGAGTTTGCCTGACCAACTCTCTGGTTAGCTAATTACCAAAATCGGTCTCACCGAGTTTGTGTAATCGGTCTCATCGAGATTACGTTATGCCCTAACCCTAACCATATCGGTCCTACCGAGTTGCATATCGGTCCCACCAAAAACCCTAACGGTCACTAGGTTTACTAAATCGGTCCGACCGAGTTTGTTGATTCGGTCCCACCGAGATTGGTAAATTGTGTGTAACGGTTAGATTTTGTGTGGAGGCTATATATACCCCTCCACCTCCTCTTCATTCATGGAGAGAGCCATCAAAACACATCTACACTTCCAACTCATATGTTCTGAGAGAGAACCACCTACCCTTGTGTTGAGCTCAAGATATTCCATTCCTACCATATGAATCTTGATCTCTAGCCTTCCCCAAGTTGCTTTCCACTCAAATCTTCTTTCCACCAAATCCAAATCCTATGAGAGAGAGTTGAGTGTTGGGGAGACTATCATTTGAAGCACAAGAGCAAGGAGTTCATTATCAACACACCATTTGTTATTTCTTGGAGAGTGGTGTCTCCTAGATTGGCTAGGTGTCACTTGGGAGCCTCCGACAAGATTGTGGAGTTGAACCAAGGAGTTTGTAAGGGCAAGGAGATCGCCTACTTCGTGAAGATCTACCGCTAGTGAGGCAAGTCCTTCGTGGGCGACGGCCATGGTGGGATAGACAAGGTTGCTTTTTCGTGGACCCTTCGTGGGTGGAGCCCTCCGTGGACTCGCGTAACCGTTACCCTTCGTGGGTTGAAGTCTCCATCAACGTGGATGTAGGATAGCACCACCTATCCGAACCACGCCAAAAACATCCGTGTCTCCAATTGCGTTTGAATTCTCCAAACCCTTTCCTTTACATTCTTGCAAGATGCATGCTTTACTTTCCGCAACTCATATACTCTTTGCATGCTTGCTTGATATGTATTATGAATGTTGAAATTGTGCCTAAACTCCACTTAAACTGAAAAAGTTTAAAAACTGCAACTTTAGCACTAAGTGTCTAATCACCCCCCCCTCTAGACACATCTTCTCAAGATCCTACACTTTTGCTAGCCTTCACTTGTACTAAGTGGGAATACTGCTTATGCATCCAATCCCTTAAACCCCAAAGTTATTCCACATGAGTCCACTATACCTTCCTATATGCGGTATCTACCTGTCGTTCCAAGTAAATTTGTATGTGCCAAACTCTAAACCTTCAAATAAATATTCTGTTTTGTATGCTCGAATAGCTCATGTATCAACCAAGGCTGTCCTTATCTTCCGTGTTAGGCGGGTTATTCTCAAGAGGAGTGGACTCCGCTCCTCACTCACGAGAACATGGCTGGTCACCGGGATGCCCAGTCCCATGCTTTATGCAAACTAAATCAAAATTAATTGCAAACAAAACTCCCCTTGGGACCTGATGTATGTTGGAGACACTCGTTGTTTCGAGCAAGTCATGGATTGATGCTTGTTGGTGGAGGGGGAGTATAAACTTTACTATTCTGTTTGGGAACCGCCTATAATTTGTTTAGCATGGAAGATATCATCATCTCTTAGTTGTTACGTTGACAATGAAAGTATACCGCTCAAAATGCAATTTATCTCTTTTTCAAAACCGAGCTCTGGCACCTCTACAAATCCCTGCTTCCCTCTGCGAAGGGCCTATCCATTTACTTTTATGTTGAGTCAACACCCTCTTATTAAAAAGCACTAGCTGGAGAGCACAGCTGTCATTTGCATTCATCACTATTAATCTATGTTGGGTGTGACTATGATTGGATCCCTTTTACCATGAATTACAATGTCCAGTCAGTCCTTGATCTTTAAAGGTGCTCTGCATTTATGTTTTGCGGTCTCAGAAAGGGCTAGCGAGATACCATCTTGTTATATCATATTATGATTGTTTTGAGAAAGTGTTGACATCCGAGGTTCATTATTATGGCTTGCTAGTTGATTATGCTATTGATATGAGTAATTGTGAGACCTGAGAATTACTGCAAATATGGTTAGTTATGATATATGCTGAAAACTTGAATGATTTCTTGACATAGTTACAACAACAAGAGCAAACACAGTTTGTAAAAGTTTTTCTTTCTTTCTTTCAGTTTGTCAACTGAATTGCTTGAGGACAAGCAAGGGTTTAAGCTTGGGGGAGTTGACACGTCTCCGTCGTATCTACTTTTCCAAACACTTTTGCCCTTGCTTTGGACTCTAACTTGTATGATTTGAATGGAACTAACCAGGACTGACGTTGTTTTCGGCAGAATTACCATGGTGTTGTTTTATGTGCAGAAAGAAAATATTCTCAGAAAGTCCTGAAACTCCACGGAACACCTTAGAAAAAATAATAAAAAATCCTTGCCAAAGATGAAGACCAGGGGGCCCACACCCTGTCCACGAGGGTGGGGGCGCCCCCCCACCCTCTAGGGCGCGCCCCCTACCTCATGGGCCCCCTGGACACCCTCCGACGCCAACTCCAACTCTATATATTGGCTTTCGGGGAGAAAAAATCAGGGAGAAGAAATCATCGCATTTTACGATACGGAGCCACCGCCAAGCCCTAATCTCTCTCGGGAGGGCTGATCTGGAGTCCGTTCGGGGCTCCGGAGAGGGGGATTCATCGCCGTCGTCATCATCAACCATCCTCCATCACCAATTTCATGATGCTCACCGTCGTGCGTGAGTAATTCCATCGTAGGCTTGCTGGAGGGTGATGGGTTGGTTGAGATTTATCATGTAATCGAGTTAGTTTTGTTAGGGTTTGATCCCTAGTATCCACTATGTTCTGAGATTAATGTTGCTATGACTTTGCTATCTTAATGCTTGTCACTAGGGCCCGAGTGCCATGATTTCAGATCTGAACCTATTATGTTTTCATGAATATATGTGAGTTCTTGATCCTATCTTGCAAGTCTATAGTCACCTACTATGTGTTATGATCCGGCAACCCCGAAGTGACAATAATCAGGACCACTTCCGGTGATGACTGTAGTTTGAGGAGTTCCTGTATTCACTATGTGCTAGTGCTTTGTTCCGGTTCTCTATTAAAAGGAGGCCTTAATATCCCTTAGTTTCCAATAGGACCTCGCTGCCACGGGAGGGTAGGACAAAAGATGGCATGCAAGTTCTTTTCCATAAGCACGTATGACTATTTACGGAATACATGCCTACATTACATTGATGAATTGGAGCTAGTTCTGTGTCACCCTATGTTATGACTGATACATGATGAACCGCATCCGGCATAATTATCCATCACTGATCTGGTGCCTACGAGTTTTCCATATACTGGTTTACGCTTATTTACTTTCCCACTTCTACAGTTACAATCACTACAAAATACCAAAAACATTACTTTTACTGTCTTTACTTTAGTTGCCATTACCACCACTATCACATTACTTTGCTACTAAACACTTTACTGCAGATACTAAGTTTCCAGTTGTGGTTGAATTGACAACTCAGCTGCTAATACTTGAGAATATTCTTTGGCTCCCCTTGTGTCGAATCAATAAATTTGGGTTAAATACTCTACTGTCGGATTTCGGGTTCCGGCAGACCCTTGAGGTTCGAACTCTGGGGTGCGCGCGGAGATTACGCTTCCTACCAACCTGCACCCCTCCGCCTCACAAGGATCTAAATTATGAGAAGAACAACACAAGAGACACAGGGTTTATACTGGTTTGGGCCACCGATGTGGTGTAATACCCTACTCTAGTGTGGTGGTGTGGTGGATTGCCTCTAGGGTTGATGATGATGAACAATACAAAGAAGAATAGCCTCACGAGGGTCTGTTCTTGCTGGGGGGATGAACTGCTAGGAGGAGTTCAGTCGCCCTTCTCCCGCTCTCTCTCTCTCTGATCTGATTGCCAATCAAATCCGTCCTCCGAATTCCTGATTGTCCCTACGTTGGGGGTGGCTAGTCCTATTTATAGGCACAGGCCCTTGGCCTCTTCCCAAATATTGAGCGGGAAGGGCGCCAACAATTGGCCATTTTGAAGGGGAACATCTGGTACACTTATCCTGACTAAAGTTGGTCCTCGCCTGCCAAAGGCTCTGGTGGTGACGCTGGCTTGGGCTCCACAATGACATCCTTCCTGCCGTTGGACTGGTCTTGGTTTTGTTGCACCGAAACGGGTGCCTTTGCTTGATCCTCCCGCCTGCGCTTGCTCCCTTTGCACCAAAGAGGAAAGGGAGGACACTGCGCGGGCTGGCGCCCGCCGGGCGCCCCTGGTCGTCATGGCTTGCGTCATGGATGCCTCGTGAGGTACCCGCCTTGATCTCTCCGCCTCCTCGCGAGCCAGCCTGATGAGGCCGTGCTTGAGGAAGCTCCGTGTCGTCCGCCCCGCGAGGCTTGGTCCCTCGCGAAGGTCTTGGGTCTGTGTTGATGAAGATGGGCCGTGCTGGGCCCCCTTGAGCCACGCCGCAGGCCGCAGGCAGGCAAGTCTGGGGACCCCCGTTCCCAGAATGCCGACAGTAGCCCCCGGGCCCAAGGCGCGCCCGGACTTGGCCGTGCAGGGAGGCGAAAGGGCAAGGGCGAAGCGCCGCGGGCCCTAACAGCCTGCGGCCTTGGGCACCGCGTGGCGGTTGATTGGACGTGGGCGTCTCCACTCCTCCACGGCGCCTCGGCATCTGCACGGATTGGACAAGTCACTGCATGCAAAACGGGTCATGATTACCTGAGATCGTGGAGGCCGACGGTTGGCCTTCGCCGGCTATAAGTACGGAACGGCGCGCGCCCTTCCAGTCCATTCCTCCTTGATCCTCCTTCTTCCCAGTCCTTGCTCCGTCTTGCGGCAATGGCTCCGATCTGCCGGTTCTCGGCGGCAAAGAAAGGAAAGGCCCCCCGAGAGGAACCAGACCCGCTCCAGCTGAAGAAACTACTCGCCCTCCGCCGTCGGGACGAGGGGACCCTTCAGGTGGTGTCGAGGCCCTGGGGCGAGCGGGCACCGCCGGGGTTCCCGCTCCCCTTGTATGCCCACATCGAGGGCTCTAACCGGGTTGATGCCGATCGCCACGGCCGGCGCCGCCATCGGTGCCGACGGGTCACGAAGGTGTGGGTCGTCCCCCCCGGGGTCCACACCGAGGGCTCCTCCGGAGAGTTCGTGCTCCACGCCGCCATGCCTCCTCAGTCTTGGATTCGCCTTCCTCCCTTCTTCGCCTCCATCATCCCAAAGGGAGAACTCCTGGAACTGTGGCTGTAGCACGCCGGCTGCAACACCCTTGCGACCGAGGCCGAGGTCGCAGTCGTTGCCCCGGGCGAGGTCTTCATGACTTGTGGCTGGGGTGAAATCGCCCGGGTTTGCAGGACGAGAGGCGCCCTCGTGATCCACTTGGAGTACGACGGTGCCTCGGTGATGTTCTTCAAGGTTTTCGACGCGAACGGGCGTCGGCTGGAGTGCTGCCCCAGGAGAGGTGGTCGAGACCCTGCCATGGCGAGGACCGGGCCCGCCGACCGCTCCTTAGGCGGCTCCTCGGGCGGCAGAGGCGTCGGAGGGTCCAGCGACTCCGGCGAACTCTTCGTGACTCCGGAGACGAGCGACGACAGCTACGAGCCCTCGAGCTGGCGCCGCTCCTGGAGCAGGGCGGGCTCGTCTGGCCATCGCCGACTATGATCTGGATGGGGTTGGCGCCGGTGCTTGACGGCCCACTATTGATGATGGCATCTTTTGTAGGGGCGCGTGTAGTTAGCGTCCCTCTAGGATCCGTTCCCTGCGAGGAATCAAAGTTGCGCCCCGCGGGGGCTTGTAAGGTGTCCGTGATCCTGTTTGTTAATACAACCCTTGTCGTAGAATTGTGCGAGTTGCTCATTCCGTCTTAGCTCAGTTCTTCCTTCCGAACCTCACGAGGGCTTGGTGCTCTGCGCCGACAGGTCCCAGTCCCAAGGTGGCTTCAGCCGTCGCTGGTATGCCAGGTCGCGATGCCGTGGTCAAGGCCAGGAGGTGAGCGACCCAAGGTTCGGTAAGAGCCCCTGAGTCACGATGCTCAGGAGGTCCCCTTTGGCTCTCAAGCAGCCGTCGTTCGGTGAGAAAGGAGAGCGGCCTCGCTAACACGGGATTGCATTAGGTGCGGGGACAGTGCCACGATAGCTGGTACTTCCGGGTAGTGACTTATCTCGAGAGTCAGGGACCGCTCCCTGGTGTGTCGCCGGGTCCGTGCATCGGCAGGCGCGAGGTTGCTCGGCGAGGTCCTCGCGTGTCCCTCCCCTCTCACCTTTGCTTCCCTTTCTGCTCTACGTCCTCGGGTCCCGGCCCTCGAGCGAGTCTCAGCCGTCGCTGGTATGCCACTTTGTGATGCCGTGGTCACGGCCAGAGGGTGAGGGCTGGAGAGCGAGTAGGAGCCCTGAGTCGCGATGCTCAGGCGCCCCCTTTAACGTGCAAGCGGTTCGTGCGGGTGAGAGTGAAGGAGACTCCGCAAGGGCCTCGCCTGACGCAGCTCCTTTAGGGGATCCTGTAGATCATCATAGAAAGAACAAGGGGTCGCCATGGCAATTGACAGTCAGCCGTTGGTTGCTTCCGAGGGGTGGTGAGGCACTGAAGGCTTGACGAGGTGGCGCAGTGCGGGGCTGCTGCGGCCAGAGCTCAGCCACTCAGGTTTGTCGGCGTTGCAGGGACGGACCCATGCCCAAGCTTCGTGCTGTTTGGGAGCAGCTCCGTCAGTTGGCATCAGTTGAGTGGGCAACTAGGTCAAACACATTAGCTGCGAAGGAGTGGATTCATTCAAATAGATGCTGGGAAAGCAGGCGTCACTGGGTCAGGCCCGAGCGTCCTGGGGATGATGCAGCCCGAGGGGCGCCCCCAACAAAGTAAGCTAATGACACGGAATAAAAGGGATACATGCCGCTGGGACGAACCCATGCGGCCTGGGAATAATGCAGCCCTGGGGGGCGCTCCCAACTGGAAATGCAACTTGAAAGATGTCACCTGATGATGTTGAGGACGAAGCAGTGTTGGTGAAGCAGAGTCGGTGGGCTGCGGAAGCCGATCCTCACGAGCCCCCAGGCCCTGGGGCCTCGGGAGGCTCCGGAGGCGCTGGTGGCTCCTCGCGGACCATCTCCATCTCCACCAGGGCTGCGGAACGCCTGGCCTCTTGAGCTTCCATGATGCCCCTCATGAGGCGCTGCTACGTGGCAGCCGCGCTCGGCAAGCCGTAAGGCATGCGAACGTAGCTGTGGGGTGGACCTTCGCAGTGCCCCACTCGCGAGGGCCAGAGGCGCCCCAGAGTGGCGACTCGATTGAGCCCTGGTATGTCGATGCAGACGCGCAGCCCACCATCCTCGCCTGGATGGAGAGCCACAGCTGGTAGGCGGCGGCCGCCTCTCATGACTCTTGACTCCTGTAGCTCTTGAATGACCTTGCTGACGAACTCCTGAGGGTCTAGCTCCCATTGCCCTACTCCTTCTTGAGGGAAACGTGCTTCGAAACACGCCTCCACGTGGTGCCCAAGCGCCTCCCTCATGACCTTAGCCAGGTCGGTGGCCCTCCAGGGGAGAGCCCCCGAGCCCTACCTAAGGAGGGTGCCGGGCATGCTTTCCTATGCGATGGAAGGGGGTTCCCCCTGGGCAGGCACGGGCCCTAAGGGGCCTGCCTCCTAAGGGACCGGGCCGGACGATGTCTTCTTCTTCTTGGGGGTGGTCTCGGGAAGCCTCCTGCTTCCGCGATCCGAGTCTTCCAGTGATGCATCCTGAAAGGCTTGTTCCAGGGAACATACCGCATCCTTCTCTTCACAGGGCACCGTGATGACTCCGCCACTCCCTGGCATCTTGAGGACGTTGTAGCCGTGGTGAGTCACGGCCATGAACTTGGCCAGCACCGGGTACCCGAGGATGGCGTTGTACGGCAGGCGAATGTGAGCGACGTCGAAGTCGATGAGCTCGGTGCGGTAGTTGTCGGGTGCTTCGAAGGTGACAAGGAGGCGGACCTGCCCGATCGGGACCGTGGAGCCGTCAGTGACTCCGGAGAAGGGCTTGGTTGGCTCAAGCTGGTTGTAGGGCACTTGGAGATTGTTGAATGTTTCCACGGACAGGACGTTGAGCCCTGCCCCGCCATTGATGAGGGTCCTGGTGACCACCACGTTGTTGATGATTGGGGAACAAAGCATCGGGAGGACTCCGGCTGTGGCTGCACACTTGAGCTGGTCCGCTGAGCTGAACATGATGGCGCACGATGACCACCTGAGAGGACGTGTGGCTTCGAGCTTGGGGAGGACTACATTCACTTCGCGGGCGAACTACTTGAAGATGCGCTGAGAGGCTGGGGCTTGAGCTCCGCCCAGGATGCAGGCTATTGCGCGTGGCTCCTGGAAGCCCCCAGCCCCCTCGTCCTCGTTGCGGTCCTCGTTTCTCCTTAGCTGCGGCAGCAGCGGTGGGAGGCCTGCGTTGCCTTGCGGGCGATCCTCGCGAGGCTGGTCCCTCCAGTCTTCCTCGCGAGGTTGATCGCGCCACCCTTGGCGTGGGCCGCGGTCTTCCCAGCGTCCTGCGTTCCTTCCTCCTCCTCGACCGTAGCCCCGGTCGGCTTGATCGGGGCGACGGCCAATCCTTCCTTCACGCACGGCTCGGAGCTCTTGACATTCGTTGGTCTTGTGGGTGTGGAGGTCGTGGTACACACAGTACCGACTGCCCTTGGAAGATTCGGGCTGATCTCTGCCCCGCTTGGTGTCCGGTTCTGCCGCGAGCACGGCAGCCCCCTTGCGCTTCACATCCTTGGCCTTGGACTTCTTCTCTTCTGGGTCTACGGCAGGCAACTCGAGGAGGGAGAGACACCCTTCCTCAGCCCTGGCACACTTGGTCGCCAAGTTGAACAGCTCCAAGGAAGTGCACAGGTCTTCATGCATCGCCAGCTCCTCTTTCATCTTGACGTCGCGCACGCCGTCGGAGAATGCTGAGATGATGGCCTCCTCGGACACCCTAGGAATCTTGAGGCGTGCGTTGTTGAAGTGCTGGATGTACTTTTGCAGGGTCTCTCTGGGATGTTGCTTGATGCGGCGCATGTCGCTCACTGTAAGTGCATCTAGTGCCCCTTAGTGATTTTGGTGTATTGAAGACTTATAGGTTAAGTATCTAATGCGTTTATGAGTGTACACAGGTCTATAATTCTATGAGGAGTTTGATATTTACAGAGAAAGTCGACCCCTAAAAATGAAGTTCTTCGACTAAAGACTTTGATATACTGAAGACTTTCTGAAGACTTTGAAAGTGAAGAAATTGGTGTGACCTTGAAGACTTGGTATTCATTCGAGGAACATGAAGCGTGAAGACTTTTGTTTTCGTAGTTTCATTTTCTCTTTCTTGAGTCATAGGAAACACCGTACTGTTAAAGGGGGTCGAGGAAATACTAAGGAGAAAATTTCCATGTGATGCTCAACTCAAATCCTACACCTACCAATCCCTTCGAGTGAAGCCATTGGAAATCTCATACAGTTCAGTCAATTTCTTCAGTGACAGAGACGCAGTTCTTCTGGTCACTGAGGACTTTGCTCTGACTGAGGAGTTAGGAATTTGCCCGTGCGAATTGCCTACACAGTGAGGAACATGATAGCCCTGAGGAATTTGAACCTCAAATTTCCGATCGTTGCTGTGCTGCGCGCCAGCTGTCCCAAAATATCTTATCCACCTAACGATCATATCATTGAAGGGCATTTATGTCTTATCATGTCGGGCTGCTCCCTAGGCTATAAATAGCCGCCCCCTACAACCACTAGCTGGTTGGCTGCTCTGCGAGAACTTGACACTTGTCATTTGAGAGCAACCCATCCTCCGAGGACTTTGAGCGAAAATCATCAAGTGAGGAAAATCCAAACCCCAAACCCAAAACACCTACAAACCCAAAGTGATTGAGCATCACTGAAGAGATTGATCCTGTGTGGATCCGACGCTTGTTACCTTTGAAGACTTTGCTTCTTCCAGACGGTTAGGCGTCAAGGTCTAGAGCATCCAAGAGGAATTGTGGATCGCCGAGTGACCAAGTCTGTGAAGGTTTGGAAGTCACCTGAAGACTTACCACGAGTGATTGGGCGAGGATTGTGTGTTCTTAGCTCAAGGAGAATACGGTGAGGACTTGGTGTCCCGAGCTGCATGCTCAGGACTGGGTGTCCGGGACTGTGTGTCCTCGAGTTTAAATACTCAGCCGCTCCAACCAGATGTACAACTGAGACAGCAGTTGGAACTGGTCTACCAAATCATTGTCTTCACCAAGCTTACTGGTTCTATTTCCTCAACTCTTTCATTTCCTCACTAGTGTGCTGTTTGTTTATCATATCTGTGTTTGAAGACTTTGACTGAAGACTTTCTCAATTTCCTCAGTTCAGTTTCTTCAGTCTGTTTGTCTTCATCTAGTGTTATCCTGTGTTTACGCTTTCTGTACTCTGTGTTTGTCTTCATTTCATCATGATGACTATGCTTGAAGTCTATTATGTTTTCATCTGAGTACTTATTCCGCTGCTAGTAGTTCTTCGCTAAGGAATTTCCTCACTAGCAAATTCCTCAGTGAAGAATTTCATAAAAATCGCCTATTCACCCCCCCTCTAGTCGATATAACGCACTTTCAATTGGTATCAGAGCAAGGTACTCCCTTGTTCTGTGCGATTTTGGTTTAACCGCCTGGAGTTTTAGTTATGTCGACCGCAGGTATGATCAAGGTGTCTGCTGGGTGTCCTACCTTCGATGGGACAGACTACCCCTACTGGAAGAATAAGATGCGAATGCATCTTGAGGCAATTGATAACGATCTCTGGTACGTTGTGGAAAATGGTGTTCCCTCCGTCACTCCCTCACTGAACGCTACCGATGTGAAGAGATTCAAGCAACTCGACTCCCAAGCGAAGAATATCATATGTGGCCATCTGAGTAAGGGTCAGTATGGTAGAGTGAGTGCTTTGGAAACTGCAAAGCTTATCTGGGATAGGCTATCCAAGGTCAATGAAGGAGTTTCAACTCAGCGTGACTCAAGAGTTGATGTTCTTCGTAATCTCTTCAATCGCTTCAAAAGACTCGACAATGAAAATGTGCAGCAAACCTTTGATCGCCTCACTGACATCTCAAATGAGCTTCAAGCACTTGGTGCCACTGACATCACCGACCATGAGGTGGTGAAGAAATTGCTGAGATCGCTTGATTCCTCATTTGACACTCTCGCACTGATGATACAAGAGCGTGGTGATTACAAGTCACTTGACCCCGCTGATATTCTCGAGAGGCTAAACACTCATGAGTTCCAGCTTGCTGAGAAGAGAGATCTCTACGGTACAAGCTATAGCAGATCACGTGCACTGAAGGCCAAGGTAGTATCTGAGTCCGAAGATGAAGACTCTGGTAGCAGCCTTGGTGATCTTGAAGAACTGAGTCGTGATCTAGCACTGCTTGTGAAGAAATTCCAGAAGTTCTTAAGACGTGGTCACTTTGGAAAACCCTCAAGGAGCAATGATTCCTCATCCAGTGACTATAAGAAGAGGCTTTGTCACAAGTGCAAGAAACCAGGACATTACATCCAAGACTGTCCTCAGTGGGAAAAGGAATCAAAGAAGAAGAAATACAAGGATTACAGTTCTGATGATGCGAAGAAAAAGAAGAAGTCCTCAAAATCTTCATCATCAAAATCCTCAAAGTCTTCGTCTCACAAGAAGAGCAGCTCCAAGAAGGCTCGGGCATTCATTGGCAAGGAAATGGACTCCGAGGCTGAATTTGAAGAAAATGAGGAAGAGGAACAATCTGAAGATTCTGAGTCTGGTGTGGCAAGCCTAGCCCTCGCTACTGCATTCGTCAGCAAATCCATCTTCAACACTGAAGAAAGTGAACTCACCAACAAGGCTGATGAAAGCAGTGATGACTACGCTCCCACCTATTGCTTCATGGCAAAGGGTGCCAAGGATGATCAACCCAAAGCCACTGAATGGGTACTTGATAGTGGATGTACAAATCACATGACTGGTGACAAGAATCTGTTAATGGATGCTCCCTTATCAGCGTCACACATGAAGCATATCATCTTCGCTGATAAAAGCAAAAGTCAGGTATTGGGTCTTGGTAAGGTTGCTATCACAAAGGATCGACACATGGACAAAGTCATGCTTGTTGAGTCCTTAGGATATAATCTTATGTCTGTCTCAATGCTTTGTGATCTTGATATGGTTGTTGTCTTTGGCAAGTATCGTTGTGTTGTGATTATGGAAGCTGACAATTCCAAAGTCTTCGAAGGCTTTAGGAGAGGAGACTTGTATATTGTTGATTTCTCTGCAGATTCACAACCAGCTGTGTGCCTACTTGCAAAAGCTTAAGAAGGATGGCTATGGCATCGACGACTTGGTCATGCAGGCATGAGGAATATGAACACGCTTGCGAAGAAGAAACATGTCATTGGCATTGAGAATGTCAAATTCCTCAAGGATCACTTGTGCGGTGCCTGTGAAGCTGGAAAGATGACAAAGGCCAAGCATCCAGCAAAGACTATCATGACCACTACTCGTCCATTTGAATTGCTTCACATGGATCTCTTCGGTCCTAACCATTATTCCTCTGTTTCGAATGAAGCATCTCAATATGGTTTTGTTATTGTTGATGATTACTCTCGTTACACATGGGTACACCTTGTCTCTTACAAAACTGAAGTGCAAGAAGTCTTCAAACGGTTTTCCTCGAGGGCTTCAACCAACATTGGTGTGAAGATTAAGCACATCAGAAGTGACAACGGCACTGAGTTCAAGAATTCGGGTCTCGATGACTACCTTGATGAACTTGGTATTACTCATGAGTTATCTGCTCCTTATACTCCTCAACAGAATGGCGTCGTGGAGCGCAAGAACAGGACTCTTGCTGAGATGGCTCGCACTATGCTCGATGAGTACAAAACCCCTCGTCGTTTCTGGGTTGATGCAATTGATACTGCGTGCCATATCATCAACAGAGTATATCTTCACAAATTCTTCAAGAAGACTGCATATGAACTCCTCACTGACAAGAAACCTAATGTAAGTTATTTCAAAGTCTTCGGTGCTAAATGCTGGATTAGAGATCCTCATCACAACTCTAAATTTGCACCGAAAGCACATGAAGGTTTTATGCTTGGTTACGGAAAGGACTCGCACACCTACAGAGTCTTCAGCAATGTTCTTCACAAGATTGTTGAAACTGTAGATGTGCGGTTCGATGAAACTAATGGCTCGCAAAAGAGAGCACCTACCTTCTGTGTTAGATGAACCTGCACCTGAGGATTCTATCAAGCACAAGGCTACTGAAGATGTCATTCCTACTGAAGAATCTGCTGAAGAATTCATTCCAGAACGTGAAGAACGTCGAGCTGATGCACCTGAAGAAAATGCTGAGGAAATTGATGGTGAAGAAAATGCTGATCAAATTCCTCAACGACAACCAGCTCACCCTCACGTTGCAAAAGAAGTGCAAGTGGAGAAGATCATTGATGACATTAGAGCACCAGGTCCTCTCACACGCTCAAAAGCTTCACATCTATCTAACTTTTGTGGGCACTTTGCTTTTGTCTCTATCACAGAGCCCACTAAGGTAGATGAACCATTTCTGGAGCCTGAGTGGATTCAGGCCATGCAAGAAGAATTACATCAGTTCAAGCTCAACAACGTATGGGAACTAGTCGATCGTCCCGATCCTCGCAAACATAACATCATTGGCACAAAGTGGATCTACCGCAACAAGCAAGATGAAAATGGTGTTGTGGTGAGGAATAAGGCACGACTAGTAGCTCAAGGCTACACACAGGTTGAAGGAATTGATTTCGATGAAACTTTTGCACCTGTTGCTAGACTTGAGGCTATTCGCATATTGCTTGCTTATGCTAACCATCATGATATCATCTTACACCAAATGGATGTAAAAAGTGCATTCCTCAATGGTAAGCTTGAGGAAGAAGTATATGTTGCTCAACCACCAGGTTTTGAAGATCCAAAGCATCCTGACAAAGTCTTCAGACTTAACAAGGCCCTCTATGGCCTCAAGCAGGCCCCACGGGCGTGGTATGATACACTGAAGAAATTCTTCATGAAGAAAGGCTTCACACCCGGTTCACTCGATCCTACTCTCTTTACTAAATCTTATGACGGTGAACTGTTTGTGTGCCAAATATATGTTGATGATATTATCTTTGGATGTACTGACCAACGTTATAGTGATGAATTTGCCTATATGATGAGAGAAGAATATCAAATGTCTATGATGGGAGAATTGAAATTCTTCTTAGGTCTTCAAATTCGTCAACAGCGCAATGGCATATTCATATCTCAGGAGAAATACCTCAAGGATGTCCTGAAGAAATTCGGCATGCAAGATTGCAAAGGCATCAAAATTCCTATGCCCACAAATGGTCAACTATGCACTGATGAAAATGGTACTGACTTTGACCATAAGGTATACCGCTCCATGATTGGTTCTTTATTGTACTTATGTGCATCTAGGCCAGATATAATGCTTAGTGTTGTCATGTGTGCACGATTTCAAGCTGCACCGAAGGAATCACACCATAAGGCTGTGAAGCATATTCTTCGATATCTAGCTCACACACCAACACTAGGATTATGGTATCCCAAGGGCTCGGATTTTGATCTCATTGGATATTCAGTTTCTGACTATGCTGGTGACCGTGTGGATCGCAAGTCAACTTCCGGTACTTGTCATTTCCTCGGACGATCCTTGGTCTGTTGGTCCTCGAAGAAACAGAACTGCGTATCACTATCTACTGCTGAAGCTGAGTACATTGCTGCTGGTTCTTGCTGTGCTCAACTACTATGGATGAAGCAAACGCTCAAGGACTATGGCATCAACGTGAAGAATGTGCCTCTCCTCTGTGACAATGAGAGTGCCATCAAGATTTCTCACAACCCAGTTCAGCACTCGAAGACAAAACACATTCAAATTCGTCATCATTTTCTTCGTGATCATGTGTTGAAGGGCGACATTTCTATTGAGTATGTGAAGACTGAAGAACAGCTAGCCGATATCTTCACTAAGCCCTTGGATGAGAAGAGATTTTGCAAGTTGCGGTGTGAGCTAAATATCTTAGAATCTTTGAATGTACTTTGAAAAGGCACTCATCCTAACACTTATACAAAATTGATGACTTAGATGTGCAACACATGAAGAAACGTTTTTCTTCAATCAATGAAGAATAGCACTCTAAGTGTGAAGAAACTAATGAGGAATTTGATTCTCAGAACCCTACGACAATTGTACGCGGTGTCTGAAATCATCATTCTTACACGGTGGGTCATGCCACCACAAAAGTTGAAAATCTTCAATTTGAGTTTTTCCTCAACTTTTGAAATTCTTCAGTTTTTCAAACTTTACAAAGTCTTCACTTGTGCCGTCGTTTTTCTTCATTGGCTATATATATATATATATATATATATATATATATATATATATATATATATATATATATATATATATATATGGTTTTATGTCCTCTACAGCATTCACTTATAGCTATTTCTTCAAGTTGGAACTTTTCTGCTAAGTGAATGTGATCGGACCCTTCCCCTCTATGCTATACTCAATCCAATCTATTCACAAATTCTTCATGTGCGTTCTATTTGAAACTCGTTCAAATTCTTCATTGTGTCCTTGTCAGCTGAAGAAATTGCGAACGGAAAGCTAAAACTAATCTTATCCAAACTTTTGGTTTTGCCGCTCAAACCGTTCCGCATCCCACGATGGATTATTTTATCCACCCACGATCTTACACGATCTCAACCACACAGTACGTGGGTGACACATGTCGCAAGAAGGAGAACGGCCAGGGGCACGTTCGTCCCAAATCTTCGAACAAACAGTTTTTCACCGCAGCTATAAATACCCCCCCTTCGCCATCCTCACTTCTTTTACCCCGCTCGATCTCACTCCCTCGCTCGAGCTCTCCAAACCCTAGCGCCGTCGCTACTCCATCGTCGCTGATGTGGAAAAGCTTCACTGCCTCGACCTCATCGCCGTCGTACTCACGCCGACCGCGGAAATCTTCACCTCCGCCGCCGCCGTAGACGTCTTCCTCCGCCAAGTTAGGGCGTGGAAGATCTGCATCGATGAACTTCACTGTTCCAACTCCCAGTTCGTCGTGTTCTTCGTTCCGGGTAATTAAAAGCTAATTTTACTGCCCTCGTTGATTTGAAATTTTTCTACAAAATCTTCAAAGGTGTTTTATTCTTCAAATCCTCACACACAAAACACCTCACATGTTATCTGTTCTTGATTCATTTCCCTAAGCCACAATTTCTTCAAGATTCCTCAATTGTGTGGATACTCGATCTATACAACTCTGGAACCTAAGATATAAAGCGCTTAGTGAAATTCCTCAAGACGAATCTGGTCAAATTCCTCAAACTTGTTCTTTATGAAAAACCCTCTGAGAACGCATATGACCTCTTCAAATTCCTCGCAACTATACTCTGTTCACAGGTACACATGTCCGCTGCTGAATCTTTAGGTTCTCATCAACTTAACTCATTTGCAGTGTTCCTCAAAGAAAAGTTGCATACTTCTTCAGAGAATTCAATTGTTCAAATTCCTCATCTGAAGAAAATGGCTGAAGGTAAATGGCCACAGAAAGGAGGAAAGAAGCCTGAGGTCATGACTGCTTTTGAGATCCCAGAGGATATTTACAAAGAGTACTGCACGCCTGATGAAGCCAAGTTTGGCAAAGAAGATAAAAATCAGCGCAAGGTGCGAATCCAGAGGATTGAATGGAGATGGGCACGTGAATGGAGGGAGTACAGATATGTTACTCCAAAGTACATGAAGAAATTCGCACTAAACCCTCCATGCCCAAGAGCCCCATTGGCACCTGGCCAAGTGGCTGATCCCACTAGCATCAAGCGCGGTGAGGATTTTCCTGAAGAATGGGCCAAGCGCCAAGCTAAACTGGCAAGGCAAGCCAGAGAAGCAGTGAGGAAATTCAATGAAGACTCTGCTGCTGCTGCTACTTCCACTGAGGCCTCGATCAAGCCGAAGAAAGCAATGCTAAAGAAGCCCGCTCGCAAGCCAAGTGCTTCATCTTCAATGCCCTCACGGCCAAGTTCCTCAGTTGCGCCCTCACGGCCAGAATCTTCAAAATCTTCAAAGCAAATTCCTCATGCTGCTCCTGCTCCACCAAAGTCCTCACCACATGTGCATCTGGCCTCATGCCAAAGGACGACTGGCATCTCTATTGCCTCTGTTGTCTCAGCTAGTTCTTCAGCTGCACCAAATTCCTCCGCAAGACCCTCACTGCTGAAGAAAAAGGCTACTGCTGGACGCGTCACTCGCACAAGTCCTCAGAAGAAGCAGGTAGTCTTCACTGTGCCATCTGATGATGATGAAGCTGTGAGGAAGAACTTACTGAAATCATCAGAAACCGACAAGAACGGGCTGCTAAAGCCAAAGGCACACCTATGCCCCTGCTATTGGATCCAAAGGCGATCCTAGATTATATTGATCTCTGGCATAAGGTTCCTCACACACCTATACCTGATTTCAAGCTGACACCTGGTCAAAGTCACATGTTGACTCACTTCATCCAAGAGGAGAAGTGGAAATATGATAAGGCCAGAGAGATCAAGAAATCACAGTACCGCAAGGAGAAGCTACTGAAGAAAAATGTTCTCTCAATGAAGCCTGAGGAACTTGTCAAGATGCAGGCTGAGACCAAAGCCATCAGCGACAAATTTGACTCCTACTATGCTAATTGGCAAGGAGCCAAGGTCAGATTTGTAAGGCTGTCTGATACCTTCACCAAGGGTGCAGCCTCAAAGCCACAAATTCCTCAAGCTGAAGCATCTGTTCAGCAAACTGAAGAACATGCCAGCACCGCTGATGAAGTCCAGGCTGCTGAAGAAAATGCTAGTTCCAAGGCTGATGACTCTGCTCCAGCTGTTGATGAAATTGCCAGGGCATCCACTAGTGGTGCGCCTGAAGAAATTGAAGAAACCAGGGCAACTGCATCAGTTGCGCCTGAGGAAAATCAACCAGATTCCTCAGCTCCACCTGCGCCTACGCCAACTCCAATTCTTCCATCTGCATTAAATGTGAAGAAAACAAAGGCTGCAGAACGAGCTGCTGTGAAGAAAAGGAAGGCATCAAATGCTTCAGAATCTTCAGCTCCCAAGAAGATGAAGCCGATGACAAGCTCTTTTGCAAATCCCATTGATGTTGTTCCTATCTCCTCCGTGCCATCAAAGGACCTTGTTCCTTTTGGTGAAGATTATGAGATCCCTAGTGGATCAGATGAAGAAACTCAATCTGCTGCTTTGTCAGAGCAGATTGATGAAGAAATTGAAGCGGATGCAATCCCTTCAACCCCAATGGTCTCAACACCAATGCCTCAGTTTGATGCTGAAGAGGCTGGTGTTGAAGAAATGGATGAAGATGTGGATATTGGAAGCACCACTCCAGTGATGAATGACGACTTTTGGGAAAGTCAGCATCCCAATTCCCCACTCTTCACTCCCCTGCAGAAAATTCCTCACTCCCCTTCACCAACAGTACAATTGGGCTCTGAAGAAACTCGTCCCACTGCATCTGTGAATGAAGAAATTCTAGCCACTAGCGCTGAAGAAACTGCATCTGAAACTGACAAGGTGACTGCACCTGAGGAAAATCCTGAAATTCCTCAGCCTGAAGAACCTGAAATTGTGATTCCTGAGGTCATGATGCAACTCACTGACACTCCTCTGCCAAGGCCAAAGGATCCATTCTCACGAAAATAGAAATTCAAGGCTGAAGACTTCTATGGCGAGCACGTGTTCTTCACTGAATACAATCCATATGACTCTCCTCGCATAAGGAAGAGGCGTTTCTGGACTGCCAGCCAAGCAAATTTCTATTCCTCAGTGCTTTACAACAAAGACAAAGTCTTCGATCATGCTCATATTCCTCACGTGGATATGGAGTCTTTGCCGTGCTTCACGCCAGTGCTCAGTGTTCTTCACGACGCTGGGCTGCTCAACTTCTGCACAGATATATGCGATTGGAATGAAGAGCTTATTCTTCAATTCTATGCAACATTGCACATCACCGGCAACTCTGAAGATATCAATTCATGGGTTTTGGACTGGATGACTGACAACACCCACCATAAGGCCCGTGCATCTGAATTGCTTCGGGTCCTTCCTCTGAGTCCACCCACTGAAGATGCTCGCTGTGTGTACAACGAACCTGAGCTTTCAAATCATTATATGCAAGTGCTGATGAAGCCTTTGAAGCCAGGGCAGGCTCCTAGAACCAATTTCCTCGTCAAGGAATTGCTGTATGTGCCAAGGACTATCTATCGCATTCTGACGAAGACAACGAGTCCCATCAAAGGCCACGACTCGTCTAATGAAGAAGTCGTTGGCATCATGAAGAATCTGCTTTTCAACATCATCCATGGCGTTCCCGTCAACTTCCATGATTTCTTCATGAGGACTCTGGCCAACATTGCTATGTCACCATTTGAGCTGAAGCCTTATGCACCTTGGATAATGAAATTCATCAGGATAAGGTCTTCACTCAACTACAAAGCTGAAACGCTCAACCACTGCAGCTACTTGCCTCTCATTGAAGTCCTCAAACGGATATTTTCCTCAGCTGAAGAAAAAGGCAAGGCCACTGCTGTGATAGATGAAGGCATTCGTCCATTGGATGGCCAATTTCGCAAAGCTGCATCTTACTCCACCAATGATGACTCTGCCACACATGACTCTCCTGCTAAAACTGCCATGCCAAATCCTCAAGCCACAGCACCCAGGGTGATGACTGACCGTGAGTTACTCCTCGGTCTTCATCAAAAGGTTGATCGCAACCACAAATGGGTCAAGCGTCAGTTTGGTTCAATTCTTCACAACATGACTTCCACACACAATGCAGTGAAGAAAAACCACTACTACCTTCATGAAACCCTCAACCGCACATGGGCTGTTCTATCTCAAGTATACAGTGCTGAAGACTTGGAGAAAATGGGTCTCAAAGAAGATTTTTACTGGTTTGCACCTCCTCCGAAGAAATACAAGAAGGTCAAGGTTCCTTCTTTGGTGGCCAGCTCATATTCTTCATCGCGTGCGACTGATGAAAATGAAGACTTGGACGACACTGCAGCAGGCCCTACTTCAACGACCGACCCCAACAACGCTGGCGCTCCTTCATCAACTTGAAAATCTTCAGGGGCGTTAGTCCTAAGATTTTCGATCCTTTTGGTCATTTGATGACAAAGGGGGAGAAATCTGAGTTAGTCTTCAAGCGGGTCTATAATAAGGGTTTATTCGTTTTTTTTAAGTTACAACTCTCGTTCTTCCGAAACTTTTATTGGATCGAGTTGTAATCTTAAGTCCGATGGTGCGCTGAGACTTTTGTTGCACTTTGCTTTGATACTTTGATGCGCTATTCTACATGCTTATTCCTCGTTGATATTATTGCACGCATGCTGAATTACATCAGGCATCATATTTCATCATGCATTTCAAATTCTTCATATTATACATCAAATGCGTGTATGAATTACAAGACATAGGGGGAGATCTCCATGATACAACTCTTCAAGTGTGCATTGCTTCAAAAGCAAATTCCTCACTATGCACATCTTCAGGGGGAGTTCTTCTATATCTTGCAATCAAATTCCTCAATATCAGTATTTACACTTCATATATTTATCCCCGTTGAAAACTTAACCTATGTTGTCATCAATCACCAAAAAGGGGGAGATTGTAAGTGCATCTAGTTCCCCTTAGTGATTTTGGTGTATTGAAGACTTATAGGTTAAGTATCTAATGCGTTTATGAGTGTACACAGGTCTATAAGTCTATGAGGAGTTTGATATTTACAGAGAAAGTCGACCCCTAAAAATGAAGTTCTTCGACTAAAGACTTTGATATACTGAAGACTTTCTGAAGACTTTGAAAGTGAAGAAATTGGTGTGACCTTGAAGACTTGGTATTCATTCGAGGAACATGAAGTGTGAAGACTTTTGTTTTCGTAGTTTCATTTTCTCTTTCTTGAGTCATAGGAAACACCGTACTGTTAAAGGGGGTCGAGGAAACACTAAGGAGAAAATTTCCATGTGATGCTCAACTCAAATCCTACACCTACCAATCCCTTCGAGTGAAGCCATTGGAAATCTCATACAGTTCAGTCAATTTCTTCAGTGATAGAGACGTAGTTCTTCTGGTCACTGAGGACTTTGCTCTGACTGAGGAGTTAGGAATTCGCCAGTGCGAATTGCCTACACAGTGAGGAACATGATAGCCCTGAGGAATTTGAACCTCAAATTTCCGACCATTGCTGTGCTGCGCGCCAGCTGTCCCAAAATATGTTATCCACCTAACGGTCATATCATTGAAGGGCATTTATGTCTTATCATGTCGGGCTGCTCCCTAGGCTATAAATAGCCGCCCCTACAACCACTAGCTGGTTGGCTGCTCCGCGAGAACTTGACACTTGTCATTTGAGAGCAACCCATCCTCCGAGGACTTTGAGCGAAAATCATCAAGTGAGGAAAATCCAAACCCCAAACCCAAAACACCTACAAACCCAAAGTGATTGAGCATCACTGAAGAGATTGATCCTGCGTGGATCCGACGCTTGTTACCTTTGAAGACTGTGCTTCTTCCAGACGGTTAGGCGTCAAGGTCTAGAGCATCCAAGAGGAATTGTGGATCGCCGAGTGACCAAGTCTGTGAAGGTTTGGAAGTCACCTGAAGACTTACCACGAGTGATTGGGCGAGGACTGTGTGTTCTTAGCTCAAGGAGAATACGGTGAGGACTTGGTGTCCCGAGCTGCGTGCTCAGGACTGGGTGTCCGGGACTGTGTGTCCTCGAGTTTAAATACTCAGCCGCTCCAACCAGATGTACAACTGAGACAGCAGTTGGAACTGGTCTACCAAATCATTGTCTTCACCAACCTTACTGGTTCTATTTCCTCAACTCTTTTATTTCCTCACTAGTGTGCTGTTTGTTTATCATATCTATGTTTGAAGACTTTGACTGAAGACTTTCTCAATTTCCTCAGTTCAGTTTCTTCAGTCTTTTTGTCTTCATCTAGTGTTATCCTGTGTTTACGCTTTCTGTACTCTGTGTTTGTCTTCATTTCATCATGATGACTATGCTTGAATTCTATTATGTTTTCATCTGAGTACTTATTCCGCTGCTAGTAGTTCTTCGCTAAGGAATTTCCTCACTAGCAAATTCCTCAGTGAAGAATTTCATAAAAATCGCCTATTCACCCCCCCTCTAGTCGATATAACGCACTTTCACTCACGGCGGGTGGCCGGTCGCGAGTACCTTGGAAGTTGGCGATGAAGCGGGTGCGCATCTCGTCCCAGGAGGAGATCGTGCCTGGGGCCAGGTTCAGGAGCCAGGTGCGGGCCCCGTCCTTGAGCGCCATGGGAAACCAGTTCGCCGTGATCTTCTCATCTCCATTGGCAGCTTCGTTGCCCAGCTCATAGAGCTGGAGGAACTCCGCACGGTCGGCCGTGTCGTCATAGCGAGGAGGCAAGTCTGGCTTGAACTTGCCGGGCCACGCGACGCTGCGCAGCTCGGTGGTGAACGCACGGCAGCCCGCCGTGGCCACGGGAGGCCTTGGGTGACGGAGAGCTTGGTCTTGCAGGTCCCCGCGCTCTGCAGCTGGGAGCAGCGCGGGGTCTTGATGTGCGGGGGCAGGAGCGTGGCCGCACATGCTGGAGCAGGGAGCGCCCAGGCGGCTTCTTGCGGGTGAGGGACTTCTTGGCAGCTCTGCTCTTGCCGCGCTGGTGCCTGGAGGAGCGGGTTCCACCCAGGGGCCACGCGCCTTGCAGCCAGGGCGTCTTCTTGGTGAGGAGGCGGCTGGGGCGCCCCCGGAGCTTCGTCGCCCGCGCAGGGCGGGGTGCGGTGCAGCGAAACGGACGGTGCAAGAGAGCCCCCCGCGGCGCGGACGAGCTCGGCAACGCGGTCGAGCCACTCTTCACAGACGTCGTCGACGGGACGGTAGCGCAGGAGCTCGTTTGCCGTGATGAGCGCAGCTAGAGCCTCCATGAGTGCATGGAGCGCGCGGGACGAAGAACCAGCCGGGGTGAGCGAGGGAGTAGCGGTGCGTCCGTCTTGCCGCACGGACGGATGCTGGGATGACTCTTGCTTCTCGTTCCCCGCCGGGCCGGTGGCGGCGTTGACGGCAGGTGACGGGGAACGGCAGGGACGCCCGCCGATGGGAGCCGTCTGGGCGACGCGGGAAGTGAGAGCGGCTCGGCGTTCGGCGCGGGCCCGACGAGCGTCAGACATGGACGTGATGGTCGGAGGAGAACGGGGTGGTGGAGAATGAATTCTGGCGCACCCCTACCTGGTGCGCCAAATGTCGGATTTTGGGTTCCGGCAGACCCTTGAGGTTCGAACTCTGGGGTGCACGCGGAGATTACGCTTCCTACCTACCTGCACCCCTCCGCCTCGCAAGGATCTAAATTATGAGAAGAACAACACAAGAGACACAGGGTTTATACTGGTTCGGGCCACCGATGTGGTGTAATACCCTACTCCAGTGTGGTGGTGTGGTGGATTGCCTCTTGGGCTGATGATGATGAACAATACAAAGAAGAACAGCCTCGCGAGGGTCTATTCTTGCAGGGGGATGAACTGCTAGGAGCAGTTCAGTCGCCCTTCTCCCTCTCTCTCTCTCTCTCTGATCTGATTGCCAATCGATCCGTCCTCCGAATTCCTGATTGTCCCTACCCTGGGTGTGGCTAGTCCTATTTATAGGCAAAGGCCCTAGGCCTCTTCCCAAATATTGAGCGGGAAGGGCGCCAACAATTGGCCATTTTGAAGGGGAACATCTGGTAAACTTATCCTGACTAAAGTTGGTCCTCGCCTGCCGAAGGCTCTGGTGGTGACGCTGGCTTGGGCTCCACAATGACATCCTTCCTGCCATTGGACTGGTCTTGGTCTCGTTGCACCGAAACAGGTGCCTTTTCTTGATCCTCCCGCCTGCGCTTGCTCCCTTTGCACCAAAGAGGAAAGGGAGGACACTGCGCGGGCGGGCGCCCGCCTGGCGCCCCTGGTCGTCATGGCTTGCGTCATGGACGCCTCGTGAGGTACCCTGCCTTGATCTCTCCGCCTCCTCGCGAGCCAGCCTGATGAGGCCGTGCCTGAGGAAGCTCCGTGTCGTCCGCCCCGCGAGGCTTGGCCCCTCGCGAAGGTCTTGGGTCTGTGTTGATGAAGATGGGCCGTGCTGGGCCCCCTTGAGCCACGCCGCAGGCCACACGCAGGCAAGTCTGGGGACCCCCGTTCCCAGAACGCCGACATCTACCCTATAAAACTGTTGCGATCCCCTATACTTGTGGGTTATCAGCCCCCGTCGTCGTCGTCGCCCTGCCCCCCCCCCCTTCCTCGCCGGCCGTCGCCCCTGCCCTGTCGCCGTCCTCGCCGCCGAACGCGCGCCCCCTGCCCCGTCGCCATTCTCGCCGCCGAACCCGCGCCCTGCCCCTCCTCACCTTGGTCCGACCGGCGCCCCTCCCCTGTCCTTGTTTTTTTTCATATATTATATGCTTGTTTTTTTCCAGATTATATATATGTATATATGTGAGTATATGTATTGTGTATATATGATATACGCCTTCTTTTTAGATTTTTTGTTCATATATATGACTATTTGTATTTTTCCTTTTTTATAAAAAATGTATATATGTTTGTATGTTCTCTGTGTATATATGTTCATATATGCAAAAGTTAGATTTATATATTTAGAAAAGGATTATCTATATATGTTCCCTGATTTAGTACATTTTAGGTTAGTTTCATTTTTAGAAAAGTTTTATATATTTAGGAGAGGAAAAAGGAAAATAAGAAGAGGAAAAATGAGAAGAAGAGGAGAGGAAGAAAAGGAAGAGGAGAAGAAGAGGAGACGAAGAAAAGGAAGAGGAGAATGTTCTGTTTTTTCTTCTTCTCCTCTATTCCTTTCTTCTTCTCCTCTTTTTTTTCTTCTTCTTTTTTCTTCGATCTTCTCCTCTATTCCTTTCTTCTTCTCCTCTTTTTATTTCTTCTTCGTTTTCTTATGTTTTATCGGGTCTGTCGTCGTTGATATACCCCTCCCAATAACTTCAACACGAGGGGGGGTCGATATACCCCCTCCCCGATAATATTATTTTCCCATGTACATATGTCGTCGTTGTCGATATAACCCCCACCCGATAACTTCAACACGTGGGGGGTCGATATACCCCCTCCCCGATAACATTATTTTCCCGTGTATGTATGTCGTCGTTGTCGATATTACCCCCTCCCGGATAACTTCGACATGAGGGGCGGTCGATATATATATACACCCTCTCGACTGTGACAACTTATACCGCGGGAGCACCTCCCGACCCTCTCGCTCAACCAAAACGCTCGAGGACACCCAAACCCTAGAAAAAAATGATGTCGGTCTCCTACCCCCTCCCGCCACGTCCCTACCCGACAAACTCTCTCGAGGCCACCCCAAACCCTTGGAGCGTTGTCGAGGCCACCCCAAACCCTAGAGAAGCAGCGTCGAGGCCACTAATATGATTCCTTATTGTGATTAGCTAGCTAGTTCTACGTTTGCCACTAATATATCCATCTGTCATGTTTGAATAATAATTGCCATGTTGTAATTAATATGTGTAGTAACTATGGACAACCCCCGAGACGAAGCACAAGAAGCGGTGTTGGGGGGACATAATCGCACAAGGAAGTGATGCCGTCTGCTTGTTGTTTCTCAACGACACCGATGGTCTAGAAGGACAGGCTGAAGAAGCAGGCTATGATTATGATGGCTCCGGTGACCCAATGCCGGTGCAAGAAGGAGACCGTGAGGACGGCTCCGGTGACCCAATGACGGTGCAAGAAGGAGACCGTGATGATGGCTCCGGTGACCGAACCGAGTTCGGCCAGGTATATATATTAGTTAAGCATGTGCTGACTAGCTAATTGATGCATTCATTGTTTTGGTATGTACACATATTAATTAACTCTCGTCTTTCTTCTTTTTTTAGCCCTCCGGATCAAGCACAACTTCGGTAAAGAGACGAGGCCCGAAGAAAAAGTTGAGCTCGGATGAAAGGTTTGAGATCACAGCAATCGCGCGCGACGGCCAACCGATTGAACCCATCCGGACAAAAGATGCATTTTCTGCTCAGTGTGGGGTTCTTGTTAGGGACAAGATCCCGATCAGCATCCACCAATGGTATAAGCCTAAGAACGAAGACCCTGAGGTGTCTTATGTCAATGATATGCAGAAAAATGATCTTTGGACTGAGCTGAAGTCAAATTTCACCCTACCGCCAGAGGAGGATCAGGAGAAGCCAGTTAAAGAGAAATTAATCAAGTCTTTTGCTCTTAAGAAGATGGCAGGCCTATTCAGGAGGTGGAAGAATGAGCTGAAAAGGTTTCTCGACAAAAAAGAAACACCAGAATTCATCGGCAAATATGAGAAGATAAGAGATCACTGGCCCGCATTTGTGGCCCACAAGACATCAGAAAAGAGTAAGAAGATGTCGGCGACAAACAAGAAAAATGCTGCGAAGAAGAAGCTTCACCATCGCACGGGGTCAGGTGGCTACCTCAAAGCCCGGCCTAAGTGGGCCAAGGCTGAGAATGATCTGCTTGATAAAGGGATCGAACCAGAGACAATGAACTGGCCAGACCGTTGCCGGACTTGGTTCTTCGGGGCTGGCGGAACCTTGGACCCTGTATCAGGGAAGTGCCATTGGACGGATGAGAAAATGAAACTACTAGTCAAGAGGCTTCAGCACTATATCGATGCAGCGCAGCAAGGGACGTTCGTTCCAGACAGAGAGAACGACAAGCTCACAATGGCCCTCGGGAAACCTGAGCACCCTGGACGGACACGAGGCACGCCAGGCTCCGTTCCATGGAAGGTTGGGTTTCCGAACACAGGCGGTTACAAATACCAGGAGAGGAGGAAGAAAGTGCAGCAGACCCAACTGCAGGCCCTGCACGCAAGGGTACAAGCGATAGAGGAACGAGAAGCAAATCGCAAGAAACAAACTGCCGAAGCTTCCCCCGAAGCTACCCCGCTATCTCAGCGGAGAAGCAGCGTGGCTTCCACCGAGCTGCTTCAGCCGGAGCATGTCTTGACGGCTCCTGCCAGCTACCCCGTGGATGCTATCACGGAGTCTCAATATTTCCACCTTATGACGCAATGGCAGAACTTCAAAGTCAAGGCGGCTATCGGCTCTGTTCGACCTCCTGAACCCGGCGTAACTTTTCACTGTCATCTGATTCCAGAAGGATATGCTAGGGTGACGAGGGACGAAATAACGAAGGGATTTGAGGACCTCCAGCTTGACCACCCTACCGGTGAAGGGGGGACTCGGCTGGGTTCTGCTCTGAAGACTCCATGCCTATGGCGGAAAGAGCTCATCAACCTTCCGAACTGGACGCCTCCGCCTCCTCCTCCTCCTCCAGCGAGTCAGGGCACTCCGCCTCCTCCACCGCCTCCTCCTCCGGCAAGTGATGATCAGGGCACTCGGCCTCCTTCTCCGGCGCGTGGAGGCACTCCGCCTCCTTCTCCGCCTGCGCCGACGCGCCCGAGCAGCCACCAGCCTCCTCCTTCTCCGCCTCGCCAGCAAGGGCGGAAGAGACCCGCCGCCACCCCTGCTGCTCCGGCGCGTCTTAGTCCTTCTCTTCCTCCTCGTAAGAAGACAGCCGCAGCCACTCCGTCTGCTCCAGCGTCTAGCAGTACAGCCATAGGCGGGAGGCAATACAGATACGGTCCACCTCTCAAGCCTCTAGAGAAGTTACCGTATGAGATGACCGTGGAAGAAAACAAGAAGATCGTGCGGACAGAAGTGAAGGACTTCTTTGAAGGGTTGAAAGCAAAGAGACATCCACCTCCGGAGGATAAGGTAGATGCGGTGAAAGCAAAGCGCACTCTGGCTGCCCTGACAAAACCACCAAAGTCTCCACCAAAAGGCAACTATGAGCGCATTATTGGAAAGACATTTGTCGAAGTGGAGCAGTCGGGAAGTACTGTCAGTGATCAAAGGATAAAAGAACGACGAGCTGGGAAAAAATTTGCCCAGCTCGGCGAACAAGCGAACCAATCGTGCCCCCCGCTCAAGGTGTCTAGCGACATCGTCGCTAATGATCCGAAGATGGTGACAAGTTATAGCAATCTTGGAGATTACCTGCCCGGCGATGTACATTATCATTTCTTGGAGGTGGTACATAGATACGAGTACGGGAAGCCTCTCGTCAATGATGAAAGATCTCAAATAACGATGATTCGAAGATTGCAAGACTGGTACATGAAAACCTGCAGGGAGTCTGGGGGAGGAATACTTTGACGCTGAGAGTTAGAGAGGAGCATGACCTCATTGGAATTGAACTGTTGAATGTTCCATTTGAGGAGTTCTTCCAGTTTTTCAATCAAAGGGCTCTCGATAAAGCAACTGTCACCTGCTACTGTCTGTAAGTACTACTACTTCTGTCATTACGTCTCTCTATATAGGTCAGCTCTTTCATTGCATGTATTTGTAATTACCCTCACTATATTATGCAGACTGAAGATCGCCGAATTGAAGAAAAGACAAGTCGGTGATATTGGGTTCATTAACAAAAATCTCATAGATGCAACTGAGGTTAAATTTCATGTCGAAGATACTGAGGCCAACTTGCTACGATCATTGGTAATAAATGAAAACAAAGATATAATACTCTTTCCTTACAACTTCAAGTGAGTGTTACTGTCTTGTGCATATTCGGTTTCCCTTATATATTAGTCCAGGTTATAGTAATGTAATTGATGAGTTATGCATGCGTGCACAGTATCCACTATATTCTCCTAGAGATTAAGCTTGAGCAAGGACTAGTAACCGTCTTAGACTCGAGACGAAAAGATCCCCAGGAGTATGCGGACATGACTCAAATCCTCGAGAAGTAAGTTAAATCAATCATTATCCACCATATCAGCAACTTTGTTCATTTCCTGATATCAAGTAATTGTTTTCTTTGGCTGGCAGGGTTTGGAGAAAATTCACAAAAAAAGCTCCGGGACTGCCGAAGGTGCTGCAATTTAGACACCCGAAAGTAAGTACTATAGTAGCATGTTTCGCGCGTCTCCTAGTGATTCAAGCGCTAGTTTCATCAATACCATTTGGCATGATTGCTTATCAGTTTGATTGACCTCTGTTTCTTGTAAAGTGGTTGTGGCAGGATCAAGGGAATGATTTCTGTGGATACTATGTTTGCGAGTCCATCCGCTACACGACCTGTGAACGGGGGTACTCTGACGAACAATATGAAGTGCGTATATATATATATATATATATATATATATATATATATATATATATATATATATATATGTATGTATGTATGTATGTATTGACCCCCTTCTTCAAATTAGATCTTTCGGATGCGGGATGAACTCCTACCACCAGATCATATCCGATCAATTCAAGAGGAATTGGCGGCATTCTTCCTTGACCACGTGATCGCTGAAGACGGAGAGTACCATGTGGAGCATGACTTCGTATATAATTAGGACATTATATTGTAAGAGATAATTAATGTATATATGTAGCCGGTAGTGTCGGATAGATATACGAGAACTTGTTGTTTGACCAATCTCTCGGAGAAGGAGAGGTGGTCGATATCACTTCTCTCTGTATGCATATATGTTCATGACAATCTTCTGTTTCCTTCGTTTGCTTACTAGCTAGCTAGCGTGTCTAGTCCTCTCTATACGTATATAGTACGTAGCGTTGACCAAGCACGGACATAAGAGATGACACTTCTCTCTATTAATTAGCTAGCTAACACAATATATGAAACACCTAAATTAACCCCCCAAAACCCCCAACCCCCCCCCCCCCCTTCAAAAAACCCCAGCCCCTGAAATGCTGACTCGTGGATGCCAATTAGTCCCGGTTGGTGCCACCAACCGGGACCAAAGGCCCTCCTGCCTGGGCTCGGCGCACCGGCCACGTGGAGGCCCATCTGTCCCGGTTCTGGACTGAATCGGGACTAAAGGGCTAGGGCATTAGTAACGACCCTTTAGTCCCGGTTCAGAAACCGGGACAAAAGGCCCTTACCAACCGGGACGAATGGGGGTTTTTCTACTAGTGACTCCTCCAAGGAATGTTGTCTTGCGTTGAACTCCCTCTGTGGGAGTCCTGGATTAGGGGGTATCTGATAGGTCTCCAACGTATCTATAATTTTTGATTGCTCCATGCTATATTATCTACTGTTTTGGACTATATTGGGCTTTATTTTCCACTTTTATATTATTTTTGGGACTAACCTATTAACCGGAGACCCAGCCCAGAATTGCTGTTTTTTGCCTTTTTCAGAGTTTCGGACAAACAAAATATCAAACGGAGTCCAAACGGAATGAAACCTTCGGGAACGTGATTTTCCCACCGAACGTGATCCAGGAGACTTGGACCCTACTCCAAGGAACAAAAGAGGCGGTCACGAGGGTGGGGGCGCACCCACCCCCCTAGGGCGAGCCCCCTGCCTCGCGGGCCCCCTGTTGCTCCACCGACGTACTCCTTCCTCCTATATATACCTACGTACCCCCAAACGATCAGATAAGGAGCCAAAAACCTAATTCCACCGCCGCAACCTACTGTACCCACGAGATCCCATCTTGGGGCCTGTTCCGGAGCTCCGCCGAAGAGGGCCGTCATCACGGAGGGCTTCTACATCATCCTAGCCCCTCCGATGAAGTGTGAGTAGTTCACCTCAGACCTACGGGTCCATAGTTATTAGCTAGATGGCTTCTTCTCTCTTTTTGGATCTCAATACAATGTTCTCCCCCACTCTCGTGGAGATCTATTCGATGTAATCTTCTTTTTGCGGTGTGTTTGTTGAGACCGATGAATTGTGGGTTTATGGTCAAGTCTATCTATGACTAATATTTGAATCTTCTCTGAATTCTTTTATGTATGATTGGTTATCTTTGCAAGTCTCTTTGAATTATCAGTTTGGTTTGGCCTACTAGATTGGTTTTTCTTGCCATGGGAGAAGTGCTTAGCTTTGGGTTCAATCTTGTGGTGTCCTTTCCCAGTGATAGAAGGGGCAGCAAGGCACGTATTGTATTGTTGCCATCGAGGATAACAAGATGGGGTTTTTATCATGTTGCATGAAACTATCCCTCTACATCATGTCATCTTGCTTAAGGTGTTACTCTGTTTTTAACTTAATACTCTAGATGCATGCTGGATAGCGGTCGATGAGTGGAGTAATAGTAGTACATGCAGGCAGGAGTCGGTCTACTTGTCTCGGACGTGATGCCTATATACATGATCATACCTAGATATTCTCATAACTATGCTCAATTTTGTCAATTGCTCAACAGTAATTTGTTCGCCCCCCGTAGAATACTTATGCTCTTGAAAGAAGCCACTAGTGAAACCTATGGCCCCCGGGTCTATTCTCATCATATCAATCTCCGTCACTTTAATCTTGCTTGATTTTTATTTTTATTTTTACTTTTCACTTTGCATCTCTATACCAAAAATATTATCTCTATCATATCTCACTCCCGTAAGTGACCGTGAAGGGATTGACAACCCCGAATCGCGTTGGTTGCGTTGAGCTATTGTTTTGTGCATGTACGAGGGACTTGAGCGTAGCCTCCTACTGGATTGATACCTTGGTTCTCAAAAACTGAGGGAAATACTTACGCTACTTTGCTGCATCATCCTCTCCTCTTCGGGGAAATCCAACACAGTGCTAAAGAGGTAGCAAGAAGAATTTCTGGCGCTGTTGCCGAGGAGTCTGCGCAAAATTCAACATACCAAGTACCCATCACAATCCCTATCTCCTGCATTACATTAGTTGCCATTTGCCTCTTGTTTTCCTATCCCCCACTTCACCCTTGCCGTTTTATTCGCCCTCTCTTTTCCATTTGCCTTTTTCTCGCTTGCCTTTTGTTTGCTCGTGTGTTAGATTGCTTGTTTGTCGCGATGGCTCAAGATACTACCAAATTGTGTGACTTCACCAATACCAACAATAATGATTTCCTTAGCACTCCAATTGCTCCTCTTGCCAATACTGAATCTTGTGAAATCAATACTGCTTTGTTGAATCCTGTTATGAAAGATCAATTCGCTGGCCTTCCTAGTGAAGATGCCACTACTCATCTGAATAGCTTCGTTGATGTATGTGATATGAAAAAGAACAAAGATGTCGATAATGATATTGTTAAATTGAAGCTATTTCCTTTTTCTCTTAGAGATCGTGCTAAAGCTTGGTTTTCGTCTTTGCCTAAAAATAGTATCGATTCTTGGAACAAGCGCAAAGATGCTTTTATCTCTAACTATTTTCCTCTCGCTAAGATCATCTCTCTTAGAAACGACATTATGAATTTTAAGCAAATTGATCATGAACATGTTGCACAAGCTTGGGAGAGAATGAAATTAATGATACGTAATTACCCTACTCATGGTTTTAATTTGTGGATGATTATACAAAAAAAATTATGCTGGATTGAATTTTGCTTCTAGAAATCTTTTAGATTCGGCCGCCGGAGACACCTTTATGGAAATCACTTTAGGAGATGCTACTAAACTTCTAGATAATATTATGGTCAATTATTCTCAATGGCACACTGAAAGATCCACTAATAAAAAAGTGCATGCTATAGAAGAAATCAATGTTTTGAGTGGAAAGATGGATGAACTTATGAAATTATTTGCTACTAAAAGTGTTTCTTCTGATCCTAATGATATGCCTTTGTCTACTTTGATTGAGAATAATAATGAATCTATGGATGTGAATTTTGTTGATAGGAATAATTTTGGTAACAACGCGTATAGAGGGAATTTTAATCCTATGCCTTATCCTAGTAATCCTTCTAATAATTATGGAAATTCCTACAACAACTCTTATGGAAATTTTAATAAGATGCCCTCTGAATTTGAGAATAGTGTTAAAGAGTTTATGAATTCACAAAAGAATTTTAATGCTTTGCTTGAAGAGAAATTGCTTAAAGTTGATGATTTGGCTAGGAACGTTGATAGAATTTCTCTTGAGGTTGATTCTTTAAAGCTTAGATCTATTCCTCCATAGCATGATATCAATGAGTCTCTCAAAGCCATGAGAATTTCCATTGATGAGTGCAAAGAAAGAACCGCTAGGATGCGTGCTACAAAAGATGCCTTTATTAAGCGTGTTCTTCCAATCCCTAGGAAAATCAAGATGAAGATCTAAAAGTTATTGATGTGTCCCCTATTAAATCTTTGTTTTGCAATATGAATCTTGATGAAACTGAATATGAGCTTCCTTTACCTAGAAGGCGTTCTAAAAATTCTTAGTATTTAGATCTTGATGATGAAATTGATAAATGTGGGATTGAAAGAAATAAAAATCTAGATGTTGCTAAACCCACTATATTGGATTTCAAGGAATTTAATTATGAAATTTTCTCTTTAATTTATTGTATTTCCTTGTTGCAATCCGTGCTAAATTCTCCTCATGCGTATAGTCAAAATAAAGCCTTCACCGAACATATCGTTGATGCCTTGATGCAATCTTATGAACAAAAACTTGAGTTGAAAGTTTCTATCCCTAGAAAACTTTATGATGAGTGGGAACCTACTATTAAAATTAAAATCAAAGATTATGAGTTTTATGCTTTGTGTGATTTGGGTGCTAGTGTCTCCACTATTCCCAAAACTTTGTGTGATTTGCTAGATTTCTGTGATTTTGATGATTTCTCTAAACTTGCATCTTTCGGATTCCACTATTAAGAAACCTATGGGAAGAATTAATGATGTTCTTATTGTTGCAAATAGGAATTATGTTCCTGTAGATTTTATTGTTCTTGATATAGATTGCAATCCTTCTTGCCCTATTATTCTTGGTAGACCCTTCCTTAGAACGGTTGGTGCAATTATTGATATGAAGGAAGGGAATATTAGATTTCAATTTCCATTAAATAAGGGCATGGAACACTCCCCTAGAAAGAAAATAAAATTGCTATATGAATCTATCATGAGAGACACTTATGGATTGCCTACCAAAGATGGCAATACCTAGATCTATCCTCGCTTTTATGCCTAGCTAGGGGCGTTAAACAATCGCGCTTGTTGGGAGGCAACCCAATTTTATTTTAGTTTTTTTGTTTTTGCTTCTGTTTAGGAATAAATAATCCATCTACCTTCTGTTTAGATGTGGTTTTGTGTTTTAATTAGTGTTTGTGCCAAGTTAGACCTATAGGATCTTCTTGGATGATAGTTATTTGATCTTGCTGTAATTTCCAGAAACTTTCTGTTCACGAAAACAATTGTTAAAACTCACCAGAACGTGATAAAATACTTATTCCAATTGTTGCTGATCAATAAACAAATTGTCTAGGTCTTCCTATTTTGGTAGATGTTTTGGAGTTCCAGAAGTTCTCGTTAGTTACAGATTACTACAGACTGTTCTGTTTTTGGCAGATTCTGTTTTTCGTGTGTTGTTTGCTTATTTTGATGAATCTATGGCTAGTAAAATAGTTTATAATCCATAGAGAAGTTGGAATACAGTAGGTTTAACACCAATATAAATAAATAATGAGTCAATTACAGTACCTTGAAGTGGTCTTTTGTTCTCTTTCGCTAACGGAGCTCACGAGATTTCTATTGAGTTTTGTGTTGTGAAGTTTTCAAGTTTTGGGTAAACTCTTTTGATGGATTATGGAACAAGGGTGGAAAAAGCCTAAACTTGGGGATGCCCATGGCACCCCCCAAGATAATCCAAGGACACCAAAAACTCAAAGCTTGGGGATGCCCCGGAAGGCATCCCCTCTTTCGTCTACTTCCATCGGTAATTTTACTTGGAGCTATATTTTTATTCACCACATGATATGTGTTTTGCTTGGAGCGTCTTGTATTACTTGTGTCTTTGTTTGTTAGTGTGCCACAATCATCCTTTCTGTACACACCTTTTGAGAGAGCCATATATGAATTGAAATTTGATAGAATACTCTTTGTGCTTCACTTATACCTTTTGAGCTTTATAATTTTGCTCTAGTGCTTCACTTAGATCTTTTAGAGCACGGTGGTGGATTTGTTTTAAAGAAACTATTGATCTCTCATGCTTCACTTAGATTATTTTGAGAGTCTTAATTAGCATGGTAATTTGCTTAATAATAATAATAAACTTGGTATTCAAGATTTGTAAAACTTTCTTTTGAGTGCGTTGAATACTAAGAAAAGTTGGATGCTTGATAATTGTTTTGAGATATGGAGGTGATAATATCAAAGTAATGCTAGTAGAGTAACTGTGAATTTGAGAAGTGCTTGAGTTGAAGTTTGCAAGTCCCGTAGCATGCACGTATGGTAAACGTTATGTAACAAATTTGAAACATGAGGTGTTATATATTTGATTGTCCTCCTTATGAGTGGCGGTCGGGGACGAGCGATGGTATTTTCCTACCAATCTATCCCCCTAGGAGCATGCGCGTAATGCTTTGGTTTTTGATGGCTTGTAGATTTTTGCAATAAGTATATGAGTTCTTTATGACTAATGTTGAGTCCATGGCTTATACGCACTCTCACCCTTCCATCATTGCTAGTCTCTTCGGTACCGTGCATTGCCCTTTCTCACATTGAGAGTTGGTGCAAACTTCGTCGGTGCATCCAAACCCCGTGATATGATACGCTCTTTCACACATAAACCTCCTTATATCTTCCTCAAAACAGCCACCATACCTACCTATTATGGCATTTCCATAGCCATTTCGAGATATATTGCCATGCAACTTTCCACCATTCCGTTCTTCATGACACATCTATCATTGTCATATTGCTTAGCATGATCATGTAGTTGACATAGTATTTGTGGCAAAGCCACCGTTCATAATTCTTTCATACTTGTCACTCTTGATTCATTACATATCCCGGTATACCGCCGGAGGCATTCATATAGAGTCATACTATGTTCTAGTATCGAGTTGTAATCATTGAGTTGTAAATAAATAGAAGTGTGATGATCATCATTTAATAGAGTATTGTCCCAAAAAAAGGAGAAAGGCCAAAGAAAAAAAGGACCAAAAAAGGGGCAATACTGTCGGTGTACTAAAGTAGGGGTACCTTAGTACCCCGAACTTGTGCACGGGCTGCCGTAGCACCCCGCGGCAAGGCTTGCCAGGCGATCGCCAAAACTCTCCATGGTCCCTTTTTGGGCCATCCAAGAACAAAATGTTTGAGCCAAGGCCCCGGCAGGAGGAGCTTGCCGGGAAGGCCACCCGAAGAGAGCAAGGCCCCGGCAAGAGGAGCTTGCCGGGACGGCCGCTCAAAGCACAAGGCCCCGGCAAGAGGAGCTTGCCGGGAAGGCTGACCAGGGCACGACAAGAGACTTGCTGCGACGCGCCACGCGTCCTGGCAAGGACCGGTGAGCAACAAGCTCCCGGGCGCGACAAGGCATCAACCGCGGCAAGGCGCTTGCCGCGGCAAGTCACCACCCCGCGCCTGCGTTCCAACTCATCCACCCACGCGTCGCTCTGGGGCCATTCCAGGCGTACATGGCAAGAGGCTGCGCAGCCAGGGGCATGCGATGGCGAAGCAACGCTGACAGGGTAGCCGTCGTGGCAAACGGTGGCGCCCCTGACGGTCCCTTCTCTGCACTGTTTGGGCGACCTAGACAGGCATTTAATGCCCTTGTCCCCTGCCGTCAGAGTTAGGTATGATAGCACTGTGCAAACAGCTGTACCCAACACAGCGTTTTCCAGTTTTACCCCCGCCTACGTTGCCACCTGTGGGTAACCCCTTGCGCATATAAAAGGAGGCCCCATGCGCAACGTAGAGGAGGAGGAGGAGGAGGAGAAAAGAGGCCACTCACGCTCGGTCTGATTAGTTGCCTGAGTGTAATGTAGCACTCAGCGCTCCCGAACAAGAACACAATACAAACCACAAAGCAGTAGTAGGGTTTTACGCATCCGTGCGGCCCGAAGCTGGGTAAACCCCTTGTGTGCATCGCCTCAATCCGCTCTTCGCGCGACCTCCGCCCCCCGCCGAACCAGAAAGGGGCTCGGTCCCCATAGGTGTTCGTGGAGGCAGATTTCCCCCGACACCTTTTGTCGTGGATTTGTCACGGCAGATGTCCTAGTAAGAGGACTTAGTCGTGGAGCCATCGCAACGGGTTAGCTTGAAGGGGTTAAAGTGGACACAAGGACACGGTTTTTATACTAGTTCGGCCCCTTCGATGAAGGTAAAAGCCTACGTCTAGTTGTGATGGGATTGATGGGTTTCGAGGGCTTAGGGAGCGATAAGCTTCGCCTAAACCTCGAGTTCTTCTTCTCTGTCCCCAAACCGCCGCCGGGTCGTCCCCTTATACACACGGGTGACGCCCGTCGGTCTGCAAAGTCCCAACCTCCGGCTAATAAACGTGCCCAGGTCGGTCTCTCTATTCCTAACTTACAATACAAGTTTACATCAGGCCGGTTTACACCATAAACCTTTAAACCGATTATGGGCCTTAGGCCCTTCTATCTCTCCTTGGGTTTTAATATCTCGGGTCTGTTGACGGAGGTAACCCGGGCCCTGCAGGCCGGTTTACCCCGGATAGCAACATCCCCAACATTAGGCCCCAGATTGATTTGAACAGGTTCATGTCAATCCTTACTAAGAATTTCTGTCTTCAAATGTCTTCCAGTGACTTGTTAAACCGTCGTTTCTCCGTCCCCTCTTGCTGTGGTAAACCGATATGACGTCAGCGCAAGCTACCGTCTCCTTTCGCTAACCCGCAAGAATCAGGGCGACGGCTGGGCTTCCGAAATCTCCGGCCCCTGGATTCGCGCGCCTGACACGCGCGCCGCGCCTTATAAATAGGACTTGAAGGCCATCTTCCTTTCCTCCCCTTCTTCGTCTTCCTCGCGACCCAGACCTCAAAGCTCCGCCGCCGCCGTCAGCTGCTGCATCAACTCCGGCCGCTGCATCAACTTGATCGGATCAGAGCACCGCGGCGACTTTCCACATCTGTTTGGACCCCGGTAATGCCCCTGTTCTTGTTGCCTTAGATCTGTTCTAGGGTTCCTCGTCCTGTTACTGTTTCTTGCTCATCCCCATGGCAGCCTTTGCGAACAGATGATGATACCTGTATCTGGATTTGTAGTTCCTCTTAGCAGTCGCCATAAATCTGTACTCATTTCCTTAAATCTCACTCTTGTTCCTGCTTGTCGAACTTATGTTGTTCTGCTGCGAGCCCGACTTCATATTACCTGTTTTTATTTCTTTTTCACCCTAGCTGTAGATCCATTGCTTTGAAAGAATCCGTACGGGATCTGTTTCTGCTTTCATACTCACAACTGTTTAGATCTGGTCGGTTTAACTCTTAGCAAAACGAACAAACCGATCTACACATCCATTAGTCCCCTTGATGAACCGCCAGTTGATATTATTGTAGATAACCTGACTCGATATCAGAGCATCTTCGGTTTACAATCATACTTGCTCTCAAACCGGAATACCTTTGCCTTGTAGATTTCCTCATGGCAAAGCAGGTGTATGAATGCAACTGGGTTCCCTCTTGCATCACTGAGACCCAACTAAACAACTTAGTCCTGACTGGTGCTTTGAGTAGCAAAAATGCCATCCATTGGAGGGTTCCAGGAGACGAATGTCCTCCTACCCCGCAGGAGGGAGAAGTGGTGGTGTTTGCGGATCACCTGGCCCGGGGGTTTAATCCACCCGGTTCCAAATTTTATCGGGACGTCTTGGCTAATTTTAGGCTGCGCCCACAAGATGTTGGTCCAAATTCAGTCACGAATATCTGCCATTTTCAAGTACTTTGCGAAGCGTACTTCCAAGAAGAACCTACTGCAGAGCTGTTCCGGGACTTTTTCCATTTGAACCGACGTACTGAATTTACCGACGGCCCTAATATGGAACTGGGTGGTATGGCGATTCAGAAGAGGAAAGAGGTGACTTATCCTCACGCCAAGTTGCATAGTCATCCGCAAGAATGGAACTGCACTTGGTTCTATTGCAAGGATACTTCCCCTGCTGAAGAAAATCCACTGCCCGGTTTCCGTCCAGAGAGACTTAGCAACACTCACCCCTTCCCCCCACGGCTAACTGCCAAAGAGAGGAGTAAGTATGCCCCTCAGTTGTCCAAGCTCAGAGCCTTCATGGCTAATGGTTTAACGGGGGTTGATCTTGCTCGTTGCTGGATTTCATGGAGCATCCTGCCCCTTAGCATCCGCTCCGGTTTAATGTGCCAATACACGGGTCGGATTGATGATCCTTTGAGGCACTGCAACATTCAGCTGACGGAGGACGAAGTCGCTGAAGCTGTGAAAAAGATGTTGAATGAACCGGAACATGTTTGTGCCCAAACCGGCCTGCTTCCATTTTGTGCCACAAACAAGCCACCTGCTGTAAGTACCTCCCCTCTGTTTGTTATAGAACTTATGATCTCCTTATACACATATTGCTAATTCCAGTCCTTCCTGAGACAGGGAGATGATCCATTTTGGAGCAAGAAGTTACAAGAGCCGACCGAAAAGGTAACCCGACCCAAGACGAGGGTGAAGAAGCCCGCTCAGAGGAAAAGGAACACCGCTTCCTCTACTCCGGAATTAGAGGAGGATGATGTGGGTAATCCGGACCTCGGGGTAGACCTCGATTCAGTTGGTTTGCTTTTTGTACGTCTTATTGATGATGATATTTGTCAGGACGACGCTGAAGTGAGCCATGCCGAAGGCCCAGAGGTAACTACTCTCTCTTCTGATGCCGTTCCTTTGCCTTTGAAAAAACCTCGCCAGGCAAACCGGAAAATTAAATTTTCTCACCCTCTTGCTTACTTGGATCCCAAATTTCTTGTGAAGACCCAGCAACATGAAGCTCGACGCACCACCCGTCATAGCGGCCAGGTAGTCACCTCCGCCGGTTTACCGAACAGCCCGGTTCGGAAACGCCGTTCAGAGGTCTCCGATTTACGCGCTAGCTTTCCTCCTAAAGCAGGTTTAACTCGTCAGCCTCTAAATCCATCTGACTCCGATTATCAGGTCACTTCCCATTCATCTTCCGGTGAATCTTCAGCCACTCAACTGCCACCGTTGAAGACAGTTATTGGGTAAGTTGGACCGATCACAACATATCTCTGTATGGGTCTCTTAATCCATCTTATACTGTTTTACCAATCTTTGGGTTTTTCCAGCGCTAAACCTAGACCGAGCAAGAAGGCTCGTCTGGATAACCCGGCTGAAGGAACTGCCGCTCCTGAACCGGAGAAAACTCCTGGTGCCGACGCTCTGGGTCGTGAAGATACTCAGAACTATCTATCTCCGCAAGATGACATCTGCGCTGAAGAAAGGACTACCGAACCTGCTAGCCGTACTGATCCGTCTGCCAGTCCTGTTCGGGTCGAGGAATCCATCCCCCCTTCTGCAACTGTTGATAAACCGACAGGGCCACTGCAGAGCAGCGACTCCAAGGATGATGATGTCGTGATTACCGGTATTGGCCGCTCTGAACCGGGGAACACTGCTACTTTGGCCAAGCATACTGCCAAGGACGAAGTCTCGGCCATAAAGGGCAAATGGGACCTTGACTTGTCCACGTACGCCTCTTTAAGCGCCCCGGATCTTTATTCTGGGTATCTGAACTGGCTGTACACCAGTTGGGATTATGAGGCTGCCATGATCAAGATGATGAAGGAGAAACTTGAGGTAACTCCCTTGTGCTTCATTCTATTGCAACTTAGCTTATCAATACTTCCAAACCGAGAAAACCCAAGGCTCCAACATCGGTCATAACCAGAAAACATCAACAGATAACCATTAGCCCCCAAGTGCCAAGCTTAAATACTTGTATTAATCTTGGGACTTTTTGTAATGGAAAACTTATGTTAAAATCAAATATGCATTAGCCCCCAAGTATCGAGCACATAACTTGCTTGTGTGGTTGATACTTCCAAACCGTGCAATATTTTCTGAACACTGTTGATGACCTGCTGCAGGGGGATTTGAAGACCAAAGAGAACCAAGTCTCGGACCTTCAGGAAGCTTTAAAAGCCCAGCAGATTGAAACTGAAAGAGCAAAGGAGGAATTGACCAAAGCCTTAACTGTTATGGAGCAGCTGAAAGCAAGCCGCAAAAAGGAGCAAGCCGACTGGGCTACTGAAAGAGCTCTTTTGACGAAGAGGGCTAAAAATGCCGAAGCTGCTCTTAAACCGGTGGTCGACGAATTATCCACCGTGAAGCGACAGATACACTCCATGACCTCTGCTGTCTTTGGTAAGCTTTTCGACGCCCTTCTTCCAATTTGTACCTTGTCTGTCACATCCTATGTTCGGTTTGTAATCCATCTTGAAACACTGCAGGCTCACGTATTGGACACTTGGGTTCTGATGTGCGGATGAAACTCAAAGCTGCTTATACTCTGATTGAACAGTTGTACACCGGAGCACAAAGGGCTATCACCACTGCGTCGCATAACAACCCTGCGCCGTCTCTGATTCAAGACACATTAAAGAGGCTGTCCATGCTTCCAGCCCGGATTGAAGAATTGAAAAGATCAGCTGCTCGAACTGGAGCCATTACTGCCTTGATCCGGGCCAAAGCGTGGGTACCAGATTTCGATCCTGTCGAAGCGGCCCAGGGATACCCCAGCTTGAAGGAGGACGGTTCAGACTTTGGTGAAGACGATTTGAGGGCGATAAACCAGAACAAACGAGTATCTGCCCCGGTCCCTGAAGCGGGAAACCTTATTCCTCCAATCCGTAAGCACACTTACGCCCCAGACATTGAACCGTCTTCGCTGATTCACGAGGAAGCCGTCTTTCAAGCGCTAATGGGAATCGACTGGACCACTGCTGATTTCCAGCCAATGGGTAACCAAGATGGAGCTGAAGCGGCGCGAGACGATCCCCAGCCTTCGAACCGAGGCGGCGAACAGGCGTAATCAGCGCTCCGGTTCACCTTACTTGGTGACGCCTTAATCCGTCAACGAACAATATATTCAGGCACTACGTTGCCTTGTAATAAGATAGTTTAATACCTCTACATTTGAATGTGCCTTCACGCACGGGTACTGATGCTCTTTCCAATGACGTTTCCAACTTATGTTTCCTGTCTTTACTGAGTACACAATGTGATTTTTCGACCACCTGAACCGTGCTGCGCCTTTGCCAAACCGGGCAATTTGCCTCCGGGTTAAAAAAAAACGGACCAGGCTATGCCAGCTGAATCGGTTTAAGGATACTTGACGTTCCGAAGAACCAAAAAACACCACAATAAAGGCAGAAAACAAAACCAAATATGAAAAGGCAACGCGATAGTAAAACGCATGCGAATAGTGGTTACTATGAACCGTTCAGAAGGCGTGACCATCGTCAAGACAAAACCGAGCCCCCAAGAGGTGTAGCTACGGTTTAGATCGACTAGGTTCCTAACTGAATCGTGGCAAATATGCCGGCCAAATGGCATTGCATTGGTTCGTCAACCAAGCCCCCAAGTGACTCAATGGCCAAGGGCCGATCAAGTGGCATTGCGTTGGTTCGGACACGACCAAGCCCCCAAATGATTCATTGGCTAAAAAGCCGACCAGAAGGCATTACCATCATCAAGACATGACCGAGTTCCCCTAAGGCGTAATCTACGGTTCAAGTCGATTAGGTCCCCAACTGATTCAGTGGCAAATGTGCTAGCCAGAAGGCATTACCGTCGTCAAGGCATGACCAAGCCCCCCGGAGGCGTAGCTACGGTTCAGGCCGACTAGGTCCCCAACTGGCTTTACAGGGATAGCTATGTTCTCTTTGGTTCGAATACGACCTATGTTTGAACAGCTGTGTTCTCTTTGGTTCGAATACGACCTATGTTTGAACAGGAAACCCCATGTTTGAATGGCTGTGTTCTCTTTGGTTCGAATACGACCTATGTTTGAACAGGAAGCCCCATGTTTGGATGGCTGTGTTCTCTTTGGTTCGAATACGACCTATGTTTGAACAGGAAGCCCCATGTTTGGATGGCTGTGTTCTCTTTGGTTCGAATACGACCTATGTTTGAACAGGAAGCCTCATGTCTTGAATCGGGATATTGAACCGGATATTAAGAACTTCATAGCCTTGTAGGAGACATCTTCCCTTGAACCGGCCTTTAAACCGGAATTTATAGTTTGAGCTTCTGTGAAACGACCTCCAGGGGTAAACACACATCATGTGAAGCACAGCAGAGACCCCGCTTTACTCGAGGCTCCGGTTTATTGTATTAATCATAATATATACATGGTCATGATATGTACATAAACAGAGCCCAGGGCTCATGTATAATAAGGTCGAAGATGAGCTATGTTCCACGGCCTGCTGGTTTCCTCCTCTGATGTGCGTGAATCCTTGCGCTCTCGAATATCAATCAGGTAATATGACCCATTATTCAGATTCTTGCTGACCACAAAAGGTCCTTCCCAAGGTGGGGATAACTTATGCTGATCAGACTGATCCTGGATGAGCCGAAGCACCAAATCCCCCTCCTGAAAGGTTCTTGTCCTAACCCGACGGCTGTGGTAACGGCGAAGGTCTTGCTGGTAAATCGCTGAACGGGCAGCTGCCAAGTCACGCTCCTCATCCAACAAGTCAAGAGCGTTCTGTCGTGCCTGCTCATTGTCCGCTTCAACATATGCCGCCACGCGAGGCGAGTCATGTCGTATATCACTTGGGAGAACCGCCTCTGCTCCATAGACCATAAAAAACGGCGTAAACCCCGTGGATCTGTTAGGCGTGGTGTTGATGCTCCATAACACAGACGGTAGTTCCTCCACCCAACAACCCGGCGTCCTTTGCAAAGGGACCAGAAGCCGGGGTTTGATACCTCTCAAGATCTCTTGGTTCGCTCGTTCTACCTGACCATTAGACTGTGGGTGCGCTACCGAAGAAACATCAAGCCGTATATGCTCCCGTGCACAGAACTCTTTCATGGCCCCCTTGGATAGATTGGTACCATTATCTGTGATGATGCTGTGGGGAAAGCCGAACCGGAAGATCACCTTCTTTATAAACTGAACCGCCGTGGCAGCATCACACTTACTGACCGGTTCTGCCTCCACCCACTTTGTAAATTTGTCCACCGCCACCAGTAGGTGGGTCTTCTTATCTTTGGAACGTTTAAAAGGCCCAACCATATCAAGCCCCCAAGTCGCAAACGGCCAAGTGATTGGAATCATCCTCAATTCTTGAGCCGGTATGTGTGCTCGTCTGGAAAATTTCTGGCACCCATCACATAACCTGACCAGGTCTTCTGCATCAGCATGAGCAGTTAACCAGTAGAAACCGTGGCGGAACGCTTTAGCCACTAATGATTTTGAACCGGCGTGGTGGCCGCAATCCCCTTCATGTATTTCTCGTAATATCTCGCACCCCTCCTTAGGGGATATGCACCGTTGCAGCGCTCCTGACACGCTGCGATGATGTAACTCTCCTTGGAAAATAGTCATAGACTTGGACCGTCGTACTATCTGTCGAGCCAAGCTTTCATCCTCTGGCAACTCACCCCGGTTCATATATGCCAGGTAAGGGATCGTCCAATCCGGGGTGGCGTGAAGAGCCGCCACTAACTGAGCCTCCGGATCAGGAACAGCCAACTCCAGCTCACCGGGCAGCTGTACCGATGGGTGGTATAATACATCTAAGAAGACATTGGGTGGGACCGGTTTACGCTGAGAGCCCAAGCGACTTAAAGCGTCCGCTGCCTCATTCTTTCTGCGGTCCACATGATCCACTTGATAGCCTTTGAAATGCCCAGCCACCATATCTACTTCACGTCGGTATGCAGCCATAAGCGGATCCTTAGAATCCCAGGTGCCAGACACCTGCTGAGCCACCAGATCCGAATCACCAAAGCACCTAACTCTGCTCAGATTCATCTCTTTAGCCACCCGAAGACCATGAAGCAAAGCTTCATACTCCGCCGCATTATTTGTACAGGGGAACATTAAACGGAGGACATAACAAAACTTATCTCCTCGTGGGGAAGTTAAAACGACTCCAGCCCCCGAGCCTTCCAATTGTCTTGACCCGTCAAAATGAACGGTCCAATAGGTGTTATCTGGCTTCTCCTCAGGCGCTTGTAACTCCGTCCAATCGTTTATGAAATCAACAAGTGCATGTGACTTTATGGCCATTCGGGGTACGTACCTTAAATCGTGCGGCCCGAGCTCGATAGCCCACTTGGCAATCCGACCGGTCGCCTCCCGGTTCTGTATAATGTCACCCAAAGGAGCAGAACTGACTACCGTGATGGGGTGTCCTTGAAAATATTGCCTCAGCTTCCGGCTTGCCATAAAAACACCATATACCAGCTTCTGCCAATGCGGATACCTTTGTTTAGACTCGATGAGTACTTCACTGATATAGTAAACCGGTCGCTGAACCGGATGTTCCTTTCCAGCCTCCTTTCGTTCTACCACCATCGCCACACTCACCGCTCTGGCATTCGCAGCAACATATAGTAGGAGTGGCTCTTTATCTACAGGGGCTGCCAAAACTGGCGGATTGACTAGCTGCCGCTTCAAGTCCTCAAACGCTTTATCTGCCTCCGGACTCCAGACAAATTGATCCGTCTTTTTGAGCATCTGATACAAGGGGATCGCCTTTTCACCGAGGCGACTGATAAACCGGCTTAACGCTGCAATCCGTCCGGCCAAGCGCTGAACATCATTAACGCATTTCGGTTTGGCCAGGGAGGTGATGGCCGTGATTTTTTCCGGATTGGCCTCAATTCCTCTATGGGACACTAAAAATCCCAACAGCTTGCCTGCAGGCACACCAAAAACACATTTAGCCGGGTTGAGCATCATTTGGTACACTCTCAAGTTATCGAAAGTCTCCTTCAAATCGTCAACCAGGGTCTCCTTCTTTCGTGACTTGACCACAATATCATCCACATAAGCATGCACATTACGACCAATCTGCTCGTGGAGGCAATTTTGCACACATCGTTGATAAGTAGCCTGCGCACTCTTAAGCCCAAAGGGCATAGACACATAGCAGAAGGCTCCAAAGGGAGTAATGAACGCTGTCTTCTCCTGGTCCTTAACTGCCATCTTGATCTGATGATAACCCGAATAAGCATCCAAAAAACTTAAACGTTCGCAACCTGCTGTTGCATCAATGATCTGATCAATCCGGGGGAGGGCAAAAGGATCTGCTGGGCAAGCTTTATTCAAGTCTGTGTAGTCCACACACATGCGCCAGGTGCCGTTTTTCTTAAGAACTAGCACCGGATTAGCGAGCCATTCGGGATGAAAAACCTCAATGATAAACCCAGCTGCCAGGAGCCTGGCCACTTCCTCACCAATCGCTTTACGTCTTTCTTCGTTAAACCGCCGTAAGAACTGCTTTACCGGCTTGTACTTAGGATCCACATTAAGGGTGTGCTCAGCGAGTTGCCTCGGTACACCAGGCATGTCAGATGGTTTCCATGCAAAGATGTCCCGATTCTCACGGATGAACTCGATGAGCGCGCTTTCCTATTTTGGATCCAAGTTTGCACTGATGCTGAACTGCTTGGATGAATCGCCAGGTATGAAGTCAACAAGTTTAGTTTCAGCCGCTGACTTGAGCTTCAAGGCCGGATCGTGGTCCGTAGTTGGCTTTTTTAATGAAGTCATATCCTCCGGATCAACACTGTCTTTGTACTGCTTTAGCTCCTCCGTAGCACAAACCGATTCTGCATAAGTCGCATCTCCTTCCTCGCATTCCAAAGCGATTCGACGGCTCCCATGAACCGTTATAGTGCCCTTGTAACCTGGCATCTTAAGTTGCAGATACACGTAGCAGGGCCGTGCCATAAATTTTGCATAAGCTGGCCGTCCGAACAAAGCGTGGTACGGACTTTGGATTTTAACCACTTCGAACGTCAGCGTCTCTGATCTGGAGTCGTGACTATCGCCAAATACCACTTCAAGGGCTATCTTACCAACCGGATATGCAGACTTGCCAGGTACCACCCCGTGGAACACTGTATTGGTCGGTTTGAGATCCTTATCTACCAGTCCCATACGACGGAAGGTCTCGTAATACAAGATGTTAATGCTGCTCCCTCCGTCCATGAGCACCTTGGTGAGCTTATAGCCTCCCACCTGAGGCGCCACCACCAATGCTAACTGACCCGGATTATAAACCCTGGGAGGATGATCTTCTCGGCTCCATATGATAGGCTGTTCCGACCAACGCAGATAATGAGGCGTGGCCGGTTCGACAGCACTGACTGCCCGCCTCTGAAGCTTTCTATCCCGTTTATCCAAGCTTGTGGTAAATACGTGATACTGTCCACCACTCAACTGTTTCGGGTTGTTCTGATAACCTGTTTGCTGCTGTCCGTAACCACTCTGATTACTTTGATTATTTTGGCTGACCTGTCCGCCCGGATTACCCTGGAAACCTGGGCCGGAACCTGAACCGCCGCCGGAGCTGCGATCATTTTGGAAAGCGTTTGAGCTTTTGAACTCCTTCATGATATAACAATCCTTCCAAAGATGGGTTGCTGGTTCCTCCTTTGTTCCGTGCTTCGGACAGGGCTGGTTTAAGAAAAAGTTCAAATGCTCCGGATTAGGACCAGGATCAGTGCGGAAACTTGGCTGTTTCCCCTTGCGCCGCTGGCCCTTATTCTGTGCACTTGTGTTGGCTACAAAGTCCATGCTCCCGTCCGGTTTACGCTTTCCTCCGCCTCCATTACCTGTCGGTCGATGCTGCTGACCTTTGGTGTTGCTATTCTTCTTTCCCTTCCCTGCTTTGTCATCACCAGAGTCAGGATCCTTGGTACTGTCAGAATCCGCATACTTCACTAAAGCGGTCATGAGCGTTCCTATATCTGTACAATCACGCTTCATCCGGCCCAGCTTTAGCTTCAAAGGGCCAAACCGACAGTTGCTTTCCAACAGCACTACAGCGGTGTCTGCGTTGATGCGATCTGATGAGTGCAAAACTTCTGATACTCGTCGTACCCAATGGGTAGTTGATTCCCCTTCTTGCTGAACGCAGGCTGCTAGGTCAACTATCGACATTGGCTGTTTGCACGTGTCCTTGAAATTCTTGATAAACCGGGCGCGCAATTGGGCCCATGAACTAATTGAATTAGGCGGTAAGCTCTTTAGCCAAGTCCGGGCCGTTCCTTCTAACATCATAGTAAAATACTTGGCACACGCCGTGTCATCCACATCCAGCATCTCCATAGCCATCTCATAGCTCTCCACCCATGTCTCCGGAGGCTGATCCGCCGTGTAGTTTGGTACCTTGCGGGGGCCTTTGAAATCTTTGGGCAGGCGTACGTTGCGCAAAGCGGGGACAAGGCACGGTACTCCCAAAGAACTGGAAACCACCCCCGGTTCAACTGTAGCTGCTGGGAAGATAGGTGTAAACTGACGAGCCTGATGCTGCGCTGCTAACCCGGCCTCCCGTGCACGGGTGCGATCCACATTCTCGTGAGCATTGTCAACGCCCGCCGGATTGTTGCCGCGGAGCGCTTCACGCCTGGCATTACTTGAAACGGCCGGCTCCTCCACGCGCCTACTATAGCTCCCGCTGGGGCGAGGGGTGGAGTGAATCCGATCACGGCTTTGCGAATATGCTTCTTGCTGGGCCAGCGCGGTCCTAAGGAGCTCCTTGACCCGGCGTGTCTCTTCATCCTGCGGTGAATCTCCTTCGATCGGAATGGCTTCCAACCGAGCCGCAGCCGCGACGAGGTTATCCATCGGGTTGGAATAATGACCTGACGGCGTGGGTATGGCCGGTGGTGTACCAGTGTTGTAACGAGGCAGGTCTATCACCCGGTGCTGAACCGGGGCGCCGGTTGTCTCCTCCGCACGGTTTACCCCCGGGGTGTTGAAGAGATTTCGAGCGTCGAGGGCGGCGGGCAACCGAGACCGGGATTTTCTCTTCTGGACCTCCTGAGACGCCTTCTGGTCCATCATGAGCCTGTACGCCTGTGCATCTAAAGCGGCGCGCTCCGCCGTCATCCTGATCTCTTCTGCTGCCAGCTCCGCTTTAGCCCGAGTGATCTGCTCTCTCACTTTGGCAATCTCAGCATTGTGAACCTCCTGATCCACCGGGTTGGCCTCCGCCATGAGCGCTGCTAGTGCGTCAAATAGGTCTGACAAAACTTGGGCTGGTGAACCCGTAGGGCCTCCTGCCCGCGCAGCCGTTGCCGCTGCCGATCCGGAGATCGCTGCTGCTGCAGTTGACGATCGTGGCATCGCCTGCGTTCCAGCCATGAAGATCCCAACCCGATAGGGCAGATCAGAGGGGTCCGGAATACTGTTGCCATCGGAGCCGCCCCCAATCCGATCATCTTGTAGCTGGTAAAGAGATTCGGTCTCCCCGGTCGACGTTTCATCGCCAGAGTAGATGGCGGTTTCGTCACCAGATTCGGATCCTTCCTCGTAGCTTCCCCCGTGGATGACTCCCACGAAGGCGTGCTTCCTGGTCGGTTTAGCCAGGGTCGATCTCGTGCACTGAGCTGTCTCGATGAGGTCGGCGCAGACGCCTAACTCGGGGCCCGGTTCTCCGATCTTGCCGATGAAAACATGGATGCCGCCAAAGGGGACCCGGTACCCGTACTCGATCGAGCTGGCGTCGGGGCCCCAGCCTGTGCTGTCGATGTAGAGTTTTCCGCGGCGGCTCTTGGTCATCCGTCCCACAGCGTAACCCTCGAGTCCTTCAAAGCGGCCCTCCAAGAACCTGAAACCATCTCGCGATAGCCCCACGGTGGGCGCCAACTGTCGTGGATTTGTCACGGCAGATGTCCTAGTAAGAGGACTTAGTCGTGGAGCCATCGCAACGGGTTAGCTTGAAGGGGTTAAAGTGGACACAAGGACACGGTTTTTATACTAGTTCGGCCCCTTCGATGAAGGTAAAAGCCTACGTCTAGTTGTGATGGGATTGATGGGTTTCGAGGGCTTAGGGAGCGATAAGCTTCGCCTAAACCTCGAGTTCTTCTTCTCTGTCCCCAAACCGCCGCCGGGTCGTCCCCTTATACACACGGGTGACGCCCGTCGGTCTGCAAAGTCCCAACCTCCGGCTAATAAACGTGCCCGGGTCGGTCTCTCTATTCCTAACTTACAATACAAGTTTACATCAGGCCGGTTTACACCATAAACCTTTAAACCGATTATGGGCCTTAGGCCCTTCTATCTCTCCTTGGGTTTTAATATCTCGGGTCTGTTGACGGAGGTAACCCGGGCCCTGCAGGCCGGTTTACCCCGGATAGCAACATCCCCAACACCTTTGGCGCGCCAGGTAGGGGGCGTCGAAGTTGTGTGAACCTGATCCGGCGTCTTCACAGGCTAGATCTCCATCGTCTTCATCGACATGCCACCGAAGAAGAAGGCTCCGGAGGTGGCTGGTCTGTCCGCGTCGAACCCACCGCCCCTGGAACAAACGGGTGGTGGGGACAGCACCGGCGGCCGAACGGGCGTCGCCGAGCCAGCTCATGGTGCCACGGCGTCCGAACATGCACCGCGCCCCTCTCAGGAGGCACGGGACCAGAGGCGTCTTGGCACTCATGGTACCATACGCTCGCTGGACCCAGATCGAGCTGGCGGATCCCAGGGTGCTCAAGGCCAGCATACACACCAACGTGCTGGCGCAAGCGTAGCGCGACTGCCTAGTTCGGGTGCTGCTCCTTCTAACATCGTTAGAAGTTCGAGCACATCCCGCTCCACGCGCCGTTCGCCACCGCTGCCCGCCACTCCAGCAGAAGCTCTAGCACGAGCTCAACTGCTCCTAGACTACCCTCCAACGGCGGACAAGCTCGATGACTGGAGGGCCACGATACAGAGTCTCATCGGCTTCGCTAACGGCGACACCCCGCGGCAGCATAGTGCGTCGCAGCCGCGGCAGGTCGGCCAGGCGAGAACCGATGGCGCCGAGACCAGTGGGGGTGCGACCACCGTGCATTCCCCGCCCCAAAGGCCAAGATCGCCGACTCGCCGGAACCATCACGACAACGACTCCACCGCGTCGTCAAATCCGCGAAATCGTCGCGATCAACGCCAAGTTCTTCACGAACGAGAGCAAGAGGACGCTCGTACTCGCATCGAGCGTCGAAGAGAAGCGTGGCGTCAATCAGACCAGCGCGCTGGGCCCTCTGTCGTCATGCATGCGCCGGGGGGACCAGGCGACCTGCCGTACGCGGTAGGCTGCCCTGCGTTCACCCGTGAGCTGCGGCAAGTCTAGTGGCCCAGCACGAAGAATTTCAAGCCAGACGTACCAGAGAAGTACGACGGCAAGTCGCATCCGTCGGAGTTCCTCAGCATCTACACCATTGCGGTGCAGGCTGCTGGAGGGCGAGACGACAAGATCCTTGCCAACTACTTCCCGCTGGTACTCAAATCCAACGTCAGATCCTGGCTCATGCACTTGCCGGATAACTCCATAACCTCCTGGACAGACTTGTGCCATCAGTTTGTTGGCGCCTTTACAGGCGGCCACAAACCCCATGGCCAAGCGAGCGACCTTCATCTGCTCGTACAGAAGGAAGGGGAACCCTTGCGCAAGTTCATCCAGAGATTCAGCCGCGTACACTACAACATCCCAGACGTCCACCCTGCCGCGGTCATCAGCGCGTTCCATGAGAACGTGCATAACCGCAGGATGCGGGAGGAGATGGCGATGTGCAAGATCAAAGACGTCAGCGAGCTATATGCCCTGGCCGACAAGTGTGCACGTGCTGAGGAAGGAAGGAAACTCCCCAGAGAGAACACTGGAGCAGGAGAATCTGACAGTGAGGATACCGCCCCGGCAAGGAAGAACCGGCGGCGGAGCAACAGGAAGAAGAAGAGCCAAGAAGTACTGGTTGTTGAGCAGTCCGGCGATGAAGGCACCGCCAAGAAGGCCCAAGCTGGTAGCTCCGGCAAGGAGGTTGCCGGATGCGCCAACTGCCAGGCTGTGGCGGTCGCCGACAAGCGGGACGGCACCAACAAACAGTACCGCAAGATCCACCGCACCAAGGGCCATGACCTCCAGAGCTGCAAGCAGGTCGAGCGGCTCGTCGAGCTGCAAAAGGCCGAGTACGAGCGACGCGACAAGGAGAGAGCCTGGGGAGATGGCGGAGGATCCGGCACGAAGCGCCCCGGCCAGGGAGGACGCCGCGACAAGGACAAGCAGCAGCAAGCAGACAGACCTCCCCGCGGCCGCGACAAGAACGAAGACGACGACGAAGACGAAGACATGGATGATGTCGAGACCAGTGAGCAGGAGTTTCAGAAAGCCACAGAGGTCTTGTGCGTAGACGGCGGTGCTTCTCTGCATACTTCTCACCGCCAGCTCAAGCAGTGGGCGCGGGAAGTCAATGCAGCGGAACCACCCGTCGAGTCGCGCAAGCCTCTGAAATGGTCCGGCACGCCTATCATCTTCGATATTGAGGACCACCCTGACCGCACAACTGCGATCCGGTGCTTGCCGATGTTGGTCTCACCAACAGTCCGCAACCTCAAGGTCACTAAGATGCTAGTCGACGGCGGGGCCGGCTTGAACCTAATCTCCTCCGCTGTGCTCCATAAACTCCAAGTCCCCGACAGCGAGCTCGAAGAGACCGGCACGTTCCAAGGAATCAACCCGGGAAGGAGCAAGCCGAAGGGGAAGATAACATTGCCAGTGACATTTGGCAGCGAGCAGAACTTCAGGACAGAGAGGATCACTTTTGACGTTGCCGATTTTCCATTACCCTACAATAGAATTCTCGGCCGTCTGGCGCTCGCCAAGTTCATGGCCGCCTCTCACTACGCATACAACATGCTCAAGATGCCAGGCCCGATAAGCGTCATCTCTGTCCCCGGCGACAAGAAGGATGCCCTTATCTGTGCCGACAAGATCTACCGGGAAACAGCAGCCGCGACGGATCACAAGCCACTTGCCGCTGAAGCTCCCGGAGGGAAGAAGAAGACCAAGCCCGGCAAGTGCTCTGGTGCCCACTCCGGCAAGCGCACCTCTTCGGAGTGCTGCGCTACCGTCGAGGACGCGCCATCGAGCTCCACCGGCAAGAGTAGGAAGTCAATGGCAGCCCCGCCAACGACCAAGAAGGTGTCCGCCAAGGAGGACGGCACTGGTGGTACCTTCACCATCAGTGCCACTCTCGACCCCAAATAGGAAGGCGCACTCGTTGCTTTCCTGCGGGTGAATGTCGATGTGTTTGCCTGGCAACCATCTGACATCCCCGGCGTTCCCAGGAAAGTGATTGAGCACCACCTCGCCGTCTGCCCTCATGCGCGGCCCGTCAAGCAGAAAGTCAGGAAGCAAGCGGTGGAGCGCCAAGAGTTCGTCGCGGAAGAGATCAAGAAGTTGGAAGCAGCAGGCCTTGTTAGAGGTGTGCTCCATCCGACGTGGTTGGCCAATCCTGTTGTCGTGCGCAAAGCAAATGGGAAATGGAGGCTTCGCATCGACTTTACTGATGTTACCAAAGCTTGTCCCAAAGATCCCTTTCCCTTGCCGCGCATTGACCAGATTGTTGACTCCACGGCCGGATGTGACCTGCTTTCATTTCTTGACGCATACTCAGGATACCATCAGATCTTCACGGCTGAAGAAGATGAGGAAAAGACCGCATTCATCACTCCATGTGGCACGTACTGTTTCGTATGGATGCCTTTCGGTTTGAAGAATGCTGGTTCGACGTTTGCGAGGGTTGTCCATACCGCTTTTGAGCCGCAAATCCACAGAAATGTGGAAGCCTACATGGATGACATAGTGGTCAAAAGCAGGAACAGGGCAACCCTGATTCAAGATTTAGAAGAGACCTTTACGAACCTGCGCAGGATTAGCCTCAAGCTCAACCCCGAGAAGTGCGTGTTTGGAGTCCCTTCCGGCAAGCTTCTCGGGTTCTTCGTGTCTCAGCGAGGAATCGAAGCCAATCCAGACAAAATCAAGGCCATCGAGCAGATTGAAGCACCAACACGCGTCAAGGATGTACGAAGGCTTGCTGGCTGCGTCGCGACTCTCAGCAGGTTTATTTCCAAGTCTGCAGAACGCGCCCTGCCATTTTTCAAAGTTTTGAAAAAGGCGGGTCCAGTAAAATGGACTCCGGAAGCGGAGGCTGCGCTGCAGGACTTGAAGAAATACCTGTCCTCCGCTCCAATACTTGTCGCGCCTAAACCACAAGAGAAGTTGCTGTTGTACCTGGCGGCAACCAATCAAGTGGTTAGTGCTGCGTTAGTAGCGGAGAGGGAGGCAGATGATGAGTTAGCAACCGCGGCAAGCGCGTCCAGCGACAAGCAGGAGGCTTCCCCGACAAGCTCTGGCCCCGACAAGGATGAATCTGCGCAGGAGCGAGTGGAGGTGCAGAAGAAGAGAATGGTGCAGCGCCCAGTTTACTTTGTCAGCTCCCTCCTGCAGGGGGCTAGGTCAAGGTACTCTGGTGTGCAGAAATTGCTTTTCGGCCTTCTCATGGCCTCGAGAAAGCTGCGCCATTACTTCCAAGCACATGAGATTACAGTTGTCACCCGCTTTCCGCTGAAGAGGATACTGCAGAATCCAGAAGCAATAGGCAGGATTGTCGAGTGGGCACTGGAACTGTCAAGCTTCGGTCTCAAATTCGAGAGCACTTCAACTATCCAAAGCAGAGCATTGGCGGAGTTCATAGCAGAGTGGACACCGACACCAGACGAAGAGATCCCAGAGACGAGCATTCCCGTCAAAGAAGCAAGCAAAGAGTTGCTGATGTATTTTGATGGTGCTTTCTCGCTGCAAGGCGCCGGTGCTGGCGCGCTGCTTATCGCGCCCACCGGAGAGCATCTCAAGTACATAGTCCAGATGCACTTCCCCAAGGAGCAAGCAACCAACAATACTGCAGAGTATGAAGGTTTGCTCGCCGGTCTCAGGATCGCGGCAGAACTTGGGATCAAGAAGCTCATTGTCAGGGGCGACTCGCAGCTTGTCGTCCGCCAAGTGAACAAACATTACCAGAGTCCGTTGATGGAAGCGTACGTTGATGAAGTGAGGAAGCTAGAAGAGCATTTTGACGGCCTGCAAATGGAACACATTCCAAGAGCTGAGAACGACATTGCTGATGGCCTGTCAAAGTGCGCAGCACTTAAGTTACCTGTGGAGCCAGGAACCTTTGTGCTCAAGCTGACTCAGCCATCCGTAACACCATCAACCGGACAGAGGAAGAAGAGGAAGTTGGTCTCCGGTGACTATCTTCCGGCAGACCTCCCCAGAGCCGCCGCCAAGAAGGTCCCCAAGATCGACGCCAAGAGCGCTGAGGAGCCGTCTGCTCTGGCAAACCCCAGGGTTTGTTCCGTAGAAGCAGGCGCTCCCGGCAAGTTTTGCTCGGGCAAGCTTGTCGGGGAACATCAAGCTCCGGCTGAGCCCCAAATCCTCGCCGTAGAAGCGGACGTTCCCACAGCAGCAGATGTGCCTTCAGTCCTTGTTATCGAGCCACAGGCTCCAGCATGGGCGCAGCTGACTGTCCGTTTCCTCCAGAACGGAGAACTTCCCGAAGAACAAGAAGAAGCGAAAAGAGTAGCCCAGCGCTCAAGTATGTACCAGTTCGTCGACAACACACTGTACAGAAGAGGGCGCAACGGTGTGAAATTGAAGTGTATACCCCGGGAAGACGGACAAAAGCTGTTGGCAGAGATACATGGAGGCATATGTGGTCACCACATTGGCGCAAGAGCACTTGCCGGCAAAGCGTTCCGGCAAGGTTTCTTCTGGCCGACAGCCCTCCAGGATGCAACTGCACAAGTAACCAAGTGTGAAGCATGCCAGTTCCATTCCAAGCAGATACACCAGCCAGCTCAAGCTCTCCAAACGATCCCTTTATCCTGGCCATTTTCGGTCTGGGGGCTCGACATCCTCGGCCCCTTCCCCCGAGCTGTCGGGGGCTTTGAGTACTTGTACGTCGCAATCGACAAGTTCACAAAGTGGCCGGAAGTGGAACCAGTGAGGAAGGTGACAGCACAGTCAGCAGTCAAGTTCTTCAGGTCGATTGTTTGCCGCTTCGGGATCCCCAACAGGATCATCACCGACAACGGTACGCAATTCACGAGCCGCGCCTTCATGCAATACGTCCAAGATCTCGGCGCCAAGGTCTGCTTCGCTTCTGTTGCTCATCCCAGGAGCAACGGTCAAGCGGAGAGGGCCAATGCCGAAGTGCTGCGCGGGCTCAAGACCAGAACTTTCGACAGGCTGCACAAGTGCGGAAGAAACTGGATCGAGGAGCTGCCGGTGGCTCTTTGGTCGATCAGAACGACGCCAAATCGAACCACTGGCCAGACACCATTCGCTCTAGTCTATGGAGCAGAAGCAGTTACCCCCACGGAACTCGTATACGGGTCGCCTCGAGTGCTCGCTTATGATGAGCTTGAGCAAGAGCGGCTGCGTGAAGATGACGCGCTGCTCCTTGAGGAAGATCGTCTTCAGGCTGCTGTGCGAGCCTCTCGCTACCAGCAACCTTTGCGTCGCTACCATAGCCGCAAAGTTAAAGCCAGAAGCTTCGAGGAAGGCGACCTTGTTCTTCGGCGCGCTCCGTCCGCCAAGAATCATAACAAGTTGACGCCGAAGTGGGAAGGCCCTTACCGGGTGAGACGAGTCACGAGGCCCGGCGCTGTCCGCCTTGAGACCGAAGATGGCACTCCGGTGAGCAACTCCTGGAATATTGAGCATCTTCATAAGTTTTACCCGTAAGGCGCGGTTGTCGGACCCCGTCCGGCAACCACCCTTTTGTACAAGTCTTGCCGCTGTTGCATGTAATCCATTGTACAAAGCCAGGCGCAGACCCTGAGCAGCAGTAAATGAAGCGCTGGCGCCCTAAGTTTTAGCATGCATGCTGAGTCGAGTCTCGTCCTTGGTTAGGGTTGATAGTGCCTAACAGCTGCTAACCCCTAGCTTAGAGGTCGGGTCTGCGTCCTTTTTTCCTGTTCTTTCGTTTCCCTTGGTTCGCAGGGTTTTGCATATCCTGGCCAGACCGCTTAAGGACGAAGAAGAGAAGAAGGGCGGACCAGCATCTGGTCCTCGGCAAACCAGTGTTGCCGGGGGGTGCAAGTACAAAGATTCACCTGCGGCAAGCCAAAGTTGCCGGGGGCTGCAATCCCAGATAAGTTTTTCATCCCTTGTCATGCATTCTCTTATGGACTGAGGAATGCGAAAACCTTGTTTCTTCCTAAAAAGCTGCCGTGCTCCTTTAACTCTGGGCTCCAGAGCGCGTTCCTGGGGCCAGTTCTGGTAGTAGCCGCAGCGGCAAAGGGACGGAGTGAGGAGCCCGAACCCGCCTCATCCCTGCCTCCGCCAAAGGCGTGAGAAAGGTCGAGTGGCGCGGGAAGACGGCAGGGCCTGTTGCCGGGCAAAGAAGTGTCTATCTTAACGATATAAAGGATTCGCTCCTTGGCGTGGGTTTTACCCGCGAGACAAATGGCCCGACAAACATCCCCTTTTCATTAAAAAAACATTCCGCTCAGGTACAGTTCAGAGAGAATGAAAAACATGAGAGATGGGATTACAAGCTTTAAATGCAACTAAAGCCCGAAGGCTTACAAGTTAAAAAGAGATAAGGTGCCCGTAATCCCTTTCTTGTCTCTCTCCTTAGGAGGTAGGACAGGGAGGTGAAAAGGGCAAAAGGGGCGCCTAAACGAGCTACGGGTGGCAGAAGACACCAAGAGAACACCCCGGGGGCCGTCTGAAAGCTGGACGGTGATGGCGGCGCCGGAAGCAGGGCTCGACGAGGCGGCAGGACGTCAGCACGCTGTCGAGGGTGCCGTGCCCTCGTACTCCGAGTTGACGGCCTTGCCGCCCGCCCTCTTCCTCTTCCGCAGCCTCCCTACGCCGGCCGCCAAGGAGACGACCCCGGGAAGCTCAAGGAGCCGGCGACACGGATGATGGGGCCGCTGGTGCCATGCGGAGCCGCGACCGACGCCTAGTCGGACCCGTCATCCCGATGACCGCTACCCTCGTCGTCGCTGTCGCTCCCCTCCTCGTCACTCTCGCTCGAGGAGGAGCCTTCGCTGTCGGAGGAGCTATCCACGCAGCATCGGGCCCGGGTCCCGTAGCACCCGAAGACCTTGACGGAGAGGAGATCGCCCTCCATCAACTTAAAATGGAGGGTGAACCCCTCCATCAAGCTGTGGATACGGGCGAACGTCTTCCACCCTCGACCAAGATACATCACGCCGGGGGCTGGGGACTCAACGTGGACCCGCGTGCCGCTGATCCCGCAGCCCCTCATGGGCAGTCTTAGCGTCTCGGGTTGTTCCATCTCCATCACGCTTGCGAAGGGAGCCGGGAGACGGAGGCGACGATGAGGCGCCCGGCGCAGCCTGACGAAGAACTCGCAAGGGTCGTCCCCGATGTGGACTGCCGTGAGAAGAGGAGCCGCTGGCGGAGGCGAGGCCGGCGCGTCGCCCCGTCCGCCTCGTCCCCGAGCGCCTCGGCCTCGTCCACGACCTCGCCCCCTCCCCCTTCCCCTTACGGTTGGCTCTGCCACCGCGGGTGCAAGGGGAGGAGGGGCGCATTGCCTAGCGGCGACCCTCGCCGCCACCGATGAAGGACCAGGGTTCCCTTTCTCCATGGCGAATGGAGAGAGGGGATCAGAAGCGGAAGGGAAACAAAGATGAAGGAGTGTGGGTTTCCGTCGCCCCCTCTTGCTCTTTATAAAGGAGCAGGGTGGGGGCTCGGCCGCCCCGCTCAGCCAATCAAGACGCAGGAAGAGCAGGCGACTGGGACCGGCCTGCTGCCTCGACCCGCGACGGCCCGGTTTCCTGCCTCCACCGTCCGCGACTCCAGGTGCATGGAAGCCGCGTGGCTGGCGTGCAGGACCGAGGCAACGGATGAGGCGACCTCCCCTCACCCCGTGATCGTGGGGAGCGGACGCCTCGGAAACCGTGCCTCGGCCCCGTCCAGCAAACGAGCCACGCCTCCACGCCTCCCTCCACTTATGGAGATGGCGCGAGCCGTCCCCCTTTATTGCGACGTGACGCATGCCTGCGGGGCCCAGCCCTGCGCACGCCGCCCACGTCACGCACGCCTCTCCCCACGATGCCGCGTTCGACGTGTGCCGTTCGGGGAGGACGTGGTGGATGCAGAAGAAGATGCAGCGTGACCCAGGCCGCGCGTGCCCGTGCACTGTTTTGGGCCTGGCCCAACAGCGCTCGGCACCATGTATAGCCCAGGCCCGGGGGCTCCTGTCGGTGTACTAAAGTAGGGGTACCTTAGTACCCCGAACTTGTGCACGGGCAGCCGTAGCACCCCGCGGCAAGGCTTGCTAGGCGATCGCCAAAACTCTCCATGGTCCCTTTTTGGGCCATCCAAGAACAAAATATTTGAGCCAAGGCCCCAGCAGGAGGAGCTTGCCGGGAAGGCCACCCGAAGAGAGAAAGGCCCCGGCAAGAGGAGCTTGCCGGGATGGCCGCTCGAAGCACAAGGCCCCGGCAAGAGGAGCTTGCCGGGAAGGCCGACCAGGGCACGACAAGAGACTTGCTGCGACGCGCCACGCGTCCCGGCAAGGACCGGTGAGCAACAAGCTCTCGGGCGCGACAAGGCATCAACCGCGGCAAGGCGCTTACCGCGGCAAGTCACCACCCCGAGCCTGCGTTCCAGCTCATCCACCCACGCGTCGCTCTGGGGCCATTCCAGGCGTACGTGGCAAGAGGCTGCGCAGCCAGGGGCATGCGGTGGCGAAGCAACGCTGACAGGGTAGCCATCGTGGCAAACGGTGGCGCCCCTGACGGTCCCTTATTTGAACTGTTTGGGCGACCTAGACGGGCATTTAATGCCCTTGTCCCCTGCCGTCAGAGTTAGGTATGATAGCACTGTGCAAACAGTTGTACCCAACACAGCGTTTTCCAGTTTTACCCCCGCCTACGTTGCCACCTGTGGGTAACCCCTTGCGCATATAAAAGGAGGCCCCATGCGCAACGTAGAGGAGGAGGAGGAGGAGAAAAGAGGCCACTCACGCTCGGTCTGATTAGTTGCCTGAGTGTACTGTAGCACTCAGCGCTCCCGAACAAGAACACAATACAAACCACAAAGCAGCAGTAGGGTTTTACGCATCCGTGCGGCCCGAAGCTGGGTAAACCCCTTGTGTGCATCGCCTCGATCCGCTCTTCGCGCGACCTCCGCCCCCCGCCGAACAAGAAAGGGGCTCGGTCCCCATAGGTGTTCGTGGAGGCAGATTTTCCCCGACAAATACTACTATCCTTTTTTCCACGCTTGTGCTTGAAAGTAGCACTATAATCTTCATAATAGAGAGTCTCCTCTGATATCACTTTCATATACTAGTGGGAATTTTTCATTATAGGACTTGGCTTGTGTATTCGAACGATGGGCCTCCTCAAGTGCCCTAGGTCTTCGTGAGCAAGCAAGTTGGATGCACACCCACTTAGTTTCTTTTGTTGAGCTTTCATACATTTATAGCTCTAGTGCTTCCGTTGCATGGCAATCCCTACTCCTTGCATTAACATCAATTGATGGGCCTCTCCATAGCCCGTTGATTATCCTCGTTGATGTGAGACTTTCTCCTTTTTTTGTCTTCTCCACATAACCCCCATCATTATATTCTATTCCACCCATAGTGCTATATCCATGGCTCGCGCTCATGTATTGCGTCAAGGTTTATAAGTTTGAGATTATTATAGTATGAAACAATTGCTTGGCTTGTCATCGGGGTTGTGCATGATGAGAGAATTGTTGAGTGACGAAAATGGAGCGTGACTAAACTATATGATTTTGTAGGGACGAACTTTCTTTGGCCATGTCACTTGGAGAAGACATAATTGCTTTGTTAGTTTGCTTGAAGTATTTTTTTATGTCAATATGAAATTTTGTCTTGAATCTTTCGGATTTGAATATTCATACCACAATTAAGAAGATTTGCATTGAAATTATGCCAAGTAGCACTCTGCATCAAAAATTCTCTTTTTATCATTTACCTACTCGAGGACGAGCAGGAATTAAGCTTGGGGATGCCTGATACGTCTCCAATGTATCTATAATTTTTGATTGCTCCATGCTATATTATCTATTGTTTTGGACTATATTCGGCTTTATTTTCCACTTTTATATTATTTTTTGGACTAACCTATTAACCGGAGGCCCAGCCCAGAATTGCAGTTTTTTGCCTATTTCAGAGTTTCTGAGAAACAGAATATCAAACGGAGTCCAAACGGAAGGAAACCTTCGGGAACGTGATTTTCTCACCGAACGTGATCCAGGAGACTTGGACCCTACTCCAAGGAACAAAAGAGGTAGTCACGAGGGTGGGGGCGCGCCCACCCCCCTAGGGCGCGCCCCCTGCCTCGTGGGCCCCCTGTTGCTCCACCGATGTACTCCTTCCTCCTATATATACCTACGTGCCCCCAAACGATCAGATACGGAGCCAAAAACCTAATTCCACCACCGCAACCTTCTGTACCCACGAGATCCCATCTTGGGGCCTGTTCCGGAGCTCCGCCGGAGAGCGCCGTAATCACGGAGGGCTTCTACATCATCCTAGCCCCTCCGATGAAGTGTGAGTAGTTCACCTCAGACCTACGGGTCCATAGTTATTAGCTAGGTGGCTTCTTCTCTCTTTTTGGATCTCAATACAATGTTCTCCCCCTCTCTCGTGGAGATCTATTCGATGTAATCTTCTTTTTGCGGTGTGTTTGTTGAGACCGATGAATTGTGGGTTTATGATCAAGTCTATCTATGAATAATATTTGAATCTTCTCTGAATTCTTTTATGTATGATTGGTTATCTTTGCAAGTCTCTTCGAATTATCTGTTTGGTTTGGCCTACTAGATTGGTTTTTCTTGCCATGGGAGAAGTGCTTAGCTTTGGGTTCAATCTTGCGGTGTCCTTTCCCAGTGACAGAAGGGGCAGCAAGGCACGTATTTTATTGTGTCCATCGAGGATAACAAGATGGGGTTTTTATCATATTGCATGAAACTATCCCTCTACATCATGTCATTTTGCTTAAGGCGGTACTCTGTTTTTAACTTAATACTCTAGATGCATGCTGGATAGCCGTCGATGAGTGGAGTAATAGTAGTAGATGCAGGCAGGAGTCGGTCTACTTGTCTCAGACGTGATGCCTATATACATGATCATACCTAGATATTCTCATAACTATGCTCAATTCTGTCAATTGCTCAACAGTAATTTGTTCACCCACCGTAGAATACTTATGCTCTTGAGAGAAGCCATTAGTGAAACCTATGGCCCCTGGGTCTATTCTCATCATATCAATCTCCATCACTTTAATCTTGCTTGCTTTTTATTTTGCTTTTTACTTTTCACTTTGCATCTCTATACCAAAAATACCAAAAATATTATCTCTATCAGATCTCACTCCCGTAAGTGACCGTGAAGGGATTGACAACCCCTAATCGCGTTGGTTGCGTTGAGCTATTGTTTTGTGCAGGTACGAGGGACTTGAGCGTAGCCTCCTACTGGATTGATACCTTGGTTCTCAAAAACTGAGGGAAATACTTATGCTACTCTGCTGCATCATTCTCTCCTCTTCGGGGAAATCCAACGCAGTGCTAAAGAGGTAGCAGTATCCGGACAGCCGAACTATATCCTTTGGCCGGACTGTTGGACTATGAAGATACAAGATTGAAGACTTCGTCCTGTGTCCGGATGGGACTCTCCTTGGCGTGGAAGGCAAGCTTGGCAATATGGATATGTAGATCTCCTTCCTTGTAACCGACTCTGTGTAACCCTAGTCCCCTCAAGTGTCTATATAAACCAGAGGGTTTAGTCCATAGGACCAAGAACAACAATCATATACCATAGGCTAGCTTCTAGGGTTTAGCCTCTCCGATCTCGTGGTAGATCAACTCTTTTAATACTCATATCATCAAGATCAATCAAGCAGGAGTAGGGTTTTACCTCCATCGAGAGGGTCCGAGCCTGGGTAAAAACATCATGTCCCCTGTCTCCTGTTACCATCCGCCTAGACGCACAGTTCGGGACCCCTACCCGAGATCCGCCGCTTTTGACGCCGACATTGGTGCTTTCATTGGGAGTTCCTCTGTGTCATCATCGATTGGCTTGATGGCTCCTTCGATCATCGATTGTGATGCAGTCCAGGGTGAGAATTTTCTCCCCGAACAGATCTTTGTATTCGGCGCCTTCGCACTATGGGCCAACTCGCTTGGCCATCTGGAGCAGATCGATAGTTACGCCCCTGGCCACCGGGTCAGGTTTGGAATCTTAAACTACACGGCCGACATCCGCGGAGACTTGATCTTCGATGGATTCGAGCCCCTGCCGAGTGCGCCGCACAGTCACGATGAGCATGATTTAACTCTACCATCGGCAGTGTTCAGGAGACCGCACCGGCAACCGCTCCGACCTTCAATCTGGAGCCTATTGCGCCATCTATGGACGGGTGGATAGACCCCGCCATGGAGGTCGCGTTCTCAGCGGCGATCGAGCCGAGTACCGACCTTACCCTTCACGAGAGCCGTGACGCCAAACTGCCGGATTCTTCTCCGGCCACGGACTCCGAACCGCCTGCGCCCATGCCTATCGAATCCGACTGGGCGCCGATCATGGAGTTCACCTCCGCGGATATCTTTCAGCACTCGCCCTTCGGCAACATACTGAACCCATTAAAGTCACTCTCCTTGTCAGGAGAATCCTGGCCGAACTATGTCCGGCAGGATTGGGATGCGGATGACGAAGAAATTCGCCGCCCACCCACCACCCACTTAGTAGCCACTGTCGATGATTTGACTGACATGCTCAACTTCGACTCCGAAGACATCAACGATATGGACGACGATGCAGGAGACGAACAGGAACCACTGCCCACAGGGCACTGGACAACCACCTCATCATATGATATATATATATGGTGGACACACCCAAAGAAGGAAATGGCGACGGGACAGCGGGGGATGACCCCTCCAAGAAGCAACCCAAGCGCCGACGTTAGCGGCCCCGCTCTAAGTCTTGCCAAAAAAAGCGGTGATACTGGCACAGGAGATAATAACACTCCGGACAGTGCCGAACATAATGACAATCCCCTCCAGCAAGATTCGGAGCAGGTGGATGGAGAAGCGAGCCCTCCTGAGACAGCGGCAGATGGAGAGGCCGAGAATGATAATTACATGTCTCCCTCCGAAGACGAGGCAAGCCTCGACGATGACGAATTTGTCGTGCATGAGGATCCCGTCGAGCAAGAGCGCTTCAAGTGTCGGCTTATAGCCACGGCAAATAGCCTTAAGAAAAAGCAATAGCAGCTTCGAGATGATCAAGATTTGCTAGCTGACAGATGGACTGAAGTCCTTGCGGCCGAGGAATATGAACTCGAACGCCCCTCCAAGAGTTACCCAAAGCGCAGGTTGCTACCCCGACTGGAGGAGGAAGCATTAAAACCTACATCTCCAGCGTATGACGCGGCTGATCGGCCACCTCGTGGCCGCGATAGAGCGGCATTTCTGCCAAAGGCCCAGCCCGCACCCCGGCACCACTCAAATAAAAAGGCACAAGGAAATACGCTAGACCTGCGAGACGTATTGGAGGACAAACCAAAACACGCAAGATCGATCTACGGATCACGAGGGCGCGCAACTACGCGAGACGATAACCGTCATGCCGGATACATTAAAAGTAAATCCGGCCGGGCCGAACATAGCGGACAAGACTCATATGAGTTGCGTCGTGATATAGCCTAGTACAGAGGCACCACACACACCCTATGCTTCACAGACAAAGTAATGAATCACCAAATCCCAAAGGGCTTCAAACCCATAAATATCGAATCATACGATGGTACAACAGATCCTGCAGTATGGATCGAGGACTACCTCCTGCACATCCACATGGCCTGCAGTGACGATTTACACGCCATCAAATACCTCCCACTCAAACTCAAAGGACCAGCTCGGCATTGGCTCAACAGCCTGCCAGCAGAATCCATTGGCTGTTGGGAAGATCTGGAAGCCGCATTCCTTGACAACTTCCAGGGCACTTATGTGCGACCGCCAGACGCCGATGACTTGAGCCACATAATTCATCAGCCAAAGGAATCGGCCAGGCAATTCTGGACACGGTTCCTAACCAAGAAAAATCAAATTGTCAACTGTTCAGATGCAGAGGCCCTAGCAGCTTTTAAGCATAACATCCGCGACGAGTGGCTCTCCCGACAACTGGGCCAGGAAAAGCCGAAATCTATGGCAGCCCTCACGACACTCATGACCCGCTTTTGCACGGGAGAGGACAACTGGCTGGCTCGCAGCAATAATATATCAAAGAACCCTGGTACTTCGAATACCAAGGATAGCAATGGCAGGTCACGTCGCAACAAACACAAGCGCCGCATCAACAGCGACAATACCGAGGATACGACAGTCAATGCCGGATTCAGAGGCTCTAAACCCGATCAGCGGAAAAAGCCATTCAAAATAAGTACTCCGGGCCCGTCCAGTTTGGACCGTATACTCGATCGCTCGTGTCAAATACATGGCACCCCCGACAAGCCAGCCAACCACACCAACAGGGATGGTTGGGTGTTCAAGCAGGCCGGCAAGTTAAATGCCGAAAACAAGGATAAGGGGCTACATAGAGATGACGAGGAGGAGCCCCGGCCGCCGAACACCGGAGGACAGAAGAGGTTCCCCCACAAGTGCGGACGGTGAACATGATATATGCAACCCACATCCCCAAAAGGGAGCGGAAGCGTGCGTTAAGGGACGTATATGCGTTGGAGCCAGTCGCCCCAAAGTCCAACCCATGGTCCTCCTGTCCGATCACCTTCTATCGCAGGGACCACCCCACTAGTATCCGTCATGGCGGATTCGCGACACTGGTCCTAGACCCAATCATCGACGGATTTCACCTCACTCGAGTCCTTATGGACGGCGGCAGCAGCCTGAACCTGCTTTATCAGGACACAGTGCGCAAAATGGGTATAGACCCCTCAAGGATTAAACCCACAAACACGACCTTTAAAGGCGACATACCAGGTGTAGAGGCCCATTGCACAGGCTCAGTCACACTGGAAGTGGTCTTCGGATCCCCGGATAACTTCCGAAGCAAGGAGTTAATCTTCGATATAGTCCCGTTCCGCAGTGGCTATCACGCACTGCTCAGGCGAACCGCATTTGCACGGTTCAATGCGGTACCGCATTATGCATACCTCAAGCTCAAGATGCCAGGACCTCGAGGGGTCATCACAGTCAATGGAAACACAGAGCGCTCTCTCCGCATGGAGGAGCACACTACGGCCCTCGCAGCAAAAGCGCAAAGCAGCCTCTTAAGGCAATCAACCAGTTAGACGATCAAACACCCGGACACCATCAAGCGCGCCCGGAGTAATCTGCAACAAGACCGCCTGGCACGTTCCGAGCTCGCATAGAAATGCAGCCCCCACCCCAGTACCAGCCAAACGGCGAAATCCGTGCTACGCGTACATAATTACGCATTAAAAATACCATGGGCATAGGTGGAGGGGCACGACTACGGCACGCCCCAAAACGTGGCTCAACCGCACTAGGGGCTTCCCACTTTGTTATTTTTTCTCTCTTTCAGGACTTTACTCTCTGGAAGCCCCGTCCGGCAGTATGATTGTCGGGCACATGATACAACAACCAAGGAGGCAGAAAGCTACGTCGCACCATGGAAATCCCAGGTGGTCTCTGATAACGAGCGAAATACCTGCTTTAAATACCATTCCGCAGCTTGCCCTTGGAGTGGACATGTCAAATAGTCCTATTTCTTGCTTATCGCACTACTCGTATCATTATGCTTCAACGCACCCTTCTGAATAAACAATGCATAGCACTAGTCTATTATTGCATTCTCTATTCCCTTTTATATTTATGTTCATTTATGACATTGAGCACCCGTACACTCTGGTACGGCCAATGCGCCAGGGGCTTAAGTACCCCATAATACGGCATGAGAAGTCCGAACACTTTCGACAATGCGGCACCCCGAACTTATAGCATTATATGCATCAGCTCCGAATCATGTCTTGGGTCAATAGTTGGGTTTGCCCGGCTCCCATGTTTGGGTACCTTACGTTCCGCTATATCGTCTAAGGTAGCACTGGGAGAACTACTGCGATTGTGCCCCGGTTCATCTGGGCAAGCACCTCAGTAGAGAAAGCTAAAACTGGCTGTCATGATAAGGCGAGACCTGGTCGCTGTTCGAGAGGTCTCGAGTCCCTAAAGACTTATGCCGCTTAGGGCGAGGAGTCGGCTTTGTCCGGCTTAGGCGTGTATAGCGCCCCGAATTTGCCCTTCCGAATACTAGGAGGCTTCGCCAAAATTTAAAATTGTAGACTTCTATGGCTAAGTGGGAGTGATAAAGCATTATAGTCCGATTGTCTTGTTTGTTGCGCTGAGCACCTCCCTCGAAGGACCCCAACAATGGGAAAAGGAGTGCTCAGATTTATCCCGAACACCCCAGCACTCGTGGCATGGGGGCAGAAGCCGGCGACTGGCCATCTCTCAGATTTGATAAACAGCCGCACATAAGGTAATATTTTAAATTCAAACAAGCGTTGCATAGCGCATATGAACAAGTTTTCATAATACAGGATCACACGAGCAAGTTCATTAAAAAATTACATCCTTCGCACACTCGTCCGCCACAAGACGGGCACCCTTCAGGACACCCTCATAATACATTTCAGGGTGGCGATGCTCCTTGCCCTACGGCGGCCCCTCCTCACCAGCTTCTCGGCGTCCATCTTGGCCCAGTTCACCTTCGCATGGGCAAATGCCCGGCGTGCACCCTCGATGCAAACGGACCACTTTATGACTTCCAACCGTGGGCAGGCATCCATAAGCCGCCTCACCGGGCCGAAGTAGCTGTTGGGAAGGGAGTCGCCAGGCCACATCCGGACTAGAAGGCCCCTCATGGCCTGTTTGTCAGGACCGGATTTTCGGGATACACTTTTCCCAGAAAGTGGCCCTTGTGCTCACCAGCCCCAGGATTACTATTAGCTGATGAGGCACCAACTTGATACAGAAATTCCAAACAAGGTACATAATATGTAGTACAAGACCATTCTGGCCCATGAGTACGACAAATGGTTTCTAGTGGTTGATGGCGGAAGCGGTTTGCGAATCATCAGTGTCTATGGGACTCCATTTCCCACGGGAACAGCTGACCAGGATAACTCCTACCTTCGCGAGGCTGCTATCTCCATTGCGTAGGTTCCGGGGTTGTCATCGCAACGCTCCTCTCCACGCAAGAAATCTGGCCAAGACAATAGCCAGGGACAAGCCAGTGAGTACTTTGAATGTACTCGCAAACATTAAGAACACAGGTATAATATAGCCACTGATAATCATGCTTTAAAATATTCTATGATCACTTCGTCAGTTATGAAATAAGATTCGTGATGCACGCAAGTAGATAACTTAAATAAATCATGAGTAAACAATCAGGGTGTAAAAATATAAAGCACCGATCGGGTGTCTGAAGCGACGCCTCGAAAGGATAATAATATGAAGCATGCCTCAGTCAGGCGTTTGTGCGACACCGCATAAAGGGCTTATAAGTAAATGAAATAACAAACATGCCGCAGTCGGGCGTCTGAGCGACACCACATAAAGGGCTTATAAGTAAATGAAATAGCAAACATGCCGCAGTCGGGCGTCTGAGCGGCGCCACATAAAGGGCTTATATATAAACATAATCACAGTGAATATCCAAGAGGTAGTACCGTCCCATGGATATTCATTATTTCAAACAATGCAAACGGTTAGTCCACAATGATAATAATCATAACCATCATATATCACAGGTCGTAATCAATATTCTGGTTTAGTAGTTGCTCCTCCGAAGGCCGACACTAAGACCGACACTTGACCCATCCCAGACTGTAGTCCTTAACCATGGACACGGCTATTCGAATAGGTTTAATCTCTGCAGAGGGTGTACTCTTTACCCACGAGTAACGGATTCCTTTAGTCCATCGGGACTAATTCCGTCCATGGTCTTTTGTTCGAAAACATACCAGACCACACACACCAGCCTAACTCACCGGTGTCTGGAATCACCCTTGACACCTGTTAAGCAAACTCTAAGTGGGGAGGCTACAACCTCGACTAGCATGGGATCACAAAATTTATACCACGCGCAAACTAGGGGAGCTACCCCTTTGGCTACAACCGAAACACCCATGCCCCGAACCAGGTAGCATGCCTACTGGATGCAACCAGTATCTTCCACCATGGTCTCTCTATACAGTGTGTGCTAGGAAAGGGGTTGACAACTTACTGAACCGTACCCTGCCTATGGCAGGGACTAGTGGTAGTACGAAACAAGTATGGGGGTTACCAGAACAAGACTCGATCTATGGTCGACTCAGGAGGCTTAGGTATTCCCTGCATGATTTGCATAACAAATATCTTTCAATCCAATGGACAAAATCACCACTCAGCATACCTCATCATGCCATATCGGACACAACTGTCTCGACGAGGAACTGGAGACAAGCATCGTGTCTACCCAAGACAGAGGCTTTTCCAGATTTCCTTCCGGTAGGCATGAAGGTTATGTGAGGGTGTCTGCTGTCACAACATATCAATGTTCAAAATTACGGTACCATTAACATGCACTCACGAGTAGGATCATATCACCCTAATCAATAACGGCAATTTCGAGACATGGTGGTGTTGTAACCAATTTAAACAACACATGGCAATATTATGCCCGAGTTCAGAATGCTTGCCTTCAAGGTGTGTAGAGGCAGGGTGCATCCTAAAGCTTTTTGAAAGTTTTCTTCTCCTCCAAAAATTGCTATTTTGAAAGTATTCAAATTATCACATAGTTTTAATACAGTACCAAGAAGTTGTCTAATTTTTTTTGAAATAAATCTTAAAACAAACTAGATGAAAGTCGAGAAAGGTAGGAAAAAGAATCAGTTCATTTGGACTCATATTTAAAACGTTATAGCCAGTCAAAGATTTGGTCACAATCTGTTTTTTTAACAGAAAAAAAACGGTTCAAAAGAGATTACGCTTTCGGGCAGAGAAAACGTACTATAGGTTTTACGCCTCCACTTATCCAGCGTGGACCGCACGGGGGAGTCACTGACAGTGGGTCCAGGGGGGCCACTATTCAGTTTTGACTAGTCTCCCATCCCCTCCTCTTTTCTGCCCGAGCAGAGGCGGGACGTCCGGCGATCGTCGCCGGTGAATGGTGGTTCTTCGCGAGCATTTGAGTGCAGGTATGGATCCGCCACTCCTAGGCGGTCCTCCCGGTGGTTGTAGGGTCGCCGGGGGTGGAGAGGATCGCCGGTGGCAAGCTTCGCGGCAGAGGGGAGGCTTCGGTGGATTCGGGGATTCTGGCCATGGTGGTTCCTAGCTGCGTCTGGGAGGCTAGGCAGTTTCGTGGGTTCAAGTGGAGTCGGACGGTGGCGCTTGGGAGGGCAGGGGAGGTCTTGGTGCGTCGGAACGGACCGGGACGAGGCGGTGGCCAAGCTGACCGGAGAGAGTGAAGACGGCCTCCTCTCTTCGATTGGTGGCAAAGGGGACACGAGGGTGATGTTGTGAGGCTGCCTGAGTACTCGGAGGAGCTCGAAGTCCTCCTTTTATAGCACGTCCATGTCGGTTCGCGCCGGCCGGGGATAAGCTCGCCGGCGAACCACCCTACTGTGCTGCAGGGCGACGTGGCGGTGACGGGCTGGCTTCGGGGGCTACCGACGAACGCTCCACTGTCCAGGGAGGCGAGCTGGCGCGCTGTGGTGGTCAGGGCGGTGCCGACCATGGCAGGAGCGGATGCGGCCGCGGGCGTGCCGCCAAGAGGCCTGCTGCGGCGACGCTGTAGGGAGCGAGGGGGCGGTCGGGGCCTTTGGCGTGACGCGGCGAGAGGGAGGGGATCAGGATGAGCTCGGGGGAACTTATCCAGGGGCGTGCTGGCTCGGACACGAGCACGTGCAAAACGCGCGCTCTGCTCGCGCCCCGGGCGTGCACGGCGACTGTTCGACGAAATGCCAAGATGGCCAAAATGCTAGAGAGTCGATGCCAATCAACAGACCTAGGTTAAAGACAATTAGACGGCTTCTAGACAACCTGGTTTGGAAAGAGGGGAAAGTTCACAACACAATCTTACAATCATGCCCAAACTGTTTATGCCCACAGGGTGTTTGACAAAATGCCAGAGGCATCTAGGCAGGTCTTGGAGTGGTCAAAAACTCCAGATGGTGGTCTCATTAGGTGAAAGATAGGTTGGTGAGGTTAGTTGGCCAAATACAGAAACTTGTTAGTGCAAGTTTTGTAAAACTACAATTCTGGACAGGAGACAAATGGCATCACTTCATGAACCAAAAGTGATCCAATGGGTGCATGCTCCTGGTCTTAGGGGTTTGGTAGGGTTGACTACAAGTAGGGGAAAGCACAAGGTCTCTGTAGCAAAAATAATTAGGGTTGCTGTAGAATTCACCAGGTTGGACCAGTATGAAAAAGAGGTTGTTTCACTCAAATTTTTCAAAGAACATCACAGGGTTTTTACATAAAGTTGCATAATATACTCCTGTGAACATCCCAAAATTTTGGTGGAAGCTGGAAAGAAATATTTAAATGGGTTGCAGTGCAAAATTGCTCTCTGGACTAGATTTGAAAATTTGGTGTAGAGCTCAGAATATCCAAACAATGAAATATATTTTTGTACAAAAGTGATTTAAAAACATCACATGACATCCGCAAATTTTGGTTGGAATTTTAGATAAATATATCAAGAGGTTGCAGTGCAACTTGGGTCCTAAAACTTAAGAAAAATCATTTTAAGGCATAAATCTCAGGGAGAATTAGTTAGGCAATTAAATCCACTTTTAAGAGAATTTTTTTTTAGGGGGAAAACAAGTCCAATAATATATTTGGGAGTTTTCACTTGGGATAAAAACTCCATAAAAATCCAAGAAAGGATGGTACTGAAATCAAAGAAAACCCAAAAATGAAAAGTTTAATTTCCTGGCAAGATTTTAATTAATAAAATAAGGTAAAATTTTTGGGTTGTCACAACACTACCCCCCTTAAGAAAAATCTCGTCCTCGAGATTTGCTAAAAGTTGTTTTAGGACAAAAAAAATCTATGCAGTAAAATGTGGCTACAGTGAGAGGGCAATAAGTGGTGTAAAACCACAGTGTGGAACACTAGCGATGCGTGGAAAAATCTACGGCTAGGGGGAAAATGATAGATTTCTACGCTGGATACAATAAATTTAGAATAAATTCTAAATTTAATAGATACGCAGGTCGTACCCGAGAGCACAGTGCTCTCTCTCTGGCCGACAGGTGGACCCGGGGCCCACTGCGAGCCTCTTCTTCTTCCTCTGGCTCTCTCTTCTTCCTCTCTCCTGCGCGCTTTCCCGCGCTTTCTCCATCGGCGACGTCTAGCGCGTAGGGCATCTAGGCCGTACTTGCGGTAGTGCGCGACGTGCTAGCTACCGGTGCAGCATGCACTCACCTCGCGGGCCAGCGTGCGGTCGGCACTGATCGCGGATTCGCCTCCGAACACCGGCGATCGGTCGACGAGCGGCGCTGGTGGACTTCGCCCACCGTACACCGAGCTCGAGCTATAAAACGGCCGAGGTGTTCTTCTCTTCTTCCTCACACCTGGCCTTGCTTCTCCTCCTCCTTCTTGCTCCATTTCAGTCTTCAGAAGCTCGAGACGGAGCTCTAATGGCGGAGGTGATGCCGGATTGGTTCATGATCCTGATCTGTGGAGGGCTGGCGGCATTTTTGGGGCTTTCTGTGCTCCTGTGCGCGATGATCCTTGACGATCATCGTGATGCTACCGCTCGAGTAATAGCTCTCCGCGGTGGCGGTGATCACGGGGATTAGGTGCGGTGTAGGGTGCTAACTCTTGTCGGTGTGCCGGGGGTAACTTGTACTCGGATGATTACCCACTAATCTCTCTTCCAGAGACTGTGGTGTGTTAGGGAGGTGATTAGCCAGATGCAACACGGTTACGTGGTGTTGCGAGTAGTGTATGTGTGCGAGTGGTTGTGGCTGTGAGTCTGCTGCCGTGGTGATGCGTGAATAAAATCCATGTCGCGAGGAGGTATATGCTGCAGCAGCTCAGGAAAAAGAAATCTCACTCCAGGATTTTTCGCGAGTGAAAACTTGTTAATCAAACTCAACGGTAGCAAAAACCAACTGCTCACAACAATTGCAACCAATTAAAAGACTCGTCGCACAACTCAGGGTACTACTCATGAGTTACAACACAAAAAGAAAATGTTGCAATGATAGACATAGCAGTGATGCCTACAATGTAAATGGTAACTGGATGGGGTCCTGAGAGAACGTCTCTGGTACCGGGGCGCACTCTTCTTCTGTCGGGGGAAGTAGATTGACCAGTCGATGAACGCGTCTCTCCTGGTCGGGCCTCAGTGGTCTGCCGATGGCGATCTGAGGATTTAAATCAGCGAGGTTCTGGAGGTAACCCATCACTCGTTGGGTTAAACGCTCTTGAGCGATGACATACGGGACAAGGTTGGCCAGTACTGGGTCTCTCTCAATTCGTCCCCCGGGAAAGGATGTTACTCCACCGGGTGTGGCACGGCTCGGAAAGTAATAGTACCCTCGTTCGCTGGCATAAGGCACCGCGAATCGAAGGCGAACAATTGCCTCGTGTGCAGCCGCTTCTATGGCCATCTGCGGAGTCGGCATAGATTTCCCCAGGAAGGAGACTTCTGTTGGGTCGGTTTGGGTTTACGGGCGGGATGTGCACTACTGCCCAATATTTTGAGGTGGATGAGGTGATCCTCGATTTGAGCAGCTCGTGCTGGGGTGGCTGGGTAGAACCCATGGTACTGCAGGTAAAGTCCCACAATATTTTAACAAAACTACCTGGGGTGGCATCTGGGGTTCTCAGATAAATGCTAGGGCTCGGCATGGCAAGAAATGGTTGCGAGGGCGGTGCACAAGGTGAGAGGTACTTGGCAAGGTCACGAGGTGGCCTTTACATAGCAACGGGGCTAGGTTATTTACCGCAGTGAGGGGCAATTGTTTGTCGGTTCTGCTCTCATGGGGATCGGGGTCAAAGCCACAGATACACACATCTCACAAAAGTGACGTGTTACTGCGGTACCGTCAGGGTTGGTTTTGGTAGCTACACCCGGAATTAAAAATGCAGCCGTACATCAACACAGTTGCTATTTAAATTAGGGGCGCATATGCAGACAACATAGCGGTGATACAAGGTCACACAGTTACAGGTTGTGGACATACTGAGACTCGGTACTACTCAAGTGACTTAGAACACCTCGTTTATATCTAAGCGGGCGTGCCTCGTGGCTGTCGAGGTTTCTCCACGGGCTTCACCGTCGGAGTTAGCTGCAGGTGGCTGAGGAACTACAGGGTCGGGGTAGTGATGATGACCATCGCGGGGATTGTTGGCCACAATCCCATTGGAGTGTGTTCCCAAAAGGCGACGAAGCACTTCTGGGGTTATCAAAGCACCTTGGTTGATGGCTGGGGCTGACCTCAAGGTCTCGATTGGTTGTCCGAACAGCACGACTGGGTTGTCGGCCTCGGGCTCATCTTCTCTTCTTGCCGGGGCTCGGCGAATGAGTTCTCCACGAGCTGCGATCAGATCAAGTGTGATTTGATCGAACAGACCCTCTAGTGCACTTACATAGCGCACCAGATGCAATAATGCAGGATCTGTCTCGTGGTCTCCGTTGGCCACTTGGGGTGGTCTACCATACTCGTCACGGCTGGGGTAGTAGTAGAAGGAGCGACAGTTAACTCTAGGCGACAAGTGCCGGAGTTAAACTATAGCTTCTCGAGCAGCTAGTTGAATGGCTTGTGGCTCAAAGAAAGTTGTCCTTCCGGTGAACCTGTAGGGGCATTCTGGAGATAGACCCCTACCATAGATGTGCACAGTGGCCCAGAATTGACGGCTCTCACCGCTCATGGACCCTTGGTACACAACATATTCTGGGGGCTCTTCAAATGCAAAGGCACGGCGGGTGAGGTTTGTTAGTACGGTCACAAAACCTCTAAGGTTGGTCGCTATGGTCTCATTGTGAACAATGGGGCCAGGCACTATAGCTCGGTTTGGGGTAGAGGCTGTGCTGTGCTGGTTTGAGGCTAGCGTGCCCTTTTATAGCAAAAGGGGACGGAGTCTCCCTTCGCACGCTTGCAAAAAAGACTATTCAGGGGCCGGTCACTGGCGTATGATCGACAGGCTAGGTGGGTAGGTTGGGCACCGACTGCCAAAAAGGTGTCGAGCTTGCTGTGTGGCTATCTTGCATGGGAAGCTTGGCCGGGGTTTGGTTAGGGTCTGGTGGGTTGGTTTACCTAGGTTTTTCGACCTGGCTAAGATAGGATTAGCCAATGGTCAGCCTGGCTCTGATACCAAGTTTGTCAGGACCGGATTTTCGGGATACACTTTTCCCAGAAAGTGGCCCTTGTGCTCACCAGCCCCAGGATTACTATTAGCTGATGAGGCACCAACTTGATACAAAAATTCCAAGCAAGGTACATAATATGTAGTACAAGACCATTCTGGCCCATGAGTACAACAAATGGTTTCTAGTGGTTGATGGCGGAAGCGGTTTGCGAATCATCAGTGTCTATGGGACTCCATTTCCCACGGGAACAGCTGACCAGGATAACTCCTATCTTCGCGAGGCTGCTATCTCCATTGCGTAGGTTCCGGGGCTGTCATCGCAACGCTCCTCTCCACGCAAGAAATCTGGCCAACACAATAGCCAGGGACAAGCCAGTGAGTACTTTGAATGTACTCGCAAACATTAAGAACACAGGTATAATATAGCCACTGATAATCATGCTTTAAAATATTCTATGATCACTTCGTCAGTTATGAAATAAGATTCATGATGCACGCAAGTAGATCACTTAAATAAATCATGAGTAAACAATCAGGGTGTAAAAATATAAAGCACCGATCGGGTGTCTGAAGCGACGCCTCGAAAGGATAATAATATGAAGCATGCCTCAGTCGGGCGTCTAAGCGACACCACAGAAAGGGCTTATATATAAAAGGAATAACAAGCATGCCATAGTCGGGCGTCTGTGCGACACCACATAAAGGGCTTATAAGTAAATGAAATAACAAACATGCCGCAGTCGGGTGTCTGAGCGACGCCAAATAAAGGGCTTATAAGTAAATGAAATAGCAAACATGCCGCAGTCGGGCGTCTGAGCGATGCCACATAAAGGGCTTATATATAAACATAATCACAGTGAATATCCAGGAGGTAGTACCGTCCCAGGGATATTCATTATTTCAAACAATGCAAACGGTTAGTCCACAATGATAATAATCATAACCATCATATATCACAAGTCGTAATCAATATTCTGGTTTAGTAGTTGCTCCTCCGAAGGCCGACACTAAGACCGACACTTGACCCATCCCAGACTGTAGTCCTTAACCATGGACACGGCTATTCGAATAGGTTTAATCTCTGCAGAGGGTGTACTCTTTACCCACGAGTAACGGATTCCTTTAGTCCATCGGGAGAAATTCCGTCCATGGTCTTTCGTTCGAAAACACACCTGACCACACACACCAGCCTAACTCACCGGTGTCTGGAATCACCCTTGACACCTGTTAAGCAAACTCTAAGTGGGGAGGCTACAACCTCGACTAGCATGGGATCACAAAATTTATACCACGCGCAAACTAGGGGAGCTACCCCTTCGGCTACAACCGAAACACCCATGCCCCTGGACCAGGTGGCATGCCTACCGGATGCAGCCAGTATCTTCCACCATGGCCTCTCTGTACGGTGTGTGCTAGGAAAGGGGTTGACAACTTACTGAACCGTACCCTGCCTATGGCAGGGACAAGTGGTAGTACGAAACAAGTATGGGGGTTACCGGAACAAGACTCGATCTATGGTCGACTCAGGAGGCTTAGGTATTCCCTGCATGATTTGCATAACAAATATCTTTCAATCCAATGGAAAAAATCACCACTCAGCATACCTCATCATGCCATATCGGACACAACTGTCTCGACGAGGAACTGGAGACAAGCATCGTGTCTACCCAAGACAGAGGCTTTTCCTGATTTCCTTCCTGTAGGCATGAAGGTTATGTGAGGGTGTCTGCTGTCACAACATATCAATGTTCAAAATTACGGTACCATTAACATGCACTCACGAGTAGGATCATATCACCCTAATCAATAACGGAAATTTCGAGACATGGTGGTGTTGTAACCAATTTAAACAACACACGGCAATATTATGCCCGAGTTCAGAATGCTTGCCTTCAAGGTGTGTAGAGGCAGGGTGCATCCTAAAGCTTTTTGAAAGTTTTCTTCTCCTCCAAAAATTCCTATTTTGAAAGTATTCAAATTATCACATAGTTTTAATACAGTACCAAGAAGTTGTCTAATTTTTTTGAAATAAATCTTAAAACAAACTAGATGAAATTTGAGAAAGGTAGGAAAAAGAAGCAGTTCATTTGGACTCATATTTAAAAAGTTATAGCCAGTCAAAGATTTGGTCACAATCTGTTTTTTTAAACAGAAAAAGAAAACGGTTCAAAAGAGATTACGCTTTCGGGCAGAGAAAACGTACTATAGGTTTTACGCCTCCACTTATCCAGCGTGGACCGCACAGGGGAGTCACTGACAGTGGGTCCAGGGGGCCCACTAGTCAATTTTGACTAGTCTCCCATTCCCTCCTCTTTTCTGCCCGAGCAGAGGCGGGACGTCCGGCGATCGTCGCCGGTGAATGGCGGTTCTTCGCGAGCATCTGAGTGCAGGGATGGATCCGCCACTCCTAGGCGGTCCTCCCGGTGGTTGTAGGGTCGCCGGGGGTGGAGGGGATCGCCGGCGGCGAGCTTCGCGGCAGAGGGGAGGCTTCGGTGGATTTGGGGATTCTGGCCATGGTGGTTCCTAGCTGCGTCTGGGAGGCTAGGCAGTTTCGCGGGTTCAAGTGGAGTCGGACGGTGGCGCTTGGGAGGGCAGGGGAGGTCTTGGCGCGTCGGAACGGACCGGGACGAGGCGGCAACCAAGCTGACCGGAGAGGGTGAAGACGGCCTCCTCTCTTCGATTGGTGGCAAAGGGGACACGAGGGTGGTGGTGTGAGGCTGCCTGAGTACTCGGAGGAGCTCGGAGTCCTCCTTTTCGGTTCGCGGCGGTCGGGGATAAGCTCGCCGGCGAACCGCCCTACTGTGCTGCAGGGCGACATGGCGGTGACGGGCTGGCTTTGGGGGCTACCGACGAACACTCCACTGTCCAGGGAGGCGAGCTGGCGCGCTGTGGTGGTCGGGGGGTGCCGACCATGGCAGGAGCGGATGCGGCCGCGATCGTGCCGCCAAGAGGCCTGCTGCGGTGACGCTGTAGGGAGCGAGGGGGCGGTCGGGGCCTTTGGCGTGACGCGGCGAGAGGGAGGGGATCAGGATGAGCTCGGGGGAACTTATCCAGGGGCGTGCTGGCTCGGACACGAGCACGTGCAAAACGCGCACTCTGCTCGCGCTCCGGGCGTGCATGGCGACTGTTCGATGAAATGCCAAGATGGCCAAAATGCTAGAGAGTCGATGCCAATCAACAAACCTAGGTTAAAGACAATTAGACGGCTTCTAGACAACCTGGTTTGGACAGAGGGGAAAGTTCACAACACAATCTTACAATCATGCCCAAACTGTTTATGCCCACAGGGTGTTTGACAAAATGCCAGAGGCATCTAGGCAGGTCTTGGAGTGGTCAAAAACTCCAGATGGTGGTCTCATTAGGTGAAAGAGAGGTTGGTGAGGTTAGTTGGCCAAATACAGAAACTTGTTAGTGCAAGTTTTGCAAAACTACAATTCTGGACAGGAGACAAATGGCATCACTTCATGAACCAAAAGTGATCCAATGGGTGCATGCTCCTGGTCTTAGGGGTTTGGTAGGGTTGACCACAAGTAGGAGAAAGCACAAGGTCTCTGGAGCAAAAATAATTAGGGTTGCTGTAGAATTCACCAGGTTGGACCAGTATGAAAAAGAGGTTGTTTCACTCAAATTTTTCAAAGAACATAACAGGGTTTTTGCATAAAGTTGCATAATATACTCCTGTAAACATCCCAAAATTTTGGTGGAGGCTGGAAAGAAATATTTAAATGGGTTGCAGTGCAAAATTGCTCTCTGGACTAGATTTGAAAGTTTGGTGTAGAGCTCAGAATATCCAAAGAATGAAATATATTTTTGTACAAAAGTGATTTAAAAACATCACATGACATCACCAAATTTTGGTTGGAATTTTAGATAAATATATCAAGAGGTTGCAGTGCAACTTGGGTCCTAAAACTTAAGAAAAATCATTTTAAGACATAAATCTCAGGGAGAATTAGTTAGGCAATTAAATCCACTTTTAAGAGAAAAAAAATTTGAGGGGGAAAACAAGTCCAATAATATATTTGGGAGTTTTCACTTGGGATAAAAACTCCATAAAAAATCCAAGAAAGGATGGTACTGAAATCAATGAAAACCCAAAAAATGAAAATTTTAATTTCCTGGCAAGATTTTAATTAATAAAATAAGGTAAAATTTTTGGGGTGTCACACTGTTCGGCCGCCTTGTGCAGATCGACCAGTTGCTTCAGCTGGTCGCTCACAGGCATCGGGTGTTCGGTCCCAGTATATTGAGACCAGAACAACTTCTCCGTCCAGCTTCCCTCCTTGGCCTGGTAATACTGTGTGGCATCCGACACGCTGCGGGGCAAATCTGTGAATGCTCCTGGAGAGCTCCGGACTCGGGTAAGTAACAAGTAATTTACTTTCACATGCTTGCTTTGCATAATGAATTCCTTACCCGTCGCTATCTTCTTCATCGCCTCAATTTCCTGGAGGGCCTTTTGGGCTTCAGCCTTGGCATGCTTGGTGCTCTGGAGGGCCACGGCAAGCTCGGAGTCTCGCGTCTTCGAGTCAAGCTCCAAAGTCTCGTGCTTCTTCACGAGAGCCTGGAGCTCTTGCTGCACCTCGCCAACCCGTGCCTCATGTTTCTCCCGCTCGGTGCGCTCCTTGGCCGCTTTGTTTTCGGCCTCGGACAGCGCTTGCTTCAGGGTCGCCACCTCGGTCATGGCCCCTGGCACATTCATGATGATCCTATCATTTTGCAACCACATCTTTTATATATATATATATATACACACACACATACATACATACATATATATATAAGGCATTACTTAACTTTGTTCTCCTCGAGCTGCCTCTTGGCAAGGCCGAGCTCTTCCTCGGACCGCTCGAGGTTCTGCTTCAGTACGGCGACCTCCGCAGTAAGTGCGGCAGAGGTCAGCACCGAAGCCTGCATACGCATATAGACATACTTGTATTAGACTCCTGCAAATATTATTTTGATCCTCTATTCGGCTTTTCTTTGTGAACACCAAACAGAGCATCAGAGGCTACTGTCTATGCGGTAATATTTTCCTATATTTTAAATACATACCTCAAAGCCTGTTAGAAGGCTGGCACAGGCTTCAGTCAGTCCGCTCTTGGCGGACTGAACCTTCTTGATCACCACACTCATAATAGTGTGGTGCTCTTCGTCGATGGAAGCACCTTGAAGCGCTTCCAACAAGTTGTCCGGTGCCTCTGGATGGATAGAGGTCACCGGCACGGGCGACTTGCCCCTCTTGGAAGGGGGTCGCCTGCCGGAGTCCGGAACCACTTGAGGTTCCGGCGCGGTGTTCGGCTGAGGGCCGAACTTGGAGCCCGTGGGAGCCTTGCTCCCTTTACGCCCAGGGTCCGGACGGTCGCCTTGAGCCGCCCCCAGGACTACCTTCCCTCAGCTTGGTGCCCTTTGAGACAACACCTCGGCGTTGTCCGTAGGATGAGGGGTGGAGGCGGTCGGAGCTGATCCGCTACTCATAGCCGACGGATCCAAAGAACCGTCCGACGAAGATACGTCGATACGGGCCCGGGACGGACTACATGACCATATTCGGCGTTAGGAGAAGCTGTGCAATTAAACTATGCCACGAGTTACTATGGTATCTGAATACTTACGACTTCGCCAGGGGCTTGGCCCTGGGTAACCACTCGTCTTCGCTGTCGGCGGCGGTGGTGGAGCAGTCCGGAAGGAGAGTCCTTCCCTTCTTGGACCCTCCGGCCTCCCCAGTTGGGGCGGCCTTCCTTTTCTTGTCTCCCCTGGCTGGAGGGGGAGAACCTTCATCTTCCTCCTCCTCGTTTTCACGGGAGGAGTGCGCCTCAGAGCTATCAAACGATAAGTCTGATACCACCTGGCACCGGGAACTCTTTCGGGTTCCCGTGGCCTTCTTCTTGATCTTCTTCTCCGGCACCTCACAAGGGGCCGGAGTCCGCATCTCCGTTAGGAGAGCGTCTGCAGGGTCTTCGGGCAGAGGAGCCGGGCAGTCAATCTGCCCCGATGTCTCCTCCGAGTCCTGTCAAAGGCATGGGAGCTCAGATCCCGCATATGATTATACCGGGGAAAATGAATACCCTATAAGAAGTAAAAGAGCTTACCGCGCCGGCTTGCCGCTGCGCGTTGAGTCCGCGATCCTCAGTAAGTGGAGGGGGGACCTCGGTGCTCTTAAACAGCACCCTCCAGACGTCCTTGTGCGTCGTGTCGAAGAGCTCGCTCAGAGTATGGTGCTGGGCCGGGTCGAACTCCCACAAATTGAACGCCCGTTGTTGACACGGGAGGATCCGGCGGATGAGCATGACCTGGACTATGTTGACAAGCTTGAGCTTGCTGTTTATCATATTTTGGATACAGGTCTGGAGTCCGGTCAGCTCTACCGGATTACCCCAGGGTAGGCCCTTCTCTTTCCAGGAGGTGAGCCGCGTGGGGATTCCGGATCAGAATTCGGGGGCCGCCGCCCATTTGGTGTCGCGCGGCTCGGTGATGTAGAACCACCCCGATTGCCACCCCTTTATGGTCTCCACATAGGAGCCCTCGAGCCATGTGACGTTGGGCATTTTGCCCACCATGGCGCCTCCGCACTCCGCCTGCTGGCTGCCCACCACCTTCGGTTTGACATTGAAGGTTTTCAGCCATAGGCCGAAGTGGGCCTTGATGCGGAGGAAGGCCTCACACACGACGATAAACACCGAGATGTTGAGGATGAAGTTCGGGGCCAGATCGTGAAAATCCAGGCCGTAGTAGAACATGAGCCCCCGGACGAATGGGTGGAGGGGAAATCCCAGTCCGCGGAGGAAGTGGGTAAGGAATACTACCCTCTCATGGGGCCTGGGGGTGGGGATGAGCTGCCCCTCATCTGGGTGCCGGTGTGCGATATCCTCGGACAGCTATCCGGCTCCCCTCAGCTTTTTGATGTCTCCCTCCGTGACGGAGGAGACTATCCACTTTCCTCCCGCTCCAGAAATTTTTGGAGGAGGTTGAGGAGAAGAATGCGGACTTGGGCGCTGGAGCTCGAGTGCGCGAGAATGGATGAGCAAGGAGGAAGAAGGCGTGGGTAGGAAAGGGTGAACCCTTATCCCTTTATAAGGGCGGACGAAACTATGCGCCCCCACCAGTGTGGTAAAACTCGGTTATCCCCCAAGCGCCGTAATTGATGGCGCGGTTGGGTTACCCAAGTCCGTATTGATGGGAATCCCGTAAAAAAGGGGACACAATCTCTGCTTCGACAATACGTGCCAAGGAAACCGCCTCGCGAAACACACTGAGGTTGGTTATGAAAAGCGAATAAATGACCCGGTTGTGGTGTGATGTCACACTGCGGGGTACGTCAGTAGATTAGATTTGTGGAAATATTATTCTCTCTACGGTTGTATGTGGAACTTGTTCTGCAGAGCCGGACACGTTCCTCGTGTTAAAAATATTTTATGAAGTATTCAAAGGAGGAACCCGCCTTGCAATGCCGAAGACAATCTGCGCGCTGGACTCATCGGCATTGAAGCCTGGTTCAGGGGCTACTGAGGGAGTCCTGGATTAGGGGGTATCCGGACAGCCGGACTATATCCTTTGGCCGGACTGTTGGACTATGAAGATACAAGATTGAAGACTTCGTCCCGTGTCCGGATGGGACTCTCCTTGGCGTGGAAGGCAAGCTTGGCAATACGGATATGTAGATCTCCTTCCTTGTAACCGACTCTGTGTAACCCTAGCCCCCTCCGGTGTCTATATAAACCGGAGGGTTTAGTCCGTAGGACCAAGAAAAACAATCATACCATAGGCTAGCTTCTAGGGTTTAGCCTCTCCGATCTCGTGGTAGATCAACTCTTGTAATACTCATATCATCAAGATCAATCAAGCAGGAGTAGGGTTTTACCTCCATCGAGAGGGCCCGAACCTGGGTAAAAACATCGTGTCCCCTGTCTCCTGTTACCATCCGCCTAGACGCACAATTCGGGACCCCCTACCCAAGATCCGCCGGTTTTGACACCGACACCCTCTCTTCAAGACTCTGACTATTCCTCCTCAGCGGCAACGGTGAATGCCAGAGTCATAGATGATCAAGATGATGCTACCTCACCACCTCCTACTTCAGCGCGTATCGACACTGCACCAAGTTCTTCAGCACCGCCAAACCCCGACGCCGACCCTGCATCTTCTCCTACTCCTTCTGGGAACGAGTAGAGGCTCTATGTCTTCAAACCTTTTTGGTCCTTCCTGAAAAAAGGGGGAGAAGCATATGAGTTGATAGTCTTCAAGCGGGTCCATATGGGCGGTTGCTGTATATTTTGCCTAGTGTTTACAACTCTCGATGCTTTTGATACATTTGGTTCTTTGAGTTGTAACACTTAAACTTGATGGTCGTCTGCTACTTGTTTGCTATTCTGTGATGCGATGATAAATTCCGCATGTGCGAAGATAAATTCCGCACGAAGTCATATTGCAGACGTCCATTTTTCATTATGCATGTCATTATCTTTGTTATATCAAATCATGCATGATGAATTGTCTTCATAAGTTGAAGAGGATCTCCACAAGTACAACCTGCCATGTGCATTTGCATTCCAAAAGCAAATTACTTATATGCACATCTTCAGGGGGAGCCTTTTGCTACTTATGAAGACAATACCTTTATCCTTTACAATTTCACATACTTTTATCCCCGTTGAAAACTTCAACTAGTTTGTCATCAATCACCAAAAGGGGGAGATTGTAAGTGCATCTAGTGCCACCCCTAGTTGGTTTTGGAGTATTGACGACAAACCTAGTTGAGGGACTAATGTATTTGTGAGAATTGCAAGATAACATAGGTAGTAGTCCCTCATTGATTCGGTTTACCTACCGGAGATGACCCCTAAAAATGTATGGAGACATTGAAGACAATGGTGGTATGTGAAGATATTCACATTGAAGATTATGACAAGAGAAGACATCGCGTGAAGACTATGGAGCGCGAAGACTTAGTTGTTTCGTTGTTTCCTTTTCTTCTTTATTGAGTCATAGGAACCACCGTACTGTTAAGTGGGGTCCCAGTGAACAAAGTCAGAGTGACTCAAGTGATGCTCAACCAAATCCTATGTCTTCGAGCGAAGACAATGAGAGCAAATCTTATCCAGAGCTGGATGAGTCAGCTTTACTTGTAGCCCAAGTCAAGTTGTCGCGTGTGTTTGAAATCTGACCGTTGGAACACGTGTCAGTTCCTTAGTGACCCAGGGTCATTTCGGACAAATCAGGTCGGGTTGCCTAGTGGCTATAAATAGCCCACCCCCTACACCATAAATTGGTGGCTGCTCAGAGTTAGTGCACGGCTTTTGTCGTATGAGAGCAACCCACCTCCGAAGCTTTTGAGAGAGAGAAATCCTTGCGAGGACAAAGCCCAAACACCCAGAGCCAAAGAGTGTTAGGCATCATTGAAGTCTTTCTGTCCGCGTGACCTGAAGACTTGTTACACTTGAGGACTGTGAATCCTCCAGCCGGTTAGGCGTCACGTTCTGAGCATCCAAGAGTCATTATGGATCGCCGGTGAACGAAGTCTGTGAAGGTTTGGAAGTCTACCTTGAAGACTTACTAGAGTGATTGGGCGAGGACTGGGTGTCCTTAGCTCAAGGAGAATAAGGTGAAGATACGGTCTTCTGAGTTAAATCTCAGCCTCCCTAACCAGACGTACAGTTGTCACAGCAACTGGAACTGGTCCAACAAATCCTTGTCCTCACCAAGTGACTGGTTCTATTCTCTCCCTCTCTTTACTTACAGTTTGTCTTCGTGAAGTCATTGCCTGCTTGCACTACCTGTTTGACTTCACTGTGTGACTACTATCGTTGTTTGGCTTCATACTATCTTCCATCCTGATTTTTACTACCTAGCTGCTATTAGTCTTCGTGCTTTCACTTCATTGAATACTTGACTATGGCTTGCTTAGTATAGTCTACCTTCCGCTGCATATCAATAGGTTCATTTTTATTGTTTGTCTTCGAAACCCTCATGTTTTGAAGACTTTCATAAAAATCGTCTATTCACCCCCCCCTCTAGTCAATAATTAGCACTTTCAGGGCTGTCCGCACCGTCCGATATGCCAGGACGACTCGGATCCAGGCGACCTAATTCTGGATGGTCCATGACGGGTGGACCACGAGCACGACCGGGGCCACCGTCATACAGTTTATTTATGTCGCGCTTGCGTGCGGTGTCTCGTGTTGCCTTATGCGTGAAGGCGTTGCTGGACCTTCCCGACGGCGTCCTTTCCCTTGTGTAGGAAGGTCCAATTGTGACAGGAAAGACGTGTATCGCGCCCGCCTGGGCCGGCTTGCGTGTGGCGAGTGTGTATGGCCTACGTGAGACGGCCCTTCTGTTGGCGTTCTCACTGCACGCTGGCCTGGCTAGGTTGCAACGGGTGGGGCGTATTGCCGACTTCGGCCTGACGTTCGCGCGGCCATCTAATTTAGGCGCCCGTGAGTGTCCATGACGCGTCGGCCCCTGCCTTGGCGAGGCCACCCCTCTGTGGTGGGTTTACGTTACACCCGCATGCGTTTACTCGCTCATTGCGCCGCATGCAAGAGGGCGAGACGGACCGGACCGCCAGCGTTGCTCGCTAGCATGTGGAGTGGTCATTCAAAGTGTTGCAAGATCGTTAGGGTATTGTTCATGGAGCTGCAATGATGTAGGAATCAGAGACTTTGTGGTGGCTGAATACATATTGTGTCATTTTTCACAATATTTTTATATAGATAATTTAAGGGTTTTAATACCAAAAGTGTTGCTGTCTACTCAAATATTTGAGGACCGTTCGATGCGTCCGCAAATGTTTAGGTGTCGTCCGGGTGCCGATGCTCTGAAAACACGAACGAAGCCAGGGTAAATTTCTCCACCTCAATGGGCACGACTCACGAGAGGGCACATGCGATCCTGCCGAGCAACGGCCGCGATGCCCGCCGCGGCGGTCGCACGCACCACCTGCACCGTACCCTCGTCAACTCCCGCCCACCTCTCACAACATCACAGTGGCCACATGACACGGCCAGTGGCAGTCTGTAACTCTCTGTTTCTGTGTCGCTTCCTAGCCAAGTCAACCCAAGCTACTCAATACAATATGTCCCCTAATCCCATGAAGCCCACCAACAAAAATAATGCAACCGAAGCACCCATGGATTATTATTTGACACCATCCTCCAGATGATCCAATCTGGTCCAGGTATTCTTCTAGATCTGGCACATTCTGGTCAGAGATCCATGCCCATGCACGGCGTACTAGAGTAAGAGGAGGTAGCGCCGTCCTGCCGAGCCGAGCAGTTCTTTCTTGGACACTCACTGACGAACCGGGCAAAGGGACCGGAGAAATTTCTATGTTCTGCTGAGTAACCAGATCGCTCTAGCTGTGAGTGTTAGCTTTGCGGTGTTGCAGCAATGGCGGTGACCACGCTGCAGTTCGTCGGCGCGTTCCTGCTGCCGCTGCTTGCCGTGGCTTCGTCGTTTGATCCGTTCCACCGGGACGCGCAAAGGATGGATCCCATGGGCGGCGGGCGGCAGCAGGGGCCCTTCATCCCGCACGAGTACGTACGCTTCGCCGACGTCAAGCGTCAGTGCCGGTCCGTGCTCTCCGCCGCCGCCGACCTCAAGTTCGACGCCAACCGCGCCGCCGCCCTCATGCCGGAGCTCTCCTTTGTTAAGGGGGACTGGAAGCAGGACGTCGACGATGGCGCGCCGCTGATGCCGTTCGACGGCACCGACGCTCCCGAGGGCGGGGCGGCAGGGGCGACGGCCGACCCGTTGCCGCTCGCCACGTTCATGCTCACGCACGTCGACGTGGCGCTCCGCGGGAAGACGGCGCTCAACGTCAGCGGCGTCCTCGGCGTCGCCGTCTCCCGCAACGGCACCGCCCCGGAGATGGGCCCCTACGTGTCGCCGGAGCTCAAGGTGTGGCCCGGGAGCACGGAGATGAAGATACTCTTCGAGGGCGTGTACACCGAGACCGGCAACGGCGAGAGTGTGCTGTGCCTGGTCGGCGAGGCCGTGCTCCCGCGGCGCGGCAAAGACGCCGCCAACCCGTGGGACTGGGCCAAGAACACCGACCGCAACAACTTCCAGCCTCCAATCACCCACGACAAGAACATCCTGCTCGTGCTCCGGTACCCCACCACGCTGACGCTGACGACGCGCGCCGTGCGCGGCCAGCTCACGAGCACCAACGGCAAGTCGGACGCCGGCTACTTCGGCGCCGTCACGCTACTGTCGCAGCTGGGCGCCTACTCCAACTACAAGTTCGGTTCGGAGGAGCTCGTGAGCACAGCTTGCAGCCCGCAGCCTTACCGCGACGACATCCTCGGCGACGGCCGTGGGATATACAGAGGCGGCTCGTTGTGCGGCATCCTTGACCTGTTCACGTCGGAGGACGTGTTCGCCGTCGTGCCCAACCGGAAATGCAACTCGACAGACGCTCTCTGCCGGCGGCTCGGGCCGTTCGAGACCGACAAGTCGGTGGACGCGACTGACGGCGGGTTCAAGGATGTCAGCATCGTCATGCAGGACATCCGGTGCGAGCCCAGCACCGTTCCTGGTGAGAGATCGGCCAAGGTCTCGGCGGTGTTCCGGGCCGTTGCGCCGTGGGAGCACCGGTACACGGCGGCGAAGCGGAGCGGGCTCAGCGGCATGACGCTGGCCGCCGAGGGAGTGTGGCGCCCAACCACGGGCCAGCTCTGCATGGTGGGGTGCCTCGGCGTCGGCAAGAAGGCGTGCCACTCCCGCGTGTGCCTGTACGTGCAGACGACCTTCTCCGCCACCCGCCGGGGCATCGCCGTCGGGCAAATCACCCACATCGACGGCGGCGGTGGCGTCGCCCACTCGCCGCTGACGTTCAAACGGGCCGTGCACCCGTCGGAGCTGTGGAACAGGTTCGGCGTCTCGGGCGGCGCACCGCTAAGCATGGCGTACAACTACACCAAGGCCAAGCAAGCCGGCGAGTTCCTCACGCGCAGCGAGCCGTTCAACTTCGGCACTGCCATAGCCAAGTCTCTGCTGAGCTATCCGCGGTTGGCGGGTGACCTCGCCCGCGACCTGTCCAGCCTCGCCGACGAGCTCACCCTCCACGTGCCGGCCGTGCCCGACCCGTTCCCTCGCGAACGCTTCGAGCGGCCATTCCTTCAGCTGGAGGTGCTCTCGCTCGGGCCGCTCGTCGGCCGGAATTCGCCGGGGTTTCCAGGCGGCACGGATGGACCTGGCAAAGAACCCCCCTCCTCGGAAATGCAGACGGAGAGGACGACGTCTCTCCTCAACGTGTCCGCGGAGCTCACGCTCTCCGGGAGCCCCTACGTGAACGTGTCGGCCCTGTTCCTGGAAGGCGTGTACAACCCGGTGGACGGGCGGATGTACCTGATCGGGTGCCGGAGCATCCATGCGCCGTGGCGAGCCTTCTCGGCCATGGGAGCGGTGGAGGACGGCATGGACTGCTCGATCGAGATGAGGGTGGACTACCCGCCGACGACGGCACAGTGGCTGATCAACCCCACCGCCAAGGTGCACATCACCAGCACGCGCGACGCCGGCGACCCACTGCGGTTTGACGCGACGTCGCTCCAGACGCTGCCGATCATGTACCGGGAGCAGCGGCAGGACATCCTGTCCCGGCGGAGCGTGGAGGGGATCCTCCGCGTGGCGACGCTGGCGACGGCCATCGCCGCCGAGTTCAGCCAGCTGATGTATATCAAGGCGAACACGGACGTGATGCCGTACGTGTCCCTGGTGATGCTGGGCGTGCAGGCGCTGGGGTACAGCATGCCGCTCATCACGGGCGCCGAGGCGCTGTTCGCCCGGATCGCCGCCGCGGGGGGCTCCGTGGACGGCGTGGCGCCGCCGTCGTACGTGGTGGACAAGAGCCAGCTGTACTGGATCATCGACTGCGTCGTGAAGATCCTCATCCTCGCGGCGTTCCTCCTGACGCTCCGGCTGGCGCAGAAGGTGTGGCGGTCGCGGATCCGGATGCTGACGCGCTCCCCGCTGGAGCCCGGCCGCGTGCCCAGCGACCGGAAGGTGCTGCTCTACAGCTTCGGCGTGCACATGCTGGGGTTCATGGTGATCCTGGGCGCGCGGTACGTGAGCGCGCTGGGGCGGCCGCTGCGGCAGGAGGACTCGTACATGGACGCGCGCGGCAGGTCGCACGCGCTCCGGCAGTGGGCGGTGACGCTGGAGGAGTACGTCGGGCTGGCGCAGGACTTCTTCCTCCTCCCGCAGGTGGTTGGCAACGTGCTGTGGCGGATCAGCTGCCGGCCGCTGAAGAAGAGCTACTACGTGAGCGTGACGGCGGTGCGGCTGCTGCCGCACCTCTACGACTACGTCAGGGCGGCGCCGGCCATCAACCCCTACTTCGCGGAGGAGTACGAGTTCGTCAACACCAGCCTCGACTTCTACTCGGCGTTCGGCGACGTGGCCATCCCGCTGCTCGCCGTCGCGCTCGCCGCCGCGGTATACGTGCAGCAGCGCTGGAACTACAAGATCATCAGCAGGACCGTGAAGACGCAGCAGAAGAAGCTGCAGCACCTCGGGTCCAGGGTCTACGAGCGCCTGCCGTCCATGTCGTCCGGCAACTTCGAGGCCGAGCTCGTCTCCGGCGTCAACGAGGCCGTCGGGCTCGTCGGGCCGCGCCGGGACGCCAGCCTCGGCTAGGTAACAGATCCGACGGTTCTCTGTAGCTTCTTTTGCCTCTCGTAGGTTGACAATGAATGTGCTTCTTCTTCTTCTTTTTTCTAAAAATCAAATGTACTTCTAAAAGGTCAATAAAGTTTCACACATCTTTGAGCTTTACTCCATTTGTGCCAATCTCAGCCACATTCTCGAAGTCTTTGAAAATCAATGACAAGAACTCTAGAACTGATGGCTTCAGAACTGTCCTAGTGCTGATTATAATTTATTTATACACTGTAAATGGTGCCGATACGCATGATTTTGAGCTTGCAGCGATCTTGCTTAATCATGTGACAACCCTATTGAGCTTTTGCTGCATGATTAGCTTTGAGCACTAGCATATCTCTGCTGATGTAGGAGTAACTGGATTTAGCGGAAGCAGAGGATGGTCAACAATGGCGGAGCCAGGATTCGAGTATAGGAGGGGCCCAGTATGTATATTGATCTAATCTCATTGATAATTACTTGTCGTTTCTACTAAAATTATTGATCGTTGGAGGGGGGGGGGGGGGGCAGGCCCCTGCTCGTCCCCCCTGGCTCCGCCCCTGATGGTCTAAGCAACTACATGATGTATGTGATGGAGTCCTTTTTGTATTTGGTTTCGTTTTCATAGTTATGCCTTATCGTATTTCTTTGTTGGGCCCCACCCACTTGTTCTCTATCCCTTTCCCAGCAGGCAGCAGCCCTTGTACTTCTCCTGACAAGTTCTCTCTCTCTCTCTCTCTCTCTCTCTCTCTCTCTCTCTCTCTCTCTCTCTATTTCTTTCTTCGTCACACATTCACAATACTCCTTACATTTGCATCATTCACATATATTCTTGCTAAGTTCACTTCAAACTTACCTTGTTGAATTTGAAACAAGCTTAGTTTGTGTTATTCTCAAAAGATTCTGTCACACCTCCATTCCCCTGATGTAGGTGGACAGCTGGGAATGGCTGGACCGGGTAGCTACGGTCCACGGGGCAGGTGTGCATTGCTGTATAAGTGTGGGTGTGAGGCACCGAGGAGAGCATGCGTGTTGTGTGTGAACTCTGTTCCCTTCCCTTTTCCCTGCATCTCACCTACCTTCTCTGTATCTCACCTTCTTCTTCAGCAAGGAAACCCGAATTGGATCTCGATCCCAATTATTTCCCTTGTATCGATCCTCTGCCTCAGTGGTTCGTTACAAACTGGTATTCAGAGCCAATTCCTTCACCTCCCACAAATTTTTTTCGGCCAGTCGTCCTCTTATCCTCTCGATCGGATCGTAACATCCACCGTCGCGGGTGCGGATTCACCTCGGTGATCTGCTTGAAATCCCCAGCGGGGTTGATCGGATTTGGAGCGAGGCGACGGCGCCACCTTCCAAGCCTTCTGCCCAAACACGCCACATCCTCTCCGCCATGTCAGAAACATTGGGAGAAATCAAATTGCTGATGGAGTCGCTCCTGACGCGGTTCGAGAAGAGCCATATCACCGCCGACAAGCATGTGGAGGCGCAGCTCGCCTTCAACCAGCAGGTCTCCAGGGACTTGGCCCACCTCCGCAAGCAGATCGACCTGACGCAGTCCGACGTCGACGACGTGGGCCAGCAGCTCGAGCAGTCCAGGCCGTCGGCTCCGCCGTCCCCACCCCGCCAGCCACGTACGCTACAGGAGGGCGAGCCACAAGCTTCCTCCATCACGCCGCCCGAGAAGCCACGCGGTTCGGAGATCCACGGGCCGCCGGTCCGCCTCGCCAACAACGGGCCGCCCCTCCTCGCGGCGTTCCCGCTCATGCCGCTCCACGGAACGGCGCACATCGCGCCGCAACATCACCATCACCAAGAGCAGCGCCAGGACGCGACCGGCGTCTACTACACCGTCAAACCGCCCAAGCACGACTTCCCCGGGTTCGATGGCACGGCGCCGTACCTGTGGATCGATCGGTGCAAGACCTACTTCGAGCTGTATCGCGTTCCTCCTCATGTTTGGGTAACCACGGCCGCGCTCTACATCAAGGGGCACGCGGCACACTGGCTGCAGGCATTTTGACAAGCACATCGAGCACTCTCATGGTCCGCCTTCTGTACCGTGATCAAGGAAGAATTCGGCCCCGACGAGTTTGAGTTGGAGATGCACAAGCTGTTGCAGCTCCGGCAAACCGGCACGGTGGCGGACTACAGGCTCGCGTTCGAGGCGCACATGTACCAACTGTTGGCTCTGGACGCGATGCTGAGCACCAAGTTCTTCGTCACACAGTTCCTGCTCGGCCTGCGGGATGATCTGCGGGCTGCCGTGCGTCTCCACTTCCCACCAGCATTACGCGCGCCTCGGTGCTCTCTAGGATCCAAGAGGAAGAAATGGATATGCATCGGGCGCGACCACGCATTCCTCCTGCTGGACGACCACCGCCACATCCGGCGCCACCACCGGCGCGGCCGATGGCCGCCCCTCGACCGGCCGTAGGGGCGGACGACTTCACGCATGAACGACAACTACACGACCACCGACGTGCACACGGACTTTGATTCAAGTGCGGCGACCGCTACTCCCGTGAACACTGGTGCACACAACAAACGCATCTGCTAACAATCCAAGTTGGCGACCACGGGAAGGTGCTCTCCGACGACACCATTCATGCACTGGATCTGCTGGATGAGCCACAACAAGCAGCAGCCGAACCGGAGTGCTGCGTGATCTCAACGCACGCTGTGTCCGGGGGGATGCACCACGCACGATCCGTCTGTGCACCTTGGTCGGCAATCAAGTCATGTTGTTTCTGGTCGACTCCGGCAGCACGCACAGCTTCATCTCTTCGTCCTTCACGCACCGCATCGGCGCTTCTCCATCTTCCATGCCCACCGTCAACGTTCGGGTGGCCAACGGCGAGCGGTTGGTCTGCGACAAGTTCATCCCAGACGTCAAGTGGTGGCTGCAAGGACACACATTCGCCACCAACATGCGCCTGTTGGACCTGGGAGCGTATGATGGGGTGTTGGGCATGGACTGGCTTGAGCAGTTCAGCCCCATGACTTGTCATTGGCGCAACAAGACTCTGAAATTTGAGCACAACGGCAAAATGGTGACGCTGCAAAGTGTTAGACCAAATGAGGTGCACGCTCTGGAAATGATCGAACCGGAGCAGTTCAACAAATGGCAGGCAGGCAGTGAGATCTGGTACATGACGCTCATTGATCGCCTGCCAAGACAGCCAGAACCACCTGACAAGCTCCCAGTCGCAATTCAAAAGATGCTCGACGACTACAATGACATGTTCAGCGAGCCCAAGAAGCTTCCTCCGCACCGGCAGTATGATCACGCGATTACTCTGGTCGAAGGAGCTCAACCAACAAACGCACGACCATACCACTACTCACCATTGCAGAAGGACGAAATTGAGCGTCAAGTTCAGGAAATGCTCGAGTCCGGAGTGATAGAGCACAACATGAGCCCGTTCGCTACACCCGTGCTCCTGGTCAAGAAGAAGGACGACACGGGGAGCTTCTGTGTTGACTATCGTCGGCTCAACGACCTCACTGTGAAGAATCAGTTCCCTCTGCCCATCATCGATGAGCTGTTGGACGAGCTCACCAGCGCCAAGTACTTTTCCAAGCTTGATCTCCGCGCCGGCTACCATCAGATCCGTATGAGGCCGGTCGAGGAGGAGAAAACGGCCTTCAAATCACACCATGGCCACTTCCACTTTCGCGTCATGCCATTCGGGCTGACAAATGCGCCAGCCACATTCCAATGTTTAATGAACCAAATTTTCGCAAGGTACGTCCGTCGATTTGTCATCATCTTCCTTGACGACATTTTGGTGTTCAGTGACACACTAGAAGAGCATGAGGAGCACCTGCGCACTGTCTTCGACCTACTCCGCCAACATCAGCTCTACGTCAAGCTCTCCAAGTGCTCCTTCACCACGGAGAGCATCGACTACCTGGGGCACGTCATCTCTCAAGACGGCATGGCCACCAATGCGGAGAATACCCAGGCCATGCTCAACTGGCCCACGCCGTCCACGGCCACAGAGCTGCACGGATTCCTCGGCCTAACGGGCTATTACCGCAAGTTCGTCACGCGCTACGGGATCATCACCAAGCCGCTGACAGCGCTTGTCACCAAGAAGGGATTCGTCTGGTCCGACTAGGCACAGGCTGCCTTCGAGCTCCTCAAGCGTGCCATGGCCGGCGCTCCTGTCCTGGCCTTACCAGACTTCGACAAGCCACTCAGCATTGAAACCGATGCCTGTGACACGGGCATTGGCACGGTGCTCGTCTAGGAGGGTCACCCAGTGGCATACTTTAGCATGGCGTTGGGCGTCCGTAACCAGAAATTATCGGCTTAGGAAAAGGAATTTCTTGCAGTCATGATGGCAGTGGATAAATGGCGCGCATACCTTCAGCGTGGCCAGTTTACAATTGTCACAGACCACAAGAGCCTGTGCAACTTGGGGATCAGCAGCTGGAACCCGATTTGCAATGCAAGACCATGCCCAAGTTGGTGGGGTTGCAGTTCAAGTTCCAGTATCGTCGCGACATCAAAAACGGCGCAGCCGACGCGCTCTCCAGGGTGGGCGCAACCATGTTCCTCAACTCCATGTCCTTATGCCAGCCTACGTGGGTGCAAGAAGTGGCCAACTCTTCTGCCACTGATGCTGATGCGCAAGACCTGCTATCGCGCCTGGCCATCCGCAGCCCCGATGAGGACGTCTATGAGATGTACAAAGGCCTCATCCGCAAGCACAACAGGCTCTGGCTCGGGAGCAACACGGCGCTCCGCACCAAGCTTATCAGCGCCCTGCACGACAGCGCAGTTGGCGGCCACTCCGGCGCCACAGCAACATACCAGCGAGTCAAGAAGCTGCTCATCTGGACAAGTCTGAAACAGGACATCGATGACTATATCAAGCAATGTGTAGTCTGCCAGCATGCCAAGCATGAACGCCGTCGTCCAGCTGGCCTCCTGGCGCCTCTGCCAGTGCCCACGGCGCCATGGCAGAACCTGACAATGGATTTCGTTGAAGTCCTGCGCAAGTCCGAGGGGCACGATTCGATCATGGTCGTCGTCGTGTCGGAAATATGCCCTAGAGGCAATAATAAAAGGATTATTATTATATTTCCTTGTTCATGATAATTGTCTTTTATTCATGCTATAATTGTGTTATCCGGAAATCGTAATACATGTGTGAATACATAGACACCAACATGTCCCTAGTAAGCCTCTAGTTGACTAGCTCGTTGATCAACAGATAGTCATGGTTTCCTTACTATAGACATTGGATGTCATTGATAACGAGATCACATCATTAGGAGAATGATGTGATGGACAAGACCCAATCCTAAGCATAGCACAAGATCGTATAGTTCGTTTGCTAGAGCTTTTCCAATGTCAAGTATCTTTTCCTTAGACCATGAGATCGTGTAACTCCTGGATACCGTAGGAGTGCTTTGGGTGTACCAAATGTCACAACGTAACTGGGTGACTATAAAGGTATACTACGGGTATCTCCGAAAGTGTCTGTTGGGTTGACACGGATCGAGACTGGGATTTGTCACTCCGTATGACAGAGAGGTATCTCTGGGCCCACTTGGTAATGCATCATCACAATGAGCTCAAAGTGACCAAGTGTTTGGTCACGGGATCATGCATTACGGTATGAGTAAAGTGACTTGCCGGTAACGAGATTGAACGAGGTATTAGGATACCGGCGATCGAATCTCGGGCAAGTAACATACCGATTGACAAAGGGAATTGCATACGGGGTTGCTTGAATCCTCGACATCGTGGTTCATCCGATGAGATCATCGAGGAGCATGTGGGAGCCAACATGGGTATCCAGATCCCGCTGTTGGTTATTGGCCGGAGAGCCGTCTCGGTCATGTCTACGTGTCTCCCGAACCCGTAGGGTCTACACACTTAAGGTTCGGTGACGCTAGGGTTGTAGAGATATGAGTATGCAGTAACCCGAAAGTTGTTTGGAGTCCCGGATAAGATCCCGAACGTCACGAGGAGTTCCGGAATGGTCCGGGGGTAAAGAATTATATATGGGAAGTCGAGTTTCGGCCATCGGGAAAGTTTCAGGGGGCACCGGTATTGTAGCGGGACCACCAGAAGGGTCCCGGGGGGTCCACCGGGTGGGGCCACCTATCCCGGAGGGCCCCATGGGCTGAAGTGGGAGGGGAACCAGCCCCTAGTGGGCTGGTGCGCCCCCCCTTGGGCCCCTCTGCGCCTAGGGTTTGGGAACCCTAGGGGAGGGGGCGCCTCCACTTGCCTTGGGGGGCACTCCACCCCCTTGGCCGCCGCCCCCCTAGGAGATCCCATCTCCTAGGGCCGGCGCCCCCCTGGGGCCCTATATATAGAGGGGTGGAGGGAGGGCAGCCGCACCCCATGCCCCTGGCGCCTCCCTCTCCCACTCCAACACCTCCTCCTCCTCCGTAGAGCTTGGCGAAGCCCTGCCGGAGTACTGCCTCTCCACCACCACCACGCCGTCGTGCTGCTGCTGGAGCCATCTTCCTCAACCTCTCCCTCCTCGTTGCTGGATCAAGGCGCGGGAGATGTCATCCGCTCTGTACGTGTGTTGAACGCGGAGGTGCCGTCCGTTCGGCGCTAGGATCTCCGGTGATTTGGATCACGACGAGTACGACTCCTTCAACCCCGTTCTCTTGAACGCTTCCGCTCGCGATCTACAAAGGTATGTAGATGCACTCCGATCACTCGTTGCTTGATGAACTCATAGATAGATCTTGGTGAAACCGTAGAAAAAAAATTATTTTCTGCAACGTTCCCCAACAGTGGCATCATGAGCTAGGTCTATGCGTAGTTCTCTTTGCACGAGTAGAACACAATTTGTTGTGGGCGTAGATGTTGTCAACTTTCTTGACGCTACTAGTCTTATTTTGCTTCAACGGTATTGTGGCATGAAGCGTCCCGGACCGACCTTACACGTACGCTTACGTGAGACAGGTTCCACCGACTGACATGCACTAGTTGCATAAGGTGGCTAGCGGGTGTATGTGTCTCCCACTTTAGTTGGAGCGGATTCGACGAAAAGGGTCCTTATGAAGGGTAAATAGAAGTTGACAAATCACGTTGTGGCTTTTACGTAGGTAAGAAAACGTTCTTGCTAGAACCCTATTGCAGCCACGTAAAACTTGCAACAACAATTAGAGGACGTCTAACTTGTTTTTGCAACAAGTGTTCTGTGATGTGATATGGCCAAAGTTGTGATGAATGATGAATGATATATATGTGATGTATGAGATCATGTTCTTGTAATAGGAATCACGACTTGCATGTCGATGAGTATGACAACCGGCAGGAGCCATAGGAGTTTTCTTTATTTTTTGTATGACCTGCGTGTCATTGAGAAACGCCATGTAAATTACTTTACTTTATTGCTAAACATGTTAGCCATAGTAGTAGAAGTAATAGTTGGCGAGCAACCTCATGGAGACACGATGATGGAGATCATGATGATGGAGATCATGGTGTCATGCCGGTGACAAGATGATCATGGAGCCCCAAGATGGAGATCAAAGGAGCTATATGATATTGGCCATATCATGTCACTATTATTTGATTGCATGTGATGTTTATCATGTTTTTGCATCTTGTTTACTTAGAACGACGGTAGTAAATAAGATGATCCCTCATAATAATTTCAAGAAAGTGTTCCCCCTAACTGTGCGCCGTTGCGACAGTTCGTTGTTTCGAAGCACCACGTGATGATCGGGTGTGATAGATTCCAACGTTCACATACAACGGGTGTAAGACAGATTTACACATGCAAATACTTAGGTTAACTTGACGAGCCTAGCATGTACAGACATGGCCTCGGAACACAAGAGACCGAAAGGTCGAACATGAGTCGTATGAAAGATATGATCAACATGGAGATGTTCACCGATGATGATCAGTCCGTCTCACGTGATGATCGGACACGACCTAGTCGAGTTGGATCATGTTTCACTTAGATGACTAGAGGGATGTCTAATCTGAGTGGGAGTTCATTAAATAATTTGATTAGATGAACTTAATTATCATGAACTTAGTCTAAAAAGCTTTGCATAAATGTCTTGTAGATCAAATGGCCAACGCTCATGTCAACATGAACTTCAACGCGTTTCTAGAGAAAACCAAGTTGAAAGATGATGGCAGCAACTATACGGACTGGGTCCAGAACCTAAGGATCATCCTCATAGCTGCCAGGAAACAATATGTCCTAGAAGCACCGCTAGGTGAAGCTCCCATCCCAGAGAACCAAAACGTTATGAACGCTTGGCAGCAGCGTGCTGATGATTACTCCCTTGTTCAGTGCGGCATGCTTTACAGCTTAGAACCAGGGCTCCAAAAGCGTTTTGAGCAACACGGAGCATATGAAATGTTCGAGGAGCTGAAAATGGTTTTCCAAGCTCATGCCCGGGTCGAGAGATATGAAGTATCCGACAAGTTCTATAGTTGTAAGATGGAGGAAAATAGTTCTGTCAGTGAGCGCATACTCAAGATGTCTGGGTTGCACAACCGCTTGTCCCAGCTGGACATTAACCTCCCAGACGAGGCGGTCATTGACAGAATCCTTCAGTCACTCCCACCTACCTACAAGAGATTTGTGATGAACTACAATATGCAGGGGATGGAAAAGACCATTCCTGGAGTATTTTCAATGCTGAAATCAGCAGAGGTAGAAATCAAAAAGGAACATCAAGTGTTGATGGTCAATAAAACCACCAAGTTCAAGAAAGGCAAGGGTAAGAAGAACATCAAGAAGGACGGCAAGGATGTTGCCGTGCCCGGTAAGCCAGTTGCCGGGAAGAAGTCAAAGAATGGACCCAAACCTGAGACTGAGTGCTTTTATTGCAAAGGGAAGGGTCACTGGAAGCGGAACTGCCCCAAATACTTAGCGGACAAGAAGGCCGGCAACACTAAAGGTATATGTGATATACATGTAATTGATGTGTACCTTACCAGTGCTCGTAGTAGCTCCTGGGTATTTGATACCGGTGCCGTTGCTCATATTTGTAACTCAAAGTAGGAGTTGCGGAATAAGCGGAGACTGGCGAAGGACGAGGTGACGATGCGCGTCGGGAATGGTTCCAAGGTTGATGTGATCGCCGTCGGCACGCTACCTCTACATTTACCTACGGGATTAGTTTTAAACCTCAATAATTGTTATTTAGTGCCAAGTTTGAGCATGAACATTGTATCCGGATCTCGTTTAATACGAGATGGCTACTCATTTAAATCCGACAATAATGGTTGTTCTATTTATATGAGAGATATGTTTTATGGTCATGCTCCGATGGTCAATGGTTTATTCTTAATGAATCTCGAATGTGATGTTACACATATTCATAGTGTGAATACCAAAAGATGTAAAGTTAATAACGATAGTCCCACATACTTGTGGCACTGCCGCCTTGGTCACATTGGTGTCAAGCGTATGAAGAAGCTCCATGCTGATGGACTTTTAGAGTCTCTTGATTATGAATCATTTGACACATGCGAACCATGCCTCATGGGCAAAATGACCAAGACTCCGTTCTCCGGAACAATGGAGCGAGCAACCAACTTATTGGAAATCATACATACTGATGTTTGCGGTCCAATGAGCGTTGAGGCTCGCGGAGGATATCGTTATGTTCTCACTCTCACTGATGACTTGAGTAGATGTGGGTATGTATACTTGATGAAACACAAGTCTGAGACCTTTGAAAAGTTCAAGGAATTTCAGAATGAGGTAGAGAATCAACGTGACCAAAAAATAAAGTTCTTACGATCAGATCATGAAGGAGAATATTAAAGTCACGAATTTGGCACACACTTAAGGAAATGTGGAATCGTTTCACAACTCACGCCGTCTGGAACACCTCAACGTAACGGTGTGTCCGAACGTCGTAATCGCACTCTATTGGATATGGTGCGATCTATGATGTCCCTTACTGATTTACCGCTATCATTTTGGGGATACGCTCTAGAGACAACTACATTCACTTTAAATAGGGCACTGTCTAAATCCGTTGAGACGACACTGTATGAATTATGGTTTGGGAAGAAACCTAAGCTGTCGTTTCTAAAAGTTTGGGGATGCGATTCTTATGTCAAGAAACTTTAACCTGAAAAGCTCGAACCCAAGTCAGAAAAATGCGTCTTCATAGGATACCCTAAGGAAACCATTGGGTATACCTTCTACCTTAGATCCGAAGGCAAGATCTTTGTTGCCAAGAACGGATCCTTTCTGGAAAAAGAGTTTCTCTCGAAAGGAGTAAGTGGGAGGAAAGTAGAACTCGATGAAGTACTACCTCTTGAACCGGAAAGTAGTGCAGCTCAGGAAAGTGTTCCTGTGGTGCCTACATCCACTGGAGAGGAAATTAATGATGATGATCAAAGTACTTCGAATCAAGTTACTACTGAACTTCGTAGGTCCACAAGGACACGTTCCACACCAGAGTGGTATGGCAACCCTGTCCTGGAAATCATGTTGTTAGACAACAATGAACCTTCGAACTATGAAGAAGCGATGGCGGGCCCAGATTCCAACAAATGGCTTGAAGCCATGCAATCCGAGATAGGATCCATGTATGAAAACAAAGTATGGACTTTGACAGACTTGCCCGATGATCGGCAAGCGATAGAAAACAAATGGATCTTTAAGAAGAAGACGGACGCGGATGGTAATGTTACCATCTATAAAGCTCGACTTGTTGCTAAGGGTTATCGGCAAGTTCAAGGGGTTGACTACGATGAGACTTTCTCTCCTGTAGCGAAGCTGAAGTCCGTCCGAATCATGTTAGCAATTGCCGCATACTATGATTATGAGATATGGCAAATGGACGTCAAAACGGCATTCCTTAACGATTATCTTAAGGAAGAACTGTATATGATGCAGCCGGAAGGTTTTGTCGACCCTAAGAATGCTAACAAGGTATGCAAGCTCCAGCGATCCATTTATGGGCTGGTGCAAGCATCTCGGAGTTGGAACATTCGCTTTGATGAGATGATCAAAGCGTTTGGGTTTATGCAGACTTATGGAGAAGCTGCGTTTACAAGAAAGTGAGTGGGAGCTCTGTAGCATTTCTCATATTATATGTAGATGACATACTTTTGATGGGAAATGATATAGAACTTTTGGACAGCATTAAGGCCTACTTGAATAAGAGTTTTTCAATGAAGGACCTTGGAGAAGCTGCTTATATATTAGGCATCAAGGTCTATAGAGATACATCAAGACGCCTCATAGGTCTTTCACAAAGCACATACCTTGATAAGATATTGAAGAAGTTCAATATGGATCAGTCTAAGAAGGGGTTCTTGCCTGTGTTGCAAGGTGTGAAATTGAGCTCAGCTCAATGTCCGACCACGGCAAAAGATATAGAAGAGACGAGTGTCATCCCCTATGACTCAGCCATAGGGTCTATTATGTATGCCATGCTGTGTACCAGACCTGATGTAAACCTTGCCGTAAGTTTGGTAGGAAGGTACCAAAGTAATCCTGGCAAGGAACACTGGACAGCGGTCAAGAATATCCTGAAGTACCTGAAAAGGACTAAGGACATGTTTCTCATTTATGGAGGTGACGAAGAGCTCGTTGTAAAGGGTTACGTCGACGCTAGCTTCGACACAGATCTGGATGACTCTAAGTCACAAACCGGATACGTGTATATGTTGAATGGTGGAGCAGTAAGCTGGTGCAGCTGCAAGCAGAGCGTCGTGGCGGGATCTACATGTGAAGCGGAGTACATGGCAGCCTCGGAGGCAGCACATGAAGCAATTTGGGTGAAGGAGTTCATCACCGACCTAGGAGTCATACCCAATGCGTCGGGGCCGATCAAACTCTTCTGTGACAACACTGGAGCTATTGCACTTGCCAATGAGCCCAGGTTTCACAAGAAGACCAGGCACATCAAGCGTCGCTTCAACTCCATTCGTGAAAATGTTCAAGATGGAGACATAGAAATTTGCAAAGTGCATACGGATCTAAATGTCGCAGATCCATTGACTAAACCTCTTCCGCGAGCAAAACATGATCAACACCAGAACTCTATGGGTGTTCGATTCATCACAATGTAACTAGATTATTGACTCTAGTGCAAGTGGGAGATTGTTGGAAATATGCCCTAGAGGCAATAATAAAAGGATTATTATTATATTTCCTTGTTCATGATAATTGTCTTTTATTCATGCTATAATTGTGTTATCCGGAAATTGTAATACATGTGTGAATACATAGACACCAACATGTCCCTAGTAAGCCTCTAGTTGACTAGCTCGTTGATCAACAGATAGTCATGGTTTCCTGACTATGGACATTGTATGTCATTGATAACGAGATCACATCATTAGGAGAATGATGTGATGGACAAGACCCAATCCTAAGCATAGCACAAGATCGTATAGTTCGTTTGCTAGAGCTTTTCCAATGTCAAGTATCTTTTCCTTAGACCATGAGATCGTGTAACTCCCGGATACCGTAGGAGTGCTTTGGGTGTACCAAACGTCACAACGTAACTGGGTGACTATAAAGGTATACTACGGGTATCTCCGAAAGTGTTTGTTGGGTTGACACGGATCGAGACTGGGATTTGTCACTCCGTATGACGGAGAGGTATCTCTGGGCCCACTCGGTAATGCATCATCAGAATGAGCTCAAAGTGACCAAGTGTTTGGTCACGGGATCATGCATTACGGTACGAGTAAAGTGACTTGCCGGTAACGAGATTGAACGAGGTATTGGGATACCGGCGATCGAATCTCGGGCAAGTAACATACCGATTGACAAAGGGAATTGCATACGGGGTTGCTTGAATCCTCAACATCGTGGTTCATCTGATGAGATCATCGAGGAGCATGTGGGAGCCAACATGGGTATCCAGATCCCGCTGTTGGTTATTGGTCGGAGAGCCGTCTCGGTCATGTCTAAGTGTCTCCCGAACCCGTAGGGTCTACACACTTAAGGTTCGGTGACGCTAGGGTTGTAGAGATATGAGTATGCAGTAACCCGAAAGTTGTTCGGAGTCCCGGATGAGATCCCGGATGTCACGAGGAGTTCCGGAATGGTCCGGAGGTAAAGAATTATATATATGAAGTCGTGTTTCGGCCATCGGGAAAGTTTCAGGGGTCACCGGTATTGTACCGGGACCACCAGAAGGGTCCCGGGGGGTCCACCGGGTGGGGCCACCTATCCCGGAGGGTCCCATGGGCTGAAGTGGGAGGGGAACCAGCCCCTAGTGGGCTGGTGCGCCCCCCCTTGGGCCCTCCTGCGCCTAGGGTTTGGGAACCCTAGGGGAGGGGGTGCCTCCACTTGCCTTGGGGGGCACTCCACCCCCTTGGTCGCCGCCCCCCTAGGAGATCCCATCTCCTAGGGCTGGCGCCCCCCTGGGGACCCTATATATAGAGGGGTGGAGGGAGGGCAGCCGCACCCCATGCCCCTGGCGCCTCCCTCTCCCACTCCAACACCTCCTCCTCCTCCGTAGAGCTTGGCGAAGCCCTGCCGGAGTACTGCCTCTCCACCACCACCACGCCGTCGTGCTGCTGCTGGAGCCATCTTCCTCAACCTCTCCCTCCTCCTTGCTGGATCAAGGCGCAGGAGACGTCATCCGCTCCGTACGTGTGTTGAACGCGGAGGTGCCGTCCGTTCGGCGCTAGGATCTCCGGTGATTTGGATCACGACGAGTACGACTCCTTCAACTTCGTTCTCTTGAACGCTTCCGCTCGCGATCTACAAAGGTATGTAGATGCACTCCGATCACTCGTTGCTGGATGAACTCAGAGATAGATCTTAGTGAAACCGTAAAAAAAAAATTATTTTCTGCAACGTTCCCCAACACGTCGACCGCCTGACAAAGTTCGCGCACTTCATCCCCTTCGACACCCGTTCAAGGCCGCGCAGGTGGCGCGCGTCTTCTGGGACAACATTGTCAAGCTGCACGGCGTTCCCAACTCCATCGTCTCCGACCGCGACCGAGTGTTCACCAGCGCGCTCTGGCGTGAGCTGTTCACCACGACGGGCACCAAGTTACTCTATTCGACAGCGTACCACCCGCAAACTGACGGCCAGAGCGAGCGCGTCAATCCACGACACGCCCCACCGCTGGCTGCCAACGGCGGAGTTCTGGTACAACTCCTCCTTCGGTGAAGTTCTGGTACAACTCCTCCTTCCATCGGCAATCAACTTTCAACTATACCCCGTTCAAGGCTCTCTACGGCACCGATCCCAATCTCGGTGGCATGGCGCTATGGGATGGCAAGACGACACCCGTGCTCGACACCGAGCAATGGGACTGGGGCGCTAACACAGCACGCCTGCAGGGACAAATTCAATGCGCCCAGCACCGCTCCAAGAAGCAGGTTGATCGCCATCGCACGGAGCGCAGTTTCCAGGTGGGCAACTCCGTCCTGCTCAAGCTACAGCAGTATGCACAGTCCTCCGTCGTCAACAGGCTGTGTGCTAAGCTTGCCTACAAGTTCTTCGGCCCCTTCAAGATTCTGGAAAAGATCGGCACCCTCGCCTACAAGCTCGAGTTGCCGCCGGACGGCCGCATCCACGATGTCTTCCATGTTTCACAATTGAAGCCATTCACGCCCAACTGCACGCCGGTCTTCGCCCAGCTGCCCAAGCCACCGGATTTGGCGACAGGCGACGTTGAGCCGGTGGAGATCCTGAAGCGTTGAATGGTCAAGCGTGGCAACAACGCCCTGGTCCAGCTTCGCATCCACTGGTCTTCTTCCACTACGGACACCACCTGGGAGGACTATGACACACTTCGACACCGCTTCCCGGCCGCCAGCATCTGGCAGGACGATGAGCCAGCGGCTTCGGAACCTGAAGAACCTACAGCAGAAGAGGAGGCTTTTTCTGAAGAAGAGGGGAGTGTCACACCTCCATTCCCCTGATGTAGGTGGATAGTTGGGAATGGCTGGACCGGGTAGCTAGGGCCCATGGGGCAGGTGTGCATTGCTGTATAAGTGTGGGTGCGAGGCACCGAGGAGAGCATGCGTGTTGTGTGTGAACTCTGTTCACTTTTAAAAAATCCCATTCGGATAGTTTCAAATATTTTCACTAGCCTTTCTGTATTTCTTTGCCATTTAGGAAATGTCATATATTTTGATTCAGTTTTCCATTATTTCACTCACTCTTTACAGTATAAAAAAAGATCAGAATTACAATTCATAACTGTTAACATCAATTTCAATTATTTTAGTAATTTGAACAAGTTAGGAACAATGGTGTGAGCAAAAACGATAATACATTGAAGGTCTAAACTTGTTAGGAGGTTTCAGAAACAACACGGAATATATCGAGTCTTTGTTGCAGCGGAACATTTGTAATTTAGTCCATGTAATGGAGATTTCATTAAAGCTTGTTGGCGTATCATTGCATAGCATATTTTCAAACTCATTGATGATTTTTTATACTGGAATTGTGTATCTTCAAAGTATTAATGCTTATGTTTTCACCCTCATACCCAAAAAAAATTCCAATGCTTCTACTCACTTCAGGCCCATTTCTCTACCGAACAACACAATTAAAATCATCACCAAGTTATTGGCTAACAAATTGCACAACATAATTCTCAAGCTGGTGCATATCAACCAATATGGTTTTCTGCAAGATAGATCAATTCAAGATCGCTTATCCCGGGCTTTATAGTATTTACACTAGTGCCTTCAGTCCAACAGGGAAATGGTCATTCTGAAACTTGAGTTTGAGAAGGCTTTGAATCTGATTGAGCATAATCTAATTTTTGACATTTTGGAGGCCAAAGGTTTTGAGCCCAGATGGATTAATTCTATCAAGATGAGTTTTGGTTCAGGGACTTGCTATGTTCTTTTAATTGGTGTTCCTAGCAAGGAGATTCAGTGCAAAATGGGAGTAATACGAGGGATCATTTATCTCATTTCATCTTTGTGTTAGAATCAGACTTTCTTCAGTCTATCCTCAATGAAGCTGTGCCTAACTCAATCATTCAAGCTCCTCTGCCTATGACATCATGCCCGGATTTCCTTGTTTATTCATTATGTAGATGATACCATTTTAGTCCTACACGCAATTGAAAGTCGGGTCGTGCAGATTAAAAACATCTTGATGCACTTTGCTTCTCAAAATGGCCTTGAGGTCAATTATAAAAAAGTTATTGTGCTAATCAATGTAAATGTTGCCAAAATGAATACTCCCTCCATTCCCTTATACAAGGTCATTATGAAAATTACATTTTGCATCTATACAAGGTCACTAACAGTAATCGAGGCAAAAATTAATGATGTTTTCTCGAACTAGCAACTTGTTTAATACTTGCATGCATGTAGTCATAATGACACTGTGCTACTTCCTTCACGTTTCTTCTTTGCATGCATGCAGACATATTAATGATCCCGGTTAACGAAAAGAAACGTTGGTTCCAATGCAATCATTAAATTTTACCTTGATACCTGTAATTGTGGCCCGGCTCCTCATGCCACCCGAAGCAGACCCAAAAAATGGGCTCCCCCCTTCCAGCGTTGTTTGCAGAACCTCGTGCATTTCAGTTTTAGCTATACTCCTTTGCCACTACCACCAATTCCTCTCTTGCCAAAATTTTAAACATTCAAACCAAGCCTTTGTCCAATTCATTGTTCTCCAACAGATTAGAGCTCAAGTACCCTCCTCAAACTCGCATGATTCTTGGTCATGGTCATGGAATTTTAGGCAATTCTCCTATGCTAAAATGTACAAGCACCTGACGGGACAGTCTGATTCCAGTATTTCATTCAAATGGATCTGGAAATGTGCTAGCAGAATAAGGCACAAGATTTTCCTCTCGATAGTTATGCATGACATAATCAATACCAGGAGCCTTCTTAAACGCGAAAAGTTTAACATGGACTCCTATGAATGTGTGCTTTGCTCTGAAGCAATTGAAGAAACTGCTTTGCATATTCTCTGGGACTATACTTTTGCCCAAGCATGCTGGGAAGATATTTCTCCTAATAGAGACAGAGGCATTTCCGTAATTGATAAAATTCTGCTTATGAAACAGAAGCTTCCCAAGAAAATTGCTACTGACATAATTATTATGGTATGGTGGAGAATTTGGATGCAGAGAAATGAAAAAGAAAGCAGAAACTAAGTCCCCGCCATTCTATCCTGGAGTCTAATTTGAAGCATGATCTCCTTTTGGTCACAATAAACACATATTCGTATATTGAAAGGCGTAAACACATATCACATAAACAACAGGTAAATTTGTCCCGCTTTTTTTTAGAAAAGGAGGATGACCCCCGGCCTCTGCATCTGGGCGATGCATACGGCCACTTTATTAATTATTCTTAAAAGACCTTACAAAGCCATACAACAACAAGACTAAAGCCACCGTCTAAGCAACAACTGTCGCTACACCTATCCAATTGATGAAGGGGCGCAGATAGTCTGGGCCTAATACCAAACAGACATCGCAACCAAACATAAACGTCTAAGACCTGAGGTCCCAACCAAGACGGCTGCCGGGTACGGGGCACCTACCAGTCCGGCGCACTCCTCAACCAGGACGCCTGCCGGGTATGAGGCCGCCGCAGCCACCTGCCACCAATCCATCTTCAGAGTTGTATTGTTGCATGTATCGTGCCAGGTCTCTCTACCATCGACGCCACCACGACGCCCGGCAGCGTCGTCCTCCTGCGCGAGTCCATCCTCCCACAGCGAACTCTGAATCTGCACCGCGCCACGCCATCAAGATCCGTCGCCATCAGGGTGTAGGATGAATCACCGCTCCACCAAAGAATCCGTCCTCTGGTCCCTTGATCACGTGTGTATCTCCAAGAATGACGCCCCCAAGGGAGGAACGACACTAGAGCGTCGCCGTCATCCGATCATCCGATCTAGGGTTTCCCTCGGAGGTAGCAGAGAGTGGTCTTGAATTTCTCCACGGCGATGCCTTCAAGAAGGGAACGACGCATATAGCGCCGCCACCGCCGGCCTTAGCAGACGCCGAAGGCAAGTTTTCACCGAGATCAGTTCGAAGGGATCCAACTCTCGTGTACGGGTCGCCGTCACCACCAGCACCACCAGGCAGAACCCTGGAGCACCGGCAAATCAGCGAGCCTCCGGAACCACCGCATCCAGATCGCCGCCCACGCCGGGCCGCCGCCATCCCTCGCGTCGTCCAGGTCAGAGACGGAGCCGCCGACCGTGCACAGGGACCACCGCCGCCTGCACACGCCTGAGCGCCGCCGAGAGCCCAGCGCCCGCCACCGCATGCCAAGGGCCGCCGCCGCGCGCACCGAGCGGACTCCCACACACACCAGGGGAAACCGCGAGCGTGAGCCCTGTCGTCGCCCCCAAGCCCGCGCCGCCAACAACCGCCGCGATCCGCCAACACCAGATCCAGCGAGTCGTGGGAGAAGAGATCTTGCCGCCGCCGACGCCGACCGGGCTTTGCCCAGCGGTGCACCCCGGCGGCGGCGAGTAAGAGAGGTCGGGGGAGGGACGAGGACGCGGCGGCGCTAGGGTTCCCCCGGTCGCCGCGCAGGGGCGACATGGAAGGAGTCGGGGACGCGGAGCCTTGGACTTGGCTCCTTGCTTAGGTACACATCAAATTTGTCCCGCTTAACAGACAGACTGAATACAAGCGCCATGTCGCATAGGAAACAACTCCTTTCTCCCACGTTTGTTTTACTCATGTGTCACGTGTGGTCTTCAGACGGTAGAAGCAAGGGATCGCCTCTGCTCTGTTTCAGCTGACAGTTTGCTAAGTGCTCCTAGCACTGCTCTGGCGTTAATCTGGGACATGCTTTTGTGGATAACGTTTCAAACTCCTCTTTAAAGGATTAATCTGCAGATACAGGAAAGTGTTGAAAGCTGAGCTCAACTTAGTCTTCCATAGAGCATCTGGCTCTTCAAATAAAATATATGTATGTAAAATAATTAGTGTGTGAAGAACTAGGTATTCAGGCCATATACGAATAAGAGTTCTGCAGAAATCAGTCTCCGCACCAACTTTCTTCCAGAACATACTTGTTCAGCCACTAGTTCCTTGCCATCTTGGTCAGTTTTCTCTCCCAGCTCAGTAGTGAGCATCTCATTGCTACTCTCACTGTCAGCAGTGCAAATTTCAGACGACCATCCATTGGACTTGTAGTGAGAGAATCGCTAGCCCTCTCTTGTGTGTGTGTGGGTACACTTAACATAGCCCTCTCTTGCAATCTCATCCAAAGGGACCATGGGAGGTGCCTAATATATGTTGGTTCAAAACTTTTTTTTTTGTCAATGTGGGGCTAAACCTCATAAGAATGTGGGGCTAAACCTCACATGTGGGTACACTATTTTCACTTCTCACCATATTCCAAAAATTATTTGGGCCGGGTCCACTTTGGGCCAAAGGGCCCGTAAATTGTTCCAACAATTATGACATTTTTTTTAAAGTCCGACAATTGTGAGGTGTGTATGACATAAAACAGATGAATTCCATTGCCAGAAGTGTATGGATTTCATCTGTTTTGCTGTGAAGGGGAATCTGTGTTGCAGTTCAGGATTATATTCGTGACTGACAGTGTTGGTGAGGTGTTGCAGAAGGAAATCATGAATAAATTGGAGTCAGCCTTTCGAACATTCTAGAATTTATTTTGATCATTTACAGAAGGAAATTTAAAAAAGACAAAAAGAAAAACATTACTTAAAGCTTGAACAAATAAAAATACAAAAGAAAAAGAAAAATCATTACATAAAAACTTCTGCTGATCTGCAGATTGCTTCCTTTAATAGTACTGCTAACTGTTGGAATTTTTTAAAGTTGGAGTAGATGATATATTTTGAAAATTAACTTCAGCATTCATTCTTGGGGAAAAACCATCACTAACTTTGAAAGAGGATCCAACTAAGCAATCCAACACTTTGATAACAAGGCTCTTAGACCATCCTTGAAAAATCTCAGGCTTGTCGGCATTGGGAGACTGAACAACTCCAACGAGTTGCTTCATGGTCTGAAGACAATAAAAAGAAGAAACATGAAACTAGATGAGAATAGTGCACTGCAAGCTGGTGAAAGGCACGCGGCAAGGGACTTGCCGTCTTCGGCGGGTCTCAGAGCTCCTGGACGAGTCCGGCGCCTGGCGTACGAACGTGCTGCGACAGTATTTTCTCCCGGCGGATGTCGCGACCATCACCAGCATTCGCACGTCACCCCGCATCACCAACGACGTCATCGCATGGGCCCCGGAGAAGAACGGCATCTTCACCGTTCGCTCCGCATATCGCCTTGCCATGGACGAGCGCGAGCGTCCATTGGCGACCGCAACGAGCAGGGCACCGGATGGTCATCGCGCCATCTGGAAGATCATATGGGGGTGCCCTGCTCCCCCAAAGGTACGAGTCTTTGCATGGAGGCTGGTTTCCAACTCGCTCGCTACTTGGGCAAATAAATTCTCTCGACACCTCGAACTCTCTGATGTGTGTCCCCTTTGTGGTGTGGAACGAGAGGATGGTTTCCACGCTATGTGCAGGTGCCCCCAGGCGAAAGAGTTGTGGCGTGCTATGGCGCGTGACTGGCCCATACCCAAGGTGGAGGACGTCATGCACACCGGCCCAGAATGGTTGTTCTCACTTTTGGAGCCGCTATCTGATACTACACGTATGATTGTCCTCATGACAATGTGGCGTGTGTGGTATGTGCGGAATGAAATAACTCATGGCAAGTCCCCACCCCCAACGGAAGCATCACGTAGATTTTTACAAGGCTACATCAATTCCTTGTTATGCATCCACCAATGGCCCCAAGGTAACATGGAGAAAGGGAAGATGGTGGTTCTGGTTGATGCTTTGGCGCCACCACAACATGTACAACAGAAGGCCGAAGTGGGGTGGGTGTTACCTCCAGCCGGCTGGACAAAATTGAATGTTGATGGTAGCTATGTAGCAGCAACAGGAGCAGCTGGAGGAGGCATGGTCCTGCGGTCAGACCGGGGAGGCATAATTTTCACTGCTTGTAGGGAAACTCGCACATGTGATAATGCCCTGGAAGCCGAGTTGGCTGCATGTAGGGAGGGGCTCGAATTGGCCCTACACCTGTCTGACTTGCCCATTATCATTGAGATGGATAGTGTGGAAGCTGTGAATATGTTGAACGCTTCGAGAAAGGACCGCTCGAGGCACCGCGTGCTAGTTGAGGAGATCAAGAGGATGAAGGATGCTGAAGCTAGGGAGATCTCTATTACTTCTATTAGTCGTTCGCAAAATAAAGTTAGCCACGCTCTTGCAGAGTATGGCAGGAGTACCCCCCGTACTGCGGTATGGCTGGGCTCGAGTATGCGTGACATTGTAAACTTGGTTATGGTTGATTTGCCTCCTTAAGTAATAGAAATCTCCCTTTTCCCCGCAAAAATAAAAAACTCAGACTTCATAGAAAATGGATCAACCAATTAATGTAATGAAATAATAGTGAAAGTGGGAAAAGGCGCACTGTAAGAAATCTAACAATAGCACTGTAAAAAATCAAAATAAAAAATGCTCTGACAACAGCCTGAACACACTATAAGATCATATCAGAGGCGTTGTAAACAAAATACTACTCCCTCCGTTCTAAAATAGATGACCCAACTTTGTACTAACTCTAGTATAAAGTTGGGTCATCTATTTTGGAACGGAGGGAGTAGGAGCTACCAGAACTTACAATAATGACATCATGTTTGCTTTGATCATAAAACCGTAAATCTTACTGAAGCACACTGTAAAATCAGATCAGAGGCGCCGTAAACAGAATACTATGAGCTACCAAAACTTACTGTAAATGACAACACATTTGCTTGGATCATAAAAATAGTAAATTTTACTGAACCACGCTGTAAAAAATGAGACAATGGTATAGTAAAATCATAACTCTTACAGAGGCAATGAAAGTTTAGATCAGAGGCACTGTAAAAGAAATGCTAGGAGCTACCAACAGGAAATGAAACACAACATGGGTGAGCACTGAAGAGAAAAATAACTAATTACTTACATGATTCACATAGAAATCAAACAATGCTTAGTCCAAAATACCTTCATCCATAGACAATCTTGCAGAAAGCGAAATGAAACTTAGTTAAAACTAGGGCGCAGGAAAATCAAAATAAGCAGGATAGTCTGTTGAAAAGGAAAACTTAAACCTGCCACACTTTGAAACAATCATCCTCAGCGCATAGTCGTCGGGGATAAAAGGTTTCTCTGAAGAACCTACACTGTCGTCAGGAGAGAGTTCATTGGTTCCCTGCCCACAACCCTTCCTCAGTCTGCCCACTTGTTTCACTAACCTGGGTCAAATGATTATGGTTGTAAACTAATAACAACAGCTGAATGAACACCCTCCGAAGACTAATAGGCATAGTCAACTAAATCATTTCTACCATTCACAAAAAAAATTACAGAGAGAACCACTTACATAATACGTAACTAGCTAAAAATCATAGAAAACAGTCAATCAGAACTGCAACTAAGAGCAACTTCAATGGGGCGGCCCATTTCGTCCGCGATCGTCCGTTTGGGTCGGCGCGGACAGAAAAGGCGGCCCAACGCACCGACCCAAACGGACACACGTCTGTTTTTCGTCCGCGGGCGACGCATTCCCGGCCCCTTTTAGAGCCTGATTTGCGTCGGCGCGGACACGCGACGAACACGTGCGCGCTCGCCTACTCCTGTCCCCGGACCCGCTGGTCTGTGGCACATTGGCCTCCCGTCCAACCCTGCGGCCAACAAAGGCAACCCTCCCGCCTCCTCCGTCGCCGACGCCGCCGCCCACTTTTTCCGGCGACTCTTCCAGCTGCCGCCACCTCCACATCTGCCCAGCAACACCGCTCCCTCCCCCCCGTTGCCCTCCGCCGCCGTTTTGCCGTCGGGGAGCAAACTGCTTCCCATCGCCGCTTCCCCCACCGCACAGCCGCCCGCGACCAGCCGGCCACCTCGCCACCCCTGCCACATCTGACTGGCACGTTCGTCAGACGCCGTCACACTCGTCGGACGCCGGCAGGGCAGCTAGCTGGTATGTAGGCGCCGCGACTCCCCTCGCCGGCCTCCTCCTTCGTCGACGCCCGCAAGCTGTTCGACAGTTTGCCAAGGTACGAAATGGACTCCGCCGACGAGTTCTTTTTCAACTATTTCCTTTGCGACTCCGATGATTCGTCGTCCGACGACGAGGAGGAGATATTGGTTGCCGTGTTGGTCCATCACCACCTCAACAGCCAGCGGCCGTTGTTTCGTGGCTCCATTCCAGGCCACCTTCCGGCGTTGAATCGCAACCGAGAGAGCGGGCATTTCCTTCTCTAGAAGGTCTACTTTGATACAACAAACCCGTTGTTGAAACATCACAAATTCCGCCGCCGGTTCCGTATGAGTAGGCATGTTTTCAACCGTATTAGAGAGGGAGTGGTCGGCTATGATGACTACTTCGAGTGCAAAGAGGATGTCGTCGGCAAGATTGGTTTCTCCTCTTATCAGAAATGCACTGCCGCCATCCGAATGCTTGCGTATAGAGTGCCCGGTGATCTTATTGACGAGTATGTCCGTATGAGCGAGTCTACATGCCTAGAGTCCCTGTATAAGTTCTGCAAGGCTGTGATTGCTGTGTTTGGCCCTGAGTACTTGAGAGAGCCGACAACTGAAGATACAGCCCGTTTGCTGGCGATGAATGCCAGCAGGGGCTTCCCGGGGATGCTTGACAGCATAGACTGCATGCACTGGGAGTGGAAGAACTGCCCTTCTGCTTGGCAAGGGCAATATAAGGGACATGTCAGGGCTTGCACTGTCATACTAGAGGCCGTGGTGTCTCAATATCTCCGGATCTGGCACTCTTTCTTTGGCATGGCTGGATCACACCATGATATCAACGTGCTTCAGCGCTCGCCGGTGTTTGCTAGGCTTGTCGAAGGCAACAGCCCACCGGTGAACTTTACTGTCAACGGCCACAACTACGACAATGGATACTATTTGGGTGACGGTATCTATCCTCTGTGGACCACTATTCTTAAGAAAATATCCCAACCCTGTCGGATAAAAAAGGAAAAGATTTGCCCAAGAGCAAGAGAGTGCTAGGAAAGATGTCGAGCGTGCATTTGGTGTTTTGCAATCTCGATGGGGCATCGTTCAGTATCCTGCTAATACTTGGAGCACGCAGAAATTATGGGAGGTGATGACTGCTTGTGTGATCATGCACAATATGATCGTAGAAGACGAGCACCCGGAACGTCTGAATGATCAAGGCATTCAGTTTCAGAGTGAGAATGTTGTGCCTGAGCATGGAGTAGCGGCAACATTTGAGCAGTTCACTTAGTTTCATGAAGACATGCGTGATTGGGAAACTCACGTGCAACTGCAAAATGATTTGGTTGAGCATATGTGGACTCATGTTGGCAACCAATAGATGTATCTTCTTTTATTCATTTGCAAAACTACGTGAAACATTTTTATTTGTATTTGGCTTGTAAAACCATACTATTTATTTGGGCGGCCAGACTATTTGGCTTGTTAACATTTTCATTTCACAATATGTTTGAATGTAAATCAATGTAAAATTGGGCAGCCAGCCGGCCACGCCTGCACATATGGGTCGACGCGTTGGGTGCGCTGCCGACCCGTATCAAAAACAGGGCGGACGCCTGACCTAAACGGACAAAAAGCGAATAAAATCGCCGTCCGTTTGGGTCGGCCCGTTGAAGTTGCTCTAAGACACACAAAAAAAACACCTAAAATATGCCACGGCTATACCGGGAAGCACCACATGTAAATGTAATCAGAGAAGAAGACCTCGAAATCAAAATTGGGGAGAGAGCTGCAGCGATGGGGAGAGAATAAACTCTTCCCGTCGAGCAGAGAAGAAGACCTCGAAATCAAAATTGCCATGACCCTCTCTCTATCTCTCCCTCTCCCCCTCTCCCTCCACCTCTCTCTCTCTCTCTCTCTCTCTCTGACTCGCCGAGCTCTCGGCCGCTTGAAATGGAAAGGGGAACAGACGAGGGCAGCAAGAAGAAAACAAAAATAAATAAATCAAAACGAAAGGCCGCTCAGCCAGGGAACGGCAGGCGCGCGATTAAAGGGTCTCCCTGAAAAATATTGCAGGCCCGATAACAAGAACCAAACAATCCAAAGCTCAAAAAAAAAAAAAAGCACGAATCGCAACCCAGCGATCTGACGGACAGAAAAACCAATGAACGCCAATTGATTTCATCCGGCTGAAAATTAGCAACTCCGTTAATTTTTTCGGAGTTTCACCGTAGATTTCCATTCACTCAGTGCCATGTTTCTCTCAAACGTATGCAGGCTATAGAAGTCAGAAGGAGGGTGATCCATGGTAGTATGGATCCCGTTGTTCTCTTGCTCTACGAGTGGGTGTGATGGACAGAAACAAAAGGGGGGGTGTAAGGCTACATGTAAGAGAAGGAGAGTGTCAGCTCGAGGGATATCGTGTGCTTCGGCTCCGCCTCCGGCTCAAGCAGCGGCTGGTGGATGTCCCGCGCTGTTGCCTCCGTCGCCACGCTGTGCGAGGACGGCTGCAGATGGCCGGAGCTGCCGCTTGCGCCGCCGCCGGTGCCGGCGCCCGAGGAACGCTGCAGAACACAAAACTCGTTGAGGAACGCTGTGAGTACGTGTAACCAACATGGTGTTTTCGGGGCAAGAAGTCTGTCGATACCTCGTGGCACCGCGTGACGTTGCCTTCGTCGTCGACGAGGTAGCCCGCCTCGGCGCAGAGCGCCCGGAGCACGTCGTTCTGGTCGGCGTGCTTGGGCAGCGCGTAGCCGGCGTTGGCGCGCAGGCCGGCGTAGATCCTGGTGGCCACCTGCCGCCGGCGCCGCTCCCGCTGCCGGTTGTTCTCCCGCTCCCGCGGCGTCGGGTGCCGGAGCGACGTCTTCACCGCGCCGCCCCGCGCCTGCCGCCGCACCGTCCACGGGCCCCGCGTCGACCGGATGCAGCCCCTCCTCCCCGCCGCCACCGCCACCTCCATCGCGGCCTCGGCCTCCTCCCTCCCGGCTCCGGCCACCTCCATTGGCGCCACTCCTTCCATCGGCTCCTACGTACTAGCTCCTTCTCCCACTCTAACTTTCAAGAGACGTAGTGAGTGTAGTGTGTAGTGTGTGCACTGGGGTATTTATAGGGGGCCGATCGAGCACTTGTGCGCCAGTAAAGTAAGTTGAGTTTCACTGTGTTCGTAAATTCCGCCGGACAGGCCAAGGAGCATCAGGCGCCAACGAACTCCATGACAAAAACATCAAGTCGCTATGTTCTCCAACGCTTTTCCAGGCGCATGCCATGGGCCCATTTTCATGGCGATTGCAGCCGCTGCCAGATACGATAACACATGCGTAGTGTAGTATTATGCGGCAGACGCGGGCAAGATTGGAAACAAGTGCGACGAAACGGCAACGCGCAGACTAATTAGGGAAAAACGGAGAAAAATCACACGCAGAGAAAAAGGAAACGGAGGGAGTACATGCACACTCAATCTGTGCGGGAGAGTGTGAGCGACAGGGTGAGGGAATAAGGTGGTTGGCGCCTGGAGGCAGCATGTAACATCTGTGCGGCGTTGGGTGGTATGCTACACACCTGCATGCTACTGTACTTCCAGGAGGAATCAAAACGCCGGCATGAAGCAGCCATTGGGCCCAGTACTTCCAGGAGAATGAAGCCAATTGGAAGTGAGTAGCATTGGGATAAAAATGATTGATTGGAAGTAGTACACTGAGATGAAAATGATTGATTGGGGAATCATTCTCTTATCTATATTTTTCGTTGGCTTCATGCCCACATTTGGATCCTGCCTGCTTTGGCTTTCTAGCTACCCTCTTGGCTACATGCGTATGAAGGTCTAGAGCCTAGACTCAACTAGTGTGTACTTGGCCTGGCTAGGATGGTGAGTGGGTGGTTGCCCAGGGAAACCACATTGCAATTCCATGCAGTGCATGTATGCTGCGCGGTGCGCATGTAGTAGTACAATGCAAGTGTGCATGCTAGGATCAGATAAGCAGCTTAATCAATTGTTTATATACAAGAAAATCAGGTTTAAGTTTGTACGTAGTCATGCATGCATGCATGCATGAGATACACATGATGCCAGTGTCAGAGATTTTATCATGCTTAGTAGTACAACAGTACCCCCTCGGATTAGTTGGGTGGTCAAAAGGGGGGGAGGAACCACCCAATCTTGATGCATGCCTTGTGAGTCATGACTTGTGTGCACACACGAATCTCACAGTTTTTCATGCATGCATGCACAGTACGTTTTGGTCACGGCTCAGGTGTGCCGGACGGCCACACCCACACTCACACTGCACATGTCTGCATGAGAGTGCACGATGACCAGAAAGGATTTAACCACACACAATTAACGCCCGTGTCCTACATGTAGAGAGCAGGATTAAGCTGAAATCTCTTGTCCGAAAATACTCCCTCCGCCTCAAAATGTAATACTGTATCATTTTTTACACTAATAGGATTTACTGAAATTTAGTTAAAGTCGGCATGACGTTGGTTAATTTGATGCATGCAGCAAGAGAGATGCCACTGCGTATGGAATTTAACGGCGCGGGTAAAGTGGCACGTATGGTAGGCGGAATAGGAGAAGGAACGAGGTAAAAGAAAGTCACTGCTCCGTGCTTTCGCAGCTTCAGATGCATTTTTCGGGATGATGCAACTTTAAGCTGACCTCTCTTGTCTTCCTTCTTATCTACTGCTATATTCGAGTGTTACGCGAATATACAGCATGTTTACTAGCACGCCATTTTTTTTGTCACATTGCTGTCGCATGCGTTGTGCTTGCAAGGTTTCACAGAGTATGTGAGTGGTAAGTTCAGTTTCACTGTGTGCGTTAATTCAGTCGCGAAATCACATCTCAAATTCGCGGATGAACGCACCGCCGCCGGACAGGCCAAGGAAGCATCAGGTGCCAACGAACAGGCCGAGACGAAAACATCAAGTTAGTAGCAAGATCTCCAACGCTTTTCCGTCCGTGGCAAAAAGCGGGAGGCTGTAAAGCCAAAAGGCATAAAGGCTCGAGCACACTCGGACAATCTTGTCTGTCTGTCTGTCTGTCAGTCAGAGTCAGGCATATACATCCATCTCGACGTCCACATTCCAGGCGCATGTCCTGCTTGTAAGATGTTCCCCGGAGTCGGGCAGGGGTTAGTTTTGATTATCCGGCGATGGTATCTCTGACACTGGGACAAGGTGGACGGGACATCCCGCAAAGCCGCTGCGCCGTCCCGCAAAACGCCAGTGGGCTACCGGCGTATCTCTGGCGGCTCAAGCGGACGCGCCGCTTCTGTCCAGCGGACTGACTACCCGCAAGCCTCGTTTCCTCTTCTCCGAGGAAAAATGTCGCATCCCTCTCACCTGATGCTCTTCCCCCGCCCACCTACAAGCTACAGATGCATGCCTGCATCTACGAGTGAGAAGCCCGATCAACCTAATTCCGTTTTGTGCCAGGCCAAGCCTTCCAAGCAAAACGGCATCAAGCAAGAAACCAAAGTTGTTTGTAATCCTGCCGAGTTTACTGAATGGGCATCATGTTTCAGAATGTTGATGATTCTCTCGATGCACACAGAATCTTGTGTCTTGTGTATTTCTGAACCTTGTGTCTTGCTGAATGAGAAGGAATCAAGCAAAACGTTTGAGTTTACTGAATCTTGTGCCATTTTGTGCACTGGCTAGTGATCATCGGCTGTTCATAGACTGCAGTAGTTTGTGCCTTTCTGTAACTGAAAAGTAGATAAGCGTCATCGGCTGCACTAAGAGCATCTACGGCCGAACTTGGCAAATCCGACCCCTCAAACGTCCGTGAACACGTCACTAGTCACGCCTCAAATGATTCATTCTACAACCGGATACCTCAAATTAGAAATTCAAATCCATACTATTACATGCAATGTAAAACCTATTCTAAGCGAAGCTTGCCCAGCTCCATCATGGCCATGTCGGGCGGCCAGCTCCGTTCCCCAGAGTGTTAGTCCGGTCGCCTGCAAGATAGAGTAGGGCATGGGTCACGAGCCAGCTCAAGGGACTCAAGGCGCCGCCGTCTCCCATGCTTTACTCTTCCTCATCGGAGCCCAGAATGCGGACGCTGCCGGCAGACGTCAGATCAATGATGGATCCGTCCTGAGACAAGCAGATGATATCCACCACGACGCGGTTGCGGCGCCCGGACTGGTGCACCATACGGGGCGCCGGAGAATGCGACTATGCCTCGCCAACGTCCGTCGTCGCGAGGGCTGCCGCCGCATGCCGCGCCCACTGCCTCACATTGCGGGCACGCTGCATCATGTTTGAGTCGGACGACAACCATGTTTGTTCCATCGCCTCGGCACACCAACAGAGGGGTTGTGCATCCTGTAGGGGAATTAGCACACAAATGCACTTGTGGTTAACTGATAACTGCAGCGGAAACAAGTAATCTCAGCACCACATCATGTACTAACTCAAGGATCGTTGCTTAGCACGAAAGGAAACATATGCAGCAGCATATATGGAGGTAGAAAATGTTACTCAGCAGGCAAGACACTCCTCAGCCTAGTATCTTGTGGTAAGAGTAAGTTTCTGAACAGCACCAACCATCAACAAAGAGACATTAGATTTTTACGTGGAAAACCCCCCAACTTGAGGGGAAAAACCACGGCACGAAGCCACCCAAATCCTCTTCCACTATTATGAAATGTGGGATACAACAAGTTCTTCTCTAGACAGCACTAGAGGATCTCATACATCAAGATTTCTGAATCTTGGATGAACACAACAAGATTTGGAGCTCAAGAACTAGGGATTGGAACAATCTCACCAAAGATGGTGGAACCGAAGCTTGAAGGAGACAAGGTAGTGGATCTGGACCATCACAACCTTGGGGAGGAGCTCTCTTTGCTTCTTCCTTCAATCTTCCTCTTCTTCCCTTGCTCTCTTGGCTTTCTCTCTTTCTTCTCTCTTGGAGGATGAACTGATTTTCATCACACCTGGTGGTGGCTGCTGGATGGAGGGTAAGGCATCCCCATCCACTCATGTGCAAAGTCCAAAATGACCCTAGGTCATAACCCTAATGGGTACTGGGCTTCTGCACCTCTTTGGGCTGCCTAAAAGGCCTCAAATGATCATCTCCTCACAGCCCACATGAGGAGGATATCCCAACAAATCTCCCCCTCTGACTCATGAGGGGGGCACCGCCATGCCCGCTACCTTGCAACATGCTTGTAGCTTCTCATTTGGCAATATCTTGGTCATCATGTTCGAACGATTGTCATCGGTATGGATCTTCTCAAGTTTCAGCAACTTGGAACTCACAACATCTCGAATCCAATGGTACCTCACGTCAATGTGCTTGGTTCGAGAGTGATAGCTTGAATTCTTGGCAAGATGAATAGCACTCTGACTGTCACAAAACAAAACATACTTCTCTTGCTTCATGCCGAGCTCTTCCAAGAAATTTTTCATCCACAAAACTTCCTTGCCAGCATCAACTGCTGCAATGTACTCAGCTTCTGTAGTTGATGTAGAAACGCATTTCTGCAATCTTGATTGCCATGACACTGCTCCCCCTACATAAGTCATCAGGTATCCAAATGTGGACTTCCTACGATCCTTGTCACATGCATAATCTGCATATGTATAGCCCTGCAATACAGGATCACTGCTTCCAAAGCATAAACAAGATGTAGAAGTTCCCTTGAGATACCTGAGAATCCACTTCACTGCTTCCCAGTGAGCTTTACCCGGATTTGTCATGAACCGGCTAACAACTCCAACTACATAGGCAATGTCAGTCCTAGTGCATACCATGGCATACATCAAACTGCCCACAGCAGATTGGTAAGGTACTTTCCTCATTTACTCTTTCTCCTTCTTGCTTGTAGGACATTGTTTTGAATTCAGTTTGTGATGGCCTGCAAGCGGAGAGATAACAGATTTTGCATCTTTCATATTGAACCTTTCAAGTACCTTCTCAATGTATCTTTCCTATGAGAGCCAAAGCAGCTTCTTTGATCTTTCACAGGAGATCTTCATGCCAAGTATTTGCTTAGCTGGTCCTAAATCCTTCATGGCAAATGATTTACTCAATGCCTTCTTGAGGAGAGCAATCCTCTTTGTGCCATTTCCAACAATCGATCAGCATATAATCAACATACAACAAGAGAATAATGGAGTCACCCTCGGCGTACCTCTACCTCTTCATAAAGACACAATGATCAGGCTATGCTTTATGGTAACCAAGCCTAGTCATAAAAGACTCAAACTTCTTGTACCACTGCCGAGGAGCTTGCTTCAATCCATAAAAGCTCTTCTAATTTGCAAACTAAGTGATCCTTGCCTACAACCATGAATCCCTCTGGCTGCTCCATGTATATCTCATCCTCTAGATCACCATGTAAGAATGTTGTCTTCACATCAAGTTGTTCAATTTCCAAGTCCATGGTGGCAGCGATGCCAAGCACAACTCGGATTGAATACATCTTGACCACCGGAGAGAATATCTCACCATAATCAATGCCCTTTTTCTGACTGAATCCTTTCACAACCAATCTGGCCTTGTACCTTGGATGTGAGGTGTTTTCTTCAGCCTTCACTTTGTACACCCACTTGTTCTTGAGTGCTTTCTTGCCATTTGGCGGATTCACCAACTCAAAAGTATCATTCTCATACAGGGAATTCATCTCATCCTGCATAGCTTCTGACCATTCTTCTTTGTTCTCATTAGACATTGCCTCCTCATAGCATGAGAGCTCACCTGCATCTGACATCAACACATATTGATGTGGTCGATATTTAGAAGAAGGAATGTGAGCTCTTTCACTTCTTCTTTGCTGCTGCACTTGAAGGAAATATGCCCTAGAGGCAATAATAAAGTTGTTGTTTATATTTCCTTATATCATGATAAATGTTTATTATTCATGGTAGAATTGTACTAACCAGAAACTTAGTACATGTGTGAATACATAGACAAACAGAGTGTCACTAGTATGCCTCTACTTGACTAGCCCGTTAATCAAAGATGGTTAAGTTTCCTAGCCATAGACATGAGTTGTCATTTGATGAACGGGATCACATCATTAGAGAATGATATGATTGACAAGACCCATCCGTTAGCTTAGCACTATGATCATTTAGTTTGTTGCTATTGCTTTCTTCATGACTTATGCATGTTCCTATGACTATGGGATTATGCAACTCCCGAATACCGAAGGAACACTTACTGTGCTATCAAACGTCACAACGTAACTGGGTGATTATAAAGATGCTCTACAGGTGTCTCCGATGGTGTTTGTTGAGTTGGCATAGATGAAGATTAGGATTTGTCACTCCGATTATCGGAGAGGTATCTCTGGGCCCTCTCGGTAATGCACATCACTATGTGACTAATGAGTTAGTTGTGGGATGATGCATTACGGAACGAGTAAAGAGACTTGCCGGTAACAAGATTGAACTAGGTATGATGATACCGACGATTGAATCTCGGGCAAGTAACATACCGATGACAAAGGGAACAACGTATGTTGTTGTGCAGTTTGATCGATAAAGATCTTCGTAGAATATGGAGGAACCAATATGAGCATCCAGGTTCCGCTATTGGTTATTGACTGGAGATGAGTCTCAGTCATGTCTACATAGTTCTCGAACCCGTAGGGTCCGCACGCTTAACGTTTGATGACGATATGTATTATGAGTTTTGTGATTTGATGTACTGAAGGTTGTTCGTAGTCCCGGATGTGATCACGGACATGGCGAGGATTCTCGAAATGGTCGAAACATGAAGATTGATATATTGGAAGGTTATGTTTGGACATCGGAATGGTTTCGGATGAGTTCGGTCATTTTCCGGAGTACCGGGGAGTTACCGGAACCCCCTGGGGAGTTAATGGGCCTTAATGGACCATAGTGGAAGAGAGGAGGACACGACCAAGTGGAGGAGGCACGCCCCCAAGCCTAATCCGAATTGGGGAGGGGGCCGACCCCCCCCCCCCTTTCATTTCTCTCTCTCTTCCCTTCCTTCCCCCTCCTAGTTGGACTAGGAAAGGGGGGAAACCTACTCTTAGTAGGAGTAGGAATCCCCCCTTGGTGCGTGCCATAGGAGGCCGACCCTCCCCCTCCTCCACTCCTTTATATACGGGGGAGGGGGCACCCCATAGACACACAAGTTGATCTTAGTCGTGTGTGGTGGCCCCCTCCACAGATTTCCACCTCGGTCATATTGTCGTAGTGCATAGGCGAAGCCCTGCGTAGGTAACTTCATCATCACCGTCACCACGCCGTCGTGTTGATGAAACTCTCCCTCGGCCTCAGCTAGATCTAGAGTTTGAGGGACGTCACCGAGCTGAACGTGTGCAGATCGTGGAGGTGTCGTGCGTTCGGTACTTGATCGGTTGGATTGCGAAGACGTTCGACTACATCAACCGTGTTACTTAACTCTTCCACTTTCGGTCTACGAGGGTACGTGGACACACTCTCCCCCACTTGTTGCTATGCATCTCCTAGATAGATCTTGCGTGATCGTAGGAATTTTTTTGAAATACTGCATTCCCCAACAGTGGTATCAGAGACAGGTCTATGCGTAGATGTTATATGCACGACTAGAACACAAATAGTTGTGGGTGATAATAGTCATACTGCTTACCAGCATGTCATACTTTGATTCGGCGGTATTGTTGGATGAAGCGGCCCAGACCGACATTACATGACCGCGTTCATGAGACTGATTCTATCGTCGTGCTTCGCACACAGGTGGCTAGTGGGTGTTTGTTTCTCCAACTTTAGTGGAATCGAGTTTGACTATGCCCGGTCCTTGTTCAAGGTTAAAACATCACACTTGACGAAAAATCGTTGTGGTTTTGATGTGTAGGTAAGAACGGTTCTTGCTAAGCCCGTAGCAGCTATGTAAAATTTGCAACAACAAAGTAGAGGATGTCTAACTTGTTTTTGCAGGGTATGCTATGATGTGATATGGTCAAGACGTGATGATATATAAATTGTTGTATGAGATGATCATGTTTTGTAATAGTTATCGGCAACTGGCAGGAGCCATATGGTTGTCGCTTTATTGTATGAAATGCAAACGACATGTAATTGCTTTACTTTATCACTAAGCGGTAGCGATAGTCGTAGTAGCAATAGTTGGCGAGACGACAATGATGCTTCGATGGAGATCAAGGTGTCAAGCCGGTGACGATGGTGATCATGACGGTGCTTTGGAGATGGAGATCAAAGGCAGAAGATGATGATGGCCATATCATATCAGTTATATTGATTGCATGTGATGTTTATCCTTTATGCATCTTATTTTGCTTAGTTCGGCGGTAGCATTATAAGATGATCTCTCACTAAATTACAAGGTATAAGTGTTCTCCCTGAGTATGCACCATTGCGACAGTTCGACGTGTCGAGACACCACGTGATGATCGGGTGTGATAAGCTCTACGTTCACATACAATGGGTGCAAGCCAGTTTTGCACACGCAGAATACTCGGGTTAAACTTGACGAGCCTAGCATATGCAGATATGGCCTCGGAACACTGAGACCGAAAGGTCGAGTGTGAATCATATAGTGGATATGATCAACATAGTGATGTTCATCATTGAAAACTACTCCATCTCTCGTGATGATCGGACATGGTTTAGTTGATTTGGATCACGTGATCACCTAGATGATTAGAGGGATGTCTATCTAAGTGGGAGTTCTTAAGTAATATGATTAATTGAACTTTAAATTATCATGAACTTAGTACCTGATAGTATTTTGCATGTCTATGTTTTTGTAGATCAATGGCCCGTGCTACTGTTCCTTTGAATTTTAATGCGTTCCTAGAGAAAGCTAAGTTAAAAGATGATGGTAGCAACTACATGGACTGGGTCCGTAACTTGAGGATTATCCTCATTACTGCACAAAAGAATTACGTCCTGGAAGCACCGCTAGGTGCCAGGCCTACTGCAGATGCTGCTGATGACGTTAAGAATGTCTGGCAGAGTAAAGTTGATGACTACTCAATAGTTCAGTGTGTCATGCTCTACAGCGTAGAACCGGGACTTCAGCGATGTTTTTGACGTCATGGAGCATATGAGATGTTCCAGGAGTTGAAGTTAATATTTCAAGCAAATGCCCGGATTGAGAGATATGAAGTCTCCAATAAGTTCTACAACTGCAAAATGGAGGAGAATAGTTCTGTCAGTGAACATATACTCAGAATGTCTGGGTACCACAACCACTTGACTCAACTGGGAGTTAATCTTCCTGATGATAGTGTCATTGACAGAGTTCTTCAACCACTGCCACCAAAGTACAAAAGCTTTGTGATGAACTATAATATGCAAGGGATGGATAAGACAATTCCCTAGCTCTTCGCGATGCTAAAGGCTGCGGTGGTAGAAATCAAGAAGGAGCATCAAGTGTTGATGGTCAACAAGACCACCAATTTCAAGAAGAAGGGCAAAGGGAAGAAGGGGAACTTCAAGAAGAACAGCAAGCAAGTTGCTGCTCAAGTGAAGAAGCCCAAGTCTGGACCTAAGCCTGAGACTGAGTGCTTCTACTTCAAAGGGACTGGTCACTGGAAGTAGAACCGCCCCAAGTATTTGGCGGATAAGAAGGATGGCAAAGTGAAAGGTATATTTGATATACATGTTATTGATGTGTACTTAACTAATGCTCGCAGTAGCGCCTGGGTATTTGATACTGGTTTTGTTGCTCATATTTGCAACTCGAAACATGGGCTACGGATTAAGCGAAGATTGGCTAAGGACGAGGTGACTATGCGTGTGGGAAATGGTTCCAAAGTCGATGTGATCGCCCTCGGAATGCTACCTCTACATCTACCTTCGGGATTAGTTTTAGACCTAAATAACTGTTATTTGGTGCCAGCGTTAAGCATGAACATTATATCTGGAGCTTGTTTGATGCGAGAGGGTTATTCATTTAAATCACAGAATAATGGTTGCTCTATTTATATGAGTAATATCTTTTATGGTCATGTACCCTTGATAAGTGGTCTATTTTTACTAAATTTCGATAGTAGTGATACACATATTCATAGTATTGAAGCCAAAAGATATAAGTTTAATAATGATAGTGCAACTTATTTGTGGCACTGCCGTTTAGGTCATATTGGTGTAAAGCGCATGAAGAAACTCCATGCTGATGGGCTTTTGGAATCACTTGATGCTTGCGAACCATGCCTCATGGGCAAGATGACTAAAACTCCGTTCTCCGGAACAATGGAGCGAGCAACAGACTTGTTGGAAATAATACATACTGATGTATGCGGTCCAATGAGTGTTGATGCTCGCGGCGAGTATCGTTATTTTCTGACCTTCACAGATGATTTGAGCAGATATGGGTTGAAACGTCTCCAACGTATCTATAATTTTTTATTTCTCCATGCTATATTATCTACTGTTTTGGACATTATTGGGCTTTATTATCCACTTTTATATTACTTTTGGGACTAACCTATTAACCGGAGGCCCAGCCCAGAATTGCTGTTTTTTGCCTATTTCAGAGTTTCGAAGAAAAGGAATATCAAACGGAGTCCAAACGGAATGAAACCTTCGAGAATGTTATTTTCTCACCAAACATGATCCAGGAGACTTGGACCCTACGTCAAGAGAGAAAGGAGGAAGCCACGAGTTAGGGGGGCGCCCCCCCAGGGCGCACCCTCCACCCTCGTGGGCCCCCTGTTGCTCCACCGACGTACTCCTTCCTCCTATATATACCTACGTACCTCCAAACGATCAGATACGGAGCCAAAAACCTAATTCCACCGCCGCAACCTTCTGTACCCACGAGATCCCATCTTGGGGCCTGTTCCGGAGCTTCGCCGGAGGGGACATCCATCACGGAGGGCTTCTAAATCAACACCATAGCCTCTCCGATGAAGTGTGAGTAGTTTACCTCAGACCTTCGGGTCCATAGTTAGTAGCTAGATGGCTTCTTCTCTCTTTTTGGATCTCAATACAATGTTCTCCCCCTCTCTCGTGGAGATCTATTCGATGTAATCTTCTTTTTGCGGTGTGTTTGTTGAGACCGATGAATTGTGGATTTATGATCAAGATTATCTATGAAGAATATTTGAATCTTTTCTGAATTCTTTTATGTATGATTGGTTATCTTTGCAAGTCTCTTTGAATTATCAGTTTGGTTTGGCCTACTAGATTGATCTTTCTTGCAATGGGAGAAGTGCTTAGCTTTGGGTTCAATCTTGTGGTGTCCTTTCCCAGTGACAGTAGGGGCAGCAAGGCACGTATTGTATTGTTGCCATCGAGGATAACAAGATGGGTTTTTTTATCATATTGCATGAATTTATCCCTCTACATCATGTCATCTTGCTTAAGGCGTTACTCTGTTTTCATGAACTTAATACTCTAGATGCATGCTGGATAGCGGTCGATGAGTGGAGTAATAGTAGTAGATGCAGGCAGGAGTCGGTCTACTTGCCTCGGACGTGATGCCTATATACATGATCATACCTAGATATTCTCATAACTATGCTCAATTCTGTCAATTGCTCAACAATAATTCGTTCACCCACTGTAAAATACTTATGCTCTTGAGAGAAGCCACTAGTGAAATCTATGGCCCCCGGGTCTATCTTCATCATATTAATCTTCCAATACTTAGTTATTTCCTTTGCTTTTTTACTTTGTCTTTTACTTTTCACTTTGCATCTCTATGTCAAAAATACCAAATATTATCTATCATCTCTATCAGATCTCACTCTCGTAAGTGACCGTGAAGCGATTGACAACCCCTAATCGCGTTGGTTGCGAGTAGCTATCGTTTTGTGCAGGTACGAGGGACTCGCGTGTGGCCTCCTACTGGATTGATACCTTGGTTCTCAAAAACTGAGGGAAATACTTACGCTACTTTGCTGCATCATCCTTTCCTCTTCAAGGACATCCAACGCAGTGCTCAAGAGGTAGCAAGAAGAATTTCTGGCGCCGTTGCCGGGGAGTCTACGCAAAAGTCAACATACCAAGTACCCATCACAATCCCTTATCTCCCGCATTACATTATTTGCCATTTGCCTCTCGTTTTCCTCTCCCCCACTTCACCCTTGCCATTTTATTCGCCCTCTCTTTTCCTTTCGCCTTCTTCTTTTTGCCACCTCGCTCTCTCTGTCATTATGTCTGAAATTGGGGAAATTATTGCTGATATGGACAATAATAATATCATATAAAATTCTGATGCTCCTGCTAAGGAACCCCCTACCTTGCATACAAAAAGATTTCGAATTGGTAGTGGTAATATTATTGGAAAAGGAGTTATTCAAGATCTCTTTACTTGTGCCGGTACTTTGCCTTCTATGGGCGGTTCTATTCTCCATAGAACTAGTAGTCTTGCGGACGCTATTACCATGCTTATAGTTGAACTTGAAAGGCAATTTATGCACATGCATCCTTTCATACAAAGAATTTTTCTAGAATTCTCTAACGTTGAGCATTCTTGTGTTAAGCGTGCCGCCACTATCTTTTTGGCTCATGAGTTTAGATTTATAATAAAAGAGGCCAAAGAAATCTTTGCCCATTATAGGGTGGATGCTAGTCATTCTCCCATTGAAGCTATCCTTTTTAATGAAGAAGACATGATACGTTTACAATCTTTAGATCATATTGCTTATGATGAAAATCTTAGGAAAAATGTTCCCGCCGATGTTCTAGTTGATAGAATTTCCGAGCTTAATGATGATTTTGCTATTCAGAATAATGGATTAGGTTTTCCTCTTGAACAAAGGCTTGTGACTTTCTGCCAAAAGAATGCTCTTAATGATGAATTGGTTGTGCATTACAAAGGGCCTAGGGAGGAATCCATACCTCCCGAGGTTGATCTTGGAGACTTTTTGTTGGGGAACGTAGTAATTTCAAATATTTCCTACGCACACGCAAGATCATGGTGATGCATAGCAACGAGAGGGGAGAGTGTTGTCTACGTACCCTCATAGACCGATAGCAGAAGTGTTATGACAACGCGGTTGATGTAGTCGTACGTCTTCACGGCCCGACCGATCAAGCACCAAAACTACGGCACCTCCGAGTTCTAGCACACGTTCAGCTCGATGACGATCCCCGGACTCCGATCCAGCAAAGTGTCGGGGATGAGTTTCGTCAGCACGACGGCGTGGTGACGATCTTTATGTTCTACCGTCGCAGGGCTCCGCCTAAGCACCGCTACATTATTATCGAGGATTATGGTGGAGGGGGGCACCGCACACGGCTAAGAGAACGATCACGAAGATCAACTTGTGTGTCTAGAGGTGCCCCCTGCCCCCGTATATAAAGGAGCAAGGGGGGAGGCCGGCCGGCCCTAGCAGGGCGCGCCAGGAGGAGGAGTCCTCCTCCTAGTAGGAGTAGGACTCCCCTCTTTCCTACTCCTACTAGGAGGGGGAAAGGAAGGGGGAGAGGGAGAAGGAAAGGGGGCGCCCCCCCCTCTCCTGGTCTAATTCGGACCAAAGGGGGAGGGGCACGCGGCCCACCCTGGCCGCCCCTCTCTCTCTTCACTAAGGCCCATTAGGCCCATACTTCTCCCGGGGGGTTCCGGTAACCCTCCGGTACTCCGGTTTTCTCCGAAATCATCCGGAACACTTCCGGTGTCCGAATATAGCCGTCCAATATATCAATATTTATGTCTCGACCATTTCGAGACTTCTCGTCATGTCCGTGATCACATCCGGGACTCCGAACAAACTTCGGTACATCAAAATATATAAACTCATAATGAAACTGTGATCGCAACGTTAAGCATGCGGACCCTACGGGTTCGAGAACAATGTAGACATGACCGAGACATGTCTCCAGTCAATAACCAATAGCGGAACCTGGATGCTCATATTGGTTCCCACATATTCTACGAAGATCTTTATCGGTCAGACCGCATAACAACATACTTTGTCCCCTTTGTCATCGGTATGTTACTTGCCCGAGATTCGATCGTCGGTATCTCAATACCTAGTTCTATCTCGTTACCGGCAAGTCTCTTTACTCATTACGTAATACATCATCTCGCAACTAACTCATTAGTTGCAATGCTTGCAAGGCTTATGTGATGTGCATTACCGAGAGGGCCCAGAGATACCTCTCCGACAATCGGAGTGACAAATCCTAATCTCGAAATACGCCAACCCAACATCTACCTTTGGAGACACCTGTAGAGCTCCTTTATAATCACCCAGTTACGTTGTGACGTTTGGTAGCACACAAAGTGTTCCTCCGGCAAACGGGAGTTGCATAATCTCATAGTCATAGGAACATGTATAAGTCATGAAGAAAGCAATAGCAACATACTAAACGATCGAGTGCTAAGCTAACGGAATGGGTCAAGTCAATCACATCATTCTCCTAATGATGTGATCCCGTTAATCAAATGACAACTCATGTCTATGGTTAGGAAACATAACCATCTTCAATTAACGAGCTAGTCAAGTAGAGGCATACTAGTGACACTCTGTTTGTCTATGTATTCACACATGTATTATGTTTCCGGTTAATACAATTCTAGCATGAATAATAAACATTTATCATGATATAAGGAAATAAATAATAACTTTATTATTGCCTCTAGGGCATATTTCCTTCAGTCTCCCACTTGCACTAGAGTTAATAATCTAGTTCACATCACCATGTGATTTAACACCAATAGTTCACATCATCATGTGACTAACACCCATAGTTCACATCGTTATGTGACCAACACTCACAGGGTTTACTAGAGTCAATAATCTAGTTCACATTGTTATGTGATTAACACCCAAAGAGTACTAAGGTGTGATCATGTTTTGCTTGTGAGAGAAGTTTAGCCCACGGGTCTGTCACATTCAGATCCGTAAGTATTTTGCAAATTTCTATGTCAACAATACTCTGCACGGAGCTACTCTAGCTAATTGCTCCCACTTTCAATATGTATCCAGATTGAGACTTAGAGTCATCTAGATCAGTGTCAAAACTTGCATCGACGTAACCCTTTACGACGAACCTTTTGTCACCTCCATAATCGAGAAACATATCCTTATTCCACTAAGGATAATTTTGACCGTTGTCCAGTGATCTACTCCTAGATCACTATTATACTCCCTTGCCAAACTCAGTGGTAGGGTATGCAATAGATCTGGTACACAGCATGGCATACTTTATAGAACCTATGGCTGAGGCACAGGGAATGACTTTCATTCTCTTTCTATCTTCTGCCGTGGTCGGGTTTTGAGTCTTACTCAATTTCACACCTTGTTACACAGGCAAGAACTCTTTCTTTGACTGTTCCATTTTGAACTATTTCAAAAACTTGTCAAGGTATGTACTCATTGAAAACTTATCAAGCGTCTTGATCTATCTCTATAGATCTTGATGCTCAATATGTAAGCAGCTTCACCGAGGTCCTTCTTCGAAAAACTCCTTTCTAATACTCATTTATGCTTTGCAGAATAATTCTACATTATTTTCGATCAACAATATGTCATTTACATATACTTATCAGAATTGCTGTAGTGCTCCCACTCACTTTCTTGTAAATACAGGCTTCACCACAAGTCTGTATAAAACTATATGCTTTGATCAACTTATCAAAGCGTATATTCCAACTCCGAGATGCTTGCACCAGTCCATAGATGGATCGCTGGAGCTTGCATATTTTGTTAACACCTTTAGGATCGACAAAACCTTCTAGTTGCATCGTATACAACTCTTCTTTAATAAATCCATTAAGGAATGCAGTTTTGTTTATCCATTTGCCGGATTTCATAAAATGCGGCAATTGCTAACATGATTCGGACAGACTTAAGCATAGATACGAGTGAGAAACTCTCATCGTAGTCAACACCTTGAACTTGTCGAAAACCTTTTGCGACAATTCTAGCTTTGTAGATAATAACACTACTATCAGCGTCTGTCTTCCTCTTGAAGATCCATTTATTTTCTATGGCTTGCCGATCATCAGGCAAATCCATCAAAGTCCATACTTTGTTCTCATACATGGATCCCATCTCAAATTTCATGGCCTCAAACCATTTCGCGGAATCTGGGCTCATCATCGCTTCCTCATAGTTCGTATGTTCGTCATGGTCAAGTAACATGACCTCCAGAATAGGATTACCGTACCACTCTGGTGCGGATCTCACTCTGGTTGACCTACGAGGTTTGGTAGTAACTTGATCCGAAGTTACATGATCATCATCATTATCTTCCTCACTAATTGGTGTAGTAGTCACAGGAACAGATTTCTGTGATGAACTACTTTCCAATAAGGGAGCAGGTATAGTTACCTCATCAAGTTCTACTTTCCTCCCACTCACTTCTTTCGAGAGAAACTCCTTCTCTAGAAAGGATCCATTCTTAGCAATGAATGTCTTGCCTTCGGATCTGTGATAGAAGGTGTACCCAACTGTCTCCTTTGGGTATCCTATGAAGACACATTTCTCCGATTTGGGTTTGAGCTTATCAGGATGAAACTTTTTCACATAAGCATCACAACCCCAAACTTTAAGAAACAACAACTTTGGTTTCTTGCCAAACCACAGTTCATAAGGCATCGTCTCAACGGATTTTGATGGTGCCCTATTTAACGTGAATGCAGCTGTCTCTAATGCATGACCCCAAAACTATAGTGTTAAATCGGTAAGAAACGTCATAGATTGCACTATATCCAATAAAGTACGGTTATGACATTCGGACACACCATTATGCTGTGGTGTTCCAGGTGGTATGAAATTGTGAAACTATTCCACATTGTTTTAATTGAAGACCAAACTCGTAACTCAAATATTCGTCTCCATGATCAGATCGTAGAAACTTTATTTTCTTGTCACGATGACTTTTCACTTCACTCTGAAATTCTTTGAACTTTTCAAACGTTTCAGACTTATGTTTCATCAAGTAGATATACTCATATCTGCTGAAATCATCTGTGAAGGTTAGAAAATAATGATACTTGTCGCGATCTTTAATATTCATCGGACCACATACATCAGTATGTATGATTTCCAACAAATCTGTTGCTCTCTCCATTGTTCCGGAGAACGGAGTTTTAGTCATCTTGCCCATGAGGCATGGTTCGCAAGCATCAAGTGATTCATAATCACATGATTCCAAAAGCCCATTAGCATGGAGTTTCTTCATGTGATTTACACCAATATGACCTAAATGGCGGTGCCACAAATAAGTTGCACTATCATTATTAACTTTGCATCTTTTGGTTTCAATATTATGAATATGTGTATCACTACGATCGAGATCCAATGAACTATTTTCATTGGGTGTGTAACCATATAAGGTTTTATTCATGTAAACAGAACAACAATTTATTCTCTTACTTAAATGAATAGCCGTATTGCAATAAACATGATCAAATCATATTCATGCTCAACACCAAATAACACTTATTTAGGTTCCACACTAATCCCGAAAGTATAGGGAGTGTGCGATGATGATCATATCAATCTTGGAACCACTTCCAACTCTCATCGTCACTTCATCCTTAACTAGTCTTTGTTCATTCTGCAACTCCCGTTTCGAGTTACTAATCTTAGCAACTGAACTAGTACCAAATACTGAGGGGTTGCTATGAACACTAGTAAAGTACACATCAATAACATGTATATGAAATATACCTTTGTTCACTTTGCCATCCTTTCTTATCCGCCAAATACTTGGGTAGTTCTGCTTCCAGTGACCAGTCCCTTTGCAGTAGAAGCACTTAGTCTCAGGCTTAGGACCAGACTTGGGCTTCTTCACTTGAGCAGCAACTTGCTTGCTGTTCTTCTTGAAGTTCCCCTTTTTTCCTTTGTCCTTTTCTTGAAACTAGTGGTCACGTCAACCGTCAACACTTGATGTTTTTCTTGATTTCTACCTTCGTCAATTTCAGCATTACGAAGAGCTTGGGAATCGTTTCCGTTATCCCTTGCATATCATAGTTCATCACGAAGTTCTACTAACTTGGTGATGGTGACTAGAGAATTCTGTCAATCACTATTTTATCTGGAAGATTAACTCCCACTTGATTCAAGCGATTGTAGTACCCAGACAATCTGAGCACATGCTCACTAGTTGAGCGATTCTCCTTCGTCTTTTAGCTATAGAACTTGTTGGAGACTTCATATCTCTCAACTCGGGTATTTGCTTGAAATATTAACTTCAACTTCTGGAACATCTCATATGGTCCATGACGTTCAAAACGTCTTTGAAGTCCCGATTCTAAGCCGTTAAGCATGGTGCACTAAACTATCAAGTAGTCATCATATTGAGCTAGCCAAACGTTCATAACGTCTACATCTACTCCTGCAATAGGTCTGTCACCTAGCGGTGCATCAAGGACATAATTCTTCTGTGCAGCAATGAGGATAAACCTCAGATCACGGATCCAATCCGCATCATTGCTACTAATATCTTTCAACACAATTTTCTCTAGGAACATATCAAAATAAACATATGAAAGCAACAACGCGAGCTATTGATCTACAACATAATTTGCAAAATACTACCAGGACTAAGTTCATGATAAATTTAAGTTCAATTAATCATATTACTAAAGAACTCCCACTTAGATAGACATCCCTCTAATCCTCTAAGTGATTACGTGATCCAAATCAACTAAACCATGTCCGATCATCACGTGAGATGGAGTAGTTTCAATGGTGAACATCACTATGTTGATCATATCTACTATATGATTCACGCTCGACCTTTCGGTCTCCGTGTTCCGAGGACATATCTGTATATGCTTGGCTCGTCAAGTATAACCTGAGTATTCCACGTGTGCAACTGTTTTGCACCCGTTGTATTTGAACGTAGAGCCTATCACACCCGATCATCACGTGGTGTCTCAGCACGAAGAACTTTCGCAACAGTGCATACTCAGGGAGAACACTTCTTGATAATTAGTGAGAGATCATCTTAAAATGCTACCGTCAATCAAAGCAAGATAAGATGCATAAAAGATAAACATCACATGCAATCAATATAAGTGATATGATATGGCCATCATCATCTTGTGCTTGTGATCTCCATCTCCGAAGCATCGTCATGATCACCATCGTCACCGGTGCGACACCTTGATCTCCATCATAGCATCATTGTCGTCTCGCCAATCTTATGATTCTACGACTATCGCTACCGCTTAGTGATAAAGTAAAGCATTACAGGGCGATTGCATTGCATACAATAAAGCGACAACCATATGGCTCCTGCCAGTTGCCGATAACTGGGTTACAAAACATGATCATCTCATACAATAAATTTAGCATCATGCCTTGACCATATCACATCACATCATGCCCTGCAAAAACAAGTTAGACGTCCTCTACTTTGTTTGTTGCAAGTTTTACGTGGCTGCTACGGGCTTAAGCAAGAACCAATCTTACCTACGCATCAAAACCACAACGATAGTTTGTCAAGTTGGTGTTGTTTTAACCTTCGCAAGGACCGGGCATAGCCACACTCGGTTTAACTAAAGTTGGAGAAACTGACACCCACCAGCCACCTGTGTGCAAAGCACGTCGGTAGAACCAGTCTCGCGTAAGCGTACACGTAATGTCGGTCCGGGCCGCTTCATCCAACAATACCGCCGAACCAAAGTATGACATGGTGGTAAGCAGTATGACTTATATCGCCCACAACTCACTTGTGTTCTACTCGTGCATATAACATCAACACATAAAACCTAGGCTCGGATGCCACTGTTGGGGAACGTAGTAATTTCAAAAAAATTCCTACGCACACGCAAGATCATGGTGATGCATAGCAACGAGAGGGGAGAGTGTTGTCTACGTACCCTCGTAGACCGATAGCGGAAGCGTTATGACAACGCGTTGATGTAGTCGTACGTCTTCACGGCCCGACCGATCAAGCACCGAAACTACGGCACCTCCGAGTTCTAGCACACGTTCAGCTCGATGACGATCCCCGGACTCCGATCCAGCAAAGTGTCGGGGATGAGTTTCACCAGCACGACGGCGTGGTGACGATCTTGATGTTTTACCGTCGCAGGGCTTTGCCTAAGCACCGCTACAATATTATCGAGGATTATGGTGGAGGGGGGCACCGCACACGGCTAAGAGAACGATCACGAAGATCAACTTGTGTGTCTAGAGGTGCCCCCCTGCCCCCGTATATAAAGGAGCAAGGGGGGAGGCCGGCCGGCCCTAGCAGGGCGCGCCAGGAGGAGGAGTCCTCCTCCTAGTAGGAGTAGGACTCCCCTCTTTCCTACTCCTACTAGGAGGGGGAAAGGAAGGGGGAGAGGGAGAAGGAAAGGGGGGCGCCGCCCCCCTCTCCTAGTCCAAATTGGACCGGAGGGGGAGGGGGCGCGCGGCCCACCCTGGCCGCCCCTCTCTCTCTCTCCACTAAGGCCCATTAGGCCCATACTTCTCCCGGGGGGTTTCGGTAACCCTCCGGTACTCCGGTTTTCTCCGAAATCACCCGGAACACTTCCGGTATCCGAATATAGCCGTCCAATATATCAATCTTTATGTCTCGACCATTTCGATACTCCTCGTCATGTCCATGATCACATCCGGGACTCCGAACAAACTTCGGTACATCAAAATATATAAACTCATAATGAAACTGTCATCGTAACGTTAAGCGTGTGCACCCTACGGGTTCGAGAACAATGTAGACATGACCGAGACATGTCTCCAGTCAATAACCAATAGCGGAACCTGGATGCTCATATTGGTTCCCACATATTCTACGAAGATCTTTATCGGTCAGACCGCATAACAACATACTTTGTCCCCTTTGTCACCGGTATGTTACTTGCCCAAGATTCAATCGTCGGTATCTCAATACCTAGTTCTATCTCGTTACCGGCAAGTCTCTTTACTCGTTTCATAATACATCATCTCACAACTAACTCATTAGTTGCAATGCTTGCAAGGCTTATGTGATGTGCATTACCGAGAGGGCCCAGAGATACCTCTCCGACAATCGGAGTGACAAATCCTAATCTCAAAATACGCCAACCCAACATCTACCTTTGGAGACAGCTGTAGAGCTCCTTTATAATCACCCAGTTACGTTGTGACGTTTGGTAACACACAAAGTGTTCCTCCGGCAAACGGGAGTTGCATAATATCATAGTCATAGGAACATGTATAAGTCATGAAGAAAGCAATAGCAACATACTAAACGATCGAGTGCTAAGCTAATGGAATGGGTTAAGTCAATCACATCATTCTCCTAATGATGTGATCCCGTTAATCAAATGACAACTCATGTATATGGTTAGGAAACATAACCATCTTCGATTAACGAGCTAGTCAAGTAGAGGCATACTAGTGACACTCTATTTGTCTATGTATTCACACATGTATTATGTTTCTGGTTAATACAATTCTAGCATGAATAATAAACATTTATCATGATATAAGGAAATAAATAATAACTTTATTATTGCCTCTAGGGCATATTTCCTTCACTTTTGTCCCATTAAATTTAACCCTTTTGATTATTTTTGCTTGCCTCAAAGAAAACTTGCTGCTGAACGTAGAGAATATGAGAAACGTTTCCATGACTTGCCATACCACTATTATGGCAATACCTAGATCTATCATTGCTTTTATGCCTAGCTAGGGGCATTAAACGATAGCGCTTGTTGGGAGGCAACCCAATTTTATTTTTAGCTTTTTGCTTTTTGCTTCTGTTTAGGAATAAATATTTGATCTAGCCTCTGGTTAGATTTGTTTTTATGTCTTAATTAGTGTTTGTGCCAAGTTAAACCTATAGGATCTTCTTGGATGATAGTTATTTGATCTTGTTGTAATTTCTAGAAAATTTCTGTTCACGAAAACAATTGTTAAAAATCACCAGAACGTGATAAAATAGTGATTCCAATTGCTGCTGATCAATAAACAAATTATCTAGGTCGTCCTGTTTTGGTTGATGTTTTGGAGTTCCAGAAGTTTGCGTTAGTTACAGATTACTACAGACTGTTCTGTTTTTAACAGATTCTGTTTTTCGTATGCTGTTTGCTTATTTTGATGAATCTATGGCTAGTAAAATTGTTTATAAACCATAGAGAAGTTGAAATACAGTAGGTTTAACACCAATATAAATAAATAATGAGTTAATTACAGTACCTTGAAGTGGTCTTTTGTTTTCTTTCGCTAACGGAACTCACGAGATTTCTGTTGAGTTTTGTGTTGTGAAGTTTTCAAGTTTTGGGTGAAAGATTTTTTATGGTTTATGGAACAAGGAGTGGCAAGAGCCTAAGCTTGGGGATGCCCATGGCACCCCCAATATAATCTAAGGACACCAAAAAGGCAAAGCTTGGGGATGCCCCGGAAGGCATCCCCTCTTTCGTTTACTTCCATCGGTAACTTTACTTGGAGATATATTTTTATTCACCACATGATATGTGTTTTGCTTGGAGCGTCTTGTATGATTTGAGTGTTTTTTTTAGTTTACCACAATCATCCTTTCTGTAGACACCTTTTGAGAGAGTCATACATGATTTGGAATTTGTTAGAATACTCTATGTGCTTCGCTTATATCTTTTGAGTTATATAGTTTTGCTCTAGTGCTTCACTTATATCTTTTAGAGCACGGTGGTGGATTTTTTATAAAAACTATTGATCTCTCATGCTTCACTTAGATTATTTTGAGAGTCTTAAATAGCATGGTAATAATCTTAATATGCTTGGTATTCAAGATTTGTAAGACTTTATTTTGAGTGTGTTGAATACTATGAGAAGTTTGAAGCTTGATAATTGTTTTGAGATATGAAGATGGTGATATTAGAGTCATGCTAGTTGAGTAGTGGTGAATTTGAGAAATACTTGTGTTAAAGTTTGTGATTCCCGTAGCATGCACGTATGGTGAACCGTTATGTGATGAAGTCGGAGCATGATTTATTTATTGATTGTCTTCCTTATGAGTGGCGGTCGGGGACGAGCGATGGTCTTTTCCGACCAATCTATCCTCCTAGGAGCATGCACGTACTTTGCTTTGATAACTTGTAGATTTTTGCAACAAGTATATGAGTTATTTATGACTAATGTTGAGTCTATGGATTATACGCACTTCTCTTCCTTCCACCATTGCTAGCCTCTCTAATACCGCGCACTTTTTGCCGGTATCATACACCCACCATATACCTTCATAAAAATAGCCACCATACTTACCTATCATGGTATTTCCATAGTCATTCTGAGATATATTGCCATGCAACTTTCCACCGTTCTGTTTATTATGACACGCTCCATCATTGTCATATTGCTTAGCATGATCATGTAGTTGACATCGTATTTGTGGCAAAGTCACCATTCATAATTCTTTCATACTTATCACTCTTGATTCATTGCATATCCCGGTACACCGCCGGAGGCATTCATGTAGAGTCATATTTTGTTCTAAATATCGAGTTGTAATTGTTGAGTTGTAAGAAAATAAAAGTGTGATGATCTTCATTTTTAGAGCATTGTCGCAAGTGAGGAAAAGGATGATGGAGACTATGATTCCCCCACAAGTCGGGATGAGACTCCGGACAAAAAAAAGAAAGAGAAAAGAGGCCATAAAAAAAGAGAAAAGGCCCAAATAAAAAAATGAGAGAAAAAGACAAAAGGTACAATGTTACTATCCTTTTACCACACTTGTGCTTCAAAGTAGCACCATGATCTTCATGATAGAGAGTCTCTCATTTTGTCACTTTCATATACTAGTGGGAATTTTTCATTATAGAACTTGGCTTGTATATTCCAATGATGGGCTTCCTCAAAATGCCCTAGGTCTTCGTGAGCAAGCGAGTTGGATGCACACCCAGTTAGTTTCTTTTGTTGAGCTTTCATATGCTTATTGCTCTAGTGCATCCGTTGCATGGCAATCCCTACTCACTCACATTGATATCTATTGATGGGCATCTCCATAGCCCGTTGATACGCCTAGTTGATGTGAGACTATCTTCCCCTTTTTTGTCTTCTCCACAACCACCATTCTATTCCACATATAGTGCTATATCCATGGCTCACGCTCATGTATTGCATGAAGATTGAAAAAGTTTGAGAATGTCAAAAGTATGAAACAATTGCTTGGCTTGTCATCGGGGTTGTGCATGATTTAAATACTTTGTGTGGTGAAGAGAGAGCATAGCCAGACTATATGATTTTGTATGGATAACTTTCTTTAGCCATGTTATTTTGAGAAGACATGATTGCTTTGTTAGTATGCTTGAAGTATTATTATTTTTATGTCAATATTAAACTTTTGTCTTGAATCTTTTGGATCTGAATATTCATACCATAATTAAGATGAATTACATTGAAATTATGCCAAGTAGCACTCCGCATCAAAAATTATCTTTTTTATCATTTACCTACTCGAGGACGAGCAGAAATTAAGCTTGGGGATGCCTGATACGTCTCCAACGTATCTATAATTTTTTATTGCTCCATGCTATATTATCTACTACTTTGGACATTATTGGGCTTTATTATCCACTTTTATATTATTTTTGGGACTAACCAATTAAGCGGAGGCCCAGCCCAGAATTGTTGTTTTTTGCCTATTTCAGAGTTTCGAAGAAAAGGAATATCAAACGGAGTCCAAACGGAATGAAACCTTCGGGAACGTGATTTTCTCACCGAACATGATCCAGGAGACTTGGACCCTACGTCAAGAAAGAAAGGAGGAAGCCACGAGGTAGGGGGTGCACCCACCCCCAGGGCATGCCCTCCACCCTCGTGGGCCCCCTGTTGCTCCACCGACGTACTCCTTCCTCCTATATATACTTACGTACCTCCAAACGATCAAATACGGAGCCAAAAACCTAATTCCACCGCTGCAACCTTCTGTACCCACGAGATCCCATCTTTGGGCCTGTTCTGGAGCCCCACCGGAGGGGACATCCATCACGGAGGGCTTCTACATCAACACCATAGCCTCTCCGATGAAGTGTGAGTAGTTTACCTCAGACCTTCGGGTCCATAGTTAGTAGCTAGATGGTTTCTTCTCTCTTTTTGGATCTCAATACAATGTTCTCCCCCTCTCTCGTGGATATCTATTCGATGTAGTCTTCTTTTTGCGGTGTGTTTGTTGAGACCGATGAATTGTGGGTTTATGATCAAGATTATCTATGAAGAATAATTGAATCTTTTCTGAATTCTTTTATGTATGATTGGTTATCTTTGCAAGTCTCTTCGAATTATTAGTTTGGTTTGGCCTACTAGATTGATCTTTCTTGCAATGAGAGAAGTGCTTAGCTTTGGGTTCAATCTTGCGGTGTCCTTTCCCAGTGACAGTAGGGGCAGCAAGGCACGTATTGTATTGTTGCCATTGAGGATAACAAGATGGGGTTTTTATCATATTGCATGAATTTATCCCTCTACATCATGTCATCTTGCTTAAGGCGTTACTCTGTTTTCATGAACTTAATACTCTAGATGCATGCTGGATAGCGGTCGATGAGTGGAGTAATAGTAGTAGATGCAGGCAGGAGTCGGTCTACTTGTCTCGGACGTGATGCCTATATACATGATCATACCTAGATATTCTCATAACTATGCTCAATTCTATCAATTGCTCAACAGTAATTCGTTCACCCACCGTAAAATACTTATGCTCTTGAGAGAAGGCACTAGAGAAATCTATGGCCCCCGGGTCTATCTTCATCATATTAATCTTCCAATACTTAGTTATTTCCTTTGCTTTTTACTTTGCTTTTATTTTTCTTTGCATCTTTATCACAAAAATACCAAAAATATTATCCTATCATATCTATCAGATCTCACTCTCGTAAGTGACCGTGAAGGGATTGACAACCCCTTATCGCGTTGGTTGCGAGGAGTTATTTGTTTTGTGCAGGTACGAGGGACTCGCACGTAGCCTCCTACTGGATTGATACCTTGGTTCTCAAAAACTGAGGGAAATACTTACGCTACTCTTTAAGTAAATCCAACGTAGTGCTCAAGATGTAGCATCACTACAACAGGACAAAGCTTTAGTAACATAGTCTTGTGTTACTACAGGGCGAAAAGTGTGTTACTAGGTCATATAGTAACACTGTTTGAAATGTGTTCCATTAGACCGTGTTACTAAGTGGTGTCAACTGTTACACATAGTAATTGTTACCATATTTTAAAAAATGTGTTACATTTACATTGTAGTAACATGTGTATTATGTGTTACCAAACACACTGGTAACACATTTTTGTAATTATAGGGATAGTAACATATTTTCATAGACATGGAATATTGGTGGTAACATGTTTTTGTAAGTATAGTAACACAACTGGTAACCCATATTTTAGCGTCGGAACACAACTAGTAACATACTATCCAAATATTGTAACACTGTAATTTAGAGTTGTCAACTACTCCGGTAACAAAATTTGTAACTATAGTAACACCATCAGTAACACTGCTATATCAGTATGGTAACATAATTAATATATTTGTTTTTTATTATTAACCAAAAAATTATATACCTATTTTATGGAATATAAATTTATTTAATAAAATCAATGCAATTGCACAAATAGTTAATCATTTTACTATTAGGCTTCGCAACATCAAAATGATATAGAAATTGAAGCACAAAACTTATAGAAATTCAAAATATGAAGCTATTTATTATGGATATACAAGAGTGTATGATGCATATACATTACAATAAAGATATCATTCATATCATTTTGAGCGTAGAAAACACAACTATGGAGAATATTACACCATAGCATTTGCATCAATTCGACGAAAGAAAAAGATCTTGTGGATGATATTACATTTTTCAATCTATATATGTAAACTACGACTATTGGTAGCTAAAATCTTCAAAATAGATTTTCTTCTTGATCCAAGAATTCAGCTACAACTCAATTACTTCTCTCGAATCTGTAAAAGAAAAATTGCACCTTAGATATATGTGATTAAATGTACACAAATATGATTTCAGAATGTGGAAGAGAATATTTAAACTTTCAAAAGCTGAAGGCCAGGCAATTAAGTATCCTGAAGAGAAAGCCTTACCAATTGTCTTGCAATCAAAAACTCCCCTTGCCAACTCCTCGTTATCAAGAATAGGTTGATCTCTGCGCACAAGGGCAAATTCAGCACCTACCTCAATACCACCGGCCTTAGTTCTTGGATCAGTACTCTGAATACTACTTTGTATGCAGCCTATATCATGATCAATATTAGCATTCGATGACAATGATAATATAATTTGCATGAACAATATGAGCTCTCTTAATGTCAGCCCAATATAGGTGCCCCAAAAAACTAAATAAACTAGACCCGACATCGAAGTCTAATGCCCAAGTCACCTCGCTTGCTAATACTTGGTTAAAGTTATCCTTTACTTGCATATAGCAGATTGAGCAAAATTTGTAACAAAATCCATTTTTCAAGCAGGCATGATAATGTGGTTTGGGTTGGGATTTGGGTGCAGTAAACCATGCCCCTTGGCGGATCTTTACCTTGATGGAAGAACTACACCTTTTTTTTAGCGAGCTGGGTTTGGGTGTTCAGTTCCAATCCCCTGCTGGTTCAGTCTTGAAAAAGATTCACCCGTAAGATCCCTCGTTTCCCTCACCTACCAAGAGACAATAATATTAGATGGAATGATATTCATATCCTGAAGCTACAGAAATCTGCAACTTCAAAACTCAAGACCTTCTCCTTAGACAAATACAGATGGACAACTTTCACAATCTCAGGGTCGGACAACATTTTCATCACAAGACCTTAAACATAAATGTGAACTAAGTAGAGGCTACCTAAACGGGGTTTTTCGCATAGATTACAGAAAGCCAATTGCCTGAAAGCCAACTTCCTCGATCATAAAGATTAAGTCATTATACAAGAAATCACGCCTCGTCATGGATATTTGTAAAATTTTGGCTTCCTGATTTGCATCTTCATAGTGTAGGTATATGGTCAACAGCATGTCCATCGCCATCCTAGATATATATAAAAATGTCAAAAAAATCATTACAAGTAAAGACCAATTAACTAATGACATAACAGGGACAATTTAATTTGCCAATAGACATGAATTTGTAGCAGATAAATGAGGGAAAGAGAAAGGAGAAAGGAGAATCCACCTAGGACAAGATTGTAGTCTTAGACAGGGAAATCAAGTAATACAAGTTGTGGAAGTCCCCTCAGCAATTTGGGTCCCAGAAACAATGAATCCTACCAAAAGAAACATGTGAATGGAGAGGGCAGAGAAGTACACAGTAGCATGTCAATGCACTATTAGCTTATTGTAGGATCGAAAGTATGTCTAGAGGGGGGTGATTAGACTACTTGACCAAATAAAAATCTAGCCTTTTCAATTTTTAGTTCTTGGCAGATTTTAGCTATCTTAGCACAAGTCAAGCAATCTCCACACAATTCAAGCAAGCATGCAAAAGAGTATATGAGCAGCGAAAAGTAAAGCATGCAACTTGCAAGAATGTAAAGGGAAGAATTTGGAGGATTCAAACGCAATTGGAGACACGGATGTTTTTGTCATGGTTCCGATAGGTGGTGCTATCGTACAACCACGTTGATGGAGACTTCAACCCACAGAGGGTAACGGTTGCGCGAGTCCACGGAGGGCTCCACCCATGAAGGGTCCACGAAGAAGCAACCTTGTCTATTCCATCACGGCCGTCGCCCACGAAGGACTTGCCTTACTAGCGGTAGATCTTCACGAAGTAGGCGATCTCCTTGCCCTTACAAACTCCTTGGTTCAAATCCACAATCTTGTCGGAGGCTCCCAAGTGACACCTAGCCAATCTAGGAGACACCACTCTCCAAGAAGTAACAAATGGTGTGTTGATGATGAACTCCTTGCTCTTGTGCTTCAAATGATAGTCTCCCTAACACTCAACTCTCTCTCACAGGATTTGGATTTGGTGGAAAGAAGATTTGAGTGGAAAGCAACTTGGGAAAGGCTAGAGATCAAGATTCATGTGGTAGGAATGGAATATCTTGACCTCAACACAAGTGTAGGTGGTTCTCTCTCAGAACATGTGTATTTGAAGTGTAGATGTGTTCTGATGGCTTTCTCCATGAATGAAGAGTGGGTGGAGGGGTATATATAGCCTTCACACAAAATCTAACCGTTACACACAATTTGCCAAACTCGGTGGGACCGAATGGTTAAACTCGGTCGGACCGATTCAGCAAACCTAGTGACCGTTAGGATTTTCGGTGAGACTGAGATGCAACTCGGTAGGACCGATATGGTTAGGGTTCGGGCATAACTTAATCTCGGTGTGACCGATTACACAAACTCGGTGGGACCGATTTTGGTAATAAGCTAACCAGAGAGTTGGTCAGGTAAACTCGGTGGGACCGGTTCGCTCTTTTCGGTGAGACCGAAATGTTACGAAGGGAAACAGAGAGTTTACATTGCAATCTCGGTGCGACTGATCGCTCACTTCGGTTAGACCGAAACGTTACGAAGGGAAACAGAGAGATTACAATCCCATCTCGGTGAGACCGAGATCCCTATCGGTGAGACCGATTTGCCTAGGGTTTGTGGCAGTGGCTATGACATTTGAAACTCGGTGGCTCCGGATAGAAAGAATCGGTGGGGCCGAGTTTGACTTTTGGTTTAGGTCATATGTGGAAGTGGGAAGGTAGTTGAGGATTTTGGAGCATATCACTAAGCACATGAAGCAAGAGGCTCATGAAACAACACCTCATCCCTCCTTGATAGTATTGGCTTTTCCTATGGACTCAATGTGATCTTGGATCACTAAAAATGTAAAATGTAGAGTCTTGAGCTTTTGAGCTTGAGCCAATCCTTTGTCCTTAGAATTTTGAGAGATCAACTTTCATCATCCATGCCATGCCATTCATTTAGCTTTTCCTAAAATATTAATCTTGGAATAATGTTAGCTCAATGAGCTATATGTTGTTAGAAATTACCAAAACCACCCAGGGATAGTTGCACTTTCAATCTCCCCCTTTTTGGTAATTGATGACAACATATAGATCAAAGCTTCGACAAATGATAATAAGAGTGAAAGATGTTGTCGCTTTGATAAGTATGTGAAAAGCAAGAGCTCCCCCTAAATTTGTGCATACCTTAAGATTTGCTTCGGACTGCAAATGCACAATGAGTTAGGATCATGGGTTACTCTTCCATGTCACATACATCTTGGTGGAGCGCTCAAAATGATAAGAATTAAATACATGCACTCATCACCAAGCAAAGTGAATGATCAAAATAGGGATAAAATGATAGTATCATCCAACAAGCATAAGTGTAGCTTATGATCAACCAGATGATCATCAATGTCTCACAAATAAGCATAGTATCTCAAGCAATCAAAAGCAAACAAAGTTCAACCAAGAAGACAAGAGAGAACAAAAGCAAACAAACTCTCTCTCTCTCGAAGCCTATGATCTATACATTTTTCTCCCCCTTTGGCAACAAGTTACCAAAAAGTTCATAGAAAATGCATAGCACTAAAACGACTCTCAGGCTTGGTCTTCAGGTGGTGGAGTCCGGATAACGCCGAGGACGAAGGCTTCAGTTGAAGTAGATGGAGCTGGAGATGGTGTATGTGCTGGAGCTGGTGGCACTGAAGTTGTAGCTGGTGCAGATGTAGTGGCTCTGGTGTCAGAAACTAGCACTGCAGATGATCTCTGAGCTCTAGGCACTCTGGCAAATGCATCAGTTGTTGTTCTGCCCTTCCTCTCCTGCATGTCATCCTGTAATTGCTCCACAGCAGACTGAATCTCAGTTACTTTCACATCTAAGTCATAGAACTTTTGTTCCATGATTCTTTCCAAGCTCTCTTGGTTTCGAGTCAGGGTGGCCAGTCCTTTCTCAATCCTCAGAGTTGATGCTATCAGATAACCGAGCTACTCCTGCTTGCTCTTTAGAAAGTACTCAGATGCCTCCTCTTGAGTTGGCATCTTGGCAGCTTTCTCCTTCTTTGCTTGAGCTTGTACCGATGATGGTTCATTCTCATTCATCACAACTTGACTGTCCTCAAAATCTGGATGGATGGGCAAGTGTTCCTTATTCAACAGGTATGTGCCTGTGCCCATCTTTGAGTTAATCAACTCCTGAATATGTGGGGCATATCCACAACTTCTCTTTTGGTCAGCTGCTGTCCTCTTGATAGTCTCAACTATGAGGCTCATGACCTTGAATTTCTGTGGCACATCAAATATGTGTAGCAGGTTAATTGCATGCCCTCTGATCATGTTGTGGTCACCTAACTTGGGCAAAAAAGTGTGCCTTAGGATCCAGTTGATTGTAGGCAGCCCTGACAGAAGAAAATGGACTGATCCAAACTTGAAAGTCTCAAGAGCTTTGTCTGGGATCTCCTTATACATGTTTGACATAGAATTGTGATCCATATTCTTCTTGGCATACACATCCAAGTCATCTTCTTGCTCTTCTAGGGCATTGATCAACTGAGCCCATTCCTCAATGGTTGATTGGTACCTTGTACCTTCAGACATCCATACTATCCTGCCATCTGGATAGAAATGTGTTGTGGAGTAGAATTGCATTATGAGCTCCTCATTCCACTTTGTGAGCTTCTGCCCAACAAAGTCTGCAACTCCACAAGCATTGAAGCTGTCATACACACCAGGATAGTGTGCCTCATTTTCCTTGATATAGGTCCAGTCGACCCACCTCATATCACACACTATGGGTTTCTTGTCCAGCAGCACTATCTCATAGAAATCTTGCTGTTCCTTGGTGTGGAACCTGTAGTCAACAACAGTCCTTCTCCTTGTAGCATATGGATCTGTCTCTCTCCATTTCCTCAACCCTGAATCTCTCCTGATCTTCATGTTCTCAGCCACAGGATGAGCATCATTGTGGTCTGGAATCTTGGGTTTGAGCTTCCTCAGGACTTGTCCTTCATCATCTTCATCAGCAGCAACTTCAGGCATCGGAGCCTTGTTCTTCTCAGCAGCAGATATGTTCCTGGTATTCCTCTTAGGTGCACTCTTGGGCTTGGAGGCAGCTTTGGGTGCTTCTTTGGGCTTTGATGATGCAGCCCCTGACCTTATAGCATCACCCATTAGCTTTTGTGCCTTAGGTGCTGGTGCAGCAACCTCTTCCTCTTCTTCTTCTTCAGAAGAGTGCTTCTCAAATTCAGCCATTGGATCAACCTTCTTGCACCATCTACCCCTCTTTCTTTCCTTCTTCTCTTTTGCAGCAGCCTCTTTGGGTTGAGATTCCAAAGATGCTTGAGAGGAGGCTCTGGCTTTAGACATGGGTTGTCTCCCTGCTGTCCTTTTGATTTTCAATCCTGGCTTTGTGGCTGCAGCTGAGCCATATTCCTTCTTGAGCACTTTCTTCTTTGAAGTGGCTTCCTCTTCCTCTGCAACGTAATCTTCATCTTCAGATTCTGAAGTCCTTTTCTTGCTTGCTCTAGTGGCAGCCTTTGGCAAGTTGCTTGGGGTGCTTCTGCTACCCTCATCTGAGCTGCTAGAGGGACTAGTGCCCTCACTCAAGTGAACCTGCTCCTCTGACTTGTTCTGGCTGTCACTTTGGTCAGACATGTTGCAAACACTAACTGCAGACCCTGTGAATAGATTGTAGATGAGATAGAGTGGATGAGCATCACAAAATACAGAGATTTTTGCAAAAGAATGAGTCAAAAACTTAGTTTTAGTTTTCCACAGAAAGCATTTCGGATCAACCGATTTGCAAACTCGGTGATACCGAAGCAGCTGTTGGAACCAAAACTAGTGAACTTGGTCAGACCGAGTCACAGTTCGGTGGCACCGAGACTGCTAGGGTTTCACAAAGTCCTGAACTCGGTCACACCGATTTGCAATTCTCGGTCAGACCGAGAACTACATGTGCAATGGCCTTGGCCGAATCGGTGGAACCGAGTTCTGCAACCCGGTGGGTCCGAGATGGTTTCGGCGGAAACCTAACCCTAAATTTTCGATTCAACTCTAATCTACGAAGTGTTTTGACTGGATAGAGGCATTTCAGTCGTGGCAAGAATCATAACGAACACAATGTGCTAGGAATCGGACGGGAATAGCACTGTGATCGAGTCCATACCCTAGTTCGGCGATGAACTCGCTATGGCGGCAATGGCGGAGGAGAATTCCGTTGATGGCGGTGGAGACCGGCGACAGGAGGCGGCTGGCGACGAGGAGGACGATACGGAGACCCAGGAGGCAGAGTGAGCTATGCGCGGGCGAAAGGTTTCGGAGAAATTTCCAAAATTTTGCCCGTGAGTATAAATAGCCCGACCCTGTCGGTGTGACCGAGTGGAACAACTCGGTGGCACTGAGATGCATAACTGTTGACAGTTACAGCAACTCGGTGTGACCGAAAAGTTCAAATCGGTTGCACCGAGATTGAAAACCTAGATCGACTTAGTGATCTCGGTATGACCGAAATGGAGGAATCCGTCAGACCGAAACACACATAGAAGTTTTGGAAGTTTAAGTCTATGACGAATCGGGGACTCCGAGTGCTCCTCACACAGAGTGGTTCGAATCTGACTTGGTCAAATTTTGTGATGTAGCATGAATAGAGTCTGAGACGAGAAAAGCATAGATAGCTAGAGAAGGTTCTTAGGCATTCTTGTCCATCCACTTGGCCAAAGAAAAAGAAACCAACCAATCAAAAACAACAAGTGGACGTCCTCGAATGAGTGAAATATGCACACAACATGCTCACACAACTAAATGGCAAAAGAAATATGTGGCAAAGCATGCACAACCAATTCTAGCATCTATCAAGCAATTTGCGATGACTAGGTCATCTATATATGAGTATATTGACTTAGGAGTCAAATGAGAACATTTGATCATAGGTCATACTCATCGTTTAAGCGCAAGTGGGGTTACCACTTTTACATAAAGCATTGTTGTGTTCACATCATTAGTATTGCTTTAGCTCAATTTTTAGAGTAAAGCTCCCCCTAGATGTGAGATCCCCCTTAAGAGGGATGAACTAACCTTGGGTTTTGTCGATGACGACTTCATGTAGATGTTGAAGATGTGGATGCTCAATGTTGATGTAGATCATTTGGAGCTATCCATTGGAGTGAGTTGCACTTCCAATACCTACACGGGTTAGTCCCACAAGGAACAAATAAGGATATCCATAGACATAGAGTGATGCACACACAAGATGATGTCTATGAAAGCTTTTAGGTTACCTTGTCCCTTGTCTTACCAACAAGAGGGTTTGTGACTCCTTTTTTTTTAAACCCCCCCCCCCTATATTAATTAATTAATAATGTTATTACAATCATTCATTACAAAATTCGCCACACATGGCAGAACACTATTAAGAAGAATCCCATCAGATTTATTTATAAAGCTAAACTTCACAATTTCATGAGCCACCTTATTGGCCTGCCGATTAATTTTTGCAATTTTAAAATTCTTGAGCATCCTCAATATACTCAAAGCTTCTTTCTTCAGATCAACGAGCGGAGACCTGTCAAGATTCTCATTTGCAAGGAAAGAACGGACAAAAGCACAATCAGTCTCCAATATAATGGACTGGTGAAGAGTGATACCTATATAAAGGCCTGCCAGACAAGCACGTAGCTCAGCTTCATTAACGCTGCCACACTCGACCAGAAAGTCCCAGGAAGAAATAATAACTTCACCCGATGAGTTCCTTACAACCACCCCCACACTGGCCGCACTAATACTCTCCACATAGCTGGCATCGACATTGATCTTGATATAATCATCTGGTGGAGGCTTCCATCCCACCTGTTCATGTGATGTTGCTAAAACTGGTGTAGCACCTCCCATTTTCCCTTTGTTATTAGTAACAACCTCAACAGAGTCGTGACTGGATGTAAAAGAAGACCAATAGTTTACCACAAAAATTGCAGAAGCAGCAATGGATTCCTTTCCTTTCCCAAAAATTAAATCATTTCTCAGGTGCCAGGCTCGCCAGAATAGAAACAAAATTTGCTCTCTTTGTTGCAAGCTCAGAAGATCCAACAAAATCAATAGCCAATCTGGTCCCGAGAATTTGAACCACTCTTCATCAGGAATATTCCATGAATCTCTCAAGGCCAATCGCAGGGCACGAGCCTTAGGACAAGTAACGAGGGCATGAAAAGTGATTTCCTCTTCTACTCCACAAATAGAGCACATACCTGAAGTAAGCTGATGGTGCTTAACTCTATTGGTCTGGACGGCCAAACTATCGGTTGCGGCCCTCCAAGCAAAAATCCTTATCTTCTGAGGGATATTAGACTTCCAAATTAAATTCGAGAGTCTTCTTTCTCTGCATGGATCGCCACTAGATTGACCCAATTTATCTTGACTATCCTTCAACTTAAGTGCTAAATTGTACGCACTTTTAATGGAAAATATACCGTTATTCTCATAGTGCCATGCAATAAAATCCCCATCCCCATAAGCATGAATCCGAATCTTAAGAACCTCCTCTGCATCATGGGGATAGAAAAGATACTTGATCAAATTTTCATCCCATGCCTTTCTCCCACTCAAGAACAAATCAGAGACCCACTTCAATCTAGTATTATGCCTTTTAGCTGAAATTTTAAGTCCAGTGCTCCTGGGTAACCAGTTATCCCTCCAAATATTAATGCTAGATCCATCACCCACCCGCCAAATGACACCATTCTTAAGCAAATCCAGACCATGCATAATACCTTGCCAAGTCACTGATGCAGACTGAGGAAACACTGTGTCAAGAATATGTCCATGAGGGTAATACTTTGCCTTCATCAGCTTAGCACACAACGAATCCGGATGAACCAATAACCTCCATGCTTGTTTGGCTAAGAGGGCTTGGTTAAATAATCTAAGATCCCGGAATCCCATACCTCCCTTACCTTTAGACCTTGTTAACTTGTCCCAAGCTAACCAATGTGTTTTTCTTCGATCTTCCTCATCTCCCCACCAAAAATTCCTGATAATCTGTGTTAACTCCTCACAAAGGGAAGCCGGGAACTTAAAAATACCCATAGCATACACACGTAGAGCTTGAATAACTGATTTTATTAAGTCTTCTTTCACCCCACACGAAGCGTATTTCTCTATCCAATCAGAGAGCCTTTTCAAAACTTTATCTTTAGTAGATTGGAACTTTCCAGCTTTCATTCTTCCCTCAGGAACCGGAAGTCCAAGATATTTATCTTCGAACCCATCGAACGTAATTTTTAAGATTACCATAATAGCCACTTGATTCTCCAAACTGCACTTTTTCCCAAACATCATGGAACACTTATCAGGACTTAATAACTGCCCAGTCCCTTTCTTGTACTTCGTCAGAATGTTTTTAATGACAATTGCTTGATCAATGGCGCCTTTGAAAAATAACATACTGTCATCCGCAAACAACAAGTGAGAAATACCTGGAGCTTGTCTATTCAAATGAAACTCCTGAAGAGATCCTCTGGCTGAAGCATCATTAAGCAGCAAAGAAAGTGCCTCAGCAACAAAAAGGAACAAGTACGCAGATAAAGGGTCCCCCTGCCTGAGTCCCCTAGAAGGTGAAAAAGACTCCAGCAACTGTCCATTGAAGCGGACGGCAAATTTCACCGATGTAACACACGACATAATCCAATTTATCCACCTTGGCGCAAAACCCAAAGCCCCCATCATACATTGCAAAAAATGCCAGTCTACGCGATCATAAGCTTTCGCCAAATCCAACTTATACGCACAAAATTCCCCTCTTAAATCTTTAAGCGTACTCAACGAATGCATACATTCAAAGGCTATGAGAGCATTGTCAGAAATTAACCTTCCCGGAATAAACACACTTTGAGTAGGGGAAATCATACCATTAAGGAGCAGCCTCAGTCTGTTACTAAGGCATTTGGAAATACTCTTGTAGATAACATTGCACAAACTGATCGGCCTGAAATCTTTAATAGACTGAGGGTTCTTAATTTCGGAATGAGAACAATAGTTGTGTTATTAATCCCCTCAGGCATAACTCCAGAAATAAAAAATTGTTGGACAGCCTTAACAATATCCTCCTTGATTAAACCCCAATTCCGCTGGAAAAACCTTGCAGGAAAACCATCCGGCCCCGGAGCCTTTAACGGCCCCATTTGGAAAAGCGCATCACTAATCTCTTGATCCGTAAAAGGTTTGCAAAGCTCCTCATTCATATCATCAGAGACAAGGGGATTGACCAGCGAAATAATATGGGACGGGTCAACTGAATCATCACATGAGTAAAGTTGTTTAAAGAATGAGTTAGCGATACCTTTCATCTCCTCCAAATTTTCTGTAAGGCACCCATCCTCCTTCCTTAGAGCAGAAATATGATTTTTCTTTGATCTCCAAGAAGCCTTCCTCTAAAAATAATTAGTATTACGGTCTCCTCCTCTTATCTTGTCCAGCCGAGATCTTTGCTTCCAAAGCATTTCTTCCTTTATAAGAAGTTCATCCATCTCTGCAAGTATTTTCTTCCTTTCCAACCCTGCAGAATGATCATTCCTGCTAAACAAGTTTTTTAGTTTTTGACGAGCCCACTCTAGTTTCTTTGGCAGATACCCAATATGAACGCGACTCCACCCATGAAGAGATTTCATTAGTTTGTCTAGCTTATTTGCAACATCTCCAAGATCATTAATATTAGAATGTCTATTCCAGCAAGCACTAATCTGATCATCCAAAGTCCCACCTTCCCTCTCCCAATAAGATTCATATTTCAACTGTTTAACAAAAGTGGCAGCTTTGGGAGAACCCAACAACTCAATAAAAATGGGACAGTGATCTGACCTGGAGCTTATAATATGGGAAACCTTACATCGAGGGAACATAGAAGACCAAAGCGGGCAAGCCACCGCACGATCAAGCAGTACCTTAACATTCTTGAACCCGTCTTGCTTATTATCATACGTCCAAGGCACACCATGAAAACCCAAGTCATATAGATTACAATCGGACAGGGCTTCCCTAAAATTAGCCATAAGCCTAGTAGACCTCTTGTGGCGAGAGAAATGCTCATTTTGCCACATAGCTTCGTTAAAATCTCCCACCGTAAACCAAGCTCCTACAGCAAGAGGTTTTAACCGTCTCAAGAGATCCCACATAACGTACCTTTGGCTCGCCTTAGGCTCACCGTAAATGAAAGTGCACCTCCACTTTGTTCCATCTCCCTTGCCGACATACATATCAATAAAATGATCCCCATATTTGTTCAGCTCACACGAGTAGGCATCATCCCAGAAGATAGCTAGTCCTCCACCTTTACCATGGCCAGAAACAGTAAACACATTATTCATGCCCAACCTGTAGCGCAAACTCTCAACATACTCTTTGAACTAGTGCAAGATGTGGAAGTTGATTGCACTTGTTCTTGCCAAGATGATAAGAGTGAAATATGTTGGCAGAGTCACCCTCAAGAACTCTTCTAGTTCTTCTTCTTCTGGATCCACACCATCTTGATGGGAATCCTCGGAGTTGTGGTTGTACTTGATGAAGTGGAACTTGAAGTAGTCTTGGGAACCCATTTGACCAAGGCCTTAGGAGCTTCTTCAAATGTATCAATTTCCTCTTGAAGCTTGTCCTTGCCTTTTTGCTTGTGGTCTTGTGGTGGAAGATCATCTTGAGCTTGTGTCCCTTTGAAAGAAGTAGGATCATACTTCTCTTGTTGAGGAACAAACTTCGTCTTGGGGTATTGATCTTCTTCCCACTCAACTCCATTGGCATTGAACTTTCGTTCAAAACCAACACCTTGATTTTTCCGGTGCCTTCCTTGCTTGCGTACAATTTCTTCGAATTGCTTACTTCCGGCAAGGCTCTTGTAAACACCTTTCTCTATAATTCCCTTCAATAAGCTATTTTCTTGCTCAAGTGTAACTTGGCTAAGAGAATCATTAGTGGAATCAAGAGAACTACTAGAAGCAACAATATTGGATTTAGCATGATTATTGTTACTACTAGAGGAAGAATCATTCTTGTTCTTGTTACTAGACTTGACTTGAGGCATGTAAGTGGATAAGAGTAAACGCTTGGCAATGTAAGAAGAACTTTTCTTACGAAGATCATCATTGATTGCTTTTAAGAACTCATGCTCTTGCTCAAGGTTGAGCTTTTCAAAGCGTAATTTCTCATGAGCCCTTAATAGTCCTCGATGATCTCCTAAGATAGTTTCATGAGCTAACTTAAGAGTGTTTAGTTCTTTAGTTAGAGACTCAATCTTCTCCTTATCATTGTCATTCATTTTATCTTGATTAGCATGATCTATTGACGTTTCATCATAGTATTCATCACTAGAGTTGTCAACAAGTAAATCATCATCACCTAACAAGTCATCTTCATCACTATTGAAATCAACATACTCGAGGTGTGATACCTTTGGGCCTTTAGCCATGAAGCATGTTCCAACTCCTTCATTTGATGAGTCAAATATGTCGTAGGATTTGGTTGTCACAAGTGCTAGACCGGCAACACCTTCATCTTGAGTATATTCACAGTCGGAGTGATAGCTTCTCTCGGAGTGGTTTTCCGAGTCGGAGCCGGATACCCATCCACCAACATGAGCTTGATGTCTTCGTTTTGTGTAGCTCCTTGATGACTTGTCCTTTCTTTCCGAATCCTTGCTTCTCCGTGAGGGTCTTCGTTCATAACGATCATCTCTACTCCTCTTTCTCTGGATGGTGATTCTTCTCTTCTACTTCTTCTCTTAGGAGAATCTTCTCTTCTCTTGTAGGGGGTCGTACACTCATTGGAATAGTGTCCGGGCCTTCCACAATTGTAGCAGTTTCGCTCTCGACTAGAAGATCTTTTGTCATTGTAGGACCTTGACTTGAAGCTTTTCTCTTTGCTTCTACTCTTGTAGAACTTGTTGAAGTTCTTCACCATTAAGCTCAATTCTTAATTGAAGGTTTGTTTCTCACTTGATGATGTGGGGGTTTCATATGAGGCTTTGTAAGCACCACTTGATTTGTTGTGAAGCTCCTCTTTATCCTTGAGTGACATCTCATGAGCAACAATTCTTCCGATGACTTCCGTTGGCTTGAGATCTTTGTAATTGGGCATCATTTGGATCAATGTGCACACGGTATCATATATTCCATCCAAGGCTCTTAGGATCTTCTTGATGATGAATCTATCGGTCATCTCTTCACTCCCTAAGCCGACAATCTCATTTATGATAAGAGCAAGCCTAGAGTACATTTCAGCGACACCTTCACTATCCTTCATTTTGAACTTGTCAAGTTGACTTTGAAGCACATCCAATTTGGATTCCTTGACGGAGTCGGTACCTTCGTGCATATCAATCAAAGTATCCCAAATTTCCTTTGCATTCTCAAGACGACTGATTTTGTTGAATTCTTCGGGGCACAATCCGTTGAAGAGGATATCACAAGCTTGAGCGTTGTATTGCAGCATCTTCAACTCTTCCGCGGTAGCTTCACGGTTCGGTTCTTTCCCATCAAAGAAGTCACCTTGCAAGCCAACACACACAATAGCCCAAATGGCGGGGTTATGTCCAAAAATATGCATTTTCATCTTATGCTTCCAACTAACAAAATTAGTACCATCAAAGTAAGGACATCTACGGTGATAATTTCCCTCACTAGACGTCATACTCTCCTAGGTTGTGAAACCAAGGCTATGACCATCAAAAGCTATGGAAATCAAAGCAAATGGAGACCAAAGCTCTAATACCAGTTGTAGGATCGAAAGTATGTCTAGAGGGGGGATGTTGACTGCTTCCCTAAACAGAAGGGAAAACGGAAGTCCGTCTGAGATTGAGATTAACAAAAGCAATCCTTCAATCAAGGGAACTCCAAAAAGCTTGCATCGGCTGAGCCAAGATTTGAACATGAGGGGGGCAAAACACTATTGCTGACGTAAAAGACGGAATATTACAGTATATTAATTAAGTCTTATGGTAGTGTCGATGATAAAGCATAAAATTATTGTCTAGAACTAAAAAAAAGACAATTCTCCACAAGAATGTTGCAGCTCGAAGTTTTAAGCAATTGGTTTGAAAAATAATTTCCCACATTAGTTGTTCATGTCTTTCATTTCATCTTTGACTACTAAATGTAAAAGGACACATAATTTGTAGACTACTTTACTATTTTATATGAAGCATTAATTAACCAGTTTAAGGTCTTAATTGACAAAATAAAAATCTACTCTCAACGTTCATATAGGGATACAATGTATCGTGGGTACATATCAATGGATCGACCTGATTGATGGATTAGGCACTGGCCCATCGCAAAATTATAGTTAGTCACAACCGTACATGGTTTATGGGGCTTTTCTACATCGGTGATAGTTTAATTATTTGTGTGCATATGGGCTAATTATGCAATTAGCTGCGGTCATTAGGCATATACAGTACAAACTTTCTGCTATGAATCGTTGAGGGGGGGTGAGACATTGGCAGGGGTCTGCACCCTGATAGCGTCTCCCTATCTCGGACCCTGCATCGGTATAGTAGTGTATCACCTAGCATGCACCTCAGAGAATTCATAGCAGTCAGATCAGGGAAGGGGTGGGCGTTCAGATCCATACCAGCCACGAGATCGTGCTCCTTCAGGATGTAGGTGCTGGAGCTGAAGAGCGACGAAGCCGTCGCCGCAACGATCCAAACGGCGGCAAGGCAGATCGAGGAAGCGGCGGCAAGGCAGATCGAGGAAGCGGCAGGTCGATACGGGGTGGAGGTGGGGTGGGGGTTGCAAGTGGCGGCCGCGCTAGGCGCTGAGGGGGCGGGCCGCCGAATGCGGGCTGCGCTGGATGTATGTTTGAGACCCAATTTATTTAGCATTTTCTAGTTAATTGAAGGGAAAAGTAAGCGCGAAAATTAGAGCTTTTGCGCCAGATTAAATTTTCACCATCGAGGACTAGAGGGAAATTTGGATCTATTTTTTTATCCAAGAAGAACTAGACGAAAATTCGTTTGGAAGAACCGCGACATTGTTACATATATTTGTTTGTTTGGCATCAAAATTTTCAAAAGGTGTTTTTGGTCTAGAAAATTGTAGTATATTTTATATTTTATTTATTATTGATTGAAAGGGAAATTAGATACATCTAAATAGTAAGCACTTTATAAAATTGATTTACGTAACAGGTGCTAAATAACATATAGCATGGTTTTCCTCAGTTAACTACTCCCTCTGTCCCAAAATATAAAAACGTTTTTCACACTACACTAGCGTCAAAAACGTTCTTATATTATGGGACGGAGGGAGTAGTTGATAAATAAAGCATTGAGCTTGAAGCTGCGACGGGCCTTGGAGGATGTTGTGATTGGGAGATCCCCGATGTTGGGATGATGGATGTGATGGTGTTGTCATGAACATCGGCGATCAGTTGACAGATCTCGCTCCTGATCGGTCGTCTCGACCAAGACCGTGTCATTCCCACACGACTTCCCATGGAAGCTACGGACGGGGGGGTGGGGGGGATGCGACCAGCAATGGTAGAAGCTGCGACCGGCCTAGGAATATGTTGTGACCTGCGAGGCCGGTGACTTTTGATCAGTGCTGAGAGCGTAAATGGTGGTGCTACAAAGTGGTAACGATGATATGCGTCAGCTGCGGCCGACTGCCGACGGTGTTGTAACGACATATCCGAGAGGCTGGCACATCAATCTAGTCTCCTCCTTCCTTCCATCTCCATGAAGACAGAGAATGAGGGGAGGGTATCCCAATTACACCCACATTTTAAAAAAAGGCCGTACTTGCAGTCATACCAGAAAAAGGAAACCTTTGACCTCGATGAATGGTTAAAGAAACACATTGTAATTCGACCGAACGATCTCACTCCTGATCGATCGCCTCGACCAAGATTGCATCATTCCCACACGACTGCCCATGGAAGCTTCGACCGGTGTGGGAGAAAGCTACAACTGAAAATGTTAGAAGTTGCGACCGGCCCGGGAGCATGCTGTGTCCAGCAAGGCCGGCAACTTTTGATCAGTGCTGAGACCGCATGTGGTGGTGCTACAAAGTGGCGACGACCAGATGCATCAGGTGGGACCGACCACCTATAGTGTTGTAACAGCAGATCTGAGAGGTTGTCACATCAATCTAGTTTCCTCCTTTCTTCCACCTACATGGTGATAGAGAATAAGGGAAGGGTATCTCAGCTACACCATGGATCCGAACCCCGCTCTCCCCGATTCATAGGAGGTGCGCTAGCCGCTGTGCTAGGCACGCGTTTCTGACAAGCGAGAAGGCGGTGTTTCTTAACTCAAAACAAGCCGGATTTTTCACTAGTTATTCTTTGAGTTTTTCCCAGTTTTTTTTTGCCTTTTCTCCATTTTTCTCTCTTTTCTCCATTTTCTTGTTTTTTCTTATGCTTGTTTTTGTTGTCACTCTACATTTTCGTATATGGAAAAAATATTTTTTTAAATAAGTGATCAACATTTTTTGTATACACGTTCAACATTGTCCGAACACTTATTTAACTTTTTTCAAAAAATTGGTTCAAAATTTTAATACTTATGCCACATTTTCAAAAACATACTCAACATTTTTTGTATAGTTTTTTAACATTTTCTAATACCTATTCAACATTTTCAAATACTTGTTCAACATTTTCAATACTTATTTAACATATTTCAAATACTAGTTCAACATTTTAAAATTATTGTTCATCATTTCCACGAACTTATTCAACATTTTTCATATACTCGTTCAACATTTTTTTAATACCTATTCAACATTTTTCAAATACTTGTTCAATATTTTCAATACTTTTCAATATTTTCAATACTTCTTCAACATTTTTCAAATTCTTGTTCAACAATTTTTAATCCCTATTCAACAGTTTTCAAATGTGTTTATCGGTGAGTGTTTTTGTAATATATGTACTTAGAATATTTTAAAGTATAAACAAAAGTAAAAAATGTAAGCAAAAAGGAAAAATTATGAAAAAAAAACGAAACAGGAAACAGGTAGTTGCTTACCGGCGCACGTGGGCCGGCCCATAAAGCTCGCTGGCTTCAGCGAGTCGAGCGTTAGGACTCGCTGAACGCGATAAACAGGCGCCAGAAGCACCCCAACGATGGGCTGGCCTATCTAACATTTGTTTTGCCTCAAAAAAATGTAACGTTTGTTTTCATTTGTCTTAATTCGCAAAAAAGTGCCACGTTTGGGAATTGAACCAGCGCCTTCGCTACTATGGGTAGGCTGGCATAACCACCAGGGCACCCAGTTGGGATATAGAACATTTAACTTTTCATCTTTTTAATTCGTTTTTTCCTTTTGTTTCATTTTTTGGTTTTCTGTTTTTCCCTTTTTTATTTTTCCTGGTTCGATGATATTTTCACAAATACTTGAATGTTTCTTCAAATCAAGGAACTTTATTTTATATTTAATTAACTTTTTATAAACTGATGAACATTTTTTTAAATCCATAGACTTTTCTGAATTTTGATGAACTTGTTTTTTCACATTTTGATGAACTTTTTTAAAAAATACATGAACTTTTTTTCAAATTTGATGAACTTTTTTAAAACTCGATTCACTTTTTCAAATGGATGAACTTTTTTCAAAATTGTTGAGCCTTTTCAGAATTGATGCTTTTCTTGTGGTTTTCTTTTCAAATAATTTATTCTGCATAAATAATATATCTCTTTTTTTGCGGTAAGGGTTTATAATATATTTCTAGGAGAAGGATCAAATGGTCCCGTTCTTAAAACTATGTTCAAATTTAAGCTCTTGTTTGATGTTGGTCTTCCACTGTTGTGAGTATTGATGTCAAATACTTAATTTCATATGATCATTTCAAAGTGTGCATTTTGCATTAATGGTCGCTGAGTCATCCTAAAATTCACGTAAATATAAGGATAATATGATATTCACTACAACCGTACCGAAAACTAGGTTGGTATCTACCAACCAAACAATATTGGTTTTTCATACCATATTGCCAAAGAAGTAAAACACTATTTACCAAAACAAAACATATAAAAAAATCATGTTGACAGAACGAATTACTTATCTATATATGCAGTTTATTTTAGTTTTTTCTAGTTCCCCCTATAATGGTGCTTGTAACACTATGTATCAACCATGATTATGTGTTACCATAGTTCATCTCCGTAACACATTTTCCTAACACATATTTATATGTTACCTTGTCAAAATCTATGTAACACATTCGACCAACACATATTTACATGTTACTATTACAATATCATTGTAACATATTTTGAGGCCTTATATAGTATTTGTTACTTCCTGTCGTTCGACACAAAATGATGTGTTGCAGTAATTTCCCTTGTCACACATTTTTCGATCTGTTACATGATTGTGTTACTTAAAGTCTGTTTTGTTGTAGTGCATGGGTATATCTACTTGATGAAACATAAGTCTGAAACATTTGAAAAGATTAAAGAATTTCAGAGTGAAGTGGAAAATCATCGTAACAAGGAAATAAAGTTTCTACGATCTGATCGTGGAGGAGAATATTTGAGTTACGAGTTTGGTCTTCATTTGAAACAATGCGGAATAGTTTTGCAACTCACGCCACCCGGAACACCACAGCGTAATGGCGTGTCCGAATGTTGTAATCATACTTTATTAGATATGGTGTGATCTATGATGTCTCTTACTGATTTACCGATATCATTTTGGGGTTATGCTTTAGAGACGACTGCATTCACATTAAATAGGGCACCATGTAAATCCGTTGAGATGACACCATATGAACTGTGGTTTGGCAAGAAACCCAAGTTGTCGTTTCTTAAATTTTGGGGCTAAGATGCTTATGTGAAAAAGCTTCAGCCTGATAAGCTCGAACCCAAATCAGAGAAATGCGTCTTCATAGGATACTCAAAGGAGACTGTTGGGTACACCTTCTATCACAGATCCGAGGGTAAGATATTTGTTGCTAAGAATGGATCCTTTCTAGAGAAGGAGTTTTTCTCGAAAGAAGTGAGTGGGAGGAAAGTAGAACTTGATGAGGTAATTGTACCTTCTCCCTAATTGGAAAGTAGTACATCACAGAAGTCAGTTCCAGTGATTCCTACACCAATTAGTGAGGAAGCTAATGATGTTGATCATGAAACTTCCGATTAAGTTACTACCGAACCTCGTAGGTCAACCAGAGTAAGATCCGCACTAGAGTGGTACGGTAATCCTGTTCTGGAAGTCAAGTTACTTGACCATGACGAACCTACGAACTATGAGGAAGCGATGATGAGCCCAGATTCCGCGAAATGGCTTGAGGCCATGAAATCTGAGATGGGATCCATGTATGAGTACAAATTATGGCCTTTGGTGGAGTTGCCCGATGATCGGCAAGCCATGGAGAATAAATGGATCTTCAAGAAGAAGACTGACGCTGACGGTAATGTTACTGTCTACAAAGCTCGACTTGTTGTGAAAGGTTTTCAACAAGTTCAAGGAGTTGACTACGATGAGACCTTCTCACCCGTAGCGATGCTTAAGTCCGTCCGAATCATGTTAGCAATTGCCGCATTTTATGATTATGAAATTTGGCAAATGGATGTCAAAACTGCATTCCTGAATGGATTTCTGGAAGAAGAGTTGTATATGATGCAACCAGAAGGTTTTGTCGATCCAAAGGATGCTAACAAAGTGTGCAAGCTCTAGCGATCCATTTATGAACTGGTGCAAGCATCTCGGAGTTGGAATAAACGTTTTGATAGTGTGATCAAAGCATATGGTTTTATACAGACTTTTGGAGAAGCGTGGGAGCTCTATAGCATTTCTAATATTATATGTGGATGACATATTGTTGATCGGAAATGATATAGAATTTCTGGATAGCATAAAAAGATACTTGAATAAGAGTTTTTCAATGAAAGACCTCGGTGAAGCTGCTTATATATTGGGCATCAAGATCTATAGAGATAGATCAAGACGCTTTTGGACTTTCACAAAGCACATACCTTGATAAAGTTTTGAAGAAGTTCAAAAGGGATCAAGCAAAGAAAGGGTTCTTGCCTGTGTTACAAGGTGTGAAGTTGAGTCAGACTCAATGCCTGACCACTGCAGAAGATAGAGAGAAAATGGAATTCGTTCCCTATGCTTCAGCCATAGGTTCTATCATGTATGCAATGCTATGTACCAGACCTGATGTGTGCCTTGCTATCAGTTTAGCAGGGAGGTACCAAAGTAATCCAGGAGTGGATCACTGGACAGCGGTCAAGAACATCCTGAAATACCTAAAGAGGACTAAGGATATGTTTCTAGTTTATGGAGGTGACAAAGAGCTCGTCGTAAATGGTTACGCCGATGCAAGCTTTGACACAGATCCAGATGACTCTAGGTCACAAACTGGATACGTATTTACACTGAACAGTGGAGTTGTCAATTGGAGCAGTTCTAAGCAAAGCGTCATGGCGGGATCTACGTGTGAAGCGGAGTACATAGCTGCTTCGGAAGCAGCAAATGAAGGAGTCTGGATGAAGGAGTTCATATCCGATCTAGGTGTCATACCTAGTGCATCGGGTCCAATGAAAATCTTTTGTGACAATACTGGTGCAATTGCCTTGGCAAAGGAATCAAGATTTCACAAGAGAACCAAGCACATTAAGAGACGCTTCAATTCCATCCACGATCAAGTCAAGGAGGGAGACATAGAGATTTGCAAAATACATACGGATCTGAATGTTGCAGACCCGTTGACTAAGCCTCTCTCACGAGCAAAACATGATCAGCACCAAGACTCCATGGGTGTTAGAATCATTGCTATGTAATCTATATTATTGACTCTAGTGCAAGTGAGAGACTGGAGGAAATATGCCCTAGAGGCAATAATAAAGTTGTTATTTATATTTCCTTATATCATGATAAATGTTTATTATTCATGCTAGAATTGTATTAACCGGAAACTTAGTACATGTGTGAATACATAGCCGAACAGAGTGTCACTAGTATGCCTCTACTTGACTAGCCCGTTAATCAAAGATGGTTAAGTTTCCTAGCCATAGACATCAGTTGTCATTTGAACGGGATCACATCATTAGAGAATGATGTGATTGACAAGACCCATCCATTAGCTTAGCACTATGATCGTTTAGTTTGTTGCTATTGCTTTCTTCATGACTTATACGTGTTCCTATGACTATGAGATTATGCAACTCCTGAATACCGGAGGGACACTTAGTGTGCTATCAAACGTCACAACATAACTGGGTGATTATAAAGATGCTCTACAGGTGTCTCCGATGGTGTTTGTTGAGTTGGCATAGATCGAGATTAGGATTTGTCACTCCGATTGTCGGAGAGGTATATCTGGGCCCTCTCGGTAATGCACATCACTATAAGCCTTGCAAGCAATGTGACTAATGAGTTAGTTGCGAGATGATGCATTACGGAATGAGTAAAGAGACTTGATGGTAACGAGATTGAACTAGGTATGATGATACCGACGATCGAATCTCGGGCAAGTAACATACCGATGACAAAGGGAACAACGTATGTTGTTGTGCGATTTAACCGATAAAGATCTTTGTAGAATATGTAGGAACCAATATGAGCATCCAGGTTCCCCTATTGGTTATTGACCTGAGATGAGTCTCGGTCATGTCTACATAGTTCTCGAACCCGTAGGGTCCGCACGCTTAACGTTCGATGACGATATGTATTATGAGTTTTCTGATTTGATGTACCGAAGGTTGTTCGGAGTCCCGGATGGGATCACGTACATGACGAGGAGTCTCAAAATGGTCGAGACATGAAGATTGATATATTGGAAGGTTATGTTTGGACACCAGAATGGTTTCGGATGAGTTCGGGCATTTTCCGGAGTACCGGGGAGTTACCGGAACCCCCCGGGGAGTTAATGGGCCTTAATGGGCCATAGTGGAAGAGAGGAGGAGGCGGCCAAATGGAGGAGGCACGCCCCCCAATCCCAATCCGCATTGGGGAGGGGGGCGCCCCCCCTTTCCTTTCTCTCCCTCTTCCCTTCCTCCCCCCTCCTAGTTGGACTAGGAAAGGGGCAAACCTACTCCTAGTAGGAGTAGGAATCCCCCCTTGGGGCGCGCCATAGGAGGCCGACCCTTCCCCTCCTCCACTCCTTTATATACGGGGGAGGGGGCCACCCCATAGACACACAAGTTGATCTTAGCCGTGTGCGGTGCCCCCCTCCACAGATTTCTACCTCGGTCATATTGTCGTAGTGCTTAGGCGAAGCCCTGCGTCGGTAACTTCATCATCACTGTGACCATGCCATCATGCTGACGAAACTCTCCCTAGGCCTCAGCTGGAACCAGAGTTCGAGAGACGTCACTGAGCTGAACGTGTGCAGATCGTGGAGGTGTCGTGCGTTTGGTACTTGATCGGTTGGATCGCGAAGACGTTTGACTACATCAACCGCGTTACTTAACGCTTCCTCTTTTGGTCTACGAGCGTACGTGGACACACTCTCCCCGCTCGTTTCTATGCATCTCCTAGATAGATCTTGCGTGATCGTAGGATTTTTTTTTTGAAATACTGCGTTCCCCAACAGCACTGGTGGTGAATCGGGTGGATTTTCGTTGGCATCATCATTACCAACTTCATCATCATCATCACTTGATGGCTGCTCGCCACTTTGACTTGTACTTCCTTGATTAGTTGCATCTCCACTATCTTTAGTGTTATCATCTCCCCCATGATTGTCATGCGCGAGAGGAGGACGGACTTGATCCATATCAACATGAGGTGTGCTGGTCATTGGCTTCTCTGGTTTCCCAATATCTTTTATTGTTTCATCTTCAATGAACACCACATCTCGGCTTCTCACAATTTTTTTATTGGCTGGATCCCACAACCTGTAGCCGATCTCTTCACTTGGTTGCTGAGGTGATGCACTGCTTTGTCTTGCTATGAAGCTTGGATCTCTCGTCCCTTGGAACATGTACAAATGCCCTGCAACCAATGACCTTCAAGTGCTTGTATGATACCTCCTTCCCTGGCCAAACTCTCTAAGGAATATCACCTGCAAGAGGAACTGAGGGAGATAGGTTAACCACATACATAGCATTCATCAATGCTTCAGCCCAAAATGAATTAGTAAATGAGCATGAGAGAGCATAGTTGTGACCCTTTCTGTGAGTGTCCTGTTCATTCTCTCAGCAAGACCATTGAGTTGAGGCGTCTTTGGTGGACTCTTCTCAAGCCTGATGCCAAACTTTATGCAATACCTTTCAAAAGGACCTCGATATTCACCACCATTGTCTGATGATCTCACGCACTTCAATTTCCTGCCAGTTTCTCTTTCAACCTTCGCATGGAACTCCTTGAAGGCTTCAAGCGTCTGGTATTTGTGTTTCAGCACATACACAAAAACCTTTTGAGAATGGTCATCAATGAAAGTCACAAAGTACAATGCTCCACCATGAGATTTTTTCAGTCATGGAGAAAACATCTGTGTGCACAATATCAAGAACATTTTCTGCACGATGTGGAGGGAGTGTACGAAATGCAACCCTATGTTGTTTGCCAGCAAAACAATGTGCGCGGGGTTTCAAGGATATACCTTTCAACTCAGGGAGGTACTCCAAGCGAGCAAGAGCATGCATGCCCTTCTCACTCATATGCCCAAGCCTCTTGTGCCACAATTCAACCAAAGTGTCTTTTTCAGCAATGTTCAACACCTCATTGCACAACTTGGTTTTAGTCACATAGAGATTACCTTGCTTACTTCCTCGAGCCACAATCAAAGAGCCTTTGGTGAGCTTCCATTTTCCTACACCAAAATAACTAGGATGTTTGATATCATCAAGCTTTCCCACTGACAACAAATTCAGCCTTATGTTGGGGACATGCCTCACATAATCAAGCACCAATCTCCAACCTGTGTTTGTTTCCACTAGTGCGCGTCGGTCGTAAACAAACAGTTTTTAACCCATTTCCGCGACGGTATTTGAAACCGTCGCCAAGTGAGTGTGGGCAATAGGGGGGTCCTTTCCACACGACCCAGAAACCGCCGGGGATATGCCCTCCTGGCACACACGCTCCGCAAAATGAGGTCGTGTGTGACCGACGAGCGCTCAAATACAGAAATACGTACAATAGAGCTAAAAATACAATTATACGGCGAAATTGTTTCTGGTCGCAAGTACATCCCACGCAGTCAGTCCCCGCTAAACGTTTCCGTTCGTATGTACATCCCACACAGTTGCTCCAAGGAAAACGTTTCCGTTCACATGTACATCCAAACAATTTTTCCTGTTAAATCGTTTGCGTTATTGAATGTATCACACACGGTCCGTAGAAGAAACTATGTGGCAAATGTTGTCCATCATACACAATTTTTATGTGGTAAACGTTTGCGCAACGTGGCCTAATGCAAATAGTTTTCAAGAGAAAGTCGTGTGTTATTTTTCATTGATCCAACACGGTTTATTCCTAGAAACTATGTGCGTTGCCTGAGGTCATCGTCCACGGTATTTTTTCAACAATCTTTTGCAATAGCAAAACCCAATTGGCAAGCTAATTCGCCATTAGCAGGCCAATTATCCGATTATTCATAATTTGTTTATTAATCTAATTGACATTTCATATTAAGCACACAATATATTTCATTTCCATATTAAGGAAGCAGAATTTCATAATTGAAATACATCAGAGTACAACATGATATAGCTTCAGCACTCAGCTACCCCATTACACAACTGCACCAGCAACAAGATTCCACATGCAACATGTAGAACCTTTCGAAATTAGCATCATAGACGGTATATAGACAGATGCATCTCATATGGAAAACTGCTGAAGCGGAAGGCGAATATTGAGCCTTCATTCATGTTGAAGGTCTTTGCAACTTTAGGCCAGTTCCTGTGAATGATTGACCGTCCGTCCTTCGTCCTCTTCAGGAACACTTCAATATTGAACCGTGGGTGTTGTATGAAAACCTTCCTCGCCTCCTGACCATAGAGGTGGTTGGAGAGGTAATCATCGGTGAACTAGTTTGGAAAGGCCTGAAAACAAGGATGTGCATAAATATCTTCTCTATATTGGAAATGGGGCAAAGAAATAAAAAAAGGCAAGGTATAATAGTTAGTACCATCTTGTAGTGAACTGATGTCTTCTTCATTGTGCAGACAAAGATCTTTTTGTTTTTTGTCGCTAATTTGTTTATCCTAACAATCTTTCTGAGTTTCTTGATTTGATTGATATTCATGGACAACTCGTTTCCCCATATGCAAAAAGGGTCGAACAGTGGGTCAAAACCTCTGACAGTAGGACCTACATGTGCAAGAGCAAATTGTTAAAAACCAAAATATTAGAATGGTTCCTGCAATTGCACAATAATGTGCTATTAGAGAACGGACCATGCACGTGCTAACCTCGATTATAAACCTCAGTGCTTCCCATTGTTTCCCTGCAACACATATAAGGTAGTTACTCATCAGGTTAAGTAAGGGTTCGCATGCTATCAGTAAAATATGTTGATGAAAAATAAGCACATTGCAGATTCATCAGATTAATTCAAGCCACACGGAAAACCCATTTACCCAAACCAAGCATGATTAAGAACTAGGAAATATAGCACTTGTATATGTTTCTCATGTATTCAGTACAGCCAAATTCGATTTATTCCTCGCATGCACCACAATACAAAATTCTACCCACGACAATTGGACATTGCATTGCAGAATTGAACCAAGCAGTTAACTAAACACCACAACAAATGAACTAAACATTAACTGAGCATCACATTGCACAATATAACATACTCCTAATAGAAGATCAGACAGTTAACCAAATAGTTAACTACAGCCAATTATAGCAATTGTATTTGTTTCTCATGTATTTACTATAGCCAAATTCAATTTATTCCTCACATGGTATACAATAACAGAATGCACACACAACTATTGAACATTGCATTGCAGAATTGAACCAAACAGTTAACTAAACACCACAACACAAATGAACCAAACATTAACTGAGCACCACATTGCACAATGTATAACCAAACCAAGCATGCTTGACAACTTGGAAATATAGCAATTGTATTCGTTTATTATGTATTTTGTAAAGATAAATTCGATTTATTTCTCACATGGAAGACAATACAAAATTGCAGCCTGAAGAATTGAATATCATATTGGCAGAATTGAACCAAATAATTAATTGAAGATGACAACTAATTAACAAAACAGTTAATAAGTGAGCACCACACTGCATGACATATAGAGCATATACACTAGAGCAATAGATTGCATGGTAAAATTAGATAGCACAATTCACTAGAATTTGTGAAGGAAAGGAAGGAGCAGCACACGCAACGGGTAAATCGAGCATGCTTAACCGATGTAGCTAGAAAATGGCAAGGTGCTCCTCCAAGATCTGGGGGTCGGAACGAATGACAGCCATCGCGACCTCATCCGCGCGTGCGGCCGCGATTTTCTTCTCTGCTGCCAAATGCTCCTTGAGATCCTAGCTATACTACGTGCACCATGGCTTAGGCCGGCGCTTATTTGGTGGAGGGGTCGGTGATTTGGGTGGAAGGTGTCGCGCTCGCGCCGGCAGTCGGGGCATGTGGGATGTGGAAGGAGGAGGAGGATGGGGGTCGGGTGTGGATTACCTGCCTGGATAGACGAGGCCGAGCAGCGTGAAGGAGGGTTGCCGACGAGGAGGCGGCGCTGCAAGCAAGGAGTGAAGGGTTCAACTTGGCAAGGAAGGCGGAAAGAGGGGGAAATGTGGCTTTTGGTAAGGGGGAGGGGGCGGGGAGGTAGATATTTCCGCGAAAGCCGAAAATTTGGAATCGCTTCAGCCGAAAAACTGGCGCGCAAAGTGTCATCAGACACAGTCCCTTATTCAGAACTGTGTACGATATGTGGACATCACAAACGATTCAGATAGCTTCACCCGTGTGTGATGAGTTTGAACGCCAAAAGTTTTGGTTCGAATTTCCATGGTTACAGTGGTCATCCACGTCATTGCATAATTTGGGTACACAAAGGAGACTACAACACACCCACACTTCTTAATCGAGCAAGTTCAGCAATTAAACAGAGCTAGCTGACCTAAACATTAATTTAACAAATTAAAGACCGACACTCTTAATTAAACAAAACAAAGAGTACTACTATGGCTGGTGCTCGTCGATCTCCGCCGCCGCCTCCATGTCCAGCTTGCGCCCGACGGTCTCCTGAGGAAGGGGCTCCATGGCATCCATCACACCACACTCGGCAAGCATCTCGCCATCCACGCCTACCATCTCTTCGGAAAAGGCCGCCACGAGCTGGGCATGGGCGGACGCGATCTGGGCTTTGACGGGCTCCGTCGTTGCAAGGTATGCGGCGGAGGAACGAACGGCTGCTCGAACGCTCTCAGCGATTGCCAGCTCTTCGGCCGTGGGTTGCCGACCGTTGTCGGAGAAGTGTTGATTTGTGCGGTGATCGCCAGGAGCTGGGCATGAGCGGCCTCGACATGGTCTTGGGCGGCCTTCATCAGGGCTAAGGCCGCCGCTGCGGAACGGATAGCTGTTGTGCCGCTCTCGCCAGTTGCTATCCCCGAGGCAGATGTTGCTGCCGCCACCTGAGAAGGAATAGCGGCTGTTTGGGCTGCCTTTGCCGCCCGGTCGCAGATAGCGGATGCGCTCATCCACCTTGTTAGCACGCGCATGGCGGGTGCGGCCGTGCTCTCGCCGGAGTGGGCCATCGAAATTGTCCTCACTATGCGGGTCCACGTGCCCATCTTTCACCGGCGACGATTGAACAATGAAATGATATTTGGGGAGCGATCTAGTGTGCTTGAGACGCCAGCTGTGGACTGTAGCCAACGCACCTTCTAGCGTAAGCCATAGGCGTAATATACATAGATGATGCTCCAGGATATTTTGTGCTCCATCTCACACGGTTGCTGATAATAAACTGTGTGCGGTCTACTTGATTTAAATTACATAATGGGGTCACGGTGGCAATGGACGGCATATAAATTGGTTGAAAAATCAAATCTGTGTCCTTGGGTGATTTTTATTTTTTTCGGGGTTATTAACTGAGTTTTCAATGCATTTTATGTGCACAATTCAAATTTAAACTACATGCACATGCTCCAGTGCATATAAATTGGTTGATAATCAAATATGTGTCCTTGGGTGCATGCTTAGGTCCCATGCAAGAAATGGGAATGAATTTCAAACACCAGGGCACCGTTGATTGCCGGCAGAACATTGAGATGCCTGGTTTTTAAATTCGAGTAAATTCAAAACTCGTCTGAAATTCATGAAACTTGGCAATGCTATCATGCAGCGGCATCAACATGCCGTGGTACAAAAATTTGTCCCATTTGGGGCAGGTTTGGGTATATGCTTCTCACAAACCGGAGCTTCTCACAACAAGCATGATGGTTTTCGGTAGGGAACGTCCCACCTTTGGGGACGAAACGATATCCATTGCCTCTTATTGCTTTCAAATTTTTTCTCATGTCAACATAGAACAACAGGAGTGTTGTGTGAATTTTTGTGATTTTTCGGGGTTCGTTTGGACATTTTTATGCATTAACTGAGTTTTCAATGCATTTATGTGCATAATTCAAATTTGAACTACATGCACATGCTCCAGTGCATATAAATTGGTTAAAAAATCAAATCTGTGTCCTTGGGTGCATGCTTAGGTCCCATGCAAGAAATGGGAATGAATTTCAAACACCAGGGCACCGTTGATTGCCGGCAAAACATTGAGATGCCTCGTTTTTAAATTCTAGTAAATCCAAAACTCACCTGGAATTCATGAAACTTGGCATGCTATCATGGAGCGGCATCAGCATGTCGTGGTAAATTTTTTATCCCATTTGGGGCAGGTTTGGGTATATGCTTCTCACAAACCAGAGCTTCTCACAACAAGCATGATGGTTTTCAGTAGGGAACGTCCCACCTTTGGGGACGAAATGACATCCATTGCCTCTTATTGCTTTCAAATTTCTTCTCGTGTCAACATAGAACAACAAGAGTGTTGTGTGAATTTTTGTGATTTTTTGGGATTCGTTTGGACATTTTTGTGCATTAACTGAGTTTTCAATGCATTTATGTGCATAATTCAAATTTGAACTACATGCACATGCTCTAGTGCATATAAATTGGTTGAAAAATCAAATATGTGTCCTTGGGTGCATGCTTAGGTCCCATGCAAGAAATGGGAATGAATTTCAAACACCAGGGCACCGTTGGTTGCCAGCAAAACATTGAGATGCCTGGTTTTTAAATTCTAGTAAATCAAAAACTCGTCTGAAATTCATGAAACTTGGCGTGCTATCATGGAGCGGCATCAACATGGCGTGGTTAAATTTATGTCCCATTTGGGGCAGGTTTGGGTATATGCTTCTCACAAACCAGAGCTTCTCACAACAAGCATGATGGTTTTCGGTAGGGAACGTCCCACCTTTGGGGACGAAACGATATCCATTGCCTCTTATTGCTTTCAAATTCTTTCTCGTGCCAACATAGAATAACATGAGTGTTGTGTGATTTTTTGTCATTTTTTTGGGTTCGTTTCGAAACTTTTATGCATTAACTGAGTTTTTAATGCATTTATGTGCATAATTAAATTTGAACTACATGCACATGCTTCAGTGCATATAAATTGGTTGAAAAATCAAATATGTGTCCTTGGGTGCATGCTTAGGTCCCATGCAAAAAATGGGAATGAATTTCAAACACCAGGGCACCGTTGATTGCCGGCAGAACATTGAGATGCCTGGTTTTTAAATTCGAGTAAATTCAAAACTCGTCTGAAATTCATGAAACTTGGCAATGCTATCATGCAGCGTCCGACATGCTGTGGTATTTTTCGTGTCCATTTTGAGAGAAGGCGCACTCGAATAATGACAGCCAACAAAGGCATTTTGAAAAAATAGCTGCCATTTTAATATCTCAAACGTTTGTATAATTCAAACAGTGTGCGCTCTGTTAACCATTCACGTGACACCACGTGTCTTGGTTTTAATGGCTGTAGGAGGTGCCATGCGGATAGCTGCTTGACCTTGACTGAACGGGAGGCGTGCGAGCGCCGTCCTGTGCGCAGGCTGACCGAGAGGCGTGCAAGCTGTCCTTGAATGCATAGGTTCACTTGGAAGCGTGCGAGCTGTACACTGCGCAGGCTCACTGGGAAGCGAGCCCTTTGACTTCCATGGCCGCCCGCCTTGCTCGCATCCTCTCCATTAATGGCGCCCAAGCCGCAGTTTAATTCGCTTATTAAATATAAAACACTCATTGCAAGCGTTTTCGTTAGAACACCCGTATGCAAACCAACAGCTTCCCCAAGAAGCCAAGAGAAAATGTGCCGAGCAGGATTTCTGCAGCTCTTGATCGCAAACATTTTAGATAGAACACCCGTATGCAAAGTGAGAGCAGCACGGGATTTGTGGATCCCTTCAAGGCAAACGGTTGTTTTTATGACCCGTGTGCAACCACGTACAAACAATTTGGTAAGATTTGTTAATCCTTGTAATACTGCAATTTATCAAAATATGAAGCTAAAAATCACTAGCAGTATCTAATTTTTGCAACTAAAATTCAGTAATTAAGCATAGATTTTATTCATAGATTAAGCAGTCATTCTTAATTTATACAAACAGTTCAACTCAACACCTGAACCTACCAAACTTTTCCCCAATTGTTGCCAACCACATACTGAAATAGCTAGTTCAACTATATATACTAGCTAATTTTAAGTACGTTGTATAGTTTCACCACATCCATAGTCAGATGAACTGAACAAAATAGCCCCTAAATACTACTACTACTACTACTGCGGAGGGGCTTTGTACTTCTTTCGGCTGCCTCTCCTCTGCCGAGCGCGCTCAGTAAGAGGCGGAGGAGGAGGAGCCTACCGACGAGCTGGGCAACCGCAATGTGGTGCCTGCCGCTGTTGCAGCTTCAGCGACGCTCACCACGAACGCCCTCTGCCAGTCCAGATGACCCCTCTTGAAGCGGTGGTTCTCCTCGTAGATCTCCTGACCCCTCTCAAACGCCCTTCACCACGAACGCCCTTTGCGTGCTCGACGAGGCGCTCCTTCTCCTCCCGCAGGAACTCGGTGTAGCGCGCAAGGTCGCTGACGCACGTGCGGGCATCCACCTCTGCCTCCCGCCTTCGGGCGGCGGTGGTGGAGCGAGTGATGACCCCGGTGGTCGACGGTGGGCTGGCGGCCACGTCGGCCGACGACGAGCTTGCGGCCACGACGGCCACCTCCCGCCTTCGGGCCGCGGCGGCGGAGCGGGCGATGGCCCTGGCTTTCGACGGTGATGTGGCGGCAACGGCGACCCGCAACAGCTGCCGACGGGCACCGGCGGCGGAGCGTGTGGTGGGTGTTCCGCGCACACCCAACAGGGACGCCATGCGCACTACACTACGCCAGGGACTGCGCCACCGCCACGGTGTAGCCTCCCAACTGGAGCTGTCCTCTGATGACGGCGGAGTGGCTGAGCGAAGATGACGGACCGGTGCCATTGGCGATTGTGGGAGAAGCAGACGAGATAAGCTACAGGGAGGGAGGGTAAAATGTGACGCAGGACTCGCCGGCCTTGAGGGTTTTCATAGCAGGCCGGTAAGCATTGGGATTTTGGGGGATTTCACCGAGTCGGGCGGGAAGCTTGCGTGGGAACCTGCGAGGTTGCGCGGGAACGGGCTCACCGATGATTCATTGGCGCCACCGTTTGGCCGAAAGAATACCCCCGCGCACTGCGCAAGCTTGCGCTGTAAGCCGTCTGCAGCAGCGGGGTGACAAGACATGCGAGAGGAGAATGAAAGGCCACGTACACATACGGTTAATAAAAAAACGTTTGCGATTTAATTACCTACTATACCACCATCCTGGTTTATAAGTATGACTTAACTAATAAAATATGAATGCATGCCGCCAAAGATTATATAGTTGGATTTGTATTTGAACATAGTTTCCAATTATATAATTTTTAAAACATGCATTAACATTTTGTTAGTTAAATTTGAGGGCAAAGTATGGCACAGAATATAAAGGAGACAATAGACTAGACGGAGGTGGTAGCACACGGCCGCTCTCTACGCAGCGACGCAACTGTCGGCCGGCTTGTAGGCGACCATTTCATGCATGTTCAACTGCTTTATGCGTGTGCTTGCTTGTAGTTCAGGCGGCCGCGGCGTGCTCTGCTCGCATCCCGCCGCGCGAGCTCTGCTCTCGTGGCCCTCCGGGTGCTCTACCCTCGTCCCTCCATGCGCGCTGCCAGTGTTTGGGACCGGCGCACGATCACGCACGTTCATGTGCAAGCGGTTGCACCAGGCGCGACGCGACGATGCAGTTACCCGCTGCAAAAACTGCCATGCGGACGCGCCGAGAATCCACGCCGTTGGGCCCCCTTTTATTCCTGCGGCCGTTTACCTTCATCTCTCATCTCACACGACACAATAAGCACACCCACGAGGACACATACAGAGAGGACATCCAGCGGTTCCAATGGCGCTCCCAGCGGCCGACGACGACAACGGCGGGCAGTTCACCACGCATCACGTAGTGGACACCCACGTGAGTGGGAAGACCCTCTTGGTGGTGTACACGAATGATCCGGTCTTGGTGGAGAGCTCCATCCAAAATATGGAGTAGTTCCTTGCCGAGGACAAGTACCGAGTGGTCGGCTTTGACCTCGAGTACACCATCGGTCGTGCCGAGCACGATCAGAAGGTTACCATCACCCAGTTGTGCGTGCGACATGACGTCCTCGTCTACCACTACCACCTTGTCACAAGGCCTTGCGAGCATTTCTTCAGGTTTATCAACAACTCTGTCTACAGTTTCACTATGGTAGACACCACCAATGATCTAAAAGCGCTCAAGGTTTCGGACTTGAAATGTCCAAATCTTGTCCACATCCAGCCCACTACAAGGTTTGGGGCAGCGACAAAAACAAACTGAACTCCCCGGTTGACCTCGCCTCAGCCATCATCGACCCCTACTATGCGAAGATGAAGGAAGAGAGCAATAAGGACAAGAACACCTGGCACAGTGTGTGACATGAGAGACTGGATGAACAACATGTCAAGTACGCGGCCGTGGACGCGTACACAAGCTACGAGATGTACATGCGGATCGTTGACATGAGGAACTATCTTCTTCCTGACCCAGACGAGGGATCGAGCCACATAGAAGTGGCGGGAGCATCACAAGAAGTAGATGACTAGACGATCGTTTCTCCTACTTTAGAATGCATGCAATTATTTATTGAGGTGTGTGCGAATGATCTGTATAGTCACTTATGTAATTGGATGTTTATTTCAGTTATATATATATAGATGTTATTCTACTGTAGACAGAGCAATTCACACGGCTTATTAGCAGCAATCGTCTGTGTTATTATTGGTCTTCGCACACATTTCTGATTACGGATCAGTTTGCCGCGTATCACACACATCTTGTTCAGTTGAACCGTTTCCATTGTGTTGCCTAATCACACACAGTTCATCCCAGTGAACCGTATGTTGTATATCGCACACGCCTTCATCTGGCTGCCCGTTTCTTTTGTTTCTCCTCATCATAAACAGTTAATTGAGCTGAACCGTATGCCCTGCATCGCACATGCAACTAAATTCTAAACCGTGTTTTATGCATCTGTCATCGCAAATGTTTTGCACCTTTTTGACGGGTTTTTTACACCACCGTTTGCGATTATGACATCGCACATAGTTTCGTTGAAGGGTCCCTGATTGTAGTGTCGCGTTTGGCCCATCCTACAGTAGCGTTCAATGCATATAGAGCCCTTGCCAACAATTGCCGACGAACCACTATTTTCCATCCTCACTTGGACAGTAACACCACTAGTGTAAGATGTGAAATACTCCTTGTGTGATGTGATGTGGAAGGACGCACCTGAATCCACAACCCAACTCATGGCATCATCACGAACAACACTATAGCAATCTTGATCTTCAATGACTAGATAGTCCTCATCTATTGCGGTCATGGCTGAACTGCTCTCAGCCATTTGCTCGGTTTTCTTTGTGAGTTTCCCCTCTGCAAGCTCTCTTTTGTACTTCCTGCACTCGCTCTTTATGTGTCCCGGATTGCCACAATGAAAGCAAGTAATATATTTTCTGTGTTTTGACTTTGATCTCCCCCTGGATTTGCTTTTGCCTTGCTGAAATCTTGTATTGCTGCGTCCACGGTTCTTATTCTTCCCATGGGTTTCAGACACATACGCATCAGAAGAAGAGGCATCACCCTTTTCCTTCTTTCTGGCTTCTTCATTCAGCATACTATTTTTCACTATCTCCAAAGTCAGCTTCCCATCCAGAGCTGAATTTCTAAGTGACACAACAAGCGTGTTCCAACTATCAGGCATGGAACTCAGCAGCAACAATGCTTGCACCTCATCCTCAAAGTTGATCTTCATGGTTGAAAGTTGATTTATATGGCATTGGAAGACATTCAAGTGCTCAATCACACTTGTGCCGTCTCGGTACTCAAGCTTTGCAAGTCTTTTGACCACCGAGGCCTTGTTCATTGATGTCTTCCTCTCATACATGGACTCCAACTTCTGCCACATCTCATAAGCATTTGTGTCATTTGCAACATGGTGGAAAATATTGTGGTTGATATACAACCGAATCAAACCTACTGCATTTTTGTGCAACACTCTCCATTCTTCTTCCGTGACACCTGTGGGTATCTTTTCTTTCACAATTGGATCATATAAATCCTTGCAATAAAGGATGTCTTCCATCATGGGCTTCCATAATGAGTAATTAGAAGAACCAAGTTTTATCATGCCACTTGTAGTAGCCCTTTCTTCCAAAGCCATTGTGAGCAGCTCTTCCAGCAACAATCAAGCAACTGGGATTTGCAACCTTCTAAGCAACCAAGGCTCTGATGCCACTCTGTTGGGGAATTAGCACATGAATGCACTTGTGGTTAACTGATAACTGCAGCGGAAACAAGTAATCTCAGCACCACATCATGTACTAACTCAAGGATCGTTGCTTAGCACGGAAGGAAACATATGCAGCAGCATATATGGAGGTAGAAAATGTTACTCAGCAGGCAAGACACTCCTCAGCCTAGTGTCTTGTGGTAGGAGTAAGTTTCTGAATAGCACCAAGCATCAACAAAGAGACACCAGATTTTTACGTGGAAACCCTCCCCCCCCCCTCCCCCAACTTGAGGGGAAAAACCACGGGCCGAAGCCACCCAAATCCTCTTCCACTATTATGAAATGTGGGATACAACGAGTTCTTCTCTAGACAGCACTAGAGGATCTCATACATCAAGATTTCTGAATCTTGGATGAACACAACAAGATTTGGAACTCAAGAACTAGGGATTGGAACAATCTCACCAAAGATGGTGGAACCGAAGTTTGAAGGAGACAAGGTAGTGGATCTGGACCATCACAACCTTGGGGAGGAGCTCCCTTTGCTTCTTCCTTCAATCTTCCTCTTCTTCTCTTGCTCTATTGGTTTTCTCTCTTCTTCTCTCTTGGAGGATGAACTGATTTTCATCACACCTGGTGGTGGCTGTTGGATGGAGGGTAAAGCATCCCCATCCACTCATGTGCAAAGTCCAAAATGACCCTAGGTCATAACCTTAATGGGTACTCGGTTTCTGCACCTCTTTGGGCTGCCTAAAAGGTCTCAAATGGTCATCTACTCACAGCCCACATGAGAAGGATATCCCAACACATCCGCCACCGTGTTTGGACGCCAAACAAACCGCGCCGCCTCTGGTGAGACAGTGACACACCTAGCATGCGGATCCATGCGCCATTTGGGTGGACACAATGGATTACCAACGAAAGGAGTCCGAGCGCTGCCGTCGGGCGGCTCCTCCTGCGAGCGGCGGAGCGCAAGCCGGACGGCCATCTCCTCTTTAGGGCCGCGCGGGATGAGCTCGCGGTTGACGGATCTGGAGGTGTAAGACTCTGATCCACTGTCTGCCATGCCGGAGAAAGCCGCGATACCCAGCGAGCTGCGCCGGAGCTACTCCTTCCCGAGAACGACGGTCCCAGTTCATTCTATCTCTCTTTTGCATTCCCCGGCCGTCCATCCATCGTTGTCGCTTCGGGAAAACCTAAGCTCACGAGCAAAACGGCGCTGACGCCCGGCGGGTGATGATAACTGTACCGGCGTCTGATGTCTACGTGATGAACTCACGAGCAAAAGGAAGCACGCCGGGGACTGCAAATGGGATCGGGAATGATAACACTGACGTCGCCCTATGCGCCGCAGCAGGTGCGGTGTGTCGCCGGAGCAATGCTACATCTAAAAACCTACGGACGGAACTTGCCGACTTGGAACCCCACAAGTGAAGTCAAAAAAATTATGAAGAGAAATGACCCTCGGGCATCCCTAAAAAAACAAGACCCTCAGGCGGAGTCGGGCTATACCTCTGAGATCATTTAATTAAAATGTGTCCTTTGTAAAGATCACTCTAGAACAACACACTGTATGTGCGTCACTTGCCGTAATCTTAAAGTTTTTTTAGATTCGTTTTTCCAAAACGGTTTATCTCTTGAGCGTGCGTCTAAATCATGAACCATTTTCACCCTTAGATTTCTCGCGTCTAGATTTTTAAAACTAGAGCTCATGTTAATAGGTTTCGACAAACTTTTCCAAAAATAAACGAAAAACATAGAATTGAAGAAACCCGAAACCCGAACCAAAAAAGTCCAACAACACATAAAAAATGCAACCAAAAAAATACTATAACCCGGAAGCACAACTATATTTTCCCCTTTTCAGCAAGCACATTTGCGCTTCTCGCGGAAGCACGGGCTATGCTTTTCCCTTTTTCGGAGAAGCACGGCTGTCAGCGATGCTTCTCGTGAAAACATAGTTTGTGTCTCTCGTGAAAATATAAGTTGTGCTTCCAGAACCACTATGCTTCTCGTGAAAACATATTGTGCTTCTCGTGAAAACATAGGATGTGCTCCTTGCAGAAGCATGGGTTGTGCTTCTCATGAAAAAGCACTGCTTACCAAAAAACACAGCCAAAACCGAAATAAAACCAAGCAAAAAACCAAAACTATATAAAAATAAAAACCGCGTAAAAAACGATATCATGAGGGCACGCTCCCTGGCCAAAAAAGTGACTTTTATGAGATTCCTCAAGAGGTACCCACTAATTAGTTGCTCCCCTATAGATCACTTGCCGTGAGGGGGAGCGTCGGTTTGCCGCAAGAGACACACTCTTGGGTTGGCCCGTAGCACGCCCCTTCGTTGTTAGTTAGTTGTCTGTTTTTTACATTTTCATTGTATTTTGAAATATTATATATGTACAATTTCAAATATTGCATTAGTTAAAAAATTAAATACATTCACCGTGTATATAAAAAATATTCATGCATTTAAAAAAATTGTTATGAAAAATTTCGGAAAAATGTTCATACCTTCTAAAAATGTTTTCATGTCATTTAAAAAATATCACAAGTTTCAAAAATGTCTTCATGACATTTTATATAAAAAATCATACAATGTAAAAATGCCCCATTAATTTATCAAAAATGTTTTGTATCATTCCGAAAAATGTTTTTGGCACTTAAAACACTAACAGACATGGAAAGTCCATAAGTGAAATCGTAGGAATCCCACGGTGAAATCTAGGGTGAGAAATTGTGAAGAGAAGGGAAATTCCTAATGGATGCTCGGGAGGGATTTTCCTATTTGACACATTATGCGGGGAGCAACTAACCGAGGAGCGCTTGTTCGGGGGCCTCCTCAAGGGTCACTTGGGAAGGGCTGAGACCGCGTCACTTGAAATGCTCTCAGCCGTCGCCACGTGTCATGTTCTGGGTGCTCCCTCCGGATATTTTTTATTTTTTTTCGCACGTGTTTTTGGCTTTTTAGATATTTTTTCTGGGTTTTTTGTCTTTTCAGTTTTTCACTAGTCTTTCTTAATTTTTCGACCATTTTTTCGAAAAAAAAAATTTACACAAAAAACGTGTTTTTTCCTTCCGTGAGAGGCACGGGCATGCCTCTCGAAAATGAGAAAAAATATTTTTTTTCGTGAGAGGCACGGTTTTGTTTCCGCATGAGGGACGTCCGTGCCTCTCAAAAACAGAAAAAACATCCTTTTTTTTGCTTCCGCGAGAGGCACGGCCATGCCTCTAGGAAACCAAAAAAAGCCTTTTTTTTCACCCATAAGAGGCACGGTTTTTACTTCTGTGAGAGGCATGGATTTGCTTCCGCGAGAGACACGGCCGTGCCTCTCGAAAACGGCTTTTGAAAAAGAAAAAAAGCATGCCCCCATGTGGTTTTTATTCTTTTTTATGAAAAAGAACAAAGCTCGTCAAAGTCTTTCGACATGGGATCTAATCTTGAAGATTTCGACATAGAAATCCAATAGTGAAAACGGTTCAAAATTTGAACGGACGGTTTAAGAGATCAAATATTTTGAATAAAAGGATATATGAAAAAAGAGAAAACTCCCAGGTTGCAACAAGTGACGCACATACAGCATGCACAGCGCGCGCCATTTGTCGCAACCTAAAGAGTTGGAACTGATCTTTGACAGAAGTACTCCTTAATTAGTGATTTCACATTATGCATCAAGTAGTCCTTTTCTTTAGGGGTGCGTCAAGTAGACGTACTATCGTCTATCGCACACAGCCGATCAAGCTAGTAATCAAAGTAGGCCTGCCCATTTTACATAGCTAATGAGTACATCGAATTAAGTGGGAGCTATTGCTAGCAATGAGGCAATGGCGTTGACAAAGGATCTGCATTGCCAAAAGATTGTAGTGGCCACGGACTGTCAAGGTACAGCGAACAGCCTGAGGGGAGACTTTGGGAGCGTGAAAGACAATAATTTTCTTCACCTCGGCCGGGTGAAGAAGAGGATGCAGGAATTTGTCTCGGCCGAGATTCTGCATGAGAAGCGAGACTTTAGCGTTGCGCTCAATCTTTAGCTAAAGCGCCCACTTCTTTAAACTTTGGTAGGCATGTGTTGGTGGACTGAGAAGCCAAATATCATCTGTATCCCGGATAACATTTTGAGTAACTTAAAGTGTATCCAACCATCAAGAAAATTTGTTCTGGGAACCTTTGGAAGGTTCCAGCCCTGGTTTTTTACCTGTTTGGAAACCTTATAGAAGGTTCCAGAACCATTTTTTTACCGGTTCATTGATTTCTTATGGTTTTTCTTTTCCTTTTTCCTTCTTATTTTTCCTTTTTCTGTTTCTTTTCACGTTTTTGTTCAAAAATTAAGCAACTTTTCAAAAAAAAAATCTGGGATACCAAAAACATGTTTCCATTTAGAAAATAGTTCGCAAATTCCAAAAAATGTTTGCGCTTTCAATTTTTATTCAGGATTTTAAAAAATCAAGCTTTTAAAAATTGTTTGAAATTTCAAAACAAAATGTTTCAGTTTTCAAATATTTTTTGGGATTTTCGAAAAGTGTTCCCATTTCAAAAGTTGTTTGCAAATTTTAAAAAATATTATTGTTTTCAAAATTTTGTTCAGAAGTTTAAAATATGTTCCTAATTTTACAAAAAATGAGTTCTAAAATTGGAAGCAATTTAGAAGGTTTTTGGGAGTTTTAAAAAAAGTTTGCATTTCCAAAATATGTTCATGATTTTAACAATTTTTTTTAATTTTTCAAAAATCTTGAGTTTTCTATAAAATTGTTCAAAAATTCGAAACTTGTTCGTGTTTCATAAGACAGTCATGTCTTAAAAAAATGTGTTACAGTATATCTCGGGGCCGCTAGTTTTTCTGTAGAGATACCTATCTAGGTTCATGGGCTGGCCCAGTCGGAGATCTGTGGTGCGTGTGGCGGAAAAACTAATGAGTGAGTACTCCTTCGGGAGCCCCCCCCCCCCCCCCCCCCGCGGCAAGGGTCACTTTGGGTGGGCAGCTGGGAGCGTGTCACTTGGCCCGCTCTCAGCAACCGCTATGTATCGCGCTCTGGACACTCTCTTTGGATTTTTTTTTAATTTTCTATACGCATTTATGCTTTTAGATGATTTTTGTTGGCTTTTCGGTCTACCCCCGGTTTTTATTAAGTTTTGGAGTAAAACAGTCGGCAAACTAATTTTGTTAGAAAATATATTTTTTTTTCCTTCCACGAGAGGTATGGATTTACTTCTCGTTGAGGCACGGATTTGGTTACGCGAGAGGCGCAGCCGTGCCTCTCTTAAAAGAAAAGAAAAACATGTATTTTTCCCTTCCACGAGAGGCGCGGATTTATTTCTCGCGGAGGCATGAATTTGCTTCTGTGAGAGGCATAGTTGTGCCTTTTGGAAAAGGAAAAAAATGTTTTCTTTTTTTTCTACCGCGAGAGGCATGGATTTACTTCTCGTAAAGACATGGATTTGCTTTCATGAGAGATACATTCGTGAAAAACAAAATGCGTTATCTTGTTTTCCTTCTCCAAGAGGCATGGATCTAGTTTTCGTAGGGGCACGAATTTGCTTCCGTGAAAGGTACAGTCATGCGTATCACAAAAGGGGAAAACACGTTTATTTCCATGAGAGGCACGGATTTACTTCCCATGGAGGCACGAATTTGTTTCTGCGAGAGGCACAGCTGTGCTTCTCGGAAAAGGAAAAAAATGTGTTTTACTTTCTTTCCTTTCGCAAGAGGCACTGGTTTACTTCTTATGCAGGCACGGATTTGCTTTTGTGAGAGGCATGGTCGTGCCTCTAAAAAACATATTTTTTTTTACTTTCGCGAGAAGTACGAATTTACTTTTTGTAGAGGCATGGATTTGCTTATGCGAGTGGCAGAGTCGTGGCTCTTTGAAAAGGGAAAAAATGGTACTCAGGGTTCGGTTTTTTCATCTGGTTTTTGTGAAAGAAAAGTTCGTCAAAACCTCTATATACGGGATCTAACTTTGAAGATTTTGACGCAAGAAATACAAGATGAAAACGGTTTGATATTTGAACAAATGGTTTTAGAGATAAAACGTTTTAAATAAATGAATCTAAAAAAAACTTACAAGTTGTCGCAAGTGGCGTATTGCATGTGCGTCAGCTATCGCAACCTGAAGAGGTGAGAGGATCTTTTTAAAGAGTACTCCTTAAATAGTGATTTCGAGGACTTACTCAAACGGGAGCGCTCGTTGCTTGGGATGATTGTCGACCTTTTTTAAGAAGAGGGAAAATTCTTTGGCAGGGTTATTTCTCGCCTACAATGAGAGATATGGCATGTTGTATATTTTTCTTACACATGCGTACCATTTTCTGATACATGTTAAACCTTTTATAAAATATACATTTACATTTTTTTCAAATACATGTTTTTGTAGAAAAAATATATATTAAAAAATTCAAATACACATTGAATATATTTTTAATGGCATGAAATATATTGTTAAACTGCACGAACATCTTTTAGCACCATATAAACTTTTTTCTAAATGTCACTAAAATATTCTTGAAACACGTAAAGTTTGTTTTTAATGTCATATAATGAATTAAGAAAACATTTTTACATTTTTTAAATGTCACGATCATTTTTGAAACACATGCACATTTTTTTCTAAATGTCAGCCACCTTACTAGAAGCGAGGTATATAGCCCCTCATAACTGTCGACAAAACTGAAGGAGAGAGTGAGCGTGCACAGATGGGACGGTCAATTAGCATCGCCTAATAGATTTTTTTCCTCTATTTTATTTTTCAAAAAATATCATTTTAATTCAAAACTGTTCACACTTTTGAATAATTTTCGTAAAATTTAACAATATATTAATGTTTTTTAAAATCTACAAAAATGGTCACTAAATATTTACAAAAATATGGATAAAAAATTAAAATGTTTGAGTTTTGAAAAGTGTTTGCATTTTATAATATTCAAGAATAACAAAAGATGTTCACAAAGATTTTTTTAAAAGGTTAATGTTCGTTCAAAAAGTGTTCTATAATTTTTGTGTTCTTTTTAAAACCAGAATAAAACCCCGACTTAGAATTAAAAATAAAAATGTAGAGACAACCGCATGATATTGAGCTACCGTTAAACTGGGTCGGCTAAGCTGCTCCTCCCAAACGATTGCTCGGCAATTTGCCGCAACACGTAGGAGCTCCCGAAGAGGACATGTGGATGTCTCCTTGGAGCAGATAGTCGAGAAGATGGTCGTCATGGGTCGTCCCAATTTGGCGTCTGGTTTGTTCTATGAGTGCTCATTGTGTTTTCTTCGTTGTTTATTTTTGTTTTATTTTGGTTTGCTTTAGTTTTCACTCAGTTGTTTATTTTTCTTTTCAAAATCACAAATATTTTTATCATCGGATATCACGTCCTTATCGCCCACCCCAAACTCGGCAAATTGACATTAAAATCAATGGTTTCTTAGTCGGTTTTGCTTGTTTTTCAATTGTTTGAGTCGGCTTATCACAACGGCTTTCCAACTGTCTACTAGAACAAGGTTTGCCCGGTTTCGGTGATGGAGGGGCTATGAAGCCGGCGTGTCTTCGACTCGCTCCAGTGTTTGTAATCGTCGCTAGGTGGTCTACAGACTTGGATGTAATTTTTACTTCTGGTTTTCTTCGCACTACCTTGACAATTGATGAATAGATCGGAAGTTTTTCCCGCAAAAGAAAACATTTCACCTAAAACTCAACCGTTGCTAATTAGTTATGTTAATTTCGCGAGCATTTTTTTAGCGATGTGCATTGTAGTTCTATTTCCCAATCTAGCTAGGTCTCTATTATTTTTCCACGGTTCTTCCCACTAGATTGACTCATGATCCATGTCCATGGCCATCAGCTAGATTGATTCATGGTACATATCCATGGCCTTGCATGGGTGAAACTCATATTTACATTCTCTAAGAGGAAGTATAATAGAAGGTTTAAAGACCACTTACGTGGCACATTTTCCTGTGTGAAAGAGTGAGACATGAAAAAAAGGAAGTGGGCTTTCTTGCAAGAGTATGCCTCTGCACGTGCTCCTAAATATATACTCCAATAATTGTGGAGAGAGAGAGAGAGAGAGAGCAAATGAAAAAGTCATAGTATAATAGTCAAACTTACTATGTGAGTAACTATAAATGATGGCTCTAGATGACATGGCAACAACATATATCCATCATTCCAAAGAAAGGGAGAGCCTTTTATTGCTTCAGAATGTGATGCTCATGTGGAATAAGCTTGTCGACGGATGAGAGGGTTCGTGAAATGCATGTGTCGTGTTGCATTTTCCCATGTCACGTATATGGGATCTTCTGGATTACATTTCACAACCAACCTAGATATGGAACAGTTCATATCTCGAAGACATCAACAACATGGATGTTGAAAACAGGTGTCCCTTGAAATCAGAAGTCCTCCCCCGAGTTGCGCTTCCTCTCTTAGCTCAGGATGTGATGGGGATATCCTACTAAAATTACAACCGAGCCCTAATGACCACGCCATCTCAAGTTACAGAAACATAAGGACCAATGCATTGACCTCGCACACATCAACTCAAAATATTGGCTACTTTCTTTTCTAGAAAATATCCAAGTACTTGTGACAATATGATATTGCCTATGTCAAATATATTTGTCTTACTTGGCAACGAAGTATCGGATAATTGGGACACACAGTAGAGTGTGATTAAGCATGCAGGTGGCAACAAGCATAAGAGGAGTAAAGTCCAAGTTGCAAGTGGAGATTACAGGACTTTAAAGTCATCGTGATGACACATGACGACACTATAACTTCGTTCATAGCCATCTATAAATTCTGGGCCACATCATATTTGTGCCAGACCCATGTTTTTGGAATAAAAGACTATGTGTGGTTTTGAGATTCCGTTTTTGAGAGGAGGTCGAATAATGGTTGGATCCGAACCCCCTCCTTGTATTGTCTAATTCTTCCTTTGTGCTTTGTCCTTCTTGAGAAAACCTTATGGCGACAAGAGAAACCCTTTTTTCCTGCCGTTGGCGCCGCCATCGGTCCGCCCCATCTCCAATGGCCCTAGGCCATGGAGGTGCGGAGGACCTCGACCCCCCACCGAGAGGAGGGATCATGTTCTCGTTTTTGTTAGATTCAACGTCTTGGTTGTGGCTGTGTGGCGACGCGATGTTTATTAGTAGGAATAATGTCTTCCACGTTTTATCCCCGTCCCGATGGTGTGTCCAACATCATCGAAGGGCCTGTAAAGGTGTGTCTCGATTGAAGATGAATAGATTAAAAGTTTCTTGAAATGATGCGGAAATGATAGGAAGGGGAAGTGGAACAGATCCTTGGGCACTAGCTCCTTGGGCCTGTGGAGGAGGGTCTATTCCACTCCCCCTTCCTCCCGGGGCGCTCTCACGGGCGGCTCCGGAGGCCAAATCCCTAGCCCCGCAAGCCTCTTCCTCGTGCTCCCCCAGCCGCCACCGCCGACGCCGACTATGGCGGCGGCGCCCGGCCGCCGAAGGCGACGGGCGGGGTCGGCGCGCCCCGGCGGGCTCCCCTCGCGCGGGGGTGGGAAGCCAAGCGGGCGGCGCGGGAGGTTCTTCTGGTGTGGCGGCGCATGGCGGGGGGCGAAGCGGAGTGGCGGAGCTCGGCAGGGGAGTAGCAGCGGAGGCCTTGGCGCAGGCGTTCGGGCTCCGAGCGGCGTCGGGAAGGGCCTTGGAGGCGGCGGCGCGGCTGGGTCATCGTGGCGCCGGCGAGGGTACTCGAGTGGTTGCGGCGCTGCGAGCCCGGCCAGGAGATGTTGCTTTGACAACGGTCAGGTGTAGTAGCGGTGTCGAGCACCCTCGATTGGCGCCGGAGTTGGGAGATGGCGGCGATTGCGTGCGATTGGGATCTGGCCGATCCGGGTCCTTGGGCCATCTGTTGCGTGCCCACCTGCCTGGATTGGTGTGGCTAGTGGCTGCGTGCGGTGCAGGCTTCCCTTGGCGTGTTGCCATGGGACCAAAGCTGCGATCTTTTTCTTGGCCGAGCGAGAGATGGAGGTCGGGTTGCTTGCCCTCGGCCGTACAGGGTCGGTGTGCTGCAACATCTGGTCACGATGGTTGAGGTGGTGTGGCGGCGGCGGAGTGACCCATTGCAGATCAGTGTGCCTCAAGCTGGTGGGGAGGGTTGGAGATGTGCGACATGGATGAAAATCTTGCCCGTCTTCCGACGGTGTTGGCGGCGATGGCGCCTGCGGGTGTCGGTTCCCTCCTTGGAGTCATCGCTAAGGTGTGCCGGTATCTCTTCCTCCTAGCTTGGGTTGCCGTCTCCGGGCGAAAGCCTAGTTTGTTCTCGGACCGGCGATGGCGGCGTCTTAGCGTCGTTCCTGTGATGGGAGCATCGTGTGTGGAGACTTGGCCTTGAGGCAGTGTGTTGTGGTTCTTCGGTGACTACCGCTGGTCCGAGTAGAGCTACTTCGGCGCAATGTACGCCGGCGCTGGTGAGTCCAAGACGGTGGATTTTCTCGGGATCGACTGAGTCCCGTCACCCACTCGCCATCTTCTTTTAGGCATTCAAGAGTTGTTGGTACGTTGACAAGGAAAGTCCGGTTGAAACTGTTGCTCTTCGAGGTGACCGGTGTTGGTCGAGACGCGGCTTAGTTGTTCTGTTTAGGGCAAGTTCCTTTGCGTTGTGGTTGTAGCATTTGCGGTTGCTTATCTTCGGATAAGCTTGGGTCTGGAGTTCGTGCTACACTTGTTGTTTACAGCGAGAAGTTGTCTTTTATAATTGTCTTCTGTCTTCTATAAAAATATGACACGTCTTTGACGTTTTCTCGGAAAAAATAAACTAATGCCCAACCTAAGGAGGCGATGAACATTTCGGATGGTGGTCGCAAATTGAGACCTCTAGCATTACTCCCGGTCTCACATGCACAAGCACAAAAAGAAAGGTGCAACGTGCAACAGCTGCAAGTTTGCCTGGTCGAGCTACTCCCTCCGTTTCTAAATATTTGTTTTTCTAGAGGTTTCAAATGGTTACCATATACGGATGTATATAAACATATTTTAGAGTGTAGGTTCACTCATTTTGCTCCGTATGTAGTCACTTATTAAAATCTCTAAAAAGACAAATACTTCCTCTGTACCGAAATACATGTCGCTGGAGTAGCTAAACCGAAATACATGTCGCTGGAGTAGCTAAAGTTCAGCTACTCCAGCGACATGTATTTCGGTATAGAGGGAGTATTTAGGAACGGAGGGAGTATGAGCTATGGCATCGTCATCGTGCCCATAGACCCATACAGCGACACAAACAAAAGTGACGCCACATTTACTTCACAACTTTGCGCATTCGAAACTGTGCTTGCGAGCTGGCAGCAGTCTTATTTCGTGAAAGAACCCACCCTCTTGTGCACATCGTCGTTTCTGACTAGTCCTCGTCGTGGTTAACACTGCACCAACCAAGCTCAGGAATTTGTTCGACACATCGTCCGCTCCACTTCCAAGTGCCGCAACAATGGCGCTTCCGGCGACCGCGTGGCTGCTCCTCTCCTTCCTCCTCGCGGCGACGCCGGCCCCTGGCATCTGTGAGGAGCACGCACGCATCGCAGATGCGGGCGGCTTGCTCCAGTGCTACCCGGCGCCGGCGCTCACCAACGCCACCAACGGCACGGCGTTTCGCGTCACCCTGCTCCCGCTCCTCCGCTCTCTCCCCTCCGCCGCCGCGCCCACGGGCTTCGCCTCCCTACATTCCGCCGCCCGCGGGGAGCGCGCGTTCGCGCGGGGGCTCTGCTTCGGCAACTCCACGGTGCCGTCCGAGTGCGCCCGGTGCCTGTCCGCCGCGGCTGGGAACCTCACCGCCGGCTGCGGTGCCACCAGCCTGCGCGCCGGCATCTGGAGCGACCGGTGCTTCGTCGGCTACGCCGACACCAACACAACCTCGCCTAGAGAGGACGCCTTCCGCGCGCGCGTCCTCCTCCCGGGCGACGACGCCGTCCCTGTCCCTGCCTCTAAGGCCAACACCAAATCCTTCTACTACGCCCACCAGCACGTTGAGCTCGTCGCCATGGCGCAGCAGGTGGCGCGGCGCGCGGCCGCAAACATCTCCGGGCCGCGGATGCTGGCCACAGCGGAGGAGACCAACTCCGACAGCGTGGTGATCAGAACAGTGCACGTTGTGGCGCAGTGCGGGAGGGACCGCACGGCGGCGGGCTGCGTCCGTTGCCTGAAGAACTCGGTGCAGGCCGTCGACTGGGACCTCAACGCTGCTTGCGTCGACGGTGGCGTCGCGGCCGCGGTGGTGGGCTTCAACTGCTACATGCGGTTTGAGGTCTCCACTGCAGTGTGTGGCCAGCATCCGCGGTGAGCAATTTGATAAAATAGCACACCTTTTCTAGGACTTTGGTTCGATAGCACATTTTTTTACTCCCTCTGTTTTTATTTAGTCTGCATATTAGGTTTGACCGAAGTCAAACTTTGCAAAGTTTGACCAAGTTTATAAAAAAATATATAAACATTTATCATAACAAATCTATATGATGTGAAAGTACATTCAATAATGAATCTAGTGGTATTGATTTTTTATTATATATATTAATATTTTTTTATAAACTTAATCAAAACTTATAAAGCTTGACTTTGACCAAATCTAATATGCTGACTAAATAAAAACGAAGGGAGTATTAAATAAAATAGCACACCTTTAATTGGTAGCTGTACAAAATAGCACAAATCTACCTTTTTGCTACTTCTCCACGTACGGGCCCATATGACATATTATTTAGGGAAATCCTTTAAATCAACCGACTGATCAATCACGAGCATAAGCCGCGTCCCGCGCTTGCCACGCGTCCGGACTCCTGCCTCATCCTTATCCCAACTGACGAAGCACACCACACGTTTTCCTCCCACCCCATACGTTGACCAGAGCTCCACCGTACCATCTCCCTTGTTCCTCCCTCGATCTCTTTCTCCCTGTCCCGTCGACTTCGCCGACGGATTGACTTTTTGAAGGAGGTGTTGCAAGGGGGGCGGGATGGAGGGCACGATGCTGGAGGGGGTCACGCACCGGCGGGATTGGGTCACCGCTCGCGGGAGTGCACGGCGGGGCTTTGCAGCCGGTGCCCGATGGTTGCAACAGCCATGGTTTCTGCAATCCGTCTCCATCGTCTTCGCCAAATATAATCACTTGGGTGGTCCAGCTCGCCCGCCGTCAAGCTCCACGGCCGGAACCGTACCGTATAAATCACTCCCGGTTCAGTCCAGACTCCAGACCGATGCAACTCCACCTTCAATTCGACGAACCTTGCCCGTGCGTGGATGCTCAGCTCCAACTTGGCCACGCACCAGTCACAACAACAGCACCTTCCGATTGCCGTTCGCGTCCGGAGCGGCGCGCCGGTGTTGTGATTGTCGCCGCGATGCTGCATTGGGCAAGCGGCCGGAGCCGCGTGTCTGTGTTGTGATGATCGGCGCGGTATTGCAATGGGCGTCTGGAGCCACGTGTCGGTGTTGTGATGGTCACCGTCGTGCTGCAATGGGTGTCTGGAGCCGTGGGCCAGTGTTGTGATGGTCGCCGCCATGGTGCAATGGGCGTCCAAAGCCGCATCCCAGTGTTGTGATGGTTGTCGCGGTGCTGCAATGGGTGTCTGAAGCCATGGGCTGGTGTTGTGATGGTCGTCATCGTGCTGCAATGGGCGTCCGGAACCGCATGCTGTTGTTGTGATCTCACGGCCGTGCTGCATTGGGCGTCCAGAGCCGTGCATCGAGGTGTTGTGATGGTCACCACCGTGCTGCAATGGGCGTCCGCAGCCGCGCACGCGGTGTTGTGATCATCACCGACGTGTTGCAATGGGTGTCTGAAGCCGCGCGCCATGGTGTTGTGATGGTCATCGCCGCATGGGAGTTCGGAGCCGCGCGCTGGTGTTGTGATCGTCACCGGCGTGTTGCAATGGGCTTCCGAAGATGTGCACCGGTGTTGTTAGGGTCACCGCCGTGCTGCATGAGCGTCCGGAGCCACGCGCTGGTGTTGTGATCATCACCGACGTGTTGCAATGGGCGTCCGAAGATGTGCGCCAGTGTTGTGATGGTCACCGTCATGCTGCAATGGGCATCTGGAGCCACGCGCCGGTGTTGCGATGGTCGTCGTGGTGCTGCAATGCGCTTTTGAAGCCGCTGGCCGGTGTTGTGATGGTCCTCGCCATGCTACAATGGGCATCCGAAGCTGTGCGCCAGTGTTGTGATGGTCGTCTCCCAGCTGCAATGGGTGTCCGGAGCAGCGCGACGGTGTTGTGATGGTCACCACCGTGCTACAATGGGTGTCTGGAGCCGCGCGTCGGTGTTGTTATGGTCACCGCCGTTTTGCAATTGGCGTCCGACGCTACACGCCGGTGTTGTGATGGTCGCCACCATGCTGCAATGGGTGTTCGGAGCCGCGGGACGTAGTTGTGATGGTCGTCGCGGTGCTGCAATGCACGTCCGAAGCAGCGGACCGGTGTTGTGATGGTTGTCGTCATGCTGCAATGGTTGCCCAGAGCCACGCGCCAGTGTTGTGCTCATCGCCGCCGTGCTGCAACGCGCCGCACGCCAGTGTTATGTCTGTGTGTCCATAGTTGTGTGCCGGTGTTGTGGCTGCAAGCATTGTTGTGATGGTGAGAAAAAGGGTTTCCCCCCGCTTTGTATTACAAAGCAACCATCCGATACAACCAACGATAGGTGCTGGGGCGGAGGCAGCACAAGCACGCCCAAAAGAAAAGAAAAAGAAAAGAAAAAGAAACAAATGCCGACAACGGCAGGTCAACGAAACAAAGATGACCAGCGACCGTTGTACCCACCGGAGAAGTACCACCGCGCTTCTAGCACTCCGAGACGTCGCGTACCGAGCAGCACCTTCAGGAAGGAATGCGACGATGACGCCGCTGCTGCCCGGACAAGTCCAAGGGTTTCCCCCGGTACGCAGAGGGCAGTGGGGAAGGGGCAGATCCGACGCCCTTCAGGAAGGTCCGACGGCGCCAGCAGGCGTCACCGCGTCGGTGATGGACGAGCCACCAGGGATTTCTCCCAACCCAATCAACCACCACCACCCCGGACTATCGGAAGTGCTCCACCAGAACTGTCGCCCACCAATATGTGCCACCACAGTCACTGAACCATCATCGTCGTCTCGCTGAGCCACCGACACGAGACCTGGGGGAGGGACGAGGGGCCAACGGGCTCGGGGGCAGCCGCAACTCAGCCGACGGGAGGCTACTACCACCACCGCCAACGCGGAGCCGACCGGACGTGACGACAGGAGCTTACCAGGCCCGCACAGGCCCGGCCGGACCCCAAAGGATCCGGACAGCCCCTGCCGCCACGCTGCAGCACAACGGCCGACGAAGCCGCCACCACCCGCATCCCTCGACACCGCGCCACCACCACCAGGGAGCCACGCCGCCGCACGCCGGAACGCCGGCCCGCCCCAACCCAGCTAGGGTCCAAAGGAGCCCAGATCTGGGCGGAGAGGAGGCCGGCGGCTAGCCGCACCACCGCGCGCCCCGCGGCCAACGGCCGCGCCGCCGCATCAGAGTCGCCCGCGCCCCGCGGACCCCGCCGCCAAGACGCACCATCGCCGGCCGAAGAACACCGCCGCAGGCCACCATCGCCCGAGCAGAGGAGGCCGCGCGCGGGGACAGGCAGGCCCGCCGCCGCCGGCACCACGCGGGCAAGGCCCGGCGGCGCGTGCTGGCGGCGGCGGGAGGAGGGAGGAGCTTGGGGGCGCGCGGGAGGGGAGCGGCGTCGGGGCCCCCCGGTCGCCCCACCCGGGGAGGCGACGCGGAGGGTACAGGGATGGGAGGAGGTGGAGGGAGGAGCGGGGGAGCGGGGAAGGCGAGCTGCGACGGCGGCTCCGCGCGGGGGAGCCGCCGGCGGCGGCGCGGAAACCCTAGGCGGGGGGGGGGGGGGGGAGGAGCGGTGCGAGATCCCTTTGTTTCCGGCCGCATTGTTGTGATGGTCGCCACCTCATTCCAATGGGCGTCCGAAGCTGCCACCTCTGTTGTGATGGTCGTCTGAAGTTGCGGTCCGGCGCTATGGGATGCTCGTTGCCGTGCTGCAATGGTCGTCATCGTGTTGTGAAGCTTTTCTCAAGCAGTGCTATGAGGCGCCGTCGGAGGTGCCTGCCAGTGTTGTGAGCTCCGGCATGGAGAAGACGCTGCTTCAAGATTGACGGCTGGCTCCAGGAACGTGCGATGGTGCAGGTGTTGTGAGCCGGCCGATGGCTATTCTCGCTGGAGTGTAAAGTGATGTACGGGAAGTGCTAGATGCGGGGGCTGCGACCGCACTGCAACGTAGGAGGTGGAGACGAGCGGGCGGCTGTGATTTACCTCATCGAACGGTGGACGAGGCGGTTTATCTTTGGTTTCCATCAGCCGGATTAGGCGTAGCACCGGCCACTATTATGTAGGATGAAATTGCCCATCCATCGTTTCACCTGGCTCCTGGTGGATCGAAACGATCAAAACCACAGGAGGCGGACAGACAAATGAACCAGTGCGCTGCCGCCTCGCCGTGCCTCCTGCCCGGAGCGCCGTCATCTCACCGTGCCTCTTTCCCATCGCACCGCCGCCTCGCCGTGCCTCCTGTGCACGTGCTGCCGGTTCTCCCGCAGCTGCCTCGTCCAATTTTTTCTCATCTCCGAACGCTCCACATCTTGCTGAGATGATTATAACTGTCGAAATTTGATCATTTTCCATATCAACAGAACTGTACATCAATACATGTTACATCCATCCAATCTGTATTTTGATTACAGCAAGAGGCATTCGCATCCTCAGAAAAAATGAAGCGTTCATATTCCCTCGTGACTGCAGAAGCAGATACATGCATACATATCAAAGCTTGTAGTGTGTCTATGTGTGGCACTAGTATTTTGAGCCATATGCTATCTTCTTCAATGAGCACCTACTGTTAGAGATAGCAATTAGAGCAGCGAGCAGTTACAGCAGGTTCCAGCTAGCACGTACAGGCTAGCAGCGACACACATGCTCCAGTCAGGCCTCCAACGCGGCCAGCAGGCAACCTGGACAGGACCCGCTAGACTGGCAAGGTGGTGGCCGACGAAGACGCCTCCTCTACGGGAACGGGCAGCGCGTGGGGGAGGAGGCATGGCGTGGTGGTGCCGCGGTGGAGAAGACACGGCGACCTGACCGTGCTTCGTCGAGGAACCATGGCAAGGTAACGGCAGCGGTGCAAGAACTGGCAGCACGGGGGAGGAGGCAGGGCGAGTTGGCAGCGCGCTGGGGGAGGAGGCGCGGCGAGGTGATGGCGCTCTGGGCAGGAGGCACGGTGAGGCGGCGGCTCACTGGTTAGTTCGTCTCTCCGCCTCATGTGCTCTTTGATCGTTTCGATCGACCAGAACCAGGGGCAATTTCGTTCTATAAAATATGTCATATGGGCCCGTACGTGTAGAAGTAGGAAAAAGGTAGATTTGTGCTATTTTGTACAGCTACCAATCAAAGGTGTGCTATTTTATCTAATAAAAAGAAAAGTGTGTTATTAGAGCAAAGTCCCAGGAAAGATGTGCTATTTTATCAAATTGCCTGGAGCTCGGGGGCTCAACGTCAACATTGCCCTCGGGCGACCGTGCTGTTTTTCCGAATAGCGAATTTGTATTAGCTACCACCACCTCTTCGAGCATCGTTTTGACGATTCCTTGGGTGGAATTGTGCGGAATTGAGTCTACAACAACACTGTAAAATTTCGTCGCATTCTGATGGAGCAATCTCCGCCGATCTCCGATATATCGGAGCCCTGTCGAATCTGGACGGGAATCTGGACGAGTTTGGAGCGTGGTATCAAGCATCTAGCTCGGACGTCCTTTGGCAGATCCAACCGTTGATCAGCTGCGGAATTCCTATATCTACCATCTCTCAAAATTTCACTTCGATCCGACCGTTCAAACTCCGGAAATCTTTCGATTAGTGCATCACTTTTCGGATCCGTTTCCTGCGCGAATACGAATCCGACCCGAATTCATCTTTCTTCATGAACGGGGTATTGGACAACTTTTTTAAAAGAATTTTCTTCTTGGGTATTGCACATTGTTCTTAAACATGTGCCCATAAAATTTTAAGCCTTTTCTGAGGTACTCTTCACCATTAAGCTGGTGTCAAACCAGTCTAGCAATATTGTTGTGCGGCTGCCGACCTGCGCTAGGCACGTCGTCGCTTTGTTGAGCCGAGCTCAACTTCTTCGGATCATCATCTCTGTGAGCCGAACAAGAGTTCGGCATCGTGAAGGATAAATCATCACTAACATCGCCGCCCCACGGATTACACGGAGCAGGCACACCGGCATCGCCGCACGATCACTTCATCAAGCCGACATTGACCACGCCACGAGCTACGACCTGCATCGGCATGGCCGCACTGTTGCTTCTTCAAGCTGATGTTCATCACGCTGACCTACTTTGACACCTCGGTTGGACCGGGGGCTCCGCTATTTCTTCATCAACATGCTCCGGTGTCTTCGGCGTCACCGGCCGACCAACTTCGACACATCGGCTGGCATGGTGGCTGCAAACTCACCTTACCGACCTGCTCCGTCACCTCGGCATTCAGGCCATATTTCTTTAATTATTTACTTCACTTAAATTAATTAAGTAGAAGAATTTTTTAAGCATATTATTGTTATTATTTCTGGCTTGCACTGTTTTATGTGTGCAGGCGATTGGTTCAGACCGGGCCGCGTTGTCACCTCGGCGTGCCGACCTCGTCATCCCACCTTCGTCGACACAGTTGTGTCGTCTCCTTGGCATGTTGCCTTGTGTTGGCAACTGAGGGAGTCCTGGATTAGGGGTGTTCGGATAGCCGGACTATACCTTCAGCCGGACTCCAGGACTATGAAGATACAAGATTGATGACTTCGTCCCGTGCCCGGAAGGATCTTTCCTTGGCGTGGAAGGCAAGCTAGGCGTGCGGATATTCAAGATCTCCTACCATTGTAACTGACTCTGTGTAACCCTAACCCTATCTGGTGTCTATATAAACCGGAGGGTTGTAGTCCGTAGGACAACCATCATCATACACAATCATACCATAGGCTAGCTTCTAGGGTTTAGCCTCCTTGATCTCGTGGTAGATCTACTCTTGTACTACCCATATCATCAATATTAATCTAGCAGGAGTAGGGTTTTACCTCCATCGAGAGGGCCCGAACCTAGGTAAAATAAAGTGTCCCTTGTCTCCTGTTACCATCCGACCTTGACGCACAGTTCGGGACCCCCTACCCGAGATCCGCCGGTTTTGACGCCGACATTGGTGCTTTCATTGGGAGTTCCTCTGTGCCGTCGCGATCAGGAAGGATGCCTCTTCCCGTCTTTAAAGACGGCGCCATTACAAAAGGAGCCTTGGCTGTCGGCCAAACTCTCCGGCTAGGTGGTTTTCTCGCAACCACCTGTTCGGCTGTTGCGCCGACGGTGACCTCCCGGGTCATCAAAAGCAACCTCCACGTCGGCTCAGAACTCGCCGAGCAATTGGATCCGATGGAGCTCTCTTCTGTAAACGAGCTCCTGGATCGCATCGCCGCACTGGGTGTCGCTACAAATTACTACCAGGTTGGGCTTAAACCCGATCTAAGAGAAATTAACTCTCCCCAAGTCACCCATCACGTTGCTGTGGTGGAGACACAATGCGGCGACCCTTCATCTATCTTAAGGACTAGCTACGTCCGAATTCCTGAACCCTCCATGCTGGATATCCGCGGAGGGGAGGATACAATCCAAGACCTGAGCTTAAAATCAGGCAAATCGGGTAACATCCAAGACTCCGGATCTCAGAATCCGAAAGTTCTTCGGCCTCCGAACAACAAACTGGGCGAAGTCTCACATTCAACGACACCCGCCCACCCGATCTTAAGCGATCTTTCCCAAATCAGGCAAATGCCCGAAGAAACAGTACATCATTACTGGGCCAGATTCCTCCTGGTTATGAACAGGATAAAGGACTGCCGCGAGGGAGACGCAATTTCAATCTTTTGCAGTAACTGCACGGACAAGGGAATACTCAACTCTGTAAGTCATCGTAATATTACACGCTTTGCTGACTTGGCATCCATACTACAAAAATACCGTGCGATGGAAAGTGCTTAGAAAACCGAAATAAAATTTGGGATAATCCGGCCTTGAATAGCAATCCCGTCCGAATTAAGAGGGCGCACCACAGTAAGGCGCCCGGACTAAATACCAAAAAATCAAAACCCTTTAGAGGGCATGGAACCGTACTGGAAAAGTGGCTAGATGGACCCTGCAAGATTCATAGTGTAGAGGACGCCACCCCAACTCACAGCCTCAGGGCATGTTGGATACTCCGGCAGGTGGCCAAAATTGGCGAGGACCTCCTAATTCCAGAGGTCGAAGGAAACCAGCCCGAGAATTTCAGTTCCGTTCTCACAGTCTTTGAGACTTTCGCATCAAATAACATGCGAAAAAGAACACTCCGCAGCCTCACTGAAGTCTATCAAGTAGCGATAATAAACCCATGGAGTAATACTGCTATCACCTTCAACGCGAGTGACGAACCTAAATTTCGAACAGCCAGAGCACCAGTCGCATTGGTCCTCAGTCCCATAGTGGACGGCTGTCGCCTCGCAAAGGTACTCATGGACGGAGGCAGTGGATTGAACCTCATTTACGAGGAAACCCTCCAAAAGATGGAAATAGACTGGAACCGCATTGAGCGAAGCAGCACAACCTTTAGAGGAATAATCCCCAGTCAGGAAGCGCGCTGCACCGGAAAGATCACACTAGATGTGGTATTCGGCACGCCGGATAATTACAGGTCCGAACAGATCACGTTCCAGGTGGCCCCGTTCAAAAGCGGATATCACGCTATACTAGGACGGGAGGCTTTCACAGTTTTCCAAGCTATACCCCATTACGGGTACATGAAGCTTAAGATGCCTGGGCCAAACGGAATTATCACTCTCGCTAGTGATCCGGACATAGCACTCCGCGCCAAGAACAAGACAGCCGCATTGGCCCTCGAGGCACTATCCGAAACCTTAGCGGCCGAAGAACTGACTGCGCTGCGATCCACAGTCAATAGGGATGATGTGATACTCGATAAGAGATCCAAATCCACATCCTTCAAACCAGCGGACGAAATAGTCAAATTCCAGGTCCACCCAACGGACCCCAATAAAACAGCCTCCATCGGGGCAAGACTGAACCCTGATGTAGGCGCCGCACTGCGAGAGTTCCTACGAGAGAACTGGGACATTTTTGCTTGGCACCCTTCAGACATGCCTGGAATCCCACGCAGGTTGGCCGAACACAGCCTAAATATCCAGAAAGGATTCAAACCTGTCAAACAAGCCCTTCGGCGTTTCTCCTAACCAAAGAGACTGGTGATGGTACCAAAGAAGGACAAATCCTGGCGCCTGTGTGTCGATTTCAAAGACCTCAATAAGGCTTGCCCAAAGGATCCTTTCCCCCTCCCTCGAATAGATCAAATCATCGATGCCACTGCAGGACACGATTCGTTGTGCTTCCTCGACGCATACTCCGGTTACCATAAAATCAAGATGGCAGAATCAGACCAAGCCGCAACAGCATGCATCACACCATACGACCCATTCTGCTTCAACACAATGCCCTTTGGGCTAAAAAATGCCGGCGCAACATATCAGCGCATGATTCAAACATGCCTGGCAAACCAGATCGGCAAAACAGTGGAGGCGTATGTAGATGATGTGGTCGTTAAATCAAGACATGTCGAATCTCTAGTAGACGACTTGAGGCTTACATTCGACAACCTCCGAAAATACGACATTAAGCTCAATCCGGAAAAATGCGTTTTCGGCGTTCCAGCCGGAAAGCTCCTGGGCTTCATTGTATCCGGTAGAGGAATTGAGGCAAACCCAACTAAAATCCGAGCTTTGTCACAATTGGATGTCAGAAAAGACCTCAAACAAATACAGAAACTCACCGGATGCGTGGCGGCTTTAAGCCGCTTTATCTCCCGCCTAGGAGAAAAGGCATTGACCCTTTACCGCCTCCTCAGGCGCACCTAACACTTCGAGTGGACAGAAGCTTCCATGGCCGGACTCGAGGAAATAAAGGCCATCTTGGCAACAAACCCAGTCCTGGCCGCGCCGAACACTGGCGAACCCATGCTATTGTACATTGCCGCAACTCATCAAGTTGTTAGCACAGTACTCGTCGTCGAGCGGGCAACGGACGGACACAAACTCCCCCTTCAAAGGCCGGTTTACTACGTGTCCACTGTCCTCACACCATGCAAATCACGGTACCCGCATTACCAAAAGATTGCATACGCGGTGTTTATGGCATCCCGGAAGCTACGACACTACTTTCAAGAGTGTTCTATAACAGTAGCCTCGGAAGTACCACTCAACGATATTATCAACAACCGCGATGCAACGGGCCGGATAGAAAAATGGGCCATAGAGCTCCTCCCGTTCGACATAACCTACAAACCACGGCGAGCCATTAAATCGCAAGTCCTAGCCGACTTCGTCGCCGAATGGACAGAGGCCGAACTCCCTAAAGGGTACGACACATATTCAAACTAGATCATGCATTTCGACGGCTCCAAAATGTTGGCCGGACTGGGGGCTGGCGTCGTTTTGACGTCCCCTACAGGAGACACAGTCCAATATGTACTCCAAATTATGTACACGGACTCCAACAATGCAGCCGAATACGAGGCCCTTCTACATGGTCTCCGGATGGCAGTATCCATGGGCATTCAATGCCTGAAAGTACGCGGGGACTCAAACCTCGCGATATCCCAAATAAATGGCGACTTCGACGCCAAAGACCCAAAAATGGCAGCTTATCGCAATGCCGTCCTAAAAATGTCAGTTCGGTTCGAGGGACTGGAGTTTCACCATATAGCCCGAGAAATTAATCAGGCAGCGGACGTCCTGGCACGCATCGGAGCAAAACGAGATGCAGTCCCCCCCAACATCTTCTTAGAAAGATTATTCAAGCCATCTGTAGCATGGGAGGGGGAACCCTCGGATAACAGTCCGGACACAACCGCACAACCCGACGCCGAACAATCCGACATAATCGGAGGCCCTGCCACCGAAATCACACCTTCAGCCCACGTAATAATGGCGGTCATCGCCCCGTGGACAGAACCATTCCTAGCCTACCTTACTAGGCAGGAACTCCCAGAGGACCAAAACGAGGCACGCTGCATAGTCCTTCAAAGATGTATCTCCGAAGAGGAAGGGCGGTGTTCGGATAGCCTGACTATACCTTCAGCCGGACTCCAGGACTATGAAGATACAAGATTGATGACTTCGTCCCGTGCCCGGAAGGATCTTTCCTTGGCGTGGAAGGCAAGCTAGGCGTGCGGATATTCAAGATCTCCTACCATTGTAACTGACTCTGTGTAACCCTAACCCTATCTGGTGTCTATATAAACCGGAGGGTTGTAGTCCGTAGGACAACCATCATCATACACAATCATACCATAGGCTAGCTTCTAGGGTTTAGCCTCCTTGATCTCGTGGTAGATCTACTCTTGTACTACCCATATCATCAATATTAATCTAGCAGGAGTAGGGTTTTACCTCCATCGAGAGGGCCCGAACCTAGGTAAAATAAAGTGTCCCTTGTCTCCTGTTACCATCCGACCTTGACGCACAGTTCGGGACCCCCTACCCGAGATCCGCCGATTTTGACACTGACAGCAACCCACGCCGTTAGCTTCGTCAACCTACTCCGGAGACTTCGGCGTCACTAGCCGACCACCTTCGTTAAGTTAGCTGGACCGGGGGCTTTGCCTCGACGAGACAATCTTTGCCAACATCGCCATGTCGCCGCTTCATCACCCATCAGGCAACGGGTGTGCGGATTGAGTCCCAATTTTGGGAGTAACCTTTCTTCAGACTACAACAACAAATAAACCAGGTGCTACTAATCCTAGCAATTTTTGCTTGTTTGAGTTTATGTTTCCCACGGAATTATTACTCTGGTTTGTTCCATCATCTGTACACAGGTTTATCAAATGGTGGCCGCATTAACGACGGTCGCGTGGTGGTTCGGTCAGTTTCCATACATTGTTCGGCGAACGCCGCATCTGGAACTCGGACCGACCTGTGAATTTAGGCTTTGCCACGCCTTTACCGCATCACGTCGATGCCCTGCATCGACATTGACTTTAGCGACAGGCCACATCTCTTTAAATAAATTACTTTTGCGAAAAGATATTATGCAAGGATTTTATATACATTTATATTATTGTTTTTGGACCGCACTATTTTATGTGTGTAGGTGATCGACTTCGACTGCGTCACGCGGTAACTTCGTCAAGCCAACATCGTCGTCCCAATTGGCATAAACCGGCTCGCACGATCATCTTGTTGATTTAATTGCCATACCGACATGTTCGGTTGCCTCGGGGACTTCGGCATCATCAAGAGGGTCCTACCTCGTTGGGTGTTTGGCACACGGGCCATATTTCTTTTATTACTCACTTTGCATGAATTATTAATCATGCAACCTTTTTTATTACTATTATCTCTGGCTTGCACTATCTTCTGTGCACAGGTAAATGATCCAGATTGGGCAGTGCTGTCACCTCGGCTGGACCGGGGGCTTCGTCATCACTTCATTAACCCACGCTGGGAACTTCAGCGTCATACTGTCGGCCTGCTCCGTCGCCTCGGACGGACGGGGGGTTCCACCTCGCCACATTGGCCGTGCTGTGTTGCCACTTCGGAGTGCCGAGCTCTTCGCTCCTCCATCTCGGGACCGGCTTAGGGGCTGGTACCTCGTCGCACCGTAAACTCGGACTGCATCATCGATGCCGAGCACATTAACCAGCTAAGTCGCTTTCATGCTCAAAGTTTTAAATTTTTAATTTGTGTTCGGTTCGACCGTGCTCACGTGAGTTGTTAGTTAAAAGAAACTCTCTTTACCCATGTTAGTTGGGGGCTCTTAAATTTACATGAGCCGTTTTATAACAAATGTGTTTTTCTTCTTGTTCGTTGCAAAGTCTTTTTCTATCACTCCTTCCTCGACTCGAGTGTGTGGTCAATAGCCGAATAGCCTGGGTCCGATCTTAACCCACTTGCAGTCTTGACATCGGATGTGTCATGTTAAAGCACGACAGAAGCACAAATTTTTTAGACCAATTTTCGGATTGGCACCAATCGACTTGATTTAGTTCGGACGTGGAGTTTCCGCATAAGTCTTTTGGTTTTTAAGCCTATGGCACTTTTAAACTAATTTTGTGTTTCCAGCATAAGTCTCGCAGTGCAACGCCGGACACCTTTAGAAATTCGACAAAACATTCAAGGGTATTGCTTTATATGCATCGATTTCGAATTGTGTCTTTGGTCAATAGTTGGGTTGCCCGGTTCCTGTTCTTGTCTCCTATGTTCCACTTTGTTCAACTAGGTGTGCAAAGGGAGAACCACTGCGATTGTGCTTTCAGCTAGCATGGTTAAGCGTCTCAGTGGAGAAAGCCGAAAACTGACTGTCACAATAAGTATAAACGGGTCAGCGATCCGATGACTGTGTTAAATTATAAGATTGATAGAGGTCACCCCATGTTAAATGACGGTCCATTCATAACATTGGCCGAAGTATTTACGGCTTGACCTCGACTGTAGGTGAACACTAACTGGGGCTAGTAACTGGCCTCCCAACTTTAAGCTCCTATAACTAAGTGAAAGTTATAAAGCCCGCATATCTGATTGCCTCGTTTCCGCTAACACGACCGCCTTCGGGTACCGAGACGTCGGCTAAGGGTTGTTCTATTATTGCGAAAACACCCTGCGTAGCATCTACGAGGGGGTGGAAGCCGATGATATGCCACTTTCAAATGATAAACGGTCGCAACAGAGTCAAAATAAACATATCATCAGCGTTTGTATTTAATATATGAGGGCTGATACGTCCATTTTGCATCATGCTTTTATTTCGATATTATTGCATTATGGGCTGTTATTACACATTATGTCACAATACTTATGCCTATTCTCTCTTATTTTACAAGGTTTACATAAGGAGGGAGAATGCCGGCAGCTGGAATTCTGGGCTGGAAAAGGAGCAAATATTAGAGACCTATTCTGCACAACTCCAAAAGTCCTGAAACTCCACGGAAGTCATTTTTGGAAATAATAAAAAATATTGAGCGGAAGAAGTTCACCAGAGGGGGACCCACCTGGCCACGAGGGTGGGGGCGCGCCCTACCCCTCATGGGGTGCCCCCTGCCTCGTGGGCCCCCTGCTGGCTCTCCGATGGCCATCTTCTGCTATATGAGGTCTTTCGTCGAGGAAAAAATCATAAGCAACCTTTCGGGACGAAACTCCGCCGCCACGAGGCGGAACCTTGGCGGAACCAATCTAGGGCTCCGGCAGAGCTGTTCTGCTGGGGAAACTTCCCTCCGGGAGGGGGAAATCATCGCCATTGTCATCACCAACGCTCCTCTCACCGGGAGAGGGCAATCTCCATCAACATCTTCACCAGCACCATCTCCTCTCAAACCCCAGTTCATCTCTTGTATCCAATTCTTGTCTCCAAGTCCGGGATTGGTACTAGTAGGTTGCTAGTAGTGTTGATTACTCCTTGTAGTTGATGCTAGTTGGTTTATTTGGTGGAAGATCATATGTTCAGATCCTTTATGCATATTAATACCCCTCTGATTATGAACATGAATATGCTTTGCGAGTAGTTACGTTTGTTCCTGAGGACATGGGAGAAGTCTTGCTATTAGTAGTCATGTGAATTTGGTATTCGTTCAATATTTTGATGAGATGTATGTTGTCTAGCCTCTAGTGGTGTTATGTGAACGTCGACTACATAACACTTCACCATTATTTGGGCCTAGAGGAAGGTATTGGGAAGTAATAAGTAGATGATGGGTTGCTAGAGTGACAGAAGTTTAAACCCTAGTTTATGCGTTGCTTTGTAAGGGGCTGATTTGGATCCATATGTTTCATGCTATGGTTAGGTTTACCTTAATACTTTTGTTGTAGTTGCGGATGCTTGCAATAGAGGTTAATCATAAGTGGGATGTTTGTTCAAGTAATAACAGCACCCAAGCACCGGTCCACCCACATATCAAATTATCAAAGTACCGAACGCGAATCATATGAACGTGATGAAAACTAGCTTGACGATATTCGCATGTGTCCTCGGGAGCGCTTTTCTTTATATAAGAGTTTGTCCAGGCTTGTCCTTTGCTACAAAAAGGATTGGGACACCTTGCTGCACTTTATTTACTTTTGTTACTTGTTTCTCGTTACAAATTATCCTATCACAAAACTATCTGTTACCACTTAGTTCAGTACTTGCAGAGAATACCTTGCTGAAAACCGCTTATCATTTCCTTCTGCTCCTCGTTGGGTTCGACACTCTTACTTATAGAAAGGACTATGATAGATCCCCTATACTTGTGGGTCATCAAGACTCTTTTCTGGCGCCGTTGCCGGGGAGTGAAGCGCCTTTGGTAGGTGGAATTTGGTAAGGAAAAATTTATATAGTGTGCTGAAATTTACTGTCACTTGTTACTATGGAAAGTAATCCTCTGAGGGTCTTGTTCGGGGTATCTTCATGCCGACCAGTAGAGCAAAGAGTTCCTCCTCAACCTACTGAACCTACTGCAAATGAAAATGTTCCCTTTGAAGTTCCTTCGGGTATGTTAGAAAAACTGCTAGATAATCCTTTTACAGGAGATGGAACAAAGCATCCTGATGAACACCTAATATATGTGGATGAAGTTTGTGGATTATATAAGCTTGCAGGTATACCCGATGATGTTGTTAAGAAGAAGGTCTTCCCTTTATCTTTGGAGGGAGATGCATTGACATGGTATAGGCTATGTGATGATACGGGGTCATGGAACTATAAACGATTGAAATTGGAATTTCATCAAAGGTATTATCCTATGCATCTTGTTCATCATGATCGCAATTATATATATAATTTTTGGCCTCGCGAAGGAGAAAGCATCACTCAAGCTTGGGGAGGCTTAAATCAATGTTATATTCATGCCCCAATCATGAGCTCCCGAGAGAAATAATTCTTCAAAGTTTTTATGCTCGGCTTTCTGATAACAATCGCACCATGCTCGATACTTCTTGTGCTGGCTCTTTTATGACGAAGACTATTGAATTCAAATGGAATTTATTGGATAGAATTAAACGCAACTCTGAAGATTGGGATCTCGACGAAGGTAAGGAGTCAGGCATGACACCTAAGTTTGATTGTGTTAAATCTTTTATGGATACCGATGTTTTCCGTAAATTTAGCACTAAATATGGACTTGATTCTGATATAGTAGCTTCTTTCTGTGAATCTTTTGCTACTTATGTTGATCGCCCCAAGAAGAAGTGGTTTAAATATCATCCTCCCATAGAAGTAAAAGTAGTTGCACCTACTAAAGTTGAAGAAAAGACTGTCACTTATAATGATCCTATTGTTCCTACTTCTTATGTTGAGAAACCACCTTTTCCTGTTAGGAAAATGGATCATACTAAAGCTTCAACTGTGGTTCGTAAAAGCAATATTAAAACTTATACACCTCCTGAGCAAGTTAAAGTTGAACCTAATATTGCTATTGTTAAAGATCTCTTGTCTGATAATATTGATGGGCATGTTATTCATTTTTGCAGTGAAACCGCTAGAATTGCCAACCTTGTGCTAAAGATAAACATAGACCTGTGGTAGGCGTGCCTGTTATTTCTGTTAAAATAGGAGATCATTGTTATCATGGCTTATGTGATATGGGTGCTAGTCCTAGTGTTATATCTTACGACTTATACAAAGAAATTATGCATGACATTGCACCCACTGAGATGGAAGATATTGATGTCACAATTAAACTTGCCAATAGAGATACTATATCACCAATGGGAATTGTTAGAGATGTTGAAGTCTTGTGTGGGAAAACTAAATATACTGCTGATTTTCCTGTTCTTGGTTCCCCACAAGATAGTTTTTGTCCCATTATTTTTGGTAGACCCTTCTTGAACACCGTTAACGCTAAGATGGACTGTGAAAAGAATGTTGTTACTATTGGTTTGGATGATATGTCTCATGAGTTTAATTTCTCTAAATTTAGTAGACGACACCGTGAACAAGAATTTCCTAGTAAGGATGAAATTATTAGTCTTGCTTCTATTGTCGTACCTCCTAGTAATCCTTTAGAACAATATTTGCTAGACCATGAAAATGATATGTTTATGAATGAAAGAAGGGAAATAGATGAAGTATTCTTTAAGCAGGAACCTATTCTGAAACACAATTTTCCTGTTGAAATCCTAGGGGATCCTCCTCCACCCAAGGGTGATCCCGTGATTGAGCTTAAACCATTGCCTGATAATCTTAAATATGCTTATCTTGATGAAAATAAGATATATCCTATTATTATTAGTGCTAAGCTTTCAGAACATGAAGAGGAGAGATTATTGAAAACTCTGAAGAAGCACCGTGCTGCTATTGGATATACTCTTGATGATCTTAAGGGCATTAGTCCCACTCTATGTCAGCATAAAATAAATTTGTAAGAATATGCCAAACCAGTCAGTGATCATCAACGAAGGCTTAATCCCAAGATGAAAGAAGTGGTAAGAAAAGAAATACTAAAGCTTCTGGAGGCCGGTATAATTTATCCCGCTGCTGATAGTCAGTGGGTAAGTCCTGTCCATTGTGTCTCTAAGAAGGGAGGTATTACTGTTGTTCCTAATGATAAAGATGAATTGATTCCGCAAACAATTATTACAGGTTATAGGATGGTAATTGACTTCCGTAAATTAAATAAGGCTACTAAAAAGGATCATTACCCATTACCTTTTATTGATCAAATGCTAGAAACATACACACTATTGCTTTCTAGATGGTTATTCTGGTTTCTCTCAAATACCCGTGTTAGCTAATGATCAATCAAAAACTACTTTTACATGCCCTTTTGGTACTTTTGCTTATAGACGTATGCATTTTGGTTTATGTAATGCACCTGCTACCTTTCCATGATGGATATATTCTCTGACTTTTGTGAAAAGATTTGTGAGGTTTTCATGGATGACTTTTCCGTATATGGATCCTCTTTTGATGATTGCTTGAGCAACCTTGATCGAGTTTTGCAGAGATGTGAAGAAACTAACCTTGTATTGAATTGGGAAAAGTGCAACTTTATGGTTAATGAAGGTATTGTCTTGGGGCATAAAGTTTCTGCAAGAGGTATTGAAGTTGATAAAGCCAAGGTTGATGCTATTGAAAAGATGCCATGTCCCAAGGACATCAAAGGTATAAGAAGTTTCCTTGGTCACGCCAGATTTTATAGGAGGTTCATTAAGGACTTCTCAAAAATTTCTCGGCCTCTGACTAATTTATTACAAAAAGATATACCATTTGTCTTTGATGATGATTGTGTAGAAGCATTTGAAATATTTTAAAAAGCATTGATCTCTGCACCTATTGTTCAGCCACCTGATTGGAATTTACCCTTTGAAATTATGTGTGATGCCAGTGATTATGCTGTAGGTGTTGTTCTAGGGCAAAGAGTTGATAAGAAATTAAATGTTATCCATTATGCTAGTAAGACTCTAGACAATGCTCAAAGAAATTATGCTACCACTGAAAAAGAATTCTTAGCAGTTGTATTTGCTTGTGATAAGTTCAGACCCTATATTGTTGATTCTAAAGTAACTATTCACACTAATCATGCCGCTATTAAATATATGATGGAAACTAAAGATGCTAAACCTAGACTTATTAGATGGGTTCTCTTGCTACAAGAATTTGATTTGCATATTGTTGACAGAAAGGGAGCTGAGAACCCTGTTGCAGACAACTTGTCTAGGTTAGAAAATGTTCTTGATGACCCACTACCTATTGATGATAGCTTTCCTGATGAACAATTAAATGTTATAGATACTTCTCATAGTACTCCATGGTATGCTGATTATGCTAATTATATTGTTGCTAAATTTATACCACCTAGCTTCACATACCAGCAAAAGAAAAAGTTCTTCTATGATTTGAGACATTACTTTTGGGATGACCCACATCTTTATAAAGAAGGAGTAGATGGTGTTATTAGACGTTGTGTGCCTGAGCATGAATAGGAACAGATCCTACGCAAGTGACACTCCGAAGCTTACGGAGGACACCACGCTGGAGATAGAACTGCACATAAGGTATTGCAATCCGGTTTTTATTGGCCTACTCTCTTCAAGGATGTCCGTAAGTTTGTCTTGTCATGTGATGAATGTCAAAGAATTGGTAATATTGGTAGACGTCAAGAAATGCCTATGAATTATTCACTTGTTATTGAACCATTTGATGTTTGGGGCTTTGATTATATGGGACTTTTTCCTACCTTTAATGGATATACACATACTTTAGTTGTTGTTGATTACGTTACTAAGTGGGTAGAAGCTATTCCAACTAGTAGTGCTGATCATAACACTTCTATTAAAATGCTTAAGGAAGTTATTTTTCTGAGGTTTGGAGTCCCTAGATATTTAATGAATGATGGTGGTTCACATTTTATTCATGGTGCTTTCCGTAAAATGCTTGCTAAGTATGCTATTAATCATAGAATTGCATCTCCTTTTCACCCACAGTCTAGTGGTCAAGTAGAATTGAGTAAGAGAGAACTCAAATTAATTTTGCAAAAGACTGTCAATAGGTCTAGAAAGAATTGGTCCAAGAAACTTGATGATGCATTATGGGCCTATAGAACTGCATATAAAAATCATATGGGTATGTCTCCATATAAAATGGTTTATGGAAAAGCATGTCACTTACCTCTCGAACTAGAACATATGGCTTATTGGGTTGTTAAAGAGCTCAACTATGATTTCAAACTTGCCAGTGAGAAGAGATTATTTGATATTAGCTCACTTGATGAATGGAGTACCCAAGCTTATGAAAATGCCAAGTTGTTTAAAGAAAAAGTTAAAAGATGGCATGACAAAAGGATACAAAAGCGTGAGTTTAACGTAGGTGATTATGTATTGCTATACAACTCTCGTTTAAGATTTTTTGCAAGAAAACTTTTGTCTAAATGGGAAGGCCCTTACGTTATCGAGGAGGTCTATCGTTCCGGTGCCATAAAAATCAACAACTTCGAAGGCACAAATCCGAAGGTGGTAAACGGTCAAAGAATTAAACATTATATCTCAGGTAATCCTATAAATGTTGAAACCGTAACCCCGGAGGAATACATAAGGGACACTTTCCAGAACGTTTCGGACTCCGAAAAGGAATAGGTATGTGGTACGGTAAGTAAACCGACTCCAAAACAGTTTTTAAGGTAATATTTCTCCGTTTTGGAATTTTTAGAGAAATAGAAAAATAAGAAGCAGTCCGGGAAGGACACGAGGGATCCATGAGGGTGGAGGGCGCGCCCTACCCCCCTGGGCGCGCCCCCTACCTCGTGGGCACCTCGTGTGCATTCCGGACTCCGTTTTCTTGCACGATACGTATTTTGGTCGGTAAAAATTCATTATATATTCTCCCGAAGGTTTTGACTCCTGTATCACACGAATATCCTCTGTTCTTGTTTCGAGCTGTTTTTCTGACAGATCCAGATTATCAATGATGTCCCCAAGTGCCTCCAAGGACAAGTTCTTTGAGAAGGTTATCAACCCTTACCTCACGGAGGTGCTGTGACACCCTCAAACCATTGAGATGCGTGATGGGTTGCTGCACATCCGCGATACTGAGGGACCGAAGGGGACCGGAAGCATGGAGGCGAGGCTCGAAGCAGTGGAGCAACAAGTTTTCAAGTGCCAGGGGATGGTGGAACGTGGACTCAACTCTAACCACATGATGATCGCGGAGTTCACTAGCAACCACAAGTTGGACGCCGACAACATCGGGGGGGGGCATCTTCAAGCTTCATGAGAAGATCGAGCACCTTCAAGCCCAAATCTATGACCTGCAAAACCAAAACTGTGAGTATGAACATAGATTCAAAAGGATGAGTTTGGCTGCAGAGTTGAGGATCCCGGAGACTCGATCATCCTTCTATGATGGTGAGCCTATGCCTTGGAAGATGGACGACAAGCCCGCATCATCAACATCACCTCCATCTTCTTCACCAACAAGGGAGGAGATATAATCACATGGGTATGGGCACTCCCCTTGGCAACTGCCAAGCTTGGGGGAGGTGCCCCGGTATCGTATCACCATCACACTCCTACCTTTACCGTTTTCTTAGTCCTATCCTATTAGTAGTATCTTGATCTAGTAGAATAAAGTTTATGGCATGATCTAGTTTTGAGTTTTGCTTTATGATCTCTCTATGTAATCGAGTCCGTGAGCTATATAATAAAGATTAGTGTTGAGTCAAGGGCTTGATTATTTTGCCATGATCTTGAATGAGTAAAAGAAAAGAGAAAAGAATAAAAAGAAACAAATAGTTCATATTGATCTTATTGAGAGTAATGGCTTCACATAGAAAGAGTATGATGATTAAAAGTTGTTGGGAGTTGGCAGGCATAGCTTTGGTCATCATTGCAATTAATAGGAAGTAATAAGGAAATAGAGGTTTCACATATAAATATATTATTATTGACATCTTTTATGGTTGGGAGCACTCGTTAAAATATGACATGATAAAGAGTTGATGTTGGACAAGGAAGACAACGTAATGGGTTGTGTTTTCTTATATCTGAGATAAAGTATGTTATCATGGATCATCCAACATGTTGAGCTTGCCTTTCCCCCTCGTGCTAGCCAAATTCTCAGCACCAAGTAGAGATACTACTTGTGCTTCCAAATACCCTTTAAACCGGTTTTGCCATGAGAGTCCACCATATCTACCTATGGATTGAGTAAGATCCTTCAAGTAAGTTGTCATCGTTGCAAAGCAATAAAAATTGCTCTCTAAATATGTATGACTTATTAGTGTGGGAGAAAATAAGCTTTATACGATCTTGTGATGTAGAAGAAATAAAAATGACGGACTGCATAATAAAGGTTCATATCACAAGGGGCAATATAAAGTGACGTTCTTTCGCATTAAGATTTCATGCATCCAACCATAAAAGCGCATGGCAACCTATGCTTCCCTCTACGAAGGGCCTATCTTTTACTATTATCTTCTACCTTATGCAAGAGTCATGGTGATCTTCACCTTTCCTTTTTACATTTTATCCTTTGGCAAGCACAGTATGTTGGAAAGATCCTGATAGATATATCTAATTGGATGTAGGGGATCATGAGTTATTATTGTTGACATTACCCTTGAGGTAAAAGGTTGGGAGGCGAAACTATAAGCCCCTATCTTTCTCTGTGTCCGATTAAAACTCCGTAACCACAAGTTTTGCGTGAGTGTTAGCAATTATGAAAGACTAAATGATAGTTGAGTATGTGGACTTGCTATTAAGCTTTGACATAGACTCTTTCTGATGTTATGATAAATTGCAATTGCTTCAATGACTGAGATTATAGTTTGTTAGTTCTCAATAAAGTTTTTGAGTCATACTTTTGCATTGTGAATAGATTATTACTTGATCATAAGAAATCATACGACGATATCTATATATGTTGCTGTTATGAGGATAATCATGATGCCTACATGTCTGTATTTTATTTTTATCGACACCTCTACCTCTAAACATGGGGACATATTTATCGTTATCGGCTTTCGCTTGAGGACAAGCGAGGTCTAAGCTTGGGGGAGTTGATACGTCCATTTTGCATCATGCTTTATTTCGATATTTATTGCATTATGGGATGTTATTACACGTTATGTCACAATACTTATGCCTACTCTCTCTTATTTTACAAGGTTTACATAAGGAGGGAGAATGTCGGCAGCTGGAATTCTGGGCTGGAAAAGGAGCAAATATTAGAGACCTATTCTGCACAACTCCAAAAGTCCTAAAACTCCACGGAAGTCATTTGTGGAAATAATAAAAAATATTGAGCGGAAGAAGTTCACCAGAGGGGGACCCACCTGGCCACGAGGGTGGGGGGCGTGCCCTACCCCCTAGGGCACGCCCCCTGCCTCGTGGCCCCCCTGCTGGCTCTCCAATGGCCATCTTCTGCTATATGAGGTCTTTCGTGAAGGAAAAAATCATAAGCAACCTTTCGGGACGAAACTCCGCCGCCACGAGGCGGAACCTTGGCGGAACCAATCTAGGGCTCCGGCAGAGCTGTTCTGCCGGGTAAACTTCCCGCCGGGAGGGGGAAATCATCGCCATCGTCATCACCAACGCTCCTCTCATCCGGAGAGGGCAATATCCATCAACATCTTCACCAGCACCATCTCCTCTCAAACCCTAGTTCATCTCTTGTATCCAATTCTTGTCTCCAAGTCCGGGATTGGTACTAGTAGGTTGCTAGTAGTGTTAATTACTCCTTGTAGTTGATGCTAGTTGGTTTATTTGGTGGAAGATCATATGTTCAGATCCTTTATGCATATTAATACACACCTGATTATGAACATGAATATGCTTTGTGAGTAGTTACGTTTGTTCCTGAGGACATGGGAGAAGTCTTGCTATTAGTAGTCATGTGAATTTGGTATTCGTTCGATATTTTGATGAGATGTATGTTGTCTAGCCTCTAGTGGTGTTATGTGAACGTCGACTACATAACACTTCACCATTATTTGGGCCTAGAGGAAGGCATTGGGAAGTAATAAGTAGATGATGGGTTGCTAGAGTGACAGAAGCTTAAATCCTAGTTTATGCGTTGCTTGCTAAGGGGCTGATTTGGATCCATATGTTTCATGCTATGGTTAGGTTTACCTTAATACTTTTGTTATAGTTGCGGATGCTTGCAAAAGAGGTTAATCATAAGTGGGATGTTTGTTCAAGTAAGAACAACACCCAAGCACCGGTCCACCCACATATCAAATTATCAAAGTACCGAACGCGAATCATATGAACGTGATGAAAACTAGCTTGACGATATTCGCATGTGTCCTCGGGAGCGCTTTTCTTTATATAAGAGTTTGTCCAGGCTTGTCCTTTGCTACAAAAAGGATCGGGCCACCTTGCTGCACTTTATTTACTTTTGTTACTTGTTGCTCGTTACAAATTATCCTATCGCAAAACTATCTGTTACCACTTATTTCAGTACTTGCAGAGAATACCTTGCTGAAAACCGCTTATCATTTCCTTCTGCTCCTCGTTGGGTTCGACACTCTTACTTATCGAAAGGACTACGATAGATCCCCTATACTTGTGGGTCATCAAGGGCCTCCTTCCGCAATCATCGTTATAAAGCCATAAATATGCATCAGTTTGACTTAAGATTTTGGCCAAGATGGGTTGCCTGGCTCCTGTGCTTACCCCTACGTTCCCGATTGTTCAGCTAGGTGGTAAAGGGAGCACCTCTGGATTGTTACTACCGGGTCATCCGAGTAAGTACCTCAGACTGGGTGAAGCCGAAAGCTAGCAATCTTAAAGGATCACACTGGTCGGCAATGACGGAAGTGAAAATTTTGGTTCATTAATACCATAGAGTTCGGGAACTTTCCCTGAACTAAATCCTCAATATTTTCCTCCCACATTGATCGGAGGTGAGGTTTCATGATCATGATAAGCATGACGACCCAAAGAAAGGAACCGATAGTGGGACTATTTTCTTTGGAAGATGTTTCTTACGTTAAAACGTAATATAATATATCTCTCTGTGTACCTTCGTTTATAAAACCATATGGACAGATTGCATTGTTTTCCATAAATATTTGCCCTTATAACGACTTTATAAAGTAGGAAAACACTCCTTGGCTACTGGCCGAAGAGGTTGAAGCCGATGGTCGGTCAACAAAGTTTTGTACTATTGATACGTCCATTTTGCATCATGCTTTTATATCGATATTTATTGCATTATGGGCTGTTATTACACGTTATGTCACAATACTTATGCCTATTCTCTCTTATTTTACAAGGCTTACATGAAGAGGGAGAATGCCGGCAGCTGGAATTCTGGGCTGGAAAAAGAGCAAATATTAGAGACCTATTCTGCACAGCTCCAAAAGTCCTGAACCTTCACGGAAGTCATTTTTGGAATTAATAAAAAATATTGAGCGAAGAAAATACCACAGGGGGCCCACACCCTGGCCACGAGGGTGGGGGCGCGCCCTACCCCCCCTGGGCGTGCCCCTGCCTCGTGGGCCCCCTGGAAGGCATCTGGTGCCCATCCTCTGCTATATGAAGTCTTTCGTCCGAGGGAAAAATCATAAGCAAGCTCTCGGGAAGAAACTCCGCCGCCACGAGGCGGAACCTTGGTGGAACCAATCTAGGGCTTCGTCAGAGCTGTTATGCCGGGGAAACGTCCCTCCAGGAGGGGGAAATCATCGCCATCATCATCACCAACGATCACCATCTCCTCTCAAACTCTAGTTCATCTCTTGTATACAATCTTTGTCCCAAAGCCTCAGATTGCTACCTGTGGGTTTCTAGTAGTGTTGATTACTCCTTGTAATTGATGCTAGTTGGTTTATTTGGTGGAAGATCATATGTTCAGATCCTTAATGCATATTAATACCCCTCTGATTATGAACATGAATATGATTTGTGAGTAGTTACGTTTGTTACTGAGGACATGGGAGAAGTCTTGCTATAAGTAGTCATGTGAATTTGGTATTCGTTCGATATTTTGATGAGATGTATGTTGTCTCTCCTCTAGTGGTGTTATGTGAATGTCGACTACATGACACTTCACCATTGTTTGGGCCTAGAGGAAGGCATTGGGAATTAATAAGTAGATTATGGGTTGCTAGAGTGACAGAATCTTAAACCCTAGTTTATGAGTTGCTTCGTAAGGGGTTGATTTGGATCCATATGTTTCATGCTATGGTTATGTTTACCTTAATACTTATTTTGTAGTTGTGGATGCTTGCAACAGGGGTTAATCATAAGTGGGATTCTTGTCCAAGAAAGGATAGCACCCAAGCACCGGTCCACCCACATACCAAATTATCAAACTAACAAACGCGAATCATATGAGCGTGATGAAAACTAGCTTGACGATAATTCCCATGTGTCCTCGGGGGCGCTTTTCTCTATATAAGAGTTTGTCCAGGCTTGTCCTTTGCTACAAAAAGGATTGGGCCATCTTGCTGCACCTTGTTTACTTTCATTACTTGTTACCCGTTACAAATTACCTTATCACAAAACTATCTGTTACCGATAATTTCAGTGCTTGCAGAGAATACCTTGCTGAAAAACGCTTATCATTTCCTTCTGCTCCTCGTTGGGTTCGACACTCTTACTTATCAAAAGGACTACGATAGATCCCTATACTTGTGGGTCATCAAGACTTTTTTCTGGCGCCGTTGCCGGGGAGTGAAGCGCCTTTGGTAGGTGGAATTTGGTAAGGAAAAATTTATATAGTGTGCTGAAATTTACTATCACTTGTTACTATGGAAAGTAATCCTCGTAGGGGCTTGTTCGGGGTTTCTTCGTCCCGACCAGTAGAGAAAAGAGTTGCTCCTCAACCTACTGAACCTACTAAAAATGTTTACTTTGAAATTTCTTCGGGTATGATAGAGAAACTTCTAGCTAATCCTTTTGCAGGAGATGGAACATTGCATCCTGATTTACACTTAATCTATGTGGATGGAGTTTGTGGATTGTTTAAGCTTGCAGGTATGCCCGAGGATGTTGTCAAGAAAAAGGTCTTCCCTTTATCTTTATCTTTGAAGGGAGATGCATTGACATGGTTTAGGCTATGTGATGATATGGGATCATGGAACTACAACCAATTGAAATTGGAATTTCATCAGAAGTTTTATCCTATGCATCTTGTTCATCGTGATCGTAATTACATATATAATTTTTGGCCTCACGAAGGAGAAAGCATCGCTCAAGCTTGGGGGAGGCTTAATTCAATGTTATATTCTTGCCCCAATCATGAGCTCTCAAGAGAAATGATTATGCAAAAAATTTATGATCGACTTTCTCTCAATAATCGCTCCATGCTCGATACTTCTTGTACTGGCTCTTTTATGATGAAGACTATTGAATTCGAATGGTATTTATTGGAAAGAATTAAACGCAACTATGAAGATTGGGACCTCGACGAAGGTAAGGAGTCAGGTATAACACCTAAGTTTGATTGTGTTAAATCTTTTATGGATACAGATGTTTTTCGTGAATTTAGCACTAAATATGCACTTGACTCCGAGATAGTAGCTTCTTTCTGTGAATCCTTTGCTACTCATGTTGATCTCCCTAAGGAGAAGTGGTTTAAATATAATCCTCCCATTGAAGTAAAAGTAGTTGCACCTATTAAAGTTGAAGAAAAGACTATCACTTATAATAATCCTGTTGTTCCTACTGCTTATATTGAGAAACCACCTTTCCCTGTTAGAATAAAGGATCATGCTAAAGCTTCAACTGTTGTTCGTAAGAGTAATACTAGAACACCTACACCCCCTGAGAAAATTAAAGTAGAACCTAGTATTGCTATGGTTAAAGATCTCTTGGCTGATAATATTTATGGGCATGTTATTTACTTCTGTGAGGAAACTGCTAGAATTGCTAGACCTGATACTAAAAATAAACATAGACATGTTGTAGGCATGCCTGTTATTCCTGTTAAAATAGGAGATCATTATTATCATGCTTATGTGATATGGGTGCTAGTGCAAGTGCAATACCTCATTCCTTATACAAAGAAATTATGCATGATATTGCACCTGCTGAGATAGAAGAAATTGATGTTACAATTAAGCTGGCCAATAGAGATACTATTTCACCAATCGGGATTGTTAGAGATGTTGAAGTCTTGTGTGGGAAAGTTAAATATCCTGCTGATTTTCTTGTTCTTGGTTCCCCACAAGATAGCTTTTGTCCCATCATATTTGGTAGACCCTTCTTGAATACTGTTAATGCTAGGATAGACTATGAAAAGGATGTTGTTACTATTGGTTTGGGGGATATCTCTCATGAGTTTAACTTTTCTAAATTTCATAGACAACCCCGCGACGAGGATTTGCCTAGTAAAGATGAAATTATTGATCTTGCTTCTATTGCCGTGCCTCCTAATGATCCTTTAGAACTATATTTGCTAGACCATGAAAATGATATGTAGATGAATGAAAGAAGGGAAATAGATGAAGTATTTTTTAAACAAGGACCTATCTTGAAACACAACTTGCCTGTTGAAATCCTAGGGGACCCTCCTCCACCCAAGGGTGATCCCATGTTTGAGCTTAAACCATTACCTCATACTCTTAAATATGCTTATCTTGATGAAAAGAAGATATATCATGTTATTATTAGTGCTAACCTTTCAGAGCATGAAGAAAAGAAATTATTGAAAACTCCAAAGAAGCACCGTGCTGCTATTGGATATACTCTTGATGATCTTAAGGGCATTAGTCCCACTCTATGCCAGTACAAAATAAAATTGGAGAAATACGCTAAACCAGTTGTTGATCACCAACGAAGGTTGAATCCTAAGATGAAAGAAGTGGTAAGGAAAGAAATACTAAAGCTTTTGAAGGCAGGTATAATTTATCCCGTTGTTGATAGTCAGTGGGTAAGTCCTATCCATTATGTCCCTAAGAAGGGAGGTATGTCGGTGTACTAGAGTAGGGGTACCCTAGTATCCCGAACTTGTGCACGGGCAGTCGCAGCACCCCGCGGCAAGGCTTGTCGGGTGACCGCTAAGGTCCTCTGTGGTTCCTTTGGAGCCATGCAAGAACAAAGTATTCAAGCCAAGGAGACAAGGCCCCGGCAAGAGGAGCTTGCCGGGAAGACCACTCAAGGCACAAGACCCCGGCAAGAGGAGCTTGCCGGGAAGGCCAACCAAGGCATCTCAAGGAACTTGCCGCGACGCGCCACGCGTCCCGGTGAGCGGCAAGCCTCCGGACGCGACAAGACAATGACCACGGCAAGGCGTTTACCGCGGCAAGCTACCTCTCCGTACCCATGCTCCAGCACATCCACCAACATGTCGCTCTGGGACCCTTCCAGGCGTATGTGGCGGGAGGCTGTGCAGCCAGCGGTACGCGGTGGCAAGCGGTGCTGACAAGATTGCCATCGTGGCAAACGGTGGCGTCCCTGACGGTCCCTTTTTGCACTGTTTGGGTGACGCAGATGGGCATTTAATGCCATTGTCCCCTGCCGTCAGGGTTAGGTATGATACTCTGTACAGGTAGCTGTACCAACCGCAACACCTTTCCATTTTTACCCCTGTCTACGTTGCCACCTGTCGGTGACCCCTTGAGCATATAAAAGGAGGCCCATGCGCAACGTAGAAGGGGGAGAGAGAGGAACAGGAGAACACTCACGCTCGGTCTCGTTAGCTGCTGGTGTGTACTGTAGCACTCAGCGCTCCCGAGAAAGAACTCGATACAAATCACAAAGCAGGAGTAGGGTTTTACGCATCCGTGTGGCCCGAACCTGGGTAAACTGCTCGTGTGCTTCGCCTCGATCTGCTCTTCGTGCGGTCTCCGCCCCCGCCGAACCAAAAGGGGCTCAGTCCCCATAGGTGCTCGCGGATCAGTTTCCCCGACATCTTTGGCGCGCCAGGTAGGGGGCGTCGAGGTTGCGTGAACCTGATCCGGCGTTCACGCGAGCTAGATCTTCATCATCTTCATCGACATGCCGCCGAAGAAGAAGGCTTCGGAGGCGGCTGCTCCGTCCGCGACAAACCCACCACCGCCGGAGCAAACGGCTGGTGGGGTAGACGCCGGCGGAAGAACAGGCGTCGACGAGGGAGCTCACGGTGCCGCCAGGTCCAAGGACAAGGCTGCGCTGCCCATCGGCGGCGTAGCCGGCTCCCATAACGACCGGGCGCACTCCAAGACCTCGGCGTCCGTACATGCACCGCGCTCATCTCAGGAGGCGCGGGACCGGCAGCGTCATGGTACTCACGGTACCATACGCTTGCTAGACCCAGATCGAGCTGGTGGATCTCGGAATGCTCAAGACCAGCATGCGCGCCAACATGCTGGCACGAGCAAGGCACGGTCGCCTGGACGGGATACTGCTCCTTCTAATATAGTTAGAAGTCCGAGCATATCCCGCTCCTCACACCGTTCGCCACCGCTACCCGCCACTCCAGCAGAAGCTTTGGCGCGAGCTCAACTGCTCCTAGATTACCCTCCAACGGCGGACAAGATCGACGACTGGAGGGCCACCATTCAGAGTCTCATCGGCTTTGCCAACGGCGACGCTCCACGGCAGCCGAGTACATCGCAGCCGCAGCAAGCCAGCCAGGCACGAGCCGGTGGCGACATGACCGGTGGGGGTGCAACCACCGTGCACTCCCCGCCGCGAAGGCCAAGATCGCCGCCTCGCCGGATCCACCTCGACAGCGACTCCACCGCATCATCGGATCCACGAGCTCGTCGCGATCAACGCCAAGTTCTTCACGAACGACAGCAAGAAGACGCTCGAACTCGCATCGAGCGCCGAAGAGAAGCGCGGCGTCAATCGGACCAGCGCGCTGGGCCCTTTGTCGACATGCATGCGCCAGGGGAACCAGGCGACTTGCCGTACGCGGTAGGTTGCCCTGCGTTTACCCGTGAGCTACGGCAAGTCCAGTGGCCCAGCACCAAGAATTTCAAGCCAGACGTACCAGAGAAGTACGACGGCAAGTCGCATCCGTGGGAGTTCCTTAGCATCTACACCATCGTGGTGCAAGCTGCTGGGGGACGGGACGACAAGATCCTTGCAAACTACTTCTCGCTGGTGCTCAAGCCCAACGTCAGGTCCTGGCTCATGCACTTGCCGGACAACTCCATATCCTCCTGGGCAGACCTATGCCATCAGTTTGTCGGCGCCTTTACAGGCGGCCACAAACCTCATGGCCAAGAGAGTGACCTTCATCTGCTCGCCCAGAAGGAAGGAGAGCCCCTGCGCAAGTACATTCAGAGATTCAGCCGTGTACAGCGCACCATCCCAGATGTCCACCCTGCCGCGGTTATCAGCGCGTTCCATCAGAATGTGCGTAACCGCAGGATGCGGGAGGAGATGGCGATGTGCAAGATCAGAGACGTTAGTGAGCTGTATGCCCTGGCCGACAAGTGTGCACGTGCTGAGGAAGGGAGGAAGCTCCCCGGAGAGAATACAGGAGCGGGAGAATTTGACAGCGAGGATGCTGCCCCGGCAAAGAAAAATCGGTGGCCGAACAACAAGAAGAGGAAAGGCAAAGATGTGCTAGTTGTTGAGCAGTCCGGCAACGAAGGTGGCGCCAAGAAAGCCAAAGCTGGTAGCTCCGGCAAGGAGGTTGCCGCATGTGCCAACTGCCACGCTGTGGCGGTCGCCGACAAGCAGGACGGCACCAACAAACAGTACTTCAAGATCCACCGCACCAAGGGCCATGACCTCCAGAGCTGCAAGAAGGTCGAGCAGCTTGTCGAGCTGCAAAAGGCCGAATACGAGCGACGCGACAAGGAGAAAGCCCAAGAAGGTGCTGGAGGATCCGGCATGAAGCGCCCAGGCCGGGGAGGACGCCGCGGCAAGGCCAAGCAGCGGCAAGGAGACAGACCTCCCCGCGGCCGCGACAACGATGAAGATGACGACGACGACGAAGACATGGATGATACCGAGACCAGTGAGCAGGAGTTCCAGAAAGCCATAGAGGTCTTGTGCGTTGACGGCGGTGCTTCTCTGCATACTTCACACCGCCAACTCAAGCAGTGGGTGCGGGAAGTCAATGCGGCAGAACCACCTGTCGAGTCACGCAAGCTTCTGAAATGGTCCAGCACGCCTATCATCTTTGGTATTGAGGACCACCCTGATCGCACAACTACGGTCGGGTGCCTGCCGATGTTGGTTTCACCAACTATCCGCAACCTCAAGGTCACTAAGATGCTAGTTGACGGCGGGGCCGGCTTGAACCTGATCTCCTCTGCTGTGCTCCAGAAACTCCAGGTCCCTGACAGCGAGCTTGAAGAGACCGGCACATTCCAAGGAATCAACCCGGGAAGGAGCAAGCCGAAGGGGAAGATCACGTTGCCGGTGACATTTGGCAGCGAGTTGAACTTCAGAACTGAGAGGGTCACTTTTGACGTTGCCGATTTTCCATTACCTTACAATGGGATTCTCGGCCGCCCAGCGCTCGCCAAGTTCATGGCGGCCTCTCACTATGCGTATAACATGCTGAAGATGCCAGGCCCGATAAGTGTCATCTCTGTCCCTGGCGACAAGAAGAATGCTCTTATCTGTGCCGACAAGATTTACCGGGAAGCGACAGCCGCAACGGATCACAAGTCACTTGCCGCTGAAGCTCCCGGGAGGAAGAAGAAGACCAAGTAGGACAAGAGTTCTGATGCCCACTCCGGCAAGCGCACCTCTTCGGAGTGCTGCGCTACCGTCGAGGACGCACCATCGAGCTCCACCGGCAAGTGTAAGAAGACAATGGCAGCTCCGCCAGAGACCAAGAAGGTGTCCGCCAAGGAGGACGACACTGGTGGTACCTTCACCATCAGTGCCACTCTCGACCCTAAATAGGAAAGCGCGCTCATTGCTTTCCTGCGGGCGAACGTCGATGTGTTCGCGTGGCAACCGTCTGACATCCCCGGTGTTCCCAGGAAAGTAATTAAGCACCACCTTGCCGTCTGTCCTCATGCGCGGCCCGTCAAGCAGAAAGTCAGGAAGCAAGCAGTGGAGCGCCAAGAATTCATCGCAGAAGAGATCAAGAAGTTGGAAGCGGCAGGCCTTGTCAGGGGAGTGCTCCATCCTACGTGGTTGGCCAATCCTGTAGTCGTGCGCAAGGCAAACGGGAAATGGAGGCTTTGTATCGACTTTACCGATGTTAACAAAGCTTGTCCCAAAGACCCATTTCCCTTGCCGCGCATTGACCAGATTGTTGACTCCACGGCCGGATGTGACTTGCTTTCATTTCTTGACGCATACTCAGGATACCATCAGATCTTCATGGCAGAAGAGGATGAGGAGAAGACCGCATTCATCACTCCATGTGGCACGTACTGTTTCATACGGATGCCTTTCGGTTTAAAGAATGCTGGTTCAACATTCGCAAGGGTAGTCCATGCCACTTTTGAGACACAAATACACAGAAATGTGGAAGCCTACATGGATGACGTAGTGGTCAAGAGCAAGGACAAGGCAACTCTGATTCAAGATTTAGACGAGACTTTTGCAAATCTGCGCAAGATCAGCCTCAAGCTCAACCCCGAGAAGTGTGTGTTTGGAGTACCTTCCAGCAAGCTTCTCAGGTTCTTCGTGTCTCAGCGGGGAATTGAAGCCAATCCCGACAAGATCAAGGCCATTGAGCAGATTGAAGCACCAAAGCGCGTCAAGGATGTACGAAGACTTGCCGGTTGCATGGCAGCTCTCAGCAGGTTTATCTCTAAGTCTGCTGAGCGCGCCCTGCCGTTTTTCAAAATATTGAAAAAGGCAGGTCCAATGAAATGGACTCCGGAAGCAGAGGCTGCTCTGCAAGAGTTGAAGAGATACCTGTCCTCCACTCCAATACTTGTCGCACCTAAGCCACAAGAGAAGTTGCTGCTGTATCTGGCGGCAACCAATCAAGTGGTTAGTGCTGCGTTAGTAGCGGAGAGGGAGGCAGATGATGAGCCAACAACCACGGCAGGCACATCCAGCAACAAGCAGGGGGCTTCCCCGACAAGCTCTGATCCCGACAAAGATGGATCCGCGCAGGCGCGTGAGGAGATACAGAAGAGAATGGTGCATTGCCCAGTTTACTTTGTCAGTTCCCTTCTGCAGGGGACTAGGTCAAGGTACTCTGGTGTGCAGAAATTGCTTTTCAGCCTTCTCATGGCCTCGAGAAAGCTGCACCATTACTTCCAAGCACATGAGATCACAGTTGTCACTCGTTTTCCGCTGAAGAGGATACTGCAGAATCCAGAAGCAACAGGCAGGATTGTTGAGTGGGCACTGGAACTGTCAAGCTTTGGCCTCAAATTTGAGAGCACTTCAACTATCCAAAGCAGAGCATTGGCAGAATTCATAGCAGAGTGGACGCCAACACCAGATGAAGAAATTCCAGAAACGAGCATCCCCGTCAAGGAAGCAAGCAAAGATTGGCTGATGTACTTTGATGGTGCCTTCTCGCTGCAAGGCGCCGGTGCTGGCGTGCTGCTTGTCGCACCCACCGGAGAGCACCTCAAGTACATAGTCCATATGCACTTTCCCAAGGAGCAAGCAACAAACAATACTGCAGAGTATGAAGGTTTGCTTGCCGGTCTCAGGATCGCAGCAAACCTTGGGATCAAGAAGCTCATTGTCAGGGGTGACTCGCAGCTTGTCGTCCGCCAAGTGAATAAGAGTTATCAGAGTCCGTTGATGGAAGCCTACGTTGATGAAGTGAGAAAGCTAGAAGAGCACTTTGACGGCCTACAGATGGAACATGTTCCAAGAGCTCAGAACGACATTGCCGATGGCCTGTCAAAGTGCGCAACACTTAAGCTACCTGTGGAACCAGGGATCTTTGTGCTCAAGCTAACTCAACCGTCTGTAACGCCATCAACTGGACAGAGCAAGAAGAGGAAGTTGATTTCTGGTGACTATTTTCCGGCAGAGCTTCCCGAAGCCGCCGCCAAGAAGGTCCCCAAGATCAACACCAAGAGTGCTGGGGAGCAGTCTGCTCCGGCGAGCCCCAGGGTTTGTTCCGTTGAAGCAGACGCTCCCGGCAAGTTTTGCTCCGGCAAGCTTGCCGGGGAACGCCAAGCTCCGGCTGAGCCGCAGGTTCTCGCCATAGAAGCGGATGTGCCTTTAGTCCTTGTTGTCGAGCCGCAAGCTCCAGCATGGGCACAGCAAATTGTCCGTTTCCTTCAGACAGGAGAACTTCCCGAAGAGCAAGAAGAAGCGAAAAGAGTAGCCCGGCAGTCAAGCATGTACCAGTTTGTCGACAACACACTGTACAGAAGAAGACTCAACGGTGTGAAATTGAAGTGTATTCACGGGGAAGACGGACAAAAGCTGTTGGCAGAGATACATGGAGGCATATGTGGTCACCACATTGGCGCAAGAGCACTTGCCGGCAAAGCATTCCGGCAAGGTTTCTTTTGGCCGACAGCCCTCCAGGATGCAACTGCACAAGTAACCAAGTGTGAAGCGTGCCAGTTCCATTCCAAGCAGATACACCAGCCAGCTCAAGCTCTCCAGACGATCCCTTTATCCTGGCCATTTTCGGTCTGGGGGCTCGACATCCTCGGCCCCTTCCCCCGAGCAGTCGGGGGCTTTGAGTACTTGTACGTAGCAATCGACAAGTTCACAAAGTGGCTGGAAGTGGAAGCAGTAAGGAAGGTGACAGCACAGTCAGCAGTCAAGTTCTTCAGGCCGATTGTTTGCCGCTTCGGGATCCCTAACAGGATCATCACCGACAACGGTACACAATTTATGAGCCGCACCTTCATGCAGTACGTCCAGGATCTTGGCGCCAAGGTCTGCTTCGCTTCTGTTGCTCACCCCAGAAGCAACGGTCAAGCGGAGAGGGCAAATGCTGAAGTGTTGCGTGGGCTCAAGACCAGGACTTTCGACAGGCTGCACGGGTGCGGAAGAAACTGGATTGAGGAGCTGCCAGTGGTTCTTTGGTCGATTAGGACGACGCCAAATCGAGCCACTGGCCAGACACCTTTCGCTCTAGTCTATGGAGCAGAGGCAGTTCTCCCCACAGAACTTGTATACGGGTCACCTCGAGTGCTCGCTTATGATGAGCTTGAGCAAGAGGAGCTGCGACAAGATGATGCGCTGCTCCTTGAGGAAGACCGTCTTCAGGCTGCTGTACGAGCTGCTCGCTACCAGCAAGCTTTGCGCCGCTACCATAGCCGCAAAGTTAACGCCAGAAGTCCCGAGGAAGGCGACCTTGTTCTTCGGCGCGTTCAGTCCGCCAAGAATTCTAACAAGTTGACGCCGAAGTGGGAAGGCCCTTACCGGGTGAAACGAGTCACTAGGCCTTGTTGGAAATATGCCCTAGAGGCAATAATAAAAGCATTATTATTATATTTCCTTATTCATGATAATTGTCTTTATTCGTGCTATAATTGTGTTATCCGGAAATCGTAATACATGTGTGAATAACAGACAACAATATGTCCCTAGTGAGCCTCTAGTTGACTAGCTCGTTGATCGACAGATAGTCATGGTTTCCTGACTATGGACATTGGATGTCATCGATAACGGGATCACATCATTAGGAGAATGATGTGATGGACAAGACCCAATCCTAAACATAGCATAAGATCACATAGTTCGTTTGCTAGAGTTTTCCAATGTCAAGTATCCTTTCCTTAGACCATGAGATCGTGTAACTCCCGGATACCGTAGGAGTGCTTTGGGTGTGCCAAACGTCACAACGTAACTGGGTGACTATAAAGGTATACTACGGGTATCTCTGAAAGTGTCTGTTGGGTTACATGGATCGAGACTGGGATTTGTCACTCCGCTTGACGGAGAGGTATCATCGGGCCCTCTCGGTAATGCATCATCATCATAAGCTCAGTGTGATTAAAGTGTTTGATCACGGGATCATGCATTACGGTATGAGAAAAGTGACTTGCCGGTAACGAGATTGAACGAGGTACTGGGATACCGACGATCGAATCTCGGGCAAGTAAAATACCGATTGACAAAGGGAATCGTATACGGGATTAATTGAATCCCCGACATCGTGGTTCATCCGATGAGATCATCGTGGAGTATGTGGGAGCCAACATGGGTATCCAGATCCCGCTGTTGGTTATTGCCCGAGAATCGTCTCGGTCATGTCTGCATGTCTCCCGAACCCGTAGGGTCTACACACTTAAGGTTCGGTGACGCTAGGGTTGTGAAGATATGTATATGCAGTAACCCGAATGTTGTTCGGAGTCCTGGATGAGATCCCGGACGTCACGAGGAGTTCCGGAATGTTCCGGAGGTAAAGAATTATATATAGGAAGTGCTGTTTCGGCCATCGGGACAAGTTTCGGGGTTATCGGTATTGTACCGGGACCACCGGAGGGGTCCCGGGGGTCCACCAGGTGGGGCCACCTGCCCTGGTGGGCCACATGGGCCTTAGGGGGTGCGCCTTGGCCTGCTTGGGCCAAGGGGAACCTGCCCCAAAGGGCCCATGCGCCTAGGGTTCCATCTAGGAGGAGTCCTAGTGGTGGAAGGCACCTCCTAGATGGCTTGGGGGGGAGGGAAACCTCCCTGGCCGCCGCCCCCTTGGGAGATTAGATCTCCCAGGGCCGGCACCCCCCCAAAGAGGCCTATATAAAGGGGGGCAGGGGAGGGGGGCAGCGCACCCATAAGCCCTAGCGCCTCCCTCCTCCCTGCAACACCTCCTCCTCCTCCCGTAGTTGCTTAGCGAAGCCCTGCCGGAGTTCTGCTGCATCCACCACCACGCCGTCGTGCTGCTGGATCTTCATCAACCTCTCCTTCCCCCTTGCTGTATCAAGAAGAAGGAGACGTTACGCTGACCGTACATGTGTTGAACGCGGAGGTGCCGTGCTTTCGGTGCTAGGATCTCCGGTGATTTGGATCACGGTGTGTACGACTACATCATCCCCGTTCGTTGAACGCTTCCGCTCGCGATCTACAAAGTGGTATGTAGATGCAATCTCTCTCTCCCATGACTCGTTGCTAGACGAACTCATAGATGGATCTTGGTGAAACCGTAGGAAAAATTTTAATTTTCTGCAACGTTCCCCAACAGTGGCATCATGAGCTAGGTCTATGCGTAGTTCTTCTTGCGCGAGTAGAACACAATTTGTTGTGGGCATAGATGTTGTCAACTCTTTTTGCCGCTACTAGTCTTATCTTGCTTCATCGGTATTGTGGGATGAAGCGGCCCGGACCAACCTTACACGTACGCTTATGTGAGACCGGTTCCACCGACTAACATGCACTAGTTGCATAAGGTGGCTGGCGGGTGTCTGTCTCTCCCACTTTAGTTGGAGTGGATTCGATGAAAAGGGTCCTTATGAAGGGTAAATAGAAGTTGACAAATCACGTTGTGGCTTTTACGTAGGTAAGAAAACGTTCTTGCTAGAACCCTAATTCAGCCACGTAAAACTTGCAACAACAATTAGAGGACGTCTAACTTGTTTTTGCAGCAAGTGCTTTGTGATATGATATGGCCAAAGTTGTGATGAATGATGAATGATCTATATGTGATGTATGATATGTTCATGCTATTGTAATAGGAATCACGACTTGCATGTCGATGAGTATGACAACCGGCAGGAGCCATAGGAGTTGTCTTTAGTTTTTGTATGACCTGCGTGTCATTGAGAATCGCCATGTAAATTACTTTACTTTATTGCTAAACACGTTATCCATAGTAGTAGAAGTAATAGTTGGCGATCAACTTCATGGAGACACGATGATGAAGATCATGATGATGAAGATCATGGTGTCAAGCCGGTGACAAGATGATCATGGAGCCCCAAGATGGAGATCAAAGGAGCTATGTGATATTGGCCATATCATGTCATGTTTATTATTTGATTGCATGAGATGTTTATCATGTTTTGCATCTTGTTTACTTAGAACGACGGTAGTAAATAAGATGATCCCTCATAATAATTTCAAGAAAGTGTTCCCCCTAACTGTGCACCGTTGCGACAGTTCGTTGTTTCGAAGCACCACGTGATGATCGGGTGTGATAGATTCTAACGTTCACATACAACGGGTGTAAGACAGATTTACACACGCGAAACACTTAGGTTGACTTGACGAGCCTAGCATGTACAGACATGGCCTCGAAACACAGAAGACCGAAAGGTCGAGCATGAGTCGTATAGAAGATACGATCAACATGAAGATGTTCACCGATGTTGACTAGTCCGTCTCACGTGATGATCGGACACGGCCTAGTTGACTCGGATCATGTAATACTTAGATGACTATAAGAGGGATGTCTATCTAAGTGGGAGTTCATTAAATAATTTGATTAAATGAACTTTATTATCATGAACTTAGTCTAAATATTTACAATATGTCTTGTAGATCAAATGGCCAACGTAGTCCTCAACTTCAATGCGTTCCTAGAGAAAACCAAGCTGAAAGACGATGGTAGCAACTATACGGACTGGGTCCGGAACCTGAGGATCATCCTCATAGCTGCCAAGAAAGATTATGTCCTACGAGCACCGCTGGGTGACGCACCTATTCTCCCTGCAGAACAAGACGTTATGAACGCTTGGCAGTCGCGATGCGATGATTACTCCCTCGTTCAGTGCGGCATGCTTTACAGCTTAGAGTCGGGGCTCCAAAAGCGTTTTGAGAGACATGGAGCATATGAGATGTTCGAAGAGCTGAAAATGGTTTTCCAAGCTCATGCCCGGGTCGAGAGATATGAAGTCTCCGACAAATTCTTTAGCTGTAAGATGGAGGAAAATAGTTCTGTCAGTGAACACATACTCAAAATGTCTGGGTTGCACAACCGCATGACTCAACTGGAAGTTAATCTCCCGGAAGAAGCGGTCATTGACAGAATCCTCCAGTCGCTTCCACCTAGCTACAAGAGCTTTGTGATGAACTACAATATGCAGGGGATGGTAAAGACCATTCCTGAAGTATATGCTATGCTGAAATCAGCAGAGGTAGAAATCAAGAAGGAGCATCAAGTGTTGATGGTGAATAAAACCACTAAGTTCAAGAAGGGCAAGGGTAAAAAGAACTTCAAGAAGGACGGCAAGGAAGTTGCCGCGCCCGGTAAGCAAGTTGCCGGGAAGAAGCCAAAGAATGGACCCAAGCCCGAGACTGAGTGTTTTTACTGCAAGGGAAGTGGTCACTGGAAGCGGAACTGCCCCAAATACTTAGCGGACAAGAAGGCCGGCAAAACCAAAGGTATATGTGATATACATGTAATTGATGTACCTTACCAGTACTCGTAGTAGCTCTTGGGTATTTGATACCGGTGCAGTTGCTCACATTTATAACTCAAAGCAGGAGCTGCGGAATAAACGGAGACTGGCGAAGGACGAGGTGACGATGCGCGTCGGGAATGGTTCCAAGGTCGATGTGATCGCCGTCGGCACGCTGCCTCTACATTTACCTACGGGATTAGTTTTAAACCTCAATAATTGTTATTTAGTGCCAAGTTTGAGCATGAACATTGTATTTGGGTCTCGCTTAATTCGAGATGGCTACTCATTTAAATCCGAGAATAATGGTTGTTCTATTTATATGAGAGATATGTTTTATGGTCATGCTCCGATGGTTAATGGTTTATTCTTAATGAATCTCATACGTGATGATACACATATTCATAGTGTGAATACCAAAAGAGTTAAAGTTGATAACAATAGTCCCACATATTTGTGGCACTGCCTCCTTGGTCACATAGGTGTCAAACGCATGAAGAAGCTCCATGCAGATGGACTTTTAGAGTCTCTTGATTATGAATCATTTGACACGTGCGAACCATGCCTCATGGGTAAAATGACCAAGACTCCGTTCTCAGGAACAATGGAGCGAGCAACCAACTTATTGGAAATCATACATACCGATGTATGTGGTCCAATGAGTGTTGAGGCTCGCGGTGGCTATCGTTATGTTCTCACCCTCACTGATGACTTGAGTAGATATGGGTATATCTACTTGATGAAACACAAGTCTGAGACCTTTGAAAAGTTCAAGGAATTTCAGAGTGAGGTTGAAAATCAACGTCATAGAAAGATCAAGTTTCTACGATCAGATCGTGGAGGAGAATACTTGAGTCATGAATTTGGCACACACTTAAGAAAATGTGGAATAGTTTCACAACTCACGCCGCCTGGAACACCTCAGCGTAATGGTGTGTCCGAACGTCGTAATCGCACTCTATTAGATATGGTGCGATCTATGATGTCTCTTACCGATTTACCGCTATCTTTTTGGGGCTATGCTTTAGAGACTGCCGCATTCACTTTAAATAGGGCTCCATCGAAATCCGTTGAGACGACACCGTATGAATTATGGTTTGGGAAGAAACCTAAGCTGTCGTTTCTAAAAGTTTGGGGATGCGATGCTTATGTCAAGAAACTTCAACCTGAAAAGCTCGAACCCAAATCGGAAAAATGCGTCTTGATAGGATACCCAAAAGAAACTGTTGGGTATACCTTCTACCACAAATCCGAAGGCAAGATCTTTGTTGCCAAGAATGGATCCTTTCTAGAGAAAGAGTTTCTCTCGAAAGAAGTAAGTGGGAGGAAAGTAGAACTTGATGAAGTGTTACCTCTTGAACCGGAAAATGGCGAAACTCAAGAAATCGTTCCTAAGGTGCCTGCACCGACTAGAGAGGAAATTAATGATGATGATCAAGATGCTTCTGATCAAGCTACTACTGAAATTCGAAGGTCCACAAGGACACGTTCCGCACCAGAGTGGTACGGCAACCCTGTCTTGGAAATCATGTTGTTAGACAACGGTGAACCTTCAAACTATGAGGAAGCAATGGCGGGCCCGGATTCCGACAAATGGCTGGAAGCCATGAAATCCGAGATAGGATCCATGTATGAAAACAAAGTATGGACTTTGACTGACTTGCCCGTTGAGCGGCGAGCCATAGAAAATAAATGGATCTTTAAGAAGAAGACAGACGCGGATGGTAATGTGACCATCTATAAAGCTCGGCTTGTCGCTAAGGGTTATCGAAAGTTCAAGGAATTGACTACGATGAGACTTTCTCACCGGTAGCGAAGCTGAAGTCCGTCCGAATCATGTTAGCAATTGCCGCATACTATGATTATGAGATATGGCAAATGGACGTCAAAACGACATTCCTTAATGGTTTCCTTAAGGAAGAATTGTATATGATGCAGCCGGAAGGTTTTGTCGATCCTAAGAATGCTGACAAGGTGTGCAAGCTCCAACGCTCGATTTATGGGCTGGTGCAAGCATCTCGGAGTTGGAACATTCGCTTTGATGAGATGATCAAAGCGTTTGGATTTACACAGACTTATGGAGAAGCCTGTGTTTACAAGAAAGTGAGTGGGAGCGCTGTAGCATTTCTCATATTATATGTAGACGACATACTTTTAATGGGAAATGATATAGAACTCTTGGACAGCATTAAGGCCTACTTGAATAAGAGTTTTTCAATGAAGGACCTTGGAGAAGCTACTTATATATTAGGCATCAACATCTATAGAGATAGATCAAGACGCCTCATAGGTCTTTCACAAAGCACATACCTTGATAAAATATTGAAGAAGTTCAATATGGATCAATCTAAGAAAGGGTTCTTACCTGTGTTACAAGGTGTGAAATTGAGCTCAGCTCAATGTCCGACCACGACAGAAGATATAGAAGAGATGAGCGTCATCCCCTATGCCTCAGCCATAGGTTCTATTATGTATGCCATGCTGTGTACCAGACCTGATGTAAACCTTGCCGTAAGTTTGGTAGGTAGGTACCAAAGTAATCCCGGCAACGAACACTGGACAGCGGTCAAGAATATCCTGAAGTACCTGAAAAGGACCAAGGAAATGTTTCTCGTTTATGGAGGTGATGAAGAGCTCGTCGTAAAAGGTTACGTCGACGCTAGCTTCGACACAGATCTGGATGACTCTAAGTCACAAACCGGATACGTGTATATTTTGAATGGTGGGGCAGTAAGCTGGTGCAGTTGCAAGCAGAGCGTCGTGGCGGGATCTACATGTGAAGCGGAGTACATGGCAGCCTCGGAGGCAGCACATGAAGCAATTTGGGTGAAGGAGTTCATCACCGACCTCGGAGTCATACCCAATGCGTCGGGGCCAATCAAGCTCTTCTGTGACAACACTGGAGCTATTGCACTTGCAAAGGAGCCCAGGTTTCACAAGAAGACCAGGCACATCAAGCGTCGCTTCAACTCCATTCGTGAAAATGTTCAAGATGGAGACATAGAAATTTGTAAAGTGCACACGGATCTAAATGTCGCAGATCCGTTGACTAAACCTCTCCCTAAGGCAAAACATGATCAGCACCAGAACTCTATGGGTGTTCGATTCATCACAATGTAACTAGATTATTGACTCTAGTGCAAGTGGGAGACTGTTGGAAATATGCCCTAGAGGCAATAATAAAAGCATTATTATTATATTTCCTTATTCATGATAATTGTCTTTATTCGTGCTATAATTGTGTTATCCGGAAATCGTAATACATGTGTGAATAACAGACAACAATATGTCCCTAGTGAGCCTCTAGTTGACTAGCTCGTTGATCGACAGATAGTCATGGTTTCCTGACTATGGACATTGGATGTCATCGATAACGGGATCACATCATTAGGAGAATGATGTGATGGACATGACCCAATCCTAAACATAGCATAAGATCGCATAGTTCGTTTGCTAGAGTTTTCCAATGTCAAGTATCCTTTCCTTAGACCATGAGATCATGTAACTCCCGGATACCGTAGGAGTGCTTTGGGTGTGCCAAACGTCACAACGTAACTGGGTGACTATAAAGGTATACTACGGGTATCTCTGAAAGTGCCTGTTGGGTTACATGGATCGAGACTGGGATTTGTCACTCCGCTTGACGGAGAGGTATCACCGGGCCCTCTCGGTAATGCATCATCATAATGAGCTCAGTGTGATTAAAGTGTTTGATCACGGGATCATGCATTACGGTACGAGAAAAGTGACTTGCCGGTAACGAGATTGAACGAGGTACTGGGATACCGACGATCGAATCTCGGGCAAGTAAAATACCGATTGACAAAGGGAATCGTATACGGGATTAATTGAATCCTCGACATCGTGGTTCATCCGATGAGATCATCATGGAGTATGTGGGAGCCAACATGGGTATCCAGATCCCGCTGTTGGTTATTGCCCGAGAATCGTCTCGGTCATGTCTGCATGTCTCCCGAACCCGTAGGGTCTACACACTTAAGGTTCGGTGACGCTAGGGTTGTGAAGATATGTATATGCAGTAACCCGAATGTTGTTCGGAGTCCCGGATGAGATCCCGGACGTCACGAGGAGTTCCGGAATGGTCCGGAGGTAAAGAATTATATATAGGAAGTGCTGTTTCGGCCATCGGGACAAGTTTCGGGGTTATCGGTATTGTACCGGGACCACCGGAGGGGTCCCGGGGGTCCACCAGGTGGGGCCACCTGCCCTGGTGGGCCACATGGGCCTTAGGGGGTGCTCCTTGGCCTGCTTGGGCCAAGGGGAACCTGCCCCAAAGGGCCCATGCGCCTAGGGTTCCATCTAGGAGGAGTCCTAGTGGTGGAAGGCACCTCCTAGATGGCTTGGGGGGAGGGAAACCTCCCTGGCCGCCGCCCCCTTGGGAGATTAGATCTCCCAGGGCCGGCGCCCCCCCAAAGAGGCCTATATAAAGGGGGGCAGGGGAGGGGGGCAGCACACCCATAAGCCCTAGCGCCTCCCTCCTCCCTGCAACACCTCCTCCTCCTCCCGTAGTTGCTTAGCGAAGCCCTGCCGGAGTTCTGCTGCATCCACCACCACGCCGTCGTGCTGCTGGATCTTCATCAACCTCTCCTTCCCCCTTGCTGGATCAAGAAGAAGGAGACGTTACGCTGACCGTACGTGTGTTGAACGCGGAGGTGCCGTGCTTTCGGTGCTAGGATCTCCGGTGATTTGGATCACGGTGTGTACGACTACATCATCCCCGTTCGTTGAACGCTTCCGCTCGCGATCTACAAAGTGGTATGTAGATGCAATCTCTCTCTCCCATGACTCGTTGCTAGACGAACTCATAGATGGATCTTGGTGAAACCGTAGGAAAATTTTTAATTTTCTGCAACGTTCCCCAACAGGCCTGGCGCTGTCCGCCTTGAGACCGAAGATGGCATTCCGGTGAGCAACTCCTGGAACATTGAGCATCTTCGTAAGTTTTACCCGTAAGGCGCGGTTACCGGACCCTGTTCCGGCAACCTCCTTTTGTACAAGTCTTGCCGCTGTTGCATGTAATCCTTTGTACAAAGCCAGGCGCAGACCCTGTGCATAAATAAAGCTCATGTTCATGCTTTTATTTTTTGCATGAGTTATCTGACACTTTGTGCAGCGCCAACCCCCGGTAAGCAATAACGAGCCATAAGGCTCCATGTTTTTATTTTCTCTTCTTTCTTTTTTCTCAAGGAAAGGAAGGTTCCCTCGCCCACAAGTTTGCCGGGGGGAAGGAGAAGGTAATGGTATGGACCAGGCATCGTTCAAGAAAGTTTCGCCTTTGCCGGAAAGCAAACAACAGAAAATCTAAGTTGCCAAAGTTTGAGCAATCAGATTTTTAAAAAATTTAAGTTATCTTCCTTGAACGACCATGCTTTGTATGGAAAACCTGTGCGCGGAGGAACCAGCTCGTGGCTAGTTGCGCCCTTACTTTGTTTCGAGTCCGCTCAACAACTTAAGTGAGCTGCGACTAGTTGCGACAAGGTTTCTTGTCGGTAACGGCACCGCCAGCAGGCTGCTGACATCCTGCACTCAGCGCTCGCGGCTAAGGTGACTGCGCCGGCAAGTTCCCTAAAAGCGTAGGGCAAAAACATACAAAGGAAGGAATCAAGTAAAGGAAATAACATTGCAATCACTACCCAAAATAGATTTATATCACAAGCTTGTCCCGGCTCTAATAGATTGTTTTCATAACATGACCAGCAGCGACAAGAAAAGAAGAAAATGGGCGGCCTAATCTACACGATCACCCTCAACCCTCTTGATCCCGCTCACCTTGTCCACAATGGGTGCGACAAGGGCCTTGAGGGCCTCCAGATCAGCATCCGGCGACAGGGTCTTGAGGACATTGGTGAGGTTGAGGCCCGGGTTGCGGAAGGCCACCTTCACCAACAACTTTTGAAGAGCTCCCGCGCAGATCTTGCGCGACTCGTCGGCCAGCTGCTTTGGGATCCTCTCCCGGAGTCGCTGGAGGGCCGTCGCCAGGCCTTTGAAGAACAAGGTGAGCTTGGCGCTGCATTGGAGGTTCTCATCGGAGGGATACCCGAGATCCTCCATCCCCAGCTGCGCCAGCTCCCTGTCAATGTCTGCAGTAGCATTCACAAGACCCTCCGTCCAGTGCTCCACAGTCTTCCTAAAAGTGTTCTGGGCGGCGGCGGCACTCTCCAGCAGCGCCTTGTCGGCCTTGATCTCCTCCTTCAAGGCCACCTCCTGCTCCCTGGCGCCATCCAGCGTCTTGGTCAAAGTGGTCAGCTTCAACTCAAGATCTGCGTTGGAGTCCTTGGCGGCACTGAGCTCCTTGTCCTTCTCGGCGAGACGGGCCTGCAGCTCTGAGTGGCTGTAGGCGTCCTTCTCCCGCTCACGCATGAGCGCGGCAAGCTCCTCGCCGCTCGCCTTGAGATCGGCCTCCAGCTGCGCCACCTTCGTCTCCAGCTCCTTCTTGGCGGCCTCGGCAGCTGCGGCAGCGTCCTCTGCTTGCTTGAGAGCTCCGCCGAATGTTCGCTCGCGCGCGGCAAGCTCCTCCTCGTGGCTATCAAGGTTGATCTTCCGCTGCGCCAGCTCGCCCTCCTGCGCAGACAGCTTCTCAGCGGCAAGCCGCTGCTGCTCCTCGACGTCAGCCTTCTCGAGGAGGAAGGCCTCCTGCTTCTCAGCAAGCCGCTCCCGCTCCTCCGCCAAGGACCGGAGAGCTGCCTGGTTGAGACCTCGGAGCTCCTCCGCGCGCTTCTCAATGTCTGCTCCCGCCTTCGCGGCAAGCACTTCGCGGGATTCCAGCTTGGCTTGCCGAGCGCGGTAGAGCGACAACAGCTTCCGCAGCAGCCGCTCCTCCTCGGGCTCGCCGCTGCTGCTGCTTGGCGCGTCAACCAGCGTCAGCCCAGCGGAGGCGAGCACCTCTCGGTCGAAGCTTTCTCCTTCGACCGGCGCCCTGGACATTGACGCCCAGGGGAGGTTGATGAAGACGCCATCGCCGACCTTCAAGTAGACGCCTGGCTGGGGCTCTTCGGAGCCTGGCGCTGCGGCAGCGGCGGAAGGGTCGGCGGTCGGCATAGCGCCTAGCGCTCCTGCGGCCTCAGGGCCGTCAGTGCGATCGCCAGACCCCTCTCCAGCTGTTGCGGCGGCAGCCTTGGCGGCCTCTTCGTCGGCGGGATCATCAGCGCCGGCCACTTCTTCGGTGGCAGCGGCGTCGTCGACAGCAACCTCGGTCTCCCTCAGCTCCGCAGCAGATGGGTCTGATGGCCGGAAAAGGAAGAAAAGTCAAGCAAATATCCAAAAAGAAGATCAAACGAAGAAGAACCCAAGGGAAGTTTCGAAGCAAGAGATTTACCTGTACCGGGCTCTGCAGTTGTGGTCTCTGCCGCCGAAGGGCCGCTGGTGTCGTCCCTTGCCGGAGAACTCCCCCTTGCCGGAGAGCTCTCCCTTGTCGGAGGATTCTCCCTTGCTGGAGAACTCTCCCTTGGCGGTGTAGTCGAAGCAGATGGCATGTCAGGGGCGGTCTCCGGACGCTTCTGGTGGGGCTGCTCTGCTCCTGCACCAACCAACAGTCAGATATCAGCAAACAAAGAGTATCCATGCGCGCCTAACAGCGGGAAGCAAACCATATACTTACGCTGGGGGCTGCGCTGGGGGCTGCTCTGAAGAACAGTTGCCGGGTCCGGCAAGGTTGTCTCGGACGCACCCCCTGCTGTCGCGGCGGGTTCATCCTCGATGATAATCAACGGGACCTTGGCTCTCTTTGCCGCTCTCTGTGCTAGAGTCCTAAAAAGGAATAAGTTCAGAGTAAAGCAAATGAGATACAAGACGAAACAACAAGAACTGAAGAAATACAAGTACAACAAGAATCTTACTCTTCTTCTTCCTCGTCGGAGCTGAGCGCGGAGAAGTCAAAGCCTGGCTCACCTCCGGCACGAGGAGGCGGAGGAGTAGGTTCCCTTGGACGCTTGGCGGGAGCAGTGACGGTGGTCTGAGAAGATCCCGCTCCAGTTGCCGCAGCAGCGTGAGGTGCTTCCGTGGCAACAGAACTTGCCACGGTGGAGCGTGTCACGCGGCGCGGCGGCTGTTGACTCGTCTGCCGCTCCGATACATCACCGGCCTTGCGGAGACGCCTTCTTGGTGGAGCCGGGGGCTCTGCTTGCGGCAAGCAGCCCGAAGATGAGGAGGAAGAGGAGTCGATCTCCAACGAGCCGCTCGTATCCTCGGCGGGCTCGCTCGACCCGACGTCACACCCGGCAGGCTCTTCCTCGCCGGCAAGCCCCTCTCGCTCGGCAAGGCTTGCCGCCTCCACTGCCTCTGCCTCCTCCACGGTGAACCCAAACTCCCCCGCGGCTGCGGCTGCCGCCGCCTCTTCTAGCCTAGTGGCGATGCGCTTCATCTCCTCGTCGGTGGTGTCCCGGGTGAGGCCCTTCTGCTCGTCGGAGCGGATCGGCATTTCTACCAAGCCATCGAAGAACACCTGCACGACGTCGTCTGCAGGCTCTTGCCAAGATGGGTCAATTCCATGTGAGTCGCACAGCGGCATCATTGCACGGATGCGGCTGAGCGAGGAATTGTTGCACAGTGGAACGGCACCCCTCGGCAACCTGAACACTTCGGGGTGTTGAGGGTCGTATTTGAACAGCTCCTAGAGCATCGCGTTAAGCTCCAGAACAGTGAAGTTGAAGTTGAGGCCCGGACGCAGCCTCATGATATCCGCCGCATTCTTGAACTCCCAGGCGGGTCTCCTCCTCTCCTGCAGGGGGGCGATGCGGCGGCGAAGGAAATCTGCGCCAACGGTGCCTACAGTGAGCCCGGCAAGCCTGAGGCGTTGGATCCGGGCGACAGCAATCTTCAGCCTGTCATCTTCCGGGGCCACGTTGCTCCAATCGCTGCCGCGCACTACTGGAGTTTGGCGCCGGGCGGTAAACGGCTGCGGGTCCTCCTCGACAATCCAGCACCAGTCTGCTCTCCATTCCTCCCACTTGCTGCGGAGCTCTCCCTCCAGATAAGCTTCCTTCTTGCCGGCTTTTGAGATCCAGGTGATTCCGCCGGATAAAGGCTCTCCTTTCTCAACTCGGGGCATAAAGAAGTGGCGAAAAAGGGCTACATTTGGATAGACTCCGACAAAGTTTTCGCAGAGATGTGCGAAAACTGCCATGGTCAGGACGGCATTGGGGGTGAAGTCAAGGAGGCGGAGCCCGTAGGTGTTCATAATATCACAGAAGAACTCAGAGAAAGGCGGGCAGAGCCCGCAGTAGAAGAACAAGGCGAAAAAGGGATATCCAGTTGGAGCCATTTTCCAAGCGACGGCTGGAAGTACCTTCGTGCGCGGGTGCGCCCGCGTCTCCGTCGACCAGAAGAGGTAGTAGTACTCTCTAAGATCACTCGCGGCAAGCTTGGGGGGGGGGGGGAAGATTGCCCGCTCCTTTCGCAGCGCCGCGAGCCGCTGCGCCTCGGCCGACTTCACGACCTTCCCCTTTTCGGCTTTCGGAGCCATGGCGGAAGTGGTGGGGGAGGTCGACAACGTTGGTGGTGCTGATGGCGATGGGGGGCGGAGAGCTGCTCTCTTTCGGCTTTGGGAAGAAGGGGAGTGGCGGCGATTTTCGAGGTTGGAGTAACAACTGGCGGATGGGCGAACTGCCCCTGTTTCCCCTGCTTATAAGGAGAGAGGGGGCGGACGTTCCGCCTTTCCGAATAAAGAAACCACCCACGATCTCTCCCACGATGCCGCAATCAACGCGTGTCGTTCGGGGAGGGCGCGGTGGATACGGAATGGGATACGGCGTGACCCAGGCTGCGCGTGCCCGTGCCCTGTTTTGGGCCTGGCCCAACAGCGCTTGGCACCGTGTATGACCCAGGCCCGGGGGCTCCTGTCGGTGTACTAGAGTAGGGGTACCCTAGTATCCCGAACTTGTGCACGGGCAGTCGCAGCACCCCGCGGCAAGGCTTGCCGGGTGACCGCTAAGGTCCTCTGTGGTTCCTTTGGAGCCATTCAAGAACAAAGTATTCAAGCCAAGGAGACAAGGCCCCGGCAAGAGGAGCTTGCCAGGAAGACCACTCAAGGCACAAGACCCCAGCAAGAGGAGCTTGCCGGGAAGGCCAACCAAGGCATCTCAAGGAACTTGCCGCGACGCGCCACGCGTCCCGGCGAGGCCCGGTGAGCGGCAAGCCTCCGGACGCGACAAGACAACGACCGCGGCAAGCCGTTTACCGCGGCAAGCTACCTCTCCGTACCCACGCTCCAGCACATCCACCAACGTGTCGCTCTGGGACCCTTCCAGGCGTACGTGGCGGGAGGCTATGCAGCCAGCGGTACGCGGTGGCAAGCGGCGCTGACAAGATTGCCATCATGGCGAACGGTGGCGTCCCTGACGGTCCCTTTTTGCACTGTTTGGGCGACGCAGATGGGCATTTAATGCCCTTGTCCCCTGCCGTCGGGGTTAGGTATGATACACTGTATAGGTAGCTGTACCAACCGCAACACCTTTCCATTTTTACCCATGTCTACGTTGCCACCTGTCGGTGACCCCTTGAGCATATAAAAGGAGGCCCATGCGCAACGTAGAAGGGGGAGAGAGAGGAACAGGAGAACACTCACGCTCGGTCTCGTTAGTTGCTGGTGTGTACTGTAGCACTCAGCGCTCCCGAGCAAGAACTCGATACAAATCACAAAGCAGGAGTAGGGTTTTACGCATCCGTGCGGCCCGAACCTGGGTAAACTGCTCGTGTGCTTCGCCTCGATCTGCTCTTCGTGCGGTCTCCGCCCGCGCCGAACCGAAAGGGGCTCGGTCCCCATAGGTGCTCGTGGATCAGTTTCCCCGACAAGGTATTACTGTTGTTCCTAATGATAAAGATGAATTGATCCCACAAAGAATTGTTATAGGTTATAGAATGGTAATTGCTTTCCACAAATTAAATAAAGCCACTAAAAAGGATCATTATTCTTTACCTTTTATGATCAAATGCTGGAAAGACTATCCAAACATACACATTTTTGCTTTCTAGATGGTTATTCTGGTTTCTCTCAAATACCTGTATCAAAAGAGGATCAAGAAAAGACCACTTTTACTTGTCCTTTCGGTACATTTGCTTATAGACATATGACTTTTGGTTTATGTAATGCACCTGCTACCTTTCAAAGATGCATGATGTCTATATTCTTTGATTTTTGTGAAAAGATTGTTGAGGTTTTCATGGATGATTTCTCCGTATATGGAACTTCTTTTGATGATTGCTTGAGCAACCTTGATCGAGTTTTGCAGAGATGTGAAGAAACTAACCTTGTCTTGAATTGGGAGAAGTGCCACTTTATGGTTAATGAAGGTATTGTCTTGGGGCATAAAATTTCTGAAAGAGGTATTGATGTTGACAAAGCTAAAGTTGATGCTATTGAAAAGATGATGTGTCCCAATGACATTAAAGGTATAAGAAGTTTTCTTGGTCATGCCGGTTTTTGTAGGAGGTTCATAGACTTCTCTAAAATCTCCAGGCCTCTGACTAATCTCTTACAAAAAGAGATTCCTTTTGTCTTGATGATGATTGTGTAGAAGCATTTGAAATACTTAAGAAGGCATTGATTTCTGCACCTATTATTCAGCCACCTGATTGGAATTTACCCTATGAAATTATGTGTGATGCTAGTGATTATGCTGTAGGTGATGTTCTAGGGCAAAAAGTTGATAAGAAATTAAATGTTATTCAATATGCTAGTAAAACTCTAGACAATGCCCAAAGAAATTATGCTACTACTGAAAAACATTTTTTAGCAGTTGTATTTGCATGTGATAAGTTCAGACCTTATATTGTTGATTCTAAAGTAACTGTTCACACTGATCATGCTGCTATTAAATATCTTATGGAAAAGATAGATGATAAACCTAGACTTATTAGATGGGTTCTCTTGCTACAAGAATTTGACTTGCATATTGTTGATAGAAAGGAGCTGACAACCCCGTTGCAGACAACCTATCTAGGTTAGAGAATGTTCTTGATGACCCACTACCTATTGATGATAGCTTTCCTGATGAACAACTAAATTTCATAAATGCCTCTCTTACTGCTCCATGGTAAGCTGATTATGCTAATTACATTGTTGCTAAATTTATACCACCTAGTTTCACATAACAGCAAAAGAAAAGGTTTTTCTATGATTTGAGACATTACTTCTGGGATGACCCACACCTTTATAAAGAAGGAGTAGATGGTGTTATTAGACGTTGTATACCTGAGCATGAACATGAACAGATCCTACGCAAGTGTCACTCCGAGGCTTACTTAGGACACCACGCTGGAGATAGAACTGCGCATAAGCTATTGCAATCCGGGTTTTGTTGGCTTACTCTCTTCAAAGATGCCCGTAAGTTTGTCTTATCTTGTGATGAATGTCAAAGAATTGGTAATATTAGTAGACGTCAAGAAATGTCTATGAATTATTCACTCGTTATTGAACCATTCGATGTTTGGGGCTTTGATTATATGGGACCGTTTCCTTCCTCTAATGGGTATACACATATTTTACTTCTTGTTGATTACGTTACTTAGTGGGTAGAAGCTATTCCAACTAGTAGTGCTGATCATAACACCTATATTAAGATGCTTAAAGAAGTTATTTTTAGAGGTTTGGAGTCCCTACATATTTAATGACTGATGGTGGTTCACATTTTATGGTGCTTTTCGTAAAATGCTTGCTATGATGTTAATCATAGAATTGCATCTTCGTATCACCCACAGTCTAGTGGTCAAGTAGAAATGAGTAACAGAGAGCTCAAATTAATTTTGCAAAAGACTGTTAATAGATCTAGAAAGAATTGGTCCAAGAAACTTGATGATGCATTATGGGCCTATAGAACTTCATATAAAAATCCAATGGTTATGTCTCTGTATAAAATGGTTTATGGAAAAGCATGTCACTTACCTCTCGAACTAGAACATATGGTATATTGGGCCATTAAAGAGCTCAATTATGATTTCAAACTTGTCGGTGAGAAGAGGCTATTTGACATTAGCTCAGTTGATGAATGGAGAACTCAAGCCTATGAGAATGCCAAACTGTTCAAAGAAAAGGTCAAAAGATGGCATGACAAAAGGATACAAAAGCGTGAGTTTAATGTAGGTCATTATGTGTTGCTATTCAACTCTCGTTTAAGATTTTTTGCAGGAAAACTTTTCTCTAAATGGGAAGGTCCTTACGTTATCAAGGAGGTCTATCATTCCGGTGCCATAAAAATCAACAACTTCGAACGCACAAATCCGAAGGTGGTGAACGGTCAAAGAATCAAACATTATATCTCAGGTAATCCTATAAATGTTGAAACCAATGTTATTGAAACCGTAACCCCGGAGGAATACATAAGGGACACTTTCCAGAATGTTTCAGACTCCGAAAAGGAATATGTATGTGGTACGGTAAGTAAACCGACTCCAAAACAGTTCTAATGGCAAATTTTCTCCGTTTTGGAATATTTAAGAAAATAGGAAAATAAGAAGTAGTCCGGGAAGGACACGAGTCTTCCATGAGGGTGGAGGGCGCGCCCTACCCCCTGGGCGCGCCCCTACCTCGTGGGCACCTCGTGTGCTCTCCGGACTCTGTTTTCTTGCACGATACTTCCTTTGGTCAGCAAAAATTTATTATATAATCTCCCGAAGGTTTTGACCACCATATCACGCAATTATCCTCTGTTCTTGTTTCGAGCTGTTTTCTGTCAGGGTTGTCAAGGCTAGGCATCATGTCATCCCCCTCCTCCAACAATGGTGACAACGATTCTTGGCTAATGAAGATAGAGCTGAAGAGGGAAGAACCCATGGAGATCAACAAGGATGATGGGATCAAGAAGGCCACGGAGGACCAAGTTCCGGCAGCAAAAGACATCCTTCAACTTTATCACAATATTCTTACCCCAACTGAGATCGAAGCTTTCAAGATGATTGAGTTAGCTTGTATACAAAACAAGTATCTCACACATGAAAATATTTTGTTGAAGGAGCATATCATCGCACTCAAGGGCATTATCCGCAAATTGGAGGACCTCCTATGCTCGATGTGTGACTATCCATCATCACCTCCATCTCCTTCACCAGCAAAAGAGATATAATCACATGGGTATGGGCACTCCCCTTGGCAACTGCCAGGCTTGGGGGAGGTGCCCCGGTATCGTATCACCATAACACTCATATCATTACCATTTTTCTTAGTTCGATCCTTTTGGTAATATCTTGATCTAGTAGAATAAAGTTTTAATATGATTTAGTTTTGAGTTTTGCTCTATGATCCTTCTATGTAATCGAGTCTGTGAGCTATATATAATAAATATTAGTGTTGAGTCAATGGCTTGATTATCTTGGTATGATCTTGAGAGAATAAAAGAAAGAATAAAAAGAAATAAAGAGATCATATTGATCTTATTGAGAGTAATAACTTGACATATAAAGGGTATGATGAATAAAAGTTGTTGAGAGTTGACAAACATAGTTTTGGTCATCGTTGCAATTAATAGGAACTAATAAAGAAAGAGAGGTTTTCACATATAAATATACCATCTTGGACATCTTTTATGATTGTGAGCACTCATTAAAGTATGACATTGTAACGCCCCGAGACCGACGCTCCAGAAGACTTCCAGCTATTCCGAGTTTCGTCGTGTGTTTCTTTTGTGCTTGCTCTTTTATTTTTGCATTGCATCATGTCATCATGCCATCATGTCATTAGCCTTTGCATCTCAACTCAACTAATAAATTGCATAGATGGTTGATCTATTTAAATCGAGGGAAGGGTGACTTCTCTTTATAACATATCCTCCCAATATTAGGGAGCTATATTAAATTATTCCATTTTATTTGGAATTAACCATAACCCACTTGCAAAATAATCCCAATGCCTTTGTTATCACAACTCTCGACCTCTAACCTTGTCTTTTATTCTTTCATCCTTTTTCCGGAGCTCTACCAAAATTCTCAACATTTTTGGCTACACCAAACCTCGTCCTAGTTCAAACCCATTTGAATCAAATTCAAATGAGTTTGAATTCTTATTGTTCAATCTAGACCTTTCTAATTTTCTCGGACCAAGCAGATTTTTGTGAGTCCAAGAAAATTAATCCCATGCCCAAATTCTTCCTCTAACCTTCTCTTCTCTCTTTTCCTTTCTCTTATTTCTCTGTTTTGTTTTTATTTTTCTTTAGAGAGAGAGAGAGAGCCCAACCTTGCAGCCCAGCTACCAACCCTTTTGGCCAAGGCCCAGCCGCCCCCACCAGTCCCTCCTAACCCTAGCCTCACACATCTCTCCCTCGTCTCCCGTTCGAGCGCCGCCAGGTGAGAGCCCCAGCGCTCGATCCCCCGGCTCGATTCCCTTTCCCCTCCACTTGTCTCCCTCCCCGCACCAGGGAGAGGAGCTCCCTCGTCCCCACCGTCCTTCGGCTCGTCGTTGTCGGGCGCCTCCTTCTCCTCCTCGTAGCTCCTCCTACCATGGGCCAGCGGAGCCGCGTCGCGCATCTCCGGCCGCTCCCCTGCAGCTCCTCCCCCACGCCCTACTGCAGCTGCTCTTCCCGGCGCCGCCCGTCGCCGCCACCCGGCCACCTCGCCATCCCGCCGCCTCGGGTCTCCTCCGCCCGGTTCCTCTCGCGTCGCCACCGGCAGGTTCCGGCCCTGCCTCGAGCGCCCCGCGCCCCTGCTTCGAGCCACCGGGCCAGGGATCGCCAGATGCCGTCCCTGCTGCCGGGGAACCTCGTTTTCCACCCGTTTCCGTCTCCGGCGCCGTGCTAGGCCTCCCCGACGCCCTTGCTGTTGCTGCTTCTCGTAGGTCTTCATGGTGCCCTTGTCTCTGCTCGCGGGAGGATGAGCACGACCGCTGCTTCGACCTGCGATGCCCGAGGCCACTTGGCCTTGTTTCGTTCTGGATGCGTCGAGACCATCGTTGCAACGTCGCAACCTCTGCCCCGGAGTACCTCAAGTTCGTCTACAGAAGCAATTTTGGATCGCCAAGTACCTTCGGATTCATCAAGACCCTCATGAACAACTACACCCGATGATGTGACAAGTTCCCCGACAAGTACATCTACATCGCCAAGACCGGTCCGACTAGTACCCGACGTCGCGTGTACCACTACCGTCGACCCGCGAAGACCCCGTGGACGTCAAGTTCCTTGTCGTGACCCGAACATCTTCGGAACATGAACAACTACTTCCTCTTCGAAACGTGAACCCCTACCGTCGCGAGAACGACTACTTCCACTCCGTCGAACTCGATCCGCCCCGAAAATGCACGCTTCAAAGGTATAACTCCGAAACGACCGCCCGCGAACGAATGCATGTGTGTTTTATGAGATGCCCGTGTTTGCACCGTGTCCGAAATTGTCGCTTGCATGTTTCTCCTCGTTGCCATGCCATCGTCTCGTGGGAACCTGGTAACCGGGAACACCCCACCATCTTGCTTAACTCGCTTCCGTCACACTTCCTTTTGCACCGGTATCTTCATGAGCTACCGGAACCGATATGTTGCCGTGGCATCATTTTCGGATTCGTTGCCGTGGCACCTCTTTCTTCCACCACGGTGATAAATGCTTCATAATGCTCTTGTCAACATTTTCATAAAATTGCTTTAAACTTGTATAAGTCATCCGCATCATGATAACAACATTTAAATTGCTTAAAATTGTTGCTTGCATTAAATTGCTAAATGACATATGGGGATTTACCGGACTTGTTGTTTGTTGTTCCGGCCTCATTTAAACTTGCCTAAATAGATAGTTTTATTATGCTTCACCTCTTGCCATGTTTAACAACATTTAATATTGTTGGGTACATAACGGGAGAGAACTAAATAATTGTTGTGGTGTTTTGGCAATATGCACCTCGTTGCATATTGGGCTCCATTTAACTTGTAGCTTTGTTTATTGCATATTACCATGCCATGCATATTTAAACCGGACATGCATCATACTTGTTTGTGCATCATGCAAGTATGTGGTGGTTGTTTACTATGTTGTTTGTTTCTTACCGGGTTGCTTCTCTCGTTAGCTTCGGTTTCGTTCCGGAGTTGTGAGGATTTGTTCGACTACGTCCGTTTGTCTTCTTCATGGACTCGTTCTTCTTCCTAGCGGGATCTCAGGCAAGATGACCATACCCTCGAAATCATTTCTATCTTTGCTTGCTAGTTGCTCGCTCTTTTGCTATGCCTATGCTGCGATACCTACCACTTGCTCATCATGCCCCCTATATAATTAAACCAAGCCTCTAACCCACCTTGTCCTAGCAAACCGTTGTTTGGCTATGTTACCGCTTTGCTCAGCCCCTCTTATAGCGTTGTTAGTTGCAGGTGAAGATGAAGTTTGTTCCTTGTTGGAACATGGAGATGTGGTTCCTTGATTGGAACATGTTTACTTGTTGGGATATCACAATATCTCTTATATTATTAACGCATCTATATACTTGGTAAAGGGTGGAAGGCTCGGCCTTATGCCTGGTGTTTTGTTCCACTCTTGCCGCCCTAGTTTCCGTCATATCGGTATTATGTTCCCGGATTTTGCGTCCCTAACGCGGTCGGGTGATTTATGGGACCCCCTTGACAGTTCGCTTTGAATAAGACTCCTCCAGCAAGGCCCAACCTTGGTTTTACCATTTGCCTCACCACCACCTACTTTCCCTTGGGTGTAATTAACCCAAGGGTCATCTTTATTTAGCCCCCCCCCCCGGGCCAATGCTTGTCTAAGTGTTGGTCCAAACTAGAGCCACTTGCGGTGCCGCCCCTGGGCAACTTGGGGTATCGTCGGTTGCCGTACGTACTGCTCATCCGGTGTTGCCCTGAGAACGAGATATGTGCAGCTCCTGTAGGGATGTCGGCGCATCGGGCGGTCTTGCTGGTCTAGTTTTATTACTGTGGAAATGTCTTGCAGCTGGGATTCCGAGACTGATCGGGTCTTCCAGGGGAGAAGGAATATCCTTCGTTGATCGCGAGAGCTTATAATGGGCTAAGTTGGGACACCCCTGCAGGGTTTTGAACTTCCGAAAGCCGTGCCCATGGTTATGTGGCAGATGGGAATTTGTTAATGTCCGGTTTTAGAAAACCCGAAGTTGATCTTAATTAAAATACATCAACCGCGTGTGTAACCGTGATGGTCTCTTCTCGGCGGAGTCCGGGAAGTGAACACGGTGTTGGAGTTATGCTTGACGTAAGTAGTTTCAGGATCACTTCTTGATCATAGTTGTTCGACCGTGCTTTTGCCTTCTCTTCTCGCTCTCATTTGCGTATGTTAGACACCATATATGCTAGTCGCTTGCTGCAGCTCCACCTCATACCTTTTACCCTACCTATAAGCTTAAATAGTCTTGATCTCGCGGGTGTGAGATTGCTGAGTCCCCGTGACTCACAGATACTTCCAAAACCAGTTTGCAGGTGCCGATGAAATAGTGCAGGTGTCGCATCCGAGCTCAAGGAGGAGTTCGATGAAGATCTTGTCCATTGTGTTGTTTCGTTTCAGTTAATCAGTAGTGGAGCCCAGTCGGGACGATCGGGGATCTGTGTAGCATTTGGGGTAGTCTTCTTTTATTTTCGTTCCATAGTCGGACCTTGGTTGTATCTGTATGATGTAATGCTTTACTCCTGTATTGCGTGAAGTGGCGATTGTAAGCCAACTATGTATCTCTTTCCCTTATGTATTACATGGGTTGTGTGAAGATTACCTCACTTGCGACATTGCTTTCAATGCGGTTATGCCTCTAAGTCGTGCTTCGACACGTGGGAGATATAGCCGCATCGAGGGCGTTACAGACATGCTAAAGAGTTGATGTTGGACAAGGAAGAAAACGTAATGGATTATGTTTTCTTATATCTGAAATAAAGTATATTGTCATGGATCATCCAACATGTTGAGCTTGCCTTTCCCCTCATGCTAGCCAAATTCTTTGCACCAAGTAGAGATACTACTTGTGCTTTTGAATACCCTTAAAACCATTTTTGCCATGAGTATCCACCATATCTACCTATGGATTGAGTAAGATCCTTCAAGTAAGTTGTCATGTTGCATGCAATAAAAAATGGCTTTCTAAATATGTATGATCTATTAGTGTGGAGAAAATAAACTTTATACGATCTTGTGATATGGAAGTAATAAAAGCAATGGATTGCATAATAAAGGTTCATATCACAAGTGGCAATATAAAGTGACGTTCTTTTGCATTAAGATTTCATGTATCCAACCCTAAAAGCACATGATAACATCTGCTTCCTCTGCGAAGGGCCTATCTTTTACTTTTGTCTTATACCTTGCAAGAGTCATGGTGATCTTCACCTCTCCTTTTTATATTTTATCCTTTGGCAAGCACATTATGTTGGAAAGATCCTGATATATATCCAATTGGATGTAAGTTAGCATCAATTATTATTGTTGACATTACCTTTGAGGTAAAAGGTTGGGAGGCAATAAGCCCCTATCTTTCTCTGTGTTCGATTAAAACTCCATACCCATAAGTATTGCGTGAGTGTTAGCAAATGTGAAAGACTAAATGATAGTTGAGTATGTGGACTTGCTGAAAAGCTCTTATATTGACTCTTTCCGATGTTACGATAAATTGCAATTGCTTCAATGACTGAGATTATAGTTTGTTGGTTCTCAATGAATTTTCTGATTCATACTTGACGTTGTGAATAGATTATTACCTGAGCATAATAAATAATATGACAATATCAATATATGCTGCTGTTAGAAGAATGATCATGATGCCCTCATGTCCGTATTTTATTTTATCGACAACTCTATCTCTAAACATGTGGACATATTTATCGTTATCGGCTTCCGCTTGAGGACAAGCGAGGTCTAAGCTTGGGGGAGTTGATACGTCCATTTTGCATCATGCTTTTATATCGATATTTATTGCATTATGGGCTGTTATTACACGTTATGTCACAATTCTTATGCCTATTCTCTCTTATTTTACAAGGTTTACATGAAGAGGGAGAATGTCGGCAGCTGAAATTCTAGGCTGGAAAAGGAGCAAATATTAGAGACCTATTCTGCACAGCTCCAAAAGTCCTGAAACTTCACAGAAGTCATTTTTGGAATTAATAAAAAGTACTGAGCAAAGAAAATACCAGAGGGGGCCCACAACCTGGCCACGAGGGTGGGGGCACGCCCTACCCCTCTGGGCTCGCCCCCTGTCTCGTGGGCCCCCTGGCAGTCCTCCGGTGCCCATCTTTTGCTATATGAAGTCTTTCATCCGAGGAAAAAATCATAAGCAAGCTTTCGGGGAGAAACTCCACCGCCACGAGGCAGAACCTTGGGGGAACCAATCTAGGGCTCCGGCAGAGCTGTTCTGTCGGGGAAACTTCCCTCCGGGAGGTGGAAATCATCGCCATCGTCATCACCAACAATCCTCTCATCGGTAGGGGGTCAATCTCCATCAACATCTTCACTAGCACCATCTCCTCTCAATCCCTAGTTCATCTCTTATATCCAATCTTTGGCACAAAGCCTCAGATTGGTACCTGTGAGTTGCTAGTAGTGTTGATTACTCCTTGTAGTTGATGCTAGTTGGTTTATTTGGTGGAAGATCACATGTTCAGATCCTTAATGCATATTAATACCCCTCTGATTATGAACATGAATATGATGTGTGAGTAGTTACATTTGTTCCTGAGGACATGTGAGAAGTCTTGCTATAAGTAGTCATGTGAATTTGGTATTCGTTCGATATTTTGATGAGATGTATGTTGTCTCTCCTCTAGTGGTGTTATGTGAACGTCGACTACTTGACACTTCACCATTGTTTGGGCCTAGAGGAAGGCATTGGGAAGTAATAAGTAGATGATGGGTTGCTAGAGTGACATAAGCTTAAACCCTAGTTTATGAGTTGCTTTGTAAGGGGCTGATTTGGATCCATATGTTTCATGCTATGGTTAGGTTTACCTTAATACTTCTTTTGTAGTTGTGGATGCTTGCAATAGGGGTTAATCATAAGTGGGATGCTTGTCCAAGAAAGTATAGCACCCAAGCACCGGTCCACCCACATACCAAATTATCAAAGTAACGAACGTGAATCATATGAGCATGATGAAAACTAGCTTGACGATAATTCACATGTGTCCTCGGGAGCGCTTTTCTCTATATAAGAGTTTGTCCAAGCTTGTACTTCGCTACAAAAAGGATTGGGCCATCTTGATGCACCTTGTTTACTTTCATTGCTTGTTACCCGTTATAAATTACCTTATCACAAAACTATCTGTTACCGATAATTTCAGTGCTTGCAGAGAATACCTTGCTGAAACCCGCTTATCATTTCCTTCTCCTCCTCGTTGGGTTCGACACTCTTACTTATCGAAAGGACTAGGATAGATCCCCTATACTTTTGGTTCATCAACTATGCGGATCCGAGCATTAATGATGTAAAGTACTTGGATACAAAGAGTCATTACACATAATTTGTGATTTTACTATGGATATCGATCCTTAATTCTGCCACCCGTGCCCGCATTAAGGCTCGGGCGCTACTGGGCTTCGGGCTTATTATTTACAAATATTAAAGGGGCACATCGATCCCTTGATCTGGTGTTGCTACCCGACTAGTGTCTCGGGGGCTACTGCATTGCCTGTTCAATGCAGAAAATTCAAAGTGCTTAGTGTTCGGCTTGACCAAACTATAGGCAAACGCGTCTTCAGACAACAACAAGTACCATCTGGACCTATCTGGCATCAAGCTAATATATTACAGCAACTTCTCAAGACCATCTCTCAAGGGCTCGTTCGCCGATCACTATTATCTCTAATATATTACACTGCGTTTCTATTCCTACGTATGCTGCCGAGCTAGGAGTTGATACTCAGGCCGATTTCGCGCATCGACCTGAGTCTCAGGGGCTACTAGGATCAGCGGTTTCGTGTTTTCCTTCAGGTGCATCTCGGGTTTTAGACCGACACACACCTTTAGGGCTATACTTATACATATTGACAGCAAATAAATTTACACGCATCGGAAATAAAATCCGTAAACAATCAGCCCAAGCCCGAGGTGGTGCATCACCTCGGAAGCAGTCCTGCATAAAGCTCGGATGCAAGTGAATGGCTCTATAGAGGGCATTTCCGGCATTAAGCTTGGCTAACCTCTTTTAAACTTCTTCAAGCCAAGGTGATCTATGACACCTCGGATACAGTCCGGCATTGGAACTCGTATACAGTCCGGTGTTGGAGCTCGGATATAGTCCGGCGTTGGAGCTCGGATACAGTCCGACATTGGAGCTCGGATACAGTCCGGCGTTGGTGCTAGACTGCAAAAGATACCTCGAATGCAGTCCGGCGTTGGAGCTCGGATGCAAGAGGACACCGCCGCCCGGGAACAACTTCAAACCCGAGGTGGGCGTAAAAATAACAAGGCATTTATAAAAGCCGGTAACTTAAAGGGGCTACTCGGATACCCGACATGTAAACTCTTCGGATTTACTTCGGCGATCCTCAAGATCGAAGATAAGAAGATTTGTTGAACCAGTTTTCAAGACCGACGACCGAAGATGAAGAACAGCTCGGAAGGATCGAGGAGCATCCTCAACTTGAAGACCGGTTCAGGGGGCTACTGACGGTGTCCTGGACTAGGGGGTACTCACCACAACGTCTCCTGACTAGGTGGATCAGGCCGAGGACCCCCATGGCGGTTCACTCATGGGCTGCTTCAGGCAGCCCATGCCGCATACGAGTATTCCACAAGATTTGGTGATCAAGACAAGGACTCCTCTCCACCAACGTGTTCGGCTAGGACTCTTGTTATAAGACAAGGACTCCTCTCCACCAACGTGTTCACTCATGGTGCATTATATAATCCAAGGCCAGGCTAGTCGATAGATCATGATAACATTAATCATCATACCCCTAGGGTTTAGACAACAACATATGATCTCGGGGTAGATCAACTCTTGTAATCTCTATATTCATCAAGATCAATCAAGCAGGAAGTAGGGTATTACCTCCATTAAGAGGGCCCAAACGTGGGTAAACATCGTGTCCCCTGTCTCCTGTTACCCATCGATCCATGACACACAGCTCGGGACCCCCTACCAGAGATCTGCCGGTTTTTTATTTACAACACGTTATCAGAGCATCTGCAGCCGTTCGGTCCCCCAGAGCGCCTAAAAAGAGCGGCCTGGGGACGAACCGACGCTAGATTGGCCAATGGGGGCGACCTAGCTCCCAGTCACGCCCCAGGCGCCGCCCCCAGGACGCGGCAATTTCAAACTTGGTCGTTCCCACTCACAAAAGACGCCACAAGTCCGGCGATCATGGGCCATAGTTCGACGATCGGATAAATAGTCCGACATACAAAAAAAATAACACCACAAGTCTGGGCGCGTGCACAACGCATCACTCGGCGGGGTCGGCCTCCAACGTCGTTGGAGTCGACGTGCGTGGGTTTGGCGGTGTCGGAGTTGCTTCTGTGTTGGGCGGCGTCGGCGCGGCTTCGGTGCTGATGGGCGTCGTGGAGGCATCACCACTCGGGCTTGGCGGAGGCGTCGGCGTGGGCGTGGGAGTTGGCGGCAGCTGGTTCAGGATGAGGCCGTGCTCCACCATGTACCACACCTTGAGCTTCTTGTCGTTGCTCTGGAGCATGTCCGCCCCGCCCATCAGAAAAGCCAGGTCGGTGTTCCTCTTGTTCGCGGCGATGTTGGTCCGGAGCAGGTCGAGCTTGACGGCGTTGTTCGTCATCAACGTCGACCACCGCGCCTTGGTCTTCTCTTCACAAAGGGCGGCCCGGGCCTGTGCGTCGGCGAGGCAATGCTCGATGGACTCCTGCACTCGCGCGGTAGCCGCGTCTGCGTGTTTCCCCTTCTTGGCCCCTTTGGTGCCATACGACCGCCCTTCTGACACACCCGGCGTCGGCGTGTCCGGCTTGTAGGTCTCCTTGGCCTTGGCGAGGGTGCGCCGGACTTCCACCCACTTCTCGCACTTGTCAATCCGCTTGAAGACGTGGAGGTACTTGAATTCTTGGTCGCTATTGTCCTGGCGATACATGCGAACATGCGCAGCAGCTGCACCGAGGAACAAACAGTTGGCGGGCGCACACGGCGAAGAGAAGCGGGAGACCGGCATGCCACACCTGATCCTCAATGTTGGCGCCGCTCTCCGGGCGAGCCGCGATCTCCTCGATGATCCCATGCCATTTGTTGCACGCCGCCTGGATGAGCCTCCAATGGTTCGCCATTGCCTTCGACCCGCGCTGCATGTAGACGCCTTTGAAGTAGGGGTCGACGAGCTTGCGCTCGTTGAACTCGGCCTTGATGCGCTTCCAGTACGTCTCGATGCTCTGGTTCGTGCCGGTGGTCGGGTCAAGGCAGACGACTTTCCACGCTTCGGCGAGACATTCCTGCTCCTTGGACGCCCACTTGATGCGTGGCTCGCCGGTCCTGGCCGCCCCCTTCTTCTTGCGCCTCCTCGTCGGAACAGTCGGCGGTTCCTCCTCCTCCTCCTCCTCCTCGTGCTCGTATGGCTCCTCCTCGCCGTACTCGAGCTCGCCATCCATGCCTCCGCTGAGGTCCACCGTGTCGTCCTGGGTAGCGAACCTGGGGGACGCGGCGGCCGCGGCCGAGCATGTCGCGATGATGTCGTCCATGTCGGCGTCGGTGTCGCCAAGGTGCGACGTGGAAGCTTGTGAGAAGGGCAGCGCACAACGGCCGAGAGGGGGCGTCGGGGAGGACGCGTAGGCCCGCGGCGAGTAGTTGTATGCAGGGTACTGCACACCGGCGAAGGCGGGCGAGGGCGTGCGCTGGGCCGGGTGTCCATAGGGGAAGGTGACGTTGGGGTTGAACCCACCGTGCGCGTCCCCGTCGCCCTAGCCCAGCGACGGCGTGCATCCCCATGGTTGCGGCGACGACGAGAAGTCGGCTGGAGAGCCGACGCTTTGCTGGCTCCAGGGCGCGTGTTGGGCGTGGCCGCCAGATGGATTCATCATCCCCACACGAGTCGCCTCGGTTTGATCCACCGCGCTGTCCCGGGCCTTCTTGGCGTTTGTCCTGTTCCGCCGGTCAGCGGTGACAACCTCCCGTCGCTGAACTTCCGCTCTCCAATCGGCGTTGGACAATCCCGGTGGCTTGGACGGAGGCGCCCTTGGCTTCCTCTGCTTCGGCTGGGCGACGATGGCGTTCGCAGCTGTCGCGGCGCGAGGGATCACGTACTTCTTCGGCGGCATTGCAGCCGGCTGGGAGGCGCGGGAGGGAGATTGGCGGGAGGAATGAAAATAATGAGAGGGAAGTGGTGGGGGGGGGGAGTTGGAAGAAACAGCGGAAAGAGGCTCTCGGCTCGCCGAAAGAGCGGCCCCACGCCCCTTTCCGCTTGTGCCGGCGCCCGAGGCGCCCCCAGCGCGCCGGGTTCGGCTCCGGTCCGCCGGCGTCAGTTTCGGCCCAAGCCGGCGAAAAACGGACTATTGAGGGCGCGACTAGGTCGATTTTTGCCCACCAATGCTAAAAAAATGACTGGGAAGGGCCTGTTGGGGGTGCGGATGAAGATGCTCTCAGCACGCTCTGCCCTAAGCGACTCGGCGAAGAGGAAAGAACTGGAAAGGGCACAGCCCTTAACCGGCGAAGCCATAGCCCGGCGCTGCGTGATCCTCGACGCGAAGTGAACAGAGCCTTGTTCACGCACATGCCCTTTGCGGCCAGCGACGGTTACCAATGGAGAAGAGTATCCAGCGCAGAAGGGATGGCGCATGGAACCGCTTCCGGCGAAACCCCCACTGCTGGGCTTCCTTCCGAAGATTGCCGTTCATGGACAGATCGCTGGAGAAACCAGCCGCCCACTGCAGAACCGCACCGCCATTCAAGAGATCGATCAGGAGAAAGCAAAATTTTGTCTCTTGTGATTGACTAACATCAATGATCTAACAATTGATTTGATTGTTTTATCTTCTTGGTTTACGCTATCCACTCAAGTGAGTTACTTCCATCAAGTGCATACCGAAAGATCAAATCGAAGAAAGGAAATCATAGGTGTTCGGCCAAAATCAGAAGAAACAGGGAGTCAACGGCCGCCGTCGACTCTATTCCTGAATCGACAACAGAATACGTGGGCGTTGGCATCCATTGATTCAAAGATCATCAAGGCCAGAAGATCAATCAACAGACTGATGCAAAAAGCCACCACATGAGAAGAAAAAAGGTTCTTCACCGTGTTTTCCCACTCTGTAGAAAGCATTAGCATCAGCAACGGTGCCGTATCATCGGCCCCTGACACTGGCGTACGACGCAACCGCGCCATACAGCCGGCAGCGCCAGGCCGCGCCCGCCCGCGTGGCCACCTGCGCCCCGCCCGTGGCCGCGCTCCCGCGCTCCGTCCATCGCCGTAGCCGCCCTCGCGCGCGCCCGCCTGCGAGACTGACGACATCCCTCTTGCACGGCTCCCCACGGCGTGGAGTTCAGCCTCGTCGCAAAGCACTGCGGTGGTCGAGCGATCGGCTCCCATCGGCGAGGCGCCTATCGACACCCGATGGCTGAAGCGCCGCCCTCGGCTGCGCCATCCGACGCATGCGCGACGAGCACAAGGTGCGGCCGTTCCTCCCGTCACATCCCGCGCTTGGCCCTCGGGCTTGCCCCTTCGAGCGCAGGGGACCACGACCACGGCCGCGCCCGCTCACAGAGAGGCGCGTGGCCCGCGAACTCGTGGCCATGGCACGACCTCAGCCCTGCAGGGAGGCAGCGCCCTCCGGCGCAACGCCCCCGGCAGAGGAGGCGACTCCAACGTGGAGGAACGACACGGCTCTCGCCCTACGAGCCCCTTCTGGCTGCTCCAATAGTGTCGCGGGCGTCAACACTCAACACCGACACCGTCGCATCGCGCCACGCCTGCCGACCCCGACGCCGGCAACTCCTCAGCCTTCGCCGCGCTCGGGCGCTCGCCGCCGTCTCATGGCCCTTGGAATCCCGTTGGCGAGCTCGCCATCGAGCGGCCGCTCCGGCACATGGAGCCCCGCGGCGCTCAGCCTCACGAACGGTGCCGCAAACGGCGTCTCCACCGGCGTGGCTTCCAGCCACGACCTCATTGGTGGTTCCTCTCCCGAGAAAGACGATGGAGCACTTGGTCCCTCCATCCATCGCCGGTGAACGCTATGGCAGCGTGGCTGGAGGTGGCACCAGCCGGCCATGGAAGTCTCTGCCTGTTACTCCCTCCGTCATGGTTTATTAGGCCTAAAGACAACTTCTCTTAGACCAATACATATAGTAATTTGCTCACGTTAATTCTTTCATTCCAGTCTGCACTCTCATATGCATGCAGCCAATGAAAAAACACGCATGAAGTGTATTAATTTCTCAGCCATGGCACCAACAACAATGGCTTTCAATACAACTAATGAAATGATTGCATGCATGCACATTTCCAAAGCGATGCCTTATAAAAAAGGACATGCTTGTGATACTGAGAGGCCTAATAAACCCGAACGGAGGGAGTAGTCTGGTGAGGATCGGGATTGAGTAATTGGGAATTTATTTCCCTGTCTCTCTCCTTATCTGTATTCGATTGACCAGACCGTGGACTGCCGCACATGCATGTACTACTATGTGGCCTAACTTGCATGCGGTTGGGTCATTAGCACTCCCGTACTACTTCCTCTGTCAAGGTGAATAAGTCACCTTACGAAATCCAGATTTTTTCAAAATCATAAGGCACAGAACATTAAATTCTCCTAGATCCCGTCCCAGCCTTGTTTACGAGCGCCCACATCCTTCTAGATTTCCTCCGCTGCCTTGTTCTCCCCCTTGGAAATCCCTCCGCTCAACCAGTGCATGCTTCATGGCTGGGCATTGATTAGGCAAGAATTGAAGTCGGTTTTGCATGCAATCACGTATGGGCCTGCATGGACAGTTGAAAAGGCATCTTAATAACCAGCGATTAAATGCTGATTTTGCTTCCTTTTGTAACAGCGTTGTGATTGGAAGTTCAACTTGTCCCGGTGCTCCTCCTCGCCCAATCTAAAGCCACCTAGGTTGCGCTGCCACTCCTAAGGCTAGTCATAGTGGGAGTAACTTAGAGGGTGCTTGGATACGTTTTAGTCCCATGACTAAAAGTAGCGGGACTAAAACTTGCTAGCCTCACCCATGCTTCAATTCAAATACTAAAGAGACTAAAATCAAGTTATTGAGCATTTATTATCCTCCAAACCCTCCAATCCAGAACTCGCATGTGTTAAAGTAGAGGAATTAAATAAGGAGAGAGGGGGCTAATACATATTTTAGTAGATTTCCTATGACTAAAAAATTTTAGCCTTAAGACTAGTCCTAGTCTCTCTTTAGTCAGGGGTGCTTGGAACTTTAGCCTTTAAAAAAGACTATTTTTAATCAGACTAAAAATAGTCCCTTGGATCCAAGCACCCTCTTAGCAAGTAACATAGCGGACTCCGAGAATTTTTTGCTTATGTGGCATGTAGTTAATGAGAAGTGGTAACATAATATGTTACTGTAATATAGCGCTTTTCAAGACAAGATAAGTCTACAAGCTAATTAATGAAGTCATCTATGACACTACTACTATGTTACTTTGCACTACGAAGATAGTAACTTAGACTAGTGTCATATGCATGACACTAGTATAAGTTACTCCCCACTATGATCAGCCTAAGGTGACTTACTCACCTAGACGGAGGGAGTAGTATTTCCTTAATTGCTTTAGTAGTTGAGTCATCAGCACTTCTGTACTAGTATCTCTACTTCTAATGGAGCAGTTGGTAGTCTCGCTTCCAGGTTTTTTTCGTCCCATCTCCGCTGGTTTTTTTTCGTCCTAAAAAAATCTACGAAATTTCGTAGGTTAAACAGGGACAACTCCCACCTTCCAGGTTTTTTTCGTCCCACCTCCCATGGTTTTTTTTGTACCTCGTCACACCTCACACTGAGCCGCCACGAACCGCAAAAACCGCCTACCTTAGCCAAATCAACAAATCTCTCTCATTAATGCGATTTTCTTTAGGAAACAAATAATAGATTCTTTTCTACCTTAGCCAAATCAACGGATCTCTCCCATTAATGTAATTTGCTTTAGCAAACAAATAATAGATTCTTTCCTACCTTAGCCAAATCAATGGATCTCTCTCATTAATGCAATTTGCTTTAGCAAACAAATAATATATTCTTTCCTACCTTAGCCAAATCAACGGATCTCTCTCATTAATGCAATTTGCTTTAGGAAACAAATAATAGATTTTTAGGAAACAAATAATTTCTAATCTCTAATAATCTCTACTCCTAATGGACCAGCGAAAAAAAACCCGCACGTACGAGCGACGTCACATGCCCTCGACCGCACGCCCTACTACGCCCGACTCACTGCCCTCGTTCGCGGCCGCCCTCCATCCCTTCGCCGCCGCCGCCGTTCCATCCCTTCGCCGCCGCAACGTGCCGGATCTTGCCTCAGCCGCCGCCTCTCCGCCGTGAAAGAGAGGGCTCCCGATCTCCGCTGGAGTCGACCAACAACGCGACGCGCCGGGATCACCTCGGCGCTTGCGCTTCCAGATCGAAGCCCACGACGGCGGCGTTCTCAGATCGGTGACGCGGCACCGTACGTCACGGCTGACAGCCGTGTCCTCGTCAAGGAAGCGTCGCTTCGAGGTGGCGGCAACCAAGGCCTCCCGGATCCCGGCCTCCTTCCTCACATCCACCGGCACGAGCAGGTAATCACCCGTCTCCTTACGCGCTGCCTTATTCTTCTTCCTCACATCCCCGATCTCACCCGCGAGCGCTGTTACGCTTCACGCAGGATGCGGCGGGAGGGGTTTCGGCGGCAGGAGCGACGGCGGCGACCGCGGGGGCAGGGGCTTCGGCGGGAGAAGCGATGGCGGTGGCCGCAGCGGTAGGGGTGGCCGCAGCGGCAGGGGTGGCCGGGGAGGCAGGACGCCCAGGGGCCGGGGTCGTGGCGGCGGGGGAAGGGGAGGGTCCGGCATGAAGGGCGGGAGCAAGGTGATCGTGGTGCCGCACAAGCACGACGGCGTCTTCATCACTAAGGCCAAGGAGGACCCGCTCTGCACCAAGAACATGGTCGCCGGGTAGTCCGTCTACGGCGAGAAGAGCGTCTCCGTCCAGGTCTGTGCTCACTGCCCCGGTCTTACTTATGGCACCATATCATGCTCCTCCGTCTGCCACGTGGGGAATAGCAGTCTCTTTATCTATGTTTTAGAGTCAAGGGATTTTTTTCACACCATATCTCTGTCATGCAATGGCTTCTTATCAATAGAGGACAAATTTATTTTACAGGTTTGAAGCTTATCTTGCTGGGGATGTGAGAGATTTTGAGGGATTCTCCTCCGTCATGCTCTGTGATGTGTCGTGTTAGTTACCCATTTACACCGTCTTTTTTTCCCGAGATTGATGCGGTGGTTGTTCTCCGTATCGTGCATGAGGAGGGAGAAGCACAGGGAGAAAGGGGACCATGGGCGATGGTATTGTGCACTGATATGTGAGAGGATGGATATCTGATAATCACTTCATTTTTCCTGTTTAACAAAATCAGCCAACCATATTTAACAAAATCGCAATACTAATTGTTGCATGATTTGGATTAATTATCAGTTGTCTGACATTTTGCATGCCTACAGATTGTTCCTTTTTTAGTTGCACCTTCATTGTAGATGATACGAGGTACGTGTTTTATCTTTCTCTCTCGGTTTTGAACAATGGGCAGGTTTGAAAATAATGTTCTGTCAGTCAAATTTGTTGCCATGAGCATGAGGCACATCCATAGCAATGATTTGGATCAGTCATTGGTTGTCAACTGAAATAGTTACTAGGCTCCCTTGTGTAGTTTCAAGTAGTCAGAGGGCCCTTTGTGTACTCAATAATGTTTATGTTGCACTAATTGGTCAAAAATGGACCTGGATGTTACACACAAGTAGGAATATATATTTACCAAATATGACCTCAGCTCGTAAACAGTTGAAAAGGGAGCAATGACAGCGTCTAATATTTGGTTTCCTCCCTTGAGCTTGATATACATTGTTAGTATATATACTCATGTGTGTTTTCTCCTGCAGATTGGTAGACTACTATATGTCCAACCAGTGAAAGAAAATAACATAAATGAATTCTGAGCTTTCTTGCAATATTCACCCGCTTCCGTTGTTTCGTATATATACATATAAAATCAGGTCTGCACCCAATACTTGCTTGGAGCATTTGTTTTCGTTTTAGGACATTCATCCAGACATGCATGTTGTTTCTAGGTGTTACAAAAGAAGGCTGATGAAGATTATATTATCTAATCAGCAACTGATCTGGTACAATAAAGAAGCAGCAAATGAGCTAGAAAAAATCAGTCTGGAGATGAATAAATGCGGCATCTTGATGTTTCATATCTATTGGTTCCTTGTTTGGCAGCCTATGTTGGTAGATGTGAGAGGTAAACTTGTCTTCAGACCTGCTTAATTGTCGATTCGAACTAATACTTGAACAGGTATCTTGTGCGATGCATGATTTCAACTACTAACAACCTAGACATTATATATCTTAAATAAAAGAAATATTACTCTATTCTTTAGTTATTTATATGGACTTACTTCTATTGCGAATAACGGTCCCTTTTTAATCATTTTACCAGCTCCAAATATGGAAGCAGCCAGCGTGCGGAAGATTAAAGGATGCATTGCTACAGTGAAAACATTCAGTGGGCGACCAACGACCAGAATGTCATTGCTTTTATCATGGCATCCAACACTTGCAGATGTGACACAAAAGGGGGTTCTGAAGCTGATGAACTTGGATGGCCTGACAGTCTACCATACCAACGACCATCTCCAAGTACACGAACTGGAAAGCTTTCTAAGATTCGTACACACCTTCAGGTACAAATGCTTGTTTTTTCTCTAGAATTTCTATACATTTTAAGCAGACGAGCCGCCCATATATTCATTAGAAAATGATGTAGGTGACCCTATTTAAAATGACATTTCAGATTTGTTTTCCAGATAAAGATCAGAAAGCCGACAGTGTTTCTATTATGTTTCAGGAAAAATTTGGATCTTTATGGTCGGTTATTGCAACCATCTGTCTGAATGAGTATAAAAACAATGCTATGAGGTAATGCAAGCATGAGGGTGCCTGTTTTCACAATATGCGAACGTATGGGCTATTCGAGGCTTTATGTTGTTTTTCAATCTAAGGCACGTGAAACTTTACTGTCGTTATTTACATACCAATATCATTGCTTCCTCCAATTTCAATTGATTTTCATTTCTTGATTCATATGTGTATAGGACAAAGAGGAGATAAAAGGAGTATTGGAAAGCTTAAGACCAGCCCCCCGAAACCACTCTACCTGGAGAAAGAAGACAATATCTGGCATGATCTGTTTCATCTACTATAGGTAATTTGGTCTTTTATTGTGCACACACTATATTTTCATGTAAAAATAATCTAGAGGCTTGTTCTCAAAGGCTTGTAAATATAATCTGTCATTGCATTTTTTGGAACCATAAGCATGCAACATTATACTGCCAAAATAATAATTTTACTATACATTTGATTATTGCTTGCATCCATATATTTTTTCCACTTTCGCTTTTGTTTTGTGTCCAGTAAACAGCATCAATCATAGGGTAGGAAACGTTGTTGTCCGTCTGATTTTATTAGACTATTTAGAATTACATTTTTCAAGTTATTTGTGACTGTTTACGATGAGTAGATTTCCATTCCTTCCATGTAGTAAACGTCGAGAGAGAGAGAGAGAGAGAGAGAGAGAGAGAGAGAGAGAGAGAGAGAGAGAGAGGTAGAGATCGAGGTAGAGAGGAAGGGGGAGAGAGATCTTGCATGTACACGTCGATAGGATAACTATTTTTTTAGCAACGGGAACTGCGGTAGAGGCTCCTACTGTTTATATATTAAACCCAAAATTGGCGGATATTTACATATGAGTGGGATTACATAGCCATTGTGGCTAAAGGGTGAAAATAGAAATTACAAGGGTAGGTTTGTTACAAAATTGTCGATGAAGGTGGCCACCTCAGGGGCAACTCTGAATTTCAGAATCAGTAAGTCACTTTTGATAGGATAACTATGTTCTAAAATATCAATGAGATTTGGTGGTAAGTCACCATAAGTTTGTTTCCAATTTGTCAGACACCATAACTTTCATGTCGAATATGTTGCAGAAATATTCTTTGATAAACATGTTTTTATCTCTTGATATTTTAGTATGATTGTAAATTTGTCCATTCGCGTATCATTCCAAGAAACATTTTTATTTGGGGGAGAATGAAGGGAAGAAAAGGAGAGCGCTGGTAAAAAATAAGTCGTTAAGACAGCCCATTGCAACGCACGGGCGTTCTACTAGTTTGCTTAATTGCTTTACTAGTTGAGTCATCAGCACTCCTGTACTAGTATTTGCTTAATTGCTTTACTAGTTTATTTTTTCTTTTCAGAAAATTAGGTCTAATAATGACTTTTAATAGTGATTTTATCCTTGTTTTTAGTCTGTTATATTTCCATGTTTGTCACGTGTTGAGATAAATTACATATATTTGCAATTGAGATTTTCAATTTCTTGAAAATACATGTGCAAAATTTAAAGTGATTTCTTTAAATTGATGCTTGGGATCACAAGGTAGTCATATGGATCTACTGCCTACGCAGATTATCGATGACTAATGATAAAGCCTACATTTTGTCGTTTCGACATTATGATTGCTTTACAATGTGCTCTTCCACACATTTTTCTAAGTCATGACACAAGGCATTACGGGTGAGTATTTACTAATTTCATGAAATTATACTCCCTAGTGCTGCGATATCTACTTCATTTTGGAGATTATCTTCAAGGTGTCATGCTTAGCAATTTGAGATTCACATTAATGATTTCAAGATAACTTCTTAAAATATCCATTAATTTTGCAACATTATCATGATGGTCTTTAATTTATTAATCGTAAATTAATCATCTGTGGTAACCGATGGCTAGAGAATTTGAGGCATTCACCCTCAATCGCCACCACTACCCTACCTGGGCATGGACATCATGATCACTCTTGTGTCTGGTGGAATAGTGTGTGCAATCCAAGACCACATGATTAACCTCTGGTCAGAATCATACCGCTAACAAAAAAATATTGCCTTATACATCATAAGGCATTATATCGATTCAGATCTCTGCATCTGGTTACTCTGTATCAGCAATTCCTAGGACACGACAAACCTCAAGGGCAAAGGTTTGAAGCTCACTTCAACCTTCAACCCGACATCACCAGAAGTGACGGGACACTATGGGCACAGAGAATATGATGGTTGAATATGACTCAGCTAACATGTTTGAAGACTTTGTCTAGTATCTCAATCTCCAGAGTGGTCAACATAATTTGTCCATTTACGATGTTCTAATAAGAACATAAGTATTATTGCCATCATATATTGTATATCACAATATATTGTATCATCACTTTGGCACAAATACATTTATATGTATTCTGTATATCTGAGTGATTTTCATACCGAGAATCTTCATGTCTATATATAGATTTCTACGGGGGTCAATCTGATGAAAGATGATTTGTGCCTTGTGGACATATGCACCACAAACTCTATACCCAGGGAAGCAAAATGTTTCCACTCTTGTTGGGAGAAAAGGAGATATTTTAAAATCGCTAGACACGATGAGGTATTTGTTGGCTCAACTCGAGTCATATTTACTATCTCTGTGGGTACTCGAGTAACTTAAGGATGCTTTATTGCTTCCCCGTTTAATTCGTACCCTACTATACGATGGAGGTATCCATCAAAATAGTTTCTCTAACAAAACTTATGATTACAACAAAGAGAAATAACTTCTCTTTACCATATGCAATGGATATGGCAAGCGCATTCTCTATGTATCATCAGCATTGCACTACACATACTACAAAACCCGTAGCACATGTTGCGCATGAGATAGTTTCCCAGAGTGTCTTTTGCATGACAAACTTGGCATTCCTGCTTTGGTCATCATTAACATTGGGTTGAAACCAAAACTATCAGCAATTCCAATGGTTTATGATTATTATGATGCTAAATTCGAATGATATTTGAATTTTGTGTGCACTACCACTAGTAGAAAAGGGGGCAAGTTCCAGGCCGGGTCATCCCATTAGTCCCGGTTCAGTCCAGAACCGGGACCAATGGGGGCATTGGACCCGGTTCGTGAGCCCAGGGGGCCGGCCGGGCCACGTGGGCCATTGGTCCCGGTTTGTCTGGACCTTTGGTCCCGGTTGGTGGGACGAATCGGGACCAATGGGCCTCACTCCTAGCCCACCACCATTGGCCTCGGTTGGTGGCATGAACCGGGACCAATGGCTACCCTTTAGTCCCGGTTCATGCCACCAACCGGGACCAATGGTGGTGCCTATATATACCCCCTCACGCAAGAGCAGAGCACACTGCTCTTTTTTTTGGCCGAGGGGGAGAGGGCATGGTGGTGCTCTAGCTCACCTCCTATGCACACAAGGTGTTCGATGGAATGCCCGAGCCACACTACTTAAGCTTTCTCCTCTCCAAGCTCGACCTCCAAGCTCCATTTTCCTCAATATTTGTCTAGGTTTAGCGGTCCGTCATGCCCCATCCCCGTCTTCACCGCTGTCGATCACCCGCGCCGACCACATCGTCGGCACCACCGTGGTGAGCCTCTTGTTCTTATCTTCTTTCTGAAAGGAAAAAATATTCTTACTTGTATGTTTACATAGATACTTGTATTATTTTCTTACTTTTATTATTGCATCTTATATAGTGCGATGGTTTTGGTATCCGCCCCCGTCGGCCCTCGTCCTGTCTATGATTCGGATGTGGTATATATATTATCTTTATAACTATTGGTTCATTTATTGTTTATGAAAATTATGCCGACCAACGTGACATAGATTTTATTTATCTAGGATGTATGTGAACCGGAGATTCCAACCGACCCTATTGTCGAGAGGTTAAATTTAGTTGAAGAATAAAACAATTTCTTGAAGGAAAAAACAAAAAAATTGAGGAGGAGAAGATGATATTGGAGTTGCATGTTGCGGATGTCGTCGATGATCACAAGATCAAGATGGATGCAATGCGCTTGAAGATTAGAAAGATTAGAAAATATGCCATTCATACCGAGGCTTGGTATCATTATGTTGTTGGATCAATTGTTACCTTGGTTGCGACTATGATCGCATTTGTTTTCGCATTGAAATGTTTTACATAGTTTCAATGTATGGTTTAATTAATTAGATGCTCTGGAGAGCTATATGTTGTTAGATGAGAACTATGTATGTACTTTGGTTTTAATGTGATGATGAACTTCTATTAATTTGGACACTTAATTATATATAATGTATGCAGATGAACCGGCAATGGATGTACGGTGACAGACACACCTCCGAGTACATTAAGGGCGTGCATGAGTTTCTCAATGCGGCTGAGGCAAACAAGCAGAATGGTTTTATGTGTTGTCCATGCACTTAATGTGGGAATACGATGTCTTACTCTAACCAGAAAATCCTTCACACCCACCTGCTTTACAAGGGTTTCATGCCACACTATAATGTTTGGACGAGGCACGGAGAAATAGGGGTTATGATGGAAGACGGCGAAGAAGAAGAGTACGATGACAACTATGTGCCCCCTGAATACGGTGATGCTGCAACGGGGGGAGCTAGTGAAGATCAAGAGGAACCAGACGATGTGCCCAATGATGCTGCAACGGGTGAAGCTGCTGAAGATAAAGAGGAACTAGACGATGTGCCCGATGATGATGATCTCCGCCGGGTCATTGTCGATGCAAGGACGCAATGCGAAAGTCAAAAGGAGAAGCTGAAGTTCGATCGCATGTTAGAGGATCACAAAAAAGGGTTGTACCCCAATTGAAAAGATGGCAACACAAACCTCGGTACCGTACTGGAATTGCTACAGTGGAAGGCAGAGAATGCTGTGCCTGACAAAGGATTTGAGAAGCTACTGAAAATATTGAAGGAAGAATACCACGCATGCACGCACTGTTTAGATGACACTGAAAGTATATACCTGGACAAATGCAGGAAGAATGTGTACCTGGGCCATCGCCGATTTCTTCCGACCAACCATCAATGTCGAAACAAAGGCAAGCATTTCAAAGGCGAGGCAGATCACCGGAAGAAGCCTGCCATGCGTATCGGTGATCACGTACTTGCTATGGTCAATGATTTACACATAATATTTGGAAAGGGTCCCGGCGCACTAGCTGTTCCGAATGACACTGAGGGACACGCACCCATGTGGAAGAAGAAATCTATATTTTGGGACCTACCCTACTGGAAAGACCTAGAAGTCCGCTCTTCAATCAACGTGATGCACGTGACGAAGAACCTTTGCGTGAACCTGCTAGGCTTCTTGGGCGTGTATGGAAAGACAAAAGATACACCTGAGGCACGGGAGGACCTGCAACGTTTGCACGAAAAAGATGGCATGCCTCCGAAGCAGTATGAAGGTCCTGCCAGCTACGCTCTTACGAAAGAAGAGAAAGAAATCTTCTTTGAATGCCTGCTCAGTATGAAGGTCCCGACTGGCTTCTCGTCAAATATAAAGGGAATAATAAATATGCCAGAGAAAAAGTTCCAGAACCTAAAGACTCATGACTGCCACGTGATTATGACGCAACTACTTCCGGTTGCATTGAGGGGGCTTCTACCGGAAAACGTCTGATTAGCCATTGTGAAGCTATGTGCATTCCTCAATGAAATCTCTCAGAAGGTGATCGATCCAGAAATCGTACCAAGGCTAAGGAGTGATGTGGCGCAATGTCTTGTCAGTTTCGAGCTGGTGTTCCCACCATCCTTCTTCAATATCATGACGCACGTCCTAGTTCATCTAGTCGACGAGATTGTCATTCTGGGGCCCGTATTTCTACACAATATGTTCCCCTTTGAGAGGTTCATGGGAGTCCTAAGGAAATATGTCTGTAACCGCGCTAGGCTAGAACGAAGCATCTCCATGGGCCATCAAACAGAGGATGTCATCGGGTTTTGTGTTGACTTCATTCCTGGCCTTAAGATGATAGGTCTCTCTAAATCGCGGTATGAGGGGAGACAGACTGGAAAAGGCACTCTTGGAAGTGACTCAATAATATGCAGGGACGGATATTATTGATCTCAAGCACACTACACAGTTCTACAGAACTCTACCTTGGTGACCCCGTATGTCGATGAACACAAGAACAGTCTGCGCTCCAAACACCCGGAGCAGTGCGACGACTGGATTACATGTGAACACATCAGGACTTTCAGCAGTTGGTTGGAAGCACGTCTCAGAGGTGACAACACTGTTTGTGATGTGTTGTACTTGTTGTCCAGGGGACCATCTTTGACTGTATTGATTTACAAAGGATACGAGATAAATGGGAATACATTTTACACGATTGACCAAGATCAAAAGAGCACCAACCAAAACAGCGGTGTCCGCTTTGATGCAACAACCGAGAAGGGAAAGGACACATATTATGGTTACATAGTTGATATATGGGAACTTGACTACGGACAAGATTTTAAGGTCCCTTTGTTAAGTGCAAATGGGTCAATCTGCCAGGAGGCGGGGTACAGGTAGACCCACAGTATGGAATGACAACAGTGGATCTGAAAAATCTTAGGTACACTGACGAACCGTTCGTCCTAGCCAATGATGTGGCACAGGTTATCTATGTGAAGGACATGTCTACCAGACCAAGAAAAAGAAAAGATAAGGAAGCGAATACATCATACGATGAGCCAAAGCGCCACATAGTTCTTTCAGGAAAAAGGGACATCCTGGGAGTGGAGGGCAAGACAGACATGTCTGAAGATTATGAAAAGTTTCATGAAATTCCTCCCTTCAATGTCAAGGCTGACCCAAGCATCATGATAAATGATTAAGATTATCCATGGTTACGGCGCAATAAGCAAATGACACAAGCGAAGAAAAAGTGAAGACTTTCTCCCGCAACTATTATGATGATACCATGCCAACTTTGTAACAGACGAGTATGCTATGCCAACTTTTTCAGAGTTCATTTGAAAACTATGAATTTAGGTCGAATTTTCTCTATAGGTGCATCTATGTTCATTTTTTTAGTAAAACTAATCACAAACTTGTGATTCACACAAATTTCAAAGAATTCAAATTTTAACTATTCAAATTTGAAAACTAATGGCACTAACAGTAAGTTTATAATTTTTCTAAAACTAATGGCACTAACAGAAAGTTTGTAATTTTGCTGACTTAAAAGCAAAAAGAATTAAAAAATAAAGGAAAAAACAAAAGAAAATAAATAATACACAAAACAAAACAAAAAAACTGGAAAAAATAAAAATAGCAACAATAAGTATTTTGTTGTAAGTAGAAACAAAATAAAATAAATAAAGCAACAAAGAAAACAAAAGAAACTAAAAAAGTGTTTTCACATTTGAAAACTAATGGCACTAACAGAAAGTTTATAATTTTTCTAAAACTAAAAGCAAAAAGAATTAAAAAAATAAAAATAAACAAAAGAAAATAAATAATGCAGAAAACAAAACAAAAAAACTGGAAAAAAATAGGGCTCGCCCCTGGCCCATGACCATTAGTCCCGGTTTGTGCCACAAACCGGGACTAAAGGGTTGGCCCTCGTTGCACCCAGAGTTTAGTCCCACCTCGCCAACCGAAGGGCGCCCACACCGGTTTATAAGCCCGTCCCTCTCTGCCTTGTTGAGCTCCTCTCAAAGTGAAAATAGATACCCCTATACAGGAAATTTGACCTAAATTCATAATGAATTTCTCTGAAATTCATAGAAATTGATTATGAATTTAGGTCGAATTTTCTCTATAGGTGCATCTATGTTCATTTTTTTAGTAAAGTTAATCACAAACTTGTGATTCACACAAATTTAAAAAATTCAAATTTGAACTATTCAAATTTTAAAACTAATGGCACTAACAGAAAGTTTATAATTTTTGTGACCTAAAAGAAAAAAGAAATCACTAAAAAACTATAAGTATTTAGTTCTAAGTAGAAATGAAAAATTAAATAGCAAAAAAGAAAAAAATGCCTATAATATTTGTTATGACTAACTAAAATTACCAAATTGAGTATAATGATAAAACACAGTAATATTAAATAGCAGGAAAAAGAATGAATCAAAAATCAATTTTTATAGTAAAGTTATTCATAAACTAGTGATTCACACAAATTTTAAAAAATTCAAATTTAAACTATTCAAATTTTAAAACTAATGACACTAATAGAAAGTTTATAATTTTTGTGACCTAAAATAAAAAAGAAATCACTAAAAACTATAAGTATTTAGTTCTAAGTAGAAATGAAAAAATAAATAGGAAAAAAGAAAAAAATGCCACCTGCTAGGCCACCACGGCCTGAATACGACTAGAAGCCCATCCATGGGCCAGGATTCAGGCCCGTAGAAGGCCCAGCAAGCCCACAGGCATAGCGGTGTGAGATTAGGCCCATAGGCCTGCAGTTCTGAGGAGTTCGATGGAGATGGCGAGGCAGCGCTTATAAACAGGTGCGGCCGCTCCTCAGCTAGCAAGGTGGGATTAAACATCCCACCGTACTGCTGCTTTGGCAGGTGCAGGACATTGGTCCCGGTTGATTCCACGAACCGGGACCAATGCATACCTTTGGTCCCGGTTCGTGGCACCAACCGGGACCAATGCCCCCCTTTAGTCCCGGTTGGTGCCACCAACCGGGACCAAAGGCCGGCCTTTGGTCCCGGTTGGTGGCACCAACCGGGACTAAAGGGGGCATTGGTCCCGGTTTGTGCCACGAACCGGGACCAATGCTCCGTCTATATAAGCCACACTTGTGAAAAAATTGGTTCTGTTCGATCCCGCCCGACGACGCCGCCAGGCTGCCCCTCTGCGCCTCCTCGTCGTCGTCGTCGCCCTGCCTCCGACGCCGTCCCGCGCCGCCCAGACACCGTCGCCACCCCGTGCCGCCCCGACGCCATTGCCGCGCGCCACCCCGCGCCGCCCCGACGCTGTCGCCGCCCTGCGTCGCGCCCCGATGCCGTCGTCGCCCTACGTCGACACCCCGACGCCGTCGCCGCCTCGCCTCTGCCTCGCCGTCGCCGCCCCGCGCCGCCGTCGCCTCTCGCTTTGGTCAGGGCCGGCACCGCCCCCCTCTTCCCCCCTATTTTTTTTTGCAAATATATATATGTTTTTTCCTGATTGTATGTATATGTATAGTGTATGTATGTGTGTATATGTATGCAAAAGATAGATTAACAGAAAAAATAGTTTTTTTTTGTTCATAGATTTTTTGGTGATATTGATTATTGTAAATATGCAAATGTTTGTATATTCATATGAACAATGAATTAGGCAAAACCTTTACTTTTTTTCTAAAATTTCTATTTGAACATTATTTAAAAAAACAAGCAATAATGCTTCATGTATTTTTAAGAAGGAAGAAGAAGAAAAAGAATGAGGGGAAAAAGGAAATAAGAAGAGGAAGAAAGGAGAAGAAAAGGGGAGAGGAAGATGAGGAGAAATAAATAAGAAGAAGAAAAAAGAAGAAAAAGAAGAGGAGAAGAAGAAAGGAATAGAGGAGAAGAAGAGAAAATAGAATATATTCTATTTTTTTCTCCTCTATTCCTTTCTTCTTCTCCTCTTTTTTTTCTTCTTTTTTTTCTTCAACACGTGGGGGGGTCGATATACCCCCTCCCGATAACTTCAACATGAGGGGGGGTCGATATACCCCCTCCCCGATAATATTATTTTCCCATGTACGTATGTCGTGTCGATATAAACTCCCGATAACTTCAACACGTGGGGGGGGGGTTCGATATACCCCCTCCCGTTAACTTCAACACGAGGGGGGTCGATATATATACCCCCTCCCGATAATATTATTTTCCCGCATGTACGTATGTCGTGTCGATATAAACTCCTGATAAATTCAACACGTGGGGTGGGGTCAATATAACCCCTCTCGATAACTTCAACACGTGGGGGGTCGATATACCCCCTCCCGATAACTTCAACACGAGGGGGGGTCGATATACCCCCTCCCCGATAACTTCAACACGAGGGGGGTCGATATACCCCCTCCCGCGATAACTTCAACACGTGGGGGGGTCGATATACCCCCTCCCCCCGATAATATTATTTTTCCATGTACGTATGTCGTCGTTGTCGATATACCCCAAACCCTTGAAGCGTTGTCGAGGCCACCCCAAACCCTAGAGAAGCAGCATCGAGGCCACTAATTAATATGATTCCTTACTATGATTAGCTAGCTAGTTCTACGTTTGCCACTAATATATCCATCTGTCATGTTTGAATAATAATTGTCATGTTGTAAATATTTGTAGAAACTATGGACACCGCCTGAGACGAAGCAAAAGAAGCGTTGTTGAGGGACATAATCGCACTTGGAAGTGATGCCATCTGCTCGTTGTTTCTCAACGACACAGATGGTCTGGAAGGAGAGGGTGAAGAAGCTCGCTCCGGTGACCTAATGCCGGTGCAAGAAGGAGAACGTGAGGACGGCTCCGGTGACCCAATGTCGGTGCAAGAAGGATACCGTGATGACGGCTCCGGTGACCGAATCGAGTCCGGTCAGGTATATATATTAGTTAAGCCTGTGCTGACTAGCTAATTGATGCATTCATTGTTTTGGTATGTACACATATTAATTAAGTCTTTGTTATTTTTTCTAGCCCTCCGGATCGAGCACAACTTCGGTAAAGAGACGAGGCCCGAAGAAAAAGTTGAGCTCGGATGAAAGGTTTGAGATCATAGCAATCGCGCCTGACGGCCAACCGATTGAACCCATCCGAACAAAGGACGCATTTTGTTGCTCAGTGCGGGGTTCTAGTTAGGGACAAGATCCCGATCAGCATCCAGCAATGGTTAAAGCCGGCTACAGAAGACCCTGAGGTGTCTTATGTCAATGATATGCAGAAAAACAATCTTTGGACTGAGCTGAAGTCAAATTTCACCGTACCGCCAGGGGGTGATCCGAAGAAGCCAGTTAAAGAGGAATTAATCAAGTCTTTTGCTCTTAAGAGGATGGCAGACCTATTCAGGAGGTGGAAGAAAGAGCTAAATAGGTTTGTCGATAAAAAAGAGACACCAGAATTCAAGGGCAGATATGAGAAGATCAGAGATCACTGGCCCGCATTTGTGGCCCACAAGACATCGGAAAAGAGTAAGAAGATGTTGGCGACAAACAAGAAAAATGCTGCAAAGAAGAAGCTTCACCATCACACGGGGTCAGGTGGCTACCTCGTAGCCCGGCCTAAGTGGGCCAAGGCTGAGAATGATCTGCTTGATAAAGGGATCGAACTAGAGACAATGAACTGGCCAGACCGTTGCCGGACTTGGTTCTTCGGGGCTGGCGGAACCTTGGACCCTGTATCAGGGAAGTGCATTTGGACGGACGATCAATTGGAAATACCAGTCACGAGGCTTCAGCAGTATATTGAAGCAGCGCAGCAAGGGACATTCGTTACAGACAGACAAAATGACGAGCTCACAATGGCCCTCGGAAATCCTGAGCACCCTGGACGGACATGAGGCACGCCAGGCTCCATTCCGTGGAAGGCTGGGTTTCCGGATGCAGGCGGTTACAAATGCCATGAGAGGAGGAAGAAAGTGCAGCAGACCAAACTGCAGGTGCTGCACGCTAGGGTACAAGTGATAGAGGAACGAGAAGCAAATCGCAACAAACGAACTGCCGAAGCTTCCCCCGAAGCTACCCCGCCATCTCAGCGGAGAAGCAGCGTGGCTTCCACCGAGCTACTTCAGCCGGAGCATGTGTTGACAGCTCCTGCCAGCTATCCCGTGGATGCTAGCACGAAGTCTTAAAATTGCCACCTTATGACGCAATAGATTAATATGAAGGTCAAGGCAGTTGTTGGTTCTGTTTATCCTACTGAACCCGGCGCAACTTTTCACTGCCGGCCGATTCCAGAAGGATATGCTAGGGTGATGGTGGATGAAATAACGGAGGGATTTTACGACCTCCCGCTTGACCACCCTACCGGTGAAGGGGAGACTCGGCTCGGTTCTGCTCTGAAGACTCCATGCCTATGGCGGAAGGAGCTCATCAACCATCCGAACTGGACGCCTCCTCCTCCTCCTCCAGCGAGTCAGGGCACTCCGCCTCCTCCACCGCCTCCTCCTCCGGCGAGTGACGATCAGGGCACTCGGCCGGCTCCTTCTCTGGCGCGTGGCGGCACTCCGCCTCCTTCTCCGCCTGCGTCGGCGCGCCCGAGTAGCCATCCTCCTCCTTCTCCGCCTTGTCAGCAAGGGCGGAAGAGACCCGCCGCCGCTTCGGCTGCTCCGGCGCATCGTAGTCCTTCTCCTCCGCCTCGTAAGAAAGTAAAGAAGACAGCCGCTCCGTCTGCTCTTCCGGCGTCTAGCAGTACAGCCAGAGGCGGGAGGACATACAGATTTGGTCCTTCTCTGAAGACTCCAGAGAAGTTACCATACGAGATGACCCCGGAGGAGAACGCGAAGATCGCGCGAACTGAAGTGAAGGAATGGTTTCAAGGGTTGAAAGCACAGAGACATCCACCTCCGGAGGTGAAGGTAGATCATGTGAAAGCGAAGCGCACTCTGGCTGCCCTGGCAAAACCACCCAAGTATCCACCGAAAGGCAACTATGAGCGCATTATTGGAAAGGCATTTGTCGAAGCGGAGCGGTCGGGAAGTACAGTCAGTGATCAAAGGATGAAAGAACAATGAGCTGGGAAACAAATTGCCCAGCTCGGCGAACAAGGGAATCAATCGTGCCCCCCGCTCAAGGTGCCTAGCGACATCGTCGACCCGAGGATGGTGTCCGGTTATAGCAATCTTGGAGATTACCTGCCCGACGATGTACATTATGATTTCATGGACGTGCAGATACACAGATACGAGTACGGGAAGCCTCTCGTCAAAGATGAAAGATCTCTATCAACGATGATGCGAAGATTGCATGATTGGTACTTGAAAATCTGCAGAGAGTCTGGGGGGGAGGAGTACTTTGTATGTGAGAGTTAAAAAGGAGCATGACCTCGTTGGAATTGATCTGTTGCCTATTCCATTTGAGGAGTTCTATCAGTTTTTCAATCAATTGGCCCTCGATAAAGCAACGGTCACCTGCTACTGTCTGTAAGTAGTACTACTTCTGTCATTAAGTCTCTCTGTATAGCTCAGCTCTTTCATTGCATGTATTTATAATTATCCTCACTATATTATGCAGATTGAAGATCGTCAAATTGAAGAAAAGACAAGTCGGTGATATTGGGTTCATTTACACATATCTCATAGATGCAACTGAGGTTAAATTTCATGCCGAAGATACCGAGGCCAACTTGCTACGATCATTCAAAATAAATGAAAACAAAGATATAATACTCTTTCCTTACAACTTCAAGTGAGTGTTACTGTCTTGTGCATATTCGGTTTCCCTTATATATTAGTCCAGGTTATAGTAATGTAATTGATGAGTTATGCATGCGTGCGCAGGTACCACTATATTCTCCTAGATATTAGGCTTGAGCAGGGAGTAGTAACTGTCTTGGACTCTAAACGACAAGATCCCCAGGAGTATGCGGACATGACTCAAATACACGAGAAGTAAGTTAAATCGATCATTATCCACCATATCAGCAACTTTGTTCATTTCTGATATCAAGTAATTGTTTTCTTTGTCTGCCAGGGTTTGGAGAAAAATCACCAAAAAGGCTCCGGGACTGCCGAAGAAGCTGGAATTTAGACACCCGAAAGTAAGTAATATAGTAGCATGTTCCGCGCATCTCCTAACTATTGATTCAAGCGCTAGTTTCATCAATACCATTTGGCATTCTTGCTTATCCGTTAAATTGACCTCTATTTCTTGTAAAGTGGTTGTGGCAGGAACAAGGGAATGATTTCTGTGGATACTACGTTTGCGAGTCCATCCGCCACACGACCTGTGAGCGGGGCTACTCTGACGAACAATATGAAGTGCGTAAATAACAATATTCACAATTTTATTTTATTACCATCATTTGTGTCGAGTTTCATTCATTCATATATATATATATATATATATATATATATATATATATATATATATATATATATATGTATGTATGTATGTATGTATGTATTGACCCCCTTCTTCACATTAGATGTTTCGGATGCGGGATGAACTCCTAGCACCAGATCGCATGCGAGCAATTTAAGAGGAATTGGCGGCATTCTTTCTTGACCACGTGATCGCTAAAGACAGAGAATACTATGTGTACCATGCATCTGTAGTTTAGGAGATTATATTTATAAGAGATAATTATTGTATATATGTAGCCGGTAGTGTCGGATAGATATACGAGAACTTGTTGTTCGACCAATCTCTCGGAGAAGGAGAGGTGGTCGATATCACTTCTCTCTGTATGCATATATGTTCATGACGATCTTCTGTTTCCTTCATTTGCTTACTAGCTAGCTAGCGTGTCTAGTCCTCTCTATACGTATTTATAGTACGTAGCGTCGACCAAGCTTGGACATAAGAGAGGACACTTCTCTCTATTAATTAGCTATCTAACACAATATATGAAATACCTAAATTAACCCCCCAAAACCCCCAAAAAAACCCTTCAAAAAAAACAAAAACTCCAGCCACAGAAATGCTGACGCGTGGAAGCCTATTGGTCCCGGTTGGTGCCACCAACCGGGACCAAAGGCCCTCCTGCCTGGGCTCAGCGCGCAGGCCACGTGGAGGCCCATCTGTCCCGGTTCTGGTTTGAACCGGGACTAAAGGGTCAGGGCATTAGTAACGACCCTTTAGTCCCGGTTCAGGAACCGGGACAAAAGGCCCTTACGAACCGGGACAATAGGCCCGTTTTCTACTAGTGTACATGTGACACAGGGTGGCAGATTTTAAGGCTCGCACACCTTATAGTGTAGGCTGAACCACTCAAACTCCTTGAATGCATCAAGTCGAGGTAAATGGCTCTTCCCAACCATTGAGTAGACTATTCAGGTATTCCATGGTTCTAAAAGACATATCTACATGATGGTCTTAAGTGTGTGCTTTATTCACACAAAACCATTGGCTCATTATCATGACATCGATTTCATGCAACCCGCTCTCGGCGGATGGAATCCTCTGAATCACCGTACCCATCAGCGTATGATGCGCCTCCGAGATAGCCGCTTGCTCCAGAAGATTCTTCAGCGCGTCCGAGTGCCCACCAGACGGTTCCGGACTCTTTCTGTTGCTCTCCTTGGGAGCCGAATACTGAGGACTTCGGGTGGCCAAGGGATTACCCTCCGGCCTTGGCAGATCAGGAGAAGCCCTTCGCGACGACACTTTGGCGTCGCCCGCCTCGTGAGGCGGGGTGGCATGGGGAGGTGTTTCGCTCTCCATCATCTCTAGAAGAAGATCCCCCGAAGACGAACCCTGTCGAGAAGGGCTACGATCCGAACTGCAAGATTCATGTTTCGGTTATTGTCCTCAGAGGTAAAGCAGGATCTTTTTTTACTATTAAGCACTTTTAGTTTACTTACAGCTCGGTGGGAGGCTGATGCCCTTGCGGACACAGTGCGGCAAGGATGCCCTCCGAGGCGGGACCCTCTGGGGAAGATTTCTTCCCCCGTATGGAAACCTTGGTTTCCGGGTCTTCAGAGGTGGTCCTCTTCCTTCCTTGGGGAGAGGGGGTTTCCAATCCTTCTCCCCGGTCTTCTTCCTTCGCGGAGGCACTAATTCCCCCGGTTTGGATAGATAACGAGTGAGGCCCGCTTTCAGCCTCTTTATTCCCCCCTCTATCTTCCCCTGAGGGCGCCTGATGAGGCGCCGGCTCGAGCATTCTGGCTAGTACTGGATCTGCTGTGCCTTCGGGAAGGGGAGCCGGACACCTGATCATATTCGCCTTTGTTACCCAGTCCTGGTCAAAGAGCGACTTTTCAGAATGGTGATGAGATAAATAAAAGAAAACAGCATATTCAGCCATGGGATTGCTTACTTGGGTGTCTGGGCGATTGCAGCTCAGACCCGCATTCTCGGTGAGGTCCGAACTCCTTATTTGTGGTCCGAAGAACAATTTGTACATCTCTTCGAGCGTCATGCCGAAGAAGTGCCGAATAGCTCGGGGTCCTTCCGGGTTGAACTCCCACATTCGGAGGGGTCGACGTTTGCAAGGCAGGACCCGATGGACTAGCATGACTTGCATTACCATGACCAAGCCGACATCTCTCTCGAGGAGGTCTCGGATGCGGCTCTGCAATATCGGCACATCATTTACTGGCCCCCAGTCTAGCCCCTTGGTGATCCACGATGTCAGCTGTAGTGGGGGGCCCGAGCGAAAGGCAGGGGGAGCTACCCACTTGGTGCCCCGGGGAGCTGTGATATAAAACCACTCCCGTTGCCATAAATTGGACACCTCCGGGAAGGAACCTTTTGGCCATGGAACTTCGACGTCCTTACTTATTACGGCACCTCCGCACTCTGCGTGTCGCCCCTCAATCATCTTCGGCTCCACATTGAAAGTTTTGAGCCACGTGCAGAAGTGTGGGGTAATGCGGAGGAAAGCTTCACACACGACGATGAACGACGAGATGTGAAGGATGGAATCCGGGGTCAGGTCATGAAAATCCAGCCCGTAATAGAACAAGAGCCCCCTTACAAAGGGATCTAGAGCAAGGCCTAGCCCTCGGAGGAAGTGAGAGATGAATACGACGCTATCGTCGGGTTCGGGAGTGGGAATGACCTGCCCTCGAGCAGACAACCTATGCGAGATTTCGCCGGTCAAATACCTGGCCTCTCTTAGCTTCTTGATGTCTTCCTCTGTGACAGAGGAAGGCATCCACCAACCTTGAAGGTTGGGTCCGGACATGGTTTTAGATCCGGAGCGCCTGACCTGAGCCTTGGGTGTTGGAACTCAAGGTGGGGGAAGGATTCGATTGATCGCAAGGAGAAAAAGGACAGGCCTTGGCCTCTTTATAAAGGGGATGAATATCAAGCGTCCTCCACGTGGCCGTTTGGGACTTGCCTAAAATTGAGGAGTCATACCAACGGGCGCGATTGGGTTACCCACATCCGTATTGATGAGAATCCCGTAATAAGGGGGACACGATCTCTGCTTTGACAAGACATGCCAAATAAATCGCCTCGCAAAACGTGCAGCGGCAGGCTGGTTGAGGAAGACGGTTCGTCATTACCAGACCGTGGCAATACGTCACGTTATGAAAAACGGTCGGCAGATTAGATGTGTGGAAATATTATTCTCTCTACGATGGTATGTGGAATTTGTTTTGCAGAGCCGGACACATCCTTGTGTTCAAAATCTTCTATGGAGTATTCGGAGGAGGAACCCACCTTGCAATGACGAAGACAATCTGCGCGCCGGACTCATCGTCATTGAAGCCTTGTTCAGGGGCTATTGAGGGAGTCCTGGATTATGGGGTCTCCGGGCAGCCGGACTGTTGGACTATGAAGATACAAGATTGAAGACTTCGTCCCGTGTCTGGATGGAACTCTCCTTGGCGTGGAAGGCAAGCTTGGCGATACGGATATGTAGATCTCCTCCCATTGTAATCGACTCTGTGTAACCCTAGCCCCCTCCAGTGTCTATATAAACCGGCGGGTTTAGTCCGTAGGACAACAACAATCATACCATAGGCTAGCTTCTAGGGTTTAGCCTCTACGATCTCGTGGGAGATCAACTCTTGTAATACTCATATCATCAAGATCAATCAAGCAGGAAGTAGGGTATTACCTCCATCGAGAGGGACCGAACCTGGGTAAACATCGGGTCCCCCACCTCCTATTACCATCCGCCTTAGACGCACAGTTCGGGACCCCCTACCCAAGATCCGCCGGTTTTGACACTGACACGGGGCTTGGGGATATCTTCGGTGTCCGAATTCGAGTCATCTGAAAGACATAACTTTCCCCTCTTAGACGCCTTCGCCTCCGGGTCTGTGGAGGCCACCCTATTTTTTCCCTTTGAGAGGAGGGTTATCTTATTCTTCCTCCTCCTCGTCCTCGTTTTCATCTCCCTACTGAGAAGAGGGAGCCTCAGTCCCTCCGGACATAGCATCTGAGGTACCTTCATGGTGGAGGCCACTTTCGGCCTCCTTTTTCTTCTTCTTATTTTCCTTCTTTACCGGCACCTGGTATGGCGCCGAGACCATCATCCTCATTAGGAGAGGATCGGCTGAGCCTTCGGGAAGGGGGGCCGGACACCTGATCTGCTCCGACTTCTTTGTCCAGACCTGTTTAAAACATGGAATGGTTAGTGTATCCCCTTGGATCAACAAACCAGGCTATAGGCGGAAGCTTAGCCCTTACCGGGGGGGCTCGATGGTTGCAGTCAAGACCAACGTCTTCGGACGTCTCCAGCCACGAATTTTGAGATTTAAAGAGAAATTTCCATATCTCCTTGTGTGTAGTTCCGAAGAATTGTTTCAAAGTTCGTGGCCCTTTGGATTGAACTCCCACAAACGAAGAGGTCATCAATGGCAGGGAAGAGTTCGATGGATGAGCATCACCTGGATCACGTCAGTGAGGCGGGTGTTCTTCTCTATGATGCTTTTGATGCGCTTTTGCAGCATCAACACCTCATCGGTCGATCCCCAGTCTGGACCCTTGTTGGTCCATGACGCGAGTCGTAGAGGGGGCCCGGATCTAAATGCAGCAGTGGCCGCCCACTTGGTACCGCAGGGTTCGGTGATATAGAACCACTCCTGCTTCCATGCCTTGATGGTATCCACAAAGGCCCCTTTAGTCCAGATAGCGTGAGGAAGCTTTCTCGCCATGGCCCCGCCGCAATCGGCGTGCTCCCCGTCGACTACCTTCGGCTTCATGTTGAAAATCTTGAGCCACAGGCCGAAGTGTTGGGGGATACGGAGAAAAGCCTCACACATGACATTAAACGCCGAGATGTGGAGGAAGGAGTTCGGGGCCAGATCATGAAAATCTAGCCCGTAGTAGAACATGAGGCCGCGTACAAAGGGGTGAAGGGGAAACCCTAACCCGTGGAGGAAGTGGGAGATGAACATGACCCTCTCACCAGGCTCTGGAGTAGGGATGACTTGCCCCTTTGTTGGGAGCCTGTGTGCGATTTCTGCAGTTAAGTACCTTGCCTCCCGGAGTCCCTGGATATCCTTCTTCGTCACAGAAGAGGCCACCCACTTGCCTTGAGAGCCGGATCCGGACATGGTCGGAGAACGTGGTGGCAATGGAGAAAGATTGAGACTTGGGGGCTGAAGCTCGAGGATGGGAGGGCTGAGGAAGGAGAAGGCGTGGGGTAAAAGATGGGTCCTTATCCCTTTATAAAGGCAAGGAATATCAAACGACCTCGCACAAGCCTTAAAATTTGCCTATTCCCAAGGGGTCAAGTGGATGGCACAGTTGGTTTACCCAAGCCCTCATTGATGAAAATCCTACAATAAGGGGACACAATCCTTGCTTTGACAAGACGTGCCATGGGGAGTTGCGTCTCGAAATGCGAAACGGGAGGCTGAAAAAACGGTTTGAAATAATAATAAGGCCAGGACTCAATGCCTCGCCGAAAAATTTGTCAGAAGACATAACCTATTTTTGCTTAAGTATTTTGCCCTTGTGGTTCAGGGTTGTGACTATTGTGCAGAGCCGGATATAGTTCTCTTGGGCAAACTACTTTGGATTATTCGAAGGAGGAACCCGCCTTGCAATGCTGAAGACAATCTGCGCGGCGGACACATCGTCATTGAAGCCTAGTTCAGGGGCTACTGAGGGAGTCCTGGATTATGGGGGCCTCGGGCGTCCGGGCTATGAGACATGGGCCGGACTAATGGGCCGTGAGGATGCAGAATAGAAGGCTTCCCCCCGGGTCCGGGTAGGACTCTCCTTGACGTGGAAGGCAAGCTTGGCATTCGGATATGAAGATTCCTTTCTCTATAAACCGACTCTGTACAACCCTAACCCCCTCCGGTGTCTATATAAACCAGAGGGTTTAGTCTGTAGAGGCAATCATAATCAGATAGGCTAGACATCTAGGGTTTAGCCATTACGATCTTGGGGTAGATCAACTCTTGTAACCCCTATACTCATCAAAGTCAATCAAGCAGGAAGTAGGGTATTACCTCCATTAAGAGGGCGCGAACCTGGGTAAACATCGTGTCCCCTGTCTCCTGTTACCTTCGATCCTCAGACGCATAGTTCGAGACCCCCTACCCGAGATCTGCCGGTTTTGACACCGACAATTGGTCTCTCAATATTTCTTATGAAGATTTTTCTAACATATGCATCAACAACTAAATCATGGCCAAATCTGAAAATAGGTAAATTAATTGCTAGACATACCTCTTCTAATATGTTGGGAGAGCATGATGGTGGTGTGACTTGAAGAATATCTTGCTCCGCCTTCGGATAGCTCCCCAACGCCTTGTCATCATCTTTTTCTTGATTTTGTGCATCATTAGTTTGAAGATCTTTGTCCACCAAACTTTCTTCGGCTACTTGTTCTTGTTCTTGAAGCTCATCCATTTCTATGGCACGAAGCTCATAAGGCAGAAAGTAGGTTCCAATAACTTTAGAAAAATCAAGTATTGTTGTCTTGCTACACTTTCCATGCCCTTTCTCACCAATGTTTGCCTCTTTGGATTTGATGGATTCGGAATATATACTACTTGATTCGGCTTTTTCAACCGAAGCACTTTTAGTTTCTGAATCATCCTTCTTTTCACCGGTTATATCAATTGGCAAGGCTTCTTTTCTTTGAGCTAATTCCCTGTCAATTCTCTCTTGGTGAAGTACTTGCACCCTATCGTGCAAAGCTTTAACCCCCCCTCTCAATTTCAGCGCACTCTAGATTAGTTTGCCCCTCAATGCTTTTTGGATCTTTCAGCAATGAAGTGTTAGTGTTGCTGAAATTTTGCAATTGTGTAGGAGGTGTATAATATGTTGTGCTACTAGGTGGAGGTGTATGCACTCCTGTATAACCATATGCTCTCTCACCAATACTATCAATTGGTGAAGTTTCATCTTCCTGCAAAACTCTAGCCTTTATTGCTGCATAATCAGGAAACAACCCCTTTTCATATTTTTCAAGGCAAAGAGCACTAATCCTCGTGTTTTGTGCCAAGCTCTTTTTTAACACAGCCACAACCGCTTCTAGAAGGGATTGCTCCGCAATACTTTCAGATTCTTTCAGCAATGATTCCTAAGCATTGCCAAAATTCTTGAATTGCATAGAGTATGCATTATATGCTACAGTATTATATGATGACACGTGTGTTCCTACCAATTTTTCACTTATTCGGCTATGACCATGAAGGTGCGGGGCCTAATTATGAACATCTACAGTTGCAGACGGTGTTGAAAAATTACTAACATGAGGTGTAGCATATGATGGTTGAGAGTAACTGGCCGAATAGTTAGTAGTAGCAAGGCCAATTCTCCCATCCATCGGCAAGGTTGGATTCACATATTACAAATTAGTTGCCGATGAATAAAAGGGTGAAACACTTTCTTGTATGCTATTGGAAATTTTAACATGAGGTGCTTCAAATTGATTTACCAATCCCATCATGTTGTTCATCGGCATATGGATTTGTGGGGTTGCCGATGCATGAGAGTTAGGATACATATGTTGTACGTTGCTAGAATCATAAGAATTTGTGCATGAATTTTTTTTGCATCGGCCCTTGCGCATAATTAGATGCATGATATATGCTCATAAAGTGATCTAGCAACAACATATGAATGATTTGCATCTATAAAGGGGAATTGAGTATTCATATTACCTTCATAGATTGCAAACCCTAGATGACGATCTCTTCGTAGCAAGAACGGGCCGGAGACCGTTCGAAGCTTCGTCCCCAGCGGAGTCGCCAAAAAGTGTGTCCGCGCACGAACACGTCACCGCGTACCTCCAATGCCGAGGGTGATGCACCGCAGCTCACGTCGAAGGAGACCCGGCCAGAAGCGCAGTACGCAAGCAATCCGGTGGGCGCTTTTGATGACCCAAAACCCCACACGCCCGGGAGGGACCCCATCAGGGCGAGCGGCGGCTATGGGTTGCCATAGGTCGACCTGATCGCCCCTAGGGCCTCGAGGTTCGCCGCCCTGCAACAAGAAGAACAGACGAAGAACGAGGAAGAAGAAGAACTAGGGTTAAGGAGAAAAGAGAAAAGATAAAAAGTGGTAGATGATTTCTTCGATTGTGTGTTTTTCAATTGGATGTCACCCCTTAGGTATATAAGAGGCGGTTGGACTTCCTGTGCAAGAAAAAGGCTTGGATTCACGTCCAAAACCCTAGTCAAATTCGGATTGGTTTTGTCCGAACTTTCCAAAATTGTTCGGTTTAAAACTAGCTGCATAGTGCAGGTCTTTTTGAGGTGGTAAACGACCTCGGATGCAAACAAGCCCAAAAGCAATCTTGACTGTTTCGACGATACAAACAACATTCATGTTGAACTATTTTTTATCATAGGTCATCTTAATGGTCCAATCGCTCGCGCAAAACATGCTATTATTCACGCTACCCATCAGACAGGGTGTCTGCTGGGGAGCGCCATTTTTTGCCTCCTGACAGGGATGTATTCCGATGGCTCTAAATTTTGCATACGAACTCGGATTGGGACGATTTTATATCAAAATCAACCATTTCGACGAGACGCGCAACTTTCATGTTGAAACTTTTTCCATTTGAGGTCGTCTTGGGGGCTTAATCGGCCAAACTGTATTCTAAATATAAGATCTTAGTACTTTGAGCATAGTTTTGGCCTTCAAGATAAAATCGTATGGCGATGGACCAAACTTCGAAGATGTTCATATCAACAATATGGAAATCTTTGATGTAGATCACTTCTTCATTTGAGGCCATCTTAAATAAGTTCTTGACCGTGCCAAAATCTGGTGTCAACATGATGTCCCGGTCATTGTGTGCACTATGACCTGGGTTGGTGGAGGTTTCCCATCCACTGGGTGTATACTACCCATTAGGTGTCTGTCAATGTGAAGTTGACTTGCATTTATTGATTCACAGGCCTTGATATCCTTGCTTGCGAGAAGCTGAATCCTGATGTACTTCTGTCATACATCTCCCCCTGTTGCTTTGAACGGGGAGTGGAGTGGATTTTGTTGGTACCTCCACTCTTTAAGCTCATTGCATGATCTTTACTTTTGAATTCCAACTTACCAACTTTATGTTGGAGTCATGTAGTTTTACACGCTCATGACCAAACTGCGTACTATTATTCCCCTCTATCTTTGATACATGGAAACGTACCAAGTATTTCCAATCTGTGGTAATTCAGTTGCATACAGATATCACCACCCGGCATACATCATTGTCCCCTCAACATATAGTTGGGATCTATGTGAGGAATAACTATATTTTCATCAATACCTCAAGCCCCTCGTATGGGGAGTTATTCAAGGCCAGTATGTTGATTCAATGAGTAACATTTCCAGGCATTAGGGGGAGATTTCAAGTACCATAAATAATGCCGGGAAATTAGTGGAATGGTCAACATATTCCTGCCTCAAATCCACGTACTCAAAGATCTGAACCTTGCATTCGGAAGATTTGCAACACATTGCAAATAACCTGCCAGATTCATTTCTTTGGCAGGAAATTCTTCAATAGAACACTTATAGCCCTTAGGAGTTTCCTTCTTTTTATTAATGATTAAACCCTTAGGCAAGAAATCAAGAAAATCATTTGTAGCAAAAGGTTCCTTAATGATAGCAAGAAAGTTGGGGTGAACACTTATGGATTTGAGATCCGCATTTTCCTTACTAGAAGTTTCACCCTTATTTTTAGGAACATACATTAGTTTTTGAGAACCAAGGTATCAATCCAGTAGGAGGCCACACGCAAGTCCCTCGTACCTACACAAACAAATAAGAACCTTGCAACCAACGCGATAAAGGGGTTGTCAATCCTTCACGGCCACTTGCAAAAGTGAGATCTGATAGAGATGATAAGATAATATTTTTGGCATTTTTATGATAAAGATTAAAAGTAAAGAAAGCAAAATAAACGGTGACAGAAATAGCTAGTTGACGGAACATTAATATGATTGGAAATAGACCCCGGGGCCATAGGTTTCACTAGTGGCTTCTCTCAAGATAGCATAAGTATTACGGTGGGTGAACAAATTACTGTCGAGCAATTGATAGAAAAGTGCATAATTATGAGAATATCTAGGCATGATCATGTATATAGGCATCACGTCTGTGACAAGTAGACCAACTCCTGCCTGCATCTACTACTATTACTCCACACATCGACCGCTATCCAGCATGCATCTAGAGTATTAAGTTCATACGAACAGAGTAACGCATTAGGTAAGATGACATGATGTAGAGGGATAAAATCAAGCAATATGATATAAACCCCATATTTTATCCTCGATGGCAACAATACAATACATGTCGTTTACCTTTCTGTCACTGGGATCGAGCAACGCAAGATTGAACCCAAAGCTAAGCACTTCTCCCATTGCAAGAAAGATCAATCTAGTAGGCCAAACCAAACTGATAATTCGAAGAGACTTGCAAAGATAACGAATCATACATAAAAGAATTCAGAGAAGATTCAAATATTTTTCATAGATAATCTTGATCATAAACCCACAATTCATTGGATCTCGACAAACAGACCACAAAAAGAGTTACATTGAATAGATCTCCATGAAGATCGAGGAGAACTTTGTATTGAGATCCAAAGAGAGAGAGAAGAAGCCATCTAGATAATAACTATGGACTCGAGGGTCTGTGGTAAACTATTCACACATCATCGGAGAGGCTATGGTGTTGATGTAGAAGCCCTCCGTGATCGATGCCCCCTCCGGCGGAGCGCCGGGAAAGGCCCCAAGATGGGATCTCACGGGTACAGAAGGTTGCGGCGGTGGAAATAGGTTTTCGTGGTGCTCCTTGATGGTTTCGGGGTACGTAGGTATATATAGGAGGAAGAAGTAGGTCGGTGGAGCCACGAGGGGCCCACGAGGGTGGAGGACGCGCCCTGGGGGGTAGGCGCGCCCCCTGCCTCGTGGCCTCCTCGTTCGTTTCTTGACGTCCACTCCAAGTCCTCTGGATCACGTTTGTTCCAAAAATCACGCTTCCGAAGGTTTCATTCCTTTTGGTATTCCTTTTCTGCGAAACACTGAAATAGGCAAAAAAATAGCAATTTGCACTGGGCCTTGGGTTAGTAGGTTAGTCCCAAAAATAATATAAAAGTGTATAATAAAGCCCATTAAACATCCAAAATAGAATATATAATAGCATGGAGCAATCAAAAATTATAGATACGTTGGAGACGTATCACCATGCATAAGTATCTGGGAGTGGATAATGATTTATCTTGGATATCAATATTGCGTTAAAATGATTGTTATGTAGTATGATGGTATGGTATCCTCCTCTGAATGTTCGAGTGGCTTGACTTGGCACATGTTCATGCATGTAGTTGAATCAAAACCAACATAGCCTCTATGATATTTATGTTCATGGTGTTCATATCCTACTCATGCTAGTGTCCAATGTTACTTATGCATAATGCATGGTTATGACTGTTGTTGCTCTATAGCTGGCCGCTTCTCAATCTAATTGCTAGCCTTCGCCTGTACTAAGTGGGAATTCTGCTTGTACATCCAAAACCTTGAACCCAAAAGTTATTCCAGATCAGTCCACCATACCTACCTATATGCGGTATTACCCAGCCGTCCTAAGTAAGTTTGCATGTGCCACCTCTAAAAACTTCTAAATAAATATCCTTTTTGTGTGCCTGGATCGTTCATGGGACGATAGGAGGTGGTCGGTATCTTCCATGCTAAGCGGGTTATTCTCAGGTGAGTGCTTATTCACTCGCCATCGCACGAGAAAAGGGCAGTAATAGGGATGCCTAGTCCCAAACTGCAAACTGAAAAAGAGTTAATCTCTTAAATAATCAAACAAAAACTCCCAATGGAGCCAAAACCTTTACCTTTATCGCTTGAGAACCGCCACTAGCGTGCTTAGCATGGAAGATATTGATAACTGATAGTCGTGAAGTAAATGAGAAGGGTGCATGTCTCAAAATATCATTTACCTCTGTTTTAAAAACTTGAGCTCTGGCACCTCCGCAAATCACTGTTTCCCTCTGCGAAGGGACTATCTATTTACTTTTATGTTGTGTCATCACCTTCTAAAACAAGCGCTAGAACCTGAGAGCACAGCTGTCATGACTTATGCATTGTGTAGCTAATGTTGGGTGCATCATGAATGGATCTTTTCTACCATGAATTACAATGTTTAATCACTGCTTGAACTTTGGAGGTGCTCTATATTTATGTTTTGCGGTCTCGGAAAGGGCTAGCGAGATACCACTATTGTCATATTATATCATGGTTGTTTTGACAACGTGTTGCCGTTTGAGATACCTTATTATTGCTCGCTAGCTGATTATGTCATGGTTATGAGTCATTATAATATTTAAGAGTTATTGTTGGCATGGTTAGTTATAATGCTGGCTGAAAACCTGGGCGCTATTTAAGCTTATTTATGCAAACAAGAGCAAAAGAGTTCGTAAAAGTTTTTCTTTTTCACTTTCAGTTTATCAACTGAATTGCTTGAGGACAAGCAAAGGTTTAAGCTTGGGGGAATTGATACGTCTCCAACGTATATACTATTCCTAACGCTTTTCCTCTTGTTTTGGACTCTAATTTGCATGATTTGAATGCAACTAACCCCGGACGGACGCTGTTTTCAGCAGAACTACCATGGTGTTGTTTTTGTGCAGAAATAAAAGTTCTCGGAATGGAATGAAACTTTGCAAGGATTTTTTATATAATAAATAAGAATTTCTGGAGCCAAGACCCACCGGAGGGGGCACCTGGGTGGGCACAACTCACCAGGGCGCCCTCCCTCCTGGCATGCCCCCTGTACTTGTGGGTTATCGATGAGTAATATCTTTTATGGTCATGCACCCTTGATGAGTGGTCTATTTTTGTTGAATCTCGATTGTAGTGATACACATATTCATAATATTGAAGCCAAAAGATGCAAGGTTAATAATGATAGTGCAACTTATTTGTGGCACTGCCGTTTAGGTCATATTGGTGTAAAGCGCATGAAGAAACTCCATGCTGATGGGCTTTTGGAATCACTTGATTATGATTCACTTGATGCTTGCGAACCATGCCTCATGGGCAAGATGACTAAGACTCCATTCTCCGGAACAATGGATCGAGCAACTGACTTATTAGAAATAATACAAACTGATGTATGCGGTCCGATGAGTGTTGAGGCTCGCGGCGGGTATCATTATTTTCTGACCTTCACAGATGATTTGAGCAGATATGGGTATATCTACTTAATGAAACATAAATCTGATACATTTCAAAAGTTCAAAGAATTTCAGAGTAAAGTGGAAAATCATCGTAACAAGAAAATAAAGTTTCTATGATCTGATCGTGGAGATGAATATTTGAGTTATGAGTTTGGTCTTCATTTGAAACAATGTGGAATAGTTTCACAACTCACGCCACCTGGAACACCACAGCGTAATGGTGTGTCTGAATGTCGTAAACATACTTTATTAGATGTGGTGCGATCTATGATGTCTCTTACTGATTTACCGCTATCGTTTTGGGGTTATGCTTTATAGACGGCTGCATTCACGTTAAATAGAGCACCATATAAATCCGTTGAGACGACACCATATGAACTGTGGTTTGGCAAAAAACCTAAACTGTTGTTTCTTAGAGTTTGGGGTTGCGATGCTTATGTGAAAAAGCTTCAACCCGATAAGCTCGAACCCAAATCGGATAAATGTGTCTTCATAGGATACCCAAAGGAGACTGTTGGGTACTCCTTCTATCACAGATCCGAAGCCAAGATATTCGTTGCTCAGAATGGATCCTTTCTAGAAAAGGAGTTTCTCTCGAAAGATGTGAGTGGGAGGAAAGTAGAACTTGATGAGGTAATTGTACCTTCTCCCGAATTCGAAAGTAAATCATCACATAAATCAGTTCGAGTGATTCCTACACCAATTAGTGAGGAAGCTAATGATAATGATCATGAAACTTCGGATCAAGTTACTACCGAACCTCGTAGGTCAACCAGAGTACGGTCCGTGCCAGAGTGGTAGGGTAATCATGTTCTGGAGGTCATGTTACTTGACCATGACGGACCTACGAACTATGAGGAAGCGATGATGAGCCCAGATTCCACAAAATGGCTTGAGGCCATGAAATCTGAGATGGGATCCATGTATGAGAACAAACTGTGGACTTTGGTTGACTTGCTCGATGATCAGCAAGCCATAGAGAATAAATGGATATTCAAGAAGAAGACTGACGTTGACGGTAATGTTACTGTCTACAAAGCTCGACTTGTTGTGAAAGGTTTTTGACAAGTTCAAGGAGTTGACTATGATGAGACCTTCTCACCCGTAGCAATGCTTAAGTCTGTCTGAATCATGTCATAATTGCCGCATTTTATGATTATGAAATTTGGCAAATGGATGTCAAAATTGCATTCCTTAATGGATATCTTAAAGAAGAACTGTATATGACGCAACCAGAAGGTTTTGTCGATCCTAAAGGTGCTAACAAAGTGTGCAAGCTCCAGCGATCCATTTATGGACTGGTGCAAGCCTCTCGTAGTTGGAATATACGCTTTGATAGTGTGATCAAAGCATATGGTTTTATACAGACTTTTGGAGAAGCCTGTATTTACAAGAAAGTGAGTGGGAGCTCTGTAGCATTTCTAATATTATATGTGGATGACATATTGTTAATTAGAAATAAGACATAATTTCTAGATAGCATAAAAGGATACTTGAATAAGAATTTTTCAATGAAGGACCTCGGTGAAGCTGCTTATATATTGGGCATCAAGATATATAGAGATAGATCAAGACGCTTAATTGGACTGTCACAAAGCACATACCTTAATAAAGTTTTGAAGAAGTTCAAAATGGACCAGTCAAAGGAAGGGTTCTTGCCTGCGTTACAAGGTGTGAATTTGAGCCAGACTCAATGCCCGACCACTGCAGAAGATAGAGAGAAAATGAAAGTCATTCCCTATGCGTCAGTCATAGGTTCTATCATGTATGCAATGTTGTGTACCAAACCTGATGTGTGCCTTGCTATAAGTTTAGCAGGGAGGTACCAAATTAATCCAGGAGTGGATCACTGGACAGCGGTCAAGAATATCCTGAAATACCTGAAAAAAACTAAGGATATGTTTCTTATTTATGGAGGTGACAAAGAGCTTGTCGTAAATGGTTACGTCCATGCAAGCTTTAACACTGATCCGAATGACTCTAAGTCACAAACGGGATACGTATTTATATTGAATAGTGGAGCTGTCAGTTGGTGCAGTTCCAAGCAGAGCGTCGTGGCAGGATCTACGTGAGAAGCGGAGTACATAGCCGCTTCGGAAGCAGCAAATGAAGGATTTCATATCCGATCTAGGTGTAATACCTAGTGCATCGGGTCCAATTAAAATCTTTTGTGACAATACTGGAGCAATAGCCTTGGCGAAGGAATCCAGGTTTCACAAGAGAACCAAACACATCAAGAGATGCTTCAATTCCATCCGCGATCAAGTCAAGGAGGGAGACATAGAGATTTGCAAAATACATGCGGATCTGAATGTTGCAGACCCGTTGACTAAGCCTCTTCCATGAGCAAAACATGATCAGCACCAAGACTCCATGGGTGTAGAATCATTACTATGTAATCTAGATTATTGACTCTAGTGCAAGTGGGAGACTGAAGGAAATATGCCCTAGAGGCAATAATAAAGTTGTTATTTATATTTCCTTTTATCATGATAAATGTTTCTTATTCATGCTAGAATTGTATTAACCGGAAACTTTGTACATGTGTGAATACATAGACAAACAGAGTATCCCTAGTATGTCTTTACTTGACTAGCTCGTTAATCAAAGATGGATAAGTTTCCTGACCATAGACATGTGTTGCCATTTGATGAACGAGATCACATCACTAGAGAATGATGTGATGGACAAGACCCATCTGCTAGCTTCGCATAATGATCGTTTACTTCTATTGCTATTGCTTTCTTCATGACTTATACATATTCCTATGACTATGAGATTATGCAACTCCCGAATACCGGAGGAACACTTTGTGTGCTCTCAAACGTCACAACATAACTGGGTGATTATAAAGATGCTCTACAGGTGTCTCCAAAGGTGTTTGTTGAGTTGGCATAGATCGAGATTAGGATTTGTCACTTCGTGTATCAGAGAGGTATCTCTGGGCCCTCTCGGTAATGCACATCACTATAATCCTTGCAAGCAATGTGACTAATGAGTTAGTTACGGGACGATGCATTACGGAACGAGTAAAGAGACTTGCCAGTAATGAGATTGAACTAGGTATGAGGATACCAACGATCGAATCTCGCGCAAGTAACATACTGATGACAAAGGGAATAATGTATGTTGTTATGCGGTTTGACCGATAAAGATCTTCGTAGAATATGTAGGAGCCAATATGAGCATCCAGGTTCCTCTATTGGTTATTTACCGGAGATGTGTCTCGGTCATGTCTACATAGTTCTCGAACCCGTAGGGCCGCACGCTTTAATGTTCGATGATGATTTGTAATATGAGTTATGTGATTTGATGACCGAAGTTTGTTCGGAGTCCCGGATGAGATTACAGACATGACGAGGAGTCTCGAAATGGTCGAGAGGTAAAGATTGATATGTTGGAAGGTTATATACAGACATCGGAATGGTTCGGATAAGGTTCGGGGATTTATCGGAGTACCCGGAGGTTATCGGAACCCCCGGGAAAGTTATTGGGCCTAATGGGCCATAGTGGAGGAGAGGAGGTGGGGCGTGCCCCGCTTGCCCCAATCCGAATTGGACAAGGGGAGGGGGCACGGGCCCCCTCTTTCCTTCTTCTCTCCCTCCTTTCCTCTTTCCCCCTCTCCGTTGGAAGGAAAGGGGGGCCGAATCCTACTAGGTTTGGAGTCCTAGTAGGACTCCCCCCCTAGGCGCACCTCCCCCTTGGTCGGCCTCCTCCTCCCCCCTCCTTTATATACGTGGGCAGGGGGCATCCCAAAGCACAACAGACAATCTCTTAGCCGTGTGCGGTGCCCCCGCTCCACAGTTTAACACCTCTGTCATATTGTCGTAGTGCTTAGGCGAAGCCCTGCATCGGTAACTTCATCATCATCGTCGCCACGCCGTCGTGCTGACGGAACTCTCCCTCGACCCTCTACTAGATCAAGAGCTTGAGGGATGCTATCGTGCTGAACGTGTGCTGAACACGGAGGTGTCGTACGTTCGGTACTTGGATCGGTTGGATCGTGAAGACGTTCGACTACATCAACCGCGTTACTAAACGCTTCCGTTTTCGGTCTACGAGGGTACGTGGACACACTCTCCCGTCTTGTTGCTATGCTTCTCCTAGATAGATCTTGCGTGATCGTAGGAATTGTTTTTAAATTACTATGTTCCCCAACACATATTCCAAAATTCGTGATTTATTTTTAAAATTTGATGAAAAAAATCAAACTCGATGAATTTTCCCCCCAAATTAATGAACTCTTTTCAATTTTTTGATTTTTTTAATTGATGAACTTTTTTTAGTTTTGTGAAGTGAACATTTTTCTAATTTCACGAATCTTTCCTTCATTTTGAAAACTTCTTCTAATTCACAAACTTGTAGCTTGTGAATGTTTCCAAATTCATGAACATTTTTCAAATTCGTGAACTTTCCTAAAATTCATCAACTTTTCTCAATTTCGTGAACTTTTTCCATTTCAGTGAACTTTTTCCCTTTTCTGCGGAACTTTTTAAAAGTTCTTAGTTGTTTTCACCATTTTTAAGAATTATTTTTCAAATTTATGCTTTCCTTTTCAAATAATATATATACTAGATACATAATGTGTGTTAATGTTGTCCTATGAAAATAGTCAAATAGCACTGTTTCATGATTGTAGACAACTAAGTGAGCTCGACCTAGTGGTTTTTGGCTAAGAGCATCTCCAACAGGCGCACAAAAATTGCTCTGCGCGCTAAAATTCAGGGTTTTGGGCGCCGAACAGCTCCAGCAGAAGCTGTAAAATAGTGCACGCGCAAAAAAACATTGAGCATGCGCTAAGAGCATCTGCAACAGGCGCACAAAAATTGCTCCGCGCGCTAAAATTCAGATTTTTTTTTTGCACACCGAACAGCTCTAGTAGAAGTTGTTAAATAGTGCACGCGCAAAAAAAGATTGGGCACGCGCTAAAAAACGCTATGAAAAGCTGCAAATTTGGGGTGCCGGATTGCGCGCGTTTCACAATTTGCACTGCGTGTTTTTTTTGGCGTGTGTTTTTGGGTATCTGCTAAATCAATGTTGGGTCCGTCGCACTAAAAGTGCTACAGTGGTGAACTAAAATTATTTTAGCGCGCGAAACTTTTATGCGACTGTTGGAGATGCTCTAAAAAACACTATAAAAACTGCAAATTTGGGGCGTCGGATTGCGCGCGCTTTACAATTTGCACCGCATGTTTTTTTGGACGCGTGTTTCTGGGCATCTACTAAACCAATGTTAGATCCATCGCACTAAAAGTGCTATAGTGGTTAACTAAAACTATTTTAGCGCGCGAAATTTTTATGCGACTGTTGGAGATGCTCTAACGTTGTCATAGTTCCTGTGTCAAACCTATTACTTTTTTTGCCTTTGCATTTGTTGTTCGATAGCAGGTTGCTGGGCTGGCCCGACAAGTCCTTGAGAGCGCAGATTAGGAGCTCCCAGCCAGTGAGCACCGTTGCGCCTAAGCATGACTGCATGAAATTCTTTCCGTGTTTGAACAATGAAATTATCTTTCGATCTCAAAATGCAGAGAGACCAATGACTTTGGTAGCACGATTGCTTAGCAGTTTATTTTGAAGTGACGAGTCAACAAGATTCTCGGCCCTATTCATCTCCCGCGAAGCATTTCCTTACATGACTACAATATTTCAACCATAGATTATAGCATATTTATAATAGAGTAGATGTCTCATGCTGCACGCATACACTCTCTCAATGAATATTAAAAAACAATATACATTTGTAACTCATTTAGTTGTAACCATTGTAGCAGGGTGACCAAGAAGACAAAATGAGAAGGAAAGAATAGTGATAGCTCTAAAGTTTGTATTTATTTTTGAGGCCACGATGTGACATATTCTTCGAAAAATCTGAAAATATTGTAACCGAATTACATCCATAGGTTGTTTGATATTTTCAAAATTTGGAAGGTGATTTTTGAACAACAGATGTTGTAAGAACAACAGATGTTTGTTTGTTTTTTCTGCGTTTTCACTTGGGTTTTCTACATTTTTTTCATGTTTCTTTTTTTCTTTTCTTAAATGTGTGAATTTTCTTAAATAAATTATCTTTTTTAAAATTGATGATTTTTTTAAATATGAGGAACCTTTCTTTAAAGTCGATGAACTTTTTCCGAACCAATGATTTTTTTAAATCAATTAACTTTTTTCAACTTCGATGGACTTTTTAGAAATTGATAATTTTTTCATAAAATTCTATGACCTTTTTCCATTTCTATGAACTTTTTCTCAAATTCATGTACCTTTTTAAAGTTTGTGAACATTTTTTTCAAAATTTGTGAAGATTTTTTTCGTCGCAATTTTTTTCATTTGTTTCTGAAAGTCAATGGTCAACTAGTCAACTGGTCAACCTCGAGCGATGTGGGGGGAGGGGGGGAGGTCAAGTGACACCTTTTATGGGCACTTGAGCGCCTGTTCCTCCGAGTGGCACTTAGCGCCACTTAGGAGCCCCCCTCACTTCATTGTCGCAAGTCTAGCTTAGGACTGATCTACCCCGGCCAGGCCTTATGGAAGCCCAATATGTAAACACGACGCCTAAGCCCACGTCCAAACTCATAAATAATGCATTTTATTTAATTCAATTTTTTTGGATACTAAATGTATTATTACGCCTATTCTTGATGAATTTAACATTCGCTACTTTGGCATTTCCGACCATGCTTCTAGCAAAAGTTTGGAACCCTGACATCCAATGGAGTCCAAGGCTGGCATGCTAGGTTGCTTGTGTCTAGTTTTAGGCGGATTCTTATCTAGCGGCTGGCGCTCACTGTGTCAAAGTGTCGCTTATACCCTTTCATAGGTAACCTGGCTTGGTGAGCCCGACTTGAATGCCCGAAATCCGGCTTGGGCTTGGACTCAAATTTTCTGCCCGTAGTTTGGCCCGAAAGCCCAAACAAAGCCAAATTGTGTTAAATATTTTAGTTGACAAATAGGTATAATACTAAATGATAATTTCGAACGTAAAGATGCATTCATCACACGTTTTGGGACAGCTCATAGCCGAGGTTGGGGTTTTCACTTTTAGGCTTTGTCAAGACCGCCCCTTAACCCGGCCCATCCTCGGACATGATCAAGTTCACTGTCGTACAATCGCATAGGGGGCAATATCATAGGCCAGGCCGCGTAGGATGTTTAGGTTAGTGATCTTTTTTCTTGTTCTGGAGCGGTTTTAAATCGCTTCCCTTCGTTTTGTTCAGATGATTTTTCTTTCTTGTTTACTTTTCTATTTCCTTTTACTTCTTTTTCTGTGTCTTCTTCTTTTTGGTCTTCCTTTCTTTTAGAAATGTTTATGATTCTTATAAGTGTTTCCAAAAATTTAAAAATATTCACGAGATTCAATAAAAATGTTCATGAATTGGATTGTGTTAACTTTTAATGTTATATCTTTGTCGGAGAGAGCGGCGATAGAGCACACGAGCTCGCCTGCTCTCGCTACTCGTACCAATGGGACAAGGGCGCGTCGGTTGGTATGTTAAATGCGATCACAAATTGGAGGAACAGGTAGGTAGCGTCAAACTGTATCATACGGTGATTTCGACGTCTGATAACGTATGTCTCACGGCACAACATGCATATGTTCCGTTGGTACAGGAATTTACAACCTATCCTAGCATCAGACCGCCTGTGTGTGATGGGCCTCCTTCCGGTGGGAGCTCTGTTATCCATGGCTCCTTGGGTTCGAGCTGGAATGCCCCTTGCTGTAGGCGCTAGTCAAGACAACCATGTTCAGAATATGAGTTCTGAAGATCATGCTGGTGGTAGCGATGCTCCTTTGCATCCAGTTTTGCAGCAGGGGCGTTGACTGCTCTAGGTACGCTCTGCTCGTGGTGTGGTGCTCCTACGCCGGTTTTGCAGCAGGATTTCGTGGACGGGAGAGCTGACGGGGCATCGATCGCAGATGAAGCTTACGAAGATGAAACCGAAATTCAGTCCCGTTTTCGTCGCAGGAGGAGATAGGGGACCACGATCCAAAAAATGGAAGTTCCGTCGGCGGTGAAAACTGCAATGAGCCAGATAGCTGCAGCGAATCGGTGACCGGGGTTGGAGCTGGATCTAGCAGCGGCGTCAATGGTGACAACCGAGCACCGAAGCGGCCAAGGATTGAACACAGACGCGCTAAAAATGACATCTGCATAAAGCTGTTCGCACCGGCATACTGATGTACGTGACAAATATTGTAAGCAATACAAACAATTAAAAAAAAAGGACATCAGTACGTCGCTCCGACTTCCGTACACACACCATTTACGCGGCGCGCACGCAGTTTTGCAAGATGGATCAACGGCAATGAGCCCGTCGCGCGCCCGCGCTATGGCCGAAAAAGTCGTCTCGAACTCTTTCCCGTCGCGGAAGAAAAGGGCTCAACTCAAAGACGATGGAGCAGTTCACACTTGCCACGCGTGAGCTCCAATCACGTCAGGCTCAGCCGCGTCGCGCGGTGCGGTCAAGTCAAGTCACCTCTATAGCTGGTATTTCAATTATTCCAAAAAAAAAGGTCACTCCTATAGCTAGCCATAGTAACTCGCATCTGGCCGTCCCCTCCCCGGTGCGACGGCCCGGGCCGACGGAAGCAACCAGCCGTTGAATCCGCGTCCACCACGTCCTACGTCGTCCACCCAACCCCTAGTCCCTAGCCTAGCTAGCCCTAGACTGCACAATCCCTTCGTACAACGCGCACGCGACACCGACACACACCTCCCAGGCCAGAGAAACTCACGAGCTCACGCTGTTCACGAGCCAACGAGAGGAAGAAGGAAAAAGGCAGCGAGCAGGCAGGTGCAGCGCAGAGGGGCCTCTCGCATGAGAAAAAGAAAGAAACAAACGCAAGGCAACGGGGTCGGGTCGGGGTGCTGCGCATAGTACCACGGGCATTGAAGTGAAGCCCGAGGTGGGGAGGGAGAGCAGCGCGCGCCTCACCTGGCGTGCGGTTTTGTCTTTTGCCGCGGGGGCGAAATGACGGGGCCGCCCCGCGGGGACGCGCGGTGGGGCGGGGATGCGCCGGTAATTTCGCGCCGGCGGCGTGGTGGGGTCGGGGAGACGCCTGCCTGACACCCCGCGGCAGAAGGCCTGGCCGCTGCGGCGGTCTGACAGCTCAAGCTCGTCGCTTGCCTGCGTAGCCTACTGCGATGACTGGGTTGGAGGTGGGCCACCCAGTTTCATTGACCGCTCGGCGGTTCGCTGCTCCCTTCACTCGCGCCACCTGCTCCCGGTCCATCAACTCGGAATTTCGGGTGGATGCCTCGTGCTAGCGCAATATCGACATCATCGTTTCAAATGGCCACAATTTTCTGTGAAAAAAATATGTAGTTAAATTTCCTGTCCACCTTTGTACATGATTTTGTTTTTTTAAAGAGAACTTATTACTCCGAAAACCTACAATGTAGCCTTCTCCTTTTCTGTTTCTCACACGAGAGAATGTGGCCATAAATTTTTATACGGCTTTGAAGATTCATGTGTTTTGAGGTCTTGAAATGTTTGATATACTACGTGGCATTCATGCTTTTTCCTATTCTTATAATACTCTTTTCGTTTCTTTTCAGTCCGCCTATGAATTTGCTTGAAACAAACTTCATAATGTTTGAACAACTTTATTATAGGATTTTTTTTGAGGGAAAACTTTATTGTAGGTAAAAAATATAATTCGACTTATGAAATCAATATAATCAGATACATCACAAAATTAATTTTCAGAATATATAGCTTTAGTATTGTATTGTAGATGTTAATATTTTTTAATATAAATTTGTTCAGACTTTGTATAGTTTAACTTCAAACAAATATAGGTGCAATATACCTTCAATTTTCCTTGAGATGTGACTCGAGATATTGAAGGAAATTGGTAAACGTGTCAATCTCTCATGGTTGTTGCCTTAGTATCTTTGTAGGGCTACAGGGACGAAAGTGCCAAATGGAGGCCCGATTTCATATTCAAACTTTTATTTTCATATTCAAATTTACACACATGTACCCACAAATATAATGTACATGTGTGTAAATTTTCAAGCTGAAATACGTTAAAATGAGAGCTAAACAAGAAACACAAGTATGTGGGTTTCAAGCACACGTGATATTCATCCTCAAAGTCAATGATTATATTTTTTTGTACAGCTCACAATTCAAGGTATTTCATCATGAAATTTCACATACACATTACATACTTGCATACATCTATATTTGTTTTTTTAAATGAAGTTGAAAAGTCAAAATTTTGACTCTTTCAAAATCAAGGCTTCCATGGAGCTTGACCTTCAAAATGCCCTACTCCGTGACAATTTTGAAGTAAGTTGTAAAACCAAAACAGGTACTCCAACCTTTTTCTGCATCCTATTTTTACGGTACAATGATTAGAAAAATTGCCCCTTAGGTGCAATATACGCAATATTTGGTATGAACATCTAAAAACTCATGATAAATTACAAAACAAATAGACAAAGCAGGCACTTTATCGGACGGGAACTTGGTGCTACCGGGTACAAGCACCGTATATACGCCACATAGTTTACTAATTCAAAAGAAGTTCTAAAAAGTTCTAAATCTTTTTTGGAGTCAAACGTGATCAGGTATTGTACTCGTGTACAAAAGCTTGGACAAGAAATGATTCCTATTGACTTCAGGACAAAAAGACATATTATTGTGCAATATCACTTAAAATCATATTGTTTAGATACTATTCACAACATAATTTATTTGCCTTTTTCTCAATGTACAATTTAATATCGGGTTTCGAGTTGTGTAGCTCAATACATGCATAGTGTGCTTATGTTGGAAAGCATAATTCGCACACCCAGGTACGTTCACAGACTATATGTTATGTCGCACTTGTATTTTGAATTCTAAAAAAACACATTAATATAAAAGAGTTCCCTTTTGCAAAGGAATTTAGCATCCCATGATACAAAAGCTTTTTTAGTACAAAGCAGCCAAGAGGAGTATTTCATCCGTCCGTGTTTATTAGTGTCCCTTGTATCTTGAGTTAAATTTTAACCATAAATTTAACTCAAAATATATAATTTATATTCAGCAAAATAGTAGTGATCTAAACATTTTTATATTTCTTTACAGAGAGAGTACTATTAAAAACTCCTTTTGAGTACGAGTCCAGCGATGTATTTTATTTTGGTATAATACATATATTTTGCTAGTAAAATCTATAATTAAAGTTGAAGAAGTACAAGCTAGTCGTTTTTTTTTTCTGCTGATAGTACTAAACTAGTCGTTGTCAATTGACTTTGAAGAGCTGTCTACTCTAAACTTCTAAAGGTCGCATATACTAAAGCATTTGACTTGGAAGAAAACCATGGGGCAAGAACTGTACCCCCAAGAATCGGATAGCAGCGAGGTAAAATTGGTCACAATGAAGGGGCAAATCCGGCAGGGAAGCTGTACGGAGCACAGTTATGCTTGTGCCTCTGGCTCGTCAGCCCACGCAAACCACACTGTAGCTGACCCCTGGTCACGTGTACTGCAGTCCGCTTGACTTTCGGGTCCGCCCTTTCATTGTTTTAATGCGGAAACGCTCCTCAAACTGTCTTTTTTCTTTTTTTGCTATGAATATGTGGATCTTTATTGCACGAAGTAACATGAGATTATAATCTGCCCTAAGGCAAGGGCTGAGAAAAGAAGGGCATTCCTCTAGCCAACAGTCCGCAGCCAACAAGGAGCAGGCCTGCTTGGCACAAAGGTCCGCCATCAATTCCCCTCCCTAGGGACATGTTTAACGGAGAAAGAAATAAACACGTCCCTCTCGCGTCGCCTCCCCCTCGGGCGACTCGGGAGGGCTCAGCCGCCGCCTAGTCCCTCCGGCGCCCTTCTCTCCCTTCGTCGCTGCCGATGGTCGGCGCTGGGCAAAGCCCGTGCGTGCGACGGCCGCGGCGGAGGGTCTCTCCTCCCATTCCCGGATCCGCGGCGGCGCGGGCGTCCTGATCCGCGGGGTGCGGCCCTCCCGCCGGTGTGGCGGATCCAGGAGGCGGCGGTCTCGCGGCAGTGCACGGGTGCCCAGATCCAAGGGTGTGGGTCTTCCGGCAGCGGGCGGGCTCCCGGCGGCGGCGGGATCGGTCGATGGCGGGCTTGGGCGATGGCGTTGGCCGCGCGGTGCCAGATCTCGTCGCTCGTGGCGGATCTCGCCACTCCTGCCTTCGTGGAGGAACCTGGACCAGGGCGGCGGCCCCATTAGGCATGGCGACGGCGCCCTCGGCTGGTGACGTTCGCGGGGGATGGATGGATGGCGTCTTGACCGCGTGGGCGTGAGTCGTGGTGGATCTCCTCCGCGCTGCAAGCTCTCTCCCGCTGCACTTGGTGGCTTACGATCGCGGTCGTCGACCTCGGTGCATTCCCGGGGACTGGTAGAGGTGACATCGAACCGGAGGAAACTCTGGATGACTCGTTCATCCCGACGGTGGCGACGACCAGGATCGCCGTTCTCCTCCTTGCAGGCGTCGTCGAGGTCCCTGCCCTCCATCCCGACCCCATGCCCGGGTGAAAACCCTAAATCTCCTTAGATTGGGCGGCGGCAGCACTGCCTGTGGCATACCCTTCTTGAAGGCGCCGCCTGGGGCATTTGGGTGCTCGGTTTGAGGAACTGCAAGCGAGGGGGATGGGACTAGTGGAAACATGTGTTTCGCGTCGGAGAAGCGGCGAGGCATCTGGCACGTCAGACAACGGCGGGTCTCAGCGGCATGGAGCAATGGGGTCATGCCGGTGGGCGTGTGATGATGGACGAGCGCAGGATGGTGGTGTTGTCTGGCGTCGTGGTGGCGTCGACGACAACTAGACCGGGCAAGGTAAATGCAGCAGTACAACACTGAAGATGGATTGATGGCAGGTGGCCGCGGTGGCCTCATACCCGGCAGGCGTCCTGGTTGAGGAGTGTGCCGGACTGGTGGGTGCCCCATACCCGGCAGACGTCCTGGTTGGGACTTCAGGTCTTAGATGTTAAGTTTGGCTGCAAGATCTGTTTGGTATTAGGCCCAGACTATCAGCATCCCTATATCAACTGAATAGGTGTAGCGACAGATATTGCCTAGACAGTGGCTTTAGTCTTGCTGTTGTATAACTTTGTAAGGTCTTGTGTGAATAATTAATAAAGTGGTTGCATGCACCGTCCAGATGCAGAGGCCGGGATTCCTTCTCCTTTTCTGAAAACATCTAAGACAGGCGCAACAACCGATCTAGAATTGATGCGCGAAGACCAGAAGTTCACCACCTCTAAACTATCCGCCTCCATCACTACGTGCGAGAATCCATGTAGCTATGCAAAAATAACTCATTCACGAAGTGCCATGGCTTCTACAATCAAAGGATATGCAACTTTGAAAAAGGGTTTACTCCAAGCACCCATGAACGAAAAATGGGAGCGAGCGACGCCATCCGTGCCTCCGCACCAGGCTTGGTATTAACAGCTCCGTCCGTGTTGATCTTAATCCATCCGACGTCCGGCGCCCGCCACTGGACCCCGTCAAACCACGTCGGGGCTTAGGTAACTCGAGTAACAACAGATCATTGTGAATGTCTTCGTCGCATGTACTGGATCAAATGACTATTTATCAGGCGTCCAACAATTACGAGAGTCCAAATAGCATGCATTATCGTGACGGTCTTGAACCTGTCTTGTTCAGCTAACATCTCATCCATGAGGATATCTTTACCCTACGTTGTTGGATGCAACCGAGGTAATTTGAGCTTCAAAAGCTCCCTCGCTGCACCCCAAAACTGTGTGGCATGTGAACAGTGCATAAGTGCGTCTTGTAAATTTTCATTTGCGACTTTGCATAGATCACGTCTCGTTGTCGTCCTAATATGACGATGCTATAGTGTGGCATAATCAGGGAGGATCCCCTGGAGAACTCGCCACCAAAAAATTCTGACTCTCGGATCACCTTGAGTTTTCACAAGGCGGTTCACAAGTGTTTATCTGATGATGATGATGATGATGATTCTGCTATCGTTCCTTCCTCTCGAGCGGACTGCTCTTTTTGAGTCATTAGAGCATGATAAGCCATCTTTACTGAATAAACATCTGATGGTTTAAGAGCCCAAGCATATTCATCTTCACCTCCGGAAGCTCTCAATGGGATAGTCATAATTGCATCCACATCCGGGGCCAAGAAATTGCGCTTCACCAACTCTCTGTCCCATGATCCTCTTTCACGATCAATTAAATCACACACACGGGGCAGCAGATCATTCCCAGAGCGGCCCATAGGCTTGAACGTTTTTTATATTTGGGATCCACCGATCAGTCCAAACAGAGATGGACTCACCTGAACCCGCCCTTTTTATATCAGCCCCTATGCCAAGGCTTCACGGCCAGCGATGATAGCCTTCCATGTAGCAGATGCCGAACGAGGAGCTTGTTTTTTTTAGAAAAGGAAGATGACCCCCGGCCTCTGCATCTGGGAGATGCATACGGCCACTTTATTGATTATTCTTGAGACCTTACAAAGTATTACAACAATGTGCCTGAATCCACCATCTTGGCAACACATGCCACTATTCCTATCCAAAAAGATGAAGGGGTGCTAGCTGGGCCACTACCCAAACCACTCACCTAAACCTAACATCAAAAGCCGGAAGCCAAAACATATTCGGAAGCCCCAGCCGAGCCACATACCGGGTCTGGGGCACAATCCGGTCAGACGCACTCGTGTGTCATCGCCGCCATCTTCCACAGGTCCGTCTTCAGAACATATTGAGGCTTCTACCTTGTCTGGCCACTCTGTCATCGACGTCACCATGACGCCAGATAGCAACCTCCTCCTGCGCGAGTCCATCTCCATGCATCGGACGCCGAGCCTCCACAGCGCCATGCCGCCGATATCCGCCGCCATCGATGTGTGAGATGAAGTACCGCTCCACCATCCGCCCAGTCAGCACTTACTCCAAAACGATGCCCCCAGAAGAGAAATAATCATCGTCCGATCTGGAAGACCCAGATCTAGGGTTTCCCCCGGAGCATCCCGAGCCTGATGACGTAGACTGCAACGATGATGCCTCGACAAGGGAACGACATCTAAGACGCCGCCATCGTTCGCCATGACCGTAGTCGGTGCGATCTTCATCGGCAGTTGCTCCACCAGACGTGCGCCGCCGACGTCGCTGGTCCCTTCAACCGGAGCAAACTGCAAAACAATGCCCTAAAGAGGGACTACGACGCAAAAGCGCCGCCATCGCTCGATCCCAAGGAGATCTAGGGTTTCCCCCGTAGTTGCCCGCGATGTCAAGGGCCAGACAAGGGTAGAATCCCGCGGATCTGCCCAGCTGCCGATGAGTCGCACCCACCACCATGCCGAGGGCCGACCAGCAATCCGGCCGCGCCGCCGCGAACCGATCCGGACACGCCGCCGCCATCCCTGGCGGCCGCGGCGCACCAGATCGCAAGGCCTCCTGCCGCGAGGAATCAACGTCGCCGAGGCGCCGCCACCACCCGCCGTGGCGACCGGCCCGCCGCCACGCTCCGGCCCGGCGGCGCTGGCCCGCGCCAGCCCCACCCGAGCGAGAGGGCCCAAGTCCCCGCCGCCGCCGGCGACGGCTAGGCTTCGCCTGGCCGCGCCCTTGGGCGGCGGCGAGGGAGGAGGAGAAGGAGTGGGGGAGGTTTGGCGGCGATGGGATCTGGGGCCTCCCGGTCGCCCACGCGGGGGGCGGCTCGGGAGGGACGGGAGGGACCGAACGAGGAGCATGTGCGGACATGAAATCACAGTGCGGAAAATATTTGCCCTTCAAAACTCTGGAGCATAAGGTATTCGGGTGCATAATTAGATGCCACCCCACCTTCGATTGAATTGCTCAAAATCTCGGAAACCCATGCCTTCTTTTATTTTTGGTTCAGATAGCTTCTCCCAAGACATCCAGTGTAATGAGTGTTTGTCAATGGAGCTACTCCATCAATACTTTGCCATAGACGACGACAACTGTTTGCAAACCTTCTTTGTCAATTGAAAACAACTCATGTTGTACGTGGGGATAGCTTGGACCACCGATTTAAGAAAGACCTCCCTGCCCGCACAAGCCAAGTTCTTTTCTGACGACCCTTGCATTTTACCACGGCTCCTCTCTCCAATATGATCAAAAGTACCACTAGTATCCTGCCCACCGCAATTGGGAGACCGAGATACCTTTCAGTAAAAGCTTCAACAAAAACTCCAAGAGCTCGTTTAACTTCTGCCCTAAGTTGTTGAGAAGAATTGGAGCTGAAATAAATAGAGCTTTTCTGTGAGGATCTCTCTTGTGGTCAGTGGATCGAAGGAATTTTCATGGGGATCGAGCTAAGAATTCGAATTCGGATGAGGATTCCTCCCAGCCACCCACACCTCTATCCGTTACAACGAGCCACGGCCGTAGCCGTCCAAATCCTAGCCAAAGTGAAACGATGGACTACTGTAGCTATTTAACGGTACACCCGCTCAGCGGGCCCAGTTTGGGCTAGCAAGCCACTGGGGAAGTCTTTTGTCCCGGTTGGACTTGGGCCTTGGGCCCAGTGGAACTGGCGCCTTGCTCTTGTCGGCACGATCCTGATCGGCTACATATCCTCTGTCCTCATCTTCAGGTTCAGGTGTTGCATCTTCAGAGATAACAGGAACAGGGCTGCTGACATCCCCCCTCCAATGAGAAACGGCTTGACCCCAAGCCGCCGAGCGGGGAAACTGTTGACGGAGAGAGTCCAGGTCTTCCCAGGTCGCCTCCTCTGGAGACGATCCGCTCCACTAGATCAAACCCCGAGCAATTGTACGCTTGCCTTGTCGACGCACGCGCTGATGAAGAACACGCTGCGGAACCTGTAGAGAAGCAAAAGACGACGACAGCTTACAAGCAACCGGGCAGTTAGGTAAGACCACCTTTTTCAGTTGAGAGACATGAAAAACGGGGTGGACTCGGCTGTCAGGAGGTAATTGCAGTTTGTAGGCCACTTCACCAATTTTATCCAGAATAGTGTAAGGGCCGTAGTACTTGTAGGCCAGCTTGTGGTTAGCTCTATGCACAAGACTGCACATAAGGCTGTAGTTTGAGGAATACTTGTTCGCCAACCTCAAAACTTCTCTCAGTTCTTTTCTTGTCTGCCATGTGCTTCATTCGTTGCTGGGCTCGAAACAAATGCTGTTTGACAGAAGCCACCACCACTTCCCTGTCCTGCAGCCACTGTTGTATGTCCATTGGAGCTACTGTATCACTAACAGAGATGCCAAAGTACCTTGGAGAGTGGCCATACAACACTTCAAAAGGTGTTTTGCCCACAACAGAATGCCAATTAGTGTTATACCAGAATTCACACATTGATAACCATTTGCTCCACTTAGATGGATGAGAACTGATGAAACTTCGCAGGTAGCATTCCACTTGTTGGTTGACTCGCTCGGTTTGCCCATCAGTAGCAGGATGGTAGGCAGAACTCATATTCAGTTGTGTGCCAGTCCTGTGAGTCAGGGTTTGCCAAAAATTACTTGTAAAAACAGGATCTCTGTCTGAGACAATGTACTCTGGCATTCCATGCAGTTTATAAACATTGTCAAGGAATATTTCAGCCACTTTCTATGCGGAGAAGGGATGTTTTAGAGGCATGAAATGACCATATTTGGTAAACTTATCTATGACCACCAAAATGCAATCAAACTGATGTGAATGCGGCAGCCCAGTAATGAAATCCATAGTGACAGTCTCCCATGCTTTGTTTGGAACCGACAAGGGAGATAACAACCCTGGATACTTGACTCTCTCAGGCTTAGCTTGTTGACAAACTAGACAGGACTGCACCTTGTCCTTGATAAACATTTTCATACCAGTCCATCTGAACAAGGTGTGTATTCTGTGATAAGTGATAGGAAACCCAGAATGACCACCAATTGGACTATCATGGAAGGCAGAGAAGATCTTGTCATGCAGTTCCACACTGTTCCCCACCCAAATGCAGCCTTTGTATCTCAACAACCCTTGAATCAATTGGAAATTAGGTTTAGTAGAGGGATTAACAGCTAATGCTTGCAACAGTTCAGTGGCCTTGTCATCTGCAGCATAACTAGCTACTACATCTTCCAACCACATAGGATAGGATCTGGAAATGTGAAATAATTGAAAGGAATGAGGCCTTCTAGAAAGAGCATCTGCAGCTGAATTTTCCACTCCCTTTTTGTACACAATGTTATAGTTCAGGCCCATGAGCTTGGTCAATGCTTTCTGCTGCCAAACAGTGTGCAATTTTTGATCTTGCAAGTGTACAAGGCTCTTCTGGTCAGTTCTAATAGTGAATTGCTGGAACTATAAGTAAGGTCTCCAATGATCAACAGCTAATAAGATAGCTAGATATTCCTTTTCATAAACTGAAAGAGCTCTGTTCTTGGGCCCTAAAGCTTTACTGATATAAGCTAGTGGGTGTCCTTCTTGCATTAGAACAGCCCCAATGCTTAACTCACATGCATCTGTTTCTATAACAAAAGGTTTGTTATACTAAGGGAGGGCTAAAACTGGAGATTCAACCAATGCTTTCTTCAATGTTACAAAAGTTGTTTCTGTGATCTTAGTCCAGACAAATGGGACTCCCTTCTTAAGCAGTTCAGTCAGGGGCTTGCTGATCACTCTATAGTGTTGAATGAATTTCCTATAATAACCACTCAATCCAAGGAAACCTCTGACTTCCTTGACATTAGTTGGAGTAGGCCATTGCTCTACTGTTTGGATTTTGCTAGGATCTGTTGCAACTCCTTGAGCAGTTATGGTATGCCCCAAATAACCAATCTGTTGTTGAGCGAAAGCACACTTTGACATTTTGATTTTCCATTGATCAGCTCTTAGCAAAACCAACACTTCTCTAACATGTTTTAAGTGCTCCTCATATGACTTGCTAAAAATCAAAATGTCATCAAAGAAAACCAAAGTATTCTTCCTGTTAACAGGGGACAAGGTGTTGTTCAAGGCCCCCTGGAATGTTCCTGGAGCTTCACTCAGTCCCATGGCCAGAACAGTAAACTCATAGTGGCCAAGATGAGTTTGGAAGGCTGTTTTATATTCCTCCCCCTCAGCTAATCTGATCTGATGGTAACCAGCCCTGAGATCCAATTTAGTGAACCAAGCAGCACCAGATAGTTCATCCAAAAGCTCATCAATCACAGGTACTGGGAATTTTCCCTTTACAGTGATAGCATTTAACATCCTGTAGTCTACTACTAATCTCCATTCCCCTCCCTTTTTCTTAACTAGAAGCACTGGAGAAGAAAAAGGACTTTTGCTTGGTCTAATGATGCCCGACTTTAACATTTCTGCAATTTGCTTTTCAAGTTCATCCTTTAACTGTGGTGCTATCCTGTAAGGTCTCACTGTGACTGGTCTAGCTCCTGGAATTAAAGTGATTTTGTGGTCACACTCTCTTCTAGGTGGTAACTGAGTAGGAGTTTCAAAAACCTCAGCAAATTCCTCTAATAACAATTGAATTTGTAGGGTTACAGCAGGTTGTCCTTCAGTTTGAAGTGCAGATATAGCAACACAGGTGTAAGCACATTCTTCAGAACCAATGCCATGTAAGGTGACTGTCTGTCCCCCCTTGTTAAAAGACAACCATTTCTCAACCCAGTCAATATACATGGGACTGTGTTGAGCTAGCCGGTCCAACCCCAATATGCCATCATAAGTTTGCAGGGGCAACAACTTGAAATCTGAATTGAATTTAGCACCATTGGACTGCCACACACAATTTTTGATTTGTTGTTGACACTGAATTGTTGAGCCACCAGCTACTGTAACTGTGATTTTTTTTAATTGGACTGACACCTGCTAATGAACTGTGCTGCAAATCCAAGAAGGAGTGTGTACTGCCTGAGTCAACTAGAAACTGAAAGGTGTGGCCCTGTAATTCAACCTCCAATTGCAAAACAGGAGCTTCTGTTCCTTTCCCATAGCTGCAGCTGATAACCTGATGGAATGAACAGAAGATTGTTCAGGTTGTTCACTGTGAGAGTCAGAATCTTCAGTGGAATTGGATTGTAATTGTTCTATCATCTCTTGAACAAAATGCAGTTGAACTATGGCCTTGCACACATGATCCTTAGACCATTTCTCTCCACACACAAAACACAAGCCCTTGGATTTCCTGTAATTTCTAAGTGATGTCCACTTGTCTTCCTGAGCTACACCACTGACAGAGTCTGAACTTCGTCTGTCATCCTGTTTCTGAACCCTCGAACTGGTATAACTGGAAGTAGTGCCTGATTTCCTTGGAGCAGAACTCGAGGTGGACGAGTACGTTTCTCCTAATTCCTCATGGAGCAGAGCTAGTTCATACGCAACATCTAAATCCTTGGGTTTCTGCAGTGCCACTGCCATCCTTACTCCAGGTTTTAGCCCATCCAAGAACCGGGTGGTGTAATGCAAGGAGTTGGGTGTATCTTCATACGCTGTCAACTGATCATACAACTCCGCAAAGCGTTCAACATAGTCTTCTACAATAGTTGTTTGAGCAATTCGAAATAGCTTCATGAGCAGAGTTTGGTGCTGGTTTCGCCCAAATCGACCCTGTAATGCAGCATAGAACTCTGACCAGTTGGTATTTGGCATGCGCCTGTGCATAGATTCAAGCCACCGAGCTGCAGCACCTTCGAATTGAGCTGTAGCCAGAGACAACCATCTGTGAGGAGGTGTGCTCCACAACTTGAACTGGTCTTCGCATATGTTCTGCCACAGTCTTGGATTTGACCCACCGAACTTGGGAATCTCCAGATGCATGGAAAACGAGGAATACTCAGCAGTATCTATCGCATGTGGATCACGGGGAGAAAAATTTCTGGGAGAGAAAACGGAATCGCACGCACCTCTGACCGTAGGAGGGACATAGATGTTATGTGCCTTCCCCTGATTTTCGTTGTCGAAGCCAAGGGCGCTGGTCGCGGCCGCGCCACAACCCGGCCCAGCGTTGCGCGAAGAGGTCCCGTCAACCTTGGGGTCCGGATCCGGCGGCTCCATCTTGTAGAAATCCGTCCTGATCTGCTCGAGGTCGAGGGCGATTTCGTCTCGGATCCCATCCGCCCGCGCCAACATGAGGCTGTCGAGGGTCGCGTTGTTGGCCTCGATCAACTTGCTCATCGACTTGAGAAGTGACTCACCGTGAGTTCGGAGCTTGTTGTCCATGTCGCTGGTGAACTCATGGCGAAGTAGTTCGTAGACGGTGCGGCTGTCGGCGTTGAGCTCTTCCATGGCTTGGATCCGTCGCCGCTCGCCGAATCACGTCGCGTAGTGGTGAGGCAGCAACTCTAGGTCGACGAGGCTCTGATTACCAGATGTGAGGATCTCTCTTGTGGTCAGTGGATCGAAGGAATTTTCATGGGGATCGAGCTAAGAATTCGAATTCGGATGAGGATTCCTCCCAGCCACCCACACCTCTATCCGTTACAACGAGCCACGGCCGTAGCCGGCCAAATCCTAGCCAAAGTGAAACGATGGACTACTATAGCTATTTAACGGTACACCTGCTCAGCGGGCCCAGTTTGGGCTAGCAAGCCACTGGGGAAGTCTTTTGGCCCAGTTGGACTTGGGCCTTGGGCCCAGTGGAACTGGCGCCTTGCTCTTGTCGTCACGATCATGATCGGCTACAGATCCTCTGTCCTCATTTTCAGGTTCAGGTGTTGCATCTTCAGAGATAACAGGAACAGGGCTGCTGACATTTTCTCCCGGTTTACTGCCTATCCCAAGCACACAACGTATATCTGGAGAATGTCATTTAATCTATTTGCACTTTGCTCTTTAGCTTTCATGAAAATCAAACTATCATCAGCAAAAAGCGAAAACTGACCCTAATGCCTTTATCCACTTGCCCACCACCATAGTAATTCCTCAAACTGTCTGCAATTCGTTCGAACTGCATGATCCAAACCATATTGTGCCATCCAATACGGTCATGTTCATAAGTCGGCATACACATTCTTTTTCTTGTAAAATGAAGATAAAATAGGGGTGGAATTTTTGGACATTCGGACCGCTGCCATGTCCGCTTCTGGCAACCATGGCCCACTCAAAACCCTCCTCCCTCGTCTATGTGTGTTCTCGCCCGACGCCAATTGCCCGCATTGACGCCGGCCCAAAGTGGACGTGACCTCTCACTACCAGCATTGGAGCGGCGCGCCAGCTGAGAGAGTGCCGCCCGCAGCACTTCGTGCTGAAAACGCCTCCTCGCCACATTCAAACCGCTACACACTTCCCACCTACCTCCATTAAATCCGTGCATTTACCAAGAAACCTACTTCGGCCACACATTCATTTATGAGACGGCCGACATTAAACACAACGCCAGTTGGATGCTTGAGTCTGCCCGCTATTTAAATGAGGCCGGACACCATGCTACTAGGAAAATGGTTATACGCAGAACACTAGTAGCGCCTATTTGGGTCCCTACGCTACTGGTAAGTACCAGTAGCGCTTGGTACGAAACACGCTATTGGTATGACTTAGCAGCAGTGTTAGTTTTTCTAGGACACGCTATTGGTAAGTGTGCCACACCACACCCCTAGGTCAAGAGATATTAGCAGTGTCGGTCGTCTACCCAACGCTACTGTTAAAGCCAAATCTGTAGTGCCTGGTCTTGAAAACGCGTTACTGCTATTTCTTCTGTGTGTAAACTTGTGGGCCCTTTTAGCAGTAACGTGTTTTTCCAACCGACGCTATAGCTAGTAGAACTTTACCAGTAGATATTTTGGCTGGCGACCATAGCAGTAGCGCGCGTTGGTGGCCAGCACTACTGCTATGGTCGCCAACCAAAATACCTACCACCTTCCCCCCTCTTGTTCCTCCCCTTCCTTTCTCCCCCTTCTCTTGCACTTGCTTGTTGGTTTTTCCTTTCAATGCTCCTCCTCATGCTCTCTTCTTTGCCCCTCCACCACCCCTCCATTAATGCCCTTCCTCCTTTTTCTTTCTTTCTTTGCCCCCTCCACCCACCTCCATTAATTAATGGCCTCCCTCCTCCATCTCTCTTTCTTTGCCATCCACCCATCTCCACTAGCTCTCTCTCTCTCTCTATCACTAGCCAGTTAGAGCTATATGTAGGTACCTCACTATCTAGAGCTACTAGCTAATTACGAAGGTGCTCGATATCCCTCTAGACACATAGGTTAGCAAAAAAAGTTGTGCAGAATATGTGTGTGTGCGATAGGACCGAAACTATATATGCGCGATATGAATATACCGAATTGTGTGCGGCATGTGAGTTGCCTATATTGTGTATTTTTTGAAATGCGGGTGACATGAGTTGCCTATGTTTTCCCCAAATGTCGATTCAATTCCGTTTTGGTGAATTTTGGGCAAACTCAATGTGTCCTATGTTTAGGGAAGGTCATGCCGAATTTTTGTATGAATTTGATCCAAGCACGTACGTGGTGATAATTCTTCTGCTCCGCGTAGGTGATCATGAAGGTCAATGGAAGGATGGTGGAAAGATACTGGCAATACACGGTGGACGACATGTATGACAAAAGGCCGAAGGATCTTTTATGTCCGTGTCAAAAATGCAAAGGAGGAGTCAGGCTCGACCCCTTTAAGGGTGGTAAATTCAAGGCGCACCTGCTCATGCATGGTTTCATGGATGGCCATACACGGTGGATAAGTGAAGATGATGAGGAGGAGGACGTCGACGGGGCAGGAAATACTGACATGGGGCCAGACGAAGAGATGACCGGTTATGGGCCCGAAGAAGAAGACGGCCTCGGAACTGGCAATGGCGAAGAGGCAGTACAAGGTAGAGAAGACACGGACACGCCGCATCCTTCATCGCTACTAAGTTCAGCCATGCGGGACCCGCATGTTCGATACCTTCTTCGCAAGAAGACGACTAGCGACAGAGCTGCTTCTAGAGAGGACGCCAAACTGGCGCAACTGGAGGTAGATACGATGACTCCTTTGTATGATGGTTGCGATCCCGAGGTGACCCACTTGAGTTTCATGCTAGAACTTCTAAAGAGGAAGTCAAAAAACAAATGGACGGATGCAAGCCTGGATGACCTTCTGGAGTATCTAAAGAAGGTTCTTCCCGCGGGAAGCCTGTGTCCTACTAGTGTCGAGGAGGCAAAGAAAATCATGTGCCCTCTTGATTTGCCACACATTAGATATCCCGCATGCATCGACGATTGCAGCATATATCGGAACGAGCACGTGGAAAAGACCATGTGTCCAAAGTGAAATGCTTCACGATATAAGAAGGCCGGAAAGAAAGCTCCACAGAAAGTTGTGTGGTACTTTCCGATCACTCCGTGTCTGCAGCGGTATTTCGTAGATCCTAAGGAAGTAAAGCTTATGTGCTGGCACGCAGAGAGGGTGAAGCCAGATGACGGAGATGATCCGAAACTGAGACACCTCGCAAATGCTAGCCAGTGGAGAGCATTAAACACTGAATTTAATTTTTTCACAGATGATGCAAGGAACATCGTACTTGGTGCTAGTAGTGATGGCATGAATCCATTTGGCAACCAGAACACCAATCATAGCATATGGCCCATGTTTGTATCGACGTACAACCTCCCCCCTAGAAGTGCATGAAGGAAAAATGCATACACATGGCTATGCTTATTCAAGGGCCGAGACAACTGGGAAATGGTATAAATCTGTATCTCGGGTTACTGAAAGGGGAGCTACAGACCTTATGGACAACGCCGACCAATACATGGGATGCAAGCGAAGGAGAGTATTTCTACATGAGAGCCGCGCTGATCATGACGGTGCAGGACTATCTTGGTTACGACTATCTCTCCGGCCAGGTGTGCCACAGATATTGCAGATGCACCAGGTGCATGGATGATACAACTTCTCAGCAGCTATCAAAGATGGCTCGAGAAGGATGGCCCGCGGAGAAAGCATAGAGATCTATTCAATGATAAGACTAAGAATCGAGGTCCTCCACATAAGCGTAGCGGTGCCGAAATATATGAGTTATTGAAGAACTGGGAAGAGTGCCACTCACCGGGAAAGACGAAGAAAAAGGCGTCAGAACCGCTGCTGTAGGTATGGAAGATGAGATCTGTTTTCTGGGACTTGGAGTACTAGCCCAAATTATGACACGCCTCATAGCCTTAATCAAATGCATATCACGAAGAATATCCTCGAGATCTTGCTTGGAACATTGATGAACATGCCGGAGAAGACCAAGGATGGGCTGAAGGCAAGAAAAGACTTGGAATTTTTGAATATCAGGAAAGATCTATAAATGCCCAGTAAAAAGTCGTTGGAGGAGATGGAGGCGGAAGATCGGGGAAAAAAATTAAACAAGAAGGAAAAACAATATTGCCCCCTCCCTCTTTGAAAGGATTGAGAAGAGGTGTCTAGAGGGGGGGTGATTAGACACTAAGTGCCAAAAGTTGCAGTTTTTAATATTCTTAAGTTTAGGTGGAGTTTAAGCACAACTTTCACGAACACAATACATATCAAGAAACCATGCAATGAGTATATGAGCAACGGAAAGTAAAGCATGCAACTTGCAAGAATGTAAAGGGAAGGGTTTGGAGTATTCAGACGCAATTGGAGACACGGATATTTTTGGCGTGGTTCCGATAGGTGGTGCTATCGTACATCCACGTTGATGGAGACTTCAACCCACGGAGGGTAACGGTTGCGTGAGTCCACGGAGGGCTCCACCCACAAAGGGTCCACGAAGAAGCAACCTTGTCTATTCCATCATGGCCGTCGCCCACGAAGGACTTGCCTCACTAGCGGTAGATCTTCACGAAGTAGGCGATCTCCTTGCCCTTACAAAGTCCTTGGTTCAACTCCATAATCTTGTCGGAGGCTCCCAAGTGACACCTAGCCAATCTAGGAGACACCACTCTCCAAGAAGTAACAAATGGTGTGTTGATGATGAACTCCTTGCTCTTGTGCTTCAAATGATAGTCTCCCCGACACTCAACTCTCTCTCACAGGATTTGGATTTGGTGGAGAGAAGATTTGAGTGGAAAGCAACTTGGGAAAGGCTAGAGATCAAGATTCATATGGTTGGAATGGAATATATTGACCTCAACACATGAGTAGGTGGTTCTCTCTCAGAAAATGTGTATTGGAAGTGTAGATATGTTCTGATGGCTCTCTCCACGAATGAAGAGTGGGTGGAGGGGTATATATAGCCTCCACACAAAATCTAACCGTTACACACAATCTGCCAAACTCGATGGGACCGAATGGTTAAACTCGGTCGGATCGATTCATCAAACCTAGTGACCGTTAGGATTTTTGGTGGGACTGAGATGCAACTCGGTAGGACCGATATGGTTAGGGTTAGGGCCTAACGTAATCTAGGTGTGACTGATTACACAAACTCGGTGGGACCGATTTTGGTAATAAGCTAATTAGAGAGTTGGTCAAGCAAACTCGGTGAGACCGATTACACAAACTCGGTGGAACCAATTTTGGTAATAAGCTAACCAGAGAGTTTGCATTGTAATCTCGGTAGTACCGATTGCTCAGACTCGGTGAGACCGATTTTGGCAATGGACATACACAGTGAGATTACAATCCCATCTCGGTGAGACCGAGATCCCTATCGGTGAAACCGATTTGCTAGGGTTTGTGGCAGTGGCTATGACATGTGAAACTCGGTGGCGCCGGATAGAAAGAATCGGTGGGGCCGAGTTTGACTTTTGGTTTAGGTCATATGTGGATGTGGGAAGGTAGTTGAGGATTTTGGAGCATATCACTAAGCACATGAAGCAAGAGGCTCATTAAGCAACACCTCATCCCTCCTTGATAGTATTGGCTTTTCCTATAGACTCAATGTGATCTTGGATCACAAAAATAGAAAATGTAGAGTCTTGATCTTGAAGCTTGAGCCAATCCTTTGTCCCTATCATCTTGAAGGGGTTCCACATCCTCTAGTCCATGCCACTCCATTGTTGAACTTATCTGAAACATACTAGGTAAAAGTGTTAGTCCAACAAGAGATATGTTGACATTAATTACCAAAACCACCCAGGGAGCACTTGTGCTTTAAATCTCCCCCTTTTTGGTAATTGATGACAACATACATCAAAGCTTTAGATAAAGATATAGAGAATAGCAAGTAAAGCTTTGGAAGGACATGTAACATGCATAGGCTCCCCCTACATGTATGCAAACATGTGAAAATAGAATATAGGAGCATGTGAATGCATAAGCATGATAGAGTAAGCAATGTGTTAGATGTATCTTGGCTATATGCATCAGAGCAAATGATGTGAATATGAGAAATGTACCTTCATGCTCATGAGTCCTTCTTGCAAACAGTATTTACATCAGCAAGAACTTCTCATTCACATGACTGTGATGCATACACTTACCTTGTGGTCTTGAGTTGGCTTAGGATGGGATGAACCTGCGCAAACAAGGTTAGATAACACAAATACACCTACTGACCAGAGCAAACAAGAGAAACCACAAGAGAACCAAGACTGGGATGACATGTAGAGTGAGTACTAAGTACTACATTAGATATAGACATGTCCCCAAAGGTAAAGATATGCAATAAAATCAGAGATTTCCTTCCCTTAGATGTCTTGCTCCCCCTGAATCTACATGGGATATTGGGAGAAGATAGGGAACAGAAAATCAGAGCAATAGAAAATAAACAACAGAGCTTGAGCTAAAGCAAGCAAACAAACATGTCTTTCCCCTCTTAAAGACATGTGACATCTCTCCTCTTGAACACCAAGCATCTGGGGTCTTTGATGATATTACTTTCTCTCCCCCTGAGTATTCTCTCTTTCTCCCCCTATAGGAAGGATTAAGCTTTGATGTGATCTCTCTCTCCCCCTTTGACATCAATTTCCAAGAAGGGTCTTCTGGACATGTGATACAAAAGGGTTGGTCCTTGAGTCACAGAGCAAAGCAGTATGTGTAACATGATGCTGGTAGAGGACAAGAATCATTGAGTGGAGCTGGAGCAAATAGAAATCAGGAATAAGTGGCAAGTTGGTTTTTCTGTGGTGAAATCGGTGATTCCGAGTTGTGTGCTTCGGTTGCACCGAAAGGTTTCGGTTGAGCCGAAGAGAACAAACCGGTGTGACCGAGTTCATCAGAGTGAAACTACTTGTCACCTCAGCTCACTAGACAAGTAAAATCTCACAAGGATATGCAAGGAATTAACTGAAAGATTTGCAATGAATTGGATGCAGAAAATGCAGAACAAAAAGCAAAGAAAAGAAACTAAAAGATCTAGATGAAGTTTTTTTTGAAAGGGGAAACAAATATTCAAGAGACAAATGCAATAACACAGAAAAGGACACAAGAGAACTTCATCTAGAGTTGGGCGGCGACAAAGTCACCTATGTTAGAGTATATTGACTTAGGAGTCAAGTGAGAGCACTTGATCATAGGTCATACTCATCGTTTAAGCTCAAAATGGGGTTACCATTTTTTGTTTAAGCATCTTGATGTATTCACATCTTGTCAAGTTGCTTTGACTCATGACTTGGAGTAAAGCTTCTCTAAGATGGAATAACATACCTTGGGTGGTGGTGTTGATCTTGCACATGTAGTCGAACTTGTGTGGGTTGCTCAAGGTTGATGTAGTTCATCAAGTGTTGGGAGCACCACTTGGAGTTTGAGTTCATCTAGCTACATGGGTTAGTCTTGCAAGGAAGAGCACTTGTGTATCCAAAATGACAATCATAGGATTTAACATAGAATTTGTCAAAGGATATGTTTGAATGGTTTCGTGCTTCCTTGTCTTCAACCACCATTGTGTAGAGACTTGGTGATGTAGAGATTGCTCAAGATGTGAGTGAGTTGCAACCTCATAGATTTATATTCAACCAAGTACCTACACGGGTTAGATTACATGCAAGGTACAAATATATCCAAGACATATGAATAGCATCATAAGAGAAATATCAAGGATTCGTCATAGGCTCATGCCCTGCATGTATCAAATGGAGTTCCTACTCCAAGTTTGAAGGATCAATGGTTTTCAATTCACCTCTCAACCTGCAAAACACTTTCTCATCAAGTGGTTTAGTGAATATATCCTCTAATTGCTTATCGGTGTGAACATGCTTAATGTCAATATCCCCTTTTGCAACATTATCTCGAATGAAATGATGACGAACTTCGATATGCTTAGTTCGAGAGTTTTGCACAGGATTGTGAGCAATCTTAATAGCACTTCCATTGTCACATAGCAATGGAACATGTTTCACATATATCCCATAATCTTTAAGAGTTTGGTTCATCCAAAGTAATTGAGCACAACATGAACCAGCGGCAATGTATTCCGCTTCGGCGGTGGATAAGGATACCGAGTTTTGTTTCTTGGAAGACCAAGACACAACAGATCTACCAAGGAATTGACAAGTACCCGAAGTGGACTTTCTATCAACCTTGTCTCCGGCATAGTCCGAATCGGAATAGCCAACAAGATCAAAAGAGGACCTCTTAGGATACCAAATGCCAAAATTTGGTGTATGGATTAAGTATCTCACTATCCTTTTCACAGCCTTAAGATGACATTCTTTAGGAGCAACTTGATATCGTGCACACATGCACACACTTAGCATAATATCGGGACGAGAGGCACATAGATATAACAATGAACCAATCATAGAGCGATAAACTTTTTGATCAACCGGTTCACCATCTTTGGTCAAATCAAGATGTCCACTAGTAGGCATGGGTGTAGTCATACCTTTGCATTCTTGCATATTGAACTTCTTGAATAAGTCTTTGGTGTACTTTGTTTGAGAGACAAAGGTACCTTCCTTAGTTTGCTTGATTTGCAAACCGAGAAAGAATTTGAGTTCACTCATCATAGACATCTCAAACTTCTCCGACATTAGCTTTCCAAACTTCTCACTAAATTGAGGGTTAGTTGAACCAAATATGATATCATCAACATAAATTTGGCACACAAATAGTTCTCCATTAACCCTTTTAATGAAAAGAGTAGAGTCAATTTTACCAATTTCAAATCCTTTTTCAATAAGGAACTTGTTCAAGCATTTATACCATGCTCTAGGAGCTTGTTTAAGACCGTAAAGAGCTTTGTGAAGTTTGTAAACATGATTAGGTTTGTTAGGATTGACAAATCCTGGAGGTTGCTTAACATAAACTTTCTCCTCAATTTTGCCATTTAGAAAAGCACTTTAAATGTCCATTTGGTACAAAGTGATATCATGGTGATTAGCATAGGCAAGTAGGATGCGAATGGAATCAAGTCTAGCAACGAGAGCATATGTCTCACCATAGTCCATACCTTCAACTTGTGTGTAGCCTTGGGCGACGAGACGTGCTTTGTTGCGAACCACTTGTCCATCTTTGTCTTGCTTGTTGCGAAACATCCATTTGGTACCAATGATGTTGTGGTTGTTGTCGGGCTTCTCGACCAATGTCCACACTTGATTTATCTCAAAGTTGTGTAGCTCTTCATGCATAGCGTTTATCCAATCCGGATCCTTCAATGCTTCTTCAACCTTCATAGGTTCAATGCTAGAGATGAATGAGTAATGTTCAAAAAAGTTAGCTAAACGAGTTTTAGAGCGAGTGATTCTCCCGGTTTGGATATCATTGTAGATTTGCTCGACGGGATGATCTTTGGCAATTCTTGCTCGAACTTGTGAAAGCTTTTGCTTGGGTCGGGGTGGAACATCCTCTTCATCTTGTTCTTCTTCTTCTTCTTGGCCTTCTTCATTGTTGACGTTGTTGTTCTCTCGTCGTGGTGGAGAAGGAGGTTGTTGATGTTCATCTTGGTGTACTTCCTCGTTTTCTTCATCTTGGCGTGTCCCACTTGTGGATGCTTCCGTATCAACTCTTGGTTCACCTTGTCATGACGTAGAAGCTTCCACTTGGACGGACGAGGTACTCTCCTTCATTTCTGTTGGACGAATCTTGCCGATGGACAAGTCTTGAATTGCTTCCGAAGGGTCTTTGTCTCCTACATCAATTGGCAATTGCTCTACTAGCGAGCCGTTAGATTCATCAAACTTCACATCTACCGTCTCTTCAACCTTTCGGGTGAAATTGTTGTAGACACGGTAAGTGTGAGAGTTTGAGCCATAACCAAGTAGAAAACCTTCATGAGACTTAGGAGCAAATTTAGAACGACGATGCTTATCAAGAATGTAGCACTTTGACCCGAATACTCGAAAGTATCCAACTTGGGGTTTGTTACCGGTGAGGAGCTCGTATGCCGTCTTGCCGAGTAGCTTGTGAAGATACAAGCGATTTGTTGCATGACAAGCTATCTCAACCGCTTCCGCCCAGAAGTGCTTTGGCGTCTTGTACTCATCAAGCATCATTCTTGCCATCTCGATAAGAGTCCGGTTCTTCCTCTCCACAACTCCATTTTGTTGAGGTGTGTACGTAGCCGAGAACTCGTGTGAAATCCCTTCTTCGTCACGAAAGGTGTCCACATTTGAGTTCTTGAACTCCGTTCCGTTGTCGCTCCGAACCTTCTTGATCTTTACGTCAAACTGATTTTGGGCCTTCCTAGCAAAGTTTTTGAAGATCTTTTGGACCTGTGACTTGTCATCAAGAAAGAACACCCACGTAAATCTTGAAAAATCATCAACTATGACTAGACCAAATGAGTTACCACCGAGACTCTTGTATGCATTTGGACCAAAGAGATCCATGTGAAGTAGCTCGAGTGGTCTTCTTGTGGTCATGATGTTCTTCGCGCGGTGACTTCCTCCAACTTGTTTCCCTGATTGACAAGCGCTACAAAGTCTATCCTTGTCAAATACGACATCTTTTATTCCAAGGATATGATCACCTTTAATAAGCTTATCAAGATTTCGCATTCCAACATGACCTAGTCTTCTATGCCACAACCAGCCTTTAGAAGATTTAGCAATTAAGCAAGTTTTAGGTTTAGCCTTTTTAGTGAAATCAACAATGTAAAGATCTCCTCTACGTATACCGGTGAAGACCATTTTATGCTTGTCTCTACGAAACACTTGGCAATCTACTTCAGTGAATAGGACATTGAAACCGAAATCAGCAAGTCTGGAAACTGAAAGTAAATTGTATCCAAGGGATTCAACGAGCATGACATTTTGTATGGAGCTATCGTGTGAGATGGCCACCTTACCAAGGCCAACCACCTTGCCCTTTGAATTATCACCAAAAGTGACATATTTTCGAGGGCCGTCATTTTCAGCAAGCTCACGGAACATCTCTTCATCTCCGGTCATATGATCAGTACATCCACTATCAAGGACCCATTCCTTTCCTCCAGCCATGTATCCACGAAGATTTGCCATAAGAACAAAATGTCTCATTGCATCATCGAGATCATAGTCACTATCATCATCTTCATCATAGTATCCATGTTCAACATCATCTTGTGATTGATCAATTCCTAGAGAGGGTAATTCATTAGATAAATGATCATCACAATGGTTACCTTTATGAATTCTAATAGCTTCGGATATGATATCACTAATGATTCCAATGTTTCCTTTAGCACGCATGAGATTGGTGATCTCAAAAAGACAATCACCAAAACTAGGATCACTAGAGTTCATCTTACTCAAAGCAATAGACTTATGGAGAATTTTGTCTAAGTGTTTCAAGGAATAACTTGGAAATCGTTCCTCAAGAAATTTCCATATAGTATAGGCACAATCAAGAGTAGGCAAACTAGCAATAAATTTTTTGGGCAATCCTCTTATGATAAGATTGACGGTTCTAAGATTGCGAATCATGTCAAGATCTTCATCTAGGGTAGGGTGCAAAGGATCAACATGAAGTGCACAAGGGCTAGCAATGTACTTGTTCAAATGATATTCATTGAAAATCTCAAGCATTTCATTTTTCCATTCATGAAAATATTCTCCATCAAGAATAGGCACTCTATGTCTAAGACTTCCAAAAGTAGACACATCCATCTTCCTCCAATGGTGTTTAAACCAAGGCAATGGAGACCAAAGCTCTGATACCAATTGAAAGGATCTAGAAGAGGTGTCTAGAGGGGGGGTGATTAGACACTAAGTGCCAAAAGTTGCAGTTTTTAATATTCTTAAGTTTAGGTGGAGTTTAAGCACAACTTTGACGAACACAATACATATCAAGAAAGCATGCAATGAGTATATGAGCAGCGGAAAGTAAAGCATGCAACTTGCAAGAATGTAAAGGGAAGGGTTTGGAGTATTCAAACTGTTGGAAATATGCCCTAGAGGCAATAATAAAAGCATTATTATTATATTTCCTTATTCATGATAATTGTCTTTATTCGTGCTATAATTGTGTTATCCGGAAATCGTAATACATGTGTGAATAACAGACAACAATATGTCCCTAGTGAGCCTCTAGTTGACTAGCTCGTTGATCGACAGATAGTCATGGTTTCCTGACTATGGACATTGGATGTCATTGATAACGAGATCACATCATTAGGAGAATGATGTGATGGACAAGACCCAATCCTAAACATAGCATAAGATCGCATAGTTCGTTTGCTAGAGTTTTCCAATGTCAAGTATCCTTTCCTTAGACCATGAGATCGTGTAACTCCCGGATACCGTAGGAGTGCTTTGGGTGTGCCAAACGTCACAACGTAACTGGGTGACTATAAAGGTATACTACGGGTATCTCTGAAAGTGTCTGTTGGGTTGACATGGATCGAGACTGGGATTTGTCACTCCGCTTGACGGAGAGGTATCACCGGGCCCTCTCGGTAATGCATCATCATAATGAGCTCAATGTGATCAAAGTGTTTGATCACGGGGTCATGCATTACGGTACGAGAAAAGTGACTTGCCGGTAACGAGATTGAACGAGGTATTGGGATACCGACGATCGAATCTCGGGCAAGTAAAATACCGATTGACAAAGGGAATCGTATACAGGATTAATTGAATCCTCGACATCGTGGTTCATCCGATGAGATCATCGTGGAGCATGTGGGAGCCACCATGGGTATCCAGATCCCGCTGTTGGTTATTGCCCGAGAGCCGTCTCGGTCATGTCTGCATGTCTCCCGAACCCGTAGGGTCTACACACTTAAGGTTCGGTGACGCTAGGGTTGTGAAGATATGTATATGCAGTAACCCGAATGTTGTTCGGAGTCCCGGATGAGATCCCGGACGTCACGAGGAGTTTCGGAATGGTCCGGAGGTAAAGATTTATATATGGCAAGTCGTCATACGGACATCGGGACAAGTTTCGGGGTTATCGTTATTGTACCGGGACCACCGGAGGGTCCCGGGGGGTCCACCGGGTGGGGCCACCTGTCCCGAAGGGCCCCATGGGCTGTATGAGGGAGAGAACCAGCCCAAAGTGGGCTGGTGCGCCTCCCCCCCAAGGGCCCATGCGCCTAGGGTTGGGGGGGGGGACCCTAAAGGGGGCGCCCCCCTTGCTTGGGGGGCAAGTCCCCCTCCCTGGCCGCCCCCCCCCTAGGAGATTCCATCTCCTAGGGCCGGCGCCCCCCCAAGGGGCTATATAAAGGGGGGAGGGGAGGGGGGCTGCGCACCCTTTGCCCTGGCGCCTCCCTCTCCCTCTCCAACACATCCTCCTCCTTCGTAGAGCTCGGCGAAGCCCTGTCGGAGTACTGCAGCTCCACCATCACCACGCCGTCGTGCTGCTGCTGGAGTCTTCTTCCCCAACCTCTCCTTTGCCTTGCTGGATCAAGAAGAAGGAGACGTTACGCTGACCGTACGTGTGTTGAATGCGGAGGTGCCGTGCTTTCGGTGCTAGGATCTCCGGTGATTTGGATCACGGTGTGTACGACTACTTCATCCCCGTTCGTTGAACGCTTCCGCTCGCGATCTACAAAGTGGTATGTAGATGCAATCTCTCTCTCCCATGACTCGTTGCTAGATGAACTCATAGATGGATCTTGGTGAAACCGTAGGAAAATTTTTGATTTTCTGCAACGTTCCCCAACAGTGGCATCATGAGCTAGGTCTATGCGTAGTTCTCTATTGCATGAGTAGAACACAATTTGTTGTGGGCATAGATGTTGTCAACTTTCTTGCCGCTACTAGTCTTATCTTGCTTCAGCGGTATTGTGGGATGAAGCGGCCCGGACCAACCTTACACGTACTCTTACGTGAGACCGGTTCCACCGACTAACATGCACTAGTTGCATAAGGTGGCTGGCGGGTGTCTGTCTCTCCCACTTTAGTTGGAGCGGATTCGATGAAAAGGGTCCTTATGAAGGGTAAATAGAAGTTGACAAATCACGTTGTGGTTTTCACGTAGGTAAGAAAACGTTCTTGCTAGAACCCTAATTCAGCCACGTAAAACTTGCAACAACAATTAGAAGACGTCTAACTTGTTTTTGCAGCAAGTGCTTTGTGATATGATATGGCCAAAGTTGTGATGAATGATGAATGATCTATATGTGATGTATGAGATGTTCATGCTATTGTAATAGGAATCACGACTTGCATGTCGATGAGTATGACAACCGGCAGGAGCCATAGGAGTTGTCTTTATTTTTTGTATGACCTGCGTGTCATTGAGAAACGCCATGTAAATTACTTTACTTTATTGCTAAACGCGTTAGCCATAGTAGTAGAAGTAATAGTTGGCGAGCAACTTCATGGAGACACGATGATGGAGATCATGATGATGGATATCATGGTGTCAAGCCGGTGACAAGATGATCATGGAGCCCCAAGATGGAGATCAAAGGAGCTATGTGATATTGGCCATATCATGTCACGTTTGTTATTTGATTGCATGTGATGTTTATCATGTTTTGCATCTTGTTTACTTAGAACGACGGTAGTAAATAAGATGATCCCTCATAATAATTTCAAGAAAGTGTTCCCCTAACTGTGCACCGTTGCGACAGTTCGTTGTTTCGAAGCACCACGTGATGATCGGGTGTGATAGATTCTAACGTTCACATACAACGGGTGTAAGACAGATTTACACACACAAAACACTTAGGTTGACTTGACGAGCCTAGCATGTACAGACATGGCCTCGGAACACAGAAGACCGAAAGGTCGAGCATGAGTCGTATAGAAGATACGATCAACATGAAGATGTTCACCGATGTTGACTAGTCCGTCTCACGTGATGATCGGACACGACCTAGTTGACTCGGATCATGTAATACTTAGATGACTAGAAGAGGGATGTCTATCTAAGTGGGAGTTCATTAAATAATTTGATTAAATGAACTTTATTATCATGAACTTAGTCTAAATATTTACAATATGTCTTGTAGATCAAATGGCCAACGTAGTCCTCAACTTCAACGCGTTCCTAGAGAAAACCAAGCTGAAAGACGATGGAAGCAACTATACGGACTGGGTCCGGAACCTGAGGATCATCCTCATAGCTGCCAAGAAAGATTATGTCCTATGAGCACCGCTGGGTGACGCACCTATTCTCCCGGCAGAACAAGACGTTATGAACGCTTGGCATTCACGCTGCGATGATTACTCCCTCGTTCAGTGCGGCATGCTTTACAACTTAGAGCCGGGGCTCCAAAAGCGTTTTGAGAGACATGGAGCATATGAGATGTTCGAAGAGCTGAAAATGGTTTTCCAAGCTCATACCCGGGTCGAGAGATATGAAGTCTCCGACAAATTCTTTAGCTGTAAGATGGAGGAAAATAGCTCTGTCAGTGAACACATACTCAAAATGTCTGGGTTGCACAACCGCTTGACTCAACTGGAAGTTAATCTCCCGGATGAAGTGGTCATTGACAGAATCCTCCAGTCGCTTCCACCGAGCTAAAAGAGCTTTGTGATGAACTACAATATGCAGGGGATGGTAAAGACCATTCCTGAGGTATATGCTATGCTGAAATCAGCAGAGGTAGAAATCTAGAAGGAGCATCAAGTGTTGATGGTGAATAAAACCACTAAGTTCAAGAAGGGCAAGGGTAAAAAGAACTTCAAGAAGGACGGCAAGGAAGTTGCCGCGCCCGGTAAGCAAGTTGCCGGGAAGAAGCCAAAGAATGGACCCAAGCCCGAGACTGAGTGTTTTTATTGCAAGGGAAGTGGTCACTGGAAGCGGAACTGCCCCAAATACTTAGCGGACAAGAAGGCCGGCAAAACCAAAAGTATATGTGATATACATGTAATTGATGTGTACCTTACCAGTACTCGTAGTAGCTCTTGGGTATTTGATACCGGTGCAGTTGCTCACATTTGTAACTCAAAGCAGGAGCTGCGGAATAAACGGAGACTGGCGAAGGACGAGGTGACGATGCACGTCGGGAATGGTTCCAAGGTCGATGTGATCGCCGTCGACACGCTGCCTCTACATTTACCTACGGGATTAGTTTTAAACCTCAATAATTGTTATTTAGTGCCAAGTCTGAGCATGAACATTGTGTCTGGATCTCGTTTAATTCGAGATGGCTACTCATTTAAATCCGAGAATAATGGTTGTTCTATTTATATGAGAGATATGTTTTATGGTCATGCTCCGATGGTTAATGGTTTATTCTTAATGAATCTCGTACGTGATGATACACATATTCATAGTGTGAATACCAAAAGAGTTAAAGTTGATAACAATAGTCCCACATATTTGTGGCACTGCCGCCTTGGTCACATAGGTGTCAAACGCATGAAGAAGCTCCATGCAGATGGACTTTTAGAGTCTCTTGATTATGAATCATTTGACACGTGCGAACCATGCCTCATGGGTAAAATGACCAAGACTCCGTTCTCAGGAACAATGGAGCGAGCAACCAACTTATTGGAAATCATACATACCGATGTGTGCGGTCCAATGAGTGTTGAGGCTCGCGGTGGCTATCGTTATGTTCTCACCCTCACTGATGACTTGAGTAGATATGGGTATGTCTACTTAATGAAACACAAGTCTGAGACCTTCGAAAAGTTCAAGGAATTTCAGAGTGAGGTTGAAAATCAACGTGAGAGAAAGATCAAGTTTCTACGATCAGATCGTGGAGGAGAATACTTGAGTCACGAATTTGGCACACACTTAAGAAAATGTGGAATAGTTTCACAACTCACGCCGCCTGGAACACCTCAGCGTAATGGTGTGTCCGAACGTCGTAATCGCACTCTGTTAGATATGGTGCGATCTATGATGTCTCTTACCGACTTACCACTATCTTTTTGGGGCTATGCTTTAGAGACTGCCGCATTCACTTTAAATAGGGCTCCGTCGAAATCCGTTGAGACGACACCGTATGAATTATGGTTTGGGAAGAAACCTAAGCTGTCGTTTCTGAAAGTTTGGGGATGCGATGCTTATGTCAAGAAACTTCAACCTGAAAAGCTCGAACCCAAGTCGGAAAAATGCGTCTTCATAGGATACCCGAAAGAAACTGTTGGGTATACCTTCTACCTCAGATCCGAAGGCAAGATCTTTGTTGCCAAGAATGGATCCTTTCTAGAGAAAGAGTTTCTCTCGAAAGAAGTAAGTGGGAGGAAAGTAGAACTTGATGAAGTGCTACCTCTTGAACCGGAAAACGGCGAAACTCAAGAAAACGTTTCTGAGGTGCCTGCACCGACTAGAGAGGAACTTGATGATGATGATCAAGATACTTCTAATCAAGCTCCTACTGAAATTCGAAGGTCCACAAGGACACGTTCCGCACCAGAGTGGTACGGCAACCCTGTCTTGGAAATCATGTTGTTAGACAACGGTGAACCTTCGAACTATGAGGAAGCAATGGCGGGCCCGGATTCCGACAAATGGCTGGAAGCCATGAAATCCGAGACAGGATCCATGTATGAAAACGAAGTATGGACTTTGACTGACTTGCCCGTTGAACGACGAGCGATAGAAAATAAATGGATCTTTAAGAAGAAGACGGACGCGGATGGTAATGTGACCATCTATAAAGCTCGGCTTGTCGCTAAGGGTTATCGACAAGTTCAAGGGGTTGACTACGATGAGACTTTCTCACCGGTAGCGAAGCTGAAGTCCGTCCGAATCATGTTAGCAATTGCCGCATACTATGATTATGAGAAATGGCAAATGGACGTCAAAACGGCATTCCTTAATGGTTTCCTTAAGGAAGAATTGTATATGATGCAGCCGGAAGGTTTTGTCGATCCTAAGAACGCTGACAAGGTGTGCAAGCTCCAACGCTCGATTTATGGGCTGGTGCAAGCATCTCGGAGTTGGAACATTCGCTTTGATGAGATGATCAAAGCGTTTGGGTTTACACAGACTTATGGAGAAGCCTGTGTTTACAAGAAAGTGAGTGGGAGCGTTGTAGCATTTCTCATATTATATGTAGACGACATACTTTTGATGGGAAATGATATAGAACTCTTGGATAGCATTAAGGCCTACTTGAATAAAAGTTTTTCAATGAAGGACCTTGGAGAAGCTGCTTATATATTAGGCATCAAGATCTATAGAGATAGATCGAGACGCCTCATAGGTCTTTCACAAAGCACATACCTTGATAAAATATTGAAGAAGTTCAATATGGATCAATCTAAGAAAGGGTTCTTACCTGTGTTACAAGGTGTGAAATTGAGCTCAGCTCAATGTCCGACCACGGCAGAAGATATAGAAGAGATGAGCGTCATCCCCTATGCCTCAGCCATAGGTTCTATTATGTATGCCATGCTGTGTACCAGACCTGATGTAAACCTTGCCGTAAGTTTGGTAGGTAGGTACCAAAGTAATCCCGGCAAGGAACACTAGACAGCGGTCAAGAATATCCTTAAGTACCTGAAAAGGACTAAGGAAATGTTTCTCGTTTATGGAGGTGAAGAAGAGCTCGTCGTAAAAGGTTACGTCGACGCTAGCTTCAACACAGATCTGGATGACTCTAAGTCACAAACCGGATACATGTATATTTTGAATGGTGGGGCAGTAAGCTGGTGCAGTTGCAAGCAAAGCGTCGTGGCGGGATCTACATGTGAAGCGGAGTACATGGCAGCCTCGGAGGCAGCACATGAAGCAATTTGGGTGAAGGAGTTCATCACCGACCTCGGAGTCATACCCAATGCGTCGGGGCCAATCAAGCTCTTCTGTGACAACACTGGAGCTATTGCACTTGCAAAGGAGCCCAGGTTTCACAAGAAGACCAGGCACATCAAGCGTCGCTTCAACTCCATTCGTGAAAATGTTCAAGATGGAGACATAGAAATTTGTAAAGTGCACACGGATCTGAATGTCGCAGATCCGTTGACTAAACCTCTCCCTAAGGCAAAACATGATCAGCACAAGAACTCTATGGGTGTTCGATTCATCACAATGTAACTAGATTATTGACTCTAGTGCAAGTGGGAGACTGTTGGAAATATGCCCTAGAGGCAATAATAAAAGCATTATTATTATATTTCCTTATTCATGATAATTGTCTTTATTCGTGCTATAATTGTGTTATCCGGAAATCGTAATAAATGTGTGAATAACAGACAACAATATGTCCCTAGTGAGCCTCTAGTTGACTAGCTCGTTGATCGACAGATAGTCATGGTTTCCTGACTATGGACATTGGATGTCATTGATAATGAGATCACATCATTAGGAGAATGATGTGATGGACAAGACCCAATCCTAAACATAGCATAAGATCGCATAGTTCGTTTGCTAGAGTTTTCCAATGTCAAGTATCCTTTCCTTAGACCATGGGATCGTGTAACTCCCGGATACCGTAGGAGTGCTTTGGGTGTGCCAAACGTCACAACGTAACTGGGTGACTATAAAGGTATACTACGGGTATCTCTGAAAGTGTCTGTTGGGTTGACATGGATCGAGACTGGGATTTGTCACTCCGCTTGACGGAGAGGTATCACCGGGCCCTCTCGGTAATGCATCATCATAATGAGCTCAATGTGATCAAAGTGTTTGATCACGGGATCATGCATTACGGTACGAGAAAAGTGACTTGCCGATAACGAGATTGAACGAGGTATTGGGATACCGACGATCGAATCTCGGGCAAGTAAAATACCGATTGACAAAGGGAATCGTATACGGGATTAATTGAATCCTCGACATCGTGGTTCATCCGATGAGATCCTGGACTGTTGTTTGGAGCCCCGGATGAGATCCTGGACGTCACGAGGAGTTTCGGAATGGTCCGGAGGTAAAGATTTATATATGGCAAGTCATCATACGGACATCGGGACAAGTTTTGGGGTTATCGGTATTGTACCGGGACCACCGGAGGGTCCCGGGGGGTCCACCGGGTGGGGCCACCTATCCCGGAAGGCCCCATGGGCTGTATGAGGGAGAGAACAAGCCCAAAGTGGGCTGGTGCGCCTCCCCCCCAAGGGCCCATGTGCCTAGGGTTGGGGGGGAACCCTAAAGGGGGCGCCCCCCTTGCTTGGGGGGCAAGTCCCCCTCCCTGGCCGGCGCCCCCCCTAGGAGATTCCATCTCCTAGGGCCGGCGCCCCCCCAAGGGGCTATATAAAGGGGGGAGGGGAGGGGGGCTGCGCACCCTTTGCCCTGGCGCCTCCCTCTCCCTCTCCAACACATCCTCCTCCTCCGTAGAGCTCGGCGAAGCCCTGTCGGAGTACTGCAGCTCCACCATCACCACGCCGTCGTGCTGCTGCTGGAGTCTTCTTCCCCAACCTCTCCTTTGCCTTGCTGGATCAAGAAGAAGGAGACGTTACGCTGACCGTACGTGTGTTGAACGCGGAGGTGCCATGCTTTCGGTGCTAGGATCTCCGGTGATTTGGATCACGGTGTGTACGACTACTTCATCCCCGTTCGTTGAACGCTTCCGCTCGCGATCTACAAAGTGGTATGTAGATGCAATCTCTCTCTCCCATGACTCGTTGCTAGATGAACTCATAGATGGATCTTGGTGAAACCGTAGGAAAATTTTTGATTTTCTGCAACGTTCCCCAACACAAACGCGATTGGAGACACGGATATTTCTGGCGTGGTTCCGATAGGTGGTGCTATCGTACATCCACGTTGATGGAGACTTCAACCCATGGAGGGTAACGGTTGCGTGAGTCCACGGAGGGCTCCACCCACGAAGGGTCCACGAAGAAGCAACCTTGTCTATTCCATCATGGCCGTCGCCCACGAAGGACTTGCCTCACTAGCGGTAGATCTTCACGAAGTAGGCGATCTCCTTGCCCTTACAAACTCCTTGGTTCAACTCCACAATCTTGTCGGAGGCTCCCAAGTGACACCTAGCCAATCTAGGAGACACCACTCTCCAAGAAGTAACAAATGGTGTGTTGATGATGAACTCCTTGCTCTTGTGCTTCAAATGATAGTCTCCCCAACACTCAACTCTCTCTCACAGGATTTGGATTTGGTGGAAAGAAGATTTGAGTGGAAAGCAACTTGGGAAAGGCTAGAGATCAAGATTCATATGGTTGGAATGGAATATCTTGACCTCAACACATGAGTAGGTGGTTCTCTCTTAGAAAATGTGTATTGGAAGTGTAGATATGTTCTGATGGCTCTCTCCACGAATGAAGAGTGGGTGGAGGGGTATATATAGCCTCCACACAAAATCTAACCGTTACACAAAATCGGCCAAACTCGGTGGGACCGAATGGTTAAACTCGGTCGGACCGATTCAGCAAACCTAGTGACCGTTAGGATTTTCGATGGGACTGAGATGCAACTCGGTAGGACCGATATGGTTAGGGTTAGGGCATAACGTAATATTGGTGTGACCGATTACACAAACTCGGTGGGACCGATTTTGGTAATAAGCTAACCAAAGAGTTGGTCAGGCAAACTCGATGAGATCGATTACACAAACTCCGTGGAACCGATTTTGGTAATAAGCTAACTAGAGAGTTTGCATTGTAATCTCGGTAGTACCTATTGCTCAGACTCGGCGAGACCGATTTTGGCAATGGACATACACAGTGAGATTACAATCCCATCTCGGTGAGACCGAGATCCCTATCGGTGAAACCGATTTGCTAGGGTTTGTGGCAGTGGCTATGACATGTGAAACTCGGTGGCGCCGGATAGAAAGAATCGGTGGGGCCGAGTTTGACTTTTGGTTTAGGTCATATGTGGATGTGGGAAGGTAGTTGAGGATTTTGGAGCATATCACTAAGCACATGAAGCAAGAGGCTCATTAAGCAACACCTCATCCCTCCTTGATAGTATTGGCTTTTCCTATAGACTCAATGTGATCTTGGATCACAAAAATAGAAAATGTAGAGTCTTGATCTTGAAGCTTGAGCCAATCCTTTGTCCCTATCATCTTGAAGGGGCTCCAAATCCTCTAGTCCATGCCACTCCATTGCTGAACTTATCTGAAACATACTAGGTAAAAGTGTTAGTCCAACAAGAGATATGTTGACATTAATTACCAAAACCTCCTAGGGAGCACTTGTGCTTTCACTCTTGCTTCACCTTAGATCTGAACGAGGTCGATTAATTGTTCAAGTTCCTTACCAGAATCAAAGTTAGTTCTGGATACTGTGGGAAGATAAGCAGATATGTGGACACTAAGAAAAAAAGGTTCAGTGGGATGAAGTCTCATGGCTGTCACGTGATGATGATGCAGTTACTCCCGGTTGCACTTAGAGGGATTATGGACACACACGCCCGTGACATGCTTACTGACCTATGCCACTTTTTTTATGCTATCTCTCAAAATTCGATCAGTGTGAAGCAACTCCATAGGCTACATGAAGAGATCATTGTCATACAAAATGAGCTAGAGATGTACTTCTCGCCCGCATTCTCTGATGTCATGGTGCATCTATGTGTCGACATCGTGGACTACATCATCGACCTAGGCCCGTCATTCCTACACAACATTATGCGGTTCGAGAGGATGAATGGGGTCATCAAAGGATTCGTTCGTAACATGTACCGTCTGGATGGAAGCATAGCCCAGGGATATCTGACGAAAGAGTGCATCTCTTTCTATGAGAGTTATCTAGGCACCGAAGACCCTGTTGTTGGCTTGCCCGTCGACAAGCACTGCGGAAGGCTCGAAGGCGAAGGTAACACCAACGGTCAGAGGGATGTGAATGTGGTCCGCTCAGGCCGAGAAAACGACTTTGACATGGAAAACTTAGTAGTTCTACAACACCTAGATGTGCTAGAAGATTTCGTGACACTGCACAAAGAGACCATCACAAAGAAATACTGTGATCGTGGGGGTGCACAAGATGGACACTGAAGTTATTAGAGAGCACAACTCCACTTTCTTGTGTTGGTTCAAAGAGAGAGTTTTGGCTAATCCCCCGGAAGAGGGTTGTCAGGACGGAACGCTCATATACACCTTAGCACATGGCCCGTTGCTCATACTCATGACTTATCAAGCATACGATATTAACGGATACACGTTCTACACGGAGGCCAAAGATATAAACAGTGATAGCCAGAACTTGGGCGACGATGGAAGCCATGACCTGGAACATAATTGAAAGATATTACGGAAGGAGCTTGACTTGGTTTGAGCTTATCCTTCTTCTTCTCAGGGAGGCGCAGAACAAGTTCACTAACATTATAAATCTTGGCCCGCACTTCTCTGCTTTGGTATCTCCTGGACTGTTCTTGATAAAATGCAGAATGGGCTCGTGCAATATCGTGCTCCTCTTCAAGGCCGTCCAAGTCGTCTTGCCGATTGAGCTTGGCTTCTCTCTCTTCGTACATTCGCACTCGAGGCGAGTCATGAATAATGTCGCAGGGCAAGACAACTTTTGTGTCGTACACCATAAAAAAGGTGTGTATACGGCCGTACGATTAGGCGTAGTTCACAACCCCCAGAGCACGTAATCGAGTTCCTCAACCCAGTGCTTATCTGACTCCTGTAGGGAGCGCACCAGCCTAGGTTTGATACCGCTCATTATGAGGCCGTTAGCCCATTCAACCTGTCTATTTGTTTGACGGTGGTATACAAATGTTTAATTGAGCTTAATGCCCAAGTTGGATTGTTAGAATCGCGATTCTATTATACGATTCTACGACTTTACGATCCAAGCTTACCCATCTGATTCTACGATTTTAGTTCATAAAATCTACGTTTCTACGATCCTGGTAGTGAAGATTCTACGATTTACAATTCTACCATCAGAGCACCGATCCGATTCAAAATCACGATTCTGAGCACCGGTTTTTCACCTCATCAGCTGTGAAATTGGAGTCGTTGTCCATGATGATGCTGTGCGGGATGCCATAACGGTGTACTACACCGGATATAAAGTCAATCACTCGCCCGGCTTTGGCCATTTTTACTGGTTTGGCGTCTATCCATTTAGTGAATTTATCCACCATGACCAGTAAATATTTCTTTTTGTGGCTTCCCCCTTTAAGGGGTCCGACCATATCTAGCCCCCAGACCACGAAATGCTAAGTGATGGGGATTGTTCGCAAGGCAGTGGGAGGCATGTGACTTTGATTGGCGAAAAGCTGACCATCCTACGCAACGTTGCACAAGGGCTTGTTCGTCTGCTCGGGCTGTTGGCCAGAAAAACCCTGTCCGGAAGGCCTTGCTTACAAGGGCCCGAGCTGCGACATGGTGGCCACCGAGACCAGCATGTATTTCACCCAAGAGCTACCGTCCCTCCTCTATGGAGATGCACCTTTGAAAGACACCAGTAGTACTTTTCTTGTATAGTTCACCTTCGTGAACTTTATAGGCTTTAGAATGTCGAACTATGTGACGGACCTCATTTTGATCATTAGGAAGCTCCTGCCTGTTAAGGTAGGCCAGGAAGGGTTCGTTTCATGGAGCAATAACAACCATGATTACATGGGCGGAAGGTGTTATTTCGGTGGCCGAACCCCCGATGATATTGGTATTGTGTTCGGTTGCTGGGGGTATGATCGAGTCCGGACTAGTATTTCCACTCTCGTCCTGCCATACCACGGATGGCTTGAAGAGCCTTTCCACAAAGGTGTTAGGCGGGATGGGATCATGCTTGGCGCCCATTCAAGCAAGGATGTCCACTGCCTGATTACTATCTCGAGCCACATGATGGAACTCAAGCCCCTCGAACCGAGCCGATATTTTGAGTATGACATTTTGATATGCCGCCATTTTTGGGTCTTTTGCATCGAACTCTCCATTTATTTGGGATATCGTGAGGTTTGAATCTCCGCGCACCTCTAGGTGTTGTATGCCCATGGAGACAACCATTCAGAGGCCCTGTAGAAGAGCTTCATATTCGGCTGCGTTATTAGAGTCCGTATACATATTTGCATCATGTAACGGGCTGTGTCCCCCGTAGGGGATGTCAAAATGACACCGACCCCTAGTCCTGCTAGCATTTTAGAGCCGTCAAAGTACATGATCCAATTGGAGTATGTATTGTATTCTTTAGGGAGCTCGACTTCCGTCCATTCGGCGACGAAGTCAACCAGCGCCTGAGATTTAATGGCTCGGTGCGGCTTGTATGTTATTTTGAATGGTAAGAGCTCGATGGCCCATTTGGCTATGCGGCCGGTGGCGTCCCGATATTTTTGATGTCATTGAGTGGTACTTCGGGTACCACCGTGATCGAACACTCTTGAAAATAGTGCCACAGCTTTCGAGATGCCATAAAGACCACATAAGCTATCTTCTGATAGTGAGGGTATCGGGATTTGCATGGTGTGAGGACCGCCAATACGTAGTATACTGGTTTCTGGATTGGGAATTTATGTCCCTCTTCCTCTCGCTCGACAATGAGTACAACACTCACAACCTGGTGAGTCGCGGATATATAGAGCAACATAGGCTCGCCAACACCTGGGCGGCTAAGATTGGGTTGCCTGATAACAAGGTTTTGATTTCTTCCAGTCCGACTGTAGACGCATCCGTCCATTCGAAGTGATCGATGCGTCGGAGTAGTCGATAAAGTGGTAAGGCCTTTTCTCCCAATCTGGAGATGAAGCGGCTTAAGGCTGCCATGCACCCAGCTAGTTTTTTGACCTGGTTTAGGTCTGTTGGCATGGCCAACTGTGACAGGGCTCGGATTTTGGCTGGGTTCACTTCGATTCCTCTACTGGAAACAATGAACCTCAGCAGTTTGCCGGCCGGAACACCGAAAACACAATTTTCCGGATTGAGTCGTATGTCATATGTTCGGAGGTTGTCAAATGTGAGGCATAGATCGTCCACCAATGATTCTACGTGTTTAGTCTTGATGACCACGTCATCCACATATGCTTCCACCGTCTTGCCAATTCTCTTTTCCAAACATGTTTGAATCATGCGTTGGTAACTGGCACCAGTGTTTTTAAGCCCAAAAGGCATAGTGTTGAAACAAAAAGGCCCGTACGGGGTAATGAACGCCGTTGCGGCCTTGTCAGATTCCTTCATCTTAATCTGATGGTATCCGGAGTAAGCATCGAGAAAACACAATGAGTGGTGTCCTGCGGTTGCATCGATGATCTGGTCAATGCGGGGCAACGGAAAAGGGTCCTTGGGGCAGGCCTTGTTGAGGTCTTTAAAATCGACCCAAAGGTGCCAGGATTTATCCTTCTATGACATCATGACCAAGTTGGCTAGCCAATCCGGGTGTTTGATTTCTCTAATGAACCCGACCTCGAGTAACTTAGCTAGCTCCTCCCCCATAGCTTGTCATTTGCGTTCGAAAAATCCCTGTAGCGTTTGCTTGACCGGTTTGAACCCCTTAATTATGTTTAGGATGTGTTCGGCCAATCTGCGTGGGATCCCGGGCATGTCCGAAGGGTCCTAGGAAAATATGTCCCAATTTTCGCGCAAGAATGCTCGCAAAGCGGCATTGACTGTTGGATCCAGCTGTGCTCCAATGGACGTTGTTTTGTTGGGATCCGTCGGGTGCACTTGAAATTTAACTATTTCATCTGCTGGTTTAAAGGAGGTAGATTTGGGCCTCTTATCGAGGCTCACATCCTTCTTGTCCATCATGGATCTCAAGGTGGTCAGTTCTTCGGTCGCAAGGGCTTCAGATAGTGCCTCGAGGGCTAAGGATGCAGTTTTGTTTTCGGCGCGGACTGGTATATCCGGATCACTAGTGATAGTGATTATTCCGTTGGGCCTCGGCATTTTGAGCTTCGTGTACCCATAATGGGGTATGGCTTGGAAGCGTGAGAAGGCGTCCTGCCCCAAAAGGGCGTGATATCCGCTATTGAAGAGGGCCACGTGGAAGAGCAGCTCTTCGGATCTGTAATTCTCCGGCATGCCGAATACCACATCGAGTTTGATTTTCCTCGAACATCGTGCTTCTCGACTGGGGATGATGCCTTGAAAGGTGGTACTGCTTTGCTCAATGCGGGTCTTGTCAATTTGCTTTTTGTCGAGCGTGTCTGCATAATCAAGGTTAAGTCCGCTACCGCCATCCATGAGCACTTTGGTGAGTCGAAAGCCATCCACAATCGGGTTTAAGACCAAGGCGGCTGGTGCTCGGACTGATCGGGCCCTTGGTTCGTCATCGGCGGTGAAAGTTATGGCGGCATCATTGCAAGGGCTCATTGTGGTTACTTGGTTGACTTCGGCGAGGTCGCGGAGCGCCCTTTTGTGCCAGTTATTTTAAGAGAAGGTCTCAAAGACCGTAAAGACGTTGAGTTCGTCACCCTCCGATGAATGCTTCTCTGGAGTGATATTGGTGAGGATAACCTCACCGCTTTTAGGTACTTGCCGGAGTACCCAGCATGCCCGCAAGCTGTGAGTTGGTTCGGTACTCGGCGTCGTGTGTATCCAACAAGGTTTGTCAAGGAGTTCGTCAAGAATTGTTCTATGCCCCGTAAGGGGTTTGCTTTTCTTGCCAATGGGCTGATGATCGGATACCTTGTAGGGGTGTATCCTTTTTGCCTGTGTGGTGTACCACTTAAAAGGCAGTAGGTTCCAGCCGGGCGTTTTGGGCCTTCCACGTGTTCTCCATTGCAAAGTACTTTTGTACTAAGTGTGATAATTCGGTGAAGGTCTATATGCGGAGGCAGTTGAGGGCATTCAGGATTCCCTTGTCCGTACAATTGCATGAAAAACCGAAACCGCTTTGTCGTTGCAGCAATCTTTGATCTTGTTTTTTACAAGGAGGAATCTGGCCCAGAAGTGGTGGACCGTTTCCTGAGGTTGCTGCCGTACATACATTAGGTCACATATGTTTGGAGGGCCTGCGTTACTTGGAGAGTATTGATTGTGGTGGGTCGGTGGGTTAAAACCCGAATCCTGACCCAAGATTGAATCTGGAATTTGAAAAATCTCCGAGGTCACCAGTTCGGGCTCAGGAAGATTTAGGTGCTTTTCGGGCTCTAAGTCCGACCATGTGCTCGAAGGGCGTGAAGTCCCATCTGGAGGGACGGTGTCCGGCTCGAGGGGTTCGGAGATCCGGACATAGCTGGTTTTTAACTTAGGGGAAGAGGTGTTTTTGGCTCATTCGTCGACGACCGCTACCAGATGGGTGATCGTGGGGATTTGATTTCCCTCTGATCTAGTTTGAGTGTGATCTGATCATAATCTGTTACAAGCCCCAGGTTGGCGATGTGATCTAGCAGCTCGTTCAAGGACGAGATATCTGCCGGATCCATCTTTTCCGAGTGTTCGAGACCGATGCGAAGGTTATGTTTGGCGATTGCAGGGGCCGACTTTGGCTTAACGGTCGTGCGCGTGCCCATGATGAAATTTCCGAGCTGGAGGACCTGTCCTGAAGTCAGGTTCTTTCCAGAAGTGAAATCGTCGTTGATGACAAGGTGAGCCATCGATCCTTCTATTGACAACACAGAGGAACTCTCAATGAAAGCACCAATGTCGGTGTCAAAACCGACAGATCTCGGGTAGGGGGTCCCGAATTGTGCGTCTAAGGATTGATGGTAACCTTGTTAATGGAGGTAAAACCCTGCGTCCTGCTTGATTGCATTTGATGAGTATAAGGATTACAATAGTTGATCTACCTCAAGATCGTAATGGCTAAACCCGAGTTATCTAGCCTATGAGAATTCGGATAGCCTCTACGGACTAAACCCTCCGGTTTATATACACACTGGAGGGACCTAGGGTTGTACAGAGTCGGTTTGTGGGGGAAGGAAATAACATGTCCAGACACAAGTCTTGCCATCCACGCCTTCAGGAGTCCTACCGGGATACGGGGAAAAAGTCTTCTGCTTGTATCTTCACGGCCCAGTCCGGCCCGTATCAAATAGCCCGGACACCCGAGGACCGCCTAATCCAGGACCCCCTCAGTCGTCAGTTGGACGCACCTTGTTTCGCAGAAGATTGTAATCTGCCAAGTGCCCACACGAGATGCGGATTACGCAGACTTCAAGCTAATTACCTTGTTCGACCACAGACTCGCCTATCTTTCCGCTGGTGCCTTCTTTAGGTGGAGACAACTCACCTCGCAGTGGATTGTCAAAGCTGATACACACTTTTGTGATGCTATTTAACACAATGGCATCATCTACGCGATCGACAAAGCAGATGGCACCACGTATTGCTGGGACGGCGCATGTAAGTTGTTTCCGTCTGATGTTAATGATAACACCATGACACTGTTTGAACTTTTTGTGATGATTGGCATATCCCTGTTTGAGCAGAATTTGAGTAGAACTATGGCAATGTATTATAGACGCCGTAAATCAGCTATATTTGGAATGAGCTAATTTATGCGATTGTGACCATGTCATTACAACCAATTTGTACCCCTGAATAATCAAATGGTTAGGAAGATATGGATATTCTCATTATTTTATGGTAATATATATACTACTAAATATGAGTGTGTATCAATGACCATGTTAGTTTCCTCATTTTCATGATGTAGAAACATGCATCACACTGTTGGTTTCATCCAACCATACCTTAGGGAAGTAAATGTGCATATGGAGAACTCTATATTTGGAAGTAGTGGAATCCTATAATGCTTACCATGTGTACATACCTATATTCGCCCTTCAACAATCAATGGCTAGAAAAATATCATCACAAAAAAAGTGCCCACAGAACATGAGTATATAACAATGCATGGTTTGTTAGTTTACTTGAAGAATTTGTTTGTGAGGACAGAACATGATTACCTAACATGCATGACATGGTAGTTTCCTGTGAAGAATCAATTGCGAGATAACATGAGTATAACCATGCATGGCACTTCTATATTTTCGAACCTAGTATACATTTCCCTATATTTTATGCATGGCACTTCTATATTTTCGAACCTAGTATACATTTCCCTATATTTTCCTCTCAGTTCCAACAGGGACATATCAATGATGTTTCTTGCATTATCCTACTCATACTCTGAACAGTGCTGATGTTACATTAACAAAATGCCTGTCCTTTTTGATATGATGCAGTGTTCCTATAGTTACTGCCCTTTGTAATCACACCACCTTTGCCAAAAACAGGAAAGCCCAACTGGTTCCTCGCTCGATCAAATGATGGCAAAAGACTGATGATCATTCGCACACATGAGCCAGAAAAGTTCACTGGTACAACGACATCCTAAACAAACAGTTTAAAACCCCATTTCATGCCGGCATTTGGAACCGTCGCCAAGTGAGTGTGTGCGATAGGGTGTTCTTCCCACACGACCAAAAAATCATCGGGGATAGGCCCTCCTCGGACCCAGGCTAGGGCCGTGTGCGATCGGGCGAGGCATCGAAACCCAATCATTTCTGTAGGTATGTACATCCCACACGGTGAATTCCAAAAATCATTTTCATAGGTATGTACATCCCACACGGTGAATCCCAGAAATCATTTCCGTAGGTATGTACATCCCACACAGTGAATCCCAGAAATCATTTCCGTAGGTATGTACATCCCACACGGTGAATCCCAGAAATCATTTCCGTAGGTATGTACATCCCACATGGTGAACACCAGAAAATCATTTGTGTAGGTATGTACATCCCACACAGTTCTTTGTGTGTAAACGTTTGTGCAAGGTGGCCTAACGCAAACAGTTCGCTGCCGGAAGCCATGCATGATTGTTAGTTGATCGAACACGCCTACTTTCTAGAAACCGTGCGAGTTGTTTGAGTTCATCGCCCACGGTGCTGTCTGAGTAACCGTTTGCAATAGAAAATCCCAATAAGTAGGGTAATTAGCCTATTATTGATAATCCATGTACTATTCAAACTAATATTTCTTATAAAACACGCGAGATATTTCATATTCGTATGAAAGCAACCAAGATTTCATAGTCAAATTACATCAGATAGCTTCGGCACTCAGTCACGCGATTACACAACAGCACCAAGTTTCACATGCAGCATCAAAAACCTTTGGAAAGTAGCATCATACACGGTAAATAGACAGATGAATCTCATCTGGGAAACTGTAGAAGCGAAAGGCAAATATTGAGCCTTAAGTGATGTTGAATGTCCTTGCAACTTTAGGCCAGTGGCTATGGATAATTGCCCGGCCCACCTTCGTCCTCTTCAGCAAGACTTCAATATTGTACCGTGGGTGTTGAATGAATACCTTCCTCGCCTCTTAACCATGCAGGTGGTTTAAGAGGTAATCATCGGTGAACTGCTTTGAAAAGTACCGAAAACAAAGCTATGCATAAATCGTTGTTATAAATTTTGAAATGGCGCAAGGGGTAAAAACAAGGTAAAAGAGTTGGTACCATCCTATAGTTGACTGATGTCTTCTTCATTGTGCAAACAAAGATCTTGCTGTTCTTCGTCGCAAGTTTCTTCATCCTAACAATCTTTCTGAGTTTCTTGACTTGACTGATATTCATGGACATCTCATTTCCCCATATGCAAAATGGGTTGAACAGTGGGTCTAAGCCTCTGACAGCAGGACCTACATGTGCAAGACCAAATTGTAAGAAACCTAAATATGAGAATGATTCCTGCAACTGCACAATAATGTGCTATTAGCTTAAGGACTCTGCTTGAACAAACCTCGATGGTAAACCGCATTGTCTCCCATTGTTTCCCTGCAACACACATAAGGAAGATCTTGATCAGGTTAACTGAAAGTTGCCATACTATCAGTAGAATATGTATTGAGTACAGCCAAATTCGACTGGTGTCACATGCATAACAATACAAATTGTACCCACAACAAATGAAAATCAAATTGCAGAACTGAACCAAACAGTTAAATGGACAACAGACCAGATGAACCAAAATAGTTAACTAAGCACGACATTGCAGAATAGAAACATGTACTTGAAGATAAGACAGTTAACAAAACAAAGAATGCTTGAGAACAGTACTATGAAATGTAGCAATTGTTGAACCAAAGTGTTAACTGAACATTACATTTCAGAGGACCAAACTGTTAACTGAACATCAGATTGCATATTAACATTACAGAGGACAAATCACTAGAAGGCACTCGCGGTGGCCTTGAGAAAACATCGCGAACTGTATTTTAAAGTAGACAACCGCGCGGCGGTGTCGACGGTGGCCTCGAAGACAAGGTGCTCCTCCAAGATCTGGCGGTCGACACGCATGTCAGCCATAGCGACCTCGTTCACGCGTGCGGCCGCATGCTACTCAGCTCCATGTTATACTGCGTGTAAAATGGCTGTGGGCGACGCTTAATTGGAGGAGGGGGGAAGTGATTTCGGTGGAAGGTGTCGCTCTGTCAGTCGGGGCATGTGGGACGGGAAAGGAGGAGGATGGTGTGGGTGGGGTGTGGATTACCTGACCATATCGAGGAGGCCGCGCAGCAAGAAGAAGGGTCGGCGGCGAGGAGGCCGCACAACAAGAAGAAGGGTCGCCGGCGAGGAGGTGGCGCTGCAAGAAGAAGGGTCGCCGTCGAGGAGGCGGCGCTGCAAGAAGAAGGGTAGCCGGCGAGGAGGCGACGCTGCAAGAAGAAGGGTCACCGGCGAGGAGGCTGAGCTGCCAGTAAGCAGCAGTGAAGGTTTGAACTTGGAAAGCAAGGAGGAACAGTGGAAATGTGGCTTTTGGTAGGAGGGAGGGGGCGGGGAGATAGATATTTCTGCGGTGGCAAAAAAAGTTCGCTCGGTGCCGCAAGAAACTGGTGCGCAAGTGTGGTTCAATCGGGGGTGGTGGACTGTAGACGACGAAGCTTCCTGCGTAAGCCAGACAAGACGCTGCGCCAAGATATTTGATATCGCATCCCACACAATTCTTTTTAGTAAACTGTTTGTGGTATACCAGATTTCTTCATTATGTTTTGAAAGACAAAATGGTGCTACGGAGGGAAAGGATGGTGTTTGAATTGCTAAAACATTTACGTACAGTGAACATGCAACTAGTACATGAGTGTTGTGTTTAAATTTGGAATTATTCCAGATTCGTTTGGCATTTTTATGCATTAATTTAGTTTTTGGGCATTTAATGTGCATAATTCAAATTTGAACTACAAGCACATGCTCTAATGCACCAAAGTTTGCTGAAAAATCACAAGTGTGTCTTTGGGTGAATTTATAGGTCCCATGCAAGAAATGGAAATAAAATTCAAACATCTGGGTGTCGTGGCTCTACCAGAATGATTGAGAAACTTGGTTTTTTAATTCATGTAATTCCAAAACACAGCTGAAAGTCATGAAACTTGGCATGGTCTCATGACATGGCACCAACATGCTGCGGTAATTTTTTTGGCCGAATTAGGACAAGCTTTGGTGTAGGCTTCTTGCAAACCGGAGCTTCCCTCAAGAAGGCTCCTGGTTCCGAGAGGGAACGTGTCACCTCCATGTGCGAAACGACATACGTACACTGCCTTCTCCCGCCTTAATTTTTTTACATAGGCAGATTAGACCAAATAGAAGTATCGTGCTAAATTTTGGAATTATTCCGTGTTCCTTTGGCCTTTTTTATACATTAATTGAGTTTCTGTGCATTTAATGTGTATAATTCAAATTTGAGCTACAAGCACGTGCTCCAGTGCACCAAAGTTGTTTAAAAAATCACATGTGTGTCCTTGGGTGAATTTCTAGGTCCCATGCAAGAGATGAGAGTGAAATTCAAACATCCGGGCGTCGTGGCTCAGACGGAAAGATTGATAAACTTGGTTTTTTAATTCTTGTAATTCCAAAACACGCCTGAAAATCATAAAACTTGGCATGGTCTCATGACATGGCACCAACATGTTGCGGTATTTTTTTTGGCTGAATTGGGACAAGCTTTGGTGTAGGCTTCTTGCAAACCGGACCTTCCCTCAAGAAGGCTCGTGGTTCCGAGAGGGAACATGTCACCTCCGTGTGCGAAACGACATACGTACACTCACTGCCTTGTCTCGCCTTAATTTTTCTACACAGCCAGATTAGACCAAATAGAAATAACGTGCTAAATTTTGGAATTATTCTGGGTTCGTTTGGACTTTTTATACATTAATTGAGTTTCTGGGCATTTAATGTGCATAATTCAAATTTGAACGACAAGCACAGGCTCCAGTGCACCAAAGTTGTTTGAAAAATCACATGTGTGTCCTTGGGTGAATTTCTAGGTCCCATGGAAGAGATGTGAGTGAAACTCAAACATCTGGGTGTCATGGCTCGGCCGGAAAGATTGAGAAACTTGGTTTTTTAATTCCTGTAATTCCAAAACACGCCTGAAAATCATGAAACTTGGCATGGTGTCATGACATGGCATGAACATGCTGCTGTATTTTTTTTTGGCCAAATTGGGACAAGCTTTGGTGTAAGCTTCTTGCAAACCGGAGCTTCCCTCAAGAAGGCTCGTGGTTCCGAGAGGGAACGTGTCACGTCCGTGTGTGAAACGACATACGTACACTGCCTTCTCCCGCCTTAATTTCTTTACACAGGCAGATTAGACCAAATAGAAGTACCGTGCTAAATTTTGGAATTATTCCGGGCTCGTTTGGCCTTTTTATACATTAATCGAGTTTCTGGGCATTAAATGTGCATAATTCAAAACTACAAGCACATGCTCCAGTGCACCAAATTTGTTTGAAAAATCACATGTGTGTCCTTGGGTGAATTTGTAAGTCCCATGCAAGAGATGGGAGTGAAATTCAAACATCTGGGCGTCGTGGCTCGGCCGGAAAGATTGAGAAACTTGGTTTTTTAATTCCTGTAATTCCAAAATACACCTGAAAATCATGAAACTTGGCATGGTCTCATGACATGGCACCAACATGATGTGGTAATTTTTCTGTCCGATTTGCGAAGGCCCACACATTAACAATCAACAAAGTCATTTTGGAACAAGTGCGGTCACATTACTAATCGGAAACACAAGTATTATTGAAACCTGGGGCGTTTGACTTACCAATTACGTGCGGCCACACGTCCCTTTTTTTATTGGCTAGGAGGTGTCATGCAGGGTAGCTGTTTGAGTACGGGAGGCGTGCGATCAAACCCCTGCGCGTGCTCATCGAGAGGAGAGCCCTTTGACCGCTACCCGCCGCACACTTCCCTCGCAACGTCTCCATTAATGGCGCCCGAGCACCTGTTCTACGGCGTGGCTATATGTCTCACTGGACTGAGATTTAAGAGAGAAAAATGAAAGTCTGAAAAGAAAGTTTTGCACGGATCTTGATGTAAGATCCGACGGACCTATATAGCATCGACTGCAACTTATAGCAAGCATGATGAATATAAGGACGATGACAGTGGATAATAATTGTCTTACATATTTAGAAACATAATAAATAAAAGCCACATGCGGCAACGCCCGAAATACACAAGGGCAAAATAAGAAGGAAGACAACGATCTGGCTCGCTGATCTCTACTTTCCTGATGCATTGCTGCAGGCCGCGGGAACTAGTCTCCGCGACGAGCGGCGACAAGCTCTTTCTTGTCCTCAAGATGCTGCTTCAGAGCATCCACGAATTCCTTCACCAGCCTTCTGCGCTCGATGCGCAGCTGGTTACTATCATCCATAAGTTTCTCGACGATGACGCCGGTCCTCTTCAACAAGGCAGTGGTCTGCTCCTGCTGCTCCGCACTTCCGATGATCTTCACCCTCAGCAGGTCGTGCTCGGCCCGGAGCTTCGCATTGCTCTCATTTAGTTGTCGGATGACGTCGGTAGATTGTTCAAACGAGGCTTTCAGGTCATCCTTCAACCTCTCCCACCTGGAGATCTGATCCATCTGCCTAAGGATGAGGGCACGCATGCGCCTGTAAGAGTCCTCGCCTGCCCGCGAGGCATTTTCCCAGGCCGCCGTGGCGCGGGAGGACATCTCTGCTGCATTCATGGCACAGCGGGACATCTCTTCTGCTTCCGCGGCGCGGCCGGACCAGTCTGCTGCATCGACGGCACGGCGGGTCCTCCGTGCTGCTTCGGCGGCGCGGCGGGACCTCTCTGCTGCTATGGCCGTGCGGCGGGACATGTTGGTTGCTTTCGCGGTGAGGTGGGACATCTCTCGTGCTCCCGCTTCCAGGCTCACCTCTCCCTGGTGGCAATCTCTCGACCCAGAACTAACCCTGGCCATGGCGGACGCAAGGGAACGATGATGAATGACTTGTTTGTTTTTGACTTTTTGTGGATGAGGAGTTGACGAGGAATGTGCAGTCATCTTGGGGTAGTAGTATTTATAACCTCGTAGTAATATGCTCCTAAGTGGGAAACCGTTTAGGTTTTGATCGGTGTGAACAGGTTTGCAATTTGGAATGTGATAGGATGCAACCTTCCTGTTCTTCTAAAAAAATTTATGACGGGATGCATGCTCAAACTTTACTGACGGTTATAAGTGCAACACTATTCCTGGAAGGCGTAACATGGGCACGTACGCCTTCTCGGCCGCGTACCTGGCGTTTGCACCATAGGGTGCACCACAATAGGCAATGTCAGCACACGTCTTGTTCCAACAACCGTGCGCGCTCATAATTACCATCGCGCACGCTTCTTTTAATTAGAATGGGTGTGCCCGTCTAGCGCACACACGTTGATCTATCTAATTGTTTCATTTTGTTGTGGCTAATCGCAAACAGTTCATCCATGTGAAGTGTATGCCATCAATCACAGACACTTTGATCTGGCTTACCCATTTCTGTTATGTTGCCTAATCGCAAACAGTTAATCCTTCTGAAGCGTATGCCCTCAATCACACACACCTTGATCTGGTTGACTGTTTCTTTTGTGTTGCCTAATCACAAACAGTTCAGCCGAGTGAACTGCATGCTGTATATCGCACACACATTCATCTGGCTGTGTGTTTCTTTTGTGTTGCCTAATCACAAACAGTTCATCCGAGTGAACCGTATGCTCTATATCGCACACGCCTTCATCGGGGTGCCCGTTTCTTTTGTTCCGCCTCATCACAAACAGTTCATTGGACTGAACCGTATGCCCTGGATCACACACACAACTAAAATCTGAACATTGTTTGATGCATCCTCCATTGCAAATGTTTTGCACCTTTTTGACGGTTTTTTACATCCCCGTTTGTGATTGATGCGTCGCACACAGTTTCGTGAAAGGGTCTCTGATCGTAGTGTCACGTTAGCAACATCCTGCAATAGTGGTTATATTGACAAAAACCCCACTATGTACATGCATCGTGAAATACGTGAGTATCTGGACAGTGGTTGATACGTCTATGAGCAGGATACCAGCTTGTCGGGGCTTTCAGGATTTTTGAGTTGGAGGCTGGAAAACAACCTTGGTTCACACTCTGTGTTTCTCGGACTCAATTATCCGATTAACCAGGAGACCACCGTTGGCAAGTACCTTGATGGCAGAGAGGCTCTGTTTGCTATGGAAAACTATGTCTACACGACGAGCCCTAGGACTTCGGGAGCAAACTCCCCTGATTGTCAACGATACAGCCTGCGGCAAAAAGAAGGTGAGAATGACGAAGGCATCTGGATTAACTTTGATCCTTGGATGTCTCAAGTCCGATAGGCAGTGATGTGGTTCAAGCCTTCAGGTTAATAGGTAATTGGGCTATTGCGTCCAAAGGGTGGAGTACTGGTGTCTCCGGATCACTGGTCGCTGAAGTGGGGCTGCAAATTATGATAGTGTTGGATCATCCCTCTTCGAATGACTTGTTGTATTTGCTGCTTGTTCTGGATGGGTAGTTCTCTCTTTTGTTATGCATATTCCTTGTCATTTGGTCATCCTCATCTATGTCACTCTTACTATGTAATAGTTGCCTCTATTTAGAATGTCATTCTCGTCTGGATCACAAGAGTCTGAGCGCTGCAGATAGGTGCGTTTTGGTGGTGTAGCAAGACTTCTTATGAACTATCATGTCTTGCCATTTATGTCAGTAGTAGTCACTAGTCAGTGTTTGAATGTTGTATATATCGTTGTTTCGAACTTTTTATTGTCTCGAACTTCTCGTGGGCTAAATGAGGGCATCACCATTCTCCAGTGTTCAGAGTAAATCTCCTTTTTTCAAATTATAATTTGAGCTCAGTGTCTTTTCGATGATGTACACTTGTTTGGGCCAGTGAGGTGTCATTGAATACGGGCCGAGTAGTAACGCAATGCCAAACAAGTCAATTATGACTTTCATGCCGGGCTCTCAAAAGATCCTCAAAAAAAGGCCGGGCTCTCAAAAAAGAAAGAATAAGGACTCTTAGGCCGATATGTGGGCGCCACCGGTGTTTTCGTGCGCTTGCGCGCCGAGAGCATATGGGCGCGTGTTCGAAATTCCTGCTACCTTTTCATTCCCAATCTCACACCCCTCCCCCACCTTTGGCATATCGATTCCTACTCCAGTTCCCCCAAATCCCCCTCTTGTACTCCCTGTACTCAAGCGCACTATCATGTCACCGGTCAACACGGATCTCCGAGCCGGAGATCCTGAGGTCCGTCCTACCTTCGGGCGCTGCGTGCTGTCGCTCAATAGTGGCATGGCGGCGCTTGACGACCAGTTTGCCGACAAAGTGCTGATGGTAACCATCAACGGCGGCCGGCCTCCTGTCTCGCCGGACGACCTTGTCAAAGCTCTTGGCATTGCGCACGGCATCCAAATAAGTGGCTTGCTCGTCGAAGTCTGTCCGCCACCGGCTGATTTCTTCGTTAGGTTCCGGACAACTTTCGACTGCAGTTGTGAGTTTGAATCTTCCCGACGTTTGTTCTGCGATGGCGCACTGGTATTCTTTGATCGATGGCACCCAGGATGGGGATCAGTGCCCTCTGAGCTTGAGTTTTTAACAAAGCTTATATTCCACGGCACGCCTCGACGTGCTTGGAACGGCGAGTCCATGAATGAGCTTATCAACGACCTTGGAGGTGAGCTCATAAGTATGTTTGTTCCTCCAGACAGCTGGGCTCTAACGGTTATGGCATGGATGAAGAAGCCGTCCACCATACCAAAGGTGATTGGTGTTGAGATACCGGTGCAGGAACCGGGGTTGTACTATTGGTCTCCACCAAGGCCACCATGGACCATGTTAGGGATGTACCTGTATCGAGTGTTCGTGCATGTCGAAGAAGTGGTCAATCCATCAATCGAAGTCCTTCCACCGCCGCTGGTGCCAGGGTCCGTCGATGACGTCCATTACAGGAGTCAATGTCAGACTTTCCCTGTGTTGCTCAGAACGATGGATGGCACAGGGCTTGCTCCATCGCGCGGTGGAGGCCACTGCTTCTTTGGGAGAAGAGGCATGGCTGGCTACCTGGATGTGCTCTAATTTGAGGTAACAACTGAATCTTGTCAGATACTAGTTAAATCCGAGCTATCCGCGTGAAGCACTGATGTGCCAGTACATTTGATTTTGACCTATTCTATTTTTGTACCTGAACTTTTTTTTAGAAAGGGTTGTATGTCAACTTAATGTGCTAGCAGAACTTATTTTGTTGTCTGTCTATTTTCTTTGCAGAACATTCAAGATATTTCCCCGTCATTGATAAAGACGATGAACCGTCATGTACGAGTTGGTTGGTTTCAACATAGCCCTACCCGTAGCGATCCACTGCTTCCACCCTGATTGTGCCGCCTACGTGAAATTTTTGTATGCAAGTTCAATGTGTTATGATGTTCTATATGATTGTGTCAACTATATAAGTTCTTACTGAGCATCAGCAATGCATATGGCTGAACGATGAATTTATGAGCATGAACTGATCGGTCTCTTTCTCTCTCTCTCTCTCTCACACACACAAGTGGGACCCGTTGAATTATTTATTCGCTCGTGACAGCTTTTAATTAGGTTCCACTGTACTCTAACTTTTTTCTTAAGTTATTAATTAAGCTGAGTGACTTAAAACATGTGTACACAAGCCTTGTTTGGGCCTTTCCTACGTCGTTGAATATGGGCTAAGTAGCCATGTAAAGTTGTACTATACTACACAAGCCTTTTTTTGAACATCAGCAATGCAACTCGGCCGACAGTTGTACACAATATCCTAAAATAAGCGCAACCTAACCTATCTTTCTTTTAATAAAATAAAATGCACATCCCAGTTCATTTTTTATATAGTAAGATTACCAAGCCCAACTTAATTTTTTAATAATATTTGTATCTCAACATTATTTTTATACGAAATGCTCAACCCAGACCATCATTGTCTTTTCACCCATCCCAGAAAATGGGCCCATTTCTACTAAAATCAAATGGCTTGTAAATTATCAGAAATGATAAATGCGTTGCATGTACGCAATATTATTTTTGACCCAGCTGAGTAAATAGGTGTATTCAAATAAATAATCAAATGCGCTATAAATTATCATAAATAGGAAAAATTTGAGAAACAATTATCATAAATAGTTAATTGACTATTATTATTATTAACCTGCCCAGGAAATAGATTATTTTTTGAGTCAAAGCCAAGGAAATAGATGTACTGTCAAACAAAATGAAATGGGCTATAAAACCTAAATAAATGAATTGCATTCCGCCAAAGCTTTCGAAGCTGACTTTGTTGGCCCACTAGACGAAGCCTGCGCAAGGTGTTGTCCATTTAGTGAACAAAACAATTTAATGGACTAAAACAAAGAGTCAACAAATTATTCTGACATCTGTAGTCGTTGGATTGACATCCAATGGCGATCCCGCTTCTTCAATCTCTGATCTAGTTGCTCTTGCTCCAGCCGCCAAAACCATCACCGGCTGGAGCGCCTGCATCTGCCTCCCGTGGCAGGTTGTGCTGCCACGCACGCCTCGCCGCCCCACTCTACTCCCAACGGTGGCCAGGTCAAACCTGTACTCACCCACACCTTTTGTTATTCTCCGGCGAAGGCAGCCTCACCCGACAGCCAAACCAATCCCTCGTACTCCCCTCCGCCAGGGACTCTAGTGCCCCTTGTTCCATGACTCCAGATCGTTCCCATCTTAAGCCTCGCCGTCGTCCATTGCCTTGGTGCTCTCGGCGCGGCGTGGTCAATGTGGTCAAGGAACGCCTTCCATCAGAAGAGGACTGTTCGTGGAGAGGCTGACAGCCGGGTCCACGGCTGCAGCAAGGAAGTCCTTCCTTATTACGCGCAAAATAATGATTCCTCCACCTGACAGCGGGGCCTACCGGAAGGGCCTCGAAAAAACGTTTCCCCCCTGACAGCTGGGACCCACCAGCTACATCTTCGTATGCAAGGAAGTGCCTCCGTATTATAGGCAAAAAAATGATTCTTCCCCCTAACAGCTGGGAGCCACCAGCTATATCTTCGCACGGAAGGAAGTGTCTCCTTATCCTCCCTGACAGCTGGGACCCACCGGGTCGAACCATACGTCGGGTTGTTTGTCTGGTCGCGATCGTGTACGTACATACTGGTCGATCGGTCTCTCTGCAGCGATGAACCCTGTCCGAGTAAGGAGATGCACATGTCGTAGTAGAGGCACGGATGTAGCATGTCACGCAGTCCCGTCAATATATATCATGTACACGTACGTACAGCCACACTGCAAGAAATTAAATACGACTATGTACGTACAGAAGGGCGGGATCTCGAAAGTGTACTCGCGCATATGTACGACCAGGGCTCATGTACATTGAGAGGCAATGGACGGTAGCAACGTCTCCTGTTCATCGGCCACTAACCGGCTTGGTCGGAATGGAGGAAACAACGTCGTCTTCACTGAGAGCCAAGTGACTGGGTCAGAATGCGTCCTGTTCATCGGGACCGAAGCCACTGGGTCAGAACATGTCCTGTTCATTGGGAGCCAACCGGCTTGGACGGAACAAATGAAACGAGGTCTAGCGTACCGCAGAATGGAGGAAACGGGCCTTCTGTTCAACCATGTATGGTCAAAACCGGGTCCTGTTCATCGGGAAGGGTCTGGCGTACCACAAAACGGAGGAAACAGACTTGTGTTGGAGTGCCTACAGTCAAAACGGGGTCCTGTTGATCGGGATGGGTGTGGTGTACCGCAAAACGGAGGAAACAAACTTCTCTTCAACCTCCTATGGTCAAAACAGGGGTCCTGTTCATCGGGAGGGGTGTGGCGTACCGCAAAACGGGACTCCATGGGCTACTATTCATCCACCATCGACTTCCTCGGGCCTCCACCTGCTACTATTCCTCCACCGTCTCCAGCCTCCACCAGACACTGTTCATCCAGCCTCCACCGGCTTCAGTTCAACCAGCCTCCATAGGGTCTTGTTCAATCACCCCGAACCGGCTGGGGTGTGTGGTGGCCTGCTTGGGCTCTTGTTCATCCAGTGGCAACCGCGTAAATATACCACGGGGTCCTGTTCATCCAGCGGCAACCGCCTATACACACAGTCGGGGTCCTGTTCATCCAACCCCCACTGGGAACTGTTCATCCACAGCCAACCTAACCGACTCGACTCGCACCATGTCTCGACTCGTTCTACATACCGCGCGCGCGGGAGCAATGGGCATTGTTCATCCAGAGGCAACCCAACTAGCTAGCTACGTGTTGCACGGGGGTTCGATCAGCGTCAGTAAGCATGCAGCAGTAGCGATTGACCGGGTTCAGTTAGCAGCGTAGGAGTCTCGGTCGAGTTCAGTTAGGAGTAAAGGGATCGATCGATCGGCTTCAGTACGTACCAGCAGGAGATCGCTCGGGTTCAGTTATAGCGACACGGCTCGAACCACGCACGCGTATGAGAGAAACGCGCAAACCACACTGCATCGCTCGGCCTCGGCCACCCACCTTAACTGGGAACTCCCTGATATTTTCCTTGCCCTCGCTTCTACCACGATTTTCTCCGTCATGGACGGTCCAAAGAATGTCATGCAGGTGCGTCTCCGGCCCGCCCAGGACAAAAAGCCCATTTTTTGTCATGATTTTTTGTCATAGAAGTAGGAGCCCATCACATCTATGATGATACCGACTTTTGTCATAATTATCATCATAGAAGTGTCATAAGCATGACAGGAAAAAAATGTTCGGCCCAAAATGTCACAGTTGTGTCTTTTTTTTGTAGTGATAGGGAGTCGCAACAGTTTTCGAGGGTAGAGTATTCAGCCCAAATTTATTGATTCGACACAAGGGGAGCCAAAAAATATTTGCAAGTATTAGCAGATGAGTTGTCAATTCAACCACACCTGGAGATTAATTATCTGCAGCAAAGTGATCAGTAGAAATTAGTATGATAATTTTGATAGTTGTAGCAACAACAATAGTAACGGTAACAATGATAACTTAGCAGAAACAATATAAGAGAAATTGATAGGCATTGGATTGGTGAATTCATTGGATGATATTGATCATATAACAATCATAACCTAGGGCGATACGGCACCAGCTCCAGTTCATAAATATAATGTAGGCATGTATTCTGTAAATAGTCATACGTGCTTATGGAAAGAACTTGCATGACATCTTTTGTCCTACTGTCTCGCGGGGTCCTATTGGAAACTAAGGGATATTAAGGCCTCCTTTTAATAGAGAACCGGAACAAAGCATTAACACATAGTGAATACATGAACTCCTCAAACTACGGTCATCACCGGGAAGTGTCCCGACTATTGTCACTCCGGGGTTGCCAGATCATAACACGTGGTAGGTGACTATAACTTGCAATATCGGATCTAGAACACGGGGTTGCCAGATCATAACACGTGGTAGGTGATAACATAAATGGTTCAGATATGAAATCATGGCACCCGGGCCCAAAGTGACAAGCATTAAGCATGGCAAAGTCATGGCAACATCAATCTCAAAACATAATGGATACTAGGGATCAAGCCCTAACAAAACTAACTTTATTACATGATGAATCTCATCCAAGTCCTCACCGACCATCGAGCCTATGAAGGAATTACTCACTCTCGGTGGGGAGCATCATGGAATTGGCGATGGAGAAGAGCTGGTGATGACGAAGATCGAAGATCCCCCTCTCCGGAGCCCCAAACGGACTCCAGATCTGGACTCCCGATGAAGAATAGGAGGTGGTGGTGGCTCCGTCTCATGAAACACGATAATTCTTTCTCCCTGATTTTTTCCTCCAAATATGTGATTTTATAGTATCGGGGTTTGATTCTATTGGGCCACCAGGTGGGGACAACCCACCTGGGCGCGCTGGAGGGGGGGCTCGCCCTGGTGGGTTGTGCCCACCCAGGTGCCCCCCTCCGGTGATTCTTGGCTCCAGAAATTCTCTTTTATTTAATAAAAATCCTCGCAAAGTTTCGTTCCAATCCGAGAACTTTTATTTATGCACAAAAACAATACCATGGCAGTTCTACTGAAAACAACGTCAGTCTGGGTTAGTTTCATTCAAATCATGCAAGTTAGAGTCCAAAACAAGAGGAAAAGCGCTAGGAAAAGTAGATACGATAGAGATATATCATACCCTCTACTTGAACATGGTGCTTTATGCTTCATATTATTATCCAATGATATGTTGCCATCCTATGACGCTTGAGTAGATTTTTGTTGTCCTGTCGGTAATTGGTGAATTGTTATGATTGGTTTAATTTGCTCGTGTCTATGTTGTTGTCCTTTGGCTCCCATCATATGAGCGCGTGTGTGGATCACACCATAGGGTTAGTTGTATGTTGATAGGACTATGCATTGGAGGGAAAGGGTGACAGAAGCTTCTTCCTACCATAGAAATTGTTGCATACGGGATTGAAGGGGGACCAATATATATCTTAATGTTATGGTTGAGTTTTACCTTAATGAACGTTAGTAGTTGCGGATGCTTGCTAATAGTTTCAATCATAAGTGCATCGAATTCCAAATAAGGGACAACATGCTAGCAGTGGCCTCTCCCACATAAAAACTTGCTATCGGTCTAGTAACGTAGTCAATTGCTAAGCGACAATTCCAAAAATCCTACCACTACTAATCCACATTCGTTTTACTAATTTAATTGTTTCTTTATTTAAACATCACCTAACTTTTACTTTCACGTTCTTTAAAATCTTGCAAACTTATCCTATCACACCTACAAAGTACTTCTAGTTTTATTCTTGTTCTAGGTAAAGCAAACGTTAAGTGTGCATAGAGTTGTGTCGGTGGTCGATAGAACTTGAGGGAATATTTGTTCTACCATTAGATCCTCGTTGGGTTCGACACTCTTATTTATCAAAAAAGGATACAAACGATCCCCTATACTTGTGGGTTATCAGCCTCTGGGGCCCATCTTCTCCTATATGATGCTATTTTCCCTAGGAGAAAACCAGAAGAAGACTTTTGGGACAAAGCATGGTCGTCTCGAGGTGGAACCTACATAGGAGCACTTTTGCTCTTCGACGGAGCGACTCCGTAGAGGATACTTCCTTTCGGGAGGGGTAAATCGAAGCCATCGAGATCATCAATGGTCCTCTCGTCATGGGAGGGCCAATATTCATCAACATCTTCACCAATACCATCTACTCTCGAACCCTGGTTCATCTCTTATATGCAATCTTTGTCCCAAAACCTCAAATTGGTATGTGTGGGTTGCTAGTAGTGTTGATTACATCTTGTATTTGATGCTAGTTGGTTGATTTCGGGGAAGATTACACGTTCAGATACTTAAGCATATTCAATACACCTCTGATCTTGAACATGAGTATGATTTGTGAGTAGTTACTTTTTTTCTTGAGGACATGGGACAAGGTTTTTTATAAGTAATCATGTGAAGTTCATATCCTTTCAATATTTTGATGATGTGCATGTTGTTCTTCCTTTAGTGGTGTCATGTGAACGTCGACTACATGACACTTCACCATACTTGGTGAAGGAAATATGCCCTAGAGGCAATAATATAGTTATTATTTATTTCCTTATATATCATGATAAATGTTTATTATTCATGCTAGAATTGTATTAACCGGAAACATAATACATGTGCGAATACATAGACAAACAGAGTGTCACTAGTATGCCTCTACTTGACTAGCTTGTTAATCAAAGATGGTTAAGTTTCCTAACCATAGACAAAGGAGTTGTCATTTGATTAACAAGGTCACATCATTAGTTGAATGATCTGATTGACATGACCCATTCCATTAGCATAGCACCCGATCGTTTAGTATGTTGCTATTGCTTTCTCCATGACTTATACATGTTCCTATGACTATGAGATTATGCAACTCCCGTTTACCGTAGGAACACTTTGTGTGCTACCAAACGTCACAACGTAACTGGGTGATTATAAAGGTGCTCTACAGGTGTCTCCGAAAGTATTTTGTTGGGTTGGCGTATTTCGAGATTAGGATTTGTCACTCTGAATGTCGGAGAGGTATCTCAGGGCCTTCTCGGTAATGCACATCACATAAGCCTTGCAAGCATTGCAACCAATAAGTTAGTTGCGAGATGATGTATTACAGAACGAGTAAAGAGACTTGCCGGTAACGAGATTGAACTAGGTATTGGATACCGACGATCGAATCTCGGGCAAGTAACATACCGATGACAAAGGGAACAACGTATGTTGTTATGCGGTCTGACCGATAAAGATCTTCGTAGAATGTGTAGGAGCCAATATGGGCATCCAGGTCCCGCTGTTGGTTATTGACCAGAGATTTGTCTCAGTCATGTCTACACTGTTCTCGAACCGTAGGGTCCGCATGCTTAAGGTTACGATGACAGTTATTATGAGTTTATGCATTTTGATGTACCGAAGGTTGTTCGGAGTCCCGGATGTGATCACGGATATGACGAGGAGTCTCGAAATGGTCAAGACGTAAAGATCGATATATTGGACGACTATATTCGGACATCGGAAAGGTTCTGAGTGATTCGGGTATTTTTCGGAGTACCGGGAAGTTACGGGGATACGGGGGGAAAGTAATGGGCCTTATTGGGCTTTAGGGGAGAGGGAGAGGCAGGCCGCGCGCCCCCCCATTGGCTAGTCCGAATTGTACTAGGGGGAGGGGCGGCGCCCCCTCCTTCCTTCTCTTCCCTCTTCCCCTTCCTTGTCTCCTACTCCTAATACATGGAAGGACTCCTAGTTGGACTAGGAAAGGGGGAATCCTACTCCCGGTGGGAGTAGGACTCCCCTAGGCCGCGCCATAGAGAGGGCCGGCCCTCCCCTCCTCCACTCCTTTATATACAGGGGCAGGGGGCACCCCATAGACACACAAGTTGATCATCGTGATCGTTCCTTAGCCGTGTGCGGTGCCCCCCTCCACCATATTCCACCTCGGTCATATCGTTGCGGTGCTTAGGCGAAGCCCTGCGTCGGTAGAACATCATCATCGTCATCACGCCGTCGTGCTGACGGAACTCATCCCCGAAGCTTTGCTGGATCGGAGCCCGGGGAGCGTCATCGAGCTGAACGTGTGCTAAGAACTCGGAGGTGCCGGAGTAACGGTGCTTGGATCGGTCGGATCGGGAAGACGTACGACTACTTCCTCTATGTTGCGTCAACGCTTCCGCTTCGGTCTACGAGGGTACGTAGACAACACTCTCCCCTCTCGTTGCTATGCATCACCATGATCTTGCGTGTGCGTAGGAAAATTTTGAAATTACTACGTTCCCCAACACTTGGGCCTAAGGGAAGGCATTGGGGAGTGATAAGTAGAGGATGGGTTGCGAGAGTGACAGAAGCTTAAACCCTAATTTATGTGTTATTCCGTAAGGGGCTGATTTGGATCTATATGTTTCACAATATAGTTAGATTTATCTTAATTCTTCTTTTGCATTTGTGAATGCTTGCGAGAGGGGGTAATCATAAGAGGGTTGTTTTTTCAAGTAAGAACATCACCCTAGCACCGGTCCACCCACATATCAAATTATCAATGTAGTGAATGCGAATCAACTAAATATGATGAACATGAATACATGACAATTCCCATGTGTCCTCGAGAATTCTTTGCTTTCTATAAGAGAACTTTCCGTCTTGTACTTTGCTATAAAAAGTATTGTGACACCTTGCTGCACCTTTGTTACCATTGCTACTTGATACGAATTACCTTTCTACAAAACCATCTGTTACCGCTACTTTCAGTATTTGCAGAGAATACCTTGTTGAAAACCACTCATTTCTTTCTGCTCCTTGTTGGGTTCGACACTCTTACTTATCGAAAGGACTACGGGTGGTCCACTATACTTGTGGGTCATCAAGAATCTTTCCTGGCACCTTTTCTAGGGAGTGAAGCGCCTTTGGTAAGTGGAAATTGGTAAGGATACATTTTTATTACGTGCTGAAATTTACTGTCACTTGCTACTATGGAAAATAATCCTTTGAGGGGCTTGTTCGAGTTATCTTCACCTCGGACAGAAGCAATAAGAGTTGCCCCTCAACCTACCGAATCTATTGAAAATATTTATTATAAAATACCTTCGGGTATGTTGGAGAAACCGCTAGCTAATCCTTAGGCAAGAGATGGGACAATACATCATGATACGTACATTACCTATATAGATGAAGTTTGTGGATTGTTTAAGCTTGCATGTTTATCCGAAGATAGATTAAGAAGAAAGTATTCTCTTTATCTTTGGGGGAGATTATTATCTTGGCATCGGCTACTGGATGATAATAGGACATGGGATTGGAATCGATTGAAGCTGGAATTCCACCAGAAAGTTTATCGTATGCACCTGGATCATCATGATCGGAACTATATATATAGTTTTTGGACTCGCAAAGGAGATAATCTCTCTCAAGGTTGGGGGAGGTTTAAATATATGATGCACACATGCCCCAATCACGAGCTTTCAAGAGATATGATTATACAAAACTTTTACGCTCGGATTTCTCATAATGATCAATCAATGCTCGACACTTCTTCTACTGGTTCATCTATGAAAAAGCTACTGGATTCAAATGGGATCTCTTGGAAATAATCAAACGCAACTCTAGAGATTGGGAAATCGACAAAGGTAATGATTCAACTATAAATCTTGAGTTTGAGTGTGTTGATTTTTATGGAAACAGATGTTTTTCATAAGTTTAGTGCAAAATATGGACTTGACACTGAGATAGTAGCTACTTTCTGTGAATCATTTGATGCTCATGTTGATCTCCCTATGGAGAAGTGGTTTAAATTTCATCTACCAATTGGAGAAGTTTGTGAGGAGCTCACTATTGCAAAAACTGAAATAATTATTTGTAACGTTGATCCAGTTGTGCTACTACTTATATTAAGAAACCCACTTTTCCTGTTAGGATAAAGGAACATGTTAAGGCTACAACTGTGGTTCATGAGAGTAGTATCAGAACACCTAAACCCTCTAAACAAATTAAGTGGAACCTAATATTGCAATGGTTAAATATATCTTGGTTGATAATATTGATGAACATGTTATTTACTTCTGTGAGGAAGCTACGAGGATTGCTAAGCAAGTTAATACTAAACAAGATAAGATAGATAAAAGCAAATTGGTTTTTGGCATGCCTGTTATTTCTGTTGAGATAGGAGACCATTTCTATCATGGTTTATGTCATACTGGTGCTAGGTAAATGCTATTCCGTTTTCTCTTTATCAAGAAATTATGAATGACATTGCACCTGTTGAGATTGAAGATATTGATGTTACCATTAAGCTTGCAAATAGAGATACTATCTCACCACTTGGATTGTTAGAGATGTTGAAGTCTTGTGTGGCGAGATCAAATATCTTATTTATTTCTTAGTACTTGGATCAGTACAAGATAATTTTTATCCCATTATATTCGGTAGACATTCTTTGAATACTGTAAATGCTGAAATAGATTGTGTAAAAGAAAAGGTTAGAGTTAATTTTGCTCATGTTTCTCATGAATTTAATATCTCAAAGTTTAGTAAGCAACCCTATGATAAATATTTGCCAAATATATATGAAATCATTGGTCTTGCTTCTATCGTTGTTCCTCCTACTGGTCCATTAGAACAATATTCGCTAGACCATGAGAACAATATTCATATGGATGAAAGAAATGAAATAGTTGAGATATTCTTAAGAAAAGCACTTATCCTTAAGCATAACTTGCCTACTAAAACTCTGGGAGATTCTCTACCACCTAAAAGTGATCCTGTGTTTGAATTAAAGAAACTATCTGTACATTGAAATACGCTTATCTGGATGAAAATAAAATATATCCTGCTATTATCAATGCTAACCTTTCATAGCACAAAGAAAAGAGATTATTGAAAACTTTGCGAGAGCAGCATGCTGCAACTGGATATACTCTTGATGATCTCAAGGGCATAAGCCCAAAGTTATGTCAACATGAGATTAATATGGAACCCAGTGGTAAACCCGTGGTTGATCATCAACGTCGTGTGAATCCTAAGATGACGGATGCGGTCGGAACTGAAATATTAAAGCTTCTGGAAGCAAGTATCATTTATCCTATAACTAATAGTAGATGGGTAAGTCATGTTTATTGTGTCCCTTAGAAAGGAGTGTTGTTCCTAATGATAAAAATGAGCTTATCCTGCAAATAATCGTAACTGGTTATAGGATGGTGATTGATTTTAGAAAATTAAACAAAGCTACTAGAAAAGATCATTACCCTTTGCCTTTCATCGATCAAATGTTAGAAAGATTGTCCAAGCACACACATTTTTGCTCCCTAGATGGTTATTCTAGCTTTTCTCAAATACATGTATCACGATAAGATCAAGAGAAAACTACTTTTAATTGTCCTTTTGGAACTTATGTTTATAGACGTATGCCTTTTGGTTTATGCAATGCACCTGCTACTTTCCAAAGATGTATGAGTGCTATATTCTCTGATTTCTGTGAGAAAATCGTTGAGGTATTCATGGATTGTTTTTTTATTTTACGGAACCTCCTTTAATGATTGCTTAAGCAATCTTGAACGAGTCTTGCAGAGATGAGAAGAGACCAATCTTATCTTGAACTAGGAGAAGTGCCACCTTATGGTGAATGAAGGTATAGTCCTTGGTCATAAAATTTCAGAAAGAGGTATTTAAGTAGATATAGTGAAAGTTGATGCAATTGAGCAAATGCCATGCCCGAAAGATATTAGAGGTATAAGAAGTTTCCTTAGTCATGCTGGTTTCTATAGGAGGTTCATTAAAGACTTATCTAAAATTTATATCCCCGTTGGTGTAATTCTTGCCCTCTTGTGTTTTTGAGATTGTTGACAGAAACATGCATGGACTGATTGTTGACATTGAAATAGTCCTTGCAGAACCAAAGAGAATACCATCTTTGGTGTCAAGTTCGAGGAACTTCACCGAAGGATATTTGAGATACAAAGAAGATTCAGTCATATCTCTCGAGGCCATTCAGGCGAGAAGATAGACGTGAAGAAGTTGACCCCTTGTCGGAGTAATTGACCACGGTTAGCCTCATGGGCACCCCATGGCATTTCAAGACATCGGGGGCAGCTGCGCCCCTCACACCTCCCGGGCGAAAGGCCGACCCATTGGGCCGCCTGGTCCGACGGGCCAGCTGCCAGAAGGCAGCCGGCTCTCAGAAGGCGGCCACGAGGGAGCCGACTCCTAGCAGGCGGCCCCTTGTCCCCTCAAAGTTTGCACCCACTTAACCTCGACGAGACGGGCATGGCTAGAGTACAATCTGCCACCCTCGGATCTAGGGCGGAACATGGCCACAGTGCGGGTGTACCAAGCGGGCACCCCTCACCCGGCGGGGCACTATTGCCACGCAACCCGTTGAGGGAGTCCAGGATTAGGGGGTCCCCGAGCGTCCGGGCTATGTGATATGGGCTGGACTGATGGGCTGTGAAGATACAAGATAGAAGGCCTTCCCCGTGTCTAGATGGGACTCTCCTTTGCGTGGATGGCAAGCTTGGCGTTCGGATGTGAAGATTCCTTTCTTTGTAAACCGACACTTTACATCCCTAGACGCCTCTGGTGTCTATATAAACCAGAGGGTTTAGTCCGTAGAGGAAATCACAATCATACAGGCTAGACATCTAGGGTTTAGCCATTACGATCTCGAGGTAGATCAACTCTTGCAGCCCCTATACTCATCAAAGTTAATCAAGCAGGAAGTAGGATATTACCTCCATTAAGAGGGCCCAAACCTAGGTAAACATCGTGTCCCCTGCCTCATGTTACCTTCGATCCTCAAACGCACAGTTCGGGACCCCCTACCCGAGATTGGTCGGTTTTGACACCGACATTGGTGCTTTCATTGAGTGTCCCTCTGTGCTGTCTACAGAAGGTTCGATGGCTCGTTCAATCATCTACAATGATGCTGTTTCAGGGGATACTTTCGTCCCCGACCAAATTTTCATATTCGGCGGCTTCGCACTGCGTGCCAACTCGATTGGCCACCTTGAGCAGATCGACAACTACGCTTCGGGTCATCAGATCAGTTTCGGGAACCTAAATTACGTCGCCGATATCCGAGGAGATTTTATCTTCAAAGGGTTCGCGGCCCCGACCACAGCTCTGGCCCTAGATCCGGAGCAGACTACTAGGTCCGAAGATGGGAGTTTGGAGCCCATCGGACTCTCTGCTACTAACCGCGTTATCGAAGATCCGGAGGCGATCTTGTCCATGGCGAACTCGGAATTAGTCCAGGTTCCCCCTATTATTGAAAGGCTGGACTCGCCACCGGACTCTAGACCCGAACTCTTGAGGTCCGCGCCAAGCAGGCATAGCCAGGAACCTCTCACTCCGACCAGCCCCGCGGACTCTTTCTTCCATATCCAAACCTCGATCTTAAACGAGGCTTTGGACTTAATGTGATCCCTTGAAATTTCAGAGGAATCACCTCAGAACTACGCCCAGCCCGGACTAGGGGCTGAGAGCGGCGAATTTTACGTCCCACCCACCACCCACTTCATAGCCACTGTCGAAGATTTAACCTACATGTTGGACTACGCCTCCGAAGACATCGATGGTATGGACGATGATGCCGGAGACGAACCCGACCAAGACCCGCCATTTACAGGACGTTGGACGGCCACTTCCACATACGTCGTGTACATGGTGGACACACCCAAAGAGGATGACGATGACGGCAAGCAAGATCCAGTTGAGGACAAGCCTGCTGAAGCACCTCTGAAGCGTCGACGTCAGCGGTGCCGCTCAAAATCGCGTCACAAAAAAGACAGCAATACCGACACCGGAGACAATAGTACTCCGGAGAATGCCGAAGACCCCGAAGCCCCTGTCGAGCCAACATCCGAACAAGACGATTGGGAGGATGGGAAAGTTAACCCCGATGATCCGGTTGGGAACAAGGACTTAGAGGATACTAACTATCTACCAATCTTCGAAGAGGATGTGAGCCACGGCGACGAAGACTTCATCGTGCCGGAGGAACCCCTCGAACAAGAGCGCTTTAAGCGCCGGCTAATTGCCACTGCGAGAAGCCTAAAAAAGAAGCGGCAGCAGCTTCAAGCTGAACAAGATGTACTCAATGACAGATGGACTAATGTCCTGGCAGCCAAGGAATATGGCCTCGAACGCCCAACTAAGAGTTGCCCGAAGCGCAAGCTACTACCACAATTTGATGACTAGGCCCTTGAGCCAATACCGCCAAAGCATAAAACTGCTGACTAACCTGACCGACCACCACGTGGACGGGACAGACCGGCTACTTACGCCGAACACCAGCCCGTGCCACCCCGTCGTCGAGGCAAGGAGGCAACGGTCCCGGGCTATACCTACAACCTACACAAGGACCTGGACAATAGAGACGATCAAACAAGATCAATCTATGGATCGAGGGGGCGTGCTCCAACGCGAGAGGATGGCCATCAGGCCTGGCGTGACATGCACAACCTCACCCGGGCTGAAATCGCATACGTACTTCATCCGAACTGCGCTGCGATGTCGCCCAATACAGAGGCGCCGCACACCCCTTATGCTTCACTGACGAAGTGATGGAACACCAGTTCCCGGAAGGGTTTAACCCAATGAACATAGAATCGCACTATGGTACGATAGATCCCGCAGTATGGATGAAGATTTTCTTCTCCACATTCACATGGCTCGCGGTGACGACTTCCACGCCATCAAGTACATGCGCCTAAAACAACAAGGGTCCAGCACGACACTGGTTGAACATCCTCGCAGAAAACTTTATTGGTAGCTAGGAAGACTTGGAGGATGCCTTTAGAGACAACTTCCAAGGTACCTATGTTCGGCCTCCAGACGCCGATGACCTTAGTCACATAGTGCAGCAACCCGGAGAATCAGCCCAGAAACTCTAGACCAGGTATTAAATTAAAAAGAACCAAATTGTGGATTGTCTGGATGCTAAATCCCTCGCGGCCTTTAAACACAGCGTGCGAGACGAGTGACTCGTCTGACACCTCGGCCAAGAAAAGCCGAAGTCCATGGCAGCCCTTACCTTACTTATGACCCGCTTTTGCGTGGGTGAAGATAGCTGGCTAGCTCATAGAAGCAATAGCACCAGCGACCCTGGCACCTCCGAGGTCAGGGATGCCCATGGCAATCCACGACGCAATAAACACAAGCGTCGAAGCAATAATGAAGATACCGAAGACACGGCAGTCAATGCCGAATTCAGTGGCTCTAAACCCGGTCAGCGAAAGAAGCCATTCAAAGGAACCAAGGATGGTCCATCTAGTTTGCACAGAATACTATATCGGTCTTGCCAGATTCATGGCACCCCTGATAAGCCTGCCGACCATACCAACAGAAATTGTTGGATCTTTAAACAGGTCGGCAAGCTCAATGCCGAACACAAGGGGAAAGGGCCACCCAGCAAGGACGACAATGAAGAGCCTCGCCCACCGAACATAGGGGGATAGAAGAAATTCCCCCCGAGGTCAAAACGGTGAACATGATCTATGTTACGCATATCCCTAAGCGGGAGCGCAAGCGCGTGTTAAGGGACGTCTACGCCATAGAGCCAGTCACCCCAAAATTTAAGCCATGGTCAGCATGTTTGATCACCTTTGATCGCAGAGACCGTCTGACCAGTATCCGTCACAGAGGTTTGTCCGCATTGGTCCACGATCCAATTATTGACGAATTCCACCTCACGCGAGTCCTTATAGACGGCGGCTGTAGTCTTAATCTGCTTTATCAGGACACTGTTCGTAAAATGGGTATTGATCCATCAAGAATCAAGCCCACTAAAACCACCTTTAAAGGGGTAATACCCAGCGTAGAGGCATGTTGCACAGGATCCATCGCGCTGGAAGTCGTCTTCGGCTCACCAGATAACTTCCGTAGCGAAGACTTGATCTTCGGCATCGTCCCCTTCTGCAGTGGTTACCATGCACTACTCGGACAGACCGCTTTCGCTCGTTTTAATGCAGTCCCGCACTACGCTTATCTAAAGCTCAAGTTGTCGGGACCACGTGGCATCATAACAGTCGATGGAAACGTGGAGCACTCCCTCCTTACTAAGGAGCATACCGCGTCCCTCGCAGCCGAGGTGCAGGGCGGCCTCGTTAAGTCGAATACTACACTAGCAGTCAAGCCCCCGGACACTGTTAAAAGAGTCCGGTCTGCCCTGCAGAATGACAGTCCGGCTCATCCGGAGCTAGATTAGCAATCCGGCCTTCGCCAAAGCCCCAATCTGACAGCGGCATACGTACCGCGCGTACATAACTACGCACTAAAGATACGATGGGCAAGGATGGAGGTATCCTCAAACAAAGTCAACGGTATGGCTCGAGCCTATCTTGACCCTCATATTCTTCCATCCTTTTCTTTTTGTTTTCCTTTTTCAGGTTCTTTTACAACCCACACCACTCTTCAATGACACTTAGGCCCCTTTTCCAGGCCCCTTACATACACTCGATTGTTGGTCCTCTCCAAGGACCATAAACCAAGGGGAAAAGCGGCGCAGACATGCGGTAGAGTGTCCAAAGGATCTTCAAGATCATCTTTTCAAATTTAGGACCTGCATACAGCTTTCCCTTGTTCTCGGCATGTAAAATGGCCTTGATGCTTATAGCATCTTCTATAAAAATACGTTTTGACATACCAATCAGACTATAATGGAAGTAGTTTTCGCCCAACCTTGTTCGGTATTGGCTTATTTCTTAATCCGGCCTCCCACTTTACGTCCAAATTGGCATATACACCTTGGCATGGCTTAAATCGCGAGGGTCTCTATTCAAGCCATATATATTCTAAACAATAGAAAGTGCAGACACTCTTAGAGTACACTTCGGCGTCCCGAATACCGCATTATATGCATCGGCTCCGAATCACGTCCTTGGTCAATAGTTGGGTTGCCCGGCTCCTGTGCTTGCTACCTTACATTCCGTTTTTGGCTAAGGTAGTAAAGGGAGAACTACCGCGATTGTGTTTCCGGCTGGCCCAGCCAAGCACCTCCATAGAGAAAGCCGACAACTGATTGTCGTGATGCGGTTCGGTGACTTATTAAATCTCTAGCGATTTCTTCCGTATTACATGAAGGGTTGGCTTTTTTCAGCCACACGTCTAAGGCATCCAAGTTCGCTAGCCGCATACGCACGAGGGGCTATCTTACAACCCCATTGTCAAACTCCTATGACTAAATGAGAGTGGTAAAGCCACATAGACCGATTGCCTGGTTCGCTGCACTGACACCTCCTTTACGGACCAAGACGTTGGGTTAAACTGTGGTCATGTGCTATTCCGTACACCCCTGTAGTATCTACGTGGGGGCTGAAGCCAACGACTGGAAAACTCTCAGGGATATAAACGGTCGCACAGGAGGGAAAACACTTATAAGGACAAACAATATAAATATATTACAAAGCTTTAGTTTATACAACACCCGGGCAGTTCGAACATGTTCACTCAAACAAGATGTCCTTTGAGCACTGGCCCTCTATCAAGCGGGCACCTTCCATGACGTCTTCAAAATAGCGCTCCGGCGTAAAGTGGTCCTTGCCTCCGGGCGGACCTTCAACGGCCATGACGGCGACCTTCATCTTGGCCCAGTGCATTTTGACACGGGCAAAGGCCAGCCGCGCACCTTCTATACATGACGACCGCTTGACCACGTCAATACGGGGCAGTGATCAACAAGTCGCTGCACTAGGCCAAAATAGCTGCTAGGAACGGGTTCGGTTGGCCACAACCGGACTATGACGTCCCTCATGGCCGATTCGGACATCCTATGCAGCTCGGCCCACTGCGCCATCTGGTCATTCAGCAGTGTGCAGCGCTCCCGTGCCACGAACTGGGACCAGAATAGCTTCTCCATCGCGTCCCCTCCTGGGCCTGGAAGAACTGCGCGGTGTCGACAGCGCTCTTCGAAAGATCCGCAAAGGTGTCTGGAGCACCCCACAGTTGCGTGAGTAAAACATACGACTGATCGCCGAATTTACTCTGTAGGAGAAAGGGCTTACCAGCCGCTATTTGTCTGACTTGCTTAATCTCCTCGCGCGCCGCTCGGATTCGGCCCGCGCCTCCTCGGCCTATTTAAGAGCCTTGGCAAGGTCGGTCGCCTGGGCTTTACTCTTCTTCTCTAGGGACTTGCACTTGTCGGCGACGTCCTTGAGCGCCTGCTCCACTTCGGTCACCCGCTCCTCATACTGGCAGGAGACAACCTACTCGGACTTCAAGGCCTCGACCGCTTTATCAGCGGCCGCCTTGTTCACCCTTGCCTGCTCCTTGGCCTGGGTAAGTTCACCCTAAGGGCCTCAACCGCAGCCGCGCTGCCTGCAATCATACACATTGTAGTGCATGAGCTTTAAACTCAAGATGTACATATTAATACAGGCATCAACGAAATGTTTACAAAACATACCTTGTGCCTCATCAAAACCCTTGTTGATGCGGACACGATCCTCATCGGCCAGTCCCAGCTTACATTTAAGTTCAGATACTTCGGTGGCCAGGGCGGTCGCCGCTAATAGTGAAGCCTACATTTTAACATATAGAAGTATATTATCTCCTGCGACAATTATTGATCCTCTGCCCACCCCCTTTTTAACAAAAGGGACGCTCAAAGTATTAGAGGCTACTATCTACACACAGGCATCTTTTCATATGAAAAGCTGTCAGTAGACATGACTTGTTTTTTTAAGTATTTTGCCCTTGTGGTTCAGGGTTGTGACTATTATACAGAGCCGAACATAGTTCTTTTGACCAACTGCTTTGAAGTATTCAAAGGAGGAACCCGCCTTGCAATGCCAAAGACAATCTGCATGCCGTACATATCGTCATTGAAGCATGGTTCAGTAGCTACTGAGGGAGTCCTGGATTAGGGGGTCCTCAGGCGTCCGGGCTATGTGATATGGGCCGAACTGATGGGCTGTGAAGATATAAGATAGAAGGCCTTCCCCCGTGTCCGGATGGGACTCTCCTTTGCGTGGATGGCAAGCTTGGCGATCGGATGTGAAGATTCCTTTCTTTGTAAACCGACTCTGTACAACCCTAGGCCCCTCCGGTGTCTATATAAACCGGAGGATTTAGTCCGTAGAGGCAATCACAATCATACAGGCTAGACATCTAGGGTTTATCCATTACGATCTCGAGGTAGATCAACTCTTGTAACCCCTATACTCATCAAAGTCAATCAAGCAGGAAGTAGGGTATTACCTCCATTAAGAGGGCCCGAACCTGGGTAAACATCGTGTCCCCTGCCTCCTGTTACCTTCGATCCTCAAACGCACAGTTCGGGACCCCCTACCCGAGATCGGCCGGTTTTGACACCAACACTCGTGATATCACCTAGGTCAGAGGGAGCCATGCTCCCACGATGGGCGGTCGATACGGCCCGCAGGCGGCGGGCCCTACCTGTCCGCGAGCCACCAGAAGGTGGCAAACCCCCAACAGGCGGTGTCGAGGGCGGGTCGACTCTTAACAGGCGGCCCTCCCTCCCCTCGGAGTCTGCATGCCATTAATCCGATGAGACGGGGTGTGGCTACAGTGAGCGCTCGCCAGGCGGCGGGACTATAGCCATGCGCCCCCCGACAAAGCCTCAGTCATCAAGGACAAGGCTACAATATAAAGCAATCATCAGGACCCGCAGGCGGCGGGCCCTACCTGTCGGTCGAGTTCACGGCAGCCGGCGGGACCCACCAAGCGGCGGGCCTCAGCAGCCGGTGGAGAAGCCGGCGCCCAGAGACACTGACGGCCAGGTTCCTACACCCAGCCGGATTACCATTGTACCCCTGGGGGGTAGGCCAATATAAACCCCCCCAGGCTCACCCATGCAAAGGGTTCCGAACCCTAGCCAGCATACACCCATGTAGAGAGAAGTAGAGGAGCTAGCCTTGCCCTTCTTCTTCCTCTAGCCAAACAGCTCAAGGAGCAATCTTGTAGCTACTCTATTAACGATAGTCATCATGCGGAGACCCCGCAGAGCAGGACTAGGGGTGTTATCTCTACAGATAGCCCCGAACCTGGGTAAACCACATAGGCATTCGAGGTCATGCTCACTCCCGCTTCTAGAGCCCAGCGACATACTCTTGTCCCCCTCCATGATAAGACACCCCCTGGCATTGTCGCTAGATATCCCCGACATTTGGCGCCCACCGTTGGGCAAGGTGCACCAATGTCCGGAAACACGTTCTGGACGGGAACCCTCTTCCTTCCTGGCGAGCGCAGCCAGCCCGGCATGCCTGATGGCGTTTGCGTCGACGCGCTGTGCAGTGCGGTAGCCGCTTGCGCCGCGAGCTGCCTCGCTGATCTCAGCAGCGGGATCCGCCTCTCCATGAGCCCGCTCCCAACGCGGGAGCAGCCACCTCCGAGATCTGCCTCGTCGACCTCGACGACAAGCTCCGAGCTGGAGTCTGTCGGCTCCACCGACCCGCCCGTCGAGATGCTCATCAACTGCGACGCGGTGTCCCCTGGCGTCTTCCCCAACAACATGGTGATCACTGACGACGTGCTCCCTCCTGCGGCTAGCAACGCTAGCGCCAGCACAGTCATGGAGGTGTTGGTCACTAGCCACGACGGAGCCTCTGACGGGGCCGGCCTGGACCCGCTGCAGGCGGCAATGCGGGGCCTGTCCGCGCCCTGATACGTCTTCGTCGTATCTACTTTTCCAAACACTTTTGCCCTTGTTTTGGACTCTAACTTGTATGATTTGAATGTGACTAACCTGGACTGACGCTGTTTTCAGCAGAATTGCCATGATGTTGTTTTATGTGCAGAAAACAAAAGTTCTCGGAACGACGTGAAACTCCACGGAATATCTTACAATAAATAATAAAAATATCCTCGCAAAAGATGAAGACCAGGGGGCCCACACCCTGTCCACGAGGGTGGGGGGCGCGCCCCCCCTAGGGCATGCCCCCTACCTCGTGGGCCCCCTGGAGACCTTCCGACGCCAACTCCAACTCTATATATTTGCTTTCGGGGAAAAAAATAGAAAAGAAGAAATCATCGCGTTTTACGATACGAAGCCACCGCCTAGCCCTAAGACCTCTCGGGAGGGCTGATTTGGAGTCCGTTCGGGGCTCCGGAGAGGGGGATTCGTCGCCGTCGTCATCATCATCAACCATCCTCCATCACCAATTTCATGATGCTCACCACCATGCGTAAGTAATTCCATCGTAGGCTTGCTGGACAGTGATGGGTTGGATGAGATTTAATCGAGTTAGTTTTGTTAGGGTTTGATCCCTAGTATCTATTATGTTCTGAGATTGATGTTGCTATGACTTTTCTATGCTTAATGCTTGTCACTAGGGCCCGAGTGCCATGATTTCAGATCTGAACCTATTATGTTTTCATGAATATATGTGAGTTCTTGATCCAATCTTGCAAGTCTATAGTCACCTACTATGTGTTATGAACCGGCAACCCCGAAGTGACAATAATCGGGACCACTCCCGGTGATGACCATAGTTTGAGGAGTTCATGTATTCACTTTGTGCTAATGCTTTGTTTCGGTTCTCTATTAAAAGGAGGCCTTAATATCCCTTAGTTTCCAATAGGACCCCGCTGCCACGGGAGGGTAGGACAAAAGATGTCATGCAAGTTCTTTTCCATAAGCACGTATGACTATATTCGGAATACATGCCTACATTACATTGATGAATTGGAGCTAGTTCTGTGTCACCCTATGTTATGACTGTTACATGATGAACCGCATCCGGCATAATTATCAATTACTGATCCGATGCCTACGAGCTTTCCATCTACTGGTTTACGCTTATTTACTTTCCCATTGCTATTGTTACAATCACTACAAAATACCAAAAATATTACTTTGCTTTCATTACTCTTTTGTTACCGTTACCACCACTATCATATTACTTTCCTACTAAACACTTTGCTGCAGATACTAATTTTCCAGGTGTGGTTGAATTGACAACTCAGTTGCTAATACTTGAGAATATTCTTTGGCTCCCCTTGTGTCGAATCGATAAATTTGGGTTGAATACTTTACCCTCGAAAACTGTTGCGATACCCTATACTTGTGGGTTATCAAGACCTTTTTCTGGCGCCGTTGCCGGGGAGCATAGCTATATTCTTTGAGTAACTTGGGATTTATATCTGCTGGACACTATGAAGAACTTGAAAGACGCAAGAAAACAATTTACCCCTCAACTATGAGGGGAGGTAAGGAACTGACATCTAGCTCTGCACTTGATTCGCCTTCTGTTATGAGTAAGATTGCGACACCTAAACCTGCTTCTGCTATTCGTTCTGATATGTCGCATGTTATTGATGATGCCACTTCTGCTATGCATGATACTTATGATGAAACTACTTCTATGCCTGATATTACTGTGCCACTTGGTGATTTTCTCGATGAACAAATTGCTAGGGCTAGAGAGAAAGAAATTATTGAATCTGATTATATTGATGAAAGTGATGATGAAGATAGGCCTATTATTCCTGAGGGTTATGTTTTTGATATGGAATCTTCTGCCGCTATTCTAGCTTGCAGAGATCGTCATGAACTTAAAAGCCTATTAGTTAAATGGAACAAAGAATCTCTTAAAGATAAAATGAGGCCTGACCCTGCTTTTGCTACTTCACCTATTTGTGTTCCCGATAAGGATTATGAATTCTCTATTGATCCTAATATAATTACTTTGGTTGAATCTGATCCTTTTCATGGTTATGAATCTGAAACTGTTGTGGCACATCTTACTAAATTGAATGATATAGCCACCCTGTTCACTAATGATGAGAGATCTCGCTACTTTTATATCCTCAAAATATTTCCATTCTCATTAAAGGGTGATGCTAAGATATGGTTTAATTCTCTTGATCCTGGTTGTGTGCGTAGTCCCCAGGATATTATTTATTACTTCTCTGCTAAATATTTCCCTGCTCATAAGAAACAAGCTGCTTTAAAGGAAATATACAACTTTGTGCAAATTAAAGAAGAGAGTCTCCCACAAGCTTGGGGGAGGCTTCTCAAGTTACTTAATCCTTTGCATGATCATCCTCTTAAGAAAAATGAAATGCTTGATATCTTTTATAATGGACTAACCGATGCTTCCAGAGATTACCTCGTTAGTTGTGTTGGTTCTCTTTTCAGGGAAAGAACACCGGATGAAGCTGAAATTCTATTAAATAATATGTTGACAAATGAAAATAATTGGGCACCTCTTGAGCCAGCTCCTGCTCCAATTAATGACCCTATTCCTAAACCAACTCCGAAGAAGAGAGGTGTTCTGTTTCTCAGCCCTGAAGATATGCAAGAGGCAAAGAAATCTATGAAAGAAAAAGGTATTAAAGCTGAAGATATTAAGAATTTACCTCCTATTGAAGAAATACATGGTCTTAATTTACCGCCTGTTGAAGAAACATATGATCTTGATCCATTACCTATTGAAGAACCTCCTGATCCCGATAACCCGACACAGGTAGTAAAGGTAAATTCTCTCTATAGATTTGATGAAGGTGATATTCCTCACCATAAGTCTGCTAGACAATGCTTAGAAGAGTTTGATAACTTTATTGTCAAACAAGAAAACTTCAATGCTTATTTTGGTAGACAACTGAATTACGATTCCAATATGATTAAACGCTTGGGTGATTATATGGGTAATATTAGAGGTGAACTTAAACTTGTTAGCAAACATGCTTCTATGGTTACCACTCAAATGGAACAAGTACTTAAGGCTAAAAAAGAATTGCTCGATGAAATGAATAGTAAGAAAAATGATTATGATGTTAGAGTGGCTACTAGAACTGGTAGAATGACTCAGGAACCTTTGCATCCTAAAGGCCACCCTAAGAGAATTGAGCAAGACTCTCAGAGAAATAATATTGATGCACCTAGTTCTTCTAAAAGGAAGAAAAAGAAAAATGATAGGACTTTGCAAACTTCTAGTGAACCTATTGCTGAACCACCTGAGAATCCAAATGATATATCTTTGTCTGATGCTGAAACACAATCTGGTAATGAACATGAACCTAGTGAAAATGTTAATGATGATGTTCATGATGATGCTCAACCTAGTAATGATAATGATGTAGAAGTTGAACCTGCAGTTGATCTTGATAACCCACAATAAAGAATCAACGTTATGATAAGAGAGACTTTGTTGCTAGGAAACATGGTAAAGAAAGAGAACCTTGGGTTTAGAAACCCATGCCTTTTCCTCCCAAACCATCCAAGAAAAAAGATGATGAGGATTTTGAGCGCTTTGCTGAAATGATTAGACCTGTCTTTTTGCGTATGCGATTGACTCATATGCTCGAAATGAATCCTTATGCTAAGTACATGAAAGATATTGTTACAAATAAAAGAAAGATACCGGAAGCTGAAATTTCCATCATGCTTGCTAATTATACTTTTAAAGGTGGAATACCCAAGAAACTTGGAGATCCAGGAGTACCTACTATACCATGCTCCATTAAAAGAAACTATGTTAAAACTGCTTTATGTGATCTTGGAGTCGGTGTTAGTGTTATGCCTCTCTCTTTATATCGTAGATTGATTTGAATAAGTTGACACCTACTGAAATATCTTTGCAAATGGCTGATAAATCAACTGCTATACCTGTCGGTATTTTTGAGGATGTGCCTGTTGTGGTTGCAAACGTTACTATTTTAACGGACTTTGTTATTCTTGATATTCCCGAGGACGATAGTATGTCTATTATTATTGGAAGACCTTTGAGCATGATTTCAATGTTGTTAGTATGAATTCCTTGAATATCCATGATGCTAATGATATGCAAAGTCACAAGCTTGGGGAAGCTATGTTTGATGAAGATGATATTTTTTTTGTCCCCCAAGCTTTGATGAGCAAATTTACTATGATGAAAGCATGCCTCCTATCTATGATGATTATTGTGATGACACGTATGCTATAGAGAATAATGATAACCATGAAACTTGTCATCTTGATCTTAATTTTCAATCACATGATAGTTATTTTGGTGAGTTTGCTCCCACTATTATTCATGAGAAGAATTTTGCTTATGTGGAGAGTAGTAAATTTCCTATGCTTGTAGATCATGAAAAGAATGCTTTAGGTGCTGGTTATATTGTTGAATTCATTCATGATGCTACTGAAAATTATTATGAAGGAGGAATATATGCTTGTAGGAATTCCAATAATATCAAGTTTCCTCTCTATGTGCTTAAAGTTTTGAAGTTATGCTTGTTTTACCTTCCTATGCAAGTTGATTATTGTTCCCATAAGTTGTTTGCTCACAAAATCCCTATTCATAGGAAGTGGGTTAGACTTAAATGTGCTAGTCATATTCTTCATGATGCTCTCTTATGTTTCAATTCTTATCTTTTATGTGAGCATCATTGAAATCATCTTTCCTAGCTAGGGGCGTTAAACGATAGCGCTTGTTGGGAGGCAACCCAATTTTATTTTAGTTTCTTGCTTTTTGGTTCTGTTTAGGAAGAAATAATCCTTATAGCTTCTGTTTAGATGTGGTTTTAAGTTTTAGTTAGTGTTTGTGCCAAGTAGAACCTTTGGGAAGACTTGGGTGAAGTCTTTATGATCATGCTGTAAAAAACAGAAACTTTAGCGCTCACGAGATTAGCTAAACCTTTTTACTCGAGAGTACTATTTAGTTGATTATTTTTGCACATGATTACTAGACTAATTACTCAGATCCACCAATTTATTTTAGAATTTTTGGAGTTCCAAAAGTTTACGTTTGATACAGATTACTACAGATTGTTCTGTTTTTGACAGATTCTGTTTTCATTGTTTTGCTTGCTTATTTTGATGAATCTATGGCTAGTAAAATAGTTTATAAACCATAGATAAGTTATAATACAGTAGGTTTAACACCAAAATAAATAAAGAATGAGTTCATTATAGTACCTTGAAGTGGTGTTTTGTTTTCTTTCGCTAACGGAGCTCACGAGATTTTCTGTTAAGTTTTGTGTTGTGAAGTTTTCAAGTTTTGGGTAAATATTCGATGGACTACGGAATAAGGAGTGGAAAGAGCCTAAGCTTGGGGATGCCCAAGGCACCCCAAGGTAATATTCAAGGATAACCAAGAGCCTAAGCTTGGGGATGCCCCGGAAGGCATCCCCTCTTTCGTCTTTGTTCATCGGTAACTTTACTTGGAGCTATATTTTTACTCACCACATGTATGTGTTTTGCTTGGAGCGTCAATTTTATTTTATTTTGTTTTGCTTGTTGTTTGAATAAACTACCAATATCTGAAATTCTTAAAATGAGAGAGTCTTCACATGGTTACATATTTATTCAACTACTCATTGATCTTCACTTATATCTTTCGGAGTAGTTTGTCATTTGCTCTAGTGCTTCACTTATATCTTTTAGAGCATGGTGGTAGTTTTATTTTGAAGAAATAGATGAACTCTCATGCTTCACTTATATTATTTTGAGAGTCTTAAATAGCATGGTAATTTGCTTAATAATCCTAATATGCTTGGTATTCAAGATTTGAAAAACTTTCTTTTGAGTGTGTTGAATACTAAGAGAAGTTTGATGCTTGATAATTGTTTTGAGATATGAAGATGCTGATATTAGAGTCATGCTAGTTGAGTAGTTGTGAATTTGAGAAATACTTGTGTTAAAGTTTGTGATTCTCATAGCATGCACGTATGGTGAACCGTTATGTGATGAAGTCGGAGCATGATTTATTTATTTATTGTCTTCCTTATGAGTGGCGGTCGGGGACGAGCGATGGTCTTTTCCTACCAATCTATCCCCCTAGGAGCATGCGCGTAATACTTTGCTTTGTTAACTTCTAGATTTTTGCAATAAGTATATGAGTTCTTTATGACTAATGTGGAGTCCACGGATTATACGCACTTTTTCCTTCCTTCCACCATTGCTAACCTCTCTAATACCGCGCACCTTTCGCCGGTATCATACACCCACCATATACCTTCCTCAAAACAGCCACCATACCTACCTATTAAGGCATTTCCATAGCCATTCCGAGATATATTGCCATGCAACTTTCCACCATTCCGTTTATTATGACACGCTCCATCATTGTCATATTGCTTTGCATGATCATGTAGTTGACATTGTATTTGTGGCAAAGCCATCGTTCATAATTCTTTCATACATGTCACTCATGAGTCATTGCATATCCCGGTACACCGCCGGAGGCATTCATATAGAGTCATATTTTGTTCTAAGTATTGAGTTGTAATTGTTGAGTTGTAAGAAAAATAAAAGTGTGATGATCATCATTTTTAGAGAATTATCCCAATGAGGAAAGGATGATGGAGACTATGATTCCCCCACAAGTCGGGATGAGACTCCGGACGAAAAAAATATATAAAAAAAAGAGGCCATAGAAAAAGGAAAAGGCCCAAATAAAAAAATGAGAGAAAAAGAGAGAAGGGACAATGTTACTATCCTTTTACCACACTTGTGCTTCAAAGTAGCACCAAGATCTTCATGATAGAGAGTCTCTCATTTTGTCACTTTCATATACTAGTGGGAATTTTTCATTATAGAACTTGGCTTGTATATTCCAATGATGGGCTTCCTCAAAATGCCCTAGGTCTTCGTGAGCAAGTGAGTTGGATGCACACCCACTTAGTTTCTTTTTGTTGAGCTTTCATACACTTATAGCTCTAGTGCATCCGTTGCATGGCAATCCCTACTCACTCACATTGATATCTATTGATGGGCATCTCCATAGCCCGTTGATACGCCTAGTTGATGTGAGACTATCTTCCCCTCTTTTTGTCTTCTCCACAACCACCATTCTATTCCACATATAGTGTTATATCCATGGCTCACGCTCATGTATTGCGTGAAGATTGAAAAGGTTTTGAGAATGTCAAAAGTATGAAACAATTGCTTGGCTTGTCATCGGGGTTGTGCATGATTTAAATACTTTGTGTGGTGAAGATAGAGCATAGCCAGACTATATGATTTTGTCGGGATAACTTTCTTTGGCCATGTTATTTTGAGAAGACATGATTGCTTTGTTAGTATGCTTGAAATATTATTATTTTTATGTCAATATGAACTTTTGTCCTGAATCTTTCGGATCTGAATATTCATATCACAATTAAGAAGAATTACATTGAAATTATGCCAACTAGCATTCCACATCAAAAATTATCTTTTTTATCATTTACCTACTCGAGGACGAGCAGGAATTAAGCTTGGGGATGCCTGATACGTCTCCAACGTATCTATAATTTTTTATTGCTCCATGCTATATTATCTACTGTTTTGGGCAACATTGGGATTTATTTTCCACCTTTATATTACTTTTGGGACTAACCTATTAACTGGAGGCCCAACCCAGATTTGCTGTTTTTTTGCCTATTTCAGTGTTTCAAAGAAAAAGAATATCAAACGAAGTCGAAACGGAACGAAATCAACTGGAGAAGTTATTTTTGGAAGGAAAGCTACCGGATGGACTTGGACCCCACGTCAGGAGAGGTGGGAGGTGCCCACGAGGGTGGGGGCGCGCCCACCCCCCTAGGGCGCGCCCCCTGCCTCGTGGGGCCCCCGAGCTCCACCGACGTACTTCCTGCACCCATATATACCTACGTATCATAAAACTTCCAGAACAAAGAATAGATCAGGAGTTCTTCCGCCGCAAGCCTCTGTAGCCACCAAAAGTCAATCGGGACCCTGTTCCGGCACCCTGCCGGAGGGGGGAGCCCTCACCGGTGGCCATCTTCATCATCCCGGGGCTTTCCATGACGAGGAGGGAGTAGTTCACCCTCGGGGCTGAGGGTATGTACCAGTACCTATGTGTTTGATCTCTCTCTCATGTTCTTGATTTGGCACGATCTTGATGTATCGCGAGCTTTGCTATTATAGTTGGATCTTATGTTTCTTCTCCCCCTCTAGTCTCTTGTAATGGATTGAGTTTTCCCTTCGAAGTAATCTTATCGGATTGAGTCTTTAAAGATTTGAGAACACTTGATGTATGTCTTGCCGTGCGTATCTGTGGTGACAATGGGATATCACGTGATTCACTTGATGTATGTTTTGGTGATCAATTTGCGGGTTCCGCCCATGAACTTATGCATAGGGGTTGGCACACATTTTCGTCGTGATTCTCCGGTAGAAACTTTGGGGCACCTTTTGAGGTTCTATGTGTTGGTTGAATAGATGAATCTGAGATTGTGTGATGCATATCGTATAATCATGCCCACGGATACTTGAGGTGACATTGGAGTATCTAGGTGACATTAGGGTTTTGGTTGATTTGTATCTTAAGGTGTTATTCTAGTACGAACTCTAGGGATGTTTGTAACACTTATAGGAATAGCCCAACAGATTGATTGGAAAGAATAACTTTGAGGTGGTTTCGTACCCTACCATAATCTCTTCATTTGTTTTCCGCTATTAGTGACTTTGGAGTGACTCTTTGTTGCATGTTGAGGGATAGTTATATGATCCAATTATGTTATTATTGTTGAGATAACTTGCACTAGTAAAAGTATGAACCCTAGGCCTTGTTTCCTATCATTGCAATACCGTTTACGCTCACTTTTATCATTAGTTACCTTGCTATTTTTATATTTTCAGAATACAAAAACCTATATCTACCATCCATATTGCACTTGTATCACCATCTCTTCGCCGAACTAGTGCACCTATACAATTTACCATTGTATTGGGTGTGTTGGGGACACAAGAGACTCTTTGTTATTTGGTTGCAGGGTTGTTTGAGAGAGACCATCTTCATCCTACGCCTCCCACGGATTAATAAACCTTAGGTCATCTACTTGAGGGAAATTTGCTACTGTCCTACAAACCTCTGCACTTGGAGGCCCAACAACGTCTACAAGAACAAGGTTGTGTAAAAGACAGCACGCTCGGGCACAGAAGCAAAACCGAACACTATAACCGTCAGCATGCCACGACACATCCAAATACAGGCGTGCCGCACACCCCCTATGCTTCACCGATGAGGTGTTGGATCACGAATTTCCAGAGGGATTCAAGCCCGTGAACATAGAGGCATACGACGGAGCGACAGACCCTGGGGTCTGGATTGAGGATTTTATCCTTCATATCCATATGGTTGGCGGAGATGATCTCCACGCCATCAAATACTTGCCCCTCAAGTTGAAAGGACCAGCTCAGCACTGGCTGAAGAGCCTCCCCAAAAACTCAATTGGAAGTTGGGAGGAGCTTGAGGATGCTTTTAGGGCTAATTTTCAAGGGACCTATATCCGACCTCCGGATGCAGACGATTTAAGTCATATAATTCAACAGCCCGGAGAGTCTGACTGAAAGCTTTGGAACAGATTCCTCACTAAGAAGAATCAAATTGTCGACTGTCCGGACGCCGAAGCCTTAGCGGCTTTCAAACACAGCGTCCGGGATGAATGGCTTGCCAGACACCTCGGCCAAGAAAAGCCGAGGATAATGGCAGGCCTAACAAGCCTTATGACCCGCTTTTGCGCGGGTGAAGATAGTTGGCTGGCCCGTAGCGGCACCAGCGACCAAGGCACATCCGAAGTCAGGATGGCAATGGAAAACCATGACACAATAAAAGCAAGCGTCGAAACAATGAAGACAGCCCAGACAACACGGCGGTCAACGCCGGATTCAGGGGCTCTCATCCCGGTCAATGGAAAAGGCCATTCAAAGGCAGCAGAGATGGATTGTCCAGCCTAAACAAGATTCTAGACAGATTATGTCAGGTTCACGGCACCTCCGACAAACCTGCAAATCACACCAACAAAGAATGTTGGGTCTTCAAGCAGGCCGGCAAGCTAAACGCCAAACACAAGGGGAGGGAGACACCAAGTGAGCACGAGGATGAGCCTCGCCAGCAAAACACTGGGGGACAGAAAAAATTCCCACCGGAGGTCAAAACAGTGAACATGATTCACGTAACAAAGAGGAGGAGCAAACGCGCACTCCGAGACATATGCGCTGTGGAGCCCGTCACCCCCAAGTTCAATCCTTGATTGGCCTGCCCGATCACTTTTGTTCGCAGGGATCACCCGACTAGTATCCGGCATGGAGGATCGGCTGCCTTGGTACTAGACCCAATAATAGACGGATACCATCTCACCCGACTCCTTATGGACGGCGGCAGTAGTCTTAATCTGATATATCAGGACACAGACCGTAAAATGGGGATAGACCCGACAAGAATCAGTGAAAGCAATACAACCTTTAAAGGAGTAATACCAGGCCCAGAGACCCGCTGCATAGGCTCTCTAGTACTAGAGGTTGTATTCGGTTCTCCCGACAACTTCCGAAGTGAAAAGGTAACCTTCGACATCGCTCCTTTCCGAAGCGGCTATCAAGCACTACTCGGAAGAACGGCCTTCGCTCGTTTTAATGCAGTACCGCATTACGCTTATCTCAAGCTTAAGATGCCTGGTCCGCGTGGCATCATCATAGTTAGCGGAAACACAGAGCGTTCCTTATATGCGGAAGAATGTGTGACGGCTTTAGCAGCCGAACACTGAACGACCTCTCCAACCAGAATAAATGATCAGTCGTCAAGACCGCGGACACGGCTAGACGAGTCCGGCGCACCACTAGCTGTAACGGCTTAGACAAACCTGAGACTGAGTCGAGGGATACACCCCCATAGGTGGTGCTAGGGGCTTCCCGCATGTAAAAACACTACAGTTCGGCTCGACCTTATTTAGATTGAATTTTAATGGTTTATTAAGAATAACCAATTTTTCGCACGAAGACTTTCACCTGAGTTTTTCTCTTCTACAGATGATAATCGTGCTTCCAAGATACGGCACAACGAAGACACAGGCGTAGACGTGCAGCAGGGCCCCGCTCAAAGGTTTCTTTTTAGATTAAGACTCTGTGTAAACCTTTCTTACTGTCTCTTGTTGCTTCACACCCTCCGGATACTCAACACAACCGAGAGGGATGCTGGCGTTATTGGCATTTCGCAACGTCAGACTAATGCACGTACCTGGAAATTCAGGGTTCATTATCAAGGGCGTTACTCAGCCCGGTATATGTTGTAATGTTCGAACACCTTAGGGAGTGTTCGGCATCGCGAGTTTGGCCTTACATGCATCAGCTCCGAATCATGTCTTTGGTCAATAGTTGGGTTTGCCCGGCTCCCGTGTTTTGCTACCTTACATTCCACTCTATCGGCTAAGGTGGCACCGAGAGAACTACTGCGATTGTGCCCTGGTTCATCTGGACGAGCACCTCAGTAGAGAAAGTCGAAAACTGACTGTCATGATAAAGCGCGAGACTGGTCAACCACTCGATGACTCAGCAGAATCTTCGCGATTCCTCTGCATTAACGAAGGACCGGTTTCCCGGCCATGTATGTACGCGCCCCGTATTCGGACGAGCGCGGAAGTACCAGGGGCTATATAGTAGCCCCACCGTCAAACTCCTATGGCTAAGTGGAAGTGTTAAAGCTATATAGTCCGATTGCCTTGTTCGCCGCGCCATCACCTCCTTAATGGACCAAGACGTTGGATCAAGTGTGAATACGCGCTTCTCCGAACACCCCCGCATTATATGTGTGGGGGCTGAAGCCGACGACTGCAAACTTTCAGGTTACATACATACATAAACGGCCGCACAGGAGGCATCATAATACTTTCAGGCAAAATTATAAACACGACCTTTATAATCCAAATAGCATTTTTTTACAATCGGGATACATGTCACTCGAACATGATACTCTTCGAGCATTGAGCCTCTATTAAACGAGCACCTTCTAGGACTTCTTCAAAATAATGCTCGGCCGAGACCTGGCCTATGGCCGGGTCCTAGGTTGCAATAGCGGTGGCCTCCATCTCTGCCCAGTATGCCTTAACACGGGCAAGAGCCATCCGCGCACCCTCTATGCACGCTGACCTCTTTACAGCGTCGATATGCGGCACAACACCAAGAATCGTTGCACTAAACCAAAATAACTATTCGGCCTTGGTCCTTCCGGCCAAAGATGATCCACGACAGACCTCATGGCAAGTCCGAACAATCTATGGAGTTCCGCCCACTAGGCAATTTGCTCATTTAATAGCAGCGGACGCGTTGGAGCACTGAACTGCGACCAGAACAACTTTTCCACTTCGTGATCTTTCTGGTCTTTGAAAAACTCAGTCACATCAGCAGCACTCGTTGCCAAGTCCAAGTACGCGCCTGCACCACTCCATAATTGATCCAGAGGGGCATACTTCAGCTCAACAGCCATCTTGGCTATTTTATCTTTGCTCTGGCGATGAGCAGCTTGTTCGGCTCTTAACTCTTCGGCCGCCTTTAGGGCGGCCGCATCGCTTCTCCTGGCTTATTCCTTGGCTCGGGCAAGCTCCGCCCGAAGGGTCTCCACGACGGCAGCTCCATCTGCAGTTACAGCATATTACAAATACTAGCATCATGCTCCTCTTAATATCTGTTGACCACCGGCGAATACATACCCTGTGCCTCGTCAAGCCGCTTGTTTACAAGCACGATGCCGGCATCTGCCGCCTCAGTTCGGCGAACTCACCAGTCCGGCCAGCCACCGGACCCTCAGCCGCCTGCACATGAAAGCAGCATGATCATTACCTGGGACTATGATCCTCTGTTTGCCGCCTTTGGGTAGCAACCAGAGTCTCAGGGGCTACTATCTGCATAGGGAACACCTAGCTGTGCGGTATCGTCAAATATATATATATATATATATATATATTACTTTGCGTACCTCAAAGCCTTTTAGCAGGCTCATAAAAGGTTCATGCAACCCACTTTCGGCGGATGAAATCCATTCAACCACCGTACCCATTAAAGTACGATGCGCCTCTGAGCTAGCCGCTTGCTCCAGAAGACCCATCAGTGCGTCCGGTCGTGCACCGGACAGTCCCGGACTCTTTCTATTGCTCTCCTTAGGAGCCGAATACTCTGGACTTCGGGTGGCCGAAGGGTTACCTTCCAGCCTTGGCGGATCAGGAGAAATCCTCCGTGATGACACCTCAGGGTCGTCCGCCCCATGAGGCGAGGAGACAGGGGGGCGTTTCGCTCTCCATCATCTCCGAAAGAAGATCCCCCCGAAGACGAACTCTGTCGAGAAGGGTTACGATCCGAACTGCAAGACACACATCTCGGTTATAGTCCTCGGAGATGAAGCAGGATATATTTACCAAAAGTACTCTTGTTCACTTACAGCTCAATGGAGGGCTGATCCCCTTGCGGGCACTGTGCGGTAAGGATGCCCTCCAGGGTAGGGCCCCCTGGCAAAGGTTTCTTCCCTTGTTTGGAAACCCTTGTTTCCAAGTCTTCAGAGGCGGTCCTTTTCCTTCCTTGGGGAGAGGGAATTTCAGATTCTTCCCCCCGATTATCCTCCTTCGCGGAGACACTAATTCCCCCGGTTTGGATGAGTAATGTGTGAGGCCCGCTTTCGGCTTCTTTATTCCTCCCTTTATCTTCCCCTGATGGCACTTGATAAGGTGCGAGCTCAAGCATCATGGCTAGTACAGGATCCGGTGAGCCCTCGGGAAGGGGGGCTGAACACCTGATCATCTTCGCCTTTCTTATCCAGTCCTGGCCAAGAGCAATTTTTTCAGAATGATGTTATGACAAATGAAAATACAGCGTGTTCGGCCGCAGAATTACTTACGTGGGTATTTGGACGATTGCAGTTTAGACCCACATCCTCGGTGGTGTCCGGACACTTTATTCGTGATCCAAAGAACAATCCATACATCCCTTCGAGCGTCACGCCGAAGAATGGCTGAATAGTTCGCAGTCCTTCCGGGTTGAACTCCCACACACGGAAAGGTCGACGTTGGCATGGCAGGACCCGACGAACTAGCATGACTTGCATTACCTTGACAAGGCTAACATCTCTCTCGAGGAGATCTCGGATCGACTCTGCAATGTCGGCACGTCATTAACTGGCCTCCAGTCCAGCCCCTTGTTGACCCATGACGCCAGTTGTGGCGGGGGGCCCGAACGGAAGACGGGGGCGGCTACCTACTTAGTACTTCGGGGAGCTGTGATGTAAAACCACTCCCGCTGCCATAAGACGGACATCTCCGGGAAGGAACCCTTTGGCCATGGGGCATCAGAGCCTTTGCTTATTATGGCACCTCCGCATTCTGCGTGTCGCCCATCGATCATCTTTGTCTTCACATTGAAGGTCTTGAGCCATAAGTCGAAGTGTGGGGTGATGCGGAGGAAGGCCTCACACACGACGATGAACGACGAGATGTGAAGGATGGAATCCGGAGCCAGATCATGGAAATCGAGCATGTAATAGAACATAAGCCCTCCAACAAAGGGATCAAGACTAATGCCCAGCCCTCGGAGGAAGTGGGAAACAAATACGACACTCTCGTTGGGTTCGGGAGTGGGAATGACCTGCCCTTGAGCAGGCGGCCTGTGCGAGATTTCGGCGGTCAGATACCTGGCTTCTCTTAGCTTCTTGATGTCCTCCTCTGTGACAGAGTAGGCCATCCACTGGCCTTGAAGGTTGGATCCGGACATGATTGAAGGTCCGAAGCGCTTAGCCTGAGCCTTGGGTGTTGGAATTTGAGGTGGGGGAACGGAAGGATCAAGCGCAAGAAGAAAAGGACGGGCCTTGGCCCTTTTTAAAGAGGGTGAATATCAAGCGTCCACCGCGTGGCCCTTTGGAACTTGCCTAAAATCGAGGAGTCATACCAGCGGGCACGATTGGGTTACCCACACCCGTATTGATGAGAATCCCGTGATAAGGGGAACACGATCTCTGCTTCGACAAGACGTGCCAATAAAACCGCCTCGCAACACGTGCAGTGGCAGGCTGGGAAAAACTGTTTGAATAATGACCGGGCCATGGTGTGATGTCACGTTATGAAAAGTTGTCAGCAGATTAGATTTGTGAAAATATTATACTCTCTACGGTGGTATGTGGAATTTGTTTTGCAGAGCCGGACACTATCCTTGTGTTCAAAATCTTCTAGTAAGTATTCGGAGGAAGAACCCGCCTTGCAATGCCGAAGACAATCTGCGCGCCGGACTCATCGTCATTGAAGCCTGGTTCAGGGGCTACTGAGGGAGTCATGGATTAGGGGGTCCTCGGACAGCCGTACTATATACTTTGGCTGGACTGTTGGACTATGAAGATACAAGATTGAAGACTTCGTCCCGTGTCCGGGTGGGACTCTCCTTTGCGTGGAAGGCAAGCTTGGGAATTCGGATATGTAGATCTCCTCCCTTGTAACCGACTCTGTGTAACCCTAGCCCCCTCCGGTGTCTATATAAACCAGAGGGTTTAGTCCGTAGGACAACAACAAATCATAATCATAGGCTAGCTTCTAGGGTTTAGCCTCTACGATCTCGTGGTAGATCAACTCTTATAATACTCATATCATCAAGATCAATCAAGCAGGAAGTAGGGTATTACCTCCATCGAGAGGGCCCGAACCTGGGTAAACATTGTGTCCCCGCCTCCTGTTACCATCCGCCTTAGATGCACAGTTCGGGACCCCCTACCCGAGATCCGCCGGTTTTGACACCGACACTCGCCAGCTACCTCACCGAGCTGAGGACGACAATCAGACGATGGATGTAGCTTTCGACCAGGAGCCGGCGCCACTATCCAAGCCGGTTCATGTCGTGTTCACCATAGAGCAGGTGCGGCCGCACTTCGACGCCCTAATGGCGGAAGAGCTACCAGCGTAGGAGGACCTGTGCTGCAACCTCCATCTCCTCAATGAGCACCGGTGAACAAGCGAACGACAATGACGTCGCGGACATGTGGCCCTATGATCCTGGCTTCCCGAATGAGCAGCGGGAGCTGTATCAGACCATCCGTAGGGCCCGCGAGGCCCTCTCCCTCGTCCTTCGAGTTGTTGCGCTTGCCGTGGCGCCGCCGTCTCGCGTTGTCAACATGGTCAATGGACATGAGGATGAGGAGATGACTTTACTTGGAGAGGATGATAGTGGGGACCCACCAGGGCCATAGCCGCACGTACGCAAGTGCCTCCTTATTAGTATATAAAACTATAATTTTTTGCTTCCTCATGGTTTCCTGACATCACGATCCCACACCATTGTCAACCTATGTAGTCAATAAACGAGAGAATTGCACAAGAAGCGGCCGACAGCTGGGACCAAGCAGCTCGAGCAGTTTTTCTTGAGCGATCTTTAGCCCAGATATTAATTTTTCTCCTCTGAACAACAACGAAAACATCGTTGCAGCTATTAACTGGGCGAGCTGTGGCCCGTCTAGCCCAGGCCAGATATCCAGCCCAGATATTAATTTTTTTCAAGTTGAAAATGGCTAGCCCGGCTATACTTTTTTTAGGAATACCCAGGCAAGGTCAAGTTGTTATTCTCCACCCCGCTGGGCTGCAAATCTTTCCTAGGAGGGATGCATTAGGCTTAACAAGAAAATGGGCTTTAAGAAATAATAAATGGGATGTAATTAGAAAAACTGGGCAGTAACTATAAAAAATGCACCAAACACGTAATTACTTTATAAAATATTATTTTTGGATCTTAAAAATTTTAATTTCATTAATTGTTGCGAGCGCAATGTTTCGTTGCATTTTTACGTAATATAAGTTTATATTGAAATTGTATTTAATCTGACTAGAAATTTCGGGGATAAAAATATTTCGGATCCCATCAAAATGTGGGAAATTTTATTGAATTCTGTTTTGAACGGTTGGTTGAAATGGGTTGTACTTTTAACAAACTGTAAATGGGATGTAGTAAATTCCATTAGAATTCAAAAATTGGCTGCACATTCTTACAAATCTCAAATGGGCTATAAGTTCTCTGCCACACACTTGTGGCCTTACTAAGTTGACGCGTCCCCTAAAAAATAGAGTTGGCGCGTATGCAAGGCTTTGTCAACTTATAGTCAACACACGGTTCTAGCAGCAGTGGCCGTTGGATGTCCATCCAACGGATGCCGTGCTTCTTCTTCAATCTCGGATATTCTAGCTTCACCCGCCCAAAAAATGATTCCTCGCCCTGACATCTGCGGCGCACCGTTTCGGAAGCTGGCCTGTGGGCCTACTAAGTTGACGCGTACCAAGGGCTTTGTCAACTTAGTCAATATAAACGATTCTAGATGCAGTGACCGTACGATGTCCATCCAACTACCGTCGTGCTTCTTCAACCTCTGGTCTTCTTGCTCCAGCCGCCCAAAGCAGCGCCGATCGTGCCACCTGCTCCTGCCTCCCGTGGCCAGCTGTGCTACCGCGGCGGCCTCACCACCCCCTACTACTCGCACCGCTAGCCAGGCCATCCCTCCACTCACCCACAACCCCTGTTATTCTGCGGTGACGGCAGCCTCACACCGTCCTAACCGGTGAACCCTCATACTCCTCTCCGCGTGGGTATCCACTGCCGCGTCTTCCCCGGCTCCGCGTCATCCCCTTCCTAGGCCTCACCGTCGTCCACCGTCGTGGTGCTCTCGGCGCGGCGTGGTCAATGTGGTCAACGATCGAATTCCATCGGAAGAGTACTGTACGTGGAGAGGCTGACAGCTGGGTCCATGGCAGCCGCAAGGAAGTGCCTCCTTATTACGCGGAAAATAATTATTCCTCCACCTGACAGCAGGGACCCACCAGACGGGCCATCCTATTTGGCAAAAAAAGTTTCCCCCTGACTGCTGGGACCCACCGGACGGGCCACCGTATTTCACGAAAAAAAGTTCCCCCCGCTGTCAGCTCGGACCCACCGGAAGTGCCTCCTTATTACGCACAAAAAAATGAATACCCCCTGCTAGTTGGGATCCACCTTGGTGGGAGGCTGACTTGTGGGCCTACTAAGTTGACGGGGACGAAGTGCTTTGTCAACTTAGTCAATATGAACGATTCTAGCTCCAGTGACCGTACGATGTCCATCCAACGGCCGTAGTGCTTCTTTAACCTCTGGTCTTCTTGCTCCAGCCGCCCAAAGTAGCACCAATCATGCTGCATGCTCCTGCCTCCCGTGGCCGGCTGTGCTGCCGTGGAGGCCTCACCGCCCCTACTATTCCCACCGCTGGCCAGGCCCTGGGCGATGGCAGCCTCACACAGCAGCCGAACCAGTGAACCCTCGTACTCCTCTCCGCGCGGGCTTCCACTGCCGCGTCTTCCCCGGCTTCGCTTCGTCCCCTTCCTAGGCCTCGTCGTCGTCCACCGGCCTGGTGCTCTCGGCGCGGCGTGGTCAACGTGGTCAAGGAACGACTGCCATCGGAAGAGTACTTTATGTGGACAGGCTGACAGTTGGGTCCACGGCGGCCCGCAAGGAAGTGCCTCCTTATTACGCGCATAATAAATATTCCTCCACCTGACAGCAAGGACCCACCGGACGAGGCACCGTATTTCACGAAAAAAACGTTTCCCCCTGACTGCTGGGACCCACCAGCTACATCTTCGCATGCAAGGAAGTGCGTCCGGGCAAAAAAACAATTCGCCCCCCTGACTGCTGGGACCCACCAGCTAGATCTTCGCAGGCAAGGAAGTGCCTGACAGTCGGGATCCACATGGTCGAAGTGTATGTAGCATTGTCATTCTGGTCGCGAACGTGTACGTACATACTAGTCGATGTAGAGGCGCGCACGTGTCGTAGTAGAGGCGCGCACGTAGCATGTACACGTACGTACATCGGCCAGTGTGCAAGAAAGAAAATACGGCCACGTACGTACATACGGGCAGGGTCTCGAATGCCTACTCGCGCATACGTACGGCCAGGGCTCGTGTACACGGCTGGGTCGGAACGGAGAAATAGCGTCGTTGTCGTGTTCGTGGGGAGCCAACTGGCTGGGTCAGAACAGAATGCGTCGTCGTGTTCATCGAGAGGGCTTGGACGGAACAGCCGATGGAAACGAGGCCTGGCGTACCGCAGAATCGAGGAAATGGCCTTGTATTTGACCGGCCACGGTCGAAACGGGATCCTATTCATCGGGAGGGGTCTGGCGTACCGCAAAACGGAGGAAATGGACCTCCTATGGTCGAAACGGGGGTCCTGTTGATCAGGAGGGGTGTGGCGTACCGCAAAACGGAGAAAATGGACTTGTGTTGGAGCGCTACGGTCGAAAGGGGGTCATGTTCGTCGGGAGGGGTGTGGCGTACCGCAAAACGGGACTCCACGAGATACTGTTCATCTCCACCGTCGACCCCCTCCAGCCTCCACGGGCTAGTGTTCATCCACTGTCGACCTCCTCCAGCCTCCACCTGCGACTGTTCATCCACGGGCTCCTGTTCATCCAGCCTCCACCGTGCGCTACTCCACCGGCTACTGTTCAACCAGCCCTCTCCACGGGCTCCTGTTCAACCACCCCTCCACGGGCTACTGTTCATCCAGCCCTCCACCGTCTACTGTTCATCCAGCCCTCCACGGGGTGGTCCTGTTCATCCAGCCCCAACTGGCTCGATCGATCAGGGTCATGTTCATCCAGAGGGAACACCATGGGGTCCTGTTCATCACCCCCACCGGGAACTGTTCATCCAAATCCCCCAGCAACGCTCACTGTTCATCCAAAGGCAACATCGATCGGCTTCAGTTAGCAGCAGTAGCGAAGGAATCGCTCGATCGGGTTCAGTTAACAGCCATCGATCGATCGCTCGGGTTCAGTAATGCGTAGCCTGCAGTGCAATCGCTGGGGTTCAGTTAGAGCCCAACGCCTCGCTCGGGTTCAGTTAGAGCCCAACGCCTCGCACCCACGCGCGTGCGTGTACGAGAGAAACGCGCATCTCTCGGCCCCGACCACCCACCGTAACCGGAACACCCCGATATTTTCCTCGCCCTCACTTCTACCATGGTTTTTTCCGTCATGGACGGCCCAAAGAATGTCATGCAGCTGCGTCTCCGGCCCGCCCAGGACAAAAATCCCATTTTTTGTCATGATTTTTTGTCATAGAAGTAGGACCCCACCACATCTATGATATTTTTTGACATAAATCAATTGGTTTGGTGATCGTTCAAAGAAATTTGACTGCAGCTAAGGAAGTCGAAGGCAAAGTGAAGACGTAGCATTCATTTCGTTGTTCTTCTTCTCCTTCTTTGAGTCATAGGACCTCCGTACTATTAAGAGGGGTATAGGTTCTCGAAGCTTAGACCCGTTGTGATGCTTAGCCCAAAACCTATGCAATACTGAGAGAGAGAGAGAGAGAGAGAGAGAGATCTTTGTACTCTGAATGATTACCTGATAGCAGAAGACGTAGTTCTTCGGCGTTGGAGGAGATATGTTTCGGATTGAGGAGTTAGCATTTCTTGCTCCACAAGAAATGTTACCGCTATGCTCAAATTTCCGATCGTTGGACTCGTCTCATTCAGCCATTGGCTGTCCCACATGTTCATTCTGATCTTTTCTCATCTAGGAATGCTACGACTATAAATAGCCACCCCGCTCCAACATTGTCCATTGGCTGCTCCGCTTAACATTTCTGAGAAGATTGATTAAGCATCCCCTCTCCGAGAGATTTGAGTTTAACATTCACCGAGAGAAAACTTAGACAGTGGTTGAGCATCACAACAGTTATGAGTCAGAGTTCTTGTACCTATTAGTCTTGAGAGCTGTGCACTCCCTAGACGGATAGGTGTCGGCTCAAGTATTGAAGAGTTGTTGTCTTCGCCGAGCAAGATCTTCAGCAACCAAGAGTAATTGTGGTTTGCGAAGGAAGACCGTCGAAGATTTGGAGATCATCGATTAGCATCTACCACGAGTGAAATCAACTTGTGTCTGATCAGATCCTAGTTGAAGGAGAATACGACGGAGAGAGGTTTGCTCCTATGTTCAATCACAAGTCCCTCCAACCAGACGTAGTCCTTCAGAAGAAGGATGAATTGGTCTACCAAACACACGTGTCACCATCGAGCATTAGTGCTTCGTTCTCTTTACTCTGTATTTCTTTCAGGAATTTTCTTCTGTGCTCTGTGTTGATCGTGTATCTATTTACTCACTGATCATTACCTTTCGTTTGGGAACTGCTACATGTCTCTCTTATCTTTCGAGCAATATCTCAATGTATTTACCTCTGCCTACTTTTACCTTGTTGTTTGCAGATAATTTCCAATCATGTTGTTGCAATTGTTTGCGTATTGCATTACCATCGTGATAGTCAGCCCGTAGTCTACTAAGCTTGAGCTATAATTGCTTCCTATTTCATAACATTTGTTCCTCAATAAGATACCTACTTTAGTTTCTCATATGTCAAGTTATTTCCGCTGTTGTGTTTGGGCTCGTTGCAAAACATTCGAAAGATTTTTTTTAATCTCCCATTCACCCCCTCTGGTTGATATACTCTCAGTCCCTACAATTGGTATTGGAGCAGGAACTCCCTTTCTCTATTTATTAAAGGTCTAAAAACCATGGAGTTTTGAGTATGTCATACGTAGGTAGATCCTCGCACTCTGAAAGGTTTCCTATGTTTGATGGAAATGACTATGTCTATTGGCAAGGAAGAATGAGAATCAGACTTCAATCTATACATACTGAGTTGTGGCAGACTATGGATAGTGGATACACAATTCAACATCCAGAAACACCCAATCCCGAAGGTGAAGCTAACATTCATCTGAATGCAGAGGAGAAAGATATCATATGCGACAGCTTATCCAGAGGAATGTTCATTTGGTTCAGAGACATTGAAACTGCTAAGCAACTCTGGGATGCCACAAAAAATGTCCATGAAGGAATAATCTCCGAACAGAATCTCACATTGATATACTTCGTGCCATGCTTTTCTTCAGCTCTTCCTTTCTGTCCATGCTTATATCCACCAACTTAGTGCAACTTTGTTGAGTGTTAATGCAATGTTCAGCAAAATAACTATCTCTGTTTTCATGATTTTCATCTGCATTACATTCCTCAAGAGCTCCCACTACTCTTATGTTCAGAAACTTTTCATTATGAGAGTGTGCCAACATCTGCTGCACATCATCTTCACAACATATTTTATCTAAACCATCTAATCCTTTCTCCTCATCAAATACATAGTACATATAATCATCAGCCACAAAGCCCTCACTCCCAATAAGAGAAAGCATTGTCAAATATGATATGTCTGACTGGTATAAATTTAGAACCACAGATTCTCTGGCATTGAAATGGAACCAAATTGACCACTTTGGGTCATCAATTCTGAAAATTATAAAATGAAAAACCTTTATTAACTGAAAACAGGATAACTGAACCTAACTAGGCACAATATTGAGTTTCTGTCAAACTGCTTTTTTCAGTTTCTTACACAACAAAGTATGCACAATACTAACAATTTGCAAGGTCAGCAAAACTGAATCTAACCATGCAAAAAACTAGCCTAATTTACTGATTCTCTGAATCTCACAATCTATGGTGGGATCTACTGGATGAGATGCCGTACCTGTCGCCGCTCGCAGAACGAGGAAGCTTCCGCCGACCTTGAGCTCTGCTTCTTGTCATCGACGGTGGTCGCGCCGGCGCCGACCAATCCAACCTCTGTTGCGCGCCGCCCGCGGAAGGATTAGATTCGGACTGAGAAGACTGCTGCACCGCGCTGCCGCCCGAAGGTATGCCCGAATCACCGCCGGAGTTTGCATCCACAGCCGCTATGGCTGGCGACGGCTAGGGCTAGGGAGGAGCCCGGGGGAGAGTGAGAGAAGGTGGGGAATGGGGAGCCGACCGGCCAGGTCTGACCTGGTCCGACCAGGTGCGACCGACGAGCGGCTCTAACGGCCCCGCGCGCGCCGTTAGCTGTTAGGCTGGCCGCCAGCCTGGCACGTGGGCCACTCACGTCATAATCGCAGTTAAAACGGTCAAAACAACCATTCAGTCAACCTGGTAGTTTTTAGTCACGTTTTTACATTTTTTTGGTAGTTTTCGGCCACTTTTTAAAAAGTGGTAGTTTTGTGGGACGCAAACCCCTAAACTGGTAGTTTTTGTCAAACACTCGACGAGAAGACCAAAGAACGCTTACCAAGATTGAAAAGAATTTTAGGAAAGTTCTCATCAATCACACAAACAAACTATTGGAGGCTCAAAAAATATATTGGAGAATCACAACTAATATCAGATGGGCCAATCTCGGAGATGAAAATACTAAGTTTTTCCATGCCATTGCATCTCAGGTATTTAGGCACAACTACATCACTTTCCTGCTATTTGCCGATGGTCAACACATATATGATCATGATCATAAGGCTGCCATCATTTGGGCATCTTTCAAAGAGAGAATTGGCACCCAAAATGAAAGTCACAAGAGCTTTGACATATCCCACCTGCATGGATAATATCCCTCAAGAGCTTGATAGGCCTTTTTCTACCGAGGAAATTGATGACATAATCAAACACCTGCCTAATGATAAACCCCCTGGCCCTGATGGATTTAATGGACATTTTATGAAAAAATGTTGGCATATCATCAAACACTGTTTCTACAAGTTCATTAATGACTTTTACCTAGAAACAGTTTCTTTGCAGCCTATCAACACTGCATATAATCACATTAATCCCTAAGAATGACAATCCTGAATCCCCCAATGACTTCAGACCTATCTCCCTGGTAAGTCAGGGTGTGCAAAACCGAACCGAAAACCAAAAACCGAACCGAAAAAACAAAACCGAACCGAAAATTCGGTTTTTTCAGGTTGCGGTTTCAGTTTCAGTTTTCAATTCTACAAACCATTTAACATTTGGTTTTTTAGGTTTAAAAACAAAAACCGTTCGGTTAAACCGAAAGAACCGAAGTTCGCTTTTACGTGCAACAATATGAGCTGAGGCGTGCGCCACCCCTTCTTTTATAGCCATCCGCCCACCGTGCTGCAGCTCGATCGGCGAGGTGGGACTAAATCGCTGCAGCTCGAAACAACAGCAGGGCACCTAGCGCATGCGATGCTTGTGTGGGCTCAAAGTATCCAGCCCATACGGCCGCTTTGCTGAGCGATCCACGTCCAGAGGAAGCCGATCACTTACTTTTTTCTGGGCCTACGCCGATCGCTCGGGAGGATCGACCTGGGTCGTATGCTCGTAGCCTCGTGGGTCGTGGTCGTTGGAGATACGCATGATTTTTCTCTCTTTCCTTTTTTTGCTTCATCCCTCATCTAATCAATCATATCTGCTGTCATTTTATCTAAAAATGTTAAGAAGAAATAGTGTGGACCATCTAATTCCTATGACTAAATCTTGTCTGTCGTGTAGTAATAACCCAATGTACGTACACAATTCTCACAAGAAAATCTAACCTACTGCAACATGTGACCAAAAAATTATTTGTTGTTTGCAAGTTCGCGTCAACTTTGGTTATTTTGGTTATTACCGAAACCGAACCGAAATTAAATGGTTATTACCGAAACCAAACCGTATCTATGTATAAAACCGTATAAACCGAAGTATAAAAACCATATAAACCGAACCGAAACAAACCGAAAAAACCGAATGCACACCCTGACTGGTAAGCATGCCTATCAAAATTCTCACAAAACTCCTTGCTAATATGGTCCAGCCAGTCATTATATCTAGAGTTCGCAAGAATCAGTATGGTTTTATCAAAACCAGGAATATTCAGGATTGCCTTGCATGGAGTTTTGAATACATCCATATGTGTCATAAATCAAAGAAAGAGATCATCATTTTCAAAATTGACTTTGTGAAGGCATTTGACAAGGTGAGCTATAATGCTATCCTTTTCATGATGAAACATATGTGTTTTAGTGAGAAATGGATTAGATGGGTCAATATGATATTGTCCACTACATCTACTTCTGTCATACTTAATGGTGTGCCTGGGAAAAATATACATTGCAAATGTGGTGTTAGACAAGGGGACCCTTTCTCACCTCTGTTATATGTTATGGTTGGAGAGCTACTGCATATTATGGTTAATGATGCTTGGAGAAATGGTGCTCTCAAGTTGCCTATTGATACCAACTTCACAGAGTGCTATCTCATTATTCAATATGTTGATGACACACTTATTATACTGCCAACCAATGAGGAACAAACCAAGACCTTCACTGATATACTGCATGGTTTTTCTAGGTTCACAAGGCTGGTTGTAAATTACAGTAAATCTTCCCTGGTTCCTATTAATATTTTTGATGACAAAGCACAAGAATTGCCAGATTTACTCAAATGCAAGAAGGAATCCATGCCCTGCACTTACTTGGGACTGCCTATGGGTTCCACCAGACCCAAAGTAATTGATCTTATGCCCATGGTATCAAGATTGGATAACAGGCTATTTGGCATTGCTTCCATGATGACATATTCTCGCAGACTCATACACCTTAAGGCTATTGTCTCTGCATTGGCCATTTTTGCTATGTGTTGTATCAGAGTGCCCTTCACCATCCTAGACCACTTTGATAAATCTAGGAGAAGTTTCCTTTGGTATGGTAAAGGTATCAACAGACATGGCAATTGTCTTCTTAAATGGGAGAAAGTTTGCCTACCTAAGAAAGCAGGAGGTCTAGGAGTACTAGATCTCAGAATGCAAAACATAGCACTTCTCACCAGATATTTGTTCAAATTCTTCAACAAAAAAGATATCCCGTGGGTGAACCTGATTTGGAATAATTACTATGCTAATGGGGAATTACCAAGTTTCCCCACAGTTGCGGGATCTTTCTGGTGGAGAGATTGCTGCTCTATTCTCCAAGATTTTAAAAACATGACAGTTTGTGCTGCAGGAACTGGAAATACAATTAGCTCATGGCATGACAAATGGTGCTCACAACCATTGACCAACATGATGTCACAACTTTTCTCCTATGCAAAAAATGCTCATATCACACTTTAAGCTGCCAACAATCTAAATTATACCAACTTATATGAGTTATTTCATATGCCAGTGTCCAGTATTGCTGTCCAACAGAGTATCTAGTTAAGAGATCTAATAAATGACAGAGGGAATCAGGTAGATATGGACTCATGGCAATTCTACTAGGGTGGTTCTAAGTATTCTAATAAAAGAATATACATGGAATACATTGGAAACCCTATAGATGCTCCCAAACCATTCCATTGGATATGGAAATCCTGCACTCTAGCTAAGCAAAAATTCTTCTTCTGGTTACTACTCCAGGACATGCTCAATACTAGAGATTTGCTTACTAGGAAAAGTTTCCATATTAAATCTACTAAATGTGTGTTGTGTGAGGATGAACCAAATGAACATCTAACTCATCTGTTCTTTACCTGTGATTTCAGTCAGAATTTTTGTATGGCTATTGGTTTCCAATGGAACACATATTATGAGCTTCTGGAGATGCTCTTGGAAGGAAAGAGGCATAACAATGTTGTTTGCTTCAAGGAATGCCTAATAGCGGGATGTTGGAGTATATGGAAGCATAGAAACAACACCATCTTTGATCACAAAATAAAGAGCATACAATATTGTATTAGTACATTCAAGGAGCATTTTGAGATGATTATCAAAAAGGCTAAACCAAGCTTGAATGAAGGCATGCAGAGCTGGCTAGACTATTTGTAGACTATTTATTTTATTGTTTATAACTCTTGTACAATCTATGTAAGATGTGACACCATATTAATGAAAATCAGAGTTACAGTGGGGGTCTTTCCCACTGCGTTTGCTAAAAAAACTTATAGTTAAAGTGAAATCCTTGATTCGGTAGCCCCCGAGATTCGGGCTGATTTGGCAGCAATTGGCATGAGGATCGAAATCCTGCTCAAGAACTTGTACTTAGGACGAATGGACGTGTAGTAGCCCCCGAGACTTGGGTCGGGCAGATATGGCTGACTTGGATCGATATCTCCTCGCGGACCGATATGGCGCTTAGAATGTTTCATCTGAAACACCTTCCTAGAAGTCATGGATCACTCACAATGCCTCTATGGTGGTTTCTTGCGCACCAGACCCTTGGTAAAGTGGTAATGATGCTCACGTACACAAAGGCTCCTTTAGGGAGTCTGATAAATATTTTGGTGATGCAACCACCTTTGTTAAAACCTAATAAGCGGGCCATTTTTGTTGGTCTTAGTATGATATTTGTTCTTATAGCCCCTTCGCCTCACTCTAGGTGATTAGGGTCCCATGCCTCCTATTGGCGGCGGCGCTAGTGTGTCGTCTTCCGTGGCCTTAAGTCCATGTAGGCACTGTGGACCATGTCCCTTGCCGGTCAGAAGGTTCCTACTTCATTTTGTCTGTCTTTTAAGTTTGGGTTTGTGTCTTTTTCAAGAATGTGAGGCGGCGACAACATTTTTGTAATTTGATTTCAGGCAATCACTTAGATAACAAATTATTTTTCAGGCTAGATATTGGTACACACTTTTAGTGAAGTTCTATAAAAAAGGTTCAACTTCCACAAAGAGTGAAAAATGCTTTTACAAGCTCGTGGGTTTCAATAAGTTTGCTCCGCTCAGACGACATCCCACAGGAGGCAACAAAAAAGAAGACCCCACACCCCAAAGATGATTTTTTTCAATTTCTATAGGGGTGTTTTTGTAAGAACTTGTATTTCTTAATATATGACCTTTGACCTTTCGCAAAACCATCCAAAATTAATGATACCATCTTTGTCTCTATATAAACGCCTTACACGTCTCTTTTGATGAGAAGATATTCGAGTTGACTTCTAAATATAGTGTACATTGAATCCAAACAACTTTAATATAATTCCACGAGATACTGAATTCTCCAAAGATTGCCCTATATTTATGCACCACATTAATTTCAATTGGCCTTATAGAGGTCGGTTGGTGGTCATCGGCGCCGGTCGTTACCTACGTGTTTTATCCCATGGATTTAAAGACTTCTGAAATTATAATCACCTATGATATCGAAGATCGTCCTTATATCTTTCTGTATAGTATACCATTGATGGAGCCACTCTTATTATGGACGATCATTGGACATTATTTAGAATCCTTTGATTCGCAAGATTGAAGGACTTAGAAAACTATAAATTTTCAAGATATGAAAGATTGCCCTATCTTTATGTATGACATCGATTTGAGCTACTTTTAGGGTGGGACCGTTCATCGTTCGTGGTCTAGGGTCTCTTTTATTCATGGAATTCAAGGACCATATAAATAGAAAAACACATAAATATAACATCATGCCTTCTGAAAGTTAAGTAAATCAAGAGAAAGAACAATTTTCAGAAAATAAAAAACACTCTCAAAGGCCTAATTCTTTATAGATTATTAATACATTCAACTACACAAATCAAACCACCCACAAAAGGAAAATTCTAAAATGGTATGAACTCCAACGAGTGATGGGGCGTGAATGGCCTTATCGTAATTACATGTCTCCACGAAGGGTGAAAGTGTAAAGTGAGAAGGCAATGGGGTTTTTGGCCTAAAGCCCTCGCTCCCCTCTTCTCCTCTCCCCTGTTCATCTCTTCCTTTTTATTCGATTCCTCTGTTCCCTTCCCCTCCCCTCCCATCTCCCCCCCACCCTATATTAAATCACCGCGCACCCACCTTCTCTCCTCTCCAATTGATTTCTTTTTTCAAAGAAGCAACTTGCGTTTCGGCTTTGCAAAGTGGCGTCGAGGCAAGATTTGGAGCGGAATGTGAGCGGTCAAATCTTTCTTTTCTCTTCGCCGCCTTGTGCTCCGTGCGCTCTTGTTCCTTTGGCGGTTCTTGAGGCGCTGTTACCGTGTCGTGCAGTGTGGCCGCGAGGAGGAGGAGGAGGGGGACGAGGCGGCAGCCATGGCGCAGGATTCTTGGGACGCAGACAAGATGTGAGTTTCGTTCCTCTCCCTGCTCCGCCTCCGGGTTTGTTTCAGTGAGCAGATTGCTTTTGGCAGGGAAACACGCCGCCACTTTTTTTTTAATCTTCACACATTCTCTCTCGATGTGTTCGAGATGAGGGTTTCTTCGCGTTCCTTGAAATTTCTTCGTTTCTGTGTGCCTCCCCCCACCGTTGATTTCCTTTCGCAGGTTGGTTTCTTCGCCGTCCGTTCCACACCATTCTTTCTTGTGTTTTTTTTGCCCTCAGCGGCGCCTCTTTCTTCCCTTGGTATCAGATTATCCGCTGAAAAACAAATGCCCTGCATTATTCGTTCAAGAACAAATGCTTTATTAGGTCATTTCTTGATGAAATTTCTATTTTCCCGTTCTGCACATTTCCCACTTCTTTTGCAAAAGTTGCCACCTTTTATCTTCTTTCTATGTTTCTTTTTCTGCCCTTCTTTTTTCTTCCCGGTAATAGGTCTGTTCCTTGCGTGTCTGCCTTTGCTGCTGCCTGCAATGCAGCTGCCTCTTGGTTTGCAGAGAGTTTAATGCATCTTTACGACAAGTGCTTAAATGCACATTTTATCTCTATTTTTTCCTCCTTTTTTTTCGCTGTCATCTCCTGTTGCTTCCAGTGCCTGTGGCTTCCTTGTTGGGGTTTTTTCCTGGAGTAAATTTTGCTTAAGAGGAGATTTTCTTTAGGATCTTTCGTGCCTTCTTCTAATTATTATTAACCTTGATGATGTACTGATCTGTGGTATGAACCTAATGTTTGCCATGTGTATCGCTGGCGAAGCAGCTTGGATGTGTACATCCATGACTACCTGGTGAAGCGGAACTTGCAGAGCACTGCAAAGGCGTTCCAAGCCGAATCCAATCTGTCTCCAGATCCTGTTGGTGAGTGCTACAACGCCATGTGTATCATGATCAAAGCACTTGCTGCCAGGAAGGCTCCATTTTAGTTTCCAAGCTCTATCTTTCTGCATTAGGGCCAGATATTTTGATTCCTGTAGGTATTATTGTTAGGTAGACAGTTCCTTTGTTGTCAGGTAGGCAGTGCTTGTGCGACAGAGATGCATGACTAGAAGCAAATGTGCATGCAACTGTTCTAAACATTGTATTGTCTTAGTCTGATTTTACCTATGCAAATGTCTGATATCTGCTTTCTGAAGAACGAAACTTAATTTTACTGCACTGACATGTGTCACTTTAATTTTGCAATAGCAATTGACGCCCCAGGGGGTTTCCTCTTTGAGTGGTGGTCGGTCTTCTGGGACATCTTCATTTCAAGGACCAACGACAAGCATTCCAATGTTGCTACTTCGTACATTGAGGTTCTTATATGATGCACTGCCTCTGCACATGCATATCGATTTACTTGTGCTACTGCGGTTAAATGATACAAGTTTACAGTAAACATGTAAATGTTTCATTGCATTAGTCAATCCCACCACCTGGTCGCTGATAGGAGTATGTTCTCATCATAAAGCATACTGAAAATTTCCACATGAATAGTAGAGGCAAAATCCAAGAAACTTTCATTTGACTGTTGAAAGAAGGAAAAAAAACCCTAATCCATCTACCTTGGTTAAATCTTTATGGTTCATTCATGTTTATTTCATTTTTTTTGCACAATTAGCTAATTAAAGGATGACAGCGTAACCGCACAACTATTGACGGACCTGTGACTATGGCCAGACATCTTTGAGCATGGGTCTGCAAATATTTGAGTTGTCTTTCCCATATATATCAACTGGATTCTGTTCAGACTGGTGGTTCATCTGTGATGTGTTTGTTTCAAGCTACTTTTAAATATTTCAAATTAAATCTAATGCGCCATACCAAACACCAAAACCTATTTCCAACGGTCCAGAGCCAATTATTTTTATGTTCATTCTGTGTATAAGAGTATAAAACAATAAGTTGTGTTAGTTTAGCGCTTGATAGTAGCTAAGCTCGCATTTATCCATTAGGCTTTTGTTTCTGAGTAGTCAGTACCTGTATATTTTTTGTAGCTACCACCTGCCTCCTGCTCTGGAATTGCTTGCCACTGCTAGCTATATAGTGTGATAATCTTGCATGATCATGAAGTATCTTTTCCCCGTGTTTGCATGGTCTTGTTCCCGTATATGACTATAATTTTGTGTCCCAGACACAGTCGATTAAAGCTCGAGAGCAGCAGTCATCATTGCAGCAACAGCAGCAGCATCCTCATTCCCAGCAGTCAGCACAGCAGATCCAAATGCAGCAACTCATGCTACAGAGGCAGCAGCAGGAGCAGCAACAACAGGAGCAGACCCAACAACAGCCACAACATCCTCAGCAGCAGCAGCAGCAGCAGCAGCAGCAGCAACGTCGCCAGCAGAAGCAACAGCAGCGTAATGAGAGCAGTTATTTGCCCACAAGTCCCCAGAATGGTTCAGTATCTGCTGATCCTCCAACACAACTAAATACTGTAACAAGTTCTTTGTCTGCAAAGGCGTATGAAGAGAGAATGAAGATTTCTGCGCAGAGGGACACCTTGGATGAGGCATCAGTAAAGGTAATTCCCAAGTGGCAGTATGTACTGTTAGTTAAATACCCCTCAAATATTTTTGATATAAAATGATACACACTGATATTTCCACCCTAATCTGCACCACAGCAAAGGTTTAATGAAAATACTGGGCAGCTTCTGGAATCAAATCCGGCATCTTTGCTGAAGTCTGCAGCATTCTCAGCTCAGGCTTCCGGGTATAAACTACAAACTATTTAGTAATGCTTGTTATAGCATTGTATTTACTTGTGGGAGCTTTGTAATACATACAACTGATGGTCCTGTGACATCATCTATTTTAGTACAGTTAGCAAATGTAAAAAAATAAATCTGAAGTTCCAATTCTGTTGCTTTTTGTCTTATCCCATCAATTAGAGTCTGAGCTGAATTCTCTATTCTATTTTTACTTGCTCATTTTGTACCTTTCTAGTTCCTACGGAACTCTAGTTGTGGGTTCATAAATCAATAGCTTGTTCCTGCTGTAGTTTTGTTTGCATATTGTTCTTTCATGATGACTCGCTTGTCACAATGGAGTGGTTTCGGAGGTATCAGAGCTACTTGGTTAAACATCCTTGATGTTTTCGTGCTCGGCAACCAAAAAGTGTTTTAATATATTCTGTAACTTCATCTTTCCCCCCTCTTTACTTTAGGATTATAGGAATTCACTCTTCTAATATATCTGATCACCAAGTAGCAAATTTTGATACTATGCATCCTAAGAATATCTTGAAGACGATAATTCAATCTATTCTGGTTAACTGGAAATGCAATCTATTCTATCCATGGTGGTTTTGGGAGTTTAGTTTGAACATCCGAATGCATAAATGCCCATTACAGCTTTTACACGCTGATCTTAAGATAGAATGAAAATCTATTTGATTGATCCATTAGCATGCTGTCCAGTATTCATTGAGACTATTGTTTTGCTGTAATGAATTATGCAAAGTCATGGCATGCATTTACTAGGTCCATAAAGACCAGTTGCAGCAAACATGTTAGTGAAAAGATTGATGTAAAGCATCTCTGTCTGCTGATTATACGGATGCTGTTATGACGTTTCTGTCTTTAATTTTCAATTACAAGGACATTTCTGTTATGTGCATGTGCGTTTGATATCTTCGCTTAGCTGTTTATATGATTGTTATTTTCCCGCAAAAAAATATGATTGTTATTAGGGCACAAATGTTTGGTTTATGTTTTTAGGTAGTCCGTGCTTTTCTTAACTGGATTGCTGTTCTTACAACCGTTAGGCAAATATTTCAAGGATCAGCTGGTGGAGTGTCAGGTACTTTGCAACAAGCTCAGGCCAGGAACCTACAGCTTCAGGGATCAACACAGGTAATATGTACATGTCTTAACTGGGTTGCTGTTTATTTAAGATATTGTGTTCACTTATGTGCCAGTATATATAAGTTTGTAAGTCTAATTGTACCAGGAAATCAAGGCAGATTCAAACGCCACTCTAAATCTTAGGGCTGCAGGAGCAGACGGATCATTACTTGGAGTACCAGGTTTTTGCCATTGAACTCTAGTGTAAATTGATGTTTCTGCTTTTATTCCTGCTTTCATGTGGTTTTCACATCTATAGATCCGTAGTCTACTGAACCTGAAAACATGTTTCCTATTTTGTAGTAGTAATTAATCATTAGCGTTGCAAACAGTTTTCTTTTATCTTGTGTAGAACTTGTATAGATCATTAGGCCCAGATTCGAATATATACAAAAAATGTTATGGTTGTTTAACATACACAACTTAAAGGTGGTAAAATTTTACAAAGAGTACAAACATACAATTCTGTTTTCATATATAAATGCACCGATCATTATGCAGAACACATGCATCTAATATTGTGGGCTTCTATGCATTGAAACGTTAATATTTGTTGTTTTAATTTGTGTACGGTCAGTGATCTACAGTGTAGGCATGATGTAGGTCTATTCTCTAGTCTCTAGAAGGGAGATTATGTTTCTTAATGCAAACATGAAAATCTCTGTTATTTTAGTTTTGAGGAATAATTAGGCTGCACAGCTGTCACTACCACACATATTCTCCATCTTTTTGTTTATGTAGCCTCATGGTTGCTTTTGTGCCTGTCTGCTGCAATCCGGGACTCTGACTCTTTGTTAGATGTCCTAATACCTGTCAACTTGTATTGTTCATTCACATACTGATTGTTATGGTTTAATTTTAATACTCTGCTGTCTGGCAGGCACTAATCCAGCAGGGCACAATATGACCTTGAAAGGGTGGCCTCTCACGGTTAGTTTTTCACTTGATTAAATCTCTGTCGTCTAAATTAAATTTGCAGCAAGTAGGACTAATACATATTTTATGTTCTTACGACGTATTTCAATTTGGTCACAATTGTTCAGGGTTTAGATCAGTTTCGATCTGGATTTCTCCAACAGAAATCTTTTATGCAGAATCCCCAAGCATTGCAACATCTTCAGTTTCTCACTCAACAGCAGCAACAACAGCAACAGTTGCTGCTTCAAGCACAACAAAATATTACATCTTCATCTGGAGAGATGGATGCCCGAAGGCTTCGGGTGCTTTTGAGCAGTCGAAGGGATGGTCAGTCAAACGCATTCACAGATATTATTCCTAGTGTGGGGCCTTCACTGCAGAACATGTATTCACATGTGCAGCCAATGGAGACCGATATGCTGATGAAGGTAAGTCCGACGTACTATTTATGTTATATGCATATAACTGCCCATACTTTTACTGCGGTTTATGCATGTAGTCTCACGCCTTGTTTTCTTTTCTTTTGTGTCTCCCCATTGGTTCCTGCCACAATACAAATACTGAATTTGGTCACTGAGCAATCATTCTTTTTAACGGGATCACTCATCGGATTTATTTAAACCTGTCATAAGAAAATATGCCATGTTGACAAGTTGGCGTTCTTATTGGATAAGAGGTTTTGTGTGTAATTTTCTTTTTCCTTTTCTGTTTGTACATAAACATTACGGTCTTCGGTTCAAAAAAAAAAACAAGTTGGCATTCTGCAGTATCAATTTTCTTACGAGATAAGTGCGTATTACCCTCCTGAGCTTCGGGCCGAGTTTAAAATTATGCTCGGTGAGCAGTCATCGAGCTTTACTTAAATTTATCATAAGAAAACAATCCTAGGGTAGTTTACCTCTCGCTTCTTGTTTGTGTGGATGACATGGCTACCTGGTTGAGCTGTTGCCTACTCTCCAGCTCAGGCTGTTTCTGAGGTCACTGGTGATCCATTGACCAACCCAAGCCCCCCGCCCCCCAAAGTGGCAGATTCAAAGTCCACAAGGCCCAGTGTGCCTCTGCTAGTCTACAAGCGGCCCTTTGCCAAGCCCAGAGTCAGTGTGTTCAAATCGACCTCTGCCTCCCCAGTCAAGAGCTGACTCTTCAAGAGTGGGCAATCTCCTGCCAAAACCTATTTCCAGCTTGATTCTAAAATATCGAGTAGAGAAGTTTTCACTCAGCAACCAGCCCCAGAACAACCCATTGAGATCCATCAAAACCTGAGGAGGCCGCTGCCGTGACCAGTGAAGACGTTCACTAATTTGCAGCTCCTGGGGCCTCTTTGGCCCCGCATCTAAGCTTTGTTTGTTTCTGCATTTCACATGTAGGGTCATAATTTGTATAACTAACTGTTGAGCTGGTTCGTTGTCTTTATGTCATTGCCGAACCTTGCCTATCATCTCAATGGACTCCTTCCGTCCTTGTCAGGCACCCACCTTCAGGACTGCCCACCTTAGAGGACTGCCCACCTTCAGGACTCCTTCCGAACCTTGCCTAGTGTGCTACCTCATCTTCTTTCAGTCTACCTAGTGTGCTACCTCCAGCTTCTTTCAATCTACCTAACCTACCATGGATACCACAAACTGGAAATGGAATTTTCTGAACTGGAACATAGAGGTCTTAGCTCTGACATCAAAGTAAATGCTGTTACAAAAAATAAATAGAGGAAAGCGGCTACATGCTATTTGCATACACAAAGAAATACTGTTTGGATCTCTGACATTAGCACATAAAGGCTCAATCCATTCCTTGGTTAAAAATGTCTTTTGCACCCTACGTGTGCACAAAGATATAGTTCAACAATGAATTGCTTATCCAAACACTTCCTTTTGTAGCTTCAAATCTCAATGTGAATGGCCTCCGTCTTAGAATCACTTTAAACTTGTACAACTTAGTGCACCTCCATTCAAAATGAATACAAATTCAAATCACGAACAATAATCATCTTTGAGAGTAGAAGTTCGCGTCGGTGGAGCTATTTACTACGAGTTCATCCTGACCTTAATAGAGTAAGAACACATCCTTATTGTTTTCAAGTACTTAATGATATTCTTAACAGCTGTCCAGTAGCACTTACAATCAGCTCTTTGTCAGTCTGGAAGTTCGCATGATCACATGATCATCTAGCTAACACATCCTTATTGTTTTCAAGTACTTAATGATATTCTTAACAGCTATCCAGTACCACTTACCATCAGCTCTACCCTAGCGCTACCATTTATGATATTTTGTATCTTAATAGAAACCCTCACCACTTCCCCTCTTTGTAGTAGAAGATAGCTGCTTTACAACAGCAACGGCAAAGCAGCAATCAGCAACAGCTCCTTCAACAATCATTACTTAGCCAGCTACCACAAAGCTCAAATCACTTCTCAGGCCATCATGAAAAAATGGTGCCTGGGAGTGTTTCTATGGATGGAAGCTTGTGCTATTCCTTTCGTGGAAATGAACAGGTTTTACTCTGTTCTGCATGATCCAACTTTATCATCTTAACATCTTATTGCGTTTTGTTGAATCTCCAAGTTTCCATAAGTTTGTAAACCCCAAACTCTGATATGGTTTTGCAGGCTTCCAAGAATCAAAATGGGCGAAAACGCAAACAACCTATCTCATCATCCGGTCCAGCTAACAGCTCTGGTACTATGAATACTACTGGCCCCTGCCCCAGCTCAGCACCCTCAACTCCTTCCACAGATACACCAGGAGACACCATATCAATGCCACCGATGCACCACAATGCTAGTATATCGAAGGCCTTAGTTGTTTTTGGTTCTGATGCCCCAGGCACAAGGGAATCGCCAACAAACCAGATTGTAAGTTATTGTTTACTAGTACTTTGGAAGTATTTGGACGTACAACTACTATTATTAGCCCATCTCTGTTCTGTTGGTTGATCCTTTTGTGCCCTGACTTCTGTAGGCTGACATGGATCGCTTGGTGGAGGATGACAGCTTGGGAGATAACGTGGACTCGTTCTTGTCACATGATGATGCTGCAGGTCCAAGTGATGCCCGCAGCCGTTGTATGGCTTCTTCTAAAGGTGCAATTCTTTGGTCTAGCTGTTTAATACCAAAGGCTTACGCCAATTATTGGCACTGGTTCCCTGGGTTACCAGTGTAGTACCCACAGGTCCCAATCGGGTAAACTGTACTAGGTTGTGGTTAGCATGGAAACTGTGAGCTGTACAGACCCTGGTCCCCTTTTTAGTGAAAACCTAACAGGTGTCGAAGTAGTATGCTGGTTCAATGTGTTATATTTACATTGTTTACTTGAAAGTTGTATCATAAGTTTGTTTCATATTTAACCTTTTGTGTATGTTTTATGCAGGATTCACCTTCCGAGAGGTTTCTTCAGCTCGAGCAAGCACCAACAAGGTTGTATGTTGTCACTTCTCATCAGATGGAAATCTACTTGCTACTGGGGGTCATGATAAGAAGGTAAACATGCATGTTCATGCTAACCAGGCTGCTCAGTCAAAGGGATTTTGTCTGAGTTCTGGAGACTTGCATCCAAAATTGGTGTTGAAACTGAAATGTACAACTGTTATGTTGCAATGCAGGTGGTATTGTGGAATGCTGAAACTTTAAAACAAAAGGCAGTATTGGAGGAGCATTCTCTTCTGATAACTGATGTACGGTTCGGTCCAAGCATCCCACGTATTGCTACATCATCATTTGACAAAACTGTCAGGGTCTGGGATGTCGACAATGTAAGTAAGCCTGTGCGGTTTGTCAACGCTCCAACTTTTGCTTACCCATCTGCTTCCTTGTGATTCGCCTGTCTTACATTGCACAACTCTGTCAAGTAACATCGAATGATAATATCAAATTGCTATTTTTTATTCGTAACTCAGGTGTTAATGCCATCTCAGTTACCTTTTATGCTGAAACTGGAAAGCATAGTTAATTAGGCTGTGAAACTCACAAAAGAGAGCAGTTTAAGCAATGTCCATGGCAAGGCTACCTGTCATGAAAGCTCCCACCACCCCCAACATCAGTTCTTAGATTCCTTCACACGGCACAAATTCTTCGTCTAGGAAGTGGATCTTATTTGTTCTGGGGTGTATGTATGATGGTTCTAATTTGATTTGGATGCTTGGGAGATGTCTATCCTTGTTTCTCTTAAGAGTTAAAAATGCAGCAAAGTTGTATGTTTTACTATATAAACATGCCATTAACATTTGACTCCTGCAATGTTTTTTCCAGCAAGATGATACAGTCCATACGTTTACCGGGCACTCAGCATCTGTTATGTCGGTGGATTTTCACCCAAACAAGGATGACCTCATTTGTTCTTGTGATGGGAATGGTGAGATTCGGCTCTGGAGTATCAGCAACGGAAGGGCCGTCCGAAATTTCAAGGTTACTAAACTTTGCTTACTGAGCAATCTGTTGATCTCTAGTAGCCTTACTTTGTCCATACAATTTTGTTCTAAAAGTAGTGAGATGCCACCGGCACAAGCAGCAGATGGTTTTAAATGAGATCACTTGCAGATCATCTGTTTGTTGATTTATTTACTTGTAATGCCTGTGTAGGGAGGTTCGAGCCAGCTGAGATTTCAGCCACGTCATGGTGGATTTCTTGCAGCAGCTTCAGAGAATGTTGTATCTATACTGGATGTGGAAACACAAGCTTGTGTTAGGATATTTGAGGTTTGTATTGGATGGCTCTAACCTCTATATTTCTGCATCACAACTGGATGCAGATAATCTGCTTATGTTTAGTTCACTAAGTGGCATCAGGATATAGTGTCCAACTAAATCTCAGTATCTACTTCCTTGTTTAATTGTTTACTCAACCTTTTGAGATTCACTTGCATTTATGACAAATTGGTGTTGCCTGGGTATTCTCTCAAGTGCTCAGGTTGCTGCTGTAATAAGAATTTACTTGTCTACTAATTGAAAATTCCCTAGGTCATGACAAGAGAAAACTTCAACCCTATCTTGGTAATTTTGCAGGGTCACACAGAGCATGTCGATTCACTTTGTTGGAGCCCCACTGGTGACTATGTTGTCTCTACCAGTGAAGACACGGTAAAAGTATGGTCTGTGAATTCTGGGAATGAGAACTGTGTGCAAGAGCTCAACAGCACCGGGAGCAAGTTTCATGCATGCGCTTTCCACCCTAAGTATCCATCTTTGCTCATCATCGGTTGCTACCAGGCAAGTGTTTTTAGCGCGTAACAGCATTTTACGGCCATGACACGTCCGAAAGTAAATTGCAAAGAACTATAAATGTGGTTGCAAATGAAATGATCTCAACTACAATTTTAGCTTCGCGTTGGGAATTTTCATCTTTTTAATACAAGCATGACCTAGAATTCCAACAACAATTTTAGCTTCAAATGTAGTTGCAAATGAAATGATCTGAACTACAATTGGATACCTTTTTTTAATGTTTATAAGAATAGACATGATGATTCCCTGCTAAGATACATTTAATTGACGATAAGGATAGACATGATAATTCACTTTTTCCTCCTAAGATATTCACGCTGTTGACTTACAAGTGTTTCGTGTCCAACACTGCAGTCTCTGGAGCTGTGGGACATGGTGGAGAACAGGAGCATGACCGTCGCAGCGCACGACGGCCTCATCTCTGCCTTGGCCTCCTCAAGCTCCGGCCTGGTGGCTTCAGTGAGCCATGACAAGCACGTGAAGCTGTGGAAATGATCCGTCTCGCCGCTGCTCTCGCTCGCTCTGAACCGTAACCGTGGTGGATGAGCGAGCGCCTTTTGCCGCACTGTATCTCGATCCGCGGTGCCGGTGCTGGAGACGACTCTAGATAGCATAATAGCCCCCTAGTTATGCAGCGTATGACGCTAGACTGAATATATATGGTTGGTTGGAGGTACAAGCTTTAGCTTGCTATATAAACCCTGGGACCGTGGGAGGGTGGATTGATTGCCTTTTTGTATAGAACATCAGCAGCTAAATATATCTATCTGAGTTTGGACACCATATCTGGTCTATGAAATGGTTGTGGTCTGAAAGTGCTGCTGCTCTGAATGATGGATGAGGATTACGTGAACGAGTTTCGTGGCTAGTTGATTTTACTGTAGGTGCGTACTATATGTGGTTTCTCGTGAGAACGAGTTTCAAGCCTTGGATGCCACGCCACGCCATCCTAGTGTGGATGCTTCAAGCCTAGGAGAAGGAAAAAGATCTGTTGGTGGGATACGGCAACCTACGCGAATAAATTGCAAAAACTTCACCACAATTGTGAGCCCTAAAAAAACCACCACCTTATCATATGTTTTTTACTTAAAATAAAAACCTTCCGGTTTCTTCTTGACAGTTCTCCAAAAACGTTGATCCATCGATTATAGAAGTCAACATCGAATCATCGGCATTCTTTTAGTGCTAGATCTTCAGGTTCTTGGGATGATGTAATCCCTGACTTGGTTTCTCATTTACTTGTAAACGACATGACCATCATATGAGAAATAAAGTCTATTTGTTGCCCCCCAAAAGAAAAACATCGCCAGATTGGCCTAACCTGGGATGATGTAATCCCTGACTTGGTTTCTCATTTACTTGTAAACGACATGACCATCATATGAGAAATAAAGTCTATTTGTTGTCCCAAAAAAAAAAAACATCGCCAGATTGGCATAGGCCTCGAAGGCTAATCCGAGTCACATCCACAACTTCACTTCCGGTCTGGGCAGCCGGCGTTGAGTGAGTTCTACCCCTCCCCCTACTGCATTGTCTCATTTGTTTGCTGCTAGTGCAAATTGGTCCTGCCGTTAGTGCAATTGAGGAACTGGGCATTAGGTATAAGAAATTTAGGGGATTGGCGTTGTTGTTAGTGCTATTTAGGAACTAGGCTTTCTCAATTAGTTCAAATTTAGGAACTAGGGCTTCACAATTAGTTCAAATTTAAGAACTAGGTTTCTGATTAGGTGCAATTTGGGAAGTAGGGTTTCTAAATTATCCTCCTTAATTTGTTTGCAGCTTGTATGATGACATATGGATGGTTCCATTTCCAAGGTTGTGACGATTTGAAAGGACTTCATGTCATTATATATAACCTATGCGAATATGTTAGCTTTAATTGGGACATAGGGCTATGATCCCGACTCCATGTATTATGTGAAAGAAGAGTGTAGGTATGGCAGATTGGCAGGGACGGAGCTCATAAACTCAATGAAAAATGTAGAGAAATGTTGCGGTTATATGTAGAGAAGATGTGTTACAGTCATTGTTATGAAATGAAGAACAACAAAGGAATCAGATGTTCAAGTCAACATTGAAGATGGATGCGAAAAGCAAGTCTCAATTCCAGAAATTGGACAACCTCTTGTATATGAGATTGGTCGGTGTATTGTATCTGAGTCAATGTAGTAAACAAGCAGAGTGGTCTGCTCCTCTGTTACAGTAAACACAACGCTCGTAAACAGAGTATCATTTCACTCAAGAGAGTTGTAATTTGAGAAAGGAGAAGGACATTCTCGAGGTGAATGAGATAGATGATTTTTTAAGTGAGTTTGTTGATGACATGAGAATAATGTATCAAGGAAGAGGTAGTGGAAGAAGGGAGAATACGGAGGAAAGGGGTGACAATGCTGACAGTTCAGAAGATGATGATGAAAGTTTAGATCCTGAGTATGACATGGGGAGGAAGAGGATGTAGAGCTGAACCAAAAAATCAAGGGTCTTAAGAGGAAGAGAGATTCTGAAGGTGATACAGAGCCAAAAGACTTGTTGTGAGTTGGAGAAGGAGGAGGAGGATGGCTTTGTTCAACCAGAGCCTTTGTAGAAATTACCTGTGAGAATAGGTCCAACTACTAGATCTCATTGCAGTCCACAAAAAACACTTGAGGATGGCTACTTGCCCTCATCTGATGAAAATATAAACACAATACAAGTTAAGGATTCAAATGATGAAGTGGCGTTCTTTGTTCCGTCAAGTATGAGAAAGTCCAGGTCAAAGAAGAGAAAGGTCAGATAATGGTATCAATCTATTGGAAGACATGCTTTCTTGATGTTTACCAGTTTAGTGAACTTGCATGTCATTCAAAGGAGGAACTTCCATTACCACATAAACAACAAAGATAGGATAATAGTAGATTTTCTTGAGGAAGGATGCATTTTTAAATGGTTGCCTATGAAATTGCCAATCAAAATATATATGTATAAGAAAGTTGCAACTAGAGTATACATGTGCTCCATGTGGTGAGAATTGCAAGGTGCCTACAAAGTTTGTGGCCAAAGAAATTGAGGATAGCTTGAGGACAGATCCTAGAAAAAGGAGTTGACACAATCACAGAGAAGACAAAAGAGAAGTGTGGTGTGGAGGTTGGGAAGAATAAGGCATATATGGCAAGGCAGCAAGCTCTGTTTGTTGCACAGGGTGATTAGGAAGCAATACACAAGGATCAGAGACTATTTTCAAACAATGTTGGACACAAACCCTAGGAGAAGATGTATTGTGACCACCAGAGTGGTGAAAGAGCATCCAGGTCCCAATCTTAGGTTTCATAGACTGTTCATTTATCCTGGAGCACAAAAGGAGGGGTTTCCCAAAGGGTGTAAACCTTTTATTATATATTCTTGTCACATTTATTTCAATTGATTTATAGTCACATATATTTTCATTGCATTCTCAACAACTTTTGCTCTTTATTGATTTCACTCCTAGATGGTTGTTTTCTTAAGCCGAACACAAGTCAACGAATCCTATCCGCAACAGGTAGAGATGGAAACAATAACACCTACCCATTGGCTTTGGAGTAGTTGAGAAGGTGGACATACCAAGTTCGTGCTGCCTTTTAACACAACCCAAGATAGCTATTGGGGAAAATCAGGACAATTTGGCAACTACACAATCATTTCAGATAGGCAGAAGGCCAGTGATACGTCTCAAATGTATCGACACTTTATGATTCATGGTATGATGATACCAATTATAATCACTTTGGGCATAGTTTTAACTGAATCTTATATTGGACTAACATATTAATCCAGTGTCGAGTGACTCATTTTCTGCTATTTTTGTATTTTTAGAAAAATACCGAGAAAATGTGCCAAAAAATCAACAAAAACACTTTTGGAAGTTTGAGGAACAAAAGGACCCCTTGAGACATGGACCCACACCTTGTGGGGCCCATAAGCCCTAGGCGCCCCTAGTCACCCTAGGGCTAGGGCGCCTATAACCTGTGGGGACCCCCTGGCTAGCCTTATATATACCCTCGCAACTCATCACTATTTTACGGAGTAATTTTTTCACCGCTGCCACATCGCGTTTTCGAGGTGATCTTTGTTTTCAACCTTGATTTGGAATTCTCCCGGAGGGGGAATTCATCTTCATCATCGACCTCGATCCTGGTGTTCCAAAATGTGAGCAGTCCACCTCCAGGACTACGGATTCATGGCAGTAGCCAATGTTGTAATCTCTCCTCCTAGTTGTATTTTTTATGTTCAATAAAATAGCTAGACAAGCATGTTTGTAGTTTATCACACGAGTTTGTGGTGGTGATGTAGATCATGTGATGGATTAACTCTCTATGTTCAAATTATTTCATGATTCATGTTTGATATATAGATGCATAATTTTTTCGGATGCTTGTCTTCGCTTTGCCAGTTTAGATCGGTAGCAAGTAGTGGAAGAGGTGTGCATTAGTTGGGTTCAAGTCTTGCAAGCAATCTACCATAGTGACAGAAAATGGAAAGTGTTTGTTTGAATTGTTGCCACTAAGGGTTAAGGGTTAGTAGAAGAAGAAGAATCCTCTAATCATAATAGTATATCATCATTCTAAATGGAATTGCCCCTTTTACACTTGATGTCCATATGATGCAGAGTATCTCGGTCTATGGGAGGGCTATTTAGCTAAAGAGGCATGAGAAGGTCTCGACCTTTAGTATTATGGACGTACTGCCTATATGTATATATATTCTCACATTGTTTATTGTTTACTTATCCGTCATGAACATGAGTATTTTCATATTGCACGTTTACACATGAGAAAGTCACCTACCACAATTTTTACGCGTTGAAGGGTTAACCTATGAACCCAGGTCCAATTTCCACCATAAGAATCACCTTCCAACAACATTTACACGTTTGTTTTATTTCAAAATACAAAAAGATATTGTCACACTTGTATAACTAGCAAGAGTAGCAGGGATTGACGCCCTTGTTAGAATTGTTGGGGACACAAATAGAGTTTTATTGTGTTGCACAACATACCATTGTTGCAAGTTTCTTTTACCTTCACAGATTGATACCTTAGTTTTTTACTGAGGGGAAAGTTTACTTATTGTTATAAACTCCCACGCTTGGGAGCCCAACACGTGTAATATGTAGACTGAGTCAGTCATTTAGTTTATTTATTTCTCAAGGTCCTTACAAGCACGCCCGCACACATAAATTACTTTGAAATCCTTTAGGTGACAAATTCTTCTTCCTCCAATCCATCGGCGGCAAACCATGAGCATAGCTTGATGCCACCTCTGAGGCCTAGTGGAGCAAACTTTTCTAAACTCAGGAGCTTGTAGAAGAAGTAGCCGAGAAGTCAACAATGTAGACCTTTAACGCCGATGACCATGATATACGAAGCAAGTCACCTCCTCGGAGAAAAAAAAACGTCGATAAGGGTCTCTAGAAACTCCAAAGACCGCGAAAACCAGTAGAATTCAGAGAGATCCGCCAAAAACCTAAAATGACCAAATTCCTAAAAACTACTTCCTCCGTTCGGAATTACTTGTCGCAGAAATGGATGTATCTAGACGTATTTTAGTTCTAGATACATCCATTCCCGAGACAAGTAATTCCGAACGGAGGGAGTATATGGCTCCACATGCCCTCCACCCACGACAAGCACATCAAACGAAACATGAATACATGAGGAGAACATTAATTTCTAGACAGGGAAAGTGCAGCCACCCGCCGCGCCAAACCAGACACGTAATAAACTCTCTAAAGAAAACCTAAACCAAGTCGCCCACACCGTTGCACGTCAGATCTGGGTTTGAGTTCGGGCATGCTTCTGTCGGAGGTTGCCACGCAAACTCCTTTTTACCGGAGGCGGGATGTACCGGAGCGGCATCCACCCTTCACATGCTTTATGGTCTGTGCATAAGTAGGGCCCATCCATATGTATAATCATGTATTGAGACAGGTGACCTTTTGTATATAGTCAACTCAATGTCAGACTAGTAGGGTTCATGTCAGGGAGAGGCAGTACTTTTTGCAGTGGAATGTACGCATGCATGCAACATCTCTCCTCTCTCTCAAACAAATCCATGCATTTTATTTTTGGTTATACTTTTAGATGACCAATATTTTTTACAGCTTTGTTCTATTATTTAAAATTTTCATATATTCAAATTCTTGAACATAAGATCTTTATAATGATACCAATCTTGAATATATTTAAACTAGTTTAATTTTTACTATTTCAATCATATCAAAATATTAATTTCACTCATTTCAAATTACAATTTTCGAAATGATTGAAATCAGTTATTGAAATGATTGAAACACTTTTCCGAATATAGTTTTCTTTGTGAGTTTCATATTCTAGCTTGTGGAACTATTTCTTCAATGGAGTAATTGTGATGTGTTTTACTGAAACTAGTGAAATTTATCTTTTGTAATAAGTGTAATCAGTTTTTTGAAACAAGTGAAATATATTATTTCAATTGAGCGACTGTAGTGTGTTTTCTGAATGAGTGAAATGAGTTATTTGAAAAAAGTGAAATTATTTTTTGGTGTGAAACGACTTTTTCATTGTGTGATACTGATATTTCTGCTGAGTGAAATATGTTTCAATATTTTTTTTCATAAATACGAAGTGAAATTAGTTTCTCATATATTTTTTGTAATGAGTGAAATCAGTTTTCTGAAACTAGTGAAATGAGTGAAATCTATATTTTGTAAATGAGTGTAGTGTGTTTTCTGAAATGAGTGAAATAAGTTATTTGAATAAAAGTGAAATAAAACCTTTTTTGTTGTGAAACCAATTTTTCAGTGTTTGAAACTGATATTCTTTATGAGCGGAATATATTTCAATATATTTCTTAAATTTGCAGTGAAATTAGTATTGCAAATGAGAGTAATGTGTTTTCTAAAATGTGTGAAATCTATTTTTGAAACGAGTGAAATGATTTTTTAACTTCTATTAGCGAAACATTCAAAAACACTTTTATGAAATAGAGGATCAATCTTATGTTTTATAAAAGCGATATTAAAAGATAATAAAAATATTAAAATAAGAAATTAGTGAAATAGGTTTATTTAAAATATGTGAAATTGACTATTTCAAACACGTCTAAGTTGCAGTCAAACACGTCTAAATTGAATATATTAAACTTCTATTTTACTACCATATCAAATATATTTGTGTCTGTGAGTTTCATATTCCAGTTTCCGAAAATGAGCGAAACACTAGAAAAAACTTTTATGAAATAGTGAAACAATTTAGTGTTTTATGAAAGTCATTTCAAAGATAATCGAACATATAAAATAAAATATATTTCAAACATATCCAAAATTGATCTTGTTCTGTAGATCTTGTCACCACGAATTTAAATATACAAAAAGTTTCAATAATGGACATTTGGTTCAAAAGATATAAGTCATTAAAGATATGAGGATGAAAATAAAATGCATGTCATATGTATCCCGTGAGTGAATGCATGCATGCATGCACCATTGTCTCTACTCTAACTCTCTCTCTTCTGTAAAAGCTGACAATATCTGACACTAGTACATGTATTGCTATGTATAGTCTGATATCTGAAAATAGAGTATAAAACCTGCACAGATCTTAATGAAAACGACGGAGGATGGATTGTCCACCGGTACATCCCGACACCGGTAAAATTACTTATTCGGAGGTTGCCACCGCCTGACGAAGACCGCTGCAGCACACTCACACAACCCCTAAACCAGATGCACAACAGCCCACCGGCGCCTTTCCATGGAGAGGACCTCGCCGTACGCGGCGACAGAGTGAGGACATGAGTGGCGGCTAGGCTTGTAGTAGATGGTCCGCCGCAGCCATCTCTCACACGAGGACACGAGTGGCGTCTTGCCGCTCGTTTTCTTTTCCTTTGTGTCGCTTGTTATTGTTTTATCCTCGCTGCCGTGCTTGAGTTTACACGTCCTACCAACCAACCTACCTTCGTCCACAATATCGTCACGGCCGCTTACCTCTCAGTGGAGTGAATCTAGTGGGGCCAGCTAGTACTAGTTAGCACAGCGTCACTGACATGTCGATGTGGAGATCAGGGAACACAATTCATAACTAACCACCTCCTCCCTGCATCCTTCCTCCTACACGACAAATCATTCATCTTTGTTTGTCCTACACGACAAACCATTCATCTTTGTTTGATTCATTCTCAGACTGAAGCAGAGGAAGCAGCAAATGGAGCAGGGTACTTCCTCCGTCTGAAAATACTTGTCATTAAAATAGATAAAAAAAGATGTATCTAGAACTAAAATACATCTAGATACATCCCCTTTATCCATTTTGATGACAAGTATTTTCGGACGGAGGGAGTAGTAGTCTACGCAACCATCCTCGATCTCCGCCAATCTTAGTTTCCTCTATTTGGGGCGATGATCTCATTCCCCTAGAAATTCCAAGCTCATGGTGTAATGTTAATGGACGAACATGATTTGCCCACCCAATTTACTATGGTTGCAGGTACACCATATTTGCTTGCATTAGCGGCAGCCTGCCGTGGAGGAGGAGATCTCACTCTGGAGTTGTGTTCAGGGCAGATGATGCTAACTCCCCCGAAACAAACACGTTGCGAGGGGAAGTTTACTTCTTGTTATAAATTCCCACGCCGGGGAGCCCAACACGCGTAACACTTAGACCGAGTTAGTCACTTGGTTCATTTACTTCTCAAGGTCCTTACAAGCACGCCTACACAGATAAATTACGTACTTTGAAATCCATTAGGTGCCGAATTCTTCTTCCTCCAATCCATCGGGAGCGTACTGTGAGCATAACTCGATGCCACCTCAGGTCCAGTGGAGCAAACTTTTCTAAACTTGGGAGCTTGTAAAAGCAGCATCCGAAAAGTCGTCTAGACCTGTAGACGCCGACGACCACGATCTGTGAACCGCCCTCAGAAAAGAAAACGTCGACAAGTGCCTGTAGAGACTCCAAAGATCATGAAAACCAACCAAAATCCAGACGGATCCAACGAAAACATAAAATGACCAGATTCCGAAAGAACCATAGATGAATCCACACGCCCTCCACCAACAATAATCAGACCAAACGAAACGGAGACATGTGTGAAGAACATTATTCGTACACGAGGATGGTACAAAGCCCCCATGAACAGGACCACGCCGTCGAGGGCGTTGCGCAGGCTTTGCCCGGTGACGCTGCAGAGAGGGTGGGCACATGAGTGGCGGCTAGGCTTGTAGATCTCGTGAAGCGTTTTTCCGTTTGCTTACTGCCAACCACTCCTGTCTTTTCCGAAGCAAAAACAAGAACCTTTTGCTTTGCGTCGCTTGTATTTGTTTTGTTCCTCGCTGCCGTGCTGAGTCTGCACGTCGAACCAACCAACCTTCGTCCACAATATCGTCGCGGCCGCTCACTTACCAGTGGAGTGAATCTAGTGGGGCCAGCGTGGCAGTTAGCACGGCGCCACTGACATACTAGTGCTGAAGCAGGGAACACGATTCATAACTCCACCTCCTCCCTGCATCCTCCGACACGCAGGACAAATACATTTTTGTCTTTGTTTGATTTGATTCCTCGTGAAGCTGAAGCTTATTAGGAAGCGGCAAATGGAGCAAGGTAGTCAACGCCAACCCCTCTTCGATCTCCACCAAATCCCACTTCCATTAATTCCGTGCCATGATCTCATTCCCTAGAATTCCATGCCTGTAATATCTCAGTTCAATATGGTTGCAGGCACACCATACTTGCTTGCATCAGCAGCAGCCTGCCGTGGAGGAGGAGATCTCGCCCTGGAGCTGTGTTGTTTCGGGCAGATGATGCTAATCGATCTCGTGAACCTTCTTCTCTCGGCCATCTATGTCTCGAGCTTGCTGATCGCCGCTTGCAAGAGGGAATTCAGGGTCGCCAGGGCAGGGGACCTTCCATTTCCGTGCGGTGTGGCTTCTCCCTGCTGCGCGCTTCTTGGCATTGCGTGCGTCTGCCTGGGAGTATGGGGCTCCTCTCCCCACGGAACTCTGCTCTTCGTCAGAGGCTTTGTGTGGGTGTTGTTGTCGGTTTCCTTGGTCGTCCGTCCGACGAGGTTCTCCGGAGCTCTGGCGATGGCGTGGTGGGCGGTGGACGCTGTTCTCATCACGGCCAACAGTTTGGAGAAGATTGCGACGGGTGGGAATCTGGGAGTTCTTGACGTACTGTCGTTGGCCGTGGGCTTCTTGCTTCTGCTGAGCGCGATCCGAGTTTGCAGACGCCTCACCGGGGCCGCCGCCGGCGATGGAGGCGGCGCGGAGTCCGAGCCTCTCCTTGCGGCGGGAGGCGGGGAGAGGCGGGCGGCGTTCGGCGAGGCCGGGTTCTTCAGCCGCCTGACGTTCACGTGGATGGACTCGCTCCTGCGCCTTGGCTACTCCAAGCCGCTGGGCCTCGGCGACATCCCGCCGCTCGACGCCGACGACGCGGCGGCGGAGGCGTGCCGTAAGTTCCTCGCCGAATGGCATCGATGGAGGAGGGGGTCGGATAAAACGAGCAATCTCGTGCTCCGGGTGCTCGCCGAGTGCCACAAGAAGGAGCTGCTCCTGACGGCGCTCTACACGCTGCTACGCACACTGTCCTTCGCCGCGTCGCCGGTGATGCTGTACTGCTTCGTGTCATACTCCGATCGGCAGGAGCGGGAGCGGGATCTCGGCACCGGGGCCGCGCTCGTCGCCGGCCTTCTGGGCATGAAGCTGGTGGAGTCGCTGTCGCAGAGGCACTGGTTCTTCGGGTCGAGGCGGCTGGGCATGCGCATGCGCTCGGCCCTCATGGCCGCCGTCTTCGAGAAGCAGCTGCGGCTGTCCAGCGAGGGGCGGGGGCGGCACTCGTCCGGCGAGATCGCCAACTACATCGCCGTGGACGCGTACCGGCTGGGCGAGTTCCCGTACTGGCTGCACCTGGGATGGAGCATGCCGGTGCAGCTGGTCCTCGCCATCGCGCTCCTGTTCTGGATCGTGGGCGCCGGCGCGCTCCCGGCGCTGGCCCCCGTGGCCATCTGCGGCGTGCTCAACGTCCCCTTCGCCAGGATGCTGCAGCAGTACCAGTCGAGGTTCATGCAGGCGCAGGATGAGCGGCAGCGCGCCACGGCGGAGGTGCTTCACAGCATGAAGATCGTGAAGCTGCAGTCGTGGGAGGACAAGTTCAGGGCCACGGTGCAGCGGCTGCGCGACGCCGAGGTGCGGTGGCTCGGCGAGACGCAGCTGAAGAAGGCCTACGGCAGCGCGCTCTACTGGGTGTCGCCGACGGTGATCTCCGCCGTGGTCTTGGCGGGCACGGCCGCGGTCCAGAGCGCGCCCCTGGACGCCGGCGTGGTGTTCACCGTGCTCGCCACCATGCGCGTCGTGTCGGAGCCAATGAGGATGCTGCCGGAGGTGATGTCCGTCATGATCCAGGTGAAGGTGTCGCTGGACCGCATCGGGAAGTTCCTGACCGAGGACGAGTTCCAAGACGACGCCGTGGACAGGACACCGGCCTCCGACAAGAGCCTGGACGTGCACCACGGCGTCTTCAGCTGGGAGCCCAGCAAGGGCACCGCAACCCTGAAAGACATCAACATCACCGCCACCCGCGGGCAGAAGATCGCCGTCTGCGGGCCTGTCGGCGCCGGGAAGTCGTCATTGCTGTGCGCGACCCTCGGCGAGATACCAAGAATGTCCGGATCAGTACGTACGTCGAACCAATTTCCTTGCACATACCGATGTTCTCTGACATGTATTTTTCATCTTCTTGATTCAGGTGGCCGTGAGTGGCTCGGTGGCCTATGTGTCCCAGACGTCGTGGATCCAGAGCGGCACGGTGCGCGACAACATCCTCTTCGGGAGGCCGATGAGGAGTTCAGAGTACGAGAGGGCCCTGAAGTGCTGCGCGCTGGACAAGGACATGGAGAACTTCCCGCACGGCGACCTGACGGAGATCGGGCAGAGGGGCCTCAACATGAGCGGCGGGCAGAAGCAGAGGATCCAGCTCGCCAGGGCCGTCTACAGCGACGCCGACGTCTACCTCCTCGACGACCCTTTCAGCGCCGTCGACGCGCACACCGCCGCCACCCTTTTCAATGTCAGAATAGGACTCCTCTCCTTCCCAAACCTCATTGCCACGGTTACACATCGTTTTCATGGACGTGACTTTCACTTTGTCTGCGTTGCAGGATTGCGTCATGGCAGCGCTCCAGGACAAGACGGTCATTCTTGTCACTCATCAAGTTGAGTTCCTCTCCAAGGTTGACAGAATTTTGGTAGGTTTCCACTCTCTGTCTGCACAAAACATACCATAGATGGCATAGTCTGACAGTCAGCTGTTCATATTTAGGTCATGGAGAAGGGTGAGATAACGCAGGAGGGAACCTACGAGGAGCTCCTGCAGTTCGGCACGGCGTTCGAACAGCTTGTCAATGCTCACCATGACTCAAAAACAACACTGGACTCCAATGCAGCGAAAGAAGGAGCCATGATTCAGTACCAACAGCCGATCCTACAGCATCAGGGCAGCGACGCGGAGATCTCCACCGGCAACCTGCCATCGGTCCAGCTGACCCAGGAGGAGGAGAGGGAGCTGGGAGGGGCCGGACTGAAAACATACAAGGACTACGTGTCAGTGTCCAAGGGCTGGTTCCTCCTCGTCCTCATAGTACTCACACAGTGCGTGTTCGTCGCCCTGCAGTACCTCGCGACTTACTGGCTCGCGGCGACGATCCAAAGCCGTCGGTTCAGCGTCGGGATCGTCGTGGGAGTCTACGCGGTGATGACGACCGCCAGCTGCCTGTTTGCCTATGTGAGGAGCCTTGTCGCTGCCCACTTCGGCCTCAAGGCGTCGAGGGAGTTCTTCTCGGGTTTCATGGATTCGGTGTTCAGGGCCCCCATGCTGTTCTTCGATTCTACCCCAACTGGAAGGATCATGACCCGGGTATAGTACATATATACCATTTCACAACTTTTTCAGTCATACTTATGCCGATGTTACTGCAGATTTGCACCGTTAATTATGCATTTTTATGCAGGCTTCGTCGGATTTGTGCATCTTGGACTTCGACATCCCGTTCACGATGACCTTTGTGATATCCGGCACGGTTGAGGTGGCGGCAACCGTGGTGGTAATGATCATGGTTACATGGCAAGTTGTTCTGGTTGCTGTTCCTGCTGTGATTGGGGTTCTGTACATCCAGGTGAGAGCATCATGCATGAAAGAACCCTACATTCATCTTCTTGTGCAGAGCCGATGTGAACAATGATGCTGTTGCAGAGATACTACATTGCCTCCGCCAGAGAGTTGGTGAGGATCAACGGCACCACAAAGGCGCCTGTGATGAACTACGCCGCTGAATCGATGCTTGGAGTGGTCACCATAAGGGCCTTTGCAGCGACAAATAGGTTCATTCAGACAAATCTTCAGCTCATCGACATGGATGCGACAATGTTCTTCTACACGAATGCAGCGCTAGAGTGGGTGCTTCTGCGTGTCGAGGCGATGCAGATCTTGGTCATTGTTACATCGTCCATTCTTCTCGTTATGCTACCGGCAGGATCAGTTGCTCCAGGTGCATATTATTCAGGGCTGAGTACTTCCATTATATATATAATATAATGTGCATAAATATGGTATGTTACTCAAGTCTTCTCTTGCCATTTTTCAGGATTTCTTGGGCTGTGCCTATCATATGCCTTGACGCTTTCTTCCGCGCAAGTTTTCTTGACACGATTCTACTCAAATCTGGAGAATTATATGATCTCAGTGGAGAGAATCAAACAGTTCATGCATCTACCATCTGAGCCTCCGGCTGTTATCAGCGACAGAAGGCCTGCTCCTTCATGGCCATCTGAAGGAAAGATCAATCTGGAGAACTTGAGAGTAAGAAACTGAAAATCAAGAAACAACCAGCTCATTCTTCTGATATTCTGAAGTGTCATATATACCATGCTTTTCAGGTCAAGTATCGCGAAAATGCGCCTACGGTTTTGCGCAGGATCACTTGCACATTTGCAGCTGGAAACAAGATTGGAGTTGTTGGAAGAACCGGTAGCGGGAAGACCACACTCCTGAGCGCATTGTTCCGCCTCATTGACCCCTCCGGTGGGCGAATTCTCATCGACGATGTCGACATTTGCACCATAGGACTGAAGGACCTTAGGATGAAACTCAGTATCATTCCTCAGGAGCCAACGCTTTTCAGGGGCAGCGTAAGGAGCAACGTCGATCCTCTGGGTCTGTATACAGATCAGGATATCTGGGAGGTCTGACCACAAATTACCATATTCTGAAATCTACATCAATTCTTGTATTTTCACCTATTAGCATCGGTCTTTCTTGTACACATTTGTTGATCCTGATCCTGACACACTAGTCTCTTACAGGCGTTGGATAAGTGCCAGTTGAAGAAGACAATCAGTGTCCTTCCTGAGCTTCTCGAGGCACCAGGTGAGACAATGTTCTTTAGTTCTAAAGTACTTACTACTGTATGAAATGAAGCATGCCCGAAATGTGATAGGCTTGTCTTTGCATCTTCAGTGAGCGATGACGGAGAGAACTGGAGCGCCGGGCAACGGCAGCTCTTCTGCCTCGCGCGCGTCCTCCTCAGCAGGAACAGGATACTGGTCCTCGACGAGGCGACGGCGTCGATCGACTCGGCCACCGACGCCATCCTGCAGAGGGTCATCAAGCAGGAGTTCTCAGGGTGCACGGTGATCACCATAGCACACAGGGTTCCCACCGTCACAGACAGCGATATGGTCATGGTTCTTTCCTACGGTAAGCATCTGCCTCTACGCGCTGCTAAAATTAAGCCGGGGATATGGATTTACCAATGGACAAAACATCTTATTTGTTGCAGGTAAGCTTATAGAGTACGACAGGCCATCGAGGCTGATGGAAAATGAGGACTCATCATTCTTTAAGCTCGTCGCCGAGTACTGGTCCAACTATAAGTGAACGCGGAAAATTCAATAATTTTGTCGGCTGTAGGCTACAACTCTTCACATACTAAGTGGAAATTTTGGAACTGAAAATTGTTTGGAACAAGATAGGGATGGAGATGTATGACAAAATGACCCAAATGTATGCTGGAAGTTAGTAGGGAACATGAGTTCTTCATCGGATTATGCAGTTGGTTTATGGTGGTCACACGGCCTCTTTGACCCCCCCCCCCCCCATCTAACCTTTGTTTGTTTGTTCACTTCTGCTTCGGTACACCCCCCTAAACACATCAATGGCTGAGATTACCCCATACCCCTTCATAATAAAGGGCAGGATGGTCTTTTCTTCAAAGTACATATTCCGCGCTAAAACTCTGGTACATTTTTTTTAGGCAAGAGAACTCCGGTACGTGGTCTGCGTACGATACGAGGGGCTCATAGAGATGCAGGAAGTGAACGTTTTGCACTTGAGCCGGCCCATTTGTGGGTGCGCCGCTTTCAATGGGAGAAAAATCCCAAGAAAAATGAGGTTGATGGGAATCGAACCTGCACATTCCAGTTTAACTGCACGCTGTGCTTACAACTACAACTGCCAATCTGATCTGTTAGACTTCTAGCGCAAATAATTAATTATTAAACTAAAGGTCGTGGCAAAATTTAAACAAAAGCTCGCAAAATTAAGATAATCAAAAGTGTGCAATAGGGATCGAACCAGGGACATCACAACAGTCAACCACATCAGTAGCCACTATACTAACTGGGATTTGGTGTCCAAAAAGGTAGCCCAGTCTATATGAACCATAAGCCGCAGAATTATTTAAAAAGAACTCGGACCTCGTTTTCTTATTGGAAAAGGTAAATATTTTAAGAAACATGGTCATTTAAAAATGTGTGATATTTTTAAAAGAACTAGAATATTTTGTGAGAATGTGAACGTGTTTTGGGAATCATAAAAGGAACAAAACTGAAAACGATAACATTTTTTGGAATAGCGAACAATTTTTTAGGAAATGTGAACATTTTCAAATTTGTGATTTAAAAAAAACTAAAACATTTTGTGAAAACACGAGACTCTCACACTTTTACAAAGGAAAAAAACATTGAAAAGGAGAACATTTGTTGAAACAAGGAACTAAACTGAAAACACGAACATTTTTCAAAATTACGAAGAATCGTTTCAGAGTGCAAACATTTTTTTTGAAATTCCCCAAACATTTATTGAATTTGCGAACAACTCTTAAAATCAAGAATATTTTTTGAATTTGGGGAACAAATTTTGTAACCTCATCGTCCTTATTACACTGCTTGCCATCCGACTACGACCGATTGTGATATTTAAAAGCAGAGAATGTATAAGGGTCAACCACCAAAATTTTCCAGCAGTTGGGCATGCGCAACATTGTCCCCCATGCAAAATATGAACAAATTCGAATACCAAACGCATGTTGCGTTAGGCCTGGCCTGTGTTTTAGAGTTTTTCATCGGAAAACCTAGAAAAAGCATATAATATCTGATACCAACGAAACTTGGCATGCATGATGTCCATGGCAATGCCAATGTGTGAGAAAAAATTGGGTGCCTTCGGAGGAGGTGGAAAAATAATGGTTCGGGAGTTGCACTTTCAGCCTACCCGAACGCACTAGGCTGTACACGGTATGTTTGGTTGCAAGCATGAAATGACACCAAATTTTGCCAGCACTTGGGCATGCCCAAGGTTGTCCCCCCACATAACATTTGAACGAATTCGGATACCGAATGCACGTTGCGTCACGTCCGGCCTATGTTTTAGGGTTTTTTTCACCGGGAAAACCCTAGAAAAACATAGAATGTCTGAAACTAACGAAACTTGGCATGCATGCTATCCATGGTAATGCCAAGTGAGGAAAAAATTTGGGTGCGTTTGGAGGAGCTGAAAAAAATTTGTTCGAGACTTGCCCTTCCGGCCTATCCAAAGTTCATGAATTTTATATAAAATCGCAGACTCGGAAAAAATCATGAATTTGAAAAAAGGTCATGAGTTTGTGAAAAGTTCATTAAAAGATCAAATCATAAATTTTAAAAAGTTAAAGAATTTTAAAAAGTTAAGTGAATTAAGAAAAGAAAATAAAAAATAGAAAGAATTAAGGAAAAATAAATAAATAACAAAGAACAAGGGGTACGCATGCTTTTTTTATTAGCGTTATATTTCGATAAGAAGTAGGAAAGAAGTTCCATGGCATAGCAGTTAAAGTATCCCAGTGGTTGCTGGCCTCACTACAGAGCTGGAAAGTCTCGGTTCGAATCCCACACAGCACAGCTTTAATTTTTGTAGTTTAATACTGAAAAGAAAGAAAGAAAACGTAAATGGGCCAGGCCAGCCTAAGGAGCAACCAACATTATATTGACGCCTAGCTAAGGTACGGCAGATTCAAAAAAAAAAAGGCCAAGGTACGGCCGTATATCTCCGACGGTGTACGATACATCAGAAGTCGATATTGCCCTTTATACGTTTTGTGATGGGGGGTGTACCGAAGCGCTTCTCTTGTTTGTTTCTGCATTTGACATCTAGTGTGTCATAATTTGTTATAATGAACTGTTGAACTGGCTTGCTGTCTTTATGTCGTTGCCGAACCTTGCCTATATCATCTCAATGGGCTCCTTCCCTCCTTGCCACCTTCAGTACTGCCTAATTGTTTGAGCCTAGTGTGCTACCTCTAGCTTCTTTCAATCTACCTAAGCCTAACCTGCCGTGGATACCACAAAACCGGAAATGAAATTTTTTGAAGCATTAGAGGTCTTAATTCTGACATCAAAGGAAATTCTGTTTGAAAAGAAAATAGCGGAAAGCAGCCGCATGCTATTTACATACACAAAGAAATAGTGTTTTGATCTCTCACATTAGCGCATGATGGCTCAGGTCATTCCTTGGTTAAAAATGTCTCTAGCACCCTGCAAGTTCACGAGATCAATTGTGGCTTTTCGAATGAGACAGTGTTGAAGGCACATATAAGCAGCCATTGTGATTGCTCTGACTTGTGCTCTCGAAACCTGAAATCAACTAACCAAGTGAGTGATCAAAGTGAAAATTCACAACTATTCTTCCTCAACCAGTTGCGAACCTCTCGGGATCAAAGAGCGACCAAAAAGAGCTAACGTTTGAATTATAGAGTAGAGAGTACTTAAAGATATTCTTTTCAAATACTTAAGGATATTCTTAACGGATATCCAATACCATTTACCATCAGCTCTTTGTCAGTCTGGAAGTTGCATGACCACATGATCATGTGGCTGTTACGTTATGCTTGCTCAGATGTACCCTAGCACTACCATTTGTGATAAGTTTATATCTTGATAGAAACCACAAGGAAATTCTCACCCTTCTTTTAAGACCGAAATTCTCATCCTTCTGATAAAAGCATGACTGTATCTATGTGGATGCACAAATATTGCTCAGTGGCAGAATAGTATCATTAGGTCTCGCTGTTGTGAAATGCCTTTGATCTTAATGATTATAAGAATAGACAGTATCATTCGATTTTTCTCTTAAGATACTTTTTAATGATCATATAAGAATAGAAAGGATCATTGGATTTCCTCCTAAGATATTTTTTTAAGGATTATAAGAATAGAAAGGATCGTTCAATTTTTCTCCCAAGATATTCATGCTGTTCGCTTACAAGTGTTTCGTGTCCAGCACTCCAGTCTCTAGAGCTGTGGACATGCTGGAGAACAGGAGCATGACAGTCTCTAGTTATGCATGCAGCATGCTGCTGAACTGCACATATATTGTTGGAACTTGGAAGTACTACTACAAGCTTTGGCTTGCGAACCCTGGGACTGTGGGAGGGTGGACTCATTGCCTTATTGTATAGAACATCAGCAGCTAAACATATCTGAGTTTGGACACCTGCATATGCATCTCTGGTCTGTGAAATATATCTGGGTTTGTACACCTGCATATGCATCTATGGTCTCTGAAATGGTTGCGGCCCGAAAGTGCTGCTGCTGCTGCACTGTTCTGAATGATGGATGCCGGTTAGTCGATCATCAGGTGGAAATGCTAGCTAGCACTACGTGATAGCGCGTGAATTTAATGGTTAGTTGATTTTACTGTAGGAACTGTGGGTATGGTTTGCCGTGAAATTTATGCAGTTTGTGGTGGTGGATTCGGCTGCAGTCTTGGATGCCAAACTTATCCTAGTGTGGATGCTTCAAAGCCTAGGAAAAGGCGAAAAGATCTGTTGGTGCGATACCACAACCTACACGGAAGGAATATTTGACCGTCCTGCGCTTCACGCTACATTTACCCCATCCGAATTCTCACACCGTCGCACGCTATGGTGTGGTGGGTTGACAGATCTGAAAAACTCACAACACGGCGGGAGAGGAACGGAGGGAGTACCTGACGAGGGGGAATTCCGAGTGCGTGCCAAGGGCAATTTTGTGGCGGTGAGCAGATTGGATTGGATAGGATAGGATAGATTGTGCAGTCCTCCCGGTTATGTTCCAAGCTTTGTGGGCAATTTTGCACGGATTGATCCGGTTCTTGTGGAGCTACGTGAGAGGTAATGTACGATTGTCATCTCGCCATCTCGGGCGGTTACATGTAGATAGACTGTTTGTTTGGGTTTAACTTCTGGATCGGCGAACCACTTCTTTTTTCGGGGATTGGGGAAACTTGGTATGCCCTCTGTATCAGTTTGCCATGTTTTTCTTCAGCTTTTTGGTGGATTTTTTTAGTACAAAATCCGTCTATAGGGAGTACAGATAATAATATTTCCTTGTTTTATTTACTCTACATATTAGTTGTCTTAAAGTCAAATTTCGTAACATTGACCAATTCATATAACAATATATTATGAGATCCACATATTTCAAATGAATACCATTAGATTCATCACTAAATATATTTTCAAATCACGTATATTTATTATTGTAACTGTTTATTTTATATTTTGTAAACTTCGTCACATTTAAGGCATGTCCAACCGATGATGGGAAAACACATACATACCTAGAGAAAAGGGCGTTTAGTGATGAAGCCCCAAACAGTGCTTCAACAAATGAAGTATAATGGTGATCAATTTTTTGGACAACGCGGAAATTTGCCTACCGCAGCTGCATATTTGTAGCGCCGATATAGCCGCTGCAAAAGCTCAAGCCGCACGCATCAAACCTGCAATTGCCCACGGAAGTTTCCCCGCCATTAGTCTGCGTTGTCACACGCCGGCACCACCGCTGATTCCGAGCGCCCCAAGCCGCAACAACCACCCCGCTGGCAAATATCCACCCCTATTTTCACATACCTAGCGCGGCATCCCCGCCTTTGCCAGCAACAACTACCAAATTCGGCCACCATCACCGGATCTAGTGCCCCACTCTCCTAATCTATCGATCACGGTGCTCCGCTGCTGGATTCGGTCGCCGCTTTGGCTGGATTCATGCGATGTCAGGCTCAGATTCGTGCAACTCCGTCGCGCCGCCCTGCTTCGAGTGCCACAAGCATGCCATGGCATTCGGCGCCGACAGTTGGTCCACCACACCATCAAGATCACCTATGAGGGTGAGTGGAAGTGGCTCATCAGTTTCGAGACCCCTGAGCTTGTTGCACACGTGTACGATACAGTGGCATGGAAGTGCAACCAAAGCCGGGCTAAGCTCAACTTTCCCGAGGTAGAGTCAGTCAAGGAGGCGGAGTTCGTCGCCCATGCTATACACATTGTTTTCGTGAGGAGGAGAAGGCACACCGTCGGCCGAGGCGCATCGAAGGACCGAGAAGAGGGGTACGTTGTACATTGTGAAGTTCGTCGACGCCAATCCAGACCTTGTGGTGACGAAGCTTGAATTCTTCACCAAGAGGGACAAGGAGTACATGAAGAAGAATGACAAGGATATGGGTCGTGAAATTTCCATCGAGTTGATGAGATGTTCGACGAGCTCAAGAGGGAGGGCTTCTACAAGGAGAAGGAGGACCTGAAGCCGTCTACCGGCAATGACCACAAGGTTGGTCCCTCTGGCGGACCACCAAGAGTGATCAACCTCGACGACGATGACAAGGTCAAAGAGTACTGTAGATGACATGATGGGTGATGATTCACTGTATTAGTATGTCCATAGTATGCCCGTCCATCCTAGTACTATATAATTATGTTATTCGAAATTTTTAAATGTTTAGAGTTTGAATTTCAAAATTGTAACGCCCTCGATGCGGCTATAGCTCCCACGTGTCGAGGCACGACTTAGAGGCATAACCGCATTGAAAGCAATGTCGCAAGTGAGGTAATCTTCACACAACCCATGTAATACATAAGGGAAAGAGATACATAGTTGGCTTACAGTCGCCACTTCACACAATACATAAATAAACATTCATCATCCAGATTACACTCAAGGTCCGACTACGGTACCGAAATGAAAGAAGACTACCCCAAATGCTACACAGATCCCCGATCACCCCAACTGGGCTCCACTACTGATCATCAGGAAAAGACATATAGTAACGGCCACGTTCCTCGTCGGACTCCCACGTGAGCTCGGTCGCATCATCTGCACTGGCATCGTTGGTACCTGCAACTGTGGTGGTAGAATCTGTGAGTCACGGGGACTCAGCAATCTCACACCCGCGAGATCAAGACTATTTAAGCTTATAGGTAGGATGGGGTTGTGAGGTGGAGCTGCAGCAAGCGACTAGCATATATGGTGGCTAACAACGCAAAAGAGAGCGAGAAGAGAAGCAAAGCACGGTCGTGAAGCTAGAAGTGATCAAGAAGTGATCCTAGAACAACCTACGTCAAACATAACTCCAACACCGTGTTCACTTCCCGGACCCCGCCGAGAAGAGACCATCACGGTTACACACGCGGTTGATGTGTTTTAATTAAGGTCAACTTCGGGTTTTCTACAACCGGACATTAACAAATTCCCATCTGCCTCATAACCGCGGGCACGGCTTTCGAAAGATATTACCCTGCAGGGGTGTCCCAACTTAGCCCATTATAAGCTCTCACGGTCAACGAAGGATATTCCTTCTACCGGGAAGACCCGATCAGTCTCGGAATCCCGGACTACAAGACATCTCGGCAATAACAAAACCAGTCCAGCAAAGCCGCCCGATTATGCCGACAAATCCTGATAGGAGCTGCACATATCTCGGTCTCAGGGCACATCCGGATGAACACTACGTACGGCAACCGAAGATACCCCAAGTTGCCTCAGGGCGGCACCGCAAGTGGCTCTAGTTTGGACCAGCAATCGAAGGAGAACTGGCCCCGGGGGGGGGGGGGGTTAAAATAAAGATGACCCTTGAGTCTGCAGAACCCAAGGGAAAAAGGCTTAGGTGGCAAATGGTAAAACCAATGTTGGGCCTTGCTGGAGGAGTCTTATTCAAAGCGAACTGTCAAGGGGGTCCCATAAATCACCCAACCGTGTAAGGAATGCAAAATCAAGGAACATAACACCGGTATGACGGAAACTAGGGCGGCAAGAGTGGAACAAAACACCAGGCATAAGGCCGAGCCTTCCACCCTTTACCAAGTATATAGATGCATTAATTAAATAAGAGATATTGTGATATCCCAACAAGTAAACATGTTCCAACAAGGAACAACAAGTCCATGTTCCAACAAGGAACAAACTTCATCTTCACCTGCAACTAACAACGCTATAAGAGGGGCTGAGCAAAGCGGTAACATAGCCAATCAACGGTTTGCTAGGACATGGATGGTTAGGGGCTGACATGGCAATATGGGTGGCATGATATAGCAAGTGGTAGGTATCGCAGCATAGGCATAGCAAAAGAGCGGGCATCTAGCAAGCAAAGATAGAAGTGATTTCGAGGGTATGGTCATCTTGCCTGCAAGGTTCTCAGAGTTGTCGAAAGCTTGGTCCTCGTAAGCGTTCTCAACAGGTTCCTCGTTCACGTACTCGTCTCCCGGCTCTACCCAAGACAAAAGAACAAGCAAAGGAACAACTATCAACCACGATGCAATGCACAAACAATATGATGCAAAACATGGCAATGATATGCGAGATGTGATATGCAATGCATGTGCATGCTCCGGAAGGACAAGGATGAACAGGGCATAATCTTGGCAAACCAAATATGCCACTGGATAGGTGAGGTGATTTCGGTTGAAATCGATATAAAGATCACCGGAATCGGATGCACGGTTTGCAAATGACAAGCAAAACAAGAATGACAATAATCTGCCATTAACAGCATGATGCTACTTAGCAAGCAACAAGAAATTAAGCTACTGCACCCAAACATATCAACAAATCCTATGACAGTAATCTACTCAAGATGCTTGACAAAAGATGAACACTGAGCTACGGCTAAATCACACCATAACAGGTTCAAACAAGCATGGTAAAAGTGCAAAAGATAACAGGTTCACAGACTTGGTGAAATTAACAACATGCCAGAAACTAACATCAGGATGACATGTTTAGAGCAAGCAAACAACATGCTACAGGAACAATACATAGAAAAATAAGGCATGTCATGAATCTACTCAAAGCACTTAACAAAAGTCCCTTACTGACCATAAGCCAAAAAGGATAAGAAAATATAATAACACCCATGTCAATTAAGCAAGTTTCGTTACGGGTTTCAGACTTAGCAGAAAACTGGACATGTCAAAAACAGATAACAAGTAGGCATGTTCGTGAGCTCGATGCACCCACTATAGAGCATTGCATGATAAACTAAGCATACATAAATCAAGAAGACATGACATAGAAGCTAGAAATGGCAAGAATAACATCATAGCATGTAAGGATCAACTACACCAAGCTTGGAAAAATCGAATAACATGTAAACAATCTGCCAGTAACATTTTGTAGCAAAAGTAGAGCTCGATTGACTCAAGCTATGGCACTCCATAATTACAAACAAAGGCATGGATGGATAGAGCAAACCCATATGCTCAAAACACTCTTACTGATCATTCTCAAAATAGGCATAGATCTCTCTGAAACAACATGAACAGATGGCATAAAAATAACAGCAGGCAGGGACTTAGTGAAATCACTAAGTCTCTGAAATCAGCAACATTATGTACCCTAGTTTGCATGCTTGTGCTAGTCACCACAAAGATAAAAAAAAATACATGGCATACATCTATGGAAAGATAACATGGCATATTACAAAACTCATGTAGGACTCAACTTCATAGGGTGCACACATCAATCATGGCAAAAATGACAAAAGTACAAGTTCTGCAACAGATCTGAAACTAACATCACATAGCCCTCTTCAAACAGCATTTCGGGCATAAATATGAACTCAAATGAAAATTATGCAATGGAATGAAATGATGTAATCATCGAGACGAACAATTTGACATATTATACGCACAAAACGGAGCAATATACAACAAGTTATGATGCGATGAACATGCGGCAATTATGCCAAAAATCCGGGACTTAGAATATTTGGAAGAGGGGAAAAGTCAACCGTCGTTTTCGGATCTGAGATCCGGTGGACTCGCCGGAGGAGATGGCCGGCGAGGGGAGAAGAAGAGGCCGGCGAGGGGGATCCGGGGCGCGGGATCCGGCGGAGGAGGCGGCGCGGCTCGCCGGCGGCACCAGGCGCGGGGGGCGGCGGAGCTCGCGAAGGGCGGCGGCGGAGCGGTGGCGGCTCCGGCGCGGGCGGCGCTGGGCGGCGCGGGGAGCGCTGGGCGGCGGCGCGAGTGGCGACGGGCGGCGCGGGGAGCGCTGGGCGGCGGCGCGATGGGCCGGGAGGGCCCCGCACGGGCCGCGGCGGGCCTGGCGGCGGCGCGCGGTGGAGACGCGGCGGGGAGGCCATGTGGCACTGCCTGATTGGCCCGGGCGCGGCGGCGGACGCGTCCGGCCCAATCCGGACGTGTCCGGCGGCGCGGAGGGGAGCGGGGCTAGGGTTAGGGTAGGATTGACCCGGGATTTCGGAGGGGGAGGTATATTTATAGGTAGAGGGGGCTAGGAAGCTCCAAATGGAGTGCGGTTTTCGGCCTCGCGATCGTGATCGAACGGCGATGGACATGGGAGTGACTTAGATGGGTTATTGGGCTGTTTTGAAGGGGTTTTGGGCTGCAACACACACGAGGCCTTCACGGTTACCCGGTTAACCGTTGGAGTATCAAACGACCTCCGAATGACCCGAAACTTGACAGGCGGTCTACCGGTGCTATACCAAGACCGCTTGACAAACCTCGGTCCATTCCGAGAAGGTTTAATACCCGCACACGGAAAAAGGTAAAAGAGGACGCCGGGGAACATAGGAGCGCCGGATTGAAAAACGGACAACGGGGAAAATGCTCGGATTCATGAGACGAACACATATGCAAATGCGATGCACATGATGACATGATAATAAATGCATGACAAGGACAAAATGCAAAAAGAAGGAAAACCCAACCACGGAGAGAATATCATATCACATTGCCGAAAATGGCAAGAGTTGGATTACAAATATGGCAAGTTACATCCAGGATGTTACAAAAATGTGCAATGAATCATGTTCAAGCGATTGTTTTTAGGCATCAATTTTACATCACCCGCAAAAGCAACACCACCCGTGGTGCCCAAAAATCTTGTATCTTATACCAATAATTGTTTTGGGGCATCAAGTTTTTAATTATCTGTTGGATGCTCTATTTTTTTAACACAAAATGATTTTATTTCTCATATCATAGACATATCGTTTACAATTTGGGAAGGATAAAGTATGATATATTATAGAATCCCAAAAGTCAGATAAGCTAGACCTAAAAGAATGTTAGCTAAAAAGTCTTCAACCGGATTGGATGCTCTTACTAATATGCCATGTTGAAATAACAAACAGAGTATCGTTTGTGTACGTTGTCAGATCAGAATTAGAATTGCAGGCCCACAACGCAGAGTCGGTTTAACTTAACCCCTACTACTTCTTGTTAAGTTCCCCTCTCCCAAACCAATTTTCGTGTCTAATCTCGTCGCCTCGCCGTCTCCCACGCCCCCAAAACCCTAGACGCAACCCGGCTCCGCCGTCGCCCGCCGCGGCCCGCGGCCATGGATCTCCTCCGCGCGAACCTCCACAAGGTCCGCATCCCGGAGCCCACCAACCGCATCCACAAGGACGAGTGCTGCGTCTCCTTCGACACCCCGGTAAGCCACCCGCCCCCTCCCTCCCTCTCCACGCCCCTCCTCGATTGCGGCCGCTAGGGTCTGATGCTAATTGCCTATCTCCGTGTCCGTGCGCGTCGCAGAGGTCGGAGGGCGGGCTGTTCGTGGACATGAACTCGTTCCTGGGGTTCGGGAGGGAGCACGTGGCGTGGAACTTCGAGAAGTCGGAGAACCCCGTGTACCTCCACATCGTGCAGCGCCGGAAGCCGGAGCCGGACGAGACGGATCGCCCGCTGAAGAAGCCAACCCTGCTCGCCATCGGTATGACAGACTTGTAGCTCATTGAATCGTGTGTTTGTATGGCCTCCTACTTCTATTTGTTCATGGCCTGTGGCCTATGTGAATGGCATGCTTTGATTGATAATGTAATTGCCTCTGTTATTAATGATGATGGGCAAAACAACAACAACATTATCTCTGGATTCACACCAGTGTGTTATTCTGGAGCAGTTTCGACACGTAGAATAGTGTGTGAGGTACACACGATATGATATTTCGTTGCAGCTTATGATTACAAAGTGCTTTACTGTGGTCGTGCTAGCATTGGCTTGTTTTGTTTGATTAAGACCTCTCCTGTGATGTGAATTTTGGATTTGCAAGGCGGCCCCGCTCAGTTTAGTGTAAGAAAGCTTGTGTTTCGGTATTGTTTCTGTTTTGCTGAACTCTGCCTTGCAGCACTTTTGTGCTATTTGATTGCTTTTTTTTTTTTTGGTTGTAGAATGGCATAAACATAGATTGTAATGTAAAGTGTCTCTGTTGGTTGATTGTTAGTTTGGTGACACATTCTGTGGTGACTGTGTGTGCCAGTTTTGTGATGAGACTTGTCTATATATTTGGATCTTCAGAATAAAGTTATGAGCTCACACTAGGGGTCTCCTGTTCCCAATTTCTTGCCAGTTTAAGTTTTTGCCATTTCAATCAATTACCATCTTCACTAATACTTTTTTCTTCTTCTTCCTAATTGATAGGCGTGGAGGGAGGTTTTGGTGAACAGGAACCTGAATACGATGTGACTTACGAAATCGTTATTTTGCCTGAATTTGTATCTCTCCCATTTCCATCAGTTGACTTGCCAGAGAAGGTAATTTTCTGGTTGTATAAGATTGAAGCTGTCATATGCATACTTAGTTTAGTTCTTTACTCTACTACAAACTACAAATATGCAGGTTAGGCTCGCAGTTGATAAAGTTATACTTGCGGAGAGTGCTGATAGAAAGCAACAACTGGCTTCTTGGGTGGCTGACAAGAAAATAATCAGTGCACATGCTATGGATCTGCAACAACTAGATAATGGTGTTATTGTGCCCCCTACCGGGTGGAAGTGTAGCAAGTGTGACAAAACTGAGAATCTCTGGTTAAATTTAACTGATGGTATGATCCTCTGTGGGAGGTGGGTCTGGGATGGAACTGGTGGGAATAATCATGCTGTTGAACACTACCAGCAGACTAAATATCCTTTAGCGGTGAAGCTTGGAACAATTACTGCTGATTTGGAAGGAGCAGGTAATGCTACACTTAAACTTTTGCATATTTGGGCTTGCTCATTTTTATTATTTACTGCTATATATACCTCATCTTCCGGTGACAATACATTTGTCATCGTGTCAAACATGCAATCACAAATTTTGATCTCCAGGTCAGTCATATGAAAATTATACAATCAAGTAGGTTTGGCATAAATGTGCTTTTGGAATGACTGTTATGACCTTTATAGAAATTTAGTTAGAGAAGAAGATGGTTAAAGTTGCATTCGTAGGCATATAAAAAGTTCAAAAAAAAAACATGAATGAGTATTTTCCAACCGGTAGCAAAGATACATCGTTTTAGTTGGTGTCCAATAGTTTCTGATTGTTCTTTGAAACCCTTCCGATGTATCCTTTAGATACAGGATTCATATACGTACCACACAGCCTGTTATCTTTATTTAGTAGTATATACGTTTCCTTTTGTAATTTCTTGCCTTTAGAAAGTTACTGCCTGCATACCCTCTTATGTATACTCCCTCCGTCCGAAAAAGCTTGTCCCTCAAATGGATGTATCTAACACCAAGTTAGTGCTAGATACATCCATTTGAGAAACAAGCTTGTGACAAGCTTTTTCGGACGGAGGGAGTGCTTGAGAGCATTATTGATGCAAGCTTTTCCTTAAGATAAACCGGGCATGAGAGATTGCTTTTGCTATTTATTCCGTATTAAAGTACCTATTCATACCTTGTTTTTGTGACAGCTCAGACGTTTACTCATACCCGGAAGATGATAGCGTCGAAGATCCAATATTAGCTCAGCACTTGTCGCATTTTGGTATTGATTTTTCTTCACTCCAAAAGGTGAGTTGTCATCTTTTTGTAATGGCACCTATCTGGGACAACTTAGCTCTACATTCTTTGGATTTTTATTACTCTTCTTCTAAAAGACGGTTCAAATCAAATTGTTTCGTTCACAGCAAACATACTATCTGACCGTTGATTGCAGATTTACAGAACTGTTATTTTCAGTCGAATTATTTTCTTTTCGCCGTCGATCAGTTTTTTGACTCTCCAATTCTCCTCTTTCAGTGCAGGTTACTTTTCAATTTTTTTTTGGATTTTGGTTAATGAACTTTCCAGTAGGTGGTTTTGGTACCTAATTCTTTGTTTATTAACTCTGGGTAATAGACTTTGGCGTGGATGGTAGTTTTTGGTTGTATAGTTGAATTCTGTTTTTGTTTTGTTTCTCTCATTTTTCCCTTTTTGCTTTTATGTTTTTGTTTGTTGCTAGTTACATCAAGTGCATATTCGGATGTTAGTAGTTTTAACATTTTGACAGTAATGGAGTTATAGTATATATTACATGTAATCTGATGTTCAGAAAGTGTAAGTTACAAAAATATGGCAACTATAAAGTTATAAACTCACTTGTTCTCTGACTAATTTTTGGTGAAAGGTGATAAATCACGTAGACTGGCTTTTTGTTATGTTTTTGGTACAAATTCTTTATCTAGAACACGTAACAACACATTATACTTGTCTTATAAGCTCTGAAAAGCAAGGCTCTAATGAGCTTCTGAAATCATGTAAAATGGGTTTTAATTGATAATGCCATGAGTCATTTGTATGATGCAAAAATTTGATTGATAACGAATTGAGAATCAGTCAATTTGATAGTGCAATGTGTCATTATTTGTTTGGTGCAAAATTTTGATTGATACCAAATGGGAAATCAGTCAGCTGTCAAGTAGAAAATCCCTAGATTTGTTGTACTAAATGTCAAGTGCCAATCCAGATTAGAATTATAAAAATTCAGGAAATTATATCAAAGAGCATTGCGGGATTGATCCTTTAACAAATGTTAGGATATTGCCTGGTTTGATTTTTAACTACGACAGTTCATCTTGCTCTAGGAATTATTATAATTGGCCAAGCAAGTGATCAGTGTCTATGGTAATTTTATAGACAAACAAAAAGTTGGTACAATTGGTGGTCCATCGGTGTATATAATTCATTTATTGCCATTCCTTTATGCGTGGTTTTCTTTTCTTTGTGTGCAGACTGAGATGACTACTGCCGAAAGAGAACTTGACCACAACACTAATTTTGATTGGAATAGAATACAAGAAAGTGGCAAAGATGCCGAACCTTTATATGGGCCTGGCTATACTGGCCTTGTAAACCTTGGAAATAGGTATCACGGTTTGTCTGTATGAGATCATTTTCTTTTCTTATAACTTGCGTATAGTAAGACACATCTTTTCTCCTTTTGCAGTTGCTACATGGCTTCAGTAATGCAAGTTATGTTTTCAACCCATCCCTTTATATCACGGTTGGTTCCACTTCCTCTTGATATTTTGTGACCTCTTATATATTGTTGCACCCCGACCCTCTTTTCACCTCAAGCAGCATTTGCTCTTCCATTTATTCATTTAATTGTTTCAGGTACTTTGAGAAGCAGAGCTTGAAAGCTGCGTTTGCAATTTCTCAAGCTGATCCAACGTTGGACTTAAACATGCAAATGTAAGTTTTCACGGATGACCTATGTGTGTGTTTGTTGAATGTGCCACTATTGTTAGGTAATTGTTTTCACAGTTTGGTTATCTTTTAATGCTAAATGCAATCTTGACTGTAAAAGTTGTTTGGCCATGTATTTCCCTTTGTTGAAAACATCATATTCCTACAGTTAGATTGCTACCATCATACAGAATTACTGGTTAGCCATTTTTTTCTTCTGCTGACACTTGTTGGCAATTGAAAACTCTTCATGTTCACCTGAGTGTAGTGTTAGTTAAGGAGTCACTAGTGTAAGTTGATAGCAATGTTAAATCAATCATGCATCATGCTGTAGAAAGAGAACTGCATACTTGTAAGAATTTATCATTGGCGTGATACTTGTTTTATGTTTAACTTAGAAGGGTAAGCGATTTATGTTGTTGTGCAAGAATTTAATCTAAATATCCATGTCCTTGTACTCTCCACTCTCTTTTTTAGGACAAAGTTGGCGCATGGTATGCTCTCTGGTAAATATTCTGCACCCAGTCAAGAGGTAGTATTTTGTTATATATTGATCTTTTATTGTTTATAGCTGCCCATTATAATTCGTATTCATGTGTGGGCTGAGGATTCAGTCTTGAGTAGACTAGCTTTTGCGCGATGCATGGGTGGTGCTCTCTTTGATTTATCACGTAGTAGGTCTTTATGTGAGTGGTGATTTTATTTGAACGGATAGAGTGATAGGCAAACCATATTGACATGTTAAATTGGTTAGTCTGGATAAAATATCTGGAATTGCATGTTAATTAACATCCGCCAACCTCTTTGTTATGAATCACATTTAATGAAAGGAATGGAGCTTTGAGCTCTTTTTAACTGTGCTACTCTGAGCTTCTTGAAGAGCACATCATCAACTGAGAAAGTGTTGCATAGGCATAGCAATGGTCATGCGTCACTTTGTTCCATATTAAATGGGTGGAGCTTCCGAGGGAAATATCCTGTTGTCCTATCTTATACAAATATATACGATTGCAGGTTTATGAGTTCTTTTTGTAATTCCAAATATGTTACTCTCCACCGTAGTGAAACTGTGTACTCTACTACTACTCCATCCCATAATATAAGACGTTTTTGCAAGCTGTTTTAGCTTGCAAAAACGTCCTATATATGGGATGGAGGGAGTACTTTTTTACCCTTTTTTTTAGCAATACAAAGTGCTGGGAGTACCAACCACCCAGTACGATCATACTTTTGTGTTAGTCTAACGTTCTGGGTTGCTGATCTGTACTGCGCTATAAGTTGTACTACTGAACTGTTATGGTTATTTAGTGCCAGAGCTTTACAAATACCATGAACCTACTTTTGTGTTGATACAACTAGTGTTCTATGGTAATTTACAGGGACAAGAAGGAATACGTCCCCGTATGTTTAAGTCAGTAATTGCAGCAAGTCATCCTGAATTTTCCAGCATGAGACAACAGGTAAACCTTTTTATGCCTATATTGACCAAACACATCTCCCCCCTTTTCTTTAATTTATTTATTGATCTTTTGGTGAAGTGAAGTATCCTTTTACTTTTAATTTCCTTATCTATTTTGTGACATTTTTATCTTTACTTTACCTTTTATTTTTTCTTATATAATTATGCATTATTCCACCAAATAGCGGACTCTCTAAAGTACTTGTGTTGTGTGGGTGGTGGTGGTGGTGGTGGTGGGGGGGGGGGGGGTATCAGGATAACCTAGCATGCCAAGAGCTCAGGCATAGAGAATTTTTTTTCTCCATAGTTTTGAGTATAACTAGGTTCTTACCTTTCATTATATTATTTATTGTTCTTTCCAGGATGCCCTTGAGTTCTACCATCATCTTATTGACAAAGTTGATCAGGCAAACCCTGGAAACCATGAGTTAAATCCTTGTACCGGCTTCAAGTTCATCATTGAGGAGCGGGTTCAGTGCCCCTCTGGGAAAGTTTCTTACAATCAACATTGTGACAACTTTCTTACTTTGAGCATACCATTGCATGAAGCGACTAACAAAGGTGGCTTTGAAAAGTTGTTGTTCTTTTGTTTCTTGTATAGAATCTAATGTACTATAGAACCTTGACATTTTTGGGGCGTGCAGAGCAGCTAGAAGCGTTCCATGAGAAGAAAGCAGCAATGGACTTGGATGGAAAGGAAGTGTAAGTCAATCATATTTCCTGCAGTCTCAACTGCATAGCAAGTATTTATGTCTTATTCTTCTGCATGACTTTGTTTCCATCATTACATGGCAGGTCTAAGGAGGAAATCGTGAGGCCAAGAGTCCCACTGGAGGCATGCTTAGCAAGTTTTTCAGGCGGAGAGGAAGTGCCTGAGTTTTACAGCACTGCATTAAATTCAAAGACGACAGCAATTAAGTATGCACATCCTGAAATCTATAATCTTTACAACGACAACAAAGTCTTTAGTACCAAACAAGTTGGGGTAGGCTAGAGCTGAAACCCATAAAAATCTTGCAACCAACAAAATCTTATCGAAGTTCTCATGCACGTGCACAAACTGCAGCACTTAATTCTGTTGGTGCTCTTTCTTATCCCGTTGTCCATGCGTGCACAGTTAATATATTTTATTGATATTCTGATGGAGAAGGCCAGTCTTTTCTTGGGAACACTTAGGCTCAGTTAGCGGTTGCCAAACTGTGCTTATTTATCTGTTTTAGAAAATTTGCCTCAAAAGTATCAAAAGCAGGTCAAACAAACACTAAAATAGGATAAAGCTGTTTGGGCCAAATGAGATTATCATTGTCATAATCCCCACCGTAGTGACAGACACAGCCAATTAACTTGAATTTGTGGTACTCGTTATATTCTTATTAATGGAGTATTTGTCATTAATCATGACAGTTTACATGTTTATAATTATATAATTATTTAATATTTCTGTCAAGTAATTGTTAAGAACTGGGATATTGCTTTGCCCAAAATATTTTTCATTTCTCATGATTACTTGTAATAACGAGTATACATTTCATTGAAGGACTACTGGCCTTAAAACTTTTCCTGATTACCTGGTGCTTCAGATGCGTAAGTTTGTAATGGGAGAAGGATGGGTGCCAAAGAAACTTGGTAATATTCCCTACTCTTGTCATAATTTCGAATTGGTAGATGTCATATGTTACTCGATTTGAGTAAGTTCTCAATGGCTTGCCTGAAATTTAGGAATAAGTGATGATTTGGGGGTGCTCGTATCCCTGATCTGCACAATTTTTTCATTTGGTTTAGATGATTTATTAAGTCCATATTTGGATGTCTTGAGCCTTGACATTTTATTTCCCTCCCAGATGTTTATATTGACGTGCCGGATATAATCGATATCTCGCACATGCGCAGCAATGGTGTACAGCCTGGGGAAGAGCTACTGCCTGAAGGAGGTTTGTTTGTCCACTGTTAGTTTTTTTTCCTTCTAAACGTGTTCTCTATTACCCCCTTCTTTGATGACTTGGCAATACCATCTTCCAGCTTCTTGTGGCAACAAAGCTGAACCTGCTCGTCCTGTTGCCGACGAGGATATTGTATCCCAGCTTGCAAACATGGGGTTCAATTACTTTGCCTGTCAGAAAGCTGCTATTAATACATCAAATGCAGGAGTTGAGGAGGCAATGAATTGGCTCCTCTCACACACGCAGGATCCAGGTTGGCATGCAGATGCAATGGGTTACATTGTTAAATGTTTTTTTTTTGCATTATGAAATGATGAGTTCTAGCTGTGATAGTTGAAACTGTTGTCTACTTATGCAGATATTAATGAGCCGATATCTCAAGATCCAATGCCTGCAGAAGACACTATTGATGAAGCAAGTCTTCAAACTCTTGTTTCCTTTGGCTTTCCAGAAGATGTTTCCCGAATGGCCTTGAAAGCTTCCGTAAGAATCTCTTTTATGGTTACTTCCTTTGAATGGATGATTATGTTTATTTTAATTATCATTTGTATGAAAATAATAGACAGCAATATTGGCCTTCTTTTGGAAAGTTGGCGCTTGCCTATTTGTATATCATCCTTTCATTTTCCTTTATACTCTTTCTGTGTTGTGTATTATTAGGGTGGAAACATTGAGAGAGCCACGGAGTGGGTTTTCAGCCACCCTGAAGCATCTAGCTCTGTATCTGCTGACTCTTCAACAAACAATGTAAAAGATGACGACTCGCACATATCAGATGGAAGTGGCAGTAAGTTTCTCAAACATTCGCGTCTGCCTTTATTTTGCGCATGATCTGATGCAATTGATTAACAGTACTGGGTTACAACCTAATGTCATTGCTGCAAGTAAATAACTATTGTTTGCCTGTGTCCCCATCACGCCTCCCCATCTCTGGCAAATTATTATTGTGCAATAGTTTTAAATAGGGTACTTAGTCAACAGTTTCTCCCTCCCCTCTTAAGAAATATGTCTGTTTGTGATGGTGTTTGGATGAGCTAATTCTGCAAGTGCTGTTGTTCGTCTTGTGTTTCATACTTGTTCAATGGAGTTTCAATCTGTACAACGCCCAAAAGTATATCTGTATATGACTCGGTGACTTTCATCTCCCAAACTGGCCTGTCTTTGTGTGAACACATTGGCTTCAATATTTTTCATAACTTAGTCGATCACGTTACGCCTGAAGCTCAGCTAACATATATTTATGCTTTTTCTAGGATACAAGCTGATGGCATTTGTGAGCCACATGGGAACCTCTACACACTGTGGGCACTATGTCGCCCATATCCTCAAAGATGGGAGGTGGACGATCTTCAACGACAATAAGGTTGCTGCATCGGTCGACCTGCCCAAGGACATGGGATACCTCTATTTCTTTCAGAGGATAAGCAGTTAGAGCAGAAGATGAAGTCGTAGTTCATGCATGCATATCATCCAGGAGCATGGCGGATGCTCGAAGGACTCTATTGCAAATCTGACTTGAAGCGACCACTTCGCCACATCCTGACGTGCTGGTCTTAGGCTGATCACGTGGGATACCGCTTTGTTGGTTCAGACGTTATATGCATTGGCAACTTCAGTTACGTTTATGCTTAGTACCATGTGACACTGTTCATGCAAAGTGAATGGTTGTGTTTGGAGTCGTACAATCTGTCAGCGTTCCGTTGGTTTCTTACTTTCTTATAGTTGGAATTTTATTCGAGCATTGTTGTTTACTTATCTCGTGGTACAATTTGACTGCCACGACTCAAAAGCAGGCCAATTAACGATTAGTTCTCTGCACGTCTGATTTAGATTTAGCTTAACGATACTTGAAGGAAAACGCTAACCTTCAGCCGACGGATCACGCTCTTGCATCTGCCATGCCTGGAGCCGTTGGATCACTTTTGATCCGATAGACCACATGTACCACTATTAGTAAAAGGCACATCCATTTATTTTGGGCTAAACGAAAACATTTTGTCATAGTATAGGTGTACAGGTATACTTTTAGGATAAAAAGTGTGAACACATGTATTGACCAAATACATTAATGAAAATAACTACGGCAGAAAATAGAAAATTTTGTCTTGGACGGACCGGCCGCCCACTTGGATGACGTACTTTGGGCCTTCAATGAGAAAGAAAAATGATGATTTCTAGGATGAGTTCTACTTTACTTGGTATACGATATACGATGGGTGGTCGGGCGAGCGAGATGCTAGGTAGTTTGTGGGATCGTGCTCAATCTTGTGTGCAAGACTTCACATTACATAACTCAACCAATCGATGTGTGGCTTGATTGATCCTCATGTGCGATAGTTGAAGAGCCTGTATGCGTGAGTAGAAACTTCGTTGCGACCATGCACGGTAGTTGGAGGCCCTCATATGCGCAATCCAGTAGGTACTGATCGATCGATTTCAAGAGGTGTGCGCCCAGTACGTATGTGAGCGCGACTGGACGTTACAACCTCTCTCCCAAATCTCAATACACATGAGCCCGATGCTGATGCTGCCGGTCGTACGCGATAATTGAAGACCTTTTTTGAGAGTGCCACCAACTACTGCCTCTCTTAATACACATGAGCCCGATGCCGCGTATGTACAATACACACGTATGTGATAGCTCCATGCAGCCGGTCGGCTGCTCACCACCGTACGTTGCCTCCTGATGTTCAATACCCCGTTGGTGCAGTGCGATATCCCCACCCTAGTCGTTGGTTGCGGTTATACCTAACCCTAACTCCTATTTGTGATTACTTGTCTCTAAGGTTTTACTTATACCATTTTGTGTTTGCTTACTCACATACTTGTGTTACTTGTTTACCTTGCTTAGCTCTTAGCATCATACTTGCAATTGTTAGGCTCACTTTCATATTCCGCATTATTGCCTAAAATTGCTAAGTAACAATTAAAATTTGTAATTGTACCTATTCACCCCCCTCTAGGTCCATCTCGATCCTTTCAATTGATATCAGAGCCTCGTGCTCTATTCTTGTGGCTTAACCGCCCTAGAGCGAGATGAACCCCGATGGGACTCCCCTTGTTGCGGATCCGAAGGATAAGGGCGCGACTTCCACGGAAGACAAGTCCTTCACTTCTGAGGATCTGAACGGGCGCTTGCTAAGCAAAAGGAGGAGCATGATGCTTCTCTTGAGGCCTTGGTCCAAATGAGACTAGCCACATTGACCACAATGCTTGCACCACTTTCTGGTGGTGCGGCCTCGAGGCCAACTGTGCCTACTCCTTCACTTGGCCAACAACCTCCAAGTAATGAACACTCCAGTGTCCCTTGGCTTTATGCAAGACCTAAAATAGAGAAACCAAAGTATAATCCTCAAGGCAAACCTCCTTTACTTGACGACACTACCGATTTTGCTTTGTGAAGAGTTGCTATGCAGGATCATATTCGATATGGAAATGATGAGATGTTGGAGATCTTGGAGTATGGTTACCAAGCTGTTGACCCGAAGAATCTCACACCAAGAGAGATATATGACAAGAATCTCAACGACACATCAACCATGTGCATAAGGAGAGGTATGACTGACAAGCAAAGGAGACCATACATACACATCACAAGTGCCAAGGAATTATGGGATAGCATTGTGAGGACCAAGACCGATACCTCCACTCTCCGGCTTGCTCATATGAAATTGCCAAGGGTCAATTGCAAAACTTTTTTATGGAGAAAGGTGAATCTCCCAAGCAGCTTCTTGAGCATCTCATGACTCTCACCGCTGACATCGAGTCTTGTGAGTGTGACAAGACACAAGATGGATTCAACTTGACTAAGCGATTTCTCGTGGACAAGTTACTTCATGCTCTTGCTCCATATCATCACCAAATGGTGTGGGACATAAGACAACACCATGGATTCAAGGAAACGACTCCGGATGACATCATATCTACTTTCCAACTATTTGAAGAGTCAAAGACAAATGCTACAGAACATCTTGCCATGCATGGTACCTCAATATCAAAGATCAATCTTGCATTGAAGGCCAAGCATGTATGTGAAGAAGAGCAAAGTAAAGAAGAAGAAGAAGATGATCAAGATGGTGATGAGATTGACTCCGATGAGAGCCCTTCATATGAAGACATTGCCCTCTTTGTCAAGAAGTTTAGCGCGGGAAAATTCAAGGGAAGATTCCAGAAGAAGAAAGTGAGAAAATGCTACAACTATGAAGAAACCAACCACTTCTCCAACGATTGCCCTTATGAGAAGAGAGAAGATAAACCAAGGTTTCCCAAGACCTTTCCCAAGAAGAAGTTGCCAAATCCTTTGAACTCCAAGCTCAAGAAGAGAGATGGGAAAACAATGGTTGCTCATGAAGAATCCGATCCGGATGATGTTAGTGGTGTTGTCGGAGTTTCTCAAGATTCTCAAAACACCTTGAGGCTAGTCAATAAGAGTGGTGATGTTGTCACCTACAATTATTTGAAAGACTACAAGGGCAAAGCTCACAAGTGCCTAATGGCAAAGGCCGTAGTAGAAGATGGAGAGGACCAAATCTCTCCTGACAAGGTCAAGGTAACCCCACGGTCAAACCCTCCTCTTTTCACTCCTTCTACTCCTTGTGATGAGTATCTTGATGCGTAGGATAATTATGATGATGATATAGATGATGCTATGCTTGCTAAACTAAATAAGTTCATGTGCTCCCTCAAAGGAAAGAAGCTCACTATGTTTCGTATGCTTATGGAGATGGTGAGTAAGCACACCATCACCATTAAGGAACTCGAAACCCTCGTCACCGAGGAAAAGGAAAAATATGAAATCCTTGAGCGGAAAGTCCAATATGAGGAGGCACGAAATGATGAACTATGCTTGAAAATTGGTGCAAACATTGAAGTTCATGCTAAAGAACTTGCCTCCTTGAAAAAGGCTAAGGACTCTTGCAAGGAGTTGATGAGTGAGAAAAGTAAGCTTGTGAAATCTCATGCTTCTCTCTCTAAGGATTGTGAGCTTCTATCCGTGTCCCTCAAGACTAAGGAAGAAGATCTCACCCTTCTTACAAAGAGTTTTGAGACACTCAAGCTTACTTATCTTGAAACCCTAGCCAAGGCTTACTCTTCTCCTATTATCAATATTGATAATTGTACTACTAACTCTAGTGGTGACCTAGCATCTATTCTTGAGGAGAATCGCTTTCTAAAGGCACAACTCGAGAGCATTTGTGAGAATCACTCTCTATCTCACTCATACACCAAATCTTAGATCCTAAGGGTATTTGAGAGCATTTGTGAGAAGTTGTCCAAGCAAGTGATAGATCCACTCCTTCCCTTTCTTTACACTCCTAGGCGGTAGGAGTCATTCGGAGAGGAATCGACCATTGTGATTACCCCCGAAAAGTTTGTGAGGGTTTGGAGACCACCCCAAGGTCTACCACTAGTGGTTGAGAAACGCCTTCGTGGTGTTGTCTCAAAGGGAGAATAGGGTGAGCCTTCGTGGCGTTGGTGTGCCTTCGTGGTAAGATCCACCTCTCTAACGGTTACGTAGTTTCCCTCCAAGGAAGTGAACATCGGCATACATCCTCGTCTCTCGGAGTTGCGGTTATCCCTAACCCTAACTTCCTACTTGTGGTTACTTGTCTCTAAGGCTTTACTTATACCATTTTGTGTTTTCTTACTCACATACTTGTGTTACTTGTTTACCTTGCTTAGCTCTTAGCATCATACTTGCAATTGTTAGGCTCACTTTCATATTCCGCATTATTGCCTAAAATTGCTAAGTAACAATTAAAATTTGTAATTGTACCTATTCACCCCCTCTAGGTCCATCTCAATCCTTTCAATTACTGATGAAGAGAGTGAGGGATAAGCACCTTTTAGTGGCTTGTCTCCAACCCACCAATCTTCCCAGAACCTGGTGTTTTTTACCATCCCCAAGCCTTTTTTTCACATGAGGATAATTTTTTGATTTTAATGAGACTTAGACCAGAACTGAGAGTCTCCATTCCTATGTTCTATCCCAGAAAGACATTTGTTCTTAACATAGTTTTCTCTAATAATATTCTGCCAAAAGCCTTCTTCATTTTCCAATTTCCACAACCACTTGGCCAGAAGAGCAATGTTAAACATTTGTAGGTTAGCAATCCCCAGCCCCCCTTGTTGTTTTGGGAGACAACATGTTTTCCATCTGACCAAATGATATTTCTTCTTGTCTTCCTCAGCTTGCCATACCATCTTAGCTCTATAGAAATCTAACTTCTTCTTAACTCCAGCTGGAAGAAGATAGAAGGACATCATGTATATGGGAATATTTAAAAGGCAATATTGGACTAGTGTGACTCTGCGAGCAATATTTAGTAGCCTGCTGAAAGAACATGCGGTGCCCCCATGTTTGGTTTTGGTAATTAATGACAATCTCTATGGACTAATGGTTGCCTTGAGTTATATTTGAAGGATTTGTCCATAGGCATTTCTTGAAGTCCATGTGTTGGTTTCAAGGAGTTTATGAGTTGACCAAGGTGCTATTAAGGAATTATTCTAAGATTGGTCATGTGAGTGTTGAGCTTATTGCAAGCATGTCTTGAAGAAGAAGATTGTGTGATCATTCATGTTTACCTTCAAGACATCATCCAAATGAAGAGAGTTGGATATATTCAAGGTTAATCAAGACTAAGTCAAGAGTGAATCAAGTTGATCAACTCACAAAGCGTAGAAGATGTACCGAGAGGGGTCAAGTGATCCCATGGTATGGTAAGCATTGTCCATTGCGCTTTGTGTACTAACCCATGGTCTATGTGAGAGTTCTATGTGGGGTTAGGTACGTGTTCATGGGCTTGCGTCAAGAGGAAGATATCCCTCAACCCATGGAGAGGATGACATCAAGTGGTGATCGTCATCAAGATTGTCGTGTGCAAGTTCAAGTGGAGCATCACGAAGATATCAAGTGCTTGAAGCTTGCCAACCATTGTGGTGTCAATGGACTTGTGAAGATGTGCCAAAGAGTTGCTCACCCATAGTGGAGTATGGGGGAGCAATCATCTAGTCTCCATCGACCCAACTCAATCAAGAAAGGTGGTCCATCTTGAGGAGGACAAGATCGTCATCATCTAGCCCAAGTGGATCATGTGCAAGGCAAAGGTTTGCCCTTGATAGGTTTTCTATTTTACCGGTCTCATGATGGTAGTTGGGAGACCGGATTATAGGATCGATTGCCGTACTATCAAGGGGGGCTCTCGATGAGTAGCTTGATCGTATCATTCATAGAGAGCTCAAACCATTGCATCCTTGCATCATATTTCTTGGTTCTTGTTTGGTTCTCTTTGTGAGTCTTAGAGCTTATTGTCATCTTGATGACAAGCTCGAGTTCATCGAAAACGGAGTTCGCATGCATCTTCTATGATGTTTTCGGTGTTGGAGGTTTTACCGGTCTTTTCCGAGGAAGGGTTCTCACCTTTTTCTTTTGGGCATTCTATCATTTGCTTCTTATTGATATTTCTATCAAGATTGTGTTAGCCCTTGTCGCTAGCTTTCCAACAAACTTGGTTTCATCGAATTCGGAGTCCGTTTGCAAAAGTTATGGCTGTTCTGGTGCTTGCGGTAGTACTGCTCCTCGGAGCGGTAGTACCGCAGGCACCTGCGGTAGTACCGTGCTTCAGGCGGGGTAGTACCGCAGGCTGCCACAGTAGTACCGCTCCCCTGGAGCTGTACTACTGTGGCACCCAGGGCTAGTACCGCAGATCTGCGGTAGTAGGGGCGGATGTATCTTTTTTACATCCGCACCACCGCGGTAGTACCGCGCTGCGGTTCGCGGTAGTACCGTGCGTACCGCTGTCTTGCGGTAGTAAGAGCGGATGTAATTTTTTACATCCGCGCCACCCGCGGTAGTACCGTCCCTTTGGTGCGGTAGTACCGTGCCGGACTTTTGCACCAATGTTTTTCCAGCGGAAGTAGGCACGGATGTAATTTTATTCTTCCGTGCCCTTCCTTGGCTAGGGCACCCCTGCCTTGCGGTAGTACCGCAAGGGTGTGCGGTAGTACCGCGCCCGCGGTAGTACTGCCCCTGTCAGGTCTGCTCTGGCCATCGCAGCTGCCACGGTAGTACCGTGCTTCCTTCCACGGTAGTACCGCGCAGCCTTGCGGTAGTACCGCGTCCCCGGAGCGGTAGTACCGCGCGTCGCGAGCTGGTTAAGTGGATAACGGTTGGATTTTTCTCCCACCTATTTAAGGGGCGTCTTCTACCTCTAGTTGACTAACTCTTCCATCCTTTGAGCTCGTGTTCTTCCCCCATTGTTGACCTTCTTCGAGCTTGCTAACTCTCAATCCCTCCAATGATTCTTGCTAGTTCTTGAGGGAAAAGAGAGAGGAGATCTAGATCCACGTTTCCACCAATCACTTTCTCCTCTAAGTGAGGGGAACCCCTTGGATCTAGATCTTGGAGTTCTTCGTGTTCTTCTTTCGTTCTTCCTCTCATTTTCCTCCCTAGCATTAGTTGCTTTGGTGGGATTTGAGAGAGAAGGACTTGGGCACTCCGTGTGCCCTTGCCATTGCATTTGGTGCATCGGTTTGAGTTCTCCACGGTGATACGTGGAAGTTACAAGTTGAGAAGCTTATTACTCTTGGGTGCTTGGTGCCCTTGAGCTTGTTCCTCTTGGGTGCTTGGGCGCCCTAGACGGTTGGTGGTGTTCGGAGCTCAATCATTGTGGTATAAAGCTCCGGGCAAGCTTCGGGGTCTCCAATTAGGTTGTGGAGATCGCCCCGAGCAATTTGACGGGTACCGGTGACCGCCCCCAAGGGTTGCCAAAGTGTACGGGTTCGGTGACCGCCCCCAAGGGTTGCCATTTGTACGGGTTCGGTGACCGCCCTCAAGGGTCCCTTAGTGGAATCACGGCATCTTGCATTGTGCGAGGGCGTGTGGCTTCTTGGGGAGCATTGTGCCTCCACACCGCTCCAAACGGAGATTAGCATCCGCAAGGGTGTGAACTTCGGGATACATCGTCGTCTCCGCGTGCCTCGGTTATCTCTTACCCGAGCCCTTTACTTATGCACTTTACTTTGTGATAGCCATATTGTTTCTTGTCATATATCTTGCTATCACCTAGTAGTTTATCTTGCTTAGCATAAGTTGTTGGTGCACATAGGTGAGCCTAGTTGTTGTAGGTTTTGTGCTTGACAAATTAACCGCTAGGTTTATTCCGCATTTGTTCAAGCCTAAACCGTAATTATTTTAAAGCGCCTATTCACCCCCCCTCTAGGCGACATCCACGATCTTTCAATTGGTATAAGAGCCTCGTCTCTCTTTATAGGCTTTACTCGCCTAGAGAGTAAGGATGTCGACTAGGGGTTTAGGATTCTCTGACACTCTTAGTTTCGATGGCACAAATTTTGATGTTTGGGTAATTCGCATGCTTAATCTCTTTAGGGTCATGGACCCAAATTTAGAGCGAAGTGTAGATATGGGTTTTTCTCCTCCAAAGGATCCGCAAAGATTATCTTTAGAGGATGAGAAAAACTCTTATCTCAATGCTCAAGCTTCTAATGTGCTTTTTGATGCTTTGAGCAATGTAGTTATATTTCAACTCATGCCATTCCGGGATGCTCATGAGTTGTGGACAAAGCTTCAAGACAAATATGGCGTGTCCAAGTTTTGTGGGGATGATTGTTCTCCCTCCACATCCGGCCGTATAGGCTTCTCAACTTCTTCTACTTCACCTACATGTGATTTGCCACAAGGTAATGATATGGTGAGTAGTGTTGGTCATTGCAATGATGATAGTATGCTTATTGTGGATGATTCTTCATCACTATCTTATTGCAATGGTCCTTCTTTGGACTTTAACACTTCGAGCACCTTACATGTTTCACATGCTCGTGTTATTAGTCCTTGCATGTCATGTAGAAATTGCTTGCTCAAATCTCATGATGATATGCTTGCTATGTCTTGTTGCCATGATAAAAATGCATGTATTTCCTCGAGTTGTTGTGCTAACAATGTAGAGGAAACCCAACACTCCATGGAACAAGATGTGGTCTTGAATGGTGCTTCAAGGGATCCTACATCATCATCTATTGCTTTTTGCCTTATGGCCAAGGCTTCAAAGGTATCTCCCACTTTGAATCCCAATATATCTTGTGATGATATTGATGATGGCAAGAGTGATGATGATGTTGATTGTGATGAAGAGAATGATGATGTTGCCTCCTTAAAAATTAAGGGGGAAATGGTTTTTAAAGCTCTTCATAAAAATAAAATTGCTCGTTCCAACTTCATGGAAATCATGTCCATTGCCATTGAGGGCAAGAAATATATTGATGAGTTGGAATCTCGTATTGAGGAGCATGAGGTCACCATTGATAAAATGGAAGGTCATGAGCGTGATTAATCACGCTAATGAGATTGCGGACCTCTCCCAAGCTCTTGAACTTGAACAAACCACCAAGGAATCTCTTGAGGAGACTTTTGCTCTAGAATTATCTAGAGTGAGGGAATCTCGTGATAGAGCTCTTGAGGTGGCAAATGATTTTGAAACTAAAAATGGTAAGCTTGAGGTTGCTCATGCTAGACTCCTTGAGGATTTTGAGCACCTCGAAAATGGCTCAAGGGTCATCAAGGGTAAGCTCATCAAACTCACCGAGTCTCATGCTCAACTTGAAGCTTCTTATTTAAAAGAGCTTGCCAAGTTGCCTTCTCCTCTTGTTGTTAATGATGATGCTTGTGCTACTAACTTCATTTCTTGTGAAGCATCCATTTTAAAGGAGAATGTTGAGCTAAGGGCTCAACTTGAGTTGCTATCTAGCAATTATGGGAAATTGAAAGAAATTCATGAAAAGCTTTCTAGCTCTCATGAATCTTCTTATATCCCATAATGTGCTAAAAATAGCTCATGAGGCTATGATTGCTAAGGTAACATCTAGTGAGTCTCATGTCGATACTAGCACTACCTCTAGTCAAAATGCTATATTGCCATGTGCTAGTCCTTGTAATTCATCTACTCATAATGTTGGTACATCTTATGATGAATTGCTTTCCTTGCCTTGTTGCTCTAATGATGAAGCTTATACTTCCTTTAGTACTTGTGTTGAGACTAACCATGTAGAGGAAATCAAAGAGCTCAAGGCCCAAGTCACTTCTTTGAGGAAAGACTTGGAAAAGTGTCATGAAGGGAAATCCACACTCAACAATATCTTGAGTGTGCAAAAATCCCCCAATGACAAAGGTGGACTTGGATTCAACTCCAACAAGAAGAAGAAGTCCATGGAGAACAAGAAGAAGGGCCAAGAACAAGTCAAGAATTCGGCCAAGATTGTTTGCTTCAAGTGCAAAATTGAAGGGCATCATGTTAGATCTTGCCCATTGAAGAAGAAGTCCGTTAATGACAAGCAACAAGGGAAGAGGCCACAAGTTCAATCTCATGCTCAACCACAAGTTGAAGAAAGGCCACTTCCCAAGAAGACTCAAGTTCATGTTGGGGAACGTAGTAATTTCAAAAATTTTTCCTACGCACACGCAAGATCATGGTGATGCATAGCAACGAGAGGGGAGAGTGTTGTCTACGTACCCTCGTAGACCGAAGCGGAAGCGTTGACACAACGTAGAGGAAGTAGTCGTACGTTCTCCTCGCGATCCAACCGATCACAGCACCGTTACTCCGGCACCTCCGAGTTCTTGGCACACGTTCAACTCGATGACGATCCCCGGGCTCCGATCCAGCAAAGCGTCGAGGAAGAGTTCCGTCAGCACGACGGCGTGGTGATGATCTTGATGTGTTACCGGCGCAGGGCTTCGCCTAAGCACTGCAACGATATGATCGAGGTGGAATTTGGTGGAAGGGGGCACCGCACACGGCTAAGGAACGATCCGTAGATCAACTTGTGTGTCTATGGGGTGCCCCCTGCCCCTGTATATAAAGGATGGAGGAGGAGGAGGCCGGCCAAGGCTTGACGCGCCAGGGTGTGGAGTCCTACTAGGTCTCCAAGTCCTAGTAGGAGTCCACCAAGAGGGGAGGAAGGGAGAACGAATAGGAGGAGAAGGAAAGGTGGCCGGCCCCCTTTTCCCTAGTCCAATTCGGACCAAAGGGGAGGGGGGGGCGCAGCAGCCTTTTCCTCTTCCCACTAAAGCCCATCAAGGCCCATTACTTCTCCCGTAATCCCGTAACTCCCCGATACTCCCGAAAATACCCGGATCACTCAGAACCTTTCCGATGTCCGAATATAGTCGTCCAATATATCGATCTTTACGTCTCGACCATTTCGAGACTCCTCGTCATGTCCCCAATCTCATCCGGGACTCCAAACTCCTTCGGTACATCAAAACTCATAAACTCATAATATAACTGTCATCGAAACCTTAAGCGTGCGGACCCTACGGTTCGAGAACAATGTAGACATGACCGAGACACGTCTCCGGTCAATAACCAATAGCGGGACCTGGATGCGCATATTGGCTCCTACATATTCTACGAAGATCTTTATCGGTCAGACCGCACAACAACATACGTTGTTCCCTTTGTCATCGGTATGTTACTTGCCCGAGATTCGATCGTCGGTATCCAATACCTAGTTCAATCTCGTTACCGGCAAGTCTCTTTACTCGTCACGTAATACATCATCTCGCAACTAACTCATTGGTTGCAATGCTTGCAAGGCTTATGTGATGTGCATTACCGAGAAGGCCCTGAGATACCTCTCCGACATTCGGAGTGACAAATCCTAATCTCGAAATATGCCAACCCAACAAATACTTTCGGAGACACCTGTAGAGCACCTTTATAATCACCCAGTTACGTTGTGACGTTTGGTAGCACACAAAGTGTTCCTATGGTAAACGGGAGTTGCATAATCTCATAGTCATAGGAACATGTATAAGTCATGGATAAAAGCAATAGCAACATACTAAACGATCGGGTGCTAAGCTAATGGAATGGGTCATGTCAATCAGATCATTCAACTAATGATGTGACCTCGTTAATCAAATAACAACTCTTTGTTCATGGTTAGGAAACATAACCATCTTTGATTAACGAGCTAGTTAGGTAGAGGCATACTAGTGACACTCTGTTTGTCTATGTATCCACACATGTATTATGTTTCCAGTTAATACAATTCTAGCATGAATAATAAACATCTATCATGATATGTAAGGAAATAAATAATAACTTTATTATTGCCTCTAGGGCATATTTCCTTCAGTCTCCCACTTGCACTAGAGTCAATAATCTAGTTCACATCGCCATGTGATTTAATAGCAATAGTTCACATCACCATGTGATTAACACCCATAGTTCACATCGATATGTGACCAACACCCAAAGGGTACTAAGGTGTGATCATGTTTTGCTTGTGAGATAATTTTAGTCCACGGGTCTGTCACATTCAGATCCGTAAGTATTTTGCAAATTTCTATGTCAACAATACTCTGCACGGAGCTACTTTAGCTAATTGCTCCCACTTTCAATATGTATCTAGATTGAGACTTAGAGTCATCTAGATTAGTGTCAAAACTTGCATCGATGTAATCTTTTACGACGAACCTTTTGTCACCTCCATAATCGAGAAACATATCCTTATTCCATTAAGGATAATTTTGACCGCTGTCCAGTGATCTACTCCTAGATCACTATTGTACTCCCTTGCCAAACTCAGTGGTAGGGTATGCAATAGATCTGGTACACAGCATGACATACTTCATAGAGCCTATGGCTGAGGCATAGGGAATGACTTTCATTCTCTTTCTATCTTCTGCCGTGGTCGGGCTTTGAGTCTTACTCAATTTCACACCTTGTAATACAGGCAAGAACTCTTTCTTTGACTGTTCCATTTTGAACTACTTCAAAATCTTTTCAAGGTATGTACTTATTGAAAAACTTATCAAGCGTCTTGATCTATCTCTATAGATCTTGATGCTCAATATGTAAGCAGCTTCACCGAGGTCCTTCTTCGAAAAACTCCTTTCAAATACTCCTTTATGCTTTACAGAATAATTCTACATTATCTCCGATCAATAATATGTCATTTACATATACTTATCAGAAATGCTGTAGTGCTCCCACTCACTTTCTTGTAAATACAGGCTTCACCGCAAGTCTGTATAAAACTATATGCTTTGATCAACTTATCAAAGCGTATATTCCAACTCCGAGATGCTTGCACCAGTCCATAGATGGATCGCTGGAGCTTGCATATTTTGTTAACACCTTCAGGATCGACAAAACCTTCTAGTTGCATCGTATACAACTCTTCTTTAATAAATCCATTAAGGAATGTAGTTTTGTTTATCCATTTGCCGGATTTCATAAAATACGGCAATTGCTAACATGATTCGGACAGACTTAAGCATAGATACGAGTGAGAAACTCTCATCGTAGTCAACACCTTGAACTTTGTCGAAAACCTTTTGTGACAAGTCGAGCTTTATAGACAGTAACATTACCATCAGCGTCAGTCTTCTTCTTAAAGATCCATTTATTCTCAATTGCTTGCCGATCATCGGGCAAGTCAACCAAAGTCCACACTTTGTTCTCATACATGGATCCCATCTCAGATTTCATGGCCTCAAGCCACTTTGCGGAATCTGGGCTCACCATCGCTTCTTCATAGTTCGTAGGTTCATCATGGTCTAGTAACATGACTTCCAAAATAGGATTACCGTACCACTCTGGTGCGGATCTTACTCTGGTTGATCTACGAAGTTCAGTAGAAACTTGATCTGAAGTTTCATGATCATTATCATTAGCTTCCTCCCTATTTGATGTAGGTGTCACAGAAACAGATTTCTGTGATGTACTACTTCTCAATAAGGGAGTAGATACTGTTATCTCATCAAGTTCTACTTTCCTCCCACTCACTTCTTTCGAGAGAAACTCCTTCTCTAGAAAGGATCCATTCTTAGCAACAAATGTCTTGCCTTTGGATCTGTGATAGAAGGTGTACCCAACAATTTCCTTTGGGTATCCTATGAAGACATATTTCTCTGATTTGGGTTTGAGCTTATCAGGATGAAACTTTTCCATATAAGCATCACAACCCCAAACTTTAAGAAACGACAACTTTGGTTTCTTGCTAAACCACAGTTCATATTGTGTCGTCTCAACGGACTTAGATGGTGCCCCTTTTAACGTGAATGCAGCTGTCTCTAATGCATGATCCCAAAACGATATTGGTAAATCGGTAAGAAACATCATAGATTGTACTATATCCAATAAAGTACGGTTATGACGTTCGGACACACCATTATGCTGTGGTGTTCCAGGTGGCATGAATTTGTGAAACTATTCCACACGGTTTTAACTGAAGGCCAAAACTCGTAACTCAAATATTTTACCTCTACGATCATATCGTAGAAACTTTTTATTTTCTTGTTACGATGATTATCCACTTCACTCTGAAAATTTTGAACTTTTCAAACGTTTCAGACTTATGTTTCATTAAGTAGATATACCCATATCTGCTTAAATCATCTGTGAAGTTCTGAAAATAATGATACTTGTCGCGAGCCTTAATATTCATCGGACCACATACATCAGTATGTATGATTTCCAACAAATCTGTTGCTTGCTCCATTGTTCCGGAGAACGGCGTTTTAGTCATCTTGCCCAAGAGGCATGGTTCGCAAGCATCAAGTGATTCATAATCAAGTGATTCCAAAATCCCATCAGCATGGAGTTTCTTCATGCGCTTTACACCAATATGACCTAAACGGCAGTGCCACAAATAGGTTGCACTATCATCATTAACTTCGCATCTTTTGGTTTCAATATTATGAATATGTGTATCACTGCGATCGAGATCCAATGAACTATTTTCATTGGTGTGTATGACCATAGAAGGTTTTATTCATGTAAACAGAACAACAATTTATTCTCTTACTTAAATGAATAACCGTATTGCAATTAACATGATCAAATCATATTCATGCTCAACGCAAACACCAAATAACATTTATTTAGTTTCAACACTAATCCCGAAAGTATAGGGAGTGTGTGATGATGATCATATCAATCTTGGAACCACTTCCAACACACATCGTCACCTTGCCCTTTAACTAGTCTTTGTTCATTCTGCAACTCCCGTTTCGAGTTACTAAATTTTAGCAACTGAACTAGTACCAAATACTAAGGGGTTGCTATGAACACTAGTAAAGTACACATCAATAACATGTATATCAAATATACTTATGTTCACTTTGCCATCCTTCTTATCCGCCAATCACTTGGGGTAGTTCCGCTTCCAGTGACCAGTCCCTTTGCAGTAGAAGCACTTAGTCTCAGGCTTAGGACCATACTTGGGCTTTTTCACTTGAGCAGCAACTTGCTTGCCGTTCTTCTTGAAGTTCCCCTTCTTTCCTTTTGCCCTTTTCTTGAAACTAGTGATCTTGTCAATCATCAACACTTGATGTTTTTCTTTGATTTCTACCTTCGCTGATTTTAGCATCGCGAAGAGCTTGGGAATATTTTCCGTTATCCCTTGCATATTATAGTTCATCACGAAGTTCTACTAACTTGGTGATGGTGACTAGAGAATTCTGTCAATCACTATCTTATCTGGAAGATTAACTCCCACTTGACTCAAGCGATTGTAGTACCCAGACAATCTGAGCACATGCTCACTAGTTGAGCGATTCTCCTCCATCTTTTAGCTATAGAACTTGTTGGAGACTTCATATCTCTCAACTCGGGTATTTGCTTTGAAATATTAACTTCAACTCCTAGAACATCTCATATGCTCCATGACGTTCAAAACGTCTTTGAAGTCCCGATTCTAAGCAGTTAAGCATGGTGCACTAAACTACTAAGTAGTCATCATATTGAGCTAGCAAAACGTTCATAATGTCTGCATCTGCTCCTGCAATAGGTCCGTCACCTAGCGGTGCATCAAGGACATAATTCTTCTGTGCAGCAATGAGGATAAACCTCAGATTACGGATCCAATCCGCATCATTGCTACTAACATTTTTCAACACAATTTTCTCTAGGAACATATCAAAATAAACACAGGGAAGCAACAATGTGAGCTATTGATCTACAACATAGATATGCTAATACTACCAGGACTAAGTTCATGATAAATTTAAGTTCAATTAATCATATTACTTAAGAACTCCCACTTAGATAGACATCCCTCTAATCCTCTAAGTGATCACGTGATCCAAATCAACTAAACCATGTCCGATCATCACGTGAGATGGAGTAGTTTCAATGGTGAACATCAATATGTTGATCATATCTACTATATGATTCACGCTCGACCTTTCGGTCTCCGTGTTCCGAGGCCATATCTGTTATATGCTAGGCTCGTCAAGTTAAACCTGAGTATTCCGCGTGTGCAACTGTTTTGCACCCGTTGTATTTGAACGTAGAGCCTATCACACCCGATCATCACGTGGTGTCTCAGCACGAATAACTTTTGCAACGGTGTATACTCAGGGAGAACACTTCTTGATAATTTAGTGAGAGATCATCTTATAATGCTACCGTCAATCAAAGCAAGATAAGATGCATAAAAGGATAAACATCACATGCAATCAATATAAGTGATATGATATGGCCATCATCATCTCGTGCTTGTGATCTCCATCTTCGAAGCACCGTCATGATCACCATCGTCACCGGCGCGACACCTTGATCTTCATCGCAGCATCGTTGTCGTCTTGCCAATCTTATGCTTCTACGACTATCACTACCGCTTAGTAATAAAGTAAAGCATTACATCGCGATTGCATTGCATACAATAAAGCGACAACCATATGGCTCCTGCCAGTTGCCGATAACTCGGTTACAAAACATGATCATCTCATACAATAAAATTTAGCATCATGTCTTGACCATATCACATCACAACATGCCCTGCAAAAACAAGTTAGACGTCCTCTACTTTGTTGCAAGTTTTACGTGGCTGCTACGGGCTTAAGCAAGAACTCATCTTACCTACGCATCAAAACCACAACGATAGTTTGTCAAATAGACTCCGTTTTAACCTTCTCAAGGACCGGGCATAGCCACACTCGGTTCAACTAAAGTTGGAGAGACAGTCTTCCGCAAGCCATCTATGTGCAAAGCACGTCGAGGGAACTGGTCTCGCGTAAGCGTACGCGTAAGGTTGGTCCGGATCGTCTCGTCCAACAATACCGCTGAACCAAAGTATGACATGCTGGTAGGCAGTATGACTTGTATCGTCCACAACTCACTTGTGTTCTACTCGTGCAAATAACATCATACCATAAAAACCTAGGCTCAGATGCCACTGTTGGGGAACGTAGTAATTTCAAAAAATTTTCCTACGCACACGCAAGATCATGGTGATGCATAGCAACGAGAGGGGAGAGTGTTGTCTACGTACCCTCGTAGACCGAAGCGGAAGCGTTGACACAACGTAGAGGAAGTAGTCGTACGTTCTCCTCGCGATCCAACCGATCACAGCACCGTTACTCCGGCACCTCCGAGTTCTTGGCACACGTTCAGCTCGATGACGATCCCCGGGCTCCGATCCAGCAAAGCGTCGAGGAAGAGTTCCGTCAGCACGACGGCGTGGTGACGATCTTGATGTGTTACCGGCGCAGGGCTTCGCCTAAGCACTGCAACGATATGATCGAGGTGGAATTTGGTGGAAGGGGGCACCGCACACGGCTAAGGAACGATCCGTAGATCAACTTGTGTGTCTATGGGGTGCCCCCCTGCCCCTGTATATAAAGGATGGAGGAGGAGGAGGCCGGCCAAGGCTTGGCGCGCCAGGGTGTGGAGTCCTACTAGGTCTCCAAGTCCTAGTAGGAGTCCACCAAGAGGGGAGGAAGGGAGAATGAATAGGAGGAGAAGGAAAGGTGGCCGGCCCCCTTTTCCCTAGTCCAATTCGGACCAAAGGGGAGGGGGGGCGCAGCAGCCTTTTCCTCTTCCCACTAAAGCCCATCAAGGCCCATTACTTCTCCCGTAATCCCGTAACTCCCCGATACTCCCGAAAATACCCGGATCACTCAGAACCTTTCCGATGTCCGAATATAGTCGTCCAATATATCGATCTTTACGTTTCGACCATTTCGAGACTCCTCGTCATGTCCCCAATCTCATCCGGGACTCCGAACTCCTTCGGTACATCAAAACTCATAAACTCATAATATAACTGTCATCGAAACCTTAAGCGTGCGGACCCTACGGTTCGAGAACAATGTAGACATGACCAAGACACGTCTCCGGTCAATAACCAATAGCGGGACCTGGATGCCCATATTGGCTCCTACATATTCTACGAAGATCTTTATCGGTCAGACCGCACAACAACATACGTTGTTCCCTTTGTCATCGGTATGTTACTTGCCCGAGATTCGATCGTCGGTATCCAATACCTAGTTCAATCTCGTTAACGGCAAGTCTCTTTACTCGTCACGTAATACATCATCTCACAACTAACTCATTGGTTGCAATGCTTGCAAGGCTTATGTGATGTGCATTACCGAGAAGGCCTTGAGATACCTCTCCGACATTCGGAGTGACAAATCCTAATCTCGAAATATGCCAACCCAACAAATACTTTCGGAGACACCTGTAGAGCACCTTTATAATCACCCAGTTACGTTGTGACGTTTGGTAGCACACAAAGTGTTCCTATGGTAAACGGGAGTTGCATAATCTCATAGTCATAGGAACATGTATAAGTCATGGATAAAAGCAATAGCAACATACTAAACGATCGGGTGCTAAGCTAATGGAATGGGTCATGTCAATCAGATCATTCAACTAATGATGTGACCTCGTTAATCAAATAACAAATCTTTGTTCATGGTTAGGAAACATAACCATCTTTGATTAACGAGCTAGTTAGGTAGATGCATACTAGTGACACTCTGTTTGTCTATGTATCCACACATGTATTATGTTTCCAGTTAATACAATTCTAGCATGAATAATAAACATCTATCATGATATGTAAGGAAATAAATAATAACTTTATTATTGCCTCTAGGGCATATTTCCTTCAGTTCATGCTTCTCTTGTTGAGAAATCAAGTGAGAAGAAAATGAAGAGTAGACGTTGCTATCTATGTCGTGAGAAAGGTCACCTCGCTTCTTCATGCACTAGTGGTAACTTATCCAACCCAATTGTTATTAATGATGTCTATTCTCTTGGGAAGGATAAGGTTGGCAATGTGTTTGCCAAGTTTGTTGGTACTCAAAGTGGTGTGAAGCAAAGAACCATTTGGGTAGCCAAGCCTATTGTGACTAACCTCTTAGGACCCAACTTGGTTGGGGACCAACTAGCTCAAACTTGATCAATAGGTGTTGTTGGAGGGCATTGGAGACTTGGCTACTTTATGAAGAATTAAGGGGACTTCATCATTCTAATTGTCTCAAGCCAAGTCATTCGGATTATCAAGTTTCTATCTTATATCCAATGTTCCTCCTTGCGGTAACTCGTGCTTAAAGTGTTTACATTGATAGTTACTTACCCCTTTGCATGTTTGGTTTCGTTCCTTGCATGTGTTTGTATATGTTGTGCTTCCAACTTGATTATCTTGAGCAATCAAGTATGCGTATGTTGGTTTGCACATCATGTACGTGTGTGTTATGCGTTGAGCCTTTTGCATCTTGTTCTTATCTTAGTTGGCTCTTGTGAGAGATTAATGGTATATCCCATTGTGGGGGAGTGATGTGCTTTGTGCACCTCACAATCCTATAAATGTGTGTACATGAGGAATACCATCTAGTATTGATATTACAAGATTATCTAGTCGCTATGTGGTATGTCTTCTCATGAGAAATTCAAATTCTAAATAGTCCATTAATTATCTCTTGTTGGATCCTTTAATTGCCTCTTGTCTATCTTTAATTGGTATCACATTATGGGGAAGTAATATGCTATGTGTATATTACTAGCCTAGAAAATGTGTACATTTGAGATATTGTCACCTAGAATTGATATTGTAAATTATCTTGTTCCTAGGTGGCATGTTAGCTCTACAAGTTGCAATTTTCTTTTTGTTTGGTGTGAAGATGATGTCAGATATCCTTGCTATCTACCACCGGGAATTATTTCCAAACACTTCTTGTCTTTTGACAATTGGTACTCACTTATGTGTGGTAGAAAATATAGATCATCTTTACATTAGCCTTTGCTTTTATTTGCTTTATCTCTTGCCTAGGATTGTGTCAACTCCCATTGTCTTCCATACCACTTGTGGATCTTGTTTATTTCTTGATCTTGTCTAGTGTTTTCGAGATATAGTGAAAGTGGTGATCCCACCTTGTGCAGTTTGTATTCAAATGCAAATTCTCTATAATGCACTAGTCTTGGGGGAGCTATCCTATTCTCTATAAAACACTCATCTTGTGATCCTTATCAAGTGTGTGTTTGTGGAAGGCAAGCCGTTTCTTTTTGGTACTTTGTGCCATCATGAAACTTTGTAGAGGGCTTGGTTTGTTTGGAACCATTCTCTCTTTTGGGAGTTTGACATCTTTCTTTTGAGTGTATCAATGGATATCTCATTCCTTGATGTATCTTTTATGGGTATCCTCCAAGTGATGATTTATTCATTTGGTATCTTTTCTTCGCTTGGTATTCATTTGTCTTTTGGTCTCGGCTCTTGAAAGTCTTTAGCATGCATATTTACTTCTTGTAGTTTCTTTGACATGCTTTCTTTATTTGATTCAGTATATAGGGGGAACTCCACCAAGTCTCAAATTGGATGAGATGTGCATGAAATTCATTTCCTTCTCTATATGCACATATTCATGTGGAGTTTGTCCTATGTATATTGGTGTTTCTAACTCTTTGGTCCCAATGAGTTTGGGTACCATTTTGTTTGTGTTGTTGTTCTAGGAACAAGTGGAGATGCATTGGATGCTCGGCTCACTCACAAGGAAGGTGTTTTCACCATGTGCTTATTAGAGTCAAGCTAGGGTGATCAATGAACTACTTTGTACCTTCAATTGGTATCTACTACATCCTTCCAATGTTATGTCGGTAACAAGTATCTTCATATACTTCATGCACACATCTCTTGCATCAACCTTGTGTATGTTGTATCATGGCATGTTATCCATTCTTTCTTGTAATACTTGTTTCCTTTCTCAAAGCATCCCAACAATGATGTCTTGTTGCTAGTTGTGATGGCTTTGATGTTCGTGTGGTTGGAATTCATTTATATACGATAAGCCCATATCTAGCCATGTGCTATGCTCTCAAGCAAATATCTTATTGGTATATGTATGACTTCCTTTTGGATATCTTGTTCCTTCATGTTGTAACTATTTCGGGTGTACATCCTTCTTTGTAGATATATATCATCATGATTTCATCTACCTAGAACCTTATACACTTGAGAGAAATTACATCTCTAGATGATATCCTTTCTTTCACGTCCACCTTGTTTCTCTTTTGTTATTTCTTTGGTGGCTCCGTGAAAGCGTTTGCCTTGAGTGCGTGTCGTATCTCGTTGCATCTTGATGCACTCTTGTGTGGTGAAGATTATTTTCCTCATGCTTATCTTTACGAGGCTTTTGCCATCTTAATTGGTATCCCTCGTCTTGATGAGGCTTTCTTCTTCTATCTTCACCGCGGGTTGTCACAAGCATAGGTTCTTTATATGCTTATTAGTAAGCTTGTGAACCCATTTGCTAGTTGTGTGTGGGAATGATAGGCCTTGCACCGTGTGCCTCATTCTTTCAAGACTTTATTGATGCTTAATGCTCATCCGTACATTAGTCTTGTCAAGTGCATTGCCTTGACTCACACACATCATTTTGGTTGAGCCCATTCTTAAGTTGCCTCTTTCACTTGTTGCTCAACCATGTGTTTGTTACATGTACTAGGCTTAGTTTCCTATATGCTCACTTGCACTTGTTGTAAGTTTCTATTGATTTTGGGGAAGCTATGATCCTATTTTGTGCACTTTGTATCCAAATACAAAAATTCTTATGTGTGCACAAATCATGGGGAGCTACTCTAGTTTCCTTAGAACTCTTTTTTGCTCCTATCGTAATATCCTTATTCATGTGGCTCATAGGATCTTCGGTCTAGTTGGTTCAATTGATATCCGTTGATTGCTTGCTTCAATTGGTTTCTTTTGATTGCTTGATTGCTTGTTTCTCTCTTTGTTATGTCATTGTGGCATATCACTCTTTTGCAATCTTTGGGCCTCAATATAGTTTGTCCTCCTCCAAGTATTGGCAATTGGATATGTGTATTGCATTCCACTCTCTTGTTGAGAAATACGCAATTTATGGAGGACCACAATCTATATTAGCCCTCTAAGCTTTTCGCCCATTTTGGCAATCGATGCCAATGGGGGAGAAGTTTCAGAGAGTTTTGTGGAGAAGCTTTGGTTTATGTTTCCTTAGCGTTTGCATCTCATTCGCATGCATTATTGGTTGTTGCATTGCATGGTGATGCATAATTCCTTATATAAACTCTCTTGAAAGTGATTGTCATCAATTACCAAAATGGGGGAGATTGAAAGAACATGCGGTGCCCCCATGTTTGGTTTTGGTAATTAATGACAATCTCTATGGACTAATGGTTGCCTTGAGTTATATTTGAAGGATTTGTCCATAGGCATTTCTTGAAGTCCATGTGTTGGTTTCAAGGAGTTTATGAGTTGACCAAGGTGCTATTAAGGAATTATTCTAAGATTGGTCATGTGAGTGTTGAGCTTATTGCAAGCATGTCTTGAAGAAGAAGATTGTGTGATCATTCATGTTTACCTTCAAGACATCATCCAAATGAAGAGAGTTGGAAATATTCAAGGTTAATCAAGACTAAGTCAAGAGTGAATCAAGTTGATCAACTCACAAAGCGTAGAAGATGTACCGAGAGGGGTCAAGTGATCCCATGGTATGGTAAGCATTGTCCATTGCGCTTTGTGTACTAACCCATGGTCTATGTGAGAGTTCTATGTGGGGTTAGGTACGTGTTCATGGGCTTGCGTCAAGAGGAAGATATCCCTCAACCCATGGAGAGGATGACATCAAGTGGTGATCGTCATCAAGATTGTCGTGTGCAAGTTCAAGTGGAGCATCACGAAGATATCAAGTGCTTGAAGCTTGCCAACCATTGTGGTGTCAATGGACTTGTGAAGATGTGCCAAAGAGTTGCTCACCCATAGTGGAGTATGGGGGAGCAATCATCTAGTCTCCATCGACCCAACTCAATCAAGAAAGGTGGTCCATCTTGAGGAGGACAAGATCGTCATCATCTAGCCCAAGTGGATCATGTGCAAGGCAAAGGTTTGCCCTTGATAGGTTTTCTATTTTACCGGTCTCATGATGGTAGTTGGGAGACCGGATTATAGGATCGATTGCCGTACTATCAAGGGGGGCTCTCGATGAGTAGCTTGATCGTATCATTCGTAGAGAGCTCAAACCATTGCATCCTTGCATCATATTTCTTGGTTCTTGTTTGGTTCTCTTTGTGAGTCTTAGAGCTTATTGTCATCTTGATGACAAGCTCGAGTTCATCGAAAACGGAGTTCGCATGCATCTTCTATGATGTTTTCGGTGTTGGAGGTTTTACCGGTCTTTTCCGAGGAAGGGTTCTCACCTTTTTCTTTTGGGCATTCTATCATTTGCTTCTTATTGATATTTCTATCAAGATTGTGTTAGCCCTTGTCGCTAGCTTTCCAACAAACTTGGTTTCATCGAATTCGGAGTCCGTTTGCAAAAGTTATGGCTGTTCTGGTGCTTGCGGTAGTACTGCTCCTCGGAGCGGTAGTACCGCAGGCACCTGCGGTAGTACCGTGCTTCAGGCGCGGTAGTACCGCAGGCTGCCACAGTAGTACCGCTCCCCTGGAGCTGTACTACTGTGGCACCCAGGGCTAGTACCGCAGATCTGCGGTAGTAGGGGCGGATGTATCTTTTTTACATCCGCACCACCGCGGTAGTACCGCGCTGCGGTTCGCGGTAGTACCGTGCGTACCGCTGTCTTGCGGTAGTAAGAGCGGATGTAATTTTTTACATCCGCGCCACCCGCGGTAGTACCGTCCCTTTGGTGCGGTAGTACCGTGCCGGACTTTTGCACCGATGTTTTTCCAGCGGAAGTAGGCACGGATGTAATTTTATTCTTCCGTGCCCTTCCTTGGCTAGGGCACCCCTGCCTTGCGGTAGTACCGCAAGGGTGTGCGGTAGTACCGCGCCCGCGGTAGTACTGCCCCTGTCAGGTCTGCTCTGGCCATCGCAGCTGCCGCGGTAGCACCGTGCTTCCTTCCACGGTAGTACCGCGCAGCCTTGCGGTAGTACCGCGTCCCCGGAGCGGTAGTACCGCGCGTCGCGAGCTGGTTAAGTGGATAACGGTTGGATTTTTCTCCCACCTATTTAAGGGGCGTCTTCTACCTCTAGTTGACTAACTCTTCCATCCTTTGAGCTCGTGTTCTTCCCCCATTGTTGACCTTCTTCGAGCTTGCTAACTCTCAATCCCTCCAATGATTCTTGCTAGTTCTTGAGGGAAAAGAGAGAGGAGATCTAGATCCACGTTTCCACCAATCACTTTCTCCTCTAAGTGAGGGGAACCCCTTGGATCTAGATCTTGGAGTTCTTCGTGTTCTTCTTTCGTTCTTCCTCTCATTTTCCTCCCTAGCATTAGTTGCTTTGGTGGGATTTGAGAGAGAAGGACTTGGGCACTCCGTGTGCCCTTGCCATTGCATTTGGTGCATCGGTTTGAGTTCTCCACGGTGATACGTGGAAGTTACAAGTTGAGAAGCTTATTACTCTTGGGTGCTTGGTGCCCTTGAGCTTGTTCCTCTTGGGTGCTTGGGCGCCCTAGACGGTTGGTGGTGTTCGGAGCTCAATCATTGTGGTATAAAGCTCCGGGCAAGCTTCGGGGTCTCCAATTAGGTTGTGGAGATCGCCCCGAGCAATTTGACGGGTACCGGTGACCGCCCCCAAGGGTTGCCAAAGTGTACGGGTTCGGTGACCGCCCCCAAGGGTTGCCATTTGTACGGGTTCGGTGACCGCCCTCAAGGGTCCCTTAGTGGAATCACGGCATCTTGCATTGTGCGAGGGCGTGTGGCTTCTTGGGGAGCATTGTGCCTCCACACCGCTCCAAACGGAGATTAGCATCCGCAAGGGTGTGAACTTCGGGATACATCGTCGTCTCCGCGTGCCTCGGTTATCTCTTACCCGAGCCCTTTACTTATGCACTTTACTTTGTGATAGCCATATTGTTTCTTGTCATATATCTTGCTATCACCTAGTAGTTTATCTTTCTTAGCATAAGTTGTTGGTGCACATAGGTGAGCCTAGTTGTTGTAGGTTTTGTGCTTGACAAATTAACCGCTAGGTTTATTCCGCATTTGTTCAAGCCTAAACCGTAATTATTTTAAAGCGCCTATTCACCCCCCCTCTAGGCGACATCCACGATCTTTCAATTGGTATCAGAGCCTCGTCGCTATGTGGTATGTCTTCTCATGAGAAATTCAAATTCTAAATAGTCCATTAATTATCTCTTGTTGGATCCTTTAATTGCCTCTTGTCTATCTTTAATTGGTATCACATTATGGGGAAGTAATATGCTATGTGTATATTACTAGCCTAGAAAATGTGTACATTTGAGATATTGTCACCTAGAATTGATATTGTAAATTATCTTGTTCCTAGGTGGCATGTTAGCTCTACAAGTTGCAATTTTCTTTTTGTTTGGTGTGAAGATGATGTCAGATATCCTTGCTATCTACCACCGGGAATTATTTCCAAACACTTCTTGTCTTTTGACAATTGGTACTCACTTATGTGTGGTAGAAAATATAGATCATATTTACATTAGCCTTTGCTTTTATTTGCTTTATCTCTTGCCTAGGATTGTGTCAACTCCCATTGTCTTCCATACCACTTGTGGATCTTGTTTATTTCTTGATCTTGTCTAGTGTTTTCGAGATATAGTGAAAGTGGTGATCCCACCTTGTGCAGTTTGTATTCAAATGCAAATTCTCTATAATGCACTAGTCTTGGGGGAGCTATCCTATTCTCTATAAAACACTCATCTTGTGATCCTTATCAAGTGTGTGTTTATGGAAGGCAAGCCGTTTCTTTTTGGTACTTTGTGCCATCATGAAACTTTGTAGAGGGCTTGGTTTGTTTGGAACCATTCTCTCTTTTGGGAGTTTGACATCTTTCTTTTGAGTGTATCAATGGATATCTCATTCCTTGATGTATCTTTTATGGGTATCCTCCAAGTGATGATTTATTCATTTGGTATCTTTTCTTCGCTTGGTATTCGTTTGTCTTTTGGTCTCGGCTCTTGAAAGTCTTTAGCATGCATATTTACTTCTTGTAGTTTCTTTGACATGCTTTCTTTATTTGATTCAGTATATAGGGGGAACTCCACCAAGTCTCAAATTGGATGAGATGTGCATGAAATTCATTTCCTTCTTTATATGCACATATTCATGTGGAGTTTGTCCTATGTATATTGGTGTTTCTAACTCTTTGGTCCCAATGAGTTTGGGTACCATTTTGTTTGTGTTGTTGTTCTAGGAACAAGTGGAGATGCATTGGATGCTCGGCTCACTCACAAGGAAGGTGTTTTCACCATGTGCTTATTAGAGTCAAGCTAGGGTGATCAATGAACTACTTTGTACCTTCAATTGGTATCTACTACATCCTTCCAATGTTATCTCGGTAACAAGTATCTTCATATACTTCATGCACACATTTCTTGCATCAACCTGGTGTAGGTTGTATCATGGCATGTTATCCATTCTTTCTTGTAATACTTGTTTCCTTTCTCAAAGCATCCCAACAATGATGTCTTGTTGCTAGTTGTGATGGCTTTGATGTTCGTGTGGTTGGAATTCATTTATATACGATAAGCCCATATCTAGCCATGTGCTATGCTCTCAAGCAAATATCTTATTGGTATATGTATGACTTCCTTTTGGATATCTTGTTCCTTCATGTTGTAACTATTTCGGGTGTACATCCTTCTTTGTAGATATATATCATCATGATTTCATCTACCTAGAACCTTATACACTTGAGAGAAATTACATCTCTAGATGATATCCTTTCTTTCACGTCCACCTTGTTTCTCTTTTGTTATTTCTTTGGTGGCTCCGTGAAAGCGTTTGCCTTGAGTGCGTGTCGTATCTCGTTGCATCTTGATGCACTCTTGTGTGGTGAAGATTATTTTCCTCATGCTTATCTTTACGAGGCTTTTGCCATCTTAATTGGTATCCCTCGTCTTGATGAGGCTTTCTTCTTCTATCTTCACCGCGGGTTGTCACAAGCATAGGTTCTTTATATGCTTATTAGTAAGCTTGTGAACCCATTTGCTAGTTGTGTGTGGGAATGATAGGCCTTGCACCGTGTGCCTCATTCTTTCAAGACTTTATTGATGCTTAATGCTCATCCGTACATTAGTCTTGTCAAGTGCATTGCCTTGACTCACACACATCATTTTGGTTGAGCCCATTTTTATTTATTTTTATTTTGTTCTTTTTGTTGGGAAAAAATGTTTATATAAAAAAACATTTCTCCTCCGCTGCCGAACTGGGCCGGCACAAGAGGCCACGGCCCAGCCCAGCCAGTGCCCCGAACGCCTCGTCCACGACTCCCGTCGCCGCACGGCATCGCCGCCGTCGCCGTGTCCTTCTCGGACACCGCCTCCCGCCACCGCCCCCTTTCCCCTCACCCACGCCACCGCCTCCCCCTCCGCCTTTAAAAGGCGAGGATGCCGGCTTTTTTAGTTTCGGTTTATTTGTTTAGGTTATTTTTAATTAGAGATCGTTCGTTCGTTTAGGTTCTTCAGAGAACATATCACTGTTTAGTCCTAAACAGTGGATGTTCGCTTATTAGATCTGTTCTTCGTAGCCATGGACCTTTTCGTAGTTATTTTTCGTACAGTTTAGCCCCTGGATTTCAAACTAGCACAACTTTTTACTGGTTTGTCCAAATTCAACAAAACAAACGCCTACTTCTTCGTTATGATCCCCTCTATCCAGATAATCAACTTAAACATGTTTTCGAAAGTTTTAAAATTTGAATTCAGACAGATTTAAATTTGAATCTTCTTTTGATCATAACTTGAGTTTTATAACTCCGTTTGAGTTGATTCTTTTGCAAATCGAAGCTCTTGACCTAAACTTTCTGATAAGTACAAATACACATACTTTTGGTACTGTTAGAAATTGTTTTATATTGCAAGAGTTATTTGCTTGGTTTTGATGTTTTCCAAATTGTTTCTTCATTTTTTCCGATCTTTGAGTGATTGCTTATGTGTGGTTACTATTGCTTGCTTACGATAGATTGACCGGAGTGTGACGAGTAGAACTATCGTTCATCAACAGTACATGCAAGTTCACACTTTGATCATATCCCTTTCATACCCAGTTTTTATGCATTAGTTTCACCCTCAAAGATTGCATGGTTAGGAATTGATAACATGTGGGTATTGGGAAGTAGTTGATGAGGTAGGAACCTATTGCCCTGCACTCAAACCTTGGGAGTTACTATTATGTTATGCTTATATTGCATGCTATGCTCGTAGACGTGGATTGGGTTTGAGTGAATCCATGAAAGTTGTGAGATTGTTAAATTAATGGTTAACTTAAGGTGGCAACTTAAATACACATCTGGGTGGACTGAGGCACCTGGGGAATTCCAGTGATTGCCTGTATTTTTGGAAATCCCGGGGCACCGTGTGATTCTCCTATGGACTGCCACCCAGGCTCAAAGGGATCATAAGATTATTCATGCTAGAAACTTCCGTGTGCAGCCACATGCCATTATGGGCTCTGGCATAGTTGAGTAAGTTGTGGGAAACGTTTCCATGATGGGCTAGCAGATGTAGGGGATTGTAGGTGTACCGGGCTATCTATCTGTTAAGGGGACCTCTTCGGAAAGACTGTGTCTCGGTCATCCGTTTCTCAAACATTATGTAGTGCGAGAAATCCAACGGAGGAGATCTAGTCTTGTGGGGAAAAGTGCACAAACCTCTGCAGAGTGTACAAACTAATCATGATTAGCCGTGTCCCCGGTTATGGACATCTTGAGTATCTGGTTCTTGGATTATCATGTTGATCTCATCACTCTATAATTAAATTGTTAGGTTGTTAATGATTACTTTTAATTGGGATTGAGAGGGGGTTTACCTTCTCAATGTTTTCAACAAACTTTGTAGTTAAGTAAAATATATTCCTTTGCAGTAGGGAAAAATTGGCTTTTCGCAAAAACATTATAACCATAGAGCTTTTTGACCAGCCATATATGCATGTAGTGATGGTTATTATTCATCATTATCCTATGGTGTGAATTTGCCAATACATTCAATGTACTGACCATTTGTGGCTGCAACATCTCATGTTGCAGGAATCTTACGACGAGTAAGTGATACGTTAGGGTTACGATTTCTACACTCAACTTTGCCGTTGGTGTTGATGGGAATCCACAACCTTGTTGTTACTTCCGCTATTTGGATTGATGTAATAATATTTTACGTTACTTTATACATGTGATTTACCTCTGTTATAAATCCTCGAGTACTGTGTGTGTCAGCATACCGATCCAGGGATGACACTTAAGCACAGAGACTTGACCGTCTGAGGTCGGGTCGCTACAAGATGGTATCAGAACACATGTTGACTGTAGGACGTGACCCTAGAAAATGGCAAGCCCATAGGAAGGATTTTCTCTAAAAACTTTCTTTTTCAAAAAGATCTTTTACTTCTCTTCTCTTCTCTTCTGACCTTATTCAAATATTCCCTTTTAGTGAGACCATACCCCTTTTCCCCTTTCGACCACTCGAAGATTCGACTGATGAGACCACTCCAAGAAGTACAAGATATCGGACAACCATGACCACTACGGAATGAAGGAGATTTTATCGTGCATCTGAATAATGGAAACTACAACAGTTGAAGACTCCGAAGACTAGGAGAATTTGAAGGCTCTGAAGAATTCCCAGATTTTTATGACCTAGGAAGGCTACCCTTATGGAACTTGGCAGACTATGGAAGTTGTCAATACCCGAGATCAAGGTGTATCGAAGAAAGACCGGAGCATGGAGAGTTTCAAAAACTCAAAGTTCTGTCAAGGAAAACCCTAAGGCATGAGATATCAACTATGGAGAGATAGCTCATGGAAATGACAAGAGCAGAAACATGGCTATCCATGATGTTAGTGCCCGCTTATGCTATTTTCACCGTGCTGAGTTAAGCATGCATATGCATGGAAGGATTGGATTGTAGAAGGCTGATGGAGCACCTATCAGCAAGATGAAGTTTTAACCTTAGCTGGTGTATCACCAGGATCTGAAGTGTTACATCAAGAAGTTAAGATGGACCTACAAGAAGCAGTATTTGATAAGGAAGCGTTTCGTGAAGAACTCAGGACCCAGAAGCTGAAAGTAGCCAAGCTAGAGGAGCAAAACCTTGAGACATCAAAGATTCGACAGGAACTGAAGGACAGTAGGATCATGGTTCATGTCGAGGTTGATGAAACCAGAAGTTTGGAACGCAATGCCAGAAATATTAAAGGACGTCACGATAGACTTTGCGACAACAGAGATGATCTGGCAAAAGAACTTGAGAAGGTCAAGCACGATCAGAAGAGGCCATCGAAGATATGAACAAGACTTGAAGAGTTTGGTGGACCTTTAGAAGACCAACCCTTGTTATACCTACGATAGATGCGACGCTAGTGAGCTGTCTTTTGTTTGATATTTTTCCCGACAGCCACAAATAAAATCTGCCTTTTCAAAACTTTTGTTTGTATTGTGTGCATCCCTCTCTATCTCTCTTACCCCACCCCAAACCCCTGGACCCAATAGAGGATGAATGGAGATGAAACCATATTTTCTGGACCGATGAGTCAATTGGAGACAGACCGATGGATTCAGAACATGGAGGATCATATGGAGAATAACACTATAACCGGAAAGGATATGACCCAACATGCTCTTCAGTGCTTTGAAAGAGGTGCTGCTACTTGGTGGAGGATGTACCAAACCATCAATGGATGGCAAGGAGTAACCACTTGGAAAGAATTTAAGTTGACTTTGCCAATGTCTCGGTTTGTGTTCTAGAAATTGAAGCCTTCTGGAAAGGATATGAAGAAACCCTGTGCATGCAAGCTTTGTGGAGAAATAGGACACAACCATATGGAGAAATAGGACACAACCATAAGGAGCACAAGGATGAATGCCCTAATTGTGAAGGAAGTCACCTAGCTGAAGAATGCCCAACAAGGCAGATCACTTGTTTCTTGTGTGAAGGGACTACCCACTACCCTGCTCAGTGTCACATTTACCCCATGGTACAAAGAACCATCCAGCATTAGAAAGAAGCAATGAAAGGAGCCCTCATGGAAATTTTAGAGGAATCTGTGATGAAGGAGGAGGTGGAGGACACACCCGAAGAAGACCCAATTAAACCCTGCACCAAGTCATGCTATTCATGTGGAGAAGAAGGACACGTCTCCCAGAATTGTATGAACGGGGATCGAGTAGAATTCCCGACGGAGGAAGTAGAGTATGACCCACAGGAAATAGAAGCCCTGATTGGAACGAAAAAGTCCAGAAAGAGAAGTAGATTGGATTCCAGGAAGGATCTGAGTCATATCACCTTTTATAGGTGCAAGGAGTTAGGGCACTACCTGAACAATTGCCCAAAAAGGAAGCCAAGGACCCAAGGAGGCTATATAATCACAAGGAAACCTCGAAACTTTTCAGAAGTAATATGTTTCCGTTGTGATGAAGCAGGGCACTTTCCAGAGATTGTCCCAAAAAAGGAGACTTGTGATAAATAGTTAAGTCTGTGAGAAGTATAGTAGTAGTAGTAGTGGGAACATTTTGTTTTCAGTATTGAGGTGATGAGTTGAGGCATGTAATGGGTATGCAGGAGATTGTAGTAATTTGAGGATCAATAAAGTTAGCATCGTTAAGTACTGATTGGATTTTATGAGTTGTTACTATGTGAAGAAAGATTTTGACCATTTTCGAGGATATGAGAAATATGGTCTATGGAAGAATTGTTCATTTTTAGGGTGGTAGTACCCTGTGAAAGACCCTTGTCCCCTGGAAAGGATAAGGATATTCCACGGTGTGGACTTGGGACAAATAAGTATGAGTTTTGTCTCGATACGTGGGATACCCCAAGAATATGAAGGAATGAAGTACTATTGGATATAAAGTAGGTATGATGTTAGTAACATGGAGCAATTGTGACTCTATGATGAGTCTGAGTAATCACGTCTTGGTTTGGTGCCAATAGAAGGAAGAGAGACAATACAATTGGATGGATTTTAAGAATGCTAGGAAGCTGGATGTGGGAATAATGAACAGTTACCCTCGATGATGAGTTCAAGGTTTACAAGTGATGAGATGGGCCATAAACCACAGGCTCCAGGACCTGCCAAGAAGCAAGCACACTCTTGCTGAAGGAAAAACCCTGGAAGAAGTTATGATTTTATCGACAGACGATTTTACAGGAGTAACGCAAAACTTGAGAGTTGTGAAGAAAGGATAGATGTTTGTTTGGCTTGCAGAACCAATGGATTTTTCTAAACTTAATTCGTCGACAAGAGAAATTCCGCAATGCTTGTGAGGATGAGCGAGTGTTAGAATGCGAGATTCGCTAAACCATATACAAGGTAATTATTTGGGTGCGGGATAGATTGATCACCATACCGACTTACTCTTATTATTCGCTTTGCTATATGGGATGGTAAATCTGAGTGACCTACCTATAGTAGAGTGACGACGATATTAAACCTTGTTGAACCTTAGAATGGCATAAGCATTTTCCCCCTTGTACAAGGCTGCTGTTGCCAATCGTAGGTTATACGGTGAAGATCAACCTAGACCCATTTCTTGCAGGAGAAACCATAATTGGATGATCACCATGAGATATCGATAGTTGTTTAGTTTTGGTGCCAGACCCGTCAGCTAACAAGACCCAGTCATGGAAGAACCTTACCAAGATGAAAGGACAAAAGAATTGAGAAAAAGGTTATGCCGCTACCGGAAGAGCCCAGAGAAGGAGTTTTCCCGAAAATCTAAGAAGACCGACACTGCCAACAATAAGGATGGAGTATATGAATTTTGATGGAACCGTAACAAAGCTTTTAAGGGTGGTAGCACCCGAGACCCCGGAGACGATCGATGGATTTCGAGAATACCCCAGACCTAACCTATTTCTTTCTAGCCTATCTGAATCTCGAGGACGAGATTCATTTTAAGGGTCGTAGGTTTGTAACATCCCAAAATTCTAAATTTTGGAATGTTATAATAGATAGATAGATTTGATTGATTGTTTAATTATTGTGTGATTGATTGACTGAAAGTGAGTGATATTCGAAACTTTTGAAAGTTAAATGAGAGGGAATAAAAGGACTTTCCCAAACTTTCACCTTTTTGCATTATGATCTTCTTGAATTCAAATTCTTTTCATCACAAAACACAGGATAGAAGATAACATGACTTCTTCCATTTTAAATAAATGAAAAGGGTTTTGAAAAGATTTGAATTTTATTTGGAAATATTTTCAAATTCAGAAACTTTAAGCAACTCAATGATTTTCATGAGAGAAGATAAAATGACTTCTTCAAAACATATGAAATACGAGTTGGAAGTTTAAAAGAATTAAATTCAAGGCCCGTTTGAAATTATTTCCAATTTGGAGTTATTTGGGTTTTATTCACATTATTTTTCTCCAAAAATAAAATATATGGAAATTAGGGTAAAATGATTCCCTACATCAGAAAATTGGAGAAAAATAAATTTGAAATCATTTTGGTATTTTTAAAATGATTTTTATTGGATTTTATTAGAGCAGCAGCATTGTTTGATTTATTTGAATTTTTGTGTATTTTATTTGATGTTATAAAAATGTTCACGTTGTAGAAAATCGTTTCTGAAAATTTTGATATATGATGTGCCTATATAATATTTTTATTTATTTTGCTTTTATTCTTTTTGTTTGGAAAAAAATGTTTATATAAAAACATTTCTCCTGCGTCGCCGAACTGGGCCGGCCCAACATGCCACGACCTAGCGCAGCGAGCGCCCCGTCTGCCTCGAACCCGACTCCCATCGCCGCACGGCATCGCCGCCGTCGCCGTGTCCTTCCCGGACACCGCCTCCCGCCGTCGCCCCCTTTCCCCTCCCCCACCCACCGCCTCCCCCTCCGCCTTTAAAAGGCGAGGACCCCGGACCCCTCTTCCCTGCAAGCCGCACCGCCGCCCTCGCGGATCCAGCATCGCCGCAACCGCATCTCGCCGGCGCCGCCGCTGCTGCCTCTCGCTCCGCGCTGCACGCCACCACCACACTCCGCCGCGCCGCGCCGCTGCTACGCCGCTGCCGCGTCGCCGCCGCCTCGTCCGCATCGCTGCCGCGCCGCTGCGCCGTCGCCTTGCCGGAGCCACCGCGCCGCCGCCTCGAACCGCCAGCCGACCGCCGGTTTCCACGGTTCGGTAATAAACCGTCCCCGGTTTGCCCGGTTTTTTTAGTTTCGGTTTATTTGTTTAGGTTATTTTTAATTAGAGATCGTTCGTTCGTTTAGGTTCTTCAGTGAACATATTCACTGTTTAGTCCTAAACAGTGGACGTTCGCTTATTAGATCAGTTCTTCGTAGCCAGGGACCTTTTCGTAGTTATTTTTCGTACAGTTTAGCCCCTGGATTTCAAACTAGCACAACTTTTTGCTCGTTTGTCCAAATTTAACGAGACCAACGCCTACTTCTTCGTTATGATCCCCTCTATCCAGATAATCAACTTAAACATGTTTTAGAAAGTCTTAAAATTTTGAATTCAAACAGATTTAAATTTGAATCTTCTTTTGATCATAACTTGAGTTTTATAACTCCGTTTGAGTTGATTCTTTTTGCAAATCGAAGCTCTTGACCTAAAATTTCTGATAAGGCCAAATACACATAATTTTGATACTGTTAGAAATTGTTTTATATTGCAAGAGTTATTTGCTTGGTTTTGATGTTTTCCAAATTGTTTCTTCATTTTTTCCGATCTTTGAGTGATTGCTTATGTGTGGTTACTATTGCTTGCTTACGATAGATTGACCGGAGTGTGACGAGTAGAACTATCTAGAGTTGGTGCGATCATCTTCATCAACAGTACAGGCAAGTTCACATTTTGATCATATCCCTTTCATACCCAGTTTTTATGCATTAGTTTCACCCTCAAACATTGCATGGTTAGGAATTGATAACATGTGGGTATTGGGAAGTAGTTGATGAGGTAGGAACCTATTGCCCTGCATTCAAACCTTGGGAGTTACTATTACGTTATGCTTATATTGCCATGCTATGCTCGTAGACGTGGATTGGGTTTGAGCGAATCCATGACAGTTGTGAGATTGTTAAATTAATGGTTAACTTAAGGTGGCAACTTAAATACATATCTGGGTGGATTGAGGCACCTGGGGAAATCCAGTGATTGCCTGTATTTTTGGAAATCCCGGGGTACCGTGTGATTCTCCTATGGACTTCCACCCAGGCTCAAAGGGATCATAAGATTATTCATGCTAGAAACTTCCGTGTGCAGCCACATGCCATTATGGGCTCTAGCGTAGTTGAGTAAGTTGTGGGAAACCTTTCCATGATGGGCTAGCAGATGTAGGGGATTGTAGGTGTACCGACCTATCTATCGATTAAGGGGACCTCTTCGGAAAGACTGTGTCTCGATCATCCGTTTCTCAAACATTATGTAGTGCGAGAAATCCAACGGAGGAGATCGAGTCTTGTGGGGAAAAGTGCACAAACCTCTGCAGAGTGTACAAACTAATCATGATTAGCCGTGTCCCCGGTTATGGACATCTTGAGTATCTGGTTCTTGAATTATCATGTTGATCTCATCACTCTTTAATTAAATTGTTGGGTTGTTAATGATTACTTTTAATTAGGATTGAGAGGGGATTTACCTTCTCAATGTTTTCAACAAACTTTGTAGTTAAGTAAAATATATTCCTTTGCAGTAGGGAAAAATTGGCTTTTCGCAAAAACATTATAACCATAGAGCTTTTCCACCAGCCATATATGCATGTAGTGATAGTTATTATTCATCATTATCCTATGGTGTGAATTTGCCAGTACATTCAATGTACTGACCCTTTGTGGCTGCAACATCTCATGTTGCAGGAATCTTACGACGAGTAAGTAATATGTTAGGGTTACGATTTCTACACTCAACTTTGCCGTTGGGGTTGATGGGAATCCACAACCTTGTTGTTACTTCCGCTATTTGGATTGAGGTAATAATATTTTACGTTAATTTATGCATGTGATTTACCTCTGTTATAAATCCTCGAGTACTGTGTGTGTCAGCATACCGATCCAGGGATGACACTTAAGCACAGAGACTTGACCGTCTGAGGTCAGGTCGCTACATATGAATCTTGTCTTTGACAGTACCAAAGTGAAATGGTTTGCTCTTTATCATACTAACCTATCTCACAAAGTTCCATTAAGTTTTGTGTGATTGAAGTTTCCAAGTTTTGGGTGAGATGTCGATATGAGGAGAATAATGAGTGACAAGACCCTAAGCTTGGGGATGAACAAGGCACCTCAAGGTGATATTCAAAGAAGATCCAAGCAACTAAGCTTGGGGATGCCCCGGAAGGCATCCCCTCTTTCGTCTCCAACATTATCGGTAACCTCACTTGGAGCTATGTTTTCATTCGTCACATGATATGTGTTTTGCTTGGAGCGTCAATTTATTTTGTTAGGATTTGCTTGCTGTTATTTAGAATAATCTTTTGCATCTTTTATTTCAATAAAAGTGGCATTGATAGCCTTTACTATGCTTATTTTAGAAGTCTACATGTTGCTGTTTAAAAACAGAAAGTTTATCGATATTGCAAAAATTCCCTAGAAAAGTAAGAATGTGATAAAATGTTGAAACGTTTTGCAAAATAATCTCTGATAAATTTTCTACTGTGTGGTAAATTTTCATAATTTTTGTATTTGAATAAGTATTGATACTCTTGCATTCTTTATAGACTGTACTGTTTTGGTAGATTGCTGTTATGTTTGCATTGTTTGCATATGTTTTCTTGTTTAATGATTCTATTTGAGGATAGGAGTATTAAATATGCAGAGGAATTTAGTATGCAATGTTGAATAATAATTTTAGTGATTTGTTACAGTAGAGAATGATAAGGTTTTTGCATTCTTGTTGAGTTTTGTGTGGATGAAGCTTTTGAGATTTAGGAAAACCGTGATATGAGAAGAACTAAGGAGATACAAAAGCTCAAGCTTGGGAATGCCCAAGGCTTCCCAAGATAATATCCAAGAAGTCTCAATCATCTAAGCTTGGGGATGCAACGGTAGGCATCCCACCTTTCTTCTTCAACAATTATCGGTTAGTATCGGTTGAGCCTAAGTTTTTGCTTCTTCACATGAGTTGTGCTATCCTTGGAATGTCATTTTATTTTGTTTTGCTTGCTGTTTTAATAAAGTACTTAGATTTGAAAGTTTTTAAATAAAATAGAGTCCTCAAATAGTTGCCAGGGAGGCTAGGTAAGCGGCACGAACATCCCGTCAACAAAGCTCTTTTATGTGGTATTGATCTAGCGCTTCACTTATATCTTTTTGAGCACGGTGTGCTTTAGTATTTTTGAAGAAATTCTCTCTTGATTCACTTAAATTAATTTGAGAGAAAGAAATATTATTCTCATGATCTTCACTTATATCTTTTTGGAGTAGCTTGTCATTTACTCATGTGCTACACTTATATCCTATGAGTAAATTGTTGAATGAATTGAATATCATGAAGTTGAAATTATATCATGCCTAGTGGTAGCTTCACATTGGTTTTAGAAAGTGAAATCTTTTGAAGCTTGACAATCACAATATTGGTCATACAAGCAATTCATGAATAATTAGTAGAAGGAAGAGAACTTTCACATGCAACTATACTATCCTGGAAATCTTTTGTGATTGTGAGCCCCCATCAAAATATTATATGCCAAAATTGTCGAAGTTGGACAAGGAAGACAACATAATGGTTTATGTTTGTTCATATTCACATATAAGTTATATCTTCATAGATCCATGTGGTGCTTGCCCCACCTCTTTGCTAGCCAAAAATTCTGCACCAAGTAGAGATACTACTTGTGCATCCAAAAACCCTTAAACCCAGAACTTATTTTCAAGAGTCCACCACACCTACCTAGGGATTGATCATTTAATATTACACTTCCGGTGACCATCTTCATCATCCTAGCGGCCACCACGATGAGGAGGGAGTAGTCCACCCTCGGGGTTGAGGGTTTGTACCAGTAGCTATGTGTTTAATCTCTCTCTCTCTCTCTCTCTCTCGTGTTCTTGAGATGCCACGATCTTGATGTATCGCAGGCTTTGTTAATAATGTCAGATCATATGGTGTTTTCCCCTCTCTATCTTTTTGTGATGAATTGAGTTTTTCCCTTTGAGATTTTGTTGTTATCAGTTTGAATAGTTTTATGGATTTGAGAATAGTTGATATATGTCTTGCAATTGAATACTCGTGATGACAATGGAGTATCGTATTGATTCACTTGATATATGTTTTGGCACTCAACTCGCGGATTCCCGAGGTGACATTGGGGTAATCTATGCATAGGGGTTGATACACGTTCTTGCCTTTGTTTCTCCGGTAGAAATCTTGGGGCACTCTTTTAAGTTCTTTGTGTTGGATTGAGTATTATGAATATGAATTTGCTTTGGTGTTACTTTAGTACGAACTCTAGGATAGATCGAACGGAATGAATAGCTTTGTGTTATTTTAGTACAAACTCTTAAATAGATCGAACGGAAAGAATAGCTTTGAGGTGGTTTCGTACCCTACAAACAATTTATTCTATGTTCTCCGCTAGATAGGAACTTTGGAGTGATTCTTCATATCACTTTGAGGGATGGTTATATGATCCAATTATATTAGCACTGCTGAGAGATTGCGCTAGCGAATGTACGGACCCTAGGCCTCATTTTGAAGCATTGCAATACCGCTTTTGTGCCTGTTTACTATTCGCTACCTTGCTGTTTTTATTTATTCAGATTATAAAAATATATTCCTACCATCAATATTACACTTTTATAACCATCTCTTCGCCGAACTAGTGCACCTATGCAATTTGCCATTTTGGGTGTGTTGGGGACACAAGAGATTTCTTGTATTTGGTTGCGGGGTTGTTTGAGAGAGACCATCTTCATCCTACGCCTCCCACAGATTGATAAACCTTAGGTCATCCACTTGAGGGAAAATTGCTACTGTCCTACAAAACTCTGCGCCTGGAGGCCCAACACGAGTCTACAAGAATAAAGTTGCATAGTAGACATCAGGCCCGTCGGGGTCGAGCGCCTGGATCTAAACTCCCTCCACTTTCTTGCCTACTTGGGGTCATCAGAGGCCTCCTCCTCCATAGCCCAGAGCATCATTCGCAGCGGTCTGATACGTCTCCAACGTATCTATAAATTTGGATTGGTCCATGCTGTTATATTATCATTCTTGGATGTTTTACAATCATCTTATAGCAACTTTATATCATTTTTTGGGACTACCTATTAAAATAGCGCCCAGTGCCAGTTGTTGTTTTTTTCTTGTTTTTTACTTCGTAGGAAATCAATACCAAATGGAGTCCAAACACAGAGAAACTTTTTGGAGATTTTTTCTGGATCAGAAGACACCTGTTGGGCAAAAGAAGTACTAGAGGGGGGCTCCGAGGGGAGCACAACCCACCAGGGCGCGCCTGGGGGCCCAGGCGCTCCCAAGTGGGTTGTGCCCACCTTGGCCGCCTCCCGCACCGCCTCTTAGCTCTATTAATACCCAAATATTCCAGAAACTTTAGGCAAGTCGACGAAAATCAATTCCAGCCGCCGCAAGTTCCAGAACCACCAGATCCAATCTAAACACCATCACGAAGGGGTTCATCGTCCTCATTCGTGCCTCCCGATGATGCGTGAGTAGTTCATTGTAGACCGACGGGTCCGTAGTTAGTAGCTAGATGGCTTCCTCTCTCTCTCTCTCTTTTGATTGTCAATACAACGGTCTCTTGGAGATCTGTTTGATGTAACTCCTTTTGAGGTGTGTTTGTTGGGACCCGATGAATTCTGAGTTTATGACCAGATCTATGTTTTTATCTATGAAAGTTATTTGAGTTTTTTTATCTCTTATATGCATGATTACTTATAGCCTCGTATTTCTTCTTCGAATATTTGGTTTAGTTAGGGCAACTAGATCTATTTTTCTTGCCATGGGAAGAGGTGCTTTGTGATGGGTTCGATCTTACGGTGCTTGATCCCAGTGACAGAAGGGGAATCGACAAGTATGTATCGTTGCTATTAAGGATACCAAGATGGGTCTATTTCTACATAAATAGATCTTGTCTACATCATGTCATCGTTCTTATTGCATTACTCCGTTTCTCCATGAACTTAATACACTAGATGCATGCTGGATAGCGGTCAATGTGTGGAGTAATAGTAGTTAGAAGCAGGCAGGAGTCGGTCTACTAATTTTGGACGTGATGCCTATATAATGATCATTGCCTGGATATCGTCATGATTATTTGAGGTTCTATCAATTGCCCTACAGTAATTTATTTACCCACCGTATGCTATTTTTCTCGAGATAAGCCACTAGTGAAACCTACGGCCCCCGGGTCTCTTCTTTATCATATTTTCCTTCACGGTCTATTTTTTTTTGCTTTTATTTTCAGATCTATTAATCCAAAAACCCAAAAATACCTTGCTGCAATTTTTATTTATTTATTTTATCTCTCGTTCCCGCAAGATCTATTTGTCCAATCTACTACAAATGTTACCTATCTTTTACCCGGGAGGGATTGACAACCCCTCTTTACATCGGATTGCATGTATTTGTTCTTTGTGTGCAGGTACCGTTCACGTAATGTTGCGTGATTCTCCTACTGGTTCGATAACCTTGGTCTCATCACTGAGGAAAATACCTACCGTCGCTGTGCTGCATCATCCTACCTCTTTGGGGAAATACCGACGTAGTTCAAGCTGCATCAAAAGGAATTTATGGCGCCGTTGCCGGGGAGACATCATCAACATCTACCAGGTTCCTAATCACAAATCTCATCTCCTTGCAATTTACATTATTTGCCATTTGCCTCTCGTTTTCATCTCGCCCACTTCACAAAAATTTGCCGTTTTATTCGCCCCCTTTTTCTTTCGCGTTTGTCGTTGGAACTTGTGTTTGCTAGATTTGTCACCATGAGTGACTTTGGTATGGCAGAAACAAACGATGGCCTAACTCCTAAAATTGGACGATCTGGCAATCTGGATGCTAAAACTTTTGTTTTGGGGCAAGGGAATGTTATAGGAAAAGAATGCATCCAAGATTTTTTTTAATTGTGTTGAAAATTTAAGTCTTGACGATGTTCCTATACTCCAAAAGACTAAATCTTATGCGGAAGCTATTTTAGCACTAGTTCTAAAACTTGAAAATAAATTTATCCGTACCCATCTTACCTTGCAAAGATCGTTTTATGAGCTACCCATTATATAGAATCCCAAAGCTAAAAAGTTGGCTACCCTTGTTCTTATGAATGCATTTGATTACATAATACGGGAAGCTAGGGAAAATTTTGATTTCTATGGCATGAATCGTGAAAAACCGGTCATAGATGAAATTCTTTATAATAGTGATTATGTGCTAAGACATTTGCTTGGGGATAATCATATCTTTGATGAGAATCTTAAAAAAGGAACCCCCTGTTTTAGATGTAATCCAACAAGTTTTCAACGATGTTAATCAACACTATTCTTGGATTGCAGTCGGAAATCAAAGGGGATATTATGATAAGCAACTTGATAGTGCTAAATTTTCTATGGATAATGTGTTTTATGTTGTTTTTTCAAAACCTCCTGACAAAAACATCTCTGAGATAAATAAACTTAAAGACGAGAAAACTTAGATCTGTGCATTATGCCTAGCTAGGGGTGTAAAACGATAGCGCTTGTTGGGAGGCAACCCAATGAATAAAATTTACTTTTGTCTTTTTCTTTCTGTTCTTGAGTGTTTGCACAATTATGCTACTATTATGATTGTGTTTTTATGTTTTAGTTAGTGTTTGTGCCAAGTAAAGTGTGACGCCCCGAGACCGACGCTTCAGACGCCTTCCATGTTTTTCGTTGTCGCCATGTGTTTTATTTGTTTGTTGCATTCACCATCGCATCGTCCACATTGCATCCGCATGTTTTCATAAAAACTCATAGTAGTTTGTAGTTGCCGCTTCTTGCTTCGTTTCCGTTCACCTTTATCAGGCCCCTTTGTCTTTGTCGACTTCTCTCAGACCCCATCACGCGCGTCCGAAAACTTCTCTGAACCCGAAACGCGTTGTGGTTACCGATGGGTCTGGGTCATCTTCAAACATCCCTAAAATATCTTCGGTTCTTTGTTTGGTCTCCCTAGCCTATTTATCCGGAACTGTCCGATTTAATCCAAGGGACCAAATATCCCCCTGCCCAAAATTCACTTTCTATATAAAGACCAACCCTAAAACCTAGGGTCCTTGTCCCATCCACCCGTCGCCGCCGCCGCCACTCCACCGAATCCCCCTCGGGATCCTCCCGATCCAGTTCCACCCGAGACCAATCGCAGCCTCCACCTTCTTGGTTTCCCCTCTTGTCCAACAACAGCCGCCGCCCAAATCCTGCAGGAGCCCGAGTTCCTCTGCCCGTGGCCCCCTCCTCGCTCGTGCCTGAGCAGGAGCGCTCGGCCTCGTCTCCTTGCGCTGCCGTTCGCCACGCCGGCGACCGCAGGCACAACCTCCTCAGCCACGCCCCGCCTCCTCAACCACCTCGTGTCGCTGCCTCATCAGCTCCGCTGCCGGCAGTAGCACCTGTGCCAAGCCTCGTCCTGCAGCCCCCTCGTCCAGGAGCTCCATGAGAAGAGGAGCTCCTCTTTGTCGTCCCCGCAGCAGTCGCTCGACCTCTCCACTCCCGTATGCTCTCGTGAGCCTTGCCACCGTCGACGGCCGAAGCCAGGTCCCGTCGCTGCCCTTCCCTTCTTCCCCTGGTTCTTCTCGTTGACCCCTGCCTCTTCGTGTAACCTCCCTCTCTCGTCATTTTCACAGAAGGAGCTGCGTCTGCGCCACGGATGCCCTACCTCACCGGATCCGTCCATTCCCCTCGCCCCGCGCCCTGGATCCGGTCGATCCGAGCTTCCCCATGCCCAAGACCTCGCCACCCCTTCGCTCTGCTCCCGGCCACCGGTGTCCCTGCCGCTGCCATCTACTTCCCCTGCAACGAGCAGAGCCTGTTGGTGCTGTGGCGTGATCTAGTCTCTCTCTCTCTCCGAATTTCTCTGATGAACACTACTGGATAGAGGTAGACGAAGACACACAGAGAGACGGGAGTTTGGCGACGCGTAACCTTGCGCCTTTTCTGTTTTGCTTTCCTTTTATTCCATCGACTAATATCGCTAATTCCACCACGATCCACTTAGAGTGCGTGCCATCCCACGTACAATGGACCGTACCGGAAGACTCGATAAAAATCCTAACAACTACGACCTGGCCGTAGCGTGAACGTAGCACACGTCTGGCCCATCTAGTTTACATGCAGAAAAATCAGGATACATGCAAACCACTCTTACGTGACTAGGACTATAGCTGAAACAAATCTAACGTGACAGTGCATGGAAAATAATCTAAACATAAATTTGTAACAAGATTAAATCTAGCAATCACCTCCCTAATCTTGTTACCCTCATCATGGTCAAACTTCGTGCCGGCTCGACTCCGGCAATGCCGCGTGCAGCAGTACCGATCCTTGTTTCTCTTGCCGCCGTTGGCATCTTCGACGTTGATGAGCTCGCGGAAGTCGCATGCCGAGCTCCAACGCTATGCTTGACGCCCCTCTCACTCGGTACCAGCCTCTTTGGCAGGCATACAGGTTCCTTGAGGATCTTTGCATAGAGCCTGTCCTCCGTGCCTCAACCAGCAGCTCTCCTGATTTGTCATGTATTTTCATGTGCCCATGGAATAGCTCAGACTTGCATCCCTCTTCGTCTAGCTGGCCCAAACTTATTAGGTTGCTTCTAAGATTGGGAATGAAATAGACATCCCTGAGCACATGGTCCTTACCACGATCAGAATTGAGCAAGGCAGTCCCTCGGCCACAAATTTCTACCACAGACCCATCTCCGAAGCAAACAGTCCCCTTCACGCTAGAATCAATATCAACAAACATCCTTGAACAACCTGACATGTGATTGCTTGCACCTGTATCAACATACCACTACTCATCATTGTAACCCTCGTCAGTACTGAGTTTGGGCTTGACCTTTTCCTCGTTCAACGAGAGAATGTCTGGCGCCTTCTCGAGAGACTGCACAAGCACACTCTGCCCTTCCATAGGATGTGGTTCGATCTTCATCTCCTTGGGCTTTACTTCCGGTTCCTTTTCACAAGGCGTCACTCCCACCGGCGCCACCGCCGTTGTGGCTGCACTTGCTGGAATGACTCCAGCCATTGCCTTCTTCATGAGATCACGCAACCCGTTGTTCTCTTCGCGGAGCACACGGTGTACCTCCAGTAGCTTACCATTCTCCTCCCTTGCCAGCCTTGCATCTTCCTCTGATGCATGTACACACTCAAGCAGGAGCACGTGGTCACCGTCGCGGCTCGTCGCCGCCATCTTGTCCGTATGTGCCCTGTACTCCTTGGACATGGCGTGCAGCTTCACTTCGGCTGCGGCCAGTTTGCCACGCAGCCGGTTTGCCTCTGACTTGACAGCTTCCAACTCAGGCTCGACGGCTAAGGGGCAAGGCACCTTCTTCACGTCCATAGCTTCTGGCTGGACCACGTCGGCGGCGTGTTCCACCACTGGCGTGAACTCAACGCCGGTTCGTCATCGCCGGCATCGGCGAGCAGCGCCTTCTCTTTCTTTGGCTCCTCGCACTCAGAGGCGAAGTGACCCTTCTCGCCACACTGGAAGCAGGTGATCCTGGACTTGTCAAATTTTCCACGACGTTCCTTCTTCTTGCCGTCCTGGCCGCCGCCACCACCGCGCCCGTCCTGGTCGTCGTTCTTGTTGCTTCTGCTGGAGCCTGCCCCCTTCTTCCTCTCTTTAAGGATCAACTCCTCCAGCTGGGCGCGCAAAACTAGCATCAGCTTCTCTCCTTCATCGCCGCCACTCTAACGATGACCACGTTGGTTCTGCTCGAACACGATGAGGCGCCCAATAGCCCTCTTGTACCGTCATCGCGGAGACATCACCCCACTGCTCAATGGTGTTGATGATGTCCATGAAACGGTCTGGAACAGCGCTGAAGAGCCGCTCCACCACGGCCTCATCTTCAAGTGTGATGCCGAGAGAGCGGATCTCGCTCACCAGCGGGATGAGCTTCTTGGCGAACTCGGGGATCGTCTCCCCGTCTGCCATGTCAAGGTGATCGAACTGCCTCTTCAATTGCCGTGCATGCGCCTTCTTCACGCGATCCTCACCGAGGCGCGCACACCGGATCATCTCCCACGCCTCATGCGCGGTGTCGCATTCCGCAACCTGCAACATCACGTGATCCGAAACGGATTGAGAGAGAGCGGCGAACGCCCCTTCATCCGCAGCCTGATCATAATCACCGGAGCCTTCAATCGCGGACCAAACACGCAAAGGCTTCATCAGGACCTTCATCTTCGCGGCCCACAGCGAGTAGTTCGTGTCCGTCAGCATCAGATACTGGACGGGCACACTCATGGCTCTCGTCGGGGTAGCGAGCACAACAGCACCTCCATCTGCTGCAGCAACTTTCCTGGCTGCCGGCGGCGTGTACTTTCCGCCGCCGCTGCTGCTCCTCCCGTCGCTACTCTTCGGAGACATATCCTCCATCACCGCTGCCGGAACTCCTCCGATCACCGCCGCCAAACGCCCAAGGTCCTAACCTAAAGCTCTGATACCAATTGTTGGTGCCGTGGCGTGATCTAGTCTCTCTCTCTCTCTCCGAATTTCTCTGATGAACACTACTGGATAGAGGTAGACGAAGACACACAGAGAGACGGGAGTTTGGCGACGCGTAACCTTGCATCTTTTCTGTTTTGCTTTCCTTTTATTCCATCGACTAATAGCGCTAATTCCGCCACGATCCACTCAGAGTGCGTGCCATCCCACGTACAATGGACCGTACCAGAAGACTCGATAAAAATCCGAACAACTACGACCCGGCCGCAGCGTGAACATAGCACACGTCTGGCCCATCTAGTTTACATGCAGAACAATCAGGATACATGCAAACCACTCTTACCTGACTAGGACTATAGCTGAAACAAATCTAACGTGACAGTGCATGGAAAATAATCTAAACATAAATTTGTAACAAGATTAAATCTAACAGAGCCGCCGCCGCCGCTTATTTCCAGTTGCGCTTCTCCTTGATAATTCTGGTTATGTTACGATTGTTAGGATTCGTTCGTCTACGCCCGTTCGTCTTCTTCATGGACTCGTTCTTCTTCCTAGCAGGATTTCAGGCAAGATGACCATTACCCTCGATATAACTTCTATCTTTGTTTGCTAGTTGTTCGCTCTGTCGCGCTACCTATCACTTGTTTATCATGCCTCCCATATTGCCATGTCAAGCCTCTAACCTACCTTCCTAGCAAACCATTGTTTGGCTATGTTACCGCTTTTGCTCAGCCCCTCTTATAGCGTTGTTAGTTGCAGGTGAAGTTGAAGATTGCTCCATGTTGGAACATGATTATGTTAGAATATCACAATATCTCTTATTTAATTAATGCATCTATATACTTGGTAAAGGGGGGAAGACTCGGCCTTATGCCTGGTGTTTTGTTCCACTCTTGCCGCCTTAGTTTCCATCATACTGGTGTTATGTTCCTTGATTTTGCGTTCCTTACGCGATTGGCGTTATGGGACCCCCTTGACAGTTCGCTTTGAATAAAACTCCTCCAGCAAGGCCCAACCTTGGTTTTACATTTGCCTAACAACCTGTAACATTTCCCTTGGGTTCTACAGACCCGAGGGTCATCTTTATTTTACCCCCCCGGGCCAGTGCTCCTCTGAGTGTTGGTCCGAACCGGGCAGCCTGCGGGGCCACCTTGGGGAAACTTGAGGGCTGGTTTTACTCGTAGCTTGACCTATCCGGTGTGCCCTGAGAACGAGATATGTACAGCTCCTATCGGGATTTGTCGGCACATTCGGGCGGTCTTACTGGTCTTGTTTTACCATTGTCGAAATGTCTTGTAATCGGGATTCCGAGACTGATCGGGTCTTCCCGGGAGAAGGAATATCCTTCTTTGATCGTGAGAGCTTGTGATGGGCTAAGTTAGGACACCCCTGCAGGGTATAAACTTTTGAGAGTCATGCCCACGGTTATGTGGCAGATGGGAATTTGTTAATATCCGGTTGTAGAGAACTTGACACTTGACTTAATTAAAATGCATCAACCACGTGTTATCTTCTTTTCATTTGGATTTGTCCGTAGTTGGTCTATGTGTGTATTTTTGGATGTATGAATTATTTAAGTATTGTGTGAAGTGGCGATTGTAAGCCAACTCTCTTTATCCCATTCTTGTTCATTACATGTGATTGTGTGAAGATGACCCTTCTTGCGACAAAACCACAATGCGGTTATGCCTCTAAGTCGTGCCTCGACACGTGGGAGATATAGCCGCATCGTGGGTGTTACATAAAGATTTTGGGATCATGTTGGGTGATAGTTGATTTGATCTTGTTGGAAAACAGAAACTTTTACGTCCAGAAAAACAATTTTCTAAAATCACAGAATTGACGAATGCTTCTGAATTTTTCACACAAGATTGATATACAAATTTCCTACATCGTCCGAATTGTTCAGAATTTTTGGAGTTACAGAAGTATACAAAGTTTTCAGATTGCTATAGACTGTTCTGTTTTTGATAGATTTTGTTTTATTTGTGTTGTGTGCTTATTTTGATGAATCTATGGACTCTTTTGGGGGGTTTGAGCCATAGAAAAGTTGGAAATACAGTAGATATAATGCAAAAATAAAATATGAATGGGTTTGCAACAGTACTTAGAGTAGTGATTTGCTTTGTTATACTAACAGATCTCATGAAGGTTTTGTTGAGTTTTGTGTGAGTGAAGTTTTTAAGTTTTGGGCGAGATCACGATGGATGAAGGAATAAGGAGTAATAAGAGCCTAAGCTTGGGGATTCCAATGGCATCCCAAGCTATTACCTAAAAGATAAGCAAGCAACTAAGCTTGGGGATGCCCGAGTGGCATCCCCTCTTTCTTCTAACGACCATCAATATTTTACTTGGAGCTATATTTTTATTCGTCGCATATCATGAGTTTTGCTTGGAGCGTCTTGTATGATATGAGTCTTTGTTTGTTTTGCTTTTTATTTTGTGTCATCTATCCTTGCTGGACACACCTATTTGAGAGAGCCAAAAGTATGATATGACTTGTTAGAATTGCTCTCTATGCTTCACTTAATTTTTTTGAGCTATGGAATTGCTCTAGTGCTTCACTTATATCTTTTTTAGCACGGTGTGCTTTAGTATTTTCGAAGAAATGCTCTCATGCTTCACTTAGATTTATTTGAGAGTTAGTAATTTTTTTAAAGAAATTATCTCTTGCTTCACCTAAATTAATTTGAGAGAAGAAAATTTTTATGCTCATGTTCTTCACTTAGATTTGTTTGAGCTATCAAAAGCAACATATGAAATTAGTCCCAAAGTGATAGATATTCAAGATGGATATAATAAAAAACTTTCATGAAGATCATTGGACAAAATAAAGTTGATTCCTCGTAATAGTTTTGCGATATGATGATATAATATGTTAGTCATGTTGGTGAGTAATTATGCTTTAGTAAGAATATTGGTGTTAAGGTTTGTGATTCCCTATGCAAGCACGAAATTTAATAGTTATGCAATGAAATTACATCCTACTTGTAGGCATTATTCGGTGTTAGTTATGCTTAATGCTCGCTTATGAGATTTTTCATTTCTTGGTTGGATGCTTCTCAATCTTTTGCTAGCCTTCATTTGCACTAAGTATGATCACTACTTGTGCATCCAAAATCCTTAAACCAGTTTTGCCTTATGAGTCCACTATACCTACCTATATGCGGTATTCTTTTGCCGTTCTAAGAAAATTTGTATGTGCCATCTCTAATTTTCAAAATAAACTTCTCTTTTGTGTGCTCGTGCCGCTCATGAAACGGTAGGGGGTGGTTGATATATGTCCATGCTAGATGTGTTATTCTCAAGATGAGTGTTTATTCACTTGTCATTGCACGAGAGTACGACAAAGGTATTAGGGATGCCCATTCCTGAAATGAAAAATGAATTTACTTTATGTTGTCAAATAATACATTCCTTGGAAAGTGTTGGTATGGACGGCACCCGTGGATTCGGTTAGCCGTGGAATGTGAAAGTATGGTGAAAAAAGGAATAAATTTTATTTTCTGTTTGGGAACCACGTATGATATATCTAGCATGGAAAGTATTGGGAACTACTCGATCATTTTCGTTGACAAGAAAAGCATGCCGCCCAAAATATTTTTATCTCTATCTTTTTCGCTTTGAGCTCTGATACCTCTACAAATCCCTACTTCCCTTCACGAAGGGTCTTTCTATTTACTTTTTGCAATTTTTATTTTGAGTCTCCATCTTATCTTATAAAGCACCAACTAAGGGGCACTATGATTGTACTTGAGCATTATGTGCAGCTAATATGCGAGTGTGTTTCATGAATGGATCAATGTTTGAGCATAATGGGCTAGGGATAACTTGCTTTAGTGTTGATATTTGAAAGACATGGTTGCTTGTTGATATGCTAGAATATTGAAATCATCATGTAAAAACTAGACTATTGCTTTGAATCATATAAAAGTCCAAATGTCCATGCTACAAAGAAAAGAAAATGTGATGAAAATGTTAGGCAGCATTCCACATCAAAAATTCTGTTTTTATTATTTACCTACTCAAGGACGAGCAGGAATTAAGCTTGGGGATGCTAATACGTCTCCAACGTATCTATATTTTCATTGTTCCATGTTGTTATATTATTATTCTTGGATGTTTTACAATCATTTTATATCAACTTTATATTTTTTGGGACTAACCTATTAACATAGTGCCCAGTGCCAGTTGCTGCTTTTTGCTTGTTTTTTACTTCATAGGAAAACAATACCAAACGGAGTCCAAACGCAACAAAACTTTTTGCAGATTTTTTCTGGACCAGAAGACACCTGTTGGGCCAAAGAAGTACTAGAGTGGGGCTCCGAGGGGAGCACAACCGCGCGCCTAGGGGCCCAGGCGCGCCCAGGTGTGTTGTGCCCACCTCGGCCGCCTTCCGCACCGCCTCTTCGCTCTATAAATACCCAAATATTCCAAAAACCCTAGGGGAGTCGACGAAAATCAATTCCAGCCGCCGCAAGTTCCAGAACCACCAGATCCAATCTAAACACCATCACGGAGGGGTTCATCATCCTCATTGGTGCCTCTCCGATGATGCGTGAGTAGTTCATTGTAGACCTACGGGTCTGTAGTTAGTAGCTAGATGGCTTCCTCCCTCTCTTTTGATTCTCAATACAATGGTCTCTTGGAGATCTATTTGATGTAACTCCTTTTGCGGTGTGTTTGTTGGGATCCGATGAACTTTGAGTTTATGATCAGATCTATGTTTTTATCCATGAAAGTTATTTGAGTTTCTTTTGATCTCTTATATGCATGATTACTTATAGCCTCCTATTTCTTCTTCGAATATTTGGTTTAGTTAGGGCAACTAGATCGATTTTTCTTGCCATGGGAAGAGGTGCTTTGTGATGGGTTTGATCTTACGGTGCTTGATCCCAGTGACAGAAGGGGAACCGACACATATGTATCATTGCTATGAAGGATAACAGGATGGGGTCTATTTCTACATAAATAGATCTTGTCTACATCATGTCATTGTTCTTATTGCATTACTCCGTTTCTCCATGAACTTAATACACTAGATGCATGCTGGATAGTGGTCGATGTGTGGAGTAATAGTAGTAGATGCAGGCAGGAGTTGGTCTACTAATCTTGGACGTGATGCCTATATAATGATCATTGCCTGGATATCGTCATGATTATTTGAGGTTCTATAAATTGTCCAACAATAATTTGTTTACCCATCGTATGCTATTTTTCTCGAGAGAAGCCACTAGTGAAACCTACGGCCCCCAGGTCTCTTCTTTATCATATTTGCCTTCACGATCTATTTTTGTTTGCTTTTATTTTCAGATCTATTAATCCAAAAACCCAAAAATACCTTGCTGCAATATTTATTTATTTATTTTATCTTGCGTTCCCGCGAGATCTATTTATCCAATCTACTACAAATTTTACCTATCTTTTACCCCGGAGGGATTGACAACCCCTGTTTACGCCGGGTTGCAAGTATTTGTTCTTTGTGTGCATGTACCGTTCACGTAGTGTTGCGTGATTCTCCTGCTGGTTCGATAACCTTAATCTCATCACTAAGGGAAATACCTACCGCCGCTGTGCTACATCATTCCTTCCTCTTTGGAGAAATACCGACGTAGTTCAAGCCGCATCACGGTCCTACCGCCCCGCCATCTGGGGACATCCGAACGTCTTCTTCCTTCGTGAGCATGCGAAAGCCACTCGCCGCCGCCGCTATCAGATCCCCCCTCTCCAGGAACCAGGAGAGGATCTCTCTCATCCTCTCCATCTTCTCCACGTCTCCAGCTGCTATCGTTGTCATCTCCGTCTCGAGCGATCTCTCCCAGAACGCCATCGAACCACAGCGCCGAAGGTGAGGTCATGGAGATGGGAGGGGATTTTTTTGACCTCTGCTTCTGTGGGAATGGCAGACGCAATTGCCGCCCCTCGCTTCGCATTTAAGGCTCGGCCTCCATGGCGGTCCGCCTTCACCTCCTCCTCGATCCCCACACCAATCCTAGCCTCACAGTGTTTCCTGCGCACCAGTGCCAGATGGCAAGGGAACGAGATCTCCTTACCTTTCTCGATTTCCTCCCTTGGCTGCACCGCTCGTGCGTCAACGCATCCGCCGCGGTCATTGAGCAGCATCAGTCGTCAGGTGCGAGCTCACAGAACTACGGTCCCTCGCCAGAACATCAATAGCTCCGGCGTGTGTAGGTCGGAGACCAGATGCGCCACCCACCTCCTATCGCCATTTGGATCGTCACGGGGATCCATCCCCTCCTACACTTGTGTCTTAAAAGTAGCAAAATCCGGACTCACCGTTGTCACAGAAGAAAAAGCACAGACTCACTAGAGTACGGAGAGAAATCGTTCTGCCGGCTTTGGCGAGGTCCAGTTGCATGAATCCGCCGTCACCCTGATGTACAATACCCTGATGTCGCGTACTTGGCCTCTATGCATGCAGCATGTCCTATCCGCGTACGACCCGACGTTGTAAATTGTGCGATTGTTCAGAACACGGCATATGTATGTGAGTGTGACCATGGACCACATAACTTGTATTTTTACAGCGTTGTCCTACGTGTACACGATTTAGACAGGAATTCGTACCCTGCTTGTTCCGAGGCCAAACAAGACCGTGGCGATTATGTTATTAGGGAGCCTAGATCAACGGCAGAGCTACGTTATGCCATGAGGGGGCCATGCCCCCCCCCCCCCCCCCCCCAAATGATTTTTTTCATTACTAGGTAGTAGTGGCCCTGCAGGGCTGCAACTCGGCTTAGAATTGACGCACAACAGTCTCTAAAGCTATAAGCGTTGTCTGTACGTCAACACTGCTGTACAAATATGTGTCAAATTGTTTTTTGTTTTTTTCTTGTGTGGTTTGTTCTAGTTGTGAATTTTGTGATGAGCGCACAACATATTCTTTCTCAAGGTGTCAATTAGTCAGTGGTTGACACTTCACATCTATCAAGACTTTAGAGCTATTTAACCCTTGAGTTTATAGTGCTATTCTAATAAGAAAAATAAACATGAAAAATGAAATGTTTTTAGAAGATGATGCATGTCCATGAGAAGAGCAGATCAAACTCTAAAGCTCATAAGGGCATCTCCAAGGCGAAACCCGCAAATCGCTGGCAACTGTCCGGACCATGGAAGCCATCCAACGCCGTCATGTATCGGTCCGTGGGGGTGCTCCGGATGCATTTTCTCCCTAAAATTAGAGACAAAGTGGGGGGAGGTTTACGGGAGTCCGTACACCAGAAACATAGGACTCCGACACCCCCGTGAAGGAAATATGCCCTAGAGGCAATAATAAAGTTGTTATTTATATTTCCTTATATCATGATAAATATTTATTATTCAGGCTAGAATTGTATTAACCGGAAACTTAGTACATTTGTGAATACATAGATAAAACAAAGTGTCCCTAGTATGCCTCTACTTGACTAGCTCATTAATCAAAGATGGTTAAGTTTCCTGACTATAGAGATGTGTTCTCATTTGATGAACGGAATCACATCATTAAAGAATGATGTGATGGACAAGACCCATCCGTTAGCTTAGCATACTGATCGTTAAGTTTTATTGCTATTGCTTTCTTCATGACTTATACATATTCCTCTCGCTATGAGATTATGCAACTCCCGAATACCGGAGGAACACCTTGTGTGTTATCAAACGTCACAACATAACTGGGTGATTATAAAGATGCTCTACAGGTGTCTCCAAAGGTGTTTGTTGGGTTGGCATAGATCAAGATTATGATTTGTCACTTCGAGTATCAGAGAGGTATCTCTAGGCCCTCTCGGTAATGCACATCACTATAAGCCTTGCAAGCAATGTCACTAATGAGTTAGTTACAGGATGATGCATTACAGAACGAGTAAAGAGACTTGCCGGTAACGAGATTGAACTAGGTATGATGATACCGACGATCGAATCTCGGGAAAGTAACATACCGATGACAAAGGGAATAATGTATGTTGTTATTGCGGTTTGACCGATAAAGATCTTCGTAGAATATGTAGGAACCAATATGAGCATCCAGGTTATGCTATGGGTTATTGATCGGAGATGTGTCTCAGTCATGTCTACATAGTTCTCGAACCTGTAGGGTCCGTACGCTTAACGTTCGATAACGATTTGTATTATGAGTTATGTGTTTTGGTGACCGAAGTTTGTTTGGATGCCCGGATGAGATCACGAACATGACGAGGACTCTCGAAATGGACGAGAGGTAAAGATTCATATATCAAAAGGTAGTATTCGGACATCGGAATGGTTTCGAGTGGTTCGGGTGTTTTACCGGAGTACCGAGGGGTTACCGGAACCCCCGGGGAAGTATTGGGCCTACATGGGCCTTAGTGGAGAGAGAGGGGAGCCCGCAAGGGGTGTCCGCACGCCCCCCCCCAATGGGAGTCCGAATTGGACTAGGAGAGGGGGCGGCACCCCCTTTCCCTCTCCCTCTCCTTCCTTTTCCCCTCCGGTAAGATAGGAAAGGGGGGGTGAATCCTACTAGGAGTGGAGTCCTAGTAGGACTCCCCTCATGGCGCGGCCCTCCTGGCCGGCCACCTCCTCCTCCCCTGCTTTATATACGGGGGCAGGGGCACCCCATAGCACATTAGTTGTTCTCTTAGCTGTGTGAAGTGCCCGCCTCCACAGTTTACTCCTCCGGTCATAGCATCGTAGTGCTTAGGCGAAGCCCTGCGTAGATCACATCACCATCACCGTCACCACGCCGTCGTGCTGACGAAACTCTCCCTCGGCCCTCTGCTGGATCAAGAGTTCGAGGGACGTCATCGAGCTGAACGTGTGCTGAACTCGGAGGTGCCGTATGTTTGGTACTAGATCGGTTGGATCGTGAAGACGTTCAACTACATCAACCGCGTTAACCTAATGCTTCCGCTTTCGGTCTACGAGGGTACGTGGACACACTCTCCCCTTCTCGTTGCTATGCATCTCCTTGATAGATCTTGCATGAGCGTAGGAATTTCTTTGAAATTGCATGCTACATTCCCCAACAGTGGCATCCGAGCCAGGTCTATGCGTAGATGATATGCACAAGTAGAACACAAAGAGTTGTGGGTGATAATAGTCATACTGCTTACCACCAATGTCTTATTTTGATTCGGCGGTATTGTTGGATGAAGCGGCCCGGACTAACCTTACATGACCACGTTCATGAGACCGGTTCCACCGACAGACATGCAACTTGTTTTGCATAAAGGTGGCTGGCGGGTGTCTGTTTCTCCAACTTTAGTTGAATCAAATTTGACTATGGCCGGTCCTTGTTGAAGGTTAAAACATCACACTTGATGAAAAATTGTTGTGGTTTTGATGCGTAGGTAAGAACGGTTCTTGCTAGAAGCCCGTAGTAGCCATGTAAAACTTGCAACAACAAAGTAGAGGACGTCTAACTTGTTTTTGCAGGGCATGTTGTGATGTGATATGGTCAAGACGTGATGAGATATAAATTTTTGTATGATATGATCATGTGTTGTAAAAGTTATTGGCAACTAGCAGGAGCCTTATGGTTGTCGCTTTGTTGTATGAAATGCAATCGCCATGTAATTGCTTTACTTTATCACTAAGCGGTAGAGATAGTCGTAGAAGTAATAGTTGGCGAGACGACAACGACGCTACGATGGAGATCAAGGTTTCAAGCCAGTGACGATGGAGATTATGACGGTGCTTTGGAGATGGAGATCAAAGGCACAACATGATGATGGCCATATCATGTCACATATTTTTATTGCATGTGATGTTTATCTATTATGCATCTTATTTTGCTTAGTACGATGGTAGCATTATAAGATGACCCCTCACTAAATTTCAAGGTATAAGTGTTCTCCCTGAGTATGCACCATTGCTACAGTTCGTTGTGCCGAGACACCACGTGATGATCAGGTGTGATAAGTTCTACGTTCACATACTACGGCTATAAGACAGTTTTGCACGTGCAGAATACTCGGGTTAAACTTGATGAGCCTAGCATATGCAGATATGGCCTCGGAACACTAAGACCGAAAGGTCGAACATGAATCATATTGTAGATATGATCAACATAGAGATGTCCACCATTGAAAACTACTCCATCTCACGTGATGATCGGACATGGTTTAGTTGATATGGATCACGTGATCATTTAGATGACTAGAGGGATGTGTATCTAAGTGGGAGTTCTTAAGTAATATGATTAATTGAATTTAAATTTATCACGAACTTAGTCCTGATAGTTTTTGCATATCTATGTTGTTGTAGATCAATGGCCCGTGCTATCGTTCCCTTGAATTTTAATGTGTTCCTAGAGAAAGCTAAGTTGAAAGATGATGGTAGAAACTACACGGACTGGGTCCGTAACTTGAGGATTATCCTCATTGCTGCATAGAAGAGTTACGTCCTGGAAGAACCGCTAGGTGCAAGGCACGCTGCAGGAGCAACTCCGGACATTATGAACGTCTGGCAGACTAAAGCTGATGACTACTCGATAGTTCAGTGTGCCATGCTTTACTGCTTAGAATCGGGACTTCAAAGACGTTTTGAACATCATGGAGCATATGAGATGTTCCAAGAGTTGAAGTTAATATTTCAAGCAAATGCCCGACTTGAGAGATATGAAGTCTCCAACAAGTTCTATAGCTGCAAGGTGGAGGAGAATAGTTCTGTTAGTGATAAAGTTGTTATTTATATTTCCTTATATCATGATAAATGTTTATTTCATGCTAGAATTGTATTAACCGAAAACTTAGTACATGTGTGAATACATAGACAAAATGAAGTGTCCCTAGTATGCCTCTACTTGACTAGCTCGTTAATTAAAGATGGTTAAGTTTCCTGACCATAGACATGTGTTGTCATTTGATGAACGGGATCACATCATTAGAGAATGATGTGATGGACAAGACCCATCCGTTAGCTTAGCATGATGATCGTTAAGTTTTATTGTTATTGCTTTCTTCATGACTTATACATATTCCTCTGGCTATGAGATTATGCAACTCCCGAATACCGGAGGAACACCTTGTGTGTTATCAAACGTCACAATGTAACAGGGTGATTATAAAGATGCTCTATAGGTGTCTCCAAAGGTGTTTGTTTGGTTGGCATAGATAAAGATTAGGATTTATCACTCCGAGTATCAGAGAGGTATCTCTAGGCCCTCTCGGTAATGCACATCACTATAAGCCTTGCAAGCAATGTGACTAATGAGTTAGTTACGTGATGATGCATTACAGAATGAGTAAAGAGACTTGCCGGCAATGAGATTAAACTAGTTATGATGATACCGACGATCGAATCTCGGGAAAGTAACATACCGGTAACAAAGGGAATAACGTATGTTATTATTGTGGTTTGACCGATAAAGATCTTCGTAGAATATGTAGGAACCAATATGAGCATCCAGGTTCCGCTATTGGTTATTGACCGGAGATGTGTCTCAGTCATGTCTACATAGTTCTCGAACCCGTAGGGTCCGTACGCTTAACGTTCGATGACGATTTGTATTATGAGTTATGTGTTTTGGTGACCGAAGTTTGTTTGGAGTCCCTGATGAGATCACGGACATGAAGAGGAGTCTCGAAATGGCCGAGAGGTAAAGATTCATATATTGGAAGGTAGTATTCGAACATCAGAATGGTTTTGAGTGGTTCAGGTATTTTACCGGAGTACCGAGGGGTTACCAGAACACCCTTGGGAAGTATTGGGCCTACATGGGCCTTAGTGGAGAGAGAGGGGAGCCTGCAAGGGGTGGCCGCACGCCCCCCATGTGAGTCCGAATTGGACTAGGGGAGGGGGCGGCGCCCCCCTTTCCCTCACCCTCTCCCTCTCCTTCCTTTTCCCTTCCGGTAAGAATGGAAAAGGTGGGGTGAATCCTAGTAGGACTCCCCCCATGGCGCGCCCCTCCTGGCCGGCCGCCTCCTCTTCCCCTCCTTTATATACGGGGGCAGGGGGCACCCCATAGCACATCAATTGTTCTCTTAGCCGTGTGCGGTGCCCCCCTCCGCAGTTTACTCCTCCGGTCATAGGGTCGTAGTTCTTAGGAGAAGCCCTGCGCGAATCACATCACCATCACGTCACCACACCACTGTGCTGACGAAACTCTCCCTTGACCCTCTGCTGGATCAAGAGTTCGAGGTACGTCATCGAGCTGAACGTGTGCTGAACTCGGAGGTGCCGTACGTTCGGTACTAGATCGGTTGGATCATGAAGACGTTCGACTACATCAACCGCGTTAACCTAACGCTTCCACTTTTGGTCTACGAGGGTACGTGGACACACTCTCCCCCTCTCGTTGCTATGCATCTCCTAGATAGATCTTGCGTGAGCGTAGGAATTTTTTTGGAAATTGCATGCTCGTTCCCCAACACCCCGGCCCACCCAATCCCCACTTCCGGTCCCATTTCTTTCCACTCAGCCCTCCTCCACCCTTGCTTTGCATCCGCACCCCTCCACCTCCACCGCCGCCGCTGTACGTCTTCGGCCTCCACAAAGGCATTGCCGGACGCCCGCCCAGCAATAACCCGCACGCTTGACGAAGCTGTCCACCCTGGAGCCGTTTGTACCCAGGTACACTCCGTCCCCTGTCGACAACCTCCATGGCGGACACCACGCCCGGCAGGTGTTCAGTCAAATGCCATTGAGCTTATTTTGAAATTCTATGTCGTTTTTAGAGTACGAAGGATTGTGAGCTACTCGACCATGGAGGATGAGTTGTGCGATGCGTGACTGGCCTTATCCATGGATTTCATAGGTAGGAGCAGAGGGGAGCCCTTCTAGGAGCAAGTGCATGAAAAGTTTCACACACGAAATCACGTTGCGCCCTACGACGTGCACATCATTCAACCACACAACATGAGGTCGTTGTTGTGGCACCCCTAAATTACCATGCACTAAACATCCACGCAACATGCACAATCAAGATCAGAGACTCACGGTATAATATCACAAACACAACTCTACGACCAAAATTAAACAAATAAATCAATATATTACAAGCCATGGTCACAAGACCCGATATTACATCAAGAGTTAGGTCTAAGTACAGACAATTACAAAGGTGCCTTAAGAAGGCGAAAACAAACAACGACTCTAGATCGAAAAGGCATGGCCTCTTGCCTGGGACCTCCGAACTACTCCTCGAAATCGAACTCCACGTAGAATCACCTCGGGATCCTATGGCTCCATCATCTGATTGCAACATTCGGGAAGAAGAAAAGAGGTGGGAAAGCAACCATGAGTACTCATCCAAAGTACTCGCAAGACTTACATTAGATCTATACTGCATATGCATCAATATCAAAGAAATGGGGTATATATGTGGACTAAACTGCAGAAATGCCAGAATAAAGGGGGAGAAACCCATCCTATCGAAGACTACCATCATCTTGCAGCATTAGAAGAGGAGTTTACATATAATATTTAGTATCATGTATTTATCGACAACACCTTGGAGATACTTCCTTGACTACCCAGCGAGAAAGTGATCCCGAAGTAGTAAAATAGTTAAGTATCACTATAGTATCCGGTTCTAGTTGTAGTAGATCAGGATACAACTCCAAGCGTCCTGTTACCATGGACACGACTATTCAAATATATTACTTCCCTGCAGGGGTGCACCATATTACCCAACACACTCGATTACCTCTGCCCGTACACACTTTCCTGGGTAATGCCCAACCTTGGATGATCAACACGCCATAGTCCTACCTAGACTCCACAGAGAGGTCCCCGCCGGTCTACATCCTAAGTGCGAATGGGTTGTCCGGCCGCTCAGTCCTAAGCACTCCGGGTCATTGCGAGCAGGGTCCAACTTCACCTCATACGGAGGATATCTGCTGGTCTACCGTGCCGCAATGCTGAACTGGACGTCTGACAAAGCTTTCAGGAGAAATCGTACGACGCCGAGGTCCCATATGCCATTATCTCGCGTGGCGGTTAGTGCGTAAGGGCACGTAGCCAACTCAGATCAAATACCCAAATCTGTTAGTGTATTATTAGTAACTCACGAAGACGACCAGGGCCGTTGCTCCGACTTAGTAACTCACAGACCACGGCCAGGGACCAGGTCCACCTCTCTCCTAGGTGGTCTCCACCTGCCCTGTCGTCCCACCACATTATCTCTCACGGGTACCCTTGGGGCCGACCCATCTTTATCATTGTAACATTCAGGGTTTAGGTCCATACCGTCAAGGTGAAACTGAGGAATCACCCTCGATAGGTTTACCTTGATATACTGTGCGGCAGAGTCATCACCTAGAGTGAAATACGAAGAATCACCCCCGTAGATCACACTAGATGTGCTACACTATAGAGTCGGCATCGAGAGTGAAATATAAGGAATTACCCTCGTTAGGTCACACTTGATGCGGCTCTCCAGAGTCGTACAATTGTAAGGGCCTTTAGGGGTGTTCAGTTTTGGTACAATGATCCATCATCTCGAACAACCCAGATAGTACATCATGGAAACCCGACAAGAATGTAGGGCCACATATGGGACACTAACATACATGTACTAAGCATTTAGGATAACATGTATAGTATCAACAACAGGTTATCAACAATAGGCTATGCATCAGAATAGGAGCTACCAGAACAACAATAGTAGCAAAATCTAATGCAAGAATAAGAGGGAAAGAATGTACGATATTTGGATGATAAAGTGGGTTTCGCTTTCCTAGAAGCTCTGCGGATGAAAAGGAATCTTCACGGTGTAGTCGATCACCGGATCATCAGCGGTCCTGGAGTCTACCGTAAAGGAAGTAACTAAGGGGGAACAATAAATAACATATCGATCTAATGCATCACTGATGTATGTCATGGTAAAATGTGTTGGTGATATGCTCTAATGCATTACTACGCAGTTTAAAAGAAGCGGAAAATTATCCGGGAATATTTCCCCAGCTCCAGGCAATTTCTTCGGTATTGATTCGGAGGCAAAAGTTCAAGGTTCGCTATGCTAGAGGGGCGTGCCAGGTATGTGGATAACATAAACATATTCGGTATATTTTTCTGATAAACTTATTTTAATCCAAGTTACCGATTATTTTATTTAATTCTCCAAAGTTTTAATGAATTTTGAATTTAACCTAATTCCAAAAATCAATAAATATTCATTGCTACGGGTACACAGAAGTGTACCCAGCAGTTTGTACCAGTGGCTGACAATGGGGCCAGAGTGGTCCAGTCAGCAGGGTCAACAGGGTCAAGGGGACCCGCCTGTCATAGTCTAGGGATTTTTTTGACTAGATCTAATATTTTAGAAGGGGGGTTATTAGTTCTAATGGGGGGTTTAGCACTAATTAACAGGGCCAACCCCCACTCCCCAGTCGGCAGAGGGTGCGCACGCGCGCACAGGAGAGCATCGGTGGGCGTGGCGACGAGCAGCATGGAAACACAGGGTGCGACCAGTGCGCGCGCACGTGTGGGCGCAGGCTGGTCGAGGGCGGAGCAGCCAAATGAGGTAGGGCGCGGCCAGGGGAGCGCGGCGAGCGCACGACGCAGGGGGCGGCCTAGCGTGGCTAGCGGGGCATGGCCAAGGCGCATACAGGGAGCAGCGGGCGCTGCCGGACACAGATGGACGCCACCAAGGGCAAGGCAGGGTGCGGGCGGCGCACGACCATGGGAGCGGGGGCGCGACGGCCGGCCGAAGTGCAGGGTGGCGCACACGGCAACGAGAGCTAGGGGGAACAGAGGGGATCCAAAGAGGGGCTCACCTCGAGCTTGATGGCGAGGTCGGGGAGGCCGGAGGTGGACCGGAGCAACGACGAGGTGTGGCGACCAGATGGAGAAGATGAAGACCGTGTCGGCTCGAGGGCGTCCCGGCTTGAGCCGGTCCCCGGGACGAACGAAGTCGGTCGTGGCAGACCTCCTCGACGTGCTCCCGCATTCCGGAGACGCTGGTGGCCACGACAACGACAATGAGGCAGCGGTCACCGCAAGATCCTTGAGCTCGAAATCGAGTGGTAGGAGATGGGGGACGATGGGGATCGAAGGGGTAATGGGCGAGGGCGTTCTAGGGTTTCAGTGGGACAAGTTTATAGGGCTGGGGAGGGCACGTGGTGGCCATCGAGCCGTGGTGGCCGTGGATGGCCTCCACGCCATGGCCTCTGCCTCCTCCTATATGTGAGGTAGGAGAAAGGCCAGGAGGGCTGGGCCAGATGCACTGTAGGCACCACATGCACAGTAGCTTAGGTCTTTTTATTTTTATTATTTTCCGTTCCTGTTTTATTCTTTCTCCACTATTTTGTATTATTCTATATGAATAGAAAATGAATTTTGTTGACTATGAAAGTGGGTACATAAATAATGGGCTATAAGTTGAGCTAGTATAACAAGTCTCGATTATTTGTGAATTGCTTAAATTTTTATTTAATTGAAATGATTAAATTTAAGTGTGCTGGCTCTGTTTTAAATAAGTTAGAGGCATTTTAATAATTCCTTAAGGGTTTGTTTACTGCATGACAATTACGTAGTGATTATTTGCAATTATGAACACTTTTAGTTTAATATCTGAAGAAACAACTTCTGCACTTCTATTATGAATTTGACTTTGAGTTGAATTAATTATTTAATTGCATTTTAATTATGAAAAATGGTGACATGGCATATTAGGGGAAGATCTTTGTAGCTTGATTATCGGGGTGTTACAATTGTCATATTGCTGGCACGCTATCCAGATCAGCATCATCAAGTTTTGCGACGTGGTTCATCAGCTCGAGGCAAGGTGGCCATTGCACGGGACAGAGGACAAGATCGTAAATTTTACTTTCTCTTGCTCAACCTGTTGATAGATTCATTCACTCAATGTTTTGGTCTACACATTATATGTAGCCCGTAGGCGTTGGCGTGATGTACCACATGATAGAGGGACGATCATTTACGTGCACACACTGTTTGTTGAAGCTGAAGGGAGAGTATGTGTGGAACGACATGATTTGTTCACGAAAAACTTGTTGCACATCCGGTATCTTGTCGACTTAGAGACATTGTTGTACTAAACTTAATTTGCATGGTATGTATGGATAGTTTGTGTTATTTTCTATCCGAACTTTAATGAATATCAACCGGTTTGCATGAATTTCGTTCGGTTAGTTAAAATGCGGTTCGAAATGTATATGGCTACTGTTGGATGGCGTCCTCCTGCATCTATGTCCGTGGACTGGCTCCACCTGTATATGGATGGATGCGGGTTGCCATTGAAGATGCCCTAGTCAAAGTTGCCACCAAGATGTTAATCCTCCAGAGATTACTTGGATTCTCACATTATTCAGTAAAGTTTCTTCGACGCCCCCCCAAAAGAGACTGAGTGTGAGTTTCGACAAGCCCTAAAACATTTACTCTCTCTGTTATGGAATATAAGGTGCATTGATTTCCATGCAAGTCAACCATTTGAAAGTTTGACCAATATTATAGAATAAAATATCAACATTCACAATATCTAATAGATAAAATATGAAACTAATTTTCATAATGGATGAAATTATATAAATTTGAAAAGGTAAATGATTGTGGTCGGGGCGCCGGTCTATCGCGCGCACGCCGTGTGGACGCCACATCATGTGTATGGCCCACACGTCTGCTTCCCTCGTCCTTATCCCATGGGTGTCTTATCTCTTCACCTAACCACACGTTCATTCTCTTTTCTCTCTCATACACAGCTACATCCATTGATTCCCCATTGACGGCGACACCTCTCTTTCCAATCTGTGGTCCTACTCCTCCGGCAAGCTTCCCGGCCGCCATAATCCTACCTCCATGGCGGGCTCCTCCAGTCCCTCCTCCCCTCCCCCTCCCCCTCATCAGTCTCTTCTCTAGCTACGAGCAACGGCGCGACGTGTTTTTACTGGAACCATCGCATGATGATGATGCAATCGGCACACGGCTGTGCTGGAGTCGGCGCATGGCCGGCGATGTGACTATGGATGTTGCAAGTCCAGCCACTGTGCTGGAACTTCGGTGACGATGTGCTACAGAGAGATGCCGGATCCGACCATGTCGGAGCTACAACTACTAGCGTTTTTGCAACCCAGGCGGTACCAGTGCTACAATCGCTATTTTCTTTTGCTAGCACCGTCGACGATTTTTGCTGGAACCAACGAGAGATTTTGCCTCATCCTGCATCTGTTTTTGCTGGAAACTAGCCTCCATTTTTATTTGCTACAACCGGTTTTATGTTTTTGCTGGAACCGACATATTATTTAGCTGGAAGTAGCTTGGTTTTTACTACAATCGACCCTGGAGCTTTTCCCTGCTAAATTTGCTTTTGCTGGAAGCTGTTTTTTTTTTGCTACAACCACTGGAGCTTTTTTTCTATTGAATTTGTTTTGCTGGAACTAGAGTTATTTTGCTGGAACCTAATAGTATTTTTGCTTCAACCGACCACTCGAGGATTTTGTTTGTTCTTCAGAATTTTCTTGTTAGACAGCATGATGCAAGCCAACGGCCACGGCGAGCCATAGACGGTGACGTCGGGGGCATGCTGGGACCATGGCGAACCGCGAGCTAGAACCAGTCAGGGCGCATTCGAGTTGCAATCCTTTGTTGAGCGCGCGCTGGGGGGCCACTAGCGGCCATGATGCAATCCCGACGGCCACGGGCGGGGACGGGTTAGAGCTCGTGCATGCGGGAGCGTGAGCAACGAGGGAAGAAGACGACTATAGGGGGAGGGGGGCGTCAGATCTGACGGATGTAAATGAATGAAATCGGACGGATGCGCTGCGACCGGCCTAAATTTGGGCCGGTGCGCCGGCGCCTATCACTAGCCGTTTGAAATGTGAATATTGATATATTTTTATGAAAACTTGGTCAAACATGCACATGGTTGACTTTTCAAAAAGCAAATACACAAGGAACGGATGGAGTACATCCAAGAAAAAGAAAAAGAAAAATCCTAGATCTCGCAAGTGCGCATGCGGGCGGCGTCGAGGAAAGAAGAAGAGGGACAACGCTGCTTTCGGAGATGGAGGTGATAGGAGAAGCGGAAGGGGGGCGCGGTGGAGAATCCGCGAAGCGCCGCCGTAAGGAGGCCACATCCTCTTCTAGGATCGACGACGATTCAGCCACGCCAGAGCAGATCTCGGAGAACGAGGATGACAACTCAACGGATCTGGATGAGGAGGTGTTCCTGTCCGAGTACATGACGGATGAGGAGATTATGCAAGAGTACCGTATAGGCTGGGAGTGCATGTCCTATGGCAAGTTCAGTAACTTCGAAGATAAGAGTAAGTAAACAATATACGCACTTATATGAGTTAATTCGCATAATAACTTGCAGCAAGCATAATTTTCTTCCTATTCGTAATCATCGAAATCGAAACCGAAGAAAAAAATTGGGTCACGCTAACTGCCACACGTGTGGCAGGAAGGGAGACGCATCACACGTCTTTAATGTAAGCAGATTGCCACGTCATTGCACGCATGCATGTAGGAATCTTTTTGGATTTTCAGTTTTTAAAATGTTTTATCTCTTAAACAAAAAATCCGATTGAAAATCCGTTTTCATCATTAAATCCATCGCGACGAGATCTTCGAAACTAGATCCCATGTTGATATGTTTTGATGAAATTTTTTTGGATTAAAAGTTGACATGTCTTTTGCATATGAATTGCCATGATGTTTACACTGAAGTTGCCATGATATGTTTCAGCTATTTTCTTCTACATTTAAAAGTAAATTTTGACATTTATAAAACGGGGAATTAAGAAACTAGACTTGCCATGAACCATAAACTAAAATTGTCATGATACATGCACGTAAAATTGGCATGGTTCATACAAAAAATAATTTTTATGGTCAAAGTACTGGAGTTGCCATCATTAAAATACTAAAATTGCATGATCTACAAACTAAAATTGCCACATGGCAACTTTAGTTTAAGCCCTATGGCAACTGCAGTGTAAACATCATGGCAAAAAAAATTCGTCGAAACATATCAACATGGGGTCTAGTTTTGAAGATCTCGTCGAGACGGATTTAATGATGAAAACGGATTTTTAGTTCGCTTTTTTATTTAGGAGATACAACATTTTTAAGCCGAAAACCAAAAAATATTCTGCTGATGTCATCTATTCACACGTGACAAAATGAGTGGTGATGGAGGCGTGTAGGCGATGTGCAAATGCCCACACGTGTGGGCGTTAACATTTCCGAAAAAATTCGGTTTCTGTGTATTACTATGTTTCTTGCTGAGAGACCTTATGTTGTAACAGACGCTTTGTGTATGCAGCGACGATCAAGAACATGCTGACCACGTACAAAACCATCCCACATGCTTTGGTCTCCCACACCTTGCAAGTCTACTCCATCCAAGTCGAGAAGCCGAAACTCGGGTGGCCACTTCGTGTCTATGGCATGGTTGCTGCCCGAGACCATGTGGATTATAATCGCAACTTTCTCTTCAATTGCACGAGCGATGACTGCCAAATCATTACTGCAGATGTATGCATTCCTCTTCCCTGCTTGTGGTGGGTTTATTGGCTTTGCCGTATAAATTGTTACTTATACTATGATTGCCAATTGCATGCAGGAGCCCTACTTGACGCTGACTGGCCCCTCTCGTGCAATTCTGTCCCTTGAACCTGTTGACTTTGAAGTTGATCTGAAGTTCAAGAGAGAGTCCGAAGATGGAAAAGCATTGATCAACCAAGTCCTCCGATACCGACGGAGCCCTGGTCCTTTTGGTACAATCTTGGACAACAACCTTTGCACCATAAGATTTCACTGTAAGCAGTTTGCGGAAACGGTCGAGGCCACTATCCTGAGTGTGCAAATTATTCATGGGTCATGGCCTAGTCAATTTGCAGGGAATGTTTTTAGCAAAGGTGCCTCTTCCCTTGAAGAATTTGTGTTGCTTGATTTTCCAGATGGAGATAATCCGCCGGTGGATCGTGATGGTAACATTCATCTGTCAAGGCGTGTTGTTTCTGTAGATGTGAACCAAAACTTCCAAGTTTCAGTACAGGCCTACTCTGCATGTGGTGGTGACTTGAAAGTACCCATTGCAACAGGTGATGCCGTGTTCGAACCCAAAAAAGATGGCGGCGTAACAGAGAAAGAATGTGACATTGGTGCTAGCTGCAGGGTCAAGATTAAAGTGGCTTGGTCTCTACTTATTTGGTCCAAGCTTGTACTCCAGGGTTAACATTGAAGTGGCTTGGTCTACTCCATTCAGAAATATCCTTCCTTCCTTGCTCTAGAAACCAAAGGTGTCATATGTTCTTGCTGGCTGGAAGAAGAATATGCAGTCTTTCCTGTGGTCTATTAACTAGTTCAGTTATCTGTAGTGTCATGAGCTGGTTGTCATGCGAGATTTATCTTATGAAACTAATTTAAATTGTGCCATGTGAGATGTCCCGACTACTTCTGTATGGATGCCATGTATGCAAAATGTCAGCTATTTATGGTATCTGTTGATTAATAATAGTGCATACTCTGTTGTGCTGTTTTTACTCCTGAGCACCACTTGATTTATTTTGACAGCATGATGATGTGCTAGTTACTGGACGGCGCTACGCCTCAAATGTTTGATGTGGTAAGCCAAGCTGACAACAACCGTGACGCATGATTCATATGATTGTACCTGTAATTGTAACGAGCAGGTGAGTCCGTGAATGCGTCAGTTTTATGATAGATTCTTTGTGTCGCAGAGAGGGTTCCAGTGTCAGTAAATTTACACCCAAGCAGAATCAAGCATGCCGCGGTCGCGAGAGCAATGGCGTTTGCCGGAGTTTGTAGTGTTTCTTCTTCTTTCTGAAAGCGGTGTTGATATACAGACTTCTCATGATGGTCGCTTCCACACTTTGATTCATTCAACAAGACATCTATGAGATCATTTGTATGACACCTAGCTAGGAAACGTGCCTTCTCCCCACTGAAGTCCATTGACACTGATTTCATTTAGAGAGAAGAAAGAGAGGTTTGCCGGTGCATTGGAATTTGGAACTGATTGGAGACGAGTGAGGAGGCAATCCTCCAATTTTATGCCACCGTCGAGTTTGGGAAGGAGGAGATCAAGGCACGATCTGTTCATTTTCTTTGCCTGGATGCCCACATTTTCCGTCAACTACTACGCGTCTGCTCTATGTCTCTGACTAGCTGTCTGTCTTGCGCGCTCGCCTGATCTGACGACGGCGACCCAATACATCTCTGCCACGCGACACGAGCGCGCACATGGCGCGGTTGGTTGCGGCGGCGGAGACGCCCACGCGACGTCTCTCGCCGTAGCCGGCCTGTCCCTCTCCCGCGGGGCAGCCGCCTCAGGCCTTCACACTACACTGTCAGTAGCCACCCCGATCACCCCTGTCCGATAATGGTAACCAGATCCAATCTCATGCAGTCCCGTCTCGGTCTCGCTCTCTCCTACCACCTGTTTCCAAAACAGCGACCTCTTATCCAAAACAGGGCGAAGGTTTCGCTGGATCATATGGTGTACTTATTTTCAAGTAGCTGTTCAATAGACGCTCTAAAAAAGAGCAAAAAAACGAGAGCGGCGTTTCGGTGCCCGGGTGCATCTGCATCCGGTTAAAAAAAATTCGTAAAAAATTCAGAAAAATTTCAAAAAATTAGGGTGGTAGAAAATTTGATGTGTGAGGTACGCTTCAATTTTCAAAACATTTGGACTTCTATGCAGCTCTCAGCAAAAAAGACAAATCAGACCAGAACAGTATATGAACAATACACATTTTTACAGACCTTCAATTTGTCTTTTTTGCTGAGAGCTGCACATAAGTCCAAATGTTTTGAAAATTGTAACGTACCTCACACACCAAATTGTCTACCACCCAATTTTTTTTGGAATTTTTTAAATTTTTTTAGTATTTATTTTAATTTTTTTCATGAGCGCAGATGCAGATGAGCTCGGGCTCAGATTCGAATTTTCGCAAAAAAACGGTGTACTTTCGACTGAGATGAGTATACCTCTCTTATCTTCTCAACTTTGAAATGAACTTGGCAAGAGGTTCAATTAGATGGGCGGTGCAACAGTTGCCATGAGGTGAGTGTATCGTCGTGTTTGTGTTGCAAAATTCTTTCATGATATCCTTTTTTTGAGGCAAAAATTCTTTCATGATAATACTACATCACATCTCTATTACAAAATGGGCCACTTCAAATAGATTGACTGCTTCGGCCAGAATACGATTAATCGGGTATGGGCTTCCTGAGCTCCAAGTACTTTAGCGGACAAATTGATAAATTTGGCATTCCCAGCCCATCAAGCAAATCGCTTTACTACTCTTTAGACAAGGCGCGCCCATTCCTTGCGTTACGCAAAACGAGGGCGAACCCTTGCGTTGGGGGGAACCCCAGACGGGCAGACCCAGCCACGAGTGTGACGCCCTTCAATCGTACACTAATCATGCACGCAAATGTGTACGATCAAGATCAGGGACTCATGGGAAGATATCACAACACAACTCTAAAACATAAATAAGTCATACAAGCATCATAATACAAGCCAGGGGCTTCGAGGGCTCGAATACAGTGCTCGATCATAGACGAGTCAGCGGAAGCAACAATATCTGAGTACAGACATAAGTTAAACAAGTTGCCATAATATGGCTAGCACAATCGGGCATACAGATCGAACGAGGCGCAGACCTCCTGTCTGGGATCCTCCTAACTACTCCTGGTCGTCGTCAGCGGGCTGCACGTAGTAGTAGGCACCTCCAGTGTAGTAGGAGTCGTCGTCGACGGTGGCGTCTGGGTCATGGGCTCCCTCATCTGGTCGCAGCAATCGGATAGAGAAATGGGGAAGAAGGGGGAACAAGGCAACCGTGAGTACTCATCCAAAGTACTCGCAAGCAAGGAGCTACACTACATATGCATGGATATATGTGTAAAGGGCCATATCGGTGAACTGAACTGCAGAATACCAGAATAAGAGGGGGATAGCTAATCCTGTCGAAGACTACGCTTCTGGCAGCCTCCGTCTTGCAGCATATAGAAGAGAGTAGACTGAAGTCCTCCAAGTAGCATCGCATAGCATAATCCTACCCGGCGATCCTCTCCTCGTTGCCCTGTTAGAGAGCGATAACCGAGTTGTATCTGACACTTGAAAGGGTGTGTTTTATTAAGTATCCGGTTCTAGTTGTCATAAGGTTAAGGTACAACTCCAAGCCGTCCTGTTACCGAAGATCACGGCTATTCGAATAGATTAACTTCCCTGCAGGGGTGCACCACATAACCCAACACGCTTGATCTCATTTGGCCAGACACACTTTCTGTTGGGGAACGTTGCAGAAAATTAAAATTTTTCCTACGGTTTCACCAAGATCCATCTATGAGTTCATCTAAGCAACGAGTCATGGGAGAGAGATTGCATCTACATACCACTTTGTAGATCGCGAGCGGAAGCGTTCAAGGAACGGGGATGAGGTAGTCGTACACGACGTGATCCAAATCACCAGAGATCCTAGCACCGAACGGACGACACCTCCGCGTTCAACACACGTACGGTCAGCGTAACGTCTCCTTCTTCTTGATCCAGCAAGGCAAAGGAGAGGTTGGGGAAGATGGCTCCAGCAGCAGCACGACGGCGTGGTGATGGTGGAGCTACAGTACTCCAGCAGGGCTTCGCCGAGCTCTACGGAGGAGGAGGAGGTGTTGGAGAGGGAGAGGGAGGCGCCACGGACCAGGGGTGCGGCTGCCCCCCTCCCCTCCCCCTTTATATAGCCCCCTAGGGGGGGCGCCGGCCCTAGGAGATGCAATCTCCTAGGGGGGGCGGCGGCCAAGGGGTGGGGGGGCTTGCCCCCCAAGCAAGGGGGCGCCCCCTTTAGGGTTTCCCCACCCTAGGCGCATGGGCCTCTTGGGGCTGGTTCCCCTTGGCCCATGTAGGCCAAGGCGCACCCCCTAGAGCCCATGTGGCCCCCGAGGCAGGTGGCCCCACCCGGTGGACCCCCTGGGACCCTCCGGTGGTCCCGGTACAATACCAATAAACCCCGAAACTTGTCCCGATGGCCAAAACATCACTTCCTATATATAATTCTTTACCTCCGGACCATTCCGAAACTCCTCGTGACGTCCGGGATCTCATCCGGGACTCCGAACAACATTCGGGTTACTGCATATACATATCTTCACAACCCTAGCGTCACCGAACCTTAAGTGTGTAGACCCTACGGGTTCGGGAGACATGCAGACATGACCGAGACGGCTCTCGGGCAATAACCAACAGCGGGATCTAGATACCCATGTTGGCTCCCACATGATCCACGATGATCTCATCGGATGAACCACGATGTCGAGGATTCAATTAATCCCGTATACGATTCCCTTTGTCAATCGGTATTTTACTTGCCCGAGATTCGATCGTCGGTATCCCAATACCTCGTTCAATCTCGTTACCGGCAAGTCACTTTACTCGTACCGTAATGCATGATCCCATGATCAAACACTTTGATCACATTGAGCTCATTATGATGATGCATTACCGAGAGGGCCCGGTGATACCTCTCCGTCAAGCGGAGTGACAAATCCCAGTCTCGATCCGTGTCAACCCAACAGATACTTTCGGAGATACCCGTAGTATACCTTTATAGCCACCCAGTTACGTTGTGACGTTTGGCACACCCAAAGCACTCCTACGGTATCCGGGAGTTACACGATCTCATGGTCTAAGGAAAAGATACTTGACATTGGAAAACTCTAGCAAACGAACTATGCGATCTTATGCTATGTTTAGGATTGGGTCTCGTCCATCACATCATTCTCCTAATGATCTGATCTCGTTATCAATGACATCCAATGTCCATAGTCAGGAAACCATGACAATCTGTCGATCAACGAGCTAGTCAACTAGAGGCTTACTAGGGACACGTTGTTGTCTGTTATTCACACATGTATTACGATTTCCGGATAACACAATTATAGCATGAATAAAGACAATTATCATGAATAAGGAAATATAATAATAGTGCTTTTATTATTTCCTCTAGGGCATATTTCCAACAGTCTCCCACTTGCACTAGAGTCAATAATCTAGTTTCATTGTGATGAATCGAACACCCATAGAGTTCTGATGCTGATCATGTTTTGCCTTAGGGAGAGGTTTAGTCAACGGATCTGCGACATTCAGATCCGTGTGCACTTTACAAATTTCTATGTCCATCTTGAACATTTTCACGAATGGAGTTGAAGCGACGTTTGATGTGCCTGGTCTTCTTGTGAAACCTGGGCTCCTTGGTAAGTGCAATAGCTCCAGTGTTGTCACAGAAGAGTTTGATTGGCCCCGACGCATTGGGTATGACTCCGAGGTCGGTGATGAACTCCTTCACCCAAATTGCTTCATGTGCTGCCTCAGAGGCTGCCATGTATTCCGCTTCACATGTAGATCCCGCCATGACGCTCTGCTTGCAACTGCACCAGCTTACTGCCCCACCATTCAAAATATACATGTATCCGGTTTGTGACTTAGAGTCATCCAGATCTGTGTCGAAGCTAGCGTCGACGTAACCCTTTACGACGAGCTCTTCGTCACCTCCATAAACGAGAAACATTTCCTTAGTCCTTTTCAGGTACTTCAGGATATTCTTGACCGCTGTCCAGTGTTCCTTGCCGGGATTACTTTGGTACCTTCCTACCAAACTTACGGCAAGGTTTACATCAGGTCTGGTACACAGCATGGCATACATAATAGACCCTATGGCTGAGGCATAGGGGATGACACTCATCTCTTCTATATCTTCGGCCGTGGTCGGACATTGAGCTGAGCTCAATTTCACACCTTGTAACACAGGTAAGAACCCCTTTTTAGATTGATCCATATTGAACTTCTTCAATATCTTATCAAGGTATGTGCTTTGTGAAAGACCTATGAGGCGTCTTGATCTATCTCCATAGATCTTGATGCCTAATATATAAGCAGCTTCTCCAAGGTCCTTCATTGAAAAACTTTTATTCAAGTAGGCCTTAATGCTGTCCAAGAGTTCTATATCATTTCCCATCAAAAGTATGTCATCTACATATAGTATGAGAAATGCTACAGAGCTCCCACTCACTTTCTTGTAAACGCGGGCTTCTCCATAAGTCTGCGTAAACCCAAACGCTTTGATCATCTCATCAAAGCAAATGTTCCAACTCCGAGATGCTTGCACCAACCCATAAATCAAGCGTTGGAGCTTGCACACCTTGTCAGCATTCTTAGGATCGAAAAAACCTTCCGGTTGCATCATATACAATTCTTCCTTAAGGAAACCATTAAGGAATGCCGTTTTGACGTCCATTTGCCATATTTCATAATCGTAGAATGCGGCAATTGCTAACATGATTCGGACGGACTTCAGCTTCGCTACCGGTGAGAAAGTCTCATCGTAGTCAATTCCTTGAACTTGTCGATAACCCTTAGCGACAAGCCGAGCTTTATAGATGGTCACATTACCATCCGCGTCTGTCTTCTTCTTAAAGATCCATTTATTTTCTATGGCTCGCCGCTCAACGGGCAAGTCAGTCAAAGTCCATACTTCGTTTTTATACATGGATCCTATCTCGGATTTCATGGCTTCTAGCCATTTGTCGGAATCCGGGCCCGCCATTGCTTCCTCATAGTTCAAAGGTTCACCGTTGTCTAACAACATGATTTCCAAGACAGGGTTGCCGTACCACTCTGGTGCGGAACGTGTCCTTGTGGACCTTCGAATTTCAGTAGGAGCTTGATTGGAAGTATCTTGATCATCATCATTAATTTCCTCTCTAGTCGGTGCAGGCACCTCAGGAATGTTTTCTTGAGTTTCGCCATTTTCCGGTTCAAGAGGTAACACTTCATCAAGTTCTACTTTCCTCCCACTTACTTCTTTCGAGAGAAACTCTTTCTCTAGAAAGGATCCATTCTTGGCAACAAAGATCTTGCCTTCGGATCTGAGGTAGAAGGTATACCCAATAGTTTCTTTAGGGTATCCTATGAAGACGCATTTTTCCGACTTAGGTTCGAGCTTTTCAGGTTGAAGTTTCTTGACATAAGCATCGCATCCCCAAGATTTTAGAAACGACAGCTTAGGTTTCTTCCCAAACCATAATTCATACGGTGTCGTCTCAACGGATTTCAACGGAGCCCTATTTAAAGTGAATGCGGCAGTCTCTAAAGCATAGCCCCAAAAAGATAGCGGTAAATCGGTAAGAGACATCATAGATCGTACCATATCTAATAGAGTGCGATTACGACGTTCGGACACACCATTACGCTGAGGTGTTCCAGGCGGCGTTAGTTGTGAAACTATTCCATATTTTCTTAAGTGTGTGCCAAATTCATGACTCAAGTATTCTCCTCCACGATCTGATCGTAAAAACTTGATTTTTCTGTCACCTTGATTTTCAACCTCACTCTGAAATTCCTTGAACTTTTCAAAGGTCTCAGACTTGTGCTTCATTAAGTAGATATACCCATATCTACTCAAGTCATCAGTGAGGGTGAGAACATAACGATAGCCACCGCGAGCCTCAACACTCATTGGACCGCACACATCGGTATGTATGATTTCCAATAAGTTGGTTGCTCGCTCCATTGTTCCTGAGAACGGAGTCTTGGTCATTTTACCCATGAGGCATGGTTCGCACGTGTCAAATGATTCATAATCAAGAGACTCTAAAAGTCCATCTGCATGGAGCTTCTTCATGCGTTTGACACCTATGTGACCAAGGCGGCAGTGCCACAAATATGTGGGACTATTGTTATCAACTTTAACTCTTTTGGTATTCACACTATGAATATGTGTATCATCACGTACGAGATTCATTAAGAATAAACCATTAACCATCGGAGCATGACCATAAAACATATCACTCATATAAATAGAACAACCATTATTCTCAGATTTAAATGAGTAGCCATCTCGAATTAAATGAGATCCAGACACAATGTTCATGCTCAAACTTGGCACTAAATAACAATTATTGAGGTTTAAAACTAATCCCGTAGGTAAATGTAGAGGTAGCGTGCCGACGGCGATCACATCAACCTTGGAACCATTCCCGACGCGCATCGTCACCTCGTCCTTCGCCAGTCTCCGTTTATTCCGCAGCTCCTGCTTTGAGTTACAAATGTGAGCAACCGCACCGGTATCAAATACCCAAGAGCTACTACGAGTACTGGTAAGGTACACATCAATTACATGTATATCACATATACCTTTTGTTTTGCCGGCCTTCTTGTCCGCTAAGTATTTGGGGCAGTTCCGCTTCCAGTGACCACTTCCCTTGCAATAAAAACACTCAGTCTCGGGCTTGGGTCCATTCTTTGGCTTCTTCCCGGCAACTTGCTTACCGGGCGCGACAACTTCCTTGCCGTCCTTCTTGAAGTTCTTTTTACCCTTGCCCTTCTTGAACTTAGTGGTTTTATTCACCATCAACACTTGATGTTCCTTCTTGATTTCTACCTCTGCTGATTTCAGCATAGCATATACCTCAGGAATGGTCTTTACCATCCCCTGCATGTTGTAGTTCATCACAAAGCTCTTGTAGCTAGGTGGAAGCGACTGGAGGATTCTGTCAATGACCGCTTCATCCGGGAGATTAACTTCCAGTTGAGTCAAGCGGTTGTGCAACCCAGACATCTTGAGTATGTGTTCACTGACAGAGCCATTTTCCTCCATCTTACAGCTAAAGAATTTGTCGGAGACTTCATATCTCTCGACCCGGGCATGAGCTTGGAAAACCATTTTCAGCTCTTCGAACATCTCATATGCTCCATGTCTCTCAAAACGCTTTTGGAGCCCCGGCTCTAAGCTGTAAAGCATGCCGCACTGAACGAGGGAGTAATCATTGGACCGTGACTGCCAAGCGTTCATAACGTCTTGTTCTGCAGGGAGAACAGGTGCGTCACCCAGCGGTGCTTGTAGGACATAATCTTTCTTGGCAGCTATGAGGATGATCCTCAGGTTCCGGACCCAGTCCGTATAGTTGCTGCCATCGTCTTTCAGCTTGGTTTTCTCTAGGAACGCGTTGAAGTTGAGGACTACGTTGGCCCTTTGATCTACAAGACATGTTGTAAATATTTTAGACTAAGTTCATGATAATAAAGTTCATCTAATCAAATTATTTAATGAACTCCCACTTAGATAGACATCCCTCTTCTAGTCATCTAAGTATTACATGATCCGAGTCAACTAGGCCATGTCCGATCATCACGTGAGACGGACTAGTCAACATCGGTGAACATCTTCATGTTGATCGTATCTTCTATACGACTCATGCTCGACCTTTCGGTCTTCTGTGTTCCGAGGCCATGTCTGTACATGCTAGGCTCGTCAAGTCAACCTAAGTGTTTGCATGTGTAAATCTGTCTTACACCCGTTGTATGTGAACGTTAGAATCTATCACACCCGATCATCACGTGGTGCTTCGAAACAACGAACTGTCGCAACGGTGCACAGTTAGGGGGAACACTTCTTGAAATTATTATGAGGGATCATCTTATTTACTACCGTCGTTCTAACTAAACAAGATGCAAAACATGATAAACATCACATGCAATCAAATAATAAACGTGACATGATATGGCCAATATCACATACTCCCTCCTTCCATCTATATAGGGCCTAATGCGTTTTTCGAGGCTAACTTTGACCAAATATTAGAACAATAATATATGACATGCAACTTACACAAAGCACACCGTTAAATTCGTGTGTGAAAGGAGCTTTCAATGATATAATTTTAACATTGTGCATGTCATATATTATTAATCTTGTCAATAGTCAAAGGCGGTCTTAAAAACGCATTAGGCCCTATATAGATGGAAGGAGGGAGTAGCTCCTTTGATTTCCATCTTGGGGCTCCATGATCATCTTGTCACCCGCTTGACACCATGATCTCCATCATCATGATCTCCATCATCGTGTCTCCATGAAGTTGCTCGCCAACTATTACTTCTACTACTATGGCTAACACGTTTAGCAATAAAGTAAAGTAATTTACATGGCGTTTCTCAATGACACGCAGGTCATACAAAAATAAAGACAACTCCTATGGCTCCTGCCGGTTGTCATACTCATCGACATGCAAGTCGTGATTCCTATTACAATAGCATGAACATCTCATACATCACATATAGATCATTCATCATTCATCACAACTTTGGCCATATCATATCACAAAGCACTTGCTGCAAAAACAAGTTAGACGTCCTCTAATTGTTGTTGCAAGTTTTACGTGGCTGAATTAAGGTTCTAGCAAGAACGTTTTCTTACCTACGTGAAAGCCACAACGTGATTTGTCAACTTCTATTTACCCTTCATAAGGACCCTTTTCATCGAATCCGCTCCAACTAAAGTGGGAGAGACAGACACCCGTCAGCCACCTTATGCAACTAGTGCATGTTAGTCGGTGGAACCGGTCTCACGTAAGTGTACGTGTAAGGTTGGTCCGGGCCGCTTCATCCGACAATACCGCTGAAGCAAGATAAGACTAGTAGCGGCAAGAAAAGTTGACAACATCTACGCCCACAACAAATTGTGTTCTACTCGTGCAATAGAGAACTACGCATAAACCTAGCTCATGATGCCACTATTGGGGAACGTTGCAGAAAATTAAAATTTTTCCTACGGTTTCACCAAGATCCATCTATGAGTTCATCTAAGCAACGAGTCATGGGAGAGAGATTGCAACTACATACCACTTTGTAGATCGCGAGCGGAAGCGTTCAAGGAACGGGGATGAGGTAGTCGTACATGACGTGATCCAAATCACCGGAGATCCTAGCACCGAACGGACGGAACCTCCGCGTTCAACACACGTACGGTCAGCGTAACGTCTCCTTCTTCTTGATCCAGCAAGGCAAAGGAGAGGTTGGGGAAGATGGCTCCAGCAGCAGCACGACGGCGTGGTGATGGTGGAGCTACAGTACTCCGGCAGGGCTTCGCCGAGCTCTACGGAGGAAGAGGAGGTGTTGGAGAGGGAGAGGGAGGCGCCACGAACCAGGGGTGCGGCTGCCCCCCTCCCCTCCCCCCTTTATATAGCCCCCTAGGGGGGGCGCCGGCCCTAGGAGATGCAATCTCCTAGGGGGGGCGGCGGCCAAGGGGTGGGGGGGGGCTTGCCCCCCAAGCAAGGGGGCGCCCCCTTTAGGGTTTCCCCACCCTAGGCGCATGGGCCTCTTGGGGCTGGTTCCCCTTGGCCCATGTAGGCCAAGGCGCACCCCCTAGAGCCCATGTGGCCCCCGAGGCAGGTGGCCCCACCCGGTGGACCCCTCGGGACCCTCCGGTGGTCCCGGTACAATACCGATAAACCCCGAAACTTGTCCCGATGGCCAAAACAACACTTCCTATATATAATTCTTTACCTCCGGACCATTCCGAAACTCCTCGTGACGTCCGAGATCTCATACGGGACTCCGAACAACAGTCGGGTTACTGCATATACATATCTTCACAACCCTAGCGTCACCGAACCTTAAGTGTGTAGACCCTACGGGTTCGGGAGACATGCAGACATGACCGAGACGGCTCTCGGGCAATAACCAACAGCAGGATCTGGATACCCATGTTGGCTCCCACATGCTCCATGATGATCTCATCGGATGAACCACGATGTCGAGGATTCAATTAATCCCGTATACGATTCCCTTTGTCAATCGGTATTTTACTTGCCCGAGATTCGATCGTCGGTATCCCAATACCTCGTTCAATCTCGTTACCGGCAAGTCACTTTACTCGTACCGTAATGCATGATCCCGTGATCAAACACTTTGATCACATTGAGCTCATTATGATGATGCATTACCGAGAGGGCCCGGTGATACCTCTCCGTCAAGCGGAGTGACAAATCCCAGTCTCGATCCGTGTCAACCCAACAGATACTTTCGGAGATACCCGTAGTATACCTTTATAGCCACCCAGTTACGTTGTGACGTTTGGCACACCCAAAGCACTCCTACGGTATCCGGGAGTTACACGATCTCATGGTCTAAGGAAAAGATACTTGACATTGGAAAACTCTAGCAAACGAACTATGCGATCTTATGCTATGTTTAGGATTGGGTCTCGTCCATCACATCATTCTCCTAATGATGTGATCTCGTTATCAATGACATCCAATGTCCATAGTCAGGAAACCATGACAATCTGTCGATCAACGAGCTAGTCAACTAGAGGCTTACTAGGGACACGTTGTTGTCTGTTATTCACACATGTATTATGATTTCCGGATAACACAATTATAGCACGAATAAAGACAATTATCATGAATAAGGAAATATAATAATAATGCTTTTATTATTGCCTCTAGGGCATATTTCCAACACTTTCCTGGGTCATGCCCGGCCTCGGAAGATCAACATGTCGCAGCCGTACCTAGGCACAACAAAGAGGTCAGCACACCGGTCTAAACCTAAGCGCACAGGGGTCTGGGCCCATCGCCCCTTGCACACCTGCACGTTGCGTACGCGGCCGGAAGCATACCTAGCCCCCTTAATACAAGCGCGAGCTTACGGTCCAATGCGGCGCGCGCCGCTCAGTCGCTGACACCAAAAAGAGTTTCGGCTGATACCACGACGCCGGTTGCCCATATCTTGTCCCACATGGCGGTTAGTGCGTATAAGGTCAACGACCCAACTCAGATCAAATACCAAGATCTCGTTAAGCGTGTTATTATGAAGTAACCGCGAACGCCGACCATGGCCAGGCCCACCTCTCATCTAGGTGGTCTCAACATACCCTGTCGCTTCGCCACAAAGTAACAGTCAGGGGCCGTCAGGAACCCAGGCCCACCTCTACCGGGATGGAGCCACCTGTCCTTTCAGCCCCCGCATCAGAATCACTTGCAGGTGCTCTACGAGCCGACCCGACTTTAGTCACCACATGTATTATATAGTGTATATATGTATAAACCCGTGACCACCTCCCTTGTGATCATGGCCCAATAGTATAGCATGGCATACGGACAAGAATGTAGGGCCACTGATGGAATACTAGCATCCTATACTAAGCATTTAGGATTGCACGTAAGGTAACAACTGTAGCAACAATGACATGCTATGCAGCAGAATAGGATTAACCGAAAACAGTAACATGCTACACTACTCTAATGCAAGCAGTAGAGAGAAGGAATAGGCGATATCTGGTGATCAAGGGGGGGCTTGCCTGGTTTCTCTAGCAAGAAGGTTCGTCAACACCGTAGTCGAACTGGGGGTCGTCGGCAGCCTCGGGGTCTACCGGAAAGAAGTAACGGAGGGGGAACACAATAAATAACAGAGCAATCAAAGCATCCCAAAGCATAACGAGGTAATACGCGGTGCTAGGTATGCCCTAACGCGGTATTAGGTGATACCGGCGAAGGGGGGAAACATCCGGGAAAGTATCCCTGAAGTTTCGCATTTTTGACAGATGTACCGGAGGGGGAAAGTTGCGTGTTTGATATGCTAGGGGTGTGTGGCGGATGAACGGGTTGCGTATCCGGATTTGTCTCGTCGTTCTGAGCAACTTTCATGTACAAAGTATTTTCATCCGAATTACGGATTATTTTATATTGATTTTCAAAGTTTTGTTCCTTTTTTGGAAATTCCTAGGATTAAACTTAATTCGAAAATATACATGAAAATGCTAGGTGCACCCAGTCCAGTGCACCCGGCAATGCACCAGAGGCTGACCTTGGGGCCAGGTCAATGGCCCAGTCAGAAGTTGACTGGTCAGTTTGACCAGTCAGAGGGGTCCAGTGGGACCTTCCTATCAATGACTAGGCTAGTCCAGTCAGCAGTTTGACTTGGTCAAACTGGACAGGGGTCCACCTGTCATTGGCTGATATTTAACTGAGTTTTTTAGCTAGTTTAATTAACAGCGAAGGACCACATGTCATGCACTGAATAGCTAGGGGGGTTAGTCCATTAATCCCAATTAGGCCCTAATTGAAATTTAGGCCGGCCTCAGATCCAGAGAGTCTGATGGCCTCTCTGGTCGGGCTGCACGCCCGCGCGGGAGGGCGCCGGCGGCCAGTGTGTGGTCGGGGTGCTGGGAGGCGGGGGCGGCAGCAAGCCTGGCCGGCGCGGCCAGGCGCCGGTGACGCAGACAGGCGGCTCAGGCGACGGGGTGTGGGACGGCGAACAGCGGGACTTGACAGCGGGCGCGCGGGGCCTGGCAGCGAAGGCAGGCGGAGGCGGGGCGCACGCGGCGGCAGTGGGCGGGCGCTGGCGGCTGCAGCTGCAGCTGGGCGGCAAGCAACGCGGGCCGCAATAGAGGCAATCGCGGGGCTCGGTGAAGCAGGCAACAGTTCTAGCAAGCAGCGGCGACGCAAGAGCAGTAAAGCAGCAGCAACTAGCACTAAGCAGCAGATACGCGGGCGCATGTGCACGCACGAGGCGCGGCCAGAGGATGGCCAGCGCGTGGCCGGTCGCAGCCAGGGGGCGGCGCGGGGCGCACATGGGGCGACCGTGGTGCGAGGTGTAGGCGCCGCAGGGCGCGCCGTGACCGCGGCCAACGGCCGTAGCCTGGGACAGCGTGGGGCGACGACAAACAGCGTCGGGGAGAGGGGCAAACAGGGGGAACGGGCGGAGGCTCACCCCGGGGAGGCCGTGGACGAGCTCGGCAAGGCCGGGAGGCGCCGACGGTGGAGATCGACGGAGATGACCGCGGCGGCCGTGTAGTGGAGGAAGTGGCGATGCGGGCGTCGGCGATGGTGCTCCCTGGCTTCGTTCGAGCATCATGGAAGACGAAGGCGAGCCCGGCGATGCGGATGGACGACCCCCCCCCCCAGGCTCGGGGTGGTCGGTGGTCGCGAGCTTCAACGGAGCGCGTCCATGGCGGCGCTCGGACGCGCGAAGCAGAGAGCGAGTGTGGGGAGTAACTGGGCGTGCTAGGGTTTGCGAGGAGAGGGGAGACGTGGGGAAATGAGTGGAGCAGGGGAGGGAGAGAGAGAGAGAGAGCCGGGGACCTTATCCCCTTGCCGACGCCGGTGAACGGGTCCGGCGGGGTTTGCCCCTGTTGCTACCCCGGTCGGAGGAACAGGGAGAAGAAGTGACCCGGGGCGGTGGGTGGTGGGCTGGGCCGGTCGGGTGGCCGAGGCTAGCTGGGCCACTTGGCCCGGGGGGTTTCTGTCTTTTTTTATCTTTTATTTATTTTTCTGTTTGCAAAATGTTTAGCACCTAAATGGTATTTATAAAATATGGGAGCTAGCTTATAAGTGGCAGTGCAATATATCCTAGTACCAAAAACTAGTTTGGGTAAAATAGAATTTCAAAATTAAATTAAATTAATTTTAAGGTTATTAATTGTTGTTGTTAGCCGATGTTTCAGGTTGTTAGTGCCACTTAATTAATCCATAAAATGTTGGTTACAATTTTATAACTGCCTCTGAATTATTTTCCATTTAATGAACATTTTAGTTTCTGATTTGAACAACTTTTATTTTCCACTTTGAATTTAATTGAAGGTTGAATTAGGAGTTTGAAAAGCTATATGATGCAAATGATGATTAGACACTGTTAAATTTGCTAACATGGCATTAACTAAGGGTGATCACTGTAGTGTGATACTGGGGATGTTACAACGAGGGAGGTCGCGGCCTATTTTTCTTCTTCTGTTTTCTGTTCTCGGCTTTTGCTTTATTTTTGTACTTTAAAATATTCTACACACACACACACACACACACACACACACACACACACACACACACACACACACACACACAAAGGGATTGGCTATTCGTCACCTTGGGTTAGGAATAGTTATTCTTCAACCCCCTCTATTTTAACATTAATGCACCAAAATTTCACATTCCGTATATTTTGTCTTATTTAATACATAGAAAGAAAATGTAAGAAAATATATAATCACCTAAAAAATATTTTATGTTATGTAAAATTACATACGTAAAATCGTAGTGTAAAATATACATAAAATGTATTTTTCTAGTCTTATGACCGATATTTTTGTTTTCTTATGTTAAATTTTACGTAGTGAATCAATATGAATGTAACTATTTATATTCCAAAATTTAGTTTATTTATGAAACAGTTGTAAGATTATCTCGGGTAAAAAATAAATTATTCTGCACTCTGCATGACGAATACTCAATCTGTATAGTAATACTATTCATCATACAGGGTGCAGAATAAGTTATTCTTCACCCGAGGTAATCTTACGATCGTTTCATAAATAAATTACATTTGGAATACAAATAGCTATATTCATATTGATTCACTACGTAAAATTTGGCAAAAGAAAACAAAAATATAGGTCATAAGACTAGAAAACTTCATTTTATGAATATTTTACACTATGTTTTACGTTTGTAATTTTATGTAAGGTAAAAGATTTTTTACGGTGATTATATATTTTCTTACATTCTATTTTTATGCATTAAATAAGACAAAATTTACGGAATGTGAAATTTTGGTGCATTGATGTTAAAATAGAAGGGGGTGAAGAATAACTATTCCTAACCCAGAGTGACAGATAGTCAAAAAACACTCTTCAGAGCAAATTTCAAAAAACACTCTTCAGAGCACATTTCAAAAAATGTTGAATAAGTATTAGAAATGTTGAACGAGTATTTAAAATGTTGAAAAAGCATTTGAAAATGTTGAATAAGTATTAAATATTTTCAACAAGTATTTGGAAAATGTTGGATACATATTAAAAAAATCTTGAACGAGTATTTAAAAAATGTTGAAAAATTATTTGAAAATATTGAACAAGTATTTAAAAAATGTTTAATAAGTATTTAAAATGTTGAACAAATATTGAAAAATGTTGAATGAGTATCTGAAAAATGTTGAAATAAGTATTTAAATGTTTAACAAGTATTTGAAAAATATTGAACAAGGGTTCGAACAAAGTTGAACGTGTATACAAAAAATGTTAATCACTTATTCAAAAAGGTACAGTGAAAACAAAACATAAGAAAAAACAAAACAAAAACAAAAAATGGAGAAGATAATAGAAAACCAAAAAAAATGGTGAAGAAAAATTAGAAAATGAAGATGAAAAATAAAACCAAACAAAAAACAAAGAAAATCCTGTAAAAAACAAAAAGAAAAAACATAAAAAAACTAAACCAATGAAACTCGCTACTTCACCTCAACTACGTCCCGCCTATTGTGTGATCGGAATCCTGACCCTAGCTTGGTGGCTAGCATCGGTGAAATTTATCTTCGCAACCACGGTTTGAATCCCCCCGCGGCGTTGCCTTTTTTTCTTCACTATTTTCGTTTGAAGTGTGTGCCAGTTGGCCTGCCCGTTGCTGACGGAGCTCGTAGCGAGAGTTCCGGTATGGCTCGCTTAATGCGAGAAATTGCATAGCGCTTTAGACATGCTATTAGAAGCGAAATTGATAGTGAAAATTGCATTAATTGGCATGAAAGATCAAACGAGTCCTAATAACATTTTGTTGACGTATGTATGGACCTGGTTCAGCTACGTGGCTTCGTCTCTCTCCCGTCTCCGTTGGTTACAACTTACAAGGTGCCGTAGGAGCACGTGCCGATCTGAATATTATGTTTATCAACGCCAACCATCTATCTGGAGGCGGTTTGGATGTCACGCATCACTTCACTTGAATGCATACATACGATAGTCGGCGAAAAGCATTGCCACCTGCTTCTTGTATAATATACCAATAATCTATATATAGGTATCATAAGATTCAACGCAACAACAGCTGCTTGGCTACATCACGGTCTCCGTCGCCACAGTTGTCTAATGTTCCAAAGACCTCGCATTAGGACGGACCTCGAGCGAAAGTCCGGTGTCTCCTCTCCTCACAATCACGCATGTTTTGCATTCAAAGTTCAGAGTTGGTGTGACTGTGTGCATCGTCCATGTCTCCACCAGTCTTTTGACGTTGCGTCGTTGTAGAGGTTAAAGTAGTTAAATACTACTACTACCTCCGTCCTGGTTTATTGGTTCTTTTCGTATTTTGTGTTAAAATTTAACCATAGATTTAAGTGACAAAATGTTAATGCATGTCATTGAAAATTATATCGTTGAATTTGTATTTAAACATAGTTTACGATAACACTATTTTTTGTTACATGCATTAACATTTTGTTAATTAAATGCATGGTCAAAATTTGACATAAAATACCAAGAGAACAAATAAACCAAGACGAAGGTAGTACTCCGTGGGACGGAGGGCAGTAGTTAACATCTTTGAAAGACGTAGATCGTACTGCACGGCAGCGACTGAGGCTTTGAGATCTTTTACAACCTTTAGCCTGCTTGCGGTGCTGCTGTTGAGACCCGGTTGGTGCTGTCTGGACCTTTTATTTATCGGCGGGCGATCAGTCGATCAATCGCGGCTGTACTGTACATCGAGCCCACGTTGAGGTGTCCGTCTCCAGCTTTTGCATGGCATGGAGCCGGTCAGTCAACCGGCCGGGCCAGACAGAGGGACAGACACCGTCACACCAGCAGCTCATCGGCCAGGCGACGCAACAAGAGGCAACTTGCGCTGTTCCTCTTCTCTTCTCCTCTCTTCTTCTGTGTCCCATGCACGAGCTCTCTGTCTCTCCTTTGGTCGATCACACACAGAGACAGACAGATAGATAGATGGACATGTGAGCTGATGGACACGCATGCATGCAGGTTTAATCATGGATCGTAGTAGGACATGCATGGCAGTACGTACAATACAAATCGTTCTTGTCATTGCTGGATAGCTCAAGGTTTTCGTCCTGGGTCCGTCCGGTCCGGGTTTGGTTGGAGGCACGGCGGGTGAGCTGCCACTGCCAGCACGTGCGCGGAACGGGAACCATCCGTCCGAACTGTCAGCGAGGCCCCGGCTACTACGGACGGTAGTACCTGTAGGTCGCCGGTCTGGTTGCACCAACAGCCTGGAGTCGAGCACGTTTCCCTCGTCTTCAGGTGTAGTCGCTGTACGTACAGGCACAATCTCATAACTACTCGTAGTATTATGTGTCACACCTCAGCATCTTAATTTGTACTACTACTCTTGTGTTACAGATTCAGCAATGATAGGCCGTACAGTTTCAGCAACGGTGAGCTGCAAGGCTGCGAACGGACAGCAGCACCGCCTGTTCGCCGCCACTGCAGAGAAGACGCTGGTACATGCCACAGCTGCGACGGCCGCCGATCGACCGACGGCGATGCGCGGCCATGCATGCATGATGCATCAAGTGGAACAGGACGGCAATGATTTTCCAAGCTTGATTAGTGTTATCTGGCGAGCGTCAACTGGGAGGAAGATGGCAAGCGAACAGTTTTAGTTGCTTCGCGAGATTAAACGGTGACTTCTGCGCAAAAAAAAAAAAGAGATTAAACGGTGACAGTTTAAAAGAAAAAACCTTCTTTCGAAGAAGCTGCCATGTTGTTTTGAAGAAGTTGTCATCCCTCTCACAACTAAAACTGTCAGCTACTTTCTCCGTCCCATAATATAAGAGCGTTTTTTGACACTAGTAGATCATTAGGCATGTCACCCCATCCCCACAAACATTCGCCGGCTAAGAGGGTCCCGCTTCTATCTATCGGGACATACAGCAGGGTCCGGTCGGAGGTGACGGAAGCTACAGCCGCCAGTGGCCACTCGCCGGCCGCCGCGCGGCGCGGAAGTGGCAACGCAGCCACGTTGTCCGCTTGCTCGATCAATCCATTGCAAATGCAGTCGTCGTCATCGTTCTGATGGCCGGCCCCTCTGCCTACTGTTTATCACTGTACGCATGTAATGCTGAAGGAGCACAATCACGCACGCAGACAGACGCCATCACCGCGGCCCGGCCCGGCCCCCATTGATGAGCTACGCAACAAGCAAGCTGCCAGGGCAGGCACCAGCAACAGCCATCGCCATCATCAAGTGAGGCAGCTTCAAGCAGCCGCGTTGAGACAAGCACGCACTGAATTTAGCAGCCCGATGAAAAGTCTCGTTTAGATCTTTCTTGATTTCTTGATTTCTGTCTGTCCGTCCGTCCGTCTGTCATCCTGGATGGAGAATCTTTGCAATTATCGTTAGACGATGGATCCAACAGGCTGGATCGCCAATCATAATGGCATAACAGGGCGGAGCTGTTCATTCACCTAGATATGCATGTACGTATGCGTAGGCTTATGGATCGCTAGCGTAGCGTCATCTGGCAATGATTGCAGGCAGAACCTGATTGATCGATCTTGGGCAGTGATGGTCCTACTCATCTTGTTTGTGCGTATGCGTGAGGTGGCGGGGGGCCGGCGGCCGGCCGGCCAGCAGGCTCTCTCATCTTGTTCATCCGCAGACAAGAGAGGGGGCGGGGGAGATGAGCAATCAGAGATCCGGAGTTATCACGGCCATTAACTAACTGTGTGTGCATTCTGTACGTCCCCACCGTCGCAGAAATTCAGACCCGGCCAAAATGCGTTTGTTTTTGCTGTCAGTGAACCAAAGCCATGGGAGGGGGCAGCAACTTCGTTCTCTGCGGCCGTTAAATGTGGCTCTGCATCCTCGTTGTCCCCTCTGCTCTGCTGCTGCTGCTGCTAGATTTGCAGGACGGCGACTAATGCGCCGCGTCGACGTCGACGAGGATCATCAGATCGAACCGGATCGGATCAGATCAGATCAGATCAGATCAGGGGTACCCCCGTGCTGTGCTGTGCTCCCAGGGTGTATTGCACCTATACCTGGCCATCCCTTGGCCGGCCTGGGCCTAACCAAGCCCAATGCAGAAAACTCAGGCCCAGGCCCGGCCCCTCGGGCGCCGGGCCTAAAAATCGGGCCCAAGCCTGCCCTGATAGTGTAAAAGCCCGCCGGGCCTTGGGCCGGGCCTCTTCGTTAAATCGCTAATATGGTGGGCTCGAGCCTGGCCTTTGGGCTCAAAATCTAGACCCAGGCCCGGTCCGTGGACAAGGTCGGACAATATTTCAAACATAACATTTTTCCAGATGTCTCAACAATATTTCAAGGACCCCAATATTGACAGAGCGGCAGATATGGAATATAATACTCCCTCCGTTACATAATATAGTGCATATAGATTTTTTTAAAGTCAAACATCACAAACTTTGACGAAGTTTATGGAGAAAAATATTTACATGTAGAATGCCAAACATATATCATTAGATTCATCATAGAGCACCCCTCCCTCGCGTGCATGAGGGGGAACGAACATCAAGCCGGTGGATACAATTGGGCCAAAAATGAGGCCCGACTTTATTGTTCTTTCAACGTGAATTTGAACCATGTCGAGTTTCTTGCTACAGGTAGCAAGCCTAAAACTGGTATTTGAACGTGAATTTAAATATCAAAACAAAAATAAATCAAAATTGCCATAAGATGAAAGAATAAAACTGACATAATGTTCAATGGATTCAGATAAAAAGTGCATTCAAAATGGATAAACATTTGCTATGGTCCAACAAGAAAATTAAATTGCCGTGTTACAAAAAATAAAATTGTCATGGTTTAATTAATTTTTGAAAGTGGTCCAAAAACAAATTTCTGAGGTAACAAAAATTTGCCACTGTCCATAAACCAAAATGATATGACACATGAAAATAAACCTGCCATGACCATAAACTAAATTTGCAATGGTCACAACAATAGTAATTTTGCCATGTTGCAAAAGGAAAGAAATTTGCCATGCTCCTAAAAACACGCATTAATGGGAAAAAATGTAGAAGTTTGCAATGGTGGCCATAAATTGGTGTAAAATGATGCACATGTGATGCTTGTCGTCATGGTTGAAAAAACATTAAATACCAAAATGTGTGAAAGTGTACGATGATGGCAAAATTTAGTGTCAACTTTTACACCTTGATGGCAAAAATGATGTAAAATCGCCAAGTTACATACAAACCAATTTCCATGATGCTTAAAAGTAAGAAAAGCATCAACTAAAATTGACATGGTTAAAAAAAGTGAGTATTACCATGAGAAATAAACTAAATTTGACATGATACATTAAACTAAATTTGCCATGGTATGTAAACTAAATTTTCCATGGTCAATTACGAAAAGGCCATGATCCATAAACTAAATTAACCAAGGTCAATTTATAAATTTACCATGATCCACCCAAAAAAATCGCCATGGTCAATTACTAAAATATGCCATGGTAAATACTAAAAAGTTGCAACGGTATGTAAACTAAAATTGCCATGATCCATAAACTATCACTGCCATGGTCAATTACTAAAATTTTCTAGGGTCAATTACTAATTTTCTTATGGTCAAAATACGATTTTTTTACCATGAACATTTTGCCAAGGGAAAAATTCTTTCATGGTATGATATGAATTTTCCAACAATTTCATTTGCACATGGCAAAAAAGAGAGGAATTTTTTCTTTTTAACATATTGCAACTATAGGGTCTTGTTTCATAGAAACAATGTAGACGAGACATGGCAATTTTAGTTACATTTGGGACGTGGAAATGTCCTAAAATTTCCATGGGTTGTCAAACCAAATGCAATATTTTTTATCAAACCAAATTGCCATGTATTATTGAAAAAAAACATGTTTTTATCCCTGTTTGCCATGACCCGTAGAAAAAAGGGATTAAAAAATTCCCATTTATATTATACTTTCTTTTTCTAAAATTGCCATCAACCTTATAACACCATTTTGTTGCCATGGCAACTTTCAATACCATGCATAATTAGGGGAAGAAAAAGGGTATTCTTGCCATGGAAAAAACTCAATACCATGCATATATGTTGAGCATCAAAATTTTGCCATGAAAAAAATGATGGCAACTTAAAATGTTCTCCAATCAAAATTTTGTCCCTAATATGATGTATGAATTTTATTTGAAAATAAATTGTCATGTGTTCTCAATGGTGATTACCAAACAAAAAATGGTGCTACAAAATAGAGTGGCATGGGAACATAGAAGAATGATGGGAGAACATGGCAAAGAGGAGTGGGATGCATAATGCTTGTTGTCATCGAGAAAAAAAATCAACCACCCAACACAATCGAGACTGTGATGATGGCATCGATGAGCGTCGTCGCCACAAGAAGCCACAACACCCTCATTGCGTCCTCTGGAGCGACGAGAGGGATCCCCACATGTAGTGTTCGGTGCATCCCACCTCCGCCTCCTCTCCGCATAAGCACGATCATCCCCAGCCTCGCTCGTCGGGCCTCGCAGCAGGGCGTCGTCACCCGGGCCGACAGTCGGAGCTAAACTAGGCAGATCTCGGGTAGGGGGTCCTGAACTGGTGATCTTGGCTTGATGGTAACAGGGAGTAGAGAGACACAATATTTACCCAGGTTCGGGCCCTCTCAAAGAGGTAAAACCCTACGTCATGCTTGTATTGTATTGATTGTTGATGGGGTACAAAGTACATGATGATCTACCTCGAGATCGTATGAATCGATCTAACGTACCGCCACCGACTAAAACCATTGGCTTATATAGGGACCGATGGGTACCTAGGGTTACACATGGTCAGTTCATCTAGAGATAAAACATGCTGAATATTTGAATATGACTTGAACTATGCGCCAAGTCTTCAAAGGATTCCATCTTGAGTACGCCGAGGGCCATAGCTTGCGTGGTCCATTCTTTGGTTGACAGTGGTCCTGGGCCTAGCCCATGAATGATAGGCCGACGTGGTGAGTAATCCCTAATCCAGGACACCATCAGTAGCCCCTGAAGTAGTCTTCAAGATGAGGATCGTGAATGAATCCTTGGGACAACTTCTTCTTCGGGTCTTCGGTTTTGTAGGCGAGTCCGATCTTCCATTTTGACACCAAATCCGAGGACTCCTCGGGATCCAAAGTCCTTATTAACCTTTCATGTTTGTCTCCGTCTTTTGCTGCATCCATGTGTAAACCCAAGCAATGATTTAATGTAGGTAACCAGGGCATCTTTTAATAAGGCTCCCTATGAGAATGGTATATCTGTATTGTCTCCAATGACCCTTCTAGCTTAACGACAAAGGATTGCTATGTGAAAGCAGTGGGCTGACTGGGTCAGGCTCTGTCAGCTTTATCCTGAGAACTGAAGCGCTACCACTTATTGCGGCTCAAGGCCATTTCCATTGGCACATCTTATTAATAAAGGGATCGTGCTCTAAATTTTCGGCAACATCATAAACAAAATCCGTTGATCCGCGCGCATATACTGCACGTCATATTGGGAACTAGCGGATTAACTGCACGGCGTGGCATCTCTTGACATTTTTACTAGGCTATAGAAAAGGGAGGAATGCATCCAATTTGCCTCACGCTTTCTCGCCCTCACCAGCGCCCAAGACTTCTCGAGTTTCAGCACCCAGAGCCCTACGACGCATCTCCACCTTTGATTGTCTCAACCCAATCCCCCAACCTTAAGAAGATGACTAAAAAGGGGAAGAGTTCCGTTGCTCAGGCGGCCGAGGAGAAGGACACCAGCAAGAGAGGTGTGTGGATGCCTTCCATCATCACCATGGGTAACATCACCAAGCTCCATGGGAGCAGCTACCTTCCGCCCGAAGAGTGGTCAAATGTCGTTCACCCCGGGTAGGGGATGAGATCTGCTCGGCTTCGAGGATCGCAACTCCTAAGGAGGGTGAACGGGTCATCTTTTTCTCTCACCTCATCTGTGGTCTCGGCTTCCCAATCCACTCCTTTCTTCGGGCCTATTATTCTTTTATGGGCTCCAATTCCATCATCTTGTGCCCAACTCCATCCTCCACACGGCCACCTACATAACCTTCTATGAGGCCTTCCTCCGCATAGAACCCCACTTTGGGCTTTGGCTGAAGCTGTTTTGTATTAAGCCACACAACAATGACCCCAATCCAAAGAAGTGCGCGAGAGGCGCGGGGGTCACCTTAGTGGATGTGCCCCACATGATGCTCCATCCTTGGAACCAACCTCTCCATGTCCGAGCAAGAATAGTAGCTAAAAATAAGGAGTAAGCAACCTCTCCAAGCCCACATGATGCTCCATCGCCAGAACCTACCTCTCCAGGCCCGAGCAAGAATAGTAGCAAAAAAAAGGAGTAACCAAGCATAGTAGCAAAAATAGTACATGAAGGATATGAACGGCCTATGTGAGTAAGCAAGAATAGTAGCAAAAAAGGAGTAGCAGAATAAATTACCTATCAAATTGCAACTTTAATCCATCAAACTCCGGTCTGAAAGATCCCATACCAACAGTAGATGACGAAATGAAGCAAATAAATTAGGTGAATTTGAACGGAATAGAAGGCAGCAGATGAGATAAAATGAAAGAATAGTGGCTATGTACAAAAAGAAGAAGAGTTCATCTAGATTAAGAATGCAGAGACAAGAGGAAGGAGATGAGCACGAAATAAGGAAGTAAACATATAAGGTCCTCTTGTAGTAAAATAAGAATAATAGACAACATACGACGTATATGTAGAAGAACGACATTTATACTAGACCATATTCAGACGAATAGTGTATATGAATTACTAGTGCTTTTTCATGATTTTCCAGTACACACAAGTGCACAAATGAAGGCGCGAACCAATGCACCTGTTTGCCCGCGCAAGTGTGTGTGTGCCCTCACACTTAAGTGCCCTGCGAGTTTTTGACTATGAGGAGGGATCGAATGAGAAACGATGGGGAACTATGATACGTCCATTTTGCATCATGCTTTTATATCGATATTTATTGCATTATGGGCTGTCATTACACGTTATGCCACAATACTTATGCCTATTCTCTCTTATTTTACATGGTTTACATAAAGAGGGAGAATGCCGGCAGCTGGAATTCTGGGCTGGAAAAGGAGCAAATATTAGAGACCTATTCTGCATAGTTCCAAAAGTCCTGAAACTTCACAGAAGTCATTTTTGGAATTAATAAAAAATACTGAGCGAAGAAAATACCAGAAGGGGCCCACACCTTGGCCACGAGGGTGGGGGGCGCGCCCCCTGCCTCGTGGCCCCCCTGACAGGCCTCCGGTGCCCATCTTCTGCTATATGAGGTCTTTTACCCTGGAAAAAATCATAAGCAAGCTTTCGGGAAGAGACTCCGCCGCCACGAGGCGGAACCTTGGCGGAACCAATCTAGGGCTCCGACAAAGCTGTTTTGCCGGGGAAACTTCCCTCCGGGAGGGGGGAATCATCGCCATCGTCATCACCAATAATCCTCTCATCAGGAGGGGGTCAATCTCCATCAACATCTTCACCAGTACCATCTCCTCTAAAATCCTAGTTCATCTCTTGTATCCAATCTTTGTCCCAAAGCCTCAGATTGGTACCTGTGGGTTGCTAGTAGTGTTGATTACTCATTGTAGTTGATGCTAGTTGGTTTATTTGGTGGAAGATCATAGGTTCAGATCCTTTATGCATATTGATACCCCTGTAATTATGAACATGAATATGATTTGTGAGTAGTTATGTTTGTTCCCGAGGACGTGGGAGAAGTCTTGCTATTAGTAGTCATGTGAATTTGGTATTCGTTCGATATTTTGATGAGATGTATGTTGTCTTTCCTCTTGTGGTGTTATGTGAACGTCGACTACATGACACTTCACCATTGTTTGGGCCTAGAGGAAGGCATTGGGAAGTAATAAGTACATGATGGGTTGCTAGAGTGACAGAAGCTTAAACCCTAGTTTATGCGTTGCTTCGTAAGGGGCTGATTTGGATCCACATGTCTCATGCTGTGGTTAGGTTTCCCTTAATACTTCTTTTGTAGTTGCGGATGCTTGCAATAGGGGTTAATCATAAGTGGGATGCTTGTCCAATAAAGGACAGTACCCAAGCACCGGTCCACCCACATACCAAATTATCAAAGTAACGAACGCGAATCATATGAGCGTGATGAAAATTAGCTTGACGATAATTCCCATGTGTCCTCGGGAGCGCTTTTCTCTATATAAGAGTTTATCCAGGCTTGTCCTTTGCTACAAAAAGGATTGGGCCATCTTGCTGCACCTTATTTACTTTCATGACTTGTTACTTATTACAAATTACCTTATCACAAAACTATCTGTTACCGATAATTTCAGTGCTTGCAGCGAATACCTTGCTGAAAACCGCTTATCATTTCCTTCTGCTCCTCGTTGGGTTTGACACTCTTACTTATCGAAAGGACTACTATAGATACCCTATACTTGTGGGTCATCAAGACTCTTTTCTGGCGCCGTTGCCGGGGAGTGAAGCGCCTTTGGTAGGTGGAATTTGGTAAGGAAAAATTTATATAGTGTGCTGAAATTTACTGTCACTTGTTACTATGGAAAAAAAATCCTTTGTGGGGTTTGTTTGGGGTATCTTCACCCTGTCTGGAACCACAATTAGCTACCCCTCAACCTACTGAACCTACTGAAAATGTTTACTTTGAAATTCCTTCGGGTATGATAGAGAAACTGCTAGCTAATCCTTTTGCAGGAGATGGAACAGTGCATCCCGATTTACACTTAATCTATGTGGATGAAGTTTGTGGATTATTTAAGCTTGCAGGTATGCCCGAGGATGTCATCAAGAAGAAGGTTTTCCCTTTATCTTTGAAGGGAGATGCATTGACATGGTTTAGGCTATGTGATGATATGGGATAATGGAAATACAAATGGTTGAAATTGGAATTTCATCAGAAGTTTTACACTATGCATCTTGTTCATCGTGATCGTAATTATATATATAATTTTTGGCCTCGCGAAGGTGAAAGCATCACTCAAGCTTGGGGAGGTTTAAGTCAATATTATATTCATGCCCAATCATGATCTCTCAAGAGAAATGATTATTCAAAATTTGTATGCTCGGCTTTCTCTCAATAATCGCTCCATGCTCGATACTTCTTGTACTGGCTCTTTTATGATGAAGACTATTGAATTCAAATGGGATTTATTGGAAAGAATTAAATGCAACTCTGACGATTGGGACCTCGACGAAGGTAAGGAGTCAGGTATAACACCTAAGTTTGATTGTGTTAAATCTTTTATGGATATCGATGCTTTCTGTGAATTTAGCACTAAATATGGACTTGACTCTGACATAGTAGCTTTTTTCTGTGAATCATTTGCTACTCATGTTGATCTCCCTAAGGATAAGTGGTTTAAATATAATCCTCCCATTGAAGTAAAAGTAGTTGCACCTATAAAGTTGAAGAAAAGACTATCAATTATAATGATCCTATTGTTCCTACTGCTTATGTTGAGAAACCACCTTTCCCTGGTAGAATAAAGGATCATGCTAAAGCTTCAACTGTAGTCAACAAAAGTAATATCAGGACACACAAACCTCCTGAGCAAGTTAAAGTTGAACCTAAAATTGCTATGGTTAAAGATCTATTGGCTGATAATATCGATGGGCATGTTATTTACTTCTGTGATGATACTGCTAGAATTGCTAAACCTGGTGCTAAAGATAAACATAGACCTGTGGTAGGCATGCCTGTTATTTGTGTTAAAATCGGAGATCATTGTTATCATGGCTTGTGTGATATGGGTGCTAGTGCTAGTGCAATACCTCATTCTTTATACGAAGAAATTATGCATGATATTGCACATGCTGAGATAGAAGATATCGATGTTACCATTAAGCTTGCCAATAGAGATCTATTTCACCGATTGGGATTGTTAGAGATGTTGAAGTCTTGTGTGGGAAGGTTAAATATCCTGCTGATTTTCTTGTTCTTGGTTCCCCACAAGATAGCTTTTGTCCCATTATATTTGGTAGGCCCTTCTTGAACACTGCTAATGCTAGGATAGACTGCGAAAAGGATGTTGTTACTATTGGTTTGGGGGATATGTCTCATGAGTTTAATTTTGCTAAATTTAGTAGACAACCCTGTGATGAGGAATTGCCTAGTAAATATGAAATTATTGGTCTTGCTTCCATTGCCGTGCATCCTAGTGATCCTTTAGAACAGTATTTGCTAGACCATGAAAATGATACGTTTATGAATGAAAGAAGGGAAATAGATGAAGTATTCTTTAAACAAGGACCTATTCTGAAACACAACTTGCCTGTTGAAATTCTAGGGGATCCTCCTCCACCCAAGGCTGATCCCGTGTCTGAGCTTAAACCATTACCTGGTTCTCTTAAATATGCTTATCTTGACGAAAATAAGATATATCCTGTTATTATTTGTGCTAACCTTTCAGAGCATGAAGAAAAGAAATTATTGAAAACTCTGAGGAATCACCGTGCTGCTATTGGATATATTCTTGATGATCTTAAGGGCATTAGTCCCACTCTATGTCAACACAAAATAAATTTGGAGAGAGACGCCAAACCAGTTATTGATCACCAATGACGGCTAAATCCTAAGATGAAAGAAGTGGTAAGAAAGGAAATATTAAAGCTCCTTGAGGCAGGTATAATTTATCCCGTTGCTGATAGTCAGTGGGTAAGTCCTGTCCATTGTGTCCCTAAGAAGGGAGGTATTACTGTCGTTCCTAATGATAAAGATGAATTGATCCCGCAAAGAATTATTACAGGTTATAGGATGGTAATTGATTTCCGCAAATTAAATAAAGCTACTAAAAAGATCATTACCCTTTGCCTTTTATTGATCAAATGCTAGAAAGATTATCCAAACATACACATTTTTGATTTCTAGATGGTTACTCTGGTTTCTCTCAAATACCTATGTTAGCTGAGGATCAAGAAAAGTCCACTTTTACTTGCCCTTTAGGTACTTTTGCTTATAGACGTATGCCTTTTGGTTTATGTAATGCACCTACTACCTTTCAAAGATGCATGATGGCTATATTCTCTGACTTTTGTGAAAAGATTTGTGAGGTTTTCAAGAATGATTTCTCTGTTTATGGATCCTCTTTTGATGATTGCTTGAGCAACCTTGATCGAGTTTTGCAGAGATGTGAAGAAACTAATCTTGTCTTGAATTGAGAGAAATGCCACTTTATGGTTAATGAAGGCATTGTCTTGGGGCATAAAATTTCTGAAAGAGGCATTGAAGTTGATAAAGCTAAAGCCGATGCTATTGAAAAGATGCCGTGTCCTAAGGACATCAAAGGTATAAGAAGTTTTCTGGTCATGCCGGTTTTTATAGGAGGTTCATTAAGGACTTCTCAAAAATTTCTCGACCTCTGACTAATCTATTACAAAAAGATATTCCTTTTGTCTTTGATGATGATTGTGTAAAGGCATTTGAAATAATTAAGAACGCTTTGATTCCTGCACCTATTGTTCAGCCACCTGATTGGAATTTGCCTTTTGAAATTATGTGTGATGCTAGTGATTATGCTGTAGGTGCTGTTCTAGGGCAAAGAGTTGATAAGAAATTATATGTTATTCAATATGCTAGTAAAACTCTAGACAATGCCCAGAGAAATTATGCTACTACTGAAAAAGAACTTTTAGCAGTTGTTTTTGCTTGTGATAAGTTCAGACCTTGTATTGTTGATTCTAAAGTAACTATTCACACTGATCATGCCGCTATTAAATACCTTATGGAAAAGAAACATGCTAAACTTAGACTTATTAGATGGGTTCTCTTGCTACAAGAATTTGATTTACATATTATTGATAGAAATGGAGCTGAGAACCCCTTTGCAGACAACTTTTCTAGGTTAGAGAATGTTCTTGATGACCCACTACCTATTGGTGATAGCTTTTCTGATGAACAATTGGCTGTCATAAATGCTTGTCGAACTGCTCCATGGTATGCTGATTATGCTAATTACATTGTTGCTAAATTTATACCACCTAGTTTCACATACCAGCAAAAGAAAAAGTTTTTCTATGATTTGAGACATTAATTTTGGGATGACCCAGATCTTTATAAAGAAGGAGTAGATGGTGTTATTAGACGTTGTGTACCTGAGCATGAACACGAACAGATCCTACGCAAGTGTCACTCCAAAGCTTATGGAGGGCACCACGCTGGAGATAGAACTGCACATAAGGTATTGCAATCCGATTTTTATTGGCCCACTCTCTTCAAGGATGCCCGTAATTTGTCCTGTCTTGTGATGAATGTCAAAGAATTGGTAATATCAGTAGACGTCAAGAAATGCCTATGAATTATTCACTTGTTATTGAACCATTTGATGTTTGGGGCTTTGATTACATGGGACCGTTTCCTTCCTCTAATGGGTATACACATATTTTAGTTGCTGTTGATTACGTTACTAAGTGGGTAGAGGCTATTCCAACTAGTAGTGCTGATCATAACACCTCTATTAAGATGCTTAAAGAATTTAGTTTTCCGAGGTTTGGAGTCCCTAGATATTTAATGACTGATGGTGGTTCACATTTTATTCATTGTGCCTTTCGTAAAATGCTTGCTAAGTATGATGCTAATCATAGAATCGCATCCCCTTATCACCAGCAGTCCAGTTGTCAAGTAGAATTGAGTAATAGAGAGATCAAATTAATTTTGCAAAAGACTGTTAATAGATCTAGAAAGAATTGGTCCAAGAAACTTGATGATGCACAATGGGCCTATAGAATTGCATATAAAAATCTTATGGGTTTGTCTCCGTATAAAATTGTTTATGGAAAAGCATGTCACCTACCTCTCAAACTAGAACAGAAGGCATATTGAGCCATTAAAGAGCTCAATTATGATTTCAAACTTGCCGGTGAGAAGAGGCTATTTGATATTAGCTCACTTGATGAATGGAGAACCCAGGCCTATGAGAATGCCAAATTGTTTAAAGAAAAAGTTAAAAGATGGCATGAAAAAAGGATACAAAAGCGTGAGTTTAATGTAGGAGATTATGTGTTGCTAGGCAACTCTCGTTTAAGATTTTTTGTAGGAAAACTTCTCTCTAAATGGGAAGGCCCTTACGCTATCGAGGAGGTCTATCGTTCCGGTGCCATAAAAATCAACAACTTCGAAGGCACAAATCCGAAGGTGGTGAACGGCCAAAGAATCAAACATTATATCTTAGGTAATCCCATAAATGTCGAAACTAATATTATTGAAACTGTAACCCCGGAGGTACATAAGGGACACTTTCCAGAACGTTTCAGACTCCAAAAGGGAATAGGTACGTGGTACAGTAAGTAAACCGACTCCAAAACAGTTCTAATGGTAATTTTTCTCCGTTTTGGAATATTTAAGAAAATAGGAAAATAAGAAGTAGTCCGGGAAGGACACGAGGCGTCCACGAGGGTGGAGGGCGCGCCCTACCCCCTGGGTGCGCCCCTGCCTCGTGGGCACCTCGTGTGCTCTCCGGACTCCATTTTCTTGCACAATACTTCTTTTGGTCGGTAAAAATTCATTATATAATCTCCCGAAGGTTTTGACCCTCGTATCACGCATATATCCTCTGTTTTTGTTTTGAGCTGTTTCTGTAGCAGATTTGGAGCAAGCTGTCATCTCAGGATTCCAATGGAGAGAGCTATGTCTCACACCTCATTGCTGACCCAAAGACCTATGGGGATTTATCTCCTTGTGGTCTAACTACGGATGAGGAGGAGGATGCTCATTTAATGAGGATCAATGATTCAAGCTCGGAGGAGGAGGATGTCCCTCTACCTCAACCTGGGGATATGCACGTGAAGTTCAAGAAGTCTAGTCTCCCTAAGAGGGCTAAACTGTCTAACAACCGATCTATTCCTTCTCGTTTTCGGCAGAAAAGCAGAGGAGATTTATGTGACAAGATCTTGAAGCTGGAATCGGAGGTCGATGATTTAAAGGAGGAAATTGATCTTCTCAATTACAATATGGAGAAACTGAAAGCACAATTTACATCATCCACAAATCCATCATCACCACCTCTGAAGAAAGAGACATAATCACATGGGTATGGGCACTCCCCTTGGCAACTGCCAAGCTTGGGGGAGGTGCCCCGGTATCGTATCACCATCACACTCCTATCTTTACCATTTTCTTAGTTCGATCCTTTTGGTAATATCTTGATCTAGTAGAATAAAGTTTTAGTATGATCTAGTTTTGAGTTTTGCTTTATGATCCTTCTATGTAATCGAGTCCGTGAGATATATATAATAAAGATTAGTGTTGAGTCAAGGGCTTGATTATTTTGCTATGATCTTGAGGGAATAAAATAAAAGAAAAAGAAAGAATAAAAATAAATAAAGAGATCATATTGATCTTATGGAGAGTAATGACTTCACATATAAAGAGTATGATGAATAAGAGTTGTTGAGAGTTGACAAACGTAGTTCCGGTCATCGTTGCAATTAATAGGAAGTAATAAAGAAAGAGAGGTTCTCACATATAAATATACTATCTTGGACATCTTTTATGATTGTGAGTACTCATTAAAATATGATATGTTAAAGAGTTGATGTTGGACAAGTAAGACACCATAATGGGTTATGTTTTCTTATATCTGAAATAAAGTATATTGTCATGGATCATCCAACATGTCGAGCTTGCCTTCCCCTCTCACGCTAGCCAAATTTTTTGCACCAAGTATAGATACTACTTGTGCTTCCGAATACCCTCAAAACCAGTTTTGCCATGAGTGTCCACCATATCTACCTATGGATTGAGTAAGATCCTTCAAGTAAGTTGTCGTCGATGCAAGCAATAAAAATTGCTCTCTAAATATGTATGATTTACTAGTGTGGAGAAAATAAGCTTTATACGATCTTGTGATGTGGAAGAAATAAAGCGACGGACCGCATAATAAAGGTCCATATCACAAGTGGCAATATAAAGTGACGTTCTTTTGCATTAAGATTTCGTGCATCCAACCATGAAAGCGCATGACAGCCTTTGCTTCCCTCTGCGAAGGTCCTATCTTTTACTTTTGTCTTATTCCTTATGCAAGAGTCATGGTGATCTTCACCTTTCCTTTTTACATTTTATCCTTTGGCAAGCACATTGTGTTGGAAAGATCCTGATATATATATATATATATATATATATATATATATATATATATATATATATATATATATATATATATATATATATATCCTATTGGATGTAAGTTAACACGAATCATTATTGTTGACATTACCCTTGAGGTAAAAGGTTGGGAGGCAACACTATAGGCCCCTATCTTTCTCTATGCCCGATTAAAACTCCATAACCATAAGTATTGCGTGAGTGCTAGCAATTGTGAAAGATTAAATGATAGTTGAGTATGTGGACTTGCTGAAAAGCTTATATATTGACTCTTTCTGATGTTATGATAAATTGCAATTGCTTCAATGACTGAGATTGTAGTGTGTTAGTTCTCAATGAGGTTTCTGATTCATAAATTATATTGTGAATAAATTATTACTTGAGCATAAGAAATCATATGACAATATATATATATATATACGTACATACATACATACATACATACATGTTGCTGTTATAAGAATGATCATGATGCCCTCATGTCCGTATTTTATTGTATCGACACCTCTATCTCTAAACATGTGGACATATTTATCGTTATCGACTTCCGCTTGAGGACAAGCGAGGTCTAAGCTTGGGGGAGTTGATACGTCCATTTTGCATCATGCTTTTATATCGATATTTATTGCATTATGGGCTGTTATTACACGTTATGCCACAATACTTATGCCTATTCTCTCTTATTTTACAAGGTTTACATAAAGAGGGAGAATGTCGGCAGCTGGAATTCTGGGCTGGAAAAGGAGCAAATATTAGAGACCTATTCTGCACAGCTCCAAAAGTCCTGAAACTTCATGGAAGTCATTTTTGGAATTAATAAAAAATACTGAGCGAAGAAAATACGAGAGGGGGCCCACACCTTGGCCACGAGGGTGGGGGCGCGCCCTACCCCCTGGGCGCACCCCCTGCCTCGTGGGCCCCCTGACAGGCCTCCGATGCCCATCTTCTGCTATATGAGGTCTTTACCCTGAAAAAAAATCATAAGCAAGCTTTCGGGAAGAATCTCCGCCGCCACGAGGCGGAACCTTGGCGGAACCAATCTAGGGCTTTGGCAGAGCTGTTCTGCCGGGGAAATTTCCCTCCGGGAGGGGGAAATAATCGCCATCGTCACCACCAACGATCCTCTGATCGGGAGGGGGTCAATATCCATCAACATCTTCACCAGCACCATCTCCTCTAAAACCCTAGTTCATCTCTTGTATCCAATCTTTGTCCCAAAGCCTCAGATTGGTACCTGTGGGTTGCTAATAGTGTTGATTACTCCTTGTAGTTGATGCTAGTTGGTTTATTTGGTGGAAGACCATATGTTCAGATCCTTTATGCATATTGATACCCCTCTGATTATGAACATGAATATGATTTGTGAGTAGTTACGTTTGTTCCTGAGGACGTGGGAGAAGTCTTGCTATTAGTAGTCATGTGAATTTGGTTTTCGTTCGATATTTTGATGAGATGTATGTTGTCTTTCCTCTAGTGGTGTTATGTGAACGTCGACTACATGACACTTCACCATTGTTTGGGCCTAGAGGAAGGCATTGGGAAGTAATAAGTAGATGATGGGTTGCTAGAGTGACAGAAGCTTAAACCCTAGTTTATGCGTTGCTTAGTAAGGGGCTGATTTGGATCCATGTGTCTTATGGTGTGGTTAGGTTTACCTTAATACTTATTTTGTAGTTGCGGATGCTTGCAATAGGGGTTAATCATAAGTGGGATGCTTGTCCAAGAAAGGACAGTACCCAAGCACCGGTCCACCCACATACCAAATTATCAAAGTAACAAACGCGAATCATATGCGCATGATGAAAACTTGCTTGACGATAATTCCCATGTGTCCTCGGGAGCGCTTTTCTCTATATAAGAGTTTATACGGGCTTCTCCTTTGCTACAAAAAGGATTGGGCCATCTTGCTGCACCTTATTTACTTTCATTACTCGTTACTTATTACAAATTACCTTATCACAAAACTATCTGTTACCGATAATTTCAGTGCTTGCAGAGAATACCTTGTTGAAAACCGTTTATCATTTCCTTCTGCTCCTCGTTGGGTTCGGCACTCTTACTTATCGAAAGGACTACGATAGATCCCCTATACTTGTGGGTCATTGATACGTCTCCAACGTATCTATAATTTTTATTGCTCCATGCTATATTATCTACTGTTTTGGACAATATTGGGCTTTATTATCCACTTTTATATTATTTTTGGGACTAACCTATTAACCGGAGGCCCAGCCCAAAATTGTTGTTTTTTTGCCTATTTCAGAGTTTTGCATAAACGTAATATCAAACGGAGTCCAAACGGAATGAAACCTTCGGGAATGTGATTTTCTCACCGAACGTGATCCATGAGACTTGGACCCTAAGTCAAGGAAGCTTCAAGGAGGGCACGAGGTAGGGGGGCACGCCCACCCCCCAAGGAGCGCCCTCCACCCTCGTGGGCCCCATGTTGCTCCACCGACGTACTTGTTCCTCCTATATATACCTACGTACCCCAAACGATCAGATACAGAGCCAAAAACCTAATTCCACCGCCGCAACCTTCTGTACCCACGAGATCCCATCTTGGGGCCTGTTTCGGAGCTCCGCCGGAGGGGGCATCCACCACGGAGGGCTTTGACATCATCATAGCCTGTCCGATGAAGTGTGAGTAGTTTACCTCAGACCTTCGGGTCCATAGTTAGTAGCTAGATGGCTTCTTCTCTCTCTTTTTGGATCTCAATACAATGTTCTCCCCCTCTCTTGTGGAGATCTATTCAATGTAATCTTCTTTTTGCAGTGTGTTTGTTGAGACCGATGAATTGTGGGTTTATGATCAAGATTATCTACGAACAATATTTGAATCATCTCTGAATTCTTTTATGTATGATTGGTTATCTTTGCAAGTCTCTTCGAATTACCAGTTTGGTTTGTCCTACTAGATTGGTTTTTCTTGCAATGGGAGAAGTGCTTAGCTTTGGGTTCAATCTTGCGGTGTCCTTTCCCAGTGACAGTAGGGGTAGCAAGGCACGTATTGTATTGTTGCCATCGAGGATAACAAGATGGGGTTTTATCATATTGCTTGAATTTATCCCTCTACATCATGTCATCTTGCTTAAGGCGTTACTCTGTTTTCTTGAACTTAATACTCTAGATGCATGCTGGATAGCGGTCGATGAGTGGAGTAATAGTAGTAGATGCAGGCAGGAGCCGGTCTACTTGTCTCGGACGTGATGCCTATATACATGATCATACCTAGATATTCTCATAAATATGCTCAATTCTGTCAATTGCTCAACAGTAATTCGTTCACCCACCGTAAAATACTTATGCTCTTGAGAGAAGCCACTAGTGAAACCTATGGCCCCCGGGTCTATCTTCATCATATTAATCTTCCATCACTTTATTATTGCCTTTGTTTTTTTAGTTTGCTTTTTATTTTACTTTGCTTATTTATCACAAAAATACCAAAAATATTATCTATCATCTCTATCAGATCTCACTCTCGTAAGTGACCGTGAAGGGATTGACAACCCCTTATCGCGTTGGTTGCGAGGAGTTATTTGTTTTGTGTAGGTACGAGGGACTCGCACATAGCCTCCTACTGGATTGATACATTGGTTCTCAAAAACTGAGGGAAATACTTACGCTACTTTGCTGCATCATCCTTTCCTATTCAAGGAAATCCAACGCAGTGCTCAAGAGGTAGCAATAAGAATTTCTGGCACCGTTGCCGGGGAGTCTACGCAAAAGTCAACATACCAAGTACCCATCACAATCCCTTATCTCCCGCACTACATTATTTGCCATTTGCCTCTCGTTTTCCTCTCCCCCACTTCACCCTTGCCATTTTATTCGCCCTCTCTTTTCCGTTTGCCTTTTTCTCGCTTGCTTTTTGTTTGCTCGTGTGCTGGATTGCTTGTTTGTCACAATGGCTCTACCTAGATTTGGTGATCTTCACATTAAAAGGCTAGAAGAGATCGAAAGCAACGTCAGGAGTTTTATGGTTTTGCAATTTGAGCACAATAAGTTCTTCAAAAACGAGCTTAAGGAAATTTTTTTATGAGTTATATGAATAAATAGCTCGATGATATGTCTAAAGAATTTGATGGTATAAGATCCCAAATTGCTCGCCTTGAGAAATTGACTGCTGAAATTTCGGATAAGCAGGCTACCTTAGTTGATAAGATGGCCGCTAAACCGGATTTCTATGAAAATAAAGATGAAGATCTAAAAGTTATTGATGTGTCCCCTATTAAATCTTTGTTTTGCAATATGAATCTTGATAATGATGGGACTAAATATGATCCACCTTTACCTAGAAGGCGTTCCAAAAATTCGGAGTTTTTAGATCTTGATGCTAAAATTGATAAAAGTGGGATTAAAGAAAGAAAAACCCTAGATGTTGCTAAACCCACTATTTTGGATTTCAAGGAATTTAATAATGAAAGTTGCTCTTTAATTGATTGTATTTCCTTGTTGCAATCCTCGCTAAATTCCCCTCATGCTTATAGTCAAAATAAAGCATTTACTAAACATATCGTTGATGCCTTGATGCAATCTTATGAAGAGAAACTTGAGTTGGAAGTTTCCATCCCTAGAAAACTTTATGATGAGTGGGAACCTACTATTAAAATTAAAATTAAAGATCATGAGTTTTATGCTTTGTGTGATTTGGGTGCTAGTGTTTCCACTATTCCCAAAACTTTATATGATTTGCTAGATTTCCGTGATTTTGATGATTGCTCTCTAAACTTGCACCTTGCGGATTCCACTATTAAGAAACCTATGGGAAAAATTAATGATGTTCTTATTGTTGCAAATAGGAATTATGTGCCCGTAGATTCTATCGTTCTTGATATAGATTGCAATCCTTCATGCCCTATTATTCTGGGTAGACCTTTCCTTAGAACGGTTGGTGCAATTATTGATATGAAGGAAGGGAATATTAGATTCCAATTTCCATTAAAGAAAGGCATGGAACACTTCCCTAGGAAGAAAATAAAATTACCATATGAATCCATTATGAGAGCCACTTATGGATTGCCTACCAAAGATGGCAATGCCTAGATCTATCCTTGCTTTTATGCCTAGCTAGGGGCGTTAAACGATAGCGCTTGTTGGGAGGCAACCCAATTCTATTTTTAGTTTTTTTGCCTTTTGCTTCTGTTTAGGAATAAATATTTGTTATATCCTCTGGTTAGATGTGTTTTTATGTTTTAATTAGTGTTTGTGCCAAGTTAAACCTATAGGATCTTCTTAGATGATAGTTATTTGATCTTGCTGTAATTTCCAGAAACTTTCTGTTCACGAAAACAATTGTTAAAAATCACCAGAACGTGATAAAATAGTGATTCCAATTGCTGCTGATCAATAAAAAAATTTCCTAGGTCGTCCTATTTTGGTAGATGTTTTGTAGTTCCAGAAGTTTGCGTTAGTTACAGATTACTACAGACTGTTCTGTTTTCGACAGATTCTGTTTTTCGTGTGTTGTTTGTTTATTTTGATGAATCTATGGCTAGTAAAATAGTTTATAAACCATAGAGAAGTTGGAATACAGTAGGTTTAACACCAATATAAATAAAGAATGAGTTCATTACAGTACATTGAAGTGGTCTTTTGTCTTCTTTCGTTAACGGAGCTCACGAGATTTCTGTTGAGTTTTGTGTTGTGAAGCTTTCAAGTTTTGGGCGAAATCTTTTGATGGATTATGGAACAAGGAGTGGCAAGAGACTAAGCTTGGGGATGCCCATGGCACCCCCAAGATAATCTAAGGACACCAAAAAGTCAAAGCTTGGGGATGCCCTAGAAGGCATCCCCTCTTTCGTCTACTTCCATCGGTAACTTTACTTGGAGCTATATTTTTATTCACCACATGATATGTGTTTTGCTTGGAGCGTCTTGTATGATTTGAGTATTTGATTTTAGTTTACCACAATGATCCTTTCTATGCACACCTTTTGAGAGAGTCGTACATGATTTGGAAATTATTAGAATGCTCTTTGTGCTTCACTTATATCTTTTGAGTTATATAGTTTTGCTCTAGTACTTCACTTATATCTTTTAGAGCACGGTGGTGGATTTGTTTTAAAGAAACTATTGATCTCTCATGTTTCACTTAGATTATTTTGAGAGTCTTAAATAGCATGGTAATTTGCTTATATAATCTTAATATGCTAGGTATACAAAAATAGTAAAAGCTTTCTTATGAGTGTGTTGGATACTAAGAAAATTTTGATGCTTGATGATTGTTTTGAGATATGGAGGTAATAATGTCAAAGTCGTGCTAGTTGAGTAGTTGTGAATTTGAGAAATGCTTGTGTTGAAGTTTTCAAGTCCCGTAGCATGCACGTATGGTAAAGGTTATGTAACAAATTTGAAACATGAGGTGTTCTTTGATTGTCCTACTTATGAGTGGCGGTCGGGGACGAGCGATGGTCTTTTCCTACCAATCTATCCCCCTAGGAGCATGCGCGTAGTGCTTTGGTTTTTGATGGCTTGTAGATCTTTGCAATAAGTATGCGAGTCTTTATGACTAATGTTGAGTCCATGGATTATATGCACTCTCACCCTTCCATCATTGCTAGCCTCTTCGGTACCCTGCATTGCCCTTTCTCACATTGAGAGTTGGTGCAAACTTCGCCGCTGCATCCAAACCCCGTGATATGATATGCTCTTTCACACATAAACCTCCTTATATCTTCCTCAAAACAGCCACGATACCTACCTATTATGGCATTTCCATAGCCATTCCGAGATATATTGCCATGCAACTTTCCACCATTCCGTTTATCATGACACATTTATCATTGTCATATTGCTTAGCATGATCATGTAGTTGACATAGTATTTGTGGCAAAGCCACCATTCTTAATTCTTTCATACATGTTACTCTTGGTTCATTGCATATCCCGGTATACCGCAGGAGGCATTCATATAGAGTCATACTTTGTTCTAGTATCGAGTTGTAATCATTGAGTTGTAAATAAATAGAAGTGTGATGATCATCATCTTCTAGAGCATTGTCCCAAGTGAGGAATAAAAAAAAGAAAAAAAGAGAAAGGCCATAAAAAAAGAGAAGGCCCAAAAAAATGAGAGAAAAAGAGAGAAGGGACAATGTTACTATCCTTTGCCACACTTGTGCTTCAAAGTAGCACCATAATCATCATGATAGAGAATCTCTTGTTTTGTCACTTTCATATACTAGTGGGAATTTTTCATTATAGAACTTGGCTTGTATATTCCAACAATGGGCCACCTCAAGTGCCCTAGGTCTTCGTGAGCAAGCAAGTTGGATGCACACCCACTTAGTTTCTTTTGTTGAGCTTTCATACATTTATAGCTCTAGTGCATCCGTTGCATGGCAATCCCTACTCCTTGCATTAACATCAATCGATGGGCATCTCCATAGCCCATTGATTAGCCTCGTTGATGTAAGACTTTCTCCTTTTTTCTCTTCTCCACATAACCCCCATCATCATATTCTATTCCACCCATAGTGCTATATCCATGGCTCACGCTCATGTATTGCGTGAAGGTTTATAAGTTTGAGATTACTAAAGTATGAAACAATTGCTTGGCTTGTCATCGGGGTTGTGCATGATGAGAGCATTCTTGTGTGACGAAAATGGAGCATGACTAAACTATATGATTTTGTAGGGATGAACTTTCTTTTGCCATGTTATTTTGAGAAGACATAATTGCTTAGTTAGTATGCTTGAAGTATTATTATTTTTATGTCAATATGAACTTTTATCTTGAATCTTTCGGATCTGAATATTCATACCACAATTAAGAACAATTACATTGAAATTATGCCAAGTAGCACTCCGCATCAAAAATTCTGTTTTTATCATTTACCTACTCGAGGACGAGCAGGAATTAAGCTTGGGGATGCCTGATACGTCTCCAACGTATCTATAATTTTTGATTGCTCCATGCTATATTATCTACTGTTTTGGACAATATTGGGCTTTATAATCCACTTTTATATTATTTTTGGGACTAACCTATTAACCGGAGGCCCAGCCCAGAATTGCTGTTTTTTGCCTATTTCAGAGTTTTGTAGAAACGGAATATCAAACGGAGTCCAAACAGAATGAAACCTTCGGGAACATGATTTTCTCACCGAACATGATCCAGGAGACTTGGACCCTAAGTCAAGTAAGCTTCGAGGAGGGCACGAGGTAGGGGCGCGCCCACCCCCCAGGGCGCACCCTCCACCCTCGTGGGCCCCACGTTGATCCACCGACGTACTTCTTCCTCCTATATATACCTACGTACCCCCAAACGATCAGATACGGAGCCAAAAACCTAATTCCACCGCCGCAACCTTTTTTACCCACGAGATCGCATCTTGGGGCCTGTTTCGGAGCTCCGTCAGAGGCGGCATCCACCACGGAGGTCTTCTACATCATCATAGCCTCTCCGATGAAGTGTGAGTAGTTTACCTCAGACCTTCGGGTCCATAGTTAGTAGCTAGATGGCTTCTTCTCTCTTTTTGGATCTCAATACAATGTCCTCCCCCTCTCTTGTGGAGATCTATTCGATGTAATCTTCTTTTTGTGGTGTGTTTGTTGAGACCGATGAATTGAGGGTTTATGATCAAGATTATCTACGAACAATATTGAATCATCTCTGAATTCTTTTATGTATGATTGGTTATCTTTGCAAGTCTCTTCGAATTATCAGTTTGGTTTGGCCTACTAGATTGGTTTTTCTTGCAATGGGAGAAGTGCTTAGCTTTGGGTTCAATCTTGCGGTGTCCTTTCCCAGTGACAGTAGGGGCAGCAAGGCACGTATTGTATTGTTGCCATCGAGGATAACAAGATGGGGTTTTTATCATATTGCATGAATTTATCCCTCTACATCATGTCATCTTGCTTAAGGCGTTACTCTGTTTTCTTGAACTTAATACTCTAGATGCATGCTGGATACACTACAAAAAAATACACTTCCGTGATGATACGTGTTTGTCACAGTAGGTCGCGTTTTTTGTCATGCATGTACATCCGTGACAAATTTATGACAGAATCAAGATAGTCATACCTGTGCTGTCGTAGAAGTGTTCCATGACATTACCAAAATTATCATCACGGAAGTGTCCACTTCCATGACGATAAATCGCGCGTCATAGAAGTGCTTTCGTCAAGGGTGACCGACACGTGGCATCCACCGTAACGGAACGTCGTTAAGCTATCGGGTTGGGTTTTGGATCCGATAACCTGTTAACAACCCCGACCAATGGGGATTTTCCACGTGTAAAATCATCATTGGCTGGAGGAAACACGTGTCAACTCATCGTTGGGACAGATGTCATCCACTCATTGGACGGAAGGCGCCTATGATACATCGACATGTGGCACGACCCAACACAGGCCCATTCCTGTGAAAAGGCCAGCCCGTTTGACTTGGTCAAAAGGTGGCGGGCCGGCCCATGGAAAGCCTGTTAACGGCGTGTTCGCATATAGCCCATTTACAGCCCGCTAACCCAAAGCCCGTTACGCCCTATCCGAATTAGGCCCAGTAGCGTCATCTGGGCCATCCAATATGATTCCAGACCATTTTCACTTCTGGCGCATGTATGGCCCATGACGTCTTTCGGCCCATATGAGGCCCTATGTAACTCTTGGCCTATTAACGGCCCGTGGTGAAACTAGCCCGTAATGAACAGTGTATCACTTTACACCCATTAACGGCCCGTGGTGAAACTGGCCCGTAATGAATAGTGTATCACTTTATACCCATTAACGGCCCGTTATTCCGTTGGGCCGTTTCCAGCCCATGTTATCTTTCGGCCTTCTCAGAGCCCATTTATTCTTGGGCTCATTTCCAGCATTCGTTTACTTACGACCCGTTACTGTCATTTTCTGCTTGTGGGCCAAATTCAGCCCGTGGTTACAGTCGGCCCGTTTGTGGCCCGTTAATAAGTTGGGCCATTTTCATAGTGTCATCAAATACGGCCTATTAACGATGGCCCGTTATGGTCGGCCCATGAACGGACGATTCCAACTCTAGCCCGTTTACAGCCATAATGAGGTCTGTTTGGCCCATGTTTGGCCAATCGATCATACGCCCCGTATAAGGCCCATTGATGATACGGCCCGCAGAAGGCCCATTGTTTCTACGGCCCGTAGAAGGCCCACTGTTTCTACGGCCAGTAGGAGGCCCAGTGTCACTAAAGTAAATATTAGCCCATGGTTATTGTGGCCTAGTTTTAGAAAATAGGTTATTGTAGCCACTAGCTAACCGCGAAAAAAGAACTGCAATGACTACAAGCAAACAAATAAACAAGACAACAAGGAAATAAATAAGCAAGCAACTAACGCTAGGCTATCACGGCTATTACACATATTACATCCACTGGGCATCAAAGTTCGCCACCAGTGCAAATATAGGGAACAAAGCAGCATATCATATACACTGGTTGTCAAAGTTGGCGACCAACGTAAATAAACACCGCAGCAAAACAAATCCAGAACGGAAACCACTTCAGAAGATCTCAAGAAACAATATCCTGGGTACCCATAATGCTGGCAAGATGCTTAGCAAGCTTATTAACTTTCTCTTGTTTGGCGCTTAAATCCTCCAGCGCTTGCTGTTGCACTAGAAAATATGCATCTGAATTCTGCAGGGACTTCCTCCGTCCTTCAGCTTCCTGTCGTAGCACATCTGATCAATGTGTTTCATCTTGAAGTTGAGACTCAAGAAGACGAACTGATTCGGGCAGCGAGTTCGAAGAGCTTGTGCCAGCAGTAGTGTCCAGTAACTCGAACACTACATCAAGACAGGACTTTTGGGTTCCCTCACTGTCGTCAAGATAGTTTTTATCAGCTTTCTTGGAGACCAGCAGGGATGTCTCACTATCTTGAACCTTATCTGCATTACTTCCTTTACCATTGGATAACGCGGTACTGTTCTCCAATTTTTTGGCCGCATTCTAAAAGAGAAACAAGCAGACACATGACATCTTTACCATGTTGTATATGAAACTCATTTTGGTAAATGAGTTCAGTAGTAAAGTGGACAGGATAACAACATGAAACAAACATATATGTATGTACCATGGTCACTTTATGGTCTATATCGTTCTAGTTTTTGTTGCCAAATCAATATAGAGACACAGTTCAAATAATATTTGGTCAAGACAAAGCAGAATAGACAGAATATAAGTGTGGGTAACTATAGAGCAATAACAACACTTGTAATGTGCATGACATGAGAACATAACGGTTTATTCAATTGAAACTGAGATCAACATAGAGCAGGTTACAACAGCAAACCAGTTAAAGAAACAAGTTTAAAACATACCTGTTGCGTCATTGGAGTTTCAATTCCATCCTTCAAATTTGAAAATAGTTGGTATGGGTAAACACAGTAATGCAAGAGCAAAGGAGTATGTACCATAGCTACAGAACCTGACCTGAGAACAAATCTTCTTCTCCTTTAAGCGTTGAGTTGGGATTCGGAGTGGTGGTCCTCATGCTTTGGGCACTGTAGTTCCCTTACTAACTACTCGTGTTTGGGTGCTTTGTGGTGGAGACGGTGCTGTGTCAACTGGAACTGGGTTACTATTTGCCGGGGTTGGGGTTAGAAGGGGTGTAGCTTGTTCTCTGTCCAACTGGGTAGGGGTACAATCTGCGAGAGTCTGGGTTATGTGTGGGGGATCTGGTCCTTGGGCAAGTACAACCGTGGTTCTATCTGCATCAACTGGTAGCACTATCTTTTCTGAAGACCGTGTTGTTACTCCCTTAGATACTGCCATCACGCTCTCCAATTCAAATGGCTGATAAACAAGAAAAGTAATTGAAAGTATAGACATTGTATGATAGACAGGTGCAATGGATAGTGGGGAATAAAAGAGGGCATGAAATAATTCATATTTATGTTGTCTAACCAAACAGGATAACATGTCACAATTTCACATATATGATGGCTAACTAAACAGGATAGCATGACACAATTTCACATTATGATGGCTAACTAAAAAAGATGGAAAGACATAGTTCAAAATATGAGACTATGTAAACAGGATGACATGACATAACTATATAATGTGTTTATTAAATAGGTTGGCATGCCATAATTCACATACATTCATGGATAGAATGCCATAATTCAAAATATGATGACTGCAAACACTAAACAGGATGAGATGATATAACTATATGATGTCTTTATTAAATGGGTTGCCATGCCATAATTCAGATAGATGATGTGTATGTACTATGTAAACATGATGGCATGATATAATTTAAATATATGATTTATATAGTAAGCAAGTAAACAGATGGCAACCCATATATGATGTAAAAACTAAGCAATGCAAGACAACATGCATGACATGGGTAATATAACCCTGCCAAGTTTGAGCATAGACCTTATGGGGGATATAGGACTGGTCATCAGTCTCTGAATCCTCCTCTGAGGAGCTCTCTGTAACCACCAAGATGTCTGCTTTAGCAGGTAGCATTGTCTGCTCTGAATACCTTGTTTTCACTCCAGATACTTCCATCACCGCTTCAAATGGCTGATGCATAGGAAGAGTAGTTGAATATACAAACGTTGTCGACAAATGGAACACGTAATACAAAAAATGATAGCATGATATAATTCACATACATGATGATTGGCTAAACAGCATGGCATTGCATAATTCACATATATAATGCCTTTGCAACAAGATAGCATTGTATAATTCACATATATAATGCCTTGCAACAAGATGGCAATGCATAATTCACATATATGGTAATTAGACACTGAACAGGTGGCATTCACACAAAGCATGTCTAAACTAATCAAATGACATAGCAATGCGAGACACCATATGCACGATATGAGAAACATAACCCTGCCAAGTTAGAGCATACACCTCGGGGGGGGGGGATAGGACTGGTCATCTGTCTCTGAATCCTCCTCTAAGGAGCTATCCGTAACCAGCGAGATATGCGCTTCATCAGATAGCATAGTCTGCTCTGAAGACCTTGTTTTCACTCCAGACTTTGCCATCACCGTGTCAAATGGCTGATGCACACGAAGAGCAGTTGAATGTACTAACATTGTTGACAAATGTAATATGTAACAAAAAAAGGATGTCCTGATATAATTTACATATAAGATGACTGGCTAAGCATGATGGCATTGCAAAATTCACATACATGATGCCTGGCTAAACAAGATGGTGTTGCATAATTCACATAAACGATGAATAAACTAAATAGATGGCATTCGCACAAAGGATGTCTAAACTAAGCAGATGACATATTTGATGTATAAAGTAAGCAATGCAAGACACCATATGCATGATATAACCAACATCAGCATGCCAAGTTAGAGCGAAGACCTTAGGGGGTAAATAGGAGTTGTCTTCTCCTTCTGAATCCCCCTCAGAACAGACATCTTCCTCTCGATTACAATCCGAAATGCGTGGAGGGGGGCTGCCTTTGCGCCTACCATGGAGCGACGTCTGCATGAAATTTTATTGCCACGCAAGGCTCGTCTCTTTTGCTCTACATGTTCAGTTCCATTGTTTACAATAACTGTCATGCATAGGAATAAAACATAGTGAGATTATGTAAGGAGTGCATGCAGAAATCCAGAGTGATGGTAGCAACCTGTGGATAGACCCAAAACCAATAATAGCAGGCAGATAATGGCTTCAGTTAAAAAATACAAATAATGGCTTCTTTACTATTTGTTTCCCACCCAACATGAAACTCATAGTAGACACCGGAGATTAACCAGATAGTAGATAGATACTATTGATAGTGGCCCCGATATGTACCCCACAACCATTTAAAAACTCAAGTTTGACCATTAGTTTGGAGCTGACTCAGAGTCTAATCGGTGAACAGGACGATAAAGTAGCATGTAATATTAAGCGATGCATAACGTAAGCAGACACGAAAGAGTGCGACCTCTCTTGCGGACCCGTGTAGTCCTCGAGGTCATCTGCTCGATTGATGATGGTAATGCAGTTTTCATGGCTGCCAGCGGTGGGGAAGAAGATCTGAGGTGGCAAAAGACAGTCTGGAGGCCGGATCCCTGCTGTGCTGGACCCTTCTGTCATTGGAGCAGCTGAGCTTGGGTGCACGACGGTGCAACAGGAGCAGGACAAACCACACAAGGTTTTCTTTGACAACTATCTGTAAGAGAAGTAATTCTGTAAGGGATCGTTTGAATTGGAGGATTCCAATAATGCAGGGATAGGAAATAAACAGGAATAGGATAGGAATGCACGTGTAAAACAGAGAATTTAAAAACACAAGATTTCTGCCAATCTGGGTGTTTGATTCACAAAATTGGAAGATCACAGGATGCAAAGAAGCATGGTGAGATTAAGTCAAACCACAAGAAAATGTACGATTATAATGCTATTATGCTACTATCTCTTAGTCTTGTGCTTCATGAATAGGAATTTGAAAAGAAGGACAAGTGAAAATTAAAATTCCTACGTTTTTTCTTTCAAGGAGACACTAAAGGAACAAATTCGTGTGCTCAGTGGACAATATATATAACATGTAGAGTAAAAAAGAGATGCAACAAGTGTACAACCTCTTTGGCGAAGCCATGTCGATCTCAGCATGATTGGGTTGGCCGGTGAGGATGCTCCGGCTGACTTTGCTATCGGAGGAGGGGAAGAAGATCTTAGGCGTCTGGAGATGGAGCCCGAGATAATGCTCCACTGCGATGGAGGGTTTCGTCGTTGGTGCAGCTCTGGTGAGTTGTACGACGTCGAGGCTGAAGCAGGACAAGAGAGACAACGAACAACGTTAACCTGAGTGGAATTCTAATAGCATCTCCAATACATGACGTAAAATACATAACCACAAAGTGCTAGATGTAAAATACATCAACCGCTCATCTCTGAACTTAACTGTCGAAACTAAACTTAGCTGTCGAAATTGAACTTAACTGTCGAAACTGAATTTTGGTGTCGAAACTGAATTTTGCTGTCGAAACTGAACGCACTAGCAAGGTGAGGCTACACGTCGGTCAACTGACTTTTTAATCTCTGGTCACTTGATTTTGCAGCCGTTGGATACGAAATCAAGGGCTTGCGGTTCATCTTCAACCTCCACTCCCCTGAGCCGCCAGCCACCACCGGCCAAGTAGCACCCCCGCCACCTGCGGCCGGTGGTGCGCCGCCCCGCCCGCCCTGAAAACACTCCCCATCGCCGGTCCACCGCCGCCCCGACCATCCCTCTACCCCCCCCGTGCGGAGCTTTTTCTCCGGTGATCCCCACGCCACCGCCCCGCCAACGCCCCGCACCATCGGCGACCACCGCCCCCATCCTGAACCCTAAGATAGATAGTGGGGTACCTCTCCGGTGATCCCCCCTCCCCGCTGCGGCTGGTTCTTCCTTCACCCCGGCGAGCCCCCCCACCCCTTGAAAATTGACTGACCCAAAAGTCGATTCAGTCAACTGAAGTGTAGCTAAATCGGAGCAGCATCGCAAGCAAGAGCAGCAGCGCGAGCAAGAGCAATAGCAAGAGCAGACCAGGCAGGGGACCGAGAGCAAGCGCAGAGCAGCAGCGCGAGCGAGAGCTAAAGCAACATCAGCTCCTACTGATGTGGACGTCGCCGTCGAGGGAGCGATGCCATGGAGGAAGTGGCGGGCGACGCTGCCGTGGATGGAGCCGCGCTGTGTCGGCTCGGGACCAAGCGCCGGCAGCACCATGAGATCGAATCAAGAAGAAAATGTGGTGATTAGTGTACAACCTCTTCGGTGGCGCCGATGTAGCACCCCTGGTGTCATGCTATAGTAACCCCCTGTTAATGGTGCCATGTCTTCATATTACTGTTGCTAATCCTCACTTGATCCAAATCACTGTTCATATTCAAACTCAAATTTAAAGTAAAAAATTCAAATTTCCCAAACCTGAAAACAAAAATGTTCAAAGTGTGGCAAATAATCCCCGGGTATTTATCATGTTGGAACCAACCTCTTTTGGATTCCGAAAGTGCCCTTGGAAATTATTTAGTGGTCCAACATCACATTAATTGGCCATTTCAATTTCCAAAAAATTGCTTGAACAATTCCGTTGGCTCTAAAACTTTTTTGTGCAACACCACAATTTGGTGCATGAATTATGTGCCAAGTTTCATTCTTAACAACATCCATTTTTGTGCTCCAACTATTTGCAAAACAGAAGGGGTAAATAAGGAAAAGGGAAAACAAAAAAAAAGGGAGAAAGCAAACCCCCCCTCTCACTGGGCTTCGGCCCAGCTGGCCACCGGGCCAACCAGGCCGGCCCAGCCGCCCCCTACTAACCCCCACCACTCCCCAAACCCTAACCTCTCTCGATCCCCACTCCCCCACTCGCTCCCCGCATGCCTCTCTCCCCTTTCCCCACATGGATCGGGGCAGAGGACCCCGACCCCTTCGCCACGCCGCCGCCGCTCGGCACCTCCGGCCACCCCCCTCGTCGGCGCCTGCCTTCCCGTCTCCCCCGCATGGCGCCCGCCCCACCTCGACCCGAGCTAGATCGGGATCGACCCCGCTGTTCCCCGACGACCGCGCCTCGCCGCCCGAAGCTGCTCGACGCCATCATCCCAGACGGCGCCATCGCTAGACCCCGCCGGACCGCCTCCTCGACCCCGCCCCGCCTCTCCATCGATGGCCTGCATCGAGCTTCGCCGACCCCCTGCCCTGCAACGGGGGTGAGCAACCCCCTTGCCTCCCCTTCCGATTTCACCGCCGTAGGCCGTCGCCTGTGCTCCTGACCGGGGCCGCGAACTCCGAGCGGTCACCGCGCCCGCGCCTGCGTCTCGTGCATTGTCGCCCCGTCCCTGTCCTCGTCGTCGCGGCTCGCTCGCAGCCGCCCGACTGCTCACCGTGCCTCCCTCGCGTTGCGCCTCCCCTGCTCACCGCACCCCGTGCCCGCTTTCCCTGCCTGCCCGAGCCTCGCCTTATAGTGGCTCCCAACCACGCCCTGCCTCGCCACGCCCACCACCTCCCGGGTGCCCGCCTCTGCCAGCGCCGTAGCCGCCCCGCGCCGCGACGCTTCTCCCGCACCGCTGCAGCTCTGCTGCCCGCCTCGCCGTGGCCTCGCCACTGCCCGCATCAGGCGGCCGGCCTCATTGCGCCCATGGCGGGCGCACCCTGGTGACCTGGGAAGCGGGCTGGCGCTCGTCGCCCGTTACCGCTGGCCCAGCGCCCGCAAAGCCCCTCTGGGCCACTGACATGGGGGCCCCAGCGCCCCAAAATGTTTTTATAAAGATAAATTAATTAATTAATTAATTAACTTAATTAATCTAGTTTAATTAAACATAACCAATCCTGCTTAATTAAACAATAATTAACATGCTTTGTCTATGACAGGTGGATCCCACTGGACCCACATGTCAGGTTGGACTCCAGTCAACTGCACTGTTGACTGCTGACATCATGCCTACGTCATGTTGACGTCATCCCTTACTATTCTGGATAATGTTGATTTATTTTAATTAAATAAATTCTAGAAAATGTTTTAAAACTTTAAAAATTAATAGAAAATAAACCGTAGCTGGGATGAAAAAGTTTTCTACATGAAAGTTGTTCAGAACGACGAGGCGAATCCGAATACGCGATCCGTCCGTTTGCCACATGCCCCTAACTACCTGTAAATGCAACTTTTCCCCTCCGTTTTGTTTGTCCGAAAATGCTAAGCCTGGGGAAACATTCCCTGATGTTATCCCCCTTCGCCGGTAACGTGTGGCACCACGTTAGAACACGTCTAGCTCTGCCTGTTGTCCTGTTATGCTCTTGCTTGCTATGTATTTACTGTTTCTCCCCCCTCTTCTCTCCAGTAGACCTCGAGAACTGGATGGTGATGAGAATTGGATTGTGATGATAACTGGATAGTATGGCTCTGGGATGCCTTTCTCGCAGGGAGTCGAGAAAGGATCTCCGGCCAAGGTTGATATCACTTCTACTACTTTTACTTTATGCTACTCTACTCCCTTCGGTTGCTGCAAGATGGTGGTTTCCAAAAGATGCTAGTCTTCGATAGGACTAGCTTTTCCCCCTATTCTGGCATTTCTGCAGCCCAGTCCACGTATACAGCCTTCCTTTGATAATGTTGCATATGTAGTGTAGATCCTTGCTTGCGAGTACTTTGGATGAGTACTCACGGTTGCTTTGCTCCCCCTTTTCCCCTTTTCTTCTTCTTTCCGGTTGGTGCAACCAGATGTCGGAGCCCAGGAGCCAGATGCCACCGCTGATGCCTACTACTACGTGGAGGCCGCCGATGACCAGGACTAGTTAGGAGGCTCCCAGGCAGGAGGCCTTGCCTTTTCGATCGTTGTCGCTTTTGTGCTAGCCTTCTTAAGGCAAACTTGTCTAACTCATGTATGTACTCAGATATTGTTGCTTCCGCTGACGCTTGTGTTTTCGAGCTTATGTATTCGAGCCCTCGAGGACCATGGCTTGTAATATAAAGCTTGTATTATTTTAGTTTGTGTCTAGAGTTGTGTTGTGATATCTTCCCGTGAGTCCTTGATCTTGATCGTACACATTTGCGTGTATGATTAGTGTACGATTGAATCAAGGGCGTCACAAGTTGGTATCAGAGCCGACTGCCTGTAGGTAGCCCCCTTTCCAACTCCTTGGCCGAAGTTGAGTCTAGAAACTGAAAACTGTTTTACTAACTTGGCTGTGCGGCTTACGGGCCCACGTCGCCAATTGGGTGGTATTAGGATCTTTTATTCCTCGTCTATACTCTGGGACTCTGATCTCTCTTCCTTTCGGGTTAAATGATTTTGCTAACTCTAACATTAGGATCTCGTAACTACTTCCTCCCGGAGAGCCCCTTATTACCGATGATCGCTTACTGCACCAGAAGAATTCTACAGTTACTCTCCGATGTTTTCCCGAGACCCTTGTGACCTCCGCCTTTGCAATTCCCTACCACCGTTATATTCATAGGGTTAACGACTTATGCCTGTCGTTCATACAATCATTTCCAATTGCTCTTGATGATTACAAGTTACCCCAATACTATTCGTTGTTCCGAGAATCCTTGTGCTTCCGCTTTGTAGTTTCTTTCGCACTGCGGATAATTCCTCACACTTATCGAGTATCCACTCATCCCCAGTTGATTCATGTATTTCACAAAAGTCTTCTAAATACCATTCGATCTTCTGAAAGTCCTTATTAGCCTATTGCTCTTGTTCTTCTTTACCTACTTGCATTATAGTTAAGTACATATGGCCAGCAATATTCCTTAAAATCCTTTGCGATAGTCGTCCTTACCCTATTCATTCAACATGTGTGTGAATGCACGCAATCATCAGTTGTTCCTTGTAAATTGTCCTTCCAGCTCAGACGTCACTCTAGACATGAGCTGGTTCTCGGTAAATCAAACCTTGATTGGTTGCCCATCTAATCCTATTCTACTTACTCACACTTAATCAGAGCATCTGATTTCGATACACCGATCTAGATATCAAAATTCTTTGTTACTTAAACTTTGAATTAGTCAGTTGTTTCTATAATCTGAGGCCTTTGCATTCTTTACTTCTTCTGATTGAGTACTGATACTCACATCAGATCCATTGAGGATCGCCGAATCCTTTGTTGGATTATTATCCGGCTATGTTCTTCATATTCTAAATCTTGTACGCTCTTCCCCTGATACATATTGCCTTCGGTAAATTGTATCCTCTCCTTTTGTCAACCATGCTCTACCTTCGAGCTTGTGTTATTTTACTCGTGGGGTTTATGGTATATTTTCCCAAGATGCCCCGATGGGTTGAACTTATGCCTTCCATTATCCGTGTGAACCCGAGAGTTCTCACGAGTCTTACTCTTCTGGTACTTCGCCAGATAAATCCTCTGCACTATTATTTCTTCGAAAACGAGGAGTGAATGAAAGGTTATGCATTGAAGAAGTGGGAGTTGACCTTGAACTTTGTGTTCATGCCCATGGACCCAATGTGGCACTTATCATGGAAGCTTCTTGTGATAATAATAATCCCCTTGTTATAAGTTCATCTGGTATCTATGTTTGGTCCTTTGCAACCGTGGTTCTGACCATGATTGTTCCCCTTTGATTCCATTTCTCGGACAAGTTCACGCACTTGTCTTCTGCAGATCAATGCAACTCCACAACCTCTATTTTGATCTTCCTTCAAGTATTACCCTCCGGTATCTCGAGAATAACAAAGAACCATGTTGCTTCTACGAGTCTTCATATGGTATTGCTTCTCATCGATTTCAGTTTTCCCAGGGTTTTGAGTTGTTAGTCACTCGAGAACGCTGATAAGTGAATCAATTCCACACTCCGATTCAATAACTCTAAGTAATTTTTTTTGCTTATGCGTTTGATAATCCTTCAAGTCATTCCTAGCCCGATCGGCTATATCACTATCGTGCTAAATTTTAACTGTGCTACATGGTCCTTCTTCCCGGAACAGGATTTTTGATGATGAGCTAAGCTTATGTCGATCTTCCTCGTCTTATCATTTCACCTCGAACAACAAGCTTGACTTCGAGCTTGTGTCGAATCCGTGGTTCTCATAGCCTTTCACTTCATCCTTCCTTTTCTGCTCGATGGCATCTTCATAGAGTCTCTCGACAAAATCTGTCGTGGTCACTGTCAACACTTTGGCTTCTTCAGAGATGCCAATTGAATTCATGGCTAGAAATACCATCCTTGCCCCTCGATGATTTGTGATATCATCGTTGACATCTTGACTTTCTGCCAACACAGACCTGGTTGTGCTTGGTTATTCCTTACGATGTGAGATGTCTTGGAATTGTTTCTCGGTATCTCTTGAGATCTTCGAACCCAATCTTTACTTGACACCATATCTTTGCCACATCGAAGCATGACTGTGGTATTCTGAATATCAACAAGAACATTGGGAGCACATTGCCGAATGTTTCTTGATCTATTATCCAAACACCGTTGTATGGGTAATATCATGATTCTTCCCTCGCCCCCTTTATGTAAATGCTTTTGAGCTTACTGTCATATCATTTATATCCTGCTCTGCTTCCCTTTGGGAAGGATATACTCCAAATTCTTGTGTGTAAACACATTTTCCTTTCCATTGGTCTGATTAATTCGATAATTTCATTTTCCTTTCCATTGGTTTGTTTAACCTTCTTGTGATCTATATGATATAAGCAGAAATAATTCCCTGCTTATAAAACGCCCCGATATACAACCTTGTCAGCGAGACCCTGTTACTATTGCTGATGACATTCCGGTAACCACCGATGGACGAGAACTTTGCCTATTGGTCCGCCTCGTTCAAGGAGCAGGAAAATAGTTCTCTCCATCCCTCGCCCTTGGTACAAACGTTGTTGACAAAGTAACTGACAGTCTATCATCTGACATGCCTTGCTATCGGCCCCCTATCTACTTTTAACCCACATGGTGGGCTCATAACCCACAGTTCCACAGGATCGGAACCTGGCTCTCCTGTTTGTCCTTTATTCTGAAATATCATTTGCTCTTGGCTTTGTGTGTTGTCACGAGCCACCTTCCGAGAGATGATCTATTCCCGATGCTCCGAACCCCCTTCTCACACTCTGTTCAGGTATCGATCGTTTGTCCATTCGCTTGAAACTTCCTACTGTACCTTCATATTTTGCTCTCAATGTTTTCTTAGGTTTCAACTCGAGAGATACTTCTGTCACATTCCCTAAAGTGTTCACCAGATAATTAACCCTATAAGGGTCAGTTCTCCCGAAGTTACTCTTTACTTGCCCACTTAAATCTCGGGATGAGATTTCTTGTAGTGGAGGAGATTTGTAACACCCCTGGTGTCATGCTACATTAACCCCCTGTTAATGGTGCCATGTCATCATATTACTGTTGCTAATCCTCACTTGATCCAAATCACTGTTCATATTCAAACTCAAATTTAAAGTAAAAAAATTCAAATTTGCCAAATCTGAAAACAAAAATGTTCAAAGTGTGGTAAATAATCCCCGGGTATTTATCATGTTGGAACCAACCTCTTTTGGATTCCGAAAGTGCCCTTGGAAATTATTTAGTGGTCCAACATCACATTAATTGGCCATTTTAATTTCCAAAAAATTGCTTGAACAATTCCGTTGGCTCTAAAACTTTTTTGTGCAACACCACAATTTGGTGCATGAATTTTGTGCCAAGTTTCATTCTTAACAACATCCATTTTTGTGCTCCAACTATTTGCAAAACAGAAGGGGTAAATAAGGAAAAGGGAAAAGATAAAAAAAGGGAGAAAGCAAACCCCCCCTCTCACTGGGCTTCGGCCCAGCTGGCCACCGGGCCAACCAGGCCGGCCCAGCCGCCCCCTACTAACCCCCCACTCCCCAAGCCCTAACCTCTCTCGATCCCCACTCCCCCACTCTCTCCCCGCATGCCTCTCTCCCCTTTCCCCGCCTGGATCGAGGCAGAGGACCCCGACCCCTTCGCCACGCCGCCGCCGCTCGGCGCCTTCGGCCACCCCCCTCGCCGGCTCCTGCCTTCCTGTCCCCCCCGCATGGCGCCCGCCCCACCTCGACCCGAGCTAGATCGGGATCGACCCCGCTATGCCCCGACGACCGCGCCTCGCCGCCTGGAGCTGCTCGACGCCATCATCCCGGATGGCGCCATCGCTAGACCCCGCCGGACCGCCTCCTCGACCCCGCCCCGCCTCTCCATTGACGGCCTGCATCGAGCTTCGCCGACCCCCTGCCCTGCAATGGGGGTGAGCAACCCCCTTGCCTCCCCTTCCGATTTCACCGCCGTAGGCCGTCGCCTGTGCTCCTGACCGGGGCCGCGAACTCCGAGCGGTCACCGCGCCCGCGCCTGTGTCTCGTGCATCGTCGCCCTGCCCCTGTCCTCGTCGTCGTGGCTCGCTCGCAGCCGCCCGACCGCTCGCCGTACCTCCCTCGCGTTGCGCCTCCCCTGCTCACCACACCCCGTGCCCGCTTTCCCTGCCTGCCCGAGCCTCGCCTTACAGTGGCTCCCAACCACGCCCTGCCTCGCCACGCCCACCACCTCCTGGGTACCTGCCTCTGCCAGCGCCGTAGCCGCCCCGCGCCGCGACGCTTCTCCCGCACCGCCGCAGCTCTGCTGCCCGCCTCGCCTTGGCCTTGCCACTGCCCGCATCAGGCGGCCGGCCTCACCGCGCCAATGGCGGGCGCACCCTGGCGACCTGGGAAGCGGGCTGGCGCTCGTCGCCCGTTACCGCTGGCCCAGCACCCGCAAAGCCCCTCTGGGCCACTGACATGGGGGCCCCAGCGCCCCAAAACGTTTTTTTATAAGGATTAATTAATTAATTAGTTGGTTAATTAACTTAATTAATCTAGTTTAATTCAACATAACCAATCCTGCTTAATTAAACAATAATTAACATGCTTTGTCTATGACAGGTGGGTCCCACTGGACCCACATGTCAGGTTGGACTCCAGTCAACTGCACTTTTGACTGCTGACGTCATGCCTACATCATGTTGACGTCATCCCTTACTATTCTGGATAATGTTGATTTATTTTAATTAAATAAATTCTAGAAAATGTTTTAAAACTTTAAAAATTAATAGAAAATAAACCGTAGCTGGGATGAAAAAGTTTTCTACATGAAAGTTGTTCAGAACAACAAGACGAATCCGAATACGCGATCCGCCCGTCTGCCACATGCCCCTAACTACGTGTACATGCAACGTTTCCCCTCCGTTTCGTTTGTCCGAAAATGCTAAACCTGGGGAAACATTCCCGGATGTTATCCCCCTTCGCCGGTAACGTGTGGCACCGCGTTAGAACACGTCTAGCTCTGCCTGTTGTCCTGTTATGCTCTTGCTTGCTATGTATTTACTGTTTCTCCCCCCTATTCTCTCCGGTAGACCTCGAGACTGCCGCTGATGCCGCTGTGTTCAACTACGTCGACGACGACCCCTTCTTCTTGTCTGAGCATCCAGGCAAGCCCCCCCTTTGATCATCCCGATATCTCCTATTCCATTATCTCATGCTTGCATTAGATTTTGCTATTGTTATTGTTTGCTCCTATTCTAATGCATAGCCTGCTTTTGTATCTGCTGTTGTACCTTACCTGCTTATCCTAAACTGCTTAACATAGGTTGGCTAGTGATCCATCAGTGACCCCCACTTGTCCTTGTTGCCCCTGCTTCATCATCAATGACTCGATCTACGTGATCGAAGACCAGGCCCCGACACCGCACATCGCTTCCTCTTAGTTGCTTGACACTACTGGGTTACTATCGAGTACCGAGGGTGAACCTCTTCAGCACTTCTGATGTTAACCCGGTAGAGTAGTCATTCGGTCATGGTCATCGAGGGTGATTTCCTCCTTAACCACTTCCGATACGACTCTGTCGTGCAACCCCTCAAGTGTGAACCTCGGGGGTGATTCCTCTTACGTTCACCTTGATGATTACATATAGTGGAATTCATCGGGGGTGATTCCTCGGGTTTTCCCCTTGATGTTTGGACACACGGATACTTGTACTTTACCAGTGTTACTTGGAAAGACGGGTCGACCCTGAGGGGTACCCGCACGAGCTTAATTACGAGTGATGTGGAGTCGGGCGGACCTGGAAGGTGCCCGCGAGATAATTACGAGGCGTGCCCGGGCATTCCTAGCCCTTGCCGCAAGTCCTCGAGACGGGGCAACGGGGTCACATCTTTCGTGAGTCTCTGCTTGTTACCGCGCGTTCCTAATCCACTACGATTTGGATATTTGATCCGAGGGGCCTCTGGCCTGATAGCACTAACCATCACGTGGGCATAGTATGGGTGTTCTGCGTCGTATGCATCAGCCGAAGCTTAATAGACGTCAGCGACTGAGTGGCGCGTGCCGGATTGGACTGGTAAGCTCCTTCCTTTTTAGGGAGGTAGCTAGGTCTGCTCACCGGCCGCGTACGCAACGTGCAGGAGTTCCCGGGGAGATGGCCCATGACCCCTGGGGGCATAGGTTTAGTCCGGCGTGCTGGCCTCTCTATTAAGCCTAGGTCGGGTTGCGGCGTATTGTTTGGCCGAGGCCGGGCATGACCCAGGAAAGTGTGTCCGGCCGGAGTCAATCGAGCGTGGTGGGTAAGTTGGTGCACCCCTGCAGGGAAGAAAACATCTATCGATAGCCTGTCCTACGGTAACGGACACTTGGAGTTGTATCCCGATCGATACAACTAGAACTGGAGACTTGAGATGAGAACTGGATGGTGATGAGAATTGGATTGTGATGATAACTGGATAGTATGGCTCTGGGATGCCTTTCTCGCAGGGAGTCGAGAAAGGATCTCCGACCGAGGTTGATATCACTTCTACTACTTTTACTTTATGCTACTCTACTCCCTCCGGTTGCTCCAAGATGGTGGTTTCCAGAAGATGCTAGTCTTCGATAGGACTAGCTTTTCCCCCTCTTATTCTGGCATTTCTGTAGCCCAGTCCATATATACAGCCATCCTTTGATAATGTTGCATATGTAGTGTAGATCCTTGCTTGCGAGTACTTTGGATGAGTACTCATGGTTGCTTTGCTCCCCCTTTTCCCCTTTTCTTCTTCTTTCCGGTTGGTGCAACCAGATGTCGGAGCCCAGGAGCCAGATGCCACCGCTTATGCCTACTACTACGTGGAGGCTGCCGATGACCAGGAGTAGTTAGGAGGCTCCCAGGCAGGAGGCCTTGCCTTTTTGATCGTTGTCGCTTTTGTGCTAGCCTTCTTAAGGCAAACTTGTCTAACTCATGTCTGTACTCAGATATTGTTGCTTCCGCTGACGCTTGTGTTTTCGAGCTTATGTATTCGAGCCCTCGAGGCCCATGGCTTGTAATATAAAGCTTGTATTATTTTAATTTGTGTCTAGAGTTGTGTTGTGATATCATCCCGTGAGTCCTTGATCTTGATCGTACACATTTGCGTGTATGATTAGTGTACGATTGAATCGAGGGCGTCAGAGCTGATTAGGCTACAGCTTCATCCGAGGAAACGGTGATGATGATGCTCTTCCGGTGGTGCAGGTGAAGCCGGCGGTGTGGGAATGGAGGTGGCGCGAAAGACGAGGGGGACGTCGGGGCAGCTCCTTGGAGGTGGAGGACAGGGTGGCTGAACCGGCGGGACGATGAGATCGACGAAGGATCCTCATCTGGTACTGTGGATGAGGGACGTCGAGGTGTTGCTGTGGACGACGCCGTCGGGGAAGAGGCTTCGGCTGGGTGGCGGATGGAGCAGGGTGTGGGGTTTCGTCGCGGGTTTTCGCGGCCTCGCTGTACAAATGGGTGGGCGGATGGGATGGCAGTGGGAAACCATGGCTTAGAGACGCGCTTGTCCGAAATGTGGGGTAAGTTACGAAAGTACCCCGACCGATTTGAGGCGGTTCTTTCGATTCTGGGGTACCACGGGCATTCCGCGTGTCGGGATTTCACAGGAGGTGGGAGTTTTCACGCGCGTTGTAATTTCAGAATAGCAAGGCGCGGGTTGAGATGGAGGGAGTTGTCGGAGCACAATGAGACAAAGATATATCTTAAATATTTCGGGCTAACAAGGCGCGGGTTGAAATTTCCGGACAAGCCTAACGTGTACTGTACCAAATTAATGCGCACTACACATGTCATTCAAAACTTTGAATTCATGTTATGTTCAATTAAAATATTTCGCTACGTGTATAATGCATGCAGCCTACTACTCAAATGAACGTTTTAGTGCATTCCAAACATATATACTACCGCTTCAATATGAACTAAATTTGAATTTGTTTCTCTATTTGAATAAGATCTATAGTAATGATTGTTGTGAAGTCAAAGCATTTGAATTCGTTTCTCTGTTTTAATAAGATCTACAATCATCATTATTGTCAAGTTAAACCATCGTTTGTGTATTATCTTCACAGCACACCACATGATTAGTCTCGAGTTACATATGAACTATGTGTACTATATGAACTCGAACTAGATTTTTTGAATCCACTTTATTTTGATTTCAAATCACATTACATTTCTAGCTCTAGCTAGATCTTCATAATCTAAACCATGTCTCGTATGTATAATGTGTTTATCACATTATGTATGGTGCCCCGCCCCCTACGCCTACAAGTATTTAGATGTGAGTTGCACACACCACACATTACCACAAATTCAAATAAAATGTGAGAATGTTCAATATATAGTATTGTTTAGATTGTTCGATATTTAGTTGTAAGCTGCAAACGCCACACATTATCACAAATTCAAATAAAATGTGAGATTGTTTGATGTATAGTATGGTTTAGATTGTTTGGGATTTAACTGTGAGTTGCAAATGCCATGCATTATCACATTATGGTATAACATGTGCACATCACGTGTATCACCGCTATATTCATGCATGCAATGTTTAAAACGCTATGATCTCCTATTCAAATATATGAATCCGCTTTCATATCAAATGATCTTTGTTAGTCTCTTACACCCACACAATCCTCTAACCTTTGTAGCTACCACTAACTTTCTCTCATGCATGCACACGCCCTCCTCGCCCTCCCCCTCCCTCGGCATTCTATCCACCAGGCACATTCATTTTTTTCTTTAGGTCATTCTCCCAGAGTCTCCACAACTCCTTTCCGACACACACCGATCGATAAACCTCTCCAGCGATGCCTGCCTACAACATACACACACACACCTTCAAACTCCTCCTTTATGTGCCCTTGCCTCGTGTCTCTCATACGGTCAGACACACGTGTAAACTCTCGCCCCTCTTTTCATCGATCTCACAACCGCACACTCCTCCCCCTATCTAGCTAGTAGTTGGGCCTCTCTCACCACCTCCTAGCTCCATTATCTCTGTCTATCCGTCTCGCTGGGCCTTATTTGCCTCTAACAAATGGACGTACACCGACCGATCTCTCGCTATACATATAGCTAGCTAGGTCCTTATAACTCGTTTTTACCCACACGTCAATCGATCTACCTCATTAGTTGTGTCTCTCCCTTCCTCCGACAAACAACAATTGATCTATCGATCTAGTTAGGTTTTCTTACCAAGCACATGGTTCCCCTTCATCATCCATGGATGCGTCCCGACAGATCTATCACGCACAGGCACACACAGAAACACATCCCCACTCTTATTGATAACATTGCAGTTCCACCCTCAGTTTGTCTAGTAGGCCTCTCCCACCATCTTCGAGAAGCAACTCCATAACCCATCCAGCACTCTACCCCTCTCCCTCCCTCTCCCTCCCTCTCTCTCTCCTCTCTCTCTGTACCATCATATTTCCCGTCCTTCAGTTATGTATGGATGTCGACCGATCTCCCTCAAGACATAGCTGGGTCTCTCCTTCTCAACACATATACGAGTCGTTCTACCTCTATAGTTAGGCCTCTGCCTACCCCTCCCCCCACCCCTCCCCCCCCACACACCGATACATCGAGCGCTCTAGTCATGTCTCCCTGCCACACACAAACTTGACATGTGCCCTCTAATGTTCCGGTAGGCCAGTCGCCCTATATATTTGACTTGCACACACACACACACAATTTCGATGGCTCTCTTCATCGATCTCGCACCCACCCACTTGATCCTCTCTTCGACTCTATCGATAGCTATGACCCCTCCCTCTCTTCTCGTGGATTGCCCGACCCTCTATGTATGATATGGATAGGCCTCCATTTCACACACATTGCATGCAAAATTTTGTTTTAGATGTCATCGACACATATTCCCACAAATAAATCACGAAATCAACCCCCACCCCACCCCCACCCCAAAACAAAAAACACTCACGAACGCGGTTTGTATCTCTCACACACACCCACGTAGGTGGGGGACGTGCACGAAGAGAAGAGGTGCATGCACGGCGCACGTACTCCCGTCTCTTTCCCAACAACACCCGCGCGGGTACACGGTGGAGCTCATTTCTGTATGAAAAAGGCAGCCCACGTGGTAATTTGGCACGTGTACTGGTTGTCCACTTGGTGGAGGGAGGATCGTCTACCACGGGTGAACAAACAAATTGCGACTTGACGTGTTATGGTAAAAAAAGAGGCAAACCATGTGGGGCCTACCTTAGAGGCAAGGCTCTATACACTGGAGTACTTTTGATGTGTCCCGTCAACTCACAGAACGAGGAGAAGCTTGCTTAGTACGCTGTCTCCCCCGCCCACGGGCGCGGTGGCTCGCAGGATGAGGTGAAGCTTGCTCCGCCTTACGCCCGCTCCCTCGCCCATGCACGCGGTGGCTCGCAGGACGAGGAGAAAAATTTACTACTCCCTCCGTTTACTCCTCGTCCCTACTACATTGGTTATAGAGATTATATCATATTGTTTGGAATATATATGTCCTTTAGTAGATTTCAATATGAACTACTAGTACATACTCCAAACACTGATGTATATAGACGTATTTTAGAGCGTAGATTCACTCATTTTGCTCCGTATGTAGCACTCTCCCTTGCCCCTCGACCCTCGCCCACGTGGTGGACGTGCAACAATTCATTCGGTCTCATGTAGCTAGAACGATATATACTGCACTACAATTATTGCTCGACTTCCCGAATAGGCGAAGAGCCAATCGTAAGGTTAATATTCTGGAGATGCCAAGCGCAAGGTTATAGGAGAACAATTAGTAGGTGCCGCGTCATTTATAAATAAAGTTTTTTTTCTTCAGTGGCACGTACGCAATATGATAGGTTCGTATGGAGAGAAAAGGAAACTGCTCCACTATATACATAGTTAGGACGGGCCAGCCTACACGGTTGCTTGCTGGGGTTGTTCTCCTCACATTCTCTCGCACAAAATGACTGTGGCCACATCTCTAACATCCCGGCGGATCACGTCCGCTTGGGGAAGGCGTGGATGCTTAGTGTAGATGCGGTGGCCGTCGCCGACGGCGAAAACCCACTGTCGGCACGTCCTGATCAGGGGTCCCCGCCGTTCTCTCTCACAAAGCCGGCGAGGTTGCCTTCGTCCCTTGCTCATTGCCGCGACGTGGGCAGTTGCCGCCTCCCGCCGCCCTCCTCAAGGTTGAGCTACGTCCCTCAGGTACAACTCCCTTTACAGCCGGCTTGCACCACTGCTCCAGCTGCCCACATCACTCCCTGTGGATATTTCTCTACTTCTTTGCCCCACACATACCTCTACTGGCTTCTACGTACTGTATTTGCGATGAGTTTATGTCTCATCAACTAGTCCCAGTAATCTTATTCTAATCACGCTTCTTCAATTTCTTTGCCACAGGGATGCTCATCTCGATTTTGGTGAAACTACACAAAATGATCCAATGGTTAAAAGGTTGCAAACTTCATTTATTAGGAAGCTCGAACGTTGCCAACAAATTGAAGCCTGGTCAGGTTTCACGGTTCAAGGGCTAGGGACTGCATGGATCGTTTTTTTCTTTAGCTGCCTCTGTTCCAAAACAAGTGTCAACTTTAGTAGTAGTACAACTTTGTACTAAAGTTTGCACAAAGTTGAGACACTTATTTTGGAACTGAGGGTGTACATATTTGCTATGATCTGTCAATCATTGAGATGCAATAACATGCATGTTAGTCTCCTTTGTATTTGATGAAATGTTGCAACGGGCAACCTTGGACGCAAGATACATGTAACAGAAGCCGGAAGCTTCATAGCATTGTACAAATTTATCTCGCTGATAAATTACAGTATGTACTATACTAGTACTTCCTCCGTTCCTAAATATAAGTCTTTGTAGAGATTTCACCATGAACCACATGCGGATGTATATAGATGTATTTTAAGTGTAGATTCATTCATTTTGTTCCGTATGTAGTGGAATATCTACAAAGACTTATCTACTAGTAATAGCTAGCCCCGACTACTAGGAATTCTCTATCCTCTCCTTGAGCCACATCATCAAAATTGATGTAGCCGTTAGATGAAGTAAATCAGTCCATAATAGCCGTCTGATCTAGACGTTGAGAGGCTCCGCACTAAGCCACATGCAAGCATGCAGAAATATCGTGGCACATGCATGTGGGTGGGTTTTAAATCATATCAACATGTCTGCATGCAAGCATGCACCGGTAGCATGCATGTAAGTGAGCTTTTAAGTCCCATTAACATGTCAAAAAGAAAAATATAATCCCATTATGCAATAGGAGTTGGCTGATCTTTTTTCCTTACGTGGGATGATCTAAATGATGATGGGAGTTTATTTAGTTTGGCTACCACATTTGTCATGCGGTTATAGTTTTTTTAGTTCTATGAAATCGATAATTTTGCGCAGAGAGATATACTGCTGTTCCGCAGCAACGCGCGGGGACTCATCTAGTAATATTTAGGAATGGAGGGAGTACTATGTAAAGAGTTAGGTGTCGCACGGTGATAGTGTGAGGTGGGCCATGTAATCACTGAGCCTGCGTGTTTTCACTGCTCTTGCACGCCTCCGCTGTAAGAATGGAGAAAATTGTAATCTAGTAGTAGTACCTCCTTTCACCGAAAGCATGGGTGAGGGAGTCCTGGATTAGGGGGTATCCGGATAGCCGGACTATATCCTTTGGCCGTACTGTTCGATTATGAAGATACAAGATTGAAGACTTCGTCTCGTGTCCGGATGGCACTCTCTTTGGCGTGGAAGGCAAGCTTGGCGATACGGATATGTAGATCTCCTCCCATTATAACCGACTCTGTGTAACCCTAGTCCCCTCCGGTGTCTATATAAGCCAGAGGGTTTAGTCCGTAGGACAATAACAATCATACCATAGGCTAGCTTCTAGGGTTTAGCCTCTATGATCTCGTGGTAGATCAACTCTTGTACTACTCATATCATCAAGATCAATCAAGCAGGAAGTAGGGTATTACCTCCATCGTGAGGGCCCGAACCAGGGTAAACATTGTGTCCCTTGCCTCTTGTTACCATCCACATTAGACGCACAGTTCGGGACCCCCTACCCGAGATCCGCCGGTTTTGACACTGACATTGGTGCTTTCATTGAGAGTTCCACTGTGTCGTCACCATAAGGCCGGATGGCTCCTTTGATTATCGACAACGATGCGGTCCAGGGTGAGGTCTTCCTCCCCGGACAGATCTTCGTATTCAGCGGCTTCGCACTGCGCACCAACTCGTTTGGCCATCTAGAGCAGATCGAGAGCTACGCCCCTGGCCATCAGGTCAGGTTTGGAAACTTGAATTACACTGCCGATATCCGTGGAGACTTGATCTTCGAAGGATTTGGGCCCATGCCTGGTGTGCCGCACGATCACGACGATCACGATATAGCTCTGCCGTCGGACAATGTTTAGGAGATCACGCCAGCAACTACTCCAGCCTTCAGTCCGGAACAGATCATGCCATCCGAGGACGGGAGGATAGACCCCGCCTCGGAGGCCGCACCCTCAGTGGCGATAGAGACGAATACTGACCTTACCCCTCGCGAGAGTCGTGTCGCCGAACTGATGGACTCGTCCCCGGCCCCGGACTTCGAACCACCCGCGCCCATACCTATCGAATCTGATTGGGCGCCGATCATGGAGTTCACCTCCGCAGATATCTTTCAGCACTCGCCCTTCGGCGACATACTACACTCGTTAAGATCTCTCTCCCTTTCGGGAGAACCTTGGCCGAACTATGTCTGGCTAGAGTGGGATGCGGATGACGAAGAAATTCACTGCCCACCCACCACCCACTTATTAGCCACTGTTGATGATTTAACCGACATGCTGGACTTCAACTCTGAAAACATCGATGGTATGGACAACGATGCACGAGACGAACAGGAACCACCGCCAACAGGGCGTTGGACTGCCACTTCATCACATGGCATATACATGGTGGATACACCCAAAGAAAATAATGACGAGGATGCAGCGAGAGATAGCTCCCTCGACAAGCAATCAAAATACGTCGCTCTAAATCCCGCCTTGGCAAAAACAGCGATAACAGTGCAAGAAGAAGCCAAATTGACCCAGCGATAGAGCAGGGTGAGACAGCGGACGGCGAACAAAGTGCGGAGCCGCTGTCCGAAAACGGCGACGCCGAGCGTCAAGCCAATCAACCCGTCTCCGGAGAAGAAAACAGTCCAAATGCCGACATCCCGGAAAGGCAGCTGGAGCAAGAAAGGCTCATCGCCACAGCAAGAAGTCTGAAGAAGCAGAAACAAAGGCTCAAGGCTGCACAAAACACACTCAACAGTAGATGGAACAAGGTGCTCGACACGGCAGAAAAGTACGGTAGCAGTCGCCATACGAAGAGCTACCCAAAGCGAAAGCTGCTGCCTGAATTCGACGATGAGGCCTTAGAGCCCCCACAGCCAAAAAATAAAACCGCCGACCGGTCAGATCGATGACCTCGTAACCGCGATAGAGCGGCCAACGAGGCCTCACTTAAGTCAGTACATGACCCACGCGAAGACTCTCATCAAAGGGCCGACGCAACCAGATCCATCTACGGGTCAAGGAAACGCGCTCCAGCACTCAGCCAACACCAAACACCACAACCGTCCGAACGCCATGGTACAGCTAAATACAGGGGTGCCGCACACCCCCTATGTTTCACTGATGAGGTACTAGACCATGAATTTCCAGAAGGATTCAAACCAGTGAACATAGAGGCGTACGACGGGACCATAGACCCAGGGGTCTGGATTGAGGACTTTATCCTCCACATTCGTATGGCTCGCGGAGATGATCTTCATGCCATCAAATACTTGCCCCTCAAGCTCAAAAGGACCAGCTCGCCACTGGCTAAAAAACCTCCCCGAAAACTCCATTGGAAGTTGGGAGGAGCTCGAGGACGCTTTTCGGGCCAATTTTCAAGGGACTTATGTCTAACCTCTGGACACAGACAATCTGAGTCATATAATTGAACAGCTCGGAGAGTCAGTCCGAAAGCTCTAGAACAGGTTTCTTACTAAAAAGAACCAAATTGTCGATTGTCCGGACGCCAAAGCCTTAGCAGCTTTCAAACACAACGTCCGAGACGAATGGCTTGCCAGACACCTCAGCCAAGAAAAACCGAGAACAATGGTAGCCCTAACAAGCTCTTAACCCGCTTTTGCGCGGGCGAGGACAACTGGTTAGCCCGAAGTAGCACCAGCAACCCAAGCACATCCGAAGTCAGGGATGGAAATGGAAAACCACGACGCAGTAAAAACAAGCGCCGGACTAAAGAAGACAGCCCAGACAACACGGCGGTAAACACCGGATTCAAGGGCTCTCGACCGGGTCAGCGGAAAAGGCCCTTTAAAGGCAATAGAGACGGACCAACCAGCCTAAACAAGATTCTAGACAAACTATGTCAGATCCACGGCACCCCCGACAAACCTGCAAATCATACCCACAGAGAATGCTGGGTCTTCAAGCAGGCCGACAAGTTAAACGGCGAACACAAGGGGGAGGACACGCTGAGTGAGGACGAGGATGCGCCTCGCCAGCAGGACACGGGGGGACAGAAAAAATTCCCACCAAAAGTCAAAACAGTAAATGTGACCCATGTGACAAAGAAGAGAGGCAAATAGGCACTCCAAAATACACACGCCGTAGAGCCCGTCACCCCTGGGTTCTACCCCTGGTCGACCTGCCCGGTCACTTTTGATCACAGGGATCACCTAATAGGTATCCGGCATGAAGGATCTGCGGCCTTGGTGCTGGACCGAATAATAAATGGATACCATCTCACACGAGTCCTTATGGACGGCGGCAGTAGTCTCAATCTGATATATCAGGACACTATCCGCAAAATGGGCATAAACCCAACAAAAATCAGCCACAATAATACTACCTTCAGGGGAGTAATACCAGGCACAAAGGCCCGCTGCACGGGCTCTTTAGTACTAGAGGTTGTGTTCAGCTCGCCCGACAACTTCCGAAGCGAAAGGTTAACCTTCAACATTGCTCCATTTCCGAAGTGGCTATCAAGCACTACTCGGACGAGAGGCTTTCGCTCGTTTTAATGCAATACCACATTACGCTTTACTCCTGCTCAAAATGCCCGGTCCGCGCGGCACCATCACAGTACATGGAAATGTTGAGCGCTCCTTACGAGCAGAAGAACGCACGGCTGCTTTAATAGCCGAACACTAGACGACCTCACCACCAGAACAGATGACCGATTGTTAGGACCGCAGACACGGTTAGACGAGTCCGGCTAATCATTGGATAAAGATTGGTTCGATGGTTATACCCTTGTAGACGGTACCAGGGGCTTCGCCGCGATAATTCGGCTCAACTTTACCCATCTCGACTTTTTCATGGTTTATTTATAATAACCAAATTTTTGCACAACAACTTTTCACTAAGCACCTCTCTTTTACAGATGACAATCATGCTACACCCGTCCAGGATAAGGCACAACAGAGACACAGGCGCAGACGTGCAACAGGGACCCGTGCAAAGGTTTCTCTTTAGATTAAGACCCTGCGTAAACCTTTTTTTACTGTCTTTTGTTGTTCACATCCTTCGGATTCTGAATACAACCGAGAAGGATTATGACGTTTTGGCATGTGGCCACGTCAGAATATTGCTCGTACCTGGACACTAGGGGTTCATTATCCAAGGGCATCATTTAGGCCCAGTATATATTTCAAAGACCGGACACCTTAGGGAGTGTTCGGCGTCGCGAGTTAGGCCATATATGCATCAGCTCCGAATCATGTCTTTGGTCAAATATTGGGTTTGCCCGGCTCTTGCGTTTTGCTACCTTACGTTCCGCCATATTGGCTAAGGCGGTACCAGGAGAACTACTGCAATTATGCCCTGGTTCAGCCGAACGAGCACCTCAGTAGAGAAAGCCGAAAACTGACTGTCATGATAAAGCGCGAGACTGGTCAACCATTCGATGACCTAGCGGAATCTTAGGGATTCCTGCGCACTAACGAAGGGCCGTTTCTTGGCCAGGCATGCACGCGCCCCGTATTCAGATGAGCGTGGAGCCACCAGGGGCTATATAGTAGCCCCACTGTCAAACTCCTATGGCTAAGTGAAAGTGTTAAAGCAATATAGTCCGATTGCCTAGTTCGCTGCGCTATCACCTCCTTAATGGACCAAGACATTGGATCAAGTGTGAACACGCGTCTTCTACAAACACCCCCGCATTATATGCGTGGGGGCTGAAGCCGACGAGTGCAAACTTTCAGGTTATATACATATATACATAAATGGCCGCACAGGAGGCATCACAATACTTTCAGGCAAAAGTATAAAAATAGCCTTTATAATTCATTAAAACATTGTTTTCAATAAGCATACATATCACTAGAACATAATATTTTTCGAGCAATGCGCTTCTATTGAACAAGCGCCTTCAAGGACCTCGTCAAAGTAGTGCTCGGCAGCTACTCGGCTAACTGCCGAACTCGGGGCCGCAATTGCGGTGGCTTCCATCTCCGCGCAGTGCATCTTGACACGGGCAAGCGCCATCCGTGCACCCTCGATGCACGCCAACCTCTTCATAGCCTCGATGCATGGCACATCACCAAGGAACTGCTGCACCAAGCTGAAGTAACTGTTCGGTCTTGGCTCTGCCGGCCACAGGTGATCCACAACAGACCTCATGGCGAGTCCGGACAACCTATGGAGCTCGGCCCATTCTGCCATCCGCTCATTCAGAGGAAGCGGACGCGCTGGACCATTAAATTGCGACCAGAACAGCTTCTCCACTTCGCGATCTTTTTGATCTTTGAAGTACTCGGCCGCATTAGCAGCACTCGCTGCCAAATCCAGATAAGCGTCTGCAGAACTCCACAGCCAGTCCAGAGGAGCATACTTAGGATCTACGAACTTCATCCGCAGCATAAAGGGCTTCCCAGCCGCGATATCCCTGGCGTGACGCAGCTCTTCCTTCATCGCTCTAATTGTAGAGCGGGCATCCTTGGCTGCCACCGTGGCCTTCTCTAGGTCCGTCATCTTCGCTCGATCTTCCTTTTTGAGAAGCTTGTAACGACCGGCGACAATCTTTGTAACGCCCGGATAATCATGCTACAGTAATCCCACGCTAATCGTGCCATGACACCTCGGTTACTGTTGCTATCCTCGCAAAAATTCGAAACCGTTCGAAACTCAAATTCAAATTATTGATAACAATAAAAGCTTCCAAAAATTAAAACAAAATTGTTCGGTGGTTGCCGAATATTACAAAGGTAATTGTGGTGAAGTAAACACATTTTTAAGAAATGCCTAAGTAATTTTTAATGAATTTAGACAGAAAAGAAATAATAAAAGAAAATACAAAAAAGGAAAATACAAACAGAAAAAGAAAAGGAGAAGACCCCCTGGGCCGTGGCCCAACTGGGCCAACCCCAGGCCCAGCCGGCCGGCCCACCCCATTTCCCCTTATCCCCCCCCAGAAACCCTAGCCGCCTCTTCCCACTCCCCTACTTCCCCCCCACGCCGCTCTCCCCTTCCCCGATCGGATCGGGGCAGCGCCCCGCCCTCACCCGAGCCGCCTCGCCGAACCTTCCCCTCCTCGTCGGCCGTCCTCGACGCCTCCTCCCTGACGCGCCCCGGGCCTCACCGCGCCGTCGCCGGATCCCGATGGACCGCCTCACCCCCGACACCCGCGGCGCCCTCTAGACTGACGTCACCGCGCGGAGCCCCCCCCCCCCGTCGCTGGACTGCCTCCCCGCCGTCCTCTACGTCGTCGCCTCCTCCCCTACGTCGGCTCGTCCCCGTCCTCCTCCACAACTGCTCCCCTGAGCCTCGCCGCCACCCCTCCTCTTCAACGCCGGTGAGGGCCTTGCCCTCCCCCTTCCCTTCCTCTGCTCCGTGCCGGCCGCGTCGCTCGTTTCCTGCGCCGGTGATGCACGTCTCCGCCCGCGCCCACGAGCTCGCTTGCGCTCACCGTGGCCCTGCAACATGGTCGTCGTGCCCGACCGCGCCCTCCGCGCGCCCCTCGTGCGTCCGGGCCGAGCCCGGCCACCGCGCGCATGCGCACACGCACAACCCCCCATCGGCCTACTCCCACCCGCACCCCGTTCGGCCGGTCTGTCGCCGCACCACCGCGGGCGACCGCACCTGCCCGCGCCCTCCCCTGGATACGCCGTGGGCACGACCCCGCCTGCGCCTTCCGCCCCCTGCTGCCTATTGCCGCCGGCGCCGACCGTGCTTCTCCCGCGCCTGCGGAAGGCCGCCACGGCTCGTCTCGCCGGCGCGCGTGCCCGGCGCTGCTCCCTCGGAGTTGGGGGCTGAAGGGGCAGGTGGTTCCACCCAGGTAGTGGTGGGCCTGGGTTCCCGACGGCCCCTGACTATTACTTTGTGATGGAGCGACAGGGCAGGTTTGAGACCACCTAGGAGAGAGGTGGGCCTGGCCCTGGTCGGCGTTCGCGGATACTTAACACGCTTAACGAGATCTGGGTATTTGATCTGAGTCTGGCCATTTGGTCTATACGCACTAACCATCTACGCGGGAGTAGTCATGGGTATCCCGGCGTCGTGGTATCAGCCGAAGCACTTCTTGACGTCAGCGACGGAGAGGCGCGCGCGGATTGGACTGGAACGCCACTAGGCTAGGTCTGCTTCCGGCCGCCCTCGTAACATGCAGGTGTGCTCAGGGTGATGGGCCCAGACCCCTGCGTGCTTAGGTTTAGACCGGCGTGTTGACCTCTCTGTTGTGCCTAGATGGGGCTGCGATGTGTTGATCTTCCGAGGCCGGGCATGACCCAGGAAAGTGTGTCTGGCCAAATGGGATCAAGCGTGTTGGGCTATGTGGTGCACCCCTGCAGGGAAGTTTATCTATTCGAATAGCCGTGTCCCTCGGTAAAAGGACGACCCGGAGTTGTACCTTGACCTTATGACAACTAGAACCAGATACTTAATAAAACACACCCTTCCAAGTGCCAGATACAACCCGGTGATCGCTCTCTAATAGGGCATCGAGGAGGGGATTGCCAGGTAGGATTATGCTATACGATGCTACTTGGAGGACTTCAGTCTACTCTCTTCTATAAGCTGCAAGACGGAGGCTGCCAGAAGCGCAGTCTTCAACAGGATTAGATATCCCCCTCTCGCTCTGGCATTCTGCAGTTCAGTCCACTGATATGGCCCCTTACACATATATCCATGCATATGTAGTGTAGCTCCTTGCTTGCGAGTACTTTGGATGAGTACTCACGGTTGCTTTGTTTCCCCTTTTCCCCATCTCTCTACCCGATTGCTGCAACCCGACGATGGAGCCCAGGATCCAGACACCATCGTAGACGACGACTCCTACTACACTGGAGGTGCCTACTACTACGTGCAGCCCGTTGACGACGACCAAGAGTAGTTAGGAGGATCCCAGGCAGGAGGCCGGCGCCTCGTTCGATCTGTATCCCAGTTTGTGCTAGCCTTCTTAAGGCAACTTGTTTAACTTATGTCTGTACTCAGATATTGTTGCTTCCGCTGACTCGTCTATGATCGAGCACTTGTATTCGAGCCCTCGAGGCCCCTGGCTTGTATTATGATGCTTGTATGACTTATTTTATTTGTAGAGTTGTGTTGTGATATCTTCCCGTGAGTCCCTGATCTTGATCGGACACATTTGCGTGCATGATTAGTGTACGATTGAATCGGGGGCGTCACAATCTTTAACTCCACAACTATTTTGGCTATTTCCTCCTTGCTTTGGCAATGAGCAGCCTTTTCGGCCCTCAGCTCCTCGACCGCTTTCAGGGCGCCCGCATCACTTTTTCTTGCTTGTTCTTTGGCCCGGGCAAGTTCTGCTCGAAGGGTCTCCACAGCCGCGGCTCCATCTGCAGGCGCAATATATTAAAGACATTGGCATTATGCTATTCTTATCAGGTATCATTCACTGGAGAAAACAACATACCCCGTGCCTAGTCAAGCCGCTTGTTGACAAGCACGATGTCGGCATCAGCCGCATCCAGTTGCCGCTTGAGCTCGGCAACCTCTCTAGTCCGGCTAGCCACCGGACCTCCCGCCACCTGCATGTGAGGGCGGCTGGATTATTACCTGAGACTTTGATCCTCTGTTTGCCGCTGTTCTCGGCAACAACAAGAGTCTCAAGGGCTACTATCTGCATAGGGCACACCCTAACATTTGCGGTACTGTCAAAAATACACACTATTCCACGTACCTCAAAACCTTGCAGCAGACTCATAAAGGCTTCATGCAACCTGCTTTCGGCGGATGAGATCCTCTCAACCACCGTACCCATTAGTGTATGATGTGCTTCTGAGATAGTCGCTTGCTCCAGCAAATCCTTCAGTGTGTCCGACCGTAAAACAAACGGTGCCGGACTCCTCCGGTTGCTCTCTTCAAGAGCCGGATACTGGGGACTTTGGGCGACCAAAGGATTATCCTCTGGCCTCGCCGGATCAGGAGAAGCCCTCTGCGACGACACCTCGGGGTCGCCCACTTCGTAAGGCGGGAGGTCATGGGGAGGCGTTTCGCTCTCCATCATCTCCGGAAGAAGATCCCCCGAGGACGAACTCTGCTGAGAAGGGCTATGATCCAGACTACAAGATGAATATTTCGGTTATTTTTCTCAGAAGCTAAGTAGGACGTTTCTTATTGAACTTCCCTTTCTACTTACTGTTCGGTTGAAGGCTGGCCCCCTTGCGGGCATTGTGCGGTCGGGGTATCCCCCGGGGCAGGACCCTCTCGCGTAGATTTCTTCCCCCGTTTGGAGACCATTGTCTCCGGGTCTTCAGAGGTGGTCCTCTTCCTTCCTTGGGAAAGGGGAATTCTAGTTTCTTCCCTCCAGTTACCCTCATTCGCGGAGGCGCTAGCCTTTTTCTATCCCCCTTCTTCTTTCCCCGAGGGCGCTCGATAAGGCGCGAGCTCGAGCATCCTTGTCAGTACGGGATCCGGTGAGACCTCGGGTAGGGGGGCCGAACACCTGATCATCTTCGCCTTTGTTACCCAATCCTGGGCAAAGAGCGACTAGTCGGAATGATGTTTTGATACATAAAGATACAACGTGTTCGATCACAGGACTACTTACTTGGGTATCTGGACGATTGCAGTTCAAACCCGCATCCTCGGTGGTGTCCGGACACATTATTTGTGGTCCGAAGAACAATTTGTACATCTCCTTGGGCGTCATGCCGAGGAAATGATGGACAACTCGCGGTCCCTCTGGGTTGAACTCCCACATGTGGAGGGGACAACGTTTGCAGGGCAGGACTCGACAAATTATCATAACTTGCAGTACCGTGACTAGGCTAATATCTCCCTCAAGGAGATCTCGGATGCGGCTCTGCAATATTGGCAAATCCTTTGCTGGCCCCCAGTCCAGCCCCTTATTGACCCATGACGCTAGTCGAGGCGGGGGGCCCAAGCAAAAGGCATGGGAGCCACCCACTTGGTACCCCTGGGGGCTGTGATATAAAATCACTCTTGTTGCCATAAGCTGGACACTTCTGGGAAAGAACCCTGGGGCCATGGTGCATCGGCACCTTTGCTTATTACGGCGCCTCCGCACTCTGCGTGCTGCCCCTCGATCATCTTCGGCTCCACCTTGAAGGTCTTGAGCCACAGGCCGAAGTGAGGGGTAATGCGGAGGAAGGCTTCACACACAATAATAAACGACGAGATGTGGAGGATAGAATCCGGAGCCAGATCATGGAAATCCAGCCCATACTAGAACATGAGCCCCCTCACAAAGGGGTCTAGAGCGAGGCCTAGCCCTCGGAGGAAGTGAGATATGAACACGATGCTCTCGCCAGGTTTGGGAGTGGGAATGACCTTCCCTCAAGCAGGCAGCCGGTGCGCAATCTCGCCAGTAAAAAACCTGGCCTCCCTTAACTTTTTGACGTCCTCCTCCGTGACAGAGGAAGGCATCCACCCACCCTGAAGGTTGGATCCGGACATAGTTGAAGGTCCGAAGCGCCTGACCTGAGCTTCGGGAGTTAGAACTCGAGGCGGGGGAAGGATTCGATTGAGTTCGAGGAGTAAAACAGGATAGGCCTTGGTCTCTTTATAAAGAAGCTGGATACCAAGCGTCCTCCTCATGACCGTTTGGGACTTGCCTACAATTGAGGAGTCATACCAGCGGGCATGATTGGGTTACCCACGTTCGTATTGATGAGAATCCCGTGATAAAGGGGACACGATCTCTGCTTCGACAAGACGTGCCAAAGAAACCGCCTCGCGATTTACGCCAAGGCTGGTTGAGAAAAATGGTTCGAATAATGACCGGGCCGTGGTGTGATGCCATGAAATTAAGTGCGTCAGCAGATTAGATTGTTGAAAATATTATTCTCTCTACGGTGGTATGTGGAACTTATTTTGCAGAGCTGGACGCTATTCTTGTGTTCAAGATCTTCTATGGAGTATTCGGAGGAGGAACCCGCCTTGCAATGCCGAAGACAATCTGTGCGCCGGACTCATCGTCATTGAAGCCTCGTTCAGGGGCTACTAAGGGAGTCCTGGATTAGGGGGTATGCGGGCAGCCGGACTATATCCTTTGGCCGGACTGTTGGATTATGAAGATACAAGATTGAAGACTTCGTCTCGTGTCCGGATGGGACTCTCCTTGGTGTGGAAGGCAAGCTTGGCGATACGGATATGTAGATCTCCTCCCATGATAACCGACTCTGTGTAACCCTAGTCCCCTCCGGTGTCTATATAAACCAGAGGGTTTAGTCCATAGGACAACAACAATCATACCATAGGCTAGCTTTTAGGGTTTAGCCTCTACGATCTCGTGGTAGATCAACTCTTGTACTACTCATATCATCAAGATCAATCAAGCAGGAAGTAGGGTATTACCTCAATCGTGAGGGCCCAAACCTGGGTAAACATTGTGTCCCTTGCCTCCTGTTACCATCCACCTTAGACGCACAGTTCGGGACCCCCTACCCGAGATCCGCCAGTTTTGACACCGACAGTGGGACATCCAGCAGTCCTACAACCTCAGTAATAAAGACCAAAGAGCCGTCCAATCACATAGGCCAAGCAGTAAGTTGGAGGGACGAAGCAACCATCACTCTTGTGCCAGTGAGAGGTCGCGTACGCTCTGCCCGGGCATGAATGCGGCACTGATTCTTTGGAGCGGCGCTGACCGTTTCGGGCGGGAAGCGCACGCGGGCGATGGAGGGGCTTTGGGTGGGCCAGGCTGGTCAGGAGCGGGCGTGGCAGCTGTCCGCATGTCCCTACCGAACACGCCCGAAAACGAGACGATGCACCGACTCTCGCGGCTAAAATGGTACACTACACAACATCTCTCTGTAGGAGTAGGTCGATCTGTCGCTCTCTCTAACACACACACATGCTGTTAAACACACACACACACACGCACACGCACGCACCTTGGTCCTGTTGCGCCTTCTAATGTGACTTATTACACCTAGACAGAGGGAGTAGTAAGTATACGAGATACGGTGGCACACTGACTTAAGTCGAATACAAGTGCCCAAAATTTGTGTGCATGTTATAATAAGGATTCACTTAAAATAGTACGTGAGCGAACAGAGGGATCAATTGGACAGTGTTCCCGAGCAGTAGCGAGATGTGTGAGGTAAGATACACCGCCCGCGCTTTTAATTTTTCTTATTAATTTGTTTGTTTCACCCTCTGACTGGTGGGACCCAACTTACTACATGGAGAGAGGTAAGGTGACTAAGGCTGCATTATTTCTGCACCACTGTGGATAGCCTTACCACCAAAGCCACATGGCATGATTATGATTGAAATCCCAATGACTCCCACACACAAAAAAACACGGCATGCTTGTCACACGAATGCAGGAATGTATAAAAGGTTATTTCCCTCTCGTTGAACATAGCGGGAGGGTTGTGTAGCTGGTTAGCCTATTCGCTCATCAAACTTGAGGTCTCGGGTTCGATAACTACACTTGAGCATAATTTGTGCCAGGAGGATTCTTTGACTGGTCAAAATGTTTTCTAGGGTTTGCACGCTTCACACTCTCTCTAGTATATATATACACGTTGGAGCCTCAGCGCTTGTAGTTGCTCTCTTCACACTCTCTCGCCCTCTCCCGCTGGAACCTCAGCGCTTGTAGTTGCTCTCTTCACACTCTCTCGCCCTCTCCAGATCTAAACAAGACTTCGTTGGCCTCTCTCTCCCCTCACTGCTGCTCAAACAGCCGGCAGGATCTGTCCGCCGGGAAGGGAAGGAGGCTTAACGCTGTCGCCGTCGGCGAGGGACTACTGGCGCAGTTGTTCACTTTCCACCCAGCAGCGGCGCGGGAGGGCCTCTGACCCCTTCTTCTTCGCCGCCGTCCCGTCACCCACCGAACCACGCCCCAAGAACCTTAAGGTATAATTTACTTACTCCACATGCATTGCTCTAGCTGCATGTATACCATGAATCTAGGACGTGGTTCAAAGAGGAAAGGAGTGGGGTAAAGTAGTGGGAAAAGTTGTATATAGCTTGAATCTAGGACGTGGTTCAAAGAGGAAATGAAGGGGGAAAGTTGTATAGCATGAATCCAGGACGTGGTTCAAAGAGGAAAGGAATGGGGGAAAGTAGTGGGGAAAGTTGTATCGCATAAATCTAGGACGTGGTTCAAAGAGGAAAGGAAGGGGCGAAAGTACTAGTTCAAAAAGGAAAGGAAGGGACAAGGCTGTAGAGTTTGAGCAGGACTAGATTTGCTGCACTCACATAGGGAAAGATGTCTAAAGATAACAAAACTGGGACCAACACAAATATGCTCCTTGGTTATTTTTTCGTTGTTGCAACAGACTGTGCATGACCACAGTACATCGGTAGATGCACATGGTGCTGGTGCGTCCACTGTCCCGTGCAACTCATTAGCTGTTGTTAATCTAAGGCCCCGTTTGGTTAAAAACTCCCCAGTTCCTACCTACTTGGTTCCAGGGACTAAACATGGACTAGAGGTTATTAAATGACATGCTAAAAGACCATGTTACCCCTAGTAATGAACTAATAGAGACGAGGTGCGATGCGTGGCAGGGGCAACTGTTGAAAAAAGTCCCAAAAAGACCCCCTCGGGGTCTTCTTTCTTTAGTCCCAAATGCCCACTTTTAGTCCCTAAAAGTCCCTCCTGTTTGGTTTAGATGGGACAGACACGGAGTTTTTTTAGTCCCTACACCAAAATGTCCCTGTAAACAAACACCCTCTAATAATGCCGCTGGAAAATTGATGCAATGCCATAGTTAAAAGCAAACTACATGTTTAATGAATTTTATTGTTAATAAATCTCTATGTTAATATTAATCAATGCCACCGTTTGACAAATGCTACTGTCTTGCTTTCTTTCCCATTTAGATAAGGTAGATGCTTCTTTTTGTTGGCTTCTGTGTCATCCACCGTTATTGACCACTAATTGTTTCCTTTGCACCTCTGTGTAAACAGGGTTATCTACTTCACCTCGTTGCCATTGTGACCTTTTGTTGCACTGCACAAAACACTTTTGTTTTAAGAGTGTTTTGTGCAGTCCAACCAAAATGTCACACCGACAACGTTGCTTGATTGCTTGATCTTAGTGGAACTGCACAAGAGGAGATCTTACTTCCTATCCGTTAAGGCGAATTTGGTTCAGATCTTCTTCTTGTGAGTTGTTTGAATTCCGCATCATGAGAGGTCAGTACTAGCCTTCTTTCACATGATTCTGCAGTGTGCTTTCATATGTTGTGCTACTTTTACGATAATGTTGCTTGATTTTAGTGAACTGCACAAATGGAGATAAGACTTCCAATCTGTATGTGCACCATAATATCCCATTGAGGTAAGATAAGGATATTTCACAACTGCTGGCCTGTATTTTGCCACTTTCATCAGAAAATTAAATTTAGTACTATACTTGTGCTCCCTAATTGACATGCCAAATCTTACATTGAAGGCGAAGCTAGTCTATTATTGAACCAAGTGATGAAGGGGAAGAACAAGCGGAAGAAAAACAAAAATCAACTCCCGGTGCTGTAATGAAGCACTGGAACTGTGATGACACAAGTAATGATATAGTTTTGCATCTTAATTTATTGCTATGGCTGGAACGAGCAATTGTTTTGCCACTGATTTGATGCCACTCTTAATGTAATATGTAATTATCTCTACTTGTGCAAACAGGGATCTTCTTTGAAGATACCATATATTTTAGTGGAACTACACAAGAAGATGTTGGAAACATTAAACTAATCGAGGAGTATATAGTAAGCATGGCCACCACCGTAGATAGCAACAGATGGTTCTGGAGAAGTGCTTCATCTGTATGCTCTACAAAATAAGCCTCCTGATACGTCCATTTTGCATCATGCTTTTATATCGATATTTATTGCATTATGGGCTGTTATTTCATATTATGTCACAATACTTATGGCTATTCTCTCTTATTTTCCAAGGTTTACATAAGGAGGGAGAATGCCGGCAGCTGGAATTCTGGGCTGGAAAAGGAGCAAATATTAGAGACCTATTCTGCGCAACTCCAAAAGTGTTGAAACTCCACGGAATATCTTAGAATAAATAAATAAAAATCCTCGCCAAATATGAAGTCCAGGGGGCGCACACCCTGCTCATGAGGGTGGGGGCGCGCCCCCCTACTAGGGCATGCCCCCTACCTCTTGGGCCCCCTGGTGGGTCTCCGACGTCCATCTTCTGCTATATGAAGTCTTTCGATGAGAAAAAAATAGGAAGCAACCTTTAGGGACGAGACACCGCCGCCACGAGGCGGAACCGAGGCGGAACCAATCTAGAGCTCCGGCAGAGCTGTTCTGCCGGGGATACTTCCCTCCGGGAGGGGGAAATCATCACCATCGTCATCACCAACGCTCCTCTCATCGGGAGAGGGCAATCTCCATCAACATCTTCACCAGCACCATCTCATCTCCAAACCCTAGTTCATCTCTTGCATCCAATTCTTGTCTCAAAGTTCGGGATTGGTGCTAGTAGGTTGCTAGTAGTGTTGATTACTCCTTGTAGTTGATGCTAGTTGGTTTATTTGGTGGAAGATCATATGTTCAGATCCTATATGCATATTATTACCCCTCTGATTATGAACATGAATATGCTTTGTGAGTAGTTACGTTTGTTCCTGAGGACAAGGGAGAAGTCTTGCTATTAGTAGTCATGTGAATTTGGTATTCGTTTGATATTTTGATAAGATGTATGTTGTCTAGCCTCTAGTGGTGTTATGTGAACGTCGACTACATAACACTTCACCATTATTTGGGCCTAGAGGAAGGCATTGGGAAGTAATAAGTAGATGCTGGGTTGCTAGAGTGACAGAAGCTTAAACCCTAGTTTATGCGTTGCTTCGTAAGGGGCTGATTTGGATCCATATGTTTCATGCTATGGTTAGGTTTACCTTAATACTTTTGTTGTAGTTGCGGATGCTTGCAATAGAGGTTAATCATAAGTTGGATGCTTGTTCAAGTAAGAACAGCACCCAAGCACCGGTCCACCCACATATCAAATTATCAAAGTATCGAACGCGAATCATATGAACGTGATGAAAACTAGCTTGACGATATTCCCATGTGTCCTCGGGAGCGCTTTTCCTTATATAAGAGTTTTTTCCGGCTTGTCCTTTGCTACAAAAAGGATTGGGCCACCTTGCTGCACTTTATTTACTTTTGTTACTTGTTGCTCGTTACAATTCACCTTATCACAAAACTATCTGTTACCACTTATTTCAGTACTTGCAGAGAATACCTTGCTGAAAACCGCTTATCATTTCCTTTTGCTCCTCGTTGGGTTCGACACTCTTACTTATCGAAAGGACTACGATAGATACCCTATACTTGTGGGTCATCAAGACTCTTTTCTGGCGCTGTTGCCGGGGAGTGTAGCACCTTTGGTAGGTGGAATTTTGTAAGGAAAAATTTATATAGTGTGCTGAATTTTACTGTCACTTGTTATTATGGAAAGTAATTCTCTGAGGGGCTTGTTCGGGGTATCTTCGCCCCGTCCAATAGAGCAAAGAGTTTCTCCTCAACCTACTAAATCTATTGAAAATGAAACTCCTTTTGAATTTCCTTCGGGTATGATGGAAAGACTGCTAGCTAACTCTTTTGCAGGAGATGGAACAAAGCATCCTGATGAGCACTTATTATATGTGGATGAAGTTTGTGGATTATTTAAGCTTGCAGGTGTACCCGATGATGTTGCTAAGAATAAGGTCTTTCCTTTATCTTTGAAGGAAGACGCATTGATATGGTATAGGCTATGTGATACGAGATCGTGGGACTATAAAAGATTGAAATTGGAATTTCATCAAAAGTATTACCCTATGCATCTTATTCATCGTGATCGCAATTATATATATAATTTGTTGCCTCGCAAAGGAGAAAGCATCGCTCAAGCTTGGGGGAGGCTTAAATCAATGTTATATTCATGCCCCAATCATGAGCTCCCGGGAGAAATAATTATGCAAAGTTTTTATGCTCGGCTTTCTGAAAACAATCGGACCATGCTCGATACTTCTTATGCTGGCTCTTTTATGATGAAGACTATTGAATTTAGATGGAACTTATTGGATAGAGTTAAATGCAACTCTGAAGATTGGGACCTCGACGAAGGTAAGGAGTCAGGTATGACACCTAAGTTTGATTGTGTTAAATCATTTATGGATACGGAAATTTTCCGTAAGTTTAGAACTAAATATGGACTTGACTCTGAGATAGTAGCTTCTTTCTGTGAATCTTTTGCTACTTATGTTGATCTCCCTAAGGAGAAGTGGTTTAAATATCATCCTCCTATAGAAGTAAAAGTAGTTGCACCTATTAAAGTTGAAGAAAAGACTGTCACTTGTAATGATCCTATTGTTCCTACTGCTTATGTTGAGAAACCACCTTTCCCTGTTAGAGTAAAGGATCATGCTAAAGCTTCAACTATTGTTCGTAAAAGCAATATTAGAACTTATACACCTCCTGAGCAAGTTAAAGTAGAACCTAATATCGCTATTGTTAAAGATCTCTTGTCTGATAATATTGATGGGCATGTTATTCAGTTCGAAGGTGAAACTGCTAGAATTGCTAAACCTTGTGCTAAAGATAAACATAGACCTGTGGTAGGCGTGCCTGTTATTTCAGTTAAGATAGGAGATCATTTTTATCATGGCTTATGTGATATGGGTGCTAGTGCAAGTGTTATACCGCATACTTTATACGAAGAAATTAAGAATGAAATTGCACCTGCTGAGTTAGAAGGAATTGATGTCACAATTAAACTTGCCAATAGAGATACTATCGCACCAATTGGGATTGTTAGAGATGTTGAAGTCTTGTGTGGGAAAACTAAGTATCCCGCCGATTTTCTTGTTCTCACTTCTCCACAAGATAGCTTTTGTCCCATTATATTTGGTAGACCCTTCTTGAACACTGTTAATGCTAGGATAGATTGCGAAAATAATGTTGTTACTATTGGCTTGGATGATATGGTTCATGAGTTTAATTTCTCTAAATTTAGTAAACAACATCCTGAGGAAGAATTACCTAGTAAGGATGAAATTATTGGTCTTGCTTCTATTGCCGTACCTCCTAGTGATCCTTTAGAACACTATTTGCTAGACCATGAAAATGATATGTTTATGAATGAAAGAAGGGAAATAGATGAGGTATTCTTTAAACAGGAACCTATTCTGCAAGACAACTTGCCTGTTGAAATTTTAGGGGATCCTCCTCCACCCAAGGGTGATCCCGTATTTGAGCTTAAACCGTTGCCTGATTATATTAAATATGCTTATCTTGATGAAAAGAAGATATATCATGTTATTATTAGTGCTAACCTTTCAGAGCATGAAGAAGAAAGATTATTAAAAACTCTGAAGAAGCACCGTGCTGCTATTGGATATACTCTTGATGATCTTAAGGGCATTACTCCCACTCTATGTCAACATAAAATAAATTTGGAAGCAGATGCTAAACCCGTTCGTCATCCTCAACGACGTCTGAATCCTAAAATGAAGGAAGTAGTAAGAAAAGAAATACTCAAGCTTTTGGAGGCAGGTATACTTTATCCCGTTGCTGACAGTCAGTGGGTAAGCCCTGTCCATTGTGTCCCTAAGAAGGGAGGTATTACTGTTGTTCCTAATGATAAAGATGAATTGATTCCACAAAGAATTATTACAGGATATAGGATGGTAATTGATTTCTGCAAATTAAATAAAGCCACTAAGAAAGATCATTACCCCTTACCTTTTATTGATCAAGTGCTAGAAAGATTATGCAAACATACACATTACTGCTTTCTAGATGGTTATTCTGGTTTCTCTCAAATACCTTTATCGGCTAGAGATCTATCAAGGACTACCTTTACATGCCCTTTTGGTACTTTTGCTTATAGACGTATGCCTTTTGGTTTATGTAATGCACCTGCTACATTTCAAAGATGCATGATGGCTATATTCTCTGACTTTTGTGAAAAGATTTGTGAGGTTTTCATGGACGATTTTTCCGTCTATGGTTCCTCTTTTGATGATTGCTTGAGCAATCTTGATCGACTTTTGCAGATATGTGAAGAAACTAATCTTGTCTTGAATTGGGAAAAGTGCCACTTTATGGTTAATGAAGGTATTGTTTTGGGGCAGAAAGTTTCCGAAAGAGGTATTGAAGTTGATAAAGGCAAATTTGATGCTATTGAAAAGATGCCATGTCCCAAGAGCGTCAAAGGTATAAGAAGTTTCCTTGGTCATGCTGGATTTTATAGGATGTTCATTAAGGACTTCTCAAAAATTTCTCGGCCTCTGACTAATTTATTGCAAAAAGATATACCATTTGTCTTTGATGATGATTGTGTAGAAGCATTTGAAATACTTAAGAAAGCATTAGTCTCTGCACTTGTTGTTCAGCCACCTAACTGGATTTACCCTTTGAAATTATGTGTGATGCTAGCGATTATGCTGTAGGTGCTGTTTTAGGGCAAAGAGTTGATAAGAAATTAAATGTTATCCATTATGCTAGTAAGACTCTAGACAATGCTCAAAGAAATTATGCTACTACCGAAAAAGAACTTTTAGCAGTTGTATTTGATTGTGATAAGTTCAGACCTTATATTGTTGGTTCTAAAGTAACTATTCACACTGATCATGCTGCTATTAAATATCTTATGGAAAGGAAAGATGCTAAACCTAGACTTATTAGATGGGTTCTCTTGCTACAAGAATTTGATCTGCATATTGTTGATAGAAAGGGAGCTGAGAACCCCGTTGCAGACAACTTATCTAGGTTAGAAAATGTTCTTGATGACCCACTACCAATTAATGATAGCTTTCTTGATGAACAATTAAATGTTATAAGTACTTCTCGTAGTACTCCATGGTATGCTGATTATGCTAATTATATTGTTGCTAAATTTATACCACCTAGCTTCACATACCAACAAAAGAAAAAGTCTTTCTATGATTTACGACATTACTTTTGGGATGACCCACATCTTTATAAAGAAGGAGTAGATGGTGTTATTAGACGTTGTGTACCTGAGCATGAACAAGAACAGATCCTATGCAAGTGTCACTCCGAAGCTTATGGAGGACACCACGCTGGAGACAGAACTGCACATAAGGTATTGCAATCCGGTTTTTATTGGCCTACTCTCGTCAAGGATGCCCGTAAGTTTGTCTTGTCTTGTGATGAATGTCAAAGAATTGGTAATATTAGTAGACGTCAAGAAATGCCTATGAATTATTCTCTTGTTATTGAACCATTTGATGTCTGGGGCTTTGATTATATGGGACCTTTTCCTGCCTCTAATGGATACACACATATTTTAGTTGCTGTTGATTACGTTACTAAGTGGGTAGAAGCTATTCCAACTAGTAGTGCTGATCATAACACTTCTATTAAAATGCTTAAGGAAGTTATTTTTCCGAGGTTTGGAGTCCCTAGATACTTAATGACTGATGGTGGTTCACACTTTATTCATGGTGCTTTCCGTAAAATGCTTGCTAAATATGACGTTAATCACAGAATTGCGTCTCCTTATCATCCTCAGTCTAGTGGTCAAGTAGAATTGAGCAATAGAGAGCTCAAATTAATTTTGCAAAAGACTGTTAATAGGTCTAGGAAGAATTGGTCCAAGAAACTTGATGATGCATTATGGGCATATAGAACTGCATATTAAAATCCTATGGGTATGTCTCCGTATAAAACGGTTTATGGAAAAGCATGTCACCTACCTCTCGAACTAGAACATAAGGCATATTGGGCTATTAAAGAGCTCAATTATGATTTCAAACTTGCCGGTGAGAAGAGCTTATTTGATATTAGCTCACTTGATGAATGGAGAACCCAAGCATATGAAAATGCCAAGTTGTTTAAAGAGAAAGTTAAAAGATGGCATGACAAAAGGATACAAAAGCGTGAGTTTAATGTAGGTGATTATGTATTGCTATACAAATCTCGTTTAAGATTTTTTGCAGGAAAACTTCTCTCTAAATGGGAAGGCCCTTATGTTATCGAGGAGGTCTATTGTTCCGGTGCAATAAAAATCAACAATTTCGAAGGCACAAATCCAAAGGTGGTAAACGGTCAAAGAATCAAACATTATATCTCAGGTAATCCCATAAATGTTGAAACCAATATTATTGAAACCGTAACCCCAGAGGAATACATAAGGGACACTTTTGAGAACGTTTCAGACTCCGAAAAGGAATAGGTATGTGGTACGGTAAGTAAACCGACTCCAAAACAATTTTTAAGGCAATATCTCTCCGTTTTGGAATATTTAGAAAAATAGAAAAATAAGTGGCAGTCCGAGAAGGACACGAGGGACCCACGAGGGTGGTGGGCGCGCCCCCCTGCCTGGGCGCGCCCCCTACCTCGTGAGCACCTCGTGTGCCCTCCGGACTCCGTTTTCTTGCACGATACGTATTTTGGTCGGTAAAAATTCATTATATATTCTCCCGAAGGTTTTGACTCCCGTATCACGCAAATCTCGTCTGTTTTTGTTTCGAGTTGTTGCTGCTGCAAATTAGAGCAAGATGTCTTCTCAAGAGTCAGTCGGGGAGAGCCGGGTATCTAACCCGGCACCGGAAGCAAGGGCAAACAGCGACGCTGATCACTTTGGGCCAGCAACGGAGGAAGAGATGGAGGTTGAACTGATGAGGGTAGATGCCATGGAGGATCAAGAAGTCACCTCTCGCTTCCGAGATGGGTTCACGATGGGGGAACTACAGAGCTCAGCTATTCCAAATTCTGTTATCCCTTCCAATGTTAGATTTCTTTCTTATGAAAATATGAGGAGGAGTGTCTCTTGTTCTCCCGCAGCTATACAACACCCTTGGGTGCAAGGAGCTTTAGCCGTCACAGGAAAGCTCCGTAAGGAAATAATGGACCTCAAGCAGCAAGTCAATAAGCTCGAGGATGAGAACCATATCTTGACGGGAATCATCGCCAAGAATATTACACCAACAACAAAGAAGGAGACATAATCACATGGGTATGGGCACTCCCCTTGGCAACTGCCAAGCTTGGGGGAGGTGCCTCGGTATCGTATCACAATCACAACTCCTATCTTTACTGTTTTCTTAGTTTGATCCTATTAGTAGTATCTTGATCTAGTAGAATAAAGTTTATGGCATGATCTAGTTTTGAGTTTTGCTTTATGATCTCTCTTTGTAATCGAGTCCATGAGCTATATATAATAAAGATTAGTGTTGAGTCAAGGGCTTGATTATTTTGCCATGATCTTGGGTGAAAGAAGAAAAATAAAAAAGGGGGGAAACAAAGAGTTCATGTTGATCTTATTGAGAGTAATGACTTCACATAGAAAGAGTATGATGATTAAAAGTTGTTGGGAGTTGGCAGACATAGCTTTGGTCATCGTTGCAATTAATAGGAAGTAATAAGGAAAGAGAGGTTTCACATATAGATATATTATCATTGACATCTTTTATGATTGGAAGCACTCATTAAAATATGACATGCTAAAGAGTTGATGTTGGACAAGGAAGACAACGTAATGAGTTATGTCTTTCTTATATCTGAGATAAAGTATGTTGTCATGGATCCTCTAACCTGTTGAGCTTGCCTCCCCCCCTCATGCTAGCCAAATTCTCAGCTCTAAGTAGAGATACTACTTGTGCTTCCAATTACCCTTAAACCAGTTTTGCCATGAGAGTCCACCATATCTACCTATGGATTGAGTAAGATCCTTCAAGTAGTTGTCATCGGTGCAAAGCAATAAAAATTGCTCTAAATATGTATGATTGATTGGTGTGGGAGGAATAAGCTTTATACGATCTTGAGATGTGGAAGTAATAAAAGCGACAGACTGCATAATAAAGGTTCACATCACAAGGGGCGATATAAAGTGACGTTCTTTCGCATTGAGATTTTATGCATCCAACCATAAAAGCGCATGGCAACCTATGTTTCCCTCTACGAAGGGCCTATCTTTTATCATTATCTTCTACCTTATGCAAGAGTCATGGTGATCTTCACCTTTTCTTTTTTCATATTATCCTTTGGCAAGCTCAGCATGTTGGAAAGAACATGATATATATATATCTAATTGGATGTAGGGGAGCATGAACCATTATTGTTGACATTACCCTTGAGGTAAAAGGTTGTGGGGCAAAACTATAAGCCCCTATCTTTCTCTGTGTCCGATTAAAACTCCGTAACCACAAGTATCGCGTGAGTGTTAGCAATTATGAAGGACTAGATGATAGTTGAGTATGTGGACTTGCTTTTAAGCTCTAACATAGACTCTTTCCGATGTTATGATAAATTGCAATTGCTTCAATGACTGATATTATAGTTTGTTGGAGCCCAATAAGGTTTATGATTCATACTTTTGAATTGTGAATAAATCATCGCTTGAACATAAGTAATCATATGACAAAATCTATATATGTTGCTGTTATGAGAATAACCATGATGCCTTCATGTCTGTATTTTATTTTTATCGACGCCTCTACCTCTAAACATGAGGACATATTTATTGTTATCGGCTTTTCGCTTGAGGACAAGCGAGGTCTAAGCTTGGGGGAGTTGATACGTCCATTTTGCATCATGCTTTTATATCGATATTTATTGCATTATGGGCTGTTATTTCATATTATGTCACAATACTTATGGCTATTCTCTCTTATTTTACAAGGTTTACATAAGGAGGGAGAATGCCGGCAGCTGGAATTCTGGGCTGGAAAAGGAGCAAATATTAGAGACCTATTCTGCGCAACTCCAAAAGTCCTGAAACTCCACGGAATATCTTAGAATAAATAAATAAAAATCCTCGCCAAAGATGAAGTCCAGGGGGCCCACACCCTGCTCACGAGGGTGGGGGGCGCGCCTCCCTACTAGGGCGCGCCCCCTACCTTGTGGGCCCCCTGGTGGGTCTCCGACGCCCATCTTCTGCTATATGAAGTCTTTTGATGAGAAAAAAAATAGGAAGCAACCTTTCGGGTCGAGACTCCGCCGCCACGAGGCGGAACCAATCTAGAGCTCCGGTAGAGCTGTTCTGCCGGGGATACTTCCCTCTGGAAGGGGGAAATCATCACCATCGTCATCACCAACTCTCCTCTCATCGGGGGAGGGCAATCTCCATCAACATCTTCACCAGCACCATCTCATCTCCAAGCCCTAGTTCATCTCTTGTATCCAATTCTTGTCTCAAAGTCCGGGATTGGTGCTAGTAGGTTGCTAGTAGTGTTGATTACTCCTTGTAGTTGATGCTAGTTGGTTTATTTGGTGGAAGATCATATGTTCAGATCGTATATGCATATTATTACCCCTCTTATTATGAACATGAATATGCTTTGTGAGTAGTTACGTTTGTTCCTGAGGACAAGGGAGAAGTCTTGCTATTAGTAGTCATGTGAATTTGGTATTCGTTTGATATTTTGATAAGATGTATATTGTCTAGCCTCTAGTGGTGTTATGTGAACGTCGACTACATAACACTTCACCATTATTTGGGACTAGAGGAAGGCATTGGGAAGTAATAAGTAGATGCTGGGTTGCTAGAGTGACAGAAGCTTAAACCCTAGTTTATGCATTGCTTCGTAAGGGGCTGATTTGGATCCATATGTTTCATGCTATGGTTAGGTTTACCTTAATACTTTTGTTGTAGTTGCGGATGCTTGCAATAGAGGTTAATCAGAAGTGGGATGCTTGTTCAAGTAAGAACAACACCTAAGCACCGGTCCACCCACATATCAAATTATCAAAGTACCGAACGCGAATCATATGAACGTGATGAAAATTAGCTTGACGATATTCCCATGTGTCCTCGGGAGCGCTTTTCCTTATATAAGAGTTTGTTCCGGCTTGTCCTTTGCTACAAAAAGGATTGGGCCACCTTGCTGCACTTTATTTACTTTTATTACTTGTTTCTCGTTACAATTCACCTTATCACGAAACTATCTGTTACCACTTATTTCAGTACTTTAGAGAATACCTTGTTGAAAACCGCTTATCATTTCCTTCTACTCCTTGTTGGGTTTGACACTCTTACTTATCGAAAGGACTACGATAGATCCCCTATACTTGTGTGTCATCACCTCCTGACAAAGGATGGTACTCGCACACTGATTTCATCCATATGATTGAGCTTTGTCATCTCTATTGGTGTTGTGCTACTGTTTAGATACTGTCGTGAAAAAGTGGTATTGTCCTTGAGAAGTGCTTCATCTGTGCTGTTTTAAATATTTCCTTTCCTTGTTTTCGAGCAAACAGGGATGCTAGCATTTAGTAGTCCTCTTGTCTTTGCACAACAGGATCATCTTCCTCTGAAGAAGAATATGGAGTACGTGAAGTGACTAGTGCCGATTATGCCAGGATGAATAAGCCCTGTCTATCTTCTCATCAGAAGGAGCAGTTGAAGGATGGTTACATTACTCCAAACAAGACCAAACTAACTTCAGCTCAGAAGGACTGACAAATCTCCATTTTTTGCTGTGATGCGCGAGTACAATGTTGTTCTAGGATTCTTTCTGGTGAGTTCCATTTTTCTAAAAGTGTGCTCTACATGGACCATGTATGTGCCTGTTGAAACTGTCAATTCATAGTACACTTTGCTTTATACTAATCACTTTTTTGTATTTGTGTAAACAGGGGTGCTCAGCTTGATTTTAATGGGAACTGCACAAAATGTTCATGAATACATCGAATCATTCATTTCCACCACAAGAAAGGAGGTGCCTATAAGTTCAAGGCGTTGCAACATATAAGGGTGAAATCATACAAGCTACGCGCGAATTTGGTTGATTTTGGTGGAACTGCACAAAAAGAACAGCTGGTTTATTTAGCACGAGGTGCCATGTCAATGTCCGAACTAATGGCAAACCCTGCCCATTCCACAATCGTAGGCATTTGATATTTTGGAATGGGACAACCTTGTCAAATTTTGCTCATTGATTTTAGCAAGACATGCGTTTTATATTTTTGAATGGGACGCCCTTTGCTGTCAGCAGCGTCGATCATTTTTTCTTTATTCTTTAGTTGTGAAGTAAATATTGCCTCTGACATGTGAGTCGCTGAGATGCACAATCATTGATTGTTTTGAATGTTCTCTATGAATTGCCAGGCCTGTGTGTTTGATTGCAATGTACAGAAACGCTAAAAAGCTGCTCAAACTCTTTGTACTCCTTCTGTACCTTTTTACTTCACACATTGTGAAAGTGTATACTTTTTTGTATAAGATTGTTCAAAGTAGAGATACTTTGACTGCATACAAAACTTGTATGCAGACTAGAAAGGACCGGAGGGAGTACATGTGAAACTGTTGCAAACGAGGTGATCACCCTGGGAATAATGTTAGTACGTATTGTTTTGCATGTTCATCCAATGCTGGTGATACAGGAATTCGAACTAATCGAAATAAATTCATTCATACATGGTCAGATTTCATATAAACATGTCGTATTTCATTACATTTCATACATTCTTCAACTAAAAAGGGGTGCGCTGGAGGTATAATTAATTAACCGAAGCTACCCACCTGTGTCCCGCTGAGCCGAACAGAAGCTTCAGTGACTTAACTGCAGGTGCAGTTGCGTAACTGACATGTGGCCTGTTGGGCCCATGTGTCAGTCAGCCAACTGCACCAACAGTTAAGTAGAAGCAGCGTTCTTCTCCAGCGTAGCTCTCCAACTCCACGTCGCCGCCAAGAAGCTAACCGGCTGTCAATGGTCAACCCGCCTAGCTTGGCTTCAACCGGAGGGTAGCAGCGGTGGCCTTACTTGGACCCGTGCGGCGGCGACCTACCATGTTCTACTCTTCCTTGTTTTCTGTGTGGCGCGGCCTCGTTGGCAGCGGGGCGGGGCCTCGGCGGAGCCGGTGATGTCCTCTGTCTCATTGCCGGTAGGCGGCGCCTTAGCGGAGCGGTGGAAATCTTCCCCCACGTTGCCGGCAGGGTGGGGCCTCGGCTGAGCCGGCGATGTCCTCTGCCTCGTTGTTGGCGGGGTGGGGCCTCGGTGGAGCCGGCGGTGTCCAGCGGTACGAGTCGAGCATCACATCCTGCTCCGCCCGCTCTGCGGCAATCTGCTCCTCTACCTGTAGGTGCTCCTGGAGGAGATGGTGGTTGTAGGTGGCGTTGGCCTGTGCCTCCCAGAACTGCTCCTCACGCATCTGCCTCACCCTGTCCATATATTGGGCACGTGCCTTGCTGATGGTCATGGTGCAATGCACCGGCGAGGATGGCGCGGAGGAGGGGGTTGGCTCCGGATCGTCGACTACCACGTTCTCCATTGGGATGTCGTCGTCCTCCGGCTGCCTGCTGGCCAGCCGGTCGGCAGCAATGGATGCCATCTCCTTGTGGTCCGTCGTCCGCCCGTCCCGAAGAGCGCTGGAGTGCGAGGAAGCCATGGTGGGCAGTAGTGGTGTGGACAAGAGAAAGGGAACAAATGCGGATGACTACGGCTATGGCCGGCGCAGCAGTTTATATAGCAATGGTGGGCGGGTGGAGGGATGGACGTGTGGCGCCGGAGTAGCCGCCTCGGCAACCGTGTATCATTAATGTGGGCGACAGATGGACGGACGGACGACACTTGTGTCGTTTGAAGGCGGAGCAATCGCCTGCACCGGGAAGCGGGGCAGGCGGCGCTGACTGTTTCGGGCAGAAAGCGCGCACGGGCGAGGAGATGACTTTACTTGGAGAGGATGACAATGGGGACCCACCAGGTCCATAGCCTCATGTACGCAAGTGCCTCCTTATATATATATAACTATAATTTATTTTGCTTCGTCCTTGTTTCCTGACATCATGGTCCCACACCATTGTCAACCTATGTAGTAGTCAATAAACGAGAGAATTGCACAAGAAGCGGCCGACAGCTGGGACCAAGCAGCTCGAGAAGTATTTGTGTTTTTGAGGTGTGAGCACTTCAGAGTTTTTCGATGTTTAGCCTAGATATTAATTTTTATCCTCTGAACAACAACGAAACCATCGTTGCAGGTATTAACTGGGCGGGCTGTGGCCCGTCTAGCCCAGGCCAGATATCCAGCCCAGATATTAAATTTTTTCAAGCTGAAAATGGCTAGTCTAGCTATACTTTTCTTTAGGAATACCCAGGCAAGGTCAAGTTGTTATTCTCCACCCCGCTGGGCTGCAAATCTTTGCTAGGAGGGATGCATTAGGCTTAGGAAGAAAATGGGCTTTAAGAAATAATAAATGGGATGTAATTATAAAAACTGGGCAGTAACTATAAAAAATGCACCAAACACATGATTACTTTATAAAATATTATTTTTGGATGTTGAAAATTGTAATTTCATTAATTGTTGCGAGCGCAATGTTTCGTTGGATTTTTACGTAATATAAATTTGTATTGAAATTGTATTTAATCTGACTAGAAATTTCAGGATAAAAATATTTAGGATCCCATCAAAATGTGGGAAATTTTATTGAATTCTATTTTGAACGGTTGGTTGAAATGGGCTGTACTTTTAACAAACTGTAAAATGGGTTGTAGTAAATTCCATTAGAATTCAAAAATGGGCTACACATTCTTACAAATCTCAAATGGGTTATAAGTTCTCTGCCACACACTTTTGGCCTTACTAAGTTGACGCGTCCCCTAAAAAAACAAAGTTGACGCGTATGCAAGGCTTTGTCAACTTATAGTCAACACACGGTTCTAGCAGCAGTGGCCGTTGGATGTCCATCCAACGGATGCCGTGCTTCTTCTTCAATCTCGGATATTCTAGCTTCACCCTCCCAAAAAATGATTCCTCCCCCTGACATCTGGCGCGCACCATTTCGGAAGCTGACCTGTGGGCCTACTAAGTTGACGTACCAAGGGCTTTCTCAACTTAGTCAATATAAACGATTCTAGGTGCAGTGACCGTACGATGTCCATCCAACGGCCGCTGTGCTTCTTCAACCTCTGGTCTTCTTGCTCCAGCCGCCCAAAGCAGCGCCGGTCGTGCTGCCTGCTCCTGCCTCCAGTGGCCGGCTGTGGTGCCGCGGAGGCCTCACCGCCCCCTATTACTCCCACCGCTGGCCAGGCCATCCCTCCATTCACCCACACCCCCTGTTATTCTGCGGCGAAGGCAGCACATGTAACATCCCAAAATTCTATATTTTGGAATGTTATATTAAATAAATAAATAGGATTGTTTGTTTGAATGTTGTGTGAAATTATTTTATTTTCACGAGAATTAAAACCTTTTGAGTTCTTGTTTAAAACTTTTTCTAATCATGTTATAAAAGTTGGGTAACATTTTGTCCAATAAAGAAAACTATGGTTGGGGAAGTTTATTCAAGAAATCAAAGGGCTTTAATTTCTGTTTGACTTTCTTTTGAAATATTGGAAACCACAATCACAATTTTGGAGTGAGAATAAGATGACTTTCTCAAATGTGGTGGATGAATATTTCATATGGAGTTTGTCTGGATTTTGGAGTTCCAACTGAAATATGATACTATTTGGAGTTTTACTGTCGTTTAAATATTTCTAAATTAATCAAAAAAAATTATGAGGGGAGATAACATGACTTCCCCAAAATTATATTTGGAAATGTTTAATATGGCTCAATTATTAATTTTCAATTGAGAATTTATAAAAGAGAACATTTTGGGGATAATTATAGTACACTTATTGAATAATAAGAGCAGGATAACTATTTATTTTTTTGGCTAAAACTATTTTGGAAATATATGAATGTTATTTAGGTTCATTTGAACATTTATTAATAAAATTTTATTTGTTGTTTATACAAACGTTTTGCACACTTAAATTAAAAATAAATGTGAACATTTATTTTATTTGCTGTTTTAAAACTTTTGCACAAAAAAATATTATTTTGTAATTATGTCCTAAGCCTATTTGGACCATTCCCACTTCTATTTGTTTTTATTTCTCTCTTTCTATTTTCCCCTTGGGCCTGGTTCCCCACTAAGGCCCATCTTATTTTTTTCCTTAGCCCAAGTCCAGGGACCCCTTCTCCTCCTCTGTACGTTTCATGAGGAGAACAGAAACAGCCATGGCACCTATACATCTTCCTCTCCCTCTAGCATTTGAAACGTTCACTCTTTCCACTTCTTATCAACACGAAAGATCTTTTGTATTGCATGGAGAACCCATTTAGAGGATTAAAATTCCACTTTAATGTCTTAATTGTTCCGGAATCAATCCGTCATTAGATGCCACAATGAGCTCGTTTGATCTCCCTGTACGGGCTCCCTCAGCCACTATAAATAGGACCCCTAGGTGCGCCTCGAAGCTCTCACCCCTCTCCCTGAAAACCCCTCTTTATATCGCTCTATTTCGAGAGGAATTGCTCGCCGGGATTTACCCATTTTCGCAACTCCGACGGCTTCTCCACCGCGCCCGAGGACGAGGACGATCTCACCTCTGCGTCTCTCAAGTTCGCCTCGGCCTCCTCTCCGCCGTTCGGCCGTTCGTTGACGTCGGGACCTTTTCTTCTCCAACTCCGATGAAACTCCGGCGAAACTCCGGTGAGCACTGTGTAAATCCTGTAATTGTTTTTCAGGAAAATATCCAAACTTCGGAAAATCATATTTCCTACACCGTATGTCCAAATTCGAAAAAATTTATATCCCCGGATTCCTTGGAATATCTAGTTTATTATAAAAATTCGAGATCTCAGTTTTTGGCAAGTTAAAGTTTAGTTCTGTTTTAAATGTTAAATTGAGTACTTTTGCTATATCTTCTAATCTATAAATCATATAAAAATGTTCATTATATGAAAGTTCGACCTTAGGAAATCACCTTTCTGTTGGAACTCATGGCATAATTTTTGCAGCAAGTTTTAGTCACTGTTTTAACATCAACACCTTAATTTGACCTTCTCGATCATTTAATAACTTTTGACACAAAGTTAAATCTCTTAGATTGATCCCTAGAAAACCTCTCTGGTCATATGCCATCATCATACAAATTTGGACTTAGGAAATGTTACATAAATTTTTGTAACATAAACATTATGACATCAACTCCATCTATCATTTTCATTGGACCCAAGTCAAATATTCCAATCAAACCCATTATAGACTTTGTCATAGAACCTTGCCTCACAACTCTTCAACCCGTGATCTTCACTTTGACCCAACCCTAGAACAAAACCCTATATCATATTTTCATTCTTGATCTTAACTCAACCCGTAACCAAGTCCTAGCAACTTATGTAGGAATGTTTTTTATTTTGTATTGTAATTTGAATATTTTATTTGGATCTTTATTTGGATGTTGTTGTGTGTTAAAGTACTTCCTTATATGGTTAGATATATCGTAACAAGAAGGAGAGACGACTCAATAGAATATTTCATCTTCATCAACGGTACAAGGCAAGTTACATCTTGATCATATTTTTTTTATATACCTATGTTTTATATATGCATTTAGTCCTTTGATGTAGGGTTTGCATGAATATGTTAGTTGGATATATTATTAACCCAGTAGTGCAATGAGGTAGGTCTAAGCCTTTACTTCTTTGTCACCAACATTGTAGGGATTTTGCTATGCCATTGTAGACGGGGATTGGTATGCGAGATCATGAAAGTTGCGAGTGAGATAATAATTAAGGGTAACCTTAAGTGGCAACATTAACACACCTCTGGGTGGATTGGTAAGGGGCACCCGGGAGAAACCAGTGGACTTGCCCGGGCACCCTGGAGAAACCAGTGGACTTGCCCAGGGGATCCCGGAGTACCCGTGTGATCACCCTATGGACTGCCACCCAGGCTCAAAGGGATTCATCAATTATTCATGACTAGAAGCTTACCTGCACAGCCACAAGCTATTATGGGCTCTGGCTTAGTTGAGTACGTTGTGTGACCTCTTACCGTGGTAGACTAGAAGACGTAGTTATATATGTAGGTGTACCGGTCTACCCAGGGTTAAGAGGGAACACTTCAGAAAGAATATGTCTCGATCTTCCGATTCTCAAACACCAGGCAGTGCGAGGACTACAAAGGAGGTGATCGAGTCTTGTGGGGAAAAGTGTGCAAACCTCTGCAGAGTGTAAAACTAATCGATTAGCCGTGTCCCCGGTTATGGACAATTTGAGCATCTGGAAAGTGGGAATTGAGCAATCTCATCACTATTAATTAATTTAATGGGTTTTAATGAATTTGGGTATAGATTGAATGGAGCAACCATCTCAATCATATTATGATGAATTATGTAGTAAGAATATGATATTCTTTTGATGACAGGGAAAAAAAATCAGCTTTATGCAAATTAAATTTAGAACCATCCACCAGCCATATTGCATGTATAAATAGAACATTTATTCATCTCTTGTGGTGTGACTTGCCAGTACATTCAACGTACTGACCTACACGGTTGCAACATATTATGTTGCAGGTATTATCCGACGAGTAAGTGATATGATAGGGTTACGGTCTGCACTCAACTTGCCGATGGCGTTGATGGGACTCCACACCCGTTTGCCTGTTTCCGGTGAGATTCTTAAGGTATATATCAGTTTTTCATTACTTATACATGTGGTTGCACTTTGATATATACATTGATGTACTGTGTGTGCTAGCATACCGATCCAGGGATAGCGCAGATACACAAAGACTTGATCGTTTGAGGTCGGGTTGCTACAGAAATGGTATCAGAGCACATGTTGACTGTAGGACATGACCCTAGGAAATGGCTTAGTACCAGCAAGACCCCGAGAGAACAACTTTTGCCTTGGAATTTTCCCTCATATTTTGAACCCTTGACCAAAACTCTTCTTATTTCCAAATTTTAGATGGAGAATTTCACCCTGAACACCAGAGAGAACTACAAGGATGTTCTATGTGGTCCAATCCTCGTGGCATTGGTCAGACTGCTGAAGTTGTCGATACCGGAGATCAAGGTGAACAAGAGAAGAACCGAAAAATGGGGCATTAAGACTCGAGTTTTTGGACGTCAAGGAGACCCCAAGAAAGGAGACATCACATCTGAGATGATAGCCCGCAACAAGGATATGGGCATCAACACTGTCGTTCATGATGCAGTTGCAAGCCTATGCTATCGTCATCGTAATGAGCTAAGCAAGAACAGTTTTGGAAAGCTTGGATGGCAGAAAGCTGGTGGAGAACATATCTTACTGACAAAGGAGCAAAAGCTGAAGTTTTCACCTCTGACGGTGTATAACCAAGACTTGGAGCATTACATCAAGAACCTCCAGATGGACCTTCTCGAAGTCTTATTCGATAAGGTAGCACTTCATGAAGAACTCAAGGCCCACCGGACGGGCCACCTTATTACGCGCAAAATAATTATTCCTCCACCTGACAGCGGGGACCCACTGGACGGGCCACCGTATTTCGCAAAAAATGATTCGCCCCCTGACTGCTGGGACCCACGAGCTACATCTTCGCACGCAAGGTAGTGCATCCAAAAAAAAACGATTCGCGCCCTGATACGTCTCCAACGTATCTATAATTTTTGATTGCTCCATGCTATATTATCTACTATTTTAGGCAATATTGGGCTTTATTATCCACTTTTATATTACTTTTGGGACTAACCTATTAACCGGAGGACCAGCCCAGATTTGCTGTTTTATGCCTATTTCAGTGTTTCGAAGAAAAGGAATATCAGACGGAGTCAAAACGGAACAAAATCAACTGGAGAAGTTATTTTTGGAAGGAAACCTACCGGATAGACTTGGACTCTATGTCAGAAGATACGGGAGCTGCTCACGAGGGTGGGGGGGGGGCGCCCCCCTCCCTAGGGCGCCCCCGTAGCTCCAACGACGTACCCCCTGCACTCATATATACCTACGTATCGTAAAACTTCCAGAACAGAGATTAGATCGGGAGTTCCGCCGCCGCAAGCCTCTGTAGCCACCAAAACCCTCTCGGGACCCTGTTCCGGCACCCTGCCGGAGGGGGGATCCCTCACCGGTGGCCATCTTCTTCATCTCGGCGCTCTCCATGACGTGGAGGGAGTAGTTCACCCTCGGGGCTGAGGGTATGTACCAGTAGCTATGTGTTTGATCTCTCTCTCTCTCTCTCTCTCTCTCTCTCTCTCTCTCTCTCTCGTGTTCTTGATTTGGCACGATCTTGATGTATCGCGAGCTTTGCTATTATAGTTGGATCTTATGTTTCTTCTCCCCCTCTTCTCTCTTGTAATGGATTGAGTTTTCCGTTTGAAGTAATCTTATCGGATTGAGTCTTTAAAGATTTGAGAACACTTGATGTATGTCTTGCCGTGCGTATCTGTGGTGACAATGGGATATCATGTGCCACTTGATGTATGTTTTGGTGACCAACTTGCGGGTTCCGCCCATGAACCTATGCGTAGGGGTTGGCACATGTTTTCATCGTGATTCTCCGGTAGAAACTTTGGGCACTATTTGAGGTTCTATGCGTTGGTTGAATAGATGAATCTGGGATTGTGTGATGCATATTGTGCCAAAGTGTTAGAAGAAGAATTACATAAAATGCTTGGCATAAAATATGTGAATGATGAGCATGATTGCAATGTTGTTAGTATGAATTCCTTGAATATCCATGATGCTAATGATATGCAAAGCCACAAGCTTGGGGAAGCTATGTTTGATGAAGATGATATTTTTTGTCCCCCAAGCTTTGATGAGCAAATTTACTATGATGAAAGCATGCCTCCTATCTATGATGATTATTGTGATGACACTTATGCTTTAAAGAATAATGATAACCATGAAACTTGTTATCTTGATCTTAATTTTCAATCATATGATAGTTATTTTGTTGAGTTTGGTCCCACTACTATTCATGAGAAGAATTTTGCTTATGTGGAGAGTAGTAAAATTTCTATGCTAGTAGATCATGAAAAGAATGATTTAGGAGCTGGTTATATTGTTTAATTCATTCATGATGCTACTGAAAATTATTATGAGGGAGGAATATATGCTTGTAGGAATTGCAATAATATCAAGTTTCCTCTCTATGTGCTTAAGGTTTTGAAGTTATGCTTGTTTTGCCTTCCTATTCAAGTTGATTATTGTTCCCATAAGTTGTTTGATCACAAAATCCCTATGCATAGGAAGTGGGTTAGACTTAAATTTGCTAGTAATATTCTTCATGATGCTCTCTTTATGTTTCAATTCTTATCTTTTATGTGAGCATCGTTGAAATCATCATGCCTAGCCAGGGGCGTTAAACGATAGCGCTTGTTGGGAGGCAACCCAATTTTATTTTAGTTTATTGCTTTTTGGTTCTGTTTAGGAATAAATAATCCATCTAGCTTCTGTTTAGATGTGGTTTTATGTTTTAATTAGTGTTTGTGCCAAGTAGAACCTTTGGGAAGACTTGGGTGAAGTCTTTATGATCATGCTGTAAAAAACAGAAACTTTAGCGCTCACGAGATTAGCTAGAACCTTTTACTGGAGAGTGCTATTTAGTTGATTCATTTTGCAGATGATTACTAGACAAATTCCTCAGGTCCACAAATTTATGTCAGAATTTTTGGAGTTCCAGAAGTTTGCGTTAGTTACAGATTACTACAGACTGTTCTGTTTTTGACAGATTCTGTTCTCATTGTGTTGTTTGCTTATTTTGATGAATCTATGGCTAGTAAAATAATTTATAAACCATAGAGAAGTTGGAATACAGTAGGTTTAACACCAATATAAATAAAGAGTGAGTTCATTACAGTACCTTGAAGTGGTGTTTTGTTTTCTTTCGCTAACGGAGCTTACGAGTTTTCTGTTAAGTTTTGTGTTGTGAAGTTTTCAAGTTTTGGGTAAAGATTCGATGGACTATGGAATAAGGAGTGGCAAGAGACTAAGCTTGGGGATGCCCAAGGCACCCCAAGGTAATATTCAAGGATAACCAAGCATCTAAGCTTGGGGATGCCCCGGAAGGCATCCACTCTTTCGTCTTCGTTCATCGGTAACTTTACTTGGAGCTATATTTTTATTCACCACATGATATGTGTTTTTCTTGGAGCGTCATTTTATTTTCTTTAGCTTTGCTTGCTGTTAGAATAAAGTATCAAGATCTGAAACTCTTAAATTTTAGAGAGTCTTCACATAGTTACATATTTATTCGACTACTCATTGATCTTCACTTATATCTTTTGGAGTAGTTTGTTGTTTGCTCTAGTGCTTCACTTATATCTTTTAGAGCATGGTGGTAGTTGTATTTTGAAGAAATAGATGAACTCTCATGCTTCACTTATATCATTTTGAGAGTCTTAAATAGCATGGTAATGTGCTTAATTCTAATATGCTAGGCATACAAGACTAATAAAAGAAAAATTCTTATGAGTGTGTTGAATACTAAGAAAAGATTGAAGCATGATAATTGTTTTGAGATATGGAGGTGATAATATTAGAGTCATGCTAGTTGAGTAGTTGTGAATTTAAAGAATACTTGCGTTGAAGTTTGTGATTCCAGTAGCATGCACGTATGGTGAACCGTTATGTGACGAAGTCGGAGCATGAGGTGTTTATTGATTGTCTTCCTTATGAGTGGCGGTCGGGGACGAGCGATGGTCTTTTCCTACCAATCTATCCCCCTAGGAGCATGCGCGTAATACTTTGCTTTGATAACTTCTATATTTTTGCAATAAGTATATGAGTTCTTTATGAGTAATGTTGAGTCCATGGATTATACGCACTTTTTCCCATCCTTCCACCATTGCTAGCCTCTCTAATACCGCGTACTTTTCTCCGGTCTCATACACCCACCATATATCTTCCTCAAAACAGCCACCATACCTACCTATCATGGCATTTCCATAGCCATTCCGAGATATATTGCCATGCAACTTTCCACCGTTCCGTTTATTATGACACGCTCCATCATTGTCATATTGCTAGCATGATCATGTAGTTGACATCGTATTTGTGGCAAAGCCACCATTCATAATTCTTTCATACATGTCACTCTTGATTCATTGCATATCCCGGTACACCGCCGGAGGCATTCATATAGAGTCATATCTTATTCTAAGTATCGAGTTGTAATTGTTGAGTTGTAAGAAAAATAAAAGTGTGATGATCATCATTTTTAGAGCATTGTCCCAAGTGAGGAAAGAATGATGGAGACTATGATTCCCCCACAAGTCGGGATGAGACTCCGGACGAATAAAAAAAAGAAAGGCCAAAAAAAAGGAGAAGGCCCAAAAAAAAGAGAAAAAGAGAGAAGGGACAATGTTAGTATCCTTTTACCACACTTGTGCTTCAAAGTAGCACTAAGATCTTCATGATACTCTCCTATGATATCACTTTCATATACTAGTGGGAATTTTTCATTATAGAACTTGGCTTGTATATTCCAATGATGGGCTTCCTCAAAATGCCCTAGGTCTTCGTGAGAAAGCGAGTTGGATGCATACCCACTTAGTTTCTTTTGTTGAGCTTTCATATACTTATAGCTCTAGTGCATCCGTTGCATGGCAATCCCTACTCACTCACATTGATATCTATTGATGGGCATCTTCATAGCCTGTTGATATGCCTAGTTGATGTGAGACTATCTTCCCCTCTTTTTGTCTTCTCCACGACCACCATTCTATTCCACATATAGTGCTCTGCCCATGGCTCACGCTCATGTAGTGCGTGAAGATTGAAAAAGTTTTGAAAATGTTAAACAATTGCTTGGCTTGTCATCGGGGTTGTGCATGATTTAAATACTTTGTGTGGTGAAGATGGAGCATAGCCAGACTATATGATTTTGTAGGGATAACTTTCTTTGGCCATGTTATTGTGAGAAGACATAATTGCTTTATTAGTAAGCTTGAAGTATTATTATTTTTATGTCAATATGAAATTTTGTCTTGAATCTTTCGGATCTGAATATTCATCTCACAATTGAGAAGAATTACAATGAAATTATGCCAACTAGCATTCCACATCAAAAATTATCTTTTTTATAATTTACCTACTCGAGGACGAGTAGGAATTAAGCTTGGGGATGCTTGATACGTCTCCAACATATTTATAATTTTTGATTGCTCCATGCTATATTATCTACTGTTTTAGGCAATATTGGGCTTTATTATCCACTTTTATATTACTTTTGGGACTAACCTATTAACCGGAGGCCCAGCCCAGATTTGTTGTTTTATGCCTATTTCAGTGTTTCGAAGAAAAGGAATATCAGACGGAGTCGAAACAGAACGAAATCAACTGGAGAAGTTATTTTTGGAAGTAAACCTACCAGATAGACTTGGACTCTACGTCAGAAGATACGGGAGCTGCTCACGAGGGTGGGGGGCGCGCCCCCCTCCCTAGGGCGTGCCCCTGCCTCGTGGGGCCCCCGTAGCTCCACCGACGTACCCCTGCACCCATATATACCTATGTATCGTAAAACTTCCAGAACAGAGATTAGATCGGGAGTTCCGCCGCCGCAAGCCTCTGTAGCCACCAAAAACCTCTCGGGACCCTGTTCCGGCACCCTACCGGAGGGGGGATCCCTCACCGGTGGCCATGTTCTTCATCCCGGCGCTCTCCATGACGTGGAGGGAGTAGTTCACCCTCGGGGCTGAGGGTATGTACCAGTAGCTATGTGTTTGATCTCTCTCTCTCTCTCTCTCTCTCTCTCTCTCTCTTTCTCTCATGTTCTTGATTTGGCACGATCTTGATGTATCGCGAGCTTTGCTATTATAGTTGGATCTTATGTTTCTTCTCCCCCTCTTCTCTCTTGTAATGGATTGAGTTTTCCGTTTGAAGTAATCTTATCGGATTGAGTCTTTAAAGATTTGAGAACACTTGATGTATGTCTTGCCGTGCGTATCTGTGGTGACAATGGGATATCATGTGCCACTTGATGTATGTTTTGGTGACCAACTTGCGGGTTCCGCCCATGAACCTATGCGTAGGGGTTGGCACATGTTTTCATCATGATTCTCTGGTAGAAACTTTGGGCACTATTTGAGGTTCTATGTGTTGGTTGAATAGATGAATCTGGGATTGTGTGATGCATATTGTGCCAAAGTGTTAGAAGAAGAATTACATAAAATGCTTGGCATAAAATATGTGAATGATGAGCATTATTGCAATGTTGTTAGTATGAATTCCTTGAATATCCATGATGCTAATGATATGCAAAGCCACAAGCTTGGGGAAGCTATGTTTGATGAAGATGATATTTTTTGTCCCCCAAGCTTTGATGAGCAAATTTACTATGATGAAAGCATGCCTCCTATCTATGATGATTATTGTGATGACACATATGCTTTAAAGAATAATGATTACCATGAAACTTGTCATCTTGATCTTAATTTTCAATCATATGATAGTTATTTTGTTGAGTTTGGTCCCACTACTATTCATGAGAAGAATTTTGCTTATGTGGAGAGTAGTAAAATTTCTATGCTAGTAGATCATGAAAAGAATAATTTAGGAGCTGGTTATAGTGTTTAATTCATTCATGATTCTACTGAAAATTATTATGAGGGAGGAATATATGCTTGTAGGAATTGCAATAATATCAAGTTTCCTCTCTATGTGCTTAAGGTTTTGAAGTTATGCTTGTTTTGCCTTCTTATTCAAGTTGATTATTGTTCCCATAAGTTGTTTGATCACAAAATCCCTATGCATAGGAAGTGGGTTGACTTAAATTTGCTAGTCATATTCTTCATGATGCTCTCTTTATGTTTCAATTCTTATCTTTTATGTGAGCATCGTTGAAATCATCATGCCTAGCTAGGGGCGCTAAACGATAGCGCTTGTTGGGAAGCAACCCAATTTTATTTTAGTTTGTTGCTTTTTGGTTCTGTTTAGGAATAAATAATCCATCTATCTTCTGTTTAGATGTGGTTTTATGTTTTAATTAGTGTTTGTGCCAAGTAGAACCTTTGGGAAGACTTGGGTGAAGTCTTTATGATCATGCTGTAAAAAACAGAAACTTTAGCGCTCACGAGATTAGCTAGAACCTTTTACTGGAGAGTGCTATTTAGTTGATTCGTTTTGCAGAAGATTACTAGACAAATTCCTCAGGTCCACCAATTTATTTCAGAATTTTTGGAGTTCCAGAAGTTTGCGTTAGTTACAGATTACTACAGACTATTCTGTTTTTGACAGATTCTGTTTTCATTGTGTTGTTTGCTTATTTTGATGAATCTATGGCTAGTAAAATAATTTATAAACCATAGAGAAGTTGGAATACAGTAGGTTTAACACCAATATAAATAAAGAGTGAGTTCATTACAGTACCTTGAAGTGGTGTTTTGTTTTCTTTCGCTAACGGAGCTTATGAGTTTTCCGTTAAGTTTTGTGTTGTGAAGTTTTCAAGTTTTGGGTAAAGATTCGATGGACTATGGAATAAGGAGTGGCAAGAGACTAAGCTTGGGGATGCCCAAGGCACCCCAAGGTAATATTCAAGGATAACCAAGCATCTAAGCTTGGGGATGCCCCAGAAGGCATCCACTCTTTCGTCTTCGTTCATCGGTAACTTTACTTGGAGCTATATTTTTATTCACCACATGATATGTGTTTTGCTTGGAGCGTCATTTTATTTTCTTTAGCTTTGCTTGCTGTTAGAATAAAGTATCAAGATCTGAAACTCTTAAATTTTAGAGAGTCTTCACATAGTTACATATTTATTCGACTACTCATTGATCTTCACTTATATCTTTCGGAGTAGTTTGTTGTTTGCTCTAGTGCTTCACTTATATCTTTTAGAGCATGGTGGTAGTTGTATTTTGAAGAAATAGATGAACTCTCATGCTTCACTTATATCATTTTGAGAGTCTTAAATAGCATGGTAATGTGCTTAATTCTAATATGCTAGGCATACAAGACTAATAAAAGAAAAATTCTTATGAGTGTGTTGAATACTAAGAAAAGATTGAAGCATGATAATTGTTTTGAGATATGGAGGTGATAATATTAGAGTCATGCTAGTTGAGTAGTTGTGAATTTAAAGAATACTTGCGTTGAAGTTTGTGATTCCAGTAGCATGCACGTATGGTGCACCGTTATGTGACGAAGTCGGAGCATGAGGTGTTTATTGATTGTCTTCCTTATGAGTGGCGGTCGGGGACGAGCGATGGTCTTTTCCTACCAATCTATCCCCCTAGGAGCATGCGCGTAATACTTTGCTTTGATAACTTCTATATTTTTGCAATAAATATACGAGTTCTTTATGAGTAATGTTGAGTCCATGGATTATACGCACTTTTTCCCATCCTTCCACCATTGCTAGCCTCCCTAGGCGCGCCCCCTGCCTCGTGGGGCCCCCGTAGCTCCACCGACGTACCCCCTGCACCCATATATACCTACGTATCATAAAATTTCCAGAACAGAGATTAGATCGGGAGTTCCGCCGCCGCAAGCCTCTGTAGCCACCAAAAACCTCTTGGGACCCTGTTTCGGCACCCTGCCGGAGGGGGATCCCTCACCGGTGGCCATCTTCATCATCCAGGGGCTCTCCATGACAAGGAGGGAGTAGTTCACCCTCGGGGCTGAGGGTATGTACCAGTAGCTATGTGTTTGATCTCTCTCTCTCTCTCTCTCTCGTGTTCTTGATTTGGCATGACCTTGATGTATCGCGAGCTTTGCTATTATAGTTGGATCTTATGTTTCTTCTCCCCCTCTTCTCTCTTGTAATGGATTGAGTTTTCCCTTTGAAGTAATCTTATCGGATTGAGTCTTTAAAGATTTGAGAACACTTGATGTATGTCTTGCTGTGTGTATCTGTGGTGACAATGGGATATCATGTGCCACTTGATGTATGTTTTGGTGACCAACTTGTGGGTTCCGCCCATGAACCTATGCGTAGGGGTTGGCACACGTTTTCGTCGTGATTCTCCGGTAGAAACTTTGGGCACTCTTTGAGGTTCTATGTGTTGGTTGAATAGATGAATCTGAGATTGTGTGATGCATATTGTATAATCATACCGACGGATACTTGAGGTGACATTGGAGTATCTAGGTGACATTAGGGTTTTGGTTGATTTGTCTCTTAAGGTGTTATTCTAGTACGAACTCTAGGGCTGTTTGTGACACTTATAGAAATAGCCCAACGGATTGATTGGAAAGAATAACTTTGAGGTGGTTTCGTACCCTACCATAATCTCTTCGTTTGTTCTCCGCTATTAGTGACTTTGGAGTGACTCTTTGTTGCATGTTGAGGGATAGTTATATGATCCAATTATGTTATTATTGTTGAGAGGACTTGCACTAGTGAAAGTATGAACCCTAGGCCTTGTTTCCTATCATTGCAATACCATTTACGCTCACTTTTACCGCTCGCTACCTTGCTTTTTTTTATATTTTCAGTTTACAAGAACCTATATCTACCATCCATATTGCACTTGTATCACCATCTCTTCGCCGAACTAGTGCACCTATACAATTTACCATTGTATTGGGTGTGTTGGGTACACAAGAGACTTTTTGTTATTTGGTTGCAGGGTTGTTTGAGAGAGACCATCTTCATCCTACGCCTCCCACGGATTGATAAACTTTAGGTCATCCACTTGAGGGAAATTTGCTACTGTCCTACAAACTTGTGCACTTGCAGGCCCAACAACGTCTACAAGAAGAAGGTTGTGTAGTAGACATCACCCCCTGACTACTGGGACCCACCAGCTACATCTTCGCACGCAAGGAAGTGCGTAAAAAAATGATTCGCCCCCCGACTGCTGGGACCCACCAGCTACACCTTCGCACGCAAGGAAGTGCGTTCGGGCAAAAAAAACGATTCGCCCCCTGACTGCTGGGACCCAACAGCTACACCTTTGCACGCAAGGAAGTGCGTCCGAGCAAAAAAACAAAACGATTCGCCCCCTGACTGCTAGGACCCACCAGCTACATCTTCGCAGGCAAGGAAGTGCCTGACACTGGGGACCCACCTGGTCGAAGCGTACGTAGCGTTGTCATTCTGGTCGCGAACGTGTACGTATATACTGGTCGATGTAGAGGCGCGCACGTGTCGTAGTAGAGGCGCTCACGTGTCGTAGTAGAGGCGCGCACGTAGCATGTACACGTACGTATAGCGGCCAGGGTGCAAGAAAGAAAATACGGCCATGTATGTGTACATACGGACAGGGTCTCGAACGCCTACTCGCGCATACGTATGGCCAGGGCTCGTGTACATGGCTGGGTCAGAACAGAGAAACAACGTCGTCGTGTTGTTCATGGGGAGGAAACGGAATGCGTCGTGTTCATGGGGAGGCACCGGAATGCGTCGTGTTCAGGGGAGGCAACGGAATGCGTCGTGTTCATCGGGAGGCAACGGGATGCGTCGTGTTCATCGGGAGGCAACGAAACGCGTGGGAGCCAACCGGCTGGGTCAGAACGGAATGTGTGATCGTGTTCATTGGGAGGGATTGGATGGAACATGCGATGGAAACGAGTCCTGGCGTACCGCAGAACGGAGGAAACGGACCTCCTACGGTCCAAATGGGGGTCCTGTTGATCGGGAGGGGTGTGGCGTACCGCAAAATGGAGGAAACGGACCTCCTACGGTCGAAATGGGGGTCCTGTTGATCGGGAGGGGTGTGGCGTACCGCAAAACGGAGGAAACGGACCTCCTACGGTCGAAACGGGGGTCCTGTTGATCGGGAGGGGTGTGGCGTACCACAAAACGGATGAAACGGGCCTCCTACAGTCGAAACGGGGGTCCTGTTCATCGGGAGGGGTGTGGCGTACCACAAAACGGGACTCCACGGGATATTGTTCATCACCACCGTCGACCTCCTCCAGCCTCCATGGGCTACCGTCGACCTCCTCCAGCCTCCACGGGCTCCTGTTCATCCAGCCTCCACCGCGCGCTACTCCACCGGCTACTGTTCAACCACCCCTCCACCGTCTACTGTTCATCTAGCCCTCCACACCACGGGGTCCTGTTCAACCACCCCTCCACGGGCACCCCTCCACCATCTACTGTTCATCCAGCCCTCCAGACCGGAGGGCCCTGTTCATCTAGAGGCAACGCCACCGCTCACTGTTGTGACACCCCCGATTCAATCGTACACTAACCATCCTGCTAATATATAACAGGGGTAGTTCAACATTTGAGAATATTTGCAAAGACAAGAATCATTCAAGATGAAACATGCATAATGAAAGCAGCACGATAGATACCACATAATAGTCGGCACATCTTACAAAAGAGATCATGCATAGGGTTCGGTACACAGAGTTCAGTACATAGACTAAGACATCATAGGCGGCACGCATGCTCACGGCGAATGCATCTAACACTAACAAGCAAGTCTACATCAGTCCCACGCGACACTACGGAGGTAGGTGTAGCCTGAAAGCTGGTAGTGTGGCAACGGGTACACCACGTCGGCAACCTGGGGTCCGTGGGTGCTCTGGTGCTGAACCCGACGCTCAGGCGGCAGATGAGGACCAAGTGCGGGAGAGTAGCCTCCCACCTCTGGCCAACCGACACCCTGGGGCATCACGGTCCTGGCTGGGTAGATAGCAGAACGCGGCAGCTCCCCAGATCCGGCAAAGGGGTGCAACGTCGTCAAAGCACGGTAGAGGTGCTGACGAGTGGTGTACAACTCGTGGAGAAGAGCTCAGTTAGCTCGATCCAGCCCATCAGCATGCCGAACCAGGTTCTGATGGTAGAAGGGCTCGCGGGTGACAGTGGAGTAGGCAGCAGTGTAGTAACCCTCCGCACCAATATCAGATGCGATAGCAATGTGCCTGAAGGGGGAGGTGTCCAACTCCCGGTACTCCCAACGAAGGCGTGTCAGAGCAGCATAGGCAGCATCTTGAACTGCCATATCGATGGTCACTCCAACACCATAAGCGGTGTGCAGCACAGTAGTGGAGTCATACACCCGAGAGTAGAGGTGGACGATGGCACGGTACTGCTCCTGGTTAAAGTCCTGGTACTCCTCGGTGACGGTGTACTCGGGGTGCCAGCGATAACCCAGATAGGTCATCATCTCAGCTAGCACAGCAGGTGATTCTGAGGCACCAATGGCCGCCGTGTGGCGCACGACCTGCCTTGTGGGTTCCATCTAAAAACAAAGATGTTTCAAAGGAGTCAAATGACAGTGTGGAAATTGTGCAAAACACTATACTAAGGAATAACTATGGCTTTTATCCAACTTTGGGGTGAAAGTCGTCACGGGATCTTAGTGACAGAGTTAGTAAATTCGTTTAACCCGAGTAGAAGAGAGTTCACAGTCCCAGAGTAAATGTCGAGGAGTAAAAGATCCTAGTACCACCCGATGGCGACGTGGGCCCGTAAGGCACACAGCCAAGTTAGTAAAAGGTTTTGCAATGTCTAGACTCGACTTCGGCTAAGGAGTGTGGAAGGGGGTTTCCTACAGGCAGTCGGCTCTGATACCAACTTGTGATGCCCCCGATTCAATCGTACACTAATCATGCACGCAAATGTGTACGATCAAGATCAGGGACTCACGGGAAGATATCACAACACAACTCTACAAATAAAATAAGTCATACAAGCATCATAATACAAGCCAGGGGCCTCGAGGGCTCGAATACAAGTGCTCGATCATAGACGAGTCAGCGGAAGCAACAATATCTGAGTACATACATAAGTTAAACAAGTTTGCCTTAAGAAGGCTAGCACAAACTGGGCAGATCGAACGAGGCGCATGCCTCCTGCCTGGGATCCTCCTAACTACTCCTGGTCGTCGTCAGCGGGCTGCACGTAGTAGTAGGCACCTCCAGTGTAGTAGGAGTCGTCGTCGACGGTGGCGTCTGGATCCTGGGCTCCATCGTCTGGTTGCAGCAATCGGATAGAGAGATGGGGAAAAGGGGAAACAAGGCAACCGTAAGTACTCATCCAAAGTACTCGCAAGCAAGGAGCTACACTACATATGCATGGATATATGTGTAAGGGGCCATATCAGTGGCTGAACTACAGAATGCCAGAATAAGAGGGGGATATCTAATCCTGTCGAAGACTACGCTTCTGGCAGCCTCCGTCTTGCAGCATATAGAAGAGAGTAGACTGAAGTCCTCCAAGTAGCATCGCATAGCATAATCCTACCCGGTGATCCCCTCCTCGTCGCCCTGTTAGAGAACGACCACCGGGTTGTATCTGGCACTTGGAAGGGTGTGTTTTATTAAGTATCCGGTTCTAGTTGTCATAAGGTCAAGGTACAACTCCGGGTCATCCTTTTACCGAGGGACACGACTATTCGAATAGATAAACTTCCCTGCAGGGGTGCACCACATAACCCAACACGCTTGATCCCATTTGGCCGGACACACTTTCCTGGGTCATGCCCGGCCTCGGAAGATCAACACGTCGCAGCCCCACCTAGGCACAACAGAGAGGTCAGCACACCGGTCTAAACCTAAGCGCGCAGGGGTCTGGGCCCATCGCCCTGAGCACACCTACACGTTGCGAGGGCGGCCGGAAGAAGACCTAGCCTAGTGGCGTTCCAATCCAATCCGGCGCGCGCCGCTCAGTCGCTGACGTCATGAAGGCTTCGGCTGATACCACGACGCCGAGTGCCCATATCTTTCCCGCGTAGCTGGTTAGTGCGTATAGACCAAATGGCCAGACTCAGATCAAACACCCAGATCTCGTTAAGCGTGTTAAGTATCCGCGAACGCCGAAAGGGCCAGGCCCACCTCTCTCCTAGGTGACCTCAACCTGCCCTGTCGCTCCGCCATAAAGATCCACTCACGAGCCGACCCGTCTTTAGTCACCACATGTATCATGTATTATGTATATAAGTATATTCCCGTGATCACCCCCTAGTGATCACAGCTCGATAGTATAGCATGGCAGACGGACAAGAATGTAGGGCCACAGATGGAATACTAGCATCCTAAACTAAGCATGTAGGAAAGCAGGTAAAGGTAACAACAGTAGTAGCAAGGACAGGCTATGCATCAGGATAGGAATAACGAAAGCAGTAACATGCTACACTACTCTAATGCAAGAAGTATAGAGGAGAGTAGGCGATATCTGGTGATCAAGGGGGGGGCTTGCCTGGTTGCTCTAGCAAGAGAGAGGGGTCGTCAACTCCGTAGTCGTACTGGGTAGCAGCGGCGTCGGTCTCGGTGTCTAGCGAGAGAAGATGGGGAAGAAACAATAAATATTTAAGCAAGCAGATGCATAGTGATGCATGACATGACAAGTATCGGTGCTAGGGGTGCCCTATCGCGGTATGCTGTGATACCGGCGAAGGGGGAAAACATCCGGGAAAGTTTTCCCGGTGTTTTGTGTTTTCAGGCAGAGGAGCCGGTGGGGGAAAGCTGCGATTTTGATATGTTAGGGGTGTGTGGCGGACGAACGGGCTACGTATCCGAAATCGTCTCGTCGTTCTGAGCAACTTTCATGTAGAAAGTATTTTAATCCGAGTTACGGTTTATTTAATATTAATTTTAAAAGATTTAAATTAATTTTCGCATTTATTTAATTAACTTAATACAACATTATCCAGAACAGTGCATGCTGACGTCAGCATGACGTCAGCAGTCAACAGCGGTGTTGACTGGTCAACTGACGTGTGGGTCCCGTTCGTCATTGACTGTCTAGTCTAATTTAGGGATTAGCTAATCTAATTATTGTTTAATCAAACTAATTAGTTAATTGGGTTAACCTAATTATGATTAATTAACTTAATAAATTCCTTAATTAAATTATTATTATTTATTTAATTATTTTTATTAATATTTTTTAAAAACGTTTCTGGCGCTGGGGCCCCCCTGTCCTTGGCCTAAAGGCCAAGCGGGGCGGGCGGATAACGGGCGCCGGACGGACCCGCAGGGCTTGCCTGCACACGCCCGAGGCGTGGCCGCCACCAAGGCGCGACGCGGCGGGGCCTGCGGTGGCCGGAGGTGGACGGGGCCGTGGTGACGCGGCATAGGAGGCGACGTGGTTGGCCGGGCGCGGCGCCATCGCAGTCCAGGGCGAGGCGCAGCCGGGTGGCGGCCAGGGGGAGGCAGCACGGGACGGACGCAGTGGCGCGGTGGTGGTCGCGAGCGGGCGATGTGGGGAACGGGGCGGCGCGCTGGTCGTGGCCTGAACAGCCGCTGACTGGTCGAAACAACGGCGGCCAGTGTCGCGGACGGGGAGGCTCGGGGTGGCCGCGGCAGCAGCACGAGCGGATGCGCGCGGGCAAGCAGGGGGCGAGGCGACGGTGGTGACGGCAGCGCGCAGCACGATGGAGTAGCAGAGCAGAGTAGGGGAGGAGCGGCAGGAGCCACGACGTATGACGCGGCACGGGCGCGTGCGGGGGCAGCAGGGCGGTGACACGGCGCGGGACGACGGCCACGGCCGGGCGGGGCGGTGTGCGGCCAGGGCGCGGCACGACCGCGGTGAGCGCGGCGATGCATGGACAGGGGCGGGGCGCGGGGCGCGGCCCCTAGCGGCGTGCGCGGGCGGAGCAGTGCGGGGCGGGCGGCGATCGCCCGGGACAGTGCGGGCGCGCGCGTGCGCGAGCGCCGGACGGCGCGCATCGGCGTGGTCGTGCGAAGGTGAAGAGGGCGCTCACGGGGGTTGTAGGGTCTGGGGAGCGGGGGTTGAGGAGGAAGACGGCGACGAGTTCGTAGAGGAGGCAGGCCGGTGGGGAGGGCTCCTGGCGGCGCGGTCGTCGAGCTCCGGGCGCCGGCGTCGGGCCCGATCCGATCTGGATCGGGGGGGAGGGGGCGCGTCATGGGAGGGGATGGGTGGTGGCCGGTTAGGGTTTGGGTTCGTGGGGGTTATGGAGGGGAGGGGTTGGGCCGGTCGGTGTGGCCGAATGGGCCGGCCAGTTGGGTCGGCTGGCCCAGGGGGGTTCTTTTCCCTTTCCTCGTTTTTTCTGTTCTGCTGTTTTTTTCTTTTTATTACTCTTCTTTATTTTTATTTTCTGTTTTATTTAATTTAGGCCATCTTAGCATTTTCTAAAAATGTGTTTTCTTCGCAACAATTACCCAGGTAATATTTGGCACTAACCGAGCATTTTTGTTTCAAATTTTGAAAACTTTTATTGTTGTCACTAATTTGAATTTAAATTTTGAATGGTTTCGAATTTGGCGAGGATAGCAACAGTAACCGAGGTGTCATGGCACGATTATCGTGGGATTACTGTAGCAAGATTATCCGGGCGTTACAAATCTCCTCCACTACAAGAAATATCGTCCCGAGATTTAGGAGGTAGAAGGAAACAGTGCGGGGTATTCATCACGAAGACGATCCTCGCGTTCCCAAGTAGCTTCGTCTTCAGAGTGATTCGACCACTGGACTTTGAGGAACTTGACCGCCTTCTGACGTGTGCGGCATTCAGCTTGGTCAAGAATGCGGATCGGATGCTCTTTATAGGAGAGGTCCTGTTGCAGTTCGAGCACTCATGATCCACTGCTCGGATTGGGTCCTTGAAGCAGCGACGGAGCTGTGACACGTGGAACACATCGTGAACCTGAGAAAGGTTTGACGGAAGTTCCAGCTAATATGCCACTTTTCCATGCCTCTCGAGAATAGTGAAAGGACCAATATAGCAGGGAGCTAGCTTTCCTTTAATTCGGAAGCGGTGTGCACCCTTCATTGGTGTAACTCGAAGATAGGCCTTTTCGCCAGGTTGATAGACCATGTCTTTATGATGACGGTCATAATTACTCTTTTGGCGTGACTGAGCAGTCTTGAGATTCTCGCGAATAATGCGGACTTGTTCTTCGGCATGTTGGATAATATCCGGACCAAAGAGTGGACGTTCCCCAGTTTCTGACCAGTTCAGAGGGGTTCGTCACTTTCGTCCATATAACACTTCGAAGGGGGCCATCTTCAGACTAGCTTGATAGCTATTATTATAAGACAACTCAGCACACGGGAGAGATTCCTCCCATTTCTTGCCGAAGGAAATAACACAAGCTTGAAGCATGTCTTCGAGAACTTGGTTGACACGTTCAACTTGCCCTTGTGACTGCGGATGAAAAGCAGTACTGAATGATAGATGAGTTCCCTAGCTTCTTGGAAACTTGCCCAGAATCTTGAAGTCAATAAGCTGCCACAGTCCGAACTGATAACCAGTGGAATACCGTGAAGTGAAACAATTCTGGACATATAGAGAGTTGCAAGCTGACTAGCAGTGATAGTTTCCTTGACCGCCAGAAAATGTGCAACTTTAGAAAGCCAGTCAATGACGACAAGAATAGCATCATTACCTTTCTGCGATTTGGGAAAACCAGTGACGAAATCCATTTCAACATGGTCCCATTTCCATTCAGGAATAGAGATAGGTTGCAGAGTTCCAGCAGGCCTTTGATGTTCTGCTTTGATACGACAGCAAACGTCACACTCGGCAACATAGCGAGCAATGTATTGCTTCATATTAGACCACCATAATCTTTGACGAATGTCCTGGTACATCTTTGTACTACCAGGATGGATACATAGGGGTGTATCATGAGCCTCTTTCATAACCTTCTGAGACATATCCAGGTTTTCCCTCTTACTCGGAACCACTAGGCGACCTTTGAAGAACAAGGTGCCAGCGTCGTCAAAGGTGAAGAATGAGGGCTTTCCTTGTGCGAGATAACGTTTAATCCTCTCCACTTCATCGTCACATTTCTGTATCCATTTGATGGTGTCCACAAGATCTGGCCTAGCAACCAGCGTATTGAGAGAACCTTTGGGAACAACATGGAGGTTCATCTTGCGAAACTCCTTAGGAGGGGGAGCGAGTGCACCCGGAGGAACAATATGGAGGTTCAGCTTCCTGAATTCGTCAACAAGCGAGGGCTAAACTTTGTGAACCTGGAGGTGGTTGTAGTAAGACTTGCGGCTCAAGGCATCAGCCATTACATTAGCCTTGCGTGGTGTATAGGAAATACCCAAGTCAAAGTGTGCTACAGTCTCCATCCATCTCTGCTGACAGAGGTTCAGGTCTGGCTGAGTAAACAAATACTTCAGACTTTGGTGGTTAGTGAAGATCTCGCAACGATTACCGAGAAGGTAATGTCGCCACTGCTTTAGTGCATGGATGACAGCAACAAGCTCGAGGTCGTGAACTAGGTAGTTCTCTTCATGAGGGCGCAATTGACGAGAGGCATAGGCAATCACTCTGCACTCTTGCATTAGGACACAGCCCAATCCTTGACGGGAAGCGTCACAGTAAATGACGAAGTCCTTCTTTGTATCAGGTGGAGCTAGCACAGGGGCAGAAGTCAACTTGTCTTTAAGTGCCTGGAAGCTTTCCTGACATTTGTCTGTCCATTGGAACTTGATGCCCTTATGCAACAGGTTAGTCAGAGGCCTGGCAATCTTGGAGAAGTTCTCGACGAATCGACGGCAATAGCTGGAGAGACCGAGAAAACTTCTGACTTGCTTGACATTCTTCGGAGGAGTCCAATCAAGAATAGCCTGAACTCGTTCAGGGTTAACGGCAATACCACCCTTAGAGATGACATGTCCAAGATAGGTTACTTCAGGAAGCCAGAATTCACATTTAGAGAACTTGGCATACAGCTGATGCTCTCGTAGCTTTTCTAGCACAAGTCGAAGATGTTTAGCATGCTCTTCTTCGTTCTTGGAAAATACCAGGATATCATCCAGATAAACCACGACGAACTTGTCGAGGTAATCCATGAATATATAGTTCATCAGGCGAGAGAAGGTGGCTGGGGCATTGGTTAAGCCGAAGGACATGACCGTGTACTCGTATGAACCATAACGAGTCACAAAGGCGGTCTTTGGGATATCCTCTTCACGAACACGGATCTGATGGTAACCCAACCTCAAGTCGAGTTTAGCGGACACTGATGAACCAGCCAGTTGATCATACAGATCGTTGATCCGAGGAAGAGGATACTTGTTCTGAATGGTAGCTTGGTTAATAGGACGGTAGTCTTGGACCAGTCGGTTTGTCCCATCCTTCTTCTTGACAAAGAGAGAAGGTGCTCCCCAAGGAGAGCAACTTGGGCGAATGAAACCATTTTGAAGAGACTTGTCGATTTCCTCCTTAAGCTCAAGGAGTTCATGCGGCGGCATCTTGTAGGGTCGCTTGGCAATAGGAGTGGTGCCTGGTTTCAAGTCGATGACGAATTCGACAGCTCTAGCAGGGGGAATCCCTGGAAGTTCTTCAGGAAAGACGTCGAGGAAGTCACGCATGACGGGAATGTTTTCAATGCCCTCGAGTGGTGCAGCGTTCAATGCATTCAAGGCATAGAGCCTTGCCTCAGCATTCTGAACCAGACGAGCATTGTAGCTTATTATTTCATCGGAAGGGTGTAGCAGATGGACGGTCTTGGTGGCGCAAACGATAGAAGCCGTATGCGCTTTTAACCAATTCATTCCCAGAATGAGATCAATGCTACAGGACTTCAGTACGATGGGAGAGACAAGGAATTCCATTCCTTCGATTTCAACGGGGACGTCGTTACAAATCATAGAGGTTCGACATTGGCCCGCAGGGGTGTGTACTAATAGTGAAGCATTCATGTCTTCGTTTTTAATGCCATGCATGAATGCAAAATCTTCTGACATGAATGAATGTGATGCACCTGTATCGAATAAAACAGATGCAGGTACTGAATTTACGAGTGTACCCATCACAGTAGCAGGCTAGTCTTGAGCTTCGTTCAGATCAACATGGTTGGCATGAACACGACCATAAGACTTGGCATTGTTGTTGCGGTTCTGGTTGTTTCCACGGCCAGCTGCAGGAAGGGCCAGTTGATTCTGATTGCAATCCCTAGCACAGTGACCTGGTTGACCACACTCGTAGCACATGCCATTATTGGGAGTGGGAACAAGAGCTTGGGGTGGTGGAGCTGGAAGTCTTGGCTGCCTAGCAGGAGCAGTAGGCAGACGAGGTGCAGCATAGGACTGCCTTGGGGCAGGTGCATTCGGCTGGTACATGCTGTTGGGAATCCATATCTTGCGCTTCTGCGTGGACGGGCCCGAAGATGAGCCCGTGTCACGGTTGCGCCTGTGAGAGCTCTGGTATTCCTACAGACTAGTTTCGACATTGATGGCCTTGTTCACCAAGGTGGCAAAATCAGCAAAGTCGTGCACTAGACATTGTCAGCTTCAAGGCCGTCACGAAACTTCTCCTGTCTACGTGCATCAGTTGCAATGTCCTCTTCAGCATAGCGAGACAAGTGCAGAAACTCTCGCTAATAAGCTTCAACAGTTTTGTTGCCTTGGGTGAGGTTGCGAAACTCACGCTTCTTCCGGTCCATGACTCCCCGAGGAATGAAGCGGGCACGAAAAGCAGCTTGAAAGTCTGGCCAGGAGATGATTGTTCCAACTGGCAGAGTACGCCTGTGGCTGTCCCACCATTGAGCTGCGGGTCCCTTCAGGAAGAAGGAAGCAAAGGTGACATAGCTGGCAGGGGCTACACCAGCAGACTCCATCTCATAGGTGATGTCACGGAGCCAGTCATCAGCATCCAGAGGCTGAGTTGAGCTGCGGTACACAGTTGGGTTCAGGCGCATGAAATCCTGCAGAGTTACTTGGGCTGGCTACTGGTTCATATTGGGGCGAGGAAACTGAGCCATCATGTTCTCCATGAACTGGCGATTCATCTCAAGCTGTTGGATCATACCAGCCATGTACTCAGGCGGTGGTGGGAAGTTGCCACCACGACCACGACCACCTGGTCTAACCATCCTGCTAATATATAACAGGGGTAGTTCAACATTTGAGAATATTTGCAAAGACAAGAATCATTCAAGATGAAACATGCATAATGAAAGCAGCACGATAGGTACCACATAATAGTCGGCACATCTTACAATAGAGATCATGCATAGGGTTCGGTACACAGAGTTCAGTACATAGACTAAGACATCATAGGCGGCACGCAGGCTCGCGGCGAATGCCTCTAACACTAACAAGCAAGTCTACATCAGTCACTAGCGACACTGCGGAGGTAGGTGTAGCCTGAAAGCTGGTAGTGTGGCAACGGGTACACCACGTCGGCAACCTGGGGTCCGCGGGTGCTCTGGTGCTGAACCCGACGCTCAGGCGGCAGAAGAGGACCAAGTGCGGGAGAGTAGCCTCCGACCTCTGGCCAACCGACACCCTGGGGCATCACGGTCCTGGCTGGGTAGATAGCAGAATGCGGCAGCTCCCCAGATCCAACAAAGGGGTGCAACGTCGTCAAATCACGGTAGAGGTGCTGACGAGTGGGGTACAACTCGTGGCGAAGAGCTCGGTTAGCTCGATCCAGCCCATCAGCATGCCGAACCAGGTTCTGATGGTAGAAGGGCTCGCGGGTGACAGTGGAGTAGGCAGCAGTGTAGTAACCCTCCGCACCAATATCAGATGCGATAGCAATGTGCCTGAAGGGGGAGGTGTCCAACTCCCGGTACTCCCAACGAAGGCGTGTCAGAGCAGCATAGGCAGCATCGTGAACTGCCATATCGATGGTCACTCCAACACCATAAGCGGTGTGCAGCACAGTAGTGGAGTCATACTCCCGAGACTAGAGGTGGATGATGGCACGGTACTGCTCCTGGTTAAAGTCCTGGTACTCCTCGGTGACGGTGTACTCGGGGTGCCAGCGATAACCCAGATAGGTCATCATCTCAGCTAGCACAGCCGATGATCCCGAGGCACCAATGGCCGCCGTGTGGCGCACGACCTGCCTCGTGGGTTCCATCTGAAAACAAAGATGTTTCAAAGGAGTCAAATGACAGTGTGGAAATTGTGCAAAACACTATACTAAGGAATAACTATGGCTTTTGTCCAACTTTGGGGTGAATGTCGTCACGGGATCCTAGTGTCAGAGTTAGTAAATTCATTTAACCCGAGTAGAAGAGAGTTCAGAGTCCCAGAGTAAAGGTCGAGGAGTAAAATATCCTAGTACCACCCGATGGTGACGTGGGCCCGTAAGGCACACAGCCAAGTTAGTAAATGTTTTTGCAATGTCTAGACTCGACTTCGGCCAAGGAGTGTGGAAGGGGGATTCCTACAGGCAGTCGGCTCTGATACCAACTTGTGACGCCCCCGATTCAATCGTACACTAATCATGCACGCAAATGTGTACGATCAAGATCAGGGACTCACAGGAAGATATCACAACACGACTCTACAAATAAAATAAGTCATACAAGCATCATAATACAAGCCAGGGGCCTCGAGGGCTCGAATACAAGTGCTCGATCATAGACGAGTCAGCGGAAGCAACAATATCTGAGTACATACATAAGTTAAACAAGTTTGCCTTAAGAAGGCTAGCACAAACTGGGATACAGATCGAACGAGGCGCATGCCTCCTGCCTGGGATCCTCCTAACTACTCCTGGTCGTCGTCAGCGGGCTGCACGTAGTAGTAGGCACCTCCAGTGTAGTAGGAGTCGTCGTCGACGGTGGCGTCTGGATCCTGGGCTCCATCGTCTGGTTGCAGCAATCGGATAGAGAGATGGGGAAAAGGGGAAACAAGGCAACCGTGAGTACTCATCCAAAGTACTCGCAAGCAAGGAGCTACACTACATATGCATGGATATATGTGTAAGGGGCCATATCAGTGCCTGAACTGCAGAATGCCAGAATAAGAGGGGGATATCTAATCCTGTCGAAGACTACGCTTCTGGCAGCCTCCGTCTTGCAGCATATAGAAGAGAGTAGACTGAAGTCCTCTAAGTAGCATCGCATAGCATAATCCTACCCGGCGATCCCCTCCTTGTCGCCCTGTTAGAGAACGACCACCGGGTTTTATCTGGCACTTGGAAGGGTGTGTTTTATTAAGTATCCGGTTCTAGTTGTCATAAGGTCAAGGTACAACTCCGGGTCGTCCTTTTACCGAGGGACACGGCTATTCGAATAGATAAACTTCCCTGCAGGGGTGCACCACATAACCCAACACGCTTGATCCCATTTGGCCGGACACACTTTCCTGGGTCATGCCCAGCCTCGGAAGATCAACACGTCGCAACCCCACCTAGGCACAACAGAGAGGTCAGCACACCGGTCTAAACCTAAGCGCGCAGGGGTCTGGGCCCATCGCCCTGAGCACACCTACACGTTGCGAGGGCGGCCGGAAGAAGACCTAGCCTAGTGGCGTTCCAGTCCAATCTGGCGCGCGCTGCTCAGTCGCTGACGTCATGAAGGCTTCGACTGATACCACGACGCCGAGTGCCCATATCTTTCCCGCGTAGCTGGTTAGTGCGTATAGACCAAATGGCCAGACCCAGATCAAATACCCAGATCTCGTTAAGCGTGTTAAGTATCCGCGAACGCCGAAAGGGCCAGGCCCACCTCTCTCCTAGGTGACCTCAACCTGCCCTGTCGCTCCGTCATAAAGATCCACTCACGGGTACTCCTACGAGCCGACCCGTCTTTAGTCACCACATGTATCATGTATTATGTATATAAGTATATTCCCGTGATCACCCCCGAGTGATCACGGCCCGATAGTATAGCATGGCAGACGGACAAGAATGTAGGGCCACAGATGGAATACTAGCATCCTAAACTAAGCACGTAGGATAGCAGGTAAAGGTAACAACAGTAGTAGTAAGGACAGGCTATGCATCAGGATAGGAATAACGAAAGCGGTAACATGCTACACTACTCTAATGCAAGCAGTATAGAGGAGAGTAGGCGATATCTGGTGATCAAGGGGGGGGGCTTGCCTGGTTGCTCTGGCAAGAGAGAGGGGTCGTCAACTCCGTAGTCGTACTGGGTAGCAGCGGCGTCGGTCTCGGTGTCTAGCGAGAGAAGAGGGGGAAGAAACAATAAATATTTAAGCAAGCAGATGCATAGTGATGCATGACATGACAAGTATCGGTGCTAGGGGTGCCCTATCGCGGTATGCGGTGATACCGGCGAAGGGGAAAACATCCGGGAAAGTTTTCCCGGTGTTTCGTGTTTTCGGGCAAAGGAGTCGGAGGGGGAAAGTTGCGAGTTTGATATGTTAGGGGTGTGTGGTGGACGAACGGGCTGCGTATCCGAAATCGTCTCGTCGTTCTAAGCAACTTTCATGTAGAAACTATTTTAATCCGAGTTACGGTTTATTTAATATTAATTTTAAAAGATTTAAATTAATGTTAGCATTTATTTAATTAAATTAATACAACATTATCCAGAACAGTGCATGCTGATGTCAGCATGACGCCAGCAGTCAACAAAGGTGTTGACTGGTCAACTGACGTGTGGGTCCCGTTCGTCATTGACTGTCTAGTCTAATTTAGGGATTAGCTAATCTAATTACTATTTAATAAAACTAATTAGTTAATTAGGTTAACCTAATTATGATTAATTAAGTTAATTAATTCCTTAATTAATTAATTAAATTATTATTATTTATTTAATTATTTTTATTAATATTTTTTTAAAACGTTTCTGGGGCTGGGCCCCCCTGTCATTGGCCTAAAGGCCAAGCGGGGCGGGCGGATAACGGGCGCCGGACGGACCCGCCAGGGCTCGCCTACACACGCCCGAGGCGTGGCCGCGACCAAGGCGCGACGCGGCGGGGCCTGCGGTGGCCGGAGGCGGACGGGGCCGCGGTGACGCGGCATAGGAGGCAGCGTGGTTGGCCGGGCGCGGCGCCACCGCGGTTCAGGGCGAGACGCAGCCGGGTGGCGGCCAGGGGGAGGCAGCATGGGACGGACGCAGTGGCGCGGTGGTGGTCGCGAGCGGGCGACGTGGGGAATGGGGCGGCGCGCTGGTCATGGCCTGAACAACCGCTGACTGGTCGAAACGACAGCGGCCAGTGGCGCGGACTGGGAGGCTCGGGGTGGCCACAGCAGCAGCAGGAGCGGAAGCGCGCGGGCAAGAAGGGGGCGAGCCGACGGTGGTGACGGCAGCACGCAGCACGGCGGAGCAGCAGAGCAGAGTAGGGGAGGAGCGGTAGGAGCCACGACGTACGACACGGCACGGGCGCGTGCGGGGGCAGCAGGGCGGTGACACGGCGTGGGACGACGGGCACTGCCAGGCGGGGTGGCATGCGGCACGACCGCGGTGAGCGCGGCGATGCAGGGACAGGGGCGGGGCGCGGGGCGCGGCCCCGAGCGGCGTGCACGGGCGGAGCAGTGCGGGGCGGGCGGCGAGCGCCCGGGACAGTGCGGGCGCGCGCGTGCGCGAGCGGCGGACGGCGCCCATCGGCGTGGTCGTGCGGAGGAGAAGAGGGCGCTCACGGGGGTTGTAGGGTCTGGGGAGCGGGGGTTGAGGAGGAAGACGGCGACGAGGTCGTAGAGGAGGTAGGCCGGTGGGGAGGGGTCCTGGAGGCGCGGTCGTCGAGCTCCGAGCGCCGGCGTCGGGCCCGATCCGATCTGGATCGGGGGGGGGGAGGGGGGCGTGTCGTGGGGGGGATGGGTGGTGGTCGGTTAGGGTTTGGGTTCGTGGGGGTTATGGAGGGGAGGGGTTGGGCCGGTCGGTGTGGCCAAATGGGCCAGCCAGTTGGGTCGGCTGGCCCGGGGGGGTTCTTTTCCCTTTCCTCGTTTTTTCTGTTCTGCTTTTTTTTTGTTTTTATTACTCTTCTTTATTTTTCTTTTCTGTTTTATTTAATTTAGGGCATCTTAGCATTTTCTAAAAATGTGTTTTCTTCGCAACAATTACCTAGGTAATATTTGGCACTGACCGAGCATTTTTGTTTCAAATTTTGAAAACTTCTATTGTTGTCACTAATTTAAATTTTGAACGGTTTCGAATTTGGCGAGGATAGCAACAGTAACCGAGGTGTCATGGCACGATTATCGTGGGATTACTGTAGCAAGATTATCCGGGCGTTACAACTGTTCATCCAAAACCCCCCGCAACGCGCACGATCGGCTTCAGTTAGCAGCAGTAGCGAAGAAATCGCTCGATCGGGTTCAGTTAACAACCTCGATCAATCGCTCGGGTTCAGTAACGCGTAGCCTGCAGTGCAAGAGCTCGGGTTCAGTTAGAGCCCAACGCCTCGCTCGGGTTCAGTTAGAGCCAACGCCTCGCACACACGCGCGTACTTGTACGAGAGAAACGCGCATCACTCGGCCCCTGACCTCCCACCGTTACCGAGAACTCCCAGAAAATTTCCTCCCCCTCGCTTCTACCATGGTTTTTTCTATCATGGACGGCCCAAAGAATGTCATGCAGCTGCGTCTTCGGCCCGCCCAGGACGAAAATCCCATTTTCTGTCATGATTTTTTGTCATAGAAGTAGGAGCCCACCACATCTATGATGATACCAGGTTTTGTCACAATTATCGTCATAGAAGTGTCATATGTATGACATATGTTTTTTTTTGTTCGGCCCAAAATGTCACAGATTTGTCTTTTTTTTTGTAGTGATAGCGGTCGATGAGTGGAGTAATAGTAGTAGATGCAGGCAGGAGTCGGTCTACTTGTCTCGGACGTGATGCCTATATACATGATCATACCTAGATATTCTCATAACTATGCTCAATTCTGTCAATTGCTCAACAGTAATTCGTTCACCCACCGTAAAATACTTATGCTCTTGAGAGAAGCCACTAGTGAAACCTATGGCCCCCGGGTCTATCTTCATCATATTATTCTTCCATCACTTTATTATTGCCTTTGCTTTTTTACTTTGCTTCTTTATCACAAAAATACCAAAAATATTATCTATCATCTCTATCAGATCTCACTCTCGTAAGTGACCGTGAAGGGATTGACAACCCCTTTATCGCGTTGGTTGTGAGGAGTTATTTGTTTTGTGTAGGTACGAGGGACTCGCGCGTAGCCTCCTACTGGATTGATACCTTGGTTCTCAAAAACTGAGGGAAATACTTATGCTACTTTGCTGCATCATCCTTTCCTCTTCAAGGAAATCCAACGCAGTTCTCAAGAGGTAGCAGTCATCAGACTACCCCACCGCGAACACCCCTTCAGGCCTTCATGTCATTTTTGATGCTCTTTCAGGTTGTTGAAAAGGAACTTGGTAGATAGTGATTACCCACAAGTATAGGGGATCGCAACAGTTTTCGAGGGTAGAGTATTCAACCCAAATTTATTGATTCGACACAAAGGGAGCCAAAGAATATTCTTGAGTATTTGCAGTTGAGTTGTCAATTCAACCACACATGGATAACTTAGTATCTGCAGCAAAGTATTTAGTAGCAAAGTAATATGGAAGTAACGGTAACAATAGCAAAAGTAATATTTTTGGGTTTTGTAGTGATTGTAACAGTAGCAACGGAAAAGTAAATAAGCGAAGAACAATATGTGAAAAGCTCGTACGCATTGGATCGGTGATGGAGAATTATGTCGGATGCAGTTCATCATGTAATAGTCATAACATAGGGTGACACGGAACTAGCTCCAATTCATCAATGTAATGTAGGCATGTATTCCGAATATAGTCATACGTGCTTATGGAAAAGAACTTGCATGGCATCTTTTGTCCTACCCTCTCGTGGCAGCGGGGTCCTAATGGAAACTAAGGCATATTAAGGCCTCCTTTTAATAGAGTACCGGACCAAAGCATTGACACATAGTGAATACATGAACTCCTCAAACTACGGTCATCACCGGGAGTGGTCCCGATTATTGTCACTTCGGGGTTGTCGGATCATAACACATAGTAGGTGACTATAGACTTGCAAGATAGGATCAAGAACTCACATATATTCATGAAAACATAATAGGTTCAGATCTGAAATCATGGCACTCGGGCCATAGTGACAAGCATTAAGCATAGCAAAGTCATAGCAACATCAATCTCAGAACATAGTGGATACTAGGGATCAAACCCTAACAAAACTAACTCGATTACATGATAAATCTCATCCAACCCATCACCGTCCAGCAAGCCTACGATGGAATTACTCACGCACGGTGGTGAGCATCATGAAATTGGTGATGGAGGATGGTTAATGATGACTGACGGTGTCCTGGACTAGGGGGTACTCACCACGTCGTCTCCCAATCTATTAGATTGGGCCAAGGACCCCCGTGGCCGTATACTCATGGGCCAGTTCGGACAGCTGCCGCATACAAGGAAGATTCCACAAGACTTGGCGACCAAGACCGCCGGCGTATTCGGCTAGGACTCTTGTTATTCTAGGCCTTTGGTGCATTATATAAACCGAGGCCAGGCTAGTCGATAGAACATATACAAATTCATCATACAACAATCATACCATAGGCTAGCTTCTAGGGTTTAGCCTCCTTGATCTCGTGGTAGATCTACTCTTGTACTACCCATATCATCAATATTAATCAAGCAGGAGTAGGGTTTTACCTCCATCGAGAGGGCCCGAACCTGGGTAAACTTCGTGTCCCCTGCCTCCTGTTACCATCGATCCTAGGCGCACAGTTCGGGACCCCCTACCCGAGATCTGCCGGTTTTGACACCGACATTGGTGCTTTCATTGAGAGTTCCACTGTGTGGTCGACAAACGGATCGATGGCTCGCCTGCAGATCAACTGCGACTTCGGCATATTCGTCACCAGCTCGACTGGTCACCTTGGTTCGACCAAGAATTGCGCCCCGTGTTCGGATCACCATGTTCGGACGAGGGCCTTCATCAAACATCGACTCCGATCTCTATCAAGATCACGGAGGAAACATCCATGGAGCTCGGGGGCTCAACGTCGACATTGCCCTCAAGCGACCGTGCTGTTTTTCTGGACAGCGAACTCGTATCTGCTGCCACCACCTTCTCGAGTATCGCTTTGACGATCGCTTTGGTGGAATTGTGTGGAATTGAGTCTACAACAACCCTGGAAAATTTCGTCGAGTTCCGATGGAGGAATCTCTGGCAATCCATGATATACCGGAGCCCTGTCAAATCTGGACGGGAACTTGGATGTGTTTAGGGTGTGGTGTCCAGCTTCTAGCTCGCACGTCCTTTGGAAGATCCAACCGTTGATCGGCTGCGGAATTCCTGTATCTACCACCTCTCCAAATTTCAGCTCGATCCGACCGTCCAAACTCCGGGAACCTTCTGATTAGTGCATCACTTTTCGGATCTGTTTTCTGCGCGAAAACGAATTCGACCTGAGTTCATCTTTCCTATGAACGAGATTTCGGACATCCTTTTTGAAGGAAGATTTGTATGGGGTATTGTGTTTTGTTTCCTAACACATCCCACTAACTTTAAGATATTTTAAACATGATCTTCAACATCATGTTGGTGTCAAACCAGTCTGGCAATATTACTCCACGGCTGCCGACATGTGCTAAGACACGGCGTCACTTTGTTGAGCCGAGCTCAACTTTTTCGGATCATCATCTCGGCAAGCCGAACAAGAGTCCGGCATCGCGAAGGATAAATCATCACCAACATCGCCGCACCACAGATTACACGGAGCGGGCATACCGGCATCGCCGCACGGTTGCTTCATCAAGCCGGCATCGACCACGTCACAACCTGCATCGACAGGGCCACACTATCGCTTCTTTAAGCTGGTGTCCATCACGCCGACCTACTTCGACTCATCGGCTGACATCAGGGCTTCGACATCTCGGCTGGACCGGGGGCTTCGCCATCTCTTCATCAACCTACTCCGGACACTTCGGCGTCACTAGGCGACCAGCTCCGTCACGTTAGCTGGGCCGAGAGCCTTGCCTCGGCAAGCCAACCTTTACCAGCATTGCCATGCCGTCATTTTACCGCCCATCAGGCTATGGGTGTGCGGAGCGAGTCCCAATTTTGGGAATCACCTTCCTTCGGACTGCTACAACAAATAAACCAGGTGCTATCAATCCCTAATATTTTTTGCTTGTTTGGGTTCATTTTTCCCAAGGAAGTATTACTCTGGTTTGTCCATCATATGTACACAGGTCTATCAAATGGTGGCCGCATTCACGACAGTCGCATGGTGGTTCGGTCGGTTTCCGTACATAGTCCGGCGAACGCCGCATCCGGAGCTCGGGCCGACCTGCAAATTCAGGCTTTGCCATGCCTTTACCGCATCACGCCGACGCCCTGCATTGACATTGACTTCGGCGCCTGGCCATATTTCTTTTATTACTCACTTTGCATAAATTATTCATTATGCAACGACTTTTTTTAATTATCATTATTACTATTATCTCCTGTTTGCACTATTTTTGTGCACAGGAAAATGATCCGGGGACTTCGGCGTCACTCTGCCGGTCTGCATCGACCGTGCTATGTCACCACTTCGGCGTGTCGAGCTCTCTGCTCCGCCACCTTGGGACCGGCTTGGGGGATAGAACCTTGTCCCGCATCAAGCTCGGACTCCGAACACATTAACCAGCTAAGTCGCTTTCATGCGCAAAGCTTTAATTTCTAACTTGTGTTCGGTTTGACCAAGCGTTATACTTGTTTGGAAAAAAATTGCCTGTAATTTTTTTCCTTGTCCAAACTTTGTTTGTGACGCATAAATTCAAATACCCCATTTACTTGGGGGCTTCCTTTATGAAGCTTTTCCTGTTGCATATTGTCGGGGATATACCCCGCGGTGTAAACCGACCGGAAGTTAAACCGGCCGGACTTGACGGTTTAGCTGAAGACCCGCCCTGACCTTGGCGGTTTACAAGCAACCCGCTTGGACGTAGTAACTCAATAGTAACCCAACGGACGGGTCAGAGGAGCGACAAGACCCGGTGGCCCATCTGGCCGTTCATGAGGGCCGGTTCAACCATTGTGGGCCGGTTTAACAGGAAAGGAATATTTATCTTACAAGGAGTTAAGACCGAGACTTGTACCCGGTTTGTATTAGAGATAGACTAGTCCTAATCCTAATAGGACTCCACATGTAAACCGCCCCTTCAACATATATAAGGAGGGGCGGGGCTCCCCAAAGAGGGACAGGTTACAAGTTAGAAGCTACAAGCTACAAACAATCAATAATCTCTAGGGCTAGACACAAGAGCCGGTTTACGGCGTCTCCCTCGGGATGATAATGAGACCTAGCCTCAAACAGCATGTAGGGTTATTACCGGATGATGTTTCCCGGGGCCCGAAGCTGTCTAAACCCTTGTCTTGCGTGTTGATCCGCCCTGCGTCTCTCGTCCCACTCAACCCCTCTCAAGCTACCACATAGATGCGTTGGCCTCGCGACTAAGTCCTGACACTAGGACATCTGCCGTGACAATTCCACGACAGTTGGCGCCCACCGTGGGGCCTGCGCACGGTGGTGATGAGTTCTTGGAGGGATATATCTCAGGGATCAAAGATCAAGAAATTCGCAATTTACGGTTGAAGAAGAACCGGCATAAAGCAGCAGTATTGGGCAGAGCTGCAACCGTGTTAATTAAAACTGCTGGTCAACTATGAAGCTAGCAGTGCAAGTTTTGCGTTCAAAAGATGTCTAGGGTTATGGATTGTACGGTAGACAAACCGGCAATCCGGCGAATCCGAAAACAAGTTGATATACACTACGGCTACCGCCGTCCTCGTTGTTTTGCTCAAGCCGCCGACACGTACAAGACCAAGTCCCGATCAAGTTATTGGATGAGACGAGGGTTGAACACGGTTTGGAAATTTACTAAGCCTTACGTCTGACGGATAAAAACAATACAAAAAAAAGGGATCAAAGGCAACCACGTCGACAACTTGGAGAAGACGGCCACGACCTGGTATGGACTCCGCCTCCGGTCCGAGTCACCGTCGCGCCAAGCCTCCCCCGAAGCCTCCCCTGAGCTGCCGTTTTTGCTGCTCCTGTGTCACGGTGCCGCCCGAGCGCCTCCGCCCCTGCCGCGGAGCGGTGAGTCGCCCCGTCACCGTGGTTGGTCGGCACCGCCTGCCTTCGCCTACAAGCCGCAGTCCTGGCGTTACCTATCTCCGTGTTGAGTCGCCACTGCTGTACTGCCTTTGCTTTCGCGCCACGAGCCAGTCCGCGGTCGCGTGGTGAGCGGCCTTGCTGCCCCGGCCATCGAAATGACCTACGCCATGGACCAGCTTTACCCTGCTGTAAGCCGCCCCGGCCGTGTGGCTGCCAAGAGCCGTTGTACTGCCTCCGGTATCCGGCCAAGAAAACAATTATTCAACAGCAGTGGTAGCATTGCTATCCACATGCATTAATTACTAATGAACGCCTGCTGTGCATCAAACACATTGATTTGGATCTCAAGGGCCAGTCGATATTTAAAGAAAAAGGGAAAACAAAAGGAAACCCACGTGGATGCTCGTGCTACATTAGACGTTCATCTGTCCGGCTATTTTTTGATCCAAACACGTCCAACATTATCCACACCAGTATCCATGATCATCCGACAAGAAAATACCAGGTGATATCCATTTCAGTCTGTTTTATCGTTACATATTGTTTTCTTCAAAGAACAACTACTCTGTCCTGTGATATTTTTACACAGGAAGGTTCTTATGCCGTTCACGGACACATGTATCGCGGTCCGGTTTACAACAACGCGCCGGCCAACTCGCCCGTCCGCACCACCTTACAACGCCACAGACGACTCGCCCGTCCGCCCTTGCCGCCGGTTCATGCGTCCGCACCGGTTTACAACACGGAGGGCAACTTGCTCATCCGCACCGGTTTACCACACTGCGGCCGGTTCACCCGTGATTGATTTCAGCTTCATACAGTTATCATCAACTTCATGGCGGGTTATTTCCGGTTCAAACGAATCAGGTGATATCCATCTAAATCTATTTTTGACATATATTGTTTTGTAAAAAGAACAATTATGTTGGTTTTGCATATTTTTATATACAGGACAATTATTCGCCATAACATTGATGTTACACCATGCATATGGAGCGTACACCGGCGTCATTATATACTGGATTTTAACCATTCCACACTGCTTAATGGACGCGCGCAAACCGGTGGTCTGGTTTACATCAACACGCGGACGGTTCTTCATCTGCGCCGGCTTACAACGCCTGCGGCCGATTCTCCGTATGCGCTGGTTTATAATGCCCGCAGGCGACTCTCCATCCGCACCGGTTTACAACGCCGCGGCCGATTCATCCGTTTGCTCGCATGGACGACTCGTCCGTGATTGATTGCAGATTCACTATGGTGATCATCAACTCCGCGGTGGATATTTTTTGGCTAACGTATCAGGTGAAAACCATCCACTATGTTTTCATATTACATATTGCTTTCTTTAAAAAGAGCAATTACTCTGGCTTGCAAGTTTTTCAATGCAGGACAAATTGTCTATTGCAAAAAGGGATTGTTATATCGCTGAGCTATTGGATAACCCGTGCCGGTTTATATCGCAATCCAGTCCGTGTCAATTCGTCAGGAACATGCGAATTACCCGATAGCGCGTGCACAGGCCGTCATCCCCCGCGGTCCGGTCTACATCAACATACCGGGCTGTATCTATCTGCATGAGCCATTTATTGAGTATGAGCAAGTCAAAACTTGGGTAGCGCGGTTTTTCTTTCAACAAATTGGAGACAAATCATCATATATTATCAGCTTACACTGGATGGCTTGATGGATAGACGTATGAGTCGCTACCACTACAGTTTTGGTTAAACCTCAACAACCACCCAGGATGAACCATTGGTCGAGTTATTGAAACAACTCATACGGGATCATTTACAACCCGCCACGGATTGACCTCAACCTTCTGTGGATATACATCGTGTTATCAACACCAATGATATACAAGTTATACCGGTTTATATCACGGTCAAATATGGAGAATCTCAAGCCAACTCCTCGAGTCACCTTGAGACTTGGGGGCTACGATGATATGACGCAGCAAGTCTTGCCAGTTTCAGCCGGTTTAAGAACCCGAGGACGATGGAGGGAAAGATAACCCGATCCCGGAGGCTACTGTTATGTTGATGAAAATTTAAAGGCCGTCAGAAAATTTCCGGCTTAGAAAGTATATGACAGTTACAAAATCCCGACTCAATGAAGTTTCGGATCATCAGAAAGGATTCCGGTTTGAAACCCGGCCGAAGGGAAGTCAGTATCACTAAAGCTCTCAAATATCCGGTTTACAATCCGGTTCAAAAAAATCTATTCTCCCACAAAGTTCTGAAGCGCTCAGATCCAGTTTAACAATGTCCGGTTCAAAAAGGAATTAACTTCTCGCAAGTTCAAGTTTAAAGGCCGTCAGAAAATTTCCGGCTGAAAATGAAGATTCCGGTTTAAAATCCGATTCAAGGGGAATATGTCTCCCACAGCTTTGAAGCTTTTAATATCCAGTTCAAGATCCCGGTTCAAGAAGAATTTATCTCTTGCAGAAATGGTTAAAAATTACTGAAGAGGACCTGCTGCCATGATGCGCGGTTCAAACATGGGGCTTCCTGTTCAAACATAGGTCGTATTCGAACCAAAGAGAACATAGCTATCCTTACAAAGTCAGTTGGGGACCTAGTCGACTTGAACCGTAGCTACACCTCCGGGGAGCTTGGTCATGTCTTGACGACGGTAATGCCTTCTGGCTGGCACATTTGCCACTAAGTCAGTTGGGGACCTAATCGACCTGAACCGTAGTTACACCTTATGGGAGCTCGGTCATGTCTTTATGATGGTAATGCCTTCTGATCGGCTTTTTAGCCAATAAGTCATTTGGGGGCTTGGTCGTGTCCGAACCAATGCAATGCCACTTGATCGGCCCTAGGCCACTAAGCCACTTGGGGGCTTGGTCGAATCCGAACCAATGCAATGCCACTTGGCCGGCGTAACGCCATGAGTCATTTTGGGGTCCTTGCTGACTGGCACCATTGCTACGCCTTCGGGGGGCTTGGTTGCGTCTGACCATGGTAATTCCATCTGACCAAGCTCAGTAGAGCTCTTCTTTTGCAAAAAATTGTTGCCATTGCTTTTGCTTTAATAGCCTTTCTTGAGAAGTTGCTATGTCATTTGCACTTTTTAAACCGACAGTATTTTGTACCGGTTCAAACAGCTAAAATTGGCGGAACACGGTCCATTTTTGGACCGGAGATTATCTGCCCGGTTTAATTTCCTGTTACCATCTTATTATGGAGTAAACCGGTGTTTATCAACCCGGCTCGGTTTTCAACTACAAGTTGTGAGTGCATGATCAAACTATGATCCGGAGATTATCTGCCCGTTTTAATTTCCTGTTACCATCTTATTATGGAGTAAACCGGTGTTTATCAACCCGGCTCGGCTTTCAACTACAAGTTGGGAGTACATGATCAAGTTATAATCCGGAGATTATCAGCCCGGTCTGGCTTTGGACTGCAAGTCACCAGTATTATATATTGTTAAAACCGGTGTTTATCACAGCCCGGTACGGTTTTATCATAAACCGGCGCAATATGGAAGGAGTTATCATTACTCAAAATTCCCCTACTGTGGAAAGTTGGTAAACCGACTATATTACAGGTATGATATATTTCATATTTGATTATTCTTAAATGTTGGGCATTATGACCCGTCCGGCGGTAAACCGCCAGGACACTTTAAACTTGTTGTATGCAGAAACAGGTTGAGTAACGCATGGTTATAAATTATCCGGTGTTTGTTAAACCGGCCTGGCTTTAAGACGATAAAATTGCCAGTATATGATGAGAAATTATCCAGTTTTTATTAAACCGGACTGGCTTTGGACTATAAGTCGCCAGTATATATTTGGATTGCGCCATTGGAATCATGCGCTTATATATTATTGGATTACATTATTCAAATAGCCAAACTTGGCTGAATTTTCATTATAATATTGGATGAATAAGGTTTTCATACCAGATTATATTATCTTGAATAGCCAACATGGCTGGATTTTTATTATGGTTATTAATATTATGATTAAGGTTTTCAAAGTCGCTTTAGCGCAATGGTTATCATTTTCTACAATTGAAGGAATAGTCCCGAGTTGCTGCAGGCTTACAACCCGGCACTTGGGGGCCACATTATTCAAAGTTGAGATGATATCAAATATGCAAGTCTCATGTCGCTGCAAGCATGCACCATGACCCTTGGGGACTACCGATTGCTCCTGTCAACTATTCAAGGTACAAAGCTTTTTATTTATTATATTGAAGGGTCTACTGCTCAGTTGGTAAAGCACAAGGCTCTTAACCTTGTGGACGTGGATTCAAGCCCCATGATGAGGGGTTACATCATATGATGCTATTTTCTTAGAAGTATATATCAAAGTCCCAGCTCAATATTATCTTACTGAGCCGGCCCTTGGGGGCTACACATTGCTGTTCAAAGTTTACAAGATTATATTTACAAAGTCCCTGCTGATTATTACATAATGACCCGGCCCTTGGGGGCTACATTGGTTGAAGTTTTATGGGCATCAGTCAATTAAAAGTCCCAGGTTGCTGTAAGCATGACAACCCGGCACTTGGGGGCTACAGGTATTATATGTTATTATCGAAGAAAGATTTCCAAGTTCTCTGTCGAGCAAATCAGATTGACCCGGCGTCACCAATCATAAACCGATGTTGGCAACAATCATGAACCGGTGTATGCAACAATCATAATCCGGGGTCATCAGTTTTATAACCCGGCCATTTGGTAATGTTAAACCGGTAAGTTTTCAAGACCGGGGTCATCTTCAAACCGGCTGAATATCAGATGAATATTTCAAGACCAATATTTCTTAAACCGGCGTTTTGGAAGCCGACTCAAGTGGATTATTTTTTCACAAATATATTTTCTATGAGAAACCAATGTCAGCAAGTTGAATATGAAGCTGGTTATTGACCCGGATTTTCTAGAAGGTGGAAATGGCAAAGACTAAGGATGATCAGATGCCGGTTTACAAGAATTTTTAATCCGGAGCACAACCTGTCAAATTTGTTCTGGTGTTTATTTGCAGCATAAGTTTACCATGGATAAATCCAAGCTAAACTTGGGGGCTAATGTCGGGGATATACCCCGCGGTGTAAACCAGCCGGAAGTTAAACCGGCCGGACTTGACGGTTTAGCTGAAGACCCGCCCTGACCTTGGCGGTTTACATGCAACCCGCTTGGACGTTGTAACTCAATAGTAACCCGACGGACGGGTCAGAGGAGCGACAAGACCCGGTGGCCCGTCTGGCGGTTCATGAGGGCCGGTTCAACCATTGTGGGCCGGTTTAACAGGAAAGGAATATTTATCTTACAAGGAGTTAAGACCGAGACTTGTACCCGGTTTGTATTAGAGATAGACTAGTCCTAATCCTAATAGGACTCCACATGTAAACCGCCCCTTCAACATATATAAGGAGGGGCGGGGCTCCCCAAAGAGGGACAGGTTACAAGTTAGAAGCTACAAGCTACAAACAATCAATAATCTCTAGGGCTAGACACAAGAGCCGGTTTACGGCGTCTCCCTCGGGATGATAATGAGACCTAGCCTCAAACATCATGTAGGTTTATTACCGGATGATGTTTCCCGGGGCCCCAAGCTGTCTAAACCCTTGTCTTGCGTGTTGATCCGCCCTGCGTCTCTCGTCCCACTCAACCCCTCTCAAGCTACCACATAGATGCGTTGGCCTCGCGACTAAGTCCTGACACTAGGACATCTGCCGTGACAATTCCACGACACATATGATTATGCTTGTACGGCTTCGTTCCTTGTTCGTGTATTACGCCACAATATGCACCATGTTGACTTAAGCGATTTGCAAGCTAGGTTGCCTCGCTCCTGTGTTTACCCCTATGTTCCCGATTGTTCGGCTAGGGAGTAAAGGGAGCACCTCTGCGATTGTCACGATCGGGTCGCCCGAGCCGGACCTTAGACTGGGTGAAGCCGAAAGCTAGCGCCCTTATAGTTTTCAATGATGGTCGGCACACAACAGAACTCATGAGTATAAAAAATCTATTGCACAAGTCTCATAATAACAATGAGCACCGAAGAAAGGTATCGGTGGGGGTACTATTTTCTTCGAAGATGCTTCTTACTCTTCGCAGTAATATAGCATAAGTTCCCTGAGCGCGCTTTGTCTGTTACATCCTTATGGCCTGGTTGCCTGGTTATTGGAAACACCGTCGATATTCTCGACCGATGGAGTACATAACACTTTTCGGTCCTTGACCGAAGAGGGAGAAGCCGACGGTCGGTTAAGACGCGTTTAAAGTTTGGTTGAACATAGATATGATATAAGTACTTTGGTACATGCAATCATTATTTTACCCAAGTCACTTGGGGGCTCTTAAATTTATGTGAGCCGTTTTATAATAAGTGTTCTTCTTCTTAGTCGTTGCAAAGTTTTTCTTACTCTTATTATTTATCACTCCTCTTTTCGACACGAGTGTGTGGTCACTGGCCGGGGAGCCTAATTTCTCTCTCAAAGCCGCTAGAGTTTAGTTTGCTAAACTGGCCTGATGAAAAGTACTCCGCCCTCGGGATAGGAGGTTGAAGCCGTAGGCTGACCCGCTCGAAGTCTCGAGATAGGATGTATCATGTTATAGCAGGACAGAAACACTTCTTTTTTCTAAAGACCAATTTTCGGATTGGCACTGAACACTTGATCTTGTTCGGACGTCATGTTTTTACTGACGTTTCTTGGTTTTCCAAACTTTTTGGCACTTTTAAACTATTTGTGCTTTTCCAGCATTAGTCTCGCAGTGCAACGCCGGACACCTTTATGGATTCGGCAAAAACATTCTCAGATATTGCTATATATGCATCGGTTTCGAATTGTGTCTTCGGTCAATAGTTGGGTTGCCCGGCTCCTGCGCTTGCCTCCGACATTCCGCTTTGTTCGGCTACGTGTGCAAAGGGAGAACCACTGCGATTGTTCTTCCATCTCGCATGGTCAAGCACCTCAGTGGAGAAAGCCGAAAATTGACTGTCACAATAAGCGTAAACTGGTCAACGATCCGATGACTATGGGCCGTTCATAACATTGGCCGAAGTGTTTACGGCTTGACCTCGACTGTCGCCGAACACTACCGGGGGCTATTAACTGGCCTCCCAACTAAATCCTCGATATTTTGCTCTTACACTAGAGCTGAGGTTTAATGATCATGCTTAGCATGACAACCCAAAGAAAGGAACCGATAGCGGGACTATTTTCTTTGGAAGACATTTCTTCTGATAAACAGTAATATAACTCTCCGCGTACCTTTGTTTATTAAACCGTATGGCCAGATTGCCTTGTTTGTCGTCCTCATAAAGGCTTTATAAAGTAAGACAAACACTCCTTGGCTACTGGCCGAGGAGGTGGAAGCCGATGGTCGGTCAACAAAGTTTTGTACAATGCGGATCCGAGCATTAAATGACGTAAAGTACTTGGATACATAGAGTCATTACACACAATTTGTGATTTTACTATGGATATCAATCCTTAATTCGGCCACCCGTGCCCGCATTAAGGCTCGGGGGCTACTGGGCTTCGGGCTTATTTTTAAACATATTAAAGGGGCACATCGATCCCCTGATCTGGTGTCGCCACCCGACCAGTGTCTCGGGGGCTACTGCATTGCTTGTCCAATGCAGAAAATTTTATGTGCAATATAGTTTCCGAGGAGATTTTGATCCTCAGGTTGGTCGGCCGCACCCAACCGGAGTCTCGAGGACTGAGCATGCCGCTTTTAGTGTCCTGGACTAGGGGGTACTCACCACATCTTCTCCCAATCTATTAGATTGGGCCGAGGACCCCCGTGGCCGTATACTCATGGGCCAGTTCGGACAGCTACCGCATACAAGGAAGATTCCACAAGACTTGGCGATCAAGACAAGGACTTCTCCCCACCGGCGTATTCGGCTAGGACTCTTGTTATTCTAGGCCTTTGGTGCATTATATAAACCGAGGCCAGGCTAGTCGATAGAACATATACAAATTCATCATACAACAATCATACCATAGGCTAGCTTCTAGGGTTTAGCCTCCTTGATCTCGTGGTAGATCTACTCTTGTACTACCCATATCATCAATATTAATCAAGCAGGAGTAGGGTTTTACCTCCATCGAGAGGGCCCGAACCTGGGTAAACTTCGTGTCCCCTGCCTCCTGTTACCATCGATCCTAGGCGCACAGTTCGGGACCCCCTACCCGAGATCCGCCGGTTTCGACACCGACAATGACGATTGCGATGGATTCCCCTCTCCGGAGCCCCGAACGGACTCCAGATCAGCCCTCCCGATAGAATTTAGGACTTGGCAGCGGCTCCGTATTGTAAAACACGATGAATCTTTCTCTCTGATTTTTTTCTCCCCAAACACGAATATATGGAGTTGGAGTTGAGGTCGGTGGAGCTCCAGGGGGCCCATGAGGCAGTGGGGCGCGCCCAGGGGGAAGGCGCGCCCCCACCCTCGTGGAAAGGGTGTGGTCCCTTGGCCTTGATTCTTTCGCTAGTATTTTTTATATTTTCCAAAAATAATCTCCGTGAAGTTTCAGGTCATTCCGAGAACTTTTGTTTTTGCACATAAATAACACCATGGCAATTCTGCTGAAAACAGTGTCAATCCGGGTTAGTTCCATTCAAATCATGCAAGTTAGAGTCCAAAACAACGGCAAAAGTGTTTGGAAAAGTAGATACGACGGAGACGTATCAACTCTCCCAAGCTTAAACCTTTGCTTGTCCTCAAGCAATTCAGTTGATAAACTGAAAGTGATAAAGAAAAACTTTACAAACTCTGTTTGCTCTTGTTGTTGTAAATATGTAAAGCCAGCATTCAAGTTTTCAGCAAATATTATGAACTAACCATATTCACAATAACATTTAGGTCTCATGTTTACTCAGATCAATGGCATAATCAACTAGTGAGCAATAATAATAAATCTCGAATGACAATACTTTCTCAAAACAATCATGATATGATATAACAAGATGGTATTTCGCTAGCCCTTTCTGAGACTGCAAAACATAAATGCAGAGCGCCTTTAAAGATCAAGGAATTACTAAACATTGTAATTCATGGTAAAGGATATCCAGTCATAACCAATATAAACTAATAGTAATGGATGCAAATGACAGCGATGCTCTCCAGCTGGTGCTTTTAATAAGAGGGTGATGACTCAACATAAAAGTAAATAGATAGGCCCTTCGCAGAGGGAAGCAGGGACTTGTAGAGGTGCGAGAGATCGGTTTTAAAGCAGAGATAAATAATATTTTGAGCTGCATACTTTCATTGTCAACATAACAACCAAGAGATGGCGATATCTTCCATGCTACGCACATTATAGGCGGTTCCCAAACAGAATGGTAAAGCATCAATCCATGGCTTGCTCGAAACAACGAGTGCCTCCAACTAAGAACAGTCCCAGGGGAGTTTTGTTTGCAATTATTTTGATTTGATTTGCATAAAGCATGGGGCTGGGCATCCCGGTGACCAGCCATTTTCTCGTGAGTGAGGAGCGGAGTCCACTCCTCTTGAGAATAACCCGCCTAACATGGAAGATACAGACAACCCTAGTTGATACATGAGCTATTCAAGCATACAAAACAGAATTTCATTTGAAGGTTTAGAGTTTGGCACATACAAATTTACTTGGAACTGCAGGTAGATACCACATATAGGAAGGTATAGTGGACTCATATGGAATAACTTTGGGGTTTAAGGGATTTGATGCACAAGCAGTATTCCCGCTTAGTACAAGTGAAGGCTAGAAAAAGACTGGGAAGCGACCAGCTAGAGAGCGACAACAATCATGAACATGCATTAAAATTAATAAACATTGAGTGCAAGCATGAGTAGGATATAATCCACCATGAACATAAATATCATGAAGGCTATGTTGATTTGTTTCAACTACATGTGTGAACATGTGCCAAGTCAAGTCACTTGAATCATTCAAAGGAGGATACCACCCTATCATACCACATCACAACCATTTTGATAACATGTTGGCACGCAAGGTAAACCATTATAAACTCCTAGCTAATTAAGCATCGCATAAGTAACTATAATCTCTAATTGTCATTGCAAACATGTTTATTCATAATAGGCAGAATCAGGAACGATGAACTAATCATATTTACAAAAACAAGAGAGGTCGAGTTCATACCAGCTTTTCTCATCTCAATCAGTCCATCATATATTGTCATAATTCCCTTTCGCTTGCACGACCAAACGATGTGAATAATAATAATAGTGCACGTGCATTGGACTAAGCTGGAATCTGCGAGCATTCAATAAACAGGAGAAGACAAGGTAACATGGGATCTTGGTTAAATCAACAATAATGCATATAAGAGCCACTTCAACATTTTCATTATGGTCTTCTCCTATCGACCTCCAAAGAAAAGAAAAGAAATAAAACTATTTACATGGGAAAGCTCCCAACAAGCAAAAAGAAGAACATGAAATCTTTTTGGGTTTTCTTCTTAATTATTACTACTATAGGCAAGAAAGTAAACTAGCTAAAAGCTACAACTAATTTTTTGTTTTTCTTAAGGTTTATCAAACACACAAGAAGAAAGCATAAAAAGGAAATAAACTAGCATGTATATTACAGTGAAAAAGTATGAGCACCGACAACTAGCAATGAGCATGTGAACATAAATGTAATGTCGGTGAGAAATACGTACTCCCCCAAGTTTAGGCTTTTGGCCTAAGTTGGTCTATTGCAACAGATGGCCTGTCGGATATCCATAGTTGTAGTTGGGGTCGTACTAAGATGCAGCAGTCATTGCATCGTGGGCTGCAGCTTGGAGGCGAGCTATCTCAGCCCTCCTCTTATACTCATCCGCCTCCTCTGTGGTTATAAAATATCTCCCTTTTGTCTGAAAGTCAAAGAAGGTAGAAGCAGGGAGAGCGACGTGATAGGTGCGTCGTCTGTCAAAGATTAGTCGGTACTGGAGGAACTGATCGTTCCTCTCAACAAAACAATGATGAACCATAGCCTCATAATCTAAATAAGCAGGAGGTAACCCAATATCATCCTCACGTATGGTTACACCAAGAAAATTAGCTAAATGGGTTGCATAAATTCCACCAAAGAAATCTCCATTAAATCAATTATGATGCAACCTACGTGCAACAATGGCGCCCAAATTATAATGTTTATCTCCTAACACAGCACTCCCGAGAATACTGAGGTCAGGGACACACATGTGACATGCTTCATCCTTACCATTTATGCACCTACCTATGAATGAGCTGGATGGTGATTTTTTTGGGAGGAAGAAGAAGTGTGTCGGTGCAGGAATAAGTGGAGGGGAGCCACCATGGGCCCACGAGGAAGGGGGCGCGCCTAGGGGGGTGGGCGCGCCCTGGACCCTCGTGCCCAGGTGCTTGCTCCACCTATTGTGTTCTCAGTGCCAAATATTCTCAAATATTCCAGCAAAAATCATATTGAATTGGCAGGGCATTTGGAGAACTTTCATTTTCGGGGTATTTTTATATTGCACGGATAATTCAAAAAACAGATAGAAAAATACTATTTTTACTTTATTTCAACTAATAACATAAAGTAGAGAGAGGGTACAGAAGTTTGTGCTTTCTAACTTCATCCATCTCATGCTCATCAAAAGGAATCCACTAACAAGGTTGATCAAGTCTTGTTAGCAAACTCATTCTGATTAACATGGAACCGGAGAAATTTTGAATAACACTATGTTACCTCAACGGGGATATGCACATCCCCAACAATAAGAATATCATGTCTCTTTTTGACAATAGGAAGAGGAAATTCAAAACCTCCAATAATAATCGATGGAATTTTTCCAATGGAGTTTATACTATGGACTTGAGGTTGTTTCCTCTGAAAGTGTACCGTATGCTCATTACCATTAACATGAAAAGTGACATTGCCTTTATTGCAATCAATAACAGCCCCTGCAGTATTCAAAAAGGGTCTTCCAAGAATAATAGACATATTATCGTCCTCGGGAATATCAAGAATAACAAAGTATGTTAAAATAGTAACGTTTGCAACCACAACAGGCACATCCTCACAAATACCGACAGGTGTAGCAGTTGATTTATCAGCCAATTGCAAAGATATTTCAGTAGGTGTCAACTTATTCAAATCAAGTCTACGATATAAAGAGAGAGGCATAACACTAACACCGGCTCCTAGATCACATAAAGCAGTTCTAACATAATTTCTTTTAATGGAGCATGGTATAGTAGGTACTCATGGATCTCCGAGTTTCTTTGGTATTCCACCCTTAAAAGTATAATTAGCAAGCATGGTGGAAATTTCAGCTTCCGGTATCTTTCTTTTATTTGTAACAATTTCTTTCATGTACTTAGCACAAGGATTCATTTTGAGCATATCAGTTAAACGCATACGCAAAAAGATAGGTCTAATCATTTCAGCAAAGCGCTCAAAATCCTCATCATTATTTTTCTTGGATGGTTTGGGAGGAAAAGACATGGGTTTCTGAACCCATGGTTCTCTTTCTTTACCATGCTTCCTAGCAACAAAGTCTCTCTTATCATAACATTGATTATTTGATTGTGGGTTATCAAGATCAATAGTAGGTTCAATTTCTACATCATTATCATTGCTAGGTTGAGCATCAACATGAACATTATCATTAGCATTATCACTAGGTTCATGTTCATCACCAGATTGTGTTTCAGCATCAGAAATAGAAATATGATTAGGATTCTCAGGTGTGTCTACAACAGGTTCACTAGAAGCATGCAAAGTCCTATCACTATAAAAAAAAGACACATCCGTGACATTTTGGGCCGAACGAATTTTTTTTCTGTCATACATATGACACTTCTATGTCGATAATTGTGACAAAACCCGGTATCATCGTAGATGTGGTGGGCTCCTACTTCTATGACAAAAAATAATGACAGAAAATGGGCTTTTCATCCTGGGCGGGTCGGAGACGCAGCTGCATGACATTCTTTGGGCCGTCCATGACGAAAAAAACCGTGGTAGAAGCTTCGGGGAAGGAAAATTTCGGGGAGTTCCCGGTTACGGGGGGAGATTGGGGCCGAGCGATGCGCATTTCTCTCATACACGTACGCGTGTGTGTGTGAGGCGTTGGCTCTAACTGAACCCGAGCGAGGTGTTGGGCTCTAACTGAACCCGAGCGATTGCACTACAGGCTACGCGTTACTGAACCCGAGCGATCGATCGATGGCTGTTAACTGAACCCGATCGAGCGATTCCTTGGCTACTGCTGCTAACTGAAGCCAATCGATGCCGCCTCTGGATGAACAGTGAGCATTGCGGGGGGTGGGGGGGCTGGATGATTAGTTCCCGGTGGGGGTGGATGAACAGGACCCTGTGGTGTTGCCTCTGAATGAACAGGACACCGATCGATCAAGCCGGTTGGGGCTGGATGAACAGGATCCCGTGGAGGGCTGGATGAACAGGACCACCCCGCGGAGGGCAGGATGAACAGTAGACGGTGGAGGGGTGCCCGTGGAGGGGTGGTTGAACAGGACCCCGTAGTGTGGAGGGCTGGATGAACAGTAGATGGTGGAGGGGTGGTTAAATAGTAGCCGGTGGAGTAGCGCGCGGTGGAGGCTGGATGAACAGGAGCCCGTGGAGGCTGGAGGAGGTCGACGGTGGATGAACAGTAGCTCGTGGAGGCTGGAGGGGGTCGACGGTGGAGATGAACAGTATCCCGTGGAGTCCCGTTTTGCGATACGCCACACCCCTCCCGATGAACAGGACCCCCGTTTCAACCGTAGTGATCCAACACAAGTCCGTTTCCTCCGTTTTGCGGTACACCACACCCCTCCCGATCAACAGGACCGTCGTTTCGACCGTAGGAGGTCCGTTTCCTCCGTTTTGCGGTACGCCACACCCCTCCCGATCAACAAGACCCCCATTTCGACTGTAGGAGGTCCGTTTCCTCCGTTTTTCGGTACGCCACACCCCTCCCGATCAACAGGACCCCCGTTTCGATCGTAGGAGGTCCGTTTCCTCCGTTGTGCAGTATGCCAGGCCTCGTTTCCATCGCCTCTTTCATCCAAGCCCTCCCGATGAACACGACCATGCATTCTTTTCCGACCCAGCCGTGTTGCCTCCCGATGAACACGATGCATTCCGTTGCCTCCCCATGAACACGACGACGACGTTGTTTCTCCGTTCCGACCCAGCCATGTACACGAGCCCTCGCCGTACATATGCGCGAGTAGGCGTTCGAGACCCCGCCCGTATGTACACATACGTGGTCGTATTTTCTTTCTTGCACCATGGCCGCCTCTACAACGACACGTGCGTGCCTCTACATCCACCAGTATATATGTACGTACATGTTCGCGGCCAGAATGACAATGCTACGTACGCTTCGACCAGGTGGGTCCTGACTGTCAGACACTTCCTTGCCCGTGAAGATGTAGCTGGTGCGTCCCAGCAGTCAGGGGGGCGAAATACGGTGGCCCGTCCGGTGGGTCCCCGCTGTCAGGTGGAGGAATAATTATTTTGCACGTAATAAGGAGGCACTTCCTTGCTGCGGCCGTGGACCCAGCTGTCAGCCTCTCCACGTACAGTCCATGTCCGATGGAAGTCATTCCTTGACCACGTTGACCACGCCGTGCCGAGAGCACTAGGGCGGTGGACGACGGCAAGGCCTAGGAAGGGGATGACAGGGATCTAGGGAAGACGTGGCAGTGGAAGCCCCCCCGCGCGCGGAGAGGAGTACGAGGGTTCACTGGTTTGGCTGCGGTGTTAGGCTACCGTCGCCGCAGGGCCTCGCCATCGGTGGGAATAGTAGGGGGCGGTGAGGCCTCCGCGGCAGCATAGCCGGCCACTGGAGGCAGGAGCATGCAGCACGACCGGCGCTGCTTTGGGCGGCTGGAGCAAGAAGACCAGAGGTTGAAGAAGCACTACGACCGTTGGATGGACATCGTACGGTCAGTGGAGCTAGAATCGTTCATATTGACTAAAGTTGACAAAGGCCCCCATCCCAGTCAACTTATAGGCCCACAAGTCAGCCTCCCACCATGGTGGGTCCCGGCTAGCAGGGGAAGTATTCATTTTTTTGTGCGTAATAAGGAGGCACTTCCGGTGAGTCCGAGCTGACAGCGGGGGAACATTTTTTTCGCGAAATACGCTGGCCCGTCCGGTGGGTCCGAGCAGTCAGGGGGGAAACGTTTTTTTGTGAAATAAGGTGGCCCGTCCGGTGGGTCCCTGCTGTAAGGTGGAGGAATAATTATTTTGCGCGTAATAAGGAGGCACTTCCTTGCGGCCGCCTGGACCCAGCTGTCAGCCTCTCCATGTACAGTACTCTTCCGATGAAAGTCGGTCGTTGACCACGTTGACCACGAGAGCACCAGGGCGGTGGTCTGGATGACGGCGAGGCCTAGGAAGGGGACGACGCGGAGCCGGGGAAGACGCAGAAGTGGAAGCCCGCGCGGAGAGGAGTACGAGGGTTCACTTGTTCGGGTGCGGTGTGAGGCTGCCGTCGCCGCAGAATAACAGGGGGTGTGGGTGAGTAGAGGGATGGCCTGGCCAGCGGTGGGAGTAGTAGGGGGCGGTGAGGCCTCCGCCGCATCGCAGCCGGCCATGGGAGGCAGGAGCACAAGGCACGACCGGTGCTGGTTTGGGCGGCTGGACCAAGAAGACCAGAGGTTGAAGAAGCACTACGGCCGTTGGATGGACATCGTACGGTCAATGGAGCTAGAATCGTGCATATTGACTAAGTTGACAAAGCCCTCCGTCCCCTTAACTTAGTAGGCCCACAAGTCAGCCTGTTACTATACTGGGTCCCAGCGAACAGGGGGAGTATTTATTTTTTTGTGCGTAATAAGGAGGCACTTCCTTGCGTGCGAAGATATGGCTGGTGGGTCCGATCTGTCAGCGGCGGTAACGTTTTTTTCACGAAATACAGAGGCCCTTTTGGTGGGTCCCAGATGTCAGGTGGAGGAATCATTATTTTGCGTGTAATAAGGAGGCATTTCCTTGCGTGCGGCCGTGGACCCAGCTGTCGGCCTCTCCACCTAAAGTCCACTTCAGATGCATGTCGGTCGTTGACCACGTTGACCAGGCCGCGCCGAGAGCACCAGGGCGGTGGACGACGGCGAGGCCTAGGAAGGGAACGACATGGAGGCAGGGAAGACTCGGCAGTTGTTTCCCATGCGGAGGGGAGTACGACTGTACGAGGGTTTACAGGTTCGTCTGCCATCGCCGAAGAATAACAGCAGGTGTGGGTGAGTAGAGGGATGGCTAGGACAGCGATGGCAGTACAGTGGGGCGATGAGGCCTGGCGGCAGCAGAGCCGGCCGCGGGGAGGAGGGAGCAGGTAGTCCCGCCGGAGACTGTTTGAGCGGTTGGAGCAGGAAGAGCAGAGATTGAAGAAGCACCACGGTCGTTGGATGGCCATCCAACAGTCACTGCTTGTGCGTTAACCTTTTTTTAGGAAAGCCTCAAATCTGTGGGAAACAACATACAGCCCATCTGCCATTATTTCTAATAATTTACAACCCATTTGCTAATTATTAAGGTATTTTTTGGATCCCATATTCTTTTTGTTAGCATTACAGCTCATATTGTGGCCACGGTTAACAAAATATATGAAATTTTGCATATTTCGGTGCGGTCCGAACTGTTTTTAATCCTGAAATTTTGACTCACATTCAAACTGATTTTAAAAATAAATGTATATCAATATAAAATCCAACAAATTCTCCACGCATAAAAATTAATGTAATTTCAAATCTCAAAATGAAAAAAAGATATTTGAAACTAATTGCCGGTTTGATGTGTTTTAAAAATGTACAGCCCATTTCTCATTACTGATGGGCCATATTCTCGGCCAGCCGAATGAAAGCTCTCATCTTCGTCTTGAAAGATTTGCAGCCCAACAGGCCTGACAAAGTGACTTCCTTGGCAAATCACAAAAAAACTGGGCTGTAGCCGTGGACCCAGCTGTCAGCCTCTCCACGTACAGTACTCTTCCGATGGAATGTCGTTGACCACGTTGACCACGCCGCGCCGAGAGCACCAAGGCGGTGGACGACGGCGAGGCCTTGGAAGGGGACGTTGCGGAGCCGGGGAAGACGCGGCAGTGGATGCCCACGCGGAGAGGAGTACGAGGGTTCACTGGTTCGGCTGCGGTGTGAGGCTGTCGTCGCCGCAGAATAATAGGGGGAGTGGGTGAGTGGAGGGATGGCCTGGCCAGCGGTGGGAGTAGTATGGGGACGGTGAGGCTTCCGCGGCAGCACAGCCGGCCACAGGAGGCAGGAGCATGCGGCATGACCGACGCTGCTTTGGGCGGCTGGGGCAAGAAGACCAGAGGTTGAAGAAGCACTACGGCCGTTGGATGGACATCGTTGACCACGCCGCACCGAGAGCACCAGGGCGGTGGACGACGGCGAGGCCTACGAAGGGAATGACACAGAGCCGGGGAAGACACGGCAATGGCTGCGCACGCGATGGAGAGTACGAGGTTGACTGGTTCAGCTGCCGTCGCCGCAAAATAATAGGAGGTATGGGTGAGTAGAGGGATAGACAGGCCAGGGATGCGAGTATGATGGGGCCGTGAGGCCTTCCCGGCAGCACTACCGGCCACAGGAGGCGGGAGCAGGCGGTTCTGACGGCGCTGGCTTGGGCGGCTGGGGCAGGAGGATCAGAGGTTGAAGAAGCACGATTGCCGTTAGATTGACATCTAATGGTCTGACGCTGGTAGAGTCGATTGTTGACAAAGTTTCTTTTTTGAGAAACTTAGTAGGCCCACAAGTCAGCCTCCAAATTTGTGGCAAACAACATGAAGCCCATTTGCTATTTTTTATAATTTGCAGCCCATTTGCTAATTCTTAAGTAATTTATTACAGCCCATTTTCTGCCTAGGACCACGGTCAAAAAGTCCAACCTTATTTTGCATATTTCGGTGGAGTCCGAACTGTTGTAATCCCAAAATGATAATTTTTTTAAGAACGTATTGATTTGCCAAAAAATCGTTTTGTTTTTGTAAGCAAATAAGACGTGGGACAAATTTAGTTGGTTTAAGGGAAAACCAGTGGTAAAAAAATCAGCGCTGGGTGGGAAAAAACAACAAAAATAAGGATGTAAATATGAAAAGGGAACTTTATGTGTTTTCAATATAATGATACGTGTATACGAACTAGTAAAACTATAGGTAGATCTTAGAAAACGGATGTAGGACATGCGTTTCAAGAGGAAAATAGAACTGGGTTGTGTGTTTGATTCAGTAAAAAAACTGCCTGCGGATGTTGTAAGACAAAATATAACTAACGCTGGCGGGCCAGAGGCCATTAGATACCTGCTGGATCTTTGTGCCCCGTTGTCGTCATGGGCTGGGCCTGTTAAAAACAAAACAACCCTGGCAATCTACAACCCAATTGAAACTTGCTCGACCTGAACAAACAATATACGTGCTCAATAAACGAGAGAATTCTGCAAGTACAGACTGATAACTGGGATGCAACACGGATATTGTTTTTTATCGTGATAATAAGTGCATGCACTTGTTTCGAAAAAATTGGAGAACTGGGAATTCGAACCGTGGGTGCTTATGCTACCCATCAAATAAAAATCAGGTGCCTGAAAATTCGTTTCGAAAAAATGATTCAGCTTTATACCCACGTCGACCCTCGGCATGATGGTTGGAAGCAAATGCAAGTTCATACCAAAAGATCATTAACAACAACACCAACTTGCAGACGACAAGGTAGTACAACTACCATTACCAAACTAACTTATAATCTTTTTACTCCTAACCCTAGTGTTCGTCTGGTAGAAAATCTTGCAGAGGACCAGCTCTCGCTCCTTCTCTTACTCCAGGTCCCCGAGGTGGTACTGGTGCATCACCCAGTTGGTCCTCTGCTGGTCGAAGTTCTTGTTGGTGTGCAGCACCAGAACCTCTTTTGCTGCCCGTCTGCCGGCCGTTGACCATCACCGGCAAGGTATTGCCGGTCTTGTGCCACATCATGTGCATGCCGCACTCTGACTGTATCCTGCGACGCGTCCATGCACCCCTTTTGAATGCCCTGGAATTGCGCTGGAAGAAATGCTTCCGGCCACTTAGTGTGATACCTGCAGTATTGTGGAATACAGATTTTAGTGTACCTAGTTGGCATTTTCATAACATCTTTGGCATGTTGTAGTCACTTGTTTCATTTTTTATTAACTATCAAATTGTGATTGTTTCACCAGGTCCGCGTGTAAAAATAACAATAGAGCTATAAACAAAGGAATATGTTTGTGCAAGTAGACGACCGATCGGTATCTTACCTGGAAGTTTCTCAGGTGGGTTGTAACATATGCCGTGCTCATTGTCGATGGTTGGTATGAACAAATCGATGAGAGACTGAAATCTCGCGCTGTCAGCACTCACTTTGGCCTCAAGTTTCTCAGGTTGAGCCAATCCTTCTTCGACTTGCATCAGTAATTCCAGAATACCCGAACACGCCGCCGGGATTCTTGTGTCACCTCACGCGCAGCGTGTTGTCACCTCAATTCAATGTGTGGACATGATGAATAATTTGACCCACGTATACTAGTACTGCGACTGTACTACTTACTAGTTGTATTTAGTGTCACAATTTATACATAGGTTTAACTAACAAGTACGCACTTGAAGCCTAACTGATATATGTATATATATGGCTTCTGCACAACATCTCCATCATCATTATCAGTACATCCTACGCAGGTGAGTTAGGATGCACTTGATCCCAGGAAGGTATCGATCCTTCAAACCAGAGGAGTTCTTCAAACTAACAACATTACATAATATCCAACAAAAGAGGGTCGTGCTACAGCAACAGAATACATTGCTCAGTCTAGATATCAGCACGAATCAAGTTGTGCATATTTGTTGTTGGCATGAACCACATCGCCGCATGTCGGGTTTGCAAAAGCCATCCATCGCATGGAAGCTTGATGCCTTTCACACAATGAAGATTATCTGGCAACAAGTTGTGTCGACGAATCTCTGGATATGGTGATTCATGAAACCCATGGTATGATGTGTAAACACAGCCCCCCTCGCGAATGGAAGTTGCATAGCACAGTAATCATCGCCGATGATATGATCGATGATTGGTTGGATGATCGGATAATTGAGCCCGAGGAACAAGGAGTGGTTGCCGAGGCTGTAAACCCGCCTCCAGTTGAATACGCCTGGCCCAACAAAGCTGGGATCTTTCTCGAACACGAAGCAGCCATAGACATCAATGTCACGAACGCCCCACGCATTGTACTCCATGTGGTTTTATGTAATGGTTTGGTCAATTTGGTACGTGCGAATGAGCATCAAATGACCGCCGTCAGCTGAACGAGCGATAAACCACCAACCATCAGCTGGTATGATTCCAGGTCCTGGAATCATGAAGGCCAGCGCATTTGCGTCTGCTTCAACAATTCAAATTGGAGACCAAAAGGACAAAAATAAACAATCATGTTCAGAGTATGTGTGGAATTAAGATTATTATAACAGTGACACATATCATAGACAGAGAATTGCAATGCCGTGGTCATAATCATACCCCAAGTTAAAAAAATAAGCCAATGTCTTTCATATTCTAGCAATATGTCATGGTTCAAACATCATGTAACAATGAGAGGAAAACAACTATGACAGCGCCTACTCATATTCTACCATAGCACTTACTACTACTGTTCTCATATCAACTCTAAGCAATAACATGCGTTGTTATAAAAATCTTGTAAACAAGAGTAACATATAGCAATCATGATGTTATGCTCATAATATGTATTCTAACAATCATTAGATGCCAATTGTTTTCATATCAACTCTAACAATAACATGTGTGGTCATAAAAATCTAGGAAATGAGAGGAACATATAGCAATGATGTGGTTATAGACATGCTATGCATTCTAAATTTGTAACAAATGAATAGGCAGTCGTATTCATAAGGTAAATATGAGATGAGATAGAACAATTACACGACGATAGATTCCACCAGTATAGGTAGCCAATCTGTGCGTCGACCGCGTAAACGATGCCATCGTGCACTATAGCATCAGACAGAAATGTTTCCACAACAGGATTGATGATGAGCCATAACCATGTATGGCGACCGGATTCCAGATAGACTAATCCCTTGTTGAACAAGGCAATGAGCTTGTAATCCATGTAGTCTTCTGATGGTGTGGGCACTTCGCAGATTACAACTTTCTGCAAATAGAGGTCGAGCCAAAAGCTTGACGCGTCTCGTGCATAGTAGGCAGGAGTATCCGGCGGGCCGCGAGGCTCGATGGCGGCGGTATCCAAAGATGGAAGGGTGATCTCTCGCTGGCTGTAGATATCCACGAGGCGCCATGGACTACCAGATTGGTGTGTGAGGACGACCCAGTTGGCCTTCATGCCCGCCCAGTAGTGGCCGCGCATGAAGGGCAGGTGGACGGGTAGTGGTAGCATGTCGAGGGGCACCACGGCAACCTCCGTAGGATTGTCAAGTCGGTGTCTGGGCCACCTGCGAGGATCGGGCATCAGCAAGTAGGGTGTCTTGAAAAGAGCCGGCCGGTTGCAGACGAGTAGACGGTACAAAGACACCGAGCATGCGGCCAGACGGACGGTGATGAGCAGGTCCATACGACTACAGATCTGCTCCAAGAGAACATCGGGGAGGGAATTCCAATCGCGGCTCTGCGTGTCAGTCGGTTCTGCCATTGGGGTTTTCGGTGCCTGTGAGCCAGCGGGGAAGTGGATTCGGGCGGGCGATCGAAGAAGCTTCTCCTTGTGTGGCCGAGCAGTGAGCGGGGGGATATGGTACGCGCGAGCTACCAAGGAAGATGGTGCGGGCGGGCTAGTAGTGAGCGGGGGTAAATGGTGTGCGGCCGACGATGGGGGAGAGAGGAGGAAGAAGAAGAGAGGAGGAAGAAGAGTGGAAGACGGGGAAGAAAGTGCATTCAATCTCAATTCTACTAGTACTACTACCAGGATATACCGTCCTTCAGAGTGTAAATAGTTACACCGATGACATGTGGGTCTACCACAACAGGGCCCATATGTTAGTTAATGGAGGACAGAGGTGCGTAGGCGTATTTGCGGAAGCGTGCTCTACTGGCAAACATGATGGCAGTACTTGGTAAGGCTGATTTAGTAACACCAACACGCTGGTTCAGCTTATTAATTACGTGTCCCATCTGCTGTAGTGTGTATTGTCACTTCACTGCGAAGACTAGTTGAATAGTTCTCTCTGACCAAGATGGGGAATAAATGGATCGCGGGGACTTCCTTTCTACAGTAGCCCTATGCCTCTACGCTCACTTCACTCATTTTGCTCCGTACCTAGTCACTTGTTGAAATCTGTAGAAAGACAAATACTCCGTATTTGAGAATAGAGGGAGGCTTTTACTCCGTACTACTCCCTCCGTTCCAAAATAGATGACTCAACTTTGTACTATATTTGGGAACAGAGGGAGTATCACCATATGGAGGGAACAGAGGAAGCTTGAAATATGAACATGTCAATGGGAGGGAGTAAGCCCCATGCATGCATGCATGCAACATGCAACACTCACACGTACACATGGACGCACGCAACACTCACACACCCATGCGGCACACAGCACACGACGCAACACACACGCTCACTCTCAAGTGCTCAACCTACTCCCTACGTCCGTGAAAGACTGTACATTTAGAGATTTACACATTGACCAGGGCATAATTAATGCCCAAAAGTAGCAGACTTATGTGTGCATGTGACCATTGAGATAAGAAGATTAAATGAAGGCCGTTGCATGTTGTAATTAAGGATAGACCTGTAGCCTATACCTACAGCACAAGTTGGTGCATTAGTCAATCAATATCGATTTAGTAGATTAAAGGCTAAATGCATTGGAAGTGTAGATGTACATCATGTAGTACACTCTTTGTTGGAAGACCGAGGGAGGACACGTGCGTGCACTCACATACACAGCCAGGGCGGTTCGTGCGCAAGGGTTGGACTCGTTTCGCGCCTGTGTAAAGTTTTGTTCAACTGATTTCTTTGCGCTGCCAACTGACAGGTGGGACCCAGAAACCAGGTGACAATTTAACCAGTCAACAAAGTGCCACGTCGACTATGTGGCCGGTCAGTAGGGTGCAATACGGTGCTCTACGATGAGCTAGTGATTGCATAATCACCGCAAAACTGTATATAGTGACCGTAAAGAGCGTACTGTTACATACGTTGACCGCCAGTGTATTTTTCTCGTTTCAAATTAAGCCATACTAATCCGAAAGGATGTAGTATGGACTAGTACTACTAGTACTAGTACTGCTTTGATGTGTCCCGTCAACTCGCCGAACAAGGAGAAGCTTGCTTACTATGCCTCTCCCTCGCCCACACGCGCGGTGGTTCGCAGGACGAGGAGAGGGTTTTGACAACATCGCCCTCTCCCTCTCCCTCGCCCTCGCCCTTGCGGTGGACGTGCAGCAGTTCAATCGGTGTCATAATGCCAGAAGCATATTGTACTGTAGTATCATCATTGTTGGACCTTCCGAAGAGGCTTGAGCCAAGTGCAAGGTTCACACGAGTACGAACTGTTGAACCTCCCGAAGAGGCAAAGAGCCAAGCGCAAGGTTTTATAGGAGTTGTCGTCCTAGTAGGAGTGTACTAGTACAACTATAGCGAACGATGCTACTGTATGATGCCGCCACGTCATGTATATCCAAAGCTGTGCCACCTTTTTTCCCCAAAGAGCGTGTTGGAGCCCGTGCAACAACCACACAAGTTGCACGTAGACATAACACATTTACTAGTAATAAATTCTAAAGGACAAATGCAAGTATGCCACACAAGTTCATCTCCAACTCATGTGATAAATTTGTGCACGACTAGTCTACATATATTCACAGCGCTACCGTTCACAATTACCGTACTCCACTTACACGTTATAGATGGGCTACATGTCCTCCTCCAGGTTCCAGTCCCAGGTGTTCTTCATGGATGGCACGATCCATAGCGGTGGGCAACGGGAATCATTGTCGTAGCTTTCTAGTCCGGTTCCACACGATGGAGACTCATCCAAGCTGAAGCGGCATAAATCAGGGATAGCGTGTCCCAGCATGTCGTTCATCCGGGGGTGCGCACTGAAGACACAACCATGCTTCATGAACGGCAGGCCTTCCGTGTCGTGCACGGAAGGTGGCATCCGCTTCACAATGGGGTAGCTATCCCCGATGAAAAGCGAGTACTCTCCAAGAGTATTCCTCGGCACCCATGTAGCATCACGGGGGTCGAAGTCGGCGCCGTTCATCTGGTACACGCGGCATCCCAGATCTGCACACATGGTGACGTACATAGTCAAGGTCCATGCATAATAATGTTGTGCTCAAATGTGGCGGTCAGTAATACTGTGCAGCAAATAGTACTACTCCGGTATAGAGGAAGTAAAATAACCGGCTTATTATATATAGCCACTCTTGGCTACATGGATGAGATAGTAAGACACGGAAAAACAAAAATGGTGGCAGCTAGTGGGTTCAAGTCTTCAAGGGCCTAGCTAGCTATACGCGTCCTCCAAGGTAAAAAGTACTCCTACTAGTACTACAAAGTATACTACTAGTACAACAATGAAAGAGAAGGCGAGAGGGTTAAAAAATGAAATACCTGGGTAGATGGTGACGGTCCGATCGTGGTAGATTATGTGACCATGTTGCACATCAGTGGTACCATGGGTAACGACTGCTAAGATAGTTGATCCCAATATGCCAAAGTCAGCTACAAGGTTCCAGGTTAGACCGAATCGTGGATGCAAATGCACATCCAGGATCGGCGATCTTATTTTGATCGGGGGATGACTAGTCCCTGCAAAATAATGGAGTACCGTTAGGGATGCAAATGATGGTTTGTGCATTCCGTTTGTAATCTCCCGTACTGTAGGATGTCAACCAAATGAAACAAGTCCCCTGGCTTGTCACTGCGAAGATGCGGTCTAGGTGGCGCACGGCATCTTCAAACGTGTAGGGGTACAAATCTGCCCCCGCCAACATGCGCCAGCCTCTGCCGTTACTGCCTCCTGCATTGATGGCAATCCTTATGTCGAACACCGCAATGAGATAGTAATCATCGTAGCCGCGTCGCTTTGTTGGCGGGTCCGCAATTGCTATCTTCTTCAGTCTCATGTAGGCATCATCATACGTATTCTTGCCCAGCCAGTCCGGAAGGCCGATCCCGATGGTGGAGAAGGGGTCTACCGGTACGGCCGCACTGCTGTGGATGTTGTGGAAAATCATGGTGGTATCCGGCTGGAGGTATGAAAGCCAATCTTCGTTGGCACCGACCTAGACCTATATATAAGACGGTGGGCAGCGGAGAAATTATGGGATGGAAATGGAATAACTAAGTACTACATGATCAAACTCCATTACTGACCTGCTCATCGGACAAAATCCGACTACCTCTCAACGTCGTCAACTCTAGCGGAGTCAATGTGCAACCATGGCCAGGGAGCGGTGGACTGTTCGAAGAATTGTCCCATAGAAGAACCTTCTCCTCGAGGATGCATGGAAGACCAACAAGCACGGCCTTTTCCCAAGCCTGTTTAAGCAACGTCTTGAAAAAGTTAGTGCAGGAAGCACCGAGTCTTGCGGCGGTGAGGACATCGAAGCGGCGTGCGATTTCTCCCAGAGAATCATCGTCCAAGTTCTCCCAGCCCCGACGAGGAGGAGAACCGCCTGGCGAATCCATGGGAGCAGCGACGAACTGCCTTCTCTTCGGGGGGGGGGGGGGGGAGGGGAACTGGCGAGGAGGAGATACGAACGTAGTAACCGCAGGGCCTCGTCCCTTCCAAGTGTAGATCGTTACTCAGCGAAGGGGTGAGGCTATTATTTACTACTCTAAATAATAGCACTAGTAAATAATAGCACTAGTAAGAAATTTTTGGCACTAGGTAGTAGTTTTTGGTACCATGGAGTACTAGTACTAGCATTATGGAACGTTATGGGATTGCATTATACTGTAAATAATAGCACTAGTAAGAAATTTTTGGCACTATGTAGTAGTTTTTGGCGTGGATTAAGAAATTTTGGGTATGTTTTTGCCATTTTTTGTACACAACAACTAGTGTCAAAAAACGCCGTACATTATGTGATGGAGGAGTGCGTACTCGTACTGTAGCAGTACTAGTACTACTTTTCTCAACTACTCCTCAAAAAAGCACCCAATTAATGCTCTTGTTTTCCTCAAAAAAGTATGTTTACCAATGCATTAATTGCAATGCATGCATGCATAAATTACATTCATTGGTCAATTTTATCTTAACACTTGCATGCAATGATTTAATGCACCTTGGAATCTGAACATGTGATGGGAAACAACCAAATTGAGCCTTATAAAATGGAAAAACTAAAATTTTGAGATGAGCCCTATAAACCGGAAAGGAGGGAGTACTATACTTCTAGTCTAGTCTTGTATAGTGCACTAGTTTTGAACTCTTGAATCTCAGGGCCAAGGAGCTACAGTTGGAAGTGGAGGGTACTACTGTTCTCTAGAACCATCGCTGTACTATCAATGCAGGGGAAGTACACCTGCGTAGTGGCCTAGTGGGTACTCTCGGTGCTCTATTCAGCCGCTCCTCTCACGTAGCTGGCCTACTCAGCCGCTCCTCTCATGCACACACTAGCAGCCTGTTTATCAGCGACGGTTACTGCGGGGGCAGAACATTTGAGTTATTTGATACAGCGAGACTAGGCTTTTCACTTCCATTTGTGGAGGTGTAATGGATCTCGTCGAACTTTGTTAGTAGTTCCTTCTTTATGAATGAGATGAAGCAAAGCTTTTGCCTCTGTTTAAAAAAACACATCAAGAGGAATTTCTTTTATAGTAGAACCGATAATGGAGTGAAGTCCATGCATGCAATGCCACAAGCTACAGAGTAGTAGTAGAGCACTTTACGTACAGGGCCATATTGCACAGTTCCCAATGCCCCGCTAGGCTTTTCCGGCTCCTCGGGCTTAATTGGGAGGCGCTAGTTTAAATATGCTACTAGCTGGAAGCTGCAAGCGAGGTGCGGCTAGGGCCAGCACGGGAGCCACGGGATGTTGGGAAGGAAAACCCGTTCACGTGGCTAGGCTGTCCAGACTCCAGTGCACCCAGATTGTGGGGCCGCACGTCCGTTTGACTTCAAAACTCAAATTACCCGTGTAGAATATTGGCTCGCAGCGAAGTGTAGTACTCCCTCCGTTCCAAATTACTTGTCACAGGTATGGATGTATCTAGATGTATTTTAGTTCTAGATACATCCATTTCTGCGATGTATCTAGATAGTATACTATTTTTAAAAAAAAGGCCGCCGTGCGTTCGGCCGGGATCGAACCCAGAAAACGAGGTATACACTCCCGCGACCACTAGTAGTACTCGTTGGAGTACAACGCAACCTAGAATCGCCTTTTATCGCTAGTAGTGCGCACATTGTTCCTTACAAGAAACCCCTAAGAGCATGGTTAATAGTATAGCCAGCTGCTGGCTATAAGCCAGTGCCATGTCATCTACAACCCATCTTATAGCCAACATGTAGTAGTAGTTTATTTCTTATAGCACGCTGACTCAGCTCTATTGTACTTGCTCTAATAATGCAAGAAACCACTAAAATACCAAGAAACTACTACCACTTGCATACGTGGCAGACTTAAGATAAGACTACCTTATCAACCATTGTACTCCTCTTACCAACAAAAATCCTCGAGTGACCTCCTACGTCCGGCCCGTCCACCTAGTCATCCTCGGCCATGGCACGTAGCTACCGCCACCGGCAGAAGGCGAGGTCAAAACCGCCGGCGGTGCGGAGCCCATGTTGCGGTAGCCCGGATGCCAGCTCCGTCCGGCGCTCGCGGCCGCTAGCTAGCCAAGATAGCTTCGTCCAGCTGCTTGTCTGCAAGGTTTGCTAGCTAGATTGGCACGACAGCGCGGTGGCTTGCTCGCATGCGCCGCGCTAAGGCCAGCCATCTGGCTCGAGCGAAGGCCAGCGTGGCGGCTTGCTCGCTCGTGAGTCACGCTTGGGCCAGCCTGCCAACCTATGCGGAGGCCAGCGCGGCGTTCGGCCCGTCCGGCGGAGCGGCAGCCAACTCGCTCATCACCGGCGCCACTGAAGAACACGCATCAATACTGTTTGAAGTAATTTGCAGGAAAAATAATTATTTGAGGGGGAATAACAGGATAGAAGGTCAGATGTGGGTCCCTCGTGTCAATGGTCAAACAAAATGTGTTGGTTTAAGCTGCCTCGTCAGCACGGACATGTGGGCCAACCCTGTCATAAATGGGTTAAAATGAACCTAATCGGTAGGAGTACTAGGTAGTTTTTGGCGTGGATTAAGAAATTTTGGGTATGTTTTTTCTATTTTTTGTACAATAGATTCCTCCTAGGGCTGGTTGAAAGTGGTAGTTTTTGGTTAAATACTCTACATATTGTAAGTAGGTGTGGAATTTAAGCTTTGGAAGACAATAAGCAAGGCTAGTTACATAGTGCATATGTGTACATGATTGAAAGTAAATATCAACCATGAGTGACGAATATCTTGATGGAAAACTCGAAACTATGGAATACTAGGAAAAGAAATGCATGGTTGGAAATACTAGCAATGTTCATGTCCATTTCAACGAATCACAATTAGAATAATACTTATTCACAAACTTGGTACAAAACACTCTAATTTTGATATACATATTCCTTGGGCTGTTTTTGTGAGGTCAGGGAGGGATGTGGTTGGTTTTAAGATACTAATTATGGGTTTTTCTGCAAATTCGTAGACAAGTGGGATGTTGGTTATAAAAGGCAACAACTTACCTCACAATCGTTAGATGTAGATCTAATGGTCACAAACGACGGATGGCAGACACACCAGCATCACCAACTTAGTTTTGTGTAGGAGTACTAGAAAGATCCGTGCATTGCACGGAACATCAAGATGCATTTTTTTATAAAACACTTGTTGTGATTGACCCTTGCGGGAGTAATCCCATGTGTAAAAAATAATGATATCTCGAGAAATATGAGATAAGGTGAAGAGGAGTGGGGTGTGGTGGTGGTTGGTGGTCGGACTGAGCGGAGGCATGGGGATTGACGACGCCGGCTGCGGCCACCAGGCCAGTTTGTTCCAGAGGCTTCCTTTATTAATTGCTCAACAATGAGGTTTGTTGGAGATAAGGATGAACGAGGGAAGTCCTTGTCTGCAAATGTGGAGAGGGGTGCAGGTATCTTTTAGTTTAATTTCCATCCGTCAGATATAGATCGAACGGTCTATATTGCAAGATGGCACACGTACCATCATCACCAACTCGGTTTTTTATAAGAGAAGAAATATAAGTATGGAGATACAAACGTATTATCGATACTTGCTTCCGTAAACTAGCATCTACATTCTATTCAACGCCTCGGCACGTGGGGCCTTAGCACAATGACTTCTCGACTGTGTAAAACGAAGATTTTCCCGTCGCCGACAAGGAGGGGGTGACGGCGGCGCGCTTTTTGGCTTGCTCTAGTCCTAGTAGTCAAACTAGGTGGTCTAAGCACGTGTACATTTATTCTTTTTCACGTCTCGTGTTCGTCGTACTGCCACGACTGTTCATGAATAGACAGTAAGTTATTCACGGGGAAACCCTTGTTGAGCGTGTTTGCGAGAGAGAGAGAAAGAGAGAGAGAGAGTGATATGTTAGAGACTGAGGCAATGATAACAGATTCTTTGTGTCTCTGTGTGTGGAGGATAGAGAGAGACATGTACATGGGGATTTGTGTTGTGTAACGTGGAGACACATATACATAATTAGAGAGTGAGTGTGTGAGATACACATGCAGACATGAGGAGAGATGAGGATCCAGGTAAATGGGTGTTTGTGCGTGTCTGTGTGTGTTTGTGCATGCGTTTGTGTGTGAGAGGCAGAGAGTGTATGTGGAGTAGAGAGACCACTGATGATGTAAACCTAGTATAAGGGAAGGGGGGATGGTGTGACATGTGTAGTAGCGAGATAGCACGGGTGCGGGCGGGGGGAGCAGACTATTTGGAAGAGACATCGAGTGTGTGTGTGGGAGAGCGAGAGAAAGAGAGAGCTAGCGACGGAGAGAGAGAGAGAGTGAGAGGAAGAGAGGGGGCGAGAGGGGTCGTTTGTGTCCATAAAGGGCGTATAGATAGGGAGACAATGTTGATGTTGTCCGAAATTGGCCTATGAATGGAGACGCAAGGGAAGCAAGTCATCGTGTGTGTGATAGGGACTTCATGAGAGATCTAGAATAGATGGTGTAGAGAACAATGTGCGAAATCGAGAACGATTATACATTAGGGAGCTATGCAAAGAGTCACGACATATATGTATACGGGGAAAGAGCTGGGGCGGGTCCGCATGTGTGAGAGATAGAAAGAGGAGAGTGGTGCACAAGGAGACAAAGTGTGCTTGTTTGCAGTGGGGGTGGTGTGTGAGGTGAGTGCGCGAGAACCACATAACTAGGGAGATGGACGTTTGGTGGTGACGTTTTGTGTGTATGGGAAATATACACACTACATAGTGCGTGTGCTTGGGTAAGAGAGATAGAGGGAGACCTAGAGAGTGAGGGAAGAGATGTGTGCATGCCCGAGAGACAAAGTTATAGAGACCTATGTTGGGGTCCGGACTTTACAAGAGAGAGGGGTGTTAATGTGCTCGTGTGTTGGTGTTTGGGGGAGAGAACGTCTTCTGTGTGTGTGTGTGTGTGGTGGGGGGGTCGACTTCAGATAAAGAGTGAGGTGTCTATATTTGAGGGACTTTAGCGTAATTGAGATATCGTGCACTCATGGTTGGTCAATTTGTTTCACAGTTTGTACTATAAGATAACGATACTTTTGAACATGCGTGATATACCTTGATGTACCAGAATTAGAAACCTAAGATTGGAATTTTGGAATTCGACTCCATCATTAGCTTTTGTAATTCATTTAAACGGAGGTACATTTTTTAAGCCGGGATTTCGTGATTTCAAATTCATATATCAAACTAGAGATATACACATACGGGCATGTTCAAACTTTATAATCATCCACTTTATTCATACACATACACATTTTTGCTTTTGTCATCATATTTAGGATAAACACATTTGGAATTTCATTTGAATTGGACCGTATGATGGTATTTGCTTATAGTAGCTCAATGATCCATATTTGAATTGAATGGAGAATCTAAGTTTCGAGTTGGAGACATTGATTTTCAAAACTTGCACATTTTTTTGCGTGCAAAACAAACAATTTGTCGACCATGATATCATAGTCGGCCGTACGAGAGAAGAATACTTATAATTTTAGGCGCCAAAAGCTTTCAAACTTCCGCTCACATCGAAATATCACGTGCCCGAAAGTTTAGCCCTGCGATATTCCTGTTTTACCACTGCCACATGAACGGAAAAGGGCTGCTTTGGTAACTCCATTGTTTTCCCCTCTTTGCCCCCAACATTCTTCCCCAGAGCCCCTCCCCTTATCCTCCCCGACCCCCCCAACCACGGCAAGCCGCCGAATCTAGTCCTCCGCCGCAGCGGTGGACCTCACACCCCGCTGGATCTACCTTCCGCACCTTGGAACCCCCAACTGCCAACTCACCACTTCACTGGAGCCGCTTCAGCGACTGGCTTGTCCACCGCTCCAGATCTCCTTGACCGCCATCATGGTCCACCACACCGGATCAGCTTAACCGGCGCCCTCATCCACCACAACGTAGGCCCTTCACAGACTCCTTCGTCCGCCCCTTCGCTGGCCCTTCATACAAGCCCTCGTCCGCCGCAACAGATCCGCCTCACCGAAAGCACTGTACAACGCGCCCGCCGAAGCCTTCGTCCACTGCACCCGACCCGCTCCATGGACGCCATACTCAACTCCACCGGCCCTGCTTTACCGACGCTGCAGCCTCATTAGGTTATTTCGATTTGTACTCCTTTTGGTTTTTCTCTTTATCATGCAACTGTTCACTTACGACAGATGAGCTTTCTTGTATGTTGACAGGCGCCGCAACCGTAGCACCGGAGCCACTTCAGCGACGGCGTCAGCCGGCCCAAACTCAACCGCAACACGAGCAGCATCAACAATCCTTAGCTATCAAGTATGACAACGATACCCATACGCCGCCGAGAATCAGGTACTATTATCCAATGGCCGGCGCCTACGTTCACTTTTCTAGCACAAGTAGCGCACCTTTGAATTTCTTCAGGGCATCATTTAGTTTTTCATGAGGCGCGTTATTCTGCTTGCACCTGTAGGGCCATACTTCTGGCAGTGAACATGTTACATGTGCTAAATTACATACCAGTGCACATATAGTTAATATGCTTTAGTTTTGTTCTGATGCCACCTGCTGGTTCCATCAGACTGCTTAATGTTCTCTATGCTTAATTACACATCAGCAAACTAGCATATGGTTCTGCTGCTTTTTGTTCGTTTTACCCTACATTTTCTGATGCTAGCTATTACATCACTGCTCCGAGCCTCTGTTCATTACTTGTTTGTGTGTTCTTGATCTTCCCAAGTTGCATGACTAATTTGATGCTTCTATTAATTATGGAGCTGCCAACCCCATCAAGCAAAATATTTGTTCTTTTGGGGCTGGCACCTCGAACAAGCATAAAAATATAGGGAAGCAGATATACTCCCTCCGATTCTATTTACTCTGTGCATAACTCTTGACCCACATACCAAGGAGGGCACTGGTTTAATTTTTCTGGACTAATTTGCCAATAAATTAGGGCAGAGGCGGATGGGGCAGGGCACAAAAGGAAACCAGCGCTAGGAACCGGCAACGCACAGACTAATACGAGAAAACTGAGAAAAAGTTATACGCAAAGTAAAAAGAATCGGAGGGAGTATTGTCGTGTATGCACACACCCTTCTTTCATTAGTTTAGATGAACCATTGATGATCAATTCGGACCAGTGCATGCGATTAAAATTAATTTTACCTAAATAGATGGTGCAGAATAAACTACAACAACTAGATTTGCAACCACGGGATGCTGACGATATCTTCAAAGAACATTGCAACTGCAGCTAGGCTTCACAGCAACATATGGTAAGCCAGTGTGTTTTAGTACATGTGAAATGTAATGCGAGTGGGCTGCTTTCTTGGCTTGTGCCCTCAACGTGTAATCCTACCGAATTACAAATAGTTCAGTTGTCTGCTTTGCTGTATTGCTTGATTCGAATACTTATTTGTTGTTACGCTATACCTGAGTTGGCCAATATGTCAGCAGTGCCTGCTGTACTATCGTAAAGAAATGCATGCCTATTTCATTTGAGTCCTTAACTTTTCCTCTCAACTTCATCACAAGACTGTCTTCGTAGTTTGTATGAGACCACACTGTTAAGTGCTTTCTCAGATTATTTCAACTGCTTAGATGCCTTGGCAACTTAAATATAGCGGCTGTACACTCCCTTTCAACTAGGGATGTCAACTGGGTCCGGTTTAATCCCGATTAAAGTCCACTAGTGGTATGATAGTTCAAAAGAGTTTTTGTTTTTTTTGAGGAAAATGAACTAGGGAGGTAGAAAAAACTAACTAGATGGGACTGGCGGATTTCGTTTATTTGCCACTTACATCCCTAGTTTCATCTTACCATTTTAATTTATTTTCGGCTGATGCTGCTTCGAACCATTTAAATATAGTTTGCCATGCTCGGCAATAATTCGTCCGTCGTTTACCATGGAAGCTTACTGCCTGGATCATACGATAACTATCTCTTATTGATGTCCAACGAAAACCGTCCAGGATGCCGTTCACACTAGGACACAATGTACAACCCCAGAATCTATTTGTGGAAGCAGTGCGCCATCCATGTTACCAGATGGTAGCAGTTCAGAGGCAACACCGCCGGAGAGCAGTCTGAGCACATATATTATAGTGCTTGAGGCTCTACTAGAGGCAGAAAGAGATGGCGTGCCTGCCATGAATGAGGTAATCTTTATCTTGAGGCTGGAAATTACGGAATTAGAGGGACGCATTATGCAAGCAACCCAAGAATTGGAGGAAGTAAGAATGTTGCATTTGAAGACGGAGGAGGTCCTGCTGTTTCTGCTATCTGAAGCCCAAGATAATCCCGGTTCTTCTTTAGATACTAGTTGAAATTTCCATTAGATTATTGTACTTGCATGTTGTGTCATGTCTCTGAATGGATTATGTTGCAAGACCCCCTATGTTGTCCATGTGTTGTAATGATCCGAATTTTTTAGGCGAGGTAATCCTCAGTACTTGTATGATTGACATAAGGTGAACTGTTTTTCGTGTGAGCATATTGTATTGGATGAAATAACTGTTTGACTCAGAGTGTATCCAACCTACTGAATTCGAAGATCACGACATTTCTAAATCATAATCATATATAAAGGTGGAATAAATCTTTGTTGTGGTTTTGAAGAAATAAATAACAAAACGTATAATTATCTGTGGATATTCATAATCGAATACAAATTGTATTTGAATTTAGTTTGCCAGGTCCTAGGGCAAACGTGAATGCTAATTCTCCCAAGTTTTTAACGAAGCGGCTAAACACCCACTATAATTTGTGGGCTGCCCGAAGCAAGTGTTTGTGAGATGGAAATTACTGTCTACCCCTGACACTTGACATCCTTATCGACAGGATTTACACTGCTGTCGATAGGGGTAGACCACTAACTTCAATCAGACGTGACACGACAGCCTCTGAGCCCATTCAGACACAGTGGGCGCCAAACGTGGGCGGCAAAACACATTTGATTCAAGCTCATCCGAAAGACATGTGTCTCTTCCTCCATTTCCCCATTCATACACGGTGGGCGGCAAAACAAACTCTCCTCGTCCGAAATCGATGTAGGCTTATATTTTAAATAGGGGCAGATGTGTAACTTCCATCAGACGTGCCACAACCGCCCTACCTGTCAGCCCCGTTCATACACCGTGGGCGCCAACCGTGGGCGGAAAAACACCCTCTCCTCGCCCGAAATAGTTACCGGCAAATATTTGGGAGATGCGAGATTACCGTCCTATCCCCAACCGACGCGATGTCCGAAATTTTAAACGAGGGATAAGTTCGTAACTTTCCCCCATTTTAGAGAAGCGCGTCCCAAAGTTTGAGATCCCCCCTCCCCTCCATTTCCCCATTCATACACCGTCGGCGGCACGACAACCTCCGCACTGCGGCTAGCCTCCTCCGTCCGCCACCCCATCCTCCACCTTGCCGGAGCCGCTACCCCTACCCCGTCGTCCACTGCAAGAGATGGACGTCTCTCATCCACGACGCTAGACCAGGATCCTTTCATCGCCTCCTCTCGCTTCATCGGCGCCGTCGTCCACCTTGCCGTTGCCGCTCCTACGACTGCCTCGTCCACGGCAACAGGATATATCCCCCCGACCCGGCCAGCTGCCGTCTAAAGTCTTCTTCCCCGCCGCCGATAGCCATCGCACCCGCAACACCCTCAACGTATCAGCATAGGCCTACACGGCGTCGCAAGAGAGCTGGTACTCTTCCATATGTGCTTTGTTCGGTTTGCACCTTCAGATCCGCCATGGCACGGGCACTATACTCGTAAAGCTTATGGCTTCCCCCCTTCATATTCACTACCATCATCGTAGGTGCTTCGTGTCATGCTAGCACTGCTCCTCAAGACCTCAACCCAAAGCTTACATGTTGAAATACGAATCTGATATGATGCTCATATCACTAAAATAGAGAACGTTTAATTGGTCACCTAATGTTCCTATATTCGTTTCGAAAAGCATGTGCGCCACCCACTGGTCCAGCTAGTTCCACTTTCCTGATTTTTCTCTTGATGCTTAGGGTTTCCCCTTTTATATACTCTACTATGATCTGCGTAGGTGCTTTCTGTCGTACTAGCATAACTCCACCCTTGAAGCTAAACAACACAACACTCAGAATTCGAAAGCTTAGTTGTTCAAATATGATTGTGATATGATACTGATATTAGTTAACCGACACATTTAATAGGTTAGCTAAAGCTCCCACTTGAGTTTCCAAATGCATGTCACGACATATAGAGAGACAGCATAATTGCATTTCTTTGTCACTTGTTGACCGTACTTTCTTGTCCATACCAAATCTTAGTTGTTATTTCAAAGCAAACATCGGTTGCTAACTACCCTTTGTGTGGTTTGCAGCTTCAGATCTGCCATCCCACTGCCAAGGTCAACACTGTACTCATCATTCTTATGTTTTTCCCATTTTATGATGACCACAATCAGCCTATGTGGTTCGTGTCGTAATAGCACTGCTCCACCCATCAAGCTAAACAAGCTTAGTTGTACAAATTCATATATGATATTATTGCTGATATTAGTAATTGGTTAGCTAAATGTTCCTACTTTAGTTTCGAAATGCATGTGAGCCACATATGGAGAGATTGGAAAGAATAGTATTTCTCTGTGCGCTCTGGTTCATCATGGGTGGCCAACCGACATTGTATTAAAAGACTTGTAATATCTTCAATCTGCTTGCTCTTCTGCTCTTCTTTAAGATGATACTCTTCTCTTGCGGTCGACTGGTCAGGTTGAGTCGTTCTCCCTTAGTATATTTTGAATCTGTCAGGTCAGGTCAACTTGTTCTTCTTTACTATATGTTGAAGCTATCATCTGCGAAGTGTCATCACTTCTGGAGCTCTCATATTTTGAGTAGTAGGCCACATTATATTAATGCACACAACAAATTACAGCATGCATGGCATCTTTTAAAAGAATTGCAGAGATAGCACAAAGGGGTTTACAGGGATGCAGTATTGGATTAGAATCACTTCTGCATTACAAAGAAAATCTCACTTGTTTTTATGTTTTCACGCATGTCAGATATTGAACATTATCAAAATGAATATGAGAATGGGTGCACGAGAGGAATATTGCGGAACGATCCACTGGCTATCAGACTTGGCATGGTGGAGGATGGCCTATCTTATTCACCCATCAAGGTGCTTGCTCTAACTTTGCAAAGTTGTATTGTTCGCACATATTTTGCATCTGACCTCTTGCATTACTTCTACTTTGTTACACCATCTGCTTAGTTTAAGCATCATATATGAGTATATGCCATACCTATCATTTTCTGTACCTATTCCATGTGTCGTCACACTATGTTTTTCCAGCCAGATGTTCTTCTTTCGTAATAGGTGTCCAAAAGGAAGAGGGTGAGTGCAGGTCGTCAAGGAGTACAAACTAGGTATTTGTAAAAGGTAGTGATACCTGTTAAATCAGATAGATCAGCAGCCACAGAAAACACAGGCCCAACTGTACCACACTTTACCCCTACTCCAGTGGCCAAACCCCTATTAGAACTGCTGGGAGCCCAGCGTCAGGTACTGTCTATGATATCAATTCAAAATTTGAACTCCTAAATTTTTGCTTGTGCCTTACCTTTTCTCTTGTATGAAAACTAATTTCAGATGAATATCCTTGCTCAAAGGATCATACGATCTCAAAACAATAATGGGCTCTGCATTGCTCTTGTCAGTACCTCTCTCCCTTTTGCCTTGTGACGCTGTACTTAATTAATTGCTATTTGATTATGTATCATCAGTCTGCACCTGAGCTTCATTATCCTTTGTTTCTTCCAAGATTATTTGATCTATATTTACTCTTTGCAAAATGTAGAATGATGGCAACGCTTATAAACAATTTTGTTTGGGAATTTATTGAATTATCCTTCCATCAACATGGAGAAGGGCTTTGTCCAGCCCGTGTTAACATGTAATGTAAGTTCATCCTTCTCAAGCCTTCAAACTTTGTTCTAGTATAGATTAGGGTATGCATCATTTCCTCCACTGCTGTTTGCTTTGCTGTTTACATCTAATTGGATGTTTGCAACAACTACCAGTTTCAAATTGTAGTTGTAAAAACATGTTCCTTATGCAGAACAGATCCATTTATTTGCTTATATAATTGTGAAACCTGTTACGTGTCTCCTTGTTTCTTTTTCAGACTCGTATCTCTTACTCCAGGCAGAACTTTAGGGAAGATAGTGAGCCAAACCATTTTGAGGACAGCGAGATGACCCCAAGGTCCTGTCTTGATGAAGACAGTGAGTTGAAGCTACTCACCAGCAGGTGTGAGACAACCTCTATGCAGTCGCTGCCTCAATCAGTTCGACTTCTTCAGTCTCAACTTAAAGCAGAAAGGCTTGCTTCAGCTCAACTCCGACTTGAAGTCAAAGATGCAATGAAGATGTCAGAGGACTGCCGTGCGCACCATCATGCCTTAAATCTAGTGTTGATGCATCTATCGTTGACACAACTAAGGTCTACTCAGCTTCTTCAGCTGTTTTGGGGGGCCCGACCTGGCCAGGCCTAGTGCCTTCTGAAGTGCTCTCAGTTTTGTATATTCTTTTGTCGGTGCATTTATTTGCACTGGTGGCGAACTTTGATGCCCAGTGGATGTAATATGTGTGATAGCCGTGATAGCCTAGCGTAAGTTGCTTGCTTATTTATTTCCTTATTGTCTTGTTTATTTGTTTGCTTCTAGTCATTGCAGTTCTTTTTCCGTGGTTTGCTAGTGGCTGCATTGACCTATTTTTTAGAACTAGGCCACAATAACCATGGGCTAATATTTACTGTAGTGACACTGGGCCTCCTACGGGCCGTAGAAACAGTGGGCCTTCTACGGGCCGTAGAAACAATGGGCCTTCTACGGACCGTAGAAATAATGGGCCTTCTACGGGCCATATCATCAATGGGCCTTATACGGGCAGTATGATCGATGGCCAAACATGGGCCAATAACAGGCCGCATTATGGCCGTAAACAGGCTAGAGTTGGAATCGTCCGTTCATGGGCCGACCATAACGGGCCAACGTTAATAGGTCGTATTTGATCACGCTATGAAAATGGCCCAACGTATTAACGGACCACAAATGGGCCAACTGTAACCACGGGCTGAATTTGGCCCACTTGCAGAAAATGACAGTAACGGGCCATAAGTAAACGAATGCTAGAAATGAGCCCAAGAATAAATGGGCTCTGAGAAGGCCGAAAGATAACATGGGCTGGAAACGGCCCAAGGGAATAACAGGCCGTTAATGGGTATAAAGTGATACGCTGTTCATCACGGGCCAGTTTCACCACGGGCCGTTAATGGGTGTAAAGTGATACACTGTTCATTACGGGCCAGTTTCACCACGGGCCGTTAGTAGGCCAAGAGTTACATAGGGCCTCATATGGGCCGAAAGACATCATGGGCCAGAAGTGAAAACGGGCTGGAATCATATTGGATGGCCCAGATGACGCTACTGGGCCTAATTCAGATAGGGCGTAACGGGCCTTGGGTTAGCGGGCTGTAAATGGGCTATATTCGAACAGGCCGTTAACAGGCTTTCCATGGGCCAGCCCGCCAGCCTTTACACAAGAATGGGCCTTTGTTGGGTCGTGCCACGTGTCGACGTATCATAGGCGCCTATCTGACCCACTGACGAGCTGACACGTGTTTTGTCCGGCCAATATGAATTTTACATGTGGAAATTTCCCATTGGTCGGGGCTGTTAATGGGTTATTGGATCCAAAACCCAACCCGATAGCTTAACGGCGTTCCGTTACGGTGGATGCCACGTGTCGGTCACCCTTGACAAAAGCACTTCTGTGACGCGCGATTTATCGTCATGGAAGTGGACTCTTCCGTGATGATAATTTTAGTAATTTCATGGAACACTTCTACGACAGCACAGGTATGGCTATCTTGATTCTGTCATAAATTTGTCATGGATGTACATGCATGACAAAAAAAAGCGACCTACTGTGACAAACACGTGTCATCACGGAAGTGTATTTTTTTGTAGTGTATCATTTTTTCTCTTTCTTCTTTTTAGAAGGACTAGGTGCATCCATATTATTTCTCTGAGAATCTTGCTCCATTCTCTTAGGATGGCCTTCAGGACACAAAGGTTCCTCAGTCATTTTACCAGTTCTAGTAGCCACTCTAACAACATACTCATTATTCTTATTATTCAATTCATTAAGCAAATCATTCTGAGCTTTAAGTACTTGTTCTACTTGAGTGGTAACCATAGAAGCATGTTTACTAATGAGTTTAAGTTCACCTTTAACTCTAGACATATAATCACCAAAGTGTTCAATCATATAAGCATTTTGTTTCAATTTTCTACCAAAATAAGCATTAAAATATTATTGCTTAACCATAAAGTTATCAAACTCATCCAAACATTGGCTAGCAAACTTAGTAGGAGGGATCTCAGCTTTATCATATCTATAGAGAGAATTTACCTTTACTACCTATGTTGGGTTATCAAGACCATGTGTTTCTTCAATAGGTGATGGATTAAGACCATATATTTCTTCAACATGCGGTAAATTGAGACCATGTATTTCTTCAATAGGAGGTAAATTCTTAACATCTTCAGCTTTAATACCTTTTTCTTTCATAGATTTCTTTGCCTCTTGCATATCTTCAGGACTGAGAAATAGAACACCCCTCTTCTTCGGAGTTGGCTTAGGAGTTGGTTCAGGAAGTGTCCAATTATTTTCATTTGTCAACATATTATTCAATAGAATTTCAGCTTCATCCGGTGTTCTTTCCCTGAAAACAGAACCAGCACAACTATCCAGGTGGTCTCTGGAAGCATCGGTTAGTCCATTATAAAAGATATCAAGTATTTCATTTTTCTTGAGAGGATGATCAGGCAAAGCATTAAGTAATTGGAGAAGCCTCCCCCAAGTTTGTGGGAGACTCTGTTCTTCAATTTGCACAAAATTATATATATATCCCTTAAAGCAGCTTGTTTCTTATGAGCAGGGAAATATTTAGCAGATAAGTAATAAATCATATCCTGGGGACTACGCACACAACCAGGATCAAAGAGAATTAAACCATATCTTAGCATCACCCTTTAATGAGAACGGAAATATTTTAAGGATATAATAATAGCGAGTTTTCTCATCATTAGTGAACAGGGTGGCTATATCATTTAATTTTGTAAGATGTGCCACAACAGTTTCAGATTCATAACCATAAAAAGGATCAGATTCAACCAAAGTAATTATATCAGGATCAGTAGAGAACTCATAATCCTTATCAGTAACAAAGATAGGTGAAGTAGCATAAGCAGGATCATATTTCATTCTAGCATTCAGAGTTTTTTGTTTCAGCTTAGCTAATAATTTCTTAAGATCACTTCTATCATTGCAAGCAAGAAAGTCTCTAGCAGTTTCTTCATCCATAACTTAGCCCTCAGGCACAACAGGCAATTCATATTTAGGGGGAGAGTCTTCATCATCCCTTTCATCAATATTATCAGTTTCAATAATTTTGTTCTCTCTCGCCCTAGCAAGTTGTTCATCAAGAAATTCACTAAGTGGCACAGTAGTATGAAGCATAGAAGTAGTTTCATCATAAGTATCATGCATAGCAGAAGTGGCATCATCAATAACATGCGACATATCAGAAATAATAGCAGAAGCAGGTTTAGGTGTCGCAAGCTTACTTAAAACAGAAGGTGAATCAAGTGCAGAGCTAGATGGCAGTTCCTTACCTCCCCTCGTAGTTGAGGGATAAAATTTTGTTTTCTCGTCTTTCAAGTTCTTCCTAGTGACCAGCAGATATAAATCCCAAGTGACTCAAAGAATAGAGCTATGCTCCCCGGCAACGGCGCCAGAAAATAGTCTTGATAACCCACAAGTATAGGGGATTGCAACAGTTTTCGGGGTAGAGTATTCAACCCAAATTTATTGATTCGACATAAGGGGAGCCAAAGAATATTCTTGAGTATTTGCAGTTGAATTGTCAATTCAACCACACCTGGATAACTTAGTTCTGCAGCAAAGTATTTAGTAGCAAAGTAATATGGAAGTAACGGTAACAGTATCAAAAGTAATATTTTTGGGTTTTGTAGTGATTGTAACAATAGCAACGGAAAAGTAAATAAGCGAAGAACAATATGTGAAAAGCTCGTAGGCATTGGATTGGTGATGGAGAATTATGCCGGGTGCGGTTTATCATGTAACAGTCATAACATAGGGTGACACAGAACTAGCTCCAATTCATCAATGTAATGTAGGCATGTATTTCGAAAATAGTCATACGTGCTTATGGAAAAGAACTTGCATGACATCTTTTGTCCTACCATCCTGTGGTAGCGGGGTCCTAACGGAAACTAAGGGAAATTAAGGCCTCCTTTTAATAGAGTACCAGACCAAAGCATTAACACATAGTGAATACATGAACTCCTCAAACTACGGTCATCACCGGGAGTGGTCCTGATTATTGTCACTTCGGGGTTGCCGGATCATAACACATAGTAGGTGACTATAGAATTGCAAGACAGGATCAAGAACTCACATATATTCATGAAAACATAATAGGTTCAAATGTGAAATCATGGCACTCGGGCCCTAGTGACAAGCATTAAGCATAGCAAAGTAATAACTGTTGGGGAACGTAGCAGAAATTCAAAATTTTCCTACGTGTCACCAAGATCTATCTATGGAGAAACCAGCAACGAGGGGAAGAAGAGTGCATCTACATACCCTTGTAGATCGCTAAGCGGAAGCGTTCAAGTGAACGGGGTTGATGGAGTCGTACTCGTCATGATCCAAATCACGGATGATCCTAGTGCCGAACGGACAGCACCTCCGCGTTCAACACACGTACAGCCCGGTGACGTCTCCCATGCCTTGATCCAGCAAGGGGAGAGGGAGAGGTTGAGGAAGACTCCATCCAGCAACAGCACAACGGCGTGGTGATGATGGAGGAGCGTGGCAATCCTGTAGGGCTTCGCCAAGCACCGCGGGAGAGGAGAAGGACTTGGGAGAGGGGGAGGGCTGCGCCAGCACATTGGTGCGGTTGCCCTCCCACCCCATTCATATGTATAGGGGCAAGGGAGAGGGGGGACGGCCCCCTCAGATCCCATCTGAGGAGGGGGCGGTGGCCAGGAGGGGTTGGCTTGCCCCCCAAGGCAAGGGGGGGCGCCCCCTTCTAGGGTTCCCCAAACCCTAGGCGCCTTGGGCCCTTGTGGGGGGGGGGGGGGGGGGGCGCACCAGCCCACCTGGGGCTGGTCCGCTCCAACATGTGGCCCATGCAGCCCTCCGGGGCCGGTGGTCCCACTTGGTGGACCCCCGGGACCCTCCTGGTGGTCCCGGTACGTTACCGATAAAACCCGAAACCCTTTCGGTGACCAAAACAGGACTTCCCATATATAAATCTTTACCTCCGGACCATTCCGGAACTCCTCGTGACGTCCAGGATCTCATCCGGGACTCCGAACAACATTCGGTAACTTCATACGAACATCCTTAATAACCCTAGCGTCATCGAACCTTAAGTGTGTAGACCCTACGGGTTCGGAAACCATGCAGACATGACCGAGACGTTCTCCAGTCAATAACCAACAGCGGGATCTGGATACCCATGTTGGTTCCCACATGTTCCACGATGATCTCATCGGATGAACCACGATGTCAAGGACTCGATCAATCCCGTATACAATTCCCTTTGTCTAGCGGTATAGTACTTGCCCGAGATTCGATCGTCGGTATCCCGATACCTTGTTCAATCTCGTTACCGGCAAGTCTCTTTTACTCGTTCCGCAACACATCATCCCGTGATCAACTCCTTGATCACATTGTGCACATTATGATGATGTCCTACTGAGTGGGCCCAGAGATACCTCTCCGTCACACGGAGTGACAATTCCCAGTCTCGATTTGTGCCAACCCAACAGACACTTTCGGAGATACCCGTAGTGCACCTTTATAGCCACCCAGTTACGTTGTGACGTTTGGCACACCCAAAGTATTCCTACGGTATCCGGGAGTTGCACAATCTCATGGTCTAAGGAAATGATACTTGACATTAGAAAAGCTTTAGCATACGAACTACATGATCTTGTGCTAGGCTTAGGATTGGGTCTTGTCCATCACATCATTCTTCTAATGATGTGATCCCGTTATCAATGACATCCAATGTCCATGGTCAGGAAACCGTAACCATCTATTGATCAACGAGCTAGTCAATTAGAGGCTTACTAGGGACATGGTGTTGTGTATGCATCCACACATGTATCTGAGTTTCCTATCAATACAATTCTAGCATGGATAATAAACGATTTATCATGAACAAGGAAATATAATAATAACCTATTTATTATTGCCTCTAGGGCATATTTCCAACAGTCTCCCACTTGCACTAGAGTCAATAATCTAGTTCACATCGCTATGTGATTAACATTCACAGGTCACATCTCCATGTGACTAACATCCAAAGAGTTTACTAGTCAATAATCTAGTTCACATTACTATGCGATTAACACTCAATGAGTTCTTGGTTTGATCATGTTATGTCTGTGAGAGAGGTTTTAGTCAACGGGTCTGCAACATTCAGATCCGTATGCACTTTGCAAATCTCTATGTCATCTTGTAGATGCAGTTACCACGCTCTATTTGGTGCTATTCCAAATAACTGTTCTACTATACGAATCCAGTTTACTACTCAGAATAATCTGGATTAGTGTCAAAGCTTGCATCGGCGTAACCCTTTACAACGAACTCTTTTAGCACCTCCATAATCGAGAAAATTCCTTAGTCCACTAGTTACTAAGGATAACCTTGACCGTTGTACTGTGATCCATTTCTAGATCACACTTGTACCCCTTGACTGACTCATGGCAAGTCACACTTCAGATGTGGTACACAGCATAGCATACTGTAGAGCCTACGCCTAAGCATAGGGGATGACCTTCGTCCTTTCTCTCTCTTCTGCCGTGGTCAGGTCTTGAGTCTTACTCAATACTCACACCTTGTAACACGGCCGAGAACTCCTTCTTTGCTGATCTATTTTGAACTCCTTCAAAATCTTGTCGTGGTATGTGTTTGTTTGAATTTACTATTAAGCGATTTTGATCTATCCTTATAGATCTTGATGCTCAATGTTTAAGTAGCTTAATCCAGGTTTTCATTGAAAAACACTTTTCAAACAACCCTATATGCTTTCCAGAAATTCTACATCATTTCCGATAAACAATATGTCAACAACATATACTCATCAGAAATTCTATAGTGCTCCCACTCACTTCTTTGGAAATACAAGTTTCTCATAAACTTTGTATAAACCCAAATCTTTGATCATCTCATCAACGCGTACATTCCAACTCCGAGATGCTTACTCCAGTCCTTAGAAGGATTGCTGGAGCTTTGCATACTTGTTAGCATCTTTCAGGATTGACAAAAATCTTCTGGTTGTATCACATACAACCTTTCCTCAAGAAAATCGTCGAGGAAATGATGTTTTGACATCCTATCTTCACGACTTCATAAATAATGCAGCAATCGCTAACATAATTCCAACAGACTCTTAGCATCACTACGAGTGAGAAAATCTCATCGCAGTCAACTCCTTGAACTTGTCGGAAAACATCTTAATGACAAGTCGAGCTTTCTTAATGGTGACACTTACCATCATTGTCCGTCTTCCTTTTAAAATCCATCTGTACTCAACAGCCTCACAACCATCAAGTAGTTCTTCCAAAGTCTACACTTTGTTTTCATATATGGATTCTCTCTCGGCTTTTATGGCCTCGAGCCATTCTTGGAATCCGGGCCCACCATCGCTTCTCCATAGCTTGTAGGTTCATTGTTGTCTAGCAACATGACGTCCAAGACAGGATTACGTACCACTCTGAAGTAGTACGCATCCTTGTCATCCTACGAGGTTTGGGAGTGACTTGATCCGAAGTCTCATGATCACTATCATAAGCTTCCACTTCAATTGGTGTAGGTGCCATAGGAACAACTTCTTTGCCCTGCTACACACTAGTTGAAGTGACGGTTCAATAACCTCATCAAGTCTCCACCATCCTCCCACTCAATTCTTTCGAGAGAAACTTTTCCTCGAGAAAGGACCCGATTTGAGAAACAATCCCTATTGCTTTCGGATCTGAGACAGGTGGTATACCCAACTGTTTTGGGTGTCCTATGAAGATGCAGTTATCCGCTTTGGGTTCGAGCTTATCAGCCTGAAACTTTTTCATATAAGCGTCGCAGCCCCAAACTTTTAAGAAATGACAGCTTAGGTTTCTCTAAACCATAGTTCATACGGTGTCATCTCATCGGAATTATGTGGTGCCCTATTTAAAGTGAGTGCGGTTGTCTCTAATGCCTAACCCATGAACGATAGTGGTAATTCGATAAGAGACATCATGGTACGCACCATATCCAATAGGGTGCAACTATGATGTTTGGACACACCATCACACTATGGTGTTCCAGGCGGTATTAGTTGTGAAACAATTTCCACAGTGCCAAACTCGTAACTCAGATATTCATTTCTATGATCATATCATAGACATTTTATCCTCTTATCACGAAGATCTTCAACTTCATTCTGAATATTACTTGAACCATTCAATAATTCAGACTTGTGTTTCATCAAGTAAATATACTCAGTATCTACTCAAATCATGTGTGAAGTAAGAGCATAACGATATCCACTACGTGCCTCAGCACTCATTGGACTGCACACATCAAAATGTGTTACTTCCAACAAGTTGCTTTCTTGTTCCACTTTACTGAAACCGAAGCTTTCAGTCATCTTGCCCATGTGGTACGATTTGCATGTCTCAAGCGATTCAAAATCAAGTGAGTCCAAACGGTCCATCTGCCTGGAGTTTCTTCATGCGTACATACCAACAGACACGGTTCACATGTCTCAATCTTTTCAGAAATGAGTGAGTCCAAAGATCCATCAACATGGAGCTTCTTCATGCGTTTTATACCAATATGACTTACATGGCAGTGCCACAAGTAGGTGGTACTATCATTACTATCTTATATCTTTTGGCATGAACATGTGTATCACTATGATCGAGATTCAATAAACCATTCATTTTAGGTGCAAGACCATTGAAGGAATTATTCAAATAAATAGAGTAACCATTATTCTCCTTAAATGAATAACCATATTGCGATAGACATAATCCAATCATGTCTACACTCAACGCAAACACCAAATAACAATTATTTAGGTTTAACACCAATCTCGATGGTAGAGGGAGCGTGCGATGCTTGATCATATCAACCTTGGAAGCACTTCCAACACATCTCGTCAGCTCACCTTTAGCTAGTCTCCGTTTATTCCGTAGCTTTTATTTCGAGTTACTAACACTTAGCAACCGAACCGGTATCTAATACCCTGATGCTACTAGGAGTACTAGTAAAGTACACATTCACATAATGTATATCCAATATACTTCTATTGACAGCCTTCTCATCTACCAAGTATCTAGGGTAATTCTGCTCCAGTGGTTGTTCCCCTTATTACAGAAGCACTCAGTCTCGGGTTTGGGTTCAACCTTGGGTTTCTCCACTAGAGCAGCAGCTGATTTGCCGTTTCATGAAGTATCCCTTCTTGCCCTTGCCCTTCTTGAAACTAGTGGTTTCACTAACCATCAACAATTGATGCTCCTTCTTGATTTCTACTTTCGCGGTGTTAAACATCGCGAATATTTCAAGGATCATCATATCTATCCCTGATATGTTATTGTTCATCACGAAGCTCTAGTAGCTTGGTGGCAATAACTTTGGAAAAACATCACTATCTTATCTGGAAGATTAACTCCCACTCGATTCAAGTGATTGTTGTACTCAGACAATCTGAGCACAAGCTCAACGATTGAGCTTTTCTCCCTTAGTTTGCAGGCTAAGAAAATCGTCGCAGGTCTTATACCTCTTGACGTGGGCACGAGCCTGAAATTCCAATTTCAGCCCTCGAAACATCTCATATGTTCCGCGACGTTTCAAAACGTCTTCGGTGCCTCAACTCTAAACCGTTCAACTGAACTATCACATAGTTATCAAAACGTGTATGTCAGATGTTCGCAACATCCACAGATGACGTTCGAGGTTCAGCACACTGAGCGGTGCATTAAGGACATAAGCCTTCTACTGTCCGCATAATTGCTCCTGTCAACTTTCAACTATATTTTCTCTAGGAACGTATCTAACACAGTAGAACTAAAGCGTAAGCTATGACATAATTTGCAAAGATCTTTTGACTATGTTCAGGATAATTAGGTTCATCTTATGAACTCCCACTCAGATAGACATCCCTCTCGTCATCTAAGTGATTACATGATCCGAGTCAACTAGGCCGCGTCCGATCATCACGTGAGACGGACTAGTCAACGTCGGTGAACATCTTCATGTTGATCGTATCTACCATACGACTCACGCTCGACCTTTCGGTCTTCAGTGTTCCGAGGCCATGTCTGTACATGCTAGGCTCGTCAAGTCAACCTAAGTGTTTGCATGTGTTCCGAGGCCATGTCTGTACATGCTAGGCTCGTCAACACCCGTTGTATTCGAACGTAAGAATCTATCACACCCGATCATCACGTGGTGCTTTGAAACGACGAACTTTCGCAACGGTGCACAGTTAGGGGGAACACTTTCTTGAAATTTTAATGAGGGATCATCTTATTTACTACCGTTGTTCTAAGGAAATAAGATGCAAAAACATGATAAACATCACATGCAATCAAATAGTGACATGATATGGCCATCATCACTTTGCTCCTTTTGATCTCCATCTTCGAGGCTCCATGATCATCGTCGTCACCGGCATGACACCATGATCTCCATCATCGTGTCTTCATGAAGTTGTCACGTCAACTATTACTTCTACTACTACGGCTAACGGTTAGCAATAAAGTAAAGTAATTACATGACGTTTATGTTGAAACGCAGGTCATAAATAAATTAAAGACAACTCCTATGGCTCCTGCCGGTTGTCATACTCATTGACATGCAAGTCGTGATTCCTATTACAAGAACATGATCAATCTCATACATCACATATATCATTCATCACATCCTTTTGGCCATATCACATCACAAGGCATACCCTGCAAAAACAAGTTAGACGTCCTCTAATTGTTGTTTGCATGTTTTACGTGGCTGCTATGGGTTTCTAGTAAGAACGTTTCTTACCTACGCAAAACCACAACGTGATATGTCAATTGCTATTTACCCTTCATAAGGACCCATTTCATCGAATCCGATCCGACTAAAGTGGGAGAGACTAGCACCCGCTAGCCACCTTATGCAACTAGTGCATGTCAGTCGGTGGAACCTGTCTCACGTAAGTGTACGTGTAAGGTCGGTCCAGGCCGCTTCATCCCACAATGCCGCCGAATCAAGATTGACTAGTAACGGTAAGCATATTGAACAAAATCAACGCCCACAACTACTTTGTGTTCTACTCATGCAAACAATCTACGCAATAGACCTAGCTCATGATGCCACTATTGGGGAACGTAGCAGAAATTCAAAATTTTTCTACGTGTCACCAAGATCTATATATGGAGAAACCAGCAACGAGGGGAAGAAGAGTGCATATACATACCCTTGTAGACCGCTAAGCGGAAGCGTTCAAGTGAACGGGGTTGATGGTGTCGTACTCGTCGTGATCCAAATCACCGATGATCCTAGTGCCGAACGGACAGCACCTCCGCGTTCAACACACGTACAGCCCAGTGATGTCTCCCATGCCTTGATCCAGCAAGGGGAGAGGGAGAGGTTGAGGAAGACTCCATCCAGCAGCAGCACAACAGCGTGGTGATGATGGAGGAGCATGTCAATCCTGCAGGGCTTTGCCAAGCACCGCGGGAGAGGAGAAGGACTTGGGAGAGGGGGAGGGCTGCGCCAGCACATTGGTGCGGTTGCCCTCCCACCCCCTTCATATATATAGGGGCAAGGGAGAGGGGGGCCGGCCCCCTCAGATCCCATCTGAGGAGGGTCGGCGGCCAGGAGGGGTTGGCTTGCCCCCCAAGGCAAGGGGGGGCGCCCCCTTCTAGGGTTCCCCAAACCCTAGGCGCCTTGGGCCCTTGTGGGGGGGGGGCGCACCAGCCCACCTGGGGCTGGTCCCCTCCCACATGTGGCCCATGCAGCCCTCCGGGGCTGGTGGTCCCACTTGGTGGACCCCCGGGACCCTCCTAGTGGTCCCGGTATGTTACCGATAAAACCCGAAACCCTTTCGGTGACCAAAACTGGACTTCCCATATATAAATCTTTACCTCCGGACCATTACGAAACTCCTCATGACGTCCGGGATCTCATCCGGGACTCCGAACAACATTCGGTAACCACATACGAACTTCCTTAATAACCCTAGCGTCATCGAACCTTAAGTGTGTAGACCCTACGGGTTCGGGAACCATGCAGACATGACCGAGACGTTCTCCAGTCAATAACCAACAGCGGGATCTGGATACCCATGTTGGTTCCCACATGTTCCACGATGATCTCATCGGATGAACCACGATGTCAAGGACTCGATCAATCCCGTATACAATTCCCTTTGTCTAGCGGTATAGTACTTGCCCGAGATTCGATTGTCGGTATACCGATACCTTGTTCAATCTCGTTACCGGCAAGTCTCTTTTACTCGTTCTGCAACACATCATCCCGTGATCAACTCCTTGATCACATTGTGCACATTATGATGATGTCCTACCGAGTGGGCCCAGAGATACCTCTTCGTCACACGGAGTGACAAATCCCAGTCTCGATTCGTGCCAACCCAACAGACACTTTCGGAGATACCCGTAGTGCACCTTTATAGCCACCCAGTTACGTTGTGACGTTTGGCACACCCAAAGTATTCCTACGGTATCCGGGAGTTGCACAATCTCATGGTCTAAGGAAATGATACTTGACATTAGAAAAGCTTTAGCATACGAACTACATGATCTTGTGCTAGGCTTAGGATTGGGTCTTGTCCATCACATCATTCTTCTAATGATGTGATCCCGTTATCAATGACATCCAATGTCCATGGTCAGGAAACCGTAACCATCTATTGATCAACGAGCTAGTCAACTAGAGGCTTACTAGGGACATGGTGTTGTCTATGCATCCACACATGTATCTGAGTTTCCTATCAATACAATTCTAGCATGGATAATAAACGATTTATCATGAACAAGGAAATATAATAATAACCTATTTATTATTGCCTCTAGGGCATATTTCCAACAGTCTCCCACGTGCACTAGAGTCAATAATCTAGTTCACATCGCTATGTGATTAACATTCACAGGTCACATCGCCATGTGACTAACATCCAAAGAGTTTACTAGAGTCAATAATCTAGTTCACATTACTATGTGATTAACACTCAATGAGTTCTTGGTTTGATCATGTTATGTCTGTGAGAGAGGTTTTAGTCAACGGGTCTGCAACATTCAGATCCGTATGCACTTTGCAAATCTCTATGTCATCTTGTAGATGCAGTTACCACGCTCTATTTGGTGCTATTCCAAATAACTGTTCTACTATACGAATCCAGTTTACTACTCAGAATAATCTGGATTAGTGTCAAAGCTTGCATCGGCGTAACCCTTTACGACGAACTCTTTTAGCACCTCCATAATCGAGAAAATTCCTTAGTCCACTAGTTACTAAGGATAACCTTGACCGTTGTCCTGTGATCCATTTCTAGATCACACTTGTACCCCTTGACTGACTCGGGGGCTGTAGATTTCACTAGTGGCTTCTCTCGAGAAAATAACATACAGTGGATAAACAAATTACTATTAGGCAATTGATAGAAGAGCAAATAATTATGACGATATCCAAGGCAATGATCATGTATATAGGCATCACGTCCAAGATTAGTAGACCAAAACGATTCTGCGTCTACTACTATTACTCCACACATCGACCGTTATCCAGCATGCATCTAGTGTATTAAGTTGACGGAGAAATGGAGTAATGCAATAAGAACGATGACATGATGTAGACAAGATCTATTGATGTATGAATATACCCCATATTTTTTATCCTTAATTGCAACGATAAATGAGAGAAACGTGCAAACTCCATGCATCGCTCGGCCACGACCACCCACCGTAGCCGGGAACTCCCTGAAATTTTCCTCGCCCTCGCTTCTACCATGATTTTTTTCGTCATGGACGGCCCAAAGAATGTCATGCAGGTGCGTCTCCGGCCCGCCCAGGACGAAAAGCCCATTTTCTATCATGATTTTTTTGTCATAGAAGTAGGAGTCCACCACATCTATGATGATACCGGGTTTTGTTACAATTATCATCATAGAAGTGTCATAAGCATGACATACTTTTTTTTCGTTCGGCCCAAAATGTCATGGATGTATCTTTTTTTTAGTGTGCCCCCTTGTGAATTAGCATCCCCTCTACCTCCATATTCATTCCTTCTATTCACTACAGAGTTGTTCATCCCACTCTCTCCAATTTCTCTTGTATTGTTTTGACCAGAGAAATTGTACCTAGAATGATCTACATGAGGATTAGACCCATTGAAATTCCTCTTCAGGCCCATGAATCCTAGCTTCCCCCTATTGAATCTACCACCTCCCATTCCACCTCTGTAGTCACCAGCCATGGTAGCTAGAGCCGGCGATGCCTGAGAGGTAAACCCTAATGCTTTGGGGCGCACCGTTCCCTCCTCCTCTCTCGGGAGGCTGTTATATACACCCCATCTCGGGCAGTGGGTGTGGGCTCTAGGACCATCAAACGCACATCCCTAACTGGGCCAAAACTCCAAGATACATCAATACCTTATGCTATTGGGCCCCCAACAACTAGAGTTCTGTACATTTCCACTTTCCCACCGTCCCAATTTTTCCTATGATGTCCTCCATCACTAATTGGGGTCTCACTTGTAGCAATTTCACCAAAATCCAGCATATGGTCATCAAAATAATTAATGATGGGAGAAATATTCCCTTTTCTCATATGTTGCATTACTTTTTCTGCATCATGAACCTCTCTCCACTCATTTGCATTCAACAAATTGATTTTAGGGCCAAAAAATTCCCCCATAGTCAGATTCGAACTCTTAATTTCATCACTCATCTCGTAATGTAGAGATCGTGATTTTGTTTGTAATCTACGAAGATTTTTAGTACTACATATATTCCTCAATCTCCCCTCAGATCCATCCCCACTAATTTGCGGAGTAGAGGTCAAATATTTGGAGGGAGTGGAGCGCTTACCAGAAGAACTTGAAGAAGAATCCCCCTCTTCCCCTTCGGAATCTACTCCGGCTAGTAGCGAAAATTGACTACCAGCCGGAGAGATCCCTACTGGGTACAGAAGAGGGCTAGCAGCCTGGGCGAGCAGCGCGGGAAGCAGGCGAAGAGGCGAGGTGGCACCGTCACTGAAGGAAATATGCCCTAGAAGCAATAATAAAGTTGTTATTTATATTTCCTTGTATCATGATAAATGTTTATTATTCATGCTAGAAATGTATTAACCGGAAACTTACCACATGTGTGAATACATAGACAAACAAATGGTCCCTGGTATGCCTCTACTTGACTAGCTCGTTAATCAAAGATGGTTAAATTTCCTAGCCATAGACATGTGTTGTCATTAGATCAATGGGATGATGTGATGGACAAGACCCATCCGTTAGCTTAGCACTATGATCGTTTAGTTTATTGCTATTGCTTTCTTCATGACTTATACATGTTCCTATGACTATGAGATTATGCAAGTCCCGAATACCGGAGGAACACTTAGTGTGCTATCAAACGTCACAACGTAACTGGGTGATTATAAAGATGCTCTACAGGTGTCTCCGATGGTGTTTGTTGAGTTGGCATAGATCGAGATTAGGATTTTTCACTCCAAGTACCGAAGAGGTATCTCTGGGACCTCTCAGTAATGCACATCACTATAAGCCTTGTAAGCAATGTGACTAATGAGTTAGTGGCGGGATGATGCATTACGGAACGAGTAAAGAGACTTGCCGGTAACGAGATTGAACTAGGTATGAGGATACCGACGATCGAATCTCGGACAAGTAACATACCGATGACAAAGGGAACAATGTATGTTGTTATGCTGTTTGATCGATAAAGATCTTCGTAGAATATGTAGGAGCCAATATGAGCATCCAGGTTCCGCTATTGGTTATTGACCGGAGATGTGTCTCGGTTATGTCTACATAGTTCTCGAACCCGTAGGGTCCGCACGCTTAACGTTCGATGACGATTTGTATTATGAGTTTATGTGATTTGATGACCGAATGTTGTTCAGAGTCCTGGATGAGATCACAGACGTGACGAGGAGTCTCGAAATGGTCGAGACATAAATATTGATCTATTGGACCATGTTATTCGGACACCGGAAGTGTTCCGGATAGTTTCGGGTAAAACCGAAGTGCCGGAGGGGTTACCGGAAACCCCCGGGGGAACTAATGGGCCACCATGGGCCTTGTTGAAGAGAGAGGAGGGCAGCCAGCGCAGGCCGCATGCCCCCTAGCAGTCCGAATTGGACAAGGGAAGGGGGGAGGCGCCCCCCCTTTCCTACTCCCTCTCCCTCTCCTTCCTTCCCACTCTTGGAATCCTACTATGACAGGAGTCCTAGTAGGACTCCCCTCTTGGGCGCGCCCTAGGGGCCGGCCGGTCCTCCCCTCCTCCCTCCTTTATATACGTGGGAAGGGGGGCACCCTAGAACACACAAGTTGATCTTTTCGCCATGTGCGGTGCCCCCCTCCACAGTTACACACCTCGGTCATATCGTCGTAGTGCTTAGGCGAAGCCCTGCGCCGATAACTTCATCGTCACCGTCGCCATGCCGTCGTGCTGACGAAACTCTCCCTCGGCCTCAACTGGATCAAGAGTACAAGGGACGTCATCGAGCTGAACATGTGCAGTAAACGGAGGTGCCGTACGTTCGATGCTAGGATCGTTCAGATCGTGAAGACGTACGACTACATCAACCGCGTTGACAAACGCTTCCGTTTTCGGTCTACGAGGGTACGTGGACACACTCTCCCCACTTTTTGCTATGCTTCTCCTAGATAGATCTTGCATGATCATAGGATTTTTTTTGAATACTACGGTCCCCAACAGTGGCATCCGAGCCAGGTCTATGCGTAGATGTTATATGCATGAGTAGAACACAAAGTGTTATGGGCGATAATAGTCATACTGCTTACAAGCATGTCATACTTTGATTCGGTGGTATTGTTGGATGAAGCAGCCTAGACCGACATTACATGACCCCGTTCATGAGACTGGTTCTACCCTCGTGCTTCGCACATAGGTGGCTAGTGGGTGTCTGTTTCTCCAACTTTAGTTGAATCGAGTTTGACTACGCCCGGTCCTTGTTGAAGGTTACAACAACACACTTGATGAAAAATCATTGTGGTTTTGATGCGTAGGTAAGAATGGTTCTTGCTAAGCCCGTAGCAGCCACGTAAAACTTGCAACAACAAAGTAGAGGACGTATTCCTTGTTTTTGTAGGGCTTGCTGTGATGTGATATGGTCAAGACGTGATGATATATAAATTTTTTGTATGAGATGATCATGTTTTGTAAAAGTTATCGGCAACTGGCAGGAGCCTTATGGTTGTCGCTTTATTGTATGAAATGCAATCGCCATGTAATTGCTTTACTTTATCACTAAGCGGTAGTGATAGTCGTAGAAGCAATAGTTGGCGAGACGACAATGATGCTTCGATGGAGATCAAGGTGTCATGCCGGGGACGATGGTCATCATGACGGTGCTTTGGAGATGGAGATCAAAGGCACAAGATGATGATGGCCTATCATATCACTTATATTGATTGCATGTGATGTTTATCCTTCATGCATTTTATTTTGCTTAATACGAGGGTAGCATTATAAGATGATCTCTCACAAAATTTGAAGGTATAAGTGTTCCCATTGAGTATGCAATGTTGCTACAGTTCATTGCGCCGAGACACCACGTGATGATCGGGTGTGATAACTCTACGTTCACATACAACGGGTGCAAGCCAATTTTGCACACGCAGAATACTCGGGTTAAACTTGACGAGCCTAGCATATGCAGATATGGCCTCTGAACACTAAGACCGAAAGGTCGAGCGTGAATCATATAATAGATATGATCAACATAGTGATGTTCACCATTGAAAGCTACTCCATCTCACGTGATGATCGGACATGGTTTAGTTGATATCGATCATGTGATCATTTAGATGACTAGAGGTATGTCTATCTAAGTGGGAGTTCTTAAGTAATATGATTAATTGAACTTTAATTTATCATGAACTTAGTACCTGATAGTATTTTGCATGTCTATGTTGTTGTAGATCAATGGCCCATGCTACTGTTGCTTTGAATTTTAATGCGTTCCTAGAGAAAGATAAGTTGAAAGATGATGGTAGCAACTACACAGACTGGGTCCATAACTTGAGGATTATCCTCATTGCTGCACACAAGAATTACGTCCTGGAAGCACCGCTAGGTGCAAGACCCGCTGCAGGAGCAACAGTGGACATTATGAAGGCCTGGCAGATCAAAGATGATGACTACTCAGTAGTTTAGTGTGCCATGCTTTACGACTTAGAACCGGGACTTCAACGATGTTTTGAACGTCATGGAGCATATGAGATGCTTCAGGAGTTGAAGCTAATATTTCAAGCAAATGCCCGGATTGAGAGATATGAAGTCTCCAATAAGCACTACAGCTACAAAATGGAGGGGAATAGTTCTGTCAGTGAACATATCCTCAAAATGTCTGGGTACCACAATCACTTGGCTCAACTCGGAGTTAATCTTCCGGTTGATAGTGTCATTGACAGAGTTCTTCAATCACTGCCACCAAGCTACAAAAGCTTCGTGATGAACTATAATATGCAAGGGATGGATAAGACAATTCCTGAGCTCTTCGTGATGCTAAAGGTTGCGGATGTAGAAATAAAGAAGGAGCATCAAGTGTTGATGGTTAACAAGACCACTAGTTTCAAGAAAAAGGGCAAAGGGAAGATGGGGAACTTCAAGAAGAACGACAAGCAAGTTGCTGCTCAAGTGAAGAAGCCCAAGTCTGGACCTAAGCCTGAGAATGGGTGCTTCTACTACAAAGGGACTGGTCACTGGAAGCGGAACTGCTCCAAGTATTTGGCGGATAAGAAGGATGGCAAAGTGAAAGGTATATTTGATATATATTTTTATTGATGTGTACCTTATTAATGCTCGTAGTGGCGCCTGAGTATTTCATACTAGTTCTGTTGCTCATATTTGCAACTCGAAACAGGGGCTACGGATTAAGCGAAGATTGGCTAAGGACAAGGTGACGATGCGCCTAGGAAATGGTTCCAAAGTCGATGTGATCGCCGTCGACATGCTACTTCTACATCTACCTTCGGGATTAGTTTTAGACCTGAATAATTGTTATTTGGTGCCAGCGTTAAGCATGAACATTATATCTAGTTCTTGTTTGATGCGAGATGGTTATTCATTTAAATCAGAGAATAATGGTTGTTCTATTTATATGAGTAATATCTTTTATGGTCATGCACCGTTGATCAGTGGTCTATTTTTGTTGAATCTCGATAGTAGTGATACACATATTCATAGTATTGAAGCAAAAAGATATAGGTTTAATAATGATAGTGCAACTTATTTGTGGCACTGCCATTTAGGTCATACTGGTGTAAAGCGCATGAAGAAACTCCATGCTGATGGGCTTTTGGAATCACTTGATTATGAATCACTTGATGCTTCTGAACCATGCCTCATGGGCAAGATGACTAAATCTTCGTTCTCCGGAAGAATGGAGCGAGCAACAGACTTGTTGGAAATAATAAATACTTATGTATGCGGTCCGATGAGTATTGAGGCTCGCGGCGAGTATCGTTATTTTCTGACCTTCATTGATGATTTGAGCAAATATGGGTATATCTACTTAATGAAACATAAATCTGAAACATTTGAAAAGTTAAAGAATTTCAGAGTGAAGTGGAAAATCATCGTAACAAGAAAATAAAGTTTCTACGATCTGATTGTGGAGGAGTATATTTGAGTTACGACTGGTCTTCATTTGAAACAATGCGGAATAGTTCCGCAACTCATGCCACCCGGAACACCACAGCGTAATGGTGTGTCCGAATGTCGTAACAGCACTTTATTAGATATGGTGTGATCTATGATGTCTCTTACCAATTTACCGCTACATTTTGGGGTTATGCTTTAGAGACGCTGCATTCACGTTAAATAGGGCACCATCTAAATCCGTTGAGACGACACCATATGGACTGTGGTTTGGCAAGAAACCCAAGTGGTCGTTTCTTAAAGTTTGGGGCTGCAACACTTATGTGAAAAAGCTTCAACCTGATAAGCTTGAACCCAAATCGGAGAAATGTGTCTTCATAGGATACCCAAAAGAAACTGTTGGGTACATCTTCTATCATAGATCCGAAGGCAAGATATTTGTTGCTAAGAATGGATCCTTTCTAGACAAGGAGTTTCTCTCGAAAGAAGTGAGTGGGAGGAAAGTATAACTTGATGAGTGATGACCCACAAGTATAGGGGATCTACCGTATTCCTTTCGATAAGTAAGAGTGGCGAACCCAACGAGGAGCAGAAGGAAATGATAAGAGGTTTTCAGTAAGGTATTCTCTGCAAGCACTGAAATTATCGGTAACAAATAGTTTTGTGATAAGGTAATTTGTAACGGGTAACAAGTAACAAAAGTAGATAAAGTGCAGCAAGGTGTCCCAATCCTTTTTGTAGCAAAGGACAAGCCTGGACAAACTCTTATATAGAGAAAAGCGCTCCTGAGGACACATGGGAATTATCGTCAAGCTAGTTTTCATCACGTTCATATGATTCGCGTTCGGTACTTTGATAATTGGATATGTGGGTGGACCGGTGCTTGGGTGATGTCCTTACTTGGACAAGCATCCCACTTATGATTAACTCCTATTGCAAGCATCCGCAACTACAAAAGAAGTATTAAGTTAAACCTAACCATAGCATGAAACATATGGATCCAAATCAGCCCCTTACGAAGCAATGCATAAACTATGGTTTAAGCTTCTGTCACTCTAGCAACCCATCATCTACGTATTAATTCCCAATGCCTTCCTCTAGGCCCAAATAATGGTAAAGTGTCATGTAGTCAACGTTCACATAACACCACTAGAGGATAGACAACATACATCTCATCAAAATATCAAACGAATACCAAATTCACATGACTACTAATAGCAAGACTTCTCCCATGTCCTCAGGAACAAACGTAACTACTCACAAAGCATATTCATGTTCATAATCAGAGGGGTATTAATACGCATAATGGATCTGAACATATGATCTTCCAACAAAAAAACCAACTAGCATCAACTACAAGGAGTAATCAACACTACTAGTAACCTACTGGTACCAATCTGAGGCTTGGGACAAAGATTGGATACAAGAGATGAACTATGGTTTGAGAGGAGATGGTGCTGGTGAAGATGTTGATGGAGATTGGTCCCCTCCCAATGAGAGGAGCGTTGGTGATGACGATAGCGATGAGTTCCCCCTCCCGGAGGGAAGTTTCCCCGGCAGAACAGCTCCGCCAGAGCCCTAGATTGGTTCCGCCAAGGTTCCGCCTCGTGGCGGCGGAGTTTCGTCCCGTAAGCTTGCTTATGATTTTTTTTTCCAGGGTAAAAGACTTCATATAGCAGAAGATGGACACCGGAGGCCAGCCAGGGGGCCCACGAGGCAGGGGGCGCGCCCAGGGGGATAGGGCGCGCCCCCACCCTCGTGGCCAGGGTGTGGGCCCCCTCTGGTATTTTCTTTGCTCAGTATTTTTTTATTTCTAAAAATAACTTTCGTGGAGTTTCAGGACTTTTGGAGTTGTGCAGAATAGGTCTCTAATATTTGCTCCTTTTCCAGCTCAGAATTCCAACTATCGGCATTCTCCCTCTTTATGTAAACCTTGTAGAATAAGAGAGAATAGGCATAAGTATTGTGACATAATGTGTAATAACAACCCATAATGCAATAAATATCAATATAAAAGCATGATGCAAGATGGACGTATCAACTCCCCCAAGCTTAGACCTCGCTCGTCTTGAAGCGGAAGCCGATAACGATAAATATGTCCACATGTTTAGAGATAGAGGTGTCGATAAAATAAAATACGGACATGAGGGAATCATGATTATTCTTATATCAGCAACATATTAGGATATTGTCATATTATTTCTTATGCTAAAGTAACAATCTATTCACAATGAAAAGTATGAATCAGAAACTTCATTGAGAACCAACAAACTATAATCTCAGTCATTGAAGCAATTGCAATTTATCATAACATCAGAAAGAGTCTATGTAAGAGCTTTTCAGCAAGTCCACATACTCAACTATCATTTAGTCTTTCACAATTGCTAACACTCACGCGATACTTATGGGTATGGAGTTTTAATCAGACACAGAGAAAGATAGGGGTTTATAGTTTCGCCTCCCAACCTTTTACCTCAAGGGTAATGTCAACAATAATAGTTCAAGCTAACTTACATCCAATTGGATATATATATATATATATATATATATATATATATATATATATATATATATATATATATATATATATATATATATATATATATATATATATCAGGATCTTTCCAACACAATGTGCTTGCCAAAGGATAAAATGCAAAAAGGAAAGGTGAAGATCACCATGACTCTTGCATAAGGTAGAAGATAAAAGTAAAAGATAGGCCCTTCGAAGAGGAAAGCAGAGGTTGTCGTGCGCTTTCAAGGTTGGATGCACAAAATCTTAATGCAAAAGAACATCACTTTATATTGCCACTTGTGATGTGAACCTTTATTATGCAGTCCATCGCTTTTATTTCTTCCACATCACAAGATCGTATAAAGCTTATTTTCTCCCACACTAATAAGTCATACATATTTAGAGAGCAATTTTTATCGCTTGCACCGATGACAACTTACTTGAAGGATCGTACTCAACCCATAGGTAGGTATGGTGGACTCTCATGGCAAAACTGGTTTTAAGGGTATTTGGAAGCACAAGTAGTATCTCTACTTGGTGCAAGGAATTGGCTAGCATGAGGGAGAAAGGCAAGCTCAACATGTTGGATGATCCATGAAAATATAGTTTATTTCAGATGTAAGAAAACATAACCCATTACGTTGTCTTCCTTGTCCAACATCAACTCTTTAGCATGTCATATTTTAATGAGTGATCACAATCATAAAAGATGTCCAAGATAGTATATTTATATGTGAAACCTCTCTTTCTTTATTACTTCCTATTAATTGCAACGATGACCAAAACTATGTTTGTTAACTCTCAACAACTTTTAATCATCATACTCTTTATATGTGAAGTCATTGCTCTCCATAAGATCAATATGATCTCTTTGTTTCTTTTTATTGTTTTTATTTTATTTTATAGCAAGATAATCAAGCCCTTGCCTCAACACTAATCTTTATTATATAGCTCACGGACTCGATTACATAAAGGGATCATAAAGCAAAACTCAGAACTAAATCATACTGAAACTATATTCTACTAGATCAAGATATTACTAAAAGGATCGAACTAAGAAAAATGTAAAGATAGGAGTGTTATGGTGATACGATACCGGGGAACCTCCCCCAAGCTTGGCAGTTGCCAAGGGGAGTACCCATACCCATGTGATTATATCTCCTTTGCTGGTGAAGAAGATGGTGGAGTTGTTGATGATGTGGGCTTGTCGTCCATCTTCCAAGGCATAGGCTCACCATCATAGAAGGATGATTGAGTCTTCGGGATCCTCAAATCTGCAGCCAAACTCATCCTCTTGAATCTATATTCATACTCACAGTTTTGGTTTTGCAGGTCATAGATTTGGGCTTGGAGATGCTCGATCTTCTCGTGAAGCTTGAAGACGATCTCCCCAATGTTCTTGGCATCCAGCTTGTGGTTGTTGGTGAACTCTGTGATCATCATGTGGTTGGCGTTGAGTCCACGTTCCTGTTGGAAATATGCCCTAGAGGCAATAATAAAAGCATTATTATTATATTTCCTTATTCATGATAATTGTCTTTATTCGTGCTATAATTGTGTTATCCGGAAATCGTAATACATGTGTGAATAACACACAACAACATGTCCCTAGTGAGCCTCTAGTTGACTAGCTCGTTGATCGATGGATAGTCATGGTTTCCTGACTATGGACATTGGATGTCATTGATAACAAGATCACATCATTAGGAGAATGATGTGATGGACAAGACCCAATCCTAAACATAGCATAAGATCGCATAGTTCGTTTGCTAGAGTTTTCCAATGTCAAGTATCCTTTCCTTAGACCATGAGATCGTGTAACTCCCGGATACCGTAGGAGTGCTTTGGGTGTGCCAAACGTCACAACGTAACTGGGTGACTATAAAGGTATACTACGGGTATCTCTGAAAGTGTCTGTTGGGTTGACATGGATCGAGACTGGGATTTGTCACTCCGCTTGACGGAGAGGTATCACCGGGCCCTCTCGGTAATGCATCATCATAATGAGCTCAATGTGATCAAAGTGTTTGATCACGGGATCATGCATTACGGTAAGAGAAAAGTGACTTGCCGGTAACGAGATTGAACGAGGTATTGGGATACCGACGATCGAATCTCGGGCAAGTAAAATACCGATTGACAAAGGGAATCATATACGGGATTAATTGAATCCTTGACATCGTGGTTCATCCGATGAGATCATCGTGGAACATGTGGGAGCCAACATGGGTATCCAGATCCCGCTGTTGGTTATTGCCCGAGAGCCGTCTCGGTCATGTCCGCATGTCTCCCCAACCCGTAGGGTCTACACACTTAAGGTTCGGTGACGTTAGGGTTGTGAAGATATGTATATGCAGTAACCCGAATGTTGTTTGGAGTCCCGGATGAGATCCCGGACATCACGAGGAGTTCCGGAATGGTCCGGAGGTAAAGAATTATATATAGGAAGTGCTGTTTTGGCCATCAGGACAAGTTTAGGGGTTATCGGTATTGTACCGGGACCACCGAAGGGGTCCCGGGGGTCCACCAGGTGGGGCCACCTGCCCCGGCGGGCCACATGGGCCTTAGGGGGTGCGCCTTGGCCTGCTTGGGCCAAGGGGAACCAGCCCCAAAGGGCCCATGCGCCTAGGTTTCCATCTAGGAGGAGTCCTAGTGGTGGAAGGCACCTCCTAGATGGCTTGGGGGGGGAGGGAAACCTCCCTGGCCGCCGCCCCCTTGGGAGATTAGATCTCCCAGGGCTGGCGCCCCCCCAAGAGGCCTATATAAAGGGGGAGGGTAGGGGGCAGCGCACCCTTTGCCCTGGCGCCTCCCTCTCCCTCTCCAACACCTCCTCCTCCTCCGTAAGAGCTCGGTGAAGCCCTGTCGGAGTACTGCGGCTCCACCATCACCACGCCGTCGTGCTACTGCTGGAGTCTTCTTCCCCAACCTCTCCTTTGCCTTGCTGGATCAAGAAGGAGGAGACTTCACGCTTTCCGTACGTGTGTTGAACACGGAGGTGCCGTCCGTTCGGCACTAGATCATCGGTGAATTGGATCACGGCGAGTACGACTACCTCATCCACGTTCACTCGAACGCTTCCGTTGCGATGTACAAAGTGGTATGTAGATGCTATCTAATCTGAATACTCATTGCTAGATGAACTCATAGATGGATCTTGGTGGAACCGTAGGAAAAATTTTAATTTTCTGCAACGTTCCCAACAGTGGCATCATGAGCTAGGTCTATGCGTAGTTCTTCTTGCACGAGTAGAACACAATTTGTTGTGGGCGTAGATGTTGTCAACTTTTCTTGCCGCTACTAGTCTTATCTTGCTTCAGCGGTATTGTGGGATGAAGCGGCCCGGACCAACCTTACACGTACGCTTACGTGAGACCGGTTCCACCGACTAACATGCACTAGTTGCATAAGGTGGCTGGCGGGTGTCTGTCTCTCCCACTTTAGTTGGAGCGGATTCGATGAAAAGGGTCCTTATGAAGGGTAAATAGAAGTTGACAAATCACGTTGTGGCTTTTACGTAGGTAAGAAAACGTTCTTGCTAGAACCCTAATTTAGCCACGTAAAACTTGCAACAACAATTAGAGGACGTCTAACTTGTTTTTGCAGCAAGTGCTTTGTGATATGATATGGCCAAAGTTGTGATGAATGATGAATGATCTATATGTGATGTATGATATGTTCATGCTACTGTAATAGGAATCACGACTTGCATGTCGATGAGTATGACAACCGACAGGAGCCATAGGAGTTGTCTTTATTTTTGTATGACCTGCGTGTCATTGAGAAACGCCATGTAAATTACTTTACTTTATTGCTAAACGCGTTAGCCATAGTAGTAGAAGTAATAGTTGGCGAGCAACTTCATGGAGACACGATGATGGAGATCATGATGATGGGGATCATGGTGTCAAGACCGGTGACAAGATGATCATGGAGCCCCAAGATGGAGATCAAAGGAGCTATGTGATATTGGCCATATCATGTCACGTTTATTATTTGATTGCATGTGATGTTTATCATGTTTTGCATCTTGTTTACTTAGAAACGACGGTAGTAAATAAGATGATCCCTCATAATAATTTCAAGAAAGTGTTCCCCCTAACTGTGCACCGTTGCGACAGTTCGTTGTTTCGAAGCACCACGTGATGATCGGGTGTGATAGATTCTAACGTTCACATACAACGGGTGTAAGACAGATTTACACACGCAAAACACTTAGGTTGACTTGACGAGCCTAGCATGTACAGACATGGCCTCGGAACACAGAAGACCGAAAGGTCGAGCATGAGTCGTATAGAAGATACGATCAACATGAAGATGTTCACCGATGTTGACTAGTCCGTCTCACGTGATGATCGGACACGGCCTAGTTGACTCGGATCATGTAATACTTAGATGACTAGAAGAGGGATGTCTATCGAAGTGGGAGTTCATTAAATAATTTGATTAAATGAACTTTATTATCATGAACTTAGTCTAAAATTTTACAATATGTCTTGTAGATCAAATGGCCAACGTAGTCCTCAACTTCAACGCGTTCCTAGAGAAAACCAAGCTGAAAGACGATGGTAGCAACTATACGGACTGGGTCCGGAACCTGAGGATCATCCTCATAGCTGCTAAGAAAGATTATGTCCTACGAGCACCGCTGGGTGACGCACCTATTCTCCCTGCAGAACAAGACGTTATGAACGCTTGGCAGTCGCGATGCGATGATTACTCCCTCGTTCAGTGCGGCATGCTTTACAGCTTAGAGCCGGGGCTCCAAAAACGTTTTGAGAGACATGGAGCATATGAGATGTTCGAAGAGCTGAAAATGGTTTTCCAAGCTCATGCCCGGGTCGAGAGATATGAAGTCTCCGACAAATTCTTTAGCTGTAAGATGGAGGAAAATGGCTCTGTCAGTGAACACATACTCAAAATGTCTGGGTTGCACAACCGCTTGACTCAACTGGAAGTTAATCTCCCGGATCAAGCGGTCATTGACAGAATCCTCCAGTCGCTTCCACCTAGCTACAAGAGCTTTGTGATGAACTACAATATGCAGGGGATGGTAAGACCATTCCTGAGGTATATGCTATGCTGAAATCAGCAGAGGTAGAAATCAAGAAGGAGCATCAAGTGTTGATGGTGAATAAAACCACTAAGTTTAAGAAGGGCAAGGGTAAAAAGAACATCAAGAAGGACGGCAAGGAAGTTGCCGCGCCCGGTAAGCAAGTTGCCGGGAAGAAGCCAAGGAATGGACCCAAGCCCGAGACTGAGTGTTTTTATTGCAAGGGAAGTGGTCACTGGAAGCGGAACTGCCCCAAATACTTAGCGGACAAGAAGGCCGGCAAAACCAAAGGTATATGTGATATACATGTAATTGATGTGTACCTTACCAGTACTCGTAGTAGCTCTTGGGTATTTGATACCGGTGCGGTTGCTCACATTTGTAACTCAAAGCAGGAGCTGCTGAATAAACGGAGACTGGCGAAGGACGAGGCGACGATGCGCGTCGGGAATGGTTCCAAGGTCGATGTGATCGCCGTCGGCACGCTACCTCTACATTTACCTACGGGATTAGTTTTAAACCTCAATAATTGTTATTTAGTGCCAAGTTTGAGCATGAACATTGTGTCTGGATCTTGTTTAATTCGAGATGGCTACTCATTTAAATCCGAGAATAATGGTTGTTCTAATTATATGAGAGATATGTTTTATGGTCATGCTCCGATGGTTAATGGTTTATTCTTAATAAATCTCATACGTGATGATACACATATTCATAGTGTGAATACCAAAAGAGTTAAAGTTGATAACAATAGTCCCACATATTTGTGGCACTGCCGCCTTGGTCACATAGGTGTCAAATGCATGAAGAAGCTCCATGCAGATGGACTTTTAGAGTCTCTTGATTATGAATCATTTGACACGTGCGAACCATGCCTCATGGGTAAAATGACCAAGACTCCGTTCTCAGGAACAATGGAGCGAGCAACCAACTTATTGGAAATCATACATACCGATGTGTGCGGTCCAATGAGTGTTGAGGCTCGCGGTGGCTATCGTTATGTTCTCACCCTCACTGATGACTTGAGTAGATCTACTTGATGAAACACAAGTCTGAGACCTTTGAAAAGTTCAAGGAATTTCAGAGTGAGGTTGAAAATCAACGTGATAGAAAGATCAAGTTTCTACGATCAGATCGTGGAGGAGAATACTTGATTCATGAATTTGGCATGCACTTAAGAAAATGTGGAATAGTTTCACAACTCACGCCGCCTGGAACACCTCAGCGTAATGGTGTGTACGAACGTCGTAATTGCACTCTATTAGATATGGTGCAATCTATGATGTCTCTTACCGATTTACCGCTATCTTTTTGGGGCTATGCTTTAGAGACTGCCGCATTCACTTTAAATAGGGCTCCGTCGAAATCCGTTGAGACGACACCGTATGAATTATGGTTTGGGAAGAAACCTAAGCTGTCGTTTCTAAAAGTTTGGGGATGCGATGCTTATGTCAAGAAACTTCAACCTGAAAAGCTCGAACCCAAGTCGAAAAAATGCGTCTTCATAGGATACCCTAAAGAAACTATTGGGTATACCTTCTACCTCAGATCCGAAGGCAAGATTTTTGTTGCCAAGAATGGATCCTTTCTGGAGAAAGAGTTTCTCTCGAAAGAAGTAAGTGGGAGGAAAGTAGAACTTGATGAAGTGTTACCTCTTGAACCGGAAAATGGCGAAACTCAAGAAAACGTTTCTGAGGTGCCTGCACCGACTAGAGAGGAAATTAATGATGATGATCAAGATACTTCCAATCAAGCTCCTACTGAAATTCGAAGGTCCACAAGGACACGTTCCGCACCAGAGTGGTACGGCAACCCTGTCTTGGAAATCATGTTGTTAGACAACGGTGAACCTTCGAACTATGAGGAAGCAATGGCGGGCCCGGATTCCGACAATTGGTTAGAAGCCATGAAATCCGAGATAGGATCCATGTATGAAAACAAAGTATGGACTTTGACAGACTTGCCCGATGATCGGCGAGCGATAGAAAATAAATGGATCTTTAAGAAGAAGACAGACGCGGATGGTAATGTGACCATCTATAAAGCTCGGCTTGTCGCTAAGGGTTATCGACAAGTTCAAGGAATTGACTACGATGAGACTTTCTCACCGGTAGCGAAGCTGAAGTCCGTCAGAATCATGTTAGCAATTGCCGCATACTATGATTATGAGATATGGCAAATGGACGTCAAAACGGCATTCCTTAATGGTTTCCTTAAGGAAGAATTGTATATGATGCAGCCGGAAGGTTTTGTCGATCCTAAGAATGCTGACAAGGTGTGCAAGCTCCAACGCTCGATTTATGGGCTGGTGCAAGCATCTCGGAGTTGGAACATTCGCTTTGATGAGATGATCAAAGCGTTTGGGTTTACACAGACTTATGGAGAAGCCTGTGTTTACAAGAAAGTGAGTGGGAGCTCTGTAGCATTTCTCATATTATATGTAGACGACATACTTTTGATGGGAAATGATATAGAACTCTTGGACAGCATTAAGGCCTACTTGAATAAGAGTTTTTCAATGAAGGACCTTGGAGAAGCTGCTTATATATTAGGCATCAAGATCTATAGAGATAGATCGAGACGCCTCATAGGTCTTTCACAAAGCACATACCTTGATAAAATATTGAAGAAGTTCAATATGGATCAATCTAAGAAAGGGTTCTTACCTGTGTTACAAGGTGTGAAATTGAGCTCAGCTCAATGTCCGACCACGGCAGAAGATATAGAAGAGATGAGTGTCATCCCCTATGCCTCAGCCATAGGTTCTATTATGTATGCCATGCTGTGTACCAGACCTGATGTAAACCTTGCCGTAAGTTTGGTAGGAAGGTACCAAAGTAATCCCGGCAAGGAACACTGGACAGCGGTCAAGAATATCCTGAAGTACCTGAAAAGGACCAAGGAAATGTTTCTCGTTTATGGAGGTGACGAAGAACTCGTCGTAAAAGGTTACGTCGACGCTAGCTTTGACACAGATCTGGATGACTCTAAGTCACAAACCGGATACGTGTATATTTTGAATGGTGGGGCAGTAAGCTGGTGCAATTGCAAGCAGAGCGTCGTGGCGGGATCTACATGTGAAGTGGAGTACATGGCAGCCTCGGAGGCAGCACATGAAGCAATTTGGGTGAAGGAGTTCATCACCGACCTCGGAGTCATACCCAATGCGTCGGGGCCTATCAAACTCTTCTGTGACAACACTGGAGCTATTGCACTTGCAAAGGAGCCCAGGTTTCACAAGAAGACCAGGCACATCAAGCGTCGCTTCAACTCCATTCGTGAAAATGTTCAAGATGGAGACATAGAAATTTGTAAAGTGCACACGGATCTGAATGTCGCAGATCCGTTGACTAAACCTCTCCCTAAGGCAAAACATGATCAGCACCAGAACTCTATGGGTGTTCGATTCATCACAATGTAACTAGATTATTGACTCTAGTGCAAGTGGGAGACTGTTGGTAATATGCCCTAGAGGCAATAATAAAAGCATTATTATTATATTTCCTTATTCATGATAATTGTCTTTATTCGTGCTATAATTGTGTTATCCGGAAATCGTAATACATGTGTGAATAACAGACAACAACATGTCCCTAGTGAGCCTCTAGTTGACTAGCTCGTTGATCGACGGATAGTCATGGTTTCCTGACTATGGACATTGGATGTCATTGATAACGAGATCACATCATTAGGAGAATGATGTGATGGACAAGACCCAATCCTAAACATAGCATAAGATCGCATAGTTCGTTTGCTAGAGTTTTCCAATGTCAAGTATCCTTTCCTTAGACCATGAGATCGTGTAACTCCCGGATACTGTAGGAGTGCTTTGGGTGTGCCAAACGTCACAACGTAACTGGGTGACTATAAAGGTATACTACGGGTATCTCTGAAAGTGTCTGTTGGGTTGACATGGATCGAGACTGGGATTTGTCACTCCGCTTGACGGAGAGGTATCACCGGGCCCTCTCGGTAATGCATCATCATAATGAGCTCAATGTGATCAAAGTGTTTGATCACGGTATCATGCATTACGGTACGAGAAAAGTGACTTGCCGGTAACGAGATTGAACGAGGTATTGGGATACCGACGATCGAATCTCGGGCAAGTAAAATACCGATTGACAAAGGGAATCATATACGGGATTAATTGAATCCTTGACATCGTGGTTCATCCGATGAGATCATCGTGGAACATGTGGGAGCCAACATGGGTATCCAGATCCCGCTATTGGTTATTGCCCGAGAGCCCTCTCGGTCATGTCCGTATGTCTCCCGAACCCGTAGGGTCTACACACTTAAGGTTCGGTGACGCTAGGGGAAGGAGAGTGCATCTACATACGCTATTTTAATTTTCTGCAACGTTCGCAGAAATTCAAAATTTTCCTACGTGTCACCAAGATCTATCTATGGAGAAACCAGCAACGAGGGGAAGGAGAGTGCATCTACATACCCTTGTAGATCGCTAAGCGGAAGCGTTCAAGTGAACGGGGTTGATGGAGTCGTACTCGTCGTGATCCAAATCACCGATGATCCTAGTGCCGAACGGACGGCACCTCCGCGTTCAACACACGTACAGCCCGGTGACGTCTCCCATGCCTTGATCCAGCAAGGAGAGAGGGAGAGGTTGAGGAAGACTCCATCCAGCAGCAGCACAACGGCGTGGTGGTGGTGGAGGAGCGTGGCAATCCTGCAGGGCTTCGCCAAGCACCTGCGGGAGAGGAGAGGAACTTGGGAGAGGGAGGGGCTGCACCAAAGGCAAAAAGTGTTCCTCAAGAGGCCCTCTACCCCCACTATATATAGGGATCCCAAGGGGGGGTGCGCCAGCCCTAGGAGATCCAATCTCCTTGGGGGCGGCGGCCAGGGGAGGTTTCCCTCCCCCCCCCCCAAGGCACCTAGGAGGTGCCTTCCCTCCTTGGGACTCTTCATTAGGGTTCCCCCTTCACCCTAGGCGCATGGGCCATAAGGGAAGTGGGGCCCCAGCACACTTTGGGCTGGATCCCTTCCCACTTCAGCCCATGGGACCCTCCGGGATGGGTGGCCCCACCCGGTGGGCCCCCGGGACCCCTCCGGTGGTCCCGGTACAATACCGATGACCCCGAAACTTGTCCCGATGGCCGAAATAGGACTTCCTATATATAAATCTTTACCTCCGGACCATTCCGGAACTCCTCGTGACGTCCGGGATCTCATCCAGGACTCCGAACAACATTCGGTAACCACATACAAGCTTCCTTTATAACCCTAGCGTCATCGAACCTTAAGTGTGTAGACCCTACGGGTTCGGGAGACATGCAGACATGACCGAGACGTTCTCCGGTCAATAACCAACAGCGGGATCTGGATACCCAAGTTGGCTCCCACATGTTCCATGATGATCTCATCGGATGAACCACGATGCCAAGGACTTAATCAATCCCGTATACAATTCCCTTTGTCTATCGGTACGATACTTGCCCGAGATTCGATCGTCGGTATCCCGATACCTTGTTCAATCTCGTTACCGGCAAGTCTCTTTTACTCGTTCCGCAACACATCATCCCGTGATCAACTCCTTGATCACATTGTGCACATTATGATGATGTCCTACCAAGTGGGCCCAGAGATACCTCTCCGTCACATGGAGTGACAAATCCCAGTCTCGATTCGTGCCAACCCAACAGACACTTTCGGAGATACCCGTAGTGCACCTTTATAGCCACCCAGTTACGTTGTGACGTTTGGCACACCCAAAGTATTCCTACGGTATCCGAGAGTTGCATAATCTCATGGTCTAAGGAAATGATACTTGACATTAGAAAAGCTTTAGCATACGAACTACATGATCTTGTGCTAGGCTTAGGATTGGGTCTTGTCCATCACATCATTCTTCTAATGATGTGATCCCGTTATCAATGACATCCAATGTCCATGGTCAGGAAACTGCAACCATCTATTGATCAACGAGCTAGTCAACTAGAGGCTTACTAGGGACATGGTGTTGTCTATGTATCCACACATGTATCTGAGTTTCCTATCAATACAATTCTAGCATGGATAATAAACGATTATCATGAACAAGGAAATATAATAATAATCAATTTATTATTGCCTCTAGGGCATATTTCCAACAGTTCCACCATCCCCTGCACTTGAAAACTTGTTGTTCCATTGCTTCGAGCCTCGTCTCCACGCTTTCGGTCCTCCTTGGTCCCTCAACATCGCGGATGTGCAGCAACCCATCACGCATCTCAATGGTTTGAGGGTGTTGCAGCACCTCCGCGAGGTAGGGGTTGATGACCTTCTCGAAGAACTTGTCCTTGGGGGCGCTTGGAGATGTCATGGTGATCCAGATCTGTCAGAAACAAGAACAGAGGATAATTGCGTGATAAGGTAGTCAAAACCTTCGGGAGATTATATAATGAATTTTTACCGACCAAAAGAGGTATCGTGCAAGAAAACGGAGTCCGGAGAGCACACGAGGTGCCCACGAGGTAGGGGGCGCGCCCAGGGGGTAGGGCGCGCCTCCCACCCTCGTGGAAGCCTTGTGTCCTTCCCGAACTACTTCTTATTTTCCTAGTTTTCTAAATATTCCAAAACGGAGAAAAACTGCCATTAGAACTGTTTTGGAGTCGGTTTACTTACTGTACCACATACCTATTCTTTTTCGGAGTCTGAAACATTCTGGAAGGTGTCTCTTATGTATTCTTCCGGTGTTACGGTTTCAATAACATTAGTTTCAACATTTATAGGATTACCTAAGATATAATGTTTGATTCTTTGACCATTCACCACCTTTGGATTTGTGCCTTCAAAGTTGTTGATCTTTATGGCACCGGAACGATAGACCTCCTAGATAACGTAAGGACCTTCCCATATAGAGAGAAGTTTTCCTGCAAAAAATCTTAAATGAGAGTTGAATAGTAACACATAATCACCTACATTAAACTCACGCTTTTGTATCCTTTTGTCATGCCATCTTTTAACTTTTTCTTTAAACAGTTTGGCATTCTCATAAGCCTGGGTTCTCCATTCATCAAGTGAGCTAATGTCAAATAACCTCTTCTCACCGGCAAGTTTGAAATCATAGTTGAGCTCTTTAATAGCCCAGTATGCCTTATGTTCTAGTTCGAGAGGTAAGTGACATGCTTTTCCATAAACCATTTAATACGGAGACATACCCATAGGATTTTTATATGCAGTTCTATATGCCCATAATGCATCATCAAGTTTCTTGGACCAATTCTTTCTAGATCTATTAACAGTCTTTTGCAAAATTAATTTGAGCTCTCTGTTACTCAATTCTACTTGACCACTAGACTGTGGGTGATAAGGAGATGCAATTCTATGATTAACATCATACTTAGCAAGCATTTTACAAAAGCACCATGAATAAAATGTGAACCACCATCAGTCATTAAATATCTAGGGACTCCAAACCTCGTAAAAATAACTTCTTTAAGCATCTTAATAGAGGTGTTATGGTCAGCACTACTAGTTGGAATAGCTTCTACCCACTTAGTAACGTAATCAACAACAACTAAAATATGAGTATACCCATTAGAGGAAGGAAAAGGCCCCATATAATCAAAGCCACAAACATCAAATGGTTCAATAACAAGTGAATAATTCATAGGAATTTCCTGACGTCTACTAATATTACCAATTCTTTGGCATTCATCACAAGACAGGAGAAACTTACGGGCATCCTTGAAGAGAGCAGGTCAATAAAAACCGGATTGCAGTACCTTATGCGCAGTTCTGTCTCCAGTGTGGGGTCCTCCATAAGCTTCGGAGTGACACTTGCGTAGGATCTATTCCTGTTCATGCTCAGGTACACAACGTCTAGTAACACCATCTACTCCTTCTTTATAAAGATGTGGGTCATCCCAAAAATAATGTCTCAAATCATAGAAAAACTTTTTCTTTTGCTGGTATGTGAAACTAGGTGGTATAAATTTAGCAACAATGTAATTAGCATAATCAGCATACAATGGAGCGGTACGAGAAGTATTTATGATAGCTAATTGTTCATCAGGAAAGCTATCATCAATAGGTAGTGGGTCGTCAAGAACATTCTCTAACCTAGACAAGTTGTCTGCAACGGGGTTCTCAGCTCCCTTTCGATCAATAATATGCAAATCAAATTCTTGTAGCAGAAGAACCCATCTAATAAGTCTAGGTTTAGCATCTTTCTTTTCCATAAGATATTTAATAGCAGCATGATCAGTGTGAATAGTTACTTTAGAATCAACAATATATGGTCTGAACTTATCACAAGCAAAAACAACTGCTAAGAATTCTTTTTTAGTAGTAACATAATTTCTCTGAGCACTGTCTAGATTTTTACTAGCATATTGAATAACATTTAATTTCTTATCAACTCGTTGCCCTAGAACAGCACCTACAACATAATCACTAGCATCACACATAATTTCAAAGGGTAAATTCCAATCAGGTGGCTGAAAGATAGGTGCAGAGATTAATGCTTTATTAAGTATTTCAAATGCTTCTACACAATCATCATCAAAGACAAATGGTATATCTTTTTGTAATAGATTAGTCAGAGGACGAGAATTTTTTTAGAAGTCCTTAATGAACCTCCTGTAAAAACCGGCATGACCAAGGGAACTTCTTATACCTTTGATGTCCTTGGGACATGGCATCTTTTCAATAGCATCCACTTTAGCTCTATCAACTTCAATACCTTTTTCAGAAATTTTATGCCCCAAGACAATGCCTTCATTAACCATAAAGTGGCACTTCTCCCAATTCAAGACAAGATTAGTTTCTTCGCATCTCTGCAAAACTCGATCAAGGTTGCTCAAGCAATCATCAAAAGTGAACCCATAAATGGAGAAATCATCCATGAAAACCTCACAAATCTTTTCACAAAAATCAGAGAATATAGCCATCATGCATCTTTGAAAGGTAGCAGGTGCATTACATAAGCCAAAAGGCATACGTCTATAAACAAAAGTACCGAAAGGGCAAGTAAAAGTGGTATTTGCTTGATCATCAGCTGACACGGGCATTTGAGAGAAACCAGATTAACCATCTAGAAAGCAAAAATGTGTATGTTTGGATAATCTTTCTAGCATTTGATAAATAAAAGGTAAGGGGTAATGATCTTTTTTAGTAGCCTTATTTAATTTGCGAAAATCAATTACCATCCTATAACCTGTAATAATTCTTTGTTGGATCAATTCATCTTTATCATTAGGAACGATAGTAATACCACCTTTCTTAGGGACACAATGGACAGGACTTACCCACTGACTATCAGCAATGGGATAAATTATACCTGCCTCAAGGAGCTTTAATAACGGGTTTGGCGTCTTTCTCCAGATTTATTTTGTGTTGACATAGAGTGGGACTAATGCCCTTAAGATCATCAAGAGTATATCCAATAGCAGCATGGTGCTTCTTCAGAGTTTTCAACAATTTCTCTTCTTCAGGCTCTGAAAGGTTAGCACTAATAATAACAGGATATATATTCTTTTCATCAAGATAAGCATATTTAAGAGTATCAGGCAATGGTTTAGGCTCAAACACGGGATCACCCTTGGGTGGAGGAGGATCCCTTAGGATTTCAACAGGCAAGTTGTGTTTCAGAATGGGTCCCTGTTTAAAGAATACTTCATCTATTTCCCTTCTTTCATTCATAAACATCTCATTTTCATGGTCTAGCAAATATTGTTCTAAAGGATCATTAGGGGTTACGACAATAGAAGCAAGGCCAATAATTTCATCTTTACTAGGCAATTCCTCATCACGAGGTTGTCTACGAAATTTGGAAAAATTAAACTCATGAGACATATCATCCAAACCAATAATAACAACATCCCTTTTGTAGTCTATCTTAGCATTAACAGTATTCAAGAAGGGTCTACCAAATATAATGGGACAAAAGCTATCTTGTGGGGAACCAAGAACAAGAAAATCAGTACGATATTTAGTTTTTCCACACAAGACTTCAACATCTCTAACAATCCCAATCGGGGAAATAGTATCTCTATTGGCAAGTTTAATGGTGACATAAGTTTCTTCTAACTCAGCGGGTTCAATATCATGCATAATTTCTTGATATAAAGAAATACGTATTGCACTAGCACTAGTACCCATATCACACAAGCCATGATAACCATGGCCTCCTATTTTAACAGAAATAACAGGCATGCCTACTACAGGTCTATGTTTATCTTTAGCACCAGGTTTAGCAATTCTAGCAGTCTCATCACAGAAATAAATAACATGCCCATCAATATTATTAGCCAAGAGATCTTTAACAATAGCAATATTAGGTTCAACTTTAACTTGCTCAAGAGGTGTATAATAAGTTCTAATATTACTTTTACGAACCACAGTTCAAGCTTTAGCATGATCCTTTATCCTAACAGGGAAAGGTGGTTTCTCAACATAAGAAGTAGGAACAACAAGATCATTATAAGTGATAGTATTTTCTTAACCTTTAATAGGTGCAACTACTTTTACTTCAACGGGAGGATTATATTTAAACCACTTCTCCTTAGGGAGATCAACATGAGTAGCAAATGATTCACAGAAAGAAGCTATGATGTCTACTACACAACCTTCTTCTTGTAGACGTTTTGGCCTCCAAGTGCAGAGGTTTGTAGGACAGTAGCAAATTTCCCTCAAGCGGATGACCTAATGTTTATAAATTCGTGGGAGGCGTAGGATGAAGATGGTCTCTCTCAAACAGTCCTGCAACCAAATAACAAAGAGTCTCTTGTGTCTCCAACACACCCAATATAATGGTAAATTGTATAGGTGCACTAGTTCAGCGAAGAGATGGTGATACAAGTGCAATATGGATGGTAGATATAGGTTTTTGTAATCTGAAAATATAAAAACAGCAAGGTAGCAAGCGATAAAAGTGAGTGCAAACGGTATTGCAATGTGTTGAAACAAGGCCTAGAGTTCATACTTTCACTAGTGCAAGTTCTCTCAACAATAATTACATAATTGGATCATATAACTATCCCTCAACATGCAGCAAAGAGTCACTCCGAAGTCACTAATAGCGGAGAACAAACAAAGAGATTATGGTAGGGTACGAAACCACCTCAAAGTTATCCTTTCTGATCGATCTATTCAAGAGTTAGTAGTAAACTAACATGAAGCTATTCTTTCTGTTCGATCTATCATAGAGTTCGTACTAGAATAACACCTTAAGACACAAATCAACCAAAACCCTAATGTCACCTAGATACTCCAATGTCACCTCAAGTATTCGTGTGTATGATTATACGATATGCATCACACAATCTTAGATTCATCTATTCAACCAACACAAAGTACTTCAAAGAGTGCCCCAAAGTTTCTACTGGAGAGTCAAGACGAAAACGTGTGCCAACCTCTATGCATAAGTTCACGAGGTCACTGAGGGAGTCCTGTATTAGGGGGTCCTCGGACAGCCGGACTATATCCTTTAGCCGGACTGTTGGACTATGAAGATACAAGATTGAAGACTTCGTCCCGTGTCCGGGTGGGACTCTCCTTAGCGTGGAAGGCAAGCTTGGCAATTCGGATCTGTAGATCTCCTCCCTTGTAACCGACTCTGTCTAACCTTAGCCCACTCTGGTGTCTATCCGGTGTCTATATAAACCGAAGGGTTTAGTCCGTAGGACAACAACAATCATAATCATAGGCTAGCTTCTAGGGTTTAGCCTCTACAATCTCGTGGTATATCAACTCTTGTAATACTCATATCATCAAGATCAATCAAGCAGGAAGTAGGGTATTACCTCCATCAAGAGGGCCCGAACCTGGGTAAACATTGGGTTCCCCGCCTCCTGTTACCATCCGCCTTAGACGCATAGTTCGGGACCCCCTACCCAAGATCCGTCGGTTTCGACACCGACATTTGTGCTTTCATTGAGAGTTCCACTATGCCGTCACCATAAGGCTTGATGGCTCGTCTTGTTGTCAAGGAAAACATCACCTCTGGGGGAGCCCTGGCTGTAGGCCAAACTCTCCGATTAGGCAGCTTCGTCATGACCGCCCGTTCGGCTGTTGCCCCGACGATGACTTCTCAGGTCATAAAAAACAGCCTCCACGTCGGCTCGGAACTCGCCGAGCAGATGAATCCAATGGAGATCTCTTCCTTGAACGAGCTCTTGGATCGCATCGCCGCCTTGGGAGTAGCTACGGACTATGATCGGATCGGGCTTAAACCCGGCCAAAGGGAGATTAACTCTCCGCCGGTCACCCATCAGATTTCGGTGGTGGAGGAGCAATGCAACAATTCTTCCTCTATCTTGAGGACAAATTATGTCTAGATTCCCGAGCTCGCCAAGACGGATACCCGTCTACGGGAGGACATGGCCCAAGCTTTGAACCTAGGATCAGATAGCAGGCCAGATCTATTGGGTAACATCCTGGAGCCCGAACTGCCAAGCTCGGAAACTCCTCTGCCCCTGGGTCTCAGATTGGGTCAGGGTTCGGACTTAAATCTACCCATCCACCTAGATATAAGTGATATTTCCCACATTAGACAAGAGCCCCAAGAGACAGTACATCACTATTGGGCCAGATTCCTCCTTGTAATGAGTAAGGTTAAGGACTGTCGCAAGGAAGACGCGATTTCATTCTTTTGCAAAAATTGCACGGACAAGGGAATCCTCAATGCCATAAGTCGCCGTGACATAGCACACTTCGCTGACTTGGCGGCCATAGTACAGAAGTACTGTGCGATGGAAAGTGCCTGGAAAACCCAAACAAAATTCTGGGATCCTCCGGCTCTCACTAAACCCCCCGTCTGAACTAAAAGTGTGTACTCTCGTAAGTCACCAGATCCAATTACAAAGAAACAAAACCCACTACAGGGCGTGGAACCGTATTGGAGGGATGGCTCAATGGGCCATGCAAAATTCATAGTACAGCAGATACCATGCCAACACATAGCCTTAGAGCATGTTGGGTACTCCGGCAGGTGGCCAAGAGCGGCGGGGATATCCTCATTAACAATGCAACAGAGCACCATCCCGCGGAAAATAACAATACAGTATTGACAGTCTTCGAGACCTTCGCCTCAAATAATAGGCGTAAGCGAGCACTCCGCAGCCTTGCCGAAGTCTGCCATGTTGAAGCAATAAATCCATGGAGCGACACGGCTATAACCTTCAATGCCAGTGACGAACCTAAATTCAGAACAGCCCAGGCACTAGCTGCCTTGGTCCTTAGTCCAATTGTGGACGGCTTCCGGCTTACTAAAGTGCTCATGGACGGTGGCAGCGGATTAAACCTCATCTATGAGGAAACTCTTCAAAAAAATGGAAATAGACAGGAGCCGCATTGAGAAAAGCAGCACGACCTTCAAAGGGATCATCCCCAGTCGGGAGGCACGATGCGCAGGAAAAATCACACTAGATGTGGTATTTGGCACGCCGGAAAATTATAGGTCCGAAGAAATCACATTCCAAGCGGCCCCATTCAGTAGCGGATACCACGCCCTTTTAGGGAGGGAGGCATTCACGATCTTCCAAGCTATACCCCGTTACGGGTACATGAAGCTCAAAATGCCCGGGCCCAATGGAATCAACAAGGAGACGAGAAACTTATCTCACCGGGAGGATGAAGAACTTAGGTCATTTATAAGCACCATAAATAGCAACAACCTTAGAGAAGGCTTTAGGTGAAGTATAAACCCAAGATAACTCCAAAGAAGAGCTTGATGGATTTAAAATATCTCATTCTTAACAACATGTGAATCATGAGACATGAACTCAAATTATCAAGAATGACATAATACCACCTCGAATGATACGGTTGAAGGAATTGCACTTTAAAATGCAAGATAAAGAATACTTGAGCTCCTCTGAAAAGAATCTCGATGAACACTTCGAGAAGGAATGAAATCCTTTGTGAATCATCATGTAGCCTCCATAAAGAACTCCGGTAATAAAAGGATGATAAAATGAAATGAAGGATGAAAAGAATAAGGTTGAAGCCTTGCAATGATTAGATGGATCTCCGTGGTGATATAATTGCGAGAGCTTGGAACTCCGAGGAAGATAAGGTGAAACAATTGAAATCAAGAATTTGAAGAACCTCCGGAATAGGGAATTGAGTTAACTCGATGAAACAAGAATAAGAATTACATTATGCTTATCCTTCACCAATTTAGATTGATGACAAGCAACGGATTTGACATACCACTTATTCTCGTAGAAAGGATCAAGAGAGATATAGCACAAACTGGGAGAAGGTATTAATGGAACCACCGGTTGGATTGGAAAGAACGAATGAATCTAAATGATAATGAAGGAAGAGAACTCTTGAAGAACCACCATAAGAATTGAAAATGAACGAAGAAAAGATAAAGAAACACCGGGAAGAATTAGAAAATGAAGGAAGATACTTGAGAGAATTTAGATACAATGAAACGAAGAGATCATGAACTGATTAGAGGATATTTGAACGATGCACTGGTAAGATTTGGAGAACGATAGCTGAAAACTGAGAATGAAGAATTTATGACACGATGGCCTTCGGAGGAAAGAAATGGACACAACTCATGAAATGCTCCGGATGGGTGAAAAGAATTCTCACAATCGAAAACAATTATGAGGATGGCATGAAGCTAGAACCATTAATCTTGAAGAGAATGGGGCAAGATTTAAAAGAAACTCTTCTTCGGTCTTCAAAAGTTGAGAATGACGATGAGAAACACCACCATGAATTATTGAGGCACTCCGGAACAATGAAGAATAGAAAGGTTGAATTAACGATGAAAGAATTTGAAAGATCTTGGAGAAAGACATATGACTGATGAAAATCCATTCTTACGTCCAACTTTTAAATGAATTTGAGAATAGCTCCGAGAAAATTAGAAGAGTCAGGTACGATCCTGGGAAAAGACCTGTGGGTTAGGGCCCACTCAAAAGAAACACCGTTGAAAGAATTGCTTAGGAAGAGAGATTACACTGGTTGAATTAAATGGCCAGAATGAGATAACAACCTCGAAATAGGTTGGACTGATCTTGAAAGACAAGACGAGGCTTCTGAGATATCTTCAGCACTCCCAAACAAATGAATAGCGAGAAGTGAATTATTATGAGGTGCACTGGTATGAGAAGGTATTGAAACAAGGAAAAGATGTGATCACCATCGAAAGATTGCATTGAACACACCGGGGAAGACAAAAGAACAAATAATTATAAACTTGAGGCTCCGTTAGCATCCTCAAGAGAAACACCGGGTAAGAACATGAAGGATAAGAATGGAGAGGCTTCACATCAATAAGATGGATACTTGATCAAGAAATCTGCGTCCTTGAAGAAATAAGGGTGGGAGGGCGGGAAAAACAAAGACAATTTGGGACGGATGAAACAAGCGACGTTGGGAAAAACTGAGAGGTGATCTTGTGAATGTTGAAATGATCGGATCCACTTGAAGAGAAGCACACCGGTTGGAAAGAGTTGAAAAGACAACCTTGATGAACAAGAAGGATTAGCACTCCCATAGAAACATGAGAGCACCGCTTAGGAAAGGTATGGAATCAACACTTGACTTCGAAGCAACTCGAATACCACAAAACAAAACAAAACAAAGGGTTGGCTTAGGAAATAAACCGGAAACAAACATATGATAGATCCCATATCATATTATGTGTCTGTTGGAAAGATATTCTAGAAGCTACTTGAATTCCCACTTATAAACTCCCGAAACTTTCTGGTTATGCAATCGGGTGTTGGGGATACAGGGGACACAAAATATATCACCCAAACTAACAATACCTAGATCCAGCTGTATCCATCCTTCAACACATAACCAAGAAACCTTCGGAAATCGTTTACCTCAACCTTCGAAAAGCATCCATTATACGAGTTATGGCAATACTCCCGCACTCGCCTCAGTACTGGGCTATCAGGGTTATCTCACCAACAACTGTACAAAAGAGATTTTCGATGTCGGCGTACTAAACTCAGGTATTCCAGAACTGCAACGATAAAATTATGACGACAACACCTCAGAGCTCAACTCCCCGGGACACCTCCACTAAACCCCTGCTGACAGGAGGCACCAAGACAATGTTGTCATCACAAAACCATCGGAACGATTCTAAGATACCCGCGTGATCCTAAAATTTTTTTTAGTGAAATTTGAGAAGAGAAGAATCAAAAGTCTATGTCAGGATGCCTTACTAGAGCGATGAGGAGACTGGGAAGTAAAAAGAACTCCTAAACTCTCCGATACATAATTCCTAAATGACTCAAAACATTTTTCTAGACACAACTTGGCCGCTAAAAACGATCAATCAGTGGGGGCTCCTAAGGTCGGGGAAGGCTCTGATACCAACTTGTAACGCCCTTGATGCGGCTATATCTCCCACGTGTCCAAGCACGACTTGGAGGCATAACCGCATTGAAAGCAATGTCGCAAGTGAGGTAATCTTCACACAACCCATGTAATTCATAAGGGAAAGAGATACATAGTTGGCTTACAATCGCCACTTCACACAATATATGACTAAAGCATTACATCATACAGATACAATCAAGGTCCGACTACGGAACCAAAATAAAAGAAGACTACCCCAAATGCTACACAGCTCCCCGATCGACCCGACTGGGCTCCACTACTGATCAGCTGAAACGGAACAGCACAATGAACAAGATCTTCATCGAGCTCCTCCTTGAGCTCGGGTGCGTCACCTGCACGGTTTCATCGGCACCTGCAAACTAGTTTTGGAAGTATCTGTGAGTCACGGGGACTCAGCAATCTCACACCCGCGAGATCAAGACTATTTAAGCTTAAAGGTAGGACATGGTAGTGAGGTGGAGCTGCAGCAAGCGACTAGCATATATGGTGGCTAATATACGCAAATGAGAGTGAGAAGAGAAGGCAAAAGCACGGTCGAACAACTATGACCAAGAAGTGATCCTGAAACTACTTAGGTCAAGCATAACTCCAACACCGTGTTCACTTCCCGGACTCCGCCGAGAAGAGACCATCACGGTTACACACGCGGTTGATGTATTTTAATTAAGATCAACTTCAGGTTTTCTACAACCGGACATTAACAAATTACCATCTGCCACATAACCGCGGGCACGGCTTTCGAAGTTCAAACCCTGCAGGGGTGTCCCAACTTAGCCCATGATAAGCTCTCGCGATCAACGAAGGATATTCCTTCTCCCCGGGAAGGCCCGATCAGTCTCGGAATCCCGGCTACAAGACATTTCGGCAGTAATAAAACAAGACCAGCAAAGCCGCCCAATGCGCCGACATCCTGATAGGAGCTGCACATATCTCGTTCTCAGGGCAACACCGGTTAAGTCAAGCTACGAGTAAAACCAGACTTCAAGTTTCCCCGAGGTGGCCCCGCAGGTTGCTCGGTTCGGACCAACACTTAGACAAGCATTGGCCCGGGGGGGCTAAATAAAGATGACCCTTCGGTTAATTACTCCCAAGGGAAAGTAGGTGGTGGTGAGGCAAATGGTAAACCCAAGGTTGGGCCTTGCTGGAGGAGTCTTATTCAAAGCGAACTGTCAAGGGGGCCCCATAAATCACCCGACCGCGTTAGGGACGCAAAATCCGGGAACATAACACCGATATGACGGAAACTAGGGCGGCAAGAGTGGAACAAAAGACCAGGCATAAGGCCGAGCCTTCCACCCTTTACCAAGTATATAGATGCATTAATTAAATAAGATATATTGTGATATCCCAACAAGTAAACATGTTCCAATCAAGGAACAACATCTCCGTGTTCCAACAAGGAACAAACTTCATCTTCACCTGCAACTAACAACGCCATAAGAGGGGCTGAGCAAAGCGGTAACATAGCCAAAGAATGGTTTGCTAGGACAAGGTGGGTTAGAGGCTTGGTTTAACAATATGGGAGGCATGATAAGCAAGTGGTAGGTATCGCAGCATAGGCATAGCAAAAGAGCGAGCAATCTAGCAAGCAAAGATAGAAGTGATTTCGAGGTATGGTCATCTTGCCTGAGATCCCGCAAGGAAGAAGAACGAGTCCATGAAGAAGACAAACGGACGTAGTCGAACGAATCCTCACAACTCCGGAACGAAACCGAAGCTAACGAGAGAAGCAACCCGGAAACAAATAAACAACATAGTAAACAACCACCACATACACATGGCATGATGCATAAACAAGTATGATGCAAAACATAGCATGATATGCGAGATGTGGTATGCAATGCACATGCGTGCTCTGGAAGGAAAAAGATGAACAAGGCATAATCTTGGCAAACCAAGTATGGCACTGGAAAGGTGAGGTGATTTCGGTTGAAATCGATATAAATATCACCGGAATCGGATGCACGGTTTGCAAATGACAAGCAAAACAAGAATGACATATTTCTGTGTTTAACGGCATGATGCCACTTAGCATGCAACAAGAAATTAAACTACTGCACCCAAACGTACCAACAAAGCATATGACAGTGATCTACTCAAGATGCTCGACAAAAGATGAACACTGAGCTACGGCTAAATCACACCACAACGGGTTCAAACAAGCATGGCAAAAGTGCAAAAGATAACAGGTTCACAGACAGTGAAAATACTATCATGCCAGAAATTAACAATAGGATGACATGTTTAGAGCAAGCAAACAACATGCTACAAGAACATAATATATCAAAGCAAGGCATGGCATGAATCTACTCAAAACATAGAACAAAAGTCCCTTACTGACCATGAGCCAAAAAGGAACAGAAAATATAATAGCACCCATGTCAATTAAGCAAGTTTTGTTACAGTTTTCAGACTGCAGAAAACTGGACATGTCAAAAACAGATAACAAGTAGGCATGTTTACGAGCTCGATGCACTCACTACAGAGAATTGCATGATAAACCAAGCATATATCCATCAAGAAGACATGGCATAGAAACTAGACATGGCAAGAAAAACATCATAGAATGCAAGGATCAACTACAACAACCTTGGCAATATTGAATAACATGTAAACAATCTGCCAGGAACATTTTATAGCAAAAGTAGAGCTCGATTGACTCACGCTATGGCACTCCATAATTACAAGCAAAGGCATGGATGGATAGAGCAAATCCATATGTTCAAAACACCCTTACTGATCATGCTCAAAAGAGGCATAGATCTCTCTGAAACAACATGAACACATGGCATAAAAATAACAGCAAGAAATAACTTAGTGAAATTACCAAGTCTCTGAAATCAACAACATTATGTACCCTAATTTGCATGCTTGTGCTAGTCACCAAAAAGATCAGAAAAATACATAGCATACACCCCTGTAAAGATGGCATGACATATTTCAAAACACATGTAGCGCTCGAGTTCATAGGATGCACACATCAATCATGGCAAAAATGACAAAAGTGCATCTACTGAAACAGATCTGAAACTAACATCGCATAACCCTTTTCCAACAGCATTTCGGGCATGAAGATAAGCTCAAATGAAAATGATGCAATGAGATGAAGTGATGTACTCATCCAGGCGAACAATTTGACATGCTACACGCGCAAAACGGAGCAATATGCAGAGAGTTATGGCATGATGAAGGGAGCAACAAAATGTCACAGAGAAAAGGACTTGGCCGTTTTCCTCACCCCGGGGAAAAAGTCAGCGGTGGCGCGGGGTACGAGGATGGACGGAGACGGGGCCGGGGACGGGTGCGGTCAGCGGATCCGGGCCGGATCTCGCCGGATCCGACCGGATCTCGGCGCGGGACGACGCGGGGAGGTCGGCGGCGAGCTCGGGCGCCGGCTGAGGAGGCGCGCGGGGCGGCGCGGGCAGCGCTCCGGCGAGCGGCGGCGGAGAGGAGGCGGGCGGGGAGGCAGAGCAGAGGCGGGCGCGCGGGGAGGCTGGCGCGGCCGGCGTGGCGCAGGGTCGGCGGCGGCGGCGATGGGCTGGGCGGCTCGGGCGGACGGCGACGGGGCGGCGGAGCGGAGGCGGGCGCGGGAGGCGGAGCAGAGGCGGGCGCGCGGGCAGGCTGGCGCGGCCGGCGCGGCGCAGGGTCGGCGGCGGCGACGATGGGCTGGGCGGCTCGGGCGGACGACGGCGGGGCGCGGGCTCGCGCGGGCCCGCGGCGGGCCTGGCGGGCCGCGCGGCGGCGGAGGAGAGAGAGAGGAGGCGCGGGGTGACGTGGCGGCGGCTGAGTGGCTGGCGGCGGCGACGCGGCTGAGGTGGCGGCCTCCGATTCGTCGGAGTGACGTGGCGGCGGGGGTTGGATATGTCCGGCCGTCGGCGGACACGTCCGGCGGCGCGGGGAGAGGCTAGGCTAGGATTTCGTCCGCGAAAATGGAGGGGAAGGCACCTATTTATAGGTAGAGGGAGCTAGGAAGCTGCAAATGGAGTGCGATTTTCGTCCACGCGATCGTGATCGAACGACCGAGAAGATGGAGGGGGGTAGGATGGGTTTTGGGCCACTTTGAAGGGGTTGTGGGCTGCAACACACACGAGGCTTTCACGGTTACCCGGTTAACCGTTGGAGTATCAAACGGACTCCAAATGGCACGAAACTTGACAGGCGGTCTACCGGTGCTACATCAAGGCCGCTTGGCAAACCTCGGTCCATTCCGAGACAGTTAAATACCCGCTCACGGGAAAAGGTAAAAGGGGGCGCCGGATGACATAGGAGTGCCGGATTGCAAAACAGACAACGGGGAAAATGCTCGGATGCATGAGACGAACACGTATGCAAATGCGATGCACATGATGACATGATATAAAATGCAGATGATGACATGGCAAAGTGCAACACACAAGCAAATGACATGGCAACGCTGACGAATAACTGGCAGACACCTGGCGCATCGAATCCGGGGCGTTACAACACTCCACCACTACGAGAGGATCTCGTCCCGAGATCTAGAATGGCACCGGAGGAAAAACGGAAGAGGAAGAGAAGAGGTAAAACTAAGTTGCTTCTTCGACAAACGAGTGAAACCAATGTACCTTGAGATTAAACAATTTAAAGAAGAGTACCATGGAGATGAACGTGATTGCGAACACTCTGTTAGCAAAGAGGAACAAGGAACATTACAAGAACCTTGTAGGTTGAAAGACATGAAACAAGGGCTTAACGAATCAAAAGAATATGAAACCACACTGGTATAACGAGATAGCAAAGGAACAAGAATGACATAATTTGGACAGCACTCTGGTAGAAAAGAGAAGAAAACTTGATAAGATGAGACGATACTTGATGAGATCAACAACACTCTGCCTCCGGAACTATTGAAAGAATGGCACAAGGTGTAGGAAAGCTTTCATACGGCACTCCGTTTGAGAAGGGAGGCAAAACTAGCTAAGATGAGAGAGCTCGAATGAAAACACGACACTCCGGTTAAATGGATAAGCAAGGAAAAGAACATGATCTCCAAAATGAAATGATGGGTCAAAGAAAACATCACAATGCCTCCGGAAGAAAGAATAGAAAATAGCTCATTGGAATAAAAGAATGGAGAAGAAAACAACATGTACTACCTCAAATGGATTTGAGAGAGCATCTTTAAAAAGAAGGATTGAGCGGAGTTGTTGGAAAACCAACAACGAAAAGATATGATCCTCGTGGGCTTATTGAGACATCTCAAAACTTGAGGTGAACTTCTGACACTAACGAAAACAAACGATTGGATTGATATCAAGAAGGAGACGAGAAACTTATCTCACCGGGAGGATGAAGAACTTAGGTCATTTATAAGCACCATAAATAGCAACAACCTTAGAGAAGGCTTTAGGTGAAGTATAAACCCAAGATAACTCCAAAGAAGAGCTTGATGGATTTAAAATATCTCATTCTTAACAACATGTGAATCATGAGACATGAACTCAAATTATCAAGAATGACATAATACCACCTCGAATGATACGGTTGAAGGAATTGCACTTTAAAATGCAAGATAAAGAATACTTGAGCTCCTCTGAAAAGAATCTCGATGAACACTTCGAGAAGGAATGAAATCCTTTGTGAATCATCATGTAGCCTCCATAAAGAACTCCGGTAATAAAAGGATGATAAAATGAAATGAAGGATGAAAAGAATAAGGTTGAAGCCTTGCAATGATTAGATGGATCTCCGTGGTGATATAATTGCGAGAGCTTGGAACTCCGAGGAAGATAAGGTGAAACAATTGAAATCAATAATTTGAAGAACCTCCGGAATAGGGAATTGAGTTAACTCGATGAAACAAGAATAAGAATTACATTATGCTTATCCTTCACCAATTTAGATTGATGACAAGCAACGGATTTGACATACCACTTATTCTCGTAGAAAGGATCAAGAGAGATATAGCACAAACTGGGAGAAGGTATTAATGGAACCACCGGTTGGATTGGAAAGAACGAATGAACCTAAATGATAATGGAGGAAGAGAACTCTTGAAGAACCACCGTAAGAATTGAAAATGAACGAAGAAAAGATAAAGAAACACCGGGAAGAATTAGAAAATGAAGGAAGATACTTGAGAGAATTTAGATACAGTGAAACAAAGAGATCATGAACTGATTAGAGGATATTTGAACGATGCACCGGTAAGATTTGGAGAACGATAGCTGAAAACTGGGAATGAAGAATTTATGACACGATGGCCTTCGGAAGAAAGAAATGGAAACAACTCATGAAATGCTCCGGATGGGTGAAAAGAATTCTCACAATCGAAAACAATTATGAGGATGGCATGAAGCTAGAACCATGAATCTTGAAGAGAATGGGGCAAGATTTAAGAGAAACTCTTCTTCGGTCTTCAAAAGTTGAGAATGACGATGAGAAACACCACCATGAATTATTGAGGCACTCCGGAACAATGAAGAATAGAAAGGTTGAATTAACGATGAAAGAATTTGAAAGATCTTGGAGAAAGACATATGACTGATGAAAATCCATTCTTACGTCAAACTTTTAAATGAATTTGAGAATAGCTCCGGGAAAATTAGAAGAGTCAGGTAAGATCCTGGGAAAAGACCTGTGGGTTAGGGCCCACTCAAAAGAAACACCGTTGAAAGAATTGCTTAGGAAGAGAGATTACACTGGTTGAATTAAATGGCCAGAATGAGATAACAACCGGTATGAGAAGGTATTGAAACAAGGAAAAGATGTGATCACCATCGAAAGATTGCATTGAACACACCGGGGAAGACAAAAGAACAAATAATTATAAACTTGAGGCTCCGTTAGCATCTTCAAGAGAAAACACCGGCGATGGGTCGGGCGGCTCGGGCGGACGGCGGCGGGGCGGCGGAGCGGAGGCGGGCGCGGGAGGCGGAGCAGACGCGGGCACGCGGGGAGGCTGGCGCGGCCGGTGCGGCACAGGGTCGGCGGCGGCGGCGATGGGCCGGGCGGCTCGGGCGGACGGCGGCGGGGCGCGGGCTCGCGCGGGCCCGTGGCGGGCCTGGCGGGCCGCGCGGCGGCGGAGAAGAGAGAGGAGGCGCGGGGTGACGTGGCGGCGGGTGAGTGGCTGGCGGCGGCGACGCGGCTGAGGTGGCGGCCTCTGATTCGTCAGAGCGACGTGGCGGCGGGGGTTGGACATGTTCGGCCGTCGGCGGACATGTCCGGCGGCGTGGGGAGAAGCTAGGCTAGGGTTTCGTCCGCGAAAATGGAGGGGAAGGCACCTATTTATACGTAGAGGGAGCTAGGAAGCTCCAAATGGAGTGCGGTTTTCGGCCACGCGATCATGATCGAACGACCAAGAAGATGGAGGGGGGTAGGATGGGTTTTGGGCCACTTTGAAGGGGTTGTGGGCTGCAACACACACGAGGCTTTCACGGTTACCCGGTTAACCGTTGGAGTATCAAATGGACTACATAAAGGCCGCTTGGCAAACCTCGGTCCATTCCGAGACAGTTAAATACCCGCTCACGGGAAAAGGTAAAAGGGGGCGCCGGATGACATAGGAGTGCCGGATTGCAAAACGGACAACGGGGAAAATGCTCGGATGCATGAGACGAACACGTATGCAAATGCGATGCACATGATGACATGATATAAAATGCAGATGATGACATGGCAAAGTGCAACAAGCAAGCAAATGACATGGCAACGCTGACGAATAACTGGCGGACACCTGGCGCATCGAACCCGGGGCGTTACACAAGACTTTCAACGTCAAGCCTAAGGTGGTGCGCGACAACCAGGCGGAGTGTGGAGGTTCCATGGCGGGCAAGATAGCCAATGTCCTATGGCTCGAGGGCTCCTTTGTGGAGACCCTGAAGGGGTGGCAATCGGGGTGGTTTTACATCACTGAGCCGTGCGACCCTGAGTGGGTCACAACCCCCGAGTTCTGGTCGGGACCCCCTACGCGGCTCACGTCTTGGAAAGAGACGGGTCTGTCATGGGGCAACCAAGGAGAAGTAACCAGACTGCAAAAATGCATCCAAACCCTGGTGAACAAGCAGCTCAAGCTTGTCAATGTAGTCCAGGTTATGCTCGTCCGCCGGATCCTCCCGTGTTAGCAACGGGGTTTCAATTTGTGGGAGTTCGACCCGGCGCAGCACCCAACCCTGAGCAGGCTCTTCGACACAACGTACGAAGACGCCTGGAAGGTGCTATTCAAAGGCGCTAAGACTCCCACATCCGCTTCCGAGGACCGCGGATTCAGCACGCAGCGTCACGCTAGTGCGGTAAGCTATTTTGACCTTTTACAGGATGTTGGTTTTCCATAGTTTGACTCTATGCGGGATCTAAACTCCCTTTCCTTTTAAAGGATTGGCAGGCGAAGTCTGGACAGATCGACTGTCCGGCCCCTTTGCCTGAAGACCCAGCCGACGCTCACCTAGCGAAGCTGCTGGCTCCGGCACCTTATGTGGTTCCGGAGAAGAAGGCCAAGAAGAAGGCCACAGGGACTCGAAAGAGTTCCCGGCGCCCGGAGGTGTCGGATTCATCATCCGACGAATCCGAGACGCGGTCCTCCCATGAAAGCGGGGAGGAGGAAGAAGAAACCTCTTCCCCTCCAGTGGGGGGAGGAAAGAAAAGGAAGGCCGCCCCGTCCGGGGAGGCCGAAGGGTCCAACAAGGGGAAGACCCTTCCTCTGGACTACCCCATCGACGCCGATGACGACAAAGAGGATTGGCCGCGCGGGGCCAAGCGTCCGGCAGAATCGTAAGCATCCGGACACCCGAGTAATTCATAGCATTCCTTTATTGCACAGCCTTTCCTTATGTTGAATATATCTATGCAGTCCGCCCAAAGCCGGGCTCGACGAGTCATCGAGCGGCTCCCTGGATTCGTCGGACGTTAACTCCCTTCCGACGGCTACCTCCCCCCGCCCTACGGAGGACGCCGAAGTGCTGTCCCGATAGGTTCCAAGCCAGGAGGAGGTGGTCCTGGAGGCGCCACAAGGCGACCTCCTGGACTCCAGGAGTAAAGGGGATAAACCCCCCAGGGCTCCAAGTCCGGCTGTGAGCCGGACACCGCGCCGGAATCGTCAACGGTTCCGGACCGCGGTAGGCGAACTCCTTCCAAGAGGAGCAAGCCTACTGAGCCACTGGCCCCCGTCCAACCGGAGGCGCTGGACAATCTGCTAGAGGTGCTTAACGGCGCCTCCATCGACGAGGAGCACCGCACTATTATGAGTGCGGTGATCCAGAAGGTTCAGTCTGCCAAGAGCGGACTGACTGAAGCTTGTGCCAGCCTTCTAACAGGCTTGGAGGTAAGTGCAGGATATATAAAAAATATTACCGCATAGACAGTAGCCCCTGATGCTCTGTTTGGCGTTCGGAAAGAAAAGCCGAATAGAGGATCTAATAAAATTCGCAGGAGTCTAACAAAAAAAGAGTCAATATGCGTATGCAGGCTTCGCTGCTGGTGACCGCCGCACTGACTACGGAGGTGGGCACACTAAAGCAGGGCCTTGAGCGGACCAAGCAAGAGCTCGGCCTTGCCAAATGGCAGCTCGAGGAGAAAGAAGGTAGGAAATACCTTATAGAAAAAGAAAATATAAAAATGAAGTTGCAAAAATATGACAGGATTAACATGGCTATTGTAGGGGCCACAACTGAGGTGGCGACCCTCAAGCAAGCACTGGCCGAGGCCGAGAAGAAAGCGGCCGCGGAGCGCACCGAGCGGGAGAAATATGAGGCGCAAGTTGGCGAGGTACAGCAAGAGCTCCAGGTTCTCATGGAAAAACATGAGAGTTTGGAGCTTGACTCAAAGACGCGAGCGTCCGAGCTCGCGACGGCTATTGAAAATGCCAAATCTGCCAAGGCCGAATCCCAGAAGGCCCTCCAGGAGTTGGATGCGGTGAAAAAGATAGCGGAGGGTAAGGCATTCTTTATGCAAAGCAAACATGTAAAAGTGAGCTTCTTGTTACTTACCCGAATCCGGAGCTCTCCAGGAGCATTCACAGATCTTCCCCGTAGCGTGTCTGATGCCGCCACATTCTACCGAGCCAAAGAGGGCAGCTCGAGGGAGCAGGTGTTCTGGTCTCAGTATGCTGAGGCCGGACACCCTGTGCCCCTGAGCGACCAGCTGAAGCAGCTGGTCGAGCTCCACAAGGCGGCCGAACAGGGCATGAAGGGCCTCATAGTTTGGCTGTGGCCTTGAGAGGCTCTGCCTGGGAGCTACTTCGGGCTGGTGCGGCGGCTGGTGGAGGCCTGTCCAAGGCTCGAGGTCATCAAGCGCTCCATTTGCATTGAAGGTCCCCGTAGGGCCCTTTCCCGCGCTAAGGTGCACTGGGGCAAGCTGGATGGTGAGAAGCTTGTGAAGGACGGGCCACCGCCGGGGAAGGAGCATCGCAAGCCCGAGAACTATTATAAGGACGTTCTGAAGGGTGCCCGCCTTGTGGCGGATGAATGTTCCATGGATGTAATTTTAGAGTAAACTCGCTCGTTTTATCCTGTGCGCTGAAAACTTGTTCATGTGCGCTTAAGCAATGCGTTTTGAATTTAAAATATTACCTTCTGTGCGGCCGTTTATCAAATTGGAGAGATGGCGAGTCGTCGGCTTCTGCTCCCATGCCACTAGTGCTGGGGTGTTCGGGATAAACCTGAGCGCTTGTTTTCCCATGTTTGGGTCCTTCGAGGGAGGCGCTCAGCACAACAAACAAGGCAATCGGACTATAGTGTTTGAACACTCTCACTTAGCCATAGAATTCTATAATTTTAAATTTCGGCAAAGCCCCTAGTGTTCGGAAGACCGAGTTCGGGGCGCTATCCACGCCTTTGGCCGGGCAAAGCCGACTCCTCGCTCTAAGCGGCATAAGTCTTTAGGGACTCGAAAAACCTCTCGAACAGCGACCAGTCTCTCACTTCACCATGACAGTCAGTTTTAGCTTTCTCTACTGAGGTGCTCCGCCCAGCTCAACTGGGGCACAATCGCAGTAGTTCTCCTAGTGCTACCTTAGTCGATACCACGGAACGTAAGGCACCAAAACATAGGAGCCGGGCAAACCCAGCTATTGACCCAAAACATGATTCGGAGCCGATGCATATAATGCTATAAGTTCGGGGTGCCGCACTTGTTAAAGTGTTCGGACTTCTCACACCATATTAGGGGGGTACTGAAGCCCCTGGCGTATTGACCGTACCAAAGTGTACGGGTGCAACATGTCGTTAATGAACGTATATCTGTAAAAACAGTAATGCGAAAGTAGACAAAAGCTATGCATTGTTTATAGAAAGGCTGCGATCGAAGCAGAACGATACAAATATTGCGATAAGCAAAAGCGGGACTATTTAACATGTCCTTTCCAGGGGCAGGCTGCAGAACAGGTATGCAAAACAGGTATACTGCTCATGATAGAGACCGCCTGGGAGTTCTATAATGCGGCGTAGCTTTTCTGCTTCCCTGGTTCTTGCATCGCTTGAGCGGCAGTTGGATTGTCGAACAGGCCTTCCGAAGTATGGAGTCCTGAAAGTAAGAGAAAATAAAGAAATCGGCAGCCCCTAGTGCGGTTTAAGCCGTGTTTCGGGCATGCCGTGATGGTGCCCCTCCCCCTGTGCCCATGGTATTTCGAGAGCGTAGTTATGTACGCGAAGCACTGGTTTTGCTAGTTCGCGAGGGCTAGGGCTGGGGCCGCGTTGCTACGCCTGCTCGGAAAGTGCCAGGCGGTCTTGTTGTAGGTTACTCCGGGCACGCTTGACGGTGTCCGGACGTTTAACGGCTGGACTGGAGAGCTTCCTTGAGAGGCTGCTTTGTACTTCCGCGGCGAAGGCCGCCGTGTGCTCCTCTGTTCGGAGGGACCGTTCGGTGTTTCCATTGACCGTGATTACTCCTCGAGGGCCTGGCATCTTAAGCTTAAGGTATGCGTAGTGCGGCACCACATTGAACTTTGCGAATGATGTTCGCCCGAGCAGTGCGTGATAGCCACAGCGGAACTGGACTATGTCGAAGATTATCTCCTTGCTTCGGAAATTATCCGGAGATCCGAAGACCACTTCAAGTGTGACTGAGCCTATACAGTTGGCCTCTACACCTGGTATGACGCCTTTAAAGGTCATTTTGGTGGGCTTAATCCGCGAGGGATCTATGCCCATTTTCCGCACTGTATCCTGGTAAAGCAGGTTCAGGCTGTTGCCGCCGTCCATAAGGACTCTTGTGAGATGAAATCCGTCAATAATTGGGTCTAGAACCAATGCGGCGAATCCGCCATGACGATGCTAGTGGGGTGGCCCCTTCGATCGAAGGTGATCGGGCAGGAGGACCATGGGTTGAACTTTGGGGCGACTGGCTCCATCGCATATACGTCCCTTAACGCGTATATCATGTTCACCGTCCGCACTTGTGGGGGAAAACCCTTCTGTCCACTGTTGTTCGGCGGTCGGGGCTCCTCCTCGTCATTGCTACGCAGCCCCTTGTCTCTATTTTCGGCATTTAGCTTGCCTGCCTGCTTGAACACCCAACAATCTCTGTTGGTGTGATTGGCTGGCTTTTCGGGGGTGCCATGTATCTGGCACAAGCGATCGAGTATTCGGTCCAAACTAGACGGGCCCTGAGTATATCTTTTGAATGGCTTTTTCCGCTGACCGGATTTATAGCCTCTGAATCTTGCATTGACTGCCGTATCCTCGTTGATGCCGCTATTAACGCCGCGCTTTTGCTTGTTCCGACGCGACCTGCCACTTTTGTCCTTGGTGTCCGAATTACCAAGGTTCTTGGTCAAGTTATTGCTACGAGCTAGCCAGCTGTCTTCTCCCGCGCAGAAGCGGGTCATGAGTGTCGCGAGTGCTGCCATGGATTTCGGCTTTTCCTGACCAAGGTGCCGAGCAAGCCACTCGTTGCGGATATTATGCTTGAAGGCTGCTAGGGCCTCAGCGTCCGGACAGTCAACTATTTGGTTTTTCTTTGTTAGGAACCATGTCCAGAATTGCATGGCCGATTCCTCTGGCTGCTGAATTATGTGGCTTAGGTCATCGGCGTCTGGTGGTCGCACATAGGTGCCCTCGAAATTGTCGAGGAATGCGGCTTCCAGGTCCTCCCAACACCCGATTGATTCTGCTGGCAAGCTGTTAAGCCAATGCCGAGCTGGTCCCTTGAGTTTGAGTGGGAGGTATTTGATGGCGTGTAGATCGTCGCTGCGGGCCATGTGGATATGAAGGAGATAATCCTCGATCCATACCGCGGGATCTGTTGTGCCATCGTATGATTCGATGTTCACGGGTTTGAAACCCTTAGGGATTTGATGATCCATTACTTCATCTGTGAAGCATAGGGGGTGTGCGGCGCCTCTGTATTGGGCTATATCACGACGCAGCTCGAATGAGCTTTGTCTATTGTGTTCGGCCCGGCCGGATTTATTATATCCAGAGTGACGTTCACCGTCACGTGCCATGGGACGCCCGCGTGATCCATAGATCGATCTTGTTTGCTTTGCCTTGTCTTCCAATATGTCTCGCAGGTCTGGCGCATTTTCCCGTGCCTTAGAATGTTTTGAATGGCGCCGGGGTGCGGCTTGAGCGGAGGGCCGAGAGGCCTCTCTGTCACGGCCACGAGGTGGCCGATCGGCCGTATCATGCGCTGGTGATGTAGGTTTAGGTTCTTCCTCCTCTAATCGGGGTAGCAACCTGCGCTTTGGGTAGCTCTTGGAGGGGCGTTCGAGTTCATACTCTTCGGCCGCAAGGACTTCAGTCCATCTGTCGGCTAGCAAGTCTTGATCAGCTCTAAGTTGTTGCTGTATTTTCTTGAGGCTGCTTGTCGTGGCCATAAGACTGCGTTGGAAATGCTCTTGTTCGATGGGATCCTCTGGCACGACGAATTCGTCGTCGTCGAGGCTTGCCTCGTCTTCTGAGGGAGGCATATAATTATCATCCTCGACCTCTCTGCCTGCCGCTCTCTCGTGAGGGCCAGCTTCTCCATCCTCCTGCGCTGAATCTTGCTGGAGGGGGTGTTCTTCGACGCTATCCGGAGTATTATTATCTCCTGTGCCGGAATCACCGTTTTTTCTTTGGCGGGATTTAGAGCGGCGCCGCTGATGCCGGCGCTTAGTCTGTTTCTTGGAGGGATCATCCCCCGCTGTTCCATCGCCATCTCCTTCTTTTGGGATATCCACCATGTATATGTCATACGACGAGGTGGCTTTCCAGTGCCCTATAGGTGCTGGTTCTTGATCGTCTCCTACAACGGCGTCCATACCGTCGATGTCTTCGGAGTCGAAGTCGAGCATGTCGGTTAAATCATCGACAGTGGCTACAAAGTGGGTTGTGGGTGGGCTTTGAATTTCTTCGTCGTCCGTATCCCAACCTTGCTGACCGCATTTCGGCCAGGGCTCTCCTGATAAAGAGAGAGACTTTAATGACTTCAAAATATCGCCAAAGGGCGAGTGCTGAAAGATGTCTGTGGCGGTAAACTCCATGATCGGCACCCAATCGGAATCGATCAGTAGGGGCGCGGAGGGCTTGGAGTCCGGAGAGGAGTCCGGCCCCATGGAGTCACGGGCCTTGCAGAGTGCGGGGCTGGCATTCGGCTCGATCGCCGTTGGGATCGTAGCCCCCGAGGCGGCATCCAACCACTCGTCCTCGATTGACGCAGTTGGTTCCGAATCAAGGGTCGGAACCAATGCGTGCAAGGCCTCCAGGGCACTGTTCGGCGGCAAAGCTAGATCATGCCCATCATGACAGTGCGGCGCGCTCGGCCGTGGCTCGAATCCGTCAAAGATCAAGTCCCCGCGGACGTCAGCCGTGTAGTTTAAACTTCCAAATCTGACCTGATGGCCAGGGGCGTAGCTTTCGATCTGCTCTAGATGGCCAAGCGAATTGACCCGAAGTGCGAAGCCGCCGAAGACGAAGATCTGTCCGGGGAGAAAAGTCTCACCCTGGACTGCATCGTTATTGATGATCGGAGGAGCCATCGGGCCTAAAAGCGACGACACAGAGGAACTCTCAATGAAAGCACCAATGTCGGTGTCAAAACCGGCGGATCTCGGGTAGGGGGTCCCGAACTATCCGTCTAGGCGGCGGATCTCGAGGGGCTGGAATTCCACCATGTGGCCCAAGAAAACAATCAAGCGGCGGATATCCTCGCCCACATCGGCACTAAGCGCGACCCTTTCCCACCTAATATCTTCTTGGAAAGGCTGTTTAAGCCATCCATGGTACGGGAAGGAGAGACCGGCAACAATAGTCCGGACCTGGCCACAACACCAGATACCGATCACCCTGACGTAATCGGAGGCTCTGCCACCGAAATAACACCTTCGGCCCACGGGATTATGGCTGTCATCGCCCCGTGGACAGAACCCTTCTTGGCCTACCTAACTAGGCAAGAACTCCCTGAGGACCCAAACGAGGCGCGCTACATTGTGCGGCGGTCGAAAGCCTACAAGGTCCACAAGGGAGAGCTTTATAAGAAAAGCGCTACCGGAGTACTTCAACGGTGCATCTCCGAAGAGGAAGGGCGGTAACTTTTGGCAGAAATTCATGCTGGACTTGGCGGCCACCACGCCGCAGCTCGGGCCCTGCTACCTCTTGAGCACTGCGTTGGATTTCCCGAAGAGGAGAGGATGATGCAGCAAAGTAGCATAAGTATTTCCCTCCGTTTTTTAGAACCAAGGTATCAATCCAGTAGGAGGCCACGCTCGAGTCCCTCGTACCTACACAAAAACAATAGCTCCACGCAACCAACACGAATAGGGGTTGTCAATCCCTTCACGGTCACTTACGGGTGTGAGATCTGATACAGATGATAGATAATATTTTTGGTATTTTTGGTATAGAGATGCAAAGTTAAAAGTAAAAAAGGCAAAGTAAAAAAGCAAGAAAGATTAAAGTGATGGAGATTAATATGAGGAAAGTAGACCCGGGGGCCATAGGTTTCACTAGTGGCTTCTCTCAAGAGCATAAGTATTCTACGGTGGGTGAACAAATTACTGTTGAGCAATTGACAGAATTGAGCATAGTTATGAGAATATCTAGGTATCATCATGTATATCGGCATCACGTCCGAGACAAGTAGACCGACTCCTGCCTGCATCTACTACTATTACTCCACTCATCGACCGCTATCCAGCATGCATCTAGAGTATTAAGTTAAAAACAGAGTAACGCCTTAAGCAATATGACATGATGTAGAGGGATAGTTTCATGCAATATGATAAAAAAACCATCTTGTTATCCTCGATGGCAACAATACAATACGTGCCTTGCTGCCCCTTCTGTCACTGGGTAAGGACACCGCAAGATTGAACCCAAAGCTAAGCACTTCTCCCATTGCAAGAAAGACCAATCTAGTAGGCCAAACCAAATTGATAATTCGAAGAGACTTGCAAAGATAACCAATCATACATAAAAGAATTCAGAGAAGATTCAAATATTATTCATAGATAGACTTGATCATAAACCCACAATTCATCAGTCTCAACAAACACACCGCAAAAAGAAGATTACATCGAATAGATCTCGACAAGAGAGGGGGAGAACATTGTATTGAGATCTAAAAAGAGAGAAGAAGCCATCTAGCTAATAACTATGGACCCGTAGGTCTGAGGTGAACTACCCACACTTCATCGGAGGGGCTAGGATGATGTAGAAGCCCTCCATGATGATGGCCCTCTTCGGCGGAGCTTCGGAACAGGCCCCAAGATGGGATCTCGTGGGTACAGAAGGTTGCGGCAGTGGAATTAGGGTTTTGGCTCCGTATCTGATCATTTGGGAGTACGTAGGTATATATAGGAGGAAAGAGTACGTCAGTGGAGCAACAGGGGGCCCACGAGGCAAGGGGCGCGCCATAGGTGGGTGGGCGCACCCCCACCCTCGTGACCGCCTCTTTTGTTCCTTGGAGTAGGGTCCAAGTCTCCTGGATCACGTTCGGTGAGAAAATCACGTTCCCGAAGGTTTCATTCCGTCTGAACTCCGTTTGATATTATGTTTCTCTGAAACACTGAAATAGGCAAAAAACAGCAATTCTGGGTTGGGCCTCCGGTTAATAGGTTAGTCCCAAAAATAATATAAAAGTGGAAAATAAAGCCCAGTATAGCCCAAAACAGTAGATAATATAGCATGGAGCAATCAAAAATTATAGATACGTTGGAGACGTCATCCCCAAGCTTAATACCTACTCGTCCTCGAGTAGGTAAATGATAAAAAGAGAATTGTTGATGCGGAGTGCTACTTGGCATAATTTCAATGCAAATCTTCTTAATTGTGGTATGAATATTCAGATTCGAAAGATTTAAGACAAAAGTTCATATTGACATAAAAATAATAATACTTCAAGCATACTAACAAAGCAATTATGTCTTCTCAAAATAACATGGCCAAAGAAAGTTATCCCTACAAGATCATATAGTCTGGCTATGCTCTATCTTCACCACACAAAGTATTTAAATCATGCACAACCCCGATGACAAGCCAAGCAATTGTTTCATACTTTAACATTTTCAAAACTTTTTAAATCTTCACGCAATACATGAGCGTGAGCCATGGATATAGCACTATATGTGGAATAGAATGGTGGTTGTGGAGGAGACAAAAAGAGGGGAAGATAGTCTCACATCAACTAGGCGTATCAACGGGCTATGGAGATGCCCATCAATAGATATCAATGTGAGTGAGTAGGGATTGCCATGCAACGGACGCACTAGAGCTATAAGTATATGAAAGCTCAACAAAAGAAACTAAGTGGGTGTGGATCCAACTCGCTTGCTCACGAAGACCTAGGGCATTTGAGGAAGCCCATCATAGGAATATAGAAGCCAAGTTCTATAGCGAAAAATTCGCACTAGTATATGAAAGTGATATCATAGGAGACTCTCTATCATGAAGATCTTGGTGCTACTTTGAAGCACAAGTGTGGTAAAAGGATAGTAACATTGTCCCTTCTCTCTTTTTCTCTCATTTTTTTATTTGGGCCTTTTTTCTTTTTTTTATGGCCTCCTTTTTTATTTTTTTATTTTTCGAACGGAGTCTCATCCCGACTTGTGGGGGAATCATAGTCTCCATCATCCTTTCCTCACTTGGGTCAATGCTCTAAAAATGATGATCATCACACTTTTATTTTTCTTACAACTCAACAATTACAACTCGAAACCTAGAACAAAATATGACTCTATGTGAATGCCTCCGGTGGTATACCGGGATATGCAATGATTCAAGAGTGACATGTATGAAAGAATTATGAACGGTGGCTTTGCCACAAATACGATGTCAACTACATGATCATGTTAGCAATATGACAATGATGGAGCGTGTCATAATAAACGAAACGGTGGAAAGTTGCATGGCAATATATCTCGGAATGGCTATGAAAATGCCATGATAGGTAGGTATGGTGGCTGTTTTGAGGAAGATATATGGTGGGTGTATGATACCGGTGAAAAGTGCGCGGTATTAGAGAGGCTAGCAATGGTGGAAGGAAAGAAAAAGTGTGTATAATCCATGTACTCAACATTAGTCATAAAGAACTCATATACTTATTGCAAAAATCTAGAAGTTATCAAAGCAAAGTATTATGCGCATGCTCCTAGGGGGATAGATTGGTAGGAAAAGTCCATCGCTCATCCCCGACCGCCACTCATCAGGAAGACAATCAATAAATAAATCTTGCTCCGATTTCATCACATAACGGTTCACCATACGTGCATGCTACGGGAATCACAAACTTTAACGCAAGTATTCTTTAAATTCACAACTACTCAACTAGCATGACTCTAATATCACCATCTTCATATCTCAAGACAATTATCAAGCTTCAATCTTTTCTTAGTATTCAACGCACTCAAAAGAAAGTTTCACAAATCTTGAATACCAAGCATATTAATATTAAGCAAATTACCATGCTATTAACGACTCTCAAAATGATCTAAGTGAAGCATGAGAGATCAATAGTTTTTTAAAACAACAACAACACCGTGCTCTAAAAGATATAAATGAAGCACTAGAGCAAAATTATAAAGCTCAAAAGATATAAGTGAAGCACAATGAGTATTCTATCAAATTCCAATTAATATATGGATCTCTCAAAAGGTGTGTACAGCAAGGATGATTTTGGCACACTAACAAACAAAGACACAAATAATACAAGACGCTCCAAGCAAAACACATATCATGTGGTGAATAAAAATATAGCTCCAAGTAAAACTACCGATGGAAGTAGACGAAAGAGGGGATGCCTTCCGGGGCATCCCCAAGCTTTGACTTTTTGGTGTCCTTGGATTATCTTGGGGGTGCCATAGGCATCCCCAAGCTTAGGCTCTTTCCACTCCTTGTTCCATAATCCATCAAAATATATCACCCAAAACTTGAAAACTTCACAACACAAAACTCAATAGAAATCTCGTGAGCTCCGTTAGCGAAAGAAAACAAAAGACCACTTCAAGGTACTGTAATGAACTCATTCTTTATTTAAATTGGTGTTAAACCTACTGTATTCCAACTTCTCTATGGATTACAAACTATTTTACTAGCCATAGATTCATTAAAATAAGCAAACAAGACACGAAAAACAGAATCTGCCAAAAACAGAACAATGTGTAGTAATATGTAACTAACGCAAACTTCTGGAACTCCGAAAAATCTACCAAAATAGGACGACCTAGACAATTTGTTTATTTATCAGAAGCAATTTGAATCAGTATTTTATCACGTTCTGGTGATTTTTAACAATTGTTTTCGTGAACAGAAAGATTCTGGAAATTACAGCAAGATCAAATAACTATCATCCAAGAAGATCCTATAGGTCTAACTTGGCACAAGCACTAATTAAAACACAAAACACATCTAAACAGAAGGTAGATGGATTATTTATTCCTAAACAAAATAAAAAACAAAAAAACTAAAATAAAATTGGGTTGCCTCCCAACAAGCGCTATCGTTTAACATCCCTAGCTAGGCATAAAAGCGAGAATAGATCTAGGTAGTGTCGTAGTAATAAGATAGATCGGTGAAACTCATTTCGTATTCTCTATGTTCGGCAGCAAGTTTCCTTTGAGGCAAGTAAAAGTAATCAAAAGGGCTAAATTTAATAGGACAAAAGTCCCCAAGATCGATGTTCGGAGGTATAGGTTCCTCCTTTGGCCCTTCATAATCTACAACCAATTCATCATTGTAAGCGTTCTTTTGACAGAACCTTGTGAGCCTAAACTCAAGAGAGTATCCTAGATCATTATTTTGAATAGCCAAATCATCATTAAGTTCAGAGATTCTATCAATTAAAATATTGGTTGGCACCTTTTTTCTAAGGTTCTCATTGAAAGTAACATAGTCAAGAGATTGAAAGCGCATGATTTCTTCTTGATCAAAGAGGATAGATTCTATGGGAGGATGGCCAGCGTCCACCCTATAATGCACAAAGATTACTTTGGCTTCTTTTATTATAAATCTGAATTCATGAGCCAAAAATATAGTAGAGGCACGCTTAACAGAGGAATGTTCGACATTAGAAAATTCTAAGAAAATTCTTTGTATAGAAGGGTGCATATGCATAAATTGCCTTTCAAGTTCAACAATAAGCATGGCAATAGCGTCCGCAAGACTACTAGTTCTGTGAAGAATAGAACCGCCCATAGAAGGCAAAGCACCGACACAAGTAAACAAATCTTGAATAACTCCTTTTCCAATGATATTACCACTACCGATTCGAAATCTTTTTGTATGGTAAGTAGGGGTTTCTTCAGCAGGAGCTTTAGAATTTTCTATGTTATTATTATCGCCCATATCGGCAATAATTTCCCCAATTTCAGACATAGCGACAGAGAGGGCGAAGAGCGAAAGAAGGCAAACGAAAATAAGAGGGCGAATAAAACGGCAAGGGTGAAGTGGGGGAGAGGAAAACAAGAGGCAAATGGCAACTAATGTAATGCGGGAGATAGGGATTGTGATGGGTACTTGGTATGTTGACTTTTGCGTAGACTCCCCAACAACGGCGCCAGAAATTCTTCTTGCTAACTCTTGAGCATTGCGTTGGATTTCCCAAAGAGGAGAGGATGATGCAGCAAAGTGGCGTAAGTATTTCCCTCGGTTTTTGAGAACCAAGGTATCATTCCAGTAGGAGGCCACGCTCGAGTCCCTCGTACCTACACAAAAGCAATAGCTCCACGCAACCAACGCGGTTAGGGGTTGTCAATCCCTTCATGGTCACTTACGGGGGTGAGATCTGATAGGGATGGTAGATAATGTTTTTGGTATTTTTGGTATAGAGATGCAAAGTGAAAAGTAAAAAGCAAGCAAGATTAAAGTGATGGAGATTAATATGAGGAAAATAGACCCGGGGACCATAGGTTTCACTAGTGGCTTCTCTCAAGAGCATAAGTATTCTACGGTGGGTGAACCAATTACTGTTGAGCAATTGACAGAATTGAGCATAGTTATGAGAATATCTAGGTATGATCATGTATATAGGCATCACGTCCGAGACAAGTATACCGACTCCTGCTTGCATCTACTACTATTACTCCACTCATCGACCGCTATCCAGCATGCATCTAGAGTATTAAGTTAAAAACAGAGTAACGCCTTAAGCAAGATGACATGATGTAGAGGGATAGTTTCATGCAATATGATAAAAACCCCATCTTGTTATCCTCGATGGCAACAATACAATACGTGCCTTGCTGCCCCTTCTGTCACTGGGTAAGGACACCGCAAGATTGAACCCAAAGCTAAGCACTTCTCCCATTGCAAGAAAGACCAATATAGTAGGCCAAACCAAATTGATAATTCGAACAGACTTGCAAAGATAACCAATCATACATAAAAGAATTCAGAGAAGATTGAAATATTATTCATAGATAGACTTGATCATAAACCTACAATTCATCGATCTCGACAAACACACCGCAAAAAGAAGATTACATCGAATAGATCTCCACAAGAGAGGGGGAGAACATTGTATTGATATCCAAAAAGAGAGAAGAAGCCATCTAGCTAATAACTATGGACCCGTAGGTCTAAGCTGAACTACTCACACTTCATCGGAGCGGCTAGGATGATGTAGAAGCCCTCCATGATGATGGCCCTCTCCGGCGGAGCTCCGGAACAGGCTCCAAGATGGGATCTCGTGGGTACAGAAGGTTGCGGTGGTGGAATTAGGTTTTTGGCTCCATATCTGATCGTTTGGGGGTACGTAGGTATATATAGGAGGAAGGAGTACGTCGGTGGAGCAACATGGGGCCCACGAGGCAGGGGGCACTCCCTAGGGGGGTGGGTGCGCCCCCCACCCTCGTGACCGCCTCTTTTGTTCCCTGGAGTAGGGTCCAAGTCTCCTGGATCACGTTCGGTGAGAAAATCACGTTCCCGAAGGTTTCATTCCGTTTGGACTCCGTTTGATATTCTGTTTCTCCGAAACACTGAAATAGGCAAAAAAAATAGCAATTCTGGGTTGGGCCTCCGGTTAATAGGTTAGTCCCAAAAATAATATAAAAGTGGAAAATAAAGCCCAATATAGTCCAAAACAATAGATAATATATCATGGAGCAATCAAAAATTATAGATACGTTGGAGACGTGTCAGGCCCTTGTAAGCAAGGCCTTCCGTACAGGTTTCTACTGGCCGATGGCCCGAGCAGACGCACAGGACCTCGTTCAACGTTGCGTTGGTTGCTAGCTTTTTGCAAACCAAAGCCATATGCCACCTACCGCTCTATAAACAATCCCCATTACATGGCTCTTTGCGGTCTGGGGTCTTGATATGGTCGGACCCCTTAAAGGGGAAGCCACAAGAAAAAAATACCTATTGGTCATGGTGGATAAATTCACCAAATGGATAGAAGCCAAACCAGTTAAAACGGCTGAGTCCGGACCGGTTATAGACTTCATATCCGGGGTTGTACACTGTTACGGCGTCCCCCACAGCATCATCACTGATAATGGCTCAAATTTTACAGCCGACGAGGTGAAAACTTGATGCAACAACATGTGCATTAAGCTTGATTATGCTTCTGTCTATCACCCGCAAACTAACGGTCAAGTCGAGCGAGCAAATGGTCTTATCATGAGCGGCATTAAACCTAGATTAGTGCGATCCTTGAAGGAATCAGATACGCACTTGGTAGAGGAGCTCGGCTCCGTACTATGGGGGTTGCGGACCACGCCGAACCGCATTACCGGATACACACCGTTCTTTATGGTGTACGGCGCAGAGGCGGTACTGCCCTGCGACATCATTCATGACTCACCTCGAGTGCGCATGTACGAAGAGAAAGAAGTCGAGCTTGATCGGCAGGACAGTTTGGACGCGCTGGAGGAGGTGCGTGACATGGCAAAAGCCCGCTCCGCATTCTATCAACAACAGGCTCGACGATATCAAAGCAGAGAAGTACGGGCCAAAACTTATAACGTTGGCGAACTCGTTCTACACCTACCGGAGAAGAAAAAGAACAAGCACAAGCCCAAATGGGAAGGTCCCTTCATTATTGACCAAGTTCAGACCGGTGGAGCGTACCGTCTGCGGGACGCGTCAGACAATCGACTCGAGCCAAACCCATGGAACGTAGCCAGACTCCGAAGGTTCTATGCCTAGTTCGGACTCTGTTCGTCTCCTTACCTCTGTAAAATTTTAATATATGCATCTGTTATCTGTCTTTTCTTCCTTTCTTTCTTTCTTTTTTCACATCCTTAAAAGGCTAAAATGTGTCTTGACTACACAATCTTGACACGCAAGGTGCGCTCATTATACCTGGGGGCTTCTTCTACAGAATCTTAATATAACTATGTTCCGGGCTCTATGCCCCCCGCACATGGGTTACTTTTCCGCATGTACCTTTTCTTCACCATTATATGCATCGATATGACTTAAGTTTTGTCCAAGCTGGGTTGCCTGGCTCTTGTGTTTATGCCCTACGTTCCCGTTAATTCGGCTAGGGCATAAGGGGAGCACCTCTGCGATTGTTACTGCCGGTTCAGCCGGATGTGTACCTCAGACTGGGTGAAGCCGAAAGCTAGCGTTCTTAAGGGAATATTCGGCCGGTGAACAAAAGATGACTTTTATTTATTATAATACATGCCCCCAGATGTTTATATCCTGCATCTCTTTTCGCAGTTCGGACATGCACATTAATAATGCGTACCCAGGGAAAGGAACCCTTAACGGAACTATTCTCCCTGGAAGATGTTTCTTACTATCCATGTAATATAACATAACTAGTTGGGTACTTGTCTGTTCAAGCATTTATGACCCCTACGCCTGGTTTCCACGCATACCCCAGTTTCTGCATAACTGAGCGGGTATTCGGATACACTCCGGACTGTCGGGTCCAGAGGTCGAAGCGAAAAGGTCCACCATAACAAATGATTTACAATCTGGCTAGGGACAATATATGTCACTTGAAGTACACAGTCACTTAGACTGACTAAATTCTTCTTCTATACCATCCAGCAGGCTATCTAGCCTACAATCCTGTTGGGAATACTTTGCGGCTAATTTTACTTGGTCATACACCAAACTGACGGGGATCTCTTTCCCATCAGACCCCACAGGTCCGACCTCGGCCATGTGGTTCGGGTCAGCCTTGGTATATCGCGTCTTCACCACGGCCCAGGCTTCCCTTGCACCTTGTCGGCAGGTTGATATATTCCATGATCGGAAGCGCCGTTGCGCTCCCTTGAGCACCTCCAAAAGCTCACCCATGCCTCCGGGCAGGGAGGCGGATGGCCACAAGGCTTGGGCAATGCCCTGCATCACCTGCCGTATTTGTTCATGCAGTTGTGAGAGCTCTCGCAGAAGATCACCTGCAGACCCGGGCATCTCTTCTGTGGGAGGACCCGTCAGCATACCTACATACATAACTCTGTTAGCCAGTTTCTTCACCGAACTCTCTAAAAGTTCATTCAAACACTTACTAAAAATGCCGCGTCGAAGCCTCTTATTCTCCTTTATGGAGTCAACAAGCTAGGCTCGAACATCTTTCAATTCAACACCCAGCCGGGTATTGGCATCTTGGAGATCATTTTTCTCCCGCCTAACCTGCGTAAGCACGCGCTCGCCAGCCTTTAACTATCGTTGAGCATGTTGCTCATCCCCTCGCAGGACCTCCGGATTCACGCCAGGGTCATCTGCAGAATCTATTGTTAGATTCGCATGCATGCCGAACACTAACTGGTACATGTCATTCTTTTCGATAGAAACAAGTGTTACCAGAGGGGGCCTTCTTGGACTCCTTCCTTGCGGCAACTGTGGACCGTAGCTGGGCTTTGTACTCCTCCAGCTCTTGATACAACTGGGTATTCTTCTCAGTAAGAGCCTATGCAAACAATGATCCTTAAATCAGTTGTGCCAACTGTTTCAAGTCTCAAGGGCTACTGATATACATAATTATTAGATTTTCTTACCCGTATATCCTTTACATACTGATCCGTGACTCTGGCTAGACCATTTTCAGCAGCTCGGATGTACGCGCCTCCTGAGTTGAAGGCATCGAACGCCTCTTGAGAGAAACAAGCATCGCGGAGTACGGCCCGGTGACGCATGTGGTTCATGGCACTCTCCACTTAAAAATTCATAGCGGACAGCCTATCCGCATCCTCTGTAGGAGGAACATCCAGGATTGGCCCCACGTTGGCATCTGCCCCTAAGTTCGGCACTGGAACCCCGCTGCTGAAGGCGTGGCCGGCAGGCTCTCCCGACACGGTCCGGGGAGCGTTTTTTCTGCTAGGAAACATGGATGTTATTATATTTCAAAAAGACGATAACCATCGAGCGGGGTTCTTTTTCATACCTCTGCGACGGCGTCTCAGTCCTGACCGCCTTCCTTTTAAGCCTACCTGGCTTCGGTGCCCCTTGTTGGTGAGTCACTGCGGGATCGGCATGGCGTCCCGGAGACCTTCCATGTAAGACACCATATGTGTGCGTTAGGTTGATATGTCTCCGTTGTATCTACTTTTCCAAACACTTTTGCCCTTGTTTTGGACTCTTTGTATGATTTAAATGGAATTAACCTGGACTGACGCTGTTTTCAGCAGAATTGCCATGATGTTGTTTTATGTGCAGAAAACAAAAGTTCTCGGAAGGACCTGAAACTCCATGGAATATCTTAGAATAAATAATAAAAAATCCTAACCAAAGATGAAGACCAGGGGGCCCACACCCTGTCCACGAGGGTGGGGGCGCCCCCCCTAGGGCGCGCCCCCTACCTCGTGGGCCCCCTGGACACCTTCTGACGCCAACTCCAACTCTATATATTGGCTTTCGGGGAGAAAAAAATAAAGGAGAAGAAATCATCACGTTTTACGATACGGAGCCGCCGCCAAGCCCTAAAACCTCTCGGGAGGGCTGATCTGGAGTTCGTTCGGGGCTCCGGAGAGGGGGATTCGTCGTCGTCGTCATCATCAACCATCCTCCATCACCAATTTCATGATGCTCACCGCCGTGCATGAGTAATTCCATCGTAGGCTTGCTGGACGGTGATGGGTTGGATGAGATTTATCATGTAATCGATTTAGTTTTGTTAGGGTTTGATCCCTACTATCCATTATGTTCTGAGATTGATGTTGCTATGACTTTGCTATGCTTAATGCTTGTCACTAGGGCCCAAGTGCCATGATTTCAGATCTGAACCTATTATGTTTTCATGAATATATGAGAGTTCTTGATCCTATCTTGCAAGTCTATAGTCACCTACTATGTGTTATGATCCGGCAACCGCGAAGTGACAATAATCGGGACCACTCCCGGTGATGACCTTAGTTTGAGGAGTTCATGTATTCACTATGTGTTAATGCTTTGTTCCGGTTCTCTATTAAAAGGAGGCCTTAATATCCCTTAGTTTCCAATAGGACCCCGCTGCCACGGGAGGGTAGGAAAAAAGATGTCATGCAAGTTCTTTTCTATAAGCATGTATGACTATATTCGGAATACATGCCTACATTACATTGATGAATTGGAGCTAGTTCTGTGTCACCCTATGTTATGACTGTTACATGATGAACCGCATCTGGCATAATTATCCATCACTGATCCGGTGCCTACGAGCTTTCCATATACTGGTGAGGGAGTCCTGGATTAGGGGGTGTTCGGATAGCCGAACTATACCTTCAGCCGGACTCCAGGGCTATGAAGATACAAAGTTGAAGACTTCGTCCCGTGTCCGGAAGGATCTTTTCTTGGCGTGGAAGGCAAGCTAGGTGTGCGGATATTCAAGATCTCCTACCATTGTAACCGACTCCGTGTAACCCTAACCCTATCCGGTGTCTATATAAACCGGAGGGTTGTAGTCCGTAGGACAACCATCATCATACACAATCATACCATAGGCTAGCTTCTAGGGTTTAGCCTCCTTGATCTCGTGGTAGATCCACTCTTGTACTACCCATATCATCAATATTAATCTAGCAGGAGTAGGGTTTTACCTCCATCGAGAGGGCCCGAACCTGGGTAAAATAAAGTGTCTCTTGTCTCCTGTTACCATCCGACCTTGACGCACAGTTCGGGACCCCCTACCCGAGATCTGTCGGTTTTGACACCGACATTGGTGCTTTCATTGAGAGTTCCTCTGTGTCGTCGCCTTTAGGCCCGATGGCTCCTTTGATTATCAACAACGACGAGGTCCAGGGTGAGACTTTCCTCCCCGGACAGATCTTCGTCTTCGGCGGCTTCGCTCTGCGGGCGAATTCGCTTGGTCATCTGGAGCAGATCGAAAGCTACGCCCCTGGCCATCAAGTCAGATTTGGAAGCTTAAACTACACGGCTGATATCCGCGGAGACTTGATCTTCGACGGGTTCGAGCCACAGCCAAGCGCGCCGCGCTATTTCGAGGAGCACGATATAGCTCTGCTTCCGAATATCACCTTGGAGGCCGCACATGCTCCGGCCCCGATCTTTGACTTGGAGCCCGCTGCGTTCTCTGAGGATGAACGGTTGGACGTCACCTCGGGGGCTGCGATCTCAAAGGCGATCGAGCCGAACGCCAGCCCCGTACTCCGCACGGCCCAGGACACCAAGGAGCCGGACTCTTCTCCGAACTCCGAGCCTTCTGCGCCCCCGCCGATCGAATCTGATTGGGCGCCTGTAATGGAATTCACCACCGCGGACATCTTTCAGTGTTCACCTTTCGGTGATATCCTGAATTCTCTCAAGTCTCTCTCTTTATAAGGAGAGCCCAGGCCGGACTATGGTCTGCGAGGTTGGGATTCGGACTACGAAGAAATTCAATGCCCACCCACCACCCACTTAATAGCCACTGTCGACGATTTAACCGACATGCTTGACTTCGGCTCCGAAGACTTCGACGGTATGGACGACGAAGGAGGAGACAAACAAGAACCAGCACCTGTAGGGCGCTGGACGGCCACCTCGTCATATGGCATATACATGGTGGATGCTCCAAAGGATGCGGACGGCGATGGAGCAGCGGAAGACGACACCTCGAAAAAACCGCAAAAACACCGGCGCCAACGGCACCGCTCTAAATCCCGCCACAGCAGAAACGGTGATTCCAGCACGGGAGATAATACTACCCCGGACAGCGCCGAAGAACACCAGAACTAGCAAGATTGGGTGCAGGAAGATGGAAAAGCCAGCCCTCAGGAGAGAGCGGCAGAGCAAGAGGTTGAGGATGATAACTACATGCCTCCCTCCGAAGACGAGGCAAGCCTCGACGACGACGAATTCGTCGTACCATCAGACCCCGCCGAACAAGAGCATTTTCAATGCAGGCTTCTAGCCACGGCCAACAGCCTAAAGAAAAAGCAGACACAGCATAGAGCTGATCAAGATTTGCTAGCTGATAGATGGACTGAAGTCCTTTCGGCCGAAGAGTATGAACTCGGGCGCCCCTCCAAAAATTATCCTAAACGCAGGCCGCTACCCCAATCAGAGGGGGAAGCATATGACATGGCAGACCGGCCACCCCGTGGCCGCGACAGAGAGGCCTGTCGAGCCCCTCAGCAAGCCATGCCACGGTGTCGCTCGAATAAGGCACGGGAAAACGAGCCAGACCTGCGAGACGTACTGGAGGATAAAGCAAAGCAAACAAGGTCGATCTATGGATCGCACGGACGCCCGACGACACGTGATGATCGTCACTCCGGACACAATAAATCCGGTCGGGCCGAACACCGCAGGCACAGCTCTTCCGAGCTGCGTCGTGACATAGCAAGTACAGGGGCGCCGCACACCCACTGTGCTTCACAGACGAAGTAATGGATCATAAAATCCCAGAGGGTTTTAAACCCGTCAATATCGAGTCGTACGATGGTACGACAGATCCGACAGTATGGATTGAGGATTATCTCCTTCATATCCACATGGCACGTGGCGATGATCTGCACGCCATCAAATACCTACCCCTCAAGCTAAAAGGGCCAGCCCGGCACTGCCTTAACAGCCTACCAGCGGACTCAATCGGTTCTTGGGAGGACCAGGAAGCCGCATTCCTCGACAACTTTCAGGGGACCTATGTGCGGCCAACGGATGCCGATGACCTAAGCCACATAACTCAGCAGCCAGAAGAATCGGCCAGGCAATTCTGGACACGGTTCCTAACAAAGAAAAATCAGATAGTCGATTGTCCGGATGCAGAGGCCCTAGCAGCCTTCAAACATAACATCCGTGACAAGTGGCTTTCCCGGCACCTGGGACAGGAAAAGCCGAAAACCATGGCAGCCCTCACGACACTCATGACCCGCTTTTGCGCGGGCGAAGATAGCTGGCTGGCTCGCAGCAACAACTTATCAAAGAAGCCCGGTAATTCGGATACCAAGGACAAAAGTGGCAGGTCACGTCGAAATAATCAAAAGCGCCGTGTCAGCAGCGACAGTAATGAGGATACGGCAGTCAATGCCGGATTCAGAGGCTATAAATCCGGTCAGCGGAAAAAGCCATTTAAAAAGAATACCCAGGGCCCGTCCAGTTTGTACTGGATACTCGATCGCTCGTGCCAGATTCATGGCACCCCCGAAAGGCCAGCCAATCACACCAACAGGGATTGTTGGGTGTTCAAGCAGGCAGGCAAGTTAAGAGCCGAACACAAGTACAAGGGGCTGAATAGCGACGACAAGGAGGAGCCCAGGCCGCCGAACAACAATGGACAGAAAGGGTTTCCCCCACAAGTGCGGACGGTGAACATGATATACGCGACCCACATTCCCAAGCGGGAGAGGAAGCGTGCGCTACGGGACGTATACGCGATGGAGCCAGTCGCCCCAAAGTTCAACCCATGGTCCTCCTGCCTGATCACTTTCGATCGAAGGGGCCACCCCACTAGCATCCGTCACGGCGGTTTTGCCGCACTGGTCCTCGACCCAATCGTGGACGGATTTCATCTCACAAGAGTCCTCATGGACGGCGGCAGTAGCCTGAACCTGCTTTATCAGGTTACATGTAACACCCCGGATGTAACTTGCCATATTTGTAACTCCAACTCTTGCCATTTTCGGCTATGTGATATGATATTCCCTCCGTGGTTGGGTTTCCCGTCGTTTTGCAATTTGTTCATGTCATGCATTTCATATCATGTCATCATGTGCATCGCATTTGCATACGTGTTCGTCTCATGAATCCGAGCTTTTTCCCCGTTGTCCGTTTCGCAATCCGGCGCTCCTATGTCCCCCGGCGTCCCCTTTTACCTTTTTCCGTGAGCGGGTATTTAACCTTCTCGGAATGGACCGAGGTTTGTCAAGAGGCCTTGGTATAACGCCGGTAGACCGCCTGTCAAGTTTCGGGTCATTCGGAGGTCGTTTGATACTCCAACGGTTAACCGGGTAACCGTAAAGGCCTCGTGTGTGTTGCAGCCCAAAACCCTCCAAAACAGCCCAATAACCCATCTAAGACACTCCCATGTCCATCGCCGTTCGATCACGATCGCGTGGCCGAAAACCGCACCCCATTTGGAGCTTCCTAGCTCCTTCTACCTATAAATATGTGATCCCCTCCGAAATTTCGGGTCCAACCCTAGTCTTCTTCCACCTCCCGCCGCCGGACGTGTCCGTCTCGGACCGGACGTGTCCGCGCCGCCGTCCCCGGCGAATCCCGCGTCGCCACGTCACCCCGCCGCCGCCCGCACCAAACCCCGCGCCGCCACCTGTCCGCACCTCGCTCCCGCCGCCGCGGGCCCGCGGGCCCAGATCTGGCCCGCCGGGCCCGGATCCCGTGCCGCCGCCGCTGTCCAGGGAGCTCGCGGCCTCCACCAGCGCCCCCGCGCCTCCTTCGCCAGCGCGCGCCCGCGCCGCGCCGCCCCCGCGCCGCCGCCGCCGCCGCCGACCGCGGCCGGATCCGCCTCCACCAGCGCCGCCCCGACCCCCTCTCGCTGGCCCCTCCTCTCCGGCGACGAGCTCCGGCGAGCTCGCCCCCGATCCGATCGGATCTGTGACGGTTGACTTCTTCTCTTCCCCCTCGAAATATTCTAAGTCCCAGGATTATTGCATCACTGTTGCACCTTATTCGCATCATAACTTGTTGTATATTGTTCCGTTTCATGCGTACAATATGTCAAATTGTTCGCCTCGATGAGTACATCATTTCGTATCATTGCATCATTTTCATTTGAGCTCATCTTGATGCCCTAAATGCTGTTAGAAGAGGGCTATGTGATGTTAGTTTCTGATTCTTATCTGAACATGCACTTTTGTCATTTTTTCCATGATTGATGTGTGCATCCTATGAAGTTGAGTTCTACATGTGTTTTGTAGTATGCCATGCCATCTTTCCAGAGATTTATGCCATGTATTTTTGTGATCTATGTGGTGACTATAACAAGCATGCAAACTAGGGTACTTAATGTTGCTGATTTCAGAGACTTCGTAATTTCACTAAGTCCCTGCCTGCTGTTATTTTTATGCCATGTGTTCATGTTGTTTCAGAGAGATCTATGCCTATTTTGAGCATGATCAGTAAGAGTGTTTTGAGGATATGGATTTGCTAAATCCATGCATGCCTTTGTTTGTATTTATGGAGTGACATAGCTTGAGTCAATCGAGCTCTACTTTTGCTATAAAATGTTGCTGGCAGATTGTTTACATGTTATTCGATTTTGCCAAGCTTGTTGTAGTTGATCCTTGCATGCTATGATGTTGTTTTTGCCATGTATAGCTTCTATGCCATGTCTTCTTGATGTATGTATGCTTAATATATCATGTAATGCTCTGTAGTGAGTGCACCGACCTCACGAACATGCCTACTTGTTATCTGTTTTTGACATGTCCAGTTTTTGGTATGACAGTCTGAAACCTGTAACGAAACTTGCTTATTTGACATGGGTGTTATCATATTTTCAGATCCTTTTTGGCTTATGGTCAGTAAGGGACTTTTGTTAAGTGCTTTGAGTAGATTCATGCCATGCCTTATTATTCTATGTCATATTCCTATAGCATGTTGGTTGCTTGCTCTAAACATGTCATCCTGATGTTAATTTCTGGCATGTTGTTATTTTCACCAAGTCTGTGAACCTGTTATCTTTTGCACTTTTGTCATGCTTGTTTGAACCTGTTGTGGTGTGATTTAGCCGTAGCTCATTGTTCATATTTTGTCAAGCATCTTGAGTAGATTATTGCCATATGCTTTGTTGGTATGTTTGGGTGCAGTAGTTTAATTTCTTGTTGCTTGCTAAGTACAATCATGCCGTTAATGGCAGATTATTGTCATTCTTGTTTTGCTTGTCATTTGCAAACCGTGCATCCGATTCCAGTGATCTTTATATCGATTTCAACCGAAATCATCTCACCTTTCCAGTGGCATACTTGGTTTGCCAAGATTATGCCTTTTTCATCCTTGTCCTCCCGGGGCACGCATATGCATTGCATATCACATCTCGCATATCATGCCATGTTTAGCATCATGTTGGTTGTGCATTGCATCGTGATTAATGTTTGTCCCCTTTGCTCATTTTATTTTGTCTTGGGTAGAGCCGGGAGACGAGTACGTGAACGAGGAACCTGTTGAGAACGCTTACGAGGACCAAGATTTCGACAACTCTGAGAACCTTGCAGGCAAGATGACCATACCCTCGAAATCACTTCTATCTTTGCTTGCTAGATGCTCGCTCTTTTGCTATGCCTATGCTGCGATACCTACCACTTGCTATATCATGCCACCCATATTGCCATGTCAGCCCCTAACCATCCATGTCCTAGCAAACCGTTGATTGGCTATGTTACCGCTTTGCTCAGCCCCTCTTATAGTGTTGTTAGTTGCAGGTGAAGATGAAGTTTGTTCCTTGTTGGAACATGGACTTGTTGTTCCTTGTTGGAACATGTTTACTTGTTGGGATATCACAATACCTCTTATTTAATTAATGCATCTATATACTTGGTAAAGGGTGGAAGGCTCGTACTTATGCCTGGTGTTTTGTTCCACTCTTGCCGCCCTAGTTTCCGTCATACCGGTGTTATGTTCCCGGATTTTGCGTTCCTTACACGGTTGGGTGATTTATGGGACCCCCTTGACAGTTCGCATTGAATAAGAATCTTCCAGCAAGGCCCAACATTGGTTTTACCATTTTCCTACCACCTACTCCTTTTCCCCTGGTTTTCGCGAGCCCGAGGGTCATCTTTATTTAGCCCCCCCCCGGGCTAGTGCTTCTCTAAGTGCTGGTTCGAACCGAGCCACCTGCGGGGCCCCCTCGTGGAAACTCGCAGCCTGGTTTTACTCATAGCTTGTCTCATCCGGATGTGCCCTGAGACCGACATATGTGCAGCTCCTATCAGGATTTGTCGGCACAATCGGGCGGTTTTGCTGGACTTGTTTTATTACTGCCGAAATGTCTTGTAGTCCGGGATTCCGAGACTGATCGGGTCTTTCCGGTAGAAGGAATATCCTTCGTTGACCGTGAGAGCTTATAATGGGCTAAGTTGGGACACCCCTGCAGGGTATTATCTTTCGAAAGCCGTGCCCGCGGTTATGAGGCAGATGGGAATTTGTTGATGTCCGGTTGTAGAAAACCCGAAGTTGACCTTAATTAAAACACATCAACCGCGTGTGTAACCGTGATGGTCCCTTTTCGGCGGAGTCCGGGAAGTGAACACGGTGTTGGAGTTATGTTTGACGTAGGTTGTTCTAGGATCACTTCTTGATCACTTCTAGCTTCACGACCGTGCTTTGCTTCTCTTCTCGCTCTCTTTTGCATTGTTAGACACCATATATGCTAGTCGCTTGCTGCAGCTCCACCTCACAACCCCATCCTACCTATAAGCTTAAATAGTCTTGATCTCGCGGGTGTGAGATTGTTGAGTCCCCGTGACTCACAGATTCTACCACAACAGTTGCAGGTACCAACGATGCCAGTGTAGATGACGCGACCGAGCTCACGTGGGAGTTCGACGAGGAACGTGGCCGTTACTATGTGTCTTTTCCTGATGATCAGTAGTGGAGCCCACTTGGGGTGATTCGCGGATCTGTGTAGCATTTGGGGTAGTCTTCTTTTATTTTGGTTCCGTAGTTGGACCTTGGTTGTATCTGTATGATGTAATGCTTTACTCATGTATTGTGTGAAGTGGCGATTGTAAGCCAACTATGTATCTCTTTCCCTTATGTATTCCATGGGTTGTGTGAAGATTACCTCACTTGCGACATTGCTTTCAATGCGGTTATGCCTCTAAGTCGTGCCTCGACACGTGGGAGATATAGCCGCATCGAGGGCGTTACAGTTGGTAATCAGAGCCTTCCCCGACCTTAGGAGCCCCCACTGTTTGATCGTTTTTAGTGGCCGAGTTGTGTCTAGAAAAATGTTTTGAGTCATTTAGGAATTATATATCGGAGAGTTTAGGAATTGTTTTTACTTCCCAGTCTCCTCATCGCTCTGGTAAGGCATCCTGACGTAGAGTTTTGACTCTTCTCTTCTCAAATTTCACTAAAAAAAATATAGGATCACGCGGGTATCTTAGAATCGTTCCGATGGTTTTATGATGACAACATTGTCTTGGTTGCCTCCCGTCAGCAGGGGTTTTAGTGGAGGTGTCCCGGGGAGTTGAGCTCCGAGGTGTTGTCGTCATAATTTTATCGTTGCAGTTCTGGAATACCTGAGTTTAGTTAGCCGACATCGAAAATCTATTTTGTACAGTTGTTGGTGAGATAACCCTGATAGCCCAGTACTGAGGCGAGTGCGGGAGTATTGCCATGACTTGTATAACGGATGCTTTTCGAAGGTTGAGGTAGATGATTTCCGAAGGTTTCTTGGTTATGTGTTGAAGGATGGAGACAGCTGGATCTAGGTATTGTTAGTTTGGGTGATATATTTTGTGTCCCCTGTATCCCCAACACCTGATTGCATAACCAGAAAGTTTCGGGAGTTTATAAGTGGGAATTCATGTAGCTCTAGTACTTCTTCCATAGATATTTGGTTCGTGATTGGGTAATCCTTACCAAGTATTTGTTCACACCCGTACCTTGTTGATTTTATTTCATACCTCTTATCTAAATGGCTTCTCAACTTATGGAAGTGTGATGATTTACTTTGGAATTCATTCGTTCATTATTGTTCGAATGTTTATTGTAAAGACTATATGTTGCAATTTCGTTCCTTTGATTCATCTTGAATATATCTTTTTCAAGATGCTAATGGATGTCACCCTCTTCAGGATGGCTCTGCCAATGCGTCAGAATCCGGAACGCAATGAAGGAAGTCAGGCTAACCCTCCGCCACCACCTCCGCCTCCGGAGGCATGGCAAGCCCTGATGACTGCCACAAATGCCAATGCTCAGATTCTGATTCAGCTCTTGCAAGATCGCAACCAAGGGCAAGGTAATCAAGGGAATCAAGGCCAAGGCAACAATCAGCCGCACTTCGCTTCACTCAATCAATTCCTTGCTAATCAGCCAAAGACCTTCAGCTACTGTGTCGAGGCCACAGACGCCGATGATTGGCTCGTGGATATCAGCAAGCATTTCGAGTGCAGCAATGTCAGATCTGAGGACTTTGTCAAGTTTGCCTCTTTTCAACTCAAGGATCAAGCTGCTAAATGGTTCCAGCAATACAAAGATTCCAGAGGAGGTCGTGTGATTACCTGGGATGATTTCCGCCGTGACTTAAAAGCTCATCACATTCCAGAAAGTGTTGTTGAGAGTAAGCGTGAGGAGTTCCGCAATCTCAAGCAAGGCAACATGTCTGTCTATCAATACAACACTCAGTTCCAGAAGCTCTCTCGTTTTGCGAAGCAAGATATCCCTGATGAGAAGAGTATGATCTACCAGTTCAGGCGTGGTCTCAGAGAAGATTTGCAACTAGCTCTCGTGCTTTTTGAGCCGTTAAAGTATGATGAATTCTACAACATGGCGCTGAAACAAGAAGTTGCTCAGCCCAAGTGTGAGGCATCTAAGAAGAGAGTCAGAGACGCAGTTCAGTCTTCTTCTTCCTCACTTGTGGCAGCTAAGCAACAGAAGTTCTGGTTGCCTCCTCCTCCTCCGTTCCGTCAGCCTTATCAGCAGAAGAACGCAGGTGGTCGTGGATCTTCCCACCCACCCAACCCTGGCTATCAGAACAAGTCTCAGAATCAAGCTCCAAGGCCAAATGCTCCTTACTATCGTCCGCTCTCAGAGGTGACTTGCAGGAAATGTCAGCAAAAGGGTCACTATGCGGACAAGTGCTTCAACCAAAGGCGCCTTCCGCCTCCTCCTCCTATGAAATCTTCCAACAATGAAGTGGTCAAGCATAATTCCAATTCTGCAAAGGTGAACATGTTGAATGCAGCTCAAGCAGAGGATTCTTCAGAAGTGATCATGGGTAATCTTCCTGTTAATGATATTCCTGCAAAGGTCTTATTCGATACCGGTGCATCGCATTCTTTCATGTCATATCCTTTTGCATCGAAGCACAATTTTGACACAGAGGTTTTACCTAAAGCTTTGCAAGTTGTTTCCCCGGCGAAACATTTGAGATCTACCATGTGCGTTCCGAATGTCGGTATCAAGATGGGTGACTATAGATTTCTGGCTAAACCAATTGTTCTTGGTGACTCTGATATTGATCTTATTCTCGGGATGGACTGGCTTTCTAAGCACAAGGCTCAGCTTGATTGTGCTGCCAGGGAAATTCAATTGACTCACTCTTCTGACGATGTGATCATCTATGCCGCTCGTGATGATACCATTCGGTTGTTTTCTCTCAATGAGAAGGGCGAATTGGATGCTATCTCTCAGATTCCAGTCGTTTGTGAGTACCAAGATGTCTTTCCATAAGAGCTTCCGGGAATGCCTCCTCACCGACCAGTTGAATTCGTTATTGATCTTGAGCCTGGCACGGAACCCGTTTGCAAGCGTCCTTACAAGCTTGGGCCAAAAGAGTTGAAGGAATTGAAGAAACAACTCGATGAACAAGAGCGTCTGGGTCTGATCAGACCGAGTTCTTCTTGGGGTTGTGGTGTTCTTTTTGTCCAGAAGAAGGATGGCACGGACCGACTTTGCGTCGATTACCGTCCATTGAACAAGAAGACTATCAAGAACAAGTACCCACTTCCCAACATCAATGAGCTATTCGAGCAACTTAAAGGTGCTAAGGTGTTCTCCAAGCTTGACCTGCGTATGGGTTATCATCAAATTCGCATTCGTGAAGAAGATATTCCCAAGACAGCATTCAGAACAAGCTTTGGTTCTTATGAATATACTGTCATGTCATTCGGCCTTGTCAATGCTCCTCCAACATTCACTCGTTTGATGAATTTCATCTTCAACCCCTACACCAATGAATTTGTCTTGGTCTATCTCGATGATATTTTGGTCTTCTCCAAGAATAAGAAGGATCATGCCATACATTTGCGATTGGTGCTCGACAAGCTCAGAGAGTATCAATTATATGCGAAGTTCTCCAAATGTGAATTCTGGCTTGATGAAGTTCTTTACTTGGGTCATATCATCTCTGCCAAGGGCATTGCTATTAATCCAGAGAGGGTGTCTACAGTTTTGAATTTGGAACCTCCTCAGAATGTCAAGCAGCTTCGCAGTTTTCTTGGACTTGCAAGCTATTGCCGAAGATTCGTTGAGAATTTCTCAAAGATTGCAAAGCCTCTTTCCAACCTCCTCCAGAAGCATGTGAAGTATGTCTGGTCTCCTGAGTGCGATGTTGCTTTCAACACTATCAAAGAGAAACTCGTCACTGCTCCAGTTTTGACTCCTCCTGACGATGACAAGCCTTATGGAGTTTTCTGTGATGCTTCTATTCAAGGCCTCGGTGTCGTGCTAATGCAAGAGAAGAAGGTTGTGGCCTATACCTCTCGTCAGTTGAAGCCCAACGAAAAGAACTACCCCACTCACGATCTTGAGTTGGCGGCAGTTGTCCACGCACTAATCACATGGAGACATCTCCTGTTGGGAAGGAAAGTGGACATATTCACCGATCACAAGAGTCTCAAGTACATCTTCACTCAGCCCAACCTCAACCTCAGGCAAACTCGATGGGTCGAAATGATTCAAGAGTATATTCCGAGTGTTGAATATACTCCAGGCAAGGCTAATGTGATTGCAGACGCATTGAGCAGGAAGGCTTACTGCAACAGCTTAATCCTCAAGCCCTTTCAACCGGATCTCTGTGAAGCTTTCCACAAGTTGAATCTCCAAGTTGTTCCTCAAGATTTTACTGCCAACCTCATCGTCTCTCCTACTTTGGAAGACCAAATCCGTGAGGCACAACTGTTGGATACCATGGTGAAGAAGGTGAAACGTGGTATTGACAAGGGCATTTCCAAATACAAGTGTTATCGAGTTGATGACAGAAATACTCTTTTCTTCGAGGACCGGATCGTGGTTCCAAAGGGTGATCTTCGTAAAGTCATTATGAACGAAGCGCACAATTCTCTTCTGTCAATTCATCCTGGAAGTACGAAGATGTACCATGACCTCAAGCAGTCGTATTGGTGGACTCGAATGAAGCGAGAGATTGTTCAATTCGTGAATGAATGTGATGTCTGCAGAAGGGTCAAAGCAGAACACCAACGACCAGCTGGTCTACTCCATCCTCTTGCTATTCCAGAATGGAAGTTTGATCATATCGAAATGGACTTCGTGACTGGTTTTCCTAAGTCCAAGCGTGGAAATGATGCTATCTTAGTCGTCATCGACAAGCTCACTAAAGTGGCTCATTTTCTTCCTATCAAAGAGTCTATCATAGCAGCGCAGCTGGCAGAGCTCTACACATCCAGAATTGTCTCCTTGCACGGCATTCCACAATTGATCTCTTCAGACCGTGGCAGCATCTTTACCTCCAAGTTTTGGGATTCCTTTTAGAAGGCCATGGGCACAAATATTCGCTTCAGCACAGCTTTCCACCCTCAAACTAGTGGACAAGTCGAGCGTGTCCACCAAATTCTTGAAGATATGCTCAGAGCTTGTGTTATCTCTTTCGGCATGAAGTGGGAGGATTGTCTTCCTTATGCTGAGTTCTCTTACAACAACAGCTTTCAAGCCAGCTCGGGCAAAGCCCCATTCGAGATTCTCTATGGCAGAAAGTGACGTACTCCTCTCAACTGGTCTGAAATGGGCGAACGTCAACTTCTTGGCAACGATTTGATCTCAGAGGCTGAGGCAATGTGCAAGGTCATTCGTGAGAATCTCAAAGCCACTCAATCGCGCCAGAAGAGCTATTATGATAGCAAACATCATGATTTGGCATTCGAGATCGGAGACCATGTCTACCTCCGCGTCTCTCCAATGAAAGGAACTCGTCGCTTCGGTATCAAGGGGAAACTTGCCCCTAGATACGTGGGCCCTTTCAAGATCATCGGCAAACGAGGCGATCTCGCCTATCAACTTGAGCTTCCCCCCAACTTTGCAAATGTGCACGATGCCTTCCACGTGTCACAGCTTCGCAAGTGCTGAAAGACGCCTGAGCGCACCATCAACTTCGAAGAGATTGATCTTCAAGAAGATTTGTCCTATCATGAGCATCCCGTTGCTATTCTTGAAGAAACTGAGCGCAAGACACGCAACAAGTCAATCAAATTCCTGAAAGTGAAGTGGTCACACCATTCAGACCGAGAAGCCACCTGGGAACGCGAGGACCACCTTCGTTCCGAATATCCGGAGTTCTTTCAGTCCTAGATCTCGGGACGAGATCCTCTCGTAGTGGTGGAGTGTTGTAACACCCCGGATGTAACTTGCCATATTTGTAACTCCAACTCTTGCCATTTTCGGCTATGTGATATGATATTCCCTCCGTGGTAGGGTTTCCCGTCGTTTTGCAATTTGTTCATGTCATGCATTTCATATCATGTCATCATGTGCATCGCATTTGCATACGTGTTCGTCTCATGAATCCGAGCTTTTTCCCCGTTGTCCGTTTCGCAATCCGGCGCTCCTATGTCCCCCGGCGTCCCCTTTTACCTTTTTCCGTGAGTGGGTATTTAACCTTCTCGGAATGGACCAAGATTTGTCAAGCGGCCTTGGTATAACGCCGGTAGACCGCCTGTCAAGTTTCGGGTCATTCGGAGGTCGTTTGATACTCCAACGGTTAACCGGGTAACCGTAAAGGCCTCGTGTGTGTTGCAGCCCAAAACCCCTCCAAAACAGCCCAATAACCCATCTAAGACACTCCCATGTCCATCGCCGTTCGATCACGATCGCGTGGCCGAAAACCGCACCCCATTTGGAGCTTCCTAGCTCCTTCTACCTATAAATATGTGATCCCCTCCGAAATTTCGGGTCCAACCCTAGTCTTCTTCCACCTCCCGCCGCCGGACGTGTCCGCGCCGCCGTCCCCGGTGAATCCCGCGTCGCCACGTCACCGCGCCACCGCCCGCACCAAACCCCGCGCCGCCACCTGTCCGCACCTCGCTCCCGCCGCCGCGGGCCCGCGGGGCCCAGATCCGGCCCGCCGGACCCGGATCCCGTGCCGCCGCCGCTGTCCAGGGAGCTCGCGGCCTCCACCAGCGCCCCCGCGCCTCCTTCGCCGGCGCGCGCCCGCGCCGCCGCCGCCGACCGCGGCCGGATCCGCCTCCACAAGCGCCGCCCCGACCCCCTCTCGCCGGCCCCTCCTCTCCGGCGACGAGCTCCGGCGAGCTCGCCCCCGATCCGATCGGATCCGCGACGGTTGACTTCTTCTCTTACCCCTCGAAATATTCTAAGTCCCAGGATTATTGCATCACTGTTGCATCTTATTCGCATCATAACTTGTTGTATATTGCTCCGTTTCGTGTGTATAATATGTCAAATTGTTCGTCTCGATGAGTACATCATTTCATCTCATTGCATCATTTTTGCCATGATTGATGTGTGCATCCTATGAAGTTGAGTCCTACATGTGTTTTGTAATATGCCATGCCATCTTTCCAGAGATTTATGCCATGTATTTTTGTGATCTGTGTGGTGACTAGCACAAGAATGCAAACTAGGGTACTTAATGTTGCTGATTTCAGAGACTTAGTAATTTCACCAAGTCCCTGCCTGCTGTTATTTTTATACCATGTGTTCATGTTGTTTCAGAGAGATCTATGCCTCTTTTGAGCATAATCAGTAAGAGTGTTTTGAGAACATGGGTTTGCTCTATCCATCCATGCCTTTGTTTATATTTATGGGGTACCATAGCTTGAGTCAATCGAGCTCTACTTTTGCTATAAAATGTTGCTGGCAGATTGTTTACATGTTATTCGATTTTGCCAAGCTTGTTGTAGTTGATCCTTGCAGGCTATGATGTTGTTATTGCCATGTATAGCTTCTATGCCATGTCATCTTGATGTATGTATACTTAATATATCATGTAATGCTCTGTAGTGAGCGCATCGAGCTCACGAACATGCCTACTTGTTATCTGTTTTTGACATGTCCAGTTTTTGGTATGACAGTCTGAAACCTGTAACGAAACTTGCTTATTTGACATGGGTGTTATCATATTTTCTGTTCCTTTTTGGCTTATGGTCAGTAAGGGACTTTTGTTAAGTGATTTGAGTAGATTCATGCCACGCCTTATTACGCTATGTCCTGTTCTTGTAGCATGTTGTTTGCTTGCTCTAAACATGTCATCCTGATGTTAATTTCTGGCATGTTATTTTCACTAAGTCTGTGAACCTGTTATCTTTTGCAGTTTTGCCATGCTTGTTTGAACCTGTTGTGTTGTGATTTATCCGTAGCTCAGTGTTCATCTTTTGTCAAGCATCTTGAGTAGATTACTGACATATGCTTTGTTGGTATGTTTGGGTGCAGTAGTTTAATTTCTTGTTGCTTGCTAAGTAGCATCATGCTGTTAATGGCAGATTATTGTCATTCTTGTTTTGCTTGTCATTTGCAAACCGTGCATCCGATTCCGGTGATCTTTATATCGATTTCAACCAAAATCATCTCACCTTTCCAGTGGCATACTTGGTTTGCCAAGATTATGCCTTGTTCATCCTTTTCCTCCCGGAGCACGCATATGCATTGCATATCACATCTCGCATATCATGCCATGTTTAGCATCATGTTGGTTGTGCATTGCATCGTGATTGATGTTTGTCCCCTTTGCTCGTGTTCTTTTGTCTTGGGTAGAGCCGGGAGACGAGTACGTGAACGAGGAACCTGTTGAGAACGCTTACGAGGACCAAGCTTTCGACAACTCTGAGAACCTTGCAGGCAAGATGACCATACCCTCGAAATCACTTCTATCTTTGCTTGCTAGATGCTCGCTCTTTTGCTATGCCTATGATGCGATACCTACCACTTGCTATATCATGCCACCCATATTGCCATGTCAGCCCTTAACCATCCATGTCCTAGCAAACCGTTGATTGGCTATGTTACCGCTTTGCTCAGCCCCTCTTATAGCGTTGTTAGTTGTAGGTGAAGATGAAGTTTGTTCCTTGTTGGAACATGGACTTGTTGTTCCTTGTTGGAACATGTTTACTTGTTGGGATATCACAATACCTCTTATTTAATTAATGCATCTATATACTTGGTAAAGGGTGGAAGGCTCGTCCTTATGCCTGTGGTTTTGTTCCACTCTTGCCGCCCTATTTTCCGTCATACCGGTGTTATGTTCCCGGATTTTGTGTTCCTTACACGGTTGGGTGATTTATGGGACCCCCTTGACAGTTCGCTTTGAGTAAGACTCCTCCAGCAAGGCCCAACATTGGTTTTACCATTTGCCTACCACCTACTCCTTTTCCCCGGGGTTTTCGCGAGCCCGAGGGTCATCTTTATTTAGCCCTCCCCCCCGGGCCAGTGCTTCTCTAAGTGCTGGTTCGAACCGAGCCGCCTACGGGGCCCCCTCGTGGAAACTCGAGGCCTGGTTTTACTCGTAGCTTGTCTCATCCGGATGTTCTCTGAGACCGAGATATGTGCAGCTCCTATCAGGATTTGTCGGCACAATCGGGCGGTTTTGCTGGACTTGTTTTATTACTGCCGAAATGTCTTGTAGTCCGGGATTCCGAGACTGATCGGCTCTTCCCGGTAGAAGGAATATCCTTTGTTGACCGTGAGAGCTTATAATGGGCTGCGTTAAGACACCCCTGCAGGGTATTATCTTTCGAAAGCCGTGCCCGCGATTATGAGGCAGATGGGAATTTGTTGATGTCCGGTCGTAGAAAACCTGAAGTTGACCTTAATTAAAACACATCAACCGCGTGTGTAACCGTGATGGTCCCTTCTCGGCGGGGTCCGGGAAGTGAACACGGTGTTGGAGTTATGTTTGACGTAGGTTGTTCTAGGATCACTTCTTGATCACTTCTAGCTTCACGACCGTGCTTTGCTTCTCTTCTCACTCTCTTTTGCGTTGTTAGCCACCATATATGCTAGTCGCTTGCTGCAGCTCCACCTCACAACCCCATCCTACCTATAAGCTTAAATAGTCTTGATCTCGCGGGTGTGAGATTGCTGAGTCCCCGTGACTCACAGATTCTACCACAACAGTTGCAGGTACCAACGATGCCAGTGCAGATGACGCGACCGAGCTCACGTGGGAGTTCGACGAGGAACGTGCCGTTACTATGTGTCTTTTCCTGATGATCAGTAGTGGAGCCCAGTTGGAGTGATTCGGGGATCTGTGTAGCATTTGGGGTAGTCTTCTTTTATTTTGGTTCCGTAGTCGGACCTTGGTTGCATCTGTATGATGTCATGCTTTACTCATGTATTGTGTGAAGTGGCGATTGTAAGCCAACTATGTATCTCTTTCCCTTATGTCTTACATGGGTTGTGTGAAGATTACCTCACTTGCGACATTGCTTTCAATGCGGTTATGCCTCTAAGTCGTGCCTCGACACGTGGGAGATATAGCCGCATCGAGAGCGTTACATTACAGTGCGGAAAATGGGCATAGATCCATCAAGGATCAAGCCCACAAGGACGACCTTTAAAGGCGTCATACCAGGTGTAGAGGCCAATTGCACAGGCTCGATCACACTTGATGTGTTCTTCGGATCTCCGGATAACTTCCGAAGCGAAGTGTTAATCTTCGATATAGTGTCGTTCCGCAGTGGCTATCATGCCCTGCTCGGACGAACCGCATTCACTAAATTCAATGCGGTGCCGCACTACGCATATCTCAAACTCAAGATGTCAGGCCCTCGAGGAGTAATTACGGTCAGCGAAAACACAGAACGCTCCATCCGTACGGAAGAGCACACGGCGGCCCTCGCAGCGGAAGTACAAAGCAGCCTTTCAAGGCAACTCTCCAGTCCGGCCGTTAAAAACCGGACAACACAAAGCGCGCCCGGAGTAACCTGCAACAAGACCACCTGGCACGATCAGAGCAAGCGTAGCAATACGGCCCCGACCCCATCCATCGCAACATAGCGGAGCAAGTACCTCGAGTACACAATTATGCCCTCAAAATTCCATGGGCACAGCGGGAGGGGCACATTAACGGGATGCCTACAACACGGCGTCAAACGTACTAGGGGCTGCCGGATTTTTTCTTTTTTAATTTCAGGACTCCATACTCTGGACAACCTGTTCGGCAGCGTTGCCGCACAGACGATGCAAGATCCTGGAAAGTAGACAAATCTACGCCGCATTCCGGAACTCTCAGGTGGTCTCTATTTCGAGCGATATATCTGTTTCTAAATTCCGCGGCCTGTGCCTGGTCAGAACATGTTAAATAGTCTAATATCTTTTTTGCTAATCGCACTACTTATATCGTTCGGCTTTGATAAATAGCCTCTTTATAAAACAATGCATAGCTTTTTATCTATTTTTTGCATTGTCCCCTTTGAATACACGTGTTTATGATATAACATGATCGCACCCGTACACCATGGTACGGCAAACCATGCCAGGGGCTTCATTACCCTTTTTATCTGGTGTGAGAAATCCGTACACTTCCACAAGTGCGGCACCCCGAACTTATAGCACTATATGCATCGGCTCCGAGTCATGATTTGGGTCACATGTTGGGTTTGCCCGGCTCCTATGTTTTGGTACCTTACGTTCCGCTCTATCGGCTAAGGTAGCACTAGGAGAACCACTGCGATTGTGCCCCAGATAAGGTGGGTTGAGCACCTCAGTGGAGAAAGCTAAAACAGACTGTCATGATAAGGCGCGAGACCGGTCGTTGTTCGAGAGGTTTTTCGAGTCCTTAAAGGCTTATGCCGCTTTGAGCGAGGAGCTGGCTATGTCCAGCCAAAGGCGTGGATAGCGCCCCAAATTCGGTCTTCCGAACTAGGGGCTTCACCGAAATTTAAAATTATAACGTTCTATGGCTAAGTGAGAGTGTTCAAGCATTATGGTCCGATTGCCTGGTTCGCTGTGCTAAGCGCCTCCCTCGAAGGACCCAACTATGGGAACAAGAACCCTAAGGTTTATCCCGAACACCCCAGCACTAGTGGCATGGGGGCAGAAGCCGACGACTCGCCATCTCTCAATTTTTGATAAACGGTCGCACAGAAAATAATATTTTAAATTAAACAAGCATTACTTAGCACATATGAACAAGTTTTCAGCGCACAGGATACAAACGAGCGAGTTCATTCAAATACTACATCTTTAGTACATTCATCCGCGACAAGGCGGGCTCCGACAAGAACGTCCTTGTAGTAGTTCTCCGGCTTGCGATGCTCCTTCCCCTGCGGTGGCCCGTCCTTCACCAGCTTCTCTCCGTCCAGCTTACGCCAGTGTACCCTTACACGGGCAAGGGCCCTCCGGGCACCTTCAATGCTGACGGAGCGCTTGATGACTTCAAGCCGTGAACAGGCCTCCACCAGCCGCCGCACCAGCCCGAAATAGCTCCCAGGCAGCGCCTCTCCAGGCCACAGCCGAACTAGTAAGCCCTTCATGGCCTGTTCGGCCGCCTTGTGGAGCTCGACCAGCTGTTTCAGCTGATCGCTTAAGGGCACGGTGTGTCCGGCCTCAGAATACTGAGACCAGAACACACTCTCTGTCGAGCTGCCCTCTTCAGCTCGGTAGAACACGGCGGCGTCGGATACGCTGCGGGGAAGATCGGCGAACGCCCCTGGAGAACTCCGGATTCGGGTAAGTAATAGGTAGTCTACTTTTATATTCCTACTCTGCATTGAGAATGCCTTACCCGTTGCTATCTTTTTCACATCCTCCAACTCTTGGAGGGCCTTTTGGGCTTCGGCTTTGGCACTCTTGGCGGTCTCGATGGCCGTCGCGAGCTCGGATGCTTGCGCTTTCGCCTCAAGCTCCAAACCCTCATGTTTTTTCATGAGAGTTTGCAGCTCTTGCTGCACCTCGCCGACCTGAACCCCAAGCATCTCTCGCTCGGCGCGCTCCTCGGCCGTTTTCTTCTCGGCGCTGGCTTCAGGGTTGTCACCTCGGTTGTGGCCCCTACAATAAGCAGAACAATCCTGTTATTTCTTTCTGCAATCAAGCCTCTCTATAGGCACCTTTTTCTCCTTTTTTTAGGTATTTCTTACCTTCCTTCTCCTCGAGCTGCCGTTTGGCAAGGCCGAGCTCTTGCTCGGTCCGCCCGAGGTCCTGTTTCAGGACATCCACTTGCGCAGTCAGTGCGGCGGTGGACAGCAATGAAGCCTGCATATGCATATTTGACCTTTTTTGTTAGACTCCTGCGAAAATTATTAGATCCTCTATCCGGCTTTTCTTTTCGAACACTGAACAGAGCAACAGGGGCTACTGTCTATGCGGTAAATAAATTGGCACATTTTTTACTTACCTCAAAGCCTGTTAGAAGGCTAGTGCAAGCTTCATTCAGTCCGCTCTTGGCGGACTGAATCCTTTGGATCACCATACTCATAACAGCACGGTGCTCCTCGTCAATGGCGGCGCCCTCAAGCACCTCCAGCAAATTGTCCGGCGCCTCCGGTTGGACGGAGGCCGCCGGCTCAGATGGCTTACTCCTCTTGGAAGGAGCTCGCCCGCCGCGGACCGGGATTGTCGAGTCCGGCGCAGTGTCCAGCACAAAGCCGGACTTGGAGCCCTGGGGGTTTCATCCCCTTTACTCCTGGGGTCCGGAGGATTGCCTTGTGGCTCCTCCAGGACCATCTCCTCCTGCCCTGAAGCTTGGCGGGGCACCACTTCGGCGTCGTCCGCCCCGCGGGGGGAGACCACGGGCGGAACAGAGTTCACGCCCGACGAATCCAAGGAGCCGCTCGACGAGTCGTCGAGTTTGGCCTGAGACGGGCTGCATAAAATGCGTGCGATATCAGGGAAAGCCGCACACTAAAAAGAGTATCACGAGTTACTCTGGTATATAAATACTTACGATTTCGCCGGACGCTTGGTTCTGTCCGGCCACTCCTCTCCGCCCTCTTCGGCGTCATGGGAGTAGTCCGGCGGAGGGGTCTTCCTTTTTCTTGACCCCTCGGCCTCCCCCGTTGGGGTGGCCTTCTTCTTCTTTGCTCCCCTCGCTGGAGGGCAGAGCTTCCTTGTTCCTCCTCCTCGTTTTCACGAGAGGAGGGCGTTGCGGACTCGTCGGACGACGAGTCCGACACCACCATGTTGCGGGAACTTTTTCGAGTCCCGGTGGTTTTCTTCTTCTTGGCCTTCCTCTCCGGCACCACGTAAGGTGCCGGAGCCATTAGCTTCACCAAGAGAGCTGGGGCCGGGTCTTCGGGCAGAGGAGCCGGACAGTTAATCGGTCCGGATATCTCCAGCCAAGCCTGTCAAAGGTAAAAGGGAGTTTAGATCCCGCATAGAGATAATCTATGAAGGAGAGCTTAACGAACCTGTCAAAGGTATAGATAGCTTACCTCGCCGGCGATACGCTGCGAGCTGTATCCGCGATCCTCGGAGGCGGATGTGGGGGACTCGACGCCTTTGGTTAGCACCTTCCAGACGTCTTCATACGTCATGTCGAAGAGCCTACTGAGGGTCTGGTGCTGCACCGGGTCGAATTCCCACAAAGTAAAATCCCGTTCTTGGCACGGGAGGATCAGGCGAACGAGCATGACCTGGACTATGTTGGCGAGCCGGATTGGCTTGTTCACTAGGGACTGGATGCATGTTTGCAACCCAGTCACTTCTTCCTCGTTGCCCCACGACAGGCCTGTCTCTTTCCAGGACATGAGCCGCGTGGGGGGTCCGGATCTGAACTCAGGGGCCGCGACCCATTTCGGATCGCGGGGCTCGGTGATGTAAAACCACCCAGCCTACCACCCCTTTAGGGACTCCACGAGGGAGCCATCGAACCAGAGGACGTTGGCTATCTTGCCAACCATAGCGCCTCCGCACTCCGCCTGGGTGCCGGACACCACCTTGGGCTTGACGTTGAAGGTCTTGAGCCAGAGGCCGAAGTGGGGGCGGACGCGGAGAAAGGCCTCACACACGACGATAAACGCCGAGATGTTGATAACGAAGTTTGGGGCCAGATCGTGGAAATCCAGGCCGTAGTAGAACATGAGCCCCCGGACAAATGGGTGAAGTGGAAAGCCTAGTCCACGGAGGAAGTGGGGGCGAAAAACTACCCTCTCATGGGGCCTTGGGGTAGGAAGAAGCTGCCCCTTATCAGGAAGCCGATGCGGGATATCCTTGGACAAGTATCCGGCTTTCCTTAGCCTTTTTACTTGAGCCTCCGTAACGGAGGAGACCATCCACTTGCCTCCCGCTCCGTACATTGTTGGAGAAGGTTGAGGAAGAAGAGCGGACTTGGGCGCTGGAGCTTGAGTGCACGAGAGATGGATTGGCAAAGGAGGAAGAAGGCTTAGGTTAAAAAGGTGAATCCTTATCCCTTTATATAAGCAGGTACGGTTAGGCGTCCTCACCTACCTAATAAAACTCACTTGCCTACCAAACATCGTGGTAAATGGTGTGGTTGGGTTACCCACGTCCGTATTAATGAGAATCCCGTTAGAGGGGGGCACACGATCTCTGCTTCGACAAGACGTGCCAAGGAAACCGCCTCGCTATACGAGCTGAGGCGGAACAATGAAAACAATTTATATAGAAGGCTTGGCCGCAGTGTTATGACGCACTGCGGGATACGTCAGCAGATTTGATATGTGTTAATATTATTCTCTGTATGGCAATATGTGGAAACTTATTTTGCAGAGCCGGACACTATTCTGTGGTGTTTATAATCTTCTTGAATTACTTGGAGGAGGAACCCGCCTTGCAATGCCGAAGACAATCTGCGCGCCGGACTCGTCGTCATTGATGCCTGGTTCAGGGGCTACTGAGGGAGTCCTGGATTAGGGGGTGTTCGGATAGCCGAACTATACCTTTAACCGGACTCCAGGGCTATGAAGATACAAAGTTGAAGACTTCGTCCCGTGTCCGAAAGGATCTTTTCTTGGCGTGGAAGGCAAGCTAGGTGTGCGGATATTCGAATCTCCTACCATTGTAACCGACTCTGTGTAACCCTAACCCTATCCGGTGTCTATATAAACCGGAGGGTTGTAGTCCGTAGGACAACCATCATCATAGACAATCATACCATAGGCTAGCTTCTAGGGTTTAGCCTCCTTGATCTCGTGGTAGATCCACTCTTGTACTACCCATATCATCAATATTAATCTAGCAGGAGTAGGGTTTTACCTCCATCGAGAGGGCCCGAACCTGGGTAAAATAAAGTGTCCCTTGTCTCCTGTTACCATCCGACCTTGACGCACAGTTCGGGACCCCCTACCCGAGATCCGCCGGTTTTGACACCAACAACTGGTTTATGCTTATTTACTTTCCCGTTGCTGCTGTTACAATCACTACAAAACACCAAAAATATTACTTTGCTTTCATTACTCTTTTGTTACCGTTACCACCACTATCATATTATTTTGCTACTAAACACTTTGCCGCAGATACTAAGTTTCGAGGTGTGGTTGAATTGACAACTCAGCTGCTAATACTTGAGAATATTCTTTGGCTCCCCTTGTGTCGAATCAATAAATTTGGGTCGAATACTCTACCCTCGAAAGCTGTTGCGATCCCCTATACTTGTGGGTTATCAAGAATAATTTCTAGCGCCGTTGCCGGGGACCATAGCTCTATTCTTTGAGTCACTTTGGGTTTATATCTGCTGGACACTATGAAGAACTTGAAAGACACTAAGACAACAATTTATCCCTCAACTACGAGGGGAGGTAAGGAACTGCCATCTAGCCCTGCACTTGATTCACCTTCTGTTATGAGTAAGCTTGCGACACCTAAACCTGCTTCTGCTATTCGTTCTGATATGTTGCATGTCATTGATGATGCCACTTCTGCCATGCATGATACTTATGATGAAACTACTTCTATGCCTGATACTACTATGCCCCTTAGTGAATTTCTTGATGAACAAATTGCTAGGGCTAGAGAGAAAGAAATTATTGAATCTGATTATAATGATGAAAGTGATGATGAAGATAGGCCTATTATTCCCGAGGGTTATGTTTTTGATATGGAATCTTCTGCCGCTATTCTAGCTTGCAGAGATCGTCATGAACTTAAAAGGCTATTAATTAAATGGAACAAAGAATCTCTTAAAGATAAAATGAGGCCTAACCCTGCTTTTGCTACTTCACCTATCTGTGTTCCTGATAACGATTATGAATTCTCCGTTGATCCTGATATAATTACTTTGGTTGAATCTGATCCTTTCCGTGGTTATGAATCTGAAACTGTTGTGGCACATCTTACTAAATTAAATGATATAGCCACCCTATTTACTAATGATGAGAGATCTCGCTACTTTTATATACTTAAAATATTTCCGTTCTCATTAAAGGCTGATGCTAAGATATTGTTTAATTCTCTTGATCCTGGTTGTGTGCGTGGTCCCTGGGATATGGTTTATTACTTCTCTGCTAAATATTTCCCTGCTCATAAGAAACAAGCTGCTTTAAAGGAAATATACAACTTTGTGCAAATTAAAGAAGAGAGTCTCCCACAAGCTTGGGGGAGGCTTCTCAAGTTACCTAATGCTTTGCCTGATCATCCTCTTAAGAAAAATGAAATACTTGATATCTTTTATAATGGACTAACCGATGCTTCCAGAGATTACCTGGATAGTTGTGTTGGTTCTCTTTTCAGGGAAAGAACACCGGATGAAGCTGAAATTCTATTGAATAATATGTTGACAAATGAAAATAATTAGGCACCTCCTGAGCCAGCTCCTGCTCCAATTAATGATCCTATTCCTAAACCAACTCCGAAGAAGAGAGGTGTTATATTTCTCAGTCCCGAGGATATGCAAGAGGCAAAGAAATCTATGAAAGAAAAAGGTATTAAAGCTGAAGATGTTAAGAATTTACCTCCTATTGAAGAAATGCATGGTCTTAATTTACCTCCTGTCGAAGAAACATATGATCTTGATCCATTACCTATTGAAGAACCTCCTGATCCCGATAACCCGACACATTTAGTAAAGGTAAATTCTCTCTATAGATTTGATGAAGGTGATATTCCTCACTATAAGTCTGCTAGACAATGCTAGAAGAGTTTGATAACTTATTGTCAAACAAGAAAATTTTAATGCTTATTTTGGTAGACAATTGAATTACGATTCCGATATGATTAAACACTTGGGTGATTATATGGCTAATATTAAAGGTGAACTTAAACTTGTTAGTAAACATGCTTCTATGGTTACCACTCAAGTAGAACAAGTACTTAAAGCTCAAAAAGAATTGCTCCATGAAATGAATAGTAAGAAAAATGATTATGCTGTTAGAGTGGCTACTAGAACTGGTAGAATGACTTAGGAACCTTTGTATCCTGAAGGCCACCCTAAGAGAATTGAGCAAGATTATCAGAGAAATAATATTGATGCACCTAGTTCTTCTAAAAAGAAGAAAAAGAAAAATGATAGAATTGTGCAAACTTCTAGTGAACCTATTGCTGAACCACCTGATAATCCAAAAGATATCTCTATGTCTGATGCTGAAACACAATCTGGTAATGAACATGAACCTAATGAAAATGTTAATGACGATGTTCATGATGATGCTCAACCTAGTAATGATAATGATGTAGAAATTGAACCTGTTGTTGATCTTGATAACCCGCAATCAAAGAATCAACGTTATGATAAGAGAGACTTTGTTGCTAGGAAACATGGTAAAGAAAGAGAACCTTGGGATCAGAAACCCATGCCTTTTCCTCCCAAACCATCCAAGAAGAAGGATGATGAGGATTTTCAGCGCTTTGCTGAAATGATTAGACCTATCTTTTTGCGCATGCGATTGACTGATATGCTCAAAATGAATCCTTATGCTAAATACATGAAAGATATTGTTACAAATAAAAGAAAGATACCAGAAGCTGAAATTTCCACCATGCTTGCTAATTATACTTTTAAGGGTGGAATACCAACGAAACTTGGAGATCCAGGAGTACCTACTATACCTTGCTCCATTATAAGAAATTATGTTAAAACTGATTTATGTGATCTTGGAGCCAGTGTTAGTGTTATGCCTCTCTCTTTATATCGTAGACTTGACTTGAATAAGTTGACACCTACTGAAATATCTTTGCAAATGGCTGATAAATCAACTGCTATACCTGTCAGTATTTGTGAGGATGTGCCTGTTGTGGTTGCAAACGTTACTATTTTAACGGACTTTGTTATTCTTGATATTCCCGAGGACGATAGTATGTCTATTGTTCTTGGAAGACCTTTTCTTAATACTGCAGGGGCTGTTATTGATTGCAACAAAGGCAATGTCACTTTTCATGTTAATGGTAATGAGCATACGGTACACTTTCCGAGGAAACAACCTCAAGTCCACAGTATCAATTCTATTGGAAAAGTTCCATCGATTATATTTGGAGGTTTTGAATTTCCTCTTCCTACTGTCAAAAAGGAATATGATATACTTATTATTGGGGATGTGCATATCCTCGTTGAGGTAACCTAGTGTTTTTCGGAATTTCTTCGGTTTCATGTTAATCGGAATGAGTTTGTTAACAAGACTTGATCAACCTTGTTATTGGATTCCTTTTGATGAGCATGAGATGGATGAAACTAGAAGCACAACCTTCTGTACCCTCTCTATACTTTCTGTTCTTTAGTAGAAATAAAGTAAAAATAGTATTTTTTCTGTCTGTTTCCTGATTTATCGTGCAATATAAAAATATCCCGAAAATAAAAGTCCTCAGAATGACATGCCAATTTAATATGATTTTTTCACGAATACTTGAGGATTTATGGGGCAAAAATCACCACGGGGGGGTGCCACCTGGCCACGAGGGTGGAGGGCGTGCCCTACCCCCCTGGGCGCGCCCCCTGCCTCGTGGGCCCACGATGGCCCTCCTCCACTTATTCCAGCACCCATCTTCTTCTTGTTCCTCACACAAACACGAAAAGCCAACTCAAGCACGAGTTCCAGCCCTCTTTGCTATAATTTTCAATCTCCTTGCTCAAAGCACCTCTCGCAAAACTGCTTTGGGAGATTGTTCCTTGGTATGTGACTCCTCCATTGGTCCAATTAGTTTTTGTTCTAGTGCTTTATTCTTTGCAAATTTGTGCTGCATAGGTGACCATGTTCTTGAGCTTCCATGTCAAATTTATATGGTTCCAAGTAGTTCTAATGCTTGATATAGGCCCTAGGCACTTGTAGGAGTAGTTGCTATCAGTTTTATTGAAGTTGGTTCACTTTTGTTTGAAGTTACTAAAAATTTCAGATTATTTCAGAAAATAGTGAAGAGACTTTTGAGGAGCTCATCGAGCCAAAGCTCTAAGGAGAAACAAAATGAAGAAGCACAGAGGCCCAAATATAATTTGCCTCGTACCGCGAAGATCCTGCCGTGTGAATGGCCTTCCGACAATTTCTTGATACACGCCGGGATTTATGAGGATTTCTATTCATTGGTTGAGAATGCCGGCCTCACCGACTTCGTCCGCGACCAATGTCCTCAGTATCTCTTACTCACAAATACTTTTGTGCAAAACTTCTACTTTTTCCCTAAGGAATCACCTCCTTCAGTAGAGTTTCATTTATATGACGTTGTTAAAAAGATGCCTTTGTCTGAATTTTGCGAAGTATGCAACATACCCCCTGAGGGTATCTTAGAGGAACCACCCCGTAAATAGTTGGAAGCGTTTATTAACACTATCTCTGTGGGAGAAACCAGGAAGGTTTCTGATGCAAGAATCACTAGCATACATTTTCCTGTATTACGCTATTTTTCCTTATTTGCTAGTCATTGCTTGATTGGTCGCGGGAACTGTGGGAACCTTAGCGTTCCTGATATTATTATTTTGTTCCATGGTTTATACCGTGATAACACTGTTAGTATGGGCGGAATTATTGCTAGACGGTTAAGTATGAACCATACAAAGGGTCCCATCTTTGGAGGCATTTATGCTTCACGCCTCGCTGCACATTTTAACATAGCTATTAGGCTTCATGAGAAAGAAGAAAAATTGTTGCCTAGTGCTTATTTAGATTATAAGAGTATGCTAGCGCATGATTTTCTCGTTAAGGACAGTGAAGGAGGGCTCAAATATAAATTATTCTTTCATAGACATCATCCTGAAACTATTACCTTGCCTGCTCCTTCTTTGTTTAATTTTGTAGGACCCTATCTCATTATGTGGGCTACCGTCCAAGCTTACCAGAATCCTGCACTAGCCCCGGAACCGGAACCACAAGAGGAGCCTCCACGACAATCTGTCTATTCTTGGGATCCGGAGATGGCTGCCAGCCAATGGCAGTCAGAGTCTTCCTCATCACAGTAAGATCCCAACTATTCTTCGTCGCAGTACGACCCCAGCTACACCTACGGGTATCCTCCAGGCTATCCCTGGCCACAAACCAACTTAGGCCAAAAGCCTAAGCTTGGGGGAGTACGTATTTCTCACCGACATTACATTTATGTTCATACACACTCATTGCTAGATGTCGGTGCTCATACTCTTTCACTGTAATATCCATGCTAGTTTATTTTGTTTTTCCTGCTTTCTTCTTGTGTGTTTGATAAACCTTAAGAAAAACTAAAAAAACTAGTAGTAGTTTACTTTCCTGGTGTAGTAGTAGTAATTAAAAAGAAAACCCAAAAATATTTCATGTTCTTCTTTTGCTTGTTGGGAGCTTTCCCGTGTAAATAGTTTTCTTTTCCTTTCTTTGGGGGTCAGTAGGAGAAGACCATAATTAAATTGTTGAAGTGGCTCTTATATGCATTATTGTTGATTTAACCAAGAGCCCATATTGCCTTGTCTTCTCCTGTTTATTGAATGCTCGCATATTCCAGCTTAGTCCAATGCACGTGCACTCTTATTATTATTCACATTGTTCGGTCGTGCAAGTGAAAGGCAATTATGATGACATATGATGGACCGACTGAGATGAGAAAAGGTGGTATGAACTCGACCTCTTTTGTTTTTGTAAATATGATGAGTTCATCGTTCTTGATCCAGCTTATTATGAATAAACATGTTTGCGATGACAATTAGAGATCATAGTTGCTTGTGCCATGCTTGATTAGCTATGAGTTATAATGATTTACCTTGCGTGCCAACATGCTATTGAGATGGTTATGATGTGGTATGATGGGGTGGTATCCTCCTTTGAATGATTTAAGTGACTTGACTTGGCACATGTTCACGCATTTAGTTGAAACAAAATCAACATAGCCTTCACGATATTTATGTTCATGGTGGATTATATCCTACTCATGCTTGCATCCAATGTTTATTAATTTTAATGCATGTACATGGCTGTTGTCGCTCTCTAGTTGGTCGCTTCCCAGTCTTTTGCTAGCCTTCACCTGTACTAAGCGGGAATACTGCTTGTGCATCCAATCCTTTAAACCCCAAAGTTATTCCAGATGAGTCCACTATACCTTCCTATATGCGGTATCTACCTGCCGTTCCAAGTAAATTTGTATGTGCCAAACCTAAACCTTTAAATAAACATTCTGTTTTGTATGCTCGAATAGCTTATGTATCAACCAAGGCTGCCCTTATCTTCCATGTTAGGCGGGTTATTCTCAAGAGAAGTGGACTCCACTCCTCACTCACGAGAAAATGGCTGGTCACCGGGATGCCCAGTCCCATGCTTTATGCAAACTAAATCAAAATTAATTGCAAACAAAACTCCCCCTGGGACTTGATGTATGTTGGAGGCACTCGTTGTTTCGAGAAAGCCATGGATTGATGCTTGTTGGTGGAGGGGGAGTATAAACTTTACCATTCTGTTTGGGAACAGCCTATAATGTGTGTGACATGGAAGATATAGCCATATCTTAGTTGCTATGTTGACAACGAAAGTATACCGCTCAAAATATTATTTATCTCTATTTCAAAACCGAGCTCTAGCACCTCTACAAATCCCTGCTTCCCTCTGCGAAGGGCCTATCTATTTACTTTTATGTTGAGTCATCACCCTCTTATTAAAGAGGACTAGCTGGAGAGCACAGCTGTCATTTGCATTTATCACTATTAATTTATATTGGGTGTGACTATGATTGGATCTCTTTTACCATGAATTACAATGTCTAGTTAGTCCTTGATATTTAAAGGTGCTCTACATTTATGTTTTGCGGTCTCAGAAAGGGATAGCGAGATACCATCTTGTTATATCATATTATGATTGTTTTGAGAAAGTGTTGTCATCCGAGATTTATTATTATGGCTCGCTAGTTGATTATGCTATTGATATGAGTAATTATGAGACCTGAGAATTATTGCAAATGTGGTTAGTTATAATCTTTGCTGAAAACTTGAATGCTGGCTTGACATATTTACAATAACAAGAGCAAACAGAGTTTGTAAAAGCTTTTCTTTATTTCTTTCAGTTTGTCAACTGAATTGCTTGAGGACAAGCAATGGTTTAATCTTGGGGGAGTTGATACGTCTCCGTCGTATCTACTTTTACAAACACTTTTGCCCTTGTATTGGACTCTAACTTGTATGATTTGAATGGAACTAACCCGGACTGATGCTGTTTTCAGCAGAATTGCCATGATGTTGTTTTATGTGCAGAAAACAAAAGTTCTCGGAATGACCTGAAACTCCACGGGATATCTTAGAATAAATAATAAAAAATCCTCGCCAAAGATGAAGACCAGGGGGCCCACACCCTGTCCATGAGGGTGGGCCCCCCCTAGGGCGCGCCCCCCTACCTCGTGGTCCCCCTGGACACCTTCCGATGCCAACTCCAACTCTATATATTGGCTTTCGGGGAGAAAAAAATAGAGGAGAAGAAATCATCGCGTTTTACGATACGGAGCCGCCGCCAAGCCCTAAAACCTCTCGGGAGGGCTGATCTAGAGTCTGTTCGGGGCACCGGAGAGGGGGATTCGTCGCAGTCGTCATCATCAACCATCCTCCATCACCAATTTCATGATGCTCACCGCCGTGCGTGTGTAATTCCATCGTAGGCTTGCTGGACGGTGATGGGTTGGATGAGATTTATCATGTAATCGAGTTAGTTTTGTTAGGGTTTGTTCCCTAGTATCCATTATGTTCTGAGATTGATGTTGCTATGACTTTGCTATGCTTAATGCTTGTCACTAGGGCCCGAGTGCCATGATTTCAGATCTGAACCTATTATGTTTTCATGAATATATGAGAGTTCTTGATCCTATCTTGCAAGTCTATAGTCACCTAGTATGTGTTATGATCCGGCAATCCCGAAGTGACAATAATCGGGACCACTCCTGGTGATGACCTTAGTTTGAGAAGTTCATGTATTGACTATGTGCTAATGCTTTGTTCTGGTTCTCTATTAAAAGGAGGCCTTAATATCCCTTAGTTTCCAATAGGACCCCGCTGCCACGGGAGGGTAGGACAAAAGATGTCATGCAAGTTCTTTTCTATAAGCACATATGACTATATTCGGAATACATGCCTACATTACATTGATGAATTGGAGCTAGTTCTGTGTCACCCTATGTTATGACTGTTACATGATGAACCGCATCTGGCATAATTATCCATCACTGATCCGGTGCCTACGAGCTTTCCATATATTGGTTTACGCTTATTTACTTTCCCGTTGCTGCTGTTACAATCACTACAAAACACCAAAAATATTACTTTGCTTTCATTACTCTGTTGTTACCGTTACCACCACTATCATATTACTTTGCTACTAAAAACTTTGCTACAGATACTAAGTTTCGAGGTGTGGTTGAATTGACAACTCAGCTGCTAATACTTGAGAATATTCTTTGGCTCCCCTTGTGTCGAATCAATAAATTTGGGTTGAATATTCTACCCTCGAAAGCTGTTGCGATCCCCTATACTTGTGGGTTATCATAGGTGAAGTGCAAAAAGGGATCCTTCTCGGAAGTTAGGACTCTGGTTTTACTTACATCCGATCCAGGGAGCAGTCCAGGATAATCGGCTATGATGGCCACCAAGGAACTGTCGCAGCTTAATTGATAAAATGTCCTGTCGATGAGCTCCACAAATGTGTCTGTATCTTCTTCGAGTACGAGGTCGAGGGCCCGGTCAGGGCGCTCAGGTTGTGGAGGCAGGCTGTGGATCTCCCTCACAGCTTTTCGCAGTTCCTGCTACGAAATAGCAAGGTAAATATTTATGACAAAGAATGCGGGAAGGTTCGGAGTAAAAAGTAACAGCTAACACCCCGTTTGGGGGGTTGTACATGGAGAATCCATCCCGTGGCTTAATGCGGATGAACTCCTCTTCTTCTCCTTTATATAAATCAGACAGTATTTTTGCTAGAGCAGCGATGGAGTCCGGTCCCTTGCGAACGCAGCGGGTGGCATCGTCTTCTCCATTGAAGTGTCACATGGGTTGTCCCCGATATTGAAGTGGTTGCACCCCCCGCATTATACATATTGACATAACCTCGATTATTTTCAATCCTGATTTGGCCAGCGTTTTTATCCGGCCCATCAGCTACGGCGTTTCTTCAAAGGGGCGTTGTCGAACTCAGGAAGGCCCATCCGGATAGGGTCCGGAAGGGGGACGTCCTCCATATAAAACCACTCCGAGGGCCATTCTTCGAATGTCTTGTTCGGAGTACCGGACGGGTATACGGTCCCGGCGATGCACCATATCTCAGCTCCGCCCACTTGATATCTTGACCCCACTTGTGTACGGGGTACGAGGCAGAATCGCCTCTTCCACAGCTCGAAATGAGCTTCGCAGCCCAAAAACAGCTTGCAAAGGGGGACATAGCCAGCGATGTGTAATATGGAGGTGGGAGTAAAGTTATGCAGCTAGAGGCCGTAAAACTCCATGAGCCCGCGGAGGAACAGATGGATTGCAAATCAAAGTCCCCTTAATAAGTAAGGGACAAGGCATACCCGCTCCCCCTTGGATGGATTGGGAAAGCTCTCTGCTTGCTCCCCGCCATTGTAAGTGGCTAATCCGGCTTGGACGGGAAAAATATACACAGGAGGGAGAAACCCCTGGGTCTGTAACTCTACTAACTGGTTGTGTGGGATGGAACACGTCTTCCAATTGCCTGGCTTAGGGCTACGGGAGCAAGAGGAGGAGTTTCCATGGCCGGCCATGAGGAGATGGACTTTTCCGGGCGTGCTCCGATGGATTCTCGCTGGGGGAGGATGGTGTGATCTGGATCTGAGGATCCCCATCTCTTTAAATAGATGATTTACTTACATGGTTAGGGTGGCAAGTGTAAAAATTCCCCGACTTCTCGCATTCGCTCGACACGTGGAGGATGGCCATTATTAGACGCAGAAGCCAAGGAGTGCAACATTCATGGGAAGTCGGACACCACTCAACAGGTACTCACGATTTGGAGAAGAACCCGCCTTGCAATGTCGAAGACAATCTACGCGTCGGACTCATCATCATTGAAGCCTGGTTCGGGGGATACTGAGGGAGTCCTGGATTCGGGGGTCCTCGGACAGCCGGACTATATCCTTTGGCCGGACTGTTGGACTATGAAGATACAAGATTGAAGACTTCGTCCCGTGTCCGGGTGGGACTCTCCTTGGCGTGGAAGGCAAGCTTGGCAATTCGGATCTGTAGATCTCCTCCCTTGTAACTGACTCTGTGTAACACTAGCCCCCTCCAATGTCTATATAAACCGGAGGGTTTAGTCCGTAGGACAACAACAATCATAATCATAGGCTAGCTTCTAGGGTTTAGCCTCTACGATCTCGTGGTAGATCAACTCTTGTAATACTCATATCATCAAGATCAATCAAGCAGGAAGTAGGGTATTACCTCCATCGAGAGGGCCCGAACCTGGGTAAACATTGTGTCCCCCGCCTCCTATTACCATCCGCCTTAGACGCATAGTTAGGGACCCCCTACCCGAGATCCGCCAGTTTTTACACCGACAGTCACGGAACCCGCAAGTTGATCACCAAAACATACATCAAGTGGATCACGTGAATATCCCATTGTCACCACAGATAAACACGACAAGACATACATCAAGTGTTCTCAAATCCTTAAAGACTCAATCCGATAAGATACTTCAAAGGGAAAACTCAATCCATTACAAGCGATTAGAGGGGGAGAAACATCATAAGATCCAACTATAGTAGCAAAGCTCGCAATACATCAAGATCGTATCACCTCAAGAACACGAGAGAGAGAAAGATCAAACACATAGCTACTGGTACATACCCTCAGCCCCGAGGGTGAACTACTCCCTCCTCGTCATGGAGAGCGCCGGGATGATGAAGATGGCCACCGGAGAGGGATCCCCCCTCTGGCAGGGTGCCGGAACATGGTCCCGATTGGTTTTTGGTGGTTACAGAGGCTTGCGGCGGCGGAACTCCTGATCTAGGTTATTTTCTGGAGGTTTCAGTATTTATAGAATTTTTTGGCGTAGGTCTCACGTCAGGAGGGTCTCCGGGTTGTCCACGAGGCAGGGGCCCACGCCCAGGGGGGTGGGCGCGCCCCCCACCCTCATGGGCAGCCCGGGACTCTCTTGGCCCAACTCTTTTACTCCGGGGGCTTCTTTTGGTCCAGAAAAAATCATCAAAAATTGGCACGTCAATTGGACTCCGTTTGGTTTTCCTTTTCTGCAAAACTTAAAAACAGGGAAAAAACAGAAACTGGCACTGGGCTCTAGGTTAATAGGTTAGTCCCAAAAATCATATAAAATAGCGTATAAATTCATATAAATGCATATAAAACATCCTAGAAGGATAATAAAATAGCATGAATACTTCATAAATTATAGATACGTTGGAGACGTATCAACATCCCCAAGCTTAATTCTTGCTCGTCCTCGAGTAGGTAAATGATAAAAGAAATAATTTATGAAGTGTGAATGCTAGCAAGTGCATAAGTTTGATCATTGATAGTTCCAATCTCTTTTTCTAGAATCATTATATATCATAATAGTAGCGCATAACATAAAGCTTCTCATGATCAAGTAACAAACTATTCAGATATTGGGATATTATTCATGATTGCTACCACTCAAATCATGATAAAGTATAGGTCATAAACTTTCTTGAAAACTAACAAACCGTTCTCAGTCATCAAACAATTGCAATTCATCTTACTTTCAGGAAGGGTCTATGTAAGAGCTTTGATTTAGCAAATCCCACATACTCAACTATCATATAGTCTTCCATGATTGCTACCACTCAAGCATATTTTTAGAAAAAATAGCATCCATCAAACACAGAGAAAGATAGAGGCTTAATGTTTCGCCTCCCAACTTATTTATCAAATAGATAATTGTCAACAATAATAATTCATAATCAAATATATTTGAATGGCCATATATGCTTAGATTTTTCTCCACCACATGATGCTTGCCAACTAAAAAGTAGGTTGGAATGAGAAGGAATACTACTGACTCTTGCATAAAAGTAAAAGATAGGCCCTTCGCAGAGGGAAGCAGGGATTTGCAGAGGTGCCAGAGCTCGAAGCTAAAATAGAGATGAAAATAATTTTGAGAGGTATGCTTTCATTGTCAACATAATGACCAAGAGTTCCAAATATCTTCCATACTAGATACATTATAGGCGGTTCCTAAACAGAAAGGTAAAGATTTTACTCCCCCTCCACCAACAATCACACTCCACGGCTTGTCCGAAACAACGGGTGCCATCCAACTATCAACAATCCTGGGGGATTTTGTTTAAATTATTTGCAAATTTGTTTTTGATCTTTTGATCATAGGACTGGGCATCCCAGTTACCAGCCATTTTCTCGTGAATGATGAGTGGAGTCCACTCATTGTGATAATAACCCACCTAGCATGGAAGATACTGACAACCCCTAGTCGCTACATGAGCGATTCGGGCATACAAAACAGATTATTATTTGAAGGTTTAGAGTTTGGCACATGAAAATTTACTTCGAACGGCAGGTAAATACCGCATATAGGTGGATATGGTGGACACTCATGGAATAAAGATCCGTTCAAGGAATTTGGATGCACAAGCAGTATTCCCTGTTAGTATAGATATTTTGGCTAGCAAAGGATTCTAAATAGCAAGCACCACATGTTAGAGGATCCATAACAATATAACTTCTATACAAATATACCCAAGCATAACTCATTATGTTGTCGTCCTTGTCCAACTTCAACTAATTTGCTCAGGTTTGAAAATAATTAATGGGGCCCACAATCATAGAAGATGTCCAAGATAGTATATTTATATGTGAAATCTCTCTTCCTTCAATATTCTTTCATGAATTGTTCAAGTGACCAATACAATGTTTGCTAACCCTCAAAAAAATTTACCACCTCTACTTCTTATATGTGAAGGCATTACTCCCCATGGGAAAGGCATATGAAACATATATAATTTCAGATTCATGACATTCAAATCATTCAACCATTTACTCATAGGATATAAGTGAAGCACACGAGTAAATGACAAACTACTCCAAAAAGATACGAGTGAAGATCAATGAGTAGTTAAATAATTATCTAGCTTTGTGAAGACTCTCTCTCATTTAAGAATTTCAGATATTGGGATATTATTCAAACATAAAGTAAAACAAAATAAAACGACATTTCAAGGATAGCACTCATCATGTGAAGAAGCAAAAACTTAGGCTCAACCGATACTAACCGATAATTGTTGAAGAAGAAAGGTGAGATGCCTACCGGGGCATCCCCAAGCTTAGATGCTTGAGACTTCTTGAAATATTATCTTGGGGGGCCTTGGGCATCCCCAAGCTTGAACTTTTGCATCTCCTTAATTCCTTTTATATCACGGTTTTCTAAATCTCGAAAGCTTCATCCACACCAAACTCAACAAGAACTCGTGAGATAAGTTAGTATAAACCAATGCAAAAACCTTATCATTTTCTACTGTAAAAAATAACTAAAATTATTATTCAACATTGCATACTAAATACCTCTACATATTTAATACTCCTATCCTCAAATAGAATCATTAAACAAGCAAACATATGCAAACGATGCAAACATAACAGCAATCTGCCAAAACAGTACAGCCTGTAAAGAATGCAAGATTCATCATACTTCCCTAACTCAAAACATTATGAAATTCTACCATATAGTAGAAAATTTATCAGAGCTTAATATTCAAAAAGTTTCAACATTTTATCATATTCTGACTTTTCTAGGGAATTTTTGCAACAGCGGTAAACTTTCTGTTTTGAAACAGCAACATGTATACTTGCAAAATAAGCATGGTAAAGGCTATCATTGACATTTTTATTGAAAATAAAGATGCAAAACATTATTCTAAATAACAGCAAGAAAATACTAGCAGAATAAAATGACTCTCCAAGCAAAACACATATCATGTGGTGAATAAAAATATAGCTCCAAGTAAAGTTACCGATGAACGAAGACGAAAGAGGGGATGCCATCCGGGGCATCCCCAAGCTTAGGCTCTTGGTTATCCTTGAATATTACCTTGCGGTGCCTTGTGCATCCCCAAGCTTAGGCTCTTGCCACTCTTTATTCAATATTCCATCGAATCTTTACCCAAAACTTGAAAACTTCACAACACAAAACTCAACAGAAAACTCGTAAGCTCCGTTAGTATAAGAAAATAAATCACCACTTTTGGTACTGTTGTGAACTCATTATAAATTCATATTGGTGTAATATCTACTGTATTCCAACTTCTCTATGGTTCGTACCCTCCGATACTACTCATAGATTCATCAAAATAAGCAAACAACACATAGAAAACAGAATCTGTCAAAAACAAAATAGTCTATAGTAATCTGTATCAAATGTATAATTCTGGAACTCCAAAAATTCTGCAAAAATAGGACGACCTAGATAATTTGATTATTGATCTACTGCAATTGGAATCAGTATTTATCACTTTCTGGTGATTTTTAACAATTGTTTTCGTGAGTAGAAAGTTTCTATCTTTTTCAGCAAGATCAAATAATTATCATCCAAGAAGATCCTATAGGTCTTACTTGTCACAAACACTAATTAAAACATAAAACCACATCTAACCAGAGTCTAGATGGTTTATTTATTACTAAATAGGAACAAAAAGCAAGGAACAAAAATAAAATTGGGTTGCCTCCCAACAAGCGCTTACGTTTAACGCCCCTAGCTAGGCATGATGATTTCAACGATGCTAACATAAAAGGTAAGAATTGAAACATAAAGAGAGCATCATGAAGAATATGACTAGCACATTGAAGTCTAACCCACTTCCTATGCATAGGGATTTTGTGAGCAAATAACTTATGGGAACAAGAATCAACTTGCATAGGAAGGTAAAACAAGCATAACTTCAAGATTTTAAGCACATAGAGAGGAAACTTGATATTATTGCAATATGTAGAAGCATATGATCCTCTCTCATAATAATTTTCAGTAGCATCATGAATGAATTCAACCATATAACCAGCACATAAATCATTCTTTTCATGATCTACTAGCATAGAAGTTTTATTACTATCCACATAAGCAAATGTATTCTCATCAATAGTAGTGGGAGTAAACTCAACAAAATAACTATCATGTAAAGCATAATCCAATTGAAAATTCAAATCATGATGACAAGTTTCATGGTTATCTTTATTCTTTATAGCATACATGTCATCACAATAATAATCATAAATAGGAGGCATGCTTGCATCATAATAAATTTGCTCATCAAAACTTGGGGGACTAAACATATCATCTTCATCAAACATAGCATCCCCAAGCTTGTGGCTTTGCATATCATTAGCATCATGGGTATTCAAAGAATTCATACTAACAACATTGCAATCATGCTCATCATTCAAATATTTTATGCCAAGCATTCTATGTAATTCTTCTTCTAGTACTTGAGCACAATTTTCCTTCCCATCATTTTCACGAAAGACATTAAAAAGATGAAGCATATGAGGCACCCTCAATTCCATTTTTTTTGTAGTTTTCTTTTATAAACTAAACTACTGATAAAACAAGAAAGTAAAAGATTCGATTGCAACATATAAAGATATACCTTCAAGCACTCACCTCCCCGACAACGGCGCGAGAAAAGAGCTTGATGTCTACTACACAACCTTCTTCTTGTAGACGTTGTTGGGCCTCCAAGTGTAGAGGTTTGTAGGACAGTAGCAAATTTCCCTCAAGTGGATGACCTAAGGTTTATCAATCCATGGGAGGCGTAGGATGAAGATGGTCTCTCTCAAACAACCCTGCAACCAAATAACAAAGAGTCTCTTGTGTCCCCAACACACCCAATACAATGGTAAATTGTATAGGTGCACTAGTTCGGCGAAGAGATGGTGATACAAGTGCAATATGGATGGTAGATATAGGTTTTTGTAATCTGAAAATATAAAAACAGCAAGGTATCAAGCGATAAAAGTGAGCGCAAACGGTATTGCAATGCATTGAAACAAGGCCTAGGGTTCATACTTTCACTAGTGCAAGTTCTCTCAACAATAATAACATAATTGGATCATATAACTATCCCTCAACATGCAACAAAGAGTCACTCCAAAGTCACTAATAGCGGAGAACAAACGAAGAGATTATGGTAGGGTACAAAACCACCTCAAAGTTATCCTTTTTAATTGATCTATTCAAGAGTCCGTAGTAAAATAACATGAAGCTATTCTTTCCGTTCGACCTATCATAGAGTTTGTACTAGAATAACACCTTAAGACACAAATCAACCAAAACCCTAATGTCACCTAGATACTCCAATGTCACCTCAAGTATCCGTGGGTATGATTATACGATATGCATCACACAATCTCAGATTCATCTATTCAACCAACACAAAGTACTTCAAAGAGTGCCCCAAAGTTTCTACCGGAGAGTCAAGACGAAAACATGGGCCAACCCCTATGCATAAGTTCACGAGGTCACATAACCCGCAAGTTGATCACCAAAACATACATCAAGTGGATCACATGAATATTCCATTGTCACCACAGATAAGCACAGGAAGACATACATCAAGTGTTCTCAAATCCTTAAAGACTCAATCCGATAAGATACTTCAAAGGGAAAACTCAATCCATTACAAGAGAGTAAAGGGGGAGAAACATCATAAGATCCAACTATAGTAGCAAAGCTCGTGATACATCAAGATCATATCACCTCAAGAACACGAGAGAGAGAGAGAGAGAGAGAGAGAGAGATCATACACATAGCTACTGGTACATACCCTTAGCCCCGAGGGTGAACTACTCCCTCCTCGTCATGGAGAGCGTCGGGATGATGAAGATGGCCACCGGAGAGGGATCCCCCCTCCAGCAGGGTGCCGGATCAGGGTCTCGATTGGTTTTTGGTGGCTATAGAGGCTTGCGGTGGCGGAACTCCCGGTCTAGGTTATTTTCTGGAGGTTTCAGTATTTATAGGATTTTTTGGCATAGGTCTCACGTCAGGGGGGTCTCCGGGTTGTCCACGAGGTAGGGGCCCATGTCCAGGGGGGTGGGCGCGCCCCCACCCTCGTGGGCAACCCGGGACTCTCCTGGCCCAACTCTTTTACTCCGGGGGCTTCTTTTGGTCCAGAAAAAATCATCAAAAATTGGAACGTCAATTGGACTCCGCTTGGTTTTCCTTTTCTGCAAAACTTAAAAACAGGGACAAAACAGAAACTGGCACTGGGATCTAGGTTAATATGTTAGTCCCAAAAATCATATAAAATAGCATATAAATGCATATAAAACATCCTACAAGGATAATATAATAGCATGAATACTTCATAAATTATAGATACTTTGGAGACGTATCAAGCTATTATCTCAGAGTCCAGTCCATATTTAGTGCTAAATTTACGGAAAACATTGGTATCCATAAAAGATTTAACACAATCAAACTTAGGTGTTATACCTGACTCCTTACCTTCCTCGAGATCCCAATCTTCAGAGTTGCATTTAATTCTTTCCAATAAATTCCATTTGAATTCAATAGTCTTCATCATAAAGGAACCAGTACAAGAAGTATCGAGCATGGAGCGATTGTTGTCAGAAAGCCGAGCATAAAAATTTTGAATAATCATTTCTCTTGAGAGCTCATGGTTGGGGCATGAATATAACATTGACTTAAGCCTCCCCCAAGCTTGAGCGATGCTTTCTCCTTTGCGAGGCCAGAAATTATATATATAATTACGGTCACGATGAACAAGATGCATAGGATAAAACTTCTGATGAAATTCCAGTTTCAATCGTTTGTAGTCCCATGATCCCATATCATCACATAGCCTATACCATGTCAATGCACCTCCCTTCAAAGATAAAGGGAATACCTTCTTCTTGATAACATCATCGGGCATACCTGCAAGCTTAAATAGTCCACAAACTTCATCCACATAGATTAAGTGTAAATCGCGATGCAATGTTCCATCTCCTACAAACGGATTAGCTAGCAGTTTCTCTATCATACCCGAAGGAATTTCAAAGTAAACATTTTCAATAGGTTCAGTAGGTTGAGGAGAAACTATTTTCTATATCGGTCGGGGTGAAGATACCATGAACAAGCCCCTTAAAGGATTACTTTCCATAGTAACAAGTGACAGTAAATTTCAGCACACTATATAAATTTTTCCTTACCAAATTCCACCTACCAAAGGCGCTTCACTCCCAGACAACGGCGCCAGAAAAGAGTCTTGATGACCCACAAGTATAGGGGATCTATCATAGTCCTTTCGATAAGTCAGAGTGTCGAACCCAACATGGAGCAGAAGGAAATGATAAGCGGTTTTCAGTAAGGTATTCTCTGCAAGCACTGAAATTATCGGTAACAGATAGTTTTGTGATAAGGTAATTTGTAACGGGTAACAAGTAACAAAAGTAAATAAAGTGCAGCAAGGTGGCCCAATCCTTTTTGTAGCAAAGGACAAGCTTGGACAAACTCTTATATAGAGAAAAGCGCTCCCGAGGACACATGGGAATTATCGTCAACTAGTTTTCATCACATTCATATGATTCGCGTTTGGTACTTTGATAATTTGATATGTGGGTGGACCGGTGCTTGGGTGCTGTCCTTACTTGGACAAGCATCCCACTTATGATTAACTCCTATTGCAAGCATCCGCAACTACAAAAGAAGTATTAAGGTAAACCTAACCATAGCATGAAACATATTGATCCAAATCAGCCCCTTACGAAGCAACGCATAAACTAGGGTTTAAGCTTATGTCACTCTAGCAACCCATCATATACTTATTACTTCCCAATGCCTTCCTCTAGGCACAAATAATGGTAAAGTGTCATGTAGTTGACGTTCACATAACACCACTAGAGGATAGACAACATACATCTCATCAAAATATCGAACGAATACCAAATTCACATGACTACTAATAGCAAGACTTCTCCCGTGTCCTCAGGAACAAACGTAACTACTCACAAAGCATATTCATGTTCATAATCATAGGGGTATTAATGTGCATAATGGATCTGAACATATGATCTTCCACCAAATAAACCAACTAGCATCAACAACAAGGAGTAATCAACACTACTAGGAACATACAGGTACCAATCTGAGGCTTTGGGACAAAGATTGGATACAAGAGATGAACTAGGGTTTGAGAGGAGATGATTCTAGTGAAGATGCTGATGGAGATTGGCCCCCTCCCGATGAGAGGAGCATTGGTGATGACGATGGCGATGATTTCCTCCTCCCTGAGGGAAGTTTCCCCGGCAGAACAGCTCCGCCAGAGCCCTAGATTGGTTCCGCCAAGGTTCCGCCTCGTGGCGACGGAGTTTCATCCCGTAAGCTTGATTATGATTTTTTTTCCAGGGTAAAAGACTTCATATAGCATAAGATGGACACCGGAGGCTAGCCAGGGGGCCCATGAGGCAGGGGGCGCACCCAGGGGGTAGGGCACGCCCCCCACCCTCGTGGCCAGGGTGTGGGCCCCCTCTGGTATTTTCTTCACTCAGTATATTTTATTATTTCCAAAAATAACTTTCGTGGAGTTTTAGGACTTTTGAAGTTGTGCAGAATAGGTCTCTAATACTTGCTCCTTTTCCAGCCCATAATTCCAACTGTCGGCATTCTCCCTTGAAAGTGCGTTATATCGACTAGAGGGGGGTGAATAGGCGATTTTTATGAAATTCTTCACTGAGGAATTTGCTAGTGAGGAAATTCCTTAGCGAAGAACTACTAGCAGCGGAATAAGTACTCAAATGAAAACATAATAGAATTCAAGCATAGTCATCATGATGAAATGAAGACAAACACAGAGTACAGAAAGCGTAAACATAGGATAACACAAGATGAAGACAAACAGACTGAAGAAATTGAACTGAGGAAATTGAGAAAGTCTTCAGTCAAAGTCTTCAAACACAGATATGAAAAACGAACAGCACACTACTGAGGAAATGAAAGAGTTGAGGAAATAGAACCAGTAAGCTTGGTGAAGACAATGATTTGGTAGACCAGTTCCAACTGCTGTCTCAGTTGTACATATGGTTGGAGCGGCTGAGTATTTAAACTCGAGGACACCCAGTCCCGGACACACAGTCCTCACCGTATTCTCCTTGAGCTAAGAACACACAGTCCTCGCCCAATCACTCGTGGTAAGTCTTCAGGTGACTTCCTAACCTTCACAGACTTGGTCACTCGGCGATCCACAATTCCTCTTGGATGCTCTAGACCTTGACACCTAACCGTCTGGAAGAAGCACAGTCTTCAAAGGTAACAAGCGTCGGATCCACGCAGGTTCAATCTCTTCAGTGATGCTCAATCACTTTGGGTTTGTAGGTGTTTCGGGTTTGGGGTTTCGGTTTTCCTCACTTGATGATTTTCGCTCAAAGTCCTCGGAGGATGGGTTGCTCTCAAATGACAAGTGTCAAGTTCTCGCGGAGCAGCCAACCAGCTAGTGGTTGTAGGGGGCGGCTATTTATAGCCTAGGGAGCAGCCCGACATGATAAGACATAAATGCCCTTCAATGATATGACCGTTAGGTGGACAAGATATTTTCGGACAGCTGGCGCGCAGCACAGCAACGGTCGGAAATTTGAGGTACAAATTCCTCAGGGCTCTCATGTTCCTCACTGTGTACGTAATTCATACTGGCGAATTCCTAACTCCTCAGTCAGAGCAAAGTCCTCAGTGACCAGAAGAACTGCGTCTCTGTCACTGAAGAAATTGACTGAACTGTATGAGATTTCCAATGGCTTCACTCGAAGGGATTGGTAGGTGTAGGATTTGAGTTGAGCATCACATGGAAATTTTCTCCTTAGTATTTCCTCGACCCCCTTTAACAGTACGGTGTTTCCTATGACTCAAGAAAGAGAAATGAAACTACGAAAACAAAAGTCTTCACGCTTCATGTTCCTCGAATGAATACCAAGTCTTCAAGGTCACACCAATTTCTTCACTTTCAAAGTCTTCAGAAAGTCTTCAGTATATCAAAGTCTTCAGTCGAAGAACTTCATTTTTAGGGGTCGACTTTCTCTGTAAATATCAAACTCCTCATAGACTTATAGACCTGTGTACACTCATAAACGCATTAGATACTTAACCTATAAGTCTTCAATACACCAAAATCACTAAGGGGCACTAGATGCACTTACAATCTCCCCCTTTTTGGTGATTGATGACAACATAGGTTAAGTTTTCAACGGGGATAAATATATGAAGTGTAAATACTGATATTGAGGAATTTGATTGCAAGATATAGAAGAACTCCCCCTGAAGATGTGCATAGTGAGGAATTGGCTTTTGAAGCAATGCACACTTGAAGAGTTGAATCATGGAGATCTCCCCCTATATCTTGTAATTCATACACGCATTTGATATATAATATGAAGAATTTGAAATGCATGATGAAATATGGTGCCTGATGTACTTCGACATGCGTGCGATGATATTAACGAGGAATAAGTATGCAGAATAGTGCATCAAAGTATCAAAGCATAGTGCAACAAAAGTATCAGCGCACCATCGGACTTAAGATTACAACTCGATCCAATAAAAGTTTCGGAAGAACGAGAGTTGTAACTTAGCAAAAAAACGAATAAGCCCTTATTATAGACCCGCTTGAAGACTAACTCAGATTTCTCCCCCTTTGTCATCAAATGACCAAAAGGATCGAAACTGAGGACTAACGCCCCTGAAGATTTTCAAGTTGATGAAGGAGCGCCAGCGTTGTTGGGGTCGGTCGTTGAAGTAGGGCCTGTTGCAGTGTCGTCCAAGTCTTCATTTTCATCAGTCGCACGCGATGAAGAATATGAGCTGGCCACCAAAGAAGGAACCTTGACCTTCTTGTATTTCTTCGGAGGAGGTGCAAACCAGTCAAGATCTTCTTTGAGACCCATTTTCTCCAAGTCTTCAGCACTGTACACTTGAGATAGAATAGCCCAGGTGCGGTTGAGGGTTTCTGAAGGTAGTAGTGGTTTTTCTTCACTGCATTGTGTGTGGAAGTCATGTTGTGAAGAATTGAACCAAACTAACGCTTGACCCATTTGTGGTTGCGATCAACCTTTTGATGAAGACTGAGGAGTAACTCACGGTCAGTCATCACCCTGGGTGCTATGGCTTGAGGATTTGGCTTGGCAGTGTTAGCAGCAGAGTCATGTGTGGCAGAGTCATCATTGGTGGAGTAAGATGCAGCTTTGCGAAATTGGCCATCCAATGGACGAATGCCTTCATCTATCACAGCAGTGGCCTTGCCTTTTTCTTCAGTTGAGGAAAATGTCCGTTTGAGGACTTCAATGGGAGGCAAGTAGCTGCAGTGGTTGAGCGTTTCAGCTTTGTAGTTGAGTGAAGACCTTATCCTGATGAATTTCATTATCCAAGGTGCATAAGGCTCTAGCTCAAATGGTGACATAGCAATGTTGGCCAGAGTCCTCATGAAGAAATCATGGAAGTTGACGGGAACGCCATGGATGATGTTGAAAAGCAGATTCTTCATGATGCCAACTACTTCTTCATCAGACGAGTCGTGGCCTTTGATGGGACTCATTGTCTTCGTCAGAATGCGATAGACAGTCCTTGGCACATACAGCAATTCCTTGACGAGGAAATTGGTTCTAGGAGCCTGCCCTGGCTTCAAAGGCTTCATCAGCACTTGCATATAATGATTTGAAAGCTCAGGTTCGTTGTACACACAGTGAGCATCTTCAGTGGGTGGACTAAGAGGAAGGACCCGAAGCAATTCAGATGCAGGGGCCTTATGGTGGGTGTTGTCAGTCATCCAGTCCAAAACCCATGAATTGATATCTTCAGATTTGCCGATGATGTGCAATGTTGCATAGAATTGAAGAATAAGCCCTTCATTCCAGTCGCATATATCTGTGCAGAAGTTGAGCAGCCCAGCGTCGTGAAGAACACTGAGCACTGGCGTGAAGCACGGCAAAGACTCCATATCCATGTGAGGAATATGAGCATGATCGAAGACTTTGTCTTTGTTGTAAAGCACTGAGGAATAGAAATTTGCTTGGCTGGCAGTCCAGAAACGCCTCTTCCTTATGCGAGCAGAGTCATATGGATTGTATTCAGTGAATAACACGTGCTCGCCATAGAAGTCTTCAGCCTTGAATTTATGTTTGCGTGAGAACGGATCCTTTGGCCTTGGTAGAGGAGTGTCTGTGAGTTGCATCACGACCTCAGGAATCGCGATCTCAGGTTCTTCAGGCTGAGGAATTTCAGGATTTTCCTCAGGTGCAGTCACCTTGTCTGTATCAGCAGCAGTTTCTTCAGCGCTAGTGGCTGGAATTTCTTCATTCACAGATGAAGTGGGATGAATTTCTTCAGAGCCCAATTGTACTGTTGGTGAAGGGGAGTGAGGAATTTGCTGCAGGGGAGTGAAGAGTGGGGAATTGGGATGCTGACTTTCCCAAAAGTCGTCATTCATCACTGGAGTGGTGCTTCCAATATCCACATCTTCATCAAGTTCTTCAACACCAGCCTCTTCTGCATCAAACTGAGGCATTGGTGATGAGACCATTGGGGTTGAAGGGATTGCATCCGCTTCAATTTCTTCATCAATCTGCTCTGACGAAGCAGCAAATTGAGTTTCTTCATCTGATCCACTAGGGATCTCATAATCTTCATCAAACGGAACAAGGTCCTTTGATGGCACGGAGGAGATAGGAACGGCATCAATGGGATTTGCAAATGAGCTTGTCATCGGCTTCATCTTCTTGGGAGCTGAAGATTCTGAAGCATTGGATGACTTCCTTTTCTTCATAGCAGCCCGTTCTGCAGCCTTTGTTTTCTTCACATCTAATGCAGATGGAAGAATTGGAGTTGGCGTAGGCGCCGGTGGAGCTGAGGAATCTGGTAGATTTTCCTCAGGCGCAACTGATGCAGTTGCCCTGGTTTCTTCAATTTCTTCAGACGCACCACTAGTGGATGCCCTGGCAATTTCATCAACGGCTGGAGCAGAGTCATCAGCCTTGGAACTAGCATTTTCTTCAGCAGCCTGAACTTCATCAGCGGTGCTGGCATGTTCTTCAGTTTGCTGAACAGATGCTTCAGCTTGAGGAATTTGTGGCTTTGAGGCTGCACCCTTGGTGAAGGTATCAGTCAGCCTCACAAATCTGACCTTGGCTCCTTTCCAATCAGCATAGTAGGAGTCAAATTTGTCGCTGAGGGCTTTGATCTCAGCCTGCATCTTGACAAGTTCCTCAGGCTTCATTGAGAGAACATTTTTCTTCAGTAGCTTCTCCTTGCGGTATTGTGATTTCTTGATCTCTCTGGCCTTATCATATTTCCACTTCTCCTCTTGGATGAAGTGAGTCAGCATGTGACTTTGACCAGGTGTCAGTTTGAAATCAGGCATAGGTGTGTGAGGATCCTTATGCCAGAGATCAATATAATCTAGGATCGCCTTTGGATCCAATAGTAGGGGCACAGGTGTGCCTTTGGCTTTAGCAGCCCGTTCTTGTCGGTCCCTGATGATTTCAGTAAGTTCTTCTTCATCAGCTTCATCATCATCAGATGGCACAGTGAAGACTACCTGCTTCTTCTGAGGACTTGTGCGAGTGACGCGTCCAGCAGTAGCCTTTTTCTTCAGCAGTGAGGGTCTTGCTGAGGAATTTGGTGCAGCTGAAGAACTAGCTGAGACACCAGAGGCAATAGAGATGCCAGTCGTCCTTTGGCATGAGGCCAGATGTACAGGTGCTGAGGACTTTGGTGGAGCAGGAGCAGCATGAGGAATTTGCTTTGAAGATTTTGAAAATTCTGGCCGTGAGGGCGCAGCTGAGGAACTTGGCCGTGAGAGCATTGAAGATGAAGCACTTGGCTTGCGAGCGGGCTTCTTTAGCATTGCTTTCTTCGGCTTGACCGAGGCCTCAGTGGCAGTAGCAGCAGCAGCAGCAGCAGCAGAGTCTTCATTGAATTTCCTCACTGCTTCTCTGGCTTGCCTTGCCAGTTTAGCTTGGCGCTTGGCCCATTCTTTAGGAAATTCCTCACCACGCTTGATGCTGGTGGGATCAGCCACTTGGCCAGGTGCCAATCGAGGTCTTTGGCATGGAGGGTTTACAGCGAATTTCTTCATGTATTTTGGAGTAACATATCTGTACTCCCTCCATTCACGTGCCCATCTCCTTTCAATCCTCTGGATTCGCACCTTGCGCTGATTTTTATCTTCTTTGCCAAACTTAGCTTCATCAGGCATGCAGTACTCATCATAGATATCCTCAGGTATTTCAAAAGTTGTCATCACCTCAGGCTTCTTTCCTCCTTTCTGTGACCTTTTACCTTCAGCCATTTTCTTCAGATGAGGAATTTGAACAATTGAACTCTCTGAAGAAGTATGCAACTTTTCTTCGAGGAACGCTGCAAATGAGTTAAGTTGATGAGAACCTAATGATTCAGCAGCAGACATGTGTACCTGTGAACAGAGTATAGTTGCGAGGAATTTGAAGAGGTCATATGCGTTCTCAGAGGTTTTTGCATAAAGAACAAGGTTGAGGAATTTGACCAGATTCGTATTGAGGAATTTCACTAAGCACTTTATATATGCTTAGGGAAATGAATCAAGAACAGATAGCATGTGAGGTGTTTTGTGTGTGAGGATTTGAAGAATAAAACACCTTTGAAGATTTTGTAGAAAAATTTCGAATCAACGAGGGCAGTAAAATTAGCTTTTAATTACCCTGAACGAAGAACACGACGAACTGGGAGTTGGAACAGTGAAGTTCGTCGATGCAGATCTTCCATGCCCTAACTTGGCGGAGGAAGACGTCTACGGCGGAGGCAGAGGTGAAGATTTCCGCGGTCGGCGCGAGTACGACGGCGATGAGGTCTAGGCAGTGAAGCTTTTCCTCACCGGCGACGATGGAGTAGCGACGGCGCTAGGGTTTGGAGAGCTCGAGCGAGGGAGTGAGATCGAGCGGGGTAAAAGAAGTGAGGATGGCGAAGGGGGGTATTTATAGCCACAGTGAAAAACTGTTTGTCCGAAGATTTGGGACGAACGTGCCCCTGGCCGTTCTCCTTCTTGCGACATGTGTCACCCACGTACTATGTGGTGGAGATCGTGTAAGATCGTGGGTGGATAAAATAATTCATCGTGGGATGCGGAACGGTTTGAGCGGCAAAACCGAAAGTTTGGATAAGATTTGTTTTAACTTTCCGTTCGCAATTTCTTTAGCTGACAAGGACACAGTGAAGAATTTGAACGAGTTTCAAATAGAACGCACATGAAGAATTTGTGAATAGATTGGATTGAGTGTAGCATAGAGGGGAAGGGTCCGATCACATTCACTTAGCAGAAAAGTTCCAACTTGAAGAAATAGCTATAAGTGAATGTTGTAGAGGACATAAAACCATATATATATATATAGCCAATGAAGAAAAACGACGGCACAAGTGAAGACTTTGTAAAGTTTGAAGAATTTAAAAAGAACTGAAGAATTTCAAAAGTTGAGGAAAAACTTAAATTTGAAGATTTTCAACTTTTGTGCTGGCGTGACCCACCGTGTAAGAATGATGATTTCAGACAACGCGTACAATTGTCGCAGGGTTCTGAGAATCAAATTCTTCATTAATTTCTTCACACTTAGAGTGTTATTCTTCATTGATTGAAGAAAAACGTTTCTTCATGTGTTGCACATCTAAGTCATCAATTTTGCATAAGTGTTAGGATGAGTGCCTTTTCAAAGTACATTCGAAGATTCTAAGATATTTAGCTCACACCGCAACTTGAAAAATCTCTTCTCATCCAAGGGCTTAGTGAAGATATCGGCTAGCTGTTCTTCAGTCTTCACATGCTCAATAGAAATGTCGCCCTTCAACACATGATCGCGAAGAAAATGATGACGAATTTGAATGTGCTTTGTCTTCGAGTGCTGAACTGGGTTGTGAGAAATCTTGATGGCACTCTCATTGTCACAGAGGAGAGGCACATTCTTCATGTTGATGCCATAGTCCTTGAGCGTTTGCTTCATCCATAGTAGTTGAGCACAGGAAGAACCAGCAACAATGTACTCAGCTTCAGCAGTAGATAGTGATACGCAGTTCTGTTTCTTCGAGGACCAACAGACCAAGGATCGTCCGAGGAAATGACAAGTACCGGAAGTTGACTTGCGATCCACACGGTCACCAGCATAGTCAGAATCTGAATATCCAATGAGATCAAAATTCGAGCCCTTGGGATACCATAATCCTAGTGTTGGTGTGTGAGCTAGATATCGAAGAATATGCTTCACAGCCTTATGGTGTGATTCCTTCGGTGCAGCTTGAAATCGTGCACACATGCAAACACTAAGCATTATATCTGGCCTAGATGCACATAAGTACAATAAAGAATCAATCATGGAGCGGTATACCTTATGGTCGAAGTCAGTACCATTTTCATCAGTGCATAGTTGACCATTTGTGGGCATAGGAATTTTGATGCCTTTGCAATCTTGCATGCCGAATTTCTTCAGGACATCCTTGAGGTATTTCTCCTGAGACATGAATATGACATTGCGCTGTTGACGAATTTGAAGACCTAAGAAGAATTTCAACTCTCCCATCATAGACATTTGATATTCTTCTCTCATCATATAGGCAAATTCATCACTATAACGTTGGTCAGTACATCCAAAGATAATATCATCAACATATATTTGGCACACAAACAGTTCACCATCATAAGATTTAGTAAAGAGAGTAGGATCGAGTGAACCGGGTGTGAAGCCTTTCTTCATGAAGAATTTCTTTAGTGTATCATACCACGCCCGTGGGGCCTGCTTGAGGCCATAGAGGGCCTTGTTAAGTCTGAAGACTTTGTAAGGATGCTTTGGATCTTCAAAACCTGGTGGTTGAGCAACATATACTTCTTCCTCAAGCTTACCATTGAGGAATGCACTTTTCACATCCATTTGGTGTAAGATGATATCATGATGGTTAGCATAAGCAAGCAATATGCGAATAGCCTCAAGTCTAGCAACAGGTGCAAAAGTTTCATCGAAATCAATTCCTTCAACCTGTGTGTAGCCTTGAGCTTGAGCTACTAGTCGTGCCTTATTCCTCACCACAACACCATTTTCATCTTGCTTGTTGCGGTAGATCCACTTTGTGCCAATGATGTTATGCTTGCGAGGATCGGGACGATCGACTAGTTCCCATACGTTGTTGAGCTTGAACTGATGTAATTCTTCTTGCATGGCCTGAATCCACTCAGGCTCCAGAAATGCTTCATCTACCTTAGTGGGCTCTGTGATAGAGACAAAAGCAAAGTGCCCACAAAAGTTAGATAGATGTGAAGCTTTTGAGCGTGTGAGAGGACCTGGTGCTCTAATGTCATCGATGATCTTCTCCACTTGCACTTCTTTTGCAACGCGAGGGTGAGCTGGTTGTCGTTGAGGAATTTGATCAGCATTTTCTTCACCATCAATTTCCTCAGCATTTTCTTCAGGTGCATCAGCTCGACGTTCTTCACGTTCTGGAATGAATTCTTCAGCAGATTATTCAGTAGGAATGACATCTTCAGTAGCCTTGTGCTTGATTGAATCCTCAGATGCAGGTTCATCTAACACAGAAGGTAGGTGCTCTCTTTGCGAGCCATTAGTTTCATCGAACCGCACATCTACAGTTTCAACAATCTTGTGAAGAACATTGTTCAAGACTCTATAGGTGTGCGAGTCCTTTCCGTAACCAAGCATAAAACCTTCATGTGTTTTCGGTGCAAATTTAGAGTTGTGATGAGGATCTCTAATCCAGCATTTAGCACCGAAGACTTTGAAATAACTTACATTAGGTTTCTTGTCAGTGAGGAGTTCATATGCAGTCTTCTTGAAGAATTTGTGAAGATATACTCTGTTGATGATATGGCACGCAGTATCAATTGCATCAACCCAGAAACGACGAGGGGTTTTGTACTCATCGAGCATAGTGCGAGCCATCTCAGCAAGAGTCCTGTTCTTGCGCTCCACGACGCCATTCTGTTGAGGAGTATAAGGAGCAGATAACTCATGAGTAATACCAAGTTCATCAAGGTAGTCATCGAGACCCGAATTCTTGAACTCAGTGCCATTGTCACTTCTGATGTGCTTAATCTTCACACCAAAGTTGGTTGAAGCCCTCGAGGAAAATCGTTTGAAGACTTCCTGCACTTCAGTTTTGTAAGAGACAAGGTGTACCCATGTGTAACGAGAGTAATCATCAACAATAACAAAGCCATATTGAGATGCTTCATTCGAAACAGAGGAATAATGGTTAGGACAGAAGAGATCCATGTGAAGCAATTCAAATGGACGAGTAGTGGTCATGATAGTCTTCGCTGGATGCTTGGCCTTTGTCAGCTTTCCAGCTTCACAGGCACCGCACAAGTGATCCTTGAGGAATTTGACATTCTCAATGCCACTGACATGTTTCTTCTTCGCAAGCGTGTTCAAATTCCTCATGCCTGCATGACCAAGTCGTCGATGCCATAGCCATCCTTCTGAAGCTTTTGCAAGTAGGCACACAGCTGGTTGTGAATCTGCAGAGAAATCCACAATATACAAGTCTCCTCTCCTAAAGCCTTCGAAGACTTTGGAATTGTCAGCTTCCATAATCACAACACAACGATACTTTCCAAAGACAACAACCATATCAAGATCACAAAGCATTGAGACAGACATAAGATTATATCCTAAGGACTCAACAAGCATGACTTTGTCCATGTGTCGATCCTTTGTGATAGCAACCTTACCAAGACCCAATACCTGACTTTTGCTTTTATCAGCGAAGATGATATGCTTCATGTGTGACGCTGATAAGGGAGCATCCATTAACAGATTCTTGTCACCAGTCATGTGATTTGTACATCCACTATCAATTACCCATTCAGTGGCTTTGGGTTGATCATCCTGCAGATGAATTAGTGCAACTTACGACCTCATATACTTCAGCAGTGAAGAATATGGTATCACAATTCATCAGATCAATTTCATCAAGTAGTAGACAGATAAAACAGAGAGAGGACGTGTGTCAGGACCCTGATCCTAAGTCACACCGATCCAGCATGTAACACATCATATCACTTTGTGGCCTCACGCACGGTGTTCCCACGGGTGCCACCTTACCTGGCCCGGGACCGTTTGCGCCTTTTGTCTCACGTATATGATAGTGTCGCTAGCATCCATATGACAGAGAACCCGGGCCGACATGGCTAGTCGTGAACCCAAAGCGGCGCTAACCCATGAGGACAGGCATACATGAATCACATCGAGCATGTCGGTCAACAACGTATATATCCGGGCTGTAGCACTGGGCTAACAGGACTCCGGTAACCCGGGCTATAGCAGGCTAGGCAGGACTCCGGATAACACCGCGTGACATTTCCCCGAAGGGACAGACACAGGAACGAAGTGAATCACATGCCGGCCAGTCAAGTGTTCCGAGCAGTAGTGCTGGGCTAGCAGGACTCCGGTGAACCGGGCTGTAGCGGACTACTATCGCTCAGAAGCACTAGACCTACATTTCCCCATATGATAGGCTGCTAAGGATAAACAACTAGATAGTCGGATCCCACACATACCAAGCATTTCAATCATACACACAATATGCTCGATATGTGTAGATACAACATGGCATCACAACAAGACTCTACGACTCCAAATATTTATTCATTAGGCTCCGAGGAGCGAGATATTACAAACATGGGTCTCATGACCCAATATTCAGAGCATACAAGTCAAAACACAAGCGGAAGCTTAGCATGTCTGAGTACAGACATCTACAAATGAAAAAGGCTGAGAAGCCTGACTATCTACCAGATCCTGCCAAGGGCACAAGATCGTAGCTGAGGTATCAAACTAAACGTCGAAGTCCAAGCGGTACTACTAGCGAGACTGAAGTCTCTCTGCAAAACATAAAATAGGCAAACGTGAGTACAAATGTACCCAGCAAGACTTACATCAGAACTAACTACATATGCATCAGTTTCAATAAAGGGGGTGGTGGAGTTTGACTGCAGCAAGCCAGCTTTGACTCGGTGGCTATCCTGAACTACGACTGCAAGTAACTCTTTTGAGGTGGCGCACACGAGTCCACATATTCACCATATCAATACACCACTATGGATCCGCTCCCGTCTCCCTACGAGAACGCCATCCATAGCACTCACGCTTATCTTGCGCATTTTAGAGTATCCACTTTCACTTGTCTATGAACTGTTATAGGCAACCCAGAAGTCCATTACCGCGGACACGGCTATTCGAATAGATGATGTTAACCCTGCAGGGGTGTACTTCTTCACACACGCTCTCACCACTTACCGCCGTTTACACGACATGTACTCGGCAACCTTCAAGCGGAAGCCCAGCGAGGGTGTCGGCCACAGCCTACCTAAACACTCAAGTCTCTAGTCCAGGTTTATCGCCTATTCGGGTTCCATCCATGAGGAGATCCGGCCGGAGTTTCGCTCACAGCCCCAAACGATGTGTACAGGGTTCCCGGGACACCAAACGGGCGCCCGGTACACCGTGCCACGTGCCTACCGCAACACAGCCCACCCCTACGGTCAGCGCTGCGTGCGGCCCCCAGCATACTACAAACACCAGAAACTACTTTGCAACTCCTGGACAGAGGACAAGGGTGATCAAGAAGCCGAGAGGGTCCATTGGTTTCGGGCCCAATGCGTGGTAGTAACTGTTTCATGGATCACAAACACAGAACTCAGTTCCTGAGGACGGCTTCAATGAGACAACCCACCATGTACTCCTACATGGCCTCTCACCAATACCTTCACCAAATCGTGTTCACACACTTAGCTCACAAACAGTAGAACATGTTCATCACCATTCCAATTCATTCCCGATGAGTCAGACCTGACTCAACTCTAAGCAGTAGCAGGCATGACAAACAAGCATGAATGAGTAGGCACAACATGGGCTCAAACAACTCCTACTCATGCTAGTGGGTTTCATCTATTTACTGTGGAATGACAGGTCATGCAAAGGATAAAGGGATTCAGCTACCGCAGCAAGTAACACATGAATCGTTGTTGTCCTAATGCAGTAAAAGAGAGCAGGAGCGAGAGGGTGGGATTGTATCGGGATGAACAAGGGGGTTTTGCTTGCCTGGCACTTTTGAAGATAACATTGAGTCTTCATCAGTGTCAACGATCACATCGTCGAAACGCGTCTATCGAAAGGGGACGATTACCGGCAACACAGAAGAGCACAATTAACACATGGCGATATGCAGCAATATGATGCATGCTATGACATGGCAATATGTTATGTGTTTTAAGCTAATGCAACTAGCAACAAAGTTAAATGAAGTTGGTTTGAACCCTAAGTTCAAATTCAAACTTCATATGTGAAATTCAAATGCCATTTATGCAATTTGCCCTGTACAGCAACCCTAGGTTGTTCAAAAATGCATGCAAATGCCATAAACAGATTCCTTGAATTTTTCTGATAATTTTTCATATATAAATTATTTCAATCTGAGCTACGGTTGAATTGATATGATTTTTTACAAGTTTGGGCAATTTTCTGGATTTTCCTGATTAATAATAATTCCAGAAAATAAGTTATTGCGTCAGCCTGACATCATCATGACGTCAGCAGGTCAACGGGGCACGGTCCAGGTCAAACCTGGACGGTGGGGTCCACTGGTCAGTGTCTCAGGGCCAGTTAGGGTCAATGACAGGTGGGGCCTGGTCAACGGACACATCATCAAGTCAACCCGACATGTGGCCCAGTCAACAGCCAGGTCAGCGCGGTCAAAGCTGACGGGTGGGGCCACTGTGGTTAGTTAAACCTAAACAGGAACTAATCTAATATTAATTAAGGGCGTGGGGCCCATGTGTCATTGGCTCAGGGGGTTGTTTAGTAGGGGGTTTAGCCGTTAAGCATGCGGCCACGTCGGCTCGCCGGAGTATCGCCGGCGGCGACCTCCAAACGCGGCTGAGGGTCTCGGGCTCGCTGCTCCGGCGACCAAATGGCCAGCGGAGAGCGGCTACGGGGAGCTGGAGCTCTCCCGCGCCCGTGGCAGCAAGCAGCAGCAGCTAGGGCAGCCGGAGATGACGGCCACGAGCTCGGCAGCGGCGGCCGAAGCTCAGGCGTGCTTGGGTTCGGCACTAGGGGCACGACAGAGGGTGCGGTGAGGTGCGGCGGGCTCCTGGGGGTGCGGCGAACGCGGTGACGCGCTCGGGCTCGAGCTGCGGTGGTTGTGGCCACGACGGTGACGTGCGGTGGCGGCGGCGAGCTACGGCCGTGGTGGAGGACGGAGCTAGCGGGCGGGAACGGAGGGGGCGAACACAGGGGGAGAATCAGGAGCTCACTGGGGGTGCAGGGATGGCCACAGCGTGCTCGGGGACGCACCGGAGCGGGCGGAGCGGCGAAAGGGATCTCCGGTGGCCGTCGGTGATGATGACGACGATGACGACGCGTTGGGACTCTTCCGGTCGCGTGAGACGACGGAAAGGACGAGGGCGGCACGGCGGAGCTCGGGGATGCGTCAGAGAGGCGAGGAGGAGGCGGTGGCTGCGGTGGTGGCGAACGGCGGCGGCTCTCTGTTCGGTGGCGCCGCGAGAGAGAGAGAGCAGGGGAGGGGATAGAGATCCAGGGAGAGAGGGGAGAAGTGCAGGGGGTCGAGGGCATCTCCGTGGCATCGTCTGGGCGCACCGAGGGGGAGCCAGGCAGGCAGCGAGGGAGGAGGTGGCCGGCACGGGGCGGGCACGCGTCTCCGTCCTCCTGGCAGAGGAGGAAGACGACAGGGGAGGTGGCGATGGTGGGCTGGGCCGGCCAGCTACAGTGTTGGGCCGGTTGGTGGCTGCGCAGGTGAGGCCAGGTAAGATTCTCTCTCCTTTTATTTCTGTTTTCTAATGTTTTCTACTTTAATTTTGTCTGTTTTGATTTAGTAAAAGTACTAAATCATTTGATAATGCTGGAAATAATTATGTGGCTAGAATTAATATATACTGAACCAGATAAAATGTTCCAGAATTATTGGACATATATTAATTATATAAAATATATATATATCCAAAGCAAATAGTTAACTAATTAATTCAAAGGCCCAAAATAATGTTTCTGAGATACCAAAAATATTGGTTTAACTTTTACCTCTTGCCAATATTTTCAGAGACTAAGAGGAACATTTTCTTGGACTTCTTTGAAGAGATTTTAATGTTGATCATTTTTTTTAAATGTTTCTGAGGCTTTGAAAATTCCCCCAATTCAAATTCCTTGAATTTATGAGATGCATGGATGCTCACAAATGCGATTAATACAAGCAAAGTCTAGGGTCGTGACAACTCACCCCCACTAAACAAGAATCTCGTCCCGAGATTCAAGACGTGAGGTAAGAAGACAGAGGGGTCGCAAGCTACCACAACCTTCTCGATCCAACTGCCCTTCTCGAAGAAGTAGCTTCATTGCATCATATTGATCTTGACGCCCTTGCTTTCGAGATCTTCATACAACATGATGACGACAAAAGGAAACTCTATAGGAAACGATCTTCTCGAAAATCAAGCGATACACGATCAACTCATGGAATGAGATGATGAACCATCTCTTGATCTAAGAGACAACACACATCAAAAGGGATGGAGAGAACAACTGATGAAAGTTCGGTTTGGTAGGAAACACTCCCACGCTTAAGTAGGATGGTGCATAGTTTTCAAGGTAGCGAGGAGTTGATTGCCATGATTCCAAAACGGGGCACCTTAGGGAAGGTGACTCGAAGAACTATTCCCTTAAGTGGCAAAAAGAATTACTTTTGATTCTGAGATCATTGGAACTCTTTATTCCATCCTAAGGCAATCACAAACGATCGTTTGAAGGAGTTCGAAAAGGTGACATACTTGTACTAGAACGAAAGATGTGGACTACCTTGTTGAAGACAATGCAATAGATGATTTTTGCTTATCACCGGAAATGGATGGGACCCATGACAAGTTCACTTTTGAATATGATCCTGGACAACAACTATTGAGGTGCAAGCTGGGAACAAAATGCAAATGCTGGGAATGACTCTGGTAACTGGGAATAACTCAACGAGGGTGATTCCACCGTTTGAATGGTTATAGCTTAATCGAAGAAACTAGGAGAACAAGAATCCCTAGGAAGCAACTTCTGGAATAAGTCGCACGAGATCCTCATGGAGAAGATGTCGAATAGCTCAATCAAGATACTACAATGATAGATCTTCCGGCTAGGTGTGTCGGCCAGACATCAACCTTGTCGGGACCTACATAATAGATCTTGGAGAAAGTGCCAACCATCATATCTGCCTGAGATTCAGATCTGATTGGTAACGGAATATTTCAGACAGCCTGTCTGGAAAAGGAAGTTTGTAACACAAACCGACGAGATGACGTTGCGAGATTCTCAGGAAATGAACTACGATAGCAAGCTCCAAACATGAGCTGGTTCTGCTACAAGCATGTGAACACGTTGTCCTAGACAAGCATGACCACATGATAGTCTTATAATAAAACACCACCAGGTTCTGGTTGGGAACCATCATCGAGGACATCGAAGTCCTTACATAAGTCTTGCTCTTAAGAAGGAACTTCTTCTCCCTAAACAAATCAATCAGTGGCCTGCTGTGCTAGGGATACATATGGAATGGAGATGATCAGCCTACCAAACCATAGAATACTTCGCACATGCGTGACTGACTTGGGATGATTCCAAAGGAAGCAAAAACAATCTTTCTCGAACTCACGGCGGCAACTTACACTTAATGCGCATGAATTCGAGGAAGCCACTTCTTCCATCCAAGCATAAGCTTCATGAACGGAACACGAAAGCAATGCTTACAAAGTTTCCAATACTAGTATAATGTTCAACATGAATCATGGGGGAGACAAAATGCTGCTGATGGGCTCAACAACAACTCATCGGAATTTCCATATCACTGGACTTCCACCATCATGTGAACACGGTGATAGCATTGGTCAGACCAAATGATATAATGGTGTATGCTCGAGGGATCAACCACGGGTAAGACAACATTACGAACATCGTTGGTACTGATTTGACTTGATGATAGCCCATACTCAAATCAAAGATTGGGTAAGACAATAGGTTCAACAACTGACCACGAGGGTCAATCGAGGAAGATATCATCTTTCTTCAACACACACCACAAAAATATCCCTTAGCATGAACTAAGTCAGACAAGCTTTATCTTCCAACTCTCCAAGTTGTTGTCTAGCTCAACCAACTAGCTCAGGGATATCTAACACAGATTCTTGGAGAAAGGGTGGTTCACAAGGAACCAACTTGATCACGAGCTCAACATAACAGTCTGGGGACAACCTGGTAATACTTCCGAGAAGATATTCGGAAAATCACGAACCACCGATATGTCTCTAGGCTTGAGATCAATCTTGCCTTTCAGAGCAAGATGATATGATCAAATAAGCAAGGGATTGAATAATCCTCACTCATTGACCGAAGAGTGCACCAGAATAAGGACTAGGTAGCACGTTCAATCTTAGGATGATGATTTAATAACCAACACGCTAAGAATGAGAATATTATCAATTTAATACCAAGCAACGAGTTGCTCGGAGCATTGATTTCACACATCACAATTCACTTGTCGGCATTCCGGTTACAACAACACGAGGGCCGAGTAATGAATGACGATGGTGAGAGTATCACTGCATCAAGAATTCATAAGAGGTGGTGCAATTCTCATGACACTCTTGGCATAAAGATGGTAACACTCCAAGGTAGAACAGAGCAGAGGCTGGATTGGCATTTTGATCTGCGGGATACAATTACTTTGACCCAATCCTAGAAATGGACAAGGTACTGGAGTTTGTTTCTCCTAGTCATTCCCGGATAGAATGGCTTGACGAACCACAAGAATACTAGGATCGATGAACACGAATGCACGACCACTCCTGACTATCAATTGATAGACGAGGGCCAGAACACAACTAAGGAGGGGAAACTCAAAGGGACATATAACTTTCTGAGTTGTGGATTCATGGGTTAGTATGTCAAACGAGTTCAACAATTTCTTCCGGATAACCCATGCAGAAGGTAGAACTGGCAGGATCACAATATGAGTGGAGTACTCCTCAAGAGCACCCTGGTTGTGATCTTTTGATTCAAAACGAATTTCTGCCGAGGATGGTTCGTAGTATTTGGAAGAAGGAAGTACCACGAACCTCGAGGACTATCGCAAAGGTTACTAATATCCTAAAGGAACTAGCAAACACTATCGACATGAGGTAAGTAGGGTGAAGCTCAGGTTCGGGAACCCAGGAGTAGAATACCTACTACTAAATGGCATCACAGGATGCTTTCGAGAATGGTGGCCAGAATCATCACACCGAGAACACATAGCATTGCTAGATTACTAGATGAACCCCTAAGACACCTAGGGTCATAATAATAGTTCCAACATACATGTTCAGGCAACGGAGTACCTCACAGACCGATTAGTGTGCTTATTCTGACCAAAAAGGACACCGGGAACGGAGAGAAGGGATTTGCAAATGCATCAGACTTTTTAGAGACCTGGGATGACTCGGACAGCATAACGGATGTAAATGCTCAAAATGATTTAAGACATCCTGCAAAAATGGTGGCATAGCCACTCAACATCACAATATTGAAGTTCTGAGACCAACTAAGAACACATGGAAGTAGTAGAAACAGAACTGGGGCTTGAACTCAACAATCCTAGGCAACTACGGTTTAGTAACACGCCATCCTGAGAGATAGAAGAGAAGCCTAGTTCTTAAACCCCGTAGAAGAGAGGAGGTTGACTCAGATCAGAAGGCCATAAGGTATAAGGAATAAAAAGAGCCTTACGTTCCCTTCCACAATCAATTCCCCTACATATAACTAAAGCATTTCTAGACTCAACTTCGACCAGTTTGGCTTGGTAATCCTACAGGCAGTCAGGCTCTGATACCAACGCTGTCAGGACCCCGATCCTAAGTCACACCGATCCAGCATGTAACACATCATATCACTTTGTGGCCTCACGCACGGTGTTCCCACGGGTGCCACCTTACCTGGCCCGGGACCGTTTGCGCCTTTTGTCTCACGTATATGATAGTGTCGCTAGCATCCATATGACAGAGAACCCGGGCCGACATGGCTAGTCGTGAACCCAAAGCGGCGCTAACCCATGAGGACAGGCATACATGAATCACATCGAGCATGTCGGTCAACAACGTATATATCCGGGCTGTAGCACTGGGCTAACAGGACTCCGGTAACCCGGGCTGTAGCAGGCTAGGCAGGACTCCGGATAACACCGCGTGACATTTCCCCGAAGGGACAGACACAGGAACGAAGTGAATCACATGCCGGCCAGTCAAGTGTTCCGAGCAGTAGTGCTGGGCTAGCAGGACTCCGGTGAACCGGGCTGTAGCGGACTACTATCGCTCAGAAGCACTAGACCTACATTTCCCCATATGATAGGCTGCTAAGGATAAACAACTAGATAGTCGGATCCCACACATACCAAGCATTTCAATCATACACACAATATGCTCGATATGTGTAGATACAACATGGCATCACAACAAGACTCTACGACTCCAAATATTTATTCATTAGGCTCCGAGGAGCGAGATATTACAAACATGGGTCTCATGACCCAATATTCAGAGCATACAAGTCAAAACACAAGCGGAAGCTTAGCATGTCTGAGTACAGACATCTACAAATGAAAAAGGCTGAGAAGCCTGACTATCTACCAGATCCTGCCAAGGGCACAAGATCGTAGCTGAGGTATCAAACTAAACGTCGAAGTCCAAGCGGTACTACTAGCGAGACTGAAGTCTCTCTGCAAAACATAAAATAGGCAAACGTGAGTACAAATGTACCCAGCAAGACTTACATCAGAACTAACTACATATGCATCAGTTTCAATAAAGGGGGTGGTGGAGTTTGACTGCAGCAAGCCAGCTTTGACTCGGTGGCTATCCTGAACTACGACTGCAAGTAACTCTTTTGAGGTGGCGCACACGAGTCCACATATTCACCATATCAATACACCACTATGGATCCGCTCCCGTCTCCCTACGAGAACGCCATCCATAGCACTCACGCTTATCTTGCGCATTTTAGAGTATCCACTTTCACTTGTCTATGAACTGTTATAGGCAACCCAGAAGTCCATTACCGCGGACACGGCTATTCGAATAGATGATGTTAACCCTGCAGGGGTGTACTTCTTCACACACGCTCTCACCACTTACCGCCGTTTACACGACATGTACTCGGCAACCTTCAAGCGGAAGCCCAGCGAGGGTGTCGGCCACAGCCTACCTAAACACTCAAGTCTCTAGTCCAGGTTTATCGCCTATTCGGGTTCCATCCATGAGGAGATCCGGCCGGAGTTTCGCTCACAGCCCCAAACGATGTGTACAGGGTTCCCGGGACACCAAACGGGCGCCCGGTACACCGTGCCACGTGCCTACCGCAACACAGCCCACCCCTACGGTCAGCGCTGCGTGCGGCCCCCAGCATACTACAAACACCAGAAACTACTTTGCAACTCCTGGACAGAGGACAAGGGTGATCAAGAAGCCGAGAGGGTCCATTGGTTTCGGGCCCAATGCGTGGTAGTAACTGTTTCATGGATCACAAACACAGAACTCAATTCCTGAGGACGGCTTCAATGAGACAACCCACCATGTACTCCTACATGGCCTCTCACCAATACCTTCACCAAATCGTGTTCACACACTTAGCTCACAAACAGTAGAACATGTTCATCACCATTCCAATTCATTCCCGATGAATCAGACCTGACTCAACTCTAAGCAGTAGCAGGCATGACAAACAAGCATGAATGAGTAGGCACAACATGGGCTCAAACAACTCCTACTCATGCTAGTGGGTTTCATCTATTTACTGTGGAATGACAGGTCATGCAAAGGATAAAGGGATTCAGCTACCGCAGCAAGTAACACATGAATCGTTGTTGTCCTAATGCAGTAAAAGAGAGCAGGAGCGAGAGGGTGGGATTGTATCGGGATGAACAAGGGGGTTTTGCTTGCCTGGCACTTTTGAAGATAACATTGAGTCTTCATCAGTGTCAACGATCACATCGTCGAAACGCGTCTATCGAAAGGGGACGATTACCGGCAACACAGAAGAGCACAATTAACACATGGCGATATGCAGCAATATGATGCATGCTATGACATGGCAATATGTTATGTGTTTTAAGCTAATGCAACTAGCAACAAAGTTAAATGAAGTTGGTTTGAACCCTAAGTTCAAATTCAAACTTCATATGTGAAATTCAAATGCCATTTATGCAATTTGCCCTGTACAGCAACCCTAGGTTGTTCAAAAATGCATGCAAATGCCATAAACAGATTCCTTGAATTTTTCTGATAATTTTTCATATATAAATTATTTCAATCTGAGCTACGGTTGAATTGATATGATTTTTTACAAGTTTGGGCAATTTTCTGGATTTTCCTGATTAATAATAATTCCAGAAAATAAGTTATTGCGTCAGCCTGACATCATCATGACGTCAGCAGGTCAACGGGGCACGGTCCAGGTCAAACCTGGACGGTGGGGTCCACTGGTCAGTGTCTCAGGGCCAGTTAGGGTCAATGACAGGTGGGGCCTGGTCAACGGACACATCATCAAGTCAACCCGACATGTGGCCCAGTCAACAGCCAGGTCAGCGCGGTCAAAGCTGACGGGTGGGGCCACTGTGGTTAGTTAAACCTAAACAGGAACTAAACTAATATTAATTAAGGGCGTGGGGCCCATGTGTCATTGGCTCAGGGGGTTGTTTAGTAGGGGGTTTAGCCGTTAAGCATGCGGCCACGTCGGCTCGCCGGAGTATCGCCGGCGGCGACCTCCAAACGCGGCTGAGGGTCTCGGGCTCGCTGCTCCGGCGACCAAATGGCCAGCGGAGAGCGGCTACGGGGAGCTGGAGCTCTCCCGCGCCCGTGGCAGCAAGCAGCAGCAGCTAGGGCAGCCGGAGATGACGGCCACGAGCTCGGCAGCGGCGGCCGGAGCTCAGGCGTGCTTGGGTTTGGCACTAGGGGGCACGACAGAGGGTGCGGTGAGGTGCGGCGGGCTCCTGGGGGTGCGGCGAACGCGGTGACGCGCTCGGGCTCGAGCTGTGGTGGTTGTGGCCACGACGGTGACGTGCGGTGGCGGCGGCGAGCTACGGCCGTGGTGGAGGACGGAGCTAGCGGGCGGGAACGGAGGGGGCGAACACAGGGGGAGAATCAGGAGCTCACTGGGGGTGCAGGGATGGCCACAGCGTGCTCGGGGACGCACCGGAGCGGGCGGAGCGGCGAAAGGGATCTCCGGTGGCCGTCGGTGATGATGACGACGATGACGACGCGTTGGGACTCTTCCGGTCGCGTGAGACGACGGAAAGGACGAGGGCGGCACGGCGGAGCTCGGGGATGCGTCGGAGAGGCGAGGAGGAGGCGGTGGCTGCGGTGGTGGCGAACGGCGGCGGCTCTCTGTTCGGTGGCGCCGCGAGAGAGAGAGAGCAGGGGAGGGGATAGAGAACCAGGGAGAGAGGGGAGAAGTGCAGGGGGTCGAGGGCATCTCCGTGGCGTCGTCTGGGCGCACCGAGGGGGAGCCAGGCAGGCAGGGAGGGAGGAGGTGGCCGGCGCGGGGCGGGCACGCGTCTCCGTCCTCCTGGCAGAGGAGGAAGACGACAGGGGAGGTGGCGATGGTGGGCTGGGCCGGCCAGCTACAGTGTTGGGCCGGTTGGTGGCTGCGCAGGTGAGGCCAGGTAAGATTCTCTCTCCTTTTATTTCTGTTTTCTAATGTTTTCTACTTTAATTTTGTCTGTTTTGATTTAGTAAAAGTACTAAATCATTTGATAATGCTGGAAATAATTATGTGGCTAGAATTAATATATACTGAACCAGATAAAATGTTCCAGAATTATTGGACATATATTAATTATATAATATATATATATATCCAAAGCAAATAGTTAACTAATTAATTCAAAGGCCCAAAATAATGTTTCTGAGATACCAAAAATATTGGTTTAACTTTTACCTCTTGCCAATATTTTCAGAGACTAAGAGGAACATTTTCTTGGACTTCTTTGAAGAGATTTTAATGTTGATCATTTTTTTTAAATGTTTCTGAGGCTTTGAAAATTCCCCCAATTCAAATTCCTTGAATTTATGAGATGCATGGATGCTCACAAATGCGATTAATACAAGCAAAGTCTAGGGTCGTGACAACGTGTGAAATGAAAGTTCATTTCATCATGGTTAGCCTGCGTCCTTTCAGGCACTTTTTGTCAGGTCCCCAGCAAATTCTTCAGACCTTATTTCATGTCTGGAGACCTGACCCTGCAGAAGGGATTATTTCCTTTTCTTCACCACCCACATCTGAAGGGGTGGCCAAGAGTTCATCACTCTGCGAGCTCCATATGAGAATGGTGGCAAAGCAGCCAAACCATTTCGTTTCACATAAGAGGGGTTAGGGTAAGCATATGCATAAGCAGAGAAATTCTTCGAGGACTTATGAACATAATAATTTGACGAATAATGCTCATATTAATAGCCCTTGGCTCTTCCCTGCGAAACAGAGTTGTTAGCACGATGATGTTCATATGAGGACTTTGATCCATCTGAGGAATTTGATCCCCTTGAGGAATTTGGTCCGTATGAGGACTTGGATCCATATGAAGAATAATGCTCATATGAAGAATTTGGTCCATATGAAGAATTTGATCTGAGGTTCCTTTTCCTCACAGGTGGTGTCATGAGGACATTCACCTAAAGACTTTCAAGGCGCCTTTTGGGAACCCAGATTTTCTTTACAGGAGAACCTTTCCTGCAGTTAGTGCCAACATATCTAGCAAATACTTCACCATTCTGATTTTTGAACAGTTTATAGTTGGAGTCAAAAGACTCATCAGAAGAATGAGAAGATTCACATGTATAGCCAGATAAATTAGATGGATCAACTGGAGGTCCCTTTGCAGCAACCCATGAGGTTTTGGGGTACTGCTCAGGCTTCCAATATGTACCATCAGCATTGAGTTTCCTCTCAAAGGCAATACCCTCTTTCCTAGGGTTCCTGTTGAGGATCTGCTTTTTAAGCACATCACAAAGAGTCTGATGCCCTTTGAGGCTTTTGTACATGCCTGTTATGTACAATTCCTTCAGTCCTGCATCGTCAGTAATACTAGCAATGTCCTCGATGACGAATTAGTGATAGCAGAGGCAGGTGAAGAATTTGTAACATTTGAAGCATTTGAACATTCAGGTGAGGAATTAGCAGATTCTCGTTCAATGCATTTTAAACATGGAGGAATAAATTCTTCCTGAGCAGCGCTGATTTGTTGAGCAAGTAATGAATCGCGCTCCTTCTGAAGATCTTCATAACTCTCTCTTAGCTTCTCAAGATCTTGCTTCTTTTGAAGATATTCATAAGAAAGCTTCTCATGGTCAGATAAGAGAGTGTTATGATGATTTTGAAGGTTGTCAAACCTGGTCTGAAGTCTCTAAAGATTTTCAGTTAAGGCCTTAGTGCGATCCAATTCTTCACCCAACATATCATCACTTTTGTCTAGCATGTTTTGAACCTTTTCAAAAGCCTTTTGTTGTTGCACAGCAATCTTAGCAAGTTTAGAGTAGCTAGGCTTAAGTTTTTCATCAGATTCGTCATCGCTAGATTCAGAGGAGGCGTATTTGAGTACCTTGGCACCCTTTGCCATGAAGCAATAGGTGGGAGCGTAGTCATCACTACTTTCATCAGCCTTGTTGGTGAGTTCACTTTCTTCAGTGTTGAAGATGGATTTGCTGATGAATGCAGTAGCGAGGGCTAGGCTTGCCACACCAGACTCAGAATCTTCAGATTGTTCCTCTTCCTCATTTTCTTCAGATTCAGCCTCAGAGTCCATTTCCTTGCCAATGAATGCCCGAGCCTTCTTGGAGCTGCTCTTCTTGTGAGACGAAGACTTTGAGGATTTTGATGATGAAGATTTTGAGGACTTCTTCTTTTTCTTTGCATCATCAGAATTGTAATCCTTGTATTTCTTCTTCTTTGATTCCTTTTCCCACTGAGGACAGTCTTGGATGTAATGTCCTGGTTTCTTGCACTTGTGACAAAGCCTCTTCTTATAGTCACTGGATGAGGAATCATTGCTCCTTGAGGGTTTTCCAAAGCGACCACGTCTTGAGAACTTCTGGAATTTCTTCACAAGCAGTGATAGATCACGACTCAGTTCTTCAGGATCACCAAGGCTGCTACCAGAGTCTTCATCTTCGGACTCAGATACTACCTTGGCCTTCAGTGCACGTGATCTGCTATAGCTTGTACCGTAGAGATCTCTCTTCTTAGCAAGCTGGAACTCATGAGTGTTTAGCCTCTCGAGAATATCAGCGGGGTCAAGTGACTTGTAATCACCACACTCTTGTATCATTAGTGCCAGAGTGTCAAATGAGGAATCAAGCGATCTCAGCAATTTCTTCACCACCTCATGGTCGGTGATGTCAGTGGCACCAAGTGCTTGAAGCTCATTTGAGATGTCAGTGAGGCGATCGAAGGTTTGCTGCACATTTTCATTGTCGAGTCTTTTGAAGCGATTGAAGAGATTACGAAGAACATCAACTCTTGAGTCACGCTGAGTTGAAACTCCTTCATTGACCTTGGATAGCCTATCCCAGATAAGCCTTGCAGTTTCCAAAGAACTCACTCTACCATACTGACCCTTACTCAGATGGCCACATCTGATATTCTTCGCTTGGGAGTCGAGTTGCTTGAATCTCTTCACATCGGTAGCGTTCAGTGAGGGAGTGACGGAGGGAACACCATTTTCCACAACGTACCAGAGATCATTATCAATTGCCTCAAGATGCATTCGCATCTTATTCTTCCAGTAGGGGTAGTCCGTCCCATCGAAGGTAGGACACCCAGCAGAGACCTTGATCATACCTGCGGTCGACATAACTAAAACTCCAGGCGGTTAAACCAAAATCACACAGAACAAGGGAGTACCTTGCTCTGATACCAATTGAAAGTGCGTTATATCGACTAGAGGGGGGCGAATAGGCGATTTTAATGAAATTCTTCACTGAGGAATTTGCTAGTGAGGAAATTCCTTAGCGAAGAACTACTAGCAGCGGAATAAGTACTCAGATGAAAACATAATAGAATTCAAGCATAGTCATCATGATGAAATGAAGACAAACACAGAGTACAGAAAGCGTAAACACAGGATAACACAAGATGAAGACAAACAGACTGAAGAAATTGAACTGAGGAAATTGAGAAAGTCTTCAGTCAAAGTCTTCAAACACAGATATGAAAAACAAACAGCACACTACTGAGGAAATGAAAGAGTTGAGGAAATAGAACCAGTAAGCTTGGTGAAGACAATGATTTGGTAGACCAGTTCCAACTGCTGTCTCAGTTGTACATCTGGTTGGAGCGGCTGAGTATTTAAACTCGAGGACACCAAGTGCCGGACACACAGTCCTCACCGTATTCTCCTTGAGCTAAGAACACACAGTCCTCGCCCAATCACTCGTGGTAAGTCTTCAGGTGACTTCCAAACCTTCACAGACTTGGTCACTCGGCGATCCACAATTCCTCTTAGATGCTCTAGACCTTGACGCCTAACCGTCTGGAAGAAGCACAGTCTTCAAAGGTAACAAGCGTCGGATCCACGCAGGATCAATCTCTTCAGTGATGCTCAATCACTTTGGGTTTGTAGGTGTTTTGGGTTTGGGGTTTGGATTTTCCTCACTTGATGATTTTCGCTCAAAGTCCTCGGAGGATGGGTTGCTCTCAAATGACAAGTGTCAAGTTCTCGCGGAGCAGCCAACCAGCTAGTGGTTGTAGGGGGCGGCTATTTATAGCCTAGGGAGCAGCCCGACATGATAAGACATAAATGCCCTTCAATGATATGACCGTTAGGTGGACAAGATATTTTCGGACAGCTGGCGCGCAGCACAGCAACGGTCGGAAATTTGAGGTACAAATTCCTCAGGGCTCTCATGTTCCTCACTGTGTAGGTAATTTGTACTGGCGAATTCCTAACTCCTCAGTCAGAGCAAAGTCCTCAGTGACCAGAAGAACTGCGTCTCTGTCACTGAAGAAATTGACTGAACTGTATGAGATTTCCAATGGCTTCACTCGAAGGGATTGGTAGGTGTAGGATTTGAGTTGAGCATCACATGGAAATTTTCTCCTTAGTATTTCCTCGACCCCCTTTAACAGTACGGTGTTTCCTATGACTCAAGAAAGAGAAAATGAAACTACGAAAACAAAAGTCTTCACGCTTCATGTTCCTCGAATGAATACCAAGTCTTCAAGGTCACACCAATTTCTTCACTTTCAAAGTCTTCAGAAAGTCTTCAGTATATCAAAGTCTTCAGTCGAAGAACTTCATTTTTAGGGGTCGACTTTCTCTGTAAATATCAAACTCCTCATATACTTATAGACCTGTGTACACTCATAAACGCATTAGATACTTAACCTATAAGTCTTCAATACACCAAAATCACTAAGGGGAACTAGATGCACTTACATCCCTCTTTATGTAAACCTTGTAGAATAAGAGAGAATAGGCATAAGTATTGTGACATAATGTGTAATAACAGCCCATAATGCAATAAATATCAATATAAAAGCATGATGCAAAATGGACGTATCAGTGAGGTAATTGTACCTGCTCCCTTATTGGAAAGTATTTCATCACATAAATCAGTTCCAGTGATTCATACACCAGTTAGTGAGGAAGCTAATGATGATGATCATGAAACTTCTGATCAAGTTACTATCGAACCTCGCAGGTCAACCAGAGTAAGATCCGCACCAGAGTGGTACGGTAATCCTGTTTTGGAGATCATGTTACTTGACCATGACGAAACCACGAACTATGAGGAAGTGATGATGAGCCCAGATTCCTCAAAATGGCTTGAGGCCATGAAATCTGAGATGGGATCGATGTATGAGAACAAAGCGTGGACTTTGGTTAACTTGCCCGATGATCAGCAAGCCATAGAGAATAAATGTATCTTCGAGAAGAAGACTGACGCTGACGGTAATGTTACTGTCTACAGAGCTCGACTTGTTGCGAAAGGTTTTTGACAAGTTCAAGGAGTTGACTACGATGAGACCTCACCCGTAGCGATGCTTAAGTATGCCCGAATCATGTTAGCAATTGCCGCATTTTATGATTATGAAATTTGGAAAATGGATGTCAAAATTGTATTCCTTAATGGATATCTTAAAGAAGAGTTGTATATGATGCAACTAGAAGGTTTTGTCGATCCAAAAGGTGCTAACAAAGTGTGCAAGCTCCAGCGATCCATTTATGGACTGGTGCTAGCATCTCAGAGTGGGAATATAGGCTTTGATAGTGTGATGAAAGCATATGGTTTTATACAGACTTTTGGAGAATCCTGTACTTACAAGAAAGTGAGTGGGAGCAATGTAGCATTTCTGATATTATATGTGGATGACATATTTTTGATCGGAAATGATACGGAATTTCTGGATAGCATAAAAGGATACTTGAATAAGAATTTTTCAATGAAAGACCTCGGTGAAGCTGCTTATATATTGGGCATCAAGATCTATAGAGATAGATCAAGATGCTTGATAACCCACAAGTATAGGGGATCGCAACAGTTTTCGAGGGTAGAGTATTCAACCCAAATTTATAGATTCGACACAAGGGGAGCCAAAGAATATTTGGAGGTATTAGCAGCTGAGTTGTCAATTCAACCACACCTGGAGATTAATTATCTATAGCAAAGTGATCAGTAGCAAAGTATTTTGATAGTAGTGACAACAGTAACGGTAATTGTAACAGTGATAGCAGTAATTTGTAGCAAGTGTAACAGTGATGATAGCAGTAGTAACTTACCAGAAACAATATAAGATAAATTCGTAGGCATTGGATCGGTGACTTGTTGGATGATATTCATCATGTGACAGTTATAACCTAGGGCGATACGGCACTAGCTCTAGTTCATCGATATAATGTAGGCATGTATTTCGTAAATAGTCATACGTGCTTTATTAAAAGAACTTGCATGACATCTTTTGTCCTACCGTCCCGTGGCAGCAGGGTCCATATTGGAAACTAAGGGATATTAAGGCCTCCTTTTAATAGAGAACCAGAACAAACCACTAGCACATAGTGAATACATGAACTCCTCAAACTACGGTCATCACTGAGAGTGGGCCCGGTTGTTGTCACTTCGGGGTTGTCGGATCATAACACGTAGTAAGTCACTGTAACTTGCAGGATAGGATCTAAAACATGGATATAATGATGAATTCATAAACGGTTCAGATATGAGTTCATGGCACCCGGGCCCAAAGTGACAAGCATTGAGCATAGCAAAGTCATAGCAACATCAATCTAAGAACATAGTGGATACTAGGGATCAGGCCCTAACAAAACTAACTCGATTACATGATGAATCTCATCCAACTCCTCACCGACCAGCGAGCCTATGAAGGAATTACTCACTCCCGGTGGGGAGCATCATGGAATTGGCGATGGAGATTGGTTGGTGATGACGCAGAACGAAGATCCCCCTCTCCGGAGCCCCAAACGAACTCCAGATCTACCCTCCCGAGGAAGAACAGGGCTTGGCGGCGGCTCCGTCTCGTGAAACGCGATAATTCTTTCTCCCTGATTTTTTTCTTCTGAAAATAGGAATTTATAGTGTCAGGGTTGAGGTATGCGGGGCCACCAGGTGGGTACAACCCACCTGGGTGCGCTAGGAGAGGGGGGCGCACCCTAGTGGGTTGTGCCCACCCATGGGCCCCTCTCTGGTGGTTCTTGGCTCTAGTAATTCTCTTTTATTCCATAAAAAAATCCTCGCAAAGTTTCACTTTATTCCGAGAACTTTTATTTCTGCACAAAAACAACACCATGGTAGTTCCGCTGAAAACAGCGTCAGTCCGGGGTTAATTTCATTCAAATCATGCAAATTAGAGTCCAAAACAAGAGGAAAAGCGTGAGAAAAAGTAGATACGTTGGAGACGTATCAACTCCCCCAAGCTTAACCTTTGCTTGTCCTCAAGCAATTCAGTTGATAAACTGAAAGTGAGAAAGAAAAACTTTTACGAACTCTTTTGCTCTTGTTTGCATAAATAAGCTTAAACAGCACCCAGGTTTTCAACCAACATTATAACTAACCATGTCGACAATAACACTTAAAGATTATATTAACTCATATCAATGACATAATCAGCTAGCAGCAATAATAAGATATCTCAAATAGCAACACATTCTCAAAACAACCATGATATAATATGACAATAGTGGTATCTCGCTAGCCCTTTCTGAGACCGCAAAACATAAATGCAGAGCACCTCCAAAGTTCAAGAAGCAACTAAACATTGTAATTCATGGTAGAGAAGAACCAGTCATGATGCACCCAACATTACCTATACGCAATGCATAAATCATGACAGTTGTGTTCTCTCAGTTTCTAGCGCTTGTTTTTGAAGGTGATGGCACAACATAAAAGTAAATAGAAAGTCCCTTCACAGAGGGAAGCAGTGATTTGCAGAGGTGCCAGAGCTCAATGTTTTAAAACAGAGATAAATGATATTTTGAGACATGCACCCTTCTTATTCACTTCGCGACCATCAGTTATCAACATCTTCCATGCTAAGCATGCTAGTGGCGGTTCCCAAGCGATAAAAGTAAAGGTTTACTCCCCCTCCACCATCAATCACACTCCATGGCTTGTCCGAAACAACGGGTGCCGTCCATACCAACATCAGTCTCGGGGGAGTTTTGTTTAATTATTTGCATTTTTTGTTTGGGACTGGGAATCCCTATTACTGCCCATTTTCTCGTGCGATGGCAAGTGAATAAACACTTGACCTAAGAATAACCCGCTTAGCATGGAAGATATCGACCACCTCCTGTCGTTCCATGAACGATGCAGGCACACAAAAAGGATAGTTTTAGAAGTTTTTTTAGAGGTGGCACATGCAAATTTACTTAGGACGGCAGGGTAATACCGTATATAGGTAGGTATGGTGGACTCATCTGGAATAACTTTGGGTTCAGGGTTTTTGATGTACAAGCAGAGTTCCCACTTAGTACAGGCGAAGGCTAGCAATTTAGATTGAGAAGCGGCCACCTAGAGAGCAACAACGATCATAACTAGGCATTATGCATAAGTAACATTGGACGCTAGCATGAGTAGGATATGAACACCATGAACATAAATATCATAGAGGATATGTTGGTTTTGATTCAACTACATGCATGAACATGTACCAAGTCAAGCCACTCAAACATTCATAGGAGGATACCACATCATCATACTACATCACAATCATTTTAATGCTATGTTGATATCCAAGATAAATCATTATCAACTCCCAGCTACTTATGCATGGCATGAGAAACTATAATCTCTAATTGTCATTGAAAACATGTTTAATCATAATGGGCTGAAGCCTGGATACTAGGTTAAACATATTTACACAAACAGAACAAGTCGAGTTCATACCAGTTTCTCTCTACCACGGCCAGTTCATCGAATATCGTCATTATTGCCTTTCACTTGCACGACCGAATGATATGAAAATAATAATAGTGCAAGAGTGCCATGGACTAAGCTGGAATCTGCAAACATTTTATTCAACATGAGAAGACAAGGTAAAATGTGCTCTTATTAGTTCAACAATTATTCATATGAAAGCCACTCAACATTTTCATCGTGGTCTTCTCCTCTGTAGGACTCGAATAAAAAGAAAAGAAATTCAGAGAAACTTACTAAAACATTTTTTGAGTTTTTGGTTTCTTGAACAAGTAAATAAAAAGGTTAAAGCAAAAACGAGAAAAACTATTTACACGGGAAAGCTCCCAACAAGCAAAATAAGAACAAGGAAATCTTTTTGGATTTTCTTTTTAGTGCTACTACTAAGCATGCATAGAAAGTAAATTACTACAACTAATTTTTTTTGGGTTTTCTAAATTTTTTCAAACACACAAGAAGAAAGCAAGAAAATTAATCTAAGCATGAATGATATAGTGAAAAAGTGTGAACACCGACAAACAGAATGATATAAGTGAACATGAATGTAATGTCGGTAAGAAACACGTACTCCCCCAAGCTTAGGCTTTTGGCCTAACTTGGTAGTCGATTAGTAGCCTGGAGGGTAGTAGGGATCCTGAGGAGCAGGCATCCACTCATCCCACTGCTGAGGTCCCTGTGCAGCCTCTGCAGCAGCATGAGCATTCCAATAGGCGATGATGTCTGCAGGCATAATCCGGTATCCGCCCTGGCAACAGAATCAAACAAAGCAGGGGCATGCGATGGAATAACATCACGAGTTTCAACTCTATAGACCAAGTTGTAAGGAATGGCAATGTCAGGACGATCATGTGCAAGAAAGTGATGGTGATCCATGGCTGCTCGGTCTAGGTAAACCTTGGTCAGGGGGTAATCATGATGGCGTATCTCAACCTCGAAGTGAGCCCCAAACTAGTAGCAAAAATCCCACCATGTATTTTACCCTGGGATTTATTAAGATGGAGGCAACGAGCCACAATAGCTCCAACCTATAAGTGTTGTCGCCCTCTAATGCACGACGTAAAACAGCAAGGTCTGGTGAGCTGAGCGCACCCACCTTCTCTCTAGCAAGCAAGCATTTGGTAATGAAGAGTGCAAAGTAACGAACATCAGGAAAATGTAAGCCACCGACAATGATGGCTGACACTCCTCTCTCATCACCCACTGTCAAAGTGCGATAGAAGGCCTCAACTCAGCCGGCCTAGGCTCAGCCAAGCTCCCATCAGACTGGATCATGCATATAAGTCAAAGCTCACTTCAGGAGGATTATTTCTAGGCAGGAAAGTAAAACTTTGAACACAGATGTTTGTGAGGATTTGGTGTTGGTCACACTCATCTACGATGAAGTCGGTGAGGACGGCATTAGCAATATATTGCATGAACTCCTCATGAATTCCATCCTCTTGCAGGAACGGGGTGTGCGGCCATTCGCACGGCCGTACCTCCACCAACCTCCGAGGGTGGATATCACTGTCAGAAGACTCCCCAATAACATCCTTGGAGTTCTTCTTAGAGCCAAATTTCCTGAAGATATTCACGTTCATGTACAATTTTTCCTATGAACAAAAATCTGAATTTTTAGTTCACAAAATTTTCCCAACAAAACTTCACAAAATTGATAGCAACTACTCATAGGGATACATAAAGGCCATAACAAGCATTCAAACTACTTAGAACACTAAGAATTCAACATGCAAGCACATCTACAGCAGCACCAAGAGTAGCTATTTATTCAAAGTATAAACCACTAAAAAACTAATTGGACAAATGGTGGAGTCACATACCAAGCAACAGTCCCCCGAAACAGTTTCGAAAATGGAGCTTCGAGCAAAGAGATCGAAATCCACGGGTTTGAGCTCAAGAACACGGGAGAGAGAGTAAGATGGAGACTTTTCTGGAGGTAAGTGATGATGTGGGCTAAAGAGATAAGTGAGGGGGCCCACGTGGGGACCACAACGCGCCCAGGTGGGTTGTGCCCACCTGGTGCACCTCCCTCTGGTATTATTTGCACCAAAAATTCTTACATATTCAGAAAAAAAAAGTCGTATAAAATTTTCAGGGCATTCTCAGAAGTTTTATTTTTGGGTCATTTTTTATTGCACGAAAAATTTAGAAAATAGACATAACATGGAATTTTATTTTGTTAAAAACAGAAAACAAAAAGTAGGGACATAAGGTAGTGCTTACTAAATTCATCAACTTCATACCGCTCAAAAATGATTCATTAATAAGGTTGATGAGGTCTTATTAACAACCACTTATGGTTAGCATGAAATGGAAGAACTTTCGAAAATCACTAAGTTACCTCAATGTGGATATGCATCTCCCCAACAATAAGAATTTCATATTTCTTTTTGATAGTAGGTAGAGGTATTTGAAAGCTTCCAATAGTGATTGTCGGAGATTTTTTCAATAACATTAATACCATTCACTTGGAATTGTTCCTTCGGAAAGTGCACCGTGTGCCCATTACCATTAATATGAAAAGTGACCTTACTTTTATTGCAATTAATAACAGCCCCTGAAGTGTTCAAGAAGGGTCTACCCAAGGATAATCGACATGTTGTCGTCCTCGGGCATCTCAAGTATAACAAAGTAGTCAAAATAGTAACATTAGCAACAACAACGGGTACATCCTCACAGATACCGATAGGTATGGCAGTTGACTTGTCAGCCATTTGCAAACATATTTCAGTAGGTGTGAGTTTATTCAAGCTAAGTCTTTTATATAAAGAGAAAGGCATAACACTAACACCAGCTCCTAAATCACACAAAGCAGTTTTCACATAATTATTTTTGATAGAGCAAGGTATAGTTTGTATTCCCGGATCTCCAAGTTTTTTAGGTACTCCATCCTTGAAAGTATAATTAGCAAGCATAGTGGATATTTTAGCATCCGATATTTTTCTCTTATTAGTGATGATGTCTTTCATATACTTTGCATAAGGAGGCATTTTCAAGATATCAGTCAAGTGAGTACGCAAAAAGACTGGCCTCAGCATTTCAGCAAAGTGTTCAAATTCTCCATCATCATTATTTTTAGTTGCCTTGGGTGGAAAAGGCATAGGTTTTTGAACCCATGGTTCTCTTTCTTTACCGTGTTTCCTAGCAATGAAGTCACTTTTATCATACCTTTTAATCTTAGGTTGTGGGTTATCAAGATCAACAGGTGGTTCTATTTCAACATCATTGCCTGGTTCTTTTTCATTTGGTTGAGTATCTTCATGAAAATGAACATTATCTTTTTCATTGTCACTAGGTGGATGTTCGTTACCAGATTGAGTTTTAGCATTAGAGATAGAAGTTTCATTTTCATTATCACGAGGTTTCTCTATTTCAGGTTCACTAGAAGCATGCAAACTCCTATAATTTTCTTCTTCTTTTTTAGAAGGACTAGGTGCACTAGTGTTATTTCTTTGTGAGTCTTGTATAATTCTTTTTGGGTGTCCCTCATGATAAAGTGGTCCCTGAGTCATTTTACCTCCTCTAGTTGCAACTCTAACAGCAAAGTCATGCATATTATTATTCATTTCATCAAGCAATTCTCTTTGTGATTTAGCAACTTGTTCTAACTGGGTTTGTACCATAGAAGCATGTTTTCCAACACCTCTAACATCATTTGAAATTCTAAATAACAAGTCACTCAAGCGAGCAATCATATCAAAGTTATATTTCAATTGTTTCATAACATTTGCATTGAAGTGATCTTGTTTCCTAATGTAGTTTTCAAACACATAAAGGCATTGACTAGGATGCATATTGTGAGGATTATCATTTTCATTGAATTTCATAAGAGAATTTACCTCTACCACCTTAGGCAGTGGTGGTGTATTAAGACCATGTATTTCTTCAATAGGAGGTAAATTTTTAACATCCTCAGCTTTAATACATTTTTCCTTCATAGATTTCTTTGCCTCTTGCATATCTCCAGGACTGAGATATAATATACCCCTCTTCTTCGGAGTGGGTTTAGCCGGTGGTTCAAGAAGAGTCCAATCATCATAATTTTTCAATATGTCATTCAATAATTCTTCAGCTTGAACAATAATTCTTCAGAGTGGGTTTAGCCTATGGTTCAGGAAATCCCTAGAAGCATCGGTTAGTCCATTATAGAAGATATCAAGTATTTTTTTTCTTAAGAGGATGATTAGGCAAAGAATTAAGTAACTGGCCAAGCCTCCCCCAAGCTTGTGGGAGACTCTCTTTTTTAGTTTGCACAAAGTTAAATATTTCCTCTAAGGCAGCTTGTTTCTTATGAGCAGGAAAATATTTTTCAGAGAAGTAATAAATCATATCCTGGGGACAAGGCACACAACCAGGAGCAAGAGTATCGTACCAAGCTTTAGCATCACCCTTTAATGAGAAAGGAAATAATTTAAGAATAAAGTAATAACGAGTTTTCTCATCATGAGTGAAAAGGGTGGCTATGTCATTCAACTTAGTAAGATGTGCCACAACAATTTCAGTTTCATAACCATGGAAAGGATCAGATTCAACCAAAGTAATTAACTCTGGGTCGACAGAGAATTCATAATCCTTGTCATCAATAAAGATTAGTGAAGTAGCAAACTTAGGATCACATTTCATTCTAGCATTCCGAGATTTTTCCTTATACTTGCATAATAATTTCTCTAGATCATCTCTATCCTTACAAGCAAGAATATCTCTAGTTGTCTCCTCATTCATAACATAACCTTCCGATACCTTAGGAAATTCATATCTAGGAAGGCTAGTTCTAGCAGGTGTTTCACGAGTTTCAGTTTCAAGTTCATCATCAGATTCAACAACATCATGTTGTATTACTCTAGCAATTTGTTCATCAAGAAATTCACCAAGTGGCACATAATCATTATCAAGCAAGGTACTAGCATCATCATAAGCATCATTCATAGTAGAAGTAGCATCATCAATAACTTGCGACATATCAGGATTGATAGCATGTGGTGGAGTTGCAAGTTTACTCATAACAGAAGGTGAATCTAAAGCAGAACTGGATGGCAGTTCCTTAACTCCCCTCGTCTTAGAGGGATACATCTTAGTCTTTGGATCCTTCAGATTCTTCATAGTGATAAACTGATAATAATCCCAAGTGACTCAACAAATATAGCTATGCTCCCCGGCAACAGCGCCAGAAAAAGGTCTTGATAACCCACAAGTATAGGGGATCGCAACAGTTTTCGAGGGTAGACTATTCAACCCAAATTTATAGATTCGACACAAGGGGAGCCAAAGAATATTGAATATTTGAAGGTATTAGCAGCTGAGTTGTCAATTCAACCACACCTGGAGATTAATTATCTATAGCAAAGTGATCAGTAGCAAAGTAGTTTGATAGTTTTGATAGTAGTGACAACAGTAACGGTAATTGTAACAGTGATAGCAGTAATTTGTAGCAAGTGTAACATGGATGATAGCAGTAGTAACTTAGCATAAACAATATAAGATAAATTCGTAGGCATTGGATCGGTGACTTGTTGGATGATATTGATCATGTGACAGTTATAACCTAGGGCGATACGGCACTAGCTCCAATTCATCGATATAATGTAGGCATGTATTCCGTAAATAGTCATACGTGCTTTATTAAAAGAACTTGCATGACATCGTTTGTCCTACCCTCCCGTGGCAGCGAGGTCCATATTGGAAACTAAGGGATATTAAGGCCTCCTTTTAATAGAGAACCGGAACAAAGCATTAACACATAGTGAATACATGAACTCCTCAAACTACAGTCATCACCGAGAGTGGGCCCGGTTGTTGTCACTCCGAGGTTGTCGGATCATAACACGTAGTAGGTGACTATAACTTGCAAGATAGGATCTAAAACATGGATATAATGATGAATTCATAAACGGTTCAGATCTGAGTTCATGGCACCCGGGCCCAAAGTGACAAGCATTAAGCATAACAAAGTCATAGCAACATCAATCTAAGAACATAGTGGATACTAGGGATCATGCCCTAACGAACTAACTCAATTACATGATGAATCTCATCCAACTCCTCACCAACCAGCGATCCTACGGAGGAATTACTCACTCCCGGTGGGGAGCATCATGGAATTGGCAATGGGGATTGGTTGGTGATGACGAAGAACGAAGATCCCCCTCTCCGGAGCCCCAAATGGACTCCAGATCTGCCCTCCCAAGGAAGAACAGGGCTTGGCGGCGGCTCCGTCTCGTGAAATGCGATAATTCTTTCTCCCTGATTTTTTCTCTGAAAATAGGAATTTATAGTGTCAGGGTTAAGGTCTGCGGGGCCACCAGGTGGGTACAACCCACCTGGGCACGCCAGGAGAGGAGGGTGCGTCCTGATGGGTTTTGCCCACCCAGGGGCCCCTCTCTGGTTGTTCTTGGCTCCAATAATTCTCTTTTATTCCATAAAAAATCCTCGCAAAGTTTCACTTTATTCCGAGAACTTTTATTTCTACACAGCAACAACACCATGGTAGTTCTGCCGAAAACAGCGTCAGTCCGGGGTTAGTTTCATTCAAATCATGCAAACTAGAGCCCAAAACAAGAGGAAAAGCGTGAGAAAAAGTAGATACGTTGGAAACGTATCAACGCTTAATTGGACTTTCACAAAGCACATACCTTGATAAAGTTTTGAAGAAGTTTAAAATGGATCAAGCAAAGAAAGGGTTCTTTCCTGTGTTACAAGGTGTGAAGTTGAGTTAGACTCAATGCCCGACCCCTGCAGAAGATAGAGAGAAAATGAAAGTCATTCCCTATGCTTTAGCCATAGGTTCTATCATGTATGCAATGCTGTGTACCAAACCTAATGTGTGCCTTGCTATTAGTTTAGCAGGGAGGTACCAAACTAATCCAGGAGTGGATCACTGGGCAGCGGTCAAGAACATCCTGAAATACGTGAAGATGACTAAGGATATGTTTCTCATTTATGAAGGTGATAAAGAGCTCGTCGTAAATGGTTACGTCAATGCAAGCTTTGACACTGATCCGGATGACTCTAAGTCACAAACCGGATACGTATTTATATTGAACGGTGGAGCTGTCCATTGGTGCAGTTCTAAGCAAAGCGTCATGGCGGGATCTACGTGTGAAGCAGAGTACATAGCTACTTCGGAAGCAACAAATGAAGGAGTCTGTACGAAGGAGTTCATATCTACCTAGTGCATCGGGTCCAATGAAAATATTTTGTGACAATACTGGAGCAATAGCCTTGGCAAAGGAATCCAGATTTCACAAGAGAACCAAACACATCAAGAGACGTTTCAATTCCATCTGCGATCAAGTCAAGGAGGGAGACATAGAGATTTGCAAGATACATACGGATCTGAATATTGCAGACCTGTTGACTAACCCTCTCTCACAAGCAAAACATGATCAACACCAAGACTCCATGGGTGTTAGAATCATTACTATGTAATCTAGATTACTGACTCTAGTGCAAGTGGGAGACTGAAAGAAATATACCCTAGAGGCAATAATAAAGTTGTTATTTATATTTCCTTATATCATGATAAATGTTTATTATTCATGCTAGAATTGTATTAACTAGAAACTTAGTACATGTGTGAATACATAAACAAACAGAGTGTCCCTAGTATGCCTCTACTTGACTAGCTCGTTAATCAAAGATGGTTAAGTTTCCTAGCCATAGACATGTGTTACCATGGACAAGACCCATCCATTAGCTTAGCACTATGATCGTTTAGTTTATTGCTATCGCTTTCTTCATGACTTATACATGTTCCAATGACTATGAGATAATGCAACTCCCGAATGCCGGAGGAACACTTAGTGTGCCATCAAACGTCACAACATAACTGGGTGATTATAAAGATGCTCTACAAGTGTCTCCGATGGTGTTTGTTGAGTTGGCATAGATCGAGATTAGGATTTGTCACTCCGAGTATCGGAGAGGTATCTCTGGGGCCTCTCGGTAATGCACATCACTATAAACCTTGCGAGCAATGTGACTAATGAGTTAGTTGCAGGATGATGCATTACAGAACGAGTAAAGAGACTTGCCAATAACAAGATTGAACTAGGTATGAGGATACCGACGATCCAATCTCGGGCAAGTAACATACCGATGACAAAGGGAACAACGTATGTTGTTATGCGGTTTGATCGATAAAGATCTTCATAGAATATGTCGGAGCCAATATGAGCATCCAGGTTCCGCTATTGGTTATTGACTAGAGATGTGTCTCGGTCATGTCTACATAGTTCTCGAACCCGTAGGGTCCGCACGCTTAACGTTCGATGACTTATGAGTTTATGTGATTTGATGACCGAAGGTTGTTTGGAGTCCCGGATGATATCACAGAGGTGACGAGGAGTCTCGAAATGGTCGATAAATAAAGATTGATATATTGGACCATGTTATTCGGACACCGGAAGTGTTCTGGATAGTTTCGAGTAAAACCAGAGTGCCGGAGGGGTTACCGGAAACCCCCGTGGGAACTAATGGGCCACCATGGGCCTTGTTGGAGAGAGAGGAGGGCAGCGAGAGCAGCCAAGGCAGGCCCCCAGCAGTCCGAATTGGACAAGGGAAGGTGGGCAGCGCCCCCCTTTCCTACTCCCTCTCCCTCTCCTTCCTTCCCCCTCTCTCCCTTTTGGTGGAATCCTACTAGGACTAGGAGTCCTAGTAGGACTCCCCTCTTGGGCGTGCCCTAGGGGCCGGCCGGCCGTCCCCTCCTCCCTCCTTTATATACGTGGGGAGGGGGCACCCTAGAACACACAAGTTGATCTTTTAGCCGTGTGCGGTGCCCCCCTCCACAGTAACACACCTCGGTCATATCGTCGTAGTGCTTAGGCGAAGCCCTGTGCCGGTAACTTCATCATCACCGTCGCCACGTCGCCGTGCTGACGAAACTCTCCCTCGGCCTCAACTGGATCAAGAGTACGAGGGACGTCATCGAGCTAAACGTGTGCTGAACACGGAGGTGTCGTACGTCCGGTGCTAGGATCAGCCGGATCGTGAAGACGTACGACTACATCAACCGCGTTCATAAACGCTTCCGCTTTCGGTCTACGAGGGTACGTGGACACACTCTCCCCGCTCGTTGCTATGCTTCTCCTAGATAGATCTTGCGTGATCGCATGATTTTTTTTTGAAATACTACGGTCCCCAACAGTCACCACCCTCCTTGCTCGTTCGCGCTATAGTTCGATCTCGGTCGATGCCGGCCACGATCAGCGCCGCCCTCGATCCTGGCATCGGCAGGCCCATCACCACCTCCCTTGTCACCACGGGAGGCGGATCCTGCCTGAATCGGAGGGATCTAAACACCCTCCACTTGAATCTCTGCTCTGGAATTGGTGATTCTGCCTCCAGCATAGCCCACAGGAGAACGCCCATGGCCGGCTGCACGTCTTAGTTGGGGAAGCATCACAGCAGCTCCTCGTCGACGCCCATCCTCCCCCTCACCTGGAACGCCGCCTTGTTCAGTGCTTGCTTGGTCGGGAACTACCTATCGATCTCCTGCAGCCTCCCCATCCTCACCGCATCATCGTCAGCCAGCGCCCACATCTGCCTCTCCCTTGTCATCGGCAGCGCAGACAAGTGGGGAACCGAATACTGGGTGGGCTTAAGTAACCTCTGCTCCACCCGCCCGCCGCCATTACTCACCTCAAACCCCGTGACATGATGAGCCGCACTCGCATCCGACGCAACTTTGGCTATATGACACGGGAAGTACACTAGTTGACATGGAACAAAACCACCATCATCGCCCCATCCCCGGGCGTCCACCGTCCGACCTGCAACATTGCCGAGGACTAGCCTCTCCCCTCGCGTGAGCAGGAATCCTGGTCAGAAAACCAGCAGGAATGCGTCGAGATCAGGGACGAAGACGCAAGAAAGTTGCGTGTCCCACGAGAGAGAATCAACATTTGAAAAGTATATGGACCATCGTCTTCGGGGCATTATTGCAGAGGGTGCAAACACCACAATTTGGCCAACCTCTTTCTACAAGCCGGTTTGTCATCCATTACCGGTTTTTCTTCATAAGCCGGGTACACTTTGGAGGGGGGGTCCTTCCATATCGTATTCTTGAAGTTTGTGCAGGTGGTGCCAACGAACTGCGGACTCTGGCTCCCTCTTACAAAGCTGGCATAGATCGCAATTTGGTCATCCCTGCCTTTAGAGGCGGTCAACAATCTAGACTCGTTCTTAATGAAAAGTCATGCAAAGAACTTACACTTGTGGACAGAAAGAGCGAGGAGGGTTAGGGATGCAAATATCAAATAAACGGTGCCCGCAAGTCCTGTTTAGTTAGTTTTAGCTAGCTTGATAGTTCATTTTCTCAGAAAAAAACTTTATTAAATTGTTAGACCATAATGATCTTAAACAAGATTAAATGGGACCTGGTTTACATCCTAGTTAAAGAGGGCGAAGGCCTTGTTCGTGACCGCAATAGCAATTTTCACGGGGGAGCCTTGTATAGGATCAGCACTTAGGTGAGATCAATTAGATCAATTTTTTAAAGATAGAAAACATGTTTAAAAAATCTGAAAAAATTTGGAGACACACATTCATGTGTGATATACAAGCTCAAAAAGTTTTAGCTCCTAATTCGAACTACACTTAGAAGACCAAAAAAGACAAAATCAGATGTGAATAGTGTCATGTACTATTCACCACAAAGCTGGGACTATTCATACTCGAATTTATCTTTTTCGAATCTCTAATTGTAGATCAAGTTTTGAGCTGATTTTTTTTAAGTTGTAACCTAAGGGGCTGATCCTATACTAGTCTCCCCCCCAATTTTCACAGACATGTGCCGTTCTGGACCAAAGTGGACACAAAAACTACGTTTAAGGTGCAGGTTTAGAACCTTTTATGCACTAAGAAAGGGAATTCAGGTGCAAAGCCGTCAACTTCCTGTAACATTTGCTGGTGGAGCTGAACATAGCGAGGTGTTTATCCGGAGCACAACGCGACGCGCAGGCAGCTGGCCATCGCTTTCCTTCATGTGGGTGGTGGCGCGTGACTGTGTCGTGTGAGCCCAGGGGACGCACGTAGTACGTGCGTGCGTGCCGGCAACCCAATCACCAGCACCGAATTGGGATCGTCTGTTAGGGATAAGTACCAGGATGAACTTTTCCTCCCCGTTGAAAAACCGAACATGATCGCCGCCGTTCCTTTCCATGGAAATCTCTGGGTTTTCCGAGAGCGACGGAGAGCCAGGGGGAGCAAAGAGCCGGCCGGGACACCCCGCTGCCGCGCGCCCTCCCGGCACGCCTCCCTTTCACGCCGTTGCCCTCTCCGCATCCTGTCCCCGCGGGTGCATGCCGGGATAGATAGATCGAGGCGTTACGCGGTTGCCGTTTGCAGGGCCGGGCGATCGACGGTTGGCTGGCGGCAATGGCGCGGCGTGCGTGCGCGCGCGCGCGATAGGCCGGCGGATTGGTGGTGGTGGCGACTGGCGACTAGTCGCCGCGCCCGATGGGCGCCCACCCGTGTCGGGCCGGGGGCCTCCGGCGAGCGACAGGCAAGCGGCGGGCACCGCGCGTGCGATCGACAGCGGAGGGACAGAAAGGTCGGCACCTGACCCACGCATCTGCGACATGGAGCCATCCCCGTCACCTCCGTCCCCGGTCGTTCGCGGCCTCGTTCCATTATTACCAACTCCCGTTTTTCCTTTCCGCCATCGCCATGGATGATCCATCCATCGACCAAGGTCACGACAAAGCTCGCTCAGCTGCATGCACCAACCAGTTGATCGTCTGAGAGTGTCGTCTGCCGGACAATCAATTACCGGCGGGTGAATTTACTCACCGACTGCGACACACTGGCCCTCGACTGCAAGGCTTTCATATGACCACCTGCTCCGGTCCGGTGACTTGGCTGCCGGCCGGCCAGCGAGGGGTCGACAGGGAAATTTCTGCGCATCCATTCAAGTGATGACACCAAATTGACTGTGCTTCACTCATAACCGCTGTACATGTTCATTCATTCGGCCAGTCCCCACGCATTCAGTTTGCTTATTCACACACTAGTACGTATTTACCAGTGCGGTGATATTTCTCCCGAACTTTTCTGAAGTTTTCCATGCGCGTGTGTGTGAACTGAGAAGGAGAGCAATGGACAGTAGTGGATGCAAACTGCAAAGCAAGCTTGTTCCCAGCTTTCAGAGACTGATGCATGATGCAGCAGAGACGGCATAGCTGTTTTGGCATGGCATGGCATGGCATGGGTACTAGAGTAGCTACTACTGGCCGGTGATGCAACGCAACAAGTTGCAGCTGCATGCCCCTGAATGTTAGTTGGTGCTAATGGGAGCCTCCTCATCCTGTGAATGTGTGTCTCCTCATGGTATCTTGTCCCTGTTTGCATCATGCAGCATCCAAAAGGTGAAAAGATCCCTGCAGATCTCCACGGACAGCCTCTCTCTCTCTTTCTCTGAATTAGTTTTCATTTATTTTCATTCATCCAGCAGGCAGAATGCAGGACAAGCACCTCCCTTGGCGCATTGCATTGCATCCTCTTCTCCTTGCAGACCAGAGCAGGACCAACACCCTGGGAGGCTGCTGGTGCTACCCCACTATATACACGCATGTATGAAAAGTGTGCATATATAGATGTATGTGATCCTGTGCGTGGTCTGCTCCATTTGGTTGCTTGTGTTCCTTGCTGCATGGAGGGCATGCATGCATGTACATGTACAACAGTACAAGCCAGGTGTGTCCTACTGCACCTGCACATCCGTGGCCTATTCCTCCAGAGGAATAATATGCGTGTCCACTGCTGGGGGCTTCCCCATTTTGCTTGCCTGCCTGTATATGTACATGTACATGCACATGCATGCACACTACCAGTACAATACCATGTTTGCTATCATCCTCTCCCATCACTTGACCAGCCTGGTTCGCTAAGCTATCGTGCCAAATGACAAACTTGCTAACGGACAAATTGCCTGGCCAATTAGTTAACCAGTAATCTAGTTCTGATCAGTGAGTAATTAACAAAACAAGCATTTGGTCAGGGGGGCAGGCAGCAGCTAGAAGAAACAAACACACCATGTCTTCTTCTTTCCCATCATAATTTTTAGTTTCTGCACTTGAATTGAGTTAAACCAAGTGGCATGCTTAGATGCAGATGTCGAACTAAGTTCGATTTTCTTACAGTTAGTTCGTTCCCTGCTGCATGGACGCACGCATCCACCGGCATCTGCAATTCTGCATGGAGACATATATGGAAGAAACCTTAAACACGAACGACAGCCGCACGCGCGCTCTTCCTCCTAGCTACCTCAGCTAAGGTACCAGCCCACTACCATCTCTGCCATTTTTTTTTTGTTCACCAATTGTTTGTATAGATCGATCTCTTGGCCGGCCGGTGATGGCCGGCGCCGATCTACGACGAGATCAGGTCGTCCGTGTGGTTGGCGGCGTCGTTGTCGGTGGAGATGGCGACCATCTTGAGCGCGGAGGCGCCGGTGGTGAAGGCCTTCTTGCGCACGCCCATGTACTCAGGCCACGTGACGGCGCGGTAGGCGGCGGGCGTGCCGGCGAGGGCCTCCCTGAGCGGCGCCACCTTGACGTGGGCGGGCGGGCCGAGGAAGTAGCCGAGCGATATCCGGTCGCTGTCCCGGTTGACGACGGCGCGGTGGTAGACGCTGTGGAAGCGGCCGTTGGTGAGGATCTGGAAGAGGTCGCCGACGTTGACGACCATGGCCCCCGGCACGGCGGGCACCGTCACCCACCGGTCGGGGCCGTGCCGGAACAGCTGCAGCCCGGGCACCAGGCTCTGCAGCACGAAGGTGAAGAAGCCCGAGTCCGTGTGCGCGATCAGGCCCAGCGCCCGCTTCGGGTCCGGGCACTTGGGGTACCTGTGAATCAACGACACGACACAACTCCGTGTCAACCGCCGCACCGACAATATATGCTTTGCTGCATGGTGGAGTACGTGTCGTCGTGGCTGCTGCCATTTGTATTCTATTGTACTTGTACTACTGGGGTAGCAGTGGAACGTACCAGTTGAGGTGCATTGTGGCGGTCATGGTCTCGGCGATCTTGTGCTCCGACTCGACGGCGGCGACCTGCTCGCCGGTGAGCCCGAGGGCCACCAGGAACAGCTCCAGCAGCTTGTTGGCCAGCGCGCGCATCTCCCTGTGGAACTCCTCCATCACGGCGCTGCACGTCGAGGAACACGACGGACGGCGTAAGTGTCACTGTGTAAGTAAGTACTACGCACGGACACGCACGGCTAGCTGCTGCCATAGCAGAACAGGAGCAACAAGTTTCGCGCGCGTGCATGCATGCATGGTCGGAGTCGGACACGTCGCCCCGTCACGTGTGTACGGACGGTTGGCCAGAGCCAGTTAGGTAGGTGCCGTACTATGACGTGTGGTGCGCGCATCGGCGGCCGGCGTACGTACCAGAAGTGGCGGTAGTCGTGGCCGGCCTTGGGCCAGAGCTTGCGGAGGTCGGAGCGGAGGTTGGCCGGGGAGAAGGTGTAGCCCTCGGACCACATGCACTTGGAGAAGAAGGAGGAGATGGGCGGCGACCCGTAGCCGCACGAGTCGCCGGGCCGCCGCACCGCGCGCATCTTCTCCGACGCCGGCAGCGCGAACATGCCCGCGATCGCGGCCTCCACGCGCTCCAGGAGGTCCAACGGGACGCCGTGGCCCTCCAGGAGGAAGGCGCCCCAGTCCTGCGCCGCCAGCGCCACCGCCTCCGCCGCGCACGGGTCGCGCATGTCCACCACCGGCACCGCGTCCGGCCCTCCGCCCGCGCCGCTGCCGTCGACCACCGGGTGGTCGTGCAGCCCCGGCCACGCGTGCGTCTCCGGCACCCGCCGCGCCGCCCGGAAGTCGAAGTAGCGCGGGTCCTTACTCAGGTGCGACGGCGTCGGCATCCTGGCGGCACGTACGATCGGTCAAGCAAGCCAAGAAGGACCAAACCAACTCCCCGGCTGACTTTGCAGTAGTAGCTAGGAGCTCGAGCTAGCGAGCAATGGTGGAGACGGATGGATTGAGGAGTGAGTGTAAGAACGAGAGAAGTACAAGGAGCTGTATATATAGGGGGAGAAGTTTTGGAGCGTAGCGGGTTAGGAGCAGCCGAGCCAGCCGGAGGGGAATCCATCCATTAGATAATTTGATCGATTAACTAGAGAGAGAAAAAGATGAATATGCATTGCATGTTGGGAAGAGGAAGAAGATGATGAAAATGCGAACGGAGAGGAGGCTCTTTTGGAGGGATGTGGAGCGCACAAGGCCACCCGCTACGCAACACAAATCTAGCTGCCTGGCCTGGCTAGTGGCACTGGCGCCCAATTAATACACACAAACATAGAAACAAACACAGATGTAAAGTAAAGCGCCCCGTCCAAATAATTGTATGTGGTAGATAGACCCCAACCCAAATTAATTGGTGATCTGGTCCACGGGTAGAAGGTCCGTTGATTCTATATCTACTACTAGCTAATTGTGTGTGGGTTGCAAGGGGGCTACATATTTCAGTGGTTCAATAATAATCATGTTCAACGTAAATCTTACGCTCATCGTATTTTAGATTTTTGATAAGATCTGATTTAATTTGAGTACGAGTAGAAAAATGCAAGTAAGGTTTTGATTTAGGTGAGAGGTGATCTCCACCGATAATTTTCTCTCAGCATGCAACTATACATAAGAAAAGCATACCTCAATTTGCAACTGTGCATGGCAAAAGTCTATTCGTTTTCTTATGCTAATTATACTCAAATAAATGTTATAGTGTTGTAAAATAAACCATGTGCATTTTAATTTTCAGTTCACCAATTATTATGCCACGTACTCCATAAAACCAAATCTCATTGAAAGTTTTGCAACAAATGTGGCATCATCTAGTTTGTGTGTGTAGGTGATCTATGGATAGAAAAGACGATTCAGAGACATGGCGAGAAGTTGATTTTCATCTAATAGTTGACTACTGCTGACATGAGAGAGAGAGAGAGAGAGAGAGAGAGAGATGTTGGTTGTCTGCAAAGAGTACCGAGGAATTTTTGGTGCAGTAGCAACCCCTCTATGGTGTATGAGTAAAGAAAAACATGAATGCAGAAATTATAGGAGTTGCATTCTTTTTCTCCCATGTGGAGGAGGCCAACCTACAAGCATGTTAAAGGGGCATGGATCTTGGTATGAATCTGCATATGGCCATTTTTTTTTCAAAATTAACTACTCTATGTCCATCACATTCTCAATGTTGTATCTCTTGGCAAGTCCTCCTTTTCCGGTTTAAAAAAAGGAATTTTTGGAGGTTATTTGATGCCTTCAGAAGACCGATCTAGTGAAGATCAAGAGGGAAGCAAACATAGTTGCACATGAACTTACTATCCGTGTGTGGGTGTTATTTGTAAAGTTTTGTCCAATGTGTTAAACCTAGGTGAAAACGGTTGTTGAAATGTTCGCTAATCCCCCCCCCCTCAACACACACAATATTAATACTTAGAAACACAACTATTTCTACTCCCTCTGATCATTTTTACTCAGCATCTTAGAATTTTTCAAGTATAGAAGATTACGAGCCCACCACTGAGAAGTTGCAGCCAAATCACCTCCGTGCTTGCCATAGCCATAACCTTGTAATCCACTTCAGTGTTAGAACAAGGTATCGTGGCTTTCTTCCTCAAACTCTATGACAGAAGATGGAGCTAAAGAACACGAAAAATCCTTCTGTGCATTGGCGATCATCAGAACAACCCACCTAACTAGCATCAGAAAAATCATTGAGCTGATGAGGACATCGCCAGCCCCAACATAGTTGTATACTAAATCGGTTGACCACACTCCATGTTGGATTGTGATAACAATAACTTGAAGATATTTCATTGCCAATCTTAATTTAATTCGTGGATTTGATGTATCCTAGGTTCTCTAGAGAAGAAGGGAATGTCCACATCTGAAACTCGATCGAAGGTAATCAATTACCAGAATTGGGATTCATGGATGCAAAAGGGAACACATGGCCATCGAACACAATGGCACGTGAGATGTAAACACGTCCAGTGGAGGAAAGAAAACACTTGTAGCCTTTTGGGTCAAACCCCTATTAGACACATGGTTTGGACCTAAAATGAAGCTTGCGCAAACTGTAGGGGCAAATATTTAACCATCATGCACAGTCGTAAGCTTTCAAAAGAGAATGATCGGACTTCTAATCTAGTAGGCGTTCGAGGGGAGTAGACGAGTGAGTAACTCTACTAGGAATTTGGTTGATAAGATAGGTTGTTGTAAATAAAGCTTTATCCTAAAATTTCAATAGAACAAAAGATGTGCAAGGCGGGAGAGACCAACTTGGATAATGTGTATGTGTTTAAGGTATATGGATTTATTTTGCTAACGTGTGTGTGGCATGCCACATGATGAGAGATACATATAGGGTAAATGAGGGGTTTAACATCTGGTATTTGCCACCTTGATTTTTTTCCATGTCAATGATCTTTGTATTCAGTAAGCGTTCGACAAGAGTTTGAAATTTCACAAAAATCTTAACCCTCAAATTAAAGCTTGGGATGATAAAGTCAAACATATATGTTACAATCATCAATAAATCTAATATAAAATCCTTGATTTAATTGCTAGTGCACAAACACGAGGGAATTTAAGGCCCAACCATTTTGATGAAACACTCGAAGACATAGGAAAAGTCAATTGATGACTCTTGGCGTGCTGGCACGCATCACAAACTAACACAGTACTAAACTTATGATCATAAGGCATATCATTATTTTTGAGGATTTTATGAACTGATGCAAACGGCATTTGACCAAAATGGCCATGCCACAACTCTGGATAGGGTTTCATAGCCACTCAAGCATAACCCTCTTTTGACTAAATCCTTAAAACAAAACGAATGAGGATGATACTCATCGAAATGGTTATTTTAAAAGGTTAAGAAATGAACAATTAACAAATTTTGAAAAACTTTAGGTGCGTGTAGAGTACTATTTAGGTGGATATTGTGATGAGGTACGGATTTTGGAGTGACCAACAACACTTGACCCTTCCCCTTGTACATGTTCTTTAACGATTAGACGTTTGAGCTCGCCCATGATACGACCTGTCACACTGGTATATGTATACCAGTTAGTGTCGATGTCATAGGGGTGAGTAGCAACATAGTCAGCGGTGTGTGAATCCTCACATTGGAAGATGTGGACATATTGGTGTTAGCACATCAACGCCTCATGCCCTAACTTCTTGTTGAGCTAGAAGTGAGCGCGTGATCGTCAAAACTATCACACCTATCGTCGCCGCCCTGATTCTGTCTATAGCCACGACTGTCAACGAATTTCACATCAATCCTAACAGGGGTACTAAGGAGGGAGTACATGGAATTTTTCATTGAGGGGACACCATGTCATTAGACTAGGATGAGACTTGGACACAGAACATAATCACACATGATTTACCTAGGTTCAGCCCCCAGGATGGGTAAGCTGACTAAGAACCCTACTTCCTACCTTGATATTTCCTTATATGTGTGGGTATTACAAAGGATTACAATGTCGGTGGAGGGACTCGGTGAGTTCTAAAGATGGCAGAGATTGGATCATTAAGCGTTAGTATCCTTCTATGTGGTATAGGAAAAACTCTGGGGATGGAGAGATCCCTTTCCATGGTGCCACTAGTACCCCTTATATAGCACCGGTTATGGAAGGCATGAATGTTGGTGCATTGCGGCGTACAAGTATAGGAGTCAGGCATGGTGTGGTATACAACACATTTGACCATTTTCCTATGTTCATAGAGTGTTTCCATGTTCCTTGAGGTCTTATGATGGTAACCCTCCTCCTGAGGCAGTGGAGCTCATCTTGATGTCGGATGGGTGTCCTTGGGCTTGTTGGAGCCCTTTTTGGCACTGAATGGAGATAGCTTGATAGTGATTTGACTTATCACCGACAACGACCAATGCCCATACTTTCCATTTGTGTTGCACCATTGTTACACAATGTTTGCGGACTACTGATGTCTGCCCCGCGTTGACAGGTTTCTAGTGATAGACCGCCTCAAGACTCGGGAGTTGGTAGTAGAGCTCCCTGAGGAGTGCCTTGTCGGTTATGGATGTGATGGACGAGATGAGTAGATTGAAGTCCCGCGTTGAGGCTCGGAAGGATGCATGAGGTAATATCCTCACCTAATAAGGGGTTCCTCACTGTTGCAGCGAATCGATGAGTCCCTTTGAAGGAAATACGCCCTAGAGGCAATAATAAAGTTCTTATTTATATTTCCTTATATCATGATAAATGTTTATTATTCATGCTAGAATTGTATTAGAAACTTAGTACATGTGTGAATACATAGGCAAATAGAGTGTCACTAGTATGCCTCTACTTGACTTGCTCGTTGAATCAAAGATGGTTAAGTTTCCTAGCCATAGACATGAGTTGTCATTTGATTAATGGGATCACATCATTAGAGAATGATGTGATTGATTTGACCCATTCCGTTAGCTTAGCATTTGATCATTTAGTATATTGCTATTTCTTTCTTCATGACTTATACATGTTCCTATGACTATGAGATTATGCAACTCCCGAATACCGGAGGAACACTTTGTGTGGTACCAAACGTCACAACGTAACTAGGTGATTATAAAGGTTCTCTACAGGTGTCTCCGATGGTACTTGTTGAATTGGCGTAGATCGAGATTAGGATTTGTCACTCCGATTGTCGGAGAGGTATCTCTGGGCCCTCATGGTAATGCACATCACTATATGTTGGGGAACGTAGTAATTTCAAAAAATTTCCTACGCACACGCAAGATCATGGTGATGCATAGCAACGAGAGGGGAGAGTGTTGTCTACGTACCCTCGTAGACCGAAGCGGAAGCGTTGACGCAACGTAGAGGAAGTAGTCGTATGTCTTCCCGATCCGACCGATCCAAGCACCGTTACTCCGGCACCTCCGAGTTCTTGGCACACGTTCAGCTCGATGACGCACCCCTAGCTCCGATCCAGCAAAGCTTCGGGGAGGAGTTCCGTCAGCACGACGGCGTGGTGACAATCTTGATGTTCTACCGGCGCAGGGCTTCGCCTAAGCACTGCAACGATATATTCGAGGTGGAATATGGTGGAGGGGGGCACCGCACACGGTTAAGGAACGATCACGAAGATCAACTTGTGTATCCATGGGGTGCCCCCTGCCCCCGTATATAAAGGAGCAAGGGAGGGAGGAGGCCGGCCCTAGGTTTGGGCGCGCCAGGGGAGTCCTACTCCCACCGGGAGTAGGATTCCACCTTTCCTAGTCCAACTAGGTCAAGGCGGGAAAGAGGGGAAGAGGGGAAGGAAGGGAGAGAGGGGCCGCGCCCCAAACCCCTTGTCCAATTCGGACTGGGCTTGGGAGGGGCGCGCGCCACCTCCTGGTCCTTCCCACTAAGGCCCATCAAGGCCCATTGCTTCTTCTTCGTATTCCCGTAACTCCCCGGTACCTTCGAAAATACCCGAACCACTCAGAACCCTTCCGATGTCCGAATATAGTCGTCCAATATATCGATCTTTACGTCTCGACCATTTCGAGACTCCTCGTCATGTCCCCGATCTCATCCGGGACTCCGAACTCCTTCGGTACATCAAAACTCATAAACTCATTATATAACTGTCATCGAAACCTTAAGCGTGCGGACCCTACGGTTCGAGAACAATGTAGACATGACCGAGACACGTCTCCGGTCAATAACCAATAGCGGGACCTGGATGCCCATATTGGCTCCTACATATTCTACGAAGATCTTTATCGGTCAGACCGCATAACAACATACGTTGTTCCCTTTGTCCATCGGTATGTTACTTGCCCGAGATTCGATCGTCGGTATCCAATACCTAGTTCAATCTCGTTACCGGCAAGTCTCTTTACTCGTTCCGTAATACATCATCCCGCAACTAACTCATTAGTTGCAATGCTTGCAAGGCTTAAGTGATGTGCATTACCGAGAGGGCCCAGAGATACCTCTCCCACAATTGGAGTGACAAATCCTAATCTCGAAATACGCCAACCCAACATCTACCTTTGGTGACACCTGTAGTACTCCTTTATAATCACCCAGTTACGTTGTGACGTTTGGTAGCACCCAAAGTGTTCCTCCGGCAAACGGGAGTTGCATAATCTCATAGTCAAAGGAACATGTATAAGTCATGGATAAAAGCAACAGCAACATACTAAACGATCGGGTGCTATGCTAATGGAATGGGTCATGTCAATCATATCATTCAACTAATGATGTGACCTTGTTAATCAAATGACAACTCCTTTGTCCATGGTTAGGAAACTTAACCATCTTTGATTAACAAGCTAGTCAAGTAGAGGCATACTAGTGACACTCTGTTTGTCTATGTATCCACACATGTATTATGTTTCCAGTTAATACAATTCTAGCATGAATAATAAACATTTATCATGATATGTAAGGAAATAAATAATAACTTTATTATTGCCTCTAGGGCATATTTCTTTCAGTCTCCCACTTGCACTAGAGTCAATAATCTAGGTCACATCACCATGTGATTAACTCACATCACCATGTGATTAACTTGATAGTTCACATCATCATGTGATTAACACCCATAGTTCACATCGCCATGTGACCAACACCCAAAGGGTTTGCTAGATTCAGTAATCTAGTTCACATCGCTATGTGATTAACACCCAAAGAGTACTACGGTGTGGTCATGTTTTGCTTGTGAGAGAAGTTTAGTCAACGGGTCTGCCACATTCAGATCCGTTATGTATTTTGCAATTTTCTATGTCTACAATGCTCTGCACGGAGCTACTCTAGCTAATTGCTCCCACTTTCAATATGTATCTAGATCGAGACTTAGAGTTATCCAGATCGGTGTCAAAACTTGCATCGATGTAACCCTTTACGTCAAACCTTTTGTCACCTCCATAATCGAGAAACATATCCTTATTCCACTAAGGATAACTTTGACCGCTGTCCAGTGATCTACTCCTAGGTCACCATTGTTCTCCCTTGCTTAACTCAGTGTAGGGTATACAATAGATCTGGTAAACAGCATGGCATACTTTATAGAACCTATGGCCGAGGCATAGGGAATGACTTTCATTCTCTTTCTATCTTATGCCGTGGTCAGGCTTTGAGTCTTACTCAATTTCACACCTTGTAACACAGGAAAGAACTCTTTCTTTGACTGTTCCATTTTGAACTACTTCAAAATCCTGTCAAGGTATGTACTCATTGAAAAAACTTATCAAGCGTCTTGATCTATCTCTATAGATATTGATGCTCAATATGTAAGCAGCTTCACCGAGGTCTTCCTTTGAAAAACTCCTTTCAAACACTTCTTTTGTGCTTTACAGAATAATTCTACATTATTTCTGATCCACAATATGTCATACATATACTTATCAGAAATGCTGTAGTGCTCCCACTCACTTTCTTGTAAATACAGGCTTCACTGCAAGTCTGTATAAAACTATATGCTTTGATCAACTTATCAAAGTGTGTATTCCAACTCCGAGATGCTTGCACCAGTCCATAGATGAATCGCTGGAGCTTGCATATTTTGTTAACACCTTTAGGATCTACAAAACCTTCTAGTTGCATCGTATACAACTCTTCTTTAATAAATCCTTTAAGGAATGCAGTTTTGTTTATCCATTTGCCGGATTTCATAAAATGCGGTAATTGCTAACATGATTCGGACAGACTTAAGCATAGATACGAGTGAGAAACTCTCATCGTAGTCAACACCTTGAACTTGTCGAAAACCCTTTTTGCGACAATTCTAGCTTTGTAGATAGTAACACTACTATCATCGTCCGTCTTCCTCTTGAAGATCCATTTATTTTCTATGGCTTGCCGATCATCGAGCAAATCCACCAAAGTCCATACTTTGTTTTCATACATGGATCAAATCTCAGATTTCATGGCCTCAAACCATTTCGCGGAATCTGGGCTCATCATCGCTTCCTCATAGTTCGCAAGTTCATCATGGTCTAGTAACATGACTTCCAGAACAGGATTACCGTACCACTCTGGTGCGGATCTCACTCTGGTTTACTTACGAGATTCGGTAGTAACTTGATTTTGAAGTTATATGATCATTATCATTAGCTTCCTTACTAATTGGTGTAGTAGTCACAAGAACAGATTTCTGTGATGAACTACTTTCCAATAAGGGAGAAGGTACAATTACCTTATCAAGTTTTCTACTTTCCTCCCACTCACTTCTTTCGAGAGAAACTCCTTCTCTGGAAAGGATCCATTCTCAGCAATGAATATCTTGCCTTTGGATCTGTGATAGAAGGTGTACCCAACTGTCTTCTTTGGGTATCCTATGAAGACATACTTCTCGATTTGGGTTTGAGCTCATCAGGATGAAACTTTTTCATATAAGCATCACAACCCCAAACTTTAAGACAAGACAACTTTGGTTTCTTGCCAAACCATAGTTCATATGGTGTCGTCTCAACGGATTTTGATGGTGCCCTATTTAATGTGAATGCAGCTGTCTCTAATGCATGATCCCAAAACTATAGTGGTAAATCGGTAAGAAACATCATAGATTGCACTATATCCAATAAAGTACGGTTATGACGTTCGGACACACCATTATGCTGTGGTGTTCCAGGTGGCGTGAGTAGTGAAACTATTTCACATTGTTTAACTGAAGGCCAAACTCGTAACTCAAATATTTTACCTCTGCGATCATATCGTAGAAACTTTTATTTTCTTGTTACGATGATTCTCTACTTCACTCTGAAATTCTTTGAACTTTTCAAACATTTCAGACTTATGTTTCATCAAGTAGATATACCCATATCTGCTCAAATCATCTGTGAAGGTTAGAAAATAATGATACTTGTCGCGAGCCTTAATATTCATCGGACCACATACATCAGTATGTATGATTTCCAACAAATCTGTTGCTTGCTCCATTGTTCCGGAGAACGGCGTTTTAGTCATCTTGCCCAAGAGGCATGGTTCGCAAGCATCAAGTGATTCATAATCAAGTGATTCCAAAATCCCATCAGCATGGAGTTTCTTCATGCGCTTTACACCAATATGACCTAAACGGCAGTGCCACAAATAGGTTGCACTATCATTATTAACTTCGCATCTTTTGGTTTCAATATTATGAATATGTGTATCACTACGATCGAGATCCAATGAACTATTTTCATTGGGTGTGTATGTCCATAAAAGGTTCTATTCATGTAAACAGAACAACAATTGTTCTCTAACTTAAATGAATAATCGTATTGCAATAAACATGATCAAATCATATTTATGCTCAATGCAAACACCAAATAACACTTATTTAGGTTCATCACTAATCCCGAAAGTATAGGGAGTGTGCGATGATGATCATATCAATCTTGGAACTACTTCCAACTTTCATCGTCACTTCACCCTTAACTAGTCTTTGTTCATTCTGCAACTCCCGTTTCGAGTTACTACTCTTAGCAACTGAACCAGTATCAAATACCGAGGGGTTGCTATGAACACTAGTAAAATACATATCAATAATCTGTATATCAAATATACCTTTGTTCACTTCGCCATCCTTCTTATCCGCCAAATACTTGGGGCAGTTCCGCTTCCAGTGACCAGTCCCTTTGTAGTAAACGCACTCAGTCTCAGGCTTAGGTCCAGACTTGGGCTTCTTCACTTGAGCAGCAACTTGCTTGCCATTCTTCTTGAAGTTCCCCTTCTTCCCTTTGCCCTTTACTTGAAACTAGTGATCTTGTCAACCATCAACGCTTGATGCTCTTTCTTGATTTCTACCTCCATCGATTTCATCATTATGAAAAAGTTCGGGAGTCGTTTTCGTCATCCCTTGCATACTATAGTTCATCACGAAGTTCTACTAACTTGGTGATGGTGACTAGAGAATTCTATCAATCACTATCTTATCTGGAAGATTAACTCCCACTTGATTCAAGCGATTGTAGTACCCAGACAATCTGAGCACATGCTCACTAGTTGAGCGATTCTCCTCCATCTTTTAGCTATAGAACTTGTTGGAGACTTCATATCCCTCAACTCGGGTAGTTGCTTGAAATATTAACTTCAACTACTGGAACATCTCATATGGTCCATGACGTTCAAAACGTCTTTGAAGTCCCGATTCTAAGCCGTTAAGCATGGTGCACTAAACTATCAAGTAGTCATCATATTGAGCTAGCCAAACGTTCATAACGTCTGCATCTGCTCCTGCAATGGGTCTGTCACCTAGCGGTGCATTAAGGACATAATTCTTCTGTGCAGCAATGAGCATAAACCTCAGATCACGGATCCAATCCGCATCATTGCTACTAATATTTTTCAACACAATTTTCTCTAGGAACATATCAAAATAAACATAGGGAAGCAACAACGCGAGCTATTGATTTACAACATAGATATGCTAATACTACTAGGACTAAGTTCATGATAAATTAAAGTTCAATTAATCATATTACTTAAGAACTCCCACTTAGATAGACATCCCTCTAATCCTCTAAGTGATCACGTGATCCAAATCAAACTAAACCATAACCGATCATCACGTGAAATGGATTAGTTTTCAATGGTGAACATCATCATGTTGATCATATCTACTATATGATTCATGCTCGACCTTTCGGTCTCCGTATTCCGAGGTCATATCTTATATGCATAGCTCGTCAAGTATAACCTGAGTATTCCGCGTGTGCAACTGTTTTGCACCCGTTGTATTTGAACGTAGAGCCTATCACACCCGATCATCATGTGGTGTCTCAGCACGAAGAACTTTCGCAACGGTGCATACTCAGGGAGAACACTTCTTGATAATTAGTGAGAGATCATCTTATAATGCTACCGTCAATCAAAGCAAGATAAGATGCATAAAAGATAAACATCACATGCAATCAATATAAGTGATATGATATGGCCATCATCATCTTGTGCTTGTGATCTCCATCTCCGCAGCACTGTCATGATCACCATCGTCACCGGCGCGACACCTTGATCTCCATCGTAGCATCGTTGTCGTCTCGCCAATCTTATGCTTCTACGACTATCGCTACCGCTTAGTGATAAAGTAAAGCATTACAGGGCGATTGCATTGCATACAATAAAGCGACAACCATACGGCTCCTGCCGGTTGCCGATAGCTCGGTTACAAAACATGATCATCTCATACAATAAAATTTAGCATAATGTCTTGACCATATCACATCACAACATGCCCTGCAAAAACAAGTTAGACGTCCTCTACTTTGTTTGTTGCAAATTTTACGTGGCTGCTACGGGCTGAAGCAAGAACCAATCTCACCTACGCATCAAAACCACAACGATACTTCGTCAAATAGACTCCGTTTTAACCTTCTCAAGGACCGGGCGTAGCCATACTCGGTTCAACTAAAGTTGGTGAGACAGTCTCCCGCAAGCCATCTGTGTGCAAAGCACGTCGAGGGAACCAGTCTCGCGTAAGCGTACGTGTAAGGTTGGTCCGGGTCGTCTCATCCAACAATACCGCTGACCCAAAGTATGACATGCTGGTAGGCAGTATGACTTGTATCGTCCACAACTCACTTGTGTTCTACTCGTGCAAATAACATAAAACCAAAAAAAACCTAGGCTCGGATGCCACTGTTAGGGAACGTAGTAATTTCAAAAAAATTCCTACGCACACGCAAGATCATGGTGATGCATAGCAACGAGAGGGGAGAGTGTTGTCTACGTACCCTCGTAGACCGAAGCGGAAGCGTTGACGCAACGTAGAGGAAGTAGTCGTACATCTTCCCGATCCGGCCGATCCAAGCACCGTTACTCTGGCACCACCGAGTTCTTGGCACACGTTCAGCTCGATGACGCACCCCTAGCTCCGATCCAGCAAAGCTTCGGGGAGGAGTTCCGTCAGCACGACGGCGTGGTGACAATCTTGATGTTCTACCGGCGCAGGGCTTCGCCTAAGCACTGCAACGATATATTCGAGGTGGAATATGGTGGAGGGGGCACCGCACACGGCTAAGGAACGATCACGAAGATCAACTTGTGTATCCATGGGGTGCCCCCTGCCCCTGTATATAAAGGAGCAAGGGAGGGAGGAGGCCGGCCCTAGGTTTGGGCGCGCCAGGATTCCACCTTTCCTAGTCCAACTAGGTCAAGGGGGGAAAGAGGGGAAGAGGGGAAGGAAGGGAGAGAGGGGCCGCGCCCCAAACCCCTTGTCCAATTCGGACTGGGCTTGGGAGGGGCGCGCGCCACCTCCTGGTCCTTCCCACTAAGGCCCATCAAGGCCCATTGCTTCTTCCTCGTATTCCCGTAACTCCCCGGTACCTCCGAAAATACCCGAACCACTCAGAACCCTTCCGATGTCCGAATATAGTCGGCCAATATATCGATCTTTACGTCTCGACCATTTCGAGACTCCTCGTCATGTCCCCGATCTCATCCGGGACTCCGAACTCCTTCGGTACATCAAAACTCATAAACTCATTATATAACTGTCATCGAAACCTTAAGCGTGCGGACCCTACGGTTCGAGAACAATGTAGACATGACCGAGACATGTCTCCGGTCAATAACCAATAGCGGGACCTGGATGCCCATATTGGCTCCTACATATTCTACGAAGATCTTTATCGGTCAGACCGCATAACAACATACGTTGTTCCCTTTGTCCATCGGTATGTTACTTGCCCGAGATTCGATCGTCGGTATCCAATACCTAGTTCAATCTCGTTACCGGCAAGTCTCTTTACTCGTTCCGTAATACATCATCCCGCAACTAACTCATTAGTTGCAATGCTTGCAAGGCTTAAGTGATGTGCATTACCGAGAGGGCCCAGAGATACCTCTCCCACAATTGGAGTGACAAATCCTAATCTTGAAATACGCCAACCCAACATCTACCTTTGGTGACACCTGTAGTACTCCTTTATAATCACCCAGTTACGTTGTGACGTTTGGTAGCACCCAAAGTGTTCCTCCGGCAAACGGGAGTTGCATAATCTCATAGTCAAAGGAACATGTATAAGTCATGGATAAAAGCAACAGCAACATACTAAACGATCGGGTGCTATGCTAATGGAATGGGTCATGTCAATCATATCATTCAACTAATGATGTGACCTTGTTAATCAAATGACAACTCCTTTGTCCATGGTTAGGAAACTTAACCATCTTTGATTAACAAGCTAGTCAAGTAGAGGCATACTAGTGACACTCTGTTTGTCTATGTATCCACACATGTATTATGTTTCCAGTTAATACAATTCTAGCATGAATAATAAACATTTATCATGATATGTAAGGAAATAAATAATAACTTTATTATTGCCTCTAGGGCATATTTCCTTCACTATAAGCCTTGCAAGCAATGTAACTAATGAGTTAGTTGCAGGATGATGCATTACAGAATGAGTAAAGAGACTTGCCGGTAACGAGATTGAACTAGGTATTGAGATACCGACGATCGAATCTCGGGCAAGTAACATACCGATGACAAAGAGTACAACGTATGTTGTTATGTGGTTTGACCGATAAAGATCTTCGTAGAATATGTAGGAGCCAATATGAGCATCCAGGTTCCGCTATTGGTTATTGACCGGAGATGAGTCTCGGTCATGTCTACATAGTTCTCGAACCCGTAGGGTCCGCATGCTTAACGTTCGGTGACGATATCGGCACTATGAGTTTATGTGTTTTGATGTACCGAAGGTTGTTCGGAGTCCCGGATATGATCACGGACATGACGAGGAGTCTCGAAATAGTCGAGACATAAATATCGATATATTGGATGACTATGTTTGGACATCGGAAGGGTTTCGAGTGAGTTCGAACATATAGCGGAGTACCGGGGGGGGGGGGGGGTTACCGGAACCCCCCGGGGAGTTTAATGGGCCATATGGTCCTTAGTGGAGAGAGAGAGGGACGGCCAGGGCAGGCCGCGCGCCCCCTCCCCCTCTGGTCTGGATTGGACTAGGAGGGGGGCCCTTTCCTTCTCCATTTCCCCTCCTTCCTTCTCTCCTACTCCTACTATATGGAAGGGGGAATCCTACTCCCGGTGGGAGTAGGACTCCCCAGGGCGCGCCATAGTAGAGGGCCGACCCTCCCCCTCCTCTATTCCTTTATATACGGGGGAGGGGGCGCCCAACAGACACACAAGTTGATCATTGATCTCTTAGCCGTGTGCGGTGCCCCCCTCCACCATAATCCACCTCGGTCATATCGTCGTAGTGCTTAGGCGAAGCCCTGCGCTGGTGGCTTCATCATCACCATCATCACGCCTTCGTGCTGACGAAGCTCTCCCTCGACACTCTGCTGGAGTGTGAGTTCATGGGACGTCACCGAGCTGAACGTGTGCAGAACGCGGAGGTGTCGTACGTTCGGTACTAGGATCGGTCGATCGTGAAGGCGTACGACTACATCAACCGCGTTGTCATAACACTTTCTCTTTCGGTCTATGAGGGTACGTGGACAACACTCTCCCTTCTCGTTGCTATGCATCACCATGATCTTGCGTGTGCGTAGGAAAATTTTGAAATTACTACGTTCCAACACCCTTCACCTTGTCGAAGTACTCATTTGTCTTGAGGTCCATGTTCCGTAGTGTGGCTAGGTGCATGCACACCTCATGCTCTTGGCTTTTAATTGAAAAGTGAACATGCCCCCAATAAGATGGGTGCACTTGCTATTAGACTCTAGACAAACTATATGTTTCATGGGTGTTATCTGACCCATCTATGTAGCCGAACATACGATACCCGCGGAGGCAGGGAAGCAATGTGCCTTCTAAAGGACAAATATGTCTCGTGTCAGCTTGATGTCGACGAGTGAGCGAAAGAGATCATTGTACTGCTCGAGAAAGACGAACAAATACCACTTATGTGGAAGATAGCTATTGTACCATGTAAAACAAAGAGGAGATTGGTGTTTTGTGTTTTCGACTGGTGCTCATAAGGGAGCAGGTTGCCTCTAATATATGGATAAGGTCACACATCGATTAATGTTGTGTATATGCGGAGACAGAGGTATTACCGTCAGATAACAGGTTCCAAATATCTTTTGGTAAAGGGCTCTTTAACTAACTTAAAATGTGGCATCAAGAGGATAGAAACCATAATGAGCAACACTTGGTCTTTGCATAACTAAGATACACACGGTCAAACACTAACAATCCAGCAATAATAATAATAATAATAATAATAATAATAATAATAATAATAATAATAATAATAATAATAATAATAACTGATATATCGGCAAAAGGTAGTCATATAGGACCAACACTATGCTTATGTCGAAGAAGATGGTGGACCAATCGGAAGATTATACTGCCACCCATGTTTGGTAAAAACCTCCTTGAACAATGGTTGGTACTCCGTTTAGTGTAGCATATAAATGTATGAAGCGAGTGCATATAACAAAAAATAATAACTTGCATAGGAGCAAAGCTTTTGCCATAAAAAACCAAATCATTTTCACATAGTCAAAGCGTCCATAATAAGCCATATGCTCTCACCCTTACTAGCATTTTGAACAGGTTCCAAATATGTAAAGGATTATGGCTGTATGCATGACATGATACAGAGGTGAGAGGTCGGGAGTATTCTTCCTTTTTAAAACCAATAATATACGAAGGAACATTGGCGCGTGCGGTGGCATGGGTACGATATCTGTCATTCATGTAGGTCTTACAGAAAGGCGAAGAGAAAAACAAAAGGTAATACGTACGTGATATCTCTGCTGCTCGAGGGCACTATAACTAACACGAGTAAAACAAAGCACGCGATCCAGAACATATGTAATCCATATGGCCCTTCAGTGGGCAGTATATTATGTGCAGAAAAACCGGTTGCAGCGACGACGGGGACAGGGAAAGAAACACAACAAAGAGGATGACGTACGATCGAGCGAGCGACTTTGTGATGGTGGTGAGGATCCCGAGGTTGCTGCCTCAGCTGGGACAAACAGGACTCGCGCGCGCAGCGCACGCCACGGCTGCGTTCTCCTTGTCGCGGACGCCATGGGCGTCACTGCTCGCCTTCCCCCGCTTGAACAAACCACAGAGCACCTCGCCTCACGGCTCCAGTTGTGCTACTGCTACCGAGCTCCGAGAAAGAAGCAAATTATAACATTGAAAAAAAAGAATCTCCACATCGCAATGAAAAGACCATAAAAAATAAAATATATTGTTGTGCACTAACATGATGTTTGTTTACCCTTAAAAATATCAAATGCTAATTTCACACATAACATAAGAAAGAAGAGGGTAAATTATACAGTATTCACCAAAAAATAATATTTTAATTCCTTAAAAGTAAATCTCCTAATCCTTTTTTGTTACTATTACTTCTATTCACATTGCTCGAGAGCGTCATGTAATAAAACCGAAAAACTATGGAAACACTAGATATGTTCTCAGAGCATCGGAGAAAATCACAGTATGACGAGTTGTGCCGTTCTCTCCTTTCCACGGGGAGAGCTGCCCTATTGTATTTTTGGCATCAAATATTAAGGTTTTTGTACGACATGAGACCGTACACAACGCAAAAAATCCCTATAAATGAGAGAACGGTGAAACGAATCGTCGCATTTCTTAAAACAGAAATTAATGCCGGCGCTTCAGACAGTGCCTCGTTGAGTGATCTAGCGGGTGACAATTCTGTTTGTGGGACAGAAAATGTCACAACGAGCAAGTTCTTGGTTAGGTATATTCCATCCTTTGTTGATTGGTTGTCTAGAAAACAGCTTTCAGACATTACTACAACCATACGTCCAGTGTATTGCTGGTATGAACCCACTTTGCCAGAAACCGCGACACGCTACTGAATGGGATAAGACTGATAGAAATTTTAGTTTACTAGAAATAGTAATGCTACACTATGTAGTGTTGACATTGTTTGCCTTTGGATTAGTGGAAATATACCCTTGTTTTGTACAACATCTACAAACTTGCCCCTGTTCTCTTCCTAACCTCTCATGCATATAAGCATGTGCGCCCTTTTATAAAACTGAATTTTCACACATGGTGCATGCCTATTTGACATTTACTGGGCAAGATGACTCCCTAGTTTCGGATGCATTTTTTATAGCAAAAACCTTATTTATTTTCTTTTGGAACAGAAAATAAAAACCTAGTGTTCCTTGTATGACCTGAGGACAAACTGTGCTACATTATTTTCTAATTAGATGCTTTGAGGCATCGAATGTTTTTTAATAAAGTATAGACACAAACGCTCATACTCTCACCCCTATAAGCATCACAGAGAGACTACTGGCACATCATTTTGAGATGGATAAAGTCGCCAAAGAAACCTTAGTAGTCGACGGGAACGTCTATTTTCACTGAACGCACATCGCCGGAAGACCTGATATAAATTCAGGAAAATGTGAGCACCAGTGTCATGTCTAGGACATGGACTGATGGGCGGGGATACCACTGTCCTACTAACATCTGACTACAAGTTGGTTTGCGCCACATCTGTTTATTATATTATACTCATATGCATCTACTCATTGGAAGAATTCCAAACAGTACAAAATAGATAAACTCTAAAACTGTGCGTGGATAAGCGCCTTGGAATGTCCAGAGTGTAGATCTGAATTGGCTTGGACGGTTGTCTGTGCTCTTGTCTTAACATGAAATTGGACGGGTGATAGCGTGTAACAGGGACCCACCGTGAGATCTCAACCTTGCATTCTTAATTATAACATAAGTGACCAATGATTGCACATAGTGGGGAATATCTATAAACTTTATTACTCCCTCCGTTCCAAATTACTTGTCGCGATTTTAGTTCAAATTTGAACTAAAACCACGACGAGTAATTTGGAACGGATGGAGTACTATTTTACAAGTTACCAGCAAACATTCACATGCATGTCACCTTTGACCAACATAATTGGAATATGGGAAATATAGAGTTCGCTTGATATTTACAAGTGAGCTTACCAAAATTTTGCATGTACTCTCACTTGGATAGATATGAAATACTTTAAAAACAACATGTAACTTGGTACTTTTCTAAGGATGCTTGTATGCATTAGACATATTACAAGCACAAAGCATTTTAAGCCCACATATGTATATCTATCATCATGAAAAAACTAAGAACATTGTCAGGAAGATAATACTCCCTCCATTCCTTGATATAAGGTGTATAGATTTTTAAGAAAAAGTCCAAAATATAAGGTGTATTGCGTTGTACCACTTGTTTGGATAATTTATTGAGGGATTTGATTACATTTCCTTATATCATGCAACCTCCTCTATTTTCTCATGTCAACTAGTTAGGTGTAATCTCGCCCAAAATTTGTGAAATTTTCCCTCCACATGTGTTCTTTAATTTTCGTGCCAGAAACTATACACCCTATATTTAGGAACGGAGGGAGTATTAAAGACTGGAGAGCAAAGACATGCAACTTTTTAAACACAAAGTGTCACAATTTTTTTAAAAAAATTGTAAGCACAAGAACAACAATCTCATGTGTACAAAAGTGTATCGCATTAAATTCATCCATAACTATTGGATGGATAACTATAGAATTGGGTCAATGGTTTCGAACGACTCAGATCAAAGGCCGACAAACTCTTGTTTTTTTTAATAATTGTACAGTTTGTTGTATTAATTTCAAACCTTAATGTGACAAAGGTACACTTTGTTCTTACACCGCAAAAAAGGCACACTTTGTTCTTGTTATCTCGAATACCATACAGTAAGTACATTATTTAGCTACCCCTCCCCCCCCCCTCCCCTCACACACACACACACAAATCCGAGAAAACTTAGTAAAAAAAGAATAGTCCAACATAAGTGAGAATAAATTAAATCAGCAACTCACAAAAGCTAAAAATATACAATTGCGCTTAGCTCAATTTAACTGCACACCACATTCTCCAAGTTTTTCTTTTCAAGATTAGTTTAACTTTGCAAAGGATACATTATTGAAAAGGCATGCATATACAATATTGTTCCTTCACAGTCAACATTAATACTAACCAACTGCATTAGGACACCTAACAAGTTTCCAAACGGCCGTACACCCGACCAATAATAGAAAATGCATAGGGTTGCATGGTTCCTTTGGGGTATCCCTTGTCCAAATATTGGAGAGAGTACAACTATTACTTGGTACCTCCTACGTAAACTTAGACGGGCCTCTGCACTTGGAGCCATCCATCCAGCCACTTGAAAAGAGAAGGAATATTTACATGTTGGGATCTGAGAAAAAAACAGCACCTTCCTCCGTCTGTTTTTTTAGATGTTAATCGTGCTTGGTTAGTTAATTAGCTGGCTATAGCTATGTCCCATGATAATATACTCTTTTGGTTAGTTAGCTAGCTATAGCTGTGGCCTATGATAACATTTTTATTTCAATTAAGAAAAGACGCTTATATAAACACATCACATACAATACTACTCATGCACGCAGTCACAAAACTATGCAAATCACATGCTAGTACGAAAACCGCTTGGCGAAATCTACTAAACTAGATACCCCGAGCATTGTTGTAGAAATTTTGTTAAACAAATCCATAAATAGATGCTAAAAAACTAGAACTATTACAAAATCAAATGTGAGAGTGCACTCAGTTTAGATTTTGAAAACAATAAATTATATGAAGTATGTGTCAAAATGAGGGATGAAAGCAGAAAACCTTTTGGATTCAAATTAACCGAATGCTACTTTTTAGCAATAATTTGAATCATGAACTACATAAATTTTGTCGAAGCTTCCAACACATACCACCCATGAGATCGTGACTACACAATAATCAATGCAAGCATATTAACTTATGATTGATATGCATAAGTGATGAGGTGGCATGACTGCATGGATAGATTAGTGCAAAAAATAGATGACTTGTGACAACATGCATGACTTGTTGATGTGGCATGCCTACATGGAGAGGAAAAAAATATATAATGAGTTACAATTCTTTAGGAATAGAGCACTCCTACCGAGTGTACTTGCCCATAAGTATATATGAGCATCCTAACATTCAAAACTTGGTGGATTAATCATAGAGTGGACGAATGCATAAGACACCTATTTTCACGATCTGGACCATCGTTGTCCTACATATAAACTTCTCCACGTATATAGCATATATCCTACACATATATAGGGTATGTATTCGATATAATCGTTTGCATGTGGGACCCATGTTTGGGGGGGGGGGGGCATATATCTTGGGCGCTGCTAGGCATCAACCCACTGATTTCCTAGAGAAATCAGTCGGGTCGCCAGCCATCTGATCCAGCTCCTCCCATCCCTTGGGTAGGTCAAAGCACACATGCATGTCGTTCTTCTTCCCATACTCCAATCAACTCTCCTACTTCGATCTCGTTGAGTTGTAGCAAGGAAACTACCCACCGTTGCTGCGTAGCATCCCCACCGTCGCTGCATCAAAGCATAGCAGTTGCCGCCGACAAGCGCTGTAGGGAGCCACCGCCTAGCGCTCCACCGCAGCATCAGGAAGCCATTGATGACCGCTCCATTGTAGCACTGAGCGCTGCAATGAAGCACCAAAGCCATCGACGAGCGCACCCTTGCAACACCGTGCGCTACATCACAACTCTGATAGACGCCGACGAGCGCTCCATTACAAGACCAAGCGCTGCATCGTAGCTCCGATAGACACCGACGAGCGCTGCATTGCAGCACGAGCCATCAGCGAGGGCTCCATTGAAGCATTGAGTGCTGCATCACAGCTTCGAGAGCCATCTCCCACAATGGTGCGCGAGCGTGACTCCCACTGCGGCCTCGATGATTGCCCATCCAGCAATCTGCATCATCGATGGTGTTGCAGCAACACCCCATTGTAGCACCTCCATCGGCCGTCATTGCCCATGCAGGTGATTGGAGGACTTCCTTTTGCTTTGCAGAAGCGGGCAGGAGTGCTACTTGTGAGCTGCATTGGGATTTCCCCGAAGAGGAAGGATGAAGCAATATAGTAGCGGATAGAACTTCCCTTAGTGAGAACCAAGGTTATCGAACCAATAGGAAAACCACGCAAATGCCTACTAAATAGTACCTACACACACAAGAGAAAATAATTGCACTCAACGCGGGCAAGAGGGTTGTCTATCCCCTTGTAATCATTAATTGCAAGGATTAAATTTGATAGTAGTATATAGATAAATTGCAAAGCAAAATAAAATAAGTAAAATTACAACAAGGTATTTTGGTTTTTGTAATATGATTAAAGTAGACCCAGGGGCCATAGTTTTCACTAGAGACTTCTCTCTCATAATAATAGCATACAGTGGGTAGACAAATTACTGTTGGGCAATTGATAGAAAATTGCATAGTTATGATGTTATTCATGGCAATGATCATGTATATAGGCATTCCGTCCATGACAAGTAGACCGACTGCTGCCTGCATCTACTACTATTACTCCACCAATCGACCGACTCGTGCATGCATCTATGGTATTAAGTTCATGACAAGCATAGTAACGCTTTAAGCAAGATGACATAATGTAGACAGAATAAAACCAAGCAAGATGATTAAACCTCGTCGTTTTCTCCTTAGTAACAACAATATAATACGTGCCTCGATACCCCTGCTATCATTAGGTGAGGACACCGCAAGATTGAACCCTCTACAAAGCACCTCTCCCACTGAAGATAAACAATCTAGTTGGCCAAACCAAACGGATAGATCGGAGAGAAATACAAAACTATAATAATCATGCATAATAAAGTGCATAAAAGACTCAATTACTTTCAATGAATAATCTGATTATAAACTCATTATTCATCGGATCCTAACAAACATACCGCAAAAGAAGATTTCATCGAATAGAACTCCGAGGAGAACATTGTATTGAAGATCGAAGAGAGAGAAGAAGCCATCTAGCTAATCACTATGGACCCATAGGTCTCTGGTAAACTACTCACACAGCATTGGAGGTGCAGCAAGGATGATGTAGAAGCTCTCCGTGATCGATCCCCTCTGGCAAAGTACCGAAAAAGGCCTCCAGATGGGATCACGGAGGAACAGAAGCTTGCAGCGGCAGAAAAATTGTTTCGGGTGGCTCTCTGTTGGTCTTGGGATTTATGAAAATTTATGGAAGTGGAATTAGGTCAAACGGAGTTATGTGGGGCCCACAAGCTCAGGTGGCACACCTTCCTAAGGGTGCACCATGGGAGCTTGTGGCCGTCTTGTACATCTTCTAGCCTCCTCCCTAAGCTTCTACAGTCCCTTATGGTCCAGAAAAAATCATCGTAAAATTTCATCGTGTTTGGAGTTCGTTTGGTATCAATTTTCTGTAAAATCAAAATCATGCATGCAAAAAACAGGAACTGGCACTGAGCATTGTGTTAATAGGTTCGTTCCCAAAAATGATATAAGATTGCATATAAAGTATCTAAGATTGCTAATATAATAGCATGAAATAATAAAAAATTATAAATACATTGAAGACGTATCAAGGAGCAGCAAGTACCTAAAAGGGTGGTTCCTCCTGACAATGCACACAAACGAGAAGCAGAAGCTTGCAACAAAGGTGTCTATTGGCTTTCCGGTGTTTGTCCTAATCTAGAGGAAGGGGAAAACAAAGGATAGCAGAGGTCTATGGGAGGCGCAAAATCGAGTGAGGAAGACGGAGGATAGGGGAGAGGAAATGTGTGGTTGTGTGCGTCGCTGCATGCGATAAGGGAGAGGAATAAGCAGGGCATGGGGCTCAACCCTTGGGACGCGTGTAGATCGCTCTAGGCGGCTCCGAATCACCTAGATCAGTTGGGCAAAAAGAAATATTTCCCTTATAACTTTCCCAACTAGTCACATAACTTAAAAGATAAATTTTAGTTAGAGAACATGTTTTATTGTGCTAGGTAGAATATGTGCGTGTGAAACCCACATTTCGTGGCAGAGCGGATATTTTCACCGAGAAGTGATGAATTTGACAATATAAATCTAAATTTAAGAGCAAGTTTTGTTTAACCATCTAAGTTTTTTAAAGTAGTGTTCATCTTCAAACAACCTAGACACAAGGGAGGTTGACTGTCGAAGGGCCATAGGCTGCGCTTTTATTACCAAAGTGGGGAGTAAAATAAAGGCTCATAGTCTAGGTGATCTAGAACTGGCAGCCAGTGGACCCTAAGCTCGGAAGAAACATAAAGGAGGACAACATCAAGGCCTACAACAAGCTAAAAACCCACAAGAAGGAAAAAGCCACTCGAAGGTGATCGCCAACACAACCAGCTGATTTCCAAGCTTTAATATCCTCTTTGATTTGATCAAGCACCAAGTCAACATTGTTAGCCTCTTGCTGTAAATTCCTAGCATTCCGCTCTTTCCAAATTTCCGAGTGAAGAAGGATGATTATGGTGCCAAAATTATGACGTGCAGACTTGGGAACCTCCTTTCGACCACTCAACAACCAGTCTTCAGTATTGACAAAGAGATCATCTAGTACTTCAAAATTAGCACATTTACAATCCCTAAACTTCAGCCACACATGCTGAGTGGAACGACAATGCACGAAGAGATGGGTGCAATATTTGTGCGTCGAAAGGCACGGTGAGCAGCTGCCATTAGGAGGCTTGCCCCTACACTCCAGATTGTCCGCCGTCAAACACTTAGGGTGAACCCCAAGCAACATAAATAATTTACATCTTGGTGGGGCCTTAGATTTCCAAATCGGCTTATTACAGAAAAAAGCGCACATTACAACCAAGAACATGTTGTAGGCACTGTTGACCGAGAAATGGTGGTCTTCGTCTACTTCCAGACCAAGTGATCTGGAACACCATCAGATAAGAGGATATTTTGAGTGATGTCCCAAACTCTTAGGTACTAAGCCATGGCCTGCACTGAAATCCCACCCAAAATATCTCTAATCCAGGTGCAATTCAAGAGAATGTGTTTGACAGAGCGTCTAGAGTCCTTAAGAAAGGAGAGTAAAGCGGGAGCCATATCCTGAACGGAGCTCCCTTCGGGCAACCACTTGTCGGTCCAGAATTTAGCTCTCTAACCATCCCACTAAGCATATCGAAGATGAAACTTTGGAGATGGACTAGACCTCCTTTTCAAGAGCGTCGGGCAGTAGATGCTATGGCCTATGCTCGGCATCCCATCACAAGAAGGGCCACTGCCAGTGAAGCGCAAATCCAAACTATTTCAGGTTCAACACCCCCAGGCCACCACATGCCTTAGGCATGCACACTCTTACCCATGGCAAAAGAGACAATTCCCACTGCCAATATCGCAATTGCCCTTCTAGTTGAAACCCCTGCATCTCCTGCTAATAATCTCCAATGCCCACGCGTCAGTGGCAGATCAGATAAGAAGTGAATCGATAGAGCCATGAGCATCAATTGTGTTAGCATAAACCATCCAGCTAGAGCCAACAACTTAAGTTTCCAAACTTTGGATCTTGTCGGAGTATTTATCGACGAGTGATAAAATATCCTAATGATGTAGTGTGAAGGTCGATAATGGTAGCCCAAGGTACTGAAAGGGGAATTGCCTCAGTTGACTAAAAACTCGTCATGACACATCGGCATAAATAGAATCATCGCTCCTAATGCACACAATAGTGCTCTTTTGTAGGTTGATCTAAAGACTAGTAGCCTCTCGAAACATTCAGAATGGCAAGATCACCTCCATATCCCTCGATAAGGTCTGAAGAACATGATTGCATCATCCGCGAAGAAGGAAGCCCTCGGAAATGTCGCCAATGAAACCCAAGTTCGATAGTAGGTTGCACTAAACCGCTCAATAAAGCATAGCCTACAATGTGTCCATGCCCAGGATGAAAGCGCCAGGGATAGAATGTCACCTTGCCAAATGCCGTGACCAAGCGCGAAGGGCTCTCAAGTCTCATCGTTGAATAGCACATAGGATGACGTTGTGCACAATATACTACTAATCCACGAGCAGCAACGCCGACCAAAGCCTCTCCTAATCAGCAACTAGATGATGAACTCCAAAGATTGGGTATCAAAGAGTTTGCAGATATCAATTTCATTAGCACCACTAGAGATTTCTTGCGTTGAAGTAGCCTGGCAGCATTACACACAAATTTCAAGTTTTCATGAATACTCGTACGGCTGACGAAAGCACTTTGAACATGTTTGATAAGGTCCCGATAGTGTGTCTTGCCCCTTTATTGCTGGCCTTAATCTGACCCAAGGGAGGTTGACTCGATCCCTGTTGTTGGCAAAAACTCAGCTCGATCTCTGTGCACGTGTAGTTGGCCGTTGTCCCTAGCATGTACTTGTGGACTCCACATACATGTACAGGTGTACATGTATTTAAATCATATTTAGAATTTCTCATCTCTTTTTTCTTTTTCACGGATCATGAGAGAGAAGGTAGTAATCAGGATTTGAAAACAAACATCCCTAGGGACATAGTCATATTTTTCGGGTTCCCATATAACTTCAGCAAAATACATGGATAAATCTGGGTGCGTATGCACCTGATATGTCCCGCAAAAACAGATATTGTGGGAAAACTAACAAAAATCCTGATTTTTTTTTACAACAACCTTGATATTTTGTTGTGCTCGCATAAAAAACTGCCAATAAAGAAAACCCACCGACCATTCGGCAAAAAGACACAATTCTGAGGACATAAAAGTATCAAGAGAGAAGTGCATATTTCAACCTCAACCTCAAACTAGTTTTATTTGCAATTCTAAACTTCAAAACAAATTAGGACACAACCCCGAACTATCAATATCATTTACTTTGCCCCTAGACCATTGTGAGGTGATTTTAACTCCGGGTTTCACCCCGCTGACCATCTAGTCAGCAAGCCACGTTAGTGCAAATTCCGTTTATGCCAATTACTTTTCCCAAAATTTGCCAATAAATGAAAGTTTCCTGATTTTTTTAAAACATTATCTAAAATCAAGCAAACAATACTTTGAATTCTAAGAAGTTTTAGAATTTTTGGCTTGAAATAATGAAACTACTATCGAATTTCATTTTTGCCCAAAATTTTCCCACCTTTTATAAAAAAATTGAAAGTTAAAAATTGAAAAATTATGTAAAAAATGAAGAAAACAATACTAAATAGAATGCTAAGTATTGTTTGCCTGATTTCATGATATTCTACAATTTTTCAGGAAACTTCAAATTTTTAATGGAACTTCGGGAAAGGGCATAAAATGAAATTAGCACTCACGTGGCTTGTTGACTGGATGGCCAATGGATTCAAAACCACCTCACAATGGTCTCAGAGGGGCAAAGTAAATGTTATTGATAGTTTGAGGTTGTGTCCTGACGTGTTCTGAAGTTCAGGGTTGCAAATTAAACTAGGGGCATGAGTTTGAAGTTGAAATATACACTTCTATCAAGTATTAATAGTAACCTCAATATAGTGTTGACTTTGTTACTTTTGCCCACAATACCATTAAGGCCATTCCTTAGCGAAACTTTTTACGCAAGTCGAACACTTGATCATGTTTGCAATTACTCTCTTTTTTGCAATTACTATCTTTTTCCTGAAAAATGGGTGCATATGCACCTAGGTTACAAACTTCACACCTTACCAAGAGTTGGTTCTAGTGGTGTTCACACCCGCACACGTTATATACTTGAGGTTGATAATATGCGTCCATGCATGACAAAAGTAAATAATATATCATGTCCTATGTTTAGGAGTCAATTAATTAAGTAAGGGTATTTCCAATGACGACCCCTAAACCGGGCATCATATCCTTTGGCAGACCTGTGGGGACCAATCTGCGGACAATCATGTGGGAGCCAACCAACCAATTGCATCCCCTAAATGTCCATCTAGGTCTGGACAATTTGAAATTCAAATGCATAGCGCCCGATCACATAGCGAGTGTCCAATCAGAAGTAAAAAGAGGCAAGTATGCATTGTTTTACATGCTCGATCACAAAAGAATATCAGTTTGACAGTCCATGAAAAAAATGGATGTTTTGCCCCGCCAGACCAGCTGTCTGAGCCTACATGCTCACTATCCGTACGACTCCTTCTCACCATCCACCTCCAGCTCGCCCGCCATGCATTCCAACATCCTCACATAGACATATTGCATGATTATTGGTGCATCGTCATCCAACTCCTCCATCTTCAAGCTCAACACCATTATGTCATCTCAAGCGGCCGCGATCTCAACCTTCTTCTATTCGATCTTGAGCTTCTTCTCAGTTGCCTCCATCAACACAATAAAACCTCTCAGCCTTGCATGCCTCCTTGATGTCGGAGCGCTTGACATATGCCTCCTCCTTGTTCGCCAAGATATCCTCGAACCTCATCTTTATCTTGGCCGTCGCCCCTTCTCACTTAGCCTCCTCCTCTTCCCACTTCTTTCCCCAAAACCCTCTTCTAACTTTCTTGGAAAGATCTTTTATTGGGTCGGTTGGATCATCCCCTTCTTCCCAGGTGCCGATGCGAGCGGTTTGTCGTTGTTGGAAATGAATAAATTCCACTTGGGTTGCCGACTCAACTTGAACCAATAATGCAAGAAGAGGAATATTCACCTTCAAGAACAAGTTGCATGCATGAGAAGGCTACAAAGAAAAACATTGTAATCAGGTTGCATATTCGGCAAAATGATCAACACGTAGAGCATATCCGGCCAACAAGTTTCTTATCCGGCCATAGAACAACTTGCTCGGAGATTTGCGCACCACTTGGACACCGACTTATTAGTTGCTTCAAATGGCCGAAATACTTTGACACGTCCTCTTGGATGATGTACCATTGATGGTTGAGCGACTTTACCCCACTGTTGTAGATGAGTTCATCAGTGTAGAGTGCAAAATGCTCGTCCTCATGGAACCAAGTATGAATGTTAGCCCAAAAATGGTGCTCCTTTTTGTCTGTGACATGGATCGGATCAATGTTAGTGGCCAACCACACATCCCACAACAACTCACCCTCCCTCGTGTTGAAGCTTTCTCCTCTACCCTTCTTCTTCTTCTTCTTCAGATTAGCAGCAAATTCATCCGGATCAAGTTCGTTGTTGTCGCCCTCTTCCTTTTGTTGTTGATCGGTAACCCAACCAGCTGTTGGGTGTACATGCCTGGTTAGGTGTACGCACCGGCTGCATGGGTGTAGGTGCCCCGATGTGTGGTCTATGAGTCATCCACCTGCCCATCCTCATAGCGGCCTCGGCCTCCACCTCCGTCGTGAATCATCTCAAACATCTGCTTTTCTGCGTCGTTGTATGACACCTCACCCGATGGAGACATACCGACGAACAGCTTGCTAGCACCCAGCTGGTCCAGGCCCGACGTCCGTGTTAGGACATGTTGCGGGGATGCAGACTCCGATAAAAGCAGTGGTACCACATTGGACTCAGCATAGTAAGGAACATACACGACGACGGATGTCGGAGACTACCTCCCAAGCTACTAGGCAGCATAGAAGTAGGGAGTCTTGTATTGCTCTGGCCACAACGGCGTCTGCATGGATAACGACAGTGGCGACGCCCCGCTTCTTAGGCCTTGCCCTGCACCATGCCTGTCGCATGCACCACACCCACTGACGGTGTCCTGGACTATGGGGTACTCACCACGTCGTCTCCCGACCAGGTGGACCGGACCGAGGACCCCCGTGACGGTTCACTAATGGGCCAGTTTGGGCAGCCCATGACATACACGAGGAAGATTCCAGTAGACTTGGTGATCAAGACAAGGACTCCTCTCCACCGGCGGATTCGACTAGGACTCTTATTATCCTAGGCCTCTGGTACGTTATATAAGCCCAGGCCAGGCTAGTCGATAGATCATATTCATAGACATCAACGCAAAATCATTCACCTAGCCCTAGAGTTAGACCACACATTACGATCTTGAGGTAGATCAACTATGTACTTGATACATCTTCATCAATATAAACAAGAGCAGGACGTAGGGTTTTACCTCCATTAAGAGGGCCCGAACCTGGGTAAACACCGTCTCCCTTGTTGCTGTTACCCCCGACCGAAATCCACAGCTCTGGACCCCCTACCCCGAGGTCTGCCGGTTTTTACAGCGACACCCACCCCCTGCACTTCCGCCACCACGACCACTATCCCGCCGCCTTTCTTCTTCTTGAGTGGCTCCTCCTTTGCCTTGTGTCTGAGCCGATGATCTTGGCGTGTCGTTGAGTTGATCTTTTGGGCGGTTGTGATCGCCGGATGCTCCACCACGACCATCTCTAGCAGCTTTTGTATGGGGCGATGTGGCAGCAGGAGCAAAAAAAAGGGCGGGAATTGGGGTGGAGATCGGCGGGATGGTAGAGAAGAGGGTTGTGAAAGGGTGATTTTGCTGCGTAAACAGTGCACACAACTACAAAAGCCCGGATTCCGCCTCAGTTTTGGGTGGGCCAGGGGTGTCGGGGTCCGATGTGACTGTTGTTTGGACTCCCGCGAAGTCCCCCTGGTTTGCTTCCGGTTGTGGGAAAACGGGTCTGCATACCGGGACGCCGTTGTATGGCTTGCGGGGTGTGGACTGCTCAGTTCGAACGGATGCGGGAGGTTTGTGAGTCAACATTGGAGATGCCCTAGCTGATCGATCCTGATTATTCACAGTCTCAGTGAAACTGGCCCCACTTGCCAGCCTCACACTGGGCAGATGTTATAGTTTGCACCTGTGGTTGCTGCGTTGCTGCGTTGGGTAGTTGGCCGGACGATCATGGTTTTGTTTTATGCTTGGACCATGTACAGCGCTGGTCTGAACTAGTTGGATCTTGTTGCTTTCACGCCATAAAGCAGGGTTGTCCAGCCTTTCCTTTAAAATACAGTTTTGCAACTTGAACTGCGATGGCAGTGAGCTAATTTTCTACTTTTGTTTCGTGACGTTGATCCCCTGAATAGTCGCCCAGCAGAAACGAAAGCGATCGCATTATTTCGCCGAGAACCTGCTTGTAAAGTGATAGGGACACACATACACACACGGTAGGCGACAAGAAAAGATTTGCGATTTGTCTGGTCACACGTCCTCATGTCAAGCTTGGCTTACGTGCGGACACATTAGCTTAGCTAATGGGATTTTGTCTGTGCGCTTGTCGTTTAAGCACGTAGTGCTCCCGGCAAATTAAGTAGGTTAACGATGTAGCGTGTACCTAATGGAATATCTTCCTCTTGCTTGATCACAACTAATTATCCGTCAGGACACGTCTGCTCACTCCGGTCCAATCGACTGGAAAGGTTTGCCGACGCAGAAAGTCCAGACTTTGCGTAAACCTTGGAAATGTCTTAAGATAGTCGTGAGAGAGAAACTATATATGTGTACGCTTTTGTGCGAGTGGTAAGCCGTGTTTTGTCTCCTCTTCTCTTACTTTCGGATAGGATTGAAACACCTAAAGGCCACATCAGCCGTCCTCTCCCTGCCACGTCACTCGGAAAATAGGCAGAAGTTACGAGAAGATTAAGAAAAAATGTTGCCTAATTTTGTTCCAAAGTACTCTCTCCGTATCAAAATATAAGACATTTTATAGGTTAGTTTAATCTACAGAAACTTCTTATATTTTGGTGCAGAGGTAGTACGTTTTTCCCCCTCAAATAATAAGTACGAAACGTTAGTTTTCCGGCATTTTGACCCGAACACCCTTCTGGCCATCGATTTTGAGCACGGATCTTAAAGGCGTTGAACTTTGCTATGTCATATTTCTCAGGCATTCGGGATCGTGAGGCACTGCGCTAACGTTCCTCACCCACCGCCCTCCATCTCCCTCTCCCTCTCCTCTCTGCCCTGATACGTTCATTTTGCATCATGCTTTTATATTAATGTTTATTGTATTATGGGCTGTTATTACACATTATGGTACAATACTTATGCCTTTTCTCTCTTATTTTACAAGATTTACATAAAAAGGGAGAATGCCGACAGCTGCAATTCTGGACCTGAAAGAAGCAAATCTGAGAGACCTATTATGCACAACTTCAAAAGTCCTGAAAATTTACGGAGAATTATTTTGGAATATATAAAAAATATTGGACGAATAAAATAATAGAGGGGACCCACCAGGAGGCCACAAGGCTGGGGACGCCCCTAGGGCTTGTGGGCCCCCTGTCAGGTCTCTGGTGCCCATCTTCTGCTATATGGAGGGTTTTGAGCTGAAAAAAATCATAAGGAAGCTTTCGGGACGAAGAGCCGCCGTTTCGAGGAGGAAGCTGGGCAGAAGCAATCTAGGGCTCCGGCGGAGCTGTTCTGCCGGGGAAACTTCCCTCCCCGAGGGGGAAATCAAAGCCATCATCATCACCAACGATCCTCTCATCGTGAGGGGGTTAATCTCCATCAACATCTTTACCTGCACCATCTACTCTCAAACCCTAGTTGATCTCTTGTATCCGATCTTTGTCTCAAAACCTCAGATTGGTACTTGTGGGTTGCTAGTAGTGTTGATTACTCCTTGTAGTTGTTGCTAGTTGGTTTATTCGGTGAAAGATCATATGTTCAGATCCTTAATTCTATTTAATACCCATCTGATTATGAATATGAATATGCTTTGTGAGTAGTTACATTTGTTTTTGAGGACATGGGAGAAGTCTTGTTATAAGTAATCATGTGTATTTGGTATTCGTTTGATATTTTGATGAGATGTATGTTGTCTCTCCTCTAGTGGTGTTATGTGAACATCGACTACATGACACTTTACCATGATTTGGGCCTAGGGGAAGGCATTGCGAAGTAATAAGTAGATGATGGCACTAGTAGAAAACGGTCCTATTGTCCCGGTTCGTAAGGGCCTTTTGTCCCGGTTCCTGAATCGGGACTAACGGGTCGTTACTAATGCCCTGACCCTTTAGTCCCGGTTCTAACCAGAACCGGGACAGATGGGCCTCCACGTGGCCTGCGTGGTGAGCCCAGGCAGGAGGGCCTTTGGTCCCGGTTGGTGGAACCAACCGGGACCAATAGACCTCCACGCGTCAGCATTTCTGTGGCTGGGGTTTTTGTTTTTTTTAAGGGGGGGGGGGTGTTGGGGGTTTGGGGGGTTAATTTAGGTATTTCATATATTGTGTTAGATAGCTAATTAATTAAGAGAAGTGTCCTCTCTTATGTCCGTGCTTGGTCGACGCTACGTACTATACATACGTATAGAGAGGACTAGACTCGCTAGCTAGCTAGTAAGCAAACGAAGGAAACAGAAGATCGTCATGAACATATATGCATACAGAGAGAAGTGATATCGACCACCTCTCCTTCTCCGAGAGATTGGTCGAACAACAAGTTCTCGTATATCTATCCGACACTACCGGCTACATATATACAATAATTATCTCTTACAAATATAATCTCCTAAATTACGGACGCATGGTCCACATAGTATTCTCCGTCTTCAGCGATCACATGGTCAAGAAAGAATGCCGCCAATTCCTCTTGAATTGCTCGCATGCGATCTGGTGCTAGGAGTTCATTCCGCATCCGAAACATCTAATTTGAAGAAGGGGGTCAATACATATATATATGAATGAATGAAACTCTACACAAATGATGGTAATAAAATAAAATTGTAAATATTGTTATTTACGCACTTCATATTGTTTGTCAGAGTAGCCCCGCTCACAAGTCATGTGGCAGATGGACTCACAGATGTAGTATCCACAGAAATCATTCCCTTATTCCTGCCACAACCACTTTACAAGAAACAGAGGTCAATCAAACTGATAAGCAATAATGCCAAATGGTATTGATGAAACTAGCGCTTGAATCAATAGCTAGGAGACGCGCGAAACTTGCTACTATAGTACTACTTTCGAGTATCTAAATTGCAGCATCTTCGGCAGTCCCGGAGATTTTTTGGTGAATTTTCTCCAAACCCTGCCAGACAAAAGAAAACAATTACTTGATATCAGGAAATGAGCAAAGTTGCTGATATGGTGGATAATGATCGATTTAACTTACTTCTCGAGGATTTCAGTCATGTCCGCATAGTCCTGGGGATCTTTTCATCTAGAGTCCAAGACAGTTACTACTCCCTGCTCAAGCCATAACTCATCAATTACATTACTATAACCTGGACTAATATATAAGGGAAACCGAATATGCACAAGACAGTAACACTCACTTGAAGTTGTAAGGAAAGAGTATTATATCTTTGTGTTCATTTATTTTGAATGATCGTAGCAAGCTGGCCTCGGTTTCTGCGGCATGAAATTTAACCTGAGTTGCATCTATGAGATATGTGTTAATGAACCCAATATCACCGACTTGTCTTTTCTTCAATTCGGCGATCTTCAATCTGCATAATTAATATAGTGAGGATAATTATAAATACATGCAATGAAAGAGCTGAGCTATATAGAGAGACTTAATGACAGAAGTAGTAGTACTTACAGACAGTAGCAGGTGACCGGTGCTTTATCAAGGGCCAATTGATTGAAAAACTGATATAACTCCTCAAATGGAATAGGCAACAGATCAATTCCAACGAGGTCATGCTCCGGTTTAACTCTCACATACAAAGTACTCCTCCCCCCAGACTCTCTGCAGATTTTCAAGTACCAATCATGCAATCTTCGCATCATCGTTGTTAGAGATTTTCCATCTTTGACGAGAGGCTTCCCGTACACATATCTGTGTATCTGCACGTCCATGGGATCATAATGTACATCGTCGGGCAGGTAATCTTCAAGATTGCTATAACCGGGCACCATCCTCGGATCGACGATGTCGCTAGGCACCTTGAGCGGGGGGCACGATTGATTCCCTTGTTCGCCGAGCTGGGCAATTTGTTTCCCAGCTGCTCGTCGTTCTTTCATCCTTTGATCACTGAATGTACTTCCCGACCGCTCCGCTTCGGCCCATGTCTTTCCAATAATGCGCTCATAGTTGCCTTTCGGGGAGACTTGGGTGGTTTTGCAAGGGCAGCTAGAGTGCGCTTCACTTTCACCGGATCTACCTTCTCCTCCGGAGGTGGATGTCTCTTTGCTTTCAACCCTTGAAACCAGTCATCCACTTCGGTTCGCGCGATCTTCGTGTTCTCCTCCGGGGTCCTCTCGTATGGTAACTTCTCTAGAGTCTTCAGAGAAGGACCAAATCTGTATGTCCTCCCGCCTCTGGCTGTACCGCTAGACACCGGCCGAACAGACGGAGCGGCTGTCTTCTTTACTTGCTTACGAGGCGGAGGAGAAGGACTACGACGCGCCGGAGCAGCTGCCGGAGTAGCGGCGGGTCTCTTCCGCCCTTGTTGACGAGGCGGAGAAGGAGGAGGCTGGCTGCTCGGGCGCGCCGGCGCAGGCGGAGAAGGAGGCGGAGTGCCGCCACGCGCCGGAGAAGGAGCCGGCCGAGGGCCCTGATCGTCACTCGCCGGAGGAGGAGGTGGTGGAGGAGGCGGAGTGCCCTGACTTGCCGGAGGAGGAGGAGGAGGCGGAGGCGTCCAGTTCGGAAGGTTGATGAGCTCCTTCCGCCATAGGCATGGAGTATTCAGAGAAGAACCCAGCCGAGTCTCCCCTTCTCCGGTAGGGTGGTCAAGCGGGAGGTCCTCAAATCCCTCCGTTATTTCATCCACTATCACCTTAGCATATCCTTCTGGAATCGGCCGGCAGTGAAAAGTTGCGCCGGGTTCATTAGGAAAACAGAGCCAACAGCCGCCTTGACCTTCATATTAATCCATTGCGTCATAAGGTGGCAATTTTGAGCCTTCGTGATAGCATCCACGGGATAGCTGGCAGGAGCCGTCAAGACAAGCTCCGGCTGAAGCAGCTCGGTGGAAGCCACGCTGCTTCTCCGCTGAGATGGCGGGGTAGCTTCAGGGGAAGCTTCGGCAAGTCGTTTGCTGCGATTTGCTTCTCGTTCCTTTATCGCTTGTACCCTTGCGTGCAGCGCCTGCAGTACGGTCTGCTGCACTTTCTTCCTCCTCTCGTGGCTTTTGTAACCGCCTGCATCCGGAAACCCAGCCTTCCACAGAATGGAGCCTGGCGTGCCTCGTGTCCGTCCAGGGTGCTCAGGATTTCCGAGGGCCTTTGTGAGCTCGTCGTTCTCTCTGTCTGGAAGGAACGTCCCTTTCCGTGCTGCATCGATATAGTACCGAAGCTTCTTAAAGGGTATGTCAAGTTGCCCGTCCGTCCAAATGCACTTCCCTGTTACAGGGTCCAAGGATTCACCAGCCCCGAAGAACCAAGTCCGGCAACGGTCTGGCCAGTTCATTGTCTCTGGTTCGATCTCTTTATCAAGCAGATCAGTCTCAGCCTTTGCCCACTTAGGCCGGGCTTTGAGGTAGCCATCTGACCCCGTGCGATGGTGAAGCATCTTCTTTGCAGCATTTTTCTTGTTTGTCTCCGACATCTTCTTACTCTTATCCGATGTCTTGTGGGCCACAAATGCGGGCCATTGATCTCTGATCTTCTCATATTTGCCCTTGAATTCTGGTGTCTCTTTTTTGTCAACAAACCTTTTCAGCTCATTCTTCCACCTCCTGAATAGCTCTGCCATCTTCTTAAGAGCAGCAGACTTAATTAATTGCTCTATAACCGGCTTCTCCGGATCCTCCTCTGGCGGTAGGGTGAAATTTGCCTTCAGCTCCTTCCAAAGATCATCTTTCTGCATATCATTGACATAAGACACCTCAGGGTCTTCTTCAGCCGGCTTAAACCATTGGTGGATGCTGATCGGGATCTTGTCCCTAACAAGAACCCCGCACTGAGCAGTAAATGCATCCTTCGTCTAGATGGGCTCAATCGGTAGGCCGTCGCGCGCGATTGCTGTGATCTCAAACCTTTCATCCTCGCGCAACTTTTTCTTCGGGCCTCGTCTCTTTACCGAAGTTGTGCTCGATCCGGAGGGCTAGAAAAAAGAAGAAATACGAGAGTTAATTAATATGTGTACATACCAAAACAATGAATGCATCAATTAGCTAGTCTCGGCACATGCTTAACTAATATATTTACCTGGCCGGACTCTGTTCGGTCACCGGAGCCGTCACCCTGTTCTTCCGGACCTTCTTCACCCTGCTGTTCTTTCGGACCTGCTTCTTCACCCTGCTGTTCTTCTAGACCATCATTGTCGTTAAGAAAACTCGACATGACATCACCTCCATCTAAGATTATGTCACACAACATCTCTCCTGCTTGCTCGTCTCGTCTGTGCTCCATTGTTTCTGCAAAGATATATTACAACACGGCAATTATTACACAAGCATGACAGCACGTGGTATATTAGTTTGGGTGTACTCCTCGAGAGTTTTCACTTTCGAAGTTATCCGGGAGGGGGTAATATCGACAACGATGAGATACATACACGGGAAAATAATGTTATCGGGGAGCGGGTATATCGACCCCCCCTCGTGTTGAAGTTACCGGGAGGGGGTAATATCGACAACGATGAGATACATACACGGGAAAATAATGTTATCGGGGAGCGGGTATATCGACCCCCCCTCGTGTTGAAGTTACCGGGAGGGGGTAACATTGACAACGATGAGATACATACACGGGAAAATAATGTTATCGGGGAGCGGGTATATCGACCCCCCCCCACGTGTTGAAGTTATCGGGAGGGGTTTATATCGACAACGACGACATACGTACATGGGAAAATAATATTATCGGGGAGGGGGTATATCGACCCCCCACGTGTTGAAGTTATCAGGAGGGGGTATATCGACCCCCTCCCCCACGTGTTGAAGTTATCGGGGTTTATATCGACAACGACGACATACGTACATGGGAAAATAATAATATCGGGGAGGGGGTATATCGACCCCCACGTGTTGAAGTTATCAGGAGGGGTATTATATCGACGACGTCAGACCCGATAAAACATAAGAAAACGAAGAAGAAATAAGAAGAGGAGAAGAAGAGAGGAATAGCTAGAGGAGAAGATCGAAGAAAAAAAAGGAAGAAAAAAAAAGGAGAAGAAGAAAGGAATAGAGGAGAAGAAGAGAAAATAGAATTCTATTTTCTCTTCTTCTCCTCTATTCCTTTCTTCTTCTCCTCTTCTTTTTCTTCTTTTTTCTTCTTCTTCTTTATTTCTCCTCTCCTTCCTCTCCCCTCTTCTTCTCCTTTCTTCCTCTTCTTATTTCCTTTTCCCTCTCATTCTTTTTCTTCTTCTTCCCTCTTAAAAATACATGAAGTAGTATTGCCTAATTCATTGTTCATATGAATATACAAACATTTGCATATTTACAATAATTAATATCACCAAAAAAAATCTATGAACAGGAAAAATCCTAATTTTTCTAAAAAACTATCTTTTGCATATATACATGAACATATATATATACACACATAACATATGTACATATATATAAAAAACAAGCATATATATGAAAAAAACATATAAATGAAAAAAATGCTAGCTAGGGAGGGCGCCGGCCGGACCAGGAGGACCGCGGGGTCGGCGGCGAGGATGGCGACGGGGCAGTGGGCACGCGCTTGGGGTAGGGGGCGCGGGCGACGGCGGGCCGGGGTGGCGCGCGTCGGGGAAGGGGCCGGCGCGGGCGACGGAGAGGGCGGGCCGGGGCGGCGCGCGTCGGGGCAGGGGCACGGGCGACGGCGAGGGCGGGCCGGGGCGGCGCGCGTCGGGGCAGGGGCGCGGGCGACGTCGACGGGGGCGGGCCGGGGCGGCGCGCGTCGGGGTAGGGGCGCAGGCGTTGGCAACGACGGGGGCGGGCGGCGTCGGGGCAGCCTGGCGGCGTCGGGGGCGGCAACTTCAAGATGAGAGTGAAAATTTTCTAAGTGTGGACTTATATAGTAGAGCCTTTAGTCCCGATTCGTGGCAGCAACCGAGACTAAAGGTGAGCATTAGTCCCGGTTGGTGCCACCAACCGGGACCAAAGGCCACTTTTCAGCAGCCCAAAGGGCGGGAAGCGGCGGCCTTTGGTCCCGGTTGGTGGCACCAACCGGGACTAAAGGGTGGCATTGGTCCCGGTTGGTGGCACCAACCGGGACCAATGCCACCCTTTAGTCCCGGTTGGTGCCACCAACCGGGGCCAAAGGCCTTGTGCTGCTGCGCCCGCGTCAAAAGTTTAGTCCCACCTCGCTAGTTGAGAGGGGTGCGCAGTGGTTTATAAACCCCACTGCCGCACCCCTCTTGAGCTTCTCTCCATTGCAGGCTTTCGGGCCTAATTGTCACTGCTATGCCTGTGGGCCTACTGGGCCTCCTGCGGGCCTGTATCCTGGCCCATGTATGGGTTTCTAGTCGTATTCAGGCTGTGGGGGCCCAGTAGGTGGCATTTTTTTTGTTGCTTTATTTATTTTTTGTTTTTTGTTGCTTTATTTTTTTTGCTTTATTTTTTAATTCCATATGCTTTTAGTTTTAGAAAAATTATAAACTTTTTGTTATTGACATTAGTTTTCAAATTTGAAAACACTTTTTTTGTTTTTTTGTTTTCTTTGTTGCTTTATTTATTTTATTTTGTTTCTACTTACAACAAAATACTTATTGTTGCTATTTTTATTTTTATTTCAGTTTTTTTGTTTTGTTTTCTGCATTATTTATTTTCTTTTGTTTTTTGCTTTATTTTTTAATTCTTTTTGTTTTTAGTTTTAGAAAAATTATAAACTTTCTGTTAGTGCCATTAGTTTTCAAATTAGAATAGTTAAAATTTGAATTCTTTGAATTTTGTGTGAATCACAAGTTTGTAGCCCTCTTGAGAGTGTTCTTGGTGAGAACATTGTTGACAAGGAGTGAACCGGGATTAATGGTATTACGAGGGCCAAACCATAAGACATTAAAGCATTTGAAATGAACTCTGAAAAAGTTGGCATAGCATGTGCATGTACAAAACGGAGAATGGTATCATACTCGTCTGTTACAAAGTTGGCATGGTATCATCATAATAGTTGTGGGAGAAAGTCTTCACTTTTTCTTTGCTTGTCTCATTTGCTTATTGCGCCGTAACCATGGATAAGCTTCATCGTTTATCAAGATGCTTGTGTCAGCCTTGACTTTGAAGGGAGTAATTTCATGAAACTTTTCATAATCTTCAGACATGTCTGTCTTGCCCTCCACTCCCACGATGTCCCTTTTTCCTGAAAGAACTATGTGGCACTTTGGCTCATCGTATGATGTATTCGCTTCCTTATATTTTCTTTTTCTCGGTCTGGTAGACATGTCCTTCACATAGATAACCTGTGCCACATCATTGGCTAGGACGAACGGTTTGTCAGTGTACCCAAGATTTTTCAGATCCACTGTTGTCATTCCGTACTGTGGGTCTACCTGTACCCCGCCTCCTGACAGATTGGCCCATTTGCACTTAAACAAAGGGACCTTAAAATCATGTCCGTAGTCAAGTTCCCATATGTCCACTATGTAACCATAATATGTGTCCATTCCCTTCTCGGTTGTCGCATCAAAGCGGACACCGTTGTTTTGGTTGGTGCTCTTTTGATCTTGTTCAATCGTGTAAAATGTATTCCCATTTATCTTGTATCCTTTGTAAATCAATACAGTCAAAGATGGTCCCCTGGACAACAAGTACATCTCATCACAAATAATGTTGTCACCTCTGAGACGTGTTTCCAACCAACTGCTGAAAGTCCTGATGTGTTCACATGTAATCCAGTCGTCGCACTGCTCCGGGTGTTCGGAGCGCAGACTATTCTTGTGTTCATCCACATACGGGGTCACCAAGGTAGAGTTCTGTAAAACTGTGTAGTGTGCTTTAGACCAAGAATGCCCGTCCCTACATATTATTGAGTCCGCTCCTAGCGTGCCTTTTCCAGTCAGTCTCCCCTCATACCGCGATTTTGGGAGACCTATCTTCTTAAGGCCAGGAATGAAGTCAACACAAAACCCGATGACATCCTCTGTTTGATGGCCCATGGAGATGCTTCCTTCTGGCCTAGCGTGGCTACAAACATATTTCTTTAGGACTCCCATGAACCTCTCAAAGGGGAACATTTTGTGTAGAAATATGGGCCCCAGAATGACAATCTCGTCGACTAGATGAACTAGGACGTGCGTCATGATATTGAAGAAGGATGGTGGGAACACCAGCTCGAAACCGACAAGACATTGCGCCACATCACTCCTTAGCCTTGGTATGATTTCTAGACCGATCACCTTCTGAGAGATTGCATTGAGGAATGCACATAGCTTCACAATGGCTAATTGGACGTTTTCCGATAGAAGCCCCCTCAATGCAACCGAAAGCAGTTGTGTCATAATCAAGTGGCAGTCATGAGACCTTAGGTTCTGGAACTTTTTCTCTGGCATATTTATTATTCCCCTTATATTCAACGAGAAGCCAGTCGGGACCTTCATACTGAGCAGGCATTCAAAGAAAATTTCTTTCTCTTCTTTCGTAAGAGCATAGCTGGCAGGACCTTCATACTGCTTCGGAGGCATGCCATCTTTTTCGAGCAAACATTGCAGGTCCTCCCGTGCCTCGCGTGTATCTTTTGTCTTCCCATACACACCCAAGAAGCCTAACAGGTTCACGCAAAGGTTCTTCGTCACGTGCATCACGTCGATTGAAGAGCGGACCTCCAGGTCTTTCCAGTAGGGTAGGTCGAAGAATATAGATTTCTTCTTCCACATGGGTGCGTGTCCCTCAGCGTCATTCGGAATAGCTAGTCCGCCGGGACCCTTTCCAAAGATTATGTGTAAATCATTGACCATAGCAAGTATGTGATCACCGGTACGCATGGCAGGCTTCTTTCGGTGATCTGCCTCGCCTTTGAAATGCTTGCCTTTCTTTCGACATTGATGGTTGGTTGGGAGAAATAGACGATGGCCCACGTACACATTCTTCCTGCATCTGTCCAGGTATATACTTTCGGTGTCATCCAAACAGTGCGTGCATGCATGGTATCCCTTGTTTGTCTATCTTGAAAGGTTACTGAGAGCGGGCCAATCGTTTATGGTCACGAACAGCAACGCCTTTAGGTTAAATTCCTCTTTATTGTGCTCATCCCACGTACGTACACCGTTTCCATTCCACAGCTATAAAAGTTCTTCAACTAATGGCCTTAGGTACACATCAATGTCGTTGCCGGGTTGCTTAGGGCCTTGGATAAGAACTGGCATCATAATGAACTTCTGCTTCATGCACATCCAAGGAGGAAGGTTATACATACATAGAGTCACGGGCTAGGTGCTGTGATTGCTGCTCTGCTCCCCGAAAGGATTAATGCCATCCGCGCTTAAAGCAAACCATACGTTCCTTAGGTCCTTTGCAAACTCATCCCAGTACTTTCTCTCGATTTTTCTCCACTACGACCCGTCAGTGGGTGCTCTCAACTTCCCGTCTTTTTTTACGGTCCTCACTGTGCCATCGCATCAACTTGGGATGCTCTCCGTTTCTGAACAGACGTTTCAACCGTGGTATTATAGGAGCATACCACATCACCTTCGCAGGAACGCTCTTCCTGGGGGGCTCACCGTCAACATCACCAGGGTCATCTCGTCTGATCTTATACCGCAATGCACCGCATACCGGGCATGCGTTCAGATCCTTGTTTGCACTGTGGTAGAGGATGCAGTCATTAGGGCATGCATGTATCTTCTGCACCTCCAATCCTAGAGGGCATACAACCTTCTTTGCTGCGTATGTACTGTCGGGCAATTCGTTATCCTTTGGAAGCTTCTTCTTCAATATTTTCAGTAGCTTCTCAAATCCTTTGTCAGGCACAACATTCTCTGCCTTCCACTGCATCAATTCCAGTACGGTACCGAGCTTTGTGTTTCCATCTTTGCAATCAGGGTACAACCGTTTTTTGTGATCCTCTAACATGCAATCAAACTTCAGCTTTTCCTTTTGACTTTCGCATTGCGTCCTTGCATCGACAATGACCCGGCAGAAATCATCATCATCGGGCACATCGTCTGGTTCCTCTTGATCTTCAGTAGCTTCACCCGTTGCAACATCATTGGGCACATCGTATGGTTCCTCTTGATCTTTACCAGCTCCCTCCGTTGCAGCATCACCGTATTCAGGGGGCACATAGTTGTCATCGTACTCTTCTTCTTCGTCATCTTCCATCATAACCCCTATTTCTCCGTGCCTTGCCCAAACATTATAGTGTGGCATGAAACCCTTGTAAAGCAGGTGGGTGTGAAGGAGCACAATTAGGGCATGGACAACACATAAAACCATTCTGCTTGTTTGCCTCAGCCGCTTCGAGAAATTCATGCACGCCCTTAATGTACTTGGAGGTGTGTCTATCACCGTACATCCATTGCCGGTTCATCTGCGTGCGTTATATATAATTAAGTGTGTCAAAAACCATTACAGAACATCATGAATAGATAATTAAGTGGCCAAATTAATATAAGTTCATCATCACATTAAAACCAAAGTACATACATAGTTCTCATCTAACAACATATAGCTCTCCAGAGCATCTCATTAATTAAACCATACATTGAAACTATGTAAAACATTTCAATGCGAAAACAAACGCGATCATAATCGCAACCAAGGTAACAATTGATCCAACGGCATAATGATACCAAGCCTCGGTATGAACGTCATATTTTCTAATCTTTCTAATCTTGAAGCGCATTGCATCCATCTTGATCTTGTGATCATCGACGACATCCGCAACATGCAACTCCAATATCATCTTCTCCTCCTCAATTTTTTTATTTTTTCCTTTAAGAAATTGTTTTCTTCTTCAACTAAATTTAACCTCTCAATAATAGGGTCGGTTGGAATTTCCGGTTCACATACCTTCTAGATAAATAAAATCTATGTCACGTTGGTCGGCATAATTTTCATAAACAATAAATGAACCAATAGTTATAAAGATAATATATACCACATCCAAATCATAGACAGGACGAGGGCTGACGGGGGCGGATACCAAAACCATTGCACTATATAAGATGCAATAATAAAAGTAAGAAAATGATACAAGTATCTATCTAAGCATACAAGTAAGAATATTTTTCCTTTCAGAAAGAAGATAAGAACAAGAGGCTCACCATGATGGTGCCGGTGATGAGATCGGCGCGGGTGATCGACGGCGGTGAAGACGGGGGTGGGGCGTGACGGACCGCTAAACCTAGAAAAATATTGAGGAAAATGGAGCTTGGAGGTCGAGCTTGGAGAGGAGAAAGCTTAAGTAGTGTGGCTCGGGCATTCCATCAAACACCTTGCGTGCATAGGAGGTGAGCTAGAGCACCACCAAGCCCTCTCCCCCTCGGCAAGAAAAAACAGAGCAGTGTGCTCTGCTCTTGCGCGAGGGGGTATATATAGGCACCACCATTGGCCCCGGTTGGTGGCATGAACCGAGACTAAAGGGGGGCCTTTGGTCCTGGTTCATGTCACCAACCGGGACCAATGGTGGTGGGACAGGAGCGAGGCCCATTGGTCCCGGTTCGTCCCACCAACCGGGACCAAAAGGTCCAGACGAACCGGGACCAATGGCCCACGTGGCCCGGGCGCCCCCCTGGGCTCATGAACCAGGTCCAATGCACCCATTGGTCCCGGTTCTGGACTGAACCGGGACTAATGGGCTTGCCCGGCCTGAACCAAAGCCCCCTTTTCTACTAGTGTGGGTTGCTTGAGTGACAGAAGCTTAAACCCTAGTTTATGCCTTGCTTCGTAAGGGGCTGATTTGGATCCATATGTTTCAAGCTATGGTTAGATTTATCTTAATTCTTCTTTCATAGTTCCGGATGCTTGCGACAGGGGTTAATCATAAGTGGGAGGCTTGTCCAAGTAAGGACAACACCTAGGCACCGATCCACCCACATATCAACATGATGAAAAATAACTTCACAATAATTTCCATGTGTCCTCGGGAGTGTTTTACTTTATATAAGAGTTCGTCCAGGCTTGTCCTTTGCTAAAAAAAGGATTGGGCCACCTTGCTGCACCATAGTTACACTTGTTACTTGTTACACGTTACGAATTATCTTATCACACAACTATTTGTTACCAATAATTTCACTGCTTGCAGAGAATACCTTACTGAATATCGCTTGTCATTTTCTTCTGCTCCTCGTTGGGTTCAACACTCTTACTTATCGAAAAGACTACGATAGATCCCCTATACTTATGGTTCATCAAGACTCTTTACTGGCGCCGTTGCCAGGGAGTGAAGTGCCTTTGGTGAGTGGAATTTGCTAAGGAAACATTTATATTACGTGCTGAAATTTACTGTCACTTGTTACTATGGAGAATCATCCTTTGAGGGGCTTGTTCGGAGTATCTTCACCTCGACCGGTAGAGCAAGAAGTTGCTCCTCAACCTACGGAACCTACTGAAAATAGTTATTATGAAATTCCTTCGGGTATGATAGAGAAACTGCCAGCTAATCCTTATGTAGGAGATGGAACCTTACATCCTGATATGCATCTAATCTATGTGAATGAAGTTTGTGGATTATTTAAGCTTGCAGGTTTGTCCGAGGATGAAGTCAAGAAGAAGTTCTTTCCATTACCTTTGGATGAGAAGGCATTGACATGGCATAGGCTATGCGATGATATTGGGACTTGGAACTACAACTGATTGAAATTTAAATTTCATCCGAAGTTTTATCCTATGCATCTGGTTCATCGTGATCGGAATTATATTTATAATTTTTGGCCTCGTGAAGGAGAAAGTATCGCTCAAGCTTGGGGGAGGCTTAAGTCAATGTTATATTGATGCCCCAATCATGAGCTCTCAAGAAAAAATATTATTCAGAATTTTTATGCTCGGCTTTCTCATAATGACCAATCCATGCTCGATATTGCTTGTACTGGTTCTTTTATGAAGAAGGCTATTGAATTCAAATGGGATTTATTGGAAATAATTAAACGCAACTCTAAATGTTGGGAAATCGACAAAGGTATGGAGTCAGGTATAAACCATAAATTGATTGTGTTAAATTTTTTATGGATACCGATGCTTTTCGTGAATTTAGCACTAAATATGGACTTGACTCTGAGATATTAGCTTCTTTCTATGAATCATTTGCTACTCATGTTGATCTCCCTAAGGATAAGTAGTTTAAATATCATTCTTCCATTGAAGTGAAAGTAGTAGAACCTATTAAAGTTGAAGAAGGAACTATTACTTATAATATTGATCCTGTTATTCCTACTGCTTATATTGAGAAACCATATTTCCCTGTTAGGATAAAGGAACATGCTAAGGCTTCAACTATGGTCCATAAGAGTCATACTAGAACACCTACACCCCCTGAGCAAATTAAAGTTGAACCTACTATTGCTATGGTTAAAGATCTCTTGGTTGATAATATTTATGGGCATGTTATTTATTTCTATGATGAAGCTGCTAGAATTGCTAGACCCAATAATAAAGATAGACATAGACCTATTGTTGGCGGGCTTGTTGTTTCTGTTAAAATAGGAGATCATTATTACCATGGCTTATGTGATTTGGTTGCTAGTGTGAGTGCAATTCCCTTTATTTTATATCAAGAAATTATGAATGATATTGCACCTGTTGAGATAGAAGATATAGACGTTACTATTAAGCTTGTCAATAGAGATACTATCTCAACAATTGGGATTGTTAGAGACGTTGAAGTCTTGTGTGGGAAAATAAAATACCCTACTGATTTTCTTGTTCTTGGTTCCCCACAAGATGATATTTGTCCCATTATATTTGGCAAGCCTTTCTTGAACACTGCCAATGCTAAGACAGATTGCGAGAAAGAAACTATTAGTATAAGTTGTGGGGATGTGCCCCATGAGTTTAATTTCTCCAAATTTTGTAGACACCCCCATGAAAAAGAATTGCCTAGTAAAGATGAAATTATTGGTATCACTTGTATTGTTGTGCCTCCTACTGATCCTTAGAACTATATTTGCTAGACCATGAAAATGATATGTTTATTAATGAAAGAAAGGAATTAGATGAGATTTTCTCTAAACAAATGCCTGTCTTGAAACACAATTTGCCTGTTGAGACTCTTGGAGATCCTCTACCACCCAAGAGTGATCCTGTGTTTGATCTTAAAAAATTGCTTGATACTTTGAAATATGCTTATCTTGATGAAAAGAAGATATATCCTATTATTATAAGTGCTAACCTTTCAGAGCATGAAGAAAAGAAATTATTGAAAACTCTGAAGAAGCCTGCTGCTATTGGATACACTCTTGATGATCTTAAGGGCATTAAACCCACTCAATGCCAACATAAAATTAATATGGAGCCTAATGCTAAACCAGTTGTTGATCATCAACGACGGTTAAATCCTAAGATGAAGGAAGTGGTAAGAGATGAAATATTAAAGCTTCTGGAAGCAGGTATAATTTATCCTATTGCTGATAGTAGATGGGTAAGTCATGTTCATTGTGTCCCTAAGAAGGGAGGTATTACTGTTGTTCCTAATGATAAGAATGAATTGATTCCACAAAGAATTGACAAAGTTTATAGAATGGTAATTGATTTTAGAAAATTGAACAAAGTTACTAGGAAAGATCGTTACCCTCTACCTTTTATTGTTCAAATGCTAGAAAGACTATCAAACATACAGACTTTTGCTTTCTAGATGGTTATTCTGGTTTTTCTCAAATACCTGTGTCACAGGAGAATCAAGAAAAAACTACTTCTACTTGCCCTTTTGGTACCTTTGCTTATAGACGTATGTCTTTTGATTTATGCAATGCACCTGCTACCTTTCAAAGATGTATGACTGCTATATTCTCTAACATTTGTGAAAAGACTGTTGAGGTTTTCATGGATGATTTCTCTGTTTACGGAACTTCTTTTGATGATTTCTTAAGCAACTTTGATCGAGTTTTGCAGAGATGTGAAGAAAATAATCTTGTCTTGAATTAGGAGAAGTGCCATTTATGGTTAATGAAGGTATTGTCTTGGGACATAAAATCTCCGAAAGAGGTATTGAAGTTGATAAAGCTAAAGTGGATGCTATTGAAAAAATGTTGTGTCCTAAAGATATCAAAGGTATAAGAAGTTTCCTTGGTCATGCTGGTTTCTATAGGAGAATTATTAGAGACTTCTCTATAATTTCTAGACCTCTCACTAATCTCTTGCAAAAAGATGTTCCATTTTGTTTTTGATGATGATTGTGTAGAAGCATTTGAAATACTTAAGAAAGCCTTAATTTCTGCACCTATTGTTCAACCACCTGATTGGAACCTACCCTTTGAAATTATGTGTGATGCTAGTGATTATGTTGTTGGTACTGTTCTAGGACAAAGAGTTGATAAGAAATTGAATGTTATCCGTTATGCTAGTAAAACTCTAGACAATGCTCAAAGAAATTATGCTACTACTGAATAGCATTTGTGTTTGCTTGTGATAAGTTCAGATCTTATATTTGATTCCAATGTAACCGTTCAAACCGATCATGCTGCTATTAATTATCTTATAGAAAATAAAGATGCTCAGACTAGACTTATTAGATAGGTTCTCTTGCTGCAAGAATTCGATTTAAATATTATTGGTAGAAAGGGAGCTGAGAACCCCGTGATGTCTACTACGCAACTTATCCTTGTAGACATTGTTGGGCCTCCAAGTGCAGAGTTTTGTAGGACAGTAGCAATTTTCCCTCAAGTGGATGACCTAAGGTTTATCAATCCGTGGTAGGCGTAGGATGAAGATGGTCTCTCTCAAACAACCCGGCAACCAAATAACAAAGAGTCTCTTGTGTCCCCAACACACCCAATACAATGGTAACTTGTATAGGTGAACTAGTTCGGCGAAGAGACGATGATACAAGCGTATGGATAGCAGATATAGGTTTTTGTAATATGAAAATATAAAAACAACAAGGTAACTAGTAACAAAACTGAGCAAAAACGATATTGCAATGCTTCGAAACAAACCCTAGGGTTCATACTTTCACTAGTGCAAGTTCTCTCAACAATGATAACATAATTAGATCCTGTATCGATCCCTCAACGTGCAACAAGAGTCACTCCAAAGTCACTAATAGTGGAGAACAAACGAAGAGATTATCATAGGGTACGAAACCACCTCAAAGTTATTCTTTCTGATCGATCTATTGGGCTATTCCTATAAGTGTCACAAATAGCCCTAGAGTTCGTACTAAAATAACACCTTAAGATACACATCAACCAAAACCCTAATGTCACCTAGATACTCCAATGTCACCACAAGTACCTGCGGGTTTGATTATACGATATGCATCACATAATCTTAGATTCATCTATTCAAACCAACACAAAGAACTTCGAAGAGTGCCCCAAATATTCTACCGAAGAGTCAAGACGAAAGTGTGTGCCAACCCCTATGCATAAGTTCACAAGGTCACATAACCCACAAGTTGATCACCAAAACATACATCGAGTAGATCACGTGAATATCTCATTGTCACCACAGATAAGCACATACAAGACATACATCAAGTGTTCTCAAATCCTTAAAGAATCAATCCGATGAGATAACTTCAAAGGGAAAATTCAATCCATTACAAGAAGGTAGAGGGGGAGAAACATCATAATATCCAACTATAATAGCAAAGATCGTGATACATTAAGATCGTGCCAAATCAAGAACATGAGATAGATAGAGAGAGAGAGATCAAACACATAGCTACTGGTACATACCCTCAGCCCCGAGGGTGAACTACTTCCTCCTCATCATGGAGAGCGCCGGGATGATGAAGATGGCCACCGGTGATGATTTCCCCCTCCGGCAGGGTATCGGAATAGGGTCCGATTGGTTTTTGGTGGGTATAGGGGCTTACGGCGGTGGAACTCCCGATCTTGGTTTCTTTTCGGGGGTTTCTGCATTTATAAGAATTTTTTGCGTCGGTTTCAAGTCAGGGGGGGGTCCACAAGGAGCCCACAAGGACGGAGGGCACGCCCTGGGGGGTAGGGGGCGCCCTCCGCCCTTGTGGAGGCCCCGTGGCTCTTCTGGCCCAACTCTTTTGCTTCAGGGGCTTCTTCTGGTCCATAAAAAATCACCGTAAATTTTCAGCTCATTTGGACTCCGTTTTATATTCCTTCTCTGCGAAACTCAAAAACAAGGAAAAAACAGATACTGGGATTGGGCTCTAGGTTAATAGGTTAGTCCCCAAAATCATATAAAATAGCATATAAATGTATATAAAACATCCAAGATTGATAATATAATAGCATGGAACAATAAAAAAATTATAGATACGTTGGAGACGTATCACCCTGTAGCAGACAACTTGTCTAGGTTAGAAAATGTTCTCGATGACCCTCTACCTATTGATGATAGCTTTCCTGATGAAAAATTAGCTGTCATAAATGCTTCTCATAGTGCTCCTTGGTATGCTGATTATGCTAATTACATTGTTGCTAAATTTGTACCAACTATCTTCAGATACCAACAAAAGAAAAAGTTTTTCTATGATTTAAGACATTACTTTTGGGATGACCCACACCTTTATAAAGAAGGAGTAGATGGTGTTATTAGATGTTGTGTACCTGAGCATGAAATGGAACAAATCTTACGCAATTCTCACTCCGAGGCTTATGGAGGACACCATGCTGGAGATAGAACTGCACACAAGGTATTGCAATCTGGCTTTTATTGGCCTACTCTTTTCAAAGATGCTCGTAATATGTCTTGTCTTGTGATGAATGTCAAAGAATTGGTAATATTAGTAGACATTAGGAAATGCCTATGAATTATTCACTTGTTATTGAACCATTTGATGTTTGGGTCTTTGATTATATGGCGCCTTTTCCTTTCTCTAATGGGTATACACATACTTTAGTTGCTGTTGATTATGTTACTAAGTGGGTAGAATCTATTCCAACTAGTAGTGCTGATCATAAAACTTCTGTTAAAATGCTTAAAGAAGTTATTGATATGTCTCCAACATATCTATAATTTTTTATTGTTCCATGCTATTATATTATCTGTTTTGGATGTTTTATATGCATTAGTATAATATTTTATATTATTTTTGGGACTAACCTATTAACCTAGAGCCCAGTGCCAGTTTCTGTTTTTCCTTGTTTTCGAGTTTCGTTGAAAATGAATACCAAACCGAGTCCAAACGGAATAAAACCTTCGCGATGTTTTTTTCTTAAACTAGAAGACACCCCAGAGACTTGGAGATCAAGTCGAAAGAGCCACGAGGCGGCCACAAGGGGGGGGGGGGGCACGCCCAGGGGGTAGGGCGCCCCCCTGATACGTCTCTGACGTATCTATAATTGTTGACTGTTTCATGCCAATATTATCCAACTTTTATACACTTTTGGCAACATTTTATATGATTTATTTGGACTAACATATTGATCCAGTGCCCAGTGCCAGTTCCTGTTTATTGCATGTTTTTTGTTTCATAGAAATCCATATCAAACGAAGTCCAAACGCGATAAAAATTCACAGAGAATTATTTTGGAATATACGTGATTTTTGGGAGGTGGAATCAACACAAATTGGGGCCTACGGTGCCCACAACCCACTAGGGCGCGCCTGGGGGTGCCAGACGCGCCCAGGTATCTTGTGCCCTCCTGGAAGGTCGGTTAGGGCCCTTGTTTTGGTGCAAGAAATATAATTTATGGAAAAAAATTGTGTAAAAATTTCCGCGCAATCGGAGTTAAGGATCTCCGGGAATTTAAGAAACTGTGAAGGGCCAGATCTAGGGAACGCGAAACTGAAGGGAATAGAGAGACAGATCCAATCCCGGAGGGGCTCCCGCCCCTCCGCCGCCATGGAGGCCATGGACCAGAGGGGGAATCCTCCTCCCATCTAGGGGGAGGCCAAGGAAGAAGAAGAAGGAGGGGGCTCTCTCCCCCTCTCTCCCGGTGGCGCCGGAGTGCTGCCGGGACAAGGATCGTGATGACGTTCTACATCAACAATCTTGCTACCATCAACACCAACTCTCCCCCTCTATGCAGCGGTGTAACACCCCTTCTCCCCGCTGTAATCTCTACTTAAACATGGTGCTCAACTCCATATATTATTTCCCAATGATATTTGGCTATCCTATGATCTTTGAGTAGATCCGTTTTGTCCTGTGGGTTGATCGTGATCTTGGTTGGTATGATTGTATATTTTATTTATGGTGCTACCCTACGGTGCCCTCCGTCTCGCGCAAACGTGAGGGGTCCCTGCTGTAGGGTGTTGCAATACGTTCATGATTTGCTTATGGTGGGTTGCGAGAGTGACAGAAGCTTAAACCCGAGTAGGTGGGTTGTTGCGTAAGGGATAAAGAGGACTTGATACTTAATTCTATGCTTGGGTCTCACGGCCTTAATGATCTTTAGTAGTTGCGGATGCTTGCTAGGGGTCCAATCATAAGTGCATATGATCCTAGTAGAGAAAGTATGTTAGCTCATGCCTCTCCCTCATATAGAATTGCAAGAATGATTACCGGCACTCGTTATCGATTGCTGATACGTCTCCAACGTACCTATAATTTTTGCTTGTTCCATGCTGATATTTTATCAATCTTGGATGTTTTATAATCATTTTGTAGTCATTTTATATCATTTTTTGGTACTAACCTATTGACATAGTGCCAAGTGCCAGTTGTTGTTTTCTGCATGTTTTTTACATCGCAGGAAATTAATATCAGACGGAGTCCAAATGCAACGAAACTCCACGGAGATTTTTTATGGACCAGAAGGAATGTAATGGGCCCTGGCTACGCCTGGGGGTGTCCCAAGGGAGGCCACAACCCACCAGGGCGCGCCAGGAGGCCCAGGCGCGCCCTAGTGGGTTGTGCCCACCTCGGGTGCCCCCCGGACCCCCTCTATAAATACCCCAATATTCCAGAAATCCTAGGGGAGTTGATGAAATATTCTTCCGGCCGTCGCAGAGTCCAGAACCACCAGATCCAATCTAGACACCATCTCGGATGGGGCTCACCACCTCCATTGGTGCCTCTCCGATGATGCGTGAGTAGTTCTTTGTAGACCTTCAGGTCCGTAGTTAGTAGCTAGATGGCTTCATCTCTCTCTCTCTGAATTCTCAATACAATGGTCTCTAGGAGATCCATATGATGTAACTCTTTTGTGGTGTGTTTGTTGGGATCGATGAACTTTGACTTTATGATCAGATCTATCTTTTTATATCGATGAAAGTATTTGAGTTTCTTTTATCTCTTTTATGCATGATCCCTTATAGCCTCGTATTTCTTCTTCGATATTTGGGTTTTGTTTTGGACTACTTGATCTATTTATCTTGCAATGGGAAGAGGTGCTTTGTAGTGGGTTCGATCTTACGGTGCTTGATCCCAGTAACAGAAAGCGAAGCGACACGTATGTATCGTTGCTACTAAGGATAAAACGATGGGGTCTATCTCTACACAGATAGATCTTGTCTACATCATGTCATCGTTCTTATTGCATTACTGCGTTTTTTCATGAACTTAATACACTAGATGCATGGTGGATAGCGGTCGATGTGTGGAGTAATAGTAGTAGATGCAGGCAGGAGTCGGTCTACTAATCTTGGACATGTTGCCTATGTAATGATCATTGCCTGGATATTGTCATGAATATTTGGAGTTTTGTCAATTGCCCAACAGTAATGTGTTCACCCACCGTTTGCTATTTTGTCTCGAGGGAATCCACTAATGAAACCTACGACCCCGGGTCTCTTTCTCATATATTTGCCTTTGCGATCTACTTTTCCCTTGCTTTTATTTTTAGATCTATTAAACCAAAAATACAGAAATACCTTGGTGTGTTTTATTTCTATTTATTTTATTTGGCGTTCGATCTATCAATCTACCACAAATTTATCTCACGTCCGTTTACCGACTCCAGGCGCCGTACTCCGGAAGGGATTGACAACCCCTTTAACACATCGGGTTGCGAGGATTTGTTATCTATGTGGAGGGGCTGTTTACGTTGTATTGCTTGGTTCTCCTACTGGTTCGATAACCTTGGTTTCATATCTGAGGGAAATACCTACCGCCGTTGTGCTGCATCATCCCTTCCTCTTTGGGGAAAAACCGACGTAGCTTCAAGCGACATCAAAAGGAATTTCTGGCGCCGTTGCCAGGGAGGATCTTCAACATATACCAAGTTCCTAATCACAAGTCTTTTCTCCTTGCAATTTACATTATTTGCCATCTGCCTCTCGTTTTCCTCTCCCCCACTTCACAAAAATTTGTCATTTTATTCGCCTCTCTTTTTCCGTTCACCGTTTTCTTTTCCGATATGTTTTTGTGTGCAATCTTGTTTGTGGTTTTTGTATTTTTGTATTTTTGGTTTAATAGAGCTGAAAATAAATGCAAGGATAAAGTAGACAGCAAAGGTAAATATATGAGAAAGAGACCCGGGGGCCATAGGTTTCACTAGTGGCTTCTCTCGAGAAAAATAGCAAACGGTGGGTGAACAAACTACTATTGGACAATTGATAGATCTTCAAATAATCATGACGATATCGAGGCAATGATCATTACATAGGCATCACGTCCAAGATTAGTAGACCGACTCCTGCCTGCATCTACTACTATTACTCCACACATCGACTGCTATCCAGCATGCATCTAGTGTATTAAGTTCATGGAGAAACAGAGTAATGCAATAAGAACGATGACATGATTTATACAAGATCTATCTACGTAGAGATAGACTCCATTGTTTTATCCTTAGTAGCAACGATACATATGTGTCGGTTCCCCTTCTGTCACTGGGATCAAGCACCGTAAGATCGAACCCACTACAAAGCACCCATTCCATTGCAAGATAAATAGATCAAGTTGTCCAAACAAAACCCAAATATCGGGAAGAAATACGAGGCTATAACAGATCATGCATAAAAGAGATCAAAGAAACTCAAATACTTTCATGGATATAAAAAGTTATAACTGATCATAAACTCGAAGTTCATCAGATCCCAACAAACACACCGCAAAAGAGTTACATCATATGGATCTCCAAGAGACCATTGTATTGGGAATTCAGCGAGAGAGAGGAAGCCATCTAGCTACTAACTACGGACCTGAAGGTCTACAAAGAACTACTCACGCATCATCAGAGAGGCTCCAATGGAGGTGGTGAAGATGGTGTCTAGATTGGATCTGGTGGTTCTGTACTCTGCGGCGGCTAGATCAATATTTCGTCGACTCCCCTAGGGTTTTGGAAATATTGGGGTATTTATAGAGCAAAGAGGCGGTCCGGGGGGCACCCGAGCTGGGCACAGCCCACCAGGGCGCGCCTAGGCCTCCTGGCGCGCCCTAGTGGGTTGTGCTCTCCTCGGAGCACCCCCAGGCGCAGCCAGGTCCCATTATGTGTCTTCTAGTCCATAAAAAATCTCCATGAAGTTTCGTTGCATTTGGACTCCGTCTGATATTGATTTCCTACGATGTAAAAAACATGCAAAAAACAGCAACTGGCACATGGCACTATGTCAATAGATTCGTACCAAAAAATGATATAAAATGACTAAAAAATGATTATAAAACATCCAAGATTGATAATATAACAGATGGAACAATAAAAAATTATAGATACGTTGGAGACGTATCAGCATCCCCAAGCTTAACTCCTATCCGTCCTCGAGTAGGTAGGTGATAAAAACAGAAATTTTGGTGTGGATGCTACCTAACATGTCATATCATATTCTTTTCTTTATAGCATGGACATTTGGAATTTTATGTGATTCAAAGCAATAGTCTAGTTTTGACATGATAATTTAAATACTCAAGGATATCAACAAGCAACTATGTCTTTCAAAATATTAATGCTAAAATAAGTTATCCCTAGCCCATCATGCTCAACCATTGAGCCATTCATGAAAAACACTCGCATATTAGCTACACCCAATACTCAAGTATGATCATATTACCACTTAGTTGGTGCTTTTATATGAGAAGATGGAGACTCAAATTCAAAATAAAAATTGCATAAAGTAAAAGAAAGGCCCTTTGCAGAGGGAAGTAGGGATTTGTAGAGGTGCCAGAGCTCAAAGTGAAAAACTGAGAGATAAAAACATTTTGGGAGGTGTATCCATCCCACCAACGAAAACGACTTAGAGTTCCCAACACTTTCCATACTAGATATATCATAGGCGGTTCCCAAACAGAAAATAAAGTTTATTCCTTTTTCCACCATACTTTCACTTTCCATGGCTAGCCGTATCCACGGTTGCCCTCCATACCAACACTTTCCAAGGAATTTATTATTTGACAACATAAGTAAATTCATTTTTTTTTCATTTCGGGACTGGGCATCCCTAAAACCTTTGCCTTACTCTCGTGCAATGACAACTGAATAAACACTCATTGTGAAATAACACATCCAGCATGGAAAATGTTAGCCACCCCTCACCGCTCCGTGAGTGAAACGAACACACAAAAGAGAAGTTTATTTTGAAAATTAGAGATGGCACATATAAATTTACTTACAACGACAACAGAATAACGCATATAGGTAGATATAGTGGACTCATGTGGCAAAACTGGGTTAAAGGATTTTGGATGCACAAGTAGAGATCATACTTAGTGCAAAATGAAGGCTAGCAAAAGATTGAGAAGCGACCAACCAAGAAACGAATAATCTCATAAGCAAGCATTAAGCATAATTAACACCGAATAATGCACCACAAGTAGGATATAATTTCATTGCATAATTATTGACTTTCATGCTTGCATAGGGAATCACAAACCTTAACACCAATATTCTTACTAAAGCATAATTACTCATCAACATAACTCACATATCACATCATCATATCTCAAAACTATTACTAAGAATCAAGTTTATTTTGTCCAATGATCTTCATGAAAGTTTTTATTATATCCTTCTTGGATATCTATCACTTTGGGACTAATTTTCATGTGTTGCGTTTCATAAGCTCAAACAAATATAAGTGAAGATCATGAGCATAATTTTTTCTTTCTCTCAAATTAATTTAAGTGAAGCAAGAGAGAATTTCTTCAAAATTTTACTAACTCTGAAATAAATCCAAGTGAATCAAGAGAGAATTTCTTCAAAAATACTAAATTACACCGTGCTCAAAACAGATATAAGTGGAGCACTAGAGCAAGTCCATAGCTCATAAAAGATTTAAGTGAAGCATAGAGAGCAATTCTAACAAGTCATGACATAATTTTGGCTCTCTCAAAAAGGTGTGTCCAGCAAGGGATCAAGACTTAAAACACAAAATAAAACAAGCAAAGACTCATATCATACAAGACGCTCCAAGCAAAACACATAGTATGTGATGAATAAAAATATAGCTTCGAGTAAAATACCGATGGTCGTTAGAAGAAAGAGGGGATGCCACTCGGGGGCATCCCCAAGCTTAGTTGTTTGCTCACTTTTGGATAATAGCTTGGGATGCCGGGGCATCCCCAAGCTTATGCTGTTCTACTCCTTATTCCTTCATCCATCATAAGATAACTCAAAGCTTGAAAACTTCAATCACAAAAAACTCAACAAAACCTTCGTGAGATCCGTTAGTGTAAGAAAAATAAATCACTACTATAATTACTGTATCAAAGCAATTCATATTTTGATTTTTCATTATATCTAATGTATTACAACTTTTCTATGGCAAAAACTCATCAAATAAAACCATAGAGCCATCAAAATAAGCACACAACGCAAAGAAAACAGAATGTGCCAAAACAGAACAGTATGTAGAAATCTGATTTGTTCGAATACTTCTGGAACTCCAAAAATTATGAAAATCAGGAAGACCTGGGTAATTTGTGTTGGAAATATGCCCTAGAGGCAATAATAAAAGCATTATTATTATATTTCCTTGTTCATGATAATTGTCTTTATTCGTGCTATAATTGTGTTATCCGGAAATCGTAATACATGTGTGAATAACAGACAACAATATGTCCCTAGTAAGCCTCTAGTTGACTAGCTCGTTGATTGACACATAGTCATGGTTTCCTGACTATGGACATTGGATGTCATTGATAACGAGATCACATCATTAGGAGAATGATGTGATGGACGAGACCCAATCCTAAACATAGCATAAGATCGCATAGTTCGTTTGCTAGAGTTTTCCAATGTCAAGTATCCTTTCCTTAGACCATGAGATCGTGTAACTTCCGGATACCGTAGGAGTGCCTTGGGTGTGCCAAATGTCACAACGTAACTGGGTGACTATAAAGGTATACTACGGGTATCTCCGAAAGTATCTATTGGGTTGACACGGATCGAGACTGGGATTTGTCACTCCGCTTGACGGAGAGGTATCACCGGGCCCTCTCGGTAATGCATCATCATAATGAGCTCAATGTGATCAAAGTGTTTGATCATGGGATCATGCATTACGGTACGAGTAAAGTGACTTGCCGGTAACGAGATTGAACGAGGTATTGGGATACCGACGATCGAATCTCGGGCAAGTAAAATACCGATTGACAAAGGGAATCGTATACGGGATTAATTGAATCCTCGACATCGTGGTTCATCCGATGAGATCATCGTGGAGCATGTGGGAGCCAACATGGGTATCCAGATCCCGCTGTTGGTTATTGCCCGAGAGCCATCTCGGTCATGTCTGCATGTCTCCCGAACCCGTAGGGTCTACACACTTAAGGTTCGGTGACGCTAGGGTTGTGAAGATATGTATATGCAGTAACCCGAATGTTGTTCGGAGTCCCGGATGAGATCCCCGAACGTCACGAGGAGTTTCGGAATGGTCCATAGGTAAAGAAATATATATAGGAAGTGCTGTTTTGGCCATCGGGACAAGTTTCGGGGTTATCGGTATTGTACCGGGACCACCGGAGGGTCCCGGGGGGTCCACCGGGTGGGGCCACCTGCCTCGGGGGGCCACATGGGCTCTAGGGGGTGCGCCTTGGCCTACATGGGCCAAGGGGAACCAGCCCCAAGAGGCCCATGCGCCTAGGGTGGGGAAACCCTAAGGGGGGGCGCCCCCTTGCTTGGGGGGCAAGCCCCCCACCCCTTGGCCGCCGCCCCCTAGGAGATTGCATCTCCTAGGGCCGGTGCCCCCTAGGAGATTGCATCTCCTAGGGCCGGCGCCCCCCCTAGGAGATTGCATCTCCTAGGGCCGGCGCCCCCCTAGGGGGCTATATAAAGGGGGGAGGGGAGGGGGGCAGCCGGACCCTGGCTCTTGGCGCCTCCCTCTCCCTCTCCAACACCTCCTCCTCCTCCGTAGAGCTCGGCGAAGCCCTGCCGGAGTACTGCAGCTCCACCATCACCACGCCGTCGTGCTGCTGCTGGAGCCATCTTCCCCAACCTCTCCTTTGCCTTGCTGGATCAAGAAGAAGGAGACGTTATGCTGACCGTACGTGTGTTGAACGCGGAGGTGCCGTCCGTTTGGTGCTAGGATCTCCGGTGATTTGGATCACGTCGTGTACAACTACCTCATCCCCGTTCGTTGAACGCTTCCGCTCGCGATCTACAAAGTGGTATGTAGATGCAATCTCTCTCCCATGACTCGTTGCTTAGATGAACTCATAGATGGATCTTGGTGAAACCGTAGGAAAATTTTTAATTTTCTGCAACGTTCCCCAACAGTGGCATCATGAGCTAGGTCTATGCGTAGTTCTCTATTGCACAAGTAGAACACAATTGGTTGTGGGCGTAGATGTTGTCAATTTTTCTTGCCACTACTAGTATTATCTTGCTTCAGCGGTATTGTGGGATGAAGCGGCCCGGACCAACCTTACACGTACGCTTACGTGAGACCGGTTCCACCGACTGACATGCACTAGTTGCATAAGGTGGCTGGCGGGTGTCTGTCTCTCCCACTTTAGTTGGAGCGGATTCGATGAAAAGGGTCCTTATGAAGGGTAAATAGAAGTTGACAAATCACGTTGTGGCTTTCACGTAGGTAAGAAAACGTTCTTGCTAGAACCCTAATTCAGCCACGTAAAACTTGCAACAACAATTAGAGGACGTCTAACTTGTTTTTGCAGCAAGTGCTTTGTGATATGATATGGCCAAAGTTGTGATGAATGATGAATGATCTATATGTGATGTATGAGATGTTCATGCTATTGTAATAGGAATCACGACTTGCATGTCGATGAGTATGACAATCGGCAGGAGCCATAGGAGTTGTCTTTATTTTTGTATGACCTGCGTGTCATTGAGAAACGCCATGTAAATTACTTTACTTTATTGCTAAACGCGTTAGCCATAGTAGTAGAAGTAATAGTTGGCGAGCAACTTCATGGAGACACGATGATGGAGATCATGATGATGGAGATCATGGTGTCAAGCCGGTGACAAGATGATCATGGAGCCCCAAGATGGAGATCAAAGGAGCTATGTGATATTGGCCATATCATGTCACGTTTATTATTTGATTGCATGTGATGTTTATCATGTTTTGCATCTTGTTTACTTAGAACGAGGTAGTAAATAAGATGATCCCTCATAATAATTTCAAGAAGTGTTCCCCCTAACTGTGCACCGTTGCGACAGTTCGTTGTTTCGAAGCACCACGTGATGATCAGGTGTGATAGGTTCTAACGTTCACATACAACGGGTGTAAGACAGATTTACACATGCAAACACTTAGGTTGACTTGACGAGCCTAGCATGTACAGACATGGCCTCGGAACACAGAAGACCGAAAGGTCGAGCATGAGTCGTATAGAAGATACGATCAACATGAAGATGTTCACCGATGTTGAATAGTCCGTCTCATGTGATGATCGGACACGGCCTAGTTGACTCGGATCATGTTATACTTAGATGACTAGAAGAGGGATGTCCATCTAAGTGGGAGTTCATTAAATAATTTGATTAAATGAACTTTATTATCATGAACTTAGTCTAAAATATTTACAATATGTCTTGTAGATCAAATGGCCAACGTAGTCCTCAACTTCAACGCGTTCCTAGAGAAAACCAAGCTGAAAGACGATGGCAGCAACTATACGGACTGGGTCCGGAACCTGAGGATCATCCTCATAGCTGCCAAGAAAGATTATGTCCTACGAGCACCGCTGGGTGACGCACCTGTTCTCCCTGCAGAACAAGACATTATGAACGCTTGACAGTCACGCTCCGATGATTACTCCCTCGTTCAGTGCGGCATGCTTTACAGCTTAGAGCCGGGGCTCCAAAAGCGTTTTGAGAGACATGGAGCATATGAGATGTTCGAAGAGCTGAAAATGGTTTTCCAAGCTCATGCCCGGGTCGAGAGATATGAAGTCTCCGACAAATTCTTTAGCTGTAAGATGGAGGAAAATAGCTCTGTCGGTGAACACATACTCAAGATGTCTGGGTTGCACAACCGCTTGACACAACTGGAAGTTAATCTCCCGGATGAAGCGGTCATTGACAGAATCCTCCAGTCGCTTCCGCCTAGCTACAAGAGCTTTGTGATGAACTACAACATGCAGGGGATGGTAAAGACCATTCCTGAGGTATATGCTATGCTGAAATCAGCAGAGGTAGAAATCAAGAAGGAACATCAAGTGTTGATGGTGAATAAAACCACTAAGTTCAAGAAGGGCAAGGGTAAAAAGAACTTCAAGAAGGACGGCAAGGAAGTTGCCGCGCCCGGTAAGCGAGTTGCCGGGAAGAAGCCAAAGAATGGACCCAAGCCAGAGACTGAGTGTTTTTATTGCAAGGGAAGTGGTCACTGGAAGCGGAACTGCCCCAAATACTTAGCGGACAAGAAGGCCGGCAAAACAAAAGGTATATGTGATATACATGTAATTGATGTGTACCTTACCAGTACTCGTAGTAGCTCTTGGGTATTTGATACCGGTGCAGTTGCTCACATTTGTAACTCAAAGGAGGAGCTGCGGAATAAACGGAGACTGGCGAAGGACGAGGTGACGATGCGCGTCGGGAATGGTTCCAAGGTCGATGTGATCGCCGTCGGCACGCTACCTCTACATTTACCTACGGGATTAGTTTTAAACCTCAATAATTGTTATTTAGTGCCAAGTTTGAGCATGAACATTGTGTCTGGATCTCGTTTAATTCGAGATGGCTACCCATTTAAATCCGAGAATAATGGTTGTTCTATTTATATGAGAGATATGTTTTATGGTCATGCTCCGATGGTTAATGGTTTATTCTTAATGAATCTCGTACGTGATGATACACATATTCATAGTGTGAATACCAAAAGAGTTAAAGTTGATAACAATAGTCCCACATATTTGTGGCACTGCCGCCTTGGTCACATAGGTGTCAAACGCATGAAGAAGCTCCATGCAGATGAACTTTTCGAGTTTCTTGATTATGAATCATTTGACACGTGCGAACCATGCCTCATGGGTAAAATGACCAAGACTCCGTTCTCAAGAACAATTGAGCGAGCAACCAACTTATTGGAAATCATACATACCGATGTGTGCGGTCCAATGAGTGTTGAGGCTCGCGGTGGCTATCGTTATGTTCTCACCCTCACTGATGACTTGAGTAGATATGGGTATATCTACTTAATGAAACACAAGTCTGAGACCTTTGAAAAGTTCAAAGAATTTCAGAGTGAGGTTGAAAATCAACGTGATAGAAAGATCAAGTTTCTACGATCAGATCGTGGAGGAGAATACTTGAGTCACGAATTTGGCACACACTAAAGAAAATGTGGAATAGTTTCACAACTCACGCCGCCTGGAACACCTCAGCGTAATGGTGTGTCCGAACGTCGTAATCGCACTCTATTAGATATGGTGCGATCTATGATGTCTCTTACCGATTTACCGCTATCTTTTTGGGGCTATGCTTTAGAGACTGCCGCATTCACTTTAAATAGGGCTCCGTCGAAATCCGTTGAGACGACACCGTATGAATTATGGTTTGGGAAGAAACCTAAGCTGTCATTTCTAAAAGTTTGGGGATGCGATGCTTATGTCAAGAAACTTCAACCTGAAAAGCTCGAACCCAAGTCGTAAAAATGCGTCTTCATAGGATACCCTAAAGAAACTATTGGGTATACCTTCTACCTCAGATCCGAAGGCAAGATCTTTGTTGCCAAGAATGGATCCTTTCTAGAGAAAGAGTTTCTCTCGAAAGAAGTAAGTGGGAGGAAAGTAGAACTTGATGTAGTGTTACCTCTTGAACCGGAAATGGCGAAACTCAAAGAAACGTTCCTGAGGTGCCTGCACCGACTAGAGAGGAAATTAATGATGATGATCAAGATACTTCTAATCAAGCTCCTACTGAAATTCAAAGGTCCACAAGGACACGTTCCGCACCAGAGTGGTACGGCAACCCTATCTTGGAAATCATGTTGTTAGACAACGGTGAACCTTCGAACTATGAGGAAGCAATGGCGGGCCCGGATTCCGACAAATGGCTAGAAGCCATGAAATCCGAGATAGGATCCATGTATGAAAAGAAGTATGGACTTTGACTGACTTGCCCGTTGAGCGGCGAGCCATAGAAAATAAACGGATCTTTAAGAAGAAGACAGACGCGGATGGTAATGTGACCATCTATAAAGCTCGGCTTGTCGCTAAGGGTTATCGACAAGTTCAAGGAATTGACTACGATGAGACTTTCTCGCCGGTAGCGAAGCTGAAGTCCGTCCGAATCATGTTAGCAATTGCCGCATTCTACGATTATGAAATATGGAAAATGGACGTCAAAACGGCATTCCTTAATGGTTTCCTTAAGGAAGAATTGTATATGATGCAGCCGGAAGGTTTTGTCGATCCTAAGAATGCTGACAAGGTGTGCAAGATCCAATGCTCGATTTATGGGCTGGTGCAAGCATCTCGGAGTTGGAACATTCGCTTTGATGAGATGATCAAAGCGTTTGGGTTTATGCAGACTTATGGAGAAGCCTGCGTTTACAAGAAAGTGAGTGGGAGCTCTGTAGCATTTCTCATACTATATGTAGATGACATACTTTTGATGGGAAATGATATAGAACTCTTGGACAGCATTAAGGCCTACTTGAATAAAAGTTTTTCAATGAAGTACCTTGGTGAAGCTGCTTATATATTAGGCATCAAGATCTATAGAGATAGATCAAGATGCCTCATAGGTCTTTCACAAAGCACATACCTTGATAAGATATTGAAGAAGTTCAATATGGATCAATCTAAGAAGGGGTTCTTACCTGTGTTACAAGGTGTGAAATTGAGCTCAGCTCAATGTCCGACCACGGCCGAAGATATAGAAGAGATGAGTGTCATCCCCTATGCCTCAGCCATAGGGTCTATTACGTATGCCATGCTGTGTACCAGACCTGATGTAAACCTTGCCGTAAGTTTGGTAGGAAGGTACCAAAGTAATCCCGGCAAGGAACACTGGACAGCGGTCAAGAATATCCTGAAGTACCTGAAAAGGACTAAGGAAATGTTTCTCGTTTATGGAGGTGACGAAGAGCTCGTCGTAAAGGGTTACGTCGACGCTAGCTTCGACACAGATCTGGATGACTCTAAGTCACAAACCGGATACGTGTATATTTTGAATGGTGGGGCAGTAAGCTGGTGCAGTTGCAAGCAGAGTGTCATGGCGGGATCTACATGTGAAGCGGAATACATGGCAGCCTCTAAGGCAGCACATGAAGCAATTTGGGTGAAGGAGTTCATCACCGACCTCGGAGTCATACCCAATGCGTCGGGGCCAATCAAACTCTTCTGTGACAACACTGGAGCTATTGCACTTGCCAAGGAGCCGAGGTTTCACAAGAAGACCAGGCACATCGAGCGTCGCTTCAACTCCATTCGTGAAAATGTTCAAGATGGAGACATAGAAATTTGTAAAGTGCACACAGATCTGAATGTCGCAGATCCGTTGACTAAACCTCTCCCTAAGGCAAAACATGATCAGCACCAGAACTCTATGGGTGTTCGATTCGTCACAATGTAACTAGATTATTGACTCTAGTGCAAGTGGGAGACTGTTGGAAATATGCCCTAGAGGCAATAATAAAAGCATTATTATTATATTTCCTTGTTCATGATAATTGTCTTTATTCGTGTTATAATTGTGTTATCCGGAAATCGTAATACATGTGTGAATAACAGGCAACAATATGTCCCTAGTAACCCTCTAGTTGACTAGCTCGTTGATCGATAGATAGTCATGGTTTCTTGACTATGGACATTGGATGTCATTGATAACGAGATCACATCATTAGGAGAATGATGTGATGGACGAGACCCAATCCTAAACATAGCATAAGATCGCATAGTTCGTTTGCTAGAGTTTTCCAATGTCAAGTATCCTTTCCTTAGACCATGAGATCGTGTAACTTCCGGATACCGTAGGAGTGCCTTGGGTGTGCCAAACGTCACAACGTAACTGGGTGACTATAAAGGTATACTACGGGTATCTCCGAAAGTATCTGTTGGGTTGACACGGATCGAGACTGGGATTTGTCACTCCGCTTGATGGAGAGGTATCACCGGGCCCTCTCGGTAATGCATCATCATAATGAGCTCAATGTGATCAAAGTGTTTGATCACGGGATCATGCATTACGGTACGAGTAAAGTGACTTGACGGTAACGAGATTGAACGAGGTATTGGGATACCGACGATCGAATCTCGGGCAAGTAAAATACCGATTGACAAAGGGAATCGTATACGGGATTAATTGAATCCTCGACATCGTGGTTCATCCGATGAGATCATCGTGGAGCATGTGGGAGCCAACATGGGTATCCAGATCCCGCTGTTGGTTATTGCCCGAGAGCCGTCTCGGTCATGTCTGCATGTCTCCCGAACCCGTAGGGTCTACACACTTAAGGTTCGGTGACGCTAGGGTTGTGAAGATATGTATATGCAGTAACCTGAATGTTGTTTGGAGTCCCGGATGAGATCCCCGAACGTCACGAGGAGTTTCGGAATGGTCCGGAGGTAAAGAATTATATATAGGAAGTGCTGTTTTGGCCATCGGGACAAGTTTCGGGGTTATCGTTATTGTATCAGGACCACCGGAGGGTCCCACGGGGTCCACCGGGTGGGGCCACCTGCCTCGGGGGGGCACATGGGCTCTAGGGAGTGCGCCTTGGCCTACATGGGCCAAGGGGAACCAGCCCCAAGAGGCCCATGCGCCTAGGGTGGGGAAACCCTAAAGGGGGGCGCCCCCTTGCTTGGGGGGCAAGCCCCCCACCCCTTGGCCGCCGCCCCCCTAGGAGATTGCATCTCCTAGGGCCGGCGCCCCCCCTAGGGGGCTATATAAAGGGGGGAAGGGAGGGGGGCAGCCGGACCCTGGCTCTTGGCGCCTCCCTCTCCCTCTCCAACACCTCGTCCTCCTCCGTAGAGCTCGGCGAAGCCCTGCCGGAGTACTGCAGCTCCACCATCACCACGCCGTCGTGCTGCTGCTGGAGCCATCTTCCCCAACCTCTCCTTTGCCTTGCTGGATCAAGAAGAAGGAGACGTTACGCTGACCGTACGTGTGTTGAACGCGGAGGTGCCGTCCGTTCGGTGCTAGGATCTCCGGTGATTTGGATCACGTCGTGTACGACTACCTCATCCCCGTTCGTTGAACGCTTCCGCTCGCGATCTACAAAGTGGTATGTAGATGCAATCTCTCTCCCATGACTCGTTGCTTAGATGAACTCATAGATGGATCTTGGTTAAACCGTAGGAAATTTTTTAATTTTCTGCAACGTTCCCCGACAATTTGTATATTAATGTTCTGCAAAAAGGATTGGCATTTTATCAAGCTCTGGTGAGATTTAACAATTGTTTTCGTGAGCGCATAAGTTTCTGTTTTTTAGCAAGATCAAACAACTATCACCCAAGATGATCCTATAGGCTTTACTTGGCACAAACACTAACTAAAACACACAAAAACACAATCATAACAGTATCATAATTGTGCAAATACGCAAGAACAGAAAGCAAAAAGCAAAATAAATTTTATTCATGGGTTGCCTTCCAACAAGCGCTATAGTTTTACGCCTTTAGCTAGGCATAAAGCAAGGATCTAAGTATTGTCATCTTTGGTTCGAGATCCATAAGATGCCCTCAAGATTGATTCATATGGTGGCCTAATTCTTGTTCTAGGGATGTGTTCCATACACTTCCTGAAAGGACATTGGAACTTAATATTTCCTTCTTTCACATCAATCACGGCACCGATAGTGCGTAGAAACGGTCTACCAAGAATTATTGGACAAGACGGATTGCAATCAATATCAAGAACAATAAAATCTATGGGCACCTAATTCTTATTTGCAAGAATAAGAACATCATTAATTCTTCCCATAGGCTTTTTAATAGTGGAATCCGCCAAGTGCAAATTCAAAGAATACGATTCAATATCGGTAAGACCAAGCACATCACATAAAGATTTCGGAATTGTAGAAACACTAGCACCCAAGTCACACAAAGGAAAACACTCATAATTTTTAATCTTGACTTTGATAGTAGGTTCCCATTCATCATGCAATTTTCTAGGAATTGAAACTTCTAATTTCAATTTTTCTACAAAAGCTTTCATCATAGCATCAACAATATGTTTAGTAAAAGCTTTATTTTGTTCTTAGGCATGGGGTGAATTTATCATGGATTCCAAAAAATAAATACAATATATCAAAGAGAAACTAACATAATTAAAGTCTTTTTAATCCAAAAGAGTGGGCACATTACTAGTTAAAATTTTGACCTCTCCAAACCCACTTTTATCAATTTTCTCAACAATATTTTCACCCTCCGAATCATCGGGACACCTTCTAGCTAAATTCGACTCTTCTCCAGTCCCTTTTTCATCAATCTTAAATTTACTAAACAAGGAATCAATGGCAGAAACACCAATCATTTTAGGATCTTCATCACTTTTGCGAAAGTAATCACTAGAAAACGTTTTTTCTAAAAATTCTCTTTTAGCTCTAAGCATAGCGGTTCTTTTCTTACTTTCATCCATAGAAACATAAAGAGCTTTAATTGATTCAACAACCTTAGGCACACAAATTTTCATCTTGAGATTTTCCACATCATGCAAAATTCTATCTACACTTCTAGACGAAAAATCAATCTTATTCAACTTTTCTTCCATGGTAGTGTTGAAAACCTTTTGCGTGTTATTAAATTATTTAATATTATTCTCAAGATCAGAGGTGTTCCAATTATTATTGTAAGATTGATTTCCATAGGAATTACCATAATTATTAGCGGAATTAATAGGAAAACGCCTAGGATTAAAATTACCTCTATAAGCATTGTTATTGAAATTATTTCGAGAGATAAAATTCACATCTATGGCATCACTATTTTTTTCAATCAAAGTAGACAAAGGCATACCATTCAAATCAATAGGAGCACTTTTACTAGCAACGAATTTCATAAGAGCATCAACTTTTTCACTCAAAGAAGAAATTTCTTCAACCGAATTAACCTTTTTACTAGTAGGAGCCCTTTCGTTATGCCATTGTGAATAACTTTCCATGATGTTATCAAGCAATTTGGTGGCTTTACCCCAAGTAATTTCCATAGAAGTACCACCCACGGCGGAATCTAAAAGATTGCAAGAAACAAAATTCAATCGTGCATAAATTTTTTGTATGATCATCCAAAGATTTAACCCATGACTTGGGAAATTCCTTAGCATCATTTTCATCATTTCCCAAGATTGTGCAACATGCTCCTGTTCAAGTTGCTTGAAATTTCATGATTTGGGTTCTAAGGGAAATAATTTTTGCAGGCAGAAAATACTTAGTGATAAAAGCATCTTTGCACTTATTCCAAGAATCGATACTATTGCGAGGCAAAGAAGAGAACCAAATTTTCGCAAAATCACGCAAAGAAAACGGAAATAATTTCATCTTCACCACATCACTGTCGACATATTTTTTCTTTTGCATATCGCATAATTCCACGAAGGTATTAAGATGGGACACAACATCCTCATTAGGTGTATCGTAAAATTGATCTTTCATAACAAGATTCAACAAAGCAGTATTAATATCACAAGACTCCGCACTAGTGGCGGGAGGAGAAATCAGAGTGCCAATAAAATCATTGTTGTTGGTATTTGAGAAATCACACAACTTGGTGTTCTCTTGAGTCATGATGACTACACAACAAAATTGCACTCAAAAACAGATCCAGCAAGAAAACGACGAAAGGAAAAAGAGGGGCGAGTAAAATGACAAATTTTTTTGAAGCGGGTGAGAGGAAAATGAGAGGCAAATGGCAAATAATGTAAATTGCGAGGAGATGAGATTTGTGATTAGGAACCTGGTATATGTTGAAGATCCTCCCAGGCAACGGCGCCAGAAATTCCTTTTGATGTCGGCTAGGACTACGCCGGTATTTCCCCAAAGAGGAACGGATGATGCAGGACAACAACGGTAGGTATTTCCTTCAGTGAATAAACCAAGGATATCGAACTAGTAGGAGAACCAAGTAACACAACGTAAACAACCCCTGCACATAGATAACAAATCCTCGCAACCCGACATGTAAAATGGGTTGTCAATCCCTTTCGGGCAGCGGCGCCCCAAGATGGGCAAACGGATGTGAGGAAATTGTACTAGATTGATAGATCGAACGCAAAATAAAATAAATAAAAATAAAATGCAGTGAGGTATTTTTGTGTTTTTGGTTTAATAGATCTGAAAAGAAATGCAAAGGAAAACTAGATCGCAAAGGCAAATATATGAGAAAGAGACCCGGGGGTCATAGGTTTCACTAGTGGCTTCACTCGAGAAAAATAGCAAACGGTGGGAATTACTGTTGGGCAATTGATAGAACTTCAAATAATCATGACGATGTCCAGACAATGATCATTACATAGGCATCACGTCCAAGATTAGTAGACCGACTCCTGCTTGCATCTACTACTATTACTCCACACATCGACCGCTATCCAGCATGCATCTAGTGTTTTAAGTTCATGGAGAAACGGAGTAACGCAATAAGAACGATGACATGATGTAGAAAAGATCTATCCATGTAGAGATAGACCCCATTTTTTATCCTTAGTAGCAACGATACATACATGTCGGTTCCCCTTCTGTCACTTGGATCAAGCACCGTAAGACCAAAGCCACTAGAAAGCACCTCTTCCCATTGCAAGATAAATAGATCAAGTTGGCCAAACAAAACCCAAATATAGGAGAAGAAATACGAGGCTATAAGAGATCATGCATAAAAGAGATCAAAGAAACACAAATACTTTCATGGATATAAAAAGATATAACTGAAGATAAACTCAAAGTTCATCAAATCCCAACAAACACACCGCAAAAGAGTTACATCTTATGGATCTCCAAGAGACCATTGTATTGAGAATTCAGATAGAGAGAGAGAGAGAGGAAGCCATCTAGCTACTAACTATGGACCCAAAGGTCTACAGAGAACTACTAAAGCATCATCGGAGAGGCACCAATGGAGGTTGTGAACCCCATCCGTGGGGCAGTGTCTAGATTGGATCTGGTGGTTCTGGACTCTGCGGCGGCTGGATCAATATTTCGTCAACTCCCCTAGGGTATGGGAATATTGGGGTATTTATAGAGTAAAGAGGCGGTCCGGGGGCACCCGAGGTGGGCACAACCCACCAGGGCACGCCTGGGCCTCTAGGCTTGCCCTGCTGGGTTGTGCTCTCCTCGGAGCACCCCCCCAGGCGCATCCAGGGCCCATTATGTGTCTTCTGGTCCATAAAAATCTCAGTGAAGTTACGTTTCATTTGGGCTCCGTCTGATATTGATTTCCTGCGATGTAAAAAACATGCATAAAACAACAACTGGCACTTGGCACTATGTCAATAGGTTAGTAGCAAAAAAGGATATAAAATGACTATAAAAAGATTATAAGACATCAAAGATTGATAATATAACAACATGGAACAATTAAAAATTATAGATACATTGGAGACATATCAGGTGGAATCAACATAAACAGGGGCGCACAGTGCCCACAACCCACTAGGGCGCGCCTGGGGGTGCCAGGCGCACCCAGGTATCTTGTGCCCTCCTCAAAGATCGTTTGGGGCCCTTCTTCTGGCACAAGAAAGATAATTTATGGAAAAAATCATGTAAAAATTTCAGTGTAATCGAAGTTGCGGATCTCCGGGAATTTAAGAAACCATGAAGGGCCAGATCTGGGGAACGCAAAACAGAAGGGAACAGATAGACAGATCCAATCTCGAAGGGGTCCCGCCCCTACGCCGCCATGGAGGCCATGGACCAGAGGGGGAATCCTCCTCCCATATAGGGGGGATTCCAAGGAAGAAGAAGAAGGAGGGGGCTCTCTCCCCCTCTCTCCCGGTGGCGCCGCAGTGCTGCCGGGGTAAGGATCGTGACGACGATCTACATCAACAATCTTGCTACCGTCAACACCAACTATCTCCCCCTCTATGCAGCAGTGTAACACCCATTCTCCCCGCTGTAATCTCTACTTAAACTTGGTTCTCAACTCCATATATTATCTCCCAATGATATTTGGCTATCCTATGATCTTCGAGTAGATCCGTTTTGTCATGTGGGTTAATCGTGATCTTGTTTGTTATGATTGTATATTTTATTTATGGTGTTGTCCTACGGTGCCCTCCGTCTCGGGCAAACGTGAGGGGTCCCCGCTGTAGGGTGTTGCAATACGTTCATGATTTGCTTATGGTGGGTTGCGAGAGTGACAGAAGATTAAACCCGAGTAGGTGGGTTGTTGCGTATGGGATAAAGAGGACTTGATACTTAATGCTATGCTTGGGTTTCACGGCCTTAATGATCTTTAGTAGTTGCGGATGCTTGCTAGGGGTCCAATCATAAGTGCATATGATCCTAGTAGAGAAAGTATGTTAGCTCATGCCTCTCCCTCATATAGAATTGCAAGAATGATTACCGGCACTCGTTATCGATTGCTGATACGTCTCCAACGTACCTATAATTTTTGCTTGTTCCATGCTGATATTTTATCAATCTTGGATGTTTTATAATCATTTTGTAGTCATTTTATATCATTTTTTGGTACTAACCTATTGACATAGTGCCAAGTGTCAGTTGCTGTTTTCTGCATGTTTTTTACATCGCAGGAAATTAATATCAGACGGAGTCCAAATGCAACGAAACTCCACGGAGATTTTTTATGGACCAGAAGGAATGTAATGGGCCCTGGCTACGCCTGGGGGTGTCCCAAGGGAGGCACAACCCACCAGGACGCGCCAGGAGGCCCAGGCGCGCCCTAGTGGGTTGTGACCACCTCGGGTGCCCCCCGGACCCCCTCTATAAATACCCCAACATTCCAGAAATCCTAGGGGAGTCGACGAAATATTCTTCCGGCCGCCGCAGAGTCCAGAACCACCAGATCCAATCTAGACACCATCTCGGATGTGGTTCACCACCTCCATTGGTGCCTCTCCGATGATGCGTGAGTAGTTCTTTGTAGACCTTCAGGTCCGTAGTTAGTAGCTAGATGGCTTCATCTCTCTCTCTCTCTCTGAATTCTCAATACAATGGTCTCTTGGAGATCCATATGATGTAACTCTTTTGTGGTGTGTTTGTTGGGATCGATGAACTTTGATTTTATGATCAGATCTATCTTTTTTATCAATGAAAGTATTTGAGTTTCTTTTATCTCTTTTATGCACGATCCCTTATAGCCTCGTATTTCTTCTCCGATATTTGGGTTTTGTTTGGACTACTTGGTCTATTTATCTTGCAATGGAAAAAGTTTCATACTTGTTTTCGGTAAAGCAAACATAAAGTATGTAGAGTTATATCGGTGGTCAATAGAACTTGAGGGAATATTTGTTCTGCCTTTAGCTCCTCGTTGGGTTTGACACTCTTATTTATCGAAGAAGGCTACAAACAATCCCCTCTACTTGTTTTTTATCACGCCCTACCTTATGGGACCCTCGTGACTCCCATGACCTAATTCTTTGTCCTATACATTCACATATATTCCCAAACCACCAGAAGTATCCAGGAAAACACTTTTCGATCGCCGCGAGCTTCTATTCCCGTGAGATCCCGTCTTGGGGCCTTTTCTGGCATCCTTCCGGGCGGGGATTCGGTCGTGGAGGGCTTCTACATCAACTCTATTGCCCTTCCGATGAAGCATGAGTAGTTTACCATAGACCTACGGGTCCATAGCTAGTAGCTAGATGGCTTCTTCTCTCTCTTTTATTCTCAATGCCATGTTCTCCTCGATGTTCTTGGAGATCTATCCAATGTAATGTTCTTTTGCGGTGTGTTTGTCGAGATCCGATGAATTGTGGGTTGATGATCAGCTTATCTATGAATATTATTTGAATCTTCTCTGAATTCTTTTATGCATGATTTGATATCTTTGTAATTCTATTCGAACTATCGGTTTGTCTTGACCAACTAGATTTGTTTTTCTTGCAATGGGAGACGTGCTTAGCTTTGGGTTCAGTCTTGCGGTGTTCTTTCCCAGTGAGAACATGGGCGGCAAGGCACTTATTGTATTATTGCCATCGAGGATAAAAATATGGGGTTTACATCATATTGCGTGAGTTTATTCATCTACATCATGTCATCTTACTAAATGCGTTACTCTTTTCTTCATGAATTTAATACTCTAGATGCAGGCAGGAGTCGGTTGATGTCTGGAGTAATAGTAGTAGATGCAGAATCGTTTCGGTCTACTTGACATGGAAGTGATGCCTATATTTCATAATCTTTGCCTTAGATATCGTCATAACTTTGCGCTTTTCTATAAATTGCTCGACAGTAATTTGTTCACCCACCGTATTATTTGCTATCTTGAGAGAAGCCTCTAGTGAAACCTATGGGCCCTGGGTCTATTTTACATCATATAAGTGTCTGATCTACTATTTTGCAATATTTTACCTTCCAATCTATAAACCAAAAATACCAAAAATATTTACTTTATCTTTTGCTTAGTTTCATCTATCTCTATTAGATCTCACTTTTGATAGTTACCGTGAAGGGATTGACAACCCCTTTATCGCGTTGGGTGCAAGTTGTTTGATTGTTTGTGCAGGTCTTGGTGATTTGTGCATTGTATCCTACTGGATTGATACCTTCGTTCTCTAATTGAGGGAAATACTTATCTCTACTTTGGTACATCACCCTTTCCTCTTCAAGGAAAAAATCAATGCAAGCTCAAGAAGTAGCAGGAAGAATTTCTGGCGCCGCTGCCGGGGAGATCTATGCCAAGTCAATACATACCAAGTACCCATCATAAACTCTTATCTCTTACATTACGTTATTCACCTTTTTCCTCTCGTTTTCCTCTCCCGGACTTCTAAAACAATTGTCAAAAATATTTGCCTTTTTATTCACCCTTCTTTCGTTCGTCTTTTAGTTTGCCCTTATGTCTTACTTGGTTCCTTTGCTTGTTTGGTTGGAATAATTGTGTATTTATTGAAAATCAGAGAACCAAACGTTTATGGATCTTTATCCACTTGCTAATCTTTTTAAGAGATCCAATTATGATGAACCATTTGCTAGTGAGTTTTGTGCACTAGATTATCTTTATGAAGTTTTGCTTGAAATTCGTGAATCTGAAAATTTGGATGAAGTACTTTATGAAGTGATTCACGATAGATCTTTGAATTCAAAGCATGATTGCAATGATATTATTATAAATTCTACTAATGTCAATTATGTTAATGATATGCAAAACCCTAAGCTTGGGGATGCTAATTTTGCTATGTCTACTACTTGTTGCAATGATCATGACCGGGGTGATTCTTCTTATGACTTTGAAAGTTTATTTAAGCCCCATGATGAATATGAGATTGATAATAATGTTTGAAATAGTACTGAAAGTGGGTTTCGAAGAGTGTCGACTTTAGATCCCACATATTTGGATAATATTCAATCTTATGAAATTTTTGATAAAAGTGGGTTTGGAATGATAATCCCACTATTTTGGAAGAGTGTCAACTTTTTATGCATGTGGTTCATGTTGAAAATAGTCTATATGATAGCTATATTGTTGAATTTGAATATGATCCCACATGTAATTATTATGAGAGAGGGAAATATGGTTGTAGAAATTTTCATGTTGCTAAATTACCTCTCATTATGTTAAGATTGCTATTGTTTCTTTCCTCTTCCTTGCATATGCTAGTTTTTGCTTGCTATGATAATTTGTTTGCCAATAAGATGCCTGTGCATAGGAAGTATGTTACACTTATATGTGTTTTTCACATGATATATGATTCTCTCTTTGTGCTTCAATTCTTGTCTTTCATGTGAGCGTCATCGAAATTATCAATGCCTAGCTAAAAGGCTTTAAAGAAAAGCGCTCGTTGGGAGACAACCTAATATTTTTCCTTGCTGTTTTTCAATAAATAATTCATCTAGACTCTGGTTAGATGTGTTTTTGTGTCTTAATTAATGTTTGTATCAAGTAAGACCTTTGGGATGGCTTGCGGTGATAGTTGATTTGATCTTGCTGAAAAACAGAAACTTTTGTGCCCAGTCTCAGAATTTTTAAAAATCACAGAAGCGTGATAAAATTCTGAATATTTTTACACAAGATTGATATGGAAATTGCCTCTGTTGTCCTATTTTTTTAGAAATTTTGGAGTTACAAAAGTATTCGAACTATCTAGATTACCACAGACTGTTCTGTTTTTGACAGATTCTGTTTTCTATGTGTTTTATTTTGATGAATCTAGGGGTAGTATCGGGGGGTATGAACCATGGAAAAGTTGGAATACAGTAGATATTACATCAATATAAATAAATAATGAGTTCATAACAGTACCAAAAGTGGTGATTCATTTTCTTATACTAACGGAGCTTATGAGATTTTCTGTTGAGTTTTGTGTTGTGAAGTTTTCAAGTTTTCGGTAAGGATTTGATGGACTATGGAATAAGGAGTGGCAAGAGCCTAAGCTTGTGGATGCCCAAGGAACCGCAAGGTAATATTCAAGGACAACCAAGAAACTAAGCTTGGGGATGCCCCGGAAGGCATCCCCTCTTTCGTCTTCGTCTATCGGTAGCTTTACTTGAGGCTATATTTTTATTCACCACATGATATGTGTTTTGGTTGGAGCGTCTTGTATGATATCAGTCTTTACTTTTTAGTTTGCCAGAATCATCCTTGCTGTACACACCTTTCGAGAGGGACATGCATGAATTGTGATTTATTAGAATACTCCACGTGCTTCACTTATATCTTTTGAGCTAGGCAATTTTGCTCTAGTGCTTCACTTATATCTTTTAGAGCACGGCGGTAGTTTTATTATATAGAAATTGTTGAACTCTCATGATTCACTTATATTATTTTGAGAGTCTCTAAACAACATGGTAATTTGCTTTGGTTATAAATTTAGTCCTAATATGATATGCATCCAAGAGGGATATAATAAAAACTTTCATATAAAGTGCATTGAGTACTATGAGAAGTTTGATTCCTTATGATTTTTTTGAGATATAAAGATGGTGATATTAGAGTCATCCTAGTGAGTAATTGTGAATTGGAGAAATACTTGTGTTAAGGTTTGTGATTCCCGTAGCATGCACGTATGGTGAACCGTTATGTAACGAAGTTGGAGCAGGAGGCATTTTTTGATTGTCTTCCTTATGAGTGGCGGTCGGGGATGAGCGATGGTCTTTTCCTACCAATCTATCCCCTAGGAGCGTGCGTGTAGTACTTTGTTTTGATAACTAATAGATTTTTGCAATAAGTATGTGAGTTCTTTATGACTAATGTTGAGCCAGCAGGGCGCTCCCACCTCCCACCATGGCGCTGACCTCACCTCCGGCGATCTCCACCCTCCTCCACTAATCTATGGATCCCTTCCTTTCATCTTCTCCGGCGTTTCCTCGGGATCAAGACAATACCCATCTCATATGGGTTCCTCTGGTGGATCTACCCTTGGCTTGGATTTCTCCAAGGTTAGGGTTTTCTCAGATGAGGTTTTCAAATCTACTGGTCACACGATCCACCCAATGGGACGACGGAGGGCTTTTACATTGATTGTGTCTTTCAGCCGTCATGCCTTACGTTTGTCGGAAGATTCTATGGCGGCGGCCTTGGAAGCTGCGATTGGTGGCCCAACAATTGATCTTCGGTTCTCTCACATCAAGGATAAGGTGTTCTCTTTCCAAGTCTCCTGCAAGCAAGTTGGTTTTCTTATTATGGATCTTCGTTATTTCGCTTGTGATCTGTTTAAATGCTACTTTAATCTTGGTGGCAATGGTAGACCAAACTGGGTTAGTGAAGTTAAGATCTGGCGTAAGGAATGTGACGCTGAATGGATTTTAATTAGTCCAACCAAGCGTAGATCATCTTTGGTTTGCTGGCCATGCATAACCACCGATTAGATCTTCTCTTAAGTCGGCAAGCTCTGCTAAGAAGAAATTATATTTTTCCACTTTTGAGAAGTATTCTGCTTGCAAAGGTTATAGATACCCGGCAACACAAAATTGCATTGACACGATCACTGATGGGGGTTATGATCTTTTTGCACATGAGCGCGTTGTTATTCATCAACCACCACCTCTTGATTTGCATTGGACTGTGGCTAGGCCACCTATTGTGTTTGGATCGGTCTTCCCTATGCCGGAGTTGCACCGACCAGCCACCTTGTCGCTGGTGTGTGATCTGGTTTCGATGGATCTGTTGCCTAGCAATCTATCTGCGTGTTTTACGGAAGTGGGAATTTCTCCGGTTCAAAATACCTGCCCTGCCACAGGCTCACCGCTTTCGGGGACCCAACGCATTGGCAGCCCAGTGCTGCAGTCTGGCCCAACTTCTAATGGACCTGTTTTTTCTCCGAGTAGCCCAGTTTATGATGGGCAGGCCTCTTCCCCAATCTCAAGCCCACTGGTCGCCACACAGGAAATTCCTACGTCCCAAGAGGCAGCCCGGCAATTTGAGGCCTTGGTCGATGACATGGTGGACCATGTGTTAACTTGCACTGTTTGCACCTAGAGGGGCCACTTGGCAGCTGCATGTGGAATGCGAGCGGTCTGCTCGGCTTGCTCTCGCTTGGGTCACTCTAGGAAAGACTGCAATGATTTCGCGCGCTCAAATGGATTGGTTTGGAAGCCAATTTCTTTGCAACAAAAAACGAGTATATCGGAAACCTCTGACTGTCATGGGAAGCGAGCTGGAGTTATTGGGATAGCTTGTCCAGTCCCATCGCCGCCGCCCACATTGTTCGAATCTCCTCCTCTTCCTTCCAAAGAAAACCCCAGGCCAGCTTCTCCACCATCGTCCATGGCGAACTATGAGCTTGATCCACAATGTTTTGTGCCGGCTGGCCACCACATCATCGATGAAGGCGACCGATGTCTTCTCCGTACCTTCTTCACGCCAGCTGCTCGCCCTCCCCACCTCCATGAGGACGTCATGGTTGCGGAGGTCATGCCTGCGCCGGAGGGCCCACTTGGGCCTGTGCGGGAGGAGATTGTTCAGTTTCTCCAGGACAAAGGTACTTTGGTGCGTTCTGCTCAACCCTGGTTTCACATAGTTGGATTGTTTCAAGTTAGGGATCCTACTGTCAGTTACTCTTTGATCCAGCATGCTCCTTTTACTTTGGGTAGTGATCACTTTGTTCGATTTATGAAACACGATGAGGGGGAAATTTCAAGGGCACTCATGGTTTCCGTAAAGGGTGGCTCATGTTCATTGGTATCCCGCTTGATTATCGTACTCCTGAATTTATCTCGCAAGCGGTAGGAACTTTTGGAAAGTTTCATTCTTGGGACGGTGATGATCCGTAATTGGTCCGTACTTTGGTTGAGGCTAGCTTCCGGGATACACCCTTGGTTCTGCGTGATGTTGTTTTTGGGGATTATGCTAAATGGGGTGGAGCTCAAGTTTCTTGGACAGCTGCGTGTTATGTTCTTGGGGCGGATTTTGCAGATCAGATGACGAATGATGAGGACCCAATGCCTTTGGATGGCAATCCTCATCCTATGCCAAGGAATTTGATACCAGATAATCTGCCATTTGTCCTCCCCCCTACCCAATGCTGGGGTCGAACGATGTGCCAGTTGCTCCTCCACACCACCTGAAAACATCCCTGATGCTGGTTGGGGCAATGCTCTCTAGGGAGATGAGGTGGAAGTTGATCAACACCCTCCACCTGTTCATTCCGAGCAAGATCAAGTGTCCATTGTGATTGACCAGCTGGAAGGATCTGTTTCAGTTGAACAACAAGTGCAGGTGCAGAATGAACATGAACAACAGGTTCAACCTATTGAGGAACAACAGTTGATAATTCAGGGTCAGCAGTTTCAAGTCGAGAAGCCTGCCCTTGTGGAAAATCCTCTGGCAATTGTTCCCTACCAGCCTCGTGTCATTCAGCATCATCAAGTCTTTATTGGCATGGCTAAGATTGTGGCTGGGCCACCTCTCCCCCCTGAGATGATTTGGAAGAGGTCGTTTGAAAACTTAATGTTTGATTTCTCTCACAAGGAGGTGCCCAGGTCAATCTATTTCAAACCCTTGGGTACAGTCACTTATTCCAAGCGCACATGGTCAATTGCTTTTGATGAGTCCCGCAAGCTGTCTATGTTGCTTGCAAGCTTGCCGAATGTTACCATTGCAAGAAAACCTTTTGTGGCCAAGCGCCCAGTGGCCAGAGCGTTGTTTGGTGGTCCGTCCATGGATGTGGTTTCGGGCTCTGAAGATGTCACACCTGCTGTCACCATGTCTGAAGATGTTGCTCCTGACTTTGACGGTGTTACTCCCGGCTCTGATGCTGCCTTGACTGAAGCTGTGCGGCCTGTGATCTCGGAGGAAATGTCCTCTTTCCCTTCTGTGGTCTTTTCTGCAGATCCACAGTTTAAAGAGAATAAACTGAGAGGAAGAAAGAAGGCATCTACACCCCTGGTGGACACGTCTGTGAGGAGGTGCACTTGAAGCGCGGCAAACTGGATGGCTTCAAACTAGTGATCTTCAAACAACTTTCCCTCCAGCCCTCGAAGAGGCGTCCACGGTCCAAGCCCATGGAAGCTGCAGCCCAGCCCACTTCTGCATCTGCTGCTACTGACGAAAAGAATGAAGCTGTGCCTCCTAACACTCCACTCAAGATGTTGCAGGCGATTGGTGTTGAGCTGGAGATCGACTCATGACTTCTTTCCAAGGAGAAGCTTATGGCTGATCCCAAGGATGACTCAACCTCCTCAAGTGTCTAAATGTTGATGATCAAAACTTTATCTAGATGTAGCGCGCTGGTTACTTTTGCTACTCTTTATGATGTTCTGGAACTTGTGTCGTATGTTCGAGACTGGGTGTGTCCCTTATGCTGTGATGTGGGATGTATGACATTGCATGTCATACGGTTATTGCTACATCTTTATTTATGCTCCTATGAATTGAACGCATACGTGTAGCTGGAAAAATCTTTGTTGGAATGTAGAGGTTTAAATTCTGACGCTAGGTAACGCTCTGTCAGAGAGAAAGTAATTGAAAGTCAGTGTGCAATCGTTTGCTTACAGGAAACTAAGCTCTCCACTTGCCCTTGCACTTTAATTAAGAGTATTTGTCCTGTGGTTTTTGATCATTTCATTGAATGTCCCTCAAGAGGAGCATCTGGAGGTATTCTGACTGTCTGGCGGCGGTCTGATGTTTTTAAAGGAACGCTGTTGGATGTGCAATCTTTTGGTACTGTGATTAGCTTCACCTCAGTGCATAATAATGATCAATGGTTTTTGGTAAATGTTTAAGGACCATGTCAAGGATAATCGAGAGACAACTTTGTAAGCTGGCTTTACAATCTTCAGGTAGAACCTGATCAGAAGTGGCTACTAGTGGGGGATTTCAACTTCATTAGATCCATGGAAAACAGAAATCTTCCTGGTAGAGATGTTAATGATATTTTCATTTTCAATGAGACCATTGGTCATTTGGGACTATTATAAATTCCACTGAAAGGTAGAAGATTCACCTGGTCGAACATGCAAGACTTGCCACTCCTTGAACAGCTTGATTGGGTTTTTACATCTGCGAGCTGGATCAATCAATATCCCATGACTCAAGTCACACCTCTTGCAAAAATTGCTTTTGATCATGTACCTTGTTTAATCTCTATCTGTACCTCTTTTCCTAAAGCACATATCTTCAGATTTGAAAACTATTGGGTACACCAGCCTGGTTTCATGGAATGTGTGCAAGAGGTTTGGGATAAACCTTCTCATAAAACCCACATTTCAGCTATTATTGTGGAGAAATCGAAAGCTCTGAGGTTTGCTCTCAAGAAATGGCAGAAAGGGCTTTCTCACATTAAAGGATTGATTGAGAAGTGTAATTGGGTAATTCTGTGGTTAGAGAACTTGGATGATATGAGGCCTTTGTGCAAAACTGAAGCCAACTTCAGGAAAATAGTTAAGTTGCATCATCAACATCTTCTGCATCTCCAGTTTCTATACTGGAAGAAGAGATGTACTATTAGATATATCAGAGTAGGTGAGGAAAATTCCAAGTTTTTCCAGGCAATGGCAACAGAGAGGTACAGAAGGAATTCCATTGCTAGTCTAGCACTGCCTGATGGTACAATTTCTTCAGATCATGAGAAAATGGCTCAGGAATTTTTGGGTTCTTTCAAGAGTAGAATGGGAACTGTAAAACCAATTGAGTTGGGGGAGGACATTCCTTCTATAATTCCTAAAGTACAGGGGCTGAAGGTCCTCACAAAGCAGTTTGAGGTGAAAGAAATTGAGCAAGTGATTAAAGAATTGCCCATTAATAAGGCACCTGGGCCTGATGGTTTTATGGACTTTTTATGAAGAGATGTTGGCACATCATTTCCAGCGATTTCATTATGTTGGTGAAGGAATTTCATTCAGGGACTGCTCAGCTGGAGAACCTCAATGATGCATTCATTACATTGATTCCTAAAAAGCAAACCCCTGTATCTATGGGAGATTTCAGGCCAATATCTCTCACCAGTGTGGGTCTTAAGTTTCTCACCAAACTTGCAGCTAATAGGTCTCAGGATGAAATCACCAAATGTGTTCATAAGCATCAATATGGGTTTATTAAGTCAAGAACAATCCAGGATTGCCTTGCTTGGACTTTTGAATACATTCACTAGTGCAATCAATCAAATAAGCCAATCATTTTGCTGAAGCTTGATTTTGAGAAAGCTTTTGATTCTATTCAGATGAGTCAATTGTCGGTGTCAAAACCGGCGGATCTCGGGTAGGGGGTCCCAAACTGTGCGTCTAGGCGGATGGTAACAGGAGACAGGGGACACGATGTTTTTAGCCAGGTTCGGGCCCTCTCGATGGAGGTAAAACCCTACTCCTGCTTGATTGATATTGATGATATGGGTATTACAAGAGTTGATCTACCTCGAGATCGAAGATGCTAAACCCTAGAAGCTAGCCTATGGTATGATTGTTGTATATTGTGTCCTACGGACTAAACCCTCCGGTTTATATAGACACCGGAGGGGCTAGGGTTACACAGAGTCGGTTACATGGAGGGAGATCTACATATCCGTATTGTTAAGCTTGCCTTCCACTCCAAGGAGAGTTCCATCCAGACACGGGACGAAGTCTTCAATCTTGTATCTTCATAGTCCAACAGTCCGACCAAAGGTTATAGTCCGGCTGTCCGGATACCCCCTAATCCAGGACTCCCTCAGTAGCCCCTGAACCAGGCTTCAATGCGATGAGTCCGGTGCGCAGATTTGTCTTCGGCATTGCAAGGCGGGTTCCTCCTCTGAATACTTCATGAAATTTTGAACACGAGGATCGTGTCCGGCTCTGCAAAACAAGTTCCACATACAACCGTGGAGAGAATAATATTTCCACAAATCTAATCTGCCGATGTACCCCATAGTGTGACATCACACCATAGCCATGTCTTTATTTGAATCGTTTTTAGAACCAATCTCAGCGTGTTTCGCGAGGCGGTTTCCTTGGCACGTCTTGTCGAAGCAGAGATCGTGTCCCCTTTGTTACGGGATTTTCATCAACACGGACGTGGGTAACCCAATCGTGCCAGTTGGTATGACCCCTCGATTGAAGGTAAGTCCCAAACGGTCACGAGGAGGGCTCTTGGTATTCAACCTCTTTATAAAGAGACCGGCTCTGTCTGGTGTGTGGTCGGACGTACTGAGGGACCTGCTAGAGACATCGGCTATCTCAGAAGAGCACCACGCATTAATGGGTGCGGTGATTGACAAAATTTCGTCCGCCGAAAGCGGGTTGCATGAAGCTGTTATGAGTCTACTGACGGGTTTTGAGGTACGTGAAATGATGTACATTTTCGACAGTACCACACATTTTAGATGTGCCCTGTGTAGATAGTAGCCACTGAGACTCTGGGTGCCGTCAAAGACGACGGCGCATAGAGGATCATAATCCCAGGAATAATCTTTCCGCCTTTAGTGCAGGTGGCGAAGTGTCCGGTGGCCCGCCGGACTGATGAGTTTGCCGAGTTAAAGCGGCAGCTTGACATGGCAGATGCCGACATCGTACTTGTCAATAAGTGGCTTGATGAGGCACAAGGTATATAATTTCTCCAGTGACACATGATAAGAGGAGCATGATGCCAATATCTATAACATGTTTTTGAATGCAGATGGAGCTGCGGCCGTGGAGGACCTTCGGGCGGAACTTGCCCGAGCCAAAAAACAAGCCAGGAAAAGCGATGCGGCTGCCCTAAAGGCAATCGAGGAGCTAAAAGCCGAACAGGCTCCTCACTGCCAAAGCAAGGAAGAAATAGCCAGGATGGCTGTGGAATTGAAGAAAGCTGCTGACCGTTGCAAGCTTCTTGAAAAGGAAGATCAAGCGAAGAGGACAGACCTGAAAAGGCCACAATGGCGGCCAAAGACACCCGCTGTGCAATGAGAGCGATGAAGGAAGAGCTGTGTCAAGCCGGTGATATCGCGGCTGGGAAGCCCTTTATGCTGCGGATGAAGTTCGGAGATCCTAAGTACGCCCCTTTGGACCGGCTGTGGAGTTCGGCGGATGCATATCGGGACTTAGCCGCGAGTTCTGTCGATGCGGCTGAATACTTCCGTGATAAAAAAGATCGCAAAGTGGAAAAGCTGTTCTGGTCACAATTTCACGTTCCAGAGCGTCCGCTTCCGTTGACAGATCGGTTGGCCGAATGGGCCGAGCTGAATAGATTGTCCGGACTCGCCATGAAGTCTGTTGTGGATCATTTGTGGCCGGAAAGGCCGATGCCGAACAGTTATTTTAGTTTGTTGCAACAGTTCCTTGGTGTAGTGCCGCATATCAACGCGATGAAGAGGTCAGCATGCGTGGAAGGTGCGCGGATGGCCCTTGCCCGTGTGAAGACATACTGGGTGGAGATGGAGGCCACCGCCATTGCAGCCCAAGATTCGGACGAGAGCCGAGTACCTGCCGAGCACTACTTTCAAGAAGTTCTTGAGGGCGCTCGCTCTATAGAGGCACAGTGCTCGAAGAATATTATGTTCTAATGGCATGTATTCCCATTGAAAAACAATGTTTTACTGAATTATGAAGGCTATTTTATACTTGTGCCTACAAGCATTATAATACCTCCTGTGTGGCCGTTTATGTATGTATGTATGTAACCTGAAAGATGGCAGTCGTCGGCTTCAGCCCCCACGCATATGATGTGAGAGTGTTCGCAGAAGACGCGTTTTCACACTTGATCCAACGTCTTGGTCCATTAAGGAGGTGAGAGCGCAGCGAACTAGGCAATCGGACTATAATGCTTTAACACTTTCACTTAGCCAGAGGAGTTTGACAGTGGGGCTACTATATAGCCCCTGGTGGCTCCGCGCTCATCCGAATTTGGGGCGCGTACATGCCTGGCCGGGAAACGGCCCTTCGTTAAGGCGGAGGAATCCCGAAGATTCCGCTAGGTCATCGAGTGGTTGACCAGTCTCACGTTATATCATGACAGTCAGTTTTTGGCTTTCTCTACTGAGGTGCTCGTCCGGATGAACCTGGGCACAATCGCAGTAGTTCTCCTGGTGCCGCGTTAGCCGATAGAGCGGAATGTAAGGCAGCAAAACACAGGAGCCGGGCAAACCCAACATTTGACCAAAGACATGATTCGGAGCTGCTGCATATAAGGCCAAACTCGCGACGCCGAACACTCCCTAAGGTATTTGGTCTTTATTATGTAAACCGGGCTAAGCAATGCCCTTTGTAATAAGCCCCTGGTGTCCAGGTAGGTGCAACATTCTGACGTGGCCACATGCCAATACGTCAGCATCCATCTCAGTTGTACTGAGAATCCGGGGGATGTGTATCAACAAGAGACAGTAAAAAAGGTTTACGCAGGGTCTTAATCTAAAGAGAATCCTTGGAACGGGTCCCTGCTGCACGTCTGCGCCTGTGTCTCCGTTGTGCCATATCCTGGACGAGTGTAGCACGATGGTCATCTGTAAAAGAGAGGAACTTAGCTAAAAAGTTGTCGTGCATAATGTAGTTTATACTAAATAAACCAAGTACAGTGCAAGATGAGTGAAATTGAGCCTAATTGTCACTTGTTTACATGCGTTGAGCCCCTTGTATTGTTATAGGGGTATAGCCATCAAACTTGTATCCATCATGTATAGCTACATCGGACACGTCTAACCGTGTCCGTGGTCTTAACGACCTGTCAGATGCTCTAGTTGGTGAGGGCAGTTTACGGACTGTATCCTAATATATCAGGTTTAAACGACTGCCGCCATCCACCAGGACTCGTGTGAAGTCGTATCCGTCAATTATCGGGTCTAACAACAAGGCAACCCATCCTGCATGCCGGATACTTGCCGAGTAATCCCGATGGTCGAAGGTGATCGGTTGGGACGACCAGTGGCGGAACTCCGCGGTGATAGGCCCTGGGGCACGTGTCTTTATAAGTGCCACGTTGTTTTTCTTTATCACATGTAACACGTTTACTGTTTTGACTTCTGGTGGGAATATCTTCTGTTCCCCAGTGCTTTGCTTGCGAGGCTCATCCTCGTCTTCGCTTGGTGTATCCTGCACCTTGTGTTCGGCGTTGAGCTTGTCGGACTGCTTGAAGACCCAGCATTCTCTATGGGTATGAGTTGCAGGTTTGTCGGGGGTGCTGTGGATCTAACATAGTTTGTCCAGAATGTTTTTTAGGCTGGATAGTTCGTCTCTGTTGCCTTTGGAGGGTAGCTTTTGCTGACCTGACCGAGAGCTTCTGAATCTGGCGTTTATCGCCGTGCTCTTCGGGCTGTCTTCTTTATTTCGGCGCTTGTTTTTGCTGCGTCGCGGCCTCCCGTTTCCGTCCCTGAATTCGGATGTACTTGGGTTGCTGGTGCTACATCGGGCTAACCAGCTGTCCTCGCCCGTGCAAAAGCGGGTCATGATGCTTGTTAATGCTGTCATTGTTCTTGGCTTTTCTTGGCCGAGGTGTCTGGCAAGCCATTCGTCTCGGACGTTGTGCTTGAAAGCTGCTAAGGCTTTGGCGTCCGGACAGTCGACTATTTGGTTCTTTTTAGTAAGAAACCTGCTCCAAAGCTTTCGGGCTGACTCTCCGGGCTATTGAGTTATATGACTTAAATCGTCTGCATCCGGTGGTCGGACATAGGTCCCTTGAAAATTTGCCCGAAAAGCATCCTCGAGCTCTTCCCAACTTCCAATGGTATTTTCGGGGAGGCTTTTAAGCCAGTGTCGAGCTAGCCCTTTGACCTTGAGGGGTAAGTACTTGATGGCGTGGAGATCGTCTCCTCGAGCCATGTGGATATGGAGGATGTAATCCTCAATCCAGACCCCAGGGTCTCTCATTCCATCATATGCCTCTATGTTTACGGGTTTGAATCCCTCTGGAAATTCATGGTCCAGCACCTCATCAGTGAAACATAAGGGATGTGCGGCACCCTTGTATTTGGGTGTGCCGTGGTGTTCGAAGTGTTGCTGTGTTGTATTGCGTGCTGGAGCACACTTTCTTGGCCCGTAGATGGATCTGGTTGCACCGTCCTTTTGATGCGAGTCCTCACGTGGATCGCGTACTGGCTTATGTGCGACGTCGTTTGCCGCTCTATGTTGGCCACGAGGTCGTCTATCTGACCGGATGGCTGTTTTGTTTTTTGATTGCGGGGGCTCTAAGGCCTCATCATCAAATTCAGGTGGTAGCTTTCGCTTCAGGTAGCTCTTTGTGTGGCGACTGCCGCCATACTTTTCTGCGGTGTTGAGTACTTTACTCCATCTGATTCTGAGTGTATCTTCCGCAGCCTTAAGCTTTCGTTTCTTATTTTTTAGGCTCCGCGCAGTGGCGACAAGCCTTTGATGGAGGTTTTTTAGGCTCCGCGCGGTGTGATGTCATCCAGACTGTTATCCTCGCCGGAGATGGGTTGTTCAATGCCGTTTTCGTCGTCCGCTGGCTCACCCTGCTCTATCGCTGGGCCTATATGATCGTTTTTTCTGTCGAGGCGGGATTTGGAGCGGCGTTTACGCCGCCGCTTTGACTGCTTCTTGAGGGAACGATCCTTTGCTGCGTCCTTCCGTTCCTCGTCGTCGTTTTCTTTGGGTGTGTCCACCATGTATACATCATGGGATGAGGTGGCTGTCCAGTGCCCTATGGGCAGTGGTTCCTATTCGTCTCTTGCATCGTCGTCCATACCGTCGATGTCTTCGGAGTCGAGGTCGAGCATGTCGGTCAAATCATCGACAGTGGCTACTAAGTGGGTGGTGGTTGGGCGGCGAATTTCTTTGTCATCCGCATCCCAATCCTGCCGGACATAGTTCGGCTAGGTTTCTCCTGACAAGGAGAGGGACCTTAATGAGTTCAGTATGTCGCCGAAGGGTGAGTGATGAGAGATATCCGCGGAGGTGAACTCCATGATCGGCGCCCAGTCGGATTCGATAGGCACGGGCATAGGCGGTTCAGAGCCCGTGGCCGGGGAAGAATCTGGCAGTTGGAAGTCACGGCTCTCGTGAAGGATATGGTTGGTATTCGGCTCGATCGCCGTTGAGACTGCGGCCTCCATGGTGGGGTCTAGCCACCCATCCATGGATGGCGCAATTGGCTCCGGATTGAGGGTCGGAGCGGTTGCAGGTGCAATCTCCTGAACACTGTCCGACGGCAGAGCTAAATCATGCTCATCGTGACCGTGTGGCGCACTCGGCAGGGGCTCGAATCCGTCGAAGATCAAGTCTTCGCGGATGTCGGCCGTGTAATTTAAGCTTTCAAACCTGTCCTGGTGGCCAGGGGCGTAACTCTCGATCTGCTCTAGATGGCCAAGCGAGTTGGCCCACAGTGCGAAGCCGCCGAATACAAAGATCTGTCCGGGGAGAAAAGTCTCACCCTGGACTGCATCGCTATTGATGATCGAAGGAGCCATCAATCCTGATGGTGACGACACAGAGGAACTCTGAATGAAAACACCAATGTCGGTGTCAAAAGATGATCGGATCTCGGGTAGGGGGTCCCGAACTGTGCGTCTGGGCGGATGGTAACAGGAGACAGGGGACACAATGTTTTTACCCAGGTTTGGGCCCTCTCGATGGAGGTAAAACCCTACTCCTGCTTGATTGATATTGATGATATGGGTATTACAAGATTTGATCTACCACGAGATCGAAGAGGCTAAACCCTAGAAGCTAGTCTATGGTATGATTGTTGTATATTGTGTCCTATAGACTAAACCCTCTGGTTTATATAGACACGGGACGGGCTAGGGTTACACAGAGTCGGTTACAAGGAGGGAGGTCTACATATCCGTATTGTCAAGCTTGCCTTCCACGCCAAGGAGAGTTCCATCCGAACACGGGATGAAGTCTTAAATCCTGTATCTTCATAGTCCAACAGTCCGGCCAAAGGTTATAGTCCGGCTGTCCGGATACCCCCTAATCCAGGACTCCCTCAGCAATCATAAAAATCCTTAGAGCAAAAGGTTTTGATAGGAAATGGATCACCTGGATTCAACAGCTGTTATCTTCTAGCACTTCTTCTATTTTACTAAATAGAGTCCCTGGTAAACACTTTAAGTGCAAGTGTAGTGTATAGCAAGGAGACCCTATCTCTCCCTTGCGGTTTGTGATTACTACTGACCTCTTGCAGACCATGATTAATAATCTCCTGACACAGGGATTACTTAATTTGCCTCTACCAACACATGATCCTGATTATCCAGTGGTGCAGTATGCTGATGATACATTGCTTTTTGTGAATGCTGATACCTCTTAGTTGGAGGTTCTTAAATCAGTATTGCATCCCTTCTCCTTGGCTACTGGCTTGCAAATTAACTTCCACAAGTCCTCAATGTACCCAATTAATGTGGAAGCCACTGTTGCTTCAGATCTTGTTGCCATTTTTGGTTGTCAGATAGGCACAATGCCATTTACATATCTGGGTTTACCTGTGGGTACCACTAGACCTAAAATCATTGATCTGCTACCTTTAGTGGATTGCATGGAGAGAAGGCTTACTGCTAGTTCTTGGTTTCTGCCTCAAGGCAGTAGGTTGCAGCTGGTTAACTCTGTGATATCTTCCCTGCCAATTTTCTTTCTTTGTAGCCTATCCATACCACAGGGTATTCTGAAGCAATTGAAAGAATTCAGAGACAGTGCCTATGGAGGAAGTATGGTCAGGAAAAGGGCCATTCATTGGCTGCTTGGCCCCTAGTTTGCAGGCCAAAACTGAAGGGAGGACTTGGAATTTTGAATCTTGGGTTGCAAAATGAGGCTCTGCTTCTCAAGCAACTAAACAAATTCTACAACAGAGCAGATGTTTCATGGGTATACTTGGTTTGGGACTCTTATTATTTTGAGAGAGTCCCTCATGACACCATAGTCTGTGGTTCATTTTGGTGGAGAGACATTTGTAAGTTAATGGACAAATTCAGGGTTGTTACCTCTGTCAGAATCAGAAGAGGAGACACAGTACTTTTTTGGTCAGATCACTGGATGATTAACAACTCTTGTGCCCCTCTTCAAGATAGGTTTTCAAGGTTGTTTCTTTCTACTTGTAGAAGAATCTTTCAGTCATGGAAATGTTTCAGGCAGGTAATTTGTAGCAGATGTTTTCCTTGCCCCTGTCTGAATTGGCCTTTCAGGAGCTCAATCAGCTTTCATCTATGCTGAGAGAGGTCTCTTTGGATAATGGTGGCAAGGATACCTGGACTTGGAGATATGGGAAGAAATCTGAATATTCGACCAAGAGGTTCTATGACTTTGTGCACCAACCAGTCCTGGCTAACCCTATACTCAATTGGGTATGGAAGAGTTGTTGCACCATATCAATTAAATTGTTTGCCTGGCTAGTCATAATGGACAGAGTTAACACCAAGGATATGATTCAGCGCAGATATTAGAAAATTAATGATGGGCCAGAATGTGTTTTGTGTTTGACTAGAGTGCTGGAAGACAGAAATCACCACTTTTTTCAATGCAACTTTAGTACACATATTTGGAATTACCTTCAAATCACTTGGCTAAATAGTGATGACATGGTGGAAATTGCCCTTCATGCCAGGAAGGAATTTAATAAACCTTTCTTTTCTGAGGTGGTCTTTCTTGCATGGTGGAACATTTGGAAAGTCAGGAATGATAAGGCTTTTATGCACATTAGGCCTTCTTTTAGGCAATGGAAGAATTGCTTCATACATGATATTACCCTCCTCTCTCACAGGATTAAGAGAAGATATAAGGAGGATCTGCTCAAGTGGATTGATTTCCTTCCTCCTTGATGTACTTGCATATGTTTCTTTTCTTTTCTTTTCAGGTCTGTTTTAGTGTAGCCTGCCCTGTATAGTTTCTTTTTTGTTTATTTTGTTTCCGTCCCTCCACTTGAGGAACCTCTTGTATTCTTTGTTGGTGAGGTTTTAATAAAATGATGTGGGGTGTAAGCCCTGCAGTCTTCAAGGTAAAAAAACTAATGTTGAGCCCATGGATTATACGCACTCTCACCCTTCCACCATTGCCAGCCTCTCTAGTGCAGCGCAACTTCCGCTGGTACCATACACCCACCATATACCTTCCTCAGAACAACCACCATACCTACCTATTATTGCATTTCCATAGTCATTCTGAGATATATTGCCATGCAACTTTACACTGTTCCGTTTTATTATGACACGTTCCATCATTGTCATATTGCTTTGCATGATCATGTAGTTGACCTCGTATTTTTGGCAAAGCCACCTTTCATAATTCTTTCATACATGTCACTCTTGAGTCATTGCACATCCCGGTACACAGCCGGAGGCATTCATATAGAGTCACATTTTGTTCTAAGTATCAAGTTGTAATTTTTCAGTTGTAAGTAAATAAAAGTGTGATGATCTTCATTATTAGAGCATTATCCCATGTGAGGAAAAAATAAAAGGGAGGCCCAAGAAGATAAACAAAAAAAGAAAAAATGAGAGAAAAAGAGAGAAGGGGCAATGTTACTATCCTTTTTTTTCACACTTGTGCTTCAAAGTAGCACCATGATCTTTTCCCTAGACGACACTAACATGGAGTCCACTCGATTGGTAGTAACCCCCGTGCCCAACATTTCACAACTTAAAATTGTGGAGCCTCGCTCCCATATTCATCACATACCACTAGCACGGGGTACCAACGGTGTGTCCTGTGCCCCATAAAAATGTTCTTGGCCGCCCTACCTGGCACGACCCCGTCCCCAGAGAGAGTCTCCTATGTTGTCACTTTCATATGCTAGTGGGAATTTTCATTATAGAACTTGGCTTGTATATTCCAACGATGGGCTTCCTCAAATTGCCCTAGGTCTTCGTGAGCAAGCAAGTTGGATGCACACCCACTTAGTTTTCTTTTGAGCTTTCATAAACTTATAGCTCTAGTGCATCCATTGCATGGCAATCCCTACTCACTCACATTGATATCTATTGATGGGCATCTCCATAGCCCGTTGATACGCCTAGTTGATGTGAGACTATCTCCATCTTTTTGTCTTCTCCACAACCACCATATTCTATTTCACCTGTAGTGTTATGTCCATGGCTCACGCTCATGTATTGTGTGAAAGTTGAAAAAGTTTGAGAACATCAAACGTACGAAACAATTGCTTGGCTTGTCATCGGGGTTGTGCATGATTTGAATATTTTGTGTGATGAAGATGGAGCATAGCCAGACTATATGATTTTGCAGGGATAGCTTTCTTTGGCCATGTTATTTTGAGAAGACATAATTGCCTTGTTAGTATACTTGAAGTATTATTATTTTTATGTCAATAAAAAACTTTTGTTTTGAATCTTATGGATCTGAACATTCAAGCCACAATAAAGAAAAATTACGTGGATAAATATGTTAGGTAGCATTCCACATCAAAAATTCTGTTTTTATCATTTACCTACTCGAGGACGAGCAGGAATTAAGCTTGGGGATGCTTGATACATCTCCAACGTATCTATATTTTTTTATTGTTCCATGCTATTATATTATCTATTTTGGATTTGATATGCATTAATATGCTATTTTATATTATTTTTGGGACTAACCTATTAACCTAGAGCCCAGTGCCAGTTTCTGTTTTTTTCTTGTTTTTGAGTTTCGCAGAAAAGGAATACCAAACGGAATAAAACCTTTGCGACGATTTTTCTTGGACCAGAAGACACCCCCGCAGACTTGGAGATCAAGTCGGAAGAGTCACAAGGCGACGACAAGGGGGGAGGGTGCGCCCCTGCCTTGTGGGCCCCTCGTGACTCCCCTGACCTAGTTCTTCGTCCTATATATTCACATATATTCCCAAACCATTAGAAATATCCACGAAAACACTTTTCCACCATCGCAACCTTCTGTTCCCGGGAGATCCCATCTTGGGGCCATTTCTGGCATCCTGCCGGAGGGGGATTCGATCACGGAGGGCTTCTACATCAACTCTATTGCCCTTCCGATGAAGCGTGAGTAGTTTACCATAGACCTACGGGTCCATAGCTAGTAGCTAGATGGCTTCTTCTCTCTCTTTGATTCGCAATGCCATGTTCTCCTTGATGTTCTTGGAGATCTATCCGATGTAATCTTCTATTGCAGTGCGTTTGTCGAGATCCGATGAATTTTGGATTTATGATCAACTTATCTATGAATATTATTTGAATCTTCTCTGAATTCCTTTATGTATGATTTGATATCTTTGTAATTCTCTTGAAACTATCCGTTTCGTTTGGCCAACTAGATTGGTTTTTCTTGCAATGGTAGAAGTGCTTAGCTTTGAGTTCAATCTTGCGGTGTTCTTTCCCAGTGACAGTAGGGGCAGCAAGGAATGTATTGTATTGTTGCCATCGAGGATAAAAATGTGGGTTTACATTATATTGCTTGAGTTTATTCCTCTACATCATGTCATCTTACGTAATGTGTTACTCTATTCTTCATGAACTTAATCCTCTAGATGCAGGCGGGATTCGATCGATGTGTGGAGTAATAGTAGTAGATGCAAAATTCGGTCTACTTGACATGGACGTGTTGCCTATATTTCATAATCATTGCCTTAGATATCATCATAACTTTGCGCTTTTCTATCAATTGCTCGACAATAATTTGTTCACCCACCATATTATTTGATATCTTTAGAGAAGCCTCTAGTGAAACCTATGCCCCCCGGGTCTATTTTCCATCATATAAGTTTCCGATATACTATTTTGCAATCTTTTACTTTCCACTCTATAAACTAAAAATACCAAAAAAAATTACTTTATCTTTTGTTTAGTTCCATCTATCTCTATCAGATCTCACTTTTGCTAGTGACCGTGAAGGGATTGACAACACCTTTATCGCGTTGGGTGCAAGTTGTTTGATTGTTTGTGCAGGTATTGGTGATTTGTGCATTGTCTCCTACTGGATTGATACCTTGGTTCTCTAACTGAGGGAAACACTTATCTCCACTTTGCTGCATCACCCTTTCCCCTTCAAGGGAAAAACCAACGCAAGCTCAAGAAGTAGCAGTTATTTTCTTGAGGTTTGGAGTCCCTAGATACTTAATAACTAATGGTGCTTCACACTTTATATTCATGGTGCTTTCCGTAAATTGCTTGCTAAATACGATGTCAACCATAGAATAGCATATCCTTATCATCCTCAGTCTAGTGGTCAAGTAGAATTGAGCAATAGAGAAATTAAATTGATCCTGCAAAAGACTGTCAATAGATCTAGAAAAAATGGTCTAAGAAACTTGATGATGCATTATGGGCTTATAGAACTGGTTATAAAAACCCTATGGGCATGTCTCCGTATAAAATGGTTTATGGAAAAGAATGTCACTTACCTCTTGAACTAGAACATAAAGCTTATTGGGCAATTAAAGAGCTCAACTATGATTTCAAACTTGCCGGAGAAAGAGGTTATTTGAAATTAGCTCACTTGATGAATGGAGAACCCAAGCCTATGAAAATGCCAAGTTGTTTAAACAAAAAGTTAAAAGATGGCATGACAAGAAGATACAAAAGCGTGAATTCAATGTAGGTAACCATATCTTGCTATATATACAACTCTCGTTTAAGATTTTTTACTGGAAAACTTCTCTCTAAAAGGGAAGGTCCTTAGATTATCAAGGAGGTTTATCATTTTGGTGCCATCAAGATCAACAACGCCGAAGGGCACTAACCCAAAGGTGGTAAACATGCAAAGAATCAAACATTATATCTCAGGTACTCCCATAAATGTTGAAACCAATATTATTAGTACCATAACACCGGGGAAGTACATAAGGGATATTTACCAGAAAATTTCAGACTCCGAAAAGGAATAGGTATGTGGTACGGTAAGTAAACCGACTCCAAAACTTTTCCAATGGCAATTTTACTACATTTTGGAATATTTAGAAAACTAGGAAAATAAAAAGTAGTCTCAAAAGTGCACGAGGCGACAAGCCCTGGAGGCGCACCCTACCCCCCTTGGGTGCGCCTCCCTGGCTTGTGGCCACCTCGTGTGCCCCCTGGACTCCATTTTCTTGCAGTACACTTATTTTGGTCGATAAAAATTCATTATATAATCTCCCGAAGGTTTTGACCACCTTATCACTACAAAATCCTCTGTTCTTGTTTTGAGCTGTTTTTTTTGACAGATCTAGATCGCTATGATGTCCCTAAGTGCTCCGAGGGACAAGTTTTTCGAGAAGGTCATCAACCCCTACCTTGAGGAGGTGCTGCAACACCCTCAAACCATCGAGATGCATGAAGGGGTGCTGCACATCCGCGATGTTCAAGGGCCAAGGAAGGCCGGAAGCGTGGAGACAAGGCTTGAAGAAATGGAGCAGCAGGTTTTCAAGTGCCAAGGGATGGTGGAACATGAACTCAACACCAATCACTCCATGGTAATGGAATTTACCCGTGACCACAAGTTGGACACCAAGAATATCGGAGAAGCCATCTTCAAGCTCCACGAGAAAATCGAGCGTATCCAAGCCCAGATCTATTACCTGCAAAAGCAAAACTGTGAGTATGAATACTTATTTAAATGGATGAGTTTGGCTGCAGGTTTGAAGATCCCGGAGACTCGTTCATCTTTCTATGATGGTGAGCCTATGCCCTGGAAGATGGAGGACAAGCCTATAACATCATCAACTTTATCATCACCACTCACTACTGGAGGATGCTGCTAACGCGACACTACGATCAGAGACCCTTCGACGAAACTCTGTGCGATGCAATAATCGTAAACGGTGGTGTAAAAAAACGTCAAAAAGGTTCAAAATATTTGCGATGGAGGATGCATCAAACACGGTTCAGATTTTAGTTGCGTGTGCGATGCAGGGCATACGGTTCAGTTCCATCAACCGTTTGCAATGTGGAGGTACAAAAGAAATGGGCAGCCAGATGAAGGTGTGTGCGATGTACAACATATGGTTCACTCGGATGAATAGGCAACACAAAAGAAACGATCAGTCAGATCAAGGTGTGTGCGATGTACATCATACGGATCTCTCGGATGAACTATTTGTGATTAGGCAACACAAAAGAAATGGTCAACCAGATCAAGGTGTGTGTGATGTACAACATACGGTTCACTCAGATGAATTGTTTTTGATTAGGAAACACAAAATAAATGGTCATCTAGATCAAGGTGTGTGCGATATACGACATGCGGTTCACTCGGATGAACTTTTTGCGCCGAGACAAGAGAACAGAAATGGTTCAATATAAAAAATGCCATAAATATTGCAAGGTTCAAATTCAAACATTACAACACCCAAATTCAAACATTGCAAGCATCGTCATTTCTGCAAAGGGATCATCTGCTGACAAGTCATGTTTGGGTTTGACACAGTGACTTCCAATTGCTCCGGCATATGCTCTTCCAATATGAAGTTTAGCTTCTTTGGAGGCTCTTCCATTCCGCAGTACCTGCCGACTCTGATAATCATACCATTCATCTTTCCTAATTAAATGCGTGTTCAACCTTAGTACCCTCAGCACCTTTGCTCTGGCAAGAAAGAGCCTGGCGAGTGTAATCTCCGGTAAGGTCCCTCGGTAGGAGTTCAAAGTAATATTTGAGAGATGCAGATCGAGGCATTCGATGTGATTGTCGTTGTAAACATTATCCACCTCCGGGCTATTATTATCTGCAAAAGAAGAGAATGTGTTAGTGCCTACATGCAGTTTTAAACACTGCTACACACCCATTTGGTTTGCAGGATTTGTAAAATGCACCAACGTGCCATCTTCGATCTGACATGATTAACATGGGCATTTGATTACAATCTAGAAACATGTAGCCTTCTTCACAAGAGGTTGGATTGGATGAAAAATTCCTTAATAAAACTAGTACAGATGAATCCAAAGGAGAAATGCTTATGGATTGTAACCATATGAATCAAGCAACCAATATGGGGTGGGGTGTATGTCCTGAAATCCTCCAAAATTCCTTCAGAAATCATAGTACATTGTCATTGTAAACTTGGGAAAAGGTGAAAAAATTGAAATCCCTTATGGTTAACATTTAACAGGATAGAAAAAACACCTTGATATACAGCTTCTTCAGGCATGGAAAGCATCTCAGGCAACTGACAACTTGGTCCAGGTTGGGCCGACAGATTCTAGTGCCAAGACCTTCACTGTGCTCAGAATCTGGGTGAAGCTTTGCTGGATGACAGACGAACATACATCTTCGAAACTAGAAATGACGTTGATATCAAGAAGGAGAAGTATAAGGCGACTGTTGTACCTGAAAGTAGTAGTATTTGACAAAGGAGTAGCCCACCACTGTCAATTTCGGCGTTGAAATGACATTTATTCTTGTTGGACCTTGTTGATCAACTATAAGTAATCTCTCAAGTGAAGGTGTGTCCTCAATGACCATATTGTGGTCCACCTTTTGTGATCTCTCGTCGCAGTACCAGCAACACACATAAATAGTCCAGAGGGTCCTGGAGGTGATGTGCAAGGTACTCGACCAATTCATCGCCTGAAGACGAAGGAACTCGAGTGCAGTATAGCCGTGGAGTAGACGCTCCATGTCATCCTTTGGGATGCAGATGATAACGAGCTCGAGGTGCTTCAGTCATGGTAAAAAAAGAGCGGGCACATCATTAATGGGGGGGGGGGGAATGGCAGTTCATGAACTTGGTGAGGCGCAGCATGGGCGCAAAGCAGAGCGTGGACATTGGCAGCAAGCACATATGCCCATCATTAAAACTGAGCTTCTCGAGCGGATCTATGGCAGGGGCTTGGAACCACTCGTCAAGCTTGGCTCGGTCCTTGCCATTGGAATGGAACTTGCCTGTGATAAGGCCTTTGATTGGGCCATGGTGACTGTCGAGGATCTGGGAGAACGCATCCAAGCTTTGGCGATAGCCATGGCAGAGCTCGTGGGCGTCGAGGAGGTCGACAGGGGTGAGGAGCCATAGGAGCACCACCGCCGGGAAAGGGCGGCTGTCCTCGCCCGATATTTCATTGGGAGGAGGGATGTGATGACTATCAACATATCATCGGGGAGGTTATTGATGAATTCTAGGTCTGTTGGAGTCGCGTGCGGTTCTTTCTCGACCCGCCTCAGCTTGTTGGCAGACTTGTTCTCCACCTCGTCGGCGCTAACGGAAACCTCTGTCTGCATATTCATGCCGTGCTCTGGTGCTTCTACAGCCCCGATGTCGCCACTCCCTCCGATGGGGCACTTTAGCGGCATCCTCATACACTAATGGCTTTGAGGACTCAGAGCGGCGTCGAGGATGGGGGTTGCGGTCGCTCGGCCGTGCCAGTAATACAGACCAGTAGGAGCGAGGCGGGCGGCGATCCAAGGCTGTCTCGCTTCGCGGTGAGAACGACTGCTTAATCTCTATGAATGAAATCTATGCTTAATTACTAAATTTTAGTTCCAAAAAATAAATAGTGCTATTGATTTTTAGCTGCATATTTTGAAAAATCGTAGTGTCTCTTGGCTTAGAGCGGAAGTCAGGCTTTAATTTGCATACCGTAATATGGACCGTTTGCGTTGAAGAGATGCACAAATCCTGTGTTGAACAGCTTGCATGCTTCCCGGTGAATTTAAAAGCCAGGTATCTCAATGCTTTGCAGGCAATCAACAGTGCCTTGGTGTTTAAATCCATTCCCATTTCTTGCAAGGGACCTAAGCATGCACCCAAAGACACAGATTTGATTTTCAACCAATTTATATGCACTTGAGCATGTGCATGTATTTCAAATTTGAATTATGCACATAAAATGCCTAGAAAACCCAGTTAATGTATAAAAATGTCTAAACGAACCCCGAAAAATTACAATACTTAACACAACACTCCTGTTGTTCTATGTTGGCACTAGAAATTTTTTGAAAGCAATAAGAGGCAACGGATATGTTTCGTCCCCGAAGGTGGCACGTTCTGTACCGAAACCATCAGGCTTGTTGTGAGAAGCTCTGGTTTATGAGAAGCTTATACCCAAACCTGCCCCAAATGGGACAATTTTTTTGCCACGGCATGTTAATGCCGCTCCATGATACCATGCCAAGTTTCATGAATTTCACACGAGTTTTGGGTTTACTAGAATTTAAAAGCCAGGTATCTCAATGTTTTGCCAGCGATCAACAGTGCCCTGGTGTTTGAAATTCATTCCCATTTCTTGCAAGGGACCTAAGCATGCACCCAAGGACACATATTTGATTTTTCAACCAATTTATATGCACTGGAGCATGTGCATGTATTTCAAATTTGATTATGCACATAAAATGCCTAAAAAACCCAGTTAATGTATAAAAATGTCCAAACGAACCCCGAACAATTATAGAACTTAACACAACACTCCTGTTGTTCTATGTTGGCATTAGAAATTTTTTGAAAGCAATAAGAGGCAACGGATATATTTCGTCCCGGAAGGTGGCACGTTCTGTACTGAAACCATCAGGCTTGTTATGAGAAGCTTATACCCAAACCTGCCCCAATGGAACAAATTCTTTACCACGACATGTTGATGCCGCTCCATGATACCATACCAAGTTTCATGAATTTCAGACGAGTTTTGAATTTACTAGAATTTAAAAGCCAGGCATCTCAATGTTTTGCCGGCAATCAACAGTGCCTTGGTGTTTTAAATCCATTCCCATTTCTTGCAAGGGACCTAAGCATGCACCCAAATACACAGATTTGATTTTCAACCAATTTATTTGCACTTGAGCATGTGCATGTATTTCAAATTTGAATTATGCACATAAAATGCCTAGAAAACCCAGTTAATGTATAAAAATGTCTAAGCGAACCCCGAAAAATTACAATACTTAACACAACACTCCTGTTGTTCTATGTTGGCACTAGAAATTTTTTGAAAGCAAAGAGGCAACGGATATGTTTCGTCCCCGAAGGAGACACGTTTTGTACCGAAACCATCAGGCTTGTTATGAGAAGCTCTGGTTTATGAGAAGCTTATACCCAAACCTGCTCCAAATGGGACAATTTTTTTTGCCACGACATGTTAATGCCGCTCCATGATACCATGCCAAGTTTCATGAATTTCACACAAGTTTTGGGTTTACTAGAATTTAAAAGCCAGGTATCTAAACGTTTTGCCGGCAATCAACAGTGCCCTGGTGTTTGAAATTCACTCCCATTTATTGCCTGGGACCTAAGCATGCACCCAAGGACACAGATTTGATTTTTCAACCAATTTATATACACTGGAGCATGTCCATGTATTTCAAATTTGAATTATGCACATAAAATGCCTAGAAAAACACGTTAATGTATAAAAATGTCCAAACGAACCTCGAAAAATTACAAAACTTAAAACACCACCCCTGGTGTTCTATGTTGGCACAAGAATTTTTTTGAAAACAATAAGAGGCAATGGATATCGTTTTGTCCCCAAAGGTGGCACGTTCCGTACCGAAACCATCAGGCTTGTTGTGAGAAGCTTATACCCAAACATGCCCCAAAAGGGACAAATTCTTTACCACAACATGTTGATGCCGCTTCATGATACCATGCCAAGTTTCATGAATTTCAGACGAGTTTTGGATTTACTAGAATTTAAAAGCCAACTATCCCAATGTTTTGCCAGCGATCAACAGTGCCCTGGTGTTTGAAATTCATTCCCATTTCTTGCAAGGGACCTAGGCATGCACCCAAGGACACATATTTGATTTTTCAACCAATTTATATGCACTGGAGCATGTGCATGTATTTCAAATTTGAATTATGCACATAAAATGCCTAGAAAACCCAGTTAATGTATAAAAATGTCCAAACGAACCCCGAACAATTATAGAACTTAACACAACACTCTTGTTGTTCTATGTTGGCACTAGAAATTTTTTGAAAGCAATAAGAGGCAACGGATATATTTCGTCCCCGAAGGTGACACGTTCCGTACCGAAACCATCAGGCTTGTTATGAGAAGCTTATACCCAAACCTGCCCCAATGGAACAAATTCTTTACCACGACATGTTGATGCCGCTCCATGATACCATACCAAGTTTCATGAGTTTCAGACGAGTTTTGGATTTACTACAATTTAAAAGCCAGGTATCTCAATGTTTTGTCGGCAATCAACAGTGCCTTGGTGTTTTAAATCCATTCCCATTTCTTGCAAGGGACCTAAGCATGCACCGAAAGACACAGATTTGATTTTCAACCAGTTTATATGCACTTGAGCATGTGCATGTATTTCAAATTTGAATTAAGCACATAAAATGCCTAGAAAACCCAGTTAATGTATAAAAATGTCTAAACGAACCCCGAAAAGTTACAATACTTAACACAACACTCCTGTTGTTCTATTTTGGCACTAGAAATTTTTTGAAAGCAATAAGAGGCAACGGATATGTTTCGTCCCCGCAGGAGACATGTTTTGTACCGAAACCATCAGGCATGTTGTCAGAAGCTCTGGTTTATGAGAAGCTTATACCCAAACCTGCCCCAAATGGGACAATTTTTTTTGCCACGACATGTTAATGCCGCTCCATGATACCATGCCAAGTTTCATGAATTTCACACGAGTTTTGGGTTTACTAGAATTTAAAAGCCAGGTATCTCAACGTTTTGCCGGCAATCAACAGTGCCCTGGTGTTTGAAATTCACTCCCATTTATTTCCTGGGACCTAAGCATACACCCAAGGACACAGATTTGATTTTTCAACCAATTTATATACACTGGAGCATGTCCATGTATTTCAAATTTGAATTATGCACATAAAATGCCTAGAAAAACATGTTAATGTATAAAAATGTCCAAACGAACCTCGAAAAATTCCAAAACTTAAAACACCACTCCTGGTGTTCTATGTTGGCACAAGAATTTTTTTGAAAACAATAAGCGGCAATGGATATCGTTTTGTCCCCAAAGGTGGCACGTTCCGTACCGAAACCATCAGGCTTGTTGTGAGAAGCTTATACCCAAACCTGCCCCAAAATGGACAAATTCTTTACCACAACATGTTGATGCCGCTCCATGATACTATGCCAAGTTTCATGAATTTCACACGAGTTTTGGGTTTACTAGAATTTAAAAGCCAGGTATCTAAACGTTTTGCCGGCAATCAACAGTGCCCTGGTGTTTGAAATTCACTCCCATTTATTGCCTGGGACCTAAGCATGCACCCAAGGACACAGATTTGATTTTTCAACCAATTTATATACACTGGAGCATGTCCATGTATTTCAAATTTGAATTATGCACATAAAATGCCTAGAAAAACACGTTAATGTATAAAAATGTCCAAACGAACCTCGAAAAATTACAAAACTTAAAACACCACCCCTGGTGTTCTATGTTGGCACAAGAATTTTTTTGAAAACAATAAGAGGCAATGGATATCGTTTTGTCCCCAAAGGTGGCACGTTCCGTACCGAAACCATCAGGCTTGTTGTGAGAAGCTTATACCCAAACATGCCCCAAAAGGGACAAATTCTTTACCACAACATGTTGATGCCGCTTCATGATACCATGCCAAGTATCATGAATTTCAGACGAGTTTTGGATTTACTAGAATTTAAAAGCCAACTATCCCAATGTTTTGCCAGCGATCAACAGAGCCCTGGTGTTTGAAATTCATTCCCATTTCTTGCAAGGGACCTAGGCATGCACCCAAGGACACATATTTGATTTTTCAACCAATTTATATGCACTGGAGCATGTGCATGTATTTCAAATTTGAATTATGCACATAAAATGCCTAGAAAACCCAGTTAATGTATAAAAATGTCCAAACGAACCCCGAACAATTATAGAACTTAACACAACACTCCTGTTGTTCTATGTTGGCACTAGAAATTTTTTGAAAGCAATAAGAGGCAACGGATATATTTCGTCCCCGAAGGTGACACGTTCCGTACCGAAACCATCAGGCTTGTTATGAGAAGCTTATACCCAAACCTGCCCCAATGGAACAAATTCTTTACCACGACATGTTGATGCCGCTCCATGAGACCATACCAAGTTTCATGAGTTTCAGACGAGTTTTGGATTTACTACAATTTAAAAGCCAGGTATCTCAATGTTTTGCCGGCAATCAACAGTGCCTTGGTGTTTTAAATCCATTCCCATTTCTTGCAAGGGACCTAAGCATGCACCGAAAGACACAGATTTGATTTTCAACCAGTTTATATGCACTTGAGCATGTGCATGTATTTCAAATTTGAATTATGCACATAAAATGCCTAGAAAACCCAGTTAATGTATAAAAATGTCTAAACGAACCCCGAAAAGTTACAATACTTAACACAACACTCCTGTTGTTCTATTTTGGCACTAGAAATTTTTTGAAAGCAATAAGAGGCAACGGATATGTTTCGTCCCCGCAGGAGACATGTTTTGTACCGAAACCATCAGGCATGTTGTGAGAAGCTCTGGTTTATGAGAAGCTTATACCCAAACCTGCCCCAAATGGGACAACTTTTTTTGCCACGACATGTTAATGCCGCTCCATGATACCATGCCAAGTTTCATGAATTTCACACGAGTTTTGGGTTTACTAGAATTTAAAAGCTAGGTATCTCAACGTTTTGCCGGCAATTAACAGTGCCCTGGTGTTTGAAATTCACTCCCATTTATTTCCTGGGACCTAAGCATACACCCAAGGACACAGATTTGATTTTTCAACCAATTTATATACACTGGAGCATGTCCATGTATTTCAAATTTGAATTATGCACATAAAATGCCTAGTAAAACACGTTAATGTATAAAAATGTCCAAACGAACCTCGAAAAATTCCAAAACTTAAAACACCACTCCTGGTGTTCTATGTTGGCACAAGAATTTTTTTGAAAACAATAAGCGGCAATGGATATCGTTTTGTCCCCAAAGGTGGCACGTTCCGTACCGAAACCATCAGGCTTGTTGTGAGAAGCTTATACCCAAACCTGCCCCAAAATGGACAAATTCTTTACCACAACATGTTGATGCCGCTCCATGATACTATGCCAAGTTTCATGAATTTCAGACGAGTTTTGGATTTACTAGCATTTAAAAGCCAACTATCCCAATGTTTTGCCAGCGATCAACAGTGCCCTGGTGTTTGAAATTCATTCCCATTTCTTGCAAGGGACCTAAGCATGCACCCAAGGACACATATTTGATTTTTCAACCAATTTATATGCACTGGAGCATGTGCATGTATTTCAAATTTGAATTATGCACATAAAATGCCTAGAAAACCCAGTTAATGTATAAAAATGTCCAAACGAACCTCGAAAAATTCCAAAACTTAAAACACCACCCCTGGTGTTCTATGTTGGCACAAGAATTTTTTTGAAACAATAAGAGGCAATGGATATCGTTTTGTCCCCAAAGGTGGCACGTTCCGTACCGAAACCATCAGGCTTGTTGTGAGAAGCTTATACCCAAACATGCCCCAAAAGGGACAAATTCTTTACCACAACATGTTGATGCCGCTTCATGATACCATGCCAAGTTTCATGAATTTCAGACGAGTTTTGGATTTACTAGAATTTAAAAGCCAACTATCCCAATGTTTTGCCAGCGATCAACAGTGCCCTGGTGTTTGAAATTCATTCCCATTTCTTGCAAGGGACCTAGGCATGCACCCAAGGACACATATTTGATTTTTCAACCAATTTATATGCACTGGAGCATGTGCATGTATTTCAAATTTGAATTATGCACATAAAATGCCTAGAAAACCCAGTTAATGTATAAAAATGTCCAAACGAACCCCGAACAATTATAGAACTTAACACAACACTCCTGTTGTTCTATGTTGGCACTAGAAATTTTTTGAAAGCAATAAGAGGCAACGGATATATTTCGTCCCCGAAGGTGACACGTTCCGTACCGAAACCATCAGGCTTGTTATGAGAAGCTTATACCCAACCCTGCCCCAATGGAACAAATTCTTTACCACGACATGTTGATGCCGCTCCATGATACCATACCAAGTTTCATGAGTTTCAGACGAGTTTTGGATTTACTACAATTTAAAAGCCAGGTATCTCAATGTTTTGCCGGCAATCAACAGTGCCTTGGTGTTTTAAATCCATTCCCATTTCTTGCAAGGGACCTAAGCATGCACCGAAAGACACAGATTTGATTTTCAACCAGTTTATATGCACTTGAGCATGTGCATGTATTTCAAATTTGAATTATGCACATAAAATGCCTAGAAAACCCAGTTAATGTATAAAAATGTCTCAACGAACCCCGAAAAGTTACAATACTTAACACAACACTCCTGTTGTTCTATTTTGGCACTAGAAATTTTTTGAAAGCAATAAGAGGCAACGGATATGTTTCGTCCCCGAAGGAGACACGTTTTGTACCGAAACCATCAGGCATGTTGTGAGAAGCTCTGGTTTATGAGAAGCTTATACCCAAACCTGCCCCAAATGGGACAATTTTTTTTTGCCACGACATGTTAATGCCGCTCCATGATACCATGCCAAGTTTCATGAATTTCACACGAGTTTTGGGTTTACTAGAATTTAAAAGCCAGGTATCTCAACGTTTTGCCGGCAATCAACAGTGCCCTGGTGTTTGAAATTCACTCCCATTTATTTCCTGGGACCTAAGCATACACCCAAGGACACAGATTTGATTTTTCAACCAATTTATATACACTGGAGCATGTCCATGTATTTCAAATTTGAATTATGCACATAAAATGCCTAAAAAAACACGTTAATGTATAAAAATGTCCAAACGAACCTCGAAAAATTCCAAAACTTAAAACACCACTCCTGGTGTTCTATGTTGGCACAAGAATTTTTTTGAAAACAATAAGCGGCAATGGATATCGTTTTGTCCCCAAAGGTGGCACGTTCCGTACCGAAACCATCAGGCTTGTTGTGAGAAGCTTATACCCAAACCTGCCCCAAAATGGACAAATTCTTTACCACAACATGTTGATGCCGCTCCATGATACCATGCCAAGTTTCATGAATTTCAGACGAGTTTTGGATTTACTAGAATTTAAAAACCAACTGTCCCAATGTTTTGCCAGTGATCAACAGTGCCCTGGTGTTTGAAATTCATTCCCATTTCTTGCATGGGACCTAAGCATGCACCCAAGGACAAATATTTGATTTTTCAACCAATTTATATGCACTGGAGCATGTGCATGTATTTCAAATTTGAATTATGCACATAAAATGCCTAGAAAACCCAGTAAATGTATAAAATGTCCAAACGAACCCCGAACAATTATAGAACTTAACACAACACTCCTGTTGTTCTATGTTGGCACTGGAATTTTTTTGAAAGCAATAAGAAGCAACAGATATGTTTCGTCCCCGAAGGTGGCACGTTCCGTACCGAAACCAACAGGCTTGTTGTGAGAAGCTCTGGTTTATGAGAAGCTTATTCCCAAACCTGCCTCAAATGGGACAAAAAATTTACCACGACATGTTGATGTCGCTCCATGATACCATGCCAAGTTTCATGAATTTCAAACGAGTTCTGGATTTACTAGAATTTAAAAGCCAGGTATCCTAATGTTTTGCTGGCAATCAACAGTGCCCTGGTGTTTGAAATTTGTTCCAGTTTCTTGCAGGGGACCTAAGCATGCACCCAAGGAACATATTTGATTTTAAAACCAATTTATATGAAGTGGAGCATGTGCATGTATTTCAAATTTGAATTATGCACACAAAATGCCTAGAAACCACAGTTAATGTATAAAATGTCCAAACGAAACCCAAAAAATTCTAAAACTTAACACAACACTCCTGTTGTTCTATGTTGGCACTAGAAAATTTTTGACAGCAATAAGAGGCAACGGATATCGTTTCGTCCCAAAAGGTGGCACGTTCCGTACCGAAACCATCAGGCTTGTTGTGAGAAGCTGTGGTTTGTGAGAAGCTTATACCCAAACCTGCCCCAAATGGGACAAATTTTTACCACAACATGTTGATGCCGCTCCATGATACCATGCCAAGTTTCATGAATTTCAGATGAGCTTTGGATTTACTAGAATTTAAAAGCCAGGTATATTAAGATTTTGCCGGCAATCAACAGCGCCCTGGTTTTTGAAATTCATTCCCATTTCTTGCATGGGACCTAAGCATCGACCCAAGGACACATATTTGAATTTTCAACCAATTTATATGAACTAGACCACGTGCATGTATTTCATATTTGAATTATGCACCTAAAATGCCTAGAAAACCCAGTTAATGTATAAAAATGTCCAAACGAACCTCGAAAAATTCCAAAAACTAACACAACACTCATGTTGTTCTATCTTGGCACTAGAAAATTTTTGAAAGCAATAAGAGGCAACAAATATCGTTTCATCCCAAAGGTGGCACGTTCCCTACCAAAACCATCAGGCTTGTTGTGAGAAGCTCTGGTTTATGAGAAGCTTATACCCAAACCTGCCCCAAATGGGACAATTTTTTTGCCACGGCATGTTAATGCCGCTCCATGATACCATGCCAGGTTTCATGAATTTCACACGAGTTTTGGGTTTACTAGAATTTAAAAGCAAGGTATCTCAACGTTTTGCCGGCACTCAACACAACCGTGGTGTGTGAAATTCACTCCCATTTATTGCCTGGGACCTAAGCATGCACCCAAGGATGCAGATTTGATTTTTCAACCAATTTATATACACTAGAGCATGTCCATGTATTTCAAATTTGAATTATGCACATAAAATGTCTAGAAAAACACGTTAATGTATAAAATGTCCAAACGAACCTCGAAAAATTCCAAAACTTAACACACCACTCCTGGTGTTCTATGTTGGCACAAGAATTTTTTTGAAAACAATAAGAGGCAATGGATATCGTTTTGTCCCCAAAGGTGGCACGTTCCGTACCGAAACCATCAGGCTTGTTGTGAGAAGCTTATACCCAAACCTGCCCCAAAAGGGACAAATTCTATACCACAACATGTTGATGCCGCTCCATGATACCATGCCAAGTTTCATGAATTTCAGACGAGTTTTGGATTTACTAGAATTTAAAAGCTAAGTATCCCAATGTTTTGCCAGCGATCAACAGTGCCCTGGTGTTTTAAATTCATTCCCATTTCTTGCAAGGGACCTAAGCATGCACCCAAAGACACAAATTTGATTTTCAACCAATTTATATGCACTGGAGCATGTGCATGTATTCCAAATTTGAATTATGCACATAAAATGCCTAGAAAACCCAGTTAATGTATAAAAATGTCTAAACGAACCCTGAAAAATTACAATACTTAACACAACACTCCTGTTGTTCTATGTTGGCACCAGAAATTTTTTGAAAGCAATAAGAGGCAACGGATATGTTTCGTCCCCGAAGGTGGCACGTTCTGTACCGAAACCATCAGGCTTGTGGTGAGAAGCTCTGGTTTATGAGAAGCTTATACCCAAACCTGCCCCAAATGGGACAATTTTTTTGCCACGCCATGTTAATGCCGCTCCATGATACTATGCCAAGTTTCGTGAATTTCACAAGAGTTTTGGGTTTACTAGAATTTAAAAGCCAGGTATCTCAACATTTTGCCGGCAATCAACAGTGTCGTGGTGTTTGAAATTCACTCCCATTTATTGCCTGGGACCTAAGCATGCACCCAAGGACACAGATTTCATTTTTCAACCAATTTATATACACTGGAGCATGTCCATGTATTTCAAATTTGAATTATGCACATAAAATGCCTAGAAAAACACGTTAATGTATAAAATGTCCAAACGAACCTCGAAAAATTCCAAAACTTAACACACCACTCCTGGTGTTCTATGTTGGCACAAGAATTTTTTTGAAAAAAATACGAGGCAATGGATATGGTTTTGTCCCCAAAGGTGGCACGTTCCATACCGAAACGATCAGGCTTGTTGTGAGAAGCTTATACCCAAACCTGCCCCAAAAGGGACAAATTCTTTACCACAACATGTTGATGCCGCTCCATGATACCATGCCAAGTTTCATGAATATCAGACGAGTTTTGGATTTACTAGAATTTAAAAGCCAAGTATCCCAATGTTTTGCCAGCGATCAACAGTGCCCTGGTGTTTGAAATTCATTCCCATTTCTTTCAAGGGACCTAAGCATGCACCCAAGGACACATATTTGATTTTTCAACCAATTTATATGCACTGGAGCATGTGCATGTATTTCAAATTTGAATTATGCACATAAAATGCCTAGAAAACCCAGTTAATGTATAAAAATGTCCAAACGAACCCCGAAAAATTATAGAACTTAACACAACACTCCTGTTGTTCTATGTTGGCACTAGAAATTTTTTGAAAGCAATAAGAGGCAACAGATATGTTTCGTCCCCGAAGGTGCCACGTTCCGTACCGAAACCAACAGGCTTGTTGTGAGAAGCTCTGGTTTATGAGAAGCTTATTCCCAAACCTGCCCCAAATGGGACAAAAAATTTACCACGGCATGTTGATGCCGCTGCATGATACCATGCCAAGTTTCATGAATTTCATATGAGTTCTGGATTTACTAGAATTTAAAAGCCAGGTATCCTAATGTTTTGCCGGCAATCAACAGTGCCCTGGTGTTTGAAATTGGTTCTTGTTTCTTGCATGGGACCTAAGCATGCACCCAAGGAACATATTTGATTTTAAAACCAATTTATATGAAGTGGAGCATGTGTATGTATTTCAAATTTGAATTATGCACATAAAATGCCTAGAAACCCCAGTTAATGTATAAAATGTCCAAATGAAACCCGAAAAATTCTAAAACTTAACACAACACTCCTGTTGTTCTATGTTGGCACTAGGAATTTTTTGAAAGCAATAAGAGGCAACGGATATGTTTCATCGCCGTAGGTGGCACGTTCTGTACCGAAACCGTCAGGCTTGTTGTGAGAAGCTCTGGTTTATGAGAAGCTTATACCCAAACCTGCCCCAAATGGGACAATTTTTTTGCCACGCCATGTTAATGCCGCTCCATGATACCATGCCAAGTTTCATGAATTTCACACGAGTTTTGGGTTTACTAGAATTTAAAAGCCAGGTATCTCAACGTTTTGCCGGCAATCAACAGTGCCGTGGTGTTTGAAATTCACTCCCATTTATTGCCTGGGACCTAAGCATGCACCCAAGGACACAGATTTGATTTTTCAACCAATTTATATACACTGGAGCATATCCATGTATTTCAAATTTGAATTATGCACATAAAATGCCTAGAAAAACACGTTAATGTATAAAATGTCCAAACGAACCTCGAAAAATTCCAAAACTTAACACACCACTCCTGGTGTTCTATGTTGGCACAAGAAATTTTTTGAAAACAATAAGAGGCAATGGATATCGTTTTGTCCCCAAAGGTGGCACGTTCCGTACCGAAACCATCAGGCTTGTTGTGAGAAGCTTATACCCAAACCTGCCCCAAAAGGGACAAATTCTTTACCACAACACGTTGATGCCGCTCCATGATACCATGCCAAGTTTCATGAATTTCAGACGAGTTTTGGATTTACTAGAATTTAAAAGCCAAGTATCCCAATGTTTTGCCAGTGATCAACAGTGCCCTGGTGTTTGAAATTCATTCCCATTTCTTTCAAGGGACCTAAGAATTCACCCAAGCACACATATTTGATTTTTCAACCAATTTATATGCACTGGAGCATGTGCATGTATTTCAAATTTGAATTATGCACATAAAATGCCTAGAAAACCCAGTTAATGTATAAAAATGTCCAAACGAACCCCGAAAAATTATAGAACTTAACACAACACTCCTGTTGTTCTATGTTAGCACTAGAAATCTTTTGAAAGCATTAAGAGGCAACAGATATGTTTCGTCCCCGAAGGTGGCAGGTTCCGTACCGAAACCAATAGGCTTGTTGTGAGAAGCTCTGGTTTATGAGAAGCTTATTCCCAAACCTGCCCCAAATGGGACAAAAAATTTACCACAGCATGTTGATGCCGCTCCATGATACCATGCCAAGTTTCATGAATTTCAAATGAGTTCTGGATTTACTAGAATTTAAAAGCCAGGTATCCTAATGTTTTGCCGGCAATCAACAGTGCCCTGGTGTTTGAAATTCGTTCTTGTTTCTTGCATGGGACCTAAGCATGCACCCAAGGAACATATTTGATTTTAAAACCAATTTATATGAAGTGGAGCATGTGTATGTATTTCAAATTTGAATTATGCACATAAAATGCCTAGAAACCCCAGTTAATGTATAAAATGTCCAAACGAAACCCGAAAAATTCTAAAACTTAACACAACACTCCTGTTGTTCTATGTTGGCACTAGAAAATTTGTGAAAGCAATAAGAGGCAACGGATATCGTTTCGTCCCAAAATGTGGCACGTTCTGTACTGAAACCATCAGGCTTGTTGTGAGAAGTTGTGGTTTGTGAGAAGCTTATACCCAAACCTGCCCCAAATGGGACAAATTTTTACCGCAACATGTTGATGCCGCTCCATGATACCATGCCAAGTTTCATGAATTTCAGATGAGCTTTGGATTTACTAGAATTTAAAAGCCAGGTATCTCAAGGTTTTGCCGGCAATCAACAGCGCCCTGGTTTTTGAAATTCATTCCCATTTCTTGCATGGGACCTAAGCATGGACCCAAGGACACAAATTTGGATTTTCAACCAATTTATATGCACTGGACCACGTGCATGTATTTCAAATTTGAATTATGCACATAAAATGCCTAGAAAACCCAGTTAATGTATAAAAATGTCCAAACGAACCCCGAAAAATTCCAAAACTTAACACAACACTCATGTTGTTCTATGTTGGCACTAGAAATTTTTTGAAAGCAATAAGAGGAAACAAATATCATTTCATCCCAAAGGTGGCACGTTCCGTACCGAAACCATCACGCTTGTTGTGAGAAGCTCTGGTTTGTGAAAACCTTGAAGGAAATATGCCCTAGAGGCAATAATAATGTTATTATTTATTTCCTTACATATCATGATAAATGTTTATTATTCATGCTAGAATTGTATTAACCGGAAACATAATACATGTGTGAATACATAGACAAACAGAGTGTCACTAGTATGCCTCTACTAGACTAGCTCGTTAATCAAAGATGGTTATGTTTCCTAACCATGAACAAAGAGTTGTTATTTGATTAACGAGGTCACATCATTAGTTGAATGATCTGATTGACATGACCCATTATATTAGCTTAGCACCCGATCATTTAGTATGTTGCTATTGCTTTATCCATGACTTATACATGTTCCTATGACTATAAGATTATGCAACTCCCGTTTGCCGGAGGAACACTTTGGGTACTACCAAACGTCACAACATAACTGGGTGATTATAAAGGAGTACTACAGGTGTCTCCAATGGTAGATGTTGGGTTGGCGTATTTCGAGATTAGGATTTGTCACTTCGATCGTCGGAGAGGTATCTCTGGGCCCTCTCGGTAATGCACATCACTTAAGCCTTGCAAGCATTGCAACTAATAAGTTAGTTGCGGGATGATGTATTACAGAACGAGTAAAGAGACTTGCCGGTAACGAGATTGAACTAAGTATTGGATACTGACGATCGAATCTCGGGCAAGTAACATACCGATGACAAAGGGAACAACGTATGTTGTTATGCGGTCTGACCGATAAAGATCTTCGTAGAATATGTAGGAGCCAATATGGTCATCCAGGTCCCGCTATTGGTTATTGACCGGAGATCTGTCTCGGTCATGTCTACATTGTTCTCGAACCGTAGGGTCCGCACGCTTAACGTTACGATGACAGTTATTATGAGTTTATGCATTTTGATGTACCGAAGGTTGTTCGGAGTCCCGGATGTGATCACGGACATGACAGGAGTCTCGAAATGGTCGAGACGTAAAGATTGATATATTGGAAGCCTATGTTTGGACATCGGAAGTGTTCCGGGTGAAATCGGGATTTTACCAGAATACCGGGAGGGTTACCGGAACCCCCCGGGAGCCAAATGGGCCAACATGGGCCTTGGTGGAAAGGTGAAAGGGCTGCCCTCATGGGCTGCGCGCCTCCCCCCTTCTCCTAGTCCTATTAGGACTAGGGAAGGTGGCCGGCCAACCCCCTCTCTCTTTCCACACTTGGGGAGTCCTATTAGGAATAGGATTGGAGGTGAATCCTACTCCTAGCGGGAGTAGGACTCCTCCTATGGCTGCCGCACCCCTCCCCCTTTGCCCCTTTATATACGGGGGCAGGGGGCACCTCTCGACACACAATTGATCATTGAGATCTTTCCTTAGCCGTGTGCGGTGCCCCCTGCCACCAAATTCCACCTCGGTCATATTGTCGCAGTGCTTAGGCGCAGCCCTGCGTCAGTAGTACATCAAGATCTTCACCACGCCGTCATGCTGACGGAACTCTTCCTCGACGCTTTGCTGGATCGGAGCCCGAGGATCATCATCGAGCTGAACGTGTGCCAAGAACTCGGAGGTGCTGGAGTAACGGTGCTTGGATCGGTCGGATCGTGAAGACATACGACTACATCAACCGCGTTGTTATAACGCTTCCGCTTTCGGTCTACGAGGGTGCATAGACAACACTCTCCCTCTTGTTGCTATGCATCACCATGATCTTGCGTGTGCGTAGGAAAATTTTGAAATCACTACGTTCCCCAACAGTGGCATCCGAGCCTGGTTTTATGGTTTGATGTTATTTGCACGAGTAGAACACAAGTGAGTTGTCGGCGATATAAGTCATACTGCCTACCAGCATGTCATACTTGGGTTCGGCGGTATTGTTGGACGAGACGATCCGGACCAACCTTACGCGTACTCTTACGCAAGACCGGTTCCCTCGACGTGCTTTGCACATAGATGGCTTGCGGAAGACTGTCTCTCCAACTTTAGTTGAACCGAGTGTGGCTACGCCCGGTCCTTGAGAAGGTTAAAACAGAGTCTATTTGACAAACTATCGTTGTGGTTTTGATGCGTAGGTAAGATGGGTTCTTGCTTAAGCCCGTAGCAGCCACGTAAAACTTGCAACAACAAAGTAGAGGACGTCTAACTTGTTTTTGCAGGGCATGTTGTGATGTGATATGGTCAAGACATGATGCTAAATTTTATTGTATGAGATGATCATGTTTTGTAACCGAGTTATCGGCAACTGGCAGGAGCCATATGGTTGTCGCTTTATTGTATGCAATGCAATCGTGATGTAATGCTTTACTTTATTACTAAGAAGTAGTGATAGTCGTGGAAGCATAAGATTGGCGAGACGACAACGATGCTACGATGGAGATCAAGGTGTCGCGCCGGTGACGATGGTGATCATGACGGTGCTTCGGAGATGGAGATCACAAGCACAAGATGATGATGACCATATCATATCACTTATATTGATTGCATGTGATGTTTATTTTTTTATGCATCTTATCTTGCTTTGATTGACGGTAGCATTATAAGATGATCTCTCACTAAATTATCAAGAAGTGTTCTCCCTGAGTATGCACCGTTGCAAAAGTTCTTCGTGCTGAGACACCACGTGATGATCGGGTGTGATAGGCTCTACGTTCAAATACAACGGGTGCAAAACAGTTGCACACGCGGAATACTCAGGTTATACTTGACGAGCTATGCATATAAGATATGACCTCGGAACACGGAGACCGAAAGGTCGAGCGGGAATCATATAGTAGATATGATCAACATAGTGATGTTCACCATTGAAACTACTCCATCTCACGTGATGACCGGACATGGTTTAGTTGATTTGGATCACGTGATCACTTAGAGGATTAGAGGGATGTCTATCTAAGTGGGAGTTCTTAAGTAATATGATTAATTGAACTTTAATTTATCATGAACTTAGTCCTGGTAGTATTAGCATATCTATGTTGTAGATCAATAGCTCGCGTTGTTGCTTCCCTATGTTTATTTTGATATGTTCCTAGAGAAAATTGTGTTGAAAGATGTTAGTAGCAATGATGCGGATTGGATCCGTGATCTAAGGTTTATCCTCATTGCTGCACAGAAGAATTATGTCCTTGATGCACCACTAGGTGACAGACCTATTGCAGGAGCAGATGCAGACGTTATGAACGTTTGGCTAGCTCAATATGATGACTACTTAATAGTTTAGTGCAACATGCTTAAACGGCTTAGAATCGGGACTTCAAAGATGTTTTGAACATCATGGACCATATGAGATGTTCCAGGAGTTGAAGTTAATATTTCAAGCAAATACCCGAGTTGAGAGATATGAAGTCTCCAACAAGTTCTAAAGCTAAAAGATGGAGGAGAATCGCTCAATTAGTGAGCATGTGCTCAGATTGTCTGGGTACTACAATCGCTTGAATCAAGTGGGAGTTAATCTTCCAGATAAGATAGTGATTGACAGAATTCTCTAGTCACCATCACCAAGTTAGTAGAACTTTGTGATTAACTATAATATGCAAGGGATAACGGAAAATATTCCCAAGCTCTTCGCGATGCCAAAATCGGCGAAGGTAGAAATCAAAGAAAAACATCAAGTGTTGATGGTTGACAAGATCACTAGTTTCAAGAAAAGGGCAAAGGGAAAGAAGGGGAACTTCAAGAAGAACGGCAAGCAAGTTGCTGCTCAAGTGAAAAAACCCAGGTCTAGTCCTAAGCCTGAGACTTAGTGCTTCTACTGCAAAGGAATTGGTCACTGGAAGCGGAACTACCCCAAGTATTTGGTGGATAAGAAAGGATGGCAAAGTAAACAAAGGTATATTTATATACATGTTATTGATGTGTACTTCACTAGTATTCATAGCAACCCCTCAGTATTTGGTACTAGTTCAGTTGCTATGATTACTAACTTGAAACGGGAGTTGCAGAATAAACAGAGACTAGTTAAGGGTGAAGTGACGATGAGTGTTGGAAATAGTTCCAAGATTGATATGATCATCATCGCACACTCCATATACTTTCGGGATTAATATTGAACCTAAATAAGTGTTATTTGGTGTTTGCATTGAGCATGAATATGATTTAATCATGTTTATTGCAATACGGTTATTCATTTAAATTAGAGAACAATTGTTGTTCTGTTTACATGAATAAAACCTTCTATGGTTATACACACCAACGAAATGGTTTGTTGGATCTCGATCGTAGTGATACACATGTTCATAATATTGAAGCGAAAAGATGCGAAGTTAATAATGATAGTGCAACTTATTTGTGGCACTGCAGTTTAAGTCATATTGGTGTAAAGCGCATGAAGAAACTCCATGCTGATGGACTTTTGGAATCACTTGATTATGAATCACTTGATGCTTGCGAACCATGCCTCATGGGCAAAGATGACTAAGACTCCGTTCTCCGGAACAATGGAGTGAGCAACAGATTTGTTGGAAATCATACATACTGATGTATGTGGTCCGATGAATATTAAGGCTCGCGACAAGTATCATTATTTTCTGACCTTCACAGATGATTTGAGAAGATATGGGTATATCTACTTGATGAAACATAAGTCTGAAACATTTGAAAAGTTCAAAGAATTTCAGAGTGAAGTGGAGAATCATCGTAACAAGAAAATAAAAATTTCTACGATATGATCGTGGAGGAGAATATTTGAGTTACGAGTTTTCAATTAAAACAATGTGGAATAGTTTCACAAACTCATGCCACCTGGAACACCACAGCATAATGGTGTGTCCGAACGTCATAACCGTACTTTATTGGATATAGTACAATCTATGATGTTTCTTACCGATTTACCAATATCGTTTTGGGATCATGCATTAGAGACAGCTGCATTCACGTTTAAAAGGGCACCATCTAAGTCCGTTGAGACGACACAATCTGAACTGTGGTTTAGCAAGAAACCAAAGTTGTCGTTTCTTAAAGTTTGGGATTATGATGCTTATATGAAAAAGTTTCATCCTGATAAGCTCAAACCCAAATCGGAGAACTATGTCTTCATAGGATACCCAACGGAGACTGTTGGGTACACCTTCTATCACAGATCCTAAGGCAAGACATTCGTTGCTTATAATGGATCCTTTCTAGAGAAGGAGTTTCTCTCGAAAGAAGTGAGTGGGAGGAAAGAAGAAAACTTGATAAGGTAATTGTACCTTCTCCCTTATTGGAAAGTGGTTCATCACAGAAATCTGTTCTTGTGACTACTACACCAATTAGTAAGGAAGCTAATGATAATGATCATGTAACTTCAAGATCAAGTTACTACTGAATCTCGTAAGTAAACCAGAGTGAGATCCGCACCAGAGTGGTACGGTAATCCCGTTCTGGAAGTCATATTACTAGACCATGATGAACTTACGAACTATGAGGAAGCGATGATGAGCCCAGATTCCGCGAAATGGTTTGAGACCATGAAATCTGAGATATGATCCATGTATGAGAACAAAAGTATGGACTTTGATGGATTTGCCCGGTGATCGGCAAGCCATAGAATATAAATGGATCTTCAAGAGGAAGACGGACGCTGATAGTAGTGTTACTATCTACAAAGCTAGAATTGTCGCAAAAGGTTTTCGACAAGTTCAAGGTGTTGACTACGATGAGAGTTTCTCACTCGTATCTATGCTTAAGTCTGTCCGAATCATATTAGCAATTGCCGCATTTTATGAAATCTGGCAAACGGATAAAACAAAACTGCATTCCTTAATGGATTTATTAAAGAAGAGTTGTATATGATGCAACCAGAAGGTTTTGTCAATCCTAAAGGTGCTAACAAAATGTGCAAGCTCCAGCGATCCATCTATGGACTGGTGCAAGCATCTCGGAGTTGGAATATACGCTTTGATGAGTTGATCAAAGCATATAGTTTTATACAGACTTGCGGTGAAGCCTGTATTTACAAGAAAGTGAGTGGGAGCACTACAACACTTCTAATAAGTATATGTGTATGACATATTGTTAATCGGAAATGATGTAGAATTATTCTGCAAAGCATAAAGGAGTGTTTGAAAGGAGTTTTTCAAAGAAAAGACCTCGGTGAAGCTGCTTACATATTGGGCATCAAGATCTATAGAGATAGATCAAGACGCTTAATTGGACTTTCACAAAGCACATACCTTGACAAAGTTTTGAAGAAGTTCAAAATGGATCAAGCAAAGAAAGGGTTCTTGCCTGTGTTACAAGGTGTGAAGTTGAGTAAGACTCAATGCCCGACCACTTCAGAAGATAGAGAGAAAATGAAAGATGTTCCCTATGCTTCAGCCATAGGCTCTATCATGTATGCAATGCTGTGTACCAGATCCATTGTATACCCTACACTGAGTTAAGCAAGGGAGTACAATGGTGATCTAGGAGTAGATCACTAGACAGCGGTCAAAAAAATTATCCTTAGTGGAATAAGGATACGTTTCTCGATTATGGACGTGACAGAAAGGTTCGCCGTAAAGGGTTACGTCGATGCAAGTTTTGACACTGATCTGGATGACTCTAAGTCTCGATCTAGATACATATTGAAAGTGGGAGCAATTAGCTAGAGTAGCTCTGTGCGGAGTATTGTAGACATAGAATTCGCAAAATACTTACGGATCTGTATGTGACAGACCCGTTGACTAAAATTATCTCACAAGCAAAACATGATCACACTTTAGTACTCTTTGGGTGTTAATCACATAGCGATGTGAACTAGATTACTGACTCTAGTAAACCCTTTGGGTGTTAGTCATATATCGATGTGAACTATGGGTGTTAATCACATGGTGATGTGAACTATTGCTGGTAAATCACATGGCGATGTGAACTAGATTATTGACTCTAGTGCAAGTGGGAGACTGAAGGAAATATGCCCTAGAGGCAATAATAATGTTATTATTTATTTCCTTACATATCATGATAAATGTTTATTATTCATGCTAGAATTGTATTAACCGGAAACATAATACATGTGTGAATACATAGACAAACAGAGTGTCACTAGTATGCCTCTACTAGACTAGCTCGTTAATCAAAGATGGTTATGTTTCCTAACCATGAACAAAGAGTTGTTATTTGATTAACGAGGTCACATCATTAGTTGAATGATCTGATTGACATGACCCATTATATTAGCTTAGCACCCGATCGTTTAGTATGTTGCTATTGCTTTATCCATGACTTATACATGTTCCTATGACTATAAGATTATGCAACTCCCGTTTGCCGGAGGAACACTTTGGGTACTACCAAACGTCACAACGTAACTGGGTGATTATAAAGGAGTACTACAGGTGTCTCCAATGGTAGATGTTGGGTTGGCGTATTTCGAGATTAGGATTTGTCACTCCGATCGTCGGAGAGGTATCTCTGGGGCCTCTCGGTAATGCACATCACTTAAGCCTTGCAAGCATTGAAACTAATAAGTTAGTTGCGGGATGATGTATTACAGAACGAGTAAAGAGACTTGCCGGTAACGAGATTGAACTAAGTATTGGATACTGACGATCGAATATCGGGCAAGTAACATACCGATGACAAAGGGAACAACGTATGTTGTTATGCGGTCTGACTGATAAAGATCTTCGTAGAATATGTAGGAGCCAATATGGGCATCCAAGTCCCGCTATTGGTTATTGACCGGAGATCTGTCTCGGTCATGTCTACATTGTTCTCGAACCGTAGGGTCCGCACGCTTAACGTTAGGATGACAGTTATTATGAGTTTATGCATTTTGATGTACCGTAGGTTATTCGGAGTCCCGGATGTGATCACGGACATGACGAGGAGTCTCAAAATGGTCGAGACGTAAAGATTGATATATTGGAAGCCTATGTTTGGACATCGGAAGTGTTCCGGGTGAAATCGGGATTTTACCAGAATACCGGGAGGGTTACCGGAACCCCCCGGGAGCCAAATGGGCCAACATGGGCCTTGGTGGAAAGGTGAAAGGGCTGCCCTCATGGGCTGCGCGCCTCCCCCCTTCTCCTAGTCCTATTAGGACTAGGGAAGGTGGCCGGCCAACCCCCTCTCTCTTTCCACACTTGGGGAGTCCTATTAGGAATAGGATTGGAGGGGAATCCTACTCCTAGCGGGAGTAGGACTCCTCCTATGGCTGCCGCACCCCTCCCCCTTTGCCCCTTTATATACGGGGGCAGGGGGCACCTCTCGACACACAATTGATCATTGAGATCTTTCCTTAGCCGTGTGCGGTGCCCCCTGCCACCAAATTCCACCTCGGTCATATTGTCGCAGTGCTTAGGCGAAGCCCTGCGTCAGTAGTACATCAAGATCTTCACCACGCCGTCGTGCTGACGGAACTCTTCCTCGACGCTTTGCTGGATCGGAGCCCGAGGATCATCATCGAGCTGAACGTGTGCCAAGAACTCGGAGGTGTCGGAGTAACGGTGCTTGGATCGGTCGGATCGTGAAGACGTACGACTACATCAACCGCGTTGTTATAACGCTTCCGCTTTCGGTCTACGAGGGTACGTAGACAACACTCTCCCTCTCGTTGCTATGCATCACCATGATCTTGCGTGTGCGTAGGAAAATTTTGAAATTACTACGTTCCCCAACAAACCTTATACCAAACCTGCCCCAAATGGGACATTTTTTTGCCACGGCATGTTAATGCCGCTCCATGATACCATGCCAAGTTTCATGAATTTCACACGAGTTTTGGGTTTACTAGAATTTAAAAGCCAGGTATCTCAACGTTTTGCCGGCAATCAACAGTGCCCTGATGTTTGAAATTCACTCCCATTTACTGCATGGGACCTAAGCATGCACCCAAGGACACATATTTTATTTTTCAACCAATTTGTATACACTGGAGCATGAGCATGTATTTCAAATTTGAATTATGCACATAAAATGCCTAGAAAAACACGTCAATGTATGAAAATGTCCAAACAAACCCTGAAAAATTCCTAAACTTAACACAACACTCCTGGAGTTCTATGTTGGCACAAGAAATTTTTAGAAAACAATAAGAGGCAATGGATATTGTTTCGTCCCCAAAGGTGGCACGTTCCGTACCGAAACCATCAGGCTTGTTATGAGAAGCTTATACCCAAACCTGCCCCAACAGGGACAAATTCTTTACCACAACATGTTGATGCCGCTCCATGATACCATGCCAAGTTTCATGAATTTCAGACGAGTTTTGGATTTACTAGAATTTAAAAGCCAAGTATCCAAATGTTTTGCCAGCGATCAACAGTGCCCTGGTGTTTGAAATTCATTCCCATTTGTTTCAAGGGACCTAAGCATGCACCCAAGGACACGGATTTGATTTTTCAACCAATTTATATGCACTGGAGCATGTGCATGTATTTCAAATTTGAATTATGCAGATAAAATGCCTAGAAAACCCAGTTAATGTATAAAAATGTCCAAACAAACCACGAAAAATTATAGAACTTAACACAACACTCCTGTTGTTCTATGTTGGGACTAGAAATTTTTTGAAAGCAATAAGAGGCAACAGATATGTTTCGTCCCCGAAGGTGGCACGTTCCGTACCGAAACCAACAGGCTTGTTGTGAGTAGCTCTGGTTTATGAGAAGCTTATTCCCAAACCTGCCCCAAATGGGACAAAAAATTTACCACGTCATGTTGATGCCGCTCCATGATACCATGCCAAGTTTCATGAATTTCAAACGAGTTCTGGATTTACTAGAATTTAAAAGCCAGGTATCCTAATGTTTTGCCGGCAATCAACAGTGCCCTGGTGTTTGAAATTCGTTCCTGTTTCTTGCATGGGACCTAAGCATGCACCCAAGGAACATATTTGATTTTAAAACCAATTTATATGAAGTGGAGCATGTGTATGTACTTCAAATTTGAATTATGCACATAAAATGCCTAGAAACCCCAATTAATGTATAAAATGTCCAAACGAAACTCGAAAAATTCTAAAACTTAACACAACACTCCTGTTGTTCTATGTTGGCACTAGAAATTTTTTGAAAGCAATAAGAGGCAACGGATATCGTTTCATCCCAAAAGGTGGCACGTTATGTACCGAAACCATTAGGCTTGTTGTGAGAAGCTGTGGTTTGTGAGAAGCTTATACCCAAACCTGCCCCAAATGGGACAAATTTTTACCACAACATGTTGATGCCGCTCTATGATACCATGCCAAGTTTCATGAATTTCAGATGAGCTTTGGATTTACTAGAATTTAAAAGCCAGGTATCTCAAGGTTTTGCCGGCAATCAACAGCGCCCTGGTTTTTGAAATTCATTCCCATTTCTTGCATGGGACCTAAGCATGGACCCAAGGACACAAATTTGAATTTTCAACCAATTTATATGCACTAGACCACGTGCATGTATTTCAAATTAAAATTATGCACATAAAATGCCTAGAAAACCCAGTTAATGTATAAAAATGTCCAAACGAACCCCGAAAAATTCCAAAATTTAACACAACACTCATGTTGTTCTATGTTGGCACTAAAATTTTTTGAAAGCAATAAGAGGCAACAGATATCGTTTCATCCCAAAGGTGGCACGTTCCGTACCGAAACCATCACGCTTGTTGTGAGAAGCTCTGGTTTGTGAAAACCTTATACCCAAACCTGCCCCAAATGGGACATTTTTTTTCCATGGCATGTTAATGCCGCTCCATGATACCATGCCAAGTTTCATGAATTTCACACGAGTTTTGGGTTTACTAGAATTTAAAAGCCAGGTATCTCAACGTTTTGCCGGCAATCAACAGTGCCCTGATGTTTGAAATTCACTCCCATTTACTGCATGGGACCTAAGCATGCACCCAAGGACACATATTTTATTTTTCAACCAATTTGTATACACTGGAGCATGAGCATGTATTTCAAATTTGAATTATGCACATAAAATGCCTAGAAAAACACGTCAATGTATGAAAATGTCCAAACGAACCCCGAAAAATTCCAAAACTTAACACAACACTCCTGGTGTTCTATGTTGGCACAAGAAATTTTTTGAAAACAATAAGAGGCAATGGATATTGTTTCGTCCCCAAAGGTGGCACGTTCCGTACCGAAACCATCAGGCTTGTTATGAGAAGCTTATACCCCAAACCTGCCCCAAATGGAACAAATTCTTTACCACGACATGTTGATGCCCCTCCATGATACCATGTCAAGTTTGATGAATTTCAGATGAGTTTTGTATTTACTTGAATTTGAAAGCCAGGTATCTCAATGTTTTACCGGCAATCAACAGTGCCCTGGTGTTTTAAATCCATTCCCATTCCTTGCAAGGGACCTAAGCATGCACCCAAGGACACAGATTTGATTTCTCAACCAAATTATATGCACTTGAGCATGTGCATATATTTCAAATATGAATTATGCACATAAAATGCCTAGAAAACCCTGTTAATGTATAAAAATGTCCAAACGAACCCCGAAAAATTACAAAACTTAACACAACACTCCTGTTGTTGTATGTTGGCACTAGAAATTTTTTGAAAGCAATAAGAGGCAACAGATATGTTTCGCCCCCGAAGGTGCACGTTCTGTACCGAAACCATCAGGCTTGTTATGAGAAGCTCTGGTTTACGAGAAGCTTATACCCAAACCTGCCCCAAATGGGACAATTTTTTGCCACGGCATGTTAATGCCGCTCCATGATACGATGCCAAGTTTCATGAATTTCACACGAGTTTTGGGTTTACTAGAATTTAAAAGCCAGGTATCTCAACATTTTGCCGGCAATCAACAGTGCCCTGGTGTTTGAAATTCACTCCCATTTATTGCCTAGGACCTAAGCATGCACCCAAGGACACAGATTTGATTTTTCAACCAAATTATATACACTGGAGCATGTGCATGTATTTCTAATTTGAATTATGCAGACAAAATGCCTAGAAAACACGTTAATGTATAAAAAAGTCCGAATGAACCTCGAATAATTCCAAAACATAACACAACACTCCTGGTATTCTATGTTGGCACCAGAAATTTTTTGAAAACAATAAGAGGCAATGGATATCGTTTTGTCCACAAAGGTGGCACGTTCCGTACCGAAACCATCAGGCTTGTTGTGAGAAGCTTATACCCAAACCTGCCCCAAATGGGACAAATTCTTTACCACAGCATGTTGATGCCACTCCATGATACCATGCCAAGTTTCATGAATTTCAGACGAGTTTTGGATTTACTAGAATTTAAAAGCCAAGTATCTCAATGTTTTTCTGGCAATCAACAGTGCCCTTGTCAGGGGGAATCGGCTTCCTCGAACGCCTATGGGGACCGAGCCCCTTGCTGGTTCGGCGGGGGGCGGAGGTTGAACGAAGAGCGGATCGAGGCGATGCACACAAGGGATTTTACCCAGCTTCGGGCCGCAAGGATGCGTAAAACCCTACTGCTGCTTTGTGGATTGTATTGTGTTCTTGCTCGGGAGCGCGTGGTGCTACAGTACACACGAGCTGCTGGCGAGACCGAGCGTGGCGATGGGTGTCCTCCCCCTCCTACGTGCGCATGGGGCCTCCTTTTATATGCTCAAGGGGTTACCCACAGGTGGAAGCGCAGGTGGGGGCAAAAATGGGAGAGTGCTGTAGTGGGTACAGCTGCCTGCACAGTGGCTGTACAGTGCTATCATACCTAACTCTGACGGCGGGGGACAAGGGCATTAAATGCCCGTCCGCGTCGCCCAGACGGTGCAGGGAAGTGGACCGTCAGGAGCGCCACCGTTTGCCACGATGGCTACTCTGTCAGCTTCGCTTCGCCACCGCATGCCCCTGGCTGCACAACCTCCCGCCACGTGCGCCTGGAATGCCCCCAGAGCGACACGTTGGCGGGTGAGCTGGAGCGCAGGCACGGGGTGGTAACTTGCCGCGGTGGATGCCTTGTCGTGCCCGGGAGCTTGTCGCTCACCGGGCCTTGCCGGAGCGCGGGACGCGCCGTGGCAAGGTCCTTGTCGTGCCGTGGTTGGCCTTCCCGGCAAGCTCCTCCTGCCGGGGTCTTGTGCTTCGAGCGGTCGTCCCGGCAAGCTCCTCTTGCCGGGGCCTGGCTCTCTTCGGGTGGCCTTCCCGGCAGGCTCCTCCTGCCGGGGCCTTGGCTCAAATACTTTGTTCTTGGATGGCCCAAAAAGGGACCACGGAGAGTCTTGTCGATCGCCTGTCAAGCCTTGCCGCGGGGTGCTACGACTGCCCGTGCACAAGTTCGGGATACTAAGGTACCCCTACTTTAGTACACCGACAGGAGCCCCCGGGCCTGGGCCATACACGGTGCCGAGCGCTGTTGGGCCAGGCCCAAAACAGTGCACGGGCACGCGCGGCCTGGGTCACGCTGCATCTGCTTCTGCGCCCACCACGTCCTCCCTGGAAGGCACGCATCGAACGCGGCATCGTGGGGAGAGGCGTGCGTGACGTGGGTGGCGTGCGCGGGGCTGAGCCCCGCAGGCGCGTGTCACGTCGCAGGCGATTTGTTTAGTCGGAAAGGCGAAACGCCCCCCTCCTCCACTTATAAGCAGGGGAGACAGGGGCAGTCCGCCCACCTGCCAGTTGCGATTCCTCAAAAACCTCCGCCACTTCCTGAGAGAAGCAGCGCTCCGCCCCCCCCTTCCGCCGCCACCAGTGCTACCGACGCCGTCGACCCCCTCCCTCTTCCCGCCATGGCCCCGAAGGGCGACAAGGGGAAAGGGAAGGCCGTGAAGTCGGCCGAGGCACAGCGGCTTGAGGCGCTGCGAAAGGAGCAGGCGACCTTCCCCCCTGAGCTCGACGCGTTGATCCTGAGGGAGGAATACTACCTCTTCTGGTCGACGAGGACGCGAGCGCATCCGCGCACGAGGGTTCTTCCCGCCGTCGCCCAGAAGGAGTATCCGACCGGGTATCCCTTCTTTGCTCTGTTCTTCTATTGCGGGCTCTGCCCGCCCTTCTCTGAATTTTTCTGCAACATCATGAACACCTACGGGTTCCACCTCCTTGATTTCACCCCCAATGCTGTCTTGACTATGGCAATTTTCGCACACCTTTGCGAAAATTTCGTCGGAGTCTTTCCAAACGTAGCTCTCTTCCGCCACTTCTTCACACCTCGAGTAGAGAGAGGAGAGCCCCTCTCCGGCGGGATCGCCTGGATCTCGAAGCTTGGCAAGAAGGATGCTTATCTGGAGGGGGAGCTCCGCAGCAAATGGGAGGAATGGAGGGCAGACTGGTGCCTGATCGTCGAGGAGAACCCGCAGCCATTCACTGTCATGCGCCAAACCCCTGTGGTGCGCGGCAGGGATTGGAGCGACGTGGCTCCGGACGACGACAAGCTGCAGATTGCCATCACCCGGATCTTGCGGCTCAGGCGTGCCGGGCTCACAGTTGGTGCCGTTGGCGCAGATTTCCTTCGCCGGCGCATCGCTCCCTTGCAGGAGAAGGGGAGGCCCGCCTGGGAGTTCCAGAATGCGGCGGACATCATGAGGCTGCGCCCTGGCCTCAACTTCAATTTCACCGTCTTGGAGCTTGATGGGACGCTCAGGGCGTTGTTCAAGCACGACCCCGACCACCCCGAATGGTCCAGGCTGCCGCAAGGCATCGTCCCGTTGTGCAACAATTCGTTGCTCAGCCGCATCCTTGCAATGATGCCGCTGTGCGACTCGCACGGGATCGACTCCAGTTGGCAGGAGCCCGCCGACGATGTCGTGCGGGCATTCTTCGACGACTTGGTGGAGAGGCCAGTCGACGCCGATGAGCAGAGGGGCCTCACTCGAGACACCACGGACGCGGAGTTGGCGCACATCGCCTCCAGGATGGAGGAGGCGGCGGCAGCTGCGGCCGCGGGCGAATTTGGTTTCACATTGGCGGAGGCGGATGCAGCGGAGGCGGAAAGCCTTGCCGATCGAGCGGAGTTTGCCGGCGAGGAAGAGCTTGCCGGGCACGGCGCAGGGGCGGACGAGTCCATCGAGGGCACGAGCGGCTTGCTGGAGGTTGACGCCTCTTCCTCCCGACCCTCGGGCAGCTTGTCGCAAGCGGAGCCCCCGGCTCAACCACGGAGGCGTCTCCGCAAGGCCGGAGCGGAGGTACGGCAAGCGAGCCAACAGCCGCAGCGCCGCGCGATGCGCTCCGCTGTCTCAGCGGGAGCGGGGTCTTCGCAGGCCGCTGCTTCTGCTCCTGCCGCACCTCGCGCCACGGCGGCGGCCGGGGCTAGGCCGTCTCGGGCTAGCGCCACCGCTGCCTCTGCCAAGTGGCCGAGGGAGCCTACTCCTGCGCCTTCTCGCGCCAGAAGCGGGCCAGTCTTTGACTTCTCCGCGCTCAGCTCCGACGAAGAAGAGGGAGAGGAGTAAGATCCCCGCTTTTCTTATGTTTCTTCAATTCTTGTAGTTGCGTCTCGCATCTCATTCGCTTTCCTCTGAATTTGCCCCTTTTCAGGACTTTGGCTCAGAGGGTGGCGAAGAGAGCCAAGGTCCCGGTGGTCATCCTCGACGACGAGCCCACCGTGACCGCCGGGGGTGCGCCCGAGATGACCTTGCCGGACCCACCAACCAATCCTCAGAGCAGCCCCTAGTGCAGCCCCCAACGTAAGCATATGGCTTGCTTTCTGCCGTTGGGTGCGCCCGGGTGCCCTTCGCTTTTCCTGATGTCTTGCTGATGATTTGTGTAGGAGCAGAGCAGCCCAGCCAGGAGCGTCCGGAGACCGTCCCCGATGAGCCACCCGCTACAACTACACCGCCAAGGGGGAGTTCCCCGGCAAGGGAGGGGTCCCCGACAAGGGGGCAGCACCCGGCAAGGGAGCGGTCCCCGGCAAGGGGGTAGTCCCCGGCGAGGGAGCAGTCCCCGGCAAGGGAGCAGTCCCCGGCAAGGGACGGCGCCGGTGGCCCCTTGGCAACGGAGACCGCGACTGCAGACCCTGGCCCAGGTAACCTTCTCGCCTCGAAACTCCCCTGGGGTTCTTCTTTTTTGGATAGTTGCTTGACTTCTCCCCCTCTTTCGCCCTTCAGACCCGCCCGCCATGGACCCGATGGAGACCGAGGTCGTCGTCGAGGAGGACGCGCGCGGCCATACTGACGACGTGGCCGCCACCGGAGAGACGGATGGTGCTGAAGATCCGGCCGGCGAAGAGGCCGCCAAGGCTGCTGCAGCAGCCGCGGGCGAGGGTGCCGGCGATCGTACTGACGGCCCTGAGGCTGCAGGAACGCCAGGCGCTGTGCCGACCGCCGATCCCGCCTCCGCAGCAGCGTCGGGCCCCGAGGAGCCCCAGCCAGGCGCCTACCTGAAGGCCGGCGACGATATCTTCATCAAGCTCCCCTGGGAGTCGACTTCCAGGGCGCCGGTCGACGGGGAGGCCTTGGATGGAGAGGTGCTCGCCTCCGCTGGGCTGACACTGGTTGACACGCCAAGCAGCGGCGGCGGCGAGCCTGAGGAGGAGAGGCTGCTCCGGAAGCTGGTGTCGCTCTACCGCGCCCGAGAAGCCCAGGTGGAACGCCGGGAAGCGCTTGTCGCGAAAGCGGGAGCGGACATGGAGAAGCGCGCCGGGGAGCTCCGAGAGCCCAACCAGGAGGCCCTCCGATCCTTGGCGGAGGAGCGAAGGCAGCTCGACGAGGCGCGGACGGCCTTCATCCTCGAGAAGGCGGAAGCCGAAGAGCAGCAAAGGCTTGCCGCCGTGGGGCTAGCCGCGCGGGAGGGCGAGCTGGCGCAGCAGAAAGCCAGCCTCGCCAGCGACGAGGAGGAGGTCGCCGCACACGAGCAAGCGCTCGGCGGAGCCCTCAAGGAGGCGCGAGATGCTGCCGCGGCCGCCAAGACCGCCAAGGAGACACTGGAGGCGAAGGTGGCGCAGCTCGACACCGACCTCAAGGCGAGCGGCGAGGAGCTCGCCGCGCTCAAGCAGGAGCGCGAGAAGGGTGCCCACACACTTGGTGAGCTGCAGGGCCGCTTCGCCGAGAAGATCAAGGAGCTCGATGCCGCCAAGGACTCCAACGCCGATCTGGAGCTGAAGCTGGTCACCTTGTCCAAGGCGCTGGACAGCGCCAAGGAGCAGGAGGTGGCCTTGCGGAAGGAGGTCGCGAACAACGAGGCGTTGTTGGAGAGCGCCGCGGTCACCCAGAACGAATTCAGGGCGACGCTGGAGCAGTGGACCGAGGGCCTCGTGGACATCGCCGCCTCCATCGACAAGGAGCTGACGCTGCTGGGGATGGAGGGTCACGAGTATCCTCCGGTGAAAATGTCCCACCCAGCGCCAAGCTCACTTCGTTCTTCAAAGGTGTGGTGGCGGCCCTTCAGCATCTCCGGAACGCGATCCCAGAGCAGCTGGCCGGCGAGACGCACGACGCCATCACCGGAGCCCTCGAGAAGGTGTTGGTGAAGATCGCCTTCCGCAACTCCGGCATCAGGCTCACCAACGTCCTCAAATCCCTGCCGGCGGACGCTGACCTCGAGGAGATCAGGGCCCTCGTCGCGCCCATCGTGGAGAAGGTGGCCGGGATCAAGAGGATCGAGGGCGACCGCGTGGATTAGGCCGCCTCCCCTTTTATTTTCTTGTCGCTGCCGGCCAAGTCATGAAAGCGATTCATTAGGGCTGCGACAAGGTTATCTTTGTAATATAACTCTATCTTAGGTAGTGACTGCACTGTTATTTCCTCTACTTGACTCCGTGCTCTGTATGTTTTTGCCCTACGCTTTTGGGGACTTGTCAGCGTAGGCCTCCGGCTTACCGCGGGCTCTGAGTGCGGGACATCAGCAGCCTGCCAGCGGCGCCACTACCGGCAAGAAACCTTGCCGTGGCTAGCTGCAGCTCACTTAAATTGTTGAGCAGGCTCAAAGCAAAGTAAGTGTTGCGACCGCAGTCGCAGCACACTTAAGCTGCCGAGCGAGCTCGAAACAAAGTAAGGATGCCACTCTGGTTGTAGCACACTTAAGTCGTTGAGCGGACTCGAAACGAAGTAAGGGCGCAACTAGCCACGAGCCGGTCCCTCCGCGCACAGGTTTCCCATACAAAGTACGGTCGTTCGAGGAAGATAACCCCAAAATTTTTTAAAACTCAATTGCTCAAACTTTGGCAACTTAGCTTTTCCGTGGCTCGCTGCCCGGCAAGGTCGCTTTCCGGTAAGGCGAAACATGGGGCTCGCCGTCGCTTACCGGGGGTCGGTGCTGCACAAAGTGTCAAATAATGCATGCAAAGAATCAAGAGCATGAGATCGACAAGGTGCGCAGAGCACAAGAACTCAATCTGCGCACAGGGTCTGCGCCTGGCTCTGTACAAAGGATCACATGCAACAGCGGCAAGACTTTGTACAGAGGGGTGGTTGCCGGACGGGGTCCGACAACCGCGCCTTACGGGCGAAACTTACGAAGATTCCCAACGTTCCAGGAGTTGCTCACCGGAGTGGTATCTTCGGTCTCAAGGCGGACAGCGCCAGGCCTATCGACTCGTTTCACCCGGTAAGGGCCTTCCCACTTTCTCGAGACTTCTGGCACTAACCTTGCGGCTATAAAAGCGGCGCAAGGCTTGCTGGTAGCGAGCAGCTCGCACAGCGGCCTGAAGACGGTCCTCCTCGAGGAGCAGTGCATCATCTCGACGCAGCTGCTCTCGCTCGAGCTGAGCGTGAGCGAACACTCGAGGTGGCCCGCATGCGAGATCTGTGGGGCTAACTGTCCCCGCTCCACAGGATGGGGCGAGAGGCTGCCTGGTCATACCAGGGCTTACCTGCGCCGAGATGTGTCGGCGTATGTTCAGATGTCGTGGCACCATGAGCTGGCTCGGCGGCGCCCGTCCCGTCGTTGGTGCCGTCCCCACCACCTGCTTGCTCCAAGGGCGGTGGGTTCGACGCGGGCGGACCAGCCACCTCTGGAGCCTTCTTCTTCGGTGGCATGTCGACGAAGATGATGGAGATCTAGCTGGTGCAGACGCCGGATCAGGTTCGCACAACTTCGATGCCCCCTACCTGGCGCGCCAAAGATGTCGGGGGGAATCGGCTTCCTCGAACATCTATGGGGACCGAGACCCTTTCTTGGTTCGGGGGGGGGGGGGGGGGCGGAGGTCGCACGAAGAGCAGATCGAGGCGAGGCACACGGGGGATTTTACCCAGCTTCGGGCCGCAAGGATGCGTAAAACCCTACTGCTGCTTTGTGGATTGTATTGCGTTCTTGCTCGGGAGCGCGTGGTGCTACAGTACACATGAGCCGCTGGCGAGACCGAGCGTGGCGATGGGTGTCCTCTCCCTCCTACGTGCGCATGGGGCCTCCTTTTATATCCTCAAGGGGTTACCCACAGTTGGCAGCGCAGGTGGGGGCAAAAATGGGAGAGTGCTGTAGTGGATACAGCTGCCTGCACAGTGGCTGTACAGTGCTATCATACCTAACTCTAACGGCGGGGGACAAGGGCATTAAATGCCCGTCCGCGTCGCCCAGACGGTGCAGGGAAGTGGACCGTCAGGAGCGCCACCGTTTGCCACGATGGCTACTCTGTTAGCTTCGCTTCGCCACCGCATGCCCCTGGCTGCACAACCTCCCGCCACGTGCGCCTGGAATACCCCCAGAGCGACACGTTGGTGGGTGAGCTGGAGCGCAGGCACGGGGTGGTAACTTGCCGCGGCAAAACGCCTTGCCGCGGTGGATGCCTTGTCGTGCCCGGGAGCTTGTCGCTCACCGGGCCTTGCCGGAGCGCGGGACGCGCCGTGGCAAGGTCCTTGTCGTGCCGTGGTTGGCCTTCCCGGCAAGCTCCTCCTACCGGGGTCTTGTGCTTCGAGCGGCCGTCCCGGCAAGCTCCTCTTGCCGGGGACTGGCTCTCTTCGGGTGGCCTTCCCGGCAGGCTCCTCCTGCCGGGGCCTTGGCTCAAATACTTTGTTCTTGGATGGCCCAAAAAGGGACCACGGAGAGTCTTGGCGATCGCCTGGCAAGCCTTGCCGCGGGGTGCTACGACTGCCCGTGCACAAGTTCGGGATACTAAGGTACCCCTACTTTAGTACACCGACAGCCCTGGTGTTTGAAATTCATTCCCATTTGTTGCAAGGGACCTAAGCATGCCCCCAAGGACACAAATTTGATTTTTCAACCAATTTATATGCACTGGAGCATGTGCATGTATTTCAAATTTGAATTATGCACATAAAATGCCTAGAAAACCTAGTTAATGTATAAAAATGTCCAAACGAACCCCGAAAAATTACAATACTTAACACAACACTCCTGTTGTTCTATGTTGGCACTAGAAATTTTTTGAAAGCAATAAGAGGCAACGGATATATTTCGTCCCCGAAGGAGGCACGTTCTGTACCGAAACCATCAGGCTTGTTGTGAGAAGTTCTGGTTTTTGAGAAGCTTATACCCAAACCTGCCCCAAATGGGACAAAATTTTTACCAGGGCATGTTGATGCCGCTCCATGATACCATGCCAAGTTTCATGAATTTCAAATGAGTTCTGGATTTACTAGAATTTAAAAGCCAGGTATCCCAATGTTTTGCCGGCAATCAACAGTGCCCTAGTGTTTGAAATTTGTTCCCGTTTCTTGCATGGGACCTAAGCATGAACCCAAGGAACATATTTGATTTTTCAACCAATTTATATGAAGTGGAGCATGTGCATGTATTTCAAATTTGAATTATGCACATAAAATGCCTAGAAAACCCAGTTAATGTATAAAATGTCCAAACGAAACCCAAAAAATTCTAAAACTTAACACAACACTCCTGTTGTTCTATGTAGGCACTAGAAATTTTTTGAAAGCAATAAGAGGCAACGGATATCGTTTCGTCCCCAAAGCTGGCACGTTCCGTACCGAAACCATCAGGCTTGTTGTGAGAAGGTGTGGTTTGTGAGAAGCTTATACCCAAACCTGCCCCAAATGGGAAATTTTTTTACCACAACATGTTGGTGCCGCTCCATGATACCATGCCAGGTTTCATGAATTTCAGATGAGTTCTGGATTTACTAGAATTTAAAAGTCAAGTATCTCAAGGTTTTGCCGGCAATCGACAGCGCCCTGGTTTTGTAAATTATTTCCCATTTCTTGCATGGGACCTGAGCATGCACCCAAGGACACAAATTTGAATTTTCAACCAATTTATATGCACTAGACCACGTGCATGTATTTCAAATTTGAATTATGCACATAAAATGCCTAGAAAACCCAGTTAATGTATAAAAATGTCCAAACGAACCCCGAAAAATTCCAAAACTTAACACAACACTCATGTTGTTCTATGTTGGCACTAGAAAATTTTTGAAAGCAATAAGAGGCAACAGATATCGTTTCATCCCAAAGGTGGCACATTCCATACTGAAACCATCAGGCTTGTTGTGAGAAGCTCTGGTTTGTGAGAAGCTTATACCCGAATCTGCCCCAAATGGGACAAAAAATTTACCACGGCATGTTGATGTCGCTCCATGATAGCATGCCAAGTTTCATGAATTTCAGACGAGTTTTGGATTTACTAGAATTTAAAAGCCAGGTATCTCAACGTTTTGCCATCAATCAACAGTTCCCTAGTGTTTGAAATTCATTCCCATTTCTTGCATGGGACCTAAGCTTGCACCCAAGGACAGAGATTTGATGTTTCAACCAATTTATATGCACTGGAGCGTGTGCATGTATTTCAAATATGAATTATGCACATAAAATGCCTAGAAAACCCAGTTAATGTATAAAAATGTCCAAACAAACCCCGAAAAATTCCAAAACTGAACACAACACTCCAGTTGTTCTATGTTGGCACTAGAAATTTTTGAAAGCAATAAGAGGCAACGAATATCATTTCGTCCCCAAAGGTGGCATGTTCCATACAGAAACCATCAGGCTTGTTGTGAGAAGCTCTGTTTTATGAGAAGCTTATACCCAAACCTTCCCCAAATTTTTTACGACGGCATGTTGATGCCGCTTCATGATACCATGCCAAGTTTCATGAATTTCAGACGAGTTCTGGATTTACTAGAATTTAAAAACCAAGTATCTCAACATTTTGCCGGCAATTAACAGTGCCCTGGTGTTTGAAATTCATTCCCATTTCTTGCATGGGACCTAAACATGCTCCCAAATACACATAATTGACTTTTCAACCAATTTATATGCACCGGAGCATGTGCATGTAGTTTAATTTTGAATTGCGCACCTGAAATTGCTAGAAAACCAGTTTAATGTATAAATGTCCAAACGAACCCTGAATAATTCCAATTTTTTTACGACACACATATAGTTGCATGTTCACTGCAGATAAAAGGTGTAGCAATTCAATCATCGTCCATTGCCGCTGTGATCCCATTATGTAATTCAAATCAAGATGAAAAATCAAGTAGATCCGACACAGTTTATTATCACCAACCATGTGAGATGTAGTACAAAATATCCTGGAGCACCGTCGGTGTATAGTACGCCTATGGCTTACACGAGAAGGTGTGTCGGCTACAGTCCACAGCCGGCGTGTCAAGCACAAAAGCTCGCTCCCCAAATACTACCGCCTCTGCATCCCTCGCACTCTCGAAAATATTACTGCCTCGTAATCTCAAAAATATCTACTGCCTGGAAGGTTTTAATGTTTGATAGCACACGATTAGTATGTGCAGATCATGTGCGATGTCTGTTACTCCCGCTCTGCTTCTGTCCTTTGCTTCAAATTTTCAGTAGCCCTGGCATTTTACTCCCGCCTCTGCATCCCTCGCAATCTCAAAAATATCTGCTCACCCTTGATCCAAATTTTCAGTAGCCCTACCTTACTACTCCCGCCTAGTAAAATTTTCTGTTGCCGTAGTATTTCCTCAAACACAACCTTCCCCCCCCTCCACACACACACCACACACTCCCCAAAACCTCGGCTCACACTGACACACACCACCCCTGAAAGCATTGGTAGGTTGCCGCCATCGCCGACGCCTCCATCCTCAACATCTGCATGTCTGCCGGGGAGCTCGAGGAGCCAAAGGCCAAAAAGAGTTTTATCGCGGCCTTTTCGCCCAAAGCCGGTGAGGTGTCCGCCGAGGGGTCCTTGTCATCCTCCGTGGGCTCGATCCGCCGTCGCCGGTCCCCCGATCCGCCCGTAGCGCACTCCTACGCTGGTTCGAGGACTTCCCCGTCCTCCCTCGGACACGACAGCTGACGAGGTCCTACCTCGGGGTACGACAGCGGCGGTGGGGGTTGTGGGTCATCGAGATTATAGATCGGGAGACCCACATCCGCCGATGGCTCGGTAGCTTCCACACGGCCGAGCTCACGGCCATGGAGTACGACCGCTGGCAGGTCCGCTACCACGGCGCGGTGGCTAGGCTCAGTTTCCCCTTTGGCACATGTCTGGTCGACCTCGTTCCGCCGGAGCCAGGGTGGTGAGCTCGGCTATGGCGCGGGAGGACCACGAGGCGTGGGAGTGCCTCGAGGCCGAGGCCGCCGACGAGGCCTACATGCAAGAGCTCCGCCGGCAGCACCCGGAGATCATGGAGGTGCAGCGGGCGATCTTTGCCGGCACAGAGGGCGGCGAGGTTATTGCGCTCTCCTCCGATGAAGAGGTCGAAGGTGGCGACGACGGCGGCGCCGAGGGCGTCAAGGTGGGCCCCGAGGATGAAGAGATCGACATCGATGAGAGGGGGAGTGCCTTCCCCAACGACCCCGACGACGGCACCGGCCCAGACCCGGCTCGCAGCACACCGTACATGACGAGGAAGGATTGCCTCGACCTCTACTTCGACCGAAAGTAGTTTAGCTTAGTTTAAATTTATGTTTTATGTTCGATTATGCAAAACTATCTATGTTTATGTTTGAATGCATGCTACTTTCGGTTGAACCTGCTTTGAACTTGATCAAATAGAAGTTTACAACCTTAAGTTTAGGGGATCGACTAGAAAAGGCCAAAAATTGCTAGAGTATATATATATATATATATATATATATATATATATATATATATATATATATATATATATATATATATATATATATATATATATATATATATATATATATATATATATATATATATATCCACTAAGAGTTTTAGTCCTTTAACTTTTGAAGGATCGGCTAAAGGTGGCCTTATGACTTGTTTATTTCAGTTCTTCATAATGTGATGCTATATATGTGCAACTATTTGTCGTGCAGTTCAATTTCATCAATAATAGTTTCAACAATACCACTATGAATTACGATATTTGGTTGATGTTAAGGATATTGTAGTTGACATGCCTTTTTGTTTTTTAACAATAACTAGTGTACTGTAGACCTGGAAAACACCCCTTTGAATGACTATTTGCTTGTTTTTAAATGTTATGCCTGATGCAGTTAACACAACTTTCCACTTCTTGTTTTGCTTAACTAGCGTGCTTAAGCCTGCACACTGAAGCTATCATTTGTAGATTATGTTGTCTACCATGGATATATTTGGTTGATGTTTGGCCTATTGTGCTTAACATGCCTTTATATGTACTCATGCAGGACAATATTGAGAACAATGTTGTTTTCCATCGAGGTTAGTTTCATCGCATTGCTTATATGTACTCACTGTTCAGGATATCGATAGCTGGTACCATATAGCCTGGGGCTGACGAGAGCACAATAGGGCCATTCCGCTTCACCTTGTTCAGCAACCGGAATGTCTGTTGCCTCTTTCTTTACCATCTGTAATAGTACAAGTATAGAACCCTGCTTCATCATTCTTTATTTGGTGCTTATGTAATTCTTAAACATATGTACCTATGAATCGAATAATGCATTGGTTGTTTGAACCTGATGGATATGAATAAAGCTATTGCCTACTTTCAAGTTCAAATTAGGTACAATTTTAAATAGCAGCAATTAGATTAGGGCAACATTACGGTGTGCAGGTCATTACGACACACAAGGTTGGTATAACACAAACGTTTGCGATATACACCATAATCCGAGACGGTTCACAGAGAGTAAACGTGTGCAAGCATGCACACAGTTGCCGTTTGGAAAGACTGTGTGATGTTAGACACTATCACATACGATGCGGGAAAACTAAATGTGTGTGATTGTCTACCTACCGTACACGATTTATAATCATGAACTGTTTGTGATGTTCCAGGCATCGTAAAACTCCCGTGTCTTGAATCTGCCTGGAAAGCTCCCGTGCCTGAATCTGCCTGTTTTAGGTAAAACCACAAAACTCCGAATGTGATGGTAATGCGAGCACAAATGAGTAGCAAGGATGAAGCGTTTGGGATATTCGAGATATCGGAAACAGTTATATAGGGACAACTGTATGCCTCAAGGCTCCCTATCCCCGACGGTTTCTGGGTCATGTGGGAAGGACCCCCCTATCTCCGTCACTCACTAGGAGACAGTTCCAAATGCCGTCACGGAAAGGGGTTTAAACCGTTTGTATAGCACCGACGCGTACTAGTGACCTCCAAAGAAAGATATCTAAAAGCATGTGTATGGGCACTCCCATTGGCAATAGCCAAGCTTGGGGGAGGTGCCCCGATATCGTATCGCCATCACATCTTTTACCTTTATCATTTTTCTTATTTCGATCCTTTTGGTTATATCTCAATTTAGTAAGTTCTAGTATGATCTAGTCTTTGAGCTTTGCTTTGTGATCCATCTATCTAATTGAGTTCGTGAGTCATATAATAAAGAGTAGTTTTGAGTTGAGGGTTTTGCTTTCTTAATATGACCTTGAGGGAAAATAAAAAGAAAGAATAAAAGAAACAGAAAGATCATATAATGATCTTATGGAGAGTGATGACTTCACATATAAGAAGTATGATGAATAAAATTTGTTGATAGTTGACAAACATAGTTTTGGTCATTGTCGCATTTAATAGGAAGTAACAAACAAATTGGGGTTTCACATATAAATATACTATCTTGAACATCTTCTGTGATTGTGAGTACTAATTAAAATATGACATGCTAAAAAGTTGATGTTCGACAAGGATGACAACATAATGGATTATGTTTTCTTAAATCCGAATATAAGTTACATTATCATGGACCCTCCAACATGTTGAGCTTGCTTTCCTCTTATAATAGGTTAATAGGTTAGTCCCAAAAAATGATATAAAGCTGCTATAAAATGATTGTAAAACAACCAAGAATGATAAAATAACAGCATGAATACTTTATAAATCATAGATACGTTGGAGACGTATCAGGGAGCATTCACTTCATGTTGTACATTATTTTGCTCTCTTCATAGGTAGATGCATTAATGGTAAACATGATCATAGACACCTTTGTGCATCAGATCTTAGTGTCCTCAAGAGTGTAGTAATAGGTGATAAACGATATAACTGGGGCCTATTGTTGCAAGGCGGTTACATAATAATTCTAAAGATGGAGATTTCTTTGGGGGATCTATGCCACCCGGTTAGCTAATTATCTCAGGGTACCCATAAGAGAAAATGATGTCGAGTTACCACCCGCTTATGTTGATAATGATGATATTGTTCGTTACTAGTTTCTTGAGAGGAGCGAACATGCCCTCTTGTATCGTCTAATCTTTCACAGGGAGCGCCTCTTCTATATTACGCTCCCCGCTCCTGCCTTCAATACAAAAAAAGACACATCCGTGACATTTTGGGCCGAAGGAATTTTTTTTCTGGCATACTTATGACACTTCTATGACGATAATTGTGACATAACCCGGTATCATCATAGATGTGGTGGGTTCCTACTTCTATGACAAAAAATCATGACAGAAAATGGGTGGGCCGGAGACGCAGCTGCATGATATTCTTTGGGTCGTCCATGACGGAAAAAACTATGGTAGAAGCGAGGGCGAGGAAAATATCGGGGGAGTTCCTGGTTACGGTGGGTGGTCGGGGGCCGAGCGATGCACGCTTCTCTCATACGTACACGCGTGTGTGCGAGGCGTTGGGATCTAACTAAACCCGAGCGAGGCGTTGGGCTCTAACTGAAACCGAGCGATTGCATTGCAGGCTACGCGTTACTGAACCCGAGCAATCAATCGATGGTTGTTAACTGAACCCGATCGAGCGACTCCTTCGCTACTGCTGCTAACTAAAGCCAATCGATGCTGCCTATGGATGAAGAGTGAGCGTTACTGTGGGGGTTTGGATGAATAGTTCCTGGTGGGGGTAGATGAACAGGATCCCATGGTGTTGCCTCTGGATGAACAGGACCCCGATCGATCGAGTCGGTTGGGGCTGGATGAACTGGACCACCCCGTGTAGGGCTGGATGAACAGTAGAAGGTGGAGGGCTGGATGAACAGTAGCCCGTGGAGGGGTGGTTGAACAGGAGCCCGTGGAGAGGGCTGGTTGAACAGTAGCCGGTGGAGTAGCCCGCGATGGAAGCAGGATGAACACGAGCCCGTGGATGAACAGTCGCAGGTGGAGGCTGGAGGAGGTCGACGGTGGATGAACAGTAGCCCGTGGAGGCTGGAGGGGGTCGATGGTGGAGATGAACAATATCCCGTGGTGTCCCGTTTTGCGGTACGCCACACCTCTCCCAATGAACAGTACCCCCGTTTTGACCGTAGCGCTCCAACACAAGTCTGTTTCCTCCGTTTCATGGTACGTCACACCCTTCCCAATGAACAGGACCCCCGTTTCGACCGTAGGAGGTCCATTTCTTCCGTTTTGCGGTACGCCAGACTCCTCCCGATGAGCAGGATCCCGTTTCGAACATGGCCGGTCGAACACAAGGCCGTTTCCTCCGTTCTTAGGTACGCCAGGCCTCGTTCCATCGGTTGTTCCATCCAAGCCCTCCCGATAAACACGACGACGCATTCCGTTCCGACCCAGCCGGTTGGCTCCCCATGAACACGACGACAAAGTTGTTTCTCCGTTCCGACCCAGCCATGTACATGACCCTGGCCATACATATGCGCGAGTAGGCGTTCGAGACCCCGCCCGTATGTACGTACGTGGACATATTTTCTTTCTTGCACACTGGCCGCTGTAGGTACGTGTACATGCTACATGCGCGCCTCTACTACGACACGTGCACGCTCTACATCGACCAGTATGTACGTACATGTTCGCGACTAGAATGACAACGCTACGTACGCTTCGACCAGGTGGGTCCTGACTGTCAGGCACTTTATTGCGTGCGAAGATATAGCTGGTGGGTCCCAGCAGTCAGGGGCAAATCGTTTTTTTTGCCCGGACGTAATTCCTTGCGTGCGAAGATGTAGCTGATGGGTCCCAGCAGTCAGGGGGGAAACGTTTTTTTCGCAAAATACGGTGGCCAGTCCGGTTGGTCTCAGCTGTCAGGTGCAGGAATAATTATTTTGTGCATAATAAGGAGGCACTTCCTTGCGGCTGCCGTGGACCCAGCTGTTAGCCTCTGCACATACAGTACTCTTCCGATGGAAGTCGGTCGTTGACCACATTGACCACGCCGCGCCGAGAGCACCAAGGCGGTGGATGACGGCGAGGCCTAGGAAGGGGATGATGCGGAGCTAGGGAAGACGCGGCAGTGGATGCCCACGCGGAGAGGAGTACGAGGGTTCACTGGTTGGACTACCGTGTGAGGCTATCGTCGCCGTAGAATAACAGGAGGGTGTGGGTGAGTACAGGGATGACCTGGCCAGCGGTGAGAGTAGTAGGGGGCGGTCACAAGCGGCCACGGGAGGCAGGAGCACGCGGCACGGCCGGCGCTGGCTTGGGCGGCTGGAGCAAGAAGACCAGAGGTTGAAGAAGCACCACGGCCGTTGGATGGACATCGTATGGTCACTGGAGCTAGAATCGTTCATATATTGACTAAGTTGACAAAGGCTCCATCCCCGTCAAAACTTAGTAGGCCCACAAGTCAGCCTCCCACTTTGGTGGGTCCCAGCTGGCAGGGGGAATTCATTTTTTGTGCACAATAAGGAGGAACTTCCTTGCGTGCGAAGATATAGTTGGTGGGTCCGACCTGTCAGCGGAGGGAATGTTTTTTTTCATGAAATACAGAGGCCCTTCCGGCGGGTCCCAGATGTGAGCTGGAGGAATCATTATTTTGCGCGTAATAAGGAGGCATTTCCTTGTGTGCGGCCGTGGACCCAGGTGTCAGCCTCTCCACGTACAGTCCACTTCCGATGGATGTCGTCCGTTGACCACGTTGACCACGCCGCGTCAAGAGCACCAGGGTGGTGGACGACGGTGAGGCCTACGAAGGGAACAACAAGGAGTCGGGGAAGACACGGCAGTGGCTGCCCATGCGGTGGAGAATACGAGGGTTGACTGGTTCGGCTACCGTCGCCGGAAAATAACAGGAGGTGTGGGTGAGTAGAGGGATAGACATGCCAGGGATGAGAGTATATGATAGGGCCGTGAGGCCTGCTCGGCAGCACAGCCGGCCATGGGAGGCGGGAGCAGGCGGTTCTGGCGGCGCTAGTTTGGGCGGCTGGGGCAGGACGATCACAGACTGAAGAAGCACGATTGCCGTTAGATTGACATCTAACGGTCTGACGCTGGTAGAGTCGATTGTTGACTAAGTTTCTTTTTTGAGAAACCTTGTGTACGCATGAACTTAGTAGGCCCACAAGTCAGCCTCCAAATCTGTGGCAGACAACATAGAGCTCATTTGCTATTTTTTAATAATTTGCAGCCCATTTGCTAATTCTTAAGTAATTTATTACAGCCCATTTTCTGCCCAGGACCACGGTCAAAAAGTTCAACCTTATTTTGCATATTTTTGTGGAGCCTGAACTTTTGTAATCCCGAAATGATAAACATTTTTTAAGAACTTATTGATTTGCAAAAAAAACCGTTTTGTTTTTGTAAGCAAATAAGACGTGGGACAATTGAGTTGGTTTAAGGGAAAACCAGTGGTAAAAAATCAGCGCTGGGAGGGAAAACAACAACAAAAATAAGGATGTAAATATGAAAAGGGAATTTTATGTATTTTCAATATAATGACACGTGTGTATGAACTAGTAAAACTATAGGTAGAGATTAGAAAACAGATGTAGGACATGCGTTTCAAGAGGAAAATAGAACTAGGCTGTGTGTTTGATTCAGTAAAAAAACTGCCTGTGGATGTTGCAAGACAAAATATAACTAATGTTGGCGGGCCAGAGGCCAGTAGATACCTGCTGGATCTTTGTGCCCCGTTGTCGTCATGGGCTGGGCCTGTTGAAAACAAAACGAGAGAATTCTGCAAGTACAGACTGATAACTGGGATGCAGCAGAGATATTGTTTTTTCATCGTCATAATAAGTGCATGCACTTGTTTCGAAAAATTTGGAGAACTGGGAATTCGAACAACAGGTGCTTATGCTACCCATCAAATAAAAATCAGGTGCCTGAAAATTCCTTTCAAAACAAATGATTCAGCTTTATATCCACGTCGACCCTCGGCATGATGGTTGGAAGAAAATTCCAAGTTCATACCAAAAGATTGTTAACAACAATACCAACTTGCGGACGACAAGGTAGTACAAGTACCAATACCAAACTAAATTATTATCTTTTTACTCTTGGCCCTAGTGTTCGCCTGGTAGAAAATCTTGTAGAGGACCAGCTCCCACTCCTTCTCCTGCTCCAGGTCCCCGAGGTGGTACTGGTGCATCACCCAGTTGGTCCTCTGCTGGTCGAAGTTCTTGTTGGTGTGCAGCACCAGAACCTTTTTGCTGCCCGTCTGCCGGCCGTTGACCATCACCGGCAAGGTATTGCCGGTGTTGTGCCACATCGCGTGCATGCTGCACTCCGACTTTATCTTGCGACACGTCCACGTGCCCCTTTTGTACGCCCTGGAATTGCACTGGAAGAAATGCTTGCTTAGGCCACTCAGTGTGATACCTGCAGTATTGTCGAACGCAGGTTTTAGTGTACATAGTTGCCATTTTCATAACATCTTTGGCATGTTGCAGTCACTTGTTTCACTTTTTATTAACTTTCAAATAGTAATTTCTTCACCAGGTCCGCATCTAAAAAGAAAAATAGAGCTATAAACAAAGAAATATGTTTGTGCAAGTAGACGGCCGATCGGTGTCTTACTTGGAAGTTTCTCGGGATGGGTGTAGCATATGTCATGCTCGCTGTCGATGGTTGGTGTGAACAAATCGATGAGAGGGTGATATCTCGCGCTTTCAGCACTCACTTTAGCCTCAAGGTGCTCGATGAGCTCCTGATCCGTGGGCTCAAACTTGACGCCAGCCGCCAGCACCGGCCAATCCTTCTTTGACTTGCATTGATTAATTCCACTTATATGGTACTCAATGTATGATCAATCGATTGTTTTAAGTGAATGATGAAAGATTTCGACAGATAAGTGGTACTCCAAATTTGAAGTCCAGAATACCCGAACACGCCGCCGGGATTCTTGGGTCACCTCACGCGCAGCGTGTTGTGTCGGGGGTTGGGTGCGACATATGCCAATGGATGGCTTATCATGGTGGGAGCGAGTAGAACGTCGCCGGTGCCCAGAAGCGAGACGAGGCGTAGACACGAACGCCGGCGTACTTTACCCAGGTTTGGGGCTCTCCTAGGAGATAACACCCCTAGTCGTGCTCTCCGGGGTCTCCGCGCGATCACTAAGGCACAAGTGAGTACAGTGGTGCTCCTCGAGCTATATGCGGGAGGTAGGAGAAGGCAAGGCTAGATCTCTTCTTCCTCTATGGGCTGGTCTAGTTCTAATAGGTTTGGGACCCTTGGCATGGGTGCCCTGGGGGTTTTACATAAGCCTAACCCCCAGGGGTACAATGGTAATCTGGTCGGGGCTTAGGGCCCGGCCGTCAGTCTCTTCGGTTGCCGACTTCTCCGCCGACTGCTGGGGCCCGCCGCCTGGTGGGCCCCGCCGACTAGTTTGGGTACGGGGCCGATAGTCCGTCCCTGTCGCTCTCGGGTCTTGTCGGCTGCTGATCGTTGTAGCCATGACTCTAATGGCGCAAGCTTGGTCAAGGGAGCGTGGCTACAGCCCCGCCGCCTGGCGGGGGGTTACTGTAGCCACTCCGTGTCTTGTCTGGTTAATGGCGCGTTGACCTCGAGGAAGGGGCGGGCCGACTGCTGGGGGCCAACCTCCATCGGGTCCAACTAGTGGGGCTCTTGCCATCTTCTCGGCTCTCGCTGATTGGTGGGGCCCGTCGTCTTTGGTCCGTACCGACAGGCCATCGTGGGAATAGGACTCCGCATGCTTGTGGTGATGTCAGGGATGGCGTGGCAATAGTGCTGAGCCGGACGGAGATCTCCACCGGTACGGTGCACTGTAGCCACGCCTGTCCCTGGATGGGGGGGATGGTCTACACTGTAGCCACTCCCTGTCTCGTCTTCCTTGATAAGGGCGCAGGCTTCGTTGGAGCCACGGGCCGACTGCTAGGGGCTGACTTCTCTGGAAGCCGCCAGCTAGGAGTCGGCTTGTCTTGATGTCGCCTCTGGGACTCGTCCGTCTACGGGCAGCCGACTATTCTTCCAGCCGGCCTCCAGAAGGCGGCACTCCATCTCGGGGCCCTGAGGGGCGCGGCTAGCCCTGATCTCTTGAAAGGTTCTGGGCCTCGGGCTGGCCTACCTGTGGCCCATTACTCCGACAGTAGTCCTTAAAGCTGGTGAGGTGCCGCCGTTGATCCGCTGAGGAGCCTCACTAGTTTCTTTCTCCGAGTGCATGAGGTGGAGCCTCGTCCGAATTCCGCCGGACCGACTGGTAGGAGTCAGACTTGCCGAATCTAACTCGTCCAAATTTTGAACGCTTCAGTGGGATCCAAGTGGGGTGCTAGCTAAGCTTCCAGGCCGTCGCCTGTTATGGGCCTGTCGCGTGGCGATGAACGGCCGGGCCAGTCTGCCCACCCACGCGCGCGATGGGACACGCCTGTTGGCGGTGCCCTCCACTACGACGCCTCGGTGCGCGAGCGGATCTGGTGCAGCTGAGGTGGGCGGTTAAGTTTCCTGCGGAGTTACTACACGTAGTAACTCGCGCGGTAAACGTGGGGGCGTGGGGTAGACGGCGCAGTAAATCCCACGATCGCTCCCTCGGCTTCGTAGCCCATAGGCCTATAAGTAGGGGGGAGGGGAGCGGTAGAGCATGCGCGTCCCTCCTCCCCACTCCTTCCTCTTTCTTCTTCCTCTTGCCGCTGCGCCTCCAAGCCACGCCAAGTGTTGCGGTGCTTTGCTCCAGATGAGCTCATCCTCCGCCCCCACGACCCCCACGGCGCACTCCGGAGCATGGGACGGCTCCGAAGTTCATGATGACCACGTTGATTTCCTCCGCCAGATGCGGTGGCTGCCCGGCAAGGATTTCGTGAAGGTCCGACTTGCGCCGAGGAGGGAAATCTCGCCGGCACCGGAGGAGGGCGACGTGTTGTCTTCTGCTCGCACTGCCTGCGCGACCTTGGCTTGCCGGTGAGCAACTTCTTTCGATCCTTCCTCAAATTCTACGGTCTCCAGCCGCACAACCTCACCCCGAACACGGTGGTGCTACTATCTGCCTTCGTCACCTCGTGCGAAGGCTTCCTTGGCGTCCTCCCCACCATTGAGCTTTGGGGGAGTTCTTATACATAAGCTCGGCACCCTCGTCGAGGGCGTGCCAGCCCAATGTGGCGCCTTCATCGCGGTGCGGAGGTCGGCGGCCGACAATCCGTTTCCTCCCATCACGTTGATCAAGTGGGTGAAGATGTGGCAGCGGTCGTATTTCTACGTGAAGAGCACCTTCGCGGAGGGCGACTGGGTCAACTTGCTGGCTTACGAAGCTGGCCCGCCAGCTGGGTGGCGGCCCAACTGGTCATACCGGGCCAGGTCGCTGTCGCCTGCTGGAGCCGCTGCCATCGCGCGGCTCCGAGTGTTGACGCACTCGGTAGGCCTGACCGGGACTGATTTGCTGGCCACCTTCGTGGCGTGCCGAGTGCTCCCGCTCTAGGGCCGCCCTCACATGATCTGCCAGATGAGCAGACATCGGGACCCAAGTCGGCTGTGCACCAAGGAGATGCCTCATGCAGAGGTAGGTTTCATGGTGAACTATCTTGTGAACTGCGAGCTCTCGGAACAGTGGCGGTTCAGCAAGGAGCCTTATTCACGCGCCAATCCCCCGCCCATGGTAAGTTGTCTTTCTTTTTTCTCTGTCTTTTTGTTGCCGAGTCCGGCCTACTTAACCTAACCAGTCGGCTTTTGAGCAGAGCCCCCTTCTCCAGCCGGCAGCCGGCGCTTCAGGGCCAGAGCGCCAATTCCTCCCCGACCGAGCGGAGAGCGATGTCAACGACCCCGACTTGGGGGCGGCGGCCTTGAAGGACAACGCCGAGGGAGGAGGCAGCGAAATAAGAGGCTCAAGGCTTGGAGCCAGCCTCGAGGACTGGCCAGACGACAACGCGGGGGAAGTCGCCCCGCACCCCCAGCCAGGAGTCGGCCAGCCCGACGCGAGCTCGTCCGCCGCGCCGGATGCCCAAGGCGGCGCGAAGAAGCGCCGGCCCAGCCAATCATGTTCGGCACTCGGCCAAAGAAATCCAAGGGCTCGGTGGCGGCGATCAAGCGGGACGAAGCGGCCGTGAAGGCCATCCGCTTCCGCAAGGAGGTGAAGAAGCCGCAGCTGGTTTCCGCGTAAGTGTTGCCTTTATCTCGTACCTTCGTTTCTTCCTTGTTGATCTTGTCTGAGTTTCTTTACTTTGTTTCCCTCGGTCTAGGGCTCCACTCTTTGTTGAGAAGGTGGTGGCCGCCTCCATCATGGGGTCAGCAGAGACCTCCGCCACCACTCGGCGGATCGATCCGGCCACCGACCTTCGGGAGGCGAGGGAGCGGAACGCGCGGGCAGCGCGCGAGGAGGCGGAAGCCGCCCGCCTGGAGAAGGCGGAGGCCGAGAAGGAGGAGGCCGCCGCCCTGAAGAAACTGGCGGAGGCCGAGGCCGCCGACGCAGCGAAGAAGCATGCTGAAGAAGTCGCGCACCGCCAGTCGGTGATTTTCATCACTCCCCTGAACTCCGCGCCGCCACCTCCGAAGTTCGTGGCGCAGACCGGGGAGGCCGGCGGCGAGAATCCGGTCATGGAGAGGGATAGCGTCGACACCGCCATGCCGGACGTGATTGTGCCGCCGCCGCCGTCTGGGAACACGCAAGGCGAGCAACCCGAGGACCTGCCGGTGCCACCAGCCGGAAATGAGGTGGCGACGGGCCTGACTCCCGAGGTCAGCACGCCGACGCGCCGCCGTCTTGCAAAGGCGGCTTCGGCGCCACGCCCGGTGGAGACCGACGCCACGAGCTCGTCGATCCTGGACACCGAGGCGACCAGTGTCGCGCCCGCTGGGTGGGTGCGGGGAGGCGGGACGGGCCCATTGAATCGGGCGCTTCTGGACGTGTCGTGGAATTGTCATGGCAGATGTCCTCTTGGAAGGACTTAGTCGTGGAGCCATCGCAACTAGGAAGCTTAAAGGGGTTAATCGGGACAAAGGACACGAGAGGTTTATACTAGTTCGGCCCCTTACGGTGAAGTTAAGGCCTACGTCTAGTTGGGTTGGTATTGCTTGATGTTTCAATGACCAGGGAGCGAGATACGCTATGCCCGGCTCTCGATGGGTTGTTTCTTTCCCTAAGCCGCCGGCGGGTCGTCCCCTTATATACACGGGTTGACGCCCTGCGGCCTACAGAGTCCCGGCCGGCTCATAGACAGTGTCCGGCTCGGTGACTAGTTAATCCTGCCTTACAATACAAGTCATGCCATTACGGCGGGTTATCACTACGGGCCATAAGCCGCCTGTGGGCTTTAGGCCCTTTGTTGAACCGCCATCTTCATGCTTGATCTTGGGCTTCATATGATGAATCGTCTTTGCGTAACTCGGCCCCTCCTGGGCGGCTTACACAAATAGTTATATCCCCAACATTAGGCCCCAGATTGAATTGAGCCGGCTCATGTCAATCTTGAATGCCTTAAGAAAAAGCCTTTTGTTTTCTGTCTGTGCAGAGGTTATAACCCGCCGTGGCGTCATCTTCTGGATTCACGATAAACCACCATCACGTCATCTTCCATTAAATTCATATTTTACTCTGTCATATCTCAACGGATCCTTATCTTTATTGATCATTCCAAAAATCGAGGCGTCAGAGTAGCTGGATAATCACGCCTGGCCTCCTCGTTTCTCACGCTTTCTCAGTCAGTATTCCCTTATAAATAGGCATGACCCCTAGGTCTTTTCCATTCTCCCCCTTCTGGCGTCTTCTTCCTCTCGCTACTCCCCTGCTGCTCAAGCTCCACCGCCGCCACCGCCACAGCAGAGCACTGTATCTTCGTCGACCTTGGCCGCTGCATCGACCTGAATCGACCAGAAAACCGCGACGAACCTCCGCAGCAAGTCTGCATCTGTAAGTTTCTTCCTCCCTGTACCTCAGATCCACTTTAAGATTTTCGAGTTCCTTGGTGTTCTTCGCTGTTCGTCATGAACCCTTCATAGATTTCGCCACCACCGCCTTCTTTTGATCTTAAGGTGGTATAAAACTGATGCGGTAGCTGTTTTGCACCCATTTCGAATGCAAATAGATCCCTTTCCTTTGTACAGAGGCTTTGTTAGAACTTATGAACTCATCTTTACTAGTTTTAGGTCTAGAATATTTTCTTTTCTGAACGACCGTTTGATCCAAAATAATAATTTCAACTTGTGAAACATGTTTGTTCCACACTTAGCCAAAAATTGCGTCTATTGACTCCGTTTCAGCCATAGTAGTTCATATGACCGGTTCAAAATAATACCGGTTGTTGACACCGCTTGCCTCTGGCGACTTAAGAAAACTTCAATTGTCTTTCATACTCGCAATGACTTGAGAAAACCTGTTTGCATGATCACCTATGTGTCATTAGGCCCCTTCTAAAATCGCCATCCTGAGTAACTCAATAATGCTTTCCTCCGGGTTATAGTTGAACCGGAAAATTTCTTTATCTTGTTGTAGGCTCCGATTTACACAATGGCACTCAAAGCTCCAAAACCTCCGGTGACCTGTAATTGGATCCCATCCGTTGTCACGGAAAGCAAATTGTCCGATTTTACGAAGTCTGGCTATCTGCCCAAGAAGGAGGTCATGTATTATCGTGCTCCTGACCCGTCCGAGGAGAAACCTCATCCCAAAGAAGGGGAGGTAGTAGTCTTTACAGATCATATGAGCCGGGGCTTTGCTCCACCCGGTTCAAAATTCTTTACAGACGTTTTGCATTTCTTTGACTTAAGACCTCAAGACATCGATCCCAATTCCGTGTCAAACATCTGCAACTTCCAAGTTTTCTGTGAGGTCTATCTTGGAGAAGAGCCCAGCCTACTTTTGTTCAGGGAATTGTTCTATCTGAATCGGCAGAATGAGCGCGCCAACGGGCCTAGTTTGGAACTTGGTGGCATATCGATTCAAAGGCGGAGAGACTGCCTGTTCCCTTATGCCGAATTGCCGGGTAATCCAAAGGACTGGAACCAGACGTGGTTCTACTGCCAGGATTCTTCGCCGGATGGTGAAAACCCACTGCCCGGCTTCCGTGCATTACGCCTTGAATCTGCTCACCCGCTGCCGGATAAGCTGACTGCTGTTGAACGTCTGCCACTCACCCCCAAGATCAAGAAGATTAAAGCTCTCTTAGGGAACGTCTTGGATGGTGTTGACCTGGTTCGAGTCTGGGTTGCTTGGAGAATAATTCCCTTAAGCCGCCGCCCCGGGTTAATGTGTGATTACTCAGGCGAGAAAGATGACCCTCAGCGTCATAGCCCTGATGACTTACCAGATGACGTAGTGGAGGCTACCACTCAGTCTTTGTTAAAGGAGGGCACAGTAACCAGCAACACCTTTGGGTTACTGCCTTTCTACAAACAAAACCCAGCCCCTGTAGTAAGTCCCAGTTTTTACCTTTGACTATGCTTATACCTTGCTTTTACTTACAACCTTTCACAATTTCTCTTCAGGCGAAAGACAACTTCTGGAAGGTTCATTATGACCATGAAGCGGCCAAGCAAGCCAGGGCTGCTAAGAAAGCCGATAGAAAAGCCGCCAAGCCTACCACCTCCAGGAAAAGAAAAACAAGCACCTCGGAGATGCTTCAACTTGACGACTCTGATGACAATGAAGAAGAGATAACTTTTAAACTTCCCTGACTATTTATCATCATTTCACTGACATGATTTCTCTTTCAGGAGGACACGGGAAACAGCCAACCCGTCGAAGAAGAGGTAACTATAATCTCCTCCGACTCCGAGCCTCTGCCGCGTCAGAAAACTCGAAGAGTAACCCGGAAAGTAAGATTTTCTCATCCTTTGGCTTACCAAGACCCTGACTTTCTTTTGAATCAACAACAATTTGAGAGCCGGAGGCAGACCCGGACCAACAAGGATGCAGAGCTCTCCTCCGACTTGCCTGACATAACCCGGAAGCATCAGACTAAGGTTATCTCCGACTTATCCCCTCTTTTACTTTTGGCGGGTCTAATCCGTCAACCTCTCAATTCATCTGACTCCAATTATTAGGATACATCTCCTTCATCCGGCGAGTCTATGTAGTCAAACATGCCGGCTTTTAAGACTGCACCTGGGTAATATCAACTTATTCACCTTATGTTTTTCCTTCTTCATGTTCCTTTACTCATTTCTCTGCTTTGCCCACAGCATGCGAGTTAAGCCCAGGAAGAAAACCAAGAATGCGGAGCCGGCTCAAAACCCTATGATGACTGAACCGGAACAGGGTGTAACTGCTCCCGACTCTTCCATACATCAGCCACCACTTAAACCGGCTCAAGATATTGCAGCACCAACTTCTAATCCACCTTCTGAAGATATTCATGATAGTTCTGCTAATCCGGAGGCGCCTAGCCCGGTCAAGGCGGCTGATCAAGAAGTGGAATTTCTCAAGGCCCAATTCGTTGAGCCGGCCCGGCCCACCGTTCTTGCCAAATGTTCGGCTAAAGAGGAGCTGCTAGAACACCATAAGGCCAAGATGGATATCACCGACTATACTCATTTGAGTATAGGAGAGATCGTCTCGGGCTACATCAACCAGGTGCAAAGCAGCCGTGACCTGGAAATTGACATGGTAAAACAAATACAGCAAAAATCTGAGGTACGACTTATGCTTTCTTATTTTCAATCATACTTACTGTACCAGCCCCCAAGTCTATTGCCTATTAGTGAATATGTTGTAGACTTTAGAAACATTGTTAGAGCTACTTGCCCGGCTTAAAGAGTAAAATATTTAAACCGGATGTAACACAATACCTTTAACTTGCAATACACATTAGCCCCCAAGTGCCAAGTATCTTTGCTTGCAAAGTATTTGGGACTTAATATCCAGGACCGGCTTAATAATCTAGAAAGCTTCGGTATACATTAGCCCCCAAGTGCCAAGTATCTTTGCTTGCAAAGTGCTTGGGACTTAACATTATTTACCATAATCTTGACTTTTATCCGGTGCAATGCAGGCCACCATAAGTCAATTTGAGTAGGAAATTGTAGACCTGAAGAGCCGCCTGGCAGCCCAGGAACTTGAAATGCAAAAGGCCAACTCCAAGTTTGAACTCAGCGTCTCTGAACAAGAGAAGTTGAAGAAAAACTTTGAGTCGGACAAGAAAACCTGGGCTGATGAGAAGGCCTCTCTGGTGACTTGGGCCGAGACAGCCGAAGCATCCCTTGCAAAAGCAAACACCGAGTTGTTTGGCTTGAAGCGTCAGATATCTCGAATGGTCTCAGCAATCTTCGGTAAGTTTCTTTATATGAACCTCAAATATTGCCATCCTTCCTTTGATGACTAAGCTAATTATTGCCTCCGTCTTACCCCTTGTTTAACAACACAGGCCCAAGGAGCACAACCCTCAAGCAGGATATGGTAGTCAAACTGAAAGCAGTCTATACTTTGGTGGAACAATTGTACACCGGGTCACAACGTGCTTTGGCCGTTGTGGCCTTATCAAATGATGTGCCCCACCTCTTGCAAGATGTGTTACGACGGCTTGCTGTACTTACTCAGCGGATTCAAGAGTTGAGACGGGCCCAAGCAAGAGCCAGAGCAATAGCCGCTTTGCGCCGGGCCAAAGCCTGGCTACCAGATCTAGACCCATTTAAAGGAGGATGGCACTCCATTTGATCAAAAAGACTTCACCAGCTGTGTAAGGGATATACGCCCTATGGCCACTCAAATTGGGAACGACACTGACCTCTCCAAGTATCAGCCGGGTTATGATAAGGAGAATCTAAGAATCCCCACGCCACATTATGATGATGTCAGACTAATCCCTCCAATTCGTAAGCACACCTTTGCCCATGAAGTAGACCCAACCGGTTTAATAGATGACGAAGCTGAGTTTGAAGCCTTGAGTGGCATTGACTGGGCATCATCATCCTTCCAGGACAAGGCAACTGGCGGAGAGGCGGAGAAGGATAACCCGGAAGCTTCAGGTCAACCCCAAGAGTAAATTGCAAGGCGTCACCAGTGTATGTCTTGTAGAAAAAACAATGCCTCATCATTCAGACTCGGGGAGTCTTGTAATAGAGCAGAAAATACTTTGAGTTTGTCATGCCTTCGCGCATGCTTATGGCTCTTAAGACTTGCATAAGCCGCCGTTATTATGCATTTTGTAGTTTATATGAATCTGTTATGTCCTTGCAGAAATGTCTTGCATTGCCCTGCACAGAAGACAAACAAAATCCCTTGGCGACTTATCGCATTGAGAGTTACATAAGCTTCTGATAACCCGGAATGTTACAGGAAAACCAACTTATGATTAAACTTAGTAGATGTAATCATAATGATATACCTATGATGCTTATGGTTACTTCTGAGAGTAAATTTAACTCCTGAAAATTGACATATAAAGGTTCACCTGGTACTTAATAACCCAGAGGGACCAATATTCACCCGGAAGGTTGTGATCCACACTATGGTATTTTGAAGAGGATCTCAATATAACCAAATATTGATACTTATAAAATATGATGAGTAATAAACAAAATTTCAAGGCTTCTGATTCGAATATGACCAGTGAACCGGTCCAAAGGGGTTAAGCTAAGATTCGGATGCGATCATATAGCCCCCAGTGGCTGTGGCGATGCCAATCAAGTGGGTATCGACAGCTGTGTTCTCTTTGGTTCGAATACGACCTATGTTTGAACAGGAAGCCCCCAAGTGACTATAAGAGTTGTTTAATGACGTTGATTCGAATACGATCCACGTCAGACCCAAAGGGGTTAAGCTATGATTCAAATATGACCAAGAAGCGCCCAAGTGAGTTTGGTAGTATGACGATCAAGTGGGTATCGACAGCTATGTTCTCTTTGGTTCGTATACGACCTATGTTTGAACAGGAAGCCCCCAAGTGATCATGGCTAGATTCAGATATGATCATAAGTCGGACCAAAGTAAAGCCGGAATCAGATGTGATCCGCTTCCTCTTGGTTATTTCCACCGCCTGACAAAGAAAACACATAAAACCATTTTTGGGGTGGAAAAAGGACAGAGGTCCTGCTTTATTGCTTTATATAATATATACATAATATAAATATATACACATTAGAGCCGGTGGCTCAAGTATAGTAAGGCCGAAGATGAGCAATATTCCACGGCCGACGGGTCTCTTCCTCCGATTTACGTGGTTCTTTGTGCTCTCGGACATCGATAAGGTAATATGACCCGTTGTTCAGATTCCTACTGACCATAGAGGGTCCTTCCCAAGGAGGGGATAGCTTGTGCATGTCAGAATGATCTTGGATGAGTCACAGCACTAAGTCGCCTTCTTGAAAGGTCCTGGACCTAACCCGGCGGCTGTGGTAGCGGCGCAGGTCTTGCTGATAAATCGCCGAGCGGGCTATTGCCAAGTCTCACTCTTCATCCAACAGATCAAGTGCATCTTGACGAGCCTTTTCATTGTTCGCCTCAACATAAGCCGCCACACGGAGTGAGTCATGACGGATGTCACTTGGCAGGATCGCCTCTGCTCCATACACCATAAAGAAAGGTGTGTAACCCATAGACCTGTTAGGTGTAGTATTGATGCTCCAAAGTACATAAGGTAACTCCTCCACCCAACAACCCGGCGTCCGCTGCAAAGGGACCAAGAGCCGGGGCTTGATGCCTTTCAAGATTTATTGGTTAGCTCGTTCTGCTTGACCATTGGATTGAGGATGAGCCACAGCCGAAACATCAAGCCGGATATGTTTTCGTTGACAGAACTCTTCCATAGCTCCTTTAGAAAGGTTAGTGCCATTATCAGTTATGATGTTGTGTGGAAAACCAAAGCGAAAAATCACCTTTTTCATAAAACTGGACCGCCATGGCTGCATCACACTTACTGACCGGTTCCGCCTCAACCCATTTTGTAAACTTGCCGACTGCCACCAAGAGGTGCGTCTTTTTGTCTTTAGACCTTTTCAAAGGCCCGCCCATATCAAGCCCCCAGACTGCAAATGGCCAAGTAATTGGGATCATCCGCAATTCTTGAGCCGGCACATGGGCTCGTCGTGAGAACTTCTGACATCCGTCACATTTACTGACTAGATCTTCTGCATCAGCATGAGCCGTCAGCCAATAAAAACCATGACGGAAAGCTTTGGCCACCAGAGACTTTGAACCGGCATCATGACCACAATCGCCTTCATGAATCTCACGAAGGATCTCGTGACCCTCTGCAGGTGACACGCAACGTTAAAACGCTCAAGTGACGCTACAGTGATGTAACTCGCCATTAACAATTGTCATGGACTTGGACCGCCGGATGATTTGCCTTGCCAATGTCTCATCTTCAGGCAACTCTCCCCGGGTCATGTAAGCCAAATAAGGCACTGTCCAATCCGGGATAACGTGGAGAGCCGCCACCAGCTGTGCCTTCGGGTCTGGTATTGCCAGAACTTCCTCTGTAGGTAACTTAACAGAAGGATTATGCAAAACATCAAGAAAGGTGTTAGGCGGCACCGGCTTACGCTGAGATCCCAGCTGGCTTAAGGCATCAGCCGCCTCATTCTTCCTTTGATCAATGTGTTTCACCACATAACCCTTGAAATGTCCAGCCACAGCATCAACTTCTCGACGGTAAGCTGCCATAAGGGGATCTTTAGAGTCCCACTTGCCTGACACCTGTTGAGCCACCAGGTCTGAGTCTCCTAGACATCTCACCCGGCTCAAGTTCATCTATTTAGCCATCCGGAGACCATGGAGTAAGGCCTTGTACTCAGCTGCATTGTTAGTACAAGGAAACATAAGCCAGAGCACACAACATAATTTGTCACCTCGAGGAGAAGTTAACACAACTCCAGCCCCCGAGCCTTCCAACTGTCTGGACCCGTCAAAGTGAATAGTCCAATATGTGTTATCGGGTTTCTCCTCAGGTGCCTGTAGCTCTGTCCAGTCATTGATGAAACCCACCAAGGCTTGAGATTTAATGGCAGTGCGTGTTACGTACTTCAAACCATGAGGCCCGAGCTCGATAGCCCACTTGGCGACTCGTCCTGTAGCCTATCTGTTCTGAATAATGTCTCCCAAGGGGGCATAACTCACCACAGTGATAGGATGACCTTGGAAGTATTGCCTCAGCTTCCGGCTTGCCATAAACACCCCGTAAACAAGTTTCTGCCAATGAGGATATCTTTGCTTTCACTCGATGAGCACCTTACTGACATAATAAACTGGTCGTTGAACCGGATGTTCCTTACCAGCCTCCTTGCGCTCTACTACAATTGTAACACTGATGGCTCGTAAATTAGCAGCCACATATAACAGCAAGGGCTCTTTGTCGATGGGAGCTGCAAGAACCGGCGGCTCAGAAAATTGCCTCTTCAAATCCTCAAAAGCAGCATTAGCAGCATTACTCCAGACAAAAGTGGTTGCCTTCTTCATCAGTTGGTACAACGGTAGGGCCTTCTCACCTAGCCGGCTTAAAGCAGCAACACGACCCGCCAATCGCTGAACATCGTTGATACAAAGCCGATTTAGCCAAAGAAGTGATCGCTTTGATCTTCTCCGGATTAGCTTCAATGCCCCTGTTTGAGACCAAGAATCCCAAAAGCTTGCCTGCAGGCACACCAAATACACACTTCTCCGGGTTAAGCATCATCTTGTAAACCCGGAGGTTATCAAAGGTTTCTCTGAGATCAGATATCAAGGTTTCCGTCTCTCTGGCCTTCACCACTATGTCATCCACATAAGCATGAACATAGCAGAAGGCTCCAAACGGAGTGATGAAAGCCGTCTTCTCCTGGTCCTTAACTGCCATCTTGATCTGATGATAACCAGAGTAAGCATCCAAAAAGCTCAAACCCGCACAACCCGCCATAGCATCAATGATTTGATCGATGCAGGGGAGAGCAAAAGGATTAGCCGGACAAGCCTTATTTAAGTCTGTGTAATCCACACACATCCTCCATGTGTCGTTTTTCTTGAGCACGAGCACCGGGTTAGCCAACCACTCCGGGTGAAAAACTTCAACAATGAACCCAGCTGCCAAGAGCCGGGCGACCTCCTCTCCTATAGCTTTTCGTCATTCCTCGTTGAATCGCCGCAGAAACTGCCTGACCGGCTTATACTTCGGATCAATATTAAGAGTGTGCTCAGCGAGTCCTCTTGGTACACCCGGCATGTCAGAAGGCTTTCATGCAAAGATGTCCCGGTTCTCACGGATGAACTCGATGAGCGCGCTTTCCTATTTAGGATCCAAGTTGGCACTGATGCTGAATTGCTTAGACGAATCGCCTGGAGTAAAATCAACAAGCTTAGTCTCTGCAGCCGACTTAAACTTCATGGCCGGGTCATGTTCCGTAGTCGGCTTCTTGACGGAGGTCATATCCACCGGGTCAACGTTATCCTGATAAAACTTGAGCTCCTCTACTGCACAAACAGACTCGGCATAAGCCGCATCGCCTTCTTCGCATTCCAAGGCCACCTTACGACTTCCATGCACAATGATGGTGCCCTCGTAACCCGGCATCTGTAGCTGCAAGTAAACGTAACACGGCTGCACCATAAACTTGGCATAAGCCGGCCGTCCAAACAAAGTGTGATACGGGCTCTTGATTTTGACCACCTCAAAGGTTAACTTTTCAGCCCTAGAATCATGCTCGTCTCCAAAGGCCACCTCCAGCTCAATCTTACCGACGGGGTAAGCCAACTTACCAGGCACCACTCCATGGAATACGGTATTGGATATCTTTAAATTCTTGTCAGTTAAGCCCATGCGCCGAAAGGTCTCGTAATATAGGATGTTGATGCTGCTACCTACATCCATCAGCACCTTATTGAATTTATAACCACCGACCTGCGGTGCCACCACCAGTGCCAATTGACCCGGATTATCAACCCGGGGAGGGTGATCCTCCCTACTCTAGATAATGGGTTGTTCCGACCACCTTAAGTAACAGGGGACTGCCGGCTCAACAGAGTTCACAGCCCTCTTGTGAATTTTCTGATCACGCTTACACAAACTGGTGGTGAACACGTGATACTGCCCACTATTTAGCTGCCTTGGATGGCTTTGATAACCCGACTGCTGCTGCTGTTGACCTCCTTGAGCGGACTGCTGCTGGTTATAACCACCCTGGTTTCCCTGAAAACCGGACCCTGAACCGCCGCCCGGGCCATGAAAGCCGCCACCACCAGAACCGCCGCCTGGGCCTTGATTGCCATCAAATGTATTAGAACTCTTGAACGCCTTTATGATTGCGCAATCCTTCCATAAGTGAGTCGCCGGCCGTTCCCGGGTGCCGTGTTTTGGACAAGGCTCATTGAGTAACTGTTCAAGACATGGACCTGACCCGCCAAACCGAGGCGGTTTTCCCTTGCATTTCTGATTGTTACCCTGTGCATTGGCCACAAATTCGGGTTACCGTCCGCCTTACGCTTATTGCCTACTTGATTCATCGGGTTATGCTGCTGGCCCTTTCGATTACCACTCTTCTTTCCCTTCCCTGTCTTTTTGTCATCAGATGCGGGATCCTTAGTACTATCAGAATCGGCATATTTGACTAAAGCCGCTATCAGCGTCCCCATATCATTGCAATCACGCTTAAGGCGCCCCAGCTTCTGTCTCAGAGGTTCAAAGTGGCATTTGTTTTCTAGCATGAGAACGGCTGAGCCGGCATCCATCTTGTCAGATGAATGTATTATATCTTTGACCCGGCGTACCCAATGAGTTGTGGATTCACCTTCCTCGTGCTTACAATTTGTCAAGTCCACAATCGACATAGACTGCTTGCAAGTGTCCTTGAAATTCTGGATGAAGCGGGCTTTCAGCTCTGCCCATGAACTAATGGAGTTGGGTGGCAAACCCTTCAACCAAGAACGGGCCGTTCCGTCCAACATCATGGTGAAGTATTTAGCCATCGCTGCGTCCAAGCCAAACTCCAAGCCGAGGCCGATGCTCTCAAGCGTTGTAACATGGCGTATCTGGACTCGCGAGATGCCATCCGGGTACATTTCTTCCTTTGTTTGTTTCTGCTTCTTGTGCTTCTCTGCAGGGGCACCAGCGCACCCACTGGGTGTAGTCCCCGAGTTTCGGGCTGGCTGCTGAGCAGGCGGCTCGGAACTCTAATCAGCGAGTTCCAAGTACTAACATTTATCTGAAACTTTTATCACAGGATTATCACAACCTTCGCGTGGCCGTCTTCAATTCCAACGTCCAGGAGCTGGGTTAGCGGACCGTCGACTTGTTGGAAAGCCGGAGTAAGTCCTCTTCTTTCTCTATGGGGGCGCGCTGGCGCACCTGCAGGCTGTAGTCCCCGAGATTCGGGCCGACTGCTGAGCAGTGGGGCCGGATCTTCCCGGACGCTATCCTTCTTTCTGTTTGACGACTCCTTTCTCCGCGGGGGGGGGGGGGGGGGCGCTGGCGCACCCGCGGGCTGTAGTCCCCGAGATTCGGGCCGACTGCTGAGCAGTCGGGCCGGATCTGCCCGGCGACGGTTCTTCTTTGTTGGCAACTAACATCTTGCTTTCTTCTTTTCTTCCGCAGAGGCCAACGCCACCTTGTAGCAGCAGCTGGGCGAAGCCAACACTACGTTGCATGCTAAGGAGGAGGAGCGCAACAAGCTGGCTGAAGAGCGCGACCGGCTCGTCATGCAACTGGCGGAACAGAAGGAGCTCCTTAGGAAAGCCTAGAAGGAGACAGAGGACAAGGAGACCAGCCTCCTTGCTGAGTTTGTGATCGAACGCTCTGCCTGGACCGACAAGGAGGCGCTGCTGACTTCTGGCTTCCACGAGATCGAGGACATAATCGATGGTGAGCTTCCCTCTTTTTCCTTCTTTGAGTGCCAGTTATTGGTCGAGCCGGCTTCTAGTCTTTAATTTTGGTTCTTTGCTTTCTGTCTTGGCATACTTCTTCCCTGGCCACTCGGACGCCGCCAACCAGGCCATTGAAGCTGATCGCGAAGGACGGAGGGTGGATGGTGCGAAGATCGCCACCGATGCCCCCCGAACCCTTAGCGAGCAGATCCTGAGCATCGAGGCCCGTCTTCAGCTGGCTCACCAGATGCTGCGCCGGCTTCAGCGTGTCGGTGCCCAGGCGATCGCCGCCCTGTGGTCGGACATGCCGGCACCGCGTACTCCCAGTCGGACTGCCGACTGGCTGGAGGTGGCAGCTAGCCGTCTTGAGGCCTGGAAGGGCTCCTCGGCCCGAGCTGGAGCGCGCCGGGCCTTGGAGTTTGTCAAGGCATGGTACCCTGGGCTGAGTCTAGCCCAGCTAGCCACATTCCGGCTGGAGGCTCACGAGGAATTGGCAGTCGTGGAAGATGATCTTGTCAAGTGCGCAGCGTCAATCGCCAAGTAGACCGACACCAGCATCTTCGTCCCGGAGCGGGCTGAGAATTGAGCAGAGGCGCCGCCGGAATGGTTCAGGCTGAACTCAGAAGACAGCGAGGACTCGGCGGAGGTGATCGACTCCAGCGGCGTGGAAGAAGGCGAGGCGGAGGAGGAAGGCGAAGAGGAGGCAGCATAGGTCGGAGCGGACGGCCAGCCTCAGCTCGACTGCGCCTCCAGCAACGAGCCACGCCCAACCGAGCCGGCTACCGCTGGAGGCGACCAAGCGGAGACTGACCAGCCGACCACTCAACCAACTGGCGCCGCCGACTCGTCCGATCCACCGAACCCAGCCACCGCTTCCTAGGCCGCCTGTTTATCTTTTGCTTTACCTGTCTATTAGTCTCGATGAACTTGTTAATTTTGCACAATTCCACCCGCGGGTCTATCTTAAACTTCTGTTGAAGATCAGCCAAGGGCCTTTGTTATGTAAATATTGTTCTGAGTTCTGTCTTTTCTTGCTTGCTGCTCTTTGGCTTTTTCCTTTGCCACCTTCCCTTGGTCGCCGACTTGCCAGCCGAACAGCCGCTCTGTGGACTGTGGTTGGGTCAAGTACTTAGCTACTTTCGGGTAGGCAAGTACTTGGACGTTTTTAGAACATTTTAGCAAGTTAAGTAGAAAACGGCAGGCCGACTGCTCAACAGTCGGTCGTAGAAGGCGGGAAACCGTCTTAAACTATGCACATGCTTTGAGTCCTTAGCCATTTTTCATGTGGACACACTTTCTGCCTTGCTCCTGCCCACCGGGCAGTCGCTCCACATGTTGCGGCTTCTGGCAGGAGACGGCTTTTAGTGCCAGCACATTACTTGTCCGGCTGCAGGGACCATTTCATAGCACAAGGCGGCAAGTCCCTGGGCCGACTAGTCGGACCCGGTGGCAGGCGACATAAAATAGAATAACATACTCATAGGCATAATTCTTATCACATAGATAAAACAGGGCAGTCCCTGAGCTCTTCTCAGGGGACCCAGAGTCTTCGTACTTTAATACAAAAGGTAGCGTGGTACATACTGCTTCAACTGTAAAATCTTCAGAGGAGATTTGCATTCCATGGCCGCTCCGTCTCCTTGCCGTAGTCGTCCCTCTTGCGCGCTCGAGGCTTCTAAGCGTCGATCAGATAGTAGGAGTCGTTGCCCAACACTTTGCTGACAATGAAGGGGCCTTCCCAAGGCGTTGGATCAGCCGGAGCACAAGGTCTCCTTCTTGGAAAGATCTCGGCTTGACCTTCTGGTTATAGTATCGGCGTAGGCTCTACTGGTAGATGTTGGACCGGCTGAGTGCCAACAGCCGGCCCTCTTCCAGCAGATCGACGCCGTCTTGACGTGCTTCTTCTGCCTCCTCTTCGATGTACATGGTGACTCGAGGGGAGTCGAATTCTATGTCCGTTGGGATGACGTCTTCGGCACCGTAGACGAGGAAGAAAGGCGTGAAGCCGGTTGACTTGTTTGGAGTTGTGCGCAGGCTCCAGAGGACAGTTGGCAGCTCGTCAAGCCAGCAGTCAGCCGAACGCTCCAGAGGCTCGACCAGTCGGGGATTGATGCTGGACAAAATGAGGCCGTTTGCTCGCTCCACCTGGCCGTTTGACTACGGATGGGCAACGGACGCTAAGTCCAGTCAGATGCCCTGCCTCCCGCAGAAACGGGCCAGGGCGCCTTTGGCAAAGTTTGTGCCATTGTCGGTGATGATGTTGTGCGGTATGCCATAACGGATGGTGATGTCAGCGATGAAAGTCACAGTTGTCGCACCATTCAGCTTCTTGATTAGTTTTTCTTCTATCCACTTGGTGAACTTGTCCACCGCGACAAGTAGATGAGTCATGCCACCTCGCGCTGTTTTGAATGGTCCCACCATGTCCAGGCCCCAGACAGCAAAGGGCCAGGCAATGAGAATAGTCTTGAGTGCAGAAGCCGGCTGATGTGGCTTGGAACGGAACTTCTGGCACCCTTTGCATTTCTAGACCAAGTCTTTGGCGTCTTCTAGGCCAGTCGGCCAAAAAAAACCATGACAAAAAGCTTTGGCGACAAGTGCTCTTGAAGCCGCATGGTGGCCACATTTGCCTTAATGGATATCTTTGAGAATTGCTTGGCCTTGTGTAACGCCCCGGATCTGATGCGCCAGGTGTCCGCCAGTTATTCGCCATCCTTGCCATGTCATTTTCTTGCGTGTCGCATCTTGCCATGTCATCATCCGCATTGCATCATCATATTTTCGAAACTTGCATCCGTCCGGGTTCTCCGAGTTCTCTCCCTTGTCCGTTCTGAGACCAACCACACTTGCACGCACCCGCGGCATGTCCGAAATATTATTTTATAAGTGGCCGAGAAATGTTCTCGGAATGGGATGAAAGTTGGCATGTGGTGTTGTTTTGTTGTAGGTAGGCCGCCTGCCAAGTTTCATCGCATTCGGAGTCCGTTTGGTGCCCCAACGGATAACTATAGCGGCATTATAGCCGGGCAAACGTCGGACGTTTTCAGTCTCCGGAAACAGTTGCCGGGCCGCACTCCTCTCCTCTCATCTCAGCCCAACCTCTCTTCACAGCACACTAGCCACCTATCTAACCCCCTCCTCGCGTCCGGTGCCATCCGATCGAGATCGGAGGGTCCGAAACCCCTCCTAACCCCCCTCAAACCCTAACCTTCTCTATATATACACCCCCTTCCAAATTGGGCATCCCTAGCCCCTCCACCTACCTCTAGCCTCCCCCCTCGGATCAGCCGCCGCCGCCACCTCGAAATCCGCGCCGCCAGCTACATCCAACCACCTCCCCCTCGTTTTCCGGCGCCGTCCACCTCCTCAGCGCCACTTGGCGAGTCGCCAGTGGGCGCGCCGCCTCCAGCCGACGCTCGCAGCCACCCAGGCGCTGCCACGCGCCCCCCTGGCTTCCCCGCCGCCGAGGCCCGCCCGGCCGACGTCGGTCCGCGCCGGGCCGAGCCGGGCCCGAGGCCCGCAGCCGCCGCCCGACCGCATCTCCTCCCACTCCCCCGTCCCCGAGCTGCAAGGAGGAGCTCCTGCACCAGGCCCCGCCGGCGTCCACGCCGCAGCTGCTCGCCGGAGCTGCCGCGAGCTCCACCACGCCGGACCCCAGGTCCCGCCGCCCTCTCTCTCCGTTCCTTTTTCCCCTCTCTCTCCCTCACGACCTCTCTCTCTCTCCCCGCAGGTGCTCGCCGTCGACGAGGCGTAAAGCTCGTCGTCCCGAGCCGCTCCCGTCTTTTCCGCACCGGATCCGGTGAGCCACTGACCGGATCTATCCATCCCAGGCGCTCCCCGTCGCTCTTCGGCCGTCGTCGTGCCCTCCGCCCTCGCCGGGAACCCGGTGCGCCGTCGCCTCCATGGATCGGGATCCAGCCACCCCGACCAACGCCGTTGACCTGCCGCGTGGGCCTCGCCTTCGGCCCAGCGCACCGCGCCCCCAAGGCCAGCCGCTCCCCTCGCCCGGCCTGCCTGCCCTCTCCACCAAACGGGCCAAGCCCAGGGTGAGCACCAGATCCAGCGCCCCCCTGTGCACTGTTGGGCTAGCCGGATTCGGCCCAGTGTAGTTTTTTTCCTGTACTGCGAATTTGTCTAATATCCAGGAGTTTGCCAGTTTTACAGAAAAATCCCTCTAGATCATGCATTTAATAACTCATCAACGGCGCATCATATTAAAATGATTTATATATGAAAAATGCTCAGAAAATTGTGTAGTTTAATATTATCCAACTTTCATCTATGTTTAACATGATTAATATGCTGTTTGTTTAAATTTGCTCCTATGCCATGTTAAAATGATTTTATTCATAACTAATTAACCGTAACTCGGATTTAAATAAACTTTATATGAAAATGGGGTAGAAAGATGCATAGATTAACTTGTTGCACTTCATTTCCCTGTTTAACAATATTAAAATAAGTTTTAGGCAGAACAATACCAAATTTGAAATGTGCATATGAGGAGTTTCCGGAATTATTGTTTGTTGTTCCGGCCTCATTTAAACTTGTCTAGATAGATAGTTTTGTTGTGCTTCACCCCTTGCCATGTTAATCAACAGTTAATATTTTTGGGTACATAAACAAGAGAGAACTAAATAATTGTTGTGGTGTTTCGTCAATATGCAACTCGTTGCATATTGAGCTCCACTTAATTTGTAGTGTTGTTTATTGCACTTTGCCATGCCATGCATCTTTAAACCGGACATGCATCATACTTGGTTGTGCATCATGCCATATTCATGTGCTGGTTGTTTACTATGTTGTGTGCTTCTTTACGGTGTTGCTTCTTCGGATTGATTCCGTTATCATCGCGTTTGTGAGGACCCGTTCGACTACGTCCGTTTGTCTTCTTCATGGACTCGTTCTTCTTCCTTGCGGGATCTCAGGCAAGATGACCATACCCTCGAAATCACTTCTATCTTTGCTTGCTAGTTGCTCGCTCTTTTGCTATGCCTATGCTCCGATACCTACCACTTGCTTATCATGCCTCCCATATTGTTAAACCAAGCCTCTAACCCACCTTGTCCTAGCAAACCGTTGTTTTGGCTATGTTACCGCTTTGCTCAGCCCTTTTTATAGCGTTGTTAGTTGCAGGTGAAGATGAAGTTTGTTCCTTGTTGGAACATGGAGGTGTTGTTCCTCGTTTGGAACATGTCTACTTGTTGGGATATCACAATATATCTTATGTAATTAATGCATCTATATACTTGGTAAAGGGTGGAAGGCTCGACCTTATGCCTGGTGTTTTGTTCCACTCTTTCCGCCCTAGTTTCCGTCATATCGGTGTTATGTTCCCGGATTTTGCGTCCCTAACGCGGTCGGGTGATTTATGGGACCCCCTTCACAGTTCGCTTTGTATAAGACTTTTCCAGCGAGGCCCAACCTTGGTTTTACCATTTGCCTACCACCTATCCCTTTCCCTTAGGCCTGATCAGCCTGAGGGTCATCTTTATTTAGCCTCCCGGGCCAATGCTTGTCTAAGTGTTGGTCCAAACCAAAACCAGTTTGCAGGTGCCAATGAGACCGTGCAGGTGACGCATCCGAGCTCAAGGAGGAGCTCGATGAAGATCTTGTTCATTGTGTTGTTTCGTTATAGTCGATCAGTAGTGGAGCCCAGTTGGGGTCGATCTTGGTCCTTTGTCGCTTTTGGGGTTTCTTCTTTTATTTTGGCTCCGTAGTCGGGCCCTGATTGTAACTGTATGATGTAATGTTTTATTCATGTATTTGTGTGAAGTGGCGATTGTAAGCCAACTATGTATCTTTTTCCCTTATGTATTACATGGGTTGTGTGAAGATTACCTCACTTGCGACATTGCTTTCAATGCGGTTATGCCTCTAAGTCGTGCTTCGACACGTGGGAGATATAGCCGCATCGAGGGCGTTACACCTTGCTCCGGCTCCATGCAGCGCTGGTAGACACCAGTGATACTGCGCCTCATAAGCTCTCTGTTGACTATGGTGTATGCTTCTGCAGGGCATTGCACTTGCCGGGCCAAGATCTCGTCAGTCAGCAGCTCTTTGTTTACTAGGAAGTTGAGGATGGGCTGGGCCCATGAATGTGCTGCGATTTCTTCGACTGTCAGGACTGCAACTTGGACGAGGGCGGTTGGGCCGGGAGGCGGCGGGTTGGGGTCGGCTACCGCTTGGTGGGTTGATGAAGTCCCGGGGCCGACTGCCGTAGTCCCCGGGCCGGGCTCTGAAGTCTCCGGGCTGGCCGCTGCAGTCCTCGGGCCGGGTTCTGAAGTCCCCGGGTCGGGTGCGACTGCCGCGCCCCCCGGGACACCTGCCCGAAACGTGCCGACCGCTGGAGTTCTCAAGTCGGATCTGACTGTTTCAGGAGGGGACGGTACAAAGATGGAATCTGACTCTGGTGATGGCCTGACAGACGGCTTGAGGAGGCGTTGTAGGGCGACGCCAGTCAGTATTGCTTGACGGGTGGAGCTGATTCGTGCCAAGGCATCTGCTTGCTCATTGTCGTTTCTTGGCACATGGAGAAACTCGCACCCTTCAAAATATCCACTGAGTTGCTGTACGAGGAAGCGGTAGCTCACCATGTTTGCATCCTTGGCGTCCCAGTCGCCTGACGACTATTGGACCACCAAGTCAGAGTCACCATAGCACAGGATCCGGCAAATGCCGAGCTCTTTGGCATGCCGGAGCCCGTGAATGAGTGCCTCGTATTCGGCGGCGTTGTTGGAGGCAGCGAAATGGATTTGCAGCGCATATCTGATCTTGTCGCCTTTCGGAGAGGTGAGGATGATGCCGGCTCCCAAACCGGTGGGCATCTTGGAACCATCAAAGTGCATCCGCCAATGGGTGGAGTCTAGCGCCGGTGGCAGGTACTGGGTCTCGGCCCAGTCGACGAGGAAGTCGGCCAACGCCTGTGACTTGATGGCGGTGCGAGGCTGGTAGTAGATGGTGTAAGGGGCCAAATCTATGGCCCATTTGGCCACTCGGCCGGAGGCATCTCGACTTCCAATGATCTCGGCAAGCGGAGCAGTGCAGACAACAGTGATTAGGTGCTCTTGAAAGTACGGCTTCAATTTCTTGGCGGCAAAGTGCACGCCGTAGCACATATTTTGATAGTGGGGGTAGTTCTGGTTGGAGGCTAACAGCACTTCACTCAGGTAATACACCGGTCTCTAGACTGGTAGCGCCTTTCCCTCCTCCTTTTGCTCTACCAAAATGACTGTGTTGACCACTCGACTGGTGGCGGCGATGTAGAGGAGCATGGGCTCCTTAGGACTCGGAGCCGCCAGGACAGGGGGAGTAGTCAACATCTTCTTGAGCTGGAGAAAAGCTTCATCCGCCTTGTCATTCCACTCGAAAAAAGTGGTCTTCTTCATGAGCTGGTACAAGGGAAGAGCCTTCTCTCCCAGCCGACTGATGAAATGGCTGATGGACGCCAAACAGCCGGTGAACTTCTGCACATCCAGTAGTCGGGTGGGCACTTCCATCCTCTCGATGGCCTAGATCTTCACAGGGTTGCACTCTATGCCGCGCTCTGAGACCAGGAGTCCAAGAAGATGGCCGGCTGGTACTCCGAAGACGCACTTCTCCGGGTTGAGCTTGATTTGAAACCGGCATAGGTTCTCAAAGGTCTCCTTGAGGTCTTCTAGCAGCGTTCCACGCTTCTCCGTCTTCACCACAACATCGTCCACGTGAACGTGGGCGTTTCGGCCGAGTTGTTTGAGGAGGCACTTCTGCATGCAAAGTTGAAATGTGGGGCCGGCATTCCTCAAGCCGAATGTCATGGTCAGGTAGCAGAAGGCTCCAAATGGTGTGATGAAGGCGATCTTCAGTCTGTTGGCTGGGTTTAGCTTGATCTGGTGATACCCTGAATATGCATCCAAGAAACTCAACAGCTCCATCCGGCTGTGGAGTCTATCACTTGGTCGATTCTCGGCAAAGCATACGGGTCCTTGGGGCATGCTTTGTTGAGGCTAGTGTAATCAATACACATACGCCACTGCTTGTTTTTCTTCAACACAAGGACTGGGTCGGCCAACCACTCTGGAAAGACCACTTCCATGATGAAGCCGGCTGCTAGCAGCCGGGCTATCTCTTCTCCAACGACTCTTCTCTTCTCTTCTGACAGGCAGTGCAAGGGCTGCCTGACTGGCTTGGCATCAGACCGGACATGTAACTTGTGCTCGGCGAAATCCGTCGGAACACCCAGCATGTCTTTGGGGGACCATGCAAAGATGTCCCGATTCTCACGGAGGAAATCGACGAGCTCGCCTTCCTATTTGTTGTCAAGGTTTGCACCTATGACAGCGTACCTCTCCGGGTGCTCTGGGTCCAAGGGTATCTTCTTTGTTTCTTTGGCCGGCTTGAACGAGCCCTCGGCTTCCGACTCCTTGGGATCGGGCGACATCTCCGGCCACTTGCCTGCCATCGCCACAACCCGGTCAAGGAGCCGCTTCTCAGCCGCAATCACGAGGGACTCGGCCAACCGATTTCCCTCAGCTGCGCAGGCGGATGACTTCTTGTAGTTGCCGACTATGGTCAGAATTCCCTTGGAACTCGGCATCTTCATCTTGGGGTAGGCTTAGTGGGGGATCGCCATGAACTTGGCCAGAGTAGGTCGGCCAAGCAGTGCATGATAGGGGCTCTCGAGTTCCACCACCTCAAACTAGACTGGCTCTCGGCGGAAATGATTGTTGTCCCCGAAGAGGACATCTACCAGAGTCTTGCCGATTGTTGAGCAGGAAAGACCAGGGACTATGCCATCAAAAATAGTCCGACTGGGCTGAAGATGTCTCTGCTTGATCCCCAGCTTCTCCATGGTATCTTTGTACAGAATGTTGATGATGTTGCTGCCGTCTATCAGGACTCGGGAGAAGCGGGCAGCTCGCCTCTCTGTGGCAAAGGTGGCATCCAACACCAGGGCATAACAGCCGGGACTCGGCATTACTTCTGGGTGGTCAGCTCTGCTCCAGCTGATGGGCTTCTCCAACCAAAGCATGAACTCGGGGGCCTCTGATGCTACCGCATTCACTTCTTGTTGTTGCAACCGCCTGCTGCGTCGGTTGTCGGCCACGCTGGTGAACACGACATAAGCTCCGTGCTCTTCTGGATACTCGTCTTGTATGGCTCCGAATGGTCTGACCGCCGGCTACTGAGGGGGAGGAGGAGGCGGCTGCCCAGCAGGCGGAGGAGGCAGGAGGCCTTCACCCTTGGCGATTCTGGTGAGCCAATGGCACTTCCGAGTGATGTAGTTGCAGGGCTTCGCACCACTGTGGAACTTGCAGGGCGCGTCAAGAGTCTGCTCATATGAGAAAGCCGGCAGCCAATTGGGCTTGCTGCCCTTCTGGCGCTTGGACGGAGGCTGCCCTTCTGGCGCTTGGACGGAGGCTGCCCCTCCGGCTACTGGTCTTCGACTGTCGCCACCTGCCGGCTTGTGGAAGCCGGCTGCGTGGCTTTGCGCTTGTTGTCGCTTGGTTGCTGGCGCCGACTGGTGTCGCCAGCCGGGGTTCGTGGAGCTTGAGGGGCTACTTTGCCAGACGCATCAACTTGGATTTTTGCCTTCATGGAGGAGTAGGCCGTGGCATATTTATCTGCTATGATCAGCAGCTCGTCGAGGGTCGCCGGCTCGTCGCAGAGGAGTCAGTGCTTGAGGAGGGTGCCCTCTCGGCACCCAGTGGTGAAATACTCGATAGCCTGCACCTCGTGCACGCCTTCGCAAGAGTTGCGGAGCTCGGCCCGGCACGTGAGGTAGTCGCGAGTCGACTCGTTGGGGCCCTGTACACACAGGAAGAGCTGGCGAGGCTTGGGCGGCCGCTTGTACGTGCTGGTGAAGTTGCAGATGAAGGCCTCGGTGAAGTCAACCCAAATGTTAATGCTGCGGGGCTTCAGACTGTTCAGCCATGTCCGGGCTGTGCCCTGGAGCATGAGCGGAACGTACTTCACAGCAACGCGCTTGTTGCCATTTGCTATGCTGACGGCTGTGGAGTAGTCGACCAGCCAGTTGTGATAGCCTGGCTTATTAGGGATGATAGACTACTCATATCAATAAGGAATTCCTTCTTTTCCGGGAGCCCATTCGGACAGAACTCCAAAGTTAAGCGTGCTCAGCTTGGAGTAGTGTCAGGATGGGTGACCGACCGGGAAGTTGCTCCCGGGTGCGCACGAGTGAGGACAAAGTGTGCAGAAAAGACAAGTATTGGTCTGTGGGGCCAGTCTAGATCCCGCCAGGAGTAACGACCACCGGCGGGTGTGTCCGGGGCGTTACAAGTTGGTATCAGAGCCGACCCTCGCGGTTACACGGATGTTTGCGGACAGGTGCGCGGTCATGTTGTTCATGACGTTTGTGACCCGTCGTGGCACCCGACATGGCACATGTACCGGACTGGAAGCACAGACGTTTGTGCCAAGAGGGAACGTTCCTGTGGCCCGACGAGGACGTCGGTTTCTCTGAGTGGGGGTGTATGTGATAGCCTGGCTTATTAGGGATGATAGACTACTCATATCAATAAGGAATTCTTTCTTTTCCGGGAGCCCATTCGGACAGTACTCCAAAGTTAAGCGTGCTCAGCTTGGAGTAGTGTCAGGATGGGTGACCGACCGGGAAGTTGCTCCCGGGTGCGCACGAGTGAGGACAAAGTGTGCAGAAAAGACAAGTATTGATCTGTGGGGCCAGTCTAGATCCCGCCAGGAGTAACGACCACCGGCGGGTGTGTCCGGGGCGTTACACCAGTCCTCCGGCTTCACGGAGCCGGTGTATTTGGGCGTGTCTCTTGGGAGCGTGAACCCTTTGGGAAAGGGCTCGTCTCGAATGCGGGGGCCGAAACAAGGTGGACCCAACTCATCATCCTCTTCTAGCGCCATGGACCGGTGGAGAAGGTCGATCCGGTGGCTGGCACCGTTCTATCCGACTCCCTCTCGGCGGCCAAGGCAGTCGCCGAGTGTCGGGTGATCAACAGGTGGCGGGGAGACGTGCCTTTCCCTGCGAGGGGGAGGAGGCGGACAGTCATCCCGGCATTCTACCGCTCTTGGGCGGCCGTCTTGGTCATGCTCGATGGTGAGGCGAGTCCGGCTGCGGCTCGCAGCCGGCTCCCTGTCTCTTCTTCCGCGGACGCCACCAGTCGGCGTCCGAGATGTCGCGCCTTGATGTCGGTGGGGAGGCAGATCGTCATTTTGCCGGTGGGGCGCCTCAGTGCGGCAACCGGCCTCGTGCTGCTCCGCAGCCGCGTCGAGGAGCCGCTAGACCCACTCCACCAGCAGGCGACGTTCTTCGCCCTCAAACTTGTCCAATTCGTCTGCTGCCGCCTGGGCGGCCCGGATGTTTTCCACGGGCGTGGCGTAAACGGGACGATCTGCCCCAAATAGGTTGGCGATGGCCATGCCGCGCTGCTGGACCGTGCCAAGGCGGCTGGGCCCAGCGGGAACCGGCGTGCCGCCCACAGCGCGGTCCATCTCGCGCCGGTAGGCTTCCGACAGGCGTCTCATGCTAGCCAACTTCTTGGCGCCTTCGACGAGCTGGACGCGGCGTGCTTCCAGCATCTCGGCGTCGGCGTCTTCTGAAATGGGCGCCGTCAGGTCTTGCAGTGCCGCGTCGAGCAGGTCGTGAGCACCTCCGCCGGAGTGCTCGCCGTGACCGATGACAAGCACCTCCGTGACGGTGCTTCCGCCGCTCTCCGCGCGAGGGAGCGGCTCGTCGTAGACCACCGCGTTGGTGGGGAACGCGTCAACCGACGCAGTGTCGGAGTCGACCAACATCGGGTCGGTGGAGCCTATAGACTCCAGGTCCACAACTGGCTCGCTGGTGACGTGGAGCTGATCGAGGAGGCCCGTGAGGCGGCCCTCGGGGCCGTCTGTGCCTGCGTCAGACGAGGCTCGTCGGAGAGGTGGACCTCGCCAATAAGATCGGCGAGGTAACTTGCTGCGCAGGCGACCTCTGCGCCATGCAGCGCGTCGGCATAGACTCCGTCTGGCGTGCCGGGCTGGCTGCGCTCGCCAGGGAGAAAAAGGGTTCCCGTCCAGAACAGGTCTCCGGACGACGGTGCACCTCACCCCACGGTGGGCGCCAAATGTCGGGGGTTGGGTGCGACATATGCCAATGGATGCCTTATCATGGTGGGAGCGAGTAGAACGTCGCCGGTGCCCGGAAGCGGGATAAGGCATAGACACGAACGCCGGCGTACTTTACCCAGGTTCGGGGCTCTCCTAGGAGATAACACCCCTAGTCATGCTGTGAGGGGTCTCCGCGTGATCACTAAGGCACAAGAGATGGCAAGGCTAGCTCTCTCCTCCCTCTATGGGCTGGTCTAGTTCTAATAGGTTTGTAACCCTTGGCATGGGTGCCCTGGGTGGTTTATATAAGCCTACCCCCCAGGGGTACAATGGTAATCTGGCCGGGCGTAGGGCCCGGCCGTCAGTCTCTTCAGGTGCCGACTTCTCCGCCGATTGTTGGGGCCCACCGACTGGTTGGGTACGGGGTCGACAGGCCGTCCCTGCCGCTCTCGGGTCTTGTCGGTTGCTGATCGCTGTAGCCATGACTCTAATGACGCAAGCTTGGTCAAGGGAGCGTGGCTACAGCCCCGCCACCTGTCAGGGGGTTACTGTAGCCACTCCGTGTCTTGTCTGGTTAATGGCGCATGGACCCCGAGGAAGGGGCGGGCTAACTGCTGGGGCCGACCTCCATCAGGTCCAACTGGTGGGGCTCTTGCCATCTTCTCGGCTCTCGCTAATTGGTGGGGCCCGTCGTCTTTGGGCCATACTGACAGGCCATCGTGGGAATAGGACTGTGCCTGCTTGTGGTGATGTCAGGGATGGCGTGGCAACAGTGCCGCACCGGGTGGAGATCTCCACCGGTACGGTGCACTGTAGCCACGCCTGTCCCTGGATGGGGGGATGGGCTACACTATAGCCACTCCCTGTCTCGTCTTCCTTGATAAGGGCGCAGGCTTCGTTGAAGCCACGGGCCGACTGCTAGGGTCCGGCTTCTCTGGGAGCCGCCAGCTAGTAGTCGGCTTGTCTTGATGTCGCCTCCGGGACTCGGCCGTCTACGGGCAGCCGGCTATTCTTTCAGCTAGCCTCCAGAAGGCGGCACTCCATCTCGGTGCCCTGAGGGGCGCAGCTAGCCCCGATGTCTTGAAAGGTTCTGGGCCTCGGGTTGGCGTACCCGTGGCCCATTACTCCGACATGTTGTCACGTCAATTCAATGTGTGGACATGATGAATAATTCGACCGACGTATACTAGTACTTCTACTATACTACTTACTAGTCGTATTTAGCTTCACATTTTAACCATAGGTTTAACTAACAAGTACGCACTTGAAGCCTAATTTATATATACTGCACATCATCTCCATCATCATTATCAGTACATCCTGCGCAGGTGAGTTAGGATGCACTTGATCCCAGAAAGGTATTTATCCTTCAAACTAGAGGAGTGCTTCAAACTAACAACAGTACATAATATCCAACAAAAGAGGGTCGTGCTAAAGTACTAGAATACATGGCTCAGTCTAGATATCAGTACAAATCAAGTTGTGCATATTTGTTGTTGGCATGGACCACGTCACTGCATGCCGGGTATGCAAAAGCCATCCATCGCATGGAAGCTTGATGCCTTTCACACACTGAAGATTATCTGGCAACAAGTTGTGTCGACGAATCTCTGGATATGGTGATTCATGAAACCCATGGTATGATGTGTAAACACAGTCCCCCTGGCGAATGGAAGTTGCATAGCACGGTAATCATCGCCGGTGATATGATCGATGATTGGTTGGATGATCGGATAATTGAGCCGAGGAACATGGAGTGGTTGCCGAGGCTGTAAACCCGCCTCCAGTTGAATACGCCTGGCCCAACGGAGCTGGGATCTTTCTCGAACACGAAGCAGCCATAGCCATCAATGTCACGAACGCCCCAGACATTGTACTACATGTGGTTTGATGTAATGGTTTGGTCAATTTGGGACGTTCGAATGAGCATGAAATGACCGCCGTCAGCTGAACGAGCAGTAAACCACCACCCATCGGCTGGTATGATTCTAGGTCCTGGAATCATGAAGGCCAGCGCATTTGCATCTCCTAAAACAATTCAAATTGGAGACCAAAAGGACAAAAATAAACAATCATGTTTAGAGTATGTGTGGAATTAAGATTATTATAATAGTGACACATATCATAGACAGATAATTGCAATGCCGTGGTCATAATCATACCCCAAGTTAAAAAAATAAGCCAATGGATTTCATATTCTAGCAATATGGCATGGTTCAAACATCATGTAACAATGAGAGGAAAACAGCTATGACAGAGCCTACTCATATTCTACCATAGCACTTACTACTACTGTTCTCATATCAACTCTAAGCAATAACATGCGTTGTTATAAAAATCTTGGAAATGAGAGTAACATATATCAATCATGATGTTATGCTCATAATATCTATTCTAACAATCATTAGATGCCAATTGTTCTCATATCAACTCTAACAATAACATGTGTGGTCATAAAAATATAGGAAATGAGAGGAACATATAGCAAGGATGTCATTATAGACATACTATCTATTCTAAATTTGTAACAATGAACAGGCAGTTGTATTCATAAGGTAAAGATGAGATGAGATAGAACAATTACACGACGATAGATTCTACCAGTATAGGCAGCCAATATGTGTGTCGACCGCATAAATGATGCCATCATGCACTATAGCGTCGGACAGAAATGTTGCCTCAACAGGATTGACGATGAGCCATAACCATGTATGGCGACCAGATTCCAGGTAGACTAATCCCATGTTGAACAAGGCAATGAGCTTGTAATCCATGTAGTCTTCTGATGGTGTGGGCACTTCGCAGATTACAACTTTCAGCAAACAGAGGTCGAGCCAAAAGCTTGACGCGTCTCGTGCGTAGTAGGCAGGAGTGTTCGTCGGGCCGCGAGGCTCGATGGTGGAGGTATCCAACGATGCAAGGGTGATCTCTTGCTGGGTGTAGATATCCACGAGAGGGCACGGACTACCGGATTGGTGGATGAGGACGATCCAGTTGGCCTTCATGCCTGCCTAGTAGTGGCCGCGCATGAAGGACAGGTGGACGGGTAGTGGTAGCATGTCGAGGGGCACCACGGCAACCTCCGTAGGATTGTCAAATCGATGTCTGGGCCACCTGCGAGGATCAGGCATTAGCAAGCAGGGTGTCTTGAAATGAGCCGACCGGTTGCAGACGAGTAGACGGTACAAAGACACCGATCATGCGGCCAGATGGACGGTGCTGAGTAGGTCCATACGATTACAGATATGCTCCAAGAGAACATCGGGGAGGGAATTCCAGTCGCGGCTCTACGTGTTAGTCGGTTCTGGCACTTGGGTTTTCGGTGCCTGCGAGCCAGCGGGGAAGTGGATTCGGGTGGGCGAGCGAAGAAGCTTCTCCTCGTATGGCCGAGCAGTGAGCGGGGGGATATGGTACGCGCGAGCTACCAAGGAAGATAGGGCGGGCGGGCGAGCAGTGAGCGTGGGGAAATGGTGTGCGGCCGATGATGGGGAAGAGAGGAGGAAGAAGAGTGGAAGACGGGGAAGAAAGTGCATTAAATCTCAATTCTACTACTACTACCAGGATATACCGTCCTTCGGAGTGTAAATAGTTACACCGATGACATGTGGGTCTACCACAAGAGGGCCCATATGTCAGTTAATGGAGGATAGAAGTGTGCTCTACTGGCAAACATGATAGCAGTACTGGGTAAGGCTGATTTAGTAACACTAACACACTCGTTCAGCTTATTAATTAAGTGTCCCATCTGCGGCAACGTGTATTGTCACTCCACTGCGAAGACTAGTTGAATAGTTCTCTCTGACCGAGATGGGGAATAATGAATCGTGAAGACTTCCTTTCTACATTATCCCTATGCCTCTACGCTCACTTCACTCATTTTGCTCTGTACGTAGTCACTTGTTGAAATCTCTAGAAAGAAAAATACTCCATATTTGGGAACAGAGGGAGGATTTTACTCCATATTTGGGAACAGAGGGAGGATTTTACTACGTATTTGGGAACAGAGGGAGTATCACCATATGGAGGGAACAGAGGAAGCTTGGAATATGAACATGTCAATTGGAGGGAGTAAGCCCCATGCATGCATGCATGCATGCAACATGCAACACTCACACGTACACATGGACGCATGCAACACTCACGCACCCATGCGGCACACAGCACACGACTCAACACACACGGTCATGCTCAAGTGCTCAACCTACTCCCTACGTCCGTGAAAGACTATACATTTAGAGATTTACACATTGACCAGGGCATAATTAACGCCCAAAAGTAGAAGACTTATGTGTGCATGTGACCATTGAGAGAAGAAGATTAAATGAAGGTCGTTGCATGCTGTAATTAAGGATAGACATGTAGCCTCTACCTAGATCACAAGCTGGTGCATTAGTTAATCAATATCGATTTAGATTAAAGGCTAAATGCATTGGAAGTGTAGATGTACTACACTCTTTGTTTTTTAGCTGATTTCTTTGCTTTGCCAACTGACAGGTGGGACCCGGAAACCAGGTGACAATTTAACCGGTCAACAAAGTGCCATGTCGACTATGTGGCCGGTTAGTAGGGTGCAATACGGTGCTCTACGATGAGCTAGTGATCGTATAATCACCGCTAAACTATATATATTGACCGTAAAGAGCGTATTGTTACATATGTTGACCGCCAGTGTATTTTTCTCGTTTCAAATTAAGCCATATTAACCGGAAAGGGCGCAGTATGGAATAGTACTAGTACTGCTTTGATGTGTCCCGTCAACTCGCTGAACAAGGAGAATCTTGCTTACTACGCCTCTCCCTCACCCACGCGCGCGGTGGTTCGCAGGACGAGGAGAGGGTTTTGACTATAGCGCCCTCTCCCTCTCCCTCGCCCTCGTGGTGGACGTGCAACAGTTCAATTGGTGTCAGATTGCCAGAAGCATAATGTACTGTAGTATCATCATTGTTGGACCTTCCGAAGAGGCAAAGAGCCAAGTGCAAGGTTCACACGAGTACGAACTGTTGAACCTCCCGAAGAGCCGAAGAGCCAAGTGCAAGGTTTTATAGGAGTTGTCATCCTAGTAGGAGCGTAATACAACTATAGCAAACGATGCTACTATATGATGCCACCACGTCACGTATATCCAAAGTTGTGCCACCTTTTTTTCTCAAATAGCGTGTTGGAGCTCGTGCAACAACCACACAAGTTGCACGTACACATAACACATTTACTAGTAATAAATTCTAAAGGACAAATGCCAGTATGCCACACAATTTTATCTCCAATTCATGTGATAAATTTGTGCACGACTAGTCTACATATATTCACTGCGCTACCATTCACAATTTACCGTACTCCACTTACACGTTATAGATGGGCTACATGTCCTCCTCCAGGTTCCAGTCCGAGGTGTTCTTCATGGATGGCACGATCCATAGCGTTCGGAAACCGGTATCATTGTCGCAGCTTGCTAGTCCGGTTCCACACGATGGAGACTCATCCAAGCTAAAGCGGCATAAACCAGGGATAGCGTGTCCCAGGATGTCATTCATCCGGCGGTGCGCACTGAAGACACAACCATGCTCCATGAACGGCAGGCCTTCCGTGTCATGCACGGAAGGTGGCATCCACTTCACAATGGGGTAGCTGTCCCCAATGAAAAGCGAGTAATCTCCAAGAGTGTTCCTCGGCACCCACGTAGCATCACGGGGGTCGAACTCGGCGCCGTTCATCTGGTACACGCGACATCTCAGATCTGGACACATGGTGACGTACATAGTCAAGGTCCATGCATAATAATGTTGTGCTCAAATATGGCGGTCAGTAATACTATGCAGCAAATTGTACTACTCTGGTATAGAGGAAGTAAAATAACCGACTTATTATATATAGCCACTCTTGGCTACATGGATGAGATAGTAAGACATGGAAAAACAAAAATGGTGGCAGCTAGTGGGTTCAAGTTTTCAAGGGCCTATCTAGCTATACGCGTCCACTAAGGTAAAAAGTACTCCTACTAGTATGTAAGTAGAGTACTAGTACAACAATGAAAGAGAAGGCGAGAGGGTTAAAAAATGGAATACCCGGGTAGATCGTGACAGTCCGATCGTGGTAGATTGTGTGACCATGTTGCACATCAGTGGTACCATGGGTAATGACTGCTAAGATAGTTGATCCCAATATGCCAAAGTCAGCTACAAGGTTCCAGGTTAGACCGAATCCCAGATGCAAATGCACATCCAGGATCGGCAATCTTATTTTGATCGCGGGATGACTGGTCCCTGCAAAATAATGGAGTACCGTTAGGGATGCAAATGATGGTTTGTGCATTCCGTTTGTAATCTCCTGTACCGTAGGATTGCAACCAGATGAAACAAGTCCCCTGGCTTGTCACCGCGAAGATGCGGCCTAGATGGCGCACGGCGTTTTCGAACATGTAGGGGTACAAATCTGCCGCCGCCAACATGCGCTAGCCTCTGCCATTACTGCCTCTTGCATTGATGGCAATCCTTATGTCGAACACCGCAATGAGATAGTAATCATCGTAGCCGCGTCGCTTTGTCGGCGGGTCCGCAATTGCTATCTTCTTCAATATCATGTAGGCATCATGATACGTATTCAAGCCCAAATAGTCCGGAAGGCCGATCCCAATGCTGCAGAAGGTGTCTACCGGAACAGCCACACTGTTGTGGATTTTGTGCAAAATGATGGTGGTATCCGGCCGGAGGTATGCAAGCCAATCTTCGTTGGCACCGACCCAGACCTATATATAAGATGGCGGGTAGCGGAGAAATTACGGGATGGAAATGGAATAACTAAGCACTACATGATCAAAGATCAAACTCCATTACTGACCTACTCATCGGACAAAATCCGACTACCTCTCAACGTCGGCAACTCTAGCGGAGTCAACGAGCAACCATGGCCAGGGAGCGGTGGACTGTTTGAAGGATTGTCCCATAGAAGAATCTTCTCCTCGAGGACGCATGGAAGACCAACAAGCATGGCCTTTTCCCAAGCCTTTTTAAGCACCGTCTTGAAAAAGTTGGTGCAGGAAGCACCGAGTCTTGCGGTGGTGAGGACGTCAGAGCGGCGTGCGATTTCTCCCAGAGGATCGTCGTCCAAGGTCTCCCAGCCCCGACGAGGAGGAGAACCGCCTGGCAAATCCATGGGAGCATCAACGAACTGCCTTCTCTTCGGGGGGAGGGGAACTGGCGAGGAGGAGATAAGAGCGTAGTAACCACAGGGCCTCATCCCTTCCAATTGTAGATCATTCCTTAGCGAAGGGGTGAGGCTATTATTTACTACTTACTAGCATTATGGGACATTATGGGATTGCATTATACTGTAAATAATAGCACTAGTAAGAAGTTTTTGGCACCAGCTAGTAGTTTTTGGTGTGGATTAACAAATTGTGGGTATGTTTTTGCTATTTTTTTGTACACACCAACTAGTGTCAAAAAACGCCTTACATTATGTGACGGAGGAGTACGTACTCGTACAGTAGCAGTACTAGTACTACTTTCTCAACTAGTAGTGCGATGTACTGTACTTCTAGTACGGTGCACCAGTTTTGAACTCTTGAATCTCAGGGCCAAGGAGCTACAGTTGGAAGTGGAGGGTACTACTGTTCTCTAGAACCATCGTTGTACTATCAATGCAGGGAAAGTACACCTGCGTAGTGGCCTAGTGGGTACTCTTGGTTCTCTATTCAGCCGCTCCTCTCACATAGCTGGCCTACTCAGCCGCTCCTCTCATGCACACACTAGCAGCCTGTTTATCAATGATGGTTACTGCGGGGGCAGAACATTTGAGTTATTTGATACAGCGAGACTAGGCTTTTCTCTTCCATTTGTGGAGGTGTAATGGATCTCGTACTTTGTTAGTAGTTCCTTCTTTATGAATGAGATGAAGCAAAGCTTTTGCCTCCGTTTAAAAAAACACGTCAAGAGGAATTTCTTTTATAGTAGAGGCGATAATGGAGTGAAGTCCATGCATGCAACGCCACAAGATACAGAGTAGTAGTAGAGCACTTTACGTACAGAGCCATATTGCACAGTTCCCAATGCCCTGCCAGGCTTTTCCGGCTCCTCGGGCTTAATTGGGAGGCGCTAGTTTAAATATGCTACTAGCTGATGAGGAAGCTGCAAGCGAGGTGCAGCTAGGGCGAGCACGCGAGCCACGAGATGCTAGGAAGGAAAACTCGTTCACGTGGCTAGGCTATCCAGTGCACCCAGATTGTGGTGCCACACGTCCGTTTGACTTCAAAACTCAAACTACCCGTGTAAAATATTGGCTCGCAGCGAAGTTACTATTTAAAAAAGGCCGCCGTGCGTTCGGCCGGGATCAAACCCACGAAACAAGGTATACACTCCTGCGACCATTAGTACTACTCGTTGGAGTAAAACGCAACCTAGAATTGCCTTTTGTCGCTACTAGTACATTGTTCCTTACAAGAAACCGCTAATAATGCAAGAAACCGCTAATAATGCCAAGAAACTACTACCACTTGCATACGTGGCAGATTTAAGATAAGACTACCTTATCAACCATTGTACATGCTCTTACCAACCAGCCCTACCAAGAAACGACTACTCTACAAAGTGTCGTTATAGGCACGTTTCAACCCATGGCCCTGTTTGGATGCATTTGTTGTCAATCTAACCCTGCCATCCAAACACCACTTTGATTAGAGTTAGTTCAGGGTTAGAATCTAACCTCTGACTTAGAGTATCCAAACAGGGCCCATGTTGCCCATTAAGTCAACACCTTCTATTCGACCGGGCATTATGACTTGTGGGACCTACATGTCAGTCTGCACAAAAATCCCCGAGTGACCTCCTACCTCCGGCCCGTCCACCTAGTCATCCTCGGCCATGGGATGCAGCTACCAATGGTGGCAGAAGGCGAGGTTAAAACCGCCGGCGATGCGGAGACCATCTTGCAGCAGCTTGGATGCCAGCTCCATCCGGCGCTCGCGGTCGCTAGCTAGCCAAGATAGCTCTGCCCAGCTACTTGTCTGCAAGGTTTGCTAGCTAGATTGGCACGGCGGCACGGCGGCTTGCTCGCGCGTGCCGCACTAAGGCCAGCCATCTGGCTCGAGCGAAGGCCAGCGCGGCGGCTTGCTTGCTCGTGATTCACGCTCGGGCCAGTCTGCCAACCCGTGCGGAGGCCAGCGCGGCGTCCGGCCCGTCCAGCGGAGCGGCGGCCAACTCGCTCGTCACCGGCGCCACCGGCGAACACACATCAGTACAATTTGAAGTAATGTTCAGGAAAAATATTGATTTGAGGGGGAATAACAGGATAGGAGGTTAGATGTGGGTCCCTCGTGTCAACGGTCAAACAAAATGTGTTGGTTTAAGATGCCTCGTCAGCACGAACATGTGGGCCAACCCTGTCATAAATGGGTTTGAACTAACCTAATCGGTACTAGTAGGTAGTAGTTTTTGGCGTGGATTAAGAAATTTTGGGTATGTTTTTGCTATTTTTGTACAATAGATTCTTCCTAGGGCTGGTTGAAAGTGGTAGTTTTTTGTTAAATACTCTACATATTGTAAGTAGGAGTGAAAGTTAAGTTTTGGAACCCAATAAGCAAGGCTAGTTACATAGTGCATATGTGTACATGGTTGAAAGTAAATATCAGCCATGAGTGACTAATATCTTGATGGAAAACTCGAAACTATGGAATACTAGGGAAAAAATTGCATGGTTGGAAATACTAGCAATGTTCATGTGCGTTGCAACAAATCATAATTAGAATAATACTTATTCACAAACTTTATACAAAACACTCTAATTTTGATATACATATATCACTATAGATATATTATGTTTCAAATAGAATATATTCCTTGGGCTGTTTTGGTGAGGTCAAGGAGGGATGTGGTTGCTTTTAAGATACTAATTATGGGTTTTTCTGCAAATTGGTAGACAAGTGGGATGTTGGTAAGAAAAGGAAACAACTTACCTCACTGTCGTTAGATGTAGATCTAATGGTCACAAACGACGGATGGCAGACACACCATCATCACCAACTTAGTCTTCTGTAGGAGTACTAGCAAGATCCGTGCATTACACGGAACATCAAGATGCATTTTTTTATAAAAACACCCGTTGTGATTGACCCAAGCAGGAGTAATCCCATGTGTAAAAACTAATGATATCTCGAGAAATGGGAGATAAGGTGAAGAGGAGTGGGGCGTGGTGGTGATTGGTGGTCGGACTGAGCGGAGGCATGGGGATTAACGATGCCGACAGTGGCCTTTCCAGAGGCTTCCTTTCTTAATTTCTCAACAATGAGTTTGTTGGAGATAAGGATGAACGAGGGAAGGCCTTGTCTGAAAATGTGGAGAGGGGTGCGGGTATCCTTTAGTTTAATTTCCATCCGTCAGATATAGATTGGACGGTCTATATTGCAAGATGGCACGCGTAACATCATCACCAACTCGGTTTTTATAAGAGAATAATTATAAGTATGGAGATACAAACATATTATCGATACTTGTTTCCGTAAACTAGCATCTACATTCTATTCAACGCCTCAGCATGTGAGGCCTTAGCACAATGACTTGTCGACTGTGTAAAACAAAGGTTTTCCCGTCGCCGATAAGGAGGGGGTGACGGCGAGGCGCTTTTTGGCTTGCTCTAGTAGTATTCATACTAGGTGGTCTAAGCACGTGTAGATTTATTATTTTTCACGTCTCGTGTTCGCCGTACTGCCACGACTTTTGATGAATAGCTATAGACGGTAAGTTATTCACGAGGAACCCTTGTTGAGCGTGTTTGCGAGAGAGAGAGAGAGAGAGAGAGAGAGAGAGCGTGTGTGATATGTCTAGAGACTGAGGCAATGATAACAGATTCTTTGTGTCTATGTGTGTGGAGGATAGAGCGAGACATGTGCATGGGGCTTTGTGTTGTGTAACATGGAGACACATATACATAATTAGAGAGTGAGTGTGTGAGATACACATGCGGACATGGGGAGAGATGAGGATCCAGATTAATGGGTGTTTGTGCATGTCTGTGTGTGTTTGTGCACGCGTTTGTGTGTGAGAGGGAGTGTGTGTATGTGGAGTAGAGAGACCACTAATGATGTAAACCTAGTATAAGGGAAGGGGGGATGGTGTGACATGTAGTAGCGGGATAGCATGGGTGCGGGCGGGGGGAGCAGACTATTTGGAAGAGACATCGAGTGTATGTGTGGGAGGGGTGTGAGAGCGAGAGAGAGAGAGAGAGAGAGAGAGAGCTAGCGACGGATTGAGAGAGAGATAGAGAGAGAGAGAGCTAGCGACGGAGAGAGAGAGAGAGAGAGAGGGTGAGATAGGGGGCGTTTGTGTCTATAAATGGCGTATAGATAGGGAGACAATGTTGATGTTGTTTGATATTGGCCTATGTAAGGAGACGTAAGGGAAGCGACTCATCATGTGTGTGATAGGGACTTCATGAGAGATATAGAATAGATGGTGTAGAGAACAATGTGCGAGATCGATAACGGTGACACATTAGGGATCTATGGAAAGAGTCACGACATATATGTATACAGGGAGGAGCTGGGGCGGGTCGGCATGTGGGAGAGATAGAAAGAGGAGAGTGGTGCACAAGGAGACAAAGTGTGCTTGTTTGAAGTGGGGGTGGTGTGTGAGGTGAGTGTGCGAGAACCACATAACTAGGGAGATAGACGTTTGGGGGCGACGTTTTTTGTGTATGGGAAAGATACACTCTACATAGCGTGTGTGCTTGGGAAAGAGAGATGTCGGGAGACCTAGCTAGAGAGTGGGGGAAGAGATGTGTGCATGCCCAAGAGACAAAGTGATAGAGACCTATATTGGGGTCAGGACTTTAGAAAAGAGAGGGGTGTTAATGTGCTCGTGTGTTGGTGTTTGGGGGAGAGAACGACTTCTCTCTGTGTGCGGGGGCGACAAGGGGGCGGGGGGGTTGGCTTCAGATAAAGAGTGAGGTGTCTATATTTGAGGGACTTTAGCGTAATTGAGATATACATGGTCAATAGTGTGTGCACTCATGGTTGATCAATTTGTTTCACAGTTTGGACAATGAGATAAACGATACTTATGAATATGCATGATATACCTTGATGTACCAGAATTGCAAACCTAAGATTGGAATTTTGGAATTTGACTCCATCATTAGCTTTTGTAATTCATTTAAACCAAGGTACATCTTTTAAGCCAGGATTTCGTGATTTCAAATTCATATATCAAACCTAGAGATATACACATACGGGCATGTACAAACTTTATAATCATGCACTTTATTCATACACACACACATTTTTGCTTTTGTCATCATATTTAGGATAAACACATTTGGAATTTCATTTGAATTGGATCGTATGATGGTATTTGCTTGTAGTAGCTCAATGATACATATTTGAATTGAATGGACAATCTAAGTTTCGAGTTGGAAACATTGATTTTCAAAACTTGCACTTTTTTTGTGTGCAAAACAAACAAATTCTCGGCCATGATATCATAGTCGGTCGTACAAGAGCAGAATATAATTTCAGGCGCCAAAAGCTTTCAAACTTCCCGCTTACATCGAAATATCTCGTGCTCGACAGTTTAGCCCTGCGATATTCCTATTTTACCCCTGCCACATGAACGGAAAGGGTTGCTTTGGTAACTCCATTGTTTTCCCCTCTTTGCCCCCAACATTCTTCCCCAGAGCCCCTCCCCTTCCCCTCCCCGACCCCCCCAACCACGGCAAGCCGCCGAATCTAGTCCTCTGCTGCAGCGGTGGACCTCACACCCTGACGGATCTACCTTCCGCACCTTGCAACCCCCGACTGCCAACTCACCACTTCACCGGATCCGCTTCAGTGACTGGCTTGTCCACCTCTCCAGATCTCCTTGACCGCCATCATGGTCCACCGCACCGGATCTGCTTAACCGGCGCCCTCTTCCACCACAATGTAGGCCCTTCACCGACTCCCTCGTTCGTCCCTTCGCTGGCCCATCATACAAGGCCTTGTCCACCGCAACAGATCCGCCTCACTAAAAGCACTGTACAACGCGCCCGCCGAAGCCTTCATCCACTGCACCGGACCCGCTCCACGGACGCCATACTCAACTCCATCGGCCCTGCTTTTCCGACATCGCAGCCTCATCAGGTTATTTTGATTTGTACTCCTTCGGTTTTTCTCTTTATCATGCAACTATTCACTTACCACAGATGAGCTTTCTTGTATGTCGACAGGCGCCACAACCGTAGCACCGGAGCCGCTTCAGCGACGGCGACAGCCGGCCCAAACTCAACCGCAACACGAGCACCATCGACGATCCTTAGCTATCGAGTATGCCAACGATACCCATACGCCACCGAGAATCAGGTACTATTATCCAATGGCCGGTGCCTACATTCACTTTCTTAGCATAAGCATCGCACCTTTGAATTTCTTCAGGGCATCATTCAGTTTTTCATGAGACGCATTATTCTGCTTGCACCTGTAGGGCCATACTTCTGGCAGTGATCATGTCACATGTGCTAAATTACATACCAGTGCACATATAGTTAATATTCTTTACTTTTGTCCTAAGTATTACTGTACTTCCTAGATATCACTGCCTACTATTTTACTTCTTGCATGCTATATTTATGATAATGGTGTTGTTCTGATGCCACTTGTTGGTTCCATCAGACTGCTTCATGTTCTCTATGCTTAATTACACATCAGCAAACTAGCATGTGGTTCCATTGGTTTTTGTTCGTTTTACCCTACGCTTTCTGATGCTAGCTATTACATCACTGCTCCGAGCCTCTGTTCATTACTTTTTTGTGTGTTCTTGATCTTCCCAAGTTGCATGACTAATTTGATGCTTCTATTAATTATGGAGCTGCCAACCCCATCAAGCAAAATATTTGTTCTTTTGGGGCTGGCACCTCGAACAAGCATAAAAATAGAGGGAAACAGATATATTGTCGTGTATGCACACACCCTTCTTTCATTAGTTTAGATGAACCATTGATGATCAATTCGAACCAGTGCATGCGATTAAAATTAATTTTACCTAAATAGAGGGTGAAGAATAAACTACAACAAGTAGATTTGCAACCACGGGATGTTGACGGTATCTTCAAAGAACATTGCAACAGCAGCGAAGCTTCACAGCAACATATGGTAAGCCAGTGTGGTTTAGTACATGTGAAATGTAATGCGTGTGGGCTGCTTTCTTGGCTTGTGCCCTCAACCTATAATCCTACAGAATAACAAATAGTTCAGTTGTCTACTTTGTTGTATTGCTTGATTCGAATGCTTGTTTGTTACTTGTTACGCTATACCTGAGTTGGCCAATATGTCAGCAGTGCCTGTTGTACTATCGTAAAGAAATGCATGCCTAGTTCATTTGAGTCCTTAACTTTTCCTCTGAACTTCATCACAAGACTGTCTTCGTAGTTTATATGAGGCGACACTGTTAAGTGCTTTCTCAGATTATTTCAACTGCTTAGATGCCTTGGCAACTTAAATATAGCGGTGGTACACTCCCTTTCAACTAGGGATGTCAATTGGGTCCCGTTTAATCCCGATTAAAGTCCACTAGTGAAAGGATCGGGAAGAGGTGTCTAGAGGGGGGTGAATAGACTCTTAGCAAGACAAGTTGCAGTTTTTAAATTCTTTAAGTTGAAGTGGAGTTTCAGCACAAGTTCAAACATTCTCATCACAATTCAAGCAAGCATGAAAAGAGTATATGAGCAGCGGAAAGTAAATCATGCAGTTTGGAAGAATGTAAAGGGATGGGATTGGAGTGTGCAAACGCAATTGGAGACACCGAGATTTTTATCCGTGGTTTCGATAGGTGGTGCTATCATACATCCACGTTGATGGAGACTTCATCCCACGAAGGGTAACGGTTGCGCAAGGGCTCCACCCATGAATGGTCCACGAAGAAGCAACTTTGTCTATCCCACCATGGCCATCGCCCACGAAGGACTTGCCTCACTAGAGTAGACCTTCACGAAGTAGACGATCTCCTTACCCGTACAAACTCCTTGGTTCAGCTCTACAATCTTGACGAAGGCTCCCAAGTGACACCTAACCAATCTAGGAGACACAACTCTCCAAGAGGTAATAGATGGTGTGTTGATGATGAACTCCTTGCTCTTGTGCTTCAAATGATAGTCTCCCCAACACTCAACTCTCTCTCATAGGATTGGATTTGGTAGAAAGATGATTTGAGTGGAAAGCAACTTGGGGAAGGATAGAGATCAAGATTTATGTGGTTGGAATGGAATATCTTGGTCTCAACACAAGTGTAGGTGGTTCTCTCTTAGAAAATTTATGTTGGAAGTGTAGGCACGTTCTGATGGCTCTCTCCACGAATGAAGAGTGGGTGGAGGGGATTATATAGCCTCCACACAAAATCTAACCGTTACACACAAATCACCAAACTCGGTGGGACCGAATCAAAAAACTCGGTCAGACCGATTTAGTTCAAAATGTGAACGTTAGGATTTTCGATGGGACTGACAAGATCAACTCGGTGGGACCGATGTGCTAGGGTTAGGGTAAAGCCTAATCTCGGTTTGACCGATTACACAAACTCGGTGGGACCGATTTGGGTAATAAGCAAAACAGAGAGTTGGCCAAGAAAACTTGATGGTACCGATTTCATATTTCAGTGAGACCGAAATTAATGTAACAGGAAACGGAGAGTTTGCAAGCCCATCTAGGTGAGACCGAATTGATTAGGGTTTGTGGCAGTGGCTATGTCACGTGAACTCGGTGGCGCCGGATAGAAAGTTCTGTGGGGCCAAGTTTAACTTTTGGTTTGGGACATATGTGGATATGAGAAAGTGGTTGAGGGTTTTGGAGTATATCACTAAGAACTTTGAGCAAGCAAGCCATTAGGCAACACCTCATCCCTTCTTAATAGTATTGGCTTTTCCTATGGACTCAATGTGATCTTGGATCACTAAAATAGAAAATGTAGAGTCCTGAGCTATGAGCTTGAGCCAATCCTTTGTCCTTATCATCATGAAGGAGTTCCACATCCTCTAGTCCATGCCACTCCATTGTTGAACTTATCTAAAGCATACTAGATGAAAAAATTAGTCCAACAAGAAATATGTTGACATTAATTACCAAAATCACCCAGGGAGCACTTGTGCTTTCAATCTCCCCCTTTTTGGTAATTGATGACAATATACATCAAAGCTTTAGATAAAGATATAGAGAATAACAAGTAAAGCTTTGGAAAGACATGTAACATGCATAGGCTCCCCCTACATGTATGCAATCATGTGAATATGGAACATAAGAGCATATGAGTGCATAATCATGACAGAGCAAGCAATGTGTTACATGTATATTTGCTATATGCATGAGAGCAAAAGATGTGAATATAGGAAATGTACCTTCATGCTCATGAGTCCTTCTTGCAAACTGTATGTACATCAGCAAGAAATCCTCATGCACATGACTGTGATGCATATACTTACCTTGTGGTCTTGAGTTGGCTTAGAAAGGGACGAACCTGAGTAAACAAGGTTAGATAACGCAGATACATCTACTTAGCCAGAGCAAACAAAAAGAACCACAAGAGTACCAAGATTGGGATGACATGTAGAGTATGAGCACTGGATACTCTATTAGATATAGACATGTCCCCAAAGGTAAAGCTATGCAATGAATTCGAAGATTTTCTTCCCTTAGATGTCTTGCCCCCTTAATCTTATATGGGATACTGGGAGAAGATAGGGAATAGAAAATCAGAGCAAAGAAAATACACAAACAACATGAACATGTCTTTCCCCTCTAAAGACATGTGACTTCTCTCCTCTTGAACACCAAGCATCTGGGGTATGTAATTTTTCTCTCCCTCTGTTTGAAGCATTCTCTCCCCTTAAGCTTTGATGTGAACTCTCTCTCCCCCTTTGACATCAATTCCCAAGAAGGGATCCTCTGGAGTGTGAGTCAAAATCGGTTTGGTCCTAGAGTCACAGAGCAAAGTGGCGTATAAAATGTCATGCTGGTAGAGGACAAAAATCATTGAGTGGAGCTGGAGCAAAAAGGAAATGCAGAATCAAGTGGCAAGTTGTTTTGTCTGCAGTGAAATCGGTGGCACCGATGTGTGTGCTTTGATTGCACCGAAAGGATTCGGTTGGACCGAAAGCAACAGATCGGTGTGATCGAGTTTATCACATAGAAAGCACTTGTCATGTCAGCTCACTAGGTAAGAAAGATATCTCAAGAATTTGCAATGAATTTACTGAAGAATTTGCAAGGAATTGGATGCAAGAAATGCAGAACAAAACAGAGAAAAGAAAATCTGGATGAAGTTTTTTTTATTTTTTTTATTTTGAAGGGGAAAACAAGCATGCATGAGACAAATGCAAGAACATGGAGAAACACAAGAGGACTTCATCTGGAAATGGGAGGTGACAAAGTCACCTATGTTAGAGTATATTAACTTAGGAGTCAAGTGAGGGCACTTGATCATGGGTCATACTCATTGTTTAAGCTCACAATGGGGTTACCATTTTTCGTTTAAGCATTTTGATGTATTCACATCTTGTTGAGTTGCTTCGACCTATGACTTCAGGTAAAGCTTCTCTAAAGGACTTGCGATCAGGCCCGCGGGAAAAGGAACCTGAAACAAGAAAAAGGTAAAAGTATGTTTGTCCAGGATCTGTCTGGCCGAACAGTAGACCCCGGGTTATCTTGTGCCTCCGTCGATGTCCATGGAATTTTGAGTGCGTAATTGTGTACGCGTGGTACGAATGCCACTACCTCATTGGGACTGGGACTTAGGCCAGATTGCTAGTCTAACTCTTGACAAGCCGCGCTGTCCTGTTGCAGTGTAGTCCGGGACCTCTTAATGAGGTCCGAGGGCTCGGCGGCCGTACTATGGTGCTGCTTGAGAAGGCCACTATGTACTTCTGCTGCTAGGGCGGCGGTGTGCTCCTCTGTTCGGAGGGAGCATTCCGTATTGCCATTGACTGTTATGACACCGCGTGGGCCGGGCATCTTGAGCTTGAGATAAGCGTAGTGTGGCTCTGCGTTGAATCTAGCAAACGCGGTTCGTCCGAGCAGCGCGTGATAGCCGCTGTGGAAGGGGACGATGTCGAAGATTAATTCTTCGCTTCGGAAGTTGTCCAGAGAACCGAAGACCACTTCCAGCGTGATTGAGCCCGTACAGCGGGCCTCTACGCCTGGTATGACTCTTAAAGGTAGTCTTTGTTGGTTTGATTCGCGAGGGGTGAATGCCCATCTTCCGCACTGTGTCCTGATAAAGTAGGTTGAGGCTGCTACCACCGTCCATCAGGACTCGTGTTAGGTGAAACCCGTCAATAATTGGGTCGAGGACTAGTGCGGCTGAACCGCCATGGCGAATACTAGTTGGGTGATCCCGGCGATCAAAGGTGATCGGGAATGATGACCACGGGTTGAATTTTGGGGCGACTGGCTCTACCGCGTAGACGTCCCTAAGATCTCTCTTATGCTCCCTTTTGGGGATGTGTGTAGCGTATATCATGTTCACCATTTTGACTTGAGGGGGGGGGATTTCTTCTGCCCCCCAGTGTTTGGCTGCCGAGGCACTTCTTCCTCGTCCTCACTTTGTGATCCCTTTTCCTTGTTTTCGGCATTTAACTTGCCAGCCTGCTTGAAAACCCAACAATCTCTGTTGGTATGATTAACTTGCTTATCCGGGGTGCCGTGTATCTGGCACGGACGGTCGAGTATGCGGTCTAGGCTGGAAGGTCCTTCATTGTTCCTTTTGTAGGGCTTTTTCCGTTGGCCGGACTTGGAGCCAGTGAATCCGGCATTGATCATGGTGTCATCGGTGTTGTTGCCTTGCTTCGGCGTTTGTGTCTATTGCGTCGGAGCTTGTTGTGTTATTCTTGGCCTCGGAGGAGCCTATCTCGCTAGCTGTGTTGTTACTACGGGCCAGCCAACTATCCTCTCCCGGGCAAAAGCGGGTCATGGGTGCCGTGAGGGCTGCCATGGACTTCGGCTTTTCTGGGCTGAGGTGGCATGCTAGCCATTCATCATGGATGCTGTGTTTGAAGGCTGCTAAGGCCTCGGCATCCGGACAGTCAACGATCTGGTTCTTTTTGGTTAGGAACCTAGTCCAGAATTTTCTGGCTGATTCTCCAGGTTGTTGAACTATGTGGCTTAAGTCATCAGCGTCTGGTGGACGGACATATGTTCCCTGGAAGTTGTCCAGGAAGGCTTCTTCCAAGTCCTCCCAACTGCCGATAGAATTTTCAGGCAGGCTGTTAAGCCAGTGCTGAGCTGGCCCTTTGAGATTTAGTGGGAGGTATTTAATGGCGTGGAGGTTATCTCCTCGAGCCATATGGATATGGAGAATGAAATCCTCAATCCGTACTGCGGGATCGGTTGTGCCGTTGTATGATTCAATGTTGACAGGCTTGAACCCCTCGAAGAATTCATGATCCAGTACTTCATCTGTGAAGCAGAGAGGGTGTGCAGCGCCTCTATATCGGGCCGCGTCGTGGCGTAGCTCTGACGGAGTCCGTCTGTGGTATTCGGCCCGGGCGTGGTTAGATTTATCATGTCCGAATAGGTAGCCGTCATCGTGCCTCAAGGCACGCCCTCGCGATCCGTAGATCGATCTTGTATGTCCTGCTCTATCGTCCAGGATCTGCCGGAGGTCGTACGTGTGACCCCAAACTTTTCCGTCTCTATCTTTACGAGGCGGTGGGGCAGGCTGCTGTTCGGGCTGAGTTGCCGCTTTATCCCGGCTGCGGGGTGGCCGGTCGGCCGCCCTGTCTCGACCATGTGGTGGTCGTTCTGCATTACGCAAGGGAGATGTATGCTCTGGTGCTTCCTCGTTGAATTGGGGTAGCAGTCTGCGTTTCGGGCAGCTCTTTGTTGGTTGCCTGAGGCCGTATTCTTCGGCTATCAGGACATCAGTCCACCTGTCTATGAGCAGATCTTGTTCAGCTTGAAACTGCTGCTGTTTGTTTTTCAGGCTCCTTGCAATGGCTAGGAGCTGAAGCTTAAAGCACTCCTGCTCCAGAGGATCCTCATGCATGATGAAGTCTTCGTTGCCGAGGCTTGTCTCCTCTTTGGAGTGTGGCCGGTAGCTGTCGTCCTCCGAGTCATCTTCTATGGCCTGTTCGTCAGGGTTGTCTTGCCTATTGTCATGTTCCTCCTATTCGGATGTAGCTCCGACAGGGTCTTCATTGTTTTCAACGTTTCCTGGAGTACTATTCTCTTCGGTGCCGGTGTTGTCATCCTTTGAGCGACGAGGCTTAGAACGGCGTTTGGGGCGTGGGCGCTTGGACTGCGTTGTTGGGGAACGTTGCAGAAAATTAAAAATTTTCCTACGGTTTCACCAAGATCCATCTATGAGTTCATCTAGCAACGAGTATTCAGATTAGATAGCATCTACATACCACTTTGTAGATCGCAACGGAAGCGTTCGAGTGAACGTGGATGAGGTAGTCGTACTTGCCGTGATCCAATTCACCGATGATCTAGTACCGAACGGACGGCACCTCCGCGTTCAACACACGTACGGGACGGGAGACGTCTCCTCCTTCTTGATCCAGCAAGGGGGAAGGAGAGGTTGAGGAAGGTCCAGCACGACGGTGTGGTGGTGGATGCAGCAGAACTCCGGCAGGGCTTCGCTAAGCAACTACGGGAGGAGGAGGAGGTGTTGCAGGGAGGAGGGGGCGCCAGGGCATATGGTGCGCTGCCCCCCACCCCTGCCCCCCTTTATATAGATGCATTAGAGGGGGGGAGGGCGCAGCCTTGCCCCTTCCTCCAAGGAAGGGGTGCGGCCAAGAGGGGGGGAGGAGTCCATCCTCCCCAAGGCACCTCGGAGGTGCCTTCCCCCCTTTGGACTCTCCCTCCTCCAAGTTTCCTTGGCGCATGGGCCCTTGGGGATGGTTCCCCTTGGCCCAAGCAGGCCAAGGCGCACCCCTAAGGCCCATGTGGCCCACCAAGGCAGGTGGCCCCACCTGGTGGACCCCGGGACCCCTCCGGTGGTCCCGGTACAATACCGATAACACCGAATCTTGTCCCGATGGCCAAAATAGCACTTCCTATATATAATTCTTTACCTCCGGACCATTCCGGAACTCCTCGTGACGTCCGGGATCTCATCCGGGACTCCGAACAAGATTCGGGTTACTGCACATACATATCTTCATAACCCTAGCGTCACCGAACCTTAAGTGTGTAGACCCTACGGGTTCGGGAGACATGCAGACATGACCGAGACGGCTCTCGGGCAATAACCAACAGCGGGATCTGGATACCCATGTTGGCTCCCACATGCTCCACGATGATCTCATCGGATGAACCACGATGTCAAGGATTCAATTAATCCCGTATACGATTCCCTTTGTCAATCGGTATTTTACTTGCCCGAGATTCGATCGTCGGTATACCAATACCTCGTTCAATCTCGTTACCGGCAAGTCACTTTTCTCGTTACCGTAATGCATGATCCCATGATCAAACACTTTGATCACCTTGAGCTCATTATGATGATGCATTACCGAGAGGGACCGGTGATACCTCTCCGTCAAGCGGAGTGACAAATCCCAGTCTCGATCCATGTCAACCCAACAGACACTTTCAGAGATACCCGTAGTATACCTTTATAGTCACCCAGTTACGTTGTGACGTTTGGCACACCCAAAGCACTCCTACGGTATCCGGGAGTTACACGATCTCATGGTCTAAGGAAAGGATACTTGACATTGGATAACTCTAGCAAACGAACTATGCGATCTTATGCTATGTTTAGGATTGGGTCTTGTCCATCACATCATTCTCCTAATGATGTGATCCCGTTATCGATGACATCTAATGTCCATAGTCAGGAAACCATGACTATCTGTCGATCAACAAGCTAGTCAACTAGAGGCTCACTAGGGACATGTTTGTTGTCTGTTATTCACACATGTATTACGATTTCCGGATAACACAATTATAGCACGCATAAAGACAATTATCATGAATAAGGAAATATAATAATAATGCTTTTATTATTGCCTCTAGGGCATATTTCCAACAGTCTCCCACTTGCACTAGAGTCAATAATCTAGTTACATTGTGATGAATCGAACACCCATAGAGTTCTGGTGCTGATCATGTTTTGCCTTAGGGAGAGGTTTAGTCAACGGATCTGCGACATTCAGATCCGTGTGCACTTTACAAATCTCTATGTCTCCATCTTGAACATTTTCACGAATGGAGTTGAAGCGACGCTTGATGTGCCTAGTCTTCTTGTGAAACCTGGGCTCCTTTGCAAGTGCAATAGCTCCAGTGTTGTCACAGAAGAGCTTGATTGGCCCCGACACATTGTGTATGACTCCGAGGTCGGTGATGAACTCCTTCACCCAAATTGCTTCATGTGCTGCCTCCGAGGCTAACATGTACTCCGCTTCACATGTAGATCCCGCCACGACGCTTTGCTTGCAACTACACCAGCTTACTGCCCCACCATTCAAAATATACACGTATCCGGTTTGTGACTTAGAGTCATCCAGATCTGTGTCGAAGCTAGCGTCGACGTAACCTTTTACGACGAGCTCTTCGTCACCTCCATAAACGAGAAACATTTCCTTAGTCCTTTTCAGGTACTTCAGGATATTCTTGACCGCTGTCCAGTGTTCCTTGCCAGGATTACTTTGGTACCTACCTACCAAACTTACGGCAAGGTTTACATCAGGTCTGGTACACAGCATGGCATACATAATAGAACCTATGGCTGAGGCATAGGGGATGACGCTCATCTCTTCTATTTTTTCTGTCGTGGTCGGACATTGAGCTGAGCTCAATTTCACACCTTGTAACACAGGTAAGAACCCTTTCTTAGATTGATCCATATTGAATTTCTTCAATATCTTATCAAGGTATGTGCTTTGTGAAAGACCTATGAGGCGTCTCGATCTATCTCTATAGATCTTGATGCCTAATATATAAGCAGCTTCTCCAAGGTCCTTCATTGAAAAACTTTTATTCAAGTAGGCCTTAATGCTGTCCAAGAGTTCTATATCATTTCCCATCAAAAGTATGTCGTCTACATATAATATGAGAAATGCTACAGAGCTCCCACTCACTTTCTTGTAAACACAGGCTTCTCCATAAGTCTGTGTAAACCCAAACGCTTTGATCATCTCATCAAAGCGAATGTTCCAACTCCGAGATGCTTGCACCAGCCCATAAATCGAGCGTTGGAGCTTGCATACCTTGTCAGCATTCTTAGGATCGACAAAACCTTCCGGCTGCATCATATACAATTCTTCCTTAAGGAAACCATTAAGGAATGCCGTTTTGACGTCCATTTGCCATATCTCATAATCATAGTATCCGGCAATTGCTAACATGATTCGGACGGACTTCAGCTTCGCTACCGGTGAGAAAGTCTCATCGTAATCAACCCCTTGAACTTGTCGATAACCCTTAGCGACAAGCCGAGCTTTATAGATGGTCACATTACCATCCGCGTCTGTCTTCTTCTTAAAGATCCATTTATTTTCTATGGCTCGCCGTTCAACGGGCAAGTCAGTCAAAGTCCATACTTCGTTTTCATACATGGATCCTATCTCGGATTTCATGGCTTCCAGCCATTTGTCGGAATCCGGGCCGGCCATTGCTTCCTCATAGTTCGAAGGTTCACCGTTGTCTAACAACATGATTTCCAAGACAGGGTTGCCGTACCACTCTGGTGCGGAACGTGTCCTTGTGGACCTTCGAATTTCAGTAGGAGCTTGATCAGAAGTATCTTGATCATAATCATTAATTTCCTCTCTAGTCGGTGCAGGCACCTCAGGAACGATTTCTTGAGTTTCGCCATTTTCCGGTTCAAGAGGTAATACTTCATCAAGTTCTACTTTCCTCCCACTTACTTCTTTCGAGAGAAACTCTTTCTCCAGAAAGGATCCATTCTTGGCAACAAAGATCTTGCCTTCGGATCTGAGGTAGAAGGTATACCCAACAGTTTCTTTAGGGTATCCTATGAAGACGCATTTTTCCGATTTGGGTTCGAGCTTTTCAGGTTGAAGTTTCTTGACATAAGCATCGCATCCCCAAACTTTTAGAAACGACAGCTTGGGTTTCTTCCCAAACCATAATTCATACGGTGTCGTCTCAACGGATTTCGACGGAGCCCTATTCAAAGTGAATGCGGCAGTCTCTAAAGCATAGCCCCAAAAAGATAGCGGTAAGTCGGTAAGAGACATCATAGATCGCACCATATCTAATAGAGTGCGATTACGACGTTCGGACACACCATTACGCTGAGGTGTTCCAGGCGGCGTGAGTTGTGAAACTATTCCACATTTTCTTAAGTGTGTGCCAAATTCATGACTCAAGTATTCTCCTCCACGATCTGATCGTAGAAACTTGATCTTTCTATCACGTTGATTTTCAACCTCACTCTGAAATTCCTTGAACTTTTCAAAGGTCTCAGACTTGTGTTTCATTAAGTAGATATACCCATATCTACTCAAGTCATCAGTGAGGGTGAGAACATAACGATAGCCTCCGCGAGCCTCAACACTCATTGGACCGCACACATCGGTATGTATGATTTCCAATAAGTTGGTTGCTCGCTCCATTGTTCCTGAGAACGGAGTCTTGGTCATTTTACCCATGAGGCATGGTTCGCACGTGTCAAATGATTCATAATCAAGAGACTCTAAAAGTCCATCTGCATGGAGCTTCTTCATGCGTTTGACACCTATGTGACCAAGGCGGCAGTGCCACAAATATGTGGGACTATTGTTATCAACTTTAACTCTTTTGGTACTCACACTATGAATATGTGTATCATCACGTACGAGATTCATCAAGAATAAACCATTAACCATCGGAGCATGACCATAAAACATATCTCTCATATAAATAGAACAACCATTATTCTCGAATTTAAATGAGTAGCCATCTCGAATTAAACGAGATCCAGATACAATGTTCATGCTCAAACTTGGCACTAAATAACAATTATTGAGGTTTAAAACTAATCCCGTAGGTAAATGCAGAGGCAGCGTGCCGACGGCGATCACATCGACCTTGGAACCATTCCCGACGCGCATCGTCACCTCGTCCCTCGCCAGTCTCCGTTTATTCCGCAGCTCCTGCTTTGAGTTACAAATATGAGCAACTGCACCGGTATCAAATACCCAAGAGCTACTACGAGTACTGGTAAGGTACACATCAATTACATGTATATCACATATACCTTTGGTTTTGCCGGTCTTCTTGTCCGCTAAGTATTTGGAGCAGTTCCGCTTCCAGTGACCACTTCCCTTGCAATAAAAACACTCAGTCTCGGGCTTGGGTCCATTCTTTGGCTTCTTCCCGGCAACTTGCTTACCGGGCGCGGCAACTTCCTTGCCGTCCTTCTTGAAGTTCTTTTTACCCTTGCCCTTCTTGAACTTAGTGGTTTTATTCACCATCAACACTTGATGCTCCTTCTTGATTTCTACCTCTGCTGATTTCAGCATAGCATATACCTCAGGAATGGTCTTTACCATCCCCTGCATATTGTAGTTCATCACAAAGCTCTTGTAGCTAGGTGGAAGCGACTGGAGGATTCTGTCAATGACCGCTTCTTCCGGGAGATTAACTTCCAGTTGAGTCATGCGGTTGTGCAACCCAGACATTTTGAGTATGTGTTCACTGACAGAACTATTTTCCTCCATCTTACAGCTAAAGAATTTGTCGGAGACTTCATATCTCTCGACCCGAGCATGAGCTTGGAAAACCATTTTCAGCTCTTCGAACATCTCATATGCTCCATGTCTCTCAAAACGCTTTTGGAGTCCCGGCTCTAAGCTGTAAAGCATGCCGCACTGAACGAGGGAGTAATCATCGCAACGTGACTGCCAAGCGTTCATAACGTCTTGTTCTGCAGGGAGAATAGGTGCGTCACCCAGCGGTGCTCTTAGGACATAATCTTTCTTGGCAGCTATGAGGATAATCCTCAGGTTCCGGACCCAGTCCGTATAGTTGCTACCATCGTCTTTCAGCTTGGTTTTCTCTAGGAACGCGTTGAAGTTGAGGACTACGTTGGCCATTTGATCTACAAGACATATCGTAAATATTTAGACTAAATTCATGATAATAAAGTTCATTCAATCAAATTATTTAATGAACTCCCACTTAGATAGACATCCCTCTGTTAGTCATCTAAGTATTACATGATCCGAGTCAACTAGGCCGTGTCCGATCATCACGTGAGACGGACTAGCCAACATCGGTGAACATCTTCATGTTGATCGTATCTTCTATACGACTCATGCTCGACCTTTCGGTCTTCTGTGTTCCGAGGCCATGTCTGTACATGCTAGGCTCGTCAAGTCAACCTAAGTGTTTTGCGTGTGTAAATCTGTCTTACACCCGTTGTATGCGAACGTAAGGACCTATCACACCCGATCATCACGTGGTGCTTCGGAACGACGAACCTTAGCAACGGTGCACAGTTAGGGTGAACACTTTCTTGAAATTATTATGAGGGATCATCTTATTTACTACCGTCGTTCTAAGTAAACAAGATGCAAAACATGATAAACATCACATGCAATCAAATAATAAACGTGACATGATATGGCCAATATCACATAGCTCCTTCGATCTCCATCTTGGGGCTCCATGATCATCTTGTCACCGGCTTGACACCATGATCTTCATCATCATGATCTTCATCATCGTGTCTCCATGAAGTTGCTCACCAACTATTACTTCTACTACTATGGCTAACGCGTTTAGCAATAAAGTAAAGTAACTCACATGGCGATTCTCAATGACACGCAGGTCATACAAAAAATAAAGACAACTCCTATGGCTCCTGCCGGTTGTCATACTCATCGACATGCAAGTCGTGATTCCTATTACAATAGCATGAAAATCTCATACATCACATATAGATCATTCATCATACATCACAACTTTGGCCATATCATATCACAAAGCACTTGCTGCAAAAACAAGTTAGACGTCCTCTAATTGTTGTTGCAAGTTTTACGTGGCTGAATTAGGGTTCTAGCAAGAACGTTTTCTTACCTACGTTCAAACCACAACGTGATTTGTCAATCTCTATTTACCCTTCATAAGGACCCTGTTCATCGAATCCTGATCCAACTAAAGTAGGAGAGACAGACACCCGCCAGCCACCTTATGCAACTAGTGCATGTTAGTCGGTGGAACCGGTCTCACGTAAGCGTACGTGTAAGGTTGGTCCGGGCCGCTTCATCCCACAATACCGCTGAATCAAGATTGACTAGTAACGGCAAGAAGAATTGACAACATCTACGCCCACAACAAATTGTGTTCTACTCGCACAAGAAGAACTATGCATAGACCTAGCTCATGATGCCACTGTTGGGGAACGTTGTAGAAAATTAAAATTTTTCCTACGGTTTCACCAAGATCCATCTATGAGTTCATCTAGCAACGAGTATTCAGATTAGATAGCATCTACATACCACTTTGTAGATCGCAACGGAAGCGTTCGAGTGAACGTGGATGAGGTAGTCGTACTTGCCGTGATCCAATTCACCGATGATCTAGTACCGAACGGACGGCACCTCCGCGTTCAACACACGTACGGGACGGGAGACGTCTCCTCCTTCTTGATCCAGCAAGGGGGAAGGAGAGGTTGAGGAAGATCCAGCACGACGGTGTGGTGGTGGATGCAGCAGAACTCCGGCAGGGCTTCGCTAAGCAACTACGGGAGGAGGAGGAGGTGTTGCAGGGAGGAGGGGGCGCCAGGGCATATGGTGCGCTGCCCCCCACCCCTGCCCCCCTTTATATAGATGCATTAGAGGGGGGAGGGCGCAGCCTTGCCCCTTCCTCCAAGGAAGGGGTGCGGCCAAGAGGGGGGGAGGAGTCCATCCTCCCCAAGGCACCTCGGAGGTGCCTTCCCCCCTTTGGACTCTCCCTCCTCCAAGTTTCCTTGGCGCATGGGCCCTTGGGGCTGGTTCCCCTTGGCCCAAGCAGGCCAAGGCGCACCCCTAAGGCCCATGTGGCCCACCAAGGCAGGTGGCCCCACCTGGTGGACCCCGGGACCCCTCCGGTGGTCCCGGTACAATACCGATAACACCGAATCTTGTCCCGATGGCCAAAATAGCACTTCCTATATATAATTCTTTACCTCCGGACCATTCCGGAACTCCTCGTGACGTCCGGGATCTCATCCGGGACTCCGAACAAGATTCGGGTTACTGCACATACATATCTTCATAACCCTAGCGTCACCGAACCTTAAGTGTGTAGACCCTACGGGTTCGGGAGACATGCAGACATGACCGAGACGGCTCTCGGGCAATAACCAACAGCGGGATCTGGATACCCATGTTGGCTCCCACATGCTCCACGATGATCTCATCGGATGAACCACGATGTCAAGGATTCAATTAATCCCGTATACGATTCCCTTTGTCAATCGGTATTTTACTTGCCCGAGATTCGATCGTCGGTATACCAATACCTTGTTCAATCTCGGTACCGGCAAGTCACTTTTCTCGTTACCGTAATGCATGATCCCATGATCAAACACTTTGATCACCTTGAGCTCATTATGATGATGCATTACCGAGAGGGCCCGGTGATACCTCTCCGTCAAGCGGAGTGACAAATCCCAGTCTCGATCCATGTCAACCCAACAGACACTTTCAGAGATACCCGTAGTATACCTTTATAGTCACCCAGTTACGTTGTGACGTTTGGCACACCCAAAGCACTCCTACGGTATCTGGGAGTTACACGATCTCATGGTCTAAGGAAAGGATACTTGACATTGGATAACTCTAGCAAATGAACTATGCGATCTTATGCTATGTTTAGGATTGGGTCTTGTCCATCACATCATTCTCCTAATGATGTGATCCCGTTATCGATGACATCTAATGTCCATAGTCAGGAAACCATGACTATCTGTCGATCAACAAGCTAGTCAACTAGAGGCTCACTAGGGACATGTTTGTTGTCTGTTATTCACACATGTATTACGATTTCCGGATAACACAATTATAGCACGCATAAAGACAATTATCATGAATAAGGAAATATAATAATAATGCTTTTATTATTGCCTCTAGGGCATATTTCCAACATGCGTCTCAGAGGTTTTATTCGCATCTGGCTCTTTGTTGTCCTCGCAAGATCCTTTGGGTGTATCAACCATGTACACGTCATAAGAAGAGGTAGCCGTCCAACGTCCGGTGAATGGCGGGTCTTGGCCTTGCTCCATATTGGCATCGTCGTCCATATCGTCGATGTCTTCGGAGCCATAGTCAAGCACGTCGGCTAAGTCATCGACAGTGGCTATGAAGTGGGTGGCGGGTGGGAAGCAAAATTCCTTGTCATCCGTCTCTAGCTCGACCCGAACATAGTTCGGCTGTGAGTCCTCCTCCGAGGATAAGTTCTTTAAAGAATTTAGTATGTCACCGAAAGGCGAGTGCTGGAAGAAGTCTGCGGCGCTAAACTCGAAAATCGATAACCGATCCAGCTTGGTGTCCGCAGGCGCGTCTAATCTGGAAAGTGTAGCCGAAAACAAGTCCGGGGTTCCATTGATGCAAGTATTGCAGGATGTCGAGTCCGTGTGCGGCTCCAATGTCGTGGACTTTGTGGCCTTGAAGGGCACGATCTGCTTTGGTTCTGAGGCTATTGCAGCAACAGGATCCATCTCCTGGGTCTGATCCGATGATAGATTTCAGTCATGTTTATCAGAGAGAGGGGAGTGACTGCCGCAGTCTTGAATCCATCGGAGATCAAGTCTCCGCAAGTATCTGTGATGCAGTTCAGGCCTCCAGATCCAACCTGATGCCCAGGGGCGTGACTATCGACATGCTCTAGATGGCCACGCAAGTTGGCCCGCAGTACAAAGTCGCCGAACACAAAGGTTTGTCCGGGGAGGAAGGCTTCTCCCCGAACGACGCCATTATTCACGATCGAAGGGGACATCGAATCCTTTGCCGACGGCACAGTAGAAATCTCAATGAAAGCAGCAATGTTGGTGTCAAAACCACCGGTTCTCGGGTAGGGGGTCCCGAACTGTGCGTCTAGGATCGATGGTAACAGGAGACCGGGGACACGATGTTTACCCAGGTTCGGGCCCTCTCTATGGAGGTAATACCCTACTTCCTGCTTGATTGATCTTGATGAATATGAGTATTACAAGAGTTGATCTACCACGATATCGCAATGGCTAAACCCTAGAAGCCTAGCCTATGTGTATATGGTAAAGAATGTGTCCTATCCGGACTATGCCCTCCAGTTTATATAGACACCGGAGAGATCTAGGGTTACATGGGATCGGTCACATAAGAAGGAATCTTCATAGTTGGTCACCTAGCTTGCCTTCCACGCCAAGGAAAGTCCAATCCGGACACGGGTACGATCTTCGGTCTTCATGTCTTCACAGCCCATTAGTCCGGCCCATGGATAACAGGTCGGACGCCCGAGGACCCTTAGTCCAGGACTCCCTCAATGGTCTCTAGCGACTCTTGCTCTAACTCGTGAGAGATTTTGCTTGGGTCAGGGTGGAACATCATCTTCATCTTGTCCTTCTTCTTTGCCTTCTTCATTGTTCATGTTGTCGTTCTCTTGTCATGGTGGAGAAGGAGGTTGATGAGGTTCATCTTGGTGTATTTCCTCGTTCTCTTCATCTTGGTGTGTCCCACTTGTGGATGCTTCCGTATCAACTCTTGGTTCACCTTGTCGTGAGGTAGAAGCTTCCACTTGGACGGACGAGGTACTCTCCTTCACCTCCGTTGGACGAATCTTACCAATAGACAAGTCTTGGATTGCTTCTGAAGGATATTTATCTCCGACATCAATTGGCAATTGCTCTACTCGCGAGCCGTTAGATTCATCAAATTTCACATCTACCATCTCTTCTACCTTTCGGGTGAAATTGTTGTAGACACGGTAAGTGTGAGAGTTCGATCCATAACCAAGTAGGAAACCTTCATGAGATTTAGGAGCAAATTTAGAACGACGATGCTTTTCAAGAATGTAGCACTTTGAGCCAAATACCCGAAAGTATCCAACTTGGGGTTTGTTACCGGTGAGAAGCTTGTATGCCGTCTTGCCGAGTAGCTTGTGAAGATACAAGCGATTTGTTGCATGACAAGCCGTCTCAACCGCTTCCGCCCAAAAGTGTTTTGGAGTCTTGTACTCATCAAGCATCGTTCTTGCCATCACAATAAGAGTCTGATTCTTCCTCTCAACAACTCCATTTTGTTGAGGCGTGTACATAGCCGAGAACTCATGTGAAATCCCTTCTTCGTCAAGAAAGGTATCCACATTTGTGTTCTTGAACTCCGTTCCATTGTCGCTCCGAACCTTTTTGATCTTCACTTCAAATTGGTTTTGGGCCTTCCTAGCGAAATTTTTGAAGATCTTTTGGACATGCGATTTATCATCGAGAAAGAACACCCACGTAAATCTTGAAAATCATCGACTATGACTAGACCAAATGAGTTACCACCGAGACTCTTGTAGGCATTGGGACCAAAGAGATCCATATGTAGTAGCTCAAGCAGTCTTCTCGTGGTCATAATGTTCTTCACAGGGTGGCTTCCTCCAACTTGTTTTCATGCTTGACAAGCACTACAAAGTCTATCATTGTCAAATATAACATCTTTCACTCCAAGGATATGATCACCTTTAATAAGCTTATCAAGATTTCGCATGCCCACATGACCTAACCTTCTATGCCACAACCAGCCTTTTGAGGATTTAGCAATTAAGCAAGTTCTAGGTTGAGCCTTTTTAGTGAAATCGACAATGTAAAGATCACCTCTACGTATACCGGTAAAGACCATTTTATGATTATCTCTACGAAACACTTGGCAATCTACTTCAGTAAAAAGAATGTTGAAACCAAAATCAGCAAGTCTAGATACTTAAAGTAAATTATACCCAAGAGATTCAACGAGCATGACATTTTGTACGGAGCTATCATGTGAGATGGCCACCTTACCGAGGCCAACCACCTTACCCTTTGAGTTATCACCAAAAGTGACATACTTTCGAGGGCCGTCATTTTCAGCAAGCTCACGAAACATATCCTTGTCTCCGGTCATATGATCAGTACATCCACTATCAAGTACCCATTCCTTTACTCCAGCCATGTAGCCGCGAAGATTGGCCATAAGACCAAAGTGTCTCATCGCATCATCAAGATCATAGTCACTATCATCATCTTCCTCATAGTATCCATGTTCAACATCGTCTTGTGATTGATCAATTCCAAGAGAGGGTAATTCATTAGAAGTATGATCATAACAATGTTCATCCCTATGAATTCTAATGACTTCGGAAATGATATTGCCAATAATTCCAACATCTCCTTTGGCACGCATCAGATCACGAAGTTCAAATAGACAATCATAAAACCTAGGATCACTAGTACTCATCTTACTCAAGGCAATAGACTTATGAAGAATTTCGTCTAGATTTTTCAAGGAATAATTTGGGAATCGTTCCTCAAAAATCTCCATATGGTGTAAGCACAATCTAGAGCAGGTAAGCTAGCAATCAATTTTTTAGGCAATCCTTTTACAATAAGATTGATAATTCTAAGATTGTGAATCATGTCAAGATCCTCATCGGGTGTGGGATGCAAAGGATCAACAAAGCAAGCACAAGGAGTAGTAATGTACTTGGTTAAATGATATTCATTAAAAATCTCAAGCATCTCATTTTTTCCACTCATGAAAGTACTCTCCATCAAGTATAGGCACTCTATGTCTAAGACTCCCCAATGTAGACACATCCATCTTCCCCCAAAGGTGTTTAAACCAAAGCAATGGAAACCAATGCTCTGATACCAATTGAAAGGATCGGTAAGAGGTGTCTAGAGAGGGGGTGAATAGACTCTTAGCAAGACAAGTTGCAGTTTTTAAATTCTTTAAGTTGAAGTGGAGTTTTAGCACAAGTTCAAACATTCTCATCACAATTCAAGCAACCATGCAAAGAGTATATGAGCAGCGGAAAGTAAATCATGCAAGTTGAAAGAATGTAAAGGGATGGGATTGGAGTGTGCAAACACAATTGGATACACGGAGATTTTTATCCGTGGTTCCGATAGGTGGTGCTATCGTACATCTACGTTGATGGATACTTCAACCCACAAAGGGTAACGGTTGCGCGAGTCCACTGAGGGCTCCACCCACGAAGGGTCCACGAAGAGGCAACTTTGTCTATCCCACCATGGCCATCGCCCATGAAGGACCTGCCTCACTAGGGTAGATCTTCACGAAGTAGGCGATCTCCTTGCCCGTACAAACTCCTTACTTCAACTCCACAATCTAGACGGAGGCTCCCAAGTGACACCTAACCAATCTATGAGACACCACTCTCCAAGAGGTAATAGATGGTGTGTTGATGATGAACTCCTTGCTCTTGTGCTTCAAATGATAGTATCCCCAACGCTCAACTCTCTCTCATAGGATTGGATTTGGTAGAAAGATAATTTGAGTGCAAAGCAACTTGGGGAAGGGTAGAGATCAAAATTTATGTGGTTGGAATGGAATATCTTAGTCTCAACACAAGTGTAGGTGGTTCTCTCTCAGAAAATGTATGTTGGAAGTGTAGGCACCTTCTGATGGCTCTCTCCACGAATCAAGAGTGGGTGGAGGGGTATATATAGCGTCCACACAAAATCTAACCGTTACACACAAATCACCAAACTCGGTGGGACCGAATCAAAAAACTCGGTCAGACCGATTTAGTTCAAAATGTGAACGTTAGGATTTTCGGTGAGATCGACAAGATCAACTCAGTGGGACCGATGTGCTAGGGTTAGGGTAAAGCCTAATCTAGGTTTGACCGATTACACAAACTCGGTGGGACCAATTTGGGTAATAAGCAAAACAGAGAGTTGGCCAAGCAAACTCGGTGGTACCGATTTCATATGTCAGTGAGACCGAAATTAATGCAATAGGCAATAGAGAGTTTGCAAGCCCATCTCGGTGAGACCGAGATCCCATCAGTGAGACCGAATTGATTAGGGTTTGTGGCAGTGGCTATGTCAAGTGAACTCGGTGGCGCCAGATAGAAAGTTTCAGTGGGGCTGAGTTTGACTTTTGGTTTGGGACATATGTGGATATGAGAAAGTGGTTGAGGGTTTTGGAGCATATCACTAAGCACTTTGAGCAAGCAAGCCATTAGGCAACACCTCATCCCCTCTTAATAGTATTGGTTTTTCCTATGGACTCATTGTGATCTTGGATCACTAAAATAGAAAATGTAGAGTCCTGAGCTTTAAGCTTGAGTCAATCCTTTGTCCTTATCATCATGAAGGAGTTCCACATCCTCTAGTCCATGCCACTCCATTGTTGAACTTATCTGAAGCATACTAGATGAAAACATTAGTCCAACAAGAAATATGTTGACATTAATTACCAAAATCACCCAGGGAGCAATTGTGCTTTCAACGAGTGGTATGATAGTGAAAAAGAGTTTTTGTTTTTTGAGGAAAATGAACCAGGGAGCTAGCAAAAACTAACTAGATGGGAATGGCGGATGTCGTTTATTTTCCACTTACATCCCTAGTTTCATCTCACCATTTTAATTTATTTTCGGTTGATGCTGCTTGAAACCATTTAAATATAGCTTGCCATGCTCGGCGATAATTCATACGTCGTTTACCTTCTAAGCTTACTGCCTGGATCATGCGATAACTATCTCTTACTTATGTCCAGCGGAAACCTTTCAGGATACAGTTCACACTAGGACACAATGTACAACCCCGACGGCCTTGGCGACGCCCTTGATGACGGTGTCCACGCCCATCAAGGAGGAATATGGGCGCCGAAGACAGGGGTGAGGCAAAGCCAAGACCAAGAACCGGGAAGAAGAAGAAGCAGGGACGAACGGCGAACGACTTACCGGTGCCAGCACCCAGCTGGGAAACGGAAGTCCCCTCCCCGCCAACATTTGGCGCCAATGCAAAGCCACTGGCGCCCAAGTTCTCTTCCTCCTCCTCCATGTGTGTGGGCTCGGTGCTTGGCGCCCTTGCCGGGGACGTCCCTCGGGGCGGCGTGGTCGATGGGGGCGGCGTGTTGGGAGTAGTGCCCTGTGGCTCCTCCTGCTGCCGCTCCCTTCCTGCACACCTGGCAAAGTCAGCACCAAAGTGTCGCGCCCCTGGTACATATCGAAGAGAGAAGAATGATGAACTTACGCTGGGGGCTTTGTCGGGGGCTGTTGTCCGGGTTGCTCAATACCACCAAGGTCGCCCTCGTAGTACCAGCCGGGTGCTGGCCACCCGCCGAGACCTTGGCCCTTTTTTCTCTCTAGGCCAGCGTCTCGGCATCCCTGCAAAGACGAAAACAAGTCAAGATCAATAACGCAGGTTAGGGAGGCGGAGATAGCGGAGAGGAACCGGATGCTTACTCATCGTCCTCCTCCTCCTCTGCGGTCTTCCTCTTCTTCCTCGGACTGAGGGATCCATAATCGAAGGTGACCTCCGTGTCAACACCCGCCGGACAAGGGGAAGGAGGCGGCGTCTGGGCACGCTTGGATGAAGAAGGGGCGGCTATCTTCTTCTTCATCGCGACCTTCACCGGCTTCTTCGCCGCCGCGGCCCTCATGTGGGGCCGGGACCCCTCCAAGGTCAGCTGCAGCTGCGCAGCCCTGCCGGGCTGGACCGGCTCGCCAGAACTGGCCCGCCGCAAGACTCGCCCCCTCCCCATAGGTGGCGTCGGGTCTGCGGTCTCGGCCTCCTCCTCCGACAACTCGCCGGTCACATCCTCAACCAGAGGAGCCTCGGTGCCAGTGCGGCTGGCTCCCTCGGCGGCCGCCGCCCACCGGGCGAGCTCCTTCTCCTCCGCGGCCATCGCGGCCTTGTCCTCCACACCGCCGGCATTGCCGGCCTCCCTGGCAAGCTGCGCCTCCCTCGCCCTGGCGGCGATGTAGTCCAGCTCTGCCTGGGAGGTGTCCTGGACAAGCAGCCGCTCGGCGTCGGCATTGACATACACTTCATGCAGGGTGTCGAAGAACTGCTGCACTTCAGCATCCTCCGGCTCCTTCCAGCTCAGGACGGGGTCGTGCGTATTGCAGTCCGGCATCATGGCAATGATCTCGGACTTACGCGAGTTGTTGCACAACAGGACCACCCCCGTCGGCAGCTTGAACAGTGGCCCCTTGAGGGCCTTGCCAGCCTTCGTTGCGGCCCTCGCGACTTTGCCGGTCCGCTCAACTTCACCGTCGCGGCCCACGTCGAGCTGGAAGATCCACTAGCAGAAATGGGCATGCGCCATCACTGTGAAGTTGTGATCGAGGCTGGGGCAGAGCCGCATGATGTCGGTGGGGTTCATGAAGAGCCAGGTCAGCCTCCCCTTGTTATGCAGAGGAGCGATCCGGCGACGGATGAAGTCCGCCCCGATCATCTCAAGGGTGAGCCCGGCCTGGGTAAGCCGGAGAATCCTAGTGGTGGCGACCGTGAGCTTTCCGTCGTCGGTGTCTACATTGCTCCAATCGCTGCCGTGAACCGGCGGCGCCCGGCGAACTTTGCAGAACGCCGGCGGGTCCTTCTCTTCAATCCAGCACCACTGGCCCCGCCACTCCTCCCACCTCTCCTTCATGGCGCCGTCTGGGTACGCCTCCTTGGATCATGGGATCCAGGTGACGCAACCAGAGATGGCACCCCCGTCTGGATCCGAGGGAAGAAATAGTGGTGGAAGAGCACTGTGCTGGGGTGCACCCAGGCAAAGCCTTCACAAAGGTGCGCGAAAAGGGCCATGCACGCCACCGCATTCGGAGTAAAATCCAAGAGACAGAAGCTGAAGGTGTGCATGACGTCGCTGAAGAAATCGGAGAAGGGAGGGCAGAGCCCGCAGGAAAAGTAATCAACGAAAAAGGGGTACCGATTTGGGGTAGGCTCGGCGCAGGCGGCGGGGATGGCGCGCGTGGCCGGGTGCCCCGAATCCTCCCCCTGTCTTCACTCCCCACAGGGGCTTGAAGGAGTCCCGAAGCTCGAACACGTCGACCGTCAAGGGGAAGAAGAAGGCGGACTGCGTTTGTTGCCCCGACAGCGCGCTCTCCGGCGGCTCCACAGCCCCGGCATCCTTGGCCACCCCCTTCCCCTTGGTGGATTTTGGCACCATGGTGGCTAAATGAGGAGGGTGGAGCGGAGGGCGGAAGAAGCACAACGGCGGCGAGCGGAGACAAAGCTTGGAGAAGAGGAGGGAGACAGCCGGAGGTCTCCGAGATTGGGGTTGCGCGAAGGGTAAAAGGAACAGTGCGTCCGCGGTTATCCCTTTTTATGAGGAAGCCGCGGGTCACGCCGCCCATTTACTGCGATGTGACGCATGCGTGTGAAAACCGTCCCACGTCACGCACGCCCCTCCACGCGCGCACCGCGCGTGAAAAATCTTACCGGGGTAAAAACCGCCCCGCCTGCCCGCGCACCGTTTTGGGCCTGACCCAACAACGTGGCGCGCTTATGTGTGTCCTAGGCCCGGGGGCTCTTGTTGGTGTACAAAACTAGGGGCACATTTTTGTACCCCTTTACCTATGTGCGGGCAGTCAGAGCCGTGCTCGCGACCAGACCAAGCAGAGCAAGGGAGGTGTGCCAAGGTAAGACCGAAGCCCAAGATGGCCAAAGCAACAACAAGGACCAAGGCCACAAAGATCAGATGGACAAGCAGGATTCCCCGGCAAGGACCCTTGTTGGGGCAGCCTCAATGGGCCCGGCAAGACCCTTGCCAGGGCAGCTCGCCCACGCCAGCCAAGCGAGCCACCCTCGAGCCCACCAACACTCGACAAAGGCGTTGGGACAGGGCTCGGGAGGCGCCTCTGTGATGGCATGCAGATCTTTGTGAAGACCAAGAATAGTCAAAATCAAATGAGGATCGGAAGGTAGCCATCCTCACCGAAGAAACCCACAAGACCCCCAGCAAGATCCTTGCCGGGGACACCTGCGCGCCATGGCAAGACCCTTGCCGGGACACCCGGCAAGGCCCTCGCCAAGCGCACCAGCGGGACCACTGTCAGGCCCGCACCAGCCAAGTCTCCGCTGCCGTTCGCATGGAGCTGTCGACCCAACCAGCTGGGCAGGCACCTGCGTGGCAACATGCAGCCTTCGTGGAGGCTCCACCATCGTGCCACCTCAGCTGCCTGCCTGCCTACATGACGCCACATGCATGGCTGGCCAGGGCGCGTGTCAAAGCTTGGAGGAGCGGCGACGGACGGGACAGGCCCCGCCCCCGTCCCCGATAAAGCAAGAGGACACCTAAGCGATGCATTAAATGCGCTTTGTCCTATAATGCGAAGGATAACCTCGTGCCACTTTAGACCTTTCCACCTCCTGTGTGCCACTGTGGCAGCCCCTTTTTCCTATAAAAGGAGGCCCGAGGCGACCAGGAGAAGGATTCGGCTTTTTGGAGCTCGTTACACTGTGTAGCTAGCTCAAGAACTCAGAATACGTCCACCAAAGCAGGACTAGGGTTTTACGCATCCTCGCGGCTCGAACCTAGATAAACGAACTGCATGCTCTCTGTTAGACCCGCTCTTCTCTCAACCCCGCGCCCCGCAACCGCAGTAGGGATTCTTGTGATCCCATAGGTGTCATTTTCCACCGACACCAGGCAGAACTTTAGGAAAGATAGTGAGCCAAACCATCTTGAGAACAGAGAGATGACCCCAAGGTCCTGTCTTGATGAAGACAGTGAGTTGAAGCTACTCACCAGCAGGTGTGAGACAACCTCTGTGCAGTCGCTGCCTCAATCAGTTCGACTTCTTCAGTCTCAACTTAAAGCAGAAAGGCTTGCTTCAGCTCAGCTCCGACTTGAAGTCAAAGATGTAATGAAGATGTCAGGGGATTGCCTTGCGCACTATGGTGCCATAAAGCTAGGGATGAAGCATCTATCATTGACACAACTAAGGTCTCATCAGCTTGTTTGGCTGCTTGCGGGGCCCGACCTTGCCAGGTCTAGTGCCTTCTGAAGTGCTCTCAGTTTTGTATATTCTTTTGTTGGCGCGTTTATATGCACTGGTGGCGACCTTTGATGCCCGGTGTATGTAATCCGCGGTCATGTTACGCTTTATTATCACCGATAGGGAACTTTGATTCCCAGTGGATGTAATATGCCGTAATTTCTTTATTGTATAGTCTAGGTTTATTCTTTGATCGGTATGCTGTAATTTAGGCCGGAAGGGTCAGTGGATCTCAGTGTTGTCGGTCTTCAGGCCGGCCCATTACTCATATGGGACAAAACGTGGGCCTAAAATCATCTTGGGCCATTAGCAGGTCTAAACCTATAGTAGTTTCCCGCCTTTAATAAGCCATGGGCTACATATTTACTGTAGTGACATTGGGCCTCCTACGGGCCGTAGAAACAATGGGCCTTCTACGGTCCGTATAAACAACGGGCCTTCTACGGGCCGTAGAAACAATGGGCCTTCTACGAGCCGTATCAACAATGGGCCTTATACGGGCTGTATGATCGATTGGCCAAACATGGGCCAAAAACAGACCGCATTATGGCCGTAAATGGGCTAGAGTTGGAGTCGTTCGTTCATGGGCTGACCATAATAGGCCATCATTAATAGGCTGTATTTTATGACGCTATGAAAACGGCCCAACGTACGGGCCACAAACGGGCCGACTGTAACCACAGGCTGAATTTGGCCCACAAGCAGAAAATTGCAGTAACGGGCCGTAAGTAACCGAATGCTGGAAATGAGCCCAAGAATAAATGGGCCCTGAGAAGGCCGAAAGATAACATGGGCTGCAAACAGCCCAATGGATTAATGGGCCCTTAATGGGTATAAAGTGATACACTGTTCATTACGGGCCAGTTTCACCACGGGCCGTTAATGGGCCAAGAGTTACAAAGGGCCTCATATGGGCTGAAAGACGTCATGGGCCATACATGGGCCAGGAGTTAAAATGGGCTAGAATCATATTGGACTGTTGGGTTAATTCGGATAGTTCGTAACGGGCCCCGGGTTAGCGGGCTATATGCGAACAGGCCCCCTACTGGGCCTAATTCGGATAGTTCGTAACGGGCCCTGGGTTAGCGGGCTGTAAATGGGCTATATGCAAACAGGCCGTTAACAGGCTTTTCATGGGCCGGCCCGCCACCTTTTCACCAAGTCAAACGGGCCGGCCTTTTCACAGGAATGGGCCTCTATTCGACCGTGCCACGTGTTGACGTATCATAGGCGCCTTCGGTCCAATGAGTGGATGACGTCTGTCCCAACGGTGAGCTGGCACATGTTTCCTCCAGCCAATGATGATTTTACACATGGAAAATCCCCATTGGTCGGGGCTGTTAGCGGGTTATCGAATCCAAAACCGGACACGATAGCTTGACGGCATTCTGTTACGGTGGATGCCACGTGTCGGTCACCCTTGACGAAAGCACTTCTGTGACGCGCGATTTATCGTCATGGAAGTGGACACTTCCATGATGATAATTTTGGTAATGTCATGGAACACTTCTACGACAGCACAGGTATGACTATCTTGATTCTGTCTTCAAATTGTCATGGATGTACATGCATGACAAAAAACGCGACCTACTGTGACAAACATGTATCATCACGGAAGTGTATTTTTTGTAGTGCTTCTTTGACTTTCAGGTAAAACAGATATACTTCATAACGAGAGAGGAGGCAGACGAGTATGAGAGAGAGGGGGAGTCCGCTTGCCTCCACGCTGCAGCCCTTCAGGCAATGGCGGCCGCAGCTCAGTACAATCCCAACTACGATTTCGGATACTATCCAGGCCAGCAGTGTCCCTAGATCAACTTAAGCCAAAAGTCTAAGCTTGTGGGAGTATATATTTCTCACCGATATTACATTCATGCTCACACACTCATTTCAGTTGTCGCTGTTCATACTTTTTCATTGTTTTATCCATGCTAGTTTATTTTTCTTGCTTTCTTCTCATGTGTTTGAAAAACTTTGAGAAAATCCAAAAAAATAATTCTTGCTTCTTTTTAGTTTTCTTTCTAGTTTTCTTTCTAGTTTACTTAGTACTATTATTAAAAGAAAACCCCAAAGATTTCTCATTCTTCTTTTGCTTGTTGGGAGCTTTCCCAGGTAAATAGTTTTTTCTCGTTCTTGTTTTAATTTCTTCAAAAAAACAAAAACTCAAAAAAATCAGTGTTGTAGGATCGAAAGTATGTCTAGAGGGGGGTGATTAGACTACTTGACCAAATAAAAAGTTAACCTTTTCCCAATTTTAGTTCTTGGCAGATTTTAGCAACTTTTAGGACAAGTCAAGCAATCATCACACAATTCAAGCAAGCATGCAAAGAGTATGTAAGCAGCGGAAAGTAAAGCATGCAACTTGCAAGAATGTAAAGGGGAGGGTTTGGAGAATTCAAACTCTATTGGAGACACGGATGTTTTTCCCGTGGTTCGGATAGGTGGTGCTATCCTACATCCACGTTGATGGAGACTTCAACCCACGAAGGGTAACGGTTGAGCGAGTCCACGGAGGGCTCCACCCACGAAGGGTCCACGAATAAGCAACCTTGTCTATCCCACCATGGCCATCGCCCACGAAGGACTTGCCTCACTAGCGGTAGATCTTCACGAAGTAGGCGATCTCCTTGCCCTTACAAACTCCTTGGTTCAACTCCACAATCTTGTCGGAGGCTCCCATGTGACACCTAGACAATCTAGGATACACCACTCTCCAAGAAGTAACAAATGGTGTGTTGATGATGAAATTCTTGCTCTTGTGCTTCAAATGATAGTCTCCCCAACACTCAACTCTCTCTCACAGGATTTGGATTTGGTGGAAAGAAGATTTGAGTGGAAAGCAACTTGGGGATGCCTAGAGATCAAGATTCATATGGTAGGAATGGAATTTCTTGGCCTCAACACAAGGGTAGGTGGTTCTCTCTCAAAACATATGAGTTGGAAGTGTAGATGTGTTCTGATGGCTCTCTCCACGAATGAAGAGGAGGTGGAGGGGTATATATAGCCTCCACACAAAATCCAACCGTTACACACAATTTACCAATCTCGGTGGGACCGAATCAACAAACTCGGTCGAACTGAAATAGTAAACCTAGTGACCGTTATAGATTTTCGGTGGGACTGACATGCAACTCGGTAGGACCGATATGGTTAGGGTTAGGGCATAATGTAATCTCGGTGAGACCGATTACACAAACTCGGTGAGACCGATTTTGGTAATAGGCTAACCAGAGAGTTGGTCAGGTAAACTCGGTGGGACCGATTTGCTCTTTCAGTGAGCCCGAAAAGTTACAAAAGGGAAACAGAGAGTTTACATTGCAATCTCGGTGGGACCGATCCGCTCTTTCGGTGAGACCGAAAAGTTACGAAAAGGAAACAGAGAAATTGCAATCCCATCTCGGTAAGACCGGGATCCCTATCGATAAAACCGATTTGCTAGGGTTTGGCAGTGGCTTATGACATGTGAAACTCGGTGGCGCCGGACAGAAAGAATCGGTAGGACCGAGTTTGGCTTAGGGTTTAGGTCATTTGTGGATATGGGAAATTAGCTGAGGATTTTGGAGCATATCATTAAGCACATAAAGCAAAAGGCTCATTAAGCAACACCTCATCCCTCCTTGATAGTATTGGCTTTTCCTATGGACTCAATGTGATCTTGGATCACTAAAATGTAAAATGAAGAGTCTTGAGCTTTTGAGCTTGAGCCAATCCTTTGTCCTTAGCATTTTGAGGGTTCCACTTTCACCATCCATGCCATGCCAATCATTGATCTTTCCTGAAATAATTGTCTTGGAATAGCATTAGCTCAATGAGCTATATGTTGTTATGAATTACCAAAACCACATAGGGATAGTTGCACTTTCAATCTCCCCCTTTTTGGTAATTGATGACAACATATAGATCAAAGCTTCGACAAATGATAATAAGAATGAATTATGTCGTCGCTTTGAGAAGTATGTGATAAGTAAGAGCTCCCCCTAAATTTGTGCATATTTAGAATTTGCTTTGGACTGCAAATGCACAAAGAGTTAGAATTATGGGTTACTCTTCCATGTCACATACATCTTGGTGGAGCCCTCAAAATGATAATAATGAAATACATGCACTCATCACCAAGGAAAAGTGAATGATCACATAAGATATATAAGATATATCAAGCATGCATAAGTGTAGCTTATGATCAAACACATGATCATCAATGTCTCACAAGCATATCAAAGTGTCTCGACCAAAAGCAAACAATGTTTGAAAAACCACCAAATAGAGCAAGAGAGAAAAACAACACTCTCTCTCTCTCGAAGCCTATGATCTATACATTTTTCTTCCCCTTTGGCAACAAGTTACCAAAAAGTTCCTAGAAAATGCATAGTGCTAAATCGACACTCAGGCTTGATCTTCGGGTGGTGGTGGAGTCTGGACCACTCCAAGTACGAAGGCTTCTGTAGACGTGGTTGGAGCTGGAGATGAAGTAGATGCTGGGGCTGGTTGGGCTGGTGCTGTGGCTGGAGCTGAGGCGGTGGCTCTTGTGTCAGGAACTGGCACTGCACTGGACCTTTGAGCTCGTGGCACTCTGGCAAATGCATCAGTGGTAGTCTTCCCTTTCCTCTCCTGCATATCATCTTGAAGTTGCTCCACTGCAGACTGAATCTCTGTCACTTTGACATCCAAGTCATAGAACTTTTGTTCTACGATTCTCTCTAAGCTCTCCTAATTCTGGTTGAGGGTGGCCAGTCCTTTCTCTATCCTCAGGGTGGATGCAATCAAGTAACTGAGCTGCTCTTGCTTGGTTCTCAAGAAATATTCAGATGCCTCCTCTTGAGTTGGCATCTTTGCAGCTTTCTCCTTCCTTGCCTTCTCCTTCTGTGCTTGTGCATGGGCTGAAGATGGTTCATCCTTGTTCATCACAACTTCATTATCTTCAAAATCTGGATGAATAGGCAAATGTTCCTTGTCCAAGAGGTATATGCCTGTGCCCATCTTGGAGTTAATCAGCTCCTGGATCCGAGGGGCATATCCACAGCTTCTCTTCTGGTCTGCTGCAGTCCTCTTGATTGTTTCTACCATGAGGCTCATGACTTTGAATTTTTGTGGCACATCAAAGATATGAAGCAAGTTGATTGCATGGCCTCTGATCATCTTGTGATCACCTGACTTGGGCAACAAGGTGTACCTCAGTATCCAATTGATGGTTGGCAATCCTGACAGAAGATAATGTACTGATCCAAACTTGAAAGTGTCAAGTGCCTTGTTTGGGATCTCTTTGTACATATTTGACATAGAGTTGTGGTCCATCTTCTTCCTGGCATAAATGTCTAGGTCATCCTCATGCTCCTCTGGGGCATTGATGAGCTGTGCCCACTCAGCAACTGTTGATTGGTACCTCGTACCTTCAGACATCCATACAATTCTGCCATCTAGATAAAAATGTGCTGTGGAGTAGAACTGCATGATCAGCTCTTCATTCCACTTTGTGAGCTTCTGCCCAACAAAGTCAGCTACTCCACATGCCTTGAAGCTGTCTTGCACTCCAGGATAGTGCTCTTCATTATCCTTGATGTATTTCCAGTCGACCCATCTCATATCACACACAATGGGCTTCTTGTCCAATAAGACTGTCTCATAGAAGTCCTGTTGTTCCTTAGTGTGGAACCTGTAGTCAATAGCAGCCCTCCTCCTGGTAGCATATGGATCCTCTGCTCTCCACTTTCTCAGTCCTGAGTCTCTTCTGATCTTCATATCCTCAGCCACAGGATGAGCATCATTGTGGTCTGGGATCTTGGGCTTCAACTTTCTGAGAACTTGGCCTTCCTCTTCTTCTGCAGTGTCAGGCACTAGGGCCTTGTTCTTCTCAGCTGCTGGGATGCTCCTTGTATTTCTCTTTGGAGCTGTCTTGGCCTTTGATGCTGCCTTGGGTGCTTCCTTGGGCTTAGATGCAGTAGCCCCTGATTTGATAGCATCACCCATTAGCTTGGGTGCCTTAGGTGCTGGTGCAGCAACCTCTTCTTCTACTTCCTCATCAGAATCTTTCCTCATAGAAGGCTTGCCAATAATTCTGGCAATGGTAGTTCTAGCTCTCTTCTTTTTCTTGTCCTGGCCAATTTCTTCCTCTTCAGATTCCATAGTGAATTTTATAGTTTCCTCAGGAACAGCCTTCCTAGGCTTGGAGGTAGGAACTCTCCTGGCAGGTGCCTTTTTGTGCATTCCTGGCTTGATAGCTGCAGCTGAGCCATACTCCTTCCTGAGCACAACTTTCTTGGAAGTTGCTTCCTCTTCTGCCACATAGTCCTCATCCTCTGATTATGAGGTTCTCTTCTTCCTTTGTCTTGTGGCAGCTTTTGGCAGGTTGCTAGGGGTCCTCCTGCTGCCTTCATCTGAAGAACTGGAGGGACTAGTGCCCACTCATCTGTACTGGCTGTTCTGACATGTTCTGGCTATCACTCTAGTCTGACATGATGAACAAGCTGACTGCTGACCCTGTGAGTAGTTTATAGATGAGGTAGAGTGGATGAGCATCACAAAATGCAGAGATTTTTGCAAAAGAATGATTCAAAAACTTAGTTTTAGTTTCCCACATAAATCATTTCGGATCTACCGATTTTTAAACTCGGTGATACCGAAGCAGTTTTTGGAACCTAAACTGGTGAACTCGGTCAGACCGAGTCACCGTTCGGTGGCACCGAGACTGCTAGGGTTTCACAAAGTTCCAAAATCGGTCACACCGATTAGCAATACTCGGTCAGACCGAGTCTCACTTGTGCAATGGCATAAGACAAATCGGTGGGACCGAGTTTTTCAACTCGGTGGGTCCGAGATGGTTTCGGCGGAAACCTAACCCTAAAATTTAAGAATCAAACCTATTCTACGAATTCATTTACTGGATAGGAGTTTATCAAACGTGGCTAGAATCAATATGATCACAATGTGTTAGGAATCGGATTGGGGAATAGCACAAAGATCGAGTCCATACCCTAGTTCGGCGGAGACTCTCTACGGCGGCAACGGCGGGGTTGAATCCCGTTGACAGCGACGGAGACCAGCGACTGGAGGCGGCTGGCGGCGAGGAGACGATCCGGAGACCACGTAGGCAGAGCGAGCTATCACGCGGGCGAAAGGGTTCGGAGAAATTTCGAAATTTTTGCCCGTGTCTATATATAGCCCGACCCTGTCGGTGTGACCTAGTGGAACAACTCGGTGGCACCGAGATGCAAAACTGTTTACAGTTATTGCAACTCTGTGTGACCGAATGGTTCAAATCGGCTGCACCGAGAACGAAAACATAGATCAACTCAATGATCTCGGTAAGACCGAAAGTGGGGTATCGGTCAGACCAAGAATCACAAAGAAGTTTTGGAAGTTTAAGTCTATGACGAATCGGGGACTCCTAGTGCTCCTCACACAGAGTGGTTCGAATCTGACTTGATCAATTTTGTGATGTAGCATGAATAGAGTTTGAGACGAGAAAAGCATAGATAGCTAGAGAAGGTTCTTAGGCATTCTTTTCCATCCACTTGGCAAAAGAAAAATAAAGCCAAACAATCAAAACAACAAGTGGATGTCCTCGAATGAATAAAATATGCAACCAACATGCTCACACAATAAAATGGCAATTGAAATATGTGACAAAGCATGCACAACCAATTCTAGCATCTATCAAGCAATTGGCAATGACTAGGTCATCTATATATGAGTATATTGACTTAGGAGTCAAATGAGAACACTTGATCATAGGTCATACTCATCGTTTAAGCTCAAGTGGGGTTACCACTTTTACATAAAGCATTGTTGTGTTCACATCATTAGAGTTGCTTTAACTCAAGTCTTAGAGTAAAGCTCCCCCTAGATGTGATATCCCCCCTACGAGGGATGAACTAACCTTGGGTTTTGTCGATGATGACTTCATGTAGATGTTGAAGATGTGGATGCTCAATGTTGATGTAGATCACTTGGAGCAATCCTTTTGAGTGAATTGCACTTTAAATACCTACATGGGTTAGTCCTACAAGGAACAAACAAGGATATCCATAGACATAGAGTGATGCACACACAAGATGATGTCTATGAAAGCTTTTAGGTTACCTTGTCCCTTGACTTACCAACAAGAGGGTTTGTGACTCCTTGAACTAGTGCAAGATGTGGAAGTTGATTGCACTTGTTCTTGCCAAAATGATAAGAGTGAAGTATGTTGGCGGAGTCACCCTCAAGAACTCTCTAGTTCTTCTTCTTTTGGATCCACACCATCTTGATGGGAATCCTTGGAGTTGTAGTCGTACTTGATGAAGTGTAACTTGAAGTAGTCTTGGGAATCCACTTGACTAAGGTCTTAGGAGCTTCTTCAAATGCATCAATTTCCTCTTGAAGCTTGTCCTTGCCTTTTTGCTTGTAGTCTTGTGGTGGAAGATCATCTTGAGTTTGTGTCCCCTTGAAAGAAGTAGGATCATACTTCTCTTGTTGTGGAACAAACTTTGTCTTGGGGTATTGATCTTCTTCCCACTCAACTCCATTGGCATTGAACTTTCGTTCAAAGCCAACACCTTGATTCTTCCGGTGCCTTCCTTGCTTGCGTACAATTTCCTCGAATTGCTTACTACCGGCAAGGCTTTTGTACACTCCTTTCTCTATGATTCCCTTCAATAAGCTATTTTCTTGCTCAAGTGTAACTTGGCTAAGAGAATCATTAGTGGAATCAAGATAACTACTAGAAGCAACAATATTGGATTTAACATGATCATTGTTACTACTAGAGGAAGAATCTTTCTTGTTCTTGTTACTAGACTTGACTTGAGGCATGTAAGTGGATAAGAGTAAACGCTTGGCAATGTAAGAAGAACTTTTCTTGCGGAGATCATCATTGATTGCCTTTAAAAACTCATGCTCTTGCTCAAGATTTAGCTTTTCAAAGCGTAACTTCTCATGATCTCTTAAAAGTTCTCGATGATCTTCGAAGATAGTTTCATGAGCTAACTTAAGAGTGTTTAGTTCTTTAGTTAGAGCCTCAATTTTCTCCTTATCATTGTCATTCATTCTATCTTGATTAGCATGATTAATTGACGTTTCATCATAGTATTCATCACTAGAGTTGTCAACAAGTAAATCATCATCACCTAACAAGTCATCTTCATCACTATTAAAATCAACATACTCAGGGTGAGTTACCTTAGGACCTTTGGCCATAAAGCATCTTCCAATTCCTTCATTTGGTGAGTCAAATATGTCGTAGGAGTTCGTTGACACAAGTGCTAGACCGGCAACACCTTCATCTTGAGTATATTCGGAATCGGAGTGATAACTTCTCTCGGAGTGGTTGTCGGAGTCGGAGCCGGATACCCATTCACCAACATGAGCTTGATGTCTTCGTTTTGTGTAGCTCCTTGATGATTTTTCCTTTCTTTCTGAATCCTTGCTTCTCCGTGAGTATCTTCGTTCATAACGATCATCTCTACTCCTTCTCTCTCTTGATGGTGATTCTTCTCTTTTGCTTCTTCTTTTTGGAGAATCCTCTCTTCTTTTGTAGGGAGCCGTACACTCATTGGAATAGTGTCCGGGTCTTCCACAATTGTAGCAGTTTTGCTCTCGACTAGAAGATCTTTTGTCCTTGTAGGACCTTGACTTGGAGCTTCTATCTTTGCTTCTACTCTTGTAGAACTTGTTGAAGTTCTTCACCATTAAGCTCAATTCTTCATTGAAGTTTTGTTTCTCACTTGATGATGTGGGGGCTTCACATGAGGCTTTGTAGGCACCACTTGATTTGTTGTGAAGTTCCTCTTTATCCTTGAGCGACATCTCATGAGCAACAATTCTTCCAGTGACCTCCGTTGGCTTGAGATCTTTGTAATTGGGCATTATTTGGATCAATGTGCACACGGTATCATATTTTCCATCCTTAGGATCTTCTTGATGATGAATCTATCGGTCATCTCTTCACTCCCTAAGCCGGAAATCTCGTTTGTGATGAGAGCAAGCCTAGAGTACATTTCAGCGACACCTTCACCATCCTTCATTTTGAACTTGTCAAGTTGACTTTGAAGCACATCCAATTTGGATTCCTTGACGGAGTCGGTACCTTCGTGCATATCAATCAAAGTATCCCAAATTTCCTTTGCATTCTCAAGACGGCTGATTTTGTTGAATTCTTCAGGGCACAATCCGTTGAAGAGAATATCACAAGCTTGAGCAATGTATTGTAGCATCTTCAACTCATCCACGGTAGCTTCACGGTTTGGTTCTTTCCCATCAAAGAGGTCACCTTGCAAACCAACACACACAATAGCCCAAACGGCGGGGTTATGTACAAGAATATGCATTTTCATTTTATGCTTCCAACTAGCAAAATTAGTACCATCAAAGTAAGGACCTCTACTGTGATAATTTCCCTCGCTAGACGCCATACTCTCCTAGGTTGTGAAACCAAGGCTATGACCACCAAAAGCTATGGAAATCAAAGCAAATGCAGACCAAAGCTCTGATACCACTTGTAGGATCGGAAGTATGTCTAGAGGGGGGGTGATTAGACTACTTGACCAAATAAAAACTTAACCTTTTCCCAATTTTAGTTCTTGGCAGATTTTAGCAACTTTTAGGACAAGTCAAGCAATCATCACACAATTCAAGCAAGCATGCAAAGAGTATATAAGCAGCGGAAAGTAAAGCATGCAACTTGCCAGAATGTAAAGGGAAGGGTTTGGAGAATTCAAACGCTATTGGAGACACGGATGTTTTTCCCGTGGTTCGGATAGGTGGTGCTATCCTACATCCACGTTGATGGAGACTTCAACCCACGAAGGGTAACGGTTGCGCGAGTCCACGGAGGGCTCCACCCACGAAGGGTCCACGAAGAAGCAACCTTGTCTATCCCACCATGGCCATCGCCCACGAAGGACTTGCCTCACTAGCGGTAGATCTTCATGAAGTAGGCGATCTCCTTGCCCTTACAAACTCCTTGGTTCAACTCCACAATCTTGTCGGAGGCTCCCAAGTGACACCTAGCCAATCTAGGACACACCACTCTCCAAGAAGTAACAAATGGTGTGTTGATGATGAACCCTTTATTCTCGTGCTTCAAATGATAGTCTCCCCAACACTCAACTCTCTCTCACAGGATTTCGATTTGGTGGAAAGAAGATTTGAGTGGAAAGCAACTTGGGGAAGGCTAGAGATCAAGATTCATATGGTAGGAATGGAATATCTTGGCCTCAACACAAGGGTAGGTGGTTCTCTCTCAGAACATATGAGTTGGAAGTGTAGATGTGTTCTGATGGCTCTCTCCATGAATGAAGAGGAGGTGGAGGGGTATATATAGCCTCCACACAAAATCCAACCGTTACACACAATTTACCAATCTCGACGGGACCGAATCAACAAACTCGGTCGGAGCGAAATAGTAAACCTAGTGACCGTTAGAGATTTTCGGTGGGACTGACATGCAACTCGGTAGGACCGATATGGTTAGGGTTAGGGCATAACGTAATCTCGGTGAGACCGATTACACAAACTCGGTGAGACCGATTTTGGTAATAGGCTAACCAAAGAGTTGGTCAGGTAAACTCGGTGGGACCGATTTGCTCTTTCGGTGAGACCGAAAAGTTACAAAAGGGAAACAGAGAGTTTACATTGCAATCTCGGTGGGACCGATCCGCTCTTTCGGTGAGACCGAAAAGTTACAAAAAGGAAACAGAGAAATTGCAATCCCATCTCGGTAAGACCGGGATCCCTATCGGTAGAACCGATTTGCTAGGGTTTGGCAGTGGCTTATGACATGTGAAACTCGGTGGCGCCGGATAGAAAGAATCGGTAGGACCGAGTTTGGCTTAGGGTTTAGGTCATTTGTGGATATGGGAAAGTAGCTGAGGATTTTGGAGCATATCATTAAGCACATAAAGCAGAAGGCTCATTAAGCAACACCTCATCCCTCCTTGATAGTATTGGCTTTTCCTATGGACTCAATGTGATCTTGGATCACTAAAATGTAAAATGAAGAGTCTTGAGCTTTTGAGCTTGAGCCAATCCTTTGTCCTTAGCATTTTGAGGGTTCCACTTTCACCATCCATGCCATGCCAATCATTGAGCTTTCCTGAAATAATTGTCTTGGAATAGCATTAGCTCAATGAGCTATATGTTGTTATGAATTACCAAAACCACCTAGGGATAGTTGCACTTTCAAGTGTGTTCTTTGAAATTATTTTTCCCTTCTTTGGGTCATAAGGAGAAGACCACGATGAAAATATTGAGTGGCTCTCATATGCATTATTGTTGATCTAACAAAGAGCCCATATTACCTTGTCTTCTCCTTTTGAATAAATGCTTCCAGATTCCAGCTTAGTCCAATGCATGTGCACTCTTATTATTATTTATTCCGTTCGGTCGTGCAAGTGAAAGGCAGTAATGATGATATATGATGGAATGATTGAGATGGAGAAAAGCTGGTATGAACTCGACCTATTGTGCTTTTGTAAATATGATTACCTCATCGTTCCCGATTCGGCCTATTATGAATGAAACATGTTTGCAATGACAATTAGATATTATAGTTACTCATGCCATGCTTAATTGGCTAGGAGTTGATAATGGTTTACCTTGCATGCCAACATGCTTTTAAAATGGTTACGATGTAGTATGATAGGATGGTATCCTCCTTTGAATGATTTAAGTGGTTTGACTTGCACATGTTTACACATGTAGTTGAATCAAAATCAACATATATATAGCCTCCACGATATTTATGTTCATGGCGATTTATATCCTACTCATGCTTGCACGCAATGTTGGTTAATCTCAATGCATGTTTATGACCGTTGTCGCTCTCTAGTTGGTCGCTCCTCACTCTTTTGCTAGCCTTCACTTGTACTAAGCAGGAATACTGCTTGTGCATCCACTTCCTTAAACCCAAAGTTGTTCAATATGAGTCCACCATACATACCTTTATGCGGTATCTACTTGCCGTTCCAAGTAAATTTGCATGTGACAAACTCTAAACCTTCAAATAATAATTTGTTTTGTATGCCCGAATCGCTCATGTAGTGACTGGGGGTTGTCAGTATCTTCCATGCTAGGTTATTCTCACGATGAGTTTTTATTCACTTGTCATTCACGAGAAAGTGGCTGGTAATCGGGATGCCCAGTTCCATGCTCGAAATCAAATCAAAATATAATATCAAACAAAACTCCCCCAGAACTATTGTTGGTGTTGGGGATATTGCTATTTGGGGTAAACCGGCCTGCAGGGCCCGGGTTACCTCCGTCAATGGACCCGAGATGTTAAAGCCCAAGGAGAAATAGAAGGGCCCAAGGCCTATAATCGGTTTAGAGGTTTACGGTGTAAACCGGCCTGAGGTAAACTTGCATTGTAAGTTAGGAATAGAGAGACCGACCCGGGCACGTTTGTAAGCCGGAGGTCGGGACTTTGCAGACCGACGGGCGTCACCCGTGTATATAAGGGGGCGACCCGACGGCGGTTTGAGAGAGAAGAAGAACTCGAGGTTTAGGCGAAGCTTATCGCTCCCTAGCCCTCGAAACCCATCAATCCCATCACAACTAGACGTAGGCTTTTACCTTCATCGAAGGGGCCGAACTAGTATAAACACCGTGTCCTTGTGTCCACTTTTAACCCCTTCAAGCTAACCCGTTGTGATGGCTCCACGACTAAGTCCTCCCACTAGGACATCTGCCGTGACAAATCCACGACAGTTGGCGCCCACCGTGGGGCTATCGCGAGATGGTTTCAAGTTCTTGGAGGGCCGCTTTGAAGGACTCGAGGGTTACGCTGTGGGTCGGATGACCAAGAGCCGCCGCGGAAAACTCTACATCGACAGCACAGGCTGGGGCCCCGACGCCGGCTCGATCGAGTACGGGTACCGGGTCCCCTTTGGCGGCATCCATGTTTTCATCGGCAAGATCGGAGAACCAGGCCCCGAGTTAGGCATCTGCGCCGACCTCGTCGAGACAGCTCAGTGCACGAGATCGACCCTGGTTAAGCCGACCAGGAAGCACGCCTTCGTGGGAGTCATCCACGGAGGAAGCTACGAGGAAGGATCCGAATCCGGTGACGAAACCGCCATCTACTCTGGCGATGAAACGTCGACCGGGGAAACCGAATCTCTTTACCAGTTGCAAGATGATCGGATCGGGGGCGGCTCCGATGGCTACAGTATTCCGGACCCCTCTGATCTGCCATATCGGGTTGGGATCTTCATGGCTGGAACACAGGCGGTGCCACGATCATCAACTGCAGCAGCAACGATCTCCGGATCGGCAGCGGCAACGGCGGCGCGGGCAGGAGGCCCTACGGGTTCACCAGCCCAAGTTTTGTCAGACCTGTTTGACGCTCTGGCAGCGCTCATGGCGGAAGCCAACCCGGTGGATCAGGAGGTTCACAATGCTGAGATTGCCAAAGTAAAAGAGCAGATCACTCAAGCTAAGGCGGAACTGGCAGCAGAAGAGATCAGGATGACGGCGGAGCGCGCCGCTTTGGATGCACAGGCTTACAGGCTCATGATGGACCAGAATGCGTCTCAGGAAGTCCTGAAGAGGAAATCCCGGTCTCGATTGCCCGCAGCCCTCGATGCCCGAAACCTCTTCAACACCCCGGGGTAAACCGTGCGGAGGCGACAGTTGGCGCCCCGGTTCAGCACCGGATAATAAACCTGCCTCGTCACAACACTGGTACACCACAGGCCGTGCCAACACCGTCAGGTCATTATTCCAACCCGATGGATAACCTCGTCGCGGCGGCAGCTCGGCTGGAAGCCATTCCGATCGAAGGCGATTCACCGCAAGACGTGGAGACACGCCGGGTCAAGGAGCTCCTTAGGACCGCGTTGGCCCAACAAGAAGCATATTCACAAAGCCGTGATCGGATTCACTCCACCCCTCGCCCCAGCGGGAGCCATAGTAGGCGCATGGAGGAGCCGGCTGTGTCAAGCAATGCCAGGCGTGAAGCGCTCCGCGGCAACAACCCGGCGGGCGTCGGCAATGCTCAGGAGAATATGGATCGTGCCCGTGCGCGGGAGGCCGGATTAGCAGCGCAGCATCAGGCTCGACAGCTTACACCTACCTTCCCAGCGGCTACAGTTGAACCGGGGGTGGTCTCCAGTTCTTTGGGAGTACCGTGCCTTGTTCCCGTTTTGCGCAATGTACGCCTTCCCAAAGACTTCAAAGGCCCCCGCAGGGTACCAAACTACACGGCAGATCAGCCTCCGGAGACATGGGTGGAGAGCTATGAAATGGCTATGGAGATGCTGGATGTGGATGACACGGCGTGTGCCAAGTATTTTACTATGATGTTAGAAGGAACGGCCCGGACTTGGCTAAAGAGCTTACCGCCTAATTCAATTAGTTCATGGGCCCAATTGCGCGCCCGGTTTATTAAGAATTTCAAGGACACGTGCAAACAGCCAATGTCGATAGTTGACCTAGCAGCCTGCGTTCAGCAAGAAGGGGAATCAACTACCCATTGGGTGCGGCGGGTATCAGAAGTTTTGCACTCGTCAGATCGCATCAACGCAGACACCGCCGTGGTGCTGTTGGAAAGCAACTGTCGGTTTGGCCCTTTGAAGCTAAAGCTGGGCCGGATGAAGCGTGATTGTACAGATATAGGAACGCTCATGACCGCTTTAGTGAAGTATGCGGATTCTGACAGTACCAAGGATCCTGACTCTGGTGATGACAAAGCAGGGAAGGGAAAGAAGGATAGCAACACCAAAGGCCAGCGACATCGACCGACAGGTAATGGAGGCGGAGGTAAGCGTAAACCGGATGGGAGCATGGATTTTGTGGCCAACGCAAGTGCACAGAATAAGGGCCAGCGGCGTAAGGGGAAACAGCCAAGTTTCCGCGCAAATCCCGGTCCTAATCCGGAGCGTTTGAACTTTTTCTTAAACCAGCCCTGTCCGAAGCACGGAACAAAAGAGGAACCGGCAACCCATCTTTGGAAGGATTGTTATATCATGAAGGAATTCAAAAGCTCAAACATTTTCCAATATGATCACAGCTCCGGCGGCGGTTCAGGTTCCGGATCAGGATACGGTGGCGGAAATTCCGGTCCAGGGTTCCAGGGTAATCCGGGCGGACAGGACAGCCAAAATAATCAAGGTAATCAAAGTGGTTACGGACAGCAGCAATCAGGTTATCAGAGCAACCCGAAACAGTTGAGTGGTGGACAGTATCATGTCTTTACTACAAGCTTGGATAAACGGGATAGAAAGCTTCAGAGGCGGGCAGTCAGTGCTATCGAACCGGCCACGCCTCACTATCTGCGCTGGTCGGAACAGCCTATCATATGGAGCCGAGAAGATCACCCTCCCAGGGTTTATAATCCGGGTCAGTTAGCATTGGTGGTGGCGCCTCAGGTGGGAGGTTATAAGCTCACCAAGGTGCTCATGGACGGAGGGAGCAGCATTAACATCTTGTATTATGAGACCTTCCGTCGCATGGGACTGGTAGATAAGGACCTCAAACCGACCAATACCGTGTTCCACGGGGTGGTGCCTGGCAAGTCTGCATATCCGGTTGGTAAGATAGCCCTTGAAGTGGTCTTTGGCGATAGTCACGATTCCAGATCAGAGACGCTGACGTTCGAAGTGGTTAAAATCCAAAGTCCGTACCACGCTTTGTTTGGACGGCCAGCCTATGCAAAATTTATGGCGCGGCCCTGCTATGTATATCTGCAACTTAAGATGCCGGGTTACAAGGGCACTATAACGGTTCATGGGAGTCGTCGAATCGCTTTGGAATGCGAGGAAGGAGATGCGACTTATGCAGAATCGGTTTGTGCTACGGAGGAGCTAAAGCAGTACAAAGACAGTGTTGACCCGGAGGATATGACTTCGTTGAAGAAGCCAACCACGGACCACGATCCGGCCTTGAAGTTCAAATCGGCTGCCGAAACTAAGCTTGTTGACTTCGTGCCTGGCGACTCGTCCAAGCAGTTCAGCATCAGTGCAAACCTGGATCCAAAATAGGAAAGCGCGCTCATCGAGTTCATCCGTGAGAATCGGGACATCTTTGCATGGAAGCCATCTGACATGCCTGGTGTACCGAGGCGACTCGCTGAGCACACCCTTAATGTGGATCCTAAGTATAAACCGGTAAAACAATTCTTACGCCGGTTTAACGAAGAAAGACGTAAAGCAATTGGTGAGGAAGTGGCCAGGCTCCTGGCAGCTGGGTTTATCGTCGAGGTTTTTCATCTCGAATGGCTTGCTAATCCGGTGCTGGTTCTTAAGAAAAACGGCACCTGGCGCATGTGTGTGGATTACACAGACTTGAATAAAGCTTGTCCAGCGGATCCTTTTGCTCTCCCCCGGATTGATCAGATCATCGATGCTATGGCAGGTTGCGAGCGTTTGAGTTTTTTGGATGCCTATTCGGGTTATCACCAGATCAAGATGGCAGTTAAGGACCAGGAGAAGACGGCGTTCATTACTCCCTTTGGAGCCTTCTGCTATGTGTCTATGCCCTTCGGGCTTAAGAGTGCGCAGGCTACTTATCAACGGTGTGTGCAAAATTGCCTCCACGAGCAGATTGGCCGTGATGTGCATGCTTATGTGGATGATATTGTGGTCAAGTCACGAAAGAAGGAGACCCTGGTTGACGATTTGAAGGAGACTTTCGATAATTTGAGAGTGTACCAAATGATGCTCAACCCGGCTAAATGTGTTTTTGGTGTGCCTGCAGGCAAGTTGTTGGGATTTTTAGTATCCCATAGAGGAATTGAGGCTAATCCGGAAAAGATCACAGCCATCACCTCCCTGGCCAAACCGAAATGCGTCAATGATGTTCAGCGCATGGCCGGACGGATTGCAGCGTTAAGCCGGTTTATCAGTCGCCTTGGTGAAAAGGCGATCCCCTTGTATCAAATGCTCAAGAAGACGGATCAATTTGTCTGGAGTGCGGAGGCAGATAAAGCGTTCGAGGACTTGAAGCGGCAGCTAGTCAATCCGCCAGTTTTGGCAGCCCCTGTAGATAAAGAGCCACTCCTGTTATATGTGGCTGCGAATGCCAGAGCAGTTAGTGTGGCGATGGTGGTAGAACGAAAGGAGGCTGGAAAGGAACATCCGGTTCAGCGACCGGTTTACTATATCAGTGAAGTACTTATCGAGTCCAAACAAAGGTATCCGCATTGGCAGAAGCTGGTATATGGTGTTTTTATGGCAAGCCGGAAGCTGAGGCAATATTTTCAAGGACACCCCATCACGGTGGTCAGTTCTGCTCCTTTGGGTGACATCATACAGAACCGGGAGGCGACCGGTCGGATTGCTAAGTGGGCTATCGAGCTTGGGCCGCACGGTTTAAGATACGTGCCCGGGACGGCTATAAAGTCACAAGCACTTGTCGACTTCATAAACGATTGGACAGAGTTACAAGCGCCTGAAGAGAAGCCAGATAACACCTATTGGACTATTCATTTTGACGGGTCCAGGCAATTGGAAGGCTCGGGGGCTGGAGTCGTTTTAACTTCCCCACGAGGAGATAAGTTTTGTTATGTCCTCCGTTTAATGTTCCCCTGTACAAATAATGCGGCTGAGTATGAAGCTTTGCTTCATGGTCTTCGGATGGCTAAAGAGATGAATCTGAGCAGAGTTAGGTGCTTTGGTGATTCGGATCTGGTGGCTCAGCAGGTATCTGGCACCTGGGATTCTAAGGACCCGCTCATGGCTGCATACCGACGTGAAGTAGATATGGTAGCTGGGCATTTCAAAGGCTATCAAGTGGACCATGTGGACCGCAGAAAGAATGAGGCGGCGGACGCTTTAAGCCGCTTGGGCTCTCAGCGTAAACCGGTCCCACCCAATGTTTTCTTGGATGTATTGTATCACCCATCGGTACAGCTACCCGGTGAGCTGGAGTTGGCTGTTCCTGATCCGGAAGCTCAATTAGTGGCGGCTCTTCACGTCACCCCGGATTGGACGCTCCCTTATCTGGCATACATGAACCGGGGTGAGTTGCCAGAAGACGAAAGCCTGGCTCGACAGATAGTATGGCGGTCCAAATCTATGACCATTCTCAAGGGAGAGCTACATCATTGCAGCGTGTCAGGAGCGCTGCAACGGTGCGTGTCCCCTGAGGAGGGGTGCGAGATATTACATGAAATACATGAAGGGGATTGCGGTCACCACGCCGGTTCAAAATCATTGGTGGCTAAAGCGTTCCGCCACGGTTTCTATTGGTTAACTGCTCATGCTGATGCAGAAGACCTGGTCAGGTTATGTGATGGTTGCCAGAAATTTTCCAGACGAGCGCACGTACCGGCTCAAGAATTGAGGATGATTCCAATCACTTGGCCGTTTGCAACTTGGGGGCTCGATATGGTTGGGCCTTTTAAGCGTTCCAAAGATAAGAAGACCCACCTACTGGTGGCGGTTGACAAATTTACAAAGTGGGTGGAGGCAGAACCTGTCAGTAAATGTGATGCTGCCACAGCGGTTCGGTTTATAAAGAAGGTGATCTTTCGGTTTGGCTTGCCACACAGCATCATCATAGATAATGGTACCAATCTATCCAAGGGGGCCATGAGAGAGTTCTGTGCGCGGGAGCATATACGGCTTGATGTTTCTTCGGTGGCGCACCCACAATCTAATGGTCAGGCAGAATGAGCGAATCAAGAGATCTTGAGAGGTATCAAACCCCGGCTTCTGGTCCCTTTGCAAAGGACGCCGGGTTGTTGGGTGGAAGAGCTACCGTCTGTATTATGGAGCATCAACACCACGCCTAACAGATCCACGGGGTTTACGCCGTTTTTTATGGTCTACGGAGCAGAGGCGGTTCTCCCAAGTGATATACGACATGATTCACCGCGTGTGGCAGCGTATGTTGAAGCGGACAACGAGCAGGCACGGCAGAACGCTCTTGACTTGTTGGATGAGGAACGTGACTTAGCGGCTGCCCGTTCAGCGATTTACCAGCAAGATCTTCGCCGTTACCACAGCCGTCGGGTTAGGACCAGAACCTTTCAGGAGGGGGATTTGGTGCTTCGGCTCATCCAGGATCAGTCTGATCAACATAAATTATCCCCGCCTTGGGAGGGACCTTTTGTGGTCAGCAAGAATCTGAATAATGGGTCATACTACCTGATTGATATCCGAGAGCGCAAGGATTCACGCACATCAGAGGAGGAGACCAGCAGACCGTGGAACATAGCTCATCTTCGACCTTATTATACATGAGCCTTGGGCTCTGTTTATGTACACATCATGACCATGTATATATTATGATTAATACAATAAACCGGAGCCTCGAGTAAAGCGGGGTCTCTGCTGTTCTTCACATCATGCGTGCTTACCCTTTGAGGTCGCTTCACAGAAGATCAAAGTGAAGATTCCGGTTTAAAAGCCGGTTCAAGGGAAGATGTCTCTCACAAAGCTGTGAAGCTCTTAACATCTGGTTCAAGATCCCGGTTCAAGCGTGGGGCTTCCTGTTCAAACATAGGTCGTATTCGAACCAAAGAGAACATAGCTATTCAAACATGGGGCTTCCTGTTCAAACATAGGTCGTATTCGAACCAAAGAGAACATAGCTATTCAAACATGGGGCTTCCTGTTCAAACATAGGTCGTATTCGAACCAAAGAGAACATAGCTATCCTTATAAAGTCAGTTGGGGACCTAGTCGGCCTGAACCGTAGCTACACCTCCAGGGGGCTTGGTCATGTCTTGACGAAGGTAATGCCTTCTGGCTGGCACATTTGCCACTGAATCAGTTGGGGACCTAATCGACTTGAACCGTAGTTACACCTTACGGGAGCTCGGTCATGTCTTGATGATGGTAATGCCTTCTGGTCGGCTTTTTAGCCAATGAATCATTTGGGGGCTTGGTCGTGTCCGAACCAACGCAATGCCACTTGATCGGCCTTTGGCCACGGAGTCACTTGGGGGCTTGGTCGAACCCGAACCAATGCAATGCCATTTGACCGGCATATTTGCCACGATTCAGTTAGGAACCTAGTCGACTTGAACCGTAGCTACACCTCTTGGGGGCTTGGTTTATTTTGTCTTGACGATGGTCACGCCTTCTGAACGGCTCATAGCAACCACTATTTGCATGCGTTTTACTATCGCGTTCGCCTCTCGTATTTGGTTTTTGTTTTTTTTGCCTTTATTGTGGTATTTTTTGTTCTTCGGAACGTCAAGTGCTTTTAAACCGATTCAGCTGACACAGCCTGGTCCGTTTCTTAACCCGGAGGCAAGTTACCCGGTTTGGCAAAGGCGCAGCACGGTTCATAGGGTCAAAAGATCTTGTGTACTCAGTAAAGACAGGAAACATAAGCTGGAAAACGTCATTGGAAAGGGCATCAGTACCCGTGCGCGAAGGCACATTCAAATGCAGAGGTATTAAACTATTACAAGGCAGCGTAGTGCCTGAATATATTGTTTCTTGGCAGATTAAACGTCACCAATTAAGGTGAACCGGAGCGTTGATTACGCCCGTTCGCCGCCTCGGTTCGAAGGTTGTGGATCATCTTGCGCCGCTTCAGCTCTATCTTGGCTACCCATTGGCTGGAAATCAGCAGTGGTCCAGTCGATTCCCATTAGCGCTTGAAAGACAGCTCCTTCGTGAATCAGCAAAGACGGTTCAAGGTCAGGGGCGTAGGTATGCTTACGGATTGGAGGAATAAGGTTTCCCGCTTCAGGGACCGGGGCAGCTACTCGTTTGTTCTGGTTATCGTATTGGGCTTGGTAATGTGACAGATCTGCTTCCTCGGCCAGTTGACAAGCTAGGGGGCGCACCGCCCGGTTTATCGCCCTCAAATCATCTTCACAAAAGTCTGAACCGTCTTCTTTCAAACTGGGGTATCCTTGGGCCGCTTCGACAGGATCGAAATCTGGTACCCACGCTTTAGCCCGGATCAAGGCAGTGATGGCTCCAGTTCGAGCAGCTGATCTTTTCAACTCTTCAATCCGGGCTGGAAGCATAGATAGCCGTTTCAACGTATCTTGAATCAGGGACGGTGCAGGGTTGTTATGCGATGCAGTGGTGATAGCTCTTTGTGCTCCGGTGTACAACTGTTCAATCAGAGTATAGGCAGCTTTGAGTTTCATCCGCACATCAGAACCCAGGTGTCCAATACGTGTGCCTGCAGTGTTTCAAAAGGGATTACAAACCGGACATAAGACATAGCGGACAAAGTACAAATTGGAAGAAGGGCATCGAAGGAAATTTACCAAAGACGGCAGAGGTCATGGAGTGTATTTGTCGCTTCACGCTGGATAATTCATCGATCACCGGTTTGAGAGCAGCTTCGGCATTTTCAGCCCTCTTCGTTAAAAGAGCTTTTTCAGTAGCCCAATCAGCTTGTTCCTTTTTACGGTTTTCTTTCAGCTGTTCCATAACAGTTAAAGCAGTGGTCAATTTTTCCTTCGCTTTTGCAGTTTCAGCCTGCTGGGTTTTTAAGGCTTCCCGAAGGTCCGAGACTTGTTTCTCTTTGGTCTTCAGATTCCCCTGCAACAGGTCATCAGTAGTGTTCAGAAAATATTGCACGGTTTGGAAGTATCAACCACACAAGCAAGTTATGTGCTCGATACTTGGGGGCTAATGCATACTTGATCTTAATGCATGTTTTACATTGCAAAAGTCCCAGGGTTTATACAAGTATTTAAACTGGGCACTTGGGGGCTAATGGTTATCTGATGATGTTTTCTGGTTATGACCTATGTTGAAGCCTTGGGTTTTCTAAACCGGACCTTAATTGTCAAGGCAGCCTGATCCGGTTTACCATCTCGGTTTGGAAATATTGATAAGCTAAGTTGCAATGGAATGAAGCACAAGGGAGTTACCTCAAGTTTCTCCTTCATCATCTTGATCATGCCAGCTTCATAATCCCGACTGGTGTACAGTCGGTTCAGGTACCCAGAATAAAGATCCGGGGCGCTTAAAGCGGCGTATGTGGAGGAGTCAAGGTCCCATTTGCCCTTTATGGCCGAGATTTCGTCCTTGGCAGTATGCTAGGCTAAAGTAGCAGTGTTCCCCGGTTCAGAGTGACCGATGCCGGTAATCACAACATCATCATCCTTGGAATCGCTGCTCTGCAGTGGCCCTGTCGGTTTATCAATAGTTCCAGAAGGGGGGATGGATTCCTCAACCCGAACAGGACTGGTAGGCGGTTCAGTACGACTGGCAGGTTTGGTAGTCCTTTCTTCAGCACAGGTGTCATCTTGCGGAGATAGATAATTCTGAATATCTTCACGACCCAGAGCGTCAGCATCAGGAGTTTTCTCCGGTTCAGGAGCGGCAGTTCCTTCAGCCGGGTTATCCAGACGAGCCTTCTTGCTCGGTCTAGGTTTAGCCCTGGAAAAAACCCAAAGATTGAAAAAACGGTGTAAGATGGATTAAGAGACCGATACAGAGATATGTTGTGATCGGTCCAACTTACCCAATAACTGTCTTCAGCGGTGGCAGTTGAGTGGCTGAGGATTCACCAGAAGATGAATGGGAGGTGACCTGATAATCGGAGTCAGATGGATTAAGAGGCTGACGAATTAAACCTGTTTTAGGAGGAAAGCTAGCGCATAAATCGGAGACCTCTGTGCGGCGTTTCCGAACCGGGCTGTTCGGTAAACCGGCGGAGGTAACTACCTGGCCGCTATGCCGGGTGGTGCGTCGAGCTTCATGTTGCTGGGTCTTCACAAGAAATTTGGGATCCAAGTAAGCAAGAGGATGAGAAAATTTAATTTTCCGGTTTGCTTGGCGAGGTTTTTTCAATGGCAAAGGAACGGCGTCAGAAGAAAGAATAGTTACCTCTGGACCTTCAGCATTGCTCGCTTCAGCGTCGTCCTGACAAATATCATCATCAATAAGACGCATAAAAAGTAAGCCAACTGAATCGAGGTCTACCCCAAGGTCCGGATTACCCACATCATCCTCCTCTAAATCCGGGGTGGAGGAAGCGGTGTTCCGTTTTTTCTGAGCGGGTTTCTTCACCCTCGTTTTGGGTCGGGTTACCCTTTCGGTCGGCTCTTGAAACTTCTTGCTCCAAAACGGATCATCTCCCTGTGTCAGAAAGGACTGGAGTTAGCAATATGTGTATAAGGAGATCATAAATTCTATAACAAACAGAGGGGAAGTACTTACAGCAGGTGGTTTGTTTGTGGCACAAAATGGAAGCAGGCCGGTTCGGGCGCAAGCATATTCCGGTTCATTCAGCATCTTTTTCACAGCTTCGGTGACTTCGTCTTCCGTTAGCTGAATGTTGCAGTGCCTCAAAGGATCATCAACCCGGCCCGTGTATTGGCACATTAAACCGGAGCGGATGCTAAGGGGCAGGATGCTCCATGAAATCCAGCAGCGGGCAAGGTCTACCCCCGTCAAACCGTTAACCATGAAGGCTCTGAGCTTGGACAGCTGAGGGGCGTACTTACTCCTCTCTTTGGCGGTTAGCCTTTGGGGGAAGGGGTGTGTGTTGCTAAGTCTCTCCGGACGGAAGCCGGGCAGTGGATTTTCTTCAGCAGGGGAAGTATCCTTGCAATAGAACCAAGTGTGATTCCATTCTTGCGGATGACTATGCAGCTTGGCATGAGGATAAGTCACTTCTTTCCTCTTTTGAATCGTCACACCACCCAGTTCCATATTAGGGCCGTCGGTGAATTCAGTACGTCGGTTCAAATGAAAACAGTCCCGGAACAGCTCCACAGTAGGTTCCTCCTGGAAGTACACCTCGCAAAGCACTTGGAAATGGCAGATATTCGTGAGTGAGTTTGGACCAACGTCTTGTGGGCGCAACCTAAAGTTAGCCAGGATGTCCCGATAAAATTTTGAACCGGGTGGGTTAAAACCCCGGGCCAGGTGATCCGCAAACACCACTACTTCTCCCTCCTGTGGGGTAGGAGGACATTCATTCCCTGGAACCCTCCAATGGATGGCATTTTTGCTACTCAAAGCGCCAGTCAGAACTAAGTTGTTTAGTTGGGTCTCAGTGATGCGAGAGGGAACCCAGTTGCATTCGTACACCTGTTTTGCCATGAGGAAATCTACAAGACAAAGGTGTTCCGGTTTGAGAACAAAGTGTGAATGTAAACCGAAGATGCTATTATATAGAGTAAGGTTATCTACAATGATATCATCCAGCGGTTCATCAAGGGGACTAATGGATGTGTGGATTGGTTTGTTCACTTTGCTAGAAGTTAAACCGACCAGATCTAACAGTCGTGAATATGAAAGCAGAAACAGATCCCGTACGGATTCTTTCAAAGCAATGGATCTACAGCTAGGGCGAAAAAGAAGTAAAAATACGAGGTTTGGCTCACAGCAGAACAACATAGGTTCGACAAACAGGGAAAAGAGTGGGATCTAAGGAGATGAGTACAGATTTCTGGCGAACACTGAGAGGGACTACAAGTTCACAATATAGGTATCATCATCTGTTCGCAAAAGCTGCTATGGGGATGAACAAGGAACAGTGGCAGGATGACGAACCCTAGAACAGATCTGAAGCGAGAAGAGCAGGGGTCTAACCAGGATCCAAACGGAGGTGGAAGGTCGCCGCGGTGCTCTGGTCCGATCAGGTTGATGCAGCGGCCAGAGTGGAGGCAGTAGCTGACGGCGGCGGCGGAGCTCCGAGGTCTGGGTCGCGAGGAAGACGAAGAAGGGGGCGAAACGGAGGAAAGGAAGATGGCCTTCAAGTCCTATTTATAAGGCGCGGCGTGCGTGCCAGGCGCGCGAATCCAGGGGCCGGAGATTTCGGGAGCCCAGCCGTCGCCCTGATTATTGCGGATTAGCAAAAGGAGACGGTAACTTTGTACTGACGTCGTATCGGTTTACCGCAGCAAAAGGAGACGAAGCAAATAGCGGTTCAACAGTTACTGGAAGACATTTGAAGACAGAAATTTTTTAAGGATTGACATGAACCTGTTCAAATCAATCTGGGGCCTAATGTTGGGGATATTGCTATTTGGGGTAAACCGGCCTGCAGGGCCCGGGTTACCTCCGTCAATGGACCCGAGATGTTAAAGCCCAAGGAGAAATAGAAGGGCCCAAGGCCTATAATCGGTTTAGAGGTTTACGGTGTAAACCGGCCTGAGGTAAACTTGCATTGTAAGTTAGGAATAGAGAGACCGACCCGGGCACGTTTGTAAGCCGGAGGTCGGGACTTTGCAGACCGACCGGCGTCACCCGTGTATATAAGGGGGCGACCCGACGGCGGTTTGAGAGAGAAGAAGAACTCGAGGTTTAGGCGAAGCTTATCGCTCCCTAGCCCTCGAAACCCATCAATCCCATCACAACTAGACGTAGGCTTTTACCTTCATCGAAGGGGCCGAACTAGTATAAACACCGTGTCCTTGTGTCCACTTTTAACCCCTTCAAGCTAACCCGTTGTGATGGCTCCACGACTAAGTCCTCCCACTAGGACATCTGCCGTGACAAATCCACGACAGTTGGTATGGACGGTACCCGTGGATTCGGTTAGCCGTGGAGTGTGTTTTTTGGTGGAGGGGGAGTAAAAACTTTATCTGTTTGGGAACCACCTATAATGTATCTAGCATGGAAGATATTGAGATCTCTTGGATGCTATGTTGACAATGAAAGCATACCGCTCAAAATTATATTCATCTCTGTTTTAAAAACTCGAGCTCTGGCGCCTCTGCAAATCCCTTCTTTCCTCTGCAAAGGGCCTATCTATTTACTTTTATTGTTGAGTCATCATCCTCTTATAAAAAGCACCAATTAGAGAGCACCACTGTCATTTGTATGCTTCTTATATTTACTAATTGGAGGCACTATATGAGATTCCATTTTAATCCTAGAGAAACAACAATTATAACCGTAGGACTGTAAAATATACGACTATGATAAAAATAGATCTGTATGTTCCATGTAACTATCCTATAAGGTTACGATGCAAGCAAACAAGCTTCCAAATATCCTATAAGGTTACGATGCAAGCAAACAAGCTTCCAAAGTGGACACGCTACCGCCTATCACCGAGGAAAAGAAATTAAAAAAATGCATGATCGGACTGGCCGTTACTACTTAGCAAGTTGATTTATGCGAGATTATAGATCGGGAACCTGCATACATATATGTATGGGATTGAGTCACAGAACATGATGCACGTGTAGAAATGATACGTCATAGATAAGAGTTTTTTTTCTCTTTTTTGGCACAAACAACCAGCAAGACTAATTTGGCCGTCAGATTTAAATTTCAGTCGTCAAGATCTATTAGGTGGCCCTGCCATATAATTTTTTAATAAAGAAACAACACATACAAAAATAAATAAACCCACATGCACGTACGAGAGTCCTCAATGCGCACATTGGAACCAATACAAAATCCACTTTCCTACCCCTAAAAGAAATCAACTTTCCTTAATAAAAAAAGAGGTGTGCAAGAATGAGAAGTCACAAGGCTCACGCCAAAAAAAAGAGTGCACGCCCATACTCGTAAGAAAACAAAAGACACATACATGTTCCCTTGAAAATATAACAAAATGACATGTACTATTTGTTTTTGAGGAAAGACGTTCCCATAAATGCTTCCCAAGCCTCACGTTTAGATAAAAAGAGTCTAAGTCTGAACTTTTTTTCCTACAGTAAGGAAATAATACCAGCCGAAGATTAAAATCAAACACGACCATACAAAAATTTCAACCTAATAGCTTCCAAATATCACCACTTCAGAGGTCATTATTTTAATATGTTTAATATAAGGTGTAATTTTTGTGTTAGTTTAAAAAGGGATATTTTGCATCCACATCCATTTAAATTTGAATTTAAATAGGTATTTCTTCCAAGTATTTCGATAGATAATAGATAGTTTATAAATTAAGTCTAACATGTATATCCAAAGTTAAGGGAGGAGCATGGCCCAATGCATGAAGAAGTAATAAATACTACATAAATAATAAGGCTAGCATTTCAGTTGTTGTACCTAATGTATGACGACTAAAAAAGACGAATTTCATTTAATATAACTGAGTTTATTTTTTGAAAAGATTTACATGCATGCTAAAGAGTTGAACATGCACAAACCTAATTATAAATGTTTCACTATCTTTTAATATTTTCCCAATTCTATTATTCATCCTCGGTAAAGTACACCCAGATCCAAAATGCCTCCTTCCGCATAAGCATACATATCTAAAATATGTTATTTGTTCTGCTATCTTATTTTTCCTGTGTATTTAGAAGTATTTATTTTATAGCAATGTTATGGTGTTGATTTTTTGCAAGTAAAACATTAATCCTTATCCTTCAAGGATAAGATAATTTAAAAAAATTAATGCCCTTCATCTATAATAACCATCCATAATTCTTTGTTTTCTCCCTTATATTGAACGTACAATCAAAATAACTAAGTTCAAATTATCTTGACTTATAATATATGTCCTTTGTTTTTAAATGCTTTCATAATTTTAAAATCACTAGCCCGTGCAGACGCACGGGTTGATGACTAGTATGATTTTTTATTAATTGATATTGAGTATGAGTGTGAGTGGATCTCTTTTGCCATGAATTATAATGTCTAGTCGGTCCTTAATCTTCAGGGGTGATCTGCATTTATGTTTTGCGGTCCTAGAAAGGGCTAGCGAGATACCATCTTGACATATCATATCATAATTTTTTAGAAAAGGTGTTGTCGTCCGAGATTTATTATTATTGCTCGCTAGTTGGTTATGAAGGAAATATGCCCTAAAGGCAATAATAAAGTTGTTGTTTATATTTTATTATATCATGATAAATGTTTATTATTCATGCTAGAATTGTATTAACCGGAAACTTAGTGCATGTGTGAATACATAGACAAAACAGAGTGTCCCCAGTATGCCTCTACTTGACTAGCTCGTTAATCAAAGATGATTATGTTTCCTGACCATAGACATGTGTTGTCATTTGATGAATGAGATCACATCATTAGAGAATGATGTGATGGACAAGACCCATCCGTTAGCTTAGCATTATGATCGTTGTGTTTTATTGCTATTGCTTTCTTCATGACTTATACATGTTGCTTTGACTATGAGATTATGCAACTCCCGGATACCGGAGAAACACCTTGTGTCCTATTAAATGTCACAACTTAACTGGGTGATTATAAAGATGCTCTACAGGTGTCTCTGAAGGTGTTTGTTGAGTTGGCATAGATCGAGATTAGGATTTGTCACTCCGATTGTCAGAGAGGTATCTCTGGGCCCTCACGGTAATGCTCATCACTATAAGCCTTGCAAGCAATGTAACTAATGAGTTAGTTGTGGGATGATGCATTATGGAATGAGTAAAGAGACTTGTCGGTAACGAGATTGAACTAGGTATGGTGATATCGATGATCGAATCTCGGGCAAGTAACATACCGATGACAAAGGGAACAACGTATGTTGTTATGCGGTTTGACCGATAAAGATCTTCGTAGAATATGTAGGAGCCAATATGAGCATCCAGGTTAAGCTATTGATTATTGACCGGAGATGTGTCTCGGTCATGTCTACAGAGTTGTCGAACCGGTAGGGTCCGCACGCTTAACGTTCGACCATGATTTGTATTATGAGTTATGTGATTTGATGTACCGAAGGTTGTTCAGAGTCCCGGATGAGATCACAGACATGACGAGGAGTCTCAAAATGGTCGAGATATAAAGATCGATATATTGGAAGGTTATATTCAGACACCGGAATCGTTCTGAAGTGTATCAGGTATTTTCCAGAGTACCGGGGGGTTATCGGAACCCCCAAGGGGTTAATGGGCCTTCATGGGCCCTAGTGGAAGAGAGGAGGCAGCAGCCATGTGGAGGCGTGCGTCCCCCAAGCCCAAACCAAATTGGACTAGGGGTTGGGGGTGGCCCCCCTTTCCTTTCTCTCCTCCTCCTCCTTCCCTCCTTCTCCTACTAGGAATATGAAAGAGGAGGGGAATCCTACTTGGACTGGGGAGTCCTAGTAGGATTCCTCACACCTGGCGTGCCCCTAGGGCTGGCCACTTCTTCCCTCCCATCCTTTATATACGTGGCCAGGGGGCACCTCATAGACACACAAGTTGATCTTTAGCCGTGTGCGGTGCCCCCCTCCATAGTTTTCCACCTCGGTCATATTGTCATAGTGCTTAGGCGAAGCCCTGCGTCGGTAACTTCATCATCACCGTCACCACGCCGTCGTGTTGTCGAAACTCTCCCTCGGCCCCAACTAGATCAAGAGTTCGAGAGACGTCACCGAGCTGGACATGTGTAGATCACGGAGGTGTCGTGCGTTCGGTACTTGGATCGGTTGGATCGTGAAGACGTTCGAATACATCAACCGCATTACTAAGCGCGTCCACTTTTGGTCTACGAGGGTACATGGACACACTCTCCCCGCTCGTTGATATGCTTCTCCTAGATAGGTCTTGCGTGATCATAGGCAATTTTTTTGAAATACTACGTTCCCCAACAGTGGCATCCGAGCCAGGTCTATGCGTAGATGTTATATGCACGAATAGAACACAAAGAGTTGTGGGCGATAATAGTCATACTGCTTACCAGCATGTCATATTTTGATTCGGTGATATTGTTGGATGAAGTGGCCCAGACCGACATTACATGACCGCATTCATGAGACTGGTTCTGCCGCCGTGCTTTGCACTTAGGTGCCTAGTGGGTGTCTGTTTCTCCAACTTTAGGTTAATCGAGTGTGACTACGCCCGGTCCTTGTTGAAGGTTAAAACAGCACACTTGACGAAAAATCATTGTGGTTTTGATGCGTAGTTAAGAACGGTTCTTGCTAAGCCCGTAGCATCCACGTAAAACTTGCAACAACAAAGTAGAGGATGTCTAACTTGTTTTTGCACGGCTTGTTGTGATGTGATATGGTCAAGACGTGATGATATATAAATTGTTGTATGAGATGATCATGTTTTGTAACAGTTATTGGCAACTGGCAGGAGCCATATGGTTGTCGCCTTATTGTATGAAATGCAATTGCCATGTAATTGCTTTACTTTATCACTAAGCGGTAGCGATAGTCGTAGAAGCAATAGTTGGCGATACGACAACGATGCTTCAATGAAGATCAAGGTGTCAAGCCGGTGACGATGGTGATCATGACGGTGCTTTGGAGATGGAGATCAAAGGCACAAGATGATGATGGCCATATCACATCAGTTATTTGATTGCATGTGATGTTTATCCTTTATGCATCTTATTTTGCTTAGTACGGCGGTAGCATTATAAGATGATCTCTCACTAAATTTCAAGGTACAAGTGTTCTCCCTGAGTATGCACCGTTGCTACAGTTCGACGTGCCGAGACACCACGTGATGATTGGGTGTGATAAGCTCTATGTTCACATACAACGGGTGCAAGCCAGTTTTGCACACGTAGAATACTCGGGTTAAACTTGACGAGCCTAGCATATGAAGATATGGCCTTGGAACACTGAGACCGAAAGGTGGAGCATGAATCATATAGTAGATATGATCAACATAAGTGATGTTCGCCATTGAAAACTACTCCATCTCACGTGATGATCGGACATGGTTTAGTTGATATGGATCACGTGATCAGTTAGATGATTAGAGGGATGTCTATCTAAGTGGGAGTTATTAAGTAATATGATTAATAGAACTTTAATTTATCATGAATTAGTCCTGATAGTATTTGCATAACTATGTTGTAGATCAATAGCTCGCGATGTAGCTCCCCGTTTAATTTTCATATGTTCCTAGAGAAAAACTACGTTGAAAGATGATAGTAGTACTGATGTGGACTAGGTTCGTGCTCTAAGGATTATCCTCATTGCTGCACAGAAGAATTATGTCCTTGATGCACCGCTAGGTGATGGACCTATTGCAGGAGCAGATATAGACGTTATGAACGTTTGACAAGCTCGATATGATAACTACTTGAAAGTTTAGTATGCCATGCTTTACGGCTTAGAACGGGGACTTCAAAAACGTTTTGAACGCCACGGAGCATATAAGATGTTCCAAGAGCTGAAACTGGTATTTCAGACTCATCCCCGAGTTGAGAGGTATGAGACCTCTGACAAGTACTTTGCCTAGAAGATGGAGGAGAATAGCTCAACCCGTGAGCATGTGCTCAGATTGTCTAAGTACTACAATCGCTTGAATCAAGTGGGAGTTAATCTTCCAGAGAAAATAGTGACTGACAAAGTTCTCTGGTCACTATCACCAAGTTACTGGAACTTCGTGATGAACTATAATGCAAGAGATGACAAAAACGATTCCCGAGCTCTTCGTGATGCTGAAATCGACGAATGTAGAAATCAAGAAAAGCATCAAATGTTGATGGTTGACAAGACCACTAGTTTTAAGTAAAAGGGAAAGGGAAAGAAAGGGAACTTCAATAAGAATGGCAAGCAAGTTGCCACTCCCATGAAGAAGCCCAAAGCTAGACCCAAGCCTGAAACTGAGTGCTTCTACTACAAAGGAAATGGTCACTAGAAGCGGAACTGCCCCAAATACTCTATGGATAAGAAGGATGGCAAAGTGAACAAAAGTATATATTATATACATGTTATTGGTGTGTACTTTACTAGTATTCATAGTAGCCCCTGAGTATTTGATAGTGGTTCAGTTTCTATGATTAGTAACTTGAAACAGGAGTTATAAAATGAACAGAGACGATGTGTGTTGGAAGTAATTCCAAGGTTGATAAGATCATCATCGCACACTCCCTTTACCTTCGGGGTTAGTGTTTAAACTAAAATAAATGTTATTTGGTGTTTGCATTGAGCATAATATCATTGGATCAGCAATACTGTTATTCATTTAAGTCAAAGAATAATTGTTATTCTGTTTACATGAATAAAACCTTCTGTGGGTATACACCCAAGGTGAATGGTTTATTGAATCTCGATTTTAGTGATACGCATATTCATAATATTGAAGCCAAAATATGCAAGGTTAATAATGATAGTGCAACTTATCTATGGCACTGCCGTTTAGGTCATATTGGTGTAAAGCGCATGAAGAAACTCCATGCTGGTGGACTTTTGGAATCACTTGATGCTTGCGGACCATGCCTCATGGGCAAGATGACTAAGACTCCGTTCTCCGGAACAATGGAGCGAGCCACTGACTTATTGGAAATAATACATACCGATGTATGCGGTCCGATGAGTGTTGAGGCTCGCGGCGGGTATCGTTATTTTCTGACCTTCACAGATGATTTGAGCAGATATGGGTATATCTACTTAATGAAACACAAGTCTGAAACATTTGAAAAGTTCAAAGAATTTCAGAGTGAAGTTGAGAATCATTGTAACCAGAAAATAAAGTTTCTACGATCTGATCGCGGAGGCGAATATTTGAGTTACGAGTTTGGCCTTCATTTGAAACAATGTGGAATAGTTTCGCAACTCACGCCACCTGGAACACCATAGCGTAATGGTGTATCTGAACGTCGTAAACGTACTTTATTAGATATTGTGCGATCTATGATGTCTCTTGCCGGTTTACCACTATCGTTTTGGGGTTATGCATTAGAGACAACTGGTTTCACGTTAAATAGGGCACTGTCTAAAAAGCTGTTGAGACGACATCGTATGAGTTGTGGTTTAGCAAGAAACCTAAGCTATCGTTTCTTAAAGTTTGGGGTTACGATGCTTATGTGAAAAAGTTTTCAGTCTGATAAGCTCAAAACCCAAATCGGAGAAGTGCGCCTTCATAGCATACCCAAAAGAAACTGTTGGGTACACCTTCTATCATAGATTCAAAGGTAAGATCTTTGTTGCTAAGAGTGGATCCTTTCTAGAGAAGGAGTTTCTCTCGAAAGAAGTTAGTGGGAGGAAAGTAGAACTTGATGAGGTAATTGTACCTTCTCTCGAATTGGAAAGTATCTCATCACTGAAACCAAGTCTAGTGATGCCTACACCAATTAGTGAGGAAGTTAATGATGATGATCATGAAACTTCAGATCAAGTTACTACCGAACCTCGTAGGTCAACCAGAGTACGATCCACACCAGAGTGGTATGGTAATCCTGTTCTGGAAGTCATGTTGCTAGAACATGATGAACCTACGGACTATGAGGAAGCGATGATGAAGCCCAGATTTCGACAGATGGCTTGAGGCCATAAAATCTGAGATAGAATCCATGTATGAGAACAAAGTGTGGACTTTGGTGGACTTGCCCGATGATCAGCAATCCATTGAGAATAAATGGATCTTCAAGAGGAAGACGGATGCTGATAGTAGTGTTACTATCTACAAAGCTCGACTTGTCGAGAAGGGTTTTTGACAAATTCAAGATGTTGACTACGATGAGATTTTCTCACTAGTATCGATGCTTAAAGTCTGTCCGAATCATGTTAGCAATTGCCACATTTTATGAAATCTAACAAATGGATATCAAAACTGCATTTTTAATGGATTTATTAAAGAGGAGTTGTATATGATACAACCAAAAGGTTTTGTCAATCCTAAAGGTGCTAACAAAATGTGCAAGCTCCAGAGATCCATCTATGGACTGGTGCAAGCATCTCGGAGTTGGAATATACGCTTTGATAAGTTGATCAAAGCATATAGTTTTATATAGACTTGCGGTGAAGCCTGTATTTACAAGAAAGTGAGTGGGAGCACTACAGCCTTTTTAATAAGTATATGTCAATGACATATTGTTGATCGGAAATGATGTAGAATTTTCTGCAAAGCATAAAGGAGTGTTTGAAAGGAGTATTTCAAAGAAATACCTCGGTGAAGCTGCTTACATATTGGGCATCAAGATCTATAGAGATAGATCAAGACGCTTGATAAGATTTTTCAATGAGTACATACCTTGACAAGATTTTTGAAGTAGTTCAAAATGGAACGGTCAAAGGAGTTCTTGCCTGTATTGCAAGGTGTAAAGTTGAGTAAGACTCAAAAACATGACCACGACAGAAAATAGGAAGAGAATGAAAGTCATTCCCTATGCCTCAGCCATAGGTTCTATAAAGTATGATATGATGTGTACCAAATCTTTTGTGTACCTTGCTATAAGTTTGGCAAGGGGGTACGATATTGATCCAGGAGTGGAGACAGCGGTCAAAATTATCCTTAGAAGACTAAGGAAATATTTATCGATTATGGAGGTGATAAAGAGTTCATCGTAAAGAGTTACGCTGATGCAAGCTTTTACACGATCCAGATGACTCTGAGTCGATACATATTGAAAATGGGAGCAATTAGCTAGAGTAGCTCCATGCAGAGCATTGTAAACATAGAAAATTTGCAAAATACATACGGCTCTGAATGTGACAGAACCATTGACTGAGCTTCTCTCACAAGCAAAACATGATCGCACCTTATTACTATTTGGGTGTTAATCACATAGCGATGTGAACTAGATTATTGACTCTAGTAAAACCCTTTGGGTATTAGTCACATGGCGATGTGAACTAATCACATGGTGATGTGAACTATTGCTGTTAAATCACATGGCGATGTGAACTAGATTATTGACTCTAGTGCAAGTGGGAGACTGAAGGAAATATGCCCTAGAGTTGTTATTTATGTTTCCTTATATCATGATAAATGTTTATTATTCATGCTAGAATTGTATTAACCGCAAATTTGGTACACGTGTGAATACATAGACAAAATAGAGTGTCCCCAGTATGCCTCTACTTGACTAGCTCGTTAATCAAAGATGGTTATGTTTCATGACCATAGACATGTGTTGTCGTTTGATGAACGAGATCACATCATTAGAGAATGATGTGATGGACAAGACCCATCCGTTAGCTTAGCATTATGATCGTTGAGTTTTATTGCTATTTATTTCTTCATAACTTATACATGTTCCTCTTACTATGAGATTATGCAACTCCCGAATACCGTAGGAACACCTTGTCTGCTATCAAATGTCACAATGTAACTGGGTGATTATAAAGATGCTCCGCAGGTGTCTCCGAAGGTGTTTGTTGAGTTGGCATAGATCGAGATTAGGATTTGTCACTCCGATTGTCGGAGAGGTATCTCTGGGCCCTCTCGGTAATGCTCATCACTATAAGCCTTGCAAGCAATGTAACTAATGAGTTAGTTGCGGGATGATGCATTACAAAACGAGTAAAGAGACTTTCTGGTAACAAGGTTGAACTAGGTATGGTGATACCGACGATCGAATCTCGGGCAAGTAACATACCGATGACAAAGGGAACAATGTATGTTGTTATGCGATTTGACCGATAAAGATCTTCGTAGAATATGTAGGAGCCAATATGAGCATCCAGGTTCCACTACTGGTTATTGACCGGAGATGTGTCTCATGTCTACATGGTTCTCGAACCGGTACGGTCCGCACGATTCATGTTTTGATGACTATTTGTATTAAGAGTTATGTGATTTGATGTACCGAAGCTTGTTCGGAGTCCCGGGTGAGATCACGGACATGACAAGGACTCTCAAAATGGTCGAGACATAAAGGTTGATATATTGGAAGGTTATATTCGGACACCGGAATGGTTCCAAAGTGTATCAGGTATTTTCCGGAGTACCGGGGGGTGAATGGGCCTTCTTGGGCCCTAGTGGGAGAGAGGAGGCAGCAGCCCTGTGGAGGCGTGCGCCCCCCCCATCCCAAACTGAATTGGACTAGGGGTTGGGGGCGGCCCCCCTTTCCTTTCTCTCCTCCTCCTCGTTCCCTTCTTCTCCTACTAGGAATAGGAAAGAGGAGGGGGATCCTACTTGGACTGGGGAGTCCTAGTAGGATTCCTCACAACTGGCGCGCCCCCTAGGGCCGGCTACCTCTTCCCTCCCCTCCTTTATATACGTGGCCATGGGGCACCCCATAGACACACAAGTTGATCTTTAGCAGTGTGCGGTGCCCCCCTCCACGGTTTTCCACCTCGGTCATATTGTCGTAGTGCTTAGGAGAAGCCCTGCGTCGGTAACTTCATCATCACTGTCACCACGCCATCGTGCTGACGAAACTCTCCCTCGGCCTCAACTGGATAAAGAGTTTGAGAGACATCACCGAGTTGAACGTGTGCAGATCGCGGAGGTGTCGTGCGTTCAGTACTTGGACGGTTGGATCATGAAGACGTTCGACTACATCAACCACGTTACTAAACGCTTCCTCTTTCGGTCTATGAGGGTACATGGACACACTCTCCCCGCTCGTTGCCATGCTTCTCCTAGATAGATCTTGCGTGATCATAGGCAAATTTTCTGAAATACTACGTTCCCCAACAGATTATGCCATTGATATGAGTAAATATGATACCTAAATGTCATTGTCAATATGGTTAGTTCAAAACCTTTGCTGAAAACCTGAATAATGTCTATACATATTTGCAATAACAAGATCAAACAGAGTTTGTAAAAAAAATTCTTTGTCACTATCAGTTCATCAACTATTTTGCTTGAGGACAAGCAATGGGTTAAGCTTGGGGGAGCTGATACGTCTCGTCATATCTACTTTTCCAAACTCTTTTGCCCTTGTTTTCGACTCTAATTTGCATGATTTGGATGGAACTAACCCGGACTGACGCTATTTTCAGCAGAATTGCTATGGTGTTATTTTTGTGCAGAAATAAAAGTTCTCGGATTGACCTGAAAAATTACGGAGAATATTTTAGGAATATATATAAATATTGGCACAAGAATCAACCAGCGGGGGGCCACCCAGAGGCCACAAGCCCTGGGGGCGCGCCCACCCACCTGGGCGCGCCCTAAAGGCTTGTGGGCCCCTTGGAGCTCCTCCGACCCTAATTCCAACTCTATAAGTACCTATTCACGGAGAAAAAAATCAAAGAGAAGGATTCACCGCGTTTTACGATACGAGCCATCGCCACCTCCTGTTCTTCATCGGGAGGGAAGGTCTGGAGTCTGTTTTGGGCCCGAGGAGGGGGATTCGTCACCTGATAACCCACAAGTATAGGGGATCGCAACTATTTTCGAGGGTAGAGTATTCAACCCAAATTTATTGATTCGACACAAGGGGAGCCAAAGAATATTCTCAAGTATTAGCAGTTGAGTTTTCAATTCAACCACACCTGGATAACTTACTATCTGCAGCAAAGTATTTAGTAGCAAAATAGTATGGAAGTAATGGTAACGGTGGCAAAAGTAATAGTAGTAGTTTTGTAGTAATTGTAATAGTGGCAACGGAAAAGTAACTAAGCAAAGATCGATATGTGAAAAGCTCGTAGGCATTGGATCAGTGATGGATAATTATGTCAGATGCGATTCCTCATGCAACAGTTATAACATAGGGTGACACAGAACTAGCTCCAGTTCATCAATGTAACGTAGGCATGTACTCCGAATATAGTCATACATGCTTAGGGAAAAGAACTTGCATGCCATCTTTTGTCCTACCCTCCCGTGGCAGCGGGGGCCTATTGGAAACTAAGGGATATTAAGGCCTCCTTTTAATAGAGTACCGGACCAAAGCATTAACACTTAGTGAATACACGAACTCCTCAAACTACGGTCGTCACCAGGAGTGGTCCCGATTATTGTCACTTCGGGGTTACCAGATCATAACACATAGTAGGTGACTAATGACTTGCATTATAGGATCAAGAACTCACATATATTCATGAAAACATAACAGGTTCAGATCTGAATTCATGGCACTCGGGCCCTAGTGACAAGCATTAAGCATAGCAAAGTCATAGCAACATCAATCTCAGAACATAGTGGATACTAGGGATCAAACCCTAACAAAACTAACTCGATTACATGATAAATCGCATCCAACCCATCACCGTCTAGCAAGCCTACGATGGAATTACTCACGCACGGCGGTGAGCATTATGAAATTGGTGATGGAGGAAGGTTGATGATGATGACAGCGACGGATTCCACTCTCTGGAGCCCCGAACGGACTCCAGATCAGCCCTCCCGAGAGGGTTTAGGGCTTGGCGGCGGCCTCGTATCGTATAACACGATGAATCATTCTCTTCCATTTTTTTCTCCCCGAACGTGAATATATGGAGTTGGAGTTGAGGTTGGTGGAGCACCAGGGGGCCCACGAGGCAGGGGGCGCGCCCAGGGGGTAGGCGCGCGCCCACCCCCGTGGACAGGGTGTGGGCCCCCTGGTCTTGATTCTTTCGCCAGTATTTTTTATATATTCCAAAAATATTCTTCGTGAAGTTTCAGGTCATTCCGAGAACTTTTGTTTCTGCATAAAAATAAGACCATGTCAATTATGCTGAAAACAGTGTCAGTCTGGGTTAGTTCCATTCAAATCATGCAAGTTAGAGTCCAAAACAAGGGCAAAAGTGTTTGGAAAAGTAGATATGATGGAGACGTATCAACTCCCCAAGGTTAAACCTTTGCTTGTCCTCAAGCAATTCAGTTGATAAACTGAAAGTGATAAAGAAAAACTTTTACAAACTCTGTTTGCTCTTGTTGTTGTAAATATGTAAAGACAGCATTCAAGTTTTCAACAAAGATTATGAACTAACCATATTCACAATAACATTTAGGTCTCATGTTTACTCATATCAATGGCATATATAATCAACTAGCGAGCAATAATAATAAATCTCGGATGACAACACTTTCTCAAAACAATCATAATATGATATAACAAGATGGTATCTCACTAGCCCTTTCTGAGACCGCAAAACATAAATGCATAGCACCTCTGAAGATCAAGGACTGACTAAACATTGTAACTCATGGTAAAAGAGATCCAGTCATACTCAATGTAAATTAATAGTAATGGATGCAAATGACAACGGTGCCCTCCAACTGGTGCTTTTTAATAAGAGGAGGATGACTCATCATAAAAGTAAATAGATAGGCCCTTCACAGAGGGGGGCAGGGATTTGTAGAGGTGCTAGAGCTCGGTTTTTGAAATAGAGATAAAAAATATTTTGAGTGGCATACTTCCATTGTCAACATAACAACCAAGAGATCTCGATATCTTCCATGCTACACACATTATAGGCGGTTCCCAAGCATAATGGTAAAGTTTATACTCCCCCACCACCAACAAGCATCAATCCATGGCTTGCCCGAAACAACGGGTGCCTCCAACTAACAACAGTCCTGGGGGATTTTTGTTTGCAATTATTTTGATTTGATTTGAGCATGGGACTGGGCATCCCGGTGACTAGCCATTTTCTCGTGAGTGAGGAGCAGAGTTCACTCCTCTTGAGAATAACCCTCCTAGCATGGAAGATACAGACATCCCTAGTTGATACATGAGCTATTCAAGCATACAAAACAGAATTTCATTTGAAGGTTTAGAGTTTGGAACATACAAATTTACTTGGAACGGCAGGTAGATACCACATATAGGAAGGTATGGTGGACTCATATGGAATAACTTTGGGGTTTATGCAAGTGGATGCACAAGCAGTATTCCCGCTTAGTACAAGTGAAGGCTAGAAAAATACTGGGAAGTGACCAACTAGAGAGCGACAACAATCATGAACATGCATTAAAATTAATCAACAATGAGTGCAAGCATGAGTAGGATATAATTCACCATGAACATAAATATCGTGGAGGCTATGTTGATTTTGTTTCAACTACATGTGTGAACGTGTGCCAAGTCAAGCTACTCGAATCGTTCAAAGGAGGATACCACCCTATCGTACCACATCACAACCATTTTAATAGCATGTTGGCACGCAAGGTAAACCATTATAAACTCTTAGCTAGTTAAGCATGGAATAAGCAACTATAATCTCTAATTATCATTGCAAACATGTTTCATTCATAATAGGCTGAATCAGGAACGATGAACTAATCATATTTACAAAAACAAGAGAGGTCGAGTTCATACCAGCTTCTCTCATCTCAATCAGTCCATCATATATTGTCATTATTGCCTTTCACTTGCACGACCGAACAGTGTGGACAATAATAATAGTGCACGTGCGTTGGACTAAGTTGGAATCTGCAAGCATTTAATTCAAGGGAGAAGACAAGGTAATATGGGTTCCTAGTTAAATCAACAATAATGCATATAAGAGCCACTTCAACATTTTCATTATGGTCTTCTCCTCTCAACCCCCAAAGAAAAGAAAGGAAATAAAACTATTTACATGGGAAAGCTCCCAACAAGTAAAAGAAGTACAAGAAATCTTTTTGGGTTTTCTTTTAATTATTACTACTACAAACATCGAAAGTAAACTAGCTACAAGCTACAACTAATTTTTTTGGTTTTTCTCAAGGTTATTCAAACACACAAGAAGAAGGCTTAAAATAGAAAATAAACTAGCATGGATAGTAGAATGAAAAAGTATGAGCACCGACAACTGGCATGAGTGTGTGAACATGAATGTAATGTCGGTGAGAAATACGTACTCCCCCAAGCTTAGGCTTTTGGCCTATGTTGGTCTATGCCCATGGATCAAAGTGGTCCTCTCCAGTGTACTGAGGAGGATCCTCGGGGTGCCACTGGTTGGCGATCTCCTCCGGATCCCACTGATAAACAGACTGCCGACAAGGGTCAAGTTGTGGCTCCGGCACAGCCTCTGGAGTATGTGTCGCGCTCAAATATACATGAATGGCCTCCGGAAAAATGAGGTACGTGCCTGAAAACATGTTAAAACAAAGAGGGCGCAGGCAAGGTAATAAACTCACAATAATTTTTATCGAATATCAAAATATACATGAGCAGTTTCTTCTTATTTTTAACAATAAAGTCATGTGCTACCATACTCTTATAATCTAGAAAGACAGGGGCAGCAACTTTTCTTCTTTCTCATAATGCCTAATAGGTATATTAAAGTGTGCAGCAAGGCACGAGGCAAAGATGCCAATGAGGATGGGGCCCTTTGTATGGATCAGACTTAATCGTTTAGCAATAATAGCGCCTAAACTAAAAGTTGTATCACGAAACAAAGCACGGCACAAAATAACAATATCAGGAGCAATAAGATTTCCACTATTCTCGCGACCAATCAAGCATCTACTAGCAAATATTGCAAAGGAACGTAGAATAGGAAAATGTATGCTAGTAATTCTTGCACCGAAAACTTTCCTCGTTTCCCCTACAGCAATTTCATTAATAAATCCCTCCACATCATTACGGTGTGGCTCCTCTATGTTACCCTCAAAGGGTATCTTGCATACCCGACAAAAATCATATAAGGTCATCTCCTTAAATTCATCATATAAATGAAACTCCACTGAAGGTGGTGATCTCCTATCATGGAAATGAAAATTTTGCACAAAAATATTAGTGAGTAGGAGATATTGTTCGTGCTGGTCGCGGAGGGAGTCGGTGAGGCCTGCATTCTGAGCCAAATAATAAAAATCATCATGAATCCTGGCTGCCTTCAAGAACTCATCACAAGGCCATTCACACGGTCGAACCTCCGTAGTGCGAGGGAGATTATATTTGGGCTTCTTATCCTCCTCACTTTGCTTATCCTTCGAGCTTCGGCTCGAAGAGCCTCTCAACAATCTCTTCGTCATTTTTTCCTGAAAAATTCTGAAATTTTTAGTAACACAAAATAAAAGTGAACCAAACTCAATAAAATTGATATCAGCTACTCCCACAAGTGCCTAGAGACTATATCATGCATTAGAACTACTTGGGACCAAATAAATTTGACATGCAAGCTCAAGAACAGGGTCACCTGAGAAGGAAAAGTTTGCAATGAATAAAGCAATAGAACAAAAACTAATTGGACCATTGGAGAAGTCACATACCGAAGAACAATCCACGAAAGCAGTTTTGTGAGTGGAGCTTTGAGCAAGGAGATCGAAAATCACAACAAAACAAGCTAGAACACGAGTTTGAGCTATGTGGTGATTTTTTCTGGAGGAAGACAAAGTGTGTGGGTGCAGGAATAAGTGGAGGGGGCCACGTGGGGCCCACGAGGCATGGGGAGCGCCCAGGGGGTGGCCGCGCCCGGTACCCTCGTGGCCAGGTGGTGGCTCCCCCTGATGTGTTCTCAGTGCCAGATATTCTTAAATATTCTACAAAAAAATCATATTTCAATTTCAGGGCATTTGGAAAACTTTTATTTTCAGGGTATTTTTTATTGCCAGGGTTATTTAATCTAAATAACAGAAAGTAAAAGGAGAGTACAAAGAGTTGTGCTTTCTAACTTCAACCATCTCATGCTCATCAAAAGGAATCCACTAACAAGGTTGATCAAGTCTTGTCAACAAACTCATTCCGAATAGCATGAAACCGGAGAATTTTCGAATAGCACTAAGTTACCTCAACGGGGATATGCATGTCCCCAACAATAAGAATATCATATTTATTTTTGACAGTAGGAAGAGGAAATTCAAAACCTCCAATTGTAATCGTTGGAGTTTTTTCCGATAGAATTGATACTGTGGACTTGAGGTTGTTTCCTCGGAAAGTGTACCGTGTGCTCATTACCATTAACATGAAAAGTGACATTGCCTTTGTTGCAATCAATAACATCCCCTGCAGTATTCAAAATGGTCTACCGAGGATAATAAACATACTATTGTCCTCGGGAATATCAAGAATAACAAAGTCCGTTAAGATAGTAACGTTTGCAACCACAACAGGCACATCCTCACAAATACCGATAGGTATATGCTACCTCTTGAGCACTACATTGGATTTCCATGAAGAGGAAAGGATGATGCAGCAAAGTAGCGTAAGTATTTCCCTAAGTTTTTGAGAACCAAGGTATCAATCCAGTAGAAGGCTACGAGCGAGTCCCTCGTACCTACACAAAACAAATAACTCCTCGCAACCAACACGGTAAGGGGTTGTCAATCCCTTCACGGTCACTTACGAGAGTGAGATCTGATAGATATGATAGGATAATATTTTTGGTATTTTTGTGATAAAGATGCAAAGTAAAATAAAAGCAAAGGAAATAACTAAGTGATGGAAGATTAATATGATGAAGATAGACCCGGGGGCCATAGGTTTCACTAGTGGCTTCTCTCAAGAGCACAAGTATTTTACACTGGGTGAACGAATTACTGTTGAGCAATTGACAGAATTGAGCATAGTTATGAGAATATCTGGGTATGATCATGTATATAGGCATCACGTCCGAGACAAGTAGACTGACTCCTGCCTGCATCTACTACTATTACTCCACTCATCGACCGCTATCCAGCATGCATCTAGAGTATTAAGTTCATGAAAAACAGAGCAACGCCTTAAGCAAGATGACATGATGTAGAGGGATAAATTCATGCACTATGATAAAAACCCCATCTTGTTATCCTCGATGGCAACAATACAATACGTGCCTTGCTGCCCCTACTTTCACTGGGAAAGGACACTGCAAGGTTGAACCCAAAGCTAAGCACTTCTCCCATTGCAAGAAAGATCAATCTAGTAAGCCAAACCAAACTGATAATTCAAAGAGACTTGCAAAGATAACCAATCATACATAAAAGAATTCAGAGAAGATTCAAATATTGTTCATAGATAATCTTGATCAAAAACCCACAATTCATCGGTCTCAACAAACACACCGCAAAAAGAAGATTACATCGAATAGATCTCCACGAGAGAGGGGGAGAACATTGTATTGAGATCCAAAAAGAGAGAAGAAGCCATCTAGCTACTAACTATGGACCCAAAGGTCTGAGGTAAACTACTCACACTTCATTGGTGAGGCTATGGTGATGATGTAGAAGCCCTCCATGATGGATGCCCCCTCCGGCGGAGCTCCGGAACAGGCCCCAAGATGGGATCTCGTGGGTACAGAAGGTTGCGGCGGTGGAATTAGGTTTTTGGCTCCGTATCTGATCGTTTGGGGGTACGTAGGTATATATAGGAGAAACGAGTACGTCGGTGGAGCAACAGGGGGCCCACGAGGGTGGAGGGCGCGCCCTGGGGGGTGGGCGCGCCCCCTACCTTGTGGCCTCCTCTTTTGTTTCTTGACGTAGGGTCCAAGTCTCCTAGATCATGTTCGTTCCGAAAATCATGTTCCCGAAGGTTTCATTCCGTTTGGACTCTGTTTGATATTCCTTTTCTGCGAAACTCTGAAATAGGCAAAAACAGCAATTCTGGGCTGGGCCTCCGGTTAATTGGTTAGTCCCAAAAATAATATAAAAGTGGATAATAAAGCCCAATAATGTCCAAAACAGTAGATAATATAGCATGGGGCAATCAAAAATTATAGATACGTTGGAGACGTATCAGGCATCCCCAAGCTTAATTCCTGCTCGTCCTCGAGTAGGTAAATGATAAAAACAGAATTTTTGATGCGGAGTGCTACTTGGCATAATTTCAATGTAATTCTTATTAATTGTGGTATGAATATTCAGATCCGAAAGATTCAAGATAAAATTTCATGTTGACATAAAAATAATAATACTTCAAGCATACTAACTAAGCAATTATGTCTTCTCAAAATAACATGGCCAAAGAAAGTTCATCCCTACAAAATCATATAGTTTAGTCATGCTCCATTTTCGTCACACAAGAATGCTCTCATCATGCACAATCCCGATGACAAGCCAAGCAATTGTTTCATACTTTAGTAATCTCAAACCTATAAACTTTCACGCAATATATGAGCACGAGCCATGGACATAGCACTATGGGTGGAATAGAATATGATGATGGGGGTTATGTGGAGAAGACAAAAAAGGAGGAAGTCTCACATCAATGAGGCTAATCAATGGGCTATGGAGATGCCCATCGATTGATGTTAATGCAAGGAGTAGGGATTGCCATGCAACGGATGCACTAGAGCTATAAATGCATGAAAGCTCAATAAAAGAAACTAAGTGGGTGTGCATCCAACTTGCTTGCTCACAAAGACCTAGGGCACTTGAGGAGGTCCATTGTTGGATTATACAAGCCAAGTTCTATAATGAAAAATTCCCACTAGTATATGGAAGTGACAAAACAAGAGAGTATCTATCATGAAGATTGTGGTGCTACTTAGAAGCACAATTGTGGCAAAGGATAGTAGCATTGTCCCTTCTCTCTTTTTCTCTCTTTTTTTTGGGCCTTCTCTTTTTTTATGGCCTTTCTCTCTCTTTTTTTTATTCCTCACTTGGGACAATGCTCTAGAAAATGATGACCATCACACTTCTATTTATTTACAAGTCAATTATTACAACTCGATACTAGAACAAAATATGACTCTATATGAATGCGTCCGGCGGTGTACCGGGATATGCAATGAACCAAGAGTGACATGTATGAAAGAATTATGAAAGGTGGCCTTGCCACAAATAATATGTCAACTACATGATCATGCTAAGCAATATGACAATGATGAATGTGTCATGATAAACGGAATGGTGGAAAGTTGCATGGCAATATATCTCGGAATGGCTATGGAAGTGCCATAATAGGTAGGTATGGTGGCTGTTTTGAGGAAGATATAGGGAGGTTTATGTGTGAAAGAGTGTATCATATCACGGGGTTTGGATGCACAGGCGAAGTTTGCATCAACTCTCAATGTGAGAAAGGGAAATGCACGGTACCGAAGAGGCTAGCAATGATGGAAGGGTGTGAGTGCGTATAATCCATGGACTCAACATTAGTCATAAAGAACTCACATACTTATTGCAAAAATCTACAAGTCATCAAAAACCAAGCACTATGCGCATGCTCCTAGGGGGATAGATTGGTAGGAAAAGACCATCACTCGTCCCCGACCGCCACTCATAAGGAGGACAATCAAAGAACACCTTGTGTTTCAAATTTGTTACATAACTTTTACCATACGTGCATGCTACGGGACTTGCAAACTTCAACACAAGCATTTCTCAAATTCACAACTACTCAACTAGCACGACTTTGATATTATTACCTCCATATCTCAAAACAATCATCAAGCATCAAACTTCTCTTAGAATTCAAAACACTCATAAGAAAGTTTTTACTAATCTTGAATACCTAGCATATTAGGATTATTTAAGAAAATTACCATGCTATTTAAGACTCTCAAAATAATCTAAGTGAAGCATGAGAGATCAATAGTTTCTATAAAACAAATCCACCACCATGCTCTAAAAGATATAAGTGAAGTACTAGAGCAAAACTATATAACTCAAAAGATATAAGCGAAGCACATAGAGTATTCTAACAAATTCCAAATCATGTATGGCTCTCTCAAAAGGTGTGTAAAACAAGGATGATTGTGGTAAACTATAAATAAAAGACTCAAATCATACAAGACGCTCCAAGCAAAACACATATCATGTGGTGAATAAAAATATAGCTCCAAGTAAAGTTACCGATGGAAGTAGACGAAAGAGGGGATGCCTTCTGGGGCATCCCCAAGCTTTGGCTTTTTGGTGTCCTTAGATTATCTTGGGGGTGCCATCGGCATCCCCAAACTTAGGCTCTTGCCACTCCTTGTTCCATAATCCATCAAAATCTTTCACCCAAAACTTGAAAACTTCACAACATAAAACTCAACAGAAATCTCGTGAGCTCCGTTAGCGAAAGAAAACAAAAGACCACTTCAAGGTACTGTAATTAACTCATTATTTATTTATATTGGTGTTAAACCTACTGTATTACAACTTCTCTATGGTTTATAAACTATTTTACTAGCCATAGATTCATCAAAATAAGCAAACAACACACAAAAAACAGAATCAGTCAAAAACAGAACAGTCTGTAGTAATCTGTAACTAACGCAAACTTCTGAACTCCAAAAAATCTACAAAAATAGGACGACCTAGAAAATTTGTTTATTGATCAGAAGCAATTGGAATCACTACTTTATCATGTTCTGGTGATTTTTAACAGTTGTTTTCGTGAACAGAAAGTTTCTAGGAATTACAGCAAGATCAAATAACTATCATCCAAGAAGATCCTATAGGTTTAACTTGGCACAAACACTAATTAAAACATAAAAACATATCTAACCAGAGGCTAGATCAAATATTTATTCATAAACAGAATAAAAAAGCAAAAACCTAAAAATAAAATTGGGTTGCCTCCCAACAAGCGCTATCGTTTAACGCCCCTAGCTAGGCATAAAAGCAAGGATAGATCTAGGTATTGCCATCTTTGGTAGGCAATCCATAAGTGGCTCTCATGATAGATTCATATGGTAATTTTATTTCCTTCCTAGTGAAGTGTTCCATGCCTTTCTTTAATGCAAATTGTAATTTAATATTCCCTTCCTTCATATCAATAATTGCACCAACCGTTCTAAGGAAAGGTATACCAAGAATAATAGGACATGAAGGATTGCAATCTATATCAAGAACGGTAAAATCTACGGGCACATAATTCCTATTTTTAACAATAAGAACATCATTTATTATTCCCATAGGTTTCTTAATAGTGGAATCCGCAAGGTGCAAGTTTAGAGAGCAATCATCAAAGTCACGGAAATCTAGCAAATCGCACAAAGTTTTGGGAATAGTGGAAACACTAGCACCCAAATCACATAAAGCATATAACTCATGATCCTTAATATTAATTTTAATAGTTGGTTCCCATTCATCATAAAGTTTTCTAGGGATAGAAACTTTCAACTCAAGTTTTTCTTCATAAGATTGCATCAAAGCATCAACGATATGTTCGGTAAAGGCTTTATTTTGACTATAAGCATGAGGAGAATTTAGCACGGATTGCAACAAGGAAATACAATCAATCAAAGAGAAATTTTCATAATTAAATTCTTTGAAATCCAAAATAGTGGGTTTAGGAACATCTAGGGTTTTGATTTCTTCAATCCCACTTTTATCAATTTTAGCATCAAGATCTAAAAACTCCGAATTTTTAGAACGCCTTCTAGGTAAAGGTGGATCATGTTCAGTCCCATCATTATCAAGATTCATATTACAAAACAAAGATTTAATAGGGGAGACATCAATAACTTTTAGATCTTCATCTTTATTTTCATAGGAACTAGAAGAACACGCTTTTATAAAGGCATCTTTCTTAGCACGCATCCTAGCAGTTCTTTCTTTGCACTCATCAATGGAAATTCTCATGGATTTGAGAGACTCATTGATATCATGCTTAGGAGGAATAGATCTAAGATTTAAAGAATCAACATCAAGAGAAATTCTATCAACGTTCCTAGCCAAATCATCAACTTTAAGCAATTTCTTTTCAAGCAAAGCATTGAAATTCTTTTGCGAATTCATAAATTCTTTAACACTAGTCTCAAATTCAGAAGGTGTCTTATTAAAATTTCCATAAGAATTGTTGTAGGAATTTCCATAATTATTAGAGGGATTACTAGGATAAGGCCTAGGATTAAAGTTTCCTCTATACGCGTTGTTACCAAAATTATTCCTACCAACAAAATTCACATCCATAGATTCATTATTATTCTCAATCAAAGTATACAAGGGCATATCATTAGGATCAGAAGAAACACTCTTACTAGCAAATAATTTCATAATTTCATCCATCTTTTCACTCAAAACATTAATTTCTTCTATCGCGTGCACTTCTTTATTAGTAGATCTTTCAGTGTGCCATTGAGAATAATTAACCATAACATTATCTAGGAGTTTAGTAGCTTGTACAAAAGTGATTCCCATAAAAGTGGCTCTCGCGGCCGAATCTAAAAGATTTCTAGAAGCAAAATTCAATCCGGCATAAATTTTCTATATAATCATCCACAAATTCAAACCATAAGTAGGGCAATTACATATCATTAATTTCATCCTCTCTCAAGCTTGTGCAACATGTTCATGATCAAGTTGCTTAAAATTCATAATATCGTTTCTAAGAGAGATGATCTTAGCGGGAGGAAAATACTTAGAGATAAAAGCATCTTTGCACTTGTTCCAAGAATCAATATTATTTTTAGGCAAAAACGAAAACCAAGCTTTAGCACGATCTCTAAGCGAAAAAGGAAATAGCTTAAATTTAACAATATCATTATCAACATCTTTCTTGTTTTGCATATCACACAAATCAACGAAGCTATTTAGATGAGTAGCGGCATCTTCACTAGGAAGGCCGGCGAATTGATCTTTCATGACAAGATTCAACAAAGCAGCATTAATTTCACAAGATTCAGTATTGGTAAGAGGAGCAATCGGAGTGCTAAGGAAATCATTGTTGTTGGTATTGGTAAAGTCACATAATTTGGTATTATCTTGAGCCATCATGACAAGCAAGCAATCCAACACACGAGCGAACAAAAAGCAAGCGAAAAAGAGGCGAACAAAAAAGGAGAGGGCGAATAAAACGGCAAGGGTGAAGTGGGGGAGAGGAAAACGAGAGGCAAATGGCAAATAATGTAATGCGGGAGATAAAGGATTTGTGATGGATACTTGGTATGTTGACTTTTGCGTAGACTCACCGGCAACAGCGCCAGAAATTTTCTTGCTACTTCTTGAGCACTACGTTGGATTTCCTTGAAGAGTAAAGGATGATGCAGCAAAGTAGCGTAAGTATTAACCTCAGTTTTTGAGAACCAAGGTATCAATCTAGTAGGAGGCTACGCGCGAGTCCCTCGTACCTACACAAAACAAATAACTCCTCGCAACCAACGCGATAAGGGGTTGTCAATCCCTTCACGGTCACTTACGAGAGTGAGATCTAATAGATATGATAGGATAATATTTTTGGTATTTTTGTGATAAAGATGCAAAGTAAAATAAAAGCAAAGTAACTAGCAAAGGAAATAACTAGGTGTTGGAAGATTAATATGATGAACATAGACCCGGGGGCCATAGATTTGACTAGTGGCTTCTCTCAAGAGCATAAGTATTTTATGGTGGGTGAACGAATTACTGTTGAGAAATTGACAGAATTGAGCATAGTTATGAGAATATCTAGGTATGATCATGTATATAGGCATCATGTCTGAGACAAGTAGACCGACTCCTGCCTGCATCTACTACTATTACTCCACTCATCGACCTCTATCCAGCATGCATCTAGAGTATTAAGTTCATGAAAAACAGAGTAACGCCTTAAGCAAGATGACATGATGTAGAGGGATAAATTCATGCAATATGATAAAAACACCATCTTGTTATCCTCGATGACAACAATACAATACGTTCCTTGCTGCCCCTACTGTAACTGGGAAAGGACACCGCAAGATTGAACCCAAAGCTAAGCACTTCTCCCATTGCAAGAAAGATCGATCTAGTAGGCCAAACCAAACTGATAATTCGAAGATACTTGCGAAGATAACCAATCATACATAAAAGAATTCAGAGAAGATTCAAATTGTTCATAGATAATCTTGATCATAAACCCACAATTCATCGGTCTCAACAAACACACCGCAAAAATAAGATTACATCGAATAGATCTCCACGAGAGAGGGGGAGAACATTGTATTGAGATCCAAAAAGAGAGAACAAGCCGTCTAGCTACTAACTATGGACCCGAAGGTCTGAGGTAAACTACTCACACTTCATTGGAGAGGCTATGGTGATGATGTAGAAGCCCTCCGTGATGGATGCCCCCTCCGGCGGAGCTCCAGAACAGGCACCAAGATGGGATCTCGTGGGTACAGAAGGTTGTGGCAGTGGAATTAGGTTTTTGGCTCCATATCTAATTGTTTGGGGGTACGTAGGTATATATAGGAGGAAGGAGTACGTCGGTGGAGCAATAGGGGGCCCACGAGGGTGGAGGGCGCGCCCCCCTACCTCGTGGCCTCCTCTTTTGTTTCTTGACATAAGGTCCATGTCTCCTGGATCATGTTCGTCCTGAAAATCACGTTCCCGAAGGTTTCATTACGTTTGGACTCCGTTTGATATTCCTTTTCTGCGAAACTCTGAAATAGGCAAAAAACAGCAATTCTGGAGTAGGCCTCCGGTTAATAGGTTAGTCTCAAAAATAATATAAAAGTGGATAATAAAGCCCAATAATGTCCAAAACAGTAGATAATATAGCATGGAGCAATCAAAAATTATAGATACGTTGGAGACATATCAGTATAGCGGTTGATTTATCGGCCATTGGCAAAGATATTTCAGTAGGTGTCAACTTATTCAAATCAAGTCTACGATATAAAGAGAGAGGCATAACACTAACACCGGCTCCAAGATCACATAAAGCAATTTTAACATAGTTTCTTTTAATGGAGCATGGTATAGTTGGTATTCCTGGATCTCCATGTTTCTTAGGTATTCCACCTTTAAAAGTATAATTAGCAAGCATGGTGGATATTTCAGCTTCCAGTATCTTTGTTTTATTAGTAACAATATCTTTCATATACTTAGCATAAGGATTCATTTTAAGCATACCAGTCAAACGCATACGCAAAAAAGATAAGTCTAATCATTTCAGCAAAGCGCTCAAATTCCTCATCATCCTTTTTCTTGGATGGTTTAGGAGGAAATGGCATGGATTTCTGAACCCATTGTTCTCTTTCTTTACCGTGCTTCCTAGCAATGAAGTCTCTCTTGTCATAACGTTGATTATTTGATTGTGGGTTATCAAGATCAATAGCAGGTTTAATTTCTACATCATTGTTATTGCTAGGCTGAGCATCATCATGAACATCATCATTAATATTATCACTAGGTTCATGTTCATTACCAGATTGTGTTTCAGCATTAGAAATAGAAATATCATTGGGATTCTCATGTGTGTCAACAACAGGTTCACTAGAAGAACACAAAGTCCTATCATTTTTTTCTTCCTCTTGGAAGGACTAGGTGCATCAACAGTAGTTCTCTGAGAATCTTGCTCAATTCTCTTAGGGTGGCCATCAGGATACAAAGGTTCCTGAGTCATTTTACCCCCTCTAGTCATAACTCTAACAGCATTATCAATTTTCTTGTTATTTAATTCATTGAGCAAATCATTGTGAGCTTTAAGCACTTGCTCTACTTAAGTGGTAACCATAGAAGCATGTTTACTAATAAGTTTAAGTTCACCTTCAACTCTAGACATATAATCACTCAAGTGTTCAATCATATAAGCATTTTGTTTCAGTTGTCTAACAAAATAAGCATTAAAATCTTCTTGCTTAACCATAAAGTTATCAAACTCATCCAAACATTGGCTAGCAAACTTAGTAGGAGGGATTTTAGCTTTATCATATCTATTGAGCGAATTTACCTTTACTACCTGTGTCGGGTTATCAAGACCATGTATTTCTTCAATAGGTGGTAAATTCTTAACATCTTCAGCTTTAATACGCTTTTCTTTCGTAGATTTATTTGCCTCTTGCATATCTTTAGGACTGAGAAATAGAATACCCCTTTTCTTCGGAGTTGTCTTAGGAGTTGGTTCAGGAAGTGTCCAATTATTTTCATTAGTCAACATATTATTCAATAGCAATTCAGCTTGGTCAACTGTTCTTTCCCTCAAAACACAACCAGCACAACTATCCAGGTGGTCTCTGGAAGTATCGGTTAGTCCATTATAAAAGATATCAAGTATTTCATTTTTCTTGAGAGGATGATCAGGCAAAGCATTAAGTAATTGGAGAAGCCTCCCCCAAGCTTGTGGGAGACTCTCTTCTTCAATTTGCACAAAATTATATATTTCCCTTAAAGCAACTTGTTTCTTATGAGCGGGGAAATATTTAGCAGAGAAGTAGTAAATCATATCCTAGGGACTACGCAGACAACCAGGATCAAGAGAATTAAACCATGTTTTAGCATCACCCTTTAATGAGAACGGAAATAATTTAAGGATATAGTAGTAACGAATTTTTTCCTCGTGAGTGAATAGTGTGGCTATATCATTTAATTTAGTAAGATGCGCCACAACAGTTTTAGATTCATACCCATGAAAAGGATCAGATTCAATCAAAGTAATTATCTCATGATCTACAGAGAAATCATAATCCTTATCGGAAATACAGATAGATGAAGTAGAAAAAGCAGGGTCATATTTCATTCTAGCATTCAAAGATTTTTCTTTCAGCTTAGCTGATAATTTCTTAAGGTCATATCTATCATTTCAAGAAAGAAAATCTCTAGCAGTTTCTTCATCCATAACATAACCCTCAGGCACAATAGGAAATTCATATCTAGGGGGAGAATCTTCATCATCACTTTCATCAATATTATCAGTTTCAATAATTTCATTCTCTAGCCCTAGCAAGTTGTTCATCAAGAAATTCACCTAGTGGCACAGTATTATCAAGCATAGAAGTAGTTTCATCATAAGTATCATGCATAGCATGAGTGGCATCATCAATAACATGCGACATATCAGAATTAATAGCAGAAGCAGGTTTAGGTGTCGCAAGTTTACTCAAAACAGAAGGAGAATCAAGTGAAGAGCTAGATGGAAGTTCCTTACCTCCCCTCATAGTTGAGGAATAAATTTTGGTTTTCTCGTCTTTCAAGTTCCTCATAGTGATCAGCAGATATAAATCCCAAGTGACTCAAAGAATAGAGCTATACTCCCCGGCAACGGCGCCAGAAAATAGACTTAATAACCCACAAGTATAGGGGGTCGCAACAGTTTTCGAGGGTAGAGTATTCAACCCAAATTTATTGATTCGACACAAGGGGAGCCAAAGAATATTCTCAAGTATTAGCAGTTGAGTTGTCTATTCAACCACACTTGGATAACTTAATATCTGCAGCAAAGTATTTGGTACCAAAGTAGTATGGAAGTAACGGTAACGGTGGCAAAAGTAATAGTAGCAGTTTTGTAGTAATTGTAACAGTGGCAACAGAAAAGTAACTAAGCAAAGATCAATATGTGAAAAGCTCGTAGGCATTGGATCAGTGATGGATAATTATGTCGGATGCGATTCCTCATGCAACAGTTATAACATAGGGTGACACGGAACTAGCTCTAGTTCATCAATGTAACGTAGGCATGTATTCCCAATATAGTCATACGTGCTTATGGAAAAGAACTTGCATGACATCTTTTGTCCTACCCTCCCGTGGCAGCGGGGTCCTATTGGGAACTAAGGGATATTAAGGCCTCCTTTTAATAGAGTACCAGACCAAAGCATTAACACTTAGTGAATACACGAACTCCTCAAACTAAGGTCATCACCGGGGTGGTCCCGATTATTGTCACTTCGGGGTTACCGGATCATAACAAATAGTAGGTGACTAATGACTTGAAAGGTAGGATCAAGAACTCACATATATTCATGAAAACATAATAGGTTCAGGTCTGAATTCATGGCACTCGGGCCCTAGTGACAAGCATTAAGCATAGAAAAGTCATAGCAACATCAATCTTAGAACATAGTGGATACTAGGGATCAAACCCTAACAAAACTAACTTGATTACATAATAAATCTCATCCAACCCATCACTGTCCAGCAAGCCTACGATGGAATTACTCATGCACGGTGGTGAGCATCATGAAATTGGTGATGGAGGAAGGTTGATGATGATGACGGCGATGGATTCCACTCTCCGAAGCCCCGAACGGACTCCAGATCAGCCCTCCCGAGAGAGTTTAGGGCTTGGCGGCGGCTCCGTATCGTAAAACGCGATGAATCCTTCTCTCCAAAAAATTTCTCCCTAAACATGAATATATGGAGTTGGAGTTGAGGTCGGTGGAGCACCAGGGGGCCCACGAGGCAGGGGCGCGCCCAGGGGTTGGCGCGCCCCCCACCCTCGTGGATAGGGTGTGGGCCCCCTGGTCTTGATTCTTTTGCCAATATTTTTTATATATTCCAAAAATATTCTTCGTGAAGTTTCTTGTCATTCCGAGAACTTTTATTTCTGCACAAAAATAACACCATTGCAATTCTGCTGAAAACAACGTCAGTCCGGGTTAGTTCCATTCAAATCATGCATGTTAGAGTCCAAAACAAGGGCAAAAGTGTTTGGAAAACTAGATACATTGGAGACGTATCATCACCATCATCATCACCAACCATCCTCCATCACCAATTTCATGATGCTTGCTGCCGGGCGTGAGTAGTTCCATCGTAGGCTCGCTGGACGGTGATGGGTTGGATGAGATTTATCATGTAATCGAGTTAGTTTTGTTAGAGCAACTCTAGCAGACCCCGCATCCCGCCGGCCCGCAAAACGCGTTTGCCGTTCGCACAAAACAACTTTTGCGGGCCAGTGCGGGCTGACATATATAGATGCAGACCCCCCCAAACAGATCCGTAAAAAAGTATATTCGCGGAATATGATTTTTTTACGGGTCGGCTATGCAGGTTCTGCTCTTTGCGATGCTGCATCCCGCATATCATCAGCCCGCAAATATCAAATCCAACATAATTCAACAATTGAAAACAAACTGAATTATTCAAATCAAACATAATACAATAATCATCCGCATTACAAATAATTATTAAAATTACCATAGCAAACTTAAATAATGCAATACAAAACTTGTCACGAATACAAATACAAATGAATACAAAAATTAGTCACTGTCCAGCCCTTTGCCAATGGTGCTCAATGAGATCTTCCTGAAGTTGAAAGTGTGTGTCTGCATTTTCAATCTCCTTGTATGTCTGAAGAAAAGCTCTAATGCGGCTTGGGTCTCTAGCTAGTTTGACACGGCTACCCACATTGTAGTAAAAGAATTCTAAGTCCATTCCTCTCTCATCTTCAAGAATCATATTGTGCAGGATAACACAGCATGTCATGATGTTCTTCAAGGTTTTCTTATCCCAAAACGAGCAGGACCACGGACAATGGCAAACCTAGATTGCAAAACACCGAGTGCTCTTTCAATGTCTTTTCGGGCTGCCTCTTGCACCCTTGCAAATTCACATTGTTTTTTTGTTTTGGGTTCTTTGAGCTCTTGACAAATGTGCACCAAGGACGGTATATACCATCTGCAAGATAGTACCCCTTTGTGTATTCATGCCCATTGATAGTGTAGTTGCAAGCAGGAGCATCACCACTAGCAAGCCTAGCAAACAAATGAGAGCGTTGCAACACATTGGTATCATTGAGAGTGCCCAGCATACCAAAAAAGCAATGCCAAATCCATAAATCCTCGGATGCTACGGCCTCTAGCACAATTGTTGCATCACGAGACTTGCCACAATACATTCCTTGCCAAGCCTTGGGGCAATTTTTCCAATTCCAATGCATACAATCAATGCTACCTAGCATGCCAGGCCAACCTCTCCTCTCATTAGCTGCCACCAATATCTTCTGTGTCATCTTCATTGGGTGCCCGAAGATACTCAGGACCAAAGACACAGACGATCACTTTCGCAAATCTACGCACAGACTCAATTGTGCTATCTTCACCAATGCGAAGATACTCATTAGCATAGTCAGCCAGAACACCATATGCAATCACATGCATAGCTGCGGAGTTTTTTTGATATGCACTAAATCCCTTTAAACCCCCAGCATTCCTTCTTTGAGTAAAATACCAGCAATTTGCCTCGCAAGCTTGAACAAGTTTCACAAAGAGGGATCGGCGCATTCGGTACCTTCTGCGGAAGAGGTGTGCATGATATGTAGGATTCTCCGCGAAATAATCTTGCGTCAACATCTCATTCCCAAGATGGCGATTCCGAGGAATGCACAGACGCCCGACAGTAGATCCTCGCCTCCTCTTCCGTTACTCGTCTTCATGCTCCTTCACGGCCAGCGCCATGACTAATGTTTGCTGCCGAAAGGTCGCAAGCATGGTCTCCACATACGAGTCATCTGAATCGTACGGATTGGATAGCAAGAACTTCTCGCACGGGGTCAACTCCATCTAGACGCACACCGGCACGTCAATCTACTACACAGCTCGCAAAAATCACAAAAAAGGGACTAACCGGTGGCGGGTGATCCCGGGAGGCGACGAGGGGGGTGCGCTCGACGGTGGTCGATCCCCTGCGGTGGGGGTGACGGGGGCGGCTCTTCTCGCCGGATCTGGAGGGGCGGTGCAGCGGCTCGGCGCGGGAGGGTGTGGGGCGGCCCGTGGAGCGATTCCGCCCACGGATATGGCCGGAATCGGCGGCGGCGGGCGGGCGGAAGCAAGGGCGGGCGGCGGCGGAAGGAGGGGGAAAAGAGCGCGGGCCTGAAATGTCCCTCCCGCCAACTGCTTCTCTGTGATGCAGGGCACCGCAGCCGCGAGGGGGAAACCCGTGTTTTCCCGGGTTGGGGTCGGGAATTTGTCGCGCCCCCAAAAAAATTTTGCGCGCCGGGGCAGGATGCGGGGTCTGCTCGGGCAGGCTTTCCGGCCTGTACCCGCATTTTGGCGGTTATTTTGCGGGTCGGGGGCGGATGCGGGGTCTGCTAGAGTTGCTCTTAGGGTTTGATCCCTAGTATCCACTATGTTCTGAGATTGATGTTGCTATGACTTTGCCATGCTTAATGCTTGTCACTAGGGCCCGAGTGCCATGATTTAAGATATGAACCTATTATGTTTTCATGAATATATTTGTGTTCTTGATACTATCTTGCAAGTTGTAGACACCTATTACGAGTTATGATCCGCATACCCCAAGGTGACAATAATTGGGATTCTTTTCGGTGATTACCGTAGTTTCAGGAGTTCATGTGTTCAATAAGTGATAATGCTTTGGTCCAGTTCTCTATTAAAAGTAGGCCTTAATATCCCTTAGTTTCCATTAGGACCCCGCTGCCACGGGAGGTAGGACAAAAGATGTCATGCAAGTTCTTTTCCATAAGCATGTACGACTATATAAGGAATACATGCCTGGATTATATTGATGAATTGGAGCTAGTTCTGTGTCACCCTAGGTTATAACTGCTACATGATGAATATCATACGACGCACTTATCATTGTCGATCCATTGCCGACGAGCATTTCACATATTGATCTTTGTCAAGTTATTTTTGTTGCTACTGCTTTTACAATCGCTACAAAACTATTACTGTTACTTTTGCCACCGTGACCGTTACTTCCATATTACTTGGCTACTAAATCCTTGCTGCAGATATTAAGTCTTTCAGGTGTGGTTGAATTGACAACTTGGTTGTTAATACTTAAGAATATTATTTGGATCCCCTTGTGTCGAATCAATAAATTTGGGTTGAATCCTCTACCCACTAAAACGGTTGCGATCCCCTATTCATGTGGGTTATCAGGCTTTGGCGGAGTTGTACTGCCGGGAAACTTCCCTCCCGGAGGGGGATATCGAAGCCAATGTCATCACCAACGATCCTCTCATCAAGAGAGGTCAACCTCCATCAACATCTTCACCAGCACCATCTCCTCTCAAACCCTAGTTCATCTCTTGTATCTGATCTTTGTCTCGAAACCTCAAATTAGTACCTGTGGGTTGCTAGTAGTGTTGATTACTCCTTGTAGTTGATGCTAGTTGGTTTATTCAGTGGAAGATCATACGTTTCGACCCTTAATGCTATTTAATACCCCTCTGATTATGAACATGAATATGCTTTACATTTGTTCCTGAGGACATGGGAGGAGTCTTGTTATAAGTAATCATGCGAATTTGGTATTCGTTCGATATTTTGATGAGATGTATGTTGTCTCTCTTGTAGTGGTGTTATGTGAATGTCGACTACATGAAACTTCACCATGATTTGTGCCTAGGGGAAGGCATTGGGAAGTAATAAGTAGATGATGGGTTGCTAGAGTGATAGAAGCTTAAACCCTAGTTTATGTGTGTAAGTGCATCTAGTGCCCCTTAGTGATTTTGGTGTATTGAAGACTTATAGGTTAAGTATCTAATGCGTTTATGAGTGTACACAGATCTATAAGTCTATGAGGAGTTTGATATTTACAGAGAAAGTCGACCCCTAAAAATGAAGTTCTTCGACTGAAGACTTTGATATACTGAAGACTTTCTGAAGACTTTGAAAGTGAAGAAATGGGTGTGACCTTGAAGACTTGGTATTCATTCGAGGAACATGAAGCGTGAAGACTTTTGTTTTCGTAGTCTCATTTTCTCTTTCTTGAGTCATAGGAAACACCGTACTGTTAAAGGGGGTCGAGGAAATACTAAGGAGAAAATTTCCATGTGATGCTCAACTAAAATCCTACACCTACCAATCCCTTCGAGTGAAGCCATTGGAAATCTCATATAGTTCAGTCAATTTCTTCAGTGACAGAGACGCAGTTCTTCTGGTCACTGAGGACTTTGCTCTGACTGAGGAGTTAGAAATTCGCCAGTGCGAATTGCCTACACAGTGAGGAACATGATAGCCCTGAGGAATTTGTACCTCAAATTTCCGACCGTTGTTGTGCTACGCACCAGCTGTCCCAAAATATCTTATCCACCTAACGGTCATATCATTGAAGGGCATTTATGTCTTATCATGTCGGGCTGCTCCCTAGGCTATAAATAGCCGCCCCCTACAACCACTAGCTGGTTGGCTGCTCCGCGAGAACTTGACACTTGTCATTTGAGAGCAACCCATCCTCCGAGGACTTTGAGCGAAAATCATCAAGTGAGGAAAATCCAAACCCAAACCCAAAACACCTACAAACCCAAAGTGATTGAGCATCACTGAAGAGATTGATCCTGCGTGGATCCGACGCTTGTTACCTTTGAAGACTGTGCTTCTTCCAGACCGTTAGGCATCAAGGTCTAGAGCATCCAAGAGGAATTGTGGATCACTGAGTGACCAAGTCTGTGAAGGTTTGGAAGTCACCTGAAGACTTACCATGAGTGATTGGGCGAGGACTGTGTGTTCTTAGCTCAAGGAGAATACGGTGAGGACTGTGTGTCCGGGACTGGGTGTCCTTGAGTTTAAATACTCAGCCGCTCCAACTAGATGTAAGATGGAACTGGTCTACCAAATCATTGTCTTCACCAAGCTTACTGGTTCTATTTCCTCAACTCTTTCATTTCCTCAGTAGTGTGCTGTTTGTTTATCATATCTGTGTTTGAAGACTTTGACTGAAGACTTTCTCAATTTCCTCAGTTCAATTTCTTCAGTCTGTTTGTCTTCATCTTGTGTTATCCTGTGTTTACACTTTCTGTACTCTGTGTTTGTCTTCATTTCATCATGATGACTATGCTTGAATTCTGTTATGTTTTCATCTGAGTACTTATTCCGCTGCTAGTAGTTCTTCGCTGAGGAATTTCCTCACTAGCAAATTCCTCAGTGAAGAATTTCATAAAAATCGCCTATTCACCCCCCCTCTAGTCGACATAACGCACTTTCAATTGGTATCAGAGCTAGGTACTCCCTTGTTCTGTGTGATTTTGGTTTAACCGCCTGGAGTTTTAGTTATGTCGACCGCAGGTATGATCAAGGTCTCTGCTGGGTGTCCTACCTTCGATGGGACGGACTACCCCTACTGGAAGAATAAGATGCGAATGCATCTTGAGGCAATTGATAACGATCTCTGGTACGTTGTGGAAAATGGTGTTCCCTCCATCACTCCCTCACTGAACGCTAACGATGTGAAGAGATTCAAGCAACTCGACTCCCAAGCGAAGAATATCATATGTGGCCATATGAGTAAGGGTTAGTACGGTAGAGTGAGTGCTTTGGAAACTGCAAAGCTTATCTGGGATAGGCTATCCAAGGTTAATGAAGGAGTTTCAACTCAGCGTGACTCTAGAGTTGATGTTCTTGGCAATCTCTTCAATCGCTTCAAAAGACTCGACAATGAAAATGTGCAGCAAACCTTCGATCGCCTCACTGACATCTCAAATGAGCTTCAAGCACTTGGTGCCACTGACATCACTGACCATGAGGTGGTGAAGAAATTGCTGAGATCGCTTGATTCCTCATTTGACACTCTGGCACTGATGATACAAGAGCGTGGTGATTACAAGTCACTTGACCCCGCTGATATTCTCGAGAGGCTAAACACTCATGAGTTCCAGCTTGCTGAGAAGAGAGATCTCTACGGTACAAGCTATAGCAGATCACGTGCACTGAAGGCCAAGGTAGTATCTGAGTCCGAAGATGAAGACTCTAGTAGCAGCCTTGGTGATCCTGAAGAATTGAGTCGTGATCTAGCACTGCTTGTGAAGAAATTCCAGAAGTTCTCAAGACGTGGTCGCTTTGGAAAACCCTCAAGGAGCAATGATTCCTCATCCAGTGACTATAAGAAGAGGCTTTGTCACAAGTGCAAGAAACCAGGACATTACATCCAAGACTGTCCTCAGTGGGAAAAGGAATCAAAGAAGAAGAAATACAAGGATTACAGTTCTGATGATGCGAAGAAAAAGAAGAAGTCCTCAAAATCTTCATCATCAAAATCCTCAAAGTCTTCGTCTCACAAGAAGAGCAGCTCCAAGAAGGCTCGGGCATTCATTGGCAAGGAAATGGACTCTGAGGCTGAATCTGAAGAAAATGAGGAAGAGGAACAATCTGAAGATTCTGAGTCTGGTGTGGTAAGCCTAGCCCTCGCTACTACATTCGTCAGCAAATCCAACTTCAACACTGAAGAAAGTGAACTCACCAACAAGGCTGATGAAAGCAGTGATGACTACGCTCCCACCTATTGCTTCATGGCAAAGGGTGCCAAGGTACTCAAATACGCCTCCTCTGAATCTAGCGATGATGAATCTGATGAAAATCTTAAGCCTAGCTACTCTAAACTTGCTAAGATTGCTGTGCAACAACAAAAGGCTTTTGAAAAGGTTCAAAACATGCTAGACAAAAGTGATGATATGCTGGGTGAAGAATTGGATCGCACTAAGGCCTTAACTGAAAATCTTCAGAGACTTCATACCAGGTTTGACAACCTTCAAAATCATAATAACACTCTCTTATCTGATCATGAGAAGATTTCTTATGAATATCTTCAAAAGAAGCAAGATCTTGAGAAACTAAGAGAGAGTTATGAAGATCTTCAGAAGGAGCACGATTCATTACTTGCTCAACAAATCAGCGCTGCTTAGGAAGAATTTATTCCTCCATGTTTAAAATGCATTGAACGAGAATCTGCTAATTCCTCACCTGAATGTTCAAATGCTTCAAATGTTACAAATTCTTCACCTGCCTCTGCTATCACTAATTCCTCATCTGAGGACATTGCTAGTATTACTGACGATGCAGGACTGAAGGAATTGTACATAACAGGCATGTACAAAAGCCTCAAAGGGCATCAGACTCTTTGTGATGTGCTTAAAAAGCAGATCCTCAACAGGAACCCTAGGAAAGAGGGTATTGCCTTTGAGAGGAAACTCAATGCTGATGGTACTTATTGGAAGCCTGAGCAGTACCCCAAAACCTCATGGGTTGCTGCAAAGGAACCTCCAGTTGATCCATCTAATTTATCTGGCTATACATGTGAATCTTCTCATTCTTCTGATGAGTCTTTTGACTCCAACTATAAACTGTTCAAAAATCAGAATGGTGAAGTATTTGCTAGATATGTTGGCACTAACTGCAGGAACGGTTCTCCTGTGAAGAAAATCTAGGTTCCCAAAAGGCGCCTTGAAAGTCTTCAGGTGAATGTCCTCATGACACCACCTGTGAAGAAAAGGAACCTCAGATCAAATTCTTCATATGGACCAAATTCTTCATATGGATCCAAGTCCTCAAACGGACCAAATTCCTCAAGAGGATCAAATTCCTCACATGGATCAAAGTCCTCATATGAACAGCATCGTGCTAACAACTCTGTTTCGCAGGGAAGAGCCAAGGGCTATGAATATGAGCATTATTCTTCAAATTATTATGTTCATAAGTCCTCGAAGAATTTCTCTGCTTATGCATATGCTTACCCTAACCCCTCTTATGTGAAACGAAATGGTTTGGCTGCTTTGCCACCATTCTCATATGGAGCTCGCAGAGTGATGAACTCTTTGCCACCCCTTCAGATGTGGGTGGTGAAGAAAAGGAACTAATCCCTTCTGCAGGGTCAGGTCTCCAGACGTGAAACAACGTCTGAAGAATTTGCTGGGGACCTGACAAAAATTGCCTGAAAGGACGCAGGCTAACCATGATGAAATGAACTTTCATTTCACACGTCCTCCCTCTGTTTTATCTGTCTACTACTTGATGAAATTGATCTGATGAATTGTGATATCATATTCTTCACTGCTGAAGTATATGAGGTCGTAAGTTGCACTAATTCATCTGCAGGATGATCAACCCAAAGCCACTGAATGGGTACTTGATAGTGGATGTACAAATCACATGACTGGTGACAAGAATCTGTTGATGGATGCTCCCTTATCAGCGTCACACATGAAGCATATCATCTTCGCTGATAAAAGCAAAAATCAGGTATTGGGTCTTGGTAAGGTTGCTATCACAAAGGATCGACACATGGACAAAGTCATGCTTGTTGAGTCCTTAGGATATAATCTTATGTCTGTCTCAATGCTTTGTGATCTTGATATGGTTGTTGTCTTTGGCAAGTATCGTTGTGTTGTGATTATGGAAGCTGACAATTCCAAAGTCTTCGAAGGCTTTAGGAGAGGAGACTTGTATATTGTTGATTTCTCTGCAGATTCACAACCAGCTGTGTGCCTACTTGCAAAAGCTTCAGAAGGATGGCTATGGCATCGACGACTTGGTCATGTAGGCATGAGGAATTTGAACACGCTTGCAAAGAAGAAGCATGTCATTGGCATTGAGAATGTCAAATTCCTCAAGGATCACTTGTGCGGTGCCTGTGAAGCTGGAAAGATGACAAAGGCCCAACGGGCGTGGTATGATACATTGAAGAAATTCTTCATGAAGAAAGGCTTCACACCCGGTTCACTCGATCCCACTCTCTTTACTAAATCATATGATGGTGAACTGTTTGTGTGCCAAATATATGTTGATGTTATTATCTTTGGATGTACTGACCAACGTTATAGTGATGAATTTGCCTATATGATGAGAGAAGAATATCAAATGTCTATGACGGGAGAGTTGAAATTTTTCTTAGGTCTTCAAATTCGTCAACAACGCAATGGCATATTCATATCTCAGGAGAAATACCTCAAGGATGTCCTGAAGAAATTCGGCATGCAAGATTGCAAAGGCATCAAAATTCCTATGCCCACAAATGGTCAACTATGCACTGATGAAATGGTACTGACTTCGACCATAAGGTATACCGCTCCATGATTGGTTCTTTATTGTACTTATGTGCATCTAGGCCAGATATAATGCTTAGTGTTTGCATTTGTGCATGATTTCAAGCTGCACCGAAGGAATCACACCATAAGGTTGTGAAGCATATTCTTCGATATCTAGCTCACACACCAACACTAGGATTATGGTATCCCAAGGGCTCGGATTTTGATCTCATTGGATATTCAGATTCTGACTATGCTGGTGACCGTGTGGATCGCAAGTCAACATCTGGTACTTGTCATTTCCTCGGACGATCCTTGGTCTGTTGGTCCTCGAAGAAACAGAACTACGTATCACTGTCTACTGCTGAAGCTGAGTACATTGCTGCTGGTTCTTGCTGTGCTCAACTGCTATGGATGAAGCAAACGCTCAAGGACTATGGCATCAACGTGAAGAATGTGCCTCTCCTCTATGACAATGAGAGTGCCATCAAGATTGCTCACAACCCAGTTCAGCACTCGAAGACAAAGCACATTCAGATTCGTCATCATTTTCTTCGTGATCATGTGTTGAAAGGCGACATTTCTATTGAGCATATGAAGACTGAAGAGCAGCTAGCCGATATCTTCACTAAGCCCTTGGATGAGAAGAGATTTTGCAAGTTGCGGTGTGAGCTAAATATCTTAGAATCTTTGAATGTACTTTGAAAAGGCACTCATCCTAACACTTGTGCAAAATTGATGACTTAGATGTGCAACACATGAAGAAACGTTTTTCTTCAATCAATGAAGAATAACACTCTAAGTGTGAAGAAATTAATGAAGAATTTGATTCTCAGAACCCTACGACAATTGTACGCGGTGTCTGAAATCATCATTCTTACACGGTGGGTCACGCCACCACAAAACTTGAAAATCTTCAATTTGAGTTTTTCCTCAACTTTTGAAATTCTTCAGTTTCTCAAATTCTTCAAACTTTACAAAGTCTTCACTTGTGCCGTTGTTTTTCTTCATTGGCTATATATATATATATATATATATATATATATATATATATATATATATGTGTGTGTGTGTGTGTGTGTGTGTGTGTGTGTGTGTGTGTGTGTGTGTGTGTGTGTGTGTGTGTGTGTGTGTGTGTGTGTGTGTGTGTGTGTGTGTGTGGGTTTATGTCCTCTACAGCATTCACTTATAGCTATTTCTTCAAGTTGGATATTTTCTGCTAAGTGAATGTGATCGGACCCTTCCCCTCTATGCTATACTCAATCCAATCTATTCACAAATTCTTCATGTGCGTTCTATTTGAAACTCGTTCAAATTCTTCACTGTGTCCTTGTCAGCCGAAGAAATTGCGAACGGAAAGTTAAAACTAATCTTATCCAAACTTTCGGTTTTGCCGCTCAAACCGTTCCGCATCCCACGATGAATTATTTTATCCACCCATGATCTTACACGATCTCCACCACACTGTACGTGGGTGACACATGTCGCAAGAAGGAGAACGGCCAGGGGCATGTTCGTCCTAAATCTTCGGACAAACAGTTTTTCACCGCGGCTATAAATACCCCCTTCGCCATCCTTACTTCTTTTACCCCGCTCGATCTCACTCCCTCGCTCGAGCCCTCCAAACCCTAGCGTCGTCACTACTCCATCGTCGCCGGTGAGGAAGAGCTTCACTGCCTCGACCTCATCACCATCGTACTCGCGCCGACCGAGGAAATCTTCACCTCCGCCGCCGCCGTAGACGTCTTCCTCCACCAAGTTAGGGCGTGGAAGATCTGCATCGACGAACTTCACTGTTCCAACTCCCAGTTCATCGTGTTCTTCGCTCAGGGTAATTAAAAGCTAATTTTACTGCCCTCGTTGATTCAAAATTTTACTACAAAATCTTCAAAGGTGTTTTATTCTTCAAATCCTCACACACAAAACACCTCACATGTTATCTGTTCTTGATTCATTTTCCTAAGCCTCAATTTCTTCAAAGATTCCTCAATTGTGTGGATCTTCGATCTATACAACTCTGGAACCTAAGATATAAAGCGCTTAGTGAAATTCCTCAAGACGAATCTGGTCAAATTCCTCAAACTTGTTCTTTATGAAAAACCCTCTGAGAACGCATATGACCTCTTCAAATTCCTTGCAACAATACTCTGTTCACAGGTACACATGTCCGCTGCTGAATCTTTAGGTTCTCATCAACTTAACTCGTTTGCAGCGTTCCTCGAAGAAAAGTTGCATACTTCTTCAGAGAATTCAATTGTTCAAATTCCTCATCTGAAGAAAATGGCTGAAGGTAAAAGGCCACAGAAAGGAGGAAAGAAGCCTGAGGTTATGACAGCTTTTGAAATACCTGAGGACATCTATGATGAGTACTGCATGCCTGATGAAGCCAAGTTTGGCAAACAAGATAAAAATGAGCGCAAGGTGCGAATCCAGAGGATTGAAAGGAGATGGGCATGTGAATGGAGGGAGTACAGATATGTTACTCCAAAATACATGAAGAAATTCGCTGTAAACCCTCCATGCCAAAGACCTCCATTGGCACCTGGCCAAGTGGCTGATCCCACCAGCATCAAGCGTGGTGAGGAATTTCCTAAAGAATGGGCCAAGCGCCAAGCTAAACTGGCAAGGCAAGCCAGAGAAGCAGTGAGGAAATTCAATGACGACTCTGCTGCTGCTACTGCCACTGAGGCCTCGGTCAAGCCGAAGAAAGCGATGCTAAAGAAGCCCGCTCGCAAGCCGAGTGCTTCATCTTCAATGCCCTCACGGTCAAGTTCCTCAGCTGCGCCCTCACGGCCAGAATCTTCAAAATCTTCAAAGCAAATTCCTCATGCTGCTCCTGCTCCACCAAAGTCCTCAACACCTGTGCATCTGGCCTCATGCCAAAGGACGATTGGCATCTCTATTGCCTCTGGTGTCTCAGCTAGTTCTTCAGGTGCACCAAATTCCTCAGCAAGACCCTCACTGCTAAGGAAAAAGGCTACTGCTGGACGCGTCACTCGCACAAGTCCTCAGAAGAAGCAGGTAGTCTTCACTGTGCCATCTGATGATATGAAGCTGATGAGGAAGAACTTACTGAAATCATCAGGGACCGACAAGAACGGGCTGCTAAAGCCAAAGGCACACCTGTGCCCCTGCTATTGGATCCAAAGGCGATCCTAGATTATATTGATCTCTGGCATAAGGATCCTCACACACCTATGCCTGATTTCAAGCTGACACCTGGTCAAAGTCACATGTTGACTCACTTCATCCAAGAGGAGAAGTGGAAATATGATAAGGCCAAAGAGATCAAGAAATCACAGTACCGCAAAGAGAAGCTACTGAAGAAAAATGTTCTCACAGTGAAGCCTGAGGAACTTGTCAAGATGCAGGCTGAGATCAAAGCCCTCAGTGACAAATTTGACTCCTACTATGCTGATTGGAAAGGAGCCAAGGTCAGATTTGTGAGGCTGACTGATACCTTCACCAAGGGTGCAGCCCCAACGCCACAAATACCTCAAGCTGACGCATCAGTTCAGCAAACTGAAGAACATGCCAGCACCGCTGATGAAGTTCAGGCTGCTGAAGAAAATGCTAGTTCCAAGGCTGGTGACTCTGCTCCAGCCGTTGATGAAATTGTCAGGGCATCCACTAGTGGTGCGCCTGAAGAAATTGAAGAAACTAGGGCAACTGCATCAGTTGCGCCTGAGGAAAATCAACCAGATTCCTCAGGTCCACCTGCGCCTACGCCGACTCCAATTCTTCCATCTGCATTTGATGTGAGGAAAACAAAGGCTGCAGAACGGGCTGCTGTGAAGAAAAGGAAGGCATCCAATGCTTCAGAATCTTCAGCTCCCAAGAAGATGAAGCCGATGACAAGATCTTTTGCAAATCCCATTGATGTTGTTCCTATCTCCTCCGTGCCATCAAAGGACCTTGTTCCTTTTGGTGAAGATTATGAGATCCCTAGTGGATCAGATGAAGAAACTCAATCTGCTGCTTCGTCAGAGCAGATTGATGAAGAAATTGAAGCGGATGCAATCCCTTCAACCCCAATGGTCTCATCACCAATGCCTCAGTTTGATGTTGAAGAGGCCGGTGTTCAAGAAATTGATGAAGATGTGGATATTGGTAGCACCACTCCAGTGATGAATGACGACTTTTGGGAAAGTCAGCATCCCAATTCCCCACTCTTCACTCCCCTGCAGCAAATTCCTCACTCTCCTTCACCAACAGTACAATTGGGCTCTGACGCAAATCATCCCACTGCTTATGTGCATGAAGAAATTCCAGCCACTAGTGCTGAAGAAACTGCAGCTAAAATAGCCAAGGTGACTGCACCTGAGGAAAATCCTAAAATTCCTCAGCCTGAAGAACCTGAGATTGTGATTCCTGAGGTCGTGATGCAACTCACTGACACTCCTCTGCCAAGGCCAAAGGATCCATTCTCACGAAAACAGAAATTCAAGGCTGAAGACTTCTATGGCGAGCACGTGTTCTTCACTGAATACAACCCATATGACTCTGCTCGCATAAGGAAGAGGCGTTTCTGGACTGCCAGCCAAGCAAATTTCTATTCCTCAGTGCTTTACAACAAAGACAAAGTCTTCGACCATGCTCATATTCCTCACGTGGATCTGGAGTCTTTGTCGTGCTTCACGCCAGTGCTCAGTATTCTTCACGACGCTGGGCTGCTCAATTTCTGCACAGATATATGCGATTGGAATGAAGAGCTTATTCTTCAATTCTATGCAACGTTGCACATCACCGGCAACTCTGAAGATATCAATTCATGGGTTTTGGACTGGATGACTGACAACACCCACCATAAGGCCCCTGCATCTGAATTGCTTCGGGTCCTTCCTCTGAGTCCACCCACTGAAGATGCTCGTTGTGTGTACAACGAACCTGAGCTTTCAAATCATTATATGCAAGTGCTGATGAAGCCTTTGAAGCCAGGGCAGGCTCCTAGAACCAACTTCCTCGTCAAGGAATTGCTGTATGTGCCAAGGACTGTCTATTGCATTCTGACGAAGACAATGAGTCCCATCAAAGGCCACGACTCGTCTGATGAAGAAGTCGTTGGCATCATGAAGAATCTGCTTTTCAACATCATCCATGGCGTTCCCGTCAACTTCCATGATTTCTTCATGAGGACTCTGGCCAACATTGCTATGTCACCATTTGAGCTGAAGCCTTATGCACCTTGGATAATGAAGTTCATCAGGATAAGGTCTTCACTCAACTACAAAGCTGAAATGCTCAACCACTGCAGCTACTTGCCTCCCATTGAAGTCCTCAAACGGACATTTTCCTCGGCTGAAGAAAACGGCAAGGCCACTGCTGTCATAGATGAAGGCATTCGTCCATTGGATGGCCAATTTCGCAAAGCTGCATCTTACTCCACCAATGATGACTCTGCCACACATGACTCTGCTGCTAACACTGCCAAGCCAAATCCTCAAGCCACAGCACCCAGGGTGATGACTGACCGTGAGTTACTCCTCAGTCTTCATCAAAAGGTTGATCGCAACCACAAATGGTTCAAGCGTCAGTTTGGTTCAATTCTTCACAACATGACTTCCACACACAATGCAGTGAAGAAAAACCACTACTACCTTCATGAAACCCTCAACCGCACCTGGGCTGTTCTATCTCAAGTGTACAGTGCTGAAGACTTGGAGAAAATGGGTCTCAAAGAAGATTTTGACTGGTTTGCACCTCCTCCGAAGAAATACAAGAAGGTCAAGGTTCCTTCTTTGGTGGTCAGTTCATATTCTTCATCGCGTGCGACTGATGAAAATGAAGACTTGGACGACACTGCAGTAGGCCCTACTTCAACGACCGACCCCAACAATGCTGGCGCTCCTTCATCAACTTGAAAATCTTCACGGGCGTTAGTCCTCAGATTTTCAATCCTTTTGGTCATTTGATGACAAAGGGGGAGAAATCTGAGTTAGTCTTCAAGCGGGTCTATAATAAGGGCTTATTCATTTTTTTTAAGTTACAACTCTCGTTCTTCCGAAACTTTTATTAGATCGAGTTGTAATCTTAAGTCTGATGGTGCGCTGATACTTTTGTTGCACTTTGCTTTGATACCTTGATGCGCTATTCTGCATGCTTATTCCTCGTTAATATTATTGCACGCATGCTGAATTACATCAGGCACCATATTTCATCATGCGTTTCAAATTCTTCATATTATACATCAAATGCGTGTACGAATTACAAGATATAGGGGGAGATCTCCGTGATTCAACTCTTCAAATGTGCATTGCTTCAAAAGCAAATTCCTCACTATGCACATCTTCAGGGGGAGTTCTTCTATATCTTGCAATCAAATTCCTCAATATCAGTATTTACACCTCATATATTTATCCCCGTTGAAAACTTAACCTATGTTGTCATCAATCACCAAAAAGGGGGAGATTGTAAGTGCATCTAGTGCCCCTTAGTGATTTTGGTGTATTGAAGACTTATAGGTTAAGTATCTAATGCATTTCTGAGTGTACACAGATCTATAAGTCTATGAGGAGTTTGATATTTACAAAGAAAGTGGACCCCTAAAAATGAGGTTCTTCGACTGAAGACTTTGATATACTGAAGACTTTCTGAAGACTTTGAAAGTGAAGGAATGGGTGTGACCTTGAAGACTTGGTATTCATTCGAGGAACATGAAGCGTGAAGACTTTTTTTTTCATAGTCTCATTTTCTCTTTCTTGAGTCATAGGAAACACCGTACTGTTAAAGGGGGTCGAGGAAATACTAAGGAGAAAATTTCCATGTGATGCTCAACTCAAATCCTACACTTACCAATCCCTTCGAGTGAAGCCATTGGAAATCTCATACAGTTCAGTCAATTTCTTCAGTGACAGAGACGCAGTTCTTCTGGTCACTGAGGACTTTGCTCTGACTGAGGAGTTAGGAATTCGCTAGTGCGAATTTCCTACACAGTGAGGAACATGATAGCCCTGAAGAATTTGTACCTCAAATTTCCGACCGTTGCTGTGCTAGGCGCCAGCTGTCCCAAAATATCTTATCCACCTAACGGTCATATCATTGAAGGGCATTTATGTCTTATCATGTCGGGCTGCTCCCTAGGCTATAAATAGCTGCCCCCTACAACCACTAGCTGGTTGGCTGCTCCGCGAGAACTTGACACTTGTCATTTGAGAGCAACCCATCCTCCGAGGACTTTGAGCGAAAATCATCAAGTGAGGAAAATCCAAACCCAAACCCAAAACACCTACAAACCCAAAGTGATTGAGCATCACTGAAGAGATTGATCCTGCGTGGATCCGGCGCTTGTTACCTTTGAAGACTGTGCTTCTTCCAGACGGTTAGGCGTCAAGGTCTAGAGTGTTGGGGAACGTAGCAGAAATTCAAAATTTTCCTACGTGTCACCAAGATCTATCTATGGAGAAACCAGCAACGAGGGGAAGGAGAGTGCATCTACATACCCTTGTAGATCGCTAAGCGGAAGCGTTCAAGTGAACGGGGTTGATGGAGTCGTACTCGTCGTGATTCAAATCACCGATGACCAAGTGCCGAACGGACGGCACCTCCGCGTTCAACACACGTACAGCCCGGTGACGTCTCCCATGCCTTGATCCAGCAAGGAGAGAGGGAGAGGTTGAGGAAGACTTCATCCAGCAGCAGCACAACAGCGTGGTGATGATGGAGGAGCGTGGCAATCCAGCAGGGCTTCGCCAAGCACCGCAAGAGAGGAGGAAGAAGAGACGCGGGGCTGCACCAACGAGAGAGAGATCGAATCACGTGTGTTATGGGCAGCCCTAGGCCTCACTATATATAGGGGAGAGGGAGGAGGGTGCGCCCCCACCTAGGGTTTCCACCCTAGGGGCGGCGGCAGCCCCAATCCCCATCTGGGGTGGCGGCCAAGTGGGGGGGAGAGGGAGGCGCACCAGGCATGGGCCTTTAGGGCCCATCTGCCCTAGGGTTTGCCCCCTCTTCTCTCCAGGCGCATGGGCCTTGGTGGGGAGGCGCCCCAGACCACCTAGGGGCTGGTCCCTTCTCACACTTGGCCCATGTATGCCTCCGAGGCCCGTGGCCCCTCCCGGTGGACCCCCGGACCCCTCCGGTGGTCCCGGTACACTACCGGTGATGCCCAGAACACTTCCGGTGGCCAAAACCATACTTCCTATATATAAATCTTTACCTCCGGACCATTTCGGAACTCCTCCTGACGTTCGGGATCTCATCCGGGACTCCGAACAACATTCGGTAACCACATACAAGCTTCCTTTATAACCCTAGCGTCATCGAACCTTAAGTGTGTAGACCCTACGGGTTCGGGAGACATGCAGACATGACCGAGATGTTCTCCGGTCAATAACCAACAGCAGGATCTGGATACCCATGTTGGCTCCCACATGTTCCACGATGATCTCATCAGATGAACCACGATGTCAAGGACTTAATCAATCCTGTATACAATTCCCTTTGTCTATCGGTACGATACTTGCCCGAGATTCGATCGTCGGTATCCCGATACCTTGTTCAATCTCGTTACCGGCAAGTCTCTTTTACTCGTTCCGCAACACATCATCCCGTGATCAACTCCTTGATCACATTGTGCACATTATGATGATGTCCTACCGAGTGGGCCCAGAGATACCTCTCCGTCACACGGAGTGACAAATCCCAGTCTCGATTTGTGCCAACCCAACAGACACTTTCGGAGATACCCGTAGTGCACCTTTATAGCCACCCAGTTACGTTGTGACGTTTGGCACACCCAAAGCATTCCTACGGTATCCGGGAGTTGCACAATCACTATGGTGTTCCAGGCGGTACTAGTCGTGAAACAATTTCCACAATGTCTCATTTGTGTACCAAACTCGCAACTCAGATATTCATCTCTATGATCATATCATAGATATTTTATCCTCTTGTCACGACGATATTTAACTTCATTCTGAAATTACTTGAACCATTCAATAATTCAGACTTGTGTTTCATCAAGTAAATATGATCAGTATCTACTCAAATCATCTGTGAAGTAATAGCATAATGATATCCACTGCGTGCCTCAGCACTCATTGGACTGCACACATCAAAATGTGTTACTTCCAACAAGTTGCTTTCTTGTTCCATTTTACTGAAACCGAAGCTTTCAGTCATCTTGCCCATGTGGTATGATTTGCATATCTCAAGTGATTCAAAATCAAGTGAGTCCAAACGGTCCATCTGCATGGAGTTTCTTCATGCGTATATACCAGTAGACATGGTTCACATTACTCAATCCTTTTTCAAAAAAAATGAGTGAGTCCAAAGATCCATCAACATGGAGCTTCTTCATGCGTTTTATACCAATATGACTTACATGGCAGTGCCACAAGTATGTGGTACTATCATTACTATCTTGTATCTTTTGGCATGAACATGTGTATCACTATGATCGAGATTCAATAAACCATTCATTTTAGGTGCAAGACCATTGAAGGTATTAATCAAATAAATAGAGTAACCATTATTCTCCTTAAATGAATAACCGTATTGCGATAGACATAATCCAATCATGTCTATGCTCAATGCAAACACCAAATAACAATTTTCAGGTTTAACACCAATCTCGATGGTAGAGGGAGCGTGTGATGCTTGATCATATCAACCTTGGAAGCACTTCCAACACATCTCGTCAGCTCACCTTTAGCTAGTCTCCGTTTATTCCGTAGCTTTTATTTCGAGTTACTAACACTTAGCAACCGAACCGGTATCTAATACCCTGATGCTACTAGGAGTACTAGTAAAGTACACATTCACATAATGTATATCCAATATACTTCTATCGACAGCCTTCTCATCTACCAAGTATCTAGGGTAATTCTGCTCTAGTGGTTGTTCCCCTTATTACAGAAGCACTCAGTCTCGGGTTTGGGTTCAACCTTGGGTTTCTCCACTAGAGCAGCAGCTGATTTGCCGTTTCATGAAGTATCCCTTCTTGCCCTTGCCCTTCTTGAAACTAGTGGTTTCACTAATCATCAACAATTGATGCTCCTGCTTGATTTCTACTTTCGCGGTGTCAAACATCGCGAATATTTCAAGGATCATCATATCTATCCCTGATATGTTATAGTTCATTACGAAGATCTAGCAGCTTGGTGGCAATGACTTTGGAGAAGCATCACTATCTTATCTGGAAGATCAACTCCCACCCGATTCAAGTGATTGTTGTACTCAGACAATCTGAGCACAAGCTCAACGATTGAGCTTTTCTCCCTTAGTTTGCAGGCCAAGAAAATCGTCGGAGGTCTTATACCTCTTGACGTGGGCACGAGCCTGAAATCCCAATTTCAGCCCTCGAAACATCTCATATGTTCCGCAACATTTCAAAAATGTCTTCGGTGCCTCAATTCTAAACCATTTAACATTACCGAACTATCATGTAGTCATCAAAACGTGTATGCCAAATGTTCGCAACATCCACATACCACGTTCGAGGTCCAGCACACTGAGCAGTGCATTAAGGACGTAAGCCCTGTACTGTCCGCATAATTGCTACTATCAACTTTCAACTATATTTTCTCTAGGAACATATCTAAAACAGTAGAACTAAAGCGTGAGCTTACGACATAATTTGCAAAGATCTTTTGACTATGTTCAGGATAATTAAGTTCATCTTATGAACTCCCACTCAGATAGACATCCCTCTAGTTATCTAAGTGATTACATGATCCGAGTCAACTAGGTCGTGTCCGATCATCACGTGAGACGGACTAGTCAACATCGGTGAACATCTTCATGTTGATCGTATCTGTCATACGACTCATGCTCGACCTTTCGGTCTTTTGTGTTCTGAGGCCATGTCTGTACATGCTAGGCTCGTCAAGTCAACCTAAGTGTTTCGCGTGTGTGAATCTGTCTTACACCCATTGTATGTGAACGTAAGAATCTATCACACCCGATCATCACGTGGTGCTTCGAAACGACGAACTTTCGCAACGGTGCACAGTTAGGGGGAACACTTTCTTGAAATTTTAATGAGGGATCATCTTATTTACTACCGCCGTTCTAAGCAAATAAGATGTATAAACATGATAAACATCACATGCAATCAAATAGTGACATGATATGGCCATCATCACTTTGCTCCTTTTGATCTCCATCTTCGGGGCTCCATGATCATCGTTGTCACCGGCATGACACCATGATCTCCATCATCATGATCTCCATCATCGTGTCTTCATGAAGTTGTCACGTCAACTATTACTTCTACTACTATGGCTAATGCTTTAGCAATAAAGTAAAGTAATTACATGACGTTTATGTTGACACGCAGGTCATAAATAAATTAAAGACAACTCCTATGGCTCCTGCCGGTTGTCATACTCATCGACATGCAAGTCGTGATTCTTATTACAAGAACATGATCATCTCATACATCACATATATCATACATCACATCCTTTGGCCATATCACATCACATGGCATACCCTGCAAAAACAAGTTAGACGTCCTCTAATTGTTGTTTGCATGTTTTACGTGGCTGCTATGGGTTTCTAGCAAGAACGTTTCTTACCTACGCAAAACCACAACGTGATATGCCAATTGCTATTTACCCTTCATAAGGACCCTTTTCATCGAATAAGATCCGACTAAAGTAGGAGAGACAGACACCCGCCAGCCACCTTATGCATCTAGTGCATGTCAGTCGATGGAACCGGTCTCACGTAAGAGTACGTGTAAGGTTGGTCCGGGCCGCTTCATCCCACAATGCCGCCGAATCAAGATTGACTAGTAACGGTAAGCATATTGAACAAAATCAACGCCCACAACTACTTTGTGTTCTACTCGTGCATGGAATCTATGCAATAGACCTAGCTCATGATGCCACTGTTGGGGAACGTAGCAGAAATTCAAAATTTTCCTACGTGTCACCAAGATCTATCTATGGAGAAACCAGCAACAAGGGGAAGGAGAGTGCATCTACATACCCTTGTAGATCGCTAAGCGGAAGCGTTCAAGTGAACGGGGTTGATGGAGTCGTACTCGTCGTGATTCAAATCACCGATGACCAAGTGTCGAACGGACGGCACATCCGCGTTCAACACACGTACAGCCCGGTGACGTCTCCCATGCCTTGATCTAGCAAGGAGAGAGGGAGAGGTTGAGGAAGACTCCATCCAGCAGCATCACAACGGCGTGGTGATGATGGAGGAGCGTGGCAATCCAGCAGGGCTTCGCCAAGCACCGCAAGAGAGGAGGAAGAAGAGACGCAGGGCTGCACGAACGAGAGAGAGATCGAATCACGTGTGTTATGGGCAGCCCTAGGCCTCACTATATATAGGGAGAGGGAGGAGGGTGCGCCCCCACCTAGGGTTTCCAACCTAGGGGCGGCGGCAGCCCCAATCCCCATCTGGGGTGGCGGCCAAGTGGGGGGGAGAGGGAGGCGCACCAGGCATGGGCCTTTAGGGCCCATCTGCCCTAGGGTTTGCCCCCTCTTCTCTCCAGGCGCATGGGCCTTGGTGGGGAGGCGCCCCAGACCACCTAGGGGCTGGTCCCTTCTCACACTTGGCCCATGTATGCCTCCGAGACCCGTGGCCCCTCCTGGTGGACCCCCGGACCCCTTCGGTGGTCCCGGTACACTACCGGTGATGCCCAGAACACTTCCGGTGGCCAAAACCATACTTATCTTTACCTCCGGACCATTCCGGAACTCCTCGTGACGTCCGGGATCTCATCCGGGACTCCGAACAACATTCGGTAACCACATACAAGCTTCCTTTATAACCCTAGCGTCATCGAACCTTAAGTGTGTAGACCCTACGGGTTCGGGAGACATGCAGACATGACCGAGATGTTCTCCGGTCAATAACCAATAGCGGGATCTGGATACCCATGTTGGCTCCCACATGTTCCACGATGATCTCATCGAATGAACCACGATGTCAAGGACACAATCAATCCTGTATACAATTCCCTTTGTCTATCGGTACGATACTTGCCCGAGATTCGATTGTCGGTATCCCGATACCTTGTTCAATCTCGTTACCGGCAAGTCTCTTTTACTCGTTCCGCAACACATCATCCCGTGATCAACTCCTTGATCACATTGTGCACATTATGATGATGTCCTACCGAGTGGGCCCAGAGATACCTCTCCGTCACACGGAGTGACAAATCCCAGTCTCGATTCGTGCCAACCCAACAGACACTTTCGGAGATACCCGTAGTGCACCTTTATAGCCACCCAGTTACGTTGTGACGTTTGGCACACCCAAAGCATTCCTACGGTATCCGGGAGTTGCACAATCTCATGGTCTAAGGAAATGATACTTGACATTGTAAAAGCTTTAGCATACGAACTACATGATCTTGTGCTAGGCTTAGGATTGGGTCTTGTCCATCACATCATTCTCCTAATGATGTGATCCCGTTATCAATGACATCCAATGTCCATGGTCAGGAAACCGTAACCATCTATTGATCAACGAGCTAGTCAACTAGAGGCTTACTAGGGACATGGTGTTGTCTATGTATCCACACATGTATCTGAGTTTCCTATCAATACAATTCTAGCATGGATAATAAACAATTATCATGAACAAGGAAATATAATAATAATCAATTTATTATTGCCTCTAGGGCATATTTCCAACATAGAGCATCCAAGAGGAATTGTGGATCGCCGAGTGACCAAGTCTGTGAAGGCTTGGAAGTCACCTGAAGACTTACCACGAGTGATTGGGCGAGGACTGTGTGTTCTTAGCTCAAGGAGAATACGGTGAGGACTTTGTGTCCGGGACTGGGTGTCCTCGAGTTTAAATACTCAGCCGCTCCAACCAGATGTACAACTAAGACAGCAGTTGGAACTGGTCTACCAAATCATTGTCTTCACCAAGCTTACTGGTTCTATTTCCTCAACTCTTTCATTTCCTCAGTAGTGTGATGGTTGTTTATCTTATCTGTGTTTGAAGACTTTGACTGAAGACTTTCTCAATTTCCTCAGTTCAATTTCTTCAGTCTGTTTGTCTTCATCTTGTGTTATCCTGTGTTTACGCTTTCTGTACTCTGTGTTTGTCTTCATTTCATCATGATGACTATGCTTGAATTCTGTTATGGTTTCATCTGAGTACTTATTCCGCTGCTAGTAGTTCTTCGCTGAGGAATTTCCTCACTAGCAAATTCCTCAGTGAAGAATTTCATAAAAATCGCCTATTCACCCCCCCCCCCCTCTAGTCGATATAATGCACTTTCAATGTGTTGCTTCGTAAGGGGCTGATTTGGATCTGTATGTTTCATGCTATGGTTAGATTTATCTTAATTATTCTTTCATTATTGTGGATGCTTGCAAGAGGGGTTAATCATAAGTGGGAGGCTTGTCCAAGTAATGACAGCACCCAAGCACCGGTCCACCCACATATCAAATTATCAAAGTAACGAACACGAATCATATGAGCATGATGAAAACTAACTTGACAATAATTCCCATGTGTCCTCGGGAGCGCTTTCCTTTATATAAGAGTTGATCCAGGATTGTCCTTTGCTACAAAAAGGATTGGGCAACCTAGCTGCACCTTAGTTACACTTGTTACTTGTTACCCGTTACGGATTATCTTATCACACAACTATTGTTACCGATAATTTCAGTGCTTGCAGAGAATACCTTGCTGAAAACCGCTTGTCATTTCCTTCTGCTCCTCGTTGGGTTCGACATTCTTACTTATCGAAAGGACTACGATAGATACCCTATACTTGTGGTTCATCATGCCCTGCCACCGCGCAGCGGATGGCGACGAACCAGGAGGTCGCTGGATACCAGGGAAGAGGCAGGAGGCCGCCGGATCCAGGAACGAGGTCGGCGGCGGTGGAGGTGGCAGAACACGCGCGGCGTAGGTGAGGCTGACGGAGGGCTCGATCATGTGGAGGCGCACCACGCCCCGGCCTCACATCCTCTCCTGCTCAACCGTGCCCGTGGCTAGCGGCGGCGGAGCCAAGGCGGGCAGCCGCGGAGAGGAGCTCCAACGACTAAATCATGGTGCCACGAGGTGGAGGTGGGGCTCGGCACCAATGCTTCCACCTCACTCCCGTCGTCATTCTCCTTCCCGGGACTCCTCTGAGCTCTCCATAGTCTCTCCCAAGGTGAGATGCATATTATCCTATGCACCGAGGGATCGCGCCCTTTGATCCATGGCATATCACTCTGACTGGAGTTTCAAGAGCTCGGCAAGCCATAGTAGTTGCGGAATTCATCCGCCCTTAGTAGTTTTGCTGAATTCAGTATCCCTATAGTTCGTGGTGTGAGCCACATGGTAATTAAGTAAGCTAGTCCTTGATATACTTTAATTTCTTTTAGCATTCATAAGGTTTTGTTTGTTTGAGAAATGAAAAACCTATGCCAAGGTGCCCATTTTTAGTGTGTTGATCATTGTCAATAGATGGGCAATTTGTATTTCCTTTTTAAATGGTGATGGTAGTGATAGTTCGGATATCATATCTCCTATGTTCAATCCATGATTTTCATGGTAATTTTGAATCTGTAGTTCTTTCACATTTTAGCATTATAAGGGACATAGTAGTTGTCATGGCAATTCAAATCTTCAGGGAGAGGATTATATAGTCGTCTGTGCCATTCATACAAGTGTTTTTTTATGTTACCATGAGCTCATGTTTTTATTGCGTGTTATAATCACATGGCAAATTCGTAACATTATATCTTCCCAACATGGCAATTTTTAGCTTTTTATGTAGCTCTCATGGCAAGTTCTTGAGATTTTTGCTCAGATGGTGTTCCGCTATTCCCATGGACCATTGGATTTGTAGTTAGTTTGGATTTTTCATATATCTTGGGAATTTAATTAATCAGACCATGGGAATTTCTCTAATAAGACCACGACAAACTTAATTTATGGAATATGGCACGCTCAATTCAAGTGCCATGGCAAACTTACTTTATGGACCATGGCAAGCTTAATTCGAGTAAAATACATATATTTGGACATCGCAAATGTTACTACACCGCCATGGCAAATTCTTCATTTTTATTGCCATGGCAAAATATAGTTTTCACTTGCCATGGCAAATTTACATTCATTACCACGACAAAACTACCTACATTGCTATGCCAAATTTAGTTCTTGCACGTAAATTTAATAAATCATGGAAACTTTTTGTTTTTTCCATGGGACCATGGTAACATTTTACTTCAAGTACATTGAGCATGGCAAATAAACAAGAAGGAAAGTCTAGAATCCTTGATTACGTTATGCATACCATGAGGCAAAAACTTGTTAAGCGTGGCAAATCCTCCATTTTTATTGCCATGAAAAAATGTAGTTTCATTGGTGTCGGGGCGGACGGCGTCCCCCCGCGAGCACCTATGGGGCCGGAGCCCCTTTCGTTGTTCGGTGAGGGGAGTGGAGGGAGCACAGAGAGCAGATCGAGGCGAGCACACGGGCGGTTTACCCAGGTTCGGGCCGCGATGGACGCGTAAAACCCTACTCCTGCTTGGTTGTATTCAACTGGGGAGCTCGGGAGCTTGGAGAGTTAGCTACACCGAGCGTATGGCTGTCTGGATTCCCCATCTCCGAACCCCCGGGCTCCCTCTCTACGTTGCACACGGGCCTCCTTTTATAGCGCAAAGGGGTCACCGACAGGTGTCAACGTAAGAGAAAGGGGTAAAAGTGTAAAAGGGGTGGATGTTGTAACAGTGCGGGAACAGTGGCGCTGCAGCGCGGCACAGTGTTATCATACCTACTTCTGACGGTAGGGGACAAGGGCATTAAATGCCCGTCCCGGTCGCCTGGACAGCACCGAGGCGGACCGTTAGGTGCGCCACCGCTCGCCACGGTGGTGGCTGCATGCCACCGCATACCCCAGGCTGCGCGGTGCCCCGCCACGTGCCCTTGGGGGAAACCCCGGAGCGACGCGTGGGCGGGTGAGCTGGAGCGCAGCCCTGAGGTGGTGATTTGCCGCGGCAAGTGGCTTGCCGCGGGGGTCGTCTTCCTGTGCCTGATAGCTTGCCGGCTATCAGGCCTTGCCGGGGCGCCTGGCGCGCCGCGGCGGGCTTCTCTAGTGGTGCCTGGGTTCGGCCTTCCCGACAAGCTCCTCTTGTCGGGGTCTCGATCTTCTGTCTCGTATACTTTGTTCTTGGATGGTATTATATAGGCTTAGTCGTCCCGGCAAGCTCCTCTTGCCGGGGTTTCGTCTTCTTGGCCCGGCAAGCTCCTCTTGCCGGGGGCCTCGTCTTGAATGCTTGGTCTTCTCTTGGCGCTTCCTGGGCGGGCCCTGCCGCAGGGTGCTACAACTGCCCGTGCACAAGTCTGGGGTACTAAGGTACCCCTACCTTAGTACACCAACAATTGGCCATGGAAAATTTACATTCATTACCATGGTAAAAGTACCTATATTGCCATGGCAAATTTACTTTTACATGTCAATTTAATATCTTGTGGCAATTTATGTTTTTCATTGGACCATGGCAAATTTTTCATGGAAAATTTTACTTCAAGCACATTGAGCATCACAAATAAACAAGAGAGAAAGTCTTCAATCATTAAGTACATTGTGAATAGCATGAGGCAAAAAATACCAGTCATGGTAAATTCTTCAATTTTGTTGCCATGGTAAATGTAGTCTTTCATTTTCCATGGCAAATTTACATTCATTACTTTTTTACATGTCAACTTAATATGTTATGGCCATTTTTTCATGGGAGCATATAAATTTTGACATGGCAATTTTTTACTTTAAGTACACTGAGCATGGAAACAATTACTTTATTTTTCCATGACAAATTTTACTTTCAATGACATGGAAAATTTTACTTTATTTTCCCATGTCAATTTTTTCTATATTCTCCACGGCAAAGTTACTTCAACATACATGGAAATTTTACTTTTAAATGACAAATGTACTTTAAGTCCATGGTAGATATATTTTACATCCATGGCAAAATTACTTTCCCATCGTTCATGCAAAATCTTTTCCATGGACCATGGTAATTTTACTTTATGAAGCATGGAAATTTATTACTAAAAACTTGTACAGTTTAATCAATATTTTTTCGCCTTGTATAAAAGCAAATTCCCAGGACTATATTTTCTGCCACTAAACAAATCATGAGCATGGCAAAATTGGACCATGGCAAATTTAACTTTTATAAGGACCATGGTAAATACACTACATAGCCCATGGAAAATTTTACTTTATAGTTTCTGGCAAATTAACTTTATATCCTATGGAAAATTTTACTTCATAGCCATGGCATTTAATTTTGTAGCTCATGTCAAATTTTAATTTATAGTTCATGCCAAATTTAATTTATAACTATGGCAAATTAACTTTAATGCACATGGCAAATTTGTTTATATAGCCATAGCAAGCCTACTTTATGCCCGATGACATTATATCATAAGTTTTATGTAGCATAGCAAACCGACTTTATATCTTGTACTAGCTCCGGAAGAAATTTTGTCCCTTCGGTGCCTTGTGACTAGGTCAAACACTCTTTTAAATTTTTCCATGTCACCGATACAAACCTTCTTTCTAATTTTCACTTGTGATGATTTTTTAGCCACAAGTTGCCATGATTTTTTACAACCTCATGCTTAATTTTGCCATCTTATCCTCACAAATTCATTTAATTTTGCCATGATTAATAAAAACAAAATGTTTTTATATTTTCCATGTGGTAAGTATAAAAATTATCATGGAAAATATATATCGTGCCCTCATTTTTTTCAGAACAAGATGATATATAACATGGCAAATATTTTTTATAACATGACAGATCTACTACTATATGCACTATTTTTTGAATTGTTGCTTGTGTGGTAGTTTCATTTAGAAAATGATGATAAACTTGTATGTCTTTAGTCAATTTAACTCGGATGCAAATTTGAAGTTTTTTTCAAGGCTTGTTTCTCTAGAGTTAAAACTGGGCTTTTCTTTAACACATCTTTTTTTGGTGCTAATTGGCTTTTGTTTCTGTTAGCGATAAGTTTGTTGATGTGGATGGTTCGCACTGGAGGGATAGTTGTAGCGAAAATAGTGTTTGGTTTATCGACCCTCCCAGCATAAACGAATCATTCGGTGGGAGGTCCCTTGAAATATGTGGGGTCCTTTGTTGTGATGGTTCTAAAGTATGATAGCTTCTCGATGGTATGATGTTGGCATGAAGCCCTTCTATGGATGTATCCTCCAGATTCCTTCTAGAGGCTAGGCTTCGTTGCTCTCGAGTGGTTGCAGGTGATTGTTGGTGCTAATCCATGATCCGATCGACAGGGTAGAAGTATCAAACTAGGGGGTGGCAGCGGAGGCTGGTATGACCAGCGGTATGAGCGCAGGTGGTCATACCTAACGCCGTCGAGTGCCCTGCAACCTTATGTTGCATTTTCTCTTCTCCCATTTACTTATTTATTTTTATGGTAGTCTTTTATCATCCCAATAACATGATTTTGATAGCATATCCTTGCGATTCTTTCCCTATGCATCAAATACGTCCATGGTGAAATCATGGCAAAATAGATAAAAGGGAGCGTGAGCGCAAAAAAATCAAGAAAATTCTAACACTAATGTGAAAAAGAATGTCGCAAAAAATAGACTCGTCAACTCCCCCAAGATTAAAGTTTTGCATGTCTCCGGGCGAATGACGTGGCTTGTAATTAAGAATAAGTTCATATTGTTCATGAGGTGCAGATAAAATTAAATGAGTGAGTTCATCGCACGAAATCAAAATTCACATATCATACGTGATCAAAACAAGAATTAGCACATTCTTACAACCAAGATTATCATGAAGGCTTCCACACCTCTGCTACTCGATCGATTAGCAAACACACTACAAGTTCATACAATCGGACACCCATCTTTCAGTTGAGCAAGTAGCATTGGGCTCTCATCATTATACCTTTTTCTATCAAAATGTCATGTTATTGTATTTCTCCCATCTCTTAAGAGGGTAGGATTATACGCCCATATCACAATAGCTCATTTTGAATTGTGGCATGTAAGATAAGCATGCTTCCTTTAATATGAGATCGAGATTTTGAAAAGGCTACTTTCTCTAATTAAATTAAGTTTCGGTTAGACTGACAATAATATTCTGGGTTTTCAACTTTTTTCAAAACTTTAGGTATAACAATTGAAATCATATTAACATATCCCATATAGTCGCTCATCTTGATTAACCAATAAACACCAGAAGTGTGGAAGACTTATGATCATCAACTAGTGAAAATGCATAAATTCACGCATTTGACCGTGCATCATAATTTTTAAGAGGATTAAATAAACTACTCACCAAAGATATACATTACTCATTGGATAAAAGAACCTTCCCTTGATCAAAGAGGAACTAGATGGTCCACTGTATGAAACAAAAAATAAACTAAATTTTAACTATAAATCAACATGCAAAGTGATAAAAGAAGAAACAAGAGCTTCAAACTCTTCCCTTGCCTAACATTCTAAGCCGACAAGATTCATTCGCCCCCTCATTACTGGTACCGGTATTATTAGGGGGGCAGGCACGGAGATACGAGCGAGCATATTGCAAAGAAGTTCATTGATATCTTCTGAGGTGGCGGTGTGAAGCTTGAGTACCTCCACCCTATCCTCAAGATTTGAGATGATCCTCAAGCTAGCGGCAAGGGCCGTCTTGGTGTCCTTGGCAATCTTCTTCTCCATCTCCTTGATATGATCGTGTAAAAGCTCACCTTGAATTAGTGAACCGTTAGCATGTACCTAAAATTAGCGAACTTGATCGTTCATGGGACATGGATGAGTATTTGGAGTGTAGTCGGGGTCTCCAAGAAACTTCTTCTTACTTGGGGGACAAATGATGATATGTGCGCCAGCGATGAAATTCTTGCATGGTATGGGGTTCTCCTATTTGATGACCTTCGGTGACCCATCGATAGTGTAGTGGTCCATGCCGCAACTATCCATGATAGTTGGAGTGTTCCTTACAAAAGAGACATCGTCACCGGTACTAATAATTTTGACCGACTCAATTGGAATTGTACCCGATTTATTGTGTGCCCCTCTTCCTCTTCCTCCTTTTCTTCAAAGATTACCTCCTATGGGTCTTCTTCAGATGAGGAATCATCTCTCTCCATGCGACATGGTCTCCCTGCTTCTTTCCATGCAGACGAGATTCATCTTCAAGTTCAAAGTCCTCATGGTACTGGTTTGAACCATGTGGAATGCTTCCTCCCTCAATGAGATGGTCCTCCTCCTTCCGAGAATAGTTTTGTCTTGCGTCCGATGAATGTGCCATGGCTCCATGGTCTCTCTTTGCGCATGAACTTGACAAAGGGTCTAAAGATATTGATCTTGTTATTTGTGAGGAGAGAAACTACCTCAAAGGGGCATATAAGAAGGTTAGATCACAGGGCTTCATGAGATAAACTTAATTGAAAGAGAATAGGAAACAAAGCAGAGGAAATAAGATCAATTCGCATTGAATCACATAGTTAGGGGAAAAGGTGGAGTCGGGTATGAGCGGAGTCACTCCTATCGGCCCTTGTATCGACTCCCTTTCCGCATGTCATTTCACCAGAGCAAAAGACGGCCTCGGGTACGAGTGCATACGCCTGTACGACAGTCATACTCCAATCTCAGCACCTACAATTTTTTTGGAATGAAAAAAAAATGTTTTCGAGTGCAAAGCATATAACGGTCTACGGTACGGGCATTGGCTCCTGTACCATAGGTCGTGCCTCACTTCTCAAAACATTCTTCGGTTTACTGAGAGAATGGCGTCATTAAGTACGAGCGAGGTCGCTCGTACCGTTGGTCATACCACGCCCAAAAACCTTATTCCTACATGTTTTCGTTAGCCCAGGTTAACAAAACCAAAATAGTCTTACCATGGTGAAATTTGTGTAGATGATAGGGCCCATCTGTACGCATTGCCCAAGACTTGTTCTGGTGAAGTATTTTGGTCCCCTTCTTCTTCTTTGTTCTTGGCAGCTTTGTTGAGAATTCTATCTCGGGCAACTTAATAGGACACAAGTTGTTAGGATAATTATTCTTATCAAAGTCGCATACCTTTCTCACTTCTACCTTCAAAGGGAATGCACATGGGTAGATTGCAGGCATATCTGTATTCCCAAAGGTGCGTTTTGTGATCCCATCAAGATACAGTAGTACCATAAGGAATACAAAGTTCTCCTCCCTGCTCTTCTACTTCATTTGGTTCCATTAGTGGGACCTTCACCTTAAAAATATTGATTTCGCTTCTTTCCAATATCTTCATATCAAATTCTTGCAGTAGCAGAGCCCACGGGATCCATCTTAGCTTTGAACCTTTTTTTCTAACACATTCTTTATTACCTGACGATCTGTATAAACTCTAACTTTTGCATCTATAATATAGGGTCTGAATTTTCATGAGAAAATATCACAACATATAGTTCTCTATCATTTATATCATAATTTCTTTGAGCATAATGTAGAGTATGACTTACGGAATGAATAACATAAAACTTCATGTTGTGACAAAACAGTGCTTACCGCATTGTTGTTAGTCTCACGAATGACCTCAAAAGTTTGATCCCTCTTGGTTGGTTTGATAAGTTGGTGTTGTTAACAAAGCTTCCTTCCATTGTTTGAAGTCCAATATGCCTTATTTACCAAACTTGAAAGGGGCACTTCTGCAATAGGTTAGTTAAAGGCTTCAAGATGCTAGAAAAATTCTTAATGAAGCATCTATAAAAACCTGCATGCCCTAGAAAACTCCGAACCCCTTTGATGTGTCAAGGGTATGGTAGATTTTCTACGGCATCTATATTTTCTCTATCAACTTTGATGCCTTTACTAGATATTTTATGACCTATCACAATTCCTTTATTCTCCCTTGATTTATGTCGGTGAGGATTTGATCAACGGGATGATTCTTGTTCACTCTAGATCAAACTCGAGGTAGCTTTGGTTTAGGAGCTTGAGCTTCCTCTTCCTCTTCTTCTTGATCATCTCGTCCTTGAGACGTAGGTGAAGGAGGTTGGTTATGATCTTGTTAAACTTCTCTTCTTCTTGCTGATTGCCACTAGTGGATGCCTCTTCATTTGCTTGTGGTTCACCTTGATATGATGTAGATGGTTCCACCTGAATAGAAGAAGTACACTATTTGATTTCCACAGGCTTCACATTCCCTATGGCTAGATAATTGATCACTTATGAAGGTTCATTGTGACCTAAATGATTTGGTAATTTCTTGACTTGGGAACCGTTAGATTCATCAAACTTCACAGCTGTTGTTTCTTCAACTTTTCGAGTGAAGTTTCTCAAGGCGTGATAAGTGTGCGAATTTAATCTGTAATCAAGGGGAAACCTTCATTCAACTTGGGAGAAAATTCGAACGACGGTGTTTATCAAGAATGTAGAATTTTGAGCCAAATACCCAAAAGTATCCAACTTGTCGTTTGTTATCGATTAAGAGCTCGTACACCGTCTTGCCAAGTAGCTTGTTGAGATAAAGCCTATTTGTAGCATGAAACATCATTTGAACCGCTTCGATCCAAAAATTCTTTGGAGTCTTGTACTCATCCAACAACTTACTTGCCATCTCGATCAATGTTCGATTTTTCCTCTCAACATCTCCGTTTTGTTAAGGAGTGTAAGTTGTTGACGATGATCTATCTCGCACAATCAAAGATGAGGCTCGCCTGTGGGCACGTGGTGGAGCGAATAGGCTAGCATCCATCATTCATGTAACCTGAGCGCGCATGTAATGAGGCCGAGCACCCTCTTCCTTCTGCTCGCGTTGCACTCTTCAGGACGCCTTCGGTGTACGCCCCCCTAGAGTCGCACCATGTACTCTCTCTCCCCCTGTCAATGAAATGACACACAACAATGCACATTCACCAAAAAAAGTTGTCGAGAACTCATCTGAAATGCCTTCTTCATCAAGAAATGTGTCAACATTTGCATTCTTGAGATCGGTTATGTTGTAACTTCACCTTCTTGATCTTCACTTCAAATTGGTTTTGTTCTTTCCTTACAAAAGCTTTGAAGATGTTTGGAACCTACGCTTTGTCATCAAGGAAGAAAACCTGAAAGTGCAACTATCCCTAGGTGGTTTTGGTAATTCATAACAACATATAGCTCATTGAGCTAATGCTATTCCAAGACAATTATTTCAGGAAAGCTCAATGATTGGCATGGCATGGATGGTGAAAGTGGAACCCTCAAAATGCTAAGGACAAAGGATTGGCTCAAGCTCAAAAGCTCAAGACTCTTCATTTTACATTTTAGTGATCCAAGATCACATTGAGTCCATAGGAAAAGCCAATACTATCAAGGAGTGATGAGGTGTTTCTTAATGAGCCTTTTGCTTCATGTGCTTAATGATATGCTCCAAAATCCTCAGCTACTTTCCCATATCCACAAATGACCTAAACCCTAAGCCAAACTCGGTCCTACCGATTCTTTCTATACGGCGCCACCGAGTTTCACATGTCATAAGCCACTTCCAAACCCTAGCAAATCGGTTCTACCGATAGGGATCCCGGTTTACCGAGATGGGGTTGCAATTTCTCTGTTTCCTTTTCGTAACTTTTCGGTCTCACCGAAAGAGCGGATCGGTCCCACCGAGATTGCAATGTAAACTCTCTGTTTCCCTTTTGTAACTTTTCGGTCTCACCGAAAGAGCAAATCGGTCCCACCGAGTTTACCTGACCAACTCTCTGGTTACCCTATTACCAAATCGGTCTCACCGAGTTTGTGTAATCGGTCTCACCGAGATTACGTTATGCCCTAACCCTAACCATATCGGTCCTACCGAGTTGCATGTCAGTCCCACCGAAAATCTCTAACGGTCACTAGGTTTACTATTTCGGTCCGACCGAGTTTGTTGATTCGGTCCCACCGAGATTGGTAAATTGTGTGTAACGGTTGGATTTTGTGTGGAGGCTATATATACCCCTCCACCTCCTCTTCATTCGTGGAGAGAGCCATCAGAACACATCTACACTTCCAACTCATATGTTCTGAGAGAGAACCACCTACCCTTGTGTTGAGGCCAAGATATTCCATTCCTACCATATGAATCTTGATCTCTAGCCTTCCCCAAGTTGCTTTCCACTCAAATCTTCTTTCCACCAAATCCAAATCCTGTGAGAGAGAGTTGAGTGTTGGGGAGACTATCATTTGAAGCACAAGAGCAAGGGGTTCATCATCAACACACCATTTGTTACTTCTTGGAGAGTGGTGTCTCCTAGATTGGCTAGGTGTCACTTGGGAGCCTCCGACAAGATTGTGGAGTTGAACCAAGGAGTTTGTAAGGGAAGGAGATCGCCTACTTCGTGAAGATCTACCGCTAGTGAGGCAAGTCCTTTGTGGGCAATGGCCATGGTGGGATAGACAAGGTTGCTTCTTCGTGGACCCTTCGTGGGTGGAGCCCTCCATGGACTCGTGCAACCGTTACCCTTCGTGGGTTGAAGTCTCCATCAACATGGATGTAGGATAGCACCACCTATTCGAACCACGGGAAAAACATCCGTGTCTCCAATAGCGTTTGAATTCTCCAAACCCTTCCCTTTACATTCTTGCAAGTTGCATGCTTTACTTTCCGCTGCCTATATACTCCTTGCATGCTTGCTTGAATTGTGTGATGATTGCTTGACTTGTCCTAAAAGTTGCTAAAATCTGCCAAGAACTAAAATTGGGAAAAGGTTAAGTTTTTATTTGGTCAAGTAGTCTAACCCCCCCCCCCCTCTAGACATACTTCCGATCCTACAAGTGGTACCAGAGCCAGGTTTCCATTTGCTTTGATTTCCATAGCTTTTGGTGGTCATAGCCTTGGTTTCACAACCTAGGAGAGTATGGCGTCTAGCGAGGGAAATTATCACCATAGAGGTCCTTACTTTGATGGTACTAATTTTGCTAGTTGGAAGCATAAAATGAAAATGCATATTCTTGTACATAACCCCGCCGTTTGGGCTATTGTGTGTGTTGGTTTGCAAGGTGACCTCTTTGATGGGAAAGAACCAAACCGTGAAGCTACCGTGGATGAGTTGAAGATGCTACAATACATTGCTCAAGCTTGTGATATTCTCTTCAACGGATTGTGCCCTGAAGAATTCAACAAAATCAGCCGTCTTGAGAATGCAAAGGAAATTTGGGATACTTTGATTGATATGCACGAAGGTACCGACTCCGTCAAGGAATCCAAATTGGATGTGCTTCAAAGTCAACTTGACAAGTTCAAAATGAACGATGGTGAAGGTGTCGCTGAAATGTACTCTAGGCTTGCTCTCATCACAAACGAGATTTCCGGCTTAGGGAGTGAAGAGATGACCGATAGATTCATCATCAAGAAGATCCTAAGGATGGAAAATATGATACCGTGTGCACATTGATCCAAATGATGCCCAATTACAAAGATCTCAAGCCAAGGGAGGTCATTGGAAGAATTGTTGCTCATGAGATATCGCTCAAGGATAAAGAGGAACTTCACAACAAATCAAGTGGTGCCTACAAAGCCTCATGTGAAGCCCCCACATCATCAAGTGAGAAACAAAACTTCAATGAAGAATTGAGCTTAATGGTGAAGATGTTCAACAAGTTCTACAAGAGTAGAAGCAAAGATAGAAGCTCCAAGTCAAGGTCCTACAATGACAAAAGATCTTCTAGTAGAGAGCGAAACTGCTACAATTGTGGAAGACCCGGACACTATTCCAATGAGTGTACGGCTCCCTACAAAAGAAGAGAGGATTCTCCAAAAAAGAAGAAGCAAAAGAGAAGAATCACCATCAAGAGAGAGAAGGAGTAGAGATGATCGTTATGAACGAAGATACTCACGGAGAAGCAAGGATTCGGAAAGAAAGGAAAAATCATCAAGGAGCTACACAAAACGAAGACATCAAGCTCATGTTGGTGAATGGGTATCCGGCTCCGACTCCGACAACCACTCCGAGAGAAGTTATCACTCCGATTCTGAATATACTCAAGATGAAGGTGTTGCCGGTCTAGCACTTGTGTCAACCAACTCCTACGACATATTTGACTCACCAAATGAAGGAATTGGAAGATGCTTCATGGCCAAAGGTTCTAAGGTAACTCACCCTGAGTATGTTGATTTTAATAGTGATGAAGATGACTTGTTAGGTGATGATGATTTACTTGTTGACAACTCTAGTGATGAATACTACGATGAAACGTCAATTAATCATGCTAATCAAGATAAAACGAATGACAATGATAAGGAGAAAATTGAGGTTGTAACTAAAGAACTAAACACTCTTAAGTTAGCTCATGAAACTATCTTCAAAGATCATCGAGAACTTTTAAGAGCTCATGAGAAGTTACGCTTTAAAAAGCTCAATCTTGAGCAAGAGCATGAGTTTTTAAAGGCAATCAATGATGATCTCCGCAGGAAAAGTTCTTCTTACATTGCCAAGCATTTACTCTTATCCACTTACATGCCTCAAGTCAAGTCTAGTAACAAGAACAAGAAAGATTCTTCCTCTAGTAGTAACAATGATCATGTTAAATCCAATATTGTTGCTTCTAGTAGTTCTCTTGATTCCACTAATAATTCTCTTAGCCAAGTTACACTTGAGCAAGAAAATAGCTTAATGAAGGGAATCATAGAGAAAGGAGTGTACAAAAGCCTTGCCGGTAGTAAGAAATTCGAGGAAATTGTACGCAAGCAAGGAAGGCACCGGAAGAATCAAGGTGTTGGCTTTGAACGAAAGTTCAATGCCAATGGAGTTGAGTGGGAAGAAGATCAATACCCCAATACAAAGTTTGTTCCACAACAAGAGAAGTATGATCCTACTTCTTTCAAGGGGACACAAACTCAAGATGATCTTCCACCACAAGACTACAAGCAAAAAGGCAAGGACAAGCTTCAAGAGGAAATTGATGCATTTGAAGAAGCTCCTAAGACCTTAGTCAAGTGGATTCCCAAGACTATTTCAAGTTCCACTTCATCAAGTACGACTACAACTCCAAGGATTCCCATCAAGATGGTGTGGATCCAAAAGAAGAAGAACTAGAGAGTTCTTGAGGGTGACTCCGCCAACATACTTCACTCTTATCATTTTGGCAAGAACAAGTGCAATCAACTTCCACATCTTGCATTAGTTCAAGGAGTCACAAACCCTCTTGTTGGTAAGTCAAGGGACAAGGTAACCTAAAAGCTTTCACAGACATCATCTTGTGTGTGCATCACTCTATGTCTATGGATATTCTTGTTTTTTCCTCGTGGGACTAACCCATGTAGGTATTGAAAGTGCAAATCACTCAAAAGGATAGCTCCAAGTGATCTACATCAACGTTGAGCATCCACATCTTCAACATCTATATGAAGTCATCATCGACAAAACCCAAGGTTAGTTCATCCCTCTTAGGGGGGATATCACATCTAGGGGGAGCTTTACTCTAAGACTTGAGTTAAAGCAACTCTAATGATGTGAACTCAACAATGCTTTATGTAAAAGTGGTAACCCCACTTGAGCTTAAACGATGAGTATGACCTATGATCAAGTGTTCTCATTTGACTCCTAAGTCAATATACTCATATATAGATGACCTAGTCATCGCCAATTGCTTGATAGATGCTAGAATTGGTTGTGCATGCTTTGTCACATATTTCAATTGCCATTTTATTGTGTGAGCATGTTGGTTGCATATTTTATTCATTCGAGGACATCCACTTGTTGTTTTGATTGGTTGGCTTTATTTTTCTTTTGCCAAGTGGATGGACAAGAATGCCTAAGAACCTTCTCTAGCTATCTATGCTTTTCTCGTCTCAAACTCTATTCCTGCTACATCACAAAATTGATCAAGTCAGATTTGAACCACTCTGTGTGAGGAGCACTCGGAGTCCCCGATTCGTCATAGACTTAAACTTCCAAAACCTCTTTGTGATTCTCGGTCTGACCGATACCCCACTTTCGGTCTTACCAAGATCATTAAGTTGATCTATGTTTTCGATCTCGGTGCAACTGATTTGAACCATTCGGTCACACCGAGTTGCAATAACTGTATACAGTTTTGCATCTCGGTGCCACCGAGTTGTTCCACTCGGTCACACCGACAGGGTCGGGCTATATATAGACACGGGAAAAAATTTGGAAATTTCTCCGAACCCTTTCGCCCGCGCGATAGCTCGCTCTGCCTACGTGGTCTCCGGAACGTCTCCTCGCCGCCAGCCGCCTCCAGTCGCTGGTCTCCGTCGCCGTCAACGGGATTCAACCCCGCCGTTGCCGCCGTAGCGAGTCTCCGCCGAACTAGGGTATGGACTCGATCTTTGTGCTATTCCCCAATCCGATTCCTAGCACATTGTGATCATATTGATTCTAGCCACGTTTGATAAACTCCTATCGAGTAAATGAATTCGTAGAATAGGTTTGATTCTTAAATTTTAGGGTTAGGTTTCCGGCGAAACCATCTCGGACCCACCAAGTTGAAAAACTCGGTCCCACCGATTTGGCTTATGCCATTGCACAAGTGAGACTCGGTCTGACCGAGTATTGCTAATCGGTGTGACCGATTTTGGAACTTTGTGAAACCCTAGCTGTCTCGGTGCCACCGAACTGTGACTCGGTCTGACCGAGTTCACCAGTTTAGGTTCCAAAACTGCTTCGGTATCACCGAGTTTAAAAATCGGTAGATCCGAAATGATTTCTGTGGGAAACTAAAACTAAGTTTTTGAATCATTCTTTTGCAAAAATCTCTGCATTTTGTGATGCTCATCCACTCTACCTCATCTATAAACTATTCACAGGGTCAGCAGTCAGCTTGTTCATCATGTCAGACCAGAGTGATAGCCAGAACATGTCAGAACAGCCAGTGCAGATGAGTGAGGGCACTAGTCCCTCTAGTTCTTCAGATGAAGGCAGCAGGAGCACCCCTAGCAACCTGCCAAAAGCTGCCACAAGACAAAGGAAGAAGAGAACCTCAGAATCAGAGGATGAGGACTATGTGACAGAAGAGGAAGCAACTTCCAAGAAAGTTGTGCTCAGGAAGGAGTATGGCTCAGCTGCAGCCATCAAGCCAGGAATGCACAAAAAGGCACCTGCCAGGAGAGTTCCTACCTCCAAGCCTAGGAAGGTTGTTCCTGAGGAAACTATAAAATTCACTATGGAATCTGAAGAGGAAGAAATTGGCCAGGACAAGAAAAAGAAGAGAGCTAGAACTACCACTGCCAGAATTATTGGCAAGCCTTCTATGAGGAAAGATTCTGATGAGGAAGAAGAAGAAGAGGTTGCTGCACCAGCACCTAAGGCACCCAAGCTAATGGGTGATGCTATCAAATCAGGGGCTACTGCATCTAAGCCCAAGGAAGCACCCAAGGCAGCATCAAAGGCCAAGACAGCTCCAAAGAGAAATACAAGAAGCATCCCAGCAGCTGAGAAGAACAAGCCCCAGTGCCTGACACTGCAGAAGAAGAGGAAGGCCAAGTTCTCAGAAAGTTGAAGCCCAAGATCCCAGACCACAATGATGCTCATCCTGTGGCTGAGGATATGAAGATCAGAAGAGACTCAGGACTGAGAAAGTGGAGAGCAGAGGATCCATATGCTACCAAGAGGAGGACTGTTGTTAACTACATGTTCCACACTAAGGAACAACAGGACTTCTATGAGACAGTCTTACTGGACAAGAAGCCCATTGTGTGTGATATGAGATGGGTCGACTAGAAATACATCAAGGACAATGAAGAGCACTATCCTGGAGTGCAAGACAGCTTCAAGGCATGTGGAGTAGCTGACTTTGTTGGGCAGAAGCTCACAAAGTGGAATGAAGAGCTGATCATGCAGTTCTACTCCACAGCACATATTTATCTAGATGGCAGAATTGTATGGATGTCTGAAGGTACGAGGTACCAATCAACAGTTGCTGAGTGGGCACAGCTCATCAATGCCCCAGAGGAGCATGAGGATGACCTAGACATTTATGCCAAGAAGAAGATGGACCACAACTCTATGTCAAATATGTACAAAGAGATCCCAAACAAGGCACTTGACACTTTCAAGTTTGGATCAGTACATTATCTTCTGTCAGGATTGCCAACCATCAATTGGATACTGAGGCACACCTTGTTGCCCAAGTCAGGTGATCACAAGATGATCAGAGGCCATGCAATCAACTTGCTTCATATCTTTGATGTGCCACAAAAATTCAAAGTCATGAGCCTCATGGTAGAAACAATCAAGAGGACTGCAGCAGACCAGAAGAGAAGCTGTGGATATGCCCCTCGGATCCAGGAGCTGATTAACTCCAAGATGGGCATAGGCATATAGCTCTTGGACAAGGAACATTTGCCTATTCATCCAGATTTTGAAGATAATGAAGTTGTGATGAACAAGGATGAACCATCTTCAGCCCATGCACAAGCACAGAAGGAGAAGGCAAGGAAGGAGAAAACTGCAAAGATGCCAACTCAAGAGGAGGCATCTGAATATTTCTTGAAAACCAAGCAAGAGCAGCTCAGTTACTTGATTGCATCCACCCTGAGGATAGAGAAAGTACTGGCCACCCTCAATCAGAATCAGGAGAGCTTAGAGAGAATCGTAGAACAAAAGTTCTATGACTTGGATATCAAAGTGACAGAGATTCAGTCTGCAGTGGAGCAACTTCAAGATGATATGCAGGAGAGGAAAGGGAAGACTACCACTGATGCATTTGCCAGAGTGCCATGAGCTCAAAGGTCCAGTGCAGTGCCAGTTCCTGACACAACAGCCACCGCCTCAGCTCCAGCCACAGCACCAGCCCAACCAGCTCCAGCATCTACTTCAGCTCAAGCTCCAACCACGTCTATAGAAGCCTTCGTCCTTGGCGTGATCCAGACTCCACCACCACCAGAAGATCAAGCCTGAGTGTCGATTTAGCACTATGCATTTTCTAGGAACTTTTTGGTAACTTGTCGCCAAAGGGGGAGAAAAATGTATAGATCATAGGCTTCGAGAGAGAGAGAGAGTGTTGTTTTTCTCTCTTGCTTTATTTGGTGGTTTTTCAAACATTGTTTTCTTTTGGTCGAGACACTTTGATATGCTTGTGAGACATTGATGATCATGTGTTTGATCATAAGCTACACTTATGCATGCTTGATATATCTTATCTATTTTATGTGATCATTCACTTTTCCTTGGTGATGAGTGCATGTATTTCATTATTATCATTTTGAACGCTCCACCAAGATGTATGTGACATGGAAGAGTAACCCATAATTCTAACTCTTTGTGCATTTGCAGTCCAAAGCAAATTTTAAATATGCACAAATTTAGGGGGAGCTCTTACTTATCACATACTTCTCAAAGCGACGATATAATTCATTCTTATTATCATTTGTCGAAGCTTTGATCTATATGTTGTCATCAGTTACCAAAAAGGGGGAGATTGAAAGTGCAACTATCCCTAGGTGGTTTTGGTAATTCATAACAACATATAGCTCACTGAGCTAATGCTATTCCAAGACAATTATTTCAGGAAAGCTCAATGATTGGCATGTCATGGATGGTGAAAGTGGAACCCTCAAAATGCTAAGGACAAAGGATTGGCTCAAGCTCAAAAGCTCAAGACTCTTCATTTTACATTTTAGTGATCCAAGATCACATTGAGTCCATAGGAAAAGCCAATACTATCAAGGAGGGATGAAGTGTTGCTTAATGAGCCTTTTGCTTCATGTGCTTAATGAGATGCTCCAAAATCCTCAGCTACTTTACCATATCCACGAATGACCTAAACCCTAAGCCAAACTCGGTCCTACCGATTCTTTCTATCCGGCGCCACCGAGTTTCACATGTCATAAGCCACTGCCAAAACCTAACAAATCGGTTCTACCGATAGGGATCCCGGTCTTACCGAGATGGGATTGCAATTTCTCTGTTTCCTTTTCGTAACTTTTCGGTCTCACTGAAAGAGCGGATCGGTCCCACCGAGATTGCAATGTCAACTCTCTGTTTCCCTTTTGTAACTTTTCGGTCTCACCGAAAGAGCAAATCGGTCCCACCGAGTTTACCTGACCAACTCTCTGGTTACCCTATTACCAAATCGGTCTCACCGAGTTTGTGTAATCGGTCTCACCGAGATTACGTTATTCCCTAACCCTAACCATATCGGTCCTACCGAGTTGCATGTCAGTCCCACCGAAAATCTCTAACGGTCACTAGGTTTACTATTTCGGTCCGACCGAGTTTGTTGATTCGGTCCCACCGAGATTGTCTAAATTGTGTGTAACGGTTGGATTTTGTGTGGAGGCTATATATACCCCTCCACCTCCTCTTCATTCGTGGAGAGAGCCATCAGAACACATCTACACTTCCAACTCATATGTTCTGAGAGAGAACCACCTACCCTTGTGTTGAGGCCAAGATATTCCATTCCTACCATATGAATCTTGATCTCTAGCCTTCCCCAAGTTGCTTTCCACTCAAATCTTATTTCCACCAAATCCAAATCCTGTGACACTAGTAGAAAAGGGGGCAATGGTCCATGGTGGGTTAGCCCATTAGTCCCGGTTCAAACTAGAACCGGGACCAATGGGGGCATTGGACCCGGTTCGTGAGCCCAGGGGGGCGGCCGGGCCACGTGGGCCATTGGTCCCGGTTTGTCTGGACCTTTTGGTCCCGGTTGGTGGGACGAACCGGGACCAATTGGCCTCGCTCCTGGCCCACCACCATTGGTCCCAGTTGGTGGCATGAACCGGGACCAAAGGCTCCCATTTAGTCCCGGTTCATGCCACGAACCGGGACCAGTGGTGCCGCCTATATATACCCCTCGCGCCGGAGCAGAGCACTGAGTGCTCTGTTTTTCTGGGCCGGCGAGAGGAGGGGCTTTAGGTGCTCTAGCTCACCTCCTATGCACATGAGGTGTTCGATGAAATGCCCGAGCCACACTAGTTAAGCTTTCTCCTCTCGAAGCTCGACCTCAAAGCTCCATTTTCCTCGAGATTTGTCTAGATTTAGCGGTCCGTCACGCCCCACCCCTGTCTACACCGCCGTCGATCACCCGCGCCGATCTCATCACCGACACCACCGTGGTGAGCCTCTTGCTCTTATCTTCTTTCTGAAAGGAAAAATATTCTTACTTGTATGTTTAGATAGATACTTGTATCATTTTCTTACTTTTATTATTGCATCTTATATAGTGCGATGGTTTTGGTATCCGCCCCCGTCGGCCCTCGTCCTGTCTATGATTCGGATGTGGTATATATATTAATCTTTATAACTATTGGTTCATTTATTGTTTATGATAATTATGCGGACCAACGTGACATAGATTTTATTTATCTAGGATGTATGTGAACCGGAAATTCCAACCGACCCTATTGTCGAGAGGTTAAATTTAGTTGAAGAAGAAAACAATTTCTTGAAGGAAAAAATAAAAAAATTGAGGAGGAGAAGATGATATTGGAGTTGCATGTTGCGAATGTCGTCGATGATCACAAGATCAAGATGGATGCAATGCGCTTGAAGATTAGAAAGATTAGAAAATATGCCTTTCATACCGAGGCTTGGTATCATTATGCCGTTGGATCAATTGTTACCTTGGTTGCGATTATGATCGCCTTTGTTTTAATTAATGTATGGTTTAATTAATTAGATGCTCTGGAGAGCTATATGTTGTTAGATGAGAACTATGTATGTACTTTGCTTTTAATGCATGTGATGATGAACTTCTATTAATTTGGACACTTAATTATATATAATGCACGCAGATGAACAGGCAATGGATGTACGGTGACAGACACACCTCCGAGTACATTAAGGGCGTGCATGAGTTTCTCGATGCGGCTCAGGCAAACAAGCAGAATGGTTTTATGTGTTGTCCATGCCCTGATTGTGGGAATACGAAGTCTTACTCTGACCGGAAAATCCTTCACACCCACCTGTTCTATAAGGGTTTCATGCCACACTATAATGTTTGGACGAGGCAGGGAGAAATAGGGGTTATGATGGAAGACGACGAAGAAGAAGAGTACGATGACAACTACGTGCCCCCTGAATACCGTGATGCTCCAACGGGGGGAGCTGGTGAAGATCAAGAGGAACCAGACGATGTGCCCAATGATGCTGCAACGGGTGAAGGTGCTGAAGATCAAGAGGAACCAGACGATGTGCACGATGATGGTGATCTCCGCCGTGTCATTGTCGATGCAAGGACGCAATGCGAAAGTCAAAAGGAGAAGCTGAAGTTCGATCGCATGTTAGAGGATCACAAAAAAGGGTTGTACCCCAATTGCGAAGATGGCAACACAAAGCTCGGTACCGTACTGGAATTGCTGCAGTGGAAGGCAGAGAATGCTGTGCCTCACAAAGGATTTGAGAAGCTACTGAAAATATTGAAGAAGAAGCTTCCAAAGGATAACGAATTGCCCGACAGTACATACGCAGCAAAGAAGGTCGTATGCCCTCTAGGATTGGAGGTGGAGAAGATACATGCATGCCCTAATGACTGCATCCTATACCGCGGTACATACAAGGATCTGAACGCATGCCCGGTATGCGGTGCATTGCGGTATAAGATCAGACGAGATGACCCTGGTGATGTTCACGGCGATCCCCGCAGGAAGAGGGTTCCTGCGAAGGTGATGTGGTATGCTCCTATAATACCACGGTTGAAACGTCTGTTCGGAAATGGAGAGCATGCCAAGTCGATGCGATGGCACAGTGAGGACCGTAAGAAAGACGGGAAGTTGAGAGCACCCGCTGACGGTTCGCAGTGGAGAAAAATCGTGAGAAAGTACTGGGATGAGTTTGCAAAGGACCCAAGGAACGTATGGTTTGCTTTAAGCACAGATGGCATTAATCCTTTCGGGGAGCAGAGCAGCAATCACAGCACCTGGTCGGTCACTCTATGTATGTATAACGTTCCTCCTTGGATGTGCATGAAGCGGAAGTTCATTATGATGCCAATTCTCATCCAAGGCCCTAAGCAACCCGGCAACGACATTGATGTGTACCTAAGGCCATTAGTTGAAGAACTTTTACAGCTGTGGAATGGAAATGGTGTACGTACGTGGGATGAGCACGGACAGGAGGAATTTAACCTAAAGGCGTTGCTGTTCGTGACCATCAACGATTGGCCCGCTCTCAGTAACCTTTCAGGACAGACAAACAAAGGATACCACGCATGCACACACTGTTTACATGACACTGAAAGTATATACCTGGACAAATGCAGGAAGAATGTGTACCTGGGCCATCGTCGATTTCTTCCGACCAACCATCAATGTCGAAAGAAAGGCAAGCATTTCAAAGGCGAGGCAGATCACCGGAAGAAGCCCGCCATGCGTACCGGTGGTCACGTACTTGCTATGGTCAATGATTTACACGTAATCTTTGGAAAGGGTGCCGGCGCACTAGCTGTTCCGAATGACGCTGAGGGACACGCACCCATGTGGAAGAAGAAATCTATATTTTAGGACCTACCCTACTGGAAAGACCTAGAGGTCCGCTCTTCAATCAACGTGATGCACGTGACGAAGAACCTTTGCGTGAACCTGCTAGGCTTCTTGGGCGTGTATGGAAAGACAAAAGATACACCCGAGGCACGGGAGGACCTCCAACGTTTGCACCAAAAAGACGGCATGCCTCCGAAGCAGTATGAAGGTCCTGCCAGCTACGCTCTTACGAAAGATGAGAAAGAAATCTTCTTTGAATGCCTGCTCAGTATGAAGGTCCCGACTGGCTTCTCGTCGAATATAAAGGAAATAATAAATATTCCAGAGAAAAAGTTCCAGAACCTAAAGTCTCATGACTGCCACGTGATTATGACGCAACTGCTTCCGGTTGCATTGAGGGGGCTTCTACCGGAAAACGTCCGATTAGCCATTGTGAAGCTATGTGCATTTCTCAATGCAATCTCTCAGAAGGTGATCGATCCAGAAATGGTACCAAGGCTAAGGAGTGATGTGGCGCAATGTCTTGTCAGTTTCGAGCTGGCGTTCCCACCATCCTTCTTCAATATCATGACGCATGTCCTAGTTCATCTAGTCGACGAGATTGTCGTTCTGGGGCCCGTATTTCTACACAATATGTTCCCCTTTGAGAGGTTCATGGGAGTCCTAAAGAAATATGTCCGTAACCGCGCTAGGCCAGAAGGAAGCATCTCCATGGGCCATCAAACAGAGGATGTCATCGGGTTTTGTGTTGACTTCATTCCTGGCCTTAAGAAGATAGGTCTCCCTAAATCGCGGTATGAGGGGAGACTGACTGGAAAAGGCACGCTAGGAGCGGACTCAATAATATGCAGGGACGGGCATTCTTGGTCTCAAGCACACTACACAGTTCTACAGAACTCTACCTTGGTGACCCCATATGTCGATGAACACAAGAACAGTCTGCGCTCCAAACACCCGGAGCAGTGCGACGACTGGATTACATGTGAACACATCAGGACTTTCAGCAGTTGGTTGGAAGCACGTCTCAGAGGTGACAACACTGTTTGTGATGAGTTGTACTTGTTGTCCAGGGGACCATCTTTGACTGTATTGATTTACAAAGGATACGAGATAAATGGGAATACATTTTACACGATTGACCAAGATCAGAAGAGCACCAACCAAAACAGCGGTGTCCGCTTTGATGCAACAACCGAGAAGGGAAAGGACACATATTATGGTTACATAGTGGACATATGGGAACTTGACTACGGACAAGATTTTAAGGTCCCTTTGTTTAAGTGCAAATGGGTCAATCTGTCAGGAGGCGGGGTACATGTAGACCCACAGTACGGAATGACAACAGTGGATCTGAAAAATCTTGGGTACACTGATGAACCGTTCGTCCTAGCCAATGATGTGGCACAGGTTATCTATGTGAAGGACATGTCTACCAGACCGAGAAAAAGAAAAGATAAGGAAACGGATACATCATACGATGAGACAAAGCGCCACATAGTTCTTTCAGGAAAAAGGGATATCCTGGGAGTGGATGGCAAGACAGACATGTCTGAAGATTATGAAAGGTTTCATGAAATTCCTCCCTTCAATGTCAAGGCTGACCCAAGCATCCTAATAAACGCTGAAGATTATCCATGGTTACGGCGCAATAAGCAAATGACACAAGCGAAGAAAAAGTGAAGAATTTCTCCCACAACTATTATGATGATACCATGCCAAATTTGTAACAGACGAGTATGTTATGCCAAGTATTTTAGAATTCATTTGAAAACAGACGAGTAGGTACATCTATGTTAAATTTTTTTATTAAAGTTAATCACAAACTTGTGATTCACACAAATTTCAAAGAATTCAAATTTTAACTATTCAAATTTGAGTTTATAATTTTTCTAAAACTAATGGCACTAACAGAAAGTTTATAATTTTGCTGACCTAAAAGCAAAAAGAATAAAAAAATAAAGCAAAGAACAAAAGAAAATAAATAATACAGAAAGCAAAACAAAAACAAAAGCCCGTCCCTCTCTGCGTTGTTGAGCTCCTCTCAAAGTGAAAAAAATGCCTATAATATTTGTTATGACTAACTAAAATTACCAAATTGATTATAATGATAAAACACAGTAATATTAAATAGCAGGAAAAACAATGACTAAAAAATCAATTTTTATTGTAAAGTTATTCATAAACTAGTGATTCACACAAATTTTAAAAAATTCAAATTTAAACTTTTCTAATTTTAAAACTAATTGCGCTAACAGAAAGTTTATAATTTTTGTGACATAAAATAAAAAAGAAATCACTACAAAACTATAAGTATTTAGTTCTAAGTAGAAATGAAAAAAATAGCAAAAAAAATGCCACCTACTGGGCCACCACGGCCTGAATACGACTAGAAACCCAACCACCATGGGCCAGGATTCAGGCCCGCAGCAGGCCCAGCAGGCCCACAGGCATTGCAGTAACAATTAGGCCCGAAAGCCTGTAGTCGAGAGGAGCTCGAGAGGGTGGGCGCAGCAGCGCTTATAAACCACTCTCGAGCTCTCTCAGCTAGCGAGGTGGGACTAAAGTTTTGGCGCGGGGCAGCACAATTCCTTTGGTCCCGGTTGGTACCACCAACCGGGACTAAAGGGGGGCATTGGTACCGGTTCGTGGCACAAACCGGGACTAATGCCCCCCTTTAGTCCCGGTTGGTGCCAACAACCGGGACCAAAGGCCGCCGCTTCCCGCCCTTTGGGCTGCTGAAAATAAGCCTTTGGTCCCGGTTGGTGGTACCAACCGGGACTAAAGGGGGGCATTAGTCCCGGTTTGTGCCACGAACCCGGACTAATGCTTTTGCTATATAAGCAACACTTAGCAGTTTTCGACCAAATCCATCTGTTTTCTGGCCCCGACGCCTTCTGATCCTCGTCGCCGTCGTCGCCGAGCCCTGCCCCGACGCCGTCAGGCTGGTCCACCTCGCCGTCGCCGCCGCCGAGCCACTGCCCCGACACCATCGCCGCGCCCGCCGCCCCTGCCGGCCCCGACATCATCGCCGTCGCCGCGCGCGCCGCCCCTGCCCCGACCCCGTCGCCGTCGCCGCGCGCGCCACCCGTTCCCTGACCCCGTCGCCGCGCACGCCGCCCCTTCCCCGACCCCGTCGCCGTCGCCGCGTGCGCCGCCCGTTCCCCGACCCCGTCGCCGTCGCCGCGCGCGCCGCCCCTTCCCCGACCCCGTGGCCGTCGCCGCGCGCGCCAGCCCCTTCCCCGACCCCGTCGTCGTCACCGTCATCGTCGCGCCTTCCCCAACCCCGTCGCCGTTGCCCCGACCACACGCCGCCGCCTTCGGTCCGGCCGCCGGCGCCCTTTTCTCTTATTTTTTGCATTATTATAAAAATGTGTATATATGCATATGTTCTCTGTGTATATATGTTCATATATGCAAAAGTTAGATTTTAGAAAAACTTTATATATGCAAAAAATTTACATATATGCAAGTATATATGTATGTATGTGGATACATGAGGGGGGTCGATATACCCCCTCTCCGATAGCATTTGTGTGTATTTTCATATGTGCATTTTTTCACATATGTATTATTTTTTAAGTTGTTAGTAGATATCGATTTTAGGTTAGTGCATTTTATCACTGATTTTAGGTTAGTTGATCGATTTAGTGCATTTTATGTTTGTTGCATTTTAGGTTAGTGCATTTTATGTTAGTGGAGAGGAAAAAGTAAAATAAGGAAAAGGAAAATAAGTAGAGAAAGAAGGAGAAGAAGAAGGAGAAGACGAGGAGAGGAAGAAGAGGAAGAAGAAGAAAAAAAAAGAGGAGAAGAAGAAGGAATAGAGGAGCTTCTTCTCCTCTGTTCTTTCTTCTCCTCTTTTTTTTCTTCTTCTTCCTCTTTTTTTTAACGGGAACGAGGGTCGTCGAACATGACAGGAAGAAGAGGATAAAAAAAGAAGAGGAAGAAGAAGAAAAAAGAGGAGAAGAAAGAATAGAGGAGTTCTTCTCCTCTATTCTTTCTTCTCCTCTTTTTTTTCTTCTCCTCTTTTTTTTCTTCTTCTTCCTCTTTTTTTATCGTGAACGAGGGTCGCCGAGCGGTAGAGGAAACCCTAATTAAATAGCAAGTATCGTCAGTGTGAGATACATGTGGCCGTCGGTGTCGGACACTACATCCACGTCCCACAAGTGACGCGGGCTTCGACGCCCACGTCACTTGTGGGACGTGGATGTAGTGTCCGACACCGACGGCCACTTGTATCTCACTCCCACGATACTTGCTATTTAGGGTTTCCTCTACCGTTCGGCGACCCTCGACGACCCTCGTTTCCGATAAAAAGAGAAGAAGAAGAAGAAGAAAAAAAGAGGAGAAGAAAGAATAGAGGAGTTCTTCTCCTCTATTCTTTCTTCTCCTCTTTTTTTTTCTTCTCCTCTTTTTTTTCTTCTTCTTCCTCTTTTTTTATCGTGAACGAGGGTCGCCGAGCGGTAGAGGAAACCCTAATTAAATAGCAAGTATCGTCGGTGTGAGATACATGTGGCCGTCGGTGTCGGACACTACATCCACGTCCCACAAGTGACGCGGGCTTCGACGCCCACGTCACTTGTGGGACGTGGATGTAGTGTCCGACACCGACGGCCACTTGTATCTCACACCCACGATACTTGCTATTTAGGGTTTCCTCTACCGTTCGGCGACCCTCGACGACCCTCGTTTCCGATATATATGATTCCTTACTATGATTAGCTAGCTAGCTAGTTCTACGTTTGCCACTAATATATCCATTTGTCATGTTTGAATAATAATTGCCATGTTGTAAATATTTGTAGAAACTATGGACACTATCGCCCGAGACGAAGCAAGAGAAGCGATGTTGAGGGACATAATCGCGGAAGGAAGTGATGCCGTCTCGTTGTATCTCAACGACACCGATGGTAGTCTGGAAGGAGAGGGTGAAGAAGCTGGCTCTGGTGACCTAATGCCGGTGCAAGAAGAAGAAGAACGTGACGGCTCCGGTGACCGAAACGAGTCCGGTGACCGAACCGAGTACGGCCAGGTATATATATTAGTTAATCCTGTGCTGACTAGCTAATTGATGCATTCATTGTTTTGGTATGTACACATATTAATTAAGTCTTTGTTCTTTTTTCTAGCCCTCCGCATCGAGCACAACTGAGGTAAAGAGACGAGGCCCGAAGAGAAAGTTGAGGTCGGATGAAAGGTTTGAGATCATAGCAATCGCGCCCGATGGCCAACCTACTGAACCCATCCGAACAAAGAAGGCATTTGTTGCTCAGTGCGGGGTTCTGGTTAGGGACAAGATCCCGATCAGCATCCAGCAATGGTATAAGCCTAAGAACGAAGACCCTGAGGTGTCTTATGTCAATGATCTGCAGAAAAATGATCTTTGGACTGAGCTGAAGTCAAATTTCACCCTACCGCCAGAGGATGGTCCGGAGAAGCTAGTTAAAGAGCAATTAATCAAGTCTTTTGCTCTTAAGAGGATGGCAGACCTATTCAGGAGGTGGAAGAAAGACCTGAATAGGTTTGTCGAGAAAAAAGAGACACCAGAATTCAAGGGCATATATGAGAAGATCAGGGATGACTGGCCTGCATTTGTGGCCCACAAGACATCGGAAAAGAGTAAGAAGATGTCGGAGACAAACAAGAAAAATGCTGCGAAGAAGAAGCATCACCATCACACGGGGTCAGGTGGCTACCTGGTAGCCCGGCCTAAGTGGGCCAAGGCTGAGAATGATCTGGTTGAAAAAGGGATCGAACCAGAGACAATGAGCTGGCCAAACCGTTGCCGGACTTGGTTCTTCGGGGCTGGCGGAACCTTGGACCCTGTAACAGGGAAGTGCATTTGGACGGACGAGCAACGTGACATTCCCTTGAAGAACCTTCAGTACTATATCAAAGCAGCGCAGGAAGGGACGTTCCTTCCAGACAGAGAGAACGACGAGCTCACAAAGGCACTCGGGAATCCTGAGCACCCTGGACGGACACGAGGCACGCCAGGCTCCATTCCGTGGAAGGTTGGGTTTCCGGACGCAGGCGATTACAAAAGCCAGGAGAGGAGGAAGCAAGTGCAACAGTCCGAACTGCAGGCGCTTAAAGCAAGGGTACTCGGGATAGAGGAACGAGAAGCAAATCGCAGCAACCGACCTGCCGAAGCTTCCCCTGAAGCTACCCCGCCATCTCAGCGGAGAAGCAGCGTTGCTTCCACCGAGCTGCTTCAGCCAGAGCTTGTCTTGACGGCTCCTGCCAGCTATCCCGTGGATGCTATCACGGAGGCTCAAATTTGCCACCTTATGACGCAATGGATGAATTTGAAGGTCAAGGCGGCTGTTGGCTCTGTTTTTCCTAATGAACCCGGCGCAACTTTTCACTGCCGGCCGATTCCAGAAGGATATGCTAAGGTGATGGTGGATGAAATAACGGAGGGATTTGAGGACCTCTCGCTTGACCACCCTACCGGAGAAGGGGAGACTCGGCTGGGTTCTGCTCTGAAGACTCCATGCCTATGGCGGAAGGAGCTCATCAACCTTCCGAACTGGACGCCTCCGCCTCCTCCTCCGACGACGACGACGAGTCAGGGCACTCCGCCTCCTCCACCGCCTCCTCCTCCGGCGAGTGACGACCAGGGCCCTCGGCCGGCTCCTTCTCCGGCGCGTGGCGGCACTCCGCCTCCTCCGCCTGCGCCGGCGCGCCCGAGCAGCCAGCCTCCTCCTTCTCCGCCTCGTCAGCAAGGGCGGAAGAGACCCGCCGCCGCACCGGCAGCTGCTCTGGCGCGTCGTAGTCCTTCTCCTCCGCCTCGTAAGCAAGTCAAGAAGACTGCCGCTCCATCTGCTCTGCCGGTGTCTAGCAGTACAGCCAGAGGCGGGAGCAAATACAGATTCGGTCCTTCTCTCAAGACTCCAGAGAAGTTACCATACGAGAGGACCCCGGAGGAGAACGCGAGGATCGCGCAAACCGAGGTGGATGACTGGTTTGAAGGGTTGAAAGCAAAGAGAAATCCACCTCCGAAGGAGAAGCTAGATCCGGTGAAAGTGAAGCGCACTCTGGCTGCCCTGGCAAAACCACCCAAGTCTCCGCCGAAAGGCAACTATGAGCGCATTATTGCAAAGACATGGGCCGAAGCGTCGCGGTCGGGAAGTACAGTCGGTGATAAAAGGCTGAAAGAACGACGAGGAGCTGGGAAACAAATTGCCCAGCTCGGTGAACAAGCAAAGCAATCGTGCCCCCCGCTCAAGGTGCCTAGCGTCGATCCGAGGATGGCGCCCGGTTATAACAATCCTGACGATTACCTGCCCGACAATGTAGATTATGGTTTCCTGGACGTGCAGATACAAAGATACGAGTACGGGAAGCCTCTCGTCAAAGATCAAAGATCTCTAACAACGATGATGCGAAGATTGCATGATTGGTACATGAAAACCTGCAGAGAGTCAGGAGGGAGGAGTACTTTGTATGTGAGAGTTAAACCGGAGCATGACCTCGTTGGAATTGTACTGTTGCATGTTCCATTTGAGGATTTCTATCAGTTCTTCAATCAATTGGCCCTCGATAAAACAACGGTCACCTGCTACTGTCTGTAAGTACTACTACTACTACTTCTGTCATTAAGTCTCTTTATATAGCTCAGCTCTTTCATTGCATGTATTTATAATTATCCTCACTATATTATGCAGATTGAAGATCGCCGAATTGAAGAAAAGACAAATCGGTGATATTGGGTTCATTAACACAAATCTCATAGATGCATTTTAGGTTAAAGATCATGCCGCAGATACCGAGGCCAACTTGCTACGATCATTCGAAATAAATGAACACAAAGATATAATACTCTTTCCTTACAACTTCAAGTGAGTGTTGTCTTGTGCATATTCGGTTTCCCTTGTATATTAGTCCAGGTATAGTACTGTAATTGATGAGTTATGCATGCGTGCGCAGTTTCCACTATATTCTCCTGGAGATTAGGCTTGAGAAGGGAGTAGTAACTGTCTTGGACTCGAAACGAAAAGATCCCGAGGAGTATGCGGACATGATTAAAATCCTAAAGAAGTAAGTTAAATCGATCATTATCCACCATATCAGCAAATTTGTTCATTTCGTGATATCAAGTAATTGTTTTCTTTTGTCTGGCAGTGTTTGGAGAAAATTCAGCACAAATTCCCCGGGACTCCCGAAGGAGCTGGAATTTAGATACCCGAAAGTAAGTACTATAGTACCATGTTCCGCGCGTCTCCTAGCTATTGATTCAAGCGCTAGTTTCATCAATACCATTTGGCATTCTTGCTTATCTGTTTAATTGACCTCTATTTCTTGTAAAGTGGTTGTGGCAGGAACAAGGGAACGATTTCTGTGGATACTACGTCTGCGAGTCCATCCACCACACGACCTGTGAGCGGGGCGGGTACTCTGAGAAACAATATGAAGTGCGTAAGAAATAATATTCACAATTTTTGTTTATTACCATCATTTGTGTTGAGTTTCATTCATTCATATATATATATATGTGTGTGTGTGTGTGTGTGTATTGACCCCCTTCTTCAAATTAGATGTTTCGGCAGCGGAATGAACTCCTAGGACCAGATCGCATGCGAGCAATTCAAGAGGAATTGGCGGCATTCTTTCTTGACCACGTGATCGCTGAAGACGGAGAATACTATGTGGGCCAGGCGTCCGTAATTTAAGAGATTATATTTATAAAAGATAATTATTGTATATATGTAGCCGGTAGTGTCGGACGATAGATATACGAGAACTTGTTGTTCGACCAATCTCTCGGAGAAGGAGATGTGGTCGATATCACTTCTCTCTGTATGCATATATGTTCATGACGATCTTCTGTTTCCTTCGTTTGCTTACTAGCTAGCATATGCCTAGTCTTCTCTATACGTATGTTTAGTACGTAACGTCGACCAAGCACGGACATAAGAGAGGACACTTCTCTCTATTAATTAGCTATCTAGCTAACACAATATATGAAATACCTAAATTAACCCCCCAAAATCCCCAAACCCCCCTCCCCCCTTTCAAAAAAAACCAAAAAACCCAGCCACAGAAATGCTGACGCGTGGAGGTCTATTGGTCCCAGTTGGTGCCACCAACCGGGACCAAAGGCCCTCCTGCCTGGGCTCGGCGCACAGGCCACGTGGAGGCCCATCTGTCCCGGTTCTGGTTTGAACCGGGACTAAAGGGTGAGGGTATTAGTAACGACCCTTTAGTCCCGGTTCAGGAACCGGGACTAAAGGCCCTTACGAACCGGGACAATAGGCCGGTTTTCTACTAGTGTGAGAGAGAGTTGAGTGTTGGGGAGACTATCATTTGAAGCACAAGAGCAAGGGGTTCATCATCAACACACCATTTGTTACTTCTTGGAGAGTGGTGTCTCCTAGATTGGCTAGGTGTCACTTGGGAGCCTCCGACAAGATTGTGGAGTTGAACCAAGGAGTTTGTAAGGGCAAGGAGATCGCCTACTTCGTGAAGATCTACCGCTAGTGAGGCAAGTCCTTCGTGGGCGATGGCCATGGTGGGATAGACAAGGTTTCTTCTTCGTGGACCCTTCGTGGGTGGAGCCCTCGGTGGACTCGCGCAACCGTTACCCTTCGTGGGTTGAAGTATCCATCAACGTGGATGTAGGATAGCACCACCTATCCGAACCACGGGAAAAACATCCGTGTCTCCAATAGCGTTTGAATTCTCCAAACCCTTCCCTTTACATTCTTGCAAGTTGCATGCTTTACTTTCCGCTGCCTATATACTCTTTGCATGCTTGCTTGAATTGTGTGATGATTGCTTGACTTGTCCTAAAAGTTGCTAAAATCTGCCAAGAACTAAAATTGGGAAAAGGTTAAGTTTTTATTTGGTCAAGTAGTCTAACCCCCCCCCCCCTCTAGACATACTTCCGATCCAACAAAACCCAAGAGAATATATAATAATCATTAGCAATGGCTAATGGTACAGCTCCAACGTGTATTATTTTTAAGTCTTCATGCTATATTTACATCATTTATTTATTTATTGGCACAATATGTATTTGGACCAACCTATTAATCGAGTGCCAGAGGCCAGTTCTTGTTTGCTATGCTTTGGGGGGTTTTAGGTCAAAAGTTCACGGAGCCGGAACAAGCTGAAATATTTTGTGATTTTTTTATGGAATATATCAGAAATCTTGGGTGAAGGAATACATAAGGTGGTGCACGAGGGCACCACACGGCCTCATGGCGCAGGCAGCCCCTGGCTTTGTGGTGGTTCCCTAAGGCAGTCTGTGCCACACTTTCACCGCAAGAAAGGTAGTTTTCAAGAAAAAATATGTATTTTTTTAGCAAAAACGGTGCTCAGCCACAGAAGTAGGTCCAAAACATAGAAGAAAAAAGATAAAAGGGGAAGGAGAGATCCGATATCAAAGGGGCTCTCGCCCCTTTGGGAGCCATGGTGGCCAAGTACGAGAGGGGAGAAGCTCTCCCCATCTAGTGAGGAGGTCATGGAGGGGGAGCCTCTCTCTCTCTCTCTCTCTCTCTCTCTCTCTCTCTCTCTCTCGGTGGCGCCGGAGTGCCACCAGGGAGCTATCATCACCAACATCTCCATCATCTTCATCACCTCTATTTTCAATGGTCCACTCTCCCACAACCGACTGTAACCCCCTACTTAAACATGGTGTTGGATGTTATCGATTATGATGATGACGATGATTTCTTGCATCTTCTTTGTGTGAGTAGACTACTTTTGTCATTTGAATTAATTGGTGAATTTCTATGATTGGTGTGAGTTACTTGTGGTTATGTTACTGTCTTTTGTTGCCCATCATATGAGCGCATGCGCGTGGATCACACCATAGAGTTAGTTGTATATTTATAGGACTATGCATATGGGGGCAGGAGTGACTCCTCGTCGGACCATGGAAATTAGTACGTATGGGATTGAAGGGAGGCCAATATATCTTAATGCTATGGTTGGGTTTACATTAATATGAACTTTTTAGTAGTTTGGCATGCTTGCTAATAGTTCCAATCATTCGTGCATAAAATTCCAAGTAAGGATAGTACGCTAGCAGAGCCCTCTCCCACCTATAAACTTGGAGTGATGATCAGTTTACTAACTTAGCTAATTGCCTAAGAATAATTATGCACACCATGCCACCACTATTCCACACTTGATATTTGTATTATATTGTACTATTAAATTGGCAGCACCTAACTTTTATTTTAACCTTCTTTATTATCTTGCAAACATATCCTTTCATACCCGCAAGGCAGTTCTATTTTTTTCCTAGATAAAGCAAACACTTGGTGTACGTAGGGTTGTATCATTGGCAAATAGGACTTGAGAAAATATTGATTTTACCTTTATCTCCTTGTGGGTTTGACACCCCATACTTACCACCTCTATCATTGGAAAGTGCTACGACAATTCCTTACACTTGCGGATTATCAAGCTCTTTTTTGGAGCCGTCGCTGAGGAGCAATAGCGTAGGATGAATATTCTCGTCTGGGCTTGTCAGCTTTAACTAAGTACATTTTATTTTCAGTTTTTGCTTTCTATCTTTAGTTGCGGGTCAAACATGCAAAATATAATATTTGTTTACTTGCACCATTATGCCTAGATGAATGGCTTTAAAGGAAGCTTTGCCTGGGAGACTACCCGAAAGTTCTAGAGAGTCTTTTTATTCTTTTGAGTGCATTTAAAATTTTCAAAAACACAAGAAAAAAACAGAGGGGAACGCAAAACTTTTTCAAAACGGAAGTGATTGGAAAGTTATGCATTGAAGAAATTAGGATCGATCTTGAACACTTGTGTTCATGCTCATGTTTTGTTATCTTCATATACTTGTGTGTTCATGGGTTATATTCGAGGATATAAATTATTGAAATGAAAGTATACAATAGCTAATATTTGGAAATAATTATGCACCTTGTCTTGAAAGTACATGATATGTGATTTATGTTTATGTGTACTAATCCCTCTAATAAAAGTTCCGTAAGTTTTGTGTGTATGAAGTTTATAAGAGTTAGGGGAGACAATGATATGAGAGAAAGTTGGAGAGATGCAAGAGCTCAAGCTTGGGGATTCCCAAGGCCTCCCTAAGAAATTATTTGAAGAGTTCTCAAGCTCCAAGCCGAGGATACCTCGGCATCTCCTCCGTCTTCTTCAATAACTATTGGTATGTCTCGGTTGAGCCTATATTTTATTTGTTCACATGATATGTGCAAAGTCTTGGAGCATCATTTTTATTTATTTTTTATTTGAATAAAACAAACACTATGTTAATGACCTGCAAGTGCACACGGTTGTTGTATCATTTTCGTGATAAGTAAGTGTTGAACCCACAAAGAGCATAAAGGAAAGCACCACAGACTCTGCAACTATGTTGTCAGTTAACGCAGTTATGTACACATCCAAACTGGAGTTTGGAAATAGTTTACTCTATCAGTTTCTAAGGAAACAAAATAAAGGGTGTTTGCTACACTATGAACTAGAAGGTAAAACAAGAACAAAATATACTACGCTAGTAGGGACGGTGCTAGAGCAGTAAAGTGTTCTCGAGAGTTCCGAAGCCATTACCACAAATATGGCATGCACAACAAGTGTGGAGCAAATGCTCTCTCTCTCTCTCTTATCATCTATCCATCCTTCATATGCATAAGTGGGTGGTTCCTAGTACATAACATGTTTTACTCTAAAGTAGACTTCATGCCACATACGCCACCAACCGTACCTTCCCATGCAAGTACTTATTACTCCCCTATCAATTGCAAAGACTCGGAATTAAGGCTTTTACTATCACCTCAAATTACCTCAACATCCTAACGCTTACGACGGTAGTAGTTCCTCCCCGGCCAATCATGGCGATAATGCGAGCGAGGTATCCTCTCAACACTCATGAAGAATACTAACTGATACGTCTCCAAGTATCTATAACTTTTATTGTTCCATGCTATTATAGTATCAATCTTGGATGTTTTATATAATTTTTTGTGGTATTTTATATCATTTTTTGGGACTAACCTATTAACCCAGTGCCAAGTGCCAGTTGTTGTTTTATGCTTGTTTTTAGTTTTCAAGGAAATCAGGAACAAATGGAGTCCAAAGCTACAGAACTTTTTGACAATTTTTTTCTGGACAAGAGAGACCCTATAAGCATCGGGAGGAGACCAGACGACAAGCGAGGAGACGCTAAGACAACAGGGCGTGCCCAGGGGGGTAGGCGCGCCCTGATGCCTTGTGGGCCCCTTGTGGCTCCGTGTGACCTAATTCTACCTCTATAAATTCTCTGAAAACGGGAAACCAACAGAGAGCCACCTGAAACACTGTTTTCACCGCCACAAGTTTCGATTCTTCTGCGATCACATCTGGAGGCCTTTTCCGGTACTCTACCGGTGGGAGAATCGATCACGGAGTGCTTCTACATCATCGTTGCTGCCTTACGATGATGCATGAGTATTTCACCACAAACCTATGGGTCCATAGCTAGTAGCTAGATGGCTTCTTCTCTCTCTTTGATCTTCAATACAATGTTCTCCTCGATGTTCTTGGAGTTTTATCCGATGTAATCTTCTTTTGCAGTGTGTTTGTTGGGATCCGATGAATTGTGGGTTTATGATCTGAATATTTATGAATATTAATTGAGTCTTCTCTGAACTCTTTTATGCATGATTGTTATAGTTTTGTATTTCTCTCCGATCCATCCATTTGGTTTGGCCAACTAGATTGGTTTATCTTTAGTAGGAGAGGTGCTTTGTAATGGGTTCAATCTTGCGGTGCTCCATTACAAACCCGTCCAGTCCTAACCGTTGGAACCGGGACTAATGCTCACATTTAGTCCCGGGCCAAACCAAACCGGGACTAGTGCTCCAGATGAAAGGTCAGTTTTCTACTAGTGCTTTGAAGGAGTAATACACGTTGTTCTCCTGCATGATTCTAGAAAATAACCCATATGGTATGGCACTCGGTGAGACTACGAATTTAGGGCATTGGTCCTAATGGCACGTGCACGAAGACTTCCCAATTGTCATTGACAAAGTCATAGTGGCTCTGATATGGAAGCAACGATAGAGGCGCGTCAGCAGCTCATTTTGGCGGTGGCGGTGGTCGTTTGATTGTCCAGAGAGCTCGATGTAATTATTATTATGTTTGAGATGTTTGGTACTTTCTCATGAGCCTTTATAATATATATGGGTCATTTCATGAAAAAGAAAAAGATACGGGCACTCGGCCCAACCCCCACCCACCAAGCATAGGCAACAGTCGGTTTGTCCACAGACAATCCGAAGGCTTTAGAGACAATTGTACATGACGCAACGACACAGGAAATACCCCCATCATGCTCACTATACCATAGATTAGAGCATGTGATTGCTTGACTAACCGAAATATATGTAGCTCAGGTGCCAAATCAATCGGGGCTTCATTCTAGTTGGTGACTAATCAACATCCACAGATGGCCAAGGCTCTGTACCATCTGTCTCCATTAAAACCGTTGCCCCGTACAGTGCAGGAAGTACGTGGCCAACCCTAATCTACACATCTATTGCCTTTTCCTTTCCCAGCTAGTGCACGGTGCTTAATGATGTCACTAATATCCCCTCCAAAAAAGCTTATCCTACGCCGCTCCCCTAATGTCGGTACGTGACGCTGTCGGGCGCGCTGGAATAACTCAAGATCTGCTCCACTAGTCAACGCATCTGCATGGGGTTTTCTTGTTTTGGTAAAAGGACATGCAAGACCCTAGCTAGGTTAGCCTAGATGCACCATGACCATGACTCGTTGTGGTACCAGTCTGCCACTAATTTGATTCACATGACACAAAAGGACGTAACCTTTTTGTGTGGAGAATAACAGAACCCAGCTCCGGTTGAATTCTATCCTGTCTAGTGGGTGAAATAAGTGTCACTGGTCGATCTCCCGAAGATACCATTAGATGGTGCTGTCCTAGCTAGCTACCAGCCAATTACAATTTGGTAAGCAAAAATTAACATTTCTTGTTTATCTTAGCCAGCATACTAGAAATACTACTACTACTACACATGTAGGTAAATTACTACTCCCTCCGTTCCTAAATATTTGTCTTTCTAGATATTTCAATAAGTGACTACATACAAAGCAAAATGAGTGAATCTACACTTTAAATTATGTCTACGTACATCCATATGTGGTAGCCATTTGAAATGTCTAAAAAGACAAATATTTAGGGACGGAGGGAGTACTTCAGGAATAGCAATATTTTTTCGATAATGCTCCATCTACGAACAAGCTACGAAAGAGCAATGTAATCTTTCTAACTATAATTCTCTCTCGCCTCCTTGAATTTCGGGGGGTGGGCCCCTCCATCCTCTTACATCCAATCATGATTGTCCATGTTGCATAGTATGTAAAGCACGTAAGTTGTTTTACATAGGTGTAGCATTACTCATATTTTTGTGTCTAAAGATAATCCACGGCGATGACTCATGACATGAGTTGTTTTTTTTAACTACTCCCATGGGTATCAAGCATAGACGCCACCTCTCAAGCAGTTACCAACATGTTAACCATAGCATTCGACAATATATCTCAGAGTTGCCATATCGGTTCTCTTTTCTCTTCGAGTAAGCACAGCTGAATCGCTAGGAAAACTAGCTAAGCTAGAAGCTAGGATGAATACAAGAAACTTTTAGGGTAAGGTGGATCAAGGATGCACTCCTACGTGCAAGTGCATGGAGCAACATGCTCATCACATCGCCGGATCTTGTCACTTAACATCTTGCATATATTTTGGTTGGGCTAATTGCCGATACGGCTGAATGACTAGATGAGTCACCGAAAGGTCACCACCGAAAGACAGATCAATCTTTGAGCGAGGCCATGTAGAATCTCACCTGTCCGTCAAAAATTAGCACGGCCATGTTTGTCCCCACCTAGTTCCGGCCGTCAAATTTAGCACGGTATGCCCTGTTTAATCAGAGCCTAAACATACTTATAGTGTCCCTAGAAAAATTAGTGTGTGCAAGTGCTCTCTCTAAGAAAAAGGAGAAATAGGATTAGGTCACTAGTCACTACGATCGGCAACAACACACAGGCTAACTTTACACAACATACAGCATGACAGGCTCCGTCTCTCTACAACTAGACTTTGCATGGCACATCCATGTCCTATAGCTGGCTAGCCATATATAGGATAGCAACAGTATGCATGCAGGCCAATTCCAACTCAAATTTTCTGTTTTGAGAATCGAATCTTAGCCATATCTGATCTTGCTTGCTCGTGCTATAGAGTGACTTTGGTTGAGTTGTCGATCTCGCGATTTTCGCGCTCCGAGGAGGAAACAACAGAATGGTGTGGAACATTTGATCCATCGATTATATATCCCAGCCAAGAGGTATAATATACTCCTCTATAAACAAATATAAGGTGTTTTGGATCACTAAAGTAAATGAAATTATATGACAGGGTGAAGTTCAAAAGGCCAAAGAATTTATTACACCAAACATTAAGTAAATGAAATTAAAAGAGAAAACCCTAATACTACATATGTGTTGTCGCATATTTGTTCACTGAGCAAGATCGCACTGTACACAATGGAAAGAGACAACTTTTCTCATTCTAGAATAGCAAAATACCCGGTGTATACAAACTTTGTACGTCGTTGTTATCTTAACTGAATAGGCGGTGCTCTCGACAAGTTTCGTGAATAAATTTGATACGTATAACATCTTTCATATTGAAAAGAAAAACTGCATGTCCTCTTCCTCCGCTAGAGATGCTTGGGCAATGATTACTAAAGTAACCGACGTGGGAATGCTTTGTCGGGGACGGATCCAAGATTGAGAAATTGTGTACAAATAATGTGTTTATCAGAGACAAATTCAGGATTAGTAATGAAAGTCAATCAAAACTTTAACACTCCATGGGGAAATGGTGTAAACAATTATCACTTTAGTACTATCCATATATAGCTTAATTAAGAAAGAGTTCGGCCTCGGAGGCTTAGAGGACATTATCCTCCGCTGTATTATGTCTTTTCCTTTGTTGTGTGTGTTGTGGTGTCGTGTTGTACTGTTGGCTGTAAAGATGTCATTAATTTAAAGCCGGGCGATAGCCTCTTTTCTAAAAAAATCTAAAAAGATCTGGCTCTGGACATATATATGGCCTATTACCTGGCTTCGTCCCTAGCAATCACTGAGGTGTCGACTTCTCACTGGAAGCGTTGAATGTGTTCGGCAGCATCCTTTTTCTGGATTTCCATTGTTTGATTGGAGGTCCCATCTTCAGTTACACATGGTTCAATCATGCTAAAGCATATCATGGAACAGCTAGTAAGTAGTAGTACTGGCAAAAGAACTTATTTGCATGCGTACAAGGAACTGATAGATAGTGATCACTCCTAAATGGAGGCTCACCATGTGGGCATTCCAAGCCTCCAACACATATTGTCTAGGAACATTGTCAGGGAAAATATGACAACCCAAATTGGAAGTAGGAAGTTATTGCCTTCCATGTGGATGGCACATGATGTGGGGAACCAACCCAAAAAATTTACAGTGGGCAAACAGCCCCAGAATTCATGAACACAAGGACATTGCCTGCCTTGTCCCAACAGGTTGCTCAACTTGTCCGGTCGGTGCACACATACCCAACAGCAAGGCCCAAACATTTATCATGTGGTAGAATTCGGCGATGCACACAAACACATACGTATGGGGGAGTAGATCATGCTAATCATCGTCCATGGGGCAAACTCTCACCAATGGAAGCGTTTGTACATGTTGCACCTCACACATAGCAGCTAGATAGCTAGGTTATATAGGAAGCATTAGGACAAAGTGTGTGAGGTTGGTGAGTGTTGAGGGTGGTAATGCATGTGATGTCCCTTGGTGAGGCTGCGAGGCTGCTGAGCTAGTTGGTTGATAGCTAGTACATACAAAGGAGAAAGAATAGGGAGAGGGGATGGAGGGTAGTGTGCACATCTCCTAGCTGACAGGACCTCCAGCACTGAGAGCTCAATGGAAAGAAAGACACGTCTATATGCAGCACATGAACAATGCTATGCAAGGATCACGCACTTGGAGATTTTGTCATTTCAGTGTTACAAAATGTAGGACAAGAAAACACATTGGCTAGCTCCACGTACAAACTAGTTGGGGCACTTCCCTTCTGCAGGACAAAAAAGAGGAGACACCGGGCTTTGTTGCTTCTCCGGCACCATTGATCGGAAGCAGGACATTTTGTTGGGCATGTGAGGCGGTCGTTGTGGAAAAAAGCAGTTAGGATATGCTTGTGAAAATGTGCTGTCTATCATGATGAAATCCTAGAGGATGTATAGTATGCCTAGCTAGAGCATTTTCCTTCTTCCTTTTTCTCCTTTCCTCACCTCCCTTTGCAGCGTACTCCCTCCGTCCCTAAATAAGTGTCTTAACCTTTTAAGACACTTATTTTGGGACGGAGGGAGTACTTTGGTAGACTAGTCAAGGTATGACATGAAGATTCGGTGCAAGTCCTCTGGTATTTTATTTTATTTTTTTGGTTGGATATTTTCGTAGTAAATGATTCTACATCCCTTCAGCAAATATTTTCTACTGATGGGTTGTTTAATATTATTACTTCACATGCTTAGTTTCACAGATATTTATAGCCTTGTTGATGTAGACATTGTTTCCAAATTTGATCATTGTATAATTGAATGATCAATTCTCCCAAGTGTATCCTTGAGAAAAGCTACATCACATGTATAGCATGATGCATCAGAGATTTATTGCTGCCTTTAGTCTCACTTTCCGATGAGATTTTTCTTGGAACAATTATGGCGAAAACTAGGTAAACCATAGGAGAGGGCACTAATTAAAATGAAAAGTTATAAATCATCGTCAATCGCAATCGAGTGTATTGAAGGGAGAGGGCATGAGGACATGATCAATTTGCCAAGTGCCCCATTAATTTGGCATGTCCTGTCGACTGATTCATACGCATCCATATAAGCCAAACCATGTATAAAACTGCCTCTGTCACACTTATCTCCTTGTAGCTTCTTCATCCAGCAAGGGTCCCATGAGCATAAGTGTTAGTCTCCTTTTATTTCCTTTTGTGCTACCACAAGCACTGGACAGAGGGACATGATCCAATTGCAAAATCTTAGCTGAAATTCGATGTGGATTAACCACTGCTAAGCAGGGATAAAAGCAGATGCGATATTATCTCACATGCATGTCTGAGAATATGGACATATATCCCAGGTGGCAAATGAAATTGAGGATGAGTGGTTAAGAATAAGATATGTTTCTTGTTATTCCCCACTATGTATATATTCTTGGGAGATTTATTGGTTATTCTAGATATGATACATGACATTTCAGTATTTGTATCTTCAGATTATTAGATACAGGACCTGCCACGTGGATTAGACCGCCCCCACATCATCAACCATACCGCTTTGACAAAGGTCAATGAACAAAAATATGCGTGGAGTTTAACGGCCATAAGTTCTTTTTTCTTGTTTTCGTTTATCAAGGGGCCATTGCCAATGAAACTCTGATACAAATAGAAGGAATTTTATTGACTCAGTTATCGCATCAAGGAGATACAACTGCATAGACTTCACACCCGGCCTATACATAACGAAGCCCTAATCAATTAACTCTGGAATAGCTAGCTCTTGTTTGATTCTCAGGCTAGACGACAGCTTACGTGCGTGTGAGTGTGCAGTGGGGGAAAAACAGAGATCGGGACGCAGCTGCTGGACGCCAGAGAGGACGGCAAAATCTCGCAGCGAATTAAGATGGTGCTATTGGTTAGCTTAGTTTAGTTGGCGCTCATCAGTTTGGCAGAGAGCGAGAGGGGGATCGTCCTTGGCATTAGCGTTGGTCTTTCTTTGGTCCTTTCCCTTGGAGCGTGCCCATCTTGTCTCATCAATATATTCTCTGCGAGAGCAAGAGCGAGTGATTGTCCTGGCCTATATAATACTTGTTATTTTTCCATATCCTCACTAGCTCTTCCAAGAAGAATTACCAAAAGAAAACAGGCGAAAAAGCAGAGGTACTTGCTCTAGATTAAATATTGAATCCAATCAGTGGGTTGGAACAAACATGATCCATGGTTTTAGTTTTCGCTTTGGTTTTGTACTACCTCCTCCTCCGATGGATCCCTTGAGAATGGATGTATGCGCATGCATTTTTTTTTTATAAAGAGGGCTTTTATTAACTTAAAATATAGCATCGAGCGATACAATCATGACGAGCAACACCCATTCTCTGCATATCTAGAATGTACACAGTGAAAACAAGAGCTATCTAACAAGAAAAATTAAAAACCGACATATCGGCAACAAAGTTGTAAGTGTTTATCGAAAAGGAGGATACCCACCATCCCAACATCGAGCCATGCACATAGCCATCCTATTATTCAACAGTCTGGTAAAAACAAATACATGAATCTACCCGAAGCCACCTTTCCGACGATCTATGTCGCTACACCACTAGCTTGATGATGTGCCCGGACAACACACCAACGCACCATCTAATCCAGTGACCTCACCAAGCCGCCTCACGACGAGCCGAGATCACTAATCGGTCTAGCAGACCCTCAGCGCATCGCATGTGCACGCTTCAGAATCTGCCGCCGCCAGCAATGTCTATGTTGATTGTCGAGGGAGGTGGTAGTCGGATCCAAAGATTATACTGTCGCCCATGTTAGGTAAAAACTTTCCTGCTCATCCTCCGATCATCCCTGGATGGATGCACATGCATGTGGCCGGTGGGTGAGTCGATCGGCAGAAATCTCCGGCCCTTGTCACCATACGTCTGCGGCGCCGCAGCTGCCAAAAGACGATCTATCTAGTGGTAACAACTGACCGGTGCAGCAAGCCGATCCGTGGATCTGCTCATGCATGATCAGCCCAATTATTGTTAGGTTTGCAGCTAGCTGAGCTAAGATAAGGTAGCTGCCTGGCAGATAGGTCATTAGCTAGCGGCCGTCCAGTCCATGACTAACGACGCAGCTGCGTGCATGCATGGCTGGCTAATGGCTCTAGCCCTGCACCTGCACGCGGTCACACACATGCACGGTCGGTCGCAACTGGACTGGCCTTGGATGAGCCGCTACGTAAAGGCCAGAACAAGACCGGTTCGATAAGGTCTAAAACCGCCGTGAGAGGTTAGCGTGCATGTACCGATGTACGTACGGAGGCCGGCCGGGATAAGCCTCGCCGCCTTGGAGGGCTCGATCGGTGCGGTGGAATTCGGTCTCATCGACTGGGCATGCGATTTGTCCACACGTAGTACTCCTACTTGACCACTGACTGACTGACTGGCCACGCCCTTAAAGACGCGATCTGTCGTGTTTCGGCGCGCCCTTAAAGATGATGGGCGGATTATGTGCCGGTGCCACGGAAGAAGGGCTACGCAGCGCCGTAGGAAACCCCTACGTGCGCGCGCTACGCTACCGTCCACGTACCGAAGGCCTCTTGACACTCGTCAAGGACCAGCCAGCAGCCACCGGCCTCCACTGGATCGGATCACCATCTCTTCGCTGGTTTGGCTCTTGCATGCATGGCGGCATGCATGGCACTGACCGCTCCAGATCGAGCACACGAAGGCGGAGAAGGCCGCATGCATGCATGCAGGGGCCACCGTACAGGCTACGCTAATGCTCCTACATGGTGGCGGTGATCGATCTTCTCGTCACTCACCCGCTGCGCGCAAGAGCACAAGTTGCAGGTCAAATACGCCGTGGAGCCAACCGCAGTGCGGCAGCCTAAGCGATCGACGGCGCCAAGGCAAGCGGACAAAGGTTCGGTACTGGCGTATTGGTTGTTGCCTACCGCCCCCGCCGTGCCGTGTGTATACGCGCGCGACGTCACGCGTGCATGCGCCAACGACAAACACTCTCCACGTAGCTAGTATATTCTTCCATCACGATCAATCAGGCTGTAAAAAAGATATACAGTACTAGTAGTACTGTAGTATAAAGCTGGGGTACGTGTGTGTCTTGATCTGTTGCGTTTACGTGCGTACGTGCCTGCTGCAGCGCAGAGAGATGCTATGCTATATGCTTCTTGTCAAACGGGTGGTTCTTTCGCATCCAACGGTCAAGTCAGTGTCCTTGGATGGAAGCAGGCAGCCATGGCTGGATTGATAGATAATGTAGCTGCTGCTGCTGCTGCTACGTCCAAAAGGGTATCGGGGCCGGACGACGGACAGCCCAGATGCATCGCCCAAAGCGGTCAAAAAAGACGGCCAGGTGTCGACCACGCACCGGCGCTCCTGGACGCGGCAAATGCTCAACGAATATATGCAGGCCCGCCCCGCACCGCACGTATCAACAAACAAACCATCTCAATGCCTTTGCTTGCTATACATAATACATACACTTCTTGTTTCAAATGTCTCTCTCGAATTATTTACGAGCTCTTAATTGATTGTACACATGCGTACTGGGTAAGTTAAAACTGGCGGGGTACATCTGCTGCTGCCGATCATGCTCATCATCTCCGCTGGAAGTTGAGGTTCCTGATGGCTAGGGCGAAGACGACGGCGAAGAGGACGCAGAAGCCGACCACCATCGTGGCGACGACGCCGAGGAAGTCGTGCCGGAACCCAAAGTGCTCCTCCAGGAACGCCACGACGGTGGTGGTTCTGATGCCGTCGGCCAGCAGCAGGGGCTGGTCCAGGTCGCCGAACTGGGAGGTCAGGAGCCCGTACAGCGTCCAGGACACCGGGTTGGCCCAGTAGTACCACCTCCACCACACCGGGATCAGCTGCATTATTATTTGGTAACGGAATCGTTAACCAAACACAACAGGATGGTGCCGACTAGCAAGTGTATGATTGTTGTTCTGTTCAGATGCAAGTGCGTAGATCAAGACAGGCGGTGTGTCTACCATGCTAAGCTGAATATACTTCAATTTGTTTATTTGCTTCTCTAAATTCTAAATGTTCGACAAAACCACAAAACTGTATCCATGTGCCTGCGTTGTGCTGGTTCACAGCATCGATAAAAGAATGAGTACCCTATTTATTTGGAAGGAAAAGGAAAAATTGACAAGCCCAATGATCCAGTGCTGACGCGGTTGTCTGTGCACAGTGATCGATCTTACTAGTGTATGAAAGCCCATATGGCCCGACACGTTCTGTACAGGCCAGTCAAACATATTAGGGCCCACCTATCACCAACTTGCCCTATCACAAAAATTATGTGCTGTTTTCCTATTGCATGGAATTGCTTGTTCAACTCTACGGTGCTGATGAAACCCTTCTCTCAAAAAATAAGAAAAAGAACTTTCGAGTGCAAATAAGAACAAATCTTAGGTCATATGCACCAATTATTGGTTTGGCTATTGTGCATTTCAAAAAATTCTCCACTAGAAGACCATACGACCTACTAGCATACTTGATTTTCCCAAAGGCTTGCACTGAAAGAAAAACACCCTAGGACTCAACCATACCCAGATTGCCAAACGGAGACGGAACTGGAAGTCCACTGTAGGACGGAAGTTATTGATTGGTTTGTTAGATTCAAATCATGGGGGTGATATTCGTTCCATACCTTTCTTGGGATCATGAACCCGCAGAAGAGATTCCATAGCGTGTAGAATGGGGCGGCAATGATAGGCGCGACCATATGGTTCGGTGTGATCGCCGTTGTCATCATGCCGTAAAAGGTGAAGTACAACAGAGTGAAGTACATGAAGAACAGGAACCACAAGAACTTCACTGCTGTCCACTCAAACGAACCCAGGCTGTAGAAAATTGTACCGTAAACAAGTGACTGCACAAGAATGTAAGGGAACTCCACAGTAACCTGCCCAAGAACAATGCGTTAGAAAGTGATGATGATGAGCACTGGATGGATACATCAAGGGATATAGAAGTTCTGGATAAGAAATTATATACCAGAGAGAATGCGAAAGGTAATGCTGAATACATTCCAGCAGCTCGCTCTCTATATGATACGAATCTTTCGATGGAAATCACAGGCTGAACAGATGTGGCGTTAGTGATTCCTATGAAAAGAACTGCTGCATACATGGCACCCATGGCATTGAATATATCATGTTGGGTCTCCCTGGGGATTGTAAAAGGACATTAACGTTAGCTCGCTGTGAAGATAACTATGTACGACTAAGCCCGGAAATCGGTGTCAGGACCATCAGATGACATACCTTCTAGATCCAAATTTCCAACAAATCGTCCCAAACATCAAGGAGATAATGACAGTGTAGAAAAACCGAACTGCGGTGTATTGAGGATTCCTCCAGTATGATAGGTTTTGCTTCCATAAGCAAGCAATAAACTGAGCACAGAATGGTTGAGCATACTTGGTAGAGAAAGTAAGCTCTTTCACTTCACTGTTCGGTTTGCTCAAGGCCTCGACGATTTCTTTAGTCTGCCTGAAATGCAATAACACAAACAGGTATGAGTGACGGAAAAGCAACTATGAAACACATAGTGGGATTAAAAGGGATTTTGTGTTTACAGAAATAATTTCGACTGTCGATAGTATTCAGCAAAATCCACTCCAAGAATTTGCTCCATTTGGGTACTAGTGACATCCAACATCCATGCAGCAGGATTATAGCCATCCCTGATTTTAGGCACTCCTGGAACTGCCTGTTTGTAAACTTCAGGGTGTAAGTACAAAAGGACTTGTCTAAGTTTCTTCAGTGAGAAGACACACACTGCAGAACGTACCTGGAAAAACTCAACCAGATTGCGCGATTTGGAACCCAAGGGACCAGCATATATGAGTTGCCCTCCACGCTTCATAAACAAAAGCTGAGCAGAATATGCATAAGTTAGGAGAGTACAATGGTGGAATCATCATATATCCTTAACAGTAGCAGTACAAGATAAAATCATGTAGGTTTCATATTATTAAGATAAATGGAACTTTCAAAGAGGTCTGAGATAAAATTAACTTTATGTGTCATGTTCACTGTTAAAAAACTGATATTTTGTGGAGAAAATAACCTCATCAAAGGATTCAAATATGTCGATACTTGGCTGATGGATGGTGCACACGATTGTCCGCCCTGTATTAACAATATTTCGTACAGTTCTCATCACAATGGCTGCAGACCTAGCATCCAACCCTGACGTAGGTTCATCCATGAATACAATGGAAGGATTTGCCACAAGCTCCACAGCTATCGTCAACCTTTTGCGTTGTTCCGTAGACAGACCATTAACTCCTGGCAGGCCAACAAGAGCACCACTTAACGGATTCAGCTCAACAAGTTCCATCACCTCTTCCACAAAAGCCTATGAAAAAGAAAACAGCAAAGATCAAAAGGTCAACATTATGATGCTGGAACAACGAAACATATAGCTTCAGCCAATGCATACCCTTTGAGTGTCATCATTGACATGAGAAGGCAACCGGAGGCATGCCGAATATAACAGAGACTCAATCACAGTCAAGCAAGGTGAATGGACATCATTTTGTTCACAATAACCGGATATCCTTGTGAAAGTCTCTTGGTTCTTAGGATATCCAGATATAGAGATGCTTCCTTCTATGAGTCCTCCGGTCTTCCGGCCGGCTAAAACATCCATGAGGGTGGTTTTACCAGCACCACTGACTCCAACAAGGGCTGTTAGTACCCCTGGCCTAAATGCGCCAGTGACATCAACAAGCAACTGAAGGCGGTCTTCCGCAATCCCTTGCTTTTTCAATTCCTGCGAGCATAAGTCGGTGAATTCATAAATTATAATCCTTTGAAATATATTTTTGTCATACATATGGACAACATCTGACATACCTCTGGTACATCAACATAGTAGTTTATATTCTTAAAACACATAGAAAGGGGTTGAAAGGGTAACACCATGCCCTTCTGTTCCTTGAGCTTAAGCCCTGCAGCACAGTGAATACGAACGATGGGAGTCACACTTAGTAAAAGGTGAAAATATCTTGTGATGTAAGAGCTGGATCGAAATAATTCATTTATCTAGCTTTACCATTCAGTGAATTTGAATGCAGGTAAGATCTCAGCTCTAGGGCTACTCTGTCACTCCTCCTAGAATCCTTGTTTCGAATTGCATCCTTGGACACAACAGCTTGCATATTCCCAATTGCTGTCAACGATAATCACTTTGGAGAATGAGAAGCTATTTTGAATAAGCACAAACTGCTTGGGTCTTATAAGGTAGTGTGAACTTACGGTTGAGAATTGTCAAGAACAATGTAAATAAGGCATTCAAAACAATCGTGTATCCTAACAATGCTCCTACTCCAATCCAAAACCAATATTTCTCCTTGAATAATCCATATCCAGTGAGTACAGCTTCACCTAATGTGATATTCTGATCTGCAAATGGCTGCCATTAAACCAAAGTAAATTAAGTATCAGTTACAAATACTGAACTATTATTCCTCAAAAAAAATACTGAACTATTTTAAGGCTAATTACAACTTTTCTTGGTAAAATGCCTTATTGTAGGTTCATGAGAACAATATAAGTACTTATGTCTTAAGTAATTTGGGTTTCGACATTATTACACCCACAAAAATCCATGTGTTGTGTGTTGCTGTTGCGTACAACCAAATCAATAAACATAACATACTGCCTCGGAGAAGGATTAAAGTCAAGTATCACCTTGCTCCAAGAATGCCCATGGAATTCATTTACCGATATAGCATTTTGTGCATACATCATAGGAGAGACCCAGTAACCCCAAATCCACCAGACTGGTATGCTTTCTGTTAGATATAGTCAGAAACAGGTTGTAACATGTTAGATGTATAGGTTCAAAATGTAACCTCAGGTAGTTGAAAATATTTCAGAGAAATCAACCTTTGGTGATGATGAATCCTCCAAGAATCATAACAACCAACAAAGCAAACGATCCAAAGGTATTAGCAACTATCATATTTCGGCCCAAAGATGCCATGACCCGGAAAAGAGCCAAAGATGTCTGGTGCAGAAAGAAAAGCAACAGAAATTGTCCCAGAAATCTGCACATCACAAACTAAGATCAATCTTCAAACTAAAAGATCTCTGAAGCTCTGAACAGAAAGCAAAATTAACAAAGTTGATGTCATGTCAGTTACCTTGTGAATTGGGGATCATAACCAACCACATAATATGTTACAAGTGTCCACATTCCCGATTCAATAAGGGAGGTTGGAATGCTCAGGAGCCAGGAAGGAAGCGTATAAGCCCACGGTGGGTAGAAATGCAAATCTCTGTGCTTGTAAAGAACTGGAAGCTTCGCCACCAACATTGAGACTTCAGTAAAGCCGTTGAACAGAATCATCACTATTGCAAAATAGAGGGCTCCAAGATAAATGATCCCATCATCAACTGAATCATGGTGCATTGTTGTTCGAAAAAATACAGTCATTGTGATGAGGGCCACAAGTAGAAGCTGGCACAGAGAGATCATGTCAGAACATCCTTGATTGATTGTGGAGAGAATTCATATGTTGTCATAATACTATGATATTGTCAAAGACAAAAACAGAGAACACTTGTCATATCAAACTTGTGACTGGATATAACAAACATTAAAGCGCAAATGGTAAAGTTACGGTAACCAATTCCGTCCGTAGTTGTGGCATTACTCGCATTTAAGTATACTAGGATTACATTCATAGACCAACTAGGAAGAAAAACAAGCATTTCTAATAACTCAACACTTCACATTTCAGAGTTTGTTATACTTGATTTTAATCCTTCTGAGAAAAAAGGCCAAAATAGTCCTTCATTTGTACTTTGAGCCATGCATAGGCTTTCTGTGTCAATTGTCAAATAGTGTGATAGTTTCCCTGTGCATGTATGTGTTGTATGATAGTAATAGAAAGTCAGCAAACCGCAGTTCAGTTACGCTGCTAAGGAAAACAGGAATATGGTAAGAATTCTGACAGAAATCTAGCACCTAATTTGGTGGACACTAATTTTGAAGTAAGATATTACAGTTGCTTGAGGTGTAACATTTTTAATAACTCTCACAAAAGAATATCTAACCGTTAACTTGGTGCCTTTTGGTGAACTGTCAAAGTCTTACATTGGCAGTTGGTTGGGACATATTAGTTTTTCAAAACAGGAAAAAATATATAAAGGATGTAAGTAGCAGCACTTATAATTCAATAGTCCCTTTCACATATATCTAATTAAATTCGAAATAAAATATTTTCCATTCGAAAAACGTAAAATCAGATAGCACATGATTTTTTTTCTTTGAAATCAATTTTAACAATTAATTCATAAAGAAAAATTGATATGCTCTAGCATACTACACTACACCATGCAATTGCACAGGGCAGTTGGCTAATTGGTTCTAACTTCTAACTCGTGCCATGGTACTAGTCTAGAAGATGCATCTCTTGGATTAAAGTACCTGAATGAATTTGAAGATGTAGATGAATGAGTTCCTTTTCATCAGCAGACGCTGCCACTGGAAGTTGGACTTTAGAATCTCAAGCCTCTTGACACCGTAATTTGAAGTTGAAAGAGCAGCGGGATGATTATGTTTTCTATTGTATGGCCTATCTAAATCATCATGCAGCCTCTTACCAATAACAAATGTTTTAAAGGCTTCAGCAAATTTTGTTACAGACACGAACTGGTATGGATAATCATATTGACACCAGTACTGCTGTTGATCTTTCTTGGACAAAACCTGCAGCGCAACAAACATGAATATACCAGAAAAAAAACCAGTTGGCATAAATGTACAAATATAGAAAGAGTGGAACTGCTTACTTCTTGCAAAAAATCTGCCACATTTTTCCTTTCAGGGCACCTGAATCCCATTGCAGCAAAAAAATCAGCAGCATATTCACGTGGTCCCTGGTATACAATTTGACCTTCAGATATAAGAATGACATCATCGAATAGCTCATAAGTTTCTGGAGCAGGCTGCAGCAGGGATATGATTGTAGTGCCATCCAGAGCATGTGTGGAATCCCTTAAGTACTTGATAATCTGATATGTGGTTGCACTATCAAGGCCAGTTGAAATCTCATCCATGAACAGAACGCGAGCAGACCCAACTAGCAATTCACCTGCAGATGCAACCAATATTAGAACAGAAATTCACCAGGAATACCCCTAATACAAATGGTAGTAGGATATCCTCCTTTTCGAATAAATAAATAAATAACAGCAGCATGTTTTAACCTGTTGTTAGACGCTTCTTTTGCCCACCGGAGATTCCTTTGACCATTTCATCTCCGACAATGGTGTCAGCACAGATGTCCAGCCCTAAAATCTTGACTAGATCAAAATTAGCAATTCAGAAATCTCACCAGAATCAGGTAATCAACATGTTAATAAGGATTGGTTCCCGAGAAGAACAAAAAACCGAAGGATCATGTGGATGAACATGTAAAATTCTCAAATCAAGAATATAATTACTTCCCAAAAAACATGGAAACAGCCTTTGAAAAAGAGTGAGTGAGTAACACTAGCACAGTCTTGTAAAAATATAATAGTAAATTGCAATTTGCACCACCTAATTTGATGCCCATTTCGCAAAATAAGGGTCATTTCTCTTTACATAACATCAGGTATTCCAAGTCATGAGATAAATAAGAAAACTAATGAGATAAAAGAAAAATAATAAAGCAGGACAGGTGCCAGATAATACATGCATGCTACTACTGACGAGTTCAAATATGAAAGAAAGAAAACATGCAAGTCTGACCAAGCTAAAAAGGCAACAGGCTGAAAGAAACATGTCGCTACCTTCATTACGTACTCAGCCACGAGACTCGTCTGTCTACCTTCAAGAGCCAATGCCTGAAAAGTAGTAGAAATTATGACAGAGTCAAAGACAAAATAGTGCGGGTACATCAATCCAAAGCTTGCTGGGTGTATCATACCTTCATGAATACATCAAGGTCCTCATCAGGCTTGATCCCAGCATTCTTTTCTCTCCTCAAAAGTTCAACGAGCATATCTGCAAGTCGGCGGTGTCAAAAGGGAAATCATCAAGGAACACCTCCAATGACATTATGGTGCAGTAACCTACCATACTTTATACCAACACCCTGACAGCGCCCAGCAAACTCCAGGGTTTCTCTGACGGTCATCTCTGAAGCATGCCAGTCTTGCTGACTTACATAAGCAGATGTTCTTTGAGGCACAAATTCGTTTAGATGGTGGCCATTGTAAGTAATGCTCCCAGACATCTACAATTAGTGATGATAGTCAGTAATAATATATTATTTCAGATATTGCAGCTTGATTGATAGGCTCACTGTGCCCATCAGAATAGTTTATTTAGGGGACAGGAGGGGATTTCTCCCTACTGCATTTTTATGAATTTTATAGAAGAATTTTACATGGTACAACAAAGGCAGAGAAGACTTAGGGTAGCTGATAACAGAGTTCTGAACTAGGGATGAGTGTTTCCATCAGATAATCATTTTCAGGCTACACGAGCAGGATAATGCCAATCTATCTCTCCACTTATCATCAAGTGATACAGACATACAGATTTGGTTGAAAGTGAACGGATAGCGAAGATTTGCTCATCATCTATGAGTAATGAGCATACAAAAGTAAATGTAATTAATCTGATATCACACCTTTAGTCCTGGACCAAGTCGACCGGCAAGTGCTAAAAGCAAGGTAGTCTTCCCCGAACTTGGAGGGCCCAAAAGCAGTGTCATTCTGCAGCAAGAAAAGAACATCAAATTTATCAGAATTTCATAAGGAACACTGCTAGAGCTTAGTCGATACACCAGAAAAGCACCAGTTAATTTTCAATTGTACCTTGATGGGCGAATGATTCCATTAATGTTGTCCAATATAGGTAACTTCATTCTCCCCCCTCTGTAGATCCTCAGGTGCCTCAGAAATGCCTTAATTTCACAGAAAAATAAAGTAAGAACCTCAACAGTACATTGGCAATTGCTCTGCTTTCGGTAAATGATTCACTTCACGGGCAGAGCTCCTACTTACAGCACAAACCCCAGTCTCATACACGGTAAAACAAGGGTAGTAATTAAATCGTAACAGAAGCCAGTGACCGATATTACTTTCACCTAGATAGAGAACTGGGAGGGGGAGGGAATTTGTAATTCCAGCTGTGCATCACGGGCCAATTACCTCTGTCATGTTGCATATGAAGTTGGGGATGGTGGGCAGCGCCCTGCTGCCGACATGCACGTACGCGTCCACCGTCAGGTCCTCGTACCTCACTTCGATCTTGGGGAATTCTATGTGCACCCTGCAGCACAAAGGAACAAAACAAAAAGGGTTCAGCACACACAAAGCAGAACCGAACAATTTGTGCGCTGGAAACCAAAGCCAACAAATCGCAAGTCTGGGCAGTGGGGCCATTGTCAGCGGCTCCAATTATGCACATCTAGAATTTTTTTCCTAGAACAAGCTCCAGCAGAAACCTACAATCTTCTGCCACTAAAAACATGCAGAGGGCATGGAGATGGAGCAACCATTTTCAAGCAGCGGCTGGATGCGTCGGTTGGGCCCACGTGTCAGCCAATTGTGGCGGCAGCGGGACCCCGTGGTCAGCCACTGGTAGATTCGCAGAGAGCGCGCGCGCAGAGACCGAGGAAGGCATGCTGATGACCGTGGTGCACCGACGCGGGAGCTAAAAAATGCAGTATGCAGATGCACGGTTTGGTGTACTCACGCGTCGAAGCGGGCGCGTATGCGGCGGAAGAACTGCTCGGCGTCGCCGGAGTCGGCGAGCAGGCGGTCGACGAGCGCGGTGCGGTCGCCGGAGGAGAGGCCGGTGACGTCGACCTCGCAGAGCGCGTCGTCGCCCTCGACCGCGCCGCCCGCGCCGGGCGCGACGGCGGGCGACCTGAGCAGGCCTCTCCTGGCGCGCGCGACGGTGGGGAGGCGCTGCAGCGCGGCCCAGCGCAGCGCCTCCTGCTCGTCCTCCGCCTCCCGCCACGACCCCGACCGCGAGAAGGGCGCCTCCGCCGCCCACATCGCCCCCCGCCCGCCAAAACCCTAGCCACTGCCCGCTGCCCTCTCCTCCTCGCCGCAGCAGCAGAAGAAGTAAGTAGGTGTAGCTAGCAGCAAATGGTGGCGGTGGCAGGGGTGGGTGGTGCGGTGGTAGGGGATTTATGGAGGGGCGTCCTCGCTCGGAACAGTGGCAATGGAGGTGGGGGGTGGGCTGGGCTGGCTGGATCCACCGACTCGCCGCATTTATGGGGCGCCGCGCTCTCTCTCCTCGCTGTGCAGCGCAGTACTACTCCGCCTGTCTCTCTCCCTCTCTCTCTGATCGTTGGGGTTTTTGATCGGGTGGGGCGGAAGATGGGAAAAACGAGAGAGGGAAGGGGAAAGCGGACAGCCTTGCCTTTCGGGTTTAGACCGTTCGGTTTGGTCCGTTTGGGCCACCAACTCGTGCTAAAGTATCTTGCGCTTCTAGAAATTTACTAGCCCATTTTTAGTTGCTTATATCAAAACCTTACTCTTTCACCATGCCTTGGCCCATCTATTGCCCGGCCAACCCTCTAAACTGAAGATTGACAAATATACCACAGTCTGTGAAGACTTGCATCAATTTTTATGACATGTCATTAAAAACCGAGGAGGTTCTGCAAGCGGTAAATATATGCATTGTTTCATCCTCGATGAAATGATACTTCGATTGTGATCATCTCAAAGGTTAATTCTTCGGAACAGGTAACCCAATCTAGACCGGTCAGCTTGTATATGTGGTGTATAAAATTATTGCAAAAATGGTGTCGACTCGTTTGAAGGTTTTTCTATCAGAAACTATTAAGTCCAACTCGGAGTGCTTCTGTGCTTGGAAGAATGATTACGAACAATGTATATGGTGGTTTATGAGTGCTTCCGTACAATAAAGAACAAGAGCAAAGGCAAAGAGGGTATGTGTGCTATCAAACTTGATATGCATCTTATGGTCGGGTTGACTGGCCTTTTTCAAAGGAGAATATTTTGAGACTAGCCTTCCGAGAGAATTGGGTAATTTCATTATGCAATGTGTATCCACTGAATGTTGGTCTGGTTTAATGCGAAAGAAAGTGAGTGCTTCAATCCTATGAGAGGTTACAATGAGCTATATGATCCCTTTCCCGTCGTAGTTATCTTCTTCCTCGCACCCAGGCTCCACAGTGCACATGCGCTCAATTGCTGCCAAGCTTTCACCTCCACGTGTTGTAGCACGACACCGCAGCGAAAGCGATGGAAGGAGACCAACGTCTACGGAAAGCCGACCAGGCTGTCGACACCAGCAAGAGCACCGGTGCCCCGAGGTGGCATCCACCACCAAGGGCAAGTGGAAGTCGTCGGCAACGACGCACAGTCACCTTGACCGACTCTCCACCGCCGGCTACCTGCCGTCACCAGAGACCGCCTTCGCACGTTCTGTGCTCGCCTCCGTCAATGACGTCATAGTGCAGAATATCACCCCACACACACACACACACACACATCCCATCGAGAAGGAACGGGTATGCTTTATTTCTTTTCTCATTTGGGTTTTGGGGTTTCCAGTCCATTCTTTTGGTCTGGAGCCTCCTCCACTTCTATTGCCTCCGGTTGCACCATCTTTCCCCCAACTCCATTTCTTCACATGGCGTGCTTCGTCACGCTATGTGAAGCTCTTATGCTGACAACCGCACCTAGGCTTGTGGAGCAAGCTCTTCTGCGTCAAGCTACAGACCAACGTCAATGAGAAGTGTGTGTATGGCGGCGTCAACATCAGCAAGATCGCCGGTGCCAAGTACCTAGTGGGGGATTTTGTTGAAATAAACAAGAACTAGCAGGAGGAGTGGTTTTACATCCCCGACGTCAGGCTTGAAGATCCTCCCTAGTCAAAAGAATTGGGATAGATATACCTGGTGTTGGGAAACGTACTAGAAAAACAAAAAATCACACCTACTATCACCCAAGATCAATATGAAGATGCGTAACGGGTTGGGATCACGATCGTTACCGTCACCGAGTTGCAACGGAAGAAGAACGTGTCGGTGCAGATGTACTTGGAGTCCCTCAAGCCGTCAATGAACGATCCCTCATACCGCCCATGAACAGTCCCTCGAACTGAAGACCAAAAGCATGGCTTCTCTACTTGGTTGCAAGCGTGTAGCCTTCACAATCCGGTAGCGATTCGCCGTCCAGAACTAATCGTCACCAAAGAATTAGAGGAAGGAGATTAGAACCATGCTAGGCTTCTAATTATGAGGACAAGAGGATTATCCTACCTCTAATTAGTCAACTAGGACCAACTGAAACTAGAACTAGAAGAACTAGAGGAGGCTCCAAAACTTGTATATACAAAAAAGCAAAATCCTCGTGTATATATATGTTGGAGGGGGAGGGAGGGCTGCCACCAAGGGGGAAGGAGTCCCCCTTAGTGCGCCGGCCTAGGTGAGGAGTCTGACTCCTCCCCTTCCCGAATTCAGCCTCCTTCCTTAAGATCTTAAGGAGGCACTTTTTCACTTCGGAGGCACTTTTCCACTCCACCAAGGAGGCACTTTTCCTTATATATCTCAAAACATTTTTCACCTATATATAATATATCGATAATACTCGGTATTACCCGATTGTTATGACCGGCATATTAGGGGCTGCCCCAGTTTATCTTATCGTCATTAGGGGCTTAGCCCAGTTATCTTATTAGGAGGATTATATAAACTCGTGTAAGGACCCATTTTAGAATTAAGCAAGAAGCAATCATATTTGCTCGGCTTCCTTAGGGAGCCGGGATACCTAACCCTAGCCGCCGCCCCTCCTCTCTCTCTCTCTCTCTCTCTCTCTCTCTCTCTCTCTCTCTCTCTCTCTCTCTCTCGCTCGCTCTCTCGCTCTCTCGCTCGCTCGCTCGCGCGCGCGCGCGCACGCAACGACGACGCCCCAGCGCCGGCGACCACGTCTTCCTCCACGCCATCCCTCCTTCCACCCCTACAACCTGAGACCACGCCCTGGTAGGGATCCGGTTCCTACCAATTTGGTATTAGATAGCTTTGGTGCGATCATGTCCTCGCCGCCGCCCACCCCGACCCTTCCGCTGCCGACCGTGACGACCGCCCTGCTCTTGCCGGTGCCGGTTACTTTCGCCGCGCCCGTCCCCGTCATCTTCACCCCGGAGGAGATGACGGCTGCCATCCGGGATCTCACCCAGGCGGTCACAGGCATCTACACGTTCCTCGCGAGATTCTATGGGTCGCAGCCCGTGTGCCCTTTGACACCGCCTCGCCGCCGCAGCACCCGCCGTGGCAGCCGCCATCCTCGGCGATCCCCCGTCGCCGCCGCCAAGCAGCAGCTGCCATGCCAGCCGCCACTAGCGACGAACCCTGGTGTCTCTGCCATGCAGCAGGGGCAACAGTTGTAGCCGCCGCCACCAGCGACCGCGGCCCTGGGCATCCTGACGACGGGCCCGGGGGTGCCCATCCACAAGGTCCAGTTTCCCCCGTCGCCGTCTCCGTTACCGGCCTGACTCACTGGGTCCCTTGAGCCAGTCTACACGACGGCCTCGGTCGGCCGCACGTGCTGCCCACGCCGGCGATACACCCGGCCATGCAGTTTGGCGGGCCCTCGGGCTCCGCCGAGCCCTTCGCCAGCGTCGACTGATAACCCACAAGTATAGGGGATCGCAACAGTTTTCGAGGGTAGAGTATTCAACCCAAATTTATTGATTCGAGACAAGGGGAGCCAAAGAATATTCTCAAGTATTAGCAGTTGTGTTGTCAATTCAACCACACCTGGATAACTTAGTATCTGCAGCAAAGTATTTAGTAGCAAAGTAGTATGGAAGTAACGGTTACAGTGATAAAAGTAACATTAGTAGTTTTGTAGTAATTGTAACGATAAAGTAACTAAGCAAAGAGCAATATGTGAAAAGCTTGTAGGCATTGGATCGGTGATGGAGAATTATGCCGGATGCGATTCCTCATGCAGAAGTTATAACATAGGGTGACATAGAACTAGCTCCAATTCATCAATGTAATTTAGGCATGTATTCCGAATATAGTCATACGTGCTTATGAAAAAGAACTTGCATGACATCTTTTGTCCTACCCTCCCGTGGCAGCGGGGTCCTATTGGAAACTAAGGGATATTAAGGCCTCCTTTTAATAGAGTACCGGACCAAAGCATTAACACTTAGTGAATACATGAACTCCTCAAACTACGGTCACCATCGGTAATGGTCCTGATTATTGTCACTTTGGGGTTAACGGATCATAGCACATAATAGGTGACTATAGACTTGCAAGATAGGATCAAGAACTCACATATATTCAAGAAAACATAATAGGTTCAGATCTGAAATCATGGCACTCGGGCCCTGGTGACAAGCATTAAGCATAACAAAGTCATAGAAACATCAATCTCAGAACATATTGGATACTAGGGATCAAACCCTAACAAAACTAACTCGATTACATGGTAAATCTCATCGAACCCATCACCGTCCAGCAAGCCTACGATGGAATTACTCACACACGGCGGTGAGCATCATGAAATTGGTGATGGAGGATAGTTGATGATGACGATGGCGACGGATTCCCCTTTCCGAAGCCCCGAACGGACTCTAGATGAGCCCTCCCGAGAGAGATTAGGGCTTGGCGGCGGCTCCGTATCGTAAAACATGATGAATCCTTCTCTCTGATTTTTTTCTCCCCGAACGTGAATATATAGAGTTGGAGTTGAGGTCGGTGGAGCACCAGGGTGCCCACGAGGCAGGGGGCGCGCCCCCACCCTCGTGGACAGGGTGTGGGCCCCCTGGCCTTGATTCTTTCGCCAGTATTTTTTATTAATTCCAAAAATAATCTCTGTTGATTTTCAGGTCATTCCGAGAACTTTTATTTCTTCACAAAAATAACACCATGGCAATTCTGCTGAAAACAGCGTCAGTCCGGGTTAGTTCCATTCAAATCATGCAAGTTAGAGTCCAAAACAAGGGCAAAAGTGTTTGGAAAAGTAGATACGATGGAGACGTATCAACTCCCCAAGCTTAAACATTTGCTTGTCCTCAAGCAATTCAGTTGACAAACTGAAAGTGACAAAGAAAAACTTTTACAAACTCTGTTTGCTCTTGTTGTTGCAAATATGTAAAGCCAGCATTCAAGCTTTCAGCAAAGATATGAACTAACCATATTCACGATAACATTTAGGTCTCATGTTTACTCATATCAATGACATAATCAACTAGCGAGCAATAATAATAAATCTCGGATGACAACACTTTCTCAAAACAATCATAATATAATATAACAAGATGGTATCTCGCTAGCCCTTTCTGAGACCGCAAAACATAAATTCAGAGCACCTTTGAAGATTAAGGACTGACTAAACATTGTAATTCATGGTAAAAAGATCCAGTCATACTCAATATAAATTAATAGTAACGAATGCAAATGACAGCGGTGCTCTCTAGCTGGTGCTTTTTAATAAGAGGGTGATGACTCAACATAAAAGTAAATAGACAGGCCCTTCGCAGAGGGAAGCAGGGATTTGTAGAGGTGCCAGAGCTCGATTTTAAAGCAGAGATAAATAATATTTTGAGCGGCATACTTTCATTGTCAACATAACAACCGAGAGATCTCGATATCTTCCATGCTACACACATTATAGGCGATTCCCAAGCAGAATGGTAAAGTTTATACTCCCCCACCACCAACAAGCATCAATCCATGGCTGGCTCGAAACAACGAGTGCCTCCAACTAGCAACAACCCTGGGGGAGTTTTGTTTGCAATTATTTCGATTTGATTTGCTTAGAGCATGGGACTGGGCATCCCGGTGACCAGTCATTTTCTCGTGAGTGAGGAGCGGAGTCCACTCCTCTTGAGAATAACACGCCTAGCATGGAAGATACAGACAGCCCTAGTTGATACATGAGCTATTCGAGCATGCAAAACATAATTTCATTTGAAGGTTTAGAGTTTGGCACATACAAATTTACTTGGAACGGCAGGTAGATACCGCATATAGGAATGTATAGTGCACTCATATGGAATAACTTTGGGGTTTATGGAAGTGGATGCACAATCAGTATTCCCGCTTAGTACAAGTGAAGGCTAGAAGAAGACTGGGAAGCGACCAACTAGAGAGCGACAACAGTCATGAACATGCATTAAATTAATAAACATTGGGTGCAAGCATGAGTAGGATATAATCCACCATGAACATAAATATCATGAAGGCTATGTTGATTTTGTTTCAACTACATGTGTGAACATGTGCCAAGTCAAGTCACTCGAATCATTCAAAGGAGGATACCACCCTATCATACCACATCACAACCATTTTAATAGCATGTTGGCATGCAAGGTAAACCATTATAAACTCCTAGCTAATTAAGCATGGCATAAGCAACTATAATCTCTAATTGTCATTGCAAACATGTTCATTCATAATAGGCTGAATAAGGAACGATGAACTAATCATATTTACAAAAACAAGAGAGGTCGAGTTCATACCAGCTTCTCGCATCTCAATCAGTCCATCATATATCGTCATTATTGCCTTTCACTTGCACGATCGAACGATGTGGATAATAATAATAATGCACGTGCATTGGACTAAGCTGAAATCTACAGGCATCTGACACACAGGAGAAGACAAGATAATATGGGCTCTTGGTTAAATCAACAATAATGCATATAAGAGCCACTTCAACATTTTCATTATAGTCTTCTCCTCTCGACCCTCAAAGAAAAGAAAAGATATAAAACTATTTACACGGGAAAGCTCCCAACAAGCAAAAGAAGAACGAAAAATATTTTTGGGTTTTCTTTTAATTATTACTACTACAAGCAAGGAAAGTAAACTAGCTAAAAACTACAACTAATTTTTTGGTTTTTCTTAAGGTTATTCAAACACACAAGAAGAAAGTAAAAAAAAGAAAATAACTAGCATGGATATTACAGTGAAAAAGTATGAGCACCGACAACTAGAATGAGTGTGTGAACATGAATGTAATGTCGGTGAGAAATGGTACTCCCCCAAGCTTAGGCTTTTGGCCTAAGTTGGTCTAGGGCCACGGCTGGCCTGGCGGATATCCAAAGTTGTAGTTGAGATTGTACTGTGATGCAGCAGCTATTGCCTCATGAGCTGCCGGTTGGAGGCGAGCTGCCTCCGTCCTCCTCTCATACTCGTTCGCCTCCTCTCTGGTTATAATAAATCTCCCTTTTGTCTAAAAGTCAAAGAAATTAGGAGCAAGGAGAGCAACATGGAAAATGCGGCGCCTGTCAGACATTAGTCGGTACTAGAGAGGTTGTTCATTTCTCTTAATAAACTGATGGCGAACCATAGCCTCATAACCTAGATAAGTGGGAGGCAATTCCATATCATTTTCATGTATGGGTATCCCAAGAAAATTAGCCACACGGGTTGCATAAATTCCACCAAACAAGTCTCCACTTAAACCATTATTATGCAACCTACGTGCAACGATGGCCCCCAAGTTATATTGTTTATCTCCTAAAACAGCACTCTTGAGAACACTAAGATCAGGGACACGCATGTGGCATGCTTTATCCTTACCATTTATGCACCTACCTATAAAGGGAGCAAAATAATGTATAGAAGGAAAATGAATGCTCCCTATGGTAGCTTGTGTTATATCTCTAGATTCCCCCACTGTAATACCAGCAAGAAAATCTCTAAACTCATATTTGCGAGGTTCACTAGCACTGCCCCATTATGGAAGTTTGCAAACAGTATTAAAATCCTCTGAGTCCATAGTATAAGATTGGCCATAGATATCAAATAGGACAGTGTGAGAATTACGTGAAGATGAAAATTTGAACCTTCTCACAAAGGAATCAGTTAGGTGATAGTACTGAGGGCACTTATCTAGCATGAAGCCCTCGAGTTTAGCATTACGCACATATGCGTCAAATTCCCCCTTAATTCCTGCTCGGACCATGAAATCTTCTGACGGCCATTCACAAGGCCGCACTTGAGCTTCTCTTGGTAGTTCATGGTCCGGCTCACGCATTGCGGGCCTAGGTCCTTGCTTCCTTGAAGAACCACCTTGGAACAATTTCCTAGACATATTTCTTCCTCTGAAAAATTTCTGAAAATATTAATAACTCAAAACAAAAGTGAACCAAACTCAACAAAATTGATAGCAACGACTCCCGCAAGTGCCTAGAGACTATATCATGCATTAGAACTACTTGGGACCATATATATTTGACATGCAAGCTCAAGAACAGGGTCACCTAGGCAGCAAAAATTTGCAAGGAATAAAGCACTAGAACAAAAACTAATTGGACCATTGGAGGAGTCACATACTGAAGAACAATCCCCCAAAGCAGTTTTGTTAGTGGAGCTTTGAGCAAGGAGATCGAAATGGCAGCAAGATGAGCTAGAACTCGTGCTTGAGCAGGTTGGTGATTTTTTGGGGAGGAAGAAGGAGTGTGTGGTGGCTGGAATAAGTGGAGGGGAGCCACCAGGGGCCCACGAGGCAGGGGGCGCGCCCAGGGGGGTGGGCGCGCCCTAGACCCTCGTGGCCAGGTGCATGCTCCTCCTGATGTGTTCTCAGTGCCAAATATTCTCAAATATTTTGGAAAAAATCGTATTTCATTTATGGGGCATTTGGAGAACTTTTATTTTCGGGTTTTTTTGCACGAATAATTCAGAAAAAGATAGAAAATACTATTTTTGCTTTATTTAATCTAAATTATAGAAAGTAAAAGGAGGGTATAGAAGGTTGTGCTTTCTAACTTCATCCATCTCATGCTCATCAAAAGGAATCCATTAACAAGGTTGATCAAGTCTTGTTAACAAACTCATTCCGAATCGGATGAAACCGGAGAATTTTCGAATAGCACTAGGTTACCTCAACGGGGATATGCACATCCCCAACAATAAGAATATCATATTTCTTCTTGACAGTAGGAAGAGGAAATTCAAAACCTCCAATAATAATTGATGGAATTTTTCCAATAGAATTGATACTGTGGACTTGAGGTTGTTTCCTTGGAAAGTGTATCGTATGCTCATTACCATTAACATGAAAAGTGACATTGCCTTCGTTGCAATCAATAACAGCCCCTCCAGTATTCAAAAAGGGTCTACCAAGGATAATCGACAAACTATCGTCCTCGGGAATATCAAGAATAACAAAGTCCGTTAAAATAGTAACGTTTGCAACCACAACAGGCACATCCACACAAATACTGACAGGTATAGCGGTTGATTTATCGGCCGTTTGCAAAGATATTTCAGTAGGTGTCAACTTATTCAAATCAAGTCTATGATATAAAGAGAGATGCATAACACTAACACCGGCTCCAAGATCACATAAAGTCGTTATAACATAGTTCCTTTTAATGGAGCATGGTATAGTTGGTACTCCTGGATCTCCTAGTTTCTTAGGTATTGCACCTTTAAAAGTATAATTAGCAAGCATGGTGGAAATTTCAGCTTCCGGTATCTTTCTTTTATTCATAACAATATCCTTCATATACTTAGCATGAGGATTCATTTTAAGCATATCAGTAAAACGCATACGCAAGAAGATAGGTCTAATCATTTCAGCAAAGCGCTCAAAATCCTCATCATCCTTTTTCTTGGATGGTTTGGGAGGAAAAGGCATGGGTTTCTGAACCCATGGTTCTCTTTCTTTACCGTGCTTCCTAGCAACAAAGTCACTCTTATCATAACGTTGATTCTTTGATTATGGGTTATCAAGATCAACAACAGGTTCAATTTCTACATCACTGTTATTGCTAGGTTGAGCATCAACATGAGCATCATCATTAACATTATCACTAGGTTCATGTTCATTACCAAATTGTGTTTCAGCATCAGAAATAGAAATATCATTGGGATCCTCAGGTGCGTTAGCAACAGGTTCACTAGAAGCATGCAAAGTCCTATCATTTTTCTTTTTCTTCTTCTTAGAAGGACTAGGTGCATCAACATTAGTTCTCTAAGAATCTTGCTCAATTCTCTTAGGGTGGCCCTAAGGATACAAGGGTGCCTGAGTCACTTTACCTCCTCTAGTTGCAACTCTAACAGCAAAGTCATTTTTCCTATAATTTAATTCATTGAGCAAGTCAATTTGAGCTTTAAGCACTTGTTCTACTTGAGTGGTAACCATAGAAGCATGTTTACTAATGATTTTAAGTTCACCATTAACACAAGACATATAATCACTCAAGTGTTCTATCATATAAGCAATGCATTTCAATTGTCTACCAACATAAGCATTGAAGTTTTCTTGTTTAACAATAAAATTGTCAAACTCATCTAAGCATTGGCTAGCAGACTTATAACGAGGAATATCACCTTCGTCAAATCTATAGAGAGAATTTACCTTTACTACCCGTATCGGGTTATCAAGACCATGTATTTCTTCAACAAGCGGCAAATTAAGACCATGTATTTCTTCAATAGGAGGTAAATTCTTAACATCTTCAGCTTTAATACCTTTTTCTTTCATAGATTTCTTTACCTCTTGCATATCTTCAGGACTAAGAAATAGAATACCCCTTTTCTTCGGAGTTGGCATAGGAGTTGTGTCGGTGTCAAAACCGGCGGATCTCGGGTAGGGGGTCCCGAACTGTGCGTCTAGGCGGATGGTAACAGGAGACAAGGGACACAATGTTTTACCCAGGTTCGGGACCTCTTGATGGAGGTAAAACCCTACATCCTGCTTGATTAATATTGATGATATGGGTAGTACAAGAGTAGATCTACCACGAGATCAAGGAGGCTAAACCCTAGAAGCTAGCCTATGGTATGATTAATATTGACGGAGTTGTTGTCCTACGGACTAAAACCCTCCGGTTTATATAGACACCAGAAAGGGTTAGGGTTACACAAAGTCGGTTACAATGGTAGGAGATCTAAATATCCGCATCGCCAAGCTTGCCTTCCACGCCAAGGAAAGTCCCCTCCGGACACGGGACGAAGTCTTCAATCTTGTATCTTCATAGTCCTGGAGTCTGGCTGAAGGTATAGTTCGGATGGCCGAACACCCTCATGTTTTACTATGGCCTAGATTTCCACGATCTGGCCCCGAACTTCATCCTCAACATCTCGGCGTTTATCGTCGTGTGTGAGGCTTTTCTCCGCGTCCGCCCCCATTTCGGCCTTTGGCTCAAGACTTTCAATGTCAAGCCAAAGGTGGTGTGCGGCAGCCAAGCGGAGTGCGGAGGTGCCATGGCGGGTAAGATGGCCAACGTCCTATGGCTCGAGGGCTCCTTTGTGGAGACCTTGAAGGGGTGGAAATCAGGGTGGTTTTACATCACCGAGCCACGCGATCCGGAATGGATCGCAGCCCCTGAGTTCCGATCCGGACCCCCTACGCGGCTCACGTCCTGGAAAGAGACGGGCCTGTCGTGGGGTGACGAAGGAGAGGTGACCGGACTGCAGACATGCATCCAGTCCCTGGTGAACAAGCAGCTCAAGCTTGTCAATATAATCCAGGTCATGCTCGTGCGCCGGATTCTCCCGTGTCAACAAAGGGGTTTCAATCTGTGGGAGTTTGATCCGGCGCAGCACCGAACCTTGAACAGGCTCTTTGACACGACGTACGAAGACGCCTGGAAGGTGCTTTTCAAGGGCGCCGAGGCTCCCGCATCCGCATCCGAGGACCGCGGATTCAGCACGCAGCGCATAGCCAGCGTGGTGAGTTATCTGTACCTTTTACAGGACATTTGTTTCTTATAGTTTGACTCTATGCGGGATCTGAACTCCCTTACCTTTGACAGGAATGGTAGGTGAAGTCCGGACCAATTAACTGTCCGGCTCCTTTGCCCGAAGACCCAGGAGACGCTCGTTTATCGAAGCTGCTGGCTCCGGCGCCTTACATGGTGCTGGAGAAGAAGGCCAAGAAGAAGAAGGCCACGGGGACTCGAAAGAGTTCCCGTCATGTGGTGGTGTCGGATTCGTCGTCCGACGAGTCCGAGACGCACTCCTCCCGTGAAGACGAGGAGGAGGAAGAAGAGACCTCCCCCCCTCCAGCGGGGGGGGGGGGGGGAGGAAAGAAGAGGAAGGCTGCCCCAACTGGGGAGGCCGAAGGGTCCAAGAAGGGGAAAACCCTTCCGCCGGACTACTCCCCTGACGCCGACGAAGGCGAAGAGGAGTGGACACAAATGGCCAGGCGCCTGGCGGGATCGTAAGTATTCGGATACTAGAGTAACTCATAATATCCCTGTTGTTTGCACAACTCTTCCCTAATGTCGAATGTAATTATGTAGTCCGCCCAAGGCCGGACTCGACGAGTCGTCGAGCGGCTCCCTGGATTCATCAGACGTGAACTCAGTTCCGCCCGCTGTCTCCCCCCGCACTGCGGACGATGCTGAAGTGGCGTCGCGACAAGCTCCGGGGCAGGAGGAGGTGGTCCTGGAGGAGCCGCGAGGCGACCTCCCGGACTCCAGGAGTAAAGGGGACAAGACCCCCCAGGGCTCCAAGTCCGGCTTTGAGCCGGACACCGCGCCGGAATCCTCAACAGTTCCGGACCGCGGTAGGCGAACTCCTTCTAAGAGGAGCAAGCTTTCTGAGCCGGCAGCCTCCGTCCAGCCGGAGGCGCCGGACAATCTGCTGGAGGTGCTTAACGGCGCCTCCATCGACGAGGAGCACTGTACTATTATGAGTACGGTGATCCAGAAGGTTCAGTCCGCCAAGAGCGGACTGACTGAAGCTTATGCTAGCCTTTTAACAGGCTTCGAGGTAAGTAAAAATATGTAAAAATGTTACCGCATAGACAGTAGCCCCTGATGCTCTGTTTGGCGTTCGGAAAGAAAACCCGAATAGAGGATCAAATAATTTCGCATGAGTCTAATAAAAAATGAGTCAAATATGCGTATGCAGGCTTCGTTGCTTGCTACCGCCGCACTGACTGCGGAGGTAGGTACCCTAAAGCAGGGTCTCGAGCGGACCGAGCAAGAGCTCGGCCTTGCCAAGCGGCAGCTCGAGGAGAAAGAAGGTAAGAGATACCTTATTGAAAAATATATATATAAAGATGCAATTGCAAAAAAAATTGCAGGATTGTACTGCTTATTATAGGGTCCACGACTGAGGTGGCGACCCTCCAGCAGGCGCTGTCCGAGGCCGAGAAGAGAGCAGCCTCGGAGCGCGATGAGCGGGAGAAATTTAAGGCGCAGGTCGGCGAGGCGCAGCAAGAGCTTCAGGCTCTCATGAAAAAACATGAGAGTTTGGAGCTTGACTCTAAAACGCGAGCGTCCGAGCTCGCCGCGGCCGTCAAGATTGCCGAGTCTGCCAAGGCCGAAGCCCAGAAGGCCCTTGATGAATTGGATGCGGTGAAAAAGATAGCGGCGGGTAAGGCATTCTTTATGCAAAGCAGACATATAAAAGTAAACTACTTGTTACTTACCCGAATCCGGAGTTCTCCAGGGGCATTCGCATATCTTCCCCGCAGCATATCCGATGCCGCCGCACTCTACCGAGCCGAAGAGGGCAGCTCGACGGAGAAGGTGTTCTGGTTTCAGTACGCTGAGGCTGGACACCCTGTGCCCTTGAGCGACCAGCTGAAGCAGCTGGTCGAGCTCCAAAAGGCGGCCAAACAGGCCATGAAGGGCTTCATAGTTCGGCTGTGGCCTGGAGAGGCCCTGCCTGGGAGCTACTTCGTACTGGTACGGCGGCTGGTGGAGGCCTGTCCAAGGCTCGAGGTTATCAAGCGCTCCGTCTGCATCAAAGGTGCCCGTAGGGCCCTTGCCCGTGCAAAGGTGCACTGGGGTAAGCTGGACGGTGAGAAGCTTGTGAGGGATGGGCCGCCGCCGGGGAAGGAGCATCGCAAGCCCGAGAACTATTACAAGGATGTTCTCACTGGTGCCCGCCTTATGGCGGATGAATATACCAAGGATGTAATTTTTGAATGAACTCGCTCGTGTTTATCCTGTGCGCTGAAAACTTGTTCATTTGCGCGAAGCAATGCTTGTTGAATTTAAAATATTATTTTCTGTGCGGTCGTTTATCAAAAAATTGAGAGATGGCTAGTCGTCGGCTTCCGCCCCCATGCCACTAGTGCTGGGGTGTTCGGGATAAACCTGAGCGCTCTTTTTCCCATGTTTGGGTCCTTCGAGGGAGGCGCTCAGCACAACGAACAAGGCAATCGGACTATAATGCTTGAACACTCTCACTTAGCCATAGAACTTTATAATTTTAAATTTCGGCGAAGCCCCTAGTTTTCGGAAGACCGAGTTCGGGGCGCTATCCACGCCTTGGCCGGACAAAATCCGGTTCTTCGCTCTAAGCGGCATAGGTCTTTAAGGACCCGAAAAACCTCTCGAACAGCGACCGGTCTCTCGCCTTATCATGACAGTCAGTTTTAGCTTTCTCTACTGAGGTGCTCCGCCCAGCTCAACTAGGGCACAATCGCAGTAGTTCTCTTAGTGCTACCTTAGCCGATATAGCAGAACATAAGGCACCAAAACATAGGAGCCGGGCAAACCCAACTATTGACCCAAATCATGATTCGGAGCCGATGCATATAGTGCTATAAGTCCGGGGTGCCGCACTTATGAAGTGTTCAGACTTCTTACACCATATTAAGGGGTACTGAAGCTCCTGGCGTATTTTGCCGTACCACAGTGTATGGGTGCCACATGTCATTAATGAACATATATATAAAAAGAGGAAAATGTAAAAAATAGACAAAAGCTATGCATTGTTTATAGAAAGGCTGTTATCTAAGCAGAACGATACAAATAGTGCGATAAGCAAAAGAAATTGGACTATTTAACATGTCCTGGCCAGGGGCAGGCCGCGGAATTGTATTCAAAATAGGTATACTGCTCGTAATAGAGACCACCTGGGAGTTCCATAATGCGGCATGGCTTGTCTGCTTTCCTGGATCTTGCATCGTTTGTGCGACAGTTGAATTGCCGAACAGGTAATCCGAAGTGACGAGTCCTGAAAGTAGGAAAAAGTTTAAAAAAGAATTCGGCAGCCCCTAGTACGGTTTAGGCCATGTTTTGGGCGTGCCGTGATGGTGCCCCTCCCCTTGTGCCCTTGGTATTTCAAGAGCGTAGTTATGTACGCGAAGCACTGGTTTTGCTATATCGCGAGGGCTAGGGTTGGGGCCGCACTGCTACGCTAGCTCGGAACGTGCCAGGCGGTCTTGTTGTAGGTTACTCCGGGCGCACTTGACAATGTTCAGCTTTTTAAGGGCCGGACTAGAGAACTGCCTAGAGAGGCTGCTTTGTACTTCTGCTGCGAGCACTGCCGTGTGCTCCTCCGTTCGAAGGGAGCGTTCGGTGTTTCCGTTGACCGTGATTACTCCTCGAGGGCCTGGCATCTTGAGCTTGAGGTATGCATAGTGCGGTACCGCATTGAACTTTGCGAATGCGGTTCGCCCGAGCAGTGCGTGATAGCCACTGCGGAACGGGACTATGTCAAAGATTAACTCCTCGCTTCGGAAATTATCCGGGGATCCGAAGACCACTTCTAGTGTAACTGAGCCTGTACAGTTGGCTTCTACACCTGGTATGACCCCTTTAAAGGTCGTTTTGGTGGGTTTAATCCTCCAGGGATCTATGCCCATTTTCCGCACTATATCCTGGTAAAGCAGGTTCAAGCTGCTGCCGCCATCCATGAGGACTCTTGTGAGATGAAATCCGTCAATAATTGGGTCAAGAACCAATGCGGCAAATCCGCCATGACAGATGCTAGTGGGATGGTCCTTACGATCAAAGGTGATCGGGCAGGAGGACCATGGGTTGAACTTTGGAGCGACTGGCTCCAGCGCGTATACGTCTCGTAGCGCACGCTTCCGCTCCCTCTTGGGGATGTGGGTTGCGTATATCATGTTCACCGTCCGCACTTGTGGGGGAAAACCCTTCTGTCCACTGCTGTTCGGCGGCCTGGGCTCCTCCTCGTCATCGCTATGCAGCCCCTTGTCTCTGTTTTCGGCTCTTAACTTGCCTGCCTGCTTGAACACCCAACAATCCCTGTTGGTGTGATTTGCTGTCTTTTCGGGGGTGCCATGTATCTGGCACAAGCGGTCGAGTATTCGGTCCAAACTGGACGGGCCCTGAGTATTTCTTTTGAATGGCTTTTTCCGCTGAACGGATTTATAGCCTCGGAATCCGGCATTTACTGCCGTATCCTCGTTGCTGTCGCTATTAATGCGGCGCTTTTGCTTGTTCCGGCGCGACCTGCCGCTTTTGTCCTTGGTATCCGAATTGCCAAGGTTCTTGGTTAAGTTGTTGCTGCGAGCTAGCCAGCTGTCTTCTCCCGCGCAAAAGCGGGTCATGAGTGTCGTGAGGGCTGCCATAGATTTCGGCTTTTCCTGTCCCAGGTGCCGGGCAAGCCACTCGTCACGGATATTATGCTTGAAGGCTGCTAGGGCCTCCGCATCCGGACAGTCGACTATTTGATTTTTCTTTGTTAGGAACCGTGTCCAGAATTGCCTGGCCGATTCCTCTGGCTGCTGGATTATGTGGCTTAGGTCATCGGCGTCCGGTGGTCGTACATAAGTGCCCTGGAAGTTGTCAAGGAATGCGGCTTCCAGGTCCTCCCAAGAACCGATTGAGTCTGCTGCCAAGCTATTGAGCCAATGCCGGCCGGTCCCTTAAGTTTGAGCGGGAGGTATTTGATGGCATGTAGATCGTCACCGCGGGCCATGTGGATATGAAGGAGATAATCTTCGATCCATACCGCAGGATCTGTTGTGCCATCGTATGATTCGATGTTTACGGGTTTGAAGCCCTCAGGGATTTTATGATCCATTACTTCATCTGTGAAGCATAGTGGGTGTGCGGCGCCTCTGTACTGGGCTATATCACGACGCAACTCAAAGGAGCTTTGTCCATTGTGTTCGGCCCGACCGGATTTATTGTATCCGGAGTGACGATCACCGTCACGTGCCGTGGGGCGCCCGCGCGATCCGTAGATCGATCTTGTTTGCCTTGCCTTGTCCTCAAGTATATCTCGCAGGTCTGGCGCATTTTCCCGTGCCTTAGCATGTTTTGAGCGGCGTCGGGGCATGGCTTGAGTGGAGGGTTTGGAGGCCTCTCTGTCGCGGCCACGAGGTGGCCGGTCGGCCATGTCATGCTCTGGTGATGTAGGTGCTTCCTCCTCTAATCGGGGTAGCAGCCTGCGCTTTCAGTAACGCTTGGAGGGGCGTTCGAGTTCATGCTCTTCGGCCGCAAGGACTTCAGTCCATCTGTCAGCTCACAAATCTTGATCAGCTCTAAGCTGTTGCTACTTTTTCTTGAGGCTGCTTGTCGTCGCTAAAAGCCTGCGTTTGAAACGCTATTGTTCGGCGGGGTCTGATGGTATGACGAATTCGTCGTCGTCGAGGCTTGCCTCGTCTTCGGAGGGAGGCATATAGTTATCGTCCTCAACCTCTCGGTCTGCCGCTCTCTCATGAGGGCTGGCTTCTCCATCTTCCTGCATCGAATCTTGCTGGAGGGGGTGTTCTTCGGCGCTATCCGGAGTAGTATTATCTACAGTGCCAGAATCACCGTTTTTGCTTTGGCGGGATTTAGAACGGCGCAGCTGACGCCGGTGCTTGGGATGTTTCTTAGAGGTGTCATCCCCCGCTTTTCCATTGCCATCCCCATCTTTTGGAGTGTCCACCATATATATGTCATATGACGAGGTGGCCTTCCAGCGCCCTACAGGTGCTGGTTCCTGTTCGTCTCCTGCATCGTCGTCCATACCGTCGATGTCTTCGGAGTCGAAGTCGAGCATGTCGGTTAAATCGTCGATAGTGGCTACGAAGTGGGTGGTGGGTGGGCTTTGAATTTCTTCATCGTCCGTACCCCATCCTTGCTGACCATAGTCCGGCCAGGGCTCTCCTGATAAAGAGAGAGACTTTAGTGAGTTCAGGATGTCGCCGAAGGGCGAGTGCTGAAAGATGTCCGCGGCAGTGAACTCCATGATCGGCGCCCAATCGGATTCGATCGGCAGGGGCGCGGGGGGTTTGGAGTCCGGAGAGGAATCCGGATCCTCAGAGTCACGGGTCATGCAGAGTGCGGGGCTGGTGTTCGGCTCGATCGCCTTTGAGATCGCAGCCCCTGAGGTGGCGTCCAACCGCTCATCCTCGATCGGCGCCGCAGGCTCCGAATTAAGGGTCGGAATCGGCGCGCGTGCGGCCTCCAGGACACTGTTCGGCGGCAGAGCTAGATCATGCCCATCGAGACAGTGCGGCGCGCTTGGCTGTGGCTCGAATCCGTCGAAGATCAAGTCCCCGCGGATGTCAGACGTGTAGTTCAAACTTCCAAACCTGACCTGATGGCCAGGGGCATAGCTTTCTATCTGCTCCAGGCAGCCAAACGAATTGGCCCGCAGTGCGAAGCCGCCGAAGACGAAGATCTGTCCGGGGAGAAAAGTCTCACCCTGGACCGCATCGTCGTTGATGGTCAAAGGAGCCATCGGGCCTAAAAGTGACGACACAGAGGAAATCTCAATGAAAGCACCAATGTCGGTGTCAAAACCGGCGGATCTCGGGTAGGGAGTCCCGAACTGTGCGTCTAGGCGGATGGTAACAGGAGACAAGGGACACAATGTTTTACCCAGGTTCGGGCCCTCTTGATGGAGGTAAAACCCTACGTCCTGCTTGATTAATATTGATGATATGGGTAGTACAGGAGTAGATCTACCACGAGATCAAGGAGGCTAAACCCTAGAAGCTAGCCTATGGTATGATTGTTGTATGTTGTAGTTGTTGTCCTACGGACTAAAACCCTCCGGTTTATATAGACACCGGAAAGGGTTAGGGTTACACAAAGTCGGTTACAATGGTAGGAGATCTAAATATCCGCATTGCCAAGCTTGCCTTCCACGCCAAGGAAAGTCCCCTCCGGACACTGGACGAAGTCTTCAATCTTGTATCTTCATAGTCCTGGAGTCCGGCTGAAGGTATAGTTCGGATGGCCGAACACCCCCTAATCCCGGACTCCCTCAATTTGGCTCAGGAAGTGTCCAATTATTTTCATTAGTCAACATATTATTCAATAGCAATTCAGCTTGATCAACTGTTCTTTCCTTGAAAACACAACCAACACAACTATCCAGGTGGTCTCTCGAAGCATCGGTTAGTCCATTACAAAAGATATCAAGTATTTCATTTTTCTTGAGTGGATGATCAGGCAAAGCATTAAGTAATTGGAGAAGCCTCCCCCAAGCTTTTGGGAGACTCTCTTCTTCAATTTGCACAAAATTATATATTTTCCTTAAGGCAACTTTGTTTCTGATGAGCGGGGAAATATTTAGCAGAGAAGTAATAAATCATATCCTGGGGACTACGCACACAACCAGGACTAAGAGAATTAAACCATATCTTAGCATCACCCTTTAATGAGAACGGAAATAATTTAAGGATATAGTAGTAGCAAGTTTTCTTATCATTAGTGAACAGGGTGGCTATATCATTTAATTTAGTAAGATGTGCCACAACAGTTTCAGATGCATAGCCATAGAAATGATTAGATTCAACCAAAGTAATTATCTCAGTATCAACAGAGAAATCATAATCCTTATCAGTAACAAAGATAGGTGAAGTAGCAAAAGCATGGTCATATTTCATTCTAGCATTCAGAGATTTTTCTTTCAGCTTAGCTAATAATTTCTTAAGATCACTCCTATCATTGCAAGCAAGAAAGTCTCTAGCAGTTTCTTCATCCATAACATAACCCTCAGGCACAACACGCAATTCATATCTAGGGGGAGAATCTTCATCATCAATATTATCAGTTTCAATAATTTCATTCTCTATAGCCCTAGCAAGTTGTCCATCAAGAAATTCACCTAGTGGCACAGTAGTATCAAGCATAGAAGTAGTTTCATCATAAGTATCATGCATAGCGGAAGTGGCATCACCAATAACATGCGACATATCAGAATTAATAGCAGAAGCAGGTTTAGGTGTCGCAAGCTTACTCAAAACAGAAGGTGAATCAAGTGTGGAGCTAGATGGCAGTTCCTTACCTCCCCTCGTAGTTGAGGGAAAAATCTTAGTTCTTTCATCTTTCAAGTTCCTCATAGTGACCAGCAGATATAAATCCCATGTGACTCAAAGAATAGAGCTATGCTCCCCGGAGACGGCGCTAGAAAATAGTCTTGATAACCCACAAGTATAGGGGATCGCAACAGTTTTCGAGGGTAGAGTATTCAACCCAAATTTACTGATTTGACACAAGGGGAGCCAAAGAATATTCTCAAGTATTAGAGTTGAGTTGCCAATTCAACCACACCTGGATAACTTAGTATCTACAACAACGTATTTAGTAGCAAAGTAGTATGGAGGTAACGGCAACGGTGATAAAAGTAACAGTAGTAGTTTTGTAGTAATTGTAACGGTGGCAACGGTAAAGTAACTAAGCAAAGAGAAATATGTGAAAAGCTCGTAGGCATTGGATCGGTGATGGAGAATTATGCCAGATGCGATTCCTCATGCGGAAGTGATAACATAGGGTGACACAGAACTAGCTCCAATTCATCAATGTAATGTAGGCATGTATTCTGAATATAGTCATACGTGCTTATGGAAAAGAACTTGCGTGACATCTTTTGTCCTACCCACCCATGGCAGCGGGGTCCTATTGGAAAGTAAGGCATATTAAGGCCTCCTTTTAATAGAGTACCGGACCAAAGCATTAACACTTAGTGAATACATGAACTCCTCAAACTACGGTCATCACCGGTAATGGTCCCGATTATTGTCACTTTGGGGTTAACGGATCATAACACATAATAGGTGACTATAGACTTGCAAGATAGGATCAAAAACTCACATATATTCATGAAAACATAATAGGTTTAGATCTGAAATCATGGCACTCGGGCCCTAGTGACAAGCATTAAGCATAGCAAACTCATAGAAACATCAATCTCAGAACATAGTGGATACTAGGGATCAAACCCTAACAAAACTAACTCGATTATATGGTAAATCTCATCGAACCCATCACCGTCCAGCAAGCCTATGATGGAATTACTCACGCACAGCGGTGAGCATCATGAAATTGGTGATGGAGGATGGTTGATGGTGACGATGGTGACGGATTCCCCTCTCCGGAGCCCCGAACGGACTCCAGATCAGCATTCCCGAGAGAGGATAGGGCTTGGCGGCTGTTCTGTATCGTAAAACGCGATGAGTCCTTCTCTCTGTTTTTTTATCCCCAAACATGAATATATAGAGTTGGAGTTGAGGTCGGTGGAGCACCAGGGGGCCCGCGAGGCAGGGGGCGCGCCCTGGGGGGTAGGCGCGCCCCCACCCTCATGGACAGGTTGTGGGCTCCTGGCCTTGATTCTTTCGCCAGTATTTTTCATTAATTCTAAAAATAATCTCTGTTGATTTTCAGGTCATTTCGAGAACTTTTATTTCTGCACAAAAATAACACCATGGCAATTTTGCTGAAAACAGCGTCAGTCCGGGTTAGTTCCATTCAAATCATGCAAGTTAGAGTCCAAAACAAGGGCAAAAGTGTTTGAAAAAGTAGATACGATGGAGACGTATCATCGACGGGCCCCTATTCCAGGGCGGCACCCTGATGCCCACCTACTCGACCCCGTCATCCTCGCTACTCCATGCTGACGAGGCGCACCGTTCCGTCGTCCACGTCCAGACGCCGCCAATCTCCAAGCTGGAGTTCGCTGATACGTCCATTTTGCATCATGTTTTCCTACTGTTATTTATGATGTTTTTATGCATAATAATGCTTTTTTGGAGTAATTCTAATGCCTTCCCTCATAATTTGCAAGGTACACATAAAGAGGGAGAATTCCGACAGATGGAAATCTGGACCTGAAAAAGCTATGTCAGGCTACCTATTCTGCACAACTCCAAACAAACTGAAACTTTAAGGAGAATTTTTATGTAATATATGAAGAATATTGGAGAAAATAAGTAGTAGAGGAGGCCCACTAGGTGAGCACAACCCATCTGGGCGCGCCAGGGAGCCCAGGCGCGCCCTGGTGGGTTGTGCTCACCCAGGCCCACCTCTGGTGCCCATCTTCTGGTATATAAGTCATTTTGACCTAGAAAAAATAAGGAGAGGACTTTCGGGACGGAGCGCCACCGTCTCGAGGCGGAACTTGGGTAGGAACACTTTTGCCCTCCGGCGGAGCGATTCCGCTGGGGGAACTTCCCTCCCAGAGGGGGAAATCATCGTCATCATCATCACCAACAACTCTCCCATCTTAGGGAGGGAAATCTCCATCAACATCTTCAACAACACCATCTCATCTCAAACCCTAGTTCATCTCTTGTGTTCAATCTTGCTACCGGGACTATAGATTGGTGCTTGTGGGTGACTAGCAGTGTTGATTACATCTTGTAGTTGATTACTATATGGTTTATTTGCTAGAAGATTATATGTTCAGATCCATTATGCTATTTTATACCCCTCTGATCTTGAGCATGATTATCATTTGTGAGCAGTTACTTTTGTTCTTGAGGCCACGGGAGAAATCATGTTGCAAGTAATTGATGACCCACAAGTATAGGGGATCAATTGTACCTCTTTTCGATAAGTTAGAGTGTTGAACACAACGAGGAGTAGAAGGAAATGACAAGTAGTTTTCAGTAAGGTAATGTTTGCAAGTGCTGAAATTGTAAGTAACGGAGTAGTTTGATAGCAAGATAATTTGTAATGAGCAAGTAATGATAGTAGTAACAAAAGTGCAGCAAGGTAGCCCAATCCTTTTAAGGCAAAGGACAGGCCAAAATGATCTCTTATGATAAGCAAAGCGTTCTTGAGGGTACGCGGGAATTTCATCTAGTCACTTTCATCATGTTGGTTCGATTTGTGTTCGCTACTTTGATCATTTGATATGTGGGTGGACCGGTGCTTAGGTGCTGTTCTTACTTGAACAAACCTCCTACTTATGATTAACCCTCCAGCAAGCATCCACAACTACGAGAAAAGTATTAAGAATAAATTCTAACCATACCATTAAACTTTTGGATCCAATCGGTCCCTTACGGAATAGCGCATAAACCGGGGTTTAAGCTTCTGTCACTCTCGCAACCCATCATATAATTGCTACTCCAAAATGCATTCCCTTAGGCACAAATATGGTGAAGTGTCATGTAGTCGACGTTCACATGACACCACTAAGTGAATTTCCAGCTGCCGGAATTCTCCCTCTTGGTGTATACCTTGCATATTATGAGAGAAAAGGCACTAGAATTACTCCAAAAAGCTTTATTATGGATTAAAACATCATAAATAATAGTAAGAAAACATGATGCAAAATGGACGTATCAACTCCCCCAAGATTAGACCTCGCTTGTCCTCAAGCGAAAACCGAAATCGAAAAACATGTCCACATGCTTTGAGAGAGAGAGGTGTCGATAAAAACAAAATACGGATATAGAAGCATCATGTTTATTATTATAACAATAGCAAAATTAAACATAAGACTTTTATCATAGAACTTTTATCATATACCTCTCATGAATAAGTAACAATTCATCACACAATCGAAGTATAAAGCAAATACTCTATTAGAAACCAACAAACTATGTTCTCAGTCAACTTTGCAACTACAATTCATCATCTTTTCAGGAAGGGTCTCGTATTGGAGCCTTTAGGCAAGTCCATATACTCAACCATCATATAGTATTCTATGATTGCTAACACTCACCGCGTACACATGAGAAAAACATTTCAACCGGACACATAGAAAGATAGGGGCTTATAGTTTCGCCTCCGAACGTACTCACCTCAAGGGTGATGTGAACGATAATAACTCATGCTATCTATATTCAACTGGACATATGTGCCTAGATCTTTCCTCACCACGTGATGCTTGCCAAAGGAGAAAATAAAAAGGAATAGAAGGAAAACTTTGACTCTTTGCATAAAAGTAAATACATGAAAGTGAAAGATAGGCCCTTCACAGAGGGAAGCAGAGGTTTGCATGCGCTTATTTGTTTGTATGATCAACCCCTTAGTCCAAAAGAACGTCATGTTGCATTGCCCCTTGTGATAGCGACCTTTATTATGCAGCCTGTCGCTTTTATTCTTCACCATCACAAGTTCGTGCAATGCTCAATTTTCTCTTACACTAAATGATCTCACACATTTAGAAGAAATTTTTATTGCCTTTTTGCACCGATGACAACTTACTTGAGGGATCTTGCTCAATCCCTAGGTAGGTATGGTGGACACTTGAAAATAAGATTTGGGTTTAAGGGTTTTTGGATGCACAAGTAGTATCTCTACTTAGTGCGGAATATTTGGCTAGCAAAGATAGGGGGCAAGCACCACATGTTGAAGGATCTATGGCAATATGACTTCTACGTGAATATAAACAAACATAAACCATTAAGTTGTCTTCCTTGTCCAACGTCAACAATTTTGGCATATTATATTTTGATCAGGGCTCACAATCACACAATATTTATAGGATAGTATATTTATATGTGAATCTTCTCTTCCATTATTAATTCTTTCATGAGTTGAATCATTGACTAATGCTATGTTTATCAATCTCTAACAAAATTTTCTACTTAAACTTTTCCTTATGTGGTGCCATCGCCTACCATAGGATTAGTATATGATCTTATTGATTTATTTCCTTCCTTTTATTTATTTCCTTTCTTATTTTTTTCTTTATTTGCAACATGAGAGTAAAGAAAGCAAAAACTCAAACTAAACTTTATTATATAACTTGCACACGATTACAAGGATAGATCACTAAGCAAACTCTCAAAAAAGAAAGGATCGAACTAACTTTATTTCATCTAAAGCAAAAAGATCGAACTAACATAAGTAAAAGCAAAAAGATAGTGGGATGATACGATACCGGGGCACCTCCCCCAAGCTTGGCGGAATCCAAGGGGAGTGCCCATACCCGATACTCAATTCTCCTTTGGTGGTGAAAAAGATGATGGTGGTGATGAGGCGATCCTATCCTTAAGGATTAAGAGATTCTCCAACCGACGGATGACGCTCCGGAGATGGATGATATGCTCTTGACGCAGAATATTTTCGCGAGTGAGCTACTTATTTTGTATGCGAACTATTTCAATGGCGCAAAAATCTTCGATCTCAGCAGGAGTAAGGTGAGTAAGGTAGGGCTTAAGGGTATCATCTTCCTCCTCCTCAGCAAGCAGTGCTTGTGCTGCCACCGGGGATGGATCTACGGCAGCTTCCTTGCCCTTGTCTCCCTTGGTGACGTCCATAGGATCCTTCCTCTTCGTATCGATCTTCATCAACCAAGCATCTTCTTCCATGTTGTTGGAGGAGCAGGAAGACATGACGTCTGGCTTGATGAATCTGACCGGAAACAGCAAGAAAAGAGAACAGAGGATTTGTTCGCAATACGGTGGTTAACAGGTGCGCGAAGTATATATAGATTTTTTATCTTGGAGGACAAGCATACGGAAGAAAAACGGAGTCCGGAAGGTGTCCCAGGTGGGCACAACCCACCTGGGCGCGTGCTACCTCTTGAGCACTGCGTTGGTTTTCCCTTGAAGAGGAAAGGGTGATGCAGCAAAGTAGCGTAAGTATTTCCCTCAGTTTTTGAGAACCAAGGTATCAATCTAGTAGGAGACTACACGCAAGTCGCCTCGTACCTACACAAACAAATAGGAACCTTGCAACCAACGCGATAAAGGGGTTGTCAACCCCTTCACGGCCACTTGCAAAAGTGAGATCTGATAGAGATAATAAGATAAATATTTTTGGTATTTTTATGATATAGATTGAAAGTAAAGATTGCAAAGTAAAATAGATTGGAAACTTATATGATGGAAAATAGACCCGGGGCCATAGGTTTCACTAGTGGCTTCTCTCAAGATAGCATAAGTATTACGGTGGGTGAACAAATTACTGTCGAGCAATTGATAGAAAAGTGCATGATTATGAGAATATCTAGGCATGCTCATGTATATAGGCATCACGTCTGTGACAAGTAGACCGACTCCTGCCTGCATCTACTACTATTACTCCACACATCGACCGCTATCCAGCATGCATCTAGAGTATTAAGTTCATAAGAACAGAGTAACGCATTAGGCAAGATGACATGATGTAGAGGGATAAACTCAAGCAATATGATATAAACCCCATATTTTTATCCTCGATGGCAACAATACAATGCGTGCCTTGCTGCCCCTGCTGTCACTGGGAAAGGACGCCACAAGATTGAACCCAAAGCTAAGCACTTCTCCCATTGCAAGAAAGATCAATCTAGTAGGCCAAACCAAACTGATAATTCGAAGAGACTTGCAAAGATAACAAATCATACATAAAAGAATTCAGAGGAGATTCAAATATTGTTCATAGATAATCTTGATCATAAACCCACAATTCATCGGGTCTCGACAAACACACCGCAAAAATAATTACATCGAATAGATCTCCAAGAAGATCAAGTAGAACTTTGTATTGAGATCCAAAGAGAGAGAAGAAGCCATCTAGCTAATAACTATGGACCCGAAGGTCTGTGGTAAACTACTCACACATCATCGGAGAGGCTATGGTGTTGATGTAGAAGCCCTCCGTGATCGATTCCCCCTCCGACAGAGTGCTGGAAAAGGCCACAAGATGGGATCTCACGGGTACAGAAGGTTCCGGTGGTAGAAATAGGGTATCGTGGTGCTCCTAGATGTTTTTGGGGTATATGGATATATATAGGAGGAAGAAGTAGGTCGGTGGAGCTGCGAGGAGCCCACGAGGGTGGGGGCGTGCCCAGGGGGGCAGGTGTGCCTCCCTGCCTCGTGGCCTCCTTGCTTCTTTGTTGACGTCCACTCCAAGTCCCCTGGATCACGTTTGTTCCAAAAATAACTCTCCCGAAGGTTTCATTTTGTTTGGATTCCGTTTGATATTCCTTTTCTGCGAAACACTGAAATAGGCAAAAAAACAACAATTTGCGCTGGACCTTCGGTTAATAGGTTAGTCACAAAAATAATATAAAAGTACTTAGTAAAGCCCATTAAACATCCAAAACAAATAATATAATAGCATGGAACAATAAAAAATTATAGATGCGTTGGAGACATATCAAGCATCCCCAAGCTTAATTCCTGCTCGTCCTCGAGTAGGTAAATGATAAAAACATAATTTTTGATGTGGAATGCAACCTAGCATATTTCTCAATGTAATTTCCTTTATTGTGGCATGAATGTTCAGATCCGAAAGATTCAAGACAAAAGTTTAATATTGACATGAAAATAATAATACTTCAAGCATACTAACAAAGCAATCATGTATTCTCAAAATAACATGGCCAAAGAAAGTTATCCCTACAAAATCATATAGTATGGCTATGCTCTATCTTCATCACACAAAGTATTTAATCATGCACAACCTCGATGACAAGCCAAGCAATTGTTTCATACTTTTGATGTTCTCAAACTTTTTCAATATTCACGCAATACATGAGCGTGAGCCATGGAAATAGCACTATATGTGGAATAGAATGGTGGTTGTGGAGAAGACAAAAAGGAGAAGATAGTCTCACATCAACTAGGCGTATCAACATGCTATGAAGATGACCATCAATAGATATCAATGTGAGTGAGTAGGGATTGCCATGCAACGGATGCACCAGAGCTATAAGTGTATGAAAGCTCAACAAAAGAAACTAAGTGGGTGTGCATCCAACTTGCTTGCTCATGAAGAACTAGGGCATTTTGAGGAACCCATCATTGGAATATACAAGCCAAGTTCTATAATGTAAAATTCCCACTAGTATATGAAAGTGACAACATATGAGACTCTCTATTATGAAGAACATGGTGCTACTTTGAAGCACAAGTGTGGTAAAAGGATAGTAACATTGTCCCTTCTCTCTTTTTCTCTCATTTTTTTATTTTTATTTTTTATTTGGGCCTTTTCCTCCTTTTTTGTGGCCTCTTTTTTTTCCGTCCGGAGTTTCATCCCGACTTGTGGGGGAATCATAGTCTCCATCATCCTTTCCTCACTTGGGACAATGCTCTAATAATGATGATCATCACACTTTTATTTACTTACAACTCAATACTTGGAAAAAAATATGACTCTATATGAATGCCTCCGGCGGTGTACCGGGATGTGCAATGACACATGAGTGACATGTATGAAAGAATTATGAACGGTGGCTTCTCCACAAATACTATGTCAACTACATGATCGTGCAAAGCAATATGACAATGATGAAGCATGTCATAACAAACGGAACAGTGGTAAGTTGCATGGCAATATATCTCGGAATGGGTATGGAAATGCCATAATAGGTAGGTATGGTGGCTGTTTTGAGGAAGGTATATGGTGGGTGTATGATGCTGGCGAAAGGTGCACGATATTAGAGAGGCTAGCAATGGTGGAAGGGTGAGAGTGCGTATAATCCATGGACTCAACATTAGTCATAAAGAACTCACATACTTATTGCAAAAATCTATTAGTTATTGAAATGAAGTACTACGCGCATGCTCCTAGGGGGATAGATTGGTAGGAAAATACCATCGCTCGTCCCCGACAACCACTCATAAGGAAGACAATCAAAAAATAAATCATGCTCCGACTTCATCACATAATGGTTCACCATACGTGCATGCTACGGGAATCACAAACTTTAGAACAAGTATTTCTCAAATTCACAACTACTCAACTAGCATGACTCTAATATCACCATCTTCATATCTCAAAACAATCATCAAGTATCAAACTTCTCATAGTATTCAATGCACTTTGTATGATAGCTTTTATTATACCCATCTTGGATGTTCATCATATTAGGACTAATTTTATAGCCAAAGCAAACTACCATGCTGTTCTAAAAGACTCTCAAAATAATATAAGTTAATCATGAGAAATCAATAAGTTCTATAAAATAAAACCACCACCGTGCTCTAAAAAGATATAAGTGAAGCACTAGAGCAAAATTATCTAGCTCAAAAGATATAAGTGAAGCACATAGAGTATTCTAATAAATTCCGATTCATGTGTGTCTCTCCCAAAAGGTGTGTACAACAAGGATGATTGTGGTAAACTAAAAAGCAAAGATTCACATCATACAAGACGCTCCAAGCATAACACATATGATGTGGTGAATAAAAATATAGCCTCAAGTAAAGTTACCGATAGACGAAGACGAAAGAGGGGATGCCTTCCGGGGCATCGCCAAGCTTAGGCTTTTGGTTGTCCTTGAATTTTACCTTGGGCTGTGATACATCTCCATTGTATCTACTTTTCCAAACAATTTTTCCCTTGTTTTGGACTCTAACTTGCATGATTTGAATGGAACTAACCCGGACTGACGCTGTTTTCAGCAGAATTGCCATGGTGTTATTTTTGTGCAGAAACAAAAGTTATCAGAATGACCTGAAACTTCACGGAGAATATTTTTGGAATATATAAAAAATACTGGCGAAAGAATCAAGACCAGGGGGCCACACCCTACCCACGAGGGGGGCGCCTACCCCCTAGGCGCGCCCCCTGCTTCGTGGGCCCCCTGGTGCTCCACCGACCTCAACTCCAACTCCATATATTCAAGTTCGGGGAGAACAAAATCAGAGAGAAGGATTCATCGCGTTTTATGATACGGAGCCGCCGCCAAGCCCTAATCTCTCTCGGGAGGGCTGACCTGGAGTCCGTTTGGGGCTTCGTAGAGGGGAATCCTTCGCCGTCGTCCTCATCAACCTTCCTCCATCACCAATTTCATGATGCTCACCGTCGTGCGTGAGTAATTCCATCATAGGCTTGCTGGATGGTGATGGGTTGGATGAGATTTATCATGTAATTGAGTTAGTTTTGTTAGGGTTTGATCCCTAGTATCCATTATATTCTGAGATTGATGTTGCTATGACTTTGCTATGCTTAATGCTTGTCACTAGGGCCCGAGTGCCATGATTTCAGATCTGAACCTATTATGTTTTCATGAATATATGTGAGTTCTTGATCCTATCTTGCAAGTCAATAGTCACCTATTATGTGTTATGATCCGTTAACCCCGAAGTGACAATAATCGGGATACTTACCGGTGATGACCGTAGTTTGAGGAGTTCATGTATTCTCTAAGTGTTAATGCTTTGGTCCGGTACTCTATTAAAAGGAGGCCTTAATATCCCTTAGTTTCCAATAGGACCCCGCTGCCACGGGAGGGTAGGACAAAAGATGTCATGCAAGTTCTTTTCCATAAGCACGTATGACTATATTCGGAATACATGCCTACATTACATTGATGAATTGGAGCTAGTTCTATGTCACCCTATGTTATAACTATTGCATGAGGAACCGCATCCGACATAATTCTCCATCACCGATCCAATGCCTACGAGCTTTTCACATATTGCTCTTTGCTTAGTTACTTTTCCGTTGCCACTGTTATAATTACTACAAAACTATTACTATTACTTTTGCCACCGTTACCATTACTGCCATGCTACTTTGCTACTAAATACTTTGCTGTAGATATTAAGTTATCCAGGTGTAGTTGAATTGACAACTCAAATGCTAATACTTGAGAATATTCTTTGGCTCACCTTGTGTCGAATCAATAAATTTGGGTTGAATACTCTACCCTCGAAAACTGTTGCGATCCCCTACACTTGTGGGTTATCAAGACTATTTTCCGGCGCCGTTGCCGGGGAGCATAAATCTATTCTTTGAGTCACTTGGGATTTATATCTGCTGATCACTATGAGGTACTTGAAAGACGAAAGAACTAAGATTTTCCCCTCAACTACGAAGGGAGGTGAGGAACTGCCATCTAGCTCTACACTTGATTAACCTTCTATTTTGAGTAAGCTTGCGACGCCTAAACCTGCTTCTGCCATTAATTCTGATATGTCACATGTTATTGATGATGCCACTTCTGCTATGCATGATGCTTATGATGAAACTACTTCTATGCTTGATACTACTGTGCCACTAGGTGAATTTCTTGATGAACAACTTGCTAGGGCTAGATAGAATGAAATTATTGAAACTAATAATATTGATGAAAGTGATGATGAAGATTCTCCACCTAGATATGAATTGCTTGTTGTGCCTGAGGGTTATGTTATGGATGAAGAAACTGCTAGAGACTTTCTTGCTTCCAATGATAGATATGATCTTAAGAAATTATTAGCTAAGCTTAAAGAAAAATCATTGAATGCTAGAATGAAATATGACCCTGCTTTTGCTACTTCACCTATCTGTATTTTCGATAAGGATTATGATTTCTCTGTCGATCCTGAGATAATTACCTTGGTTGAATCTGTACCTTTTTATGGCTATGAATCTGAAACTGTTGTGGCACATCTTACTAAATTAAATGATATAGCCACCGTGTTCACTAATGATGAGAAAACGCGCTACTATTATATCCTTAAGTTATTTCCATTCTCATTAAAGGGTGATGCTAAAACATGGTTTAATTCTCTTGATCCTGGTTGTGTGCGTAGTCCCTAGGATATGATTTATTACTTCTCTGCTAAATATTTCCTCGCTCATAAGAAACAAGCTGCCTTAAGGGAAATATATAATTTTGTTCAAATTGAAGAAGAGAGTCTCCCACAAGCTTGGGGGAGGCTTCTCCAATTACTTAATGCTTTCTCTGATCATCCTCTCAAGAAAAATGAAATACTTGAAATCTTTTTTAATGGACTAACCGGTGCTTCCAGAGACCACCTGGATAGTTGTGCTGGTTGTGTTTTCAGGGAAAGAATAGCTGATCAAGCTGAATTGTTATTGAATAATATGTTGACTAATGAAAATAATTGGACACTTCCTAAACCAACCCCTAAGCCAACTCCGAAGAAAAGGGGTATTCTATTTCTCAGTACTGAAGATATGCAAGAGGCAAAGAAATCTATGAAAGAAAAGGGTATTAAAGCTGAAGATGTTAAAAATTTACCACCTATTGAAGAAATACATGGTCTTGATAACCCGACACAGGTAGTAAAGGTAAATTATCTCTATAGATTTGATGAAGGTGATATTCCTTGTTAGAAGTCTTCCAACCATTGCTTAGATGAGTTTGATAATTTTATTGTTAAACAAGAAAACTTCAATGCTTATGTTGGTGGACAATTGAAACGTAATGCTTATATGATTGAACACTTGAGTGATTATATGTCTAGAGTTAAAGGTGAACTTAAACTCATTAGTAAACATGCTTCCATGGTTACCACTCAAGTAGAACAAGTGCTTAAAGCTCAAAATGATTTGCTCAATGAATTAAATAATAAGAAAAATGATAATGATGTTAGAGTTATAACTAAAGGGGTAAAATGACTCAGGAACCTTTGTATCCTGAGGGCCACCCTAAGAGGATTGAGCAACATTCTTAGAGAACTAATGTTGATGCACCTAGTCCTTCTAAGAAGAAGAAAAATAAAAAATGATAGGACTTTGCATGCTTCTAGTGAACCTGTTGTTGACACACCTGAGAATCCCAATGATATTTCTATCTGTGATGCTGAAACACAATCTGGTAATGAACATGAACCTAGTGATAATGTTAATGATAATGTTCATGTTGATGCTCAACCTAGCAATAATAATGATGTAGAGATTGAACATGTTGTTGATCTTGATAACCCACAAGCAAAGAATCAACGTTATGATAAGAGAGACTTTGTTGCTAGGAAGCACGGTAAAGTAAGAGAACCATGGGTTTAGAAACCCATGCCTTTTCCTCCCAAACCATCCAAGAAAAAGGATGATGAGGATTTTGAGTGCTTTGCTGAAATGATTAGACCTATCTTTCTGCGTATGCGTTTAACTGATATGCTTAAAATGAATCCTTATGCTAAGTACATGAAAGAAATTGTTACAAATAAAAGAAAGATACTGGAAGCTGAGATTTCCACCATGCTTGCTAATTATACTTTTAAGGGTGGAATACCTAAGAAACTTGGAGATCCAGGAGTACCAACTATACCGTGCTCCATTAAAAGAAACTATGTTAAAACTGCTTTATGTGATCTTGGAGCCGGTGTTAGTGTTATGCCTCTCTCTTTATATCGTAGACTTGATTTGAATAAGTTGACACCAACTAAAATATCTTTGCAAATGGCCGATAAATCAACTGCTATACCTATCGGTATTTGTGAGGATGTGCCTATTGTGGTTGCAAACGTTACTGTTTTAACGGACTTTGTTATTCTTGATATTCCTGAGGACGATAGTATGTCGATTATCCTTGGTAGACCCTTTTGAATACTGCAGGGGCTATTATTGATTGCAACAAAGGCAATGTCACTTTTCATGTTAATGGTAATGAGCATACGGCACACTTTTCGAGGAAACAACATCAAGTCCACAGTATCAATTCTATTGGAAAAATTCCAACGATTACTATTGGTGGTTTTGAATTTCCTCTTCCTACTGTCAAGAAGAAATATGATATTCTTATTGTTGGGGATGTGCATATCCCCGTTGAGGTAACCTAGAGTTATTCGAAATTTCTCCGGTTCCATGTTATTCGGAATGAGTTTGTTAACAAGACTTGATCAACCTTGTTAGTGGATTCCTTTTGATGATCATGGGATGGATGAAGTTAGAAAACACAACCTTTTGTACCCTCCTTTTACTTTCTGTTAGTTAGAATAAATAAAGAAAAAATAGTATTTTCTGTCTGTTTTCCGAATTATCCTTGCAATAAAAGGATACCCCAAAAATAAAAGTTCTCCAAATGCCATGAAATTGAAATATGATTTTTTCTAGAATATTTAAGAATATCTGGCAATGAGAACACATCGGGGGGAGCCAGCACCTGGCCACGAGGGTCCAGGGCGCGCCCCTGCCTCATGGGCCCCTGGTGGCCCCCCTCCACTTATTCCAGCACCCACACACTCCTTCCTCTAAAAAAAATCACCAACCAGCTCAAGCACGAGTTCTAGCTCATCTTGCTGCCATTTTCGATCTCCTTGCTTAAAGCTCCACTCATAAAACTGCTTCGGGGGATTGTTCTTCGGTATATGACTCCTCCAATGGTCCAATTAGTTTTTGTTCTAGTGCTTTATTCATTGTAAAATTTTGCTTCTTAGGTGACCCTGTTCTTGAGCTTGCATGTCAAATTTATTTGGTCCCAAGTAGTTCTAATGCATGATATAGTCTCTAGGAACTTGTGGGAGTAGTTGCTATCAATTTTGTTGAGTTTGGTTCACTTTTATTTTGAGTTACTAGAAATTTCAGAAATTTTCAGAAAATGATGAATAGATTATTGAGAGGCTCTTTGAGCCGAAGCTCGAAGGATAAGCAAAGTGAAGAGGATAAGAAGCCCAAATATAATCTCCCTCGCACCACGGAGGTTCGGCCGTGTGAATGGCCTTGTGATGATTTCTTGATAGCACCCGGGATTCATGATGATTTTTATTATTTGGCTAAGAATGCAGGCCTCACCGACTTTCTCTACGATAGCTCGATCAGTATTTCCTACTCACTAATATTTTTGTGCAAAATTTTCACTTCCATGCTAGGAGATCACTACCTTTGGTGGATTTTTATTTATATGATGAGTATAAGGAGATGTCACTTTATGAATTTTGTGGGGTTTGCAAGTTGCCCTTTGAGGGCAGCATAGAGGAACCACATCGTAACGATGTGGAAGGGTTTATTGATATGATCTATGTAGGGAAGACGAGGAAGGTTTTTGATGCAAGAATTACTAGCATACACTTTCCTATTCTACGCTACTTTGCAATATTTGCTAGTAGATTCTTAATTGGTCGCGGGAACTATGGAAACCTTAGCGCCCCTGATATTGTTATTTTGTGCCATGCTTTGTTTCGCGATAACACTTTTAGTTTAGGCACTATTGTTGCCAAGCGGTTAAATCTGAACCGTACGAAGGGAACCATCTTTGGAGGTATCTTTGCTTCACGGCTTACTAAATATTTTGAGATACCTATTAGACATTATGAGAAAGAAGAAAAGTTGCTGCCCCTGTCTTTCCAGATTATAAGAGTATGGTAGCACATGACTTTATTGTTAAAAATAAGAAGAAACTGCTCAAGTATAATTTGATATTAGATAAAAATTATTGTGAGTTTATTACCTTGCCTATGCCCTCTTTGTTTAACATGTTTTCAGGCACGTACCCCATTTTGCCGGAGGCCATTCATGCATATTTGAGCGCGACACCTGCTTCAGAGGCTGAGCTGGAGCCACAACTTGACCCCTATCGGCAGTCTATTTATCAGTGGGATCCGGAGGAGATCGCCAACCAGTGGCACCCCGAGGATCCTCCTCAGTACACTAGAGAGGACCACTTTGATCCATGGGCATAGACCAACTTAGGCCAAAAGCCTAAGCTTGGGGGAGTACGTATTTCTCGCCGACATTACATTCATGTTCAAACACTCATGCCAGTTGTCGGTCCTCATACTTTTTCATTGTACTATCCATGCTAGTTTATTTTCTATTTTAAGCCTTCTTCTTGTGTGTTTAACCAAAAAAATTAGTTGTATCTTTTAGCTAGTTTACTTTTCATGCCTGTAGTAGTAATTAAAAACAAAACCCAAAAAATTTTCTCGTTCTTCTTTTGCTTGTTGGGAGCTTCCCGTGTAAATAGTTTTATTTCTTTTCTTTGGGGGTCGAGAGGAGAAGACCATAATGAAAATGTTGAAATGGCTCTTATATGAATTATTGTTTATTTAACCAAGAGCCCATATTATCTTGTCTTCTCATGTGTATTAAGATGCTTGCAGATTCCAACTTAGTCCAATGCACGTGCACTATTATTATTATTCACACCATTCGGTCGTGCAAGTGAAAGGCAATAATGACGATGTATGATGGACTGATTGAGATGAGAGAAGCTGGTATGAACTCGACCCCTCTTGTTTTTGTAAATATGATTAGTTCACCGTTCCTGATACAGCCTATTATGAATGAAACATGTTTGCAATGACAATTAGAGATTATAGTTATGCATGCCATGCTTAATTAGCTAGGAGTTTATAATGGTTCACCCTGCGTGCCAACATGCTATTAAAATGGTTGTGATGTGGTATGATAGGGTGGTATCCTCCTTTCAATGATTCAAGTGGCTCGACTTGGCACATGTTCACGCATGTAGTTGAAACAAAATCAACATAGCCTCCACGATATTTATGTTCATGGTGGATTATATCCTACTCATGCTTGCACTCAATGTTTATTAATTTTAATGCATGTTCATGACTGTTGTCGCTCTCTAGTTGGTCGCTTCCCAGTCTCTTTCTAGCCTTCACTTGTACTAAGCGGGAATACTGCTTGTGCATCCACTTCCATAAACCCCAAAGTTATTCCATATGAGTCCACCATACCTTGCTATATGCGGTATCTACCTGGCGTTCCAAGTAAATTTGTATGTGCCAAACTCTAAACCTTCAAATGAAATTATGTTTTGCATGCTCGAATAGCTCATGTATCAACTAGGGTTGTCTGTATTTCCCATGCTAGGCGGGTTATTCTCAAGAGGAGTGGACTCCGCTCCTCACTCACGAGAAAATGGCTGGTCACCGGGATGCCCAGTCCCATGCTCAAATCAAAATAATTGCAAACAAAACTCCCCCAGGACTGTTGTTAGTTGGAGGCACCCGTTGTTTTGGGCCAGCCATGGATTGGTGCTTGTTGGTGGCGGGAGAGTATAAAATTTACCATTCTGTTTGGGAACCGCCTATAATGTGTATAACATGGAAGATATCGAGATCTCTCGGTTGTTATGTTGACAATGAAAGTATGCCGCTCAAAATATTATTTATCTCTATTTCAAAATCGAGCTCTTGCACCTCTACCAATCTCCGCTTCCCTCTGTGAAGGGCCTATCTATTTACTTTTATGTTGAGTCATCATCCTCTTATCAAAAAGCACCAGTTGGAGAGCACCGCTGTCATTTGCATCCATTACTATTAATTTATATTGAGTATGACTATGATTGGATCTCTTTTACCGTGAATTACAATGTTTAGTCAGTCCTTGATCTTCAGAGGTGCTCTGCATTTATGTTTTGCGGTCTCAGAAAGGGCCAGCGAAACACCATCTTGTTATATCATATTATGATTGTTTTGAGAAACTATTGTCATCCGAGATTTATTATTATTTACTTACCACTCAAAAATTGGAACTCAATACTTGGAACAAAATATGACTCTATATGAATCCCTCCAGCGGTGTACCGGGATGTGCAATGACTCATGAGTGACATGAATGAAAGAATTATGAACGGTGGCTTTGCCACAAATACTATGTTAACTACATGATCATGCAAAGCAATATGACAATGATGAAGCGTGTCATAACAAACGGAATGGTGGTAAGTTGCATGGCAATATATCTCGGAATGGCTATGGAAATGCCATAATAGGTAGGTATGGTGGCTGTTTTGAGGAAGGTATATGGTGGGTGTATGATACCGGCGAAAGGTGCACGGTATTAGAGAGGCTAGCAATGGTGGAAGGGTGAGAGTGCGTATAATCCATGGACTCAACATTAGTCATAAAGAACTCACATACTTATTGCAAAAATCTATTAGTTGTTGAAATGAAGTACTACGTGCATGCTCCTAGGTGGATAGATTGGTAGGAAAAGACCATCGCTCGTCCCCGACCGCCACTCATACGGAAGACAATCAACAAATAAATCATGCTCCGACTTCATCACATAACAGTTCACCATACGTGCATGCTACGGGAATCACAAACTTTAGAACAAGTATTTCTCAAATTCACAACTACTCAACTAGCATGACTCTAATATCACCATCTTCATATCTTAAAACAATATCAAGTATCAAACTTCTCATAGTATTCAATGCACTTTATATGATAGTTTTTATTATACCCATCTTAGATATTCATCATATTAGGACTAATTTTATAGCCAAAGCAAACTACCATGTTGTTCTAAAAGACTCTCAAAATAATATAAGTGAAGCATGAGGGATCAATAAGTTCTATAAAATAAAATCACCACCGTGCTCTAAAAAGATATAAGTGAAGCACTAGAGCAAAATTATCTAGCTCAAAAGATATAAGTGAAGCACATAGAGTATTCTAATAAATTCCGATTCATGTGTGTCTCTCCCAAAAGGTGTGTACAACAAGGATGATTGTGGTAAACTAAAAAGCAAACACTCACATCATACAAGACGCTCCAAGTAAAACACATATCATGTGGTGAATATAAATATTACCTCAAGTAAACTTACAGATAGACGAAGACGAAAGAGGGGATGCCTTCCGGGGCATCCCCAAGCTTAGGCTTTTGGTTGTCCTTGAATTTTACCTTGGGGTGTGATATGTCTCCATCGTATCTACTTTTCCAAACACTTTTGCCCTTGTTTTAGACTCTAACTTGCATGATTTGAATGGAACTAACCCCGACAGACGCTGTTTTCAGCAGAATTGCCATGGTGTTATTTTTGTGCAGAAACAAAAGTTCTCGGAATGACATGAAACTTCACGGAGAATATTTTTGGAATATATAAAAATACCGGCGAAAGAATCAAGACCAGGGGCCCACATCTGTCCCACGAGGGTGGGGGTGCGCCTACCCCCTGGGCGCGCCCCCTCCCTCGTGGGCCCCCTGGTGCTCCACCGACCTCAACTCCAACTCCATATATTCACATTCAGGGAGAAAAAAATCAGAGAGAAGGATTCATCATGTTTTACGATGCGGAGCCGCTGCCAATCCCTAATCTCTCTTGGGAGGGCTAATCTGGAGTTCGTTTGGGGCTCTGGAGAGGGGAATCCGTCGCCGTCGTCATCATCAACCTTCCTCCATCACCAATTTCATGATGCTCACCGCTGTGCGTGAGTAATTCCATCATAGGCTTGCTGGACGGTGATGGGTTCGATGAGATTTACCATATAATCGAGTTAGTTTTGTTAGGGTTTGATCCCTAGTATCCACTATGTTCTGAGATTGATGTTTCTATGAGTTTGCTATGCTTAATGCTTGTCACTAGGGCCCAAGTGCCATGATTTCAGATCTGAACCTATTATGTTTGTATGAATATATGTGAGTTCTTGATCCTATCTTGCAAGTCAATAGTCACCTATTATGTGTTATGATCCGTTAACCCCGAAGTGACAATAATCGGGATACTTACCGGTGATGACCGTAGTTTGAGGAGTTCATGTATTCACTAAGTGTTAATGCTTTGGTCCGGTACTCTATTAAAAGGAGGCCTTAATATCCCTTAGTTTCCAATAGGACCCCGCTGCCACGGGAGGGTAGGACAAAAGATGTCATGCAAGTTCTTTTCCATAAGCACGTATGACTATATTCGGAATACATGCCTACATTACATTGATGAATGGAGCTAGTTCTATGTCACCCTATGTTATAACTATTGCATGAGGAATCGCATCCGACATAATTCTCCATCACCGATCCAATGCCTACGAGCTTTTCACATATTGCTCTTTGCTTAGTTACTTTTCCGTTGCCACTATTACAATTACTACAAAACTACTACTATTACTGTTGCCACCATTACTGTTACTTCCATACTACTTTGCTACTAAATACTTTGCTGCAGATATTAAGTTATCCAGGTGTGGTTGAATTGACAACTCAACTGCTAATACTTGAGTATATTCTTTGGCTCCCCTTGTGTCGAATCAATAAATTTGGGTTGAATACTCCACCCTTGAAAACTGTTGCGATCCCATATACTTGTGGGTTATCAGGGTGCCTTGGGCATCCCCAAGCTTATGCTCTTGCCACTCCTTATTCCATAATCCATCAAATCTTTACCCAAAACTTGAAAACTTCACAACACAAAACTCAATGGAAAATCTTATGAGTTCCGTTAGTATAAGAAAATAAATCACCACCATAAGGTACTGTAATGAACTCATTCTTTATTTATATTGGTGTTAAACCTAGTGTATTCCAACTTCTCTATGGTTCATACCCTCCGATACTAGCCATAGATTCATCAAAATGAGCAAACAACACACAAAAAACAGAATCTGTCAAAATAGAACACTCTGTAGTAATCTGGATCAAACATATACTTCTGTAACTCCGAAAATTCTGAAATAAATTGGTGGACGTGGGGAATTTGTCTATTAATCATCTGCAAAAATAATCAACCTAAAAGCACTCTGCAGTAAAAAATGGCAGCTAATCTCGTGAGCGCTAAAGTTTCTGTTAGACTTCACCCAAGTCTTCCCAAAGGTTCTACTTGGCACAAACACTAATTTAAAACATAAAACCAAATCTAAACAGAGGCTAGATGAATTATTTATTACTAAATAGAACCAAAAAGCAGGAAACAAAAATAAAATTGGGTTGCCTCCCAACAAGCGCTATCGTTTAACGCCCCTAACTAGGCATAAAGGCAAGGATAGATCTAGGTATTATCATAGTAATAGTAGGGTAGATGGCGAAAACTCATCCCATATTCCCTACGTTCAGCCGCAAGTTTTCTTTGTGGCAAGCAAAAGTAATAAAAAGGGCTAAATTTAATGGGACAAAAGTCCCCAAGATCAAGCTCGGGAGGTATGGGTTCCTCCTTTGGCCCCTTATAGTGCACAACCAATTCATCATTATAAGCATTCTTTTGGCAATAAGTCATGAGCCTTTGTTCAAGAGAAAAGCCTAGCCCGTTGTTCTTAACAGCAAAATTATCATTAAGCTCAGAAATTTTATTGACTAGGACATCGGTAGGAACCTTCTTTCTAAGGTTTTCATTATAAGCAACATGATCTAAAGATTGTAAACGCATTATATCTTCTTGAATAAAAAGGATAGCCTCTATGGGTGGACGGCCGGCATCGACCCTATAGTGCGCAAAAAATTCCTTGGCTTCTTTCATAATAAATCTGAACTCATGTGCCAAAAAGATAGTAGCTGCGCGTTTGACAGAAGAATGCTCAATATTGGAAAATTCTAAGAAAATCCTTTGTATGGAAGGATGCATATGCAAAAATTGTCTTTCAAGTTCAACTATGAGAAAATATATAGGATCTGCAAGACTACTAGTTCTATGAAGGATTGACCCTCCCATAGTGGGCAAAGCACCGGCACAAGCAAAGAAATCTTGAATAACTCCTTTTCCAATAATATTACCGCTACCAATCCGAAACTTTTTAGTGTGTAAAATAGTAGGATCTTCAAGAGGATCATCTAAAGCATCAAAGTTTTCCATATTATTATCCTTATCAATGATAACCTCCCCAGTTTCAGACATGATGGCAGCAAATTTCACAAAGAACGAACACACAAGAAGCAAGCGAAGAGAGGGCGAACGAGAAACGAGGGCGAATAAAACGGCAAAGGTGAAGTGGAGGAGAGGAAAACGAGAGGCAAATGGCAAATAATGTAATGCGAGGGATAAGAGTTTGTGACGGGTACTTGGTATGTCTTGACTTGACTTGACTTGGCGTAGATCTCCCCGGCAACGGCGCCAGAAATCCTTCTTGCTACCTCTTGAGCACTGCGTTGGTATTCCCTTGAAAAGGAAAGGGTGATGCACCAAAGTAGTGTAAGTATTTCCCTCAATTTTTGAGAACCAAGGTATCAATCCAGTAGGAGACTACACGCAAGTCGCCTCGTACCTACACAAACAAATAAGAACCTGGCAACCAACGCGATAAAGGGGTTGTCAATCCCTTCACGGCCACTTGCAAAAGTGAGATCTGATAGAGGTAGTAAGATAAATATTTTTGGTATTTTTTATGATATAGATTGAAAGTAAAGATTGCAAAGTAAAATAGATTGGAAACTTATATGATGGAAAATAGACCCGGGGGGCATAGGTTTCACTAGTGGCTTCTCTCAAGATAGCATAAGTGTTACGGTGGGTGAACAAATTACTGTCGAGCAATTGATAGAAAAGTGCATAGTTATGGGAATATCTAGGCATGATCATGTATATAGGCATCACGTCCATGACAAGTAGACCGAAACGATTCTGCATCTACTACTATTACTCCACACATCGACCGCTATCCAGCATGCAACTAGAGTATTAAGTTCATAAGAACAGAGTAACGCATTAGGCAAGATGACATGATGTAGAGGGATAAACTCAAGCAATATGATATAAACCCCATCTTTTTATCCTCGATGGCAACAATACAATGCGTGCCTTGCTGCCCCTGCTGTCACTGGGAAAGGACACCGCAAGATTGAACCCAAAGCTAAGCAATTCTCCCATTGCAAGAAAGATCAATCTAGTAGGCCAAACCAAACTGATAATTCGAAGAGACTTGCAAAGATAATGAATCATACATAAAAGAATTCAAAGGAGATTCAAATATTGTTCATAGATAATCTTGATCATAAACCCACAGTTCATCGGATCTCGACAAACACACCACAAAAAGAATTACATTGAATAGATCTCCAAGAAGATTGAGGAGAACTTTGTATTGAGATCCAAAGAGAGAGAAGAAGCCATCTAGCTAATAACTATGGACCTGAAGGTCTGTGGTAAACTACTCACACATCATCGGAGAGGCTATGGTGTTGATGTAGAAGCCCTCCATGATCGATTTCCCCTCCGGCGGAGCGCCGGAAAAGGCCCCAAGATGGGATCTCACGGGTACAGAAGGTTGCGGCGGTGGAAATAGGGTTTTGTGGTGCTCCTGGATGTTTTTGGGGTATATGGATATATATAGGAGGAAGAAGTAGGTCGGCGGTGTTGGGGAACGTTGCAGAAAATTAAAATTTTCCTACGGTTTCACCAAGATCCATCTATGAGTTCATCTAAGCAATGAGTCATGGGAGAGAGATTGCATCTACATACCACTTGCAGATTGCGTGCGGAAGCGTTCAAGGGGATGGTGATGACGTAGTCGTACTCGTCGTGATTCGGATCACCGATGACCAAGTGCCGAACGGACAGCACCTCCGCGTTCAACACACGTACGGGACGATCGACGTCTCCTCCTTCTTGATCCAGCAAGGGGGAAGGAGAGGTTGAGGAAGAAGACTCCAACGGCAGCACGACGGCGTGGTGAGGTTGGTGCCACAGAACTCCGACAGGGCTTCGCCAAGCGCGTACGGAGGAGGAGAGGTGTTGGGGAGGGGAGGGGCTGCGCCTTGAGTTGTGTATGCAGCCCTCCCCTCACCCCTCTATTTATAGGGGAAGGGGCAAGGGGGGCCGGCCCCCTCTAGATGGATCTAGAGGGGGGGGGGGCGGCGGCCAAGGGGGAGGGGGCTTGCCCCCCAAGCAAGGGGGGCGCCCCCTCTAGGGTTCCCCCAAACCCTAGGGCGGATGGGCCCTTGGGGGGAGGCGCACCAGCCCACTTTGGGCTGGTTCCCTTCCCCTTTGCAGCCCATGAGCCCCTCCGGGAGAGGTGGCCCCTCCCGGTGGACCCCCGAGGCCCCTCCGGTGGCCCCGGTACAATACCGATATGCCCCCGAACTATTCCGGTGTCCGTATGACAACTTCCCATATATAAATCTTTACCTCCGGATCACTCCGGAACTCCTCGTGACGTCCGGGATCTCATCCGAGACTCCGAACAACATTCGGTAATCACATACAAGTCTTCCTAATAACCCTGGCGTCACCGAACCTTAAGTGTGTAGACCCTACGGGTTCGGGAGACATGCAGACATGACCGAGACGACTCTCGGGCAATAACCAACAGCGGGATCTGGATACCCATGTTGGCTCCCACATGTTCCTCGATGATGTCATCGGGTGAACCACGATGTCGAGGGTTCAAGCAACCCCGTAAACTATTCCCTTTGTCAATCGGTAGGTTACTTGCCCGAGACTCGATCGTCGGTATCCCAATACCTCGTTTAGTCCCGTTACCGGCAAGTCACTTTACTCGTACCGTAATGCATGATCCCGTGGCCAAACACTTGGTCACTTTGAGCTCATTATGATGATGCATTACCGAGTGGGCCCGGTGATACCTCTCCGTCATGCGGAGTGACAAATCCCAGTCTTGATCCGTGTCAACCCAACAGATACTTTCGGAGATACCTGTAGTGCACCTTTATAGTCACCCAGTTACGTTGTGACGTTTGGTACACCCAAAGCACTCCTACAGTATCCGGGAGTTACACGATCTCATGGTCTAAGGAAAAGATACTCGACATTGGAAAGCTCTAGCAAAACGAACTACACGATCTAGTGCCATGCTTAGGTTTGGGTCTTGTCCATCACATCATTCTCCTAATGATGTGATCTCGTTATCAATGGCATCCCCATGTCCATAGTCAGGAAACCATGACTATCTATTGATTAACGAGCTAGTCACCTAGAGGCTTACTAGGGACATATTGGTGTCTAGTATTCACACATGTATTACGATTTCCAGATAACACAATTATAGCATGAATAAAGACAATTACCATGAACAAGGAAATATAATAATAATACTTTTATTATTGCCTCTAGGGCATATTTCCAACAGGCGGAGCTGCGAGGAGCCCACGAGGGTGGGGGCGCGCCCAGGTGGGCAGGCGTGCCTCCCTGCCTCGTGGCCTCCTCACTTCTTTCTTGACGTCCACTCCAAGTCCCCTGGATCACGTTTGTTCCAAAAATAACTTTGCCGAAGGTTTCATTCTGTTTGATATTCCTTTTTTGTGAAACACTGGAATAGGCAAAAAAAACAGCAATTTGCACTGGGCCTTCGGTTAATAGGTTAGTCCCAAAAATAATATAAAAGTGCTTAGTAAAGCCCATTAAACATCCAATACAGATAATATAATAGCATGTAACAATAAAAAATTATAGATACGTTGGAGACGTATCAGCGCGCCAGGCATGCCTGGCGCACCCTGGTGTCTTGTGCCCACCAGGGTACGCTTCCTTGAAGTTTCTTTATTTCCTAAAATTTTAAATATTCCAAAACTGATAAAAATATTTTTGTGGATTTTTCGGAGTCCGTTTACTTACCGTATCACGTACCTCCTTATTTTCACGATTCTAGAGTGTTACAGAAGGACTCTTTTATGTGTTCTTCCGGCGTCAAAGTTTGGATAATATTACTTTCAATATTAATGGGCGTACCTGAGATATAATGTTTTATTCATTGCCCATTGACAACCTTCGGGTTAGTACCTTTGGCATTATTTATTTTGATGGCTCCAGACCGATAAACCTCCTCGATGACAAATGAGCCTTCCCGTTTTGAGAGGAGTTTTCCTACAAAGAATCTGAAACGAGAGTTGTACAAAAGAACATATTCTCCGACTTTAAACTCACACTTTTGGATTCTTTTGTCATGACATCTTTTAACTTTTTATTTGAATAATTTTGCATTTTCATAAGCTTGGGTTCTCCATTCATCTAATGAGCTAATATCAAATAACCTATTTTCACCGGCAAGTTTGAGATCATAGTTGATCCCTTTGATGGCCAAATATGCTTTATGTTCTAACTCAAGAGGCAAATGACAAGCCTTTCCATAAACCATCGTATAAGGAGACATACTCATAGGATTTTTTATATGTTGTTCTATAAGCCCAAAGAACATCATCTAATTTCTTAGACCAATTCTTCCTGGACCTATTGACAGTCTTTTGCAAAATTAATTTTATTTCTCTATTGCTAAGTTCAACTTGACCACTAGACTGAGGATGATAAGGTGATGCAATTCTATGGTTAACATCATACTTGGCAAGCATTTTACGGAAAACACCATGAATAAAGTGTGAACCATCACCAGTCCTTAAATATCTGGGGATCCAAACCTTGGGAAAACAACTTAAGCATTTGTAAGTGCATCTAGTGCCCCTTAGTGATTTTGGTGTATTGAAGACTTATAGGTTAAGTATCTAATGCGTTTATGAGTGTACACAGGTCTATAAGTCTATGAGGAGTTTGATATTTACAGAGAAAGTCGACCCCTAAAAATGAAGTTCTTCATTTGAAGACTTTGATATTTTGAAGACTTTCTGAAGACTTTGAAAGTGAAGAAATAGGTGTGACCTTGAAGACTTTGTATTCATTCGAGGAACATGAAGCGTGAAGACTTTTGTTTTCGTAGTTTCATTTTCTCTTTCTTGAGTCATAGGAAACACCGTGCTGTTAAAGGGGGTCGAGGAAATACTAAGGAGATATTTCCAAGTGATGCTCATCTCAAATCCTACACCTACCAATCCCTTCGAGTGAAGCCATTGGAAATCTCATACAGTTCAGTCAATTTCTTCAGTGACAGAGACACAGTTCTTCTGGTCACTGAGGACTTTGCTCTGACTGAGGAGTTAGGAATTTGCCAGTGCGAATTGCCTACACTGTGAGGAACATGATAGCCCTGAGGAATTTGAACCTCAAATTTCCGACCGTTGCTGTGCTACGCGCCAGCTGTCCCAGAATATCTTATCCATCCAACGGTCATATCATTGAAGGGCATTTATGTCTTATCATGTCGGGCTGCTCCCTAGGCTATAAATAGCCGCCCCCTACAACCACTAGCTGGTTGGCTGCTCCGCGAGAACTTGACACTTGTCATTTGAGAGCAACCCATCCTCCGAGGACTTTGAGCGAAAATCATCAAGTGAGGAAAATCCAAACCCAAACCCAAAACACCTACAAACCCAAAGTGATTGAGCATCACTGAAGAAATTGATCCTGCGTGGATCTGACGCTTGTTACCTTTGAAGATTGTGCTTCTTCCAGACGGTTAGGCGTCAAGGTCTAGAGCATCCAAGAGGAATTGTGGATCGCCGAGTGACCAAGTCTGTGAAGGTTTGGAAGTCACCTGAAGACTTACCACGAGTGATTGGGAGAGGACTGTGTGTCCTTAGCTCAAGGAGAATACGGCGAGGAATGTGTGTCCGGGACTAGGTGTCCTCGAGTTTAAATACTCAGCCGCTCCAACCAGATGTACAACTGAGACAGCAGTTGGAACTGGTCTACCAAATCATTGTCTTCACCAAGCTTACTGGTTCTATTTCCTCAACACTTTCATTTCCTCATTACTGTGTCGTGCATTTGTTCATATCTATGTTTGAAGACTTTGACTGAAGACTTTCTCAATTTCGTCAGTTCAATTTCTTCAGTCTGTTTGTCTTCATCTTGTGCTATCCTGTGTTTACGCTTTCTGTACTCTGTATGTGTCTTCATTTCATCATGATGACCATGCATGTATTCTGCTATGTTTACCTCTGAGTACTTATTCCGCTGCTAGTAGTTCTTCGCTAAGGAATTTCCTCACGAGCAAATTCCTCAGTGAAGAATTTCATAAAAATCGCCTATTCACCCCCCTCTAGTCGATATAACGCACTTTCAATTGGTATCAGAGCAAGGTACTCCCTTGTTCTTTGTGATTTTGGTTTAACCGCCTGGAGTTTTAGTTATGTCGACCGCAGATATGAAGAAAGTGCCGTGCCCCATCTTTGACGGTCACGAGTATCCCAAATGGAAGGCTATGATGAAGAAGCGTCTCATGGTGATGGACAACGAGCTATGGACCGTCACTGAGATTGGTCTGACCGATCTGTGCAAGATGGCAGAAGCTGATGACATTCGCAAGTACACTCAACTCAATCTCAAAGCGAAGGTCGTCATCTGCTCCAGTCTGTCTCGAAACCAGTTCAGAAACATCATGCATCTCGATCAGGCGAAGCTTGTCTGGGACCGTCTCTCTGATGTCTATGAAGGCCATCGAACCCGTCATGATCCTTGGTTTGAGGATTTCAAGGAATCGCTCAAATCGATGACATTCGAACCAGAATCATCATCCTCTACTTCATGCCTTATGGCAAAAAGTGCTGAGGTAACTGAATGCTACCTATCTGAGTCTAGTGATGAAGAACCTGGTGATGAATTTGGACCCAGTTATGTCAAACTTGCTTCCCTTGCCGCAAAACAACAAAGAGCTTTGTAAAAAGCTAATGATATGCTTAGTAAGAGCAATGAAATGTTGGGTGAAGAAATGGATCAATCACAAGCCTTGGCTGAAAGTCTTCAGAGACTTCATTCCAAGCATGACTCTCTTCAAGATCAGCATAACTCTCTCCTGTCTGATTTTGAGAAGATGAGAGTGAGTTATGAAGATCTTCAGAAGGAGCGCGATTCATTACTTGCTCAACAAATCAGCGCTGCTCAGGAAGAATTCATTCCTCCATGCCTAAAATGCATTGAACGAGAATCTGCTAATTCGTCACCTGAATGTTCAAATGCTTCAAATGTTACAAATTCTTCACCTGTCTCTACTATCACTAATTCCTCATCTGAGGACATTGCTAGTATTACTGACGATGCAGGACTGAAGGAATTGTACATGACAGGCATGTACAAAAGCCTCAAAGGGCATCAGACTCTTTGTGATGTGCTTAAAAAGCAGATCCTCAACAGGAACCCTAGGAAAGAGGGTATTGCCTTTGAGAGGAAACTCAATGCTGATGGTACATATTGGAAGCCTGAGCAGTACCCCAAAACCTCATGGGTTGCTGCAAAGGGACCTCCAGTTGATCCATCTAATTTATCTGGCTTTACATGTGAATCTTCTCATTCTTCTCATGAGTCATTTGACTCCAACTATAAATTGTTCAAAAATCAGAATGGTGAAGTATTTGCTAGATATGTTGGCACTAACTGCAGGAACGGTTCCCCAATGAAGAAAATCTGGGTTCCCAAAAGATGCCTTGAAAGTCTTTAGGTGAATGTCCTCATGACACCACCTGTGAAGAAAAGGAACCCCAGATCAAACTCTTCATATGGACCAAATTCTTCATATGGATCCAAGTCCTCATACGGACCAAATTCCTCAAGGGGATCAAATTCCTCACATGGATCAAAGTCCTCATATGAACATCATCGTGCTAACAACTCTGTTTCACAGGGAAGAGCCAAGGGCTATGAATATGAGCATTATTCTTCAAATTATTATGTTCATAAGTCCTCGAAGAATTTCTCTGCTTATTCATATGCTTACCCTAACCCCTCTTATGTGAAACGAAATGGTTTGGCTGCTTTGCCACCATTTTCATATGGAGCTCGCAGAGTGATGAACTCTTTGCCACCCCTTCAGATGTGGGTGGCGAAGAAAAAGAACTAATTTCTTCTGCAGGGTCAGGTCTCCAGACGTACGATATCGTCTGAAGAATTTGCTGGGGACCTGACAAAAATGCCTGAAAGGACGCAGGCTAATCATGATGAAATGAACTTTCATTTCACACGTCCTCCCTCTGTTTTATCTGTCTTACTGCTTGATGAAATTGATCTGATGAATTGTGATATCATATTCTTCACTGCTGAAGTATATGAGGTCGTAAGTTGCACTAATTCATCTGCAGGATGATCAACCCAAAGCCACTGAATGGGTACTTGATAGTGGATGTACAAATCACATGACCGGTGACAGGAATCTGTTGATGGATGCTCCCTTATCAGCGTCACACATGAAGCATATCATCTTCGCTGATAAAAGCAAAAGTCAGGTATTGGGTCTAGGTAAGGTTGCTATCACAAAGGATCGACACATGGACAAAGTCATGCTTGTTGAGTCCTTAGGATACAATCTTATGTCTGTCTCAATGCTTTATGATCTTGATATGGTTGTTGTCTTTGGCAAGTATCATTGTGTTGTGATTATGGAAGCTGACAATTCCAAAGTCTTCGAAGGCTTTAGGAGAGGAGACTTGTATATTGTTGATTTCTCTGCAGAGTCACAACCAGCCGTGTGCCTACTTGCAAAAGCTTCAGAAGGATGGCTATGGCATCGACGACTTGGTCATGCAGGCATGAGGAGTTTGAACACGCTTGCGAAGAAGAAGCATGTTATTGGCATTGAGAATGTCAAATTCCTCAAGGATCACTTGTGCGGTGCCTGTGAAGCTGGAAAGATGACAAAGGCCAAGCATCCAGCGAAGACTATCATGACCACTACTCGTCCATTCGAATTGCTTCACATGGATCTCTTCGGTCCTAATCATTATTCCTCTGTTTCAAATGAAGCATCTCAATATGGCTTTGTTATTGTTGATGATTACTCTCGTTACACATGGGTACACCTTGTCTCTTACAAAACTGAAGTGCAGGAAGTCTTCAAACGATTTTCCTCGAGGGCTTCAACCAACCTTGGTGTGAAGATTAAGCACATCAGAAGTGACAATGGCACTGAGTTCAAGAATTCGGGTCTCGATGACTATCTTGATGAACTTGGTATTACTCATGAGTTATCTGCTCCTTATACTCCTCAACAGAATGGCGCTGTGGAGCGCAAGAACAGAACTCTTGCTGAGATGGCTCGCACTATGCTCGATGAATACAAAACCCCTCGTCGTTTCTGGGTTGATGCAATCGATACTGCATGCCATAACATCAACAGAGTGTATCTTCACAAATTCTTCAAGAAGACTGCCTATGAACTCCTCACTGACAAGAAACCCAATGTGAGTTATTTCAAAGTCTTCGGTGCTAAATGCTGGATTAGAGATCCTCATCACAACTCTAAATTTGCACCGAAAGCACATGAAGGTTTCATGCTTGGTTACGGAAAGGACTCGCACACCTACAGAGTCTTCAACAATGTTCTTCACAAGATTGTTGAAACTGTAGATGTGCGGTTCGACGAAACTAATGGCTCGCAAAGAGAGCACCTACCTTCTGTGTTAGATGAACCAGCACCTGAGGATTCTATCAAGCACAAGGCTACTGAAGATGTCATTCCTACCGAAGAATCTGCTGAAGAATTCATTCCAGAACATGAAGAACGTCGAGCTGATGCACCTGAAGAAAATGCTGAGGAAATTGATGCTGAAGAAAATGCTGATCAAATTCCTCAACGACAACCAACTCATCCTCGCGTTGCAAAATAAGTGCAAGTGGAGAAGATCATCGATGACATTAGAGCACCAGGTCCTCTCACACGCTCAAAAGATTCACATCTATCTAACTTTTGTGGGCAGTTTGCTTTTGTCTCTATCACAGAGCCCACTAAGGTAGATGAAGCATTTCTGGAGCCTGAGTGGATTCAGGCCATGCAAGAAGAATTACATCAGTTCAAGCTCAACAACGTATGGGAACTAGTCAATCATCCCGATCCTCGCAAGCATAACATCATTGGTACAAAGTGGATCTACCGCAACAAGCAAGACAAAAATGGTGTTGTGGTGAGGAATAAGGCACGACTAGTAGCTCAAGGCTACACACAGGTTGAAGGAATTGATTTTGATGAAACTTTTGCACCTGTTGCTAGACTTGAGGCTATTCGCATATTGCTTGCTTATGCTAACCATCATGATATCGTCTTACACCAAATGGATGTGAAAAGTGCATTCCTCAATGATAAGCTTGAGGAAGAAGTATATGTTGCTCAACCCCCAGGTTTTGAAGATCCAAAACATCCTGACAAAGTCTTCAGACTCAATAAGGCCCTCTATGGACTCAAGCAGGCCCCACGGGCGTGGTATGATACATTGAAGAAATTCTTCATTATGAAAGGCTTCACACCCGGTTCACTCGATCCCACTCTCTTTACTAAATCTTATGATGGTGAACTGTTTGTGTGCCAAATATATGTTGATGATATCATCTTTGGATGTACTGACCAACGATACAGTGATGAATTTGGCTATATGATGAGAGAAGAATATCAAATGTCTATGATGGGAGAGTTGAAATTCTTCTTAGGTCTTCAAATTCGTCAACAGAGCAATGGTATATTCATATCTCAGGAGAAATACCTCAAGGATGTCCTGAAGAAATTCGGCATGCAAGATTGCAAAGGCATCAAAATTCCTATGCCCACAAATGGTCATTTATGCACTGATGAAAATGGTACTGACTTCGATCATAAGGTATACCGCTCCATGATTGGCTCTTTATTGTACTTATGTGCATCTAGGCCAGATATAATGCTTAGTGTTTGCATGTGTGCACGATTTCAAGCTGCATCGAAGGAATCACACCATAAGGTTGTGAAGTATATTCTTCGATATCTAGCTCACACACCAACACTAGGATTATGGTATCCCAAGGGCTCGGATTTTGATCTCATTGGATATTCAGACTCTGACTATGCTGGTGACCGTGTGGACCGCAAGTCAACATCTGGTACTTGTCATTTCCTTGGACGATCCTTGGTCTGTTGGTCCTCGAAGAAACAGAACTGCGTATCACTGTCTACAGCTGAAGCTGAGTACATTGCTGCCGGTTCTTGCTGTGCTCAATTACTATGGATGAAGCAAACGCTCAAGGACTATGGCATCAACGTGAAGAATGTGCCTCTCCTCTGTGACAATGAGAGTGCCATCAAGATTGCTCACAACCCAGTTCAGCACTCGAAGACAAAGCACATTCAGATTCGTCATCATTTTCTTCGTGATCATGTGTTGAAGGGCGACATTTCTATTGGGCATGTGAAGACTGAAGAACAGCTAGCCGATATCTTCACTAAGCCCTTGGATGAGAAGAGATTTAGCAAGTTGCGGTGTGAGCTAAATATCTTAGAGTCTTCGAATGTACTTTGAAAATGCACTCATCCTAACACTTATGCAAAATTGATGACTTAGATGTGCAACACATGAAGAAAAGTTTTTCTTCAATCAATGAAGAATAACACTCTAAGTGTGAAGAAATTAACGAAGAATTTGATTCTCAGAACCCTATGACAATTGTACGCGGTGTCTGAAATCATCATTCTTACACGGTGGGTCATGCCACCACAAAAGTTGAAAATCCTCAATTTGAGTTTTTTTTACTTTTGAAATTCCTCAGTTTTTCAAATTCTTCAACTTTGCAAAATCTTCACTTGTGCCGTATATATATATATATATATATATATATATATATATATATATATATATATATATATATATATATATATATATATATATATATATATATATATATGAGTTTATGTCCTCTACAGCATTCACTTATGGCTATTTCTTCAAGTTGGATCATTTCTGCTAAGTGAATGTGATCGGACCCTTCCCCTCTATGCTATACTCAATCCAATCTATTCACAAATTCTTCATGTGCGTTCTATTTGAAACACGTTCAAATTCTTCACCGTGTCCTTGTCAGCTGAAGAAATTGCAAACGAAACGTTAAAACTAATCTTATCCAAACTTTCGGTTTTGCCGCTCAAACCGTTCCGCATCCCACGATGGATTATTTTATCCACCCACGATCTTACACGATCTCCACTACACAGTACGTGGGTGACACATGTCGCGAGAAGGAGAACGGCCAGGGGCACGTTCGTCCTAAATCTTCGGACGAGCAGTTTTTCACTGCGGCTATAAATACCCCTGTCGTCGTCCTCACTCCTTTTACCCCGCTCGATCTCACTCTCCCACTCGAGCTTCCAAACCCTAGCGTCGTCGCTACTCCATCGTCGCCGGTGAGGAAGAGCTTCACTGCCTCGACCTCGTCGCCGTCGTACTCGCGCCGACCGCGGAAATCTTCACCTCCGCCGCCGTCGTAGACGTCTTCCTCCGCCAAGTTAGGGCGTGGAAGATCTGCATCGACGAACTTCACTGTTCCAACTTCCAGTTCGTCGTGTTCTTCGTTCAGGGTAATTAAATGTTAATTTTACTGCCCTCTTTGATTCGAAACTTTTCTACAAAATCTTCAAAGGTGTTTTATTCTTCAAATCCTCACACACAAAACACCTCACATGTTATCTGTTCTTGATTCATTTCCCTAAGCCTAAAATTTCTTCAAGATTCCTAAATTGTGTGGATCTTGATCTATACAACTCTGGAACCTAAGATATAGCGCGCTTAGTGAAATTCCTCAAGACGAATCTGGTCAAATTCCTCAAACTTGTTCTTTATGAAAAACCCTCTGAGAACGCATATGACCTCTCCAAATTCCTCACAACTATACTATGTTCACAGGTACACATGTCCGCTGCTAAATCATTAGGTTCTCATCAACTTAACTCATTTGCAGCGTTCCTCGAAGAAAAGTTGCATACTTCTTCAGAGAATTCAATTGTTCAAATTCCTCAACTGAAGAAAATGGCTGACGGTAAAAGGCCACAGAAAGGAGGAAAGAGACCTGAGGTCATGACTGCCTTTGAAATCCCTGAGGACATTTATGCTGGGTACTGCACGCCTGATGAAGCCAACTTTGGCAAAGAAGACAAAAATCAGCGCAAGGTGCGCATCCAGAGGATTGAACGGAGATGGGCACGTGAATGGAGGGAGTACAGATACATCACTCCCAAGTATATGAAGAAATTCGCAGTAAACCCTCCATGCCAAAGACCTCCATTGGCACCTGGCCAAGTGGCTGATCCCACTAGCATCAGACGCGGTGAGGAATTTCCTAAGGAATGGGCCAAGCGTCAAGCTAAACTGCAAAGGCAAGCCAGAGAAGCAGTGAGGAAATTCAATGAAGACTCTGCTGCTGCTGCTGCTGCTGCCACCGAGGCTTCGGTCAAGCCGAAGAAAGCGATGCTCAAGAAGCCCGCTCGCAAGCCAAGTGCTTCATCTTCAATGCCCTCACGGCCAAGCTCCTCAGCTGTGCCCTCACGGCCGGAAGCTTCAAAATCTTCAAAGCAAATTCCTCATGCTGCTCCTGCTCCACCAAAGTCCTCAGCTGTCCCGACAAAGTCCTCAGCACCTATGCATCTGGCCTCGTGGCAAAGGACGACTGGCATCTCGATTGCCTCTGGTTTTTCAGCTTGTTCTTCAGCTGCACCAAATTCCTCAGCTGGACCTTCTCTGCTGAAGAAAAAGGCTACTGCTGGACGCGGCACTCGTCCAAGTCCTCAGAAGAAGCAAGTAGTCTTCACTGTGCCATCTGATGATGATGAAGCTGATGAAGAAGAACTCGCTGAAATCATCAGAGACCGCCAAGAAAGGGCTGCTAAAGCCAAAGGCACACCTGTGCCCCTGCTATTGGATCCAAGGGCGATCCTAGATTATATTGATCTCTGGCACAAGGACCCCAACACACCTATGCCTGATTTCAAACTGACACCTGGCCAAAGTCACATGTTGACTCACTTCATCCAAGAGGAGAAGTGGAAATATGACAGGGCCAGAGAGATCAAGAAATCGCAGTACAGGAAAGAGAAGCTGCTGAATAAAAATGTTCTCAAAATGAAGCCTGAAGAACTCATCAAGATGCAGGCTGAGAGCCCTCAGCGACAACTTTGACTCGTACTATGCTTATTGGCAAGGAGCCAAGGTCAGATTTGTGAGGCTGACTGATACCTTCACCAAGGGTGCAGCCTCAACACAACAAATTCCTCAAGCTGAAGCATCTGTTCAGCAAACTGAAGAACATGCCAGCACCGCTGATGAAGTTCAGGCTGCTGAAGAAAATGCTAGTTCCAGGGCTGATGACTCTGCTCCAGCCGCTGATGAAATTGCCAGGGCATCCACTAGTGGTGCGCCTGAAGAAACTGAAAATATCAGGGCAACTGCATCAGTTGCGCCTGAGGAAAATCAACCAGATTCCTCAGCTCCTCCTGCGCCTACGTCAACTCCAATTCTTCCATCTGCATCAGATGTGAAGAAAACCAAGGCTGTAGAGCGAGCTGCTGTGAAGAAGAGGAAAGCATCAAAAGCTTCAGAATCTTCAGCTCCCAAGAAGATGAAGCCCATGACCAGCTCGTATGCTAATCCAATTGATGATGTTCCTATCTCCTCTATGCCATCAAAGGACCTTGTTCCTTTTGGTGAAGATTATGAGATCCCAAGTGGATCAGATGAAGAAACTCAATCTGCTGCTTCGTCAGAGCAGATTGATGAAGAAATTGAAGTGGTTGCAATCCCTTCAACCCCAATGGTCTCATCACCGATGCCTCAGTTTGATGCTGAAGAGGCTGGTGTTGAAGAAATTGATGATGAAGATGTGGATATTGGCAGTACAACTCCATTGATGAATGATGACTTTTGGGAAAGTCAACACCCCAATTCCCCACTCTTCACCCCACTGCAGCAAATTCCTCACTCTCCTTCACCAACAGTAAAATTGGGCTCTGACGCAAATCATCCCACTGCTTATGTGAATGAAGAAATTCCAGCCACTAGTGCTGAAGAAACTGCTGCTGAATCAGACAAGGTGACTGCACCTGAGGAAAATCCTGAAATTCCTCAACCAGAAGAGCCGGAGATCGTGATTCCTGAGGTCGTGATGCAACTCACTGACACTCCTCTGCCAAGGCCAAAGAATCCGTTCTCACGCAAACAGAAATTCAAGGCTGGAGACTTCTATGGCGAGCACATGTTCTTCACTGAATACAATCCATATGACTCTGCTCGCATATGGAAGAGGCGTTTCTGGACAGCCAGCCAAGCCAATTTCTATTCCTCTGTGCTCTACAACAAAGACAAAGTCTTCGACCATGCTCATATTCCTCACGTGGATATGGAGTCTTTGTCGTGCTTCATGCCAGTCCTCAGTGTTCTTCACGACGCTGGGCTGCTCAATTTCTGCACAGACATATGCGATTGGAATGACGAGCTTATTCTTCAATTCTATGCAACGTTGCACATCACCGGCAACTCTGAAGATGTCAACTCATGGGTTTTGGACTGGATGACTGAGAACACCCATTATAAGGCCCCAGCATCTGAATTGCTTCGTGTCCTTCCTCTGAGTCCACCCACTGAAGATGCACGTTGTGTGTACAACGAACCCGAGCTTTCAAATCACTATATGCAAGTGCTGATGAAGCCTTTGAAGCCAGGGCAAGCTCCTAGAACCACATTCCTCGTCAAGGAGTTGTTGTATGTGCCAAGGACTGTCTATCGCATTCTGACGAAGACAATGAGTCCCATCAAAGGCCACGACTCGACTGATGAAGAAGTCGTTGGCATCATGAAGAATCTGCTTTTCAACATCATTCATGGCGTTCCCGTCAACTTCCATGATTTCTTCATGAGGACTCTGGCAAACATTGCTATGTCACCATTTGAGCTGAAGCCTTATGCACCTTGGATAATGAAATTCATCAGGACAAGGTCTTCACTCAACTACAAGGCTGAAACTCTCAACCACTGCAGCTACTTGCCTCCCATTGAAGTCCTCAAACGGACATTTTCCTCAGCTGATGAAAAGGGCAAGGCCACTGCTGTGATAGATGAAGGCATTCGTCTATTGGATGGTCAATTTTGCAAGGCTGCTTCTTATTCCACCAATGATGACTCTGCCACACATGACTCTGCTGCCAACACTACCAAGCCAAATCCTCAAGCCACAGCACCCAGGGTGATGACTGACCGTGAGTTACTCCTCAGTCTTCATCAAAAGGTTGATCGCAATCACAAATGGGTCAAGCGTCAGTTTGGTTCAACTCTTCACAACATGACTTCCACACACAATGCCGTGAAGAAAAACCACTACTACCTTCATGAAACCCTCAACCGCACCTGGGTTGTTCTATCTCAAGTGTACAGTGCTGAAGACTTGGAGGAAATGGGTCTCAAAGAAGACTTTGACTGGTTTGCACCTCCTCCAAAGAAATTCAAGAAGGTCAAAGTTCCTTCTCTAGTGGCTAGTTCATATTCTTCATCGCGTGCGACTGATGAACATGAAGATTTGGACGACACTGCAGCAGGCCCTACTTCAACGACCGACCCCAACAACGCTGGCGCTCCTTCATCAACTTGATTATCTTCAGGGGCGTTAGTCCTCAGTTTCGATCCTTTTGGTCATTTGATGACAAAGGGGGAGAAATCTGAGTTAGTCTTCAAGCGGGCCTATAATAAGGGCATATTCGTTTTTTTGCTAAGTTACAACTCTCGTTTTTCCAAAACTTTTATTGGATCGAGTTGTAATCTTAAGTCCGATGGTGCGCTGATACTTTTGTTGCACTATGCTTTGACACTTTGATGCACTATTCTGCATGCTTATTCCTCGTTAATATTACCGCACGCATGCTGAATTACATCAGGCACCATATTTCATCATGCATTTCAAATTCTTCATATTACATGTCAAATGCGTGTATGAATTACAAGATATAGGGGGAGATCTCCATGATTCAAGTCTTCAAGTGTGCATTGCTTCAAAAGCAAATTCCTCACTATGCACATCTTCAGGGGGAGTTCTTCTATATCTTGCAATCAAATTCCTCAATATCAGTATTTACACTTCATATATTTATTCCCGTTGAAAACTTAACCTATGTTGTCATCAATCACCAAAAAGGGGGAGATTGTAAGTGCATCTAGTGCCCCTTAGTGATTTTGGTGTATTGAATACTTATAGGTTAAGTATCTAATGCGTTTATGAGTGTACACAGGTCTATAAGTCTATGAGGAGTTTGATATTTACAGAGAAAGTCGACCCCTAAAAATGAAGTTCTTCATTTGAAGACTTTGATATTTTGAAGACTTTCTGAAGACTTTGAAAGTGAAGAAATAGGTGTGACCTTGAATACTTTGTATTCATTCGAGGAACATGAAGCCTGAAGACTTTTGTTTTCGTAGTTTCATTTTCTCTTTCTTGAGTCATAGGAAACACCGTACTGTTAAAGGGGGTCGAGGAAATACTAAGGAGATATTTCCATGTGATGCTCATCTCAAATCCTACACCTACCAATCCCTTCGAGTGAAGCCATTGGAAATCTCATACAGTTCAGTCAATTTCTTCAGTGACAGAGACGCAGTTCTTCTGGTCACCGAGGACTTTGCTCTGACTGAGGAGTTAGGAATTTGCCAGTGCGAATTGCCTACACTGTGAGGAACATGATAGCCCTCAGGAATTTGAACCTCAAATTTCCGACCGTTGCTGTGCTACGCGCCAGCTGTCCCAAAATATCTTATCCATCCAACGGTCATATCATTGAAGGGCATTTATGTCTTATCATGTCGGGCTGCTCCCTAGGCTATAAATAGCCGCCCCCTACAACCACTAGCTGGTTGGCTGCTCCGCGAGAACTTGACACTTGTCATTTGAGAGCAACCCATCCTCCGAGGACTTTGAGCGAAAATCATCAAGTGAGGAAAATCCAAACCCAAACCCTAAACACCTACAAACCCAAAGTGATTGAGCATCACTGAAGAAATTGATCCTGCGTGGATCCGACGCTTGTTACCTTTGAAGACTGTGCTTCTTCCAGACGGTTAGGCGTCAAGGTCTAGAGCATCCAAGAGGAATTGTGGATCGCCGAGTGACCAAGTCTGTGAAGGTTTGGAAGTCACCTGAAGACTTACCACGAGTGATTGGGCGAGGACTGTGTGTCCTTAGCTCAAGGAGAATACGGTGAGGACTGTGTGTCCGGGACTAGGTGTCCTCGAGTTTAAATACTCAGCCGCTCCAACCAGATGTACAACTGAGACAACAGTTGGAACTGGTCTACCAAATCATTGTCTTCACCAAGCTTACTGGTTCTATTTCCTCAACACTTTCATTTCCTCATTACTGTGTTGTGCATTTGTTCATATCTGTGTTTGAAGACTTTGACTGAAGACTTTCTCAATTTCCTCAGTTCAATTTCTTCAGTCTGTTTGTCTTCATCTTGTGTTATCCTGTGTTTACGATTTCTGTACTCTGTATGTGTCTTCATTTCATCATGATGACCATGCATGTATTCTGCTATGTTTACCTCTGAGTATTTATTCCGCTGCTAGTAGTTCTTCACTAAGGAATTTCCTCACGAGCAAATTCCTCAGTGAAGAATTTCATAAAAATCGCCTATTCACCCCCCCTGTAGTCGATATAACGCACTTTCAGCATTTTAATAGAGGTGTTGTGATCGGTACTACTGGTTGGAGTAGCTTCTACCCATTTAGTAACATAATCAATAGCAACCAAAATATGTGTACACCCATTCGAGGAAGGAAAAGGTCCCACGTAATTAAATCCCCAAACATCATATGGTTCAACGGCAAGTGAATAATTCATAGGCATTTCTTGACGCTTACCGATATTACCTATCCTTTGACATTCTTCACAAGATAAGACGAACTTACGGGCATCCTTGAAGAGAGTAGGCCAATAAAATCTAGACTGCAATACCTTGTGAGCAGTTCTATCTCCAACATGATGCCTTCCATAAGCTTTAGAGTGACAATTCCGTAGGATTTGTCCCTGTTCATCATCAGGTATGATATGTCTCCGTCCTATCTATAATTTTTTATTGTTCCATGCCAATATTATACAACTTTCATATACTTTTGGCAACTTTTTATACTATTTTTGGGACTAACATATTGATCCAGTGCCCAGTGCCAGTTCCTGTTTGTTGCATGTTTTTTGTTTCACAGAAAATCCATATCAAACGGAGTCCAAACGGGATAAAAACTTACAGAGATTTTTTTTGGAATATATTTGATTTTTTGGAAGAAGAATCAACGTGAGACGATGCTCGAGGGGGCCACGAGGCAGAGGGGCGTGCCCCAGACCCTTGTGGCCACCTCGTAAGGCGGTTGGTCCCCTTCTTTCGCCGCAACAAAGCCGGATAACAATCGTGTTCAAATTTCAGCCCAATCGGAGTTACGGTTCTTTGGGAATATAAGAAACGGTGAAAGGGCAGAATCAAGAAACGCAGAAACGGAGAGAGACAGAGAGATAGATCCAATCTCGGAGGGGCTCTCGCCCCTCCCATGCCATGGAAGCCAAGGACCAGAGGGGGAACCCTTCTCCCATCTAGGGAGAAGGTCAAGGAAGAAGAAGAAGAACAAGGGGGGCTGATAATCCACAAGTGCAAGGAATCATCGTAGAAATTCCCAATGGTGGAGGTGATAAGTATGGAGTGTCTAACCCACAAGGAGATAAAGGGATCAATATTCTCTCAAGTTCTATCTGCCACTGATACGACTCTAACGTTTGCTTCCAACTAGAAACGAGAAATAGAACTACGTTGTGGGTATGAAGAGGATAACTTTGCATGATATCGGAGAGCTAAAACATAAAAGTAGGTGTTGTTATCATAAAGTTAGAATATATTACTAAATGTTATAAATAGCGAGTGTGGAATAATGATGGGTCGGTGTGCGGAATTATCCTAGGCAACCGTTAACAAGACCGGTAGTCGTCATTGCAATTTCATATGAGGGAGAGGCATAAGCTAACATACTTTCTCTTCTTGGATCATATGCATTTATGATTGGAACTCTAGCAAGCATCCGCAACTACTAAAGATCATGAAGGTAAAACCCAACCATAGCATTAACATATGAAGTCCCCTTTATCCCATACGCAACAACCCCCTTACTCAGATTTATGCTTATGTCACTCAAGAAACCCACTATAAGCGAATCATGAACGTATTGCAACAACCTACAGCGGGAATGCCTCACGCTAGCACGACACGGAGGGCACAATAGGACAGCACCAAAATAAAACATACAACTCATACCAATCTAGATCATCAATCAATCCAAATACAAAGGATATCTACTCAAAACATCATAGGATGGCAACACATCATTGGATCATAATATGTGGCATAAAGCACCATGTTCAAGTAGGGATTACATCGGGGTGCGGGAGACTGGACCGCGTAAAAGAGATGAGGATGGTGATGATGATTGTGATGTTGATGAAGACGATCACCAGGGCGATGATTCCCCTCCTGATGGCACTCCGGCGGCACCGAGAGAGAGGAGGAGAGGTTATCCCCCTTGTGCTTCCTCCTCCATGGCCTCCCCCCTGGATGGGGAGAGGTTCTCCCTCTGGATCTTGGCCTTCATGGCGATGATGGCCCCTCCAAGATCCTCCTCCATGGCCTGCGGTGATGATGGCCCCCTCTGACAGGGTGCCAGAGAGGGCCTAGATTGATTTCTCGTGGCTACAGAGGCTTGCGGCGGCGCAAGTTGCGACCTAGGTTATTTTCTGGAGGTTTCGGTATTTATAGGAGAGGTTGGCTTCGAGAACAAGTCTGGGGGCCCCACGGGAAGTCCATGAGGCACAGGGGCGTTCCAGTATTTTTTATATTTTCCAGAAAAATTCTCCGTTGATTTTCATCGCATTCCGAGAACTTTTATTTCTACACAAAAACAACACCACGGTAGTTCTGCTGAAAACAGTGTCAGTCCGGGTTAGTTCTAATCAAATCATACCAAAACCATAGAAAACTATTGTAAACATGGCACGATTACTTCATGAATTATAGATACGTTGGAGACGTATCAGCATCCCCAAGCTTAATTCCTGCTCCTCCTCGAGTAGGTAAATGATAAAAGAAATAATTTATAAACTGTGAATGCTAGCAAGTGCATAAGTTTGATCAATGATAGTTCCAATCACCTTTTCTAGCATCATTATATATCATAACCGTAGCTTAACTCATGAAACTTCTCATGATCAAGTAACAAGCTATTCACATGTTAAAGTACAGATCATAAACTTTCTTGAAAACCAACAAACCGTGCTCTTAGTCATCAAACAATTGCAATTCATCTTATTTTCAGGAAGGGTCTATGTAAGAGCTTTGATTCAGCAAACTCCACATCCTCAACTATCATTTAATCTTCCACAATTGCTAACACTCATGTGATATTTATGGGTTCAAAGTTTTAATCGGACACAGAGAAAGATAGGGGCTTATAGTTTCGCCTCCCAACCTTTTACCTCAAGGGTAATGTCAACAATAATAATTTATGAAAACCTACATCCAAGTGGATATATATATCTGGATTGCTCCAACACAAAGTGCTTGCCAAAGGAAAAAGTGTAAAAAGGAAAGGTGATTGTAACATCCCAAATTTTCAATTTGGAATGTTATACATTAGATCATCATTGCATATCATATTTTATTGCATTGTGGTAGCCACCGCAGGAAACCCGCCGGACTCGAGGTAGCCGCCGCCGGGTTTTTTAAAAACCGTTAGGTTTTTTTATAAACCCTAGCTCGTTTTTTAGATCGGTTCATCGGTTTATTTACTTAGCGAACGCCCGTTCGTTCGTTCGTTCGTTTTAACAAACGGTTTTCACCATTTAGCCGCAGACAGTGAACGTTCGTTCGTTAGCCTGTTCGTCAGTTTTTCTTTTTCTTGGATTTTCCGTGATTATTTTCGATCGCGATTTCTGATCCGATTTTCGTTTTAGTATAACTTTTCCCTCGTTTATCGGAATCAGGCGATTCAAGCGCCTAGAGTTTCATATCGAAGCCCTCTTTCTATTTAACCAACTTAAACAAGATTTTGCTACTGTAAAATTTGACTTTAGTCCAGATTAGTAAACGAAGCTTGTTTCTTTCGCCGTTTGAGTTTTGTTGCTTCATTTGATATGATTCTTTTTGCAAACCGGAGTTCTTAAGTTGAACTTTCTGGTTAGATCTCTTATTTGAGTTTTACCCGTGCCCTTGCTTGATTGCTTATTGTATGCTTGTTTGTTTGCGATAGAGTACCCGAAGTGTGAAGCGTGCTACTATGAGTCTCTAGGTTTCGCAGACCATCAGCAAGGCAAGTAACACTTTGATCATACCTCTTTCATACCCAGTTTTATTGCATTAGATCAATCCTCAAACAATTTCATGGTTAGGATCTGATTTAAATTGTGGGTTTGGGAAGTAGATGAGGTAGTACCTATTCACCTGTTTATTATCAAACCTTGGGAGTTACTTTTACGTTTCTTATACTGCTATGCTATGCTCGTAGACGTGGATTGGGTTTGAGCGTATTCATGACAGATGTGATATTGTTACTTAATGGTGCAACTTAAGGTGGCAACTTTAATACACATCTGGGTGGATTGAGGCACCTGGGGAATTCCAGTGATTGCCTGTATTTTTGGAAATCCTGGGGTACCGTGTGATTCTCCTATGGACTGCCACCCAGGATCAAAGGGATTATAAGATTATTCATGCTATAAACTTCCGTGTGCAGCCACATGCCATTATGGGCTCTGGCATAGTTGAGTAAGTTGTGGGAAACCTTTCCATGATGGGCTAGCAGATGTAGGGGATTATAGGTGTACAAGCCTATCTATCGGTTAAGGGGATCTCTTCGGGAAGTCTGTTCTCGGTCATCCATTTCTCAAACATTATGTAGTGCGAGAAATCCAACGGAGGAGATCGAGTCTTGTGGGGAAAAGTGCACAAACCTCTGCAGAGTGTACAAACTAATCATGTTTAGCCGTGTCCCCGGTTATGGATATCTTGAGTATCTAGTTTCTTGGATTATCATGTGGATCTCATCACTCTTAAGTATATAATTTGATTGGGTTATTATATACCTTTTTAATTGGGATTGAGATGGGGTTTACCATTCTCAATGTTTAACAACCACCATGATAGTTAAATAAAATATATTCCTTTGTTGTAGGGAAAAAATGGCTTTTCGCAAAACATATTAACCATATAGCCTCCACCAGCCATATATGCATATAGTGATAGCTTTATTCTGTTCATTACTCTCTTGTGTTACATTGCCAGCATATTCCATGTGCTGACCCGTTTTCGGGCTGCAACGTATCATGTTGCAGACTTTTCAGACGACGAGCAAGGAGCCTTAGGTCGTGGTCTTTCACTCAGTGATGTCGTTGGAGTTGATGGACTCACTTTATCTTCCAAGCCTTCCGCTGTTATCGTATTAGATGGCCTTAAGCCATATTTATTGTAATAAGTTCTCTTTTGAGACATCCGATGTAATAAGTGTGTGATTGCTACTCTGTTATAAACCCTTCAAGTACTGTGTGTGTCAGCATTACCGATCCAGAGATGACACTTATGTATAGAGATCAGACTTTTTGAGGTCTGGTCACTACAAGATGGTATCAGAGCCCACGCTGACTGTAGGACACGACCACTAAGCTAAAGCCCTAGATCACTATTCTCTTCTCAATTTCTAACTCCTCTCCATTTTCTACTCTTTAGGATGGCGGATGCAAGGATCAAGTTCATGCAACCGGATGAAGACACCCCTTTTGGACGCCACTTGAAGGAAGTCACTAGGTACCTGAACATCGGAATACCAAGCTTCACCAGGACTTACAACGCCACTTTACCAGAAGAGGAGCGCTGGATGATTCAAGTTCAAGTTCCAGGAAGGACATTCATGCCAGTCACTGAGCCCATAGAGTTTTCCTTTGATGCACCAACCTGGAGCCTAGGAAAGAGTATGGCGGCTCACATCACCATGGGACGCATTGGAGAAGTGTACCACTAGGATCTAAAGGATACTATCTACCAGATTTGTGGGCGCCGAGATGAGCAATGGGAGATGATCAGCACCAGGAAGGATAGATCGATTGCCGCTTTCATCCAGGAGTTAGACCAACACATTCGACGCCAGGAGAACCAGATGTGCGCTGGCATGACAGATTTGAAGAAGGCGATGACAAGGATCACGAAGCTGGAGGAAGAACTCAAGGCTACACGCGAAGATTATATGGAGGAAATCGTCGTACTAGTGGAGAAGAATGACGACCTGACAAAGAAGCTAGGAGTTTTCATGGGAGATCCCGCGCCAGGAGGAGAAGATGACGATTCCACTTGCCCGGAAAATTACATCATCATCGAAGACATTGACTCGGACCCGGGCGATAGCGATGATGACTATGTTGATGAAGCTGGAGCAGATATCAGGGAGTCTTCGACCGATCACTTTTTCTAGTCGACCACCATATCAGTAGTAGTATTCCACCATGTATATAGTATAGTCCAAGCACTTTTGTAACGATAGTTCTAGACCGATTGTATGCCCTTGTTTGATTTGATTGAGTGATATGTTTGTGTTTGTCTCGTGTGCATATGGGTAGTGTTTTCCCCCTAGACCTCATTCTACTCTGTTTTCTCATCTTTTCTAAACCCAGCAGATGCCTCCGAGACGCGAAAATGGATTTGCTTTCCCACCGAAGCTCACTCAGTTGATCCAGCAGCAGAATGCATTGATGGAGGTACTAGTCCAGAATCAGAACCAGGGGAACAACAACAACAACCCACCACCACCACCACCAGTTGATCACTTAACCCGTTTTCTTAGGCTGAATCCGCTGGTGTTCTCCAGTAGCACCGAGCCGATTGTTGCAAATGATTGGCTCCGCAAGATTAAAAGGGAGTTGACTACTGCAGGATGCACAGATGCGGCGAGAGTGCGTTTTACCGCACATCAGCTTGATGGACCCGCAGCATCATGGTGGGAGAATTTGATAGTCACTTACCCCATTGACACTGTGACATGGTACCAGTTCCAACAGGCTTTTCGCACTGCCCATGTATCAGCAGGAGTTGTGGCCATGAAGAAGCGTGAGTTTCGCAACTTACGCCAAGGAGGGCGCACCGTTGGCCATCATGTGGATGACTTTAGTAAGCTAGCACGTTATGCCCCGGATGACGTCGCTACAGATGCAGCTAAGAAGGAGAAGTTTCTGGAAGGACTGGATGATGAGCTGAGCATGCAGTTGATGGTGGCAAATTTCAATAACTACCAGGAGTTGGTGGTTAGAGCTCTCATGCTTGAAGGGAAGGAGCAGCAGATTGACAGCCGCAAGAGGAAGTATGGACAAGGGAAGTATAATTCTGGAGCTCAGCAGAGACCCCATTTCACCCCGAACTCGGGAGGACTTGTTCATAACCATGGAGGCCACACTCATAATGGAGGAAGTTCACACAAGCATAGTGGCCCCAAGAATGGGAATGGTAATGGAGGAAGTAGCGGACATAACCGTTCCAACCCGGCAACGCCCGCCAAGAAAGACCTAAGCCACGTTACTTGCTACAAGTGTCAGAAGACTGGAGATTACGCTAATGAATGTCCTGAAGCTAAAAATGGAAACGGCAATGGAAGTTCTGGGAAGAAACCCAACCCTTTCACCAGGGGACAAGTGAACCACATTAACATGGAGGAGGTTGAAGCCCAGCCAGATGCAGTAATAGGTAAGTTTTTGGTTAAGTCATTTACTGCAGTCATACTTTTTGATACTGGTGCATCGCATTCATACATATCAAGGGGATTCGTGGATAAGTATAAACTACCCACCAAAGTTCTTAGTACACCTTTGTTAGTAAGCTCGCCAGGAGCAGAGTATATGGCAAGCCAAGGATGTTTTCAGATGCCATTGACCATAGGTAGGCATGTTTTCCCCTCAGACCTGATAGTTTTGGAATTGCAAGGTTTGGATGTGATTCTGGGTATGGATTGGCTATCGATGTATAAAGGAAACATCGATTGCACCAGTAAGACGATTTTGCTCACCACCCCAGAAGGAAGAAGGATCAAGTATGTATCCCGGCATGTGCCGAATAGGACTCAAGTAAATTCCTTATCAGGAGTTGTACAGTAGGAAGTACCAGTGGTGAAGGATTTTCCAGATGTATTTCCAGAAGAGTTGCCAGGCATGCCACCGGATAGAGACATTGAGTTTTTTATTGATCTTTTGCCAGGCACACAGCCAATATCTAAGAGACCATACAGAATGCCCGCAAAGGATTTGGAGGAAATTAAGAAGCAGATCAAGGAGTTACTGGATAAAGGTTATATTCGCCCAAGTTCGTCACCTTGGGGATCCCCAGTACTTCTAGTGGAGAAGAAGGATGGATCGTTAAGGATGGTTGTTGATTATCGAGGATTGAATGAAGTGATGATCAAGAACAAGTACCCACTGACGATGATCAATGATTTTTTTGACCAGCTACAAGGAGCTAAGGTGTTTTCCAAGATCGATCTGCGATCAGGGTACCACCAGCTGAAGATTCGAGAGCAGGATATACCTAAGACAAGTTTTACCACGAGGTACGGGCTATATGAGTATACCGTTATGTCATTTGGCCTGACTAACGCACCTGCCTATTTTATGAACATGATGAACAAGGTGTTTATGGAGTTTTTGGATAAGTTTGTCATGGTTTTCATTGATGATATTTTGGTCTACTCGAAGAATGAAGAAGAACATATAGAGCACTTGCGTTTGGTACTTGGGAAGCTTAGAGAACATCAGTTATACGCCAAGTTCAGCAAGTATGAGTTTTGGTTGAAGGAAGTTGGATTTCTTGGACATGTTATATCCGGAGAAGGAATAGCGGTAGACCCCACTAAGGTTATCACTCTGACAAATTGTGAGTCACCCACGTCAGTTGGAGAGATTCGGAGTTTTCTTGGACTCGCAGGATACTACCGGAGGTTCATTAAGAATTTCTCAAAGATTGCGAAGCCCATGACTGAGTTGTTAAAGAAGGACACCAAGTTTAAATGGACTGAGGAATGTGAGGCCAGTTTTCAGGAGTTGAAGAGACGCTTGGTTACATCACCAGTGTTGATTCTGCCAGATCAACGCAAGGATTATGAAGTGTATTGCGACGCTTCTCGTCGAGGACTTGGAGCCGTACTTATGCAGGAGGGAAGAGTTGTTTCATATGCCTCACAACAGCTTAAACCCCATGAGTTAAATTATGCTACGCATGATTTGGAGTTAGCAGCTGTAGTGCATGCGTTGAAGACATGGAGACATTTTCTCATCGGAAACCATTGTGAGGTACACACGGATCACAAGAGTTTGAAGTATATCTTCACGCAGAAGGAGTTGAATCTCGGGCAGAGGAGATGGTTAGAGCTCATTAAGGATTATGATATGAGATTACATTATCATCCCGGAAAGGCTAACGTAGTAGCCGATGCGTTGAGCCGGAAAAGCCATGTCAATACGCTCATGACCGGAGAATTACCCAAGGTGTTGGCAGAAGACCTTCGTGAGCTATGTTTGGAGATAGTTCCGAGAGGTTTTGTAGCAGCTTTGGAGATTCAGTCTACTTTGATGGATAAGATCAGAGATGCTCAGAAGACGGACAAGGAGATTGCCGAGATAAAGGAAAGAATGAGCAAAGGAAAGGCTAAAGGGTTTCGTGAGGATGAGCACGATACCTTATGGTTTGAGGACCGCGTATATGTGCCAAATGATCAGGAGATCAGGAAGTTGATTCTGCAAGAGGCCCATGATTCACCATATTCGATTCACCCAGGAAATACCAAGATGTATCTAGATTTGAAGGATAGTTTCTGGTGGACCGGAATGAAGAAGGATATTGTAGAGTATGTAGCAGTTTGTGATGTATGTCAGAGAGTGAAGGCAGAGCATCGAAAGCCAGCAGGATTGCTACAACCATTGCCGATACCCGAATGGAAGTGGGATAGATTAGGCATGGACTTTAACACGGGATTACCCAGGACTCGTTCAGGCTATGACTCGATATGGGTTGTAGTCGATCGTTTGACGAAAGTAGCTCATTTCATCCCAGTGAAGACCACGTACACCAGTGCTAAGTTGGCAGGATATACATGACCAGGATCGTATGTCTGCATGGAGTTCCGAGGACCATTGTATCAGATAGAGGAACCCAGTTTACCTCAAAGTTTTGGAATCAGTCGCATGAAACTTTGGGAACCAGGCTAGAGTTCAGTACAACTTTTCACCCACAGACAGATGGACAGACTGACAGAGTCAATCAGATTCTGGAGGACATGTTGAGAGCTTGTGCACTAGATTATGGATCTAGTTGGGACAATAATTTGCCGTATGCAGAGTTCTCTTATAACAACAGTTATCAAGCCAGTTTGTAGATGGCCCCTTCCGAAGCATTGTACAGAAGGAGGTGCAGAACACCGTTGTTGTGGGACGAAGTTGGAGACCGACAGTTGTTTGGACCAGATTTGATTAAAGAGTCTGATGAGAAGGTTAAGCTGATTCGCGATAGACTCAAGGTAGCCCAGTCCAGGCAGAAGAGTTATGCGGATTCTAAACGCAAGGCGATAGTTTACGAAGTTGGAGACAAAGTGTATCTTCGTGTATCCCCACTTCGAGGAGTGAAGCGCTTTGGAGTTAAGGGAAAGTTAGCACCACGTTTTGTGGGACCATACAAAGTTTTGGAACGTATGGGAGAAGTTGCTTACAAGTTGGAATTACCCAAAGGATTGTCCGGAGTTCACGATGTGTTCCACGTTTCTCAGTTGAAGAAGTGCCACGCAGAAATGGTTGATATTCCTCTGAGAGATACAGTACCGCTGGAAGCGATACAGTTGGATAGCGATTTGACTACGAGGAGAAGCCAGATAAGATTCTTAATTTTGCCAGTCGTGTCACACGCAACAAAGTAATCATGTTCTGCAAAGTTTAGTGGAGTCACCATACTGAAGATGAAGCCACCTGGGAACGAGAGGAAGACCTACAGAAGGATCACTCTCACCAATTTTCTATCCAACCCGAATCTCGAGGGCGAGATTCATCTTAAGGGGCGTAGGTTTGTAACATTCCAAATTTTCAATTTGGAATGTTATACATTAGATCATCATTGCATATCATATTTTATTGCATTGTGGCTTGATCCTAGAAATTCTACGCAACTCAAGGACCCGCGAAGAGAGTTGGGGATTTCATTATTTTCATATTCGAGTTTTCTCGAATTTTGAAAAAGAGGATCGTTTGATTTTAAGTATTTTTCTCTTAAATATTTCTTTTATAAAAATAAAAGAGAGAGGATAAAATGACTTCCTTAAAATAAAGAAATATTGGATATTTAATATTAAAATCAAATAAGAATTTTATTCGGAGTTTTATCGCTATTTTTATTTGAATTAGGAAAAATATGCATTTTTCAAAATTGCATTATAGGCCCAAATAGATGTTCACCTTGTCCGGCCTATTTTTAGAGTACGGGGAAAATTTATTTCGGGATTTTTGGAGTCCGTTTAATATTTCTTTTATTGGATTTTCCGAGCATTATTATATATTTTTTAAAAAGTCAACTGACCTAACCGGGCCGTGTACGCCTAGGACTCGTGGCCCGGCCGGCCTTTATAAGCCGGGGGCCCGAGACCCCAGCCCAAACCGCCCCGCCTCCCAAAACCCTAGCCCCGCTGCCGCCGGAGCCCGCGCTGCCGCCCGCCGCCGCTGCCGAAGCCCGCGCCGCCGCTGCCGGAGCTCACGTCGCCGCCGCCGCATGCGCCGCCCGCCCGCCGGAGCCCGCCGCCGATCTCTCCGCCTCGCCGGAATCACGCTGGACTCGAGGTAGCCGCCGCCGGTTTTTTTAAATCATTTGGTTTTTTCATAAACCCTAGCTCGATTTTTTTAGATCGGTTGCCGGTTTTCCGTCTGTTTATTTACTTAGCGAACGCCTGTTTTTCATTCGTTTTAACGAACGGTTTTCACCGTTTAGCCGCAGACAGCGAACGTTCGTTCGTTAGTCTGTTCGTCAGTTTTTCTTTTTCTCAGATTTTCCGCGATTATTTTCAATCGCGATTTCTGATCCGATTTTCGTTTTAGTATCGTCTTGTGGCGATTCAAGCGCCTAGAGTATCGTCTCGAAGCCCTCTTTCTGTTTAACCAACTTAAACAAGATTTTGCTACTGTAAAATTTGACTTTAGTCCAAATTAGTAAATGAAGCTTGTTTCTTTCGCCGTTTGAGTTTTGTTGCTTCGTTTGATTTGATTCTTTTTGCAAACCGGAGTTCTTAAGTTGAACTTTCTGGTTAGATATCTTACTTGAGTTTTACCCATGCCCTTGCTTGATTGCTTATTGTATGCTTGTTTGTTTTGCGATAGAGTACCCGGAGTGTGAAGCGTGCTACTACGAGTCTCTAGGTTTCGCGGACCATCAGCAAGGCAAGTAACACGTTGATCATACCTCTTTCATACCCATGTTTATTGCATTAGATCAATCCTCAAACAATTTCATGCTTATGATCTGATTTAAATTGTGGGTTTGGGAAGTACATGAGGTAGTACCTATTCACCTGTTTATTATCAAACCTTGAGAGTTACTTCGACGTTGCTTATACTGCTATGCTATGCTCGTAGACGTGGATTGGGTTTGAGTGTATTCATGAGAGATGTGAGATTGTTACTTAATGGTTCAACTTAAGGTGGCAACTTTAATACAATCTGGGTGGATTGAGGCACCTAGGGAGTGATTGCCTGTATTTTTGGAAATCCCGAGGTACCGTGTGATTCTCCTATGGACTGCCACCCAGGCTTAAAGGGATCATAAGATTATTCATGCTAGAAACTTCTGTGTGCAGCCACATGCCATTATGGGGTCTGGCATAGTTGAGTAAGTTGTGGGAAACCTTTCCATGATGGGCGAGCAGATGTAGGGGACTATAGGTGTACATGCCTATCTATCAGTTAAGGGGACCTCTTCGAAAAGACTGTGTCTCAGTCATCCGTTTCTCAAACATTATGTAGTGCGAGAAATCCAACGGAGGAGATTGAGTCTTGTGGGGAAAGTGCACAAACCTCTACAGAGTGTACAAACTAATCATGGTTAGCCGTGTCCCCGGTTATGGACATCTTGAGTATCTAGTTTTTGGATTATCATGTGGATCTCATCACTCTTAAGTATATAATTTGATTGGGTTATTATATACCTTTTTAATTGGGATTGAGATGGGGTTTACCATTATCAATGTTTAACAACCACCATGATAGTTGAATAAAATATATTCCTTTGTTGTAAGAAAAAATTAGCTTTTCGCATAACGTATTAACCATACAGCCTCCACCAGCCATATATGCATATAGTGATAGCTTTATTCTGTTCATTACTCTCGTGTGTTACATTGCCAGCATATTCCATGTGCTGACCCATTTTCGGGCTGCAAGGTATCATGTTGCGGACTTTTCAGACGACGAGTAAGGAGCCTTAGGTCGTAGTCTTTCACTCAGTGATGCCGTTGGAGTTGATGGACTCACTTTATCTTCCAAGCCTTCCGCTGTTATCATATCAGACGGCCTTAAGCCATATTTATTGTAATAAGTTCTCTTTTGAGACATCCGATGTAATAAGTGTGTGATTGCTACTCTGTTATAAATCCTTCAAGTACTGTGTGTGTCAGCATTACCGATCCAGGGATGACACTTATGCACATAGATCACACTGTTTGAGGTCTGGTCGCTACAGTGATGATCACCATGACTCTTGTATAAGGGTAGAATATAAAAGTAAAAGATAGGCCCTTCGTAGATGGAAGCAGAGGTTGTCATGCAGTTTTGTGGTTGGATGCACAAAATCTTAATGCAAAAGAACGTCACTTTATATTTCCACTTGTGATAAAGACCTTTATTATGAAGTCTGTCGATATTATTTCTTCCCTATCACAAGTTCGTATAAAGCTTATTTTCTTCGCACTAATAGATCATACATATTTAAGGAGCAATTTTTTATTGCATGCGCCGATGACAACTTACTTGAAGGATCTTACTCAATCTATAAGTAGGTATGGTGGACTCTAATGGAAAAACTGGGTTATGTAATGTTTGGAAGCACAAGTAGTATCTCTACTTGGTGCAAAGAATTTGGCTAGCATGATAGGGAAAGGCAAGCTCAACATGTTGGATGATCCAAGACAATATAACGTTTCGGATATAGGAAAAACATAACCCATTAAGTTGCTTTCCTTGTCCAACATCAACTTTTTAGCATGTCATATTTTAATGAGTGCTCACAATTACAAAAGATGTCCAAGATAGTATATTTATATGTGAAATCTCCCTTCCTTCAATATTCTTTCATGAATTGTTCAAGTGACCAATTCTGCGTTTGCTAACTTTTAATAAGTTTACTACCTATACTTATTATGTGTGAAGTCACTACTCCACATGTTATAAGCATATGAAACGTATATAAATTCATATTTATGATAATCAATTAATTCAACCATTTACTCATAGGATATACGTGAAGCACGTGAGTAAATGACAAACTACCCCAAAAAGATATAAGTGAAGAACATTGAGTAGTCAAATAACTAACTAGCCATGGGAGGATTCTTTTTCATTCAAGATTTCAGATCCAATGATTTTATTCAAACAGCAAGTAAAATTGAAAATATGCTCCAAGCAAAAAACATATCATGTGACGAATAAAAATATAGCTCCAAGTAAGGTATACCGACAGTTTTGAATACGAAAGAGGGGGTGCCTTCCGGGGCATCCCAAAGCTTAGGCGCTTGAATCTTCCTTGAATATTACCTTGGGGTGCCTTGGTTATCCCCAAGCTTAGGTTCTTTACACTCCTTATTCTCCTCATATCGATATCTCACCCAAAGCATGAAAACTTCAATCACACAAAACTTAACGGAAGTTCGTGAGATAGGTTAGCATGATAAAGAGTAAACCATTCACTTTGGTACTGTCAAAGACAAGGTTCATAATTTTTCACACACAATGCCTACTGTACCATATCATCTCTACAATTTATATTGATAAATGTAAGCCATAGAAACTAGAAAACAAGCAAACTATGTAACGAAAACAGAATCTGGCAGAAACAGAACAGTCTGTAATGATCTGAACAGAAACCATACTTATGCTACTCCAAAAATTATGAAATAAATTGGTGGAAGTGAGGAATTTGTCTATTAATATTCTGAAAAAATAATAAACTCAAAAGCACTCTTCTGTAAAAAAAATGACAGCTAATCTCGTGAGCGCAAAGTTTCTGTTTTTTACAGCAAGATTACATTAACTTTCACCCAAGTCTTCCCAAAGGTCTTACTTGGCATTTTATTGAAACAAAAGCTATAAAACATGATCATTACAGTATATTAATAATGTAAACACACAAAAACAGTAAGGGTAAATGTTGTGTTGTCTCCCAACAAGCGCTTTTCTTTAATGCCTTTTAGGTAGGCACGATGATTTCAATGATGCTCACATAAAAGATAAGAATTGAAACATAAAGAGAGAATCATGAAGAATATGACTAGCACATTTAAATCTAACCCACTTCCTATGCCTAGGGATTTTGTGAGCACACAATTTATAGGAACAAGGATCAACTAGCATAGGAAGGCAAAACAAGTATAACTTCAAAACTTTAAGCACATAGAGATGAAACTTGATATTATTGCAACTCCTACAAGCACATATTCCTTCCTCATAATAATTTTCAGTAGCATCATGAATGAATTAAACAATATAACCATCACATAAAGCATTATTTTCATGATCTACAAGCATAGAAATTTTTCTACTCTCCACATAAGCAAAATTCTTCTCATTCGGAATAATGGGAGCAAACTCAAAAGAATAACGGTCATGTGAGGCATAATCCAATTGAAAATCATGATGACAAGTTTCATGGTTAACATTATTCTTGATATCATACATGTCATCACAATAATCATCATAGATAGCAGCTTTGTTCTCATAATCAATTGGAACCTCTTCCAAAATAGTGGAATCATTACTAACTAAACTTGACACTCTTCCAAATCCACTTTCATAAATATCACACTAAGATTCAACACCCTCCAAAATAGTGGATCACTAATTCCTAAAGTTGACACTCTTCAAACCCCACTTTAGATTATAGTATTATTCATACTTCAAAAGATATAAGTGAAGTTCATGGAGCATTCTACAATTAATATAGACTAACCAATATCCAAGATCAAAATATATAAGTGAAGCACACGAAGAATTCTATAAAACCATACTCAAAAGATATAAGTGAAGCACAAGTATTCTACAAATCAATGAAGGTTTATCTCATACTAGCATGGTTCTTAAAAGAAAAACAAAAACACAAAGAACACAAATCATGTGAATAAAACAAAAACCAAGGTATACCGATAATTGTTGAAGAAGAAAGATGGGATGCCAACCGAGGCATCCCCAAGCTTAGATGCTTGAGTATCCTTGAAATATTTACTTGGGGTGCCTTGGGCATCCCCAAGCTTGAATTATTCCCTCTCTTTATTCTTCTCATATTGATAGCTCCTCGATCTTCGAACACTTCATTCACATAAAACTTTAATAAAATCTTTGTGAGATCCATTAGTATAATAAAGCAAATAACCACCTTTAGGTACTGTTGAAAACTCATTCCAATTTCATAGTAGAACTATATCTACTGTATTCCAACTTCACCATGGTTCATACCCCCCGATACTTCCCATAGATTCATCAACATAAGCGAACAACACATAGAAAACAGAATTTGTCAAAAACAGGACAGTCTGTAGTAATCTAGAATTTTAGTATACTTCTATAACTCCAAAAATTCTAAAAGAAATATGAAAAGTTTAACAAATTGTACAGAAGTAATGTTCAAAACATTTCAGACCCATTTTACTTTCCAGTAAAAAAATGTAAATTCACGCACTACAGCCAAAGTTTCTGTTTTTGTACCGCACAAAGTAAACAAGCAATCTAATCATCCTAAAACCAAAGCTTGGCACATTATTTTTATAATACAATGGATATATACAAGGGGATAATTATTTTCAGAGAAACTTCCATGAAATTTTTTACATTGTTTCCATGAGCATGAACACAAGTGTTCAAGGTCGACCCTCACTTCTCCAATGCATAACCTTCCAATCACTTCTCTTATTGAAAAAACTTTTTAGGCATGAGAGGCAAGTAAACTTTTTTGTATTTTCATTATTAATTTTTTTGTATGTTTCACCCACAACTAAACAGAAACAAAAAGAAAAAACAAAATCTACTCAGTGAAGAAAGCAAACAAGCACACACGAGAATATCAACCCCACACTATTGCTCCCCGGCAACAGCGCCAGAAAAGAGCTTGATAATCCCCAAGTGTAAGGAATCATCGTAGAAATTCCCAATGGTGGAAGTTATAAGTATGGAGTGTCGAACCCACAAGGAGCTAAAGGTAAGATCAATATTCTCGCAAGTCCTATCTGCCACTGATACGACTCTACGTACACCGAACGTTTGCTTCCAACTAGAAACGAGAAATAAAACTACGTTGTGGGTATGAAGAGGATAACTTTGCATGATATAGGAGAGCTAAAACATAACAGTAGGTGTTGTTATCATAAAGTTAGAATATATTACTAAATATTATAAATAGCGAGTGTGGAATAATGATGGGTCGGTGTGCGGAATTATCCTAGGCAATCGTTAACAAGACCGGTAGTCGTCATTGCAATTTCATATGAGGGAGAGGCATAAGCTAACATACTTTGTCTTCTTGGATCATATGCACTTATGATTGGAACTCTAGCAAGCATCCGCAACTACTAAAGATCATTAAGGTAAAACCCAACAATAGCATTAACATATCAAGTCCCCTTTATCCCATACGCAACAACCCCCTTACTCGGGTTTATGCTTCTGTCACTCAAGCAACCCACTATAAGCGAATCATGAACGTATTGCAACACCCTACAGCGTGAATCCCTCAAGCTTGTGCGACACGGAGGGCACAATAGACAACGCCAAAATAAAACATATAAGTCATACCAATCTAGATCATCAATCAACCTGTGACGCCCGGATAATTAAGCTACAATGAACCTATGCTAATGATGCCACGTCACTTCGGCTACTATTGATAAACTCGCATTGGTTCAATCCCGTTCGAATTCAAAATTCAAAATCAAGTCAAACGGCAAAGGTTTTCAAACATTAAAACTAAAATGTTCATCATGTGGAAAATAGTCCCTAACTAGTTTTTGTGGTCGAACCAATCTTTTACAAAGTGTTTAAGTGCCCTAAACTAATTAAAAACAGTGGCTAAAATAATAATTTAATTGCTTTTGAAAATATAAAAATATTAAACTAATTTATTTTGGGACCAAACTAGGTTTGGCAGTGACCTAATTTGATGATGCTAATTTAGGTGCTAACTTGATATTTTAAAGAAACTAATATAACAAAAAGTAAAATAAACAGAAAAGAGTAAATAAAAGAAAGAGAAAATGAAACAAAAGGAAAAGGAAACAAATAGAGGAGACCCCCTGTGCACTTAGCCGTTAGCTATCGAACCGACCTAGCCCAACTCCCCCCTCCACCACCTTCCTTTGTTCACCGAGCTGCGGTGGACGCCGCGCGAGCGTCGACGCCGCGGATTGCCACACGTCACCCATCCGCCGTCTTTGCCTGGTGGATAAGATCACCACCACTCCCCTGATGAACCCTAAATCCCCCATTCTCCCCCATCTCTCTCCCTCACCTCGCTCCGCTCGATTGGAGCTCGCGCCCGGACGACCATCACCGTCGCCTCCTCCTTGCCGTGGCCACTGGCACTCTGAGCCACCAGGAGCTTCACCGTGACCTCCTCGACGTCATCAGCATTTGGAATCGCCAAGTGTCGGACTGCAGCATCGCCTTCATCCTCTTCTTCCCCGACATTGATGAGGCCGTCCACCCATTGATCTACGCCTCTCCGACGAGCCCTGTCTTCGTCGGGCCTTCAGCAAGCACAGCTGTGAGCCGCTGCTCGATTCCCCTTCCCCCTCTCGAATCCCCACTATTTAAGCCGCACCCCACGCCTACCTCGCCTGAGCCGTGACCCGTCCTACGCCTCCCCTCGTGCGTTCGCCTCGCCCAGGTCGTGCCCGGCCGTGCGTCACCGCGCCCTGACCCCACGCACGCTTGCGCGCCCCGGCCCTTGCCGTTCCCCGCGCATCCCGCTTGGCCACCGCGGCCGAAGCCGCGCCTGCTTCCCCCGGGGCGCTGTGCGTGCGCCGCACCTGCTCCCCGCAGCCCCCACACGCGCTGCTCGCCATCCCTGCCGCGACTACCACCATCGCGCCTTCCCCCCGCTGCTGGTCGCGTGTCCCACGCCTCGCGCCTCGCCTTGCCGCTCCGCTGCCTACGCCGCTGGCCTCGCCCCGGCCTCTCGCAGCCCTCCTCGCTCCGCCGCCTCCCACCGCCTGCTTGCGCCGTTCACTGGCGCTGCCGGACGCAGCTCCGTCCAGTCGGCCTAGCAACGGCCGGACCCCCCCCCCCCACGCGCTGGCTGCCCGGGTCCCGCTTCGCCCCTGCACCCCACGCCCGAGCTCGCGGGCGCCCGCGCCATGCGCCCGAGCTCCGGACGGGCTCACGTTCGCCGCGCCCGTCGTCGTGAGCCCCGCCTCGCCTGCCTACTCGCTGAGCCACCGCGCTGGTCGCCGTTGCCGGCAGCGCCGTGGCCGGCCCCTGCTTGCTGTGCCACGGCCAGATAGGCCCCTGCCCTGTTAACTTAGCAGTAGGATTAGTTTAGGTTCAAGTTAAATCAATTAATTGCTAAGTGATACTGACACGTGGACCCACCTAGTTAGTTGGATTAATTAAAACTTGCTTAAAACTCACACTCATTGACACGCGGGTCCCACTGGATCGTTGGCCGGTCAAACATGCTGACTAGGCCAGTCCAGTCACTGGAAGGTGGGTCTAGTGGACCCCCTTGACCAGTCAACGGTCCCAGTTGACTGCTGACAGGGCAGTCAACTGGACCCCACCTGTCAGCCTCTTGCACACTATTGGGTACACCTCTCTGTGTAACCATAGCAGTTTAGGTAATTTTATCTTCGAAATAATAATAAATCCAGAAGTTCTAGAAAATGATTTAAAACTTTAAAAATTAATATAAAATAATCTGTAGCTCGGATGGAAAAACTTTTTACACGAAAGTTGCTCAGAATGACGAGACGAATCTAGATACGCAGCCCGTTCGTCCTCCATGCATCCCTAGCATAGCGAACACAAAACTTTCCCCCTCCGGTTCACCTGTCCGAAAACGCGAAACACCGGGGATACTTTCCCGGATGTTTCCCCCCTTCGCCGGTATAACCTAATACCGCGTTAGGGCATACCTAGCACCGCGTATTACCTCGTTACGTTTTGTGATGCTTTGTTTGCTCCATATTTATTGTTTCTCACCCCCTCTTCTTCTCTCGCTAGACACCGAGACCGCCGCCGCTGCTATCCAGTACGACTACGGTGTTGACGACCCCTCTCTCTTGCCAGAGCAACCAGGCAAGCCCCCCCCCCTTGATCACCAGATATCGCCTATTCTTCTCTATACTGCTTGCATTAGAGTAGTGTAGCATGTTACTGCTTTTCGTTAATCCTATCCTGATGCATAGCCTATCCTTGCCAGTACTGTTCTTACCTTTACCTGCAATCCTACATGCTTAGTATAGGATGCTAGTGTTTCATCAGTGGCCCTACATTCTTGTCCGTCTTCCATGCTATACTATCGGGACGTGATCACTAGGGAGGTGATCATGGGTATATACTATATACTTTATACATGATACATGTGGTGACTAAAGTCGGGTCAGCTCGTGGAGCACCCGCGAGTGATTCACGGATTGGGGGCTGAAAGGACCTTTGTCCCAACGGCCCTCTGTGTGGATCTTTATGGCGGAGCGATAGGGAAGGTTGAGACCGCCTAGGTAAGAGGTGGGCCTGGCCCTGGTCGGTGTCCGCGGTTACATCATTAACATGCTTAACGAGATCTTGGTATTTGATCTGAATCTGGCCATTTGGTCTATACTCACTAACCAACTACGTGGGAAAGATATGGGAACTCGGCGTTGTGGTATCAGCCGAAGCCTTCGTGACGTCAGCGACCGAGTGGCGCGCGCCAGATTGGAACGTAAGCCTGCTCTTGTATTAAGGGGGCTAGTTCTGCTTCCGGCCACGTACGCAACGTCCAGGTGTGCTAAGGGCGATGGGCCCAGACCCCTGTGCGCATAGGATTTAGACCGGCGTGGTGACCTCTCTGTTGTGCCTAGGTGGGGCTGCGACGTGTTGATCTTCCGCCGCCGGGCATGAACCCGAAAAGTGTGTCCGGCCAAATGGGATCGAGCGTGTTGGGTTATGTGGTGCACCCCTGCAGGGAAGTTAATCTATTCGAATAGCCGTGATCTTCGGTAACAGGACGACTTGGAGTTGTACCTTGACCTTATGACAACTAGAACCGGATACTTAATAAAACACACCCTTCCAAGTGCCAGATACAACACGGTGATCGCTCTCTAACAGGGCGACGAGGAGGAGATCGTCGGGTAGGATTATGCTATGCGATGCTACATGGAGGACTTCAGTCTACTCTCTTCTACATGCTGCAAGACGGAGGCTGCCAGAAGCGTAGTCTTCGACAGGATTAGCTACCCCCCCCCTCTTATTCTGGCATTCGGCAGTTCAGTCCACCTATATGGCCTTTACACATATACCCATGCATATGTAGTGTAGCTCTTTGCTTGCAAGTACTTTGGATGAGTACTCACGTTTGCCTTCTCCTTGTTTTTCCCCCTATCCCTTCTACCTGGCTGTTGCAACCAGATGTTGGAGCCCAGGATCCAGACGCCACCGTTGTCGATGACTCCTACTACACCGGAGGTGCCTACTACTACGTGCAGCCCGCTGGCGACGACCAGGAGTAGTTTAGGAGGACCCCAGGCAGGAGGCATGCGCCTCTTTCGATCTATATCCCAGTTGGTGCTAGCCTTCTTAAGGCAAACTTGTTTAACTTATATCTGTACTCAGATATTGTTGCTTCCGCTGACTCGTCTATGATCGAGCACTTGTATTCGAGCCCTCGAGGCCCCTGGCTTGTATTATGATGCTTGTATGACTTATTTATGTTGTAGAGTTGTGTTGTGATATCTTCCCGTGAGTCCCTGATCTTGATCGTACACATTTGCATGCATGATTAGTGTACGGTCAAATCGGGGGCGTCACACAACCCAAAGACAAAAGATATCTACTCAAAACATCATAGGATGGCAACACATCATTGGACCATAATATGTGGCATAAAGCACCATGTTCAAGTAGGGATTACAGTGGGGTGCGGGAGAGTGGACCGTGTAAAAGAGATGAGGATGGTGATGATGATGGTGATGTTGACGAAGACGATCACCGCGGCGATGATTCCCCTCCCGATGGCACTCCAGCGCCACCGAGAGAGAGGAGGAGAGGTTCTCCCCCTTGTGCTTCCTCCTCCATGGCCTCCCCCTGGATGGGGAGAGGTTCTCCCACTGGACTTGGCCTTCATGGCGATGATGGCCCCTCCGGGATCCTCCTCCATGGCCTCGGTGATGATAGCCCCCTCCGGCAGGGTGCCAGAGAGGGCCTAGATTGATTTCTCGTGGCTACAGAGGCTTGCAGCGGTGGAACTTCCCATCCAGGTTATTTTCTGGTGGTTTGGGTATTTATAGGAGAGGTTGGCGTCGAGAACAAGTCAGGGGGCCCCACGGGAAGTCCACGAGGTAAAGGGGCGCGGCCTAGGGGGTGGGCGTGCCCTCCATCCTCGTGGGGCCCACGGGCCTCCCCTCTGGTAACTCTTCGTTCCAGTATTTTTTATATTTTCCTGAAAAATTCTCCGTTGATTTTCATCGCATTCCGAGAACTTTTATTTCTGCACAGAAACAACACCACGGTAGTTCTGCTGAAAACAACGTCAGTCCGGGTTAGTTTTAATCAAATCATACCAAAATCATATAAAACTATTGTAAACATGGCATGATTACTTCATGAATTATAGATACGTTGGAGACGTATCAGGGGCTCTCTCCCCCTCTCTTCCGGTGGCGCCGGAACACCACCGGGGCCATCATCGTCACCACAATCTACACCAACACCTCCATCATCTTCACTAACATCTTCTTCACCTTCCCCCATCTATCTACAATGGTCCACTCTCCCGCAACCCGATGTACCCTCTACTTGAAAATGGTGCTTTATGCTTCATATTATTATCCAATGATGTGTTGCCATCCTATGATGTTTGAGTAGATTTTCATTGTCCTATCTGTAATTGGTGAATTGCTATGATTGGTTTAATTTGCTTGTGGTTATGTTGTTGTCCTTTGGTTCCCGTCATATGAGCACGCACGTGGATCACACCATAGGGTTAGTTGTATGTTGATAGGACTATGTATTGGAGGGAAAGAGTGACAGAAGCTTCAACCTAGCATAGAAATTGATGCACACGGGATTGAAGGGGGACCAATATATCTTAATGCTATGGTTGGGTTTCACCTTAATGAACGTTAGTAGTTCCGGATTCTTGCTAATAGTTCCAATCATAAGTGCATAGAATTCCAAGTCAGGGATGACATGCTAGTAGTGGCCTCTCCCACATAAAACTTGCTATCGGTCTAGTAAAGTAGTCAATTGCTTAGGGACAATTTCGCAACTCCTACCACCACTTTTCCACACTCGCTATACTAACTTTATTGTGTCTTTATCTAAAAAGCCCCCAGATTTTGTTTATGTGCTCTTTATTATCTTGCAAACCTATCCAACAACACCTACAAAGTACTTCTAGTTCCATACTTGTTTTAGGTAAAGCGTATGTTAAGCGTGCGTAGAGTTGTATCGGTGGTCAATAGAACTTGAGGGAATATTTGTTCTACCTTTAGTTCCTCATTGGGTTCGACACTCTTACTTATCGAAAGAGGCTACAGTTTATCCCCTATACTTGTGGGTTATCAAGGTACACAACGTCTAATAATACCATCTATTCCTTCTATATAAAGATGTGGGTCATCCCAAAAGTAATGTCTTAAATCATAGAAGATTTTTTTATTTTGTTGGTATGTAAAGCTAGGTGGTAAATATTTAGCAACAATGCAACAGAATAATCAGCATACCAAGGAGTACTGTGAGCAACATTTATTGCAGCTAACTTCTCATCAGGAAAACTATCATCAATAGGTAGTGGGTCAACAAGCACACTTTCAAGCCTAGATAAATTATCAGCTACTGGGTTCTCAGCTCCTTTTCTATCAATGATATGTGTCGGTGTCAAAACCGGCGGATCTCGGGTAGGCGGTCCCGAACTGTGCGTCTAGGCGGATGGTAACAGGAGACAAGGGACACAATGTTTTTACCCAGGTTCGGGCCCTCTCGATGGAGGTAAAACCCTACTCCTGCTTGATTAATATTTATGATATGGGTAGTACAAGAGTAGATCTACCACGAGATCAGAGAGGCTAAACCCTAGAAGCTAGCCTATGGTATGATTGTTGTTCGTCCTACGGACTAAAACCCTCTGGTTTATATAGACACCGGAGGGGCTAGGGTTACACAGAGTCGGTTACAATGGGAGGAGATCTACATATCCGTATTGCCAAGCTTGCCTTCCACGCCAAGGAAAGTCCCATCCGGACACGGGACGAAGTCTTCAATCTTGTATCTTCATAGTCCAAGAGTCCAACCAAAGGTTATAGTCCGGCTATCCGGAAACCCCCTAATCCAGGACTCCCTCAATATGTAAATCAAATTCTTGTAACAAGAGAACCCATCGAATAAGTCCAGGTTTAGCATCTTTCTTTTCCATAAGATATTTAATAGCAGCATGGTCTATGTGAACAGTTACTTTGGAATCAACAATATAAGATCTAAATTTATCACAAACAAACACCACTTATAAGAATTATTTTTCATTAGTAGCATAATTTCTTTGAGCACTATCTAAAGTTTTACTAGCATAATGAATAAAATTCCATTTCTTATCAACTCGTTGTCCTAGAACAGCACCAACAGCATAATCACTAGCATCACACATAATTTCAAAAGGCAAGTTCAAATGAGGTGGTTGAACAATAGGTGCAGAAATTAAGGCTTTCTTGAGTGTTTCAAAGGCTTCTAAACAGTCATCATCAAAAACAAAAGTAATATCCTTTTGCAAGAGACTAGTAAGAGGCCTAGAAATTTTAGAGAAGTCTTTGATAAATCTCCTATAGAAACCAGCATGACCTAGGAAACTATGAATACCTTTTATATCTTTAGGACACAACATTTTCTCAATTGCATCAACCTTAGCTTTGTCCACTTCAATACCTATTTTATCACCCAAGACAATGCCTCCATTAACCATAAAGTGGCACTTCTCCCAATTCAAGACAAGATTTGTTTGTTCACATCTCTGCAAAAATCGATCAAGATTGCTTAAACAATCATCAAAAGACTTCCCATAAATAGAGAAGTCATCCATGAAAACCTCAACAATCTTTTCCCAAAAGTCAGAGAATATAGTAGTCATACATCTTTGAAAGGTAGCAGGTGCATTACATAAACCAAAAGGCATACGTCTATACGCATAGGTTCCAAAAGAACAAGTAAAAGTGGTCTTTTCTTGATCAGGTTGAGAAACAAGTATTTGTGAAATGCCATAATATCCATCAAGGAAGCAAAAGTGTGTGTGCTTAGATAATCTTTCAAGCATTTGATCAATAAAAGGCAAAGGGTAATGATCTTTTCTAGTTGCTTTGTTTAATTTTGTAAAATCAATTACCATTCTATAGCCTGTAATAATCCTTTGTGGAATAAGTTCATTCTTATCATTAGGAACAACAGCTATAGGATAGATTATACTTGCTTCTAGAAGTTTTAATATTTCTGTTCTTACCACTTCTTTCATCTTCGGATTTAACCGATGTTGGTGATCAACAACGAGTTTAGCATCAGGTTCCATATTAATTTTGTGCTGACATAGAGTTGGACTAATGCCCTTTAAATCATCAAGAGTATATCCAATAGCAGCTCGGTGCTTCCTTAGAACTTTCAATAATATTTCTTCTTCATGTTCTGAAAGGTTCGCACTAATAATAACAGGATATATCTTATTTTCATCAAGATAAGCATGTTTCAAAGTGTATGGCAATTGTTTTAATTCAAACAAAGGATCACCTTTAGGTGGAGGAGGACCTCCTAGAGTTTCAATAGGCAAATTGTGTTTAAGTAGAGGACGTTGTTCAAAGAAAATTTTATCTATTTCATTTCTTTCATGCATATGTAAATCATTTTCATGGTCTACCAAATATTGTTCTAAATCATCAGTAGGTGGAACAACAATAGAAGCAAGACCAATTAATTTATCCTTACTAGGCAATTATTTTTCATGAAGCTTTTTACTAAACTTGGAAAAATTGAAATCATGAGACTCATCACCAAAACTAACACCGACAATTTGTTTCTCACAATCTATCTTAGCATTAACGATGTTCAAGAAAGGTCTACCAAAGATAATGGGACAAAAGTCATCTTGTGGGGAACCAAGAACAAGAAAATCAGTAGGGTATTTTATTTTCCCACACAAGACTTCAACATCTCTAACAATCCCAATTGGTGATATAGTGTCTCTATTAGCAAGTTTAATAGTAACATCTATGTCTTCTATCTCTGCGGGTACTATGTCTTTCATGATTTCTTGATATAAGGTGTAAGGAATAGCACTCACACTAGCACCTATGTCACATAAACCATGATAACAGCGATCTCCTATTTTAACTGAGATGACGGGCATGCCAACAACAGGTCTATGTTTATCCTTTTTATCAGGTTTGGCAATTCTAGCACCTTCTTCACAGAAGTAAATAACATGGTCATCCATATCTTCTTCCAAGAGATCTTTAACCATATCAATACTAGGTTCTACTTTAATTCGTTCATCAGGTTTAGGTGTTTTAATATAGCTTTTGTTAACCACAGTTGAAACTTTAGCATGGTTCTTTATCCTAATAGGGAAATGTGGTTTCTCAATATAAGCAGAAGGAACAACTGGATCAGCATTGTAAAGTATAGTTTCTTCTTTAACTGGTACCGGTTCTTTAATTTCTTATTTAATAGGTGGGTGATATTTAAACCACTTATCTTTAGGGAGATCAACATGAGTAGCAAATCATTCACAAAAGGAGGCAACTATCCCAGAGCCAAGTCCATATTTAGTGCTAAACTTTTGAAAAGCATCGGTATCCATAAAAGATTTAACACAATCATACTTAAGTTTAATACCTGACTCTTTACCTTCTCGAGTTCCCAATCTTCAGAGTTGCATTTAATTCTTTCCAAAATATCCCACCGGAATTCGATAGTCTTTTTCATAAAAGAACCAGCACAAGAAGTATCAAGCATGGTTTGATCATTACGAGAAAGCCGAGCATAAAAATTCTGGATAATAATTTCTCTTGAGAGCTCATGATTGGGGCATGAATATAACATTGACTTAAGCCTCCCCCAAGCTAGGGCGATACTTTCTCCTTCATGAGGCCAAAACTTATATATATAATTCCAATCACGATGAACTAGATGCATAGGATAATTTTTTGGTGGAACTCCAATTTCAATCGATTCCAATTCCAAGATCCAATATCATCACATAGCCTATACCATGCCAATGCTTTTCCCTTCAAAGATAAAGGGAAAAACTTTTTCATAACTTCATCCCTGGGTAAACCTGCAAGCTTAAACAATCCACAAATTTGTTCTACATATATCAAGTGCATATGAGGATGTTCGATTCCATCTCCTGCTTAAGGATTACCTAGCAGTTGTTCTCTATCATACCCGAAGGAATTTCATATTCAATATTTTTAGTAGGTCCAGTAGGTTGAGGGGTAGCTAATTGTGGTTCCGGGTGAGGTGAAGATACCCCGAACAAACACCTCAAAGGGTTGTTTTCCATAGTAACAAGTGATAATAAATTTCAGCACACTATATAAATGTTTCCTTACCAAATTCCACTTACCAAAGGCGTCTCACTCCCCAGCAACGGCGCCAGAAAATAGCCTTGATGACCCACAAGTATAGGGGATCAATTGTATCTCTTTTTGATAAGTAAGAGTGTTGAACCCAACGAGGAGCAGAAGGAAATGACAAGTAGTTTTCAGTAAGGTAATGTCTGCAAGTCCTGAAATTGTAAGTAACAGAGTAGTTTGATAGCAAGATAATTTGTAACGAGCAAGTAGCAGTAGAAGTAACAAAAGTGCAGCAAGGTAGCCCAATCCTTTTAAGGCAAAGGACAGGGCAAAACGATCTCTTATGATAAGCAAAGCGTTCTTGAGGGTACACAGGAATTTCATCTAGTCACTTTCATCATGTTGGTTCGATTTGTGTCCGCTACTTTGATAATTTGATATGTGGGTGGACCGGTGCTTAGGTGTTGTTCTTACTTGAACAAACCTCCTACTTATGATTAACCCTCCCGCAAGCATCCGCAACTACGAGAAAATTATTAAGAATAAATTCTAACCATAGCATTAAACTTTTGGATCCAATCGGTCCCTTACGGAATAGCGCATAAACTGGGGTTTAAGCTTCTGTCACTCTCACAACCCATCATCTAATTGCTACTCCACAACGCATTCCCTCAGTCCCAAATATGGTGAAGTGTCATGTAGTCGACGTTCACATGACACCACTAAGGGAATCACAACATACGTATTATCGAAATATCAAACACATATCAAGTTCACATGATTACTTGCAACATGATTTCTCCCGTGAACTCAAGAACAAAAGTAACTACTCACAAATGATAAACATGCTCATGATCAGAGGAGTATTAAATAGCATAATGGATCTGAACATATAATCTTCCATCAAATAAACCATATAGTAATCAACTACAAGATGTAATCAACACTACTAGTCACCCACAAGCACCAATCTATAGTTCTGGTAACAAGATTGAACACAAGAGATGAACTAGGATTTGAGATGAGATGGTGCTATTGAAGATGTTGATGGAGATTTCCCTCCCCAAGATGGGAGAGTTGTTGGTGATGATGATGACGATGATTTCCCCCTCCGGGAGGGAAGTTCCCCCAGCGGAATCACTCCGCCGAAGGGCAAAAGTGTTCCTGCCCAAGTTCCGCCTCGAGGCGGCGGCGCTCCATCCTGAAAGTCCTCTCCTTATTTTTTTTCTAGGTCAAAATGACCTATATACCAGAAGATGGGCACCGGAGGGCCTGGGTGAACACAACCCACCAAGGCGCGCCTGGGCTCCCTGGCGAGCCCAGGTGGGTTGTGCCTATCTGGTGGGCCCCCTCTGGGAGTTATTTGCTCCAATAATTCTCATATATTCAATAAAAAAATCCTTGTGAAGTTTTAGCTCATTTGGCGTTGTGCAGAATAGGTAGCCTGACGTAGCTTTTTCAGGTCCAGATTTCCAGTTGCCGGAATTCTCCCTCTTGGTGTATACCTTGCATATTATGAGAGAAAAGTCATTAGAATTACTCCAAAAAGCTTTATTATGGATAAAAACATCGTAAATAATAGTAAGAAAACATGATGCAAAATGGACGTATCAGTAATCATGTGAACTTGATGTGTGTTCGATATTTTGATAGTATGTATGTTGTGATTCCCTTAGTGGTGTCATGCGAACGTCGACTACATGAAACTTAACCATATTTGGGCCTAAGGGAATGCATTGTGGAGTAGTTAATAGATGATGGGTTGTGAGAGTGACAGAAGCTTAAACCCTAGTTTGTGCGCTATTCCGTAAGGGACCGATTGGATCCAGAAGTTTAATGCTATGGTTAGAATTTATTCTTAATACTTTTCTCATAGTTGGGGATGCTTGTGGGAGGGTTAATCATAAGTAGGAGGTTTGTTCAAGTAAGAAAAACACCTAAGCACCGGTCCACCCACATATCAAATTATCAAAGTAGCGAACACAAATCGAATCAACATGATGAAAGTGACTAGATGAAATTCTCGTGTATCCTCAAGAACGCTTTGCTTACTATAAGAGACCATTTTTGCCTATCCTTTGCCTCAAAAGGATTGGGCTATCTTGCTGCACTTTTACTGCCATTATCATTACTTGCTCATTACAATATATCTTGCTATCAAACTACTCTGTTACTTACAATTTCAGCACTTGCAGACATTACCTTGTTGAAAACCACTTGTCATTTCCTTCTGCTCCTTGTTGGGTTCGACACTCTTACTTATCGAAAAGAGCTACAATTGATCCCCTATACTTGTGGGTCATCAGCCGCGACCTACGGCAGCACCGTCGACCCCCTGAATTGGCTCAACCAATGCGACCAATTTTTCAGGGGACAGCGCACGCTCGCGTACGACCGCACCTATATCGCCTCGTATCATCTCCGAGGAGCCGTGCAGACGTGGTACTACGCCCTCGAACAGGACGAGGGCGACATGCCACCATGGGAGCACTTATGCGATTTGTGCCTCTTGCGCTTCGGTTCGACTATACGCGGAAGCCATCTGGCGGAGCTTGGGCGTCTTTCGTTTCTCACCTCGGTGCAAGACTTTGCCGGCTGCTTCCAGGCATTGGCACGCCACGCCCCCGATGTTTCAGCTCGTCAATGGGCTGAGCTCTTCGTCGGCGGCCTACCGGACCACATCCGCGTGGACGTGAAGATGTGCAGGCCACAGGACCTCCAGACGGCCATGTACTACGCCCGCCCGTTCGAGCGTCGCGCGGTGGCCATCCAGCAGGCGCCACCCTCCCCGGGCCGCTGGGCCACCACTCTGTCCAAAGGTTCCAGCGCAGGGTCGGCCTACCCAGGCTTTCACAGCGCCCCTCGTCGCGGCTGCGGCCTGGCCGTTCTGCCGGCTCACCCCGACCGAGCAACTCGAGCGTCGCCGCCAAGGGTTGTGCTTCAACTGCGACGATCCCTATGTACCGGGCCACGTATGCCCACAACTCTTCTACCTGGAGGCTGCGGACTACATTGAGGAGGACCCCGCAGCCGCCGGGCTCAGCGACCAGCCTGCCCCAGTTGACGCGAAGGTTTTTGGCGACCGTTGATCCTCCCCGCCTTCCAGCTCGAGGACGAGCTGCTTGTGCAGGCGGGGAGAGATATTATGACCAACATATTAGGGGCTTAGCCCAGTTAGTTGTGGCCTAGTTTATCTTATCGTTGTTAGGGGCTTAGCCCAATTATCTTACTAGGATGATTATATAAACTCGTGTAAGGATCCGTTTTGGGATTAAGCAAGAAGCAATCATATTTGCTCGGCTTCCTTAGGGAGCCAGGAGACCTAACTCTAGCCATCGCCCCTGCTCTCTCTCTCTCTCTCTCTCTCTCTCTCTCTCTCTCTCTCTCTCTCTCTCTCTCTCTCTCTCGCGCGCGCGCGCGCAACGACTGCGACCCAGCGCCGGCGACCATGCCTTCCTCCATGCCATCCCTCCTTCCACCCCTACAACCTGAGACCACGCCCTGTAGGGATCCGGTTTCTACCACCGATATTCACCAAAACCCTTCCGATGACCCCGAAATGCTTCTGGATCCTCCCGAAACTATTATGTATATTAATGAAAACAATTCCACAAATATATTCTCATCACTCCCGCCCTACCAACACTCAAAAATCATGATTACCTTAAGCTTGTGACCCGGTAGGTTCGGTAGCCCATAGACATGAACGAAACCGTTCTTTCAATGACTGACAGTGGAACTGTGGACGTTCATATCGATCCCTATGAGCACACGAATGATATTCGAGTGAACCTTTGGTTATCATGTGATGTTCCCTTTGTTTCGCGATATTTCACAAATCCCGGGATGCATCGGTATCCTCCTGAATCTTCATCATGCTCAATATACCAAAATCAATGTTACTGGTTTTGTTCTTCTTTCTCATTATTGTGTTCCGGCATCCTGATGACGTAGTCACCTTTTTCTAACCAGACGATGATGGATACCGTCACACCTAGAGGGCCCTAAGGATATTTCCCCATCGTCGGAGGAGCAAATCCCATTCTCGAGTTGTCTAGTCCCTTGTCAAACTTTCCAATGAACCTGTCCGTTGTCGTTATGATCACTGTGTTACAGGTGACGTTCGAGCAACCCCAAAGCCCACCGTACGGTAAGAAGTGACTATGATGCTCTCATAGTCTAAGGAGCAAATTCACATGCTAACACTCTGTGTTATTACAATTGATTATAGACGATATTAACTCAATTCATAACAGACAAGATTGGGTCAATTCGATATGACTGTTCTTCCAACGACATAATCTCAATGTTGTTTAAGGACTATAGTTACACTTAAAGATATCCTAAGATCCGGAAAACGTGATCACCAACCACACTTGAGCTAGTCCCACGGGCAAGACTAGGAACCTTTTATTTAACCGTGTATCATTCGACACGTGCATATGAGTTTTCCATTGAATCGCATATTCTAGGATCATAGCAGTTATAGCATAGAATATAAACTCTTTAATTATGAATATGGAAATATAATAATACAAAACATTATCGCCTCTAGGGCATATTTCCAACACTTCAAACCTTGTTAGGATCCAATACTTGCCGTGTGCACATGTATAGCCTATAAATAATTACTTTGTATTGTGCACATGATGAGATCCACATCCAACCGTGTAAAAAAACATCCACATCCAATCAATTGAGATAGATGTACTTGCAACCTTGTCGAAACTTCTAAAAATTGAAGGAAACATGCTAAGTAAGAACCAGATGTAAAAGTACATCAAATTACAGGAAGTAGTAGAAGAACTAGAAGGACAACTTGCATTCTTGAAAGGATCGAGAAGAGGTGTCTAGAGGGGGGGGGTGATTAGACACTAAGTGCCAAAAGTTGCAGTTTTTAATATTCTTAAGTTTGAGTGGAGTTTAAGCACAAGTTTAACAAACACAACACATATCAAGCAAGCATGCAAAGAGTATATGAGCAGCGGAAAATAAAGCATGCAACTTGCGAGAATGTAAAGGGAAGGGTTTGGAGTATTCAAACACAATTGGAGACACGGATGTTTTTGTTGTGGTTCCGATAGGTGGTGCTATCGTACATCCACGTTGATGGAGACTTCAACCCACGGAGGGTAACGGTTGCGCGAGTCCACGGAGGGCTCCACACACGAAGGGTCCACGAAGAAGCAACCTTGTCTATTCCATCATGGCCGTCGCCCACGAAGGACTTGCCTCACTAGCGGTAGATATTCACGAAGTAGGCGATCTCCTTGCCCTTACAAACTCCTTGGTTCAACTCCACAATCTTGTCGGAGGCTCCCAAGTGACACCTAGCCAATCTAGGAGACACCACCCTCCAAGAAGTAAAAAATGGTGTGTTGATGATGAACTCCTTGCTCTTGTGCTTCAAATGATAGTCTCCCCAACACTCAACTCTCTCTCACAGGATTTGGATTTGGTGGAAAGAAGATTTGAGTGGAAAGCAACTTGGGGAAGGCTAGAGATCAAGATTCATATGGTAGGAATGGAATATCTTGACCTCAACACAAGTGTAGGTGGTTCTCTCTCCAAAAATGTGTATTGGAAGTGTAGATATGTTCTGATGGATTTCTCCACGAATGGAGAGTGGGTGGAGGGGTATATATAGCCTCCACACAAAATCTAACCGTTACACACAATTTGCCAAACTCGGTGGGACCGAATGGTTAAACTCGGTCGGACCGATTCAGCAAACCTAGTGACCGTTAGGATTTTCAGTGGGACTGAGATGCAACTCGGTAGGACCGATATGGTTAGGGTTAGGGCATAACGTAATCTCGGTGTGACCTATTACACAAACTCGGAGGGACCGATTTTGGTAATAAGCTAACCAGAGAGTTGGTCAGGCAAACTCGGTGAGACCGATTACACAAACTCGGTGGGACCGATTTTGGTAATAAGCTAACCAGAGAGTTTGCATTGTAATCTCGGTAGTACCGATTGCCCAAACTCGGTGAGACCGGTTTTGGTAATGGACATACACAGAGAGATTACAATCCCATCTCGGTGAGACCGAAATCCCTATCGGTGAAACCTATTTGCTAGGGTTTGTGGCAGTGGCTATGACATATGAAACTCGGTGGCTCCGGATAGAAAGAATCGGTGGGGCCGAGTTTGACTTTTGGTTTGGGTCATATGTGGATGTGGGAAGGTAGTTGAGGGTTTTGGAGCATATCACTAAGCACTTTGAGCAAGCAAGCCATTAAGCAACACCTCATCCCCTCTTGATAGTATTGGCTTTTCCTATAGACTCAATGTGATCTTGGATCACTAAAATAGAAAATGTAGAGTCTTGATCTTGAAGCTTGAGCCAATCCTTTGTCCTTAGCATCTTGAAGGGGTTCCACATCCTCTAGTCCATGCCACTCCATTGTTGAACTTATCTGAAACATACTAGGTAAAAGTGTTAGTCCAACAAGAGATATGTTGATATTAATTACCAAAACCACCCAGGGAGCACTTGTGCTTTCAATCTCCCCCTTTTTGGTAATTGATGACAACATACACCAAAGCTTTAGATAAAGATATAGAGAATAGCAAGTAAAGCTTTGGAAGGACATGTAACATGCATAGGCTCCCCTTACATGTATGCAACCATGTGAATATGGAGTATAGGAGCATGTGAATGCATAAGCATGACAGAGTAAGCAATGTGTTACATGTATCTTGGCTATATGCATCAGAGCAAATGATGTGAATATGAGAAATGTACCTTCATGCTCATGAGTCCTTGCAAACAGTATGTACATCAGCAAGAACTTCTCATTCACATGACTGTGATGCATATACTTACCTTGTGGTCTTGAGTTGGCTTAGGATGGGATGAACCTGCGCAAACAAGGTTAAATAACATAGATACACCTGCTGACCAGAGCAAACAAGAGAAACCACAAGAGAACCAAGACTGGGATGACATGTAGAGTGAGTGAGTACTAAGTACCACATTGGATATAGACATGTCCCCAAAGGTAAAGATATGCAATAAAATCATAGATTCCCTTCCCTTAGATGTCTTGCTCCCCCTGAATCTGCATGGGATATTGGGAGAAGAAAGGGAACAGAAAATTAGAGCAACAGAAAAGAAACAACAGAGCTTGAGCTAAAGCAAGCAAACAAACATGTCTTTCCCCTCTTAAAGACATGTGACATCTCTCCTCTTGAACACCAAGCATCTGGGGTCTTTGATGATATTACTTTCTCCTTGTTGAGAAACTCTCCCCCCCCCTGAGTATTCTCTCTTTCTCCCCCTATAGGAAAGATTAAGCTTTGATGTGATCTCTCTCTCCCCCTTTGACATCAATTTCCAAGAAGGGCTCTTCTGGACATGTGATACAAATGGGTTGGTCCTTGAGTCACAGAGCAAAGCAGCATGTCTAATATGATGCTGGTAGAGGACAAGAATCATTGAGTGGAGCTGGAACAAACAGAAATCGGGAATAAGTGGCAAGTTGGTTTTCCTGTGGTGGAATCGGTGACTCCGAGTTGTGTGCTTCGGTTTCACCGAAAGGTTTCGGTTGAGCCGAAGAGAACAAATCGGTGTGACCGAGTTCATCAGAGTGAAACCACTTATCACCTCAGCTCACTAGACAAGTAAGATCTCACAAGGATATGCAATGAATTAACTGAAAGATTTGCAATGAATTGGATGCAGAAAATGCTGAACAAAAAAGCAAAGAAAAGAAACCAAAAGATCTAGATGAAGTTTTTTTTAAAGGGGAGACAAATGCAATAACACAGAAAAGAACACAAGAGAACTTCATCTAGAGTTGGGCGGCGACAAAGTCACCTATGTTAGAGTATATTGACTTAGGAGTCAAGTGAGATCACTTGATCATAGGTCATACTCATTGTTTAAGCTCAAAATGGGGTTACCATTTTTCGTTTAAGCCTTTTGATGTATTCACATCTTGTCGAGTTGCTTTGGCTCATGACTTGGAGTAAAGCTTCTCTAAGATGGAATAACATACCTTGGGTGGTGGTGTTGATCTTGCTCATGTAGTTGAACTTGTGTGGGTTGCTCAAGGTTGATGTAGTTCATCAGGAGTTGGGAGCACCACTTGGAGTTTAAGTTCATCTACCTACATGGGTTAGCTTTGCAAGGAAGAGCACTTGTGTATCCAAAATGACAATCATGAGACTCAACATAGAATTTGCCAAAGGATATGTTTGAATGGTTTCGTGCTTCCTTGTCTTCAACCACCATTGTGTAGAGACTTGGTGATATAGAAATTGCTCAAAATGTGAGTGTGTCGCAATCTCATAGGATTAGATTCAACCAAGTACCTACACGGGTTAGATAACATGCAAGGTACAAATATATCCAAGACATATGAATAGCATCATAAGAGAAATATCGAGGATTAGTCATAGGCTCATGCCCCGCATGTATCAAACGGAGTTCCTACTCCAAGTTTGAAGCATCAATGATGTTCAATTCACCTCTCAGCCTGCAAAACACTTTCTGATCAAATGGTTTAGTGAATATATCTGCTAATTGCTTATCAGTGCAAACATGCTTAATGTTAATGTCCCCTTTTGCAACATGATCTCGAATGAAATGATGACGAACCTCAATATGCTTAGTTCGAGAATGTTGCACGGGATTGTGAGCAATCTTAATAGCACTTTCATTGTCACATGGAAATGGAACATGTTTCACATATATTCCATAATCTTTAAGAGTTTGGGTCATCCAAAGTAATTGAGCACAACATGAACCAGCGGCAATGTATTCCGCTTCGGCGGTGGATAAGGATACCGAATTTTGTTACTTGGAAGACCAAGACACAAGAGATCTACCAAGGAATTGACAAGTACCCGAAGTGGACTTTCTATCAACCTTGTCTCCGGCATAGTCCGAATCGGAGTAACCAACAAGATCAAAAGAGGACCTCTTAGGATACCAAATGCCAAAATTTGGTGTATGGATTAGGTATCTCACTATCCTTTTCACAGCCTTAAGATGACATTCTTTAGGAGCAGCTTGATATCGTGCACACATGCACACACTTAGCATAATATCGGGACGTGAGGCACATAGATATAACAATGAACCAATCATAGAGCGATGAACCTTTTGATCAACCGGTTCACCATCTTTGGTCAAATCAAGATGTCCACTAGTAGGCATGGGTGTAGTCATACCTTTGCATTCTTGCATATTAAACTTCTTGAAAAGTCCTTGGTGTACTTTGTTTGAGAGACAAAGGTACCTTCCTTAGTTTGCTTGATTTGCAAACCGAGAAAGAATTTGAGTTCACTCATCATAGACATCTCAAACTTCTCCGATATTAGCTTTCCAAACTTCTCACTAAATTGAGGGTTAGTTGAACCAAATATGATATCATCAACATAAATTTGGCACACAAATAGTTCTCCATTAACCCTTTTAATGAAAAGAGTAGAATCAATTTTACCAATTTCAAAGCCTTTTTCAATAAGGAACTTGGTCAAGCATTTATACCATGCTCTAGGAGCTTGTTTAAGACCGTAAAGGGCTTTGTGAAGTTTGTAAACATGATTAGATTTCTTAGGATTGACAAAGTCGGGAGGTTGCTTAACATAAACTTCCTCCTCAATTTCGCCATTTAGAAAAGCACTTTTAATGTCCATTTGGTACAAGGTGATATCATGGTGATTAGCATAGGCAAGTAAGATGCGAATGGACTCAAGTCTAGCAACGGGAGCATATGTCTCACCATAGTCCATACCTTCAACTTGTGTGTAGCCTTGGGCGACGAGACGTGCTTTGTTGCGAACCACTTGTCCATCTTCATCTTGCTTGTTGCGAAACACCCATTTGGTACCAATGATGTTGTGGTTGTTGTCGGGCCTCTCGACCAATGTCCACACTTGATTTCTCTCAAAGTTGTGTAGCTCTTCATGCATAGCGTTTATCCAGTCCGGATCCTGTTCAAAATATGCCCTAGAGGCAATAATAAAAGCATTATTATTATATATTTCCTTGTTCATGATAATTGTCTTTATTCATGCTATAATTGTGTTATCCGGAAATCGTAATACATGTGTGAATAACAGACACCAACATGTCCCTAGTAAGCCTCTAGTTAACTAGCTCGTTGATTAATAGATAGTCATGGTTTCCTGACTATGGGCATTGGATGTCATTGATAAAGAGATCACATCATTAGGAGAATGATGTGATGGACAAGACCCAATCCTAAACATAGCATAAGATCGCATAGTTCGTTTGCTAGAGTTTTCCAATGTCAAGTATCCTTTCCTTAGACCATGAGATCATGTAACTCCCGGATACCGTAGGAGTGCTTTCGGTGTGCCAAACGTCACAACATAACTGGGTGACTATAAAGGTATACTGCGGGTATCTCCGAAAGTGTCTGTTGGGTTGACACGGATCGAGACTGGGATTTGTCACTCCGTATGACGGAGAGGTATCACTGGGCCCACTCGGTAATGCATCATCATTATGAGCTCAAAGTAACCAAGTGTCTGGTCACGGGATCATGCATTACGGTACGAGTAAAGTGACTTGCCGGTAACGAGATTGAACGAGGTATTGGGATACCGACGATCGAATCTCGGGCAAGTAACATATCGATTGACAAAGGGAATTGCATACGGGGTTGCTTGAATCCTCGGCATCGTGGTTCATCCGATGAGATCATCGTGGAGCATGTGGGAGCCATCACGGGTATCCAGATCCCGCTGTTGGTTATTACCCGAGAGCCGTCTCGGTCATGTCTGCATGTCTCCCGAACCCGTAGGGTCTACACACTTAAGGTTCGGTGACGCTAGGGTTGTAGGGATATGTATATGCAGTAACCCGAATGTTGTTCGGAGTCCCGGATGAGATCCCGGATGTCACAAGGAGTTTCGGAATGGTCCGGAGGTAAAGAATTATATATAGGAAGTGCTGTTTTGGCCATCGGGACAAGTTTCGGGGTCACCGGTATTGTACCGGGACCACTAGAATGGTCCCGGGGGTCCACCGGGTGGGGCCACCTGCCCCGGGGGGTCACATGGGCTGTAGGGGGTGCGCCTTGGCCTACATGAGCCGAGGGGCACCAGCCCCAAGAGGCCCATGCGCCTAGGGTTCAAGAAGGGAAGAGTCCCACAAGGGGAAGGCACCTCCTAGGTGCCTTGGGGGGGGGAGGAAATCCTCCCTTGGCCGCCGCCCCCTAGGAGATTGGATCTCCTAGGGCCGGCGCCCCCCCTTGGCCCTCCTATATAAAGAGGGGAGGGGAAGGGGGCAGCCGCACCCTTTGCCTTGGCGCCTCCCTCTCCCTCTCCAACACCTCCTCCTCCTCCATAGAGCTCGGCGAAGCCCTGCCAGAGTACTGCAGCTCCACCATCACCACGCCGTCGTGCTGCTGCTGGAGCCATCTTCCTCAACCTCTCCTTCCCCCTTGCTGGATCAAGAAGGAGGAGACGTCACACTGACCGTACGTGTGTTGAACGCGGAGGTGTCGTCCGTTCGGTGCTAGGATCTCCGGTGATTTGGATCATGTCGTGTACGACTACCTCATCCCCGTTCTTTTGAATGCTTCCGCTCGCGATCTGCAAAGGTATGCAGATGCATCCGATCACTCGTTGCTAGATGAACTCATAGATGGATCTTGGTGAAACCGTAGGAAAATTTTTGTTTTCTGCAACGTTCCCCAACAGTGGTATCAGAGCTAGGTCTATGCGTAGTTCTTCTTGTGCGAGTAGAACACAATTTGTTGTGGGCGTAGATTTTTCAACTTTCTTGCCGCTACTAGTCTTATCTTGCTTCAGCCGTATTGTGGGATGAAGCGGCCCGGACCAACCTTACACGTACGCTTACGTGAGACCGGTTCCACCGACTAACATGCACTAGTTGCATAAGGTGGCTGGCGGGTGTCTGTCTCTCCCACTTTAGTTGGAGCGAATTCGATGAAAAGGGTCCTTATGAAGGGTAAATAGAAGTTGACAAATCACGTTGTGGCTTTCACGTAGGTAAGAAAACGTTCTTGCTAGAACCCTAATTCAGCCACGTAAAACTTGCAACAACAATTAGAGGACGTCTAACTTGTTTTTGCAGCAAGTGCTTTGTGATATGATATGGCCAAAGTTGTGATGAATGATGAATGATCTATATGTGATGTATGAGATGTTCATGCTATTGTAATAGGAATCACGACTTGCATGTCGATGAGTATGACAACCGGCATGAGCCATAGGAGTTGTCTTTATTTTTTATATGACCTGCGTGTCATTGAGAAACGCCATGTAAATTACTTTACTTTATTGCTAAACGCGTTAGCCATAGTAGTAGAAGTAATAGTTGGCGAGCAACTTCATGGAGACACGATGATGGAGATCATGGTGTCAAGCCGGTGACAAAGATGATCATGGAGCCCCAAGATGGAGAGCAAAGGAGCTATGTGATATTGGCCATATCATGTCACGTTTATTATTTGATTGCATGTGATGTTTATCATGTTTTGCATCTTGTTTACCTAGAACGACGGTAGTAAATAAGATGATCCCTCATAATAATTTCAAGAAGTGTTCCCCCTAACTGTGCACCGTTGCGACAGTTCATTGTTTCGAAGCACCACGTGATGATCGGGTGTGATAGATTCTAACGTTCACATACAACGGGTGTAAGACAGATTTACACATGCAAACACTTAGGTTGACTTGACGAGCCTAGCATGTACAGACATGGCCTCGGAGCACAGAAGACCGAAAGGTCGAGCATGAGTCGTATAGAAGATACGATCAACATGAAGATGTTCACCGATGTTGACTAGTCCGTCTCACGTGATGATTGGACACGGCCTAGTTGACTCGGATCATGTTATACTTAGATGACTAGAAGAGGGATGTCTATCTAAGTGGGAGTTCAATAAATAATTTGATTAGATGAACTTTATTATCATGAACTTAGTCTAAAATATTTACAATATGTCTTGTAGATCAAATGGCCAACGTAGTCCTCAACTTCAACGCGTTCCTAGAGAAAACCAAGCTGAAAGACAATGGCAGCAACTACACGGACTGGGTCCGGAACCTGAGGATCATCCTCATAGCTGCCAAGAAAGATTATGTCCTACAAGCACCGCTGGGTGACGCACCTGTTCTCCCTGCAGAACAAGACGTTATGAACGCTTGGCAGTCATGTTCCGATGACTACTCCCTCGTTCAGTGCGGCATGCTTTACAGCTTAGAGCCGGGGCTCCAAAAGCGTTTTGAGAGACATGGAGCATATGAGATGTTCGAAGAGCTGAAAATGGTTTTCCAAGCTCATGCCCGGGTCGAGAGATATGAAGTCTCTGACAAATTCTTCAGCTGTAAGATGGAGGAAAATAGCTCTGTCAGTGAACACATACTCAAGATGTCTGGGTTGCACAACCGCTTGACTCAACTGGAAGTTAATCTCCCGGATGAAGCGGTCATTGACAGAATCCTCCAGTCGCTTACACCAAGCTACAAGAGCTTTGTGATGAACTTCAATATGCAGGGGATGGAAAAGACCATTCCTGAAGTATTTGCTATGCTGAAATCAGCAGAGGTAGAAATCAAGAAGGAACATCAAGTGTTGATGGTGAATAAAACCACTAAGTTCAAGAAGGGCAAGGGTAAAAAGAACTTCAAGAAGGATGGCAAGGAAGTTGCCGCGCCCGGTAAGCAAGTTGCCGGGAAGAAGCCAAAGAAAGGACCCAAGCCCGAGACTGAGTACTTTTATTGCAAGGGAAGTGGTCACTGGAAGCGTAATTGCCCCAAATACTTAGCGGACAAGAAGGCTAGCAAAACAAAAGGTATATGTGATATACATGTAATTGATGTGTACCTTACCAGTACTCGTAGTAGTTCTTGGGTATTTGATACCGGTGCAGTTGCTCACATTTGTAACTCAAAGTAGGAGTTGCGGAATAAGCGAAGACTGACGAAGGACGAGGTGACGATGCGCGTCGGGAATGGTTCCAAGGTCGATGTGATCGCCGTCGGCACGCTACCTCTACATTTACCTACGGGATTAGTTTTAAACCTCAATAATTGTTATTTAGTGCCAAGTTTGAGCATGAACATTGTGTCTGGATCTCGTTTAATTCAAGATGGCTACTCATTTAAATCCGAGAATAATGGTTGTTCTATTTATATGAGAGATATGTTTTATGGTCATGCTCCGATGGTTAATGGTTTATTCTTAATGAATCTCGTACATGATGATACACATATTCATAGTGTGAATACCAAAAGAGTTAAAGTTGATAACAATAGTCCCACATACTTGTGGCACTGCCGCCTTGGTCACATAGGTGTCAAACGCATGAAGAAGCTCCATGCAGATGGACTTTTAGAGTCTCTTGATTATGAATCATTTGACACGTGCGAACCATGCCTCATGGGTAAAATGACCAAGACTCCGTTCTCAGGAACAATGGAGCGAGCAACCAACTTATTGGAAATCATACATATTGATGTGTGCGGTCCAATGAGTGTTGAGGCTCGCGGTGGCTATCGTTATGTTCTCACCCTCACTGATGACCTGAGTAGATATGGGTATATCTACTTAATGAAACACAGATCTGAGACCTTTGAAAACTTCAAGGAATTTCAGAGTGAGGTTGAAAATCAACGTGACAGAAAGATCAAGTTTCTGTGATCAGATCATGGAGGAGAATACTTGAGTCACGAATTTGGCACACACTTAAGAAAATGTGGAATAGTTTCACAACTCACGCCGCCTGGAACACCTCAGCGTAATGGTGTGTCCGAACGTCGTAATCGCACTCTATTAGATATGGTGAGATCTATGATGTCTCTTACCGACTTACCGCTATCTTTTTGGGGCTATGCTTTAGAGACTGCCGTGTTCACTTTAAATAGGGCTCCGTTGAGATCCGTTGAGACGACACCGTATGAATTATGGTTTGGGAAGAAACCTAAGCTGTCGTTTCTAAAAGTTTGGGGATGTGATGCTTATGTCAAGAAACTTCAACCTAAAAAGCTCGAACCCAAGTCGGAAAAATGCGCCTTCATAGGATACCCTAAAGAAACTATTGGGTATACCTTCTACCTCGGATCCGAAGGCAAGATCTTTGTTGGCAAGAATGGATCCTTTCTAAAGAAGGAGTTTATCTCGAAAGAAGTAAGTGGGAGGAAAGTAGAACTTGATGAAGTGTTACCTCTTGAACCGGAAAATGGCGCAACTCAAGAAAACGTTTCTGAGGTGCCTGCACCGACTAGAGAGGAAATTAATGATGATGATCAAGATACTTCTGATCAAGCTCCTACTGAAATTCATAGGTCCACAAGGACACGTTCCGCACCAGAGTGGTACGGCAACCCTGTCTTGGAAATCATGTTGTTAGACAACGGTGAACCTTCGAACTATGAAGAAGCGATGGCGGGCCCGGATTCCGACAAATGGCTAGAAGCCATGAAATCCGAGATAGGATCCATGTATGAAAACGAAGTATGGACTTCGACTGACTTGCCCGTTGAACGGCGAGCCATAGAAAATAAATGGATCTTTAAGAAGAAGACAAACGCGGATGGTAATGTGACCATCTATAAAGCTCGACTTGTCGCTAAGGGTTATCGACAAGTTCAAGGGGTTGACTATGATGAGACTTTCTCACCGGTAGCGAAGCTAAAGTCCGTCCGAATCATGTTAGCAATTGCTGCATTCTACGATTATGAGATATGGCAAATGGACGTCAAAACGGCATTCCTTAATGGTTTCCTTAAGGAAGAATTGTATATGATGCAACCGGAAGGTTTTGTCGATCCTAAGAATGCTGACAAGGTATGCAAGCTCCAACGCTCGATTTATGGGAGTTGGAACATTCGCTTTGATGAGATGATCAAAGCGTTTGGATTTACGCAGACTTATGGAGAAACCTGTGTTTACAAGAAAGTTAGTGGGAGCTCTGTAGCATTTCTCATATTATATGTAGACGACATACTTTTGATGGGAAATGATATAGAACTCTTGGACAGCATTAAGGCCTACTTGAATAAGAGTTTTTCAATGAAGGACCTTGGAGAAGCTGCTTATATATTAGGCATCAAGATCTATAGAGATAAATCAAGACGCCTCATAGGTCTTTCACAAAGCACATACCTTGATAAGATATTGAAGAATTCAATATGGATCAATCTAAGAAGGGGTTCTTACCTGTGTTACAAGGTGTGAAATTGAGCTCAGCTCAATGTCCGACCACGGCAGAAGATATAGAAGAGATGAGTGTCATCCCCTATGCCTCAGCCATAGGTTCTATTATGTATGCCATGCTGTGTACCAGACCTGATGTAAACCTTGCCGTAAGTTTGGTAGGAAGGTACCAAAGTAATCCCGGCAAGGAACACTGGACAGCGGTCAAGAATATCCTGAAGTACCTGAAAAGGACTAAGGAAATGTTTCTCGTTTATGGAGGTGACGAAGAGCTCGTCATAAAGGGTTACGTCGACGCTAGCTTCGACACAGATCTGGATGACTCTAAGTCACAAACCGGATACGTGTATATTTTGAATGGTGGGGCAGTAAGCTGGTGCAGTTGCAAGCAGAGCGTCGTGGCGGGATCTACATGTGAAGCGGAATACATGGCAGCCTCGGAGGCAGCGCATGAAGCAATTTGGGTGAAGGAGTTCATCACCGACCTCGGAGTCATACCCAATGCGTCGGGGCCAATCAAACTCTTCTGTGACAACACTGGAGCTATTGCACTTGCCAAGGAGCCCAGGTTTCACAAGAAGACCAGGCACATCAAGCGTCGCTTCAACTCCCTTCGTGAAAATGTTCAAGATGGAGACATAGATATTTGTAAAGTACATACGGACCTGAATGTAGCAGATCCGTTGACTAAACCTCTCCCTAGAGCAAAACATGATCAACACCAGAATTCCATGGGTGTTCGATTCATCACAATGTAACTAGATTATTGACTCTAGTGCAAGTGGGAGACTGTTGGAAATATGCCCTAGAGGCAATAATAAAAGCATTATTATTATATATTTCCTTGTTCATGATAATTGTCTTTATTCATGCTATAATTGTGTTATCCGGAAATCGTAATACATGTGTGAATAACAGACACCAACATGTCCCTAGTAAGCCTCTAGTTGACTAGCTCGTTGATTAATAGATAGTCATGGTTTCCTGACTATGGGCATTGGATGTCATTGATAACGAGATCACATCATTAGGAGAATGATGTGATGGACAAGACCCAATCCTAAACATAGCATAAGATCGTATAGTTCGTTTGCTAGAGTTTTCCAATGTCAAGTATCCTTTCCTTAGACCATGAGATCGTGTAACTCCCGGATACCGTAGGAGTGCTTTCGGTGTGCCAAACGTCACAACGTAACTGGGTGACTATAAAGGTATACTGCGGGTATCTCCGAAAGTGTCTGTTGGGTTGACACGGATCGAGACTGGGATTTGTCACTCCGTATGACGGAGAGGTATCACTGGGCCCACTCGGTAATGCATCATCATTATGAGCTCAAAGTAACCAAGTGTCTGGTCACGGGATCATGCATTACGGTACGAGTAAAGTGACTTGCCGGTAACGAGATTGAACGAGGTATTGGGATACCGACGATCGAATCTCGGGCAAGTAACATATCGATTGACAAAGGGAATTGCATACGGGGTTGCTTGAATCCTCGACATTGTGGTTCATCCGATGAGATCATCGTGGAGCATGTGGGAGCCAACATGGGTATCCAGATCCCGCTGTTGGTTATTGCCCGAGAGCCGTCTCGGTCATGTCTGCATGTCTCCTGAACCCGTAGGGTCTACACACTTAAGGTTCGGTGACGCTAGGGTTGTAGGGATATGTATATCCAGTAACCTGAATGTTGTTCGGAGTCCCGAATGAGATCCCGAACGTCACGAGGAGTTTCGGAATGGTCCGGAGGTAAAGAATTATATATAGGAAGTGTTGTTTTGGCCATCGGGACAAGTTTCGGGGTCACCGGTATTGTACCGGGACCACCAGAAGGGTCCCGGGGGTCCACCGGGTGGGGCCACCTGCCCCGGGGGGTCACATGGGCTGTAGGGGGTGCGCCTTGGCCTACATGGGCTGAGGGGCACCAACCCCAAGAGGCCCATGCGCCTAGGGTTCAAGAAGGGAAGAGTCCCACAAGGGGAAGGCACCTCCTATGTGCCTTGGGGGGAGGAAATCCTCCCTTGGCCGCCGCCCCCTAGGAGATTGGATCTCCTAGGGCCGGCGCCCCCCCTTGGCCCTCCTATATAAAGAGGGGAGGGGAAGGGGGCAGCCGCACCCTTTGCCTTGGTGCCTCCCTCTCCCTCTCCAACACCTCCTCCTCCTCCATAGAGCTCGGCGAAGCCCTGCCGGAGTACTGCAGCTCCACCATCACCATGCCGTCGTGCTGCTGCTGGAGCCATCTTCCTCAACCTCTCCTTCCCCCTTGCTGGATCAAGAAGGAGGAGACGTCACGCTGACCGTACGTGTGTTGAACGCGGAGGTGCCGTCCGTTCGGTGCTAGGATCTCCGGTGATTTGGATCACGTCGTGTACGACTACCTCATCCCCGTTCTTTTGAACGCTTCCGCTCGCGATCTGCAAAGGTATGTAGATGCATCCGATCACTCGTTGCTAGATGAACTCATAGATGGATCTTGGTGAAACCGTAGGAAAATTTTTGTTTTCTGCAACGTTCCCCAACAGATCCTCCAATGCTTCTTCAACCTTCATAGGTTCAATGCTAGAGATGAATGAGTAATGTTCACAAAAGTTAGCTAAACGAGTTTTAGAGCGAGTGATTCTCCTGGTTTGGATATCTTTGTAGATTTGTTCGACGGGATGATCTTTGGCAATTCTTGCTCGAACTCGTGAAAGCTTTTGCTTGGGTCGGGGTGGAACATCCTCTTCATCTTGTTCTTCTTCTTGGCCTTCTTCATTGTTGACGTTGTCGTTCTCTTGTCGTGGTGGAGAAGGAGGTTGTTGATGTTCATCTTCGTGTACTTCCTCGTTTTCTTCATCTTGGCGTGTCCCACTTGTGGATGCTTCCGTATCAACTCTTGGTTCACCTTGTCGTGAGGTAGAAGCTTCCACTTGGATGGACGAGGTACTCTCCTTCACTTTCGTTGGACGAATCTTGCCAATGGACAAGTCTTGAATTGCTTCCGAAGGGTCTTTGTCTCCTACATCAATTGGCAATTGCTCTACTTGCGAGCCATTAGATTCATCAAACTTCACATCTACCGTCTCTTCAACCTTTCGGGTGAAATTGTTGTAGACACGGTAAGTGTGAGAGTTTGAGCCATAACCAAGTAGGAAACCTTCATGATATTTAGGAGCAAATTTAGAACGACCATGCTTATCAAGAATGTAGCACTTTGAGCCGAATACTCGAAAGTATCCAACTTGGGGTTTGTTACCGGTGAGGAGCTCATATGCCGTCTTGCCGAGTAGCTTGTGAAGATACAAGTGATTTGTTGCATGACAAGCTGTCTCAACCGCTTCCGCACAAAAGTGCTTTGGAGTTTTGTACTCATCAGTCATCGTTCTTGCCATCTCGATAAGAGTCCTGTTCTTCCTCTCAACAACTCCATCTTGTTGGGGTGTGTACGTAGCCGAGAACTCGTGTGAAATCCCTTCTTTGTCAAGAAAGGTGTCCACATTTGTGTTCTTAAACTCCGTTCCGTTGTCGCTCCGAACCTTCTTGATCTTCACGTCAAACTGATTTTGGGCCTTTCTAGCGAAGTTTTTGAGGATCTTTTGGACCTGCGATTTGTCATCAAGAAATAACACCCACGTAAATCTTGAAAAATCATCAACTATGACTAGACCAAATGAGTTACCACCGAGACACTTGTAGGCATTTGAACCAAAGATATCCATGTGAAGTAGCTCGAGTGGTCTTATTGTGGTCATGATGTTCTTCGCGCGGTGACTTCCTCCAACTTGTTTTCCTGCTTGACAAGCACTACAAAGTCTATCCTTGTCAAATATGACATCTTTTATTCCACGGATATGATCACCTTTAATAAGCTTATCAAGATTTCGCATTCCAACATGACCTAGTCTTCTATGCCACAACCAGCCTTTAGAAGATTTAGCAATTAAGCAAGTTTTAGGTTGAGCCTTTTTAGTGAAATCAACAATGTAAAGATCTTCTCTACGTATACCGGTAAAGACCATTTTATAATTGTCTCTACGAAAAACTTGGCAATCTACTTTAGTGAATAAGACAATGAAACCAAAATCCGCAAGTCCAGAAACTGAAAGTAAATTGTATCCAAGGGATTCAACGAGCATGACAGTTTGTATGGAGCTATCATGTGAGATGGCCACCTTACCAAGGCCAACCACCTTACCCTTTGAATTATCACCAAAAGTGACATATTTTCTAGGGCCGTTGTTTTCAGCAAGCTCATGGAACATATCTTCATCCCCGGTCATATGATCAGTACATCCACTATCAAGGACCCATTCCTTTCCTCTAGCCATGTAGCCACGAAGATTTGCCATAAGACCAAAATGTCTCATTGCATCATCGAAATCATAGTCACTGTCATCATCTTCATCATAGTATCCATGTTCAACATCATCTTGTGACTGATCAATTCCTAGAGAGGGTAATTCATTAGATAAATGATCATCAAAATGGTTACCTTTATGAATTCTAATAGCTTCGGATATGATATCGCTAATGATTCCAACGTTTCCTTTAGCACGCACGAGATTGGTAAGCTCAAATAGACAATCACCAAAGCTAGGATCACTAGAGTTCATATTACTCAAGGCAATAGACTTATGGAGAATTTCATCTAAATTTTTCAAGGAATAATTTGGAAATCGTTCCTCAATAAATTTCCATATAGTATAGGCACAATCAAAAGTAGGCAAACTAGCAATCAAATTTTTGGGCAATCCTCTTATGATAAGATTGATGGTTCTAAGATTGTGAATCATGTCAAGATCTTCATCTAGAGTAGGGTGCAAAGGATCAACATGAGGTGCACAAGGGCTAGCAATGTACTTGTTCAAATGATATTCATTGAAAATCTCAAGCATTTCATTTTTCCACTCATGAAAGTATTCTCCATCAAGAATAGGCACTCTATGTCTAAGACTTCCCAAAGTAGACACATCCATCTTCCTCCAATGGTGTTTAAACCAAGGCAATGGAGACCAAAGCTCTCATACCAATTGAAAGGATCGAGAAGAGGTGTCTAGAGGGGGGTGATCAGACACTAAGTGCCAAAAGTTGCAGTTTTTAATATTCTTAAGTTTGAGTGGAGTTTAAGCACAAGTTTAACAAACACAACACATATCAATCAAGCATGCAAAGAGTATATGAGCAGCGGAAAATAAAGCATGCAACTTGCGAGAATGTAAAGGGAAGGGTTTGGAGTATTCAAACGCAATTCGAGACACGGATGTTTTTGTCGTGGTTCCGATAGGTGGTGCTATCGTACATCCACGTTGATGGAGACTTCGACCCACGGAGGGTAACGGTTGCGCGAGTCCATGGAGGGCTTCACCCACGAAGGGTCCACGAAGAAGCAACCTTGTCTATTCCATCATGGCCGTTGCCCACGAAGGACTTGCCTCACTAGCGGTAGATCTTCACGAAGTAGGCGATCTCCTTGCCCTTACAAACTCCTTGGTTCAACTCCACAATCTTGTCGGAGGCTCCCAAGTGACACCTAGCCAATCTAGGAGACACCACTCTCCAAGAAGTAAAAAATGGTGTGTTGATGATGAACTCCTTGCTCTTGTGCTTCAAATGATAGTCTCCCCAACACTCAACTCTCTCTCACAGGATTTGGATTTGGTGGAAAGAAGATTTGAGTGGAAAGCAACTTGGGGAAGGCTAGAGATCAAGATTCATATGGTAGGAATGGAATATCTTGACCTCAACACAAGTGTAGGTGGTTCTCTCTCCGAAAATGTGTATTGGAAGTGTAGATATGTTCTGATGGCTTTCCCCACGAATGAAGGGTGGGTGGAGGGGTATATATAGCCTCCACACAAAATCTAACTGTTACACACAATTTGCCAAACTCGGTGGGACCGAATGGTTAAACTCGGTCAGACCGATTCAGCAAACCTAGTGACCGTTAGGATTTTCGGTGGGACTGAGATGCAACTCGGTAGGACCGATATGGTTAGGGTTAGGGCATAACGTAATCTCGGTGTGACCGATTACACAAACTCGGTGGGACCGATTTTGGTAATAAGCTAACCAGAGAGTTGGTCAGGCAAACTCGGTGAGACCGATTACACAAACTCGGTGGGACCGATTTTGGTAATAAGCTAACCAGAGAGTTTGCATTGTAATCTCAGTAGTACCGATTGCCCAAACTCGGTGAGACCGGTTTTGGTAATGGACATACACAGAGAGATTACAATCCCATCTCGGTGAGACCGAGATCCCTACCAGTGAAACCGATTTGCTAGGGTTTGTGGCAGTGGCTATAACATCTGAAACTCGGTGGCTCCGGATAGAAAGAATCGGTGGGGCCGAGTTTGACTTTTGGTTTGGGTCATATGTGGATGTGGGAAGGTAGTTGAGGGTTTTGGAGGATATCACTAAGCACTTTGAGCAAGCAAGCCATTAAGCAACACCTCATCCCCTCTTGATAGTATTGGCTTTTCCTATAGACTCAATGTGATCTTGGATCACTAAAATAGAAAATGTAGAGTCTTGATCTTGAAGCTTGAGCCAATCCTTTGTCCTTAGCATCTTGAAGGGGTTCCACATCCTCTAGTCCATGCCACTCCATTGTTGAACTTATCTAAAACATACTAGGTAAAAGTGTTAGTCCAACAAGGGATATGTTGACATTAATTACCAAAACCACCCAGGGAGCACTTGTGCTTTCAATTCTTCAAATTTGAATCAACCTTATAGAAGAACCTACAACCATGATAGAATAACTTGCATTCTTCATATTGCATAACTTGCAACCATCATAGCAAAACTTGCATTCTTCATACAGCAGAACTTGCAACCATCATAGCAGAACTTCCACCCTTGTGAGTTGTGTAGTTATAGTCAAAATAGACAGTAGAACTTGCATTCTTGATTAAACTGTGCACATACATTCAAAAATGATAGTAGAACTATTGAAATTTGTTAATGAAAACAATCAAAATCAAAACAAAGATAACAAAATACGTAAACTTTTTATAGTAGAAAGAATTTAGGGTTGCCTATTGATACGTCCATTTTGCATCATGTTTACCTACTGTTATCTATAATGTTTTTATGCATAATAATGCTTTTTGGAGTAATTATAATCCCTTTTCTCTCATAATATGCAAGGTTGACACAAAGAGGGAGAATTCCGGCAGTTGGAAATCTGGACCTGAAAAAGCTATGTCAGGCTACCTATTCTGCACAACCCCAAATGAGTTGAAACTTCACGAGGAATTTTTATGGAATAAACAAGAAATGCTGGAGCAAATAACTACCGGAGGGGGGCCACCTGGTGAACACAAGACACCAGGGCGCGCCTAGCCCCCCAGGCGCGCCCTGGTGGGTTGTGCTCAGCCCAGCCCCCCTCCGGTGCCCATCTTCTGGTATATAAGTCATTTGACCTAAATAAATAAGGGGAGGACTTTCGGGACGAAGCGCCGCCGTCTCGAGGCAGAACTTGGGCAGGAGCACGTTTTCCCTCCGGCGAAGCGATTCCGCTGGGGGAACTTCCCTCCCGGAGGGGGAAATCATCATCATCATCATCACCAGCGACTCTCCAATCTTGGGGAGGGCAATATACATCGACATCTTCAACAGCACCATCTCCTCTCAAACCCTAATTAATTTATTGTGTTTAATCTCTGTACCGGAACTACAGATTGGTACTTGTGGGTGACTAATAGTGTTGATTACATATTGTAGTTGATTACTATATGGTTTATTTGGTGGAAGATTATATGTTCAGATCCAATATGCTATTTAATACCCCTTTGATCATGAGCATTATTATTATTTGTGAGTAGTTACTTTTGTTCCTGAGGTCACGGGAGAAATCTTGTTGCAAGTAATCATGTGAACTTGATATGTGTTCGATAATTTGATGGTATTTATGTTGTGATTCCCTTAATGGTGTCATGTGAACGTCGACTACATGACACTTCACCATATTTGGGCCTAAGGGATTGCATTGTGGAGTAGTTTCAGATGATGGGTTGCGAGAGTGACAGAAGCTTAAACCCTAGTTTATGCGCTATTCCGTAAGCGACCGATTGGATCCAAAAGTTTAATGTTATGGTTAGAATTTATTCTTAATACTTTTCTCATAGTTGCGGATGCTTGCGAGGGGGTTAATCATAAGTAGGAGGTTTGTTCAATTAAGAACAATACCTAAGCACCAATCCACCCACATATCAAATTGTCAAAGTAGCGAACATAAATCGAACCAACATGATGAAAGTGACTAGATGAAATTCCCGTGTACCCTCAAGAACTCTTTGCTTATCATAAGAGACCGCTTTGGCCCGTCCTTTGCCTCAAAAGGATTGGGCTACCTTGCTGAACCTTTGTTACTATTATAGTTACTTGCTCGTTACAAATTATCTTGCTATCAAACTACTCGTTACTTACAATTTCAGTGCTTGCAGACATTACCTTACTGAAAACCACTTGTCATTTCCTTCTGCTCCTCGTTGGGTTCGACACTCTTACTTATCGAAAGGACTACGATTGATCCCCTACACTTGTGGGTCATCACCTATTACCCTAAAGATGAAAACAATCAAAATACAAAAAGCTCTTCTATAGTAGAAAGAATTTGAGGCTCCATATTACCATAAAGAACACAAAAATAAATTGCAAGAGTTCTCCTGTAATAGAAAGAAATTTCGACTGCCTACTACCCTAAAGAAAACAAATCAATTTCCACAATTTTTTCTGTAGTTCAAAGAAATTGAGGATGCCTACTACCCTAAAGAAGAAAAGCACAAAATACATAAGTTTTCCGACATTAGAAGGAATTTGACACTTTCAATCACCCTAAAAAGAGAAAAATAAAGAAGTTCTCCTATAGTACAAAGAATTTGAATTATCACTAAAAAATTACTACTACCTCTAATCCAAATTAATTGTCGCAGCTCTAGTACAACTTTGGGTTCAAAGTTGTACTAGAGCTGCGACAATTGATTTGGATCAGAGGGGGTAACTATATTTGTGAATTGCACAGTACACAATAGAAGTTACAGGTATTGCCCATCAGAAACTGCAACATGAGAAGGAATGGTTTCAACATATACATTCAACTCACTTACAGACAACTAAGGACATGCAAGAATTTCAGTGAAAATCGAAAGAAATTGCACATAAATAATAAACAATACAAGAAATTTCAATGGAACTCAAAAGAAATTGCACATAATATAGATAGCAACACAAGATTTGGCAATCTATATGAAGCAGTCAATAAGAATTTGGTCTTTCTATGAAAGACAAAACTAAGAAGAATACAAAGAGTGCAACAAAGGTCCAAAGCGAAAAACAAGCACTAAAAGCTTGATAGGCGAAACTTTCACTACAATTATAATAGAAATGAATAAATAAATCTCAAATTACATGCATGAGGCGTATAACTTGCACCAACAATTGATCAACAAACCAACTAAAATAATGGTTAATATTACATTTAAACATGAAACAAAATCACTCAAATAACAAACTTGATGGGCAGAACTTGCATGGATTGATGAGCAACAACTAAGAATAAGATTGGATACGATGTAATTGATATATGAAACAACAAAAGCCATTAACCAAGAAGGTAAACACTAGCTTACCAATGGAATGTTTGGGAGAAGCTTTGGGAATAGGTTTGTGACCTCCATGAGCTTCACTCAACCTCATAACAACTTGAATGTACAAATCTTCACTATCCAACTAGAGGAGAATGATCTCGCGGTAATGATGACATTTAGGTGCACAGGGTTTAGCCATAGTATCTTAGAAGTAAGAGTATCGGTCCCACATGGAGCATATAAAATGGTCTCCGACTCTTATAGAAGTTTATCAGAATGTACCTCCAAGTTAATTCGACCCAAATTAAAAGTGTTGTAAAGATGTAAATGCTACAAGAGTGTTGCAACGAGAGTTTAAAATGTGCAAGAATCACAATTTGGTTAGACATATGTGTGAATTGATAGAAGACATGAAAAAGGTGGGAGAAAACTGTGGTGTATTTTGGACACATCATGGGGGTTCAAGGTTGCGGTTTGTGTCATTGTGTGGCAATGAGATGGCTTTCGGTTCATAGGTCGGCGTGGAATTCATATAGTTCTTGTGATAAAGGCATCAACGATGGCTAATTGCGATAAAATCAGAGTCAATGGCTCGAGGAGGAGTGACATCGACGACACTCCCGCAACCTCGACGATGTAGTCACTCAATGGCATACATAGAGTGTGTGTTGGTAGCGAGTACGACCAGCAGAGAAGTGGTGCCCTATGCTCGGTTCATGCTCGGTCATGTTTTATGATGGCTTTGGGTTATTTGTAATGATTTCTGCCTCTCTTTCTTTCTCTTGCAAATTTGTGACAAGCCTGTAATTTCCATCGTTTTTTGTTTAATAATTAATAGATGGATGGAGGCATCTGGACTCAAAATCTACCTATTTTCCGAAAATGCCAAATAGAGACCGAGCTCCATGGAGGCCTTTTTTTGAAAACTTCTAAATTCAAAATTTGAAGTTTTAAAAAATTCTGAAAATAATACACATATACCTGGATACATGTGTGCAAATTTTCAGGTCCAAATACATTAAAATGTGAGCTACACAAAAAAGTCAAATCCGGGGCTTTTTAGCATATGTACTATTCATCTTTGAAGTCCATGATTTTGTTTTTTTTGTGCAGCTCGCAATTCAAGGTATTTCATCCTGAAAATTTTCGCACATACACTTTACATCCTTGCATACATGTGTTTCTTTTTAGAATTTTTTGAAACTGAAAATTTTGAATTTTGAAAATTTTAAAATAAAGGGCTCCAGGGAGCTCGGTCTCCAAAATGCCGTACTCCCATTTCCTTATTTCTTTGCCAGTTGCTACTTCATGCTAACTTGTTGCGTCGATATATGTGCATTACCGTAGTAGCTGTATGTACATGGCGATGTAAATATACCAGCGGACACTATGAACAGGGGTTGGCACAAACGGAGTGATGCATGTGAAGTTACCGGCCATAACCGTACATGTTTTCCACAGCTTACAGTACCGCCAGACGCGCTAGTCGAGTAGCAGACTAGCAGTGGTACCGGTACGAGGCCTAGCTAGCAAATTGACGCCTGATGGTCGCGTAATCACGTTGCCTGACAGGGAAGTCTCCGCTCATTCTTGCTCCGTAGAGTACAAGTGATGTGATCATACTGAGATCACCGGCCAGCCAAGTTTAATTACGACAATCAGTGGCACCAACCGTACACGAATACGGAGCTGGTAATTATCACTGGATCATGGAGGAATCGGTTACTGTTACTACATTATGGTAGTACTTCCAAGGAGGGAGCCGGATTTTCATTGGAAAGAAGAAAACAAGGGAGGGGGATTTGTCGCCGGGAATTCACTGACTAGGCACGTCGGCGCGCGTACTGTACGCGCAGCACCTACTGCTGTGGACCTAGCTAATACGCCGCCATATATGTCCGTGACGCGCCCACGTGTACTCGCACATTTGTTAGAGGGCCTGCAGCCGGACATACCTAATCCCTCCGTGGACAGTGACCGATCACCTCTCAAATGACCGTGTTCATAACCGTGTACCTTATATCCCTCTCTTTCAAATGGGGGGGGGGGGGAGGGGAGGGGTCGTTGGAGCCATCACGAACGAGGAGGAGATCAAGTCAGCCATCCGTCGGACGGCATGCGCCTGCTGTTTCGCCAGCCGGACAGGTTTCGCTGCCTGTCGGTGTCAAAACCAGCGGATCTCGGGTATGGGTCCCGAACTGTGCGTCTAGGCGGATGGTAACAGGAGACAAGGGACACAATGTTTTACCCAGGTTCGGGCCCTCTTGATGGAGGTAAAACCCTACGTCCTGCTTGATTAATATTGATGATATAGATAGTACAAGAGTAGATCTACCACGAGATCAAGGAGGCTAAACCCTAGAAGCTAGCCTATGGTATGATTGTTGTATGTTGGAGTTGTTGTCCTACGGACTAAAACCTTCCGGTTTATATAGACACCGGATAGGGTTAGGGTTACACAAAGTCGGTTACAATGATAGGAGATCTAAATATCCGCGTCGCCAAGCTTGCCTTCCACGCCAAGGAAAGTCCCCTCCGGACACGGGACGAAGTCTTCAATCTTGTATCTTCCTAGTCCTGGAGTCCGGCTGAAGGTATAGTTCGGATGGCCGGACACCCCCTAATCCCGGACTCCCTCAGTAGCCCCAGAACCAGGCTTCAATGACGACGAGTCCGGCGCGCAGATTGTCTTCGGCATTGCAAGGCGGGTTCTTCTCCAAATTCTGTGTACCTGTTGAATAATGTCCGGTATTTGTAATGTAGCGCTCCTCGGCTCCTTCGCCCAATAATGGCGGCCTTCCACGTGTCGAATCGAATACGAAAAGTCTGGGTGTTTTTATATTCACACCCCTGGTCGCGTAAATGAGCCGCCTATTTAAACAGATGGGGATTCAGATCCAAACCACACCTTCTCCCTCTCGCGAGTAATCATCAGCAGCGATGATCATCAGCAGCGATGCGGTCCAGGGTGAGACTTTTCTCCCCGGACAGATCTTCGTATTCGGCGGCTTTGCACTGCGGGCCAATTCGCTTGGCCATCTGGAGCAGATCGAAAGCTACACCCCTAGCAATCAGGTCAGATTTGGAAGTCTTAACTACACGGCTGATATCCGCGGAGACTTGATCTTCGACGGATTCGAATCACAGCCGAGCGCGCCGCACCGTCACGAAGGGCATGATTTAGCTCTGCCGTCGAACAGTGTCTTGGAGGCCGCGCCCGCATCGGCCCCGACCCTTAATTCGGAGCCGATCACGCCGATCGAGGACGGGTGGTTGGACGCCACCTCGGAGGCCGAAATCTCTACGGCGATCGAGCCGAACACCAGTTTGTCCCTTGCGAAGCCCGTGACTCCAAGGTGCCGGACTCCTCTCCGGACTCCGAGCCCCCCGCGCCCCTGCTGATCGAATCCGATTGGGCGCCGATTATGGAGTCCACCGCCGCAGACATCTTTCAGCACTCGCCCTTTGGCGATATTCTGAATTCACTAAAGTCTCTGTCTTTATCAGGAGAGCCCTGGCCGGACTACGGTCAGCAAGGTTGGGATGTGGATGATGAAGAAATTCAAAACCCACCCACCACCCACTTTGTAGCCACTGTCGATGATTTAACCAACGTGCTCGACTACGACTCCGAAGACATCGACGGTATGGACGCCGATGCAGGAGACCATCAGGAATCAGCACCTATATGGCACTGGAAAGCCACCTCGTCATATGACATATACATGGTGGATACCCCAAAAGAGGGCGATGGCGATGGAACGGCGGAGGATTACCCCTCCAAGAAACAGCCTAAGCGCCGGCGTCAGCGGCGCCGCTCTAAATTCCGCCAAAGCAAAAACGGTGATTCCGACATGGGAGATAATAACACTCCCGACAGTGCCGAAGAAAACCCCCTCCAGCAAAACTCAGCACAGGAGGATGGAAAAGCCAGCCCTCATGAGAGAGCGGCAGACAGAGAGGTCGAGGATGATAATTACATACCTCCCTCCGAAGACGAGGCAAGCCTCGACGACGACGAATTTGTCGTGCCTAAGGATCCCGTCGAACAAGAGCGCTTCAAACGCAGGCTTATAGCCATGGCGAGCAGCCTCAAGAAAAAACAGCTATAGCTTAGAGCTGATCAAGACTTGCTAGCCGACAAATGGACGGAAGTCCTAGCGGCCGAAGAGTATGAACTCGAACGCCCCTCCAAGAGCTACCCAAAGCACAGGTTGCAACCCCGATTAGAGGAAGAAGCACCTACATCACCAGCGCATGATGCGGCCGACCGGCCACCACGTGGCCGTGAAAAAGAGGCCTCTCGGCCCTCCACTCAAGCCGCACCCCGGCACCGCTTTAAAAATACCAAGGCACGGGGGAATGCGCCAGACCTGCGAGATATATTGGAGGACAAGGCAAAGCAAACAAGGTCGATCTACGGATCGCGTGAGCGCCCCATAGCACGAGACGGTAATCGTCACGCCGAATACAGTAAATCCGGCCGGGCCGAACACAGCAGACAAAGCTCTCTTGACCTACGTCGTGATATAGCTCAATACAGAGGTGCCGCACACCCACTATGCTTCACAGATGAAGGAATGGATCATCAAATCCCAGAGGGTTTCAAACCCGTAAACATCGAATCATATGATGGCACAACAGACCCTGCGGTATGGATCGAGGACTATCTCCTCCATATCCACATGGCCCGCAGTGACGATCTACACGCCATCAAATACCTCCCACTCAAGCTTAAAGGACCAGCTCGGCATTGGCTTAATAGCTTGCCAGCAGAATCAATTGGTTGTTGGGAGGACCTGGAAGACGCATTCCTCGACAATTTCCAGGGCACTTATGTGCGACCACCACACGCCGATAACCTAAGCCACATAATTCAGCAGCCAGAGGAATCGGCCAGGCAATTCTGGACACGGTTCCTAACCAAGAAAAATCAAATCGTCGACTGTCTGGATGCAGAGGCCCTAGCGGCCTTCAAGCATAATATCCGCGATGAGTGGCTTGGACAGGATAAGGCAGTTAATGCCGGATTCAGAGGCTCTAAACCCGGTCAGCAGAAATAGCCTTTCAAGAGAAATACTCCGGGCCCGTCCAGTTTGGACCGAATAATCGACCGCTCGTGCCAGATACATGGCACCCCCGAAAAGCCAGCCAATCACACCAACAGGGATTGTTGGGTGTTCAAGCAGGCAGGCAAGTTACATGCCAAAAACAGAGACCAGGGGCTACATAGCGACGACGAGGAGGAGCCCCGGCCGCCGAACAGTAGTGGACAGAAGGGATTCCCCCCACAAGTGCGGACGGTGAACATGATATACGCAACCCACATCCCCAAGAGGGAGCGGAAGCGTGCGTTAAGGGACGTATACGTGATGGAGCCAGTCGCCCTGAAGTTCAACCCATGGTCCTCCTGCCTGATCACTTTTGATTGAAGGGACTACCCCACTAGCATCCGTCATGGCGGATTTGCCGCATTGGTTCTTGACCCAATCATTGACGGATTTCACCTCACTCGAGTCCTCATGGACGGCGGCAGCAGCCTGAACCTGCTTTATCAGGATACAGTGCGGAAAATGGGCATCGATCCTTCGAGGATTAAACCCACTAAAACGACCTTTAAAGGCGTCATACTAGGTTTAGAGGCCAACTGCACAGGCTCAGTCACACTTGAAGTGGTCTTCGGATCTCCAGATAATTTCCGAAGCGAGGAGTTAATCTTCGACATAGTCCCGTTCCGCAGTGGCTATCACGCACTGCTCGGGCGAACCGCATTTGCCAAGTTCAATGTGGTACCGCATTACGCATACCTCAAGCTCAAGATGCCAGGCCCTCGAGGAGTCATTACGGTCACTGAAAACACCGAACGCTCTCTTCGTACGGAGGAGCATACGGCGGCTCTCGCAGCGGAAGTACAAAGCAGCCTCTCAAGGCAATTTTCCAGTCCGGCCACTAAACGTCCGAACACCGTCAAGCGCGCCCGAAGTAACCTACAGCAAGACCGCCTGGCACGTTGTGAGCAGGCGTAGCAATGCGGCACCAACCCCAGCCCTCACGAAATTGTGAAACCAGTACTGCGCGTACATAACTACGCTCTGGAAATACCATGGGCACAGGGGGAGGGGCACCATCACGGCACGCCCAAAACACGGCTTAAACCGCACTAGGGGCTGCCGATTTCTTACTTTTATCTTACTTTCAGGACTCCATTCTTCGGAAGGCCTAAGCCGGCAGTACAATTGCCGCACAAACGATGCAAGAACCAGGGAAGAAGAAAACCACGCCGCACTATGGAACTCTAAGGTGGTCTCTATAACGAGCAGTATACTTGTTTTGCATATCATTCCACAGTCCGCCCTTGGATAGGACATGTCAAATAGTCCCACATTTTGCTTATCGCCCCATTTGTATCGTTCTGCTTTGATCGTAGCTTCTTCAAATAAACAATGCATAGCTTTTGTCTATTATTGTATTACTCTTTTTTAAGAATATATGTTCATTAATGACATGTCGCACCCATACACTTTGGTACGGCCAATACACCAGGGGCTTAAGTACCCCCACAACATGGTGTGAGAAGTCCGAACACTTTCACAAGTGCGGCACCCCGAACTTATAGCATTATATGCATCGGCTCCGAATCATGTCTTGGGTCAAATGTTGGGTTTGCCCAGCTCCTATGTTTTGGTACCTTACGTTTCGTTGTATTGGCTAAGGTAGCGCTAGGAGAACTATTGCGATTGTGCCCCAGTTGAGCTGGGCTAAAGCACCTCAGTAGAGAAAGCTAAAACTGACCGTCATGATAAGGCGAGAGTTGGTCGCTGTTCGAGAGGTTTTCGAGTCCCTAAAGACTTATGCCGCTTAGAGCGAGGAGTCGGCTTTGTCCGGCCCAGGCATGGATAGCACCCCAAACTCGGTCTTCCAAACACTAGGGGCTTCGCCGAAATTTAAAATTAAAGAATTATATGGCTAAGTGAGAGTGTTCAAGCATTATAGTCCGATTGCCTTGTTCGTTGTGTTGAGCGCCTCCCTCGAAGGACCCAAGAATGGGAAAAGAGTGCTCAAGTTTATCCCGAACACCCCAGCACTCGTGGCATGGGGGCATAAGCCGACGACTCGCCATCTCTCAAAATTTGATAAACGGCCGCACAGAAGGTAATATTTTAAATTCAAAAAGCATTGTGTAGCGCACATGAACAAGTTTTCAGCGCACAGGACAAAATTAAAACAAGTTTTACTCAAAAATTACATCTTTCGAGCATTCGTCCGCCATAAGGCGGGCACCCTTCATGACGCCCTCATAGTACATCTTGGGGTGGCGATGCTCCTTGCCCGGCGGCGGCCCGTCCTTCACAAGCTTCTCCGTATCCAGCTTGCCCCAGTGCACCTTAACACGGGCAAGCGCCCTACGGGCACCTTCGATGCAGACGGAGCGCTTGACGACTTCGAGCCTTGGACAGGCCTCCACCAGCCCCGCACCAGCCCGAAGTAGCTCCCAGGCAGAGCCTTTCCAGGCCACAACCGAACTATGAGGCCCTTCATGGCCTGTCCGGCCACCTTGTGGAGCTCGACCAGTTGCTTCAGCTGGTCGCTCAAGGGCACATGGAGTCCGGCCTCAGCATACTGAGACCAGAACACCATCTCTGTCGAGCTGCCCTCCTCGGCTCGGTAGAATGCGGCGGCATCGGATACGCTACGGGGCAACTCTGCGAACGCTCCTCGAGAGCTCCGGATTCGGGTAAGTAACAAGTAATTTACTTTCAGATGCTTTGCTTTGCATAAAGAAATCCTTACCCGCCGCTATCTGTTTCATCGCCTCAACCTCCTGAAGGGCCTTCTGGGCTTCGGCCTTGGCAGACTTGGCATTCTCAATGGCCGCCGCGAGCTCGGACTCTCGGGTCTTTGAGTCAAGCTCCAAACTCTCATGTTTTTTCATGAGAGCCTGGAGCTCTTGCCGCACCTCGCCAACCTGCGCCTCATATTTCTCCCGCTCGGTGAGCTCCGTGGCCGCCCTCTTCTCGGCCTCGGACAGCGCTAGCTTAAGGTTCGCCACCTCCGTTGTGGCCCCTACAATAGCCACGTTAGTCCTGCCACTTTTTGCAATTGCACCTTTTTATATTTAATAAGGTATTTCTTACCTTCTTTGTCCTAGAGCTGCTTCTTGGCAAGGCCGAGCTCTTGCTCGGACCGCTCGAGGTTCTGCTTTAGCGTGTCCACCTCCGCAGTCAGTGCGGCGGACGCCAGCGGTGAAGCCTGCATACGCATATTGACTTACTTTTATTAGACTCCTGCGAATTTTATTAGATGCTCTATTCGGTTTTTCTTTCCGAACGCCAAACAGAGCATCAGGGGCTACTGTCTATGCGGTAATATTTTTACATATTTTTTACATACCTCAAAGCCTGTCAAAAGACCGGCACAGGCGTTGGTCAGCCTGCTCTTGGCGGACTAAAATTTCTAAATCACCACACTCATAATGGTGCAGTGCTCCTCGTCAATGGAGGCGCCTTTAAGCACCTCCAGCAGATTGTCCGGCGCCTCTGGTTGGACGGGGGCCACCGGCTCAGTGGGCTTGCTCCTCTTGGAAGGAGGTCGCCCACCGGACACTGGAACTTTCGAAGGTTCCGGAGCGGTGTCCGGCCTAGGGCCGAACTTGGAGCCCTTAGGGGTTCTATCCCTTGGCGCCTGGGGTCCGGAAGGTCGCCTTGCGGCGCCTCCGGGATGTTGGGGAACGTTGCAGAAAATTAAAATTTTTCCTACGGTTTCACCAAGATCCATCTATGAGTTCATCTAGCAACAAGTATTCAGATTGGATAGCATCTACATACCACTTTGTAGATCGCAACGAAAGCGTTCGAGTGAACGTGGATGAGGTAGTCGTACTTGCCGTGATCCAATTCACCGATGATCTAGTACCGAACGGACGGCACCTCCGCGTTCAACACACGTACGGGACGGGAGACGTCTCCTCCTTCTTGATCCAGCAAGGGGGAAGGAGAGGTTGAGGAAGATCCAGCACGACGGTGTGGTGGTGGATGCAGCAGAACTCCGGCAGGGCTTCGCTAAGCAACTACGGGAGGAGGAGGAGGTGTTGCAGGAAGGAGGGAGGCGCCAGGGCATTAGCGTTGGTTTGCTCCTCCTTTTCCCCACTATATATAGGGCCAAGGGAGAGGGGGAGGCGCAGCCCTTGCCCCTTCCTCCAAGGAAGGGTGCGGCCAAGGGTGGGGAGGAGTCCATCCTCCCCAAGGCACCTCGGAGGTGCCTTCCCCTTGTAGGACTCTCCCCTTTTTTTTCTCTCTTGGCGCATGGGCCTCTTGGGGCTGGTGCCCTTGGCCCATATAGGACAAGGCGCACCCCCTACAGCCCATGTGGCCCCCCGGGGCAGGTGGACCCCCCGGTGGACCCCCGGGACCCCTCTGGTGGTCCCGGTACAATACCGATAACACCGAAACTTGTCCCGATGGCCAAAATAGCACTTCCTATATATAATTCTTTACCTCCGGACCATTCCGGAACTCCTCGTGACGTCCGGGATCTCATCTGGGACTCCGAACAACATTCGGGTTACTACACATACATATCTTCACAACCCTAGCGTCACCGAACCTTAAGTGTGTAGACCCTACGGGTTCGGGAGACATGCAGACATGACCGAGACGGCTCTCGGGCAATAACCAACAGCGGGATCTGGATACCCATGTTGGCTCCCACATACTCCACGATGATCTCATCGGATGAACCACGATGTCAAGGATTCAATTAATCCCGTATACGATTCCCTTTGTCAATCGGTATTTTACTTGCCCGAGATTCGATCGTCGGTATCCCAGTACCTCGTTCAATCTCGTTACCGGCAAGTCACTTTTCTCGTACCGTAATGCATGATCCCGTGATCAAACACTTTGATCACCTTGAGCTCATTGTGATGATGCATTACCGAGAGGGCCCGGTGATACCTCTCCGTCAAGCGGAGTGACAAATCCCAGTCTCGATCCATGTCAACCCAACAGACACTTTCAGAGATACCCGTAGTATACCTTTATAGTCACCCAGTTACGTTGTGATGTTTGGCACACCCAAAGCACTCCTACGGTATCCGGGAGTTACACGATCTCATGGTCTAAGGAAAGGATACTTGACATTGGAAAACTCTAGCAAACGAACTATGCGATCTTATGCTATGTTTAGGATTGGGTCTTGTCCATCACATCATTCTCCTAATGATGTGATCCCGTTATCGATGACATCTAATGTCCATAGTCAGGAAACCTTGACTATCTGTCGATCAACAAGCTAGTCAACTAGAGGCTCACTAGGGACAAGTTTGTTGTCTGTTATTCACACATGTATTACGATTTCCGGATAACACAATTATAGCACGAATAAAGACAATTATCATGAATAAGGAAATATAATAATAATGCTTTTATTATTGCCTCTAGGGCATATTTCCAACAGTCTCCCACTTGCACTAGAGTCAATAATCTAGTTACATTGTGATGAATCGAACACCCATAGAGTTCTGGTGCTGATCATGTTTTGCCTTAGGGAGAGGTTTAGTCAACGGATTTGCGACATTCAGATCCGTGTGCACTTTACAAATTTCTATGTCTCCATCTTGAACATTTTCACGAATGGAGTTGAAGCGGCGCTTGATGTGCCTGGTCTTCTTGTGAAACCTGGGCTCCTTTGCAAGTGCATTAGCTCCAGTGTTGTCACAGAAGAGCTTGATTGGCCCCGACGCATTGGGTATGACTCCGAGGTCGGTGATGAACTCCTTCACCCAAATTGCTTCATGTGCTGCCTCCGAGGCTGCCATGTACTCCGCTTCACATGTAGATCCCGCCACGACGCTTTGCTTGCAACTGCACCAGCTTACTGCCCCACCATTCAAAATATACACGTATCCGGTTTGTGACTTAGAGTCATCCAGATCTGTGTCGAAGCTAGCGTCGACGTAACCTTTTACGACGAGCTCTTCGTCACCTCCATAAACGAGAAACATTTCCTTGGTCCTTTTCAGGTACTTTAGGATATTCTTGACCGCTCTCCAGTGTTCCTTGCCGGGATTACTTTGGTACCTTCCTACCAAACTTACGGCAAGGTTTACATCAGGTCTGGTACACAGCATGGCATACATAATAGAACCTATGGCTGAGGCATAGGGGATGACGCTCATCTCTTCTATTTCTTCTGCCGTGGTCGGACATTGAGCTGAGCTCAATTTCACACCTTGTAATACAGGTAAGAACCCTTTCTTAGATTGATCCATATTGAACTTCTTCAATATTTTATCAAGGTATGTGCTTTGTGAAAGACCTATGAGGCGTCTCGATCTATCTCTATAGATCTTGATGCCTAATATATAAGCAGCTTCTCCAAGGTCCTTCATTGAAAAACTCTTATTCAAGTAGGCCTTGATGCTGTCCAAGAGTTTTATATCATTTCCCATCAAAAGTATGTCGTCTACATATAATATGAGAAATGCTACAGAGCTCCCACTCACTTTCTTGTAAACACAGGCTTCTCCATAAGTCTGTGTAAACCCAAACGCTTTGATCATCTCATCAAAGCGAATGTTCCAACTCCGAGATGCTTGCACCAGCCCATAAATCGAGCGTTGGAGCTTGCACACCTTGTCAGCATTCTTAGGATCGACAAAACCTTCCGGCTGCATCATATACAATTCTTCCTTAAGGAAACCATTAAGGAATGCCGTTTTGACGTCCATTTGCCATATCTCATAATCATAGTATGCGGCAATTGCTAACATGATTCGGACGGACTTCAGCTTTGCTACCGGTGAGAAAGTCTCATCGTAGTCAACCCCTTGAACTTGTCGATAACCCTTAGCGACAAGCCGAGCTTTATAGATGGTCACATTACCATCCGCGTCTGTCTTCTTCTCAAAGATCCATTTATTTTCTATGGCTCGCCGTTCAACGGGCAAGTCAGTCAAAGTCCATACTTTGTTTTCATACATGGATCCTATCTCGGATTTCATGGCTTCCAGCCATTTGTCGGAATCCGGGCCCGCCATTGCTTCCTCATAGTTCGAAGGTTCACCATTGTCTAACAACATGATTTCCAAGACAGGGTTGCCGTACCACTCTGGTGCGGAACGTGTCCTTGTGGACCTTCGAATTTTAGTAGGAACTTGATCAGAAGCATCTTGATCATCATCATTAATTTCCTCTCTAGTCGGTGCAGGCACCTCAGAAACATTTTCTTGAGTTTCGCCATTTTCCGGTTCAAGAGGTAACACTTCATCAAGTTCTACTTTCCTCCCACTTACTTCTTTCGAGAGAAACTCTTTCTCCAGAAAGGATCCATTCTTGGCAACAAAGATCTTGCCTTCGGATCTGTGGTAGAAGGTATACCCAACAGTTTCTTTAGGGTATCCTATGAAGACGCATTTTTCTGATTTGGGTTCGAGCTTTTCAGGTTGAAGTTTCTTGACATAAGCATCGCATCCCCAAACTTTTAGAAATGACAGCTTAGGTTTCTTCCCAAACCATAATTCATACGGTGTCGTCTCAACGGATTTCGACGGAGCCCTATTTAAAGTGAATGCGGCAGTCTCTAAAGCATAGCCCCAAAAAGATAGCGGTAAGTCGGTAAGAGACATCATAGATCGCACCATATCTAATAGAGTGCGATTACGACGTTCGGACACACCATTATGCTGAGGTGTTCCAGGCGGCGTGAGTTGTGAAACTATTCCACATTTTCTTAAGTGTGTGCCAAATTCGTGACTCAAGTATTCTCCTCCACGATCTGATCGTAGAAACTTGATCTTTCTATCACGTTGATTTTCAACCTCACTCTGAAATTCCTTGAACTTTTCAAAGGTCTCAGACTTGTGTTTCATTAAGTAGATATACCCATATCTACTCAAGTCATCAGTGAGGGTGAGAACATAACGATAGCCACCGCGAGCCTCAACACTCATTTGACCACACACATCGGTATGTATGATTTCCAATAAGTTGGTTGCTCGCTCCATTGTTCCTGAGAACAGAGTCTTGGTCATTTTACCCATGAGGCATGGTTCGCACGTGTCAAATGATTCATAATCAAGAGACTCTAAAAGTCCATCTGCATGGAGCTTCTTCATGCGTTTGACACCTATGTGACCAAGGCGGCAGTGCCACAAATATGTGGGACTATTGTTATCAACTTTAACTCTTTTGGTACTCACACTATGAATATGTGTATCATCACGTACGAGATTCATTAAGAATAAACCATTAACCATCGGAGCATGACCATAAAACATATCTCTCATATAAATGGAACAACCATTATTCTCTGATTTAAATGAGTAGCCATCTCGAATTAAGCGAGACCCAGATACAATGTTCATGCTCAAACTTGGCACTAAATAACAATTATTGAGGTTTAAAACTAATCCCGTAGGTAAATGTAGAGGCAGCGTGCCGACGGCGATCACATCGACCTTGGAACCATTCCCGACGCGCATCGTCACCTCGTCCTTCGCCAGTCTCCCTTTATTCCGCAGCTCCTGCTTTGAGTTACAAATGTGAGCAACTGCACCGGTATCAAATACCCAAGAGGTACTACGAGTACTGGTAAGGTACACATCAATTACATGTATATCACATATACCTTTGGTTTTGCCGGCCTTCTTGTCCGCTAAGTATTTGGGGCAGTTCCGCTTCCAGTGACCACTTCCCTTGCAATAAAAACACTCAGTCTCGGGCTTGGGTCCATGCTTTGGCTTCTTCCCGGCAACTTGCTTACCGGGCGCGGCAACTTCCTTGCCGTCCTTCTTGAAGTTCTTTTTACCCTTGCCCTTCTTGAACTTAGTGGTTTTATTCACCATCAACACTTGATGCTCCTTCTTGATTTCCACCTCTGCTGATTTCAACATAGCATATACCTCAGGAATGGTCTTTACCATCCCCTGCATATTGTAGTTCATCACAAAGCTCTTGTAGCTAGGTGGAAGCGACTGGAGGATTCTGTCAATGACCGCTTCTTCCGGGAGATTAACTTCCAGTTGAGTCATGCGGTTGTGCAACCCAGACAATTTGAGTATGTGTTCACTGACAGAACTATTTTCCTCCATCTTACAGCTAAAGAATTTGTCGGAGACTTCATATCTCTCGACCCGGGCATGAGCTTGGAAAACCATTTTCAGCTCTTCGAACATCTCATATGCTCCATGTCTCTCAAAACGCTTTTGAAGCCCCGGCTCTAAGCTGTAAAGCATGCCGCACTGAACGAGGGAGTAATCATCGCAGCGTGACTGCCAAGCGTTCATAACGTCTTGTTCTGCAGGGAGAATAGGTGCGTCACCCAGCGGTGCTCTTAGGACATAATCTTTCTTGGCAGCTATGAGGATAATCCTCAGGTTTCGGACCCAGTCCGTATAGTTGCTACCATCGTCTTTAAGCTTGGTTTTCTCTAGGAACGCGTTGAAATTGAGGACTATGTTGGCCATGTGATCTACAAGACATATTGTAAATATTTAGACTAAGTTCATGATAATAAAGTTCATTTAATCAAATTATTTAATGAACTCCCACTTAGATAGACATCCCTCTACTAGTCATCTAAGTATTACATGATCCGAGTCAACTAGGCCGTGTCCGATCATCACGTGAGACGGACTAGTCAACATCGGTGAACATCTTCATGTTGATCGTATCTTCTATACGACTCATGCTCGACCTTTCGGTCTTCTGTGTTCCGAGGCCATGTCTGTACATGCTAGGCTCATCAAGTCAACCTAAGTGTTTTGCGTGTGTAAATCTGTCTTACACCCGTTGTATGCGAACGTAAGGACCTATCACACCCGATCATCACGTGGTGCTTCGGAACGACGAACTTTAGCAACGGTGCACAGTTAGGGTGAACACTTTCTTGAAATTATTATGAGGGATCATCTTATTTACTACCGTCATTCTATGTAAACAAGATGCAAAAACATGATAAACATCACATGCAATCAAATAATAAACGTGACATGATATGGCCAATATCACATAGCTCCTTCGATCTCCATCTTGGGGCTCCAGGATCATCTTGTCACCGGCTTGACACCATGATCTTCATCATCATGATCTTCATCATCGTGTCTCCATGAAGTTGCTCGCCAACTATTACTTCTACTACTATGGCTAACGCGTTTAGCAATAAAGTAAAGTAATTTACATGGCGATTCTCAATGACACGCAGGTCATACAAAAAATAAAGACAACTCCTATGGCTCCTGCCGGTTGTCATACTCATCGACATGCAAGTCGTGATTCCTATTACAATAGCATGAACATATCATACATCACATATAGATCATTCATCATACATCACAACTTTGGCCATATCATATCACAAAGCACTTGCTGCAAAAACAAGTTAGACGTCCTCTAATTGTTGTTGCAAGTTTTACGTGGCTGAATTAGGGTTCTAGCAAGAACGTTTTCTTACCTACGTTCAAACCACAACGTGATTTGTCAATCTCTATTTACCCTTCATAAGGACCCTGTTCATCGAATCCGGTCCAACTAAAGTAGGAGAGACAGACACCCGCCAGCCACCTTATGCAACTAGTGCATGTTAGTCGGTGGAACCGGTCTCACGTAAGCGTGCGTGTAAGGTTGGTCCGGGCCGCTTCATCCCACAATACCGCTGAATCAAGATTGACTAGTAACGGCAAGAAGAATTGACAACATCTACGCCCACAACAAATTGTGTTCTACTCGCACAAGAAGAACTATGCATAGACCTAGCTCTGATACCACTGTTGGGGAACGTTGCAGAAAATTAAAATTTTTCCTACGGTTTCACCAAGATCCATCTATGAGTTCATCTAGCAACGAGTATTCAGATTGGATAGCATCTACATACCACTTTGTAGATCGCAACGGAAGCGTTCGAGTGAACGTGGATGAGGTAGTCGTACTTGCCGTGATCCAATTCACCGATGATCTAGTACCGAACGGACGGCACCTCCGCGTTCAACACACGTACGGGACGGGAGACGTCTCCTCCTTCTTGATCCAGCAAGGGGGAAGGAGAGGTTGAGGAAGATCCAGCACGACGGTGTGGTGGTGGATGCAACAGAACTCCGGCAGGGCTTCGCTAAGCAACTACGGGAGGAGGAGGAGGTGTTGCAGGAAGGAGGGAGGCGCCAGGGCATTAGCGTTGGTTTGCTCCTCCTTTTCCCCACTATATATAGGGCCAAGGGAGAGGGGGAGGCGCAGCCCTGGCCCCTTCCTCCAAGGAAGGGTGCGGCCAAGGGTGGGGAGGAGTCCATCCTCCCCAAGGCACCTCGGAGGTGCCTTCCCCTTGTAGGACTCTCCCCTTTTTTTCTCTCTTGGCGCATGGGCCTCTTGGGGCTGGTGCCCTTGGCCCATATAGGCCAAGGCGCACCCCCTACAGCCCATGTGGCCCCCCGGGGCAGGTGGACCCCCCCGGTGGACCCCCGGGACCCCTCTGGTGGTCCCGGTACAATACCGATAACACCGAAACTTGTCCCGATGGCCAAAATAGCACTTCCTATATATAATTCTTTACCTCCGGACCATTCCGGAACTCCTCGTGACGTCCGGGATCTCATCCGGGACTCCGAACAACATTCGGGTTACTGCACATACATATCTTCACAACCCTAGCGTCACCGAACCTTAAGTGTGTAGACCCTACGGGTTCGGGAGACATGCAGACATGACCGAGACGGCTCTCGGGCAATAACCAACAGCGGGATCAGGATACCCATGTTGGCTCCCACATACTCCACGATGATCTCATCGGATGAACCACGATGTCAAGGATTCAATTAATCCCGTATACGATTCCCTTTGTTAATCGGTATTTTACTTGCCCGAGATTCGATCGTCGGTATCCCAGTACCTCGTTCAATCTCGTTACCGGCAAGTCACTTTTCTCGTACCGTAATGCATGATCCCGTGATCAAACACTTTGATCACCTTGAGCTCATTGTGATGATGCATTACCGAGAGGGCCCGGTGATACCTCTCCGTCAAGCGGAGTGACAAATCCCAGTCTCGATCCATGTCAACCCAACAGACACTTTCGGAGATACCCGTAGTATACCTTTATAGTCACCCAGTTACGTTGTGACGTTTGGCACACCCAAAGCACTCCTACGGTATCCGGGAGTTACACGATCTCATGGTCTAAGGAAAGGATACTTGACATTGGAAAACTCTAGCAAACGAACTATGCGATCTTATGCTATGTTTAGGATTGGGTCTTGTCCATCACATCATTCTCCTAATGATGTGATCCCGTTATCGATGACATCTAATGTCCATAGTCAGGAAACCATGACTATCTGTCGATCAACAAGCTAGTCAACTAGAGGCTCACTAGGGACATGTTTGTTGTCTGTTGTTCACACATGTATTACGATTTCCGGATAACACAATTATAGCACGAATAAAGACAATTATCATGAATAAGGAAATATAATAATAATGCTTTTATTATTGCCTCTAGGGCATATTTCCAACACGGGACCACCTCTGTCAGGACCCCGATCCTAAGCCACATCGATCCAGCATGTAACACATCATATCACTTTGCGGCCTCACGCACGGTACTCCCACGGGTGCCACCTTACCTGGCTCGGGACCGTTTGCGCCTTTTGGCTCACGTATATGATAGTGTCGCTAGCATCCATATGACAGAGAACCCGGGCCGACATGGCTAGTCATGAACCCAAGGCGGCACTAACCCATGAGGACAGGCATACATGAATCACATCGAGCATGTCGGTCAACAACGTATAAATCCGGGCTGTAGCACTGGGCTAACAGGACTCCGGTATTCCGGGCTGTAGCAGGCTAGGCAGGACTCCGAATAACACCGCGTGACATTTCCCCGAAGGGACAGACATTGGAACGAGGTGAAACACATGCCAGCCAGTCATGTGTGCCGAGCAGTAGTGCTGGGCTAGCAGGACTCCGGTGAACCGGGCTGTAGCGGACTACTATCGCTCAGAAGCACTAGACTACATTTCCTCATATGATAGGCTGCCAAGGATCAACAACTAGATAGTCGGATCCCACTCATACCAAGCATTTCAATCATACACACAATATGCCCGATATGAGTAAATACAACATTGCATCACAACAAAACTCTACAACTCAAGTACTTTATTTAAGAGGCTCCGAAGAGCCATACATATGATCCATACAGATAGGGGTCACATGACCCGACACTCAAGTCATACAATCATACAAGCACATGCGGAAGCAAAGTATTCTGAGTACAGACACTAGAAAGAAAGAAGGCTTGACGAAGCCTGTCTATCTACATCGACCCTTCACAAGTCTTGGATCACCACCTGGGTGATAAGTCACTCGTCGACGTCGAGGTCTACGTAGAACCCATCAGAGGGGTTGGCGTAGTCGTCTGAAAACATTAATTAAAGCAACATGAGTACGAAGGTACTCAGCAAGTCTTACAACAGAATCCTATTATACATGCACATTCTCAAGAAGGTAGTGGAGTTATTGCAGCAAGCCAGCTTTGACTCTTGGCTAAGCTATCCTACGACAGACACAATTTGTAAAGCATTTGTCGCACACGAGACCACTATCATCAACACAATACTCCACCGTGGATCCTCTCTCGCCAACCTACGAGACGGCCATCCGCGGTACTCACACTTATCTTGAGATTTTTAGTAGTATCCATTTACTTGTCTATGAACTGTATAGGTGACCAAGTAGTCCTTTACCGCGGACGCGGCTATTCGAATAGTTTATACCCTGCAGGGGTGTACTTCTTCACACACGCTCTCACCACTTATCGCCGTTTACACGACATGTACTCGGCAACCTTCAAGCGGAATCCCAGCGAGGGTGTTGGCCACGACCTGACTAAACACACAAGTCCCTAGTCCAGGTTTATCGCCTATTCGGGTTCTATCCACAGGGAGTCCGGCCGAGGTTTCCACTAACGGCCCCGAACGATGTGAACAGGGTTCCCGAGACACCAAACAGGCGAATCGGTACACCGTGCCACGTGCCTACCGCAACACAGCCCACCCCTATGGTCAGCGCTGCGTGCGGCCCCCAGCATACTACAAACACCAGAAACTACTTGCAACTCCCGGACAGAGGACAAGAGTGGTTAATAAGTCGAGAGAGTCAATTAAGGATCCCAATGCGTGGTAGTAGCTGAATCTTAAATCACACACACAGATCTCAGTTCTTAAGGACGGCCTCAATGAAACAACCCACCATGTACTCCTACATGGCCTTCCATCGATTCCTTTACCAAATCGTGTTCAACACTTTCACACTCTCGACAACGTCACAACCTTTCACTCTAGTTCATTATCCCGATGAGCCAGACCTGACACAACTCTAAGCATAGCAAGCATAGCATGGTAGGAACACACACACATATGGCTCAATCAACTCCTACACATGCTAGTGGGTTTCATCTAGTTACCGTGGCAATGACAGGTCATGCAAAGGAAGTGGGTTCAACTAACGAGACACACAATAGTTTGAATCGCGCTGTCTTAATGCAGTAAACGAGAGCAGAAGCGAGAACATGGGTTTGTATCGGAATGATCAATGGGTTTCTTGCCTGATGGAGTGGTAGTGGGATACTGCCCTTCAGTTGGATACTCTTGAATATCCTTGGAGGCAGGACCTACCACGAAGAACACATCAAAACACAATCAACACATGACGATATGCAACATTATGATGCATGCTATGACATGGCAATATGAATATGTCCTGGCTTAATGCAAGCTAAAATAGAAAGGGATGAACTCATTTGAATCAAAGATTCAAATATTAGCTCATTAGACATGGCCTTAATAGTGCATTTCCTTATTCTGCTTAAACAGCAAGGTAAACTTGTTTTGTCATGCATGAAACCATTACAGATGGATAGATTGAATTTTTCTGATAATTTTTCATATATAAATTATTTCATTTGGAGTTACAGATTAATTTCTATGATTTTTTGAAGTTTGAAACATTTTCTGGATTTTCCTGAATAAAATTTAATCCAGAAAATCAATTACGGCGTCAGCATTGCGTCATGCTGACCTCAGCAGGTCAACAGACCCGGTCCAGGTCAAACCTAACGCGTGGGTCCCGCGTGTCAGTGTGGTTTAGTTAAACTAAAAATAATTAGCACTAATCCTAACTAACTAACAGGGCTGGGCCCCACCTGTCATTGACCTAGGGGTCAAACTGGGCCCACCCGTAGTCAAATGGGGTCAGCGGGGTCAACTCGCCGGCGTTGAGCCGCCGGCGACGACCAGACGCGGCGGGGCAGCGCGGAATTCGCGCTCCGGTGACCAAATCGACGGCCGAGGCCATCTACGGGAGGCTGGGGCTCGTGCGCATCCAGCGCGGCATGCGGCGGCAGCGGGGACGGCCGGAGCTCGCCGGAAACGAGCTCGGGGCGGCGCCGAAGTTCGAGCGGGGTCGTTTGGGCGCTACGGTGCACGGGAGGAGGAGCTGGTGATGGCAACGGGTTCCTGGTGCTGCACTGAGCACAACGGTGTGGTTGGCTTCAAGCCATTGTGGCTCTAGCCATGACGGCGCCATGGCCGGCGGCGAGGGGCTATTGGCTCCGGTGAAACTAGGCCTACGCAGCGCAAAAGAGGCGGGGAAGAGAGGGGTTCGGGGCGGGAGCTCACAGGGAGGTCGATGAGCAGCTCAGCGGGCTCGGGGGCGAACGGGGCGAGGCGAATCGACGAACGGTGGCCGGCGGGCACCGAGGGCGAAGACGAGCTGATGGCGATGATGCAGGGCCTCCGGCGAGGCGTGGCTCGGTGGGGAGGGCGAGGGCGTCGCGGCGAAGCTCCCGGACAGATCAGAGGGGCGAGGGGGTGACGGAGGGCGCGGTTACGGCGGCGAGACGGCGACGGGTGCGTCGGCCATCGCGGGAGAGGGGGAGGGAGATGAGGGGGAGAGTGAGAGAGGACAAGAGGGGTACGAGGGGGGTCACGTGGCAACCCAGGACGTCTCCTGGCGTCGGCGGAAGCAGGAGGTGGCCGGCGTGTGGCCGCGGGCGCCGGCCACGCGCTCCGCGTCCTTCTGGCGCGAGGAGGACGACGACTAGCATCGCCAGTCGGCTGGGCCAAGCCAGGTGGGCTGGCCAGCACAGGTAAGGCCTAGGTGGGCTTTTCCCTCTTTTTTTGATTTGTTTTTGTTTTCTAATTAGCTGTAACTGTTGGGATTTATTTAAAATACTAAAACATTTCCAAAAATCCTGAAAATAATTGTAGGCTCTGTTTGGATTATTTCCAACAGCAAACATTTATTTCCAAAATTATTTGAGCATTTAATTTATTTAATAGCATTTAAATGCCCAAATTCAAATACTTATGATTTAAATCAATGACCTTCTGTTGACCTAGAAAATTGTGCACCTATTTTGCCAGAGGTTCCAACCCAAGACAAAGAGGGTGAACATTTTAGAAGGGCATTTCAGGTTCATTGAAAATGCTTTTAGTAAACCCTAGTTGATTTCAGGGGGGTGTTGGGGGTTCTGCCTTCCCCATTTCAAGTTTCTGATGAAAATGTAAACATGATGCAACACTCTAATGCATGACTAGCTAGGGTGTGACAACTCACCCCCACTCAAAAGAATCTCGTCCCGAGATTTAGGATCCGTCGAAAAGAAGGTGGGGTACTCGAGTCGTAGACGATCCTCCCTTTCCCAAGTAGCTTCTTGCTCGGAATGGTGTGACCATTGAACTTTGAGAAACTTGATATTCTGGCGTCGAGTGGTACGCTCGGCTTGATCAAGGATACGAACGGGGTATTCTCGATATGTGAGGTTATCCTGGAGATCAAGCGTTTCGTGGTCCACTCCACGGATAGGATCCGAGAAGCAACGCCTGAGTTGAGAAACGTGGAAGACATCATGAACTCTGGAGAGATGCGAAGGTAGTTCCAGTTGGTAGGCAACTTCCCCTCGTTTGGCAAGAATGCGAAAGGGTCCAATGTAACGAGGAGCCAATTTGCCTTTGATACCGAATCGATGGGTTCCCTTTAAGGTGGTAACCCGAAGGTAAGCCATCTCGCCAACTTCATAAGCCATGGGCTTATGCTTGCGGTCATACTGACTCTTTTGTCGAGATTGGGCTGTTTTCAACTTCTCATGAATAATGCGAACCTGCTCTTCTGCATCCTGGATCATGTCCGGGCCAAAGAGTTGTCTCTTGCCGGTTTCTGACCAGTTAAGAGGCGTTCGACATTTTCGTCCATAGAGAACTTCGAAAGGAGCTTTGCCCAAGCTAGCTTGATAACTGTTGTTATAAGCGAACTCGGCGAATGGTAGACACTTCTCCCAATTCATACCGAAAGAGATGACAGAAGCTCGGAGCATGTCCTCCGGAATTTGATTGACTCGTTCTACTTGACCACTTGACTGAGGATGGAAGGTGGTGCTAAAGGAGAGATGAGTTCCCATAGCATTTTGGAAACTTTCCCAAAATCGCGAGGTGAAAAGACTTCCACGGTCTGAATTAATTTCCAAAGGGACACCATGGAGAGGCACTATTCAAGAGATGTACAAATCAGCTAGCTGGCTAGCGGTTATACTCTCACGAACAGGTAAGAAGTGGGCTACTTTGGAAAGACGATCGACAACAACGAAGATAGCATTATTCCCTCTTTTGGTTCTGGGAAATCCGGTAATGAAATCCATACCGATTTTATCCCATTTCCATTCAGGAATCTCCAATGGTTGAAGGGTGCCAGCAGGCCGTTAATGCTCTGCCTTAACGCGACGACAGACGTCGCAATTTGCAATGTATTGAGCGATTTCTCTCTTCATCCTAGTCCACCAAAACCTCTGGCGTAGGTCTTGATACATTTTAGTACTACCGGGATGAATGGTGAGAGGGGATTCATGAGCTTCCTTAAGGATCAGTTGCCGTAGATGTTGTTTCTTGGGGACCACCAAGCGGTTCTCGAAGAAGACAACACCTCGCTCATCCATGGAAAAACATTTAGCAACTCCGCTAGCAATGTTTTCCTTAATCCAGGATATTCCTCTATCATACCGCTGAGCGGTTATGATTTGATCCGTAAGGTTGGGTTTCGCCACCAGGGTAGAAAGGAACCCTCGAGGAACAATGTGAAGGTTAAGCTTACAAAATTCCTCGTGGAGAAGTGGTTGACCTTGTTGTAACATCAGGTTGTTACAATAAGACTTACGACTTAGTGCATCATCCATGACATTGGCTTTGCCTGGGGTGTAAGTTATTCCTAAGTTGTAATCTATGATCAACTCGACCCAACGTCTTTGCCTGAGATTCAAATCCGGTTGGGTGAAGATGTATTTCAAACTTTGATGATCAGTGTAGATTTCGCAACGATTACCAAGAAGGTAATGTCGCCAGGTTTTGAGTGCATGGACTACCGCTGCAAGCTCTAGATCATGTGTGGGATAGTTATCCTCATGTGGACGCAACTGTCGAGAAGTGTAGGCAATCACATGACGATCTTGCATGAGAATGCAACCTAGTCCTTGTCGCGAGGCATCGCAATAGATAACAAAGTCCTTGGAAAAATCTGGTGATACCAGTACGGGAGCAGATGTCAGGCGTCTTTTCAGTTCCTGAAAGCTGAACTCGCACTATGGGGTCCACTCGAACTTTTTATCTTTCTTGAGGAGTTCAGTTAGAGGCTTAGCAACTTTGAAGAAGTTCTTGACGAAGCGGCGGCAATAGCTCGCTAAACCAAGAAAACTCCGAACTTGCTTGACCGTTTCAGGTGGAGTCCAGTCAAGGACGGCTTGAACTCGCTCGGGATTGACGGCAATGCCCTTACCAGAGATACATGGCCCAGATAGGTCACTTCTGGCAACCAAAATTCGCGCTTGGAGAATTTGGCATAAAGACGATGCTCTCGAAGTTTCGTCAATACTAGCCTTAGATGTTCGGCATGTTCCTCCTCATTCTTGGAGTAGATGAGTATATCATCGAGGTAAACCACGACGAATTTATCCAAATACTCCATGAAGATCGAGTTCATTAACTGAGAGAAGGTGGCTGGAGCATTGGTTAAACCGAAGGACATGACGGTGTACTCGTATTGGCCATAACGAGTAACAAAAGCCGTTTTGGGAATGTCCCCGTTCTTGATTTTGATTTGATGGTAACCCAACCTCAAATCCATCTTGGAAAAGACTGAGGATCCAGCGAGCTGGTCATGCAGGTCGTTGATCCTGGGGAGCGGATACTTGTTCTTGATAGTGACCAAATTGACAGGTCGGTAATCTACAACCATCCGATCCGTTCCATCCTTCTTCTTGACGAAGAGGACGGGGCAAGCCCATGGAGAAGAACTACGACGGATGAAACCCTTTTGCAAGGACTCATCGAGTTGTTTCTTGAGCTCGGCTAGTTCTAGGGGTGCCATCTTGTAAGGTCTCCTAGAGATTGGGACGGTTCCTGGAACAAGGTCTATCACGAACTCGACATCTCTGTCAGGTGGAACACCTGGCAGTTCCTCTGGAAAGACATCCGGAAAGTCACGAACTACCGGAATATCTTCAAGGTCTGGAAGGGGGTTGGCATTTAGAGAGTAGAGCTGACGCTCCGACACTCGGGTCAAAACATGGACTGTCTTCCCCGATGGATGGGTGAGTTGAACGGTTCTAGTAGAGCAATCAATCTTAGCGTAATGGGCTGACATCCAGTCCATACCCAAGATGATGTTTATGTCCGAGGACTTGAGAGCTATTAGCGACGCGAGGAAGACCAATCTGTCGACAAGAATTTCATTTCCATGGCTGATTCTAGAGGTTTGCCACTTAGAACCAGGGGTTTGATTTACCATGGAGGTGGGCATGTCACAAAATGTGGTATTGTGCAGACGAGCATAGCTCTCAGAGATAAATGAACGAGATGCTCTAGTATCAAAGAGAACAGTTGCCGGATGGCAATTAACAAGGAGCGTACCGAGAACAACGTTGGGGTCCTCCTGAGTCTCCTCAGCTGAGACGTAGTTGACATGGCCACGAGTAGTGGTGGCCGGCTTGGCGACGAGCACTTTTGATGTTGGCTTACCACGGCCAGCAGACCTTCCGAACTAGTTGGGGTTGTTCTGGGGACACTCGCGGATGTCATGGCCCGTCTCTCCACACTTGAAGCAGGTTATCATATTGGGGCGTGGAGCAGCATTAGCAGCGGGACCACCATAAGTCTTGGGCGGTACATACTGCTGGTTGGGGCGAGGCGCCTCAAAGGATGGCCTCGGAGTGAACCTGGATGGCACAGCAGTGTTTGGGATCCAGACCCGGCGCTTCTGAGATCCAGAGCCGGATGAGGATCCAAAGTCACGGAAGTGTTTGCGTGAAGCTTCAAAATCATTCTGCCCTGTCTCGGCACTGATGGCCTTGTTGACTAGCTTCGGAAAAGAGGTGCATTCGTGCAGACGAAGATCACGGCGAAGCTCAGGGCTAAGTCCCTTGCGGAACCTCGCCTGCTTCTTGGCGTCGGTAGATACCTCTTCGGGAGCATAACGTGCTAACTTCCCAAACTCACGACTGTATGCATCCACAGTCAGCCTACCCTGGGTGAAGTTGCAGAACTCCTCCCTCTTGCGATCCATGAGACCTTCCGGAATGTGATGCTCATGGAAAGCAGCATTGAATTCAGCCCAAGTAGTGATTTGGCCGACTGCGCGCATAGCCTCATAATTTTCCCACCAAAGGCTAGCAGGGCCTTCGAGGTGATAAGCCGCAAAGGTAACTTTATCATCTTCGGCTACGTTGGCAGAACGTAGCTTGTGGGCGATGCTGCGAAGCCAGTCATCCGCATCGAGAGGTTCGATGGAATGGTTAAACTTTGGTGGGTACAGCTTGACAAAGTCATTGATTGACACTGGGATGCTTCTCTGCTGGCGTGCAGTATTCTGCTCAATCCGCTCCAGCAAGCGGTTAGTCTCACGCTTGTTTCGTTCTGCCTCCAGCATCACTTCGGCCAGGGATGGCGGTTGAGGCAGATTTTCATCCCTAGCTGCGCTAGCTTCACCCTGCTCCGGAGCAGCCGGGTTGCTGCGGGTGTTGACCATCCTAGGCGAAACAAAACAACGATTTAGACCAGGATGGCAAAATCTAGGCAAGGAAGTGCGGAATGAAATGGATAACAAGGAATGCAGAGATGTTCATCCGTATGACATGGTAATACAGAAACTACCATACATTAACCAACAGTCATACACACCATACATATTTTAGTACAAGCCCAAGCTAAGGTACAACTATGATGAAAGACGTTACATCTCATCGAAGGCATTCCAACCTCCTATACATTATTTTTCTACACCTCCGGAATGGATACACACTAAGTCATATTCCACAAGTCACGCAGGACGGTGGACATACAACTGTTACAATACTAGCGAAAACTACTACTAGCTCAGACAGCTCCGTAGTAATCCTCATAGAAGTCACCACCCAAGCCTGGAAGCGGAACATGATCATCTGGGAACAGACGGTCCTAAGGAGCTTGTGGACCATAGGGGCTTGGGTGTGGCCTTGGTCCAACAAACGGCGGCAGACGAGGTCCACGAGGAGGAGTGATGCCTCCCACCTCACGCCACTCCATGAAGTCTGGCAGGCTGGCGCGGACAGGATACAAGTCCCTCATGTCCATGTATCCGGCTTGCACTGCAGGGGCAAACCGAGTCAAAGTGGCCCAGTGATCAGAACGAGCATTAAAGAGTTCCATACGCAAGGCCCGATTTTCACGGTCCTTGTCTTCCAGCATCTCAGTAGTGGTGCGGAGGAGTGAGTTCTCATGGGATGCATCGCTATACATACCCTGAAGGTAGCCATGCGCCCCAGGGAGGGATGCTGGCATGTAGCGGAAATCAGTGTTGCTCAGCAAGGCAGTTCTGGCTCGAATAATAGTCATCACCGAGTAGGCTGCATCCTGCACGGACATCCCAATGGTGATCCCAAGTCCATAAGAACAGTGGAGCGGTTCAGTAGCTCCGGGATAAGATGGATATATCCTGACCGTGCACAGATACTGGCTTTGATTAAAATCCGTAAACTGCTCCTCGACGGTATATTCAGGATACCATCAGTAACCTGTCTCGGCCATCACTTGAACCAACATAGTTGTGTGACCACATATATCGATGCAACGTGTCAGACGAACCACTTGGTTCTGGGAACGGGTGGCCATCTGAAAGCACAAAATAATGCAAAGGCATTAGAATTTTCTAGGAGAATTTGGACAGCATAATGGCTGTAAATGCTCAGAAAAAGAGATGAGACATCCACAACAGTTTGCAAAACCACTCAACAACATCATATCAAGGTTCTGGTTCAACTGGCAACATACTAAAATTTAGTAGGAACTGAACTGGGTTGTAGCCAATAATCTTATAAGTTACTACGGATTAGTAACACGTGAACCGGATAGAGAGAAGAGAGCCTAGTCCTCAACCCACGTAGAATGAGAAGAGAATGACTCAAGATAGAGGGCATAAGGTAAGGTGTAAAAGAGCCTTACGTTCCCTCCCACAATCAATTCCCCTACATATAACTAAAGCATTTCTAGACTCGACATCGACCAGTTTGGCTTAGCGAACCTACAGGCAGTCCGGCTCTGATGCCAACGCTGTCAGGACCCCGATCCTAAGCCACATCGATCCAGCATGTAACACATCATATCACTTTGCGGCCTCACGCACGGTACTCCCACGGGTGCCACCTTACCTGGCCCGGGACCGTTTGCGCCTTTTGGCTCACGTATATGATAGTGTCGCTAGCATCCACATGACAGAGAACCCGGGCCGACATGGCTAGTCGTGAACCCAAGGCGGCACTAACCCATGAGGACAGGCATACATGAATCACATCGAGCATGTCGGTCAACAACGTATAAATCCGGGCTGTAGCACTGGGCTAACAGGACTCCGGTATTCCGGGCTATAGCAGGCTAGGCAGGACTCCGAATAACACCGCGTGACATTTCCCCGAAGGGACAGACATAGGAACGAGGTGAAACACATGCCGACCAGTCATGTGTTCCGAGCAGTAGTGCTGGGCTAGCAGGACTCCGGTGAACCGGGCTGTAGCGGACTACTATCGCTCAGAAGCACTAGACTACATTTCCTCATATGATAGGCTGCCAAGGATAAACAACTAGATAGTCGGATCCCACTCATACCAAGCATTTCAATCATACACACAATATGCCCGATATGAGTAAATACAACATTGCATCACAACAAAACTCTACAACTCAAGTACTTTATTTAAGAGGCTCCGAAGAGCCATACATATGATCCATACAGATAGGGGTCACATGACCCGACACTCAAGTCATACAATCATACAAGCACATGCGGAAGCAAAGTAGTCTGAGTACAGACACTAGAAAGAAAGAAGGCTTGACGAAGCCTGTCTATCTACATCGACCCTTCACAAGTCTTGGATCACCACCTGGGTGATAAGTCACTCGTCAACGTCGAGGTCTACGTAGAACCCATCAGAGGGGTTGGCGTAGTCGTCTGAAAACATTAATTAAAGCAACATGAGTACGAAGGTACTCAGCAAGTCTTACAACAGAATCCTATTATACATGCACATTCTCAAGAAGGTAGTGGAGTTATTGCAGCAAGCCAGCTTTGACTCTTGGCTAAGCTATCCTACGACAGACACAATTTGTAAAGCATTTGTCGCACACGAGACCACTATCATCAACACAATACTCCACCGTGGATCCTCTCTCGCCAACCTACGAGAGGGCCATCCGCGGTACTCACACTTATCTTGAGATTTTTAGTAGTATCCATTTACTTGTCTATGAACTGTATAGGTGACCAAGTAGTCCTTTACCGCGGACGCGGCTATTCGAATAGTTTATACCCTGCAGGGGTGTACTTCTTCACACATGCTCTCACCACTTATCGCCGTTTACACGACATGTACTCGGCAACCTTCAAGCGGAATCCCAGCGAGGGTGTCGGCCACGACCTGACTAAACACACAAGTCCCTAGTCCAGGTTTATCGCCTATTCGGGTTCTATCCACAGGGAGTCCGGCCGAGGTTTCCACTAACGGCCCCGAACGATGTGAACAGGGTTCCCGAGACACCAAACGGGCGAATCGGTACACCGTGCCACGTGCCTACCGCAACACAGCCCACCCCTATGGTCAGCGCTGCGTGCAGCCCCCAGCATACTACAAACACCAGAAACTACTTGCAACTCCCGGACAGAGGACAAGAGTGGTTAATAAGTCGAGAGAGTCAATTAAGGATCCCAATGCGTGGTAGTAGCTGAATCTTAAATCACACACACAGATCTCAGTTCTTAAGGACGGCCTCAATGAAACAATCCACCATGTACTCCTACATGGCCTTCCATCGATTCCTTTACCAAATCGTGTTCAACACTTTCACACTCTCGACAACGTCACAACCTTTCACTCTAGTTCATCATCCCGATGAGCCAGACCTGACACAACTCTAAGCATAGCAAGCATAGCATGGTAGGAACACACACACATATGGCTCAATCAACTCCTACACATGCTAGTGGGTTTCATCTAGTTACTGTGGCAATGACAGGTCATGCAAAGGAAGTGGGTTCAACTACCGAGACACACAACAGTTTGAATCGCGTTGTCTTAATGCAGTAAACGAGAGCAGAAGCGAGAACATGGGTTTGTATCGGAATGATCAATGGGTTGCTTGCCTGATGGAGTGGTAGTGGGATACTGCCCTTTAGTTGGATACTCTTGAATATCCTCGAAGGCAGGACCTACCACGAAGAACACATCGAAACACAATCAACACATGACGATATGCAACATTATGATGCATGCTATGACATGGCAATATGAATGTGTCCTGGCCTAATGCAAGCTAAAATAGAAAGGGATGAACTCATTTGAATCAAAGATTCAAATATTAGCTCATTAGACATGGCCTTAATAGTGCATTTCCTTATTCTGCTTAAACATCAAGGTAAACTTGTTTTGTCATGCATGAAACCATTACAGATGGATAGATTGAATTTTTCTGATAATTTTTCATATATAAATTATTTCATTTGGAGTTACAGATTAATTTCTATGATTTTTTGAAGTTTGAAACATTTTCTGGATTTTCCTGAATAAAATTTAATCCAGAAAATCAATTACGGCGTCAGCATTGCGTCATGCTGACCTCAGCAGGTCAACAGACCCGGTCCAGGTCAAACCTAACGCGTGGGTCCCGCGTGTCAGTGTGGTTTAGTTAAACTAAAAATAATTAGCACTAATCCTAACTGATTAAGAGGGCTGGGCCCCACCTGTCATTGACCCAGGGGTCAAACTGGGCCCACCCATGGTCAAATGGGGTCAGCGGGGTCAACTCGCCGGCGACGACCAGACGCGGCGGGGCAGCGCGGAATTCGCGCTCCGGCGACCAAATCGACGGCCGAGGCCATCTACGGGAGGCTGGGGCTCGTGCGCATCCAGCGCGGCATGCGGCGGCAGCGGGGACGGCCGGAGCTCGCCGGAAACGAGCTCGGGGCGGCGCCGGAGTTCGGGCGGGGTCGGTTTGGGCGCTACGGTGCACGGGAGGAGGAGCTGGTGGTGGCTACGGGTTCCTGGTGCTACACTGAGCACAACGGTGTGGTTGGCTTCAAGCCATTGTGGCTCTAGCCACGACGGCGCCATGGCCGGCGGCGAGGGGCTATTGGCTCCGGTGAAACTAGGCCTACGCGGCGCAAAAGAGGCGGGGAAGAGAGGGGTTCGGGGCGGGAGCTCACAGGGAGGTCGATGAGCAGCTCAGCGGGCTCGGGGGCGAACGGGGCGAGGCGAATCGACGAACGGCGGCCGGCGGGCACCGAGGTCGAAGACGAGCTGATGGCGGCGATGGAGGGCCTCCGGCGAGGCGTGGCTCGATGGGGAGGGCAAGGGCGTTGCGGCGAAGCTCCCGGACAGATCAGAGGGGCGAGGGGGTGGCGGAGGGCGCGGTTACGGCGGCGAGACGGCGACGGGTGCGTCGGCCATCGCGGGAGAGGGGGAGGGAGACGAGGGGGAGAGTGAGAGAGGACGAGAGGGGTACGTGGGGGGGTCATGTGGCAACCCAGGACGTCTCCTGGCGTCGGCGGAAGCAGGAGGTGGCCGGCGTGTGGCCGCGGGCGCCGGCCACGCGCTCCGCGTCCTTCTGGCGCGAGGAGGACGACGATTGGCATCGCCACTCGGCTGGGCCAAGCCAGGTGGGCTGGCCAGCAGAGGTAAGGCCCAGGTGGGCTTTTCCCTCTTTTTTTTGATTTGTTTTTGTTTTCTAATTAGCTGTAACTGTTGGGATTTATTTAAAATACTAAAACATTTCCAAAAATCCTGAAAATAATTGTAGGCTCTGTTTGGATTATTTCCAACAGCAAACATTTATTTCCAAAATTATTTGAGCATTTAATTTATTTAATAGCATTTAAATGCCCAAATTCAAATACTTATGATTTAAATCAATGACCTTCTGTTGACCTAGAAAATTGTGCACCTATTTTGCCAGAGGTTCCAACCCAAGACAAAGAGGGTGAACATTTTAGAAGGGCATTTCAGGTTCATTGAAAATGCTTTTAGTAAACCCTAGTTGATTTCAGGGGGGGTGTTGGGGGTTCTGCCTTCCCCATTTCAAGTTTCTAATGAAAATGTAAACATGATGCAACACTCTAATGCATGACTAGCTAGGGTGTGACAACCTCCTCCGGGCTTGGAACCTCCTGGGACACCACCTCGGCGTCATCCGTTGTGCGGGGGGAGGTAGCCGTCGGAAAAGAGTTTATGTCCGACGAGTCCAGGGAACCACTCGATGACACGTCGAGCCGGTCTTTGGGTGGACTGCATAATCATATTCGACGTAAGGAAAAGATGTGCAGTAAAGGAATAATATGACTTACTCTTGTATCTAGATACTTACGATTTCGCCAGGGGCTTAGCCCTGTGCGGCCACTCCTCGTCGCCGTCGTCGGTGTTGGTGGAGTAGTCCGGAAGAAGGGTTTTCCCCTTCTTGGACCCTCCGGCCTCCCCGGTTGGGGCGGCCTTCCTTTTCTTTCCTTCCCCCGCTGGAGGGGGAGAGGTCTCTTCTTCCTCCTCCTCGTCTTCACGGGAGGATTGCGTCTCGGAATCGTCGGACGACGAATCCGACACCACCACACGACGGGCACTCTTTTGAGTCCCCGTGGCCTTCTTCGTGGCCTTCTTCTCTGGCACCGCATAGGGTGCCAGAACCAGCAACCTTGCCAATAGAGCATCTGCTGGGTCTTCGGGAAAAGGAGCCGGATAGTTGATCTGTCCGGACTTCGCCTGCCAATCCTGTCAAAGGAAAGAGAGCTTAGATCCTGCATAAAGTCAAAACTATGAAAAGCTAAAATACCCTGTAAAAGGTAAAAACGGCTTACCGCACTAGCGTGACGCTGCGTGCTGAATCCGCGATCCTCGGTAGCGGATGCGGGAGCCTCGGCGCCCTTGAATAGCACCTTCCAGGCATCTTCGTACGTCGTGTCGAAGAGCCTGCTTAGAGTTGGATGTTGCGCCGGGTCGAACTCCCACAGGTTGAAGGCCCGTTGTTGACACGGGAGGATCCGGCGGATGAGCATAACCCGGACTACATTGACAAGTTTAAGCTTCTTGTTCACCAGGGTCCGGATGCATGTTTGCAGTCCAGTCACCTCTCCTTTGTTGCCCCATGACAGGCCCGTCTCTTTCGAGGACGTGAGCCACGTAGGGGGTCCGGATCGGAACTCGAGGGCTGCGACCCATTCAGGGTCACGCGGCTCGGTGATGTAGAACCACCCTGATTGCCACCCCTTCAGGGTCTCCATGAAGGAGCCCTCGAGCCATAGGACGTTGGGCATCTTGCCCACCATGGCGCCTCCGCACTCCGCCTGGTTGCCGCGTACCACCTTTGGCTTGACATTGAAAGTCTTGAGCCATAGGCCGAAATGGGGGCGGATGCAGAGGAAGGCCTCGCACACGACGATAAACGCCGAGATATTGAGGACAAAATTTGGGGCCAGATCATGGAAATCTAGGCCATAGTAGAACATGAGCCCCCGGACAAATGGGGGGATAGGGAAGCAAGTTATTTAGTGCCAAGTTTGAGCATGAACATTGTGTCTGGATCTCGTTTAATTCGAGATGGCTACTCATTTAAATCCGAGAATAATGGTTGTTCTATTTATATGAGAGATATGTTTTATGGTCATGCTCCGATGGTTAATGGTTTATTCTTGATGAATCTCGTACGTGATGATACACATATTCATAGTGTGAATACCAAAAGAGTTAAAGTTGATAACAATAGTCCCACATATTTGTGGCACTGCCGCCTTGGTCACATAGGTGTCAAACGCATGAAGAAGCTCCATGCAGATGGACTTTTAGAGTCTCTTGATTATGAATCATTTGACACGTGCGAACCATGCCTCATGGGTAAAATGACCAAGACTCCGTTCTCAGGAACAATGGAGCGAGCAACCAACTTATTGGAAATCATACATACCGATGTGTGCGGTCCAATGAGTGTTGAGGCTCGCGGTGGCTATCGTTATGTTCTCACCCTCACTGATGACTTGAGTAGATATGGGTATGTCTACTTAATGAAACACAAGTCTGAGACCTTCGAAAAGTTCAAGGAATTTCAGAGTGAGGTTGAAAATCAACGTGATAGAAAGATCAAGTTTCTACGATCAGATCGTGGAGGAGAATACTTGAGTCATGAATTTGGCACACACTTAAGAAAATGTGGAATAGTTTCACAACTCACGCCGCCTGGAACACCTCAGCGTAATGGTGTGTCCGAACGTCGTAATCGCACTCTATTAGATATGGTGCGATCTATGATGTCTCTTACCGACTTACCGCTATCTTTTTGGGGCTATGCTTTAGAGACTGCCGCATTCACTTTAAATAGGGCTCCATCGAAATCCGTTGAGACGACACCGTATGAATTATGGTTTGGGAAGAAACCTAAGCTGTCGTTTCTAAAAGTTTGGGGATGCGATGCTTATGTCAAGAAACTTCAACCTGAAAAGCTCGAACCCAAGTCAGAAAAATGCGTCTTCATAGGATACCCTAAAGAAACTGTTGGGTATACCTTCTACCTCAGATCCGAAGGCAAGATCTTTGTTGCCAAGAATGGATCCTTTCTGGAGAAAGAGTTTCTCTCGAAAGAAGTAAGTGGGAGGAAAGTAGAACTTGATGAAGTGTTACCTCTTGAACCAGAAAATGGCGAAACTCAAGAAAACGTTTCTGAGGTGCCTGCACCGACTAGAGAGGAAATTAATGATGATGATCAAGATACTTCTAATCAAGCTCCTACTGAAATTCGAAGGTCCACAAGGACACGTTCCGCACCAGAGTGGTACGGCAACCCTGTCTTGGAAATCATGTTGTTAGACAATGGTGAACCTTTGAACTATGAGGAAGCAATGGCGGGCCCGGATTCCGACAAATGGCTGGAAGCCATGAAATCCGAGATAGGATCCATGTATGAAAACGAAGTATGGACTTTGACTGACTTGCCCGTTGAACGGCGAGCGATAGAAAATAAATGGATCTTTAAGAAGAAGACGGACGCGGATGGTAATGTGACCATCTATAAAGCTCGGCTTGTCGCTAAGGGTTATCGACAAGTTCAAGGGGTTGACTACGATGAGACTTTCTCACCGGTAGCGAAGCTGAAGTCCGTCCGAATCATGTTAGCAATTGCCGCATTCTACGATTATGAAATATGGCAAATGGACGTCAAAACGGCATTCCTTAATGGTTTCCTTAAGGAAGAATTGTATATGATGCAGCCGGAAGGTTTTGTCGATCCTAAGAATGCTGACAAGGTGTGCAAGCTCCAACGCTCGATTTATGGGCTGGTGCAAGCATCTCGGAGTTGGAACATTCGCTTTGATGAGATGATCAAAGCGTTTGGGTTTACACAGACTTATGGAGAAGCCTGTGTTTACAAGAAAGTGAGTGGGAGCTCTGTAGCATTTCTCATATTATATGTAGACGACATACTTTTGATGGGAAATGATATAGAACTCTTGGACAGCATTAAGGCCTACTTGAATAAAAGTTTTTCAATGAAGGACCTTGGAGAAGCTGCTTATATATTAGGCATCAAGATCTATAGAGATAGATCAAGACGCCTCATAGGTCTTTCACAAAGCACATACCTTGATAAGATATTGAAGAAGTTCAATATGGATCAATCTAAGAAGGGGTTCTTACCTGTGTTACAAGGTGTGAAATTGAGCTCAGCTCAATGTCCGACCACGGCAGAAGATATAGAAGAGATGGGTGTCATCCCCTATGCCTCAGCCATAGGTTCTATTATGTATGCCATGCTGTGTACCAGACCTGATGTAAACCTTGCCGTAAGTTTGGTAGGAAGGTACCAAAGCAATCCCGGCAAGGAACACTGGACAGCGGTCAAGAATATCCTGAAGTACCTGAAAAGGACCAAGGAAATGTTTCTCGTTTATGGAGGTGACGAAGAGCTCGTCGTAAAAGGTTACGTCGACGCTAGCTTCGACACAGATCTGGATGACTCTAAGTCACAAACCGGATACGTGTATATTTTGAATGGTGGGGCAGTAAGCTGGTGCAGTTGCAAGCAAAGCGTCGTGGCAGGATCTACATGTGAAGCGGAGTACATGGCAGCCTCGGAGGCGGCACATGAAGCAATTTGGGTGAAGGAGTTCATCACCGACCTCGGAGTCATACCCAATGCGTCGGGGCCAATCAAACTCTTCTGTGACAACACTGGAGCTATTGCACTTGCCAAGGAGCCCAGGTTTCACAAGAAGACCAGGCACATCAAGCGTCGCTTCAACTCCATTCGTGAAAATGTTCAAGATGGAGACATAGAAATTTGTAAAGTGCACACGGATCTGAATGTCGCAGATCCGTTGACTAAACCTCTCCCTAAGGCAAAACATGATCAGCACCAGAACTCTATGGGTGTTCGATTCATCACAATGTAACTAGATTATTGACTCTAGTGCAAGTGGGAGACTGTTGGAAATATGCCCTAGAGGCAATAATAAAAGCATTATTATTATATTTCCTTATTCATGATAATTGTCTTTATTCATGCTATAATTGTGTTATCCGGAAATCGTAATGCATGTGTGAATAACAGACAACAACATGTCCCTAGTAAGCCTCTAGTTGACTAGCTCGTTGATCGATAGATAGTCATGGTTTCCTGACTATGGACATTGGATGTCATTGATAACGAGATCACATCATTAGGAGAATGATGTGATGGACAAGACCCAATCCTAAACATAGCATAAGATCGCATAGTTCGTTTGCTAGAGTTTTCCAATGTCAAGTATCCTTTCCTTAGACCATGAGATCGTGTAACTCCCGGATACCGTAGGAGTGCTTTGGGTGTGCCAAACGTCACAACGTAACTGGGTGACTATAAAGGTATACTACGGGTATCTCCGAAAGTGTCTGTTGGGTTGACATGGATCGAGACTGGGATTTGTCACTCCGCTTGACGGAGAGGTATCACCGGGCCCTCTCGGTAATGCATCATCATAATGAGCTCAATGTGATCAAAGTGTTTGATCACAGGATCATGCATTACGGTACGAGAAAAGTGACTTGCCGGTAACGAGATTGAACGAGGTATTGGGATACCGACGATCGAATCTCGGGCAAGTAAAATACCGATTGACAAAGGGAATCGTATACGGGATTAATTGAATCCTCGACATCGTGGTTCATCCGATGAGATCATCGTGGAGCATGTGGGAGCCAACATGGGTATCCAGATCCCTCTGTTGGTTATTGCCCGAGAGCCGTCTCGGTCATGTCTGCATGTCTCCCGAACCCGTAGGGTCTACACACTTAAGGTTCGGTAACGCTAGGGTTGTGAAGATATGTATATGCAGTAACCCGAATGTTGTTCGGAGTCCCGGATGAGATCCCGGACGTCACGAGGAGTTTCGGAATGGTCCGGAGGTAAAGAATTATATATAGAAAGTGATGTTTTGGCCATCGGGACAAGTTTCGGGGTTATCGGTATTGTACCGGGACCACCGGAGGGTCCCGGGGGTCCACCGGGTGGGGCCACCTGCCTCGGAGGGGCCCCATGGGCTGTATGAGGAAGGGAACCATCCCAAAGTGGGCTGGTGCACCTCCCCCCCAAGGGCCCATGCGCCTAGGGTTTGGGGGGAACCCTAAAGGGGGCGCCTCCCTTGCTTGGGGGGCAAGTCCCCCTCCCTGGCCGCCGCCCCCCCTAGGAGATTCCATCTCCTAGGGCCGGTGCCCCCCCAAGGGGCTATATAAAGAGGGGAGGGGAAGGGGGGCTGCGCACCCTTTGCCCTGGCGCCTCCCTCTCCCTCTCCAACACCTCCTCCTCCTCCGTAGAGCTCGGCGAAGCCCTGTCGGAGTACTGCGGCTCCACCATCACCACGCCGTCGTGCTGCTGCTGGAGTCTTCTTCCCCAACCTCTCCTTTGCCTTTCTGGATCAAGAAGAAGGAGACGTTACGCTGACCGTAAGTGTGTTGAACGCGGAGGTGCCGTGCTTTCGGTGCTAGGATCTCCGGTGATTTGGATCATGGTGTGTACGACTACTTCATCCCCGTTCGTTGAACGCTTCCGCTCGCGATCTACAAAGTGGTATGTAGATGCAATCTCTCTCTCCCATGACTCGTTGCTAGAAGAACTCATAGATGGTTCTTGGTGAAACCGTAGGAAAAATTTTAATTTTCTGCAACGTTCCCCAACAGTGGCATCATGAGCTAGGTCTATGCGTAGTTCTCTATTGCACGAGTAGAACACAATTTGTTGTGGGCGTAGATGTTGTAAACTTTGTTGCCGCTACTAGTCTTATCTTGCTTCAGCGGTATTGTGGGATGAAGCGGCCCGGACCAACCTTACACGTACTCTTACGTGAGACCGGTTCCACCGACTAACATGCACTAGTTGCATAAGGTGGCTGGCGGGTGTCTGTCACTCCCACTTTAGTTGGAGCGGATTCGATGAAAAGGGTCCTTATGAAGGGTAAATAGAAGTTGAAAAATCACGTTGTGGTTTTCACGTAGGTAAGAAAACGTTCTTGCTAGAACTCTAATTCAGCCACGTAAAACTTGCAACAACAATTAGAGGACGTCTAACTTGTTTTTGCAGCAAGTGCTTTGTGATATGATATGGCCAAAGTTGTGATGAATGATGAATGATCTATATGTGATGTATGAGATGTTCATGCTATTGTAATAGGAATCACGACTTGCATGTCGATGAGTATGACAACCGGCAGGAGCCATAGGAGTTGTCTTTATTTTTTGTATGACCTGCGTGTCATTGAGAAACGCCATGTAAATTACTTTACTTTATTGCTAAACGCGTTAGCCATAGTAGTAGAAGTAATAGTTGGCGAGCAACTTCATGGAGACACGATGATGGAGATCATGGTGTCAAGCCGGTGACAAGATGATCAAGGAGCCCCAAGATGGAGATCAAAGGAGCCATGTGATATTGGCCATATCATGTCACGTTTATTATTTGATTGCATGTGATGTTTATCATGTTTTGCATCTTGTTTACTTAGGACGACGGTAGTAAATAAGATGATCCCTCATACTAATTTCAAGAAAGTGTTCCCCCTAACTGTGCACCGTTGCGACAGTTCGTTGTTTCGAAGCACCACGTGATGATCGGGTGTGATAGATTCTAACGTTCACATACAACGGGTGTAAGACAGATTTACACATGCAAAACACTTAGGTTGACTTGACGAGCCTAGCATGTACAGACATGGCCTCGGAACACAGAAGACCGAAAGGTCAAGCATGAGTCGTATAGAAGATACGATCAACATGAAGATGTTCACCGATGTTGACTAGTCCGTCTCACGTGATGATCGGACACGGCCTAGTTGACTCGGATCATGTAATACTTAGATGACTAGAAGAGGGATGTCTATCTAAGTGGGAGTTCATTAAATAATTTGATTAAATGAACTTTATTATCATGAACTTAGTCTAAAAATTTTACAATATGTCTTGTAGATCAAATGGCCAACGTAGTCCTCAACTTCAACGCGTTCCTAGAGAAAACCAAGCTGAAAGACGATGGCAGCAACTATACGGACTGGGTCCGGAACCTGAGGATCATCCTCATAGCTGCCAAGAAAGATTATGTCCTACGAGCACCGCAGGGTGACGCACCTATTCTCCCTGCAGAACAAGACGTTGTGAACGCTTGGCAGTCACGCTGCGATGATTACTCCCTCGTTCAGTGTGGCATGCTTTACAGCTTAGAGCCGGGGCTCCAAAAGCGTTTTGAGAGACATGGAGCATATGAGATGTTCGAAGAGCTGAAAATGGTTTTCCAACCTCATGCCCGGGTCGAGAGATATGAAGTCTCTGACAAATTCTTTAGCTGTAAGATGGAGGAAAATAGCTCTGTCAGTGAACACATACTCAAAATGTCTGGGTTACACAACCGCTTGACTCAACTGGAAGTTAATCTCCCGGATGAAGCGGTCATTGACAGAATCCTCCAGTCGCTTCCACCTAGCTACAAGAGCTTTGTGATGAACTACAATATGCAGGGGATGGTAAAGACCATTCCTGAGGTATATGCTATGTTGAAATCAGCAGAGGTGGAAATCAAGAAGGAGCATCAAGTGTTGATGGTGAATAAAACCACTAAGTTCAAGAAGGGCAAGGGTAAAAAGAACTTCAAGAAGGACGGCAAGGAAGTTGCCGCGCCCGGTAAGCAAGTTGCCGGGAAGAAGCCAAAGAATGGACCCAAGCCCGAGACTGAGTGTTTTTATTGCAAGGGAAGTGGTCACTGGAAGTGGAACTGCCCCAAATACTTAGCGGACAAGAAGGCCGGCAAAACAAAAGGTATATGTGATATACATGTAATTGATGTGTACCTTACCAGTACTCGTAGTAGCTCTTGGGTATTTGATACCGGTGCAGTTGCTCACATTTGTAACTCAAATAGGAGCTGCGGAATAAACGGAGACTGGCGAAGGACGAGGTGACGATGCGCGTCGGGAATGGTTCCAAGGTCGATGTGATCGCCATCGGCACGCTGCCTCTACATTTACCTACGAGATTAGTTTTAAACCTCAATAATTGTTATTTAGTGCCAAGTTTGAGCATGAACATTGTGTCTGGATCTCGTTTAATTCGAGATGGCTACTCATTTAAATCCGAGAATAATGGTTGTTCTATTTATATGAGAGATATGTTTTATGGTCATGCTCCGATGGTTAATGGTTTATTCTTGATGAATCTCGTACGTGATGATACACATATTCATAGTGTGAATACCAAAAGAGTTAAAGTTGATAACAATAGTCCCACATATTTGTGGCACTGCCGCCTTGGTCACATAGGTGTCAAACGCATGAAGAAGCTCCATGCAGATGGACTTTTAGAGTCTCTTGATTATGAATCATTTGACACGTGCGAACCATGCCTCATGGGTAAAATGACCAAGACTCCGTTCTCAGGAACAATGGAGCGAGCAACCAACTTATTGGAAATCATACATACCGATGTGTGCGGTCCAATGAGTGTTGAGGCTCGCGGTGGCTATCGTTATGTTCTCACCCTCACTGATGACTTGAGTAGATATGGGTATGTCTACTTAATGAAACACAAGTCTGAGACCTTCGAAAAGTTCAAGGAATTTCAGAGTGAGGTTGAAAATCAACGTGATAGAAAGATCAAGTTTCTACGATCAGATCGTGGAGGAGAATACTTGAGTCACGAATTTGGCACACACTTAAGAAAATGTGGAATAGTTTCACAACTCACGCCGCCTGGAACACCTCAGCGTAATGGTGTGTCCGAACGTCGTAATCGCACTCTATTAGATATGGTGCGATCTATGATGTCTCTTACCGACTTACCGCTATCTTTTTGGGGCTATGCTTTAGAGACTGCCGCATTCACTTTAAATAGGGCTCCATCGAAATCCGTTGAGACGACACCGTATGAATTATGGTTTGGGAAGAAACCTAAGCTGTCGTTTCTAAAAGTTTGGGGATGCGATGCTTATGTCAAGAAACTTCAACCTGAAAAGCTCGAACCCAAGTCAGAAAAATGCGTCTTCATAGGATACCCTAAAGAAACTGTTGGGTATACCTTCTACCTCAGATCCGAAGGCAAGATCTTTGTTGCCAAGAATGGATCCTTTCTGGAGAAAGAGTTTCTCTCGAAAGAAGTAAGTGGGAGGAAAGTAGAACTTGATGAAGTGTTACCTCTTGAACCAGAAAATGGCGAAACTCAAGAAAACGTTTCTGAGGTGCCTGCACCGACTAGAGAGGAAATTAATGATGATGATCAAGATACTTCTAATCAAGCTCCTACTGAAATTCGAAGGTCCACAAGGACACGTTCCGCACCAGAGTGGTACGGCAACCCTGTCTTGGAAATCATGTTGTTAGACAATGGTGAACCTTTGAACTATGAGGAAGCAATGGCGGGCCCGGATTCCGACAAATGGCTGGAAGCCATGAAATCCGAGATAGGATCCATGTATGAAAACGAAGTATGGACTTTGACTGACTTGCCCGTTGAACGGCGAGCGATAGAAAATAAATGGATCTTTAAGAAGAAGACGGACGCGGATGGTAATGTGACCATCTATAAAGCTCGGCTTGTCGCTAAGGGTTATCGACAAGTTCAAGGGGTTGACTACGATGAGACTTTCTCACCGGTAGCGAAGCTGAAGTCCGTCCGAATCATGTTAGCAATTGCCGCATTCTACGATTATGAAATATGGCAAATGGACGTCAAAACGGCATTCCTTAATGGTTTCCTTAAGGAAGAATTGTATATGATGCAGCCGGAAGGTTTTGTCGATCCTAAGAATGCTGACAAGGTGTGCAAGCTCCAACGCTTGATTTATGGGCTGGTGCAAGCATCTCGGAGTTGGAACATTCGCTTTGATGAGATGATCAAAGCGTTTGGGTTTACACAGACTTATGGAGAAGCCTGTGTTTACAATAAAGTGAGTGGGAGCTCTGTAGCATTTCTCATATTATATGTAGACGACATACTTTTGATGGGAAATGATATAGAACTCTTGGACAGCATTAAGGCCTACTTGAATAAAAGTTTTTCAATGAAGGACCTTGGAGAAGCTGCTTATATATTAGGCATCAAGATCTATAGAGATAGATCAAGACGCCTCATAGGTCTTTCACAAAGCACATACCTTGATAAGATATTGAAGAAGTTCAATATGGATCAATCTAAGAAGGGGTTCTTACCTGTGTTACAAGGTGTGAAATTGAGCTCAGCTCAATGTCCGACCACGGCAGAAGATATAGAAGAGATGAGTGTCATCCCCTATGCCTCAGCCATAGGTTCTATTATGTATGCCATGCTGTGTACCAGACCTGATGTAAACCTTGCCGTAAGTTTGGTAGGAAGGTACCAAAGCAATCCCGGCAAGGAACACTGGACAGCGGTCAAGAATATCCTGAAGTACCTGAAAAGGACCAAGGAAATGTTTCTCGTTTATGGAGGTGACGAAGAGCTCGTCGTAAAAGGTTACGTCGACGCTAGCTTCGACACAGATCTGGATGACTCTAAGTCACAAACCGGATACGTGTATATTTTGAATGGTGGGGCAGTAAGCTGGTGCAGTTGCAAGCAAAGCGTCGTGGCGGGATCTACATGTGAAGCGGAGTACATGGCAGCCTCGGAGGCGGCACATGAAGCAATTTGGGTGAAGGAGTTCATCACCGACCTCGGAGTCATACCCAATGCGTCGGGGCCAATCAAACTCTTCTGTGACAACACTGGAGCTATTGCACTTGCCAAGGAGCCCAGGTTTCACAAGAAGACCAGGCACATCAAGCGTCGCTTCAACTCCATTCGTGAAAATGTTCAAGATGGAGACATAGAAATTTGTAAAGTGCACACGGATCTGAATGTCGCAGATCCGTTGACTAAACCTCTCCCTAAGGCAAAACATGATCAGCACCAGAACTCTATGGGTGTTCGATTCATCACAATGTAACTAGATTATTGACTCTAGTGCAAGTGGGAGACTGTTGGAAATATGCCCTAGAGGCAATAATAAAAGCATTATTATTATATTTCCTTATTCATGATAATTGTCTTTATTCATGCTATAATTGTGTTATCCGGAAATCGTAATGCATGTGTGAATAACAGACAACAACATGTCCCTAGTAAGCCTCTAGTTGACTAGCTCGTTGATCGATAGATAGTCATGGTTTCCTGACTATGGACATTGGATGTCATTGATAACGAGATCACATCATTAGGAGAATGATGTGATGGACAAGACCCAATCCTAAACATAGCATAAGATCGCATAGTTCGTTTGCTAGAGTTTTCCAATGTCAAGTATCCTTTCCTTAGACCATGAGATCGTGTAACTCCCGGATACCGTAGGAGTGCTTTGGGTGTGCCAAACGTCACAACGTAACTGGGTGACTATAAAGGTATACTACGGGTATCTCTGAAAGTGTCTGTTGGGTTGACATGGATCGAGACTGGGATTTGTCACTCCGCTTGACGGAGAGGTATCACCGGGCCCTCTCGGTAATGCATCATCATAATGAGCTCAATGTGATCAAAGTGTTTGATCACAGGATCATGCATTACGGTACGAGAAAAGTGACTTGCCGGTAACGAGATTGAACGAGGTATTGGGATACCGACGATCGAATCTCGGGCAAGTAAAATACCGATTGACAAAGGGAATCGTATACGGGATTAATTGAATCCTCGACATCGTGGTTAATCCGATGAGATCATCGTGGAGCATGTGGGAGCCAAAATGGGTATCCATATCCCGCTGTTGGTTATTGCCCGAGAGCCGTCTCGGTCATGTCTGCATGTCTCCCGAACCCGTAGGGTCTACACACTTAAGGTTCGGTAACGCTAGGGTTGTGAAGATATGTATATGCAGTAACACGAATGTTGTTCGGAGTCCCGGATGAGATCCCGGACGTCACGAGGAGTTTCGGAATGGTCCGGAGGTAAAGAATTATATATAGAAAGTGCTGTTTTGGCCATCGGGACAAGTTTCGGGGTTATCGGTATTGTACCGGGACCACCGGAGGGTCCCGGGGGTCCACCGGGTGGGGCCACCTGCCTCGGAGGGGCCCCATGGGCTGTATGAGGAAGGGAACCAGCCCAAAGTGGGCTGGTGCGCCTCCCCCCCAAGGGCCCATGCGCCTAGGGTTTGGGGGGAACCCTAAAGGGGGCGCACCCCTTGCTTGGGGGCAAGTCCCCCTCCCTGGCCGCCGCCCCCCCTAGGAGATTCCATCTCCTAGGGCCGGCGCCCCCCCAAGGGGCTATATAAAGAGGGGAGGGGAAGGGGGGCTGCTCACCCTTTGCCCTGGCGCCTCCCTCTCCCTCTCCAACTCCTCCTCCTCCTCCGTAGAGCTCGGCGAAGCCCTGTTGGAGTACTATGGCTCCACCATCACCACGCCGTCGTGCTGCTGCTGGAGTCTTCTTCCCCAACCTCTCCTTTGCCTTGCTGGATCAAGAAGAAGGAGACGTTACGCTGACCGTACGTGTGTTGAACGCGGAGGTGCCGTGCTTTCGGTGCTAGGATCTCCGGTGATTTGGATCACGGTGTGTACGACTACTTCATCCCCGTTCGTTGAACGCTTCCGCTCGCGATCTACAAAGTGGTATGTAGATGCAACCTCTCTCTCCCATGACTCGTTGCTAGATGAACTCATAGATGGATCTTGGTGAAACCGTAGGAAAAATTTTAATTTTCTGCAACGTTCCCCAATAGTGATGACACGCTACGGAATACGTCAGCAGATTAGATTGGTGTGAATATTATTCTCTCTATGGCAATATGTGGAAACTTATTTTGCAGAGCCGGACACTATCCTTGTGTTCGAAATCTTCTATGAAGTACTTGGAGGAGGAACCCACCTTGCAATGCCGAAGACAATCTGCGCGCCGGACTCATCGTCATTGAAGCCTGGTTCAGGGGCTACTGAGGGAGTCCTGGATTAGGGGGTGTTCGGATAGCCGGACTATACCTTCGGCCGGACTCCTGGACTATGAAGATACAAGATTGAAGACTTCGTCCCGTGTCCGGAAGGGACTTTCCTTGGCGTGGAAGGCAAGCTTGGCGATACGGATATGTAGATCTCCTACCATTGTAACCGACTCTGTGTAACCCTAGCCCTCTCCGGTGTCTATATAAACCGAAGGGTTTTAGTCCGTAGGACGAACAACAGAACAACAATCATACCATAGGCTAGCTTCTAGGGTTTAGCCTCCTTGATCTCGTGGTAGATCTACTCTTGTACTGCCCATATCATCAATATTAATCAAGCAGGAGTAGGGTTTTACCTCCATCGAGAGGGCCCGAACCTGGGTAAAAACATCGTGTCCCTTGTCTCCTGTTACCATCCGCCTAGACGCACAGTTCGGGACCCCCTACCCGAGATCCCCCTGCCAATGGAGCAAACGGCCAGACAGCCATGACATCGGGAAGAGAGCCAACTAATGGCGGGTGTCATGTTCCCAAATACCCGCGCCCTTCTCGCCACATTTTCTCGCCGACCACCGCTATGATAAGGCCGACCCTTTCTCTCTCCACTCCCACCATACATGCCTCACAAAACTCATATTTCTTTCCACTTTCATGATGCTAGTTGACCCTCAGCAGACTAGGTTGTGCTCTTGGAGGACGAACAATAGTTGGTCGACGATAAGGAAGCCATTGGCATCACTGAGTAGGAGGAGTGGGATCGTCATGACATGGAGGAGGCCGCGCAGGAGGATCCCACCCTCCTCAATGAGTGGCTGGATTCTAATCCCAAACACACGTCGTTGTTTTGGATGTCAAGCACAGCTACAAGTAGATCCCGTATGGGTAGAAGATGACTCATCCATACAGCTTCTCATGTTAGCCACCATGTTCTCTCCATCGTCTCACTGTTAAGGAGGCTTGGGATGAGGGCTACAACGTCTACGTATTGGCCGTCCGCCTCGCAAAATATTCAAGCAGACCACCAAGGGCAGAGGCTGGCGCTCGAGAGGAACACCCCCGTATGACTCCACTATGGGGAGGCACATGCAGATTTTGAGGCGGAGCAAGAGTAGGTCAGCTGTCAGAAGGTGCCAATATGATTCGATTTGGGGAGACGAATCATGCAATATTGGGGCATGCCCCCTTGTAAAAGTCTTCTCCACCCTTGACCGCATGGGGCAAGAATGTGACGAAGACGAGGTCGCCGAACCGTCACACCGTTCGTGTAGAGGACGGGTGGAATTGTCACATATGCATGTGCCCCTTGCACTGCGCATTCACAATCATCGTGGTGGAGAGCAACTAGTGCTTCTGCCAAGACGTAAGAAGTCGTCAGTTTGTCCTTGTTGGCGTCCAAAATTTGTCGAATTTGTTTTGGCTGATTTTTTTAATCATGGGTTCTATCAGATTAAATTATAGGTTACATAATGGTGTGTTGGTGTTCAAATATATTTGGTCTATCGAGAGTTGTATTTGTTATTGTTGAAAGTCTTACTTTATTTGGTCGAGAAAACAATTGGGGTTGAAATTTGAGGGCCTCTATGTATCACACAAATAGAAACGTGGGAATACGAAAAGGCAGGTTTAAGATGTCAGCTATAATGCATTTTGTATTTGGGAGGTAAGGAGAGGGGGGATGCATTTTGGAGGGAGGGAGAGAGAGAGAGAGATGCATTTTGTAATTTGATAGCCCGAGTCATAGATCCAAATGGCTGTTACACGCAAGATTTAGTTCTAGTAAAAATTGTGTAACCTAAATAGCTTTGAGTGTTGTATTATTGAAAGCTTGGTATTGGAAGCGAAATGGCTACGCATATGACGTTTGAAGTCCGGTTCATGTACGACGCAAATTCAAGCCATACAAATTAAAGGAAGAAGCCAAATCAAGTGGTGTAAATGGTTTGTCGTACACAAACTGAATGAAATTTATCGTATGCATAGCATTGCTCTATTGAAAGGATGCCACGTATGTTTGGAGGTGGAGCTGCCGTTGTTTTCTAAAGGCTCTTTCTTTGTTGGTTGGAAGTTGTGTTTATCTTTGTTGAAAGCCCTATAGTTTGCTTGATTGAAACTACAATCCAACCGAAGTGACCCGTGGGCCAATTAGTAGAAGGTGAGAGTTGATATTTTACCCGAGAAACAATTTATTTCAGTTCTTACCCCTCTGTTCCGATGATATTTTCTCATATTTTACCTCGCCAACGTAGCCCGCATGATGTAGAACTCGACTTTGAAAATGTTTAAAAGAAAGAAAAAGGTTGGTGGAAAATTGAGGTGCACGCAACGGCGGAGAGGACCGGCCAGTGAGCCGTGGAGGTCGTTCATTACTCCCCCCCAACCGTAGATGCATGCTACAATTAATCATGAGTGGACTTATGCACAAATGCACAATCATGCAGTAGGTCCATTCTTAATTATCAGTGGAGCGACGAGGAACCTACCTGTATGCCCTGCAAAACAATACAATATTGTTACTAGTCTGGACACATTTAGGACCTCAATGATACACACGTAATACTACTCGGTATAGTATGAAGCCGTTGTAGCATGTACATGGTCCCATGATTTTAATCTAGTGCCCGTACGCACACTACATCGGCCAATAACTGCGTTCCATCCGTCCCTCTGGAGGACATGGATCGACAGGAGTGGCACCGAACGCAAGTGGCAAGAGGGGCCAGATTTGGAGATCGATGCGGTTGTGTTTGTCCGCCTGCGTGCACGCGATTTCTTCCGAAGCTGTTGGCCGTGCATGCCTGCGTGAGGAGGAAACCTCGAGTCCTGGGCAAACGATCATGCATCGCTTGCATTTGCGTATGGACGGACCGGCCATTCGTTCCCACCCGCCCTGAAACGAGGACAGTTTTTTTCCAAGAGGAAGAGGAAGAGCAAAACCTCTCGGCCATCTAAGACACACGCAACTAAAAAAAAAATCCCTCTCAAAAACATTTTTTTAAATTTAATTTTGAAAGAGTACTCATACTTTTGATGTTGCCAGATTCAAATATAGATCAGTCCTACAGTTACGGTGCGGCGCCTTCTATACCAGGCGAGGTCGGTAGGATGATCCTTGATGCTTCTTCTGCTTGACCGTCTTTGATGCCGGAGTGCGGGGATAGACACTACTAAGAAAGGGCCCAGAAAGTCCGTCCTCAATACCGCTTTAAATGCTCAAAGAATTCGGGCCGAACTAAAGAACAATGTCTTTTTCACGAGAAATACAAAAGGCGTATTGGTTCGTGAAATTTGGGCAGGGGCAGTTTTCCATTTGCAACGACCACCCACAAATTTGTTATTGCAGGCCACCATCTAGTCAAGTCACTGCCTCTCATGGGCCCTCTTGTGCCCACCTAACCCATCCCCACTTGGTCCAGGAGTATGCTGGCATCTAAACCTCCACACAAGGCCACCTCGGACACCACGCCCTTACCCACGTACCGCCCTATGCCTTGTCCTCACCATCCCGAACTCGGCACCTGCAACCAAGCTCGACCATGAGCTCATCCATAATAGGATCAAGGATTTTCGCCACTAAAAGTGCACACTCGTCAAGTCTTGCCAAACCAATCTATTCATTCCACCCCCGCTTTGGCGGCTAGGGCAAAGTTTTGTTACCTCCAGATGTCGTCGGCGAGCCCATCAACTCGTCTCCCCTTTGTCTACCACTCCGGTGACTGACAACGGGGAGGGGAGTCCTGGTGTCTCAGCGTGGCTAGTAGCTTAGGTTAAGGTCTGTTAGTCTTGCATGGGCAGCGTTGTGGATCATGGCGGCACTTCAGTTTTGGTTTGGTCTTGTAAGCTCTGATCCCCTTCGAGTCCGTCAGTTGATACAAGGTCAATGGAGTTCTGGCACAGATTCATGTTGTCTCCTTGGGGCAGTGAGGTTAGGATCTCATGTCGTGCATGCAAGACGACGAGATTTGGTGACAGCCGTTTTGGATCAATTTAAGGGTTCAACGGTGAGACTGCATCCATGGGGCACTAGTCCTTAGGGCACATGCACGAAGACTTCTCGGCTATGATCGACAAGGTCAAGCCGACTCTGGTAAAGGACTGGCGATAATGGCTCATTCTGCCGCCGGTAATCGTCGTTCGGTGGTCTAGGGACCTTGATGTGATTCTTATTATGTTATTATTTTGATGAAATGGAGGCATAAAATTTGCCTCATCCATTAATTACGAAAGTTAAGAAGTGCCTTTATAAAACTCAAAAGGTTATGAGGGCATTAATCTCCTGTCATCAAAATACCCAAATGCTTCGCACCCACGATAATCCAAAGGTCTGCTTCATGCTTGATCATGTCCAGAAGGATGGTCTGAGGCATGGTTTTATGTCAAAAAATTCTAGCATTCGTCTCACTCCAAATGGTCCAAGAAGCAAGCATGGTAAGGGTTGCCATGGACTTCCGATTCGTTCTATTGACATCAAAAATATTGATCCACTAATCCTTGATGGAACATGCACCGTCCCATGAATGAATGTCAAGGTTGTCAAGGCGGGGCCAATCTTTGAGCATTCACCAAAGCCTTGTGGCAAACTAACACTTATAGAATAGGTGGCCCATCGTCTCAATCTCACGCTTGCATAACAGACATAAGCCACAATTTGTCCACCCCACTTCTCCAACCTATTTGTCATCCATATACGGTTTCGAATTGCCAACCAAGCGAAGAATCCCTCCTTCGGAGGTGCCAAGCCTTCCACACCGCATGATGCATGGGCGAAAGAGTGGATCCCAAAAAATGGTGAATATAGCCCAATCATTGTGTGCTTACAATTGATGTCCTCATCGATGCCTTCATCATGATGAACCTTGTGTAACAACTTGGATGTGTCCCAATGTTAAATTGGAGAGGGAGGTTGATCTTGGACAACCAAGCGTCCTCCTTTCATAGCCCCCCTCACATGCCAATTCTTCCTAGTGGAAGGCTCAAAGATGAGTGGATCGATGTCAACCGGCTTCCTACCATTATCCATGTGGATTCCAAAAAGCGCACACAAGCATCGCTATCGATGATAATGTGGGTGGATGAGTAGAAGAATTCCACGCATGTACCTCATCACAAGAACTGTACATGCCCACTGAGGGAGTCCTGGATTAGGGGGTGTCCGGATAACCGGACTATCACCTTTGGCCGGACTGTTGGACTATGAAGATACAAGATTGAAGACTTCGTCCCGTGTCCGGATGGGACTTTCCTTGGCGTGGAAGGCAAGCTTGGCAATACGAATATGTAGATCTCCTCCCATTGTAACCGACTCTGTGTAACCCTAGCCCTCTTCAGTGTCTATATAAACCAGAGGGTTTAGTCCGTAGACAACAACAATCATAACATAGGCTAGCTTCTAGGGTTTAGCCTCTCTGATCTTGTGGTAGATCTACTCTTGTACTACCCATATCATCAATATTAATCAAGCAGGAGTGGGGTTTTACCTCCATCGAGAGGGCCCGAACCTGGGTAAAAACATTGTGCCCCTTGTCTCCTGTTACCATCCGCCTAGACGCACAGTTCGGGACCCCCTACCCGAGATCCACCGGTTTTGACACATTGGTGCTTTCATTGAGAGTTCCTCTGTGTCGTCATCTTTAGGCCCGATGGCTCCTCCGATCATCAATAGCGATGCGGTCCAGGGTGAGACTTTTCTCCCCGGACAGATCTTCATGTTCGGCGGCTTTGCACTGCGGGCTAATTCGCTTGGCCATCTGGAGCAGGTCGAAAGCTACGCCCTTGGCCATCAGGTCAGATTTGGAAGTTTGAACTACACGGCTGACATCCGCGGAGACTTGATCTTCGACGGATTCGAGCCATAGCCGAGCGCGCCGCACTGTCACCATGGACATGATTTAGCTCTGCCGCCGAACAGTGCCCTGGAGGCCGCACCCGCATCCGCTCCAACCCTTAGCTCGGAGCCAACTGCGCCGATCGAGGACGGGTGGCTAGACCCCGTCGCGGGGGCTGCAGTCTCAACGGCGATCAAGCCGAACACCAGCCTTATCCTCTGCGAAGCCCGTGACTCCAAAGTGTCGGACTCTTCTCCGGGCTCCGAACCCTCCGCGCCCCTGCCAATCAAATCCGATTGGGCGCCGATCATGGAATTCACCGCCGCAGATATCTTTCAGCACTTGCCCTTCGGCGACATTCTGAATTCACTAAGGTCTCTCTCTTTGTCAGGAGAGTCCTGGCCGGATTATGACCGACAGGATTGGAATGCGGACGACGAAGAAATTCGACGCCCACCCACCACCCACTTCATAGCCACTGTCGATGATTTAACTGACATGCTAGACTTCGACTCCGAAGACATCGACGGTATGGACGACGATGTAGGAGACGAACAGGAACCAGCGCCTATAGGGCACTAGAAAGTCACCTCGTCATACGACATATATATGGTGGATACACCCAAAGAAGTCAATGGCGACGGAACAGCGGGGGATGACCCCTCCATGAAGCAACCTAAGCGTCGGCGTCAGCGGCGCCGCTCTAAGTCCCGCCAAAGCAAAAACGGTGATACCGACGCGGGAGATAATAACACCCCGAACAGTGCCGAAGACAACTCCCTCCAGCAAGATTCAGCGCAGGAGGATGGAGAAGCCAGCCCCCGTGAGAGAGCGGCAGACAGAGAGGAAGAGGATGATAATTACATGCCTCCCTCCGAAGACGAGGCAAGCCTCGGCGACGACGAATTTGCCGTGCTTGAGGATCCCGTCGAACAAGAGCGCTTTAAGCGCAGGCTTATGGCCACGGCGAGTAGCCTTAAGAAAAAACAGCAACAGCTTAGAGCTGATCAAGACTTGCTAGCCGACAGATGGACTGAAGTCCTTGCGACCGAGGAGTACGAACTCGAACGCCCCTCCAAGAGCTACCCAAAGCGCAGGTTGCTACCCCGACTAGAGGAGGAAGCACCTAAACCTACATCACCAACGCATGATGCGGCTGACCGGCCACCTCGCGGCCGCGACAGAGAGGCCTCTCGGCCCTCCACTCAAGCCACACCCCGGCGTCGCTCAAAAAATACCAAGGCACGGGGAAATGCGCTAGACCTGCGAGATATGTTGGAGGACAAGGCAAGGCAAACAAGATCGATCTACGGATTGCGCGGGCGCCCCACAACACGAGACGATAACCGTCACGCCGGATACAGTAAATCAGGCCGGGCCGAACACAGCAGACAAAGCTCATTTGAGCTACGTCGTGATATAGCCCAGTACAGAGGTGCCGCACACCCACTATGCTTCACAGATGAAGTAATGGATCATCAAATTCCAGAGGGTTTCAAACCCGTAAACATTGAATCATACGATGGCACAACAGATCCTGCGGTATGGATCGAGGACTATCTCCTTCATATCCACATGGCCCGTGGCGATGATCTACACGCCATCAAATACCTCCCACTCAAGCTTAAAGGACCAGCTCAGCATTGGCTTAACAGCTTGCCAGCAGAATCAATTGGTTGTTGGGAGGACCTGGAAGCCGCATTCCTCGACAATTTCCAGGGCATCTATGTGCGACCACCAGACGCTGATGACCTGAGCCACATAATTCAGCAGCCAGAAGAATCTGCCAGACAATTCTGGACACGGTTCCTAACCAAGAAAAATCAAATCGTCGACTGTCCGGACACAGAGGCCCTAGCAGCCTTCAAGCATAACATCCGTGATGAGTGGCTTGCCCGGCACCTTGGACAGGAAAAGCCGAAATCTATGGCAGCCCTCACGACACTCATGACCCGCTTTTGCGCGCGAGAAGATAGCTGGCTGGCTCGTACCAATAACATGACCAAGAGCCCTGGTAATTCGGATACCAAGGACAGCAATGGCAGGTCACATCGCAACAAGCACAAGCGCCGCATTAACAACGACAATGCTGAAGATACGGCAGTTAATGCCGGATTCAGAGGCTCCAAACCCGGTCAGCGGAAAAAGCCATTCAAAAGAAACACTTCGGGCCCGTCCAGTTTGGACCGTATACTCGATCACTCGTGCCAGATACATGTCACCCCCGAAAAACCAGCCAATCACACCAACAGGGATTGTTGGGTCTTCAAGCAGGCCGGCAAGTTAAATGCCGAAAACAGAGACAAGGGGCTACATAGCGACGACGAGGAGGAGCCCCGGCCACCGAAAAATAGTGGACAGAAGGGCTTCCCTCCACAAGTGCGGACGGTGAACATGATATACGCAACCCACATCCCCAAGAGGGAACGGAAGCGTGCGCTAAGGGACGTATACGCGTTGGAGCCAGTCGCCCCAAAGTTCAACCCGTGGTCCTCCTGCCCGATCACTTTCGATCGAAGGGACCACCCCACTAGCATCCGCCATGGCGGGTTCGCCGCATTGGTTCTAGACCCAATCATTGACGGATTTCACCTCACTCGAGTCCTTATGGACGGCGACAGCAGCCTGAACCTACTTTATCAGGATACAGTGTGGAAAATGGGCATAGACCCCTCAAGGATTAAACCCACAAAAACGACCTTCAAGGGCGTCATACCAGGAGTAGAGGCCAATTGCACAGGCTCAGTTACACTTGAAGTGGTCTTCGGATCTCCGGATAATTTCCGAAGCAAGGAGTTAATTTTCGACAGTCCCGTTCCGCAGCGGCTATCACGCACTGCTCGGATGAACCGCATTTGCAAAGTTCAATGTGGTGCCGCACTACGCATACCTCAAGCTCAAGATGCCAGGACCTCGAGAAGTCATTACGGTCAATGGAAACACCGAACGCTCTCTTCGAACAGAGGAGCATACGGCAGCCCTCGCAGCAGAAGTACAAAGCAGCCTCTCAAGGCAATTCTCCAGCCCGGCTATTAAACGTCCGAACACCGTCAAGCGCGCCCGGAGTAACCTACAACAAGACCGCCTGGCACGTTCCGAGCAAGCGTAGCAATGCAGCCCCAACCTCAGCCCTCGCGAAACTGCAAAATCAGTACTACGCGTACATAATCACGCTCTGAAAATACCATGGGCACTGGGGGAGGGGCACGACCACGGCACGCCCAAAATGCGGCTCAACCGCACTAGGGGCTCCCGATTTTGTCATTTTTTCTTACTTTCAGGCCCCACTCTCCTGAAGGCCTGTCCGGCAGTACAATCGCCGAACACACGATGCAACAACCAAGGAGGCAGAAAGCTACGTCGAATTCCCAGGTGGTCTCTATAACGAGCAAAATACCTGTCTTACATACCGTCCCGCAGCTCGCCCCTGGAGGGGGACATGTCAAATAGTCTCATCTCTTGCTTATCGCACTATTTGTATCGTTCTCCTTTGTACCGCAGCCTTTTCGAATAAACAATGCTTAGCTTCAGCTTATTATTGCATTCTCTATTCATTCCTTTTCTCATATACATGTTCAGTTATGACATTTAGCACCCGTACACTTTGGTACGGTCAATATGCCAGGGGCTCAAGCACCCCATAATACGGCGTGAGAAGTCCGAACACTTTCACAAGTGCGGCCCTCCGAACTTATAGCATTATATGCATCAGCTCCGAATCATGTCTTTGGTTAATAGTTGGGTTTGCCCGGCTCCCATGTTTTGGTACCTTACATTCTGCTATATCGGCTAAGGTAGCGCTGGGAGAACTACTGCGATTGTGCCCCGGTTGAGCTAGGCTAAGCACCTCAGTATAGAAAGCTAAAACTGACTGTCATGATACGGTAAGAGCTGGTCGCTGATTCGAGAGGTTTCGAGTCCCTAAAGACTTATGCCGCTTAGAGCGAGGAGTCGGCTATGTCCGGCCTAGGCGTGTATAGCGCCCCGAACTCGGTCTTCTGAACACTAGGGGCTTCGCCGAAATTTAAAATTATAGAATTCTCTAGCTAAGTGAGAGTGATAACGCACTATAGTCTGATTGCCTTGTTCGCTGTGCTGAGCACCTCCCTCGGAGGACCCAAGGATGGGAAAAAGAGTGCTCAGGTTTATCCCGAACACCCCAGCACTAGTGGCATGGGGGCAGAACCCGACGACTCGCCATCTCTCGGATTTAATAAACGGCCGCATAGAAGGTAATATTTTAAATTAAAACAAGCATTGCATAGCGCATATGAACAAGTTTTCAGCGCACAGGATAAAACGAACAAGTTTACTCAAATATTACATCCTTGGAACATTCATCCGCCACAAGGCGGGCACCCTTCAGGACGCCCTCGTAATACATCTCGGGGTGGCGATGCTCCTTGCCCTACGATGGCCCGTCCTTCACAAGCTTCTCAGCATCCATCTTGCCCCAGTGCACTTTAGCACGGGCAAGCACCCTACGGGCACCCTCGATGCAGACGGAGCGCTTGATGACTTCAAGTCATGGACAGGCATCCACCAGCCGCCTCACCAGCCCGAAGTAGCTCCCAGGCACGGCCTCCTCAGGCCACAGCCAGACTATGAGACCCTTCATGGGCTGCTCGGCCACCTTATGGAGCTCGACCAGCTGTTTCAGCTGGTCGCTCAAGGGCACAGGGTGTCCGGCCTCAGCATACTGAGACCATAACACCTTCTCCGTCGAGCTCCCCTCTTCGGCCCGATAGAAGAAGGCGGCATCTGACACGCTACGGGGCAAATCTGCGAATGCTCCTGGAGAGCTCCCGACTCGGGTAAGTAACAAGTAATTCACTTCCACGTGCTTGCTTTGCATAAAGAATGCCTTACCCGCCGCTATCTTCTTCATCGCCTCAACTTCCTGGAGGGCTTTCTAGACTTCGGCCTTGGCAGACTTGGCGCTTTCGAGGGCCGCTACGAGCTCAGACTCCCGCATCTTTGAGTCAAGCTCCAAACTCTCGTGTTTTTTCATGAGAGCCTGGAGCTCTTGCTGTACCTCGCCAACTCGCGCCTCATGTTTCTCCCGCTCGGCGCGCTCCATGGCCGCCTTCTTTTCGGCCTCGGAAAGTGCTTGCTTCAGGGTCGCAACCTCAGTCGTGGCCCCTAGGACACCAATAACGATCCTGTCATTTTTTGCAACTACGTCTTTTTAACATATACTCCACAAGGTATTACTTACCATCTTTTTCCTCGAGCTTTTTCTTGGCAACACCGAGCTCTTGCTCGGACCGCTCGAGGTTCTGCTTCAGCGCGTCAACCTCCGCAGTTAGTGCGGCAGAGGCCAACAGCGAAGCCTGCATACGCATATCGACATAATTATGTTAGACTCCTGCGAATATTATTAGATCCTCTATTTGGCTTTTCTTTGTGAACGCCAAACAGAGCATCAGGGGCTACTGTCTATGCGGTAATATTTTCATATATTTTCTACGTACCTCAAAGCCTGTCAACAGGCTGGCACAGGCTTCAGTCAGCCCGCTCTTGGCGGACTGAACCTTCTGGATCACCGCACTCATAATAGTGCGGTGCTCCTCGTCGATGGAGGCGCCGTTACGCACCTCCAGCAAGTTATCCAGTGCCTCCGGTTGGGCGGAGGCCACCGGCGCAGTAGGCTTGCCCTTCTTAGAAGGGGGGCCGCCTGCCGGAGTCCAGAACCGCTGAAGGTTCCGGCGCGGTGTCCGGCCCAAGGCCGGACTCGAAGCCCTTGGGAGCTTTGCTCCCTTTGTGCCTGCTGTCCGGGAGGTCGCCTTGCGGCGCCTCCAGGACCACCTCCCCTTGGCTTGGAACCTTTTGGGACAACACCTCGGCGTCGTTCGTAGGGCGAGGGGAGGTAGCGGTCGGAAGTGAAAAACTATTCACATCCGACGAATCTAGGGAACCGCTCGACGATATGTCGACTCGGGCCCCGGGCGGACTGCATAATTATATTCGGCGTCAGGGGAAGCTGTGCAATAAAGGAACGCCACGAGTCACTCTGGTGTCCGAATACTTATGACTTCGCCAGGGGCTTGGCCCTGAGCGGCCACTCCTCTTCGCCGTAGTCGGCGTTGGTGGAGTAGTCCTGAGGAAGGGTCCTTCCCTTCTTGGACCCTCCGGCCTCCCTAGTTGGGGCGGCCTTCCTTTTCTTTTCTCCCCCTGCTGGGGAAGAAACCTCTCTTTCCTCCTCCTCGTCTTCATGGGAGGAATGCGCCTCGGAGTCATCGGACGATGAGTTCGACTCCACCGGGCGCCGGAAACTCTTCCGGGTTCCCGTGGCCTTCTTCTTGGCCTTCTTCTCCAGCACCACGTAAGGTGCCGGAACCAGCAGCTTCGTCAAGCGGGTGTCTGCTGGGTCTTCGGGCAAAGGAGCCGGACAGTTGATCTGTCCGGCCGTCCTCTGCCAGTCCTGTCAAAGGCATGGGGGCTTAGATCCCGCATAGAGTCAAACTATGAAAGACAAATATCCTGTAAGAGGTAAAACAGCTTACCGCGTTGGCTTGATGTTGCGCGCAGAATCCGCGATCCTCGGTAGCGGAAGCGGGAGCCTCGACGCCCTTGAATAGCACCTTCCAAGCATCTTCGTACATTGTGTCGAAGAGCCTGTTCAGAGTTCGGTGTTGGGCCGGGTCGAACTCCCACAAGCTGAAAGCCCGTTGTTGGCATGGGAAGATCCAGCGGATGAGCATGACCTGGACTACATTGACGAGTTTGAGCTTCTTGCTCACCAGGTTTTGGACGCATGTTTGGAGTCCGGTCAGCTCTCCCGAACTACCCCACGGCAGGCCCTTCTCTTTCCAGGAGGTGAGCCTCGTAGGGATTCCGAATCGGAACTCGGGGGCTGCGACCCATTCAGGGTCACACGGCTCGGTGATGTAGAACCACCTCGATTGCCACCCCTTTATGGTATCCACGAAGGAGCCCTCGAGCCATAGGACGTTGGGCATCTTGCCCACCATGGCGCCTCTGCACTCTGCTTGGCAGCCGCCCACTACCTTCGGCTTGACATTGAAGGTCTTCAGCCATAAGCCGAAGTGGGGCTGGATGCAGAGGAAGGCCTCACACACGACGATAAACGCCGAGATATTGAGGATGAAGTTCGGGGCCAAATCGTGGAAGTCCAGGCCGTAGTAGAACATGAGCCCACGGACGAATGGGTGGAGAGGGAAGCCTAGTCGGCGGAGGAAATGGGTGAGGAACACCACCCTCTCATGGGGCCTGCGGGTGGGGATGAGCTGCCCCTCGTCTAGGAGCCGGTGCGTGTTGTCGTCGGACAAGTATCCGGCTCTCCTCAGCTTCTTGATGTGTCCCTCCGTGACGGAGGAGACCATCCACCTGCCTCCTGCTCCGGACATGGTTGGAGAAGGTTGAGGTGGGGAATGCGTACTTAGGCGCTGGAGCTCGAGTGTGCGAAAATGGATGAGCAAAGGAGGAAGAAGACGTGGATGAAAAGGTGGATCCTTATCCCCTCATATGGGCGGACGAAACTATGTGTCCCCACCAGCTTGGTAAAACTCGCTTATCCCCCAAGCGCCGTAATCTATGGCACGGTTGGGTTACTCACGCCCGTATTGATGAGAATCCTAGGATAAGGGGACACGATCTCTGCTTCGACAAGATGTGCCAAGGAAACCGCCTCGCAAAACGCGCTGAGGTGGGACAGTAAAAACGATTCGAATAAAGGCTTGGCTGTGGTGTGATGTCACGCTACGGAATACGTCAGTAGATTAGATTTGTGAAAATATTACTCTCTACGGTGGTATGTGGAACTTGTTTTGCAGAGCCAGACACTATCCTTGTATTCAAAATCTTCTATGAAGTATTCGGGGGAGGAACCCGCCTTGCAATGCCGAAGACAATCTGCGCACCGGACTCGTCGTCATTGAAGCCTGGTTCAAGGGCTACTGAGGGAGTCCTGGATTAGGGGGTGTCCGGATAACCGGACTATCACCTTTGGCTGGACTGTTGGACTATGAAGATACAAGATTGAAGACTTCGTCCCGTGTCCGGATGGGACTTTCCTTGGTGTGGAAGGCAAGCTTGGCAATAAGGATATGTAGATCTCCTCCCATTGTAACCGACTCTGTGTAACCCTAGCCCTCTTCGGTGTCTATATAAACCGGAGGGTTTAGTCCGTAGACAACAACAATCATACCATAGGCTAGCTTCTAGGGTTTAGCCTCTCTGATCTCGTGGTAGATCTACTCTTGTACTACCCATATCATCAATATTAATCAAGCAGGAGTAGGGTTTTACCTCCATCGAGAGGGCCCGAACCTGGGTAAAAACATTGTGTCCCTTGTCTCCTGTTACCATCCGCCTAGACAGTTCGGGACCCCCTACCCGAGATCCGTCGGTTTTGACACCGACACCCGCCCACATCTTTGATGGGTCCTTCTATTCAAACCGAAGCCATTGAAGCCTTAGGGTCCGACAAATATGCCAAAGTTCAGTCCCGCAAGCCACCGAGCGCGAGAGGGGAAGGGTTTTTTTTTTGCTCCAACAGGCTTTGCATTTCTCCCCAGAAATCTTGCCTATTCCTGGCCAAAGGGAAGCACGCTAAATATTGTTGATGTTGCCCGATGATGGGATAAGAGGAGTTATGCGATACACCACTTGCAAGGTGAGCACCGATTGACAAGAACCCCTCACCATGTGGAAATCAACTCTCTTTAGTTGCCAAATAGAGAGGGGGCCCAAGTACTTCATGGGGAAAGACTCTACGGTTGCCATCAACCTCCCAAGGATTGTGCTGAGGTGCACACATTGTATGGGAACCACTAAGCTCTTTTGGATGGGGATCCTCTTTGACGTTAGGGAAGACAGGTGTTGGGTGTCTCCAGTCACGCGGATCAAGCTTGATCATGATCCATTCACGCAATAGGTTGATACTTGATGCTTCTTCCGCTAGGCTGTCTTTGGTGCCGGAGTGCGGAGGGCATTGACTTTGTTTTTACTTTGTGTGCTTGTTGTGGGTGTTGCGTTGTAAGCCGATCAGTAAACTCCTTTGTATCTTTCAACCGTTATTTGTTGGCCATGTAATTCATGACTGATACGTCTCCAACGTATCAATAATTTATGAAGTATTCATGCTATTATATTATCCATCTTAGATGTTTTATATGCATTTATATGCTATTTTATATGATTTTTGGGACTAACCTATTAACCTAGAGCCCAGTGCCAGTTTCTGTTTTTTTCTTGTTTTTGAGTTTTACAGAAAAGGAATACCAAACGGAGTCCAATCGACGTGCCAATTTTTGACAATTTTTTATGGACCAGAAGAAGCCCACGGAGCATCGGAGATGGACCAGAAGATTCTCGGGCCGTCCACAAGGGTGGAGGGCGGAGGGCGCGCCCTACCCCCTGGGCGCGCCCCCTATCTCGTGGACGACTCGGAGACCCCCCTGACGTGAAACCGATGCCTAAAATTCCTATAAATACAGAAACCCCCAGAAAATAACCTAGATCGGAAGTTCCGCCGCCGCAAGCCTCTGTAGCCATGAGAAATCAATATAGGCCCTCTTTGGCACCCTGCCGGAGGGCCATCGTCACCGGAGGCCATGGAGGAGGATCCCGGAGGGGCCATCATCGCCATGAAGGCCAAGGACCAGAGGGAGAACCTCTCCCCGTCTAGGGGGGGAGGCCATGAAGGAGGAAGCACAAGGGGGAGAACATCTCGTCCTCTCTCTTGGTGGCACCGAAGTGCCATCGGGAGGGGAATCATCGCCGCGGTGATCGTCTTCATCAACATCACCATCATCATCACTATCCTCATCTATTTTACACGGTCCATTCTCCCGCACCCCTCTATAATCCCTACTTGAACATGGTGCTTTATGCCACATATTATGATCCAATGATGTGTTGCCATCCTATGATGTTTTGAGTAGATATTCTTTGTCTTTGGGTTGATTGATGATATAGATTGGTATGAGTTGTATGTTTTATTTTGGTGTTGTCCTATTTTGACCTCCGTGTCGCGCAAGCGTGAGGAATTCCCGATGTAGGGTGTTGCAATACGTTCATGATTCACTTATAGTGGGTTGCTTGAGTCACAGAAGCATAAACCCGAGTAAGGGGGTTGTTGCGTATGGGATAAAGGGACTTGATGCTTTAATGCTATGGTTGGGTTTTGCCTTAATGATCTTTAGTAGTTGCGGATGCTTGCTAGAGTTCCAATCATAAGTGCATATGATCCAAGAAGAGAAAGTATGTTAGCTTATGCCTCTCCCTCATATGAAATTGCAATGACGAGTACCGGTCTTGTTAACGATTGCCTAGGATAATTCCGCACACCGACCCATCATTATTCCACACTCGCTATTTAGAATATTTAGTAATATATTCTAACTTTATGATAACAGCACCTACTTTTATATTTTAGCTCTCCGATACGATGCAAAGTTATCCTCTTCATACCCACAACGTAGTTTTATTTCTCGTTTCTAGTTGGAAGCAAACATTCGGTGTACGTAGAGTCGTATCAGTGGCAGATAGGGCTTGAGAGAATATTGATCTTACCTTTAGCTCCTTGTGGGTTCGACACTCCATACTTATCACTTCCACCATTGGAAATTGCTACGATGATTCCCTGCACTTGGGGATTATCAATGACCACTTTGTATCTTTGTTAATTTAAAGTAGGCTTCGTCTCGAGCTTTCATTCTAAAAAATGACACTACTTGTTTTAGAAAAAAAACCTCATTTTTTAAAGTTTTATGTGTTAGTCTATCGATTATGATAGTATAAGGACAACTTGAATATACCCAAAAAAAATATTAACTTTTTAAACTACCATTTTAGGAGATAACACAGTATAATCGGTCCTCATTAACCCTTAAATTGTCCAAAGTATTCGGGGTGAGCTAAAAAACACCCCGCTAGTTGGAACTATTGCAAAAAACTACATTCACCCAAAAACATCTCAATTCGTGAAATTTAGGAAGAAGGAGTTTTCCTTTTGCAACCACCACCCGCAAATCCATTCTCGCTGGCCACCATCTGGTCAAGCCATGACCTGTCACGAGCCCTCCCACCCTCGCTGAACTAGTCCCCATTGCTCCGGGAGTTTGTCGGCGTCGAAACCTGCACGCAAGGCCACCTCGACACCACGCCCCTACCCACTACCGCCCTACACCTTGAGTGTCCCTACCACCCCAAACTTGGCACCTGCAACGAAGCTCGACCACGAGCTCATCCGTGCTAGGATCAAGGATTTTCACCAGTGAAAGTGCACACTCGGTAAGTCTTGTCGAATCGATCCATTAATTCCCCTCCTACGGCGGTAGCTAGGGCAAAGTTTCATTCCCTCTAAACTCTATCAACGAGCGGCGAACCCGTAAACATGCCTCCCCTTTGTCACTGCTCTGGTGACCAACAACGGGGGAGGGGGAGTCCCGGTACCTCAGTCCTGCTAGTAGTTTAAGTTGAGATCTTTTAGTTTTTTCATGGGAGGCATTGTGGAGGATGTTAGTGCTTCATCTTGAGGCTGGTTTTCAGGGCTCTGATCCTCTTCGAGTTCATCTGCAAAGACAAAGTCCGCGGAGCTCCGGCATAGATTCATGTTGTCTCCTTAGGCCAGTGAGATTAGTGTTTCATGTGCGTGCAAAATGACGAGATTTGATTCTAGGTGTTTTGGTTCAATTCAAAGGTTCAATGGCAAGACTGCATCTATGGGGCGCTGGTTTTTAGGGCACACTCACAAAGACAATCCAGCCGTCATCGACAAGGTCATACTGTATCCGGCAAGGGAGCAACACACCAGCTCTTCTGCCGCCAATATGTGTAGGATGCTTTATACTTCTCGTGAACTTTTATAATAGACTATGACATTTTCTAGAAAAAGTGCACACTCATAACCAAAGGGATATTCTAATCCCGAGCTCACATGAGCTCAGTGAATAGTAAATAAATGATTTTTTTGTGTGTAAAACTTTGACAGATTTTTTCATAGCTTGCAAAATTTCATCGTCAGATGACATTCGTGCACAATGAGGCACAAAAAGCAAAATCGATGTTCCAAAATGCGCAAACGCTCATGTGAGCCCCAAAACAAAATCGATGCTCCAAAATGCACAAAGAGAAATCAGTTTTTTTTTATTTTACTGTTCATTCGAGTTCATGTGAAACTCGGGTTCAGAACAGCTGCGTCCACACTCATAACTGATTTTGTGATGCCGCCGTCCACCATGTCTACCAGTCAGAACCTGCACGCCCATGGGCTCCCCGCACGAATATTGACCTGCCACCGGAACCCGTTGAACCCTCTAGTCGCGTCGGAATCGCATGAGAAGTTCGCCACGCCGCATAACAAAATGACCGGAGTGACGATCTGGTTTGATCCATCTTGCCTACCCATATCCCATGCACAGCTCGAGTTATGCGCACACACTGACTCGGCGAACATGCTACAGTTTACATGCCCGCGGCCGATCGACAAAGGGGGGGTCATCAACCAACCAACTGGAAATGGTTGGCATTGCCAGCCAGCATCAGCACGTGAACGTATATTCAGATAGAGTACATTACATTACTCTGGTCGCGTCTGCAGTTTGCTCCACAACTGTTGGTGTTTCCTTGTCCCTGTAGATTAGCCCGCAATTCTGCTCAAGAGTTGAGTACCACTATTAGAATGTACAAGTTGGTGCATCTGCAGTTTGCTCACACAAGTTTTGTTTCTTGCCCCTGTAGATTAGCCCACAATTCTGCTCAAGGGTTTTAGTGCAACTACTATATGAGGAAGTTGGTTGGGGATATTGGCAGCCGTTGACTGACCTTGACCTCACCCCCTTAAGCTTGCTCACTTGCTGCGTCCGTCCGTCCGTCCGCAGGCCACTGCAGCACGCTACACACGCCGCACCTCATAAATAAAATCTCTACTGGTAGTAACACATGTTGCACTTGCACCCCATAATTCAGGGGCTTTGATGGCATTGAATCGCGGCAGCTGCAAAGTCTGCACTTGCATTGCTACAGCCGTCCCAGCTGCAGTGCTTCTTCACCTGCTTTCCTCTGCGCCCATTTACTCACGGTGGCTGGCTGGGCGTGGTGGTAGCTTTTTTCCGTCACGGCTTGAATGCGCCTCATGGATGGACACGGCAACAACAGCAGCGAAACAAAACAAAACATTTTCTTGCTTGACCCGTCCCGTCCACCTGCCTGTGCTCGTGGTCGCCCTTTGCTGTTGCAACCATTGCTGTGACCTGACCTGACCACTGCAGCCTACTACACTACTATCATCGCTGGCCTTCGGTGGGTGTTTGATTTCGTCACAAACCTACCCCCGATAAAAAACTTAGGTGGCCAATATTTTCTAAGGACAAGTTATAACAGCAACAAAACTAAAGTGAATTTAAGTAGCCAAGATTTGGTCAAATGCTGGCAAGAAAAACGAAGCAAAGCTGAGCAAGCTGCCATATGTGGTATGCATGCCCAAACTTTGGCAACGAACAAGGTAGGCTTGTTTTGGACACCAACTTAACATTTTTTACCACCTTCTTATGTTTAGATAATAATTAGCTACTGAAAAAGAGAAAGAAAAAGATACTGATGGTTCTGGCGTTGAAACTTGTGTGTTTCTAGTACCATGCTTCTCCGGTGCACCTGCTTGCACCCTGAGGCCGATGCTGCTACGTCTCTTCCAGTCGTTCTCACGCCATTGATGCGCCGCTGCAGCACATCGCGCTCACGCTTCTTCCCATAAGTGCAGAGAGGAGAAGGACGGCTCTTAATTCCTTCTCAGAGACGGAAAATACCACTGGCCTTTTCCCATCACGGAACGGCGTTGATGTCACGAGCATGCGGATAGCGTGTCGCTGTGACCGCTCAGTGTGCGTACACGTACGTACGATGAAACGGACTGAAAGTGATACTCCTACTCCTACATGTATGTATGGCCCAAGCAAGCCCAGACGCCTCAGCGTCATGGGATCATAGTATCATACCATGTAGAGGCAACTGGATCTGCAACCACTGTTCAGGGGACAATCTGTATTGCCCTTTACAGGAACTTCTCTTCTTGGTAAAAGAATTATCACACTGTATTCTTCAATAGCACAGTACAACAACATTAACTCTTGTTTCAGAGGGCACAACAGCATTTATTCATTAGTTGAGTTGAGATTGCAACATGTTTTTTCTTGTAAATCTGGATTTGCATTGGTGCTCACGGGCATTCATGTTCAGTAAACACTTGATGGTCCTGCCAGTGTAGGATCAAAGTTATCGACCTGCGGTTAAACGGGAGATTTTAACAAATTCTTCGAAAACAGCAAGAGCTGTGAAAGAATTAAAGTAAAACAAAACCTGATAAAGAAGAGAACTAACAGAACTTAGAGGCATGCACATCAAAAGGACAAGTTACTAATCTAAACATGGGCATTCATATTCAGAAAACACAGAGTTTGTTCATCGAAGCATCAGTTTTGTCAGCTATAGAAACTGCGGTGTTTTCAGTTTCCAGACCCTGATGAAACTGCAAGCCAAGCCAAGAACAGGAAACACAGACAACTCGGAGAAAGCGTGTAAAAACACCTTATAATTGTCGTATTTCACCTGTGTACAGTTGCTGGGGGAAGGGTAAATTAAACGGCAGGAAGTACCGAACAGAGAATTACGACACGGGGGCTGGATGGCTTTTTATTTTGCCCCAATTCTCACTACACCAATTGCCATTCCCATTGGGTACCTCTAGCATGGTGATTCTGTAATAAGATACAAAAGACTTGGATATATGGTGCTTTTGCTCCTCTGAATGAACTAATCCCAGCAGAATCGTATCGTCGAAAAAATCGGACCTGTGTGATCTGAATGTAGAAATGTACTCTTACTGTCTTACATACGGTGGGCTGTTGTTACTGTACCATCCCATCAGTCACCAGCTCTTGCAATCCCCGCCTTAGCCTCTCGCCGGCGAGCCTCGTGTCCTCCTCCTTCAGCCCTCCGAAGGAAACACGGATGTATCCGGGGCCTCCGCTGGCGCTCCCGGGGATCACTGCGACGCCGTGCTTGGTCGCGAGCCACCTGACAACCTCAAAGTCGTCTGAACAGTTATCTGGCAGCTTAGCCCAGAGGTAGATGGCACCCTCCCCACCCTTGACAGCATCCTCACCAAGGGGAGACATTGCCTCCACAAGCAGCTCGCGGTTTTTCACGAGATCGTTCACCCTTTCCCTGATCCACTCTGGGCCGGCCTCCAATGAGTATAGAGCCAGGCGCTGCCCGATGATGGAAGCACAAATTGGTATGTTATCTTGCACCTTAAGGAGCTGCGCGTGGAAACCATCAGCTTCACTTGGATATGCGATCTGCAGCAGCCAATTGATCAGCCCTTGTAAGACTCACTGCTCATCTTCTTACTTACACAGATTGCACGGCGGCTTTGGTTACTTATAAATAATGCATTCACTGGTCCAGAAGTATTGGCTTAGTAACAATTAAAGTACTTGTGCAGGATATATGAAACCGAAAAGGTTCAGTATTCAGTGATATAACAGCAACTGAAGCAGTATTCAGTAATATAACAGCAACTGAAGCATAAGCAAAAGATAGAAAAGAGCATGGTACACTTACATATCCTACACGCCACCCCATCATTCCATAAGCCTTTGAGAACGAGAAAAGGTTGACAATATGATCATCCTCTAGGCAGTAGTGCTCCATTTTATCATACATGAAGTACCTGGAAAAGACCGACCAATTTTGTAACTGAGTTCAAGATCTAAGTTATACTGTAGCCAAAGTGTAAATATTATAACTGAACTACAGGCACCACACACAATTTATTTATAGAACGTAGAAGATTAGCCATTTTTTGTGCAGTTATGAATCTAAAACCATTGCAAAAGACGACATGTTTTGATTCTATTCTTTATAATACTATTTATAATATGCATGAAACACAAGCACTCTATAATACAAATTGCTTACAAAATATAGGGGAATTGAACGCCTCCACATCAAATACTCAAGTATACAAGAATTTACTGGGTTTACATGTGTTCCATACATATTATATGTATATGAAGTTATTATTAGTGTGATTCATGAGCGAAGAATCATCAACATCAGGCAAAGAAAATAGTAAAACCAAGATCAACATTCATGAATCAACTATTGAGTCAGTCAAGTACAGATGTAGACACGATATGCGATGTAGAGAAAGGACAAAGCAGGAGAAAATGAACCAAATATTGATTGCGTGATCACAGGGCTAAGTACAGATCCTGTTCCCTCCGATGCCACTTAGTGGTCACCACGCTGCCCCATAACAAGACTAATCTGGGATTGCTTTCTGGAGGCTGAAAGGGGAAGTCCTTTACTAATCACTCAACATGGGATTCGGGCTCATTCTAATCCCTTCACTTTTAAAGCGTTCTCCTAAAGGCTAACCTGTTAGTTAATTGACCTTTAAGTGATTTGGAGGGCTTAATTTGGGACACCATCAAAAGGTAGATGTTTTTACAAAGTTCAAATGATAGATGCACCACCCACCTCCCTCACACCTGCTTAAGGTATTGTAGATCGACCAAGCGAGGCTCGTGGCCATGATATTACAAATGAAAATCACTAGCATCCAGATAAAGGACGCAATCACGTGATGCTACATGCATGAATGGACGGTGGAAGACAAGCTTCTTGTCGCCAAATGTCACAGGCTTCAATGAGGCCAAGATGCTAGCTTCAGCGCGATGGACGGGGGACAGAAGTGTTGATAGTGTGGTATGACCCAAAACATCAATCCTCCTTCTAGAGTTGTCGCCAAAAGGAGGACTTTCCGAAGTTTATGAGCAGGAGAATCTAACTAAATTTGGCAAACCACAGCACAGGATAGATTTCAATTATCTTAGCAGGTCCAGGCTCTATTGGTCTGTTCATTAGCATTACCTTTACTCAGAACATCTATCAGTGTAATTAGCAGTTAATTAGCTTATCCACTACTGTTTTAAGACAATGCTAAATTGCATTTTACATTCTGATGTATTCTAAAATAGCTTAAAGCATTCACTTAAAAAATGTATTATATAAGTCATTTTTGTATTATTCAGTTTGATTTCAAGCGACCTGTATAAATTTTTCTTGGACCGCATGTAAAGGTCAAAAGTCTAACCATGATTTAAGGTCGTAATATTCAGGTGCGATTCTTTGTTTTATATAAAAAGAATATGTCTGCACTTCTTTGAAAAAGGTTTAAATATGAGAGCTTCTTGGACCACATTGAGGAGCTTTAGAAAGCACAAACAAACAAATGCAAGTACATATCAGTATTAACTTACTCATAGGTATTGTCAACCACCAGCCATGCACCAGCATTCCTGCACAGGTCTGAAATTCTCTGAAATGACAATTCAATATTAGAAATAACAAATGCCAACTCCATGTTGGGTGTGCTGGTGTGTGCAGGCGTACAAGAGAGCCCATGAGTGAGAGAGGGGAGAGAGTTAACCTGAAGCATAGGCTTGGGAATAAAAGCTCCAGAGGGGTTTCCCGGATTGACAACAGTAACAAGTTTAGGGATAGGGTTATTTTCTTTCAACACCTTCTCTAACCAATCTGCGTTTTTAAGCACGGTGTAAAATATGCATCCCAAACAAATTAAATTTCAAGCTACCTGTATAAATTTTTCTTGGACCGCATGTAGAGATCATAACAGAGCAAAGAACTATGGCACCACTTGATCTATAATAATCTAAAGTACATTGCACTCATAAGCTAAGAATGGAAATTTATTTTACATTAGGTATGGTAGTCATATTACCAACATCAGGATGAAGAGTCTTGGGATTGCTAGCACCAACTAATATATCAGTGACGCCAGTCATCTGGAATGACATGAAGGAATTGAAATAATATGGTGCAAACATGACAACTGAATCACCAGCATCGCAAAGGGTCAGAACCAGGTTTACAAAAGCCTGACAAAACACAAAAGAAACCAATGTAAGAGATCACTTTATCGGACAAACCTAGTTGTAAAACAAGATTTAGCGTAGCAGTCATACATAAGCAGGTATTTCATAGAAATAAATTAGGAGATAAATTCGGGATAATAACCTATAGTCTGACAGCTCAACAATGCAAGAGAAGTAGGCACGAGAAAGCTGTGATAAACCAGATGAAAAGTAATGTGTTTTACCTGATTTGCACCAGCGGTCACCATAACTGATGACTTGGTTAGCTTATTCTCTCTGCGAAGCTGCAAAAAATCCCTAAAATATCAGCAAAGGATACACTAACTGCTCATGGTACCAAGAAGACAATGTAGAGAAATAAGGATAGGTTAACAAGAGTGGTGTTAAATAATAGTAATCCTTCACATATCACCAACAAAAAATCTTATCCAATAAGCAACAAACAGTTAAATAAGCATTGAAGGTTTTATAGAAAGGAACAATTTAGCTCATGAATTCGAAAGCTGATGAACAATAGTATTGCATATGAAATCCAAGTGCTACTCCAACTCTATAACTTTCTGGACCACATTTTCAGAGGGTTCGCCAAAACCAAAATTTTCTCGGTTCATGAATACAAAATAGTTATCGTAAACACATGGTATACTGCTATCCTTTAATCAACTAAGTATATGAGAAGAAAAACATACTTTGAATTGATAAAGTGCAATTCATGTTATTACTCCCAACACTAAGATCAAATACCTCTAGTAAAAAACTCACATGACAGTGGGTTAGCAGTAGGCACATGGGTGTTTTTGTCTTGCATGCTAACGGCTTTGTGCGCAAGGCTTGCTAGCATGGGGACATGATCCAATGATAAGTCAATATATAACTCCAAATGAAAAGAAGTACCTTCTCGAGAAGTGCTTCTTGAAGCTCGGGAAGGCCATCATCAGCACCATATTTACTGGTTGCTGGTTCCCATACAATTTCCTTGACCTTGTTCAGGGCTGCCTCAGGAGGTTGCCAATAAACAATTCCCTGCAGACAAGATCTGCCCAAGATTACAAGAAGACAACGGACCGATTTCTGGTAAATAACGCATGACCTTCTCGCTTTGATAGGAAAACATCAGATACGCTTCTGTTACAAACAAATATGGGGTGTATCACTTTGGACAAACACTATTTTAAGAAACCTAATTAACCAGGGGCATAAATCATATCAATCTCCAATCCACCATGCTTGATTTTTTTTTTCAAATAGCGTATGATATATAGATGAGTGGATGTTCTACTCTCAGGTGTACTACACCCGAGTTTGCAAAAAACTGAAAAACCGTGATGAGAACAATCAAAAAATTCTGAAAATTTGAGACATTAAAATTTATGAAATGTTCGATCATCTTGCAAAATTTCAGCCAAAAATAACATCTGAGGAGCTCTCACTGAAAAAAAATCAATGTTCAAAGTTTTGTGCACTGTTTGAGCATTGATTTTGTTTTTTTAGTGAGAACTCCTCGGATGTTATTTTTGGCTGAAAATTTGCAAGTAGCTCGAACATTTGGTAAGGTTTATCGTCTCAAATTTTTCAGAGTTTCTGGATTTGGTTTGATCATGTTTTTTCAGTTCATTCGAAACTCGGGTGTGGTACACCCGAGAGTAGCGGCTTCTTTCCGTATATACTAGATAGATATATAGTCAACAATCGTGTTATCTGAAACATATTAAGTTACCATGTGTAACGTACTCCTGAATTACCTTACAATAATTTGGAAGATTTGCAGAGACAAGATAGGGTTCACTGATCCATTTAGTTTACATTTGTCTTTATTTTCGCAATCTTTTCATACCATTAGCCTAGAATCATTCCAAACAACACAGGAACGAACACAATGGAAGAATTGCAGGCAGGGGTTACCTGCGCAAGCGACATCACGTCCGTGGCCCCTCGAAGCAGCTCTTGTATCTGGAAGGAAAAAGGAGCCACCAAATAAGACAAGAAATTGGGGATAATAATTGTTGACGAGGTGGGGTGGGGAGGTGAGTATCAGACCTTCACCATGACCGGCGCCTCCGTCTCCACGCACCTCTTGGCCAGCTTGGCGAAGCTGCCCATGGCTTCCCCCCTCCTCCGAGAACCTGGAACTGGGGATTCGGGAGACGAATTTGAGCCGGAGATCCGAGGAGACGGAGAAGAGAAGGGAGGCGAGGCTAAGAAGGCGTGGAAGGAAGAAGGGGGCGGGCCTAAATAATTCTCGGACAACAACCTCTGGGTGTGTAGTCGCCAACTGATCCCGAGCTCCCTCGCTCGCTCACCAACCCCGAAGGCAAGGCGTAGGCAAGTCGTGGGCAGGCAGACAAGGAAGCCACCACGGGAGAGAAATAGTGAGAGGTTCGAGGAGCCCGGCCTCTTTTTCCCACTGTTTTCTGTTCTTCTTTTCTGTCTCTTCCCCTGGACTTTCTTGCCCAGCCGGGTCGCTGGAGGATAGGCGTTGAGCTCTCTCTCTCTCTCCCTCCTTATTGGGGACTAAAAAATAGTGTTTTTAGCAGCCATTTGGTGTCAAGATAAAATGCGAGCTCAATTTCTGCTGCTGCGAGATTTAGGGGGGGGGGGGTCATTTAACGCGGACAATTCTGGTCAAATTACTGGTCAGGTTTTTGGGACGGAAACAAAACTCCTAGTGGGGAGCTGAGGCTATAAATAAATAAAGAACACGGGAAGGTAGTGCCACCGGCGCTAGATCTCTGGCGGGGAAGGAACGCTTTGCGCTTCCCAGGGAAATCGGGGGATGGCAGTAGTATAATCCAGGTGTGAACAAAAAGGCCCGGAGATGGAGGCAGACCCAGTCAGCCAGCCACCGTGCTGCGCACACAACGGACACGGTCACACGGATGAGGATGGCACGGTGCGCCACCACCAACCCCACAAGTCCACGACGACGCGCGGTCGATCGATCTGCCTGCACGAGGAGAACGAGGAGGGAAGGCTTGGATTGGCTCGGCTTCTTACCGGGCGGCCGGTCGGGAGGCTGCGTGGCGGGTGACGAAGACCGTACGCCGTCCGTCCGCTCTCCGGCTCGCGGCTGCGTTCTACTGTAATTTGCGATGGGCGGGCGTGGGTGGGTGCGTCGCCGGGTCCCTGTCGCGGCGTGCGTGCCTGCGTGCATGAACTGAGTTGGCTCGGATCGGTTCCAGGCGTGAGCGGTGGCGTGACGGCATGAAACTGAAGGTTGGGGAGACGACATGGTATCATGCATCCGGTGCTCTTACTTTTTCCTTTCTTTTCGTAAAACGGCCTCAACGGGAAAGACGACATGGAATCATGCATTCGCTGCTTTTTTTTTCGAGTACGTCAAAGACACCATATTTTTACAGAAAGCAGAGCACAACTCCATACCGGTGCTCGTCCGTAGACAGCCACCGCAAACATTACAAGTTTACAACTACACACGCGTAAGGAACAGAGATGCGCGTCGCTCCCCCACCCGCTCCCACGCTCCTGCGACGTGTCGCTCCGACGCCTGCAACCACCGTTGTCCAGATCCCGGCCTCCTCCTCGCCGGCTTCTGCCCCCTCGTCCTCGCCGCGCTTCCCCCCCCGGGTTCCCCTCGCCGCGGTACGCCGGATCTGCACTGGCCGCGGCCCTCTTCCCTCAGCTGGCGGGTCTTGTGTCAGATCCGCCTGCCCAAGCTAGCGCCCCGCCGCTTGCCCCTGCTGCGGCTGCCAGGGATGGGACGGGTCCTGCTCGATCGGTAAGCTTCGCTGTTAATGCAGTCCTGCTGGAAGCCACTCCTCCACCCCCTATTCATGGCGCTCACCGGCCATGCCTTAAATCGCCGTCTGCCTGCTTCAAGTCGCTCTCTGCGCGTGCTGGTGCTTCGAGCCCTGCGCCCGCTGCTGAGGAGTCAAGGCGTTCGGCGCTCTCTGTTGTGGAATCAAGGCGCGGCTCTGCCGCTGCTGGTGGCCGCGAGGCGGAGTGGCAGCTTGTTCGGCCAGCGTACTGGTGGAGAGAGCTCCCCACCCACCTGCATTCAAGACAGCGTGCGGTATCCCCTTATTCCCCCCCTGGGCAGCGCGCCTTCGTCAAGCACAGAGACAGAGCATGCCATCGCTGCCTCCTCAAGGGCCACAGCAAAGTTGACTGCCGAAATCCCTTCACCTGCCTCCGCTGCCGGCAGATTGGTCACCGGGCGCGTTTCTGCTCCAACCCGTCTGCCGCCTCTGCTGCGCGCTGCCAGGCGCCGACTGCTGCATCTTCTCCAGCACCTGCAGCAGTTCGGAGGCCGTCGCCGCGGTCCCCGTCTCCCCCAGCCTCTGTCGTCATGTCGCGACAGCCCGTGCGCATCGGCGACCCGTCGCTGCGCCCAGAGGAGGGCCACGTCGTCGTCATCTCTACCCCAGAGATGGAGGCCAATGCTGCAAGACTCACTAGCCTGGGCGCCTTCATTTGGCTGGGTGGAAACCGGCCGTCCGTCAACGCGGCTGAGATCCGCGAGGCTCTTCAAGTGCAGTTCGGCATCGAGCGAGTCAAGGTCGTCCCTCACTACCCGGAAGATTTCTTCGCTCTGTTCGATTACCAGCATCACCGCGACAAGGTCACGGCGTCCCCAGGACGCTTCCGCCACGCCGGTCTCGACATCCATGCGGCGAACTGGAGGTTCGACGCCCAGGCGGATGTGGTGCAGGGCAACTTCCATGTCCATCTATGCATCGAAAGCATCCCGCTGAGTGCATGGAGCGACTCCGTGGTGGCGCAGGTGCTAGGCCCGAACACTTTCGTCCACTACTTCGACATCGCCACTCTGCGTCAGGAGGACGCCACATGCCTCAAGCTATGGGCGTGGTCCGCGAACCCTTCAGCCATTCCCAAGGTCCAGCATGTCACCTTCGCTCCCCAGGTCGCCACTGGTGTTGGAGGCGCTCCATCGACGTCCATCGGCCACGCTGGCGTCAAGAAGCGGGTGCTGGTCCATTTGGACCTCCTTGAGGACTACACGCCAGACGCCTCGGGACGGATTCCCCGTCGGCCACGTACGCAGCCCTTCACTATCCGGCTGGGTGTGGTTGATGGCGAGTCGCGTCTCCGCGACAGGCAGGAGCCGGCTCCGCAGCGCCGGGACGACGACCGTCACCGCCGAGATGAAGACGACGACCGTGACAGGAAGGACCGGCGTGGCCGGGACGAGGGCAGGCAGGTTTCCTCCTGGAGGGACCGCTTCTTCCGCAGCCAGTCCCGTGCCCCGACGCGTCGGTCAGAAGATGGTCGTGACGACCCCCGCCGCGGCGACCGTGATGGAAGAGATGGCAGACATGAAGACCGCAGGGATGGGCGTCGCCGCTGTGCTGGCATGGCCCCCTCGGATGGCCGCAAGATCGACCTCTGCCGCGTCCAGCGGCTGGCATCCGGCGAGGTGATCCCGGCTTCGGGTCGCCGTGCTCGTCATCGCCCTCAAGACTGCTCTCCAAGACTCGCTGCTTCCGTCGTCTCAGAGGAGTCGCGCGGCCGCTCTCCTCCACCGTCTCCGCGTACAACTTCCAGAGACATCGTCGAGATAGCCCCAGACTCCCCAGCTCTGTCTTGGCTGCGTCGCGCTGCTTGTCTGGGATCCAAGGTGCAGCCATCTCTCACTCTGGAGGTTCATGAAGCACCCAAGACCCCTGCTCCTGCGATCTTGCCCCCTCCAGCTCCTGCTGACCTGCCCTCTGATGTGAGGCAGTACACTCCATCCCCCTGTTCGCCCTTGGCCAGGCTTGGAGCCTCTCTGGTGCTGGCTACTGTCTGTGAAGCTGACTGTGAAGAGGCTCAACATGGAGATGCCAGGCTTGGAGCCTCTCCGGTGCTGGCTGCTGTCTGTGAAGCTGACTGTGATGAGGCTCAACATGGAGATGCCACACCGAATCAGCTGTCTGGAGAGGCAACTGAAGAAGGAGAAGAAACCCCATTGTTCATCCCACGCATGCCAGCGCTGCTACCCTCACCATCTCCGCGATCAACGCCACCCAGAAGGCCAACAGCAAGACGCAAAACTTTGGCTGGGATCTCGGGTTTCCAGCTCACCCGGCGCAGTCCTCGCATCCAGGCAAAGAAGAGAGACATTCCCATCGCCAAGCTTGCTGAACAACTGCTTTGTCGTCGCATGGGCATCGTTTCTGAAGAGGGGCAAGTCACAGAAGCTGCCATCACCAAGTTTGCGGACATGTTCCAGGGGCGCTTGCCTGACATCTCTATTGCTGCTTTGCGTGCTCTTTTCATGCTGGACTGTGATCTTGCCACGGCTGTAGAAGATGCCCTTGTGCTGCATGGTGGTGAGGGAGGCCCTGATATGAGCGCGGCCACTGCCGGTGAAGCCTGAGCTCTGCTGCTCTGTCCAAGTGGTAGTCTAGTTTCCCATGTTAGATCGATCAAGTATTGTTTGTACGCCTGCTTGCAGTGGCACATGTGCGCTGTTGATGTTGGTCCTGGCGAGACCAAAGATAATTTGTACGTGTCTAGTTGGTCATGACTACTGTGATTGTCCTGATGATGGCTGTGTTTGCCCAGAGATGTCACTTGTGTTGCTATGTTAGACACAAATCTTTCAATCCTATCCTGGAATGTACGTGGGTTAAACTGCCCAGATCGTTGCGCGACCGTCCATGAAACCATCGCTTCTTCCTGCTGTCAACTTTTCTGCATCCAAGAGTCAAAGCTCCAATCTGTTGACCCCTTCTTGGCTGCATATCTAGGTGGACAACGCCTGAAGAGTTTTGCCCAAAGGCCGGCTGATGGTACAAAAGGCGGTATCTTGCTGCTTTGGGACGACTCAGCGGCCACGGTGACAAATGTGCAGATTGGAGTCTACTTCCTCTCCGCGACTGTGGCCATTAACAATTACGGCGGCGACAAATCTTTTAAGCTAACCACAGTGTATGGACCAACTCGTAGCATTAACAAATATGCTTTCTATCTTGAGCTGACTTCAGAAAAGCCTACGCCTGGGACCAAATGGCTAGTAAATGGTGATTTCAATCAGATCTATCAGGCCAGGGACAAAAACCGAGCCAATGTGGATCGAAGCCGCCTCGTGCGTTTCCGCAACGCCCTCAACACCTGTGAGCTCAAGGAGATTCACATGCAAAACAGGAAATTTACTTGGAGCAATGAACAAAGTAACCCGACGATGAGCAAGCTAGATAGCTTTTTTTGCAATGAAGAATGGGATATTGAGTTTGCCACGCACATTCTGCATGCCCTCTCCTTATCACTTTCAAACCACTGCCCCCTCCTTCTTGCTAATGATACTGGACCAAAGAAGCCTAAATCCTTCCGCTTTGAAAATTACTGGACAAAAATGCCGGGGTTTCAACGTGTCGTTTCCGAGGCATGGAATGAGATTTCCTGCCATGTTGAGCCATATCAGCGGCTTTTCCACAAGCTAAAGAGAACAGGCCAAAAACTGCGTTCCTGGAGCAAAACCCTCTTCTCAAATGCCAAGGTCCAGCTCCACATGGCTCTTGAGGTCATTCTTCGTCTTGACCTCGCTCAAGAGCAAAGAGAGCTAAGCCCGGAGGAAAGGGACCTTCGGAAAAGATTAAAAAGAAGGATAGTTGGCTTAGCGGTGCTCGAAAAATCCAGAAAGAGACAAAACTCGCGGATCAGAAATCTTAAAGAAGGAGACGCCAACACCCGCTATTTCCACCTTCGCGTCAATCACCGGAGGAGAAAAAATTTTATTCATCGCCTCAAACACAATTAGGGTTGGGTCACCTCTCATGAAGACAAAGAGAAGATTATTCACAGCCACTTCAAGAACATAGCCAAAAAAGGCCCTACACGTACCATCGATGTCAATTGGGGTCTGTTGCCAACTCCTAATTGCGATCTTCAGGGCTTGGATGAGGCATTCACTGAGGAGGAGGTCAAAGCTGCGGTGTTTGAGCTACCGGGTGACAAGGCGCCCGGACCGGATGGCTTCACGGGCACTTTCTTCAAAGCGTGTTGGAGCACAATCAAGCCCGACATCATGTTGGCAGTTAATCGTTTCTCCAACCTTCAGACTGCTCATCTTCACTGGTTGAACTCGGCTGATGTAGCTCTCGTCCCGAAGAAGGATGGGGCCGAGGATATTTCCGACTTCCGCCCTATAAGCCTAATCCATGCCATCGCAAAGCTCATTGCCAAGATGATGTCCAAAAGGCTGGCTCCCTATATGAATGATCTGGTCTCTCAAGCCCAAAGTGCTTTCATCAAGAGGAGATGTATTCACGACAATTTCATGTACGTGCACAACCTGGCGAGACGCTTCCACCGCAATAAGACCCCGGCTCTTCTATTCAAACTTGACATCAAGAAAGCGTTTGATTCAGTGCGTTGGAACTATCTCCTGGACTTGCTGAATCATCTAGGCTTCCCACCACGGTTTCGTGGCTGGGTATCTGCCCTCTTGTCTACAGCCTCATCGCGCGTTCTGCTCAATGGTGTACCGGGCAATCCCTTCCGACTTGGACGTGGACTCAGACAAGGGGACCCTCTGTCCCCACTCCTCTTTGTGTTGGCCATCGATCCATTGCATCACATACTGGAGAAGGCCACATCGCAAGGTCACCTTCATCCCATTGGTAGACAGGCTATGCCGATCCGAGCTTCACTTTACGCGGATGATGCTGCTGTCTTTATTGCCCCCCTCAAGGAGGACGTCAGTTTCTTCGCCGATGCCCTTAGGAGCTTTGGAGATATCTCTGGCCTGATGACAAATTGCTCCAAAAGCTTGGTGGCCCCAATTAGCTGTGACAATGTGGACCTTCCGGATATCCTTCAATCTTTTCCGGCTCAACAAACCACCTTCCCGATGAAGTATCTTGGTTTACCATTGTCTGTGAGGCGTCTAAAGAGAATTCACTATCAGCCTCTAGAGGACAAGATTGCAGCTCAGCTTACACCTTGGGTGGGAAAGCATGTTGCAGCCCCTGGAAGGATGGTTCTTGTTAAGTCTGTCATCACGGCCATCGCCATCTATTACATGACGGCTCTAAATCTTCCGGTTGAAGTTATGAAAAAGATTGATGCCCTCCGGCGTGCTTATTTATGGGATGGTTGCGACAAGGTCACGGGTGGGAAATGTAAGATTAACTGGGATCAAGTTTGTAAGTCAAAGCTGCATGGTGGTCTTGGGATCCTAAATCTTCAAAAGTTTGCGGCTGCACTTCATCTCCGTTGGTTGTGGTTTGACTGGCAGGACCTGATCAAGCCTTGGTCGGGCTTGGGCTCCCCTTGCGACAAGAATGATCAGAACATCTTCGCATCGGCCTCCAAGGTGCAGGTGGGTGATGGTCTTCGGGCCACTTTCTGGGAGTCAGCTTGGCTAGATGGCATCAGGCCTAAAGATATTGCTCCCAAAATTTTCGACATCTCCAAAAAGAAGAATTCTTCTGTTCACAAGGCTTTGCTCAATGTCTACTGGATCTCCCAGGTGAATGTTGCCTCGGGCATCTCCTCTAAGCACATCATCCAGTTTGTTGCACTTTGGGAAAGACTCGCCCACATCCAGTTAAACCCGGACAGGCCAGACTCCATCACTTGGAAACTCACCACTAATGGCCATTACTCCACAGCCTCGGCATACAGGGCTCAGTTCCTGGGCTTGGTGGACACGGATATGAATCAAAATGTGTGGAAGAACTGGGCGCCCCCAAAATGTAAATTTTTCGCTTGGCTTGTTATCAACAATAGAATTTGGACGGCTGACAGACTACTCCGCCGTGGGTGGCCGAATTGCAATCTCTGCCCGCTTTGCCAACAAGTCCAGGAATCTGCAGCACATCTCCTTTTCAAATGTCGGTACACCATTCGAGTTTGGGGCATGATCAAAGCCTGGCTTGCTCTTCATGATTTGCAGCCCGACGACTGGGTTGTTCTGGACTCCGTTAAGGATTGGTGGAGTCGGAATGCCACAAAGCAGACTCCGTCCAGAAGGCCGCTTGTCTCATTGATGATGCTCATCTCTTGGGAAATTTGGAAGGAATGTAACGCGAGAGTTTTTCGCAACACCGCAGTTCCGGTGGGAGTGTTGGTCGCCAAGGTCAAAGAGGAGTGCTCGCTTTGGAGCTTCGCAGGAGCAAAATATTTGAGTAACATTATGCCGCGAGAGTAATGTGTTGTATTTTGGCCTATGGCCTCCATCTGTAAACCTTCTCTCTTAATCAATGAAAATGGCAAATCTTTTGCCTCGTTTCAAAAAAAACAACAACTACACACGAAACTGTCTACCCTAGAATAAGCTTCAGAGCCGCGTCTCAACCGACGCCAATCACTGAACAGCTCCATTGAACTTCACTTGTCGATGCATCGTTCGCCCTTAATGCAAAAGGAAGAGATGACAAGCAAATGATGGGACTTGGTAAGTCTAGAGAAAGGCATCACCTTGTGCTCTCGACGACGACGTACTTGGCGCCTCTGAACAATTAAATGATGACAAGCAAATGATGGGACTTGGCAAGCCTAGAGAAAGGCGGAAAATTAAGTATAAGACGACACCACTCGTCGCAGACAACGAGCATAGCACAACTCCACACCAGGGCTCGTCCGAAGACAGCCACCGCAAACATTACACCTACACACAAAAGTGCCTGCCCTAGAATGAGCTACAGAGCCACGTCTTAACCGACGCCAATCACCTCCGAAGATCAACAACTCCATTGGACTTCACTTGTCGACGCACCGTTCGCTCTTAATGCCAAAGGAGGAGACATCAAGCAAATAATGGGGTTTGGTCGGTCCAGAGAAAGGCACCACCTTGTGCTCTTGACGACGGCGTACCTATGAAGAACAATCTTGCGCAGCGGCAAGCACCAGAGGACCGCAACAAGGAACCTCCAAGCCAAGTATACAAATACAATGCTCCCAACGGAGGTATGACATCGAGGACGCTGTCATCGTGCCGATCCCACACTAAGCCTAGGTCTTCGCCCGGAGAAATCTACCAAACAAATGCGGGAGCAGCGAAGTGTCAACACACCACAGCAACGCCTCCAAGGAGGGGACGACTCCCACGGGCGCCGTCGCTGCCGCCACTGACAAACGGGCAGGACTTTCGTCCGCTGCACAGCTCCCACCCTCAGCGCCGGTCAGGGGCCATCGTCCTAGTTGCTCGCACCGCTACCGCCCCAACACCTCACAATTGTAGTCGTAGCATCGCGGTCCACCAACACTTGCACTACGAGATCGCCTTCCACCTCCCGCCTGGATGAGAGAAACGCAACACGACACCTCCATCTCCACTGGCCAGGGATGCACACCTCGCGCAACAGTTGTCTTACTCCAGACAGCTGCCACTACCACAACCATGTGGCTAGATCTTGACCCCGATGGGCCCAAATTGAGCCCACATTGTCGCTTCCTTATGCACCGGCGCCTCCAAGAGGGCAGGCGCACACCCACACCCAAGTTGGCCGCCGCACTCCGGGAGCTTCCGCCACTCCTGGCCGAACTCCACAGCGTCGCCGTCACCATGGGAGCCAGTCCGCGCAGCCCTCCACTCTTGCACCAGCACAATATGGTGACGTTGCCACACTGCACCGCGCACCCGCTGCGGTTCCTCGTCAGGCTCCTCCACGAATCTCTGCCGCGACATGGCCCAACCTCGCGCCGCCCGCGTGACGCCACTCCTTCGAGCAAAGGGGGTCCACCCGGGCTCAGCGACCAGGGAAGCTCGGGGACGGGGGTCTCTAGCGGCTAGGTTTAGCCCTCCGGAACCGCCTGCGCCTGCGGTCTAGGAGGGAGGGGGAGTGCTTGTGATTTTTTGTAAAAGCAACCTTAATGGGTTGATTTCCATAAAGAAATCAGCCGACTCTAACGCACATGTTGTCGGCCTTATCGTTTCCGGAAGCCTGGCTCACAGGCACCAGTTTTTCCCCTTTCGACTTTGTTTTCTTGCCTCGATGACGCAAATCCTCTCTTCCCCTTCCTTGCCTCATCCTTTTGTTGGAAATATGCCCTAGAGGCGATAATAAATTAGTTACTATTATATTTCCTTATTCATGATAATCGTTTATTATCCATGCTATAATTGTATTGATAGGAAACTCAGATACATGTGTGGATACATAGACAACACCATGTCCCTAGTAAGCCTCTAGTTGACTAGCTCGTTGATCAATAGATGGTTACGGTTTCCTGACCATGGACATTGGATGTCGTTGATAACGGGATCACATCATTAGGAGAATGATGTGATGGACAAGACCCAATCCTAAGCATAGCACAAGATCGTGTAGTTCGTATGCTAAAGCTTTTCTAATGTCAAGTATCATTTCCTTAGACCATGAGATTGTGCAACTCCCGGATACCGTAGGAATACTTTGGGTGTTCCAAACGTCACAACGTAACTGGGTGGCTATAAAGGTGCACTACGGGTATCTCCGAAAGTATCTGTTGGGTTGGCACGAATCGAGACTGGGATTTGTCACTCCGTGTGACGGAGAGGTATCTCTGGGCCCACTCGGTAGGACATCATCATAATGTGCACAATGTGATCAAGGAGTTGATCACGGGATGATGTGTTACGGAACGAGTAAAGAGACTTGCCGGTAACGAGATTGAACAAGGTATCGAGATACTGACGATCGAATCTCGGGCAAGTACTATACCGGTAGACGAAGGGAATTGAATACGGGATTGATCGAATCCTCGACATCGTGGTTCATCCGATGAGATCATCGTGGAACATGTGGGAACCAACATGGGTATCCAGATCCCGTTGTTGGTTATTGACTGGAGAACGTCTCGGTCATGTCTGCATGGTTCCCGAACCCGTAGGGTCTACACACTTAAGGTTCGATGACGCTAGGGTTATAAAGGAAGTTTGTATGTGGTTACCGAATGTTGTTCGGAGTCCCGAATGAGATCCCGAACGTCACGAGGAGTTCCGGAATGGTCCGGAGGTAAAGATTTATATATAGGAAGTATGGTTTTGGCCACCGGAAGTGTTCTGGGCGTCACCGGTAGTGTACCGGGACCACCGAAGGGGTCCGGGGGTCCACCGGGAGGGGCCACCAGCCCCGGAGGCCTACATGGGCCAATAGTGGTAAGGGACCAGCCCCTAGGTGGGCTGGGGCGCCTCCCACCATGGCCCAAGGCGCCTCCAAGAGGGGAGGGGGCAAACCCTAGGGCAGATGGGCCCTAAGGCCCACCCCAGGTGCGCCTCCCCCTTCTCCCCCTTGTGGCCGCCACCCCAGATGGGATCTGGGGCTGCCGCACCCCTTGGGGTGGGAACCCTAGTGGGGGCACAGCCCCCTCCCCTCCCCCTATATATACTTGAGGTTTGGGGCTGCCCAACATAGGAGTTTTGACCTCTCGATGGCGCAGCCCTGCATCTCTCCTTCCTCCTCTCCCGCGGTGCTTGGCGAAGCCCTGCAGGATTGCCACACTCCTCCACCACCACCACGCCGTTGTGCTGCTGCTGGATGGAGTCTTCCTCAACCTCTCCCTCTCTCCTTGCTGGATCAAGGCATGGGAGACGTCACCGGGCTGTACGTGTGTTGAACGCGGAGGTGCCGTCCGTTCGGCACTTGGTCATCGGTGATTTGGATCACGACGAGTACGACTCCATCAACCCCGTTCACTTGAATGCTTACGCTTAGCGATCTACAAGGGTATGTAGATGCACTCTCCTTCCCCTCGTTGCTGGTTTCTCCATAGATAGATCTTGGTGACACGTAGGAAAATTTTGGATTTCTGCTACGTTCCCCAACAGTGGCATCATGAGCTAGGTCTATTGCGTAGATTCTATGCACGAGTAGAACACAAAGTAGTTGTGGGCGTTGATTTTGTTCAATATGCTTACCGTTACTAGTCCAATCTTGTTTCGACGGCATTGTGGGATGAAGCGGCCCGGACCAACCTTACACGTACGCTTACGTGAGACCGGTTCCACCGACTGACATGCACTAGTTGCATAAGGTGGCTGGCGGGTGTCTGTCTCTCCCACTTTAGTCGGAACGGATTCGATGAAAAGGGTCCTTATGAAGGGTAAATAGCAATTGGCATATCACGTTGTGGTTTTGCGTAGGTAAGAAACGTTCTTGCTAGAAACCCATAGCAGCCACGTAAAACATGCAAACAACAATTAGAGGACGTCTAACTTGTTTTTGCAGGGTATGCTTTGTGATGTGATATGGCCAAGAAGAATGTGATGAATGATATGTGATGTATGAGATTGATCATGTTCTTGTAATAGGAATCACAACTTGCATGTCGATGAGTATGACAACCGGCAGGAGCCATAGGAGTTGTCTTTAATTTATTTATGACCTGCGTGTCAACATAAACGTCATGTAATTACTTTACTTTATTGCTAACCGTTAGACATAGTGGTAGAAGTAATAGTTGGCGAGACAACTTCATGAAGACACGATGATGGAGATCATGGTGTCATGCCGGTGACGATGATGATCATGGAGCCCCGAAGATGGAGATCAAAAGGAGCAAAGTGATGATGGCCATATCATGTCACTATTTGATTGCATGTGATGTTTATCATGTTTTTGCATCTTATTTGCTTAGAACGACGGTAGTAAATAAGATGATCCCTCATTAAAATTTCAAGAAAGTGTTCCCCCTAACTGTGCACCGTTGCGAAAGTTCGTCGTTTCGAAGCACCACGTGATGATCGGGTGTGATAGATTCTTACGTTCACATACAACGGGTGTAAGCGAGATTTACACACGCGAAACACTTAGGTTGACTTGACGAGCCTAGCATGTACAGACATGGCCTCGGAACACAAGAGACCGAAAGGTCGAGCATGAGTCATATGGTAGATACGATCAACATGAAGATGTTCACCGATGATGACTAGTCCGTCTCACGTGATGATCGGACACGGCCTAGTTGACTCGGATCATGTAATCACTTGGATGACTAGAGGGATGTCTATCTGAGTGGGTGTTCATAAGATGAACTTAGTTATCCTGAACATAGTCAAAAGATCTTTGCAAATTATGTCGTAGCTCGCGCTTTAGTTCTACTGTTTTAGATATGTTCCTAGAGAAAATATTGTTGAAAGTAAACAGTAGCAATTATACGGACAGTAGAAGGCTTATGTCCTTAATGCATCTCTCGGTGTGCTGGACCTCGAACGTGGTCTATGGATGTTGCGAACATCTGACATACACGTTTTGATGACTACATGATAGTTCGGTAATGTTAAATGGTTTAGAATTGAGGCACCGAAGACATTTTTGAAATGTCGCGGAACATATGAGATGTTTCGAGGGCTGAAATTGGGATTTCAGGCTCGTGCCCACGTCAAGAGGTATAAGACCTCCGACGAATTTTCTTAGCCTGCAAACTAAGGGAGAAAAGCTCAATCGTTGAGCTTGTGCTCAGATTGTCTGAGTACAACAATCACTTGAATCGAGTGGGAGTTGATCTTCCAGATAAGATAGTGATGTTTCTCCAAAGTCATTGCCACCAAGCTGCAAGAGCTTCGTAATGAACTATAACATATCAGGGATAGATATGATGATCCTTGAAATATTCGCGATGTTTGACACCGCGAAAGTAGAAATCAAGAAGGAGCATCAATTGTTGATGGTTAGTGAAACCACTAGTTTCAAGAAGGGCAAGGGCAAGAAGGGATACTTCATGAAACGGCAAATCAGCTGCTGCTCTAGTGGAGAAACCCAAGGTTGAACCCAAACTCGAGACTGAGTGCTTCTGTAATAAGGGGAACAGCCACTGGAGCAGAATTACCCTAGATACTTGGTAGATGAGAAGGCTGTCGATAGAAGTATATTGGATATACATTATGTGAATGTGTACTTTACTAGTACTCCTACTAGCATCAGGGTATTAGATACCGGTTCGGTTGCTAAGTGTTAGTAACTCGAAATAAAAGCTACGGAATAAACGTAGACTAGCTAAAGGTGAGCTGACGAGATGTGTTGGAAGTGTTTCCAAGGTTGATATGATCAACCATTATTCTCCTTAAATGAATAACTGTATTGCGATAGACATAATCCAATCATGTCTATGCTCAACGCAAACACCAAATAACAATTATATCAACCTTGGAAGAGGGAGTATGCGATGCTTGATCACATCAAGCTTGGAAACACTTCCAACACATATTGTCATCTCACCTTTAGCTAGTCTCCGTTTATTCCGTAGCTTTTATTTCGAGTTACTAACACTTAGCAACCGAACCGGTATCTAATACCCTCGTGCTACTAAGAGTACTAGTAAAGTACACGTTAACATAATGTATATCCAATATACTTCTATCGACCTTGCCAGCCTTCTCTTCTACCAAGTATCTAGGGTAACTCTGCTCCAGTGGTTGTTCCCCTTATTACAGAAGCACTTAGTCTCAGGCTTGGGTTCAACTTTGGGCTTCTTCACTTGAGCAGCAACTGACTTGTCGTTTCATGAAGTATCCCTTTCTTGCCCTTGCCCTTCTTGAAACTAGTGGTTTTTAACTAACCATCAACAATTGATGCTCCTACTTGACTTCTACTTTCGCGGTGTCAAGCATCGCGAATATCTCAAGGATCATCATATCTATCCCTGATATGTTATAGTTCATCACGAAGCTCTAGCAGCTTGGTGGCAATGACTTTGGAGAAACATCACTATCTTATCTGGAAGATCAACTCCCACTCGATTCAAGTGATTGTTGTACTCAGACAATCTGAGCACAAGCTCAACGATTGAGCTTTTCTCCCTTAGTTTGCAGGCTAAGAAAATCGTCGGAGGTCTTTTACCTCTTGACGTGGGCATGAGCCTGAAATCCCAATTTCAGCCCTCGAAACATCTCATATGTTCCGCGACATTTCAAAAATGTCTTCGGTGCCTCAATTCTAAATCATTTAACATTACCGAACTATCATGTAGTCATCAAAACGTGTATGTCAGATGTTGGCAACATCCACAGACCATGTTCGAGGTCCAGCACACCGAGCGGTGCATTAAGGACACAAGCCTTCTACTGTCCACATAATTGCTACTGTCAACTTTCAACAATATTTTCTCTAGGAACATATCTAAAGCAGTAGAACTAAAGCGCGAGCTACGACATAATTTGCAAAAACCTTTTGACTATGTTCAGGATAAACAAGTTCATCTTATGAACTCCCACTTAGATAGACATCCCTCTAGTCATCTAGGTGATTACATGATCCGAGTCAACTAGGCCGTGTCCGATCATCACGTGAGACGGACTAGTCATCATCGGTGAACATCTTCATGTTGATCGTATCTACCATACGACTCATGCTCGACCTTTCGGTCTCTTGTGTTCCGAGGCCATGTCTGTACATGCTAGGCTCGTCAAGTCAACCTAAGTGTTTCGCGTGTGTAAATCTGGCTTACACCCGTTGTATGTGAACGTAAGAATCTATCACACCCGATCATCACGTGGTGCTTCGAAACGACGAACTTTCGCAATGGTGCACAGTTAGGGGGAACACTTTCTTGAAATTTTAATGAGGGATCATCTTATTTACTACCGTCGTTCTAAGCAAATAAGATGTATAAACATGATAAACATCACATGCAATCAAAAAGTGACATGATATGGCCAATATCATTTTGCTCCTTTTGATCTCCATCTTCGGGGCTCCATGATCATCATCGTCACCGGCATGACACCATGATCTCCATCATCATGATCTCCATCATCGTGTCTTCATGAAGTTGTCTCGCCAACTATTACTTCTACCACTATGTCTAACGGTTAGCAATAAAGTAAAGTAATTACATGACGTTTATGTTGACACGCAGGTCATAAATAAATTAAGACAACTCCGATGGCTCCTGCCGGTTATCACACTCATCGACATGCAAGTCGTGATTCCTATTACAAGAACATGATCAATCTCATACATCACATATCATTCATCACATTCTTTTGGCCATATCACGTCACATAACACTTGCTGCAAAAACAAGTTAGACGTCCTCTAATTGTTGTTGCAAGTTTTTAAGTGGCTGCTACAGTGTTGCTAGCAAGAACGTTTCTTACCTACGCCAAAACCACAACGTGAATTGCCAATTTCTATTTACCCTTCATAAGGACCCTGTTCATCGAATCCGATCCGACTAAAGTGGGAGAGACAGACACCCGCCAGCCACCTTATGCAACTAGTGCATGTCAGTCGGTGGAACCAGTCTCACGTAAGTGTACGTGTAAGGTTGGTCCGGACCGCTTCATCCCACAATGCCGCCGAATCAAGATAAGACTAGTAACGGCAAGATAATTGACAATATCGACGCCCACAACTGCTTTGTGTTCTACTCGTGCATAGAAACTACGCATAGACCTAGCTCATGATGCCACTGTTGGGGAACGTAGCAAAAATTCAAAATTTTCTACGCAACACCAAGATCAATCTATGGAGTAATCTAGCAACGAGGGAAGGAGAGTGCATCTACATACCCTTGTAGATCGCTAAGCGGAAGCGTTCAAGTGAACGGGGTTGATGGAGTCGTACTCGTCGTGATCCAAATCACCGATGATCCTAGTGCCGAACGGGCGGCACCTCCGCGTTCAACACACGTACAGCCCGGGGACGTCTCCTCCTTCTTGATCCAGCAAGGGGAGAGGAGAAGTTGAGGGAAAACTCCGACAGCACGACGGCATGGTGGTGATGGAGCTCGTGGTTCTCCGGCAGGGCTTCGCCAAGCACTACGGAGGAAGACGAGGTGTTGGAGGAGGGAGAGGGCTGCGCCAGGGGAAGGGTGCGGCTGCCCTCTCTCTTCCTCACTATATATAGGGGTAAGGGAGGAGGGGGAGGAGCCCTAGGGTTCCCTAGGGGAGGGGCGGCGGCCACAGGGGAAACCCTAGATGGGTTTGGGCGCCCCCACCTCCTAGGAAACTTGCCCCCCAAGCCGGGAGGGGTGGCTGCCCTAGGGGTGGCGCCCCCACCTCTCTGGTTACGTGAGATGGGGTTGGGAGGGGCGCTCAGCCCCTTAGTGGGCTGATGTGCCCTCTCCCCTTGGCCCATAAGGCCCCCCAACGCTTGCCGGGGCCTCCGAAACCCCTTTCGGACACGCTGGTCATCACCTGGTACCCCTAGAACAATTCTGGACTCCAATACCCTTCGTCCAATATACCGATCTTCACCTCCGGACCATTCCGGAGCTCCTCGTCATGTCCGGGATCTCATCCGGGACTCCGAACAACCTTCGGTAACCACATACTATTTCCCATAACAACTCTAGCGTCACCGAACCTTAAGTGTGTAGACCCTACGGGTTCGGGAACCATGCAGACATGACCGAGACAACTCTCCGGCCAATAACCAACAGCGGGATCTGGATACCCATGTTGGCTCCCACATGTTCCACGATGATCTCATCGGATGAACCACGATGTCGAGGATTCAATCAATCCCGTATTCAATTCCCTTTGTCTAGCGGTATTGCACTTGCCTGAGATTCGATCATCGATATCTTGATACCTTGTTCAATCTCGTTACCGGCAAGTCTCTTTACTCGTTCCGTAACACATCATCCCGTGATCAACTCCTTGGTCACATTGCGCATATGATGATGTCCTACCGAGTGGGCCCAGAGATACCTCTCCGTTACATGGAGTGACAAATCCCAGTCTCGATTCGTGCCAACCCAACAGACACTTTCGGAGATACCTGTAGTGTACCTTTATAGCCACCCAGTTACGTTGTGACGTTTGGTACACCCAAAGCATTCCTACGGTATCCGGGAGTTGCACAATCTCATGGTCTAAGGAAATGATACTTGACATTAGAAAAGCTTTAGCATATGAACTACACGATCTTTATGCTAGGCTTAGGATTGGGTCTTGTCCATCACATCATTCTCCTAATGATGTGATCCCGTTATCAACGACATCCAATGTCCATGGTCAGGAAACCGTAACCATCTATTGATCAACGAGCTAGTCAACTAGAGGCTTACTAGGGACATGGTGTTGTCTATGTATCCACACATGTACCTGAGTTTCCTATCAATACAATTATAGCATGGATAATAAACGATTATCATGAACAAGGAAATATAATAATAACCAATTTATTATTGCCTCTAGGGCATATTTCCAACAGTATGAACTATGGTTTAGAGAAACCTAAGCTGTCATTTCTTAAAAGTTTGGGGCTGCGACGCTTATGTGAAAAAGTTTCAGGCTGATAAGCTCAAACCCAAAGCGGATAAATGCATCTTCATAGGACACCCAAAACAGTTGGGTATACCTCCTGTCTCAGATCCGAAAGCAATAGGGATTGTTTCTCAAATCGGGTCCTTTCCCGAGGAAAAGTTTCTCTCGAAAGAATTGAGTGGGAGGATGGTGGAGACTTCATGAGGTTATTGAACCGTCACTTCAACTAGTGTGTAGCAGGGCACATGAGTTGTTCCTATGGCACCTACACCAATTGAAGTGGAAGCTTATGATAGTGATCATGAGACTTCGGATCAAGTCACTCCCAAACCTCATAGGACGACAAGGATGCGTACTACTTCAGAGTGGTACGTAATCCTGTCTTGGAAGTCATGTTGCTAGACAACAATGAACCTACGAGCTATGGAGAAGCGATGGTGGGCCCGGATTCTGATGAATGGCTCGAGGCCATAAAATCCGAGAGAGGATCCATGTATGAAAACAAAGTGTAGACTTTGGCAGAACGGCTCGATGGTCGTGAGGCTGTTGAGTACAGATGGATTTTAAAAGGAAGACGGACAATGATGGTAAATGTCACCATTAAGAAAGCTCGACTTGTCGTTAAGATGTTTCCCGACAAGTTCAAGGAGTTGACTACGATGAGACTTTATCACTCGTAGCGATGCTAAGAGTCTGTTGGAATTAGCAGGTACTGCATTATTTATGAAATCTTGCAGATAGGATGTCAAAATATTGTTTCCTTGTTCTTGAGGAAAGGTTGTATGTGATACAACCAGAAGATTTTGTCGATCCTGAAAGATGCTAACAAGTATGCAAAGCCCCAGCAATCCTTCTAAGGACTGGAGTAAGCATCTCGGAGTTGGAATGTACACTTTGATGAGATGATCAAAGATTTTGGGTTTATACAAAGTTTATGAGAAACTTGTATTTCCAAAGAAGTGAGTGGGAGCACTATAGAATTTCTGGAAAGCTTATAGGGTTATTTGAAAAGTGTTTTTCAATGGAAAACCTGGATTAAGCTACTTGAACATTGAGCATCAAGATCTATAAGGATAGATCAAAACGCTTAATGGCACTTTTCAAATGAGCACATACCTTAACATGATCTTGAAGGTGTTCAAGATGGATCAGTCAAAGAAGGAGTTCTTGACTGAATTGTAAGGTATGAAGTTAAGACTTAAAGCTCGACCACGGCAGAAGAAAGAGGAAGGATGAAGGTCGTCCCCTATGCTTTTGTCATAGGCTCTATACAGTATGCCATGCTGAGTACCGCACCTGATGTGTGCCTTGCTACATGTCTGGCAAGAGGGTACAAAGGTGATCTAGGAGTAGGTCACCAGATAGCGGTCAAAATTATCCTTAGAGGAATAAGGATATGTTTCTCGGTTATGGAGGTGATAAAGAGTTCGACGTAAAGAGTTACATCGATGCAAGCTTAACACCTATCCGGATAGCTCTGAGTAGAGTAAACCAGATTCGTATAGTAGAACAGTTGTTTGAAATATAGCGTAGTAGCGACATCTACAAGATGACATAGAGATTTGCAAAGTACATACGGATCTGAATGTTGCAGACCCGTTGACTAAAACCTCTCTCACAGACATAACATGATCAAACCAAGAACTCATTGAGTGTTAATCACATAGTGATGTGAACTAGATTATTGACTCTAGTAAACTCTTTGGTTGTTGGTCACATGGCGATGTGACCTGTGAGTGTTAATCACATGGCGATGTGAACTAGATTGTTGACTCTAGTGCAAGTGGGAGACTGTTGGAAATATGCCCTAGAGGCAATAATAAATTAGTTATTATTATATTTCCTTGTTCATGATAATCGTTTATTATCCATGCTATAATTGTATTGATAGGAAACTCAGATACATGTGTGGATACATAGACAACACCATGTCCCTAGTAAGCCTCTAGTTGACTAGCTCGTTGATCAATAGATGGTTACGGTTTCCTGACCATGGACATTGGATGTCGTTGATAACGGGATCACATCATTAGGAGAATGATGTGATGGACAAGACCCAATCCTAAGCATAGCACAAGATCGTGTAGTTCGTATGCTAAAGCTTTTCTAATGTCAAGTATCATTTCCTTAGACCATGAGATTGTGCAACTCCCGGATACCGTAGGAATACTTTGGGTGTTCCAAACGTCACAACGTAACTGGGTGGCTATAAAGGTGCACTACGGGTATCTCCGAAAGTATCTGTTGGGTTGGCACGAATCGAGACTGGGATTTGTCACTCCGTGTGACGGAGAGGTATCTCTGGGCCCACTCGGTAGGACATCATCATAATGTGCACAATGTGATCAAGGAGTTGATCACGGGATGATGTGTTACGGAACGAGTAAAGAGACTTGCCGGTAACGAGATTGAACAAGGTATCGAGATACTGACGATCGAATCTAGGGCAAGTACTATACCGGTAGACGAAGGGAATTGAATACGGGATTGATCGAATCCTCGACATCGTGGTTCATCCGATGAGATCATCGTGGAACATGTGGGAACCAACATGGGTATCCAGATCCCGTTGTTGGTTATTGACTGGAGAACGTCTCGGTCATGTCTGCATGGTTCCCGAACCCGTAGGGTCTACACACTTAAGGTTCGATGACGCTAGGGTTATAAAGGAAGTTTGTATGTGGTTACCGAATGTTGTTCAGAGTCCCGAATGAGATCCCGAACGTCACGAGGAGTTCCGGAATGGTCCGGAGGTAAAGATTTATATATAGGAAGTATGGTTTTGGCCACCGAAAGTGTTCTGGGCGTCACCGGTAGTGTACCGGGACCACCGGAGGGGTCCGGGGGTCCACCGGGAGGGGCCACCAGCCCCGGAGGCCTACATGGGCCAATAGTGGGAAGGGACCAGCCCCTAGGTGGGCTGGGGCGCCTCCCACCATGGCCCAAGGCGCCTCCAAGAGGGGAGGGGGCAAACCCTAGGGCAGATGGGCCCTAAGGCCCACCCCAGGTGCGCCTCCCCCTTCTCCCCCTTGTGGCCGCCACCCCAGATGGGATCTGGGGCTGCCGCACCCCTTGGGGTGGGAACCCTAGTGGGGGCACAGCCCCCTCCCCTCCCCCTATATATACTTGAGGTTTGGGGCTGCCCAACATAGGAGTTTTGACCTCTCGATGGCGCAGCCCTGCATCTCTCCTTCCTCCTCTCCCGCGGTGCTTGGCGAAGCCCTGCAGGATTGCCACACTCCTCCACCACCACCACGCCGTTGTGCTGCTGCTGGATGGAGTCTTCCTCAACCTCTCCCTCTCTCCTTGCTGGATCAAGGCATGGGAGACGTCACCGGGCTGTACGTGTGTTGAACGCGGAGGTGCCGTCCGTTCGGCACTTGGTCATCGGTGATTTGGATCACGACGAGTACGACTCCATCAACCCCGTTCACTTGAACGCTTCCGCTTAGCGATCTACAAGGGTATGTAGATGCACTCTCCTTCCCCTCGTTGCTGGTTTCTCCATAGATAGATCTTGGTGACACGTAGGAAAATTTTGAATTTCTGCTACGTTCCCCAACACCTTTTTCCCCTCCTCTAGACCGAGCCAATGTCGGCAAGTCGACTGTCACCACTCCTGCAAGCTTCTTTCTATTTTTCCGCATGCACACAACGGCAGGCACCGGTAGCTACAGTCATTGTTGCAAGTTCAAGCCGGCAACCGCTAGCTGGTGCTTGATGTTATAGGGAAGCCCCCAAGCCGGCGCTTGATGCAGCTAGGACAGTCGTAAGTTGCTGCATAGGAGGTGACCCACCGGTGCTTTTCAAGGGAGCCGTCGCATTGTTGCAACTCGCCCTTGCGCGAGCTTTCATGTATTTCAGGAGGAGCCGACCAACGGCTAGCTGGGTGGTGGCTGTGATGAGCTGGCCGGCGACGCTTGATTCTGCAATGGAACGAACCACCAGTGCTTCGGGGAGGGGGGACCTGTCGTGGTGCGGACATGCTTCTGCCACATTGATAGTGTTGCAAATGACAGCGATTGCAACTCTAGTGACACCCTCAATGTTGTGTGGCGACGACTTTGCAACGTCGGCAATGTCGCAGGCGATGGCTTTGCAACACCGACGATGTTGTTGGGGTGACGACTTTGCAACGTCGGCAATGTAGCATGGGTGATGAGTTTGCAACATGGACATGTTGCGGGGCCATGACCCATAACGTGGACAACGTTGCAGGGACGATCACAATGGCTAACAAAAAACAGATTCTACCACTAGCGACCCGATCAATCTTTGCAAAAGATCAGTCAAATGATGCGTAGCACCGGCCTTTCATTCTTTGTTGAGAAACAGGCAAAGATTATTATGTCTAAGGCATTGTATTAGATTTTTCTTCTTCAAGAAACATGATTCTTTATGTATGGTCTTCTTGTGCAGATTCCTCTTTCTTCTTCCAGAAACAAGATTCTTCGTCTAGACCTTCTTGTGTAGATTCCTCTAATTTCACGACAACAGATAATGGTAGGTCACTAAATATGATCAAAATATATAATGCTTGTCAAGAAGAAAAAACACATTACACTCTTAAAGGTCTTTAAATATTTCAATTGCTTAAAATGCATCGGAAGTCCTCAAACTGACTGTCGCCTAGATCCTAAAACTCAAAAAAAATGCACAGTTTGCCACCTAATTCTGATTAAGTCTAAATACATATATTTTTTCCAAATAATGATTAGGCAAACACTCTCCCTAATGCAACATAAAGCCCAAGTCCCCCAACCCATCTATGTCAGATTTAGCACGCCAAAAGCCAGCAATACAATTACACAAAGCCCACCTTCAGAGGCTTGGAATAGCAGCAACTGCGGCAAGGGTACCCATATGTCTCATTCGACGCGAGACAGTAGGATGTCTCGCTTCAGGCAGCCACCCGATCTGGCCAACCCAGCACGGACATAGGCTTACAGCGTTGTTTTTCTTCATTTTCTCCATGCACCCAAGACAGAGAGGTGAGACCACACCACACCACCTCCTCCCGCCACTTGCATCAAATCATCTATCGATCCTAGCATGGGAAGAGTGTACTACGGCCTTGCTATGTATTATTGTAGCGTTTTGCGCCTTTATGTGCAACAGTTCAGGGGCGGAGCCAGAAAATCGAGCCAATGGGTTCATGACTGATTTATTGTGAAAATTTAGTCTGACATAATTAAGTACACTGTCCAATTCCACACTATAAGCACCCAAATACAAATATAATAGCACTTATATTTTATACATTGAAAACAAAACAGTATAACATTTGCAAAGAAAAACAGCAAGACATACCAGTTGGATGATATTATAAAAATCTCTTATTTACATATTGTGAATAGAGTAATTTCGAAAATAACTTCGTAGCTTCAGGTGTAGCTTCTCCTTCCTGAAAACATCGGCAAAATAGTCAAGTTACATTGAAAGTGTATAATACCATAAATCAAATGAAGCATCTACAGTTACTCACATTACAGTGTGCTCCCTTTCGACCATTCCAGTCAATTAATTACCAATGCATCACTCACAACTTGCCTCTAGTTATGATCTGTGAAAAGGGTGGCAACACAAATAATAGATGGATCGTCTTAATATCAGTACTCTGTATAGATGGATTTTTCTCTTTTCTGAATCTGTAAGAGTACTTACATCAACGACGTTTGATGCATTTTACCTGCATCAAACAGGTGGCCTTGAAGTTCCTACATCATAATCTGAATCTGGTGATTGGTTTCTATTTGAGAAATATTGCTCCACCGTCGAGATCAATCAAAGTTCAGGAAAAATTAATTAGAAAATTAGGGCAAAGGCTAGGCTAAACAGAACATGCATCAGAAGAAGAATATGTGGTGATCTACTAGTATCTTGAATTTGTACTGCACGCTGACCTGTTGTTGCTTCCTTGGGGCTGGCTGCCGAAGACTAGGCGATGCGTCGTCGCCGCGATGGGCGAACAAGATGGGGAGAGGCGGAGTAGAGGGAAGACCCCGGTAAGTCTTGGCGAGCGAGAGTCATCGATTCACAACACATCCGACCTGATGCGTTATTACGAGTCATCTAACGCACGCACGGGACAGTAGCAGTTTACGTATGGGCCTTAGCTAGGCTACTTCCGTGAAGATTTCTGGACTAAAGGCTTTCGCTTGTGAATTCTAAATTTCGATGGGTGCAGCCTCGATTTTTTAATGGGTTCACGCACACGATAACCTGCATACGCGTACGTGGCAGCAGAAAATCGTTGGGTTCACTTGAACCCAACGCCACAACGCTGGCTCCGCCCCAGCAACAGTTACTATATGGCGTAGTAGCTAAAGGACCTCATGTCGTTTTCGTTTGTTTTTGCAGCTATTTTTTGCGTCACATGATAGGAAACAACAAACTGCGCGTGTTGGTGGCCGGCCTAGTCGCGCATCGCCCCTATGCGTCGAGCTTCTGTATGACGCTAAATGCATCGTATAGGAGGTCCCATCGCATTAAGCGATCGGTGCGGGATGTCTGGCTGAAGGTTCAAAGGTAACTGGGCCGGTCCAATTAACGCGTGAATTTATTGAAGTAAAAAGGGAAGAGAAAAAAGGGACAGCCAAGGATCGATCCCTGGTCTACACGAAGTTCACGTGCACTTTTACCCACCCCGTCCAAGTCGCAACCTACAGGATGTTGAGTTGGGTTTTTCCCTCTGTTTTCTTTTATTTCTCATTTTATTTCTCCGTCTTTTCACTCCCTTTTGCATTTTGTTTTCAGGTTTATTTTTTCCATTTTATTTTTTCATTGTTTTATTTTTTTTCTTTTTTGCTTTTCTTTGTTCTTTTAGTTTTCTATTCTCCACTTTTTGTTTGGTTTTCTTTTCCTTCTCCAATTTTCAAATACTTGTTCAATATTTCTAAAATAATTGCTTAAAATTATTATATACATGGTCAATATTTTTTAAATACTTGTCCAATATTTATATATATATATATTATCAATATTTATTTAAATACTTGTCAACATTATTAAAATACCCTTTCAACATTTTAAATACTTGTTCAACATTTTTATTAACATGATCAACATTTTTTCAAACAGTACTTCTTCATCATTTTTTTAAATACTCGTACAACATTTTTCAAATACTTTTTTAACATTTTTTGAAGAGTGTTTTTTATAATACATACTCCCTCCATTCCAAAATAGATGACCCAACTTTGTACTAACAGTTAGTACAAAGTTGGGTCATCTATTTTGGAACGAAGGGAGTATATTTGAAATTCTTTAAATGTAAACAAAAGTGGAATAAATAAAAAAACGAAAACAAAACAGAAAGCAGGTTGAAATTTCCCGCGCACGTGGGCCGCCCAACTGGCCGTTCCCTGCAGCGGCGATTCGGTGGCTCGTCTCGCGTGAAGCGAGAAATAGTATGGGCCGGCCCAATATGGTTAGTTTTAGGAAACTTCTACACGGGGCTTGACGGGTTTCTTTACCAATTCGTCTGGTTTTCCCTTTTTTATTTCTACACACGTCTACTTTTTTCGATACACGTTGTACATATTTGTATACATGTGGAATAGTTTTTGATACATGTTGAATTTTTTTAATATTATTTTTCGGAATATGTGTTAAATATATTTTAAACACACGTGAAACCATTATTGAAGGCGCATATCTTTACCTACTAATAAACCAGCCAGTGCATCTGGTCGTACGTCGTCAGAGATTTTGCAGAAACGTCCCTATGGTTTTGCTTACTCAACCCGCAGTCCTATCTTAAGTGGATATATTTGAGAAAACCTTTCGTTTTTACTGAAAGAACCCTATAGTTTGGTATATTCAACCCGCTGTCTTTTGGGCGGCGCGGTTGGAGCTTGCAGGGGGCGGATCCGTGCATCGCAGGGGCTGGGGAGGCGGATCCGGAGGCAGGCAGCGAGGCGGGGGTCGCCGGTGATGACGAGGAAGGCCGGACCGCAGCTTCCTGGTCGGATCCATGGTAGAAAAGAGACAGGGTGGTGAGGGAGAGAAGAAGGGAGAAAAGAAGGGAGAAAAGAGGGGCAGTGCGGCGACCCAGGCAGGAGCTCGCCAGAGCCGGGTGATGTCGGACGGGCGCGGGATATGGAAGGATCTGGCGCGGCGGCGCGAAGTCCTTGTAGTTGGAGGCGGGCCTCCATGGCCGCGGCAACTCAGGCAGCGGTCAGATCTCCTTCGCTGCTTGCGTCTCTCCTGGAGGCACCGCCATCCCCTGGAGCTGGCCGCCGTTGTGGCCCTGGTGGGATCAGCCGCTGGAGCTCCACATCCCCGAGCTCGACGGGCTAGCCAGACATCCTAGCCGCTTGGCCGAGGTCGTCGCCATGGCCCCGAGCCCTTTCTTCTGTCGCCCGCACCACAGCTGCTCGGCTGCTCCCGCCGGCGGCCACAACCTCTGTTGCGACGTCCATGCCTAGCCTCAGAGCACCAGCATCTAAGCCTCGACTACTCCTGTGAAGGTACCTCCACTCCCCACCCTCTCCCTCCTGCCACATGCGCAATTTTACTCAGAAACACCATTGTTCAGGATTGGATTTTGGCATCCGCTCTGCTATCGTACTGCAGTTGTTCTTCTGAGGAAACTTAATTTTTTTGTTTTCTTCTATTGCTTAGATCAGTCTGTTTTAGTGCTTACCTTTGGTTATACGAACAGTCAGACCAAAATTTTCACCATGATTCACGGCTTGAGCCTTGAGGCACTTGGTTGCCAAACAAAATTCAGATAATGGACTGCTGAATCCTAGATTTTTCCCATAGTTATCAAGACCTGTAACTGAATCTGGTGGTTGCACCGATACATGAGATTGGTCATCTAATCCTAGCTGCTCAGACTTGCGAATTCTGTATTGCTGCCACCGAAATCTGTCTCATTGAAACCTACTGTACAATCCAAATGATCAGTTTTTGTTCGAGCGGGAATTAGAGAACAAAGCTTCAATATCCACTTAGATAGCATAGCTGGTCTTTTACATTGCAATTTGCACTTACTTTTGATCAACGGAGACTAGCGTAAATTTCCCCTAAAAAAGATCCATATATATATAACTAATTTTAGAAGTATGCACCTACATATGTTCTCGGAGAAGTCGAACCCATGGTAAGATTAAGCATGTCTTCCACACTACAGATTTCCTTTAGTATGTGCCTCTATCAGGCTGAAAGACCTATTAGTCATGCACATCATTCTATATCTTGGATGAGGTGGAAAGATAATAGTCTATTTTAACAGTCCTTTAGAAAGATTCTTTTTGCTTCTGTACAAAACTACAGATAATAAATTCAAGAGGATTTACTGAGTTGATTGTGCCCACGAGAGGCTATCTTGATATTAGACTTGGTTGTTGCATATATCAATAAAGTAAGATGTTATTACCAGGATATCTATTCTGCTACCATCTTCATATTATTACTCTTTCATTGAAAACTTATACTTAACTTTGCATTGAGGGGCTGTAATCCTAATGTAAGTCTGCTGCATTGTTCTTATCTACCATCGACCATCATTACTAAATTATTTTTTCTTCTTGCTATTGCCATCACTTTGGGCACAGAGTAGTTTGTTGTCAAACCTATGATGTGGTTTGACCAATTAGACCAGAATCTGAGAATCACATGAGCTGGTGTAGATTGTAAACTCTGAACCTAAGCGAATTTATTTATTGCAGTTTGCAAGTGCTTTGCTGGTGATGTTTTTCTTTTGAGGTGGAAAAGGGAGTATTACTTCTCAGTGATAGATGTACAATCAGCTGCTAACAATTTGGCTACAGTAATAGGAAGACCCTCTAGCCACATATCGGCACAGTGGTTCACCCTTGAGAAATTTGCTAATGCATCAACACATCTATTTTGTTCTCTTTTGAGCAGAACAATAGAAAACTCCCAACTCCCAGTAAGTAGGTAGCTCACGAACTTCAGCTACCAAGTGTGCCATCATAGAATGATCCTTCTTATTTTCCATGGCCAGTTTCAGCCTTTTCTGTTTGGCGCACTTGACCACTCTGGGAAGCCATCTTGCACTGTGCACTCAAGCCTGGGAACTTCCAGTAGACGGCAACTCGATACGGCTAGCTTTGCTAGCTAGCTACATAGTCAAATTGTACAATGTACAATGTCAACCTGTTGTTATCTTTCTTATCTCCTCCCAGTTGCACAATCAATTTTTGTTATGAATTTCACCACAGCAGAATTATTGTACATAGTATGCTGAAATCCGTGTTATGTATAATCCTCAAACCAAATTTCGGGAAATTCCTATAATTTTCACTCGCGTGGCCATGGGCATTTTGTAAGATGTCATCTGGTAGTTTCACAAAAATCAGGAAAAGTTGTTATCCCGAAATTTATTGTGTTTTCGTTCAGGGGTGTCCTACTATGGGTCTCAAAGTGAGTTTCTTCTTTTTTAAGGTCTAGGAGCTATTTTAAAACCACCACTGATTGATTCCTCACCGCCGTCTTTGATCCCTGCTGAGCTTCGTAGATCCATTGTTTGAAGCTACGCTACCAGAAAAGCCATTTCATCAAGGTATTATATTTATTTATTTTGCTGTTGCGCAACTGCGACCTAGCACCATGCCATACAGTTCCTCTCATTGAACTAGATAATAGTGTGTATCTTCATGATTTTATATATTTTGCTGTGTGGTTGCTCTGCTTGACCAACCAATTTGCTAGGTGCGCTTAGAATGATTACTGCTATAGATTATTATTTTTTGCGTAGAATGATTATTGTTAGATCGCGTGTGACTTGCATGGTTTAATTTGGTACATTTCTGTTGCGCCTAAACTTGGGTAATGTACATTTTCATTGAGGTCGAAAGGTCGTTATTGAATTTGGAATTATTGAATATGTGGAAGGGATGTTTAAACTCCTGAGGTGGATCCTTAGCAGGATCTCAGGCAATGGTGCACGCACTGTCACGTCGTTGTATGCAATGCAGGGCAAGAAGGGTGTGAAGCATGATATGACGAGGAGGTAAAAACACACATAATGCTTTCATGTTTTCGTAAAAACACACATAATTCTTTCATGTTTTCTTCCTTGCACATTTTCGCTGTCATGACGATGTTTTAACAGTTATCTCCTGTTGCAATGCAGGGGTAATTTTTCCTATATATATCAATAAAGTGAGATGTTATTACCAGGATATCATTTCTGCTACCATCTTCATAGTATGTATAGTAGGGAAATTGCGATACAGAATATTGCTTTGTAAGAAAATCAGAGAATGATGTAGTGGCTTTAGTCCCTTTTTTTTTTTGAAATTCATTTCTTGATGCAAATGCATGGGTTTGTACACTTTCTTTTTAAAATAATAAAATGAGAAAATTGCTTCCTATGTTTCATGGTATGTGACCCCTCATAAGGCACGACACATGATCTTTTCTATCATGTCAACTAGCGTTTGCTCCGTATGGAAGCATGAGCATTGGGAAATAGACCTAGGGGTGGGGTCAGACATTCTTGGGCTAAGAGCATGTTTTGTTTTCTTCCCGTTGCAACGCACGGGCATGTTTACTAGTTATTAATAAAACTGGACGAACATTTTCTTAAGTGCCACGAAGATATTTTCAAAAAAGGTGAACACTAAAAAAATCGTGTACATATTTTAATGGTGTGAAATACATATTTTTAAGTTTTTCGAACACTTATAAATTATATAAGAAAATTCTAAAAATATTAAGAACATTTGTTTGAAACATGTGAACATTTTTTAAATGCCATGAACATTTATTTAATGCTATCAACATTTTTTTAAATGTTACATCAACTAAGCATAGTTGGCAAGGGCAACTAAGCATAGTTGGCAAGGCGCGGGAGTTTGCAGCCAGCCCACCAGGGTTCATGTCTCGGCTTGAGCGTTTGGTGCTCACGTAGTTTTCTTCTATAAAAAATGCCAACATGCTAGTCGAGGCCGGGTTGGTCTTGTTTTTTTTTGAAAAGTTGATACATAGTAGCTTTGTTTCAACTAAAACCACGACACTTATTTTAAAACGGAGGGAGTAGTAACGTGGCAAGGGTGAAATCGTCAAGAATTTGTGTAAAGGGGTGCCTAACTAAGGTTGATATTGTAGATGTTGATATTCTTTTTGACCTGGACAAGACCTCGTATAACCCCTTTCCATTACTGCGACATAACGGAAATACAACCAGAAGACCTCGTATATATAGATGACAAAAGGGAGTAATTGTAGTGCTCCTACAGATTAAGCGTCATTGATCTCAACCCTATTACCCTAGCGTACAACATCAAAGACATGCATATGGTTCGATCGATGTATCACGAATTCACTGTCATCGATCATGCGTTTTGCTGCTGCTCGACGGCAGCGGCCCCAGCCTCAATGTTGATGATGTACTCGATCTCGTCGGCGACCTCCTTCATGGACGGCCGGTTCTGGCGGCGATCCTCGAGGCAACCGAGCGCGAGGAACCCGAGCGCCTTCATCGTGTCGAGCTCCAGCTGCGTGGCGCGGTTCTTCATTGCCGGGTCCACCACGTCCAGGAGCCGCTCCTCGTCCGCCGCCCGCTGGACGTGCACGGCGAGGTTGACATCGTCCTCGCCGCGGCCGAAGTCGATGGCGCGCTTCGCCGTGAGCAGCTCCAGCAGCACCACCCCGAAGCTGTAGACGTCGCTCTTGTCCGTGAGCTGGTAGTTCCTGTAGTACTCCGGGTCGAGATAGCCCAGCGTCCCCTGAGCGCAGGTGGAGACGTGGCTCAGCCCGGGCTCCGCCAGCCGGGAGAGCCCGAAGTCGGAGACCTTGCCGTCGAGCTGCTCGTCGAGGAGAATGTTGCTGGACTTGATGTCCCGATGGTAGATGGGCGGCGAGGCGGAGAAGTGCAGGTAGGAGATGCCCTCGGCGGTCTGGCGAGCGACGGCGAGGCGGCGGCGCCACGGAAGCGGCGGCTGGCTCATGGCGCCGTAGAGGTGGTCGGCGAGCGTGCCGTTGGGGACGAACTCGTAGACCATGAGCGGCTGCTGGAGGTCGACGCAGCAGCCGAGGAGGCGGACGAGGCTGCGGTGGTTGACCTGCGACAGCACGCGCACCTCGTTGAGGATCTGGTCGGTGGACTTGGTGTTGCCGAGCTTGGCGCACTTGACGGCGACCAGGGTGCCGTCGGCGAGCGCGCCCTTGTAGACCTCGCCGTAGCCGCCGACGCCGAGGAGGTTGTCGCGGGAGAAGTTGGCCGTGGCGCGCTTCAGCTCGCGGCTGGTGAAGTTCTTGGCGGTGCGGCCGCTGGAGTTGTTCGCATTCAAGATGTCCTCGCGCTCCTTCGTCAGCCTCTCCCGGGCTAATTGGATCCGCCGCTGCCGCCGGTAGAGGAACAGCCCTGCCGCTATCAGTAGCAGGGCGCCGCCCAGGCCGCACACTATCCCTGCATTGCAAATTTACTGCTCAGTTTGATCCAATCCAGTGATTAAACTCAGGAAGGAAAATCTAGTCGGTTGAGTTAAAAGCAGTTTGGTGTATCAGTTTTGCTAAGTCTCAGTTTGATTTTGCATGGAGGTTCGTAAAAATATTTTCAGTTTTTTCTTTTCTTTCTTACATACTATATCACTTGACTGATACTTGGTTAAGTCTCAGTCAACTGTCATCTAGTCATACGCTATGTGTATTCCTGGTCTCCGATTTTGTTCCGGACAGAGCGACGGCTGCATTTAGCAAGCCGTGCTGAGAAATCTGCTCCTTTTTTTTCGTCTACACAGCAGTTTGTCCTAATCAGAAATGTTTTACTTCCTCCATTTCATAATGTAGTGTGTGTAGATTTTTTAAAAAATCAAACTTTAATCATGTTTACAGATAAAAATAATTTAGAATACGAAATGCATATCGTGAGTTAAGTTTCTTATTGTATAATGTTTGGTATTGAACATATCGATAGTTTTTCTTCATAAACTTGATCAAAGTTTGCTAAAATTGTTTGTCTGAAAATCTATATGTACTACATTATGAACGGAGGGAGTATAATACATGTGCATACATAAGCCAATAAGTTTAGGAGTAGCTGTCCATTAACAGTTTTGGGTGCTAGGGGTAAAACAAAAAAAGGTCCAACACCTAACCCCCCCCCCCCCCCCCCCCAATGAGTATCCACTCAATTTTTACCCTATCCCGCTTTCGGTGATATTTCGATGAAATTCACCGAATTTCAGTAGGCATTGAAATATTTAACTTTTGGCCAAAATATTTCAACAATTTTACTAGTACACATGAATTTAAATATGGGGTGGCAATCAAGTCTTAGTCAAGTGACATAACACCAAAAAAGAAAAAAGGGAAAACTAAAAAGAAAAATTTACACGGATCTCAATGTAAGTCTCACTGAGACATAACAAAGTCTCAGTCGACTGAGATTTAGCAAGACTGTTTAAATATTTTCTAGAAAATATTTTTTTAATTCAAAATTTTGGTTGAATTCAAGTGAATGTCTCGACCATTTGGCCGAAAAGCAAACCAAAATCGATGAAATTTACTGTATTTAAGAGATTTTTGTTGTCACTGAATATTTCAGAAACTGGAAGTTGAAATGACACTCCGACTGAAGAACTATAGCTGGGAGGAAACTTTGAGCTACATGCCTCCATCTCCCGCGCCGTTGTGATTGTCTCAGCCCTCCATCGCCGGACATGTGTCCATTCTCGGCGTCGCTTTGCGTCTCGTCAGTCCAATATGGCGATTGTGCTAGAGTTGATCTTATGGACTTTTGGGAGGGGGCAAAAGAAAGATGAGAAAAAAAAAGGAAAACCAAACTTCGTAGATACATCCATTTCAGCGTCAAGTAATTCCGGCCGGATGTAGTAGTATGTGTTTAACACAATGATAGATGAATCCCATGCGTCAGGAAAGACACCGAGACTGAAGGATGGTGGCAGAGTTGGAGCCACTATTTGACCTTAGGGGCTCTGTTCCATCTAGTTTGTGGAGCCCAACATATGTTTATCTCTCTCAATTGACCGACAAATTCCTTATTTCTAAGTTGATCATCATCTTAAACAAACGTTGATTCTTTTAGTCTCAGTCAAAGTTTTGAAATCAGCATCTCTCTTCTAATCCTAGCTGTTCCCTTTCATCCCACGCCAAAATATCGTTTTGGTGTCCGGGATTGCTGGTCTGGCATTGGTCAAACATGGTGCGTCAATATTCAATCTTAGGAGCAGATGTTTAGGGTATGCAGGGCCTGGCACTTCCATGATGCGACCGCCACTCGTCCATGTACAAGTCTAGGACGGCACGGCAGCACGGAGCACACAGCAGCAGTCGCTGCCGAAGCCCAAATTCAGAGCACCAAGATCCAACGTAGGGCTGGCCAGTCAATGCTTGTTTATCTAAGATAAGAGAGAAAGCCACCGATGTTGACCAAAACTGTAGTGAATGCGGCGTTTTCTTTAGTCAAAGCCGAACATATCTAGCTAGCTACAGTCACATCGCAACATTTCGTCGCTTGACATGACACCACTGATCTAAGCAACTGGAGAAAACAGATTTGCAAGTGACGATCAGAGTGTGTGAAGGTAACAAGGGAGACGTAATACCTGCGATGAGAGGCGCGCGGTTGGATCCCTCGCAGTCTCCAGCGCGCTCGCAATCAGAAGGAACTGCACAAATAAGCATACGCGATGGATGAGCCGATGATCAAAATGGACCGGCTCGAGCTCGGTTCGGCGCTAGTAGAGATCGCCAAATGATTCGTCGGCAACGTACTCTGCTGGCACGCGCCGGCGACGGGGTCCCACGCGAGCCCGGGGACGCAGAGGCATCGCCGCACCGCGCCGGCCGCGGCCGGGTCGCCGGCGCACGTGGCGTTGGCGCCGTCCTCGCAGTCCGCCTGCGTCTGGCAGAGCGGCTCCCTCGGCGCCGCCCACTGCAGCTCCAGGCCGAGGCGGCCGCCCCACGTCGCCGGGGGCTGCGCGGGGTCGAGGTTCACGAAGCTGGTGTAGGCGCTGCAGAGCTCGGGCGAGGCGCGGATCCGGTGCGACGTCGACGACCCGCCGGCCACGAACGTGCAGCAGAGCGGCAGCGGCGCGCAGGGCGACCGCGCGGCGTCGGCGTAGGCGTGGCAGAGCGAGCTGGAGGAGCAGTTGAGCGGGGAGCGCAGCAGCGCGGAGGTGCAGTTGAGGAGCATGATGGTGTTGGAGGAGCTGACGTTGAAGGGCAGCGACGGGTCCAGCTGCACGCCGCGGCCGGCGGGGGCCCCCACGGACACGCAGCTGTCGCTGGACACCAGCGGCGCCGGGGCGACCACCAGGCGCTGCGCCGCCGGGGACACGGAGGTGATCGGGTAGGAGGTGCCGTTGAGCGCGTCGAAGAAGAGCGTCGACGTCGACGCGCCGGCCGCGCACCGGACCTTGTACGCCGGGTCGCCGCACCCGTCCGCCGTGCTCAGCGGGTACGGCACCGCCGTCGAGCCGCACGGGGGGCAGACCCGCGCATGGCCGCCCGGCGGCAGCAGCGCCGCGAGGACGGCGACTGCTGCAACCTCGAAGAAGAAGAACAGTGGACGACGACGGCGAAACTGTGTGCTCGCGGCCATTGCTTCAAGCTTCTTTGCCATTGCTGTACGGGTGGCTGATGGATCTGCAAACGATTTAAAGGTGTGGTTGCGTTGAGTGGAAATTAAGTCGGAAATGTTTGACTCGTTTGGCAGCCGCCTTGACTAGTGCCATTTGGAAGCTTATCTTGGAAACCAACAAGGCTTTCTGTGTTTGCATCTGTTTGAAGCTTATTATCCGGCCGGGGACCCATGTGGAGTGTCGTGTTATCTGGAGCAGCATCTTCGCTTCACTGACGACTTTGCCACTCTATCTTCCTCCGGCAGGTTGAGTCGTCCATTCAAAAAGATATGATTCAGTGGATCTCAAGTAAAACAACGATGCTGTCACTTTTTCACCCACATAGACAATATCAGTAAAGGTTTTTGAGAGCAGCTTCAGCCGTCCATTCAGAAACATGAGAGGCCTTGATCAATGATCATACTTGGGCTAGCGAAGATACATTGGAGGTCCAGATTGTTGAATCACAATATTTTCACTAAGATGTCAATGTAAGATTTCACCTTCACAAAGAATAAAATTTTAGAAAAAGCTTGACACACTAAGGTAAACTTCATCAGATTCGAATAATCAAATCAGTGAGGATACAAAATTCTTTAACCTCATGGCAGCGCACAGAAAAAAGAGTAATTTTATTCTCGATAAGCTACGATGATAAATAGACGTTGGCGAAGAACATAGGCTCTTAAAGGTCCGAGGCCCCCCCACCTCTCAACCCCAAAATGACAGTCACAAGCCTAGAAGTTCCCTGACGGCTGTTGTAGTCCTTTGAGAAACCCTCTTTCTGGTCAGTTGATTGGAGTTAGGAAAAATTCACTCGCCGAACACCCAGGAGGGCTCGGATGAGCCGACCCACTGAGGCTGAGCCATTGTAGTGATGCCGAGCGTCCATGAGGGCTCGGATGAGCCGAGCCATTGTAGCGATGCATTTGTTTTTCTTTTTATTTCGGTAGTATTCAATTGTTTATTTTGGTTATCCAAAAAATATTTTAAAGGAGATTGTAATAAAGAAATGTGATTCCCTATAAAATGGGTTTTTTTATTTTATTTCAAAAAATTGAGAACAGAAAATAGCATGAACATTTTTGTAACTTTATAAACAGTTTTTGAGTATTTATAATCTTTTTTGATAATTTTAAATTCCAAAGTTTTTTAAAACTATGACCATTTTAAAAATTGAGAACATTTCATGAAAATGTAAACGGAATTTGTAACTTACGAACGTTCGTATCTGTACGATAGATCCGAACGACTGGATTAGGGATGGCAATGGGTACCCATTACCCGCGTACCCTGTGGGTAAAAACCCTATTAGGGTAAGGGTATGGGACAAAAAATTATCCATGGGTAATTAAATGGGAAAATATCATACCCATCGGGTAGAGAGGGTATGGGTATGGGATCGTATAACCCATGCCCGCGTACCCATGTACCCATCTAAAATGTTGATAGGTGGTTTCCGTTAATATCCCAATGTATTCATTTCCCCTCCTAATCACGCTAGGTAAAAACTCTAATGTGTATTCAAATTATCTCTATAATTTATCATGATTTCGTGAACTTAAAGTGTCTGCATATGTGTTATTATTTATGATTATGTGTTGTTGTTTAACATTTTTATATGTCACTTTATAGGCAAGTACTTTTGTTTATGAGAATATGTTGTTGTACATTGCTGTTTAAGATGTGTTGCTATTAATAACTTATGATTATATGTTGCTTTTTACGACTATTTTCTACTCAATTGATGTGTTGTAAACGCGGGTATTTGTCCAATAGCGGGCTACCAACACAACACTTGACGTGTTTTTGTCAGTTAAGCGATAGTCAACATACTTGACCGGATAGAGCCACGTCAGCATATTTAAAACACCATTTTTTTTGCCAATTTCCGTGAGATTGATTCACAAAATTAATTTCAAGGCATTGTCTTCTTCCATTTGATATTCGGTGCAGCCATCCCATTTAATGCCAATGATTTTTTATTCAACGTAATCTTTTGATTCACTCATTGAGTGCCAATGATAATACTTTTTTTCTCTATGCATTTTTTCTCACCATGGAACTTATGTACCCCCGTCCTGGTATCTTTGGCGCGGGAGGGGGGGAGGGGCAGGCATGGTAACTCATACATCGTAGACCTGATAACTTATGTGCCTCGGTCCTGTTAACTTTGGCGATGGGGTGATGAAAATATACCCACAGTCACTTTAATGTTAGTAGCACGGTAACTTGCACTTCGCACACTGATAACTTGTGTACCCCGGTCATGGTAACTTTTGGCGACGGGGGGGGGGGGGGGTGATGAAATATACCACCCGGTAACTTTTGTGTGAATAGCATGGTAACTCACACACTACAAACTAGATAACCTATGTACCCTAGTCCTGATAACTTTGGCGACGGGGTGGAGATGGGGGAGTTGTTGAAACACACCACAATAACTTCTATGCAAATAACATGTTTTTTTATGTCCCCAAGACTTGATAACTTATGTACACCCCTGAGTAATTTTCACGCGCGGGGCGGGGGGTGATGAAATATACCCATGGTAACTTTAATGTTAATACATGGCAACTCACACATCGTACACCCTGGGTAATTCTCGCGAGCGGGGGCGGCGGGTGATGAAATATCCCCCGGTAATTTTTGTGTGAATAGATGGTAACTCACACATCGCAGATCTGATAACTTATGTAACTTTGACGCCGAGAGAGAGGGGCAGGGGTGGTTGATGGAGTATCCCATGATAACTTTTATGTGAATAACATGGTAACTGACACATCGCATACCTGATAACTTATGCATCTCGGTCCTGATAACTTTGGCATGGGGGAGGGGAGGGGTTGATGAAATATCCTCCCAATAACTTTTGTGTGAATAGATGGTAACTCACATATCGTAGATCTGATAACTTATGTACCCCGGTCGTGGTAACTTTGGTGATGTGGCAGGGGATTTGATGAAATATTCTTTCAGTAACTTTGGTGTGAAAAGCATGGTAACTACCACATCGTCGACCTGATAACTCACCGGTTCTGATAACTTTGGTGACGAGGGTAAGGGGTTGATGAAATATCTCCACATACACTCGATAATTTTTGCGTAAATAGCATGGTATTTTACGCGCCACATATCTGATTATAGGTGGCCAACAGGCTGACTCGGGTACGGCACGACCGGCAAAGTTCTGTTTATAAAGCAAGTCATGCCATGTCGGCATGTGGACCTTACCCTATGGCCGAGGCACGTCACCGATGGTAGGCGGTATTGTAGACATGATATTTTACTTAAAAACATCATGGTAAACTTTTGACTCAGGAAAAAAAAGATACTTGAAACACCTCCGGTAACTTCAATGTAAACACCATGATAAGTTAGTACTACGGGCATGGTAACTTCTGATCTAAAAAAAAGTCGTCGAAACATATCAACATAGGATCTTGTTTTGAAGGTCTCGTTGAGACGAATATTTTATGTGAAAACAGTTTTTCAATTGAAGCGATGTTTTGAGCTACAAAACATTTTAAAATTTAATTTTTGTTGGATTCTTGGATGATGTCGGCATTTTTGTCTCACATGCTTACATGCATACTTAATTAAGCAAAGCTTCTTAATTAAAATAATTCATGGTAATTAGTAGAGGGGAGTTGCACGCGGTGGGAATCTCTCCGCTGCATGTGCGCGCATCGTTGCGTTGCAGTTGTTCGGATCTATTGGACAAATACGAACGTTTGGTATATATCACAGTCCAAATGTAAAAACTAAAAACCGGTAAAGAAGACGAAAGAAAAACAAACAAGAAAAAAGATGGCAAAAGTCTTCTAGACCTTCCTAAGGGCCAGTTCTTTTAGACTTATAGTTGGCTATGGAAATAAGCTGCCTACTTTCAGATTATTTTAGAAGCCCAACCTACATTTTTATTTAATAGCCTACTAATTACGAGTTTACTAGGCTTCTTTTTTTTTGAGAAGAAGTTTACTAGGCTTCTATGATATCATTGTACCTAACTGGGCCAGAAAAACACCTTTAACCCTATGTTAATATACCAAATTGGGTCGGACCACTCTGCTTGCTCAGTTTGCGTCCACGAGCCAAAGGTCAACTGTTTTGCCGCAATGAGCGACAAATAGGAATTACCGCATGTGAGAGCTATATGTTGCGAAAAATCCTATATGACGAACGTTGTGTCAAGCTGTCGAGCCTTCGCACAGGTTTCACGAGCCAGCGGTGCGTTCTGGGCGGCCCGTTAATGGTTGCAGCGATCTGAACCGGCTTTTTTCTGTTTCTGTTTCTTTTTCGATTTTATTCTTTCACGTTTCTTTTTTTTTGCTTTTCTCTCCTATTTCCTCTTTTTTGTTTCGTTTTCTTTCAACTTTCGTTCTCTTTTTTTTCTTTTTCCAATTGTTTGTTTATACGTTTGTGTTTTTCAAAATTATTCGCAAATGTCTACAAATGTTGGCGTTACCGAAAATCGTTCATGTTTTAAAATTTGTTCGGGAGTTTAAAAAAATGCTTTCATTTACAAAAATATTCTTGCTTTCAAAAATGGTTCGCAATTTCCAAAAAATTGTTCGGGCGAGTTTCAAAACAAATGTGTGTGTTTCCAAGAATTGTTCACGTTTTCAAATTTCGTTAATAGTTTCAAAAAATGTTCCAATTTTAAAAAATGTTTATATATACAAAAAAAGTTCATAAATTTAGAAATGTTTGAGTTTTCTCATAATTTGTTGACAAAATTTTAAAAGTGCGCGCATTTTTTATAAATATGAACAAAATATGTTCATATATTCGAGATTTATTCACAAATTTCAATAAATGTTTAAATTTCCAAAAATTGTTTGCATGTTCAAATTTTTGGGAGATTTAGAAAAATGCTCATGTTTTCAAAAATGTTCAAGTATTTCTAAATTAGCTCACAAATTCAAACAATGTTCGGGAATTTTGAAGAAATGTACGTAAATTCCAAAAAGATATTCTCAAAATAAGAAAATGCTCATATTTTTTAAACAATGTTCCACGTATTTGGAAAAAATGTTTGCCTTTTCAGAAAAATATTTAAAATTTTGAAAACTGTTATTTTTTTAAAGACATGCTATTAAAAACATTTAGAAATTTGAACAAAGTGTTTTAAAAATGCACTAGCTACAATACTCCTATATGTTTTACTAACCCATAGCATGTCCATCCGGCTAGATAGTTCTTAAAAGAAAGTGCTACTTATGCGTCAACAAAAGCTTGTTTTGTCTGTTTGGTAGCAACACGTGCACACGCTGGAGATCATGTGTTTGATACTGCGCAAAAGCACATGACACATGGGAGGTCCCGGGAACACTCGCTGACGACCGCAATGGGCGACCTCGGGAGCGCGGGAGGCCACAACCTCCTTTTTATGTTTTTCGGTTTCCTTTCTTGTTTTATCTTTACTTTTTGTATACATTAAAATATTCTAAAACATTTGAAGAATGTTGACCAAGCATTTAAAAAATGTTAAATATATATAGAGAAAAGGCTTGTCGCGTACACGCAAAATGTATACAAAATATGTGTAAAACAATTTGATCATTTATTTAAAAAAAACTAATTAAGCATTTGAAATTTTTGTAACCAAGTATTTGAAAAATGTTGACCAAGCATTTGAAAAATGATAAATGTGTATAGAAAACATGTTGACAGTGTATTAAAAAATGATGAAATTTCTTAATCATGTATAAAAAATGTTGATCAAGTATTTAAAAAAGCTAAACAAGTATTTGAAAAATGTTGATCAAGTGTTTGAAAAATGATAAATGTGTATAAAAATGTTGACCACACATTAAAAAGAAATATTGATCATGTACATAAAAATGTTAATGAAGCTCTTGAAAAGTATTGCATGAGTATTTGAAAAAATTTAATCAAGCATCTGGAAAATGTTAAAATATGTATAAAACAAATGTTGACCGCACATTAAAAACAAAAATAATTGATCATTTACATAAAAATGTTAATCAATCACTTGAAAAGTATTGCATCAGTATTTGAAAATTTTTAGTTAAGCATTTGGAAAATGTTAAAATGTGTATATAACAAATGTTGACCATGTGTTCAAAAAATGTTAATATTGCATTTATAATTTTTTAATCAAGCATTTGAAAAATGTTAAATGTGCATAGAAATAATGTTGACCATGTCTTAGAAAATGTTAAGCTTGTATTTAAAAAATGTTAATCAAGCATTTAGAAAAGAGTAAAAGTGTGCATAGGGAAAATCTTAACCATGTATTCAAGAAATGTTAATCAGGCATTTGAAAAATCTTTAAATTTTGTATATAAAAAATGTTGACCATACACAAAAAATGTTGACCATATATAAAAAATGTTAACTTTTATTAAAAAAATATGTTAAATATGTATTAGAAAATTGTAGAATGAAAATCAAAAGAAACAAATAAAAACTAAAAAGAAACCAAATAGATAATAAAATTGAACAAGCAAAAGCAAAAAGCAATGAAAACAAAACAACAAATTTGATAAGAAAAAAGAAAAGAAACTTAAGAAAACAAAAAAAAATTGAATATCAACAAAGAAACAAAAAACTAAAGAATAAAAGAAAAAATGTGTAAGAAAAATAAATACTGATAAAACAATAAAAGAAACCAAGACCAACGAAAAAACTGGAAGAAAATAAAAAGGCAAACCAAAAAGAAATGAAAGGGGGAAGAAAAAAGCTGGAGAAAGCCAAAAGAAAATGAAGAAAAAAGAAAGAAAAAAACCAATAAAAACAGGAGAAGAAATGAACGTGTAAAAAAACGGCCTTTTCCTTTTAAAAGGCCACGCCCTACTTATTATACACCAATTTGATGTTGGCGCAATGGTTAGCACCATTGCCTCGCAACCTGAATATTCCAGGATCGATCCCTGGCGGGAAAATGCACTAGTGGTCTGGCCTGTATAGTGTAGCGCTTGAAGCGAGAGATCCACCGTCTCGCTTAATCTATAGCAATATAGACCAAAGGGACAGATCCAACTAATCTCGGCCATCAAACTAATTCAATCGAACGACCTAGACTGCTCCAATGGCGAGTATTCAACGTGTTTAACGTGCAATTAATATCATACCAAATATTGCACTAATTACAAAATTAACACACAAATAATAGCATATCTAATATCCGCGTGCAATTAATATATTGCCTAAATATTAACGTGTATTGCACGTGTGCATTTACTAGTGAGATATAGCTCGCGCGACACCTCCTATTTGGCGTAAAGGTCCCCCTCAAGCGACCTGGTGCGTACTACCCTCACGTGTTGGGTGTTCATATGGGCCGTCCCTTTTCCATTTTTTTCTTTCATTTTTTTTCTTATTTTGACTTTTACTTTTCTTTTTTGTTTTGCTATTTCCAGTTATTTTTCTTCTTTTTTTCCTTTTTTCGTTTTTCATATTTCATTTTTCATTTTGTGTTCTTTTTCTTATTTGTCTTTTTTCTTTTTCAATTTGTAAGCATCTTTCAAATTGGTGAACTACTTTTGAATCATGTACATTTTTTGGAATCATGCACATTTTGTTAATTCTTTTTTTCCAAATTCATGAACATTATCTTAAATAGTCAACATGTTAATATTGGCAATTTTGAAATCGTTAGTTATTTTAATTAGGAAATTTTTCATAATTCAGAACAACTTTTTTCGAAATCATGTACATTTTTATAATTCGTGAAATATTTTTACAAATTCGTAAACATTATATTCAATCATGAACAATTATCGAATTCATGAACATTTTTTAAATATCGTGAACATTTTTTGAAATCATGAACATTATTGTAAATTCTTGAATAAATTTAAAATTCTTTAATAATTTTGTAAAAAATCATGATCATTTTTTAAATCTTGAAAATTTTATTGAAATTCCCAATATTTTGGGAATTCATGAACATTTTTTCCAAGATTCATAAGTTTTTGATATTTGGAACATTTTTATATCCCCAATTAGTGAAAAAATGGGGGGGGGGGGGCGTCCCAACCCGCACATGGCCCGGCCCTAAAGGGCGCGAAACGGAGCAGCGGGGGGTACCCCCCCTCTTTTCGGTATCCTTCTAGGAAAATCCTACCTTGCCTTACGTGTGTCGGTTTGTCAAGCAAATGAACATAACGAGCGAGGCTACCAACTAATTTTGTCGTTTACCCTTCCACATATAACGGTTTTGGGAACCTCTTTCCTCACCTATTCATGACATTTTCTTGCTTTTCATTCTTTTGCTATTGCTTCTAGTGATCTTCTTTGAATTCATTTTTCATTTAAGCTTTTCCAAAATGTTCATTTTTTTAAAGAAAGGTTTGGAATTTTCAAATTTTAGAATTTCAAAAATATTTCATGGTTAAATAATTGTTTGGTATTTCAAAAAATGTCTGTGTTCTGAAATATTGTTCGGAATTTCAAAAGTATTCCAATTTGTTAAAAACTACATAAAATGGTTGCGTTTACAAAAAATATTGAGAATTTCAAAAAATGTTTCCATTTCCATAATTTCATCACCAATTTAAAAGTTCCCATTTTTAAAATTTGTTTGGGACTTTTCAAATTCCTTTTAAAATTCTAAATGATACGTAATCTCAAAAAATGCTCCTACTTCCAAAACTGTTTAGAAATCTTAAAAAAATGTCCATAATGATAATAATAATAATAATAATAATAATAATAATAATAATAATAATAATAATAATAATAATAATAATAATAATAATAAACAAAGACCAGTTGCCACTGTGACCAATTCGCCACGGTATTGGACACACAGAGCATCACATAAGACCTTCCCCGAGAAACATATAATTGGAGGAACTGGCACTATATTTCTTTACTCCATCAGTTTCCATTACGCCATGTCAGTTGCGCTGCTACGGATCGCGCTACAAAAGCGTTGTTTGATGGCAGAAAAAATAATTCTATGTGACTTTCATGAGAAGTGATCAACAAAAGGGGGTGCTTTAGTCGTGATTATCGAGTAGTTCATTTTTTGAGATAATTTTTATGCGTCCAGCCTTACCTCCTTATAACAATATGTTTATTACACACATGTTTTGGTTAACGCATGCCTCCTTAATTAACAATATATAGTTACCTTATGCTACCTCAAATGTCTTTCATGGAGGTGCGGGAAAACGGAACTAACAAATATGAAGAAATTTTAACTTAGATTCACCTGTTCTAAAACAAATGATTGGACTCCAGATACACATGCTTACTTATCTAGTCCCATGGGCTTGATCATGATCGATGAGATGAGATTTTTTTTGGCAACGAAAATGTGTGGACCATGAGAGGTGAGAAACATCTAGGGTTTGATGTGCAAAATTACCAACAATAAAAATACGAATAACATATAATGCCTTGGTTCATGAGATCATGACATAGCCATATCATTAGTTTTTTTTCTCCCGTTCTTAGAAGATTTGTTATTAAAACTGACCGAAGGATCTAATTGAGCTTTGGAAGACCAGAGAGAACAAAAAGAGTGCCCATTCATCTGATCCCGAATCAAAATCTCGAGCTCAATAGATAGTTGATAGATTCTCTTGTAGAGGAGGGGGTGTCCTTAGGCTTTTTATCTCCCAACATTCAACATGAACTTCATAATGTTGTTCAATGTTTAATTAAAATCTCTGATTCATGAAAATAATAGTTTTTTTGAAAACCTAAAAGTTTATTGCTCATATCAAAAGATTTACATCATGTAGTACAAAAGGGCAACGGGAATGAGGGTGGATCGCCATCCCAATTTAGATCTAACTTAAGTTCATAAGAATTTTATGCCAATTGATGGGCAACGTTATTCGCTTCTTGTGGGCAGTGTATAAATGAAATTCCTTCAATCAACGATGCCTTTGCAACACCCCCGCTAACATTGCAGTATATGCGGTAAAGATGTTGGCTTTCCCATTACATGCGTTGATCAATTCCAAAGAATCAGATTCGATAGTGACCTGCGTGCACCCTAAACTCGCGACAATCTCAATCCATTTCGACACTGCAATAGCCTCCGCCGAGGCAGCATCAAGAATGGGCCTTAGGTAGCTCGCAGTACCAGCCACGGTTTCCCATTGGTGGTTGTGAAGTACAACACCGACAATCCCTGTTCCATTCTCATGAAAGGAAGCATTCGTGTTTACATTATAGCAGCCGACTATTGCTTCACGAAAAAATATAGTTATTTCCCCGTGATCGAATGTAAATTGCAACTGCCTAGACCACGGCTACCCACTAAAAACACCATATTTGTACTAACCTGCCACAAAGCAGTCCCTTTGGTGGCCTTAGCCGTTCATACTTACCTTACATGTGAGACAATATACTTATGCCTAGTGTAGCAAAAACCATCGTCTTCTCTTTAGGGTCCTATGCTAGGAACCTCCTATTTAACACTTAGGGCGTGTTCGGGAGCCCTCCATGGCCGTAAAATCCTCAACTCCAACTCCAGAAATCTTCCGCCAGCTTCTCACCCACAATCCCGGAGCTAGCGATCCGTTCGGCGACACGGTTTCTAGCTCGCACGGACATGAAATACTTCACTATTAAGAAATACTAAGACGTAGGGAGCTATGGCTCTCCACAACGATTAGGAACTTCCACCCGTTCGATTCGGACATGTATGGCCTAGATCACAACTGTCATCCACGAGGCGTCCTTGTCCCATTATTACCGCGAACGGCTGACAATATTCTCGGGCCAACGTTGTCACATCCTAGCTAGCCATGCATTAGAGTGTTGCATCATGTTTACCTTTCATCGGAAACTTGAAATGGGGAAGGCAGAACCCCCAGCACCCTCCCTGAAATCAACTAGGGTTTACTAAAAATAATTTCAATGAACCTGAAATGCCCTTCTAAAATGTTCACCCTCTTTGTCTTGGGTTAGGACCTCTGGCAAAATTGGTGCACAATTTTCTAGGCCATCAAAAGGTCAGTAAATTAAATCATATGTATGTTGATTTTGGACATTTAAATACTAATAAATATTTTAAATGTTCAGATAATTCTGGATTTAAGTGAGGGCTGTTAGGAATAATCCCAACAGAGCCCACAATTATTTTCAGGATTTTAGAAAGTGCCTAAGTATTTTTAATAATGCCACAAAGTTACAGAAAAATAGAAAAGGAAAACAGAAACTAAACAAATAGGAAATACTAACCTGGCCGCAGCCACCAGCCGGCCCACCTGGCGGCCCAGCGCTGTGCTGGCCCATGCCAGCCAGCTGCTTCGTCCCCGCCAGGCAGGCAGGGAGCTGACGTCGGCGAGCGCGAGCTCGCCACGGCGCCAGCAGCTTGCCGCTTCGCGCGCCTGGACGCTGGGCGACCTCCACGTTGCCGTCCCGACCCCGTGGACACCTCATTCCCCCCTGCCTCTCTCCCTCGCTCCCCCTCCGCCATGGCCTACGCTGTTGCGCCCGCGCCACCGTGAAACCACACCCTCCGTCGCCCCCGTGCTGCTCCACCGTGTCCTGCAGCTCCGCCACTTCCTCCTCGATCGCTCCACCAAGCCACGCCCCGCCGGAGGCCCGCAAACGACTCCACCGAGCTCGTCTTCAACCTCCTGCCGATCAGATCGCCTCCGCCGCCCCGCTTGCTCCGGCTCGTCCCCGACCTCGCCGTCAACTCCGACGCAACTGCCGTGAGCGTAGCCACCTCCCCATCCTCTCTGTTCTTCTTCTCGTGCACCACAGCGAGCACACGCAGCTCACCCGCACGCGCCGCCGCCTGACCACGTCGCCGACGTTGCTCCGGTGACCATTTGGTCACGGGCATGTGCCCGTCACACTCCTCGCGCCACGTAGAGGGCGTAGGTGCTAGCGCCACATCGCCTAAGCCACTGCAGCCACGCGCACGAGCTGGCCGAGCTTCGGCCTCCGCCTAACCTCGTCGCCGGCGAAGCTCCGGCCACTCCCCGGCCAAGCCACCACCACGGCTGGATGCGGGCGAGCACCAGCTGCCCGTAGCTGCTCTCCGCGCAGCAAACGGAGCCCTGTGGGCGAATCCCGCAGCACGCCGCCGCGTCTGGCCTCGCCGGCGGCTAAACGCCGGCAGGCTTTGACCCGTTGACCGGCGGGTTTGACCCCTGATGTGGACTGGGTGGGCCCAGGTTGACTCCTCTGAGTCAATGACAAGTGGGCCCCCTCTGCTAACTAAATCTAATTAGTTTTAACCAAAATTAGTTAATTTAATTAACGGCTGACATGCGGGACCCACTGGTCAGTTTGACCTGGACGACCCAGTTGACCTCTGACGTCATCCTGACGTAATGCTGACGCAGTAATTTAATTACTGGAATTATTCTTATACAGGAAATTTCAGAAAATAGTTCAAACTTCAAAAATTCATGGAAATTAATCTGTAACTCCAAATGCAAAGATTTATATATGAAATTTGATCAGAAAAATTCAATCTTTCCACTAGTACTGGTTTCATGCATGTCAGGACAAGTTAACCTTGCTGTTTAAGCATTACAAGATGATGCACTAATGTGGGCATGTTAAATGAACTAACATTTGAACCTTGGGTTCAAATAAGCACTTTCCTTCCTGTTTTAGCTTGCATTAGGCCAAGACACTTTCATATTGCCATGTCATAGCATGCATCATAATGTTGCATATCGTCATGTGTTGATTGTGTTCCGATGTGTTTTTCGTGGTAGGTTCTGCCTCCGAGGATATTCCCGAGTATCCAACTGAAGGGCAGTATCCCACTACCACTCCATCAGGCAAGCAACCCATTGATCATTCCGATACAAACCCATGTTCTCGCTTCCGCTCTTGTTTTACTGCATTAAGACAACGCGATTCAAACTGCTGTGTGTCTCGATAGTTGAACCCACCTCCTTTGTATGACCTCTCATTGCCACAGTAACTAGATGAAATCCACTAGCATGTGTAGGAGTTGACTGAGCCATATGTGTGTGTTTCCTACCATGCTATGCTTGCTATGCTTAGAGTTGTGTCAGGTCTGGCTCATCGGGATGATGAACTAGAGAGAAAGGTTGTGTCGGTAACAAGAGTGAAGTGTTGAATACGATTTGGTAAAGGAATCGACGAGAGGCCATGTAGGAGTACATGGTGGGTTGTTTCATTGAGGCCGTCCTTAAGAACTGAGATCTGTGTGTGTGATTTAAGATTCAGCTACTACCACACATTGGGATCCTTAATTGACTCTCTCGACTTATTAACCACTCTCGTCCTCTGTCCGGGAGTTGCAAAGTAGTTTCTGGTGTTTGTAGTATGCTGGGGGCCGCACGCAGCGCTGACCATAGGGGTGGGCTATGTTGCGGTAGGCACGTGGCACGGTGTACCGATTCGCCCGTTTGGTGTCTCGGGAACCCTGCTCACATCGTTCGGGGCCGTTAGTGGAAACCTCGGCCGGACTCCCTGCAGATGGAACCCGAATAGGCGATAAACCTGGACTAGGGACTTGTGTGTTTAGTCAAGTCGTGGCCGACACCCTCGCTGGGCTTCCGCTTGAAGGTTGCTGAGTACACATCGTGTAACAGCGATAAGTGGTGGGAGCGTGTGTGAAGAAGTATACCCCTGCAGGGTATGAAACTATTCGAATAGCCGCGTCCGCGGTAAAGGACTACTTGGTCACCTATGCAGTTCATAGACAAGTAAATGGATACTACTAAAAGTCTCAAGATAAGTGTGAGTACCGCAGATGGCCCTCTCGTGGGATGACGAGAGAGGATCCACGGTGGAGTATTGTGTTGGTGATAGTGGACTCGTGTGCGGCAAATGTTTTACCAGTTGTGTCTGTCATAGAATAGCTTAGCCAAGAGTCAAAGCTGGCTTGCTGCAATAACTCCACTACCTTCTTGAGAATGTGCATGTATTGTAGGATTATGTTGTAAGACTTGCTGAGTACCTTCGCACTCATGTTGCTTTAATTAATGTTTTCAGACGACAACGCCAACCCCTCCGATGGGTTCTATGTAGACCTCGACGTTGACAAGTGACTTATCACCCAGGTGGTGATCCAAGACTTGTGAAGGGTCGATGTAGATAGACAGGCTTCGTCAAGCCTTCTTACTTTCTAGTGTATGTACTCAGACTACTTTGCTTCCGCATGTGCTTGTATGTTTGTATGACTTGAGTGTCGGGTCATGTGACTCCTACCTGTATGGATGATATGTATGGCTCTTTGGAGCCTCTTAAATAAAGTACTTGAGTTGTAGAGTTTTGTTGTGATGCAATGTTGTATTTACTCATATCGGGCATATTGTGTGTATGATTGAAATGCTTGGTATGAGTGGGATCCGACTATCTAGTTGTTTATCCTTGGCAGCCTATCATATGGGGAAATGTAGTCTAGTGCTTCTGAGCAATAGTAGTCCGCTACAGCCCGGTTCACCGGAGTCCTGCTAGCCCAGCACTACTGCTCGGAACACTTGACTGGTCGGCATGTGTTTCACTTCGTTCCTGTGTCTGTCCCTTCGGGGAAATGTCACGCGGTGTTATCCGGAGTCCTGCCTAGCCTGCTACAGCCCGGGTTACCGGAGTCCTGTTAGCCCGGTACTACAGCCCGGATTTATACGTTGTTGACCAACATGCTCGATGTGATTCATGTATGCCTGTCCTCATGGGTTAGTGCCGCCTTGGGTTCACGACTAGCCATGTCGGCCCGGGTTATCTGTCATATGGATGCTAGCGACACTATCATATACGTGAGCCAAAAGGCGCAAACGGTCCCGGGCCAGGTAAGGTGGCACCCGTGGGAGTACCGTGCGTGAGGCCGCAAAGTGATATGATGTGTTACATGCTGGATCGACGTGGCTTAGGATCGGGGTCCTGACAAACGTACAGGGCGGCTACTCTTGAAGTGGACCTGTGCGCCTTGTCGTTAACTGGGCCGACACGAGACTGGTCGTTTCTTACGGGTAGCCACGGTCCATCCACCCCCCGGAAAAAATCTAGAGCGCAACAACAGAGGAAGGCAATCCGGAAGCCGATCTGGGTGCCCTGCTTTTGAGTTGACTAGCGGAGGCAGCATAATGAAGTTTCATATGGACACACACTACTAGGGAAAAGCTTATAGGCAGACGCTTACTAGTAGCGAGGGTTTATAACCCTCGCTACTGCTACTTACTAGTAGCGCGGGTTTTTACCCCTCGCTACTACTAAGTTGATACTAGTAGCGCGGGTTTTTAACCCTCGCTACTACTAAGCGCTCTCTACCGTGCCCTCCTGGGACATGCCATAGTAGCAGCGAGGGGTACAAACCCGCGCTACTACTAAGTTGATAGTAGTAGCGCGATTTTATACCCCTCGCTACTACTAAGTACGAGGTAGGTGAAATCCCCGTATTCTTAGACGAATCCCTCCTCTCTCCCTCACTTTCCCCCTCTCTCACTTTCCTCTTCTCTCCCTCATACTCCAGCGGTGGCCGCCGCTGGTACACTCTGCTTTCTTACCCCCTCCCTCTCCGAGATCCCTCCGGTGGGCGGTCGCCGGAGCTCCTTGCCGCCGCCAAGATGCGGAAGCGCGGCCTCGGCATCCTCCTCCTCGCCGCCTTTACCGTCTTCTTCTTGCTCCAGGTCAGCCCTCCTCCTCCACCCTCTCCGATTCGATCCGGAATGCTAGCTGACCCATCCCCCTCCTCCTCCTGCAGCACGAGGGCGACTTCTCGTTCTGGGAGACGTGAACAGCCTCCCGCCGCTGCTCGTCGCCGACCTCAACGGCGACGGCCGCTGCGAGGTGCTGCTTCCCACGCGCGATGCCAAGATGCAGGTCCTCCAGCTCCCAGCCCAATTCGGGCTGGCCTCCGCGGCCGCCCTCTACGGCTTCCACGAGGCACGCGTCATGGCCGAGATCTCCCTACTCCCGGCCAACGTGTGCACGTCATGGGGTCAAGATTTTTTTTTTTGGTTTTTCAAATTAATAGTAGTAGCGCGGGTCACAGACACGTGCTACTACTAACACACGTACTAGTAGCGCGGGATGCACCGCGCTACTACTACTAGTTAGCTGTAGCGTCGTAGTAGTAGCGCAGGCACCCGCGCTACTACTAGCTTTTAACCCGCGCTACTATTAGCCTTTTTCCTAGTAGTGACTAATTGGAGACGCGTCTCCTTCCCTTCTTCCCTGCACCGGCACTCATCCATCTGCCGTCCCTTCTGCTCCTTCGTGGAAACATCAACGACGCCATCTCCCTGCACTTGTTATGTCATCTACCCTGAGTACCATGCTACCGTCAACACCTTCGCAGCATTCACGCCTGCACCAATATGCTGCTCTTCGCGCTCGACCCCAACACCTGTTCGTCCTACATACGCCCGACATATTCTGCCGCTAAACACTGAAGATTCAGTCCGCTCTGCTTCCCCTGTGATTTCGGGTAGAATTAGAAACACTGTTTTTTCAGGTAGAATTAGAAACAAATATAAGACCATTTAGTGAGGGAATATGTTGTAAAATTCCCCTAGGATGCTTCAGCTTCATGCCACAAATAAGGTGTCCAGCGTGCAGCGACACCCCCCGGTGCTCCTTCTTGGACCTCATTGCCTCTGTCCTAGATCATCGCTGATTCAAGGGTTTTAAGGTCTGATTTTCCTTTTGATTTCTTAACTCTTTCTCTTTTGCAGTTGTTAGTTGGGAATTGCCCTTTTGATTTGTGAACTATGCCTGTTTTATCATTACCGCACACCGGTGGCTTCCATAATCTCCTTGTAGTTGTTTGCAGGATCATCTTTCAAACTAGGATTCTCGAGAAGTTTACATTACTGTAGAACTCGCCCCTTCCCGGTGTTGTTGCTTGTTGATTCCATTATGCAAACTCATTACCATTTTTTCCATATTGCTTTTTTTCATATGTTTCTTTTCCATATTGTGACTCAAATATTCTAGAGAGTATTGCTTTTTTTATAGGTTGTCACCGAGTCGGCCATGATTCCTTTTTCTAAAGCATAGTTGTACACTTGCAAGTAGAGTATTTGGTTTCATCACGTCGCGAGGACTAAAAACATATTTGCTTGAAGAGGTAATGCATTGCTTGAGGCTCTATGACCTAACTTAGGCCACGTTATTGGGTTTGGTTCAAAAGCACAACCATGCTTAATTTTTTTATTAAGTTCTAAGTCATTTATATGTGTCTTTTTTTATTGTTACTAGCAGACATTCTAACAAAATTTGATATTCTGAATATATTATATAGTCTATTTCTTTGAAGCTTGAATCACTAAGAAGGATAAAATGAGAAATACTCGTATGATAGAATATACTAGCTATACTCGCGCGGCGGCACGCCGCGCCCCGTCGATACGTGGTGTTTATAGATGATGTTTTTGTTGTATATAATTAATTTTTTAATCAAAGTAAGAATACTATGTGGATAAAGAAAATTCTCAAAATAGAAAGTAATGCTTAGAAGCAAACTTGAAAGAATACATTTATTGTCACCATGTATGGTGCATCTTAAACAACAGGATAACACAACACCATATTTATTCCTAACCTACACCATTCTACTTTCATTTTTGGTCTACATCATTCTAGTTGACATCACTGTGCGATTGGTTCCTGTAATGAAGTAGTAGAGGGCATTTGCAATTTGTTCCATGCAAGATGGTTTGGCGCATGTGTATGTAATGATTGGATCATTCATCCGGAAAAAATGATTGCATAATTAGTATGTGCGCAGCGAGGATACTTGCAGAATGAAATTATTTCTTTGTCACATATTTTAGCCAGAACTCTAGTCTCCCTCTTGAATTCATTTTGTTGGGTAGTTATTTGCTGACGGGCCATGTTGAATTGCCATTGTTTGGTGCATGCATTCTCTTGTGTTGAGAGTAGACTTTGCTTTGTGACCTCAAGTGTATGGTAGTTGTGAGACTACATGGAAATTGTGATCACCGTTAGTGATGGTGTAGTGAGAAAACTGTATTCCAAGGCTATCTGGGCAGTTTTTTATTTGGCTGCATCCAGAGTTTTAGTTAGCTAACCTGTGAATGTAGCTTTGTGTCAAAGTCGCCTAGTTGATGTGGCAGTGTGATGAAGCTAAATTCACAAACTAAGATTCTGCGCTCCAAAATATGACTGGCAGATGAAGGAGTCTTTGAAGAACATGCACGTAAAAAATGTAAGCTCTTTATAAAGGTAGTCTACTGCGGAAAATATTGGATACCGAAAATGACAACTTACACCAATATCCTGCATCATCATGTTGACATAGTAAGTATTTTAACATGGCTTGAACATGGCAGTACGAACTTTACAATCTTCGTACAAATAAAATCTGGCCCAACATGCACAAAGAGATGGCTCAACAGACAGAATGCCCCAAATCCCATCCAAAATTGATGTGCAAAACTGCCGGGCGCATCTACGATCGTACCCAGCCAGATCCCCCACTAACTGCATGTGTCAACACCTCATTGATCAGTTTTAGGCTGTAAATTTTCTTAAAAAAACCCACACACAAATTCATAGTGAGAAATAGAGAACTTAATCATTGACATGCACGTATCTGCCACGACATGGATTAAATTGAATAACAAAAAGATTTAAAAATATGAGGAAATAGATGGAAACAAGGACCAACATAAAACATAAAACTTAATGTGAATATGTTTCAAACATTCAAACATCCGAGAGCAGCGGCGCCTTCACAATTAATATTCTCTGTCAAAGTTCTGAAGAGAATACCGGGTCAGATCTCTGCTGCTAAACCGCGACAGAACCGAGTAAAAATTTATAATCTTCAACACCTCATATATAAAAATATGAAATACCATACAATGAACACAAGATTGCATAAAATAACATTATTCGTTATCTGGTGTCTTGATGAAAATACATAATTTGAAATACAATGTCGGAAACTTAACAGTGAAGAATCGCCTTTTAAATTCTTCATAGAAGGGAACACATAACCAGATAATTGAAAATAATATCATACTAACAATAAATCCTTATACACAATTGTTTACAATACTACTTTTTATTTCAATTAAAACTGGTTGCTTTTTCGCATTCATTCATTATGCTTAACAAACATATTTCAACTTTATACATTTCAATGTGTCAATGATAATATTTTTTATATAAAAAGGAAAAAGATTAAAGAATAAACTTATAAATATACAAAATTAGTAGCATAAGAATCTTATCTGTATTACATGACCTGTAGTTAACGCGCGTAAGTCTGCAAATGGAAATCCAGCCAAGCAAATAAAATGAATTAGCTGATAAAAATCAGGAGATGTTGTACCTACTGAAAGGAGAAAGAGGAAGCGTCATACTCCATGAGACACGAACCCACAGAATAGGAAATATCACATGAATTGAAGGAAGGAGATGAACTTCCACTATACGTGCCTGGGAGGAAGATTAACAGCATGGTAGCGTGCGAGAGGAACGTCGGCACATGGAGGCGCTTGTTTCGTCAGGTCGTGAGGGAGGCGCGCGGGTGTCCATGGGCAGCAAAGCATGCAGGTGGGGCTTGGAGATGGCAATGAGAAGTAGCTCCCCGGCGACGGTTTTTCTCGGTGGAGCAGCTTGAACTGTGCAGCCGGCTCCGCCGTGGTGGTGGTTGCTGGTCCTTCATCGTAGATACCCGACGGTGGCACTGGCGCCACTCCCGCTCGAACGGCGAGAGACAGGCTGGAGGAAGTCTTGATGGGTGTGGACCATGATGCAAGTTCTCTCTCTGCAGAGCAGGAGCGGCATCGGCTCGACAAGACTCTTGCCTAGTATAGGCCCTGATGGCGGCGACAGAGCCCCGCTCTGCAGCTGCATCCTGGGAGATCACTGGTCCTTGTGCAGCCCACTGACTGCACACCCATCAGCCTGTTGTTGATGTCCCGGACGGCTTCCAGTCTTTCCACGGCTCCCCTGCAGCAGTAGGGTACCACGAACTGCAGCATGAAAAAGAAAGTAAAATTATGAGATAGGAAAGAGATGGGCAAGCAACAACAGCGAGTGAGCGAGAACATCAAGAACAAATAAAGAACGACAACTTATATAGGGCCGCTTCCGAGTGACTGACCGGTAGGCCCGGGCAATCCTACCAAATCCCGCAACAGTCGCGCGCGCGATACGTGGCGAAAAGGTGGCGCGGAGATCGAGGAGGCTCCGTTCTATCCCATCCGATTACTGCGGCCGCCTCCGTCCCGCGCGCTTCCCAAAATTCAAATCCCGCGAAATCCGCCGGCTGCAGAACAATTCGTCAGACGGAAGATCTCCTTCACACCGTCACTCGGAACTTTTCAAGTAAAGAAACTCACTCCACAAGAAACTATGAATGGATCAAGGCGACTGGAAAGGAAGTTGCCGTCGTCAGCTAGGTCCCTTGATCCGAAACAAGATATGTTCAAAGCATGAAAAACGAGTCAGGGAAGCTTTCAACTCCTTCCCCACTCAAACCTCGATCCATTCGGGGGCTAATGATGAAGCCATGTACCTAGGTTAGGGTCATGGACCTGTCCTAACTACCCTACCCAAGGACATCCCTAGAAGAAATCACCTTTCAATCGACTTGGAGGTGTTCCACTCGACGGACTCGAAGACACTCGACCACGAAGCAACCACTCGACCAAGAAGCAATCACTCGACTGCCAGGAGACCTAAAGTCACTCCGCACGCAAACGGTCGGTCATTAAGTAGCCTTTATGGTCATCATAGCACTTTATTAGAGGCGTTACCAGTAACGCCCAGCCTTAATGTACTTTAAACCCTGCATAACTGAGGGCCGGAGGGGTCTGGCAAACTCTATATAAGCCACCCCCTCCTCAGTGTAAAGGGTTCGCACCCCTGTAACTCATACACACATAATCTAGTCGACCGCCTCCGGGCTCCGAGACATAGGGCTGTTACTTCCTCCGAGAAGGGCCTGAACTCGTAAACCTCGTGTGCTTACTACTGCTCCATAGCTAAGATCTAGCCTCTCCATACATACCCCCCTACATTACTGTCAGAGTTAGAACCACGACAGTTGGCGCCCACCTTGGGGCTGGAGTCTTAGCGCCTAGTTGGAGAAGTAGCGATTTTTCCGATCCCTTTGATCATGGTTTCGGGCGGAGATTTGGTGGAGGGCCGCGAGATCCATCTCGGCGCGCTCACGTTCATCGCCGACGACTCCGCTTGGCTTCAGGAGGCTCCACTTGACGTCGATGGGCTCCCCGTCCGCGGGGCGACCCACTTTCGCGCATGCGTCCGTGGAGTCCTTTTGCGGCAGCCGTCGACCCAGTATCGGTCGGCTCCTATGGCGTCCTCCCTCCCTGTCTCCCGCCGGCGCAAGCGCTCCGGTGGGTCGAGGCTTCAGAGGTGGGTGAGACATGCGGTGGCCCGCCAGTCGGCCATCCCACAAGTCGCGGCGATCGAGCCCGACGAATCCCTCTACGGCCTGTTCGACCTATCGACTGGCTCCGCAGAGACCGCGTCTGAATGTGACAGCAGTGACCCAGCGGCGGAGGTTCTGGTAATCGATGGACCACGCAGTCCTCCCGGTTTTCCCCGCACCGATGGAGGCGCAGGTGGAGGCGACCCGTCGCATCCCCATGAGGAGTATCTCCCCGAGCCTCTCACGTTGCTGCAGAGAGAAGAACTTCGTCGCCGGAACATGGATGCACTTCACACTCCTATCGTTGGAGAAACTCCCGAGGCCCGTGCCTTGGAGAACGCGCGCTTGGCTAACTTGGCTGAGCGCACTCGACTGGAGAACCTCCAGCGAGCACTCAACGAGCGAGCGCGTCAACGGGTTCCAGAATCCAGTCGACGTAAGCTCTTTCCGCCCCCGCAGGTATATCGAACTCCGATCCAGAATTTAGCAGCTGCAGCCCGTATAGCAGAGTCAATTCAGCCCTCCCAGTCAGAGGCCGGCAGAGGCTTGTTGCAGATCAGAGCGTTACTCCGGGCAGCAGGAGTCTAGAATTCCGCTGTTTCTCAGTTGCGGAACAAGATCCATAGTCGATCCATTGCAGCAGACACAGTTCAGTCGGCCCACAGCCCAAGATCGCCCCCGAGGCGTGAGGGACGTGGAGACCGGCGTGATCAGCACAGGAATCGTGAGCAGTACGATCACCGATTCGATCGTGACGATCGACGTCGAGTGCCCACACCTCCCCCGAGGAGTGGGTCATATGTGCCTCGACAGCAGGATGATAGACGCCCTCATAGTGTTGGGCGGAGGATTCCAGTCGACCCCAGGGAACCAGGCTTTGATGCGAGATCCATTCTCGTTCAAGGTTTGGTCGACAGGAACAGGGCTCACCAGGAAGGCCACGACAGAGATGCGCCTACCAGTAGTCGAGTACATGTTTCAGGGCCGGAGTGCTTCAGTCGAGCCATCAGAGCCGCTGTGATTCCTCCCAACTTCAGGTTGGCGACTGGAGTCAGTAAGTTCATCGGAGAGTCCAAGCCCGATACTTGGCTCGAAGATTACCGAGTGGCTGTCCAGATTGGCGGTGGTAATGATGAGGTAGCCATGAAACACCTGCCTCTCATCTTAGAGGGCTCGGCCAGAGCATGGCTGAATCAGTTAGCACCCAACAGCATTTACACTTGGGAAGATCTCGCCCGAGTGTTTGTCACAACATTTGAAGGAACATGCAAGCGACCTGCAGGTCTTACAGAACTGCGGTCTTGTGTGCAGAAGCCGAATGAAACTCTGAGGGATTACATCCAGAGATGGATCACGTTGCATCACACAGTTGAAAATGTGCCTGATCACCAAGCAGTCTGTGCCTTCAAAGAAGGCGTCAAGTACAGAGAAATGAATCTGAAATTCGGTCGAACCGGAGAGATGTCTCTGAATCGGATGATGGAGATTGCCACCAAATATGCTAATGGTGAAGATGAGGATCGACTCCGGAGTGGCAAGCATAAGTCAGTCGCCCAGGAAACCGGAGGAAATTCCAATCGGAAACAGAAGCGGAAAGCCGAGCCAGTTGCTCCTGGAGAAGCCCTGGCTGTAACCCAAGGAAAATTCAAGGGGAAACCCAAGGGACCTTGGAACCCCAAGAAAGTTAAAGACCAAGACGGAAATGATGTGTTGGATTTGCCGTGTCACATCCACACCAAGAAAGATGAAGAGGGTAAACTCATTTACCCGAAACATACCACTCGACAGTGTCGGCTCTTGATTCAGCAGTTCCAGGGCAAACAGTCCAAAGATAAAGAAAAGGAGTCGGACCAAGTTGAGGACAAAGAAGATAGTGATGATGGATATCCCCTGGTCAATTCCACCCTGATGATTTTTGCTGATGTTGAAAGCAAAAGTCGACTGAAAGTTATAAACCGTGAGGTAAATATGGTTGCTCCGGCAACACCCAGTTATCTGAAGTGGTCTCAGACTGCCATCACATTCGACCAGTCCGATCACCCCACGCACATTGCCACCCCTGGGAGGCAAGCTTTGGTGGTCGACCCAGTTGTCGAAGGCACTCGACTGACCAAAGTCCTGATGGATGGTGGCAGTGGTTTGAACATACTGTATGCAGAGACATTGAAAGGAATGGGCATTCCGATGTCCAGACTTAGTACCAGCAACATGAGTTTCCATGGAGTCATTCCTGGGAAGAAAGCCGAGTCACTCGGCCAGATTGCTCTTGATGTGGTTTTCGGTGATTCAAAGAATTACCGCAAAGAAAAGTTAACATTCGAAGTTGTGGATTTCCAGAGTGCTTATCATGCTATTTTGGGAAGGCCAGCTTATGCACGCTTCATGGCTCGACCATGTTATGTGTATCTCAAATTGAAGATGCCCGGTCCCAAAGGTGTGATCACTGTTACGGGCAATCGGAAGAAGGCAGAAGAGTGTTTTCAGAAAGGTTCAAAGATTGCTGATGCTCAGATGGCAGTGGTCGAGCTGCAGGAGTATCAGAAGACTGCGGATCCGAGTGATTTGCTTCGTGCCAAGAAGCCCGCTTCAGAATCAGTTTTCCAGTCCTCTGGTGAAACGAAGCCGGTTAACATTCACCCGACCGATCCCAATGCTGCTCCGACTCATATCTCAACAACACTCGACTCCAAATAGGAAGAAGCTCTCATCCAGTTCCTCTGTGAGAACTGGGACATCTTCGCATGGAAGCCTTCTGACATGCCGGGGGTTCCCAGGGGACTGGCTGAGCACCGTCTACGAGTCGATCCAAAGGTTAAGCCTGTCAAAGAACATCTTCGACGGTCCGCCGTCCAGAAGAGAAAGGCCATTGGCGAGGAGGTGGCTCGGCTCTTGGCAGCAGAGTTCATCTGAGAAATTTACCACTCCGAGTGGCTCGCCAATGTTGTCATGGTCCCCAAGAAGGACAAGTCACTTCGCATGTGCATTGACTTTAAACATATCAATCGGGCCTGCCCGAAAGATCATTTTCCTCTCCCCCGCATTGATCAAATAGCTGAATCGACTGCGGGATGTGAGCGACTGTCTTTTTTAGACGCCTATTCCGGGTACCATCAGATCCGTCTGTATGGACCCGACGAGATCAAAACAGCTTTCATCACTCCATTCGGGTGCTTCTGTTATGTTACCATGCCATTCGGCCTCAAGAATGCCGGAGCCACGTTCATGAGGATGATTCAGAAGTGTTTGCTCACTCAAATCAGTCGGAATGTGGAAGCATACATGTATGATATTGTGGTCAAGTCACGGAAGGGTTCCGACCTGCTGACTGACCTTGCTGAAACCTTTGCCAACCTCAGGAGGTATGATATCAAGCTCAATCCATCTAAGTGCACATTCGGAGTTACCGGTGGAAAGTTACTCGGTTTTCTCGTTTCCGAACGGGGAATCGACGCCAATCCAGAAAAGGTTGGAACTATACTACGGATGAAACGTCCTGTGCGCGTGCACGATGTCCAAAAGCTTACAGGTTGCTTGGCCGCTTTAAGTCGATTCATCTCTTGTCTCGGTGAAAAGGCATTGCCTCTTTACCGACTGATGAAGAAGTCAGACAAGTTCGAGTGGACTCCAGAAGCTGATGCAGCGTTTGCAAAGCTCTGCTCTCCACCCAGCCGGTGCTTGCTGCCCCTATCAGCAAAGAGCCTTTGCTGCTTTACATTGCATCACGGGACAAGTCGTCAGTACTGTGATTACGGTCGAGCGGGAAGAAGAAGGAAAGGCCTTCAAAGTTCAGCGCCCAGTATATTATGTTTCTGAAGTTTTGACTCCATCAAAGCAAAGATATCCTCATTATCAGAAGCTTGTATATGGGATTTATATGACCACGAAGAAGGTTGCACATTACTTCTCTGACCATTCCATTACAGTCATCAGCGACGCTCCATTGTCAGAGATTTTGCACAACAGAGATGCAACTGGTCGAGTGGCAAAATGGGCGATTGAACTCCTTCCCCTAGATATCAAGTTTGAGGCAAAGAAGGCTATCAAGTCCCAAGCAATTGCAGATTTCGTCGCCAAGTGGATTGAACAGCAACTACCGACTCAAGTTCACTCGGAGCACTGGACCATGTTCTTCGATGGGTCTAAGATGCTGAATGGTTCCGGTGCTGGGGTAGTATTGGTTTCCCCCCGAGGAGATAAGCTCAGATAGGTTCTCCAGATTCACTTCGATTCCTCCAATAACGAAGCAGAATACGAAGCACTTTTGTATGGGTTGCGCATGGCCATTTCACTCGGCGTCCGTCGCCTCATGGTCTATGGCGACTCAGATTTGGTGGTTAATCAGGTGATGAAGGAGTGGGACGTCAGAAGTACAGCCATGACTGGTTATTGCAATGCAGTGAGAAAGTTAGAGAAGAGATTCGAGGGGTTAGAGCTTCATCACATACCCCGACTGAAAAATCAAGCAGCAGATGATTTGGCAAAAATAGGTTCCAAGAGAGAAGCCATTCCCAGCAATGTGTTTTTGGAACACATCCACTCGCCGTCAGTACAGGAAGATCATTTTGCTGATGAAGCCCCGCAGCCAAAGAGCGCCACGGATCCGACTGAAGTCAAAATTCCAGCAGTGATCGACCTAATCATGGAAGTCTTGGTAATCACCCCCGACTGGACGATACCGTACATCGCGTATATCCTAAGGAAAGAACTCCCGGAGGACGAAGAAGAGGCTCGACAGATCGTCCGTCGATCCAAAGCCTTTACAGTCATCAAGGGACAGTTATACAGAGAAAGCGCGACTGGAGTCAATCAGAAGTGTATAACACCGGAAGAGGGTCAGATAATCCTTGATGATATCCACTCGGGGACCTGTGGTCATCATGCATCCTCTCGGACAATTGTGGCTAAAGCATACCGAGCGGGATTTTACTGGCCGAGAGCAAATGAAATGGCAAAAGAGATAGTCGACAAGTGTGAAGGATGCCAGTTCTACTCCAATATGTCGCACAAACCCGCGTCAGCCTTGAAGACCATTCCACTCGTCTGGCCCTTCGCTGTTTGGGGACTGGATATGGTTGGACCATTGAGAACGGGCAGGAGCGGTTTCACGCATGTGCTTGTGGCAGTCGACAAGTCCACCAAATGGATTGAAGCTAAGCCTATCAAAAATCTTGATGCTTGCACTGCTATCAGTTTCATCAGAGAGTTGATACTCAGATATGGAGTCCCGCATAGCATCATCACTGACAATGGGTCAAACTTTGATTCAGACAAGTTCAGCGCTTTCTGCGCCTCTCAAGGCACACGAGTCGACTACGCTTCAGTCGCTCACCCCCAGTCGAATGGACAAGTAGGAAGGGCAAATGGTCTGATTCTCAAAGGGATGAAACCCCGACTGATGCGCGATCTCAAGCACGCAGCAGGCGCATGGGTCGATGAGCTCCCATCAGTTCTTTGGGGATTAAGGACCACCCCAAATCGGTTGACTGGAAGAACCCCGTTCTTTCTGGTCTATGTAGCGGAGGCAGTCTTGCCGAGTGATTTGCTTCACAATGCACCCCGAGTCGAGCTTTACTCCGAAGATGAAGCAGAACAAGCCCGGCAAGACGCGGTCGACCTCCTGGAAGAAGAAAGAGAAATGGCTATGATCCGATCGACCATTTATCAGCAAGACTTGCGTCGATTCCATGCCCGAAATGTGAAGGGTCGAGCCTTCCAAGAAGGAGATTTGGTCCTCCGAGTGGATCAACAAAAACCACACAAGCTCGCTCCTACTTGGGAAGGCCCCTTCATCGTCACCAGAGTCCTCCACAATGGAGCGTATCACCTTTACAATATTGATCGCCAGATTGATGAGCCACGAGCTTGGAATGCGGAACTGCTCCGCCCCTTTTACACTTCAGTTCTCACTCGGATGAGATGTAATAAGAAAAACTTTTGTAGTCTATTTATCAAAGACAAGAGTGTTACAATTTTTCCGATAATTGTTGTTGCTTTTGTTTGCGTGTGAAATCCCCCAGTGGGTGGCTTAGTTGCGAATCCGTTTCACCTAAGTCTGTAAAAAAAATCCTACCGAGTGGTGAGCCAGCCTCCCACTCGGAGGCTTAGCTGCGAACCCGTTTCGCCTAAGTGTTTAAAAAACCTACCGAGTGGAGAGCCAGCCTCCCACTCGGAGGCTTAGCTGCGAACCCGTTTCGCCTAAGTGTTTAAAAATCCTACCCAGTGGAGAACCAACCTCCCACTCGGGGGCTTAGCTGCAGTCCAGTACTCGCCTAAGTATTTAAAATCCTACCGAGTGAAGAGCAAACCTCCCACTCGGGGGCTTAGCTGCAGTCCAGTACTCGCCTAAGTATTTAAAATCCTACCGAGTGGAGAGCAAACCTCCCACTCGGGGGCTTAGCTGCAGTCCAGTACTCGCCTAAGTATTTAAAAATCCTACCGTGTGGAGAGCAAACCTCCCACTCGGGGGCTTAGCTGCAGTCCAGTACTTGCCTAAGTATTTGAAATCCTCCCGAGTTGAGAGCAAACCTCCCACTCGGAGGCTTAGCTGCAGTCCAGTACTCGCCTAAGTATTTAAAATCCTACCGAGTGAAGAGCAAACCTCCCACTCGGGGGCTTAGCTGCAGTCCAGTACTCGCCTAAGTATTTAAAATCCTACCGGGTGGAGAGCAAACCTCCCACTCGGGGGCTTAGCTGCAGTCCAGTACTCGCCTAAGTATTTAAAATCCTACCGAGTGGAGAGCAAACCTCCCACTCGGGGGCTTAGCTGCAGTCCAGTACTCGCCTAAGTATTTGAAATCCTCCCGAGTGGAGAGCAAACCTCCCACTCGGAGGCTTAGCTGCAGTCCAGTACTCGCCTAAGTATTTAAAAATCCTATCGAGTGGAGAGCAAACCTCCCGCTCAGGGGCTTAGCTGCAGTCCAGTACTCGCCTAAGTTTGAAAAATCCTACCGAGTGGAGAACCAGCCTCCCACTCGGGGGCTTAGCTGCAGTCCAGTACTCGCCTAAGTATTTAAAATCCTACCGAGTGAAGAGCAAACCTCCCACTCGAGGGCTTAGCTGCAGTCCAGTACTCGCCTAAGTATTTAAAATCCTACCGAGTGGAGAGCAAACCTCCCACTCGGGGGCTTAGCTGCAGTCCAGTACTCGCCTAAGTATTTAAAATCCTACCGAGTGGAGAGCAAACCTCCCACTCGGGGGCTTAACTGCAGTCCAGTGCTCGCCAAATATTTAAAATCCTACCGAGTGGAGAGCAAACCTCCCACTCGGGGGCTTAGCTGCAGTCCAGTACTCGCCTAAGTATTTAAAATCCTATCGAGTGGAGAGCAAACCTCCCACTCGGGGGCTTAGCTATAGTCCAGTACTCGCCTAAGTATTTAAAATCCTATCGAGTGAAGAGCAAACCTCCCACTCGGGGCTTAGCTGCAGTCCAGTACTCGCCTAAGTATTTAAAATCCTACCGAGTGGAGAGCAAACCTCCCACTCGGGGGCTTAGCTGCAGTCCAGTACTCGCCTAAGTATTTAAAATCCTACCAAGTGGAGAGCAAACCTCCCACTCGGGGGCTTAGCTGCAGTCCAGTACTCGCCTAAGTATTTGAAATCCTCCCGAGTGGAGAGCAAACCTCCCACTCGGGGGCTTAGCTGCAGTCCAGTACTCGCCTAAGTATTTAAAAATCCTATCGAGTGGAGAGCAAACCTCCCACTCAGGGGCTTAGCTGCAGTCCAGTACTCGCCTAAGTACAGAACACGTCCCAATCCGCAAGGATGACGAGGTGCAAGTCGACTGCTAGCTTCTCCTTCGGAGCTGCACCACAAATACAAAGTTGTTTCGAGTGAGGAAGAAGCTCCACTCGACAAGCCATCCATGAAGATATTCAATGATAAATCGAGTTCGGATAAAACCCAAAGGTCCCAGACCGCGGATCAAAGTACTCGAGCCTTCAGCTCGAAAGAGTTTAACGGTTACAAAATCCACTCGGCATTCCGAGGCAAATTTAAGGTGAAGCATAAAAGTTTTTTATTCCTCAGGCAGAGGACTGGAAGGGGCGACGAACTGGTCCAAGTCGATCCCGTCAGCAATTCGAGTGGCAGCAGCGATAAAGGTCTCCATGAAAATTGTGCTTCCTGGTATTGGCAACCTGGATAGCAACCAGCTTTTCTTCTCGCGCCTCCTTGCAGTGAACACGGACCAGGGACAGAGCAACGTCAGCACCGCACCTCGCGGAGGATTTCTTCCATTCCTGCACTCGACCTGGAACTTCATTCAGTCGAGTCATCAGAGACTCGAGATCATTTTGAAGCGTCGTTCTAGGCCAGAGTGAGGTGTCGATCCGTGACACCGCAACCTTCAATCGAGCAAGGTAATCAACCACGCCGGCAACACGAGACTCCAGTCGGAGCACGTTCATAGCAGCCTCATCCTTCACTGGAGAATTAATGGGGTCCAAATCTGTCTCCACTCGACTGGTCTCCTCCTCGAAGTTCTGGAAGAATTCTGTAAACACAATTCAAAGATAAGTCAGCGACTCTGCATGAGTTTGGTGACAACAAGTCAGTCGGGTAGGAGTGATTACCCTCAAGCATGACGAACAGCTTCTTGGCGAGTTCACTGAGATAAGCCTCCAGATCGTTCTTCTTCCCTGCCAGTTCACTTGCCTTGTCACCCAGAGCTATCTTGTCATTCTTCAGACGGCTGACCTCGTGGTTAGCCGCGTCGAGAGCGGTTTTTAGTCTAGAGTTCTCCTTTTCAAGGGTACCGACTGAAGCCAGTTTTTCTTCAGCAAGCTTCGTTTTGTTCAAGGCTTCCTTCTGCGCTTCGGCAAGGTCATGGTCCTTCTTCTTCAGAGCCTCCTCCATTTTATCTGTGAAATGTCAAGTGAGATCAACATCAAGAATGGGCAGAAAAGAAAAGGACAGTCGTCAAATGCTCACCAGCCATACCTTTTGCTTCGTCTCTCGCCTTCTGCAAGTTTTCCTGGGCAAGCTTCAAATCAAGGTTGAGATGGATCTGTTTGTTCTCCAATTCAGTATAGTGAGCCACAAGATCGCAGGATTTCTGCGAATAATCAGTCGACATATGTCAAAGGTAGGTTGCTTCCGAGCAACTAAGAGAAAAATTATGACGGTTCTAAGATCACAGCCGAATCAAAAATATTCGACAGTAATCTCGGGGACTACACCCAGTGGGTGCACTCAGCGTGCCCCCACTGGTTTGACCAAAAAAAAGTCGACTGTCCGTAGTCGACAATGCCCAGTGGGTGCTCTCAGCGTGCCCCCACTAGTTTCAAGATTCCATTCGACATGGCCTGACCAGACCGAGTGAAGAAGTTCAAATAAAGCAAAACAATATAAAGACTACAGTCGACTACCAGCAGTCCACCGTAGTCTCGGGGACTACACCCAATGGGTGCACTCAGCGTGCCCCCACTAGTCCAAAGTATTCAATCGACACACCTAGTGGGTGTACAGATACAAAGATCTTCGGAAAAGAGAGTCTTCAGATAGCATATCCTAACAGAACAAGCGGTGATCGACTGACCTGGACATTGCTCTGAAGGGTTGAACTCGCGTCATAAGATGCTTGGCTAGCTTCCCGGACCACCTTCACTTGCTCCATCATGATTCCCGCCTGGCGTATAGCCTCCTTAGCGGCACCCACTTGATCCTCAGGGACGTGGTGTGTGGCAAAAAGCAAAGGCGGGTCTGCAGTCAGCGATGAAGGCCGGACACTCGTCAGAGGCACAGCAAAAGACACAGAAGTCCGAGTGGTATTACCACCCTCCTGAACTACAACCTCAGGCACTGATGTGGTTTGTGGGGTCTTGCCAGTCGACGCCTTCCTATTCCTTCTCGCCCTCAGCGGCACTTCGACATCATCATCAGGGAGGTCAATGACATGAGGAGGAGCTATAAGAAAAATCCAAAGTTAAAAACGAAAAGCCCAATCGACCAGAAGAGACCGTCAGTCGACTAAAAGCGGAACATCAGAAATTATACCGGGGTCGGAGGTAATAGCATCTTCCATCTCCTGGTCATCGTCCTTGGCAGAGATTTCAGAGGTAGCAGCACTGCAAGTTTCGAAAGCCAGACGGTTTATTCAACGAATCGACCAAGAGTCCGTCCATGACCACAAAAGAAAACAAGTTCTATTGTTACCCGGAAATGGTGGGAACAGTCATCTTCATCTTAGGCAGGGCCTTTGGCGGCTTGGACGGCGTCGCTCATGGATGCTTGGGAGCTTTTTCTATTGGCGTTGGGGAAGAAGTCCGAGGGCGCTTTGACGACTGCCCAACAGGGACAATCACCTTACCACGTTCCCGCACAGGATCGTGTGTAAGCTTGGATCGCCTTTCCGAGCACGGAGGTTCGACCTCTTCCTCCTCCTCTTCACTGGAGTCGTCGTCGTCATCCCCCTCCCCTTCGCCGTCAGATTCCCACTCCTCTCCACTTTCGCCTCCGATCGCCTCCCCCTCCTCAACCTGCTCCTGTGCTCCGTTGGGCGTCGAGTACATCTCAGTAATAGCCTGGAAGACAGCAAATGAGACAAAAGTCAATCGACTGATTCAAAGAAGACAAAATAAAGGAAGCGAGATTACAGTCAGAAATGCAAGATCAGACCTTGTCTACTTCGTAAGATTGGTCGAGTGGAGGAATCCTCCTAGCTCCTCGGGGGTTGTCCTTGTTCCCTGTGATACTCGACAGCCACCCTTCCAGCATCTCGTCGGTGACCTCCTCCGGATGAATCCGAGTGGTGTCTTCGAGGCCCGAATACATCCACATCGGGTGGTCACGAGCTTGAAGCGGTTGGATGCGCCTCCGGAGGAAGACTTCCAACAAGTCCATGCCAGTCACCCCCTCACGGACAAGCTGAACCACTCGACCGACCAGCACTTTGACTTGCGCCCTTTCTTCTAGCGTCACTTTCAAAGAGGGAGGTTTTTCTGCTCGGTTCAGAGAGAAAGGGGGAAGCCCAGTCGACTGTCCTGGGGTCACCTGGTCTTTATAGTAGAACCAGGTCGACTGCCACCCGCGGACCGACTCGGGAAAAGTGATGGACGGAAAAGAGCTTTTACCCCTCATTTGGATCGCCAGACCCCCGCACAACTGAATCACTTGCGTCCTCTCATCACTCGACTTGGCTTTCTTAACCGACTGAGAACGGCAAGTGAAAATGTGCTTGAAGAGCCCCCAATGGGGGCGGCAACCCAAGAAATTCTCACACAAGGAAACAAAGGCAGCAAGGTACACAATGGAATTTGGAGTAAAGTGATGGAGTTGCGCTCCGAAGAAGTTCAAGAAGCTCCGGAAGAAAGGATGAGGAGGTAGAGAAAATCCGCGATCAATATGGGTAGTGAGGAGGACGCACTCACCCTCACGAGGCTGGGGTTCGATCTCGCTCCCCGGGAGGCACGCAGATTCGTGGGGAATGAATCCCCCCTCAACCAGATCATCAAGATCATCTTGCCGAATCGCCGAAGGCATCCAGTCGCCCTGGATCCAGTCCTTGGGCAGAGCGGACCTCGAAGAAGATCCGCCCTAACCGGACTTCTTCGCCTTCCCCTGCGTCGTCGCCTTCTTCGCGCGCTCCAGAGCCGCCGTCTTCTCCTTCGCCATCGTCGCCGAAAAAGCTCGAATGGGCTGGCAGCACCGAGGCGAGAGCGGAGGTGGCGGAAGATTTTGCGAAGGAAGGGGAAAAAGTGAGGGCGTACTGTTCAAAAACCCTGGGCCGGCAGCTTATATAGGGCCGCTTCCGAGTGACTGACCGGTAGGCCCGGGCAATCCTACCAAATCCCGCAACAGTCGCGCGCGCGATACATGGCAAAAAAGGTGGTGCAGAGATCGAGGAGGCTCCGTTCTATCCCATCCGATTACTGCGGCCGCCTCCGTCCCGCGCGCTTCCCGAAATTCAAATCCCACGAAATCCGCCGGCTGCAAAACAATTCGTCAGACGGGAGATCTCCTTCACACCGTCACTCGGAACTTTTCAAGTAAAGAAACTCAATCGACGAGAAACTATGAATGGATCAAGGCGACTGGAAAGGAAGTTGCCGTCATCAGCCAGGTCCCTTGATCCGAAACAAGATATGTTCAAAGCATGAAAAACGAGTCGGAGAAGCTTTCAACTCCTTCCCCACTCAAACCTCGATCCATTCGGGGGCTAATGATGAAGCCATGTACCTAGGGTAGGGTCATGGACCTGTCCTAACTACCCTACCCAAGGACATCCCTAGAAGAAATCACCTTTCAATTGACTTGGAGGTGTTCCACTCAACGGACTCGAAGACACTCGACCACGAAGCAACCACTCGACCAAGAAGCAATCACTCGACTGCCAGGAGACCTAAAGTAACTCCGCACGCAAACGGTCAGTCATTAAGTAGCCTTTATGGTCATCATAGCACTTTATTAGAGGCGTTACCAGTAACGCCCAGCCTTAATGTACTTTAAACCCTGCATAACTGAGGGCCGGAGGGGTCTGGCGAACTCTATATAGGCCACCCCCTCCTCAGTGTAAAGGGTTCACACCCCTGTAACTCATACACACATAATCCAGTCGACCGCCTCCGGGCTCCGAGACGTAGGGCTGTTACTTCTTCCGAGAAGGGCCTGAACTCGTAAACCTCGTGTGCTTACTACTGCTCCATAGCTAAGATCTAGCCTCTCCATACATACCCCCTACATTACTGTCAGAGTTAGAACCACGACACGTAAGTCTACAAATGGAAATCCAGCCAAGCAAATAAAATGAATTAGCTGATAAAAATCAGAAGATGTAGTACCTACTGAAAGGAGAAAGAGGAAGCGTCATACTCCATGAGACACGAACCCATAGAATAGGAAATATCACATGAATTGAAGTAAGGAGATGAACTTTCACTATACGTGCCTGGGAGGAAGATTAACAGCATGGCAGCGTGCGAGAGGAACGTCGGCACAGGGAGGCTGTCAGGACCCCGATCCTAAGCCACATCGATCCATCATGTAACACATCATATCACTTTGCGGCCTCACGCACGGTACTTCCACGGGTGCCACCTTACCTGGCCCGGGACCGTTTGCGCCTTTTGGCTCACGTATATGATAGTGTCGCTAGCATCCATATGACAGAGAACCCGGGCCGACATGGCTAGTCGTGAACCCAAGGCAGCACTAACCCATGAGGACAGGCATACATGAATCACTTCGAGCATGTCGGTCAACAACGTATAAATCCGGGCTGTAGCACTGGGCTAACAGGACTCCGGTAACCCGGGCTGTAGCAGGCTAGGCAGGACTCCGGATAACACCGCGTGACATTTCCCCGAAGGGACATACACAGGAACGAAGTGAAACACATGACGGCCAGTCATGTGTTCCGAGCAGTAGTGCTGGGCTAGCAGGACTCCGGAGAACCGGGCTGTAGCGGACTACTATCGCTCAGAAGCACTAGACCACATTTCCCCATATGATAGGCTGCCAAGGATAAACAACTAGGTAGTCGGATCCCACTCATACCAAGCATTTCAATCATACACACAATATGCCCGATATGAGTAAATACAACATTGCATCACAACAAAACTCTACAACTCAAGTACTTTATTTAAGGGGCTCCGAAGAGCCATACATATCATCCATACAGGTAGGGGTCACATGACCCGACACTCAAGTCATACAATCATACAAGCACATGCGGAAGCAAAGTAGTCTGAGTACAGACACTAGAAAGAAAGAAGGCTTGACGAAGTCTGTCTATCTACATCGATCCTTCATAAGTCTTGGATCACCACCTGGGTGATAAGTCACTCGTCAACGTCGAGGTCTACATAGAACCCATCGGAGGGGTTGGTGTTGTCGTCTGAAAACATTAATTAAAGCAACGTGAGTACGAAGGTACTCAGCAAATGTTACAACAGAATCCTACAATACATGCACATTCTCAAGAAGGTAGTGGAGTTATTGCAGCAAGCCAGCTTTGACTCATGGCTAAGCTATCCTACGATAGACACAACTTGTAAAACATTTGTCGCACACGAGTCCACTATCACCAACACAATACTCCACCGAGGATCCTCTCTCGTCATCCTACGAGAGGGCCATCCGCGGTACTCACACTTATCTTGAGGCTTTTAGTAGTATCCATTTACTTGTCTATGAACTGTATAGGTGACCAAGTAGTCCTTTACCGTGGACGCGGCTATTCGAATAGTTTAATACCCTACAGGGGTGTACTTCTTCACACACGCTCTCACCAATTATCGCCGTTTACACGACATGTACTCGGCAACCTTCAAGTGGAAGCCCAGCGAGGGTGTCGGCCACGACCTGACTAAACACACAAGTCCCTAGTCCAGGTTTATCGCCTATTCGGGTTCCATCCGCAGGGAGTCCGGCCGAGGTTTCTACTAACGGCCCCAACGATGTGAACAGGGTTCCCGAGACACCAAACGGGCGAATCGGTACACCGTGCCACGTGCCTACCGCAACATAGCCCACCCCTATGGTCAGCGCTGCGTGCGGCCCCCAGCATACTACAAACACCAGAAACTACTTTGCAACTCCCAGACAGAGGACAAGTGTGGTTAATAAGCCGAGAGGGTCCATTGGTTTCAGGCCCAATGCGTGGTAGTAGCTGAATCTTAAATCACACACAGAGATCTCAGTTCTTAAGGACGGCCTCAATGAAACAACCCACCATGTACTCCTACATGGCCTCTCATCGATTCCTTTACCAAATCGTATTCAACACTTCACTCTTGTTACCGACACAACCTTTCACTCTAGTTCATCATCCCGATGAGCCAGACCTGACACAACTCTAAGCATAGCGAGCATAGCATGGTAGGAAACACACACATATGGCTCAGTCAACTCCTACACATGCTAGTGGGTTTCATCTAGTTACTGTGGCAATCACAGGTCATGCAAAGGAAGTGGGTTCAACTACCGAGACACACAGCAGTTTGAATCGCGTTGTCTTAATGCAGTAAAACAAGAGCAGAAGCGAGAACATGGGTTTGTATCGGAATGATCAATGGGTTGCTTGCCTGATGGAGTGGTAGTGGGATACTGCCCTTCAGTTGGATACTCGGGAATATCCTCAGGGGCAGAACCTACCACGAAAAACACATCGGAACACAATCAACACATGACGATATGCAACAATATGATGCATGCTATGACATGGCAATATGGAAGTGTCTTGGCCTAATGCAAGCTAAACAGGGTGGAATGTGCTTAATTGAACCAAGGGTTCAAGTGTTGGATCATTTAACATAACCATTTAAGTGCATCATCTTGTATTGCTTAAACAGCAAGGTTAACTTGTTCTGACATGCATGAAACCAGTTCCAATGGATAGATTGAATTTTTTTGATCAAATTTCATATACAAATCTTTGCATTTCGAGTTACAGATTAATTTCTATGAATTTTTGAAGTTTGGACTAATTTCTGGAATTTCCTGTATATAAATAATTCCAGTAATTAAATTACTGCGTCAGCACTACGTCAGGATGACGTCAGAGGTCAACGGGGTCGTCCAGGTCAAACTGACCAGTGGGTCCCGCATGTCAGTAATTAGTTAAACTAATTAATTTTAATTAAAACTAATCCAGTCAGTTAGCAGAGGGGGCCCCACTTGTCATTGACTCAGAGGAGTCAACCTGGGCCCACCCAGTCCATGTCAGGGGTCAAACCGCCGATCAACTGGTCAAAGCCTGCCGGCGTTTAGCCGCCGGCGAGGCCAGACGCGGCGGCGTGCTACGGGATTCGCCCTCAGGGCTTCGTTTGCTGCGCGGAGAGCAGCTACGGGCAGCTGGTGCTCGCCCGCATCCAGCCGTGGTGGTGGCTTGGCCGGGGAGTGGCCGGAGCTTCGCCAGCGACGAGGTCAGACGAAGGCCGAAGCTCGGCGCTAGTGCGCGTGGCTGCAGTGGCTTAGGCGATGTGGCGCTAGCACCTATGGCCTCTACGTGGCGCGAGGAGTGTGACGGGCACAAGCCCGTGACCAAATGGTCACCGGAGCAACGCCAGCTACGTGGTCAGGCGGCGGCGCGTGCGGGTGAGCCACGTGTGCTCGCTGTGGTGCACGAGAAGAAGAACGGAGAGGATGGGGAGGTGGGTATGCTCACGGCAGCTACGTCGGAGTTGACGGCGAGGTCGGGGACGAGCCGGAGCAGGCGGGGCGGCGGAGGCGATCTGGTCGGCAGGAGGTTGAAGACAAGCTCGGTGGAGTCGTTTGCGGGCCTCCGACGGGGCGTGGCTTGGTGGAGCGATCGAGGAGGAGGTGGCGGAGCTGCAAGACACGGTGGAGCAGCACGGGGGCGACGGAGGTCGTGGTTTCACGGTGGCGCGGGCGCATCAGCGTCGGCCATGGCGGAGGGGGAGCAAGGTAGAGAGGCAGGGGAAATGAGGTGTCCACGGGGTCGGGACGGCGACGTGGAGGTCGCCCAGCGTCCAGGCGCGCAAAGCGGCAAGCTGCTGGCGCCGTGGCGAGCTCGCGCTCAGCGTCAGCTCCCTGCCTGCCTGGCGGGGACGAAGCAGCTGGCTGGCATGGGCCAGCACAGCGCTGGGCCGCCAGGTGGGCCGGCTGGTGGCTGCGGCCAGGTTAGTTTTTTTCTATTTTGTTTCCTTCTCTATTATTTTGTAACTTTGTGGCATTATTAAAAATACTTAGGCACTTTCTAAAATCCTGAAAATAATTGCGGACTCTGTTGGGATTATTCCTAACAGCCCTGACTTATTTCCAGAATGATTTGAACATTTAAAATATTTATTAGCATTTAAATTTCCAAAGGCAACATACATATGATTTAATTCAGTGACCTTTTATTGACCTAGAAAATTGTGCACCTATTTTGCCAGAGGTTATAACCCAAGACAAAGAGGGTGAACATTTTAGAAGGGCATTTCAGGTTCATTGGAAATGTTTTTAGTAAACCCTAGTTGATTTCAGGGGGGTGCTGGGGGTTCTGCCTTCCCCATTTCAAGTTTCTGATGAAAGGTAAACATGATGCACACTCTAATGCATGGTCTAACTAGGGTGTGACAACTCACCCCCACTCGAAAGAATCTTGTCCCGAGATTTAGGATCCGTCGGAAAGAAGGTGGGGTACTCGAGTCGAAGACGATCCTCCCTTTCCCAAGTAGCCACTTGCTCGGAATGGTGTGATCATTGAACTTTGAGAAACTTGATATTCTGGCGTCGAGTGGTACGCTCGGCTTGATCAAGGATACGAACGGGGTATTCTCGATATGTGAGGTTATCTTGGAGATCAAGCGTTTCGTGGTCCACTCCACGGATAGGATCCGAGAAGCAACGCCTGAGTTGAGAAACGTGGAAGACATCATGAACTCTGGAGAGACGCGGAGGTAGTTCCAGTTGGTAGGCAACCTCCCCTCGTTTGGCGAGAATGCGAAAGGGTCCAATGTAACGAGGAGCCAATTTGCCTTTGATACCAAATCGATGGGTTCCCTTTAAAGGTGTAACCCGAAGGTAAGCCGTCGGCTTATGCTTGCGGTCATACTGACTCTTTTGTCGAGATTGGGCTGTTTTCAACTTCTCACGAATAATGCGAACCTACTCTTCTGCATCCTGGATCATGTCCGGGCCAAAGAGTTGTCTCTCGCCGGTTTCTGACCAGTTAAGAGGCGTTCGACATTTTCGTCCATAGAGAACTTCGAAAGGAGCCTTGCCCAATCTAGCTTGATAACTGTTGTTATAAGCGAACTCGGCGAATGGAAGGCACTTCTCCCAATTCATACCGAAAGAGATGACAGAAGCTCGGAGCATGTCCTCCAGAATTTGATTGACTCGTTCTACTTGACCACTTGACTGAGGATGGAAGGCGGAGCTAAAGGAGAGACGAGTTCCCATAGCATTTTGGAAACTTTCCCAAAATTGGGAGGTGAAAAGTCTTCCACGATCTGAATTAATTTCCAATGGAACACCATGGAGGGACACTATTCGAGAGATGTACAAGTCAGCTAGCTGGCTAGCGGTTATACTCTCGCGAACAGGTAAGAAGTGGGCTACTTTGGAAAGACGATCGACAGCAACAAAGATAGCATTATTCCCTCTCTTGGTCCTGGGAAACCCGGTAATGAAATCCATACCGATTTTATCCCATTTCCATTCAGGAATCTCCAATGGTTGAAGGGTGCCAGCAGGCCGTTGATGCTCTGCTTTAACGCGACGACAGACGTCGCAATTTGCAATGTATTGAGCGATTTCTCTCTTCATCCTAGTCCACCAAAACCTCTGGCGTAGGTCTTGATACATTTTGGTATTACCAGGATGAATGGTGAGAGGGGATTCATGAGCTTCCTTAAGGATCAATCGCCTCAGGTTGCGTACTTTGGGAACCACTAGGCGGTCCCCAAAGAACACGACACCTTGATCATCAATGGAGAAACAATCTGCAACTCCCTTCTTGATGTTTCTCTTGATACGGGAAATTCCCGGATCCACCTTCTGTGCCTTGATGATCTGATCCGTAAGGGTAGGTTTCGCCACCAGGGTGGAAAGGAATCCTCGAGGAACAATGTGAAGGTTAAGCTTACGAAATTCCTCGTGGAGAAGTGGTTGACTTTGTTGTAACATCAGATTGTTACAATAAGACTTACGACTTAGTGCATCAGCCATGACATTTGCTTTGCCTGGGGTGTAAGTTATTCCTAAATCGAAATCTGTAATCAACTCGACCCAACGTCTTTGCCTGAGATTCAAATCCGGTTGGGTGAAGATGTATTTCAAACTTTGGTGATCAGTGTAGATTTCGCAACGATTACCAAGAAGGTAATGTCGCCAGGTTTTGAGTGCATGGACTACAGCTGCAAGCTCTAGATCATGTGTGGGATAGTTATCCTCATGTGGACGCAACTGTCGAGAAGCGTAAGCAATCACATGACGATCTTGCATGAGTATGCAACCTAGTCCTTGTCGCGAGGCGTCGCAATAGATAACAAAGTCCTTAGAAAAATCTGGTGGTACCAGTACGGGAGCAGATGTCAGGCGTCTTTTCAGTTCCTGAAAGCTGAACTCGCACTGCGGGGTCCACTCGAACTTTTTATCTTTCTTGAGGAGTTCAGTTAGAGGCTTAGCAACTTTGGAGAAATTCTCGACGAAGCGGCGGCAGTAGCTCGCTAGACCAAGAAAACTCCGAACTTGCTTGACCGTTTCAGGTGGAGTCCAGTCAAGGACGGCTTGAACTCGCTCGGGATTGACAGCAATGCCCTTGCCAGAGATTACATGGCCCAGATAGGTCACTTCTGGCAACCAGAATTCACACTTGGAGAATTTGGCATAAAGGCGACGCTCTCGAAGTTTCGTCAATACTAGCCTTAGATGTTCGGCATGTTCCTCCTCATTCTTGGAGTAGATGAGTATATCATCGAGGTAAACCACGAAGAATTTATCCAGGTACTCCATGAAGATCGAGTTCATCAACCGAGAGAAGGTGGCTGGAGCATTGGTTAAACCGAAGGACATGACGGTGTACTCGTATTGGCCATAACGAGTAACAAAGGCCGTTTTGGAATGTCCCCGTTCTTGATTTTGATTTGATGGTAGCCCAACCTCAAATCCATTTTGGAAAAGACTGAGGATCCAGCGAGCTGGTCATACAGGTCATTGATCCTGGGGAGCGGATACTTGTTCTTGATAGTGACCAAATTGACGGGTCGGTAATCTACAACCATCCGATCCGTTCCATCCTTCTTCTTGACGAAGAGGACGGGGCAAGCCCATGGAGAAGAACTAGGACGGATGAAACCCTTTTGCAAGGACTCATCGAGTTGTTTCTTAAGCTCGGCTAGTTCTAGGGGTGCCATCTTATAAGGTCTTCTAGAGATTGGGACGGTCCCTGGGACAAGGTCTATCACGAACTCGACATCTCTGTCAGGTGGAACACCTGGCAGTTCCTCTGGAAAGACATCCAGGAAGTCACGAACTACCGGAATATCTTCAAGGTCTGTAAGGGGGTTGGCATTTAGAGAGTAGAGCTGACGCTCCGACACTCGGGTCAAAACATGGACTGTCTTGCCCGATGGATGGGTGAGTTGAACAGTTCTAGTAGAGCAATCAATCTTAGCCGAACTATACCTTCAGCCGGACTCTAGGACTATGAAGATGCAAATTTGAAGACTTTGTCCCGTGTCCCGAAGGATCTTTTCTTGGCGTGGAAGGCAAGCTAGGTGTGCGGATATTCGAGATCTCCTACCATTGTAACCGACTCTATGTAACCCTAACCCTATCTGGTGTCTATATAAACCGGAGGGTTGTAGTCCGTAGGACAACCATCATCATACACAATCATACCATAGGCTAGCTTCTAGGGTTTAGCCTCCTTGATCTCGTGGTAGATCCACTCTTGTACTACCCATATCATCAATATTATAGCCTATGGTATGATTCTGTATGATGATGGTTGTCCTACGGACTACAACCCTCCGGTTTATATAGACACCGGATAGGGTTAGGGTTACACAGAGTCGGTTACAATGGTAGGAGATCTCGAATATCCGCACACCTAGCTTGCCTTCCACGCCAAGAAAAGGTCCTTCCGGACACGGGACGAAGTCTTCAACTTTGCATCTTCATAGTCCTGGAGTCCGGCTGAAGGTATAGTTCGGCTATCCGAACACCCCCTAATCCAGGACTCCCTCAGTAGCCCCTGAACCAGGCTTCAATGATGACGAGTCCGGCGCGCAGATTGTCTTCGGCATTGCAAGGCGGGTTCCTCCTCCAAGTTCTTCAAGAAGATTATAAACACCACCGAATAGTGTTCAGCTCTGCAAAATAAGTTTCCACATATTGCCATACAGAGAATAATATTAACACCAATCAAATCTGCTGACGTATCCCGTAGTGCGTCATAACACTGCGGCCAAGCCTTCTATACAAATTGTTTTCATTGTTCCACCTCAGCTCGTTTAGCGAGGCGGTTCCCTTGGCACGTCTTGTCGAAGCAGAGATCATGTGCCCCCCTTTAACGGGATTCTCATTACGGACGTGGGTAACCCAACCACGCCATTTACCGCGGCGTTTGGGAGGCAAGTGAGTTTTATTAGGTAGGTGAGGACGCCTAACCACACCTGCTTATATAAAGGGATAAGGATTCGCCTTTTTAACCTACGCCTTCTTCCTCCTTTGCCCATCCATCTCTCGCGCACTTAAGCTCCAACGCCCAAGTCCGCTCTTCCTTCCTCAACCTCCTCCAACAATGTCCGGAGCGGGAGGCAAGTGGATGGTCTCCTCCGTTACAGAGGCTCAAGTAAAAAGGCTAAGGAAAGCCGGATACTTGTCCAAGGACATCCCGCATCGGCTTCCTGATAAGGGGCAGCTTCTTCCTACCCCAAGGCCCCATGAGAGGGTAGTTTTTCTTCCCCACTTCCTCCGCGGACTGGGCTTTCCACTTCACCCCTTTGTCCGGGGGCTCATGTTCTACTATGGCCTGGATTTCCACGATCTGGCCCCGAACTTCGTTCTCAACATCTCGACGTTTATCGTCGTGTGTGAGGCCTTTCTCCGCGTCCGCCCCCACTTCGGCCTCTGGCTCAAGACCTTCAACGTCAAGCCCAAGGTGGTGTCCGGCACCCAGGCGGAGTGCGGAGGCGCTATGGTTGGCAAGATAGCCAACGTCCTCTGGTTCGTTGGCTCCCTCGTGGAGTCCCTAAAGGGATGGCAGGCTGGGTGGTTTTACATCACCGAGCCCCGCGATCCGAAATGGGTCGCGGCCCCTGAGTTCAGATCCGGACCCCCCACGCGACTCATGTCCTGGAAAGAGACAGGCCTGTCGTGGGGCAACGAGGAAGAAGTGACTGGGTTGCAAACATGCATCCAGTCCCTAGTGAACAAGCCAATCCGGCTTGCCAACATAGTCCAGGTCATGCTCGTTCGCCTGATCCTCCCGTGCCAAGAACGGGATTTTACTTTGTGGGAATTCGACTCGGCGCAGCACCAGACCCTTAGCAGGCTCTTCGACACGACGTATGAAGATGTCTGGAAGGTGCTGACCAAAGGCGCCGAATCCCCTACGTCCGCCTCAGAGGATCGCGGATACAGCTCGCAGCGTATCACTGGCGAGGTAAGCTATCTATGCCTTTGATAGGTTCGTTAAGCTCTTCTTCATAGATTATCTCTACGCGGGATCTAAACTCCCTTTTACCTTTGACAGGCTTGGCTGGAGATATCCGGATCGATTAACTGTCCGGCTCCTCTGCCCGAAGACCCGGCCCCAGCTCTCTTGGTGAAGCTAATGGCTCCGGCACCTTACGTGGTGCCGGAGAGGAAGGCCAAGAAGAAGAAAACTACCGGGACTCGAAAAAGTTCCCGCAACATGGTGGTGTCGGACTCGTCATCCGACGAGTCCGCAACGCCCTCCTCTCGTGAAAACGAGAAGGAGGAACAAGGAAGCTCTCCCCCTCCAGCGAGGGGAGCAAAGAAGAAGAAGGCCGCCCCAACAGGGGAGGCCGAGGGGTCAAGGAAAAGGAAGACCCCTCCGCCGGACTACTCCCACGACGCCGAAGAGGGCGGAGAGGAGTGGCCGGACAGAACCAAGCGTCCGGCGAAATCGTAAGTATTTATGTATCAGGGTGATTCATGATATCCTTTTAGTGTGCGGCTTTCCCTGATATCGCACATATTTTATGCAGCCCGCCCCAGGACGAACTCGACGACTCGTCGAGCGGTTCCCTGGATTCTTCGGACGTGAACTCTGTTCCGCCCGCGGTCTCCCCCCGCGGGGCGGACGACGCCGAAGTGGCGCCCCGCCAAGCTTCGGGGCAGGAGGAGACGGTCCTGGAGGAGCCACAAGGCAATCCTCCGGACCCCAGGAGTGAAGGGGATAAAACCCTCCAGGGATCCAAGTCCGGCCTTGTGCCGGACACCGCGCCGGACTCGACAGTCCCGGTCCGCGGTGGGCAAACTCCTTCTAAGAGGAGTAAGCCATCTGAGCCGGCGGCCTCCGTCCAACCGGAGGCGCCGGACAACCTGCTGGAGGTGCTTAAGGGCACCGCCATCGATGAGGAGCACAGTACTGTTATGAGTACGGTGATCCAAAGGATTCAGTCCGCCAAGAGCGGACTGAATGAAGCTTGCGCTAGCCTTCTAACAGGCTTCGAGGTAAGCAAAAATATGTCGATTTATTTACCGCATAGACAGTAGCCCCTGATGCTCTGTTCGGTGTTCGGAAAGAAAAGCCGGATAGAGGATCTAATAATTTTCGCGGGAGTCTAACAAAAAAATGTCAAATATGCGTATGCAGGCTTCACTGCTGTCCACCGCCGCACTGACTGCGCAGGTGGATGTCCTGAAACAGGACCTCGGGCGGACCGAGCAAGAGCTCGGCCTTGCCAAACGGCAGCTCGAGGAGAAGGAAGGTAAGAAATACCTAAAAAAGAAAAAGAAGAAAAAGGTGCCTATAGAGAGGCTTGATTGCAGAAAGAAGTAACAGGATTGTACTGCTTATTGTAGGGGCCACTACCGAGGTGACAACCCTGAAGCAGGCGCTGGCTGAGGCCGAGAAGAAAACGGCCGAGGAGCGCACCGAGCGAGAGAGGCTTGGGGTTCAGGTCGGCGAGGTGCAGCAAGAGCTGCAAACTCTCATGAAAAAACATGAGGGTTTGGAGCTTGAGGCGAAAGCGCAAGCATCCGAGCTCGCGTCGGCCATCGAGACCGCCAAGAGTTCCAGGGCCGAAGCCCAAAAGGCCCTCCAAGAGTTGGAGAAGGTGAAAAAAGATAGCAACGGGTAAGGCATTTTCAATGCAGAGTAGGAATATAAAATTAAACTACCTATTACTTACCCGAATCCAGAGTTCTCCAGGGGCGTTCGCCGATCTTCCCCGTAGCGTATCCGACGCCGCCGCGTTCTACCGAGCTGAAGAGGGCAGCTCGACGGAGAGCGTGTTCTGGTCTCAGTATTCTGAGGCCGGACACCCTGTGCCCTTAAGCGATCAGCTGAAACAGCTGGTCGAGCTCCACAAGGCGACCGAACAGGCCATGAAGGGCTTACTAGTTCGGCTGTGGCCTGGAGAGGCCCTGCCTGGGAGATATTTTGGGTTGGTGCGGCGGCTGGTGGAGGCCTGTCCACGGCTTGAGGTCATTAAGCGCTCCGTCTGCATTGAAGGTGCCCGGAGGGCCCTTTCCCGTGTAAGGGTACACTGGGGTAAGCTGGACGGAGAGAAGCTGGTGAAGGACGGGCCGCCGCAGGGGAAGGAGCATCGCAAGCCCGAGAACTACTACAAGGACGGTCTTGCCAGAGCCCGCCTTGTCGCAGATGAATGTGCTAAAGATGTAATATTTGAGTGAACTCGCTCGTTTGTATCCTGTGCGCTGAAAACTTGTTCATATGCGCAAAGCAATGCTTGTTTAATTTAAAATATTATTTTCTGTGCGGCCGTTTATAAAAAATTGAGAGATGGCGAGTCGTCGGCTTCTGCCCCCATGCCACTAGTGCTGGGGTGTTCGGGATAAACCTGAGGGCTCTTGTTCCCATAGTTGGGTCCTTCGAGGGAGGCGCTCAGCACAGCGAACCAGGCAATCAGACTATAATGCTTGAACACTCTCACTTAGCCATAGAACGTTATAATTTTAAATTTCGGTGAAGCCCCTAGTTCGGAAGGCCGAATTCGGGGCGCTATCCACGCCTTTGGCCGGACATAGCCAGCTCCTCGCTCAAAGCGGCATAAGCCTTTAAGGACTCGAAAAACCTCTCGAACAGTGACCGGTCTCGCGCCTTATCATGACAGTCTGTTTTAGCTTTCTCCACTGAGGTGCCCAACCCACCCGATCTGGGGCACAATCGCAGTGGTTCTCCTAGTGCTACCTTAGCCGATAGAGCGGAACGTAAGGTACCAAAACATAGGAGCCGGGCAAACCCAGCATGTGACCAAAATCATGACTCGGAGCCGATGCATATAGTGCTATAAGTTCGAGGTGCCGCACTTGTGAAAGTGTACGGACTTCTCACACCAGATAAAAGGGTAATGAAGCCCCTGGCGTGGTTTGTCGTACCATGGTGTACGGGTGCGATCATGTTATATCATAAACACATATATTCAAAGGGGAAAATGCAAAAAATAGACAAAAAGCTATGCATTGTTTTATAAAGAGGCTATTTATCAAAGCCGAACGATACAAGTAGTGCGATAAGCAAAGAAGATATTAGACTATTTAACATGTCCTGACCAGGCACAGGCCGCGGAATTTAGAAACAGATATATCGCTCAAAATAGAGACCACCTGAGAGTTCCGGAATGCGGCGTAGATTTGTCTGCTTTCCTGGATCTTGCATCGTCTGTGCGGCAACGCAGCTGAACAGGTTGTCCAGAGTATGGAGTCCTGAAATTAAAAAGGAAAAAACCCGGCAGCCCCTAGTACGTTTGACGCCGTTTTGTAGGCATGCCGTTAACGTGCCCCTCCCCCTGTGCCCATGGAATTTTAAGGGCGTAATTGTGTACTCGAGGTACTTGCTCCGCTATGTTGCGATGGCTGGGGTCGGGGCCGTATTGCTACGCTTGCTCTGATCATGCCAGGTGGTCTTGTTGTAGGTTACTCCGGGCGCGCTTTGCATTGTCCAGTTTTTTAACGGCCGGACTGGAGATTTGCCTTGAAAGGCTGCTTTGTACTTCCGCTGCGAGGGTCGCCGTGTGCTCTTCCGTATGGATGGAGCGTTCTGTGTTTCCGCTGACCGTAATTACTCCTCGAGGGCCTGGCATCTTGAGCTTGAGATATGCGTAGTGCGGCACCGCATTGAATTTAGCGAATGCGGTTCGTCCGAGCAGGGCATGATAGCCACTGCGGAACGGCACTATATCGAAGATTAACTCTTCGCTTCGGAAGTTATCCGGAGATCCGAAGACCACATCAAGTGTTATCGAGCCTGTGCAATTGGCCTCTACACCTGGTATGACGCCTTTAAAGGTCGTCCTTGTGGGCTTGATCCTTGATGGATCTATGCCCATTTTCTGCACCGTATCCTAATAAAGCAGGTTCAGGCTACTGCCGTCGTCCATGAGGACTCTTGTGAGATGAAATCCGTCCACGATTGGGTCGAGGACCAGTGCGGCAAAACCGCCGTGACGGATGCTAGTGGGGTGGTCCCTTTGATCGAAAGTGATCGGGCAAGAGGACCATGGGTTGAACTTTGGGGCGACTGGCTCCATCGCGTATACGTCCCGTAGCGCACGCTTCCTCTCCCGCTTGGGAATGTGGGTCGCGTATATCATGTTCACCGTCCGCACTTGTGGGGGCCCTTTCTGTCCATTGTTGTTCGGCGGCCTGGGCTCCTCCTCGTCGTCGTTGTTCATCCCCTTGTCCTTATGTTCGGCTCTTAACTTGCCTGCCTGCTTGAACACCCAACAATCCCTGTTGGTGTGATTGGCTGGCCTTTCGGGGGTGCCATGAATCTGGCACGAGCGATCGAGTATCCGGTCCAAACTGGACGGGCCCTGGGTATTCTTTTTAAATGGCTTTTTCCGCTGACCGGATTTATAGCCTCTGAATCCGGCATTGACTGCCGTATCCTCATTGTTGTCGCTGCTAACGCGGCGCTTTTGATTATTTCGACGTGACCTGCCACTTTTGTCCTTGGTATCCGAATTACCGGTCTTCTTCGATAAGTTGTTGCTGCGAGCTAGCCAGCTATCTTCGCCCGCGCAAAAGCGGGTCATGAGTGTCGTGAGGGCTGCCATGGTTTTCGGCTTTTCCTGTCCCAGGTGCCGGGCAAGCCACTCGTCACGGATGTTATGTTTGAAGGCTGCTAGGGCCTCTGCGTCCGGACAATCGACTATCTGATTTTTCTTTGTTAGGAACCGTGTCTAGAATTGCCTGGCCGATTCTTCTGGCTGCTGAATTATGTGGCTTAGGTCGTCGACGTCCGGTGGCCGCACATAGGTCCCCTGAAAGTTGTCGAGGAATGCGGCTTCCAGGTCCTCCCAAGAACCAATTGGGTCCGTTGGTAGGATGTTAAGCCAGTGCCAGGCTGGTCCTTTAAGCTTGAGGGGTAGATATTTGATGGCGTGCAGATCATCGCCATGTGCCATGTGGATGTGAAGGAGATAGTCCTCAATCAATACTGCCGGATCTGTCGTACCATCGTACGACTCGATATTGACGGGTTTAAAACCCTCTGGGATTTTATGATCCATTACTTCGTCTGTGAAGCATAGTGGGTGTGCGGCGCCCCTGTACTGGGCTATGTCGCAACGCAGTTCGGAAGAGTTGTGCCTGCTGTGTTCGGCCCGACCGGATTTATTGTGTCCGGAGTGAAGATCATCACGTGTCTTCGGGCGTCCGCACGATCCAGAGATCGATCTTGTTTGCTTTGCTTTATCCTCCAGTACGTCTCGCAGGTCTGGCTCGTTTTCCCGTGCCTTATTCGAGCGGCACCGGGGCATGGCTTGCTGAGGGGCTCGATAGGCCTCCCTATCGCGTCCACGGGGTGGCCGGTCTGCCATGTCATATGCTTCCCCCTCTAATTGGGGTAGCGGCCTGCGCTTAGGATAATTTTTGGAGGGGCGCACGAGTTCATACTCTTCGGCCGCAAGGACTTCCGTCCATCTATCAGCTAGCAGATCTTGATCAGCTCTAAGCTGTTGCTGCTTTTTCTTTAGGCTGTTGGCCGTGGCTAGAAGCCTGCGTTGAAAACGCTCTTGTTCGGCGGGGTCTGATGGTACGACGAATTCGTCGTCGTCGAGGCTTGCCTCGTATTCGGAGGGAGGCGTGTAGTTATGATCCTCAACCTCTTGCTCTGCCGCTCTCTCCTGAGGGCTGGCTTTTCCATCTTCCTGCGCCGAATCTTGCTGGTTCTGGTGTTCTTCGGCGCTATCCGGGGTAGCATTATCTCCCGTGCCGGAATCACCGTTTCTGCTGTGGCGGGATTTAGAGCGGCGCCGTTGGCACCGACGTTTTTGCGGTTTTTTCGATGTGTCGTCTTCCGCTGCTCCATCGCCATTCGCATCCTTTGGAGCATCCACCATATATATGTCAAATGACGAGGTGGCAGTCCAGCGCCCTACAGGTGCTGATTCTTGTTCGTCTCCTCCTTCGTCGTCCATACCGTCGAAGTCTTCGGAGCCGAAGTCAAGCATGTCGGTTAAATCGTCGACAGTGGCTATTAAGTGGGTGGTGGGTGGGCTTTGAATTTCTTCGTTGTCCGAATCCCAACCTCGCAGACCATAGTCCGGCCTGGTCTCTCCTGATAAAGAGAGAGACTTGAGAGAATTCAGGATATCATCGAAAGGTGAGCACTAAAAGATGTCCGCGGCGGTGAACTCCATTACAGGCGCCCAATCAGATTCGATCGGCGGGGGAATGGGAGGCTCGGAGTTCGGAGAAGAGTCCGGCTCCTTGGAGTCCTAGACCGTGCGGAGTACGGGGCTGGCGTTCGGCTCGATCGCCTTTGAGATCGCAGCCCCCGAGGTGACGTCCAACCGTTCATCCTCAGAGAATGCAGCGGGCTCCGAGTCAAAGATCGGGGCCGGAGCGTGTGCGGCCTCCAGGGTGCTATTCGGGGACAGAGCTATATCATGCCCCTCGAAATAGCGCGGCGCGCTAGGCTGCGGCTCGAACCCGTCGAAGATCAAGTCTCTGCGGATATCAGCCGTGTAGTTTAATCTTCCAAACCTGACTTGACGGCCAGGGGCGTAGCTTTCGATCTGCTCCAGATGACCAAGCGAATTGGCCCGCAGAGCGAAGCCGCCGAAGACGAAGATTTGTCCGGGGAGGAAAGTCTCACCCTGGACCTCATCATTGTTGATGATCAAAGGAGCCATCGGGCCTAAAAGCGACGACACAGAGGAACTCTCAATGAAAGCACCAATGTCGGTGTCAAAACCGGCGGATCTCGGGTAGGGGGTCCCGAACTGTGCGTCAAGGTCGGATGGTAACAGGAGACAAGGGACACTTTATTTTACCCAGGTTCGGGCCCTCTCGATGGAGGTAAAACCCTACTCCTGCTAGATTAATATTGGTGATATGGGTAGTACAAGAGTGGATCTACCACGGGATCAAGGAGGCTAAACCCTAGAAGCTAGCCTATGGTATGATTGTGTATGATGATGGTTGTCCTACGGACTACAACCCTCCGATTTATATAGACACCGGATAGGATTAGGGTTACACAGAGTCGGCTACAATGGTAGGAGATCTCGAATATCCGCACACCTAGCTTGCCTTCCATGCCAAGAAAAGATCCTTCCGGACACGGGACGAAGTCTTCAACTTTGCATCTTCATAGTCCTGGAGTCCGGCTGAAGGTATAGTTCGGTTATCTGAACACCCCCTAATCCAGGACTCCCTCACTGACGCTCCGACACTCGGGTCAAAACATGGACTGTCTTGCCCGATGGATGGGTGAGTTGAACAGTTCTAGTAGAGCAATCAATCTTAGCGTAATGGGCTGACATCCATTCCATACCCAAGATGATGTTTATGTCCGAGGACTTGAGAGCTATTAGTGACGCGAGGAAGACCAATCTGTCGACAAGAATTTCATTTCCATGGCTGATTCTAGAGGTTTGCCACTTAGAACCAGGGGTTTGAATTACCATGGAGGTGGGCATGTCACAAAATGTGGTGTTGTGCAAATGAGCATAGCTCTCAGAAATAAATGAATGAGATGCTCCAGTATCAAAGGGAACAGTTGCCAGATGGCAATTAACAAGGAGCGTACCGAGAACAACGTTGGGGGTCCTCCTGAGTCTCCTCAGCTGAGACGTAGTTGACATGGCCACGAGCAGTGGTGGCCGGCTTGGCGACAAGCACTTTTCCTGTTGGCTTACCACGGCCAACAGACTTTCTGAACTGGTTGGGGTTGTTCTGGGGACACTCATGGATGTAGTGGCCCGTCTCTCCACACTTGAAGCAGGTTATCATATTGGGGCGTGGAGCAGCATTAGCAGCGGGACCACCATAAGTCCTGGGCGGTACATACTGCTGGTTGGGGCGAGGCGCCGCAAAGGATGGCCTCGGAGTGAACCTGGATGGCACAGCGGTATTTGGGATCCAGACCCGGCGCTTCTGAGATCCAGAGCCGGATGAAGATCCAAAGTCACGGGAGTGTTTGCATGAAGCTTCAAAGTCATCCTGCCCTGTATCGGCACTGATGGTCTTGTTGACCAACTTCGGAAAAGAGGTGCATTCGTGCAGACGAAGGTCACGGCGAAGCTCGGGGCTAAGTCCCTTGCGGAACCTTGCCTGCTTCTTGGCGTCGGTGGATACCTCTTCGGGAGCATAACGTGCTAACTTCCCAAACTCTCGACTGTATGCATCCACAGTCAGTCTACCCTAGGTGAAGTTATAGAACTCCTCCCTCTTGTGATCCATGAGGCCTTCCGGAATGTGATGCTCACGGAAAGCAGCACTGAAATCAGCCCAAGTAGTGATTTGGCCGACTGGGCGCATAGCCTCATAATTTTCCCACCAAAGGCTAGCAGGGCCTTCGAGGTGATAAGCAGCAAAGGTGACTTTATCCTCTTCGGCTACGTTGGCAGAACATAGCTTGTGGGCGATGCTGTGAAGCCAGTCATCCGCATCGAGAGGTTCGGTGGAATGGTTAAGCTTTGGTGGATACAACTTGACAAAGTCATTGATTGACACTGGAATGTTTCTCTGCTGGCGTGCAGTATTCTGCTCAATCCGCTCCAGCAAGCGGTTAGTCTCACGCTTGTTTCATTCTGCCTCCAGCATCACTTCGGCCAGAGAAGGCGGTTGAGGCAGATTTTCATCCCTAGCTGCGCTAGCTTCACCCTACTCCGGAGCAGCAGGGTTGCTGCGGGTGTTGACCATCTTAGGAAAACAAGACAACGGTTTAGACCATTAGCAAAATCTGGCAAGAAATGCGGAATGTAATGGATAACAAGGGATGCAGAGATGTTCATCCGTATGACATGGTAATATAGAAACTGCCATATATTAACCAACATTCATACACACCATACATAGTTTAGTACAAGCCCAAGTTAAGGTACAACTATGATGAAAGACGTTACATCTCATCGGAGGCATTCCAAGCTCCTATACATTATTTTTCTACACCTCCAGAATGGATACACACTAAGTCATATTCCACAAGTCACGCAGGACGGTGGACATACAACTGTTACAATATCAGCGAAACTACTACTAGCTCAGACAGCTCCGTAGTAATCCTCATAGAAGTCACCACCCAAGCCTGGAAGCGGAACATGATCATCTGGAAACAGACGGTCCTGTGGAGCTTGCGGACCATAGGGACTTGGGTGTGGCCTTGGTCCAACAAACGGCGGCAGACGAGGTCCACGAGGAGGGGTGATGCCTCCCACCTCACGCCACTCCATGAAATCTGGTAGACTGGCACGCACAGGGTACAAGTCCCTCATGTCCATGTATCCGGCTTGCACTGCAGGGGCAAACCGAGTCAAAGTGGCCCAGTGATCAGAACGAGCATTAAAGAGCTCCATACGCAAGGCCCGGTTTTCGCGGTCCTTGTCTCCCAACATCTCAGTAGTGGTGCGGAGGAGTGAGTCCTCATGGGATGCGTCACTGTACATACCCTGAAGGTAACCATGCGCCCCAGGGAGGGATGCTGGCATGTAGCGGAAATCGGTGTTGCCCAGCAAGGCAGTTCTGGCTCGAATAATAGTCATCATCGAGTAGGCTGCATCCTGCACGAACATCCCAATAGTGATCCCAAGTCCATAAGAACAGTGGAGCGGTTCGGTAGCTCCGGGATAAGATGGATATATCCTGACCGTGCACAGATATTGGCTTTGATTAAAGTCTCTAAACTGCTCCTCGACGGTATATTCAGGATACCACCGGTAACCTGTCTCGACCATCACTCGAACCAACATAGCTGTGTGACCACATACATCAATGCAACGGGTCAGACGAACCACTTGGTTCTGGGAACGGGTGGCCATCTGAAAGCACAAAATGATGCAAAGGCATTAGAATTTCTAGGGGAAATTGGACAGCATAACGGCTGTAAATGCTCAGAGAAGGAGATGAGACATCCACAACAGTTGCAAAACCACTCAACAACCATCATATCAGGGTTCCGGTTCAACTGGCAACATACTAAAATTTAGTAGAAACTGAACTGGGTTGTAACCAACAATCCTATAAGTTACTACGGATTAGTAACACGTGAACCTGATAGAGAGAAGAGAGCCTAGTCCTTAACCCACGTAGAATGAGAAGAGAATGACTCAGAACAGAGGGCATAAGGTAAAGGAGTAAAAGAGCCTTACGTTCCCTTCCCACAATCAATTCCCCTACATATAACTAAAGCATTTCTAGACTCGACATCGACCAGTTTGGCTTAGCGAACCTACAGGCAGTCCGGCTCCGATGCCAACGCTGTCAGGACCCCGATCCTAAGCCACATCGATCCAGCATGTAACACATCATATCACTTTGCGGCCTCACGCACGGTACTTCCATGGGTGCCACCTTACCTGGCCCGGGACCGTTTGCGCCTTTTGGCTCACGTATATGATAGTGTCGCTAGCATCCATATGACAGAGAACCCGGGCCGACATGGCTAGTCGTGAACCCAAGGCGGCACTAACCCATGAGGACAGGCATACATGAATCACTTCGAGCATGTCGGTCGACAACGTATAAATCCGGGCTGTAGCACTGGGCTAACAGGACTCCGGTAACCCGGGCTGTAGCAGGCTAGGTAGGACTCCGGATAACACCGCGTGTCATTTCCCCGAAGGGACAGACACAGGAACGAAGTGAAACACATGCCGGCCAGTCATGTGTTCCGAGCAGTAGTGCTGGGCTAGCAGGACTCTGGAGAACCGGGCTGTAGCGGACTACTATCGCTCAGAAGCACTAGACCACATTTCCCCATATGATAGGCTGCCAAGGATAAACAACTAGGTAGTCGGATCCCACTCATACCAAGCATTTCAATCATACACACAATATGCCCGATATGAGTAAATACAGCATTGCATCACAACAAAACTCTACAACTCAAGTACTTTATTTAAGGGGCTCCGAAGAGCCATACATATCATCCATACAGGTAGGGGTCACATGACCCGACACTCAAGTCATACAATCATACAAGCACATGCGGAAGCAAAGTAGTATGAGTACAGACACTAGAAAGAAAGAAGGCTTGACGAAGCCTGTCTATCTACATCGACCCTTCACAAGTCTTGGATCACCACCTGGGTGATAAGTCACTCGTCAACGTCGAGGTCTACATAGAACCCATCGGAGGGGTTGGTGTTGTCGTCTGAAAACATTAATTAAAGCAACGTGAGTACGAAGGTACTCAGCAAGTCTTACAACAGAATCCTACAATACATGCACATTCTCAAGAAGGTAGTGGAGTTATTGCAGCAAGCCAGCTTTGACTCATGGCTAAGCTATCCTACGATAGACACAACTTGTAAAACATTTGTCGCACACGAGTCCACTATCACCAACACAATACTCCACCGAGGATCCTCTCTCGTCATCCTATGAGAGGGCCATCCGCGGTACTCACACTTATCTTGAGGCTTTTAGTAGTATCCATTTACTTGTCTATGAACTGTATAGGTGACCAAGTAGTCCTTTACCGCGGACGCGGCTATTCGAATAGTTTAATACCCTGCAGGGGTGTACTTCTTCACACACGCTCTCACCACTTATCGCCGTTTACACGACATGTACTCGGCAACCTTCAAGCGGAAGCCCAACGAGGGTGTCGGCCACGACCTGACTAAACACACAAGTCCCTAGTCCAGGTTTATCGCCTATTCGGGTTCCATCCACAGGGAGTCCGGCCGAGGTTTCCACTAACGGCCCCGAACGATGTGAGCAGGGTTCCCGAGACACCAAACGGGCGAATCGGTACACCGTGCCACGTGCCTACCGTAACACATCCCACCCCTATGGTCAGCGCTGCGTGCGGCCCCCAGCATACTACAAACACCAGAAACTACTTTGCAACTCCCGGACAGAGGACAAGAGTGGTTAATAAGTCGAGAGAGTCAATTAAGGATCCCAATGTGTGGTAGTAGCTGAATCTTAAATCACACACACAGATCTCTGTTCTTAAGGACGGCCTCAATGAAACAACCCACCATGTACTCCTACATGGCCTCTCATCGATTCCTTTACCAAATCGTATTCAACACTTCACTCTTGTTACCGACACAACCTTTCACTCTAGTTCATCATCCCGATGAGCCAGACCTGACACAACTCTAAGCATAGCGAGCATAGCATGGTAAGAAACACACACATATGGCTCAGTCAACTCCTACACATGCTAGTGGGTTTCATCTAGTTACTGTGGCAATCACAGGTCATGCAAAGGAAGTGGGTTCAACTACCGAGACACACAGCAGTTTGAATCGCGTTGTCTTAATGCAGTAAAACAAGAGCAGAAGCGAGAACATGGGTTTGTATCGGAATGATCAATGGGTTGCTTGCCTGATGGAGTGGTAGTGGGATACTGCCCTTCAGTTGGATACTCGGGAATATCCTCAGAGGCAGAACCTACCACGAAAAACACATCGGAACACAATCAACACATGACGATATGCAACAATATGATGCATGCTATGACATGGCAATATGAAAGTGTCTTGGCCTAATGCAAGCTAAAACAGGAAGGAAAGTGCTTATTTGAACCCAAGGTTCAAATGTTAGTTCATTTAACATGGCCACATTAGTGCATCATCTTGTAATACTTAAACAGCAAGGTTAACTTGTCCCGACAATCGACATGCATGAAACCAGTACCAGTGGATAGATTGAATTTTCTGATCAAATTTCATATATAAATCTTGCATTTGGAGTTACAGATTAATTTCTATGAATTTTTGAAGTTTGAACTATTTTCTGGAATTTCCTGTATAAGAATAATTCCGGTAATTAAATTACTGCGTCAACATTACTAACTAAAATGTACAATTTTGTTTGGGCAAATTTTCTGAAGAGGTTTGTTGCGACATTCTTCCAGTATACATGGTGTCGTGTCATTTGCTTCTCGGTAAACCATGGTACAACAAACAAAGTGCAGTTCCCCACCTCGATCACACAAATTGGTATTATAAATATGTTGTTCGGGATGGTCGGGTTGAGTATAATTTGTTGTCTATGGATATGGCCCTGTTCAAAATTTGGAGAGATGACAGGCTTCAACAGAAGAAAGATGAAGAGAACGCAAAGATGAAAAAGCACGAAGAGGCCAAAAAGAAGGAAGCCAGCGCTGCAATACTTCTTTCCGCGCCAGTTCCCATGAAAGATGACACTGCTATAGTTTGTGCCGATCCTCTTTTCTGTGCAAATCAAGTTCTTGTTGACGTCCATGTTGATGAAGATGTTGCAGCAGATGATGACTTGAAACCGAGGACGGTTTCACCTGAAGAGGGGAAGAATGATGTGGCGCCACCAATATATAATGTTGTTCACGAGACTGTGTATTTTCAGCTCAAAGAGAGTGACCAGAGGCAAACTAGGACCTTGGAACACAAGGCTAAATTAGCTCAACATGCATATGGGTCGGAGAAAATGGACGTGGGACTCCTCTTGGTTGACCAATGGGAAAATGAGTTTGGCTCATCCACGTACATGACAGATAACAAGGCAAGTCAGTTTGAAAAGGAAAGTGGTCAAAAGAGACAGAAAAATAAAGATTGTTATTTTTTTAATCGGTCACGACCACCATAAATTGCCAATGGTTTGCCTAAGGAGCATCGCTCGTGGAGATTATTCTCCTTGAAGGACATGGGCTGGGGCCCACCAACATGCATGGCATGCATGACACAAATATTAGATACATTTGTTTAGATTTTTTTGGTTCTAGTCAGTTAGGTATTTTTCTTTTGGGTCAAGCAAGTTAGAGGTGCGGCTACTACTATAAAGCCAAGCCTGCGTGCTTTGTAATTTTTAGGCTATATTTTCTACAGGTTAGACAACATGTGTATCGAATATTAAGCGGCCCTCTTTAGGTGTCGTTGTTATTTATTTTGCGTGATTTTTCTGCGTGAAAGCTGCACTTGGCTCGAGGTCCGTCGTTCTCGACGGGTTGCGTGCTGGTTACGTCTATTTCGGCGGGAGGTTCCTCGTGTGTCGAGGGATTATCCGCTGGTCGTCGTTACCCCTACTTCAGGTTACACGTATTGTTCGTGTAATTGGGACTAATTTTTATCGGTGGATCTTGGAGGTTATTGCATCGTAAAAGATCGGGCCAAATCAGCAGCACGTCCGACGTCGTGCCCTCATCACATATGGCTCAATCAACTCCTACACATGCTAGTGGGTTTTATCTAGTTACTGTGACAATGACAGGTCATGCAAAGGAAGTGGGTTCAACTACCGCAACACACAACAGTTTGAAACGCGTTGTCTTAATGCAGTAAACGAGAGCAGAAGCGAGAACATGGGTTTGTATCGGAATGATCAATGGGTTGCTTGCCTGATGGAGTGGTGGTGGGATACTGCCCTTCGGTTGGATACTCTTGGATACCCTCGGAGGCAGGACCTACCACGAAGAACACATCGAAACACAATCAACACATGACGATATGCAACATTATGATGCATGCTATGACATGGCAATATGGAAGTGTCTTGGCCTAATGCAAGCTAAACAGGGTGGAATGTGCTTAATTGAACCAAGGGTTCAAGTGTTGGATCATTTAACATAACCATTTAAGTGCATCATCTTGTATTGCTTAAACAGCAAGGTTAACTTGTTCTGACATGCATGAAACCAGTTCCAATGGATAGATTGAATTTTTCTGATCAAATTTCATATATAAATCTTTGCATTTGGAGTTACAGATTAATTTCTATGAATTTTTGAAGTTTGGACTAATTTCTGGAATTTCCTGTATATAAATAATTCCAGTAATTAAATTACTGCATCAGCACTACGTCAGGATGACGTCAGAGGTCAACGGGGTCGTCCAGGTCAAACTGACCAGTGGGTCCCGCATGTTAGTAATTAGTTAAACTAATTAATTTTAATTAAAACTAATCCAGTCAGTTAGCAGAGGGGGGACCCACTTGTCATTGACTCAGAGGAGTCAACCTGGGCCCACCCAGTCCACGTCAGGGGTCAAACCGCCGGTCAATGGGTCAAAGCATGTCGGCGTTTAGCCGCCGGCGAGGCCAGATGCGGCGGCGTGCTGCGGGATTCGCCCTCAGGGCTTCGTTTGCTGCGCGGAGAGCAGCTACGGGCAGCTGGTGCTCGCCCGCATCCAGCCGTGGTGGTGGCTTGGCCGGGGAGTGGCCGGAGCTTCGCCGGCGACGAGGTCAGACGGAGGCCGAAGCTCGGCCAGCTCGTGCGCGTGGCTGCAGTGGCTTAGGCGATGTGGCGCTAGCACCTATGGCCTCTACGTGGCGCGAGGAGTGTGACGGGCACAAGCCCGTGACCAAATGGTCACCGGAGCAACGCCGGCGACGTGGTCAGGCGGCGGCGCGTGCGGGTGAGCCGCGTGTGCTCGCTGTGGTGCACGAGAAGAAGAACGGAGAGGATGGGGAGGTGGCTATGCTCACGGCAGCTACGTCGGAGTTGACGGCGAGGTCGGGGACGAGCCGGAGCAGGCAGGGCGGCGGAGGCGATCTGGTCGGCAGGAGGTTGAAGACGAGCTCGGTGGAGTCGTTTGCGGGCCTCCGGCGGGGCGTGGCTTGGTGGAGCGATCGAGGAGGAGGTGGTGGAGCTGCAGGACACGGTGGAGCAGCACGGGGGCGACGGAGGTCGTGGTTTCACGGTGGCACGGGCGCATCAGCGTCGGCCATGGCGGAGGGGGAGCGAGGGAGAGAGGCAGGGGGAAATGAGGTGTCCACGGGGTCGGGACGGCGACGTGGAGGTCGCCCAGCGTCCAGGCGTGCAAAGCGGCAAGCTGCTGGCGCCGTGGCGAGCTTGCGCTCGCCGGCGTCAGCTTCCTGCCTGCCTGGCGGGGACGAAGCAGCTGGCTGGCATGGGCCAGCACAGCGCTGGGCCGCCAGGTGGGCCGGCTGGTGGCTGCAGCCAGGTTAGTTTTTTTCTGTTTTGTTTCCTTCTCTATTATTCTGTAACTTTGTGGCATTATTAAAAATACTTAGGCACTTTCTAAAATCCTGAAAATAATTGTGGACTCTGTTGGGATTATTCCTAACAGCCCTGACTTATTTCCAGAATTATTTGAACATTTAAAATATTTATTAGCATTTAAATGTCCAAAGGCAACATACATATGATTTAATTCAGTGACCTTTTATTGACCTAGAAAATTGTGCACCTATTTTGCCAGAGGTTATAACCCAAGACAAAGAGGGTGAACATTTTAGAAGGGCATTTCAGGTTCATTGAAAATATTTTTAGTAAACCCTAATTGATTTCAGGGGGGTGCTGGGGGTTCTGCCTTCCCCATTTCAAGTTTCTGATGAAAGGTAAACATAATGCACACTCTAATGCATGGTCTAACTAGGATGTGACAGAGGCGCTTGTTTCGTCAGGTCATGAGGGAGGCGCGTGGGTGTCCATGGGCTGCAAAGCATGCGGGTGGGGCCTGGAGATGGCAATGAGAAGTAGCTCCCCGGCGACGGTTTTTCTCGGTGGAGCAGCTTCAACTGTGCAGCCGGCTCCGCCGTGGTGGTGGTTGCTGGTCCTTCATCGTAGATACCCGACGGTGGCACTGGCGCCACTCCCGCTCGAACAGCGAGAGACAGACTGGAGGAAGTCTTGATGGGTGTGGACCATGATGCAAGTTCTCTCTCTGCAGAGCAGGAGCGGCATCGGCTCGACAGGACTCTTGCCCAGTATAGGCCCTGATGGCGGCGACAGAGCCCCGCTCTGCAGCTGCATCCTGGGAGATCACTGGTCCTTGTGCAGCCCACTGACCGCACACCCATCAGCCTGTTGTTGATGTCCCAGACGACTTCCAGTCTTTCCACGGCTCCCCTGCAGCAGTAGGGTACCACGAACTGCAGCATGAAAAAGAAAGAAAAATTATGAGATAGGAAAGAGATGGGCAGGCAACAACAGCGAGTGAGCGAGAACATCAAGAACAGATAAAGAACGGCGCGCTCCGAGCCGTCCGCTCGTCCCCTCGTTCTGCCGAACTTCCACCCGGTCCCGCTCCTGGGGGTCTTCGTCGACATCTCGGACTCCACCATGCCCGACTTCGTGTCTGACCGCCACTGGTCCGATCCGGACCACACACACCGCCACCGTCCGCGACACCGATGTCTTCCTCACCCACGTCCTCGACGTTGAAGACGAAGGGTCCGACCAGGATCATGCCTCTGCCATCCGCGGTGACGCCTCTAGATTGAACAATCGAAGCGAGGCCGACCTGATACACCGAACAAAGCAGCAGAACGACCTGAAACACCACGCCGGCCAATCGCAGCCCACGCAGCCGAGAGAAAGCAAAGACCTATTTATAACCCACGAAAGGCACAAAGAGAAAACGAAAACGAACACGGGACGTCTGGCGCGAGGTCTCTAGATTGAACGCTTGAAGCGACACCGATTAGCAACGACGGCATCTCTAGATCAGGCGATCAAAGCAGTAGAAAACACAGGAAAAATCGGCACCAACAGGAAAAAATCAACACACTCTAGAAAGGCCAATCAAAGCGGCACCGAAAATTACATGACAAAACACCGGCCGGACTAACAGGCGACAGCGGCATGCACGCAAACCACAGCGTCAGGAATAGAAAGGGACAAATCGATTAATTCAAATAGAAAAACCACAGCGTCAGGGATAGAAAGGGATAGATCGATTAATTCAAATAGAAAGAAGCACCGAAGAAGGGAAGCGTAACAGCGACGCTGCCTCACATGCAATCAAAAAACGCTAAGCCAACCAAGCCGAATGCCACACCAGTTCAAAAAATTTGAAACGAAACCTTAAATCCACAAAGTAGTTCTACACCATCAGGTACAAAACTAATAGCACGTGTCACATGCGGAATTCATCATGCATCATTTTCACACAAGTGGCTAAACCTCACGGCAAAAACTTTGCCTGGAATAGATGCTTGGGTATGAGTTCCACGATGTGCACACCCAATGGGGAGGAGGAAAAATGTTATTCCTTTCTTACCATCTTAGCTAGATTATGACATTTTTGGCTCCCCAAATAATATAAAGTGCATCTTAAGTGATTTAATAATATCTCTTTTTTTGCTCACGGGGAAGGAGAGATTGTGTGGACGACCATAGAAAAGCTTGCCGAGAGCAATTTCGAGTAGCACCAACACCTATGGCATTGTGAATCCCTTTGAGCCCGCCTCTCGCGTCAAGTACACATTCACTCCGAGTAACACCTGGCATTCACTCTACAAACAAAATATGCCAATAATAATACAAGTAGCACAACATTTTATAGGTTCAAGCTATCCTTCATGATTAAACATCTTTGTCAATTCTTCTCCGGATAAGTTTGTGTTTGGCGTTGCGAATTTGTAATTAGAACTTTGAATTTGAATAGCCCTAGATTTGAAGAACTTTCCCCCCATGTCATCCATCTTTTCTTGAATATCTCCACCATTAATGATTTTGGAAAAAATTCTACCGTATCCATTTGTCAAGATGGATGGGCATGGCAACGCGCTCTTTTATGTTCTAGTTAGCAGGAAATGAGGACCTCCCCCAAAAGAAGTAGGAAATGAGCACACATGGAAATTAACGACCCAACCCAGTAGCATCCGCTTGCCTCGCTCATCTTTTTTTCCTCACTCGCTCATATGAAGAAACAACCCGACAAGACTATCAGAAGAAATAATACCCTACAGTTTGCTTATGTTTTATTGTGTTCGTGTGTGTACAAAGTACATGTAAACAATCAATAGATTGTAATGTGTTGTCTATGAGTTAGCCCCTCGGTTTATACAGATTAGAGAGGGGGGGGGTCCCTTAGGTACAAGATCATACTCGGCTATGTATGCGGAGACAGTTCTTCACGGATCCAACATCTTGGAGTATGCTTCAAGTCTCCTGGATCTTCCTTCTATTCGTCACGAGACGCTCGAAGTGGCCTAGGACGGAATTGACATGAGGAACTCAGCCTAGCCCACTAGGTTGGGAGTTGACGTGGTCAGAGTCCCCTTAGCCAGGACACCGTCACGAATTGCACAATAACAGCTTTGCATGGAAAGGATTTTTTGGACTGAGAGGGTTTCGGACGGGACCGAAGTGTCGAACGCGTACATGGCGACGATCTGGATGCGTCCTTCTCGATTTGCGTCCGATATACAAGAAAACAGACAATCGAATTGGTCCGCAGAAAAACAGGGTACCGCGGGTTGGACGTCAAATTACGTCCGAATTAGTGATTGTGGGCGTTGTGAGGGCATGTACAATGGAAGCATCACCTTCCTAGTGCTTCATCTCTTCCACATAAGTAAAGATGTATGGGGCACTATTTAGTTTGTTAAACACCCAACGCATGGAGCTGCCCCATCAGGCCAAGTATGACATATACATCCTCTTTTCCCTGTACTTCACGTGAACGTGGATGGCTGGTTCGCTTCATCTCTCTCGCTTTTGCCCACTCTCTATTACTTTTGTCAGCCAAGAGCCTACTTCCTCTACGGGATCCCGTTTTAGTCTGCAAGCTACAGGTTGAGCTGAGCTGGACAATTGCAAGTGACATATAGGCTGGAGCATCCGTCCACAGTGGAGTGTTGGACATGCCCTGATGACCCACCCCCAAGTAGGATTTTCCTTATCCCGTACGTGGTCCCCTCAGGGCCAGCCCTGAGGTGGGCAGAGGGGGCGGGCGCCCCGGGCCCCCAATTTCCAGGGCCCCCCTCTCCGGGGTATGTACGCAAGTAGCCCAGGCTTCTGAAAAAAGAACTCACGTCCCAGCAAGGCTTCAGGCCTTTTGCGTGTACGCACAAATAATTTGATTTGGCCCGAGTGGGTTGCTGGACTATGTAAGACGTGATGTACGCATGATCTCTCGGAAAGAAAAGCGCATGCAGCTGGCTGATCGATCAGATCAGATCAGATCAGATCCGATCAAGGATCATGTATCACGCAGGACGCTGCAAGCCGATGGAGGAATTTCGCCTCATGCCGAGCACCCTTGCCATCGCATGATCGTCGTCTGGCCTCGCGGCTTCGACTCGCCTTATCACCTGCATGCGCAACAGCAACCAGAAACAAGCGACGGACGAAAAATCTATCAATTGATTTTTCAAATCCATGTTCTACAGCTCGATGGCAACCTTTCTGGTAGTCCCTAGTTCCTAATATTGTTGTTTCTTTACTGAAGTCGATGCCGAGAGTTGTTTATCGTAATTCAATCATTGGATGGGATTAGTGTTTTAGAAACCACACTATTTGTGCTTAATTTTGAGATGACACGAAAATCAAATTTGTTATGTTCATGAATTGCATTCCCACCTAACCCAATTTGCTCAGTTCGGATTAATGTTTGTTGAGGTATTATCAGGACAGTGTTGTTGTACAAGTACTTTCAAAGTTTAGTAGATTTTTTCTTTTGCAAATTTCAGCAGATTTCTATTACGCAAGAACTAGTCTATTTGCAAGCATAACCACTTTTTGGTTACAACAAAAACAGGTAGACAACTTTCTGTTGAACATCCTAATTTGTTTGTTTTCTTGATTTGATAAAGTGGATCAAGATTTATGGTCTAGAAATTTGTATACGAGTGCTTTGGTGTTCACATTAAAAGGAGAATCCAAGTTATACTTGTTAATTTACCTGAGCATACATAGGTTTTTAGATATTCAAGAACCGAGGACAAAATATTTTTTTTGTTTATATGAAAAGGCCCCGGTTTTTACGTTCGCCCCGGGCCCCCAAAATGTCAGGACCGGCCTTGGGCCCCCTAGCTCCATTTTCCCAGGACCCACCTGCTTCCACGTGTCACCAGACTTCACGTCCAGGTCACACCGCTCTCCGGTCGTCACCCGACCCAGATCCCGCGTGCTGGACAAAAGACGGCCGCTCCCCAAACAGTACGGTACCGCACCAAACCTACTCAACCACAATGACATGTGGTCCCAGAAACCCTGTTGCCCCACGGTACATCGTCGGACAGCGCGCGATCCTTGCCCAAACCAGAAACCTTCTGGAAGAAAGTCAAAGCGCGCCCCGCTCCACGTCACGTCGGTCCCGGCGGGCCCCGCGCCTACGTCTCTCCCTCTGCCCGTCCGATCCCCGCCAACCGACGGCCACGATCCGGCACCCACCGCCCCTCGTACCCCCCCTCTCCTATAAATACCCACCTAGAGGAGGCACCCGTCCCCCGCGCGTCAAGTCGCATCGAATCGTACCGTTTCGCTCCGCAACGCTCCGCTCCACTTCGGGTCTCGACTGGACCAGGCCCGTGCGCAGGAACCGACTCTACTTTGGGTTCGGGCTCGGTCGCTTCGGCGAGGAGAAGGCCACAAGGGGTTCGGGCTCGGTCGCTTCGTCGAGGAAAAGGATAAGCAGGCTCAGACGCGCACCGCATCGCACCCTGCACCTCCCGTCCTCCCGTCTCGCCCGACGCCACGGCCGGACGGAGCCCGGAGAATCCACGCGGCGGCCGCTCGCCCTCCCGATCCCAGGAGGCTCCCGCGGCCCGCCCGCCCGCCCGGCGCCCCGGCGGCCGTCCTGCCCACAGTAGGCGGAGGGCGCAGGCGCTCGCAGGCTCACCGTCAAGTCACAGCGGCGGATCTGTCCCCAAGCCACAGCCGCCGAGGTATTCGACGCCGGGCAGGGGATCACGGGGCGCGTCTCGGGCTCGTTCCAGATGCCAACGACCTCAATCTCCAAGCCTAAGGTGAATTAATCCCCTTCCAATCTGAAATCCATTCTTTTTTTTTGCGGGGAATCTGAAATCCATTCGTTGACATTTACATCTGTAGCTTCTGTTTGGATTTAGATCTGATTGATTTCATTAGTTAGGAAAAACAGCAAATGATGCTGTCATATTCCGCTTTCAAGCCATGATGACATAGGCTCGCTTGGTACGGATTGGTCCTAGGGCCGAGTGTAATGTTAGGGTTTTGCTGCGCAACATTTGAATACCTGTAAATTTCGGCTTGTGTGCTCTCATTTCAATCCGCGTGAGGTTTCAATTTGGTGCCTCTGTGTGTGGCTGAAGCTGTTTGTCATTATTCAGCAGGTCTGCGCCTCGCTGGCGCCTGGTAACATGACACCAACGGTCCGGATGGAGTGCGGGCCGCAGATGCAGACTAAACGGAGCTACGATGAAATAGCTTACCGGGGCGCGGGGTATGCAGAGACTGTGGGCGAGTCAGGCAGCCCTGTTCGTGCTGGCTTGGAAGGTTTCTCGGCGCCAAAACGCAAGTGCATCAGCCTTAATACTGATGGCTTTGATGTGAAGCGAGAGATCTTTGTCCCGTCTAAGATGTCGTCGTCTGAGCGGCGCTACCTTCGGAAGAGATTCCGGGCAGAGCTTGATTCGGTTCGAGAACTCCTCAAGAAGCCAGAGTTTTTGTCCGTCATGCCTGTCAGCAAAGCACCTGCGTTCTCATCGTCGGCTGCCCCTCGAGCTAAAAAAGTGCAACGGGGGAGCCATGTTGTCCGTGGTGCCAAGGGACGCTTCTTGCCGACAAAACCCCGGCCTGAAACGTCTACAGTGTTGCCTGAAGCTACAATTCTCAAGCAGTGCGAAGCTATTCTGAAGAAGTTGATGACTCAGAAATGTAGTCATATTTTTAATGATCCAGTAGACGTGGAAAAGCTGAACCTTCCAGATTATAATGACATTATCAAGCACCCGATGGACCTTGGGACCATCAAGAAGAAGCTAGATTCTGGTTCCTACGCAAGTCCATCTGATTTTGCAGCTGATGTCAGGTTGACCTTTAACAATGCGATAACTTATAATCCTCGAGGGCATGTAGTGCATGATCTGGCCATTCAACTGAATAAAATGTTTGAGTCCAGATGGAGAACAGTTGAGAAGAAATTAGCTACTGCCGCCACTAAGCCACATGTTGAGGTTGATAAGGCTGACTCAAAGAGGAGAAAGACCCCTCCTGTGGAACGCAGTAACTTGTCAATAGACCGCGTCAGGCCAACTGAGATTGTGAAGCCAAAGATGACAAAAGAGGAGAGAGTCTCCTTGGGAGACTGCTTAAGTTCTTTGGCCGAGGGTCCAGAAGAATTACCTAGTCACATCATTGATTTGTTACAGCAGTGTATGGAGAACAATACAGAGCAGCATGGGGATGGAGAGATAGAGATTGATATCCATGCACTCAGTGATGACGTACTATTTGAACTGAAGAAGCATGTGGACACGTATTTGCAAGAGAGAGATCATCAGCAGACAAAATCTCAGCCCTCTGAGAATGAGGCTGTGAATGTTTCTTGCCTCAGTCACTCGTCCACAAATCCCTGCAAAGGTATTTTGTCGTGTACCTTTTCAGGTTCTCAATAGATTTAACTTTAATGCCGTCAATGCAGTTGTTAGAGATCGACTTTTTTGTGCACTCAGGTGCTGAGCCTGTTGAGGAGGATGTCGACATTTGCGGCAATGCATCCCCTATATTGATAGAGAAGGATCCACAGATCAGAACTGACAAATGTGGCAGCCCAAGTAGTTCCAGCAGTGACTCAGGATCTTCATCCAGCGGTGTGTACATATGAGTTATTTAGTTATCTATATATTTGTGTTTGCCATAGGATACATCCTTGTAAAACATGTTTCTCCGCGACAATTACTTCGAGTCTTTGACCGTCTCTATATTTCCCTTCTCATGTTCTTTTTATGGAGGGTTGTGCTTACGCTAGTTCATATTTCTTAATATATCTTTGGCTAAACTTTAGTAAACTTTGAATTTATGAGTTCACGTGAGGTTGTGAAGCATAAGTTGAGAAGCAAACATTTTTCACTATAGGTGGTACCATCTGAAATTCAGAATATTATATGAGATTGGCATGTGCTTCAAATTTGTGCTTGTCATTTATCTTTTGAAACTATTATTATCTTTCAGGAGACTTAGCAGTATCCATAGAAACTTGACTATATAGTTAGGGCTTAATGATGTCAGTGTCACACAGGATGGCAGAATGCCATCCTGCAATAGGATGGCAGAATGCCATCCTGCAATTAGCTCGCACTGATTCTTAGTGAACTGATGTGGTGCAAGGGGTCATATATAGCTGCAAGGGCACCATAGATGCTTTATAGAAATTATTATTGGGAACTATAGATACTTTGTACCAGTTATTATTTTTTAAACAGTCAGCCCAGTTGTTTACAAGACCCTACTGTATTTGATATATTTATCATGTAAAGGTGTCCTCAGATCGTATTTGCTATGTTGGTAATGCAGATTCTGACTCAGGCAGTGACATTGAAAGCGAACCAGAAAAAGTGGTTAGCCCAGCAAAGCTTGCGAAGGTACTTTGGCAATTTTTTACTGGGTGATCCTTCAATTATAAGCCAGTTAATGCAATAAGGACTATATTGTTAGTGAAGATATGGACCAATGGAGTGTGTTAGCAGGATTAAATCCCACCAATTCTTTCTCTCCTTGGCTCTCTACATCAATCCATTATTCCCTTGTCATTTTCTTTACCGCCTCTGTAGTCTTACCAGCCCTTATGTTCGCAACTTGACCCTCCTTGTCCAATTTTTGTCTGATAGTACCATGCCATATTAGTATCTGCAGTTAGCTTTGTAGTTTACTTCATTGGTTGACTTGCCTTAGTCAGACCGAACCAGATAACAGAACGGTGATCTGGTTGCTCTACCTTTACACTAGTCTGGGTCAAGATTACGATTTTCAGATCTACCAATGTCATGGCAAGAGTTTGTCATTTCATTTCCAATGACTGGCCAACCTTTTCCGCTGCAATAATTGGTTTATTCTAATTGCAGGGACCAGAACAACCTGCAGAGCAAGTCAAGAGTGATGATGTTATAAGCCCTGTTGATGCTAACCGTAAGTTTTATCCCCATGCTCTTTAGTTGCTTGTTGTGACGAGCTTTTCTTAATCTACCTTTAGGGCATGTGCAACAGTCTAGACGGCTCCAGTCTATAACCTCTGTCCATGTCAGATTTAGTCTGCAGTACAGACATCCTTTACAATGCATTGTCTAGTTAGTTGTCTGTATAGGCCCTAAATTTATGGGAAATGTGAATGAATCCTCGAAGGAAAAACGGCTGATTGCAGACACCCATCGTACAACGGGAGGAACGCTTGTCATTAAGGAGCTATTTTTATGCGTTTAGCCGATCTGTAATTAATAATTATACAGACGGACAGTTTCTCTCTCATCCTTCTCTTTCATCGACGTGACCAAAATTTCTATGTTACCCTGTTGTACATGCCCTTACTAGTTAGATGTCTGTGGGTTGCCACAGACTAATGATAAAATATACAGATACATTATTTGCTATGAACATACTCCCTCCGCTTGGAATTACTTATCGCAGAAATAGATGTATCTAGAACGTATTTTTAGTTTTAGATACATACATTTCTACCCATTTCTGCGACAAGTGAATGCAGTTTCTCACTATGTGACAAATCCCAGCATGTTTTTTTTTCCAACCGCCCCCAAGGCAACTTGCACCTTGCTCCCACCTCCGTAGGATCTCTGTCAACCCTCCCTCGTTAGTATATGTTGGATATTTTTCTCATCATCATCTCTATCAACTCCATCGATGTAGTGTTGCTGTTGTGTCCCTCAATCATTCTGCCTCCAGTTATATGCTTGCATTCTTCAACTCTAGAGGGGGCTCCGATCACCTCTTTGATGGATGGATTCGCATTAAATGTCTTGCTTTCGTGTTGAAAACAATGAGTAAAGGAACATGTTAAACAACAGCACTCATCACATTATATTGAACAACCAAGTTATAAGCACTTCGAACAAAGACAATTACCCGGTTTCTAATTATCTAGTAAACATTGTATTTTACTCATTCCCCATCACCTCTTTGCCTCTTTGGTGACTGTTGCGTGCCAGGGCTTTTTTCTCCCCACACGCTTTCTTTCTCCTCACAAACCGCCAGTTGCATCATGTCTTCTACAACTTTGGTGACTAGCGGGTGCTCGTATCATCATGAAAACAATTTGTCATATTTGACACACTATTAGTAATGAGAATAGTGAATATGTGACATACAACCACAATACGGTTTATGCTGCATATTGAACCTAATGGTGACAACTAGCATTGTTTGTGCTCCTCTTGTTGGCTTTGTTCCGCCCTGGATCAAGTAACATTCTCCTGCTTTTTTTTCATCTCCTCGTGGCAGTCGTTTCCAGGAAAGGATGATACCGTAATCCATATACACACATGTATTATGTGAAAGATATACAAACAAGCGAGTAGATGTATAAACAGGAAGCAACCATTTTGTTAATTCTCATCCATGAACTCACAAATTCAACAGGACATAAACCTTTTTCCAGGTCATGAGATGCTGCTTTTAGGGATGTAAACCTGGTCCTGTTTAAGCCCACTTATTGGTCTAACAGTTCAATAAAAAAGTTCTGAGGAAAATGAACTATCGAGCTAACTAAACGGGACTTGCGGGCGCCATTTACATCCCTAGCTGCTTTGGCCAACATATTAGTAAGAACATCTACAACTAGATTAAAAAGGAGTGGGGATAGGGGATCTCCTTGTCTAAGGCCTTCGCCAGTCAGGAAGAAGTCATTCATGACCATTAATTTTGACTCCCAGAGACCCCCCATGGGTGATACACCCACCACCGAAAGCCTTACATTGTAGCAGCTCTTCTGAAAAATCTAGATTGACAAAATCAAAAGCTTTCTCATAGTTTAGCTTAAGCACTAAACCCTGACTTTTTGGATGAGTGGACTGAGTGTAGCACCTCATGGGCAGTGACCACACTCTCTAGAATATATCTATCCTTAATGAAAGCAGATTGATTACTACTCCCTCTGGAAGTAGCAATTAGTGTCTGCAAATCAAGCTAATCCTATTAGTCAAGACCTTGGCGAAGATCTTAAAACTACAATTAAGCAGGCATATTTTTTGTCTAAAAATTTCCCCATAGCAGCAGCATCAGCCTCCTTAGGGACGAGGGTTAAAATTCCAAAGTTAAGCCTATAAATATCTAGTTCCCCTTTATTAGAGAAATCCTGAAACATGTTCATGGCGTATTGAGGCGATGATGAAGGCACGACGGAGTGATGGCATGGCATATTGAAGTGTAGTTGCATAGTGCTACGCCGCCTGGAGCGTGGGGCACCGCGCCGAGCGGGGTGGTTCTGATTCGTGAGCGATAGTGGTTTGGACTTTGGACACAAGCACTACCAGGTCGGGGGTGTAGGTGGAGGATGTGCTGATGTGTGGTTGTTTTTATAATGTGGGTCTTTTTCATGGGATTATTTTTGTGGGGAGACCTTGTGCGTGGGCAGCAGATGTTTATTTTGGTTTTCTCTTTTACGGTAAAAGATTGGTGAGGGTGAGGACGTGGGAGGTCAAACCATTACGACGGCAGGCTCCCCTAATATTTAAGATTTGTCATACTTAACATTTACCATTGATTAAATCACAGAGACTGCTGCTGATGTGGAACTCCGTGAGCAGGACAATGAATCCAAGGCTGCACCTGAAGGTAAGCATGATTATGTAAGCAGGCTCCTATGAGACCACCAAGCCGTCTTGGTGCGTTAATCTGGTCGGATCATCTGATCCTTTCCCAATGAAAAATATAGGGGAGAATGCAAAACCCGACAGGCAACTCTCCCCGGACAAGCTCTTACGAGCAGCTGTTTTGAGGGGCCGTTATGCTGATGTAATTGTGAAAGCTCGTGGGATTCTCAGCCAGGTCTGGAGGCTTTTATGTCTAGCTTTATTTCCTTCATTATTGGCTGCACCTCTTCCTGACATGTAATTACCTAATGAGCTCAGGGTGGAGATAAACAGGAGGAGCTGGAGAAACTGCAGAAGGAAGGTAAAAAGCATACACACCTGTTTGTTTGCTGCCAAGGAGTAATCTCCTGCTTTTCTAAGAATTGTCTTGCTTACGGACACAGAGAAAGAACGGCTTTTGGCTGAAGGCAATGCAGCTTTGGAAGCCCGCAGAGCTGAAGCCGAAGCTGAATCTAAGCGTAAGCTGGAGCTTGAGAGGGAAAAGGCTCGTCAGGCCTTGCAGGAGGCAAGTGATATTATTTGCTGCTGCTATGAAACTCATCTTCTGTCTTATTATAGCTAAGAGTTTGTTCAAACCTGATTGATGCAGATGGAGAGAACTGTAGAAATTAATGACATCGTCCATCCCAAGGACCTAGAAATGCTTGGTACCATCACCACGGAACATATTGTGAGTTCTGTTGATGAGACGAGTCCTGAGCATTCCCAGGATGGCCTACCCAGTTTTCTTCCTGGTTCGGGCAGCATGTTGGAAAAACTTGGACTGTTTATGAAAGTGGACGAGGAAGAAGAGGAAGAAGAGCCATGCAGCAAAGGTGCAGAGGACGGAGAAATCAACTAATGTGTGTTGGCATGTTGGAGCCTTGTGGTCAAAGACAGAACAATCGCCTGTTTCAGCAGATGCACATAGGGAAATTGCTGGGTAGCTGTGCACATGTCGGACATTTTTTTCTCGAACGGTGCACAGAATACCCTCAAATTTGAGAGGTGTTGCTTGCAGGATGCGCGCCCGTCCTTGGAAGGGAAGGGAAGGGAGGATATAGATCAAGGCCACCATGTACAGCTGCAAATGAAAATGGAGTTTATCTCTCAAATGAACTATTTCTCCGAGAATCAAGACAGTTGGTGTGAGCTGTTGTCGGGTGTATTAATCTGATACGTAGATATCATGTAGAGCCTTGGAAATTACACGAGGACCAAATGGTTCTCCCACGCTGCTCACCTCCATGTGCACTGTGATCCAAGTGCGTTTTCCCTTAGCGGCTAAGCATAGCTTCTCTTCTTAGTTTTCGATGTTTGGTTGCTTCTTCCTGCTGTAAATTCAAATTTTGATGTAGTCGAGGAAGTTACTACTAGTTGTTTGCTGGGCGTCTGCGAAGAACGGCTACTGCTATTCTTTTAACAAGGAAAAACGTACCAACAGTATATACTAGACACAGAAAACCTGAACCCATGAAGGGCCTTGTCCTTGATTCGAACCTCTACAGACTTGAATAGTTCTTAAATTAAATACCCTGAGAAGGCCTTCCTTTGGAGCCATTTAGTTTGTTGGAATGAATGCCTATTCCTATATCCTATCATCCAAAGGAGGCCTAAGTGGTTGAAACCATTTATAAATATAAGTAACATTCCATTCCATGAACTTTAAAGCCTTTGTTGAATAAAGGTAGAGATAGTATGAGGCAGTGCCTTTTTTCTTTCACAATGTGTTGCAAACTCTTGTCCGTTTCCTTCTTAATTAATGGATGAGGCAAAGCTTTTGCCTCCGTTTAAAAAAAAAGATGGAGATAGTATCTCCTTTTACATTAATTTTCTTAGTTTATTTGTTGGCTGCCGGAGTTTTGCACTGAGTCAACAGTGTTAGGTCATTTCCTATCAAATCAAAAAGCAGAACACTGTTTTTAGGGCAGAACAATATACATATGGGAAAAAAAGGAAAAAATACATATGGTTTGGGCCCTGATCCAGCCAGGGATAAACGAACAAGGCCTAAATAATCAACATATGGGTCAAGGCCTCGGGAGCAACTAGCTGACGAGCGCTCCTTCGGGAGGGAGCTCCTATACAGCGCTGCAGGTGTCCGTTAATGATCCGGCGCCTGCAGCGCTGCTAGCATGGGCCGGCCCACTAGCGTGCTGCCCTAAGTTTTTTAATTTTTTTACGAAAATAAAAATATGAAATGAAGAAAAGTTTACAGATTTAAAGAAAAAAAGTTCATCCATTTGAAAAAATATGTTCATATCTTTAAAAAAGGTTTATAAATTTTGAAAAAGTTCATCAATTTGAAAAAAGTTCATTCAAATTGAAAAATAGTCCATCCAATTCAGCAAAAGTTCATTAAATTTGAAAAAAGTTCATAGAAATTGAAAAATATTCATGTATTTTTAGAAAAAGTTCATGGAACTGAAAAAAAGTTCATAAATCAAAAAAAGTTCATCCATATTCAAGACAAATGTTCATTAAATTTCGAAAAAGTTCATCAGTATTCAAAAAAGTTAATCAATCTCAAAAAAGTTCACAGAATTTAAAAAAAAAAAACGTCAACGTCGCCTTGATGGGCCGACCCATTTACGGACGCCACAGGCGCCAGTTAACAAAATGCATGTTAACTGGCGCCTGTGGCGCCAAATAGGAAATGCCCCTTCGGGAGCCTTACAACGATCACTTGGGGATGGGATGTGGCGCGTTATCTGCCGCCGCCATGTGTCACGCTTTGGGCACTCCTTTAAAAAAGCCGCATGCGTTTTCGGCTTTTTAAACGATGTTTTTTCATTTTTTTTGACTTTTGGTTTTTCACCAGTCTTCCTTACCTTTTGGACTAAAAAAAATTTTACGCGAAAAAACACGTTTTTGCCTTTCGCGAGTGGCATGGTTTTGCTTTCGCGAGAGGCACGACCGTGCTTCTCGGAAATGGAAAAAAAATGTGTTTGGGTTTTTTCCTTTCATGAGAGGCACGATTGGCTTTTGCGAGAGGCAGGGCCGTTCCTCTCGGAAATGAAAAAAAAAACGTATTTTTTATTATTTTTTCTTCAGCGAGAGTCACAGCCGTGCTTCTCAAAAACAGGAAAAAAACATTTTTTTTCTTCCGCGAGAGGCACGGTTGTGCTTTCCCGAGAGGCGCGACCGTGTCTCTCGAAAACGAAAAAGACACAATTTTTGTTTTTTTCTTTCGCGAGAGGCACGACTGTGCCTCTTTTGAAGAGGGAAAAACATGCTCCCAGTTTGGTTTTTTACTTTCGTTTTTTTGTGAAAAAAGTTTGTCAAAACCTATCAAGATGGGATCTAATTTTGAACATCTCGATGCGAGGAATTCAATGGTGAAAACGGTTCGAGATTTGGACACACAGTTTAAGAGATAAAGGATTTTGAATAAAACCGATATACGGAAAAAGGGAAAACTCCCAGGTTGCGACAAGTGGCGCAATGAGGTGGGAGTGATCTTTCGAAGTAGTACTCATTAATTAATGATTCCGCAAGGCCTCACTCCCTAGCGTGCCTAGTTGGATCAAGAGTTGCATGTATGCGATTGGAGTATGTGCCTATTCTTCCGTGACAAACGAAGGAATATTGCTTGATGAATGAGATCCGTCTGGTTCATGCATGGATCGGAACATAAGAAGAATGTGTGATAAAAAACCTACATGCGGATCCGATCGATCTTTCTTTTCTTGTTTGAGTTCTCATTGTGTAAGATATAGTTTTCTTTTCTTATGTAAGATTGTTCCTGATGTATTCTTTTTTCAATTTGAGCAAGGATAGAAGAGATTTGATCTTCATGTTTCTTTGGAGAGCCTCCTGGTGCCTCCGATGCGACATGGTTCGTGATAAAGGGAGTGTAAAATATCTAACTATTAATTTGTTGACTAGATACATTCAAGATCTTACGGTAAATTGAGGGGGGGGGGGGGCAGACAACGACACAGGAAAATGCGTTATGGCTAATGCAGGAACCTAGTTCGAGCAACATAGCTTCTTGGAAACTATCGGATATGGATTGGATGTTAACATGGACGAGGCTTTCCGTTTGCATGATGGCGGTAGCCATGCGGGTTGCATCGCCAGGGATCACCTTGGCAGGGTTTGTCTCTTGTAGACACATAGTTAGGAGATTGCGAGATGCGAAAATGCAAAGGAAGTTGAAGCAATGGCTTGTCTCATTGGTCTCCAATCCATCCCTAACACATACATTGCTTGGCTATTATGGATGCCATTAGGAAGAAATACCAAAACTTATCCAGGGGCGTACTTATAGAGAAATATCATAGTCTTCTTTGAGTGAGTTACAAAAAATTACCACCTTCCTCATCGAAATCTTGTTTTGGTACCACTTGTCTTGTACGCAACAAAATCTGCCACTTTCCTTACTAGTTTTGTCAATAAAGTCTAATGACCAATTCGAGCCAATTTAATCCTATTTCTGAGAGATGGGGCTTGCTTCCAGTTGCCACATTGGCTGTCAGAGACGGAGAGGGCTAACGGTTGTTAACTGAAACTGGTCGAAAGAGGGGCCTAGTCCGTTCCCCTCCTTCACTCTGTCACTCACTCTCGCGCTCTCCCCTACTCACTCTCAGCTCGACGCCGACGCCGACGCCACTCCTGCTTGTTGCGCCACACAATGCCTTCATGGGAAGACGGAGAGGAGAGTAATGATGACAACCTCGAGTAAACCGACATGGACATGAATATGTGTGTAAGTGTTCCAACGGGTTAGGTTTAGTATTTGGATTTAGGGATCTTGGATTTGAGATCCCATTCGAGCTGAATTGAAAGGATTTCTTCGTTAATCTAAGTTCTATCAATGCAGGAGAACCCGGAGACCACTCTGGATGCTTCTTTCTATTGCACAATGGCAGATCCCTCCATGAAATGCAAGCTTCACCAGGCCAAGGCCAAGAAGCGTGGCATTTGAAGGCATAGAAACTAGAAGGAGATTTATGGCCTTGTTGTGTGATACATCTCCAACGTATCTATAATTTTTGCTTGTTTCATGCTGTATATTATCATTCTTGGATGTTTTACAATCATTTTATTGCAACTTTATATCATTTTTTGGGACTAACCTATTGACATAGTGCCCAGTGCCAGTTGCTGTTTCCTTGCTTGTTTTTTACTTCGCAGAATATCAGTACCAAACGAAGTCCAAACGCATCAAAACTTTTTAGAGATTTTTTATGGACTAGAAGACACCCAGTGAGCCAAAGAAGTACCAGAGGGGAGGCCCGAGGTGGGAACAACCCACCAGGGCATGCCAGGAGGCCCAGGCCCGCCCATGGGGGTTATGATCCCCTCGGTGACCTCCCCCACCGCCTCTTTGCCCTATAAATTGCCAAATATTCGAGAAACCCTAGGGGAGTCGACGAGAAACAATTCCAGCCGCCGCAAGTTCCAGAACCACGAGATCCAATCTAGACACCACCACAGAGGGGTTCATCATTGATGTCTACTACACAACTTTATTCTTGTAGACTCGTGTTGGGCCTCCGAGCGCAGAGTTTTGTAGGATAGTAGCAATTTTCCCTCAAGTGGATGATCTAAGGTTTATCAATCCGTGGGAGGCATAGGATGAAGATGGTCTCTCTCAAACAACCATGTAACCAAATAAGAAAAAGTCTCTTGTGTTCCCAACACACCAAATACAATGGTAAATTGTATAGGTGCACTAGTTCGGCGAAGAGATGGTGAAAAAAGTGTAGTGATGATAGTAAGTATTGATTTTTGTAATATTAACAATAAAAAACAGCAAGGTAACAATTAATAAAATGGAGCACAAACAGTATTGCAATGCTTGAAAATGAGGCCTAGGGTCCGTACTTTCGCTAGTGCAATATCTCAACAATGCTAATCTGATTGGATCATATAACCATCCCTCAAAGTGCGATGAAGAATCACTCCAAAGTTCTTATCTAGCGGATAATATAAGAAGAAATTGTTTGTAGGGTACGAAACCACCTTAAAGTTATTCTTTCTGTTCGATCTATTCAAGAGTTCGTACTAAAATAACACAAAGTTATTCTTTCCGTTCGATCTATCCAAGAGTTCGTACTAAAATAACACCATATGATATGCATCAAACAACTCTAATGTCACCTAGATACTCCAATGTCACCACAAGTATCCATGAGTTAATTATACGATACGCATCAAACAATTTCAGATTCATAGTACTCGATCCAACACAAAGAACCTCAAAGTGTGCCCCAAGATTTCTACCGGAGAAACAAAAGACGAGAACGTGCATCAACCCTTATGGATAGATTACCCCAATGTCACCTCAGGAATCCGCGAGTTGAGTGCCAAAACATATCTCAAGTGAATCAATATAATACCCCATTGTCACCACGGGTATTCATATGTAAGACATATATCAAGTGCTCTCAAATCCATAAAAGTATTCAATTCGATAAAACGAAATCTCAAGGGAAAAACTCAATTCATCACAACAAGATAGAGAGGGAGAAACACCATACGATCCAACTATATTAACAAAGCCCGCGATACATCACAATCGTGCCATCTGAAGAACAAGAGAGAGAGAGAGAGAGAGAGAGAGAGAGAGAGAGAGAGAGAGAGAGAGAGAGAGATTAAACACATAGCTATTGGTACAAACCCTCAGCCCCGAGGGTGGACTACTCCCTCCTCATCATGGTGGCCATCGGGATGATGAAGATGGCAACTGGTGAAGATTTCCCCCTCCAGCAGGGTGCCAGAACAGGGTATAGATTGGTTTTCGTGGATACAAAGGATTGCGGTAGCGGAAATTCCGATCTAGCGACCCCCTAGGGTTTTTGGAATATTTGGGCATTTATAGGGCAAAGAGGGGCGATGCGGGAGGCCACCGAGGTGGGCACAACCCACCTGGGCGCGCCTGGGCCTCCAGGCATGCCCTGGTGGGTTGTGCTCCCCTCGGAGCCCCTCTCTGGTAATTCTTTGGCCCACTGGGTGTCTTCTGGTCCAGAAAAATTCTCCAAAAAGTTTTGCTGCGTTTGGACTCCGTTTGGTATTGATTTTCTGCAAAGTAAAAAACAAGCAAAAAATAGCAATTGGCATTGGGCACTATGTCAATAGGTTAATCCCAAAAATGATATAAAGTTGCTATAAAATGATTGTGAAACATCCAAGAATGATAATATAACAGCATGGAACAATAAAAAATTATAGATACGTTGGAGACATATCAATCATCCTCATTGGTGCCTCTCCGATGAAGCGTGAGTAGTTCATCATAGACCTACGGGTCCGTAGGCAGTAGCTAGATGGCTTCCTCTCTCTCTTTTAGTTCTCAATACAATGGTCTCTTGGTGATCTATTTGATGTAACTCTTTTTGCGGTGTGTTTGTTCGGTTCTGATGAACTTTGAGTTTATGATCAGACCTATATCCATGAATATTATTTGAGTCTTATTTTGATCTCTTATATGCGTGATTATTTATAGCCTCGTATTTCTTCTTCGAATCTTTGGTTTAGTTAGGCCAACTAGATCGATTTTTCTTGCCATGGGAAGAGGTGCTTTGTGATGGGTTCGATCTGGCGGTGTTCTTTCCCAGTGACAGAAGGGGCAGCAAGACATGCATGTATCATTGCTATCAAGGATAACAAGATGGGGGCTATTCCTACATCATGTCATCATTCTTATTGCATTACTCCGTTTCTCCATGAACTTAATATACTAGATGCATGCTGGATAACGGTCGATGTGTGGAGTAATAGTAGTAGATGCAGACAGGAGTCGGTCTACTAATCTTGGACGTGATGCCTATATATTGATCATTGCCTTGGATATCATCATAATTATTCGGTCTTCTATCAATTGCCCAACAGTAATTTGTTTACCCACCGTATGCTATTTTCTCGAGAGAAGCCACTAGTGAAATCTACGGCCCCCGGGTCTATTCTTTATCATATTTGCTTTGAGATCTATTTTTATTCGCTTTTATTTTCAGTCTATTATTCAAAAATCCCAAAAATACCTTGCTGCACTTTTTTATTACCTATTTTATTTTGCGTTTTATTGAGAGCTATTTATCCAATCTACCACAAATATTCTCCCGTCAACTTGACAATTTCTGGCACCGTCACCCAGTAGGGATTGACAACCCCTAATACGCGTCGGGTTACAAGTATTTGTCCTTTGTGTGCAGGTACCGTTTACATAGTGTTGCTTGGTTCTCCTACCGGATTGATGCCTTGGTTTCATAACTGAGGGAAATACCTACCGTAGTTGTGCTGCATCATCCCTTCCTCTTTGGGAAAATACCGACGTAGTTCAAGCGACATCATTGTGTAGGTAATTAGTCCCTGTATTGTTGTTTTACTTAGCACTTTGCTCTGTAGCTGAATCCTAGTGTCCATAGACGGATTAAGTTGACCGAGTAGTGGATTGATGGTAGTTTGTGTTTGTAGTTGTTTTAATTTTAGTATGTAGTTATCTGAATTGAACTGAATCTTCTTATTGTAGTTTATTGTGTAGTGTCTAGTTATCTGAATACAAAATGAATTTAATACTAACTTACTTAATTGAATCTTAAGGGTTGAAAATCATTTTTAGTTAACACTGAATGAATTTAACTGAATATTACTTGTTAAAGTTCAGTCTGTAGTTAAGTGTATCAGAATCCTATCTGGTAAAGTTCAGCTTGTAGGTTAGTAGTACCTGTATCCAGTATGTGGTGGATTAACATGAACTGAATTTCATTGAGCACTAGATTCATGGTAGTGTGTGTAGATATTAAATTTCACCGTGTAGTTATCTGAACTTTGTCAATGTTTAGTTGTTAATCACTGTGACCATGTAAGCAGTATTCAAAGCTGTAAGTGTAGTTAACTTTGTCTAGGTTTAACTGTAACTGAATTACCCTAAAAAAACTGTAACTGAATTTTTCTTACTTTTTATAGTTCACTCTATGGTTAATGTGACTCAATGTAATGTATTCTTTTGTTGTAGTACGTTGAATTGTGTTGTGAGTTCAAATATTATTTGCAAGGAGGTGCAGATTGTGGAGTTGTTAAGTGGGTTGATGGAGCTTGGCTTGTCATACTATAGAAGTGTGTGACAAAGCTTTGGGAGGTGTTTCGTTACTACCTCCAGTGTGGGAGCACCAACATGTTCGCATTGGTCACCAAACATTGCCATGTTCCACTTTCGGCTCAGATCAAGGTTGTTCTAATCAGCATTCACATTACTTTTATTAACCTTAATCTCCATATTCTTATCATCCGCTAATATCAGATAATATATTACCATTTGAATCAACTCTATCAAATTGGCTACTATCTTTAGTGTTGAAAGGGAAACAAGAGAACAATCGAGAGAGCCTCGGCACATATGTAAAAGTGAATGAGTGTCCTTTCATTAGATGATTGTAGGTATTTATACATGCAGAAGGGATGCATCGAAGAGGCATCCGTTCGGGAGAGATGTCAGGAACCGACACGACAGTTGCCAAAACAAACTGGCTGCGGTTGGTACAAGGGGAGATTCCCCCATAATTAACACAAGTTAATTGAGCTTTAACACCCCCCCTAATCTACACTTGTCCATGTAATATCATCATCTTGAAAAAGTCTCCTCCAAAAACCCCGTGGGAAAAATGTGAGGAGTATACTGTTTGATATGTTGCTAAACTCCTTCAAACCCAGTGGGAAAAATAAGGAGAAAATGATGCAACATATAATGGTTATTGTCTCTTTTAACTCAATACGAGAAAACTCATAGAATTTAGAGAACAATAAATATGTCATATATACTTTCCCAAAAACCCCGGTGGGGAAAACAGAAAGTATGACATATGATCTCATGTTGATATTACCTCATTAAAAACCTTTATGAGAACCTGTATAGTAAACTCATGAAGGGAAAAAGAGTATAATATGATGCATTGAACAGAAACAATTTAGGAGGATACTCCCCCTGATTCTTGCATATTCCGAAGTCGTCATATACCAATTCCATGAACACATTCCTGGAATGTAAAAGCTGGTAGAGACTTGGTGAACAAATGAGTTGCATGATTTGACTTGCAAGATATACAATATAGTGATATTGCTTATTATGTAACCTGTTTGCATCCGGGCAACACAAGAAAACATTATCATTGAGATAATGGTTGGTGGATGTAGCCATGAGGTCTGTTTCAAAGACTCTTCATGAGAGGGCTACCACTCCTAGTAGGAACACTAACTTGTCTACGATATGACATAGTGGAGATCTGATCGATGTATCCAATCATATCGGTGTTCACATTTCTGTGAGACTAAAAAACCAGGACAAAATGTTTGATGCCTTGGAGATATCAAAAAATATTCTTGAGTACCAGCTAATTATGTTTGGTGGATCCAATGGCATTATGGAACGTTGAGTCCCAATATCTCATTTCCATCATCACTTGGTCTAAATAGACCTTTCTCTATGGATGGATAAGATTTGTCCATAATGAATTTCTCCAATATATTTTGGATATAGACAACATAGTATACCATAATGTATAAATGAAGGTGCTCAATTTGTAGTAACGAGCGGTATTTTCGTTTACCCAAATCCTTCATTTTAAACTCCGTCATTTAGATGATTACATGTGTCGTCATTGCAGACACAAACATGGATAATCATCATTGTGGGAGTAATCCTTGTGTATAAGGAACTCACCACGTCGGTTGTACCAAATGTACCGACGATAATGATAAGTCATATGGTGACTTTTTGATTTTACACAATTTATGTTGCATTTTGTATTTCGATTCAGAATTGAGATTCCATCGGGAATCAATCATATATGTTTGAATCCAACACCCATGGGGTTTGTTCATATCTCGCTTGTGAGAGAGGTTATTAGTCAATGGGTCTGAACCTTTCAGATCCGTGTGTGCTTTACAAATCTCTATGTCATCTTGTAGATGCAGCTACCACGCGCTACTTGGAGCTATTCCAAACTACTGCTCTACTATATGAATCCGAATTACTACTTAGAGTCATCTGGATAGTGTCAAAGTTTGCATCGGCGTAACCCTTTACGACGAACTCTTTTACCACCTCCATAATCGAGAAAATTCCTTAGTCCACTAGTTACTAAGGATAAGTTCGACCGCTGTCATGTGATCCATTCCTGGATCACTCTTGTACCCCTTGACTGACTCATGGCAAGGCACACTTCAGGTGCGATACACAACATAGCATACTGTAGAGCCTACGTCTAAAGCATAGGGGACGACCTTCGTCCTTTCTCTCTCTTCTGTCGTGGTCAGGTCTTGAGTCTTACTCAATACTCACACCTTGTAACACAGCCAAGAACTCCTTCTTTGCTGAACTATTTTGAACTACTTCAAAATCTTGTCACGGTATGTATTCATTTGAAAGTACTATTAAGCGTTTTTTATCTATCCTTATAGATCTTGATGCTCAATGTTCAATTAGCTTAATCTAGGTTTTCCATTGAAAAACACTTTTCGAATAACCCTGTATGCTTTCCAGAAATTCTACATCATTTCTGATCAACAATATGTTAACAACATATACTCATCAAAAATTATATAGTGCTCCCACTCACTTCTTTGCAAAATACAAGTTTCTCATAAACTTTGTATAAACCCAAAATCTTTGATCATCTCATCAAAGCGTACATTCCAACTCCGAGATGCTTACTCCAGTCCTTAGAAGGATTGCTAGAGCTTTGCATACTTGTTAGCATCTTTCAGGATTGACAAAACTTTCTGGTTGTATCACATACAACCTTTCCTCAAGAAAATTGTCGAGGAAACAATGTTTGACATCCTATCTGCAAGATTTCATAAATAATGCAGTAACTGCTAATACAATTCCAACAGATTCTTAGCATCGCTACGAGTGAGAAAGTCTCACCATAGTCAACTCCTTGAACTTGTCGGAAAACATCTTAACGACAAGTTGAGCTTTCTTAATGGTGATACTTACCATCATTGTCCATCTTCCTTTTAAAATCCATCTGTACCCAATAGCCTTACAACCATCAAGTAGTTCTTCCAAAGTCTATACTTTGTTTTCACATGGATCCTCTCTCGGATTTTATGGCCTCGAGCCATTCATCGGAATCCGGGCCCACCATCGCTTCTCCATAGCTCATAGGTTCATTGTTGTCTAGCAACATGACTTCCAAGATAGGGTTACGTACCACTCTGAAGTAGTATGCATCCTTGTCGACCTACGAGGTATGGTAGTGACTTGATCCGAAGTTTCATGATCACCATCATAAGCTTCCACTTCAATTGGTGTAGGTGCCACAGGAACAACTTCATGTGCCCCTGCTACACACTAGTTGAAGTGATGGTTCAATAACCTCATCAAGTCTCCACCATCCTCCCACTCAATTCTTTTGGGAGAAACTTTTCCTCGAGAAAGGACCCGTTTCTAGAAACAATCACTTTTGCTTCCGGATCTGAAATAGGAGGTATACCCAACTGTTTTGGGTATTCTATGAAGATGCATTTATCCGCTTTGGGTTCAAGCTTATCAACCTAAAACTTTTTCACATAAGCGTTGCAGCCCCAAACTTTTAAGAAATGACAATTTAGGTTTCTCTAAACCATAGTTCATACGGTGTCATCTCAACAGAATTACGTGGTGCCCTATATAAAGTGAATGCGGTTGTCTCTAATGCCTAACCCATAGACGATAGTGGTAATTCGATAAGAGACATCATGGTATGCACCACATCCAATAGGGTGCAGCTATGATGTTCGGACACACCATCACACTATGGTGTTCCCGGCGTAGTCGTGAAACAATTTCCACAATGTCTTCATTATGTGCCAAACTCGTAACTCAGATATAAATCTCTATGATCATATCATAGACATTTTATCCTCTTGTCACGACGATCTTCAACTTCACTCTGAAATTACTTAAACCTTTCAATAATTCAGACTTGTGTTTCATCAAGTAAATATACTTAGCATCTACTCAAACCATCTGTGAAGTAAGAACATAACGATATCCACTGCGTGCCTCAACACTCATTGGACTGCACACATCAAAATGTATTACTTCCAACAAGTTGCTTTCTTGTTCCATCTTACTGAAAATGAGGCCTTTCAGTCATCTTGCCCATGTGGTATGATTTGCATGTCTCAAGTGATTCAAAATCAAGTGAGTCCAAACGATCCATCTGTATGGAGTTTCTTCATGCATATATACCAATAGACATGGTTCGCATGTCTCAATCTTTTCAAAAACGAGTGAGTCCAAAGATCCATCAACATGGAGCTTCTTCATGCGTTTTATACCAATATGATTCAAATTGCAGTGCCACAAGTATGTGGTACTATCATTACTATCTTATATCTTTTGGCATGAACATGTGTATCACTATGATCGAGATTCAATAAACCATTCATTTTAGGTGCAAGACCATTGAAGGTATTATTCAAATAAACATAGTAACCATTATTCTCCTTAAATGAATAACCGTATTGCAATAAACACAATCCAATCATGTCTATGCCCAACGCAAACACCAAATAACAATTATTTAGGTTTTAATACCAATCCCGATGGTAGAGGGAGCGTACGATATTTGATTACATCAACCTTGGAAACACTTCCAACACATACCGTCATCTCACCTTCAGCTAGTCTCCGTTTATTCTGTAGCCTTTTATTTCGAGTTACTAACACTTAGCAACCGAACCAGTATCTAATACCCTGGTGCTACTAGGAGTACTAGTAAAGTACACATTAATATAATGTATATCCAATATACTTCTGTTGACCTTGCCTACCTTCTCATCTACCAAGTATCTAGGGTAGTTCTGCTCCAGTGACCGTTCCCCTTATTACAGAAGCACTTAGTCTCGGGTTTGGGTTCAGCAACTGATTTGCCGTTTCATGAAGTATCCCTTTCTTGCCCTTGCCCTTCTTGAAACTAGTGGTTTTACTAACCATCAACAATTGATGCTCCTATTTGATTTCTACTTTCGTGGTGTCGCGAATAGCTCAAGGATCATCATATCTATCCCTGATATGTTATAGTTCATCTGAAGCTCTAGTAGCTTGGTGGCAGTGACTTTGGAGAACCATCACTATCTCATCTGGAAGATTAACTCCCACTCGATTCAAGTGATTGTAGTACTCAGACAATCTGAGCACATGCTCAACGATTGAGATTTTCTCCCTTAGTTTGCAGGCTTAAGAAACTTGTCAGAGGTCTCATACCTCTTGACGTGGGCACTAGTCTGAAATCCCAATTTCAGTCTTTGGAACATCTCATATGTTCTGCGATGTTTCAAAAACGTCTTTGGTGCCTCAATTCTAAACCATTTAGCATTATGCACTGAACTATCATGTAGTCATCAAAACGTGTATGTCAGATGTTCGCAACATCCACAACCGACGCTCGAGGTTCAGCACACTGAGTGGTGCATTAAGGACATAATCCTTCTGCGCAGCAATGAGGACAATCCTCCGTTTACGGACCCAGTCCGCATAATTGCTACTATCAACTTTCAACTAAATTTTCTCTAGGAACATAACTAAAACAGTAGAACTAAAGCGTAAGCTACGACATAATTTGCAAAGACCTTTTGACTATGTTCATGATAATTAAGTTCATCTGATTATTTAATGAACTCCCACTTAGATAGACATCCCTCTAGTCATCTAAGTGATACATGATCCGAGTCAAACTAGGCCGTGTTCGATCATCACGTGAGACGGACTAGTCATCATCGGTGAACATCTCATGTTGATCGTATCTACTATACGACTCATGTTCGACCTTTCGGTCTCTTGTGTTCCGAGGCCATGTCTATACATTCTAGGCTCATCAAGTCAACCTAAGTGTTTCACATGTGTAAATCTGGTTTACACCCGTTGTATGCGAACGTTAGAATCTATCACACCCGATCATCACGTGGTGCTTCGAAACAACGAACCTTCGCAACGGTGCACAGTTAGGGGGAACACTTTCTTGAAATTTTAGTGAGGGATCATCTTATTTATGCTACCGTCGTTCTAAGCAAATAAGATGTAAACATGACAAACATCACATGCAAATCATAAAGTGACATGATATGGCCAATATCATCTTGCGCCTTTTGATCTTAGTCTTCAAGGCACGACATGATCACCTTCGTCACCGACATGACACCATGATCTCCATCATCATGATCTCCGTCATCGTGTCTTCATGAAGTTGTCTCGCCAACTATTACTTCTCCTACTATGGCTAACGGTTAGCAATAAAGTAAAGTAATTACATGGCATTTTTCATTGACACGCAGGTCATACAATAAATTAAGACAACTCCTATGGCTCCTGCCGGTTGTCATACTCATCGACATGCAAGTCGTGATTCCTATTACAAGAACATGATCAATCTCATACATCACATATATATAATTCATCACATCCTTTTGGCCATATCACATCACATAGCATACCCTGCAAAAACAAGTTAGACGTCCTCTAATTGTTGATGCATGTTTTACGTGGCTGATATGGGTTTCTAGCAAGAACGTTTCTTACCTACGCAAAAGCCACAACGGTGATATGCCAATTGCTATTTACCCTTCATAAGGACCCTCTTTATTGAATCCGATCCGACTAAAGTGGGAGAGACAGACACCCGCTAGCCACCTTATGCATCAAGTGCATGTCAGTCGGTGGAACCTGTCTCACGTAAGTGTACGTGTAAGGTCGGTCCGGGCCGCTTCATCCCACAATGCCGCCGAATCAAGATAAGACTAGTAACGGCAAGCAAATTGAACAAATCATCGCCCACAACTACTTTGTGTACTACTCGTGCATAGAATCTACGCATAGACCTAGCTCATGATACCACTATTGGGGAACGTAGCAATAATTTAAAATTTTCCTACGTGTCACCAAGACCAATCTAGGAGATACTAGCAACGAGAGAGAGGGAGTGCATCTTCATACCCTTGAAGATCGCTAAGCGGAAGCGTTACAAGAACGCGGTTGATGGATTCGTACTCGCGGCGATTCAAATCGCGGAAGATCCGATCTAGCGCCGAACGGACGGCGCCTCCGCGTTCAACACACGTACAGCCCGGGGACGTCTCCTCCTTCTTGATCCAGCAAGGGGAGAGGAGAAGTTGAGGGAGAACTCCGGCAGCACGACGGCGTGGTGGTGGAGCTTGTGGTATTCCTGCAGGGCTTCGCCAAGCACTACGGAGGAGGAGGAAGAACTGGAGGAGGGAGGGGCTGCACTAGGGAAGAGGTGCGGCTGCCCTCCCACCCCTCCACTATATATAGGGGCAAGGGGAGAGGGGGAGGCGCCCTAGGGTTTCCCCTAGGGGGCGGCGGCCAAGCAGATTGGATCTCCCTAGGAAAAATCCTAGGGAGACTTGCCCCCCAAGCCAAGCAGGTGGAGGCTTGCCTCCCAAGCCAGGTGGAGGCGCCCCACCTCCACAAGTAACGTGGGAAAGGGTGTGCGGGGCGCACCACCCCTTAGTGGGCTGGCTTGCCCCTTCCCCTTTTGCCCATGAGGCCCTCCAACACTTGCCGGGGCTCCCGAAACACCTTTCGGTCATGCTGGCCATAGCCTGGTACACCCAGAACACTTTCGGACTCCAATACCCTTCGTCCAATATATCAATCTTCACCGACGGACTTTTCTGGAACTCCTCGTGATGTCCGGGATCTCATCCAGGACTTCGAACTACCTTCGGTAACCACATACTATTTCCCATAACAACTCTAGCGTCACCGAACCTTAAGTGTGTAGACCCTACGGGTTCGGGAACCATGCAGACATGACCGATACACCTCTCCGGCCAATAGCCAATAGCGGGATCTAGATACCCATATTGGCTCCCACATGTTCCACGATAATCTCATCGGATGAACCACGATGTCGGGGATTCAATCAATCCCGTATACAATTCCCTTTGTTAATCGGTATGTTACTTGCCCGAGATTCGATCGTCGGTATCCCAATACCTCGTTCAATCTCGTTACTGGCAAGTCACTTTACTCGTTCCGTAACGCATGATCCCGTGACTAACTGCTTAGTCACATTGAGCTCATTATGATGATGCATTACCGAGTGGGCCCACAGATACCTCTCCGTCATACAGAGTGACAAATCCCAGTCTCGATTCGTGCCAACCCAACAGACACTTTCGGAGATACCTGTAGTGCACCTTTATAGTCACCCAGTTACGTTGTGACGTTTGATACACCCAAAGCACTCCTACGGTATCCGGGAGTTGCACAATCTCATGGTCTAAGGAAATGATACTTGACATCAGAAAAGCTCTAGCAAACGAACTACACGATCTTGTGCTATGCTTAGGATTGGGTCTTGTCCATCACATCATTCTCCTAATGATGTGATCCCGTTATCAATGACATCCTATGTCCATGGTCAGGCAACCATAACCATCTATTGATCAACGAGCTAGTCAACTAGAGGCTTACTAGGGACATGTTGTGGTCTATGTATTCACACATGTATTACAGTTTCCAGTTAATACAATTATAGCATGAACAATAGACAATTATCATGAACAAGGAAATACTATAATAACCATTTTATTATTGCCTCTAGGGCATATTTCCAACATTTTGTCCCATTTGGGGCAGGTTTGGGTATAAGCTTCTCAAAAACCAGAGCTTCTCACAACAAGCGTGATGGTTTCGGTAGGGAACGTGGCACCTTTGGGGACGAAACGATATCCCTTGCCTCTTATTGCTTTCAAAAATTTCCGAGTGTCAACATAGAACAACAGCAGTGTTGTGTTCAATTTTGGAAGTTTTCGGGGTTCGTTTGGACATTTTTATACATTGACTGGGTTTCCTAGGCATTTTATGCACATAATTCAAATTTGAACTACATGCACATGCTCCATTGCATATAAACTGGTTGAAAAATCAAATATGTGTCCTTGGTTGCATGCTTAGGTCCCATGCAAGAAATGGGAATGAATTTCAAACACCCTGCCACCGTCACTCAGCCGCAAACATTGAGATACATGGCTTTTAAATTCTAGTAAATCCAAAACTCATCTGAAATTCATGAAACTTGGCATGCTATCATGGAGCGGCATCAACATGCCGTGGTAAAATTTTTGTCCCATTTGGGGCAGGTTTGGGTATAAGCTTCTCACAAACCAGAGCTTCTCACAACAAGCGTGATTGTTTCGGTAGGGAACATGCCACCTTTGGGGACGAAACAATATCTGTTGCCTCTTATTGCTTTCAAATTTTTTCGAGTGTCAACATAGAACAACATGAGTGTTGTGTTCAATTTTGGAATTTTTTGGGGTTCGTTTGGACATTTTTATACATTAACTGGGTTTCCCAGGCATTTTATGCGCATAATTCAAATTTGAACTACATGCACATGCTCCAGTGCATATAAACTGGTTGAAATATCAAATATGTGTCCTTGGTTGCATGCTTAGGTCCCATGCAAGAAATCAGAATGAATTTCCAACACCCTGCCACCGTCACTCGGCTGCAGACGTTGAGATACATGGCTTTTAAATTCTAGTAAATCCAAAACTCGTCTGAAATTCATGAAACTTGGCATGCTATCATGGAGCGGCATCAACATGTCGTGGTAAATTTTTTGTCCCATTTGGGGTAGGTTTGGGTATAAGATTCTCACAAACCAGAGCTTCTCACAACAAGCGTGATGGTTTCGGTAGGGAACGTGCCACCCTAGGGGACAAAACGATATCCGTTGCCTCTTATTGCTTTCAAAAAAATTCGAGTGTCAACACAGAACAACATGAGTGTTGTGTTCAATTTTGGAAATTTTCGGGGTTCGTTTGGACATTTTTATACATTAACTGGGTTTCCCAGGCATTTTATGCGCATAATTCAAATTTGAACTACATCCACATGCTCCAGTGCATATAAACTGGTTGAAAAATCAAATATGTGTCCTTTGTTGCATGCTTAGGTGCCATGCAAGAAATGAGAATGAATTTAAAACACCCTGCCACCGTCACTCGGCCGCAAACATTGATATACCTGGTTTTTAAATTCTAGTAAATCCAAAACTCGTCTGAAATTCATGAAACTTGGCATGCTATCATGGAGCGGCATCAACATGCGATGGCAAATTTTTTGTCCCATTTGGGGCAGGTTTGGGTATAAGCTTCTTACAAACCAGACCTTCTCACAACAAGCGTGATGGTTTCGGTAGGGAACGTGCCACCTTTGGGGACGAAACGATATCCGTTGCCTTTTATTGCTTTCAAATTTTTTCGAGTGTCAACATAGAACAACAGGAGTGTTGTGTTCAATTTTGGAATTTTTCAGGGTTCGTTTGGACATTTTTATACATTAACTGGGTTTCCCACGCATTTCATGTGCATAATTCAAATTTGAAGTACATGCACAAGCTCCAGTGCATATAAATTGGTTGAAAACTCAAATTTGTGTCCTTCGAGGCATGCTTAGGTCCCATGCAAGAAATGGGAATCAATTTCAAACACTAGGGCACTGTTGATTGCCGGCAAAACGTTGAGATACTTTGTTTTTAAATTCTAGTAAATCCAAAACTCGTCTGAAATTCATCGCAAACGTTTTAGTTAGAACACTCGTATGCAAACCGACAGCTTCCCTAGGAAGCCAAGGGAAAATGTGCCGAGCAGAATTTGTGCAGCTCTTGATCGCAAACGTTTTAGATAGAACACCCGTATGCAAAGTGAGAGCTATGGTCTTCCCCCTTAAGTCGAGGGAAAATCTGCAGTGCAAGATTTGTGCATCCCTTCAACGCAAACGGTTGTTTTGGATGACCCGTGTGCAACCATGTACAAACAATTTGGTAAGATTTGCATCTGTCATATTGGGTATGTTCCCATTTGTCAAATTGGAAAGATTTACATTTGTTGATCTAGTAGCGTTGCCATTTGTCAATCCTTGTAACACTGCGATTTGTCAAAATATGCAGCTAGAAATCACTAGCACTATCTAATTTTTGCAACTAAAATTCAGTAATTAAGCATAATTTCATTCATAGATTAAGCAGCCGTTCTTAATTTATACAAACAGTTCAACTCGATAGCTGAACCGACCAAACTTCTCCCCAATTGTTGCCAACCACGTACTGAAATAGCTAGTTCAACTATATATACTAGCTAATTTTAAGTACGTTGTACAGTTCGACCACATATCTATAGTCAGATGAACTGAACAAAATAGCCCCTAAATACTACTACTACTACCACGGAGGGGCTTTGTGCTACTTCCGGCAGCCTCTCCTCTGCCGAGCGCGCTCAGTAAGAGGAAGAGGAGGAGGAGGAGCCTACCGACGAGCTGGACAAATGCAATATGGTGCCTGCCGCTGCTGCACGTTCAGCGACGCTCGCCAGCTCGAACGCCCACTACCGCTCCAGATGATCCCTCTCGAAGTGGCCGAATTGCTCGTAGATCTTCTGATTCCTCGCCTCTGCGTCGACGTGTGTTGCGGCCACGGTTGCGGTAAGGCTCTTTGCGTGCTCGACGAGGCGCTCCTCCTCCTCCCGCGGGAACTCGATGTACCGCGCAAGGTCGCTGATGCACGTGCAGGCCTCCACCTCCGCCTCCTGCCTTCGGGCCACGGCGGCGGAGCGGGTGATAATCCCGGCGGTCGACGGTGGGCTAGCGGCCATGGCGGCCGACGATGGGGTGGCGGTCACGACCACCACCTCCTGTCTTCGGGGCGCGGTGGCGGAGCGGGTGATGGCCATGGTGGCCGGCAGTGGGGTGGCGGCCACGACGACCACCTCCCGCCTTCGGGCCGTGGTGGAGCGGGAGATGGCCCTGGCTTTCGACCGTGGTGTGGCGGTTAATAAAAAAACATTTCGATTTAATTACCTACTATACCCCCGTCCTGGTTTATAAGTAGGATTTAACTAATAAAATACGAATGCATGTCGCCAAAGATTATATCATTGGAGTCGTATTTGAACATAGTTTCTAGTTATACAATTTTTGTAACATGCATTAACACTTTTTTGGTTAAATTTAAGGTTATATACCAGCAAGTGTTTGCCAGCAACACAAACGGCTTATTCCATCACAAACAGCTCGGATGGATCAACTGTATGCCACATATCGCACACGCAACTCTAATTTGATTCGTGTTTGATGTCTCCGACTTTGCTCGCACAGTTCGTCTTATTTGCCACGTATCACTGTGTCGGCCTCTGCTCGCGTCCCTCGGCAAGCTCTGCTCGTCGTTAGGCGCCGCAGCGCGCTGTGCTCACCGTTACGCGTCGCAGCGCGCTCTGTCGCGTCCGTTGGCGAGCTCTGCTCGCGTCCGTCGGCGCGCTCGGCTTGTGGACAGCTTTTCCTTGCGTGTTCAACTGCTATATGCATATATATATATATGGTTGCTCGCCGTTGAGGCGGCCGCAGAGCACTCTGCTCGCGTCACTCCGCGCGCGCTCTGCCAGCGGTTGGGTGTGCGCACGATCACGTCGGGGCCCCCATATGCACGCGGTTGCGCCACACGCGTTGCCACGCGATGCAGTTACGTGCGGCACGATGGAGTTACGCGCTGCAAATTAGAACTGCCATCAGGGCCTCCTGATATTCCTGGCCGTCCGGCTTCCCCTTTAATACCCGTGGCCATTACAACCTTAGTCTCTTAAACCTTTCGATCGCGCCCCATGATACGTCCATTTTGCATCATGCTTTTATATCGATATTTATTGCATTATGGGCTGTTATTACACGTTATGTCACAATACTTATGCCTACTCTCTCTTATTTTACAAGGTTTACATAAGGAGGGAGAATGCTGGCAGCTGGAATTCTGGGCTGGAAAAGAAGCAAATATTAGAGACCTATTCTGCACAACTCCAAAAGTCCTGAAACTCCACGAAAGTCATTTTTGGAAATAATAGAAAATATTGAGTGGAATAAGTTTACCAGAGGGGGACCCACCTGGCCACGAGGGTGGGGGCGCGCCCTACCCCCAGGGCGCGCCCCCTGCCTCGTGGGCCCCTGTTGGCTCTCCGATGGCCATCTTCTGCTATATGAGGTCTTTCGTCGAGGAAAAAATCATAAGCAACCTTTCGGGACGAAACTCCGCCGCCACGAGGCGGAACCTTGGCGGAACCAATCTATGGCTCCGGCAGAGCTGTTCTGCCGGGGACACTTCCCTCCGGGAGGGGGAAATTGTCGCCACCGACATCACCAACGCTCCTCTCATCGGGAGAGGGCAATCTCCATCAACATCTTCACCAGCACCATCTCCTCTCAAAACCCTAGTTCATCTCTTGTATCCAATTCTTGTCTCCAAGTCCGGGATTGGTACTAGTAGGTTGCTAGTAGTGTTGATTACTCCTTGTAGTTGATGCTAGTTGGTGTATTTTGTGGAAGATCATATGTTCAGATCTCTTATGCATATTAATACCCCTCTGATTATGAACATGAATATGCTTTGTGAGTAGTTACGTTTGTTCCTGAGGACATGGGTGAAGTCTTGCTATTAGTAGTCATGTGGATTTGGTTTCGATATTCTGATGAGATGTATGTTGTCTAGCCTCTAGTGGTGTTATGTGAACGTCAAGTACATAACACTTCACCATTATTTGGGCCTAGAGGAAGGCATTGGGAAGTAATAAGTAGATGATTGGTTGCCAGAGTGGTAGAAGCTTAAACCCTAGTTTATGCGTTGCTTCGTAAGGGGCTGATTTGGATCCATATGTTTCATGCTATGGTTAGGTTTACCTTAATACTTTTGTTGTAGTTGCGGATTCTTGCAATAGAGGTTAATCATAAGTGGGATGCTTGTTCAAGTAAGAACATCACCCAAGCACCGGTCCACCCACATATCAAATTATCAAAGTACCGAACGCGAATCATATGAACGTGATGAAAACTAGCTTGACGATATTCCCATGTGTCCTTGGGAGCGCTTTTCCTTATATAAGAGTTTGTCCAGGCTTGTCCTTTGCTACAAAAAGGATTGGGCCACCTTGCTGCACTTTATTTACTTTTTTTACTTGTTGCTCATTACAAATTATGTTATCACAAAACTATCTGTTACCACTTATTTCAGTACTTGCAGAGAATACCTTGCTGAAAACCGCTTATCATTTCCTTCTGCTCCTCGTTGGGTTCAACACTCTTACTTATCGAAAGGACTACGATAGATCCCATATACTTGTGGGTCATCAAGACTCTTTTCTGGCGCCGTTGCCGGGGAGTGAAGCGCCTTTGGTAGGTGGGATTTGGTAAGGAAAATTTTATATAGTGTGCTGAAATTTTCTGTCACTTGTTACTATGGAAAGTAATCCTCTGAGGGGCTTGTTCGGGGTATCTTCATCCCGACTAGTAGAGAAAAGAGTTGCTCCTCAACCTATTGAACCTACTAAAAATGAAAATGTTCCCTTTTAAGTTCCTTCGGGTATGTTAGAAAAACTGCTAGATAATCCTTTTACAGGAGATGGAACAAAGCATCCTCATGAGCACCTAATATATGTGGATGAAGTTTGTGGATTATTTAAGCTTGCAGGTATACCCGATGATGTTGTTAAGAAGAAGGTCTTCCCTTTATCTTTGTAGGGAGATGCATCGACATGGTATAGGCTATGTGATGATATGGGATCATGGAACTATAAACGAATGAAGTTGGAATTTCATCAAAAGTATTATCCTATGCATCTTGTTCATAGTGATCGCAGTTATATATATAAGTTTTGGCCTCGCGAAGGAGAAAACATCGCTCAAGCTTGGGGGAGGCTTAAATCAATGTTGTATTCATGCCCCAATCATGAGCTCTCAAGAGAAATAATTCTTCAAAAAATTTATGCTTGGCTTTCTCATAATAATCAATCCATGCTCGATACTTCTTGTGCTGGCTCTTTTATGATGAAGACTATTGAATTCAAATGGAATTTATTGGATAGAATTAAATGCAACTCTGAAGATTGGGATCTCGACGAAAGTAAGGAGTCAGGTATGACACCTAAGTTTGATTGTGTTAAATCTTTTATGGATACCGATGTTTTCCGTAAATTTAGCACTAAATATGGACTTGACTCTGAGATAGTAGCTTATTTCTGTGAATCTTTTGCTACTTATGTTGATCTCCCCAAGGAGAAGTGGTTTAAATATCATCCTCCCATAGAAGTAAAAGTAGTTGCACCTCTTAAAGTTGAAGAAAAGACTATTACTTATAATGATCCTATTGTTCCTACTTCTTATGTTGAGAAACCACCTTTCCCTGTCAGAATAAAGGATCATGCTAAAGCTTCACCTGTGGTTCGTAAAAGCAATATTAGAACTTATACACCTCCTGAGCAAGTCAAAGTTGATCCTAATATTGCTATTGTTAAAGATCTCTTGTCTGATAATATTGATGGGCATGTTATTCATTTATGCGGTGAAACCGCTAGAATTGCCAAACCTTGTGCTAAAGATAAACATAGATCTGTGGTAGGCGTGCCTATTATTTTCGTTAAAATAGGAGATCACTGTTATCATGGCTTATGTGATATGGGTGCCGGTGCTAGTGTTATACCTCATACTTTATACGAAGAAATTAAGCATGAAATTGCACCTACTGAGTTAGAAGGTATTGATGTTACAATTAAACTTGCCAATAGAGATACTATATCAGCAATGGGAATTGTTAGAGATGTTGAAGTCTTGTGTGGGAAAACTAAATATCCTGCTGATTTTCTTGTTCTTGGTTCCCCACAAGATAGCTTTTGTCCCATTATTTTTGGTAGACCCTTCTTGAACACCGTTAATGCTAAGATAGACTGCGAAAAGAATGTTATTACTATTGGTTTGGGTGATATGATTCATGAGTTTAATTTCTCTAAATTTAGTAGACAACACCATGAAGAAGAATTGCCTAGTAAGGATGAAATTATTGGTCTTGCTTCTATTCCCTTACCTCCTAGCGATCCATTAGAACAATATTTGCTAGACCATGAAAATGATATGTTTATGAATGAAAGAAGGGAAATAGATGAGGTATTCTTTAAACAGGAACCTATTCTGAAACACAATTTGCCTGTTGAAATCCTAGGGGATCCCCCTCCACCCAAGGGTGATCCCGTGTTTGAGCTTAAACCGTTGCCTGGTACTCTTAAATATGCTTATCTTGATGAAAAGAAGATATATCCTATTATTATCAGTGCTAACCTTTCAGAGCATGAAGATGATGACAAGGCAAAGTGCAACACGCAAGCACATGACATGGCAACGACGGCGAATAACTGGCGGACACCTGGCGCATCGAATCCGGGGCGTTACAACACTCCAGCACTACGAGAGGATCTCGTCCCGAGATCTAGGATGGCACCGGAGGAAAACGGAATGGGAAAAGGTAAAACAAAGTTGCTTCTTGACAAAAGAGTGAAACCAAAGAACCTTGAGAGGTTGCAAGGCTTGAAGAAATGACACGACGGAGGTGAACAAAATTTAAAACACTCCGTTAGATAAGAGGAACATGGGATACGACGAGAACCAAGAGGTTAAGTGACAAGGTAGATATTGAAACCACTCCGGTTAAAACAAGATAGAGAAGGAATAAGAATGACATGATTTGGGCAGCACTCCGACTGAAAATGGAAGGGATTTGAACATGATCTTGACAAGACGAGAGGATACTTGCTGAAATTAACAACACACTGCCTCCGGAACTATTAAAAGAATGGCACAAGGGGTAAGAAAGATTCCAAACAGCACTCCGGTTGAGAAGAGAGGATAAACTTGATAAGATGAAAGAACTTGAATGAGAGCACAACACTCCGGTTAAATGGATAGGCATGAAAAGAACATGATCTCCAAAATGAGATGATGGTTGAAGAAAACATCACAATGCCTCCGGAAGAAAGAATAGAAAATACCTCATTGGAATAAAAGAATGGAGAAGAAAATGACAACTTCTGCCACAAATGATCTTGGAGAGCACCCTTCCAAGAAGGTTAGGATGGAGTTGTTGGAAAACCAACAACGAAAAGAATAACCTTGTAGTGGACTTATGGAAACATCTCAACATTATGAGGTGACAAACGGCCACTAAAGGAAGCCGTTGATTTGAGTGAGAGCACCAAGGCGATGAAAAACTTCTTTCCCCAAGAGGATAGGAGCAAGCTTGGGTCATGAATAATCACCACAAATAGCAACATTCCCAGTGGAAGGCTTTAGGTGAACTATAACTCCAATGAAGAGATTGATGGGTTGTAAAGGATCTCCTGAACGAAGAGAAAAATGATGGGTTTAAATATCTCATTCTTAACAACTTGTGAAACATGAAACACGAAGTGAAATTGTCAAGAATGACATAACACCACCTCAAATGATAAGGTAGAGCGAATTGCACTTTGAAATGCAAGATGATGAACGATTGAATCCTCAAAACAAGACATGTGTTGAACACCATGTTTATTTTAGAGTATAGCTTGGCGGATCTTAACTCCGAGAGAAATCTTGAAGAACAATTGAATAATGAAAAAGGGTCCTTGATGAACCATCATGTAGAGCCTCCATGAAGAACTCCGGTAATAAGAGAGAATGATAGAAAGAAAGAGAAGTGAAAAACACAAGGTGGATCCTTGCAATGATTTAGATGGAGCTTTGCAACGAGATAATGCGGAAAACTTGGAACTCCGGAAAAGAAAAAGATGAAGCATCTCGAACCGAGAAATGTGACATGATGAACAACTCTGGAAAGAAGAAACTAGAACACTTGGATGAAACAAGAACAAGAATTATGTTATGCGTATCCTTCACCAATTTAAATTGCTGACAAGCCATGGATTTGACATACTGCTTATTCTCGTAGAAAGGATTAAGATCGATATAGCGCCAACTTGGGAAGGTATTGATGGAACCACCGGTGGAATTTGCAAACAACGAATGAATCAATATGATAACGAAGGAAGTGAAATCTTGAACGAACCACCGTAAAAATTGAAAATGAAAGTAGTAAAGGCACAATACACCGGGAAGAATTAGAAAATGAATGAAGATACTTGACAGAATTTAGATACATGAGAACGAAGAGATCATGAACTGATTAGAGGCTACTTGAACGATGCACCGGTAAGATTTAGAGAACAATAGCTGAAAGCTGGAATGAAGAATTATGACATGATGGCCTTCGGAGGAAAGAAATGGAAACAACTCATGAAATGCTCCGGATGGGTGAAAAGAATTCCCTCAATCGAAAACAATTATGATAGGATGGCATCAACTTGAACTACACAACTTTGGAAGAACGGGTAAGGATTTAAGAGGAAAAGAATTTGAGAATAACTCCGGGAAAATTAGAAGAGTCAGGTAAGATCCTGGGAAAAGGCATGTGGGTTAGGGCCCACTCAAAAGACACACCGTTGAACGATTGCTTGAAAAGAGAGATTGCACCGGTTGAATTAAATGACTTGAATGAGATAGCATCCTCAAAAGAAATTGAGTGAATTGAGAATGGAAACTTGTATCTTATGAGATTTCTTCATCACTCCGGAACAATTGAATAGCAAGAAGTGGATGATTAAGAGGTGCACCGGTACGAGAAAACATTTGAAACGAGGAAAAGATGTGATCACCATCGAAAGATTGCATTGAACACACCGGGGAAGATAAAAGAACAAATAATTATAAACTTGAGGCTCCGTTAGCATCTTCATGAGAAACACCGGGTAAGAACATGAATGAGAAGAATGGAGAGACTTCACATCAATAAAATGGATACTTGATCAAGAAATCTGCGTCCTTGAAGAAATAAGGGTGGGAGGGCGGGAAAAACAAAGACAACTTGGAACGGATGAAGCAAACACCGTTGAGAAGAACTGCTAATCGATCTTGCGAATGTTGAAGTGAACGGATCCACTTGAAGAGAGACACCCCGGTTGGAAAAGAATTGGCATGATAATCTTGATGATCAAGAAGGATTAGTATTTCCATAGAAATATGATAACACCGTTTAGGGAAGGTATGGAATCAACACTTGGCATTGAAGCAACTCGAATACCACAAAACAAAACAAAACAAAGGATTTGGCTTGCAGAATAAGTCGGAACAAATACAATGATAGAGATTTACCCAATCCCATATCATGCATCTGTCGGAAAGATATTCTAGGAGCTACTTGAATTCCCACCAATAAACTCCCGAAACTTTCTGGTTATGCAATCAGGTGTTGGGGATACAGGGGACACAAAATATATCACCCAAACTAACAATACCTAGATCCAGTTGTATCCATCCTTCAACACGTAACCAAGAAACCTTCGGAAATCGATTACCTCAACCTTCGAAAAGCATCCGTTATACGAGTTATGGCAATACTCCCGCACTCGCCTCAGTACTGGGCTATCAGGGTTATCTCACCAACAACTGTACAAAAGAGACTTTCGATGTCGGCGTACTAAACTCAGGTATTCCAGAATTGTAACGATAAAATTATGACGACAACACCTCGGAGCTCAACTCCCCGGGACACCTCCACTAAACCCCTGCTGACAGGAGGCACCAAGACAATGTTGTAATCACAAAACCATCGGAACGATTCTAAGATACCCGCGTGATCCTAAATTTTTTTTAGTGAAATTTGAGAAGAGAAGAGTCAAAACTCTACGTCAGGATGCCTTACCAGAGCGATGAGGAGACTGGGAAGTAAAAAGAATTCCTAAACTCTCCGATACATAATACCTAAATGACTCAAAACATTTTTCTAGACACAACTCGGCCGCTAAAAACGATCAATCAGTGGGGGCTCCTAAGGTCGGGGATGGCTCTGATTACCAACTTGTAACGCCCTCGATGCGGCTATATCTCCCACGTGTCGAAGCACGACTTAGAGGCATAACCGCATTGAAAGCAATGTCGCAAGTGAGGTAATCTTCACATAATCCAAGTAATACATAATGGAAAGAGATACCTAGTTGGCTTACAATCGCCACTTCACACAATACATGAGTAAAGCATTACATCATACAGATACAATCAAGGTCCGGCTACGGAACCAAAATAAAAGAAGACTACCCCAAATGCTACACAGATCCCTGATCGACCCCAATTGGGCTCCACTACTGATCAACTAAAAAGAAACAACACAACGAACACGATCTTCATCAAGCTCCTCCTTGAGCTCGGATGCGTCACCTGCATGCTTTCATCGGCACCTGCAAACTGGTTTTGGAAGTATCTGTGAGTCACGGGGACTCAGCAATCTCACACCCGCGAGATCAAGACTATTTAAGCTTAAAGGTAGGATAGGGTTGTGAGGTGGAGCTGCAGCAAGCGACTAGCATATATGGTGGCTAACAACGCAAAAGAGAGCGAGAAGAGAAGCAAATCACGGTCGTGAAGCTAGAAGTGATCAATAAGTGATCCTAGAACAACCTACGTCAGACATAACTCCAACACCGTGTTCACTTCCCGGACTCCGCCGAGAAGAGACCATCACGGTTACACACGCGGTTGATGTGTTTTAATTGAGATCAACTTCGGGTTTTCTACAACCGGACATTAACAAATTCCCATATGCCACATAACCGTGGGCACGGCTTTCAAAAGTTTAAACCCTGCAGGGGTGTCCCAACTTAGCCCATTATAAGCTCTCGCAATCAACGAAGGATATTACTTCTCCCCGGGAAGACCCGATCAGTCTCGGAATCCCGGCTACAAGACATTTCGACAGTAATAAAACAAGTCCAGCAAAGCCGCCCGATGCGCCGACATCCTGATAGGAGCTGCACATATCTCGTTCTCAGGGCAACACCGGATGAGCTGTCCGTACAACTAAAACCAAACCCCAAGTTTCCTGGAGGTGGCGCTGCAAAGCGCTCTAGTTTGGACCAACACTTAGACAAGCATTGGCCCGGGGGGGCTAAAATAAAGATGACCCTCGGGTTAGCTACTCCCAAGGGAAAGGTATAGGTGGTAGGCAAATGGTAAAACCAATGTTGGGCCTTGCTGGAAAAGTCTTATACAAAGCAAACTGTCAAGGGGGTCCCATAAATCACCCGACCGCGTTAGGGACGCAAAAATCCGGGAACATAACACCGATATGACGGAAACTAGGGCGGCAAGAGTGGAACAAAACACCAGGCATAAGGCCGAGCCTTCCACCCTTTACCAAGTATATAGATGCATTAATTAAATAAGATATATTGTGATATCCCAATAGTAAACATGTTCCAACAAGGAACAACATCTCCATGTTCCAACAAGGAACAAACTTCATCTTCACCTGCAACTAACAACGCTATAAGAGGGGCTGAGCAAAGCGGTAACATAGCTAAACAACGGTTTGCTAGGACAAGGTGGGTTAGAGGCTTGGTTTGACAATATGGGAGGCATGATGAGCAAGTGGTAGGTATGGCAGCATAGGCATAGCAAAAGAGCGAGCAACTAGCAAGCAAAGATAGAAGTGATTTCGAGGGTATGGTCATCTTGCCTGCAAGGTTCTCAGAGTTGTGAAAGCTTGATCCTCGTAAGCGTTCTCAACAGGTTCCTCGTTCAGGTACTCGTCTCCCGGCTCTACCCAAGGCAAGAACACAAGCAAAGGGGACAAACATCAATCACGATGCAATGCGCAAGCAACATGATGCAAAACATGGCATGATATGCGAGATGTGGTATGCAATGCATATGCGTGCTCCGGAAGGAAAAAGATGAACAAGGCATAGTCTTGGCAAACCAAGTATGCCACTGGAAAGGTGAGGTGATTTCGGTTGAAATCGATATAAAGATCACCGGAATCGGATGCACGGTTTGCAAATGACAAGCAAAACAAGAATGACAAGATTCTGCCATTAACAGCATGATGCTACTTAGCATGCAACAAGAAATTAAGCTACTGCACCCAAATATATCAGCAAAGCATATGGCAGTGATCTAATCAAGATGCTTGACAAAAGATGAACACTGAGCTACGGCTAAATCACACCACAACAGGTTCAAACAAGCATGGCAAAAGTGCAAAAGATAACAGGTTCACAGACTTGGTGAAAATACTATCATGCCAGAAATTAACATCAGGATGACATGTTTAAAGCAAGGAAACAACATGCTACAGGAACAGGACATAGCAAAACAAGGCATGGAATGAATCTAGTCAAAGCATTTAACAAAAGTCCCTTACTGACCATTAGCCAAAAAGGACCAGAAAATATAATAGCACCCATGTCAATTAAGCAAGTTTCGTTACAGTTTTCAGACTTAGCAGAAAACTGGACATGTCAAAAACAGATAACAAGTAGGCACGTTTACGAGCTCGATGCACTCACTACAGAGCATTGCATGATAAACTAAGCATACACCCATCAAGAAGACATGGCATAGAATCTATACATGGCAAGAACAACATCATAGCATGCAAGGATCAACTACAACAAGCTTGGCAAAATCGGATAACATGTAAACAATCTGCCAGTAACATTTTATAGCAAAAATAGAGCTCGATTGACTCAAGCTATGGCACTCCATAATTACAAACAAAGGCATGGATGGATATAGAAAATCCATAAGTTAAAAACACCCTTAATGATCATGCTCAAAAGAGGCATAGATCTCTCTGAAACAACATGAACACATGGCATAAAAATAATAGCAGGGCATGACTTAGTGAAATTACTGTCTCTGAAATCAGCAACATTATGTACCCTAGTTTTCATGCTTGTGCTAGTCACCACAAAGATCACAAAAATACATGGCATACACCCCTGTAAAGATGGCATGTCATATTACAAAACACATGTAGGACTCCAGTTCATAGGATGCACACATCAATCATGGAAAAAATGACAAAAGTGCATGTTCTGAAACAGATCTGAAACTAACATCACATAGCCCTCTTCTAACAGCATTTCGGGCATCAAGATGGACTCAAATGAAAATGATTCAATGAGTTGAAATGATGTACTCATCAGGGCGAACAATTTGACATATTACACGCACGAAACGGAGCAGTATACAGAGAGTTATGATGCGATGAACATGTCATGAAAATATGCAACACTCTTGGGACTTAGGCAAAATCGGGGTCAACCTCGAAAACGGATCTGGATTTGAATCTCGCCGGAGTTCGTGCTTCGCCGGAGTGGGCTCGCCGGAGCTGAGGGGGCCGGCGGCCGGCGTTGAGGAAGAGTTCGGGGCGACCGGATCCGGGCGGCGCCGACTCGGATCTGGCCGGAGGAGGCCCGGGCGGCGACGGGGAGGGGAGCTGGGCGGAGATGCTCGCCGGCGTGAAGAGGCGAGGCGGCGGAGCTCGGCCCCGAGCTCGGGCTGCCATGGCGGCGGACGCCGGCGGGGTGGCGGGGCCGCACAGGCGAGGAGGCGGCGCCGCACAGGTGGCGCGAGGCGATGGGGAGCCGGGCGGCGACCGGGAGGCGCCCGGGCGCGGCCGGGCGGCGGCGCAGCCAACGGCGGCGGGCGGTGGGGAAGGAGCTCCAGCGGCGGCGCGGGGAGCTCGGGCTCGCGCGGGCTGGCGGCACGGCCAGATGGGCTCGGCGGGCCACGCGCGGGCTCGGGCGGGCTGCGGCGGCGCTGGAGGAGAGAGAGGAGGCGTCGGGCTGACGTGGCGGCGCGAGATTGGCTCGGGCGGCGGAGGAGGCGACGTGGCAAGCCCGGATTGGCTGGAGCGACGTGGCGGTGGGCGGTGGACGTATCCGGTGCGGCGTGGACGCGTCCGGCGGCGCTGGGAGGAGATAGACTAGGGTTTTGGACCCGAAATTTCGGAGGGGTGCACATATTTATAGGCAGAAGGAGGTGGGAGTGTCCAAATGAGGAGCGGTTTGCGGCCACACGATCGTGATCGAACGACCGAGAATATGGAGGGGGTTAGGATGGGTTTTGGGCCACTTTGAAGGGGTGTTGGGCTGCACACAAAAGAGGCTTTTGCGGCTACCCGGTTAACCGTTGGAGTATCAAACGGACTCCAAATGGCACGAAACTTGACAGGAGGTCTACCGGTGGTATATCAAGGCCACATGTCAAGCCTCGGTCCATTCCGAGAATGTTTAACACCCGCACACGAAAAGAGGTAAAAGGGGGCGCCGGATGACATGGGAGTGCCGGATTGCAAAACGGACAACGGGGAAAATGCTCGGATGCATGAGACGAACACGTATGCAAATGCGATGCACATGATGACATGATATGAAATGTAGATCATGACAAGGCAAAGTGCAACACGTAAGCACATGACATGGCAACGACGGCGAATAACTGGCGGACACCTGGCGCATCGAATCCGGGGCGTTACAGATACGTATTTTGGTTGGTAAAAATTCATTATATATTCTCCCGAAGGTTTTGACTCCTGTATCACGCAATTATCCTCTGTTCTTGTTTCGAGCTGTTTTTCTGACAGATCTAGATTATCAATGACGTCCCCAAGTGCCTCCAAGGACAAGTTCTTCGAGAAGGTCATCAACCCTTACCTTGCGGAGGTGCTGTGACACCCTCAAACCATTGAGATGCGTGATGGGTTGCTGCACATTCGCGATGTTGAGGGACCGAAGGGGACCGGAAGCATGGAGACGAGGCTCGAAGCAATGGAGCAACAAGTTTTCAAGTGCCAGGGGATGGTGGAACATGGACTCAACTCCAACCACATGATGATCGCGGAGTTCACCAACAAACACAAGCTAGATGCCGACAACATCGGGGAGGCCATCTTCAAGCTTCACGAGAAGATCGAGCACCTTCAAGCCCAAATCTATGACCTCCAAAACCAAAACTTTGAGTATGAATATAGATTCAAAAGGATAAGTTTGGCTGCAGATTTGAGGATCCCGGAGACTCGATCATTGATACGTCTCCAACGTATCTATAATTTTTGATTGCTCCATGCTATATTATCTACTGTTTTGGACGATATTGGGCTTTATTATCTACTTCTATATTATTTTTGGGACTAACCTATTACCGGAGGCCCAGCCCAGAATTGTTGTTTTTTGCCTATTTCAGTGTTTCGAAGAAAAGGAATATCAAATGGAGTCGAAACGGAATGAAATCAACTGAAGAAGTTATTTTTGGAAGGAAAGCTACCGGAAAAGCTTGGAGTGCACGTCAAGAAAGGAGGGAGGTGGCCACGAGGGTGGAGGGCGCCCACCGCCTAGGGCGCGCCCCCTGCCTCGTGGGCCCCTCGAAGCTCCACCGACGTACTTCTTTCACCCATATATACCCACGTACCCTAAAACTTCTGAAGAACAGAATAGATCGAGAGTTTCACCGCCGCAAGCCTCTGTAGCCACCAAAAACCTCTCGGGACCCTGTTCCGGCACCCTGCCGGAGGGGGGGAACCCTCACCGGTGGCTATCTTCATCATCCCGGCGCTCTCCATGACGAGGAGGGAGTAGTTCACCCTCGGGGCTGAGGGTATGTACCAGTAGCTATGTGTTTGATCTCTCTCTCTCTCTCTCTCATGTTCTTAATTTGGCACGATCTTGATGTATCGCGAGCTTTGCTATTATAGTTGGATCTTATGTTTCTTCTCCCCCTCTACTCTCTTGTAATGGATTGAGTTTTCCCTTTGAAGTAATCTTATCGCATTAAGTCTTTAATGATTTGAGAACACTTGATGTATGTCTTGCCGTGCGTATCTATGGTGACAATGGGATATCATGTGATTCACTTGATGTATGTTTTGGTGATCAACTTGCGGGTTCCGCCCATGAACCTATGCATAGGGGTTGTACACGTTTTCGTCTTGATTCTCCGGTAGAAACTTTGGGGCAATCTTTGAGGTTCTATGTGTTGGATTGAATAGATGAATCTGAGATTGTGTGATACATATCGTATAATCATACCCACGGATACTTGAGGTGACATTGGAGTATCTATGTGACATTAGGGTTTTGGTTGATTTGTGTCTTAAGGTGTTATTCTAGTACGAACTCTAGGGTTGTTTGTGACACTTATAGGAATAGCCCAACTGATTGATTGGAAAGAATAACTTTGAGGTGGTTTCGTACCCTACCATAATCTCTTCGTTTGTTCTCCGCTATTAGTGACTTTGGAGTGACCCTTTGTTGCATGTTGAGGGATAGTTATATGATCCAATTATGTTATTATTGTTGAGAGAACTTGCACTAGTGAAAGTATGAACCCTAGTCCTTGTTTCCTAGCATTGCAATACCGTTTACGCTCACTTTTATCATCAGTTACATTGCTGTTTTTATATTTTCAGATTACAAAATGTCGGTGTACAAAAAGAGGGGTACACTTTTTGTACCCCTATAACTGTGCACGGGCAGTCTGAGCCACAGGCACCACCACACCAAGCAAGGCAAGGGAGGTGAGCCAAGGTAAGGCCAAAACCCAAGAGAACTGGAGCAACGCCAAGGCCAAGACCACAAAGAGCAAAGGGGGCGAAGCAGACTCCCCCGGCAAGATCCTTGCCGGGGGACGGTTCTAGCAACCCCGGCAAGGCTCTTGCCGCGGCAGCTCGCCCCACGCCTACGGAGGAGATCACCCTTGAGTCCACCGCCCCCATGGGGCAAGGAGTTGGGAGACATCCCAGTGGTGGCATGCAGATCTTTGTGAAGACATTCAAGATCAGGCATGCACTATGGAAGATGACAACCCTTGGCGGGATCCCAGTCAAGGAGGACCACAAGGCCCCCGGCAAGCGCCTTGCCGGGGATGACAACAGGCGTCTCGGCAAGACCCTTGCCGGGGCCCCAGCAAGACCCTTGCCGGGGCCCCGGCAAGACCCTTGCCGAGGACACCCACAGGGCCACCATCAGGCCCACGCCGATTAAACTTCCACCGCCGTGCGCATGCAGCTGCCGACCCAACCAGCTGGGCAGGCACCTGCATGGCGGCATGCAGATCTTCGTGGAGACCCACCACTGCGCCACCTCAGCTGCCTGCCTACCTACATGGCATCTCAAGCGTCGCTGGCCAGGGCGCCTGTCGACACACGAAGGAGCGGCGACGAACAAGACAAGTCTCTCCCCCATCCCCGATAAAGCAAGGACACCTAAGCAAGACGCATTAAATGCGCCTTGTCATGTAATGCGAGGGATAACCTCGCATCACTGTACCCTTTCCACCTCCTGTGTGCCACTGTGGCAACCCCTTTTTCTATAAAAGGAGGCCCGAGGCGACCAGGAGAGGGATTCGGCTTTTTGGAGCTCCTCACGCCCCATAGCTAGCTCAGGAACACAGATATACAATCCACCAAAGCAGGAGTAGGGTTTTACGCATCCTTGCGGCCCGAACCTGGGTAAACGAACAGTGTGCTATCTGTTTGATCCTCTCTTCTCACGACCCCGCGCCCCGCCAACCATAGTAGGGATTCTTGTGATTCCATAGGTGTCGTTCCCACCGACATCTTTGGCGCGCCAGGTAGGGGTGCGCCGTTGTGAGAATCGGCTCTAGCAGTTAGCCCGGCACTCCTTCATCTTCGTGACCATTGAAGAAGAAAGGAGGCCAGAAGATCGACACTCGAGCGATTGCGAACAGAAGCTAAGTTGCACTGAACCCTTATTTGTACTGCCCTTCTTATTTGAGGTTATTCCCCCCGGAGATGTTATGCCTTTGTGTGAGAAACCTGCACGCCAGGGGGCTCTCCCATGATCGGCAACGCCCTTGCCCTGTTTCGAGTCCGCTCAACAGCTCAAGCGGCTGCGTCGAGAATGGCAGAGTATCCTTCCGCGATCAACAACGCCCTCGATTCTGACTCAAGTCAAGCTCGACAGTTCGAGTGGCCGCGTTCAGAACAGAAAGGTGGCTCGTCCGACAGCACGCGTACCCGGCAGGCCATGGGGATCCGTCCCCAAAATGCCGCTAGGGGCTTCCGCACCGCGAGCTTACCCAGTCGACATACGGCGGGCATACAGAGAAGAATTGAACGGGGGAATAACACGCATGAAAATTAAGAGTACTTCAAAGTTATATTACATCACATCATTGTTGCGGTTCTAACTAAAGATAAAATTCGTCTTGGTCGGGAACCCGCAGCGGCGAAGAAGAACGGGATGCCTAATCCCAGCGCTGGCCTTCCACCCTCTTGATTTCGTCGATGCAGTCGATGATGGGCTTGATGCGCTCCTTGAGCACCGTGAGGTCGGTACCATCCGACAAGCTATCCATCGCGGCCGCGAAGTCAAGGTCGGGATACCAGTATGCCACCTTGGTGAGGACCTTAGTCACGACCCTCCGGCAAAGTCGCCGGGCCTCCCCGGCCAGCGTGGCCGCCCTGTTGGAGTGAAGATAGGCCAAGGCTCCAAGGACGCCCTCGAAGAACTGGGTCAGCTTGGCGTTGATGGTCCCGCTGCGCTCAGGGGCGTACCTCACGTTTGGCATCCCCATGGTGGCCAATTGCGAGGTAACCCTGCCGGCGACGACCTCTAGATGGCTGATCCACCTGTTCTCGCCCCCCACATATTCCTGGTGGGAGGCGGCCTTGTTTGCCCGCAGCTGCTTCTCCTCCTCCAGGCTCCTGGTCAAGGTCTCCTCCCGAGCCCTGCTCTCCGACAACATCTTCTCGAGATCCTCCAGCTTCAACTTGAGGTCTCTGATGGAGTTTTGTGCTCCGTAGAGCTCCCCAGTCCTGCTGATGACCGCTCCTTGCGCCTCTACCAAGGCGCGGTTGAGCGTGCTCTTCTCGTTGGACAGCTTGAGGGTCTGTTCCTTCAGCTCGTCCCACTCCACCTCCAACTCCGTCACCTTGCCGGCATGGGCCAGAGCTTGGGCATCGAGTGCCTCTTTGTGCCTCCGCTCCAGCTCGCGAGTCCGTTGCGCGACAAGGGCCTCGAGCTCCTCATCCTTGCCGCGGAGCGTTGCGGCAAGCTTCGCCTCACGCACGGAGAGGTCCTCTTCCTGGGAATCCAAGGCGGCTTGATGCTGGTTCCGGGCGGCCTCGGCCGCGGCAGCCAAGTTCGCCGCCTTTTCCTGGGCCTTCTCGATGTCAGCCATCTTCATGGTGAGCTCTACATCGCGCTTGGCCAATTCCTCCTGAAAGGCCCTCTGCTCCCCGCGAGTCTGGTGGAACCAGGTCTGCGTCTCGGCAACGCGCGCCTTGAAGTCCACCTCCATGTTGTCCACCGTTGCCATCCTGGACTTGACCTTGTCCAGGCGGGCACGGTAGAGCACTTGGAGCTTCCGGAAATTGGCCCCCATGGCACGAAAAAGCTGCCCTTCTAGAGAACCGTTGCCGCCAACCCCCGGCTCATCGACCACCTCGAGCCCGGTGGCGGCAAGCACCTCGCCATCAAAGAGTTCCCCTTCCGCGGGTGCTCGGCTTGACGCCCCTAGAAGATGGACGAAAAGATCGTCGCCCACCTTCAGATATTTGTCGGGGCCCGAAGTTGAGGAGGAGGGAGGCTGATCATCCACCACCTCTTCCTCGGCGGAGGCCTTGCCGGCTTCCCCAGCAGGTCCACCACTGGCGCCCTCGGCAGAAGCCTCGCCGGTCGCCTTGGTGGCCCCCACGGCGGTGTCCTCGGAAGCATCCTTGGCGGCCTCATCAGCGGCAGACTCGTCAGCATCCTTGGCGGCCTCCTCGGCGGCAATCCTGTCAGCCTCCGCCGCGGCCTCCTCAGCAATATTTCCAACAACAGTGTCCACGTCCTCCATGTCTGTCGAAGGAGGGCCTGGGCAGTAATGGGAGCAATGAAGCCAAGAAAAAGAATAAGGGAAAACCAGAGACGGAGGACAGGTGACTCACCCGTGCCAGGCTGTGAAGCAGAAGTCCCCTCCTCGCCGGCATTTGGCGCCGTGGCAGAGTCACCAGCACCCAAGTTCCCCTCTTCCTCCATGGGTGTGGGCTCCGTGCTTGATGCCCTTGCCGGGGACGCCCCTCGCGGCGGCGTAGTCGATGGGGGTGGTGTGTTGGGGGTAGCCCTCTGCGGCTCCTCCTGCTGCCGCTCCCCTCCCGCGAACCCAACAAGGTCAACACCACAGCATCGAACACCTACCACGTGTCGAGTAAGAGGAGGGTGACGAACTTACGCTGGGGGCTGTGCCGGGGGCTGCTATCCGGGATGCTCAGCACCACCAGTGGTGACTTTGAAGCATCGGTCGGGGGCTGGCTGCTCGCCGAGGCCTTCGCCCTCTTCGCCCTCTGGGCCAACGTCTCTGCGTCCCTGCAAAAGCAAAAGCGGATCAGGAGATAAGTGATTTGATTCAGGGGAATGGAAATGGCAGTAAGGAACGAAGTACTTACTCGTCATCCATTTCCTCCTCTTCCACCGCCTTCCTTTTCTTCTGCGGGCTGAGAGGCCCAAGATCAAAAGGGAGCTCCGCGTCATCATCCGAGTCAACATCTGCCGGAGGAGGCGAGGAAGGCAGGGTTTGTGCGCGCCTAGATGAGGAAGGGACTGTTGCCTTCTTCTTCTCAGCGGCCTTCATCAGCCTCTTTGCTGCCGTGGCCCTCGTGTGACGCCCGGACCCCTCCAGGGTCAATTGAGGCCGCGTAGCCCTGCCGGCCCGGACCGGCTCGCCGGAGCCAGACCGCCGCAGGACTCGCCCTCTACCCCTGGTTGGCGTCGAGCCCGCCGCCACATCCTCCTCCCCCGACGACTTGTCGGCCGCGTCCTTGACAAGCGGAGCTCCAGTGTCGGCGCTGCTGACCTCCTCGGTGGCCGCCGCCCACAGGGCGAGCTGCTCTTCCTCCGCAGCCGTTGCGGCCTTGTCCTCCACGCCCCCGGCACTGCCGGCCTCCACGGCAAGCTGTGCCTCCCTCGCCCTAGTGGCGATGTAGTCCAGCTCTGCCTGGGTGGTGTCCATGACAAGCCACCGCTCGGCGTGAGCATTGACATATACCTCAATCAGGGTGTCAAAGAATTGTTGCACCTCTGCATCCGACGGCTCCTTCCAGCTCGGGACAGGGCCGTGCGCGTTACAGTCCGGCATCATAGCGATGATCTCGGACCGGCGTGAATTATTGCACAACGGGACCACCCCCGCTGGCAACTTGAAGAACGACCCCTTGATGGCCTTGCCGACCTTTGCAGCAGCCCTCGTGGCCTTGCCGGTCCGTTCGACCTCGCCATCGCGACCCACATCCACCTGAAAGAGCCGCTGGTGGAAATGGCATGCGCCATCACCGTGAAGTTGTGGTCGAGGCCAGGGCGGAGCCGGATAATGTCAGTCGGATTCGTAAAAAGCCAGGTTGGCCTCCCCTTGTTGTGCAACGGGGCGATCCGGCGGCGAATGAAGTCCGCCCCGATCATCTCAAGGGTGAGTCCAGCCCGGGTCAGCCAGAGAATCCTGGTGGTGGCGATAGTAAGCCTCCTGTCGGCGACGTCAACATCACTCCAATCGCTGCCGCGGACCGGCGGCACTCGGCGGACCTTGCAAAATTCCGGCGGGTCTTCATCCTTGATCCAGCACCACCAGCCACGCCATTCGTCCCACCTCTCCTTCACGGCACCGTCTGGGTACGCCCCCTTGGATCTTGGGATCCAGGTGATGCAACCAGAGACGACACCTCCCGTCTGGATCCGAGGGAAGAAATAATGGCGGAAAAGCGCCGTGTTGGGCTGCACCCCGGCAAAGCCTTCGTAAAGATGCGCAAAGAAAGCCATGGACGCCACCGCATTCGGAGTAAAATCCAAGAGGCGAAAGCCGAAGGTGTGCATAATGTCGCGGAAGAAATCGAAAAAGGGGGGCATAACCCGCAAGAAAGGTAATCGACGAAAAAGAGATACCGATTTGGAGCAGGAATGACGCGCGTCGCCGGGTGTCACGAACTCTCTCCCCCCGTCTTCACTCCCCATAGGGGCCTGAAGGAGGCCCGGAGCTCATGAACATCAACCGTCGAGGGGCAGAAAAAGGCGGACTTCGTCCGGTCCCCCAACAGTGCGCTCTCCGGCGGCTCCGCGGTCCCAGAGCCCTTGGACACCCCCTTGCCCTTGGCGGATTTGGGCGCCATGGCGGCCGAGAGGTTTAGAGGATTGAGGAGGGGGGTGGCGAAGCAGCGACGGCGGGCGACGGCGAAAGCTTAGGAAGGAAGGAAGGAAGAGAGGAAACGGCAGCTCTGAGATTGGAAATACACGAGGGAAGAGGAGAAAGTGAGCAGCGCGCCCACGGTTATTCCTTCTTATGGGGGAAAACATGGGCCGCCTCTTTTCACATTAACTGGGATGTGACGCATGCCCGCGGGAACCAACCCCACGCATGTCGCCCACGTCGCACGCGCCTCCCCACGCCGCGCCACGCGCGGGAGTCGTGGGAAGCGCAGCGCGCGAAGAACTTACCGCGGTAAAAACCGCCCCGCCTGCCCGCGCACCATTTTTGGGCCTGGCCCAACAATGCGTTGCGCTTATGTGTGGACCAGGCCCGGGGGCTCCTGTCGGTGTACAAAAAGAGGGGTACACTTTTTGTACCCCTATAACTGTGCACGGGCAGCCTGAGCCACATGCACCACCACACCAAGCAAGGCAAGGGAGGTGAGCCAAGGTAAGGCCAAAACCCAAGAGAACTGGAGCAATGCCAAGGCCAAGACCACAAAGAGCAAAGGGGGCGAAGTAGACTCCCCCGGCAAGATCCTTGCCGGGGGACGTTTCTAGCAACCCCGGCAAGGCTCTTGCCGCGGCAGCTCGCCCCACGCCTACGGAGGAGATCACCCTTGAGTCCACTGCCCCCATGGGTCAAGGATTCAGGAGACATCCCAGTGGTGGCATGCAGATCTTTGTGAAGACATTCAAGATCAGGCACGCACTATGGAAGATGACAACCCTTGGCGGGATCCCAGCCAAGGAGGACCACAAGGCCCCCGGCAAGCGCCTTGCCAGGGATGACAGCAGGCGCCCCGGCAAGACCCTTGCCGAGGACACCCACAGGGCCACCATCAGGCCCACGCCGATTAAACTTCCACCGCCGTGCGCATGCAGCTGCCGACCCAACCAGCTGGGCAGGCACCTGCGTGGCGGCATGCAGATCTTTGTGGAGACCCACCACTGCGCCACCTCAGCTGCCTGCCTACCTACATGGCATCTCAGGCGTTGCTAGCCAGGGCGCGTGTCGACACATGAAGGAGCGGCGACGGACAAGACAGGTCTCTCCCCCATCCCCGATAAAGCAAGTACACCTAAGCAAGACGCATTAAATGCGCCTTGACATGTAATGCGAGGGATAACCTCGCATCACTGTACCCTTTCCACCTCCTGTGTGCCACTGTGGCAACCCCTTTTTCTATAAAAGGAGGCACGAGGCGACCAGGAGAGGGATTCGGCTTTTTGGAGCTCCTCACGCCCCATAGCTAGCTCAAGAACACAGATATACAATCCACCAAAGCAGGAGTAGGGTTTTACGCATCCTTGCGGCCCAAACCTGGGTAAACGAACCGTGTGCTATCTGTTTGATCCGCTCTTCTCACGACCCCGCGCCCCGCCAACCATAGTAGGGATTCTTGTGATCCCATAGGTGTCGTTCCCACCGACACAAAAACCCATATCTATCATCCATATTGCACTTGTATCACCATCTCTTCGCCAAACTAGTGCACCTATACAATCTACCATTGTATTGGGTGTGTTGGGGACACAAGAGACTCTTTGTTATTTGGTTGCAGGGTTGCTTGAGAGAGACCATCTTCATCCTACGCCTCTTACGGATTGATAAACCTTAGGTCATCCACTTGAGGGAAATTTGCTAATGTCCTACAAACCTCTGCACTTGGAGGCCCAACAACGTCTACAAGAAGAAGGTTGCGTAGTAGACATCAATCATCCTTCTATGATGGTGAGCCTATGCCTTGGAAGATGGACGATAAGCCCGCATCACCAACAACACCTCCACCTTCTTCACCAGCAAAGGAGACATAATCACATGGGTATGGGCACTCCCCTTGGCAACTGCCAAGCTTGGGGGAGGTGCCCCGGTATCGTATCACCATCAAACTCCTATCTTTACCGCTTTTCTTAGTTCGATCCTATTAGTAGTATCTTGATCTAGTATAATAAAGTTTATGGCATGATCTAGTTTTGAGTTTTGCTTTATGATCTCTCTATGTAATCGAGTTCATGAGCTATATATAATAAAGATTCGTGTTGAGTCAAGGGCTTGAGTATTTTGCCATGATATTGAGTGAATAAAAGAAAAGAGAAAAAGAATAATAAGAAACAAAGAGTTCATATTGATCTTATTGAGAGTAATGACTTCACATAGAAAGAGTATGATGATTAAAAGTTGTTGGGAGTTAGCAAACATAACTTTGGTCATCGTTGCAATTAATAGGAAATAATAAGGAAAGAGAGGTCTCACATATAAACATATTATCATGGACATCTTTTATGATTGGGAGCACTCATTAAAATATGACATGCTAAAGAGTTGACGTTGGACAAGGAAGACAACGTAATGGGTTATGTTTTCTTATATCTGAGATAAATTATGTTGTCATGGATCATCCAACATGTTGAGCTTGCCTTTCCCCCTCATGCTAGCCAAATTCTCAGCACCAAGTAGAGATACTACTTGTGACTCCAAATATCCTTAAACCCAGTTTTGCCATGAGAGTCCACTATACCTCCCTATGGATTGAGTAAGATCCTTCAAGTAAGTTGTCATCGGTGGAAAGCAATAAAAATTGCTCTCTAAATATGTATGACTTATTAGTGTGGGAGAAAATAAGCTTTATACAATCTTGTGATGTGGAAGAAATAAAAGTGACGGACTGCATAATAAAGGTTCATATCACAAGGGGCAATATAAAGTGACGTTCTTTCGCATTAAGATTTTGTGCATCCAACCCTAAAAGCGCATGGCAACCTCTGCTTCCCTCTGCGAAGGGCCTATCCTTTATTATTATCCTCCACCTTATGCAAGAGTCATGGTGATCTTCACCTTTCCTTTTTACATTTTATCCTTTGGCAAGCACAGTATGTTGGAAAGATCCTGATAGATATGTCTAATTGGATGTAGGGGAGCATGAGTTATTATTGTTGACATTACCCTTGAGGTAAAAGGTTGGGAGGCGAAACTATAAGCCCCTATCTTTCTCTTTGTCCGATTAAAACTTTGTAACCACAAGTATCGCGTGAGTGTTAGCAATTATGAAAGACTAAATGATAGTTGAGTATGTGAACTTGCTATTAAGCTCTGACATAGACTCTTTCTGATGTTATGATAAATTGCAATTGCTTCAATGACTGAGATTATAGTTTGTTGGTTCTCAATAAAGTTTATGATTCGTACTTTGCATTGTGAATGGATTGTTACATGAGCATAAGAAATCATATGACAATATCTATATATGTTGCTGTTATGAGAAAAATCATGATGCCTTCATGTCCATATTTTATTTTTATCAACACCTCTACCTCTAAACATGGGGACATATTTATCGTTATCGGCTTCCGCTTGAGGACAAGCGAGGTCTAAGCTTGGGGGAGTTGATACGTCCATTTTGCATCATGCTTTTATATCGATATTTATTGCATTATGGGCTGTTATTACACGTTATGTCACAATACTTATGCCTATTCTCTCTTATTTTACAAGGTTTACATAAGGAGGGAGAATGCCGGCAGCTGGAATTTTGGGTTGGAAAAGGAGCAAATATTAGAGACCTATTCTGCACAACTCCAAAAGTCCTGAAACTCCAGGAAAGTCACTTTTGGAAATAATAAAAAATATTGAGCGGAAGAAGTTTACCAGAGGGGGACCCACCTGGCCACGAGGGTGGGGGGCGCGCCCTACCCCCCAGGGCGCGCGCCCCTGCCTCATGGGACCCCTGTTGGCTCTCCGATGGCCATCTTATGCTATATGAGGTCTTTCATCAAGGAAAAAAAAAATCATAAGCAACCTTTCGGGACGAAACTCCGCCGCCACGAGGCGGAACCTTGGCGGAACCAATCTAGGGCTCCGGTAGAGCTGTTCTGCCAGGGACACTTCCCTCCGGGAGGGGGAAATCATCGCCATCGTCATCACCAACGCTCCTCTCATCGGGAGAGGGCAATCTCCATCAACATCTTCACCAGCACCATCTCCTCTCAAAACCCTAGTTCATCTCTTGTATCCAATTCTTGTCTCCAAGTCCGGGATTGGTACTAGTAGGTTGCTAGTAGTGTTGATTACTCCTTGTAGTTGATGCTAGTTGGTTTATTTGGTGGAAGATCATATGTTCAGATCTCTTATGCATATTAATACCCCTCTGATTATGAACATGAATATGCTTTGTGAGTAGTTACGTTTGTTCCTGAGGACATGGGTGAAGTCTTGCTATTAGTAGTCATGTGGATTTGGTTTCGATATTCTGATGAGATGTATGTTGTCTAGCCTCTAGTGGTGTTATGTGAACGTCAAGTACATAACACTTCACCATTATTTGGGCCTAGAGGAAGGCATTGGGAAGTAATAAGTAGATGATTGGTTGCCAGAGTGGTAGAAGCTTAAACCCTAGTTTATGCGTTGCTTCGTAAGGGGCTGATTTGGATCCATATGTTTCATGCTATGGTTAGGTTTACCTTAATACTTTTGTTGTAGTTGCGGATTCTTGCAATAGAGGTTAATCATAAGTGGGATGCTTGTTCAAGTAAGAACATCACCCAAGCACCAGTCCACCCACATCAAAGTACCGAACGCGAATCATATGAACGTGATGAAAACTAGCTTGACGATATTCCCATGTGTCCTCGGGAGCGCTTTTCCTTATATAAGAGTTTGTCCAGGCGTGTCCTTTGCTACAAAAAGGATTGGGCCACCTTGTTGCACTTTATTTACTTTTGTTACTTGTTGCTCGTTACAAATTATCTTATCACAAAACTATCTGTTACCACTTATTTCAGTACTTGCAGAGAATACCTTGCTGAAAACCGCTTATCATTTCCTGCTGCTCCTCGTTGGGTTCGACACTCTTACTTATCGAAAGGACTACAATAGATCCCCTATACTTGTGGGTCATCACCCCACAACACAAGAAGCACACCCGCGACGACACATAGAGAGGGGATGTCCAGCGGCGCTCCAATGGAGTTCGACGAGCATAGAGTGGATACCCACGTGAGGGAGACGGATCTCTCGGTGGTGTACACCATCGACCCGGCCGTGGTGGACGACTACATCAACAACGTTGAGTAGTTGCTTGCTCGAGACAAGTACAAGGTGGTCGGCATCGACCTCCAGTACACCACCGGTCGTCCCGACATAGATCAGAAGGTTGTCGTCGCCCAGTTGTGCGTGCGCCATCATGTCCTCATCTACCACTACTGCATGGCCACAGAGCCTTGCGACCGTTTCAACAGGTTTGTCAACAACACCGACTACAAGTTCGCCACGACGGAAACCATGGACGATGTAAAAGCGCTCAGTGTTACGGGTTTGGCCTGCAAGAACCTTGTCGAAATTCGTGACCACTACAGGGTCTAGGGCAGCACGAAGAAGGACTCCCTGGTCGAACTCGCCTCGGCCATCATCGACCCCTACTACGAAAAGATGAAGCAGGATGCCCAGAGAACAAGTCCCCTATCCTGGCACAGGGCCTGGATACGGCAACTGGATGAACCTCACCTCAGGTTCGCGGCCAAGGGCGTGTACACATGCTGCGAGATGCACAGGCGGATCGTTGACATGAGGAAGTGCCTCGTTACCCAAATCGACGAGCCCGGATTGCGCCACAAGCAGAGCAAGCGTCACAAGAAGTAGATGATGATCGTTTATGCTAGTTAATCATGCATGTAATATATAGTTTACTTTATTGGTGTGTGGAAATGTCATGTGTGTAGTAGCCACCTATGTAATTATGCATGTAATAGTTTACTTTGGTGTGTGCAAATGCCATGGTTGTAGTAGCCACCTATGTAAGTGGATGTTTAATTTGGTTATGCAAGCATGTCCTTATAAGTGTGTGTGTGTAATATATATATATATATATATATATATATATATATATATATATATATATATATATATATATATGTATGTATATATATGTTGTTGTTCTGTATGCAATCCCATCGCACAACACACACGTCTTATTAGCAGCAACCGTCTGTGTTATTATCGGTCTTCACACACATTTATGATTACAGACCTGTTTGCGGTGTATCACACACATCTTGTTAAGTTGAACCGTTTTTGTTCTCATGTCTCAACGCAAACAGTTCATCCGAGTGAACCGCATGCCTTACATCGCACACACCTTGATCTGGCTGACCGTTTCTTTTGTGTTGCCTAATCACAAACGGTTCATCCGAGTGAACCGTATGCTGTGTATCGCAAACGCCTTCATCTGGCTGTCCGTTTCTTTTGTTCCTCCTCATCGCAAAAAGTTAATTGAGCTGAACCGTATGCCCTTCATCGCACACACAACTAAAACCTGAACTGTGTTTGATGCATCCGTCATCGGAAACGTTTTATACATTTCTGACTGTTTTCATACACCACCGTTTGCGATTATGGCATCGCACATGGTTTCTCGAAGGGTCTCTGATCGTAGTGTCGCGTTAGCAGCATCCTGCAGTAGTGATCTACTATCAGCTATAGGATAGATTATACCTGCTTCCAGAAGTTTTAATATTTTCGTTCTTACCACTTCTTTCATCTTTGGATTTAACCGACGTTGATGATCAACAACTGGTTTGGCATCAGGTTCCATATTAATTTTGTGCTGACATAGGGTGGGACTAATGCCCTTTAAATCATCAAGAGTGTATCCAATAGCAGCTCGGTGCTTCCTTAGAACTTGCAATAATCTTTCTTCTTCATGTTCTGAAAGGTTAGCACTGATAATAACATGATATATCTTCTTTTCATCAAGATAAGCATATTTCAGAGTGTCTGGCAATTGTTTTAATTCAAACACAGGATCACCTTTAGGTGGAGGAGGACCCCCTAGAGTTTCAATAGGTAAACTGTGTTTAAGCAGAGGACGTTGTTCAAAGAAAATCTTATCTATTTCATTTCTTTCATGCATATGTATATCATTTTCATGATCTAGCAAGTATTGTTCTAAAGGATCAGTAGGTGGCACATTAATAGAAGCAAGAGCAAGACCAATTAATTCATCTTTACTAGGCAATTCTTTTTCATGATGATTTCTACTAAACTTGGAAAAATTAAACTGATGAGACTCATCACCAAAACTAACACCGACAGTTTGTTTCTTACAATCTATCTTAGCATTCACTGTGTTCAAGAAAGGTCTACCAAAGATAATGGGACAGAAGTCATCTTGTGGGGAACCAAGAACAAGAAAATCAGTAGGGTATTTTATTTTCCCACACAAGATTTCAACATCTCTAATAATCCCACAAGGTGATATGGTGTCTCTATTTGCAAGTTTAATAGTAACATCTATGTCTTCTAACTCTGTAGGTGCTATGTCTTTCCTAATTTCTTGATACAAAGTGTAAGGAATAACACTCACACTAGCACCCATGTCACATAAACCATGATAACAATGATCTCCTATTTTAACTGAAATGACAGGCAGGCCAACAACTGGCCTATTTTTATCCCTTTTTTCGGGTTTGGCAATTCTAGCAGCTTCTGCACAGAAGTAGATAACATGCCCATCCACATCTTCCTCTAAGAGATCTTTAACCATAGCAATATTAGGTTCAACTCTAATTTGTTCATCAGGTTTAGGTGTTCTAACATAGCTTTTGTTAACAACAGTTTAAACTTTAGCATGTTCCTTTATCCTAACAGGAAAAGGTGGTCTGTCAATATAAGCAGTAGGAACAACTGGATCAACATTATAAAGTAAAGTTTCTTCTTTAACCGGTACCAGTTATTTAATTTCATATTTAATAGGTGTGTGATATTTAAACCACTTCTCTTTAGGGAGTTCAACATGAGTAGCAAATGATTCAGAAAAGGAGGCTACTATCTCAGAGTCAAGTCCATATTTAGTACTAAACTTTTGAAAAGCATCGGTATCCATAAAAGATTTAACACAATCATACTTAAGCTTTATACCTGGCTCTTTACCTTTGTCGAGGTCCCAATCTTCAGATTTGCGTTTAATTCTTTCCAAAATATCCCATCGGAATTCAATAGTTTTCTTCATAAAAGAACCAGCACAAGAAGTATCTAGCATGGTTTGATCATTACGAGAAAGCCGAGCATAGAAGTTCTATAATTTCTCTTGAGAGCTCATGATTGGGGCATGAATATAACATTGACTTAAGCCTCCGCCAAGCTAGAGCGATACTTTCTCCTTCACGAGGCCAAAAATTATATATATAATTCCGATCATGATGAACTAGATGCATAGGATAATTTTTTTGGTGGAACTCCAATTTCAAACGATTCCAATTCCATGATCCAATATCATCGCATAGCCTATACCATGCCAATGCTTTTCCATTCAAAGATAAAGGGAAAACCTTTTTCATCACCTCATCTCCGGGTAAACCTGCAAGCTTGAACAATCCACAAATTTGTTCTACATATATCAAGTGCATATCAGGATGTTTGGTTCCATCTCCTGCATAAGGATTAGCTAGCAGTTGTTCTATCATACCCGAAGGAATTTCATATTCAATATTTTCAGTAGGTGCAGTAGGTTGGGGGGCATTAATTGTGGTTCCGGGCGAGGTGAAGATACCCCGAACAAACCCCTCAAAGGATTGTTTTCCATAGTAACAAGTGACAATAAATTTCAGCACACTATATAAAATGTTTCCTTACCGAATTCCACTTACGAAAGGCGCTTCACTCCCCGGCAACGGCGCCAGAAAATAGCCTTGATGACCCACAAGTATAGGGGATCAATTGTAGCTCTTTTCGATAAGTAAGAGTGTCGAACCCAACGAGGAGCAGAAGGAAATGACGAGTAGTTTTCAGTAAGGTAATGTTTGCAAGTGCTGAAATTGTAAGTAGCGTAGTAGTTTGATAGCAAGATAATTTGTAACGAGCAAGTAATGATAGTAGTAACAAAAGTGCAGCAAGGTAGCCCGATTCTTTTGAGGCAAAGGACAGGCCAAAACGTTCTCTTATGATAAGAAAAGCATTCTTGAGGGTACATGAGAATTTCATCGACTCACTTTCATCATGTTGGTTTGATTTGTGTTCGCTACTTTGATAATTTGATATGTGGGTGGACCGGTGCTTAGGTGCTGTTCTTACTCGAACAAACCTCCTACTTATGATTAACCATCCCGCAAGCATCCGCAACTACGAGAAAAATATTAAGAATAAATTCTAACCATAGCATTAAACTCTAGGATCCAATCGGTTCCTTAAGGAACAACGCATAAACTGGGGTTTAAGTTTCTGTCACTCTCGCAACCCACCATCTAATTGCTACTCCACAATGCATTCCCTTAGACCCAAAATATGGTGAAGTGTCACGTAGTCGACGTTCACATGACACCACTAAGGGAATCACAACATATATACTATCAAAACATCGAACACATATCAAATTCACATGATTACTTGCAACATGATTTCTCCCGTGACCTCAAGAACAAAAGTAACTACTCACAAATGATAAACATGTTCATGATCAGAGGAGTATTAAATAGCATAATGGATCTGAACATATAGTCTTTCACCAAATAAATCATATAGTAATCAACTACAAGATGTAATCAACACTACTAGTCACCCCCTAGCACCAATTTATAGTTCCGGTAACAAGATTGAATACAAGAGATGAACTAGGGTTTGAGATGAGATGGTGCTGGTGAAGATGTTGATGGAGATTGCGCTCCCCAAGATGGGAGAGTTGTTGGTGATGACGATGACGATGATTTCCCCCTCCGGGAGGGAAGTTCCCCCGGCGAAATCGCTCGGCCGAAGGGCAAAAGTGCTCCTGCCCAAGTTCCGCCTCGAGACGGTGACGTTTCGTCCCGAAAGTCTTTTTATTATTTTATCTAGGTCAAAATGACATATATACCAGAAGATGGGCACCGGAGGTGGGCCGAGGAGGCTACAACCCACCATGGCGCGCCTGGGTTGCCTGGCGCGCCCAGGTGGGTTGTTCCCACCTGGTGGCCCCCCTCTGGTACTTGTTGGCTCCAGTAATTCTTAAATATTTCATAAAAAATCTCCGTGAAGTTTCAGCTTGTTTGGAGTTGTGTAGAATAGTAGCCTGACGTAGCTTTTTCAGGTCCAGATTTCTAGCTGCCAGAATTCTCCCTTTTGGTGTGTACCTTGCAATTTATGAGAGAAAAGGCATTATAATTACTCCAAAAAACATTATTATGGATAAAAACATCATAAATAACAGTAAGAAAACATGATGCAAAATGGACGTATCACCGCGGCGCCGGGCGGCAATCTCCTCGAGGGCGCGGCGCTGGTGCTCTATCTCCAACTTCGCGTAGTCCTCGCATGCACACTTCAGGGAGGCCTCGTTGTCGGCGGCCAAGTCATCGTACTCGTTCTTACGGCGACGAGGCCCGGCTCCGTCTTGGGCTTGACGACGCGGGAGGAGGAGGAACCGCCGCCGCCCTAGTTGATGATGATGCCGCGGGTGCGCCGCCCGAGCGGTGTCCCCACGGGCTCGGCCTTCACGCTGGCGAGCGCCGGCGAGGAGGAGGAGAGAGAGGAGGAGGACGAACCCGCCATACGCCGTGGCAGCCAAATGCCGCTGCTCCGACGGGGGGCAGGCGGCCGCTCCGTGGCCGCCGGGTACTGGAGCGGTGGCTCATTGCCGCCCTCGAGGTGCGACAATACGTAATGGAGCGTCCGCCCGGGGACGCCTCACCACAGGCGGCGGCCGTCGGCGTTGTGGCACCCTCTCACCGGCGCGTTGTTGGTGGAGGCGAGCTGCTGCTCGTGGCGTCGTTGGAAGTACGCCGCCCAGCTCACGTGGTTGTCGGCGGCGTACTCCGGGTGGCCGCGCACCTCCCAGCAGGGAGGACCGGACGCGCTCGATCTCGTCGTGGAAGTGGCCGGGGTGCTCGGGGTCGGGCCGCGGGGTGACTGGGATGCCTCCGGCGTTGAGCCTCCACCTCCCCGGCGCGCGCATGTCTGGCGGCGTCGGGTAGTTGGCCTCATGGAGGAGGTGCGCCTCCCACTCATGCAGAGTGCAGCTGCCGAAGCCGTTGGCCGCCGCAGCGTCACCTGGGAACCGTTCACTCATGGAGGTTTGGTGGCGGGGGGGGGGGGGGGGGGGGGGGAGGGCGACAAAGTGTGCGTCCACCGGCGAGGAGGGTGGCTTTTTATAGCCACCGGGGGAGGGGGCGGCAGGCGTGTGTGTACGCGTGGCGGGAGGGGTATCAGCGGAAGGCTGACCGGCGGCAGCCTTGGCATTGACTCCCCGCGGGAAAACAAGGCGACGAGGGAGGACGACGATGCGCCGTGTGTCGCTGACTCGGCGGTCCCACCGGGCTTGCGCGCCAAAAACGCTTCCGCCGGCTCCCCCGGGCGCCCCCAGCGCGCCGGATTCCGTCTGGGTCCGTTGGCGCCAATTTCGGTCCGAACCGGCGAAAATTGGGCTTCTGGAAGCGCGACTGGGCTGTTTTTTTAGCGCTGGCGCTAAAAAAGGCCTTGGGGGGGCCTGTTGGGGGTGCGGCTGGAGATGCTCGAAGCCATCAATTGCCCATCCGATGGTCCAACTCCATTTTTTCTATTTTTTTCATCTCAGGGTGAGATTCTATTGTAGTCGTTCCCGAAAAGTCACCTGAGTGATTTTCCTCTGCATATAACTCACCCATATTACCAGCTAAATACTTCAACAAATGCATAAGCCTGTCCGGTAAGTTATGGATCTGTACCCACATCTTAAGCTTGTTCAAATCCAGAGTATTGTGAACCCATCACAAGGTGCCATTAGGATTAGACTCTCTCGAAACGTTCAAGGCCCTCCCTCTGTCACTTTGTCCCGATCTCCCAATCATGAAAACTGCATGGTGTACAAGTTATCGGCCCAACAATATGAACTTCACCGTTTGAGCCAAATCCCAAGCACTATGCATATTCTTATATTATAGAACCAGGAATCCCCATAATCCTTCGAGGTGTACACTCCCGCAATAGCCAAACATCGAGTAGAGATCATCGACGATGGCTCCTCTTCCTCAAAGACGATATTATCCATGTCGTACCTAGTGACCCCCCACTGGTGTATCATCTCTTCAAGGTCTTTGTCACCCGTGGCATACTCGACGCAGATGCATCAGCTGTCATGGATATGATCTTTCTCGTGTCATCCCAAACCCTAGAAACTCCACCCGCAGTAGACCCAAACGCGTCTAGCTAAGGCCGGGAAGTGACACACGGTCACCCCTAGATCAGCCTGAGCGGTCGCAGAATGGGGAGGAAGCAGCGGTGGAGGATGGGGACTCAATGTCGGATGTGACAACAAGAGGATGAAGCCCTAGCGAGAGAGAGGAAAAGATAAAAAAAAATAATCCTTTGATAATGGACTTTCCTTAAGATGTGTTTTCGCATAATTGGCCCTCTGAATTTCTTAAATAAAATTCGCAAAAAAGAATTTCTTAAATAACACACACAAAAAAAAAACCTTAAATACACTTGACGGCAAATGGCGGTTTGCTTCGCTCCCTGGTCGAATCGATATACTCTCCACTCTCATCTCCCTCCCGTGCCCGACGAAATCCCCACCTTTGCCTCTCCTTCCTCCGAACCCTAACCCCAGCCATGCCCCCCGGCGCGGCGGCCGCCGCCAAATCCGATGACGAGGACGACTACGAGGAGTATATCCCCGTCTCCAAGCGCAGGGCCATGGAGGCCGACCGCCTCCGCCACCAGCGCCTCTCCAAGCCCGCCGCCGCCGCCTCCGCGGGCTCCCTCCCACCGCCTCCGCCCCCACCGGCGGCCAACCCCGCCGCCGCCCCCGATGACACCGCCCCCGCCGCCAAGCCCAGCCTCCTCGTCACGTCCACGCAGCTCAAGCGCGCGGCCCCGGAGGTCACCGCCACCGAGCAGATCATCCTGCAGGAGAAGGAGATGATCGACAACCTCTCCAACAAGAACACGCTCATGTCCGTGCGGGAGCTCGCCAAAGGCATCACCTACACCGAGCCGCTCCGCACCGGCTGGAAGCCGCCGCTGCGGCTCCGCCGCATGCCGCGCACCAAAGCCGACGAGCTCCGCCGCAAGTGGCACATCCTCGTCGAAGGCGACGAGATCCCGCCGCCCGCCCGCGACTTCCGTGACCTCCGCTTCCCCGAGCCCGTCCTCCGGATGCTCCGCGAGAAGGGCATCGTGCAGCCCACGCCCATCCAGGTGCAGGGGCTTCCCGTGGTGCTCTCCGGGCGTGACATGATCGGCATCGCCTTCACCGGGTCAGGGAAGACTCTGGTGTTCGTGCTACCCCTCATCATGGTGGCGCTGCAAGAGGAGATGTTGATGCCTATTGTGCCTGGGGAGGGTCCGTTTGGCATGATCATTTGCCCATCACGGGAGCTGGCCAAGCAGACATATGATGTCATCGATATGTTCCTCACTCCACTCAAGCAGTCTGGGTTCCCAGAAATACGACCCTTGCTTTGCATTGGGGGTATAGACATGAGGACACAACTCGATGTGGTGAAGAAGGGCGTACATATTGTGGTGGCCACACCTGGACGGCTCAAGGATCTTCTCGCCAAGAAGAAGATGAACCTTGACAATTGCAGGTATCCATTGGATTTTTGTGATTGATTTGGTGTTTTTATAGCTTTGACAGATAACAGAGTATAACTGTTCTGCTAGTCTCATAGGTTCATAATTTTCTACTTAGTGCGTTGAGCCGGATCATGAAGTTTGAACTAAAACTCTGCGATGGCTGAATTGCTAATATGAAAGCTACATAGGATATGCTTTTCAACAATAGCCCTGTTTTCGGATAAGCTCAAGAGATACACTTACTCCCTTTGTTTTTAATCTTCACTAAAGATTTTGGGATATGTTAGTGTGGATGGACTGGTGAGTGTATTTCTGATGGGTAAAACACGTAATTTGTCAGTGAATGTGATGTACATTTGTACACTGTAATAGGGATGACCAGAAGACAATGTTGCTGATGTGAGGGATGTAGGAGGAAGATGAGACTAGACTGGGTAGAGAAGATTTGAGATAAGATAAGGACTTCCATTGTTCAGAAGAGCCTGTTTTCTGATAAGCTCAACAAAATACACTTACTGCCTTTGTTCTAAACTTAACTAAAATTCTTGGGATGCATTTTTTTGGCTGGACTGGTGAGTGTATTTCTGATGGATAAAACATGGTAATTCGTCAATGAATGTGATGTACATTTGTACATTGCAATAGCCAATAGGGGTGACCGCCAGACAATGTGGCTGATGTGAGGGTTGTAGAGGAAGATGAGATTAGACTGGGTAGAGAAGGTGATGAGATAATGACTTCATTGCTCCTGATTAATGCCAGCGATTACAATAACCATCGTCAAGGGCTGTCCTAACAAATATTGGCAGATCCGAGATTAGTCTAAATGTGAACTTGTCTAACTGAGTAGCGGTGGTGATGGCCTGGGGAGGAATACAGGAGTAAGATGAGACCATAGACTCTAGAGAAGATTTTGGATGAGGCAGTTTGATTGTTCTTCTTGGTTATTGGTTAATGCCAACAATTACAATAGGCATCGCTATATGGTGGGTTCTGCTAGCAAACATAGGCCATATCAATCTAAATGTAAACATGCTTGATAGATCAAAGAGCTAATCCTCATCGTTGGGAAGTAATTAAACTATTGAAAATAAATAGATTGGTCTGGTTGAACCATCCTGATGCTAGATGCTGACCTACTGCTACCAAGATGTTACTTACATGGACAATGCCGGTGTGTGGTAATTTCTGCATGCATGAATTTGTGTGGATGCTCCATTATCATCCATGCTGATGCTGTACCTCATCACCAAAAGAACTTGTTATACAAGTGATGCACATAGTAAACAAATACTGTTCACAAGCTATTATTTGGAAGTAGTAACATAGCCTTCTTTCTAATAGTTTAACACCTTTAAGCAGGGCTTAATGTTTTGATTTGCAATCGATAAAGGTAAATGTAAGACTTTCGAGTAGAAGTGATATATTGAAAAGGAGTATGTTGTTGTTTCTTGACTAAAAAAAAAAGGGGGCAGCCCCAGTGCATGTAGCTCCCGCTTGCGCAGGGTCTGGGGAAGGGTCCGACCACTTTGGGTCTATTGTACGCAGCCTTTCCCTACATTTCTGCAAGAGGCTGTTTCCAGGACTTGAACCCGTGACCTCATGGTCACAAGGCAGCAGCTTTACCACTGCGCCAAGGCTCCCCTTTGTTTCTTGACTAAATGTTTATATTATTTTTCCTGACTTCTACACTGCAGTTATATGTCCGGTATCAATTCTATTGTTGAAGTCTGCCCCTTAGTAGCAACAATCTGTAATTTCATAGCTCAACCCTTATGATGTGCACTGCAATTTGTGAATTTGGCATAATGAATTTTAAGTGTGCGCTGCTCCAATGAAGAATAAGATACATAAAACGATACAATGTTGAATCTTTAGGTTTCACTAAGAACGCTTATTTACCAACACATACACGCTGTTTAGTTTTAAACCATCCTCAGTTGCTGATTTCCTTATACATGCTGCATAGTTGTACGAATGTTGAAATTTGAGTGGCTCTGGACCAAATTTAGGGGATTAGAGCTGTCAATCCTCCATGCTCCATATGTATGCACTGTGAAGTGTCACTGTTCAAAGACCAGAATATGCCCCCATTACCTAGGAGATAACCATTTTTTAAATGCAAATGTTTTAGCCTGTATTTTATTGTTCTACATTGGATCATTCATACTAGTAAAACCTCTTCGAGCTTCTTTAAGAAGTACCGCAGACAGTGTTCAAACTTCTTAATAGTGCTTTTTTTTATTTGCACAGGTATTTAACTTTAGATGAAGCTGACAGGCTTGTTGATCTTGGATTTGAAGATGACATTCGGGAGGTTTTTGACCATTTCAAGGCACAAAGGCAAACCCTTCTTTTTTCTGCCACTATGCCCAAGAAGATTCAGAACTTTGCAAAGAGCGCCCTCGTAAAGCCAGTTATCGTCAATGTTGGAAGAGCTGGAGCAGCAAATCTTGATGTCATCCAAGAAGTTGAGTATGTCAAGGAAGATGCCAGAATTATATATCTCCTTGAATGCCTTCAAAAGACTCCACCTCCTGTTCTTATATTTTGTGAAAACAAAGCTGATGTTGACTACATCCATGAGTATCTTCTTCTAAAGGGTGTGGAAGCTGTTGCAATCCATGGAGGCAAAGATCAGGAGGAGAGGCAAAACGCGATTGAGTTCTTCAAGAATGGAAAGAAGGATGTTTTGGTGGCTACTGATGTTGCCTCAAAGGGTCTTGATTTCCCTGATATCCAGCACGTGATTAACTATGACATGCCTGCCGAAATAGAGAACTATGTCCACAGGATTGGTCGAACCGGTCGATGCGGGAAAACGGGAATAGCAACCACGTTCATCAACAAGAACCAGACAGAGACCACGCTTCTTGACCTCAAGCACCTGCTCAAGGAAGCGAAGCAAAGAATACCACCAGTGCTTGCTGAGCTCGTTGACCCGCTGGAGGATGCTGAAGCTATTGCCAAGGAGAGTGGTGTCAAAGGATGTGCATTCTGTGGTGGTCTTGGGCATCGTCTTGCTGACTGTCCAAAGCTGGAGCACCAGAAATCTGTGGCGATCGCGGGCTCCAGAAGAGATTACTACGGCGGTGGAGGTTACCGTGGAGAAATATGATTACATCATCATGTTATTATGAGTGTATGTTTTATCAAGAGGTAAAATGCTGCAGCTTCAGCTCATCCATGCTTGAGAGATCGTAAGAGTGAAGTATCATGCAATCTGAAGTTCCCTCCTTAGTCCTTGTATCCTAGAGGACTTGTCATCACATTATGTTTCAAGTGATGATGACTTGATGTAGTATATTTCTCTGCATACGAAGCTGTACTGTTGTAATATGTAATATCGAGTGGCAGATTTTTCGGTGAGGAGGATATTATTTCTTGAGCACCAGTATCATGTCTAAGTAGTGATCTAAACGCTCTTATATTTCTTTACAGAGGAGTAACAGAGAGTGAGGCCTGTGAAGCTGTAATAGTTATATTGGCCATCTTTTTCTTTTTTGGAGGGAGGATATTGGCATCTTTTAGGGAGCTTGGACGAGCATCACACTGGTTTGATTTATTGTTAACAGCTTGCAAGTTCAGAACATCTGCCATGGAAATATACAGGTTGCTTGACTCGTTGCTGAACCCTGACACTAAGCGTCGACGAATTTCGGACGGAGGGAGTGAGGCAAAAGAAGTGAAACAAACATTCTTCTTCATAAGGAGTTAAAAGGTCATCATCACCATAATACTACGGCTAGAAGCTTTTAAGATGACCACCATGATACTACCGCCTCCTTTTCAAAAGGTGATGACGACGATCATCAATACTACTGTTACAACCACCATCTCTGCAAATTAGAGTACCCTAAGAAACCTACAGTTTGAAACTGAGCTTGGACGAGCATCACAGCGGTTTTGCTAAAGCACATTTATCTAGGGCCCGCTTGGATTGCCGTTTTGCGGATGTATTTGTTTTACCGTTTGTCTAATTCACATCTAAATGTATTCTAAGGATGTCACATCTAATCTTTCACAAATAAGGTAGCTACAAGGGAAAAAAAACTGGGACAAAAAAAAACATACCACAAAAGTAGTGGATATCAGATTAGATGTGACATAGTTGTGTTCTAGACAGATCCTTTATTTTACGGGTGTAACTGTTTTCACGTGTATTAAACTGGGCACGAGTAAAATCCGGGTGAAAAAGAAACGGAGGGTGGGAGGCGTGTTTATTTTTTCCGGATGGAAGGCACAGACCTGCCAAGTTTTACAGGTGTGTATATTCCGCATGTAAATCACTCCAAAACGGCAATCCAAGCGCGGTGTGCGCGTGTTAAGTATTGTACGTCTAAGTTCTATGCCATCCTATGTTATTTATTTTACGTGGAGATTATTGTTGATTTTTTAATGTTTTTTAACACATAGATAAACACATATACTAATCTAATGTGGAGTGGAATTCCGTACGGCCGATCTTTCACGAAAGGAGCGGATCTCAACTAAGGACACGAAGAACATGAGGGAAAACACAAGAGAAAACGCTAAACCAACAAGATATAGTCACATATATGCTAGATCGATGAACACAAAGGTGAGATACAAGATTCAAAATCAACAACGGACGATACAAAGGTAACCGGTTCTTCTCCGTGAGGAGGTCTTGATGGGGCCACCCAAGAGGGGGTCTTGAATCCAACGTGGATCTTCTCCATAGAGGGGCCTCGGTCTCTCTCGTGGAGCATATCCGTATGGATGAGCAAAACTCTCTCTAGTATGAGCTAAACCTATGCTAACCCTAACTAGGAGGAGGAGGGGTCTATATATAGTGCTAAGCCACGAAGGGGTAAGTGAGGGGCGAATGGGTACACGGGCCTCGGCCCAAGTCACGCGCGCAGGCGGGGTCCGGATGATCCGGGTGTCAGGGGTCCGGATGATCCGGGCGGCCGTCCGGATGATCCGGCTTCGTCCGGGTCTGTTCTGTCCTCGTGGTCGTCGAAGCCGGACGATCCGGGAGATGGTCGGATGATCCAGATGATTCCGGATGATCTAGATGGAGGTCCGGACGTCCGGGCTAGCTTCAGCAGCTGCTCCGTCTTCTTCTTCCTTCTCCTTTTCCATGCTTGGCCTTGGTCCTTGGATCCTCCATGGTCATCTCGGTTGTACCTGAGTATATGCAAGGTCCATGCATGAGGTAGTAACCATGTCTCATATGTGGAGAGTGACGGTTCGAAAAGGAGTGAGTTCACCTTGTGTTCAATGGGGTATGGTCGAGGTCTCATCGTATGTCCTCTTGGGGCTTGGGGAGTAGTCGAAGTGTACATGGGGATGATCGTGGGATGCACCGCATCATAATCCGAGCATCTCCGTGAGACTAAGCCAACACATCATCTTAAGATTGATGAAGTTGGCAGATACACCTTCATAGTCGACTGGAACGTCTTCCCTCACTGAACACATATTACCGGATGAACTGAAATGAATTCAGAAAAATGCGAGCACCACTGATAAGTCTAACTTGAACATAATCAACCAACCACATGTTGATCCGTCTTTTCTCTTTTCTGTTTGATGATTGAATTATTTAGATGTGTAATAATTTGGACACATCGAGATACATATCTATATTTTTAATGCTAATTTTTGGTGTTGAGACGAGTAAGGCTTGGGCCTATCCATCCAGTTTATCTTGCATTTACCACCTAGGCTAGGAAAGCAAAACATAACCGTATGGGCTCCTAGAAATTAATTGTATCTAATTGGAGCCCACAAGGCAAGCAGTCCATTGCACATCACTCAGCAAACACTTTGTTTCAAGTAGAACGAGAGACAAGGCAAAGTGATTCAAGTATACTCTTTAGTCATGATGGAGTACATATTTATACAATGGGAAAAGACACGAGTTGTGGGAGGCGTCTGTTCGGAGAGACACGAGGAACCGCCATGTCGGTTGGCAAACTGGCAACCGTACGTGGGGGATTAATGCAGGGATTAATCTTTAATCAAGTAATTGATTAAATCCTAACACTCCCCCTAATCACTGCTTGTCCTTTCGTATATCCATCATCTTGATAAAGTCTCCTCCAAAAACCCTGTGGGAAATATATGAGGAGTATATAGTTTGATATGTTGCTAAAACTCCTTCAAACCCAGTGGGAAAAATAAGGAGAAAATGGTACAACATATAATGGTCATTGTCTCTTTTAACTCAATACGAGAAAACTCATAGAGTTTAGAGGACAATAAATATGTCATATATACTTTCCCAAAAACCCCGGTAGGGAAAACAGAAAGTATGACATATGATCTCATGTTGATATTACCTCATTAAAAACCTTTATAAGAACCTGTATAGTAAACTCATGAAGGGAAAAAGAGTATAATATGATGCTTTGAACTGGAACAATTCAGGAAGATACTCCCCCCGATTCTTGCATATTCCGAAGTCGTCATATACCAATTCCATGTACACATTCCTGGAATGTAAAAGTTGGTAGAGACTTTGTGAACAAATCAGTTGCATGATTTGACTTGCAAGATATGCAATATAGTGATATTGCTTATTATGTAACCTGTTTGCATCCGGGCAACACAAGAAACATTATCGTTGAGATAATGGTTGGTGGATGTAGCCATGAGGTCTGTCTCGAAGACTCTTCACGAGAGGGCTACCACACCTAGTAGGAACACTAAGCTTGTCTACGATCTGACATAGTGGGGATCTGATCGATGTATCCAATGATATTGGTGTTCACATTTCTGTGAAACTGAAAAATCAGGACAAGATGTTTGATGCCTTGGAGATATCGAAAGATATTCTTGAGTACCAACCAATTGTGTTTGGTGGATCCAATGGCATTATGGAACATTGAGTCCCAATATCTCATTTCCATCATCTCTTGGTCTAAATAGATCATTCTCTACGTCTAGAGAATGAATCACCATGAGAGTTATGGATATATAAGACTTGTCCACAATGAATTTCTCCAATATATTTTGAATATAGACAACATAGTGTACCAAAATGTATGAGTGAAGGTGCTCAAGTTGTAGTAATGAGCGGTATCTTGGTTTTACCCAAATCCTTCATTTAAACTCCGTCGTTTAAATGATTACATGTATCTTCATTGCAGGAGTAATCACTGTGTATGACAGACAAACATGGATAACCATCATTGTAGAAGTAATCCTTGTGTAAAGGAACTCACTAAGTCGGTTGTACCAAATGTACCGACAACAATAAGTCATATGGTGACTTACTGATTTTTACACAATGTATGTTGCATTTTGTATTTCGATTCAGAAGTGAGATTCCATTGGAAATCAATCATATATGTCTGAATCTAGTGAGCCACATGGATATGTGATCACTACATCTATCAACTGCAGAGATAGATGATTTTGAACTGCCAATGATATAAATTATCGGAAAGAGATTCCATCTCTGGAGAATAGTTGGGTATCTGCGTGAACCCTTGTGCTACAATACTTGCTCTATGTTTCACCACCTCGTTGTTCTCAATTCTGTTTCCAGAAGAAAACTGCTGTAGGTATTGCTTATGAATACCTTCCCATTATTGAGCAAGATCATTTCTACCTAGATTATACCCTTTGCTTGAGTTCAGTCCGAGTGTTGTTCACACTTTGCCATGGCCATGGTCTTTGGATCTGAATCACTTGAAAGGTTTTTTCAATCTAGTTGAGAAATGTATGTCGACAATTGTAGACTTCTGGTTATATGTTTCTCCAGAATCTATATATCAATATATAGTTGATGGAAATATCGTTACCCATGGTGACTGCTCGCGATTTCCCAATGCGATTGAGTCCGATATTCCGATGTCCCGGTCATTATGTGCACTATGACCTGGGTTTGTGGAGGTTTCCCGTCCACTGGGTGTATACTACCCATTAGGTGTCTGCCAACGTGAAGTTGACTTGCATTTACTGATCCACGGGCCTTGATATCCTTACTTGCGAGAAGTTGAATCCTGATGTACTTCTGCCATACATCTCCCCCTATTGCTTTGAACGGGGAGTGGAGTGGATTTTGTTGGTACCTCCACTCTTTCAGGCGTACTTTTGCAGGATTGTAGGATTGTGTGACACCTTTGTAGTCAGTAAATGAATCTGGCAGGTTATTTGCAATATGTTGCAAATCTTCTGAACGCATGGTTCAGCTCTTTGAGTACGTGGATATGAGGCAGAAATGTGTTGAACATTCCACTAATTTCCTGGCATTCTTTATGGTACTTGAATTCTCCCCCTAATGTCTGGAAATATTCCTCATTGAAACAACATACTGGCCTTGAATAACTCCCCATGTGAGGGGCTTGAGGTATTGACGGTAATACAGTTATTCCTCACATAGATCCCAACTATATGTTGAGGGGCCAATGATGTATGTCGGGGGTGATGATATCGGTGTGTAACCGAATTATCGCAGATAGGAAATACTTGGTAGATTTCCACGTATCAAAGATAGAGGGGAATAATTTTATGCAGTTTGGTCATGAGGTGTAAAACTGCATGACTCCAACGTAAAGTTGGTAAGTTGCAATTCCAAAGTAAACATAATGCAATGAGCTTAACTCTTTGGATAAATGATTCTACCAAACCATTTTGAGTGTAGACATTAGGACAAATTGCTAAACTTCAATCCGAGGGCCATAGGAAGGCACCCAAGAAGAATTCGGCAATGTTATCCATTCGATTTGCTTGAAATCGATGTCAGGATAATGAGTCGATGGTTTCATGTGAATAAAGCACACATTAAGACCATCATGTAGATATGTCTTTTAGAACCATGGAATGCCTGAATAGTCTAGTCAATGGATGGGAAGAGCCACTTACCTCAACTTGATGCATTCAAGGAGTCTGAGTGGTTCAGCGTAGACTTTAAGGTGTGCGAGCCTTAAAATTAGCTTCCCTGTGTCACTTATAGTGCACATAAAATCCAAATGTTGTTAGAATTTAGCATCATAATAATCATAAATATTGGAATTGCTGATAGTTTCGGTTTCAACCCAATGTCTCGATGACCAAGACGAGTATGCCAAGTTGTCATGTACAAGACACTCGGGAAAACTATTTCGTACACCACATGTGCTAGGGGGTTGTGTCGTATGTGTAGTACAATCCAGATGATACACAGAGAATGTGCTTGCCATATCCGTTGTATATGGTAAAGAGAAGTTATTTCTCTTTGTTGTCATCATAAGTTTCGCTATGGAAACTATTTTGACGGATACCTCCATAGTTTAATAGGATACGAGTTTAACCGGGAAGCAATAAAACATCCTTAAGTTACTCGAGTACCCACAGGGATAGTAAATATGACTCGAGTTGAGCCAACAAATACCTCATCGCGTCTAGCGATTTTAAAATATCTCCTTTTCTCCCAACGAGAGTGGAAACATTTTACTTCCCTGAGTATAGAGTTCGTGGTGCATATGTCCACAAGGCACAAATCATCTTTCATCAGATTGACCCCCGTAAAAATCTATATATAGACATGAAGATTCTCAATATGAAAATCACTCAGATATATAGAATACATACAAATGTATTTGTACCAAAGTGCTGATACAATATATTGTGATATACAATATATGATGACAACAATACTTATGTTCTTATTAGAACATCGTAAATGGACATAAATTGCGTTGACCACTCAGGAGATTGAGAGACTAGACGAAGTCTTCAAACATGTTAGTTGGTGCATATTCAACCTTCATGTTCTCCGTGCTCATAGGGTCCCATGACTGTTGATAGTCATGTTGGAGGGATGAAGTGAGATTCAAACCTTTGCCCTTCAGATTCTTTACATCCCAGGAATAGCTGATACAGAATAACCAAATGTTGAGATCTGCTTTGATATAATGCCTTAAGATTTATAAGGCAACATATTTTTCTGTTAGTGGTGTGATCCCGACCAGAGGTGAATCCTACGGTCTTGGATTGCACACATTATTCCACGAGACACAAGAGCGATCATGATGTCGATGGCCCAGATAGGGCAGTGGTAACCATTGAGGACGAATGCCTCAAACTTTATAGTCATATGTTACCTCTATGGGTAAACTAGAGATAATTAATTTACATCTAATAAATTAAAAACCATCATGGTTGATGTTGTAATGAACTTAGCAAAATCAATGGGTATTTCAAAAAGTTATCTTGAAACCATTAGTATGAATCTCAAATTGCTAAGTATGACATCTTGAAGATAGGGAGTAGATCTCGCAGCACTAGGGAGTATAATCTGATGAAATCAGTAGATACTCACTCCTAATGCCTTATGTCACGACTTAGTAAAATGTGTGGAAGAGCACTTTGTAAAGCAATCATAATGTCAAAATGACAAAATATAGGTTGTATCAGCAGTCATTGATAATCTGCGTAGGCAGTAGATCCATATGACTACCTTGTGATCTCAATCATCAATTTGAAGAAATCACCTTGAATTTTGCATCCGTATTTGCAAGAAATTGGAAATCTCAATTACAAATAGACGTACTAATCTCGACATGTGGTTAACATGGAAATAGATACATCATATAAATATTCCGGAATACCTCGTACTCAACGGAGAAACAGTACTACAGAAGTACTGAATTTATCTTTGCAAGAGAATGAAAATATCAATTGCAAATAATAGATATAAATAATCTCAACATATGTGAGCATGGAAATTATTTATATCATAATTTTATTCTGGAGAACAATACTGAACAGAAAAAATAATAATTTATAAACAACATGGTCAAAACAGGTAAATACTAGTAAATAGTACTGTTATCCGTACCGATTCTCAAAAATTCCAGAAATGGAATTGGATTGTCAAAAATCGGACGTGACCACTGTTTCGGACTGTCTTGCGGATTCTTGTAAAGGCAAGCATCTTAATGCAAAATGCCCAAAGAGATAAGGTTTCCCCAGTCTCATCTTCTCCATTTCGTGCGTTGTAGCCACTAACTAGCCACAAGCCACTGGAGGACGCCACCGCTGTGCACGCGAGCCGGCCGATGCGTCGCGGTTCGTCGCTTGGCTACGGGTCATTCTCCGCCACGCCGCCGTTTGGGAGAGAGAGACCGCGGCCGGACGCCGACGTCGTCGTGCGGGGCGAACCGCCGCTCCAAGTGCCAGAGGGCGCCACCTCCGGGCCGAGCGCCAAGGCCGGACACCGCAGTTGGTAGCGCCGCATCCCCGGCAGCCCCTTTGAACGCCTGGGAACGCCGCGTCGGGCGAGCCCGGCTTTAGGACCGTGGCTGCGGGCTCTGCTTGCCGTCTCCGACGGCTGCCACCACGCGAAGGTCGGGCGGAGAGAAGCGCGCCCCACGCGCGCTGGAGAGCGTCGCCGCTGATGAACGGCCGAGAGCCGTCGTCTCTGGTGCTGCCACACCGGAAGACTTTGCGGCTCGCCAGTTGTTGGCCGCCCCTGTCCGCCGGGGCTGAGAGCCACGCTGGCAACCGCCGAGATCTTGCCGAGGACACCGTCTTCGCTTACATGGAAGGAGCGCCACCAGCCTCGCGTTGGAGGGCCGAGGAGCATCACCGGCGCTGCGCCGGAGGGCGCTGCCCCGCATGTAGCCGCCACCGTCCACGCCAGGACTGTAGCGGGAGGCCGCCTCCGTGCAGGGAGGTCGAGGCTGCGTGACCACGCGCCAGCAGGTGGCCTGCGCCGCTCTCCAGAGGGAGGTCGTGCTCGCGCCGCATGGTCACGAGCGCTGCGGCGCCGCCGCTTTCCGCTGATGCAGGATCGGGCCATCGGGAGCTGCGGCAGGCTCGGACGTGCGCGTGGCTGTTGCCGCGGCGGGTTCGCGCAACCGGGCCGTCGTTTTCGGGAACCAAGCCGACGGCCGGGACCTCGTTAGGAAGAGCATCCGCGGCGCTTGGACGCTGGCGCCGTTGGCGATGTTGACAAAGGGTAGCGGCAGTTGCCGCTTGATCCAGGGCAAAGCAAATTGAAGAATTCACGGTACCTTTGTCCTTTTGTAAATCGATGGAGATTTCCTTCTCTATATTTGCTCGTTCTTCCCTTATCGTCTCTTCTATTACCTGTGAAGAATTCCACTGGAAGAGGGGATCGGGAGACTCGCCCGGTTCTCTCGTTCATCCCCTGTATTCCAGTAGGAGTCGAAGAGGCAGTTAGAGATCGAGAGATTTGTGGTCGTGGCCATCCACGGCGCGATGCTGCTGCTTGGAAGCGCTTCTGCCGGGCTAAGGGCCGCCGCGGTAGCGGGCGCCACCACGCCTGGTTGTAGCCGTCGAACTCGCGGGCGAGCGATGGAACTGTCGCGCCGCCGGAATCGCTCGGCCGGGAGCGTGCTGATAACGTGTTTCAAGTAGAACGAGAGACAAGGCAAAGTGATTCAAGTATACTCTTTAGTCATGATGGAGTACATATTTATACAATGGGAAAAGACACGAGTTGTGGGAGGCGTCTGTTCGGAGAGACACGAGGAACCGCCATGTCGGTTGGCAAACTGGCAACCGTACGTGGGGGATTAATGCAGGGATTAATCTTTAATCAAGTAATTGATTAAATCCTAACACACTTAACAATCGAATCGCGAAAACAAAATACAATAAAATATATACCCTCTTCATTTCCGAATTATAATTATTTCTATTTTTAAGCATATGTTCTCCCTCCGTTCCACATAATGCGCCCGCGTTTCCTGATATTCAAATTTGACCGTAAATTTAATTAACGAGACCGACTACGGCAGGAGCGAAAAACATATCACTGAATTCGTATTTTCGATATGAATTTAATGATATAATTTTGCCCACGCCGCAATCTGTCTCGTTGATTAAATTTACAGTCAAATTTAAATATCGGGAAGCGCGGACACACTATATTTTAAAATGAAGGAAGTATATGGATGTGCTTTAGTGCCTTTCGGTCTGTAAGTAGTTTATATTAAAATATTCAGAACGTCATTAGGATCAGGTGATAATTGGTAAAGCTAAAGACCACTAAAATTGAGATGTAGCCAGGTAGGTGAGGAAACAGCAGGATGATTGGAGTTGCTCCAGTAAATCCAATTTATTTCATCGTCACAATCCAATAACGGACCACAAACACGTCTAGGATTGCCATGACTAAAATTCACCGAGTTGCATCTCCGGTGAGTAGAGCATCAAGCTGCTGCGTTAACGAAGGCGACGATCCTGCCAAGCATCTCCTTGGCCTTGTCGCAGTCGGGCTTGAAGAGGTAGAAGACGTGGCCCTCCCCGTCCGTCTCCAGCAGCTCCACTCCCTTGCCGGCGGCGGCCAGCGCCTCCGCGTACGCGCTGCCGCGCCACCTGAGGAAGTCGCCCTCCGCCGTGCACACCATGACCCGCTCGCACGCCAGCGCCCCCAGCCCCGGCGCGCCGGGCGCCATGGGGTTCATCCGCGGGTCGTCCATGCCGGTGGTGCCCGGGCACGCGAACATCCAGAGCCCCGCGCCCCGGGCGCGCGCCGCGGGGTCGGTCGTCTCCTCCCCGACGGCCTCGGAGCCCCAGAACCAGGGGTGGATCAGCACCGCGCCCCCGAGGCGCGCGGCGCCCGGCTGGATGGCGACGTGGTGGCAGATGTTGGCGCCCGCGCTGTCGCCGGCCACGAAGACGCGGCCGAGGTCGCCGTGCGCGGCCACCCAGGGGTCGGCCGCGGAGAGGACCCAGCGGAGCGCGTCGAGGCAGTCGTCGTAGGCCGCCGGGAGCGGGTGCTCCGGCGCGAGGCGGTAGTCGAGAGAGACGCCGAGGGCCGGGCAGGCGGAGGTGAGGTCGTTGAGGAAGCGGTGGTAGTTGGGGGACTTCGCGGACTCGGCCACGAAGCCGCCGCCGTGGACGTAGACGATGACGGGGAGCTTCGCGGTGGTGGTCGCGGCGGTGGGGGGCAGGTAGAGGCGGGCGGAATGGGCGCCGAGGTCGACGTCCTTGGACTGGACGCCGGTGGCGGGGTCGAGCCCCGGCGCGACGGGCGGGAGCACGAGGGGGCGCTCGATGCGGCCGCTCTTGTAGACTCGGAGCAGCGGGCCGAACTCGTGCAGAAGTTCGTCGGCGGCGGCGGGTGCGGGTGCGGTGTTGGACGCCATGCTCTCTCACTCTCTCACTGGCGAATGCTCGGGGGTGAGGGGAGCCGGCTGCTGTGTCTGTGTGTAATTGTTTCCTGGGTGGGATCTCCGGATGAAATAGACATCGCGGTGTACGTATTTGTGCCTTGGGATCTCCGGAAGGGAAAACGGATCGCGCGAACGGCGTGGCGGTGGACTGATGGTGTGCGGTTGAACCGACAAATGCTTCCCGTCCGCCGGTCTGGCTGGTGGCTGGCTTGCGACAAATGCTTGACCGTTCGACGCGTTTACACTCACTCTCTACTTGTTCTACTATTCACACCGAAATGATGTACTGGCCGGATCAGCTACCGATCAGCTCTTCCAGTCCACCGCTTAGGTTGCCGACGGAGGAACCGGATCCTCTAACATCCTCGACGAATGTCACTTGAGCTACAGTAATTATGACATCCCTCCTTCACATTCATATGATTAAGCCTAAAATGATTATAATTAATTTGCAAATTACAAATCTACTGTATATATTTACAAAAGTTACGTACAAACAAGATTATGGTGCAATAAAATTATTTTTGATTTATTTTTGTACATGCTACAGTAAATCATGTACACATATTTTTTTACATGCTACGGTACCCTAACATCCCTTCTTCGTTTTACACATACATTTCACTGTAGCTTCGTGACATCCCTTGAGGATGTTAGAGGATCCACTTCCGCCGACGGAAAGGGAAGGAGGTCGTTCTCGTCGCCTTTATTTCCTCCGAAACAAAACGAAAGTCGGACGCAAATCGGCACGAACCGCTGAGCGGCACACACATGATAGTACGGTACCCACGTTATGTGTGGATAACCCTTTGATTTTGATACCTTGAGAAAAAAGAAGCTTGTCACAAATCTTTTATATTTGAAAATAAATGGATTGGCATGGAAGACTTCCTGTTGAAAGTAGTTTTTTTTGAATGGGCCTATTGCAGCCGGAGACAGCCTAGATGTCATGCAGAAGAAACCGAAGAAAATAAATAAATATTTAAAAGGATGGGGGGAGGAATTGGGGGGGGGGGAGGGGGGAGGGGAGGGGGGCAGATTCTCAAGAATAAAGTTGAATGGATCAAAGAATTGGAATGCTTGGAGGTTCTAGACAAATTGCAATTTTTAACCAAAGAGCAAATGGCTAGAAGGAGTTTCTTGCAAAACTCAATATGCACGTTGCTGGAAGAAGAGGATGAATATTGGCAGAAAAGATCTAATGAAAATTGGCTACTCAAAAGGGATAACAACACTGGCTACTTTCAGAGGATTGCTAACGGGAGAAGAAGATTTTTTTATCAGCTATGATACAGGGGACACCTGCTTTAGTAAATCATGCAACTTGCTATTATAACTTTGGCCCCGTTGTGGGATTCCACTGTAGGCTGAGAAGGGATGTTTGGTTAGAGAGAAGAGAAATGTTATTTGTGGAAGACAATGAATGGCTCAGTAGGCCTTTTTGTGAAGAGGAGATCAAGGCGTTGATTGATGGGATGAAGAAAACAAAGCTGCATTTTGTGATTGATTTCCTATAGAATTCTATCAAGTCTGCTGGAGTTTTATCAAGTATGATGCCATGATGTGCGTCCATGACCTATGTGAAGGAAGGTTGGAATTGTCTAGAATCAATTTCGGAATTATTACATTGTTACCTAAGGGGGCTGAGGCAGATACCATACAAAAATCCAGATCAATCTGTCGGCTGCGTGTTATTTCAAGATGTTCCCAAAAGCTCTAGATGAAAGGTTGAAATCTTTCATGGAAAACTGAATATCCAGGAGCCAAAATGCTTTCATAAAAGGAAGAAATATTATGGATGGAGTGATGTCTTTGCATGAGATATTGCATGAAGCAAAAGTAAAGAAACAACAAGGTGTAGTGTTAAAACTAGATTTTGAGAAGGCCTATGACAAGGTCAACTCAGAGTTCGTGTTCCAAAATCTGATGGATAGAGGTTTCATTGAAAAATGGATGGGATGGTTCAAATCAGTAGTGAAGGGTGGTACTTTGAGTGTGAAGGTCAATGACACAATGGGAAAGAACTTTGGGAGCTATAAAGGGGCGAGTCAAGGTGATCCCTTGTCCCCTTTCCTCTTTAATATTCTGCAAACTGCTTGCAGAGGATGGTCCAGAATGTCCAAGAATGTGGGCAGGTGACTGGGCTAATTCCTCACATAATTGATAAAGGCGTGGCTATCCTTCAATATGCTGATGATACTATCATCCCTATGCAAGATTGTGTGGAGGAGGTGTGAAACATGAAGTTGTTGCTTTATCTTTGAGTAAACGTCATGTATGAAAATTAATTTCCAAAAAAGTGAGGTCATTATGATACTGAATAATGATGAAAAAGGGAATGTGTATTTTGATATGCTAAACTGTTAGTATGGGTCATGGCCTATCAAGTATTTAGGGTCCCAGTATCTGGTAGCAAATTGCATGTGGAGGATTGAGTGCCAGCCGAGGAATGTATATATAAAAGAATGGATGGTTGGCAGCCTGGGAACTTATCAATAGGAGAGAGGGTGACTAGGACAGGGGCTTGCCTTGCGAGTATGCCTTTTTTGTTTTTCAATGTATAGATACCCGAAAACCAATTTGGGGAGGATAAGTAAAGCTATCAGGAAGTTTTTTTGGTAGGGCAGGAGTGCTAAAAAGAAATCTCATATGGTAAGATGGTCTCTAGCTTGTAGACATAAAAAGAAAGGGGGCCTAGGGATCAGGGATTTGGAGAACTTTAAGTTGAGTCTTCTATGTAAATGGTGGTGTGATACGTCCATTTTGCATCATGTTTACCTACTGTTATTTATAATTTTTTTTATACATAATAATGCTTTTTGGAGTAATTCTAATGCCTTTTATCTCATAATATGCAAGGCACACACAAAGAGGGAGAATTCCGGCAGCTGGAAATCTGGACATGGAAAAGCTACGTCAGGCCACCTATTCTGCACAACTCCAAATGAGCTGAAACTTCACGGGGATTTTTATGGAATATATAAGAAATATTGGAGCCAATAAGTACCAGAGGGGCCCACTAGGTGGGCACAATCCACCTGGGCGCGCCAGGGAGCCCAGGCGCGCCCTGGTGGGTTGTGCTCCCCTCGGCCCACCTCCGGTGCCCATCTTCTGGTATATAAGTCATTTTGACCTAGAAAAAATTGTTGGGGAACGTAGTAATTTCAAAAAATTTCCTACGCACACGCAAGATCATGGTGATGCATAGCAACGAGAGGGGAGAGTGTTCTCTACGTACCCTCGTAGACCGAAAGCGGAAGCATTATATCAACGCGGTTGATGTAGTCGTACGTCTTCACGATCCGACCGATCCAAGCACCGAAACTATGGCACCTCCGAGTTCTTGGCACACGTTCAGCTCGATGACGATCCCCGGGCTCCGATCCAGCAAAGCGTCGGGGAAGAGTTCCGTTAGCACGATGGCGTGGTGACGATCTTGATGTTCTACCATCGCAGGGCTTCGCCTAAGCACCGCTACAATATTATCGAGGATTATGGTGGAGGGGGGCACCGCACACGGCTAAGAGAACGATCACGAAGATCAACTTGTGTGTCTAGAGGTGCCCCCTGCTCCCGTATATAAAGGAGCAAGGGGGAGGGGCGGCCGGCCAGGAGGGGCGCGCCAGGGAGGAGTCCTACTCCTACCGGGAGTAGGACTCCCTCCTTTTCCTTGTCCAAGTAGGAGAGGGGGAAGGAAGGGAGAGAGGAGAGGAAGGAAAGGGGGGGGGGGCGCCGCCCCCTCCTTGTCCAAATCGGACTAGAGGGGGAGGGGGCGCGTGGCCTGCCCTGGCCGCCCCTCCTCTTCTCCACTTTAGGCCCATAAGGCCCATTACCCCCCCCGGGGGGGGGGGGGTTCCGGTAACCCCTGGTACTCCGGTTTTATCCGAAAATTCTCAAGAACACTTCCGGTGTCCGAATATAGTCGTCCAATATATCAACCTTTATGTCTCGACCATTTCGAGACTCCTCGTCATGTCCGTGATCACATCCGGGACTCCGAACAAACTTCGGTACATCAAAATATATAAACTCATAATGAAACTGTCATCGTAACATTAAGCGTGCGGACCCTACGGTTCGAGAACAATGTAGACATGACCGAGACATGTCTCCGGTCAATAACCAATAGCGGAATCTGGATTCTCATATTGGCTCCTACATATTCTACGAAGATCTTTATCGGTCAGACCGCATAACAACATACGTTGTTCCCTTTGTCATCGGTACTTTACTTGCCCGAGATTCGATCGTCGGTATCTCAATACCTAGTTCAATCTCGTTACCGGCAAGTCTCTTTACTCGTTCTGTAATACATCATCTCGCAACTAACTTATTAGTTGCAATGCTTGCAAGGCTTATGTGATGTGCATTACCGAGAGGGCCCAGAGATACCTCTCCAACAATCGGAGCGACAAATCCTAATCTCGAAATACGCCAACCCAACATGTACCTTTGGAGACACCTGTAGAGCACCTTTATAATCACCCAGTTACGTTGTGATGTTTGGTAGCACACAAAGTGTTCCTCCGGTAAACGGGAGTTGCATAATCTCATAGTCATAGGAACATGTATAAGTCATGAAGAAAGCAATATCGACATACTAAACGATCGGGTGCTAAGCTAGTGGAATGGGTCATGTCAATCACATCATTCTCCTAATGATGTGATCCCGTTAATCAAATGACAACACATGTCTATGGTTAGGAAACATAACCATCTTCGATTAACGAGCTAGTCAAGTAGAGGCATACTAGTGACGTTTAGTTTGTCTATGTATTCACACAAGTATTGTGTTTCCGGTTAATACAATTCTAGCATGAATAATAAACATTTATCATGATATAAGGAAATAAAATAATAACTTTATTATTGCCTCTAGGGCATATTTGCTTCAGTCTCCCACTTGCACTAGAGTCAGTAATCTAGATTACACAGTAATGATTCTAACACCCATGGAGCTTTGGTGCTGATCATGTTTTGCTCGTGGAAGAGGCTTAGTCAACGGGTCTGCTACATTCAGATCCGTATGTATCTTGCAAATCTCTATGTCTCCCACCTGGACTAGATCCCGGATGGAATTGAAGTGTCTCTTGATGTGCTTGGTTCTCTTGTGAAATCTGGATTCCTTTGCCAAGGCAATTGCACCAGTATTGTCACAAAAGATTTTCATTGGACCCGATGCACTAGGTATGACACCTAGATCGGATATGAACTCCTTCATCCACACTCCTTCGTTTGCTGCTTCTGAAGCAGCTATGTACTCCGCTTCACATGTAGATCCCGCCACAACGCTTTGTTTAGAACTGCACCAACTGACAGCTCCACCGTTGAATGTAAACACGTATCCAGTTCGCGATTTAGAATCGTCCGGATCAGTGTCAACGCTTGCATCAACGTAACCATTTACGATGAGCTCTTTGTCACCTCCATATACGAGAAACATATCCTTAGTCCTTTTCAGGTATTTCAGGATGTTCTTGACCGCTGTCCAGTGATCCACTCCTGGATTACTTTGGTACCTCCCTGCTAGACTTATAGCAAGACACACATCAGGTCTGGTACACAGCATTGCATACATGATAGATCCTATGGCTAAAGCATAGGGAACATCTTTCATTTTCTCTCTATCTTCTGCAGTGGTCGGGCATTGAGTCTTACTCAACTTCACACCTTGTAACACAGGCAAGAATCCTTTCTTAGCCTGATCCATTTTGAATTTGTTCAAAACTTTGTCAAGGTATGTATTTTGTGAAAGTCCAATTAAGCATCTTGATCTATCTCTATAGATCTTAATGCCCAATATGTAAGCAGCTTCACCGAGGTCTTTCATTGAAAAACTCTTATTCAAGTAACCCTTTATGCTATCCAGAAAATTCTATATCATTTCCGATTAGTAATATGCCATCCACATATAATATCAGAAATGCTACAGAGCTCCCACTCACTTTCTTGTAAATACAGGCTTCTCCAAAAGTATGTACAAACCCAAATGCTTTGATCACACTATCAAAGTGTTTATTCCAACTCTGAGAGGCTTGCACCAGTCCATAAATGGATCGCTAGAGCTTTCACACTTTGTTAGCTCCCTTTGGATCGACAAAACCTTCTGGTTGCATCATATACAACTCTTCTTCCAGAAATCCATTCAGGAATGCAGTTTTGACATCCATCTGCCAAATTTCATAATCATAAAATGCGGCAATTGCTAACATGATTCGGACAGACTTAAGCATCGCTACGGGTGAGAAGGTCTCATCATAGTCAATCCCTTGAACTTGTCGAAAACCTTTTGCAACAAGTCGAGCTTTGTAGACAATAACATTACTGTCAGCGCCAGTTGTGATGCCCCCGATTCAATCGTACACTAATCATGCACGCAAATGTGTACAATCAAGATCAGGGACTCACGGGAAGATATCACAACACAACTCTACAAATAAAATAAGTCATACAAGCATCATAATACAAGCCAGGGGCCTCGAGGGCTCGAATACAAGTGCTCGATCATAGACGAGTCAGCGGAAGCAAGCATATCTGAGTACAGATATAAGTTAAACAAGTTGCCATAAGATGGCTAGCACAAACTGGGATACAGATCGAAAGAGGCGCAGGCCTCCTGCCTGGGATCCTCCTAAACTACTCCTGGTCGTCGTCAGCGGGCTGCACGCAGTAGTAGGCACCTCCAGTGTAGAAGGAGTCGTCGTCGACGGTGGCGTCTGGATCCTGGGCTCCATCGTCTGGTCGCAGCAATCGGGTAGAGAAATGGGGAAAAAAAGGGGGAACAAGGCAACCGTGAGTACTCATCCAAAGTACTCGCAAGCAAGGAGCTACACTACATATGCATGGATATATGTGTAAAGGGCCATATCAGTGGACTGAACTGCAGAATGCCAGAATAAAAGGGGGATATCTAATCCTGTCGAAGACTACGCTTCTGGCAGCCTCCGTCTTGCAGCACATAGAAGAGAGTAGACTGAAAACCTCCAAGTAGCATCGCATAGCATAATCCTACCCGGCAATCCCCTCCTCGATGCCCTGTTAGAGAGCGATCACCGGGTTGTATCTGGCACTTGGAAGGGTGTGTTTTATTAAGTATCCTGTTCTAGTTGTCATAAGGTCAAGGTACAACTCCGGGTCGTCCTTTTACCGAGGGACACGGCTATTCGAATAGATAAACTTCCCTGCAGGGGTGCACCACATAACCCAACACGCTTGATCCCATTTGGCCGGACACACTTTTCGGGGTCATGCCCGGCCGCGGAAGATCAACACGTCGCAGCCCCACCTAGGCACAACAGAGAGGTCAGCACGCCGGTCTAAACCTAAGCGCACAGGGGTCTGGGCCCATCGCCCATAGCACACCTGCACGTTGCGAACGCGGCCGGTGAGCAGACCTAGCAACCTCCATTACAAAGGAAGTCACGTTACGCGGTCCAACCCGGCGCGCGCCGCTCAGCCGCTGACGTCACGAAGCCTTCGGCTGATACCATGACGCTGGGATACCCATAACTACTCCCGCGTAGATGGTTAGTGCGTATAGACCAAATGGCCAGACTCAGATCAAATACCCAGATCTCGTTAAGCGTGTTAAGTATCCGCGAATGCCGACCAGGGCCAGGCCACCTCTCTCCTAGGTGGACTCAACCTGCCCTGTCGCTCCGCCTCAAAGTAACAGTCGGGGGCCGTCGGGAACCCAGGCCCACCTCTACCGGGATGGAGCCACCTGCCCCTTCAGCCCCCATCTCCGGACAGTATCACATGTAATGTAACAGTGTAAAGTATATAGTATGTGCCCGTGATCACCTCCCGAAGTGATCACGGCCCAGTAGTATAGCATGGCAGACGGACAAGAGTGTAGGGCCACTGATGGAACACTAGCATCCTATACTAAGCAGTAGGATAGCAGGTAAGGGTAACAACAGTAGTAGCAAGGACAGGCTATGCAGCAGTATAGGATTAACTGAAAGCAGTAACATGCTACACTACTCTAATGCAAGCAGTATAGAGAAGAATAGGCGATATCTGGTGATCAAAGGGGGGGGGCTTGCCTGGTTGCTCTGGCAAGGAGGGGTCGTCGGTGACGTAGTCGACCACAGGGGCATCAACATCGTCACGGGGTCTACCGGAAAGAAGTAACGGATGGGGAACACAATAAATAACAGAGCAATCAAATGTAACACTAAGCAAGACGTGGCAATACGTTGTGCTAGGGGTGACGTAACGCAGGGATATGTGATACCAGCGAAGGAGGGAGACATCCGGGAAAGTATCCCCGGAGTTTCGCGTTTTCGGACAGATGAATCGAAGGGGAAGAGTTGCGTGTTCGCTATGCTAGGGATGCGTGGCGGACGAACGGGCTGCGTAACCAGATTCGTCTCGTAGTTCTGAGCAACTTTCATGTACAAAGTTTTTCCATCCAAGTTACGGTTTATTTTATATGAATTTTCAAAGTTTTTAAGTGATTTTCTAATTTCTGGATTTAATTTAATTCGAAACTAAATAGTATTTAAATGCTATGGGTACACAGGAAGTGTACCCAGAAGTGTGTATGGGTATGGCAGGTGGGGACAGGGGGGGTCTGAGTCAGCAGTACAGTCAGCATTGACTGGGTCAGTGTTGACTAGTCAACAGGGCTCATGGGGTCTACATGTCATTTACTGGGCCAACCCAGTCAGCAGTCTGACCGGTCAAACTAGACAGGGAGACCCACATGCCATTGTCTCAATGCCTAACATGGTTTACAAATTGTTTTGGTTAATTTTATTAACTAACAGGCCCACATGTCAGTGTAAAGTTAGCCCCTAACTAATCTAATTAAACCTAACACTGATTTAAACAGGGCCTACCCCATGTGCCAGAGACACAACCGACGGTGGCCTCGGCTGAGCACATACGTGCGCACCAGGGGGGCTCCGGCGGCCATGGCCGAGTGCGGCCATGGCCGAGTGCGGCCATGGGCGGCACAGGGCGTGGGGAGCAGGGCACGGCCCCCGGGAAGCAGCAACCCCAGCAGGCGTGGCCCCGACGCCGGCGGAGTGGCGAGATGCAAGCAGCAGCGGGCAACAACAAAAACAATGGCCAGCAGCGCAACATAGCAGCAGAACACTGCAAGCTACGCGGCAAGGCAGAGCAAGGCGCGGCAGTGCAGGGGAGCTCGGCCTCGGTGGCAACCAGGCTAAAGGGCGCGAAGGAGAGATGGGAGAGATCACGGAGGATCGGAGCTCACTGTGGGGGTTCGAGGAGAAGCTCGGGGAGGCCGAGGCGGCGCCGTAGCAGCGGCACGATGGCGCGACAGTGAATGATGTCGTCGGCTTGGGCGAGGGAGATCCAATTGAGGGGGACCCCGCACAGTCGAGTGGACGCCATGGCCGCGAGGAGCAGGGCTCCGGTGCGAGGACGACATGAGGGGCTTCAGGGCGGCACAACTCGGCGACAGGGGACCGAGCGAGCATGGGATCGAGCATGAGCGCTCTCTCTTATCCTTGCGGCACGAGGTGGGGGATCGAGTGGGTCAGACGGGAGGAGTGGGGGGTGGTTGACCCGATCTAGTTCACGAGGGGGAGTGGGCGGCTGGGCCGGCCTGGCTTGCCCAGTGGCCAGCTGGGCCGAGGCCCAGCGGCGGGCATTCTTTTTGTTTCTTTTGGTTTTTGTTTATTTGTGTTTTCTTTTTATTTTTACTTATTTTACCTTTTCGTTTTATCTTAGTTTTTGATTTATTATAGTCTTGTAAAATACTGTTTTTAACTCCTAAATTAGTGTCATGGTCTAGCCCTCTGCCACGAAAAGGTTGGGCCCCCAAATAAAATAGTTTAACAATTTAATATTTATAGAAGGCATTATTTCAATTGTTATAGCCAATGTTTTAGTTATTTTGGAGCATTTACATATTTTATAAAAATGTGGCTTCATCACCATAATTACCTATGCATTAACTGGCACAACCCGAACATTTTGGTTTTAATATTTGAAAACTTTTGTGGTTTGCCTGATTTCTAAATTGAATTCGAACCGGTTTCGACCTAACGCGAGATTAGCGAGAGTAATCGAAGTGACGTGGCATCATTGACAGAGAATTACTGTAGCTTAATTATCCATACGTCACAATTCTCCTCCACTACAAGAAATCTCGTCCCGAGATTTAAGAGGGGGACTAGGGGGTAAGGTCTGGTTACGAAATTCTAACGAATCTTCTCGGTCTTGGTTGCTCTCCTCGAAGTGGTCGATCCATTACATTGATGTCTTCATCTTTCTGCTTCAGGTCATTAAGATGAAGTCGGCATCCTTTCTTCGAAAACTCCATCGTACTTATGAAAGGACAAGGGGTGGTTATTCTATAAGAACGGACCTCTGCAAGGTTGACTACCTGGTAGATAACATCGGGGAGGGAGGCGGAAAGTAACTCTCGAATGGAAACCTCCGAAAATATCGAGAGCAAAGTAAGGAGGTACCATGAGAAGTTCCAAACGGATAGGCAAGCGTTCGATGCCTAATCAGAAGGTGAAAGGGGTTCAGAGCAACGAGAATAAGTATTGCGTCTGATACCCGAATATATCACTTGGCAGGTGTCCCGTTAGTTACATAAGAAGTCAAGCGCGAGGAATAACTTTGGAAACCGGGGGTGTACAGGAGGGTCAGGTTTCGATCCTGTGGAACTGTGGGTTATGAGCCCACCATGTGGTTAAAAGTAGGAAAAGCGTTGATATCTTGCACGGTCATGATAGCAAGACATGTCAGAGGTTAGCCTACCAGTTATGTTGGCAACAATGTCGATACCAAGGGCGAGGGACAAAGAGAACCATTTTCCTGCTCGTTGAACGAGGCGGACCAATAGGCAAAGTTCCCTTCCATCGGTGGCTACCAGAATGTCATCAACAATCGTACAGGGTCTTGATGACAGAATTGTACAACGAGGCGTTTACATAAGCAGGGAATATTACTGCTTATATCATACAGATCACAATAAGGGTTTAAACAAACCAATGGAAAGGGAAAATGGTTATCAGTTTCAATCAGAACAACGGAAAGGGAAATGTGTTTAAGCACATTTCAGGGGGTGTATCCTTCCCAAGGACAAGCAGAGCAAGATATCCACGACGGGATAGAAAGTAGAAACCATTTAGGTAAGGGGAGAGGAATTTGATGGCAAAACCCATACAACGGTGTTTTGGATAATTGATAAACAAAACATAACATTTTGTTTCAAATGTTCTTATCGAAGACCGGAGTATCACAGACATGCTTCGAGATAGCATTGACATGGTCATCAGGTGAAGATCAGACTTTGGAGACACAAAGGATCCAACAGGAATAACTTATTAAACAAGTCATTCAATTTCCTCAGGGAAGAATGGTTAACCTTGTTAAAAAGGAAACTATAACACTTGGTCCTCCGGCCAGGTGTGCTAGTCATGACATCACCTTACCGAGTCCTAAGAGGACCAATGTTATAACTCTTGAAAATATGTTCCAACCATCATATCTGAGCGAGATTCAGATTTGATTGGTGTGAGGATACCTCAGGCTCAGGATGCCTGAGAAGACAAGGTGCGACAAAATGACGAGAAGACATTATAAGATTGTCGAGAAATGAACTATGGAACCGAGTTCCGAAACAAGAGTTCATCAGTAAACCAAGGAGAGGATGAGGAGGTGGCTGATGGACTCAGCGACAAATCATCGAGATTTCCAGAGGATGGATTTCCACAATTAGGTGAACAAGGGGATGACAATTGTCAGTTAAAATGATACAATGAGGTATGCTCGAGGAAACATACCCGTTTAAACATTGGTTGAAAGGTGCACCCGAAATATGGGCTGGGTCGCACGAACAATGTTAAAATGGTGACTTAATGAACAAAAGAATTAGAATGAAACTATCGATCATTCACTTCAAGCAATAGGGTTGCTAGAAGTTTTGAATTCACACCTCAAAGTTCAATTGCCGGTATTCCGATTAGAATCGACACGGGTACCAAGAAAAGATTGGTGATGTTAATAAGTATCACTTGTATCAAGAATTCTTAAGGGTGGTGAATTTCCCATGACATTCTTGACCTAAAAGATAGCAATACTCCAAGGTAGAATATAACATAAGTTGGATAGCAAGGATCTCAAGGTACAACACAAAACAGGAACAAGTTTGTGTTGAAGGGAAAGCAAGAATGTTGCCGATGATAACACAAATCATTGAGGGGCAAGGATGGTATTTCTCATCATGAATTCAATTGATATCCTGGAGGAACTCAGAATGTTGATCATGATGATGAAAAATTTTGTCAAGAGGTTTCATGGAGATGTAATCGGTCGGCGATGACATCAAGTCAACGGAATGATGGAGCAAAAGTTATTGGAACCAAGGGTACGACACAAACTTGAAATCAAGCTTGCTGTCCAAGGTGAAATGATATGACAAGGAAAATCGACGTAAGCTTAGCTCATCGTCGAAATTAGTGCTCCGAGAAGGACCAAGTAGCACGGTTAAAATGTATCATGATAATGATATAACAATAAGGCTAGGGATGAATAGAAGGATTATTAAACTCGTAAGCAACAAAGATTACTTAGAGTTGTCGAACCAAAGTGCCGAATCGGTTCACTTACCGGTGTTCTTGAGCGACTAACAACTCAGAACCCATGAAAAATTGGAATCAATGAGAAATAATAGCTGATGAAGACTCATAAGATGCAACACAGTTCTTAGATATTCTTGAGATACCAGAGGGTAATACCCGACGATAGCTCAAGGTAGAGGTTGGACTGGGGTATTGCTCTACAGAAGACAAGTACTTAAACTTGCACGAGAAATGGTATTTAAAGGAGAACATGGTCAGAACCACAATTGCAAAGGACAAAATCACAAATACAGATCAAATTATACCAAGTGAATAATTATTATTACGAGAAGCTACCATGATAAGTTGTACATCGTTTCCATGGGCATGAACACAAAGTTCGAGGTCGACTCCCACTTCTCCAATGTATAACCTTTCATTTACTTCTCGCCTTCGACGAAGTTGTAGTGTTGAAGTTTTATCTGACATAACAACAGTAGAGTATGACCCGTAGTAGTTTTCGGGTTCACACAGATTAGAAAAGGCATAGGTTCAACCCATCAGGGCCTCTTAGGAACATATACCACAAACTTTGGGAGTAATTTATACAAGCTCGAAAGTAGAGAAAGGTTGAGAAAGTAGATGATACAATTTACCAAAGGCATTATGTATCCGAGGGAAGGCTCACAAGGTTATTGAATATGAGGGACGCTGTTGGATAAAATCCATTAAAGGGTCTGCCGGTCCATAACAGAGTTGATGTGAGCATCGGTACACAACCAGAGGAAGTAACAATGCAAAGTCATTGGATTATAGAAACAACTGACTAATCCAGAGCTCAAATGCAAATGAATTATGATTTTCAATTCAAGGGATCAGAAGCAATGTTCTGGTTAGGGATGGATAAGTTAAATAGCCTTAGGGGTACAATCGACAACAATTGGATTAGTTGAGAACCAGCTCATGCTTAAAATGACATCTGAGTCGGAAAGATAATTTAAAAGGATCAACCGATGATTGCGGGTATTCACACTCATGTTGAATCAACAGACTCAAAATGATAATGACAAGGGATGCCATTAAGATTACGAGACTTATGGGATTAACCATAATGCAAGCAAGCGAGAATTTCAAGAGCAATAGGCTGCTCGGGATTTTCGGAAGATCGAATGATATTTTGAAGTGTTTGGCGAAACACATGAATAACGGGGAATGAGCAGATACTCGATAAGTGCGAGAATTACCAGTAGGGGTATTCAGGTGACAAAGAACAGCAAGGCAGTAAGCTCAAAGGATTCTCGGATCAACAGAGAGAATTTCAAGGTATCTTGTAATAACAAGATCAACTCGGAAACATTGTATGAATGGCGAGTATACGGGCTTATCCATAGGGGTTTATCAATGAAAGGGCATTGCATAAGTGACCATAAAGTTTCGAGAGAACATCGGTGAGTATCTTCGGATCCTTCTGGTGCAGCAGACGATCATCTATAACAAGGGGCTCTCCGGGAGAAAGTTGTTACGAGAACCTAGAGTCAGATTTAGTAAATTCATTTAACCAGAATAGAAGAGAGATCAGAGTCCCAGAGTAAAGGTCGAGGAGTAAAAGATCCTAGTACCACCCGATGGCGACGTGGGCCCGTAAGGCACACAGCCAAGTTAGTAAAAGTCTTTGCAATGTCTAGACTCGACTTCGGCCAAGGAGTTGGAAAGGGGGATTCCTACAGGTAGTCGGCTCTGATACCAACTTGTGACGCCCCCGATTCAATCGTACACTAATCATGCACGCAAATGTGTACGATCAAGATCACAGACTCACGGGAAGATATCACAACACAACTCTACAAATAAAATAAGTCATACAAGCATCATAATACAAGCCAGGGGCCTCGAGGGCTCGAATACAAGTGCTCGATCATAGACGAGTCAGCGGAAGCAAGCATATCTGAGTACAGATATAAGTTAAACAAGTTGCCATAAGATGGCTAGCACAAACTGGGATACAGATCGAAAGAGGCGCAGGCCTCCTGCCTGGGATCCTCCTAAACTACTCCTGGTCGTCGTCAGCGGGCTGCACGCAGTAGTAGGCACCTCCAGTGTAGAAGGAGTCGTCGTCGACGGTGGCGTCTGGATCCTGGGCTCCATCGTCTGGTCGCAGCAATCGGGTAGAGAAATGGGGAAAAAAAGGGGGAACAAGGCAACCGTGAGTACTCATCCAAAGTACTCGCAAGCAAGGAGCTACACTACATATGCATGGATATATGTGTAAAGGGCCATATCAGTGGACTGAACTGCAGAATGCCAGAATAAAAGGGGGATATCTAATCCTGTCGAAGACTACGCTTCTGGCAGCCTCCGTCTTGCAGCACATAGAAGAGAGTAGACTGAAAACCTCCAAGTAGCATCGCATAGCATAATCCTACCCGGCAATCCCCTCCTCGATGCCCTGTTAGAGAGCGATCACCGGGTTGTATCTGGCACTTGGAAGGGTGTGTTTTATTAAGTATCCTGTTCTAGTTGTCATAAGGTCAAGGTACAACTCCGGGTCGTCCTTTTACCGAGGGACACGGCTATTCGAATAGATAAACTTCCCTGCAGGGGTGCACCACATAACCCAACACGCTTGATCCCATTTGGCCGGACACACTTTTCGGGGTCATGCCCGGCCGCGGAAGATCAACACGTCGCAGCCCCACCTAGGCACAACAGAGAGGTCAGCACGCCGGTCTAAACCTAAGCGCACAGGGGTCTGGGCCCATCGCCCATAGCACACCTGCACGTTGCGAACGCGGCCGGTGAGCAGACCTAGCAACCTCCATTACAAAGTCACGTTACGCGGTCCAACCCGACGCGCGCCGCTCAGCTGCTGACGTCACGAAGCCTTCGGCTGATACCACGACGCTGGGATACCCATAACTACTCCCGCGTAGATGGTTAGTGCGTATAGACCAAATGGCCAGACTCAGATCAAATACCCAGATCTCGTTAAGCGTGTTAAGTATCCGCGAATGCCGACCAGGGCCAGGCCACCTCTCTCCTAGGTGGACTCAACCTGCCCTGTCGCTCCGCCTCAAAGTAACAGTCGGGGGCCGTCGGGAACCCAGGCCCACCTCTACCGGGATGGAGCCACCTGCCCCTTCAGCCCCCATCTCTGAACAGTATCACATGTAATGTAACAGTGTAAAGTATATAGTATGTGCCCGTGATCACCTCCCGAAGTGATCACGGCCCAGTAGTATAGCATGGCAGATGGACAAGAGTGTAGGGCCACTGATGGAACACTAGCATCCTATACTAAGCAGTAGGATAGCAGGTAAGGGTAACAACAGTAGTAGCAAGGACAGGCTATGCAGTAGTATAGGATTAACTGAAAGCAGTAACATGCTACACTACTCTAATGCAAGTAGTATAGAGAAGAATAGGCGATATCTGGTGATCAAAGGGGGGGGGGGCTTGCCTGGTTGCTCTGGCAAGGAGGGGTCGTCGGTGACGTAGTCGACCACAGGGGCATCACCATCGTCACGGGGTCTACCGGAAAGAAGTAACGGAGGGGGAACACAATAAATAACAGAGCAATCAAATGTAACACTAAGCAAGACGTGGCAATACGTTGTGCTAGGGGTGACGTAACGCAGGGATATGTGATACCAGCGAAGGAGGGAGACATCCGGGAAAGTATCCCCGGAGTTTCGCGTTTTCGGACAGATGAATCGGAGGGGAAGAGTTGCGTGTTCGCTATGCTAGGGATGCGTGGCGGATGAACGGGCTGCGTAATCAGATTCGTCTCGTCGTTCTGAGCAACTTTCATGTACAAAGTTTTTCCATCCAAGTTACGGTTTATTTTATATGAATTTTCAAAGTTTTTAAATGATTTTCTAATTTCTGGATTTAATTTAATTCGAAACTAAATTAGTATTTAAATGCTATGGGTACACAGGAAGTGTACCCAGAAGTGTGTATGGGTATGTCAGGTGGGGACAGGGGGGTCTGAGTCAGCAGTACAGTCAGCATTGACTGGTCAGTGTTGACTAGTCAACAGGGCTCATGGGGTCTACATGTCATTTATTGGGCCAACCCAGTCAGCAGTCTGACCGGTCAAACTAGACAGGGAGACCCACATGCCATTGTCTCAATGCCTAACAGGGTTTACAAATTGTTTTGGTTAATTTTATTAACTAACAGGCCCACATGTCAGTGTAAAGTTAGCCCCTAATTAATCTAATTAAACCTAACATTGATTTAAACAGGGCCTACCCCATGTGCGAGAGACACAACCGACGGTGGCCTCGGCTGAGCACGTACGTGCGCACCAGGGGGGCGTCGTCGGCCATGGCCGAGTGCGGCCATGAGCGGCACAGGGCGTGGGGAGCAGGGCACGGCCCCCGGGAAGCAGCAACCCCAGCAGTCGTGGCCCCGACGCCGGCGGAGCGGCGAGATGCAAGCAGCAGCGGGCAGCAACAAAAACAATGGCCAGCAGCGCAGCATAGCAGCAGAACACCGCAAGGAACGCGGCAAGGCAGAGCAAGGCGCGACAGTGTAGGGGAGCTCGGCCTCGGTGTCAACCAGGCTAAAGGGCGCGAAGGAGAGATGGGAGAGATCACGGAGGACCGGAGCTCACTGTGCGGGTTCGAGGAGAAGCTCGGGAGGCCGAGGCGGCGCCGTAGCAGCGGTACGATGGCGCGAAAGTGAACGATGTCGTCGGCTTGGGCGAGGGAGATCCAGTTGAGGGGGACGCCGCACAGTCGAGTGGACGCCATGGCCGCGAGGAGCAGGGCTCCGGCGCGAGGACGGCAGGAGGGGCTTCAGGGCAGCACAACTCAGCGACAGGGGACCGAGCGAGCATGGGATCGAGCATGAGTGCTCTCTCTTATCCTTGCGGCACGAGGTGGGGGATCGAGTGGGTCAGACGGGAGGAGTGGGGGGTGGTTGACCCGATCTAGGTCACGAGGGGGAGTGGGCGGCTGGGCCGGCCTGGCTTGCCCAGTGGCCAACTGGGCCGAGGCCCGGCGGTGGGCATTCTTTTTGTTTCTTTTGGTTTTTGTTTATTTGTGTTTTCTTTTTCTTTTTACTTATTTTACCTTTTCATTTTATCTTAGTTTTTGATTTATTATAGTCTTGTAAAATACTGTATTTAACTCCTAAATTAGTGTCACGGTCTAGCCCTCTGCCACGAAAAGGTTGGGCCCCCAAATAAAATAGTTTAACAATTTAATATTTATAGAAGGCATTATTTCAATTGTTATAGCCAATGTTTTAGTTATTTTGGAGCATTTACATATTTTATAAAAATGTGGCTTCATCACCATAATTACATATGCATTAACTGGCACAACCCGAACATTTTGGTTTTAATATTTGAAAACTTTTGAGGTTTGCCTGATTTCTAAATTGAATTCGAACCGGTTTCGACCTAACGCGAGATTAGCCCGAGTAATCAAAGTGACGTGGCATCATTGGCAGAGAATTACTGTAGCTTAATTATCCAGACGTCACATCAGTCTTCTTCTTAAAAATCCATTTATTCTCAATTGCTTGCCGATCATTGGGCAAGTCAACCAAAGTCCACACTTTGTTCTCATACATGGATCCCATCTCAGATTTCATGGCTTCAAGCCATTTTGCGGAATCTGGGCTCACCATCGCTTCTTCATAGTTCGTAGGTTCATCATGATCTAGCAGCATGACTTCCAGAACAGGATTACCGTACCACTCTTGTGCGGATCTTACTCTGGTTGATCTACGAGGTTCAGTAGTAACTTGTTCTGAAGCTTCATGATCATTATTATTAGCTTCCTCACTAATCGGTGTAGGTGTCACAGAAACCGGTTTCTGTGATGTACTACTTTCCAATAAGGGAGCAGGTACAGTTACCTCATCAAGTTCTACTTTCCTCCCACTCACTTCTTTCGAGAGAAACTCCTTCTCTAGAAAGGATCCATTCTTGGCGACAAATGTCTTGCCTTTGGATCTGTGATAGAAGGTGTACCCAACAGTTTCCTTTGGGTATCCTATGAAGACACATTTCTCCGATTTGGGTTCGAGCTTATCAGGTTGAAGTTTTTTTCACATAAGCATCGCAGCCCCAAACTTTCAGAAACGACAACTTTGGTTTCTTGCTAAACCACAGTTCATACGGCGTCGTCTCAACGGATTTGGATGGTGCCCTATTTAACATGAATGCGGCCGTCTCTAAAGCATAACCCCAAAACGATAGCGGTAAATCTGTAAGAGGCATCATAGATCGCACCATATCAAGTAAAGTACGATTACGACGTTCGGACACACCATTACGCTGTGGTGTTCCGGGTGGCGTGAGTTGCGAAACTATTCCGCATTGTTTCAAATGTAGACCAAACTCGTAACTCAAATATTCTCCTCCACGATCAGATCGTAGAAACTTAATTTTCTTGTTACGATGATTTTCAACTTCACTCTGAAATTCTTTGAACTTTTCAAATGTTTCAGATTTATGTTTCATTAAGTAGATATACCCATATCTGCTTAAATCATCTGTGAATGTGAGAAAATAACGATATCCGCCACGAGCCTCAACATTCATCGGACCACATACATCTTTATGTATGATTTCCAACAAATCTGTTGCTCTCTCCATAGTACCGGAGAACGGCGTTTTAGTCATCTTGCCCATGAGGCAGGGTTCGCAAGTACCTAGTGATTCATAATCAAGTGGTTCCAAAAGTCCATCAGTATGGAGTTTCTTCATGCGTTTTACACCGATATGACCTAAACGGCAGTGCCACAAATAAGTTGCACCATCATTATCAACTCTGCATCTTTTGGCTTCAACATTATGAATATGTGTATCACTACAATCGAGATTCATCAAAAATAGACCACTCTTCAAGGGTGCATGACCATAAAAGATATTACTCATATAAATAGAACAACAATTATTCCCTGATTTAAATGAATAACCGTCTCGTATCAAACAAGATCCAGATATAATGTTCATGCTCAACGCTGGCACCAAATAACAATTATTTAAGTATAATACTAATCCCGATGGTAGATGTAGAGGTAGCGTGCCGACCGCGATCACATCGACTTTGGAACCATTTCCCACGCGCATCGTCACCTCGTCCTTCGCCAGTGTTCGCTTAATCCGTAGTCCCTGTTTCGAGTTGCAAATATTAGCAACAGAACCAGTATCAAATACCCAGGTGCTACTGCGAGCTCTAGTAAGGTACACATCAATAACATGTATATCACATATACCTTTGTTCACCTTGCCATCCTTCTTATCCACCAAATACTTCGGGCAGTTCCGCTTCCAGTGACCAGTCTGCTTGCAGTAGAAGCACTCAGTTTCAGGCTTAGGTTCAGATTTGGGTTTCTTCTCCCGAGCAGCAACTTGCTTGCTGTTCTTCTTGAAGTTCCCCTTCTTCTTCCCTTTGCCCCTTTTCTTGAAACCAGTGGTCTTGTTGACCATCAACACTTGATGCTCCTTCTTGATTTCTACCTCCGCAGCTTTTAGCATTGCGAAGAGCTCGGGAATTGTCTTATCCATCCCTTGCATATTATAGTTCATCACAAAGCTCTTGTAGCTAGGTGGAAGTGATTGAAGAATTCTGTCAACAACGCAATCATCCGGAAGATTAACTCCCAGTTGAATCAAGTGATTATTATACCCAGACATTTTGAGTATATGCTCACTGACAGAACTGTTTTCCTCCATCTTGCAGCTATAGAACTTATTGGAGACTTCATATCTCTCAATTCGGGCATTTTCTTGAAATATTAACTTCAACTCCTGGAACATCTCATATGCTCCATGACGTTCAAAACGTCGTTGAAGACCCGATTCTAAGCCGTAAAGCATGGCACATTGAACTATCGAGTAGTCATCAGCTTTGCTCTGCCAGACGTTCTTAACGTCGTCAGTTGCATCAGCAGCAGGCCTGGCACCTAGCGGTGCTTCCAGGACGTAACTCTTCGTGCAGCAATGAGTATAATCCTCAAGTTACGGACCCAGTCCGTGTAATTGCTACCATCATCTTTCAACCTTGCTTTCTCAAGGAACGCATTAAAATTCAACGGAACAACAGCACGGGCCATCTATCTACAATCAAACATAAACAAGAAAGATACTATCAGGTACTAAGTTCATGATAAATTTAAGTTCAATTAATCATATTACTTAAGAACTCCCACTTAGAAAGACATCCCTCTAATCTTCTAAGTGATCACATGATCCAAATCAACTAAACCATAACCGATCATCACGTGAAATGGAGTAGTTTTCAATGGTGAGCATCGCTATGTTGATCATATCTACTACATGATTCACGCTCGACCTTTCGGTGTCAGTGTTCCGAGGCCATATCTGCATATGCTAGGCTCGTCAAGTTTAACCTGAGTATTTTGCGTGTGCAAAACTGGCTTGCACCCGTTGTAGATGGACGTAGAGCTTATCACACCCGATCATCACGTGGTGTCTGGGCACGACGAACTTTGGCAATGGTGCATACTCAGGGAGAACACTTTTATCTTGAAATTTAGTGAGAGATCATCTTATAATGCTACCGTCAATCAAAGCAAGATAAGATGCATAAAAGATAAACATCACATGCAATCAATATAAGTGATATGATATGGCCATCATCATCTTGTGCTTGTGATCTCCATCTCCAAAGCATCGTCATGATCACCATCATCACCGGCGCGACACCTTGATCTCCATCGTAGCATTGTTGTCATCACACCAATCTTATGCTTCTACGACTATCACTACCATTTAGTGATAAAGTAAATCATTACAGGGCGATTGCATTGCATACAATAAAGCGACAACCATATGGCTCCTACCAGTTGCCGATAACTCGGTTACAAAACATGATCATCTCATACAATAAAATCTAGCATCATGTCTTGACCATATCACATCACAACATGCCCTGCAAAAACAAGTTAGACGTCCTCTACTTTGTTTGTTGCAAGTTTTACGTGGCTGCTACGGGCTTAAGCAAGAACCAATCTTACCTACGCATCAAAACCACAACGATAGTTTGTTAAGTTGGTGTTGTTTTAACCTTCGCAAGGACCGGGCGTAGCCACACTCGGTTCAACTAAAGTTGGAGAATCTGACACCCGCCAGCCACCTGTGTGCAAAGCACGTCGGTAGAACCAGTCTCGCGTAAGCGTACGCGTAATGTCGGTCCGGGCCGCTTCAACCAACAATACCGCCGAACCAAAGTATGACATGCTGGTAAGCAGTATGACTTATATCGCCCACAACTCACTTGTGTTCTACTCGTGCATATAACATCAACACATAAAACCTAGGATCTGATACCACTATTGGGGAATGTAGTAATTTCAAAAAATTTCCTACGCACACGCAAGATCATGGTGATGCATAGCAACGAGAGGGGAGAGTGTTGTCTACGTACCCTCATAGACCGAAAGCAGAAGCATTATATAACTGCGGTTGATGTAGTCGTACGTCTTCACGATCCGACCGATCCAAGCACCGAAACTACGGCACCTCCGAGTTCTTGGCACATGTTCAGCTCGATGACGATCCCCGGGCTCCGATCCAGCAAAGCGTCGGGGAAGAGTTCCGTCAGCACGACGGCGTGGTGATGATCTTGATGTTCTACCGTCGCAGGGCTTCGCCTAAGCACCACTAGAATATTATCGAGGATTATGATGGAGGGGGGCACCGCACACGGCTAAGAGAACAATCACGAAGATCAACTTGTGTGTCTAGAGGTGCCCCTGCCCCCGTATATAAAGGAGCAAGGGGGAGGGGCGGCCGGCCAGGAGGGGCGTGCCAGGGAGGAGTCCTACTCCTACCGGGAGTAGGACTCCCTCCTTTTCCTTGTCCAAGTAGGAGAGGGGGAAGGAAGGGAGAGAGGAGAGGAAGGAAAGGGGGGCGCCGCCCCCCTCCTTGTCTAATTCTGACTAGAGGGGGAGGGGGCGCGCGGCCTGCCCTGGCCGCCCCTCCTCTTCTCCACTTTAGGCCCATAAGGCCCATTAACCCCCCCCCCCCCCGGGGGGGGGGGTTCCGGTAACCCCCGGTACTCCGTTTTATCTGAAACTTCTCCAGAACACTTCTGGTGTCCGAATATAGTCGTCGAATATATCAATCTTTATATCTCGACCATTTCGAGACTCCTCGTCATGTCCGTGATCACATCCGGGACTCCGAACAAACTTCGGTACATCAAAATATATAAACTCATAATGAAACTGTCATCGTAACATTAAGCGTGCGGACCCTACAGTTCGAGAACAATGTAGACATGACCGATACATGTCTCCGGTCAATAACCAATAGCGGAACCTGGATGCTCATATTGGCTCCTACATATTCTACGAAGATCTTTATCGGTCAGACCGCATAACAACATACGTTGTTCCCTTTGTCATCGGTACGTTACTTGCCCGAGATTCGATCGTCGGTATCTCAATACCTAGTTCAATCTCATTACCGGCAAGTCTCTTTACTCGTTCTTAATACATCATCTCACAACTAACTTATTAGTTGCAATGCTTGCAAGGCTTATGTGATGTGCATTACCGAGAGGGCCCAGAGATACCTCTCCGACAATCGGAGTGACAAATCCTAATCTCGAAATACGCCAACCCAACATGTACCTTTGGAGACACCTGTAGAGCACCTTTATAATCACCCAGTTACGTTGTGATGTTTGGTAGCACACAAAGTGTTCCTCCGGTAAACGGGAGTTGCATAATCTCATAGTCATAGGAACATGTATAAGTCATGAAGAAAGCAATAGCAACATACTAAACGATCGGGTGCTAAGCTAGTGGAATGGGTCATGTCAATCACATCATTCTCCTAATGATGTGATCCCGTTAATCAAATGACAACACATGTCTATGGTTAGGAAACATAACCATCTTCGATTAACGAGCTAGTCAAGTAGAGGCATACTAGTGACGTTTAGTTTGTCTATGTATTCACACAAGTATTATGTTTCCGGTTAATACAATTCTAGCATGAATAATAAACATTTATCATGGTATAAGGAAATAAAATAATAACTTTATTATTGCCTCTAGGGCATATTTCCTTCAAAAATGAGGAGAGGACTTTAAGGACGGAGCATCGCCGTCTCGAGGCGGAACCTGGGCAGGAGCACTTTTGCCCTCCGGCGGAGCAATTCCGCCGAGGGAAGTTCCCTCCCAGAGGGGGAAATCATCGTCATCATCATCGCCAACAACTCTCCCATCTTGGGGAGGGCAATCTCCATCAACATCTTCAACAACACCATCTCCTCTCAAACCCTAGTCCATCTCTTGTGTTCAATCTTTATACCAGAACTATAGATTGGTGCTTGTGGGTGACTACTAGTGTTGATTACATCTTGTAGTTGATTACTATATGGTTTATTTGGTGGAAGATTATATGTTCAGACCCAATACGCTATTTAATACCCCTTTGATCTTGAGCATGTTTATCACTTGTGAGTAGTTACTTTCGTTCTTGAGGTCACGGGAGAAATCATGTTGCAAGTAATCATGTGAACTTGATATGTGTTCGATATTTTGATAGTATGTATGTTGTGATTCCCTTAGTGGTGTCATGTGAATGTCGACTACATGACACTTCACCATATTTAGGCCTAAGGGAATGCATTGTGGAGTAGTTATTAGATGATGGGTTGCGAGAGTTACAGAAGCTTAAACCCTTGTTTATGCGCTATTCCGTAAGGGACCGATTGGATCCAAAAGTTTAATGCTATGGTTAGAATTTATTTTGAATACATTTCTCATAGTTGCGGATGCTTGCGAGATGGTTAATCATAAGTAGGAGGTTTGTTCAAGTAAGAACATCACATAAGCACCGGTCCACCCACATATCAAATTATCAAAGTAGCGAACACGAATCGAGTCAACATGATGAAAGTGACTAGATGAAATTCCCGTGTACCCTCAAGAACGCTTTGGTTATTATAAGAGACCGTATTGGCATGTCCTTTGCCTCAGAAGGATTGGGCTACCTTGCTGCACTTTTGTTACTACTATCATTACTTGCTCGTTACAAATTATCTTGCTATCAAACTACTCTGTTACTTATAATTTCAGTGCTTGCAGAGAATACCTTGCTGAAAACCACTTGTCATTTTCCTTCTACTCCTCGTTGGGTTTGAAACTCTTACTTATCAGAAAGAGCTACAATTGATCCCATATACTTGTGGGTCATCAAGGCTATTTTCTGGCGCCGTTGCCGGGGAGTGAAGCGCCTTTGGTAAGTGGAATTTGGTAAGGAAACATTTATATAGTGTGCTGAAATTTACTGTCACTTGTTACTATGGAAAACAATCCTTTGAGGGGTTTGTTCGGGGTATCTTCATCTCGACCGGAACCACAATTAGCTACCCCTCAACCTACTACACCTACTGAAAATATTGAATATGAAATTCCTTCGGGTATGATAGAACAACTGCTAGCTAATCCTTATGCAGGAGATGAAACCGAACATCCTGATATGCACTTGATATATGTGGAACAAATTTGTGGATTGTTTAAGCTTGTAGGTTTACCCGAAGATGAAGTTAATAAGAAGGTTTTCCCTTTATCTTTGAAGGGAAAATCATTGGCATGGTATAGGCTATGCGATGATATTGGATCTTGGAATTGGAACCGATTGAAATTGGAGTTTCACAAAAAAATTTATCCTATGCATCTAGTTCATCGTGATCGGAATTACATATATAATTTTTGGTCTCATGAAGGAGAAAGTATCGTCCTAGCTTGCGGGAGGCTAAGTCAATGTTATATTCATGCCCCAATCATGAGCTCTCAAGAGAAATTATTATCTAGAATTTTTATGCTCGACTTTCCCATAATGATCGATCCATGCTTGATACTTCTTGTGCTGGTTCTTTTATAAAGAAGACTATTGAATTCCGGTGGGATCTTTTGGGAAGAATTAAATGCAACTCTGAAGATTGGGAACTCGACGAAGGTAAAGAGTCGGGTATTAAGCTTAAGTATGATTGTGCTAAATCTTTTATGAATACCGATGCTTTTCAAAAGTTTAGCACTAAATATGGACTTGACTCTGAGATAGTAGCCTCATTTTGTGAATCATTTGCTACTCATGTTGATCTCCCTAAATAGAAGTGGTTTAAATATCACCCACCTATTAAAGAAGAAATTAAAGAACCGGAACTAGCTAAAGAGGAAACTATACTTTATAATGTTGATCCAATGGTTCCTACTGCTTATATTGAGAACCCATCTTTCCCTGTTAGGATAAAGGAACATGCTAAAGTTTCAACTGTGGTCAACAAAAGTTATATTAGAACAACTAAACCCGATGAACAAATTAAAGTAGAGCCTAGTGTTGCTATGATTAAAGATCTCTTGGAAGAAAATATAGATGGGCATGTTATTTACTTCTGTAATGAAGCTACTAGAATTGCCAAACCCGATAAAACGGATAATCATAGACCCGTTGTTGGCATGCTCGTTGTCTCAGTTAAAATAGGAGATCACTTATCATGGTTTATGTGACATAGGTGCTAGCGTGAGTGCTATTCCCATTACTTTATATCAAGAAATTATGAATGACATAGCACCCGCTGAAATAGAAGAAATAGATGCCACTATTAAACTTGCTAATAGAGACACCATCACACCACTTGGCATTGTTAGAGATGTTGAAGTCTTGTGTGGCAAAATAAAATACCCTACTGATTTTCTTGTTCTTGGTTCCCCACAAGATGACTTTTCTCCCATTATCTTTGGTAGACCTTTCTTGAACACCGTTAATGCTAAAATAGATCGTGAGAAGCAAACTGTCGGTCTTAGTTTTTGTGATGAGTCTCACGAGTTTAACTTTCCAAGTTTAGTAGAAAGCTTCATGAAAAAGAATTGCCTAGTAAGGATAAAATAATTGGTCTTGCTTCCATTGTTGTGCCTCCTACTGATCCACTAGAACAATATCTGCTAGACCATGAGAATGATTTACATATGCATGAAAGAAATGAAATAGATAAGATTTTCTTTGAACACCGTCCTCTACTTAAACACAATTTTCCTATTGAAACTCTAGAAGGTCCTCCTCCACCTAAAGGTGATCTTGTGTTTCAATTAAAACAATTGCTAAACACTTTGAAATATGCTTATCTTGATGAAAATAAGATATATCCTGTTAATATTAGTGCTAACCTTTCAGAACATGAAGAAGAAAGATTATCGAAAGTTCTAAGGAAGCACCGAGCTGCTATTGGATATACTCTTGATGATTTAAAGGGAATTAGTCCCACTCTATGTCAGCACAAGATTAATATGGAACCCTATGCTAAACCCATTGTTGATCACCAACATCGGTTAAATCCGAAAATGAAGGAAGTGGTAAGAAAGGAAATATTAAAACTTCTGGAAGCAGGTATAATCTATCCTATAGCTGATAGTAAATGGGTAAGTCATGTTCATTGTGTCCCTAAGAAAGGAGGTATTACTGTTGTTCCTAATGATAAGAATGAACTTATTTCACAAAGAATTGTTACAGGCTATAGAAATATTATTACATGTTTATCGATCAAATGAAAGATCATTACCCTCTGCCTTTTATCGACCAAATGCTAGAAAGATTATCTAAGCACACACATTTTTGCTTCCTTGATGGATACTCTGGTTTTTCACAAATACCTGTTTCTCAACCTGATCAAGAAAAGACTACTTTCACTTGTCCCTTTGGAACTTATGCTTATAGACGTATGCATTTTGGTTTATGCAATGCACCTGCTACCTTTCAAAGATGTATGACTGCTATATTCTCTGACTTTTGTGAAAAGATTGTTGAGGTTTTCATGGATGACTTCTCTGTTTATGGGAAGTCTTTTGATGATTGTGTAAGCAATCTTGATCAAGTTTTGCAAAGATGCGAGTAAACAAATATTGTCTTGAATTGGGAGAAGTGCCACTTTATGGTTAATGAAGGTATTGTTTTGGGCCATAAAATTTCTGAAATAGGTATTGAAGTGGACAAAGCTAAGGTTGATGCAATTGAGAAAATGCCATGTCCTAAAGATATGAAAGGTATTCGTAGTTTCCTAGGTCATGCTGGTTTCTATAGGAGATTTATCAAAGACTTTTCTAAAATTTCTAGGCCTCTTACAAATCTTTTGCAAAAGGATGTTCCTTTTGTTTTTGATGAAGACTATTTAGAAGCCTTCGAAACACTCAAGAAAGCCTTAATTTCTGCACCTGTTGTTCAACCACATGATTGGAACTTGCCTTTTGAAATTATGTGTGATGCTAGTGATTATGTTGTTGGTGCTGTTCTAGGACAAAGAGTTGATAAGAAATCAAATGTTATTCATTATGCCAGTAAAACTCTAGACAGTGCTTGATGTCTACTACACAACCTTCTTCTTGTAGACGTTGTTGGGCCTCCAAGTGCAGAGGTTTGTAGGACAGTAGCAAATTTCCCTCAAGTGGATGACCTAAGGTTTATCAATCAGTGGGAGGCGTAGGATGAAGATGGTCTCTCTCAAACAACCCTGCAATCAAATAACAAAGAGTCTCTTGTGTCCCCAACACTCCCAATACAATGGTAAATTGTATAGGTGCACTAGTTCGGCGAATAGATGGTGATACAAGTGCAATATGGATGGTAGATATAGGTTTTTTTAATCTAAAAATATAAAAACAGCAAGGTAACTAATGATAAAAGTGAGCACAAACGGTATTGCAATGCTTCGAAACAATGCGTAGGGTTCATACTTTCACTAGTGCAAGTTCTCTCAACAATAATAGCATAATTGGATCATATAACAATCCCTCAACGTGCAACAAAGAGTCACTCCAAAATCACTAATAGCGGAGAACAAATGAAGAGATTATAGTAGGGTACGAAACCACCTCAAAGGTATTCTTTCTGACCAATCCATTGGGCTATTCCTATAAGTGTCACAAACAGCCCTAGAGTTTGTAGTAAAATAACACCTTAAGACACACATCAACCAAAACCCTAATGTCACCTAGATACTCCAATGTCACCTCAAGAATCCACGAGTATGATTATACGATATGCATCACACAATCTCAGATTTATCTATTCAAACCAACACAAAGAACTTCAAAGAGTGCCCCAAAGTTTCTAATAGAGATTCAAGACGAAAACGTGTGCCAACCTCTATGCATAGATTCCCAAGGTCACGGAACCCGCAAGTTGATCACCAAAACATACATCAAGTGAATCAATAGAATACCCCATTGTCACCACGGGTATCCCACACAAGACATACATCAAGTGTTCTCAAGTCCTCAAAGACTCAATCCGATAAAATAACTTCAAAGGGAAAACTCAATCCATTACAAGAAGATTGAGGGGGGGGGGGAGCATCATAAGATCCAACTATAAGAGCAAAGCTCGCGATACATCAAGATCGTGCCATATCAAGAACACGAGAGAGAGAGAGAGAGAGAGAGAGAGAGAGAGAGAGAGATCAAACACATAGCTACTGGTACATACCCTCAACCCTGAGGGTGAACTACTCCCTCCTCGTCATGGAGAGCGCCAGGATGATGAAGATGGCCACCGGTAATGATTCCCCCCTCCGGCAGGGTGCCGGAACAGGGCCCCGATTGGTTTTTGGTGGCTAGAGAGGCTATCGGCGGTGGAACTCCCGATCTAGGTTTCTTTTCGGGGGTTTCTGTATTTATAGGAATTTTTGGCGTCAGTCTCACGTCAAGGGGGTCTCCGAGTCATCCATGAGATAGGGGGGCGCGCCCAGGGGGGTAGGGCGCGCCCTCCACCCTCGTGGATGGCTCGGGACTATTCTGGCCCAACTCTTCTACCCTGGAGGCTTCTTTTGGTCCATAAAAAATCATCAAAAATTGGCACGTCAATTGGACTCCGTTTGGTATTCCTTTTCTGTAAAACTCAAAAACAAGGAAAAAACAGAAACTTTCACTGGGCTCTAAGTTAATAGGTTAGTCCCAAGAATCATATAAAACAAGATATAAATGCATACAAAACATCCAAGATGGATAATATAATAGCATGGAACAATAAAAAATTATAGATACATTGGAGACATATCAAGCATCCCCAAGCTTAATTCCTACTCGTCCTTGAGTAGGTAAATGATAAAAACCGAATTTTTGATGTGGAATGCTACCTAACATATTTATCAATGTAATCTTACTTATTGTGGCAAGAATATTCAGATCCATAAGATTCAAAACAAAATTTTAATATTGACATAAAAATAATAATACTTCAATCATACTAACAAAGCAATCATGTCTTCTCAAAATAACATGGCCAAAGAAAGCTATCCCTACAAAATCATATAGTCTGGCTATGCTCTATCTTCATCACACAAAATATTTAATCATGCACAACCCCGATGACAAGCCAATCAATTGTTTCATACTTTTGATGTTCTCAAACTTTTTCAATCTTCACGCAATACATGAGCGTGAGCCATGAACATAACACTATATGTGGAATAGAATGGTGGTTGTGGAGAAGACAAAAAGGAGAAGATAGTCTCACATCAACTGGGCGTATCAACGGGCTATGGAGATGACCATCCATATATATATCAATGTGAGTGAGTAGGGATTGCCATGCAACGGATGCACTAGAGCTATAAGCGTATGAAAGCTCAAAAAGAAACTAAGTGGGTGTGCATCCAACTCGCTTGCTCATGAAGACCTAGGGCATTTTGAGGAAGCCCATCATTGGAATATACAAGCCAAGTTCTATAATGAAAAATTCCCACTAGTATATGAAAGTGACAACATAGGAGACTCTCTACCATGAAGATCATGGTGCTACTTTGAAGCACAAGTGTGCTAAAAGGATAATAGCATTGCCCTTTCTCTATTTTTCTCTCATTTTTTATTTGGTCCTTTCCCATTTTTTATGGCCTCTTTTTTTATTTTTTTATCCAGAGTCTCATCCCGACTTGTGGGGGAATCATAGTCTCCATCATCCTTTCCTCACTGGGACAATGCTCTAATAATGAAGATCATCACACTTTTATTTACTTACAACTCAATACATAGAACAAAATATGAATCTATATGAATGCCTCCGGCGGTGTACCAGGATGTGCAATGAATCAAGAGTGACATGTATGAAAGAATTATTAAGGTGGATTTGCCACAAATACGATGTCAACTACATGATCATGCAAAGCAATATGACAATGATGAAGCGTGTCATAATAAACGGAACGGTGGAAATTTGCATGGCAATATATCTCGGAATGGCTATGAAAATGCCATAATAGTTAGGTATCTCGGCTGTTTTGAGGAAGGTATATGGTGGGTGTACGGTACCGGCGAAAGTTGCGCGACACAAGAGAGGCTAGCAATGGTGGAAGGGTGAGAGTGCGTATAATCCATGGACTCAACATTAGTCATAAAGAACTCACATACTTATTGCAAAAATCTATTAGTTATCGAAACGAAGTACTGCGCGCATGCTCCTAGGGGGATAGATTGGTAGGAGAAGACCATCGCTCATCCCCGACTACCACTCATAAGGAAGACAATCAAAAAATAAATCATGCTCCGACTTCATCACATAACGGTTCACCATACGTGCATGCTACGAGAATCACAAACTTTAACACAAGTATCTCTCAAATTCAAAAATACTCCACTAGCATGGCTCTAATATCACCATCTACATATCTCAAAACAATCATAAAGAATCAAACTTCTCATAGTATTCAATGCACTTTATATGAAAGTTTTTATTATATCCCTCTTGGATACCCATCATATTAGGACTAGTTTTGTAACCCAAGTAAATTACCATGCTGTTTAAGACTCTCAAAATAATATAATTGAAGCATGAGAGTTCATCTATTTCTTCAAAATAAAACCACTGTTGTGCTCTAAAAAGATATAAGTGAAGCACTAGAGCAAATGACAAACTACTCCAAAAGATATAAGTGAAGATCAATGAGTAGTCAAATAATTAATTAACTATGTGAAGACTCTCTAAAATTTAAGAATTTTAGATCTTGGGATATTATTAAAACAGCAAGCAAAACTAAATAAAATAAAATGACGCTCCAAGCAAAACACATATCATGTGGTGAATAAAAATATAGCTCCAAGTAAAGTTACCGATGAACGAAGACGAAAGAGGGGATGCCATCCGGGGCATCCCCAAGCTAGGCTCTTGGTTGTCCTTGAATATTACCTTGGGGTGCCTTGGGAATCCCCAAGCTTAGGCTCTTGCCACTCCTTATTCCATAGTCCATCAAATCTTTACCCAAAACTTGAAAACTTCACAACACAAAACTTAACAGAAAACTCGTAAGCTCCATTAGTATAAGAAAATAAATCACCACTTAGGTACTGTTGTGAACTCATTATAAATTCATATTGGTGTAATATCTACTGTATTCCAACTCCTATATGGTTCATACCCTCCGATACTACTCATAGATTCATCAAAATAGGCAAACAACACATAGAAAACAGAATCTGTCAAAAACAGAACAGTCTGTAGTAATCTGGTAACTTTCCATACTTCTGTAAATCCAAAAGTTCTGAAATAAATTGCTGGACGTGAGTAATTTTTCTATTAATCTTCTTCAAAAAGAATAAACTTAAAATCACTCTTATGTAAAACATGACGGCTAATCTCGTGAGCGCAAAGTTTCTGTTTTTTACAACAAGATAACATTAACTTTCACCCAAGTCTTCCCAAAGGTTCTACTTGTCACTTTATTTAAAAAAAGCTATGAAACATGATTACTACATTAGAATAATCATGTGAACACACAAAAATAGTAAAGGTAAATATTGGGTTGTCTCCCAACAAGCGCCTTTCTTTAATGCCTTTTTAGCCAGTCATGATGATTTTAATCATGCTCGCATAAAAGATAAGAATTGAAACATAACGGGAGCATCATGAAGCATATGACAAGCACATTTAAGCATAACCCACTTCCTATGTATAGGGATTTTGTGACCAAACAACTTATGGGAACAAGAATCAACTTGCATAGGAAGGTAAACAAGCATAACTTCAAGATTTTCAACACATAGAGAGGAAACTTGATATTATTGCAACTCCTACACGCATATATTCCTCCCTCATAATAATTTTCAGTCGCATGTTGAATGAATTAAACAATATAACCATCACATAAATCATTCCTTTCATGACCCACAAGCATAGAAAATTTATTACTCTCCACATAAGCAAAATTCTTCTCATTCGGAATAGTGGGAGCAAATTCAAGAAAATAACTATCATGGGATTGAAAATTGAAATCAAGATGACAAGTTTCATGGTTATAATTATTCTTTATAGCATACGTGTCATCACAATAATCATCATAGATAGGAGGCATGCTGTCATCATAATAAGTTTGCACATCAAAACTTGGGGGACTAAAAATATCATCTTCATCAAACATAGCAACCCCAAGCTTGTGGATTTGCATATCATTAGCATCATGGTTATTCAAAGATTCATACTAAAAATATTGCAATCATGCTCATCATTCAGAGATTTAGTGCCAAACATTTTAATGCATTCTTCCTCTAGCAATTGAGCACAATTATCCTTTCCATCATTTTCATGAAAGATATTAAAAAGATGAAGCATATGAGGCAACCTCAATTCCATTTTTTGTAGTTCTATTTTATAGACTAAACTAGTGATAAAACAAGAAACAAAAAGATTCGATTGCAATATCTAAAGATATACGTTCAAGCAATAACCTCCCCGGCAACGGCGCCAGAAAAGAGCTTGATGTCTACTACGCAACCTTCTTCTTGTAGGAGTTGTTGGGCCTCCAAGTGCTGCAGAGGTTTGTAGGACAGTAGCAAATTTCTATCAAGGGGATGACCTAAGGTTTATCAATCCGTGGGAGGCGAAGGATGAAGATGGTTTCTCTCAAACAACCCTACAACCAAATAACAAAGAGTCTCTTGTGTCCCCAACACACCCAATACAATGGTAAATTGTATAGGTGCACTAGTTCGGCGAAGAGATGGTGATACAAGTGCAATATGGATGGTAGATATAGGTTTTTGTAATCTGAAAATATAAAAACAGCAAGGTAACTAATGATAAAAGTGAGCACAAACGGTATTGCAATGCTTCGAAACAAGGCCTAGGGTTCATACTTTCACTAGTGCAAGTTCTCTCAACAATAATAACATAATTGGATCATATAACAATCCCTCAACATGCAACAAAGAGTCACTCCAAAGTCACTAACAACGGAGAACAAACAAAGAGATTATTGTAGGGTATGAAACCACCTCAAAGTTATTGTTTCCGGTCAATCCATTGGGCTATTCCTATAAGTGTCATAAACAACCCTAGAGTTCGTAGCAAAATAACACCTTAAGACACACATCAACCAAAATCCTAATGTCACCTAGATACTCCAATGTCACCTCAAGTATTCACGCGTATGATTATACGATATGCATCACACAATCTCAGATTCATCTAATCAAACCAACACAAAGAACTTCAAAGAGTGCCCCAAAGTTTATGTAACATCCCAAATTTTCAATTTGGAATGTTATAAATAGGTCATTCATGCATATCATATTTTATTTCATTTTGTTTTGCGATCCTAGAAAATCCTAAGCAACTCAAGGACCCACGGAGAGAGTTGGGGATTTCATGATTTTCATATTTGATTTTTCTCAAATATCGAAACTAGGATCATTCTGGTTTTAATTATTTTTCTCTTTAATAATATTTTATATTGAAATATATGAGAGGAGATAATATGACTTCTCCAAAATAAAGAAATATTGTAGGAAAAATGTTAAAATAAAAAATAATTTTATTTGGATTTTATTGCTATTTTATTTTGAATTAGGAAAAATATGGGTTTTTCGAAATTGCATTAGAGGACCAAATAAATGTTCACTTTGTCCAAAATATTATTAGGGGACTGTGAAAATTTACTTCATGATTTTTGGACTCTGTTTAGTATTTCTTTTATTAGTTCTTCCACGTCAGGATTTAAAAAAAAAGAAAGAAAAGAAAAAAAGGGAAAAAAAGAAAAAAAGGAAAAAAAAGAAAAAAGGGGTCAACCGACCTAAACGGGCCGTAACCGACCCAGACTCCTGCCGGGCAGGCTTTATAAGCCGCCGCCCGAGGCCGCCCCAGCCCACCAAGCCACCCGCGCCCCGCCCGAAACCCTAAGCCGCCGCCGCCGATGTTGCCCGCGTCCGCCGTCGCTGAGCCACCGCCGCCACCGAGACACCGCCCCACCCCCTCCCGTCATCGCTGCGCCAGATCTCGCTGAGCCGCCGCCGTTGACCATTTGACCGATCGTTTTTTTCCTTCAGAAAACCCTAGATCGTTTTTTATTTAGATCGATTTTTGTTCGGTTTTCTCGGTTCGGTTATTTAACGCATGTTTGTCCATTCGTTCATTTTAACGAACGCTGTTCATTAGTTAGCCGAAGACGGCGAACGTTCGTTCGTTAGCCTATTTGTCTCATTTTATTTTTCCATGGTTTTTCTGCGATTATTTTTGATCGTGATTTCTGCCCTGATCTTCGTTTTAGTTTAACTTTTCACTTGTTTATCCAAATCAGGTGAAACAAGCGCCTAGATCTTCGTCTCGAAGCTCTCTTTCTGTTTAACCAACTTGAACAAGATTTTGGTACTGCAAAATTTGACTTTAGTCCAGATTAGTAAATGGATCTTGTTCCTTTCGTAGTTTGAGTTTCGTTGCTCCGTTTGATTTGATTCTTTTTGCAAGCCGGAGTTCTTCAGTTGAACTTTCTGGTTAGATCTTCTTATTTGAGTTTTGCCCGTGCATGTTTTCTTGTGTGCTTATGTATGCTATTCTTTGTTTGCGATAAAATTCCCGGAGTGCGAAGCGTGCTACTACGAGTCCCTAGGTTTTGCAGATCGTCAGCAAGGCAAGTAACACATTGATCATACTCTTTTCATACCCAGTTTTTATGCATTAGTTACGATCCTCAAACACTGCATGATTAGGATGTGATTAACTTGTGGGTATTGGCAAGTAGATGATGAGGTAGAACCTATTACCTGTTTTATTATCAAACCCTTGGGAGTTACTTCTACATTATGCTTATATTGCTATGCTATGCTCGTAGACGTGGATTGGGTTTGAGTGTATTCATGACAGATGTGAGATTGTTTAATTAATGGTTCAACTTAAGGTGGCAACTTTAATACACATCTGGGTGGATTGTTGGTTTGGGCACCTGGGGTTATACCAGTGTTGTCCTAGGAGATCCCGGGGTTATACTGTGTGATCCTCCTATGGACCGCCACCTAGCCTCAAAGGGATCATAAGATTATTCATGCTAGAAACTTCCGTGTGCAGCCATAAGCTATTATGGGCTCTAGCATAGTTGAGTATGTTGCATGACCTCTTCCGGTGGTAGGCTAGCAGATGTAGGGGATGTAGGTTGGTACTGTCTACCTGGGGTTAGAGTTAATGCTTCTGAAAGACTGTGTCTCGGTCATCCGTTTCTCAAACACCATGTAGTGCGAGAAATCCAATGGAGGAGATCGAGTCTTGTGGGGAAAAGTGCGCAAACCTTTTTAGAGTGTACAAACTAATCATGGTTAGCCGTGTCCCCAGTAATGGACAACTTGAGTATCTGGTACTTGAATTATTGATTTGATCTCATCACTCTAAAATTAATTTGTTGTGTTGCTTATGTACACTTTTTAATTGGGATTGAGATGGGGGTACCATTCTCAATGTTTCAACCACCATGATAGTTAAATAAAATATATTCCTTTGTTGTAGGGAAAAATTGGCTTTTCGCAAAACAGTATAACCATAGAGCCTCCACCAGCCATATTTGCATGTAGTAATAGCATTTATCTGTTCATTGCTCTACTGTGTTATATTGCCAGCGTATTCCATGTGCTGACCCGTTTTCGGGCTGCAAGATATCAAGTTGCAGACTTTTCAGATGAAGAGTAAGTTGCGCTAGGTCGTTTGTCGTGCACTCAGCTATGCCGTTGGAGTTGATGGACTCGCTTTATCTTCCAAGCCTTCCGTTGTTATCTTATTTAGATGGCCTTAAGCCATATTTATTGTAATAAGTTCTCTTTTGAGACATTCTATGTAATAAGTGTGTGATTGCTACTCTATTATAAATCCTTTGAGTACTGTGTGTGTCAGCATTACCGATCCAGGGATGACACTGAACACACAAATTTGACTGTCTGAGGTCGGATCGCTATAGTTTCTACCGGAAGACGAAAACGTGTGCCAACCCCTATGCATAGATTCCCAAGGTCACGCAACCCACAAGTTGATCACCAAAACATACATCAAGTGAATCAATAGAATACCCCATTGTCACCACGGGTATCCCATGCAAGACATACATCAAGTGTTCTAAAATCCTTAAAGACTCAAATCCGATAAGATAACTTCAAAGGTAAAACTCAATCCATTACAAGAAGATAGAGGGGGAATGCATCATATGATCCAACTATAATAGCAAAGCTCGCGATACATCAAGATCGTGCCATATCAAGAACACGAGAGAGAGAGAGAGAGATCAAATACATAGCTACTGGTACATACCCTCAGCCCCGAGGGTGAACTACTCCCTCCTCGTCATGGAGAGCACCGGGATGATGAAGATGGCCATCGGTAATGATTCCCCCCTCCGGCAAGGTGCCGGAACAGGGCCCCGATTGGTTTTTGGTGGCTACAGAGGCTTGCGGTGATGGGACTCCCGATGTAGGTTTCTTTTCGGGGGTTTCTGTATTTATAGGAATTTTTGGCGTCGGTCTCACGCCAAGGGGGTCTCCGAGTCGTCCACGAGATAGGGGGCGTGTCCAGGGGGTAGGGCGCGCCCTCCACCCTCGTGGATGACTCAGGACTCTTCTGGACCAACTCTTTTACTCCGGAGGCTTCTTTTGGTCCTAAAAAATCATCAAAAATTGGCACGTCAATTGGACGCCGTTTGGTATTCCTTTTCTGTAAAACTCAAAAACAAGGAAAAATAGACACTGGCACTAGGCTCTAGGTTAATAGGTTAGTCCTAAGAATCATATAAAACAACATATAAATGCATATAAAACATCCAAGATGGATAATATAATAGCATGGAACAATAAAAATTATAGATACATTGGAGACGTATTAGTGCTCAACGAAATTACACAACTACTGAAAAAGAATTCCTAGCAGTGGGGTTTGCTTGTGATAAACTTAGATCTTACATTTTTGATTCAAAAGTAATTGTTCACACTGATCATGCTGCTATAAAATATCTTATGGAAAAGAAAGATGCTAAACCTAGACTTATTCGATGGGTTCTCTTGTTACAAGAATTTGATTTACATATCACTGATAGAAAATGAGCTGAGAACCCCGTAGCTGATAACTTTTCTAGGCTTGAAAATGTGCTTGATAGCCCACTACCTATTGATGATAGTTTTCCTGATGAGCAGTTTGCTGCAATAAATGTTTCTCATAACACTCCTTGGTATGTTGACTATGCTAGTTACATTGTTGCTAAATATTTACCACCTAGGTTTACATACCAACAAAAGAAAAAATTCTTCTATGATTTAAGACATTACTTTTGGGATGATCCACATCTTTATAAAGAAGGAGTAGATGGTATTATTAGACATTGTGTACCTGAGCATGAACAGGGACAAATCCTATGGAAATGTCACTCCGAAGCTTATGGAGGGCATCATGCTAGAGACAGAACTGCTCACAAGGTATTGCAATCTGGGTTCTATTGGCCTACTCTCTTCAAGGATGCCCATAAGTTCGTCTTATCTTCTGATGAATGTCAAAGAATAGGTAATATCGGTAAGCGTCAAGAAATGCCTATGAATTATTCACTTGCTGTTGAGCCATTTGATGTTTGGGGATTTGATTACATGGGGCCTTTTCCTTCCTCTAATGGGTATAAACATATTTTGGTTTCTGTTGATTATGTTACTAAATGGGTAGAAGCTATTCCAACCAGTAGTGCTGATCACAACACCTCTGAAAGATCGTGGATGTCGCCTAGAGGGGGGGGGGGGGGCGAATAGCCGATTTATAATAATTACGGTTTAGGCTTGAACAAATGTGGAATAAACCTAGCGGTTAATTTATCAAGCACAAAACCTACAACAACTAGGCTCACCTATGTGCACCAACAACTTATACTAAGCAAGATAAACAACTATGTGATAGCAAGATATATGACAAGAAACAATATGGCTATCACAAAGTAAAGTGCATAAGTAAAGGGCTCAGGTAAGAGATAACCGAGGCACGCGGAGACGACGACGTATCCAGAAGTTCACACCCTTGCGGATGCTAATCTCCGTTTGGAGCGATGTGGTGGCACAATACTCCCCAAGATGCCACTAGGGACCGTAATCTCCTCACGCCCTCGCACAATGCAAGATGCCGTGATTCCACTAAGGGAACCTTGAGGGCGGCCACTGAACCCGTACAAATGGCAACCCTTGGGGGCGGTCACCGAACCCATACACTTTGGCAACCCTTGGGGGCGGTCACCGGGACCCGTCAAATTGCTCGGGGCGGTCTCCACAACCTAATTGGAGACCCGACACTTGCCCGGAGCTTTACACCACAATGATTGAGCTCCGAACACCACCAACCATCTAGGGCGCCCAAGAACCCAAGAGGAACAAGCTCAAGGGTACCAAGCACCCAAGAGCAATAAGCTTCTCAACTTGTAACTTCCACGTATCACCGTGGAGAACTCAAACCGATGCACCAAATGAAATGGCAAGGGCACACAGAGTGCCCAAGTCCTTCTCTCCCAAATCCCACCAAAGCAACTGGAGAAAAATGAGAGGAAGAACAAGAAGGAGAACACCAAGAACTCCAAGATCTAGATCCAAGGGGTTCCCCTCACATAGAGGAGAAAGTGATTGGTGGAAATGTGGATCTAGATCTCCTCTCTCTCCCCCCCCCCCCAAAACTAGCAAGAATCCATGGAGGGATTGAGAGATAGCAAGCTCAAAGAGGTAAACAATAGGGGAAGAACACGAGCTTAAAGGATAAGGTTCATTGGGGAAGAAGACCCCCTTTTATAGGTGGGAAAAAATCCAACCATTATGCTCACAGCCCGTACAGAGCGGTACTACCTCTCATCCTCACGGTACTACCGCTAAGGGTAGCGGTACTACTGCTTGCGAGCGGTAATACCGCTCCCAAGAGCGGTAGTGAAAAGTTACATCCCCTCCAAGCGGTAGTACTGCTCCCATGGGCGGTAGTACTGCTGCAGGCTTTCTAAGGACACCAAAACTGACACAACTTCTGCAAACGGACTCCGAATTCAACGAAACCAAGTTTGTTGGAAAGCTAGCGACAAGGGCTAACAAAATCTTGATAGAAATAACAAAAATAAGGAAATTAGAAAAGGCACAATAGAAAATTGTGAGAACCCTTCCTTGAATAAGACCGATAAAACCTCCAACACCGAATATGCAATAGAAGAAGCATGAGAACTCCGTTTTCGATGAACTCGAGCTTGTCATCAAGATGACCATAAGCTATAAGACTCACAAAGAGAACCAAGCAAGAACCAAGAAAGATGATGCAAGGATGCAATGGTTTGAGCTCTCTGCGAATGATACGATCAAGCTAGTCATCAAGAGCCCCCCTTGATAGTACGACAATCGATCCTATAACCCAGTCTCCCAACTACTACCATGAGATCGATAAACTAGAAAACCTATCAAGGGCAAACCTTCGCCTTGCACAAAGTCCACTTGAGCTAGATGTAGATGATCTTGACTTCCTCAAGTTGGACCACCTTTCTTGATTGCGTTAGCTTGGTGAAGACTAGTAGATTGCTCCCCCATACTCCACTATGGGTGAGCCACTCTTCGGCACATCTTCACAAGTCCATTGTCACCACAATGGACGGCAAGCTTTAAGCACTTGATATCTTCATGATGCATCACTTGAACATGCACACGACAACCTAACCCCACAAAGAACTCTCACGAAGACCATGGGTAAGTACACAAAGCGTAATTGACAATGCTTACCATACCATGGGATCACTTGATCCCTCTCGGTACATCTTCTACGCTTTGTGTGTCGATCAACTTGATTCACTCTTTGACTTAGTCCTGATCAACCTCTCACAAGACCAATCTTTAGGCAATTCCTTGAATAACACCTTGGTCGACACAAACTCTCCTTGAAACCAACACATGTACTCCAAGAAAAGCCTATGGACAAAACCTTCAAATATAACTCAAGGCAACCATTAGTCCATAGAGATTGTCATCAATTACCAAAACCAAACATGGGAGCACCACATGTTCTTTAAACCTCTATTAAAATGCTTAATGAAGTTATTTTCCCAAGGTTTGGAGTCCCTAGATGTTTAATGACTGATGGTGGTTCACACTTTATTCATGGTGCTTTCCGTAAAATGCTTGCTAAGTCTGATGTTAACCATAGAATTGCATCACCTTATCATCCTCAGTCTAGTGGTCAAATTGAACTTAGCAATAGAGAAATAAAATTAATTTTGCAAAAGACTGTCAATAGGTCCCGGAAGAATTGGTCTAAGAAATTAGATGATGCACTTTGGGCTTATAGAACAACATACAAAAATTATATGGGTATGTCTCCTTATAAAATAGTTTATGGAAAAGCTTGTCATTTGCCTCTTGAGTTAGAACATAAAGCATATTGGGCAATCAAAGAACTCAACTATGATTTCAAACTTGCCGGTGAAAAGAGGTTATTTGATATTAGCTCATTAGATGAATGGAGAACCCAAGCTTATGAAAATGCCAAGTTATTTAAAGAAAAAGTTAAAAGATGGCATGATAAAAGAATCCAAAAGCGTGAATTTAAAGTTGGAGAATATGTTCTTTTGTACTACTCTCGTTTTAGATTCTTTGCAGGAAAACTCCTCTCCAAATGGGAAGGACCCTATGTTATCGAGCAGGTTTATCGGTCTGGAGCTACCAAAATAAATAATGCCGAAGGCACTAAGCCAAAGGTTGTTAATGGGCAGCGAATAAAACATTATATCTCAGGTACGCCCATTAATGTTGAAAGTAATGTTATCCAAACTATGACACCGGAAGAAAACATAAAAGAGTCCTTTCGGAACACTCCAGAATCGTGAAAAAAGGAGGTACGTGATACGGTAAGTAAACGGACTCCAAAAAATCCGCAAAAATATTTTTTGTCAGTTTTGGAATATATTTTTTTAGGAAAATAAGAAACTACCAGGAAAGTGCCCCTGGTGGGCACAAGACACTAGGCCGCCAGGCGCGCCCAGGTGGGTTGTGCCCACCTCGGGTACCTTCCGGACTCCGTTTTTCTACCGTTTGCTTATTTCCCAAGATATAAATCTTTATATACCCCCCTCGAACCTATTGATCGCCGTATCGCGAAGAAATCTTCTGTTCTCTTTTCTTGCTGTTTTCGGTCAGATTTGTTGAGCCAGGCATCATGCCTTCTTCTCCCTCCAACAACGTGGAAGGGGATGCTTGGTTGATGAAGATCGAGGTGAAGAGAGAAGAGCCGATGGAAGCCACCAAAGGGGACCAGAGCAAGGAGACTACCGGAGATCAAGCACCGATGGTTGAGTATGCCTGGCCTACTGAGGAGGAAGAAGAAGATACCCTTAAACCTTATTATTCTCATCTTACCCCGACTGAGATTAAAGCCTTTCGAATCATTGGAACGGTTCGTGTGCAAAATAAATATCTCACTCATGAAAATATTCTGCATCAAGAGCACATCATCTTCCTCCGGAGCGTCATCCATAGACTGGAGAATCTCTTGATCTTGAAGGACAGGGTGTCCTCTACTTTACCATCACCACCGCCTTCTTCATCACCAAAAGAAATTTGAATATATCGGGTATGGGCACTCCCCTTGGCTTCCGCCAAGCTTGGGGGAGGTGTCCCGGTATCGTATTACCCCACTATCTTTTGCCTTTACTTATTTTAATTCGATCTTTTGCTTTAGATGAATAAAAGTTCAATCCTGTCTTTTCGAGAGCTTGCTTAGTGATCTATCCTTGTAATCGTGTGCAAGATATATAATAAAGTTTAGTTTGAGTTTTTGCTTTCTTTACTTTCTTGTTGCAATAAAAATAAAGGAAATAAATTAAAAGGATCACATATGCTAATCTTATGGTAGGTAATGACACCACATAAGGAAAAGTATAAGTAGGAAATTTTATTAGAGATTGACAAACATAGCATTGGTCAATGATGCAATTCATGAAAGAATGAATAAGGGAAGAGAAGATTCACATATAAATACACTATCCTAGAAATCTTTTGTGATTGGGAGCCCCCATCAAAATATTATATGACAAAATTGTTGACGTTGGACAAGGAAGACAACACAATGGTTTATGTTTGTTCATATTCACGTAGAAGTTATGTTGTCATAGATCCTTCAACATGTGGTGCTTGCCCCCTATCTTTGCTAGCCAAGAATTCCGCACTAAGTAGATATACTACTTGTGCATCCAAAAACCCTTAAACCCAAATCTTATTTTCAAGAGTCCACCATACCTACCTAGGGATTGAGTAAGATCCCTCAAGAAAGTTGTCATCGGTGCAATAAGGCAATAAAAATTGCTTCTAAAAGTGTGAGATCATTTAGTGTAAGAGAAAACTGAGTGTTGTACGAACTTGTGATGGTGAAGAATAAAAGTGATATACTACATAATAAAGGTTGCCATCACAAGGGGCAATACAATGTGACGTTCTTTTGCACTAATGGGTTGAGCATACAAACAAATAAGCGCATGGCAACCTCTGCTTCCCTCTGCGAAGGGCCTATCTTATACTTTTATGTATTTACTTTCATGCAAGAATCAAAGTTTTTCTCTCTATTCCTTTTTATTTTTCTCCTTTGCAAGCATCATGTGGTGAGGAAAGATCTAGGAATATATGTCTAGTTGAATATGGGTAGCATGAGTTATTATTGTTGACATCACCCTTAGGTGAATACGTTGGGAGGCGAAACTATAAGCCCCTATCTTTCTATGTGTCTGGTTGAAATGTTTTGCTCATGTGTATGCGGTAAGTGTTAGCAATCATAGAAGACTATATGATGGTTGAGTATGTGAACTTGCCTAAGGGCTCCGATACGTGACCCTTCCTGAAAAGATGATGAATTGTAGTTGCAAAGTTGACTGAGAACATAGTTTGTTGGTTTCAAATAGAGTTTATGCTTTATACTTCGATAGTGTGATGAATTGTTACTTATTCATGAGAAGTCTATGATAAAATTTCTATGATAAAAATCTTATGTTTAATTTTTTTGCTGTTATATTAATCTACATGATGCTTCTAAGTCCGTATTTTGTTTTTATCGACACCCCTCTCTCTAAGCATGTGGACATGTTTTTCGATTTTGGTTTTCGCTTAAGGACAAGCGAGGTCTAAGCTTGGGGGAGTTGATACGTCCATTTTGCATCATGTTCTCCTACTGTTATTTATGATGTTTTTATGCATAATAATGCTTTTTGGATTATCTAATGTCTTTTCTCTCATAATATGCAAGGTACACACAAAGAGGGAGAATTCCGGCAGCTGGAAATCTGGACCCGGAAAAGCTATGCCAGGCCACCTATTCTACACAACTCCAAATAAGCTGAAACCTTACAAAGGTTTTTTATGGAATATATGAGGAATATTGGAGCCAGTAAGTACCAGAGGGGGCCCACCAGGTGGGCACAACCCACCTGGGCGCGCCAGGGAGCCCAGGCGCGCCCTGCTGGGCCGTGCTCCCCTCGGCCCACCTTTGGTGCCCATCTTCTAGTATATAAGTCATTTTGACCTAGAAAAAATGAGGAGAGGACTTTCGGGACGGAGCGCCGCTGTCTCGAGGCAGAACTTGGGCAGGAGCACTTTTGCCCTACGGCGGAGCAATTTCGTGGGGGGAACTTCCCTCATGGAGGGGGAAATCATCGTACTCAACATCACACACAACTCTCCCATCTTGTGGAGGTCAATCTCCATCAACATATTTAGCACCACCATCTCATCTCAAACTCTAGTTCATCTTTTGTGTTCAATCTTTGTACCGGAACTATATATTGGTGCTTGTGGGTGACTAGTAGTGTTGATTACATCTTGTAGTTGATTATTATATGGTTTATTTGGTGGAAGATTATACGTTCAGATCCAGTATGCTATTTAATACCCCTCTTATCTTGAGCATGATTATCATTTGTGAGCAGTTACTTCCGTTCTTGAGGTCACGGGAGAAATCATGTTGCAAGTAATCATGTGAACTTAATATGTGTTCGATATTTTGATAGGATGTATGTTGTGATTCCCTTAGTGGTATCGTGTGAACGTCGACTACATGACACTACACCATATTTGGGCCTAAGTGAATGCATTGTGGAGTAGTTATTAGATGATGGGTTGCGAGAGTGACAGAAGCTTAAACCCTAGTTTATGTGCTATTCCGTAAGGATCCGATTGGTTTCAAAAGTTTAATGCTATGGTCAGAATTTATTCTTGATACTTTTCTCGTAGTTGCGGATGCTTGCGAGAGGCTTAATCATAAGTAGGAGGTTTGTTCAAGTAAGAACAACACCTAAGCACCGGTCCACCCACATATCAAATTACCAAAGTAGAGAACATGAATCGAATCAACATATGTGCAAAGGAACGGGCCAAGTATGTACCACAGCTTTCAAATCTCAGAGCCTTTGTGGCAAACGGTTTAACAGGCGTTGATTTTGTCCGTTGCTGGGTGTCTTGGAGTATTTTGCCTTTAAGACGTTGCCCCGCTTTAATGTGTGAATACACAAGGGACGTGAAAGACCCTCAACACCACATTGATATTCAACCGACTGACGCTGAAATTACTGAAGCCGTCAAGAAAATGTTAGATGAACCGGTGGCCGAGTGCAGCAAAACAGGGCTTAGTCCTTTCTGCGCTTCAAATAAACCGCTAGCTATAAAAATTGCCCAACTCCTGCTTAATCCATATTTTTAATACTCCCTTATGGTCTTTTCAACTTTTAACAGGGTGATGATCCATTCTGGAAGAGGAAACCGCAGGATAAACCGGCCAAAACAGCTCGTCCCAAGACCAAGTTCAACAAGAAGCCCGCCAAGAAGAAAACTGACGAGCCTGCCGAGTTAAACATTGATGATGACAATGATAACCCGGAGTCAGAGGTAGAACTTGATTCACTTGGCTCCTTTTTCATACACCTCATTGACAATAATTGCTATCAGGACGACGCAGAAACCAGCCGTGCAAGTGACGCAGAGGTAATTATTCTCTCATCCGGCTCAGAACGTCTGCCCACACAGAAAACCCGACAAGCAAACCAGAAAGTAAGATTTTCTCACCCTCTAGCTCACTTGGATCCAAACTTTCTTGGGAATAAACAACAACACAAAGCTCGCCGCACAACCCGGCATAGCGGCCATGTGGTAACTTCTTCCGGTTTACCTAACACGCTGGTTCGCAAATGCCGCCCAGAGGTTTCTTATACTTCTGACACATGCTATTCCAAGACAGGTTATTTCTAACAACCTCTTAATCCGTCTGATTCAAATTATCAGGGAACTTCCCATTCTTCCTCTGGTGAGTCAACAGGAATGCAAATTCCAACCCTCAAAATGGTTCCTGGGTGAGCATATTTAATTGACACTTCATATCTTATACTTGATATTTATACTGACCTGATCTACACTTATTATTTTCAGGGCCCAAGCCAGAGCCAGTAAACAGGCCAAACTAAATAAGCCGGCTGATGACAACATTCCAACTGATCCGGAAAAGACCCCGAAACAGTCTAATCCAAACACTAAAGCTATTCTTGATGATCCGCCATCGCAAGATCATGAAATCTTAATTGAACATATAGAAGTTGATCCGATGATTCATGTTGATAAACCGCCAAGCCCAACTAAAGTTGCTGATGACAAGACTGACGTTGTTATAGTCACTGGTGTTAGTTATATAGCCCCAGGCAACCCCACTGCTCTGTCAAAACATAGTGCCAAAGAAGAATTTTCTGCTGTTGACAAAGGCAAGTGGAAGGCAGTCTTGGAAAGCTATGCCCACCTCAGCGCCCAAGATATTCATTCTGGGGTTTTAAACCGTTTGTACACAAGTCGTGACTATGAAGCTGGTTTACTGAATATGATGAAGAAGCGATATGAGGAAAATGTTGTTAACTCTGCATAAATATTCTTCCCTTAGCCGCCAAGTTTATTGGACATAAAAGAATAGAATGTTCTATAAACTTCCAAGAACCATATAGATCAACTTCAGTAGCCCCCAAGGGCCAGTTTATTCTGTAGAAGAACAACTCTTGAATGTTGCCTGTGTAGCCCCCAAGGGCCGACTTAACAAATATGTTAAGTTGGGACTAACTATGCTGTAAGGCTCAAAATTCTTGTTTAGGACCTTTGTAAACCGGTTAACCACTGAGCTGATAGTGGAAGAAAAATCCATCGTGTTAACTGAAGCAAATATGCATTAGCCCCCAAGTGCCAAGAATAATACTTGTATTGAGCTTGGGACTTGTAATTTTTTTATAAGAAGCAATAGACATTAGCCCCCAAGTGCCAAGTATATTACTTGTTATATGCTTGGGACTTTGAATATGCACTGTCATCTCATAAATTGCTTGTCTCTTGCAGGTTGAGCTTACCAAGAAGCAAACCCAAATCGCTAACCTTCAAGAAAATATCAAATCGCAACAAGCAGAGACTTTCAAGGCCAAGGATAAACTGACCAGTGCCTTAGCAGCAATGAAAAACTGAAGGAAAGCTTCAAAAATGAGCGCGCAGGTTGGGATACAGGCAAGTCAACTCTGCTGAAGAGGGCTAAGGATGCTGAAGCGGCCCTTAACACTACAAAAAAAGGCACATCCGTGACATTTTGGGCCGAACGATTTTTTTTCTGTCATACTTATGACACTTCTATGATGATAATTGTGACAAAACCCGGTATCATCATAGATGTGGTGGGCTCCTACTTATATGACAAAAAATAATGATAGAAAATGGGCTTTTCGTCCTGGGCGGGCCGGAAACGCAGCTGCATGACATTCTTTGGGCCGTCCATGACGGAAAAAACCATGATAGAAGCAAGGGCGAGAAAAATATCGGGGTGTTCCCGGTTACGGTGGGTGGTCAGGGCCGAGCGATGCGTGTTTCTCTCGTACACGCACGTGCGTGGGTGCGAGGCGTTGGGCTCTAACTGAACCCGAGCGGGGCGTTGGGCTCTAACTAAACTCGAGCGATTGCACTGCAGGCTACGTGTTAATGAACCGGAGCGATCGATCGATGGCTATAAACTGAACCTGATCAAGTGATTCCTTTGCTACTACTGCTAACTGAAGCCGATCGATGCTGCCTCTGGATGAACAGTGAGCGTTGCTGGGGGGAGGGGTGGATGAACAGTTCCCAGTGGGGGTGGATGAACAGGACCCAGTGGTGTTGCCTCTAGATGAATAGGACCACGATCGATCCAACCGGCTGGGGCTGGATGAACAGGACCCCGTGGATGGCTGGATGAACAGGACCACCCCGTGGAGGGCTGGATGAACAGTAGACGGTGGAGGGCTGGATGAACAGTAGCCCGCGGAGGGGTGGTTGAACAGGAGCCCGTGGAGAGGGCTGGTTGAACAATAGCCAGTGGAGTAGCGCACGGTGGAGGCTGGATGAACATGAGCCCGTGGATGAACAATCGCAGGTGGAGGCTGGAGGAGGTCGACGGTGGATGAACAGTAGCCCGTGGAGGCTGGAGGGGTCGACGGTGGAGATGAAAAGTATCCCGTGGAGTCCCGTTTTGCGGTATGCCACACCCCTCCCGATGAACAGGACCCCTGTTTTGACCGTAGCGCTCCAACACAAGTCTGTTTCCTCCGTTTTGCGGTATGCCACACCCCTCCCGATCAACAGGACCCCCGTTTCAACCGTAGGAGGTCTGTTTCCTCCGTTTTGTGGTACGCCAGACCCCTCCCGATGAACATGATCCCGCTTCGAACGTGGTCGGTCGAACACAAGGCCGTTTCCTCCGTTCTGCAGTACGCCAGGCCTCGTTTCCATTGGCTGTTCTGTCCAAGCCCTCCCGATGAACACGACGACGCATTCCGTTCCGACCCAGCCGGTTGGCTCCCCATGAACACGACGACGACGCAGTTTCTCCGTTTCGACCCAGCCATGTACACGAGCCCTGGCCGTACGTACGCGCAAGTAGGCGTTCGAGACCCAGCCCGTATGTGCGTACGTGGCCATATTTACTTTCTTGCACCTTGGCCGCTGTACGTACGTGTACATGCTACATGCGCGCCTCTACTACGAGATGTGCGCGCCTCTACATCGACCAGTATGTATGTACACATTCGCGACTAGAATGACAACGCTACATACGCTTCGACCAGGTGGGTCCCGACTGTGAGGCACTTCCTTGCGTGCGAAGATGTAGCTGGTGGGTCCCAGTAGTCAGGGGGGCGAATTGTTTTTGTGCCCGGACACACTTCCTTGCATGCGAAGATGTAGCTGGTAGGTCCCAGCAGTCATGTAACGCCCTCGATGCGGCTATATCTCCCACGTGTCAAAGCACGACTTAGAGGCATAACCGCATTGAAAGCAATGTCGCAAGTGAGAAAATCTTCACACAACCCATGTAATACATAAGGGAAAGAGATACATAGTTGGCTTACAATCGCCACTTCACACAAATACATGAATAAAACATTACATCGTACAGTTACAAACAGGGCCCGACTATGGAGCCAAAATAAAAGAAGAAACCCCAAAAGCGACAAAGGTCCACGATCGACCCCAACTGGGCTCCACTACTGATTGACTAGAACGAAACAATATAAAGGATAGGATCTTCATCGAACTCCTCCTTGAGCTCGGGTGCGTCACCTGCACGAAATCATCGGCACCTGCAAACTGGTTTTGGAAGTATCTGTGAGTCACGGGGACTCAGCAATCTCACACCCGCGAGATCAAGACTATTTAAGCTTAAAGGTAGGACAGGGTAGTGAGGTGGAGCTGCAGCAAGCGACTAGCATATATGGTGGCTAACATACGCAAATGAGAGCGAGCAGAGAAAGGCAAAGCACGATCGAACAACTATGATCAAGAAGTGATCCTGAAACTACTTACGTCAGACATAACTCCAACAACCGTGTTCACTTCCCGGACCCCGCCGAGAAGAGACCATTACGGTTACACACGCGGTTGGTGTATTTTAATTAAGATCAACTTCGGGTTTTCTACAACCGGATATTAACAAATTCCCATCTGCCACATAACCGCGGGCACGGCTTTCGAAAGTTCAAAACCCTGCAGGGGTGTCCCAACTTAGCCCATGATAAGCTCTCGCGATCAACGAAGGATATTCCTTCTCCCCGGGAAGGCCCGATCTGTCTCGGAATCCCGGCTACAAGACATTTCGACAGTAATAAAACAAGTCCAGCAAAACCGCCCGATGCGCCGACATCCTGATAGGAGCTGCACATATCTCGGTCTCAGGGAAACACCGGATGAGACTAGCTACGAGTAAAACCAGGCCTCGAGTTTCCACGAGGGGGCCCCGCAGGCAGCTCAGTTCGGACCAACACTTAGACAAGCATTGGCCCGGGGGGGGGGGGGGGCTAAATAAAGATGACCCTCGGGTTGATCAGACCCAAGGGAAAGGGATAGGTGGTAGGCAAATGGTAAAACCAAGGTTGGGCCTTGCTGGAAGAGTCTTATTCAAAGCAAACTATCAAGGGGGTCCCATAAATCACCCGACCGCGTTAGGGACGCAAAATCCGGGAACATAACACCGATATGACGGAAACTAGGGCGGCAAGAGTGGAACAAAACACCAGGCATAAGGCCGAGCCTTCCACCCTTTACCAAATATATAGATACATTAATTAAATAAGATATATTGTGATATCCCAACAAGTAAACATGTTCCAACAAGGAACAACATCTCCATGTTCCAACAAGGGACAAACTTCATCTTCACCTGCAACTAACAACGCTATAAGAGGGGCTGAGCAAAGCGGTAACATAGCCAAACAACGGTTTGCTAGGACAAGGTGGGTTACAGGATTGGTTTAACAATATGGGAGGCATGATAAGCAAGTGGTAGGTATCGCAGCATAGGCATAGCAAAAGAGCGAGCAACTAGCAAGCAAAGATAGAAGTGATTTCGAGGGTATGGTCATCTTGTCTGAGATCCCGCAAGGAAGAAGAACGAGTCCATGAAGAAGACAAATGAACGTAGACGAACGGATCCTCACAATCACAACGTTATCGGAACTAACCCGAGGAAGCAACACCGGAAAGAAGCAAACAACAAAGTAAACAACCACCACATAAACATGGCATGATATGCGAGATGTGGTATGCAATGCATATGCATGCTTCGTAAGGAAAAAGATGAACCAGGCATAATCTTGGCAAACCAAGTATGCCACTGGAAAGGTGAGGTGATTTCGGTTGAAATCGATATAAAGATCACCGGAATCGGATGCACGGTTTGCAAATGGCAATCAAAACAAGAATGACAAGATTCTGCCATTAACAGCATGATGCTACTTAGCAAGCAAGAAGAAATTAAGCTACTGCACCCAAACATATCAACAAAGCATATGACAGTGATCTACTCAAGATGCTTGACAGGAGATGAGCACTGAGCTACGGCTAAATCACACCACAACAGGTTCAAACCAGCATGGCAAAAGTGCAAAAGATAACAGGTTCACAGACTTGTTGAAAATACTAACATGCCAGGAATTAACATCAGGGTGACATGTTTAGAGCAATGGAACAACATGCTACAGGGACAGGACATGGCCAAATAAGGCCTGGCATGAATCTACTCAAAGCACTTAACAAAAGTCCCTTACTGACCATAAGCCAAAAAGGATCAGAAAATATGATAACACCCATGTCAATTAAGCAAGTTTCGTTATAGGTTTCAGACTTAGCAGAAAACTGGACATGTCAAAAACAGATAATAAGTAGGCATGTTCGTGAGCTCCATGCACTCACTACAGAGCATTACATAATAAACTAGGCATACATACGTCAAGAAGACATGGCATAGAAGCTATACATGGCAAGAACAACATCATAGCATGCAAGGATCAACTACAACAAGCTTGGCAAAATCGAATAACATGTAAACAATCTGCCAGTAACATTTTATAGCAAAAGTAGAGCTCGATTGACTCAAGCTATGGCACTCCATAAATACAAACAAAGGCATGGATGGATATAACAAATCCATATGCTCAAAACACCCTTACTGATCATGCTCAAAAGAGGCATAGATCTCTCTGAAACAACATGAACACATGGCATAAAATAACAACAGGCAGGGACTTAATGAAATGACTAAGTCTCTGAAATCAGCAACATTAAGTAACCTAGTTTGAATGCTTGTGCTAGTCACCACAAAGATCACAAAAATACATGGCATAAATCTATGGAAATATAACATGGTATATTACAAAACACATGTAGAGCTCAACTCCATAGGATGCACACATCAATCATGGCAAAAATGACAATAGTGCATGTTCTGATAAGAATCAGAAACTAACATCACATAGACCTCTTCTAACAGCATTTCGGGCATCAGGATGAGCTCAAATGAAAATGATGCAATGAGATGAAATGATGTACTCATCGAGACGAACAAATTAACATATTATACGCCCAAAACGGAGCAGCAGATGCAGAGATATGGCATGATAAACATGGCAATAAAAATATGCAGAAAAAGGGACTTGGAGGATTTCGGGGGGGGGGGGGGTCAACCTCGGGTGGATCCGGGTGCGGGCGAGGTCGCCGGTGAGGAAGACGGCGGTGGCTTGCCGCGGCGGCGCGGGACGGCGGCGCGGTGGGTGCGGGCGGCGGCGGCGCCGCGGGAGCGGGGCACGGGAGCGGAGGTGAGCGGCGGCGAAGGCGGCGGGGCGCACGGGCGGCGAGAGGCGCGGGGGTGGCGGCCTGCGGCGGTCGGCGGCGAGCGCGGCGGCCTGAGCGGCCCTCGATGCGGCTATATCTCCCACGTGTCGAAGCACGACTTAGAGGCATAACCGCATTGTAAGCAATGTCGCAAGTGAGGTAATCTTCACACAACCCATGTAATACATAAGGGAAAGAGATACATAGTTGGCTTACAATCGCCACTTCACACAATACATGAGTAAAGCATTACATCATACAGATACAATCAAGGTCCGTCTACGGAACCAAAATAGAAGAAGACTACCCCAAATGCTACACAGATCCCCGATCGTCCCGACTGGGCTCCACTACTGATCAACTGAAATGAAACAACACAATGAATAAGATCTTCCTCGAGCGCCTCCTTGAGCTCGGGCACGTCACCTGCATGGTTTCATCGGCACCTGCAAACTGGTTTTGGAAGTATCTGTGAGTCACGGGGACTCAGCAATCTCACACCCGCGAGATCAAGACTATTTAAGCTTAAAGGTAGGACAGGGTAGTGAGGTGGAGCTGCAGCAAGCGACTAGCATATATGGTGGCTAGCATACGCAAAAGAGAGCGAGAAGAGAAGGCAAAGCACGGTCGATGAACTATGATCAAGAAGTGATCCTGAAACTACTTACGTCAAGCATAACTCCAACACCGTGTTCACTTCCCGGACCCCGCCGAGAAGAGACCATCACGGTAACACACGCGGTTGGTGTATTTTAATTTAAGATCAACTTCGGGTTTTCTACAACCGGACATTAACAAATTCCCATCTGCCACATAACCGCGGGCACGGCTTTCAAAAGTTCAAACCCTGCAGGGGTGTCCCAACTTAGCCCATTATAAGCTCTCGCGATCAACGAAGGATATTCCTTCTCCCCGGGAAGACCCGATCAGTCCCGGAATCCCGGCTACAAGACATTTCGACAGTAATAAAACAAGTCCAGCAAAGCCGCCCGATTGTGCCGATAAATCCTGATAGGAGCTGCACATATCTCGGTCTCAGGGCACATCCGGATGAGACATCCTACGAGTAAAACCAAGCCTCGAGTTTCCTCGCGGGGGCCCCGCAGTCTGCTCGTTTTGAACCAGCACTTAGAGAAGCACTGGCCCGAGGGGGCTAAATAAAGATGACCCTCGGGCTGGCCGACCCAAGGGAAGGGATAGGTGGTAGGAAAATGGTAAAACCAATGTTGGGCCTCGCTGGAAAAGTCTTATTCAAAGCGAACTGTCAAGGGGGTCCCATAAATCACCCGACCGCGTTAGGGACGCAAAATCCGGGAACATAACACCGATATGACGGAAACTAGGGCGGCAAGAGTGGAACAAAACACCAGGCATAAGGCCGAGCCTTCCACCCTTTACCAAGTATATAGGTGCATTAATTAAATAAGAGATATTGTGATATCCCACAAGTAAACATGTTCCAACAAGGAACAACATCTCCATGTTCCAACAAGGAACAAACTTCATCTTCACCTGCAACTAACAACGCTATAAGAGGGGCTGAGCAAAGCGGTAACATAGCCAAACAACGATTTGCTAGGACAATGGTGGGTTAGAGGCTTGGTTTAACAATATGGGAGGCATGATAAGCAAGTGGTAGGTATCGCAGCATAGGCATAGCAAAAGAGCGAGCAATCTAGCAAGCAAAGATAGAAGTGATTTCGAGGGTATGGTCATCTTGCCTGAAATCCCGCAAGGAAGGAGAACGAGTCCATGAAGAAGACAAGCGGACGTAGTCGAACGAATCCTCACAACTCCGGAACGAAACCGAAGCTAACGAGAGAAGCAACCTGGAAACAAACAAACAACATGGTAAACAACCACCACATAAGCATGGCATGATGCACAACCAAGTATGATGCATGTCCGATTTAATGATGCATGGCATGGCAAATGCAACAAACAAAACTACAAGTTAAGTGGAGCTCAATATGCAACGAGTTGCATATTGACGAAACACCACATTCGGTTATTTGGCTCTCTCTTGTTTATGTACCCAACAATGTTAAATGTTGTTAAACATGACAAGGGGTGACGCATATGAAAAACTACCTATCTAGGCAAATTTAAATGAGGCCGGAACAACAAACAACATTTCCGGAAAATCCTCATGAGCATATAGTAGATTTGGTACTGTTCTGTCCTAAAGCATATTTTATTGTAATTAAACAGTAAAACAAAGTGCACCAAGTTAAACTAGGCATTTTTCTACCCCATTTACATATATAAATTATTAAATTCCGAGCTACGGTTAAATAGTTATGAATTAAATCATTTTAACATGGCATTTGAGCAAATTTAAACAAACAGCATTTTAATCATTTCAAACATGGATGAAAGTGGCAAGTTATTAAACTAGACACAATTCTAAGCATTTTTCATATATTAGGTTTTTACATATAATGCACCGTTTGTGAGATATTATATGCATGTTGCTAGAGGGGTTTTCTGCAAATCAGTAAAACACTGGATAAATAGGAAATTCGCAGACGCTGGAAAAACATGATATGGGCCGAAACTGACTAGGCCAAGTGTACAGGAGAGGGCTGGAGGGGCTGCTCACATCGGGCCTTGGCCCAGGTCGGTGAAGCAGCAGGCTAGCGGGAAGCTGGCCTTGGCGCGGCGCTGGGACTTGGGAGGCCGGCCACGCTGGCGCTGGACCAAGTCAACGAGGGGCGGGCCTTGCTCGAGAAGCAGGGGCGACGGTCGCGGTCAACGCGGGGCGCGGGCGAGCGGGCGCCTCATCCTCTGCTCGTGCAGGAGCGAAGCAGGGAGGTGGCGCGGTGAGGGACTTGGCGAGGAGGGCCGGCAGCGGGCACCCGAGGTGGATCCGGCGAGGTCTGACCGCGGAGGCGCGCCGGCGTCGAGGTGCAGCGACGACGACGAGATCCAGCTAGGATGCGGCTTGGACGAGGCAGCGACAAATTCCGGCTCTGGGACGCTGGCGAGGTGGCCGTCCGGGCAAGAAGGCGAGCGCGGGGTCGCGAGGGGAGGAGGCTGCTACGAGGTGCTCTTCTCCCGTGCTGCTCGGGCGTGGGGGGTCAGGAGGTCGAGGAAGCAGGGGTGCGTCCGGGCGAGGAAGGCCTTGGACGGCGTCAGAGACGTCCGACGCAGCGGTCGCTACTCCATGGGGATGGCGCCATGGGTTCCTGCAGGGGAAGAGATGGGGAGGTGAGAGAGAAAGAGGGAAAAACAAGGTGAGGAGGAGGAGAGGCACGGTCTTGGGACCTGGCGTCCATGGCGGAGGAGCTCCTGCGGGTGCTCGAGGCGGAGTTGGTGGCGTGCGAGGCGGCAGCTGAGGCTGGGCGCGGCGACGAAGTGCTCGGGGACGCGGGGTTGAGGGCGAGGTGGAGGCAGCGCGGGATTGGGTGGATCTAGGGGAGGAGATGGTCAGGCGGGGCTGTGGTGGTTGGCTCGCTGGTGAAATCGAGAGTGGGAGGATTTTTGGATCAGGAGGAGATCGATTTGGATCTGGGAAGATCCCGAGGTGGAAGAAGAGGCCGGGTGGAGTGGCGGCGAGAGATGGGATGGATGGGACAAACCTCCTAGGTTTTAGGGTTGGACTAATACATATATAGTATGTGGATTTTTGGGTAGGGGTATTTGGTCCCTCCGATTTCAATCGGACGGTCGAGAATAAATAGGTAGGGAGCCCAATTAACAAAACGGAGATGTTTTGTAGACGTTAGGGGATGATCCGGACACAACGGTAGCGACAGTCCGGGTCAGGTCCGGGACAACTTTCGGACGCGCGCGAGGAGGGCCACGGGCTGACGAGAGAGGTTAGGTTGGGTCTGGCGGATTGTGAAGAGCGGGTTGGTCTGAGAGAAGAGGGGAGAGATGCAGCCCGGCACGGTTTCCGGAGACCGAAAACGTCCGACGTCAGACCGGCTATACTGCCGCTATAGTTTAACGGTTGGGCTATCAGACGAACTCCGAATGCGATAAAACTTGACAGGCGGTCTATCTACACTTTAATAAGACCACACGTCAACTCTCATCCCATTCCAAGAACATTTTCCGACCACTTATAAAATAATATTTCGGACATGCCGCGGGCGCGTGCAAGTGTGTGTGGGCTCAAAACGGACAACGGAGAGAACAAAGAGACCGGGACGGATACAAGTTTTTGAAAACATGATGATGCAATGCGGATGATGACATGGCAAGATGCGACACGCAAGCAAAAGACAAAGCAACAACAGCGAAAAACGGGAGGACAACTGGCGCATCGGTCTCGGGGCGTCACAACACTCCACCACTACGAGAGGATCTCGTCCCGAGATCTAGAATGGCACTGGAGGGAAAACGGAAGATAAGAGGAGAGGTAAAACTAAGTTGCTTCTTTGATAAACGGGTGAAACCATGAACCTTGAGAGGTTGAAAAGTTGAAAGAAAGAACGCAACGGAGTTGAACCAACTTGAAAACACTCCGTTAGATAAGAGGAACATGGGATACGACAAGAACCAAGAGGTTTAGTGATAAGATAGATATTGAAACCACTCCGGTTAAAACAAGATAGGAAGGAATAAGAATGATATGATTTGGGCAGCACTCCGACTGAAAATGGAAGGGATTTGAACATGAACTTGACAAGATGAGAGGATACTTGCTGAAATTAACAACACACTGCCTCCGGAACTATTAAAAGAATGGCACAAGGGGTAAGAAAGATTTCAGACAACACTCCGGTTGAGAAGAGATGCAAGACTAGATAAGATGAGAGAGCTCGAATGAAAACACGACACTCCGGTTAAATGGATAAGCAAGGAAAAGAACATGATCTTGGCAAAACGAGATGATGAGTGAAAAGAGTAATATCACAATGCCTCCGGAAGAAATAATAGAAGCTAGATGGTTGGAAGAAAAGAACGGAGAAGATAATGACAACTTCAACCACAATTGAATTTGGGAAGCACCCTTCCAAGAAGGTTAGGACGGAGTTGTTGGAAAACCAACAACGAAAAGAATAAGCTTGATGTGGGCTTATAGAAGACATCCCAAAATTATGAGGTGAAATTCTGCCACTAAGGGAAACAACAGATTGGATTGATATCAACAAGGAGATGAAAACTTCTTCACCAAGATGAGAAGGAGAAAATTGGATCATTGATAAACACCACAAATAGCAACTATCCTTAGGGAAGGCTTTAGGTGAAATATGACCCAAGATAACTCCAATGAAGAGATTGATGGATTAAAATACCTCATTCTTAACAACATGTGAGTCATGAAACATGAACTCAAATTATCAAGAATGACATAACACCACCTCAAAAGATGAGATAGAAAGAATTGCACTTCGGAATGCAAGATGAAGAAATGCTTAAACTCCTCCAAACAAAACATGTGTTGAGCACCATGTTTATTTTTTTAGAGTAACGCTTGGCTGATCTTAACTTCAAGAGAAAACTTGAAGAACAATTGAAGAATGAAAAGAATCCTTGATGAACCATCTATGTAGAGCCTCCATGAAGAACTCCGGTAATAAAAGGATGATAGAAAGACACGAGAAGTAGAAAACACAAGGTGAAGCCTTGCAGTGATAAGATGAAGCTTTGAAATGATATAACCGAGAAAACTTGGAACTCCGGAAAGAAAGATGAACCAATGAAAACAAGAATTTTTATGAACCTCCGGAATAAGGAATAGAATTTACTCGATGCAACAAGAATAAGGATTACATTAAGCTTATCCTTCACCAATTTAGATTGATGACAAGCAACGGATTTGGCATACTACTTATTCTCATAGAAAGGATCAAGAGAGATATAGCACAAACTTGGGAATGTCTTCAACGAACCACCGGTAGGATTTGGAAAGAAAGAATGAATCTATATGATAACAACGGAAGAGGAATGTTGAACGAAACACCGTAAAAATTGAAAACGAACGAAGTAAAGGGATGAATCACCGGTAAAAATTGAGAGCTTATCATGGGCTAAGTTGGGACACCCCTGCAGGGTTTTGAACTTTCGAAAGCCGTGCCCGCGGTTATGTGGCAGATGGGAATTTGTTAATGTCCAGTTGTAGAAAACCCGAAGTTGATCTTAATTAAAATACACCAACCGCGTGTGTAACCGTGATGGTCTCTTCTCGGCGGGGTCCGGGAAGTGAACACGGTTGTTGGAGTTATGTCTGACGTAAGTAGTTTCAGGATCACTTCTTGATCATAGTTGTTCGACCGTGCTTTGCCTTTCTCTTCTCGCTCTCATTTGCGTATGTTAGCCACCATATATGCTAGTCGCTTGCTGCAGCTCCACCTCACTACCCTGTCCTACCTTTAAGCTTAAATAGTCTTGATCTCGCGGGTGTGAGATTGTTGAGTCCCCGTGACTCACAGATACTTCCAAAACCAGTTTGCAGGTGCCGATGATTTCATGCAGGTGACGCACCCGAGCTCAAGGAGGAGTTCGATGAAGATCCTATCCTTTATGTTGTTTCGTTCTAGTCGATCAGTAGTGGAGCCCAGTTGGGGTCGATCGTGGACCTTTGACGCTTTTGGGGTTTCTTCTTTTATTTTGGCTCCGTAGTCGGGCCCTGTTTGTAAATGTATGATGTAATGTTTTATTCATGTATTTGTGTGAAGTGGCAATTGTAAGCCAACTATGTATCTCTTTCCCTTATGTATTACATGGGTTGTGTGAAGATTACCTCACTTACGACATTGCTTTCAATGCGGTTATGCCTCTAAGTCGTGCTTCGACACGTGGGAGATATAGCCGCATCGAGGGCGTTACAAGTCATGGGGGAAACATTTTTTCGCGAAATACAGTTGCCCGCCTGGCGGGTCCCTGCTGTCAGGTGGAGGAATAAATATTTTGCGCATAATAAGGAGGCACTTCCTTGCGGCCGCCATGGACCCAGCTGTCAGCCTCTCCACATACAATACTCTTTCGATGGAAGTCGTTCCTTGACCACGTTGACCACGCCGCGCCGAGAGCACCAGGGCGGTGGATGATGGCGAGGCCTAGGAAGGGGACGACGCGGAGCCCGGGAAGACACGGCAGTGGAAGCTCGCGCGGAAAGGAGTACGAGGGTTCACTGGTTCGGCTGCGGTGTGAGGCCGCCGTCGCCGCAGGGCCTGGCCAGCGGTTGGAATAGTAGGGGCGGTGAGGCCTCCGCGGCAGCACAGCTGGCCATGGGAGGCAGGAGCATGCAGCATGACCGGTGCTGCTTTGGGCGGCTGGAGCAAGAAGACCAGAGGTTGAAGAAGCACAACGACCGTTAGATGGACATCATACAGTCACTTGAGCTAGAATCATTCATATTGACTAAGTTGACAAAGCACTCCATCCCCGTCAACTTAGTAGGCCCACAAGTCACCCTCCCACCAAGGTGGGTCCCAACTAGCAGGGGGAGTATTCATTTTTTGTGCGTAACAAGGAGGCACTTCTGGTGGGTCCGAGCTAACAGCGGGGGGAATGTTTTTTCATGAAATACGGTGGCCCGTCAGGGGGGAAAAGTTTTTTTTGCCAACTACCGTGGCCTATCCAGTGGGTCCTTGCTGTCAGGTGGAGGAATAGTTATTTTCCACGTAATAAGGAGGCACTTCCTTGTGGCTACCGTGGACCCAGCTGTCAGCCTCTCCACGTACAGTACTCTTCCGATGGTAGTCGTTCCTTAACCACGTTGACCACGCCGCGCCGAGAGCACCAGGGCGATGGACGATGGCGAGGCCTACGAAGGGGATGACGCGGAGCCGGGGAAGACGCGGCAGTGGATGCCCACGTAGAGAGGAGTACGAGGGTTCACTGCTTTGACTGCGGTGTGAGGCTGCCGTCGCAGCAGAATAACAGGGGGTGTGGGTGAGTAGAGGGATTCCCTGGCCAGCGATGGGAGTAGTAGGGGGTGGTGAGGCCTGTGCGGCAGCACAGCCGCCCACGGGAGGCAGGAGCAGGCGGCACGACCGGCGCTGCTTTGGGCGGTTAGAGCAAGAAGACCAGAGGTTGAAGAAGCACGATGGCCGTTGGATGGACATTGTACGGTCACTACAACTAGAATTGTTTATATTGACTAAGTTGACAAAGCCCTTGGTACGCGTCAACTTAGTAGGCCCACAGGTCAGCTTCCGAAACGGTGCGCCCCAGATGTCAGGGTGAGGAATAATTTTTTGGAAGGGTGAAGCTAGAATATCCGAGATTAAAGAAGAAGCACGGCATCCGTTGGATGGACATCCAACAGCCACTGCTGCTAGAATCGTGTGTTGACTATAAGTTGACAAACCCTTGCATACGCGTCAACTCTCTTTTTTTAGGGGACGCGTCAACTTAGTAAGGCCACAAGTGTGTGGCAGAGAACTTATAGCCCATTTGAGATTTGTAAGAATGTGCAGCCAATTTTTGAATTCTAATGAAATTTACTACAACCCAATTACTGTAACATCCCAAAATTCTAAATTTTGGAATGTTATAATAAATAGATAGTTTTGATTGATTTACTGAAAGTGAGTGAATTCGAAACTTTTTGGAAGTTAAATGAGAGGGAATAAATGGACTTTCCCAAACTTTCATATTTGCTTTCTGATCTCCATGAATTCAAATTCTTTTCAAATACAAAACCCTTGAGCGAAGATGATATGACTTCTTCCATTTAAATTAAATGAAAGGGTATTTGAAAATAATTGAATTTCATTTGGAAATATTTCAATTCATAAACTTCATGCAGCTCAATGATTTTCACGAGAGAAGATAAAATGACTTCTTCAAATTATATGAAATATGAGTTGGGAGTTTTACAAGAATTAAATTCAAAGTCCTTTTGAAATTATTTTTCTATTTGGAGTTATTTGAGTTTTATTCAAATTATTTTTCTCCAAAAATAAAATTTATGGAAAATAGGGTAACATGATTCCCTACATTAGAAAATTGGAGATAAATAAATTTGAAATCATTTTGGTATTTTCAAAATGTTTTTAATTGGATTTTAATAGGGCAGTATCACTGTTTGAATTATCTGAATCTGTGTGTATTTTATTTGACTTTAGAAAAATGTTCAACTTGTAGGAAATCTTTTTCTGAAAATTTTGGTATACTATATGCCTATATAATATTTCTATTTCTTTTTATTTTATTCATTTTTGTTCGTCTGAAAAAAAAACTATTCGGACCGACCGAACAGGGCCGCGCCCAGCCCTGCCGGCCCAGCCGGCCCAACACTGCGCCTCGCCCGTCTTCCAGCTCGGGACAGAGTCCCGATCGAGCACGCACCGCCACCACCGTGCCCGACCTCGCCACCTCGCGCCTTGCGCCTCCTCCACGCAAGAGCCGTCGCCTCCTCCCTCCTATAAATACGGCGCCCCGGGCCCCGTCTCTCCCCTCCTCTCACAGATCGCCACCGCCGCAGCGTGCCCCGCCGCCTCTCGCCTCGCACCGCCGCCGCCGCTAGCTCTGCTGCCCCGCGCCGCCTTCCCGTGCCGCGCAGCCACCGCCCCACCCCGCCGTCGCCGCAGATCTCACCGGAGATCGCCTGATTCACGCGGCCGCTGGTTCCTCGAAGAAAACCGTCCCGACCGGTAAAACCGTCGCTCTGGTTCGATATGGTTTAATTTCGGTTTAGTTCAGTTTTCAAAAAAAAAACTAGATTTGTTTTTTTGGTTTATTATTTAACGAGCGTTTTCTGTTTAGTTAGTTTTAGTGAACGTTTTCGTTCTGTAGATATGTGTAGCGAACGTTCATCGTTTAGTATTTCCTTTTTCTTTTAACTTTCTATCCAGGGACCCGTTTGTGAATATTTTCTTCACAGATTAGTCCGTGATTTTCAAACGACTACAACTTTTTACTCGTTTATCCAAATTCAACGAAACCAACGCCCACGTCTTCGTTATGATCTCCTCTATCCAGTAAAACAACTTGAACATGTTTTTGAAAGTTTTAAAAATTGAATTCAAACAGATTTGTTTTTGAACTTCGTTTGACCGTAACTTGAGTTTCGCAACTCCGTTTCATTTGATTCTTTTTGCAAATCGAAGCTCTTGACCTAAACTTTATGATAAGGCCAAATTTACACAATTTTGGTACTGTTAGAAATTGTTTTATGTTGCAAGAGTTATTTGCTTGGTTTTGATGTTTTCCGAATCGTCTTCTTCGGTCTTTCTGATCTTTTGAGTGATTGCTTATGTGTGGTTACTATTGTTTTCTTATGATAGATTGATCGGAGTGTGACAAGTAGATCTGTCAAGAGTTTTGAGTGCGAATCATCTTCATCAACATTGCAGGCAAGTAACACTTTGATCATACTTTTTCTACTACCCAGTTTTTATTGCATTAGATCAATCCTCAAACATTGCATGATTAGGATCTAATTAAATTGTGGGATGGGAAGTAGTTGAGGTAGTACCTATTACCTGTTCATTATCAAACCCTTGGGAGTTACTATTACGTTATGCTTATTCTGCCATGCTATGCTCGTAGACGTGGATTGGGTTTGAGAGTATTTCATGACAGATGTGAGATTGTTAATTAATGGTTTACTTAAGGTGGCAACTTAAACACACATCTGGGTGGATTGAGGCACCTGGGTATTCCAGGACTTGCCTGTCTAGGCACCTGGGTATTCCAGGACTTGCCTGTTTTTCTTTTGGACTGCCACCCAGGCTCAAAGGGATCATGAGATTATTCATACTAGAAACTTCCGTGTGCAGCCACAAGCCATTATGGGCTCTGGCATAGTTAACTAAGTCGTGCGAACTCTTATAGTGGTAGACTAGCAGATGTAGGGGATGTAGGTTGGTACGGTCTATCACGTCGTAAGGTGCTAGCGCTTCTGAAAGACTATGTCTCGGTCATCCGTTTCTCAAACACCATGTAGTGCGAGAAAACCAACGGAGGAGATCGAGTCTTGTGGGGAAAAGTGCGCAAACCTCTGCAGAGTGTACAAACTAATCATGATTAGCCGTGTCCCCGGTTATGGACATCTTGAGTATCTAGTTTTTGGATTTTCATGTTGATCTCATCACGTTACTTTAATTAATTTTGTTGGGTGTTAATGATTACTTTTAATTGGGATTGAGAATGCTGTCTACCATTCTCAATGTTTAACAACCACCATGGTAGTTAAATAAAATTATTCCTTTGCAGTAGGGAAACATTGGCTTTTCGCAAAAACATTATAACCATAGTGCTTTTCCACCAGCCATATATGCATGTAGTGATAGCCATTGTTCATCATTTTCTCTATGGTGTGAATTTGCCAGTACATTCAATGTACTGACCCATTTCGGGCTGCAATGTCTCATGTTGCAGGTTTCTTACAACGAGTAAGTGATACGTTAGGGTTACGATTTCTACACTCAACTTTGCCGTTGGTGTTGATGGGAATCCATAACCTTGTTGCTTCCGCTTTATGGATTGAGGTAATAGTATTTACGTTACTTTATACATGTGATTTACCTCTGTTATAAATCCTTCGAGTATTGTCCCGGGATGACACATAAGCACAAAGACTTGATCCATTCGGGTCAGGTCGCTACAAGATGGTATCAGAGCACGTGTTGACTGTAGGACGTGGCTCTAGAAACTGGCAAGCCATAGGAAAGATTTTTCTCTACTACATTTTCAAAAAAAGATCTTTTACCTCTCTTCTCTTTTGACCTTATTCAAATATCCCTTTTAGTGAGACCATACCCTTTCCCCTTTTGACCACTCAAAGATTCGACTGATGAGACCACTTCAAGGAGTACAAAATATCGGACAACCACGACCACTACGGAATGAAGGAGATATTACTGTGCATTTATATAATGGAAACTACAACGGCTGAAGACTCCGAAGACTAGGAGAACTTGGAGGCTCGGAAGAATTTCCGGATTTGTATGACCTAGGAAGGCTACCCTTATGGAACTTGGCAGGCTATGGAAGCTGTCAATACCCGAGATCATGGTGTGTTGGAGAAAGACCGGAACATGGAGCATAGAACTCAAAGTTATGTCAAGGAAACCCCAATGCAGGAGATATCAACTATGGAGAGATAGCTCATGGAAATGACAAAAGCAGAAACACGGCTATCCATGAGGTTATCACCCGCTTATGATATTTTCACCGTGCTGATTTAAGCATGCATATGCATGGAAGGATTGGATGGTAGAAGGCTGATGGAGCACCTATCAGCAAGATGAAGTTTTAACTTTAGCCGGTGTATCACCAGGATCTGGAATGTTACATTAAGAAGTTAAGATGGACCCACAAGAAGCAGTATTTGACGAGAAAGCATTCAGTGAAGAACTCAGGACCCTGAAGATGAGAGTAGCCAAGCTGGAGGAGCAAAACCTCGAGATACAGGAGATTTGTCAAGGACTGAAGGACAGAAGGACATGGTTCATGCCAAGGATGATGAAACCTAAAAGTTTGGAATGCAACTCCAAAAATATTGAAGGACGCCACGAGAGACTTTGCGTTAACAGAGATGATCTGGCAAAAGAACTTGAGAAGGTCAAGCACGGTCGAAAGAAGCCATCGGAGAAATGAACAAGACTTGAAGAGTTTGATGACTTTGAAGATTTATTAACCTTTGGAAGACCAAATCCATGTTATATACCCATGTTAGATGTGACGATTGTGAGCTGTCATTTGTTTGATGTTTTTCTGACAGCTACAATAAAATCTGTCTTTTCAAAACATTTGTTTGTATTGTGTGCATCCCTCTCGACCTCTCCTATCCCACCCAAAACCCATGGACCCAATAGAGGATGAATGGAGATGAGCTCGTATTTTTCTGGACCGATGAGTCAATTGGAGACAGACCGATGGATTCAGAATATGGAGGATCATATGGAGAACAACCCCATAGTCGGAAAGGATATGGCCCAGCATGCTCTTCAAAGCTTTGAAAGAGGTGCTGCTACTTGGTGGAGGATGTACCAAACCATCAATGGATGGTAACGAGTACCCACTTGGAAAGAATTTAAGTTGAATTTGCTAAAGTCTCAGTTTGTGTCCCAGAAATTGAAGCCTTCGGGAAAGGATATGAAGAAACCTTGTGCATGCAAGCTCTGTGGAGAAATAGGACACACCCATAAGGAACACAAGGATGAATGCCCTAATTGTGAAGGAAGTCACCCAGCTGAAGAATGCCCAACTAGGCAGGTTACTTGTTTCTTGTGTGAAGGAACTACCCACTACCCTGCTCAGTGTCACTTTTACCCCATGGTACAAAGAACCATCCAGCAGAAAAAAGAAGCAATGAAAGGAGCCCTAATGGGAATTCTAAAAGAACCTGCGATGAAGGAAGAGGTGGAGGACACACCCAAAGAGGAACCAATTAAACCCTGCACCAAGTCTTGCTATTCATGTGGAGAAGAAGGACACATCTCCCAGAATTGTATGAAGGGGAATCTAGTAGAATTCCCGACGAAGGAAGTAGAGTATGACCCACAGGAAATAGAAGCCCTGATTGGAATGGAAAAGTCCAGAAAGAGAAGTAGATTGGATTCCAGGAAGGATCTGAGTCATATCACCTGTTATAGGTGCAAGGAGTCAGGGCACTACCTCAGAAATTGCCCAAAAAGGAAGCCAACAACCCAAGGAGGCTATATAATCACAAGGAAACCTCAAGATTTGTCAGGAGTATTATGTTTTCGTTGTAATGAAGCAGGGCACTTTGCCAGGGATTGTCCCAAGGAGAAGGAGAATTGCGCTAAATAGTTGAGTTAGCAGCAATGTAAATGTAGTAGTAGTAGTAGTGAGAACATCTCTTCTGTGTTGAGATATTGAGTTGAGGCATGTAATGGAAAAACAGGAGATTGTAATAATTTGGGAATCAATAAAGTTAGCAGTGTTGGTACTGATTTGGATTTTATGAGTTACTCTATGAGGAAAGATGTTGACCATTTTCGAGGATATGAGAATTATGGTCTATAGAATATTCGAGCATTTTAAGGGTGGTAGTACCCTGTAAGAACCGTTGACCCTGGAAATGATAAGGATACTCCCCTGAGTGGATTTCGGACAAAATGAACACGAGTTTGGTCTCGATATGTTTGATACCCCAAAATTGTGTGGGATGAAGTTGGAGACCGTTAGTTGTTTGGACCAAATGTGATCAAGGAGTCAGCAGAGAATGTTAAGTTTATTCGAGATAGACTGAAGGTAGCTCAGTCCAGGCAGAAGAGTTATGCAGACTCAAAAACGCAAGGAGGTAGTCTATGAAATTGGAGGCAGAGTATGTCTTCGTGTGTCCCCTCTGTGAGGAGTTAACGATTTGGAGTTAAGGGAAAGTTAGCCCCGAGATTTGTAGGACCATACGAAGTTTTGGAGCGTATGGGAGAAGTGGACAACAAATTGGAGTCACCCGAGGAACTGTCAGACGTTCATGATGTGTTTCACGTTTCCCAGTTGAAGAAGTGCCATGCAGAGATGGCCAATATTCCCCTGTAAGGACGCTTGACCCTGGAAAGGATAATGATGTTCTACGAAGTGGAGTATGGACTTCATAAAGTATAAGTTTTTTATCTCGGTATGTGGGATATCCCACGAGGATGAAGAGATGAATTACTATTGGATATAAAGGAGGTATGATGTAGGAAATATGGATCAATGGAAATTCCATGATGAGTCTGAGTAATCATGTTCTAGTTTGGTGCCAATAGAAGGAAGGAAGACAGTACAAATGGATGGATTTAAGAATACTTGGAAGTTGGATGTTGGATTAGAGATCCATTTGCCCAATGATGAGTTCAAGGTTTACAAGTGATGAGATGGGCCATAACCCACAGGCTCCAGGACCTGCCAAGAAGCAATCACACTCTTGCTGAAGGGAAAACCCTGGAGGAAGCTACGATTTTATCGATAGACGATCTTATAGGAGTTTACGCAAAACCTGAGGGTTGGGAGGGAACGATAGATGTTTGTTTGGCTTGCAGAATCAATGGATTTATCCGAACTTGGTTCGTCGACAAGAGAAATTCTGCAATGCTTGTGAGGATGACTGAGTGTTAGAATGCGAGATTCGCTAAACCGTATACAAGGTAATGATTTGGGTGCGGGATGGATTGATCACCATACCGACTTACTCTTATTATTCGCCTTGCTATGTGGGATGGTAAATCTGAGTGACTTACCTATAGTAGAGAGACGACGATATTAAACCTTGTTTGAACCTTAGATTGGTATAGCAATTTTCCCCTTGTACAAGGCACCTCTTGCCAATCGTAGGTCATACGGTGAGGATCAACCAGACCCATTTCCTGCAGGAGAAACCATAAATTGTTGACCACCATGAGATATCGATAGTTATTTAGTATTGGCACCAGACCCGTCAGCTAAGAAGACCCAGACTCGGAATAACCTTACCAAGAGGAAAGGATAGAAGGATTGACGAAAGGTTATGCCACTACCGGAAGAGCCCAGAGACGGAATTTTCCCGAGATATGAGAAGACTGACACTGTCAGCAATAAGGATGGCATATATGAGTTTTGATGGAACCGCAACCATGTTTCTAAGGGTGGTAGCACCCGAGACCCCGGAGCTGATCGATGGATTTTCAGAAGATCCCAAACCTAACCTATTTCTTTCTAGCCTCTCCGAATCTCGAGGACGAGATTCATTTTAAGTGTGGTAGGTTTGTAACATCCCAAAATTCTAAATTTTGGAATGTTATAATAAATAGATGGTTTTGATTGATTGTTTGATTGATTTACTGAAAGTGAGTGAATTCGAAACTTTTTGAAAGTTAAATGAGAGGGAATAAAAGGACTTTCCCAAACTTTCATATTTGCTTTCTGATCTCCATGAATTCAAATTCTTTTCAAATACAAAACCCTTGAGCGAAGATGATATGACTTCTTCCATTTAAATTAAATGAAAGGGTATTTGAAAATAATTGAATTTCATTTGGAAATATTTCAATTCATAAACTTCATGCAGCTCAATGATTTTCACGAGAGAAGATAAAATGACTTCTTCAAATTATATGAAATATGAGTTGGCAGTTTTAAAAGAATTAAATTCAAAGTCCTGTTGAAATTATTTTTCTATTTGGAGTTATTTGAGTTTTATTCAAATTATTTTTCTCCAAAAATAAAATATATGGAAAATAGGGTAACATGATTCCCTACATTAGAAAATTGGAGATAAATAAATTTGAAATCATTTTGGTATTTTAAAAATGTTTTTAATTGGATTTTAATAGGGCAGTATCACTGTTTTAATTATCTGAATTTGTGTGTATTTTATTTGACTTTAGAAAAATGTTCAACTTGTAGGAAATCTTTTTCTGAAAATTTTGGTATATTATATGCCTATATAATATTTCTATTTCTTTTTATTTTATTCATTTTGTTCGTCTAAAAAAAAACTTCTCGGACCGACCGAACTGGCCCGCGCCCAGCCCAGCCGGCCCAGCCAGCCCAACGCTGCGCCTCGCCCGTCTTCCAGCTCGGGACAGAGTCCCGAGCGAGCACGCACCGCCGCCGCCGTGCCCGACCTCGCCACCTCGCGCCTTGCCCCTCCTCCACGCAAGAGCCGCCGCCTCCTCCCTCCTATAAATACGGCGCCCCGGGCCCTGTCTCTCCCCTCCTCTCGGAGATCGCCACCACCGCAGCGCGCCTCGCCGCCTCTCGCCTCGCGCCGCCGCCGCCGCTAGCTCCGCTGCCCCGCGCCGCCTTCCCGTGCCGCGCAGCCACCGCCCCACCCCGCCGTCGCCGCAGATCTCGCCGGAGATCGCCGGATTCGCGCCGCCGCTGGTTCCTCGAAGAAAACCGTCCCGACCGGTAAAACCGTCGCCCTGGTTCGATATGGTTTAATTTCGGTTTAGTTTGGTTTTAAAAAAAACTAGATTTGTTTTTTAGGTTTATTATTTAACGAACGTTTTCTGTTTAGTTAGTTTTAGTGAACGTTTTTGTTCTATAGATATGTGTAGCGAACGTTCATCGTTTAGTATTTTCTTTTTCTTTTAATTTTCTATCCAGGGACCCGTTTGTGAATATTTTCTTCATAGATTAGTCCGTGATTTTCAAACGACTACAACTTTTTACTCGTTTATCCAAATTCAACGAAACTAATGCCCACGTCTTCGTTATGATCTCCTCTATCCAGTAAAACAATTGAACATGTTTTTGAAAGTTTTAAAAATTGAATTCAAACAGATTTGTTTTTGAACTTCGTTTGACCGTAACTTGAGTTTTGCAACTCCGTTTCATTTGATTCTTTTTGCAAATCGAAGCTCTTGACCTAAAATTTCCGATAAGGCCAAATTTACATAATTTTGGTACTGTTAGAAATTGTTTTATGTTGCAAGAGTTATTTGCTTGGTTTTGATGTTTTCCGAATCGTCTTCTTCGATCTTTCTGATCTTTTGAGTGATTGCTTATGTGTGGTTACTATTGTTTTCTTACGATAGATTGACCAGAGTGTGACGAGTAGATCTATCAAGAGTTTTGAGTGCGAATCATCTTCATCAACATTGCAGGCAAGTAACACTTTGATCATACTTTTTCTACTACCCAGTTTTTATTGCATTAGATTAATCCTCAAACATTGCATGATTAGGATCTAATTAAATTGTGGGATGGGAAGTAGTTGAGGTAGTACCTATTACCTGTTCATTATCAAACCCTTGGGAGTTACTATTGCGTTATGCTTATTCTGCCATGCTACGCTCGTAGACGTGGATTGGGTTTGAGAGTATTTCATGACAGATGTGAGATTGTTAATTAATGGTTTACTTAAGGTGGCAACTTAAACACACATCTGGGTGGATTGAGGCACCTGGGTATTCCAGGACTTGCCTGTCTAGGCACCTGGGTATTCCAGGACTTGCCTGTTTTTCTTTTGGACTGCCACCCAGGCTCAAAGGGATCATGAGATTATTCATACTAGAAACTTCCGTGTGCAGCCACAAGCCATTATGGGCTCTGGCATAGTTGACTAAGTCGTGCGAACTCTTACAGTGGTAGACTAGCAGATGTAGGGGATGTAGGTTGGTACGGTCTATCACGTCGTAAGGTGCTAGCACTTCTGAAAGACTATGTCTCGGTCATCCGTTTCTCAAACACCATGTAGTGCGAGAAAACCAACGGAGGAGATCGAGTCTTGTGGGGAAAAGTGCGCAAACCTCTGCAGAGTGTACAAACTAATCATGATTAGCCGTGTCCCCGATTATGGACATCTTGAGTATCTAGTTTTTGGATTTTCATGTTGATCTCATCACGTTACTTTAATTAATTTTGTTGGGTGTTAATGATTACTTTTAATTGGGATTGAGAATGATGTCTACCATTCTCAATGTTTAACAACCACCATGATAGTTAACTAAAATTATTCCTTTGCAGTAGGGAAAAATTGGCTTTTCGCAAAAACATTATAACCATAGAGCTTTTCCACCAGCCATATATGCATGTAGTGATAGCCATTGTTCATCATTTTCTCTATGGTGTGAATTTGCCAGTACATTCAATGTACTGACCCGTTTCGGGCTGCAACGTCTCATGTTGCAGGTTTCTTACGACGAGTAAGTGATACGTTAGGGTTACGATTTCTACACTCAACTTTGCCGTTGGTGTTGATGGGAATCCACAACCTTGTTGCTTCCGCTTTATGGATTGAGGTAACAGTATTTACGTTACTTTATACATGTGATTTACCTCTGTTATAAATCCTTCGAGTACTGTGTGTGTCAGCATACCGATCCAGGGATGACACGTAAGCACAGAGACTTGATCCATTCGGGTCAGGTCGCTACATTTACAGTTTGTTAAAAGTACAGCCCATTTCAACCAACCGTTCAAAACAGAATTCAATAAAATTTCCCACATTTTGATGGGATCCGAAATATTTTTATCCCGAAATTTCTAGTCAGATTAAATACAATTTCAATATAAATTTATATTTCGTAAAAATCCAACGAAACATTGGGCTCACAACAATTAATGAAATTAAAATTTTCAATATCCAAAAATAATATTTTATATAGTAATTATGTGTTTGGTGCATTTTTTATAGTTACTGCCCAGTTTTTATAATTACACCCCATTTATTATTTCTTAAAGCCCATTTTCTTGTTAAGGCTAATGCATCCCTCCTAGGAAAGATTTGCAGCCCAGTGGGGCGGATAATAACAACTTGTCCTTGCCTGGGTATTCCTAAAAAAAGTATAGCTGGGCTATCCATTTTCAGCTTGGAAAAAAATTAATATCTGGGCTGGATATCTGGCCTGGGCTAGACATGCCACAGCCCGCCCAGTTAATACCTGCAGCGATGTTTTCGTTGTTGTCCAGCGGAGAAACATTAATATCTAGGCTAAACATCGCTTAAGAAAAACTCTGCAGTGCTCACACCTCAAAAACACAAATACTACTCGAGCTGCTTGGTCCCAGCTGTCGGCCGCTTCTTGTGCAATTCTCTCATTTATTGACTACATAGGTTGACAATGGTGTGGAACCGTGATGTGAGGAAGCAAAAAAAATTATAGTGTTATATACTAATAAGGAGGCACTTGCGTACGTGCGGCTATGGCCCTGGTGGGCCCCCACTATCATCCTCTCCAAGTAAAGTCATCTCCTCATCCTCATGTCCGTTGACCATGTTGACAACGCCAGACGGTGGCGCCACGACGAGTGCAAAAACTCGAAGGACGACGGAGAGGGCCTTGATACGTCTCCAACGTATCTATAATTCATGAAGTATTCATGCTATTATACTATCCTTCTAGGATGTTTTATATGCATTTATATGATATTTTATATGATTTTTGGGACTAACCTATTAACCTAGAGCCCAGTGCCAGTTTATGTTTTCTCCTTGTTTTAGAGTATCACAGAAAAGAAAACCAAACGGAGTCCAATTGACGTGCCACTTGACGGAGATCATTTTTGGACCAGAAGAAGCCCACGGAGTACCAGAAGCAGGCAAGAAGAGTCCCGAGCTTCCCACAAGGGTGGGGGCGCGCCCACCCCCCTAGGGCGTGCCCCTGCCTCATGGACAGCCCGGAGACCCCCCTGACGTGAAATCAATGCAAAACTCTTCTATATATACCCAAACTTCCGGAAAGAAACCTAGATCGGAAGTTCCGCCGCCGCAAGCCTCTGTAGCCACGAGAAGTCAATCTAGGCCCTCTCCGGCACCCTGCCGGAGGGGGCCATCATCATCGGTGGCCATGGAGGAGTATCCCGGAGGGGCCATCATCACCATGAAGGCCAAGGACCAGAAGGTGGAGACCATGCAGGAGGAAGCACAAGGGGGAGAACCTCTCCTCCTCTCTTCCGGTGGCGCCGGAGTGCCATCGAGAGGGGAATCATCGCCGCGGTGATCGTCTTCATCAACATCACCATCCTCATCTCTTTTACTCGGTCCACTCTCCCGCACCCCGCTGTAATCCCTACTTGAACATGGTGCTTTATGCCACATATTATGATCCAATGATGTGTTGCCATCCTATGATGTTTTGATTAGATATCTTTTATGTTTGGGTTGTTTGATGATCTAGATTGGTATGAGTTGTATGTTTTATTTTGGTGTTGTCCTATGGTTCCCTTCGTGTCGCGCAAGCGTGAGGGATTCCCGCTGTAGGGTGTTGCAATACGTTCATGATTCGCTTATAGTGGGTTGGTGAGTGACTGAAACACAAACCCGAGTACGAGGGATTGTTGCATATGGGAATAAAGAGGACTTGATACTTTAATGCTATGGTTGGGTTTTACCTTAATGATCTTTAGTAGTTGCGGATGCTTGCTAGAGTTCCAATCATAAGTGCATATGATCCAAGTAGAGAAAGTATGTTAGCTTATGCCTCTCCGTCATATGAAACTGCAATAGTTATCACCGGTCTTGTTAACAATTGCCTAAGACAATTCCGCACACCGGTCCACCATTATTCCACACTCGCTTTTTATAATATTTAGTAATATATTCTAACTTTATGATAACAACACCTACTTTTATGTTTTATCTCTCCGATACCATACAAAGTTATCCTCTTCATACCCACAACGTAGTTTTATTTCTCGTTGCTAGTTGGAAGCAAACGCTCGGTGTACGTAGAGTCGTATCGGTGGCAAATAGGGCTTGAGAGAATATTGATCTTACCTTTAGCTCCTTGTGAGTTCGACACTCCATACTAATCACTTCCACCTTTGGAAATTGCTACGATGATTCCCTGCACTTGGGGATTATCAAGCTCTTTTCTAGCGCCGTTGCCGGGGAGCAATAGCGTGGGGTTGATATTCTCGTGTGTGCTTGTTTGCTTTCTTCACTAAGTAGATTTTGTTTTTTTCTTTTCGTTTTTGTTTAGTTGTGGGTGAAACATACAGTTTTTTTTAAAGAATGAAAATACAAAAAAAAGTATTACTTGCCTCTCATGCCTAAAAAGTTTTTCAAAAAGAGAAGTGATTGGAAAGTTATGCATTGAAGAAGTGAGGGTCGACCTTGAGCACTTGTGTTCATGCTCACGGAAACAATGTAGAATTTTTCATGGAATTTTCTCTGCAAATAATTATCCCCTTGTATATATTGTATTATAAAAATAATGTGCCAAGCTTTGGTTTTAGGATGATTAGATTGCTTGTTTACTATGTGCAGAACAAAAACATAAACTTTGGCTGAAGTGCGTGAATTTACATTTTTTAATGGAAAGTAAAATGGGTCTGAAACTTTTTTCACATTACTTCTGTACAAAATTTTCAAATTTATTTCATAATTTTAGGAGTTACAGAAGTTTGCCAAACTTCCAGATTACTACAGACTGTCCTGTTTAAGACATATTCTGTTTTTGATGCATTGCTTGCTTGTTTTGATGAAACTATCGATTCCTATCAGTGGATTAAGCCATGGAAACGTTATATTACAGTAGCTATAATGAAAAAACAGAATATGAATTGGTTTGCAACAGTACTTATAGTAGTGATTTGCTTTGCTATACTAACGGATCTTACAAAGTTTTTGTTAAGTTTTTGTGGATGAAGTGTTCGAAGAATGAGGAGTTACCGATGTGATAAGAATAAAGAGAAGCAAGAGTTAAATCTTGGGGATGCCCAAGGCACCCAAGTAAATATTTCAAAGGATACTCAAGCATCTAAGCTTGGGGATGCCCCGGTTGGCATCCCATCTTTCTTCCTCAACAATTATCGGTATACCTCGGTTTTTGTTTTGTTCACATGATTTGTGTCCTTTGTGTTTTTCTTTTTCTTTAAGAACCATGCTAGCATGAAATAGCCCTGCATTGATTTATAGAATACTTCATGTGCTTCACTTATATCTTTTAAGAATGATCTTATAGAATTGCTCTTTGTGCTTCACTTAAATCTTTTGAGTATGGTGTTATAGAATGCTTCGTGTGCTTCACTTATACATTTTGAGCTTGGTTAATCTATATTAGTTGTAGAATGCTCCATGAACTTCACTTATATCTTTTGGAGTATGAATAATACTATCATTTAAAGTGGGTTTGGAAGAGTGTCAACTTTAGGAATTAGTGATCCCACGGTTTTGGAGGATGTTGAATCTTAGTGTGGTATTTATGAAATTGGATTTGGAAGAGTGTCAACTTCAGCTAGTAATGATTCCACTATTTCGGAAGAGGTTCCAATTGATTATGAGAAAAAAGTTGCCATTCCTGATGCTACTGAAAATTATTATGCGGGAGGAATACATGCTTGTAGGAGTTGCAATAATACCAAGTTTCCTCTCTATGTGCTTAAAGTTTTGAAGTTTTATTGTTTTGCCTTCCTATGCTAGTTGATTCTTGTTCCCATAAGTTGTGTGCTCACAAAATCCCTAGTCATAGGAAGTGGGTTAGATTTAAATGTGCTAGTCATATTCTTCAAGATGCTCTCTTTGTGTTTCAATTGTTATGTTTTATGTGAGCATCATTGAAACCATCATGCCTAGCTAAAAGGCATTAAAGAAAAGCGCTTCTTGGGAGACAACCCAATACTTACCCTTACTGTTTTTGTGTGCTTACATGATTAAGCTACTGTATTAATCATGTTTTATAGCTTTTGTTTCAATAAAGTGCCAAGTAAGACCTTTGGGAAGACTTGGGTGAAAGTTAATGTGATCTTGCTGTAAAAAACAGAAACTTTGCGCTCACGAGAATAGATGTCATTTTTTACAGAAGAGTGATTTTGAGTTAATTATTTTTGCAGAAGATTAATAGTCAAATTTCTCACTTCCACCAATTTATTTCATAATTTTTGGAGTAGCATAAGTATGGTTTATGTTCAGATCATTACAGACTGTTCTGTTTCTGACAGATTCTGTTTTCATTGCATAGTTTGCTTGTTTTCTAGTTTCTATGACTTATATTCCTCAATATAAATTGTAGAAATGGTATGGTACAGTAGGAATTGTGTGATAACAATTATGAAACTTGTCCTTAACAGTACCAAAGTGAATGGTTTACTCTTTATCATACTAACCTATCTCACGAAGTTGGGTTAAGTTTTGTGTGATTGAAGTTTTCAAGTTTTGGGTGAGATATCGATATGAGGAGAATAAGGAGTGGAAAGACCCTAAGCTTGGGGATTCCCAAGGCACCCCAAGGTAATATTTAAGGAATATTCAAGTACCTAAGCTTGGGGATGCCCCGGAAGGCATCCCCTCTTTCATCTTCAAAACTATCGGTATACCTTACTCGGAACTATATTTTTATTCGCATGATATGTGTTTTGCTTGGAGCGTATTTTCAATTTTACTTGCTGTTTGAATAAAATCATTGGATCTGAAATAAAGAATGAAAAAGAATCCTCCCGTGGCTAGTTAATTAATTGACTACTCAGTGTTCTTCACTCGTATCTTTTGGAGTAGTTTGTCATTTACTCATGTGCTTCACGTATATCCTATGAGTAAATGGTTGAATAAATTGAATGTCATAAATCTGAATTTATATATGTTCCGTATGCTTATAACATGGGGAGTAATGACTTCACACATAATAAGTATAGGTAGTAAACTTATTGAAAGTTAGCAAACGTAGAATTGGTCACTTGAACAATTCATAAAAGAATATTGAAGGAAGAGAGGTTTCACATATAAATACACTATCTTGGACACCTTTTATGATTGGGAGGACTCATTAAAATATGACATGCTAAAGAGTTGATGTTGGACAAGGAAAGACAACGTAATGGGTTATGTTTTCCTATATCTGAAATAAAGTATATTGTCATGGATCATCCAACATGTTGAGCTTGCCTTTCCCCCTCATGCTAGCCAAATTCTTTCCACCAAGTAGAGATACTACTTGTGCTTCCAAATACCCATAAAATAAGTTTTGCCATGAGATTCCACCGTATCTACCTATGGATTGAGTAAGATCATTCAAGTAAGTTGTCATCGGTGCAAGCAATAAAAATTGCTCTCTAAATATGTATGATTGATTGGTGTGGAGGAAATAAGCTTTATACGATCTTGTGATGTGGAAGAAATAAAAGCGACGGACTGCATAGTAAAGGTCCATATCACAAGTGGCAATATAAAGTGACGTTCTTTCGCATTAAGATTTTGTGCATCCAACCCTGAAAGCGCATGGCAACCTCTGCTTCCCCTGCGAAGGGCCTATCTTTTACTTTTATCTTCTACCTTATGGAAGAGTCTTGGTGATCTTCATCTTTCCTTTTTGCATTTTGTCCTTTGGCAAGCACAGGGTGTTGGAAGGATCATGATACATATATCTAATTAGATGTAAGTTAGCATGAGCTATTATTGTTGACATTACCCTTGAGGTAAAAGGTTGGGAGGCAAAACTATAAGCCCCTATCTTTCTCTGTGTCCGATTTAAACTCCATAACCACAAGTATTGCGTGAGTGTTAGCAATTGTGAAAGATTAAATGATAGTTGAGTATGTGGAGTTTGCTAAATCAAAGCTCTGACATAGACTCTTCCTGAAAATAGGATGAATTGCAATTGTTTGATGACTGAGAATATTGTTTGTTAGTTTTCAAGAAAGTTTATGATCTATACTTTAAACTTGTGACTTGCTTGTTACTTGATCATGAAAAGTTTTATGAGATGAGCTATTGTTATGACATAGAATGATGCTAGAAAAAGTGATTGGAATTATCATTGATCAAACTTGTGCACTTGCTAGCATTCACACTTCATAAATTATTTCTTTTGTCATTTACCTACTCGAGGACGAGCAGGAATTAAGCTTGGGGATGCTGATACGTCTCCAATGTATCTATAATTTACGAAGTATTCATGCTATTATACTATCCTTCTAGGATGTTTTATATGCATTTATATGATATTTTATATGATTTTTGGGACTAACCTATTAACCTAGAGCCTAGTGCCAGTTTCTGTTTTCTCCTTGTTTTAGAGTATCGCAGAAAAGGTAAACTAAACGGAGTCCAATTGACGTGCCACTTGACGGAGATCATTTTTGGACTAGAAGAAGCCCATGGAGTACCAGAAGCAGGCCAGAAGAGTCCTGGGCTGCCCACGAGGGTGGGGGGGGCGCCCACCCCCCTAGGGCGCGCCCCACTGCCTCGTGGACTGCCCGGAGACTCCCCTGACGTGAAATCAACGCAAAACTCTTCTATATATATACCCAAACTTCCGGAAAGAAACCTAGATCGGAAGTTCCGCTGCCGCAAACCTCTGTAACCACGAGAAGTCAATCTAGGTCCTCTCTGGCACCCTGCTGGAGGGGGCCATCATCATCGGTGGCCATGGAGGAGTATCCCGGAGGGGCCATCATCACCATGAAGGCCAAGGACCAGAAGGTGGAGGCCATGGAGGAGGAAGCACAAGGGGGAGAACCTCTCCTCCTCTCTTCCGGTGGCGCCGGAGTGCCATCGGGAGGGGAACCATCGCCGCGGTGATCGTTTTCATCAACATCACCATCATCATCACCATCCTCATGTCTTTTACGCTGTCCACTCTCCCGCACCCCACTGTAATCCCCATTGTATGTTTTATTTTAGTGCTGTCCTATGGTGCCCTCCGTGTCACACAAGCGTGAGGGATTCCCGCTGTAGGGTGTTGTAATACGTTCATGATTCGCTTATAGTGGGTTGGTGAGTGACTGAAACACAAACCCGAGTAAGAGGGATTGTTGCGTATGGGAATAAAGAGGACTTGATGCTTTAATGCTATGGTTGGGTTTTACCTTAATGATCTTTAGTAGTTGCGGATGCTTGCTAGAGTTCCAATCATAAGTGCATATGATCCAAGTAGAGAAAGTATGTTAGCTTATGCCTGTCCCTCATATGAAACTGCAATAGTGATCAGCGGTCTTGTTAACAATTGCCTAGGACAATTCCGCACACCGATCCACCATTATTCCACACTCGCTATTTATAATATTTAGTAATATATTCTAACTTTATGATAACAACACCTACTTTTATGTTTTATCTCTCCGATACCATACAAAGCTATCCTCTTCATACCCACAACATAGTTTTATTTCTCATTGCTAGTTGGAAGCAAACACTCGGTGTACGTAGAGTCGGATCAGTGGCAGATAAGGCTTGAGAGAATATTGATCTTACCTTTAGCTCCTTGTGGGTTCGACACTCCATACTTATCACTTCCACCTTTGGAAATTGCTATGATGATTCCCTGCACTTGGGGATTATCAGGCCTCGTGGGCCCTACGGGTGGTCTGATACAGCGCCCGCTGCTCATTCGGGAAGCCAGGATCATGGGGCCACATGTCCGCGACGACATTGTCGTTCGCTTGTTCAACGGTGCTCGTTGAGGAGACAGAGGTTGCAGCACAGGTCCTCCTGCGCTGGTAGCTCTTCCGCCATTAGGGTGTCGAAGTGCGGCTGCACCTGCTCTATGGTGAACACGGCATGAACTGGCTTGGACAGTGGCGCCGACTCCTGGTCGGAAGCTACGTCCATCGTCTAATTGTTGTCGCTCAGCTCGGCGAGCTAGCTGGCGAGCCAGCATGTCCAGCTGCTGGACCGACCCTTTGCCAATCACAAGTCTGACTGCCCTGGCCCACCCAGACCGCCTCCCTCGCCCGCGCGCACTTTCCACCCGAAATGGTCAGCACCGCCCGCCCTGCTTCCCGGTGCAGGCGATTGCTTCGCCTTCAAACGACACAAGTGCCGTCCGTCAGTCCTTCTGCCGCCCACATTAATGATATGTGGTTGCCGAGGCGGCTACTCCGGTGCCACACGTCCGTCCCTCTGCCGCCCACCATTGCTATATAAACTGCTGCGTCGGCCATAGCCGCAGTCATCCGCATCTGTTCCCTTTATCCTGTCCACACCACTACTGCCCACCATGGCTTCCTCGCGCCCCAGCGCTCTTCAGGACGGGCGGACGATGGACCACAAGGAGATGGCAGCCATTGCTGCCGACTGGCTGGCCAGCAGGCAGCCGGAGGGCAACGGTGTCCCAATGGAGAACATGCTAGTCGACGATCCGGCGCCAACCCCCTCCTCCGCGCCATCCTCGCTGGTGCATTGCACCATGACCATCGGCGAGGCCCGTGCCCAATATATGGACACGGTGAGGCAGAAGCGTGAGGAGCAGTTCCGGTAGGCGCAGGCCGACGCCGCCTACAACCACCATCTCCTCCAGGAGCACTTGCAGGCAAAGGAGCAGATCGCCACGGAGCGGGCGGAGCAGGAGGCGCTGCTCGACTCGTAGCGCTCCGCCCGCGAGGGCCGCCTCAAGCGCTGGCGGTATCGCATGCGGGTGGCGGAGGCTGCGGCCACCTACAAAGAGGGCGATGAAGCGAGCGAGGCGCTGTTTGGCGAGACTGAGGACGCGGCAGAGGATAATGCTGGCTCCGACGAGTCCCCGCTCCGCTGGCGTCGAGGAGGCCCTGCTCCGTCGAGGCCCCGCAGCGCCAACAACGAGGCAGAGGACACCGCCGGCTCCGTCGAGTCCCCACCCTGCCGGGAACGAGGGGGGGGGGATTTCCCTTGCTCCGCCGAGGCGCCGCCCGCCGGCAATGAGACAGAGGACATCGCCGGCTCTGCCGAGGCCCCGCCTTGCTGCCAGTGAGGCTGCGCCACACAGAAAACGAGGAAGAGGAACACGGTAGGTCGCCACCGCTCGGGTCCAAGTAAGGCCACCGCTGCTACCCTCCGGTTCAAGCCAAGCTAGGCTGGTTGACCACTGATGGCCGGTTAGCTTCTTGGCGGCGACGTGGAGTCGGAGAGCTATGTTGGAGAAGGACGATGCTTCTACTTAACTGCTGGTGCAGTTGGTTGACTGACACGTGGGCCCAATAGGCATCTGGGCCACATGTAAGTTATGCAACTGCACCTGCAGTTAAGTCACTGAAGCTTCTGTTCGGCTCAGCCGGACATAGGTGGGTAGCTTCGATAATTAATTATACCTCCAGCGCACCCCTTTTTAGTTGAAGAATGTATGAAATGTAATGAAATCTGGCATGTTTATATGAAATACAACTGTGTATGTATGAATTTATTTCGATTAGTTCAAATTCTTGTATCACTGGCATTGGATGAACATGCAAAACAATACGTACTAGCATTATTCCCAGGGTGATCACCTCGTTTGCAGCAGTTTCACATGTACTCCCTCCGGTCATAGTCTGCATACAAGTTTTGTCTGCAGTCAAAGTATCTCTACTTTGACCAATCTTATAGAAAAAAGTATGCACTTTCACAATGTGTGAAGTAAAAAGGAACTGAAGGAGTACAAAGAGTTTAAGCAGCCTTTTAGCGTTCCTGTACTTTGCAATCAAACGCACAGGCCTAGCAATTCATAGAGAACATTCAAAACAATCGATGACTATGGATCTCAGCGATTCACATGTCAGAGCCAATATTTACTTCACAACTAAAGAATAAAGAAAAAAGGATCGACCCTGCTGACAGCAAAGGGCGTCCCATTCGAAAATATCAAACGCATGTCTTCTTGCTAAAATCAATGAGAAAAATTTGACAAGGTTTTCCCATTCCAAAATATCAAATGCCTACGATTGTGGAATGGGCAGGGTTTGCCATCAGTTTGGACACTGACATGGCACCTCGTGCTAAAGAAACCAGCTGTTCTTTTTGTGCAGTTCCACCAAAATCAAGCAAATTCGCGCTTAGCTTGTATGATTTCGCCCTTATATGTTGCAACGCCTTGAACTTATCGACACCTCCTTTCTTGTGGTGGAAATGAATGATTCGATGTATTCATGAACATTTTGTGCAGTTCCCATTGAAATCAAGCTCAGCACCCCTGTTTGCACAAATACAAAAAAAGTGATTAGTATAAAGCAAACTGTACTATGAATTAACAGTTTAAACAGGCACTTACATGGTCCATGTAGAGCACACTTTTAGAAAAATGGAACTCACCGGAAACAATCCTAGAACAACATTGTACTCGCGCATCACAACAAGAAAATGGAGATTTGTCAGTCCTTCTGAGCTAAAGTTAGTTTGGTCTTGTGGGGAGTAATGTAACCATCCTTCAACTGCTCCTTCTGATGAGAAGATAGACAGGGCTTCTTCATCCTGGCATAATTGGAACTAGTCACTTCGCGTACTCCATATTCTTCTTCAGAGGAGGATGATCCTGTTGTGCAAAGACAAGAGGACAACTAAATGCTAGCATCCCTGTTTGCTCGAAAAAAAGGAAGGAAATATTTAAAATAGCACAGACGAAGCACTTCTCAAGGACAATACCACTTTTTCATGACAGTATCTAAACAGTAGCACAACACCAATAGAGATGACAAAGCTCAATCATATGGATGAAATCAGTTTGCGAGTACCAACCTTTGTCAGGAGGCTTATTGTGTAGAGCATACATATGAAGCACTTCTCCGGAACCATCTGTTGCTATCTACTGTGGTGGCCATGCTTACTATATACTCCTCGATTAGTTTAATGTTTCCAACATCTTCTTGTGCAGTTCCACTAAAATATATGGTATCTTCAAAGAAGATCCCTGTTTGCACAAGTAGAGATAATTACGTATTACATTAAGAGTGGCATCAAATCAGTGGCAAAACAATTGCTCGTTCCAGCCATAGCAATAAATTAAGATGCAAAACTATATCATTACTTGTGTCATCATAGTTCCAGTGCTTCATTATAGCACCAGGAGTTGATTTTTGTTTTTCTTCCACTTGTTCTTCCGCTTCATCACTTGGTTCAATAACATACAAGCTTCGCCTTCAATGTAAGATTTGACATGTCAATTAGGTTGCATAAGTATAGCACTAAAAATGACATTAATTTTCTGATGAAAGTGGCAAAATACAGGCCAACAGTTGTGAAATATCCTTATCTTACCTCAATGGGATATTACGATGCACATACAGATTGGAAGTCTTGTCTCCATTTGTGCAGTTCACTAAAATCAAGCAACATTACCATACAAGTAGCACAACATATGAAAGCACATTGCAGAATCATGTGAAAGAAGGCTAGTACTAACCTCTCATGACGTGGAATTCAAACAACTCACAAGAAGAAGATCTGAACCAAATTTGCCAACACGGATAGGAAGTAAGATCTCCTCTTGTGCATTTCCACTAAGATCAAGCAATCAAGAAACGTTGTCGGTGTGACATTTTGGTTGAACTGCACAAAACACTCTTAAAACAAAAGTTTTTTGTGCAGCGCAACAAAAGGTCACAATGTCAACAAGGTGAAGTAGATAACCCTGTTTACATAGAGGTGCAAAGGAAACAACTAGTGGTCAATAACGGTGGATGACACTGAAGCCAACAAAAAGAAGCATCTACCTTATCTAAAAGGGAAAGAAAGCAAGACAGTAGCATTTCTCAAACGGTGGCATTGATTTATATTAACAGAGATGTTATATTAACAATAAAATTTGTTAAACATGTAATTTGCTTTTAACTCTGGCATTGCATCAATTTTCCAGCGGCATTATTAGAGGGTGTTTGTTTACAGGGACATTTTGGTGGAGGGACTATAAAAACTCCATGTCAGTCCAATCTAAACCAAACAGGAGGGACTTTTAGGGACTAAAAGTGGGCATTTGGGACTAAAGAAAGAAGACCCCGAGGGAGAGTCTTTTTGGGACTTTTTCCAACAGTTGCCCCTACCACGCAACGCACCTTGTCTATATTAGTTCATTACTAGGGGTAACATGGTCTTTTAGCATGTCATTTAATAACCTCTAGTCCATGTTTAGTCCCTGGAACCAAGCAGGTAGGGACTACAGAGTTTTTAACCAAACAGGGCCTTAGATTAACAACAACTAAAGAGTTGCACGGGACAATGGACGCACCAGCACCATGTGCATCTACTGATGTACTGGGGTGATGCAAAGTCTGTTGCAACAACGAACAAACAACCAAGGAGCATATTTGTGTTGGTCCCAGTTTTTTTATCTTTAGACACCTTTCCCTATGTGACCGCAGCAAATCTAGTCCTGCTCAAACTCTACAGCCTTGTCCCACAAAACAAAAGATCAGTTTGTTATAGATGTGCGTACTGCGTTTGTCATTGTTTTCCCTTGTCGACCAACCTAGGTGCTGGATAGCCAGTATGTACTAGTACTTTCCCCACTTCCTTTGCTCTTTGAACCACGTCCTAGATTTATGCTATACAACTTTCCCCACTACTTTCCCCCATTCCTGTCCTCTTTGAGCCACGTCTTAGATTCATGCGATACAACTTTCCACACTACTTTCCCCCTTCCTTTCCTTTTTGAACCACGTCCTATTTCATGCTATACAACTTTTCCCACTCCTTTCCCCCATTCCTTTCCTCTTTGAACCACGTACTAGATTCATGGTATACAACTTTCCCCACTACTTTCCTGTTTGGTCCAACACCTAGATTCGAGTGCAGAAGCGGAAAAAGCCCACATGCAGCTAGAGCAATGCATGTGGAGAAAGTAAATTATACCTTAAGGTTCTTGGGGTGTGGTTCGGTGGGCGACCGAAGGCCGTTCGACCCACACTATGTACGACGGTGAAGAAGAAGGGGTCGGAGGCCCTCTTGCGCCACCGCTGGGTGAAAGTGAACAGCTGCGCCGGTAGTGGATTCCCTCCCTCGCCGACGGCGACATCGTTAAGCCTCCTTCCCTTCCCGGCAGACGGATCCTGCCGGCTCTTTGACCAGTAGTGAGGGAAGAGAGAGAGGCCAACAAAGTCTTGTTTAGATCTGGAGAGGGTGAGAGAGTGTGAAGAGAGCAACTACAAGCAGACCAGCAGTGAGGGGAGAGAGAGAGGCTAACGAAGTCTTGTTTAGATCTGGAGAGGGTGAGAGAGTGTGAAGAGAGCAACTACAAGCGCTGAGGCTCCAACATGTATATATATACCGGAGAGAGTGTGAAGAGTGCAAACCCTAGAAAACCACCGCCGAGGCTGCAGCTTATACGTGATGAGGTGATTATACGGTCACTACAAGATTGTGTCGCTCCGTATCCATCCATTTTGACCAATCAAAGAATCCTCCTGGCACCGCCCCAGATCACTTTATCTCTCTGTCATGCGGGGCCTACCTGTCATTGGGTCGAAGAAAGAAGTCGAATAAAAACAAAATTATGCTCAAGTGTAGTTATCGAACCTGAAACCTCAAGTTTGATGAGCGAACAGGCTAACCAGCCACACCACCCCCACGTTATGTTTAACGAGAGGAAAATAACCTTTAATACATTCCTGCATTCGTGTGACAAGCATGCTGTGTTCTTTTTTGCGTGGGAGTCATTGGGATTTAAAGCGGTGTATCTTACCTCACACATCTCACTACTGCTCGTGAACACTGTCCAATTGATCCCTCTGTTCGCTCATGTACTATTTTGAGTGAATCCGTATTATAACATGCACACAATTTTGGACACTTGTATTCGACCTAAGTCAGTGTGCCACCGTATCTCGTACTACTCCCTCCGTCTAGGTGTGATAAGTCACGTTAGAAGTTGTAGCGGGACCAAGGTGCAAGTAGATTTTTTTCGAAACGAGGTGCAAGAAGATTGGAGGAGAAGGAGAAACTTGACCGGTCCTTCCTCCAATCAAAGCCCTGATTTCTGTCTCTAAACGCAACAATTAATCACAACAACTAAGAGATGCCGTTTTAGCTACCATGCAGGGCCACATATTAACACATTCATGCATCAACGCGTAGTTGCGCTCCATGCATTGGGTTTTCAGGGAAGATAACAAGGCAGAGTAAGGAGCGCTTGGTTACATTGCGAGGCTGGTCATAGTGGTGAGTAACTTGGACTAGTAACATGCATATGTTACTAGTCTATGTTACTACTTTCATAGTAGGTAGTAACATATGGATGGTAACATGCAAGTCTTCATTAATTGAGATATAGCCTCATTTTACCTCGGATTGTGTGTGTGTGTGTGTGTGTGTTTAACAGCATGTGTGTGCTAGAGAGAGCGACACATCGACCTACTCCTACAGAGAGATGGTGTGTAGTGTACGATTTAGCCGTGAGAATCGGTGCATCCTCTCATTTCCGGGCGTCCGGTCGGGACAGGCGGGACAGCTGCCACGCCCGCTCCAAACCAGCCTGGCCCACCCAAAGCCCCTACAGCACCCGCGCGCGCTTCTCAGTGCCGCTCCAAAGAATCGGTGCCGCATTCATGCTCGGGCAGAGCGGACGCGACCTCTCACTGGCGCCTGCGTTGAAGGGAGAAGCGGATTCAAGAGTGATGGTTGCTTCATCCGTCCAACTTACTGCCGGGTCTATGTGATTTGACGGCTCATTGGTCATTATTACTAAGGTGGTAGGACTGCTGAATGTCCCACGCTTTCGGCGAAAGGAGGCACTACTAGATTACAATTTTCTCCACTCAGCAGAGGAGTGCGAGAGCAGTGAAAACACACAGGCTCAGTGATTACATGGCCCACCTCACACTATCACCATATTTTCTGGGCACCGTGCGACACCTAAGTCTTTACATAGTACTAATATAGTACGTACTGTAATTTATTAGCGAGAGAAATTTGTACAATGCTATGAAGCTTCCAGCTTCTGTTTCATGTATCTTGCGTCCAAGGTTTCCTGTTGCAACATTTCATCAAATACAAAGGAGACTAACATGCATGTTATTGCATCTCAATGATTGACAGATCATAGCCAATATGTACTCCCTCCGTTTCAAAATAAGTGTCTCAACTTTATGCAAACTTTAGTACAAAGTTGTACTACTACTAAAGTTGACACTTATTTTGGAACAGAGACAACTAAAGAAAAAAGACTCATGCAGTCCCTAGCCCTTGAACCGTAAACCCTAACCAGGCTTTAATTTGTTGGCAACGTCGGAGCTTCCTAAGAAATGAAGTTTGCAACCTTTGACCATCGGATCATTTTGTGCAGTTTCACCAAAATCGAGATGAGCATCCCTGTGGCAAAGAAATTGGAGAAGTGTGATTAGAATAAGATTACTGGGACTAGTTGATGAGGCATAAACTCGTCACAAATACAGTACGTAGAAGCCAGTAGAGGTATGTGCGGGGCAAAGAAGTAGAGAAATATCCACATGGAGTGATGTGGGCAGCTGGAGCAGTGGTGCAAGCCGGCTGTAAAGGGAGTTGTACCTGAGGGATGTCGGGACGTAGCTCAACCTAGAGGAGGGCGGCGGGAGGAGGCAACTGTCCACGCCGCAGAAGTGAGCAATGGACGAAGCAACCTCACCGGCTTTGTGAGAGAGAACGGCGGGGACCCCTGATCGGGACGTGCCGACAGTGGGTTTTCGCCATCGGCAACGGCGATCGCATGTACTCTAAGTATCCACCCCTTCCCTCGGCGGACGTGGTCTAGTGGGATGTTAGAGATGTGGCCGCAGTCGTTTTGTGCGAGAGAGTGTGAAAACTAAAGAGAGCAACCCCAGCAAGCAACCGTGTAGGCTTGATACATCTCCGTCGTATCTACTTTTCCAAACACTTTTGCCCTTGTTTTGGACTCTAACTTGCATGATCTGAATGGAACTAACCCGGACTGACACTGTTTTCAGAACAATTGCCATGGTGTTATTTTTGTGCAGAAACAAAAGTTCTCGGAATGACCTGAAACTTCACGGAGATTATTTTTGGAAATAATAAAAAATACTGGCGAAAGAATCAAGGCCAGGAGGCCCACACCCTGTCCATGAGGGTGGGGGCGCGCCCCCTGCCTGGTGGGCCCCCTAGTGCTCCACCGACCTCAACTCCAACTCTATATGTTCACGTTCGGGGAGAAAAAAAATTAGACAGAAGGATTCATCGCGTTTTACGATACAGAGCTGCTGCCAAGCCCTAATCTCTCTCGGGAGGGCTGACCTGTAGTCCGTTCGGGGCTCCGGAGAGGGGGATCCGTCGCCGTCGTCATCATCAACCATCCTCCATCACCAATTTCATGATGCTCACCGTCGTGCATGAGTAATTCCATCGTAGGCTTGCTGGACGGTGATGGGTTGGATGAGATTTATCATGTAATCGAGTTAGTTTTGTTAGGGTTTGATCCCTAGTATCCACTATGTTCTGAGATTGATGTTGCTATGACTTTGCTATGCTTAATGCTTGTCACTAGGGCCCGAGTGCCATGATTTCAGATCTGAACCTATTATGTTTTCATGAATATATGTGAGTTCTTGATCCTATCTTGCAAGTCAATAGTCACCTACTATGTGTTATGATCCAGCAACCCCGAAGTGCCAATAATCGGGACCACTCCCGGTGATGAACGTAGTTTGAGGAGTTCATGTATTCACTATGTGTTAATGCTTTGGTCCGGTACTCTATTAAAAGGAGGCCTTAATATCCCTTAGTTTCCAATAGGACCCCGCTACCATAGGAGGGTAGGACAAAAGATGTCATGCAAGTTCTTTTCCATAAGCACGTATGACTATATTTAGAACACATGCCTACATTACATTGATGAATTGGAGCTAGTTCTGTGTCACCCTATGTTATAACTGTTGCATGAATAATCGCACCCGACATAATTCTCCATCACCGATCCAATGCGTACGAGCTTTCCACATATTGTTCTTCCCTTATTTACTTTACCGTTGTCACTATTACAATTACTACAAAGCTACTATCACTATTACTTTTGCCACCGTTACCGCTACTATCATACTACTTTGCTACTAAATACTTTGCTGCAGATATTAAGTTATCCAGGTGTGGTTGAATTGACAACTCAACTGCTAATACTTGAGAATATTCTTTGGCTCCCCTTGTGTAAAATCAATAAATTTGGTTTGAATACTCTACCCTCGAAAACTGTTGCGATCCCCTATACTTGTGGGTTATCAAGACTATTTTCTGGCGCCATTGCCGGGGAGCATAGCTCTATTCTTTGAGTCACTTGGGATTTATATCTGCCGGTCACTATGAGGAACTTGAAAGACGAGAAAACCAAAATTTATCCCTCAACTACGAGGGGAGGTAAGGAACTGCCATCTAGCTCTGCACTTGATTCACCTTCTGTTTTGAGTAAGCTTGCGACACCTAAACCTGCTTCTGCTATTCATTCTGATATGTCGCATGTTATTGATGATGCCACTTCTGCTATGCATGATACTTATGATGAAACTACTTCTATGCTTGATACTACTGTGCCACTTGGTGAATTTCTTGATGAACAACTTGCTAGGGCTAGAGAGAATGCAATTATTGAAACTGATAATATTGATGAAAGTGATGATGAAGATTCTCCCCCTAGATATGAATTGTCTGTTGTGCTTAAGGGTTATGTTATGGATGAAGAAACTGCTAGAGACTTTCTTGTTTGCAATGATAGAAGTCATATTAAGAAATTATTAGCTAAGCTGAAAGAAAAAATCGTTGAATGCTAGAATGAAATATGATCCTGCTTATGCTACTTCACCTATCTTTATTACTGATAAGGATTATGATTTCTCTGTTGATCCTGATATAATTACTTTGGTTGAATCTGATCCTTTCTATGGCTATGAATCTGAAACTATTGTGGCACATCTTACTAAATTAAATGATATAGCCACCCTGTTCACTAATGATGAGAAAACTGACTACTATTATATCCTCAAATTATTTCCACTATCATTAAAGGGTGATGCTAAGATATGGTTTAATTCTCTTGATCGTGGTTGTGCCCATTGTCCCCATGATATGATTTATTACTTCTCTGCTAAATATTTCCCCACGCATAATGTCGTGGAGTTGTCACGGCAGATGTCCTAGCAAAAGGACTTAGTCGTGGAGCCATCGCAACGGGTTAACTTGAAGGGGTTAAAGCGGACGCAAGGACACAGTGTTATACTAGTTCAGCCCCTTCGATGAAGGTAAAAGCCTACGTCTAGTTGTGATGGGATTGATGTGTTTCGAGGGCTAGGGAGCAATAAGCTTCGCCTAAACCTCGAGTTGTTGTTGTCTGTCCCTAAACCGTCGTCGGGTCGTCCCCTTATATACACGGGTGATGCCCGTCGGTCTACAAAATCCCAACCTCCGGTTCATAAACGTGCCCGGGTTGGTCTCTCTATTCCTAACTTACAATGCAAGTTTACCTCAGGCCGGTTTACGGCCATAAACCTTTAAACCGATTATAGGACTTGGGCCCTTCTATTTCTCCTTGGGCTTTAACATCTTGGGTCCATTGACGGAGCTAACCCGGGCCCTGTAGGCCGGTTTACCCCAAATAGCAATATCCCCAACATTAGGCCCCAGATTGATTTGAACAGGTTCATGTCAATCCTTAATAAGAATTTCTGTCTTCAAATGTCTTCTAGTAACTGTTAAACCGCCGTTTCGTCGTCTCCTCTTGCTGCTGTAAACCGATATGACGTCAGCACAAAGTTACCATTTGTTTTTGCTAAATCCGCAATAATCAAGGCGACAGCTGGGCTCCCGAAATCACCGGCTCCTGGATTCGCGCGCCTGGCACGCGCGCCGCGCCTTATAAATAGGACTAGAAGGCCATATTCCTTTCCTCCCTTTCGTCCCCTTCTTCGTCTTCCTCGCGACTCAGACTTCGGAGCTCCGCCGCCGCCGTCAGCTACTGCATCAACTCAGGCCGCTGCATCAACCTGACCGGACCAGAGTACCGCGGCGACCCTCCGCATCCGTTTGGATCCCGGTAAGGCTCCTGTTCTTCTTGCTTTAGATCTGTTTTTGGGTTCGTCATCCTTATCCTGCCATTGTTCATTGTTCATCTCTATAGCAAGTTTTTGTGAACAGATTATGATACTTATATTGTGATTTGTAGTCACTCTCAGTATTCGCCATAAATCTGTACTCATCTCCTTAGATCCCACTCATTTCCCTGCTTGTCGAACTTGTGTTGTTCTGCTGCGAGCCAAACCTCATATTTTTACTTCTTTTTTGCCCTAGCTGTAGATCCATTGTTTTGAAAGAATCCGCACGGGATCTGTTTCTGCTTTCATATTCATAACTGTTAGATCTGGTCGGTTTAACCTTTAGCAGAGCGAACAACCCAAACTATATATCCATTAGTCCCCTTGATGAACCGCCAGATGATATCATTCTAGATAACTCCGGTCTATATAAGAGCATCTTCGGCTTACAATCACACCTGTTCTCAAACCGGAATACCTTTGTCTTGTAGATTTCCTCATGGCAAAACAGGTATACGAATGCAACTGGGTTCCCTCTCGCATCACCGAGACCCAATTAAACAACTTAGTTCTGACTGGCGCCTTGAGTAGCAAAAATGCCATCCATTGGAGGGTTCCAGGGAATGAATGTCCTCCTACCCCACAGGAAGGAGAAGTTGTTGTGTTTGCGGATCACCTGGCCCGGGGCTTTAATCCACCCGGTTCAAAATTTTACCAGGACGTCCTGGCTAATTTTAAGTTGCGCCCACAAGATGTTGGTCCAAACTCAGTCACGAATATCTGCCATTTTCAAGTGCTTTGTGAGGTGTACTTCCAGGAAGAACCTACTGTAGAGTTGTTCCGAGACTGTTTTCATTTGAACCGACGTACTGAATTCACCGACGGCCCTAATATGGAACTGGGTGGTATGGCGATTCAAAAGAGGAAAGAAGTGACTTATCCTCACGCCAAGCTACATAGTCATCCGCAAGAATGGAATCACACTTGGTTCTATTGCAAGGATACTTCCCCTGCTGAAGAAAATCCTCTGCCTGGCTTCCGTCCAGAGAGACTTAGCAATACACACCCCTTCCCCCCAAGGCTAACCGCCAAAGAGAGGAGTAAGTATGCCCCTCAACTGTCCAAGCTCAGAGCCTTCATGGCTAACGGTTTAACAGGAGTAGATCTTGCCCGTTGCTGGATTTCATGGAGTATCCTGCCCCTTAGTATCCGCTCCGGTTTAATGTGCAAATACACGGGCCGGGTTAATGATCCTTTGAGGCACTGCAACATTCAGCTGACGGAGGACGAAGTTACTGAAGCTGTGAAAAAGATGCTGAATGAACCGGAATATATTTGCGCCCGAACCGGCCTGCTTCCCTTTTGTGCTACAAATAAACCACCTGCTGTAAGCATCTCACCTCTGTTTGTTATAGAATTTATGATCTCCTTATATGTGTACTGTTAACTCCAATCCTTTCTGAAACAGGGAGATGATCCGTTTTGGAGCAAGAAGCTTCAAGAGCCAACCGAAAAGGTAACCCGACCCAAAACAAGGGTGAAGAAGCCTGCTCAGAAGAAAAGGAACACCGCTTCCTGTACCCCGGAATTAGATGAGGATGATGTGGGTAATCCGGACCTTGAGGTAGACCTCGATTCAGTTGGCTTACTTTTTACACGTCTTATTGATGATGATATTTGTCAGGACGACGCTGAAGCGAGTAATGCTGAAGGCCCAGAGGTAACTATTCTTTCTTCTGATACAGTTCCTTTGCCTTTGAAAAAACCCCGCCAAGCAAACCGGAAAGTTAAATTTTCTCATCCTCTTGCTTACTTGGATCCCAAATTTCTTGTGAAGACCCAGCAACATGAAGCTCGTCGCACCACCCGGCATAGTGGCCAGGTAGTTACCTCCGCCGGTTTACCGAACATCCCGGTTCGGAAACGCCGCTCAGAGGTCTCCGATTTATGCGCTAGCTTTCCTCCTAAAGCAGGTTTAATTCGTCAGCCTCTTAATCCATCTGACTCCGATTATCAGGTCACTTCCCATTCATCTTCTGGTGAATCTTCAGCCACTCAACTGCCACCGCTAAAGACAGTTATTGGGTAAGTTGGACCGATCACAACATATTTCCATATGGGTTCCTTAATCCATCTTACACCGTTCTTTCAATCTTTGGGTCTCTCCCAGGGCTAAACCTAGACCGAGCAAGAAGGCTCGTCTGGATAATCCGGCCGAAGGAACTGCCGCTCCTGAACCGGAGAAAACTCCTGGTGCTGATGCTCTAGTTCGTGAAGACATTCAGAATTATCTACCTCCACAAGATGACGCCTATGCTGAAGAAAGGCCTACCAATCCTGCCAGCCATACCGATCAGCCTGCCAGTCCTGTTCGAGTTGAGGAATTCGTCCACCCTTCTGGAACTGTTGCTAAACCGACAGTGCCAATGCAGAGCAGCGATTCCAAAGATGATGATGTTGTGATTACCGGCATTGGTCGCTCGGAACCGGGGAACTCTGCCACCTTAGCCAAGCATACTGCTAAGGAAGAAATATCGGCCATAAAGGGCAAATGGGACGTTGATTCCTTAGCGTATGCCGCTTTAAGCGCCCAAGATCTTTATTCTGGGTACCTGAACCGACTATACACCAGTCGCGATTATGAAGCTGGCATGATCAGGATGATGAAAGAAAAACTTGAGGTAACTCTCTTGTGCTTCATTCTATTGCAACTTTAGCTTCTCAATTTCTTCCAATCCGAGATGGTAATCCGAATCATGCTGCCTTGACAACCAAGGTCCGGTTTGATAAAAACAGGGCTTCAACATAGGTCGTAACCAGAAAACATCATCAAATAACCATTAGCCCCCAAGTGCCAAGTTTAAATACTTGTATTAATCTTGGGACTTTTGTAATGTAAAACATGCGTTAAGATCAAGTACGCATTAGCCCCCAAGTATCGAGCACATAACTTGCTTGTGTGGTTGATACTTCCAAACCGTGCAATATTTTCTGAACACTGCTGATGACCTGCTGCAGGGGGATCTGAAGACCAAAGAGAAACAAGTCTCGGACCTTCAGGAAATCCTAAAAACCCAGCAGGCTGAAACTGCAAAAGCGAAGGAAGAATTGACCAATGCCTTAAAAGTTATGGAACAGCTGAAAGAAAACCGCCAAAAGGAACAAGCTGATTGGGCTACTGAAAAGGCTCTTTTGATTAAAAGGGCTGAAAATGCCGAAGCTGCTCTCAAACCGGTGGTTGATGAATTATCCACCATAAAGCGACAAATACACTCCATGACCTCTGCCGTCTTTGGTAAATTTCTTTCGATGCCCTTCCTCCAATTTGCACCTTGTCTGCTATATCCTATGTCCGGTTTCTAATCCATCTTGAAACACTGCAGGCACACGTATTGGACACTTGGGTTCTGATGTGCGGATGAAACTCAAAGCTGCTTATACTTTGATTGAACAGTTGTATACCGGAGCACAGAGAGCTATCACCACTGCATCGCATAACAACCCCGCACCGTCTCTGATTCAAGACACGTTAAAAAGGTTATCCATGCTTCCTGCCCGGATTGAAGAGTTAAAAAGATCAGCTGCCCGAACTGGAGCCATCACTTCCTTGATCCGGGCCAAAGCGTGGGTACCAGACTTTGATCCTGTCGAAGCGGCACAAGAATATCCCAGCTTGAAAGAAGACGGTTCAGATTTCGGCGAAAATGACCTGAGGGCGATAAACCGGGCGGTGCGCCCCCTAGCTTGTCAATTGGCTGAAGAAGCAGATCTGACACATTATCAGGCCCAATATGATAACCAGAACAAGCGAGTAGCTGCCCCGATCCCTGAAGCGGAAAACCTTATTCCTCCAATCCGTAAGCATACCTACGCCCCTGACATTGAACCGTCTTTGCTGATTCATGAAGAAGCTGTCTTTCAAGCGTTAATGGGAATCGACTGGACCACTGCTGATTTCCAGCCAATGGGTAGCCATGAGAAGGCTGAAGCGGCGCAAGATGATCCACAACCTTCGAATCGAGGCGGCGAACAGGCGTAATCAAAGCTCCGGTTCACCTTAATTGGTGACGTTAATCCGTCAAAAAACAATATATTCAGGCACTACGCTGCCTTGTAATAAGATAGTTAATACCTCTGCCTTTGAATGCGCCTTTGTACACGGGTACTGATGCCCTTGCCATGACTTTTTCCAACTTGTGCTTCCTGTCTTTACTGGGTACAAAGGACGGTCTTTCGACCATACGAACCGTGCTGCGCCTTTGCCAAACCGGGCAACTTGCCTCCGGGTTAAAAAACGGACCAGGCTGTGTCAGCTGAATCGGTTTAAAAATATTTGTCGTTCCAAAGAACAAAAACACCACGAGAAGGAAGATAACAAACAACCAAATACGAGAGAAAACGCAATAGTAAAACGCATGCAAATGGTGGTTGCTATGAACCGTTCAGAAGGCGTTACCATCGTCAAGACAAAAGAAACCAAGCCCCCAAGGGGTGTAGCTACGGTTTAAGTCGACTAGGTTCCTAACTGAATCGTGGCAAATATGCCGGTCAAATGGCATTGCATTGGTTCGGATTCGACCAAGCCCCCAAGTGACTCAGTGGCCTAGGGCCGATCAAGTGGCATTGCATTGGTTCGGACACGACCAAGCCCCCAAATGACTTATTGGCTGTTTAAAAGCCGATCAGAAGGCATTACCATCATCAAGACATGACCGAGCTCCCATAAGGTGTAACTACGGTTCAAGTCGATTAGGTCCCCAACTGACTTAGTGGCAAATGTGCCAGCCAGAAGGCATTACCATCGTCAAGACGTGACCAAGCTCCCCGGAGGTGTAGCTATGGTTCAGGTCGACTAGGTCCCCAACTGACTTTGTTGATCTTCTGTGAAGCGACCTCAAGGGGTAAACCGGAGGTTGCCCTAAAGCGAATCAACTCCGTGTAACCACGCATGATGTGAAGAAAAACAGAGACCCCGCTTTACTCGAGGCTCCAGTTAATTATATTGATCATAATATATACATGGTCATGATATGTACATAAGCAGAGCCCAGGGCTCATGTATAGTAAGGTCGAAGATGAGCTATGTTCCACGGCCTGCTGGTCTCCTCCTCTGATGTGCGTGAATCTTTGCGCTCTCGAATATCAATCAGGTAGTATGACCCATTATTCAGATTCTTGCTGACCACAAAAGGTCCTTCCCAAGGCGGGGATAATTTATGCATATCAGACTGATCCTGGATGAGCCGGAGCACCAAATCCCCCTCCTAAAAGGTTCTGGTTCTAACCCGACGGCTGTGGTAACGGCGAAGATCTTGCTGGTAAATCGCTGAACGGGCAGCTGCTAAGTCACGTTCCTCTTCCAACAAATCAAGAGCGTTCTGCCGTGCCTGCTCGTTGTCCGCTTCAACATAAGCTGCCACACGAGGTGAATCATGTCGTATATCACTTGGGAGAACCGCCTATGCTCCATAGACCATAAAAAAACGGCGTAAACCCCGTGGATCTGTTAGGCGTGGTGTTGATACTCCATAATACAGACGGTAGCTCCTCAACCCAACAACCCGGCGTCCTCTGCAAAGGGACCAGAAGCCGGGGTTTGATACCTCTCAAGATCTCTTGATTCGCTCGTTCTGCTTGACCATTAGACTGTGGGTGAGCTACAGAAGAAACATCAAGCCGTATATGCTCACGTGCGCAGAACTCTTTCATGGCACCTTTGGATAGATTGGTACCATTATCTGTGATGATGCTGTGTGGAAAACCAAACCGGAAGATCACCTTCTTTATAAACCAAACCGCCGTGGCCGCATCACATTTACTGACAGGTTCTGCCTCCACCCACTTTGTAAATTTGTCAACCGCCACCAATAGGTGGGTCTTCTTATCTTTGGAACGTTTAAAAGGCCCAACCATATCGAGCCCCCAAGTCGCAAACGGCCAAGTAATTGGAATCATCCTCAATTCTTGAGCCGGTATGTGCGCTCGTCTAGAAAATTTCTGGCAACCATCACATAGCCTGACCAGGTCTTCTGCATCAACATGAGCAGTTAACCAGTAGAAACCGTGGCGGAACGCTTTAGCCACCAATGATTTTGAACCGGCGTGGTGGCCGCAATCCCCTTCATGTATTTCACGTAATATTTCGCACCCCTCCTCAGGGGTTACGCACCGTTGCAGCGCTCCTGACACGCTGCGATGATGTAGCTCCCCTTTGAGAATGGTCATAGACTTGGACCGCCGTACTATCTGCCGAGCCAATATTTCGTCGTCTGGCAACTCACCCCGGTTCATATATGCCAGATAAGGAAGCGTCCAATCCGGGATGACGTGAAGAGCCGCCACTAACTGAGCCTCCGGATCAGGAATAACCAACTCCAATTCCCCGGGGAGCTGTACCGATGGGTGATGCAATACATCCAAGAAAACATTGGGTGGGACCGGTTTATGCTGAGAGCCCAAGCGGCTTAAAGCGTCCGCTGCCTCATTCTTTCTGCGGTCCACATGGTCCACTTGATAGCCTTTGAAAGGCCCTGCCATCATATCTACTTCGCGACGGTACGCAGCCATGAGCGGGTCCTTAGAATCCCAGGTGCCAGATACTTGCTGAGCCACTAGATCCGAATCACCAAAGCACCTAACTCGGCTCAGATTCATCTCTTTAGCCATCCGAAGACCATGAAGCAACGCTTCATACTCAGCCGCATTGTTTGTACAGGGGAACATTAAACGGAGGACATAACAAAACTTGTCTCCTCGTGGGGAAGTTAAAACGACTCCAGCCCCCGAGCCTTCCAATTGTCTGGATCCGTCAAAATGAATAGTCCAATATGTGTTATCTGGCTTCTCCTCAGGTGCTTGTAACTCTGTCCAATCGTTTATGAAGTCGACAAGTGCTTGCGACTTTATGGCCGTCCGGGGTACGTATCTTAAACCGTGCGGCCCAAGCTCGATGGCCCACTTGGCAATCCGACCGGTCGCCTCCCAGTTCTGTATGATGTCGCCCAAAGGAGCGGAACTGACCATCGTGATGGGGTGCCCTTGAAAATATTGCTTCAACTTTCGGCTTGCCATAAAAACACCATATACCAGCTTCTGCCAATGCGGATACCTTTGCTTGGACTCGATAAGCACTTCGCTGATATAGTAAACCGGACGCTGAACCGGATGCTCCTTCCCAGCCTCCTTGCGTTCTACCACAATCGCCACGCTGACCGCTCTGGCGTTTGCAGCAACATATAACAGGAGTGGCTCTTTATCAACGGGGGCTGCCAGCACTGGCGGATTGACTAACTGTCGCTTCAAGTCCTCAAACGCTTTATCCGCCTCCGGACTCCAGACAAATTGATCTGTCTTCTTGAGCATTTGATACAAGGGGATCGCCTTTTCACCGAGGCGGCTGATAAACCGGCTTAACGCAGCAATCCGCCCGGCCACGCGCTGAACATCATTGACGCATTTCGGTTTGGCCAGGGAGGTGATGGCTGTGATCTTTTCCGGATTGACCTCAATTCCTCTATGGGACACTAAGAATCCCAACAAATTGCCTGCAGGTACACCGAAAACACATTTAGCTGGGTTGAGCATCATTTGGTACACTCTCAAGTTATCGAAGGTTTCCTTCAAATCGTCAACCAGGGTCTCCTTCTTTCGTGACTTAACCACAATGTCATCCACATAGGCATGTACATTACGACCAATCTGTTCATGGAGGCAATTTTGCACACACCGTTGATAAGTAGCCTGCGCACTCTTAAGCCCGAAGGGCATAGAAACATAACAGAAGGCTCCAAAGGGAGTAATGAATGCCGTCTTCTCCTGGTCCTTAACTGCCATCTTGATCTGATGATAACCCGAATAGGCATCCAAAAAACTCAAACGCTCGCAACCTGCCGTAGCATCAATGATTTGATCAATACGGGGGAGAGCAAAAGGATCCGCTGGACAAGCTTTATTCAAGTCTGTGTAATCCACACGCATGCGCCAGGTGCCGTTTTTCTTAAGAACCAGCACCGGATTAGCAAGCCACTCGGGATGAAAAACCTCAATAATAAAACCAGCTGCCAGGAGCCTGGCTACTTCCTCACCAATCGCTTTACGTCTTTCTTCGTTAAACCGGCGTAGGAACTGTTTTACCGGTTTATACTTAGGATCCACATTAAGGGTGTGCTCAGCGAGTCGCCTCGGTACACCAGGCATGTCAGACGGCTTCCATGCAAAGATGTCCCGATTCTCACGGATGAACTCGATGAGCGCGCCTTCCTATTTTGGATCCAAGTTTGCACTGATGCTGAACTGCTTGGACAAATCGCCAGGTACGAAGTCAACAAGCTTAGTTTCGGCAGCTGATTTGAACTTCAAGGCCGGATCGTGGTCCGTAGTTGGCTTCTTTAATGAAGTCATGTCCTCCGGATCAACATTGTCTTTGTACTGCTTTAGCTCCTCCGTAGCACAAACCGATTCTGCATAAGTCGCATCTCCTTCCTCGCATTCCAAAGCAATTCGACGGCTCCCATGAACCGTTATAGTGCCCTTGTAACCCGGCATCTTGAGTTGCAGATATACATAGCAGGGTCGTGCCATAAATTTTGCATAGGCCGGTCGTCCGAACAAAGCGTGGTATGGACTTTGGATTTTAACCACTTCAAACGTCAGCGTCTCCGATCTGGAATCATGACTATCGCCGAAGACCACTTCAAGGGCTATCTTACCAACAGGGTACGCAGACTTGCCAGGCACCACCCCATGGAACACTGTATTGGTCGGTTTGAGATCCTTATCCACCAGTCCCATGCGACGGAAGGTCTCATAATACAAGATGTTAATGCTGCTCCCTCCGTCCATGAGTACCTTGGTGAGCTTATAACCTCCCACCTGAGGCGCCACCACCAATGCTAACTGACCCGGATTGTAAACCCTGGGAGGATGATCTTCTCGGCTCCATATGATTGGTTGTTCTGACCAGCGCAGATAGTGAGGCGTGGCCGGTTCAACAGCACTAACTGCCCGCCTCTGAAGCTTTCTATCCCGTTTATCCAAGCTTGTAGTAAAAACATGATACTGTCCACCACTCAACTGTCTCGGGTTGCTCTGATAACCTGATTGCTGCTGTGGCTGCTGGCTGTAACCACTTTGATTACCTTGATTATTTTGGCTGTTCTGTCCGCCCGGATTACCATGGAACCCTGGACCGGAATTTCCGCCGCCGTACCCTGATCCGGAACCTGAACCGCCGCCAGAGCCGTGATCATATTGGAAAATGTTTGAGCCTTTGAATTCCTTCATGATGTAACAATCCTTCCAAAGATGGGTTGCTGGCTCCTCTTTTGTTCCGTGCTTCGGACAGGGCTGGTTTAAGAAAAAGTTCAAATGCTCCGGATTAGGACCGGGATTTCCGCGAAAACCTGGCTGTTTCCCCTTACGCCGCTGGCCCTTATTCTGTGCACTGGTGTTGGCCACAAAATCCACGCTCCCATCCGGTTTACGCTTACCTCCGCCTCCATTGCCTGTTGGTTGATGCTGCTGGCCTTTGGTGTTGCTATTCTTCTTTCCCTTCCCTGCTTTGTCGTCACCAGAGTCAGGATCCTTGGTACTGTCAGAATCCGCATACTTCACTAAAGCGGTCATGAGCGTTCCCATATCCGTGCAATCACGCTTCATCCGGCCTAACTTTAGCTTCAAAGGGCCAAACCGACAGTTGCCTTCCAACAGCACCACGGCGGTGTCTGCGTTGATGCGATCTGACGAGTGCAAAACTTCTGATACCCGGTGTACCCAATGGGTAGTTGACTCCCCTTCTTGCTGAACGCAAGCTGCTAGGTCAACTATCGACATTGGCTGTTTGCACGTGTCCTTGAAATTCTTGATAAACCGGGCTCGCAACTGGGCCCACGAATTAATGGAATTAGGCGGTAGGCTCTTTAGCCAAGTCCGGGCCGTCCCTTCTAACATCATGGTAAAATACTTCGCACACGCCGTGTCATCCACATCTAGCATCTCCATAGCCATCTCATAGCTCTCCACCCATGTCTCCGGAGGTTGATCTGCCGTGTAGTTTGGTACCTTGCGAGGGCCTTTGAAGTCTTTAGGCAGGCGTACGTTGCGCAAAGCGGGAACAAGGCACGGTACTCCCCAAGAACTAGAAACCACCCCCGGTTCAATCGTAGCAGTTGGGAAGATAGGTGTAAGCTGACGAGCCTGATGCTGCGCTGCTAATCCGGCCTCCTGCGCACGGGCGCGATCCATATTCTCCTGAGCATTGTCGACGCCCGCCGGATTGTTGCCGCGGAGCGCTTCACGTCTGGCGTTACTTGAAACAGCCGGCTCCTCCATGCGCCTACTATAGCTCCTGCTGGGGCGAGGGGTGGAGTGAATCCGATCACGGCTTTGTGAATATGCTTCTTGTTGGGCCAAAGCGGTCCTAAGGAGCTCCTTGACTCGGCGTGTCTCTACATCCTGCGGTGAATCGCCTTCGATCGGAATGGCTTCCAACCGAGCTGCCGCCGCCACGAGGTTATCCATCGGGTTGGAATAATGGCCCGATGGTGTTGGCACGGCCTGTGGTGTACCAGTGTTGTGACGAGGCAGGTTTATTATACGGTGCTGAACCGGGGCGTCAACTGTTGCTTCCGGACGGTTTACCCCCGGCGGATTATTGGCCCCCGCCCCAGGGGTGTTGAAGAGATTTCTGGCATCGAGGGCTGCGGGCAATCGAGATCGGAATTTCCTCTTCAGGACTTCCTGAGATGCATTCTGGTCCATCATGAGCCTGTAAGCCTGTGCATCTAAAGCGACACGCTCTGCCGTCATCCTGGCCTCTTCTGCTGCCAGCCCCGCTTTAGCTTGAGTGATCTGTTCTCTCACTTTGGCAATCTCGGCATTGTGAACCTCCTGATCCACCGGGTTGGCTTCCGCCATAAGCGCTGCCAGTGCGTCAAACAGATCTGACAATACTTGGGCTGGTGAGTCCGCAGGGCCCCCTGCCCGCGCAGCTGTCGCCGCTGCCGATCCGGAGATCACTGCTGCCGCAGTTGATGAATGTGGCGCCGCCTGTGTTCCAGCCATAAAGATCCCAACTCGATTAGGCAGACCAGAGGGGTCCAGAATACTGTCGCCATCGGAGCTGCCCCCAATCCGATCATCTTGCAGCTGGTATAGAGACTCGGTTTCCCCGGTTGACGTTTCATCGCCGGAGTAGATGGCGGTTTCGCCACCGGATTCGGATCCTTCCTCGTAGCTTCCTCCGTGGATGACTCCCACGAAGGCGCGCTTCCTGGTCGGTTTAACCAGGGTCGATCTCGTGCACTGAGCTGTCTCGACGAGGTCGGTGCAGACGCCCAGCTCGGGGCCCGGTTCACCAATCTTGCCGATGAAAACATGGATGCCGCCAAAAGGGACCCGGTACCCGTACTCGATCGAGCCGGTGTCGGGGCCCCAGCCTGTGCTGTCGATGTAGAGTTTTCCGCGACGACTTTTGGTCATCCGGCCCACAGCGTAGCCCTCGAGTCCTTCAAAGCGGCCCTCCAAGAACTTGAAACCATCTCGCGATAGCCCCACGGTGGGCGCCAACAGTCGTGGAGTTGTCACGGCAGATGTCCTAGCAAAAGGACTTAGTCGTGGAGCCATCGCAACGGGTTAACTTGAAGGGGTTAAAGCGGACGCAAGGACACAGTGTTATACTAGTTCGGCCCCTTCGATGAAGGTAAAAGCCTACGTCTAGTTGTGATGGGATTGATGTGTTTCGAGGGCTAGGGAGCAATAAGCTTCGCCTAAACCTCGAGTTGTTGTTGTCTGTCCCTAAACCGTCGTCGGGTCGTCCCCTTATATACACGGGTGACGCCCGTCGGTCTACAAAATCCCAACCTCCGGTTCATAAACGTGCCCGGGTTGGTCTCTCTATTCCTAACTTACAATGCAAGTTTACCTCAGGCCGGTTTACGGCCATAAACCTTTAAACCGATTATAGGCCTTGGGCCCTTCTATTTCTCCTTGGGCTTTAACATCTTGGGTCCATTGACGGAGCTAACCCGGGCCCTGTAGGCCGGTTTACCCCAAATAGCAATATCCCCAACACATAAGAAACAACTGCTTTAAGGGAAATATATAATTTTGTGCAAATCGAAGAAGAGAGTGTCCCAAAAGCTTGGGGAGGCTTCTCCAATTACTTAATGCTTTGCCTGATCATCCTCTCAAGAAAAATGAAATACTTGATATCTTTTATAATGGACTAACCGATGATTCCAGAGACCACCTGCATAGTTATGCTGGTTGTGTCTTCAGGGAAAGAACAGTTGATCAAGCTGAAATTCTATTGAATAATATGTTGACCAATGAAAATAATTGGACACTTCCTGAACCAACTCCTAAGCCAACTCCGAAGAAAAGTGGTATTCTATTTCTCAGTCCTGAAGATATGCAAGAGGCAAATAAATCTATGAAGGAAAAAGGTATTAAAGCAGAAGATGTTAAGAATTTACCTCCTGTTGAAGAAATACATGGTCTTAATTCATCACCTGTTGAAGAAACACATTGTCTTGATAACCCAACACAGGTAGTAAAGGTAAATTCTCTCTATAGATATGATAAAGTTGAAATCCCTCCTACTAAGTTTGTTAGCCAATGTTTGGATGATTTTGATAATTTTATGGTTAAGCAAGAAAACTTCAATGCTTATTTTGGCAGAGAATTAAAATGCAATGCCTATATGATTGAACACTTGGGTGATTATATGTCTAGAGTTAAAGGTGAACTTAAACTCATTAGTAAACATGCTTCTATGGTTACCACTCAAGTAGAACAAGTACTTAAAGCTCAGAATGATTTGCTCAATGAATTGAATAGTAAGAACAATGACTTTGCTGTTAGAGTTGCAACTAGAGGAGGTAAAGTGACTCAGGAACCTTTGTATCCTGAGGGCCACCCTAAGAGAATTGAGCAGGATTCTCAAAGAACTAATGTAGATACACCTAGTCCTTCTAAGAGGAAGAAAAAGAAAAATGATAGGACTTTGCATGCCTCTAGTGAACCTGTTGTAGACACACCTGAGAATCCCAATGATATTTCTATCTCTGATGCTAAAACACAATCCGGAAATGAACATGGACCTAGTGATAATGTTAATGATGATGTTCATGTTGATGCTCAACCTAGTAATAACAACGATGTAGAAATGGAACCTGCTGTTGATCTTGATAACCCACAATCAAAGAATTAACGTTATGATAAGAGAGACTTTGTTGCTAGGAAGCATGGTAAAGAAAGAGAACCATGGGTTCAGAAACCCATGCCTTTCCCCCTAAACCATCCAAGAAAAAGGACGATGGGGATTTTGAGCGCTGTGCTGAAATGATTAGACCTATCTTCTTGCGTATGCGTTTGACTAATATGCTTAAAACGAATCCTTATGCTAAGTATATGAAAGAAATTGTTAGAAATAAAAGAAAGATACCGGAAGCTGAAATTTCCACCATGCTTGCTAATTATACTTTTAAGGGTGGAATACCTAAGAAACTTGGAGATCCAGGAGTACCAACTATACCATGCTCCATTAAAAGAAACTATGTTAGAAATGCTTTATATGATCTTGGAGCCAGTGTTAGTATTATGCCTCTCTCTTTATATCGTAGACTGGATTTGAATAAGTTGACACCTACTGAAATATCTTTGCAAATGGTTGATATATCAACTGTTATACCTGTCGGTATTTTTGAGGATGTGCCTGTTGTGGTTGCAAGCATTACTATTTTAACGGACTTTGTTATTCTTGATATTCCCGAGGATGATAGTATGTCTATTATTCTTGGAAGACCCCTTTTGAATACTGCAAGGGCTGTTATTGATTGCAACAAAGGCAATGTCACTTTTCATGTTAATGGTAATGAGCATATGGTACACTTTCCGAGGAAACAACCTCAAGTTCATAGTATAAATTCTATTGGAAACATTCTATCGGTTATCTTTGGAGGTTTTGAATTTCCTCTACCTACTGTCAAGAAGAAATATGGTATTCTTATTATTGGGGACGTGCATATCCCCGTTGAGGTAACATAGTGTTATTCGAAATTTCTCTAGTTCCATGTTATTCGGAATGAGTTTGTTAACAAGACCTAATCAACCTTGTTAGTGGATTCCTTTTGATGAACATGAGATGGATGAAGATAGAAGGCACAACCTTCTGTACCCTCCTTCTACTTTCTGTTATTTAGATTAAATAAAGTAAAAATAGTATTTTCTGCCTGTTTTCTGAATTATCCATGCAATAAAAAAATACCCCCAAAAAAAGTTCTCCAAATGCCCCGAAATTGAAATATGATTTTTTCTGTAATATTTGAGAATATCTGGCACTGAGAACACAGCTGGGGGAGCAAGCACCTGGCCACGAGGGTCCAGGGCGCGCCCCCTGCCTCGTGGGCCCATGGTGGCTCCCCTCCACTTATTCCAGCACCCACACACTTCTTCTTCCTCCCAAAAAAATCACCAACCGGCTCAAGCACGAGCTCTAGCTCATTTTGCTGCGATTTTCGATCTCCTTGCTCGAAGCTCCACTTACAAAACTGCTTTGGGGGATTTTTCTTCGGTATGTGACTGCTCCATTGGTCCAATTAGTTTTTTTCTAGTGCTTTATCCATTGCAAATTTTTGCTGCTTAGGTGACCCTGTTCTTGAGCTTGCATGTCAAATTTATATGGTCTCAAGTAGTTCTAATGCATGATATAGTCTCTAGGCACTTGTGGGAGTACTTGCTATTAATTTTGCTGAGTTTGGTTCACTTTTATTTTGAAGTTACTAAATTTTTCAGAATTTTTTCAGAGGAAGAAATATGTTTAGGAAAATGTACCAAGGTGGTCCTTCCAGGAAGCAAGGACCCAGGCTCGCAATACGTGATGCGGACGATGAACCACCGAGGGTCAAGCGCGGGCCTGTGAATGGCCGTCAGAGGACTTTATGGTTCGAGCAGGAATCAAGGAGGAATTTGAGGCATATGTGTGTAACGCTGATCTTGAGAGCTTCAAGGCAGATAAGTGCCGTCAGTACCACTATCTCACTGATTCCTTTGTGAGAAGGTTTGAATTTTCTTCATCACGCAATTCTCAAACTGTCCTGTTTGATCTTTATGAAAATTCTTATACTATGGACTTAGAGGATTTTAATACTGCTTGCAAACTTCCACAATGGGGTAGCACTAGTGAGCCTCGAAAATATGAGTTTAGAGACTTTCTTGCTACTATAACTTGGGGGAGTCTAGAGATATAACTGTAAGTGCATCTAGTGCCACCCCTAGTTGGTTCTGGAGTATTGACAACAAGCCTGGTTGAGGGACTAATGTGTTTGTGAGAATTGCAGGATAACACAGGTAGTAGTCCCTCATTGATTCGGTTTACCTACCAGAGATGACCCCTAAAAATTTTATGAAGACATTGAAGACAATGGTGGTATGTGAAGGTATTCACATTGAAGACTATGACATGAGAAGACATCGCGTGAAGACTATGGAGCACGAAGACTTAGTTGTTTCGTGTTTCCTTTTCTTCTTTGTTGAGTCATAGGAACCACCGTACTGTTAAGTGGGGTCCCAGTGAACAAAGTCAGAGTGACTGAACTGATGCTCAACCAAATCCTATGTCTTTGAGTGAAGACAATGAGAGCAAATCTTATCCAAAGCTGGATGAGTCAGCTTTACTTGTAGCCCAAGTCAAGTTGTCGCGTGTGTTTGAAATCTGACCGTTGGAACACGTGTCAGTTCCTTAGTGACCCAGGGTCATTTCGGACAAATCAGGTCGGGTTACCTAGTGGCTATAAATAGTCCACCCCCTACACCATAAATTGGTGGCTGCTCAGAGTTAGTGCACGACTTTTGTCGTTTGAGAGCAACCCACCTCCGAAGCTTTTGAGAGAGAGAAATCCTTGCGAGGACAAAGCCCAAACACCCAGAGCCAAAGAGTGTTAGGCATCACTGAAGTCTTTCTGTCCGCGTGACCTGAAGACTTGTTACACTTGAGGACAGTGAATCCTCTAGCCGGTTAGGCATCACGTTCTGAGCATCCAAGAGTCATTGTGGATCGCCAGTGAACAAAGTCTGTGAAGGTTTGGAAGTCTACCTTGAAGACTTACCAGAGTGATTGGGCGAGGACTAGGTGTCCTTAGCTCAAGGGGAATAAGGTGAAGACGTGGTCTTCTGAGTTGAATCTCAGCCTCCCTAACCAGAGTACAGTTGTCACAGCAACTGGAACTGGTCCAACAAATCCTGTGTCCTCACCAAGTGACTGGTTCTATCCTCTCCCTCTCTTTACTTACAGTTTGTCTTCGTTAAGTCATTGCCTTCTTGCACTACCTTCTTGACTTCACTGTGTGACTACTATCGTTGTTTGGCTTCATACTATCTTCCATCCTGATCTTTACTACCTAGCTGCTATTAGTCTTCGTGCTTTCACTTCATTGCATACTTGACTATGGCTTGCTTAGTGTAGTCTATCTTCCGCTGCATATCAATAGGTTCATTTCTATTGTGTGTCTTCTAAACTCTCATGTTTTGAAGACTTTCATAAAAATCGCCTATTCACCCCCGTCTAGTCGATAACTAGCACTTTCAATAGCACAAGCTACCATAGGGAGCATTCATTTTCCTGCTATACATTATTTTGCTCTCTTCATAGGTAGGTGCATAAATGGTAAGGATGAAGCATGTCACATGTGTTTCCCTGACCTTAGTGTTCTCAGGAGTGTTGTATTAGGAGATAAACATTATAATTTGGGAGCCATTGTTGCACGTAGGTGGCATAATAATAGAATTAATGGAGATTTCTTTGGTGGAATTTATGCATCCCGTCTAGCTAATTTTCTTAATATACCCATACGTGAGTATGATATTGAGTTGCCTCCTGTTTATTTAGATTATGAGGCTATGGTTCGTCATCAGTTTGTTGAGAGGAATGATCAGTTCCTCCAGTACAGACTAATCTTTGACAGACGACGCGCCTATGACGTCGCTCTCCCTGCTCCTACTTTCTTTGACTTTCAGGCAAAAGGGAGATATGTTATAACCAAGGAGGAGGCAAATGAGTACGAGAGGAGGACTGAGACAGCTCGCCTCCAAGATGCAGCCCACGATGCAATAGCCGCTGCATCTCAGTACGACCCCAACTATAACTTTGGATATCCGCCAGCCAGCCGTGGCAATAGACCAACTTAGGCCAAAAGCCTAAACTTGGGGGAGTACGTATTTCTCACCGACATTACATTTATGTTCACACACTCATGCTAGTTGTCGGTGCTCATACTTTTTCACTGTAATATCCATGCTAGTTTATTTTCGTTTTCCCGCTTTGTTCTTGTGTGTTTGTTAAACCTTAAGAAAACCAAAAAAATTAGTTGTAACTTTTAGCTAGTTTACTTTTCTTGTTGCAGTAGTAGTAATTAAAAGAAAACCCAAAAAGATTTCTCGTTCTTCTTTTGCTTGTTGGGATCTTTCCTGTGTAAATAGTTTTATTTTCTTTTCTTTGGGTGCTTGATAGGAGAAGACCATAATGAAAATTTTGAAGTGGCTCTTATATACATTATTGTTGATTTAACCTAGAGCCCATATTGCCTTGTCTTCTCCCTTCAATTGAATGCTCGCAGATTCCAGCTTAGTCCAATGCATGTGCACTATTATTATTATCCACATTGTTCGGTCGTGCAAGTGAAAGGCAATTATGACGATATATGATGGACTGATTGAGATGAGAAAATCTGGTATGAACTCGACCTCTCTTGTTTTTGTAAATATGATTAGTTCATCGTTCCTGATTCAGCCTATTATGAATAAACATGTTTGCAATGACAATTAGAGATTATAGTTGCTTATGCCATGCTTAATTAGCTAGGAGCTTATAATGATTTACCTTGTGTGGCAACATGCTATTAAAATGGTTGTGATGTGGTATGATAGGGCGGTATCCTCCTTTGAATGATTCGAGTGACTTGACTTGGCACATGTTCACGCATGTAGTTGAAACAAAATCAACATAGCCTCCACGATATTTATGTTCATGGTGGATTATATCCTACTCATGCTTGCACTCAATGTTTATTAATTTTAATGCATGGTCATGACTATCGTCGCTCTCTAGTTGGTCGGTTCCCAGTCTTTTTCTAACCTTCACTTGTACTAAGCGGGAATACTGCTTGTGCATCCAATCCATTAAACCCCAAAGTTATTCCATATGAGTCCACTATACCTTCCTATATGCGGTATCTACCTGCCGTTCCAAGTAAATTTGTATGTGCCAAACTCTAAACCTTCAAATAAAATTATGTTCTGTATGCTCGAATAGCTCATGTATCAACTAGGGTTGTCTGTATCTTCCATGCTAGGCGGGTTATTCTCAAGAGGAGTGGACTCCCGCTCCTCACTCATGAGAAAATGGCTGGTCACCTGGATGCCCAGTCCCATGCTTTATGCAAATCAAATCAAAATATTTGCAAAAAAAAACTCCCCCGGGACTCTTGTTAGTTGGAGGCACTCGTTGTTTCGAGCAAGCCATGGATTGATGCTTGTTGGTGGAGGGGGAGTATAAAATTTACCATTCTGTTCGGGAACTGCCTATAATGTGTGTAGCATGGAAGATATCGAGATCTCTCGGTTGTTATGTTGACAATGAAAGTATGCCGCTCAAAATATTATTTATCTCTGCTTTAAAATCGAGCTCTGGCACCTCTACAAATCCCTGCTTCCCTCTACGAAGGGCCTATCTATTTACTTTTATGTTGAGTCATCACCCTCTTATTAAAAAGCACCAGCTGAAGAGCACCGCTGTCATTTGCATCCATTACTGTTAATTTATATTGGGTATGACTATGACTGGATCTCTTTTACCATGGATTACAATGTTTAGTCAGTCCTTGATCTTTAAAGGTGCTCCGCATTTATGTTTTGCGGTCTCAGAAAGGGCTAGCGAGATACCATTTTGTTATATCATATCATGATTGTTTTGAGAAAGTGTTCTCATCCGAGATTTATTATTATTGCTCGCTAGTTGATTATGCCATTGACATGAGTAAACATGAGACTTAAGTGTTATTGTGAATATGGATAGTCATAATCTTTGCTGAAAACTTGAATGCTGGCTTTACATATTTACAACAACAAGAGCAAACAGAGTTTGTAAAAGTTTTTCTTTATCACTTTTAGTTTATCAACTAAATTGCTTGAGGACAAGCAAAGGTTTAAGCTTGGGGGAGTTGATACGTCTCTGAGGGAGTCCTGGATTAGGGGGTGTTCGGATAGCCGGACTATACCTTCAGCCGGACTCCAGGACTATGAAGATACAAGATTGAAGACTTCGTCCCGTGTCCGGAAGGATCTTTCCTTGGCGTGGAAGGCAAGCTAGGCATGCGGATATTCAAGATCTCCTACCATTGTAACCGACTCTGTGTAACCCTAACCCTATCCGGTGTCTATATAAACCGGAGGGTTGTAGTCCGTAGGACAACCATCATCATACACAATCATACCATAGGCTAGCTTCTAGGGTTTAGCCTCCTTGATCTCATGGTAGATCTACTCTTGTACTACCCATATCATCAATATTAATCTAGCAGCAGTAGGGTTTTACCTCCATCGAGAGGGCCCGAACCTGGGTAAAATAAAGTGCCCCTTGTCTCCTGTTACCATCCGACCTTGATGCACAGTTCGGGACCCCCTACCCGAGATCCGCCGGTTTTGACACCGACATTGGTGCTTTCATTGAGAGTTCCTCTGTGTCGTCGCTTTTAGGCCCGATGGCTCCTTTGATCATCAACAACGATGAGGTCCAGGGTGAGACTTTCCTCCCCGGACAAATCTTCATCTTTGGCGGCTGCGCTCTGCGAGCCAATTCGATTGGTCGTCTGGAGCAGATCGAAAGCTACGCCCCTGGCCATCAAGTCAGGTTTGGAAGCTTAAACTACACGACAGATATCCGCGGAGACTTGATCTTCGACGGGTTCGAGCCACAGCCAAGCGCGCCGCACTACCTCGAGGGGCATGATATAGCTCTACCTCCGAATAGTGCCCTGGAGGCCGCACACGCACCGGCCCCGATCCTCGACTCGGAGCCCGCTGCGTTCTTTGAGGATGAACGGTTGGACGTCACCTCGGGGGCTGCGATCTTGAAGGCGATCGAGCCAAACGCCAGCCCCGAACTCCGCACGGCCCATGACTCCAAGGAGTCGGATTTCTTCTCCGAACTCCGGGCCTCCCGTGCCCTTGCCGATCGAATCTGATTGGGCGCCTATAATGGAGTTCACTGCCGCGGACATCTTTCAGCACTCACCTTTCGGTGACATCCTGAATTCTCTCAAGTCTCTCTCTCTCTATCAGGAGAGCCCATGCCGGACTATGGTCTGCGAGGTTGGGATTCGGACGACGAAGAAATTCAAAGCCCACCCACCACCCACTTAATAGCCACTGTCGATGATTTAACCGACATACTTGACTTCGGCTCCGAAGACTTCGACGGTATGGACGACGAAGGAGGAGACGAACAAGAACCAGCACCTGTAGGGCGCTGGACCGCCACCTCGTCATATGACATATATATGGTGGACGCTCCAAAGGATGGAGATGGCGATGGAACAGCGGAGGATGACACCTCGAAAAAACAGCCAAAACGCCGGCGTCAACGGCGCCGCTCTAAATCCCGCCATAGCAGAAACAGTGATTCCGGCACGGGAGATAATACTAACCCGGATAGCGCCGAAGAACACCGAATCCAGCAAGATTCGGCGCAGGAAGATGGAGAAGCCAGCCCTCATGAGAGAGCGGCAGAGCGAGAGGTTGAGGATGATAACTACATGCCTCCCTCCGAAGACGAGGCAAGCCTCGACGACGACAAATTCGTCGTACCATCAGACCCCGCCGAACAAGAGCATTTCAAACGCAGGCTTCTAGCCACGGCGAATAGCCTAAAGAAAAAGCAGCAACAACTTAGAGCTGATCAAGATTTGCTAGCTGACAGATGGACTGAAGTCCTTGCGGCCGAAGAGTATGAACTCAAGCGCCCCTCCAAAAATTATCCTAAGCGCAGGCCTCTACCCCAATCAGAGGGGGAAGCACCTACATTACCAATGCATGACATGGCAGACCGGCCACCTCACGGCCGCGACAGAGAGGCCTGTCGAACCTCTAAACAAGCCATGCCCCGGTGCCGCTCAACTAAGGCACGGGAAAATGAGCCAGACCTACGAGACGTACTGGAGGACAAAGCAAGGCAAACAAGATCGATCTATGGATCACGCAGACGCCCGACGACACGTGATGATGATCTTCACTCCGGACACAATAAATCCGGCCGGGACGAACACAACAGGCATAGCTCTTCCGAGCTGCGTCGTGACATAGCCCAATACAGGGGCGCCGCACACCCACTATGCTTCACAGATGAAGTAATGGATCATAAAATCCTAGAGGGTTTCAAACCCGTCAACATCGAGTCGTACGATGGTACGACAGATCCGGCAGTATGGATTGAGGATTATCTCCTTCACATCCACATGGCACGTGGCGACGATCTACACGCCATCAAATATCTCCCCCTCAAGCTCAAAGGACCAGCCCCGCACTGGCTTAACAGCCTACCAGCATACTCAATCGGTTCTTGGGAGGAACTGGAAGCCGCATTCCTCGACAACTTCCAGGGGACCTATGTGCGGCCACCGGACGCCGACGACCTAAGCCACATAATTCAGCAGCCAGAAGAATCGGCTAGGCAATTCTGGACACGGTTCCTAACAAAGAAAAATCAGATAGTCGATATTCCGGACGCAGAGGCCCTAGCAGCCTTCAAATATAACATCCGCGACGAATGGCTTGCCCGGCACCTGGGACAGGAAAAGCCAAAATCTATGGCAGCCCTCACGACACTCATGACCCACTTTTGCACGGGCGAAGATAGCTGGTTAGCTCGCAGCAACAACTTATCAAAGAACCCTGGTAATTCGGATACCAAGGACAAAAGTGGCAGGACACGTCGAAACAAGCAAAAGCGCCGCGTTAGCAGTGACAGCAATGAGGATACGGCAGTAAACGCCGGATTCAGAGGCTATAAATCCGGTCAGCGGAAAAAGCCATTTAAAAAGAATACCCAGGGCCCGTCCAGTTTGGACCGGATACTCGACCGCTCGTGCCAGATTCATGGCACCCCTGAAAGGCCAGCCAATCACACCAACAGGGATTGTTGGGTGTTCAAGCAGGCAGGCAAGTTAAGAGCCAAACACAAAGACAAGGGGCTGCATAGCGACGACGAGGAGGAGCCCAGGCCGCCGAACAACAATGGACAGAAGGGGTTTCCCCCACAAGTGCGGCCGGTGAAAATGATATACGCGACCCACATTCCCAAGAGGGAGCGGAAGCGTGCGCTACGGGACGTATACGCGATGGAGCCAGTCGCCCCAAAGTTCAAACCATGGTCCTCCTGCCCGATCACTTTTGATCAAAGGGACCACCCCACTAGCATCCGTCACGGCGGTTTTGCCGCATTGGTCCTTGACCCAATCATTGACGGATTTTATCTCACAAGAGTCCTCATGGACGGCGGCAGTAGCCTGAACCTGCTTTATCAGGATACAGTGCGGAAAATGGGCATAGATCCATCAAGGATCAAGCCCACAAGGACGACCTTTAAAGGCATCATACCAGGTGTGGAGGCCAATTGCACAGGCTCTATAACACTTGATGTGGTCTTCGGATCTCCGGATAACTTCCGAAGCAAAGAGTTAATATTCGATATAGTCCCATTCCGCAGTGGCTATCACGCCCTGCTCGGACGAACCACATTCGCTAAATTCAATGCGGTGCCGCACTACGCATATCTCAAGCTCAAGATGCCAGGCCCTCGAGGAGTAATTACGGTCAACGGAAACACTGAACGCTCCCTCCGTACGGAGGAGCACACGGCGGCCCTCGCAGCGGAAGTACAAAGCAGCCTTTCAAGGCAACTCTCCAGTCCGGCGTTAAAAAGCCGGACAATGCAAAGCGCGCCCGGAGTAACCCGCAACAAGACCGCCTGGCACGTTCGGAGCAAGCGTAGCAATACGGCCCCAACCCCAGCCATCGCAACACAGCGGAGCTAGTACCTCGAGTACACAATTACGCCCTTGAAATTCCATGGGCACAGGGGAGGGGCAAATTAACGGCATGCTTACAATACGGCGTCAAACGTACTAGGGGCTGCCGGATTTTTTTTTACTTTCAGGACTCCACACTCTGGATAACCTGTTCGGCTTTGCTGCCGCACAGACGATGCAAGACCCAGGGAAGCAGACAAAGCTACGCCGCATTATGGAACTCTCAGGTGGTCTCTATATCGAGATATATATCTGTTTCTAAATTCCGCGGCCTGCCCCTGGACAGGACATGTTAAATAGTCTAATATCTCTTTGCTTATCGCACTACTTGTATCATTCGGCTTTGATAAATAGCCTCTTTACAAACAATGCATAGCTTTTCTCCTATTTTTTGCGTTGTCCTCTTTTAATATATATATGTTCATTAAATAAACATGATCGCAACCGTACACCATGGTACGGCAAAACACGCCTGTGGCTTCATTACCCTTCTATCTGGTGTGAGAAGTCTGTACACTTTCACAAGTGCGGCACCCCGAACTTATAGCATTATATGCATCGGCTCCGAATCATGATTTTGGTCACATGTTGGGTTTGCCCGGCTCCTATGTTTTGGTGCCTTACGTTCCGCTATATCGGCTAAGGTAGCACTAGGAGGACCACTGCGATTGTGCCCCGGTTCGGCTGGGTTAAGCACCTCAGTGGAGAAAGCTAAAACGGACTGTCATGATAAGGCGCGAGACCGGTCGCTGTTCGAGAGGTTTTTTGAGTCCTTAAAGACTTATGCCACTTTGAGCGAGGAGCTGGCTATGTCCGGCCAAAGGCGTGGATAGCGCCCCGAATTCGGCCTTCCGAACTAGGGGCTTCGCCGAAATTTAAAATTATAACGTTCTATGGCTAAGTGAGAGTGTTCAAGCATTATAGTCCGATTGCCTGGTTCGTTGTGCTGAGCGCCTCCCTCGAAGGACCCAACTATGGGAAAAAGAGCCCTCAGGTTTATCCCTAACACCCCAGCACTAGTGGCATGGGGGCAGAAGCCGACGACTGGCCATCTCTCAATTTTTGATAAACGGCCGCACAGAAAATAATATTTTAAATTCAATAAGCATTGCTTAGCGCATATGAACAAGTTTTCAGCACACAAGATATAAACGAGCGAGCTCATCCAAATACTACATCTTTAGTACATTCATCCGCGACAAGGCGGGCTCCGGCAAGAACTTCCTTGTAGTAGTTCTCGGTCTTGCGATGCTCCTTCCCCGACGGCGGCCCGTCCTTCACCAGCTTCTCTCCGTCCAGCTTACCCCAGTGTACCCTTACACGGGCAAGGGCCCTCCGGGCACCTTCAATGCAGGCGGAGCGCTTGATGACCTCAAGCCATGGATAGGCCTCCACCAGCCGCCGCACTAGCCCGAAATAGCTCCCAGGCAGGGCCTCTCTAGGCCACAGCCGAACTAGTAAGCCCTTCATGGCCTGTTCGGCCGCCTTGTGGAGCTCGACCAGCTGTTTCAGTTGATCGCTCAAAGGCACAGGGTGTCCGGCCTCAGAATACTGAGACCAAAACACACTCTCCGTCGAGCTGCCCTCTTCAGCTCGGTAGAATGCGGCGGCGTCGGATGCACTGCGGGGGAGATCAGCGAACGCCCCTGGAGAACTCCGGATTCGGGTAAGTGACAAGTAGTTTACTTTTATATTCCTACTTTGCATTAAGAATGCCTTACCTGTTGCTATCTTTTTCACCTCCTCCAACTCTTGGAGGACCTTTTGGGCTTCGGCCTTGGCACTCTTGGTGGTCTCAAGGGCCGACGCGGGCTCGGATGCTTGCGCTTTTGACTCAAGCTCCAAACTCTCATGTTTTTTCATGAGAGCTTGCAGCTCTTGCTGCACCTCGCCGACCTGAACCCCAAGCCTTTCTCGCTCAGCGCGCTCCTCGGCCGTTTTCTTTCCGGCCTCAGCTAGCGCCTGCTTCAGGGTTGCCACCTCGGTTGTGGCCCCTACAATAAGCAGTACAATCCTGTTATTTCTTTCTGCAATCAAGCCTCTCTATAGGCACCTTTTTTCTTTTTTAGGGTATTTCTTACCTTCTTTCTCCTCGAGCTGCCGTTTGGAAAGGCCGAGCTCTTGCTCGGTCAGCCCGAGGTCCTTTTTAAGGACATCCACCTGCGCAGTCAGTGCGGCGGTGGACAGCAGCGAAGCCTGCATACGCATATTTGACTTTTTATTGTTAGACTCCTGCGAAAATTACTAGATCCTCTATTCGGCTTTTCTTTCCGAACACCGAACAGAGCATCAGGGGCTACTGTCTATGCGGTAATAATTTGACATATTTTTACTTACCTCGAAGCCAAGCTTCAGTCAGTCCGCTCTTGGCGGACTGAACCCTTTGGATCACCGTACTCATAACAGTACGGTGCTCCTCGTCGATGGCGGCGCCCTCAAGCACCTCCAGCAGATTGTCCGGCACCTCTGGTTGGACGGAGGTCGCCGGCTCAGACGGCTTACTCCTCTTGGAAGGAGTTTGCCCACCGCGGACCGGGACTGTCGAGTCCGGCGCGGTGTCCGGCACAAAGCCGGACTTGGAGCCCTGGGGGGTTTCATCCCCTTTACTCCTGGGGTCCGGAGGATTGCCTTGCGGCTCCTCCAGGACTATCTCCTCCTGCCCTGGAGCTTGGCGAGACGCCACTTCGGCGTCGTCCACCCTGCAGGGGGAGACAGCGGGCGGAACAGAGTTCACGTCCGACGAATCCAGGGAGCCGCGCGACGAATCGTCGAGTTCGGCCCGGGGCGGGCTGCATAAATTACGAGCGATATTAGGGAAAGCCGCGCATTAAAAGAATATCATGAGTCACTCTGGTATATAAGTACTTACGATTTCGCCGGACGCTTGGTTCTGTCCGGCCACTCCTCTCCGCCCTCTTCGGCGTCGTGGGAGTAGTCCGGCGGAGGGGTCTTCCTTTTCCTCGACCCCTCGGCCTCCCCCGTTGGGGTGGCCTTCTTCTTCTTTTCTCCCCCCGCTGGGGAGGAGAGCTTTCTTGTTCCTCCTCCTCGTTTTCACGAGAGGAGAGCGCCGCGGACTCGTCAGATGACGAGTCCGACACCACCATATTGCGGGAACTCTTTCGAGTCCCGGTAGTTTTCTTCTTCTTGGTCTTCTTCTCCGGCACCACGTAAGGTGCCGGAGTCAACAACTTCACTAGGAGAGCTGGGGCCGGGTCTTCGGGCAGGGGAGCCGGACAGTTAATTGGTCCGGATATAGCCCGCCAAGCCTGTCAAAGGCAAAGGGAGTTTAGATCCCGCATAGAGTTAATCTATGAAAAAGAGCTCAACAACCTGTCAAAGGTATAGATAGCTCACCTCGCTGGCGTGACGCTGCGAGCTGTATCCACGGTCCTCGGAAGCGGATGTGGGGGACTCGGCGCCTTGGGTCAGCACCTTCCAGACGTCTTCATACGTCGTGTCGAAGAGCCTACTGAGGGTTTGGTGCTGCGCTGGGTCGAACTCCCACAAAGTAAAATCCCGTTGTTGGCACGGGAGGATCTGGCGAACGAGCATAACCTGGATCACATTGATCAGCCGGACTGGCTCGTTCACCAGGGACTGGATGCAAGTTTGCAATCCAGTCACCTCTTTCTCGTTACCCCACGACAGGCCCGTCTCTTTCCAGGACATGAGCCGCGTGGGGGTCCGGGTCTGAACTCGGGGGCTGCGACCCATTTCGGATCGCGTGGCTCGGTGATGTAAAACCACCCGGCCTACCACCCCTTTAGGGACTCCACAAAGGAGCCCTCGAACCAGAGGACGTTGGCCATCTTGCCGGCCATAGCGCCTCCGCACTCCGCCTGGGTGCCGGACACCACCTTGGGCTTGACGTTGAAGGTCTTGAGCCAAAGGCCGATGTGGGGGCGGACGCGGAGGAAGGCCTCACACACGACGATAAACGCCGAGATGTTGAGGACGAAGTTCGGGGCCAGATCATGGAAATCCAGGCCGTAGTAGAACATGAGCCCCCGGACAAATGGGTGAAGTGGAAAGCCCAGTCCGCGGAGAAAGTGGGGAAGAAAAACTACCCTCTCATGGGGCCTTGGGGTAGGAAGAAGCTGCCCCTCCCCAGGAAGCCGATGCGGGATGTCCTTGGACAGGTATCCGGCTTTCCTTAGCTTTTTTACTTGAGCCTCCGTAACGGAGGAGGCCATCCACTTGCCTCCCGCTCCGGACATTGCTGGAGAAGGTTGAGGTGGGAAGAGCGGACTTGGGCGCTAGGGCTTGAGTGCGCGAGAGATGGATTGGCAAAGGAGGAAGAAGGCGTAGGTAAAAAGGTGAATCCTTATCCCTTTATGAAAGCGGGCGCGGATATGCGTCCCCACCTACCTAATAAAACTCACTTGCCTCCCAAGCGCCGTGGTAAATGGCGCGGTTGGGTTACCCACGTCCGTATTAATGAGAATCACGTTAAAAGGGGCACACGATCTCTGCTTTGACAAGACGTGCCAAGGAAATCGCCTTGCTAAATATGCTGAGGTGGAACGATGAAAACAATTTATATAAAGAGCTTGGCCGCAGTGTTATGACGCACTGCCGAATACGTCAGCAGATTTGATTTGTGTTAATATTATTCTCTATATGGCAATATGTGGAAACTTATTTTGCAGAGCCGGACACTACTTTTGGTGTTTATAATCTTGTTGAAGAACTTGGAGGAGGAACCCGCCTTGCAATGCCGAAGACAATTTGCGCGCCGGACTCGTCGTCATTGAAGCCTGGTTCAGGGGCTACTGAGGGAGTCCTGGATTAGGGGGTGTTCGGATAGCCGGACTATACCTTCAGCCGGACTCCAGGACTATGAAGATACAAGATTGAAGACTTCGTCCCGTGTCTGGAAGGATCTTTCCTTGGCTTGGAAGGCAAGCTAGGCGTGCGGATATTCAAGATCTCCTACCATTGTAACCGACTCTGTGTAACCCTAACCCTATCCAATGTCTATATAAACCGGAGGGTTGTAGTCCATAGGACAACCATCATCATACACAATCATACCATAGGCTAGCTTATAGGGTTTAGCCTCCTTGATCTCCTTGGACTCTAACTTGCATGATTTAAATGGAACTAACCCGGACTGACGCTGTTTTTCAGCAGAATTGCCATGGTGTTATTTTTGTGTAGAAACAAAAGTTCTCGGAATGACCTGAAACTTCACGGAGATTATTTTTGGAAATAACAAAAAATACTGGTGAAAGAATCAAGGCCAGGGGGCCACGCCCTGTCCATGAGGGTGGGGGCGCGCCTACCCCCCTCGGCACGCCCCCTGCCTCGTGGGCCCCCTAGTGCTCCACCGACCTCAACTCCAACTCTATATATTCATGTTCGGGGAGAAAAAATCAGAGAGAAGGATTCATTGCGTTTTACGATACGGAGCCGCCGCCAAGCCCTAATCTCTCTCGGGAGGGCTGATCTGGAGTCCGTTCGGGGCTTTGGAGAGGGGGATCCGTCGCCGACATCATCATCAACCATCCTCCATCACCAATTTCATGATGCTCACCGCCGTGCGTGAGTAATTCCATCGTAGGCTTGCTGGACGCTGATGGGTTGGATGGGATTTATCATGAAATCGACTTAGTTTTGTTAGGGTTTGATCCCTAGTATCCACTATGTTCTGATATTGATGTTGCTATGACTTTGCTATGCTTAATGCTTGTCACTAGGGCCCGAGTGCAATGATTTCACATCTGAACCTATTATGTTTTCATGAATATATGTGAGTTCTTGATCCTATCTTGCAAGTCAATAGTCACCTACTATGTGTTATGATCCGGCAACCCCGAAGTGACAATAATCGGGACCACTCCGGGTGATGACCGTAGTTTGAGGAGTTCATGTATTCACTATGTGTTAATGCTTTGGTTCGGTACTCTATTAAAAGGAGGCCTTAATATCCCTTAGTTTCCAATAGGACCCCGCTGCCACGGGAGGGTAGGAAAAAGGATGTCATGCAAGTTCTTTTCCATAAGCACGTATGACTATATTCGGAACACATGCCTACATTACATTGATGAATTGGAGCTAGTTCTGTGTCACCCTATGTTATAACTGTTGCATGAATAATCGCATCCGACATAATTCTCCATCACTGATCCAATGCCTACGAGCTTTCCACATATTGTTCTTCGCTTATTTACTTTAACGTTGTCAGTATTACAATTACAACAAAACTACTATCACTGTTACTTTTGCCACCGTTACCGCTACTATCATATCACTTTGCTACTAAATACTTTGCTGCAGATATTAAGTTAACCAGGTGTGGTTGAATTGACAACTCAACTGCTAATACCTGAGAATATTCTTTGGCTCCCCTTGTGTCGAATCGATAAATTTGGTTGAATACTCTACCCTCGAAAACTGTTGCGATCCCCTATACTTGTGGGTTATCAAGGCTCGTCCTGCTTATGTATATAGTGGAGCAGATTCCTTTTCTCTCCATATGAACCTATTTATATTGCGTACATGCCACTGAAGAAAAAAAACTTTATTTATAAATGACACGACACCTACTATTCATTCTCCTATAAACCTTGCACTTGGGATCTCCAAAATATTAACCTTGCGATTGGCTCTTCGCCTCTTCGGGAAGTCGAGCAATAATTGTACTGCAGTATATATCGTTCTGGCTATATGAGACCAAATGAATTGTTGCACATCCACCAGGTGGGCAAGGTTCGAGGGGCGAAGAAGAGTGCGTACTATTACGCCCGTTTCAATATGGACTACATACGGAGCAAAATGAGTGAATCTACACTCAATAATACGTCTATATACATCAGTGTTTGGAGTATGTACTACTAGTTCATATTGAAATCTACTAAAAGAGATATATATTCCAAACAATATGATAATCTCTCTAACCAAGGTAGTAGGGACGAGGAGTAAACGGAGGAAGTAGTAAAATTTTCTCCTCGTCCTGCGAGCCACCGCGTGCGTGGGCGAGGGAGCGGGCGTAAGGCGTACAATACTACTACTAGTAAGCAAGATTCACCTCATCCTGCGAGCCACCGCGCCCGTGGGCAGGGGAGACGGTGTACTAAGCAAGCTTCTCCTCGTTCTGCGAGTTGACGGGACACATCAAAAGTACTCCAGTGTATAGAGCCTTGCCTCTAAGGTAGGCCGCACATGGTTTGCCTCTTTTTTAACATAACGCTTCAAGTCGCAATTTGTTTGTTCACCCGTGGTAGAAGATCCTCCCTCCACCAAGTGGACAACCAGTACACGGTCAAATTACCACGTGGGCTGCCTTTTCGTACAGAAATGAGCTCCACCATGTACCCGCGCGGGTGTGGTAGGGAAAGAGACGGGAGTATGTGCGCCGTGCGTACCTCTTCTCTTCGTGCACGTCCCCCACCTACGTGGGTGTGTGTGAGAGATACAAACCTAGACAAATGGCTTGTGCGTTCGTGAGTGTTTTTGTTTTGGGCGGGGGGGTGGTTGATTTCGTGAATGTATTTGTGGGAATATGTGTCGATGACATCTCAAACAAAATTTTGCATGCAATGTCGTCTGTGAAATGGAGGCCTATCCATATCATAAATAGAGGGCTGGGCGATCCACGAGAAGAGAGGGAGGGGTCATAGATATTGATATAGTCGAAGAGAGGATCAAGTGGGTGGGTGCGAGATCGATGAAGAGAGCCATCGAAATTGTGTGTGTGTGCAAGTCAAAGATATAGGGCGACTGACCTACCGGAACATCAGAGGGCACAGGTCAAGTTTGTGTGTGGCAGGGAGACATGACTAGAGTGCTCGATGTATCAGTGTGTGTGGGGGGGAGGGGGTGGGGGAGGGGTAGGCAGAGGCCTAACTATAGAGGTAGAACGACTCGTATATGTGTTGAGAAGGAGAGACCCAGCTATGTCTTGAGGGAGATCGGTCGACATCCATACATAACTGAAGGACGGGAAATAGAATGGGACATAGAGAGATAGAGGAGAGAGAGGGAGGGAGAGGGGTAGAGTGCTGGATGGGTGATGGAGTTGCTTCTCAATGATGGTGGGAGAGGCCTACTAGACAAACTAAGGGTGGAACTGCAATATTATCAATAAGAATGGGGATGTGTTTCTGTGTGTGCCTGTGCGTGATAGATCTGTCGGGACGCATCCATGGATGATGAAGGGGAACCATGTGTATGGTAAGCAAACCTAACGAGATCGATAGATCAATTGTTGTTTGTCGGAGGAAGGGAGCGACATAACTAATGAGGTAGATCGATCGACGCGTGGGGGAAAACGATTTATAAGGACCTAGCTAGCTATATGTATAGCGGGAGATCGGCCGGTGTACATCCATTTGTTAGAGGAAAATAAGGCTCGGCGAGACGGATAGACACAGAATGGAGCTAGGAGGTGGTACGAGAGGCCCAACTACTAGCTAGATAGGGGGAGGAGTGTGCGGTTGTGAGATCGATGAAAAGAGGGGCGAGAGTTTACACGTGTGTGGGGCTGTATGAAAGACACGAGGCAAGGACACATAAAGGAGGAGAATGAAGGTGCATGTGTATGTTGTAGGCAGACATCGCTGGAGAGGTTTATCGATCGGTGTGTGTCGGAAAAAAGTTGTGGAGACTATGGGAGAACGACCTAAAGAAATGAATGTGTGCGATGGATAGAATGCTGAGGGAGGGGGAGGGCGAGGAGGGTGTGCGCATGCACGAGAGAAAGTTAGTGGTAGCTACAAAGGTTAGAGGATTGTGTGGGTGTAAGAGACTAACAAAGATCATAATTTGATATGAAAGTGGATTCATATATTTTAATAGGAGATCATAGTGTTTTAAACATATGCATGCATGAATACAGCGGTGATACGCGTGTTGTGGTTTTGCACATGTTATACCCTAATGTGATAATGCATGGCGTTTGCAACTCACAGCTAAATGTCGAACAATCTAAACTATACTATACATCAAAAAATCTCACATTTTATCTGAATTTGTGATAATGTGTGGCGTTTGCAGCTCACAACTAAATATCGAACAATCTAAACAATACTATATATCGAACATTCTCACATTTTATTTGAATTTGTGGTCACGTGTGGTGTTTGCAACTCACATCTAAATACTTGTAGGCGTAGGGACGGGGCACCATACATAATGTGATAAACACATTATACATATGAGACATGGTTTAGATTATGAAGATATATCTAGAGCTTGAAATGTACTTTGATTTGAAATCAACATAAAGTGGATTCAAAAAATCGAGTTCAAGTTCATATAGTACACATAGTTCATATGTAACTCGAGACTAATCATGTGGTGTGCTGTGAAGATAATACACAAATGATGGTTTAACTTGACAATAACGATGATTGTAGATCTTATTAAAATAGAGAAACGAATTCAAATGCTTTGACTTCACAACAATCATTACTGTAGATCTTATTCAAATAGAGAAACAAATTCAAATTTAGTTCACATTGAAGCGGTAGTATATACGTTTGGAATGCACTAAACATTTGAGTAGTAGGTTGCATGCATTATACACGTAGCAAAATATTTTAATTGAACATAACATGAATTCAAAGTTTTGAATGACATTTTTAGTGCGAATTGATTTGGTACAGTACACGTTAGGCTTGTCCGGAAATTTCAACCCATGCCTTGTTAGCCCGAAATATTTAAGATATATCTTTGTCTCGTTGTGCTCCGGTAACACCCTCCATCTCAACCCGCGCCTTGCTATTCCCAAATTACAACACACGCGAAAATTCCCACCTCCTGTGAAATCCCGACACGCGAAATGCCCGTGATACCCCTGAACCGAAAGAACCGCCTAAAATCGGTGGGGGGTACTTTCATAACTTACCCCACATTTCGGACAAGTGCGTCCCTAAGCCATGGTTCCCCACTCCCATCCCATCCACCCACCCATTCATACACCAAGGCCGGGAAAACCCGCGAAGCCCCACACCCTCCTCCGTTCGCTACCCAGCCGGAGCCTCTTCCCCGACGACGTCGTCCACAGCAACACCTCGACATCCCGCACCCACCGTATCGGATGAGGATCCATCGTCGATCTGGTCGTCCCGCCGGTTCAGCCACCCCGTCCTCCACCTCAAAGGAGCTGCCCCGATGTTCCCCTCGTCTTTTGCGCCACCTCCATTCCCACACCGCTGTCTTCACCTGCACCACCGGAAAAGCATCATCATCACCGTTTCCTCGGATGAAGCTGCGGTCTAATCGGCGCCACCAAAGAGGTTGTACACTAATCACTGCATTTTCTTCTTGATTCGATCTCACGGTGCTGTCGGCGCTTGGTCCCGAGCCGATACGGCGCGGCTCCATCCACTGCGGCGTCGCCGACGACTTCCTCCATGGCGTCGCTCCCTCGGCGGCGACGTCCACATCAGTAGGAGCTGTTGCTGCTTTAGCTCTTGCTCGCGCTGCTGCTCTGCTCTTGCTCTTGGTCCCCTGCCTTTGCCTGCTCTTGCTCTTGCTCGCACTGCTGCTCTCACTCTTGCTGTTGCTTGCGATGCTGCTCCGATTTAGCTACACTTCAGTCGACTGAATCGACTTTTGGGTCAGTCGATTTTCAAGGGGTGGGGGGGCTCGCCGGAGTTAAGGAAGAACTAGCCGCAGCACGGAGGGGGGCTCGCCGGAGAGGAACCCCACTATCTATCTTAGGGTTCGGGGTGGGGGTGGTTGTCGCCGGCGGTGGCGTGGGGATCGCCGGAGAAAAAGCTCGGCACGGGGGGGGCTACAGGGATGGCCGGGGCAGCGGTGGGGAGTGTTTTTGGGGTGGGCGGGGCGGCGCACCGCCGGCCGCGGGCGGCTGTTTGGCCGGTGGTGGCTGGCGGCTCTGGGGGTGGAGGTTGAAGATGAATAGCAAGCCCTTGATTTCGTACCAAACGGCTGCAAAATCGACTGACCAGAGATGAAAAAGTCAGGCGACTGACGTGTAGCCTCACCTCTAGTGCGTTCAGTTTCGACAGTAAAATTCAGTTTCGACAGCAAAATTCAGTTTCGACAGTCAAGTTCAGTTTCGACAGTTAAATTCATTTTCGACAATTAAGTTCAGAGATGAGCGGCTGATGTATTTTACATCTAGCACTTTGTGGTTATGTATTTTACGTCATCTATTGGATATGCTATTAGAATTCCACTCAGGTTAACATTGTCTCTCTTGTCCTGCTTCAACCTCGGCGTCGTACAATTCACCGGAGCTGCTCCAACAACGAAACCCTCCATCACAGTGGAGCAGTACCTCGGGCTCTATCTCCAGACGCCTAAGATCTTCTTCCCCTCCTCCGACAGCCAAGTCAGTTGGAGCATCGTCACCAGCCAACCCAATCACGCTGAGATCAACATGGCTTCGCCAAAGAGGTTGTACACTTCTTGTGCTTTGACTTAATCTCACCATGCTTCTTTGCATCTTGTGATCTTCCAATTCTTGTGAACCAAACACCCAGATTGGCAGAAATCCTGAGTTTTTAAATTCTCTGTTTTGCACGTGCATGCCTATCCTATTCCTGTCTATTTCCTATCCCTACATTGTTAGAATCCTCAAATTCAAACAAGCCCTTACACAATTACTTTTGTTACAGATATGTGTCAAAGAAAACCTTGTGTGGTTTGTCCTGCTCCTGCGGTGCTGTGTTCCACCCCAGCTCAGCTGCTCCAACGATGGAAGGGTTCACCACAGCAAGGATCCGCTCTCCAGACTATCTATCGCCGCCTCAGATCTTCTTCCCCACCGCCGGCAGCCACGACAACTGCATTACCATCATCAACTAAGCAGATGACCTTGAGGACTACACGGGTCCGCAATAGAGGTCGCACTCTTCCATGTCTGCTTACGTTATGCATTGCTTAATATGATGACATGCTACTTTATCGTCGTGTCCATCTATTAGACTTCGAGTCAGGTCCAAACTTATGCTGAAACTTGAGTTTTTAAATGGTTGTGGGGTACATGCTGGGGCAGCAATCAGTACTATTTGTCTACTATCTGGTTAATCTCGGGTGTCTACTATGAGTTTCATGTTGGGTGCAAACAAACATTAAAGGAGCCATTATCTGTATTTTTTAACTAAAGCTATTATCTGCCCGCTATCATTAGTTTTGGGTCTATCCATAGTTTGCTACCATCACTCTGGATTTCTGCATGCACTCCTTACATAATCTCACTATGTTTTATTCCTATGCATGTCGGTTATTGTACACAATGGAACTGAACATGTAGAGCAAAAGAGACGAGCCTGGCATGGCAATAAAATTTCATGCAGACGTCGCTCCATGGTGGGCGCAAAGGCAGCCCCCCTCCACCCATTTCAGATTGTAATAAAGAGGAAGATCACTGTTCTGAGGGGAATTCATAAGTAGAAGACCACTCCTATTTACCCCATGAGGTCTTCGCTCTAAATTGGCATGCCGATGTTGGTAATATCATGCATATGGTGCCTTGCATTGCTTACTGTATACATCAAAGATGTCATCTGCTTAGTTTAGACATGCTTTGTGTCAATGCCATCTGTTTAGTTTCTTTATCGTATATGTGAATCATGCAATGCCATCTTGTTTAGCCAGGCATCATATATGTGAATTTTGCAATGCCACCCTGGTTAGCCAGTCATCTTTTATGTGAATTATATCATGACATCATTTTTTATTACGTGTTAAATTTGTTAACAATTTTAGTACATTCAATTACTCTTCCTGTGCATCAGCCATTCGGCACGGTCATGGAAAAATCTGGAGTGGAAACAAGGTCTTCAGAGTAGACAATGCTATCTGACGAAGCGCATGTCTTGCTGGTTACAGATAGCTCCTCAAAGGAGGATTCAGAGACAGATGAGCAGTCCTATTCCCCCCCCCCCCCCGAGGTGCATGCTCTAACTTGGAAGGGTTATGTTGCTCATATCGTGCGCATGGCATCTTGCATTGCTATGTCATTCGCTTAGTTTAGACATGCTTTGTGTGAATGCCACCTGTTTAGTGTCTAATTACCATATATGTGAATTATGCAATGCCATCTTGTTGCAAGACATTATATATATGAATTATGCAATGCTATCTTGTTGCAAGGCATTATATATGTGAATTATGCAACGTCGTGTTGTTTAGCCAAGCGTCATATATGTGAATTATATCATGCCATCCTTTTTCTATATTTCTCATTGCTTTTGTCGACAATGTTTGTATATTCAACTGATCTTCCTGTGCATCAGCCATTTGAATTGGTGATGGAGAAATCTGGAGTGAAAACAAGGTCTTCAGAGCAGACAATGCTACCTGCTGAAGCAAATATCTTGCTGGTTACAGATAGCTCTTCAGAGGAGGATTCAGAGGCAGATGACCCGTCCTATTATCCCCCTGAGGTGTATGCTCAAACTTGGCAGGGTTATATTACTCACATCATGCATATATTGTATTGCAATGCTTAGTTTTAACATCATATACATGATATTGAATGCCATCTCCTTAGTTGACACATCATATATGTGATTCCCCTTTGCTCACTTCCTTAGTATATAAATCATATATTTGAATTATATCATGCCATGATGTTTACATAGACAGCATGTATCTGAATTATGGCATCCCAACCCATTTTCTAAAGACATAATATAGTTATATCATCTCATCCTGTTTACATAGTCATCATATTTTGAATTATATCATTCTATCCGTGAATTATATCATGCCATCATGTTTCCGTCGACGGCATGTTTGTGATTTATGGCATGCCAACCACTCTAATAGACACACCGTATAGTTATATCATGTCGTCCTGTTTACATAGTCACCATATTTTGAAGTATGTCATTCTATCCTGTTTAGTTAGCCATCATACATGTGAAATTGTGTCATGCTATCTTGTTTAATTAGCCATCACATATTTGAAATTATGTCTTGCTATTTTTTTTGGTTAGACAACATAAATGTGAATTATTTCATGCCCTGTTTTCTTCCCTACTATCTATTGCACATGTCTATCTTACAATGCATGTACATTCAATTACTTTTCTTGTTTATCAGCCATTTCAATTGGAGGGGGTGATGGCAGTATCTGTGGGAGTAAAAACACGGTCTTGAGAAAAGATCGTGCTAATTGTCGATGGAGATAGAACCACTGTTGTACTGGCCAAGAACCAGCCCCACCACACATAACCCAGACTCATACAGATTGTACCCCTACCCAGTTGGATAGAGAACCAGCTACACCCCTTCTAACCCCAACCCCAGCAGATAGTAACCCAGTTCCCGTTGACACATCACTGTCTCCACTACAGAGCACCCAAACACGAGCAGTTAGTAAGGCAACTGCAGTGCCCAAAGCACGAGGACCACCACTCTGAACCCCAAGTCAACGCTTAAAGCAGAAGAAGAATTGTTCTTAGGTCAGGTTCCGTAGCTATGGTTCATACTACTTTGCTCTTGCATCACTGTATTTACTCATACCAACTAATTTCAAATTTGAAGGATGCAACTGAAACTCCAATGGCGCAACAGGTATGTTTTAAACTTGTTTCTTTAACGTGCTTGCTGTTGTAACTTGCTCTATGTTGATTTCAGTTTCAATTGAATAAACAGTTATGTTCTCATGCCATGCACATTACAAATGTTGTTATTATTGTGTAGTTTCCCACACTTATATTCTGTCTATGTTGCTTTGTCTTAAATAGATATGATTCGAACTGTATATATCTTCATTTGGCAACATAAAATAGAATGATATAGACCATAGAGTGACCATACTACATAGATACATGTTTGTTTCATGCTGTTATCCTGTCCACCTTACTACTGAACTAGTTTACCGAAATGAGTTTCATATACTACATTGTAAACCTGTGATGTGTTTGTTTGTTTCTCTTTTATAACGCGGATAAAATATTGGAGAATGTGTTTGTTTGTTTCTCTTTTAGAACGCGGATAAAATATTGGAGAAGATAAAATGCAGATAAGGTTCAAGGTAGTGAGACATCCCTGTTGGTCTCCAAGAAAGCTGATAAAAACTATATTGAAGACACTGAGACAACCCCAAAGTCCTGTCTTGATGTAGTGTTCGAGTTACTGGCTACTACTGCTGGCACCAGCTCTTTGAACTCGCTGCCTGAATCAATTCGGCTTCTTGAGTCTCAACTTCAAGTTGAAAGATATTGATCAGATGTTATGCGACAGGAAGCCGAAGGACTGAGGAAGTCCCTGCAGAATTCAGATGCATACTTTCTGGTGCAACAACAAGTGCTGGAGGATTTAAGCGCCAAACAAGAGAGAGTTAATAAGCTTGCTAAGCATCTTTCCAGCATTATGGGTACCCAGGATATTGTTTCTTGAGCTCTTCTGAAGTGGTTTCAGTTCTGGACTTCTTTTGTTGCGGCGTTTATCTGCTGCTTTGTTCCCTATATTTGCACTGGTGGCGAACTGTGATGCCCAATGGATGTAATATGTGTAATAGCCGTGATAGCCTAGCGTAAGTTGCTTGCTAATTTATTTCCTTATTGTCTTGTTTATTTTTTTCTTGTAGTCAGTGTAGTTCTTTTTCCGCGGTTTGCTAGTGGCCGCAATAACCTATTTTTAAAAACTAGGCCACAATAACCATGGGCTACATATTTACTATAGTTAACATGGGCCTCCTACGGGCCGTAGAAACAATGGGCCTTCTACGGGGCGTAGAAACAATGGGCCTTATACGGGCCGTAGACACGATGGGCCTTCTACGGGCCGTATCATCAATGGGCCTTCTACGGGCCGTATGATCGGTTGGCCAAACATGGGCCAATAACAGACCATATTATGGCCGTAAATGGGATAGAGTTGAAATCGTCCATTCATGGGTCGACCATAAAGTGCCGTCCTTAATCAGTCGTATTTGATGACGCTATGAAAACGGAACAATGTATTAACATGCCACAAACGGGCCGACTGTAACCACAGGCTGAATTTGGCCCACAAGCAGAAAATGACAGTAACGGGCCATAAGTAAATGAATGCTGGAAATGAGCCCAAGAAAAAATGGGCCCTGAGAAGGCCGGAAGATATTATGGCCGTAAATTATATTGGACGGCCCAGATGTCGCTACTGGGCCTAATTCGGATAGGCCGTAAATGGGCCCTGGGTTAGCGGGCTCTAAATGGGCTATATGCGAACATGCCGTTAACAGGCTTGTCGTGGGCCGGCCCGCCACCTTTTGACCAAGTCAAACAGGCCGGCCTTTTCACAGGAATGGGCCTCTGTTGGGCCGTGCCACGTGTCGACGTATCATAGGCGCTTCGGGTCCAATGAGGGGATGACATCTGTCCCAACGGTGAGCCGACACGTGTTTCCTCCAGCCAATGATGATTTTACACGTGGAAAATCCCGATTGGTCGGGGCTGTTAATGGGTTATCGGATCCAAAACTAGACCCGATAGCTTAACGACATTCCGTTATGGTGGATGCCACGTGTCAGTCACCCTCGACGAAAGCACTTCTGTGATGCGTGATTTATCGTCATGGAAGTGGACAATTCCGTGATGATAATTTTGGTAATGTCATGGAACACTTCTGCGACACCACAGGTATGACTATCTTGATTCTGTCATAAATTTGTCATGGATGTACATGCATGACAGAAAACGTGTCCTACTATGACAAACACGTATCATCACGGAAGTGTATTTTTTTGTAGTGTAATCCGGTAGCGGAGGAGTCGACTGGCTTGAAATAGCAAATAAATGCTATGACTGCTGCCATTTTTGGTAAATAGCTTCTTCATAAGCTTTAAACATGTATTATCTAATAATCTGTCGGTTTACAAACGTTTTTGATGATGTAGGAACCCGCATTGCTCATCTTGGCTCAGATATGCGGCAAAAACTGAAAGCCGCCTATACACTTATAGAGCAGTTATATGCCGGCGTAAAACGGGTTATCTGCACAGCTTCCCATAACAGACCGCCCCCAACCTTGATCAAGGAGACGTTGGAAAGGCTGGCGATGATGCCTGCCCGGTTTGAAGAACTAAAGAAATCAGCTGCCAGGGCGGGTGCTCTTACTGCACTAACTTGGGCCAAAGCATGGATATCTGATCTTGATCCAGCCGATTTGGGAAACGCTACCCGAGCATAAAGGAGAATGGGTCAGACTTTAATACTGATGACCTCGGAACCCTGACGAGGGAAATGCGCCCATTGGCTAGCAAATTGGCTGAAGAGACCGATCTTTCACATTATCAGTCGATCTATGATGCCAACAACAAGAGAGTTAAAGCGCAAACTTATGATGCTCCAAATCATATTCCTCCAATCCGTAAGCATACCTATGCCCATGATGTTGATCCCTCCAAATTATAAGTGATGAAGCTGTATTCAAAGCCTAACTGGGATCGACTGGACAACCATTAACTTCCAGCCACTGGGTAGAGAAGAGGAAGCTGAACCGGCGCTGGATGATCCACAACCTTCAAGTCCACCAGCCCAAGATTCACAAACCAGAGGTTGGCTGAATAGCTGCTTTTTGCAAGATTTGTTAAAACGATTATTCTTTTGGGCATCAAAAACGCTTGTAATAGGCTAGCTTAAACTCTTAATCTGTTATGCCATTGTGCATATTTGCTTTGCATGACACTGCTAATCTACCATGTTAAGATATGCCACGTATGCTTATGATATTAGCAACTTGAATCTGTTCCTGCATACAACAGATTAAAAAGTGTCCTAGCGGTTTACCTCTAGACAGGTTGGACATAAGGATAACCATATATAATTGAAAATATATCATACCTGTGATATTTGATCACATTGTTGGTTTACCAAGCCAGTGTAATAGGGGTGATAACCCAAAATTTGAGCACTGGTAATAATCATATATTGCCGGCTTATGAACAAAGCCAGGCAGGGTTAGTAAACACCGGATGTTATCTTATCTCGTACTGGCGACTTATAGTCGAAAGCCAGGCCGAGTTAATAAACACCGGGTAGTTTCATGTATAAACCATAAGGCATCACAGCCCTCATCGGCTTTTAAACCATGTATTACTATGTCACATGAGAAAAAAACCTCAAAAAAATGTTCAAATCAAACAACAACAACAAAATCAAGGCTTTCATAGGCGGCTAGGCCTAAAACTCAAGTGCTTTCATGGGGCACACAACCACTGAGTTAATCTTTTATACAAACCTTATAAGTCGGACCTCGCACAACCAATCATCGTTTTAACTTTCACAAGTTCAGGGTCTGTATAAGATTGACTTGTCAAAAATACGGCGGGTCATTCCAGGATTAGCTGGGCGGAGTGGCAGACTTCGCTACATAAAAAAGACACATCCGTGCCATTTTGGGCCGAACGAATCTTTTTTTTGTCATACATATGACACTTCTATGACGATAATTGTGACAAAACCCGGTATCATCATAGATGTGGTGGGCTCCTACTTCTATGACAAAAAATCATGACTGAAAATGGGCTTTTCGTCCTGGGCAGGCCAGAGACGCAGCTGCATGACATTCTTTGGGTCGTACATGACGGAAAAAACCGTGGTAGAAACAAGGGCGAGGAAAATTTTGGGGAGTTCCCGGTTACGGTGGGAGGTCGGGGGCCGAGCGATGCGCGTTTCTCTCGTACACGTACGCGCGTGTGTGCGTGGCTCTAACTGAATCCGAGCGAGGCGTTGGGCTCTAACTGAACCCGAGCGATTGCACTACAGGCTACGCGTTACTGAACCCGAGCGATCAATCAATGGCTGTTAACTGAACCTGATCAAGCGATTCCTTCGCTACTGCTGCTAACAAAAGCCGATCGATTGGATGAACAGTGAGCGTTGCGGGGGTGGGGGTGGATGAACAGTGAGCAGAGGCGTTGCCTCTAGATGAACAAGACCCCGTGGTGTGGAGGGCTGGATGAACAGTAGACGGTGGAGGGGTGCCCGTGGAGGGGTGGTTGAACATGACCCCGTGGTGTGGAGGGCTGGATGAACAGTAGACGGTGGAGGGGTGGTTGAACAGTAGCCGGTGGAGTAGCGCGCGGTGGAGGCTGGATGAACAGGAGCCCGTGGAGGCTGGAGGAGATCGTCGATAGGCCGTGGAGGCTGGAGGAGGTCCACGGTGGAGATGAACAGTATCCCGTGGAGTCCCGTTTTGCGGTACGCCACACCCCTCCCGATGAACAGGACCCCCGTTTCAACCGTAGGAGGTCCGTTTTGTCCGTTTTGTGGTACGCCACACCCCTCCCAATCAACAGGAACCCTGTTTCGACCGTAGGAGGTCTGTTTCCTCTGTTTTGCGGTACACCACACCCCTCTCGATCAACAGGACCCTCGTTTGGACCGTAGGAGGTCCGTTTCCTCCGTTTTGCGGTACGCCACACCCCTCCCGATCAACAGGACCCCCGTTTCGACCATAGGAGGTCCGTTTCCTCCGTTCTGCGGTACGCCAGGCCTCGTTTCCATCGCTTGTTCCGTCCAAGCCCTCCCAACGAACACGACCACGCATTCCGTTCCGACCGAGCCGGTTGGCTCCCACGTGTTTCGTTGCCTCCCGATGAACACGACACATTCTGTTGCCTCCCCATCAACACGACGCATTCCGCTGCCTCCCCATGAACACGATGACGATGCTGTTTCTCCATTCCGACCCAGCCATGTACACGAGCCCTCGCCGCACGTATGCGCGAGTAGGTGTTCGAGACCCCGCCCGTATGTACACATACGTGGCCGTATTTTCTTTCTTGCACCCTGGCCGTTGTACGTCCGTGTACATGCTATGTGCGCGCCTCTACTACGACACGTGCACGCCTCTACATCCACCAGTATATATGTACTTACACGTTCGCGACCAGAATGACAATGCTACGTACGCTTCGACCAGGTGGGTCCCGACTGTCAGGCAGTTCCTTGCGTGCGAAGATGTAGCTGGTGGGTCCCAACAGTCAGGGGGGCGAATTTTTTTTTGCCTAGACGCACTTCCTTGCGTGCAAAGATGTAGCTAGTGGGTCCCAGCAGTCAAGGGGGTGGATCGTTTTTTTTGCTCGGACGCACTTCCTTGCGTACGAAGATGTAGCTGGTGGGTCACAGCAGTCAAGGGGGCGAATCGTTTTTTTTGCTCGGACGCACTTCCTTGCGTGCGAAGATGTAGCTGGTGGGTCCCAGCAGTCAGGGGGAAATGTTTTTTCGCGAAATACAGTGGCCCGTCCGGTGGATCCCAACTGCCAAGTGGAGGAATCATTATATTCCGCGTAATAAGGAGGCACTTCCTTGCTGCGGCTGTGGACCCAGCTGTCAGCCTCTCCACGTACAGTCCACGTCCGATGGAAGTCGTTCCTTGACCACGTTGACCACGCGTGCCGAGAGCACCAGGGCGGTGGACGACGACGACGCCTAGGAAGGGGACGACGCGGAGCCGGGGAAGACGCAACAGTGGAAGCCCGCGCGGAGAGGAGTACGAGGGTTCACTGGTTCGGCTGCGGTGTAAGGCTGCTGTCGCCGCAGGGCTTGGCCAGCGGTGGGAATAGTAGGGGGCGGTGAGGCCTCCGCGGCAGCACATCCGTCCATGGGAGGCAGGAGCATGCGGCACGACCGGCGCTGCTTTCGACGGCTGGAGCAAGAAGACCAGAGGTTGAAGAAGCACTACGGCCGTTGGATGGACATCGTACGGTCACTGGAGCTAGAATCGTTTATATTGACTAAGTTGACAAAGCCCTCCGTCCCCGTCAACTTAGTAGGCCCACAAGTCAGCCTCCCACCAAGGTGGGTCCCAGCTAGCAGGGGGGTATTCATTTTTGGTGCGTAATAAGGAGGCACTTCCAGTGGGTCCGAGCTGACAGCAGGGGGAACGTTTTTTTTCGCGAAATACGGTGGCCCGTTGGGTGGGTCCCAGCAGTCAGGGGCAAACATTTTTTTCACGAAATACTGGTGGGCGTCCGGTGGGTCCCTGCTGTTAGGTGGAGGAATAATTATTTTCCGCGTAATAAGGAGGCACTTCCTTGCGGCTACCGTGGACCCAGCTGTCAGCCTCTCCACGTACAGTATTCTTTCGATGGAATTCGGTCGTTGACCACATTGACCACGCCGCGCCGAGAGTACCATGGCGGTGGACGATGGCGAGGCCTAGGAAGGGGACGATGAGGAGCCGGGGAAGACACGGGAGTGGATGCCCACGCGGAGAGGAGTACGAGGGTTCACTTTTTCGGCTGCGCTGCCGTTGCCGCAGAATAATAGGGGGTGTGGGTGAGTGGAGTGGAGGGATGGCCTGGCCAGCAGTGGGAGTAGTATGGGGGCGGTGAGGCCTCCGCGGCAGCACAGCCGGCCACGGGAGGCAGGAGCAGGCGGCACAACCGGTGCTTCTTTGGGCGACTGGAGCAAGAAGACCAGAGGTTGAAGAAGCACTACGGCCGTTGGATGGACATCATACGGTCAGTCGAGCTAGAATCGTGCATATTGACTAAGTTGACAAAGCCCTTCGTCCCCATCAACTTAGTAGGCCCACTATACTGGGTCCCAGCTAGCAGCGGAGTATTCATTTTTTTGTGCGTAATAAGGAGGCACTTCCTTGCGTGCGAAGATATGGCTGGTTGGTCCGAGCTGTCAGCGGCGGTAACGTTTTTTTTGCGAAATACAGAGGCCCTTTCGGTGGGTCCCAGATGTCAGGTGGAGGAATCATCATTTTGCGCGTAATAAGGAGGCATTTCCTTGCGTGCGGCCATGGACCTAGCTGTCAGCCTCTCCACGTACAGTCCACTTCAGATGCATGTCGGTTGGTGACCATGTTGACCACGCCACGCCGAGAGCACTAGGGCGGTGGACGACGGCGAGGCCTAGGAAGGGAACGACATGGTGGCAGGGAAGACTCGGCAGTTGTTTTTGTTTCCCACGCGGAGGGGAGTACGACTGTACGAGGGTTTACTGGTTCGTTTGCCGTCGCCGGAGAATAACAACAGGTGTGGGTGAGTAGAGGGATGGCTAGGCCAGCGATGGGAGTACGATGGGGCGGTGACACCTGCGCGGCAGCACAGCCGGCCGCGGGGAGGAGGGAGCAGGCAGTCCCGTCGGCGCTTGTTTGAGCGGCTGAAGCAGGAAGAGCAGAGATTGAAGAAGCACGACGGCCATTGGATGGACATCCAACAGTATACAGGCCATCTGTGGAAAGCCTCAAATCTTTGGCAAACAGCATACAGCCCATCTGCCATTATTTCAAATAATTTACAGCCCATTTGCTAATTCTTATGGGTTTTTTGGAGCCCATATTCTTTTTGTTAGCATTACAGCCCATATTGTGGCCACGGTTAAAAAATTATACGAAATTTTGCATATGTCGGTGCGGTCTGAACTGTTTTTAATCCTGAAATTTCGAGTCACATTCAGACTGATTTAAAAAATAAATGTATATCAATATAAAATCCAATAAATTGTCCACGCATAAAAATCAATGCAATTTAAAATCTCAAAATGAAAAAAAGATATTTGAAACTAATTGCCGGTTTGATGTGTTTTAAAAATGTACAACCCATTTCTCATTACTGATAGGCCATTTTCTCGGCCAGCCGAATGAAGCTCTCCTCGTCTTGAAAGATTTGCAGCCCAACAGGCCTGATAAAGCGACTTGACAAATCACAAAAAAACTAGTCTAGCCATTTTCAGAAAGAAAAATAAACTACTGGGTTGGTCTGTGGTAAACATAAAAGAAAAGGTGTCTAGATAGTCCAGAGTGTCCCGCACAACCCAGTTGACACCCTGCTTCCGTCTCAAAAACAAATTAGATAAATGCCACTGCAATTTCCAAACTTTGAAAAATGCCACTGCAATTTTCGCAAACTTTGAAAAACGCCACTGCAGTTTGCAAACTTTGAAAAACGCCACTCCAGACTTCGAAAAATGCCACTAGAAATGGCATGAAATGGCATTTTTTAAAGTTTGGAAATTGCAGTGGCATTTCTCGGATACACCAGATTTGGAGTGGCATTTATCAAATTAACCCAAAACAAAAATAACTGGGCGAGCTGCTGGGTCCCTGGTGTCAGCCGCTCGTTGTGCAATTCTCTCGTTTATTGACTACGTTGACAATGGCATGGGACCCAGATGTCAGAAATCCACTAGGAGGAGCCTTTTTTATTGGCTTGAAATAAGGAGGCACTTGCTTGCGTACTTCCATGACCTTGGAGGGTCCCTGCTGTCATCCTCTCCACGTACAATCATCTCCTGATTGTGTACCCGTCAACTTGCTAGGCCCACAAGTCAGCCTCTAAACCCGTGGAGGACAAATACAACCCATTTAAAAAAATAACAGCCCATTCCATATGTTCAAATGGAAAGTTCAACATTCAGAGCAAAGTAATAGGTCTGATCCACATATAGAGTACTAAACTTCCATGTTGACAACCATCATAGCCAAGTTAACTATCTACTCCCACTAATACTCTAGTAGCATACAAGTACTAACTTACTCTTAGCTAACTAGACGATGCCGGCCGCCATCTGTGGTACACGCTAAACGCCGGCACCGGCGTCGTGCGCCTCGCCTCGGACTTGCAAGAGGTGCGATAGGGCGCGTTGCTCGCGCGCGTTGGCCCTTTCCATGCCGGTGTGGTTCACTGAAGCTTCGGCTTCCAAGCGGGAAACCCACTTGATGAGCTGGTAGTAAAAATCGGCGTCGCGAACGCGTGCGTGCCCGACAACCTCCAGGGCTATTTGCCGGGCGCCGGCCTCCACGTAGTCGGCCCAGTTGCGGGCGCTCTGCTCGCGACTCAGAGCGTCGGTGCGTTGCTGCTCCATGTCCCGTTGGCGGCGCAAATCGGCGATACGCTGCTCCTCCGCCAGGCGGTTGCACTCCAACAACTCCCGCTCCTCTGCCATGTGGTTGCACTGCAACAACTCCTCGATCTCCGCATTGCCATCTAAAGACAGATAGAATGCCTCCTCCCTCCGTCTGCCTTCCGGTGAAAACCCGAATACTAGTTCTGGCGGTGACCGCCTCTGGCATCTATTACCGTGGACGGGCGGGGGCATGGCGGATGTGGCGAGCGACGTCGGGCCGGTGGGGGCTTATGAGGATATGGCGAGTTGGGTCACGGTGGCACCGGAGAAGACTGGGAAACAGTACTTATAGGCGGAAGGTAGCGCGACGGTCGTCAGAATTCAATGCATAATGGCTTAGCGCGCCAGCTTGCCGTGGAAAACTAGAGAAACTGAAATTATGACTGTGCCATCCCTTCCCGTCTGGGTCGCACGCCGGCATGGCGTTCAAACGAGTGCACTCGAATCATCTCCCTCCTTGTCAATAATGATTCCACGGATTTAAAAAGCCCGCAACAATTAAAGCGTATCTTTTTTCGCATCAGTTAGCTGCCTTAATTACAGCCGGCTGCATGCGGGCACTCAGAATCGCTCGCAGGCAGTACGCGAAGCAGCATGCAACGAGTCACAGCCGAGGGCACACATGCAGCCACTTAAATCGCTGGAATTAATTAGGCTTAAACTTCTACATGCCGTTAATTATTTCCATGCCTTGGTCTTGCTGCTTTGCTCACGGGACTAATAAACCCGTACCGAGGGAGTACCTTGGTTGGTGAGAGGTTTGAATTAAGCCCTGCAAACAGGAAAGGAGGTACTAGTACGTGCGTGATCCGCTATTTATTCGTGTAGGATCGAGTAGGTCGTTTCTTTAATTGAGCCCTGCAAACCGGAAAGGAGGTAGTACATGCGTGATCCGCTATTTATCCGTGTAGGATCGAGAGTGTAGCTTGTCAGTTTCTTCAGAGGTAGGAATTTTTATCTGTGTAGGATCGATAGTGTAGCTTGTCAGTTTCTTCAGAGGTAGGCATTCTTATTCAAAAAAACTGCCACTTCGCATCTTGCGTCGCAAATAAAATTGGCAGGAGCGCATTTGTAGGCTAGCTAGTGATCGATCAGTAACATGTAAACACTAAGCGAACGGAAATAAGTAACTGTTAATGCATCTCAATGATCCCAAAGCACGAAGACCACCATAGCTAACCCAAACTCCACGTTTAAAGCAGAAGAGCAACTGTTCTCAGGTCAGATTCCATAGCTATGGTCCATACTCCTTTGTTGTTGCATCACTGTATTTACTCATACCAACTACTTTCGAATTTGAAGGATCCAATTGAAACTCCAATGGCGCAACAGGTATGTTTTAAACCTATTTCTTTAACTGGATTGATGTTCTAACTTCTTGCTCTATGTTCATTTCAGTTTAAGTTGTATAAACAGTTATGTTCTCATGTGATGCACATTACAAGTGCTGCCAATGCTGTGTAGTTTCTCACACTTATATTCTATCTATGCTGTTGTGTCTTAAAATATATGAGTTGTACTGTGTCTCTATCTTGATTAGGGAACATAAACTAGAATGATATGGACAATACAGTGACCATAGTACATAGATATATGTTTGTTTCATGTTGTTATCCTGTCCACCTTACTACTGAACCGGTTTACCAAAATGAGTTTCGTATACTACAAGCTAAACCTGTGATGTGTCTGCTTGTTTCTCTTGTAGTATGCAAACAGAATATTGGAGAGGAGCACCCCCCTATGCAATGGTAGAGAAAGTAATGCAGATAAGGTTCAAGATAGTGAGACAACCCTATTGGTCTCCAACAAAGGTGGTAAAAACGATCTTGTAGATAGTGAGAAAACCCAACAGTCCTGCGTTGATGTAGTGTTCGAGTTACTAGCCAGTACCGCTGGCACAAGCTCTTCGAACTCGCTGCCTGAATCACTTCGGCTTCTTCAGTCTCAGCTACAAGCTGAAAGGCATCAGTCAGCTGTGCTACGGCAAGAAGCTGAAGGACTGAGGAAGTCCCAGCAGAATTCAGATGCGTACTTTCTTGTGCAACAGCAAGCGCTGGAGGATTTAAGCGCCAAACAAGAGAAAGTTAATAAGCTTGCTAAGCATCCTGCCATCATTATGGATACCCAGGATATTGTTTCTTGAACTCTTCTGAAGTGGTTTCAGTTCTGGACTTGTTTTGCTGCGGCGTTTATATGCTGCTGTGTTCCCTATATTTGCACTAGTGGCAAACTTTGATGCCCAGTGGATGTAATATGTGTAATAGCCGTGATAGCCTAGCATAAGTTGCTAGCTTATTTATTTCCTTGTTGTCTCGTTTATTAGTTTGCTTGTAGTCAATGCAGTTCTTTTTCCGCGGTTTGCTAGTGGTTGCAATAACCTATTTTTTAAAACTAGGCCAGAATAACCATGGGCTAATATTTACTGTAGTGACACTGGGCCTCCTATGGGCCGTAGAAACAGTGGACCTTCTATGGGCCATAGAAACAGTAGGCCTTCTACGGGCCGTAGAAACAATGGGCCTTCTACGGGCCGTAGAAACAATGGGCCTTCTACGAGCCGTATCATCAATGGGCCTTATAGGGGCCGTATGATCGATTGGCCAAACATGGGCCAATAACAGGCCACATTATGGTCGTAAACGGGCTAGAGTTGGAATCGTCCTTTCATGGGCCGACCATAACGGGCCATCGTTAATAGGCCGTATTTGATGATGCTATGAAAACGGCCCAACGTATTAACGGACCACAAACGGGCCGACTGTAACCACGGGCTGAATTTGGCCCACAAGCAGAAAATGACAGTAACGGGCCATAAGTAAACGAATGCTGGAAATGAGCCCAAGAATAAATGGGCTCTGAGAAGGCCGAAAGATAACATGGGCTGGAAACAGCCCAACGGGATAACGGGCCGTTAATGGGTATAAAGTGGTACACTGTTCATTACGGGCCAGTTTCACCACGGGCCGTTAATGGGTATAAAGTGGTGCACTGTTCATTATGGGCCAGTTTCACCACGGGTCGTTAATGGGTGTAAAGTGATACACTATTTATTATGGGCCAGTTTCACCACGGGCCGTTAATAGGCGAAGAGTTACATAGGGCCTCATATGGGCCGAAAGACGTCATGGGCCATACATGGGCCAGAAGTGAAAACGGGCTGCAATCATATTGGATGGCCCAGATGGCGCTACTGGGCCTAATTCGGATAGGGCGTAATGGGCCTTGGGTTAGCAGGCTGTAAATGGGCTATATGCAAACATGCCGTTAACAGGCTTTCCATGGGCCGGCCCGCCACCTTTTGACCAAGTCAAACGGGCCGGCCGTTTCACAGGAATGGGCCTCTGTTGGGCCGTGCCATGTGTCGACGTATCATAGGCGCCTTCTGTCCAATGAGTGGATGACATCTGTCCCAACGATGAGCCGACACGTGTTTCCTGCAGCCAATGATGATTTTACACGTGGAAAATCCCCATTGGTCGGGGCTGTTAACGGGTTATCCGATCCAAAACCCGACCCGATAGCTTAACGGCGTTCCGTTACGGTGGATGCCACGTGTCGGTCACCCTTGACGAAAGCTCTTCTGTGACGCGCGATTTATCATCATGGAAGTGCACACTTCCGTGATGATAATTTTGGTAATGTTATGGAACACTTCTACGACAGCACAGGTATGACTATCTTGATTCTGTCATAAAATCGTCATGGATGTACATGCATGACAAAAAATGTGACCTACTGTGACAAACACGTATCATCACTGAAGTGTATTTTTTTGTAGTGCTTAGAAAGGCAGGATAACACGGGGTTTTAGCTGAATACACCTGGCTTCCAAGCCTGGCTTTTAAGCCTATTACAAGGGTTATAAAACTCTTGTTCTTTAGAAGAAAGAGCCCCCAAGCAATATTTTTGAGCTGTGCGTTTGCAACAGACTCTCTTTGGTCCCTTTAACCTGGGTAGCAAGCCCCCAAGTTTTTTTCCTTTCAATTCACTTTTAAGCCGGTTCAAAGGGTAATCATAGCCCCGCCCATAAGCCGGAAGCCCCCAAGTAACCAAAGACTCATTATTTACGAAGAGAAAACGATAGAGGCCCTGCTTTAGCAGGGATGCTAGTTTATATTGATCATAATATATACATTGTCAAAATTATGTACATCAGAAGAGCCAGTGGCTCAAGTGTAGTAAGGCCGAAGATAAGCAATATTCCACGGCCGGTGGTTCTCCTCCTTCGACTTACGTGAGTCTTTGTGCTCTCGAACATCGATAAGTTAGTAGGACCCATTGTTGAGATTCTTACTAACCACAAAAGGTCCTTCCCAAGGTGGGGATAACTTGTGCATATCAGTTTGATCCTAGATAAGCCGGAGCACCAGATCGCCTTCTTGGAAAGTTCTGGTTTTAACCCGGCGGTTGTGGTAACGGTGCAGATCTTGCTGATAAATCACCGAACGAGCTGCTGCGATGTCACGCTCCTCATCCAACAGGTCAAGTGCTTCCTGGCGTGCTTTTTCACTGTCAGCTTCAACATAAGCCGCAACACGAGGTGAGTCATGACAGATGTCACTAGGGAGAACCGCCTATGCTCTGTAAACCATGAAGAAAGGCGTGTAACCCGTAGATCTGTTGGGGTGGTATTAATGCTCCATAACACGGAAGGTAACTCCTCCACCCAACAACCCGGCGTCCTCTGCAGGGGAACCATAAGCCGGGGCTTGATGCCTCTCAGGATCTCTTGATTGGCTCTCTCATCTTGACCATTAGATTGGGGGTGAGTGAAAGTGCAACTATCCCTGGGTGGTTTTAGTAATTCCTAACAACATATAGCTCATTGAGCTAACATGATTCTAAGATGAATATTTCAGAAAAGCTCAATGGATGGCATGGCATGGATGAGGAAAGTGGATCCCTCAAAATTACAAGGACAAAGGATTGGCTCAAGCTTCAAGAACAAGACTCTACCTTTTGCATTTTTAGTGATCCAAGATCACATTGAGTCCATAGGAAAAGCCAATACTATTAAGGAGGGATGAGGTGTTGCTTAATGAGCCTCTTGCTTCATGTGCTTCGTGATATGCTCCAAAATCCTCAACTACCTTTCCATATCCACATATGACCCAAACCTAAAGTCAAACTCGGCCCCACCGATTCTTCCTATCCGGAGCCACCGAGTTTCACATGTCATAGCCACTGCCACAAACCCTAGCAAATCGGTTTCACCGATAGGGATCTCGGTCTCACCGAGATGGGATTGCAATTTCTCTGTTTCCCTTCGTAACGTTTCGGTCCAACCGAAGTGAGCGATCGGTCCCACTGAGATTGCAATGTAAACTCACTGTTTCCCTTCCGTAACATTTCGGTCTCACCGAAAAGAGCGAATCGGTCCCACCGAGTTTACCTGACCAACTCTCTGGTTAGCTTATTACCAAACACGGTCCCACCGAGTTTGTGTAATCGGTCACACCGAGATTACGTTATGCCCTAACCCTAACCATATCGGTCCTACCGAGTTGCATCTCAGTCCCACCAAAAATCCTAATGGTCACTAGGTTTGCTGAATCGGTCCGACCGAGTTTAACGATTCGGTCCCACCGAGTTTGGCAGATTGTGTGTAACGGTTAGATTTTGTGTAGAGGCTATATATACCCCTCAACCCACTCTTCATTCGTGGAGAGAGCAATCAGAACAGATCTTCACTTCCAATACACATTTTCTGAGAGAGAACCACCTACCCTTGTGTTGAGCTCAAAATATTCCATTCATACCATATGAATCTTGATCTCTAGCCTTCCCTAAGTTGCTTTCCACTCAAATCTTCTTTCCACCAAATCCAAATCCTGTGAGAGAGAGTTGAGTGTTGGGGAGACTATCATTTGAAGCACAAGAGAAAGGAGTTCATCATCAACACACCATTTGTTACTTCTTGGAGAGTGGTGTCTCCTAGATTGGCTAGGTGTCACTTGGGAGCCTCCGACAAGATTGTGGAGTTGAACCAAGGAGTTTGTAAGGGCAAGGAGATCGCCTACTTCGTGAAGATCTACCGCTAGTGAGGCAAGTACTTCGTGGGCGACGGCCATGATGGAATAGACAAGGTTGCTTCTTCGTGGACCCTTCGTGGGTAGAGCCCTCCGTGGACTTGCGCGACCGTTACCCTCCGTGGGTTGAAGTCTCCATCAACGTGGATGTACGATAGCACCACCTATCGGAACCACGCCAAAAACATCCGTGTCTCCAATTGCGTTTGAATACTCCAAACCCTTCCCCTTTACATTCTTGCAAGTTGCATGCTTTACTTTTCGCTGCTCATATACTCTTTGCATGCTTGCTTGAATTGTGTGAAGATTGCTTGACTTGTGCTAAGATAGCCAAAATCTGCCAAGAACTAAAATTGGGAAAAGGATAGATTTTTATTTGGTCAAGTAGTCTAATCACCCCCCCTTCTAGACATACTTCCGATCCTACAAGTGGTATCAGAGCTTTGGTCTCCATTTGCTTTGATTTCCATAGCTTTTGGTGGTCATAGCCTTGGTTTCACAACCTAGGAGAGTATGGCGTCTAGCGAGGGAAATTATCACCGTAGATGTCCTTACTTTGATGGTACTAATTTTGCTAGTTGGAAGCATAAAATGAAAATGCATATTCTTGGACATAACCCCGCCGTTTGGGCTATTGTGTGTGTTGGTTTGCAAGGTGACTTCTTCGATGGGAAAGAACCAAACCGTGAAGCTACCGCGGAAGAGTTAAAGATGCTGCAATACAACGCTCAAGCTTGTGATATTCTCTTCAATGGATTGTGCCCCGAAGAATTCAACAAAATCAGCCGTCTTGAGAATGCAAAGGAAATTTGGGATACTTTGATTGATATGCACGAAGGTACTGACTCCGTCAAGGAATCCAAATTGGATGTGCTTCAAAGTCAACTTGACAAGTTCAAAATGAAGGATGGTGAAGGTGTCGCTGAAATGTACTCTAGGCTTGCTCTTATCACAAATGAGATTGCCGGCTTAGGGAGTGAAGAGATGACCGATAGATTCATCATCAAGAAGATCCTAAGAGCCTTGGATGGAAAATATGATACCGTGTGCACATTGATCCAAATGATGCCCAATTACAAAGATCTCAAGCGAACGGAAGTCATTGGAAGAATTGTTGCTCATGAGATGTCACTCAAGGATAAAGAGGAACTTCACAACAAATCAAGTGGTGCTTACAAAGCCTCATGTGAAGCTCCCACATCATCAAGTGAGAAGCAAATCTTCAATGAAGAATTAAACTTAATGGTGAAGAACTTCAACAAGTTCTACAAGAATAGAAGCAAAGATAGAAGCTCCAAGTCAAGGTCCTACAATGACAAAAGATCTTCTAGTCGAGGGCGAAACTGCCACAATTGTGGAAGACCTAGACACTATTCCAATGAGTGTACGGCTCCCTACAAGAAAAGAGAAGACTCTCCCAAAAGAAGAAACAAGGATTCGGAAAGAAAGGACAAGTCATCAAGGATCTACACAAAACGAAGACATCAAGCTCATGTTGGTGAATGGGTATCCGGCTCCGACTCCGACAACCACTCCGAGAGAAGTTATCACTCTGATTCCGAATATACTCAAGATGAAGGTGTCGCCGGTCTAGCACTTGTGTCAACCAACTCCTACGACATATTTGACTCACCAAATGAAGGAGTTGGAACATGCTTCATGGCTAAAGGCCCAAAGGTATCACACCCCGAGTATGTTGATTTCAATAGTGATGAAGATGACTTGTTAGGTGATGATGATTTACTTGTTGACAACTCTAGTGATGAATACTATGATGAAATGTCAATTAATCATGCTAATCAAGATAAAACGAATGACAATGATAAGGAGAAGATTGAGCCTCTAACTAAAGAACTAAACACTCTTAAGTTAGCTCATGAAACTATCTTAGGAGATCATCGAGAACTTTTAAGAACACATGAGAAATTACGCTTTGAAAAGCTAAACCTTGAGCAAGAGCATGAGTTCTTAAAATCAATCAATGATGATCTTCATAAGAAAAGTTCTTCTTACATTGCCAAGCGTTTACTCTTATCCACTTACATGCCTCAAGTCAAGTCTAGTAACAAGAACAAGAAAGATTCTTCCTCTAGTAGTAACAATGATCATGTTAAATCCAATTTTGTTGCTTATAGTAGTTCTCTTGATTCCACTAGTGATTCTCTTAGCCAAGTTACACTTGAGCAAGAAAATAGCCTATTGAAGGGAATTATAGAGAAAGGAGTGTACAAGAGCCTTGCCGAGAGTAAGCAATTCGAGGAAATTGTACGCAAGCAAGGAAGGCACCGGAAGAATCAAGGTGTTGGTTTTGAACGAAAGTTCAATGCCAATGGAGTTGAGTGGGAAGAAGATCAATACCCCAAGATAAAGTTTGTTCCTCAACAAGAGAAGTATGATCCTACTTCTTTCAAAGGGACACAAGCTCAAGATGATCTTCCACCACAAGACTACAAGCAAAAAGGCAAGGACAAGCTTCAAGAGGAAATTGATGCATTTGAAGAAGCTCCTAAGACCTTAGTCAAGTGGATTCCCAAGACTACTTCAAGTTCCACTTCATCAAGTACGACTACAACTCCAAGGATTCCCATCAAGATGGTGTGGATCCAAAAGAAGAAGAACTAGAGAGTTCTTGAGGGTGACTCCGCCAACATACTTCACTCTTATCATTTTGGCAATAACAAGTGCAATCAACTTCCACATCTTGCACTAGTTCAAGGAGTCACAAACCCTCTTGTTGGTAAGTCAAGGAACAAGGTAACCTAAAAGCTTTCATAGACATCATCTTGTGTGTGCATCACTCTATGTATATGGATATCCTTGTTTGTTCCTTGTGGGACTAACCCATGTAGGTATTGAAAGTGCAATTCACTCCAATAGATAGCTCCAAGTGATCTACATCAACATTGAGCATCCACATCTTCAACATCTACATGAAGTCATCATCGACAAAACCCAAGGTTAGTTCATCCCTCTTAGGGGGGATATCACATCTAGGGGGAGCTTTACTCTAAGAATTGAGCTAAAGCAACTCTAATGATGTGAACACAACAATGCTTTATGTAAAAGTGGTAGCCCCACTTGTGCTTAAACGATGAGTATGACCTATGATCAAATGTTGTCATTTGACTCCTATGTCAATATACTCATATATAAATGACCTAGTCATCGCCAATTGCTTGATAGATGCTAGAATTGGTTGTGCATGCTTTGCCACATATTTCAATTGCCATTTTATTGTGTGAGCATGTTGAGAGCATATTTTACTCATTCAAGGACATCCACTTGTTGTTTTGATTGATTGGTTTTTCCTTTTCTTGCCAAGTGGATGGACAAGAATGCCTAAGAACCTTCTCTAGCTATCTATGCTTTTCTCGTCTCAAACTCTATTCATGCTACATCACAAAATTTGATCAAGTCAGATTCAAACCACTCTGTGTGAGGAGCACTCAGAGTCCCCGATTTGTCATAGACTTAAACTTCCAAAAGTTCTTTGTGCTTTTCGGTCTGACCGATTCCCCCATTTCGGTCATACCGAGATCACTAAGTTGATCTAGGTTTTCATCTCGGTGCAACCGATTTGAACTTTTCTGTCACACCGAGTTGCTATAACTATCAACAGTCATGCATCTCGGTGCCACCGAGTTGTTCCACTCGGTCACACCGACAGGGTCGGGCTATATATACTCACGGGCAAAATTTTGGAAATTTCTCCAAAACCTCTCGCCCGCGCATAGCTCGCTCTGCCAACTTGGTCTCTGGATCGTCCTCCTCGTCGCCTGCCGCCTCCAGTCGCTGGTCTCCGCCATCGTCAACGGAATTCGTCTCCGCCGTTGCCGCCGTAGCGAGTCCGTCGCCGAACTTGGGTATGGACTCAATCACAGTGCTATTCCCCGTCAAAATCTTAGGACATTGTGTTCTTAATGAATCTTGCCACGATTGAAACACTCCTATCCAGTCAAAACAATCCTTAGAATAGTTGAGATTCGAATATTTAGGTTTAGGTTTCCGCCGAAATCATCTCGGACCCACCGGGTTGCGGAACTCGGTTCTACCGATTCGGCCACGGCCATTGCACATGTGGTTCTTGGTCTGACTGAGAATTACAAATCGGTGAGACCGAGTTCAGGACTTTGTGAAACCCTATCAGTCTCGGTGCCACCGAACTGTGACTCGGTCTGACCGAGTTCACTAGTTTTGGTTCCAAAAGCAGCTTCGGTATCTCTTGTCTTCTTGGTTGAACTTTTTTGTTGCTTTTGAGTGCTTGAGATACTATGCTTTTATCTGTGAGACATTGATGATCATGTGTTTGATCATAAGCTACACTTAATGCTTGTTGGATGTTACTATCAATTTATCCTTATGTTGTTCATTCACTTTGCTTGGTGATGAGTGCATGCATTTAACTCTTATCATTTTGAGCGCTCCACCAAGATGTATGTGACATGGAAGAGTAACCCATGATCCTAACTCATTGTGCATTTGCAGTCCAAAGCAAATCTTAAATATGCACAAATTTAGGGGGAGCTCTTACTTATCACATACTTCTCAAAGCGACGATATATTCCAATCTTATTATCATTTGTTGAAGCTTTGATCTATACGTTGTCATCTATTACCAAAAAGGGGGAGATTGAAAGTGCAACTATCCCTGGGTGGTTTTGGTAATTCCTAACAACATATAGCTCATTGGGCGAACATCATTCCAAGATGAATATTTCAGAAAAACTCAATGGATGGCATGGCATGGATGAGGAAAGTGGATCCCTCAAATTACAAGGACAAAGGATTGGCTCAAGCTTCAAGAAGAAGACTCTACTTTTTGCATTTTTAGTGATCCAAGATCACATTGAGTCCATAGGAAAAGCCAATACTATTAAAGAGGGATGAGGTGTTGCTTAATGAGCCTCTTGCTTCATGTGCTTAGTGATATGCTCCAAAATCCTCAACTACCTTTCCATATCCACATATGACCCAAACCTAAAGTCAAACTCGGCCCCACCGATTCTTCCTATCCGGAGCCACCGAGTTTCACATGTCATAGCCACTGCCACAAACCCTAGCAAATCGATTTCACCGATAGGGATCTCGGTCTCACCGAGATGGGATTGCAATTTCTCTGTTTCCCTTCGTAACGTTTCGGTCCAACCAAGTGAGCGATCGGTCCCACCAAGACTGCAATGTAAACTCACTGTTTCCTTTCGTAACATTTCGGTCTCACCGAAAAGAGCGAATCGGTCCCACCGAGTTTACCTGACCAACTCTCTGGTTAGCTTATTACCAAACACGGTCCCACCGAGTTTGTGTAATCGGTCACACCGAGATTACGTTATGCCCTAACCCTAACCATATCGGTCCTACCGAGTTGCATCTCAGTCCCACCGAAAATCCTAACGGTTACTAGGTTTGCTGAATCGGTCCGACCGAGTTTAACGATTCGGTCCCACCGAGTTTGGCAAATTGTGTGTAACGGTTAGATTTTGTGTGGAGGCTATATATACCCCTCCACCCACTCTTCATTCGTGGAGAGAGCAATCAGAACAGATCTTCACTTCCAATACACATTTTCTGAGAGAGAACCACCTACCCTTGTGTTGAGCTCAAGATATTCCATTCCTACCATATGAATCTTGATCTCTTGTGTAGCGACCCGACCCGAATGGGACAAGTCTCTGTGCTTACGTGTCATCCCTGGATCGGTATGCTGACACACATAGTACTCGAAGGATTTATAACAGAGGTAAATCACATGTATAAAGTAACGTAAATACTATTACCTCAAATCCAATATAGCGGAAGCAACAAGGTTGTGGATTCCCATCAACACCAACGGCAAAGTTGAGTGTAGAAATCGTAACCCTAACGTATCACTTACTCGTCGTAAGAAACCTGCAACATGAGACGTTGCAGCCCGAAACGGGTCAGTACATTGAATGTATTGACAAATTCACACCATAGAGAAAATGATGAACAATGGCTATTACTACATGCATATATGGCTGGTGGAAAAGCTCTATGGTTATAAGGTTTTGTGAAAAGCCAATTTTTCCCTACTGCAAAGGAATAAATTTTATTTAACTATCATGGTGGTTGTGAAACATTGAGAATGGTTGACAGCATCCTCAATCCCAATTAAAAGAACAATTAAAACCCAACAATATTAATTAGAAGTAACATGATGAGATTCACATGATATTCAAGTACTAGATACTCAAGACGTCCATAACTGGGGACACCGCTAATCATGATTAGTTTGTACACTCTGCAGAGGTTTGCGCACTTTTCCCCACAAGACTCGATCGCCTCCGTTTGGTTTCTCGCACTACATGGTGTTTGAGGAACGGATGATCGAGACATAGCCTTTCAGAAGCGCTAGCACCTTACGTCGTGATAGACCGTACCAACCTACATCCCCTACATCTGCTAGTCTACCACTGTCGGGGGGGATCGGCCTCCACGAGCACCTATGGGGACGGAGCCCCTTGTCGGTTCGGCGGGGGGCGGAGGTTGCACAAAGAGCAGATCAAGGCGACACACACACACAACGATTTTACCCAGCTTCGGGCCGCACGAATGCGTAAAACCCTACTGCTGCTTGTCTGGTTGATTCGAGTTCTTGCTCTGGAGCGCAAGAAGCTACAGTAAGTTGGAGCTGGACGTAGACGAGGGTCTACTGGGTGTCCTCTCTTTGCCTCCCGGGGTTCTCCTGTCTCTCTTCCCTCCTCCCCCCCCCCTACGTGCGCATGGGCCTCCTTTTATATGCTAAGGGGTTTCCCACAGGTAGCGATGCAGGTGAGGGTAAAAATGGCAAGGAACTATGCGAACAGTGGCCGTACAGTGCTATCGCACCTAACTCTGACGGCGGGGGACAAAGGCATTAAATGCCCGTCTGGATCGTCCGAACAGTGCCGAGGCGGACCTTTAGGGGCGCCTCCGCTTGCCACGGGGGCGACTCTGCCAACGTCGCATGCCACCGCGCGCCCCAGGTCGCGTGGCGCCCCGCCACCTGCCTCTGGGGAAGCTCCAGAGTGACGTGTGGGCAGGTGAGCTGGAGCGCATGCCTGAGGTGGTGGTTTGCCGCGGCAAGTGGCTTGCGCGGTGGTTGTCTTGCCGCACCGGAGAGCTTGCCGCTCGTCAGGCCTTGCCGGGGCGCGCGGCGCGCCGCGGCGGGCTTCTCTTGGGGTGCCATTGGTTTGGCCGTCCCGGCGAGCTCCTCCCGCCGGGGCCTTGGTGCTTCGGCTTAGTCGTCCCGGCAAGCTCCTCTTGCCGAGGCCTTGTCGCCTTGGCCCGGCAAGCTCCTCTCGCCGGACCTTGCCTTCTTGGCCCGGCAAGCTCCTCTTGCCGGGGCTTGGTCTTCTAGGCTCGATCACTTGGCCTTCGTCCGGCCCAGAAAGGGCCGTGGAGACTCTTGTCGCTTCCCTGGCAAGCCTTGCCGCGGGACGCTACTACTGCCCGTGTACAAGTTTGGGGTACTAAGGTACCCCTACTTTAGTACACCGACAGGAGCCCCCGGGTCTGGGCCATACACGGTGCCGAGCGTTGTTGGGCCAGGCCCTAACAGTGCACGGGCACGCGTGGCCTGGGTTGCGCTGCTCCTTAACTCTGTGCCCGTCGCGCCCTCCCCAAGTGGCGCGCGCTTATCGCGGCGTCGTGGGGGGGCGAGGCATGCGAGGCGTGCGGGACGTGGGTGGCGTGCGCGGGGCTCGAGGCCCGCAGGCATGCGTCACGTCGGGCACGATTCCTTTATTTGGAAAGGCGAAACGTCCGCCCCCACTTTCAAGTGGGGGGAGACGTGGAGGCGCGGCTTGGTGAACGAGCGGGGTCGAGGCGCGGCTTTCGGGGCTCCCGCCCCCACGATCCATCGCCTCATCCGTCGCCTCGGCCCTGCTCGCCCGCCACGCGTCCTCCATGCGCTTGGGGTTGCGGTGGTGGAGGCAGGAAACCGGGCCGACGCGGGTCGAAGTAGAGAGTCGGCCCCGTCGCCTGCCCTACCTCTGCTTTAATTGGTTGGGCGGGGCGGCCGAGCCCCCACTCCGCCCCTTTATAAGGAGCGGAAGGGGGTGATGAGGGTCCGCACTCCTTCCTTCTTTCTCTTAGATCCCTGGTCCCCTCTCCCCAACTGTCATGGAGAAAGGGAACCCTGGTCCTTCTTCGGTGGCGGCAAGGGTTGCCGCCAGGCAGCGCGCCCCTCCTCCCCTTGCACCCGTGGTGACGGAGCCAACCGTAAGGGGAAGGGGGAGGGGGCGAGGTCGTGGACGATGCCGTGGATGGGGCCGAGGCGCTCGAGGCGGGCGGGGCGGCGCGCCGGCCTCGCCTCCGCTGGCGGCTCCGTTTCTCCCGGCGGTTCATCTCGGGGACGACCCCTGCGAGTTCATCATCAGGCTGCACCGGGCGCCTCGCCGTCGCCTCCGCCTCCCGGCTCCCTTCGCGGACGTCCTGGAAGCGGAGCAACACGAGACGCTGAGACTGCGCATGAGGGGCTGCGGGATCAGTGGTACGCGAGTCCACGTCGAATCCCGAGCCCCCGGTGTGATGTGTCTTGGCCGAGGGTGGAAGTCGTTCGCCCGGATCCATAGCTTGATGGAGGGGTTCACCCTCCATTTTAAGCTGATGGAGGGTGATCTCCTCTCCGTCAAGGTCTTCGGGGACCTCGGCACCCGGGCCCGGTGCTGCGTGGATAGCTCCTCCGACAGCGAAGGCTCCTCCTCGAGCGAGAGTGACGAGGAGGGGAGCGACAGCGACGACGAGGGGGGCGGTCGCCGGGATGACGGGTCCGACTAGGTGCCGGTCGCAGCTCCGCGTGGCACCGGCGACCCCCATCGTCCGCGTCGCTGGCGCCGTGAACTCCCCGGGGTCGTCTCCTTGGGCGGCTGGCGTAGGGAGGCTGCGGAAGAGGAAGAGGGCGGGCGGCAAGGCCGCTGCCTCGTCTTCCAGCTTCGCCCTAGACGCCATCATCACCCTTGCTCGCGGCGACGACCACCGGGGTCTTCTCTCTGGCCCGGCAAGCTCCTCTTGTCGGGGCTTCGTCTTCTCGGGCGGCCGGAGTGGCGAGCCTGCGGAAGAGGCCGGCGGCAAGGCCGTCAACTCGGAGTATGAGGGCTAGACGCCCTCGACAGCGTGTTGACGTCCCGCAGCCTCCTTCTCGAGCTCCGCTTCCGGCGTCGCCGTCTCCATCCAGCCTCCGGAGCCCCCCCGAGCGGAGCCCCGGATGCTCTCTTGGCGTCTTCTGCCACCCGTAGCTCGTCTAGGCGCCCCTTTTGCCCTTCTCGCCTCCTTGCCCTACCTCCTGAGGAGAGAGACAAGAAAGGGATCACGGGCACCTTATCTCTTTTTATCTTGTAAGCCCTCGGGCCTTAATTGTGTTTAAATCTTGTAATCCCATCTTTCATGTTTTTCATTCTCTCTGAGCTGTACCTGAGTGGAATGTTTTTAATGAAAAGGGAGTGCTTGCCGGACCATTCGTCTCGCGGGTACATCCCGCGGCAAGGAGCGAGCCCTTTGCATCGTTAAGATAGACACTTCCCCGCCCGGCAACGGACCCTGCCGTCTCCCCGCGCCCCTTGGCCCTCCTCACGCTCTTGGCGGAGGCAGGGAGAAGGCGGGTTCTGGCCCTTCGCTTCCTCCTCTTGCCGCCGTGGCTACTATCAGAAGCGGGCCCCGGGAACGCGCTCCGGGGTTTGTCGCTTAAGAGAGCACGGCAGCTTTTAGGAGGAAGCAAGGTTTTCGCATTCCGCAGCTCACGAGAGAATGCATGATAAGGGATGTAAAGACTTATCTGAGGTTGCAGCCCCCGGCAACTCTGGCTTGCCGGGGCGCGGGTGCTGGCTCGCCCTTCTCCCCTTATTCGTCCTTCAGCGGCTCGGCAAGGGTATGCAATTCCTGCGAGCCAAAGGGAAAGGACGGGAAAAAGACGCGGACTCGACCTCTAAGTTAGGGGTTAGCGACTGTTAGGCACTATCAACCCTAACCAAGGACGAGACTCGACTTAGCATGCATGCTAAAACTTGGGGGCGCCAGCGCTTCATTGCTGCCAGGGTCTGCGCCTGGCTTTGTACAAAGGATTACATGCAACTGCGGCAAGACTTTTGTACAAAGAGTTGGTTGCCGGACTGGGTCCGACAACCGCGCCTTACGGGTAAAACTTGCGAAGATGCTCAATGTTCCAGGAATTGCTCACCGGAGTACCATCTTCGGTCTCGAGGCGGACGGCGCCGGGCCTCGTGACTCGTTTCACCCAGTAAGGGCCTTCCCACTTTGGCGTCAACTTGTTGTGTATCTTGGCCGACTGAACGCACCGAAGAACAAGGTCACCTTCCTCGAGGCTCCTGGCTTTAACTTTGCGGCTATGATAGCGACGCAGAGCTTGCTGGTAGCGAGCGGATCGCACAGCAGCCTGGAGACGATCCTCCTCGAGGAGCAGTGCGTCATCTTCACGCGACCGCTCTTGCTCAAGCTCATCATAAGCGAGCACTCGAGGTGACCCATATACGAGTTCCGTGGGGGTAACTGCTTCTGCTCCATAGATTAGAGCAAATGGTGTCTGGCCGGTGGCTCGATTTGGCGTCATTCTGACCGACCAAAGAACCGCCGGCAGCTCCTCGATCCAGTCCCGTCCGTGCTTGAGTAGCTTGTCAAAACTTCTGGTCTTGAGCCCGCGCAGTACCTCGGCATTGGCCCTTTCCGCTTGACCGTTGCTCCGGGGATGAGCAACAGAAGCGAAGCAGACCTTGGTGCCGAGGTCTCGGGTGTACTGCATGAAAGCGTGGCTTGTGAACTGCGTACCGTTGTCGGTGATGATCCTGTTGGGGACCCCTAAGCGGCAAACAATCGACCTGAAGAATTTGATCGCGGACTGGGCCGTCACCTTCCTCACCGGTTCCACTTCTGGCCACTTTGTGAACTTGTCGATGGCAACGAACAAGTACTCAAAGCCCCCGACTGCTCGGGGGAAGGGGCCGAGGATATCGAGCCCCCAGACCGAGAAGGGCCAGGACAAAGGGATCGTCTGGAGAGCTTGAGCTGGCTGGTGTATCTTCTTGGAATGGAACTGGCACGCTTCACACTTGGTTACTTGTGCAGTTGCATCCTGGAGGGCTGTTGGCCAGAAGAAACCTTGCCGGAACGCTTTGCCGGCGAGTGCTCTGGCGCCAATGTGGTGTCCACATATGCCTCCGTGTATCTCCGCCAACAGCTCCTGTCCGTCTTCCCGGTGAATGCACTTCAATTTCACCCCATTGCGTCCTCTTCTGTACAGTGCGCCGTCGACGAACTGGTACATACTGGACTGCCGGGCTACTCTTTTCGCTTCTTCTTGTTCTTCGGGAAGTTCTCCTGTCTGGAGGAAATGGACGATCTGTTGTGCCCACTTCGGAGCCTGTGGCTCGATGACGAGGACTAAAGGCATGTCGGCGGCTGCGGGAACATCAGCTTCTACGGCGAGGACTTGGGGCTCAGCCGAAGCTTGACGTTCCCCGGCAAGCTTGCCGGGGCATGGCTTGCCGGGAGCGCCTGCTTCGTCGGGACAAACCCTGGGGCTTGCCGGAGCGGGCAGCTCCTCAGCACTCTTGGCGTCGATCTTGGGGACTCTCTTGGCGGCGGCTTCGGGAAGCTCTGCCGGGAGATAGTCACCGGAGACCGATTTTCTCTTCTTGCTTGGCCCAGTCGATGGTGTCACGGATGGCTGAGTAAGCTTGAGCACAAAAGTCCCTGGTTCCACAGGTAGCTTTAGTGCGGCGCATTTTGACAGGCCGTCGGCGATGTCGTTCTCTGCTCTTGGAACGTATTCCATTTGCAGGCCGTCAAAGCGCTCTTCCAGCTTCCTCACTTCATCAACGTAAGCCTCCATCAACGGGCACTGGTATTCCTTGTTCACTTGGCGGACGACGAGCTGCGAGTCACCCCTGACAATGAGCTTCTTGATCCCAAGTTCCGCCGCGATCCTGAGACCGGCGAGCAAACCTTCATACTCTGCCGTATTGTTGGTTGCTTGCTCCTTCGGAAAGTGCATCTGGACGATGTACTTGAGGTGCTCTCCGGTGGGCGCGATGAGCAGCACGCCAGCACCGGCGCCTTCCAGCGAAAAGGCACCATCAAAGTACATCAGCCACTCTTTGGTTGCTTCCTTGCCGGGGATGCTCATCTCTGGAATTTCTTCGTCCGGTGTCGGCGTCCACTCTGCTATGAACTCTGCCAATGCTCTGCTCTGGATGGTCGATGTGCTCTCGAACTTGAGGCCAAAGCTTGACAGTTCTAGTGCCCACTCGACAATCCTGCCTGTTGCTTCGGGATTCTGCAGTATCCTCTTAAGCGGAAAGCGAGTGACCACTGTGATCTCGTGTGCTTGGAAGTAATGGCGCAGCTTCCTCGAGGCCATGAGGAGGCCGAAGAGCAATTTCTGCACACCAGAGTACCTCGACCTAGCCCCCTGCAGGAGGGAACTGACGAAGTAAACTGGGCGCTGCACCATCCTCTTCTTCTGCACTTCCCCTTGCGCTTGCGCGGATTCGCCTTTGCCGAGGCCAGAGCTTGTCGGGGAAGCCCCCTGCTTGTCGTCGGACGCGCTTGCCGTGGTTGCTGGCTCGTCATCAGCTTCCCTCTCCGCTACTAACGCAGCACTAACCACTTGATTGGTTGCCGCTAGGTAGAGCAGCAACTTCTCTTGCGGTCTAGGCGCGACAAGTATAGGAGCGGAGGACAGGTATTTCTTCAAGTCTTGCAGCGCAACCTCCGCTTCCGGAGTCCATTTTACTGGACCTGCCTTTTTGAAGATTTTGAAAAACGGCAGGGCGCGTTCCGCAGACCTGGAAATAAACCTGCTGAGAGCCGCCACGCAGCCGGCAAGTCTTCGCACGTCCTTGACACGCGTTGGTGCTTCAATCTGCTTGATGGCCTTGATCTTGTCGGGGTTGGCTTCGATCCCGCGCTGAGACACGAAGAACCCGAGAAACTTGCCGGAGGGGAATCCGAACACGCACTTCTCGGGGTTGAGCTTGAGGCTGATCTTGCGCAAGTTCGCAAAGGTCTCTTCCAAGTCTTGAACCAAGGTTGCCTTGTCCCTGCTCTTGACCACAATGTCGTCCATGTAGGCCTCCACATTTCTGTGGATCTGTGGCTCGAAAGCAGTGTGGACAACCCTCGCAAACGTCAAGCCTGCGTTCTTCAGTCCAAAAGGCATCCGCACAAAACAGTACGTGCCGCATGGAGTGATGAACGCAGTCTTCTCTTCATCTTCTTTGGTCATGAAAATCTGGTGGTACCCGGAGTAGGCGTCGAGGAATGAAAGCAGGCCACATCCGGCCGTGGAGTCAACAATCTGGTCGATGCGCGGCAAGGGAAATGGATCTTTAGGGCAGGCTCTGTTGACATCGGTGAAATCGATGCAAAGCCTCCACTTCTCATTTGCTTTGCGCACGACAACAGGATTGGCCAACCACGTCGGATGGAGCACGCCTCTGACGAGGCCTGCCGCTTCCAATTTCCTGATCTCCTCCGCGATAAACTCTTGGCGATCCACCGCTTGTTTCCTGACTTTTTGCTTGACGGGCCGCGCATGAGGACAGACGGCAAGGTGGTGCTCAATCACTTCCCTGGGAACGCCGGGGATGTCAGATGGTTGCCAGGCAAACACATCGACATTCGCCCGCAGGAAAGCAACGAGCGCGCTTTCCTATTTGGGGTCGAGAGTGGCACTGATGGTGAAGGTACCACCAGTGCCGTCCTCCTTGGCGGGCACCTTCTTGGTCGCTGGTGGAGTAGCCGTCGTCTTCTTGTGTTCACCGGCGGGGCTCGATGGCGCGTCCTCAACGGCAGCGCAGCGCTCCGAAGAGGCGCGCTTGCCGGAGTGGGCGCCAGAGCATTCGCCGGGCTTGGCCTTCTTGCCGGAAGAGCTCAATGGCACGTCCTCGACGGCAGCGCAGCACTCCGAGGAGGCGCGCTCGCCGGAGTGGGCGCCAGAGCACTTGCCGGGCTTGGTCTTCTTGCCGGCGGGGCTCGATGGCACGTCCTCGACGGCAGCGCAGCACTCCGAAGAGGCGCGCTTGCCGGAGTGGGCGCCAGAGCACCTGCCGGGCTTGGTCTTCTTGCCGGCGGGGCTCGATGGCACGTCCTCGACGGCAGCGCAGCACTCCGAAGAGGCGCGCTTGCCGGAGTGGGCGCCAGAGCGCCTGCCGGGCTTGGTCTTTCCCCCGGAAGCTCCAGCGGCAAGTGGGCCTCGGGTCGTTGCTGCTGTTGCGTCCCGGTATATTTGGTCGGCGCAGATAAGGGCATCCTACTTGTCGCTGGGGACAGAAATGACGCTTATCGGGCCAGGCATCTTGAGCATGTTATACGCGTAGTGAGAGGCCGCCATGAACTTGGCGAGCGATGGTCGGCCGAGGATCCTGTTGTAAGGCAACGGAAAGTCGGCGACGTCAAAGGTGACCCTCTCAGTCCTGAAATTCATCTCGCTGCCAAATGTTACCGGCAGCATGATCTTTCCCTTCGTCTTGCTCCTTCCCGGGTTGATTCCTTGGAATGTGCCGGTTTCTTCGAGCTCGCTGTCGGGAACTTGGAGTCTCCGGAGAACAGCAAAGGAGATCAGATTCAAGCCGGCCCCGCTGTCAACTAGCCTCTTAGTGACCTTGAGGTTGCGGATCGTTGGGGAAACCAACATCGGCAAGCACCCGACCGCGGTTGTGCGATCAGGGTGGTCTTCAATGTCGAAGATGATAGGCGTGATGGACCATCTCAGGGGTCTGCGTGACTCGACGGGTGGCTCCACTGCATTGACCTCCCGCACCCACCGTTTAAGCTGGTGGTGGGAAGCGTGCAGGGAGGCACCGCCGTCCACACACAAGACCTCAGTGGCTTTCTGAAACTCCTGCTCGCTGGTCTCGGGGTCTTCCATGTCTTCGTCGTCGTCATCGTCTTCGTCCTTGTCGCGTCCCCGGGGAGGTCTGACTGCTTGCCGCTGCTTGTCCTTGCCGCGGCGCTCCCCCGGACCGGGACGCTTCATGCCGGATCCCCCGCCGCCTGCTTGGGCTCTCTCCTTGTCGCGTCGTGCGTACTCGGCCTTCTGCAGCTCGACGAGTCGCTCGACTTGCTTGCAACTCTGGAGGTCGTGGCCCCTGGTACGGTGGATCTTGCAATACTTCTTGTCGGTACCATCCCGCTTATCGGCAGCAGCAACCGCCCGGCAGTTGGCGCACCCGACAACCTCCTTGCCGGGGCCTCCCGCCTGGGCTTTCTTGGCGGAGCCCTCGCTGCCGGACTTCTCGACAACAAGTACCTCTGGGTTCTTCTTCTTTTTGCCGTTCCGCCGCCGGCCTCTCCTTGCCGGGGCGGTACCTTCACTGTCGGATTCTCCTTCTCCAACACTTTCTCCGGGGAGCTTCCTCCCCTCCTCAGCGCGTGCACACTTGTCGGCCAGGGCGTAAGACTCGCTGACCTCCTTGATTCTGCACATCACCATCTCCTCCCGCATCCTGCGGTTGCGCACGTTCTGGTGGAACGCGCTGATCACCGCGGCGGGGTGGACGTCTGGGATGTTGTAGTGCACACGGCTGAACCTCTGGATGAACTTGCACAAAGGCTCCCCCTCCTTCTGAACAAGCAGATGAAGGTCGCTTGCCTGGCCATGGGGTTTGTGGCCGCACGTGAAGGCGCCAACGAACTGATGGCATAGATCTGGCCAGGAGGAGATGGAGCCGTCCGGCAAGTGCATGAGCCAGGACCTGACGTTGGGCTTGAGTACCAGCGGGAAGTAGTTGGCAAGGATCTTGTCGTCCCGTCCCCCGGCAGCCTGCACCGCAATGGTGTAGATGCTGAGGAACTCCGACGGGTGCGACTTGCCGTCGTACTTCTCGGGCACGTCGGGCTTGAAGTTCTTCGTGCTGGGCCACTGGACTTGCCGCAGCTCGCGTGTGAACGCAGGGTAGCCTACCGAATATGGCAGTTCGCCTGGTTCCCCCGGTGCGTGCATGTTTCCAGAGGGCTCAATGCGCTGGTCTGATTGACACCGCGCCTCTCTTCTGCGCTCGATGCGGGTTCGAGCGTCTTCTTCCCTTCGTTCGTGAAGGACTTGGCGTTGGTCGCGGCGAGTTCGCGGGTTCGACGACGCGGTGGAGTCGTTGTCGAGGTGAGCCCGGCGAGTCGGCGACCGCGGCTTCTGGGGCGGGGAGTGCACGGTGGTCGCACCCCCGCCATTCTTGGCGCCATCGGTTCTCTCCTGGGTGACTTGCCGCGGCTGCGACGCGCTATGCTGCCGCGGAGTGTCGCCGTTGGCGAAACCGATGAGGCTCTGGATGGTTGCCCTCCAGTCGTCGAGCTTGTCCGCCGTTGGAGGGTAGTCTAGGAGTAGCTGAGCTCATGCAAGAGCTTCCGCTGGGGTGGCGGGCAGAGGCGGCAAACGGCGCGAGGAGCGTGATGTGCTCGAACTCCTAACTATGTTAGAAGGAGCAGCACCCAGTCCAGGCAGCCGCGCGACGCTCGTTCCGGCACGCTGGATCGCATGCTGGTCCTGAGCGCCTTGGGACCCGCCAGCACGGTCTGGGTCCAGCGAGCGTATGGTACCATGGGTACCATGGCGTTGCTGGTTTCGCACCTCCTGAGAGGGGCGCGGGGCGAGCTCGGACGTTGCGGGACCAAGAACTGGTTCGACGGCGCCCGTTCCTCCGTCGTCGTCCTCCCCACCACCCGTCTGCTCCATGGGCAGTGGGTTCAACGCTGACGGACCGGTCACCTCCGGAGCTTTCTTCTTCGGCGCCATGCCGGCGCAAACAATGAGAGTCTGGCTCGCGCGAACGCCGGATCTGGTTCACACAACCTCGACGCACCCCCTACCTGGCGCGCCAAAGATGTCGGGGGGGATCGGCCTCCACGAGCACCTATGGGGACGGAGCCCCTTGTCGGTTCGGCGGGGGGCGGAGGTTGCACAAAGAGCAGATCGAGGCGACACACACACACAACGATTTTACCCAGCTTCGGGCCGCACGGATGCGTAAAACCCTACTGCTGCTTGTCTGGTTGATTCGAGTTCTTGCTCTAGAGCGCAAGAAGCTAGAGTAAGTTGGAGCTGGACGTAGACGAGGGTCTACTGGGTGTCCTCTCTTTGCCTCCCGGGGTTCTCCTGTCTCTCTTCCCTCCTCCCCCCCCTACGTGCGCATGGGCCTCCTTTTATATGCTAAGGGGTTTCCCACAGGTAGCGACGCAGGTGAGGGTAAAAATGGCAAGGAACTGTGCGAACAGTGGCCGTACAGTGCTATCGCACCTAACTCTGACGACGGGGGACAAAGGCATTAAATGCCCGTCTGGATCGTCCGAACAGTGCCGAGGCGGACCGTTAGGGGCGCCTCCGCTTGCCACGGGGGCGACTCTGCCAACGTCGCATGCCACCGCGCGCCCCAGGTCGCGTGGCGCCCCGCCAAGTGCCTCTAGGGAAGCTCCAGAGTGACGCGTGGGCAGGTGAGCTAGAGCGCATGCCTGAGGTGGTGGTTTGCCGCGGCAAGTGGCTTGCCGCGGTGGTTGTCTTGCCGCACCGGAGAGCTTGCCGCTCGTCAGGCCTTGCCGGGGCGCGCGGCGCGCCGCGGCGGGCTTCTCTTGGGGTGCCATTGGTTTGGCTGTCCCGGCGAGCTCCTCCCGCCGGGGCCTTGGTGCTTCGGCTTAGTCGTCCCGGCAAGCTCCTCTTGCCGGGGCCTTGTCGCCTTGGCCCGGCAAGCTCCTCTCGCCGGACCTCGCCTTCTTGGCCCGACAAGCTCCTCTTGCCGGGGCTTGGTCTTCTAGGCTCGATCACTTGGCCTTTGTCCGGCCCAGAAAGGGCCGTGGAGACTCTTGTCGCTTCCCTGGCAAGCCTTGCCGCGGGACGCTACTACTGCCCGTGTACAAGTTTGGGGTACTAAGGTACCCCTACTTTAGTACACCGACAACCACTGTAAGAGTTCGCACGACTTAGTCAACTATGCCAGAGCCCATAATGGCTTGTGGCTGCACACGGAAGTTACTAGCATGAATGATCTTATGATCCCTTTGAGCCTGGGTGGCGGTCCAAAAAAACAGGCAAGTCCTGATAGAAACCAGGTGCCTCAGTCCACCCAGATGTGTGTTTAAGTTGCCACCTTAAGTAAACCATTAAAATTAACAAACTCACATGTGTCATGGATATCACTCACCCAATCCACGTCTACTAGCATAGCATGGCATAATAAGCAGCGTAGAGTAACTCCCAAGGGTCTCATAATAAAACAGGTAATAGGTACTACCTCATCTACTTCCCATCCCACAATTTGATTAGATCCTAATCATGCAGTGTTTGAGGATTGATCTAATGCAATAAAACTGGGTAGTAGAAAAGTATGATCAAAGTGTGAACTTGCCTGCAATGTTGATGAAGATGATTCGCACTCAAATCTCTTGATAGCTCTACTCGTCACACTCCGGTCAATCTATCGTAAGCAAGCAATAGTAACCACACATAAGCACTCACTCAAAAGATCAGAAAGATCGAAGAAGACGATTCGGAAAACATTAAAACCAAGCAAATAACTCTTGCAACATAAAACAATTTCTAAAAGTACCAAAATTATGTGAATTTGGCCTTATCGGAAAGTTTAGGTCAAGTGCTTCGATTTGCAAAAAGAATCAACTCAAACGGAGCTACGGAACTCAAGTTACGATCAAACGAAGTTTGAATACAAATCTGATCTAATTCAAAATTTAAACTTTCAAAAACATGTTTGAGTTGGATTACTGGATAGAGAAGATCATAACGAACACGTGGGCGTTGGTTTCGTTGGATTTGGACAAACGAGCAAAAAGTAATGATCGATTGAAGTTCAGGGACTAATCTGCAAATAAAGTACTTACAGATGGGTCCCTGGCCGAAAATAACAGAAAAAAAACTAAATGACGAACGTTCGCTATCGAACGCTAACTAACGAAAACCGTTTGTTACAAAGGTCTAAACGACGCACGTTCTCTATAAAATTAGTCAAAAAAACCGAGTTTTACAGAAAACCGAAAAGAACCGTAAGTAAACCGGTCTAGGGTTTACCGGTTTTTCCGTCGAGAACCAGCATCGGCGGCGAAGATCGACGGCACGGCTGCGGCAGCGCGGGCGGCGGGGTGCGGCGCAGACGATGGCAGCGGGCGGCGCGGGCGGCGGCGCTAGCAGGCGGCGGCGCAGGCGAGCAGCGGCGCGGCGCGGGAAGTACGGGGCAACGGCGGCGGATCTCGTCGGAGCTCCCAGCTCCGGCGAGTGCCTGCGGCTTCGGCGGCTTCGGCTCGAGGGACAGAGAGGCCAGGGTTGGGGCTATAAAAAGGGGGAAGGGCGCGGGGCTACTTGCGCGAGGGGCAAGGCGAGGGGAAGGCGTCCGACTCGGGCACGCCGCGGCCGGCGATGGCGTACAGGAGCGGGACTCCTGCTGCCTTGCGGGAGGAGGAAGAAGACGCGGGGCCCACCTGTCGGCGGCTGGGCGTGGCGGCGTGCGAGCGGGCGCGCGAGGCGTAGCCGGTTCGGGTGTGGGGAGCTGCTGGGCTGCGGCTGACCTGGCGTGGTTGGCTGGGCCGGCCCAGTTCGGCGGTTTCCCCCTTTTTTAAAAAAAAATACTTTTGCAGACAAGGAAATAAGAAGAAATAAAATAAAATAAAATACTATAGGCATATTATATATCAAATTTTTTAGAAAAACATTTTCTACAACGTGAACATTTTTCTAGCATTTAATCAACTACACACAAATTTTAATAATTCAAACAGTGCTCCTACCCTTATAAAATCCAATAAAAATCATTTTAAAAATACCAAAATAATTTCAAATTTATTTATCTCCAATTTTCTATTGTAGGGAATCATGTTACCCTTATTTCCATATATTTTATTTTTTGGAGAAAAATAATTTGAATAAAACTCAAATAACTCCTAGTTGAAAATAAATTCAAAAGAACTTTGAATTTAATTCTTTGAAACTCCCAACTCATATTTCATATAATTTGAAGAAGTCATTTTATCTTCTCTCATGAAAATCATTGAGTTGCTTGAAGTTTCAGAATTGGAAATATTTTCCCAAATGAAATTCAAATATTTTCAACACCCCTTGTCATTTAAATAAATGGAAGAAGTCATGTCATCTTCTCTCCAGGGTTTTTGTGGTGAAAAGAATTTAAATCCCGGAGATCATGAAAGCAAAAATGAAATTTTGGGAAAGTCCTTTTATTCCCTCTCATTTAACTTTCAAAAAGTTTCGAAGTTCACTCAACTTTCAAACAATCAATCAAATCTATCTATTTATTATAACATTCCAAAATTTAGAATTTTGGGATGTTACAAACCTACCACCCTTAAAATGAATCTCGTCCTCGAGATTCGGAGAGGCTAGAAAGAAATAGGTTAGCTTCGGGGTCTTCTCAAAATCCATCGATTGTCTCCGGGGTCTCGGGTGCTACCACCCTTAGAAACATTGTTACGGTCCCATCAATACTCATATACTCCATCCTTATTCTTGACAGGGCCGGTCTTCTCAGATCTTTAGTATAATTGCTTTCTCTAGGCTCTTCTGGTAATGGCATAACCTTTTCCTCAATTCTTTTATCCTTCATCTTGGTAAGGTTATTCCGAGACTGGGTCTTCTTACCTGACGGGTCTGGCGCCAATACTAAACAACTATCGATATCTCATGGTGGTCAACAATTTATGGTTTCTCCTGTAGGAAATGTGTCTGGTTGATCCTCACCGTATAACCTACGGTTGACAACAGGTGCCTTGTACAAGGAAAAAAATTGCTATACCATTCTAAGGTTTAAACAGGGCTTTGATCGTCGTCTCTTTACTATAGGTAAGTCACTCAGATTTACCATCCCATATAGCAAAGCGAATAATAAGAGTAAGTCGGTATGGTGATCAATCCATCCCGCACCCAAATCATTACCCTATATACGGTTTAGCGAATCTCGTATTCTAACACTCGGTCATCCTCACAAGCATTGCAGAATTTCTCTTGTCGACGAACCAAGTTCGGATAAATCCATGGATTCTGCAAGCCAAACAAACATCTATCGTTCCTTCCCAACCCTCAGGTTTTGCGTTACTCCTATAAGATCGTCTGTCGATAAAATCATAACTTCTTCAAGGGTTTTTCCTTCAGCAATAATGTGCTTGCTTCTTGGCAGCTCCTGGGGCCTGTGGGTTATGGCCCATCTCATCACTTGTCAACCTTGAACTCATCATCTGGGCAACTGATCATTATTCCATCTTCCAACTTCCAATTATTCTTAAATCCATCCATTTGTATTGTCTCCCTTCCTTCTATTGACACCAAACCAAGACGTGATTACTCAAACTCATCAGGGAGTTTGCAATTACTCCATATTTCCAACATCATACCTCCTTTATATCCAACAGTAATTCATCCCTTCATACTCTTGGGTTATCAAACATATCGAGACAAACTCGTATTCCTTTTGTCCGAAATCCACTCAGTGGATTATCCTTATCTTTTCCAGGGGTTAACGTTCTTACAGGGTTCTACCACCCTTAAAATGGTCCAATATTCCATAGACCATATTTCTCATATCCTCGAAAATGGTCAACATCTTTCCTCATAGAGTGACTCATAAAATCCAAATTAGTACCAACACTGCTAACTTTATTGATTCTCAAATTATTACAATCTCATGTTTTTCCATTACATGCCTCAACACAATATCTCAACACAGAAGAGATGTTCTCACTACTACTACTACATTTACATTGCTGCTAACTCAGCTATTTAGCGCAAGTCTCCTTCTCCTTGGGACAATCCCTGGCAAAGTGCCCTGCTTCATTACAACGAAAACATAATACTTCTGACAAGTTTCGAGGTTTCCTCTTGATCACATAGCCTCCTTGGGTCCTTGGCTTCCTTTTTGGGCAAGTGTTGATGTAGTGCCCTGACTCCTTGCACTTGTAACAGGTGACATGACTCAGATCCTTCCCGGAATCCAATCTTATTCTCTTTCTGGACTTTTCCATTCCAATCAGGGCTTCTATTTCCTGTGGGTCATACTCTACTTCCTCCGTCGGGAATTCTACTAGATTCCCCTTTGTACAATTCTGGGAGATGTGTCCTTCTTCTCCACATGAATAGCAAGACTTGGTGCAGGGTTTAATTGGTTCATCTTTGGGTGTGTCCTCCACCTCTTCCTTCATCGCAGGTTCTTTTAAAATTCCCATTAGGGCTCCTTTCATTTCTTCTTTCTTCTGCTGGATGGTTCTTTGTACCATGGGGTAAATGTGACACTGAGCAGGGTAGTGGGTAGTCCCTTCACACAAGAAACAAGTGATCTGCCCAGTTGGGCATTCTTCAGTTGGGTGACTTCCTTCACAATTAGGGCATTCATCCTTGTGTTCTTTATGGGTGTGTCCTATTTCTCCATAAATCTTGCATGCACAAGGTTTCCTCATATCCTTTCCATACGGCTTCAATTTCTGGGACACAAACTGAGACTTTAGCAAAGTCAACTTAAATTCTTTCCAAGTGGTTACTCCTTGCCATACATTCACGGTTTGGTACATCCTCCACCAAGTAGCAGCACCTCTTTCAAAGCATTGAAGAGCATGCTGGGCCATATCCTTGCCGACTATAGGGTTGTTCTCCGTATGATCCTCCATGTTCTGAATCCATCGGTCTGTCTCCAATTGACTCATCGGTCCCAAAAATACTAGCTCATCTTCATTCATCATCTATTGGGTACATGGGTTTTGGGATGAGATAAGAGAGATCGAGAGGGATGCACACAATACAAACAACAGTTTTGAAAAGACAGATTTTTATTGTGGCTGTCGAAAAACAACAAACAAATGACAGCTCACAATCATCGCATCTAACGTAGGTATATAATAGGGGTTTGGGCTTCTAATGGTCAATAAATCTTCAAAGTCATCAAACTCCTCAAGTCTTGTTCATGCCTCCAATGGCTTCTTCCAGTCATGCTTGTCTTTCTCGAATTCTTTTGCCAGATCATCTCTATTATGGCATCCTTTAATATTCTGCAGTTGTATTCTAAACTTCTGGGTTTCAACATCCTTGGTATGAACCACGGTCCTACTGTCCTTCAGTTCCTGATGAATCTCCTTTATCTCGAGGTTTTGCTCCTCCAGCTTGGTTACTCTCAGCTTCTGGGTCCGGAGTTCTTCTCAAAATAATTCCTTGTCAAAATACGGCTTCCTGAAGGTCCATCTTAAACTCCTGATGTAGTACTCCAAGTCCCGGTGATACACCGGCTAAGGTTAAAACTTCATCTTGCTGATAGGTGCTCCATCAGCCTTCTACCATCCAATCATTCCATGCATCTGCATGCTTAACTCAGCATGGTGACAATAGTATAAGCGGGCGATAATATCATGGATAGCCATGTTTATGCCCATGTCATTACCATGAGCTATCATTCCATAGTTGATATTCTCCTGCATTGGGGTTTCCTTGACAAAACTTTGAGTTTTTAACTCTCCATGCTCCGGTCTTTCTTCGATACACCTTGATCTCGGGTATTGAAAGCTTCCTTAGTCTGCACAGTTCCATAAGGGTAGCCTTCCTAGGTCATACAAATCCGGAAATTCTTCCGAGCCTCCAAGTTTTCCTAGTCTTCGGAGTCTTCAGCCGTTGTAGCTTCCATTATTCAAATGCACAGTAATATCTCCTTCATTCCGTAGTGGTCGTGGTTGTCCGATATTTTGTACTCCTTGAAGTGGTCTCATCAGTCGAATCTTCGAGTGGTCAACAGGGGAAAGGGTATGGCCTCACTAAAAGGGATATTTGAATAAGCTCAGAAGAGAAGAGAGGTAAAGGATCTTTTTTTTGAAAATGAAGTAGTAGAGAAAAATCTTTCCTAGGGCTTGCCATTTTCTAGGGCCACGTCCTACAGCCAACATGTGCTCTGATACCATCTTGTAGCGACCCGACCCGAATGGGACAAGTCTCTGTGCTTACGTGTCATCCCTGGATCGGTATGCTGACACACATAGTACTCGAAGGATTTATAACAGAGGTAAATCACATGTATAAAGTAACGTAAATACTATTACCTCAAATCCAATATAGCGGAAGCAACAAGGTTGTGGATTCCCATCAACACCAACGGCAAAGTTGAGTGTAGAAATCGTAACCCTAACGTATCACTTACTCGTCGTAAGAAACCTGCAACATGAGACGTTGCAGCCCGAAACGGGTCAGTACATTGAATGTACTGGCAAATTCACACCATAGAGAAAATGATGAACAATGGCTATTACTACATGCATATATGGCTGGTGGAAAAGCTCTATGGTTATAAGGTTTTGCGAAAAGCCAATTTTTCCCTACTGCAAAGGAATAAATTTTATTTAACTATCATGGTGGTTGTGAAACATTGAGAATGGTTGACAGCATCCTCAATCCCAATTAAAAGAACAATTAAAACCCAACAATAATAATTAGAAGTAACATGATGAGATTCACATGATATTCAAGTACTAGAAACTCAAGACGTCCATAACCGGGGACACAGCTAATCATGATTAGTTTGTACACTCTGCAGAGGTTTGCGCACTTTTCCCCACAAGACTCGATCGCCTCCGTTTGGTTTCTCGCACTACATGGTGTTTGAGGAACGGATGACCGAGACATAGCCTTTCAGAAGCGCTAGCACCATACGTCGTGATAGACCGTACCAACCTACATCCCCTACATCTGCTAGTCTACCACTGTAAGAGTTCGCATGACTTAGTCAACTATGCCAGAGCCCATAATGGCTTGTGGCCGCACACGGAAGTTACTAGCATGAATGATCTTATCATCCCTTTGAGCTTGGGTGGCGGTCCAAAAAAAATAGGCAAGTCCTGATAGAAACCAGGTGCCTCAATCTACCCAGATGTGTGTTTAAGTTGCCACCTTAAGTAAACCATTAAAACTAACAAACTCACATCTGTCATGGATATCACTCACCCAATCCACGTCTACTAGCATAGCATGGCATAATAAGCAGCGTAGAGTAACTCCCAAGGGTTTCATAATAAAATAGGTAATAGGTACTACCTCATCTACTTCCCATCCCACAATTTGATTAGATCCTAATCATGCAGTGTTTGAGGATTGATCTAATGCAATAAAACTGGGTAGTAGAAAAGTATGATCAAAGTGTGAACTTGCCTGCGATGAAGATGATTTGCACTCAAATCTCTTGATAGTTCTACTCGTCACACTCCGTTCAATCTATCGTAAGCAAGCAATAGTAACCACACATAAGCACTCACTCAAAAGATCAGAAAGATCGAAGAAGACAATTCGAAAACATTAAAACCAAGCAAATAACTCTTGCAATATAAAACAATTTCTAACAGTACCAAAATTATGTGAATTTGGCCTTATCAGAAAGTTTAGGTCAAGAGCTTCGATTTGCAAAAATAATCAACTCAAACGGAGCTACGGAACTCAAGTTACGATCAAACGAAGTTTGAATACAAATCTGATCTAATTCAAAATATAAACTTTCAAAAACATGTTTGAGTTGGATTATTGGATAGAGAAGATCATAACGAAGACGTGGGCGTTGGTTTCGTTGGATTTGGACAAACGAGCAAAAAGTAATGATCGATTGAAGTTCAGGGACTAATCTGCAAATAAAGTACTTACGGATGGGTCCCTGGCCGAAAATAACAGGAAAGAAAACTAAATGACGAACGTTCGCTGTCGAACGCTAACTAACGAAAACCGTTCGTTACAAAGGTCTAAACGATGCACGTTCTCTATAAAATTAGTCAAAAAATAAAAATAAAAAACCGAGTTTTACAGAAAATCGAAAAGAACCGTAAGTAAACCGGTCTAGGGTTTATCGGTTTTTCCGTCGAGAACCAGCGTCGGCGGCGAAGATCGACGATGCGGCTGCGGCAGCGCGGGCGGCCGGGTGCGGCGTAGGCGATGGCAGCGGGCGGCGCGGGCGGCGGCGCTAGCAGGCGGCGACGCAGGCGAGCAGCGGTGCGACGCAGGAAGTACGGGGCAACGGCGGCGGATCTCGTCGGAGCTCCCAGCTCCGGCGAGTGCCTGCGGCTTCGGCTCGAGGGAGAGAGAGGCCGGGGTTGGGGCTATAAAAGGGGAAGGGCGCGGGGCTGCTTGCGCGAGGAGCAAGGCGAGGGGAAGGCGTCCGACTCGGGCACGCCGCGGCCGGCGATGGCGTACAGGAGCGGGACTCCTGCTGCCTTGCGGGAGGAGGAAGAAGACGCGGGGCCCACTTGTCGGCGGCTGGGCGTGGCGGCGTGCGAGCGAGGGAGCGAGCGGGCGCGCGAGGCGTAGCCGGTTCGGGTGTGGGGAGCTGCTGGGCTGCGGCTGACCTGGCCTGGTTGGCTGGGCCGGCCCAGTTCGGCGGTTTCCCCCTTTTTTAAAAAAAATACTTTTGCAGACAAGAAAATAAAAAGAAATAAAATAAAATAAAATACTATAGGCATATTATATATCAAATTTTTCAGAAAAACATTTTCTACAACGTGAACATTTTTCTAGCATTTAATCAAGTACACACAAATTTTAATAATTCAAACTATGCTCCTACCCTTATAAAATCCAATAAAAATCATTTTAAAAATACCAAAATAATTTCAAATTTGTTTATCTCCAATTTTCTATTGTAGGGAATCATGTTACCCTTATTTCCATATATTTTATTTTTTGGAGAAAAATAATTTGAATAAAACTCAAATAACTCCCAGTTGAAAATAAATTCAAAAGAACTTTGAATTTAATTCTTTGAAACTCCCAACTCATATTTCATATAATTTGAAGAAGTCATTTTATCTTCTCTCATGAAAATCATTGAGTTGCTTGAAGTTTCAGAATTGGAAATATTTTCCCAAATGAAATGGAAGAAGTCATGTCATTTAAATAAATGGAAGAAGTCATGTCATCTTCTCTCCAGGGTTTTTGTGGTGAAAAGAATTTAAATCCCGGAGATCATAAAAGCAAAAATGAAATTTTGGGAAAGTCCTTTTATTCCCTCTCATTTAACTTTCAAAAAGTTTCGAAGTTCACTCAACTTTCAAACAATCAATCAAATCTATCTATTTATTTTAACATTCCAAAATTTAGAATTTTGGGATGTTACATCTAGCCTTCCCCAAGTTGCTTTCCACTCAAATCTTCTTTCCACCAAATCCAAATCCTGTGAGAGAGAGTTGAGTGTTGGGGAGACTATCATTTGAAGCACAAGAGCAAGGAGTTCCTCATCAACACACCATTTGTTACTTCTTGGAGAGTGGTGTCTCCTAGATTGTCCAGGTGTCACTTGGGAGCCTCTGACAAGATTGTGGAGTTGAACCAAGGAGTTTGTAAGGGCAAGGAGATCGCCTATTTCGTGAAGATCTACCGCTAGTGAGGCAAGTCCTTCGTGGGCGACGGCCAGGATGGAATAGACAAGGTTTCTTCTTCGTGGACCCTTCGTGGGTAGAGCCCTCCATGGACTCGCGCGACCGTTACCCTCCATGGGTTGAAGTCTCCATCAACGTGGATGTACGATAGCACCACCTATCGGAACCACGCCAAAAACATCCATGTCTCCAATTGCGTTTGAATACTCCAAACCCTTCCCCTTTACATTCTTGCAAGTTGCATGCTTTACTTTCCGCTGCTCATATACTCTTTGCATGCTTGCTTGAATTGTGTGAAGATTGCTTGACTTGTGCTAAGATAGCCAAAATCTGCCAAGAACTACAATTGGGAAAAGGATAGATTTTTATTTGGTCAAGTAGTCTAATCACCCCCCCCCCTCTAGACATACTTCCGATCCTACAATCAGCCACTAACGATACATCAAGCCAGATATGCTCGCGTTGACAAAGTTATTTCATAGCACCCTTGGAGGGATTAGTGCCATTGTCTGTTATAATGATGTGTGGGAAGCCAAAACAGAAGATCACCTTCTTCATGAATTGAACCGTCGTTGCTGCATCACACTTACTGACCTGCTCTGCCTCTACCCACTTAGTGAACTTATCAACCGCCACCAAAAGGTGGGTCTTCTTATCCTTGGACCTCTTCAAAGGTACAACCATATCAAGCCCCCAAACTGCAAACGGCCAAGTAATTGGAATCGTCCTCAATTCTTGAGCCGGCACATGGGCTCGTCGTGAAATTTTTTGACATCCGTCGCATTTACTGACCAGATCCTCAGCATCAGCATGAGCCGTCAGTCAATAAAATCCATGATGAAAATCCCTAGCCACAAGAGACTTAGAACCAACATGGTGGCCACAATCTCCTTCATGAATCTCGCGTAGAATCTCACAGCCTTCTTCAGGTGAAACACAACGTTGAAACGCCCCTGTGACACTGCGATGATGTAGCTCCCCATTGACAATAGTCATTAACTTGGACCACCGGGTTATTTTCCTGGCCAAAGTTTCATCCTCAGGTAACTCGCCCGGGGTCATATAAGTCAAATATGGAACTATCCAATCAGGAATTACATGAAGAGCTGCCACCAACTGAGCTTCCGGGTCGGGAATAGCCAAATCCTCCTCTGTAGGTAACTTGACCGACGGGTTATGCAAAACGTCAAGAAAGACATTAGGCGGCACCGATTTACGTTGAGAACCCAAACGGCTTAAGGCATCAGCCGCTTCATTTTTTTCTTCGATCAACATGCTCAACTTGATAACCCTTGAAGTGACCAGCAATAATCCTCCTCTATAGGTACCATAAGCTGCCATGAGTGGATCCTTAGAATCCCAAGTACCAGAGACTTGTTGAGCCACCAAATCCGAGTCACCAAAGCACCTTACCCGGCTTAAGTTGATCTCCTTATCCATCCGAAGATCGTGGATCAAGGCCTCATATTCAGCTGCATTGTTAGTGCAAGGGAACATCAAACGGAGAACATGACAAAAATTATCACCTCCAGGGGAAGCGAGCACAACTCCAGCCCCCGATCCCTCCAATTGCCTGTACCAATCAAAGTGAATAGTACAATATGTGTTATCTAGCTTTTCCTTAGGCATCTGCAGCTCTGTCCATTCATTGATGAAATCCACCAGTGCCTAAGACTTGATGGCCGTGCGAGGCATATATTTCAAACTATGAGGACCAAGCTCAATGGCCCACTTGGCTATCCGACCTGTAGCTTCTCTGTTCTGAATAATATCCCCTAAAGGAGCAGAACTAACCACAGTGATGGGATGACCCAAAAATATTGCTTAAGCTTCTGACTGGCCATGAACACTCCATATACAAGTTTCTACCAGTGCGGATATCTCTGCTTGGACTCAATAAGCACCTCGCTAATGTAGTAAACCGGCCTTTGAACCGGATATTCCTTGCCTACCTCCTTCCGTTCCACCACAATAGCCACGCTGACAGCCCGGGCATTGGCAGCCACGTACAACAACAATGGCTCTTTATCAACAGGAGCAGCCAGAACAGGTGGCTCAGCCAGCTACTTCTTCAAGTCCTCAAATGCTGCATTAGTGGCATCACTCCAAACAGAATTATTTGTCTTTTCCATCATCTGATACAGAGGGATAGCCTTCTCTCCCAACCGGCTTATGAATCATCTTAACGCCATAATACGACCCGCCAGACGCTGAACATCATTGACACACGCCAGTTTAGCCAGAGAAGTAATGGCTTTGATTTTCTCCAGATTAGCTTCAATGCCCCTGTTAAACACCAAAAAGCCCAAGAGCTTGCCTGCCGGCACACCAAAAACACACTTGGTCGGGTTAAGCATCATCTTATAAACTCGGGATTATCAAAGGTTTCCTTCAAATCATCTATCAATATCTCCTTCTTTCTGGATTTCACCACAATATCATCCACATAAGCATGAACATTGCGCCCAATCTGATTATGAAGGCAATTCTGCACACATTGCTGGTAAGTCGCTTGGGCACTCTTGAGCCCAAAAGGCATAGACACATAGCAGAAGGCTCCAAATGGAGTTATGAAAGATGTCTTCTCCTGATCCTTAGATGCCATCTTGATCTAATGATAACCAGAATAAGCATCCAAAAAACTCAAACGCTCACAACCCGCCGTAGCATCAATAATCTGATCAATACGAGGGAGATCAAAGGGATCAGCCAGGCAGGCCTTGTTTAAATCCGTGTAATCCACACACATACGTCAAGTGCCGTTCTTCTTAAGTACTAGCACCGGGTTAGCTAACCACTCAGGATGAAAAGCCTCAACAATAGACCCAGCCGCCAAGAGCCGGGCTACCTCCTCACCAATGGCCTTGCACCTTTCTTCATTGAAACAACGAAGAAACTGCTTAACCGGTTTAAACTTGGGATCAATATTCAGAGCGTGCTCAGCGAGTTCCCTCGGTACACCTGGCATGTCAGAAGGTTTCCATGCAAAGATGTCCCGGTTCTCACGGATGAACCCGATGAGCGCGCTTTCCTATTTCGGATCCAGATTAGCACTGATACTGAACTCCTTGGATGAATCGCGAGGAACAAAATCAATCATCTTGGTATCATCTGTCGATTTAAACTACATGACCGGATCATGCTCTGTAGTTGGCTTTTTCAAAGATGTCATATCCGCCGGATCAACATTGTCCTTACAAAAATTTAACTCCTCCGTTGCACAAACCGACTCAGCATAAGCCACATCACCTTCTTCGCATTCCAAAGCTATATTTTGGCTACCATGCACTGCGATGGTCCCCTTGTAACCCGGCATCTTGAGCTGCAAATAAACATAACAAGGCCGCGCCATGAACTTGGCATAAGCCGGCCGTCCAAACAGAGCATGATACGGGCTGTGAATCTTGACTACTTCAAAGGTCAATGTGTCTGACCTAGAGTCATGATCATCTCCAAAAGCAACTTCTAGAGCTATCTTACCAACTGGGTACACCGATTTACCAGGCACCACGCCATGGAAAACAGTGTTCGACGGCATAAGATTTTTATCTGTCAACCCCATGCGATGGAAAGTTTCATAATAAAGGATATTGATGCTGCTCCCTTCGTCCATGAGTACCTTGGTGATCTTATACCCTCCGGCGCGACCACCAACGCCAGGTGACCCAGATTATCAACCCGGGGCGGGTGATCTTCCCGACTCCACACAATGGGTTGCTCAGACCAGCGCACGTAACGGGGAACTGCCGGTTAAACGGTGTTCACCGCCCTTTTATGAAGCTTCTGATCCCGTTTGCATAAACTTGTGGTGAAGACGTGGTACTGCTCACTATTCAACTGCTTTGGGTTACTCTGATACCCAGATTGCTGCTACTGATTCCCCTGACCTGACTGTTGATGGTAGCCACCCTGATTGCCTTGATTGCCTTGATTACCTTGGAATCCAGAGCTAGAACCGCCACCACCATAACCCGGTCCATGAGAGCCAGATCCTGAGCCACCACCCGGCCCATGATTGTCTTGAAAAAGATTGGAATTTTTGTACTCCTTCATAATGAAGCAATCCTTCCAGAGGTGGCCAGGCGGTCTTTCTCACGTCCCATGCCTTGGGCAGGGTTGATCTAGCATCTGCTCAAGATTAAAACCAGATCCTACGGTCTGTGGGGGCGGTTTACCTTTACGACACTGGCCATTATTCTGTGCGTTGGTGTTAGCCACAAAGTCCAAACTATTATCCGCTTTGCGCTTACCATTGCCTCCCTGATTTGTCGGATTATGCCGCTGCCCTTTGGTGCTGCTGCTCTTCTTTCCCTTCCCCGGCTTTTCATCGTCAGACTCGGGGTCCTTGGTACCATCAGAGTCAGCATATTTAACCAGAGCCGCCATGAGTGTCCCCATGTCATTGCAATGGTGTTTGAGCCACCCTAATTTTTGCTTTAAGGGCGTGAAACGGCAATTGTTCTCCAACATTAAGACTGCTGAATCGGCATTGATGCGATCCGATGAGTGCAGGATTGTCGAGACCCGGCGCACCCAATGGGTTGTCGACTCACCTTCTTCTTGGACACAGGAGGCTAAATCCACAATTGACATGGGCTTCTAGCACGTATCTTCAAAATTCTGGATAAACTGAGCTTTTAACTCGGCCCATGACCCAATGGAGTTGGCTGGCAACCCTTTCAACCAAGTACGAGCCGTCCCTCCCAACATCATGGTGAAATACTTAGCACATGCAGCATCGTCAACATCCAACAGTTCCATCGCCATCTCATAACTCTCAACCCATGTTTCAGGGGGTAAGTCGGCAGTGTAGTTGGGCGCCTTACTGGAAACCTTGAAATCTTTGGGCAATCATACGTTACGCAGAGCCGGCACCAAACACGGCACACCCAAAGTCCTGAAGGTCACTCCTGCCTCCAGCGAAGTTGTTGGACGAACCGAAGAAGGTTGACGAGCCGCGTACTGAGTCGCCAGTTCAGCCTCCCGACGCGCTCTTCCTTGACCTACTACGTTCTGGGCATTAACCCAACCACCTACCGGGTTATGTCCATGGGGCGGGTTATGGTTCCGCCCGCTGCTTGATACGGCTGGTTCCTCGATATGTCTGCTATAACTCCAGCTTGAGCGAGGGGTTGAATGAATCCTTTCATGACTGTAAGGATAAGCCTGCTACTGAACCAATGCTGTTTGAAGCAGTTCTCTAGCCCTTCGCGTTTCAACCGCCCTTGGAGACTCGCCTTCAACTGGGAGAGCCACCAATCGTGATGCTGTCACGATCATGTTATCCAAGGGGTTAGAATAATGACCCGGTGGCGTCGGCACGTGTTGCGGCGGGTTATTGTTCTGACGAGGCGGGTCTGTTGTGCGCGGCTAAATCGGCGCCCCTGTCCCAAGTATTTCAACCCGGTTTATCACTGGTTGATTACTGGTCCTTGGTACGGGCGTGTTAAAGAGATTTCTTGCCTCATAAACCAGCAATAGGTGAGTCTGATGCCTTCTCCTCATGACTTCGTTTGAAGCGTTCTGATCTAGCATGAGCCGGAAAGACTCTGACTGAATCCGTTGTGCCTGAGCATCCAAAGCAGTCCACTCCTCGACCATCCTAGCGTTTTTTGCGTTCAGCTCCTCCTTGGCCTGTGCTATCACATCACGCAACTTAGCGACCGCCGCATTATGCTGATCCTGATCCGCCAGGTTAACCACTGTCGTTAACAATGTTGTCAGCTTATCCAGCAAGTCAGTAAAGACCTGAGCCGACGGGTGCACAGGGCCTCCTGCCCCGACAGCCGTTGTCGCTGCTGACCCGGAAATCATCTCTGCTGCCGTCGACGAGTGCTTTACGGGCTGTGTATCGGCCATGAAGATCGCAACCCTGTTCGGTGGCTCAAAGGGGTCCAGAATACTGCCGCCATCGAAACAGCCCCCAAGTTGATCGTCTTGCAGTTGATACCATGACTCGGTCTCACCGGTGGATGACTCACCGTCAGAGTAGACGACCGTCTCATCACCAGATACCGATCTATCCTCAGATTCCGCTCCATGGATGAATCCACGAAGGCACGATTCATGGCGGGCTGAACTCGGGCGGGTCTTGCACGCTGAGCCGTCTCAATGATGGCGGTGCAGATGTCCGGCTCAGGGCCCGGGTCGCTGATCTTGCTGATGAAAACATGAATTCCACCAAAGGGGACCCGGTACCCGTACTCAATTGATCCGGCCTCGGGGCCCCAGCCTGCATCATCGACGTAGAGGTTGCCGCGATGACTCTTGGTCATCCGGCCCACGGCATACCCTTGATCCCTTCGAAGTTGCCCTCTAAGAACTTGAAACCATCGTGCGGTAGCCCCACGGTGGGCGCCAACTGTCGTGGGATTGTCACGGCAGATGTCCTAGTGTGAGGACTTAGTCATGGAGCCATCACAACGAGATTAGCTTAAAGGGGTTTAAACGGGACAAAGGACACAGAGAGTTTATACTGGTTCGGCCCCTTGCGGTGAAGGTAAAGGCCTAATCCAGTTGAGGTGGTATTACTTATGTCTAGATTACCAGGGAGCAAATACGCTTGACCTAGCTTTCGATCTCTTCTTTCTTGTCCCTAAACCGCCGCCGGGTCGTCCCTTTATATACTCAGGTTGATGCCCGGCGGTTCACAGAATCCCGGCCGGCTCATAAATGTGTCTGTCTCGGTATCCACTCTTTCCTATCTTACAATACAAGGCATACAACTATGGCGGTTTACATCTATGGGCCCTAACCCGCCATTGGGCTTTGGGCCTTCTTATTAAGTATCCTTCGTAAGTCGCCATCTTCTATGTCTTCATGGGCTTTAATACTGGTAAATCATCATGAGCATAACCCGGCCGCTCCTGGGCGGTTTATACTCAATAGTTATATCCCCAACAATAGGTAATATTGGTAAGCATCAAGAAATGCCTATGAATTATTCACTTGTTGTTGAACCATTTGATGTTTGGGGATTTGATTACATGGGACCTTTTCCTTCCTTTAATGGGTATACACATATTTTGGTTGATGTTGATTATGTTACTAAGTGGGTAGAAGCTATTCCAACTAGTAGTGCTGATCACAGCACCTCTATTAAAATGCGTAAGGAAGTTATTTTCCCAAGGTTTGGAGTCCCTAGATATTTAATGACTGATGGTGGATCACACTTTATTCATGGTGCTTTCCGTAAAATGCTTGCCAAGTATGATGTTAAGCATAGAATTGCCTCACCTTATCATCCTCACTCTAGTGGTCAAGTTGAACTTAGCAATGGAGAAATAGAATTAATTTTGCAAAAGAATGTCAATAGGTCCCGGAAGAATTGGTCTAAGAAATTAGATGATGCCCTTTGGGCTTATTGAACAACTTATAAAAATCCTATGGGTATGTCTCCTTATAAAATGGTATATGGAAAAGGTTGTCATTTGCCTCTTGAGTTAGAACATAAAGCATATTGGGCAATCAAAGAACTCAACTATGATTTTAAACTTGCCGGTGAAAAGAGGTTATTTGATATTAGCTCATTAGATGAATGGAGAACCCAAGCTTATGAAAATGCCAAGTTATTTAAGGAAAAAGTTAAAAGATGGCATGATAAAAGAATCCAAAAGCGTGAGTTCTAAGTTGGAGAATATGTTCTTTTGTACAACTCTCGTTTCAGACTCTTTGCAGGAAAACTCCTCTCCAGATGGGAAGGACCCTATGTTATCGAGGAATTTTATCGGTCTGGAGCTATCAAAGTAAATAACGACGAAGGTACTAACCCGAAGGTTGTTAATGGGCACCGAATAAAACATTATATCTCGGGTATGCCCATTAATGTTGAAAGTAATATTATCCAAACTATGACACTGGAAGAACACATAAAAGAGACCTTCCGGAACACTCCAGAATCATGAAAAAGAGGATATACGTGATACGGTAAGTAAACGGACTCCGAAAAATCCGCAAAAATATTTTTTGCCAGTTTTGGAATATAACAAAATTTAGGAAAATAAGAAACAAACCAGGAAGGTCACCCTGGTGGGCACAAGACACGAGGGCCCGCCTGGCTAGGCGCGCCCAGGTGGGTTGTGCCCACCTCGGGTACCTTCCAGACTCCGTTTTTCTACCGTTTGCTTGTTTCCCAAGATAAAAATCTTTGTATACCCCCGAACCTATTGACCACTGTATTGCGGAGAAATCTTATGTTTTCTTTTCCTTGTTGTTTTCTGACAGATCCAATCTACCTTGGCCACTTCACGCTCCTCCAAGGACAAGTTCTTCGATAATGTCATCAACCCATATTTGCGGGAGGTGATGCAGCACCCTCAGGCTATTCAGATGCATGAGGGGGTGCTTCACATTCGGGATGTGCAAGGTCCCAAGGGGAGGGGAACCATGGAGTCCAGGCTTGAAGCTATGGAGCGGGAGGTCTTGCGGTGCAAGGGGATGGTGGAACATGGACTCAATGCCAATCACCTCATGATCGCGGACTACACCCGTGATCTCAAGGTCGATGGCAAGTCCATGAAGGACATCGTCTTCACCTTAAACGAGCAAATCAACTTCCTCCAAGGCCAGATCTATGATCTCCAAAACCAAGTCTTTGGAGATGAGGCGAGGTTTAAAGGTATGAGTTTGGCTGCCAGTTGCAGGACCCGCGAGACTCACTCCTCCTCTTATAATGGTGAGCCGCTGCCATGGAAACCCGAGGACAAGATCGCCTCTACTTCATCACCACCACCACCTTCTTCATCACCTAAAGAAAATTGAGTATCGGGTATGGGCACTCCCCTTGGCTTCCACCAAGCTTGGGAGAGGTGCCTCGGTATCGTATCACCCCCACTATCTTTTATCTTTACTTATTTTAGTTCGATCTTATGCTTTAGATGAATAAAAGTTTAGTTCAATCCTTTCTTTTTGAGAGCTTGCTTAGTGATCTATCCTTGTAATCGTGTGCGTGATATATAATAAAGTTTAGTTTGTTTTTTCTTTCTTTACTTTCATGTTCCAATAAACATAAAGGAAATAAATGAAAAGGATCATATGCTAATCTTATGGTAGGTAATGACACCACATAAGGAAAAGTATAAGTAGAAAATTTTATTAGAGATTGACAAACATAGCATTGGTCAATGATGCAACTCATGAAAGAATTAATAAGGGAAGAGAAGATTCACATATAAATACACTATCCTGGAAATCTTTTGTGAATGTGAGTCCCCATCAAAATATTATATGCCAACAATTTTGATGTTGGACAAGGAAGACAACATAATGATTTATGTTTGTTCATATTCACATAGAAGTTATATTGTCATAGATCCTTTAACATGTGGTGCTTGCCCGCCATCTTTGCTAGCCAAAAACTCTGCACCAAGTAGAGATACTACTTGTGCATCCAAAAACCCTTAAACCCAAATCTTATTTTGAAGGGTCCACCATACCTACCTAAGGATTGAGTAAGATCCTTCAAGTAAGTTGTCATCGGTGCAATACGGCAATAAAAATTGCTTCTAAAAGTGTGAGATCATTTAGTGTAAGAGAAAATTGAGCATTGTACGAACTTGTGATGGTAAAGAATAAAAGTGACAGACTGCATAATAAAGGTTGCCATCACAAGGGGAAATATAACGTGACATTCCTTTGCACTAAGGGGTTAAGCATACAAACTAATAAGCGCATGGCAACCTCTGCTTCCCTCTGCGAAGGGCCTATCTTTTACTTTTATGTATTTACTTTTATGCAAGAGTCAAAGTTTTTCTCTCTATTCCTTTTTATTTTTCTCCTTTGGCAAGCATCATGTGGTGAGGAAAGATCTAGGCACATATGTCCAGTTGAATATGGGTAGCATGAGTTATTATTGTTGACATCACCCTTGCGGTGAATACATTGGGAGGCCAAACTATAAGCCCCTATCTTTCTATGTGTCCGATTGAAACGTTTTGCTCATGTGTATGCGGTGAGTGCTAGCAATCATAGAAGACTATATAATAGTTGAGTATGTGGACTTTCCTAAAGGCTCCGATACGTGACCCTTCCTGAAAAGGTGATGAATTGTTGTTGCAAGTTGCCCGAGAACATAGTTTGTTGGTTTCCAATAGAGTTTATGCTTTATACTTTAGGAAAACTTTGTTTTTGCCACTCTAGTTTTTGCCTACTTTGCTTAAGCCACTCTAGAATTTGACATATCACTTTTGCCACTCTTAGTTTTTGATAATATATCACAAATGCCATTCCGTGGCAAAAGCAATAACTTTTCATTTCACTTTTGCCACTCTTAGATTTTGACAAGTATCACAATTGCCACTATAAAATTATTGCTTTTGCCACGGAATGGCCATTGTGATGTATTGTCAAAAAACTAAGAGTGGCAAAAGTGAAATGTCAAATTCTAGAGTGGCATAAGCAAAGTGATCAAAAGCTAGAGTGCCAAAAACAAAGTTTTCCCTTATACTTTGATAAGTGCGATGAACTGTTACTTATTCATGAGAAGTCTATGATAAAAGTTCTATGATACAAGTTTTTAAGTTTGTTGCTGCTATAATAATTCACATGATGCTTCAATGTCTGTATTTTGTTTTTATCGACACCTCTCTGTGTAAGCATGTGGACAAGTTTTTCGATTTCGGTTTTCGCTTGAGAACAAGCGAGGTCTAAGCTTGGGGGAGTTGATACGTCCAGTTTGCATCATGTTTACCTACTATTATTTATAATGTTTTATGCATAATAATGCATTTGGAGTAATTCTAATGCCTTTTCTCTCACAATATGCAAGGTACACACAAAGAGGGAGCATTCCGGCAACTGGAAATCTAGACCTGGAAAAGCTACGTCAGGCCACCTATTCTGCACAACTCCAATTGAGCTGAAACTTCTCGAGGAATTTTTATGGTATATATAAGAAATATCGGAGCCAATAAGTACCAGAGGGGGCCCACCGGGTGGGCACAACCCACCTGGGTGCGCCAGGGAGCCCAGGCGCACCCTGGTGGGTTGTGCTCCCCTCGGCCCACCTCCGGTGCCCATCTTCTTGTATATAAGTCATTTTAACCTAGAAAAAATGAGGACATGACTTTCGGGATGGAGCGCCGCCGTCTCGAGGTGGAACTTGGGCAGGAGCACTTTTGCCCTCCGGTGGAGCGATACCGCCGGGGGAACTTCCCTCCCGGGGGGGGGGGGAATTATCGTCATCATCATCACCAACAACTCTCCCCTCTTGGGCAGGGCAATCTCCATCAACATCTTCAACATGACCATCTCCTCTCAAACCCTATTTCATCTGTTGTGTTCAATCTTTGTACCGGAACTATAGATTGGTGCTTGTGGGTGACTAGTAGTGTTGATTACATCTTGTAGTTGACTACTATATGGTTTATTTGGTAGAAGATTATATATTCAGATCCAATATGCTATTTAATACCCCTTTGATCTTGAGCATGTTTATCAAGTAGTTACTTTTGTTCTTGGGGTCACGGGAGAAATCATGTTGCAAGTAATCATGTGAACTTGATATGTGTTCGATATTTTGATAGTATGTATGTTGTGATTCCCTAAGTGGTGTCATGTGAACGTCGACTACATGACACTTCACCATATTTGGGCCTAAAGGAATGCATTGTGGAGTATTAATTAGATGATGGGTTGCGAGAGTGACAGAAGCTTAAACCCTAGTTTATGCACTATTCCGTAAGGGACCGATTGGATCCAAAAGTTTAATGCTATGTGTCAGGGATATAACAAATTGTGTAAGCCGTCCTGAAGGAGTCGAGTTACGCAAAGAGGATTATCGTAAGAAGCCCAAGATCAATCATGAAGATGGCGGTTCAACAAAGGGTCTAAAGCCCACAGGCGACTTAAGGCCCATAGTGATAAACCGCCATAATGGCATGACTTGTATCATAAGGTAGAAATAACTAGTCACCGAGCCGGACACTATTTATGAGCTGGCCGGGACTCTGTAGGCCGCAGGGCGTCAACCCGTGTATATAAGGGGATGACCCGCTGGCGGCTTAGGGCAAGAAACATCTCATCGAGAGCCGGGCATAGCGTGTCTCACTCCCTAGTTATCGAAACCTTAGCAATACCAACCCAACTAGACGTAGGCTTTACCTTCACCGTAAGGGGCCGAACTAGTATAAAAACCTCTCTTGTGTCCCTTGTCCCGTTAACCCCTTTAAGCTTCCTAGTTGCGATGGCTCCGCGACTAAGTCCTTGCAAGAGGACATCTGACGTGACAATTCCACGACAGTTGGCGCCCACTATGGGGCCAGCGCATGGTGGATTTGAGTTCTTGAAGGGAAACTTTGAAGGGCTCAAGGGATACGCAGTCGGACGGATGACCAAAAGTCGTCGTGGCAAGATCTACATCGACGACGAAGGCTGGGGCCCCGACGCCGGCTCAACTGAGTACGGGTACCGGGTCCCCTTCGGCGGAATCCACGTCTTCATCAGCCATTGGCGAGCCGGGCCCTGAGCCAGAAAATTGCATCGACCTCGTCGAGACGGCTCAGCGTGCAAGACCCGCCCGGGCTCAACCCGTCGTGAAGCGTGCTTTCATGGGTTGCATCCACGGAGGGGAACTTTCTGGTGGATCCATAGATGGTGGTGAGACGGTCGTCCACTCCGATGGTGATTCGTCCACTAGTGAGACAGATTCGTTGTATCAATTGCAAGATGGCAGGCTTGGGGGCTGTTCCGATGGCAACAGTATTCCAGACCCCTTTGAGCCGCCAAGCTGCGTAGGGGTCTTCATGGCTGGTACTCAACCCGGTCAAAACTCTACAGCTGCAGCAGCAATAACGTCTGGGTCAGGAGCAGCCGGGGCAGGAGGCCCTATGCGCCCGCCGGCTCAGGTGCTGATGGATCTCATGGATAAACTGACGGCCCTGTTAACCACCACAGTTATTCCTACGAATCAAGATGAGCATAATGCAGAGGTGGCATAGGTGCGTGAAGAAATAGCTCGGGCCAAGGAGGCCTTAGCAGCTGAGGACACCAGGTTAGCCACAGAACGGGCGGCTTTGGATGCACGGGCGCAACAGCTCTAGTCAGAGGCTTTCCAGCTTACGATGAGCCTGAATGCATCTAACGAGGTGATGAGGAGGAGACACCAGAAAACGCAATCCCGTCTGCCTCCGGTTTATGACCCTCGGAACCTTTTCGCTACACCCGGAGCCGGCCCAAGTAACCCGCCAGTGGCAAATTAGTTCATGACATCCGGAGTAGGAGGGTCGGCTCAGCTTAGGGTGATGGCCCCTACTCATGGGAATATGGCCTCGCCCCACTACGTACTGGCGCCGCCGGGTCACTTTTCTAACCCCATGGAGAACCTAATCGCAGCATCGGCACGTTTGGCGGCTCTCCCAGTGGACAGGGACGATCCAACTGCGATAGAGACGCGAAGGATCAGAGAACTCGTCCAAACGGCTCTGGCTCAGCAGGAGACTTATTCCTATAGCCGGGACAGGATTCATTCAACTCCTCCGCCCTGGTTAGCTCCGTCTCGTCCAAACCGGAGTCCGAGTTACAGCAGGCACATGGAGTCAGAGGCTTTGTCCAACAACACCCAGCGCCGTAACCAACCCAGCGATTATAACCCGGTGCAGAACCGGATACGTCAGGAGGACGAATGGGCGGCTCAGCTGGCAGCTCAACAGATGGCTCATCAGGACTTTCCAGATTACCCGTCGACTTTTGTTGAGGCAGGAGTGGCTACCAGAACCGGCAGCGTTCCTTGTTTGGTGCCGGCTTTACGCAATGTGCGTTTGCCTAAGGGTTTCAAGGGACCCCGAAAAGTGCCAAATTATACGGCCGACTTACAGCCCGGGGCGTGGATCGAAAGTTATGAGATGGCCATGGAACTGTTGGAGGTTAGTGACGTAGCAATGGCTAATTACTTCACCATGATGCTGGATGGAACGGCCCGGACGTGGTTAAAGGGCTTACCGCCAAACTCTATTAGCTCATGGGCGGAATTGAAGGCCCAGTTCATTCAGAACTTCAAAGACACTTGCAAGCAATCTATGTCGATTGTGGATTTAACTAATTGTAAGCAAGAGGAGGGTGAGTCTACCGCTCATCGGGTGCGCCGGTTCAAGGAGATAATACATTCGTCTGACAAGATGGACGCCGGCTCTACAGTCCTCATGTTGGAGAAGAATTGCCGATTTGAACCGCTATGGCAGAAACTGGGGCGCCTCAAGCGTGATTGTAATGATATGGGTTAGTTGATGGCAGCTTTAGTCAAGTATGTTGATTCTGATAGTACCAAGGATCCTGCGTCTGATGAGGAAAAGACGGGGAAGGGAAAAAGAACGGAAATGGAAAGGGTCAGCAGCATAACCCGGCAAATCAAGGAGGCGACAAGCGTAAGGCCGATGGCAACCCGGAGTTTGTGGCTAACGCTAATACACAGGGTAACAATCAGAGGCGCAAGGGGAGGCCACCCCCTCGGTCTGGCGAGTCAGGTCCATCCCTTGAGCAGTTGCTCAATGAGCCCTGCCCAAGACACGGCACCCGGGAACGACCGGCCACCCACTTGTGGAAGGATTGTGCGATCATGAAGGCTTTTAAGAATTCAAACGCGTTCGATGGCAATCATGGGTCGGGCGGCGGCTCAGGTGGCGGCGGCTTTCATGGCCCGGGCGGTGGTTCAAACTACGGTTTTCAGGAAAATCAAGGCGGTTATAATCAGCACCTATCTGGTCAAGGAGGACAGCAGCAGCAGTCGGGTTATCAAAGCAATCATAAGCAGCTGAATAGCGGACAGTATCATGTGTTCACCACTAGCTTATGCAAACATGACCAGAAGGTTCATAAGAGGGCGGTGAACTCTGTTGAGCCGGCAGTCCCCCGTTATTTGAGGTGGTCAGAGCAGCCTATTGTATGGAGCAGGGAAGATCACCCTCCCCGGGTTTATAATCCAGGTCAGTTAGCCTTGGTGGTAGCACCTCAAGTTGGTGGGTATAAATTCACTAAGGTGCTCATGGATGGAGGTAGCAGCATCAACATCCTCTATTATGAGACCTTTCGACGTATGGGGTTGACCGACAAAAATTTAAAGACGTCCAACACCGTTTTCCATGGACTGGTGCCTGGTAAGTCGGCGTGCCCGATTGGCAAGATTGAGCTGGAGGTAGCCTTTGGAGATGACTATGAATCCAGGGCTGAGAAATTAACCTTCGAGGTGGTCAAGATCAAAAGCCCATATCACGCTCTGTTTGGATGGTCGGCTTATGCCAAGTTCATGGCGCGGCCGTGTTACGTTTATTTGCAGCTCAAAATGCCGGGTTACAAGGGCACCATCACCGTGCATGGGAGTCAAAAGATAGCCCTGGAATGTGAGGAGGGTGATGCTTCTTACGCTGAATCTATTTGTGCGGCAGAGGAACTGAAGTTTTATAAGGATAATGTTGACCCGGCGGATATGACACCTCTGAAGAAACCGACCACAGAGCATGACCCGGTGATGAAATTCAAGTCGGCTGATGAAACCAAGCTTGTTGATTTTACACCAGGCGACTCATCTAAGCAGTTTAGCATCAGCGCCAATCTGGATCCTAAATAGGAAAGCGCACTCATCGAGTTCATCCGTGAGAATCGGGACATCTTTGCATGGGAACCTTCTGACATGCCGGGTGTACCGAGAGAACACGCTGAGCACACTCTTAATATTGATCCAAAGTATAAGCCGGTCAGACAGTTTCTCTGACAGTTTAACGAGGAGAGACGGAAAGCCATCGGAGAGGAGGTAGCCCGGCTCTTAGCGGCCGGGTTTATTGTTGAAGTTTTCATCCTGAGTGGTTGGCTAACCCGGTGCTCGTGCTTAAAAAGAACGGCACTTGGCGGATGTGTGTGGATTACACGGACTTAAACAAAGCTTGTCCGGCTGATCCTTTTGCTCTCCCCCATATTGATCAGATCATTGATGCTACTGCGGGTTCTGAGCGTTTGAGCTTTCTGGATGCTTATTCTGGCTATCATCAGATCAAAATGGCAGTTAAAGACCAGGAGAAGACAACTTTCATTACTCCGTTTGGGGCCTTCTGCTATGTTTCTATGCCTTTCGGGCTCAAGAGTGCTCAGGCAACTTACCAGCGGTGTGTACAGAATTGTCTCCATAAGCATATTGGACGCAATGTTCATGCTTATGTGGATGACATAGTGGTGAAGTCCAGAGAGAAGGAAACCTTGATAGATGATCTGAAGGAAACCTTTGACAATCTCCGGGTCTATAAGATGATGCTTAACCCGGCCAAATGTGTGTTTGGTGTACCAACAGGCAAGCTCTTGGGTTTCTTAGTTTCCAACAGGGGCATTGAAGCTAACCCAGAGAAAATCAAGGCAATTACCTCTTTGGCTAAGTCGGCGTGTATCAACGATGTTCAGCGACTGGCGGGTCATATTGCTGCTTCAAGCCGGTTTATAAGCCGTTTGGGTGAGAAGGCCATACCGCTCTATCAGATGTTGAAGAAAACAGACACTTTTGACTGGAGTAATGCTGCTGATGCTGCTTTTGAAGATTTAAAGAGGCAGTTGTCCGAGCCACCGCTCCTTGCGGCTCCAATTTATAGGGAGCCCCTGCTGTTATACGTGGCCGCTAACTCACGCGCTGTCAGTGTTGCAATCATGGTGGAACGCAAGGAGGCTGGCAAGGAGCATCCGGTCCAACGGCCGGTTTACTACATCAGTGAGGTACTCATTGAGTCTAAGCAAAGGTATCCACATTGGTAGAAGCTTGTTTATGGGGTGTTCATGGCAAGCCGGAAACTGAAGCAATACTTCCAAGGTCATCCTATCACCGTGGTAAGTTCTGCCCCCTTGGGAGACATCATCCAGAACAGAGAGGCCACAGGACGAATCGCCAAGTGGGCCATTGAGCTTGGGCCTCACGGTTTAAAGTACATGCCACGTATTGTTATTAAGTCTCAAGCCCTGGTGGACTTCATCAACGATTGGACAGAGCTGCAGACACCTGAGGAGAAGCAGGATAACACGTATTGGACTATTCATTTTGACGGATCCAGGCAGTTGGAAGGCTCGGGGGCTGGAGTCGTTTTAACTTCCCCTCGAGGTGACAAATTTTGTTATGTGCTCCGACTTATGTTTCCCTGTACTAATAATGCAGTGGAATATGAGGCTTTACTACATGGTCTTCGGATGGCTAAAGAGATGAATTTGAGCCAGGTAAGGTGCTTGGGCGACTCAGATCTCGTGGCTCAACAGGTGTCTGGCAAGTGGGACTCCAAGGATCCTCTTATGGCAGCTTATCGTCGTGAAGTGGATGCCGTGGCTGGGCACTTTAAGGGGTATCAAGGGGAGCATATTGATCGAAGGAAGAATGTGGCGTCTGATGCCTTGAGCCAGCTGGGATCTCAGCGTAAGCCGGTACCGCCTAACACCTTTCTAGACGTTTTGCATAACCCTTCCGTCAAGTTGCCCACAGAGGAAGACCTAGCGGTGCCAAACCCGGAGGCGCAGCTGGTGGCAGCTCTTCACGTCATCCCAGATTGTACGGTGCCATACTTGGCATACATGACCCGGGGAGAGTTGCCTGAGGATGAGACCTTGGCGAGACAAATCATCTGGCGGTCTAAATCCATGACAACTATTCACGGTGAATTACATCATCGCAGTGTCACTGGGGCGTTTCAACGTTGTGTGTCGCCTACAGAAGGACAGGAAATACTTCGTGAGATCCATGAAGGGGATTGCGGTCATCATGCCGGCCCAAAATCTCTTGTGGCCAAGGCCTTCCGTCATGGGTTTTATTGGCTGACGGCTCATGGAGATGCAGAAGATCTGGTCAGTAAATGTGACGGGTGTCAGAAGTTTTCATGACGAGCTCATGTGCCAGCTCAAGAGTTGAGGATGATTCCAATTACTTGGCCATTTGCGGTCTAGGGGCTTGACATGGTTGGACCTTTCAAGAGGTCTAAGGATAAAAAGACACACCTCCTGGTGGCGGTTGATAAATTTACAAAATGGGTTGAGGCAGAGCCGGTCAGTAAGTGTGATGCAGCCACGGCGGTTCAGTTCATGAAAAAGGTGATCTTTCGTTTTGGTTTTCCACATAGCATCATAACTGATAATGGCACCAATCTCTCCAAAGGTGCTATGGAGGAGTTCTGTCAACAAGAACACATCCGGCTTGACGTGTCAGCAGTAGCTCATCCTTAATCCAATGGTCAAGCAGAGAGAGCCAATCAGGAGATCTTGAAAGGAATAAAGCCCCGGCTCTTGGTCCCCTTACAGCGGACGCCAGGTTGTTGGGTGGAGGAGTTACCCTCTGTGCTTTGGAGCATCAACACTACACCTAACAGGTCTACGGGTTATACACCTTTCTTCATGGTTTACGGAGTAGAGCAGTCCTACCAAGTGATATCCGTCATGACTCGCCCTGAGTGGCGGCTTACGTTGAAGCGGATAACGAACAAGCTCATCAGGATGCGCTTGACCTATTGGATGAAGAGCGAGACTTGGCAATAGCCCGCTCGACAATTTACCAACAAGACCTGCGCCGCTATCACAGCCGCCGGGTTAGATCCAGAACCTTTCAGGAAGGTGACTTAGTGCTCCGGCTCATCCAGGATCAAACCGACATGCACAAGTTATCCCCTCCGTGGGAAGGGCCCTTTGTGGTCAGTAAGAATCTGAACAACGGGTCATATTACCTCATCGATGGTTGAGAGCGCAAAGACTCACGTAAGTCGGAAGAGGAGACCCGCTGGCCGTGGAATATTGCTCATCTTCGGCCTTACTATACTTGAGCCACCGGCTCTCAGGGTGTACATATTTTGTCGATGTATATATTATGAAAGCAATAAAGCAGGACCTCTGTCCTTTTTATCCTCAAAAATTTACATGTCTTCCTTGTCATGATGTTGAAACAACCAACAGGGAGCGGGTCATATCTGAATCCGGCTTTCCACTTGGTACGTCTTAGGATCATATCTGAATCTAGCCAAGATCACTTGGGGGCTTCCTGTTCAAACATAGGTCGTATTCGAACCAAAGAGAACATAGCTGTCGATACCCTCTTGATCGGCATACTGCCAAACCCACTTGGGGGCTTCCTGGTCATATCTGAATCATAGCTTAACCCCTTTGGGTCTGACGTGGATCGTATTCGAATCAGCGTCATTAAATAACTCTTATGGTCACTTGGGGGCTTCCTGTTCAAACATAGGTCGTATTCGAACCAAAGAGAACATAGATGTCGATACCCACTTGATCGGCATCGCCAAAGCCACTGGGGACTATATGATCGTATCCGAATCTTAGCATAACCCCTTTGGAACGGTTCACTGATCGTATTCGAATCAGAAGCCTTTGAAATTTGTTTATTACTCATTATACTTTGTAAGTATGATTTATTTGACTGCTTTTGAGATACTCTCGAAAGTATTTATGAGGTGGTTCTTGGTCCACCGGCTTAATATTGATCAAATAAAGTTATTAGCACATGGCAAACATCAAATGTGCCAAGTTTCAGGAGTTAAAGCTTATCTTCATTGTTTGGGTCACATAAACCAGTGAGATCACCAAAAGGATCACATATATGCGGTTACGATTATGTCTAACAGGTATAATCGCAAGACGGCCTTTATATGATTTTTTGGTTCACGTTCCGGGTTATCAATACCTTATGTGATCCCTGATGCGATAAGTCACCAAGGAACTTGTGTCTGTTCTCTATGCAGGGCAATATAAGCAATTTCTTTTAAAATAAAGGAAGTGGAAGACCAATATAAATCGGGAGCATGTAATGACGTCGGCTTAAGAAAAGTATTGAGCGCCACAAACATGCGTGAAGGCATGGCCAAATCAAGAGTTTTCCTACCCTATTACAAGACTCCCCGAGTCTGGATAATGAAACATATGACGCCTGGTGATTCACTCGTTTTGCTGACCCGAAGCTTCCGGGTTATCCTTCTCCGCTTCTCCGTCGGCTGCCCTGTCCTGGAGGGTTGATGACGACCAGTCAATGCCACTCAAAGCTTCAAATTCAGCTTCATCGTCAATTAACCTGGCTGGATCGACTTCAGGGGCAAATGTATGCTTACGAGTTGGAGGGACCAGGCTGACTGCATCATAGTGAGGCGTTGGGAGTCTCCAATTCTCGCTGTCATAACCCGGCTGATACTTGGTAAGGTCAGTGTCATTCCCAATAAGAGTAGCCACAGGGCGTATCTCTCTCACGCAGGCAGTGAAATCCTTCTCATCAAACAAGGAGCCATCCTCCTTTAAGCTTGGATATCCAAGGGCGATGTCGGCCGGGTCTAGCTCTGGTAACCACGCCTTGGCTCGGCTCAATGAAGCTATAGCTCTGGCTCTTGCAGATGCCCGCCTTAGCTCTTGGACCCGCTGAGGTAGCACAGCGAGCTGCTTTAGCATGTCAGCAAGGAGATGGGGAACGTCATTTGACAAAGCCACAACGGGCAAAGCACGTTGTGACCCAGTGTAAAGTTGTTCCACCAAGGTATAAACTGCCTTTAGCTTGATCAATACGCTCTGATTAAGATTTGAGCTCCCGGGGCCTGTGTTAACAAAACATCAGGTGGGCCGGAGGTAACAATTGAAATAGTCATCGAAAGAAGGTTTGCAACATTTAATGAGTACACAAAGTAGCTTACCGAAGATTGCTGAGACCATTTGAGATATTTGGCGCTTTAAACCGGAGAGCTCGGATGTTGCTTCTGCAAGCGACGCTTCTGCTTTCTCGGCCCGGGTGACCAAAGAGGCCTTTTCATCAACCCAGGTTTTCTTATCCGCTTTAAAGCTTTTCTTCAGTTTCTCTTGCTCAGAGACGCTGAACTCAAACTTTGAGTTGGCTTTTTGGATCTCAGCCTCTTGAGCTTCCAGGCGATTCTTCAGATCGGCAATCTCCGATTCAAATTGATTTATGGTGGCCTGCATCAATGTCGGGTTGCAGTCAGGATCATTATAAGATAACATTAAGTCCCAAGCACCTTGCAAGCAAAGATACTTGACACTTGGGGGCTAATGTATGCTGAAGAGTTCTAACTTATTAGGGCGGTTCATAGAAATTAAGTCCCAAGCACTTTACAAGCAAAGATACTTGGCACTTGGGGGCTAATGTGTATTGCAAGTATTATACTGCACCGGCTTAAATATCTTGTTTCTAAGCCGGCCTTCGAATGTTGCAAGATAAGCCGAGCGGCTGACAAGCAGTGCTAAGCAGTTTTTAAGTCTACAGCATATTTTCTTATAAGCAATAGACTTGGGGGCTGGCATAGTAAGTATGCATAAGGAAAAGTAACAAAAATTATACCTCAGATTTTTGTTGTATCTGTTTCACCATGTCAATCTCCAGGACACGACTGGTGTGCACTTGACTTATATAACCCAAGACAATCTCTCCAATGCTCAGCTGAGTATAGTCTGAGACGTCCAGTTTGGCTTTTCGGCGCTCCAAGAATTCTTCTTTAGCAGAACACTTAGCCAATACAGTGGGTCTTCCCGGCTCAACAAACTGAGTCTTGGTGATCTCAATTTCTGGGTCATCTGCCTTGGCCGGGCTAGGAATCTCCGGGTTGATAGAGCCGTCGAGGGCTTGTTCGGCAGGCGGGTCAGAGGTAGGCGCTGGAACGTCATGAGATGGTTCAGACGGTGGCTCATGAGCAGAGACATCAGGAGCGGCCGTTCCAAGCTCCGGTTGAGTTACAACCGGTTCTTTGGACGGTTTATTCTTCTTTGCCCTCTTACTCGGCTTCACTTGTACACTATGGACAAACCAGAGGAATTAATACATGAGTATGAGTAAGATAAGCATAAGGTAAGCAAGTTGTCATTACCCTGGTGCGGTTTTGAAAGCCGGCATATTGGGTTGCATAGACTCGCCAGAGGAAGGTGAAGTATCCTGATAGTTGGAGTCGGATGAATTGAGAGGTTGTCGAATGAAACCCACCAAAGGTAAAAGAGGACGTAAGTCGGAGATAACCTCAGGCCTGCACTTCCTGGTTACATCAGGTAAGCCGGAGGAGAGTTCCGCGTCTTTGCTTATCCAGGTCTGCCTCCGGCTCTCATAAATATGTCGCTTCAAAAGAAATTGAGGATCTTGGTAAGCTAAAGGATGTGAAAATCTTACTTTCCGGGTCACTCTTCGGATTTTCTGCCGCGGCAAAGGCTCGGAGTCGGAGGAGATTATAGTTACCTCTTCCTCAACGGCTTGGCTATTTCCAGTATCCTCCTGAAAGGAGTTCATATCAATAAAATGATGATAAAGGAGTCAGGGGAGTTAAGAGTTACCTATTCTTCATCGTCATCGGTATCATCCAGTTTAAACATATCTGAAGCGCTTGGCTTCTTCTTCCTCAAAGTTCCTGTCTTGGCGACTTTCCTCTCGGCTCTCTTGGCCGCTCTGGCTTGTTGGCAGCCTCATGGTCATACTTGACCTTCCAGAAGTTGTCATTTGCCTGTGAATGATGATAAAGGGTTATGAGTAAACACAGGGTATAACACAATAAAGGTATAAATTGTGGAGATGGATGACTTACAGCAGGAGTCGGGTTCTTCTTGCAGAAAGGGAGTAAGCCGAAGGCATTACTAACCACTGAGCCCGACTGGGTCATGGCTTCAACCATGTCATCTGGTAAGTCATCAGGACTATGACGCAGTGGATCATCCATTTCGCCTGAGTATGTGCACATTAAGCCGGGGCGGCGACTTAACGGAATCACCCGCCAGGAGATCCAAACTCAGACTAAGTCAACGCCATCTAAGCCGTTCCCCAAGAGAGCTTTGATTTTCTTGATGGTGGGAGCGAGTGGAAGACGTTCAACAACAGTTAATTTGTCTGGCAGTGGGTGGTTAGATTCAAGGCGCTGAGCGCGGAAGCCGGGCAGCGGGTTCTCATCAGCCGAAGAAGTGTCCTGGCAGTAGAACCACGTCTGGTTCCAATCCTTTGGGTGGCTTGGCAGTTCAGCATAAGGGAAAAGGCAGTCTCTCCGCCGCTGAAGAGATGCCGCCAAATTCCAGACTGGGCCCGTTGGCACGTTCATTCTGCCGGTTTAAATAAAATAATTCTATGAATAAAAGTAAGTTGGGCTCTTCTCCAAGGTAGACCTTGCAGAAGACTTGGAAGTTGCAAATATTTGACATGGAATTGGGCCCGATGTCTTGAGGTCTGAGGTCAAAAAATTGCAAAACATCCCTGAAGAATTTTGAACCGGGTGGAGCAAATCCCCGGCTCATGAGATCAGTAAAAATGATCACTTCCCCCTCCTTGGGTTGAGGTTTCTCCTCTGACGGGTTAGGGGCACGATAAGACATGACCTCCTTCTTGGGCAGATGGCCGGTCTTCACAAACTCAGACAAAGTGCTTTCCGTAACAGTGGACTTGACCCAGTTACAGGTCACGGGAGCCTTGGGAGCCTTGGGTGCCATTATGCAAGTGGAAGCATATGACAAAATAAGAATTCTGGTTCAACTTTAACCCAGAAGAAAATATTTTTAAGTCTATTCAAGATGGCGGCTTAAGAAGGGGCCTAATGACATATGGCTAATCGTGTGTTGACATTTAAACCGCTACAGGTATCAAAAGCAGTTAAGTTATCTTAAGTCGCCGAAAGCAAGCAAAGCTGACAATCAATGTTGTCTTTTTAAACCGGTTACATGGACTATTGTGGTTAAACAGATCTAACAGATGCAGTTTTTTTGGCTAAGTGTGGAACAAACAGGTTTCACAAGTTGCAGCTATTTTTTTTGGATCAAACGGTCGTTCCGAAAAGAAAATTTCTAGACCAAAAACTAGTGCAGATAAGTTCATATGTTCGAAGGAAGCCTCTGAACAAAGGAAAAGGGATCTAGTTGCATTCGAAATGGGTGCGAAACAGTCACCGCAGCAGTTCTACACTATTTGACGATCAGAAAAAGGCATCGGAGGTGAAATCTATCAAGGGTTTGCAACGGGCGACGAAAAACACCGATGAACTCGAGAAGCTGTAACACAGATCTAAGGCAAGGGAGAAAAGGAACTTACAGATGCAGACTGGCTACCGAGGTTCGTCGTGGATCTCTGGTCGGATTCAGGTTGATGCAGCAGCCTAAGTTGGTGAAGACGAGGAGCTCGGCGGCGGCGGCGGAGCTTGAGTGACAGAGAAACAGTGGGAGGAAGAAGCTGACCAAAGAGGGAGGAATGGAAAAACCTAGGTCGTGCCTATTTATAAGGAAAGGTTGACTGGGAAGGCGCGAGAAACGAGGAGGCAAGGAATCATTATCCAACGACTCCGACGCCTCGGTTCTCGGAATGGTCAGTAAAGACAGAGGTCCGTTCAAGATATGACAGAATAAAAATAATTTAATGGAAGATGACGTCACGGTGGGTTGTCACGGATCCAGAAGATGATGTCACGGCGGGTTACGACCTTTGCACTGAGAGAAAGGCTTGTCTCTTAAGGTATTTTAAGATTGACATGAACCGGTTCAAATCAATCTGGGGCCTAATGTCGGGGATATAACAAATTGTGTAAGCCGCCCTGGAGGAGCCGGGTTACGCAAAGAGGATTATCGTAAGAAGCCCAAGATCAATCATGAAGATGGTGGTTCAATAAAGGGTCTAAAGCCCACAGGCGACTTAAGGCCCATAGTGATAAACCGCCGTAATGGCATGACTTGTATCATAAGGTAGAAATAACTAGTCACCGAGCCGGACACTGTTTATGAGCCGGCCGGGACTCTGTAGGCCACAGGGCGTCAACCCGTGTATATAAGGGGACGACCCGCTGGCGTCTTAGGGCAAGAAACATCTCATCGAGAGCCGGGCATAGCGTGTCTCGCTCCCTGGTTATCGAAACCTTAGCAATACCAACCCAACTAGACGTAGGCTTTACCTTCACCGTAAGGGGCCGAACTAGTATAAAAACCTCTCTCGTGTCCCTTGTCCCGTTAACCCTTTAAGCTTCCTAGTTGCGATGGCTCCGCGATTAAGTCCTTGCAAGAGGACATCTGACGTGACAATTCCACGACACTATGGTTAGAATTTATTCTTAATACTTTTCTCGTAGTTGCGGATGCTTGCGAGGGGGTTAATCATAATTAGGAGGTTTGTTCAAGTAAGAAAAACACCTAAGCACCGGTCCACCCACATATCAAATTATCAAAGTAGTGAACACGAATCGAATCAACATGATGAAAGTGACTAGATGAAATTCCCGTGTACCCTCAAGAACGCTTTGCTTATTATAAGAGACCATTTTGGCTTGTCCTTTGCCTCAAAAGGGTTGGGCTACCTTTCTGCACTTTTGTTACTACTATCATTACTTGCTCGTTACAAATTATCTGGCTACCAAACTACTCTGTTACTTACAATTTTAGCACTTGCAGACATTACCTTGCTGAAAACCACTTGTCATTTCCTTCTGCTCCTCGTTGGGTTCGACACTCTTACTTATCAAAAAGGCTACAATTGATCCCATATACTTGTGGGCCATCATGTTGGAACCTGTAGAGCAAAGAAGGGCGATGACCCACAAGTATAGAGGATCAATCGTGGTTCTTTCCATAAGTAAGAGTGTCGAACCCAATGAGGAGCAAAAGGAATTGATAAGAGGTTTCAGCAAGGTATTCTCTGCAAGTGACGTAAAGTAGTAGTAACAAATAGTTCGATAGCAAGATAATTCATAGCAATTAACAAGTAACCAAACTTCTCATGATCAAGTAACAATTCATCCACATGCTGAATTATAAATAATACACTTTCTTGAAAACTAACAAACTGCATTTTTAGTCATCAAAACAATTACAATTCATCATATCTACGGGAAGGGTCTATGTAATAGCTTTTGGTTTAGCAAACTCCACATACTCAACTATCATATAGTCTTCTATGATTGTTGACAGACGAAGCATATTTTTAGAACAAACCGTTTCAATCAGACACATGGGAAGATGGGGGCTTGATGTTTCACCTCCCAACTTATTTATCTCATGGATAATGTCAATAATAATAACTCATGATTGCCTATATTCAACTAGATTTATGTGCCTGGATCATTCCCCGCCACATGATGATTGCCATGTGGAGAATAATTGAGGTTGGAATGAAAATTAATACTACTAGTCGTCAACCCGTGCACCTGCACGGGCTAGTGTCTGTGTTGAAAAACATTATTAACATCAGAGTAAATATGTAAGAATTTGAACTAAAACTTAGAGCCCATATATTGAGCCATTATTATTTGGAAAGCCTATTTGTTGTTACCCAAATGTTAATTGCTTGCAGGAGTTCACGGAAACTTTCTGCTTTTGTTCATATGTAAAATTCTCAAGGATAGTGACGTTGAGTAGAAGAAACTTGGTGATTTGTGTACTTTGGAAAAATGAAACCATGTCAGAATAGTGTTGACACTATCTATTTATGAATGTAGACCATGCGTCATGGTGATAGCAACATAACACTGTTATTTCCTTATAAGGTAATTCAAGAGGTTTATAATTTATAGCTACAACTCTATGAACCAAACAATATGATTTTTTTCACTTGTCATATGTAATAACTATACTGGGCCACACATACAGTAGATCAATCCAACCAAATAGTAAAACTGCATTTAAATGTTTGGAGAAACTATGGCAAAGGATACAGGGTAGCATCCAAAGCATATAGGGCAGTGTCCTAAGATGAAACAATATAGTACTCCCTCCGTCCCACAATGTAAGACATTTTTTGACACTAATGTAGTGTCAAAAAACATCTTACACTGTGGGACGGAGGGAGCACAATGGAAAATGGTATGTACGGAAGTGTGATAGGACCTTCTGTAAACTGGAAGCAAGAATTATGGCCATTGATTTTGTATAATGGTACTACTGTAACTTTATATTTGAGAAATCTAACTATTCACCGCATCATATAGTAAGCTCAAGGAAAATATGTGGTTGGGGATCACGTATTAATCTGTCTGGAATAAATAGATAAAAAAACATATGCTCGAAGTTTATTTGGAACAACAAAAATCTAACATACTGATGGTGTCAGTGTGCTATAGGCTTTTACAAAACTAACATTATAATTTACTACGTGTGTATAAATATAACTTATATGATTAGAAAATCTCTTAGCATCTCAGTTTAGATGTAAATTTCCTAGTGCGCTATTGATAGCATGTGTTCATGATGTACTTAAAACTCGTCTTTCAAGCAACAAATGGGGGAAAAGTGCACCTCTAGATTCAAACGAAAGAGGAAAGGTTGCTTACCTGCAACAATGGCGAAACTGGCATCGAGGTCTAAGAAGAGGAACATCGCTAATGACATAGTCAATGAAAGTCAACGTCGCGGAGGCACACAATCTGCACCATGCGATGAGGCAATTGGTAATGCAGAAGATTGTGAGCCAGGAGCAGAATAAGGTACTGGGAGAGGTCGTTTGGCATTGAATGCTAGGTGTTCAAATATCAGTTGTATAAATTTTTGAATGCACGGAGAAATTTGTATCTAACTAAAGAACAAAACCAACTGAACTGAATGTTTTTTTGATGCAATGCTCTTTAGATAGCAACTAACAGTCACAATCGTAGCATGGATTTTGATCTGGACTCACAATGGACAGAACTTTAGTAATGATAAGCAGGATAATGAATTGCACACCAATGGAAAAGAAGTGAAAGCTCATGCACATGAAATAAAATTGAATGTAACTGAATGTGTGGTTTATCTGTACTGTACTTATGTGTGCCTAATGAATAAGAATGGACATTTTGAAGGATATAGGGTCAAAATTTCATCATTGGAAGAGTATAGAGAACATGTACAGTTGGTTTGTGGTGCAAGATTCTATAAACTAACTATGAACTACATTCTACTACAAAAATTATGGATGTGCATTCGGATATAGTTGTACTGAATAAACCGGATTGCTATACAATAATACCACTGAATGAAGTCATGAGCATAACTTTATTTCTACCAAAAGGCCCTGTCATGGTCACACATATATATCATTGAAAATGAAACACATAGAATATCGTTATATGGACCAACTTACAGCAACACTTCTTGTACAATGAAAGGAGTAAAACAAAAACTGAGATCATCATGCGCAAGAGAACACAGTAAAAAATCTTGAGAAATTGGGCAATCACCACCGTTTGAGTCTTTGACCACTCTACTTCTTTAGTACTTCGTAGTCCTCTTGTTCAGTAGCAGGCGAGCAGGATAAATATAGCTCGTATGACTGAAATCCCCACTTACCAAACTTAATCTGCAACTCGGCATGTAATTTATTGTGTGAACATATACTTATCTTTTCATATCCAGTCAATCAAGCTGGCTAGCGCTACAGGTTAGGCAAGAGCAAGAAAACTCATGCATGTTTAATTATTTATCCAAAGTAGCTGATGGTATTACCTCTTGGTGGCCATTGGCAAGGCGGATGCAAGGCAGATCAGCCAGCATGAGTAGTTAAGTAATGGTGACCTCATGATAATTTCTCACGGTGTTGGTGATCCATCGGCCCGGCCTCCACCGAGAATAATGTCTCTGCTAGAAATAACACCCGAAACACACCAAGCCAAGTAGATGGCTGCCATGATTTAGTTAAAGCCAAAAAACTACGAAGTGACCCAGTAACTTTCTAATTATATATCAATGCAGGGCTATCTCTATGGAAACATCTCTATCTACCATTAAAGGATCACAATTGCTGGGTCAAACAAACATATAATCTGAATTTTGGTGCCACAACACCACATGTGAAGAATAGTAAATCAAACTTCAGGTGTTCTTTCATACCAGGCCCATAGCAAAGGCAGGGCTGCAATCTCGAGCAATCAGGATGGGCTGCCGAAACCGCGAGACGGTAAGGCTTTGATCATTAGCTATGGCAAGCAGGTCTAGATCGGTTCCAGGCCAAGAAAACAACCAAAATACTGCTGCAACTAATATCTGGAGGGAGTTTGTCAAATGGATCTACAACATCATCATTGCAGGGCTATCTGTACGGAAACATATCTATCTACCATTAAAGGATCACAATTGTTGGGTCAAACAAACATATAATCTGAATTTTGGTGCCACAACACCACATGTGAAGAAGAGTAAATCAAACTTTACGTGCTCTTTCATACCAAGCCCATAGAAAAGGCGGCCGCTGCGATCTCGAGCAATCAGGATGGGCTGGCGAAACCACGAGACGTTAAGGCTTTAATCATTAGCTATGGCAAGCAGGTCTAGATATGTTCCAGGCCAAGAAAACCACCAAAATACTGCTGCAAATAATATCTGGAGGGAGTTAGTCAAACGGATCTACAACAGCGCCGGCAGGGAGGAGGAGCATACGCTTGAGACCGAGGTGATTTCAGACTGAAATACCTCATCGCTGAGGAGAGAGCAGAGATGATTAATAAGGAGAGATAGGTGGGTCGATTTGTTGGTAGGACCATAGGAGGAGAAGAATTCCATGTGGGGATGAAGAGAAACATGAGAGAGGAAGCGGGACATCAGAGATCAAGAGAGAGAGACGTGAGGAAGAGAGACTACGTTTTTCTTGGAAGGGAAGAGAGACTACGATTGCTTTCATTGCGGTCTTATCAGGTGGACGACTCATATACCTTTTTTTTATTGCGAAGTTTACCGAAAGATCTACACCGTTATAATTTGGACCCACCAGATTAATGACTCATAAATTCTAATTAACGTGGTAATTACTTGGGAGTCTGTAATTAGTATAGGTATAGATTGACATAAAAGAAAAGACTAAATATTACAAGATAGGCCCTTAGCAGAGGGAAGCAGAGGTTGTCATACACTTTTGAATTGGATGTGCAAGCTCTTAGTGCAAAGGAACATCACTTTATATTGCCCTTTATGATAGCAATCTTTATTATGTTGTTCATCACTTTTATTGTGTTACCATCACAAGTTCGTACAAAGCTTATTTTCCCTTACAATAAAAGATCATACATATTTAGGAGCAATTTTTTATTGCTTTGCACCGATGACAACTTACTTGAAGGATCTTATTCAATCCAGAAGTAGATATGGTGGACTCTCATGATAAGAAACTAGGTTAAAGGGTTTTTGGATGCACAAGTAGTATCTCTACTTAGTACGAAATTTTCTAGCAAAAGATTATGAGCAAGAACCACATGTTAGAGGATCCATGACAGTATAACTTCTATATGAATATAAAAAAACATAACCCATCACGTTGTCTTGCTTGTCTAACATCAACTACTTGATCAAGCTTGAAAATAATGAATGGGGGCTCACAATCATAGAAGATGTCCAATATAGTATATTTATATGTGCAATCTCTCTTCCCTTATTATTCTTTCATGAATTGCATCAACGACCAGTGCTATGCTTGTTAACTTCCAATAAATTTTACCAATTATACTTCGTATATGTTAAGTCATTGCTCCCCATGGGACTAGCATATGAAATTTATTATTATTGCTAATATTGAAACAAGAAATTAAAGCAATGATACTGATACTACTCTTTATTATATAACTTGCACACACGATTACATAGATAGAATGATCACGAAACAAGAACTCAAAACTACTTCATGCTAGATTATAAAAGTGTTGGTTATACGATACCGAGGCACCTCCCCCAAGCTTGGAACAAGCCAAGCGTGTTGCCCATACCCGTGTACTCAAGTTTCCTTCTTCGGTGATGGTGGTGGTGATGAAGTGGTAGGCTTATCCTCTTCCATGACATGGGCTCTCCATTAAAGAAACAAGAACAGGTCTATGGAATCCTGAAATCTGCAACCAAGCTCATCCTTTTAAACATGGATTCATACCATATAGTTTTGGTTTTGCAGATCAAAAATTTGTAGGTGGACAAAACTTGGATAAAAATTTACTACAACAATTAGCCCAAGAAGTAATACTGCCTCTATGTAGAGCTAGAAGATATTCCTTAGCTTTTCCTCTCAAATAGAAAGGAAATAGGTGCAATTTTAGAGCGCCAGGGTCATAATATTTAATGCGTGTCATGTTGCACAATTCAGTAAAATCACGCAAGTGCATACCGACATCCTCAGAAGTAGAGCCTCCAAATTGGTCCCGTTGAACCATGGAAATTAAGTTTAGTTTGATCTCATACTCAGCGGCTGCAACCTCAGGTTGTGCTATAGGTTTGTGCATGAGTTGTTGCTGGGAGTAGCAAAGCTCCCAACATTATGAGCCATAGTAATCTTTTTTATTTTTCTCAATTGACAAGACTTGCAAAAAAATAAAAATAAACTTAAAATAAAAATAGAAAAGCAAAAAAACTGAAAAATTAACTTTAACAAAAACTATAAACACAAAGGCCAACGAGAGGAAGATTCCCTTGAAGCGATGGTCTCTAGCAAGCTTTTGTCAAAGTGTCAAATCTAGCTTTTGACCGGGTCAAAAAGCAAATAGTGATGCAAACACTTATAATAAAAAGTGGTATGGGTATGAGGTCTTAATGCTTACAGGGATCAAATAAGATATTAATTTGTGCGCCGGAAGTCACCCATCGAGATATGCTTATTACAGATCAAAGTGGGGATGTATCCAAATAACATACTGACTGGCACGAGTCCCGCATCAAGAATCAGTTGTCCTACTGCGGGCCCTATTCATCACGCAGGGTTGCCTCGATAATTACGATAATAAAACCAGACAAGAGCGTTGGGCATTTAATGACTACACCTCATATATCCCCAAGGATATGATCCATGTTACCCTACCGAACCTTATTGTCACCGGTGTTTGGTATAATACTTCACGGTCTCCTTGCTCCTAGCCTCACCGATGCTCGATCTCCATGATCCTGAATACTTGCAGGGATGAAGATCACGGACAAGACGAGAGAACATCTACAGAACAATTTTATTTCCCTCAATAAATACACAAGGTTACAAGGCTCATGCCTCAACCCATACCTTACTGAACTACTCACACATGGAGATCAGATCGCAACATTGAAGAACACATCTTGAAGATTGATTGATTGTAAATATGTCTTACAATGGATGCCTTGTGCGATGCACGGTTACAAGTATGAACTAGATGTGGAAGCGCTATGGTGGTGATGGTGGCTATATATGGAGATGGAAATGGCGGCGGCTAGGGTTTGTGGATGAAGATGATGATGAAGGTGTTCTGGATGCTGATGGCGTTCTCCCCGTGCTCGTTCTGTTGACATTTCGACGGGGTCCCTTTATAAAAATTGTACAGGTGGACAATATGCCTCGGTTTCCATGCCAAACGAGCACTCATACGGGCGCTTGAGCCCATATGGAACGTCGTCTTTTGCTCTTTCTTTGCACAGAGACCTCCTGTTGATTCCTTCTTCTTCCATTCTCCTTCCTTTCCATTCCCACACATGATTTCTTCCCTTTTAGCCCATTTCCCATGGAAACGCATCAAAGAGAGGATTTGTGGAATCCTTTGCATTCATTAGTCATTAGTGGCAATATCAGAGCGAGTATCTCTTTTAAAATAAAATATCTCAGTTTAAACAAAGGTGAATGAGTGTAAAAGTATCACTCATCCACTCCCCTAAGCTTAAACTTGATAGTCCTCGAGCAACATAAAGAGAAATCTGAACCATAAGTGTCGGTGTCAAAATCAGCAGATCTCGGGTAGGGGGGGCCTGAGCTGTTAGATCGGATCGATGGGTTGTAACATCCCAAATTTTTAATTTGGAATGTTATACATTAGATCATCATGCATATCATATTTTATTTGCTTTTGGTTTTGATCCTATAAAAATCCTAAGCAACTCAAGGACCCACGGAGAGAGTTGGGGATTTTGTTATTTTCATATTTGAGTTTTCTCAAATTTTGAGAATAGGATCATTTGATTTTATTTATTTTATCATCAATTATTTCTATTACAAAAACATGAGAGAGGGCATAAAATGACTTTCCCAAAATATAGAAATATTGAGGATTTAATAATAAAATCAAATAAGAATTTATTTCGGAGTTTTTCGATATTTTATTGAATTCAGGAAAAATATGTGTTTTCCAAAATTGCATTTAGGGCCCAAATAAATGTTCACTTTGTCGGGCTTGATTTTAGAAGCCCAGGAAAACATATTTCGGGATTTTTGGAGTCTGTTTAATGTTTAATTTTATTTTTCTTCCGAGCGTAATTATTTTAAAAAAAACGAAACCGACCTTGGGTCGTGCCCGAGCGGGACTCCGCCCGGGGGACGCCTTTAAATAGCGCCGCAACCGAGCCCCAGGCCCGTCGGCCGCCGCCCGAGCCCACCCGCCCGAAACCCTAGCCGCCGCCCGCGCCAGCGCCTGCCGCCGCCGCCGGAGCCGCGCGTCGCCCGAGGTTCGCCACCGCCTCGAAATTCGTGCCGGTTTTTTTTAAAAAAATCGATTGGTTTTGTCGGGTTTTTTTGGTTTTTTTATTATTTTATATATTTTATTATTTTTGGATTAGGTTAATTAACAAATTAATCCGTTCATCTTTTTCTTTTTCGTCGGATTTTCCGCGGTTATTTTCTGATCGCGATTTCTGATCCGATTTTCGTTTTAGTATAACTTTTCGCTCGTTTAGCGAAATCAGGCGATTCAAGCGCCTGGAGTTTCGTCTCGAAACCCTCTTTCCAATTAATCAACTTAAACAAGTTTTTGCTACTGTAAAATTTGACTTAGATCCAGATTACTAGAACGAAGTTGTTTTCTTTCGCCGTTTGATTTTCGTTGCTTCGTTCGATTTGATTCTTTTTGCAAACCAGAGTTCTTAAGTTGAACTTTCTGGTTAGATCTCTTATTTGAGTTTTACCTGTGCATTGCATGAGATGTGTGTTTGCCGCTCTGACTTATGCACAGGCGTACGGCAGATCATGCATCAAGTGTCAGTATTTAACACAAAATAAAGCTAGAGAAACTGCTCTTCGTGAGATAAATGAGCGCTTTAAGAAGACCAAGCCAATCAGAGGGTTCCCAGCAAAGCCTCACTTGTCGGGAAGACCAGGCCACCCTGGCAGGAATTCTGAGGCCGCCAAGGCCAAGACAAAACCCAAGCCATAAGACCTGGCAGGCTCCATGCCGGCAGACCTCCACCGCTCCACCTCATCAGATCGCTAGTCACTAATCAATACGGTGTAAAGCTCTCGAGCGGTTAGATCAATCCTGTCATGCACGTGGCAACCTATTGGAGAAGAGATTACCTTTAATTACACCCGTCCCAGAGGCGTGTCACACAGATAAGAGGTAGTTATGCAAGCGGTGGAGAAATGTTGCCGGGGCTACCTCTCCACATGACACCTAGCAGGTGCATTTAATGCTCCTTGTCCTAATTGCCAGAGTTAGGTATGATAGCACCGTTAGCTATCTAATCACACTATAATGACTGTTTTGACGCTGTGGTCACCCCTTAAGCTATAAAAGGAGGCCCGAGGCAACCTAGCAAAGGGTTCAAACTTTTGATCCCTCAACACTTGTGCGCGCGTATCTTCTCTCCCCGAGGCACCCTTGTCGGGCTTGAGCGCTTCGTGTCTTCGTGTTTCTCCAGATCAATCCACCAAAGCTGGAGTAGGTTGTTATGCTACCAAGCGACCCAAACCTGGGTAAAAGAGAGATGTCCCCTCCGCACCGCCATGTTGTTTCTGCTCTTTGTGCAATGTGATCGTCCCCTGCCGAACCACAAAGGGGCCTCTTGGTCCCATAGGTGATAGTGATCAAGCACGTCATCTTTAGCACGCCAGGTAGGGGGAGTCGCTTGTGCAAATCTGAAGTAGCAGTCAGTGCATTGATCTTCATCATATTCTAGATCACCAATGGCTTCCAAGAAGAAGAGTGGTGCGGCGGCGCATCCTTCCACTTCGAAGGCCCCTTCACTTGCGGCAGTGGGCGTTGCAGCCATGGAGGGCGGAGCGGGAACCACGAGCGCTGTGGCCCCCGCGGGTGGGCGGCCGTTGTGAAGGAAATATGCCCTAGAGGCAATAATAAAGTTGCTATTTTACATTTCCTTATATCATGATAAATGTTTATTATTCATGCTAGAATTGTATTAACCGGAAACTTGATACATGTGTGGATACATAGACAAAACACAGTGTCCCTAGTAAGCCTCTACTAGACTGGCTCATTAATTAAGGATGGCAATGGGTAGGGTATGGGCAGGGTAGAGCAATACCATACACATACCTGTATAGTCAGTGGGTACAAAATTCTACCCATACTAGTACCCATGGGTATGAAACTTTACACATACCTATAACCGACAGGTACCCATACCCATTGGGTACCCAGCGGGTAGAACAAATATTACACAAGTCATTCACAATTTTTCGCTCATTGATAGCACATTTGATAACAAATCAATTATCTTAGGTCAATAGGCAGATGAGTAAATGACATATATCAAAATTTAGAATTCACAACATACTCTTAATTCAATAGGAGTAGACGAGTCACATGACAAATTAACGACTAATTGACGACAACTTAACATTATTTCACAACGGGCAGGGTATGGGTATACCCGTGGGTACAAGGCTATGCTTGTACCCTACCCATGACTTAACGGGTAGGGCATGGGTACTACCCATGGGTATTAAAGTGTGCCCATACCCTGCCCATGCGGGTACGGTACCCGCGGGTACCCATACTGAATTGCTTTCCTGGGCGCAATTTTTTTTGTTTTTCAGCAAGACCAAACAACTATCACCCAAGAAGATCCTAAAGGCTTTACTTGGCACAAACACTAAATTAAACACAAGAAACCCAATCATAACAGTAGCATAATTGTGCTAACACTAAATAACACAAAGCAAAAAAGCAAAAATAAGTTTTATTCATTGGGTTGCCTCTCAACAAGCGCTATAGTATTACGCCCTTAGCTAGGCATAAAGGAAAGATCTAAGTTTTCTCATCCTTCTTAATTTCCTTAGAGGTGTTTTCATCATGGGGTTTTGTAAAAACAACATAAAACATATTATCCATATAAACTTTAGCATTATTGAGTTGCTCATTATCATAACCCCTTTGATTTCCGGCAACAATCCAAGAGTAATGTTGATTAACATAATTGAAAACTTGTTGGATTATGTCTAAAATGGGGACTTCTTTTTTAAGATTCTCATCAAAGATTTTATTATCCTCAAGTAAATGTCTTAATGCATAATCACTATTGTAAAGAATTTCATCTATCACGGGCTTTTCATGATTCATACCATAAAAATCAAAGATTTCCCTTGTTACCCGTATGATGTAGTCAAACTCATTCATAAGAACAAGAGTGGCCAATTTTTTAGCCTTAGGATTCTTTATAGCGGGGAGCTCAAAAAATAATCTTTGCAAAGTAGGATGAGTATGGATAAATTTACTTTCAAGTTTCAGAACTAATGCTGAAATAGCATCTGCATAAGATCTAGTTGTTCTAAGAATAGGAGCATCATCAAGACTTAGATTTCCCACACAATTGAAAAATTCTTGGATACATTCCTTTCCCATAGCATTCCCTTGCCCCAAGATAAAAGTTTTAGCATCCAGATTGCCCGTACGTCCAATCTTAGGAGTTAGGCCATCATCTGTGGATGCCATACCGAAATCACTCATGATTGCAAGCAAATGATAGATTTGACAAGAAAACGGCGACCGAAAAAGAGGGCGAATAAAATGGTAATTTTTTGTGAAATGAGGGAGAGGAAAATGATAGGCAAATGGAAAATAATGTAAATTGCGAGGAGATGAGATTCATGATTAGGAACCTGGTATATGTTGAAGATCCTCCCCGGCAACGGCGCCAAAAATTCCTTTTGATGCGGCTTGAAGCTACGTCGACATTTCCCCAAAGAGGAAGGGATGATGCAGCATAGCGGTGGTAGGTATTTTCCTCAGTTATGAGACCAAGGTTATCAACCAGTAGGAGAACCAAGCAACAATACATAAACAATGCCTGCACACAAATAATAAATACTCGCAACCCGACGTGTAAAAGGGGTTGTCAATCCCTTTCGGGTAGCGACGCCAGAAATTGGCAAATGGACATGAGAGAGTAGTAAATATTGATAGATTGAATGCCAAATAAAATAAATTGCAGCAAGGTATTTTTGTATTTTTGGTTTAATAGATCTCAAAATAAAAGGTAAATAAAATAGATCGCAAAGGCAAATAATATAAGAAAGATACCCGGGGGCCGTAGATTTCACTAGTGGCTTCTCTCGAGAAAAATAGCAAACGTTGGGTAAACAAATTACTGTTTGGCAATTGATAGAACTTCAAATAATCATGACGATATCTAGGCAATGATCATTATATAGGCATCACGTCCAAGATTAGTAGACCGACTCCTACCTGCATCTACTACTATTACTCCACACATTGACCGCTATCCAGCATGAATCTAGTGTATTAAGTTCATGGAAAAACGGAGTAATGCAATAAGAATGATGATATGATGTAGAAAAGATCTATTTATGTGGAAATAGACCCCATCGTTTTATCCTTAGTAGCAATGATACATACGTGCCGGTTCCCCTTCTGTCACTGGGATCAAGCACCGTAAGATCAAACCCACTACAAAGCACCTCTTTCCATTGCAAGATAAATAGATCAAGTTGGCCAAACAAAACCCAAATATAGGAGAAGAAATATGAGGCTATAAGCAATCATGCATATAAGAGATCGAAGAAACTAAAATAATTTTCATGGATAAAAAGATAGATCTGATCATAAAATCAAAGTTCATCCGATCCCAACAAACACACCGCAAAAAGAGTTACATCATATGGATCTCCAAGAGACCATTGCATTGAGAATCAAACGAGAGAGAGGAAGCCATCTAGCTACTAACTGCGGACCCGAAGGTCTACAAAGAACTACTCACGCATCATCGGAGAGGCACCAATGGAAGTGATGAACCCCTCTGTGATGGTGTCTAGATTGGATCTGGTGGTTCTAGACTCTGCGGCGGCTGGAATTGATTTTCGTCGACTCCCCTAGGGTTTCTGGAATACTGGGTATTTATAGAGCAAAGAGTCCGTTCAGGCGGCACCCGAGGTGGGCACAACCCACTAGGGCGTGCCTGGGCCTCCTAGCGCGCCCTGGTGGGTTGTGCTCCCCTCGGAGCACCACCCCCCCCAGGCGCTTCTTCGGCCCACTAGATGTCTTCTGGTCCAAAAAGATCTCCAAAAAGTTTTGCTGCATTTGGACCCCGTTTGGTATTGATTTCCTGCAATGTAAAAAACATGCAGAAAACAACAACTAGCACTTGGCACTATGTCAATAGGTTAGTACCAAAAAATGATATAAAATGACTATAAAATGATTATAAAACATCCAAGATTGATAATATAATAGCATGGAACAAAAAAATTATAGATACGTTGGAGACGTATCAGTTGCCGGCGGGTGTGATCCCTTTGTCCAACAACTCCGGTCTGACCTCCATCATCGCCATGATGCCGGTGTTCAACGCCCATGGCCTTGATCAGACCTAGGCCGAGCCATACGCGGAGCAGGTGCAAAAGTTTTTTGACAACTTATCGGGGAGGGACGTCGGGAAGAAACGCAGCTCATCCGCCCCACCACTGACGAGGAGGTGGCGTACATTGCCAGCAGGGCGGAAGAGGCAGCCCTTGCCGAGGAGGCTGGTAGCGTCGGCTTCCAGGAAGAAGAGGCCGACGCAGAGGAAGACTTTGCCGGGCGGGAGGAGCCTGCCGGGGAGCACAGTGGCGCCGCTGCCGGGGGGACTTCTGCTGAGGAGACAGCCGAAGAGGTGGCAGAAGAGGCAGATCAAGAGGAGCCGCATGATGAGCCCCCAGTCCCGGGGAAGAAGAAGCGCGTCCTTCGAGGGGTTGGCTCCGTCGAGCCAGTCCGGCAAGCCTCCTCGCATGAAGAGGTACCCGTCAATGGAGCGGAGGCCGCGCAACGGCAAGAGGCCCAGCTGCAGCTTGTGCGCCAGACCAGGCGCACGGCCGCGACAGCAAGGGAAGCGGCGGACACCACCTCCGCCATGGCAAAGCGGCCTAGGTCTCCATCCCCCTCACCTCTCACGGACACCATTCCAGAGGCCGACTTCGACCTCTCTTCTTTTAGCCCGAGGAGGGAAAATAGGCCAGAAGAAGAAAATGAGTAAGTGCCTCACTGCTTTCATTTCTTGAGTCCCTGTTTTGCTTGTCTTTGCTGATTTGATCTGGCCCTAACTTGTTCCCGCAGAGGCACGGAAACGCTAGCACTGAGGATGGCGAAGAGGGCCAAGGCCTCGACGGGAAACGAGCCCTTGGCAGGCACCTTAGGTGCGCCGGAGACGATCATGATCAGCCTAGATCCCAGCCCACAACGTAGCCCCCAACCCAGCCCCCAGCATGAGCTCATTACTCACTTTCCGCTAGCGAGCGTCGGGGTGTGTATCTTTACTGCTAACCTTGCAGGGTTTGCAGGAGAAGAGCGGCAACATGAGGAGCCATTGAGGGCCACCCCCGACATGCCTCCTCCATCAACCACACCGCCCAGGGAGGGATCCCCGGAAAGGGCTTCCACCGACGAGCCCACGCACGTGGAGGACGAGTCGGCGAGCATAGGCGTCGGCAGCTCCATTCCGAAAACGAGTGTTGTCGGGGAGGGAACCACCCCTCAACACCTCGTCCCAGGTATGCCGCCCGCTTCCTGGCTTTTGCCACTTTTCCAGTGCGATCGTTTTCTCTTTGTTTTTTTACTTTCTTTGAGCTTTCAATCTTGGTTTCATCTTTTTTCTCCTCCTTGGCTTTTAGGTCCCCCCTTGGCAGATCAGATGGATGTCGACGCCACCATCGAGGAGACCGCCAAGGATGCTGCCGCCAAAGTCGCTGCCGACGAGGCCGCCAAGGACGTGCATGAAGAGGCCACCAAGGGGTCTGCCGGGGAGGCCGGCAAGGAGACCGACGACCGTACTGACGGCATCCCTGCCGCAGGAGCGTCTGGTGCTACATTTGTCCTAGAGTCCTCAGCTACCAGGGAGACGATGGTCGAAGACCAACCGTCAACTTATGAAGCCCCCACACCAAGCAGATATCTGAAGATCGGCGACGATCTGTTTGTCAGCATCCCGGGGACGGCAAGCACCAGAGCGCCAGCAGAGGGGGAGGTTTTTGACGAAGAAGTCATTGCTGCCGCCAGGCTCAAGGTTGTCGATGAGCCGAGCGCCAGCAGCAGCGGTTCCAAGGAAGACCAGCTCCTCCAAGCCATGAGCAGCAACTTTCAGAAACTCCAGGTGCTTCACCGTGCCCGCAAGGAGAAACTGAACTCCAGGGCGGAGGTTGTCGACACGGCAGAGGCGGACTTCCAAAAGCGCGTCGAGCAGATGCAGGTCCGGTTTGCCGAGGCCCGACAGGAGCTGAAGGCTGGCCAGGAGCAGCCGAGCGATCATTGGAACGACCTCCTCCTGAAGCAGTCTGATGTTGAGAAGGCCCAGGAGGAGGCCGCTGCACAGGCCGCCAAGGACGACGCCCAACTAAGGGAGCGCTGTTGGGGAACGTTGCAGAAAATAAAAAATTTCTATGCTTCACCAAGATCAATATATGGAGTCATCTAGCAATGAGAGAGAGGAGTGCATCTACATACCCTTGTAGATCGTGAGCGGAAGCGTTCAAGAGAACGGGGTTGATGGAGTCGTACTCGCCGTGATCCAAATCACCAATGACCAAGTGCCGAACGGACGGCACCTCCGCGTTCAACACACGTATAGTTGGGAAGACGTCTCCTCCTTCTTGATCCAGCAAGGGGGAGGGAGAGGTTGACGGAGATCCAGCAGCACGACGGCGTGGTGGTGGAAGTAGCGGGATCCCGGCAGGGCTTCGCCAAGCGCAAGCGGGGAGGAGAGGTGTTACGAAGGGAGAGGGAGGCACCAAGAGCAAGGGTGTGGCTGCCCTCCCTCCCCCCTCTTTATATACGGGCCTTGGGGGCGCCGGCCCTAGGAGATGCAATCTCCAAGGGGGGCGGCGGCCAAGGGGGTGGCTTCCCCCCTAAGCCAAGTGGGGCGCCCCCACCCCTAGGGTTTCCAACCCAAGTCGCAGGGTAGGCCCAAGGGGGGCGCACCAGCCCACTAGGGGCTGGTTCCCCTTCCCACTTCAGCCCATGGGGCCCTCCGGGATAGGTGGCCCCACCCGGTGGACCCCCGGGACCCTTCTGGTGGTCCCGGTACAATACCGATGACCCCCAAAACTTTCCCGATAGCCGAAATAGGACTTCCCATATATAAATCTTTACCTCCGGACCATTCCAAAACTCCTCGTGACGTCCGGGATCTCATCCAGGACTCCGAAAAACTTTCGGGTTACCGCATACTAATATCTCTACAACCCTAGCGTCACCGAACCTTAAGTGTGTAGACCCTACGGGTTCGGGAGACACGCGGACATGACCGAGATGACTCTCCGGTCAATAACCAATAGTGGGATCTGGATACCCATGTTGGCTCCCACATGCTCCTCGATGATCTCATCGGATGAACCACGATGTCGAGGATTCAAGTAATCACATATACAATTCCCTTTGTCAATCGGTACGTTACTTGCCCGAGATTCGATCGTCGGTATCCCAATACCTTGTTCAATCTCGTTACCAGCAAGTCACTTTACTCGTACCATAATGCATGATCCCATGACCAAACACTTGGTCACATTGAGCTCATTATGATGATGCATTACCGAGTGGGCCCAGAGATACCTCTCCATCATACGGAGTGACAAATCCCAGTCTCGATCCGTGTCAACCCAACAGATACTTTTGGGGATACCTGTAGTATACCTTTATAGTCACCCAGTTACGTTGTGACGTTTGGCACACCCAAAGCACTCCTACAGCATCTGGGAGTTACACGATCTCATGGTCTAATGAAATGATACTTAACATTGGAAAAGCTTTAGCAAACGAACTACACGATCTTGTGCTAGGCTTAGGATTGGGTCTTGTCCATCACATCATTCTCCTAATGATGTGATCCCGTTATCAATGACATCCAATGTCCATAGTCAGGAAACCATGACTATCTGTTGATCAACGAGCTAGTCAACTAGAGGCTTACTAGGGACATGTTGTGGTCTATGTATTCACACATGTATTACAGTTTCCAGTTAATACAATTATAGCATGAACAATAGACAATTATCATGAACAAGGAAATACTATAATAACCATTTTATTATTGCCTCTAGGGCATATTTCCAACAGTCTCCCACTTGCACTAGAGTCAATAATCTAGTTACATTGTGATGAATCGAACACCCATAGAGTTCTGGTGTTGATCATATTTTGCTTGCGGATGAGGTTTAGTCAACGGATCTGCGACATTCAAATCCGTATGTACTTTGCAAATATCTATGTCTCCATCTTGAACATTTTCACGAATGGAGTTGAAGCGACGCTTGATGTGCCTGGTCTTCTTGTGAAATCTGGAATCCTTGGCAAGTGCAATAGCTCCAGTGTTGTCACAGAAGAGAGTGATCGGCCCCGACGCTTTGGGTATGACTCCTAGGTCGGTGATGAACTCCTTCATCCAGATTGATTCATGCGCTGCCTCCGAGGCTACCATGTACTCTGCTTCACATGTAGATCCCGCCACGACGCTTTGCTTGCAACTGCACCAGCTTACTGCCCCACCATTCAAAATAAACACGTATCCGGTTTGTGACTTGGAGTCATCCAGATTTGTGTCGAAGCTAGCGTCGACGTAACCCTTTACGACGAGCTCTTCGTCACCTCCATATACGAGAAACATGTCCTTGGTCCTTTTCAGGTACTTCAGGATATTCTTGACCGTTGTCCAGTGTTCCATGCCAGGATTACTTTGGTACCTTCCTACCAAACTTACGGCAAGGTTTACATCAGGTCTGGTACACAGCATGGCATACATGATAGACCCTATGGCTGAGGCATAGGGGACGACGCTCATCTTTTCTCTATCTTCTGTCGTGGTCGGACATTGAGCTGAGCTCAATTTCACACCTTGCAACACAGGCAAGAACCCCTTCTTGGACTGATCCATATTGAACTTCTTCAATATCTTATCAAGGTATGTGCTTTGTGAAAGACCTATGAGGCGTCTCGATCTATCTCTATAGATCTTGATGCCTAATATGTAAGCAGCTTCTCCAAGGTCCTTCATTGAAAAACACTTATTCAAATAGGCATTAATGCTGTCCAAAAGTTATATATCATTTCCCATCAAAAGTATGTCATCCACATATAATATGAGAAATGCTACAGAGCTCCCACTCACTTTATTGTAAACGCAGGCTTCTCCATAAGTCTGCATAAACCCAAACGCTTTGATCATTTCATTAAAGCGGATGTTCCAACTCCGAGATGCTTGCACCAGCCCATAGATGGAGCGTTGGAGCTTGCATACCTTGTTAGCATTCTTAGGATCGACAAAACCTTCCGGCTGCATCATATACAATTCTTCCTTAAGAAAGCCGTTGAGGAATGCCGTTTTGACGTCCATTTGCCATATCTCATAATCATAGTATGCGACAATTGCTAACATGATTCAGACGGACTTCAGCTTCACTAGGAGTGAGAAGGTCTCATCGTAGTCAACCCCTTGAACTTGCCGATAACCCTTAGCGACAAGTTGAGCCTTATAGATGGTAACATTACCATCCACATCCGTCTTCTTCTTCTTAAAGATCCATTTATTCTCTATCGCTCGCCGATCATCGGGCAACTCTGTCAAAGACCATACTTTGTTTTCATACATGGATCCTATCTCAGATTGCATGGCTTCAAGCCATTTGTTGGAATCTGGGCCCGCCATTGCTTCTTCATAGTTCGAAGGTTCACCGTTGTCTAACAACATGATTTCCAGGACAGGGTTGCCGTACCACTCTGGTGCGGAACATGTCCTTGTGGACCTACGAAGTTCAGTAGCAACTTGATCTGAAGTTTCATGATCATCATCATTAACCTCCTCTCTAGTCGGTGGAGGCACCACAGAAACATTTTCTTGAGCTGCGCTACTCTCCGGTTCAAGAGGCAATACTTCATCAAGTTCCACTTTCCTCCCACTTACTTCTTTCGAGACAAACTCTTTCTCCAGAAAGGACCCGTTCTTGGCAACAAAGATCTTGCCTTCGGATCTGAGGTAGAAGGTATACCCAATGGTTTCCTTAGGGTATCCTATGAAGACGCATTTTTCCGACTTGGGTTCGAGCTTTTCAGGTTGAAGTTTCTTGACATAAGCATCGCATCCTCAAACTTTTAGAAACGACAGCTTAGGTTTCTTCCCAAACCATAACTCATACGGTGTCGTCTCAACTGATTTAGACGGTGCCCTATTTAAAGTGAATGTAGCTGTCTCTAGAGCGTATCCCCAAAATGATAGCGGTAAATCAGTGAGTGACATCATAGATCGCATCATATCCAATAGAGTGCGATTACGGCGTTCGGACACACCGTTACGCTGAGGTGTTCCAGGCGGCGTGAGTTGTGAAACGATTCCACATTTCCTTAAGTGCGTACCAAATTCGTGACTTAAATATTCTCCCCCACGATCTGATCGTAAGAATTTTATCTTTCGGTCACGTTGATTCTCTACCTCATTCTGAAATTCCTTGAACTTTTCAAAGGTCTCAGACTTGTGTTTCATCAAATAGACATACCCATATCTACTTAAGTCATCAGTGAGAGTGAGAACATAACGATAGCCACCGCGAGCCTCAACGCTCATTGGACCGCACACATCAGTATGTATAATTTCCAATAAGTTGGTTGCTCGCTCCATTGTTCCGGAGAACGGAGTCTTGGTCATCTTACCCATGAGGCATGGTTCGCACGTGTCAAATAATTCGAAATCAAAAGACTCCAAAAGTCCATCTGTATGGAGCTTCTTCATGCGTTTGACACCTATGTGACCAAGGTGGCAGTGCCACAAGTATGTGGGACTATCATTATCAACCTTACATCTTTTGGTATTCATTCTATGAATATGTGTAACATCACGTTCAAGATTCATTAAGAATAAACCATTCACCAGCGGGGCATGACCATAAAACATATCTCTCATATAAATAAAACAACCATTATTCTCGGATTTAAATGAGTAGCCATCTCGTATTAAACGAGATCCAGATACAATGTTCATGCTCAAAGCTGGCACTAAATAACAACTATTGAGGTTTAAAACTAATCCCGTAGGTAAATGTAGAGGTAGCGTGCCGACGGTGATCACATCGACCTTGGAACCATTCCCGACGCGCATCGTTACCTCGTCCTTCGCCAGTCTCCGCTTATTCCGCAGCTCCTGTTTTGAGTTACAAATATGAGCAACCGCACCGGTATCAAATACCCAGGAGCTACTACGAGTACTGGTAATGTACATATCAATTACATGTATATCACATATACCTTTAGTGTTGCCAGCCTTCTTGTCCGCTAAGTATTTGGGGCAGTTCCGCTTCCAGTGTCCCTTTCCCTTGCAATAAAAGCACTCAGTCTCAGGTTTGGGTCCATTCTTTGGCTTCTTCCCGGCAACTGGCTTACCGGGCGCGGCAACTCCCTTGCCGTCCTTCTTCTTACCCTTGCCTTTCTTGAACTTAGTGGTTTTATTCACCATCAACACTTGATGTTCCTTTTTGATCTCCACCTTCGCTGATTTCAGCATTGAATATACCTCAGGGATGGTCTTTTCCATCCCCTGCATATTGACGTTCATCACAAAGCTCTTGTAGCTCGGTGGGAGCGACTGAAGGATTCTGTCAATGACCGCATCATCTAGGAGATTAACTCCCAGCTAAGTCAAGCGGTTGTGCAACCCAGACATTTTGAGTATGTGCTCACTGACAGAACTATTTTCCTCCATCTTACAACTGTAGAACTTGTCACAGACTTCATATCTCTCGACCCGAGCATGAGCTTGGAAAACCATTTTCAGCTCTTCGAACATATCATATGCTCCGTGTTGCTCAAAATGCTTTTGGAGACCCGGTTCTAAGCTGTAAAGCATGCCGCACTGAACGAGGGAGTAATCATCAGCACGCTGCTGCCAAGCGTTCATAACGTCTTGGTTCTCTGGGATGGGTGCTTCACCTAGCGGTGCTTCTAGGACATATTGTTTCCTGGCAGCTATGAGGATGATCCTCAGGTTCCGAACCCAGTCCGTATAGTTGCTGCCATCATCTTTCAGCTTGGTTTTCTCTAGGAACGCGTTGAAGTTGAGGTTGACATTAGCGTGGGCCATTTGATCTACAAGACATATTACAAAGATTTTAGACTAATTTCCTGATAACTAAGTTCATCTAATCAAATTATTTAATGAACTCCCACTCAGATTAGACATCCCTCTAGTCATCTAAGTGATACATGATCCGACTCAACTAGACCGTGTCCGATCATCACGTGAGACGGACTAGTCATCACCGGTGAACATCTCCATGTTGATCGTATCTTCCATACGACTCATGTTCGACCTTTCGGTCTCTTGTGTTCCTAGGCTCGTCAAGTCAACCTAAGTGTTTTGCATGTGTAAATCTGGCTTACACCCGTTGTATGTGAACGTTAGAATCTATCACACCCGATCATCATGTGGTGCTTCGAGACAACGAACTTTAGCAATGGTGCACAGTTAGGGAGAACACTTTCTTGAAATTATTATCAGGGATCATCTTATTTACTACCGTCGTGCTAAGCAAATAAGAAACAAAACATGATAAACATCACATGCAATCAAATAGTGACATGATATGGCCAATATCATATTGCTCCTTTGATCTCCATCTTCGGGGCGCCATGATCATCTTCGTCACCGGCATGACACCATGATCTCCATCATCATGATCTCCATCATCGTGTCTCCATGAAGTTGTTCGCCAACTATTACTTCTACTACTATGGCTAACGGTTTAGCAAAGAAGTAAAGTAATTACATGGCGTTATTCAATGACACGCAGGTCATACAATAAATAAAGACAACTCCTATGGCTCCCGCCGGTTGTCATACTCATCGACATGCAAGTCGTGATTCCTATTACAAGAACATGATCAATCTCATACATCACATATATCATTCATCACATCTTTTGGCCATATCACATCACACGGCACATGCTGCAAAAACAAGTTAGACGTCCTCTAATTGTTGTTGCATGTTTTTACGTGGCTTCAATAGGGTTCTAGCAAGAATATTTCTTTACCTACGTCAAAACCACAACATGATATGCCAATTTCTATTTACCCTTCATAAGGACCCTTTTCATCGAATCCGATCCGACTAAAGTGGGAGAGACAGACACCCGCTAGCCACCTTATGCAACTAGTGCATGTCAGTCGGTGGAACCTATCTCACGTAAGTGTACGTGTAAGGTCGGTCCGGGCCGCTTCATCCCACGATGCCGCCGAATCAAGATAAGACTAGTAACGGCAAGTAATTGACAAAATCGACGCCCACAACATCTTGTGTTCTACTCGTGCATAGAAACTACGCATAGACCTAGCTCTGATACCACTGTTGGGGAACGTTGCAGAAAATAAAAAATTTCTATGCTTCACCAAGATCAATCTATGGAGTCATCTAGCAACGAGAGAGATGAGTGCATCTACATACCCTTGTAGATCGCGAGCGGAAGCGTTCAAGAGAACGGGGTTGATGAAGTCGTACTCGCCGTGATCCAAATCACCAATGACCAAGTGCCGAACGGTCGGCACCTCCGCGTTCAACACACGTACAGTTGGGAAGACGTCTCCTCCTTCTTGATCCAGCAAGGGGGAGGGAGAGGTTGACGGAGATCCAGCAGCACGACGGCGTGGTGGTGGAAGTAGCGGGATCCCGGCAGGGCTTCGCCAAGCGCAAGCGGGGAGGAGAGGTGTTACAGAGGGAGAGGGAGGCACCAAGAGCAAGGGTGCGGCTGCCCTCCCTCCCCCCTCTTTATATAGGGGCCTTGGGGGGCGCCGGCCCTAGGAGATGCAATCTCCAAGGGGGGCAGCGGCCAAGGGGTGGCTTCCGCCCCCCCCCAAGCCAAGTGGGGCGCCCCCCCACCCCGCGCAGGGGAGGCCCAAGGGGGGCGCACCAGCCCACTAGGGGCTGGTTCCCCTTCCCACTTCAGCCCATGGGGCCCTCCGGGATAGGTGGCCCCACCCGGTGGACCCCCGGGACCCTTCTGGTGGTCCCGGTACAATACCGATGACCCCCAAAACTTTCCCGATTGCCGAAATAGGACTTCCCATATATAAATCTTTACCTCCGGACCATTCCGAAACTCCTCGTGACGTTCGGGATCTCATCCGGGACTCCGAACAACTTTCGGGTTACCGCATACTAATATCTCTACAACCCTAGCATCACTGAACCTTAAGTGTGTAGACCCTACGGATTCGGGAGACACGCATACATGACCAAGACGACTCTCTGGTCAATAACCAACAGCAGGATCTGGATACCCATGTTGGCTCCCACATGCTCCTTGATGATCTCATCGGATGAACCACGATGTCGAGGATTCAAGTAATCCCGTATACAATTCCCTTTGTCAATCGGTACGTTACTTGCCCGAGATTCGATCGTCGGTATCCCAATACCTCGTTCAATCTCGTTACCAGCAAGTCACTTTACTCGTACCATAATGCATGATCCCATGACCAAACACTTGGTCACATTGAGCTCATTATGATGATGCATTACCGAGTGGGCCCAGAGATACCTCTCCGTCATACGGAGTGACAAATCCCAGTCTCGATCCGTGTCAACCCAACAGATACTTTCGGGGATACCTGTAGTATACCTTTATAGTCACCCAATTACGTTGTGACGTTTGGCACACCTAAAGCACTCCTACGGCATCCGGGAGTTACACGATCTCATGGTCTAAGGAAATGATACTTAACATTGGAAAAGCTTTAGCAAACGAACTACATGATCTTGTGCTAGGCTTAGGATTGGATCTTGTCCATCACATCATTATCCTAATGATGTGATCCCGTTATCAGTGACATCCAATGTCCATAGTCAGGAAACCATGACTATCTGTTGATCAACGAGCTAGTCAACTAGAGGCTTACTAGGGACATGTTGTGGTCTATGTATTCACACATGTATTACGATTTCTGGATAACACAACTATAGCATGAATAATAGACAATTATCATGAATGAGGAAATATAATAATAATCATTTTATTATTGCATCTAGGGCATATTTCCAACAAGCGATGTGTCCTGCTCGATGCCCAAGAAGAGGACCTTGCCGCTCGTGAAGAGGCACTTGCCGCCAAGCTCCACGGCAAGGATGAAGAAATTGAAAAACTTGTCGTGTAGCGGACCCAGGAGCTGGACCAGAAGCATAAGGACACACTCAACGCTCTGGTCCTGGATCATGTCGGCAAGTTGAAGGAGGCCGTTGATGCCGCCGAAGCCGCAGAGGCTGCCAAGAATGAGCTCGTCGGGAAGGTGGAGAAACTGGAGGTGGAGCTGGAGAAGCACAACAAAGAGGTCTCGACGCTCAAGAGCGACAAAGACAAAACTGCCTACACCTTGGCGGAGTTGCAGGTCACCATATCTGAGAAGACCAAGCAGATTGCCGCCACCGACGACTCCATTGCCGATCTGAAGGTGAAGCTGGCCACTCTAGAGGAGTCCCTTGAAGGCAGCAGGAGTCGTGAGAAGACCATGGCTAAGGACCTCAAGGAGGAGAAACAACTGCTTGAGAGCGCCGCTGCCACCTACAATGACTATGTGAAGGGCGTGGGGATTTGGACTGAGCGCCTCATCGACGTCGCGGAGAGGCTCACCACGCAACTGTCCATCATGGGCATGTCGAGCTTCAAGTTCTCCCACGAGGAGAGGGTGATGCCGAGCGCCAGGTTAACCATGTTCCCCGAGGCCGTCTTCGACGCCCTACAGCTGCTCCACTCCAGTCGAGCAACCCAATTGGCCAAGGAATCCCGCAAGCTCTGCCGGGGCGTCCTCCTCAAGGTGCTCACCAAGGTGGCGTACAAGAACACGGGCCTCAACCTCACCAACATGCTAGATAGCTTGCCGGAGGATGCAGATCGCAAGGCGCGTGAAGAGCTCGTCGCACCCATCGTCGACTTGGTCGACCAAGTCAAGAGGGTGAAAGGCTAGCGTCGAGACCAGCCGCTCCGCTTCTTCTTGCCGCCATGAATCCGTACCCAAGACAATTCATCTTAAGTTAGAACTGCGGCAATTATTGATGTAATATAACTCGTATTTTTATTGAATGCATGCTATATTCCTTGTTTGATCCCTCTTTGTATGGCATACACCCTATGCATTTTTGGGAAAAGCTTGCCGGTGCGCGCACCCTTGTCGCGAGCGCTTTGAGGACAGATCCTTAGCAGCCTACTGGGGGTGCCGCTGCCGGCAAGGCACCTTGCCGCTCTTAGCGCAACCACTTGAACCGTTGAGCGGACTTGAAACGGAGCAAGGGCGCAACCAATCCTGGCAAAGTTCCTTCGAGTGCAGGTCTTCCATACAAGAACCAAAACCATTCGAGGAAAATAACCTTGCATTTAAAAGAAATTCACTCAAGGTTTCGCGACTTAGCTTTCCGCTGATGTGTTCTTTTCCGCAAGACACCATTGCGAATGTCGCCTGTTGGCGCCCACACTCTCTATCCCCCCGACAAACTTGCATGCGAGAGAACCTTCTGTCCTTTGAGAAAAAAAAGAGGAGAAAATACGAACATGGAACCTTGGCGGTTCATCAGTACTTGCCGGAAGCAAACATAGTACGATATCCTAGACAAGCAATATATATATAACCCTATATATATATATATATATATATATATATATATATATATATACTTAAGCTTATTCAACTGCGCACAGGGTCTGCACCTTGCTCTGTACGTAGGGTTATATGCCTTGACGGCAAGGCTAGTACAAAAGGGGGTTGCCGGGATTCCCGGCAACCGCGCCTCATGGGTAAAACTTGCGAAGATGTTCGATATTCCAGGAGTTGCTCACTGGAATGCCATCTTCGGTCTCCAGGCGGACTGCGCCGGGCCTGGTGACTCGTATTATCCGACAAGGGCCTTCCCACTTTGGCGTCAACTTGTTGGAATTCTTGGCCGACTGAACGTGTCGAAGAACAAAGTCGCCTTCCTCAAGGCTTCGGGCGTGAACCTTGCGGCTATGGTAGCAGCGCAAGGCTTGTTGGTAGCGCGCAGCTTGCACAGCAGCCTGAAGATGATCTTCCTCAAGGAGCATAGCATAATCTTGCTGCAACTACTCTTGCTCAAGCTCATCATAAGCGAGCACTCGAGGTGACCCGTATATGAGTTCTGTTGGGAGAACTGCTTGTGCCCCGTACACCATGGAGAAGGGTGCCTGGCCGGTGGCTTGATTCAGTGTCGTCCTGATTGACCAAAGAACCGTTGGCAACTCATCAATCCAGCGTCTTCCGCACTTGTGTAGCCTCAAAAGTCCTTGTTTTGAGGCTCCACAGCACTTCAGCATTTGCCCTTTCTGCCTGGCCATTGCTTCTTGGATGAGCAACAAAAGCAAAACAGATTTTGCCGTCGAGGTCCTGAATATACTACATGAAGGTGCGGCTTGTGAACTGTGTGCCGTTGTCGGTGATGACTCTGTTTGGCACACCAAAACGGCAAACTAGTCGACATGGTGCGGTCTATGATGTCTCTTACCGATTTACCACTATCGTTTTGGGGTTATTCATTAGAGACAGCTGCATTCATGTTAAATAGGGCACCGTCTAAATCTGTTGAGATGACACCGTATGAACTGTGGTTTAGCAAGAAACCTAATTAATTTGTCGTTTCTTAAAGTTTGGGGTTGCGACACTTATGCCAAAAGGCTTCAACCTGATAATCTCGAACCCAAATCGGGGAAGTGCATCTTCATAGGATACCCTAAGGAAACAATTGGGTACACCTTCTACCACATAGCTGAAGGCAAGATCTTTGTTGCCGAGAATGGAACCTTTCTAGAGAAGGATTTTCTCATGAAATAAGTGAGTGGGAGGAAAGTAGAAATTGATGAGGTAACTGTACCTTCTCTCGAATTGGAAAGTAGATCATCACAGAAAACCGTTCCCGTGATGCCTACACCAACTAGATAGGAAGCTAATGATGATGATCATGAAACTTCAGATCAAGTTACTACCAAACCTCATAGGTCAACCAGAGCACGTTCTGCACTAGAGTGGTACGATAATGCTATCCTGGAAGTCATGTTATTAGACCATGGCGAACCTACAAAGTATGAAGAAGCTATGATGAGCCCAGATTCCGACAGATGGCTTGAGGCCTTGAAATCTGAGATAGGATCCATGTATGAGAACAAAGTGTGGACTTTGGTGGACTTTTCCCGATGATCGGCAAGCCATTGAGAATAAATGGATCTTCAAGAGGAAGACGGACGCTAATGTTAGTGTTACTATCTACAAAGCTCAACTTGTCGCAAAAGGTTTTTCGACAAGTTTAAGGTGTTGACTACGATGAGATTTTCTCACTCGTAGTGATGCTTAAGTCTGTCCGAATCATGTTAGCAATTGCCACATTTTATGAAATCTGGCAAATGGATGTCAAAACTGCATTCCTTAATGGATTTCTTAAAGAAGAGTTGTATATGATGCAACCAGAAGGTTTTGTCAATCCTAAAGGTGCTAAAAAAGTGTGCAGGCTCCAGCGATCCGTCTATGGACTGGTGCAAGCATCTCGGAGTTGGAATATACGCTTTGATGAGGTGATCAAAGCGTATGGTTTTATACAGACTTATGGTGAAGCTTGTATTTACAATAAAGTGAGTGGAAGCTCTGTAGCATTTCTGATATTATATGTGCATGACATATTGCTGATTGGAAATGATATAGAATTTCTGGATAGCATAAAAGGATAATTGAATAAGAATTTTTCAATGAAAGACCTCGGTGAAGCTGCTTACATATTGGGCATCAAGACCTATAGAGATAGATCAAGACGCTTGATAAAAATTTCAATGAGTAAATACCTTGACAAGATTTTGAAGGAGTTCAAAATGGATCAGTCAAAGAGGAGTTCTTGCTTGTATTGTAAGGTGTGAAGTTGAGTAAAGACTCAAAACCCGACCACGGCAGAAGATAAAGAGAGAATGAAAGTCATTCCCATGCCTCAACCATAGGTTCTATAAAGTATGCCATGCTGTGTACCAAACCTATTGTGTATCTTGCCATGAGTTTGGCAAGGGGGTATAATAGTGATCCAAGACTAGATCACTGCACAGCGGTCAACATTATCCTTAGTTACCTTAAAGAGGACTAAGGAAATATTTCTCGGTTATGGAGGTGATAAAGAGTTCGTCGTAAAGAGTTACGCTGATGCAAGATTTGACACCGATCTAGATGACTCTAAGTTTCAGTCTAGATCTTTATTGAATGTGGGAGCAATTAGCTAGAGTAGCTCCATGCAGAGCATTGTAGACATAGAAATTTGCAAAATACATACGGATCTGAATGTGGCAGACCCGTTGACTAAACTTCTCTCACAAGCAAAACATGATCACACATTAGTACTCTTTGGGTGTAAATCACATAGCGATGTGAACTAGATTATTGACTCTAGTAAACCCTTTGGGTGTTGGTCACATGGCGATATGAACTATGAGTGTTAATCACATAAAGATGTGAACTATTGGTGTTAAATCACATGGCGATGTGAACTAGATTATTGACTCTAGTGCAAGTGGGAGACTGAAGGAAATATGCCCTGGAGGAAATAATAAAGTTGTTATTTTATATTTCCTTATATCATGATAAATGTTTATTATTCATCCTAGAATGTTATTAATCGGAAACCTGCTACATGGGTGGATACATAGACAAAACACAGTGTCCCTAGTAAGCCTCTACTAGACTAGCTCATTAATCAAATATGGGTGTTGTCATTTGATCAACATGATCACATCATTAGGAGAATTATGTGATGGAGAAGACCCATCCGTTAGCTTAGCATATTGATCGTTCAGTTTTATTGCTATTGCTTTCTTCATGTCATATACATATTCCTTTGGCTATGAGATTATGTAACTTCCAGATACCAGATGAATACCTTGTGTGCTATCAAACGTCACAACGTAACTGGGTGATTATAAGATGCTCTATAGGTATCTCCGAAGGTGTTTGTTGGGTTGGCATAGATCGAGATTAGGATTTGTCACTCCAAGAACCGGAGATGTATCTCTGGGCCCTCTCGGTAATACACATCATAAGAAGCCTTGCAAGCAAAGTGACTAATGAGTTAGTTGCGGGATGATGTATTATGGAACGGGTAAAGAGACTTACCGGTAACAAGATTGAACTAGGTATGAAGATACCGACGATCAAATCTCGGGCAAGTAACATACCAATGGACAAAGGGAATAACATATGTTGTCATTACGGTTGGACTGATAAAGATCTTCGTAGAATATGTAGGAGCCAATATGAGCATCCAAGTTCCACTATTGGTTATTGTTGGGGAACGTAGTACTTTCAAAAAAATCCTACGGGCACGCAAGATCATGGTGATGCATAGCAACGAGAGGGGAGAGTGTTGTCTATGTACCCTCGTAGATCGAAAGCGGAAGCATTATATCAACGCGGTTGATGTAGTCATACGTCTTCACGATCCGACCGATCCAAGCACCGAAACTACGGCACCTCCGAGTTCTTGGCACACGTTCAGATCGATGACGATCCCGGGACTCTGATCTAGTAAAGTGTCGGGGATGAGTTCTGTCAGCACGATGGCGTGGTGATGATCTTGATGTTCTACCATCGCAGGGCTTCGCCTAAGCACCGCTACAATATTATCGAGGGTTATGGTGGAGGGGGGCACCACACACGGCTAAGAGAACGATCACGAAGATCAACTTGTGTGTCTAGAGGTGCCCCCTGCCCCCGTATATAAAGGAGCAAGGGGGAGGGGCGGCCGGCCAGGAGGGGCGCGCCAGGGAGGAGTCCTACTCCTACCGGGAGTAGGACTCCCTCCTTTTCCTTGTCCAAGTAGGAGAGGGGGAAGGAAGGGACAGACGAGAGGAAGGAAAGGGGGGGTGCCGCCCCCCCCCCTCCTTGTCCAATTTGGACTAGAGGGGGAGGTGGCGCGCGGCCTGCCCTGGCCGCCCCTCCTCTTCTCCACTTTAGGCCCATAAGGCCCATTAACCCCCGGGGGGGTTCCGGTAATCCCCGGTACTCCGGTTTTATCTGAAACTTCTCCAGAACACTTCCGGTGTCCGAATATAGTCGTCCAATATATCAATATTTATGTCTCGACCATTTCGAGACTCCTCGTCATGTCCGTGATCACATCCGGGACTCCGAACAAACTTCGGTACATCAAAATATATAAACTCATAATGAAACTGTCATCGTAACGTTAAGCGTGCGGACCCTACGGTTCGAGAACAATGTAGACATGACCGAGACATGTCTCAGGTCAATAACCAATAGCGGAACCTGGATGCTCATATTGGCTCCTACATATTCTACGAAGATCTTTATCGGTCAGACCGCATAACAACATACGTTGTTCCCTTTGTCATCGGTACGTTACTTGCCCGAGATTCGATCGTCGGTATCTCAATACCTAGTTCAATCTCGTTACCGGCAAGTCTCTTTACTCGTTCTATAATACATCATCTCGCGACTAACTTATTAGTTGCAATGCTTGCAAGGCTTATGTGATGTGCATTACCGAGAGGGCCCAGAAATACCTCTCCGACAATCGGAGTGACAAATCCTAATCTCGAAATACGCCAACCCAACATGTACCTTTGGAGACACCTATAGAGCTCCTTTATAATCACCCAGTTACGTTGTGACGTTTGGTAGCACACAAAGTGTTCCTCCGGCAAGCGGGAGTTGCATAATCTCATAGTCATAGGAACATGTATAAGTCATGAAGAAAGCAATAGCAACATACTAAACAATCGGGTGCTAAGCTAATGGAATGGGTCATGTCAATCACGTCATTCTTCTAATGATGTGATCCCGTTAATCAAATGACAACACATGTCTATGGTTAGGAAACATAACCATCTTCGATTAACGAGCTAGTCAAGTAGAGGCATACTAGTGACACTTTGTTTGTCTATGTATTCACACATGTATTATGTTTCCGGTTAATACAATTCTAGCATGAATAATAAACATTTATCATGAAATAAGAAAATAAATAATAACTTTATTATTGCCTCTAGGGCATATTTCCTTCAGTTATTGACCGGAGAGGTGTTTCGGTCATGTCTACATAGTTCTTGAACCTGTAGGGTCCGCATGCTTAACGTTTGATGACGATTTTGTATTATATGAGTTATGTGATTTGGTGACCGGGTGTTGTTCAGAGTCCCGGATGAGATCATGGACATGACGAGGAGTCTCGAAATGGTCGAGAGGTAAAGATTGATATATAGGACGATAGTATTCGGACACCGGAAGTGTTCCGGAGAGTATCAAGTACATATTGGGTCACCGGAAGGGGTTTCGGGGACCCCCGGCAAAGATATGGGCCTAATGGGCCAACAGGGGAAACACAGCAGCTAGCAGGGGCTACCGTGCCCCCATTTGGGCCGCGTCAGAGGAGAAAGGAAAAGGGGGAAGAGAGAAGGAAGGGGAGGGATTCGGCCTCCCCTTCCTTCCCTCCTCCCTCCTCCTTCCTTTCCCCTCCGGATAATATGGTAAGGGGGCGAATTGGACAAGGTCCCCAAGTAGGATTCCTCCTACTTGGGGCACCCCAAGGCTGTTTCCTTCCCCCTCCCGCCTATATATACGTGGGGAGGGGGCACCTAGAACACACGACAACAGCTGTTAGCCGTGTGCGGCGCCTCCCTCCACACTTTACGCCCCCGGTCATATTCTTGTAGTGCTTAGGCGAAGCCCTGCGCGGATCATTTCACCATCACCATCACCATGACGTCATGCTGACCAAACTCATCTACTTCCTCGACACTTTGCTGGATCAAGAGTTCGAGGGACGTCATTGAGCTGAACGTGTGCAGAACTTGGAGGTGTCGTACGTTCGGTGCTTGATTAGTCGGAACGACAAGAAGTTCGACTACATCAACTATGTTGTCAAACGCTTCCGCTTTCGGTCTATGAGGGTACGTGGACACACTCTTCCCCCCTCATTGATATGCATCTCCTAGATAGATCTTGCGTGAGCGTAGGATTTTTTTAAATTGCATGCTACGTTTCCCAACACGTTGCCCCCACCACAGTTGGAATAGTTGGATCTGCCCAGCTCCACCAACCTTCTAGCGAGCACGGCCATGTCGGTGTGGGTCGGGGGACGCCCAGCTTCCGCCTCCCCGTTGCACGAGTGAGCGCCACCAGCGCAGTGGTGATGCCCACTCCGGCGCGAGCCAAGATCCTCTAGCTACGCCGGCCAGGGGGGAGACGTCAAGGCACACACTTCGTCCCACATAAGGCAATCACGACATGACTCCGAGTAGTGTCGTCGACCCACAGCGATCGTGCCCGCACGTCAAAGGCCCAGCCGATCAGGAACTTGGCCACCAAGAACAGCCCCGACCGTGCCAGACCACCCTTGTGATTGGTCTGAGGCGGCAGGAGCACAACGATGCTCCTCCTGGCTCGACCAGGAGTCGAGCGACATCACACTCTGCCTCCCACGCCATGCCAGCAACGATGGCTGAAGAAATGGCGCGGGCTCAATTGCCGCTGAACTTTCCTCCAGCAGCAGACAAGATGGATGAGTGGAGAGCCACCATCCAAAGCCTCATCGGGATTGCCGAGGCCAACAAGTCGTAGTCTGCAGAGCCCTCTCGACGCTCGCAGACGACACCAGCAGTCCGCACTGGTGGCCGCGTGGATAGGACTACACCCGCGGTGTAGTCTCCTCCGCGGCAACCCTCCCAAGAGCAGCCACGGTGGGCCCAGCAAACCCAGCACGTCGAAGAGCCCGATGAAATGTCAATGGCCTCGTCCGATCCGCAAACTCAACAAGATCAACTTCATGTGTTGAGGGATAGGAAGAAGGAAGACGCCCGCGTCACCAATGAGCGGCGCTGCGAGGCACACCGTCAATCAGACAGGCGGAACGACACAGACGTTGACGAACCCGCGCCAAGATGATATAGAACTTATGCGCAGAAATTTAAAATTCAGCTTATGATTACAAGTGTAGATGATAATATGCAGTACCTGAAGAACTGTGGAGCCAAACACCATCTTGAAATGAGCACATAGATCATGTATTACACCCAAGGTCTCCAGTTTAGGCGCAGAGACGACAATTATTTCCGACGGTGAATAACGAGAATCAAGGGTCAACCTTTGAAGTGAAGGGGCATCTTCGATGATGAGCTGCCTCTCGTCAAAAGAAATTCCAATTCTTACAAGGTTAGGCGACTTTATTTGGAGAAAACCGATTCTAACGGTCAAAACAAGCACCAAGCACTCCAGGGCAGGGCAACTGTAGTGGATGATGTTGTTCAATGAGGCCTCCGACATACGAACCCGCACAAGTGGAAGTTTTTTTAGAAGTGGGAGTCGAAGCTTTAGTACCAGATTGTCTGGTAGGTTGCACAGCGCAAAGGTGGCGGTGTGGAGAGAGGAGGAAAACCGCGAGATGGACATCAGTGCTAAGGCACAAGTACATGGCATTCGATATGTGGTATGTGATTTCTGGGGAGAATAGTAGAACTCAAGCAGTTGTAGTTCTATGAATTCAGGGGATTTCAGCCAGGCGTCCACCGTGCAGGGTATTCACAGGTAGCATGCCAGGATGTAGGGGCCTTGAACGGAGCCCTGGTGGGAGGATATGATGGCTCCGGGGAGTTCAAAATCATTTAAGAGAGATAGCTGACGACAGTTGAGATTAAGGTGTGCGACGCGCCATAGAGGGCGCCACCGAGTTGAGAGGACTTGGGTGTGGCAGCAATCCTTGGTGGGGAGAAGCGAGATGATCTCCCCAAGGATGACGTCCGGGAGATCGTTGATGCGGTCCACCCAAGATTCTACAAGTTCCTTGGATCCGGGGGGGCTCGCCGCTTCTCCCCGCGCTGCCGGGTGTGGGATCTACAACATGCATCGCCGCTGGCGGGAGCCTCATCTTCTTGGCGCTGGGGTCAGCCGACTCCATTTTCCTTGAGGGCGCCGCATCGAGCTCACGGATTTGAGCAGAGTAATGAACGACAAGCCTAGTTGTAGTGCGAGTGAAGAAGAAGGGGAGCTGGGGTTTTTTGTACTAGTGAGGAAGAAGGGGAGCTGGGGTTTTCTGTAGGAGTGAGGTGAGGAATTTGGGGGTACGAGTGGAGCGAGCTGACATGAGGTGGGTGGGCACCGGAGCCTGGGCCGCCTGCGCCGCCTCCATCTGTTGCCGACGGCGACGCCTGACCTCCGCAGCCGACTCCGAGCGGATGGAGTTCAGGATGGCGTGCTGCTCCGGCCACACGCCCATGTCCTCCTCCATCGCCGGCGCCTCCTCCTCCACATCCAGCAACGGCGCCTCGTCCGTCGGCTCCTGCTCCTCCTCCTCTTCCTTGTCCGCCGACTCCCGTTCCTCGTCCTCATCCTCCTCCGCCGGCTCCTGCTCCTCCTCCTCCCCTGGCACCTCCTCCTCCACCTCCTCGAAATCCTCCTCCGATTTCAGAGGTAGCCCCGCTTTCCTACGGACCTGAGCCTGCTCAAGGAGGAAGAGGCAGTGTTGGATCGTGTAGTAGCGGCGGCGTAGGGTCATGGCTAACGGGCTCGAGTGGCGGCGGAGGGAGGTAAGAGGCGGATGTGCTAGGACTGGGGGAGTCGGCCGGCTTAAATAGTCGGTTACGGCCTCGGGCGGCGAGCCGGAGCGGTGCCACGCGGCGGTCACACCGCGACGACGGTCAAGGCGCTCGCCGGATCGTCGGTTTCCCGACGATTCCGTGTGGGGCCATGCCGTCAGGCCGACGTGGCGGGCATGCCTGGGCGCCCGGACGCCTTCATATCTGTCCCATATTTGGGATGGATATGGGGGGTGCCGGTCAGCCCAGGCGTTTGAGGGGTCTGTCTGGGTCAAAAAATCATGACCGGACAATGACCGGGCGGCCCCGCCCGGACGTATGAGGTGGGTTTGAGAGGTTCGGTTGTAGATGCTCTTAGGTCCACGACTCTGAAACTAGAAATTCCAATCAAATGTAAAATAACAAAGTCCAATTATCCAGGTCCATTGCCTTCTCTCCAAGAAAAGCTTAGGGTTCCTCTGCCTCCCGCCGGCGCCGGCACCATCGCTGGTCTGCCTCGTCTCCGGTGGCCTTAGGGCCATGACGGTGCGGTGGATCCGGACCCTTGCCGGCGGGAGGGCTCTTTTCTTACATGCTTCTTCAAGTTTTGTTAGGGTTTGTGTCTTACTCAGGAAGACGAGACGGCGACGGCTCCCTGGAGATGGAATAAAGTTCTTCCCGCCTAGCCCCCGTTCCGGTGGTGTGTCTAGCATCTTCGATGGGCGTGTGGAGGTGTGTCTCCGGCGGATCTGTCTTTGGTGGATTTGCTTGGATCTGGTCGTAGTTTGTCTACGTTTGCGTTTCTTTGGGTTGAATCCTTCCGATCTACGCTACTCTTCATCGGCGGCGGTTACTGTTCTACTGTGCTGGTCTTATGAGGCCTTAGCACGACGACTTCCCGACTGTCTACTACAACAAGTTTTGCCCGGCTCCTGCGAGGGATGAGCGATGACGGCGGCGCGCTTTCGGCTCGCTTCAGTGTTTGTAGTCGTCGTTAGGTGATCTACGGACCTGGATGTAGTTTTTATTATTTCTGGTGTTCGTTGTATTGCCATGGTTGAAGATGAATAGATTGAAAGTTTTCTCAAAAAAAAAACAAAGTCCAATTAAAATCAAATGTAGGAGTAAAATACTAAAAAGAAAAACCACTCAATCAATAATAATAACAAAATAAAAATTGCTTCCAAGCGGTCAGCTTGGTAAGCTACCTACAAAAAATTGCAATAAAAAAACAAAATAAAAATTGCTTCACTCGGCACGCACTCAGCCCATACCGCCGGGTACACACGACCCACCAGCGAACGGCGCGAAGCGCCACAACCTAGGCTTCGGTGCGTGTCGTGAACCCACTCTCCACCACTACTACCACGAGCGCCGCGAACGTGCACAGTTCCGCTCACTGACCGGTGGTGGCCCACGGCTCCGCGAGGCACGGCCCCACCTGCCAGTCTCAGTAGCAGGTTCCCAACGGTCACCGCAGCACGCGGCGGGGTAAACCGGGCGGTCGCGCTATATATGACCCCACCACGCACGCACTGGCAAAACCTCAATCTAACCGTTGGGGTTTCCCGGCTTTCTCAATTCTCCCCTTCCCCCCAAATCCTCGCCGCCGCACCACCTCGGAGAAAGAGAAGCCCCGGCCGCCGCCGCCGCCGCCGAGAGAAGCCATGGCCGCCACCCGGCCCATCGCCAGCGCGGAGGCCTCGCCGGCATCCCAGGCGAAGCGCCGCGGCCGGCCGCCCAAGGCCCCGCTGACGGCCGAGGTCGAGGCGCCGAGGACCCCGCCGCCCGTGTCCCCGCTGACGACCGCGGCGGAAGGCTACGAGCGGGAGCGCGAGGCGAGGATCAAGGAGAACATGGAGCGGATGCAGAAGCTCGGCCTCGTCGACCTCGCCACCCGCTTCAACCAGTCCGCCACCCCCGCCGGCACCGGCACCGGTCGCGGTCGCTGGCGACGGAGGCCGGAGACGCCGGGATCCCCCACCGCCGCCGTTCCCAGGATCAGGACCGCCTCCCCGATGCCGGCGCGCCGGTCTCTCAGGTTCGTTTGCAGCGGATCTATCTTCTTGGCATGTACACTAGTTTCTCCTGTTCGGTTTATGGGAGGAATCCACGGACTTCTTGTGCAGCTTATTGTTCTTGTGTTCATCATTTTCATCCCACTGCAAATGCTCTTCTTGTGCAGCTTATTATTCTTGTGCGTCTATCATCAAGTATGAACATGCTGATTTCGTTCCCCTTTTGCAGTATGAGCACGATCTTTTCATGTTGTATAAATTTGCTAGTATAACGCCGAATCCGGTATTCTGTCCACTATTTACTTCCATATATTCCCCTTCCTGACCGTTTGTTTCATTCTGACTATACTACTTTTGGCAGTATTTAAATGCTTACCTTCTAAAATTGGCACCTCGAATCCAATGCTTACCTTCTAAAATTGGCACCTCGAATCCTTAGTTTCCTGGAATAGGTTGATTTCTCATGGGATATTTACGGTCCAGTTCATGCCACAAGTTCAGATTCAATAGTGGCAGTCCTTTTACATTACATCAAGTTGTTTTGGGGCGTCTATTTTCTTTTGTTTCAACGGTTTAGGTAAGGCAATACTACAGAAGAATTCTTGTAGTTATGTTGATTGAGTTTAAGCTAGCTGGTTGTTAACTTTCGATATTCATTTCCTTCAATCCTCAACATTCATTCACCGCAGGCGTACCTTTCATGGCATTAATGTGGATCTTCCTCTTTTGCGATCATGTTCAATTTAGGTTGAAGAGCGTGGAGCCAGTTAGATATGTTGAAATTTGCGAAAAGAAGGAGAAGGGTCTTGATGGTGGAAGGCATTTCTCTATTGAGGAAGGGTGCAAGGAAGAAGTTTACACTGAAGAGCATGAGAAACTTTTAGGTACATGTGCCACACCCTGGACTCTCTTTGTGGACGGTTACGGCAAGGATGGTAAGCGCATCTATGATCAAGTGAGGGGCCAAACCTGTCATCAGTGCCGGTAAGTTTTCCCCCAAGAACTATCTGGGATTGTTGTAATTTCTACACGTTCCTTTGCTAGGCCGTTCTCATATGTGCAGTTTGCTGAACTTATAAATAGCAGCATTAAGATGAGCCTATAACACTTACTTTGTGGTAAAATGGGTCTGATATTCTTAATGTGAAGAGAATGTAAAATTAAGTAGTTATTGCAGTCACAGCCTGCGAGTTTCTAGTGATGTATGGAAGCTATTGCAGTCACAACTGATGGGTTGTATGTAACAAAAGATTTAGAAGTTTTCTTGAGGATGTATGATAGTCACTTTGTTTTTGTTTGTCATCTTTGTTTAACCTTGACACAATGTATATGATCCTTCTATGATACAGCCAGAAAACTCTGGGTCATCATACGAGATGCTGTAATTGCCAGATTGTCCAAGGGCAGTTCTGTGGAGATTGTTTGTACATGAGGTGAGTTCTTTTTCCAACAATTTACGTTAATTTACTGTGCGCTTCTGTGGAATGTTTGTTACCATTCTGTCTGGTAATCTATGATTATGCATTAATGTTTTGCAATAGGGTTTGTATTTGCATCATAAAGGTCGACAGTATTCAAGTTAAATGAACAAAAAAAGAAAACATTCAGACTTGCAGTTTGTGAATCAGATAGTATGATTTATGTTCAAGTTATGCCATCTGAAAAATGCACGGTTCTAGGCGAAATGAAATATACAATTTTACGTTAATTTACTGTAAGTACACACGTTTCTGTGAAATGTTTGTTACCAATCTGTCTAGCAATCTATGATTATGTATGTGTACACTGGTGTTTCCTGGAAATGCTTCCTTGTCTGCCATCCTTGTCGCTAAATGCTTACAATGGCACTGTCTCTGATATATTTATCACTTGTAGGGCTGCATCTCTTTATTAAAAGTTTGTATCTGCATATTTTAATAAAGATTGACAGTATGCAAATTAGAACAAAATCTGAAAGCCAACTTGCAGTTTGTAAATCAAATATGATTTATAATGTTCAACTTATGCCATCTGAGGTCCTAGTTCTGATTATTTGAAAAAGATTGTGGGATGAAAACAGGGGAGGGCTGGGGAATTTGATCTTGAATTCATTGAACGAAACTCCCTAAATTTTCACTGGTTCCAAGTTGATGTGAGATTTCACCTCCATTTTCTTATGCCATCTGAGGTCCTAGTTCTGATTATTTGGGAAAGCTTGTGGGATGAAAACAGGGGAGGGCTGGGGAATTTGATCTTGAATTCATTGAACTGAAACTCCCTAAATTTTCACTGGTTCCAAGTTGGTGAGAGATTTCACCTCCATTTTCTTACTGCGATGTTGTAACAGAAAGATTAGCAAATGGCTGTGTGTTTCTCGTTGGACTGACATTTTATAACTAATGCAGGTATGGTGAGAATGTTCTGGAAGCTAAGAGCAATCCTAATTGGACATGTCCAGTTTGCCGTGGCATTTGCAATTGCAGCATCTGCAGAACTAAGAGAGGGTGGTTCCCTACTGGCAATGCTTACCGGAAGGTAATATACTACAACATAATATGCTTTCAGAATGGAATGAGAGTGCTTCCATGACTGTTAGCTGTACTTTTAAATGACCAAAGTTGGAAGAAACATAATGGAGTCACAATATTTAGTGGGGTTGTACTTTTAAATGACCAAAGTTGGAAGAAACATAATGGAGTCACAATATTTAGTGGGATTGTATATTTATTTATTTTGCTAATTCTTTGAACAGCGCTAAGCAAGCATGTTTTTTCCCCTATCATACAGGTTGTCAGACTTGGGTACAAATCTGTGGCACACTACCTCATTGCAACAAATCGAGCAGGAGCAAACTCAGGGGATTCAAGCTCAGCTGACTCCTCAAACGAGCTGCCATCTGCTGACGAGGTCTCTGAGCGCGCACCAGTTGCCAAGCAAGAAGCTGATCTGAGCAGCAACGCGATGAATGATGCTGGTGAAATTGAGCGGAAGGAAGGGAACATGAAGAAGAAGGCAGCAGCTGTCAAGGATGAAGCCAAGGCCCCGAGGAAGAAGATCACTGCTGATGTGGTCTGCAAGGATGATGGCAGGAGCGAGTCCGGGGTGACATTTGATAACCTGGAATGTCACCAGGATGTCGGCTGCGTCACTCCATCCAAGCCAGAGCCGAAGAAGAAGAGGAAGTGGGTCGAAGCAAGAAGCCCTGACTGCGTCGCGAGCAGGCTGCGCTCCCGGTCTGCTCCCAAGTCATGAGCACTTGATCTTATGAGGGTCGACGACTCCTTTTGCGTGGGCGATTATCTGTCACTGGCATGATTCTGGTTTGTGGTGTGTTTTGGTTCGTTAGTCGTCGTCGTTTTTGTTGCTGTAGGTAATTGCGGGAAGCAATGATGGATGTGCCTGGTGTGGTGTGGACTTGCCATATGATCCATTTTGTTGTGACCTAGACGCTCTGGTTTATCGTGTTGGCGAAATCAACCTAGTGTTTCTGTTCAGGCGTGTTGTGATTAGCTATTTATGTTGTGTTCATCGTGTGTCCTGTGTAGTTCGGTATTTATGTATCTCTTTGAAAATGTCTGGGCAATTCTCTTTTGCTTAATTAATCGATGAAGCAAATCTTTTGCCTCTGTTTAAAAAAAATCGTAATAGCCCGTATAAAGGTCTCTGCATCAAGAACAGCCTACACGATCACGGATGTATCCTGACTCCACAACCATACGAGATGATTGTGTGTATAGGAGGAAAAAGGAAGAAGCATTGCTCCTTTTGTCTTTAAATTTTTTCTAGTTGGTGCCATGGTCCGGACAAAAAACACCGCCCAACAGGCCTTCCAACCACCTCCATTTGTTTGGAAGTGGTTTGAAAATGAGGTTGTCCAAACATGTCTATCATGTTGAACCCAACAAATTCAACCCCACCCCAAATCATCCCAAACAGAACATCCCCCCTCCCCATGCGCGCCCCCCTCCTCTCCCACCTTGGGCGTCCGCCCGCATGGATGTTGGGGTCAGCAAAGTCTGTGGGGCTGCTCGCGGCATCATTGTCAAACATGGAGAGCATCAAGAGAGGGAAGACGAGGATCACGTTGGCCAGCACAAGCCTCATGGATGCCGATGCTAAGGAATGGATCATCAACCCACGAAAAAAGAAAAGACGCTCAATTCATTCATTTTACTGGATATATATAAATTGTTGAATTTTTTTGTCGCCGATCAAGTTAGCCTGTTTTAAATTGTTGAATTGTTAAGTTATTGTGTGTTATATTTGTTGTTGAATGATCTACGTGTATGACCTACATGTGTTTGATAAAAATGAGATGGGTGAAGGGGGCGTTTTTACTACGACAGATAAATTACGATTGAACCTCTGTTGTCTGTGGTCATGTACGAACATTCCACGGATAAATAGAGATTGTGGACAAACGAGGATTCAAATTAGACACTTGTCCTTTAGAGTATACTTTCTTCATGTCATTATTTTTTATGTCACTACTCTCTTCTTCTTTTAACATGTTGTCACTGCTCTCTTGGCTATAACTTTGCTGCTGTTTCGCTTTAGAAAGAAAAAAAAAACTTTGTTGTTTACCTCTCTCAGTGCCACCCGCTTTGCTTGAGCAATTACGGATTTCCGAAACCTGCCTTCATTCTTTGCCCGCAGCAATTATTGCTACTGCGCCTCCTCTAGAGCTTCCAAGTTCCTACCCGTGACCCAAACCTCGCCGTAGAGCAGTTTACCCCGCCGACGGCGATGGCGGCGGAAGCGTCGAGCTCGTCGGCCTTCCCAGAGGGGGATTCGCTCCTGCGACCCCTCGCCGCGCGCGGGTGGGGCTTCCGTGACGCCGCGGACGAGTCCATCCAGGCCCTCCTCCACGCCTCCCCTCCCCGTCGCCGGAGGCCCTGGAGGCCGACCTCCTCGACACGGACCTGAGGCTCTTCGGCGGGAAGTCCCTCCCCGACCGCGCCGCCGCCACCGCCACGAAGCGGCTCTCCTACCTCCACGGCTCCGTCGTCCTGCAGGTACAAACTGCCGAAATCACCAAGCCCAACACTTGTTCCTAGTTTTCTTCTCAATTATGTGGCTTGGAATTCCATGGTACGGTTCAGACCTCTCAGAGGAAATAGCTGTGTATCTCAAACAGTGATCTCGTTACCTAACATTTCGGCTGTCTGCATTCTCCGAGTGTTTGACCATGTGTTGTTCTTGCGTCTGGGATGTGTAGATGTCTTTAGTTATTCGATCCTCTCTTTGTATGTTAACCTGTTCCGTCGAATTTATGCAGGTAGTTTCTGTAAGGGATATATATAGCAGCAGAGTCGATGCCTCCTTTAAGAACCCACAGCAACGGCGCCTTCTGCGGTTTGGTCTCACGGATGGTATTTCTGAAGCAGTGGCCATTGAGTTTTCCCCTATCCCGTTCATCACAGAAGAGATAGCCCCAGGCACAAAGGTTAGTTCACCATATTTTCTGTCTCAAGGTTCTACTTGTGCAGCGGCAATTTCTGTTGGCATTGTTTTATACTACCAGAGTCAATATGCACAGTCACCGTACCCTAGTTTAATCAGCGTGTATATGCGCTGTTAGTTCAATTTTGCTTATCAATTCAACTTGGATTAGAGACTGGAGACAAGCCTGGCAATTACTTAACAATCACTCGGGGCAAACAGAATGCTCAGTGGCTTTGCCTGGAGTGATTCCACTCATCTAGTATGAATATAACATAAACCAATCGTTGGAAAACAAGATACTGCTCTGTGCGCAAATCACTTGGAAATGATGTATGGTGCAGCATGAGACTGGGTGTGGATGTAGTATTACTAATTCTCATTGGTTCTCTGTCCCACAGTTTGTGCGAGTTTGCTTCATTAGCATTTTTAGTAGTACATCTTAAGTTTTGACTTTTGACTTTTGGTTAGGAAATAGTTGAAGATGATTTTTTCCTTTACGTGCCGCTAATTTGTTTTCTCAAATCTACAACATTTAAAATAACATAAAATATCTGCATTTTTTATGTTTTCTCTACATGTTAAATATTGACGTTAGTATGCATTTTCTGTTTTTCTTTCCACTCTCTGTAGATTTGTCTTGAGAACAAGATTCCAGTAAACCATGGCATATTGTGCCTGAGTGCAAAAAATGTGAGCGTCATCGGGGGAAGTGTCCAATCTTTGTATGAAGAATGGAAAATGAACCAGAAATTCTCAGGCTTATCATTGCCTGTATTGAGGCTGTCACAAGATGACGATGGAGTTGGGCCTCCACCATTTGAGAAATTAGATATTGAAGCACGTCCAAACAGGACATTCCAGTTGCAAGCACACCCCGGTAATGATTCATATTTCTTCTCTTTCTGTTTCTTCTTGTATGTTCACTAAAAATGATGGCATTAGGCGTTGCATGTAGCCGTGTACTTTCAGGAAAGCTTAGCATCTTAAATAGGCGTAAGATTTTATATTGGACTGGTAATGATTCATTATTCTTCTCTTTATGTTTCTATACCTGTATGTTCACTAAAAATCTATCATCATGTGTAGACGTGTTGCTGTCTACTTTCAGGAATGTTATAAGGGATAGAGAGGGATTGGTGGAATCGATTGTTGTATTGCTTGAGCCTCATGGGCATATATATAGGAGTACATGGTCATCTTGGAGTACAAGGCAAGGTAGAATAAATCCTACGCTATCCTATGTTTCCTAAATAAACATTATACTCAACATCCCCCCGCAGTCATAACGGTAGCGACGCAGACGGTGAGACTGGAGAAGAATCCGAAGGCAAGCCGACGGACACCCCCCCACAGTCGTAACGGTCGATGCATCGCGGAAGTCGTGGCTGGAGTGGAAACCTACGAGTTTGCTCGAGCAAGGAGGTAGCCCTTGGTGCCGTTTGTCAAGGTAGCCGAGAGCGTAGGGTGGTGGAGCCGTGGTCGAGGTAGCCGTGCGAAGAACGCCGCAGTTGATGTCGAGTCGGGGTAGCCGGTGTCGAGGATGTCGTCGTGAAGCCGCGGGCGTAAAGAGGCGCCGAGTTAGTCATGGGCGCAGTGGTGGCGAAGTAGTGTGCGCCGGGTAGAGGACGGTGTTGACGAGGCGTCGCGCCAGGTTTGCCAAACCCGGGGACACGTGGTAGACGAAGGCACGCGTCGGTGTTGCCAGCACCAGGCGCACTGTGGACATACATACAGTTACCGAGGTAAACCTCACTGGCGAGTGGGCCGCGGTTGCTCCGTGCGAGGCACGAGCCCCACCTGCCAACCTCATCAGCAGGCCCCCAACGGTCACCCCACCCCAGCACGCGGCACGGTAAAAAACTGAGCGGTCGCATTATATACACCCCCCCACGCCGCACACTGGCAAAAACCTCAATCTAACCGTTAGACTTTCCTGGCTCTCTCCCCTTCCCTTTCCCCCAAAACCTCGCCGCCGCGCCACCTCGGAGACGCCGCCGCCGCCGGAAGAAGGAGCCATGGCAACCATCGCCAGCGCGGAGGCCTCCCCGGCAGCACAGGCGAAGCGCCGTGGCCGGCCGCCAAAGGCCCCGCTGGCGGCCGACGCGGCGGAGGTCGAGGCGCCGAGGATCCCGTCGCCCGTGTCCCCGCTGAAGGCCACGGCGGAAGGCTACGAGCGGGAGCGGGAGGCGAGGATCAAGGAGAACATGGAGCGGATGCAGAAGCTCGGCCTCGTCGACCTCGCCACCCGCTTCAACCAGTCCGCCACCCCTGCCGGCACCGGCACCGGTCGCGGTCGCTGGCGACGGAGGCCGGAGACGCCGGGCTCCCCCGCCGCCGCCGCTCCCAGGATCAAGTCCGCCTCCCCGATGCCCGCGCGCCGGTCTCTCAGGTTCGATTGCAGCGAATCTATCTTCTTGGCATGTAGCTTCTCCTGTTCGGTTTATATGGGAGGAATCCACGGACTTCTTGTACAGCTTATTATTCTTGTGTTCATCATTTTCATCCCACTGCAAATACTCTTCTTGTGCAGCTTATTATTCTTGTGCGTCTATCATCAAGTATGAACATGCTGATTTTGTTCCCCTTTTGCAGTATGAGCATGACCTTTTTCATGTTGTATAAATGCCAAATCCGCTATTCTGTCCACTATTTACTTCCATATATTCCCCTTCCTGACCGTTTGTTTCATTCTGACTACTACTTTTGGCAGTATTTTAATGCTTACCTTCTAAAATGGGCACCTCGAATCCAATGCTTACCGTCTAAAATTGGCACGTCGAATCCTTAGTTTCCTGGAATAGGTTTATTTCTCATGGGATATTTACAGTCCAGTTCATGCCACATGTTCAGATTCAATAGTGGCAGTCCTTTTACAGTACATCAAGTTGTTTTGGGGCGTCTTTTTTTTTTTCAACGGTTTAGGATAGGCAATACTACAGATGAATTCTTGTAGTTACGTTGATTGGGTTTAAGCTAGTTTGTTGTTAACTTTCGATATTCATTTCCTTCAATCCTCAGCATTCATTCACCTTCACCGCAGGCGTACCTTTCGTGGCATTAATGTGGATCTTCCTCTTTTGCGATCATGTTCAATTTAGGTTGAAGAGCGTGGAGCCAGTTAGATATGTTGAAATTTGTGAAAAGAAGGAGAAGGGTCTTGATGGTGGAAGGCCTTTCTCTATTGAGGAAGGGTGCAAGGAAGAAGTTTACACTGAAGAGCATGAGAAGCTTTTAGGTACATGTGCCACACCCTGGACTCTCTTTGTGGATGGTTATAGCAAGGATGGTAAGCGCATTTATGATCAAGTGAGGGGCCAAACCTGTCATCAGTGCCGGTAAGTTTCCCCCCAAGAACTTTTAGAATTGGTGTAACTTTTCTACACGTTCCTTTGCTAGGTCTTTCTTTTATGTGCAATTTGCTGAACTTATAGCATAAATAGCAGCATTAAGATGAACATATAACACTTGTTTTGTGGTAAAAAGGGTCTGGTATTCTTAGTGTAAATAGAATGTAAAATGTAAAAAGTAACAAGATAGATATGCTGTCGGAAGTTATTTCAGTCACAGCTTGTGAGTTTCTAGTGATGTAGGGAGGTTTTTGCAGTCACAACTTGTGATGTAATGTAACAGAAGAGTTTTAAGTTTTCTTGAGGATGCATGATGTACAATTTAGGAACTTCGTTTTTGTTTATCATCTTTGTTTAACCTTGACACAAAGTATGTCCTTCCATGATACAGCCAGAAAACTCTGGGTCATCATACAAGATGCTGTAATTGCCAGATTGTCCAAGGGCAGTTCTGTGGAGATTGTTTGTACATGAGGTGAGTACTGTTTCCAACCATTGAATATGCACACTTCTAGGGGTGAAACATAAAATTTTACGTTAACTTACTGTGAGCAGGCATGCTTCTGTGGAATGTTTGTCCTATGATTATGTGTACATTTATGTATTCAAGTTAAATGAACAAAAAAATGAAAGCATTCCGACTTGCAGTTTGTGATAATGTTCAAGTTATGCCATCTGAACATGCACGCTTCTAGGCGAAATGAAACTTATTTTACGTTAATTTACTGTAAGTACGCACGGTTCTGTGGAATGTCTGTTACCAATTAGTCTAGTAATCTATGATTACATATGTGTACACCAAGTGTTTCATGGAAATGCTTGCTTGTCTGCCCAACTTTGTCGCTAAATGCTTACAATGGCACTGTCTGTGATAAATTTATCACTTACGGCTGCATCTCTTTGTTACAAGTTTCTATCTGCATATTTTAATAAAGATTGAGTGATTGTTAGTATTCAAATCAAATGAACAAAATCTGAAAGCTTTCCAACTTGCAGTTTGTAAATGAATATGATTTATAATGTTCAACTTATGCCATCTGAGGTCCTAGTTCTGATTATTTGGAAAAGCTTGTAGGATGAAAACAGGGGAGGGCTGGGGACATTTTGATCTTGAATTCATTGAACTGAAACCCCCTAAATTTTCACTAGTTCCAAGTTGATGTGAGATTTCACCTCCATTTTGTTACTGCAATGTTGTATAACAGAAAGATTAGCTGATGGCTGTGTAGTTTTCATTGGACTAACATTTTATGACTAATGCAGGTATGGTGAGAATGTGCTGGAAGCTAAGAGCAATCCTACTTGGACATGTCCAGTTTGCCGTGGCATTTGCAATTGCAGCATCTGCAGAACTAAGAGAGGATGGTTCCCTACTGGCAATGCGTACCGGAAGGTAATATACTACAGCATATATGCTTTCAGAATGTAATGAGATAGTGTTTGTTTCCATGACTGTTAGTTGTACTTTTAAATGACCAAAGTTGGAAGAAACATAATAGATTCGAAGTCACAATCATTTACTGGGGTTATACTTTTTTTGTTGCTAATTGCTCGAACAGTGCTAAGCAAGCAGGTGTTATTTCTATCATGCAGGTTGTCAGGCTTGGGTACAAATCTGTGGCCCACTATCTCATTGCAACAAATCGAGCAGGAGCAAACTCAGGGGATTCAAGCTCAGCCGACTCCTCAAACGAGCTGCCATCTGCTGGCAAGGTCTCTGAGCACAAGGCACCAGTTGCCAAGCAGGATGCTGATCTGAGCAGCAATGCTGGTGAAGTTGAGCAGAAGGAAGGAAACATGAAGAAGAAGAAGAAGGCAGCTGTCAAGGATGAAGCCAAGGCCCCGAGGAAGAAGATCACTGCTGATGTGGTCTGCAAGGATGATGGCAGGAGCGAGTCCGGGGTGACATTTGATTCTCTGGAACGTCACCAGGATGTCGGCTGCGTCACTCCATCTAAGCCGGAGCCAAAGAAGAAGAGGAAGTGGGTCGAAGCAAGAAGCCCTGACTGCGTCGCAAGCAGGCTGCGCTCCCGGTCTGCTCCCAAGTCATGAGCACTTGATCATATGAGGGCTGGCGACTCCTTTTGCACTGGCGTATCTGTCGCTGGCATGATTCTCTGGTTTGTGGTGTGTTTTGGTTCGTTGGTCGTCGTTTAGTTGCTGTAGGTAGATGTGCCTGGTGTTGGTGTGGACTTGCTATATGACCCCTCCATTTGTTGTCACCTTGGCCCTCTGGGTTATCGTGTTGGCCTATCAATCTAGTGTTTATGTTCATGCGTGTTGTGATTAGCTATTTATGTTGTGTTCATCGTGTGTCCTGTGTAGTTTGATTTTCATATATCTCTTAAAATGTCTGGTCTAGCAGTTCCTCTGAATCTCGCATGCACAAAACAGTTGCGCTTGTGCATATTCGATCTCCTGACTCCACAACCATACGAGATGATTGCTCCTTTTGTCTTTAAAATTATTTTCTAGTTGGTGTCATATGGCCAAAATTGTACTCCCTCTGTTCGGAAATACTCGTGCATAAAAATGAATGTATGTAGAACTAAAATACATCTAGATACATCCATTCCTTCAACGAGTATTTCTGGACGGAGGGAGTAGTCCTATTAGAGCATCTCCAAGGGAGCCTCAAACCATTCCCATATGTCGCGACATGGTCTGGATAAGAAACACCGCCCAAGAGGCCTTCCAAACCACCTCCATTTGCTTGGAAGTGGTTTGAAAATGAGGTTGTCCGAAACATGTCTAGCACGTCGGACCCAACAAATCCGACCCCGCCCTAAACCATCCCAAAGAGAACATACTCTCTTCTGATGCGCGCGCTCTCCTCTCCCGTCTTAGGCGTCCGCACGCATGGATGTTGGGTCATCAAAGTCTGTGGGGCTGCCCGCGACACCATTGTCAAGCATCAAGAGACGAAAGACGAGGATCACATTGGCTAGCACAAGCCTCATGTATGCCGATGCTAAGGAATGGATCATCAACCCGCGAAAAAAAACCCGCTCAATTCATTCATTTTATTGGCCATGTATAAATTGTTGAATTTTATTTGTCGTCGACCATGTTAGCTTGTTTAAATTGTTGAATTGTTAAGTTATTATGTGTTATATTTGTTGTTGAATGATCTACGTGTATGACCTACATGGGTTTGAAAAAGGTGAGATGGGTGAAGGGGGCGTTTTTACTAGGACAGATAAATGAGGATTGAACCTCTGTTGTCTGGTCATGTCTGAACATTCCACGGATAAATAGAGACTGTGGACATCAAATTATATACACTTGTCCTTGCCCTTGAAGACGATCTTACGGTATACTCCGCGTACTTTAGAATATATTTTCTTCATGTCATAATTTTTTATGTCACTACTCTCTTCTTCTTTTAACACGTTGTCACTGCTCTCTTGGCCAGACAACACAGAAAATGATTGTTGTTTCGTTTTAGAAAAAATGATTGTTGTTTAGCTCTCTCAGTGCCACCCGCTTTCCTTGTGCGGTTACGGATTTCAGAAACCTGCCTTCATTCTTTGCCCGCAGCAATATTGCTAGTGCGCTTCCTCTAGAGCTTCCTCTAGTTCCTACCCCGTGACCCAAACCTCGCCGGCGATGGCGGCGGAAGCGTCGAGCTCGTCGGCTTTCAGCGAGGACGATTCGCTCCTGCGGCCCCTCGCCGCGCGTGGGTGGCGCTTCCGTGACGCCGCGGACGAGTCCATCCAGGCCCTCCTCCACGCTTCCCCCTCCCCGTCGCCGGAGGCCCTGGAAGCCGACCTCCTCGACACGGACCTGAGGCTCTTCGGCGGGAAGTCCCTCCCCGACCGCGCCGCCGCCACCGCCACGAAGCGGCTCTCCTACCTCCACGGCCCCATCGTCCTGCAGGTATACAGCTGAAATCAAATCACCAATCCCAGCACCCGTTCTTAGTTTCAAAGTCTGGGAAATACGGAGTACCTCATTTAGGAGTCGTTCTTAGTTGTCTTCTCAATTATATTGCTTGAAATTCCATCCCGCGACTCAGAAACTCGCAAAGGAAATAGCTGTGATACCATGCATTTTGGCTGAGTCTGCATTCTCCTAGTGTTTGAGCATATGCTGTTCTTGTCTCTGGGATGTGCAGATGTCCGTTGGTTGTCTGGTCCTAATTGTATATTAACCCGTTCCATCGACTTCATGCAGGTAGTTTCTGTAAGGGATATATATAGCAGCAGAGTCGATGCTTCCTTTAAGAACCCACAGCAACGGCGCCTTCTACGATTCGGTCTCACTGATGGCATTTCTAAAGCAGTGGCCATTGAGTTTTCCCCCATCCCGTTCATCACAGAAGAGATAGCCCCAGGCACAAAGGTTAGTTCACCATATTTTCTGTCTCAAGGTTCTACTCGTGCAGCGGCAGTTTCTGTTGGCATTGTTTTGTACTACCAGAGGCAATATGCACAGTTACCGTACCCTAGTTTAATAAGCGTGTATGTGCTGTCCCATACTGCTAGTTCAATTTTGCTTATCAATTCAACTTGGATTAGAGACTAGAGACAAGCCTGGCAATTACTTAACAATCACTCGAGGCAAACAGAATGCTCAGTGGCTTTGCCTGGAGTTATTCCACTCATCTAGTATGAATATAACATAAACCAATCGTTGGAAAACAAGATACTGCTCTGTGCACAAATCACTTGGAAATGATGTATGGTGCAGCATGAGACTGGGTGTGGATGTAGTATTACTAATTCTCATTGGTTCTCTGTCCCACAGTTTGTTCGAGTTTGCTTCATTAGCATTTTTAGTAGTACTACCTCGGTCCTGGTTTACTAGCCCCCCTCGTAGTTTGGGTCAAAGTTTGACCACATATTTGACTAGCAAAATGTTAATGCATGTCAGCAAAAATTATATTGTTGGATTCGTATTTGAATGTGTTTCCAATTATATCAATTTTGCTATATATAATTTATATTTTATCAGTTAAAATCATGGTCAAAATATGACCTAAAATACGAGGGGGGCTAGTAAACCAGGACGGAGGTAGTACATCTTAAGTTTTGATTTTTGACTTTTGGTTAGGAAATAGTTGAAGATGATTTTTTCCTTTACGTACCGCTAATTTATTTTCTCGAATCCACAACATTTAAAATAACATAAAATATCTGCATTTTTTATGTTTTCTCTACGTGTTAAATATTGATGTTAGTATGCATTTTCTGTTTTTCTTTCCACTCTCTGTAGATTCGTCTTGAGAACAAGATTCCAGTAAATCATGGCATATTGTGCCTGGGTGCAAAAAATGTGAGCATCATCGGGGGAACTGTCCAATCTTTGTATGAAGAATGGAAAATGAACCAGAAATTCTCGGGCTTATCTCGCCCAGTATTGAGGCTGTCAAAAGATGACGATGGAGTTAGGCCTCCACCATTTGAGAAATTAGATACCGAAGCACGTCCAAACAGGACATTCCAGTTGCAAGCACACCCCGGTAATGATTCATATTTCTTCTCTTTCTGTTTCTTCTTGTATGTTCACTAAAATGATGTCATTAGGCGTTGCATGTAGCTGTGTACTTTCAGGAAAGCTTAGCATCTTAAATAGGCGTAAGATTTTATATTGGACTGGTAATGATTCATCATTCTTCCCTTTATGTTTCTATACCTGTATGTTCACTAACAATCTATCATTATGTGTAGACGTGTAGCTGTCTACTTTCAGGAAAGTATAGCATCTTAAGTAAATCGGCGTAAAATTTTGTATGGGACTTGACTAGTGAAATCCACATTCTTGGCAGGATCATGATGTTCTAAACAATTTCCTCCAAAAAAAATATTTTTCTTTGTTAGTTATGAGCATCTTTGCACATCTACACAGTTGTCATTTTTCTAAATTTGCTGGTCCTGCATATAAAATGATCCGGGTGACAATTGCATGTTTTGCAAAACCTTTGGTGCTGTAACTTGTGAACCACCCTGACTTATATCTTATGTCGTAGCAGACCAGAAGGCTAGCAACTTTGGAGTCGCTCATGAGCACGTGTCGATTAATTCCAATTCAGAACCTACGAATGAGGGTTCAAGTAATATGAACAGAGAGAATACAGCTAGCAAAGCTGAATCCAAACAGTCTACTGCAGATATCAGAACCAAAGAAGGTTGGCCCCCAAACCCCTAGTTTCATTTCGTCTGAATCTACTGGGCATGACATTGTGCACAGTTAGAACTTAAAACTTACTCATTTGCATCTTGCAGTAAGCGAAGCTGTCCCTGTTCAGAACCAAGCTGCTGCACAGAAACTACTGCAGAAAATGGCTATCCCCGAAGATAGGCATGGTCGGGGTCGATTCAAGGGCAGGAGCAAGCAGGAAGAGACTCCGGTCTTCACCCTCGATGAATGGGAGAGGAGAAAAGCAGTCGGTTCAATGTCCACAGCAGAAAGGCATATACAAGACACCAGTCGAGACGAGGAACTGGCAAGACAGCTCCAAGAACAACTAGATCTGGAAGATTCCCACGTTAGTTTCGACTTCCATCCCATATCGCTTTCCTGTTAAAAAAAAAGTATCCACTGGTCCGGAAATATTGTTTTATTAAACGGCCATGTGATGTTTTTCAGGTGATGCCTGTGACCTCAGAGGCCGAACGCTTGCGGATGAACATGTTCAGCTTCAATGGCCCTGAAGAAATGGGTGGCGGGAGAAGAGATATCCGAGGGCGTGGGCGGGGAAGGGGCCGAGGGCGAGGTCGAGGCAGGGGAAGATTTTAGCTCAGTTTTGGAAGTGTGTTTTTTCTAGGGTACTCTCCAACCTTCAGAGATGGTGGCAGTAATAGTGGTATTGATGATGATCATCACCTTTTGAACAGTAGGCGGTAGTGTCATGATGGTCATCTTAAAAGCTTCTCTCTTTAGTATCTGATGATGATGATGATGATGATAACCTTTTAACTCTTTATTAAGAAGCATGTTCGTTTCACTCTGAGTTGAGTTGCCTCACCTGATGCTAGCTAGCAACTGTCAAGGGTTCAGAAACAAGGCAAACAACATGTGTATTTTCCATGGAAATTTTTTATTTTACTCATGGATTTGTGGAATCAGCAGATGTTCTGAACTTCAAACTGTTGACAATGAATCAAACTTTTTGACGACTTGTTACTTTTTCTGTTTTCTTATAAAATAAACTTGTTTTGTATTTCATGTGACAAAAGAATTCTGTAAAAAAAAATCCCACATGATATTCTGAACAATATCAAGGTGGGCCCTTGATAAAAAATAGGGGCACGGATAACAACTCGGCACAACGTCAAGGTGGTTCCTGAAAAAAGTCCAAAACATAACGATCTTCTCCGGCGAATGAATTCTTAAACCTGAAGGAATCTCACGAGCGCGAGAGCCAGTGCAGCAAGCCACCGCCACCTTCGCCTTCGCCTCGCGCGCTGCAGCCAAATCGAACCCACGACCAGCTCGAGAAGGCAATTTGGGAGGAGTCGGGGGGAATCGGCGGCGGGTTGAAGGATCCGCAGGGGCGAGGAGTCGCCGCGATGGATCCGGCCGGCGTCAACGGCGGCGTGTGGATCCGCGCGGCGGTGGCCGTCGCGGCGGGCGGCGCGATCGCGGCGCGCGCGGTCCGGCGCAAGTCCGTGGACTTCACCGCCGTCTTCGCCGGCGTCCCGGCCATGGTGGCCCACACCGTCGCCGGGTACAGGTGAGAGGTCGCGCGCTTTGCTTGGAGATCTTCTTCCTTCTCCGTTGGACTCCTTCGTGACGGGGATCTCGGGTCCGGTATCTTGCAGGTTCGCGGGGCTGCTGCTCGTCTTCTTCTTCACCGCGTCGCGGGTGACGAGGATCGGCGAGGCTAGGAAGCGCGCGCTCGATCCTGAGTTCAAAGAGGGCGGCCAGCGCAACTGGTGAGCCCAGATCGCTACTTCCGTTGCTCTCTTTTCTCATCCGTCCCAATTAATACTCTGTTGAGGGGATGGGCAGATCTTGGGAAGCTGCTCTTGTTATTGTTAGGGATGCTTGATTTCGATCATGTACTACCCGTAGTGCTTTCACTCAGGAACAACTTCGTTTCGTTGCTGCACTCCCACATGTGTACGGTGGATGTAACTGGTTTATGGTGGCCCATGGCATGGAAACCTCGAATGAGTTCGGTTCCAATTGTAGAGCAGGACGATGATATAATATCTGTCAAAAGAGAATTCGCTGTTGAATGGAAAACGTTTGTAATTCAAATGTTGAACAAACGAATTGTGTATCTGAGCAGTATTGATGTCAGTGTGAGCCTTATTGTAGAGAATAATGGATTTTATATGATGATTATGTGAAAGAAAGAACTCGCTGTTAATTTGGATAGATTCATTTTGCAGAAAAGCTAGTGTGGTTTTACTTCTTTAGAGTTTAAACCTGAAACATGTTGTTCAGTTTGCATTGGAATAGGAAACTTTGGTTAGAATATAGAGAACGTCAAGAACTTACGAGGTCTTCAATTATGCTGGTTTAAGTTGACAATATTATCTTGAGGTGTGGCTATTTTTCGTTCAGCCCACTAGCTATGTTATTTATTGCTGCGTCAAGTTAACCTTGCATGAACTTTTGCTAGAAAACCTACCAAATTTCATGAATATTTACTACCTTGATGCAATTTGTTACACCTTCCCAGAGATTTCTCCAATCGTGAGATTTGACTAGATATTTATAAAGAAATAAAAAAAGTCAACATATCTAATGAGACGCGTGAGATAACTGTGCTTTTATGTTATCTAAAATTTGTTAAATATTGTGACCCCCGTTGTTGAGATAAGCTGCCTTTCAGCTTCAGAAAATTCCCTTCTGAATCTTTCTAATGCAGGTCCGCACCACTCTTATTGGCAGGAAGCAAGTCTTGTCAAACAGTGGTATCGCAAGTATCTTGGTAGTCCTGATAACCCTAATCACTGGAGGTGAAGACAGATGCTTGGATTCAAAAGAGTCGGGTCTTGTAACTGCCCTTATTGGTGGTGTTATTGGCCATTACTCTTGCTGCAATGGTGATACATGGTCTTCCGAGCTTGGCATACTTAGCAAATCTGAACCACGAATTATCACAACATTCAAGGTATGCATGAAATCTTCTTTTCTAATAATTGAACAAATCTTCAGTATGAATATACTCTCACTTTTTCTTTTGACATGAAACTTCGTTAGAGGGTGCGGAAGGGGACCAATGGCGGGGTAACCATAGATGGACTTCTTGCAGCAGCAGCAGCTGGATGCTCGATTGGGCTTGCATTTGTGCTGATAGGATTCTTAACAACTCAGTGTGCTTCTGATGTATTTTGGAGGCAACTGCTAGTTATACCCTTAGCTACAGCTGCTGGCCTATGTGGAAGCCTGATCGATTCATTACTGGGCGCAACGGTTCAGTACAGCGGGTACTGCAGCGTTCGCAAGAAGGTATGACACTCCAAGCATTGTAGATTGCTATATGTGTAAATACCGTAATCAACTTTGAGTCATAATTTGATTGTTTGTTTGGCACTGTATTATGCTGCTGTAGGTGGTTGGAGTAGATGGTCCAACAGTAAGGAGGATTTCTGGAATGAACATACTGGACAACAACGGCGTCAATGTAGTGTCTATCTTCTTGACAAGTCTGCTTACTGCCTTGGTGTGCACATGCATTTTCTGAGGTGTAGTTTTGTAGTAGTGGTAGCACCACATTACAGAGGATAACTAGGAAGGAACACGATTGGTAAATTAGAGCACGGAGTCTTGAATAGTCGCCTTGTTCATTTATTTACGATTGGTGATATTGGTGGTTGTTGATTTAGCATTAGTGTTTCACACCAAGTATAGACATCTAATTTAAAAAATTCAGTTGTAGTTATCCCATTCAGATGTAACACCTAACATTCGGAAAGAGGAATGGTTCTACCAGAATATTGTTTCGCTGAAACTATTTATTTGTAGTTTATCTTATGGAGCCTATAAGATCACCTCCTCAATTAACCAGAACTCGCTTATTTAATTGCTACTCCCTCTCTAAACAAATATAAGAGTGTTTAGATATAGTGATCTAAACGGAGAGAGGCATTTTGGAGGCCGAGCTCCATGGAGGCCTTTATTTTTGAAAAATTCAAATTCAAATTTTCATGGTTCAAAAAATTCTGAAAAAAAATATGTGTGTATGTAAGGATGTAAACCACATGTGTGTAGAAATTCATGATGAAATACCTTGAGTTGCGACCTGTACAAAAAAGATAAATTCATGGCCTGAAATGATGAATAGTATCATGTGTTAAACAGCCCTAGATTTGTCTTTTTTGCACAGCCCTCATTTCAATGTATTTTGAACTGAAAATTTACACACATGTGTGTTATGCCTTCATGTATATCTGTATTTATTTTCAGAATTTTTTGAAATGTTGAAATACGAATTTTGATGAAATTTCAAATTTGAATTTGGAGGCCTCACTGGAGGCCGAGCTCCAAAAGGGATTTCCGATCTAAACGCTCTTATATTTCTTTACGGAGGGAATACTACATTACAAGATAACTGGAAGATGAAATCCTGCTTAATCTCAAGTTCTCAACCAAACTACTCACCTACCAAATGTTGTAAAAGTTGGGCAGTTTTGCACCTACCTTGAAGTGGTTGCCCTACTCCACATAAAGATAGTTGGACCCAGTTTGTGTAATGTACAAAATCTCAAGAATGCGTTGCAAATAATCAGAAGATCCCATTATACAAATACATACAAACAATCACAAGACATTTAATTAAACTAAAATCTTGATCATGACGAGGAGCAAATTTCACATCAGCCGCAGCAAGAGGCACTCGAAGGTCTCGTGGTAGCAGAAACAGCAGCAAAGATAGAAGAGAAGGCCAAGAGCAAAAGCAAGCAAAGAAGATGGAAGGGGTCAGTCAGATGGCATCCATGGTTGGTGCCTCGAGGCTCCTCTTATAGGGAGCTCAGCTCAAAGCTCAAGTAACCTCCAAACAAAAGGAAACTCAAGCTCAGGCTCCACCTGCAACATGCCACCCTGAGAACAACCGCTGATCAGGCCTCGCAGGAAGCGATAACCGCGAAGAGTTGGCGGGCTTTAGGTGCAGGTGAGAATGACATAGCTTGTTCTATGAATGTTTTCTTTACATAACCCTTTGAGAATGTGCTTGTCATGTTCTTTTTTCATGAGATCACATGAGCATAGGAAAGGCACAGGGGCAGAGCAAGTGGATAGCCTAAGCCCAACAGCTGCCAAAAGGGACATTCATGAGATTCCAGCACCTCCTGTTTTCTTCCTCCGTCTACTCCACATTGCTCATGGTGTTAGAGAAGGCATTTTGTTCAGAAACAAACAAGTGAATCTCAATAAAAATTACTCCTTCTGTATACAAAATTACTAATATAAGAGCGTTTAGAATACTAAAGTAGTTATCTAAACGCTCTTATATTAGTTTATAGAGCATATGCTGTTAGAGAAGGCATCTTGTTCAGAAACACCTGACATTATATGACGCTGTAAAAAGAATGGAAGTCTCACATACAAAAAAAATGGCTGCAAAATTGCCACTCCTAACATACAAAGTCAGTAGAGCCCACTCTTCACAGAACACTGGGGGGTAAATCTCAATCAAGATTTTGCCAAGAAAGCAATGCCCATTACTCGAGAATTCGCCGCAAAAAAGAAAAGGAAAAATCAAGAATCCATTTGTCTTCGAATCAACAACTATTAATTACAGACTTTGTGGCAAGGGTGGGGGGTTTACAAAGGTAACAAAACGCCTTCTGTATCCCAGAGAAGCAAGCAACTTCATCTAGCTAGCTAGGAAGCAAGGGAAGGTGGGGTGGAGTATATTTGGACCCATGTCATGTCACGGTGGGGATTCTCGGAGGGGCTGCGGAAGGGGACGCTTTGGCTGGTTGGAACGCAGGGTCAGCGTTCCGCTCCAGTTGCTCCCATGTGAGCCTTCGACGCTCCTCCGCCGCGGCTCGCTTCTCTTCGTCCGCTTGGAAGTTGCTCTGGCAAGACAGAAGCAATCTCTCGTCCATGTCGAAGAACATTTTTCTCACATTCATAGTAACGTTGAGAACCGATTGGTTCCAGTGCAAACGTGCATTTCTCTCCAGAGCTGGGTATACGATTGGCACAATCACTTGACGGTTTTGGGAGATCATATCGAACAAATGTTCATTATTCCACAAGAATAAGGCTCTCTCAGCAACCTGCCAAAAGACAGGAAATAGATTAACCCTTTTTTTCAAGAAAAATAAAATCTTAACAAATAACTTGGCCAAAAACTGCAAGAGAAGACCTGCAATACTTGTTCCAGGAACATGGAATTGTCATGAACCAAGACAGTAGTAGTGCTACTAGGTCATTCATGATCTTATATTTATGCACTTCTCTAACATGAAAATCGATGGGGAGAAGATAGTATACATAAAAATCCTTCTGATGTTCTTTCCAGAGCAACTGCTATTAACTAGTATTTTAGTAGTCAATGCCAATCACTGATTTGTTTCCTTTCAAGTGTTGAGCTATCAAAGGATGTTCCCTACTGTGATGTTTCAGTCCAAACGACACTCTTAATCAAATCATGGTTCTGTGGTTAGCATATCCCAATAAATTGATTAGAATATCAAATGGAAAGCAGAATTCTAACTAATTGATTGTCAAGCTCCACAAACCCCAGGATATGATTTATTTGGGTGGTTGCAGTCATAATTCGTACCATGACATGACCTTATAAGCTATCAAACAGTTGTGATCATCCTAACTTGTACCTCAACCAATATATTCTGCCACATTAATTGGGCCCAGTTTCAAGTTATCTGCCTTTTGATTGAGGATTTCACCTTTTTGTGACTCTGCAACCACCCAGACATAAGATAGGGCCAAAATAATAATGGTGTATTTCATGTCTATATTTAAATGTGAGTGGTATACTCTCTACAGACTTCCAAAGTGAAGTGCAGACCACCAATTGCACCAGAACCAACAAGGCCACAACTGAGGTGTTTGGTCCCACTTTAGCCAACAAGGAATGAGTTTACCCACTGATCAAATATCTAAACAATAATGGCTACGGCATAAAAGGTGCATGGGACCATGCAAGTAACACTAGCAAATTTAAAAGGTGCAAGGAAAAGGAAAGAGAACAAGCAGATTCTTCGACTAAAAACCTAAAATAAGCAATAGAATGGACCGGTATACAGCTTTGCAACTACTCTACAAATAATAGTGATGATAACTTCCTACCAGAGGACACTCATGCTAAATTCTTACTGATGTTTCACAAGCTTTTCTTGTTTCTTGTCGGTATTTCTAACCCTAGCAATTGTTGCAAGATAAAAAGCAATTGTTACAGGGGAGACATGATTTAGGGACAAATATTAATCAATGGCTTGGGGAAGAAACTTGCCTGAAAATGGGAGCTATTGAGGCAAGTCGCAATCCTCCGGAATAATGGCACCATGCACTTCTGAAACTCAGCCATGTCAATCAACTCAAGCACTTCTTCTAACTCCCCCAAGAACATCATCTCCTTCTGACTATTTGTAACCGGCCAGTACTTCAACAGACCTCTAATCACAGTTCCCGCAAGCTTGGGTTCCTTCTCTATAAATTGTGTTATGCAGTAGGTCAGCTGCGGCAGATATACACCCACTGTCTTAGGCTTGTGAAGCGGGATCAACGCTTTCCATAGGAACAACTTATGCTCCTCCTTCAATGGCTTTGCAAACCCACTTATCACGCTGCCAAACACCTCCAACAGCTCGGATATCCCATTGTGATGATCGGCCTCGGAGACGAACCTATAGAAGATGTTGCTCACGGCCTTGCGGATGAACGGTCGGTTTCCCATGAATTTTCCATATATCCTGTGCAACACTGTCTTCAAACAGTCCCTCTCTCTGGGATCATCGGAATCAAACAGGTCAAGCAGCTTGGAGATGAACGAACTGTCCACATACTTCCTGGCTACCTTGGGGTCAACAAATGGCGAGGTCACAAACCGCAGAAGCAGCTCATACACAACTTGCAGGTGGTACCAAGAGGGGTCGAAGAAGGGCTCGTCCTCCTCTGTCTCCGACGCGGTGCTGCCTGACCGGACCTTGGGCGGGAAGACCCTGAAGAGGTTGACAGCGAACATGCGCACGCACGCCGACATCATCGCCTCCGTGAGGGGCTCCTCGGCGGCGCCAATGGAGTCGACGAGGGACATGAGGACCTGCCGCTTCCTCTCCTTCTCCGGCGAGTCCTTGCCCCGGTCGGTGAAGTCGTACACCGTGCAGCAAATGGTCACCTTCTCGATGAAGGCGTCCTCCCTGGACCTCCCCTCGGCCCCGGCGGCCCCCGAGGGGGACCTGGGCGAGGCGGGGGGCTTCCCGAATGCCCCATTCTCCCTGGGGGACATGGGATTGGACTTCGCCGTGGGCGAGCCCCCTCCGCCGTTGCCTCCAGGGCCAGATTTCAGCGATTTCCACGACAGCTTGCCGATAAATTGCTTCCACATGGCGGCAGAATACGGCGGCACCAACACCACATCAAATTCTCCCCCAATCAAAGAACCATTGCGAGGAATCCGTCCTCCGGGGAACCGACCGTGAAATTCCTCGCAGAAATTTTTGTGTAAAAGACGCACCTTGCGACAGCAACGGGAGATTGCAATGGCAGGGAGGGGGCACTTCCACGGCAACGGCGACCGGAGATCTCAGGGTGAATTCCTTGCTCTCGGGCAGCTCACCGGCGCAAATGCGACGGATCAAGAACCGACGAACAAGCGCACCGCTAAAAAGGGGGGGAAAGGACAGGCCGCCTCAATCAACGGGGCGCGTGGAAGGGCCGGGAACGCGACGGCGCGGAGGGGGGAGGCGGATCCAGCAATGGCGGCCTCAGGGCCAGATCCGGGGGCGGGAGGCGGCCATGGATGGGATCTCGGGAGGAGGGAGGGGAGGGGAGGGGGGAAAGGGCGCAGAAGTGGGGAATTTTTTTGGCGTTTTGGAGGGGGCGGTGGTACACAGACACACTGGAGGACGACAGTGCGAGTGAGGGAGAGAACGTCGCAGTGGCGATGCATGGACGAATCGGCTCATCTGGGCCGTCCGATCAGGGGGGGCGTGGTACGGCGGCCGTTGGATTGTCGAGCGGTTCTTTCCTCCTCCTGGTAAATTGTTCTCCTTGCAGAGACGATGATGGCGATGTTGGATGATATAGGAGATCAGGTGCAACGGTCGAGAAATGTCATGTCATTCGGCAGTTCATTTTTTCATTCTCTATATTAAATGATAAAAATCACTGCGATTAATTAATCATGACGGGAGCATGACGTCTTTTCGAAAGAAATAATAGTGTATCATTATGGAGACAGTGCATAATACATAGTCATCCGGGGGCGCCGGTGAGCGGGACCCACGCAGGACCGGGCTCGTCTTCCACCTTGTCAACATTTTTTTTCATGTATCAAGCTTCGTTCTTTGGTTTAGTGGTGCTTGTCGAAGTGTCAGGTTAGGCGAGAATTTCTTCGGATTGCAGGACATACTACATGCTTTTAGATGTACTCCAACGCAAGCCCTTTGAGGCAACACCACATCTGTGTTTCGGCGGCAACTTGACAAGCAGGGGAGGGAACAAAATGCAAGAGCTCACGGTGGCGTGGAGTAGATATTTTGCTATGGATTTTGTAGGAATTAGAAAATATTTTTGGGTCAAGGATAGTGATCCTTAGAACTTTTAGAGCTAATTTCCTTTTTTTTAAATTCTACTGAGGCTTTTTGGCTCTTGGGCTCTATGAAGCCTGAAATTTTTAAAAATTTCTAGAGGCAATTCCCTTTTTTTTTGCTCGACTGGGGCATTTTAGCTCTCGAGCTCCATGAAGCCTGGAATTAAAAAAAATTAGAGCTAATTCCATTTTTTTTGCTCGATTGGGGCTTTTTGGCTCTCGGGCTCCACAAAGCCTCAAATTTTCAAATTTTCAAAAATTATTTTCTAATTATGAAATAGATACACAAGTACTTATAGATAATAGATGTATATTAGATGTGTGTAAAACTTCATCATGAAATACGTTCTGATGTGAGCTATAAAAAAATCATGTACTTTCATAGTAGTACATGTGCTAGAAATCATGATTTTGTTTTTTTGTAGCTCTCATATTTTTTTTGCCCTGTAAGAATATCTAAGTTCGAATATCTTCCATCACATGGGGCTTGTGGGGGTCTTCTTATTGCATGGAATGATCAAGTCTTCTCTGGGCAACTTTTCGACTTCAATGATTTCTCCATCATTGTTCGATTCACCTCCACTCACTCAGGGGAGCAATGATACCTAACTAATTTATATGGCCCATGCCATCTTGATGCCTCAAGGGATTTTATTATTTAGTTGCAGACTTTTTAAATGAATGATGAAGCAAACTAGATGATTCTTGGGGATTTTAACTATGTGAGATACCCTTATAACAGAAATAAACAGGGAGGAAATGTGACTGATATGCTACTTTTCAATGAAGCCATTAGCAGACGAAACTACTTCACAGCCGACCCACCACACACGATGCATGAACGATTGACCATCTGATGGATGTGATGCACTTGGTTGCTTTATCCGATGGCTGGATGTGAACCATCGTGCACAAATCGTGCGTGGAGTGTCGTGTGTATAGCAGCGTTGATTAGCAGACAAGCTCTTGTGGAAATCCCACTAAAAGGAAGAGAATTCACTTGGAGTAATATGTGATACGTCTTCAACGTATCTATACTTTTTGATTGTTCCATGCCATTATATTATCAATCTTGGATGTTTTATAATTATTTTATATCATTTTTTGGTACTAACCTATTGACATAGTGCCAAGTGCCAGTTGCGTTTTCTGCATGTTTTTTACATCGCAGGAAATCAATACCAAACGGAGTCCAAATGCAACGAAACTTCACGGAGAATTTTTTGGACCAGAAGACACATAATGGGCTCTGGCTGCGCCTGGGGTGGTGCTCCGAGGAGAGCACAACCCACCAGGGCGCGCCAGGAGGCCCAGGTGTGCCCTGCTGGGTTGTGCCCACCTTGGGTGCCCCCGGACCGCCTCTTTGCTCTATAAATACCCTAACATTCCCAAAACCCTAGGGGAGTCGACGAAATATTGATCCAGACGCCGCAGAGTATAGAACCACCAGATCCAATCTAGACACCATCTCGGATGGGGTTCACCACCTCCATTGGTGCCTCTCCGATGATGCGTGAGTAGTTCTTTGCATACCATCGGGTCCGTAGTTAGTAGCAAGATGGCTTCCTCTCTCTCGCTGAATTCTCAATACAATGGTCTCTTGGAGATCCATATGATGTAACTCTTTTTTGCGGTGTGTTTGTTGGGATCTGATGAACTTTGAGTTTATGATCAGTTATATCTTTTTATATCCATGAAAGTATTTGAGTTTCTTTGATCTCTTTGATGCATGATCTCTTATAGCCTCGTATGTCTTATCCGATATTTGGGTTTTGTTTGGCCAACTTGATCTATTTATCTTGCAATGGGAAGAGGTGCTTTGTAGTGGGTTCGATCTTACGATGCTTGATCCCAGTGACAGAAAGGGAACCGACACGTATGTATCGCTGCTACTAAGGATAAAACAATGGAGTCTATCTCTACATGGATAGATCTTGTCTATATCATGTCATCATTCTTATTGCATTACTCCGTTTCTCCATGAACTTAATACACTAGATGCATGCTGGATAGCGGTCGATGTGTGGAGTAGTAGTAGTTGTTGTTGTAGGCAGGAGTCGGTCTACTAATCTTGGACGTGATGCCTATGTAATGATCATTGCCTGGATATCGTCATGATTATTTGAAGTTCTATCAATTTCCCAACAGTAATTTGTTCACACACCGTTTGCTATTTTTTCTCGAGAGAAGCCACTAGTGAAACCTACGGCCCCCGGGTCTCTTTCTCATATATTTGCCTTCGCAATCTACTTTTCCTTCGCATTTATTTTCAGATCTATTAAACCAAAAATAAAAAATACTTTGCTGCACTTTATTTTATTTGTGATCTATTTATTCAATCTATTACAACTTTTTCCCATCCGTTCATCAACTTCTGGCGTCGTTACCCGAAAGGGATTGACAACCCCTTTAACACGTCGGGTTGCGAGTGGTCGTTATTTGTGTGCAGGGGATGTTTACGTTGTGTTGTTTGGTTCTCCTACTGGTTCGATAACCTTGGTTCCATCACTGAGGGAAATACCTACCCCTGCTGTGCTGCATCATCCCTTCCTCTTTGGGGAAATACCGACGTAGCTTCGGGCCGCATCAATATGCAAGAGGCTCCACTACTAGAAAAGCCTGGTGTTTCACATATGAGACTTGGACCAACAATTATACATCAACTTTTGCCTATCCACTTGCCAAGAGTACCTCTGATCATGTTCCTATAATGATTAGATTGGTACTACCATCCCTAAAGCCCGCATCTTTAGATTTGAAAATTGTTGGTTAGATCACAATCCATTCAAAGATGTTGTCAAACTTAATTGGGAGCAAAATGTTAATGTAAGTGATAGTTCTAAAGTCATTGCAGCTAAATTCAAGAGATTGAGGAAAGGGCTCAAGATATGGGCCAGATCTTTGTTGGACGTCAAAAGTGTCATCAAGGATACCAATTTTATGATCCTCTGTTATGATACTATTGAAGAGCTCAGGGACCTTTCTACACAAGAGTCAAATGGCAAAAATATCCTTAACGACCACTTGTGCAAACTTCCCAGACATCAAAGATTTTACTGGAAGCAAAGAGCCACTATCAGAAACATCAAGGTGGGTGAAGCTAACACCAAATACTTCAGGCCAGGGCAACTATTAAATTCAGAAACAACCAGATTGTTGTGCTTATGAACAAGGTTTTGAGCACAATGATCACAAATACCAAAGCTGCATTTCTGTTTAGGGCTTTCAAAATCAGAATGGGAAATACCTCCCCAACCTCAAACCCACTCCTACTACATAATTTGTTGTCTCATCATGATAATATGGAGGAACTGGAAACACCTTTTACTAGGGAAGAGATTGGTGATGTGGTCAAAAAACTACCAGCTGATAAAGCACCTGGACCTGATGGATTTAATGCAACTTTTGCCAAGGCATCCTGGAGCACTATTTATGAGGATGTTTACAGATTAATTGAGGATTTTTTTAATGGTAGTGTAAATCTGTAAATCATAAACTACTCCTTCATAACACTCATTCCCAAGAAAGATATGTTGTCACTCATGGAGACTTCAGACCAATCTCATTGCTCAAATTTATATGAAGATCATTACTAAACTTCTGGCCAACAGATTGCAGAAAATCATTCTCAACATTGTGCAAAAAAAAAACAATATGGCTTTCTCAACAATAAGTGTATCCAGGATTGTCTTCCCCGGTCCTATGAATATATTCACCAGTGTCAATAGTCTAAGAAAGAACTCATTCTTCTTAAACTTGTTTTTGAGAAGGTGAAGTTATTGCTCTTCAAGGTTATCGGTGCTGGTCGAGATGCGGCTTCGATGTTCTAGTCAGGGCAGGTTCCTTTGCGTTGTGTTTGAATGTGTGCATAGGATTTTCTTCAGATTAGCTCGGGTGTGGATTTTGTACTACACTTGTTGTTCACAACGAGTGGAAGTTTCTTGTTATTGTCTTCTGCCTTCTATAAAAATATGATATGCCTTTGGCGTACTCTAAAAAAAGAAGGCATTTTACATGCTTAATCATGACACTATCATATAGATCATGCAGGCTAGAGGCTTTGGTTCTAAATGGATCAACTAAATCAAGATGGTCTATGGAACTGGTTTGTTATCAGTATTGTTAAATGGTGTCCTTGGCAAACTATTCTTGTGCAAAAAGGGGATCAAAGGAGAAGATCCTCTATCTCCTCTGATCTTTGTCATTACAGCTGACCTGTTACAATCCATGATAAATGAAGCAATGCATATTTCACTGATTGAAAACACCTTTGATGCATCACTCATGCCCTGATTACCCAATTATCCAATATGCAGATGACACTATCCTTATTGTCAAAGCTGACTCTGGGCAACAGAACCACATCAAGAATCTGTTGCTGCACTATGAGGCATACACTGGATTGAAAGTTAACTATGCCAAGTCAGTCATGACCCCCATTAATGAAGGAAATATGCCCTCGAGGCAATAATAAAGTTGTTATTTATATTTCCTTATATCATGATAAATGTTTATTATTCATGCTAGAATTGTATTAACAGGAAACTTAGTACATGTGTGAATACATAGAAAAAACAGAGTGTCCCTAGTATGTCTCTACTTGACTAGCTCGTTAATCAAAGATGGTTAAGTTTCCTAACCATAGACATGTGTTGTAATTTGATGAACGGGATCACATCATTAGGAGAATGATGTGATGGACAAGACCCATCCGTTAGCTTAGCATAATGATTGTTTTAGTTTTACTTCTATTGCTTTCATCATGACTTATACATGTTCCTTGGACTATGAGATTATGCAACTCCCGAATACCGGAGGAACACCTTGTGTGCTATCAAACATCACAACGTAACCGGGTGATTATAAAGATGCTCTACAGGTGTCTCCGATGCTGTTTGTTGAGTTGGCATAGATCGAGATTAGGATTTGTCACTCCATGTATCAGAGAGGTATCTCCGGGCCCTCTCGGTAATGCACATCACTATGAGCCTTGCAAGCAATGTGAATAATGAGTTAGTTATGGGATGATGCATTATGGAACGAGTAAAGAGACTTGCCGGTAATGAGATTGAACTAGGTATGAAGATACCGGCGATCGAATCTCGGGCAAGTAACATACCGATGACAAAGGGAACAACGTATGTTGTTATGCGGTTTGACCAATAAAGTTATTCGTAGAATATGTAGGAACCAATATGAGAATCCAGGTTCCGCTATTGGTTATTGACCCGAGATGTGTCTCGGTCATGTATATGTAGTTCTCGAACCCGTAGGGTCCACACGCTTAACGTTCGATGACGATTTGTATTATGAGTTATGTGATTTGATGAAACGAAGTTTGTTCGGAGTCCCGGATGAGATCACGGACATGGCGAGGAGTCTCAAAATAGTCGAGAGGTAAAGATTCATATATTGGAAGGTTACATTCAGACACCGGAATGTTTCGGGATGTTTCGGAGTACTGGGGGTTACCGGACCCCCCGGGAAGTTATTGGGCCTTAATGGGCTTTAGTGGAAAGGAGAGGAGGGCCATAAGGGAGGCCGCGCACCCCCCCATGGCTGGTCCGAATTGGACTAGGAGGGGGCGGCGCCCCCCTATTTCCTTCTCCCCTCTTCCTCCTTCCCTCCTTCTCCTAGTTGGAATAGGAAAGGGGGGGGGGGCGAATCCTACTTGGACCGGGAGTCCAAGTAGGACTCCCCCCTATGGCGCCCCCTTGGGTCGGCCTCCTCTTTCCCCCTCCTTTATATATGTGGGAAGGGGGCACCCCAAAGGCACACCAAGTCTTCTCTTAGCCGTGTGTGGTGCCCCTCTCCATAGTTACACACCTCGGTCATATCGTCGTAGTGCTTAGGTGAAGCCCTTTGTCTGTAACTTCATTATCACCGTCGCCACGCTGTCGTGCTGATGGAACTCTCCCTCGGCCTCAACTGGATCAAGAGCTCAAGGGACTCATCGTGTTGAACGTGTGCTGAACACGGAGGTGTGCGTTAGTGTCGGTGTACTAGAGTAGGGGTACCCTAGTATCCTGAACTTGTGCACGGGCAGTCGCAGCACCCTGCGGCAAGGCTTGCCGGGTGACCGCCAAGGTCCTCCATGGTTCCTTTGGAGCCATTCAAGAACAAAGTATTCAAGCCAAGGAGACAAGGCCCCGGCAAGAGGAGCTTGCCGGGAAGGCCACTCAAGGCACAAGACCCCGGCAAGAGGAGCTTGCCGGGAAGGCCAACCAAGGCAACTCAAGGAACTTGCCGCGACGCGCCACGCGTCCCGGCAAGGCCCGGTGAGCGGCAAGCTCCCGGACGCGACAAGACAACGACCGCGGCAAGGCGTTTGCCGCGACAAGCTACCACTCCGTAACCATGCTCAAGCACATCCACCAACGTGTCGCTCTGGGACCCTTCCAGGCGTACGTGGCGGGAGGCTGTGCAGCCAGCGGTACGCGGTGGCAAGCGACGCTAACAAGATTGCCATCGTGGCGAACGGTGGCATCCCTGACGGTCCCTTTTTGCACTGGTTTGGGCGACGCAGATGGGCATTTAATGCCCTTGTCCCCTGCCGTCAGGGTTAGGTATGATACACTGTACAGGTAGCTGTACCAACCGCACCACCTTTCCATTTTTACCCCTGTCTACGTTGCCACCTGTCGGTGACCCCTTGAGCATATAAAAGGAGGCCCACGCGCAACGTAGAGGGGGGGGGGACGGAGAGAAGAACACTCACGCTCGGTCTCGTTAGCTGCTGGTGTGTATTGTAGCACTCAGCGGTCCCGAGCAAGAACTCAATACAAACCACAAAACAGGAGTAGGGTTTTTACGCATTCGTGCGGCCTGAACCTGGGTAAACTGCTCGTGTGCTTCGCCTCGATCTGCTCTTCGTGCGATCTCCGCCCCCGCTGAACTGAAAGGGGCTCGGTCCGCCGGTCCCCATAGGTGCTCGTGGATCAGTTTCCCCGACATCTTTGGCGCGCCAGGTAGGGGAGCGTCGAGGTTGTGTGAACCTGATCCGGCGTTCACATGAGCTAGATCTTCATCATCTTCATCGACATGCCGCCGAAGAAGAAGGCTTCGGAGGCGGCTGCTCCGTCCGCGACAAACCCACCACCGCCGGAGCAAACGGCTGGTGGGGTAGACGCCGACGGAAGAACGGGCGTCGACGAGGGAGCTCACGGTGCCGCCAGGTCCAAGGACAAGGCTGCGCTGCCCATCGGCGGCGTAGCCGGCTTCCACAACGACCGGGCGCACTCCAAGACCTCGGCGTCCGTACATGCACCGCGCCCATCTCAGGAGGCGCGGGACCGGCAGCGTCATGGTACTCACGGTACCATACGCTTGCTGGACCCAGATCGAGCTGGTGGATCTCGGAATGCTCAAGACCAGCATGCGCGCCAACATGCTGGCGCGAGCGAGGCACGGTCGCCTGGACGGGATACTGCTCCTTCTAACATAGTTAGAAGTCCGAGCATATCCCGCTCCTCACACCGTTCGCCACCGCTACCTGCCACTCTAGCAGAAGCTTTGGCGCGAGCTCAACTGCTCCTAGATTACCCTCCAACGGCGGACAAGATCAACGACTGGAGGGCCACCATTCAGAGTCTCATCGGCTTTGCCAACGGCGACGCTCCACGACAGCCGAGTACATCGCAGCCGCGGCAAGTCAGCCAGGCACGAGCCAGTGACGACATGACCGGTGGGGGTGCAACCACTGTGCACTCCCCGCCGCGAAGGCCAAGATCGCCGCCTCGCCGGATCCACCTCGACAGCGACTCCACCGCGTCATCGGATCGACGAGCTCGTAGTGATCAGCGCCAAGTTCTTCACGAACGATAGCAAGAAGACGCTCGAACTCGCATCGAGCGCCGAAGAGAAGCGTGGCGTCAATTGGACCTGCGTGCTGGGCCCTCTGTCGACATGCATGCGCCAGGGGAACCAGGCGATTTGCCGTACGCGGTAGGTTGCCCTGCGTTTACTCGTGAGCTGCGGCAAGTCCAGTGGCCCAGCACAAAGAATTTCAAGCCAGACGTACCAGAGAAGTACGACGGCAAGTCACATCCGTCGGAGTTCCTCAGCATCTACACCATCGCGGTGCAAGCTGCTGGGGGGCGGGACGACAAGATCCTTGCCAACTACTTCCTGCTGGTGCTCAAACCCAACGTCAGGTCCTGGCTCATGCACTTGCCGGACAACTCCATATCCTCCTGGGCAGACCTATGCCATCAGTTTGTCGGCGCCTTTACAGGCGGCCACAAACCTCATGGCCAAGAGAGTGACCTTCATCTGCTCGCCCAGAAGGAAGGAGAGCCCCTGCGCAAGTACATTCAGAGATTTAGCCGTGTACAGCACAACATCCCAGATGTCCACCCTGCCGCGGTTATCAGCGCGTTCCATCAGAATGTGCGTAACCGCAGGATGCGGGAGGAGATGGCGATGTGCAAGATCAGAGACGTCAGTGAGCTGTATGCCCTGGCCGACAAGTGTGCACGTGTTGAGGAAGGGAGGAAACTCCCCGGAGAGAATACAGGAGCAGGAGGATCTGACAGCGAGAATGCTGCCCCGGCAAAGAAAAACCGGCGGCGGAACAACAGGAAGAAGAAAGGCAAAGATGTGCTAGTTGTTGAGCAGTCCGGCAACGAAGGTGGCGCCAAGAAAGCCAAAGCTGGTAGCTCCGGCAAGGAGGTTGCCGCATGCACCAACTGCCAGGCTGTGGCGGTCGCCGACAAGCAGGACGACACCAATAAACAGTACTGCAAGATCCACCGCACCAAGGGCCATGACCTCCAGAGCTGCAAGAAGGTCGAGCAGCTTGTCGAGCTGCAAAAGGACGAATACGAGCGACGCGACAAGGAGAAAGCCCAAGGAGGTGCTGGAGGATCCGGCATGGAGCGCCCCGGCCGGGGAGGACGCCGCGGCAAGGCCAAGCAGCGGCAAGGAGACAGATCTCCCCGCGGCCGCGACAAGGATGAAGATGACGACGACGACGAAGACATGGATGATGTCGAGACCAGTGAGCAGGAGTTCCAGAAAGCCACAGAGGTCTTGTGCATTGACGGCGGTGCTTCTCTGCATACTTCACACCGCCAACTCAAGCAGTGGGTGCGGGAAGTCAATGCGGCAGAACCACCCGTCGAGTCACGCAAGCTTCTGAAATGGTCCAGCACGCCTATCATCTTTGATATTGAGGACCACCCTGATCGCACAACTACGGTCGGGTGCTTGCCGATGTTGGTTTCACCAACTATCCGCAACCTCAAGGTCACTAAGATGCTAGTTGACGGCGGGGCCGGCTTGAACCTGATCTCCTCCGCTGTGCTCCAGAAACTCCAGGTCCCTGACAGCGAGCTCGAAGAGACCGGCACATTCCAAGGAATCAACCCAGGAAGGAGCAAGCCGAAGGGGAAGATCACGTTGCCGGTGACATTTGGCAGCGAGTTGAACTTCAGAACTGAGAAGGTCACTTTTGACGTTGCCGATTTTCCATTGCCTTACAATGGGATTCTCGGCCGTCTAGCGCTCGCCAAGTTCATGGCGGCCTCTCACTATGCGTATAACATGCTGAAGATGCCAGGCCCGATAAGTGTCATTTCTGTCCCTGGCGACAAGAAGGATGCTCTTATCTGTGCCGACAAGATTTACCGGGAAGCGGCAGCCGCAACGGATCGCAAGTCACTTGCCGCTGAAGCTCCCGGGGGGAAGAAGAAGACCAAGTCCGGCAAGAGTCCTGATGCCCACTCCGGCAAGCGCACCTCTTCGGAGTGCTGCGCTACCGTCGAGGACGCACCATCGAGCTCCACCGGCAAGTGTAGGAAGACAATGGCAGGTTCGCCAGAGACCAAGAAGGTGTCCGCCAAGGAGGACGGCACTGGTGGTACCTTCACCATCAGTGCCACTCTCGACCCTAAATAGGAAAGCGCGCTCATTGCTTTCCTGCGGGTGAACGTCGATGTGTTTGCGTGGCAACCGTCTGACATCCCCGGTGTTCCCAGGAAAGTAATTGAGCACCACCTTGCCATCTGTCCTCATGCGCGGCCCGTCAAGCAGAAAGTCAGGAAGCAAGCAGTGGAGCGCCAAGAATTCATCGCAGAAGAGATCAAGAAGTTGGAAGCGGCAGGCCTTGTCAGGGGAGTGCTCCATCCTACGTGGTTGGCCAATCCTGTAGTCGTGCGCAAGGCAAACGGGAAATGGAGGCTTTGTATCGACTTTACCGATGTTAACAAAGCTTGTCCCAAAGACCCATTTCCCTTGCCGCGCATTGACCAGATTGTTGACTCCACGGCCGGATGTGACTTGCTTTCATTTCTTGACGCATACTCAGGATACCATCAGATCTTCATGGCAGAAGAGGATGAGGAGAAGACCACATTCATCACTCCATGTGGCACATACTGTTTCATACGGATGCCTTTCGGTTTAAAGAATGCTGGTTCAACATTCGCAAGGGTAGTCCATGCCGCTTTTGAGCCACAAATACACAGAAATGTGGAAGCCTACATGGATGACATAGTGGTCAAAAGCAAGGACAAGGCAACTCTGATTCAAGATTTAGGCGAGACTTTTGCAAATCTGCGCAAGATCAGCCTCAAGCTCAACCCCGAGAAGTGTGTGTTTGGAGTCCCTTCCGGCAAGCTTCTCGGGTTCTTCGTGTCTCAGCGGGGAATTGAAGCCAATCCCGACAAGATCAAGGCCATTGAGCAGATTGAAGCACCAAAGCGCGTCAAGGATGTACGAAGACTTGCCGGTTGCGTGGCAGCTCTCAGCGGGTTTATCTCTAAGTCTGCTGAGCGCGCCCTGCCATTTTTCAAAATATTGAAAAAGGCAGGTCCAATGAAATGGACTCCGGAAGCGGAGGCTGCGCTGCAAGACTTGAAGAGATACCTGTCCTCCACTCCGATACTTGTCGCACCTAAGCCACAAGAGAAGTTGCTGCTGTTGTTGGGGAACGTTGCAGAAAACAAAAATTTTCCTACGGTTTCACCAAGATCCATCTATGAGTTCATCTAGCAACGAGTGATCAGATGCATCTACATACCTTTGTAGATCGCGAGCGGAAGCATTCAGAGAACGGGGATGAGGTAGTCGTACACGACGTGATCCAAATCACCGGAGATCCTAGCACCGAACGGACGGCACCTCCGTGTTCAACACACGTACGGAGTGGATGACGTCTCCTCCTTCTTGATCCAGCAAGGGGGAAGGAGAGGTTGATGAAGATCCAGCAGCACGACGGCGTGGTGGTGGATGCAGGGCGTCACAGCAGCAGGGCTTCGCCGTGTACTGTGAGAGGAAGAGGTGTAGCAGGGAGAGAGGGAGGCGCCAGGACTCAAGGGTGCGGCTGCCCCTCCCTCCCCCCTTTTTATATAGGCCCCCTGGGGGGGCGCCGGCCCTTGGGAGATCCAATCTCCAAGGGGGCGGCGGCCAAGGGGGGTGGAGTGCCCCCCAAGGCAAGTGGGCGCCCCCACCACCCTAGGGTTCCAACCCTAGGCGCAGGGGGTGGGCCTTGGGGGGCGCACCAGCCCACTAAGGGCTGGTCCCCCTCCCACTTCAGCCCATGGGGCCCTCCGGGATGGGTGGCCCCACCCGATGGACCCCCGGGACCCATCTGGTGGTCCCGGTACAATACCGGTGACCCCCAGATCACTCCCGATGGCCGAAACATCACTTCCTATATATAATTCTTTACCTCCGGACTATTACGAAACTCCTCGTGACGTCCAGGATCTCATCCGGGACTCCGAACAACATTCGGGTTACTGCATATACATATCTTCACAACCCTAGCGTCACCGAACCTTAAGTGTGTAGACCCTACGGGTTCGGGAGACAGTCAGACATGACCGAGACGGCTCTCGGGCAATAACCAACAGCGGGATATGGATACCCATGTTGGCTCCCACATGCTCCACGATGATCTCATCGGATGAACCACGATGTCGAGGATTCAATTAATCCCGTATACAATTCCCTTTGTCAATCGGTATTTTACTTGCCCGAGATTCGATCGTCGGTATCCCAATACCTCGTTCAATCTCGTTACGGGCAAGTCACTTTACTCGTACCGTAATGCATGATCCCGTGATCAAACACTTTGATCAAATTGAGCTCATTATGATGATGCATTACCGAGTGGGCCCGGTGATACCTCTTCGTCAAGCGGAGTGACAAATCCCAGTCTCGATCCGTGTCAACCCAACAGACACTTTCGGAGATACCCGTAGTCTACCTTTATAGTCACCCAGTTACGTTGTGACGTTTGGTATACCCAAAGCACTCCGACGGTATCCGGGAGTTACAGAATCTCATGGTCTAAGGAAAGGATACTTGACATTGGAAAACTCTAGCAAACGAACTATACGATCTTGTGCTATGTTTAGGATTGGGTCTTGTCCATCACATCATTCTCCTAATGATGTGATCTCGTTATCAATGACATCCAATGTCCATAGTCAGGAAACTATGACTATCTGTTGATCAACGAGCTAGTCAACTAGAGGCTTACTAGGGACATGTTGGTGTCTATTATTCACACATGTATTACGATTTCCGGATAACACAATTATAGCATGAATAAAGACAATTATCATGAACAAGGAAATATAATAATAATGCTTTTATTATTGCCTCTAGGGAATATTTCCAACAGTCTCCCACTTGCACTAGAGTCAATAATCTAGTTACATTGTGATGAATCGAACACCCATGGAATTCTGATGTTGATCATGTTTCGCTCTAGGGAGAGGTTTAGTCAACGGATCTGCTACATTCAGGTCCGTATGTACTTTACAAATATCTATGTCTCCATCTTGAACATTTTCACGAATGGAGTTGAAGCGACGCTTGATGTGCCTGGTCTTCTTGTGAAACCTGGGCTCCTTGGCAAGTGCAGTAGCTCCAGTGTTGTCACAGAAGAGTTTGATTGGCCCCGACGCATTGGGTATGACTCCGAGGTCGGTGATGAACTCCTTCACCCAAATTGCTTCATGTGTTGCCTCCGAGGCTGCCATGTACTCCGCTTCACATGTAGATGCCGCCACGACGCTCTGCTTGCAACTGCACCAGCTTACTGCCCCACCATTCGAAATATACACGTATCCGGTTTGTGACTTAGAGTCATCCAGATCTGTGTCGAAGCTAGTGTCGACGTAACCCTTTACGACGAGCTCTTCGTCACCTCCATAAACGAGAAACATTTCCTTAGTCCTTTTCAGGTACTTCAGGATATTCTTGACCGCTGTCCAGTGTTCCTTGCCGGGATTACTTTGGTACCTTCCTACCAAACTTACGGCAAGGTTTACATCAGGTCTGGTACACAGCATGGCATACATAATAGAACCTATGGCTGAGGCATAGGGGATGACACTCATCTCTTCTATATCTTCTGCCGTGGTCGGACATTGAGCTGAGCTCAATTTCACACCTTGTAACACAGGTAAGAACCCCTTCTTAGATCGATCCATATTGAACTTCTTCAATATCTTATCAAGGTATGTGCTTTGTGAAAGACCTATGAGGCGTCTTGATCTATCTCTATAGATCTTGATGCCTAATATATAAGCAGCTTCTCCAAGGTCCTTCATTGAAAAACTCTTATTCAAGTAGGCCTTAATGCTGTCCAAGAGTTCTATATCATTTCCCATCAAAAGTATGTCATCTACATATAATATGAGAAACGCTACAGAGCTCCCACTCACTTTCTTGTAAACGCAGGCTTCTCCATAAGTCTGTGTAAACCCAAAGCTTTGATCATCTCATCAAAGCGAATGTTCCAACTCCAAGATGCTTGCACCAGCCCATAGATCGAGCGTTGGAGCTTGCACACCTTGTCAGCATTCTTTGGATCGACAAAACCTTCTGGCTGCATCATATACAATTCTTCCTTAAGGAAACCATTAAGGAATGCTGTTTTGACGTCCATTTGCCATATCTCATAATCGTAGAATGCGACAATTGCTAACATGATTCGGACGGACTTCAGCTTCGCTACCAGTGAGAAAGTCTCATCGTAGTCAACCCCTTGAACTTGTCGATAACCCTTAGCGACAAGCCGAGCTTTATAAATGGTCAGATTACCATCCGCGTCTGTCTTCTTCTTAAAGATCCATTTATTTTCTATGGCTCGCCGCTCAACGGGCAAGTCAGTCAAAGTCCATACTTCGTTTTCATACATGGATCCTATCTCGGATTTCATGGCTTCCAGCCATTTGACGGAATTCGGGCCCGCCATTGCTTCTTCATAGTTCGAAGGTTCACCGTTGTCTAACAACATGATTTCCAAGACAGGGTTGCCGTACCACTCTGGTGCGGAACGTGTCCTTGTGGACCTACGAATTTCAGTAGGAGCATGATCAGAAGCATCTTGATCATCATCATTAATTTCCTCTCCAGTCAGTGCAGGCACCTCAGAAACGTTTTCTTGAGTTGCGCCATTTTCCGGTTCAAGAGGTAACACTTCATCAAGTTCTACTTTCCTCCCACTTACTTCTTTCGAGAGAAACTCCTTCTCTAGAAAGGATCCATTCTTGGCAACAAAGATCTTGCCTTCGGATCTGAGGTAGAAGGTATACCCAATAGTTTCTTTAGGGCATCCTATAAAGACGCATTTTTCCGACTTGGGTTCGAGCTTTTCAGGTTGAAGTTTCTTGACATAAGCATCGCATCCCCAAACTTTTAGAAACGACAGCTTAGGTTTCTTCCCAAACCATAATTCATACGGTGTCGTCTCAACGGATTTCGACGGAGCCCTATTTAAAGTGAATGCGGCAGTCTCTAAAGCATAGCCCCAAAAAGATAGCGGTAAATTGGTAAGAGACATCATAGATCGCACCATATCTAATAGAGTGCGATTACGATGTTCGGACACACCATTACGCTGAGGTGTTCCAGGCGACGTGAGTTGTGAAATTATTCCACATTTTCTTAAGTGTGTGCCAAATTCGTGACTCAAGTATTCTCCTCCACGATCTGATCGTAGAAACTTGATCTTTCTATCACGTTGATTTTCAACCTCACTCTGAAATTCCTTGAACTTTTCAAAGGTCTCAGACTTGTGTTTCATTAAGTAGATATACCCATATCTACTCAAGTCATCAGTGAGGGTGAGAACATAACGATAGCCACCGCGAGCCTCAACACTCATTGGACCGCACACATCAGTATGTATGATTTCCAATAAGTTGGTTGCTCGCTCCATTGTTCCTGAGAACGGAGTCTTGGTCATTTTACCCATGAGGCATGGTTCGCACGTGTCAAATGATTCATAATCAAGAGACTCTAAAAGTCATTTGCATGGAGCTTCTTCATGCGTTTGACACCTATGTGACCAAGGCGGCAGTGCCACAAGTATGTGGGACTATTGTTATCAACTTTAACTCTTTTGGTATTCACACTATGAATATGTGTATCATCACGTATGAGATTCATTAAGAATAAACCATTAACCATCGGAGCATGACCATAAAACATATCACTCATATAAATAGAACAACCATTATTCTCGGATTTAAATGAGTAGCCATCTCGAATTAAACGAGATCCAGACACAATGTCCATGCTCAAACTTGGCACTAAATAACAATTATTGAGGTTTAAAACTAATCCCGTAGGTAAATGTAGAGGTAGCGTGCCGATGGCGATCACATCGACCTTGGAACCATTCCCGACGCGCATCGTCACCTCGTCCTTCGCCAGTCTCCGTTTATTCCGCAGCTCCTGCTTTGAGTTACAAATGTGAGCAACTGCACCGATATCAAATACCCAAGAGCTACTACGAGTACTGGTAAGGTACACATCAATTACATGTATATCACATATACCTTTTGTTTTGCCGACCTTCTTGTCCGCTAAGTATCTGGGGATTTTCCGCTTCCAGTGACCACTTCCCTTGCAATAAAAACACTCAGTCTCGGGCTTGGGTCCATTCTTTGGCTTCTTCCCGGCAGCTTGCTTGCCGGGCGCGGCAACTTCCTTGCCGTCCTTCTTGAAGTTCTTTTTACCCTTGCCCTTCTTGAACTTAGTGGTTTTATTCACCATCAACACTTGATGTTCCTTCTTGACTTCTACCTCTGCTGATTTCAGCATAGCAAATACTTCAGGAATGGTCTTTTCCATCCCCTGCATATTGAAGTTCATCACAAAGATCTTGTAGCTTGGTGGAAGCGACTGGAGGATTCTGTCAATGACCGCGTCGTCCGGGAGATTAATTCCCAGCTGAGTCAAGCGGTTATGTAACCCATACATAGTGAGTATGTGCTCACTGACAGAACTATTTTCCTCCATCTTGCAGCTGAAGAATTTGTCGGAGACTTCATATCTCTCGACCCGGGCATGAGCTTGGAAAACCATTTTCAGCTCTTCGAACATCTCATATGCTCCGTGTCTCTCAAAACGCTTTTGGAGCCCCGGCTCTAAGCTGTAAAGCATGCCGCACTGAACGAGGGAGTAGTCATCGGTACGTGCCTGCCAAGCGTTCATAACGTCTTGTTCTGCAGGGAGAACAGGTGCGTCACCCAGCGGTACTCGTAGGACATAATCTTTCTTGGCAGCTATGAGGATGATCCTTAGGTTCCGGACCCAGTCCGTATAGTTGCTGCCATCGTCTTTCAGCTTGGTTTTCTCTAGGAACGCGTTGAAGTTGAGGACTACGTTGGCCATTTGATCTACAAGACATATTGTAAATATTTTAGACTAAGTTCATGATAATAAAGTTCATCTAATCAAATTATTTAATGAACTCCCACTTAGATAGACATCCCTCTTCTAGTCATCTAAGTATAACATGATCCGAGTCAACTAGGCCGTGTCCGATCATCACGTGAGACGGACTAGTCAACATCGGTGAACATCTTCATGTTGATCGTATCTTCTATAAGACTCATGCTCGACCTTTCGGTCTTCTGTGTTCCGAGGCCATGTCTGTACATGCTAGGCTCGTCAAGTCAACCTAAGTGTTTGCATGTGTAAATCTGTCTTACACTCGTTGTATGTGAACGTTAGAATCTATCACACTCGATCATCACGTGGTGCTTCAAAACAACGAACTGTCGCAACGGTGCACAGTTAGGGGAAACACTTCTTGAAATTATTATGAGGGATCATCTTATTTACTACCGTCGTTCTAAGTAAACAAGATGCAAAACATGATAAACATCACATGCAATCAAATAATAAACGTGACATGATATGGCCAATATCACATAGCTCCTTTGATCTCCATCTTGGGGCTCCATGATCATCTATTTCACCGGCTTGACACCATGATCTCCATCATCATGATCTCCATCATCGTGTCTCCATGAAGTTGCTCGCCAACTATTACTTCTACTACTATGGCTAACGCGTTTAGCAATAAAGTAAAGTAATTTACATGGCGTTTCTCAATGACACGCAGGTCATACAAAAAATTAAAGACAACTCCTATGGCTCCTGCCGGTTGTCATACTCATCGACATGCAAGTCGTGATTCCTATTACAATAGCATGAACATCTCATACATCACATATAGATCATTCATCATTCATCACAACTTTGGCCATATCATATCACAAAGCACTTGCTGCAAAAACAAGTTAGACGTCCTCTAATTGTTGTTGCAAGTTTTACGTGGCTGAATTAGGGTTCTAGCAAGAACGTTTTCTTACCTACGTGAAAGCCACAACGTGATTTGTCAACTTCTATTTACCCTTCATAAGGACCCTTTTCATCGAATCCGCTCTAACTAAAGTGGGAGAGACAGACACCCGCCAGCCACCTTATGCAACTAGTGCATGTTAGTCGGTGGAACCGGTCTCACATAAGCGTACGTGTAAGGTTGGTCCGGGCCGCTTCATCCCACAATACCGCTGAAGCAAGATAAGACTAGTAGCGGCAAGAAAGTTGACAAATCTACGCCCACAACAAATTGTGTTCTACTCGCGCAAGAAGAACTACGCATAGACCTAGCTCTGATACCACTGTTGGGGAACGTTGCAGAAAACAAAAATTTTCCTACGGTTTCACCAAGATCCATCTATGAGTTCATCTAGCAATGAGTGATCAGATGCATCTACATACCTTTGTAGATCGCGAGCGGAAGCGTTCAGAGAACGGGGATGAGGTAGTCGTACACGACGGGATCCAAATCACCGGAGATCCTAGCACCGAACGGACGGCACCTCCGCGTTCAACACACGTACGGAGCGGATGACGTCTCCTCCTTCTTGATCCAGCAAGGGGGAAGGAGAGGTTGATGAAGATCCAGTAGCACGACGGCGTGGTGGTGGATGCAGGGCGTCACAACAGCAGGGCTTCGCCGTGTACTGTGAGAGGAAGAGGTGTAGCAGGGAGAGAGGGAGGCTCCAGGACTCAAGGGTGCGGCTGCCCCTCCCTCCCCCCTTTTATATAGGCCCCCTGGGGGGGCGCCGGCCCTTGGGAGATCCAATCTCCAAGGGGGCGGCGGCCAAGGGGGGTGGAGTGCCCCCCAAGGCAAGTGGGCGCCCCCCCACCCTAGGGTTCCAACCCTAGGCACAGGGGGTGGGCCTTGGGGGGCGCACTAGCCCACTAAGGGCTGGTCCCCCCTCCCACTTCAGCCCATGGGGCCCTCCGGGATGGGTGGCCCCACCCGGTGGACCCCCGGGACCCATCTGGTGGTCCCGGTACAATACCGGTGACCCCCAGATCACTCCCGATGGCCGAAACAGCACTTCCTATATATAATTCTTTACCTCCGGACTATTCCGAAACTCCTCGTGACGTACAGGATCTCATCCGGGACTCCGAACAACATTCGGGTTACTGCATATACATATCTTCACAACCCTAGCGTCACCGAACCTTAAGTGTGTAGACCCTACGGGTTCGGGAGACAGGCAGACATGACCGAGACGGCTCTCAGGCAATAACCAATAGCGGGATCTGGATACCCATGTTGGCTCCCACATGCTCCACGATGATCTCATCGGATGAACCACGATGTCAAGGATTCAATTAATCCCATATACAATTCCCTTTGTCAATCGGTATTTTACTTGCCCGAGATTCGATCGTCGGTATCCCAATACCTCGTTCAATCTCGTTACCGGCAAGTCACTTTACTCGTACCATAATGCATGATCCCGTGATCAAACACTTTGATCACATTGAGCTCATTATGATGATGCATTACCGAGTGGGCCCGGTGATACCTCTCCGTCAAGCGGAGTGACAAATCCCAGTCTCGATCCGTGTCAACCCAACAGACACTTTCGGAGATACCCGTAGTCTACCTTTATAGTCACCCAGTTACATTGTGACGTTTGGTATACCCAAAGCACTCCTACGGTATCCGGGAGTTACACGATCTCATGGTCTAAGGAAAGGATACTTGACATTGGAAAACTCTAGCAAACGAACTATACGATCTTGTGCTATGTTTAGGATTGGGTCTTGTCCATCACATCATTCTCCTAATGATGTGATCTCGTTATCAATGACATCCAATGTCCATAGTCAGAAAACTATGACTATCTGTTGATCAACGAGCTAGTCAACTAGAGGCTTACTAGGGACATGTTGGTGTCTATTATTCACACATGTATTACGATTTCCGGATAACACAATTATAGCATGAATAAAGACAATTATCATGAACAAGGAAATATAATAATAATGCTTTTATTATTGCCTCTAGGGCATATTTCCAACAGCTGTATCTGGCGGCAACCAATCAAGTGGTTAGTGCTGCGTTAGTAGCGGAGAGGGAGGCAGATGACGAGCCAGCAACCACGGCAGGCGCATCCAGCGACAAGCAGGGGGCTTCCTCGGCAAGCTCTGGTCCCGACAAAGATGGATCCGCGCAGACGCGTGAGGAGATACAGAAGAGAATGGTGCAGCGCCCAGTTTACTTTGTCAGTTCCCTTCTGCAGGGGGCTAGGTCAAGGTACTCCGGTGTGCAGAAATTGCTTTTCGGCCTTCTCATGGCCTCGAGAAAGCTGCGCCATTACTTCCAAGCACATGAGATCACAGTTGTCACTCGTTTTCCGCTGAAGAGGATACTGCAAAATCCAGAAGCAATAGGCAGGATTGTTGAGTGGGTATTGGAACTGTCAAGCTTTGGCCTCAAGTTTGAGAGCACTTCAACTATCCAAAGCAGAGCATTGGCAGAATTCATAGCAGAGTGGACGCCAACACCAGATGAAGAAATTCCAGAAACGAGCATCCCCGTCAAGGAAGCAAGCAAAGAGTGGCTGATGTACTTTGATGGTGCCTTCTTGCTGCAAGGCGCCGGTGCTGGCGTGCTGCTTGTCGCACCCACCGGAGAGCACCTCAAGTACATAGTCCAGATGCACTTTCCCAAGGAGCAAGCAACAAACAATACTGCAGAGTATGAAGGTTTGCTTGCCGGTCTCGGCAGATCTTGGGATCAAGAAGCTCATTGTTAGGGGTGACTCGCAGCTTGTCGTCCGCCAAGTGAATAAGAGTTATCAGAGTCCGTTGATGGAAGCCTACATTGATGAAGTGAGAAAGCTAGAAGAGCACTTTGACGGCCTACAGATGGAACATGTTCCAAGAGCTCAGAACGACATTGCCGATGGCCTGTCAAAGTGCGCAGCACTTAAGTTACCTGTGGAACCAGGGATCTTTGTGCTCAAGCTGACTCAACCGTCTGTAACGCCATCAACTGGACAGAGCAAGAAGAGGAAGTTGATTTCTGGTGACTATTTTCCGGCAGAGCTTCCCGAAGCCGCCGCCAAGAAGGTCCCCAAGTTCAACACCAAGACTGCTGGGGAGCAGTCTGCTCCGGCAAGCCCCAGGGTTTGTTCCGTTGAAGCAGACGCTCCCGACAAGTTTTGCTCCGGCAAGCTTGCCGGGGAACGTCAAGCTCCGGCTGAGCCGCAGGTTCTCGCCGTAGAAGCGGATGTTCCCGCAGCAGCAGATGTGCCTTTAGTCCTTGTTGTCGAGCCGCAAGCTCCAGCATGGGCACAGCAGATTGTCCGTTTCCTTCAGACAGGAGAACTTCTCGAAGAGCAAGAAGAAGCGGAAAGAGTAACCCGGCAGTCAAGTATGTACCAGTTTGTCGACAACACACTGTATAAAAGAAGACTCAACGGTGTGAAATTGAAGTGTATTCACCGGGAAGACGGACAAAAGCTGTTGGCAGAGATACATGGAGGCATATGTGGTCACCACATTGGCGCAAGAGCACTTGCCGGCAAAGCATTCCGGCAAGGTTTCTTTTGGCCGACAGCCCTCCAGGATGCAACTGCACAAGTAACCAAGTGTGAAGCGTGCCAGTTCCATTCCAAGCAGATACACCAGCCAGCTCAAGCTCTCCAGACGGTCCCTTTATCCTGGCCATTTTCGGTCTAGGGGCTCGACATCCTCGGCCCCTTCCCCCGAGCAGTCGGGGGCTTTGAGTACTTGTACCTTGCAATCGACAAGTTCACAAAGTGGCCGGAAGTGGAAGCAGTAAGGAAGGTGACAGCACAGTCAGCAGTCAAGTTCTTCAGGTCGATTGTTTGCCGCTTCGGGATCCCTAACAGGATCATCACCGACAACGTACGCAATTTACGAGCCGCACCTTCATGCAGTACGTCCAAGATCTTGGCGCCAAGGTCTGCTTCGCTTCTGTTGCTCACCCCAGAAGCAACGGTCAAGCGGAGAGGGCAAATGCTGAAGTGCTGCGTAGGCTCAAGACCAGGACTTTCGACAGGCTGCACGAGTGCGGAAGAAACTGGATTGAGGAGCTGCCGGTGGTTCTTTGGTCGATCAGGACGACGCCAAATCGAGCCACTGGCCAGACACCTTTCGCTCTAGTCTATGGAGCAGAGGCAGTTCTCCCCACGGAACTCGTATACGGGTCACCTCGAGTGCTCGCTTATGATGAGCTTGAGCAAGAGCAGCTGCGACAAGATGACGCGCTGCACCTTGAGGAAGACCGTCTTCAGGCTGCTATACGAGCTGCTCGCTACCAGCAAGCTTTGTGCCGCTACCATAGCCGCAAAGTTAACGCCAGAAGTCTTAAGGAAGGCGACCTTGTTCTTCGGCGCGTTCAGTCCGCCAAGAATTCCAACAAGTTGATGCCGAAGTGGGAAGGCCCTTACCGGGTGAAACGAGTCACTAGGCATGGCGCTGTCCGCCTTGAGACCGAAGATGGCATTCCGGTGAGCAACTCCTGGAACATTGAGCATCTTTGTAAGTTTTACCCATAAGGCGCGGTTGCCCGACCCTGTTCTGGCAACCACCTTTTGTACAAGTCTTGCCGCTGTTGCATGTAATCCTTTGTACAAAGCCAGGCGCAGACCCTGTGCATAAATAAAGCTCATATGCTCCGCACATCTTGTCAATTTCATGTTTTTTATTTTTTGCATGAGTTATCTGACACTTTGTACAGCGCCAACCCCCGGTAAGCAATAACGAGCCATAAGGCTCCATATCTTTATTTTCTCTTCTTTCTTTTTTCTCAAGGAAAGGAAGGTTCCCTCGCCCACAAGTTTGCCGGGGGGGGGGGGGGAAGGAGAAGATAATGGTATGGACCAGGCATCGTTCAAGAAAGTTTCGCCTTGCCGGAAAGCAAACAACAGAAAAGCTAAGTTGCCAAAGTTTGAGCAATCAGATTTTTAAAATTTTTAAGTTATCTTCCTTGAACGACCATGCTTTGTATGGAAAACCTGTGCGCGGAGGAACCAGCTCATGGCTAGTTGCGCCCTTACTTTGTTTCGAGTCCGCTCAACAACTTAAGTGTGCTGCGACTAGAGTTGCGCCCTTACTTTGTTTCAAGTCCGCTCAACAACTTAAGTGAGCTGCGACTAGTTGCGACAAGGTTTCTTGTCGGTAACGGCACCGCCAGCAGGCTGCTGACGTCCCGCACTCAGCGCTCGCGGCTAAGGTGCCTGCGCCGGCAAGTTCCCTAAAAGCGTAGGGCAAAAACATACAAAGGAAGGAATCAAGTAAAGGAAATAACATTGCAATCACTACCCAAAATAGAGTTATATTGCAAGATAGCTTGTCGCGGCTCTAATAGATTGTTTTCATAACATGACCAGCAGCGACAAGAAAAGAAGAAAACGGGTGGCCTAGTCTACACGATCGCCCTCAACCCTCTTGATCCCGCTCACCTTGTCCACAATGGGTGCGACAAGGGCCTTGAGCGCCTCCAGATCAGCATCTGGCGGCAGGGTCTTGAGGACGTTGGTGAGGTTGAGGCCCGGGTTGTGGAAGGCCACCTTCACCAACACCTTTTGAAGAGCTCCTGCGCAGATCTTGCGCGACTCGTCGGCCAGCTGCTTTGGAATCCTCTCCCGGAGTCGCTGGAGGGCCGTCGCCAGGCCTTTGAAGAACAAGGTGAGCTTGGCGCTGGATTGGAGGTTCTCATCGGAGGGATACCCGAGATCCTCCATCCCCAGCTGTGCCAGCTCCCTGTCAATGTCTACGGCAGCATTCACAAGACCCTCCGTCCAGTGCTCCACAGTCTCCCTAAAAGTGTTCTGGGCGGCAGCAGCACTCTCCAGCAGCGCCTTGTCGGCCTTGATCTCCTCCTTCAAGGCCACCTCCTGCTCCCTGGCGCCGTCCAGCGTCTTGGTCAAAGTGGTCAGCTTCAACTCAAGATCTGCGTTGGAGTCCTTGGCGGCGCTGAGCTCCTTGCCCTTCTCGGCGAGACGGGCCTGCAGCTCTGAGTGGCTGTAGGCGTCCTTCTCCCGCTCACGCTTGAGCGCGGCAAGCTCCTCGCCGCTCGCCTTGAGATCGGCCTCCAGCTGCGCCACCTTCGTCTCCAGCTCCTTCTTGGCAGCCTCGGCAGCTGCGGCAGTGTCCTCTGCTTGCTTGAGAGCTCCGCCGAATGTTCGCTCGCGCGTGGCAAGCTCCTCCTCGTGGCTATCGAGGTTTATCTTCCGTTGCGCCAGCTCGCCCTCCTGCGCAGACAGCTTCTCAGCGGCAAGCCGCTGCTGCTCTTCGACGTCAGCCTTCTCGAGGAGGAAGGCCTTCTGCTCCTCAGCGAGCTACTCCCGCTCCTCCGCCAGGGACCGGAGAGCTGCCTGGTTGAGACCTCGGAGCTCCTCCGCGCGCTTCTCAATGTCTGCTTCCACCCTCGCGACAAGCGCCTCGCGGGATTCCAGCTTGGCTTGCCGAGCGCGGTAGAGCGACAACAGCTTCCGCAGCAGCCGCTCCTCCTCGGGCTCACTGCTGCTGCTGCTTGGCGCGTCAACCAGCGTCAGCCCAGCGGAGGCGAGCACCTCTCCGTCGAAGCTTTCTCCTTCGACCGGCGCCCTGGACATTGACGCCCAGGGGAGATTGATGAAGACACCATCGCCGGCCTTCAAGTAGACGCCTGGCCGGGGCTCTTCGGAGCCTGACGCTGCGGCAGCGGTGGAAGGGTCGGCGGTTGGCGTAGCGCCTGGCGCTCCTGCGGCCTCAGGGCCGTCAGTGCGATCGCCAGACCCCTCGCCAGCTGCTGCGGCGGCAGCCTTGGCGGCCTCTTCGCCGGCGGGATCATCAGCGCCAGCCGCTTCTTCGGTGGCAGCGGCGTTGTCGACAGCAACCTCGGTCTCCATCGGCTCCGCAGCAGATGGGTCTGACGGCCGGAAAAGGAAGAAAAGTCAAGCAAATATCCAAAAAGAAGATCAAACGAAGAAGAACCCAAGGGAAGTTTCGAAGCAAGAGGTTTACCTGTACCGGGCTCTGCAGTTGTGGTCTCCGCCGCCGGGGGGCCGCTAGTGCTGTCCCTTGCCGGAGAATTCTCCCTTGCCGGAGAACTCCCCCTTGCCGGAGAGCTCTCCCTTGTCGGAGGATTCTCCCTTGCCGGAGAACTCTCCCTTGGCGGTGTAGTCAAAGCAGATGGCATGTCAGGGGCGGTCTCTGGACGCTCCTGGTGGGGCTGCTCTGCTCCTACACAAACCAACAGTCAGATATCAGCAAACAAAGAGTATCCATGCGCGCCTAACAGCGGGAAGCAAACCATATACTTACGCTGGGGGCTGCGCTGGGGGCTGCTCTGAAGAACAGTTGCCGGGTCCGGCAAGGTTGTCTCGGACGCACCCCCTGCTGTCGCGGTGGGTTCATCCTCGATGGTAATCAACGGGACCTTGGCTCTCTTTGCCGCTCTCTGGGCTAGAGTCCTAAAAAGGAATAAGTTCAGAGTAAAGCAAATGAGATACAAGACAAAACAGCAAGAATTGAAGAAATACAAGTACAACAAGAATCTTACTCTTCTTCTTCCTCGTCGGAGCTGAGCGCGGAGAAGTCAAAGCCTGGCTCACCTCCGGCGCGAGGAGGCGGAGGAGTAGGTTCCCTTGGCCGCTTGGCGGGAGCAGTGACGGTGGTCTGAGACGACCCCGCTCCAGCTGCCGCCGCGGCATGAGAAGCGGCAGGAGCAGAAGCGGCGGTCGGGGAAGACCCCGCTCCAGCTGCCGCAGCAGCGTGAGGTGCTCCCGCGGCAACAGAACTTGCCGCGGTGGAGCGTGTCGCGTGGCGCGGTGGCTGTCGACTCGTCTGCTGCTCCGCTACGTCCCCGGCCTTGCGGAGACGCCTTCTTGGTGGAGCCGGGGGCTCTGCTTGCGGCGAGCTGCCCGAAGATGAGGAGGAAGAGGAGTCGATCTCCAACGAGCCGCTCGTATCCTCGGCGGGCTCGCTCGACTCGACGTCATGCCCGGCAAGCTCCTCCTCGCCGGCAAGCTCCTCTCGCTTGGCAAGGCTTGCCGCCTCTGCTGCCTCTGCCTCCTCCACAGTGAATCCAAACTCGCCCGCGGCTGCGGCTGCCGCCGCCTCTTCCAGCCTAGTGGCGATGCGCTTCATCTCCTCGTCGGTGGTGTCCCGGGTGAGGCCTTTCTTTTCGTCAGAGCGGACCGGCTTTTCTACCAAGCCGTCGAAGAACTCCTGCACGACGACGTCTTCAGGCTCTTGCCAAGCTGGGTCAATTCCATGCGAGTCGCACAGCGGCATCATTGCACGGATGCGGCTGAGCGAGGAATTGTTGCACAGTGGAACGACACCCTTCGGCAACCTGAACACTTCGGGATGTTGAGGGTCGTATTTGAACAGCTCCTGGAGCATCGCGTTAAGCTCCAGAACAGTGAAGTTGAAGTTGAGGCCCGGACGCAGCCTCATGATATCCGCCGCATTCTTGAACTCCCAGGCGGGTCTCCTCCTCTCCTGCAGGGGGGCGATGCGGCGGCGAAGGAAATCTGCGCCAACGGCGCCTACAGTGAGCCCGGCAAGCCTGAGGCGTTGGATCCGGGCGACGGCAATCTTCAGCCTGTCGTCTTCCGGGGCCACGTTGCTCCAATCGCTGCAGTGCACTACTGGAGTTTGGCGCCGGGCGGTAAATGGCTGCGGGTCCTCCTCGACAATCCAGCACCAGTCTGCTCTCCATTCCTCCCACTTGCTGCGGAGCTCTCCCTCCAGATAAGCTTCCTTCTTGCCGGCTTTTGAGATCCAGGCGATTCCGCCGGATAAAGGCTCTCCTCTCTCAACTCGGGGCATAAAGAAGTGGCGAAAAAGGGCTACATTTGGATGGACTCCGACAAAGTTTTCGCAGAGATGTGCGAAAACTGCCATGGTCAGGACAACATTGGGGGTGAAGTCAAGGAGGCGGAACCCGTAGGTGTTCATAATATCACAGAAGAACTCAGAGAAAGGCGGGCAGAGCCCGCAGTAGAAGAACAAGGCGAAAAAGGGGTATCCAGTTGGAGCCATTTTCCAAGCGACGGCTGGAAGTACCTTCGTGCGCGGGTGCGCCCGTGTCTCCGTCGACCAGAAGAGGTAGTAGTACTCCCTCAGATCCCTCGCGGTAAGCTTGGGGGGAAGATTGCCCGCTCCTTTCGCAGCGCCGTGAGCCGCTGCGCCTCGGCCGACTTCACGACCTTCCCCTTCTCGGCTTTCGGAGCCATGGCGGAAGTGGTGAGGGAGGTCGTCGGCGTTGGTGGTGCTGGTGGCGATGGGGGGCGGAGCGCTGCTCTCTTTCCGCTTTGGGAAGAAGGGGAGTGGCGGAGATTTTCGAGGTTGGAGTAGCAACTGGCAGATGGGCGAACTGCCCCTGTTTCCCCTGCTTATAAGGAGGGAGGGGGCGGACGTTCCGCCTTTTCGAATAAAGAAACCAACCACGATCTCTCCCACGACGCCGCAATCAACGTGTGCCGTTTGGGGAGGGCGCGGTGGATACGGAGAAAGATACGGCGTAACCCAGGCCGCGCGTGCCCGTGCCCTGTTTTGGGCCTGGCCCAACAGCACTCGGCACCGTGTATGGCCCAGGCCCGGGGGCTCCTGTCGGTGTACTAGAGTAGGGGTACCCTAGTATCCCGAACTTGTGCACGGGCAGTCGCAGCACCCCGCGGCAAGGCTTGCCGGGTGACCGCCAAGGTCCTCCGTGGTTCCTTTGGAGCCATTCAAGAACAAAGTATTCAAGCCAAGGAGACAAGGCCTCGGCAAGAGGAGCTTGCCGGGAAGGCCACTCAAGGCACAAGACCCTGGCAAGAGGAGCTTGCCGGGAAGGCCAACCAAGGCATCTCAAGGAACTTGCCGCGACGCGCCACGCGTCCCGGCAAGGCCCGGTGAGCGGCAAGCTCCCGGACGTGACAAGACAACGACCGCGGCAAGGCGTTTGCCGTGGCAAGCTACCACTCCGTACCCACGCTCCAGCACATCCACCAACGTGTCGCTCTGGGACCCTTCCAGGCGTACGTGGCGGGAGGCTGTGCAGCCAGCGGTACGCGGTGGCAAGCGGCACTGACAAGATTGCCATCATGGCGAACGGTGGCGTCCCTGACGGTCCCTTTTTGCACTGTTTGGGCGACGTAGATGGGCATTTAATGCCCTTGTCCCCTGCCGTCAGGGTTAGGTATGATACACTGTACAGGTAGCTATACCAATCGCAACACCTTTCCATTTTTACCCCTGTCTACGTTGCCACCTGTCGGTGACCCCTTGAGCATATAAAAGGAGGCCCATGCGCAACGTAGGGGGATGGACGGAGAGAAGAACACTCACGCTTGGTCTCGTTAGCTGCTGGTGTGTACTGTAGCACTCAGCGGTCCCGAGCAAGAACTCAATACAAACCACAAAGCAGGAGTAGGGTTTTTACGCATCCGTGCGGCCCGAACCTGGGTAAACTGCTCGTGTGCTTCGCCTCGATCTGCTCTTCGTGCGATCTCCGCCCCCGCCGAATTGAAAGGGGCTCGGTCCGCCGGTCCCCATAGGTGCTCGTGGATCAGTTTCCCCGATAGTTAGGTACTTGGATCGGTTGGATCGCGAAGACGTTCGACTACATCAACCGCGTTACTACACGCTTCCGCTTTCGGTCTACGAGGGTACGTGGACACACTCTCCCGTCTTGTTGCTATGCATCTCCTAGATAGATCTTGCGTGATCGTAGGTAAATTTTTTGAAATACTGTGTTCCCCAACAGTGGCATCCGAGCCAGGTCTATGCGTAGATGTTATGTGCATGAGTAGAACAAAGAGTTGTGGGCGATAATAGTCATACTGCTTACCAGCAACGTCTTACTTTGATTTGGCGGTATTGTTGGATGAAGCGGCCCGGACCGACATTAAATGACCGCGTTCATGAGACTGGTTCTACCAACGTACTTTGCACACAGGTGGCTAGCGGGTGTGTGTTTCTCCAACTTTAGTTGAATCGAGTTTGACTACGTCGGGTCCTTGTTGAAGGTCAAAACAACACACTTGATGAAAAATCGTTGTGGTTTTGATGCGTAGATAAGAACGGTTCTTGCTAGAAGCCCGTAACAGCCACGTAAAACATGCAACAACAAAGTAAAGGACGTCTAGCTTGTTTTTGCAGGGCATGTTGTGATGTGATATGGTCAAGACGTGATGAGATATAAATTGTTGTATGAGATGATCATGTTTTGTAACAGTTATCGGCAATTGGCAGGAGCCATATGGTTGTCGCTTTATTGTATGAAATGCAATCGTCATGTAATTTCTTTACTTTATCACTAAGCGGTAGCGATAGTCGTAGAAGCAATAGTTGGCGATGATAAGTATTGTCACAGAAGAGCTTGATTGGCCCCGACGCATTGGGTATGACTCCGAGGTCGGTGATGAACTCCTTCACCCAAATTGCTTCATGTGCTGCCTCCGAGGCTGCCATGTACTCCGCTTCACATGTAGATCCCGCCACGACGCTTTGCTTGCAACTGCACCAGCTTACTGCCCCACCATTCAAAATATACACGTATCCGGTTTGTGACTTAGAGTCATCCAGATCTGTGTCGAAGCTAGCGTCGACGTAACCTTTTATGACGAGCTCTTCGTCACCTCCATAAACGAGAAACATTTCCTTGGTCCTTTTCAGGTACTTCAGGATATTCTTGACCGCTGTCCAGTGTTCCTTGCCGGGATTACTTTGGTACCTCCCTACCAAACTTACGGCAAGGTTTACATCAGGTCTGGTACACAGCATGGCATACATAATAGAACCTATGGCTGAGGCATAGGGGATGACGCTCATCTCTTCTATATCTTCTGCCGTGGTCGGACATCGAGCTGAGCTCAATTTCACACCTTGTAACACAGGTAAGAACCCTTTCTTAGATTGATCCATATTGAACTTCTTCAATATCTTATCAAGGTATGTGCTTTGTGAAAGACCTATGAGGCGTCTCGATCTATCTCTATAGATCTTGATGCCTAATATATAAGCAGCTTCTCCAAGGTCCTTCATTGAAAAACTTTTATTCAAGTAGGCCTTGATGCTGTCCAAGAGTTCTATATCATTTCCCATCAAAAATATGTCGTCTACATACAATATGAGAAATGCTACAGAGCTCCCACTCACTTTCTTGTAAACACAGGCTTCTCCATAAGTCTGTGTAAACCCAAACGCTTTGATCATCTCATCAAAGCGAATGTTCCAACTCCGAGATGCTTGCACCAGCCCATAAATCGAGCGTTGGAGCTTGCATACCTTGTCAGCATTCTTAGGATCGACAAAACCTTCCGGCTGCATCATATACAATTCTTCCTTAAGGAAACCATTAAGGAATGCCGTTTTGACGTCCATTTGCCATATCTCATAATCATAGTATGCGGCAATTGCTAACATGATTCGGACGGACTTCAGCTTTGCTACCGGTGAGAAAGTCTCATCGTAGTCAACCCCTTGAACTTGTCGATAACCCTTAGCGACAAGCCGAGCTTTATAGATGGTCACATTACCATCCGCGTCTGTCTTCTTCTTAAAGATCCATTTATTTTCTATCGCTCGCCGATCATCGGGCAAGTCTGTCAAAGTCCATACTTTGTTCTCATACATGGATCCTATCTCGGATTTCATGGCTTCTAGCCATTTGTCGGAATCCGGGCCCGCCATTGCTTCCTCATAGTTCGAAGGTTCACCGTTGTCTAACAACATGATTTCCAAGACAGGGTTACCGTACCACTCTGGTGCGGAACGTGTCCTTGTGGACCTTCGAATTTCAGTAGGAGCTTGATCAGAAGTATCTTGATCATAATCATTAATTTCTTCTCTAGTCGGTGCAGGCACCTCAGGAACGATTTCTTGAGTTTCGCCATTTTCCGGTTCAGGAGGCAACACTTCATCAAGTTCTACTTTCCTCCCACTTACTTCTTTCGAGAGAAACTCTTTCTCTAGAAAGGATCCATTCTTGGCAACAAAGATCTTGCCTTCGGATCTGAGGTAGAAGGTATACCCAACAGTTTCTTTAGGGTATCCTATGAAGACGCATTTTTCCGATTTGGGTTCGAGCTTTTCAGGTTGAAGTTTCTTGACATAAGCATCGCATCCCCAAACTTTTAGAAACTACAGCTTAGGTTTCTTACCAAACCATAATTCATACGGTGTCGTCTCAACGGATTTCGACGGAGCCCTATTTAAAGTGAATGCGGCAGTCTCTAAAGCATAGCCCCAAAAAGATAGCGGTAAGTCGGTAAGAGACATCATAGATCGCACCATATCTAATAGAGTGCGATTACGACGTTCGGACACACCATTACGCTGAGGTGTTCCAGGCGGCGTGAGTTGTGAAACTATTACACATTTTCTTAAGTGTGTGCCAAATTCGTGACTCAAGTATTCTCCTCCATGATCTGATCGTAGAAACTTGATCTTTCTTTCACGTTGATTTTCAACCTCACTCTGAAATTCCTTGAACTTTTCAAAGGTTTCAGACTTGTGTTTCATTAAGTAGATATACCCATATCTACTCAAGTCATCAGTGAGGGTGAGAACATAACGATAGCCACCGCGAGCCTCAACACTCATTGGACCGCACACATCGGTATGTATGATTTCCAATAAGTTGGTTGCTCGCTCCATTGTTCCTGAGAACGGAGTCTTGGTCATTTTACCCATGAGGCATGGTTCGCACGTGTCAAATGATTCATAATCAAGAGACTCTAAAAGTCCATCCGCGTGGAGCTTCTTCATGCGTTTGACACCTATGTGACCAAGGCGGCAGTGCCACAAATATGTGGGACTATTGTTATCAACTTTAACTCTTTTGGTACTCACACTATGAATATGTGTATCATCACGTACGAGATTCATCAAGAATAAACCATTAACCATCGGAGCATGACCATAAAACATATCTCTCATATAAATAGAACAACCATTATTCTCGGATTTAAATGAGTAGCCATCTTGAATTAAGCGAGATCCAGATACAATGTTCATGCTCAAACTTGGCACTAAATAACAATTATTGAGGTTTAAAACTAATCCCGTAGGTAAATGTAGAGGCAGCGTGCCGACGGCGATCACATCGACCTTGGAACCATTCCCGACGCGCATCGTCACCTCGTCCTTCGCCAGTCTCCGTTTATTCCGCAGCTCCTGCTTTGAGTTACAAATGTGAGCAACTGCACCGGTATCAAATACCCAAGAGCTACTACGAGTACTGGTAAGGTACACATCAACTACAAGTATATCACATATACCTTTGGTTTTGCCGGCCTTCTTGTCCGCTAAGTATTTGGGGCAGTTCCGCTTCCAGTGACCACTTCCCTTGCAATAAAAGCACTCAGTTTCGGGCTTGGGTCCATTCTTTGGCTTCTTCCCGGCAACTTGCTTACCGGGTGCGGCAACTTCCTTGCCGTCCTTCTTGAAGTTCTTTTTACCCTTGCCCTTCTTGAACTTAGTGGTTTTATTCACCATCAACACTTGATGCTCCTTCTTGATTTCTACCTCTGCTGATTTCAGCATAGCATATACCTCAGGAATGGTCTTTACCATCCCCTGCATATTGTAGTTCATCACAAAGCTCTTGTAGCTAGGTGGAAGCGACTGGAGGATTCTGTCAATGACCGCTTCATCCGGGAGATTAACTTCCAGTTGAGTCAAGCGGTTGTGAAACCCAGACATTTTGAGTATGTGCTCACTGACAGAGCCATTTTCCTCCATCTTACAGCTAAAGAATTTATCGGAGACTTCATATCTCTCGACCCGGGCATGAGCTTGGAAAACCATTTTCAGCTCTTCGAACATCTCATATGCTCCATGTCTCTCAAAACGCTTTTGGAGTCCCGGCTCTAGGCTGTAAAGCATGCCGCACTGAACGAGGGAGTAATCATCGCAGCGTGACTGCCAAGCGTTCATAACGTCTTGTTCTGCAGGGAGAATAGGTGCGTCACCCAGCGGTGCTCTTAGGACATAATCTTTCTTGGCAGCTATGAGGATAATCCTCAGGTTCCGGACCCAGTCCGTATAGTTGCTACCATCGTCTTTCAGCTTAGTTTTCTCTAGGAACGCGTTGAAGTTGAGGACTACGTTGGCCATTTAATCTACAAGACATATTGTAAATATTTAGACTAAGTTCATGATAATAAAGTTCATTTAATCAAATTATTTAATGAACTCCCACTTAGATAGACATCCCTCTTCTAGTCATCTAAGTATTACATGATCCGAGTCAACTAGGCCGTGTCCGATCATCACGTGAGACGGACTAGCCAACATCGGTGAACATCTTCATGCTGATCGTATCTTCTATACGACTCATGCCCGACCTTTCGGTCTTCTGTGTTCCGAGGCCATGTCTGTACATGCTAGGCTCGTCAAGTCAACCTAAGTGTTTTGCGTGTGTAAATCTGTCTTACACCCGTTGTATGCGAACGTAAGGACCTATCACACCCGATCATCACGTGGTGCTTCGGAACGACGAACCTTAGCAACGGTGCACAGTTAGGGTGAACACTTTCTTGAAATTATTATGAGGGATCATATTATTTACTACCGTCGTTCTAAGTAAACAAGATGCAAAACATGATAAACATCACATGCAATCAAATAATAAACGTGACATGATATGGCCAATATCACATAGCTCCTTTGATCTTCATCTTGGGGCTCCATGATCATCTTGTCACCGGCTTGACACCATGATCTTCATCATCATGATCTTCATCATCGTGTCTCCATGAAGTTGCTTGCCAACTATTACTTCTACTACTATGGCTAACGTGTTTAGCAATAAAGTAAAGTAATTTACATGGCGATTCTCAATGACACGCAGGTCATACAAAAAATAAAGACAACTCCTATGGCTCCTGCCGGTTGTCATACTCATCGACATGCAAGTCGTGATTCCTATTACAATAGCATGAACATCTCATACATCACATATAGATCATTCATCATACATCACAACTTTGGCCATATCATATCACAAAGCACTTGCTGCAAAAACAAGTTAGACGTCCTCTAATTGTTGTTGCAAGTTTTACGTGGCTGAATTAGGGTTCTAGCAATAACGTTTTCTTACCTACGTTCAAACCACAACGTGATTTGTCAATCTCTATTTACCCTTCATAAGGACCCTGTTCATCGAATCCGATCCAACTAAAGTAGGAGAGACAGACACCCGCCAACCACCTTATGCAACTAGTGCATGTTCGTCGGTGGAACCGGTCTCACATAAGCGTACGTGTAAGGTTGGTCCGGGCCGCTTCATCCCACAATACCGCTGAATCAAGATTGACTAGTAACGGCAAGAAGAGTTGACAACATCTACGCCCACAACAAATTGTGTTCTACTCGCGCAAGAAGAACTACGCATAGACCTAGCTCATGATGCCACTGTTGGGGAACGTTGCAGAAAATTAAAATTTTTCCTACGGTTTCACCAAGATCCATCTATGAGTTCATCTAGCAACGAGTATTCAGATTAGATAGCATCTACATACCACTTTGTAGATCGCAACGGAAGCGTTCAAGTGAACGTGGATGAGGTAGTCGTACTTGCCGTGATCCAATTCACCGATGATCTAGTACCGAACGGACGGCACCTCCGCGTTCAACACACGTACGGGACGGGAGACGTCTCCTCCTTCTTGATCCAGCAAGGGGGAAGGATAGGTTGAGGAAGATCCAGCACGACGGTGTGGTGGTGGATGCAGCAGAACTCCGGCAGGGCTTCGCTAAGCAACTACGGGAGGAGGAGGAGGTGTTGCAGGGAGGAGGGGGCGCCAGGGCAATTGGGTGCGCTGCCCCCTCCCCTGCCCCCCTTTATATAGATGCATTAGAGGGGGGGAGGGCGCAGCCTTGCCCCTTCCTCCAAGGAAGGGGTGCGGCCAAGAGGGGGGGAGGAGTCCATCCTCCCCAAGGCACCTCGGAGGTGCCTTCCCCCCTTTGGACTCTCCCTCTCCAAGTTTCCTTGGCGCATGGGCCCTTGGGGCTGGTTCCCCTTGGCCCAAGCAGGCCAAGGCACACCCCCTAAGGCCCATGTGGCCCACCAAGGCAGGTGGCCCCACCTGGTGGACCCCCGGGACCCCTCCGGTGGTCCCGGTACAATACCGATAACACCGAAACTTGTCCCGATGGCCAAAATAGCACTTCCTATATATAATTCTTTACCTCCGGACCATTCCGGAACTCCTCGTGACGTCCGGGATCTCATCCGGGACTCCGAACAACATTCGGGTTACTGCACATACATATCTTCACAACCCTAGCGTCACCGAACCTTAAGTGTGTAGACCCTACGGGTTCGGGAGACATGCAGACATGACCGAGACGGCTCTCGGGCAATAACCAACAGCGGGATCTGGATACCCATGTTGGCTCCCACATGCTCCACGATGATCTCATCGGATGAACCACGATGTCGAGGATTCAATTAATCCCGTATACGATTCCCTTTGTCAATCGGTATTTTACTTGCCCGAGATTCGATCGTCGGTATCCCAATACCTCGTTCAATCTCGTTATCGGCAAGTCACTTTTCTCGTTCCGTAATGCATGATCCCGTGATCAAACACTTTGATCACATTGAGCTCATTATGATGATGCATTACCGAGAGGGCCCGGTGATACCTCTCCGTCAAGCGGAGTGACAAATCCCAGTCTCGATCCATGTCAACCCAACAGACACTTTCAGAGATACCCGTAGTATACCTTTATAGTCACCCAGTTACGTTGTGACGTTTGGCACACCCAAAGCACTTCCTACGGTATCCGGGAGTTACACGATCTCATGGTCAAAGGAAAGGATACTTGACATTGGAAAACTCTAGCAAACGAACTATGCGATCTTATGCTATGTTTAGGATTGGGTCTTGTCCATCACATCATTCTCCTAATGATGTGATCCCGTTATCGATGACATCCAATGTCCATAGTCAGGAAACCATGACTATCTGTCGATCAACGAGCTAGTCAACTAGAGGCTCACTAGGGACATATTGTTGTCTATTATTCACACATGTATTACGATTTCCGGTTAACACAATTATAGCACGAATAAAGACAATTATCATGAATAAGGAAATATAATAATGCTTTTATTATTGCCTCTAGGGCATATTTCCAACAACCACGTGATGATCAGGTGTGATAAGCTCTACATTCACATACAACGGGTGCAAGCCAGTTTTGCACGTGCAGAATACTCGGGTTAAACTTGATGAACCTAGCATATGCAGATATGGCCTCGGAACACTGAGACCAAAAGGTCGAACGTGAATGATATAGTAGATATGATCAACATAGTGATGTTCACCATTGAAAACTACTCCATCTCATGTGATGATCGGATATCGTTTAGTTGATATGGATCACGTGATCATTTAGATGACTAGAGGGATGTCTATCTAAGTGGGAATTCCTAAGTAATATGATTAACTGAACTTTAATTTATCATGAACTTAGTCCTGATAGTTTTTGCATATCTATGTTGTAGATCAATAGCTCGCCTATAGCTCCCCTGTTTTATTTTTGATATGTTCCTAGAGAAAAATAAGTTGAAAGATGATAGTAGCAATGATGTGGACTGGGTTTGTGATCTGAGGATTATCCTCATTGCTGCACAGAAGAATTATGTCCTTGATGCACCTCTAGGTGACAGACCTATTGCAGGAGTAGATGCAGACGTTATGGACATTTGGCAAGCTCAGTATGATGACTACTTGATAGTTTAGTGCACCATGCTTTATGGCTTAGAACCGGGACTTCAAAAACATTTTTAACGCCACAAAGCATATAAGATGTTCCAAGAGCTGAAATTGGTATTTCAGACTCATGCCCGAGTCGAGAGGTATGAGACCTCTGACAAGTATTTTGCCTACAAGATGGAGGAGAATAGCTCAAACAGTGAGCATGTGCTCAGAATGTCTGAGTACTACAATCGCTTGAATCAAGTGGGAGTTAATCTTCCAGATAAGATAGTGATTGTCAGAGTTCTCTAGTCACTATCACCAAGTTACTGGAACTTCGTGATGAACTATAATATGCAAGGGATGACGAAAACGATTACCGAGCTCTTCGCGATGCTGAAATCAGCGAAGGTAGAAATCAAGAAAAGCATCAAGTGTTGATGGTTGACAGGACCACTAGTTTCAAGTAAAAGGGCAAGGGAAAGAAAGGGAACTTCAAGAAGAATGGCAAGCAAGTTGCCACTCCCATGAAGAAGCCCAAAGCATTACCCAAGCCTGAAACTAAGTGCTTCTACTGCAAAGGAAATGGTCACTGTAAGTGGAACTGCCCCAAGTATTTGGCGGATAAGAAGGATGGCAAAGTGAACAAAAGTATATATGATATACTCCCTCCGTTCCTTGATATAACGTGCATAGATTTTTGAGAAAAAAATCCAAAATATAAGGTGTATTGTGTTGCACCACTCGTTTGGATAATTTTTTAGGGATTTGATTACATTTCCCTATATTAGGTAAGCTCCTCTATTTTCTCATGTCAATTAGTCAAGTCTAATCTCGCCCAAAACTTGTGAATTTTTTCCTTCACGTGCGTTCTTTAATTTCTGTGCCAAAAATTATACACCCTATATTTAGGAATGGAGGGAGTACATGTTATCGATATGTACTTTACTAGTGTTCATAGTAGCCCCTGGGTATTTGATACTGGTTCAGTTGCTATGACTAGTAACTTGAAACAAGAGTTACAAAATGAACAGAGACTAGTGATAACCCACAAGTATAGGGGATCACAACAGTTTTCGAGGGTAAAGTATTTAACCCAAATTTATAGATTCGACACAAGGGGAGCCAAAGAATATTTGAAGGTATTAGCAGCTGAATTGTGAATTCAACCACACCTGGAGATTAACTATCTGCAGCAAAGTGATCAGTAGCAAAGTAGTTTGATAGTTTTGATAATAGTGACAACAACAATAGTAACAGTATACGTGATAGCAGTAATTTTGTAGCAAGTGTAACAGTGATGATAGCAGTGGTAACTTAGCAAGATCAATATAAATAAATTCGTAGGCATTAGATCGGTGACTTGTTGGATGATATTCATCATGTGACAGTTATAACCTAGGGCGATACGGCACTAGCTCCAGTTCATCGATATAATGTAGGCATGTATTCCGTAAATAGTCATACGTGCTTTATTAAAAGAACTTGCATGACATCTTTTGTCCTACCCTCCCGTGGCAGCGGGGTCCATATTGGAAACTAAGGGATATTAAGGCCTCCTTTTAATAGAGAACCGGAACAAAGCATTAACACATAGTGAATACATGAACTCCTCAAACTACGGTCATCACCGAGAGTGGGTCCGGTTGTTGTCACTCCGGGGTTGTTGGATCATAACACGTAGTAGGTGACTATAACTTGCAAGATCGGACCTAACACATGGATATAATGCTAAATTCATAAACGGTTCAGATCTGAGTTCATGGCACCCGGGCCCAAAGTGACAAGCATTAAGCATAACAAAGTCATAGCAACATCAATCTAAGAACATAATGGATACTAGGGATCAGGCCCTAAGAAAACTAACTCGATTACATGATGAATCTCATCCAACTCCTCACCGACCAGCGAGCCTACGAAGGAATTACTCACTCCCGGTGGGGAGCATCATGGAATTGGCGATGGAGAAGGGTTGGTGATGACGAAGAACGAAGATCCCCCTCTCCGGAGACCCAAACGGACTCCAGATCTGCCCTCCCGAGGAAGAACAGGGCTTGGCGGTGGCTCCGTCTTGTGGATCGCGATAATTCTTTCTCCCTGATTTTTTCTCCGAAAATAGGAATTTATAGTGTCAGGGTTGAGGTCTGCAGGGCCACCAGGTGGGTACAACCCACCTGGACGCGCCAGGAGAGGGGGCGCGCCCACCCAGGGCCCCCTCTCCGGTGGATCTTGGCTCCAAAAATTCTCTTTTATTATATATCCTCGCAAAGTTTTGTTCCATTCCGAGAACTTTTATTTTTGCACAAAACAACACCATGGTAGTTCTGCTGAAAACATCGTCAGTCCAGGGTTAGTTTCATTCAAATCATGCAAATTAGAGTCCAAAACAAGAGGAAAAGCATGAGAAAAATTAGATACGTTGGAGACGTATCAACTCCCCCAAGCTTAAACCTTTGCTTGTCCTCAAGCAATTCAGTTGATAAACTGAAAGTGAGAAAGAAAAACTTTTACGAACTCTTTTGCTCTTGTTTTCATAAATAAGCTTAAACAATGATACGTCTCCAACGTATCTATAATTTTTGATTGCTCCATGCTATATTACCTACTATTTTAGGCAATATTGGGCTTTATTATATATATTATTTTTGGGACTAACCTATTAACCGGAGGCCCAGCCCAGATTTGCTGTTTTATGCCTATTTCAGTGTTTCGAGGAAAATGAATATCAGACGGAGTCAAAACGGAACGAAATCAACTGGAGAAGTTTTTTTGGAAGGAAACCTACCTGATAGACTTGGGCTCTACGTCAGAAGATACGGGAGCTGGCCACGAGGGTAGGGGGCGCGCCCCCCTGCCTCGTGGGCCCCCCGTGGCTCCCCTGATGTGCTTCTTCTGCCTATATAACTCCATATACCCTAAAACTTCCAGAACAGAAGATAGATCGGGAGTTCCGCCGCCGCAAGCCTCTGTAGACACCAAAAACCTAATCGGGACCCTATTCCGGCACCCTGCCGGAGGGGGGAACCCTCACCGGTGGCCATGTTCATCATCCCAGCGCTCTCCATGACGAGGAGGGAGTAGTTCACCCTCGAGGCTGAGGGTATGTACTAGTAGCTATGTGTTTGATCTCTCTCTCTCTCGTGTTCTTGATTTGGCACGATCTTGATGTATCGCGAGCTTTGCTATTATAGTTGGATCTTATGTTTCTTCTTCCCCTCTTCTCTCTTGTAATGGATTGAGTTTTCCCTTTGAAGTAATCTTATCGGATTGAGTCTTTAAAGACTTGAGAACACTTGATGTATGTCTTGCCGTGCGTATCTGTGGTGACAATGGGATATCACGTGCCACTTGATGTATGTTTTGGTGATCAACTTGCGGGTTCCGCCCATGAACCTATGCATAGGGGTTGGCACACGTTTTCCTCGTGATTCTCCGATAGAAACTTTGGGCACTCTTTGAGATCCTATGTGTTGGTTTGAGTAGATGAATTGAGATTGTGTGATGCATATCGTATAATCATGCCCACGGATACTTGAGGTGACATTGGAGTATCTAGGTGACATTAGGGTTTTGGTTGATTTGTGTCTTAAGGTGTTATTCTAGTATGAACTCTAGGGCTGTTTGTGACACTTATAGGAATAGCCCAACGGATTGATTGGAAAGAATAACTTTGAGGTGGTTTTGTACCCTACCATAATCTCTTCGTTTGTTCTCAGCTATTAGTGGCTTTGGAGTGACTCTTTGTTGCATGTTGAGGGATAGTTATATGATCCGACTATGTTATTATTGTTGAGAGGACTTGGATTAGTGAAAGTATGAACCCTAGGCCTTGTTTCCTATCATTGCAATACCGTTTACGCTCACTTTTACCACTCGCTACCTTGCTGTTTTTATATTTTCAGTTTACAAAAACCCATAAATACCATCCATATTGCACTTGTATCACCATCTCTTCGCCGAACTAGTGCACCTATACAGTTTACCATTGTATTGGGTGTGTTGGGGACACAAGAGACTCTTTGTTATTTGGTTGCAGGGTTGCTTGAGAGAGACCATCTTCATCCTACGCCTCCCACGGATTGATAAACCTTAGGTCATCCACTTGAGGGAAATTTGCTACTGTCTTACAAACCTCTGCACTGGAGGCCCAACAACGTCTACAAGAAGAAGGTTATGTAGTAGACATCAAGCTCTTTTCTGGCGCCGTTGCCGGGGAGGTGAGTGCTTGAAGGTATATCTTTAGATCTTGCAATCGAATCTTTTTGTTTCTTGTTTTAGCACTAGTCTAGTTTAGAAAAGAAAACTACAAAAAAAATTGGAATTGAGTTTGTCTCATACGCTTCACCTTTTTAATATCTTTCGTGAGTATGATGGAAAGGAAAATTGTGCCAAAGTGTTAGAAGAAGAACGCCTTAAATTGTTTGGCACTAAATCTTTGAATGATGAGCATGATTGCAATGTTGTTAGTACGAATTTTTTGAATATACATGATGCTAATGATGATTGCACTAGTTATGATGATAATGTCTCCTATAAACATGTCAATTTTTGTGGAATGCATTGGGTTTGTAAGTACACACCAAATAGGGAAGATAGATATTGCAAGAGGCATAAGTACTTAGAAACCAAATTGTTGCAAGAAGAGCTAGATGAATGTGCTGAAAGATTCAATATTTTTTCTCGCCCCTTGTGAACTTTGCAATGAACATGGTCATTTAAAGCTCCAATGCTATTTGTTTCATGATCAAGTCGTGTCCAAATATTGTGATAATTTGATTACCCTTGAGCATCATAAGGAGCTTAGTCTTCTTTTGGGTTATGAAGAAATGAAACGTATAACTGAGGGTATTCCAAAATTTAATCTTGATAAATTTCTTGATTTTGATCTAGAGAAGATTTATATGTATTGTGCGGTGAATTGCATTGAAAATCCTTATATTGCCAATTACATAAAGAAAATAAAACAAATAGAAGATGAAGAAAATGCTAATGGAAGGGAAGAGACCTCCCAATATCCTCCTATTATTTCTTATGATGAATCAGGTAACGAGGAGGAGCCTTCTATTCAACCAATCTCATTAATAAGGAGCTCCAAAAAGAGGATTGAACCACCACATGATGTGGTGAAGAATAAGAAAAGAAAAAGGAAGAGAGGTAAAAAGGTATCTCTCCCAAATAAAGTTGCTCCTATTATTGCTATGCCTCATGAAAATGAAGATGATACACTTGATGATGATCTCGTTATGCCTATTGCTTGCTGTGATGATTATGATTGGGAAGATAATGATACTTCTTATGATCTTGAAAATATTTTTGGCACTTGCTTGGAAGAATATAATAATTGCTATACTATTGGTGCTATCCATACTATTAATGATAAGAGTGATTATGCTTATGATATGAAAAGGCCCAAGCTTGGGGAAGCTATGTTTAATGAGGATGACATATTTGAGAATATATTTACTGCAATTAATGTTTGTCCCAAGCTTGGGGATGCTATGTTTAATAATGGTGATACTTCTATCCTCCCAAGTTTTTATATGCAAAGTTGTTATGATGACAGCATGCCTTCTACCTATGATGATTATATTGATGAAAGTGGGTTTGGAAGAGTGTCAACTTTAGGAAGTAATGATCCCACTATTTTGGAGTATGTTGAATCTTATAATATTTATGAAAGTGGAATTGGAGAGGTCATGACTTTATTTAGTGATGTGTCCATTATTTCGGAAGAGGTTTCAATCGATTATGATGAGAACAAAGTTGCTACTTATGATGATTATTGTGATAAAACTTATGCTATAAAGAGTAGTGATGATTATATTTATAAAACTTGTCATGATTATGAGTACCCTTTCTCTGAACATTACTCTTTAAATGTGGAAACAATTTATTGTATTCAAGTTTCTTATGATACTCCCACTATTCCGAACGAGAAGAATTTTGCTTATGTGGAGAGTAGTACAATTTCTATGCTAGTAGATCATGAAAAGAATGTTTTAGGTTCTGGTTATATTGTTGAATTTATTCATGATGCTAATTAAAATTATTATGAGGGAGGGTCATATGCTTCTACATATTGCAATAATATCAAGTTTCCTCTCTATGTGCTTAAAGTTTTGAAGTTATGCTTGTTTTGCCTTCCTATGCAAGTTGATTATTGTTCCCTTAAATTGTTTGCTCACAAAATCCCTATGCATAGGAAGTGGATTAGACTTAAATGTGCTAGTCATATTCTTCATGATGCTCTCTTTATGTTTCAATTCTTATCTTTTATGCGAGCATCATTGAAATCATCATGCCTAGCTAGGGGCATTAAACGATAGCGCTTGTTGGGAGGCAACCCAATTTTATTTTAGTTTCTTGCTTTTTGGTTCTATTTAAGAATAAATAATCTATCTAGCTTCTGTTTATATGTGGTTTTATGTTTTAATTAGTGTTTGTGCCAAGTAGAACCTTTGGGAAGACTTGGGGTGAAGCCTTTATGATCATGCTGTAAAAAAACAGAAACTTTAGCGCTCACGGTATTAGCTAGAACTTTTTACTGGAGAGTGCTATTTAGTTGATTCTTTTTGCAGATGATTACTAGACAAATTCCTAAGGTCCACCAATTTATTTTATAATTTTTGAGTTCCAGAAATTTGCGTTAGTTACAGATTACTACAGACTATTCTGTTTTTGACAGATTCTGTTTTTCGTGTGTTGTTTGCTTATTTTGATGACTCTATGGCTAGTAAAATAGTTTATAAACCATAGAGAAGTTGGAATACAGTAGGTTTAACACCAATAAAAATAAAGAATGAGTTCATTAAAGTACCTTGAAGTGGTGTTTTGTTTTCTTTCGCTAACGGAGCTCATGAGTTTTCTGTTAAGTTTTGTGTTGTGGAGTTTTCAAGTTTTGGGTAAAGATTCGATGGACTATGGAATAAGGAGTGGCAAGAGCTTAAGCTTGGGGATGCCCAAGGCACCCCAAGGTAATATTCAAGGATAAACAAGCATCTAAGCTTGGGGATGCCCCGGAAGGCATCCCCTCTTTCGTCTACGTTCATCGGTAACTTTACTTGGAGCTATATTTTTATTAGCCACATGATATGTGTTTTGCTTGGAGCGTCATTTTATTTTATTTAGCTTTGCTTTCTGTTTGAATAATTTACCAAGATCTTAAATTCTTAAATGTGGGAGAGTCTTCACATAGTTGCATAATTATTCTACTACTCATTGATCTTCACTTATATCTTTCGGAGTAGTTTGTTGTTTGCTCTAGTGCTTCACTTATATCTTTTAGAGCATGGTGGTAGTTCTATTTTGAAGAAATAGATGAACTCTCATGCTTCACTTATATCATTTTGAGAGTCTTAAATAGCATGGTAATTTGCTTAAAATCCTAATATGCTAAGCATAAAAGATTTGTAAGAATTCTTATGAGTGTGTTGAATACTAAGAGAAGTTTGATGATTGATGATTGTTTTGAGATATGGAGGTAGTGATATCAAAGTTGTGCTAGTTGAGTAGTTGTGAATTTGAGAAATGCTTGCGTTGAATTTTGCAAGTCCCGTAGCATGCACATATGGTAAACGTTATGTAACAAATTTGAAACATGAGGTGTTATTTGAGTGTCCTCCTTATGAGTGGCAGTCGGGGACGAGCGATGGTCTTTTCCTACCAATCTATCCCCCTAGGAGCATGCGCGTAGTGCTTTGGTTTTTGATGGCTTGTAGATTTTTGCAATAAGTATATGAGTTCTTTATGACTAATGTTGAGTCCATGGATTATACGCACTCTCACCCTTCCATCATTGCTAGCCTCTATGGTACCGTGCATTGCCCTTTCTCACATTGAGAGTTGGTGCAAACTTCGCCGGTGCATCCAAACCCCGTGATATGATACGCTCTTTCACACATAAACCTCCTTATATCTTCCTCAAAACAGCCACCATACCTACCTATCATGGCATTTCCATAGCCATTCCGAGATATATTGCCATGCAACTTTCCACCATACCGTTCTTCATGACACATTCATCATTGTCATATTGCTTAGCATGATCATGTAGTTGACATAGTATTTGTGGCAAAGCCACCGTTCATAATTCTTTCATACTTGTCACTCTTGATTCAATGCATATCCTGGTACACCGTCGGAGGCATTCATATAGAGTCATACTTTGTTCTAGTATCGAGTTGTAATCATTGAGTTGTAAATAAATAGAAGTGTGATGATCATCATTCAACAGAGCATTGTTCCCCCCCCCCCCCCCCAAAAAAAAGAGAAAGGCCAAAAAAAGAAGGCCCAAAAAAGAGAAAAAATAATAATAAAATAAAATAAAAAGGGGCAATGCTACTATCCTTTTTTTCCACACTTGTGCTTCAAAGTAGCACCATGATATAGCGAGTCTCATATATTGTGCTTCAAAGTAGCACCATAGTCTTCATGATAGAGAGTCTCTTGTTTTGTCACTTTCATATACTAGTGGGAACTTTTCATTATAGAACTTGGCTTGTATATTCCAACGATGGGCCTCCTCAAGTGCCCTAGGTCTTCGTGAGCAAGCAAGTTGGATGCACACCCACTAGTTTCTTTTGTTGAGCTTTCATACATTTATAGCTCTAGTGCATCCGTTGCATGGCAATCCCTACTCCTCGCATTAACATCAATCGATGGGCCTCTCCATAGCCCGTTGATTATCCTCATTGATGTGAGACTTTCTCTTTTTTTTGTCTTCTCCACATAACCCCCATCATCATATTCTATTCCACCCATAGTGATATATCCATGGCCGCGCTCATGTATTGCGTGAAGGTTTATGAGTTTGAGATTATTAAAGTATGAAACAATTGCTTGGCTTGTCATCGGAGTTGTGCATGATGAGAGCATTCTTGTGTGACGAAAATGGAGCATGACTAAACTATATGATTTTGTAGGGATGAACTTTCTTTGGCCATGTTATTTTGAGAAGACGTAATTGCTTTATTAGTATGCTTGAAGTATTATTATTTTTATGTCAATATGAACTTTTGTCTTGAATCTTTCAGATCTGAATATTCATATCACAATTAAGAAGAATTACATTGAAATTATGCCAAGTAGCACTCCGCATCAAAAGTTCTTTTTTATCATTTACCTACTCGAGGACGAGCAGGAATTAAGCTTGGGGATGCTTGATACGTCTCCAACGTATCTATTACTTTTGATTGTTCCATGCTATATTATCTACTGTTTTAGGTAATATTGGGCTTTATTATCCACTTTTATATTATTTTTGGGACTAACCTATTAACCGGAGGCCCAGCCCAGATTTGTTGTTTTATGCCTATTTCAGTGTTTCGAGGAAAAGGAATATCAGACGGAGTCAAAACGGAACGAAATCAACTGGATAAGTTATTTTTGGAAGGAAACCTACCTGATAGACTTGGGCTCTACGTCAGAAGATACGGGAGCTGGCCATGAGGGTAGGGGGCGCGCCCCCTGCCTCGTGGGGCCCCCGTGACTCCCCCGACGTGCTTCTTCTGCCTATATAACTCCATATACCCTAAAACTTCCAGAACAGAAGATAGATCAGGAGTTCCGCCGCCGCAAGCTTCTGTAGCCACCAAAAATCTAATCGGGACCATATTTCGGCACCCTGCCGGAGGGGGGAACCCTCACCGGTGGCCATCTTCATCATCCCGGCGCTCTCCATGACGAGGAGGGAGTAGCTCACCCTCGAGGCTGAGGGTATGTACCAGTAGCTATGTGTTTGATCTCTCTCTCTCTCGTGTTCTTGATTTGGCACGATCTTGATGTATCGCGAGCTTTGCTATTATAGTTGGATCTTATGTTTCTTCTCCCCCTCTTCTCTCTTGTAATGGATTGAGTTTTCCCTTTGAAGTAATCTTATCGGATTGAGTCTTTAAAGACTTGAGAACACTTGATGTATGTCTTGCCGTGCGTATCTGTGGTGACAATGAGATATCACGTGCCACTTGATGTATGTTTTGGCGATCAACTTGCGGGTTCCGCCCATAAACCTATGCATAGGGGTTGGCACACGTTTTCGTCGTGATTCTCCGATAGAAACTTTGGGCACTCTTTGAGGTCCTATGTGTTGGTTTGAGTAGATGAATTGAGATTGTGTGATGCATATCGTATAATCATGCCCATGGATACTTGAGGTGACATTGGAGTATCTAGGTGACATTAGGGTTTTGGTTGATTTGTGTCTTAAGGTGTTATTCTAGTACGAACTCTAGGGCTGTTTGTGACACTTATAGGAATAGCCCAACTGATTGATTGGAAAGAATAACTTTGAGGTGGTTTTGTACCCTACCATAATCTCTTCGTTTGTTCTCCGCTATTAGTGGCTTTGGAGTGACTCTTTGTTGCATGTTGAGGGATAGTTATATGATCCAACTATGTTATTATTGTTGATAGGACTTGCACTAGTGAAAGTATGAACCCTAGCCCTTGTTTCCTATCATTGCAATACCGTTTACGCTCACTTTTACCACTCGCTACCTTGCTGTTTTTATATTTTCAGTTTACAAAAACCCATAAATACCATCCATATTGCACTTGTATCACCATCTCTTCGCCAAACTAGTGCACCTATACAGTTTACCATTGTATTGGGTGTGTTGGGGACACAATAGACTCTTTGTTATTTGGTTGCAGGGTTGCTTGAGAGAGACCATCTTCATCCTACGCCTCCCACGGATTGATAAACCTTAGGTCATCCACTTGAGGGAAATTTGCTACTGTCCTACAAACCTCTGCACTTGGAGGCCCAACAACGTCTACAAGAAGAAGGTTGTGTAGTAGACATCAAACAACACCCAGGTTTTTAGCCAACATTATAACTAACCATGTTAACAATAACTCCTAAAGATTATAATGACTCATATCAATGACATAATCAGCTAGCGAGCAATAATAAGATATCTCAAACGGTAACACGTTGTCAAAACAACCATGATATAATATGACAATAGTGGTATCTCGCTAGCCCTTTCCGAGACCGCAAAACATAAATGCACAGCACCTCAAAAGTTTTAGCAGCTACTAAACATTGTAATTCATGGTAGAAAGGATCCAGTCATGATGCACCCAACATTAGCTACACACAATGCATAAATCATGACAATTGTGCTCTGCTCAGTTTCTGGTGCTTGTTTTTAGAAGGTGGTGACACAATATAAAAGTAAATAGATGGTCCCTTCACAGAGGGGAGCTGTTATTTGCAGAGGTGCTAGAGCTCAATTTTTAAAACAGAGATAAATGATATCTTGAGACATGCACCCGGGATGCGGATGACGAAGAAATTCAAAGCCCACCCACCACCCACTTCGTAGCCACTGTCGATGATTTAACCGACATGCTCGACTTAGACTCCGAAGACATCGACGGTATGGACGACGATGTAGGAGACGAACAGGAACCAGCGCCTATAGGGCACTGGAAAGCCACCTCGTCATATGACATATACATGGTGGACACCCCAAAAGAAGGCAATGGCGATGGAACAGCGGAGGATTACCCCTCCAAGAAGCAGCCTAAACGCCGGCGTCAGCGGCGCCGCTCTAAATCCCGCCAAAGCAAAAATGGTGATTCCAGCACGGGAGATAATAACACCCCGGACAGTGCCGAAGACAACCCCCTCCAGCAGGATTCTGCACAGGAGGACGGAGAAGCCATCCCTCATGAGAGAGCGGCAGACAAAGAGATGGAGGACGATAATTACATGCCTCCCTCCAAAGACGAGGCAAGCCTCGACGACGACGAATTTGTCGTGCCAGAGGATCCCGTCGAACAAGAGCGCTTCAAACGCAGGCTTATGGCCATGGCGAGCAGCCTCAAGAAAAAACAGCAACAACTTAGAGTTGATCAAGACTTGCTAGCCGACAGATGGACTGAAGTCCTGGCGGCCGAAGAGTATGAACTCGAACGCCCCTCCAAGAGCTACCCAAAGCGCAGGCTGCTACCCCGATTAGAGGAGGAAGCACCTAAACCTACATCACCAGCGCATGACGTGGCCGTGATAGAGAGGCCTCACAGCCCTCCATTCAAGACGCACCCCGGCGATGCTCAAAAAATACCAAGGCACGGGGAAATGCGCCAGACCTGCAAGATATATTGGAGGACAAGGCAAGGCAAACAAGACCGATCTACGGATCACGTCGGCACCCAACGGCACGAGACGGTAATCGTCACGCCGGATACAGTAAATCCAGCCGGGCCGAACACAGTAGACAAAGCTCGTTCGAGCTGCGTCGTGATATAGCCCAATACAGAGGCGCCGCACACCCACTATGCTTCACAGATGAAGTAATGGATCATCAAATCCCCAAGGGTTTCAAACCCGTGAACATCGAATCATATGATGGCACAATAGATCCTGCGGTATGGATCGAGGACTATCTCCTTCATATCCACATGGACCGTGGTGATGACCTACACGCCATCAAATACCTCCCACTCAAGCTTAAAGGACCAACTCGGCATTGGCTTAACAACTTGCCAGCATAATCAATTGGTTGTTGGGAGGACCTGGAAGCCGCATTCCTCGACAATTTCCAGGGCACCTATGTGCGACCACCAGACGCCGATGACCTAAGCCACATAATTCAGCAGCCAGAGGAATCGGCCAGACAATTCTGGACACGGTTCCTAACCAAGAAAAATTAAATCGTCGACTGTCCGGACGCAGAGGCCCTAGCAGCCTTCAAGCATAACATCCGCGACGAGTGGCTTGCACGGCACCTAGGACAGGAAAAGCCAAAAATCTATGGCAGCCCTCACGACACTTATGACCCGCTTTTGCGCGGGAGAAGACAACTGGCTAGCTCGCAGCAATAACATGACCAAGAGCCCTGGTAATTCGGATACCAAGGACAGCAGTGGCAGGTCGCGTCACAACAAGCAAAAGCGCCGCATTAACGACGACAATGCTGAGGATTGCAGGATTCAGAGGCTCTAAACCCGGTCAACGGAAAAAGCCATTCAAAAGAAATACTCCGGGCCCGTCCAGTTTGGACCGAATACTCGACCGCTCATGCCAGATACATGGCACCCCCGGAAAACCAGCCAATCACACCAACAGGGATTGTTGGTTGTTCAAGCAGGCATGCAAGTTAAATGCCAAAAGCACAGACAAGGGGCTGCATAGCGACGACGAGGAAGAGCCCCGGCCGCCAAACAATAATGGACAGAAGGGCTTCCCCCCACAAGTGCGGACGGTGAACATGATATACGCAACCCACATCCCCAAGAAGGAGCGGAAGCATGCGCTAAGGGACGTATACGCGATGGAGCCAGTCGCCCCAAAGTTCAACCCATGGTCCTCCTGCCCGATCACTTTTGATCGAAGGGACCACCCCACTAGCATCCATCATGGTGGATTCGCCGCATTGGTTCTAGACCCAATTATTGATGGATTTCATCTCACTAGAGTCCTTATGGACGGCGGCAGCAGCCTGAACCTGCTTTACCAGGATACAGTGCGAAAAATGGGCATCGATCCCTCGAGGATTAAACCCAGTAAAACGACCTTTAAAGGCGTCATACCAGGTGTAGAGGCCAACTGTACAGGCTCAGTTACACTTGAAGTGGTCTTCGGATCTCCGGATAATTTCCGAAGCGAGGAGTTAATCTTTGACATAGTCCCATTCCGCAGTGGCTATCACGCACTGCTCAGGCGAACCGCATTCGCAAAGTTCAATGCAGTGCCGCACTACGCATACCTCAAGATCAAGATGCCAGGCCCTCGAGGAGTCATTACGGTCAATGGAAACACCGAACGCTCTCTCCGAATGGAGGAGCATACGGCGGCTCTCGCAGCGGAAGTACAAAGCAGCCTCTCAAGGCAATTCTCCAGTCCGGCCATTAAACGTCCGGACACCGTCAAGCGCGCTCGGAGTAACCTACAACAAGACTGCCTGGCACGTTCCGAGCAAGCATAGAAATGCGGCCCCAACCCCAGCCCTCGCGAACTTGCGAAACCAGTGTTGCGCGTACATAACTATGCTCTGGAAATACCATGGGCAAAGGGGGAGGGGCACCATCACGGCACGCCCGAAACATGGCTTAAACCGCACTAGGGGCTGCCGACTTCTTCATTTTCTCTTACTTTCAGGACTCCATTCTTCGGAAGGTCTGCCCGGCAGTATAATTGCCGCACAAACGATACAATAACCAGGGAAGCAGAAAGCTATGCCGCACTATGGAACTCTTAGGTGGTCTCTATAACGAACAATACACCTGTTTCGCATACCATTCCGTAGCTCACCCCTGGAAAGGACATGTTAAATAGTCCCATCTTTTGCTTATTGCACTATTTGTATCGTTCTGCTTTGATCGCAGCTTTTTTAAATAAACAATGCATAGCTCCCGTCTATTATTGCATTACTCTTTTTTATGAATATATGTTCATTAATGACATGTTGCACCCGTACACTTTGGTACGGCCAATACGCCAGGGGCTTAAGTACCCCACAACATGGTGTGAGAAGTCTGAACACTTTCACAAGTGCGACACCCCGAACTTATAGCATTATATGCATCGGCTGCGAATCATGTCTTGGGTCAATAGTTGGGTTTGCCCGGCTCCTATGTTTTGGTACCTTACGTTCCGTTATATCGGCTAAGGTAGCAATAGGAGAACTACTGCGATTGTGCCCCAGTTGAGCTGGGCTAAGCACCTCAGTAGAGAAAGCTAAAACTGACTGTCATGATGAGGCGAGAGCTGGTCGCTGTTCGAGAGGTTTTCGAGTCCCTAAAGACTTATGCCGCTTAGAGCGAGGAGTCGGCTTTGTCCGGCCTAGGCGTGGATAGTGCCCCGAACTCGGTCTTCCGAACACTAGGGGCTTCGCCGAAATTTAAACTTATAGAATTCTATGGCTAAGTGAGAGTGTTCAAGCATTATAGTCCGATTGCCTTGTTCGTTGTGTTGAGCGCCTCCCTCGAAGGACCCAAGAATGGGAAAAAGAGCGCTCAAGTTTATCCCGAACACCCCAGCACTCGTGGCATGGGGGCAGAAGCCGACGACTCGCCATCTCTCAAATTTGATAAACGGCCGCACAGGAGGTAATATTTTAAATTCAAAAGCGTTGCATAGCGCATATAAACAAGTTTTCAGCGCACAGGACAAAACGAGCAAGTTTCACTCAAAAATTACATCTTTTGAACATTCGTCCGCCATAAGGCGGGCGCCCTTCAAGACGCCCTCATAGTACATCTCGGGGTGGCGATGCTCCTTGCCCGGCGGCGGCCCGTCCTTCACAAGCTTCTCCGCATCCAGCTTGCCCCAGTGCACCTTAGCACGGGCAAGCGCCCTACGGGCACCTTCGATGCAGACAGAGCGCTTGATGACTTGGAGCCTTGGACAGGCCTCCACCAGCCGCCTCACCAACCCGAAGTAGCTCCCGAGCAGAGCCTCTCCAGGCCACAGCCGAACTATGAGGCCCTTCATGGCCTGTTCGGCCACCTTGTGGAGCTCGCCAAGTTGCTTCAGCTGGTCGCTCAAGGGAACAGGGTGTCCGGCCTCAGCATACTGAGACCAGAACACCTTCTCTGTCGAGCTTCCCTCCTTGGCTTGGTAGAAGGCGGCGGCATCTGACACGCTGCGGGACAAATCTGCGAATGCTCCTGGAGAGCTCCGGATTCGGGTAAGTAACAAGTAACTCACTTTCACGTGCTTGTTTTGCATAAAGAATGCCTTACCCGCCGCTATCTTCTTCATCGCCTCCACCTCCTGGAGGGCCTTCTGGGCTTCGGCCTCGGCAGACTTGGCATTTTCAATGGCCGTCGCGAGCTCGGACTCCCGCGTCTTCGAGTCAAGCTCCAAACTCTCATGTTTTTCATGAGAGCCTGGAGCTCTCGCCACACCTCGCCAACCTGCGCCTCATGCTTCTCCCGCTCGGTGCGCTCCGTGGCTGCCTTCTTTTCAGCCTCGGATAGCGCCTGCTTAAGGGTTGCCACCTTAGTTGTGGCCCCTACAATAGCCACATTAATCCTGTCATTTTCTTGCAATTGCACCTTATATATATATATATATATATATATATATATATATATATATATATATATATATATATATATATATATATAAAAGGTATCTCTTACCTTCTTTGTCCTCGAGCTGCTTCTTGGCAAGGCCGAGCTCTTGCTCAGACCGCTCGAGGTTCTGCTTCAGCGTGTCCACCTCCGCAGTCAGTGCATCGGACGCCAGCAGTGAAGCCTACATACGCATATTGACTTACTTTTGTTAGACTCCTGCGAATGTTATTAGATCCTCTATCCGGCTTTTCTTTCCGAACGCCGAATAGAGCATCAGGGGCTACTGTCTATGCGGTAATATTTTTACATATTTTTTACATACCTCAAAGCCTGTCAACAGGCTGGCACAGGCTCCGGTCAGCCCGCCCTTAGTGGACTGAACCTTCCGAATCACCGCACTCATAATAGTGCGGTGCCCCTCGTCGATGGAGGCGCTGTTAAGCACCTCCAGCAAGTTATCCGGTGCCTTCGGTTGGGCGGAGGTCACCGGCGTTGTAGGCTTGCCCTTCTTCTTAGGGGGCTGCCTGCCGGACTCTGGAACCTTTAAAGGTTCCGGAGCGGTGTTCGACCTAGGGCCGGACTCGGAGCCCTTGGGAGTTTTGTCCCCTGGGCACCTGGAGTCCGGGAGGTCGCCTTGCGGCGCCTCTAGGACCACCTCCTCCTGGCCTGGATCCTCCTGGGACAACACCTCGGCGTTATCCATAGGGTGAGGGGAGGAGGCGGCCGGAAGTGAAGTACTGTTCACATCCGACGAATCCAGGGAACCGCTCGACGACGTGTCGAGCCCGTCTTTGGGCGAACTGCATAAATATATTCGGCGTTAGGAAAAGCTATGCGATAAAGGAACGCCATGAGTCATTCTGGTATCTGAACACTTACGATTTCGCCAGGGGCTTGGCCTTGTGCGGCCACTCCTCTCCGCCGTCGTCGGCGTTGGTGGAGTAGTCCGTAAGAAGGGTTTTCCCTTCTTGGACCCTCCAGCCTCCCCAGTTGGGGCGGCCTTCCTTTTCTTGCCTCCCCCCGCTGGAGGGGGAGAGGCCTCTTCTTCCTCCTCCTCATCTTCACGGGAGGAGTGCATCTCGGAGTCGTCGGACGATGAATCCGACACCACCAAATGTCGGGCACTCTTTCGAGTCCCCGTGGCCTTCTTCTTGGCCTTCTTCTCCGGCACCACATAGGGTGCCAGAACCAGCAGCCCTGTCAAACGGGCGTCCGCTGGGTCTTCAGGCAAAGGAGCCGGACAACTGATCTGTCCGGACGTCTCCTGGCAATCCTGTCAAAGGTAAGGGAGTTTAGATCCCGCATAGAGTCAAACTATGAAAGACAAAAAACCTGTAAAAGGTAAAAGCAGCTTACCGCGCCGGCTTGACGCTGCGCGCTGAATCCGCGATCCTCGGAAGCGGATGCGGGAGCCTTGGCGCCCTTGAACAGCACCTTCCAGGCATCTTCGTACGTAGTGTCGAAGAGCCTGCTCAGTGTTTGGTGTTGTGCCGGATTGAACTCCCACAAGCTGAAAGCCCGTTGTTGGCACGGGAGTATCCGGCGGATGAGCATGACCTGGACTACATTGAAAAGCTTGAGCTTCTTGTTCACCAGGGTTTGGATGCATGTTTGGAGTCCGGTCAGCTCTCCTTTTTGGCCCCACGGCAGGCCCTTCTCTTTCCAAGAGGTGAGCCGCGTGGGGATTCTGGATCGGAACTCGGGGGCTGCGACCCATGAAGGGTCGCGCGGCTCGGTGATGTAGAACCATCCTGATTGCCACCCCTTTATGGTATCCACGAAGGAGCCCTCGAGCCATAGGACGTTGGGCATCTTGCCCACCATGGCGCCTCCGCACTCCGCTTGGCGGCCACCCACTACCTTCGGCTTGACATTGAAGGTCTTCAGCCATAAACCGAAGTGGGGCTGGATGCAGAGGAAGGCCTCGCACACGACGATGAACGCCGAGATGTTGAGGATGAAATTCGGGGCCAGATCGTGGAAATCTAGGCCGTAGTAGAACATGAGACCCCGGACAAATGGGTGGAGAGGAAAACCTAGTCCGCAGAGGAAATGGGTGAGGAACACCACCCTCTCATGGGGCCTTGGGGTGGGGATGAGCTGCCCCTATTCGGGAAGCCGGTGCGCGATGTCGTCAGACAAGTATCCGGCCTTCCTTAGCTTTTTGATGTGTCCCTCCGTGACGGAGGAGACCATCCACTTGCCTCCCGCTCCGGACATGGCTGGAGAAGGTTGAGGTGGGGAGTGCGGACTTGGGCACTGGAGCTCGAGTGCGCGAAAATGGATGAGCAAAGGAGGAAGAAGGCGTAGGTAAAAAGGTGGATCCTTATCCCCTTATATGGGCGGACGCAAACTGCGCGTCCCCACCCGCCTAGTAAAACTCGCTTATCTCCCAAGTGCCGTAATCAATGGCGCGGTTGGGTTACCCACACCCGTATTGATGAGAATCCCGGAATAAGGGGACACGATCTCTGCTTTGACAAGACGTACCAAGGAAACCGCCTCGCTAAACGCGCTGAGGTGGGGGAGTAAAAACGATTCGAATAAAGGCTTGGCCATGGTGTGATGACACGCTATGGAATACGTCAGCAGATTAGATTTGTGTAAATGGTATTATTCTCTCTACAGTGGTACGTGGAACTTATTTTGCAGAGCCGGACACTATCCTTGTGTTCGCAATCTTCTACGAAGTATTCAGAGGAGGAACCCGCCTTGCAATGCCGAAGACAATTTGCGCGCCGGACTCGTCGTCATTGAAGCCTGGTTCAGGGGCTACTGAGGGAGTCTTGGACTAGGGGGTGTTCGGATAGCCGGACTATGACCTTTGGCCGGACTCCTGGACTATGAAGATACAAGATTGAAGACTTCGTCCCGTGTCCGGATAGGACTTTCCTTGGCGTGGAAGGCAAGCTTGGCGATACGGATATGTAGATCTCCTTTCGTTGTAACCAACTCTGTGTAACCCTAACCCTCTCCGGTGTCTATATAAACCGGGGGGTTTTAGTCCGTAGGACGAACAACAATCATACCATAGGCTAGCTTCTAGGGTTTAGCCTCTCTGATCTCGTGGTAGATCTACTCTTGTACTACCCATATCATCAATATTAATCAATCAGGAGTAGGGTTTTACCTCCATCGAGAGGGCTCGAATCTGGGTAAAAACATCGTGTCCCTTGTCTCCTGTTACCATCCGCCTAGACGCATAGTTCGGGACCCCCCACCCGAGATCCGCCGGTTTTGACACCGACACAAAGTACTTCAAAGAGTGCCCCAAAGTTTCTACCGGAGAGTCAAGATGAAAACGTGTGCCAACCCCTATGCATAGGTTCATGTGCGGAACCGGAAGTTGATCACCAAAACATACATCAAGTGAATCACGTGATATCCCATTGTCACCACAGAAATGCACGGCAAGACATACATCAAGTGTTCTCAAGTCAATAAAGACTCAATCCGATAAGATTTGTTCAAAGGGAAAAATCAATCCATTACAAGAGAGTAGAGGGGGAGAAGAAACATAAGATCCAACTATAATAGCAAAGCTCGCGATACATCAAGATCGTGCCAAATCAACAACACGAGAGAGAGAGAGAGAGAGAGAGAGAGATCAAACACATAGCTACTGGTACATACCCTCAGCCCCGAGGGTGAACTACTCCCTCCTCGTCATGGAGAGCGCCGGGATGATGAAGATGGCCACCAATGAGGGTTCCCCCCTTTGGCAGGGTGTTGGAACAGGGTCCCGATTGCCTTTTGGTGGCTACAGAAGCTTGCGGCAGCGGAACTCCCGATCTATTCTCGTCTCTGGAAGTTTTAGGGTATATGGAGTTATATAGGCGGAAGAAGTACGTCAGGGGAGCCACGAGGGGCCCACGAGGCAGGGGGCGCGCCCCCCACCCTCGTGGCTCCCTCGTTCCTTTCCTGACGTGCACTCCAAGCTTTTCCGGTAGCTTTCCTTCCAAAAATAACTTCTCTAGTTGATTTCATTCGTTTTGACTCCGTCTGATATTCCTTTTCTTCGAAACACTGAAATAGGCAAAAAACAACAATTCTGGGCTGGGCCTATGGTTAATAGGTTAGTCCCAAAAATAATATAAAAGTGGATAATAAAGCCCAATATCGTCTAAAACAGTAGATAATATAGCATGGAGCAATCAAAAATTATAGATACGTTGGAGACGTATCAGTCAGCTCGCGTGATAATTTGATCCGTAGGAGTTCATGGTCGGGACCACAGGTGAACGACTTGGAGGCGGTGGCTCGCCAGTTGCCATAGATCGAGTAGCCACGTTTAAAATAGTATCATTTTTTAGCGGGGTTAAGAGTTCCGATTTTCAATGGCGTGTTATAAGTACTAAGTAGGTTTTAGAACGATTGGCATGGAGCGAAAATGGAATTCATAGTACTACGTACCTCCTTGGTGTATGGTTGTATGGGTTTATGTTGCGAGATGTTGAACCTGGTAGTTCTAGGGAAAATACTATGGTTTAGATTTAGATGTTGGTTTTTAGTAATGAAAATCAGAAGGACCATAGGTGAACGACTTGGAGATGTTGAAACTGTTGAACAAGCGTAGGAAGCGAGCAAGGCATGCTTTCACCGTCGCGGATCCACGGGTGTAGATGACGTCGAACTCATCGCCGATGATGGTTCTAACGTTGTACTCACCGCCGATCATGGAGATTTGGGATGCCATGGATTTGGGAGGAGGGTTAAGATTAGTGGAACTGCTGTAATGTGAAAGGACGGGACAACTGGGAGCGAACTGTTGTAAGGGACTGTACTAGTAGAAGACGGGGACGAGTAGGGCATGCGAACGATGTGGGGTTGCTGGCTTGCCCGATGGATAAACGGCTGCGAGCCCCCAAAGAGTTCTCGAGAACTATGCGGGACCCACTAGATGTCATGTCTACTAGACCCATATCGTAGGACTGATGGTATTGCTTCTGCCTGTTCGCATGCCATGCTGGCGCGTGGGTAACTTCACTTAATTCCGCCAACCATAGCGCCTCCCACGACCTTCTCCTCCCTCGAGCGGTTGCGCCCTTTGAGACTTCGACCGGCTATAAATGAGCAATTTTTTTGCCTACTCCGCATGCATGATACTCCCTCTGGTCCTTTTTACTTCCGTCAACCGTTTGCAAAGTGTTTGACCAAATTTATAAGTACTAATAATATCAATATCTACAATATCGTTTCTTGTTTTGTGACATATCAACCAATAAGAGATGTGGGTGGTGCATGCTTTCAATGACTTGAGACTGCCAAACATGACATGCAGTGGTTAGTTCATTGCATGCAATGCTATTAATTAGCAAAAATACAATAAGTTTTGTCGTTTTCCTCTCCGCCTTGGTCGCGGTGCACAACGTAAGATGGCTTACACACCTAGACGGAGGGAGTAACCCAAATAAGCACCTCTTGGGTGGGTTAGATTTTTTTGGGTTAGTTGAGTTCAAACTAACCCAAACTAACTCTAACACATGGATCCAAACAGGGCCAAGGTTAGCTATTAGAGTACTACTACCTCCCTTCTAGTTTAAAGGGCTCAATTCAAAAATTTGACCTACTCTTTGCAAGATAGAGGCGGTGGAATAGTTTTTGTAGTTCTTCACAAAAAAATGTGTTTACCAATGCATGCATGAACACTAGTTACTCTAACCCCCCTCTCTTCTTTAATTCTTTGCCACATCAGCATGTTTGCTATTCCCGTGTGCATGATACCAGCTAAGATACCACCATTATGGCCAGCCTTAATCATCGCATGCAATAATTTAGTGCACCTTGAAATATGAACATGTGTGGGGCGTGTATGTTTTTAATGACTTGAGACTATACCTAGCCCGGCATGCAAGATGAGACTTACTATGCACCGTTCCCCATACCTGCAGGAATCCCGTTCGTCTCCAAATCTTTTCCTCTTCATGTGTGGAAACAATATGCCTGCCAGACTCTCCTTCTCCCTCCGGCGGTCCCACCACTCCACCCCGTGTGGAAAAATCTGCATGCATGACTCTCCTCCCCCCGCAGTCGTCCAATCCGTTGTGACCAGCAATATTTCCACCCCTCCCCCCCGTAATTTACTGTCAGGACCGGATTTTCGGGATATAATTTCCAGAAAATGGCCCTTGTGCTCACCAGCCCCAGGATTACTGTTAGCTGATGAGGCACCAACTTGATACAGAAGCTCCAAGCAAAAATACATAATATGTAGTACAAGACCATTCTGGTCTGTGAGTACAACAAAAGGGTTTCTAGTGGTTGACGGCGGAAGCGGTTTGTGGTTCACCATGGTCTATGGGACTCCATTTCCCGTAGGAACAGCTGACCAGGTTAACTCCTATCTTCGCAAGGCTGCTATTACCGCTGCTCAGGTTCCGAGGCTGTCCTCGCAAAGCTCCTCTCCAAGCAAGCAATCTGGCCAAAACAATAGCCAGGGACAAGCCAGTGAGTACTTTTGAATGTACTCGCAAACATTATGTACACGGGTGTAATATAGCAAACGATAATCATACTCCGAAAACATTCTATAATCACAACGTCAGTCATGAAAATAAAATCCCCGATGCATGCAAGCAGGTTATTTATATGCAACAGGAATATGTAATGATGGAATAGTAATAAAATGCACCGATCGGATGTCTGAAGCGACGTCTCGAAAGGATAGTAAAAGTGAGCATGCCTCAGTCGGGTGTCTGAGCGACACCACATAAAGGGCTTATAAGGTAAATAAATAACAGGCATGCCACAGTCGGGCGTCTGAGCGACACCACATAAAGGGCTTATAAGGTAAATAAATAACAGGCATGCCACCGTCGGGCGTCTGAGCGACACCACATAAAGGGCTTATAAAATGAATAATTAACAAGCATGCCACAGTCGGGCGTCTCAGCGACACCACATAAAGGGCTTATAAATTGAATAAATAATCATTGTGAATATCCGGGAGGTAGAACCGTCCCAGGGATATTACTGAGGGAGTCCTGGATTAGGGGGTGTTCGGGTAGCCGGACTATACCTTCGCCGGACTCCTGGACTATGAAGATACAAGATTGAAGACTTCGTCCCGTGTCCGGATGGGACTTTCCTTGGCGTGGAAGGCAAGCTAGGCGATGCGGATATTCAAGATCTCCTACTTATGTAACCGACTCTGTGTAACCCTAACCCTATCCGGTGTCTATATAAACCGGAGGGTTGTAGTCCGTAGGACATCCATCATCATACACAATCATACCATAGGCTAGCTTCTAGGGTTTAGCCTCCTTGATCTCGTGGTAGATCTACTCTTGTACTACCCATATCATCAATATTAATCAAGCAGGAGTAGGGTATTACCTCCATTGAGAGGGCCCGAACCTGGGTAAAAACATCGTGTCCCTTGTCTCCTGTTACCATCCGGCCTTGACGCACAGTTCGGGACCCCCTACCCGAGATCCACCGGTTTTGACACCGACATTGGTGCTTTCATTAAGATTTCCTCTGTGTCGTCGCCTTTAGGCCCGATGGCTCCTCTGATCATCAACAACGATGAGGTCCAGGGAGAGACCTTTCTCCCCGGACAGATCTTCGTCTTCGGCGGCTTCGCTCTGCGAGCCAATTCGCTTGGTCATCTGGAGCAGATCGAAAGCTACGCCCTTGGCCATCAAGTCAGGTTTGGAAGCTTAAACTACACGGCTGATATCCACGGAGACTTGATCTTCGATGGGTTCGAGCCACAGCCAAGCGCGCCGCACTACCTCGAGGGGCATGATCTAGCTCTGCCTCCGAACAGTGTCCTGGAGGCCGCATACGCATCGGCTCTGACCCTTAACTCGGAGCCTATTGCGCCAAGCGAGGATGGATGGTTGGATGTCACCTCGGGGGCTCCGATCTCAAAGGCGATCGAGCCAAACACCAGCCCCGCACTCTGCATGACCCGTGACCCCGAGGGTCCGGACTCCTCCCCAGACTTCGAACCCCCCGCGCCCTGCCGGTCGAATCCGATTGGGCGCCGATAATGGAGTTCACCGCCGCGGACATCTTTCAGCACTCGCCTTTTGGCGACATCCTGAATTCTTTCAAGTCTCTCTCTTTATCAGGAGAGTCCTGGCCGAATTACGGTCAGCGAGGATGGGATACGGACGATGAAGAAATTCAAAACCCACCCACCACCCACTTGGTAGCCATTGTCGACGATTTAACCGACATGCTTGACTTCGGCTCCGAAGACTTCGATGGTATGGACGATGAGGTTGGAGACGAACAAGAACCAGCACCTGTAGGGCGTTGGACAGCCACCTCGTCATATGACATATATATGGTGGATACTCCAAAAGATGGAGATGGCGAGGGAACAGTGGGGGATGACACCTCCAAGAAACAGCCAAAGCGCCGACGTCAGCGGCACCGCTCTAAATCCCGCCAAAGCAAAAACGGTGATTCCGGCACCGGAGATAATAGTACCCCGGATAGCGCCGAAGAACACCCTCCCCAGCAAGATTCGGCGCAGGAAGATGGAGAAGCCAGCCCTCTTGAGAGAGCGGCAGACCGAGAGGTTGAGGATGATAACTATATGCCTCCCTCCGAAGACGAGGCCAGCCTCGATGACAACGAATTCGTCGTACCATCAGACCCCACCGAACAAGAGCGTTTCAAACGCAGGCTTTTAGCCACGGCGAACAGCCTCAAGAAAAAGCAGCAACAACTTAGAGCTGATCAAGATCTGCTAGCCGATAGATGGACTGAAGTCCTTGCGGCTGAAGAGTATGAACTCGAACGCCCCTCCAAGAGCTACCCAAAGCGCAGACCGCTACCCCGATCAGAGGAGGAAGCGCCTACATCACCAGCGCACGACATGGCAGACCGGCCACCTCGCGGCCGCAACAGAGAGGCCTCTCGGCCCTCCACACAAGCCATGCCCCGATGCCGCTCAACTAAGGCACGGGAAAACGCGCCAGACCTGCGAGATGTACTGGAGAATAAGGCAAGGCAAACAAGATCGACCTACGGATCGCGCAGGCGCCCTACGACACGTGACGATGATCTTCACTCCGGATACACCAAATCCGGCAGGGCCGAACACAACAGACATAGCTCCTCTGAGCTGCGTCGTGACATAGCCCAATACAGGGGCGCCGCACACCCACTATGCTTCACAGATGAAGTAATGGATCATAAAATCCCAGAGGGTTTCAAACCCGTAAACATCGAATCATACGATGGCACGACAGATCCGGCGGTATGGATCGAGGATTATCTCCTTCACATCCACATGGCACGTGGCGATGATCTACACGCCATCAAATACCTCCCGCTCAAACTCAAAGGACCGGCCCGGCACTGGCTTAACAGCCTGCCAGCGGACTCAATCGGTTCTTGGGAGGACCTGGAAGCCGCATTCCTCGACAACTTCCAGGGCACCTATGTGCGACCACTGGGTGCCGACGACCTAAGCCACATAATTCAGCAGCCAGAGGAATCGGCTAGGGAATTCTGGACACGGTTCCTAACAAAGAAAAACCAGATAGTCGACTGTCCGGACGCAGAGGCCCTAGCAGCCTTCAAGCATAACATCCGCGACGAGTGGCTTGCCCGACACCTGGGACAGGAAAAGCAGAAATCTATGGCAGCCCTCACGACACTCATGACCCACTTTTGCGCGGGCGAAGATAGCTGGCTAGCTCGCAGCAACAACTTATCAAAGAACCCTGGTAATTCGGATACCAAGGACAAAAATGGCAGGGCACGTCGAAATAAGCAAAAGCGCCGCATTAGCAGCAACAGCAATGAAGATACGGCAGTCAACGCCAGATACAGAGGCTATAAATCCGGTCAGCGGAAAAAGCCAATTAAAAAGAATACTCAGGGCCCGTCCAGTTTGGACCGAATACTCGACCGCTTGTGCCAGATCCATGGCACCCCCGAAAGACCAGCCAATCACACCAACAGGGATTGTTGGGTGTTCAAGCAGGCAGGCAAGTTAAGAGCCGAAAACAAAGACAAGGGGATGCATAGCGATGACGAGGAGGAGCCCAGGCCGCCGAACAACAATGGACAAAAGGGGTTTCCCCCACAAGTGCGGACGGTGAACATGATATACGCAACCCACATTCCCAAGAGGGAGCGAAAGCGTGCGCTACGGGACGTATACGCGATGGAGCCAGTCGCCCCAAAGTTCAACCCATGGTCCTCTTGCCCGATCACTTTTGATCGAAGGGACCACCACACTAGCATCCGTCATGGCGGCTTTGCCGCATTGGTTCTCGACCCAATCATCGACGGATTTCATCTCACAAGAGTCCTCATGGACGGCGGCAGTAGCCTGAACCTGCTTTACCAGGATACAGTGCGGAAAATGGGCATAGATCCATCAAGGATTAAGCCCACAAGGACGACCTTTAAAGGCGTTATACCAGGTGTAGAGGCCAATTGCACAGGCTCGGTAACACTTGACGTGGTCTTCGGATCTCCGGATAATTTCTGAAGCGAAGAGTTAATCTTCGATATAGTCCCGTTCCGCAGTGGCTATCACGCCCTACTCGGACGAACCACATTTGCCAAGTTCAATGCGGTGCCGCACTACGCATATCTCAAGCTCAAGATGCCAGGCCCTCGAGGAGTAATCACGGTCAACGGAAACACCGAACGCTCCCTCCGTACGGAGGAGCACACGGCGGCTCTCACAGCGGAAGTACAAAGCAGCCTTTTTAGGCAACTCTCCAGTCCGGCCTTTAAAAAGCCAGACACTGCCAAGCGCGCCCGGAGTAACCTACAACAAGACCGCCTGGCACGTTCTGAGCAGGCGTAGCAATGCGGCCCCAACCCCAGCCATCGCGACATAGCGAAACTAGTACCTCGCATACATAATTACGCCCTTGAAATACCATGGGCACAGGGGAAGGGGCACAGTAATGGCAAGCCCGAAATACGACTTAAAACGTACTAGGGGCTGCCGGATTCTTTTTTTTTACTTTCAGGACTCCGCACTTTAGACGACTTGTTCGGCAATTCGACTGCCACACAAACAATGCAAGATCCAGGGAAGCAGACAAAGCTACGCCACATTATGGAACTCCCAGGTGGTCTCTATTACGAGCGGTATATCTGTTTCGAATACAATTCCGCGGCCTGCCCCTGGTCAGGACATGTTAAATAATCTAATATATTTTTGCTTATCGCACTACTTGTATCGTTCGGCTTTGATAAATAGCCTCTTTATAAACAATGCATAGCTTTTTGTCTATTTTTTGCATTATCCTCTTTTAATATATATGTTTATTAAATAACATGATCGCACCCGTACACCATGGTACGACAAACACGCCAGGGGCTTCAGTACCCTTCTATCTGGTGTGAGAAGTCCGTACACTTTCACAAGTGCGGCACCCCGAACTTATAGCACTATATGCATCGGCTCCGAATCATGATTTGGGTCAATAGTTGGGTTTGCCCGGCTCCTATGTTTTGGTGCCTTACGTTCCGCTATATCGGCTAAGGTAGCACTAGGAGAACCGCTGCGATTGTGCCCCGGTTCAGCTGGGTTAAGCACCTCAGTGGAGAAAGCTAAAACTGACTGTCATGATAAGGCGAGAGACCGGTCGCTGTTCGAGAGGTTTTTCGAGTCACTAAAACTTATGCCGCTTCGTGCGAGGAGTTGGCTTTGTCCGGCCAAAGGCGTGGATAGCGCCCCGAATTCGGTCTTCCGAACTAGGGGCTTCGCCGAAATTTAAAATTATAAAGTTCTATGGCTAAGTGAGAGTGTTCAAGCATTATAGTCCGATTGCCTGGTTCGTTGTGCTGAGCGCCTCCCTCGAAGGACCCAACCATGGGAAAAAGAGCGCTCAGGTTTATCCCGAACACCCCAGCACTAGCGGCTTGGGGGCAGAAGCCGACGACTGGCCATCTCTCAATTTTTGATAAACGGCCGCATAGAAAATAATATTTTAAATTCAATAAGCATTGCTTAGCGCATATGAACAAGTTTTCAGCGCATAGGATAAACACGAGCGAGTTCATTAAAAAATTACATCTTTGGTACATTCATCCGCAATAAGGCGGGCACCTGCAAGAACATCCTTGTAGTAGTTCTCGGACTTGCGATGCTCCTTCCCCTGCGGCGGCCCGTCCTTCACCAGCTTCTCACCGTCAAGCTTACCCCAGTGCACCTTTGCACGAGCAAGGGCCCTCCGGGCACCTTCGATGCAGACGGAACGCTTGATGACCTCAAGCCTTGGACAGGCCTCCACCAGCCACCGCACCAGCCCGAAGTAGCTCCCAGGCAGGGCCTCTCCGGGCCACAGCCGAACTATGAAGCCCTTCATGGCTTGTTTGGCCGCCTTGCGGAGCTCGACCAGCTGTTTCAGCTGGTCGCTCAAGGGCACAGGGTGTCCGGCCTCAGAATACTGAGACCAGAACACACTCTCCGTCGAGCTGCCCTCTTCAGCTCGGTAGAATGCGGCGGCATCGGATACACTGCGGGGAAGATCTACGAACGCCCCTGGAGAACTCCGGATTCGGGTAAGTGACAAGTAGTTTACTTTTATATTTCTACTTTGCATTAAGAATGCCTTACCCGCTGCTATCTTTTTCATCTCCTCCAACTCTTGGAGGGCCTTTTGGGCTTCGGCCTTGGCACCCTTGGCGGTCTCAAGGGCCGACGCGAGCTCGGATGCTTGCGCCTTTGACTCAAGCTCCAAGCTCTCATGTTTTTTCATGAGAGCCTGCAGCTCTTGCTGCACCTCGCCAACCTGAGCCCCAAGTCTTTCTCGCTCGGTGCGCTCCTCGGCCGTTTTCTTTTCGGCCTCAGATAGCGCCTGCTTGAGGGTCGCCACCTCAGTTGTGGCCCCTACAATAAGCAGTACGATCCTGTTATTCTTTGCAATCACACCTCTCTATAGGCACCTTTTTCTGTAGGGTATTTCTTACCTTCTTTTTCCTCGAGCTGCCGTTTGGCAAGGCCGAGCTCTTGCTCGGTCCGCCCAAGGTCCTTTTTTAGGACATCCACCTGTGCAGTCAGTGCGGCAGTGGATAGCAACGAAGCCTGCATACGCATATTGACTCTTTATTGTTAGGCTCCTGCGAAAATTAATAGATCCTCTATTCGGATTTTCTTTTCGAATGCCAAACAGAGCATCAGGGGCTACTGTCTATGCGGTAATATTTTGACATATTTTTACTTACCTCGAAGCCTGTCAGAAGGCTAGCGCAAGCTTCAGTCAGTTCGCTCTGGGCAGACTGAACCTTTTGGATCACCGTACTCATAATAGTACGGTGCCCCTTGTCGATGGAGGCGCCGTCAAGCACCTCCAGCAGATGGTCCAGCGACTCCGGTTGGACGGAGGTCGCTGGCTTAGAAGGCTTGCTCCTTTTGGAAGGTGTTCGCCTACCGCAGCTCGGAACTGTTGAAGATTCCGGCGCGGTGTCCGGCACAAAGCCGGACTTGGAGCCCTGGGGGGTCTTGTCCCCTTCAATTCTGGAGTCCGGGAGGTTGCCTTGCGGCTCCTCCAGGACCACCTCTTCCTGCCCCAGAGCTTGTCACGACGCCACTTCGGCGTCATCTGTGGTGCGGGGGGAGACAGCAGGCGGAACGGAGTTCACGTCCGATGAGTCCAGGGAGCCGCCCGACGATTCGTCGTATTCGGCCTGGGGCGGGCTGCATATTCACATCCGACATTAAGGAAAGCTGCGCAACAAAGGAACATCATGAGTTACTCTGATGTCCAAACTCACGATTTCGCCGGACGCTTGGCCCTGTTCGTCCACTCCTCTCCGCTCTCTTCGGCATCATGGGAGTAGTCCGGCGGAGGGGTCTTCCTTTTCCTAGACCCCTCGGCCTCCCCTGATGGGGCGGCCTTCTTCTTCTCTTCTCCCTCCACTGGGGTGAGAGAGCTTCCTTCTTCCTCCTCCTCGTTTTCACGAGAGGAGGGTGCCTTGGACTCGTCAGATGACGAGTCCGACACCACCAAGTTACTGGCACTCTTTCGAGTCCCGGTGGTCTTCTTCTTCTTGACCTTCCTCTCCGGCACCACATAAGGTGCCGGAGTCAGCAGCTTCACTAGGAGAGCTGGGGCTGGGTCTTCGGGCAGGGGAGCCGGACAGTTAATTGGTCCGGATATCGCCTGCCAAGCCTGTCAAAGGTAAGGGAGTTTAGATCCCGCATAGAGTTAATCTATGAAAAAGAGCTTAATAATCCTGTCAAAGGCATAGATAGCTTACCTCGCTAGCGTGACGCTGCGTGCTGTATCCGCGGTCCTCAGAAGCGGATGCGGGGGCCTCGGAGCCTTTGATTAGCACCTTCCAGACGTCTTCATACGACGTGTTGAAGAGCCTGTTGAGGGTTCGGTGCTGCGCCGGGTCAAACTCCCACAAATTGAAATCCCGTTGTTGCCACGGGAGGATCAGACGAACGAGCATGACCTGGACTATGTTGACAAGCCGGATTGGCTTGTTTACTAGGGACTGGATGCAGGTCTTCAGTCCGGTCACCTCTTCCTCGTTGCCCCACGACAGGCCCGTCTGTTTCCAGGACATAAGCCGCGTGGAGGGTCCGGATCTGAACTCGGGGGCTGCGACCCATTCCGGATCGCGTGGCTCAGTTATGTAAAACCACCCGGATTGCCACCCCTTTAGTCTCCACAAAGGAGCCCTCGAACCAAAGGACGTTGGCTATCTTGCCAGCCATAGCGCCTCCGCACTCCGCTTGGCTACCGCGCACCACCTTGGGCTTGACGTTGAAGGTCTTAAGCCAAAGGCCGAAATGGGGGCGGACGCGGAGGAAGGCCTCACACACGACGATAAACGCCGAGATGTTGAGGATGAAGTTCGGGGCCAAATCGTGGAAATCCAGGCCGTAGTAGAACATGAGTCCCCGGACAAATGGATGGAGTGGGAAACCCAGTCCGCGGAGGAAGTGGGGAAGGAAAACTATCCTCTCATGGGGCCTTGGGGTGGGGAGAAGCTACCCCTTCTCGGGAAGCCGGTGCGGGATGTCCTTGGACAGGTATCCGGCCTTCCTTAGCTTTTTTACTTGAATTTCCATGACGGAGGAGACCATCCACTTGCCTCCCGCTCCGGACATTGCTGGAGAAGGTTGAGGTGGGAAGAGCGGGCTTGGGCGCTGGAGCTTGAGTGCGCGAGAGATGGATTGGCAAAGGAGGAAGAAGGCGTAGGTAAAAAAGGTGGATCCTTATCCCCTTATATGGGCCGATGCGGTTATGCGTCCCCACCTACCTAATAAAACTCGCTTGCCTCCCAAGCGCCGTGGTAAATGGCGCGGTTGGGTTACCCATGTCCGTATTGACGAGAATCCCGTTAAAAGGGGCACACGATCTCTGCTTTGACAAGACGTGCCAAGGAAACCGCCTCGCTAAACGTGCTGACGTGGAAAAGTGAAAACAATTTGTATAAAGAGCTTGGCCGCAGTGTGATGACGCGATGCGGAATACGTCAGCAGATTTGATTTGTGTTAATATTATTCTCTCTATGGCAATATGTGGAAACTTATTTTGCAGAGTCGGACACTATTTTTGGTGTTTACAATCTTCTATGAAGGACTTGGAGGAGGAACCCGCCTTGCAATGCCGAAGACAATCTACGCGCCGCACTCGTCGTCATTGAAGCCTGGTTCAGGGGCTACTGAGGGAGTCCTGGATTAGGGGGTGTTCGGGTAGCCGGACTATACCGTCGCCGGACTCCTGGACTATGAAGATACAAGATTGAAGACTTCGTCCCGTGTCCGGATGGGACTTTCCTTGGCGTGGAAGGCAAGCTAGGCGATGCGGATATTCAAGATCTCCTACCATTGTAACCGACTCTGTGTAACCCTAACCTTATCCGGTGTCTATATAAACCGGAGGGTTGTAGTCCGTAGGACATCCATCATCATACACAATCATACCATAGGCTAGCTTCTAGGGTTTAGCCTCCTTGATCTCGTGGTAGATCTACTCTTGTACTACCCATATCATCAATATTAATCAAGCAGGAGTAGGGTATTACCTCCATCGAGAGGGCCCGAACCTGGGTAAAAACATCGTGTCCCTTGTCTCCTGTTACCATCCGGCCTTGACGCACAGTTCGGGACCCCCTACCCGAGATCCGCCGGTTTAGACACCGACAGACACCACATAAAGGGCTTATAAAATGAATAATTAACAAGCATGCCACAGTCGAGCGTCTCAGCGACACCACATAAAGGGCTTATAAATTGAATAAATAATCACTGTGAATACCCGGGAGGTAGAACCGTCCCAGGGATATTGATTACTTTAAATAATATACTTGGTTAGTCCACAACAATAATAATCGTAACATTCATATATCACGAGTAAAAAAACCATATGTTCTGGTTTAACAGTTTCACCTCCGAAGACCGACACTAAGACCGACACTTGACCCATCCTAGACTGTAGTCCTTAACCATGGACACGGCTATTTGAATAGGTATAATATCTCTGCAGAGGGTGTACTCTTTACCCACGAGTAACGGATTTCCTTAGTCCATCGGCACTAATTCCGTCTACGGTCTTTTAGTCGAAAACACGCCTGACTTGCACACACCAGCTTTCACTCGTGTCTGGAATCACCCATGACACATGTTAAGCAAAACTCTAAGTGGGGAGGCTACAACCTCGCGTAGCATGGGCTCAAATTTCTATCGCGCGCTCTAAGGGGTGGCCTCCCCTCTCGGTCCCAACTGGAAACACCCATGCCCCCGGATCAGGTGGCATGCCTACCGGATGCATCCGATATCTTCCACCATGGCCTCTCTATATGGTGTGTGCCAAGACAAGGGTTAACAACTTACTGAACCATACCCTACCTACGGCAGGGACCAGTGGCAGCACGAAACCAGTATGGGGGTTACCGGAACAAGACTCGATCTACGGCCGACTCAGGAGGCTTAAATATTCCCTGCATGATATGTATAGCAAAATTAATTCAACTAACAGAATCACCACTCATTTTACCTTACTATGCCACACCAGACATAACCGTCCCGACGGAGACCGGAGACAAGCTCACGCCTACCCAAGGCAGAGGCTTTCCCGGATTTCTTTCCGGCATGCATGCAAGGCACACGAGGTTGATTACCATCACAAGTATATTCACTTCCAACAGCAAGGAAGTCTCCAATAATGCATTATGCAAAATATCGTGTCACCACAAAAATAACGGGTCCTTCATATCGAGGGGGGTGTTATAGTCAATTTACTATCACACCCAAAATATTATGCCAGGGTTCAGGATGCTTGCCTTCAAGGTGTGGAGAGATGGGGGTTCTCTCCAAAACTTTTGAAAGTTTTCTCCTTCTTCAAATCCTATTTTTGAAAATATTCAAACAACGCATACTTTAAAAACAGTACAAAAAATTGTTTGGGAAATTTTGAAATAAATATGAAAATAAACTAGACATTATTTGAGAAACAACAGAAAAAGAATCAAGTCATTTGGATTTATATTTTAAAAGTTATAGCCAGTCAAAGTTTAGTCAAATATCTGTTTTTAAAAACAAAACAGAAAAGAAAACGTTTCGAAGAGGAATACGCTTTCTAAGTAGGGGATACGTACTGGGGGGTTTTTGCGCTTTCACTTAACCCACATGGACAGGTGCGGGGTCACTGACAGTGGGTCCAGGGGGCCCACTGGTCAGGTTTGACCAGTCTCCTTTCCCTCTCATTCCTCTACCCGAGAGGGGGCGGGACTCAGGCGATCATCGCCGGCGATTGGCGTCTCCTCGCGGGGTCCCGAGGGCGGGATGGATCCGCCACTCAAGGGCGGTCCTCCCAGTGGTTGTTAGGCAGGAGGGGACGGAGGGAGCTGCCGGCGGCGAGCTTCTCGGCGGAGGTGGCCTCGGGAGCTTTTGGGGGGCCGGGGCTATGGTGGTTCCCGAGCTGGATTGAGGTGTTGGGCAGCTCCGCGGGGTCATGGGGATTCGAGTGGTGGCGCTAGTTTGACGGGAGGGGCTCGGGTTGTGACCGAATGGACTGGAGGGCGGCGGCGGCTGATCCTGCCGGAGCTGGAGAAGGTGACCTCTCCGGGTCGATTGGCTGCCACGGGGGAACTAGGGGAGTGATTTGAGGCTGCCTGGGGAATGGGACATGCTCGGGGGCCTCTTATATAGCGTGGCCATGTCGGTTCGCGGCGGCCGCGGATAGGATCACCGACGAACCGCCTCTCTGTTGCTACAGAAGGACGTGGCTGCGACGAGCGCTTGCAGACGAGCGAGGGGATAAGCTTGCGCGGCTCCAAGGGGCAGGTGGCGAGAGCTGGTGGCTCGGGCGGCGCCGCCCACGGCAGGGGCTGCTGTGGCCGCCCGCTAGCCGCCGTGGCCGACCTGACGGCGGTCCTGTGCGGCCCCAGGGACGGTCTGGCGTGTCCTGGCGAGCGAATGAGGCCGGGGGTGGGCTCTGCAGGTGCGCAAAGGTCAGGGGTGTGGAGTAGGCGCAACGCGGCGGCTCAGGTGCGCGGCTGCAGTTGGCGTGCTCTGGGCGCGCCCAGTGCACGCCCACCAGCTGCTCGGCGAAATGCCATGGCACTCCAGAGTGCTCGGGCAAGGTTGGCAAGCAATAGGACTAGGTTATTGATAGAGGGGAGATCAAGGGACAAGGTGGTTAGGTGAGGAGACCAAGTTCACAATGCAAACAAAAACTCATGCCAAATCTGTCCATGCTCTCAAGGTGTTTGACAAAATGCCACACGCACCTAGGCTTTTCTTGGAGTGGCCAATTCTTCCAGATTGAGGTCTCTTTGGATGCACAAGAGGGTGGTGAGGTTAGTTTGTACAAAGCACAAACTTGTTAGTGCAAGTTTTGCAAAACTTCAATTCTGGACAGGAGGTAAATGGCATCATCTCATGAACCAAAAGTGTTCCAATGGTTGCAAGCTCCTGGACTTAGGGGTTTTCTAGGGTGGTCTAAGGGTAGGAAAAAGGATCAAGGGCAATAGAGCAAGCAAAAATATGGTTGCTGTGCAAACCATCAAGTTGGACCAGTATGCAAAAGAGGTTGATTCACTCATATTTTTCAAATAACATCACTGGGTTTTTGCATAAAGTTGAATCATATGCTACTACCAACATCCCATAATTTTGGTGGAGGCTAGAAAGAAATATTTAAATGGGTTGTAGTGCAAAATTGCACTCTGGACCAGAGAAGAAAATTGGGTGTAGAGCTCAAAATATTTCATGAATAAAAGATATTTTTGTATAAAAGTGATTTAAAAACATCACATGACATCTCCAAACTTTGGTTGGAATTTTAAGTGAATTTATCAAATGGTTGTAGTTCAAATATGGCCATATAACCTTGGAAAACCATTTTTCATGAAAATAAAGATCAAGCAAATTAATTATGTAATTAGTTATACTAATAAAAGAAGAGTTTTTCTTGATAGGTTAAACATGTCCAATAACATATTTGAAAAGTTTTCACTTTGGGGAAAAACTCCATAATAACAAGGGAGAAAATGGTTCAAAAATCAAAAGGGAGCCCAGAAAATAAAAGTTTTAATTTCCTGGCAAAATTTTAATTTATTAAAACAAGGTCAAAATTTTGGGGTGTCACAACACTACCCCCCTTAAGAAAAATCTCGTCCTCGAGATTTGATAAGGGTTGTTTTCGAAAGTATCTTTCCTGTTAGTTGAAATCAAAAAGCTTACTCATAGCACAACTTGTGTGGTCGGGGTTGGTTTTTGGTAGCTACGCTCCAAGTAAAATGCAACCGTTCACCGACATACTCAAGCATGGTTATAATTAAAAATCAGGGAGCTCAAGCAAACAGCATTCAATCATGGCGACACACAATTACAGGGCGTGGCCGTACTAAGGCTCGGTACTAATCGAGTAAATTAGTCTACCTCGTTCATATCCAAGCGGGTGTGCCTTGCGGATGTCGAGGCTTCCCCATCGGCTTCGCCGTCGGGGCTAGCGGGAGGGGGTTGAGGAACTGCAGGGTCGGGGTAGCGATGATGACCGTCGCGGGGATTGTTGGCCACAATCCCGTTGGAGTGTGTTCCCAAAAGGCGACGAAGCGCCTCTGGGGTCATCAAAGCACCTTGGTTGATGGTTGGGGCTGACCTCAAGGTCTCGATTGGTTGTCCAAACAGCACGACTGGGTTGTCGGCGTTGGGCTCATCTTCTCTTCTTACCGGGGCTCGGCGAATCAGTTCTTCATGAGCCGTGATCAGATCAAGAGTGATTTGATCGAACAGTCCTTCTAGTGCATTTACATAGCGCACCAGATGCAACAATGCAGGATCTGTCTCGTGGTCTCCGTTGACAACTCGGGGTGGCCTACCGTATCCGTCACGGCTGGGGTAGTAGTAGAAGGAGCGACAGTTAACTCTGGGCGACAAGTGCCGGAGTTGAACTATGGCTTCTTGAGCAGCGAGTTGGATGGCTTGTGGCTCGAAGGAAGTTGTCCTTCTGGTGAACCTGTAGGGGCGTTCTGGCTATAGACCCCTACCATAGACATGCACAGTGGCCCAAAATTGGCGGCTCTCACCGCTCATGGACCCTTGGTACACAACATATTCTGGGGGCTCTTCTAATGCGAAGGCACGGCGGGTGAGGTTTGCTAGCACGGTCACAAAACCTCCAAGGTTGGTTGTTGTGGTCTCATTGTGAACAATGGGGCCAGGCATTTTAGCTCGGTTTGGGTAGAGGCTGTGCTGTGTTGGGTTGAGGCTAGCCTGCCCTTTTATAGAAAAGGGGACGGAGTCTTCCTTCGCACGCTTGCGAAAAAGACTATTCAGGATTCGGTGACTGGCGCATGATCGACAGGTTAGGCTAATAGGTTGGGCACCGACTGCCAAAAGGTGTCGTGTCACTGTATGGCTATCTTACACGAGAAGCTTAGCCGGGGTTTGGTTAAGGTTTGGTGGGTTGGTTTTTCCTAGGTTTTCGACCTGGCTAAGATAGGATTAGCCAATGGTCAGCCTGGCTCTGATACCAAGTTTGTCAGGACCGGATTTTCGGGATATAATTTCTAGAAAATGGCCCTTGTGCTCACCAGCCCTAGGATTACTGTTAGCTGATGAGGCACCAACTTGATACAGAAGCTCCAAGCAAAAATACATAATATGTAGTACAAGACCATTCTGGTCTATGAGTACAACAAAAGGGTTTCTAGTGGTTGACGGCGGAAGCGGTTTGTGGTTCACCATGGTCTATGGGACTCCATTTCCCACAGGAACAGCTGACCAGGTTAACTCCTATCTTCGCGAGGCTGCTATTACCGCTGCTCAGGTTCCGAGGCTGTCCTCGCAAAGCTCCTCTCCAAGCAACCAATCTGGCCAAGACAATAGCCAGGGACAAGCCAGTGAGTACTTTTGAATGTACTCGCAAACATTATGAACACAGGTATAATATAGCAAACGATAATCATACTCTGAAAACATTCTATAATCACAACGTCAGTCATGAAAATAAAATCCCCGATGCATGCAAGCAGGTCATTATATGCAACAGGAATATGTAATGATGGAATAGTAATAAAATGCACCGATTGGATGTCTGAAACGACGTCTCGAAAGGATAGTAAAAGTGAGCATGCCTCAGTCGGGCGTCTGAGCGACACCACATAAAGGGCTTATAAGGTAAATAAATAACAGGCATGCCATAGTCAGGCGTCTGAGCGACACCACATAAAGGGCTTATAAGGTAAATAAATAACAGGCATGCCACCGTCGGGCGTCTGAGCGACACCACATAAAGGGATTATAAAATGAATAATTAACAAGCATGCCACAGTCGGGCGTCTCAGCGACACCACATAAAGGGCTTATAAATTGAATAAATAATCACTGTGAATATCCGGGAGGTAGAACCATCCCAGGGATATTCATTACTTCAAATAATATACTTGGTTAGTCCACTACAATAATAATCTTAACATTCATATATCACGAGTAAAAAAGGCATATGTTCTGGTTTAACAGTTTCACCTCCAAAGACCGACACTAAGACCGACACTTGACCCATCCCAGACTGTAGTCCTTAACCATGGACACGGCTATTCAAATAGGTATAATATCTCTGCAGAGGGTGTACTCTTTACCCACGAGTAACGGATTTCTTTAGTCCATCGGAACTAATTTCGTCTATGGTCTTTTAGTCGAAAACACGCCTGACTTGCACACACCAGCTTTTACTCGTGTCTGGAATCACCCATGACACATGTTAAGCAAAACTCTAAGTGGGGAGGCTACAACCTCGCGTAGCATGGGATCAAATTTCTATCGCGCGCTCTAAGGGGTGGCCTCCCCTCTCGGTCCTAACCGAAAACACCCATGCTCCCGGACCAGGTGGCATGCCTACCGGATGCATCCGATATCTTCCACCATGGCCTCTCTATACGGTGTGTGCCAAGACAAGGGTTAACAACTTACTGAACCATACCCTACCTACGGCAGGGACCAGTGGCAGCACGAAACAAGTATAGGGGTTACCGGAACAAGACTCGATCTACGGCCGACTCAGGAGGCTTAAATATTCCCTGCATGATATGTATAGCAAAATTAATTCAACTAACAGAATCACCACTCATTTTACCTTACTATGCCACACCGGACATAACCGTCCCGACGGAGACCGGAGACAAGCTCACGCCTACCCAAGCAGAGGCTTTCCCGGATTTCTTTCCGGCATGCATGCAAGGCACACGAGGTTGATTACCATCACAAGTATATTCACTTCCAACAGCAAGGAAGTCTCCAATAATGCATTATGCAAAATATCGTGTCACCACAAAAATAACGGGTCCTTCATATCGAGGGGGGTGTTATAGTCAATTTACTATCACACCCAAAATATTATGCCAGGGTTCAGGATGCTTGCCTTCAAGGTGTGGAGAGGTGGGGGTGCTCTCCAAAACTTTTGAAAGTTTTCTCCTTCTTCAAATCCTATTTTTGAAAATATTCAAACAACGCATACTTTAAAAACAGTACAAAAAATTGTTTGGGAAATTTTTGAAATAAATATGAAAATAAACTAAACATTATTTAGGTGTGCCATTGCTCAGTATAAATACTACGCCTCTCACGACATTGCTATCTCCTCCCCCTCACGTTCACGTTCATCGCTATCTCCTCCCCCTCCCTCTCATGTCGACCACCATGGCATCGCCCCTCCCAAGCCCTAGGCGCCCCTCGCTGCACCGCACAGACGGTCATGCATCGTCGTTCCGTTCCTCGCCGCCACTAGTCGAGGAGGACGCGTCGGTGTTCCGCTCCTCGCCGCGATGTGACGCGTCACCGTTCTGTTCATCGCCGTAACTAGTCTAGGAGGACGCGTCAGTGTTCCGCTCCTCCCCGCGACATGTCGAGGTGGACGCGTCGGTGTTCCCTATCTCGCCAGCACCCGCGTTGGAGGACGCGTTGGTCGCCGCTGGTCGTTGCTGATCCACTCGGAGGACCAGGTCTCCCTCCTGAAATGCTCGACCTCTCACGTTTCTAGCATGGAACCGACGACGAGCTTGCTGATAAATAGTCGACCTGATCAGGGCCATCTCTCTCTCTCCTCTTCTAGAAGATCAATAACATCTTGTCGGGCTTGTTATGCTTCTGCCTTTGAGAAAAGTTCCACTCGTGGGGCATTGTGAAGTAAATCAGTCGACAACACAGCTTCGGCTCCATAGACCATGAAGAAGGGAGTCCGGCCAGTCGACCGATTTGGCGTTGTTCTCAGACCCCACAGTACTGATGGTAACTCATCTACCCAGGCACCAGCCGCATGCTTGAGGTCACGCATCAATCTGGGCTTCAACCCTTCGAGGATCAAACCATTTGCTCTTTCTGCTTGTCCATTCGACTACGGGTGAGAGAATAAAGCGTAGTCGACCCGGGTGCCTTGGGAAGCACAGAAAGCTTTGAACTCATCTGAATCAAAGTTTGAACCGTTGTCTGTGATGATGTTGTGCGGGACTCCATATCTGAATGTTAACTCTCTGACGAAGCTGACGACGGTACCCGAGTCGAGGTTCTTGATGGGTTTGGCTTCAATCCATTTAGTGAACTTGTCGACTGCAACAAGCAGGTGGGTGAAGCCACTTCTACCGGTCCTCAGAGGTCCAACCATATCCAACCCCCAAACAACAAAGAGCCAGACGAGTGGAATGGTCTTCAAGGCTGACGCAGGCTTATGAGACATGTTGGAGTAGAACTGACATGTCGGTATGCTTTGGACACAATTGTCTGAGAGGACGCATGGTGACCACAGGTCCCCGAGTGGATGTCATCGAGAATCATTCGACCTTCCTCTGGCGTGATGCACCGCTGAGCGACTCCAGTAACACTCTCTCTGTAAAGTTGTCCACTTATTATGGTGAAGGCTTTGGATCGACGGACAATCTGACGTGCTTCATCTTCATCTTCTGGAAGCTCTTTCCTGAGAATATACGCGATATACGGCACTGTCCAATCAGGAATGACGACAAAAACTTCCATGAATAAGTTGACCACGACTGGGATTTCAACTTCAATCGGATCAGTAGAACTCTTAGGCTGTGGGGGCTCTTCCGTGAAGGGATCCTCTTGAACTGATGGTGTGTGAAGATGTTCCAGGAACACATTGCTGGGAATGGGCTCCGGCTTGGAACCTATCTTTGCCAGGTCATCCGTTGCCTGGTTCTTCAGTCGGGGAATGTGGTGGAGCTCTGGCCCTTCAAAACTTCTTTTCTAACTTTCTCACTGCATTGCAATAGCCAGTCATGGCTAGGCTCCCGACGTCCCACTCTTTCATCACTTGATTGACCACCAAATCTGAGTCACCGTAGGCCATTAGGCGACGGACACCGAGTGAAATGGCCATACGCAACCCATACAGAAGTGCCTCGTATTCAACTTCATTGCTGGAGGAATCAAAGTGAATCTGAAGGACATAACTGAGTTTGTCACCTCGCAGGGATACCAGGACTACTCCAGCACCAGAACCATTCAGCATCTTGGATCCATCAAAGAACATAGTCCAATGTTTCGAGTGAACTTGAGTCGGTTGCTGCTGTTCAATCCACTCGATGAGGAACTCTAATATTGCTTGGGACTTGATTGCTTTCTTTGCCTCAAACTTGATATCCAAGGGAAGGAGTTCAATCACCCACTTAGCCACTCAACCAGTTGCATCTCTATTGTTCAGAATTTCTGACAATGGAGCATCACTGATGACCATGATCGAGTGATCTAAGAAATAATGTGCAACCTTCTTCATTGTCAAGTAAATTCCATAGACAAGCTTCTGGTAATGCGGATATCTTTGCTTGGACGGAGTTAAGACTTCAGAAATATAGTACACTGGGCGCTGAACCTTGTAGGCTTTACCTTCTACTTCCCGCTCAACCGTGAGTACTGTACTTACGACTTGTCCAGTGGCTACAATATAAAGCAGTAAAGACTCTTTGCTGATTGGAGCAGCAAGCACCGGCTGGGTGGAAAGCAGGGTTTTGAGCTCTGCAAACGCTGCTTTAGCTTTAGGAGTCCACTCGAACTTATCAGAATTCTTCATCAATCGGTAAAGTGGCAATGCCTTTTCACCGAGACGAGAGATGAATCGACTCAAAGCGGCCAAACAACCAGTAAGCTTCTGAACGTCGTGTATGCGCACAGGGCGTTTCATTCGGAGTATTGCACCAACTTTCTCTGGGTTTGCATCGATCCCATGTTCGAAAATGAGGAAACCGAGTAACTTTCCACCTGGAACTCCGAATGTACACTTCGATGGATTAAGCTTGATATCATATCTTCTTAGGTTGGCAAAGGTTTCGGCGAGGTCAGTCAACAGGTCGGAAACTTTATGTGACTTAACCACGATGTTATCCATGTATGCTTCCACATTCCGACTAATTTGAGTGAGCAAGCACTTATGTATCATGCGCATGAATGTGGCACCAGCATTCTTGAGACCAAAGGGCATAGTGACATAGCAAAAGCACCGGAATGGGGTGATAAAAGCTGTTTTTATTTCGTCGGGTCCATACTGTCGGATTTGATGGTACCCGGAATATGCATCCAGAAAGGACAATCGCTCACATCCCGCAGTTGAGTCGACTATCTGATCGATGCGGGGGAGAGGGAAGTGATCTTTCGAGCAGGCCCGATTGATATGCTTGAAGTCAATACACATACGGAGTGAATCATCTTTCTTGGGGACCATGACGACATTGGTGAGCCACTCGAAGTGGTAAATCTCTCAGATGAACTCAGCCGCCAGAAGCCGAGCCACTTCCTCGCCAATTGCCTTTCTTTTCTCCACGATGGACTGTCAGAGATGCTCTTTGACAGGTTTCGCTTTTGGGTCGACTCGCAAACGGTGCTCAGCCAGCCCCCTGGGTACACCTGGCATGTCAGAAGGTTTTCATGCGAAGACGTCCCAGTTCTCAGGGAGGAACTGGATGAGTGCTTCTTCCTATTTGTTGTCAAGTGTTGTTGAGATATGAGTCGGAGCAGCATTGGGATCAGTCAGGTGAATATGAACTGACTTTGTTTCACCAGTCTGAACCAGGCTTCTTAGCTCTCAAAAAATCACTCGGATCTGCAGTCTTCTTGTATTCTTCCATTTCTACTGCTGCCATTTGTTCATCAGCAATCTTCGAGCCCTTCTGGAGGCACTCTTCTGCTCGTAGCCGATTACCAGTGACTGTGATCACGCCCCTAAGGCCAGGCATCTTGAGCTTGAGATACACGTAACACAGTCGAGCCATGAAACGAGCATATGCAGTTCTGCCTAGGATAGCATGATAAGCACTGTGATAATCTACCACCTCAAACATCAACTTTTCCTTACAGTAATTCTTTGAATCACTGAAAACCACGTCAAGAGTGATCTGGCTGAGTGAATCAACTTTCTTTCCAGGGATAACTCCGTGGAACCGCATATTGCTCTTAGCTGAGTTTGGACATTGCAATGCCCATCCCACGAAGGGTCTCAGCATACAAAATGTTCAAACCACTGCCGCCATCCATCAAGACTTTGGTCAATCGGGTGCCCCCAACGACCGGGTCAACCACCAACGCTTTCCTCCCGGGGGTGGCAACGCGCGGCGGGTGGTTGGATTGGTCAAATGTGATGGGAGTCTTTGACACTTCAGATACATCATCGTTGTCGGAGCAACCATGTTTACCTCCTTGTTGATGACTTACAGTCGACTTTTGCTTTCAATGTCAGCAAAAATCACCAAAGTGGAATTGACATTGGGAAATCCATCATCATCCTCTTCCTTGTCCTCATCCTTATCAGATTCCTTCTCTTCTCACTGGGTTGCTTTTCTCGGAACTGCTGTATAAGGACTCGACACTGCCGAGTGGTATGCTTGGGATAAATCAGATTACCCTCTTCATCTTTCTTGATGTGAATGTGACATGGCAAATCCAACACATCGTTTCCTGCTTGATCTTTCACCTTCTTGGGGATCCAAGGCCCTTTAGGCTTTCCCTTAAATTTTCCTTGGGTCGCGACTGCAACCTCTCCAGGACCTGCAGGCTCTGCTTTGCACTTTTGCTCCCGATTGGAATTACCTCCTCCAGTGTCCTGGCCGACTGGTTTGCTCTTACCGCTGCGGAGTCGGTCTTCTTCTTCACCATTCACGTAACGAGTGGCTATTCCCATCATTCGGGTCAGGGTCATGTCCCCTGTCTAACCGAATTTCAGGTTAAGCTCCCGATACCGAACACCCTCCTTGAAGGCGCAAACTGCTTGGTGTTGAGACACATTCTCCATAGTGTGATGCAAATTGGTCCACCTCTGGATGTAATCCCTCAAAGTTTCATTCGGCTTTTGCATGTAATGCTGCAATTCCGCCAACCCTGCAGGTCGCTTGCATGTGCCCTCGAACGTTCTGAAAAACACTCAAGCTAACTCGTCCCAGTTGAATATACTGCCCGGAGCCAACTGATTCAACCAAGCTCTAGCTGACCCTTCAAGCATCAGGGGAAGGTGCTTCATGGCCACCTCATCGTTTCCACCACCGATCTGTACAGCCACTCAGTAATCTTCGAGCCAAGTGTCGGGCTTCGATTCACCAGTGAACTTACTAACTCCAGTCGCCAACCTGAAGTTGGGAGGGATCTCTGCGGCTCTGATGGCTCTGCTAAAACACTCGGGGCCGGAAACATGCACTCTGCTTCCAGTCGGGCGATCTTTGTCCTGTCCCTCTCTGTGTGCTCGGTTCCTGTCGACCAGACCTTGCACCAAAATTGACCTAGCATCAAACCATGGCTCTTTGGGGTCAACTGGCCTCCTCTGTTCCTCACTGTACGGGCGCCTATCATCATAATGTTCGGGCCATATGATCCGCCTCTCAGAGGAGGCGTAAGCACTCGATGGCAGTCATCACGATCAAGCCGATGATCGTACTACTCTTGGCGATGCCCACGTCTCTCACGCCGCGGAGGCGATCTTGGGTTGTGAGCCGACTGGACTGTGTCAGCCACCACAAATCTGCTATGGATTCTGTTATGGGACTGAGACACTGCTGTGTTTTGCTCTCCTGCTGCCCGGAGCAACGCTCTGATATGCATCAAACCTCTTCCAGCCACTGATTGGGACGGCTGAATAGACTCTGCTATACGTGTTGCAGCTGTAAGATTCTAAATCAGAGTGCGGTATACCATTGGTTCAGGCGGGAACAGTTGTCGCTGTCGTCGACTGGACTCGGGGATCTGCCGCCGAGCACGTTCATCGAGTGCATGCTGAAGGTTCTCTAGTCGAGTGCGCTCAGCCAAAGTGGCCAAGCATGCCGCCTCCGAGGCCCGAGCCTCAGAGGTCTCTCCAATAATGGGCGTGTGGAGAGCCTCCACGTTGCGGCGGTGAAGTTCCTCCCTCTGCTGAGAAGAGAAGGTTTCGGGGTGGTACTCTTCGTGAACGTGCGACGGATCACCGCCACCGTCACCGCCGCCGTAGCGACGCATGCCGGGCGGGCTGCGCAGCGTTTCGACCATCAGGACTTCCGCCGCAGGGTCACTGCTGTCGTACTCGGATAGCGTCTCGACGGAGCTAGTCGAACATGCCGTAGAGAGATTCGTCGGGCTCGATTTCTGTGCCTTGATGGGTGGCCGACTAACGTGCCACTGCACGCTTTACCCACCGCTGAAGCCGCGAGCAGCAGGATCACTTGCGACGGCGAACAGCAGGGAGCGAAGACACCACGAGAGCCGACCGATGCTGGGTCGACGGCTGCCGCAGAAGGACGCCGCAAACGCACGCGCGAAAGTGCATCGCCCCGCGGACGGGGAGCGCCTCGACAAACTGAAGTAGTCAATAGAACATTGTCTACTATGCTTTGGGCTGTTTTGAAGAATAATAAGAAAATGTGGGAAGAATGCTTGCCTCATATTGAATTTGCTTATAATCGTTCGTTGCATTCTACTACTAAGATGTGCCCTTTGGAAATTGTGTATGGTTTCCTATCTCGTGCACCCATTGATTTGTTGCCTCTTCCATCTTCGGAGAAGGTTAATTTTGATGCTAAACAACGTGCTGAATTGATCTTAAAAATGCATGAGTTAACTAAGGAAAACATTGAGCGTATGAATGTTAAATATAAACTTGCTGGAGATAAGGGTAGAAAACATGTTGTCTTTGCACCTGGAGATCTTGTTTGGTTACATTTGCGTAAGGATAGGTTTCCTAATTTGCGCAAATCAAAGCTAATGCCACGTGTTGATGGTCCATTTAAGGTGTTAGAGAAAATAAATGATAATGCATATAAACTTGAGCTGCCTGCAGATTTTGGGGTTAGTCCCACTTTTAACATTGCAGATTTGAAGCCTTATTTGGGTGAGGAAGATGAGCTTCCGTCGTGGACGACTTCATTTCAAGAAGGGGAGGATGATGAGGACATCAATACCATTGTTACACCCACAGCCCCTACTGTTACATATACTGGACCAATTACTAGAGCTCGCGCACGCCAATTAAATTACCATGTACTTTTGTTTCTTGGTAATGATTCTAATGTTCATGAGAATATGATACTGCCTAAATTGGATACATTTGTTTTGCTTACAAATGAAGGGCCTAGCTTGGAGAAGGATGAACATTGGAGAAAGAACACGCATGCAGTTGATGGCATGCGCAAGGGGATCAAGAACGGAGTTACAAGTGATGATTTCAGGACTTTGAAGCCACCATAAGGAGTGCATGAAGCCTTGGACGAAATATACAAGATGCCACTTCATAATATTCGTCCATAGGCTATTCTAGGTGCTGCGTCACCTTATTATTGGGCCAGGCCCATGTAATTTCAAAATACTTAAGTATAGGCTATTTTTAGAGTCCGTATGTGTGGGGAAACAAGAGTTAGGGTTGGTTTCGGACCCCACCCTCAAGGGCCACGAAATTCCCTCCTCTTCCTCCATATATACAACCCTTAGGGCGTCGTTTAGACTTTGGGTTTTGTTTAGATTAAAAGTTCGCCATAGCTGCAACTTCGCGTACTTCGTTTGTGTTCAACGACCAGACCAAGGCGTCACAGAACCCCACCTTCATTAATAAAGCTTTCCTCTTTTATTCGCAATATCCAGATTGCAATCTTAGTTTCTTGCTTGTTCTTCGTTTGCTCGTAGGAAATAGACCCTCGTGGTCAGGTTGATCGTGCTCCAGCGTGGTCAATAACCCCTCGGAAGTTGGTTTAGCGATTGCTAAGGTGCGACGTCTTCGCACGTTCGTAGTCGGATTGTCAAAGTCGACTCCCACAGAAAACGATTGCTATCTCATCAAAACATCGGGACACCTCTGCCTCTATCAAGTGGTATCAGATTTCCAGGTTGCTCGGTGAGATTTTACAGTTTTTCGTAGATTAGATCGAGTTTGTTCTTCATACCTAACGTCCATGAAAAAGCCACAAAAAATTAGGGTTAGTTCATCATATCCGAACCAATCTGAGCCTTTGCATAATCTTTTTAGGGTTTTTGCTTTGTTGAATTTGCGGTTGCATCGTCATGTCAAGTTGCTGGTCTTAGAGTCTAGTCGTTTAGAGTTTCGAGTTCTGGTCATAAGTTGTCACGCCGCCGCCGCACCATCATCATCGCCTTGCCATCTACCACCATTGCTTATCCGCCACCGCTCTGAATCCGTATCCATATACCACCACCAATCCGTATCCATATACCGCCACCACTACCATATACCACCACCGCTGCCATATACCACCACCATATATCCACCACCAATCCGAGTTCTTCTCATATTAGGTTTGTTTTCGAGATCCGTCTAAATTCCGATTCGTGTTTCCTTGCCTGCGTAGGTCTCGGAAAAAAAAAGTCTGGAGACCCCCGGGCAGTTTTTAGGCCAAAATTTCGGCGACCGAAAATATTTTTTTCCTATCCTATTTTTAGGCTGTATCGAGTCTTTTGAGACACTCGCCATCATAATTATTTTTGGTCGCACTTTTTCGTCATCGCTGCCCTGATTTCCGAAAAAAAATTGTCAAAAAAATTCCGTACCCATCTTGTCAGTTTGACCTGGGAAGAGTTTTGAGACACTCGCCATTATAGTAATTTTTCGCAAAAAAAAAAGAGGAGCGCAAAAAAAAGAGCGCAAAAAAAACAGAGCGAAATTTTTTTCCAGAGTGTGCTTTTCCCTTGTTTCCGTGTAGCGTCGTGATTTTGTTAGTGTTCTAGGCTCGCGTCTCTAGCACGGTCTAGCCTAGGACCAGCACAGTACCGTCGTTGAGCGTTTATTCAACTTTGCATCTCTGAATTGATTATTGCTGATCCTTTTTGCTACCATATTATAAGCCTTCCTAGCTCCACATACATCTACGTCGTGCGTTTGACTCTCCCTGGTAATCGCTCTATCCAAGCGTTGAGAGTTTTGACTAGGACGGCTGCCGATCACCGCCTGCTGTTGGGTAAGAACTGGTAAGAATTTGAGATTTGCTTAACAGATTTGTGACTGACCACCACACCACCACCACCACTTCCTAGTAGTCTGTAGAATCATATTCTTGTGTGTTTCTATTGCTGCTAACCATGGCAGGATCACAAGCCGACGAGACTGACTGGGAGAACATGACAAACAAAGCGTTACATGATAAGTTTCAACAAATGATGAGTGGACCGGTGGAAAATGTGCTAAATAGATTTGAAGAGGCCATGGAGAAGATAGATGGCATTGAGAAGGCGTTCGAAACAAAGCTCGATAACAAGTTTAATGAATTGCTCGCACGTCTACCACCACCACCACCGGCTGCACCTAACGCACCTCTACAACAGCAACAACGACTACCTCCACATCGCGAAACAGCCCTCCGCCGAGCGACCCGTGTCCCTCTTCAGCCTGGCCAAGCTACTGGTGCTGCTGCTGATACTTCTGTGGCTCCTGCTGCTGATGTGGGGGAGGATGATTATGTGGGATATTACGAGGATGAGGTTTGTTGGGGAACGTAGTAATTTCAAAAAAAATCCTACGCACACGCAAGATCATGGTGATGCATAGCAACGAGAGGGGAGAGTGTTGTCTACGTACCCTCGTAGACCGAAGCGGAAGCGTTGACGCAACGTAGTGGAAGTAGTCGTACGTCTTCCCGGTCCGACCGATCCAAGCACCGTTACTCCGGCACCTCCGAGTTCTTAGCACACGTTCAGCTCGATGACGTTCCCCGGGATCCGATCCAGCAAAGCTTCGGGGATGAGTTTCGTCAGCACAACGGCGTGATGACGATGATGATGTTCTACCGACACAGGGCTTCGCCTAAACACTGCAACGATATGATCGAGGTGGAATATGGTGGAGGGGGGCACCGCACACGGCTAAGGAACGATCGCAATGATCAACTTGTGTGTCCATGGGGTGCCCCCTGCCCCCGTATATAAAGGAGCAAGGGAGGAGGGGGCGGCCGGCCTAGAAGGGGCGCGCCAAGGGGAGTCCTACTCCCACCGGGAGTAGGACTCCTTCTTTCCTAGTCCAACTAGGAGAAGGGGGAAAGGAGGGAAGTGGAGAAGGAAGGGAGAGGGGGGCCGCGCCCCAAACCCCTTGTCCAATTCGGACTGGGCTTGGGAGGGGGCGCGCCACCTCCTGGCTCCTTCCCACTAAAGCCCATTAAGGCCCAATACTCTTCCCCGTATTCCCGTAACTCCCCGGTACTCCAAAAATACCCAAACCACTCAGAACCTTTCCGATGTCCGAATATAGTCGTCCAATATATCGATCTTTACATCTCGACCATTTCGAGACTCCTCGTCATGTCCCCGATCTCATCCGGGACTCCGAACTCCTTCGGTACATCAAAACTCATAAACTCATAATATAACTGTCATCGAAACCTTAAGCGTGCGGACCCTACGGTTCGAGAACAATGTAGACATGACCGAGACACGTCTCCGATCAATAACCAATAGCGGGACCTGGATGCCCATATTGGCTCCTACATATTCTACGAAGATCTTTATCGGCCAGACCGCATAACAACATACGTTGTTCCCTTTGTCATCGGTATGTTACTTGCCCGAGATTCGATCGTCGGTATCCAATACCTAGTTCAACCTCGTTACCGGCAAGTCTCTTTACTCGTTCCGTAATACATCATCTCGCAACTAACTCATTAGTTGCAATGCTTGCAAGGCTTAAGTGATGTGCATTACCGAGAGGGCCCAGAGATACCTCTCCGACAATCGGAGTGACAAATCCTAATCTCGAAATATGCCAACCCAACATCTACATTTGGAGACACCTGTAGAGCTCCTTTATAATCACCTAGTTACGTTGTGATGTTTGGTAGCACACAAAGTGTTCCTCCGGCAAACGGGAGTTGCATAATCTCATAGTCATAGGAACATGTATAAGTCATGAAGAAAGCAATAGCAACATACTAAACGATCGGGTGCTAAGCTAATGGAATGGGTCATGTCAATCACATCATTCTCCTAATGATGTGATCCCGTTAATCAAATGACAACTCATGTCTATGGCTAGGAAACATAACCATCTTTGATCAACAAGCTAGTCAAGTAGAGGCATACTAGTGACACTCTGTTTGTCTATGTATTCACACATGTATCATGTTTCCGGTTGATACAATTCTAGCATGAATAATAAACATTTATCATGAAATAAGGAAATAAATAATAACTTTATTATTGCCTCTAGGGCATATTTCCTTCAAGGTTGATCAACATCAGAACTATGTGCAACCACCAGCACCACAACCATCAGGTCGTCCACATGCAAATAATGGCAATGTTAGGGCTCCCCCTCAGGTACGAGATCATGACCATCTCCTTAAACTGAAATTGAATATTCCATCATTTGAGGGTAGATATGTTCCTGATATATATCTTATTTGGGAGTTAGAAACTGAACAACGATTTACATGTTTACAATATCCTGAGGAGAGACGTGTTCCTGCTGATGTTTGTGCTTTCACTAGCTTTGCATGTGTTTGGTGGTCTGAGCATTGTAGATTATATCCTGTTCCAGCTACTTGGGCTGCTTTGAAAACTGCTATGCGTACTCGTTGGGTTCCACCATATTATCAACGTCAATTACTTCAAAAATTGCAGCGCTTAAGACAAGGAAAAAATTCGGTAGAGGAATATTATCAGGAATTACAAACTGGCTTGATTAGATGTGGTATTGTTGAGGAGAATGAAGCTATGCTTGCACGTTTTCTGGATGGATTAAATAGAGAGATTCAGACCATTCTAGACTATAAGGATTATAATAATATCACTCGTTTATTCCATCTTGCTTGTAAAGCTGAACGTGAAGTGCAGGATCGACAGGCATTGGCGCGAACTAACTTTTCTGCAGGTCGACCTTCATCATGGACACCACGTGCATCATCTACTTCCACACGTTCTGGTACACCGGCACCTCCGTCGGCTGCCACCTCCAACCGTGATACAATAAAGCAGGCACAGTCACCACTATCTGCCAAGAGCACACCTTCTGGGCCTGCAAAGAGCTCTTCTTCATCCATGGCATCAACAGGGCAAACACATGATATTATTTGTCGATGTTGCAAGGGTGGAGGTCATTATGCGAGAGAATGCCCATCTAAGCGTGTGATGATTGTTACTGAGGATGGTGGGTATGAGTCCGCTAGTGACTATGATGAGGAGACTTTGGCTCTTATTACACATGAAGAACACGGTGGAGATGATTTTGATCATGAGACGCAATACATGGCTGCTGAAGATGCTGACAGGTATGAATGTTTAGTTGCTCAACGTGTTTTGAGTGTGCAGGTTACACAAGCTGAGCAAAATCAGAGGCATAATTTGTTCCATACAAAGGGAGTTGTGAAGGAACGTTCTATTCGTGTCATCATAGATGGAGGGAGCTGCAACAACTTGGCTAGCATAGAGATGGTGGAGACGCTATCTCTCACCACAAGACCACATCCACATCCTTACTACATCCAATGGTTCAACAACAGCGGCAAGGTTAACGTAACACGTACTACTCGTGTGCATTTTAGTATCTCTACATATGCTGATTATGTTGATTGTGATGTGGTACCTATGCAAGCATGTTCCTTATTACTTGGTAGACCATGGCAATTTGATAAAAATTCTGTACACCATGGTAGAAACAATCAGTATACTCTTGTTCATAAGGATAAAAATATTACTTTGCTTCCTATGACTCCTGATTCCATTTTGAAAGATGATATTAATAGAGCTAATAAAGCAAAACAGGAGAAAAATAAGACTGGAAATCAGATTGTGGCAAAAGAATTTGAGCAACAAATGAAGCCTAGTAATAAACCATCTAGTGTTGCTTCTGAAATTAAATTGAAAAGTGCATGTTTACTTGCCACCAAATCTGATATTGATGAGCTAGATTCTAGCAAATCTGTTTGCTATGCTTTTGTGTGCAAAGAGGCATTATTTTCATTCGAGGACGTGCCTTCCTCTTTGCCCCTGCTGTCACTAACATTTTGCAGGAGTTCGCTGACGTCTTCCCACAAGACGTGCCACTGGGATTACCACCTATTCGAGGGATTGAGCATCAAATTGACTTAATTCCCGGTGCATCGCTACCCAACCGTGCACCATAGCGTACCAATCTAGAGGAGACGAAGGAGATTTGCGTCAAGTACAGGAGCTGCTCGGCAAAGGTTATATACGCGAATCTCTTAGTCCTTGTGCTGTTCCTATTATACTAGTGCCTAAAAAGGATGGTACATCGCGTATGTGTGTTGATTGTAGAGGCATTAATAATATTACCATTCGTTATCGTCATCCTATTCCTAGGCTAAATGATATGCTTGATGAATTGAGTGGCTCTACAATATTCTCCAAAGTTGATTTGCGTAGTGGATACCATCAAATTCGTATGAAATTGGGAGATGAATGGAAAACAACATTTAAAACTAAGTTTGGTTTATATGAGTGGTTAGTCATGCCTTTTGGGTTAACTAATGCACCTAGTACTTTCATGAGACTAATGAACGAAGTTTTACGTGCTTTCATTGGACGATTTTTGGTAGCCTATTTTGATGATATACTGATTTATAGCAAATCTTTGGAAGAACATTTGGAATATTTACATGCTGTTTTTAATGCTCTACGTGATGCACGTTTGTTTGGTAACCTTGGGAAGTGCACCTTTTGCACCGACCGAGTGTCTTTTCTTGGCTATGTTGTTACTCCACAGGGAATTGAAGTTGATAAAGCCAAGATTGAAGCTATTGAGAGTTGGCCGCAGCCCAAAACAGTCACGCAAGTGAGGAGTTTTCTTGGACTCGCTGGTTTCTATAGGCGTTTTGTGAGAGACTTTAGCACCATTGCTGCACCTCTCAATGAGCTTACAAAGAAGGATGTGCCTTTTGTTTGGGGTACCGCACAGGAAGAAGCCTTCACGGTATTGAGAGATAAGTTGACACATGCTCCTTTACTTCAACTTCCTGACTTTAATAAGACTTTTGAGCTTGAATGTGATGCTAGTGGAATTGGATTAGGAGGTGTGTTATTACAAGATGGCAAACCTGTTGCATACTTTTCTGAAAAATTGAGTGGGCCTAGTCTGAACTATTCTACTTATGATAAAGAATTATATGCTCTTGTTCGGACTTTAGAGACATGGCAACATTATTTATGGCCCAAAGAATTTGTTATACATTCTGATCATGAATCTTTGAAACATATTAAAAGTCAAGCTAAACTGAATCGTAGACATGCTAAATGGGTTGAATTCATTGAGACTTTCCCTTATGTCATTAAACACAAGAAGGGTACAGAAAATGTTATTGTTGATGCTTTGTCTCGTCGCTATACTATGCTTTCACAACTTGACTTCAAAATATTTGGTTTGGAGACCATCAAAGATCAATATGTGCATGATGCTGATTTTAAAGAAGTAATGCAGAATTGTAAAGAAGGAAGAACATGGAACAAGTTCGTTGTTAATGATGGTTTTGTGTTCCGTGCTAACAAGCTATGCATTCCAGCTAGCTCTGTTCGTCTTTTGCTGTTGCAGGAGGCGCATGGAGGAGGATTAATGGGACACTTTGGCGTGAAGAAGACGAGGATGTACTTGCTACACATTTTTTTTGGCCAAAGATGAGATGGGATGTTGAGCGTTTTGTTGCTCGCTGCACTACATGTCAAAAAGCTAAGTCACGACTCAATCCTCATGGTTTATATATGCCTTTGCCTGTGCCTAGTGTCCCTTGGGAGGATATATCTATGGACTTTGTTTTAGGTTTACCTCGAACAAAGAAGGGGAGGGATAGCATATTTGTTGTCGTGGATAGATTCTCGAAAATGGCACACTTTATACCATGTCATAAAAGCGACGATGCTGTTAATGTTGCTGATTTGTTCTTTCGTGAAATTATTCGCTTGCATGGTGTGCCAAATACTATTGTTTCAGACCGTGATACTACATTTCTTAGCCACTTTTGGAGATATTTATGGGCTAAGTTGGGGACTAAACTGCTTTTTAGTACTACTTGTCACCCCCAAACTGATGGACAAACTGAAGTAGTCAATAGAACATTGTCTACTATGCTTTGGGCTGTTTTGAAGAATAATAAGAAAATGTGGGAAGAATGCTTGCCTCATATTGAATTTGCTTATAATCGTTCGTTGCATTCTACTACTAAGATGTGCCCTTTGGAAATTGTGTATGGTTTCCTACCTCGTGCACCCATTGATTTGTTGCCTCTTCCATCTTCGGAGAAGGTTAATTTTGATGCTAAACAACGTGCTGAATTGATCTTAAAAATGCATGAGTTAACTAAGGAAAACATTGAGCGTATGAATGTTAAATATAAACTTGCTGGAGATAAGGGTAGAAAACATGTTGTCATTGCACCTGGAGATCTTGTTTGGTTACATTTGCGTAAGGATAGGTTTCCTAATTTGCGCAAATCAAAGCTAATGCCATGTGCTGATGGTCCATTTAAGGTGTTAGAGAAAATAAATGATAATGCATATAAACTTGAGCTGCCTGCAGATTTTGGGGTTAGTCCCACTTTTAACATTGCAGATTCGAAGCCTTATTTGGGTGAGGAAGATGAGCTTCCGTCGTGGACGACTTCATTTCAAGAAGGGGAGGATGATGAGGACATCAATACCATTGTTACACCCACATCCCCTACTGTTACATATACTGGACCAATTACTAGAGCTCGCGCACGCCAATTAAATTACCAGGTACTTTCGTTTCTTGGTAATGATTCTAATGTTCATGAGAATATCATACTGCCTAAATTGGATATATTTGTTTTGCTTACAAATGAAGGGCCTAGCTTGGAGAAGGATGAACATTGGAGCAAGAACACGCATGCAGTTGATGGCATGCGCAAGGGGATCAAGAACGGAGTTACAAGTGATGATTTCAGGACTTTGAAGCCACCATAAGGAGTGCATGAAGCCTTGGACAAAATATACAAGATGCACTTCATAATATTCGTCCATAGGCTATTCTAGGTGCTGCGTCACCTTATTATTGGGCCAGGCCCATGTAATTTCAAAATACTTAAGTATAGGCTATTTTTAGAGTCCGTATGTGTGGGGAAACAAGAGTTAGGGTTGGTTTCGGACCCCACCCTCAAGGGCCACGAAATTCCCTCCTCTTCCTCCATATATACAGCCCTTAGGGCGTCGTTTAGACTTTTGGTTTTGTTTAGAACTAAAGTTCGCCATAGCTGCAACTTCGCGTACTTCGTTTGTGTTCAACTACCAGACCAAGGCGTCACAGAACCCCACCTTCATTAATAAAGCTTTCCTCTTTTATTCGCAATATCCAGATTGCAATCTCAGTTTCTTGCTTGTTCTTCTTTTGCTCGCAGGAAATAGACCCTCGTGGTCAGGTTGATCATGCTCCGGCGTGGTCAATAACCCCTCGGAAGTTGGTTTAGCGATTGCTAAGGCGCGACGTCTTCGCACGTTCGTAGTCGGATCGTCAAAGTTGACTCCCACAGAAAACGATTGCTATCTCATCGAAACATGGGACACCTCTGCCTCTATCATGAACTCCTCAAACTACGGTCATCGCCGGAAGAAGTCCCGGTTATTGTCACTCCGGGGTTACCGGATCATAACACGTAGTAGGTGACTATAACTGGCAAGATCGGATCTAGAACATGGATATAATGATGATAACATATACGGTTCAGATCTGAAATCATGGCACCGAGGCCCAAAGTGACAAGCATTAAGCATAGCAAAGTCATAGCAACATCAATCTAAGAACATAGTGGGTACTAGGGATCAAGCTCTAACAAAACTAACTCGATTACATGATGAATCTCATCCAACTCCTCCAGCGAGCCTACGAAGGAATTACTCACTCCCGGTGGGGAGCATCATGGAATTGGCGATGGAGAAGGGTTGGTGATGACGAAGAACGAAGATCCCCCTCTCTGGAGCCCCAAACGGACTCCAGATTTGTCCTCCCGAGGAAGAACAGGGCTTGGCGGCGGCTCCGTCTCGTGGATCATGATAATTCTTTCTCCCTGATTTTTCTCTCCAAAAATAGGATTTTATAGCATTGGTTTCAGGGTCAGCGGGGCCACCAGGTGGGGATAACCCACCTGGGCGCGCCAGGAGAGGGGGGCGCGCCCTGGTGGGTTGTGCCCACCCAGGTGCCCCTCTCTGGAATGTCTTGGCTCTAGAAATTCTCTTTTATTGTATAAAAATTCCTCGCAAAGTTTCGTTCCATTCCGAGAACTTTTATTTCTACGCAAAAACAACACCATGGTAGTTCTGCTGAAAACAGCATCAGTCCGGGTTTAGTTTCATTCAAATCATGCAAATTAGAGTCCAAAACAAGAGGAAAAGCGTTAGGAAAAGTAGATACGTTGGAGACGTATCATGTACCTTCTACCAAATTGGAAAGTAGTTCATCACAAAAATCAGTTCCAGTGATTCCTACACCAATTAGTGAGGAAGCTAATGATGATGATCATGAAACTTTAGATCAAGTTACTACCGAACCTCGTAGGTCAACCAGAGTACGGTCTGCACCAGAGTGGTATGGTAATCCTGTTCTGGAAGTCATGTTAGTAGACCATGATGAACCTACGAACTATGAGGAAGCGATGATGAGCCCAGATTCCGTGAAATGGCTTGAGGCCATGAAATCTGAGATGGGGTCCATGTATGAGAACAAAGTATGGACTTTGATTGATTTGCCCGATGATCAGCGAGCCATTGAGAATAAATGGATCTTCAAGAGGAAGACGGACGCTGATAGTAGTGTTACTATCTGCAAAGCTCGAATTGTCGCAAAAGTTTTCGACAAGTTCAAGGTGTTGACTATGATAAGATTTACTCACTCGTAGCGATGCTTAAGTCTGTCCGAATCATGTTAGCAATTGCCACATCTTATGAAATCTGGCAAATGGATGTCAAAACTACATTCCTTAATGGATTTCTTAAATAAGAGTTGTATATGATGCAACAAGAAGGTTTTGTCAATTCTAAAGGTGCTAACAAAGTGTGCAAGCTCGAGCGATCCATCTATGGACTGGTGCAAGCATCTCGGAGTTGGAATTTACGCTTTGATAAGGTGATCAAAGCATATGGTTTTATACAGACTTTTGGTGAAGCCTGTATTTACAAGAAAGTGAGTGGGAGCACTACAACCTTTCTGATAAGTATATGTGAATGACATATTGTTGATCAGAAATGATGTAGAATTTTCTGGAAAGCATAAAGGAGTGTTTGAAAGGATTTTTTCAAAGAAAGACCTCAGTGAAGCTGCTTACATGTTGAGCATCAAGATCTATATATATAGATCAAGACGCTTGATAAGTTTTTTCAATGAGTACATACCTTGACAAGGTTTTGAAGTAGTTCAAAATGGAACAGTCAAAGAAGGAGTTCTTGCCTGTGTTGCAAGGTCTGAAGTTGAGTAAAGACTCAAAACCCGACCATGGCAGAAAATAGAAAAAGAATTAAAAGTCATTCCCTATGCCTCAGTCATAGGTTCTATAAAGTATGCTATGCTGTATACCAGACCTATTGTGTACCTCACCATGAGTTTGGCAAGAGGGTACAATAGTGATCCAGGAGTGGATCACTGGACAGTGGTCAAAATTATCCTTAGTGGAATAAGGACATGTTTCTCGGTTATGGAGGTGACAAAAAGTTCGTCATAAAGGGTTACGTCGATGCAAGCTTTGACACTGATCCGGATGACTCTAAGTCTTAATCTGGATACATATTGAAAGTGGGAGCAATTAGCTAGAGTAGCTCCGTGCAGAGCATTGTAGACGTAGAAATTTTGCAAAATACACACGGCTCTGAATGTGGAAGACCTGTTGACTAAACTTCTCTCACAAGCAAAACATGATCACACCTTAGTACTCTTTGGGTGTTAATCACATAGCGATTTGAACTAGATTATTGACTCTAGTAAACCCTTTGGGTGTTATTCACATGGAGATGTGAACTAACCACATAAAGACGTGAACTATTGGTGTTAAATCACATGACAATTGAACTAGATTATTGACTCTAGTGCAAGTGGGAGACTGAAGGAAATACGCCGTAGAGGCAATAATAAAGTTGTTATTTATATTTCCTTATATCATGATAAATGTTTATTATTCATGCTAGAATTGTATTAACCGGAAACTTAGTACATGTGTGAATACATAGACAAAACAGAGTGTCCCTAGTATGCCTCTACTTGACTAGCTCGTTAATCAAAGATGGTTAAGTTTCCTAACCATAGAAATGTGTTGTCATTTGATGAACGGGACCACATCATTAGGAGAATGATGTGATGGACAAGACCCATCCGTTAGCTTAGCATAATGATTGTTTAGTTTTACTACTATTGCTTTCATCATGACTTATACATGTTCCTCGGACTATGAGATTATGCAACTCCCGAATACCGGAGGAACACCTTGTGTTCTATCAAACATCACAACGTAACTGGGTGATTATAAAGATGCTCTACAGGTGTCTCCGATGGTGTTTGTTGAGTTGGCATAGATCGAGATTAGGATTTGTCACTCAGTGTATCGGAGAGGTATCTTTGGGCCCTCTCGGTAATGCACATCACTATGAGCCTTGCAAGCAATGTGACTAATGAGTTAGTTACGGGATGATGCATTATGGAACGAGTAAAGAGACTTGCCGATAACGAGATTGAACTAGGTATGAAGATACCGACGATCGAATCTCAGGCAAGTAACATACCGATGACAAAGGGAATAACGTATGTTGTTATGCGGTTTGACCGATAAAGATCTTCGTAGAATATGTAGGAACCAATATGAGCATCCAGGTTTCGCTATTGGTTATTGACCGGAGATGTGTCTCGGTCATGTCTACATAGTTCTCGAACCCGTAGGGTCCGCACGCTTAACATTCGATGATGATTTGTATTATGAGTTATGTGATTTTATGAACCGAAGTTTGTTCGGAGTCCCGGATGAGATCACAGACATGACGAGGAGTCTCTAAATGGTCGAGAGGTAAAGATTCATATATTGGAAGGTTACATTCGGACACCGGAATAGTTCAGGATGTTTCAGATGAGTTTCAGAGTACCGGGGGTTACTGGAACCCCCGCCCCCCCGGGAAGTTATTGGGCCTTAATGGGCTTTAGTGGAAAGGAGAGGAGGGCCACAAGGGAGACCGTGCGCCCCCCCCCCCCGGTGGCTGGTCCGAATTGGACTAGGAGGGGGCGGCGCCCCCCTCTTTACTTCTCCCCTCTTCCTCCTTCCGTCCTCCTAGTTGGAATAGGAAGGGGGGGCGAATCCTACTTGGACCGGGAGTCCAAGTAGGACTCTACCCTATGGCGCCCCCCTGGGTCGGCCTCCTCTTTCCCCCTCCTTCATATACGTGGGAGGGGGCACCCCAAAGGCACACAAAGTCTTCTCTTAGTCGTGTGCAGTGCCCCCCTCCATAGTTACACACCTCGGTCATATCATCGTAGTGCTTAGGCGAAGCCCTGTGCCGATAACTTCATCGTCATTGTCGCCACGCCGTCGTGCTGACAGAACTCTCCCTCGGCCTCAACTGGATCAAGAGCTCGAGGGACGTCATCGTGTTGAACGTGTGCTGAACACGAAGGTGTCGTACGTTCGGTACTTGGATCGGTTGGATCGCGAAGACGTTCGACTACATCAACCGCGTTACTAAACGCTTCTGCTTTTGGTCTACGAGGGTACGTGGACACACTCTCCTGTCTCATTGCTATGCATCTCCTAGATAGATCTTGCGTGATCATAGGTAAAAAATTTAAAATACTGCGTTCCCCAACAATTAACACCCCTGGTCATAAGATGGTTGCACCATCTCATAATTTTGGTTGTCAAGTGGGTAGTTTCCCCCATACTTATCTTGGCCTTCCACTGAGCATTTCCAAGCCTAAGATTGAGGACTTAATGCCACTGCTACAAAGGGTTCATAATAGATTGATGTGATGTTCTACTACGTTATCTTCTGGAGATAAGCTTATTCTCATCAAATCTGTGTTTACAATCTGCCTATTTACTTCATGTGCACTCTGAGGGTTCCTGTATCAGTGATAAACCAACTCAAAACAATATTCATACAATGTTTCTAGAGAAAATATGGAGAACAAGATAAAGGGCCATCACTTATTGCATGGGACAAGGTTTGTAAACCTAGAAACCAAGGGGGCCTTGGTGTGTTGGATATTAGCACCCACAATCAAGCTCTCTAATGAAGTTATTGCATAAATTCTTAAATAAGGAAAACATTCCATGCGTGTAGATCATATGGGAGGCCCACTACTCTTCATCTCGTCCTGGAGATAAATTAGTTGGCTCTTTCTGGTGGAAGGATATTTTAATGCTTCTTCCCACCTATAATCAGTTTTCAATTTGTAAAGCTGGTAGGGGAGATACTATGCTTTTCTGGTGGGATAGTCGGTGGGAGCTCCCATTCCAAACAAAATTCCCCGAACTATTCTCTTTCTCCATCTCCAAAGATGTCACTTTGCAGCATGTCTCAAATTTACAAGAGTTGGAATCTCACATTCACATGCCACTGTCACAACAAGCATATGATCAGTTCAATATACTGCAAGCTTACTTGCATGAAAGGAAAAATAGTCAAGCATCTGATCTTTGACATACCCATGGACTAAAAAGCTATTCCTCCCTATGAACATGTACAAGTTGTTGATTGGTAATGTTTAGACACATCAGATCTTCTCAAAGCTCTGTAAAACCTCATGCAGGCTTAGACATAAGATCTTTTTCTAGTTGATTCTTCATGATAAAGTGAATACCAGGAATCTGCTACACCGAAAATCTATGTACCAGGCGAATAACGGTTGTGCTTTATGCAACGAGAACATTGAGGATGTTGGGGAACGTAGCAGAAATTCAAAAAAATTCCTACGTGTCACCAAGATCTATCTATGGAGAAACCAGCAACGAGGGGAAGAAGAGTGCATCTACATACCCTTGTAGATCGCTAAGCAGAAGCGTTCAAGTGAACGGGGTTGATGGAGTCGTACTCGTCGTGATCCAAATCACCGATGACCAAGTGCCGAACGGACGGCACCTCCGCGTTCAACACACGTACAGCCCGGTGACGTCTCCCATGCCTTGATCCAGCAAGGAGAGAGGGAGAGGTTGAGGAAGACTCCATCCAGCAGCAGCACAACGGCGTGGTGATGATGGAGGAGCGTGGTACTCCAGCAGGGCTTCGCCAAGCACGTGACAGAGGAGGAGAGGTGTTGGGGAGGGGAGGGGCTGCGCCTTGGATCAGGTATGAAGTCCTCCATCTCCCCCACTATATATAGGAGGGCCAAGGGGGGGCGCCGGCCCTAGGAGATCCAATCTCCTAGGGGGGCGGCGGCCAAGGGAGGTTTCCCTCCCCCCCAAGGCACCTAGGGGTTGCCTTCCCCTTGTGGGACTCTTCCTTTAGGGTTTCCCCACACTAGGCGCATGGGCCCTAGGGGAAAGTGGCGCCCCAGCCCACTTTGGGCTGGATCCCTTCCCACTTCAGCCCATGGGACCCTCCGGGATAGGTGGCCCCACCCGGTGGGCCCCCGGGACCCCTCCGGTGGTCCCGGTACAATACCGATGACCCCGAAACTTGTCCCGATGGCCGAAATAGGACTTCCTATATATAAATCTTTACCTCCGGACCATTCCGAAACTCCTCGTGACGTCCGGGATCTCATCTGGGACTCCAAACAACATTCGGTAACCACATACAAACTTCCTTTATAACCCTAGCATCATCGAACCTTAAGTGTGTAGACCCTACGGGTTCGGGAACCATGCAGACATGACCGAGACGTTCTCCAGTCAATAACCAACAGTGGGATCTGGATACCTATGTTGGTTCCCACATGTTCCACGATGATCTCATCGGATGAACCATGATGTCGAGGATTCGATCAATCCCGTATACAATTCCCTTTGTCTAGCGGTATTGTACTTGCCCGAGATTCGATCATCGGTATCTCGATACCTTGTTCAATCTCGTTACCGGCAAGTCTCTTTACTCGTTCCGTAACACATCATCCTATAATCAACTCCTTGATCACATTGTGCACATTATGATGATGTCCTACCGAGTGGGCCCAAAGATACCTCTCCGTCACACGGAGTGACAAATCCCAGTCTCGATTCGTGCCAACCCAACAGACACTTTCGGAGATACCCATAGTGAACCTTTATAGCCACCCAGTTACGTTGTGACGTTTGGCACACCCAAAGTATTCCTACGGTATCCGGGAGTTGCACAATCTCATGGTCTAAGGAAATGATACTTGACATTAGAAAAGCTTTAGCGTACGAACTACACACGATCTTGTGCTATGCTTAGGATTGGGTCTTGTCCATCACATCATTCTTCTAATGATGTGATCCCGTTATCAATGACATCCAATGTCCATGGTCAGGAAACCGTAACCATCTATTGATCAACGAGCTAGTCAACTAGAGGCTTACTAGGGACATGGTGTTGTCTATGTATCCACACATGTATCTGAGTTTCCTATCAATACAATTCTAGCATGGATAATAAACTATTATCATGAACAAGAAAATATAATAATAACTAATTTATTATTGCCTCTAGGGTATATTTCCAACAGTCTCCCACTTGCACTAGAGTCAATAATCCAGTTCACATCGCTATGTGATTAACACTCAAGGTCACATCCCCATGTGACTAACACCCAAAGAGTTTACTAGAGTCAATAATCTAGTTCACATTACCATGTGATTAACACTCAATGAGTTCTGGGTTTGATCATGTTATGCTTGTGAGAGATGTTATAGTCAACGGGTCTGAACCTTTCAGATCCGTGTGTGCTTTACAAATCTCTATGTCATCTCCTAGATGCAGTTACCACGCTCTATTTGGAACAACTGTTCTACTATACGAATCCGGTTTACTCTAGTCAGAGCTATCCGGATAGGTGTTAAGCTTGCATCGATGTAACTCTTTACGCCGAACTCTTTATCACCTCCATAATTGAGAAAAATTCCTTAGTCCACTAGTTACTAAGGATAACCTTGACCGTTGTCCTGTGATCCATTTCTAGATCACACTTGTACCCCTTGACTGACTCATGGTTTGGCACACTTCAGGTGCGGTACACAACATAGCATACTTTAGAGCCTACGACTAAACCATAGGGGACAACCTTCGTCCTTTCTCTCTATTCTGCCGTGGTCATGTCTTGAGTCTTGCTCAATACTCACACCTTGTAACACAGCCGAGAACTCCTTCTTTGCTGATCTATTTTGAACTCCTTCAAAATCTTGTCATGGTATGTGTTCGTTTGAAAGTACTATTAAGCGATTTTGATCTATCCTTATAGATCTTGATGCTCAATGTTCAAGTAGCTTAATCCAGGTTTTCCATTGAAAAACACCTTTCAAATAACCCTATATGCTTTCTAGAAATTCTACATCATTTCTGATCAACAATATGTCAACAACATATACTCATCAGAAATTCTATAGTGCTCCCACTCACTTCTTTGGAAATACAAGTTTCTCATAAACTTTGTATAAACCCAAAATATTTGATCATCTCATCAAAGTGTACATTCCAACTCCGAGATGCTTACTCCAGTCCTTAGAAGGATTGCTGGGGCTTTGCATACTTGTTAGCATCTTTCAGGATCGACAAAAACTTCTGGTTGTATCACATACAACCTTTCCTCAAGAAAATCGTCAAGGAAACAATGTTTTGACATCCTATCTGCAAGATTTCATAAATAATGCAGTAACTGCTAACATAATTCCAACAGACTCTTAGCATCGCTACGAGTGAGAAAATCTCATCGTAGTCAACTCCTTGAACTTGTCGAGAAACATCTTAACGACAAGTCGAGCTTTCTTAATGGTGACATTTACCATCATTGTTCGTCTTCCTTTTAAAATCTATCTGTACTCAACAGCCTCACGACCATCGAGCCGTTCTGCCAAAGTCTACACTTTGTTTTCATACATGGATCCTCTCTTGGATTTATGGCCTCGAGCCATTCATCGGAATCCGGTCCCACCATCGCTTCTCCATAGCTCGTAGGTTCTTTGTTGTCTAGCAACATGACTTCCAAGACAGGATTACGTACCACTCTGAAGTAGTACGCATCCTTGTCGTCCTACGAGGTCTGGGAGTGACTTGATCCGAAGTCTCATGATCACTATCATAAGCTTCCACTTCAATTGGTGTAGGTGCCATAGGAACAACTCCTGTGCCCTGCTACACACTAGTTGAAGTGACGGTTCAATAACCTCATCAAGTCTCCACCATCCTCCCACTCAATTCTTTCGAGAGAAACTTTTCTTCGAGAAAGGACCCGATTTGAGAAACAATCCCTATTGCTTTCGGATCTGAGATAGGAGGTATACCCAACTGTTTTAGGTATTCTATGAAGATGCATTCATCCGCTTTGGGTTCAAGCTTATCAGCCTGAAACTTTTTCATATAAGCGTCGCAGCCCCAAACTTTTAAGAAATGACAGCTTAGGTTTCTCTAAACCATAGTTCATACGGTGTCATCTTATCGGAATTACGTGGTGCCCTATTTAAAGTGAGTGCGGTTGTCTCTAATGCCTAACCCATGAACGATAGTGGTAATTCGATAAGAGACCATATCCAATAGGGTGCAACTATGATGTTCGGACACAGCATCACACTATGGTGTTCTAGGCGGTATTAGTTGTGAAACAATTTCTACAGTGCCAAACTCGTAACTCAGATATTCATTTCTGTGATCATATCATAGACATTTTATCCTCTTATCACGAAGATCTTCAACTTCATTCTGAAATTACTTGAACCATTCAATAATTCAGACTTGTGTTTCATCAAGTAAATATACTCAGTATCTACTCAAATCATCTGTGAAGTAAGAGCATAATGATATCCACTGCGTGCCTCAGCACTCATTGGACTGCACATATCAAAATGTGTTACTTCCAATAAGTTGCTTTCTTGTTCCATTTTACTGAAACCGAAGCTTTCAGTCATCTTGCCCGTGTGGTATGATTTGCATGTCTCAAGCGATTCAAAATCAAGTGAGTCCAAACGGTCCATCTACATGGAGTTTCTTCATGCGTATATACCAATAGACATGGCTCACATCACTCAATCCTTTTTCAAAAATGAGTGAGTCCAAAGATCCATCAACATGGAGCTTCTTCATGCGTTTTATACCAATATGACTTACATGGCAGTGCCACAAGTAGGTGGTACTATCATTACATCTTTTGGCATGAACATGTGTATCACTATGATCGAGATTCAATAAACCATTCATTTTAGGTGCAAGACCATTGAAGGTATTATTCAAATAAATAGAGCAACTATTATTCTCTTTAAATGAACAACCGTATTGCGATAGACATAATCTAATCATGTCTACGCTCAATGCAAACACCAAATAATAATTATTTAGGTTTAACACCAATCTCGATGGTAGAGGGAGCGAGCGATGCTTGATCATATATACCTTGGAAACACTTCCAACACATATCGTCAGCTCACCTTTAGCTAGTCTCCGTTTATTCCGTAGCTTTTATTTCGAGTTACTAACACTTAGCAACCGAACCGGTATCTAATACCCTGGTGCTACTAGGAGTACTAGTAAAGTACACATTCACATAATGTATATCCAATATACTTCTATCGACAGCCTTCTCATCTACCAAGTATCTAGGGTAATTCTGCTCCAGTGGCTGTTCCCCTTATTATAGAAGCACTCAGTCTCGGGTTTGGGTTTAACCTTGGGTTTCTCCACTAGAGCAGCAGCTGATTTGCCGTTTCATGAAGTATCCTTTCTTGCCCTTGCCCTTCTTGAAACTAGTGGTTTCACTAACCATCAACAATTGATGCTCCTTCTTGATTTCTACTTTCGCGGTGTCAAACATCGCGAATATTTCAAGGATCATCATATCTATCCCTGATATGTTATAGTTCATTACGAAGCTCTAGCAGCTTGGTGGCAATGACTTTGGAGAAACATCACTATCTTTTCTGGAAGATCAACTCCCACTCGATTCAAGTGATTGTTGTACTCAGACAATCTGAGCACAAGCTCAACGATTGAGCCTTTCTCCCTTAATTTGCAGGCTAAGAAAATTCGTCGGAGGTCTTATACCTCTTGACGAGGGCACGGGCCTGAAATCCCAATTTCAGGCCTCGAAACATTTCATACGTTCCGCGACGTTTCGAAAACGTCTTTGGTGCCTCAATTCTAAACCATTTATCATTACCGAACTATCACGTAGTCATCAAAACGTGTATGTCAGATGTTCGCAACATCCACAGACCACGTTCGAGGTCCAGCACACCGAGCAATGCATTAAGGACATAAGCCTTCTACTGTCCGCATAATTGCTACTGTTAACTTTCAACAATATTTTCTCTAGGAACATATCTAAAATAGTAGAACTAAAGTGCGAGCTACGACATAATTTGCAAAGATCTTTTGACTATGTTCAGGATAATTAAGTTCATCTTATGAACTCCCACTTAGATAGACATCCCTCTAGTCATCTAAGTGATTACATGATCCGAGTCAACTAGGCCATGTCCGATCATCACGTGAGACGGACTAGTCATCATCGGTGAACATCTTCATGTTGATCGTATCTACCATACGACTCATGCTCGACCTTTCGGTCTCTTGTGTTCCGAGGCCATGTCTGTACATGCTAGGCTCGTCAAGTCAACCTAAGTGTTTCGCGTGTGTAAATCTGGCTTACACCCGTTGTATGTGAACGTAAGAATCTATCACACCCGATCATCATGTGGTGCTTCGAAACGACGAACTTTCGCAATGGTGCACAGTTAGGGGGAACACTTTCTTGAAATTTTAATGAGGGATCATCTTATTTACTACCGTCGTTCTAAGCAAATAAGATGCAAAAACATGATAAACATCACATGCAATCAAATAGTGACATGATATGGCCATCATCACTTTGCTCCTTTTGATCTCCATCTTCGGGGCTCCATGATCATTGTCGTCACCGGCATGACACCATGATCTCCATCATCATGATCTCCATCATCGTGTCTTTATGAAGTTGTCACGTCAACTATTACTTCTACTACTATGGCTAATGGTTAGCAATAAAGTAAAGTAATTGCATGACGTTTATGTTGACACGCAGGTCATAAATAAATTAAAGACAACTCCTATGGCTCCTGCCGGTTGTCATACTCATCGACATGCAAGTCGTGATTCCTATTACAAGAACATGATCAATCTCATACATCACATATCATTCATCACATTCTTCTTGGCCATATCACATCACATAGCATACCCTGCAAAAACAAGTTAGACGTCCTCTAATTGTTGTTTGCATGTTTTACGTGGCTGCTTTGGGTTTCTAGCAAGAACGTTTCTTACCTACGCAAAACCACAATGTGATATGTCAATTGCTATTTACCCTTCATAAGGACCCTTTTCATCGAATCCGATCCGACTAAAGTGGGAGAGACTGGCACCCGCTAGCCACCTTATGCAACTAGTGCATGTCAGTCGGTGGAACCTGTCTCACGTAAGTGTACGTGTAAGGTCGGTCCGGGACGCTTCATCCCACAATGCCGCCGAATCAAGATTGACTAGTAACGGTAAGCATATTGAACAAAATCAACACCCACAACTACTTTGTGTTCTACTCGTACATAGAATCTACGCAATAGACCTAGCTCATGATGCCACTGTTGGGGAACGTAGCAGAAATTCAAAAAAATTCCTACGTGTCACCAAGATCTATCTATGGAGAAACCAGCAACGAGGGGAAGAAGAGTGCATCTACATACCCTTATAGATCGCTAAGCGGAAGTGTTCAAGTGAACGGGGTTGATGGAGTCGTACTCGTCGTGATCCAAATCACCGATGACCAAGTGCTGAACGGACGGCACCTCCGCGTTCAACACACGTACAGCCCGGTGACGTCTCCCATGCCTTGATCCAGCAAGGAGAGAGGGAGAGGTTGAGGAAGACTCCATCCAGCAGCAGCACAATGGCGTGGTGATGATGGAGGAGCGTGGTACTCCAGCAGGGCTTCCCCAAGCACGTGACGGAGGAGGAGAGGTGTTGGGGAGGGGAGGGGCTGCGCCTTGGATCAGGTATGAAGTCCTCCATCTCCCCCACTATATATAGGAGGGCCAAGGGGGGGCGCCGGCCCTAGGAGATCCAATCTCCTAGGAGGGCGGCGGCCAAGGGAGGTTTCCCTCCCCCCAAGGCACCTAGGGGTTGCCTTCCCCTTGTGGGACTCTTCCTTTAGGGTTTCCCCACACTAGGCGCATGGGCCCTAGGGGAAAGTGGCGCCCCAGCCCACTTTGGGCTGGATCCCTTCCCACTTCAGCCCATGGGACCCTCCGGGATAGGTGGCCCCACCCGGTGGGCCCCCGGGACCCCTCTGGTGGTCCCGGTACAATACCGATGACCCCGAAACTTGTCCCGATGGCCGAAATAGGACTTCCTATATATAAATCCTTACCTCCGGACCATTCCGGAACTCCTCGTGGGTCCGGGATCTCATCCGGGACTCCGAACAACATTCGGTAACCACATACAAACTTCCTTTATAACCCTAGCGTCATCGAACCTTAAGTGTGTAGACCCTACGGGTTCGGGAACCATGCAGACATGACCGAGACGTTCTCCAGTCAATAACCAACAGCGGGATCTGGATACCCATGTTGGTCCCACATGTTCCACGATGATCTCATCGGATGAACCACGATGTCGAGGATTCGATCAATCTCGTATACAATTCCCTTTGTCTAGCAGTATTGTACTTGCCCGAGATTCGATCGTCGGTATCTCGATACCTTGTTCAATCTTGTTACCGGCAAGTCTCTTTACTCGTTCCGTAACACATCATCCCGTAATCAACTCCTTGATCACATTGTGCACATTATGATGATGTCCTACCGAGTGGGCCCAGAGATACCTCTCCGTCACACGGAGTGACAAATCCCAGTCTCGATTCGTGCCAACCCAACAGACACTTTCGAAGATACCCGTAGTGCACCTTTATAGCCACCCAGTTACGTTGTGACGTTTGGCACACCCAAAGTATTCCTACGGTATCCGGGAGTTGCACAATCTCATGGTCTAAGGAAATGATACTTGACATTAGAAAAGCTTTAGCGTACGAACTACACGATCTTGTGCTATGCTTAGGATTGGGTCTTGTCCATCACATCATTCTTCTAATGATGTGATCCGTTATCAATGACATCCAATGTCCATGGTCAGGAAACCGTAACCATCTATTGATCAACGAGCTAGTCAACTAGAGGCTTACTAGGGACATGGTGTTGTCTATGTATCCACACATGTATCTGAGTTTCCTATCAATACAATTCTAGCATGGATAATAAACTATTATCATGAACAAGAAAATATAATAATAACTAATTTATTATTGCCTCTAGGGTATATTTCCAATAGAGGAAACCTCCATTCATCTATTCTGAAACTGCCCATGCACACTCCACTGTTATGACCTCATTACACCACTCAAGAATAGAGGCATGCCAGTATTTGACGAGATTCAAAATGCATGCACAGAACTACCAGTAGACATTGCACTGGATATCGTCATCATGGCATGCTGGGCTACTTGGGCTATCAGAAATGATAAAATCTTCAGGTCTCGCCCACCACCAAGGGTGGATTTCACTACCTTAAGGAAGGTCTTTTGACTACTCAGATCAGAGCTAACCCAGCAAAAGCAAGCAAGTTCAAAGATTGGATTGATTCAAACTTAGTTTTGTAATATGATGATTTACTTCCCTAGAAAAGGTGTTGGCTAGGTTAGGCTCATTTGTACATTTTTTGTACCCTCTTAATTAATAAAAATACTGTAGAACGATTGTTCTACGATTTTAGGTAAAAAAATGTTTGTAATTTTTCATAATCTTTTGAAATCTGAAAATTTGAATTACTTGAATTTTGTGCTCCATGGAGCTCAAGCTCCATTAGCAATTTCCCTTTTTATCCCCTCTTTTACCTTACTTATTGGGATTACTCAATTAAAAAGTATTTCTGTACCCAATATAATCAACCTTGTGTCATATTTTACCCTTTTAAACATGTTTTGTCAAGCTGGTCCCACGTGTCGGTTCAAACATGGCGTGCCTTCAGATCAACTTGAAAATGAAAGGCTCATAACCTATAGAAATCCAGAGGAAAGTGCTGGTAAAAAGTCCGAAGAAGAAACACCAGCTTGAAATGGGTAAAATAACTCAAAAAACTTTCTTTCCGCAAAAGAAAACTCAAAGAAACTTTATCCGCCCTGTTTGAACATGCAGTACATACTAATCCTTCCGTTTTCTAATTATACGTCTTTTTAGAGATTTCAATATGGACTACATACAAATGTATGTAGACATAGTTTAGAATGTAAATTCACTTATTTTGCTCCGTATGTAGTTCATATTGAAATATCTAAAAAGACTTGTATTTAGGAACAAAGGGAGTAGAAAGAAAAAGAAGTGGTTATTGTTAGAACAAGCAAGCTCCTTTGTGCCCGGCTGCTTTTGCTAAGATGGAACGATGCGCTCGTTTTCACATCCCCAAAACCCCCTTTTGATCATTGCCCTCTTGAAACCGCGGGTTGCTTCAGCGCCAAGCCCTCCTCCCAAACCTTTTCCCCTGCCCCGAGACCAAACAAGCATCGGGCCGAGCACGGCAAAGCATCAGGAATTTTTCGGCAGGGAAATGGATGCGACCTTGCAGGACTGCTGCTGCCATAGAGCTCGGGAATTCCTGCCTGGGTTCTGAGGTCTGAGCACATACGATCTCTGAAAGTTTTGTCCACCGTTTCCCTGACTGACGGGGAAGGGAAGAGACGGCGACGACGCTGACGGGCGCGGAGCGGCCCGACATGGGGCGGCGGGGTCGTTTTCTCCGGCGAGCGAAAGGGAAAGGAGCCAGCCTGCCACCCCCGAAGCCGGTCTGGTCTGATCGGAATGACCGCGGCGCGGCCCCAGGCAGCGAGGTGACTGGCGGGAAAGCGGGCAAAAGGGACGAAAACGACCCCCCGTCCGAGCTTATCAGCTCAAGCAAAAGGAAAGAAAAGGGATTCTGGAACAACAGCAGCAGCAGCAGCATGGCCTTCAGTTCAGCTTCAGCACCACAAGTCCACAACAATCATTCCTTCAGCACAGTAGTACAATTATTTTGATAACACCAGTCACCATGGTCGAAACACGGTTGATCCGATCTCAACCAACCCAAGCCAGTCAGGTGCCACACGGCCCACCTGCTCTGGCCCCATTTTGAATGACCAGACCAATCCATTTGGCAGCAGTGGCATGGGGTTACAGCAGCATGTTCACTCCACTGATAGAGTTCAGATATGCACCATACATCCAAATTAGCAAATATGAACAAGGTGGACACATTTCTTACAGTCTAGCGTAATATGAACTTGAACCAAAAACCATCACTTGACACACACAAAAAAAACTCAGATTTACCAAGGCAAAGCCAAAGGCGACACCTGTGGACTGTGGTATCACAGGTAACCTCGCTCGCGACGGTGCGCAGAGAACACCGAGCAATGCAAGTTTGGTCTTATTCATCAACAGACAAACAAACAAACAAACAAACAAACAAACTATATGTAGAGGTGTATATTTCAAGCTCCCAGTACTTTCACCATCACCATCTTCTATATGTAGTAGTAGTAGTAGAGACTATAGTGGTGCTGCTACAGACGAGTAATGAAACCAACAACTTTTCACGACCCAAGAGCATCAAGTGAACCCAAAGTAGTAACCGATAGCTGTACACATTCCTATCTCCTCGGCAGAGCAAAGCCTCCTCCTCCTTTCCGGCAGCACCGTTCGCAAGGGCCGCGCCGTGCACCTCACCGGGCAGCTCTGGGTGCTGTGAGCAACAGAAATGAGTTCAGCGAATCAAGATGGCTGATCATGCATGTACGGCGTGAGACGACGGCCCCAGAGCATGAAAACCGTGGCGAAAACGACCGAGCACATGCACATACCTATGTTCACAGCCTCGGAGTTCTTCATCAGGCGGACGCGTTGGCAGGCTTCCTCAAACATCCTGCATAAGCATACCAGAGGTTAGGAAGTTAGGAATGTGTCGGTGTAACAAAAGTCCGGCGAGAACACTTCTCGTCATCTTCGGTTTCGAGTGGTTCGTTGCGATCCAACCGAGATAAAAGATAACGAAGAACTTGACGAGGGCCAGACCACCAAACTATCTGGAACCCACACAAAGCAGTGACCACACTTCCTAGAAGGATCAAGAAACTATTGAAGGGTGCACAGTGAATTATACTAGTGGAGAACAAAACTAGAAAGGAAACCTTATCCCAAGTAGCCTATATCTTAACAAAGTTACAAAGCGGATTCTTTTTTGGTTAGACATAGGCTGATGGATAGGCATCATGGTCTGCCCTGTTACTGGAAAGAAGCTGGACATCAAATTTTGCTTAATGTGCTAGGGCCTAGGGTAGAATATGAATATAAATAGTAGTAATGCACTACAAGGCGCAAGAATAACCGAGAAAGAACCAAACATCCAATTCTTATAACTGACCCATAGGGTCAATTCCTCTGGATGTGACATGAGCTCAAAAACAGAGATGTAAGTAAACCAGGCAGAGTATATTCGTTTGATCCGATTATCCATGCCCCACTAGGTGAATTCAGATTAACTTCAGGGAAAAAAGGGACAGCTTATGTTCATTTTTCAAATGGTATTCAGTTGGTTCCCAAATCACAAGCTACAATAACATCACAGTTAGATAAATACGGACGGAATCAGCGAAGCAATTAATAATCTGTTCAAATCTCATGCTACAGACCCACGCAATGCACTGCATTAGTGCCAACAACCAACAACATCTCCTGGGGATCTAATTATATTATGTATGAAAAATCAATCTCTTGCTCTGAACCGCAAAAGCAAAGCAACCTTGGTGTTTCCTAACCAAATCGTAAAGCATCAGTTCATCACAACCATGTCCGTTGCAGATCTCAAGCAAGCAAGCAATCTAATTCGTAACGAAACCCAGTTGTAAAAGTACTACGGGATTTGGTCAATTCACCCTGATGAAGGATATCCATTTTTTTTAATTTCTTTTTAGAATAGGATATCCAATTTGATCAGTCCAAGAGCCTGACAAACAAATTAACCCAGTCCAAACAATCATCCAAGCACATAGCAGAAGCTGGCAACAGGACACAATCATCCAAGCACATAGCAAAAGCTGGTAAAGATAACAAATCCAGGGGAAAGCAGGGGGAGGGGTAGCGCAGGAAGCTCACTTCCAGGGGACGTCGCCGACGAGCATCCAGTCGCCGTCCTTGTCCTCGTAGGTGGGCACGTACTCCGTCCCGTTCACCGCGTCCACCAGCTTCATCTCGTCATTCGCAAACTTCCCTGCGCACACCCAATACAGATGCTTCTCGTCAGCTCAGAAGTCAGAGTATGAAGCCGGCAAGCATGAGCAGGGGCCGGAGGCGGGGAGGGGTCGACTGAGGCACTCACTGATGGTGAAGTGGGAGCAGAACTTGCCCTGGAGCGCGCGGAGGAGCTGGTCGTAGCCTGCGTAGTCCCGCAGGTTCACCTTGCGCAGGTAGGGCGCGCCGTCGACGGCCACCTTGACGAACTTGGCCGGCGCGGCGGCCGCCCTGGTGGACCCGGCGGCTACGTTCTCGAGCGCGTTCTTGCGGAACGACCTCACCGGCGGCCAGCCCACCACCCGCGCCCTGGGAAAGCCAAACAAAGACAACGGAAACCCCGGGTCAGGTCAATCCCAGCCCAACGAACTCCCGCGCAGCTCGCCGCAAGAAAGAAAGCCTTTTTTTACGGGGAAGAGACAGCGAGGGGGAGGGAGGGAGGGTGGCGCGTACTTGGGGGCCGGCGGAGCCTCGGCGAGGAGGGAGGAGCGGTCGGCGAGGGAGCAGGAGGAGGAGGAGGAGGCGCCGCGCTTGCGGTCGGGGTCGCCGGGCAGGCGCAGGGTGAGCGTGAGCGCGGTGTCCTCGAAGTCGAGCCCGGACGCCGCGGACGACTCCGTGGAGCTCCGCTCCGTCTCCGCCGACATGGCCACCGGCGTCGTCGGCCTCTCTTCGAGCTCTGCTAACGTCGGCGTCGGCGGCGGTGGCGTCGTCTTCTTGTGCTGCTGCGGCTGCTGCGAATGCTGCTGCCTCTGGTCCAGCTTTGTGCGGTCCGGGGAGGCGGCAGGTTGGTTATAGACAGACCAGGCGCTGCGTGCCACCGGTCACCGGCGGTCAACGGTCACGGCGCCCGGCTTTACGCACCGACGCACGCACCGCGCCGTATTTCCACTCACACCCCCGCCCCCTTCCTCCGCCAGGACTGATCCACAATAACGCAGAAGTGCGAGGTGCGAGGCGCGAAAGGCGCAGGGGGTCGGCCTTCCCGAAACGGAACGGAAAACGGAGCAGCGGCGGCACGGCGGGCCGCGCGAGCGGGTGGGCCCGGGCTGCCGGTTGGGCGCCCTGCAGCGGCCCGCGGAACCGGCGGGCGGCGGGGCCCGCCGTGGCTTGCGCTGCACGGCCGGCCGCGCGATCGCCAGCGGACGGCGCGGGAGGCGTCGCTCGTGGACGGAACTGTTGGGCGCACGCACGTACGGTTGCGCCGTCGGCCTCAACCAACATGGATCCGTGCTGCCGGTGGGTCGCGCCGATGGATTGGAACCAAATCTTGCGCGGGAGCTTTGTTCCCGGATGACACGCCACCTTGTTCCGATTGGGTTTGGCCAATGCCCAATGGTGATATACATGGTTCCAAGATTTTACTTCTAGAAACACATCAGGCGTTGTAGATGATTACATGCATGCACGCACGCCGGACCTCTGCGCTCTACGGTGCGCAGGCGCGGCGTACCCTGTGAAGAAGACTGGGACGACGGATCTTGAGATTGACAACATTATTGTGGACACCTGATCAAGTAATCATTGGTTAACATGCCATACCACTGAAGGAATAGTGACAAAAGAAATGATAATTGGCCTTGTCATTTGAAAACCGAGATATCCAATGTCACCTCATGTTCGCAAAAGAGAGCACCACGTGATGCCTTCATCTTTGGTAGAAGGGTGTCGCGCGATCAAACTCATTACTTGCCCTTTGGAAGATCAAGGTTTGCCTACCAAATCGTCTTTTCTATCTTGGGGAATGGGGGTCGCACCATAATATACAAATCCCGTTTGATAAATGTCACTATGAAATAGTTCAATGATCATCACACATACTATTTCTCAACTTATTTTCACTCGAACCATTGTTGAAATACTCTTTCAACACTCGTCGTCGCCATCGGTAAGATCAAAACCATTTTGATGAGTAAGTATGCCACTTCTAGTTCTACACAACCAAATCAAGGTGCTTGGTCAATGTAGGCTATGGAACAAAATGAAATTGCGCATCGGTGCACGTTGATACACTTCGCTGCATCCGATAGTTCATATTACTAGTACTTTATGAAAGGTAGGGCTCATTCACTTTGCATGATATATTTTTTAAGGGTAAAACACCTTACATATAATTAGTTAGCATCAGGATTACAATTTTTTTTCAGGTTGTCTTAGGCTTTCTCTGACGCTAATAAGACTATTTGTAAATGGTAAAACACCTTACATATAATTAGTTAGCATCAGGATTACAATTGTTTTTTCAGGTTGTCTTAGGCTTTCTCTAACGCTAATAAGACTATTTGTAAGGGGTAAAACACCTCACAAACGGGTTTTACATGATTTCTATTGGCTTCATTGGATTTCAAATCAAGGGAACAGAAAAAGTGAAGGATTAAGATGTCCTCCCCACTCCGGTCATTAGAAATTTCCCATGCCACCTAATGCTAAGAATTATTTGGAGTTAAACCAATATTGTCACAATACTAATGAATCACATCCATTAATATTGAAACTGTGATACACAAAACCAACAACATGAGGCTCAAAATCGAAGAGAATCTATCGAAAATCCTACAAACCGAATCAGGGACGAAGCTCCCATGTATTCACTGGTGTCAATTGACACCAGTGCCTTCTGGCTTTTCAGCTAATAGTATTAACAAAAACTGCGGATGACCCCAGCCCAAAAATTCCATTGACCCCAGCCCAACAGCAGACCAGCTAATCCCTAAAGCCTTAGCCCATAAAATCCATTAAGTTATAAAAGAAATCAACAGCCTGCGGCAGTAAACAACGATACAAGGCTAGGCCCAATGCGTACGCACTATGTATCGATTAATCGATGTATGCTACCCGGTTGCTGTACGCGTACGCGAACAGACAGACACCCTCGTCTCTTCGCCTCCTCATCTCGAACCCTAATTCCGTAGCCGCCGCAGCGAATCGGCGACGGACAACGGCGAACTCGACACAGTTTCATCGGGTGAATGTTGACATCGGCTGACCATCCGCCAGTGCATAATCTTTAATTTGCAAGTGTTGGCTCTTCCAATCCCAGGTAATTTGCACCTTCTCTCTCGCCTCTCGATCTCTAGACTGTCTACAGACTACGATTCTACATGTGCATTGATTTCATGATGGCTATTGGCTAAGTAATTTTTTTAGTTTATTTAATTTGATTTGCCCAGGACCAGGAGGATATGGATAAATTTTGAGTGTTGAAAGGGAAACGACCAACACTAGATAGTAATGTGGCAGGGCCTTCAAGGCCAGTTAGACCAGCACTTGATGTGCTATGTGGAGAAAGACATATTTTCTACAATAACGAATGACGATGCGATTGATCTATTTAAGAAGATGAAAGATCGAGAAGGGAGGTTATGAAATGTGAGTCTCGTATCACTTTACTTTTTCCTTAACAATACTTATTTTTTGCACTATTTCTTTCTTACTTTGTTGTGAATATAATGTTGGGGAACGTTGCAGAAAACAAAAATTTTCCTACGGTTTCACCAAGATCCATCTATGAGTTCATCTAGCAACGAGTGATCGGATGCATCTACATACCTTTGTAGATCGCGAGCGGAAGCGTTCAAAAGAACGGGGATGAAGTAGTCGTACACGACGTGATCCAAATCACCGGAGATCCTAGCGCCGAATGGACGGCACCTCCGCGTTCAACACACGTACGGTCAGCGTAACGTATCCTTCTTCTTGATCCAGCAAGGCAAAGGAGAGGTTGAGGAAGATGGCTCCAGCAGCAGCACGACGGCGTGGTGATGATGGAGCTGCAGTACTCCAGCAGGGCTTCGCCGAGCTCTATGGAGGAGGAGGAGGTGTTGGATAGGGAGAGGGAGGCGCCAAGGCAAAGGGTGTGGCTGCCCCCTCCCCTCCCCCTTTATATAGGCCTCTTGGGGGGGCGCCAGCCCTGGGAGATCTGATCTCCCAAGGGGGCGGCGGCCAGGAAGGATTTCCTCCCCCCCAAGGCACCTAGGAGGTGCCTTCCACTTGTGGGACTCTTCCCCTTTGGAACCCTAGGCGCATGGGCCTCTTGGGGCTGGTTCCCCTTGGCCCATGTAGGCCAAGGCGCACCCCCTACAGCCCATGTGCCCCCCCGAGGCAGGTGGCTCCACCCGGTGGACCCCCGGGACCCTTCTGGTGGTCCCGGTACAATACTGGTGACCCCGAAACTTGTCCCGATGGCCAAATCAGCACTTCCCATATATAATTCTTTACCTCCGGACCATTCCGAAACTCCTCGTGACGTCCGGGATCTCATCCGGGACTCCGAACAACATTCGGATTACTGCATATACATATCCCTACAACCCTAGCGTCACCGAACCTTAAGTGTGTAGACCCTACGGGTTCGGGAGACATGCAGACATGACCGAGACGGCTCTCGGGCAATAACCAACAGCGGGATCTGGATACCCATGTTGGCTCCCACATGCTCCACGATGATCTCATCGGATGAACCACGATGTCGAGGATTCAAGCAACCCCGTATGCAATTCCCTTTGTCAATCGATATGTTACTTGCCCGAGATTCGATCGTTGGTATCCCAATACCTTGTTCAATCTCGTTACCGGCAAGTCACTTTACTCGTACCGTAATGCATGATCCCGTGGTCAAACACTTTGATCACATTGAGCTCATTATGATGATGCATTACTGAGTGGGCCCGGTGATACCTCTCCGTCAAGCGGAGTGACAAATCCCAGTCTCGATCCGTGTCAACCCAACAGACACTTTCGGAGATACCCGTAGTATACCTTTATAGTCACCCAGTTACATTGTGACGTTTGGCACACCCAAAGCACTCCTACGGTATCCGGGAGTTACACGATCTCATGGTCTAAGGAAAGGATACTTGACATTGGAAAACTCTAGCAAACGAACTATACGATCTTGTGCTATGTTTAGGATTGGGTCTTGTCCATCACATCATTCTCCTAATGATGTGATCTCGTTATCATTGACATCCAATGCCCATAGTCAGGAAACCATGACTATCTATTGATCAACGATCTAGTCAACTAGAGGCTTACTAGGGACATGTTGTTGTCTGTTATTCACACATGTATTACGATTTCCGGATAACACAATTATAGCACGAATAAAGACAATTATCATGAACAAGGAAATATAATAATAATGCTTTTATTATTGCCTCTAGGGCATATTTCCAACAGTCTCCCACTTGCACTAGAGTCAATAATCTAGTTACATTGTGATGAATCGAACACCCATAGAGTTCTGGTGCTGATCATGTTTTGCCTTAGGGAGAGGTTTAGTCAACGGATCTGCGACATTCAGATCCGTGTGCACTTTACAAATTTCTATGTCTCCATCTTGAACATTTTCATGAATGGAGTTGAAGCGACGCTTGATGTGCCTGGTCTTCTTGTGAAACCTGGGCTCCTTGGCAAGTGCAATAGCTCCAGTGTTGTCACAGAAGAGTTTGATTGGCCCCGACGCATTGGGTATGACTCCGAGGTCGGTGATGAACTCCTTCACCCAAATTGCTTCATGTGCTGCCTCCGAGGCTGCCATGTACTCCGCTTCACATGTAGATCCCGCCACGACGCTCTGCTTGCAACTGCACCAGCTTACTGCCCCACAATTCAAAATATACACGTATCCGGTTTGTGACTTAGAGTCATCCAGATCTGTGTCGAAGCTAGCGTCGATGTAACCCTTCACGACGAGCTCTTCGTCACCTCCATAAACGAGAAACATTTCCTTGGTCCTTTTCAGGTACTTCAGGATATTCTTGACCGCTGTCCAGTGTTCCTTGCCGGGATTACTTTGGTACCTTCCTACCAAACTTACGTTAAGGTTTACATCAGGTCTGGTACACAGCATGGCATACATAATAGAACCTATGGCTGAGGCATAGGGGATGACACTCATCTCTTCTATATCTTCTGCCGTGGTCGGACATTGAGCTGAGCTCAATTTCACACCTTGTAACACAGGTAAGAACCCCTTCTTAGATTGATCCATATTGAACTTCTTCAATATCTTATCAAGGTATGTGCTTTGTGAAAGACCTATGAGGTGTCTTGATCTATCTCTATAGATCTTGATGCCTAATATATAAGCAGCTTCTCCAAGGTCTTTCATTGAAAAACTCTTATTCAAGTAGGCCTTAATGCTGTCCAAGAGTTCTATATCATTTCCCATCAAAAGTATGTCATCTACATATAGTATGAGAAATGCTACAGAGCTCCCACTCACTTTCTTGTAAACGCAGGCTTCTCCATAAGTCTGCGTAAATCCAAACGCTTTGATCATCTCATCAAAGCGAATGTTCCAACTCCGAGATGCTTGCACCAGCCCATAAATCGAGCGTTGGAGCTTGCACACCTTGTCAGCATTCTTAGGATCGACAAAACCTTCCGGCTGCATCATATACAATTCCTCCTTAAGGAAACCATTAAGGAATGCCGTTTTGACGTCCATTTGCCATATTTCATAATCGTAGAATGCGGCAATTGCTAACATGATTCGGACGGACTTCAGCTTCGCTACCAGTGAGAAAGTCTCATCGTAGTCAACCCCTTGAACTTGTCGATAACCCTTAGCGACAAGCCGAGCTTTATAGATGGTCACATTACCATCCGCGTCTGTCTTCTTCCTAAAGATCCATTTATTTTCTATGGCTCGCCGCTCTACGGGCAAGTCAGTCAAAGTCCATACTTCGTTTTCATACATGGATCCTATCTCGGATTTCATGGCTTCTAGCCATTTGTCGGAATCCGGGCCCGCCATTGCTTCCTCATAGTTCGAAGGCTCACCGTCGTCTAACAACATGATTTCCAGGACAGGGTTGTCGTACCACTCTGGTGCGGAACGTGTCCTTGTGGACCTTCGAATTTTAATAGGAGCTTGATTAGAAGTATCTTGATCATCATCATTAATTTCCTCTCTAGTCGGTGCAGGCACCTCAGGAACGTTTTCTTGAGTTTCGCCATTTTCCGGTTCATGAGGTAACACTTCATCAAGTTCTACTTTCCTCCCACTTACTTCTTTCGAGAGAAACTCTTTCTCTAGAAAGGATCCATTCTTGGCAACAAAGATCTTGCCTTCAGATCTGAGGTAGAAGGTATACCCAATAGTTTCTTTAGGGTATCCTATGAAGACGTATTTTTCCGACTTGGGTTCGAGCTTTTCAGGTTGAAGTTTCTTGACATAAGCATCGCATCCCCAAACTTTTAGAAACGACAGCTTAGGTTTCTTCCCAAACCATAATTCATACGGTGTCGTCTCAACGGATTTCGACGGAGCCCTATTTAAAGTGAATGCGGCAGTCTCTAAAGCATAGCCCCAAAAAGATAGCGGTAAATCGGTAAGAGACATCATAGATCGCACCATATCTAATAGAGTGCGATTACGACGTTCGGACACACCATTACGCTGAGGTGTTCCAGGCGGCGTGAGTTGTGAAACTATTCCACATTTTCTTAAGTGTGTGCCAAATTCGTGACTCAAGTATTCTCCTCCATGATCTGATCGTAGAAACTTGATTTTTCTGTCACGTTGATTTTCAACCTCACTCTGAAATTCCTTGAACTTTTCAAAGGTCTCAGACTTGTGTTTCATTAAGTAGATATACCCATATCTACTCAGGTCATCAGTGAGGGTGAGAACATAACGATAGCCACCGCGAGCCTCAACACTCATTGGACCGCACACATCGGTATGTATGATTTCTAATAAGTTGGTTGCTCGCTCCATTGTTCCTGAGAACGGAGTCTTGGTCATTTACCCATGAGGCATGGTTCGCACGTGTCAAATGATTCATAATCAAGAGACTCTAAAAGTCCATCTGCATGGAGCTTCTTCATGCGTTTGACACCTATGTGACCAAGGCGGCAGTGCCACAAATATGTGGGACTATTGTTATCAACTTTAACTCTTTTGGTATTCACACTATGAATATGTGTATCATCACGCACAAGATTCATTAAGAATAAACCATTAACCATCGGAGCATGACCATAAAACATATCTCTCATATAAATAGAACAACCATTATTCTTGGATTTAAATGAGTAGCCATCTCGAATTAAACGAGATCTAGACACAATGTTCATGCTCAAACTTGGCACTAAATAACAATTATTGAGGTTTAAAACTAATCCCGTAGGTAAATGTAGGGGTAGCGTGCCGACGGCGATCACATCGACCTTGGAACCATTCCCGACGCGCATCGTCACCTCGTCCTTCGCCAGTCTCCGTTTATTCCGCGGCTCCTGCTTTGAGTTACAAATGTGAGCAACTGCACCGGTATCAAATACCCAAGAGCTACTACGAGTACTGGTAAGGTACACATCAATTACATGTATATCACATATACCTTTTGTTTTGCCGGCCTTCTTGTCCGCTAAGTATTTGGGGCAGTTCCGCTTCCAGTGACCACTTCCCTTGCAATAAAAACACTCAGTCTCGGGCTTGGGTCCATTCTTTGGCTTCTTCCCGGCAACTTGCTTACCGGGCGCGGCAACTTCCTTTCCGTCCTTCTTGAAGTTCTTTTTACCCTTGCCCTTCTTGAACTTAGTGGTTTTATTCACCATCAACACTTGATGTTCCTTCTTGATTTCTACCTCTGCTGATTTCAGCATAGCATATACCTCAGGAATGGTCTTTACCATCCCCTGCATGTTGTAGTTCATCACAAAGCTCTTGTAGCTAGGTGGAAGCGACTGGAGGATTCTGTCAATGACCGCTTCATCCGGGAGATTAACTTCTAGTTGAGTCAAGCGGTTGTGCAACCCAGACATCTTGAGTATGTGTTCACTGACAGAGCTATTTTCCTCCATCTTACAGCTAAAGAATTTGTCGGAGACTTCATATCTCTCGACCCGGGCATGAGCTTGGAAAACCATTTTCAGCTCTTTGAACATCTCATATGCTCCATGTCTCTCAAAAAGGTTTTTGGAGCCCCGGCTCTAAGCTGTAAAGCATGCCGCACTGAACGAGGGAGTAATCATCGGAACATGACTGCCAAGCGTTCATAACGTCTTGTTCTGCAGGGAGAACAGGTGCGTCACCCAGCGGTGCTCGTAGGACATAATCTTTCTTGGCAGCTATGAGGATGATCCTCAGGTTCCGGACCCAGTCCGTATAGTTGCTGCCATCGTCTTTCAGCTTGGTTTTCTCTAGGAACGCGTTGAAGTTGAGGACTACGTTGGCCATTTGATCTACAAGACATATTGTAAATATTTTAGACTAAGTTCATGATAATAAAGTTCATCTAATCAAATTATTTAATGAACTCCCACTTAGATAGACATCCCTCTTCTAGTCATCTAAGTATAACATGATCCGAGTCAACTAGGCCGTGTCCGATCATCATGTGAGACGGACTAGTCAACATCGGTGAACATCTTCATGTTGATCGTATCTTCTATACGACTCATGCTCGACCTTTTGGTCTTCTGTGTTCCGAGGCCATGTCTGTACATGCTAGGCTCGTCAAGTCAACCTAAGTGTTTGCATGTGTAAATCTGTCTTACACCCGTTGTATGTGAACGTTAGAATCTATCACACCCGATCATCACGTGGTGCTTCGAAACAACGAGCTGTCGCAACGGTGCACAGTTAGGGGGAACACTTCTTGAAATTATTATGAGGGATCATCTTATTTACTACCGTCGTTCTAAGTAAACAAGATGCAAAACATGATAAACATCACATGCAATCAAATAATAAACGTGACATGATATGGCCAATATCACATAGCTCCTTTGATCTTCATCTTGGGGCTCCATGATCATCTTGTCACCGGCTTGACACCATGATCTCCATCATCGTGTCTCCATGAAGTTGCTCGCCAACTATTACTTCTACTACTATGGCTAACGCGTTTAGCAATAAAGTAAAGTAATTTACATGGCGTTTCTCAATGACACGCTGGTCATACAAAAATAAAGACAACTCCTATGGCTCCTGCCGGTTGTCATACTCATCGACATGCAAGTCGTGATTCCTATTACAATAGCATGAACATCTCATACATCACATATAGATCATTCATCATTCATCACAATTTTGGCCATATCATATCACAAAGCACTTGCTGCAAAAACAAGTTAGACGTCCTCTAATTGTTGTTGCAAGTTTTACGTGGCTGAATTAGGGTTCTAGCAAGAACGTTTTCTTACCTACGTAAAAGCCACAACATGATTTGTCAACTTCTATTTACCCTTCATAAGGACCCTTTTCATCGAATCCGCTCCAACTAAAGTGGGAGAGACAGACACCTGCCAGCCACCTTATGCAACTAGTGCATGTTAGTCGGTGGAACCGGTCTCACGTAAGCGTACGTGTAAGGTTGGTCCGGGCTGCTTCATCCCACAATACCGCTGAAGCAAGATAAGACTAGTAGCGGCAAGAAAGTTGACAACATCTACGCCCACAACAAATTGTGTTCTACTCGTGCAATAGAGAACTACGCATAGACCTAGCTCTGATACCACTGTTGGGGAACGTTGCAGAAAACAAAAAATTTCCTACGGTTTCACCAAGATCCATCTATGAGTTCATCTAGCAACGAGTGATCGGATGCATCTACATACCTTTGTAGATCACGAGCGGAAGCGTTCAAAAGAACGGGGATGAAGTAGTTGTACACGACGTGATCCAAATCACCGGAGATCCTAGCGCCGAACGGACGGCACCTCCGCGTTCAACACACGTACGGTCAGCGTAACGTCTCCTTCTTCTTGATCTAGCAAGGCAAAGGAGAGGTTGAGGAAGATGGCTCCAGCAGCAGCACGACGGCGTGGTGATGATGGAGCTGCAGTACTCCAGCAGGGCTTCGCCGAGCTCTATGGAGGAGGAGGAGGTGTTGGAGAGGGAGAGGGAGGCGCCAAGGCAAAGGGTGTGGCTGCCCCCCTCGCCTCCCCCCTTTATATAGGCCTCTTGGGGGGGCGCCGGCCCTGGGAGATCTGATCTCCCAAGGGGGCGGCGGCCAGGTAGGATTTCCTCCCCCCCAAGGCACCTAGGAGGTGCCTTCCACTTGTGGGACTCTTCCCCTTTGGAACCCTAGGCGCATGGGCCTCTTGGGGCTGGTTCCCCTTGGCCCATGTAGGCCAAGGCGCACCCCCTACAGCCCATGTGGCCCCCCGAGGCAGGTGGCCCCACCCGGTGGACCCCCGGAACCCTTCTGGTGGTCCCGGTACAATACCGGTGACCCCGAAACTTGTCCCGATGGCCAAATCAGCACTTCCCATATATAATTCTTTACCTCCGGACCATTCCGAAACTCCTCGTGACGTCCGGGATCTCATCCGGGACTCCGAACAACATTGGGATTACTGCATATACATATCCCTACAACCCTAGCGTCACCGAACCTTAAGTGTGTAGACCCTACGGGTTGGGGAGACATGCAGACATGACCGAGACGGCTCTCGGGCAATAACCAACAGCGGGATCTGGATACCCATGTTGGCTTCCACATGCTCCACGATGATCTCGTCGGATGAACCACGATGTCGAGGATTCAAGCAACCCCGTATGCAATTCCCTTTGTCAATCGATATGTTACTTGCCCGAGATTCGATCGTTGGTATCCCAATACCTCGTTCAATCTCGTTACCGGCAAGTCACTTTACTCGTACCGTAATGCATGATCCCGTGGTCAAACACTTTGATCACATTGAGCTCATTATGATGATGCATTACTGAGTGGGCCCGGTGATACCTCTCCGTCAAGCGGAGTGACAAATCCCAGTCTCGACCCGTGTCAACCCAACAGACACTTTCGGAGATACCCGTAGTATACCTTTATAGTCACCCAGTTACGTTGTGACGTTTGGCACACCCAAAGCACTCCTACGGTATCCGGGAGTTACACGATCTCATGGTCTAAGGAAAGGATACTTGACATTGGAAAACTCTAGCAAACGAACTATACGATCTTGTGCTATGTTTAGGATTGGGTCTTGTCCATCACATCATTCTCCTAATGATGTGATCTCGTTATCATTGACATCCAATGCCCATAGTCAGGAAACCATGACTATCTATTGATCAACGAGCTAGTCAACTAGAGGCTTACTAGGGACATGTTGTTGTCTATTATTCACACATGTATTACGATTTCCGGATAACACAATTATAGCACGAATAAAGACAATTATCATGAACAAGGAAATATAATAATAATGCTTTTATTATTGCCTCTAGGGCATATTTCCAACATATAATATGTTCTTTTGTTCATCCTTTATAGAAAGTTACAAAAGAAACGTTCCAAAGTCATCCTTTTGCCTATTATTTCCGGAATATGTAAAGAAGTGTTATTTTATGACTTTGCTCAGCCAATACTCGCTACTCGGTATGATTTTTATAGATGTAATAATAATATCACCTGCATGTTGTTGCTTTTTATATCGCTCTCGGCCATTATTTATGTTGTTGCACCACTATAATTTCTGCTAGCGGCTTAGCGTGGGAAGCGGTTGACACCAGTGCCCATTTTTTCTAGCTTCGTCCCTGAACCGAATGAGCCCCTAAGGTTGGAGAACAACTTTGTAAGTTTTGTTTTGCGAAAAAACAATCTTTTTTTAACACAGTACACAAACAAACGCTCATATATATGTGCATATGCTCACCCTTATGAACACGTGCACACACAAGCTCTATCCCTATGAGCATATCATCTTGATATTTTATAAAGTCATCGTAGGCGCCTCGTAGTCAACAAAGACATTTCCTCCCACTGAGCGCACTTCGCCGAAAATTCTGAAATAAATTCAGCATAAATGCGAGCACTAGGACTTGAACTCTGCTTGGTTGGAAATACCACTATCCACCAGGTTGGATGGTTAATCTATAAGCTTAATCTAAATAAACAATCTTGTAAGCTTAATCGTGCACTCTGTCTGGTGCATGCATTGAAACATCATCAGCATGAGGTCGCGCATATCTTGTTAAACACGATTTAGGTCTTTTGTAGCATTTGTTATTGTAACTGTATTTCGCAAATTTGCAGAGTGCCTGCCACGCCGGAACCACACTCTCTTCGCGTCCAAGAGAATTGATCCTCGGTGCGTGTTGCTCGTATTATACTTCTGAAATCGTTTGGAAAAGGCAAACTGAAAGCAAAAGTACGTTACGTACAATTTTCTTCCGGTCTTTGATGAGACTCAACACGCATTTATCCTACCTTCCTTCCTGCCTTCCTTCCGTCCCCCGTGCCGCTCCCGCGAGCGGCCCGGGCGGAACCCTAGATCGCCGCCGCCGCTCCCTTTCTTCGCCTTCCTTCTCCCTCGCCGCCGCCAGGGGACGCCGCCGGGCAAAGCCCGCGCGTGCGTCGGCGGCGGCGGGGCTCCCTCCCTCCTCGCGAGGCTCCTGGGCGGCGCGGGACGGCCGGCCCTCGCGGCGGCGCTCGGCTCGGCGGCAGGTCGGGTCGCCGGCGAATCTGCGGGGCTCCCCTTTGGTGGCGCTGCGGCGATGGCGGCGGCGTGGTCTGCGCGGGCAGCGAGGCGCGGGCTCCTCCTCCTCCCGATCTGATGGCGCCGTGGTGGCGCCGTGGTGGCGCCGGCGCTCGGACGTGCGGCGGGGTCCGCGAGGGTGGTCGGCGCGCGACGTCTCCCTTCCCGATCTGATGGCTCCATGGTGGCGCCAGTGCTCGGGCGGCGGTTGGCGTCGACAAGCGGTGGCGGGCGCTGGGATCTCGGCGGCGCTCCGGCGTGTGCAGGTGGCGATGGTCCCTGTGCGCGGTCAGCAGCTCCGTCTCTGACCCGGACGGCCCGGGGGATGGCGGCGGCCCGGCGTGGCCGGCGATCTGGATGCGGTGGTGCCGGTGGCTCGCTGATCTGCCGGTACTCCAGGGTCTGCCTAGTGGTGCTGGTGGTGACGGCGGCCCGTGCACGAGAGTTGGATTCCTTCGAACTGCTCTGGGTGAAAACTTGCCTTCGGCTTCTGCTAAGGCCGGCGGTGGCGGCGCTATCTGCGTCGTTCCCTTCTTGAAGGTATCGCCGTGGAGAAGTTCAAGGCCACTCTCTGCTACCTCCGGGGGAAACCCTAGATCGGATGATCGGATGACGGCGGCGCTCTGGTGTCGTTCCTCCCTTGGGGGCGTCATTTTTGGAGGTACACACGTGATCGAGGGACCAGAGAACGGCTTCGTTGGTGGAGCGGTGCTTCATCCTACACACTGATGGCGACGGATCTTGACGGCGTGGCGCAGTGCAGATTCGGAGTTCGCTGTGGGAGGATGGACTCGCGCAGGAGGACGACGCTGTCGGGCGTCGTGGTGGCGTCGATGGCAGAGAGACCTGACACGGTACATGCAACAGTACAGCTCTGAAGATGGATTTGTGGCAGGTGGCTGCGGCGGCCTCATACCCGGCAGGCGTCCTGGTTGAGGAGTGCGCCGGACTGTTAGGTGCCCCATACCCGGCAGACGTCCTGGTTGGGACCTCAGGTCTTAGATGTTTAGGTTTGGCTGCGATGTCTGTTTGGTATTAGGCCCAGACTATCTGCGCCCCTTCATCAATTGGATAGGTGTAGCGACAGTTGTTGCTTAGACGGTGGCTTTAGTCTTGCTGTTGTATGGCTTTGTAAAGTTTTGTGATAATAATTAATAAAGTGGCCGTATGCATCGCCCAGATGCAGAGGCCGGGGGTCATCCTCCTTTTCTAAAAAAACGTACAATTTTCTTCAGCACGCGACATTTTCTTGCACGCTTGTGTCCCGGCAAGTGAAACAGTGGCCTGTGGCGAAATTGCTTTTTTTTAATACTAACGCCCACACGTGTGGCAATCTTGCAACTCGTTCACACGCGTGGATCACCGTTCAGTCGAGATTGCACGAATCTTGACACATTGAGGCGGAATTTACGTGCCACGTAGGACGGGGCTGGTGTGTGGACGTTGAAGAGTTCACCCACACGCCCCGCAGCACGCCGCACGCGGGTTGCCCATTGCGTTGTGTGGGCGATCTAGTTTCTGCCCACACAGTCACCACCTAGTCCACGAGCGTGTGGGCGAACTGTTTTTTGCCCACACGACACTCGTACGTTATTGAATGGCAACTGCAGTTACACATACGTGGCAACTAGGTAAACACACATGGCAACTATGATTCGTTGCTAGATTGCAATTGCAATTGCGCGTGCGTGACAACCAGATAAACGCACATCGCAACTGTGATTAACTATACATGACAACTATGGTTGGACCACACGTGGCAACTAGGTAATCACACATGACAACTACTGCTTGACCATATGTGACAAGTAGCTAATCACACACGGAAACTATGGTTTGATTACACGCGGCAACTATCATAAATTAGACATGACAACTATAGTTAACCAAAACATATAGAGTTGCCATGCTTTTACAACTACATTTGCCATCCCGAATAACTACACCTACCATTCCGGATGACAACTAAATCGTTATCCAGCAGGTACCTAACGTAGCCGCGGCAGACGTGTGGGCATTTTTTGCTTCGTGTCAGATGCGCGAGGTGAAGATGAGTAGTACTTGTTGGACTGTGGCACGAAGTAGTTGCGCCCACATGTGTGACAATTTTAATGTCTGTCCACACACAACTTGTATGGGCTGCCTTCTGCTCATGCCACACATGATATGTGAGCGGATGTCTAATATGGCATACATGTGGGCGTTATGGTCATTTTTTTTTTCATCCATCGACGGCAAAGAAGAACTGAAAGATTTTCAGCCGCGTGAATTGTCTGGGGATCTGAACATGGTGTCCAGTTTAAGCCCGACATATTGTAGAGGACGCGCGGCGCACTGCACGCACGCACACACGAGTTGATTTGATTGTCTGTCGATACGGCTGTGGCCTTTTGCGTATTCCAATCAGAAGCCGATTTGGTGGTATAAACAAACTTGTAAGTTAATCATGCGAAGATCGTTTCTTAATAAGAATCTAGAGTATGTTTGTGTAACTCGAACATTCAATTCTAAACCCGGACTCATCTGCTCCTTGTCAATAAACAATTAAAAAATTCAAAAAATCCAATTGTTTTGTGCAAGGTAGATAATTTGATGTGTGAAGTGCGCTTTAAATTTTAGAGCATTTGGACATTTTAGTAACTCTTAGAAAAAAAAGATACTAAATTGGATCAGAATAATACATGAACACTACATTTTTTAACAGATCGAAAATTTGTCTTCCTTGCCAAGAGCTACTCAGATGTCCAAATGATTTGAAATTTAGAGCGGACTTCATGCATCAAATTATCTACCATGCCAAAAAAATTAGATTTTTTTATTTTTTTAATATTTATTTTGATTTTTTTATTCAACGAGGGTGCAGATGAGACTGGGAGCCAAAACACCTCACTCGTAACCGAAGATTCTTGCTTCTGCCTTCTCCTCTGTTTCTTTGGCAGTCATTTGATCATGGACCATCTCATGGTCAATTCAATCAGAAATGCATGGATGACAAAATGGCAAAACCTGCTGTGAATTCTTGAACGGCAGCCGCATTTCCCCACAACATGTGTGTGCGCGGGACGGGACGGTGGCATCGCACCGGAAGAGATGATTTGGGTATGACATGATGCTTTTTCCAGGGGTCGAAGATGGGGTGGGTGTATTCTTTCAAACAAGACTGCACTGCGACGCGCGTCGCTCCTTTTCTTCCTTCTTCGAGGAAGAGCGCGATGAGACGCGAAAAGGGCGAGACATGAAGTGAAGGCCGGGTCTGAATGAATGGATGAATGAATAGCGTCAAATCGAACGCATTATTATGCACGCACGGGCTGGCTGCTTTTCTTGACGCTTCGTACTCAAGTCATTAGTCGGATGTGGACGGCCGTGATCTCTGTCTCTCCACAGCAGACACGCTGAACTAATTTTCCTTCCTCTCCGTGAAACACATGATGATTTATTTGTCTATTATATCTTCTTGATAAGAAGGAACACCACATGAATTTTCATGCTCCACATGAATAATTACTTACTGCTAAAAGTTTCTGACTTCAGCACACAGGCCACACCAAAAAATTAACCTGGCAGAATAAATTAACTTGGCATCTCTAACCTCACACCCAACTATCTGTATACTCTGCTTAATTGGAGGCAGGCCATTTGGGCACCCGGCACCGGGTCAAATGATAAACTGGACGGAATCTTCGTGGATCGCTGCTTTTGAAGCCGCGACTGCTTTTGGTCTCCCCGCGAGACCGAGCACGCAGGGATCTGGCGGTCAAAGCAGCTTTGCCAGTGGTACGATTTTCTCAGGCAAAAAGGTGTGGGCAAATCGCGGTCAATGGCTTGTCTACGAAGACGGAGCAAATCGGGGCGATGCTCGGTCAGTCAACCTACATCCTGTCTGGCTAGCGAGGGGCATCCCGTGCCCACTTTGCGTGCACCACCTCATGGTTTGCAGTGTTTCTCCTTCAAATTCTGATTCCTGGAGTAGTACTACTACATACAGTACGTACTGATTGTTCTCCTGCTCCAGGATAACATTGGACTACCGTTGTGTTTGCGTTTATGCTGTTCAAAAGGACCTTTTCGTTTTCCTGACCAGCCCGTTTTGTTTTGACGGACGACAGCGCATGGCGGTCGTGGCTGCTTGTCCGAGTGCGCACCACAGATCCAGCACGGCGGTAGGGGTGTGGCAGGAGACGCGAGGACGAGCAGTGTGCAACGGAGAGAATGTCAGGCAGAAGTTTCCGATGAAAACTTCGTGAAAACCACGTTCAAAAGTTTTGAAAAATCTACAAAAAAATACAGTATATTAAGAGGGTGGTGCTCTATTGCATGTGACATTCCAGGTTCAAATGCAAAGTCATCTACGAAGTACGGTGAGAAACAAATTCAGCAATGAATATAGTGCTGTTTACTTACTAGTGCAGAACCGGGCAATAGCACCGGTTCGTGAGGCCCTTTAGTGCCGGTTTAGGAACCGGCACTAAAGTGTGGGCACTAAAGCCCCCCCCCCCTTTAGTACCGGTTCAGCATGAACCGGTGCTAAAGGGCAATCACGTGCCACGAGCCAGCTCCGGGGGCCGGGAAACCTTTAGTACCGGTTGGTAACACCAACCGATACTAAAATGTTTGGGAGGGGGGTTTGGTTTTATGATTTCTTTTTCATTTAATTTTGTGTTTTCCATTTTAATTCTTTTTCGTTTCACCCGCATATATATATATATATATATATATATATATATATATATATATAATAACTCATGCATGCTCGCATCATACATCATCATATATAATAACAAGTCCTACTAGCTAATTAATCAAGCATCATCATACAATTTCTACTCGTTATTAATAATAAGTCATACGATCATCATCCTCATAGTCATCGAACCCAACCCTACATAATTGTTCTTAGCACATGATCATCAAGTATCAGGTAGGATCGGACCTAAACACACTTAAGGTAAAATAGCATAAAACAATATAGACCCTGACTCTCCATTATGAAGAATGGAGATCATCCTGTCTCCAATTCTTGCGCCTCGCTTCCTTTTGCTTCCAAAAAGCTCCTTACGACTATCCATACATTTTTTCAATCATTTGACTGTCATGTCTCCACTTCTTTTAGAAATCCGGTATGGACAGTTGAGATTCGTAGGATGACCTGGATATATGTTCAAAACATGAAGGCTGCCGCCATTCTGATACATCAAATGAGGCACACAATCCTTTGGGATAAGCTGTTGAAAAACATAGTAATAACTTCGTAGTTAGCAATGATGTACTAGTTTTAGAAGTATGCAAAAAGATGCACGGATGTCATAATAGTAAAAAAAACTTAGCAGGGTATCTCCATGGTAGTTACCGTAGTTCAACACGTGCACTAGTGGCACGTATTCACCATAATGTTAAGGAGTTCGATTGTAGATATTGTAATTCTCAATATCATTACAAAATCCAACCAGGTGAGTTTTCTCCTTGTAAGTTAACTCAGAGCCATCGGTGTAATAAGTTCGATCTACCATATTCTGCACATTCTTTGATACTCCAAAATAAGCTGTCAATGGAAATAAGCTGTCAACTATTTTGAAATGAACAATATAAGTTCTATTAATAATTAACTATGTTTGAGAAACTCACATAGCGGTAGAACTGGAGGAGTATCAACAAGGACCCAAATGTCCATATTGTCTTGCTCGATTTCAGGATCACCAAGATCCATGGTGACAAGCATACCCTCATCAAAACCATACAATTTGCAAAATGCTTCCCAATTTTTGCAACCAAAATGGGTTACGCTCTCAGCATTATATTACTTTACTTCAAAATCCACATCATGATGGGTCCTTAGGTGAATTTTCTTCGTTTCAAAATTTTCATGGTCTTCAAAATCCATCCTCTCCAAGACATAGCGTCTTGCATGGCATGGGATCAACTATACTCGAATTGTAAAAGATGAAAATTACACGTTGAAATAGTTGAAGTCATGCTTAATTATGAAAAAAAACACTTGTCCGTCGTTGCGTACCGTTTCAACTTCGAAGGTCTCCTCGAGCTTAATGCTGAAGCGCCGACCATCGTCCAGGTGAGGCCCGTCGCACTCACCTCGATCGTCATGGCACCAGTCGCACTCCCCCGGGAGACTTTCGTCGTCCGATGATGACATTTCCTATACGTTCATAATTCAAAGACTAAATTAGATCATTATTATTCAACTAATCATATGCATATGCCTTGCAAATAGTGCTCTCCAATTTGAGCATTCAATAAGAAAAATCAAATCGTAAAATAAAGTAGTATTCAAATTAGGATGCCTTCAATTATAAGAAAAACTACATCATCTCCATGTGTCCGTACATCGAATATTATCACTAATACACGTCGAATACTATATATCATACATATCGCTAGTACAGCTAGAACCGTAGCGCCCAACGGGTATCGGCGCGGGCGGTGGACACCCAAAGGGAAGGAACCATCACAGGATCATAGCTCCAGTGAGATCCCTGAAGAACCTGCCAGGTATTCTCGAACCTGCCCTCCAACGCAACCATGTAGCGACGGACGTGCTGGTCCTCCTCGCTGACACGATGACGTACCACCTCCGCGGTGTCCGAAAGTCTCGGCACCGTCACTGGCCCACGCGACCGCCACCAAACAAGGATCGGGTCAACGACGGGTTGTCTCCTCACCAAGCTACGCCCCCCGGAAGGTAGCGCCTCCCAGTACCACCCCGGCGGAGCCCAGTCCCGAACATGGCCCATCTGGTCAAGCAGGTGTCGTCCTCCGCCGACTCGACGACGGGGATGCGGGATAGGCATCGTCCACGTCGATGCGGGAATAATTGCTTTAACTAAAAAAAGAAACTAGTTCTATTAATTTTCTTGCTAAAAATAAACTACTTCTATAGTAAAATGAACTGGTTTTATTAAATCAACTAGTTCAACCAGTTCTATTAATTTTCTTGACATTACTATATATTTAACTTTTCTATCTAATTCATCTAACATTCGACATTAATCTCATATACCTAAATTTTCTTACTAAAAATAAACTAGTTATATTAATTATTGAACTAGTTCAAATCTCATATACCTAAAATAAACTAGTTCGACAATTTTCTTACTAAAAATAAACTAGTTATATTAATTATTCAACTAGTTCAAATCTCTAGTTTGACAATTTTCTATCTAGCTAATTCATCTAACATTCGATCATCTAATTAACTTTTCTAAAAAACAGAAAATAAGTAAAAAATGTGTGCGTGTATGTGTATGTGTGCATGTACGTACGTGTACGTATATGTGTGTGTATGTGTGTGTGTGTCCCCGTACAGGCGGGGGCGTACGGGGCGGCGGCGTACGGGCGGGGGCGTACGGGGCGGCGGCGTACGTGTGCGACGACGACGGACGGCGGCGGGGAGAGCGAGAGAGACGTGTACCGCGGCGGGGACGACGACTTCGACGGGCGGCGCGGCGGGGACGACAGGCAACGGGCGGCGGCGGGGACGACGACGACGCGCGACGGACGACGAGCGGCGGCGACGACGACGGGCGACGGGCGCGCGCGAGAGGTGTGTTGAGACGAAAGAAGTGGAGATCTAACTGAATTTTCGCAAGTGTTGTATATATAGGAGAGGCCTTTAGTACCGGTTGGAGCCACCAACCGGTACTAAATGCCAACTTTCACCAGGCCAAGAGGCGGGAAGAGCAGTCCTTTAGTACCGGTTCGTGGCTCCAACCGGTACTAAAGGGTAGTCTTTAGTACCGGTTGGAGCCACCAACCGGTACTAAAGGCCTCGCGCTGCCACCCCAAAGTTTAGTCCCACCTCGCCTGTCGAAGGGCAGCCGCACTGGTTTATAAACTCAGCCGCGGCTGCCCTTTCGAACTCCTCTTTAAGCAGGCTTGTGGGCCTAAACTCTGCGCGCTGCCCTGTGAGTCTGCTGGGCCATTAAGGCCTGTAATTGCACGCACGTGGCCTAGCAGGCCCACAGGACAACGCCCCAATTTTTTTATTTGTTTTTCTTTTCTGCTTTATTTTCTTCTATTTATTTCTGCGTAGTTTTTTGTATAGATTTTTCTTTTCTGTTATATTTATTTGTGAGTAGTTTTTCATCTAGTTTGCCAAAATTCAACATTTTCAGAGTTCATTTTGTAGTGATTTTTAATTTCACGGTCATTTTGTGAACAATTGAAAAATAGCAAATACATTTTTTTCTTTTCTGCTTTATTTTTTCTTCTATTTATTTCTGAGTAGTTTTTTTCTTTTCTGCTATATTTATTTTCTTCTATTTATTTCTGAGTAGTTTTTTTATATAATTTTTTCTTTTCAGCTATTTTTTTCTTTTCTGCAAAACTTGATGGTCAAAGACTGGAGTTATAACCAAAGTTTAAAAAAAAGAAATGCCAACGTGTAGTGTAATAAGTCCGAAGTTGTAATAAGTTATTAAAAATAAAAAAGAGGTACAATGCTTCGTTAATTTGCTTCAAGCCTTTCGGAATAGTGTAAACTGCACTGCGCGTAGTTCCGTGCAATCTACCATATTCCTGAAGGCTTGAAGCTAAGCAACGTGAGCAATGAGTCTCTTCTTCATCGTCTCTGCACTCAGGGCTTATAAACCGCTCCTAGTCCCTCTCTCTTGGCGAGGTGGGACTAAAAAACAGCTTACTAAGAAACTGTAGTACTGGTCACCCTTTAGTATGTTGGAAATATGCCCTAGAGGCAATAATAAAAGCATTATTACTATATTTCCTTGTTCATGATAATTGTCTTTATTCATGCTATAATTGTGTTATCCGGAAATCGTAATACATGTGTGAATAATAGACACCAACATGTCCCTAGTAAGCCTCTAGTTGACTAGCTCGTTGATCGACAGATAGTCATGGTTTCCTGACTATGGACATTGGATGTCATTGATAACGGGATCACATCATTAGGAGAATGATGTGATGGACAAGACCCAATCCTAAACTTAGCACAAGATTGTATAGTTCGTTTGCTAGAGTTTTCCAATGTCAAGTATCCTTTCCTTAGACCATGAGATCGTGTAACTCCCGGATACCGTAGGAGTGCTTTGGGTATACCAAACGTCACAACGTAACTGGATGACTATAAAGGTATACTACGGGTATCTCCGAAAGTGTCTGTTGGGTTGACACGGATCGAGACTGGGATTTGTCACTCCGCATGACGGAGAGGTATCACCGGGCCCACTCGGTAATGCATCATCATAATGAGCTCAATGTGATCAAAGTGTTTAATCACGGGATCATGCATTACGGTACGAGTAAAGTGACTTGCCGGTAACGAGATGGAACAAGGTATTGGGATACCGATGATCGAATCTCGGGCAAGTAAAATACCGATTGACAAAGGGAATTGTATACGGGATTAATTGAATCCTCGACATCGTGGTTCATCCGATGAGATCATCGAGGAGTATGTGGGAGCCAACATGGGTATCCAGATCCCGCTGTTGGTTATTGCCCGAGAGCCGTCTCGGTCATGTCTGCGTGTCTCCCGAACCCGTAGGGTCTACACACTTAAGGTTCGGTGACGCTAGGGTTGTGAAGATATGTATATGCAGTAACCCGAATGTTTTTCGGAGTCCCGGATGAGATCCCGGACGTCACGAGGAGTTCTGGATTGGTCCGGAGGTGAAGAATTATATATAGGAAGTGCAGTTTCGGCCATCGGGAGTGATCTGGGGGTCACCGGTATTGTACCGGGACCACCAGATGGGTCCCGGGGGCCCACTGGGTGGGGCCACCCATCCCAGAGGGCCCCATGGGCTGAAGTGGGAGGGGGGGACCAGCCCTTAGTGGGCTGGTGCGCCCCCCCAAGGCCCAGCCCCTGCGCCTAGGGTTGGAACCCTAGGGTGGGGGGGCGCCCACTTGCCTTGGGGGCACTCCACCCCCTTGGCCGCCGCCCCCTTGGAGATTGGATCTCCCAAGGGCCGGCGCCCCCCAGGGGGCCTATATAAAGGGGGGGAGGGAGGGGCAGCCGCACCCTTGACCCTGGCGCCTCCCTCTCTCCCTGCTACACCTCTCTCTCTCGCAGTGCACGGCGAAGCCCTGCTGCTGTGACGCCCTGCATCCACTACCACGCCGTCATGCTGCTGGATCTTCATCAACCTCTCCTTCCCCCTTGCTGGATCAAGAAGGAGGAGACGTCACGCTGACCGTACATGTGTTGAACGCGGAGGTGCCGTCCGTTCGGTGCTAGGATCTCCGGTGATTTGGATCACGTCGTGTACGACTACCTCATCCCCGTTCTTTTGAACGCTTCCGCTCGCGATCTGCAAAGGTATGTAGATGCATCCGATCACTCGTTGCTAGATGAACTCATAGATGGATCTTGGTGAAACCGTAGGAAAATTTTGTTTTCTTCAACGTTCCTCAACAGTGGTATCAGAGCTAGGTCTATGCGTAGTTCTTCTTGCGCGAGTAGAACACAATTTGTTGTGGGCGTAGATTTGTCAACTTTCTTGCCGCTACTAGTCTTATCTTGCTTCAGCGGTATTGTGGGATGAAGCGGCCCGGACCAACCTTACACGTACGCTTACGTGAGACCGGTTCCACCGACTAACATGCACTAGTTGCATAAGGTGGCTGGCGGGTGTCTGTCTCTCCCACTTTAGTTGGAGCGGATTCGATGAAAAGGGTCCTTATGAAGGGTAAATAGAAGTTGACAAATCACGTTGTGGCTTTCATGTAGGTAAGAAAACGTTCTTGCTAGAACCCTAATTCAGCCACGTAAAACTTGCAACAACAATTAGAGGACGTCTAATTTGTTTTTGCAGCAAGTGCTTTGTGATATGATATGGCCAAAGTTGTGATGAATGATGAATGATCTATATGTGATGTATGAGATGTTCATGCTATTGTAATAGGAATCACGACTTGCATGTCGATGAGTATGACAACCGGTAGGAGTCATAGGAGTTGTCTTTATTTTTTATATGACCTGCGTGTCATTGAGAAACGCCATGTAAATTACTTTACTTTATTGCTAAACGCGTTAGCCATAGTAATAGAAGTAATAGTTGGCGAGCAACTTCATGGAGACACGATGATGGAGATCATGGTGTCAAGCCGGTGACAAAGATGATCATGGAGCCCCAAGATGGAGATCAAAGGAGCTATGTGATATTGGTCATATCACGTCACGTTTATTATTTGATTGCATGTGATGTTTATCATGTTTTGCATCTTGTTTACTTAGAACGACGGTAGTAAATAAGATGATCCCTCATAATAATTTCAAGAAGTGTTCCCCCTAACTGTGCACCGTTGCGACAGTTTGTTGTTTTGAAGCACCACTTGATGATCGGGTGTGATAGATTCTAATGTTCACATACAACGGGTGTAAGACAGATTTACACATGCAAACACTTAGGTTGACTTGACGAGCCTAGCATGTACAGACATGGCCTCGGAACACAGAAGACCGAAAGGTCGAGCATGAGTCGTATAGAAGATACGATCAACATGAAGATGTTCACCGATGTTGACTAGTCCGTCTCACGTGATGATCGGACACGGCCTAGTTGACTCGGATCATGTTATACTTAGATGACTAGAAGAGGGATGTCTATCTAAGTGGAAGTTCATTAAATAATTTGATTAGATGAACTTTATTATCATGAACTTAGTCTAAAATATTTACAATATGTCTTGTAGATCAAATGGCCAACGTAGTCCTCAACTTCAACACGTTCCTAGAGAAAACCAAGCTGAAAGACGATGGCAGCAACTATACGGACTGGGTCCGGAACCTGAGGATCATCCTCATAGCTGCCAAGAAACATTATGTCCTACGAGCACCGCTGGGTGACGCACCTGTTCTCCCTGCAGAACAAGACGTTATGAACGCTTGGCAGGCACGTACCGATGACTACTCCCTCGTTCAGTGCGGCATGCTTTACAGCTTAGAGCCGGGGCTCCAAAAGCGTTTTGAGAGACACGGAGCATATGAGATGTTCGAAGAGCTGAAAATGGTTTTCCAAGCTCATGCCCGGGTCGAAAGATATGAAGTCTCCGACAAATTCTTCAGCTGTAAGATGGGGGAAAATAGTTCTGTCAGTGAGCACATACTCACTATGTCTGGGTTATATAACCGCTTGACTCAGCTGGGAGTTAGTCTCCCGGACGACGCGGTCATTGACAGAATCCTCCAGTCGCTTCCACCAAGCTACAAGAGCTTTGTGATGAACTTCAATATGCAGGGGATGGAAAAGACCATTCCTGAAGTATTTGCTATGCTGAAATCAGCAGAGGTAGAAGTCAAGAAGGAACATCAAGTGTTGATGGTGAATAAAACCACTAAGTTCAAGAAGGGCAAGGGTAAAAAGAACTTCAAGAAGGACGGCAAGGAAGTTGCTGTGCCCGGCAAGCAAGCTGCCGGGAAGAAGCCAAAGAATGGACCCAAGCCCGAGACTGAGTGCTTTTATTGCAAGGGAAGTGGTCACTGGAAGCGGAACTGCCCCAAATACTTAGCAGACAAGAAGGCTGGCAAAACAAAAGGTATATGTGATATACATGTAATTGATGTGTACCTTACCAGTACTCGTAGTAGCTCTTGGGTATTTGATACCGGTGCAGTTGCTCACATTTGTAACTCAAAGCAGGAGCTGCGGAATAAACGGAGAATGGCAAAGGACGAGGTGACGATGCGCGTCAGGAATGGTTCCAAGGTCGATGTGATCGCCGTCGGCACGCTACCTCTACATTTATCTACGGGATTAGTTTTAAACCTCAATAATTGTTATTTAGTGCCAAGTTTGAGCATGAGCATTGTGTCTGGATCTCGTTTAATTCGAGATGGCTACTCATTTAAATCCGAGAATAATGGTTGTTCTATTTATATGAGTGATATGTTTTATGGTCATGCTCCGATGGTTAATGGTTTATTCTTAATGAATCTCGTACGTGATGATACACATATTCATAGTGTGAATACCAAAAGAGTTAAAGTTGATAACAATAGTCCCACATACTTGTGGCACTGCCGCCTTGGTCACATAGGTGTCAAACGCATGAAGAAGCTCCATGCAGATGGACTTTTAGAGTCTCTTGATTATGAATCATTTGACACGTGCAAACCATGCCTCATGGGTAAAATGACCAAGACTCCGTTCTCAGGAACAATGGAGCGAGCAACCAACTTATTGGAAATCATACATACCGATGTGTGCGGTCCAATGAGTGTTGAGGCTCGCGGTGGCTATCGTTATGTTCTCACCCTCACTGATGACCTGAGTAGATATGGGTATATCTACTTAATGAAACACAAGTCTGAGACCTTTGAAAAGTTCAAGAAATTTCAGAGTGAGGTTGAAAATCAACGTGACAGAAAAATCAAGTTTCTACGATCAGATCGTGGAGGAGAATACTTGAGTCACGAATTTGGTACACACTTAAGAAAATGTGGAATAGTTTCACAACTCACGCCGCCTGGAACACCTCAGCGTAATGGTGTGTCCGAACGTCATAATCGCACTCTATTAGATATGGTGCGATCTATGATGTCTCTTACCGATTTACCGCTATCTTTTTGGGGCTATGCTTTAGAGACTGCCGCATTCACTTTAAATAGGGCTCCGTCGAAATCCGTTGAGACGACACCGTATGAATTATGGTTTGGGAAGAAACCTAAGCTGTCGTTTCTAGAAGTTTGGGGATGCGATGCTTATGTCAAGAAACTTCAACCTGAAAAGCTCGAACCCAAGTCGGAAAAATGCATCTTCATAGGATACCCTAAAGAAACTATTGGGTATACCTTCTACCTCAGATCCGAAGGCAAGATCTTTGTTGCCAAGAATGGATCCTTTCTAGAGAAAGAGTTTCTCTCGAAAGAAGTAAGTGGGAGGAAAGTAGAACTTGATGAAGTGATACCTCTTGAACCGGAAAATGGCGAAACTCAAGAAAACGTTCCTGAGGTGCCTGCACCGACTAGAGAGGAAATTAATGATGATGATCAAGATACTTCTGATCAAGCTCCTACTAAAATTCGTAGGTCCACAAGGACACGTTCCGCACCAGAGTGGTACGGCAACCCTGTCTTGGAAATCATGTTTTTAGACAACGGTGAACCTTCGAACTATGAAGAAGCAATGGCGGGCCCGGATTCCGACAAATGGCTGGAAGCCATGAAATCCGAGATAGGATCCATGTATGAAAACGAAGTATGGACTTTGACTGACTTGCCCGTTGAGCGGGGAGCCATAGAAAATAAATGGATCTTTAAGAAGAAGACAGAGGCGGATGGTAATGTGACCATCTATAAAGCTCGGCTTGTCGCTAAGGGTTATCGACAAGTTCAAGGGGTTGACTACGATGAGACTTTCTCACCGGTAGCGAAGCTGAAGTCCGTCCGAATCATGTTAGCAATTGCCGCATTCTACGATTATGAAATATGGCAAATGGACGTCAAAACGGCATTCCTTAATGGTTTCCTTAAGGAAGAATTGTATATGATGCAACCAGAAGGTTTTGTCGATCCTAAGAATGCTGACAAGGTGTGCAAGCTCCAACGCTCGATTTATGGGCTGGTGCAAGCATCTCGGAGTTGGAACATTCGCTTTGATGAGATGATCAAAGCGTTTGGATTTACGCAGACTTATGGAGAAGCCTGTGTTTACAAGAAAGTGAGTGGGAGCTCTGTAACATTTCTCATATTATATGTAGATGACATACTTTTGATGGGAAATGATATAGAACTCTTGGACAGCATTAAGGCCTACTTGAATAAGAGTTTTTCAATGAAAGACCTTGGAGAAGCTGCTTATATATTAGGCATCAAGATCTATAGAGATAGATCAAGACGCCTCATAGGTCTTTCACAAAGCACATACCTTGATAAGATATTGAAGAAGTTCAATATGGATCAATCTAAGAAGGGGTTCTTACCTGTGTTACAAGGTGTGAAATTGAGCTCAGCTCAATGTCCGACCACGGCAGAAGATATAGAAGAGATGAGTGTCATCCCCTATGCCTCAGCCATAGGTTCTATTATGTATGCCATGCTGTGTACCAGACCTGATGTAAACCTTAACGTAAGTTTGGTAGGAAGGTACCAAAGTAATCCCGGCAAGGAACACTGGACAGCGGTCAAGAATATCCTGAAGTATCTGGAAAGGACTAAGAAAATGTTTCTCGTTTATGGAGGTCACGAAGAGCTCGTCGTGAAGGGTTACATCGATGCTAGCTTCGACACAGATCTGGATGACTCTAAGTCACAAACCGGATACGTGTATATTTTGAATGGTGGGGCAGTAAGCTGGTGCAGTTGCAAGCAGAGCGTCGTGGCGGGATCTACATGTGAAGGGGAGTACATGGCAGCCTCGGAGGCAGCACATGAAGCAATTTGGGTGAAGGAGTTCATCACCGACCTCGGAGTCATACCCAATGCGTCGGGGCCAATCAAACTCTTCTGTGACAACATTGGAGCTATTGCACTTGCCAAGGAGCCCAGGTTTCACAAGAAGACCAGGCACATCAAGCGTCGCTTCAACTCCATTCGTGAAAATGTTCAAGATGGAGACATAGATATTTGTAAAGTACATACGGACCTGAATGTAGAAGATCCGTTGACTAAACCTCTCCCTAGAGCAAAACATGATCAACACCAGAATTCCATGGGTGTTCGATTCATCACAATGTAACTAGATTATTGACTCTAGTGCAAGTGGGAGACTGTTGGAAATATGCCCTAGAGGCAATAATAAAAGCATTATTATTATATTTCCTTGTTCATGATAATTGTCTTTATTCATGCTATAATTGTGTTATCCGGAAATTGTAATACATGTGTGAATAATAGACACCAACATGTCCCTAGTAAGCCTCTAGTTGACTAGCTCGTTGATCGACAGATAGTCATGGTTTCTTGACTATGGACATTGGATGTCATTGATAACGAGATCACATCATTAGGAGAATGATGTGATGGACAAGACCCAATCCTAAACATAGCACAAGATCGTATAGTTCGTTTGCTAGAGTTTTCCAATGTCAAGTATCCTTTCCTTAGACCATGAGATCGTGTAACTCCCGGATACCGTAGGAGTGCTTTGGGTATACCAAACATCACAACGTAACTGGGTGACTATAAAGGTATACTACGGGTATCTCCGAAAGTGTCTGTTGGGTTGACACGGATCGAGACAGGGATTTGTCACTCCGCATGACGGAGAGGTATCACCGGGCCCACTCGGTAATGCATCATCATAATGAGCTCAATGTGATCAAAGTGTTTGATCACGGGATCATGCATTACGGTACGAGTAAAGTGACTTGCCGGTAACGAGATTGAACAAGGTATTGGGATACCGATGATCGAATCTCGGGCAAGTAAAATACCGATTGACAAAGGGAATTGTATACAGGATTAATTGAATCCTCGACATCGTGGTTCATGCGATGAGATCATCGAGGAGTATGTGGGAGCCAACATGGGTATCCAGATCCCGCTGTTGGTTATTGCCCGAGAGCCGTCTCGGTCATGTCTGCGTGTCTCCCAAACCCGTAGGGTCTACACACTTACGGTTCGGTGACGCTAGGGTTGTGAAGATATGTATATGCAGTAACCCGAATGTTGTTCGAAGTCCTGGATGAGATCCCGGACATCACGAGGAGTTCTGGATTGGTCCGGAGGTGAAGAATTATATATAGGAAGTGCAGTTTCGGCCACCGGGAGTGATCTGGGGGTCACCGGTATTGTACCGGGACCACCAGATGTGTCCCGGGGGTCCATCGGGTGGGGCTACCCATCCCGGAGGGCCCCATGGGCTGAAGTGGGAGGGGGGACCAGCCCTTAGTGGGCTGGTGCGCCCCCAAGGCCCAGCCCCTGCGCCTAGGGTTGGAACCCTAGGGTGGGGGGGGCGCCCACTTGCCTTGGGGGCACTCCACCCCCTTGGCCGCCGCCCCTTGGAGATTGGATCTCCCAAGGACCGGCGCCCCCCAGGGGGCCTATATAAAGGGGGGTAGGGAGGGGCAGCCGCACCCTTGACCCTGGCGCCTCCCTCTCTCCCTGCTACACCTCTCCCTCTCGCAGTGCATGGCGAAGCCCTGCTGCTGTGACGCCCTGCATCCACCACCACGCCGTCGTGCTGCTGGATCTTCATCAACCTCTCCTTCCCCCTTGCTGGATCAAGAAGGAGGAGACGTCACGCTGACCGTACGTGTGTTGAACGCGGAGGTGCCGTCCGTTCGATGCTAGGATCTCCGGTGATTTGGATCACGTCGTGTACGACTACCTCATCCCCGTTCTTTTGAACGCTTCCGCTCGTGATCTTCAAAGGTATGTAGATGCATCCGATCACTCGTTGCTAGATGAACTCATAGATGGATCTTGGTGAAACCGTAGGAAAATTTTGTTTTCTGCAACGTTCCTCAACATAGTACCGGTTGGAGCCACCAACCGGTACTAAAGGTGGTGCTATGCTTGCACAAAATTTAGTGTCATTTAGTTCAAAACAAATCATTGAATGCATGAAAATAGCAAATGAATGCAGAAATGGTTGAAAGTTGATGGCGTCGCTTTGAATGGTGCAAACTGAATGCACAAAAGTTCTGGAGTTGTAATAAGTTTAAAAAAATGAAATGCCTTTGTAACAGATGAGTTTAATTTCGTCAGAAACCTGAATACTTCGAAAGAGATTGTCCAGTTTGTAAATGAAGTGCATCCAGTTTTAGCCGTAAGGCTCTCTACTTTCTTGCACATGCTATGTGGGTGAAATGATGATACCATGCCAAGTTTCAACTTTTCCAAAGTTCATTTGTAGTGCTTTTCAATTTCCAGGTCATTTAGTTCTCAAAACAAATCATTGAATGCATGAAAAATAGCAAATGAAGGCAGAAATGGTTGAAAGTTGATGGCGTCGCTTTGAATGGTGCATACTGAACGCAAAAAAAATTCTAGAGTTGTAATAAGTTAAAAAAATAAAATGCCTTTGTAACAGATGAGTTTAATTTCATTAGAAACCTGACTACTTCGAATGAGATTGTTCAGTTTGTAAACGAAGTGCATCCAGTTTTAGCCGTAAGCCTCTCTACTTTCTTGCACATGCTATGTGGGTGAAATGATGATACCATGCCAAGTTTCAACTTTTTCAGAGTTCATTTGTAGTGCTTTTCAATTTCCAGGTCATTTAGTTCTCAAAACAAATTATTGAATGCATGAAAAATAGCAAATGAAGGCAGAAATAGTTGAAAGTTGATGGCGTCGCTTTGAATGGTGCATACTGAACGCACAAAAATTCTGGAGTTGTAATAAGTTTAAAAAAATAAAATGCCTTTGTAACAGATGAGTTCAATTTCGTGAGAAACCTGACTACTTCGAATGAGATTGTTTAGTTTGTAAACGAAGTGCATCCAGTTTTAGCCGTAAGCCTCTCTATTTTCTTGCACATGCTATGTGGGTGAAATGATGATACCATGCCTAGTTTCAACTTTTTTAGAGTTCATTTGTAGTGCTTTTCAATTTCCAGGTCATTTAGTTCTCAAAACAAATCATTGAATGCATGAAAAATAGCAAATGAAGCCAGAAATGGTTGAAAGTTGATGGCGTCGCTTTGAATAGTGCATATTGAACGCAAAAAATATAAGAGCATTTACATCATGATCTTATATTTCTTTACAGTCTAAATTGTCAATATGATCTTATAACATAAAAAAAATACTTTGATCATCAACGATCTTTGTGTGTACAATCTGAATTGTCAATATGAGTCATCAACGATTTATAAACCGATGAAGACTCATATTGCGGCCACAAATTCTACACATAGAGTTCAATGAAGACCAAGTGCTTGTGATAGTTTGAGTAATAACATATTTAAGGTGGTAAAAGGCTTGTCAGGGGAGCGAGGTGGGACTAAAAACAGCCTGCCACAACGTCATTAGTACCGGTTCGTGGTTCGAACCGGCACTAAATGGTGATGGTGGGGCCATAGCCTGACCGCAGGCTGACACAGCCTCTTTAGTGCCGGTTCGTGGGACAAACCGGTACTAAAGGTTCTCCACGAACCGGTACTATTGATCGCCGCCACGAACCGGCACTAGTGTACACATTAGTGCCGGCTCTAATTCAAACCGGCACTAATGTGCTTCACAAAAGACCCTTTTCCTACTAGTGACTGTTCGACACTATTTATTATTTTATTACCAAGTTTGTTTTTTTATACCACATAAATGAATTAGAGTTTGAACTTGGAATTTTACATGCTAATAGAGCATCACTCCCTCGAAGCGATATAATTTATTGAGTTTTTTTCGGAACTCCAAAACATAGCTTCCACGTGGCTTTCGTCGGTTTCCACTGTAACTTGGTTCCCATTTGATATTCTCTTGTATGCAACGGGACTCGTGCGAAAGCAATGTGGTCGACTGGGGAAATAAAAACTTCCTCGAACAGTCACCCGCAGGAAGAGGACATATTCAGTGCTTCCTTTCTTCGCTTCCTCACTATGGTTAAAAAGTTACGAACAAAACTAAACTTTTACAAATATGCATTTCATTTCAACGTGATCCACATCACAAGAAACAAAAACAAAAGCAAAAGCAAAAGAAATCAGATCGTCAGTGCTAAATAAATGTACTATTCACACCAGATTTCAATTGTGTATTTATAATTGGATTTCTCTTTTTTATTCTCAAGCTTTTTTTAGAGGTAATTTTTTATTCTCAAGCTATGAATCACATTTGGTCTTCAAGTTTCATAGCCTGGATGGAGCTAGGGACCGGGCCACGGCCCACCCTAGGTTGCAAGGCTAAATAAACGAAAATAGTAATAATTAGAAGAATAGTCCCCACTATTGGCCCATCCTGTAATTGGGCCACCATCGTTGCAAGGCTTTTTTTTGTTGTTGAAGAAACTAATAATTAGAAGTACAGTTTCCACCGTTGACCCACCCTGGCCTAGTGGGCAAGCTCCGCTATTGGTGGTACAGACATGCTATGTTAGTACTGTCAACTTTTAATATGATTTTGTAACTTTTATATTTTCTTCAAATAAAGTATTCCCTCCGTTCCGAATTACTTGTCGCACGTATGAATGTATCTAGATGTATTTTACTTCTAGATATATCCATTTCAGCGACGAGTAATTTAGAACGGAGTGAGTAGAAGGGAAAATCACTTTGTTGATGTTAGAGTGTCCTGGCTTAAGAGCTTTGCTGGAGATAGATGTTATAAATGACATCAGTCGTCTCCTACTAGAAGATCCGAAGGTCTTCTAGTTCTACTTGGTACCAATGATGTGGATTTTTATATGTTGAATCTGAATGTGGTAAACACTTTATTGTGCCCTGATTAAAGAGAAATGCAGTGATTTTCATTAGTATCTTGCTGTGGTGTATGGTCCAGCGTAGATTGAGGACAAGGATGGTGTTTTAAAGGAATTCGCTAGCTTATGTAGTTTACAAACAAACAAAAAACTCTAGTTATGGGTGGAGATTTCAATATTCTCAGAAGAACTAGTGGTAAAAAATAAGCCATGTGTCTTACCTAAATGAGGTCGTACCTTTAATTCTATCATTTTGTGTATAGTTGATACTTCCATGCTTGTTTGTTTTCACTCCTTTGTTCTTAGCTAGGATTGCTGGTGTTCTTTCCAGGCCGTTGGTCATCAGCGCTTGTGTCGATGATCCCTAGGTCGTTTTGTCGCTCTTTAGGTTTTGGTTGTGGATGTTGGTTGTGTCCTCTTCGACATTAGTCATGCCATTCTTTTTTTAGGGGAAAACTTCTGATCTACTCATCAACTGTCATGACTATACAAAGAATATCAAAAGTAACATAAATTACATCCAGGTCCGTAGACCGGCTAGCGACGACTACAAACACTAGAGCGAGGCGAAGGCACGCTGCCGTCATCGCCCACCATCATCAAAGTTGGGCAAACCTTATTGTAGTAGGCAATCAGGAAGTCCTCGTGTTAAGACCCCACAGGACCAGTGCATTAGAATATCAACCATCACCGATGAAGAGAAGCATATCGAAAGATCCAACATGTAGGCACACGAAAGCAAACGAGCGACAAGCAGGTCCAAGCAGATCCACCAAATAAACACGACTGAACATCGCGAGATCCGTCCGAGGCACACCTCTACACGCCCTTTGACGATACTAGGCGCACCACCCAGATGAACGCTAGACAGGAAGAACTTATTCCATCTTCAGGGGGCCGCTGCCTCATCTTCTTGAGCAGGACACAAACCCTAACCAAAATTTTAAAAACACCAAAAAATGAAGCCCTTCTGCTGGCTAGGGCCGGAATCCACCATGCACCCATAGCCCTGAGGCCACAAGAGACATAACAGATCGGCTGTGATGCTGACCGGAGGCAGGGAAGACCTATGGCATGTGCTCCCGAGAGTTACACATGAAGGGATACCAGAGCCTCTTTCCTTGAGATGTAGTCTTTGCCATCCTTAGCGATGTAAGTTTTTTTATCATATAATGAATACATGCATATATTCTGCATGGTTTTAAAAAGAAAAAGAAAAGGTAAGGTAGAATAAATACGAGCATGATGAGTTATCCGTCCACTGTTATCAGCCACTGAGGTCACCGAATATCTTCCCGCCCTCCCGTCGAATGTTCCTAAATGGTGCCTTCTGCTCTAGTTGCGCAAATAGTGCTCACGCGCCGCCCGCTCTTGGACCAACCTAATAATTGAGCGAACAACTCGCTCGGTTCTATGTACGGTTCCTGGTTCGCTCGTCGCTCGGTTCACAAAGAAGCGGCCGACCGTTGACCAGGGACCCAATAATTGTGAGTTTGAAAAAAATCATGAAAATAAATAATTTCATGAATTTGTAAATTTTTCATATTTTCTAGAATATCATAAATTTGTAAAAGTTCCAAAAGGTGAGAAAAATAACAAAACACTAAGAATCATAAATTTTTAAAAAGTTCATGATTTTTAATAAAAATGCAAATTTGAAAGAAAACGTGAAATACAAAGTTCACAAATTAAAAAAAAATCTCCAAGTTGAAAGAAAAAGTTCAAAATTTGAGAAAAAGTTTGCACTTTTGAATAAAAATGAAAAAAGTAAAAAGAACCGCTCGGTACCGAACAAAAAAACCAGAAAGGAAAAAAACCTGACCAGAAGCTTTCCAAAACCAGGACCAGCTTCTCCTGCTACAATCTTAGATGGCCCGACCCATTCCAAACATCTTCATGCGCCACCTACCAAATACACGTTAAGTGCTGCAGAAGACGACGAATAGGATTTGGGCCTCCTGTCCTTGTTAGTGAAAATGTGTAAACTGGAGGACTAGCAGATGTCCACATCTGTGAGCGTGTGTGATAGCCTATCAAAAACTGCTTCTGATGTCTGTACGGAGTTATTGTTTCGAAGTAAGGTGTACTAGAAGACTAGACGGGTTTATCCAATTTGTTGTGTGGCCCATCGCATCGGTTCGGTTCAACAGTGTCGCCAACCCACATGTCTGATACCGAATCATGATCTATTAAACATACCAAGACCGGCTATTCGGCACGAGGCTATATCTCGTCCGCACTGAGAGATCCTTTGGTCTCGCCTTTGGCGCGATGCTAGTGGACTGCCCCAGTATTGTAGCTGCCAGGGGCGGGTTTGGAAAGTTTTGTTTGATTGTTTTCCTTTTATTATTCTATGTGTTTCCCTTCTCGGTTTTCATGGTATTCATCAATTTTTCTCTTTTCTCCTTTTCATTTTTTTCAATTCCTGTCCACTTTTGTCAATACATGTTGTACATTATTGTATACATCTGAAACATTTTGATACACATTGAATATTTTTAAAATACATGATTAATATTTTTTGAAATACACATTAAATATTTTTTAAACATGTTGAAACATTTATCGAATGATACGAAACATTTTCTAAAACTATGAGGACATTTTTCTCATTGTATTTTTCTAAATGGCACAAAAATATTTTTGAAATAACAATATGCAAACACTTTTTTCATTGTACATCTTTTAAATGTCACAAACATATATTTGAAACCCATGAACTTTTTAAAACATGTAACATTTTTTTTTTGAATTGTACGATTTTTTTAATTACACTGACAATATTTTTACATTGTATAAAATGCGCATTTAAGAAAAAAGTATGAACATGTTTAGATATCACTATTTTCTTGAATGCAGTCAACATAAAAAAACGCTAGCAGGTTTTTACACTGCATGAAATTTTGTATAATTCATAGTTTAATATTTAAATGAATTATATTTTTGGAATATATGTATTTAAAATATTTTTGAAATATAAAATGGAACAAAGAACATGGATACACTATATTGTACTGTACAGTGCGTATGTTGTGCTGTGGTGGAAACCTTGGCGGGGCGCATTGAGGTGGTGTCCCATACACAGCTTGCAGCAAAACCAGAGAAAATACCTACTTTTTATTTTGAGAAATCTAGCCAAGTTTATTGATTCATAACAATGTTCATAGGTACTATAGTTGGGTCATGAGGATTGCCCAAACAAAACATGTCTACCTATTTATAGGTTACAAGAGAACTTGGCAAGATTATGAGCCTCAAAGTTGAAGTTTCTACGCTCGTGAATAAAATTACAAAACTGAAAACTAGCTTTGCAATCTGTTACTTCATGTATGATGATAGTTGCATGAGCACTTCCAGTTCCTTGGTTAATATCGTTCACCACTCCCTGACACTCCGATGGCACCATGAAATTTGTTGGGATCCTCCACAAGTGCCAATGACTCCATGCAGGGAAAATTTCCAATATCACTGGGTCGCTCGAGTATGCAGATTGTACTATATTTGTCCCAAACAAAGGAGGAGGACAAAATTCTCAACATCGCTGGCGGCGACGAGAGGAAGTAAAACCCTAGCTAGAGGGAAAAGTCTCTACTAGTAACGTATAGCGAAGTCAGTCGAGAAGACTTGCTAAAAGGGAGTTCAGTAGTGCCTCCCTATATGGGCCGGCCCAGTACATAAACTATTGGAGGGGGGTCTGTGCATTTTTACAATTCGTACTATGGGCTAGTTTGGTTCGCTTCCACGCTTGAAGATGACTGGCCTGGAGCATCCCTGAATGTTGCCTGGTCTTTGTTTGGTTGAAGGCCTGAAAAAGTTGGAGCAAGCCTGGCCTGGCCTGCCCAGGCAAATAATTAGCCTGCCAAGCCTCCCTTTTGGGTTGCCTGGATGAGACGGCGTGACTAGCCTGGTACTAGCCTGGTACTAGGCCTGGCCTGGACTGCTTGCATCCTCCCTAGTGACCTTCTAGGCTCAGGTCACGTTCCAAACAGCAATCGGGCGAGGCTGCCTCGCCAGGCTAGAAATATAAAAACCTCAGGCCCAGGCCAGGCAGAACTTTCACCCAGGCACATGGCCCAGAGGAGCAACCAAATTGACCCTATATCTGGTCCAAATAGGATATACCAAACACCTTCCTCTTCTGCTACAAAACCTTCCCCTTTGGCGTCCCTATGCCTCGCATTCAGCGAAACCGAGGAAAACCTCGCTGAAGGGTGCTCCAGTTGTGCCGGCCCAGGCGCGCGGGAAACAACGACCCCATTTTCGTTTTTTTCATCTCTTTCGTTTTCGTTTTTGCTTTCCTTTTACTTTTCTATATACTTCCAAATATATTTAAATAAATATATTACAAAAATAAATCTATATAAATATTTAAAAAATATTGACCAAGCATTTAAAAAAATGTTAAATGTGTATAGAGATAATGTTTATCACATATACAGAAAAATGTGTACAAAAAATATGTGTATGAAAAAAAATCTGACCATGTACTTTAAATAAATTAATCAAGCACTTGAAAAATTGTTGAACAAGTGTTTGAAAATGATAAGCAAGCGTTTGGACAATGTTTAATGTGTGTAGAAAACATATTGATCATGTATTAAAAACATGACGAATCTTTTTGATCATGTATAATTTTTTAATCAAACATTTGAAAAACTTTGAATAAGTATTTGAAAAATGTAATCAAGCATTTGAAAATGTTAAATGTTTATATAAAAATGTAAATATTGTATTTAAAAATTTCGAATTTTTTTGATAATGTATATAAAATTTATGAACAAGTGTTTAAAAAAAATTAATCAGGAATTTGATAAATATTAAATGTGTTTAGAAAAAATCTTGGTCATGTGTTAAAAAACTAATCTTGTATTCAAATTTTTTTAATCAATCATTTGGCTTTTTAAGTGTGTACTGAAAAAGTGTTGACCATGCAATAAAAAAACAATAATCTTGTTTTCTAAAAATGTTTAAAATGTGCTTAAAAAACCTTGTACTAGAAAAATGTTTAATTTGTACTAGAAAATATTAAAAGTGTATTAGAAAAATGTTGTTGACATATAGAAAACATGTAGAATGAAAACTAAAAAACCAAAGAAAACCAAAAAAATAAATAACTAAAAAGAAACAAAATAAACCAAAGAAAATAGAAAACAAAAAATAAACCAAAGAAACAAATGAAAAAAGAATGAAAAACAGTGAAAATGATAAAGGAAAAAAGAAGGAAATTGAATAAGAAAATAAAACCAAGAAAAACAATGAATGAAACAAAATAAAAACCAAAATAAACGCAACAAAAAACCGGAGAGAAAAAGGAAAACAAAACAAATAACAAAAGGAAACAAAAAAACCAGAGAGAACCAAATAAAATGAAGCAAAAGGAGAAAAAAGAAAAAAAACATGAGAAAAAACCCGTGGAAACATGGGCTATGTTGCATCTAGTAGAACGCGTCCTATATCTTCATCAGCATCCCGACGCTTCTCTGGTGGCTAGCACTATTGCAAAATTGTCCTGGAGGGCGCTTCCTATTCGGCGCGTAGGGCGGCGCCTCGCGCGCTGGATGTTATAGGGGCCGGCCGTTTTAGGTTTTTTTTCCTTCTTTACTTTCTGTTTTTGTTTTTTACTTTTACCTTTTCTGTTTTCCATTTATTTTATCTTTTTTCTACTTTAACATTTTCAATTTTTTTGCAAATTCTCTTTTCAAATTCGCGAACGTCATCCATGTAAAAAATGATAATCAATTCAGAAAAATTTCATTGATTGACTTTTTGTTCATCAGGATGAAATTATTTTTCTTAGAATTATTTTTCATCAATTCGTAATTTTTTCATCGTTTTCAAATTTTTTTCATCAAATTCCAAATTTCTTCAGAAATTTCTATAAAAGTTCATTGTATTAATTTTTTTCATCAATTGTTTCAACAAAATATTCATCCAACTCAAAAAAGTTTCATCGTTTAGAAAATTTGTTGACCATTATTTTTTAAAATTTCATCAAATTCAAGAAATGTTCATTCATTCATTTCATCCAATTTTTCAGAAAAGCGTTCTTGATTTAATTTTTTTCATAAAGTTCAATTTTTTTCATCAAATCCATAAAAAACCATCTGATTAAAAATCTTCATTAATATACAAATTGACCAACATATTTTATATTCAAGAACATTTTTTGAAATAATGAACATTTTGTGAAATGATGAAATTTCAAATTTGTGAACATTATTCAAATTTAGGGACATTTTTGGCTCCACGAACTTTTTCAAATATCGCCTTTTTTGAATTTTGGAACTATTCCGAATTATTTAAATTAGAAAAAACAAAAATGGAAGAAAAAAAGAAAAAACGAAACAAGAAAATAGGGGGCGCCCGGCCGCCGCTCATGGCCGGGCCCAAGTGGGCGCGCGAGGGGTGCGCACTTTTTTTTCGAGCATCAGTACAGACACAAGCGCTCATATACATGCGCATACACCCACCCCTATAAACGCACACACGCACACCCTACCCTTATGAGCACCTCCGAGAGACTGAGCCGGCATATCATCTTGAAATTTACGAAGTCACCGTAGGCGCCTCGTCGTCGACGGGAACATCTCCTCCCACTGAAAGCGCATCGCCGGAAATCCTGAAATAAATACAGGAATAATGCGAGCATCAGGATTTGAACCCTGGTGGGTTGGGGATACCATTGTCCACCTAACCAAGCACTTCGACTCCCCCAGTTCGATGTATGAGCTCCGTCCAGGATACCAAGGCTCGAATCACCCCAGCGCTCTTTTTTCTACACTGTTTTCTTTTAAGTGTGCGAGAGTTGTTTCGGTCTTGCTTAATGCGAGATATAGCACCCGCGCTAAAAAAACCATGCATCATTCATGTAGCGGCGTGCAATTTTTCCGTGCCTGAAGACCCTTTGCAAGTGCCAAAGCTTCAAAACATGCCTATGCATCTAACGTTGCAGGATGAGTTAGATTACCAAACGCACGGGCTGATGGGCCCTGGAACTTCCCTTCAGCATTTTCGCAAGCTCCCTTCGCTTGCACCTTCGCCACGCCTCCGTCCACATTGAATTTCATGTAACCAGCGAAGGCGAACTTGGCCATTATACCTCGGTGATCAGTTAGGACAAGAAAGGAAAAGTGAATTCGAGGAAGCGACCTTTATCCACAAAAACCGTGCTTCAAATTCAGATGCACATAATTTAGTTCGAGCGTTTTATCACTCGAGACTTACCGTTTTGTTTGGCTCATCGAGCCCTGGGATATATCTATTGTACAGTAGTACCTTTGAACATGGATCAATGAAGGCCGCTCTTAGGGCATCTGCAATGGAAGGCACTTCCAAAGGCGCTTGAGGAAAAAAAAGGAATTTTAAACCTGGTGTCTGCCTTGGAGCCTTTGTGTACAACGCTGATAGTTAAGCGTCTGCCTCCAGACCAGCTTAATCGGTGCGAAAAAAAGGGCTGGAGCGCCCGGCGAATGATATGGCATCGACGCCAACAATTTTCCTGGGATTGGATGGGAATCGCTGAAATCGAGTAGGATTCGAAACCTGGCGTCCGTCCTTAGCGCCTGCATTGTAGATGCCCTTATACCGCTAAAAAAAATGTAACAGATTGCATATTTGCTGCAGAAAAGTGCGGAATGGAATCACTGAAATGAGCCCGACATGAAGGGCAAGACGTAGAACAAAAGGAAGCTTAAACGGGAGAACGGTTACTACAAAATTTCCAGGTGGCCGGTGGCACCAAGCAATCAAACACTGCCTCTTACTGCCACTCCAGCGGCCGATATTCCTCCGGAGACAATCCTTCTTCTACAAGATTAGCTAGTACAAGATTAGAAATTACTAATTTCTCGTCGTGATCTTTTAGCGCGAATTAATGGCTGCCTTCAAAAAATGCAGTGGAAACCGCACTATCCACCCTTGATTCCATTCCATGCGTAGTGCAGCACGTAATTACAATAACGCAGCGAGCTGCCAAATGGCACTCAACAGTTTCATGACTTCATATCATATCACGGCTTACCACATTCGTCTCCCCATTAACCGTCTACGCACCATTATGATCTTACGCAAATTCGCCTATAAATACCGCCCTCTGCATAGCAGCAGCAGCGAAGCAAAGCAACCCCAGTAGAGCTAATCCTTGGGAGTTAAGCTAGTCCACGATGCCTGCTGGGACGATGGGATCCCGCGCTCTCCAGCTCGTCGGCGTCCTCCTGACGGCGCAGCTGTGCGCGTGCACGGCGTACGCCGGCAGCGGCGGCGATGGGTTCAGCGTGGAGTTCATCCACCGTGACTCGGTCAGGTCGCCGTTCCACGACCCGACGCTCACCGCCCCCGCCCGCGCGCTGGAGGCCGCGCGGCGGTCCGCTGCCCGCGCCGCGGCGCTCTCGCGCTCCTACGTCCGCGCCGACGCGCCCTCGGCTGACGGCGTCGTGTCCGAGGTCACGTCCAGATCGTCCGAGTACCTGATGGCCGTGAACATAGGCACGCCGCCCACTCCTATGGTCGCCATCGCCGACACTGGCAGCGACCTCATCTGGCTCAATTGCAGCTACGGAGGCGACGGTCCTGGTCTGGCGGCCGGCCGTGACGCGGACGCGCAGTCGCCGGGAGTCCAGTTCGATCCCTCCAAATCGACTACGTTCAGCCTCGTGGACTGTGACTCCGGCGCGTGCGGCGAGCTGCCCGACGCAGCCTGTGGCACCGACTCTAAGTGCAGGTACTCATACTCCTACGGCGACGGCTCCCACACGAGCGGCGTCCTCTCCACAGAGACCTTCACCTTCGCCGACGCCGCGGGCGGCCGCGGCGATGGGACGACGCGCCTGGCCGACGTCAACTTCGGCTGCTCCACGACCTTCGTCGGCACGTTCATCGGGGACGGCCTCGTCGGCCTCGGCGGCGGCGACCTCTCCCTCGTCAGTCAGCTCGGCGCACACACCTCGCTGGGCCGGAGGTTCTCCTACTGCCTCGTGCCCTACTCCCTCATGGCCTCCTCCGCGCTCAACTTCGGCTCCCGGGCCGCCGTGACGGATCCGGGCGCGGCGACGACGCCACTGATCCCATCCAAAGTGAAGGCATACTACACCGTCGAGCTCCGGTCCGTCAAGGTCGGGGACAAGACCTTCGCGGCGCCGGACCAGTCCCCCGTCATCGTCGACTCCGGCACGACGCTCACATACCTCCCGGAGGCGCTTTTAGACCCACTTGTGGAGGAGCTGACACGGCGGATCAAGCTCCCGCCTGCGCAGTCGCCAGAAAAGTTCCTGCCGCTGTGCTTCGACGTGAGCGGGGTGCGGGAGGGGCAGGTGGCGGCCATGATCCCTGAGGTGACGCTGGGGCTGGGCGGCGGCGCTGCGGTCACGCTGAAGGCGGAGAACACGTTCGTGGAGGTGCAGGAGGGGACCCTGTGCTTGGCGGTGGCGGCGATGTCGGAGCAGTTACCGGCGTCGATCATCGGGAACATCGCCCAGCAGAACATGCACGTTGGGTACGACCTCGACAAGGGCACCGTGACCTTCGCCCCAGTGGACTGCGCGAGTTCCTACCCCGCCCCCTCACCCTCCGGCTCTGTGTAGTGTGTAGCTTATGAAAGCGGAAAATTGAGGGGTGCCGGCAGATCCCGGACCCTTAATCGAGTGCTCAAGATTGGTGGCCAGAATAATGTATAAACTCATGAACTGTTACTCAAATGAAATAACTGCAATACACTCTTAACGTGATAGATGATACAATAGGTCACATGTTTTTCAGTCCAATATAATGCTAGACCTATAAAAATCTACAAACATTTTACGTAATTTTTCAAATTAATCATCTCCCACCCCATGAATTCAATTGAGGTGAGCCCCTTCATCCACCTATTACCTAGTATTATTAACCTTTGTCGATAGCATTACTCTTTTCAATCATGTTACATTACGGTTGCATGCATGCGCTGCCCTTCTCTCTCCCAAACAAATGCACTAGTAATTTATTTTACCTTCACTAACTTAAACCGTTCACATCTTTTAAACCAGATAATTCATAAAATAAATGGAAAAACCACACAAACGACTGTTCCCCCAAACCGGAAAGATCCCAGCTCTATGGGCCGGCCTGTCTACAAGAATCAAATTAAACAGAGCAGAAGGCGACAAAAAGGATTTGGGCTCGGCATGTTCGTTGATTTTTTTCCTCTCTTCTATGGCTTGTCAGCTAGCTTAGGAAAATTCACTAAAAAACCAGCTTAGGAAAAATGTCCGCCTTTTCTGTTAATTCATAAAATGGCATCATAAAAATACATTGGTTTTGAAAGAAACTTGTGAATTTTACAAAGTCCATGAATTTGAAAACAAATTCAAGAATTTAAAATATTCACAAATTAGAAAAATTCGATTTTTTAAGGATATACATTTTTTATAAATATTCATGAATGGAAAAAGAAAACAAATAAAAATAAAAATAAAATCAAAGTCAAAATAAGAACTAAAACAAAAGGAACAAACCTCGCACGGAACATTTTAAAATGTTTAGAAAACCGACTAAGGGAGTTCAATAGCGCCTCCCTACATGGGTCGTCCAGCATGTAAGCTACTAGCCATAAACACCATCATCTAAGTATTGCTCATTTACACATGATGTTCATGATCCATCATCTATGTAATGGCAGCAATTTTTCTGTGCCTGAGAAGAAAAACCCCCCGCGTCGCCACGCCCAGGCGACTCGGGGGCGACCCTGCTCGCGTCCTTACCACAACCTCCTCCCTCCCTCCCCCGCGCAGCCGCCGGAGGACGCCGGCGGGCAAAGCACGCACGGCTGACGGCGGCGGCGGGGGCTCTGCTGCGTGGCTTCTGGCGGTCTGAGGCGGCAGACCTCGCTAGTCTCGCCCAGCCCCTCGGGTCTCTCGGCGTCGTCCTGGCGTCCCTGCCAGCAGTCCCGTCCCCCTGTGTGTAGCGGCTCGTCGCTGCTTGCTCGGGCGCTGATTAGTGCGAGGCGGGGGCGGATCTGGGGCTCCCTTCCCAGATCCGGCCGGTGTTGGCTGGGGCGCGAGGTGGGGTCAGCCGGTGGTTTCAGCGGGCGGTGGTGACGGGCGGTACCTGGTGCCGCTTGCAGGTGGTATGGGGCGCGAAAAGGTGTGGTTGGGTGCGCGGGATCTGGGCGTCGGCCGTGGCGGCGACGGCGGCGACGGAAGGGTGGTCGTGGTGGAGCGGCGCACGGCGGTGCTGGCCTGGAGCTCGTCTGGCAGCGTCTTGAGGCGCCCAAGTCCGGCGATGTCCTGATTTGGCGTCCTCGGCCGCTGGGGCGGCAAGGACTCTGCTCCTGGAGATGAGCTACATGCGTGGAGGTGTCTCCGTCCGGTGGCGTGGTGGCGGCTCGCTGCTGGCTGCATGGTGGTGCGTGGCTGGAGGTTGCTGCCGGTGGCGGTGCTTGGTGGGGCGCTCATGGCACCTACTGCATTCTGTGCCTGCAAACGCAAGTGATGTGCTGATGCTGGTGCTGCCATGAGGCGTGGGCGGTGGTGCAGTGTGCCTTGAATAACCTGTTCACAGGGTGTGTGAATGCTCAACTCGGCGAAAGCCATGCTCTGTTCAGAGCCGACGACGGTGACGCCCGTGGGCGTCACTAACCTTCCTGGAGGCGTCGTCAAAATGTTGATTTCACCACCCTTTGCTCGACTTCGGAGGAAACTCTGCTTCTAGGTCCTACCTGGAACCGATGATGGCGGCGCAACCGTGCGTCGCACCCCTTCTTGAAGGTATCATCGAGAATTTGGCTAGGTTGTTTTGCTGGGTTGCTGCAAGCAGTGGGGTTGTCGGTGGTGGTGGTGTGACTTGTTTGGGGTCAACGGTGGTGCGTGTTGGGGTCTGGCAGCAGCACTCCTCCGTGCTGTGGAGCAGCCATCTCTACCGTGTATGTATGTCCTTGGTGGTGTTCTGTAGGGGTTCGGCGGCGGTGCCTTTTTGTCGTCCCTCTTGCTGTGTAAGCTCAAGACCCTCTCATGGCTGCCATTGTGTTGCGGCGAGCGTCGTGCTCTTGGTGTTGTCTCGGTCATCTTTGCTCAGTGATGCGCAAGAAGCCTCCCCAACTTGCTAATCGTTCCGATCTTCACTGGCGGAGCTTGTAGTCAAGGTTCGTGCCTGGTACTCGTTGACTGTGGTGCTCCTGTGTTGCGTCATGGGTTTGGTACGCACGCCAGTGCGGTGCGTTAGGTTCCTAGCAAAGTCTTGGTATTGTGTCCCTCAACATCACCCCACAACTACTTGTGTCTTTTATGGTGATGGTCTTGTTAGTCTGCTAGCTATGTCCTGCCTTTGGTGGGCGCCCTATTCTTCTCATCTTCTTATAACCTTGTTACTTGTACGGTTTTCGGACCGGTTTTCCTTATAAACATGGTCAAATTGTTTAGGTTTTCGATCTGGTTTCCCTTATAAACCGGATCACTCTCTGGCATAATGGCCACTTTGAGTAATATATTCAGGTGGAGGAACTCCTCACCGTGATTCTCAAAAAAAAAAAAAAATTCTGTGCCTGAAGATCCTTTCCAAGTGCCAAAGCTTCACAACACGGCTACGCCTCTAACGTTGCAGGATGAGTCAGATTATCGAACACATGAGCTGATGGGCCCTGAAACGTCCATTCAACATTTCTGCAAACAACCATGGATGCTCTCTCCGTTTGCACCTTCGCCGCACCGTCGTTCACTTTCCTTTTTATACATAGGCAAAAGGCGTGCCTAATTAATTAAGGAGAAGGGTTTTATAGTGCAACATATCAGCTCCACAACATAGCCAGTTTGAAAAGAAAACAACAACTACTACTCTTGCGGCATGATGATACTCAGGTGCCTAGCCGCTGCGGTGATCCAAAGTCTGGTCTCGTCTTGGATAAGCTCGAGAATGTAGTAGGGCAGCGTTGGTTTCTTCTTGAAGACTATAGCATTCTAGGAAGTTTCCTCCATGGCAAAGGAGAAACATCACCATGGTCGGCTGGGCGGCTTTGGTTAAACTGGTGCTTACTTCACAAGGGTTTACCACATCACCCCCTCGACGGCCCCCTGTTGTGTTACACAACAACACAACAACAAGATTAAGTGTGCCTTCCTTTGGTCAGCTAAGGATAAACTTCAGGTATGAGTCTCATTTTCCTATGTCTTTCTATTGCCCTTAGGGCAGCCATTTGTGGCATTTTATTTGTTGAACTCTATTGAACTCGGATGTTCAACCTTGCATTTTTTAAATAAAAATGGTTGTGTGCATCACTCGATGCTGAGCTGACGGTGTTCCCCTCTTTTCGAAAGAAAAAAGATAGAACTTCAGGCGCAAAATGCAAGGTCAACTGGGAGTTTGTCTACTGCCGCACCCGCATCGCTGGGCTTGGGATCCTCCACCTAGGAAAATTTGTGAGAGCTCTCACACTGAGATGGCCTTGGGTTGCGTGGAATGATCCTGGTTCGTCTCGAGAAGTTTCAACTTTAATTGGACGTTGATGACGTCATCTCTTGGAAATTTGAGGCAAATGAAAAGTATTCGGCGGCCTTTGCTTATAGGATCCAATTCTCCGGGTCCATGTTGACTAGCATGAACAAGACCATCTAGAAGGTTTCGACACCTCCGTGGTCAAGTTACACCGTCCACATTGAATTTCATGTAACCAGCAGGAGGCAGGATCCAACACGGGGCTGCTCTCACTAGTGCATACCTCACACCATGCATTGGAAGAGTAATCTCTACCTCGGTTGTGATGCTCTCAACAAAGGCGAACTTGGCCATTATAGCTCGGTGATCAGGTGATCTACGTCCACGAAAACTAAGCTTCAAATGCAGATGCCCATAATTTAGTTCGGAGCATTTTATCACTCGATAGAGGTCATTTTATTTGGCTCAGCAAGCCTCGGGATGTATCAATTGTACCTTTGAAAATTGATCAAGGATGACCACTCTTACAGCTAAGAAAAGTGTAAGGGACTGGCTAAGTGCTAGTCGACTGAAATCCCAATTTGGGTCAGTCGATGACCATCTACCCTTGATATCTAATCTAACGGTAAGTAGTCATCTTCCACCTACAACAGTTTTCTGAAAACATATCATAGTGCATCTTCTTCCTCCCGACGATTTCTTCTTCCTACCGCCACGGACCATAGGCCGAACTGCCAGCCACCACCGCCGACGGCCGGCGACGCTGCCGCGCCAGCCTCGTGGCCCCACCACCACCACCCGCCACCACCGCCTCCACACTAAACCCTAAGATAGATAATGGGGTGATGACGGCGGGAAATGTATCTGGTGCACCGAGGCAATTGGTGCTACCGGTGCACCGGGCCCCATTGCACATTCCAAAATGTTTGAAAAAATCCATAAAAATAACAGTGTATTGACACAACATCAATGTATGTTGTCACAAAAATTCAAATCAAAATTTGAAACATTTCTTGAGATACAAAAATAACAAATTTGACATCAATGTGCTAATAAGCCAAATATGAAGCCAACTTGTGTTATGTACTATTCAGTGTCAAATTTGTCATTTTTGTATCTTGGGCAATGCTTTGAATTTTGATTTGAATTTTGTCACAACATACATTGATGTTGTGTTAATGCACGGATTTTTTGGGGATTTTTAGAACATTTTTTTAATATGCAATGGGGGACCGGTGCACCGATAGCACCAAGTGCCCCGGTGCACCCGATACACCCCTGATGACGGCGAGCCCCCTCCTTCTCTTCAGCGAGGCCCTTCCTTCTTCTTTCTTCATTCAAAATCAATTGACCCAAATTCGAAATTCAGCTGGCTAACATGTAGCTAAAGTGAAAGTGTAACGGATTGCATATTTGCCGCAGAAAAGTGTGGAATGGAATTGCTCAATGAGCCTGACATGAAGAGTGAGACGTAGAACAAAAGAAAGCTTAAACGGGAGAACGGTTACTACAAATTTTCCAGGTGGCCGGTGGCACCAAGCAATCAAACACTGCCTCTTCTTGCCACTCGAGTGGCCGATCTTCCGGAGACAATCCTCCTTCTACAAATTAGCTTACAAGATTAGAAATTGCTAATTGCTCATCGTCCTGTTTTGGCACGAATTAATGGCTACCTTCAAAAGTCTTCAATTTCATACGCAAAAAGAGCAGTGCAAACCGCACTATCAACCCTTGATTCCATGCGTAGTGCGCAACACGTAATTACCATCCGGTCTGTCTAGGTGACTTAATCACTCAGATGATTTAATGAAGCATAAAAGTAATACTACTAGCATTGACACAACACGTAATTATCACACGTCTAAGTGACTTAATGAAGGATAAAAAGAAAAGAAAAAATAGAAGAGAAAATACTCAGATAAATCTCCGCGTAAGATTAATGACATAAGATTTAGACGTGCAGTAAGTATGACACATCTAGATGTGCTTTAGTAAAATCGGTTACGCGGTGAGCTGCTAAATGGCAATCAACAGTTCCTGAATCATGACTAGTACTCCATATCATATCCCGACTTACCACACTCGTCTCCCCATTAACCATCTACCGTTATAATCTTATGCAAATTCGCCTATAAATACCGCTCTCTGCATAGAAGTAGCGGCAGCAAAGCAACCCTAGTAGAGCTAATCCTTGGGAGTTAACCTGGGACACAATGCCTGGGACGATGGTATCCCGCGCTCTCCTGCTCGTCGGCGTCGCCCTGACGGCGCAGCTGTGCGCGTGCATGGCGTACGCCGGCCGCGGCGGCGATGGCTTTAGCGTGGAGTTCATCCACCGTGACTCCGTCAGGTCGCCGTTCCACGACCCGACGCTCACCGCGCCCGCCCGCGCGCTGGAGGCCGCGCGGCGGTCCGTTGCCCGCGCCGCGGCGCTCTCGCGCTCCTACGTCCGCGCCAACGCGCCCTCAGCTGACGGCTTCGTGTCCGAGGTCACGTCCAGGACAAGCGAGTACCTGATGGCCGTGAACATAGGCACGCCGCCCACTCGTATGGTCGCCATCGCCGACACCGGCAGCGACCTCACCTGGCTCAATTGCAGCTACGGAGGCGACGGTCCTGGTCTGGCAGCTGCCCGTGACGCGGACGCGCAGCCGCCGGGCGTCCAGTTCGACCCCTCCAAATCGACGACGTTCGGCGTCGTGGACTGTAACTCCGGCACGTGCAGCGAGCTCCCCGAGGATTCCCATTCCTGCGACGCCAACTCCAAGTGCACGTACACCTACTCCTACGGCGACGGCTCCCACACGAGCGGCCTCCTCTCCACAGAGACCTTCACCTTCGCCGACGCCCCGGGCGCCCGCGGCGATGGGACGACGCGCGTGGCCAAAGTCAACTTCGGCTGCTCCACGACCTTCGTCGGCTCGTTCGTCGGGGACGGCATCGTCGGCCTCGGCGGCGGCGACCTCTCCCTCGTCAGTCAACTCGGCGCAGACACCTCGCTGGGCCGGAGGTTCTCCTACTGCCTCGTGCCCTACTCCGTCAAGGCCTCCTCCGCGCTCAACTTCGGCCCCCGGGCCGCCGTCACCGATCCGGGAGCGGTGACGACGCCGCTGATCTCATCCAAAGTGAAGGCATACTACATCGTCGAGCTCCGGTCCCTCAAGGTCGGGGACAAGACCTTCGCGGCGCCGGACCGGTCCCCCGTCATCGTCGACTCCGGCACGACGCTCACATTCCTCCCGACGGCGCTTGTAGACCCACTGGTGAAGGAGCTGACCCGGCGGATCAAGCTCCCTCCGGTGCAGCCGCCAGAGGAGTCGTCCCTGCTGCTGTGCTTCGACGTAAGCGGGGTGCGGGATGGGCAGGTTGCGGCCATGATCCCTGAGGTGACGCTGGGGCTGGGCGGCGGCGCTGCGGTCACGCTGAAGGCGGAGAACACGTTCTTGGAGGTGCAGGAGGGGACTTTATGCTTGGCGGTGTCTGACCAGTTTTCTCCTATGTCCATCATCGGGAACATCGCGCAGCAGAACATGCACGTTGGGTACGATCTCGACAAGGGCACCGTCACCTTCGCTCCAGCAGACTGCGCGCGTTCCTACCCCGCCCCCTCACCCTCCGGCTCTGTGTAGCTTATGAAAGCGGAAAACTGAGGTTCCGCTAGGTGCCGGCAGATCCCGGACCCTTAATCGAGTACTCAAAGATCCGTGGGCAGAATAATGTATAACTCGTGGACTGTAACTCAAATGAAATACACCTGCAATATATTCTTCACGTGGTACAATAGGTCTCATATTTTTAAGTCCAATATATAGTGATAGCCCTACAAAAATCTACAAACATTTTACTTAAATTTCCAGTTCTCAAAAAATAATATTAAATTTCCAATTTAATCCCCTCCTTCTGAATTCAATTGAGCCCATTCATCCACCTATTACTCTTTTCAATCATGGTCCCAAACAAATAAACTCATTTATTTTACTTTTACTAACTTAAATCATTCACATCTTTCAAACCAATATTTCGATTTTAAAACTTTTTGTATATTTGAACTCATGTCGCAAAGATCTTTAAAAAAAGGCTGATTTTGTATACATTTTAAATGAGTTTAAAGTTCATTAAACATATTTCACCCACTTAAAATCTTTTGAATAGAATGATTTCAACCAGCTTCACAAGTTGACATTTCATTTTCATATTGTTTTCCACTTTTAGAACTTACATTTAATTTTTCATTGGCTTGTTTCAGAAAAATCACATCTATTCTTGAAAGAACATATTTCACTCTTTTATAACAAATTGTTACATATTTTAAAATAATCAGTTTCACAAGTTGACATTTTAGTTTCATATTGTTATTCACTTTCATAACCTACATTTCATTTTCACTGGTTCGTTTCCCATTTTTCTAGTGAAATAGGTTTTTTCACATATAGGATGTGAAATGTAAAAATTTAAATGTGTTTGAAATGTATCCAAATTTGGTCTAGTTGTCTTGACGCGGGAAGTCCAAATATATAAAAAAATTCCCCAAAAGAGTCTATAGTTTAAAAGATATGGTTGATTAAATTGTCTAAGATGAAGTAAAATCTATTTTTTGAGAAAATGAAGTAAGTCTATGGATTCATTTTGGAGGTTGAGAGAGAGAGAGAGAGAGAGAGAGAGAGAGAGAGAGAGAGAGAGAGAGAGAGAGAGAGAGAGAGAGAGAGGAGATGCATGTGTATCTTCCCTGACAAAAGGGCATTTTGGGCCCATTAAGCTAACACTGATTTGTCTAAAAAGAAAAATACAAGAAATATGCATGTATTAATGTATTATACATTTAGGTGAGCCATAACTTCGCACGAATCTTAGAAAATGTGAATGGTCTCTGATGTACCGGCATGTAATGGTAACGCGCAAAATGACTTCGCGGTAGCTATATGACTAAAAAGAAAGATACAAGTAATATACTAGTACTAGACATTTAGGTGGGTCATAACTTCACACGAATCATAGAAAATAGTGAGTGGTCTCAGATGTATCGGCATGTAATGGTACCGCACAAAATGACTTTGCGGTAGCTATATATCTTATCACCATTACTAGTTGGTATTACCTTTGTTTTTATGCCGACTCAAACTATATAAAGTTTGATCAAGTTTATAGACAATATGAAAAATCTATTCAATTGTAAATCTAATGGTATTGCACATGTCAATATGTTTACAAAGTTTGACATAAGACAAATCTAACATGCAAAACAAAAAAAGTCAACAGGGTATTTATTTGCTTGCCATCGCATGCGTCAACATTGTGAAACCAAATGATAAAGTGAAAATGTTATTTGAGGAACATCAGATTTTTAAGGTTTCCCAATGAACTACCCGACAACCGTTGGATCAAAAACACGAATCTTAAAGCGATCTAGGTTGCTATATCAGGCAGTTGAACTCGCTCGATGGGAATGTGTCGGTTGCGAACGCCTCTGCGTCTACTCCCTTTCCTCATCGACGTCCTCACTTGTTATCCATTTCTTGGGCAACCACGGAAAGTGTGTGTGTGTGTGTGTGTGTGTGTGTGTGTGAGAGAGAGAGAGAGAGAGAGAGAGAGAGAGAGAGAGAGAGAGAGAGAGAGAGAGTAGAGCAGAGAGAGGGTTTTGGCGACCTTGCGACATCGACCGCGTTAGGGAACGTGCCGACGCCTTCGTTGGTGGACCCTGCCAGATTCCGTGCTCGGCTAGGGGTCTCCTCCTTGATCCATCTCGGCGAGGTCGCGGGGGCGGCGACACATGGCGCCGGTGGCGGTCGCGGACGATGGCGAGCCCCCTCCGACGACTCCTCGCACACGTTTGACCTCGGTGGGATGCCTGGCGGCAGGCGCATGGTGCTGGAGGAGGTGGTGGTGAGGTGGGGGTGGTACGTCTTCAACGTATCTATAATTTTTGATTATTCCATGCTATTATATTATCTGTTTTGGATGTTTAATGGGCTTTATTATGTACTTTTATATTATTTTTGGGACTAACCTATTAACCGAAGGCCCAGTGCAAATTGCTGTTTTTTTGCCTATTTCACTGTTTCGCACAAAAGGAATATCAAACGGAATCCAAACGGAATGAAACCTTCACGAGGAGCGTTTTTGGAACAAACGCAATCCAGGAGACTTGGAGTGGACGTCAAGGAAGCAACGAGGCGGCCACGACGTAGGAGGGTGCGCCCGGGGGGTAGGCATGCCCCTGATACGTCTCCGTCGTGTCTATAATTTTTGATTGTTCCATGCCAATATTCTACAACTTTCATATACTTTTTGGCAACTTTTTATACTATTTTTGGGACTAACATATTGATCCAGTGCCCTGTGCCAGTTCCTGTCTGTTGCATGTTTTTGGTTTCGCGGGATATCCATATCAAACGGAATCCAGACGGGATAAAAACGGACGGAGAATATTTTTGGAATATTTGGAGAATTCCGGAAGAAAAATCCACGCGAGACAGTGCCCGAGGTGGCCACGAGGCAAGGGGGAGCGCCTGCCCCCCTGGGCGCGCCCCTGACCCTCGTGGGCCACCCGTAAGGCGGTTGATGCCCTTCTTCGGCCGCAAGAAAGCTAATTTTTGGTAAAAAAAATCACGGCGAAGGTTTCAGTCCAATCAGAGTTACGGATCTCCATATATATACGAAACAGTGAAATGGCAACAGGAGAGAGCGCATAAACAGAGAGAGACAGTGAGACAGATCCAATCTCGAAGGGGCTCTCGCCCCTCCCACGCCATGGAGACCATGGACCAGAGGGGAAACCCTTCTCCCATCTAGGGAGAAGGTCAAGGAAGAAGAAGAAGGAGGGGGGCTCTCTCCCCCTCGCTTCCGGTGGCGCCGGAACGCCGCCGGGGGCCATCATCATCACCGCGATCTTCACCAACACCTCCGCCATCTTCACCAACATCTCCATCACCTTTCCCCCTCTATCTACAGCGGTCCACTCTCCCGCAACCCGCTGTACCCTCTACTTGAACATGGTGATTTATGCTTCATATTATTATCCAATGATGTGTTGCCATCCTATGATGTCTGAGTAGATTTTCGTTGTCCTATCGGTGGTTGATGAATTGCTATGATTGATTTAATTTGCTTGTGGTTATGTTGTTGTCCTTTGGTGCCCATCATATGAGCGCGCGCGTGGATCACACCATAGGGTTAGTTGTATGTTGATAGGACTATGTATTGGAGGGCAAGGGTGACAGAAGCTTCAGCCTAGCATAGAAATTGATGCATACGGGATTGAAGGGGGACCAATATGTCTTAATGCTATGGTTGGGTTTTACCTTAATGAACGTTAGTAGTTGCGGACGCTTGCTGATACGTCTCCAACGTATCTATAATTTTTGATTGCTCCATGCTATATTATCTACTGTTTTGGACTATACTGGGCTTTATTTTCCACTTTTATATTATTTTTGGGACTAACCTATTAACCGGAGACCCAGCCCAGAATTGTTGTTTTTTTTGCCTATTTCAGTGTTTCGAAGAAATGGAATATCAAACGGAGTCCAAACGGAATGAAACCTTCGGGAACGTGATTTTCTCATCAGATAAGATCCAGGAGACTTGGACCCTACGTCAAGAAAGCCACGAGGCGGTCACGAGGGTGGAGGGCGCCCCCCAGGGCGCGCCCCCTGCCTCGTGGGCCCCTCGAAGCTCCACCGACGTACTCCTTCCTCCTATATATACCTACGTACCCCCAAACGATCAGATACGGAGCCAAAAACCTAATTCCACTGCCGCAACCTTCTGTACCCACGAGATCCCATCTTGGGGCCTGTTCCGGAGCTGCGCCGGAGAGGGCCATCATCACGGAGGGCTTCTACATCATCATAGCCCTCCGATGAAGTGTGAGTAGTTTACCTCAGACCTTCGGGTCCATAGTTAGTAGCTAGATGGCTTCTTCTCTCTTTTTGGATCTCAATGCAATGTTCTCCCTCTCTCTCGTGGAGATCTATTTGATGTAATCTTATTTTTTGCGGTGTGTTTGTTGAGACCGATGAATTGTGGGTTTATGATCAAGTCTATCTATGAACAATATTTGAATCTTCTCTGAATTCTTTTATGTATGATTGGTTATCTTTGCAAGTCTCTTTGAATTATCAGTTTGGTTTGGCCTACTAGATTGGTTTTTCTTGCAATGGGAGAAGTGCTTAGCTTTGGGTTCAATCTTGCGGTGTCCTTTCCCAGTGACAGAAGGGGCAGCAAGGCACGTATAGTATTGTTGCCATCGAGGATAACAAGATGGGGTTTTTATCATATTGCATGAAACTATCCCTCTACATCATGTCATCTTGCTTAAGGCGTTACTCTGTCTTTAACTTAATACTCTAGATGCATGCTGGATAGCGGTCGATGAGTGGAGTAATAGTAGTAGATGCAAGCAGGAGTCGGTCTACTTGTCTCGGACGTGATGCCTATATACATGATCATACCTAGATATTCTCATAACTATGCTCAATTCTGTCAATTGCTCAACAATAATTTGTTCACCCACCGTAGAATACTTATGCTCTTGAGAGAAGCCACTAGTGAAACCTATGGCCCCCGGGTCTACTCTCATCATATCAATCTCCATCACTCTATTATTACTTTGCCTTTTATTTTAATTTGCATATTTATATCAAAAATACCAAAAATATTATCTATCAGATCTCACTCTCGTAAGTGACCGTGAAGGGATTGACAACCCCTAATTGCGTTGGTTGCGTTGAGCTATTTGTTTTGTGTAGGTACGAGGGACTTGCGCGTAGCCTCCTACTCGATCGATACCTTGGTTCTCAAAAACTGAGGGAAATACTTACGCTACTTTGCTGCATCATGATGACCCACAAGTATAGGGGATCTATCGTAGTCCTTTCGATAAGTAAGAGTGTCGAACCCAACGAGGAGCAGAAGGAAATGATAAGCGGTTTCAGCAAGGTATTCTCTGCAACTACTGAAATAAGTGGTAACATATAGTTTTGTGACAAGATAAATTGTAACGAGCAACAAGTAACAAAAGTAAATAAAGTGCAGCAAGGTGGCCCAATCCTTTTTGTAGCAAAGGACAAGCCTGGACAAACTCTTATATAAGGAAAAGCGCTCCCGACGACACATGGGAATATCGTCAAGCTAGTTTTCATCACGTTCATATGATTCGCGTTCGGTACTTTGATAATTTGATATGTGGGTGGACCGGTGCTTGGGTGCTGTTCTTACTTGAACAAGCATCCCACTTATGATTAACCTCTATTGCAAGCATCCGCAACTACAACAAAAGTATTGAGGTAAACCTAACCATAGCATGAAACATATGGATCCAAATCAACCCCTTACGAAGCAACGCATAAACTAGGGTTTAAGCTTCTGTCACTCTAGCAACCCATCATCTACTTATTACTTCCCAATGCCTTCCTCTAGGCCCAAATAATGGTGAAGTGTTATGTAGTCGACGTTCACATAACACCACTAGAGGCTAGACAACATACATCTCATCAAAATATCGAACGAATACCAAATTCACATGATTACTAATAGCAAGACTTCTCCCTTGTCCTCAGGAACAAACGTAACTACTCACAAAGCATATTCATGTTCATAATCAGAGGGGTAATAATATGCATAAAGGATCTGAACATATGATCTTCCACCAAATAAACCAACTAGCATCAACTACAAGGAGTAATCAACACTACTAGCAACCTACTAGCACCAATCCCGGACTTTGAGACAAGAATTGGATACAAGAGATGAACTAGGGTTTGGAGATGAGATGGTGCTGGTGAAGATGTTGATGGAGATTGCCCTCTCCCGATGAGAGGAGCGTTGGTGATGACGATGGTGATGATTTCCCCCTCTCGGAGGGAAGTATCCCCGGCAGAACAGCTCTGCCGGAGCCCTAGATTGGTTCCACCAAGGTTTCGCCTCGTGGCAGTGGAGTCTCGTCCCGAAAGGTTGCTTCTCCTTTTTTTCTTGGCGAAAGACTTCATATAGGAGAAGATGGGCGTCGGAGAGCCACCAGGGGGCCCACGAGGTAGGGGGCGCGCCCTAGGAGGGGGGTGCGCCCCCCACCCTCGTGAGCAGGGTGTGGGCCCCCTGGCCTTCATCCTTGGCGAGGATTTTTCTTTATATATTTTAAGATATTCCGTGGAGTTTCAGGAATTTTGGAGTTGCGCAGAATATGTCTCTAATATTTGCTCCTTTTCCAGCCCAGAATTCCAGCTGCCGGCATTCTCCTTCTTCATGTAAACCTTGTAAAATAAGAGAGAACAACCATAAGTATTGTGACATAACGTGAAATAACAACCCATAATGCAATAAATATCAATATAAAAGCATGATGCAAAATGGACGTATCAACTCCCCCAAGCTTAGACCTCGCTTGTCCTTAAGCGAAAAGCCGATAACAATAAATATGTCCTGATGTTTAGAGGTAGAGGCGTCGATAAAAATAAGATATGAACATGAAGGCATCATGATTATTCTCATAACAGCAACATATATAGATTTTGTCATATGATTACTTATGTTCAAGTGATGATCTATTCACAATGCAAAAGTATGAATCAGAAACCTTATTGAGCACCAACAAACTATAACCTCAGTCATTGAAGCAATTGCAATTTATCATAACATCGGAAAGAGTCTATGTCAGAGCTAAAAAACAAGCCCACATACTCAACTATCATCTAGTCCTTCATAATTGCTAACACTCACGCAATACTTGTGGTTACAGAGTTTTAATCGGACACAGAGAAAGATAGGGGCTTATAGTTTCGCCCCACAACCTTTTACCTCAAGGATAATGTCAACAATAATAATTCATGCTCCCCTACATCCAATGATATATATATATATATATATATATATATATATATATATATATATATATATATATATATATATATATATATATATATCATGTTCTTTCCAACATGCTGGGCTTGCCAAAGGATAAAATGAAAAAGGAAATGTGAAGATCACCGTGACTCTTGCATAAGGTAGAGGATAATAATAAAAGATAGGCCCTTCGCAGAGGGAAGCAGAGGTTGTCATGCGCTTTTATGGTTGGATGCACAAAATCTCAATGCGAAAGAATGTCACTTTATATTGCCCCTTGTGATATGAACCTTTATTATGCAGTCCGTCGCTTCTATTACTTCCATCACAAGATCGTATAAAGCTTATTTCTCCCACACCAATCAATCATACATATTTAGAGCAATTTTTATTGCTTTGCACCGATGACAACTTACTTGAAGGATCTTACTCAATCCATAGGTAGATATGGTGGACTCTCATGGCAAAACTGGTTTAAGGGTATTTGGAAGCACAAGTAGTATCTCTACTTGGTGCTGAGAATTTGGCTAGCATGAGAGGGAAGGCAAGCTCAACATGTTAGAGGATCCATGAGAACATACTTTATCTTAGATATAAGAAAACATAACTCATTACGTTGTCTTCCTTGTCCAACATCAACTCTTTAGCATGTCATATTTTAGTGAGTGCTCCCAATCATAAAAGATGTCAATGATAATATATCTATATGTGAAACCTCTCTTTCCTTATCACTTCCTATTAATTGCAACGATGACCAAAGCTATGTCTGCCAACTCCCAACAACTTTTAATCATCATACTCTTTCTATGTGAAGTCATTACTCTCAATAAGATCAATATGAACTTTTGTTTCTTTTTATTCTTTTTCTTCTTTTCTTTTATTCACTCAAGATCATGGCAAAATAATCAAGCCCTTGACTCAACACTAATCTTTATTATATAGCTCACGGACTCGATTACATAGAGAGATCATAAAGCTAAACTCAAAACTAGATCATGCCATAAACTTTATTCTACTAGATCAAGATACTACTAAAAGGATCGAACTAAAGAAAAACGGTAAAGATAGGAGTTGTGATGGTGATACGATACCGGGGCACCTCCCCCAAGCTTGGCAGTTGTCAAGGGGAGTGCCCATACCCATGTGATTATGGCTCCTTTGCCGGTGAAGAAGAAGGTGGAGGTGTTGTTGATGATGCGGGCTTGTCATCCATCTTCCAAGGCATAGGCTCACCATCATAGAAGGATGATCGAGCCTCCGGGATCCTCAAATCTGCAGACAAACTCATCCTTTTGAATCTATATTCATACTCACAGTTTTGGTTTTGCAGGTAATAGATTTGGGCTTGGAGGTGGTCGATTTTCTCATGAAGCTTGAAGATGGCCTCCCCGATGTTGTCAGCATCCAGCTTGTGGTTGCTAGTGAACTCCGCGATCATCATGTGGTTGGAGTTGAGTCCACGTTCCACCATCCCTTGACACTTGAAAACTTGTTGCTCCACTGCTTCGAGCCTCGTCTCCACGCTTCCGGTTCCCTTTGGTCCCTCTTCATCGCGAATGTGCAGCAACCCATCACGCAACTCAATGGTTTGAGGGTGTCGCAGCACCTCCGCGAGGTAAGGGTTGATGACCTTCTCAAAAAACTTATCCTTGGAAGCACTTGGGGACGTCATGATAATCTAGATCTGTCAAAAAAATAGCTCGAAACAAGAACAGAGGAGATTTGCGTGATACGTGAGTCAAAACCTTCGGGAGGATATATAATGAATTTTTACCGACCAAAATACGTATCGTGCAAGAAAACGGAATACGGAAGGCACACGAGGTGCTCATGAGTTAGGGGCGCGCCCTAGGAAGGGGGGGGCGCCCACCACCCTCGTGGGGCCCTCGTGTCCTTCCCGGACTTGTACTTATTTTTCTATTTTTCTAAATATTCCAAAACAGAGAAATATTGCCTTAAAAATTGTTTTGGAGTCGGTTTACTTACCGTACCACATACATATTCCTTTTCGGAGTCTGAAACGGTCTAGAAAGTGTCTCTTATGTATTCCTCCGGGGTTACGGTTTCAATAATATTGGTTTCAACAATTATGGGATTACCTGAGATATAATGTTTGATTCTTTGACCGTTTACCACCTTCGGATTTGTGCCTTTGAAGTTGTTGATTTTTATGGCACCGGAACGATAGACCTCCTCGATAACGTACGGGCCTTCCCATTTAGAGAGAAGTTTTCCTGCAAAAAATCTTAAGCGAGAGTTGTATAGCAATACATAATCACCTACATTAAACTCACGCTTTTGTATCCTTTTGTCATGCCATCTTTAAAAAATTTCTTTAAACAACTTGGCATTTTCATATGCTTGGGTTCTCCATTCATCAAGTGAGCTAATATCAAATAACCTCTTCTCACCGGCAAGTTTGAAATCATAGTTGAGCTTTTTAATAGCCCAATATGCCTTATGTTCTAGTTCGAGAGGTAAGTGACATGCTTTTCCATAAACCATTTTATACGGAGACATGCCCATAGGATTTTTGTATGCAGTTCTATAAGCCCATAATGCATCATCAAGTTTCTTAGACCAATTCTTTCTAGACCTATTAACAGTCTTTTGCAAAATTAATTTGAGCTCTCTATTGCTCAATTCTACTTGACCACTAGATTGCGGGTGATACGGAGATGCAATTCTATGATTAATGTCATACTTAGCAAGCATCTTACGGAAAGCACCATGAATAAAGTGTGAACCACCATCAGTCATTAAATATCTAGGGACTCCAAACCTTGGAAAAATAACTTCTTTAAGCATTTTAATAGAAGTGTTATGATCAACACTACTAGTTGGAATAGCTTCTACCCACTGAGTAACGTAATCAACAACAACTAGAATATGTGTATATCCATTAGAGGCAGGAAAAGGTCCCATATAATTGAAGCCCCAAACATCAAATGGTTCAATAACACATGAATAATTCATAGGCATTTCTTGACGTCTACTAATATTACCAATTCTTTGACATTCATCACACGACAAGACAAACTTACGGGCATCCTTGAAGAGAGTAGGCCAATAAAAACCGGATTGTAATACCTTATGTGCAGTTCTGTCTCCAGCGTGGTGTCCACCATAAGCTTCGGAGTGACACTTGCGTAGGATCTGTTCCTGTTCATGCTCAGGTACACAACATCTAATAACACCATCTACTCCTTCTTTATAAAGAGGTGGGTCGTCCCAAAAGTAATGTCTCAAATCATAGAAGAATTTTTTTCTTTTGTTGGTATGTGAAGCTAGGTGGTATGAATTTAGCAACTATCTAATTAGCATAATCAGCATACCAAGGAGTACTACGAGAAGTACTTATAACATTTAATTGCTCATCAGGAAAGCTATCATCAATGGGTAGTGGGTCATCAAGAACATTTTCTAACCTAGACAAGTTGTCTGCAACGGGGTTCTCAGCTCCCTTTCTATCAACAATATGCAAATCAAATTCTTGCAGCAAGAGAACCCATCTGATAAGTCTAGGTTTAGCATCTTTCTTTTCCATAAGATATTTAATAGCAGCATGATCAGTGTGAATAGTTACTTTAGAATCAACAATATAAGGTCTGAACTTATCACAAGCAAATACAACTGCTAAAAGCTCTTTTTCAGTAGTAGCATAATTTCTTTGAGCATTGTCTAGAGTCTTACTAGCATAATGGATAACATTTAATTTCTTATCAACTCTTTGCCCTAGAACAGCACCTACAACATAATCACTAGCATCACACATAATTTCAAAGGGTAACTTCCAATCAGGTGGCTGAACAACAGGTGCAGAGACTAATGCTTTCTTAAGTATATCAAATGCTTCTACACAATCATCATCAAAGACAAATGGTACATCTTTTTGTAATAAATTAGTCAGCAGACGAGAAATTTTTGAGAAGTCCTTAATGAACCTCCTATAAAATCCGGCGTGACCAAGGAAACTTCTTATACCTTTGATGTCCTCGGGACATGGCATCTTTTCAATAGCATCAACCTTGGCTTTATCAACTTCAATACCTCTTTCAGAAACTTTATGCCCCAAGACAATACCTTCATTAACCATAAAGTGGCACTTTTCCTAATTCAAGACAAGATTAGTTTCTTCACATCTCTGCAAAACTCGATCAAGATTGCTCAAGCAATCATCAAAAGAGGAACCATAGACGGAAAAGTCGTCCATGAAAACCTCACAAATCTTTTCACAAAAGTCAGAGAATATAGCCATCATGCATCTTTGAAAGGTAGCAGGTGCATTACATAAACCAAAAGGCATACGTCTATAAGCAAAAGTACCAAAAGGGCATGTAAAAGTAGTCTTTGATTGATCTTTAGCCGACACATGTATTTGAGAGAAACCAGAATAACCATCTAGAAAGCAGTAATGTGAATGTTTGCATAATCTTTCTAGCATTTGATCAATAAAAGGTAAGGGGTAATGATCTTTCTTAGTAGCCTTATTTAATTTGCGGAAATCAATTACCATCCTATAACCTATGATAATTCTTTGTGGAATCAATTCATCTTTATCATTAGGAACAACAGTAATACCTCCCTTCTTAGGGACACAATGGACATGACTTACCCATTGACTATCATCAACGGGATAAATTATACCTGCCTCCAGAAGCTTGAGTATTTCTTTTCTTACCACTTCTTTCATTTTAGGATTCAAACGTCGTTGAGGATCACGAACTGGTTTGGCATCTGCTTCCAAATTTATTTTATGTTGACATAGAGTGGGACTAATGCCCTTAAGATCATCAAGAGTATATCCAATAGCGACACAGTGCTTCTTCAGAGTTTTCAATAATCTTTCTTCTTCATGCTCTGAAAGGTTAGCGCTTATAATAACAGGATATATCTTCTTTTCATCAAGATAAGCATATTTAATATTATCAAGCAACGGTTTAAGCTCAAACACGGGATCACCCTTGGGTGGAGGAGGATCCCCTAAAATTTCAACAGGCAAATTGTGTTTCAGAAAAGGTTCCTGTTTAAAGAATACTTCATCTATTTCCCTTCTTTCATTCATGAACATATCATTTTCATGGTCTAGCAAATAGTGTTCTAAAGGATCACTAGGAGGTACGTCAATAGAAGCAAGACCAATAATTTCATCCTTACTAGGCAATTCTTCCTCATGATGTTGTTTACTAAATTTAGAGAAATTAAACTCATGAACCATGTCATCCAAGCCAATAGTAACAACATTCTTTTCGCAGTCTATTTTAGCATTAACAGTGTTCAAGAAGGGTCTACCAAATATAATGGGACAAAAACCATCTTGTGGAGAAGTGAGAACAAGAAAATCAGCAGGATATTTAGTTTTCCCACACAAGACTTCAACATCTCTAACAATCCCAATTGGTGAAATAGTATCTCTATTGGCAAGTTTAATTGTGACATCAATGCCTTCTAATTCAGCAGGTGCAATTTCATGCTTAATTTCTTCGTACAAAGTATGCGGTATAACACTAGCACTAGCACCGATATCACATAAGCCATGATAACAATGATCTCCTATTTTAATAGAAATAAAAGGCACGCCTACCACAAGTCTATGTTTATCTTTAGCACAAGGCTTAGCAATTCTAGCAGTTTCACCGTTGAACTGAATAACATGCCCATCAATATTATCAGACAAGAGATCTTTAACAATAGCAATATTAGGTTCCACTTTAACTTGCTCAGGAGGTGTATAAGTTCTAATATTGCTTTTACGAACAACAATTGAAGCTTTAGCGTGATCCTTTATTCTAACAGGAAAAGGTGGTTTCTCAACATAAGAAGTAGGAACAATAGGATCATTATAAGTGACAGTCTTTTCTTCAACTTTAATAGGTGCAGCTACTTTTACTTCTATGGGAGGATGATATTTAAACCACTTCTCCTTTGGGAGATCAACATAAGTAGCAAAAGATTCACAGAAAGAAGCTACTATCTCAGAGTTAAGTCCATATTTAGTGCTAAACTTACGGAAAATATCGGTATCCACAAAAGATTTAACACAATCAAACTTAGGTGTCATAACTGACTCCTTACCTTCGTTGAGGTCCCAATCTTCAGAGTTGCGTTTAATTCTATCCAATAAGTCCCATTTGAATTCAATAGTCTTCATCATAAAAGAGCCAGCACAAGAAGTATCGAGCATGGTGCGATTGTTTTCAGAAAGCCGAGCATACAAATTTTGAATAATTGTTTCCCTTGGAAACCCATGATTGGGGCATGAATATAACATTGATTTAAGCCTCCCCCAAGCTTGAGCGATGCTTTCTCCTTCGCGAGGCCAGAAATTATATATATAATTGCGATCACGATGAACAAGATGCATAGGGTAATACTTCTGATGAAATTCCAATTTCAATCTTTTATAGTTCCATGATCTCGTATCATCACATAGCCTATACCATGTCAATGCGTCTCCCTTCAAAGATAAAGGAAGACCTTCTTCTTAGCAACATCATCGGGTATACCTGCAAGCTTAAATAATCCACAAACTTCATCCACATATATTAAGTGCTCATCAGGATGCTTTGTTCCATCTCCTGTAAAAGGATTAGCTAGCAGTTTTTCCATCATACCCGAAGGAAATTCAAAAGGAGTTTCATTTTCAATAGGTTCAGTAGGTTGAGGAGCAACTCTTTGCTCTACTGGACGGGGTGAAGATACCCCGAACAAGCCCCTCAGAGAATTACTTTCCATAGTAACAAGTGATAGTAAATTTCAGCACACTATATAAATTTTTCCTTACCAAATTCCACCTACCAAAGGCGCTACACTCCCCGGCAACGGCGTCAGAAAAGAGTCTTGATGACCCACAAGTATAGGGGATCTATCGTAGTCCTTTCGATAAGTAAGAGTGTCGAACCCAATGAGGAGCAGAAGGAAATGATAAGCGGTTTTCAGCAAGGTATTCTCTGCAAGTACTGAAATAAGTGGTAACAGATAGTTTTGTGATAAGATAAATTGTAACGAGCAACAAGTAACAAAAGTAAATAAAGTGCAGCAAGGTGGCCAAATCCTTTTTGTAGCAAAGGACAAGCCTGGACAAACTCCTATATAAAGGAAAAGCGCTCCCGAGGACACATGGGAATATCGTCAAGCTAGTTTTCATCACGTTCATATGATTCGCGTTCGGTACTTTGATAATTTGATATGTGGGTGGACCGGTGCTTGGGTGATGTTCTTACTTGAACAAGCATCCCACTTATGATTAACCTCTATTGCAAGCATCCGCAACTACAACAAAATTATTAAGGTAAACCTAACCATAGCATGAAACATATGGATCCAAATCAGCCCCTTACGAAACAATGCATAAACTAGGGTTTAAGCTTCTGTCACTCTAGCAACCCATCATCTACTTATTACTTCCCAATGCCTTCCTCTAGGCCCAAATAATGGTGAAGTGTTATGTAGTCGACGTTCACATAACACCACTAGAGGCTAGACAACATACATCTCATCGAAATATCGAACGAATACCAAATTCACATGACTACTAATAGCAAGACTTCTCCCTTTTCCTCAGGAACAAACGTAACTACTCACAAAGCATATTCATGTTCATAATCAGAGGGGTAATAATATGCATAAAGGATCTGAACATATGATCTTCCACCAAATAAACCAACTAGCATCAACTACAAGGAGTAATCAACACTACTAGCAACCTACTAGCACCAATCCGGGACTTTAAGACAAGAATTGGGTACAAGAGATGAACTAGGGTTTGGAGATGAGATGGTGCTGGTGAAGATGTTGATGGAGATTTCCCTCTCCCGGTGAGAGGAGCGTTGTTGATGACGATGGCGATGATTTCCCCCTCCCGGAGGGAAGTATCCCTGGCAGAACAGCTCTGCCGGAGCCCTAGATTGGTTGCGTCAAGGTTCTGCCTCGTGGACGCGGAGTCTCATCCCGAAAGGTTGCTTCTCCTTTTTTTTCTTGATGAAAGACTTCATATAGGAGAAGATGGGCGTCGGAGAGCCACCAGGGGGCCCACGAGGTAGGGGGCGCGCCCTAGGAGGGGGGGCGCGCCTCCCACCCTCGTGAGCATGGTGTGGGCCCCCTGGCCTTCATCTTTGGCGAGGATTTTTCTTTATTTATTTTAAGATATTCCGTGGAGTTTCAGGACTTTTGGAGTTGCGCAGAATAGGTCTCTAATATTTGCTCCTTTTGCAGCCCAGAATTCCAGCTGTCGGCATTCTCCTTTTTCATGTAAACCTTGTAAAATAAGAGAGAATAGCCATAAGTATTGTGACATAACGTGAAATAACATCCCATGATGCAATAAATATCGATATAAAAGCATGATGCAAAATGGACGTATCACATCATCCTCTCCTCTTCGGGGAAATCCAACGTAGTGCTCAAGAGGTAGCAAGAAGAATTTCTGGCGCCGTTGCCGGGGAGGTATACGCAAAAGTCAACATACCAAGTACCTATTGATGACCCACAAGTATAGGGGATCTATTGTAGTCCTTTCGGTAAGTAAGAGTGTCGAACCCAACGAGGAGCAGAAGGAAATGATAAGCGGTTTTCAGCAAGGTATTCTCTGCAAGTACTGAAATAAGTGGTAACAGGTAGTTTTGTGACAAGATAAAAACGAGCAACAAGTAACAAAAGTAAATAAAGTGCAGCAAGGTGGCCCAATCCTTTTTGTAGCAAAGGTGAAAGCACAAGTGCTCCCTAGGTGGTTTTGGTAATTAATGTCAACATATCTCTTGTTGGACTAACACTTTTACCTAGTATGTTTCAGATAAGTTCTACAATGGAGTGGCATGGACTAAAGGATGTGGAACCCCTTCAAGATGCTAAGGACAAAGGATTGGCTCAAGCTTCAAGATCAAGACTCTACATTTTCTATTTTAGTGATCCAAGATCACATTGAGTCTATAGGAAAAGCCAATACTATTAAGGAGGGATGAGGTGTTGATTAATGAGCCTCTTGCTTCATGTGCTTAGTGATATGCTCCAAAATCCTCAACTACCTTTCCATATCCACATATGACCTAAACCAAAAGTCAAACTCGTCCCTACCGATTCTTTCTATCTGGCGCCACCGAGTTTCACATGTCATAGCCACTGCCACAAACCCTAGCAAATCGGTTTCACCGATAGGGATCTCGGTCTCACCAAGATGGGATTGTAATCTCACTGTGTATGTTCATTGCCAAAGTCGGTCTCACCGAGTTTGAGCAATCGGTACTACCGAGATTACAATGCAAAACCTCTGGTTAGCTCATTACCAAAATCGGTCCCACCGAGTTTGTGTAATCGGTCTCACCGAGTTTTCCTGACCAACTCTCTGGTTAACTTATTACCAAAATCGGTCCCACCGAGTTTGTGTAATCGGTCACACCGAGATTACGTTATGCCCAAACCCTAACCATATCGGTCCTACCGAGTTGCATCTCAGTCCCACCGAAAATCCTAACGGTCACTAGGTTTGCTAAATCGGTCCGACCGAGTTTAATGATTCGGTCCCACTGAGTTTGGCAAATTGTGTGCAACGGTTAGATTTTGTGTGGAGGCTATATATACCCCTCCACCCACTCTTCATTCGTGGAGAGAGCCATCAGAACAGATCTTCACTTCCAATACACATTTTCTGAGAGAGAACCACCTACCCTTGAAGATATTCCATTCCTACCATATGAATCTTGATCTCTAGCCTTCCCCAAGTTGCTTTCCACTCAAATCTTCTTTCCACCAAATCCAAATCCTGTGAGAGAGAGTTGAGTGTTGGGGAGACTATCATTTGAAGCACAAGAGCAAGGAGTTCATCATCAACACACCATTTGTTACTTCTTGGAGAGTGGTGTCTCCTAGATTGGCTAGGTGTCACTTGGGAGCCTCCGATAAGATTGTGGAGTTGAACCAAGGAGTTTGTAAGGGCAAGGAGATCGCCTACTTCGTGAAGATCTACCGCTAGTGAGGCAAGTCCTTCGTGGGCGACGGCCGTGATGGAATAGACAAGGTTGCTTCTTCATGGACCCTTCCTGGGTGGAGCCCTCCGTGGACTCGCGCAACCGTTACCCTCCGTGGGTTGAAGTCTCCATCAACGTGGATGTACGATAGCACCACCTATCGGAACCACGCCAAAAACATCCGTGTCTCCAATTGCGTTTGAATACTCCAAACCCTTCCCTTTACATTCTTGCAAGTTGCATACTTTACTTTCCGCTGCTCATATACTCATTGCATGCTTGCTTGATATGTATTGTATGTGTTAAACTTGTGCCTAAACTCCACTTAAACTTAAGAATATTAAAAACTACAACTTTTGGTACTTAGTGTCTAATCACCCCCCCTCTAGACACCTCTTCTCGATCCTCACAATTGGTATCAGAGCTTTGGTCTCCATTGCCTTGGTTTAAACACCTTTGGAGGAAGATGGATGTGTCTACTTTAGGGAGTCTTAGACATAGAGTGCCCATTCTTGATGGAGAGTATTTTCATGAGTGGAAAAATGAAATGCTTGAGATTTTCAATGAATATCATTTGAACAAGTACATTGCTAGTCCTTGTGCACCTCATAATGATCCTTTGCATCCTACCCTAGATGAAGATATTGACATGATTCGCAATCTTAGAACTGTTGAGCTCATCATTAGAGGATTGCCCAAAAATTTGATTGCTAGTTTGCCTACTCTTAATTGTGCCTATACTATATGGAAATTTCTTGAGGAACGATTTCCAGATTATTCCTTGAAAAATTTAGACGAAATTCTTCATAAGTCTATTGCTTTGAGTAAGATGAACTCTAGTGATCCTAGCTTTGGTGATAGTCTATTTGAGCTTACCAATCTCATGCATGCTAAAGGAAATGTTGGAATCATTAGTGATATCATATCCGAAGCTATAAGAATTCATAAAGGTAACCACTTTGATGATCATTTACCTAATGAATTACCCTCTCTAGGAATTGATCAATCACAAGATGATGTTGAACATGGATACTATGATGAAGATGATGATAGTGACTATGATCTTGATGATGCAATGAGATATTTTGGTCTTATGGCAAATCTTCGCGGCTACATGGCTGGAGGAAAGGAATGGGTCCTTGATAGTGGATGTACTGATCATATGACCGAAGATGAAGAGATGTTCCGTGAGCTTGCTGAAAATGACGGCCCTCGAAAATATGTCACCTTTGGTGATAATTCAAAGGGTAAGGTGGTTGGCCTTGGTAAGGTGGCCATCTCACACGATAGCTCCATACAAAATGTCATGCTCGTTGAATCCCTTGGATATAATTTACTTTCAGTTTCTAGACTTGCAGATTTCGGTTTCAATGTCTTATTCACTGAAGTAGATTGCCAAGTGTTTCGTAGAGACAATCATAAAATGGTCATTACCGGTATACGTAGAGGAGATCTTTACGCTGTTGATTTCACTAAAAAGGCTCAACCTAAAACTTGCTTAATTGCTAAATCTTCTAAAGGCTGGTTGTGGCATAGAAGACTAGGTCATGTTGGAATGCGAAATCTTGATAAGCTTATTAAAGGTGATCATATCCTTGGAATAAAAGATGTCGTATTTGACAAGGATAGACTTTGTAGTGCTTGTCAAGCAGGGAAACAAGTTGGAGGAAGTCACCGTGCGAAGAACATCATGACCACAAGAAGACCACTCGAGCTACTTCACATGGATCTCTTTGGTCCAAATGCTTACAAGAGTCTCGATGGTAACTCATTTGGTCTAGTCATAGTTGCTGATTTTTCAAGATTTACGTGGGTGTTCTTTCTTGATGACAAGTCGCAGGTCCAAAAGATCTTCAAAAACTTCGCTAGGAAGGCCCAAAATCAGTTTGATGTGAAGATCAAGAAGGTTCGGAGCGACAACGCAACGGAGTTCAAGAACGCAAATGTGGACACCTTTCTTGACGAAGAAGAGATTTCACACGAGTTCTCGGCTACGTACACACCTCAACAAAATGGAGTTGTTGAGAGGAAGAACTGGACTCTTATCGAGATGGCAAGAACGATGCTTGATGAGTACAAAACGCCAAAGCACTTTTGGGCGGAAGCGGTTGAGACAGCTTGTCATGCAACAAATCGCTTGTATCTTCACAAGCTACTCGGCAAGACGACATACGAGCTCCTCACCGGTAACAAACCCCAAGTTGGATACTTTCGAGTATTTGGCTCAAAGTGCTACATTCTTGATAAGCATCGTCGTTCTAAATTTGCTCCTAAGTCTCATGAAGGTTTTCTACTTGGTTATGGCTCAAACTCTCACACTTACCGTGTCTACAACAATTTCACCCGAAAGGTTGAAGAGACGGTGGATGTGAAGTTTGATGAATCTAATGGCTCGCAAGTAGAGCAATTGCCAATTGATGTAGGAGACAAAGACCCTTCGGAAGAAATTCAAGACTTGTCCATTGGCAAGGTTCGTCCAACGGAAATGAAGGAGAGTACCTCGTCTGTCCAAGTGGAAGCTTCTACCTCACGACAGGGTGAACCAAGAGTTGATACGGAAGCATCCACAAGTGGGACACACCAAGATGAAGAAAACGAGGAAGTACACCAAGATGAACATCAACAGCCTCCTTCTCCACCACGACGAGAGAACAACAACGTCAACAATGAAGAAGGCCAAGAAGAAGAAGAAGAACAAGATGAAGAGGATGTTCCACCCAGACCCAAGCAAAAGCTTTCACAAGTTCGAGCAAGAATTGCCAAAGATCATCCCGTCGAGCAAATCTACAATGATATCCAAACCGGGAGAATCACTCGCTCTAAAACTCGTTTAGCTAACTTTTTTGAACATTACTCATTCATCTCTAGCATTGAACCTATGAAGGTTGAAGAAGCATTGAAGGATCCGGATTGGTTAAACGCTATGCATGAAGAGCTACACAACTTTGAGATAAATCAAGTGTGGACATTGGTCGAGAAGCCCGACAACAACCACAACATCATTGGTACCAAATGGGTGTTTCGCAACAAGCAAGACGAAGATGGACAAGTGGTTCGCAACAAAGCACGTCTCATCGCCCAAGGCTACACACAAGTTGAAGCTATGGACTATGGTGAGACATATGCTCTCGTTGCTAGACTTGAGTCCATTCGCATCTTACTTGCCTATGCTAATCACCATGATATCACTTTGTACCAAATGGACATTTAAAGTGCTTTTCTAAATGGCAAAATTGAGGAGGAAGTTTATGTTAAGCAACCTCCCGGATTTGTCAATCCTAACAAACCTAATCATGTTTACAAACTTCACAAAGCTCTTTACGGTCTTAAACAAGCTCCTAGAGCATGGTATAAATGCTTGAACAAGTTCCTTACTGAAAATGGCTTTGAAATTGGTAAAATTGATTCTACTCTTTTTACTAAAAGGGTTGATGGAGAACTATTTGTGTGCCAAATTTATGTTGATGATATCATATTTGGTTCAACTAACCCTCATTTTAGTGAAAAGTTTGGAAAGCTAATGTCGGAGAAGTTTGAGATGTCTATGATGAGTGAACTCAAATTCTTTCTCGGTTTGCAAATCAAGCAAACTAAGGAAGGTACATTTGTCTCTCAGACGAAGTACACCAAAGACTTATTCAAGAAGTTCAATATGCAAGAATGCAAAGGTATGCCTACACCTATGCCTACTAGTGGACATCTTGATTTGACAAAAGATGGTGAACCGGTTGATCAAAAGGTTTATCGCTATATGATTGGTTCATTGTTATATTTATGTGCCTCCCGTCCCGATATTACGCTAAGTGTATGCATGTGTGCACGATATCAAGCTGCTCCTAAAGAATGTCATCTTAAGGCTGTGAAAAGGATAGTGAGATACTTAATCCATACACCAAATTTTGGCATTTGGTATCCTAAGAGGTCCTCTTTTGATCTTGTTGGCTACTCTGATTCGGACTATGCCGGAGACAAGGTTGATAGAAAGTCCACTTCGGGTACTTGTCAATTCCTTGGTAGATCTCTTGTGTCTTGGTTTTCCAAGAAACAAAACTCGGTATCCTTATCCACCGCCGAAGCAGAATACATTGCCGCTGGTTCATGTTGTGCTCAGTTACTTTGGATGACCCAAACTCTTAAAGATTATGGGATATATGTGAAACATGTTCCATTGCTATGTGACAATGAAAGTGCTATTAAGATTGCTCACAATCCCGTGCAACACTCTCGAACTAAGCACATTGAAGTTCGTCATCATTTAATTCAAGATCATTTTGCCAAAGGGGACATTAACCTTAAGCATGTTCGCACCGATAAGCAATTGGCGGATATATTCACTAAACCACTTGATGAGAAAGTGTTTTGTAGGTTAAGAGGCGAATTGAACATCATTGATGCTTCAAACTTGGATTAGGAACTCCATTTGATACATGCAAGGCATGAGCCTATGACTAATCCTTGATATTTATCTTATGAAGCTATTCATATGTCTTGGATATATTTGCACCTTGCATGTTATCTAACCCGCGTAGGTACTTGGTTGAATCTAATTCCATGAGATTACAACTCACTCACATCTTGAGCAATCTCTACATCACCAAGTCTTTATACAATGGTGGTTGAAGACAAGGAAGCACGAAACCGTTCAAACATATCCTTTGACAAATTCTATGTTGAGTTTCATGATAGTCATTTTGGATACACAAGTGCTCTTCCTTGCAAGACTAACCCATGTAGGTCGATGAACTCAAACTCCAAGTGGTGCTCCCAACTCTTGATGAACTACATCAACCTTGAGCAACCCACACAAGTTCAACTACATGAGCAAGACCCACACCACCATCCAAGGTATGTTATTCCATCTTAAAGAAGCTTTACTCCAAGACATGAGTCAAAGCAACTCAACAAGATGTGAATACATCAAGATGCTTAAACGAAAAATGGTAACCCCATTTTGAGCTTAAACGATGAGTATGACCTATGATCAAGTGCTCTCACTTGACTCCTAAGTCAATATACTCTAACATAGGTGACTGTGTCACCTCCCGACTCTAGATGAAGTTCTCTTGTGTTTTCTTTTCTGTGTTATTGCATTTGTTCCTTGCATATTTGTTTCCCCTTTCAAAACAAAAACAAAAAAACTTCATCTAGATCTTTTAGTTTCTTTTCATTTCCATTTGTTCTGCATTTTCTGCATCCAATTCATTGCAAATCTTTCAGTAAATTCCTTGCAAATCCTTATGGGATCTTACTTGTCTAGTGAGCTGAGGTGACAAGTAGTTTCACTCTGATGAACTCGGTCACACCGGTTTGTTTCCTTCGGTCTAACCGAAATCTTTCGGTGTAACCGAAGCACACAACTCGGAGTCACTGATTTCATCATAGGAAAACCAACTTGCCACTTATTTCTGATTTCTATTTGCTCCAGCTACACTCAATGATTCTTGTCCTCTACCAGCATCATGTTACACATGCTGCTTTACTCTGTGACTCCAGGACCAACCCACTTGTATCACATGTCCAGAAGTCCTTTCTTGGAAATTGATGTCAAAGGGGGAGAGAGAGATCACATCAAAGCTTAATCCTTCCTATAGGGGGAGAAAGAGAGAATACTCAGGGGGAGAGAAAGTAATATCATCAATGCCCCAGATGCTTGGTGTTCAAGAGGAGAGATGTCACATGTGTTTAAAAGGGGAAAGACATGTTTGTTTGCTTGCTTTAGCTCGAGCTCTGTTGATTATTTTCTATTGCTCTGATTTTCTGTTCCCTACCTTCTCCAAATATCTCATGTTAGATTCAGGGGAGCAAGACATCTAAGGGAAGGAAATCTCTGATTTTATTGCATATCTTTACCTTTGGGGACATGTCTATATCCAATGTAGTACTTAGTACTCACTCTACATGTCATCCCAGTCTTGGTTCTATTGTGGTTTCTTTTTGTTTGCTCTGGTTAGTAGGTGTATCTGTGTTATATAACCTTGTTTGCGCAGGTTCATCCCATCCTAAGCCAACTCAGGACCACAAGGTAAGTATATGCATCACTGTCATGTGAATGAGAAATTCTTGCTGATGTACATACTGTTTGCAAGAAAGACTCATAAGCATGAAGGTACTTTTCTAATAATCACATCATTTGCTCTGATGCATATAGCCAAGATACATGTAACACATTGCTTACTCTGTCATATTGCATTCACATGCTCCTATATTCCATATTCACATGATTGCATACATGTAGGGGGAGCCTATGCATGTTACATGTCTTTCCAAAGCTTTACTTGCTATTCTCTATATCTTTATCTAAAGCTTTGATGTATGTTGTCATCAATTACCAAAAAGGGGGAGATTGAAAGCACAAGTGCTCCCTGGGTGGTTTTGGTAATTAATGTCAACATATCTCTTGTTGGACTAACACTTTTACCTAGTATGTTTCAGATAAGTTCAACAATGGAGTGGCATGGACTAAAGGATGTGGAACCCCTTCAAGATGCTAAGGACAAAGGATTGGCTCAAGCTTCAAGATCAAGACTCTGCATTTTCTATTTTAGTGATCCAAGATCACATTGAGTCTATAGGAAAAGCCAATACTATTAAGGAGGGATGAGGTGTTGATTAATGAGCCTCTTGCTTCATGTGCTTAGTGATATGCTCCAAAATCCTCAACTACCTTTCCATATCCACATATGACCTAAACCAAAAGTCAAACTCGGCCCCACCGATTCTTTCTATCCGGCGCCACCGAGTTTCACATGTCATAGCCACTGCCACAAACCCTAGCAAATCGGTTTCACCGATAGGGATCTCGGTCTCACCAAGATGGGATTGTAATCTCACTGTGTATGTTCATTGCCAAAGTCGGTCTCACCGAGTTTGAGCAATCGGTACTACCGAGATTACAATGCAAAACCTTTGGTTAGCTCATTACCAAAATCGGTCCCACCGAGTTTGTGTAATCGGTCTCACCGAGTTTGCCTGACCAACTCTCTGGTTAACTTATTACCAAAATCGGTCCCACCGAGTTTGTGTAATCGGTCACACCGAGATTACGTTATGCCCAAACCCTAACCATATCGGTCCTACCGAGTTGCATCTCAGTCCCACCGAAAATCCTAACGGTCACTAGGTTTGCTAAATCGGTCCGACCGAGTTTAATGATTCGGTCCCACCGAGTTTGGCAAATTGTGTGTAACGGTTAGATTTTGTGTGGAGGCTATATATACCCCTCCACCCACTCTTCATTCATGGAGAGAGCCATTAGAACAGATCTTCACTTCCAATACACATTTTCTGAGAGAGAACCACCTACCCTTGAAGATATTCCATTCCTACCATATGAATCTTGATCTCTAGCCTTCCCCAAGTTGCTTTCCACTCAAATCTTCTTTCCACCAAATCCAAATCCTGTGAGAGAGAGTTGAATGTTGGGGAGACTATCATTTGAAGCACAAGAGCAAGGAGTTCATCATCAACACACCATTTGTTACTTCTTGGAGAGTGGTGTCTTCTAGATTGGCTAGGTGTCACTTGGGAGCCTCCGACAAGATTGTGGAGTTGAACCAAGGAGTTTGTAAGGGCAAGGAGATCGCCTACTTCGTGAAGATCTACCGCTAGTGAGGCAAGTCCTTCGTGGGCGACGGCCGTGATGGAATAGACAAGGTTGCTTCTTCATGGACCCTTCCTGGGTGGAGCCCTCCGTGGACTCGCGCAACCGTTACCCTCCGTGGGTTGAAGTCTCCATCAACGTGGATGTACGATAGCACCACCTATCGAAACCACGCCAAAAACATCCGTGTCTCCAATTGTGTTTGAATACTCCAAACCCTTCCCTTTATATTCTTGCAAGTTTCATACTTTACTTTCCGCTGCTCATATACTCATTGCATGCTTGCTTGATATGTATTGTATGTGTTAAACTTGTGCCTAAACTCCACTTAAACTTAAGAATATTAAAAACTGCAACTCTTGGTACTTAGTATCTAATCACCCCCCCTCTAGACACCTCTTCTCGATCCTCACAAAAGGACAAGCCTGGACAAACTCGTATATAAGGAAAAGCGCTCCCGAGGACACATGGGAATATCGTCAAGCTAGTTTTCATCACATTCATATGATTCGCGTTCGGTACTTTGATAATTTGATATGTGGGTGGACCGGTGCTTGGGTGCTGTTCTTACTTGAACAAGCATCCCACTTATGATTAACCTCTATTGCAAGCATCCGCAACTACAACAAAAGTATTAAGGTAAACCTAACCATAGCATGAAACATATGGATCCAAGTCAGCCCCTTAAGAAGCAACGCATAAACTAGGGTTTAAGCTTCTGTCACTCTAGCAACCCATCATCTACTTATTACTTCCCAATGCCTTCCTCTAGGCCCAAATAATGGTGAAGTGTAATGTAGTCGACGTTCACATAACACCACTAGAGGCTAGACAACATATATCTCATCAAAATATCGAACGAATACCAAATTCACATGACTACTAATAGCAAGACTTCTCCCTTGTCCTCAGGAACAAATGTAACTACTCACAAAGCATATTCATGTTCATAATCAGAGGGGTAATAATATGCATAAAGGATCTGAACGTATGATCTTCCACCAAATAAACCAACTAGCATCAACTACAAGGAGTGATCAACACTACTAGCAACCTACTAGCACCAATCCCGGACTTTGAGACAAGAATTGGATAGAAGAGATGAACAAGGGTTTGGAGATGAGATGGTGCTGGTGAAGATGTTGATGGAGATTGCCCTCTCCCGATGAGAGGAGCGTTGGTGATGACGATGGCGATGATTTCCCCTTCCCGAAGGGAAGTATCCCCGGCAGAACAGCTCTGCCGGAGCCCTAGATTGGTTCCGCCAAGGTTCCGCCTCGTGGCGGCGGAGTCTCGTCCCGAAAGGTTGCTTCTCCTTTTTTTCTTGACGAAAGACTTCATATAGGAGAAGATGGGCATTGGAGAGCCACCAGGGGGCCCACGAGGTAGGGGCGCGCCCAAGGAGGGGGGGGCGCACCCCCCACCCTCGTGTGAAGGGTGTGGGCCCCTGGCCTTCATCTTTGGCGAGGATTTTTCTTTATTTATTTTAAGATATTCCGTGGAGCTTCAGGACTTTTGGAGTTGCGCAGAATAGGTCTCTAATATTTGCTCCTTTTCCAGCCCAGAATTCCAGCTGCCGGCATTCTCCTTCTTCATGTAAACCTTGTAAAATAAGAGAGAATAGCCATAAGTATTGTGACATAACGTGAAATAACATCCCATAATGCAATAAATATCGATATAAAAGCATGATGCAAAATGGACGTATCACATCATTCTCTCCTCTTCGGGGAAATCCAACGCAGTGCTCAAGAGGTAGCAAGAAAAATTTCTGGCGCCGTTGCCGGGGAGGGTCTACGCAAAAGTCAACATACCAAGTACCCATTGATGACCCACAAGTATAGGGGATCTATCGTAGTCCTTTCGATAAGTAAGAGTGTCAAACCCAACGAGGAGCAGAAGGAAATGGCAAGAGGTTTTCAGCAAGGTATTCTCTGCAAGTACTGAAATAAGTGGTAACAGATAGTTTTGTGACAAGATAAATTGTAACGAGCAACAAGTAACAAAAGTAAATAAAGTGCAGCAAGGTGGCCCAATCCTTTTTGTAGCAAAGTACAAGCCTGGACAAACTCTTATATAAGGAAAAGCGCTCCCGAGGACACATGGGAATATCGTCAAGCTAGTTTTCATCACGTTCATATGATTCGCGTTCCGTACTTTGATAATTTGATATGTGGGTGGACCGGTGCTTGGTTGCTGTTCTTACTTGAACAAGCATCCCACTTATGATTAACCTCTATTGCAAGCATTCGCAACTACAACAAAAGTATAAAGGTAAACCTAACCATAGCATGAAACATATGGATCCAAGTCAGCCCCTTAAGAAGCAACGCATAAACTAGGGTTTAAGCTTCTGTCACTCTAGCAACCCATCATCTACTTATTACTTCCCAATGCCTTCCTCTAGGCCCAAATAATGGTGAAGTGTTATGTAGTCGACGTTCACATAACACCACTAGAGGCTAGACAACATATATCTCATCAAAATATCGAACGAATACCAAATTCACATGACTACTAATAGCAAGACTTCTCCCTTGTCCTCAGGAACAAATGTAACTACTCACAAAGCATATTCATGTTCATAATCAGAGGGGTAATAATATGCATAAAGGATCTGAACATATGATCTTCCACCAAATAAACCAACTAGCATCAACTACAAGGAGTGATCAACACTACTAGCAACCTACTAGCACCAATCCCGGACTTTGAGACAAGAATTGGATAGAAGAGATGAACAAGGGTTTGGAGATGAGATGGTGCTGGTGAAGATGTTGATGGAGATTGCCCTCTCTCGATGAGAGGAGCGTTGGTGATGACGATGGCGATGATTTCCCCCTCCCGGAGGGAAGTATCCCCGGCAGAACAGCTCTGCCGGAGCCCTAGATTGGTTCCGCCAAGGTTCCACCTCGTGGCGGCGGAGTCTCGTCCCGAAAGGTTGCTTCTCGTTTTTTTCTTGACGAAAGACTTCATATGGGAGAAGATGGGCGTCGGAGAGCCACCAGGGGGCCCACGAGGTAGGGGCGCGCCCTAGGAGGGGGGCGCACCCCCCACCCTCGTGTGAAGGGTGTGGGCCCCTGGCCTTCATCTTTGGCGAGGATTTTTCTTTATTTATTTTAAGGTATTCCGTGGAGTTTCAGGACTTTTGGAGTTGCGCAGAATAGGTCTCTAATATTTGCTCCTTTTCCAGCCCAGAATTCCAGCTGCCGGCATTCTCCTTCTTCATGTAAACCTTGTAAAATAATGGAGAATAGCCATAAGTATTGTGACATAACGTGAAATAACATCCCATAATGCAATAAATATCGATATAAAAGCAAGATGAAAAATGTAAGTATCACATCATTCTCTCCTCTTCGGGGAAATCCAACGCAGTGCTCAAGAGGTAGCAAGAAAAATTTCTGGCGTCGTTGCCGGGGAGGTCTACGCAAAAGTCAACATACCAAGTACCCATTGATGACCCACAAGTATAGGGGATCTATCGTAGTCCTTTCGATAAGTAAGAGTGTCAAACCCAACGAGGAGCAGAAGGAAATGACAAGAGGTTTTCAGCAAGGTATTCTCTGCAAGTACTGAAATAAGTGGTAACAGATAGTTTTGTGACAAGATAAATTGTAACGAGCAACAAGTAACAAAAGTAAATAAAGTGCAGCAAGGTGGCCCAATCCTTTTTGTAGCGAAGTACAAGCCTGGACAAACTCTTATATAAGGAAAAGCGCTCCCGAGGACACATGGGAATATCGTCAAGCTAGTTTTCATCACGTTCATATGATTCGCGTTCCGTACTTTGATAATTTGATATGTGGGTGGACCGGTGCTTGGGTGCTGTTCTTACTTGAACAAGCATCCCACTTATGATTAACCTCTATTGCAAGCATCCGCAACTACAACAAAAGTATAAAGGTAAACCTAACCATAGCATGAAACATATGGATCCAAATCATCCCCTTACGAAGCAACGCATAAACTATGGTTTAAGCTTTTGTCACTCTAGCAACCCATCATCTACTTGTTACTTCCCAATGCCTTCCTCTAGGCCCAAATAATGGTGAAGTGTTATGTAGTCGACGTTCACATAAAACCACTAGAGGCTAGACAACATATATCTCATCAAAATATCGAAGGAATACCAAATTCACATGACTACTAATAGCAAGACTTCTCCCTTGTCCTCAGGAACAAATGTAACTACTCACAAAGCATATTCATGTTCATAATAAGAGGGGTAATAATATGCATAAAGGATCTGAACATATGATCTTCCACCAAATAAACCAACTAGCATCAACTACAAGGAGTAATCAACACTACTAGCAACCTACTAGCACCAATCCCGGACTTTGAGACAAGAATTGGCTACAAGAGATGAATTAGGGTTCGGAGATGAGATGGTGCTGGTGAAGATGTTGATGGATATTGGCCTCTCCCGATGAGAGGAGCGTTGGTGATGACGATGGCGATGATTTCCCCTTCCCGAAGGGAAGTATCCCCGGCAGAACAGCTCTGCCGGAGCCCTAGATTGGTTCCGCCAAGGTTCCGCCTCGTGGCGGCGGAGTCTCGCCCCGAAAGGTTGCTTCTCCTTTTTTTCTTGACGAAAGACTTCATATAGGAGAAGATGGGCATTGGAGAGCCACCAGGGGGCCCACGAGGTAGGGGCGCGCCCAAGGAGGGGGGGGCGCCCCCCACCCTCATGAGCAGGGTGTGGGCCCCCTGGCCTTCATCTTTGGCGAGGATTTTTCTTTATTTATTTTAAGATATTCCGTGGAGCTTCAGGACTTTTGGAGTTACGCAAAATAGGTCTCTAATATTTGCTCCTTTTCCAGCCCAGAATTCCAGCTGCCGGCATTCTCCTTCTTCATGTCAACCTTGTAAAATAAGAGAGAATAGCCATAAGTATTGTGACATAACGTGAAATAACATCCCATAATGCAATAAATATCGATATAAAAGCATGATGCAAAATGGACGTATCACATCATCCTCTCCTCTTCGGGGAAATCCAACGCAGTGCTCAAGAGGTAGCAAGAAGAATTTCTGGCGCCGTTGCCGGGGAGGTCTATGCAAAAGTCAACATACCAAGTACCCATGGATGACCCACAAGTATAGGGGATCTATCGTAGTCCTTTCAATAAGTAAGAGTGTCGAACCCAACGAGGAGCAGAAGGAAATGATAAGCGGTTTTCAGCAAGGTATTCTCTGCAAGTACTGAAATAAGTGGTAACAGATAGTTTTGTGACAAGATAAATTGTAACGAGCAACAAGTAACAAAATTAAATAAAGTGCAGCAAGGTGGCCTAATACGTCTCCAACGTATCTATAATTTTTGAATACTCCATGCTACTTTATCTACTGTTTTAGGCAATATTGGGCTTTATTATCCACTTTTATATTATTTTTTGGGACTAACCTATTAACCGGAGGCCCAGCCTAGATTTGTTGTTTTATGCCTATTTCAGTATTTCGAGGAAAAGGAATATCAGACGGAGTCAAAACGGAACTAAATCAACTGGAGAAGTTATTTTTGGAAGGAAACCCACCTGATGGACTTGGACCCCATGTCAGAAGAGCCACGAGGCGGTCACGAGGGTGGAGGACGCGCCCTCGCCCCTGGGCGCGCCCCCCTGCCTCGTGGGCCCCCCGTAGCTCCACCGACGTTCTCCTTTCACCCATATATACCGTCGTACCCTAAAACTTCCAGAACAGAAGATAGATCGGGAGTTCTGCCGCCGCAAGCTTCCAGAACCACCAAAAACCAATTTGGACCCCTTTCCGGTACCCTGCCGAATGGGGAATCCATCTCCGGTGGCCATCTTCATCATCCCGGCGCTCTCCATGACGATGAGGGAGTAGTTCACCCTCGGGGCTGAGGGTATGTACCAGTAGCTATGTGTTTGATCTCTCTCTCTCTTGTGTTCTCGACTTCACACGATCTTGATGTATCCCGAGCTTTGCTATTGTAGTTGGATCTTATGATGTTTCTCCCCCTCTACTCTCTTGTGATGAACTGAGTTTCCCCTTTGAAGTTATCTTATCGGATTGAGTCTTTTATGAGAACACTTGATGTATGTCTTGGTGATCAACTTGCAGGTTTCGTGACATTGGGAACCTATGCATAGGGGTTGGCACACGTTCTTGATTCTCCGGTAGAAACTTTGGGGCACTCTTTGAAGTACTTTTATGTTGGTTGGATGAATCTGAGATTGTGTGATGCATATCATATAATCATGCCCACGGATACTTGATGTGACAATGGAGTATCTAGGTGACATTAGGGTTTTGGTTGATTTGTATCTTAAGGTGTTATTCTAGTAAAAACTCTAGGGTTGTTTGTGAAACTTATAGGAATAGCCCAACGGATTGATTTGAAAGAATAACTTTGAGGTGGTTTCGTACCCTACCATAATCTCTACGTTTGTTCTCCGCTATTAGTGGCTTCAGAGTGACTCTTTGTTGCATGTTGAGGGATTGTTATATGATCTATCTATGTTATTATTGTTAAGAGAACTTACACTAGTGAAAGTATGAACCCTAGGCCTTGTTTCCTACCATTGCAATACCGTTTACGCTCACTTTTACCACTTGTTACCTTGCTGTTTTTATTATTTCAGTTTACAAAAACCTTTATCTACCATCCATATTGCACTTGTATCACCATCTCTTCACCGAACTAGTGCACCTATACAATTTACCATTGTATTGGGTGTGTTGGGGACATAAGAGACTCTTTGTTATTTGGTTGCAGGGTTGCTTGAGAGAGACCATCTCCATCCTACGCCTCCTACGGATTGATAAACCTTAGGTCATCCACTTGAGGGAAATTTGCTACTGTCCTACAAACCTGTGCACTTGCAGGCCCAACAACGTCTACAAGAAGAAGGTTGTGTAGTAGACATCAAGCTTTTTTCTGGTGCCATTGCCGGGGAGGCTAGGTAAGTGAAGGTATATCTTTAGATCTTGCAATCAAATCTTTTTGTTTCTTGTTTTATCACTAGTTAGTATTATAAAATAAAACTAAAAAATGGAATTGAGTTTGTCTCATACGCTTCATCTTTTTAATATCTTTCGTGAGTATGATGGAAAGGATAATTGTGCTCAAGTGCTAGAAGAAGAAATCTCTAAAATGTTTTACTAAATATTTGAATGATGAGCATGATTGCAATGTTGTTAGTACGAATTCTTTGAATATCCATGATGCTAATGATGATTGCACTAGTTATGATGAAAATGTCTCCTGTAAACATGTCAATTTTTTTGGAGTAGATTGGGTTTGTAAGTACACACCAAATAGGTAAGATAGATATTTCAAGAGGCATAAGTACTTACAAACCAAATTGTTGCAAGAAGAGCTAGATGAATGCGCTGAAAGATTCAATATTTATAGTACCCCTTGTGAACTTTGCAATGAACATGGTCATTTAAAGCTCCAATGCTATTTGTTTCATGATCAAGTCGTGTCCAAATATTGTGATGATTTGATTACCCTTGAGCATCATAAAGAGCTCAGCCTTTTTTGGGCTACGAGGAAATGAAACGTATAACTGAGGGTATTCCAAAATTTAATCTTGATAAATTTCTTGATTTTGATCTAGAGAAGATTTATATGTATTGTGCGGTGAATTGTATTGAAAATCCTTATATTGCCAATTACATAAAGAAAAGAAAACAAATAGAAGATGAAGAGAATACTAATGAAAGGGAAGAGACTTCCCAATATCTTCCTATTATTTCTTATGATGAATCAGGTAACGAGGAGGAGCCTTCTAATCAAGAAATCTCATTAATAAGGAGCTCCAAAAAGAGGATTGAACCCACACATGAGGTGAAGAAGAGGAAAAGAAAAAGGAAGAGAGGTAAAAAGGTATCTCCCCCAAATAAAGTTGCTCCTATTATTGTTGTGCCTCATGAAAATGAAGATGATACACTCGATGATGATCTCGTTATGCCTATTGCTTGTTGTGATGATTATGATTGGGAAGATAATGATACCCCTTATGATCTTGAAAATATTTTTGGCACTCGCTTGGAAGAATATGATAATTGCTATACTATTGGTGCTATCCATACTATTAATGATGAGAGTGATTATGCTTATGATACGAAAAGGCCCAAGCTTGGGGAAGCTATGTTTGATGAAGATGACGTTTTTGAGAATATATTTGCTGCAATTAATGTTTGTCCCAAGCTTGGGGATGCTATGTTTAATAATGATTATATTTTTAGCCTCCCAAGTTTTGATATGCAAAGTTGTTATGATGATAGCATGCCTTCTACCTATGATGAATATATTGATGAAAGTGGGTTTGGAAGAGTGTCAAATTTAGGAAGAAATGATCCCACTATTTTGGAGTATGTTGAATCTTATAATATTTATGAAAGTGGATTTGGAGAGGTCATGACTTTATTTAGTGATGTATCCACTATTTCGGAAGAGGTTTCAATCGCTTATGATGAGAACAAAGTTGCTACTTATGATGATTATTGTGATAAAACTTATGCTATAAAAAGTAGTGATGATTATATTTATAAAACTTGTCATGATTATGAGTACCCTTTATATGAACATTAATCTTTTAATGTGGAAGCAATTTATAGTATTCAAGTCTCTTATGATACTCCCACTATTCCGAAAGAGAAGAATTTTGCTTGTGTGGAGAGTAGTAAAATTTCTATGCAAGTAGATCATGAAAAGAATGCTTTAGGTGCTGGTTATATTTTTGAATTCATTCATGATGCTACTGAAAATTATTATGAGGGAGGAATATATGCTTGTAGGAATTGCAATAATATCAAGTTTCCTCTCTATGTGCTTAAAGTTTTGAATTTATGCTTGTTTTACCTTCCTGTGCAAGATGATTCTTGTTCCCATAAGTTGTTTGCTCACAAAATCCCTATGCATAGGAAGTGGGTTAGACTTAAATGTGCTAGTCATATTATTCATGATGCTCTCTTTATGTTTCAATTCTTATCTTTTATGTGAGCATCATTGAAATCATAATGCCTAGCTAGGGGCGTTAAACGATAGCGCTTGTTGGGAGGCAACCCAATTTTATTTTAGTTTCTTGCTTTTTGGTTCTGTTTAGGATTAAATAATCCATCTAGCCTCTGGTTAGATGTGTTTTCATGTTTTAATTAGTGTGGTGCCAAGTAGAACCTTTGGGAAGACTTGGGTGAAGTCTTTATGTTCATGCTGTAAAAAAATAGAAACTTTAGCGCTCACGAGATTAGCTATAACTTTTTACTGGAGAGTGCTATTTAGTTGATTATTTTTTAATATGATTTCTAGACAAATTACTCAAGTCCACCAATTTATTTTAGAATTTTTGTAGTTCCAGAAGTTTGCGTTAGTTACAGATTACTACAGACTGTTCTGTTTTTGACAGATTCTGTTTTTCGTGTGTTGTTTGCTTATTTTTGATGAATCTATGGCTAGTAAAATAGTTTATAAACCATAGATAAGTTGGAATACAGTAGGTTTAACACCAATATAAATAAAGAATGAGTTCATTACAGTACCTTGAAGTGGTGTTTTGTTTTCTTTCGCTAACGGAGCTCACGAGTTTTCTGTTAAGTTTTGTGTTGTGAAGTTTTCAAGTTTTGGGTAAGGCTTTGATGGACTATGGAATAAGGAGTGGCAAGAGCCTAATCTTGGAGATGCCCAAGGCACCCCAAGGTAATATTCAAGGATAACCAAGCGTCTAAGCTTGGGGATGCCCCGGAAGGCATCCCCTCTTTCGTCTTCGTTCATCGGTAACTTTACTTGGAGCTATATTTTTATTCACCACATGATATGTGTTTTGCTTGGAGCATCATTTTATTTTCTTTAGCTTTGCTTGCTGCTTGAATAAAATACCAAGATCTGAAAATTTTAAATGAGAGAGAGTCTTCACATAGTTGCATAATAATTATTTAGCTACTCGTTGGTCTTCACTTATATCTTGTTGGAGTAGTTTGTCATTTTCTCTAGTGCTTCACTTATATCTTTTAGAGCACAATGGTGGTTTTATTTTAAAGAAACTTGATCTCTCATGCTTCACTTAGATTATTTTGAGAGTCATTAATAGCATGGTAATATTCTTCATGTTAATATACTTGGTATTCAAGATATGTGAAACTTTCTTTTTAGTGGGTTGAATACTAAGATAAGTTTGATGCTTGATAACTGTTTTGAGATATGGAGGTGATAATATCATAGTCGTGCTAGTTGAGTAGTTGTGAATTTGAGAAATACTTGTGTTGAATTTAGCAAGTCCCGTAGCATGCACGTATGGTTAAAGTTGTGTAACAAATTTGAAGCATGAAGTGTACCTGGCTTGTGCATCCTTATGAGTGGCGGTCGGGGACGAGCGATGGTCTTTTCCTACCAATCTATCCCCCTAGGAGCATGCGCGTAGTACTTGATTTTTTATGACTTCTAAATTTTTTCAATAAGTATATGAGTTCTTTTGACTAATGTTGAGTCCATGGATTATACGCACTTTTACCTTTCCGCCATTTGCTAGCCTCTTCGGTACCGTGCATTGCCCTTTCTCACATTGAGAGTTGGTGCAAACTTCGCCGGTGCATCCAAACCCCGTGATATGATACGCTCTTTCACACATAAACCTCGCTATATCTTCCTCAAAACAACCACCATACCTACCTATCATGGCATTTCCATAGCCATTCCGAGATATATTGCCATGCAACTTCCACCATCATCATCATCATCATCATGACATGCTTTACTTTTGTCATATTGCCATTGCATGATCTTGTAGTTGACATCGTATTTGTGGGAAAGCCACCATGCATTATTTTTCATACATGTCACTCTTGATTCATTGCACCATCCCGGTACACCGCCGGAGGCATTCATAATAGAGTCGTATCTTGTTCTAGTATCGAGTTGTAATCATTATGTTGTAATCAATAGAAGTGTGATGATCATCATTATTAGAGCATTGCCCAATCAAAAAAAGAGAAAGGCCAAAAAAAAGAAAGGCCCAAAAAAAGGAGAAAATAAAAAGGGCAATGCTACTATCTCTTTTTCCACACTTGTGCTTCAAAGTAGCACCTTGTTCTTCATGTAGTGAGTCTTATATATTGTGCTTCAAAGTAGCACCATGATTTTCATATAGTGAGTCTCATAAGTTGTCTTGTTCATACTAGTGGGAATTTTTCATTATAGAACTTGGCTTGTATATTCCAACGATGGGCTTCCTCAAAATGCCCTAGGTCTTCATGAGCAAGCAAGTTGGATGCACACCCACTAGTTTTCTTTTGTTGAGCATTCTTAGCTCTATTGCATCCGTTGCATGGTAATCCCTACTCCTTGCATTAACATCAATTGATGGGCATCTCCATAGCTCATTGATTAGCCTCGTTGATGTGAGACTTTCTCCTTTTTTGTCCTCTCCACACAATCCCCATCATCATATTCTATACCACCCATAGTGCTATGTCCATGGCTCGCGCTCATGTATTGCGTGAAGGTTGAAAAAGTTTGAGATTATTTGAGTATGAAACAATTGCTTGGCTTGTCATCGGGGGTATAAATGTTGGGAACATCTTTGTGTGACGAAAATGAAGCATAGCCTAACTATATGATTTTGTAGGGATGAACTTCCTTTGGCCATGTTATTTTGAGATGACATAATTGTTTGATTAGTATGCTTGAAGTATTATCATTTTTATGTCAATATGAACTTTTGTCTTGAACCTTTCGGATCTGAATATTCGTACCATGATTAAGAAGATTTACATTGAAATTATGCCAAAGTATCACTCTGCATCAAAAATTCTCTTTTTTATCATTTACCTACTCGAGGACGAGCAGGAATTAAGCTTGGGGATGCTTGATACGTCTCCAACGTATCTATAATTTTTTATTGCTCCATGCTACTTTATCTACTGTTTTAGGCCATATTGGGCTTTATTATCCACTTTTATATTATTTTTGGGACTAACCTATTAACCGGAGGCCCAGCCCAGATTTGCTGTTTTATGCCTATTTCAGTATTTCGAGGAAAAGGAATATCAGACGGAGCCAAAACGGAACGAAATCAACTGGAGAAGTTATTTTTGGAAGGAAACCCACCTGATGGACTTGGACCCCACGTCAGAAGAGCCACGAGGCGGTCACGAGGGTGGAGGGCGCGCCCTCCCCCTGGGCGCGCCCCCTGCCTCGTGGGGCCCCCGTAGCTCCACCGACGTTCTCCTTTCACCCATATATACCGTCGTACCCTAAAACTTCCAGAATAGAAGATAGATCGGGAGTTCCGCCGCCGCAAGCCTCCAGAACCACCAAAAACCAATCGGGACCCCTTTTCGGTACCCTGCCGGAGGGGGGATCCATCTCCGGTGGCCATCTTCATCATGCCGGCGCTCTCCATGACGAGGAGGGAGTAGTTCACCCTCGGGGCTGAGGGTATGTACCAGTAGCTATGTGTTTGATCTCTCTCTCTCTCGTGTTCTCGACTTCACACGATCTTGATGTATCCCGAGCTTTGCTATTGTAGTTGGATCTTACTAGCAAAAGGGCCCGTGCGTTGCAACGGGAGGAAAGAATACCACATGTTCTTAATTTGCAAAAAATGGTCTATAATCTGAGTATTTGTATCTATGGCCCAAACAAAGATGGTCTTTGCCTACAAAAGCACAAGTTCAAGATTCCACATGTCATCTATTTAAACACGGCTTGCATGCAGATTTAATATGTACAAAGAAACACGCAAGTGATCTTCAATTTCGTCTCCCATCCTGATTTTGTTGAGATGTTCATTCACAATCCGGATCAGTACCGATATGAAAGAAAGACGGATAATGCATTGTTGATTAAGATTGCACCCTAGATAGTATTTCTTTTAATGATTAACAGGTAAACTAACATCATATTCGGATTCTATATATATTTCTAATCAAATTCCATATATAACATGTTAAATTTGAAGTTACGGTTTAGAAGATATGAGTATTTTAAAAAACTTTTAATATGTATTGCGGGTTTAATGTTAGAAACATCAGGGAGTTTTCTATAAAATAGCATGACGGACTAAGAATACCTATTTCTTTTATTAGTAGGTATAGATGATGTTTCTCCCCCTCTACTCTCTTGTGATGAACTGAGTTTCCCCTTTGAAGTTATCTTATCGGATTGAGTCTTTTATGAGAACACTTGATGTATGTCTTGGTGATCAACTTGCGGGTTTCGTGACATTGGGAACCTATGCATAGGGGTTGGCACACGTTCTTGATTCTCCGGTAGAAACTTTGGGGCACTCTTTGAAGTACTTTTATGTTGGTTGGATGAATCTGAGATTGTGTGATGCATATCGTATAATCATGCCCACGGATACTTGAGGTGACAATGGAGTATCTAGGTGACATTAGGGTTTTGGTTGATTTGTATCTTAAGGTGTTATTCTAGTAAAAACTCTAGGGTTGTTTGTGACACTTATAGGAATAGCCCAACGGATTGATTTGAAAGAATAACTTTGAGGTGGTTTCGTACCCTACCATAATCTCTACGTTTGTTCTCCGCTATTAGTGGCTTCGGAGTGACTCTTTGTTGCATGTTGAGGGATTGTTATATGATCTATCTATGTTATTATTGTTAAGAGAATTTACACTAGTGAAAGTATGAACCCTAGGCCTTGTTTCCTACCATTGCAATACCGTTTACGCTCACTTTTACCACTTGTTACCTTGCTGTTTTTATTATTTCAGTTTACAAAAACCTTTATCTACCATCCATATTGCACTTGTATCACCATCTCTTCGCCGAACTAGTGCACCTATACAATTTACCATTGTATTGGGTGTGTTGGGGACACAGGAGACTCTTTGTTATTTGGTTGCAGGGTTGCTTTATAGAGACCATCTTCATCCTACGCCTCCTACGGATTGATAAACCTTAGGTCATCCACTTGAGGGAAATTTGCTACTGTCCTACAAACATGTGCACTTGCAGGCCCAACAACGTCTACAAGAAGAAGGTTGTGTAGTAGACATCATGGCCCAATACTTTTTGTAGCAAAGGACAAGCCTGGACAAACTCTTATATAAGGAAAAGCGCTCCCGAGGACACATGGGAATATCATCAAGCTAGTTTTCATCACGTTCATAAGATTCATATTCGGTACTTTGATAATTTGATATGTGGGTAGACCTGTGCTTGGGTGTTGATCTTACTTGAACAAGCATCCCACTTATCATTAACCTCTATTGCAAGAATCCGCAACTACAACAAAAGTATTAAGGTAAACCTAACCATAGCATGAAACATATGTATCCAAATCAGCCCCTTACGAAGCAACGCATAAACTAGGGTTTAACCTTCTGTCACTCTAGCAACCCATCATCTACTTATTACTTCCCAATGCCTTCCTCTAGGCCCAAATAATGGTGAAGTGTTTTGTATTCGACGTTCACATAACACCACTAGAGGCTAGACAACATACATCTCATCAAAATATTGAACGAATACCAAATTCACATGACTACTAATAGCAAGACTTCTCCCTTGTCCTCAGGAACAAACGTAACTACTCACAGAGCATATTCATGTTCATAATCAGAGGGGTAATAATATGCATAAAGGATCTGAACATATGATCTTCCACCAAATAAACCAACTAGCATCAACTACAAGGAGTAATCAACACTACTAGCAACCTACTAGCACCAATCCCGGACTTTGAGACAAGAATTGGATACAAGAGATGAATTAGGGTTTGGAGATGAGATGGTGCTGGTGAAGATGTTGATGGAGATTGCCCTCTCCCGATGAGAGGAGCGTTGGTGATGACGATGGCGATGATTTCCCCCTCCCGGAGGGACGTATCCCCGACAGTACAGCTCTGCCGGAGCCCTAGATTGGTTCCGCCAAGGTTCCGCCTCGTGGCGGCGGAGTCTCGCCCCGAAAGGTTGCTTCTCCTTTTTTTTCTTGACGAAAGACTTCATATAGGAGAAGATGGGCGTCGGAGAGCCACCAGGGGGCCCACGAGGTAGGGGGCGCGCCCTAGGAGGGGGGCGCCCCCCACCCTCGTGAGCAGGGTGTGGGGACCCCGGCCTTCATCTTTGGCAAGGATTTTTCTTTATTTATTTTAAGATATTCCGTGGAGTTTCAGGACTTTTGGAGTTGCGCAGAATAGGTCTCTAATATTTGCTCCTTTTCCAGCCCAGAATTCCAGCTGCCGGCATTCTCCTTCTTCATGTCAACCTTGTAAAATAAGAGAGAATAGCCATAAGTATTGTGACATAACGTGAAATAACAGCCCATAATGCAATAAATATCGATATAAAAGCATGATGCAAAATGGACGTATCACATCATCCTCTCCTCTTCGGGAAAATCCAAAGCAGTGGTCAAGAGGTAGCAAGAAGAATTTCTGGCGCCGTTGCCGGGGAGGTCTACGCAAAAGTCAACATACCAAGTACCCAGTGATGACCCACAAGTATAGGGGATCTATCGTAGTCCTTTCGATAAGTAAGAGTGTCGAACCCAACGAGGAGCAGAAGGAAATGATAAGCGGTTTTCAGCAAGGTATTCTCTGCAAGTACTGAAATAAGTGGTAACAGATAGTTTTGTGACAAGATAAATTGTAGCGAGCAACAAGTAACAAAAGTAAATAAAGTGCAGCAAGGTGGCCCAATCCTTTTTGTAGCAAAGGACAAGCATGGACAAACTCTTATATAAGGAAAAGCGCTCCTGAGAACACATGGGAATATCGTCAAGCTAGTATTCATCACATTCATATGATTCGCATTCAGTACTTTGATAATTTGATATGTGGGTGGACCGGTGCTTGGGTGTTGTTCTTACTTGAACAAGCATCCCACTTATCATTTACCTCTATTGCAAGCATCCGCAACTACAACAAAAGTATTAAGGTAAACCTAACCATAGCATGAAACATATGGATCCAAATCAGCCCCTTACGAAGCAACGCATAAACTAGGGTTTAAGCTTCTGTCACTCTAGCAACCCATCATCTACTTATTACTTCCCAATGCCTTCCTCTAGGCCCAAATAATGGTGAAGTGTTTTGTAGTCGACTTCACATAACACCATTAGAGGCTAGACAACATACATCTCATCAAAATATCAAACGAATACCAAATTCACATGACTACTAATAGCAAGACTTCTCCCTTGTCCTCAGGAACAAATGTAACTACTCACAAAGCATATTCATGTTCATAATCAGAGGGGTAATAATATGCATAAAGGATCTGAACATATGATCTTCCACCAAATAAACCAACTAGCATCAACTACAAGGAGTAATCAACACTACTAGCAACCTACTAGCACCAATCCCGGACTTTGAGACAAGAATTGGATACAGGAGATGAATTAGGGTTTGGAGATGAGATGGTGCTGGTGAAGATTTTGATGGAGATTGCCCTCTCCCGATGAGAGGAGCATTGGTGATGACGATGGCGATGATTTCCCCCTCCCGGAGGGAAGTATCCCCGACAGAACAGCTTTGCCGGAGCCCTAGATTGGTTCCGCCAAGGTTCCGGCTCGTGGCGGCGGAGTCTCGTCCCGAAAGGTTGCTTCTCCTTTTTTTTCTTGACGGAAGACTTCATATAGGAGAAGATGGGCGTCGGAGAGCCACCAGGGGGCCCACGAGGTAGGGGGCACGCCCTAGGAGGGGGGGCGCCCCCCACCCTCGTGAGTAGGGTGTGGGGCCCCTAGCCTTCATCTTTGGCGAGGATTTTTCTTTATTTATTTTAAGATATTCCGTGGAGTTTCAGGACTTTTGGAGTTGCGCAGAATAGGTCTCCAATATTTGCTCCTTTTCCAGCCCAGAATTCCACCTGCCGGCATTCTCCTTCTTCATGTCAACCTTGTAAAATAAGAGAGAATAGCCATAAGTATTGTGACATAACGTGAAATAACAGCCCATAATGCAATAAATATCGATATAAAAGCATGATGCAAAATGGACGTATCACATCATCCTCTCCTCTTCGGGAAAATCCAAAGCAGTGGTCAAGAGGTAGCAAGAAGAATTTCTGGCGCCGTTGCCGGGGAGGTCTACGCAAAAGTCAACATACCAAGTACCTAGTGATGACCCACAAGTCTAGCGGATCTATCGTAGTCCTTTCGATAAGTAAGAGTGTCGAACCAACGAGGAGCAGAAGGAAATGATAAGCGGTTTTTAGCAAGGTATTCTCTGCAAGTACTGAAATAAGTGGTAACAGATAGTTTTGTGACAAGATAAATTATAACGAGAAACAAGTAACAAAAGTAAATAAAGTGTAGCAAGGTGGCCCAATCCTTTTTGTAGCAAAGGACAAGCATGGACAAACTCTTATATGAGGAAAAGCGCTCCTGAGGACACATGGGAATATCGTCAAGCTAGTTTTCATCACGTTCATATGATTCGCATTCGGTACTTTGATAATTTGATATGTGGGTGGACCGGTGCTTGGGTGTTGTTCTTACTTGAACAAGCATCCCACTTATCATTAACCTCTATTGCAAGCATCCGCAACTACAACAAAAGTATTAGGGTAAACCTAACCATAGCATGAAACATATGGATCCAAAGCAGCCCCTTACGAAGCAACGCATAAACTAGGGTTTAAGCTTCTGTCACTCTAGCAACCCATCATCTACTTATTACTTTCCAATTCCTTCCTCTAGGCCCAAATAATGGTGAAGTGTTATGTAGTCGACGTTCACATAACACCACTAGAGGCTAGACAACATACATCTCATCAAAATATCGAACGAATACCAAATTCACATGACTACTAATAGCAAGACTTCTCCCTTGTCCTCTGGAACAAACGTAACTACTCACAAAGCATATTCATGTTCATAATCAGAGGGGTAATAATATGCATAAAGGATCTGAACATATGATCCTCCACCAAATAAACCAACTAGCATCAACTACAAGGAGTAATCAACACTACTAGCAACCTACTAGCACCAATCCCGGACTTTGAGACAAGAATTGGATACAAGAGATGAACAAGGGTTTGGAGATGAGATGGTGCTGGTGAAGATGTTGATAGAGATTGCCCTCTCCCGATGAGAGGAGCGTTGGTGATGACGATGGCGATGATTTCCCCCTCCCGGAGGGAAGTATCCCCGGCAGAACAGCTCTGCCAGAGCCCTAGATTGGTTCCGCCAAGGTTCAGCCTCGTGGCGGCGGAGTGTCGTCCCGAAAGGTTGCTTCTCGGTTTTTTCTTGATGAAAGACTTCATATAGGAGAAGATGGGCGTCGGAGAGCCACCAGGGGGCCCACGAGGTAGGGGCGCGCCCTAGGAGGGGGGGCGCGTCCCCCACCCTCGTGAGCAGGGTGTGGGCCCCCTGGCCTTCATCTTTGGCGACCATTTTTCTTTATTTATTTTAAGATATTTCGTGGAGTTTCAAGACTTTTGGAGTTGCGCAGAATAGGTCTCTAATATTTGCTCCTTTTCCAGCCCAGAATTCCAGCTGCCGGCATTCTCCCTCTTCATGTAAACCTTGTAAAATAAGAGAGAATAGCCATAAGTATTGTGACATAACGTGAAATAACAGCCCATAATGCAATAAATATCGATATAAAAGCATGATGCAAAATTGACGTATCAACTCCCCTAAGCTTAGACCTCGCGTGTCCTCAGGCGAAAGCCGATAACAATAAATATGTCCTCATGTTAAGAGGTAGAGGCGTCGATAAAAATAAAATACGAACATGAAGGCATCATGATTATTCTCATAACAGCAACAAATATAGATTTTGTCATATGATTACTTATGTTCTAGTGATGATCAATTCACGATGCATAAGTATGAATCAGAAACCTTATTGAGAACCAACAAACTATAACCTCACTCCTTGAAGCAATTGCAATTTATCATAACATCGGAAAGAGTCTATGTCAGAGCTAAAAAGCAAGCCCACATACTCAACTATCATCTAGTCCTTCATAATTGCTAACACTCCCACAATACTTGTGGTTACAAAGTTTTAATCGGACACAGAGAAAGATAGGGCTTATAGTTTTGCCCCATAACCTTTTACCTCAAGGGTAATGTCAACAATAATAACTCATGCTCCCCTACATCCAATTACATATGTATATATCATGTTCTTTCCAACATGCTGGGCTTGCCAAAGGATAAAATGAAAAAGGAAAGGTGAAGATCACCATGACTCTTGCATAAGGTAGAAGATAATAATAAAAGATAGGCCCTTCGTAGAGGGAAGCAGAGGTTGTCATGCGCTTTTATGGTTGGATGCACAAAATCTCATTGCGAAAGAACGTCACTTTATATTGCCCCTTGTGATATGAACCTTTATTATGCAGTCCGTCGCTTTTATTACTTCCACATCACAAGATCGTATAAAGCTTATTTCTCCCACACCAATCAATCATACATATTTAGAGCAATTTTTATTGCTTTGCACCGATGACAACTTACTTAAAGGATCTTACTCAATCCATAGGTAGATATGGTGGACTCTCATGGCAAAACTGATTCAAGGGTATTTGGAAGCACAAGTAGTATCTCTACTTGGTGCTGAGAATTTGGCTAGCATGAGGGGGAAAGGCAAGCTCAACTTGTTAGAGGATCCATGATAACATACTTTATCTCAGATATAAGAAAACATAACTCATTATGTTGTCTTCCTTGTCCAACATCAACCCTTTAGCATGTCATATTTTAGTGAGTGCTCCCAATCGTAAAAGATGTCAACGATAATATATCTATATGTGAAACCTCTCTTTCCTTATCACTTCCTATAATTGCAACGATGACCAAAGCTATGTCTGCCAACTCCCAACAACTTTTAATCATCATACTCTTTCTATGTGAAGTCATTACTCTCAATAAGATCAATATGAACTTTTGTTTCTTTTTATTCTTTTTCTTCTTTTCTTTTATTCACTCAAGTTCATGGCAAAATAATCAAGCCCTTGAATCAACACTAATCTTTATTATATAGCTCACGGACTCGATTACATAGAGAGATCATAAAGCAAAACTCAAAACTAGATCATGCCATAAACTTTGTTCTACTAGATCAAGATACTACTAATAGGGTCAAACTAAGAAAAACGGTAAAGATAGGAGTTGTGATGGTGATACGATACCGGGGCACCTCCCCCAAGCTTGGCAGTTGCCAAGGGGAGTGCCCATACCCATGTGATTATGTCCCATTCGTTGGTGAAGAAGAAGGTGGAGGTGTTGTCAATGATGCGGGCTTGTCATCCATCTTCCAAGGCATAGGCTCACCATCATAGAAGGTTGATCGAGTCTCTGGGATCCTCAAATCTGCAGCCAAACTCATCCTTTTGAATCTATATTCATACTCACAGTTTTGGTTTTGCAGGTCATAGATTTGGGCTTGGAGGTGCTTGATTTTCTCATGAAGCTTGAAGATGGCCTCCCCGATGTTGTCAGCATCCAGCTTGTGGTTGCTAGTGAACTCCGCGATCATCATGTGGTTGGAGTTAAGTCCACGTTCCACCATCCCTTGACACTTGAAAACCTGTTGCTCCACTGCTTCGATCCTCGTCTCCACACTTCCGGTTCCCTTTGGTCCCTCTTCATCGTGGATGTGCAGCAACCCATCACGCAACTCAATGGTTTGAGGGTGTCGCAGCACCTCCGTGAGGTAAGGGTTGATGACCTTCTCGAAGAACTTGTCCTTGGAAGCACTTGGGGATGTCATGATAATCTAGATCTGTCAGAAAAACAGCCCGAAACAAGAACAGAGGAGATTTGCGTGATACGGGAGTCAAAACATTTGGGAGAATATATAATGAATTTTTACCGACCAAAATACGTGTCGTGCAAGAAAACGGAGTCCGGAAGGCACACAAGGTGCTCACGAGGTAGGGGGCGCACCCTAGGGAGGGGGGGGGGGCGCCCACCACCCTCGTGTCCTTCCCGGACTTGTACTTATTTTTCTATTTTTCTAAATATTCCAAAACGGAGAAATATTGCCTTAAAAATTGTTTTGGAGTCGGTTTACTTACCATACCACATACCTATTCCTTTTCAGAGTCTGAAACGGTCTGGAAAGTGTCTCTTGTGTATTCCTCCGGGGTTACGGTTTCAATAATATTGGTTTCAACATTTATGGGATTACCTGAGATAAAATGTTTGATTCTTTGACCGTTTACCACCTTCGGGTTTGTGCCTTCGAAATTGTTGATATTTATGGCACCGAAACGATAGACTTCCTCGATAAAGTAGGGGCCTTCCCATTTAGAGAGAAGTTTTCCTGCAAAAAATCTTAAACGAGAGTTGTATAGCAATACATAATCACTTACATTAAACTCACGCTTTTGTATCCTTTTGTCATGCCATCTTTAAACTTTTTCTTTAAACAACTTGGCATTCTCATATGCTTGGGTTCTCCATTCATCAAGTGAGCTAATATCAAATAACCTCTTCTCACCGGCAAGTTTGAAATCATAGTTGAGCTCTTTAATAGCCCAATATGCCTTATGTTCTAGTTCGAGAGGTAAGTGACATGCTTTTCCATAAACCATTTTATACGGAGACATACCCATAGGATTTTTAAATGCAGTCCTATAAGCCCATAATGCATTATCAAGTTTCTTGGACCAATTCTTTCTAGACCTATTAACAGTCTTTTGCAAAATCAATTTGAGCTCTCTATTGCTCAATTTTACTTGACCACTAGACTGCGGGTGATACGGAGATGCAATTCTATGATTAACATCATACTTAGCAAGCATTTTACGGAAAGCACGATGAATAAAGTGTGAACCACCATCAGTCATTAAATATCTAGGGACTCCAAACCTTAGAAAAATAACTTCTTTAAGCATTTTAATAGAAGTGTTATGATCAGCACTACTAGTTGGAATAGCTTCTACCTACTTAGTAACGTAATCAACAGCAACTAAAATATGTGTATATCCATTAGAGGCAGGAAACGGTCCCATATAATCAAAGCCCCAAACATCGAATGGTTCACTAACAAGTGAATAATTCATAGGCATTTCTTGACGTCTACTAATATTACCAATTCTTTGACATTCATCACAAGACAAAACAAACTTACGGGCATCTTTGAAGAGAGTAGGCCAATAAAAACCGGATTGGAATACCTTATGTGCAGTTCTGTCTCCAGCATGGTGTCCTCCATAAGCTTCGGAGTGGCACTTGCGTAGAATCGGTTCCTGTTCATGCTCAGGTACACAACGTCTAATAATACCATCTACTCCTTCTTTATAAAGATGTGGGTCATCCCAAAAGTAATGTCTCAAATCTTAGAAGAATTTTTTGTTTTGTTGGTATGTGAAACTAGGTTGTATGAATTTAGCAACTATGTAATTAGCATAATCAGCATACCATGGAGTACTACGAGAGGTACTTACAACATTCAATTGTTCATCAGGAAAGCTATCATCAATGGGTAGTGGGTCATCAAGAACATTTTCTAACCTAGACAAGTTGTCTGCGACGGGGTTCTCAGCTCCGTTTCTATCAACAATATGCAAATCAAATTCTTGCAGCAAGAGAACCCATCTGATAAGTCTATGTTTAGCATCCTTATTTTCCATAAGATATTTAATAGCGGCATGATCAGTGTGAATAGTAACTTTAGAATCAACAATATAAGGTCTGAACTTATCACAAGCAAATACAACTGCTAAAAGTTCTTTTTCAGTAGTAGCATAATTTCTTTGAGCATTGTCTAGAGTCTTACTAGCATAATGGATAACATTTAATTTCTTATAAACTCTTTGCCCTAGAACAACACCTACCGCATAATCACTAGCATCACACATAATTTCAAAGGGTAAATTCCAATCAGGTGGCTGAACAACAGGTGCAGAGACTAATGCTTTCTTAAGTATTTCAAATGCTTCTACACAATTATCATCAAAGACAAATGGTATATCTTTTTGCAATAAATTAGTCAGAGGCCGAGAAATTTTTGAGAAGTCCTTAATGAACCTCCTATAAAATCCGGCGTGACCAAGGAAACTTCTTATACCTTTGATGTCCTTGGGACATGGCATCTTTTCGATAGCATCAACCTTGGCTTTATCAACTTCAATACCTCTTTCAGAAACTTTATGCCCCAATACAATACCTTCATTAACCATAAAGTGGCACTTTTCCCAATTCAAGACAAGATAAGTTTCTTCACATCTCTGCAAAACTCGATCAAGATTGCTCAAGCAATCATCAAAAGAGGAACCATAGACGGAAAAGTCGTCCATTAAAACCTCACAAATCTTTTCACAGAAGTTGGAGAATATAGCCATCATGCACCTTTGAAAGGTAGCAGCTGCATTACATAAACCAAAAGGCATACGTCTATAAGCAAAAGTACGAAAAGGGCATGTAAAAGTAGTCTTTGATTGATCTTTAGCCGACACAAGTATTTGAGAGAAACTAGAATAACCATCTAGAAAACAGTAATGTGTATGTCTGCATAATCTTTCTAGCATTTGATCAATAAAAGGTAAGGGGTAATGATCTTTCTTGGTAGCCTTATTTAATTTGCAAAGTCAATTACCATCCTATAACCTGTGATAATTCTTTGTGGAATCAATTCATCTTTATCATTAGGAACAACAGTAATACATCCCTTCTTAGGGACACAATGGACATGACTTACCCACTGACTATCAGCAAGGGGATAAATTATACCTACCTCCAGAAGCTTGAGTATGTCTTATCTTACCACTTCTTTCATTTTAGGATTCAAACGTCGCTGAGGATCACGAACTGATTTGGCATCTGCTTCCAAATTTATTTTATGTTGACACAGAGTGGGACTAATGCTTTTAAGATCATCAAGAGTATATCCAATAGCAGCACAGTGCTTCTTCAGAGTTTTCAACAACCTTTCTTCTTCATGCTCTGAAAGGTTAGCACTAATAATAACAGGATATATCTTCTTTTAATCAAGATAAGCATATTTAAGATTATCAGGCTATGGTTTAAGATCAAACACGGGATCACCCTTAGGTGGAGGAGGATCCCCTAACATTTCAACAGGCAAATTGTGTTGCAGAATAGGTTCCTGTTTAAAGAATACTTCATCTATTTCCCTTCTTTCATTCATCAACATATCATTTTCATGGTCTAGCAAATAGTGTTCTAAAGGATCACTAGGAGGTACGGCAATAGAAGCAAGACCAATAATTTCACCCTTACTAGGCAATTCTTCCTCACGATGTTGTTTACTGAATTTCGAGAAATTAAACTAATGAATCATATCATCCAAGCCAATAGTAACAACATTCTTTTCGCAATCTATCCTAGCATTAACAGTGTTGAAGAAGGGTCTACCAAATATAATGGGACAAAAACTGTCTTGTGGAGAAGTGAGAACAAGAAAATCAGCAGGATATTTAGTTTTCCCACACAAGACTTCAACATCTCTAACAATCCCAATTGGTGAAATAGTATCTCTGTTGGCAAGTTTAATTGTGACAGCAATACCTTCTAACTCAGGAGGTGCAATTTCATGCTTAATTTCTTCGTACAAAGTATGCGGTATAACACTAGCACTAGCACCCATATCACATAAGCCATGATAACAATGATCTCCTATTTTAACAGAAATAACAGGCACGCCTACCACAGGTCTATGTTTATCTTTAGCACAAGGCTTAGCAATTCTAGCAGTTTCACCGTTGAACTGAATAACATGCCCATCAATATTATCAGACAAGAGATCTTTAACAATCGCAATATTAGGTTCTACTTTAACTTGCTCAGGAGGTGTATAAGTTCTAATATTGCTTTTATGAACAACAGTTGAAGCTTTAGTATGATCCTTTATTCTAATAGGGAAAGGTGGTTTCTCAACATAAGAGGTAGGAACAATAGGATCATTATAAGTAACAGTCTTTTCTTCAACTTTAATAGGTGCAGCTACTTTTACTTCTATGGGAGGATGATATTTAAACCACTTCTCCTTGGGGAGATCAACATAAGTAGCAAAAGATTCACAGAAAGAAGCTACTATCTCAGAGTCAAGTCCATATTTAGTGCTAAACTTATGGAAAATATCGGTATCCATAAAAGATTTAACACAATCAAACTTAGGTGTCATACCTGACTTCTTACCTTCGTCGAGGTCCCAATCTTCAGAGTTGCATTTAATTCTATCCAATAAGTCCCATTTGAATTCAATAGTCTTCATCATAAAAGAGCCAGCACAACAAGTATCGAGCATGGTGCGATTGTTTTCAGAAAGCCGAGCATACAAATTTTGAATAATTGTTTCCCTTGGAAACCCATGATTAGGGCATGAATATAACATTGATTTAAGCCTCCCCCAAGCTTGAGCGATGCTTTCTCCTTCGCGAGGCCAAAAATTATATATATAATTGCGATCACGATGAACAAGATTCATAGGGTAATACTTCTGATGAAATTCCAATTTCAATCTTTTATAGTTCCATGATCTCGTATCATCACATAGCCTATACCATGTCAATGCGTCTCCCTTCAAAGATAAAGGAAGACCTTCTTCTTAGCAACATCATCGGGTATACCTGCAAGCTTAAATAATCCACAAACTTCATCCACATATATTAAGTGCTCATCAGGATGCTTTGTTCCATCTCCTGTAAAAGGATTAGCTAGCAGTTTTTCCATCATACCCGAAGGAAATTCAAAAGGAGTTTCATTTTCAATAGGTTCAGTAGGTTGAGGAGCAACTCTTTGATCTACTGGACGGGGTGAAGATACCCCGAACAAGCCCCTCAGAGAATTACTTTCCATAGTAACAAGTGATAGTAAATTTCAGCACACTATATAAATTTTTCCTTACCAAATTCCACCTACCAAAGGCGCTACACTCCCCGGCAACGGCGTCAGAAAAGAGTCTTGATGACCCACAAGTATAGGGGATCTATCGTAGTCCTTTCGATAAGCATCCGCAACTACAACAAAAGTATTAAGGTAAACCTAACCATAGCATGAAACATATGGATCCAAAGCAGCCCCTTACGAAGCAACGCATAAACTAGGGTTTAAGCTTCTGTCACTCTAGCAACCCATCATCTACTTATTACTTCCCAATGCCTTCCTCTAGGCCCAAATAATGGTGAAGTGTTATGTAGTCGACGTTCACATAACACCACTAGAGGCTAGACAACATACATCTCATCAAAATATCGAACGAATACCAAATTCACATGACTTCTAATAGCAAGACTTCTCCCTTGTCCTCAGGAACAAACGTAACTACTCACAAAGCATATTCATGTTCATAATCAGAGGGGTAATAATATGCATAAAGGATCTGAACATATGATCCTCCACCAAATAAACCAACTAGCATCAACTATAAGGAGTAATCAACACTACTAGCAACCTACTAGCACCAATCCCGGACTTGGAGACAAGAATTGGATACAAGAGATGAACTAGGGTTTGGAGATGAGATGGTGCTGGTGAAGATGTTGATGGAGATTGCCCTCTCCCGATGAGAGGAGCGTTGGTGATGACGATGGCGATGATTTCCCTCTCCCGGAGGGAAGTATCCCCGGCAGAACAGCTCTGCCGGAGCCCTAGATTGGTTCCGCCAAGGTTCCGCCTCGTGGCAGCGGAGTCTCGTCCCGAATGGTTGCTTCTCGTTTTTTTCTTGACGAAAGACTTCATATAGGAGAATATGGGCGTCGGAAAGCCACCAGGGGGCTCACGAGGTAGGGGGCGCGCCCTAGGAGGGGGGGCGCCCCCCACCCTCGCGAGCAGGGTGTGGGCCCCTTGGCCTTCATCTTTGGTGATGATTTTTATTTATTTATTTTAAGATATTCCGTGGAGTTTCAGGACTTTTGGAGTTGCGCAGAATAGGTCTCTAATATTTGCTCCTTTTCCAGCCCAGAATTCCAGCTGCCGCATTCTCCCTCTTCATGTCAACCTTGTAAATAAGAGAGAATAGCCATAAGTATTGTGACATAACGTGAAATAACAGCCCATAATGCAATAAATATCGATATAAAAGCATGATGCAAAATGGACGTATCACCCATCACAATTTCTTATCTCTCGCACTACATTATTTGCCATTTGCCTCTCGTTTTCCTCTCCCCCACTTCACCCTTGCCGTTTTATTCGCCCTCTCTTTTCCGGTCTCCTTTTTCTCGCTTGCTTGTCATTATGGCTAGTCCCTTATCCACTTCGTTGTCCCCCGAGTTTGAAGTCTTTCACTTCAAACAAAGACAAGGAGAAAACTTGAAAGATGCCTGGTTGAGAATAATGGAGTCTTATCGTAATTGCACCTTTGAAGTTAATCTGAGAATTTTGCTTCGCAATTTTTATGTTGGGTTAAGTATGTCTCATAGACAACTTTTGGACTGGGCGTTGCTAAAGGTAACTTTATTGAAATTGATCCCCATATTGCGCTTGAAATTATAGAATGTATAGTGGGAACACTACCTCAACAAAAGGGGGCTCATCCCAACAAGGAAGAGACACAAGTTTTTGAAAAAATTTGTGAAGTTACTAAAATCTTACAAAAGTCTCTTGAACCACTTAAGAACGTTAGTGGAAATATCCACCGCATGAATATGTTGATTACTCTTTGCAATAAGCAGTTGGATTCTTTAGATCTAAAAATTTCAGAATATGAAGGGAAACATAAAGAACCTCCCGGATTCGAGCTTGATCCTACTAAAAAGTTGAAAATCAAATATGGCAATACCTAGATCTATCCTTGCTTTTATGCCTAGCTAGGGGCGTTAAACGATAGCGCTTGTTGGGAGGCAAACCAATTTTATTTTAGTTTTTATGTTTTTGCTTCTGTTTAGGAATAAATAATCCATCTACCTTCTGTTTAAATGTGGTTTTATATTTTAATTAGTGTTTGTGCCAGGTTAAACCTATAGGATCTTCTTGGATGATAGTTATTTGATCTTGCTGTAATTTCCAGAAACTTTCTGTTCACTAAAACAATTGTTAAAAATCACCAGAACGTGATAAAATACTGATTCCAATTGCTGATGATCAATAAACAAATTTTATAGGTCGTCCTATTTTGGTACATTTTTTGGAGTTCCAGAAGTTTGCGTTAGTTACAGATTACTACAGACTGTTCTGTTTTTGACAGATTCTGTTTTTCGTGTGTTGTTTGCTTATTTTGATAAATCTATGGCTAGTAAAATAGTTTATAATCCATAGATAAGTTGGAATACATTAGGTTTAACACCAATACAAATAAAGAATGAGTTCATTACAGTACCTTGAAGTGGTCTTTTGTTTTCTTTCGCTAACGGAGCTCACGAGATTTTTGTTGAGTTTTGTGTTGTGAAGTTTTCAAGTTTTGGGTGAAATCTTTTGATGGATTATGGAACAAGGGGTGGCAAGAGCCTAAGCTTGGGGATGCCCATGGCACCCCAAATATAATCCAAGGACATCAAATGTTTAAAGCTTGGGGATGCCCCGGAAGGCATCCCCTCTTTCGTCTACTTCCATCGGTAATTTTACTTGGAGCTATATTTTTATTCACCACATGATTTGTGTTTTGCTTGGAGCGTCTTGTATGATTTGAGTCTTTGCTTTTTAGTTTACCACAATAATCCTTGCTGTACACACCTTTTGAGAGAGCCATACATGAATTGGAATTTGATAGAATACTCTATGTGCTTCACTTATATCTTTTGAGCTTTATAGTTTTGCTCTAGTGCCTCACTTATATCTTTTAGAGCACCGTGGTGGATTTTTTTTAAAGAAACTATTGATCTCTCATGCTTCACTTAGATTATTTTGAGAGTCTTAAAAAGCATGGTAATTTTCTTAATAATAATAATATGCTTGGTATTCAAGATTTGTAAAGCTTTCTTTTGAGCGCGTTGAATACTAAGAAAAGTTTGATGCTTGATAATTGTTTTGAGATATGGAGGTGATAATATCAAAGTCGTGCTAGTAGAGTAATTGTGAATTTGAGAAGTGCTTGTGTTGAAGTTGGCAAGTCCCGTAGCATGCACGTATGGTAAATGTTATGTAACAAATTTGAAACATGAGGTGTTATTTGATTGTCCTCCTTATGAGTGGCGGTCGGGGACGAGCGATGGTCTTTTCCTACCAATCTATCCCCCTAGGAGCATGCGCGTAATGCTTTGGTTTTGATGATTTGTAAATTTTTGCAATAAGTACATGAGTTCTTTATGACTAATGTTGAGTCCATGGATTATACGCACTCTCACCCTTCCATCATTGCTAGCCTCTTCGGTACCGTGCATTGCCCTTTCTCACATTGAGAGTTGGCGCAAACTTCGTCGGTGCATCCAAACCCCGTGATATGATACGCTCTTTCACACATAAACTTCCTTATATCTTCCTCAAAACAGCCACCATACCTACCTATTATGGCATTTCCATAGCCATTCTGAGATATATTGCCATGCAACTTTCCACCATACCGTTCTTCATGACACATTCATCATTGTCATATTGCTTAGCATGATCATGTAGTTGGCATAGTATTTGTGGCAAAGCCACCTTTCATAATTCTTTCATGCATGTCACTCTTGATTCATTGCATATCCCGGTACACCGCCGGAGGCATTCATATAGAGTCATACTTTGTTCTAGTATCGAGTTGTAATCATTGAGTTGTAAATAAATAAAAGTGTGATGATCATCATTTTCTAGAGCATTGTCCCAAGTTAGGAATAAAAAAAGGCCATAAAAAAGAGAGAAGGCCCAAAAAAATGAGAGAAAAAGAGAGAAGGGACAATGTTACTATCCTTTGCCACACTTGTGCTTCAAAGTAGCACCATAATCATCATGATAGAGAGTCTCTTGTTTTGTCACTTTCATATACTAGTGGGAATTTTACATTATAGAACTTGGCTTGTATATTCCAACGATGGGCTTCCTCAAATGCCCTAGGTCTTTGTCGGTGGGAAATCTGCCTCCACCAACACCTATGGGGACCGAGCCCCTTTCTTGGTTCGGCAGGGGGCGGAGGTCGCACGAAGAGCGGATCGAGGCGATGCACACAAGGGGTTTACCCAGCTTCGGGCCGCACAGATGCGTAAAACCCTACTGCTGCTTTGTGGTTTGGTATCGTGTTCTTGCTCGGGAGCGTGTGGTGCTACAGTACAGGCGAGCTGCTGGCGAGACCGAGCGTGAATGGCCTCCTTTTCTCCTCCTCCCGTTGCGCATGGGGCCTCCTTTTATATGTGCAAGGGGTTACCCACAGGTGGGAACGTAGGCGGGGGTAAAACTGGAAAACGCTGTGTTGGGTACAGCTGTTTGCACAGTGCTATCATACCTAACTCTGACGGCAGGGGACAAGGGCATTAAATGCCCGTCCGCATCGCCTAGACGGTGCAGGAAAGGGGACCGTCAGGAGCGCCACCGTTTGCCACGATGGCTACTCTGTCAGCGTTGCTTCGCCATCGCATGCCCCTGGCTGCGCAGCCTCTCGCCACGTACGCCTGGAATGGCCCCAGAGCGATGCGTGGGTGGTTGAGCTGGAGCGCAGGCGCGGGGTGGTGACTTGCCGCGGCAAGCGCCTTGCCGCGGTTGGTGCCTTGTCGCGCCCGGGAGCTTGTCGCTCACCGGTCCTTGCCGGGACGTGGGGCGCGTCACAACAAGTATCTTGTCGTGCCTCGGTCGGCCTTCCCAGCAAGCTCCTCTTGCCGGGGCCTTGTTCTTCGAGCGGGCGTCCCGGCAAGCTCCTCTTGCCGGGGCCTTGCTCTCTTCGGGTGGCCTTCCCGGCAGGCTCCTCCTGCCGGGGCCTTGGCTCAAATACTTTGTTCTTGGATGGCCCAAAAAGGGACCACGGAGAGTTTTGGCGATCGCCTGGCAAGCCTTGCCGCGGGGTGCTACGACTGCCCGTGCACAAGTTCGGGGTACTAAGGTACCCCTACTTTAGTACACCGACAGGAGCCCCCGGGCCTGGGCCATACACGGTGCCGAGCGCTGTTGGGCCAGGCCCAAAACAGTGCACGGGCACGCGTGCCCTGGGTCACGCTGCATCCGCTTCTGCGTCCACCACGTCCTCCCCGAACGGCACGCGTCGAACGCGGCATCGCGGGGAGAGGCGTGCGTGACGTGGGCGGCGTGCGCGGGGCTGAGCCCCGCGGGCATGCGTCACGTCGCAGGTGATTTGTTTATTCAGAAAGGCGAAACGCCCCCTCCCTTCCCCTTATAAGCAGGGGAAACAGGGGCAGTCCGCCCACCCGCCAGTTGCGATTCCTCGAAAACCTCCACCACTTCCCAAGAGAAGCAGCGTTCCGCCCCTTCCGCCGCCACTAGTGCTAGCGACGCCGTCGACCTCCCTCCCTGCTTCCACCATGGCCCCGAAGGGCGACAAGGGGAAAGGGAAGGCCATGAAGTCGGCCGAGGCGCAGCGGCTTGAGGCGCTGCGAAAGGAGCAGGCGACCTTCCCCCCTGAGCTCGACGCGTTGGTCCTGAGGGAGGAATACTACCTCTTCTGGTCGACGGGGACGCGAGCGCATCCGCGCAAGAGGGTTCTTCCCTCCGCCGCCCAGAAGGAGTATCCGACCGGGTATCCCTTCTTTGCTTTGTTCTTCTATTGCGGGCTCTGCCCGCCCTTCTCTGAATTTTTCTGCGACATCATGAACACCTACGGGTTCCATCTCCTTGATTTCACCCCCAATGCTGTCCTGACCATGGCAATTTTCGCACATCTTTGCGAAAACTTCGTCGGAGTCTATCCAAACGTAGCCCTCTTCCGCCACTTCTTCACGCCTCGAGCAGAGAGAGGGGAGCCCCTCTCCGGCAGGATCGCCTGGATCTCGAAGCTCGGCAAGAAGGATGCTCATCTGGAGGGAGAGCTCCGCAGCAAATGGGAGGAATGGAGAGCAGTCTGGTGCCTGATCGTCGAGGAGAACCCGCAGCCATTCACTGTCGTGCGCCAAACTCCTGTGGTGCGCGGCAGGGATTGGAGCGACGTGGCTCCGGACGACGACAAGCTACAGATTGCCGTCACCCGGATCCTGCGGTTCAGGCGTGCCGGGCTCGCAGTTGGCGCCGTTGGCACAGATTTCCTCCGCCGCCGCATCGCTCCCTTGCAGGAGAAAGGGAGACCCGCCTGGGAGTTCCAGAATGCGGCGGACATCATGAGGCTGCGCCCTGGCCTCAACTTCAATTTCACCGTCTTGGAGCTTGACGGGACGCTCAGGGAGTTGTTCAAGCACGACCCCGAGCACCCCGAATGGTTCAAGCTACCGCGAGGCGTCGTCCCGCTGTGCAACAATTCGTCGCTCAGCCGCATCCTTGCAATGATGCCGCTGTGCGACTCGCACGGGATCGACTCCACTTGGCAGGAGCCCGCCGACGATGTCGTGCGGGCGTTCTTCGACGACTTGGTGGAGAGGCCAGTCGATGCCGACGAGCAGAAGGGCCTCACCCGAGACACCACCGACGCGGAGTTGGCGCGCATCGCCTCCAGGATGGAAGAGGCGGCGGCAGCCGCGGCCGCGGGCGAGTTTGGCTTCACATTGGCGGAGGCGGACGCAGCGGAGGCGGAAAGCCTTGCCGATCGAGCGGAGTTTGTCGGCGAGGAAGAGCTTGCCGGGCACGGCGCAGGGGCGGACGAGTCCACCGAGGGCACGAGCGGCTTGCCGAAGGTTGACGCCTCTTCCTCCCGACCCTCGGGCAGCTCGTCGCAAGCGGAGCCCCCGGCTCAACCACGGAGGCGTCTCCGCAAGGCCGGGGAGGTGGTACGGCAAGCGAGCCAACAACCGCAGCGCCGCGTGACACGCTCCGCTGTGGCAGCAGGAGCGGGGTCTTCGCGGGCCACGGCCTCTGCTCCTCCCGCCTCTCGCGCCACGGCGGCGGCCGGGGCAAAGCCATCTCAGGCTAGTGCCACCACTGCCTCCGCCAAGCAGCCGAGGGAGCCTACTCCTCCGCCTCCTCGCGCCAGAAGCGGGCCAGTCTTCGACTTCTCCGCGCTTAGCTCCGACGAGGAAGAGGGAGAGGAGTAAGATCCCCGCTGTACTTGTGTTTCTTCAATTCTTGTAGTTGTGTCTCGCATCTCATTTGCTTTCCTCTGAATTTGCCCCTTTTCAGGACTCTGGCTCAGAGGGCGGCAAAGAGAGCCAAGGTCCCGGTGGTCATCCTCGACGACGAGCCCACCGTGACAGCAGGGGGTGCGCTTGAGATGACCTTGTCGGAGCCGCCAACTGATCCTCTGAGCAGCCCCCAGCGCAGCCCCCAACGTAAGCATATGGCTTGCTTTCTGCCATTGGGCGCGCCCGGGTACCCTTCATTTTTCTTGACATCTGGCTGATGATTTGCGTAGGAGCAGAGCAGCCCCACCAGGAGCGTCCGGAGACCGCCCCTGATGCGCCACCCGCTACAACCACACCGCCAAGGGGGAGTTCCCCGGCAAGGGAGGGATCTCCGGCAAGGGAGCAGTCTCCGGCGAGGGAGCAGTCCCCGACAAGGGAGCAGTCTCCGGCAAGGGTCGGCACCGGCGACCCCTTGGCAACGGAGACCGTGACTGCAGACCCTAGCCCAGGTAACCTTCTTGCCTCGAAACTCCCCTGGGGTTCTTCTTCTTTGGATAGTTTCTTGACTTCTCCCCCCCTCTTTCGGCCTTCAGACCCGCCCGCCACGGACCCGATGGAGACCGAGGTCGTCGTCGAGGAGGATGCGCGCAGCCATACCGACGACGCGGCCGCCACCGGAGGGGCGGACGGTGCTGAGGATCCAGCCGACGAAGAGGCCGCCAAGGCCGCCGCAGCAGCCGCGGGCGAGGGGGTCGGTGATCGCACTGACGGCCCTGGGGCCGCAGGAGCACCAAGCGCTGCACCGACCGCCGATCCCGCCTCCGCGGCAGCGTCGGGCCCCGAGGAGCCCCAGCCAGGCGTCTACCTGAAGGCCGGTGATGATATCTTCATCAAGCTCCCCTGGGAGTCGACTTCCAGGGTGCCGGTCGAGGGGGAGACCTTGGATGGAGAGGTGCTCGCCTCCGCCGGGCTGACGCTGGTTGATGCGCCAAGCAGCAGTGGCGGCGAGCCTGAGGAGGAGCGGCTGCTCCGGAAGCTGGTGTCACTCTACCGCGCCCGACAAGCCCAGGTGGAACGCCGGGAAGCGCTTGTCGCGAAGGCGGGAGTAGACATGGAGAAGCGCGCCGGGGAGCTCCGAGAGCTCAACCAGGAGGCCCGCCGATCCTTGGCGGAGGAGCGAAGGCAGCTCGACGAGGCGCGGACGGCCTTCATCCTCGAGAAGGCGGAAGCCGAGGAGCAACAAAGGCATGCCGCTGCGGGGATGGCCGCGTGGGAGGGCGAGCTGGTGCAGCAGAAAGCCAGCCTCGCCAGTCACGAGGAGGAGGTCGCCGCACACGAGCAAGCGCTCGGCAGAGCCCTCGAGGAAGCGCGAGATGCTGCCGCGGCCGCCGAGGCTGCCAAGAAGGCGCTGGAGGCGAAGGTGGCGCAGCTCGACACTGATCTCAAGGCGAGCGGTGAGGAGCTCGCCGCGCTCAAACAGGAGCGCGAGAAGGGTGCCCACACCCTCGGCGAGCTGCAGGGCCGCTTCGCCGAGAAGATCAAGGAGCTTGATGCCGCCAAGGACTCCAACGCTGATCTCGAGCTGAAGCTGGACACCTTGTCCAAGGCGCTGGACAGCGCCAAGGAGCAAGAGGTGGCCTTGCGGAAGGAGGTCGCGGACAACGAGGCTGTTGGAGAGCGTCGCAGTCACCCAGAACGAATTCAGGGCGATGGTGGAGCAGTGGACGAAGGGTCTGGTGGACATCGCCGCCTCCATTGACAAGGAGCTGTCGCTACTGGGGATGGAGGGTCACGAGTACCCCTCCGACGCGAACCTCCCACCCAGCGCCAGGCTTACTTCGTTCTTCAAAGGCATGGCGGCGGCCCTTCAGCATCTCCGGAACGCGATCCCAGAGCAGCTGGCCGGCGAGACGCGCAAGGCCAACGCCGGAGCCCTCGAGAAGGTGCTGGTGAAGATCGCCTTCCGCAACCCAGGCCTCAAGCTCACCAACGTCCTCAGATCCCTGCCGGCAGACGCTGACCTCGAGGAGATCTGGGCCCTCGTCGCGCCCATCGTGGAAAGGGTGGCCGGGATCAAGAGGATCGAGGGCGACTGCGTGGATTAGGCCGCCTGCCCTTTTCTTTTCTTGTCGCCGCTGGCCGAGTTATGAAAACGATTCATTAGGGCTGCGACAAGTTATATTGTAATATAACTTTATCTTAGGTAGTGATTGCACTGCTATCTCCTCTACTTGATTCCGTGCTTTGTATGTTTTTTCCCTACGCTTTCGGGGACTCGCCGGCAAAGGCCTCCACCTTGCCGCGGGCTCTGAGTGCGGGACATCAGCAGCCCGCCAGCGGCGCCATCACCGGCAAGAAACCTTGCCGCGGCTAGCTGCAGCTCACTTAAATTGTTGAGCAGGCTCAAAACAAAGTAAGTGTTGCGACTGCAGTCGCAGCACACTTAAGCTGCCGAGCGAGATCAAAACAAAGTAAGGATGCCACTCTGGTTGTAGCACACTTAAGTCGTTGAGCGGACTCGAAACGAAGTAAGGGCGCAACTAGCCACGAGCCGGTCCCTCCGCGCATTGGTTTTTCACACAAAGCACGGTCGTTCAAGGGGGATAACTCAAAAATTTAAAAACTCGATTGCTCAAACTTTGGCAACTTAGCTTTTCCGTGGCTCGCTGCCCGGCAAGGTCGCTTTCCGGCAAGGCGAAACATGAGGTTCTCCATTGCTTACCGGGGGTCAGTGCTGCACAGAGTGTCAGATAATGCATGCAAAGGATACAGAGCATGATATCGACGAGATGTGCGGAACACATGAACTCAATCTGCGCACAGGGTCTGCGCCTGGCTCTGTACAAAGGATCACATGCAACAGCGGCAAGACTTTGTATAGAAGGGTGGTTGCCGGACGAGGTCCGACAACCGCGCCTTACGGGCGAAACTTACGAAGATGCCCAATGTTCCGGGAGTTGTTCACCGGAGTGGTATCTTCGGTCTCAAGGCGGACAGCGCCAGGCCTAGCGACTTGTTTCACCCGGTAAGGGCCTTCCCACTTCCTCGGAACTTCTGGCACTAACTTTGCGGCTATAAAAGCAGCGCAAAGCTTGCTGGTAGCGAGCAGCTCGCACAACGGCCTGAAGACGGTCCTCCTCGAGGAGCAGCGCGCCATCTCGTCGCAGCTGCTCTCGCTCGAGCTCAGCGTGAGCGAGCACTCGAGGTGGCCCGTATGCGAGATCCGTCGGGCTAACTGTCCCCGCCCCATGGAATGGAGCGAGAGGATGCCTGGTCATACCAGGGCTTACCTGCGCCGAGAGGTGTCGGCGTATGTTCGGACGCCGCGGCACCATGAGCTGGTTCGGCGACGCCCGTCCCACCGTCTGCGCCGTCCCCACCACCCGTTTGCTCCAGGGGCGGTGGGTTCGACGCGGACGGACCAGCCACCTCCGGAACCTTCTTCTTCGGTGGCATGTCGATGAAGATGATGGAGATCTAGCCTGTGCAGACGCCGGATCAGGTTCGCACAACTTCGACGCCCCCTACCTGACGCGCCAGAGATGTCAGTGGGAAATCTACCTCCACCAACACCTATGGGGACCGAGCCCCTTTCTTGGTTCGGCGGGGGGCGGAGGTCGCACGAAGAGCGGATCGAGGCGATGCACACAAGGGGTTTACCCAGCTTCGGGCCGCACGGATGCGTAAAACCCTACTGCTGCTTTGTGGTTTGGTATTGTGTTCTTGCTCGGGAGCGTGTGGTGCTACAGTACACGCGAGCTGCTGGCGAGACCGAGCGTGAATGGCCTCCTTTTCTCCTCCTCCCATTGCGCATGGGGCCTCCTTTTATATGTGCAAGGGGTTACCCACAGGTGGCAACGTAGGCGGGGGTAAAACTGGAAAACGCTGTGTTGGGTACAGCTGTTTGCACAGTGCTATCATACCTAACTCTGACGGCAAGGGACAAGGGCATTAAATGCCCATCCGCATCGCCTAGACGGTGCAGGAAAGGGGACCGTCAGGAGCGCCACCGTTTGCCACGATGGCTACTCTGTCAGCGTTGCTTCGCCACCGCATGCCCCTGGCTGCGCAGCCTCTCGCCACGTACACCTGGAATGGCCCCAGAGCGACGCGTGGGTGGTTGAGCTGGAGCGCAGGCGCGGGGTGGTGACTTGTCGCGGCAAGCGCCTTGCCGCGGTTGGTGCCTTGTCACGCCCGGGAGCTTGTCGCTCACGGTCCTTGCCGGGACGCGGGGCGCGTCGCAGCAAGTATCTTGTCGTGCCTCGGTCGGCCTTCCCAGCAAGCTCCTCTTGCCGGGGCCTTGTGCTTCGAGCGGGCGTCCCGGCAAGCTCCTCTTGCCGGGGCCTTGCTCTCTTCGGGTGGCCTTCCCGGCAGGCTCCTCCTGCCGGGGCCTTGGCTCAAATACTTTGTTCTTGGATGGCCCAAAAAGGGACCACGGAGAGTTTTGGCGATCGCCTGGCAAGCCTTGCCGCTGGGTGCTACGACTGCCCGTGCACAAGTTCGGGGTACTAAGGTACCCCTACTTTAGTACACCGACATTCTTCGTGAGCAAGCAAGTTGGATGCACACCCACTTAGTTTCTGTTGTTGAGCTTTCATACATTTATAGCTCTAGTGCATCTGTTGCATGGCAAATACTTACTCCTTGCATTAACATCAATCGATGGGCATCTCCATAGCCTATTGATTAGCCTCGTTGATGTGAAATCTTCTCCTTTTTTGTTTTCTTCACATAACCCCCATCATTATATTCTCTTCCACCCATAGTGCTATATCCATGGCTCACGCTCATGTATTGCGTGAAGGTTTATGAGTTTGAGATTATTAAAGTATGAAACAATTTCTTGGCTTGTCATTGGGGTTATGCATGATGAGAGCATTCTTGTGTGACAAAAATGGAGCATGACTAAACTATATGATTTTGTAGGGATAAACTTTCTATCGGGGGAAATCTGCCTCCACGAACACCTATGGGGACCGAGCCCCTTTCTGGTTCGGCGGGGGGCGGAGGTCGCGCGAAGAGCGGATCGAGGCGATGCACACAAGAGGTTTACCCAGCTTCGGGCCGCACGGATGCGTAAAACCCTACTGTTGCTTTGTGGTTTGTATTGTGTTCTTGTTTGGGAGCGCTGAGTGCTACAGTACACTCAGGCAACTAGTCAGACCGAGCGTGAGTGGCCTCCTCCTTTCTCCTTTTTTTACTACGTTGCGCATGGGGCCTCCTTTTATATGCGCAAGGGGTTACCCACAGGTGGCAACGCAGGCGGGGGTAAAACTAGAAAACGATGTGTTGGGTACAGCTGTTTGCACAGTGCTATCATACCTAACTCTGACGGCAGGGGACAAGGGCATTAAATGCCCGTCTAGGTCGCCCAAACAATGCAGAAAAGGGACCGTCGGGGGCTCCACCGTTTGCCACGATGGCTATCCTGTCAGCGTTGCTTCGCCACCGCATGCCCCTGGCTGCGCAGCCTTTCGCCACGTACGCGTGGAATGGCCCCAGAGCGACACGTTGGTGGATGAGCTGGAACGCAGGCGCGGGGTGGTGACTTGCCGTGGCAAGCGCCTTGCCGCGGTTGATGCCTTGTCGCGCCCGGGAGCTTGTTGCTCACCGGTCCTTGCCGGGACGCGTGGCGCGTCGCAGCAAGTCTCTTGTCGTGCCCTGGTTGGCCTTCCCGGCAAGCTACTCTTGCCGGGGCCTTGTGCTTCGAGCGGCCGTCCCGGCAAGCTCCTCTTGCCGGGGCCTTGCTCTCTTTGGGTGGCCTTCCCGGCAAGCTCCTCCTGCCGGGACCTTGGCTCAAATACTTCGTTCTTGGATGGCCCAAAAAAGGGACCATGGAGAGTTTTGGCGATCACCTGGCAAGCCTTGCCGCGGGGTGCTACGACTGCCCGTGCACAAGTTCGGGGTACTAAGGTACCCCTACTTTAGTACACCGACAGGAGCCCCCGGGCCTGGGCCATACACGGTGCCGAGCGCTGTTGGGCCAGGCCCAAAACAGTGCACGGGCACGCGCGGCCTGGGTCACGCTGCATCTTCTTCTGCATCCACCACGTCCTCCCCGAGCGGCACGCGTCGAACGCGGCATCGTGGGGAGAGGTGTGCGTGACGTGGGCGGCGTGCGCGGGGCTGAGCCCCGCAGGCAGGCGTCACGTCGCAAAAAAAGGGGGGGCGGTTTGCGCCGTCTCCATAAGTGGAGGGAGGCGTGGAGACGTGGCTCGTTTGCTGGATGGGGCCGAGGCACGGTTTCCGAGGCGTCCGCTCCCCACGATCACGGGGCGGGGTGAGGTCGCCTCATCCGTCGCCTTGGTCCTGCACGCCAGCCACGCGGCTTCCATGCACCTGGAGTTGCGGACGGTGGAGGCAGGAAACCGGGCCGTCGCGGGTCGAGGCAGCAGGCCGGTCCCAGTCGCCTGCTCTTCCTGCGTCTTGATTGGCTGAGCGGGGCGGCCGAGCCCCCACCCTGCTCCTTTATAAAGAGCAAGTGGGGGCGACGGAAATCCACACTCCTTCATCTTTTCTTCCCTTCAGCTTCTGATCCCCTCTCTCCATTCACCATGGAGAAAGGGAACCCTGGTCCTTCATCGGTGGCGGCGAGGGTCGCCGCTACACAACGCGCCCCTCCTCCCCTTGCGCCCGCGGTGGCAGAGCCAACCGTAAGGGGAAGGGGGAGGGGGCGAGGTCGTGGACGAGGCCGAGGACGAGGCCGAGGCGCTCGGGGACGAGGCGCACGGGGCGATGCGCCGGCCTCGCCTCCGCCAGCGGCTCCTCTTCTCACGGTGGTCCACATCGGGGACGACCCTTGCGAGTTCTTCGTCAGGCTGCGTCGGGCGCCTCGTCGTCGCCTCCGCCTCCCGGCTCCCTTCGCAAGCGTGATGGAGATGGAACAACCCGAGACGCTAAGACTGCGCATGAGGGGCTGCGGGATCAGCGGCACGCGGGTCCACGTTGAGTCCCCAGCCCCCGGCGTGATGTATCTTGGTCGAGGGTGGAAGTCATTCGCCCGAATCCACAGCTTGACGGAGGGGTTCACCCTCCATTTTAAGTTGATGGAGGGCGATCTCCTCTCCGTCAAGGTCTTCGGGTGCTACGGGACCCGGGCCCGGTGCTGCGTGGATAGCTCCTCCGACAGCGAAGGCTCCTCCTCGAGCGAGAGCGACGAGGAGGGGAGCGACAGCGACGATGAGGGTAGCGGTCGTCGGGATGACGGGTCCGACTAGGCGTCGGTCGCGGCTCCGTGTGCCACCGGCGACCCCATCATCCGTGTCGCCGGCTCCTTGAGCTTCTTGGGGTCGTCTCCTTGGCGGCTGGCGTAGGGAGGCTGCGGAAGAGGAAGAAGGCGGGCGGCAAGGCCGTCAACTCGGAGTATGGGGGCACGGCGCCCTCGACAGCGTGCTGACGTCCTGCCGCCTCGTCGAGCCCTGCTTCCGGCGCCGCCGTCACCGTCCAGCTTTTAGACAGCCCCCGGGGTGTTCTCTTGGTGTCTTCTGCCACCCGTAGCTCGCCTAGGCGCCCCTTTTGCCCTTTTCGCCTCCTTGTCCTACCTCCTGAGGAGAGAGACAAGAAAGGGATTATGGGCACCTTATCTCTTTTTAACTTGTAAGCCCTTGGGCTTTAGTTGCATTTAAAGCTTGTAATCCCATCTCTCATGTTTTTCATTCTCTCTGAACTGTACCTGAGCGGAATGTTTTTTTTAATGAAAAGGGGATGTTTGCCGGGCCATTTGTCCCGCGGGTAAAACCCACGCCAAGGAGCAAATCCTTTATATCGTTAAGATAGACACTTCTTTGCCCGGCAACAGACCCTGCCATCTTCCCGCGCCACTCGACCTTTCTCACGCCTTTGGCGGAGGTAGGGATGAGGCGGGTTCGGGCTCCTCATTCCGTCCCTTTGCCGCCGCGGCTACTACCAAAACTGGCCCCAGGAACGCGCTCTGGGGCCCAGAGTTAAGGGAGCACAGTAGCTTTTTAGGAAGAAACAAGGTTTTCGCATTCCTCAGTCCATAAGAGAATGCATGACAAGGGATGAAAAACTTATCTGGGATTGCAGCCCCCGGCAACTTTGGCTTGCCGCGGGCGAATCTTTGTACTTGCAGCCCCCGGCAACACTGGTTTGTCGGGGACCAGATGCTGGTCCGCCCTTCTTCTCTTCTTCATCCTTAAGCGGTCTGGCCAGGATATGCAAAGCCCTGCGAACCAAGGGAAACGAAAGAACAGGAAAAAAGGACGCAGACCCGACCTCTAAGCTAGGGGTTAGCAGCTGTTAGGCACTATCAACCCTAACCAAGGACGAGACTCGACTCAGCATGCATGCTAAAACTTAGGGCGCCAGCGCTTCATTTACTGCTGCTCAGGGTCTGCGCCTGGCTTTGTACAAAGGATTACATGCAACAGCGGCAAGACTTGTACAAAAGGGTGGTTGCCGGACAGGATCCGACAACCGCGCCTTACGGGTAAAACTTACGAAGATGCTCAATATTCCAGGAGTTGCTCACCGGAGTGCCATCTTCGGTCTCAAGGTGGACAGCGCCGGGCCTCGTGACTCGTCTCACCCGGTAAGGGCCTTCCCACTTCGGCGTCAACTTGTTGTGATTCTTGGCGGACGGAGCGCGCCGAAGAACAAGGTCGCCTTCCTCGAAGCTTCTGGCTTTAACTTCGCGGCTATGGTAGCGATGCAAAGCTTGCTGGTAGCGAGCGGCTCGCACAGCAGCCTGAAGACGATCTTCCTCAAGGAGCAGCACGTCATCTTCACGCAGCCGCTCTTGCTCAAGCTCATCATAAGCGAGCACTCGAGGTGACCCGTATACGAGTTCCGTGGGGGTAACTGCTTCTGCTCCATAGACTAGAGCAAATGGTGTCTGGCCAGTGGCTCGATTTGGCGTCGTTCTGATCGACCAAAGAGCCACCGGCAGCTCCTCGATCCAGTTTCTTCCGCACTTGTGCAGCCTGTCGAAAGTTCTGGTCTTGAGCCCGCGCAGCACTTCGGCATTGGCCCTCTCCGCTTGAACGTTGCTCCTGAGATGAGCAACAGAAGCGAAGCAGACCTTGGCGCCGAGATCTTGGACATATTGCATGAAGGCGCGGCTCATGAATTGCGTATCGTTGTCGGTGATGATCCTGTTGGGGATCCCGAAGCGGCAAACAATCGACCTGAAGAACTTGACTGCTGACTGTGCTGTCACCTTCCTCACTGGTGCCACTTCCGGCCACTTTGTGAACTTGTCGATTGCGACGTACAAGTACTCAAAGCCCCCGACAGCCCGGGGGAAGGGGCCGAGGATGTCGAGCCCCCAGACCGAAAATGGCCAGGATAAAGGGATCGTCTGGAGAGCCTGAGCTGGCTGGTGTATCTGCTTGGAATGGAACTGGCACGCTTCACACTTGGTTACTTATGCAGTTGCATCCTGGAGGGCTGTCGGCCAGAAGAAACCTTGCCGGAACGCTTTGCCGGCAAGTGCTCTTGCGCCAATGTGGTGACCACATATGCCTCCATGTATCTCTACCAACAGCTTTTGTCCGTCTTCCCGGGAAATACACTTCAATTTCAAACCATTGCGCCCTCTTCTGTACAGTGTGTTGTCGACGAACTGGTACATACTTGAGCGCCGGGCTACTCTTTCCGCTTCTTCTTGTTCTTCAGGAAGTTCTCCGTTCTGGAGGAAACGGACAGTCCGCTGCGCCCATGCTGGAGCCTGTGGCCCGACAACAAGGACTGAAGGCACATCTGCTGCTACGGGAACGTCCGCTTCTACGGCGAGGATCTGGGGCTCAGCCGGAGCTTGATGTTCCCCGGCAAGCTTGCCGGAGCAAAACTTATCGGGAGCGCCTGCTTCTACGGAAGAAACCCTGGGGTTTGCCGGAGCAGACTGCTCCTCAGCACTCTTGACGTCGATCTTGGGGACCGTCTTGGCGGCGGCTCCGGGGAGCTCTGCCGGAAGATAGTCGCCGAAGACCAACTTCCTCTTCTTGCTCTGCCCGGTTGATGGTGTTACGGATGGCTGAGTCAGCTTGAGCACAAAGGTTCCTGGCTCCACAGGTAACTTAAGTGCTGCGCACTTTGACAGACCATCAGCAATGTCGTTCTCAGCTCTTGGAATGTGTTCCATTTGCAGGCCGTCAAAGCGCTCTTCTAGCTTCCTCACTTCATCAAGTTACGCTTCCATCAACGGACTCTGGTAATCTTTGTTCACTTGGCGGACGACAAGCTGCGAGTCACCCCTGACAATGAGCTTCTTGATCCCAAGTTCTGCCGCGATCCTGAGACCGGCAAGCAAACCTTCATACTCTGCAGTATTGTTGGTTGCTTGCTCCTTGGGGAAGTGCATCTGGACTATGTACTTGAGATGCTCTCCGGTGGGCGCGATAAGCAACGCTCCAGCACCGGCGCCTTGCAGCGAGAAGGCACCATCAAAATACATCAGCCACTCTTTGCTTGCTTCTTTGACGGGGATGCTCATCTCTGGGATCTCTTCGTCTGGTGTCGGTGTCCACTCTGCTATGAACTCCGCCAATGCTCTGCTTTGGATAGTTGAAGTGCTCTCGAATTTGAGACCGAAGCTTGACAGTTCCAGTGCCCACTCGACAATCCTGTCTGTTGCTTCTGGATTCTGCAGTATCCTCTTCAGCGGAAAGCGGGTGACAACTCTAATCTCATGTGCTTGGAAGTAATGGCGCAGCTTTCTCGAGGCCATGAGAAGGCCGAAAAGCAATTTCTGCACACCAGAGTACCTTGACCTAGCCCCTTGCAGAAGGGAGCTGACAAAGTAAACTGGGCGCTGCACCATTCTCTTCTTCTGCACCTCCACTCGCTCCTGCGCAGATTCATCCTTGTCGGGGCCAGAGCTTGTCGGGGAAGCCTCCTGCTTGTCGCTGGACGCGCTTGCCGCGGTTGCTAGCTCATCATCTGCCTCCCTCTCCGCTACTAACGTAGCACTAACCACTTGATTGGTTGCCGCCAGGTACAGCAGCAACTTCTCTTGTGGTTTAGGCGCGACAAGTATTGGAGCGGAGGACAGGTATTTCTTCAAGTCCTGCAGCGCAGCCTCCGCTTCTGGAGTCCATTTCACTGGACCCGCCTTTTTCAAAACTTTGAAAAATGGCAGGGCGCGTTCTGCAGACTTGGAAATAAACCTGCTGAGAGCCGCGATGCAGCCGGCAAGCCTTCGTACATCCTTGACGCGTGTTGGTTCTTCAATCTGCTCGATGGCCTTGATTTTGTCTGGATTGGCTTCGATTCCTCGCTGAGACACGAAGAACCCGAGAAGCTTGCTGGAAGGGACTCCAAACACGCACTTCTCGGGGTTGAGCTTGAGGCTGATCTTGTGCAGGTTTGTAAAGGTCTCTTCTAAATCTTGAATCAGGGTTGCCCTGTTCCTGCTTTTGACCACTATGTCATCCATGTAGGCTTCCACATTTATGTGGATTTGCGGCTCAAAAGCGGTATGGCAACCCTCGCAAACGTCGAACCAGCATTCTTCAAACCGAAAGGCATCCGTACGAAATAGTACGTGCCACATGGAGTGATGAATGCGGTCTTTTCCTCATCTTCTTCAGCCATGAAGATCTGATGGTATCCTGAGTATGCGTCAAGAAATGAAAGCAGGTCACATCCGGCCGTGGAGTCAATAATCTGGTCAATGCGCGGCAAGGGAAAGGGATCTTTGGGACAAGCTTTGTTAACATCAGTAAAGTCGATGCAAAGCCTCCATTTCCCATTTGCTTTGCGCACGACAACAGGATTGGCCAACCACGTCGGATGGAGCACACCTCTGACAAGGCCTGCCGCTTCCAACTTCTTGATCTCTTCTGCGATGAACTCTTGGCGCTCCACCGCTTGCTTCCTGACTTTCTGCTTGACGGGCCGCGCATGAGGACAGACGGCGAGGTGGTGCTCAATCACTTTCCTGAGAACGTCGGGGATGTCAGATGGTTGCCAGGCAAACACGTCGACATTCGCCCGCAGGAAAGCAACGAGCGCGCTTTCCTATTTGGGGTCGAGAGTGGCACTGATGGTGAAGGTACCACCAGTGCCGTCCTCCTTGGCGGACACCTCCTTGGTCGTTGGCGGGGCTGCCATTGACTTCTTACTCTTGCCGGTGGAGCTCGATGGCGCGTCCTCGACGGTAGCGCAGCACTCCAAAGAGGTGCGCTTGCCGGAGTGGGCACCAGAGCACTTTCCGGGCTTGGTCTTCTTCTTCCCTCCGGGAGCTTCAGCGGCAAGTGGCTTGTGATCTGTTGCGGCTGCTGCTTCCCGGTAGATCTTGTCGGCACAGATAAGGGCATCCTTCTTGTCGCCGGGGACAGAGATGACGCTTATCGGGCCTGGCATCTTGAGCATGTTGTATGCGTAGTGAGAGGCCGCCATGAACTTGGCGAGCGCTGGATGGCCGAGAATTCCATTGTAGGGCAATGGAAAATCAGCAACGTCAAAAGTGATCCTCTCTGTCCTGAAGTTCAGCTCGCTGCCAAATGTCACTGGCAACGTTATCTTCCCCTTCGGCTTGCTCCTTCCCGGGTTGATTCCTTGGAACGTGTCGGTCTCTTCGAGCTCGCTGTCGGGGACTTGGAGTTTCTGGAGCACAGCGGAGGAGATCAGGTTCAAGCCGGCCCCGCCGTCGACTAGCATCTTAGTGACCTTGAGGTTGTGGACTGTTGGTGAGATCAACATCGGCAAGCACCCGATCGCAGTTGTGCGGTCAGGGTGGTCCTCAATATCGAAGATGATAGGCGTGCTGGACCATTTCAGAGGCTTGCGTGACTCGACGGGTGGTTCTGCTGCATTGACTTCCCACGCCCACTGCTTGAGCTGGCGGCGGGAAGTATGCAGAGAAGCACCGCCGTCTACGCACAAGACCTCTGTGCTTTCTGAAACTCCTGCTCACTGGTCTCGACATCATCCATGTCTTCGTCTTCGTCATCGTCTTCGTCCTTGTCGCGGCCGCGGGGAGGTCTGTCTGCTTGCCGCTGCTTGTCCTTGTCACGGCGTCCTCCCTGGCTGGGGCGCTTCGTGCCGGATCCTCCGCCACCTCCCCGGGCTTTCTCCTTGTCGCGTCGCTCGTACTCGGCCTTTTGCAGCTCGACGAGCCGCTCGACCTGCTTGCAGCTCTGGAGGTCATGGCCCGTGGTGCGGTGGATCTTGTAGTACTGTTTGTTGGTGCCGTCCCGCTTGTCGGCGACCGCCACAGCCTAGCAGTTGGTGCATCCGGCAACCTCCTTGCCGGAGCTACCAGCCTAGGCCTTCTTGGCGGCGCCTTCATCGCCGGACTGCTCAACAACCAGTACTTCTTGGCTCTTCTTCTTCCTGTTGCTCTGCCGCCGGTTCTTCCTTGCCGGGGCAGTATCCTCACTGTCAGATTCTCCTGCTCCAGTGTTCTCTCCGGGGAGTTTCCTTCCTTCCTCAGCATGTGCACACTTGTCGGCCAGGGCATATAGCTCGCTGACGTCTTTGATCTTGCACATCGCCGTCTCCTCCCGCATCCTGCGCTTACGCATGTTCTGATGGAACGCGTTGATGACCGCGGCAGGGTGGACGTCTGGGATGTTGTAGTGTACGCGGCTGAATCTCTGGATGAACTTGCGCAAGGGTTCCCCTTCCTTCTGGACGAGCAGATGAAGGTCGCTCGCTTGGCCATGGGGTTTGTGGCCGCCTGTAAAGGCGCCAACAAACTGATGGCACAAGTCCGTCCAGGAGGTTATGGAGTTATCCGGCAAGTGCATGAGCCAGGATCTGACGTTGGATTTGAGTACCAGCGGGAAGTAGTTGGCAAGGATCTTGTCGTCTCGCCCTCCAGTAGCCTGCACCGCAATGGTGTAGATGCTGAGGAACTCTGACGGATGCGACTTGCCGTCGTACTTCTCTGGTACGTCTGGCTTGAAATTCTTCGTGCTGGGCCACTGGACTTGCCGCAGCTCACGGGTGAACGCAGGGCAGCCTACCGCGTACGGCAGGTCGTCTGGTCCCCCCGGCGCATGCATGTTTGACAGAGGGCTCAGCGCGCTGGTCTGATTGACACCGCGCTTCTCTTCGACGCTTGATACGAGTACGAGCGTCCTCTTGCTTTCGTTCGTGAAGAACTTGGCGTTGATCGCGACGAGTTCGCGGATTTGACAACGCGGTGGAGTCGTCGTCGTCGTGATGGTTCCGGCGAGTCGGTGATCTCGGCCTTTGGGGCGGGGAATGCACGGTGGTCGCACCCCCACCGGTCTTGGCGCCATCGGTTCTCGCCTGGCCGACCTGCCGCGGCTGCGACGCACTGTGCTGCCGCGGGGTGTCGCCGTTAGCGAAGCCGATGAGACTCTGTATCGTGGCCCTCCAGTCGTCGAGCTTGTCCGCCGTTGGAGGGTAGTCTAGGAGCAGTTGAGCTCGTGCTAGAGCTTCTGCTGGAGTGGCGGGCAGCGGTGGCGAACAGCGTGTGGAGCGGGACGTGCTCGAACTTCTAACTATGTTAGAAGGAGCAGCACCCGGACCAGGCAGTCGCGCCACGCTCGCGCCAGCACGTTGGTGTGTATGCTGGCCTTGAGCACCCTGGGATCCGCCAGCTCGATCTGGGTCCAGCGAGCGTATGGTACCGTGACTGCCAAGACGCTGCTGGTCCCGTGCCTCCTGAGAGGGGCGCGGTGCATGTTCGGACGCCGTGGCACCATGAGCTGGCTCGGCGACGCCCGTTCCGCCGCCAGTGCCGTCCCCACCACCCGTTTGCTCCAGGGGCGGTGGGTTCGACGCGGACGGACCAGCCACCTCCGGAGCCTTCTTCTTTGGTGGCATGTCGATGAAGACGATGGAGATCTAGCCTGTGCAGACGCCGGATCAGGTTCACACAACCTCGACGCCCCCTACCTGGCGCGCCAAAGATGTCGGGGGAAATCTGCCTCCACGAACACCTATGGGGACCGAGCCCCTTTTTGGTTCGGCGGGGGGCGGAGGTCGCGCGAAGAGCGGATCGAGGCGATGCACACAAGGGGTTTACCCAGCTTCGGGCCGCACGGATGCGTAAAACCCTACTGCTACTTTGTGGTTTGTATTGTGTTCTTGTTTGGGAGCGCTGAGTGCTACAGTACACTCAGGCAACTAGTCAGACCGAGCGTGAGTGGCCTCCTCCTTTCTCCTTTTTTTACTACGTTGCGCATGGGGCCTCCTTTTATATGCGCAAGGGGTTACCCACAGGTGGCAACGCAGGCGGGGGTAAAACTGGAAAACGCTGTGTTGGGTACAGCTGTTTGCACAGTGCTATCATACCTAACTCTGACGGCAGGGGACAAGGGCATTAAATGCCCATCTAGGTCGCCCAAACAGTGCAGAAAAGGGACCGTCAGGGGCTCCACCGTTTGCCACGATGGCTATCCTGTCAGTGTTGCTTCGCCACCGCATGCCCCTGGCTGCGCAGCCTTTCGCCACGTTCGCCTGGAATGGCCCCAGAGCGACACGTTGGTGGATGAGCTAGAACGCAGGCGCGGGGTGGTGACTTGCCCCGGCAAGCGCCTTGCCGCGGTTGATGCCTTGTCGCGCCCGGGAGCTTGTTGCTCACCGGTCCTTGCCGGGACGCGTGGTGCGTCGCAACAAGTCTCTTGTCGTGCCCTGGTCGGCCTTCCCGGCAAGCTCCTCTTGCCGGGGCCTTGTGCTTCGAGCGGCCGTCCCGGCAAGCTCCTCTTGTTGGGGCCTTGCTCTCTTCGGGTGGCCTTCCCGGCAAGCTCCTCCTGTCGGGGCCTTGGCTCAAATACTTTGTTCTTGGATGGCCCAAAAAAGGGACCATGGAGAGTTTTGGCGATCACCTGGCAAGCCTTGCCGCGGGGTGCTACGACTGCCCGTGCACAAGTTCGGGGTACTAAGGTACCCCTACTTTAGTACACCGACACTTTCTTTGGCCATGTTGCTTTGAGAAGACATAATTGCTTTGTTAGTATACTTGAAGTATTATAATTTTTATGTTAATGTGAACTTTTGTCTTGAATCTTTCAGATCTGAATATTCATACCACAATTGAGAAGATTTACATTGAAATTATGCCAAGTAGCACCCTGCATCAAAAACTCTCTTTTTATCATTTACCTACTCGAGGACGAGCAGGAATTAAGCTTGGGGATGCCTGATACGTCTCCAACGTATCTATAATTTTTGATTGCTCCATGCTATATTATCTACTGTTTTGGACTATATTGGGCTTTATTTTCCACTTTTATATTATTTTTGGGACTAACCTATTAACCGAAGGCCCAGCCCAGAATTGTTGTTTTTTTGCCTATTTCAGTGTTTCGAAGAAATGGAATATCAAACAGAGTCCAAACGGAATGAAACCTTCGGGAACATGATTTTCTCATCAGTTAAGATCCAGGAGACTTGGACCCTCCGTCAAGAAAGCCACGAGGCGGTCACAAGGGTGGAGGGAGCCCCCCCCTAGGGCGCACCCCCCTGCCTCATGGGCCCCTGATGACCCACAAGTATAAGGGACCTATCGTAGTCCTTTCGATAAGTAAGAGTGTCGAACCCAACGAGGAGCAGAAGAAAATGATAAGCAGTTTTCAGCAAGGTATTCTCTGCAAGTACTGAAATAAGTGGTAACAGATAGTTTTGTGACAAGATAAATTGTAACGAGCAAGAAGTAAACAAAGTAAATAAAGTGCAGCAATGTGGCCCAATCCTTTTTGTAGCAAAGGACAAGCCGGAACAAACTCTTATATAAGGAAAAGCGCTCCCGAGGACACATGGGAATATCGTCAAGCTAGTTTTCATCACGTTCATATGATTCGCGTTCGGTACTTTGATAATTTGATATGTGGGTGGACCGGTGCTTGGGTGTTGTTCTTACTAGAACAAGCATCCCACTTATGATTAACCTCTATTGCAAGCATCCGCAACTACAACAAAAGTATTAAGGTAAACCCAACCATAGCATGAAACATATGGATCCAAATCAGCCCCTTATGAAGCAACGCTTAAACTAGGGTTTAAGCTTCTGTCAATCTAGCAACCCATCATCTACTTATTACTTCCCAATGCCTTCCTCTAGGCCCAAATAATGGTGAAGTGTTATGTAGTCGACATTCACATAACACCACTAGAGGCTAGACAACATACATCTTATCAAAATATCAAACGAATACCAAATTCACATGACTACTAATAGCAAGACTTCTCCCTTGTCCTCAGGAACAAACGTAACTACTCACAAAGCATATTCATGTTCATAATCAGAGGGGTAATAATATGCATATAGGATCTGAACATATGATCTTCCACTAAATAAACCAACTAGCATTAACTACAAGGAGTAATCAACACTACTAGCAACCTACTAGCACCAATCCCGGACTTTGAGACAAGAATTGGATGCAAGAGATGAACTAGGGTTTGGAGATGAGATGGTGCTGGTGAAGATGTTGATGGAGATTGCCCTCTCCCGATGAGAGGAGCGTTGGTGATGACGATGGTGATGATTTCCCCCTCCCAGAGGGAAGTATCCCCAGCAGAACAACTCTGCCAGAGCTCTAGATTGGTTCCGCCTCGGTTCCGCCTCGTGGCGGCGAAGTCTCGTCCCAAAAGGTTTCTTCCTATTTTTTTTCTCATCGAAATACTTCATATAGCAGAAGATGGACGTCGGAGACCCACCAGGGGGCCCACGAGGTAGGGGGGCGCACCCTAGGAGGGGGGCGCCCCCCACCCTCGTGAGCAGGGTGTGGGCCCCCTGGACTTCATCTTTGGCGAGGATTTTTCTTTATTTATTTTAAGATATTCCGTGGAGTTTCAGGACTTTAGGAGTTACGCAAAATAGGTCTCTAATATTTGGTCCTTTTCCAGCCCATAATTCCAGCTACCGGCATTCTCCCTACTTATGTAAACCTTGTAAAATAAGAGAGAATAGCCATAAGTATTGTGACATATTGTGAAATAACAGCCCATAATGCAATAAATATCTATATAAAAGCATGATGCAAAATGGACGTATCAACTCCCCCAAGCTTAGACCTCGCTTGTCCTCATGCGAAAAGCCGATAACAATAAATATGTCCTCATGTTTAGAGGTAGAGGCATCGATAAAAAAAATACGGACATGAAGGCATCATGATTATTCTCATAACAGCAACATATATAGATTTTGTCATATGATTACTTATGTTCAAGCAATGATCTATTCACAATACAAAAGCATGAATCACAAACCTTATTAGGCTCCAACAAACTATAATCTCAGTCATTGAAGCAATCGCAATTTATCATAACATCGGAAAGAGTCTATGTCAGAGCTTAAAAGCAAGTCCACATACTCAACTATCATCTAGTCCTTCATAATTGCTAACACTCACGCGATACTTTTGGTTACGGAGTTTTAATCGGACACAAAGAAAGATAGGGGCTTATAGTTTTGCCCCACAACCTTTTACCTCAAGGGTAATGTCAACAATAATAGTCCATGCTCCCCTACATCCAATTATATATATATATATATATATATATATATATATATATATATATATATATATATATATATATATCATGTTCTTTCCAACATGCTGAGCTTGCCAAAGGATAAAATGAAAAAGAAAAGGTGAAGACCACCATGACTCTTGCATAAGGTAGAAGATAATAATAAAAGATAGGCCCTTCGCAGAGGGAAGCAGAGGTTGCCATGCGCTTTTATGGTTGGATGCATAAAATCTCAATGCGAAAGGACGTCACTTTATATTGCCCCTTGTGATGTGAACCTTTATTATGCAGTCCGTCGCTTTTATTACTTCCACATCACAAGATCGTATAAAGCTTATTCCTCCCACACCAATCAATCATACATATTTAGAGCAATTTTTATTGCTTTGCATCGATGACAACTTACTTGAAGGATCTTACTCAATCCATAGGTAGATATGGTGGACTCTCATGGCAAAACTGGTTTAAGGGTATTTGGAAGCACAAGTAGTATCTCTACTTAGTGCTGAGAATTTGGCTAGCATGAGGGGGAAAGGCAAGCTCAACAAGTTAGAGGATCCATGACAACATACTTTATCTCAGATATAAGAAAGACATAACTCATTACGTTGTCTTCCTTGTCCAACATCAACTCTTTAGCATGTCATATTTTAATGAGTGCTTCCAATCATAAAAGATGTCAATGATAATATATCTATATGTGAAACCTCTCTTTCCTTATTACTTCCTATTAATTGCAACGATGACCAAAGTTATGTCTGCCAATTCCCAACAACTTTTAATCATCATATTCTTTCTATGTGAAGTCATTACTCTCAATAAGATCAATATGAACTTTTTGTTTCCCCCCTTTTTTATTCTTTTCCTTCTTTTCTTTTATTTACCCAAGATCATGGCTAAATAATCAAGCCCTCGACTCAACACTAATCTTTATTATATATATAGCTCACGGACTCGATTACAAAGAGAGATCATAAAGCAAAACTCAAAACTAGATCATGCCATAAACTTTATACTACTAGATCAACATACTACTAATAGGATTGAACTAAGAAAAGCGGTAAAGATAGGAGTTGTGATTGTGATACGATACCGGGGCACCTCCCCCAAGCTTGGCAGTTGCCAAGGGGAGTGCCCATAGTCATGTGATTATGTCTTCCTCTTTGTTGGTGAAGAAGGGGGTGGAGGTTTTGTTGTTGAAGCAAGCTTGTCGTCCATCTTCCAAGGCATAGGCTCACCATCATAGAAGGATGATCGAGTCTCCGGGATCCTCAAATCTGCAGCCAAACTCATCCTTTTGAATCTATATTCATACTCACAGTTCTGGTTTTGCAGGTCATAGATTTGGGCTTGGAGGTGCTCGATCTTCTCATGAAGCTTGAAGATGGCCTCCCCGATGTTGTCAGCATCCAACTTGTGGTTGCTAGTGAACTCTGCGATCATCATATGGTTGGAGTTGAGTCCACGTTCCACCATCCCTTGGCACTTGAAAACTTGTTGCTCCACCGCTTCGATCCTCGTCTCCATGCTTCCGGTCCCCTTTGGTCCCTCTTCATCGCGGATGTGCAGCAACCCATCGCTCAACTCAATGGTTTGAGGGCGTCCCAGCACCTCCGCAAGGTAAGGATTGATGACCTTCTCGAAGAACTTGTCCTTGGAAGCACTTGGGGCCGTCTTGATAACCTATATCTGTCAGAAAAACGGCTCGAAACAAGAACAGAGGAGATTTGCGTGATACGGGAGTCAAAACCTTCGGGAGAATATATAATGAATTTTTACTGACCAAAATACGTATCGTGCAAGAAAACGGAGTCCGGAGGGCATACGAGGAGCTCATGAGGTAGGGGGCGCGCCCAGAGGGGTAGGGCGAGCCCACCACCCTCGTGGGGCCCTCGTGTCCTTCCTGGTCTCGTACTTATTTTTCTATTTTTCTAAATATTCCAAAACGAAGAGATATTGCCTTAGAAATTGTTTTGGAGTCGGTTACTTACCGTACCACATACCTTTTCCTTTTCGGAGTCTGAAACATTCGGAAAGTGTCTCTTATGTATTCCTCCGGGGTTACGGTTTCAATAATATTGGTTTCAACATTTATGGGATTACCTGAGATATAATGTTTGATACTTTGACCGTTTACCACCTTCGGGTTTGTGCCTTCGAAGTTGTTGATTTTTATGGCACCAGAACGATAGACTTCCTCAATAAAGTAGGGGCCTTCCCATTTAGAGAGAAGTTTTCCTGCAAAAAATCTTAAACGAGAGTTGTATAGCAATACATAATCACTTACATTAAACTCACGCTTTTGTATCATTTTGTCATGCCATCTTTAAACTTTTTCTTTAAACAACTTGGCATTCTCATATGCTTGGGTTCTCCATTCATCAAGTGAGCTAATATCAAATAACCTCTTCTCACCGGCAAGTTTGAAATCATAGTTGAGCTCTTTAATAGCCCAATATGCCTTATGTTCTAGTTCGAGAGGTAAGTGACATGCTTTTCCATAAACCATTTTATACGGAGACATACCCATAGGATTCTTAAATGCAGTCCTATAAGCCCATAATGCATTATCAAGTTTCTTGGACCAATTCTTTCTAGACCTATTAACAGTCTTTTGCAAAATCAATTTGAGCTCTCTATTGCTCAATTTTACTTGACCACTAGACTGCGGGTGATACGGAGATGCAATTCTATGATTAACATCATACTTAGCAAGCATTTTACGGAAAGCACGATGAATAAAGTGTGAACCACCATCAGTCATTAAATATCTAGGGACTCCAAACCTCAGAAAAATAACTTCTTTAAGCATTTTAATAGAAGTGTTATGATCAGCACTACTAGTTGGAATAGCTTCTACCCACTTAGTAACGTAATCAACATCAACCAAAATATGAGTGTATCCATTAGAGGCAGGAAAAGGTCCCATATAATCAAAGCCCCAAACATCAAACGGTTCAATAACAAGTGAATATTTCATAGGCATTTCTTGACGTCTACTAATATTACCAATTCTTTGGCATTCATCGCAAGACAAGACAAACTTATGGGCATCCTTGAAGAGAGTAGGCCAATAAAAACCGGATTGCAATACCTTATGTGCAGTTCTATCTCCAGTGTGGTGTCCTCCATAAGCTTCGGAGTGGCACTTGCGTAGGATTTGTTCCTGTTCATGCTCAGGTACACAACGTCTAATAACACCATCTACTCCTTCTTTATAAAGATGTGGGTCATCCCAAAAGTAATGCCTCAAATCATAGAAAAACTTCTTCTTTTGTTGGTATGTGAAGCTAGGTGGTATAAACTTAGTAACAATATAATTAGCATAATCAGCATACCATGGAGTACTACGAGAAGTACTTATAACATCTAATTGTTCATCTTGAAAGCTATCATTAATAGGTAGTGGGTCATCAAGAACATTTTTCTAACCTAGATAAGTTATCTGCAACGGGGTTCTCAGCTCCTTTTCTATCAACAATATGCAAGTCAAATTCTTGTAGCAAGAGAACCATAGCATCTTTCTTTTCCATAAGATATTTAATAGCAGCATGATTAGTGTGAATAGTTACTTTAGAATCAACAATATAAGGCCTGAACTTATCACAAGCAAATACAACTGCTAAAAGTTCTTTTTTAGCAGTAGCATAATTTCTTTGAGCTTTGTCTAGAGTCTTACTCGCATAATGGATAACATTTAATTTCTTATCAACTCTTTGCCCTAAAATAGCACCTATAGCATAATCACTAGCATCACACATAATTTCAAAGGGAAAATTCCAATCAGGTGGCTGAACAATAGGTGCAGAGACTAATGCTTTCTTAAGTATTTCAAATGCTTCTAGACAATCATCATCAAAGACAAATGGTATATCTTTTTGCAATAAATTAGTCAGAGGCCGAGAAATTTTTGAGAAGTCCTTAATGAACCTCCTATAAAATCCAGCATGACCAAGGAAACTTCTTATACCTTTGACGTCCTTGGGACATGGCATCTTTTCAATAGCATCAGCTTTGGCTTTATCAACTTCAATACCTCTTTCAGAAACTTTGTGCCCCAAAACAATACCTTCATTAACCATAAAGTGGCACTTTTCCCAATTCAAAACAAGATTAGTTTCTTCACATCTCTGCAAAACTTGATCAAGATTGCTCAAGCAATCATCAAAAGAGGAACCATAGACGGAAAAATCGTCCATGAAAACCTCACAAATCTTTTCACAAAAGTCAGAGAATATATCCATCATGCATCTTTGAAAGGTAGCAGGTGCATTACATAAACCAAAAGGCATACGTCTATAAGAAAAATTACCAAAAGGGCAGGTAAAAGTAGTCTTTCATTGATCTCTAGCTGACACAGGTATTTGAGAGAAACCAGAATAACCATCTAGGAAGCAGTAATGTGTGTGTTTGCATAATCTTTCCAGCATTTGATCAATAAAAGGTATGGGGTAATGATCAATCTTAGTAGCTTTATTTTATTTGCAGAAATCAATTACCATCCTATAGCCTGTAATAATTCTTTTTGGAATCAGTTCATCTTTATCATTAGGAACAACAGTAATACCTCCCTTCTTAGGGACACAATGGGCAGGACTTACCCACTGACTGTCAGCAAGGGGATAAATTATACCTGCCTCCAGAAGCTTGAGTATTTCTTTTCTTACCACTTCGTTCATTTTAGGATTCAGACGTTGTTGAGGATCACGAATGGGTTTAGCATCTGCTTCCAAATTTATTTTCTGTTGACATAGAGTGGGACTAATGCCCTTAAGATCATCAAGAGTATATCCAATAGCGGCACGTTGCTTCTTTAGAGTTTTCAATAATCTTTCTTCTTCATGCTCTGAAAGGTTAGCACTAATAATAACAGGATATATCTTCTTTTCATCAAGATAAGCATATTTAAGATTATCAGGCAACGGTTTAAGCTCAAACACAGGATCACCCTTGGGTGGAGGAGGATCCCCTAAAATTTCAACAGGCAAGTTGTGTTGTAGAATAGGTTCCTGTTTAAAGAATACTCCATCTATTTCCCTTCTTTCATTCATAAACATATCATTTTCATGGTCTAGCAAATAGTGTTCTAAAGGATCACTAGGAGGTACGGCAATAGAAGCAAGACCAATAATTTCATCCTTACTAGGTAATTCTTCCTCACGATGTTGTTTACTAAATTTAGAGAAATTAAACTCATGAACCATATCATCCAAGCCAATAGTAACAACATTCTTTTCGCAATCTATCCTAGCATTAACAGTGTTCAAGAAGGGTCTACCAAATATAATGGGACAAAAGCTATCTTGTGGAGAAGTGAGAACAAGAAAATCAGCGGGATACTTAGTTTTCCCACACAAGACTTCAACATCTCTAATAATTCCCATCGCTGAAATAGTATCTCTATTGGCAAGTTTAATTGTGACATCAATATCTTCTAACTCAGCAGGTGCAATTTCGTGCTTGATTTCTTTATACAAGTCATAAGGAATAACACTAGCACTAGAACCCATATCACATAATCCATGATAACAATGATCTCCTATTTTAACCGAAATAACAGGCACGCCTACCACAGGTCTATGTTTATCTTTAGCACAAGGTTTAGTAATTCTAGCAGTTTCACCTTCGAACTGAATAACATGCCCATCAATATTATTAGACAAGAGATCTTTAACAATAGCTCAGGAGGTGTATAAGTTCTAATATTGCTTTTACGAACAACAGTTGAAGCTTTAGCATGATCCTTTACTCTAATAGGGAAAGGTGGTTTCTCAACATAAGCAGTAGGAACAATAGGATCACTATAAGTAACAGTCTTTTCTTCAACTTTAATAGGTGCAACTACTTTTACTTCTATAGGAGGATGATATTTAAACCACTTCTCCTTAGGGAGATCAACATAAGTAGCAAAAGATTCGCAGAAAGAAGCTACTATCTCAGAGTCAAGTCCATATTTAGTGCTAAACTTACGGAAAATATCGGTATCCATAAAAGATTTAACACAATCAAACTTAGGTGTCATACCTAACTCCTTACCTTCGTCGAGGTCCCAATCTTCAGAGTTGCGTTTAACTCTATCCAATAAGTTCCATCTAAATTCAATAGTCTTCATCATAAAAGAGCCAGCACAAGAAGTATCGAGCATGGTGCGATTGTTTTCAGAAAGCCGAGCATAAAAACTTTGCATAATTATTTCCCTCAGGAGCTGATGATTGGGGCATGAATATAACATTGATTTAAGCCTCCCCCAAGCTTGAGCGATGCTTTCTCCTTCGCGAGGCCAAAAATTATATATATAATTGCGATCACGATGAACAAGATGCATAGGGTAATACTTTTGATGAAATTCCAATTTCAATCTTTTATAGTCCCACGATCTCGTATCACATAGCCTATACCATATCAATGCGTCTTCCTTCAAAGATTAAGGAAAGACCTTCTTCTTAGCAACATCATCGGGTACACCTGCAAGCTTAAATAATCCACAAACTTCATCCACATATAATAAGTGCTCATCAGGATGCTTTGTTCCATCTCCTGCAAAAGAGTTAGCTAGCAGTCTTTCCATCATACCCGAAGGAAATTCAAAAGGAGTTTAATTTTCAATAGGTTCAGTACGTTGAGGAGCAACTCTTTGCTCCATTGGACGGGGCGAAGATACCCCGAACAAGCCCCTCAGAGAATTACTTTCCATAATAACAAGTGACAGTAAATTTCAGCACACTATATAAATTTTTCCTTACCAAATTCCACCTACCAAAGGCGCTACACTCCCCGGCAACGGCGCCAGAAAAGAGTCTTGATGACCCACAAGTATAGGGGATCTATCGTAGTCCTTTCGATAAGTATGAGTGTCGAACCCAACGAGGAGCAGAAGGAAATGATAAGCAGTTTTCAGCAAGGGATTCTCTGCAAGTACTGAAATAAGTGGTAACAGATAGTTTTTTGACAAGGTAAATTGTAACGAGCAACAAGTAACAAAAGTAAATAAAGTGCAGCAAAGTGGCCCAATCCTTTCTGTAGCAAAGGACAAGCCGGAACAAACTCTTATATAAGGAAAAGCGCTCCCGAGGACACATGGGAATATCGTCAAGCTAGTTTTCATCACGTTCATATGATTCGCGTTCGGTACTTTGATAATTTGATATGTGGGTTGACCGGTGCTTGGGTGTTGTTCTTACTTGAACAAGCATCCCACTTATGATTAACCTCTATTGCAAGCATCCGCAACTACAACAAAAGTATTAAGGTAAACCTAACCATAGCATGAAACATATGGATCCTAATCAGTCCCTTACGAAGCAACGGATAAAGTAGGGTTTAAGCTTCTGTCACTCTAGCAACCCGTCATCTACTTATTACTTCCCAATGCCTTCCTCTAGGCCCAAATAATGGTGAAGTGTTATGTAGTCGACGTTCACATAACACCACTAGAGGCTAGACAACATACATCTTATCAAAATATCAAACGAATACCAAATTCACATGACTACTAATAGCAAGACTTCTCCCTTGTCCTCAGGAACAAACGTAACTACTCACAAAGCATATTCATGTTCATAATCAGAGGGGTAATAATATGCATATAGGATCTGAACATATGATCTTCCACCAAATAAACCAACTAGCATTAACTACAAGGAGTAATCAACACTACTAGCAACCTACTAGCACCAATCCCGGACTTTGAGACAAGAATTGGATACAAGAGATGAACTAGGGTTTGGAGATGAGATGGTGCTGGTGAAGATGTTGACGGAGATTGCCCTCTCCCGATGAGAGGAGCGTTGGTGATGACGATGGTGATGATTTCCCCCTCCCGGAGGGAAGTATCCCCGGCAGAACAGCTCTGCCAGAGCTCTAGATTGGTTCCGCCTCGGTTCCGCCTCGTGGCGGCGGAGTCTCATCCCGAAAGGTTTCTTCCTATTTTTTTCTCATCGAAAAACTTCATATAGCAGAAGATGGACGTCGGAGACCCACCAGGGGGCTCACGAGGTAAGGGGCGCACCCTAGGAGGGGGGGCGCGCCCCCCACCCTCGTGAGCAGGGTGTGGGCCCCCTGGACTTCATCTTTGGCGAGGATTTTTATTTATTTATTTTAAGATATTCCGTGGAGTTTCATGACTTTTGGAGTTGCGCAGAATAGGTCTCTAATATTTGGTCCTTTTCCAGCCCATAATTCCAGCTGTCGGCATTCTCCCTCCTTATGTAAACCTTGTAAAATAAGAGAGAATAGCCATAAGTATTGTGACATATTGTGAAATAACAACCCATAATGCAATAAATATTGATATAAAAGCATGATGCAAAATGGACGTATCAGCCCCTCGAAGCTCCACCGACGTACTCCTTCCTCTTATATATACCTACGTACCCCCAAACGATCAGATACGGAGCCAAAAACCTAATTCCACCGTAGCAACCTTCTGTACCCACGAGATCCCATCTTGGGGCCTGTTCTGGAGCTCCGCCGGAGAGGGCCATCATCACGGAGGGCTTCTACATCATCATAGCCCCTCCGATGAAGTGTGAGTAGTTTACCTCAGACCTTCGGGTCCATAGTTAGTAGCTAGATGGCTTCTTCTCTCTTTTTGGATCTCAATACAATGTTCTCCCCCTCTCTCGTGGAGATCTATTTGATGTAATATTATTTTTTGCGGTGTGTTTGTTGAGACCGATGAATTGTGGGTTTATGATCAAGTCTATCTATGAACAATATTTGAATCTTCTCTGAATTCTTTTATGTATGATTGGTTATCTTTGCAAGTCTCTTCGAATTATCAGTTTGGTTTGGCCTACTAGATTTGTTTTTCTTGCAACGGGAGAAGTGCTTAGCTTTGGGTTCAATCTTGCGGTGTCCTTTCCCAGTGACAGAAGGGGCAGCAAGGCACGTATAGTATTGTTGCCATCGAGGATAACAAGATGGGGTTTTTATCATATTGCATGAAACTATCCCTCTACATCATGTCATCTTGCTTAAGGCGTTACTCTGTTTTTAACTTAATACTCTAGATGCATGCTGGATAGCGGTCGATGAGTGGAGTAATAGTAGTAGATGCAGGCAGGAGTCGGTCTACTTGTCTCGGACATGATGCCTATATACATGATCATACCTACATATTCTCATAACTATGCTCAATTCTGTCAATTGCTCAACAGTAATTTGTTCACCCACCATAGAATATTTATGTTCTTGAGAGAAGCCACTAGTGAAACCTATGGCCCCCGGGTCTATTCTCATCATATCAATCTCCATCACTCTATTATTACTTTGCCTTTTATTTTACTTTGCATCTTTATATCAAAAATACCAAAAATATTATCTATCGGATCTCACTCTCGTAAGTGACCGTGAAGGGATTGACAACCCCTAATCGCGTTGGTTGCATTGAGCTATTTGTTTTGTGTAGGTACGAAGGACTTGCGCGTAGCCTCCTACTGGATTGATACCTCGGTTCTAAAAAAACTGAGGGAAATATTTACGCTACTTTGCTGCATCATCCTCTCCTCTTCGGGGAAATCCAATGCAGTGCTCAAGAGGTAGCACTTGCTAATAGTTCCAATCATAAGTGCATAGAATTCCAAGTCAGGGATGACATGCTAGCAGTGGCCTCTCCCACATAATAGTTGCTATCGGTCTAGTAAAGTAGTCAATTGCTTAAGGGACAATTTCGCAACTCCTACCACCACTTTTCCACACTCACTATATTTACTTTATTGCTTCTTTACTTACAACAGCCCCTAGCTTTTATTTATGCTCTCTTTATTTTCTTGCAAACCTATCCAAAAACACCTACAAAGTACTTCTAGTTTCATACTTGTTCTAGGTAAAGCGAACGTCAAGCGTGCGTAGAGTTGTATCGGTGGTCGATAGAACTTGAGGGAATATTTGTTCTACCTTTAGCTCCTCGTTGGGTTCGACACTCTTACTTATTGAAAATTGTTGCGATCCCCTATACTTGTGGCTTATCAAGACCTTTTCTGGCGCCGTTGCCGCGGAGCAATAGCGTGGGGTGAATATTCTCGTGTGTGCTTGTTTGCTTTATCACTAAGTAATTTTTATTTGTTGTTCTTAGTTGTTCTCTATCTTTAGTTATGGATATGGAACACTAAATACCAAAAAAATTAGGTGTACTTGCTACTCATGGAGATGGGGAACCTCCTAAAACCCTCGATGCTCGTTATGTGACAGAAATTATGTACTACTTTGATAATCCAGAGAAGACCCCATTCAATTTGGTAATGGGAGTAACGTTGGATCAACGTGAATACTTTAGGGATTATCGCTTGACACAAAAAGGGAAACTATTATGGGATAAAATATATATATTGAAGTGGTATGCTCGGCAAGTATGCTTGAGTTATGATTATACTTGTTGCTCTAGGATGAAGGCTCCACACCTTCCCTTTTCATGCAAATTTAATGATAATTAAACCTTAGCTTCTTATGCTAATAGTATATATGATTACTATGATGTGGAACAAATAGAAGAATTTTTTGCTTTTAAGGGCGCTTATGAAATTGAATCTTTGTTTGAAAAGTATGAAGCTTTTGATGATGATGTTTATAGGCCTGAAATTTTGCTATATTGAAATATTGCTATGATAATTATGAACATAATTCCTATATTGATGCGCTTATTGAGAAAGTCTCCGCTGTCCAAGAAGAGAATAATATTTTGCAGGAATCTATGGAAGAAGAAGTTGATGAAACTGTGAGCTCATTGGATGAAAAAGATGAGGAGGAGAGCGAAGAACAAAAGGAGGAAGAGCGGATTGATCACCCATGCCCACCTTCTAATGAGAGTAACTCTTCAACTCATACATTGTTTAATTCCCCTTCGTGCTTACCGAAGGATGATTGCTATGATGAGTATTATGATCCCATTGATTCTCTTGAAATATCCCTTTTTGATGATGCTTGATATGCTTGTGGCCAAGATGCCAATATGAATTACGCTTATGGAGATGAACTTGCTATAGTTCCTTATGTTAAAAATGAAATTGTTGCTATTGCACCCGCGCATGATAGTCCTATTATCTTTTTGAATTCTCCCAACTACACTATATCGGAGAAGTTTGCCCTTATTAAGGATTATATTGATGGGTTGCCTTTTACCGTTGCACATGATGATTTTGATAGATATAATATGCATGTTCTTGCAGCTCCTACTTGCAATTATTATGAGAGAGGAACTATATCTCCACCTCTCTATGTTTCCAACACGATAGAATTGCAAGAAACTGTTTATACTATGCATTGGCCTTTACTTTGTGTGCATGAATTGTTCTTTTATGACATGCTGATGCATAGGAAGAGAGTTAGACTTCGTCATTGCTTGATATATGTTGCTTTGTGCTCACTACTAAATGCCAAATCATTGCTAATTAAAATTGGCTTTGATATACCTTGGGATCCGGGTGGATTCATTACTAGAGCACTATATGCCTAGCTTAATGGCTTTAAAGAAAGCGTTGCCAGGTAGACAACCCGGAAGTTTTAGTGAGTCATTTATTTCTGTTGTGTGCTTTTATAAGGTCTAAAAATAAAAATAATGTGCCAAGGTTTGCCTTTAGGATGTTTACAATGCTTGTTGGTTTGTACGGTGCAGGACAGAAACTTTGGCTGTAGTGCGCGATTTTACATTTTTTACTGGAACATCAAGTGGTTCTGATTCTTTTTGTACTGTCTTTCTATACAAATTTTTTATGTTTCCTAATTTTTGAAGAATTTTTCAAGTGTCAGAAGTATTGTGAATGTTCAGATTGCTAAAGACTGTTCTGTTTTTGACAGATTCTGTTTTTGATGCATAGTTTGCTTGTTTGGATGAAACTATTGATTTATATCAGTGGATTAAGCCATGAAAAAGTTATACTAACGTAGACACAATGCAAAAACAAAATATGAATTGGTTTGCAATAGTATTTAGAGTAGTGATTTGCTTTATTATACTAACGGATCTTACCGAGTTTTCTGTTGAAGTTTTGTGTGGATGAAGTGTTCGATGATCGAGAAGGTCTCTGTGTGAGAAGAAGGAAGAGAGGCAAAAGCTCAAGCTTGGGGATGCCCAAGGCACCCCAAGTAAATATCCAAGGAGACTCAAGCGTCTAATCTTGGGGATGCCCCGGAAGGCATCCCCTCTTTCTTCAACAAGTATCGGTATGTTTTCGGATTCGTTTCATTCATGCGATATGTGCAATCTTGGAGCGTCTTTTGCATTTAGTTTTCATTTTTATTTTATGCACCATGCTGGTATGATATGGTCCTTGGTTGATTTATATAATGCTCTTTGCACTTCACTTATATCTTTTGAGTATGGCTTTATAGAATGCTTCATGTGCTTCACTTATATCATTTGAAGTTTGGATTGCCTGTTTCTCTTTACATAGACAACCGCCATTTGTAAAATGCTCTTTTGCTTCACTTATACTTGTTAGAGCGTAGGCATATATTTTTTAGAAAGAATTAAACTCTCTTGCTTCACTTATATCTATTTGGAGAGATGACAGGAATTGGTCATTCATATGGTTAGTCATAAAATCCTACATAAACTCGTAGATCACTGAATATGATATGTTTGATTCCTTGCAATAGTTTTGCGATGTAAAGATGGTGATATTAGAGTCATGCTAGTGGGCGGTTGTGGATCATAGAAATACTTGCGTTGAGGATTGTGATTCCCGTAGCATGCACGTATGGTGAACTGTTATGTAACGAAGTTGGAGCATGAGGTATTTATTGATTGTCTTCCTTATGAGTGGCGGTCGGGGACGAGCGATGGCCTTTTCCTACCAATCTATCCCCCTAGGAGCATGCGTGTAGTACTTTGTTTCGATGACTAATAGATTTTTGCAATAAGTATGCGAGTTCTTTATGACGAATGTTGAGTCCATGGATTATACGCATTCTCACCCTTCCATCATTGCTAGCCTCTTCGGTACCGTGCATTGCCCTTTCTCACCTTGAGAGTTCGTGCAAACTTTGCTGGTACATCCAAACCCCATGATATGATACGCTCTGTCACACATAAGCCTTATTATATCTTCCTCAAAACATCCACCATACCTACCTACCATGGCATTTCCATAGACATTCCGAGATATATTGCCATGCAACTTCCATCATAATCATATACATGACTTGAGCATTTATTGTCATATTGCTTTGCATGGTCGTAAGATAGCTAGCACGATGTTTTCATGGCTTGTCCGTTTTTTGATGTCATTGCTACACTAGATCATTGCACATCCCGATACACCGCCGGAGGCATTCATATAGAGTCATATCTTTGTTCTAGATATCGAGTTGTAATATTGAGTTGTAAGTAAATAAAAGTGTGATGATCATCATTATTAGAGCATTGCCCTAGTGAGGAAAGGATCATGGAGACTATGATTCCCCCACAAGTCGGGATGAGACTCTGGACGAAAAAAAAGAGAAGGCCAAGAAAAAAAGAAGAAGAAGAAGAAACAAAAAAATGATGAGAGAAAAAGAGAGAAGGGGCAATGTTACTATCCTTTTACCACACTTGTGCTTCAAAGTAGCACCATGTTCTTCATATAGAGAGTCTCTTGAGTTATCACTTTCATATACTAGTGGGATTTTTCATTATAGAACTTGGCTTGTATATTCCAACGATGGGCTTCCTCAAATGCCCTAGGTCTTCATGAGCAAGCAAGTTGGATGCACACCCACTTAGTTTCAGTTTGAGCTTTCATATACTTATAGCTCTTAGTGCATCCGTTGCATGGCAATCCCTACTCCTCATATTGACATCAATTGATGGGCATCTCCATAGCCCATTGATTAGTCGTGTCGATGTGAGACTTTCTCCGTTTTTGTCTTCTCCATACAACCTCCATCATCATATTCTATTCCACCTATAGTGCTATGTCCATGGCTCACGCTCATGTATTGCGTGAAAGTTGAAAAGGTTTGAGAACATTAAAAGTATGAAACAATTGCTTGGCTTGTCATCGGGGTTGTGCATGATGTGAATATTTTGTGTGGTGAAGATGGAGCATAGCCAGACAATATGATTTTGTAGGGATAACTTTCTTTGGCCATGTTATTTTGAAAAGACATGATTGCTTTGTTAGTAGGCTTGAAGTATTATTGTTTTTATGTCAAATGATAGACTATTGCTTTGAATCACTCGTGTCTTAATATTCATGCCATGATTAGACATATGATCAAGATTATGCTAGGTAGCATTCCACATCAAAAATTATCTTTTTTATCATTTACCTACTCGAGGACGAGCAGGAATTAAGCTTGGGGGTGATGATACGTCTCCGTCGTGTCTATAATTTTTGATTGTTCCATGCTAATATTCTACAACTTTCATATACTTTTTGGCAACTTTTTATACTATTTTTGGAACTAGCATATTGATACAGTGCCCAGTGACAGTTCATGTCTGTTGCATGTTTTTGGTTTCACGGAATATCCATATCAAACGGAATCCAAACGGGATAAAAATGGACAGGGAATATTTTTGGAATATTTGGAGAATTCCAGAAGAAAAATCCACGCGAGACGGTGCCCGAGGTGGCCATGAGGCAGGGGGCGCGCCTGCTCACCCTAGGTGCGCCCCTGACCCTCGTGGGCCACCCGTAAGGCGATTGATGCCCTTCTTCGGCCGCAAGAAAGCTAATTTTTGGTAAAAGATCACGGCGAAGGTTTCAGTCCAATCGGAGTTACGGATCTCCATATATATATGAAACGGCGAAAGGGCACCAGGAGAGAGCGCAGAAACAGAGAGAGACGGAGAGACAGATCCAATCTTGGAGGGGCGAGAGGGGAAACCCTTCTCCCATCTAGGGAGAAGGTCAAGGAAGAAGAAGAAGGAGGAGGGGGGCTCTCTCCCCCTCGCTTCCGGTGGCGCCAGAACGCCGTCGGGGGCCATCATCATCACCGCGATCTTCACCAACACCTCTGCCATCTTCACCAACATCTCCATCACCTTCCCCCCTCTATCTACAGCGGTCCACTCTCCCGCAACCCACTATACCCTCTACTTGAACATGGTGCTTTATGCTTCATATTATTATCCAATGATGTGTTGCCATCCTATGATGTCTGAGTAGATTTTCGTTGTCCTATCGGTGGTTGATGAATTGCTATGATTGATTTAATTTGCTCGTGGTTATGTTGTTGTCCTTTGGTGCCCATCATATGAGCGCGCGTGTGGATCACACCATAGGGTTAGCTGTATGTTGATAGGACTATGTATTGGAGGGCAAGAGTGACAGAAGCTTCAGCCTAGCATAGAAATTGATGCATACGGGATTGAAGGGGGACCAATATGTCTTAATGCTATGGTTGGGTTTTACCTTAATGAACGTTAGTAGTTGCGGATGCTTGCTAATAGTTCCAATCATAAGTGCATAGAATTCCAAGTCAGGGATGACATGCTAGCAGTGGCCTCTCCCACATAATAGTTGCTATCGGTCTAGTAAAGTAGTCAATTGCTTAAGGGACAATTTTGCCACTCCTACAACCACTTTTCCACACTCGCTATATTTACTTTATTGCTTCTTTACTTACAACAGCCCCTAACTTTTATTTACGCTCTCTTTATTTTCTTGCAAACCTATCCAAAAACACCTACAAAGTACTTCTAGTTTCATACTTGTTCTAGGTAAAGCGAACGTCAAGCGTGCGTAGAGTTGTATCGGTGGTCGATAGAACTTGAGGGAATATTTGTTCTACCTTTAGCTCCTCATTGGGTTCGACACTCTTACTTATCGAAAACTGTTGCGATCCCCTATACTTGTGGGTTATCAGCCCCCCACCCTCGTGGGCCCCTCGTGGCTCCACCGACCTACTTCTTTCGCCTATATATACTCATATACCCTGAAAACATTTTAGGAGCACCACGAAATCCTATTTCCACCGCCGCAACCTTCTGTACCCGTGAGATCCCATCTTGGTGCCTTTTTCGGCGCTCTGCTGGAGGGGGCATCGATCACAGAGGGCTTCTACATCAACACCATAGCCTCTCCGATGATGTGTGAGTAGTTTACCATAGACCTTCGGGTCTATAGTTATTAGCTCGATGGCTTGTTCTCTCTCTTTGTATCTCAATACAAAGTTCTCATCGATCTTTTTGGAGATCTATTCGATGCAATTCTTTTTGCGGTGTATTTGTCGAGATCTGATGAATTGTGGGTTTATGATCATGATCATCTATGAACAATATTTGATTCTTCTCTGAATTCTTATATGCATGATTTAATTGTTGGGGAACGTAGTAATTTCAAAAAAAATCCTACACACACGCAAGATCATGGTGATGCATAGCAACGAGAGGGGAGAGTGTGTCAACGTACCCTCGTAGACCGAAAGCGGAAGCGTTAGAACAACGCGGTTGATGTAGTCGTACGTCTTCACGATCCGACCGATCCAAGTACCGAGCACACGTCACCTCCGAGTTCAGCACACGTTCAGCTCGATGACGTCCCATGAACTCCGATCCAGCAGAGCTTCAAGGGAGAGTTCCATCAGCACGACGGCGTGATGACGGTGATGATGATGCTACCGACGCAGGGCTTCACCTAAACACCGCTACGATATGACCGAGGTGGATTATGGTGGAGGGGGGCACCGCACACGGCTAAAAGATCAATGATCAATTGTTGTGTCTATGGGATGCCCCCTGGCCACGTATATAAAGGATGGAGGGAGGAGGAGGCCGGCCCTCATAGGGCGCGCCCAAGTGTGGAGTCCTACTAGGACTCCCTAGTCCAAGTAGGATTCCACCTCCCACATGGAATAGGAAAAAGGGAAGGGAGAAGGAGAAGGAAGGAAGGGGGCGCCCCCCTCCCTAGTCCAATTTGGACCAGTCCATGGGGACGGGTGCGGCCACCCTTTGAGGCCTTTCTCTCCTTTCCCATATGGCCCATTAAGGCCCAATACGAATTCCCGTAACTCTCCAGTACTCCGAAAAATACCCGAATCACTCGGAACCTTCCGATGTCCGAATATAGTCGTCCAATATATCGATCTTTACGTCTCGACCATTTCGAGACTCCTCGTCATGTCCCAGATCTCATCCGGGACTCTGAACTACCTTCGGTACATCAAAACACATAAACTCATAATACAAATCGTCACCGAACGTTAAGCGTGCGGACCCTATGTCACACCCTGCATTTTGTAACATGTCATTTACATTAATAAAGCATGAAAATTTGGACCAACAAAAACTTTTGCATTATTTGGCTTTTATTTTGAAGTTGGTTTTCTCTGTGTGGTTTTTCAAGTGCTCTTTATAGTCAACTACTCCACCTTCTATACTTCATCTCCTTGCCCCAAACTTCTGCCCAATGATCATGCCATGTGTATAGAGCAATATAGTGTTTTCTTACAAAAATAATTTGGCCAAAAAGTATTTTCAAAAATTAGTTTTCCAAAAACCCCTGGATTGAGGTTTGCACTGCAAATACTTAATTAAGGGAAGTAAAAATATTTCCAAAGATATATTTGACTCCTATTAGATATAGGATACCCAGAAACCACAAAAATATAATTTTGAAAGTTATTTTACTATTTTATTTAAAGGATTTTTCTTAAGGCCAGAAATGGTCTTAAATAGGTTAAAATTATTTAAAAGCTTTAAAAATATTTGAGAAAAATTAGGGAGACTCAACATATATATGAGTTTCAACACATGGTTATGATCAAAATATTGGACAAAACCTCCCAAAACCATTTCTGCCCATTTCAAGGATTTGAAATATTTCTACAGGAAATATTTTCATAAAAATCCAAGGAAAATCCAGCAAGTCACAAATGCATATTGTGATCACCTTGCAAAGCCTCATGTCAATTAAAGTCTATTTGATTCACCAAAATGCCCCAAACCCCTCTTTGACCAGAACCATATTTGAACAAGTTTGTACTACCAACTTTCTCCCCTTGACCCCAACTTTTGTGAGCATGTTCACATGACCAAATGAGGCCACTACACCAAGTGGTGCATCAAGGAGAAGTGATTTGCTCAACTAGATCTACACAAGTCGATTTCTGCTCATTTCTAGGGTTTAGCAAAGTTGCATTGGACAATTTCTCTAAATGACCTCATACTCCTTGAACCTTGATGTTTTGTCATTACAAAGGCCCTTGCCAAATGGCACATCAAGAGGATTAGTGAAACTATCCCAAGCACTAATCAAACACCTTCTGCCACTTTTCAATAATCATCATTTTGACCACCAAAACTATTCTCCATGAGCTCAACTTTTTACCACAGCCCCTCCTAGACCTCTTCTACCTCCAGTAACAATGGCAAGTCCACAGCTCCATTATTGGATGGGTAAAACCCCACTTTGTCTCTCTGGACAGCCCATTTTCACCCTTCTTCTTCTTCTCTCCTCACCCCAGTGTCGGGAAACTGCCTCCACGAGCACCTATGGGGACGGAGCACCTTTCGGTTCGGCGGGGGGCGGAGGTCGCACGAAGAGCAAATCGAGGCGAGGCACACGAGCGGTTTACCCAGCTTCGGAGCTCTCCGGAGAGATAATACTCCTACTGCTGCTTTGTGGATTGTATTGAGTTCTTGCTCGGGAGTGCTGAGTGCTACAGTACACACCAGCAGCTAACGAGACCGAGCGTGAGTGTTCTACTGTTCGTCCTCCTCTCCTACGTTGCGCATGGGCCTCCTTTTATATGCTCAAAGGGTCACCGACAGGTGGCAACGTAGGCAAGGGCAAAAATGGAAAAGGTGCTGCGGTTGGTACAGCTACCTGCATAGTGTATCATACCTAACCCTGACGGCAGGGGACAAAGGCATTAAATGCCTATCTACGTCGCCCAAACAGTGCAGAAAAGGGACCGTCAGGGACGCCACCGCTCGCCACGATGGCGATCTTGTCAGCGCCGCTTGCCACAGTGTACCCCTGGCTGCATAGCCTCCCGCCACGTACGCCTGGAAGGGTCCCAGAGCGACACGTTGGTGGATGCGCTGGAGCGTGGGTACAGAGTGGTTGCTTGCCGCGGCAAGCGCCTTGCCGCGGTCGTTGTCTTGTCGCGTCCGAAAGCTTGTCGCTCGCTGGACCCTGCCGGGACGCGTGGCGCATCGCGGCAAGTTCCTTGAGATGCCCTGGTTGGCCTTCCCGGCAAGCTCCTCTTGCCGGGGTCTTGTGCCTTGAGTGGCCTTCTCGGCAAGCTCCTCTTGCCGGGTATTTGTCTCCTTGGCTTAAATTCTTTGTTCTTGAATGGCTCCAAAGGACCGACAGAGGATATTGGCGGTCACCCGGCAAGCCTTGCCACGGGACGGTGCGACTGCCCGTGCACAAGTTCCGGATACTAGGGTACCCCTACTCTAGTACACCGACAGGAGCCCCCGGGCCTGGGCCATACACGGTGCCGAGCGCTGTTGGGCCAGGACCAAAACAGGGCACGGGCACGCGCGGCCTGGATCACGCCGTATCTTACTCCTTATCCACCGCGCCCTCCCCGAACGGCACGCGTCGATTGCGGTGTCGTGGGAGAGGTCGTGGGTGGTTTCTTTATTCGGAAAGGCGGAACGTCTGCCCCCTCCCTCCTTATAAGCAGGGGAAACAGGGGCGGTTCGCCCGTCCGCCCGTTGCTATTCCTTCCTCGAGAATCTCCGCCACTCCCCTTCTTCCCAAAGCCAAAGGAGAGCAGCGATCCGCCCCCATCGCCACCAGCACCACCAACACCGTTGTCCTCCCTCACCATTCCCGCCATAGCTCCGAAAGCCGAGAAGGCAAAGTCGGCCGAGGCGCAGCGGCTCGCGGCGCTGCGAAAGGAGCGGGCAATCTTCCCTTCGAGGCTTGACGCGGAAGAGCTGAAGGAGTACTACTACCTCTTCTAGTCGACGGCGACGCGGGCGCACCCGCGCACGAGGGTACTCCCAGCCACCGCTTGGAAAAAGGCTCCTACTGGGTACCCTTTCTTCACCTTGTTCTTCTACTGCGGGCTCTGCCCGCCCTTTTCTGAATTTTTCTGTGACGTCATGAACACCTATGGGCTCCGCCTCCTTGACTTGCCTCCTGAAGAGAGGGACAAGAAAGGGATTACGGGCACCTTATCTCTTTTTAATTTGTAAGCCCTCGGGCCTTAGCTGCATTTAAAACTTATAATCCCATCATTCATGCTTTTCATTCTCTATGAATTGTACCTCAGTGGAATGCTTTTTTGTGAAAAGGGGATGCTTGCCGTGTCACTTGTCTTGCGGGTGGAACCCACGTCAAGGAGCAAATCCTCGATATCTTTAAGATAGACACTTTTTTCCCGGCAGCAGGCCCTGCCGTCTTCCCACGCCGCTCGACCTTTCTCACGCTTTTGGCGGAGGCAGGGATGAGGCGGGTTCAGGCTCCTCGTTTCATCCCTTTGCTGCCGCGACTACGACCAAACCTGGCCCCGGGAACGAGCCCTAGGGCCTAGGGTTAAGGGAGCACGGTAGCTTTTAGGAAGAAACGAGGTTTCGCATACCTCAGTCCATAAGAGAATGCATGATTAAGGGACGAAAAACTTATCTGAGATTGCAGCCCCCGGCAACTCTGGTTCGCCGTGGGTTAATCTTTGTACTTGCAGCCCCCGGCAACACTGGCTTGCTGGGGTCCAGATGTTGGTCCGTCCTTCTTCTCCTTTTCGTCCTCAAGTGGTCCGGTCAGGATATGCGAGCCCTGCGAACCAAGGGAAACGAAAGGACGGCAAAGGGGCGCACACTCGACCTCTAAGTTAGGGGTTAGCCGCTGCTAAACACTATCAACCCTAACCAAGGACGAGACTCGATTTAGCATGCATGCTATAAATTAGGGCGCCAGCGCTTCACTTATGCTCAGGGTCTGCGCCTGGCTTTGTACAAAGGATTACATGCAACAGCGGCAAGACGTGTACAAAAAGGTGGTTGCCGGAACAGGGTCCGGCAACCGCGCCTTACGGGTAAAACTTATGAAGATGCTCGATGTTCCAGGAGTTGCTCACCGGAATGCCATCTTCGGTCTCAAGGCGGACAGCGCCAGGCCTAGTGACTTGTTTCACCCGATAAGGGCCTTCCCACTTCGGCGTCAACTTGTTGGAATTCTTGGCGGACTGAACGCGCCGAAGAACAAGGTCGCCTTCCTCGAGACTTCTGGCGTTAACTTTGCGGCTATGATAGCGGCGCAAAGCTTGCTGGTAGCGAGCAGCTCGCACAGCAGCCTGAAGACGATCTTCCTCAAGGAGCAGCGCGTCATCTTGTCGCAGCTGCTCTTGCTCAAGCTCATCATAAGCGAGCACTCGAGGTGACCCGTATACGAGTTCCGTGGGGATAACTGCCTCTGCTCCATAAATTAGAGCGAAAGGTGTCTGGCCAGTGGCTCGATTTGGCGTCGTCCTGATCGACCAAAGAACCACCGGCAGCTCCTCAATCCAGTTTCTTCCGCACCCATGCAGCCTGTCGAAAGTCCTGGTCTTGAGCCCACGCAGCAGCATTTGCCCTCTCCGCTTGACCGTTGCTCCTGGGGTGAGCAACAGAAGCGAAGCAGACCTTGGCGCCAAGATCTTGGACGTACTGCATGAAGGTGCGGCTCGTGAATTGCGTACCGTTGTCGGTGATGATCCTGTTAGGGATCCCGAAGCGGCAAACAATCGACCTGAAGAACTTGACTGCTGACTGTGTTGTCACCTTCCTCACTGCTTCCACTTCCGGCCACTTTGTGAACTTGTCGATTGCGACGTACAAGTACTCAAAGCCCCCGACTGCTCGGGGGAAGGGGCCGAGGATGTCGAGCCCCCAGACCGAAAATGGCCAGGATAAAGGGATCGTCTGGAGAGCTTGAGCTGGCTGGTGTATCTGCTTGGAATGAAACTGGCACGCTTCACACTTGGTTACTTGTGCAGTTGCATCCTGGAGGGCTGTCGGCCAAAAGAAACCTTGCTGGAAAGCTTTGCCGGCAAGCGCTCTTGCGCCAATGTGGTGACCACATATGCCTCCATGTATCTCTGCCAACAGCTTCTGTCCATCTTCCCGGTGAATACACTTCAATTTCACACCGTTGAGTCTTCTTATGTACAGTGCGTTGTCGACAAACTGGTACATACTTGACTGCCGGGCTACTCTTTCCGCTTCTTCTGGCTCTTCGGGAAGTTCTCCTGTCTAAAGGAAACGGACGATCTGTTGTGCCCATGCTAGAGCTTGCGGCTCGACAACAAGGACTAAAGGCATATCTGCTACTGTGGGAACATCCGCTTCTACGGCGAGAACCTGCGGCTCAGCCGGAGCTTGACGTTCCCCGGCAAGCTCGCCGGAGCAAAACTTGTCGGGAGCGTCTGCTTCAACGAAACAAACCCTGGGGCTTGTCGGAGCAGACTGCTCCTCAGCACTCTTGGCGTTGATCTTGGGGACCCTCTTGGCGGCGGCTTCGGGAAGCTCTGCCGGAAAATAGTCACCAGAAATCAACTTCCTCTTCTTGCTCTGTCCAGTTGATGGCGTCACGGACGGTTGAGTCAGCTTGAGCACAAAGATCCCTGGTTCCACAGGTAACTTAAGTGTTGCGCACTTTGACAGGCCATCGGCAATGTCGTTCTGAGCTCTTGGAACATGTTCCATCTGTAGGCCGACAAAGTGCTCTTCTAGCTTCCTCACTTCATCAACGTAAGCTTCCATCAACGGACTCTGATAACTCTTGTTCACTTGGCGGACGACAAGCTGCGAGTCACCCCTGACAATGAGCTTCTTGATCCCAAGGTCTGCCGCGATCCTGAGACCGGCAAGCAAACCTTCATACTCTGCAGTATTGTTCGTTGCTTGCTCCTTGGGAAAGTGCATCTGGACTATATACTTGAGGTGCTCTCCGGTGGGTGCGACAAGCAGCACGCCAGCACCGGCGCCTTGCAGCGAGAAAGCACCATCAAAGTACACCAGCCACTCTTTGCTTGCTTCCTTGACGGGGATGCTCATTTCTGGAATTTCTTCATCTGGTGTTGGCGTCCACTCTGCTATGAATTCTGCCAATGCTCTGCTTTGGATAGTTGAAGTGCTCTCAAACTTGAGGCCAAAGCTTGACAGTTCCAGTGCCCAATCAACAATCCTGCCTGTTGCTTCGGGATTCTGCAGTATCCTCTTCAGCGGAAAACGAGTGACAACTGTTATCTCATGTGCTTGGAAGTAATGGCGCAGCTTTCTCGAGGCCATGAGAAGGCCGAAAAGCAATTTCTGCACACCAGAGTACCTTGACCTAGCCCCCTGCAGAAGGGAACTGACAAAGTAGAGTGGGCACTGCACCACTTTCTTCTGCTGTATCTCTTCGCACATCTGTGCATATCCATCTTTGTCGGGACCAGAGCTTGTCGGGGAAGCCCCCTGCTTGTCGCTGGATGCGCTTGCCGCGGTCGCTGGCTCATCATCAGCCTCCCTCTCTGCTACTAACGCAGCACTAACCACTTGATTGGTTGCCTCCAGATACAGCAGCAACTTCTCTTGTGGCTTAGGTGCGACAAGTATTGGAGTGGAGGACAGGTATCTCTTCAAGTCCTGCAGCGCAGCCTCCGCTTCCGGAGTCCATTTCATTGGACCTGCCTTTTTCAATATTTTGAAAAACGGCAAGGCGCGCTCAGCAGACTTAGAAATAAACCTGCTGAGAGCCGCCATGCAGCCGGCAAGTCTCCGCACATCCTTGACGCGCTTCGGTGCTTTGATCTGCTCAATGGCCTTGATCTTGTCGGGATTAGCTTCAATTCCCTGCTGAGACACGAAGAACCCGAGAAGCTTGCCGGAAGGGACTCCAAACACGCACTTCTCGGGGTTGAGCTTGAGGCTGATCTTGCGCAGATTTGCAAAAGTCTCTTCTAGATCTTGAATCAGAGTTGCTCTATCCCTGCCCTTGACCACTATATCATCCATGTAGGCCTCCACATTTCTGTGTATTTGCGGTTCAAAAGCAGTGTGGACTACCCTTGCAAATGTTGAACCAGCATTCTTCAAACCGAAAGGCATCCATATGAAACAGTACGCGCCACATGGAGTGATGAATGCGGTTTTCTCCTCATCTTCTTCTGCCATGAAGATCTGATTATATCCTGAGTATGCGTCAAGAAATGAAAGCAAATCACATCCAGCCGTGGAGTCAACAATCTGGTCAATGCGCGGCAAGGGAAATGGATCTTCGGGACAAGCTTTGTTAACATCGGTAAAGTCGATACAAAGCCTCCATTTCTCGCTTGCCTTGCGCACGACTACAGGATTGGCCAACCACGTAGAATGGAGCACTCCTCTGACAAGGCCTGCTGCCTCCAACTTCTTGATCTCTTCTGCGATGAATTCTTGGCGCTCCACTGCTTGCTTTCTGACTTTCTGCTTGACGGTCCGTGCATGAGGACAGACGGCAAGGTGGTGCTCAATTACTTTCCTGGGAACGCCGGGGATGTCAGACGGTTGCCACGCAAACACATCGACATTCGCCCGCAGGAAAGCAACGAGCGCGCTTTCCTATTTAGGGCAAGAGTGGCACTGATGGTGAAGGTACCACCAGTGCCGTCCTCCTTGGCGGACACCTTCTTAGTCGCTGGTGGAGCTGCCATCGTCTTCTTACACTTGCCGGTGGAGCTCGATGGTGCGTCCTCGACGGTAGCGCAGCACTCCGAAGAAGTGCGCTTGCCGGAGTGGGCATTAGAACTCTTGCCGGACTTGGTCTTCTTCTTCCCCCCGGGAGCTTCAGCGGCAAGTGTCTCGCGATCCGTTGTGGCTGCTGCTTCCCGGTAGATCTTGTCAGCACAGATAAGAGCATCTTTCTTGTCGCCAAGGACAGAGATGACACTTATCGGGCTTGGCATCTTCAGCATGTTGTACGCGTAGTGAGAGGCCGCCATGAACTTGGCGAGCGCTGGACGACCGAGAATCCCATTGTAAGGCAATGGAAAATCGGCAACGTCAAAAGTGATCCTCTCAGTCCTGAAGTTTAGCTCGCTGCCAAATGTCACCGGCAGCATGATCTTCCCCTTCGGCTTGCTCCTTCCCGGGTTGATTCCTTGGAATGTGCCGGTCTCTTCGAGCTTGCTGTCAGGGACTTGGAGTTTCCGGAGCACAGCGGAGGAGATCAGGTTCAAGCCGGCCCCGCCGTCAACTAGCATCTTAGTGACCTTGAGGTTGCGGATAGTTGGTGAGACCAACATCGGCAAACACCCGACCGCAGTTGTGCGATCAGGGTGGTCCTCAATATCAAAGATGATAGGCGTGCTGGACCATTTCAGAAGCTTGCGTGACTCAACGGGTGGTTCTGCCGCATTGACTTCCCGCACCCACTGCTTGAGTTGGCGGTGTGAAGTATGCAGAGAAGCACCGCCGTCAATGCACAAGACCTCTGTGGCTTTCTGAAACTCCTGCTCACTGGTCTCGTCATCATCCATGTCTTCGTCGTCGTCGTCATCTTCATCCTTGTCGCGGCCGCGGGGAGGTCTGTCTCCTTGCCGCTGCTTGGCCTTGCCGCGGCGTCCTCCTCGGCCGGTGCGCTTCGTACCGGATCCTCCAGCACCTCCTTGGGCTTTCTCCTTGTCGCGTCGCTCGTACTCGGCCTTTTGCAGCTCGACAAGCTGCTCGACCTTCTTGCAGCTCTGGAGGTCGTGGCCCTTGGTGCGGTGGATCTTGCAGTACTGTTTGTTGGTGTCGTCCTGCTTGTCGGCGGCCGCCACAGCCTGGCAGTTGGCGCATGCAGCAACCTCCTTGCTGGAGCTACCATCTTTGGCTTTCTTGGCGCCACCGTCGTTGTCGGACTGCTCAACAACTAGCACGTCTTTGCCTTTCCTCTTCCTGTTGTTCCGCCGCCGGTTTTTATTTGCCGGGGCAGCATCATCGCTGTCAGATCCTCCTGTTCCTGTATTCTCTCCGGGGAGTTTCCTCCCTTCCTCAGCACGTGCACACCTGTCGGCCAGGGCATACAGCTCGCTGACGTCTTTGATCTTGCACATCGCCATCTCCTCCCGCATCCTGCGGTTACGCACGTTCTGGTGGAACGCGCTGATGACCGCGGCAGGGTGGACATCCGGGATGTTGCGTTGCACTTGGCTGAATCTCTGGATGTACTTGCGCAAGGGCTCTCCCTCCTTCTGGGCAAGCAGGTGAAGGTCACTCTCCTGGCCATGAGGTTTGTGGCCGCCTGTAAAGGCGCCGACAAACTGATGGCATAGGTCTGCCCAGGAAGATATGGAGTTTTCCGGCAAGTGCATGAGCCAGGACCTAACGTTGGGTTTGAGCACTAGCGGGAAGTAGTTGGCAAGGATCTTGTCGTCTCGCCCCCCGGCAGCCTGCACCGCGATGGTGTAGATGCTGAGGAACTCCGATGGATGCAACCTGCCGTCGTACTTCTCGGGTACGTCTGGCTTGAAATTCTTCGTGCTGGGCCACTGGACTTGCCGCAGCTCACGAGTAAACGCAGGGCAACCTACTGCATACGGCAGGTCGCCTGGTTCCCGTGGCGCATGCATGTCGACAGTGGGCCCAGCGCGCCGGTCTGATTGACGCCGCGCTTCTCTTCGGCGCTCGATGCGAGTACGAGCGTCTTCTTGCTGTCGTTCATGAAGAACTTGGCGTTGATCGCGGCGAGCTCGCGGATCTGATGAAGCAGTGGAGTCGCTGTCGCGATGGACCCGGCGAGTCGGCGATCTTGGCCTTCGGGGCGGAGAGTGCACGGTGGTTGCACCTCCCCCGGTCTTGTCGCCATCGGTTCGCACCTGGCTGGCTTGCCGCGGCTGCGATGTGGTCGGCTGCCGTGAAGTGTCGCCGTTGGCGAAGCCGATGAGGCTCTGAATGGTGGCCCTCCAGTCGTCGATCTTGTCTGGCGTTGGAGGGAAATCTAGGAGCAGTTGAGCTCGCGCCAAAGCTTCCACTAGAGTGGCGGGTATCGGTGGCGAACGGTGCGAGGAGTGGGATATGCTCGGACTTCCAACGATGTTAGAAGGAGCAGTATTCCGTCCAGGCGACCGTGCTTCGCTCGCGCCAGCACGTTGGCGTGCATGCTGGCCTTGAGCATCCCGAGATCCTCCAGCTCGATTTGGGTCCAGCAAGCGTATGGTACCGTGAGTACCATGACGCTGCCGGTCCCGCGCCTCCTAAGATGGGAGCGGAGCATCCACGGACGCCCGGTCGTCGTGGGAGCCTGCTACGCCGCCGACGGGCAGCGCAGCCTTGTCCTTGGACCTGGCGGCACCGTGGGCTCCCTCGTCGACGCCCGTTCTTCCGCCGGCGTCTTCCCCACCAGCCGTCTGCTCCGGCGGCGGTGGGTTCGACGCGGACGGAGCAGCCGCCTCCGAAGCCTTCTTCTTCGGCGGCATGTCGATGAAGTCGATGAAGATCTAGCTCGTGTGAACGCCGGATCAGGTTCACACAACCTCGACGCCCCCTACCTGGCGCGCCAAAGATGTCGGGGAAACTGCCTCCACGAGCACCTATGGGGACGGAGCCCCTTTCGGTTCGGCGGGGGGCGGAGGTCGCACGAAGAGCAGATTGAGGCGAGGCACACGAGCGGTTTACCCAGCTTCGGAGCTCTCCGGAGAGATAATACTCCTACTGCTGCTTTGTGGATTGTATTGAGTTCTTGCTCGGGAGCGCTGAGTGCTACAGTACACACCAGCAGCTAACGAGACCGAGCGTGAGTGTTTTATATGCTCAAGGGGTCACCGACAGGTGGCAACATAGGTAAGGGCAAAAATGGAAAAGGTGCTGCGGTTGGTACAGCTACCTGCACAGTGTATCATACCTAACCCTGACGACAGGGGACAAAGGCATTAAATGCCTATCTACGTCGCCCAAACAGTGCAGAAAAGGGACCGTCAGGGACGCCACCGCTCGCCACGATGGCGATCTTGTCAGCGTCACTTGCCACAGTGTACCCCTGGCTGCACAGCCTCCCGCCACGTACGCCTGGAAGGGTCCCAGAGCGACACATTGGTGGATGCGCTGGAGCGTGGGTACAGAGTGGTTGCTTGCCGCGGCAAGCGCCTTGCCGCGGTCGTTGTCTTGTCGCGTCCAGAAGCTTGTCGCTCGCCGGACCCTGCCGGGACGCGTGGCGCGTCGCGGTAAGTTCCTTGAGATGCCCTGGTTGGCCTTCCCGGCAAGCTCCTCTTGTCGGGGTCTTGTGCCTTGAGTGGCCTTCCCGACAAGCTCCTCTTGCCGGGGATTTATCTCCTTGGCTTAAATACTTTGTTCTTGAATGGCTCCAAAGGACCCACAGAGGATATTGGCGGTCACCCGGCAAGCCTTGCCACGGGACGCTGCGACTGCCCGTGCACAAGTTCGGGATACTAGGGTACCCCTACTCTAGTACACCGACACCCAGTGGCCACCCAGGGCATCCAAGGCCATCCCCTACTTCTTTACTTCCCCCTAGAGCTACTGGACATCAGTGGTCGCGCCCACAAGGCATATAATATGCCATGCCGGCCATATGGGCGCTCTGGAGCGCGCTACAGTGCGCTCCCGCACTGTAGCCACCCCCTTCCAACCGCCTCCGGCCACCTCGGCTCTCCCCCTCACGCCAGCCGATGCTCCTCGACGTCCGCAACATGGCAGCTGGTCGGCCCCCTCCTCCTTCTCTCTCTCCTGCCCCTGCTCGCACGCGCACCATGGCCGCCCGAGCACTCCAATGAGCGAGCTCACACGCGCGGCATCTCTGACCTTCCCCCGCTCCCTCTCTTCTTTCCCTGGGCGTAGTCGACCCCCACAAACACCCCAGACACACTCAAACAGGCCCCCGTGACCCGTGGCGACGGCAACGAGCTCGCCGGCGCACAAGTCCACGGTGGACCATCGTGCGGCTATATAAGCCCGCCCCGGGCCACTCCAGTGGCATTCGCCTCCTTCTCACACCCCCAAGAACGCGCCCGCACCACCCAGTCAACCCCGGAGAGCTTCTATGCTCGGGATCGACCGGAGCTCCGCCGCCTCAGGTCGCCGTCGATCGAGAGGTACGGGCTCTCTCCGCCCCCGCTCTCACTCGATCTTGAACCACAGGAGCCCACTGACCAATTCCCCCTTGTTTCCCCTCTCTGTAGCCACCGGAAACGGCCGAAACCATCAACGCCTGACGCTCCTCCGCCGCAAACCTCGTCGCCTGCGAACCCCTGCACCCCGACGACCAACTCCGGCACCACCCGAACGGCGACACGACGAGGAGTCCAACGGTGCCATCAGCTCACCTCGCCGTGCCCGGAAACGTTGCCGGTGAGCTCGCCGCCCCTCTGACCCAGGGTTGACGACGACGGCCGTGGGGCCCGTCCGTCAGCCTCACGCCCTGACGCCTGGGCCCCGCCCGTCAGGTTTGAACCAGGCGCGCACGCGTGCACCAGTGCGCTGGGCCGCCTCTCTGGCTGGGCCTGCTGCCCTGCGGCTGTTCTGGCCCAGCATGCACAGTGCCCTTTTTCTTTTTCTTTTCTGTCACCTTTTCCAAAAATTCCACAAGACAAAATATATGTCCAAATAAATTAATTCCAATTCCTAAATTCCTAGAATATTGCAACCTATTTAATGGTGCAACTTTCATTCAAATCCAGCAGCCTTTTCTTCACTATAAATATTTAAATGTGATTTTAAGCATTTAAAGATGCCTTTGTAAATCCATTTCTCCTATTCTGCTACACCAAATCCAAAACTAGGGATTTTCCCCTTCTTAGGTTTCAACCTAGTATTTTACAAAAATGAGTTGACATTTTTCTGAGCACTTTGGTTTTTCTGTTTTATTATTGCCTTATTTTCTCGTTATTATTTTTGCGACGATAGATTACGTTGCTGACGAAGGAGTTGGACCAGAAGATTTTGAAGACCCAGAAGACTTTGCTGAGCCAGGCAAGCAGCCCTTTGACCATGTCTATGAAACCCTTTTTATGCATGTCATATAGCACTTTATTAGTGTTGCTTCGAAATCATGATGAGAGGGTAACTGCTTTGGTGGGTTGCCTCCGTTACTTCCTCATTGATACTTGCATTGTGCATGACCCTACCTCCTTATGAGGGTTGTGCTGGTGGGAGTAGATAGAATGCTAAAGTAGTTGCTACACAAAAAGGGACGGGAACATGCATAGTGATGGAGTCAAAGTATTTTCAAAGGACTTTTCGAAAACCCCGTCGGGTGCCACTTATGCCCGAGGGAGATGATGAGTTGGGTAGCCACTTGATGACGAAGTGGTGTACCGAGGCAAGTGTGTGTGATGTTTTCAAAAACGGATTGGTTTAAGTTACGACCGTTATTCCGACCTTACATGCGCAACCACTCTACCCTTATATGGGAAAGGGCATTATTGATTACCTAGGCCGATACTAGCTTGGAGCCCGCATTACTAGTGACGGGGGAGAGTTGGTGCTCTCTCTCGGGACGGGGTCGTGCCAGGTAGGGCGGCCATGACTGTCTTTACAGGGCACCGGATACACCGTTGTGTCCCCTCTCGGATGTTACGATCTCGAGCGAGTCTCATATGATGTACATCGTGAGGATACGGAACAATGAGTGGACTCCTTGTTAGTATCGTCTAGGGAAAGATAGTGATCGGGTGCTTACCCCGGGTACTTGAGGTACCGCGGGTCGTGGATGACACGGAAGTTCCCCAGATCTTGTGGGTAAAGTGTGCACCCTCTACAGAGTGTAAAACTATTCGAATAGCCGTGTCCACGGTCAAGGACAGTTGGGTAACCGCTCTTGGGCTACGTCCACTTGTTTACAAACCAGTGTGTGTGGGAAGAACTACTTGGGTCAAGTCAAGGACTTGACATGATTGAGTTGGGTTGGTGCCCACTCTATTTGTGTTGATATCTGTAGCCTGTCCTCATGGTTACTTGAATTCTCCTGATGCATGTCTTACAAGTTGTTGAACATGTCATTGCACTCAAAACTAGCTTTCCGCAAAAATTTACCTATATCATGCATTGTTGTACCTTGAACCAAAACATGGGTTGCTTGCGAGTACATTCAAAGTACTCATTGGCTTGCCACTGGTTATTTAATTGGCCAGGCATGGAAGAACAGGAGTTTGAAGAAGGATTCTTTGGAGACGAACATGCGAACTAGGACGTTTCCTAGTCAGAATGCCTGTAGGGTTAAGGCAGATGGCATGGGTTCTACTTATCGACGAAGATTTCCGCTGCTTATGTTTCATTTGATGTTCAGCCCTTAAGGCTTTATCTATGTAAGACATGACCATAATGGTCATAATTTGTGTAAGACGGTATGTATGGATGTAAGACTCTTGTTATTCATCTTCTATGTGTTCAATGAGCATTGATGTCTGGGATCATTGTACACGTGCATTCGGTGATCACGACTTATGAGTCGGGTTCCCCACAGAGCTGGTATCAGAGCCATCCTGACTGTAGGAAGCCTTAGTTAGCATGGACGTTAGTTAGCCTGAGACCATCTAAACTTATCTTCTTTTCTAAAGCATTACCCAACCAAAGATATATTTCCCTTATTGACCTCTCCCATTCAACCTTTGTAGATGGCTGCCGTACCCGAAGACTTCCTGACCACCGGATTTCCCGTGCTTCTCGAGGATAGCCTCAAGAAGTGCCAGTTCCACCGAGCCCCCATTTTCACCTACCATGAGCATTGGATCAATGACACCGAGACGGAGTATCATGTGGAAGTAATCGTGAAGGCCAATGACTCTCCAACAAGCTGGTTCTTCGAGGGACCCCAGATGGCAACACTAGTTCTTGCCATCAAGACGGCAACCCTCAAGGCACTCACCCGCCTTCGAGACCTTCTCCCCGAGATGGCAGACGAGATGGCAACCCGCTTCTTGCCTTACCGGAAGGAAGGTGAGGATGAGAGTAGTGCACCAGCTCCACCACTAGAAGAAGGACTTCCACTCCGATTCCAGACCTACTTCAGCCTTTGTGCCGATAGTTTGGCACAACACTTGGCTTCGGAATCAATGGAACTCCGAAAGGAACTCCACGAGACCAAGGAACTTCTTCGCCAAGCATAAGAGAAGACGGATAGGATCAAGAAGGAAGGTGCTCCCCCTGGTCAGCCCGCAATCGCATACCGAGGCGGAAGACCCCCAAAGGATGGAGAGCCACCACAACAACACCGCATGAGCGCAAAGGAATACCGCAAGCTCTTCGCACCAACGGCAAAGCAACGCCGTGTTGAGCTCCTCCACTCCCCCACCCCTTCAAGTGAAGAGGAAAGTCAGGCCACCGATGACGAGGAGGAAGACCCAGAAGAGCCAGACTACGCGACCGAGCATTCCACCACTTAGGCATCATTCGCAACCCGGATATGCCCGTTAGCAACCCCTACGGTAGGATAGGTCGTGTACCCCTATGCGAAGTCGAGTCCTTGTAATGGTTCATATGAAACCATGTAGTGTTGTGTTTGCTTTTGATGTGTTTGATGGACGTCGTGCTTTCCTTCGGGAACTTGTAAGCGACTACATCACCCATTTGGATTTTAATGAATGTGTTTGGCCTTTTTGGCCCTTGCATGAAAACAATTAGTGGCATGACCCCTACACCCCTGAATAACCCTATGGTGGTACAAACCCCCGGAGCAGAGATGAGAGCCAAGATAGGGTGTAAAGGAGTCGGGATTATCATTAATGGGGTAGACTTCCAAGCAGACCTTATCATCTTAAGATCACAAGGCTTGGATGTGATCTTAGGAATGAATTGGCTCATCAAGCACCAAGGCTTGTTAGATTGTGCCAACCAGACTGTCATTGTAACCAATGACCAAGGAGTCGAAGTTAAGTTTGCTCCCAACCCCACCTCTGCTCAAGTCAACCAAGTCAACTGTCTGACTGAAGTTGGATTGGAGCAAGTGCCGGTAGTATGCGAATACCCAGATGTCTTTCCAGATGAGCTACCGGGAATGCCTCCTGACCGAGACATCGAGTTCATCATCGAGCTCATGCCCGGAGCAGGACCCATCTATAAGAAGCCTTATAGAATGGGATCGGAAGAGTTAGCAGAGTTGAAGAAGCAACTGGAAGAGCAGTTGAGGAAGGGATTTATCCGCCCTAGTGCCTCCCCTTGGGGATCGCCTGTTCTGTTTGTGGCAAAGAAGGACGGTACCATCCGCTTATGCATTGACTACTGCTCCCTCAATGAAGTTACAATCAAGAACAAGTATCCACTTCCCAAGATTGAAGATTTGTTTGATCAACTCAATGGGGCCAAGGTGTTCTCCAAGATTGACCTCAGATCTGGGTACTACCAGCTGAAAATCAGACCCCAAGATATTCCGAAGACGGCATTTGTAACCAGATATGGCATGTATGAGTGCACGGTCATGTCCTTTGGATTGACCAATGCCCCAGCTTACTTCATGTATCTCATGAATAAGGTCTTCATGGAATATTTGGACAAGTTTGTCGTTGTCTTCATTGATGACATTCTTGTCTTCTCAAAGACGGAAGAAGAGCACGAGCAACACTTGAGGATGGTCCTAGACAAGCTTCGAGAGCACCAACTGTATGCCAAGTTCGGCAAGTGTGAATTTTGGCTGCATGAGGTTGGATTCTTGGGTCATGTTTTGACTGAAGAAGGATTGTCGGTCGATCCCGCTAAGATTGAAGCCGTGACTGAATGGCAATCCCCAAGCAATGTGAAGGAAGTCAGAAGCTTCCTCGGACTCGCGGGATATTACCGCAAGTTCGTTGAAGGATTCTCAAGCATTGCCCGACCCATGACTCAGCTCTTGAAGAAGGACAAGAACTTTGAATGGACGCCGGAGTGTGAAGAGAGCTTCCAGGAGCTGAAGAAGAGATTGACCACCGCCCCAGTTCTGGCCACACCAGATATACACAAGGAGTTTGTGATATACTGTGATGCGTCAAGAACCGGACTGGGAGGTGTTCTGATGCAAGAGGGCAGAGTCGTAGCTTACCTTTCAAGGCAACTACGGCCTCATGAAGAGAACTATGCTACTCATGACCTCGAGTTGGCTGCTGTAGTTCATGCCCTGAAAACGTGGCGACATTACCTCCTAGGGAAGCGGTGTGAGATATACACAGATCACAAAAGTCTGAAGTATATTTTCACTCAGAAGGAATTGAACATGAGGCAAAGAAGATGGCTAGAGTTGATCAAGGATTACGATCTCAGTGTTTAATACCACCCTGGAAAGGCTAATGTGGTAGCAGATGCATTGAGCAGAAAGGCTTGTTCCTTGAATGCTATGCTTAAGGGCAAGCTACCCGCCTTGTATGAAGAACTTGAAAGCTTCGGGTTGGAACTGGTTGCACCAGGATTCTTAGCCAACCTTGAAGTCAAGCCTACCCTGATGGATGATATTAAGGAAGCTCAGAAGGGACACGAAAGTATTGAAGGCATCAAGAGGAAGATCAAGGCAGGCAAGGCCCCAGGATTCTCAAAGGATGAGCAAGGAATTGTGTGGTTTGGGAATCGCATTTGCGTACCCAACAAGATTGAGCTCAAGAATTTGATCTTGCAAGAAGCTCATGACACCCCGTATTCCATCCACCCCGGAGGAACCAAGATGTATCAAGACCTAAAGGAAAGATTCTGGTGGCATGGCATGAAGAGAGAGATAGCCACTTTCGTCGCTAAGTGTGACATATGCCAAAGGGTCAAAGCTGAACATCAGCGACCCGCTGGATTGTTACAGCCTCTCAAGGTGCCCGAATGGAAATGGGATAAAGTCGGAATGGACTTCATCACTGGATTACCCAGGTCAAATAAGGGACATGACTCCATCTGGGTCATAGTCGACCATTTGACCAAAGTAGCCCATTTCATTCCTGTCAAAACGAATTACAAGGGAAACCAGCTAGCCAGCCTCTACATCAACAGAATCGTAAGCCTTCATGGTGTTCCCAAAGAGATTGTGTCAGACCGAGGAACCCAGTTTACCTCAAGGTTCTGGAAGAAGTTCCAAGAGGCCATGGGGACCAAGTTGTCCTTCAACACTGCTTTCCACCCACAGACCGGAGGTCAGACAGAACGAGTGAATCAGATACTCGAGTACATGCTCTGAGCTTGTGTCTTAGCATATGGAGCTAGGTGGGAAGATTGCCTCCCTTTTGCCGAGTTCTCCTACAACAACAGTTATCAGTCAAGCCTGCAGATGGCGCCATTTGAGGTGTTGTACGGACGCAAGTGTCGCACACCCCTCAATTGGTCAGAGACCGGAGAAGGGCTAGTCTTTGGGCCCGATATCCTCTGTGAAGCAGAAGAGCAAGTCCAGCTTGTCCGAGAGCGTTTGAAGACTGCCAAGTCAAGGCAGAAGAGCTACGCTGACTCACGTCGTAGAGACATGAACTTCCGAGTTGGAGACCATGTCTATCTCTGGGTCACACCTCTCAAGGGAACCCATCGCTTCCATGTCAAAGGAAAGCTCGCCCCAAGATACATCGGCCCCTTTAAGATCACTGACCGACGAGGAGAAGTGGCTTACCAGTTGGAACTGCCACCTGAACTATCCGATGTGCACAACGTATTCCACGTGTCACAACTCCAGAAGTGTCTCCAAGTCCCAGACAAGCCTGATCTTTACAAGGACGTCAATCATCAAGCCATTGACCTTCAGCCTGATTTGACTTACCGTGAGAGGCCCATTTGCATTTTGGATGAGGCTGAGCGATGCACTCGAAGCCGCACGATCAAGTACTTCAAGGTCTAGTGGAGCAACCACACTGAAGCAGAGGCAACCTGGGAACATGAAGACTACCTTAGATCCGAGTTTCCATATCTCTTTAAAGCCTAGTTTAGGAATCTCGGGGACGAGATTCTTGTAAGGGGGGTAGGTCTGTCACACCCTGCATTTTGTAACATGTCATGTGCATTAATAAAGCATGAAAAATTGGACCAACAAAAACTTTTGCATTACTTGGCTTTTATTTTGAAGTTGGTTTTCTCTGTGTGGTTTTTCAAGTGCTCTTTATAGTCAACTACTCCACCTTCTATACTTCATCTCCTTGCCCCAAACTTCTTCCCAATGATCATGCCATGTGTATAGAGCAATATAGTATTTTCTTACAAAAATAATTTGGCCAAAAAGTATTTTCAAAAATTAGTTTTTCAAAAAACCCTGGATTGAGGTTTGCACTGCAAATACTTAATTAAGGGCAGTAAAAATATTTCCAAAGATATATTTGACTCCTATTAGATATAGGATACCCATAAACCACAAAAATATAATTTTGAAAGTTATTTTCCTATTTTATTTAAAGGATTTTTCTTAAGGCCAGAAATGGTCTTAAATAGGTTAAAATTATTTAAAAGCTTTAAAAATATTTGAGAAAAAATAGGAAGACTCAATGGACATATATTTTTCATATATATGAGTTTCAACACATGGTTATGATCAAAATATTGGATAAAACCTCCCAAAACCATTTCTGCCCATTTCAAGGATTTGAAATATTTATACAGGAAATATTTTCACAAAAATCCAAGGAAAATCCAGCAAGTCACAAATTCATATTGTGATCACCTTGCAAAGCCTCATGTCAATTAAAGTCTATTTGATTCACCAAAATGCCCCAAACCCCTCTCTGACCAGAACCATATTTGAACAAGTTTGTACTAGCAACTTTCTCCCCTTGACCCCAACTTTTGTGAGCATGTTCACATGACCAAATGAGGCAACTACACTAAGTGGTGCATCAAGTAGAAGTGATTTGCTCAACTAGATCTACACAAGTCGATTTCTGCTCATTTCTAGGGTTTACCAAAGTTGCATTGGACAACTTCTCTAAATGAGATCATACTCCTTGAACCTTGATGTTTTGTCATTACAAAGGCCCTTGCCAAATGGCACATCAAGAGGATTAGTGAAACTATCCCAAGCACTAATCAAACACCTTCTGCCACTTTTCAATAATCATCATTTTGACCACCAAAACTATTCTCCATGAGCTCAACTTTTTACCACAGCCCCTCCTAGACCTCTTCTACCTCCAGTAACAATGGCAAGTCCACAGCTCCATTATTGGATGGGTAAAACCCCACTTTCTCTCTCTGGACAGCCCATTTTCACCCTTCTTCTTCTTTTCTCCTCACCCTAGTGGCCACCCAGGGCATCCAAGGCCATCCCCTACTTCTTTACTTCCCCCTAGAGCTACTGGACATCAGTGGCCGCGCCCACAAGGCATATAATATGCCATGCCGGCCATATGGGCGCTCTGGAGCGCGCTACAGTGCGCTCCCGCACTGTAGCCGCCCCCTTCCAACCGCCTCCGGCCACCTCGGCTCTCCCCCTCACGCCAACCGATGCTCCTCGACGTCCGCAACACGGCAGCTGGTCGGCCCCCTCCTCCTTCTCTCTCTCCTGCCCCTGCTCGCACGCGCACCATGGCCGCCCGAGCGCTCCAATGAGCAAGCTCACACGCGCGGCATCTCTGACCTTTCCCCGCTCCCTCTCTTCTTTCCCTGGGCATAGTCGACCCCCACAAACACCCCAGACACACTCAAACAGGCCCCCGTGACCCGTGGTGACGGCAACGAGCTCGCCGGCGCACAAGTCCACGGTGGACCATCGTGCGGCTATATAAGCCCGCCCCGGGCCGCTCCAGTGGCATTTGCCTCCTTCTCACACCCCCAAGAATGCGCCCGCACCACCCAGTCAGCCCCGGAGAGCTTCTATGCTCGGGATCGACCGGAGCTCCGCCGCCTCAGGTCGCCGTCGATCCAGAGGTACGGGCTCTCTCCGCCCCCGCTCTCACTCGATCTTGAACCACAGGAGCCCACTGACCAATTCCCCCTTGTTTCCCCTCTCTGTAGCCACCGGAAACGGCCGAAACCATCAACGCCTGACGCTCCTCCGCCGCAAACCTCGTCACCTGCGAACCCCTGCACCCCGGCGACCAACTCCGGCACCAACCGAACAGCGACACGACAAGGAGTCCAGCGGTGCAATCAGCTCACCTCGCCGTGCCCGGAAACGTCGCCGGTGAGCTCGCCGCCCCTCCGACCCAGGGTTGACGACGACGGCCATGGGGCTCGTCCGTCAGCCTCCCGCCCTGACGCCTGGGCCCCACCCGTCAGGTTTGAACCTGGCGCGCGCGCGTGCACCGGTGCGCTGAGCCGCCTCTCTGGCTGGGCCTGCTGCCCTGCGGCTGTTCTGGCCTAGCATGCACAGTGCCCTTTTTCTTTTTCTTTTCTGTCACTTTTTCCAAAAATTCCACAGGACAAAATATATGTCCAAATAAATTAATTCCAATTCCTAAATTCCTAGAATATTGCAACCTATTTAATGGTGCAAATTTCATTCAAATCCAGCAACCTTTTCTTCACTATAAATATTTAAATATGATTTTAAGCATTTAAATATGCCTTTGTAAATCCATTTCTCCTATTCTGCTACACCAAATCCAAAACTAGGAATTTTCCCCTTCTTAGGTTTCAACCTAGTATATTACAAAAATGAGTTGACATTTTTCTGAGCAATTTGGTTTTTCTGTTTTATTATTGCCTTATTTTCTCGTTATTATTTTTGCGACGATAGATTGCGTTGCTGACGAAGGAGTTGGACCAGAAGACTTTGAAGACCCAGAAGACTTTGCTGAGCCAGGCAAGCAACCCTTTGACCATGTCTATGAAACCCTTTTTATGCATGTCATATAGCACTTTATTAGTGTTGCTTCGAAATCATGATGAGAGGGTAACCGCTTTGGTGGGTTGCCTCCGTTACTTCCTCATTGATACTTGCATTGTGCATGACCCTACCTCCTTATGAGGGTTGTGCCGGTGGGAGTAGATAGAATGCTAAAGTAGTTGCTACGCTAAAAGGGACGGGAACATGCATAGTGATGGAGTCAAAGTATTTTCAAAGGACTTTTTGAAAAACCCGTCGGGTGCCACTTATGCTCGAGGGAGATGATGAGTTGGGTAGCCACTTGATGACGAAGTGGTGTACCGAGGCAAGTGTGTGTGATGTTTTCAAAAACGGATTGGTTCAAGTTGCGACCGTTATTCCAACCTTACATGTGCAACCACTCTACCCTTATATGGGAAAGGGCATTATTGATTACCTAGGCCGATACTAGCTTGGAGCCCGCATTACTAGTGACGGGGGAGAGTTGGTGCTCTCTCTCGGGACGGGGTCGTGCCAGGTAGGGCGGCCATGACTGTCTTTACAGGGCACCGGATACACCGTTGTGTCCCCTCTCGGATGTTACGATCTCGAGCGAGTCTCATATGATGTACATCGTGAGGATACGGAACAACGAGTGGACTCCTTGTTAGTATCGTCTAGGGAAAGATAGTGATCGGGTGCTTACCCCGGGTACTTGAGGTACCGCGGGTCGTGGATGACACGGAAGTTCCCCAGATCTTGTGGGTAAAGTGTGCACCCTCTACAGAGTGTAAAACTATTCGAATAGCCGTGTCCACGGTCAAGGACAGTTGGGTAACCGCTCTTGGGCTACGTCCACTTGTTTACAAACCAGTGTGTGTGGGAAGAACTACTTGGGTCAAGTCAAGGACTTGACATGATTGAGTTGGGTTGGTGCCCACTCTATTTGTGTTGATATCTGTAGCCTGTCCTCATGGTTACTTGAATTCTCCTGATGCATGTCTTACAAGTTGTTGAACATGTCATTGCACTCAAAACTAGCTTTCCGCAAAAATTTACCTATATCATGCATTGTTGTACCTTGAACCAAAACATGGGTTGCTTGCGAGTACATTCAAAGTACTCATTGGCTTGCCACTGGTTATTTAATTGGCCAGGCATGGAAGAACAGGAGTTCGAAGAAGGATTCTTTGGAGACGAACATGCGAACTAGGACGTTTCCCAGTCAGAATGCCTGTAGGGTTAAGGCAGGTGGCATGGGTTCTACTTATCGACGAAGATTTCCGCTGCTTATGTTTCATTTGATGTTCAGCCCTGAAGGCTTTATCTGTGTAAGACATGACCATAATGGTCATAATTTGTGTAAGACGGTATGTATGGATGTAAGACTCTTGTTATTCAGCTTCCGTGTGTTCAGTGAGCATTGATCTCTGGGATCACTGTACACGTGCATTCGGTGATCACGACTTATGTGTCGGGGTCCCCACACCCTACGGGTTCGAGAACTATGTAGACATGACCGAGACACGTCTCCGGTCAATAACCAATAGCGGAACCTGGATGCTCATATTGGCTCCTACATATTCTACGAAGATCTTTATCGGTCAAACCGCATAACAACATACGTTGTTCCCTTTGTCATCGGTATGTTACTTGCCCGAGATACGATCGTCGGTATCTCAATACCTAGTTCAATCTCGTTACCGGCAAGTCTATTTACTCGTTTCGTAATGCATCATCCCGCAAATAAATCATTAGTCACATTGGTTGCAAGGCTTATAGTGATGTACATTACCGAGAGGGCCCAGAGATACCTCTCCGACAATCAGAGTGACAAATGCTAATCTTGATCTATGCCAACTCAACAAGTACCATCGGAGACACCTATAGAGCACCTTTATAATAACCCAGTTACGTCGTGACGTTTGGTAGCACACAAAGTGTTCCTCCGGTATTCGGGATTTGCATAGTCATAGGAACATGTATAAGTCATGAAGAAAGCAATAGCAATATACTAAACGATCAAATGCTAAGCTAACGGAATGGGTCAAGTCAATCACATCATTCTCTAATGATGTGATCCCGTTAATCAAATGACAACTCATGTCTATGGCTAGGAAACTTAACCATCTTTGATTCAACGAGCTAGTCAAGTAGAGGCATACTAGTGACACTTTGTTTGTCTATACATTCACACATGTACTAAGTTTCTGGTTAATACAATTCTAGCATGAATAATAAACATTTATCATTAAATAAGGAAATAAATAATAACTTTATTGTTGCCTCTAGGGCATATTTCCTTCAGTCTCCCACTTGCACTAGAGTCAATAATCTAGTTCACATCGCCATGTGATTTAACACCAATAGTTCACATCACCATATGATCAACACCCATAGTTCACATCGTCATGTGACCAACACCCAAAGGGTTTACTAGAGTCAATAATCTAGTTCCCATTGCTATGTGATTAACACCCAAAGAGTACTAAGGTGTGATCATGTTTTGCTTGTGAGAGAAGTTTAGTCAACGGGTCAGCCACATTCAGATCCGTATGTATTTTGCAAATTTCTATGTCTACAATGCTCTGTACGGAGCTATTTTAGCTAATTGCTCCCACTTTCAATATGTATCCAGATTGAGACTTAGAGTCATCTGGATCAGTGTCAAAACTTGCATCGACGTAACCCTTTACGATGAACCTTTTGTCACCTCCATAATCGAGAAACATATCCTTATTCCACTAAGGATAATTTTGACCGCTGTCCAGTGATCTACTCCTAGATCACTATTGTACTCCCTTGCTAAACTCAGTGTAGGGTATACAATAGATCTGGTACACAGCATGGCGTACTTTATAGAACCTATGGCTGGTGCATAGGGAATGACTTTCATTCTCTCTCTATCTTCTGTTGTGGTCGGGCTTTGAGTCTTACTCAACTTCACACCTTGGAACAAAGGCAAGAACTCTTTCTTTGACTGTTCCATTTGGAACTACTTCAAAATCTTGCCAAGGTATGTACTCATTGAAAAAACTTATCAAGCGTCTTGATCTATCTCTATAGATTTTGATGCTCAATATGCAAGCAGCTTCACCGAGGTCTTTCTTTGAAAAACTCCTTTTCAAATACTCCTTTATGCTTTCCAAAAAATTCTAAATTATTTCCGATCAACAATATGTCATTCACATATACTTATCAGAAATTCTATAGTTCTCCCACTCACTTTCTTGTAAATACAGGCTTCACCGTGAGTCTGTATAAAACTATATGCTTTGATCAACTTATCAAAGCGTATATTCCAACTCCGAGATGCTTGCACCAGTCCATAGATGGATCGTTGGAGCTTGCATATTTTGTTAGCACCTTTAGGATCGACAAAACCTTATGGTTGCATCATATACAACTCTTCTTTAAGAAATCCATTAAGGAATGTAGTTTCGACATCCATTTGCAAGATTTCATAAAATGTGGAAATTTGCTAACATGATTCAGACAGACTTAAGCATCGCTACGAGTGAGAAAATCTCATCATAGTCAACACCTTGAACTTTGTCGAAACCTTTTTCGACAAGTCTAGCTTTGTAGATAGTAACACTACTATCAGCGTCCGTCTTCCTCTTGAAGATCCATTTATTTTCTATGGCTTGCCGATCATCGGGCAAGTCAAGCAAAGTCCACACTTTGTTCTCATACATGGATCCCATCTCAGATTTCATGGCCTCAAGCCATTTCGCGGAATCTGGGCACATCATTGCTTCCTCATAGTTCGTAGGTTCGTCATGGTCAAGTAACATGACCTCCAAAACAGGATTACCGGACCACTCTGGTGCGGACCTTACTCTGGCTGACCTACGAGGTTCGGTAGTAACTTGATCTGAAGTTACATGATCATCATCATTACCTTCCTCACTAATTGGTGTAGGAGTCACAGAAACTGATTTTTGTGATGAACCACTTTCCAATAAGGGAGCAGGTACAGTTACCTCATCAAGTTCTACTTTCCTCTCACTCACTTCTTTCGATCAAGAGAAACTCCTTCTCTAAAAAGGACCCATTCTTAGCAACGAATGTCTTGCCTTCGGATCTGTGATAGAAGGTGTACCTAACTGTCTCCTTTGGGTATCCTATGAAGACACATTTCTCCGATTTGGGTTTGAGCTTATCAGGATGAAACTTTTTCACATAAGCATCGCAACCCCAAACTTTAAGAAATGACAACTTTGGTTTCTTGCCAAACCACAGTTCATAAGGTGTCATCTCAACGGATTTAGATGGTGCCCTATTTAACGTGAATGCAGCTGTCTCTAATACATAACCCCAAAACGATGGTGGTAAACCGGTAAGAGACATCATAGATTGCACCATATCTAATAAAGTACGGTTACGATGTTCGGACACACCATTATGCTGTGGTGTTCCAGGTGGCGTGAGTTGCGAAACTATTCTGCATTGTTTCAAATGAAGACCAAACTCGTAACTCAAATATTCTCCTCCACGATCAGATCATAGAAACTTTTTTTCTTGTTACGGTGATTTTCCACTTCACTCTGAAATTACTTGAACTTTTCAAATGTTTCAAACTTGTGTTTCATTAAGTAGATATACACATATCTGCTCAAACCATCTGTGAATATCAGAAAATAACGATACCCGCCACGAGCCTCAACACTAATCGGACCGCATACATCGATATGTATTATTTCCAATAAGTTAGTAGCTCGCTCCATTGTTCCATAGAACGGAGCCTTAGTCATCTTGCCCATGAGGCATGGTTCGCAAGCATCAAGTGATTCCAAAAGTCCATCCGCATGGAGTTTCTTCATGCACTTTACACCAATATGACCTAAATGGCAGTGCGACAAGTATGTTGCACTATCATTATCAACTTTGCATCTTCTGGCATCAATATTATGTGCATCACTGTGATCGAGATTCAGTAAACCATTACATTGGATGTATGACCATAAATGTTTTATTCATGTAAACAGAACAACAATTATTCTCTGACTTAAATGAATAACCATATTGCAATAAACATGATCGAATCATATTCATGCTCAACGCAAACACCAAATAACATTTATTCAGTTCCAATATTAATCTTGAAGGTAGAGGGAGTATACGATGGTGGTCTTATCAACCTTGGAAACATTTCCAACACACATCGTCACTTCGCCCATAACTAGTCTCTATTTATTTTGCAACTCCCGTTTCGAGTTACTACTCTTAGTAACTGAACCAGTATCAAATGTCGAGGGGTTGCTATAAACACTAGTAAGCTACACATCAATAACATGTATATCCAATATACCTTTGTTCACTTTGCCATCCTTCTTATCCACCAAGTATCTAGGGCAGTTCCACTTCCAGTGACAATTTCCTTTTGCAGTAGAAGCACTCAGTTTCAGGCTTGGGTCTAGCTTTGGGCTTCTTCACGGGAGCAGCAACTTGCTTGCTGTTCTTTTTCAAGTTCCCCTGCTTCCCTTTGCCCTTTTCTTGAAACTAGTGATCTTGTCAACCATCAACACTTGATGCTTTTCTTGATTTCTACCTTCGTCGATTTCAGCATCACGAAGAGCTTGGGAATCGTTTCCGTTATCCCTTGCATATTATAGTTCATCACGAAGTTCTAGTAACTTGGTGATAGCGACTAGAGAACTCTGTCAATCACTATCTTATCTGTAAGATTAACTCCCACTTGATTCAAGTGATTGTAGTACTCAGACATTCTGAGCACATGCTCACTAGCTGAGCAATTCTCCTCCATCTTGTAGGCAAATTACTTGTCAAAGGTCTGCTCATACCTTTCGACATGGGCATGAGTCTGAAATACTAATTTCAACTCTTGGAACATCTCATATGCTCCGTGGTGTTTCAAAAATGTCTTTGAAGCCCCGATTCTAAGCCATAAAGCATGGTGCACTAAACTATCAAGTAGTCATCATATCAAGCTCGCCAAACGTTCATAACATCTGCATCTACTCCTGCAATCGGTCTGTCACCTAGCGGTGCATCAAGGACATAATTCTTCTGTGCAGCAATGAGGATAATCCTCAGATCACGGATCCAATCTGCTTCATTGCTACTAACATCTTTCAACTTAGTTTTCTCTAGGAACATATCAAAAATAAAACAGGGGAGCTAAACGCGAGCTATTGGTCTACAACATAGATATGCTAATACTACCAGGACTAAGTTCATGATAAATTAAAGTTCAATTTATCATATTACTTAAGAACTCCCACTTAGATAGACATCCCTCTAGTCATCTAAATGATCACGTGATCCAAATCAACTAAACCATGTCCGATCATCACATGAGATGGAGTAGTTTTCAATGGTGAACATTGCTATGTTGATCATATCTACTATATGATTCACGCTCGACCTTTCGGTCACCAGTGTTCCGAGGCCATATCTGCATATGCTAGGCTCGTCAAGTTTAACCCGAGTATTCTGCATGTGCAAAACTGGCTTGCACCTGTTGTATATGAACGTAGAGCTTATCACACCCGATCATCACGTGGTGTCTTAGCACGAAGAACTGTCGCAACGGTGCATATTCAGGAAGAACACTTATACCTTGAAATTTTAGTAAGGGATCATCTTATAAAGCTACCGCCAAACCAAGAAAAATAAGATGTATAAAATATAAACATCACATGCAATCAAAATACGTGACATGATATGGCCATCATCATCTTGTGCATTTGATCTCCATCTCCAAAGTATCGTCATGATTTCTATCGTCACCGGCATGACACCATGATCTCTATCAACGTGTCGTCATATGGTCGTCTCGCCAACTATTGCTATCGCATAGCGATAAAGTAAAGCAATTACATGGCACTTTCATCTTATGCAATAAAGAGACAACCATAAGGTTCCTGCCAGTTGTCGATAACTCGGTTACAAAACATGATCATCTCATACAATAAAATTTAGCATCATGTCTTGACCATATCACATCACAGCATGCCCTGCAAAAACAAGTTAGACGTCCTCTACTTTGTTGTTGCAAGATTTACGTGGCTGCTTCGGGCCGAGCAAGAACCTTTCTTACCTACGCATCAAAACCACAACGATATTTCGTCAAGTATGTGATGTTTTAACCTTCATAAGGACCGGGCGTAGCCATACTCGATTCAACTAAAGTTGGAGAAACTGACACCCGCCAGCCACCTGTGTGCAAATCACGTCGGGAGAACCAGTCTCGCGTAAGCGTACGCGTAATGTCGGTCCGGGCTGCTTCATCCAACAATACCGCCGAATCAAAGTCTGACATGCTGCTAAGTAGTATGACTTGTATCGCCCACAACTCACTTGTGTTCTACTCGTGCATATAACATCTAGGCATAAACTTGGCTCTGATACCACTATTGGGGAACGTAGTAATTTCAAAAAAATTCCTACGCACACGCAAGATCATGGTGATGCATAGCAACGAGAGGGGAGAGTGTGTCCATGTACCCTCGTAGACCGAAAGCGGAAGCGTTAGAACAACGCGGTTGATGTAGTCATACGTCTTCACGATCCGACCGATCCAAATACCGAACGCACGGCACCTCCGAGTTCAACACACGTTCAGCTCGATGACATCCCACGAACTCTGATCCAACAGAGCTTCAAGGGAGAGTTCCGTCAGCACGACGACGTGATGACGGTGATGATGATGCTACCGACGCAGGGCTTCGCCTAAGCACCGCTACGATATGACCGAAGTGGATTATGGTGGAGGGGGCACGTCTCCGGTCAATAACCAATAGCGGAACCTGGATGCTCATATTGGCTCCTACATATTCTACGAAGATCTTTATCGGTCAAACCGCATAACAACATACGTTGTTCCCTTTGTCATCGGTATGTTACTTGCCCGAGATTGGATCGTCGGTATCTCAATACCTAGTTCAATCTCGTTACCGGCAAGTCTCTTTACTCGTTTCGTAATGCATCATCCCGCAACTAAATCATTAGTCACATTGCTTGCAAGGCTTATAGTGATGTACATTACCGAGAGGGCCCAGAGATACCGCTCCGACAATCAGAGTGACAAATCCTAATCTTGATCTATGCCAACTCAACAAGTACCATCGGAGACACCTGTAGAGCACCTTTATAATCACCCAGTTACGTTGTGACGTTTGGTAGCACACAAAGTGTTCCTCCGGTATTCCGGAGTTGCATAATCTTAGTCATAGGAACATGTATAAGTCATGAAGAAAGCAATAGCAATGTACTAAACGATCAAATGCTAAGCTAACAGAATGAGTCAAGTCAATCACATCATTTTGTAATGATGTGATCCCGTTAATCAAATGACAACTCATCTCTATGGCTAGGAAACTTAACCATCTTTGATTCAACAAGCTAGTCAAGTAGATGCATACTAGTGACACTTAGTTTGTCTATACATTCACACATGTACTAAGTTTCCGGTTAATACAATTCTAGCATGAATAATAAACATTTATCATGAAATAAGGAAACAAATAATAACTTTATTATTGCCTCTAGGGCATATTTCCTTCATTAATATCCTTGCAAGTCTCTTCGAAATATCAGTTTGGTTTGGCCTACTAGATTGATCTTTCTTGCAATGGGAGAAGTGCTTAGCTTTGGGTTCAATCTTGCGGTGTCCTTTCCCAGTGACAGCAGGGGCAGCAAGGCACGTATTGTATTGTTGCCATCGAGGATAAAAAGATGTGTTTTATATCATATTGCTCGACTTTATCCATCTACATCATGTCATCTTGCCTAATACTTTACTCTGTTCTTATGAACTTAATACTCTAGATGCATGCTGGATAGCGATCGATGTGTGGAGTAATAGTAGTAGATGCATAATCGTTTTGGTCTACTTGTCACGGACGTGATGCCTATGTTCATGCCTCGATATTTCTCATAACTATGTGCTTTTCTATCAAGTGCTCGACAGTAATTTGTTCACCCACCATAGAATATGCTATCTTGAGAGAAGCCACTAGTGAAAGCTATGGCCCCCGGTCTATTTTCCATCATATTATTTTCCTATCAACTAGCTAGTTTTATCATTGTTTATTTTGCAATCTTTACTTTCCAATCTATACAACAAAAATACCAAAAGTATTTATCTTATTATCTTTATCAGATCTCACTTTTGCAGGTGGCCATGAAGCGATTGACAACCCCTTTATCACGTTGGTTGCAATGTTCTTGATTGTTTGTGCAGGTACTAGGGACTTGCGTGTAGTCTCCTACTGGATTGATATCTTGGTTCTCAAAAACTGAGGAAAATACTTACGCTACTTTGCTGCATCACCCTTTCCTCTTCAAGGAAAAACCAACACATGCTCAAGAGGTAGCAGGGGGCGAGGGCGGTGTGGGGAAGACCACCACCGCGCCCGAGTGCAGTGTCCGGAGACCAAGCATGAAGGTGTTCGCCGTAGGCCCGGCAAGCGCCTCATGTGACTGTTTGCTTGTCGGTCTGCTCTTTGAAATTTGAGGTAATTGTCTTTGAAGTCACGAATTAATCTCTCGTAGGAATCAGGGAGCAACTGTGTACTTCGTGCACCATTGTAGTATGTAGCATCCATGTTTTGATAATTTCGTGGACATTCCTCAATTTTTCCTCTCAGTGCATGTTGTTTGCTGTAGAGTGGGGGATTTTTGCGGTGTTGTTTGTTGTTGTCTGGAGGATTTTCATTGGTTATGTAGCATCCATATTGTTTGCTGTGGAGTACAGATTGAATGTCAATAACTAGGGATGACACGCTTGCCAAGGATGTTGATTTTGCTGGAGCTAGAGACACTGATGTGGTCCAGCTGAATAGTGTGTATATTTGCCACGACATTTTTTCACAAACAATTGCCATAGTTTCAAAACTTTAGTTTCTCATGCATTTTTTTACGATAATGTTAAAAATTTGACGTCAGTTTTTAAAGCATGGCAAATCGAACCTTTTTATGGTAATTTATGTTGGCGCGAGAGTGTCAAATTTAATATATATTTTAAATTAGTTGGAGCATCTTCGATGCCAAAAAAATCCATATATATATTTTATTTTTTTACTATTTGTTTTGAATTTAATGTTCATCGGGTGTATATGAGCCTGATGGAAATTACCGTTCAAAAGGAGCATTTCTTTGATCCGCATGATTGGGAGATATGTGAAACACATATTTCAGTTTCACATTTATCTGTCTGGTTGTAAATTTTATCATGTCTATATCACTTTTAGTGCTCTCGGATTACTGAAATGAAGTTGAAAGGTGTGATTCGTGAACATATCACATAATTGCTTGTTTCTTAAAATAAAAATGGTGAATTAGATTGAAGCATATCACATATTTTTGAAATATGGGAAAATTTTATCAAATTCATGAACTATGCTCAAATTTGGGGAACATTTTTTCAATTCATGATCATCTTTTAAAATTTGAGGAACACTTTTATTAATTCATGAATATTTTTGAATTTGTGAACATTTCTGAGTCAGCAAATTTCTTTTTGCATATTCACGAACATTTTTATATTAGTATAATAATGAGAGCTTTATTGCGAATGTTCTAGCAATCCATCTTCGGGCATACTTTCAACCAACTCTCTGTTCCGTTCTGTAGTATCTGCACCAGTTGGGCTGGTGCACTGTAATGTTTTTTTTTTGAGAATCATGGTGCATTGGATATGTTTTTTTTTTAGAATCATGGTGCACTGGATATGTTTTTTTTTTTGAGAATCATGGTGCACTGGATACGTTATCCCGCGTACATGCCCAGCAAAGGCCCAAGCAGCGGCAAAAGCGAAGCCTCCGCGAGGCCCCAACGCTGTGGTCGCAATGCTCTGCCGTCTCCTCTCCCCGCTGCTCCTGGCCGCCCTCCTCGCCGCCGCGGCTGGGCACGGGGATTCCTCCGCGTCCTCATGCCCCTTCCACGGCGGCCACGACGGGGAGCCCCACGAGCACCATGACCACGGGCACAGCTGCGGGGGCGCCCTCGGTGATTCCAATCACGAGCACCACCACCACCACAGCCACCATCACCGCGACGAGATCCAGCGGCTGCTTCCCGAGGAACTGGCCGAGGAGGCGGATCTCGAGCTCGAGGGCTTCGACCACGACCACCATCACCACCATGATCACCACCACGACCACATCCACCGCGATTTCCAGCCAGAGTCGACACCCATGGGTCAGGATTTTCGCCTGCTCTGTGTACTTTCTGCGGAATGTGCGATTTCTAGGCGTGCTACGCCACGGCGCGACTGATAATTTCGGGGATTTGGCAGGCGTGTGGCTGAGAGCGATGGGATGCTCGCTGCTGGTTAGCATGGCGTCGCTCGTCTGCCTCATCCTCCTCCCAGTAATCTTGTGTGAGTTCCCTGCTTTGATCCATGGCAACCATTCTTCTGAATGCTTACTCACATTCTGACTGTCTGTTTTACTTGAATTTTGCAGTTCAGGGGAAACCGTCGAAGGCCGTTGTGGATGCACTTGCAGTGTTTGGGGTAGGTGCAGAACTTGCAGTTATTAGAACTTTCTTAAAACAAATACTCCCTCCGTTCCCGAATATTTATCTTTCTTGACATTTCAAATGGACTACAAATACGGATGTATGTAGACATATTTTAAAGTGTAGATTCACTCACCTTGCTTCGTATGTAATCACTGATTGAAATCTCTAGAAAGACAAATATTTAGGAACGGAGGGAGTATTAAGCTAGCAAATAGATGGGCGATGGCTTGGTCAAAGTGGACTGCGATGACCACATTGGGAAGATTAGATGTGTCGGCTGGTAAAATGGCCGGTTGGGTTGACGCACCGTCCCGACGGAGCCGATGATATCGATAAAGGTCGAAAAGATGATTGCGTTGGCGGAGATGATGGAGAGGAAGTTCGAAGATAGGATAGATCCGTAGATCGGCGCTAGCTATCGATGGTGTTCCGCGATGTACCTAACAACAATGCGGTGGATGTACATAGATTTGTATGACAGAGGGACATCACCTTAGTTACCAGATGGACACGGGGGGACAAGTTTACCTAGGTTCAGGTCCTCGCGTGGCGAGTAATAACCTTACTCCTGCTTCATGAGATTATATCATAGAGGGATTACAGTGGAGGTGCACAGTGGTGTATCTGGTGAGTTGAGGATCAAGTCGCCGAATAAGACGGAGGTGGACGATCTAGGCAGAATGCCAAAGATTGGATCTAAGAAAGCCCTATCTTGCTATTCTATGGTTTTTGGAGTGGTCTCTAAAAACCAGGGGTGACACGTCTAAGGGAACCGGCTGCTCAGGTATGGTCCCCTCGAACCACACATGTACGGGCAAATACAGCCCACAACGTACTGTGTGCGGCACAGGAATACTGTAAAACCACTTCCCCTCAACAAACATTAATCTAACAAAGAATCTGAGATGACATTATGCATCACAATTATTGAATTTCTTGGTTTATCATATCAAGTATTTGTTTTGCTTTTATATTTTTCTCTAGGTTCCTCATTGAGCTGCTGTTGAATAATCAATAACAGAATTTTTGTTGTTTCGTTATGATGTTTTGTAGGCAGGCGCAATGCTTGGAGATTCATTCCTTCATCAACTGCCTCATGCTTTTGGTATTGATGCATTTTATGTCTTTTGTTCTTATGTTTTTGTTTTATGACTTCATTGTTGTGCATCTCAGAAAGTCAGAATTTGTGTGCACTAACAGTTGATCTACTCATTATCAATATCAATTGCCATCAGTTAGCAACTTCACATTTTCTCGAACGCACACCGCACCGCATGTTATTTTGTATTAGAAGAAGAAAGCATTGAAATGATGTGAGGTTTACAAAACAAACTCAAACCAGAACAAAAACTAAAGTAAAGAGCAGCCTAGCCTAAACGAAAAGCAAAGGGAGAAGAAAAGCCCCTAAAACAAAGAGCTCAAAAACTCTACGGAGGTAACTTAGCATATTGTTTCCATGATAACTGTAGCTGCATGTCAGCCTCCCTGTCAAGTTTTTAAGGGCTGTTATATATTGTTCCCTATATGTATGCTGGTAAAGGAGGTATCGTGGGGTATCGCAGGTGGGTGTATGCAAAGTGTCTGTTGGAGTGAAACTGTGCGCAATGTTGATACATGGTCTGCTCGCTACAGTGTATTTTGCTGCCCGTAAAGATATTTTGTTTGTATGCCAAATAGAAGCACAGTAGCTCACAAACAAATTATCCGATGCGTGCACTCTGTTAGGAGACTAAAACTGAACCATCTACTTGATAACGGTATCTTCTATTTGTAGGATCTAGGGCATGATTAACATTCTTTTAACCCTTTCCCCTGACTGTTAAGAGTTTATATGGAACTGAAGTATTGCACTTCAGCTAACATGTAATAGCATCATTTGTTTGTCATGCTGATATTAAAGTTTGGACAAAAACTGTACACCTAGCAACGGTCTTGTTAGGAACCTTGAATGTTATAGGGCATTTCTGCTTGAATTATATCATTTCCTGTGATATCCGGGGAAATTCTAGTGTTTCAGACATGCCCTAAGTAATGCATTTTTCATGAACCTTTTTTTTGGCTATGTTTCTGACCTTTGTACCTGCAGTACTCTTACACCATTTGTGGTGCTAATCTGTCTTAGCCGCACTCTTATTTGTTCCTCATTTTATGTTTCATTGGGTACAGGTGGAGGGCACTCTCATTCACACAATCATGAGGATCATGATCATGCTCATGAGCAGTCACATGCACACTCCCTGAAAGATCTTTCTGTTGGCTTGTCTATTTTATGTGAGTATTACCTTACATACCTATATCAAACAGTGTTTTCCCTTAGGATTAACATGCCAAAAGGCCTACCAATTATTTATCAAAGTCGGAATTTTGTTTTCAGGATAATCAATGTTGACATGCCATAAGGCCTACCAATTTTACCTTATTATTTCTTATTATGTGATTGCTCAGTTTTATTAGGAATTAATCATTGTTGCATATTACTGAACAAATGTAAATGCAATGATGAAATTGTTAATCATTTTATACTCAACTGCTAATCTCTTTTCTTTTTCCATGCTTCTATGCAATATTCCTCGAAACATCCAACCATTTCATGCAGTTGGTATTGTATTGTTCTTTATTGTCGAGAAGATTGTGAGGTACGTTGAGGACAATTCTCAAAGGGGGGGTCATAGCCATGGGCACCATCATCACCATCATAAGCGACAAGACATTAGTGATAAGGCCAAGTCGGATCACATAAAAAGTGATGATGAGGGTAAAGACACAGATCAAGCGCAACAAAATTCTTTGCATGATGGCGCAACTGGAAAAACAATAGATGCTGAAAATGAGCAAGAGTCAAATGCTACTAAGGTATACCTAATTCTAGTTGATATGAATTCTGAAGGTATCCAATATGTTCTCCTAAGCCTTCAAGTCTTGTCATTGCATGGGTACTTGTGTGTGGAAATGCTGATCTCCACCTGTGCAGCGTTGCACCCTATATTCCGTATGTGTGTTTTCCAATTCAAAATGTTACGAAAAAAAGTATGGAAAAATTTCTTGAATGGACATTATGAGATGACATACACACTTGCAAAATTTGAATCATATGCATCCTGTGAGAAACAAACAAATTGATGCACCTTGCATATCATACTATTTACTATGCAAGCTGCACCAATTTTTTCTTTTTACTCAGGACACATGTATTCATGTTTTGGTACCAAAATTTTCATGTGGACATGTTAGAACCTGATGGACATGCATGATTTGTTTTAAAAAATTTGGTACAATTTGAATATGGCAAAACATATCTCAAATATAGTGCCCCCGCCCAGGTGTGCAAAATCTGCTTTTTTTCCTTATATAGTTCATTTACATTTACGAAGTACAATAGTTAGCTGTCGAAATTTGGGAACAAAAGTGGCCTTGGTTGGAAAACATGCCTGTAAAGTGTGGAAACTTGGTTAGCTGGGAAATAAAATTTAGTGCATTCCAACAATCGAAGGACACTAGGTTCAGCTAAAGACAAGTATGTTTGTGCGAACACAACACTACCTTTTGTGGTTGCCAAGTTGCCCTGCAAGCATGCCAAATGACATATTTGTGAAAGGTGCACCATGACACACAAAACTGTGATGTGCCACAGCTGTAGTAACAATCTACATACTGACTGCCACATATATAAATAAAAGAGATAAAATAGCAAATGTATCAGTGAAACTAAATTAATATTTCGGTAATTTCTACTGTAACTAGTCTGTCATCCCTACTGTTTTAGTGAAAACTTTTTGTATTATTCACAGGAAGCCGTTTTAGGATCACAGAGATCAGCTTTGGACGTGGTGCCTGGTGCCACCGACAGAGAGCCTATCAATTCTAAAACTGATGATCCTGCCCCTGGCAAAGCATTATCGAGTGAAGATCCCTCTGTTTCAAACTCCAACCTCGTGTTTGGCTACCTCAATCTTTTCTCAGATGGTGTTGTAAGTCTATGATCTGAATACTCACAGCTATTTTTATGTTTTAGTCTTGCGCGTGCAGTCGGATTGTATATTAGAATTTTCAGCCTTTACTAGGTTTGATTTGATGGAATTTCAGAAAATAATTATGTGATTAATGCAGCATAACTTCACTGATGGGATGGCTCTTGGAAGTGCTTTTCTGCTACATGGTTCTGTTGGAGGATGGTCTAGAACTTTATTTCTGCTCGCTCATGAACTTCCTCAAGAGGTTACCTTCCTCCTCAAGTAACTGATTTCAGATCTAACTTACAGTATTTCTCTCCTCTTGCCTCCTACCAGTGTTACTTTTTTTTTGCCTTGTTACGTGGTATAGTTAAAACACATATTTGGCATTGGTTCAGTATGATAAGACCATGAGCAGCTGCTACTTTCACTGGTACCAAGAGGAGAGGGAAGTCTTGGTACTGGAACCTCACATTGAAACAAAATGTCAACCGTGACCAAGACTGTTTGGAAATGCTAGCTTAGACATGGTGTGATGGGTCAATCTGGTTACCGGTTCCGGGACCGCACATAGTTTGTGGCTTTGTGCCCTAAGTTCATGAGACAGTTCATGTTCTGCTGTTCTAGCAATTTTGTGATATTCTCTATACAAGTGCATCAGATCCAGAAGATAAGAATCCAGTATCACATCCAATCTTTCTTATCTGTGACTAATAATGATTTTATCTTTTTAGAATATACTTTGCCGTGGTATCATGTGAAAACTGGAGATTACATAAATATACGAACTCCTTTTGCATGCTGGTCGCTCAGGAAGTTCCGCTGGAGTGAAAATATTGGTCATGATATATGAATGAATAGCTAATGTGTCACGTGGAATTTAGATTTTCATATATTATTTAGTATTATTATGCTTGTAGCTTTGGATCTCTACTTCTCTAAGCTCTACATAGTTGGGAAATGAATCTTGGTTTGTTACAACTGGATTAGTTAGATTATCTTCAGTGATGCTTGTTTTTTTGTTTACGTGTAGCATGTAGGATACTTTATTGGAAATGCTAATGGGCGAACGTTCGCTGGGAAGGCAGTCCCAGCGAATGCCCCCACAGCCATTGGATCCAGATCACGTGGATGGCATTTTTTTTTAAATCGCTGGCAATTCTTTCCTATACATGTCAATTTCATCTTCCGTACATGGCATTTCCCTAAAAAACGCATGCCAATTTTAGTTATTCCGGCATGGCAAGTGCGGCATTCGCTGGCAATTTGCCCCTAGCGAACATTCGCCAGATAAACGCGTGCTACTTTATTTGAATTAACCTTTTTTCTGAGCTGAACAGTTTTATTGAATTACACGGAAAATGATACTGCTGGTTGATGATAAACTTCTCATCTCTTTGTTAAGATTGGGGATTTTGGGATTCTGGTTCGCTCAGGATTCACCGTATCTAAAGCCCTGTTTTTCAACTTTCTCTCTGCGCTGGTTGCTTTGGGTGGGACAGCACTGGTAAGTTCTTGTTCTATCCTCTCCCGAAATAAAATTATTATTCTGGATTGAGTCCCTAATTTTCTACCTCATGTGTAGGCACTGTCTTTGGGAACGGATCCAGGACATTCTTCTTTGATTGAGGTAAGTTATCTATATATTATTATTTTATTATTAAAACGGAAGGCAAACGAGTCACCATGTGCTTCCACATGGACTGAATTATCTAAGTCCATCGATCATCAATTTGAATGGCTAAGATTTAGAAATCAATGTATCTAACATATGAGCTTAAACCCACTATGTAATACACCGGTATTAGTATCCGAATTGGCAGTGACCGAAGTCCATCCAAATCAGTCCATAACATATGCAAGCAATGACATCACCGCTGATCAACAAATGATTTCACTTATTTTCTTATTATCTATTCCCTCTGCAACTTAATATAAGATGTTTTTTGACACTGTCATGGACTCTAAAAACGTCTTATAAAAAGTTACAGAGGGAGTATTGTATTAATTAAATAGATAAAAGTATAAATCTACTAAAACAGTCCCTCGGTTTGAAAATGTGCATAACTGAGCGTGTAGTCAATGTTTTAAAGTTTGATCAGTAATGCGTAAAAAAAGTTGATTTAGTATGCAAGAATGATACTATTGCATTATTTCAGATCAGGGAATAGTAGATAAAAATTTATTAGGCAGGTAGAAAATACAACTCTCTTACACATGAAAATTTGAATTTAAATATATAGCAAATTTATTTCCGTATGTACTTCATATTAAGGTCACAAATAATTAACTTTAAGAGTAAACAATTGTACACTAATTAAATCTAAAACTGAAGTGTCAAGTATTCTTTTTATTTTCATTCAGTACCATTTAAGTATGTAGAGACAGTGGATATCAGTACATCATGCCTCAGATGTATCAATAGGCATGAAATAGATAGATGTATCGACATACATAGATTCAAATATGATGGGGACGATGTGAACATGAGTACAAAAGAGTCGAGCTAAGGCAGTGCTGGAGCTTGGGCCATTCCGTCATGGGTTTGTGTGTGTGTGTGTGGTGGTGGTGGTGGTGGTGGGGGTGGGGGGGGGTGGGGGTGGGGGTGGGGTGGGTTACTTGAGAAAATGCAAAAGCCTTCCATTTCAATGCATTGCAGAAAGAAAAGTTTGTGCAAGCCCTAAGAAGGGCAACACTCGGCGGTGATTAGAACATGACACCTCTACACGCTTGACATCGACATCATCAGAAGCAACGCCGCCAGGCCCCTTGCACCTGCCATTGCCCATTGCCTGGCTTCTGTCTTGATTGGAAAAAGGCATGCTAGAACGGGAGTGATTGAGGGGAATAACGTTTTAGCAATCCATACGTATACATGTGCATCATGTATAAATTGCATTAGATGGATAGACGACAAATAAAGACATGTGAATGCATCTTTATTCACGATATAGCACAAATCTGATAACGTAAATGCAATATCACTAACAATGTCAGGGTGGAGGGGAAAAACACAAGATGTACTATGAGGCTTCTATACATAGATTTATTTTTTGGTCGAATAATCCTTCAGATTAAAAAAACTATATATTGATAAATGCCTTCTTTGATATCTAATTATTTATGATCAATGAAATATAAAAGCATAGACTAAAATCATGGGTGCAGAAGTAACTTTTTTGAGTTGGATATTAATATCTGATAACATATTTATATTGGTGAAGTGAAATTAGTTATCATTTTATTCGTCATGGATTTTTGATACACTATCATGTGTAACTTTTTGCAAGCATGTTTATATGAAACATAATGGCCAAAATTTGTTTTGGAGTATGGAGATTTTGTGAAAAGATGTTGCAGTAGGAAATTTAGCTGTGCTAATGCGCGGGTCACCATGCTAGTTTTCTATTAAAACTGTTTCTACTTTCTGCACAACACAAACCATCTAATGTCTCCTTCATAGATCTTGATAGGATATAATCTTCAGAAAATTCAAATCTGAGCCCGAGTTCATCTGCACCTACGCTCACGAAAAAAATCAAAATAAATACTAGAAAAATTCAAAAAATTCCAAAAAAAAAAGGGTGGTAGACAATTTGATGCGTGAGGTACGCTCCAATTTGCAAAACATTTGGACTTCTGTGCACCTCTCAGCCAAAAAGACAAATCGGAGCTCTGTAAAAATGTGTACTGTTCATATACTGTTCTGGTCTGATTTGTCTTTTTTGCTGAGAGCTGCACAGAAGTCCAAATGTTTTGAAAATTGAAGCGTACCTCACGCATCAAATTGTCTATCACCCTAATTTTTTTCGGAATTTTTTAAATTTTTCTGATTTTTTTACGAATTGTTTTTTCACCGGGTGCAGATGCACAACACAAACCATCTAATGTCTCCTTCATAGATCTTGATAGGATATAATCTTCCTTCTTTTGGACACCCAGATTCACACACAACCAGATTAGCTTCCATCCACATTACATTATTACTCCATACTCCAAAACTGTGACTCTTATTTTGGATCGGAGGGAGTAGTTAATATAAGTAATGTTTACTTTGTGTGCTATTATAGCTGATTCGGTACCTGGTATTCATTTCATACCTCTACAGGGATTTACTGCTGGTGGTTTTATTTACATTGCTGTTGCCGGAGTCCTCCCACAGATGCACGATCAGAAAACTACGCTAAGCAACTCAATGTCTCAGTTGATTTTCCTGACAATGGGAATGCTGGTCGCTCTTGGCATATCTTTGGTAGAATGATTTGGGCATCCACTTCTCTGTAGCTTTAGCGCTGAGATGCACTTACATTAGTCCGGTGGAATTTTCAACTACAGCCTGGAATATGAGTTATGTGGATATTGTGGCTAAAAAATATAGCAGAACTTTGTTGGCGACTAAATTATATTTCACTTGCATCACTAGTATCGTCGATAATTTGATATAGGCCTTGTAAACTTTATGCAACCTTGAATCTTGTGATCATAATTAGTGCATCTCAAACAAGCCAGTACCAAGGGGAAAGGGTGGTCAGATGCTCCTACCCATGAAAAGTAGAATTCTTAAAAATAGTATAGAACGTCAATAACATTCTTTTTTTTTATTTACATACTCATGTGTGCTTTGTGCGTGCGAAAATTCGTGTCGTTTGGACACAAAATGTGTGGCAAAATTTCCTTATGCTTGCCGACTTATGGCTCTTATTTTGTTAAATTAATTTTAGACAAGCTTGACAAAAAATATATGACAAAATATGGCAATCCAAGGCACAGAACCAAAACATCAATGTACTAGCTATCACAACAATTCGCACTCCACGTCTCGCTTTGACATCATCAATGTAATTATCACAACAATTCGCACTCCACGTCTCGCTTTGACATCGTCCAGGCACCCATTTGACTAAGAAACTACAGATCCAACAAGGGCCGACAAAAATTGGCCCCGATGGATCGCACACGATACAGTGCACCCTCCAACAAAAGAAAAACAAAAGAAAAATGAACGCAGTGACAAACAAAACAACAGAATCGCCAAACCGAGAGCTACATGATGGAGCAGCCGGTTGGATCGCCGGCCGTGTACTCGTGGCGGACGACGGTCGCAGCGTACGGCGCCGGAGGGTAGTACTCGTACGAGTACGACGACGGCTGCTGCTGGTGGTACTGATCGGCCGCCACCGGCGAGTAGCCGGCCGCGCTGTAACTGCTGTACCCGCCATAGGCGGCGGCGTCCCCGCGTGCGCCCGCGTCGGCGGCCTGCGCAGAGTGGTAGCCCCCTCCGGCGGCACCGCTGGCGCTCGCGTAGCCGCGGCCCGCCTGCAGGGTGCGCAGCTCGACGATGTCGGCGTGGCCCACCTTCCGCCGCAGCCTGCTGGTGAGGTGGTTGGAGTCGACGCCTTCGCCGACCACCCGCAGCAGGTTCCGCCCCTCCCCCGCCAGCGTCACCGACTCCACTCCTGCTCGAATCCGTCACAGACGCATTGAGAAGTTGCAGAGGAGTCTCGTCAAGAACAGAGGAATTTGTATTTGTATATGGGGGGTGCTGCGTACCATCGATTGCGGCCGCGATCTTCATGGCCTTGGAGTGCTGGCCCTTGTCGGAGCTCGCCTGCATCCTGATCACCATCTCCGTCTGCAACAACACCACGCACAATCCGATCAAACTGCCGTAGATTCCCACATAAAATTTGAAAAAAATGTTGCAGGTAAACAGAACCCGTATGTTGCAGGTAAACAGAACCCGTACCCTCATATTGTCGCCGGAGACTAGATCCTCAGCTGAGTGTGGGCTAAGCAATGGACCAGGAGCGGTTTATCAGTTTATGGGTGAGCAGCGCGCGTTTGTTCGCTTTATATATTGGAGCAGTGGCAGTAATGTATGCCGTACGGCCAAAGATTCCAACCAGTCGAGTTTCATGGCAACTACGCGTGCCCCACCTCCGTAGTCCATCCAATTCTTTTTTACCGTAGATTCGCGGCAAAGCATCCAAGTGACCAGCGAACACGGCGTGGCGATTTGTATATTGCGACTGATTAGATCAGCACGTCACTTAATTCTACTGCCAACAGACTTGCTACGGTCGAAGCCTCGAAGGGCGATAAATCTCGGACGTTAAACGCAGGGATTCACTGTGATCGGCGGTGGAGACTGGTTTGAGCTACCGACCTGTTGGTATTTTAATTTTCTTCTAAGACGGGGACCAGTTAGCACTCGACAGTGTAGGTGATACCAAGTGACCAACTTAAACAAATTCCACAGGAAGGTTGGAAGTAGTTGCCACTTTGTCGTTCTAGTCAAACCAAAACTTAATGGACCACCAATGATGTGCTCCACAAGCCTTCAAAGCTTCTTCTTATGCCGACTAGATGACGCTGTTATGCCCAATGGCTTAAAATCCAAACTGGCCGAGATGTGAGGGCAACATATAAGGGCATCTTCATTGCTGACCCATAAATGAACATGGCAAATGTCTGTTTTTATGTCCGGAGGTGGTCCGTGAACATGATACGAGAGAGAGAGAGAGAGAGAGAGAGAGAGAGAGAGAGAGAGAGAGAGAGAGAGAGAGAGAGAGAGAGAGAGAGAGAGAGAGAGAGAGAGAGAGAGAGAGAGAGAGAGAGAGAGAGAGAGAGAGAGAGAGAGAGAGAGAGAGAGAGAGAGTCATTGAAGGCTATCCACGAAATAATCCAGTTGGGGGGGGGATAAAGAGTAGATAGGGGCCATGGATGTGGTGAGATATTATGATGTGGTGTCGAGTTGAGAGGAAAGAGAGAGGAGAGGGGGAACATGCATGTGAAGAGAGAAAAGAGACAAGGATCACGCGGGAGGCTTTGTGTTGGTCAAGTGCATGTCCGACTCCGGCAAAGCCCCTCACGTTTGTTGCTAGGATGCCAGAATCCGTATGTCCGAACTGCTAAACGGACATATAGGGGTCTCCGTTGAATGACAAAACTGGTCCGACCACTGCGATCTAGATATATAGTGGAGGTTTGAGGGTCCGCTTTGGAGATGCCCCAAAACTATAGGACAACGCTAACGCCCACACGTGTGATGGAAGCGAAACCCGTCCACACGCCCTATAACATATATACTGCGCCACGTCACCATATGCATGCATGTGAGAATCTTTTTGGATTTTCAGTTTTTAAAATGTTTTATCTCTTAAATAAAAAATTTGATTGAAGATCCGTTTTCATCATTAAATCCGTCGCGACGAGATCTTTGAAACTAGATCTCATATCAATATATTTCGACGATTTTTTTTGGGTTAAAAGTTGCCATGTCTATTGAATATGAATTGCCATGGTGTTTACACTAGAGTTGCTATGATATGTTTCAGTTATTTTCTTATACATTTAAAAATAAATTCTGACATTTATAAAACAGGGAATTAAGAAACTAGACTTGCCATGAATCATAAACTAAAATTGCCATGATACATGCACTTAAAATTTCCATGGTTCATACAAAAAACAATTTTCATGGTCAAAGTACTGCAGTTGCCATCATCAAAATACTAAAATTGACATGCTTTACAAACTGAAATTGCCACATGGCAACTTTAGTTTAAGCACTATGACAAATACAGTGTAAACATCATGACAACTTTTGGGCAAAACTTTTTTAGTCGAAACATATCAACATGGAGTCTAGTTTTGAAGATCTCGTCAAGACAAATTTAATGATAAAAAACGGATTTTTAATTCGATTTTCCAATCAGGAGATAAAACATTTTTAAGCCAAAAACCAAAAAGATTCCTGCTGATGTCATCTGTTTATATGTGGCAAAATGAGTGATAAAGGAGGCGAGTGAGCGATGTGCAAGATGCCACACGTGTGGGCGTTAGTTTTTTCGAAACTATATCTTTGCCAAAAAATAATATAAAACTGTATTTGAGAGGTTGTATTACCAGAAACTTGTAGGCCTATAAGATCGAATCTGATATAGCCTAATCTGAGTGGGATTCTTAGTTTTGTGCGCAAAGTCAACGGTGCACTCTTGGGCTACCGGCTTGTGGCCCAATGGGCCGACGATAGTGGCACGCCACCACTCTTTGTGCTCCATATATTAGAATAAACAATATCCAATGAATTAGAGGTAGAAAAAGTCCATTTTACTATCCTAAAGAAATTTGGTGGTTCATATAACCCCCCGATCTTTCTTTCTGCTTCCTTACCCCCCTAAACAATCCAATACTGGCCAAAAACCGTCCCTGGCTGGTTTTACCGTGACTGGGTGCTGACAAGGACACAATCAAAGTGGTATTTGACCTGCGGGTGGGTCCTCCTCATCTAGAGTTTACTAGCATAATGAATAATATTTAATTTCTTTTCAACTCTTTGTCCAAGAACAACACCAACAACATAAACTAGCATCACACATAATTTCAAAAGGCAAGTTTCAATCAGGTGGTTGAACTATAGATGCAGAAGTTAAGACTTTCTTAAGTGTTTCAAAGGCTTCTACACAATCATCATCAAAGACAAATGGAACATCCTTTTGTAAAATATTTATAAGATGTGATGCCCGGATAATTAAGCTATAGTAAACCTCCGCTAATGATGCCACGTCACCTCGGTTACTGTTGATAAACTCGCGTTAGTTCAAAATGATTCAAATTCAAATTTTAATTAAAGGCAAACAACAAAAGTTTTCAAAAATCAAAACTATAATGTTCTTAACGCGACAAATGAATGATGGATAATATTGGAGAAGAAATAACATCTTTATAAAATAATTAAATACTCTAAAGTGATTAAAACAACAACAAAACAATTAATTATACTCCTATTATATTTTATAAAATACTAAACTATTTTAGCTAGGTGCCAAAGTTATTATGGCAGTGGTATAATTAATTTTACTATTTTAGGTGCCAGCTGAATGTTTTACAAAAGTAAAGCAATTTGAAAAATAAAATTTAACCAGAAAAGAAAAATAAGAAAAGGGAAGAGACTAAAAAAAAGTAAAAGGGGGAAGCCCCAGGCCAACTGGGCCACCCGGCCCAACTCCCACCCTGGCCCGACCGGCCCACCCCGCTCCCCATATCCCCTATCGGTCGAAACCCTAGCTACCCACGGTTCCACTCCCCCCACTCGCTCGCTCCCCCCACTTCCCCCCGATTTCTGGATCGGGGCAAACCGCCCCGACCCCATCGTCCCTGACTCTGTCGCCCCTTTGCCGTCGCCGGCGTCGCTCGATGCCCTAACGCCCCGTCCTCGGCCTCCTCCCCCTTCTGGATCTGGGCGCCCATGGCGCCCGAACGCCGTCGTCGGAGCCACCGCACCGGACGCCATCGCCTATGTCCACCCAGCCGCCGGATCTCATCGCCCCGCCGCACGTCGTCGCCGTCCTCCTCCCCACGGGTCGCCCCCGAGCCCACTGCCATGCCCATCCCGCTCCCCTGTGAGCCGCCACCTCCCTCCCCCTCTCCTCCTCTGTGCGTGCGTGTCGCCGTCACCGCGCGCTCGGCGCCCTGCTCCGTCGTTGCGACGCACGACCGCGCGCGCGCCCCTGCCGCGCCGCCCGCACCCGCGCCTGGAGCTCATTCCGCCGTGGCCTCCCCCGTCGTTGCACCCGCCTCCACCTGGCCGCGCCCGCGCTTTGCCGGAGCGCGCTGGCACCCGCGCCCGCCAACCTTCCTGTGCGCGCTCACTCCCCTCGCCCTGCCCCCGCCGTCCCGCTGCGCCCGTCGCCGCCTGCACGTGTGGCCACAGCACCTCGCCCGTCCGCCTCGCCCGCTTGCACGGCGATGTCGCTCGCCGGCGCACGCGCGCCGACGGCTCCGGTCCCCTCCGCCCCGTCGCCCTGTTCCGGCCGGCGCTCGTGCGGCCCCTGGCCGCCGGCGCCCGCGCCCGGCTCTGCCGCGTCACCTCGGCGGGTTACACCCGCGCCCTGGGGCTCCGCCCCATTTCGCCAGCGCCCCTGCGCCCCCATGCCCGTAACCCATTCGCCCGTTAGGCCCCTAGGGCCAATGACATGTGGGGCCCGACCCCTGAATGTTTTTATAAAATAAAAATAAAAATAAGTAAAGATGAATTAATAAAATATATAATTAATTAATTAGTGAATTAATTAAGTTAATTAATCTGATTGACTTGTTAGTTTAATTAAACAGTAATTAGATTAACTAAACCCTAGTTACCTAAACAGAGTATGACAGGTGGGTCCCATTGGACCCACACGTTAGTTTGATGAGTCAACACCTCTGTTGACTGCTGACGTCATGATGACGTCAACATGCACTATTTTGAATAATGTTGAATTAAATTAATTAAATAAATTCAAAAAAATGATTTAAAACTTTAGAAAATCATATAAAATAAAGCGTAGCTCAGATGAAAATACTTTCTACATGAAAGTTGCTCAGAACGATGAGATGAATCCGGATACGCAACCCATTCGTCCACCACATATCCCTAGCATAGCAAATGTGCAACAATCCCCCTCCGGTTCGTCTGTCCGAAGACGTCAAACACCGGGAATACTTTCCTGGATGTTTTCCCCCTTCGTCAGTAGCACCTACTACTACGTTAGGTCACCTCTAGCACCGCGTAATGCCATGTTACACTTTGTGATGCTTTGATTGATCTGTTATTTATTGTGTTCCCCCTCCGTTACTTCTTTCCAGTAGACCCCGAGACTGCCGGAGACCTCCAGTTCGACTACGGTGTTGACGACCCTTCCTTCTTGCCAGAGTAATCAGGCATGCCCCCCCTTGATCACCAGATATTGCCTATTCTTCTCTATACTGCTTGCATTAGAGTAGTGTAGCATGTTACTGCTTTCCGTTAATCCTATCCTGATGCATATCCTGTCCTTGCTACTACTGTTGTTACCTTTACCTGCAATCCTACATGCTTAGTATAGGATGCTAGTATTCCATCTGTGGCCCTACATTCTTGTCCGTCTGCTGTGCTATACTATTGGGCTATGATCACTCGGGAGGTGATCACGGGTATATACCATTACTTTATACATGATACATGTGGTGACTAAAGTCGGGTCGGCTCGTGGAGCACCCGCGAGTGATTCACGGGTTGGGGGGCTGAAAGGACCTTTGTCCCGACGACCCTCTGGGTGAATCTTTGTGGCGGAGCGACAGGGCAGGTTGAGACCACCTAGGAGAGAGGTGGGCCTAACCTTGGTCGACGTCTGCGGTTACTTCATAATAACACGCTTAACGAGATCTTGGTATTTGATCTTTGTTGGGTCGTTGACCTTATACGCACTAACCGCCACGTGGGACAAGATATGGGCAACTGGCGTTGTGGTATTAGCCGAAGCTCTTTTTGACGTCAGCGACTGAGCGGCGCACGTCGGATTGGACTGGAACGCCTACTCTTGTATAAGGGAGGCTAGGTCTGCTTCCGGCCGCGTACGCAACATGCAGGTGTGCAATGGGTGATGGGCCCAGACCCCTGCGCGCATAGGATTTAGACCGGCGTGCTGACCTCTCTGTGTTGATCTCCCGAGGCCAGACATGACCTAGGAAAGTGTGCCCGGCCAGAGGGATCGAGCGTGTCAGGAAATGTGGTGCACCCCTGCAGGGAAGTTTATCTATTCGAATAGCCGTGATCTTCGGTAACAGGACGGCTTGGAGTTGTACCTTGACCTTATGACAACTAGAACCGGATACTTAATAAAACACACCCTTCCAAGTGCCAGATATAACCCGGTGATCGCTCTCTAACAGGGCAACAAGGAGGGGATCACCGGGTCGGATTATGCTATGCGATGATACTTGGTGAACTTACCATCTACTCTCTTCTACATGCTGCAAGATGGAGGCTGCCAGAAGCTTAGTCTTCGATTGGACTAGCTTTCCCCCTCTTATTCTGGCATTCTGCAGTTCAGTCCACCGATATTGCCTCTTTACACATATACCCATGCATATGTAGTGTCGATCCTTGCTTGCGAGTACTTTGGATGAGTACTCACGGTTGCTTTCTCCCCCTTTTCCCCCTTTCCTTTCTTCCTGGTTGTCGCAACCAGATGTTGGAGCCCAGGAGCCAGACGCCATCACCGACGACGACTCCTACTACACTGGAGGTGCCTACTACTACGTGCAGCCCGCTGACGACGACCAAGAGTAGTTAGGAGGATCCTAGGCAGGAGGCCTGCGCCTCTTTCAATCTGTATCCCAGTTTGTGCTAGCCTTCTTAAGGCAAACTTGTTTAACTTATGTCTGTACTCAGATATTGTTGTTTCCGCTGACTCGTCTATGATCGAGCACTTGTATTCGAGCCCTCGAGGCCCCTGGCTTGTATGACTTATTTATGTTTTAGAGTTGTGTTGTGATATCTTCCCGTGAGTCCCTGATCTTGATCGTACACGTTTGCGTGCATGATTAGTGTACGATTGATTCGGGGGCGTCACAAGTTGGTATCAGAGCCGACTGCGTGTAGGAATCCCCTTCCACACTCCTTGGCCGAAGTCGAGTCTAGACATTGCAAAACTTTTACTAACATGGCTGTGCGGCTTACGGGCCCACGTCGCCATTGGGTGGTATTAGGATCTTTTATTTCTCGACCTATACTCTGGGACTCTGATCTCTCTTCTATTCTGGTTACATGATTTTCTAAAATCTAACTTTAGGTTCTCCAAAACACTTTCTCCCAGAGAGCCCTTCAGTCTAGATGATCGCCAACTGCACCTGAAGATTTCAAAGTTACTCTCCGATACTCTCTCGAGACTTTGTGCCCGTTGCTTTTGCAATTCCCTACCACCGAAATATCCCTATGTATAAATAAACACACTTGTCGTTCTTACTTTTATTCCCAGTTGATCTTGTTATTACAAGATCACTTGAAATCCTCTCTATTGTTCTGAGAATATTTTGTGCCTACTGCCTTGCAGTTCCTTTCCACTTGAATACCCCTACGGATAATTCCTCTCTCTTATCGAGTATCTACTCATTCCCAGTTGTTTATGTGTTTCGCAAGACTTTGAAATACCATTCGATCTTTCGAAAATCCTGAGCAGCCTGTTGCTCTTGAAATTCTTGCTTGCTTGCACTATGGTTAATCCCATAAGTCTTGTAATTTTATTGGCATCCCTTGTCTTTATCATTTTAAGTCCATTGATTCAATATGTTGAGGATGCTCGCATTCCTCAGTCGAATCCTAGAATTCACCCTTCCGGCTCAGATGTCATGTTGAACAGGAGCTGGTTCTCTACTAATCAATTACCGTCGATTGTATCCCTAAGCCTACTCAACTTATCCATCCTTGATCAGAGTGTTTGCTTCTGATGTCTTGATTTGGAACTCACAATTTCTTTGCATTTGAGCTTTGAATTAGTCAGTTGTTTTGACATTCCGATCGCCTTGCTTTCTTTCTTCTTGTGGTTGAGTACCGATGCTCACATACGATCCCTTGAGGACCACCAGAACCTTTATTGGATTTTATTCGATGACGTCCTTCATATTCAATAACTTTGTGAGTCTTTTCTCGGATACATAATGCCTTTGGTAAATTATATCCTCTGCTTTGTCAACCATGCTCTGCTATCGAGCTTGTGTTATTTACTCCTGGAGTTTGTGGTATATGTTCCTAAGAGGCCCTGATGGGTTGGACATATGCCTTCTCAAATCTGTGTGAACCCGGAAACTACTACGGGTCATACTCTACTAGTGTTATGTCAGATAAAATTTCAACACACAGCTTCGTTGAAGGCGAGAAGTGAATGAAAGGTTATGCATTAAAGAAGTGGGAGTCGACCTTGAACTTTGTGTTCATGCCCATGGACGCGATGTATATCCTATCATGGAAGCTTCTTGTAATAATAACTATCTCCTTGATAACTATCATATGGTATCTGTGAATTGATCCTTTGCAACCGTGGTGCCGACCATGATTGTTCTTCTTTGATCCCATTTCTCGGACAATTTAAAACATTTGTCTTCTATAGATCAATGTGTCTGCCCGACCTCTATTATGATCTACCTTCGAGTATTACCCCTGGTATCTCGAGGATATCATGCCATTGCTCTACATCTTATGAATTTTTGAAGAAGTACTACCTTTCCTTGTCGCTGTCACTTCATGGGTGCTGGGTTGTTTGTCAACCCAAAACACCGACAAGTGAATCGGTTTCGCACTTCGAATCAATAACTCTACGTAATTTTCGTTGCTTATGAGTTTATTAATCTTTAAAATCATTCCTAACCTGATCGGCTATATCATTATCGTGCAAAATTTTATCTACGCCACCTGGTCCTTCTTCCTGAAGCACAACTTTTGACGATGAGCCAAGCTTACGTCGATCTTCCTCGTCTTATCATTTCGCCTTGAACATCAAGCTTGATTCCGAGTGTGTGTCGTATCCGTGGTTCCAATGACCCTTTGCTTCACCATTGATTTTTCTTGATGCCGTCGCTGTTCGATTGCTTCTTCGTGAAATCTCTCGACAATTGTGTCATGATCATCATCAACATTTTGAGCTCTTCTAGGATATCAATTGAATTCATGAAGAGAAATACCATCCTTGCCCTCGATGATTTATATTATCATCTACCACTTTATTGCCTCCCGTTCAACACAAACTTGTTCGTGTTTCGTGTTATACCTTGAGATCCATGCTATCCAACAATTGTTCTTCTTTACCTTGGAGTATTACCATCTTTTATGTCAATAATGCCGTGAGAATTTCACCACCTCTTATGCATTCTTGGTACAAGTGATACTTCCTGCCATCTCCGATCATTCCTTGGTTCCCGTGTTGTTTCTAACCGGAAAACCGACAATTGAACTATGCTGTGCGACTTCAAAATTCTAGCAACCCTATTGCTTTGAAGTTAATGGTCAATATTTCATTCTTAGACCATTGGTTATCGAATCACCATTCTAACATTGATCGTGCTACCTAGGCCCATATTTCGGGTGCACCTTTCAACCAATGTTTAACTGTGTATGTTTTCCTCGAGCATACCTCATTATATCATTTGATCTGACAAATGTTATCTCCTTGTTCACATAAGTGTGGAAATCCATCTTTTGAAAATCTCAATGAATTGTCGCTGAGTCAATCAAGCACCTCCTCACCTCTTCTCGATTTAGTGATGAACTCTTGTTTCGGAACTCGCTCTCATAGTTCATTTCCCGAGAATCTTACATTGTCATCTTGTCAATTCGTGTTGTACCTTTTCTTCTCAGGCATCCTAAGTCGGAGGTATCCTGACACCAATCGGATCTGAACCTCGGTCAGATATGATGGTTGGAACATATTTCCAAGAGTTATAACATTGGTCTTTATATGACTCGGTAAGGTGATGTCATTCCTAGCACACCTGACTGGAGGACCTATTGTTACAGTTTCCTTTTTAGCAAGCTTAGCGGTTCATCCATGAGGAAATCGTAAGACTTATTTTATAAGTTGTTCCTGATGAATCCTTTGTGTATGCAAAGTCCGACCTTTGCTTGAATACCATGTCAATGCTACATTGAAGCATGTATGTGGTACTCCTATCATCAATAAGAACATTTGAAGCACAATGTTAAATTTTTCTTATCAGTTATCCAAACACCGTTGTATGGGTACATATCATGATTCTTCTTATCCCTTTTATCTGAATGGTCATGCCTTTGGTCTCGTGTCATGGATATCATTCTCTACTTGTCCTTGGTAAGGATATACCCTTGAAATATGTGTTTAAACACATTTTCCCTTCCATTGTTCTGTTTAAACCTGATAATCACTTTTCCTTTCCATTGGTTTGTTCAAACATTCTTGTGATCTATATAATATAAGCAGTAATATATACCTGCTTATGTAAACACCTCGTTGAACCACTATGTCAGAAAGACCCTGTTACTTTTGTTGATGACATTCTGGTAACCACCGATGGATGAGAACTTTGCCTACTGGTCCGCCTCGTTCAACGAGCAGGAAAATGGTTCTCTTTGTCCCTCGCCCTTGGAACCTATGTTGTTGCCGACATGACCGTCAGACTATCCTCTAACATGCCTTGCTTACATGATCATGCAAGATGTCACTGACCTTCCTACTTTTAACCACATGGTGGGCCCATAACCCAAGTTTCACAGGATCGAAACCTGACTCTTCTGCACACCCCCTGTTCGCAAGGTTGTTCCCCGCGCGTGGCCTCATATGTAATTCCTGGACCACCTTCCTAGTGATCTATTCTGGTATCAAACACAAAACTTACCCCATTGCTCCGGACCCCCCTTTTACACTTTGTTTCAAGCTTCGAATGATTGCCTACCCGCTTGAAACTTCTCATGGTACTTTCTTACTTTGCTCTCGATATTTTGTTAAGTTTTAGTTTGAGAGTTACTTTCTACCACCTTCCCCGATGTTAGCTACCAGATAGTCAACCTTGCAGAGGTTCGTTCTCTCGGAATACCCCTTTTCTTCTTTCGTAAGTATGATGGAATTCCCGAAGAAAGGATGCCGACTTCATCATGATGGCTGGAAGCAGAGTAATGAAGACATCAATGTAATGGATCGATCTCTTCGAGAAGAGCAGCCAAGATCGAGAAGATCCGTTAGGATTTTGTAACCAGACCTTTCACCCTTACTCCCCTCTTAAATCTCGGGACGAGATTTCTTGTAGTGGAGAAGAATTGTGACGCCCGGATAATTAAGCTACAGTAAACCTCCGCTAATGATGCCACGCCACCTCGGTTACTGTTGATATACTCGCGTTAGTTCAAAATGATTCAAATTCAAATTTTAATTAAAGGCAAACAACAAAAGTTTTCAAAAGTCAAAACTATAATGTTCTTAATGCGACAAATGAATCATGGATAATATTGGAGAAGAAATAACATCTTTATAAAATAATTAAATACCCTAAAGTGATTAAAACAAAAACAATACAATTAATTATACTCCTATTATATTTTATAAAATACTAAACTATTTTAGCTAGGTGCCAAAGTTATTATGGCAGTGGTATAATTAATTTTACTATTTTAGGTGCTAGCTGAATGTTTTACAAAACTAAAGCAATTTGAAAAATAAAATTTAAACAGAAAAGAAAAATAAGTAAAGGGAAGAGACTAAAAAAAAGTAAAAGGGGGAAGCCCCAGGCCAACTGGGCCACCCGGCCCAACTCCCACCCTGGCCCGACCGGCCCACCCCGCTCCCCATATCCCCTATCGGTCGAAACCCTAGCTACCCATGGTTCCACTCCCCCACTCTATCGCTCCCCCACTTCCCCACGATTTCTGGATCGGGGCAAACCGCCCCGACCCCATCGTCCCTGACTCCGTCGCCCCTTTGCCATCGCCGGCGTTGCTCGATGCCCCGAGGCCCCGTCCTCGGCCTCCTCCCCATTCTGGATCTGGGCGCCCACGGCGCCCGAACGCTGTCGTCGGAGCCACCGCACCGGACGCCATCACCTACGTCCACCCACCCGCCGGATCTTGTCGCCCCGCCGCACGTCATCGCCGTCCTCCTCCCCACGGGTCGCCCCCGAGCCCACTTCCATGCCCCTCTCGCTCCCCTGTGAGCCGCCACCTCCCTCCTCCCTCTCCTCCTCTGTGCGTGCGTGTCGCCGTCACCGCGCGCTCGGCGCCCTGCTCCGTCGTTGCGACGCACGGCCGCGCGCGAGCCCGTGCTGCGTCGCCCGCACCCGCGTCCGGAGCTCACTCCGCTGTGGCCTCCCCTGTCGCTGCACCCGCCTCCACCTGGCCGCGCCGGCTCCGCCCGACCACGCCTGCGCTCTGCCGGAGCGCGCTGGCACCCGCGCCCGCCAACCTCCCTGTGCGCGCTCGCTCCCCTCGCCCTGCCCCCGCCGTCCCGCTGCGCCCGTTGCCGCCTGCAAGTGCGGCCACAACACCTCGCCCATCCGCCCCGCCCGCCTGCGCGGCGATGTCGCTCGCCGGCGCACGCGCGCCCACGGCTCCGGTCCCCTCCGCCCCGTTCCGGCCGGCGCTCGTGCGGCCCCTGGCCCCCGGAGCCCGCGCCCGGCTCTGCCGCGTCACCTCGGTGGGTTACGCCCGCACCCTGGGGCTCCGCCCCGTTTCGCCAGCGCCCCTGCGCCCCCATGCCCATAACCCATTCGCCCGTTAGGCCCCCAGGGCCAATGACATGTGGGGCCCGGCCCCAGAACATTTTTATAAAATAAAAATAAAAATAAGTAAGAATGAATTAATAAAATTTATAATTAATTAATTAATTAATTAATCTTATTTAATTAATCTGATTGACTTGTTAGTTTAATTAAACAGTAATTAGTTTAACTAAACCCTAGTTACCTAGACAGAGTATGACAGGTGGGTCCCACTGGACCCACACATTAGTTTAACTAGTCAACACCTCTGTTGACTGCCGACGTCATGCCGACGTCATGATGACGTCAGCATGCACTATTCTGTATAATGTTGAATTAAATTAATTAAATAAATTCTAAAAATGATTTAAAACTTTAGAAAATCATATAGAATAAACCGTAGCTCAGATGAAAATACTTTCTACATGAAAGTTGCTCAGAACGACGAGAAGAATACAGATACGCAACCCGTTTGTCCACCACATATACCTAGAATAGCAAACGTACAACAATCCCCCTCCAGTTCGTGTGTCCGAAAACGTCAAACACCGGGAATACTTTTCCGGATGTTTTCCCCCTTCGTCAGTAGCACCTACTACTACGTTAGGCCACATCTAGCACCGCGTAATTCCATGTTACACTTTGTGATGCTTTGATTGCTCTGTTATTTATTGTGTTCCCCCTCCGTTACTTCTTTTCGGTAGACCCTGAGACTGCCGGCGACCCCCAGTTTGACTATGGTGTTGACGACCCTTCCTTCTTGCCAGAGCAATCAGGCAAGCACCCCCCTTGATCACCAGATATCGTCTACTCTTCTCTATACTGTTTGCATTAGAGTAGTGTAGCATGTTACTGCTTTGTGTTAATCCTATCCTGATGCATAGCCTGTCCTTGCTACTACTGTTGTTACCTTTACCTTCAATCCTACATGCTTAATATATGATGCTAGTATTCCATTTGTGGCCCTACATTCTTGTCCGTCTGCTGTGCTATACTATCGGGCTATGATCACTCGGTAGGTGATCACGGGTATATACCATTACTTTATACATGATACATGTGGTGACTAAAGTCGGGTCGGCTAGTGGAGCACCCGCGAGTGATTCACGGATTAGGGGGCTGAAAGGACCTTTGTCCCAACGGCCCTCTGGGTGAATATTTGTGGCGGAGCGACAGGGTAGGTTGAGACCACCTAGGAGAGAGGTGGACCTGGCCCTAGTCGGCGTCCGCGGTTACTTCATAATAACACGCTTAACGAGATCTTGGTATTTGATCTTTGTTGGGCCGTTGACCTTATACGCACTAACCGCCACGTGGGACAAGATATGGGCAACCGACGTCGTGGTATCAGCCGAAGCTCTTTTTGACGTCAGCGACTGAGCGGCACGCGCAGGATTGGACTGGAACGCCTACTCTTGTATAAGGAAGGCTAGGTCTGCTTCCGGCCACGTACGCAACGTGCATGTGTGCAATTGGCGATGGGCCCAGACCCCTGCGCGCATAGGATTTAGACCGGCGTGCTGACCTCTCTGTTGAGCCTAGGTGGGGCTGCAACGTGTTGATCTCCCGAGGCCAGACATGGCCTAGGAAAGTGTGCCCGGCGAGAGGGATCGAGCGTGTTGGGAAATGTGGTGCACCCCTGCAGGGAAGTTTATCTATTCGACTAGCCGCGATCTTCGGTAACAGGACGGCTTGGAGTTGTACCTTGACCTTATGACAACTAGAACCGGAAACTTAATAAAACACACCCTTCCAAGTGCCAGATATAACCCGGTGATCGCTCTCTAACAGGGCAATGAGGAGGGGATCGCCGGGTAGGATTATGCTATGCGATGATACTTGGTGAACTTACCATCTACTCTCTTCTACATGCTACAAGATGGAGTCTGCCAGAAGCGTAGTCTTCGATAGGACTAGCTTTCCCCCTCTTATTCTGGTCTTCTGCAGTTCAGTCCACCGATATTGCCTCTTTACACATATACCCATGCATATGTAGTGTAGATCCTTGCTTGCGAGTACTTTGGATGAGTACTCATGGTTGCTTTCTCCCCCCTTTCCCCCCTTTCCTTTCTTCCTGTTTGTCGCAACCAGATGTTGGAGCCCAGGAGCCAGACGCCACCGTCGACGGCGACTCCTACTACACCGGAGGTGCCTACTACTACGTGCAGCTCGCTGACGATGACCAAGAGTAGTTAGGAGGATCCCAGGCAGGAGGCCTGCGCCTCTTTCGATCTGCATCCCAGTTTGTGCTACCCTTCTTAAGGCAAACTTGTTTAACTTATGTCTGTACTCAGATATTGTTGCTTCCGCTGACTCGTCTATGATCGAGCACTTGTATTCGAGCCCTCGAGGCCCCTGGCTTGTATTATGATGCTTGTATGACTTATTTATGTTTTAGAGTTGTGTTGTGATATCTTCCCGTGAGTACCTGATCTTGATCGTACACGTTTGCGTGCATGATTAGTGTACAATTGATTCGGGGGCGTCACATAAGAGGCCTAGAAATTTTAGAGAAGTCTTTAATAAACCTCCTATAGAAACCAGCATGACCAAGAAAACTACGAATACCTTTAATATCTTTAGGACATGTAATTTTATCAATTGCATCAACTTTAGCTTTATCCACCTCAATACCTCGTCAAAATGTTTATGCCCCAAGACAATACCTTCATTAACCATAAAGTGGCACTTCTCCCAATTCAAGACAATATTAGTTTGCTCACATCTCTGCAAGACTCGGTCAAGGTTGATTAAGCAATCATCAAAAGAAGTTTCGTAAACGAAAAAATCATCCATGAAAACCTCAACAATCTTTTCACAAAAATCAGAGAATATAGCAGTCATACATCTTTGAAAGGCAGCAGGTGCATTACATAAACCAAAAGACATACATCTATAAGCATAAGTTCCAAGAGGACAAGTAAAGGTGGATTTCTCTTGATCAGGTTGTGAAACAGGTATATGAGAAAAACCAGAATATCCATCAAGAAAACAAAAGTGCGTATGTGCTTAGATAGTCTTTCTAGCATTTGATCAATAAAAGGCAGAGGGTAATGATCTTTTCTAGTAGCTTTATTTAACTTTCTAAAATCAATTACCATTCTATAGCCAGTGACAATTCTTTGTGGAATAAGTTCATTTTTATCATTAGGAACAACAGTAATGATCTTTTCTAGTAGCTTTATTTAACTTTCTAAAATCAATTACCATTCTATAGCCAGTCACAAGTCTTTCTAGCATTTGATCAATAAAAGGCAGAGGGTAATGATCTTTTCTAGTAGCTTTATTTAACTTTCTAAAATTAATTACCATTCTATAGCCAGTGACAATTCTTTATGTAATAAGTTCATTTTTATCATTAGGAACAACAGTAATACCTCCCTTCTTAGGGACACAATGAACGGGACTTACCCATCTACTATCAGCTATGGGATAGATTATACCTGCTTCCAGAAGCTTTAATATTTCAGCTCTTACCACTTATTTCATCAACAACGGGTTTAGCATCAGGTTCCATATTAATCTTGTGCTGACAGGGAGTGTGACTAATGCCTTTAAGATCATCAAGAGTATACCCAATAGCAGCTCGGTGCTTCTTTAGAATTTTCAATAATTTTTCTTCTTCATGTTCTGAAAGGTTAGCACTAATGATGTCTACTACGCAACCTTCTTGTAGACTCGTGTTGGGCCTCCAAGCGCAGAGTTTTGTAGGACAGTAGCAAATTTCCCTCAAGTGGATGACCTAAGGTTTATCAATCCGTGGGAGGCATAGGATGAAGATGGTCTCTCTCAAACAACCTGCAACCAAATAACAAAGAGTCTCTTGTGTCCCCAACACACCAAATACAATGGTAAATTGTATAGGTGCACTAGTTCGACGAAGAGATGGTGATACAAGTGTAATATGGATGGTAGATATAGGTTTTTGTAATCTGAAAATATGAAAACAGCAAGGTAACTAGTAGTAGAAGTGAGCGAAAACGGTATTGCAATGCTTGAAAACAAGGCCTAGGTTTCATACTTTCACTAGTGCAAGTTCTCTCAACAGTGATAACATAATTAGATCATATGGCAATCCCTCAATGTGCGACAAAAGTCACTCCAAAGTTCCTATCACGGAGAACGTAAGATGAAAATTGCTTGTAGGGTACGAAACCATCTCAAAGTTACAATCAATCCATTGAGCTATTCCTATAAGTTTCACAAACAACCCTAGAGTTCGTAGTAAATTAACACCATATGACACACATCAATCAACCCTAATGTCACCTAGATACTCCAATGTCACCACAAGTATCCGTGGGTCAATTATACGATATGCATCAAACAACTCAAATTCATAATATTCGATCCAACATAAAGAATCTCAATGAGTGCCCCAAGATTTCTACCGGAGAAACAAGGACGAAAACGTGCATCAACCCCTATGCATAGATTACTCCAATGTCACCTCAGGAATCCGCGACTTGAGTGCCAAAACATACATCAAGTGAATCAATAGAACACCCCATTGTAACCACATGTATCCCACGCAAGACATACATCAAGTGTTCTCAAATCCATAATAGTATTCAATCCGATAATAGTGAAACCTCAAAGGCAAAAATCAATTCATCACAAGAAGATAGAGGGGGATAAAAACCATATGATTCAACTATAGTAACAAAAGCTCGCGGTACATCAAGATCATGCCAAATCAAGAACACGAGAGAGAGAGAGAGAGAGAGAGAGAGAGAGAGAGAGAGAGAGAGAGAGAGAGAGAGAGATCAAACACATAGCTATTGGTACATAACCTGAACCCCGAGGGTGAACTACTCCTTCCTCATCATGGATACCGCTGGGATGATGAAGATGGCCACCGGTGATGGTTTCCACCTCCGGCAGGGTGCCAGAATGGGCTCCCGATTGGTTTTTCATGGCTACAGAGGCTTGCGACAACGAAAATTCCGATCTAGGTTTATTTCTGTAGGTTTTGGGATTTATAGGAGGATTTGGCATCGGGGACAAGTCAAGGGGGCCCACGAGGCAATGACAAGGCAAGGGGGCGCGCCTCCACCCTTGTGGTTGCCTCGGGACTCCTCTCCGATATCTTTTTGTTCCAGTATTTTTTATATTTTCCAAAAATATTCTCCGTAAATTTTTAGCTCGTTCCAAGAAATTTTATTTCTGCACAAAAAATGACACCACGGTAGTCCTGCTGAAAACATCGTCAGTACGGGTTAGTTCTAATCAAATCATACCAAAATCATATAAAATTATTGTAAATATGGCATGAATACTTCATAAATTATAGATACGTTGGAGACGTATCAACTAATAATAACAGGATATATCTTTTTCTCATCAAGATAATCATATTTCAAAGTGTCAGAAAATTGTTTTAATTCAAACACAGGATCACCTTTAGGTGGAGAAGGACATCCTAGAGTTTCAATAGGCAAATCGTGTTTAAGCAGAGGTTGTTGTTCAAAGAATATTTTATCTATTTCATTTCTTTCACGCAAGTGCATATCATTTTCATGGTCAAGCAAATATTGTTCTAGTGGATCAGTAGAAGGCATGACAATAGAAGTAAGACCAATTGTTTCATCCTTATTAGGTAATTCTTTATCACGAGGTTGTCTACTAAACTTAGAGAAATTAAATTCATGAGACTCATCACAACACTAACAATTTGTTTATGACAATCTATAGTAGCATTGACAGTGTTCAAGAAATGTCTACCAAAGATAATGGGACAAAAGTCATCTTGTGGGGAACCAAGAACTAGAAAATCAGTAGGATATTTTATTTTCCCACATAAGACTTTAACATCTATAACAATCCCAAGTGGTGTGATGGTGGCTCTATTAGCAAGTTTAATAGTAACATCTATGTCTTCTATTTCAGCGGGTGCTATATCGTTCATAATTTCTTGGTACAAGGTAAAAGGAATAGCACTCATACTAGCACCTAAATCACATAAACCATGATACCAATGATCTCCTATTTTAACTGAGACAATGGGCATGCCAACAACATGTCTATGTTTATCTTTTTCATCGGGTTTGGCAATTCTAGCAGCTTCAGCATAGAAGTAAATAACAATGCCCATCAATATTTTCCACCGGGAGATCTTTAACCATGGCAACATTAGGTTCTACTTTGATTTGTTCAGATGGTCTAGGTGCTTTGATATTACTTTTGCGAACCATAGTTGAAACCTTAGCATGTTCCTTTATCCTCACAGGGAAAAGTGTTTTTTCAATATAAGCAGTAGGCACAACTGGATCAACATTGTAGATGATAGTTCCATCTTTAGCTATTATCGGTTCTCTAATTTCTTATTTAGTAGGGGGGTGATATTTAAACCACTTCTCCTTAGGGAGATCATCATGAGTAGAAAATGATTTACAAAAAGAGGCCACTATCTCAGAGTTAAGTCCATATTTAGTGCTAAACTTGTGAAAAGCATCGGTATTCATAAAAGATTTAACACAATCAAACTCAAGCTTAAAACCTGACTCTTTACCTTCATAGAGTTCCCAATATTTAGAGTTGCGTTCAATTCTTTATAAAAGATCCCATCTGAATTCAATGGTTTTCTTCATAAAAGAACCAATACAAGAAGTATCGAGCATGGATTGATCATCACGAGAAAGCCGAGCATAAAAGTTCTGAATAATAATTTCTCTCAAGAGATCATGATTGGGGCATGAATATAACATTGACTTAAGCCTCCCCCAAGCTAGAGCGATACTTTCTCCTTCACGAGGCCAAAAATTATATATGTAATTCTGATCACGATGAAGTAGATGCATATGATAATTTTTTTGGTGAAATTCCAGTTTCAGTCGATTCTAGTTCCAAGATTCAATATCATCGCATAGACTATACCATGTCAATGCTTTTCCCTTAAAAGATAAAGGCAGAACCTTCTGCTTAGCTTCATCTCCGGATAAACCTACATGCTTAAATAATCCACAAATTTCATCCACATATATCAGGTGCATATCAGGATGTTCAGTTCCATCTCCTGCATTAGGATTAGGTAGCAGTTGTTCTATCATACCCGAAGGAATTTCATAACCAATATTTTCAGTAGGAGTATTAGATTGAGGGGAAACTAATTGTGGTTCCGTTCGAGGTGAAGATACCCCGAACAAACCCCTTAAATGATGGTTTTTCATCATAGCAAGTGACAATAAATTTCAGCATGTAGTAATAATTTTTCTTTACCAATTTCCACTTACCAAGGGCGTTTCACTCTCCCCGGCAATGGTGCCAGAAAAGAGTCTTGATGAGCCACAAGTATAGGGGATCAATCATAGTCCTTTGATAAGTAAGAGTGTCGAACCCAACGAGGAGCAGAAGGAAATGACAAGTCATTTTCAGCAAGGTAATTTTTGCAAGCACTGAAATTGTCGGTAACAGGTAGTTTGATAGCGAGATAATTTGTAATGAGCAAGTAACGGTAAATAAAGTGCAACAAGGTGCCCAATCCTTTTATGGCAAAGGACATGCCAAAATGGTCTCTTATAATAAGCTAAGTGTTCTTGAGGGTACACGGGAATTTCATCTAGTCACTTTCATCATGTTGGTTTGGTTCGTGTTCGCTACTTTGATAATTTGATATGTGGGTGGACCGGTGCTTGGTGCTGTTATTACTTGAACAAACCTCCCACTTATGACTAACCCCTTCGCAAGCATCCGCAACTACGAGAAAACTATTAAGTTGAAATCTAACCATAACATTAAGCATTCGGATCCAAATCGGTCCCTTGCGAAGTAGCAGATAAACTAGGGTTTAGGTTTCTGTCACTCTAGCAACCCATCATCTAATAACTACTCCACAATGCATTCCCTTAGGCCCGAAGATGGTGAAGTGCCATGTAGTCGACGTTCACATGACACCACTAAGGGAATCACAACATACATATCATCAAAATACTGAACACATATCAAGTTCACGTGATTACTTGCAACAAGATTTCTCCCGTGACCTCAAGAATGAAAGTAACAACTCACAAATGATAATCATGCTCAAGATTAGAGGGGTATTAAATAGCATAATTGATCTGAACATATAATCTTCCACCAAATAAACCATATAGTAATCAACTACAAGATGTAATCAACACTACTAGTGACCCACAGGTACCAATCTGAGGTTTCGGTACAAAGATTGAACACAAGAGATGAACTAGGGTTTGAGAGGAGATGGTGCTGTTGAATATGTTGATGGAGATTGGCCTCCCAAAGATATTGAAAATCATTTTGTCGAGACGTTGACAGGAAAATCGCACCTCTCAAAATGTATTCATCTCTTTTTTAATCTTTGAGATCTAGCACCTCTACAAATCTTTGCTTCCCTATGCAAAGGGCCCTTCTATTTACTTTTATGTTATTTACTTTTATTGTTGATTCACCACCTTCTCATTTGAGGCACCAATTTGGAGAGCGCTATTGTCATTCTTATGCATTGAGTCTAGTTAATGTTGGATGTGACCATGATTGATCTCTTCTACCATGAATTACAATGTTTAGTCGTTGCTTGAACTTCAGAGGTGCTCTGCATTTATGTTTTGCCGTCTCAAAAAGGCCTAGCGAGATACCATGTTATTATATTGTATTACGATTGTTTTGACAAATTGTTGGCATCTTAGATATCTTATTATTTCACACTAGTTGGTTATGTTATTGTCATGAGTAAATGTGAGACCTAAGTGTTATCATTCACATGGTTAATAAAGAATGGTAGATTCCATTCAACTGGTAGGTCAAGCCCTTACCCATAACACTTATCCAAAATGGGCTATCCGAAAGAGGAGATCCGTAATTCCACTATCAATATGGGTAGGCTGCTATATCTAGAAAGAGAAGATGAAATGTTTTGGATTATTAGGAAAAGTACTTACCTTATTACTCAGCTAGGCACTTACAAACCTATTTATTCATGATATTTGATGAACTAACCATGTATCAACACTTAGGTATATGCATGCAAAAGATCATGATCTTTTGCATGGTTTACAAACACTTAGGTCTACGTATCAACACCAATGAGAACAAAAGAGTTTGTGAAAGTTTCTATCACTTTTAGTTGGTCAACTAAAGTGCTTGAGGACAAGCAAGGAGTTAATCTTAGGGGAATTGAACGTGTTGGGGAACATAGCATGCAATTTCAAAAATTTTCCTACGATCACGCAAGATCTATCTAGGAGATGCATAGCAACGAGAGGGGGAGAGTGTGTACACGTACCCTCATAGAACGAAAGCGGAAGCGTTAGGTTAACGCGGTTGATGTAGTTGAACGTCTTCACGATCCAACCGATCTAGTACTGAACCTACGACACCTCTGAGTTCAGCACACGTTTAGCTCGATGATGTCCCTCAAACTCTTGATCCAGCAGAGGGTCGAGGGAAAGTTTCTTTCTCATCGGAGAAGAAAAGTGAGGAGAGGGAGAGGGCGAGGGAAAGAGGAAAGGGGCTTGCCCCCTTCACCCTTGTCCAATTTGGATTCCCTTGGGTGGGGGGCACCACCCTGCGGGCTCCCCTCTCTTTCTCCCCTATGGCCCATGAAGGCCCATTACTTCCCCGAGGGATTCCGGCAACCCCTCGGTACTCTGATAAATACCTCTCAACCATTTCAAGACTCCTCATCATGTCCGTGATCTCATCTGGGACTCCAAACAATCTTCGGTCACCAAAACATATAAATCATAATACAAATCATCATCGAACGTTAAGCGTGCGGACCCTACAGGTTTGAGAACTATGTAGACATGACCGAGACACATCTCCGATCAATAACCAACAGTGGAACCTGGATGCTCATATTGGTTCCTAGATATTCTACGAAGATCTTTATCGGTCAAACCGCAATAACATACGTTATTCCCTTTGTCATTGGTATGTTACTTGCCCGAGATTCGATCGTCGGTATCATCATACCTAGTTTAATCTTGTTACCAACAAGTCTCTTTACGCGTTCCATAATGCATCATCTCGTAACTAACTCATTAAGCACATTGCTTGCAAGGTTTATAGTGATATGCATTATCGAGAGGGCCCAGAGATACCTCTCCGATAGTCGGAGTGACAAATCCTAATCTTGATCTATGCCAACCCAACAAACACCTTCGGAGACACCTGTAGAGCATCTTTATAATCACCTAGTTACGTTGTGACGTTTGATAGCACACAAGGTGTTCCTCCGGTATTCAGGAGTTGCATAATCTCATAGTCAGAGGAATATGTATAAGTCATGAAGAAAGCAATAGCAATAAAACTTAACGATCATTATTCTAAGCTAACGAATGGGTCTTGTCCATCACATCATTCTCTAATGATGTGATCTCGTTCATCAAATGACAACAATGGTCAGGAAACTTTAACCATGTTTGATTAACGAGCTAGTCAAGTAGAGGCATACTAGGGACACTCTGTTTTGTCTATGTATTCACACATGTACTAAGTTTTCGGTTAATACAATTCTAGCATGAATAATAAACATTTATCATGATATAAGGAAATATAAATAACAACTTTATTATTGCCTCTAGGGCATAGTTCCTTCAGTCTCCCACTTGCACTAGAGTCAATAATCTAGATTACATAGTAATGATTCTAACACCCATGGAGTCTTGGTGCTGATCATGTTTTGCTCGTGGAAGAGGCTTAGTGAAAGGGTCTGCAACATTCAGATCCATATGTATTTTGAAAATATCTATGTCTCCCTCCTTGACTTGATCGCGGATGGAGTTGAAGCATCTCTTGATGTGTTTGGTTCTCTTGTGAAATCTGGATTCCTTCGCTAAGGCAATTGCTCAAGTATTGTCACAAAAGAGTTTCATTGGACCCGATGCACTAGGTATTACACCTAGACCGGATATGAACTCCTTCATCTAGACTCCTTCATTTGCTGATTCTGAAGCAGCTATGTACTCGGCTTCACATGTAGATCCCGCCACGGCGCTCTACTTGGAACTGCACCAACTGACAGCTCCACCATTCAATATATACGTATCCGGTTTGTGACTTAGAGTCATCCAGATCAGTGTCAAAGCTTGCATCGACGTAACCATTTACGACAAGCTCTTTGTCACCTCCATAAACGAGAAACATGTCCATAGTCCTTTTCAAGTATTTCAGGATGTTCTTGACCGCTGCCCAGTGATCTACTCCTGGATTACTTTGGCACCTCCCTGCTAAACTTATAGCAAGGCACACATCAGGTCTGGTACACAACATTGCATACATGATAGAACCTATGGATGAGGCATAGGGAATGACTTTCATTTTCTCTCTATCTTCTACAGTGGTCGGGCATTGAGTCTGACTCAACTTCACACCTTGTAACACAGGCAAGAACACTTTCTTTGACTGATTGATGAGCCACAAGTATATGGGATCTATCGTCGTCCTTTCGATAAGTAAGAGTGTCGAACCCAACGAGGAGCAGAAGGAAATGATAAGCGGTTTTCAGCAAGGTATTCTCTGCAAGCACTGAACTTGTAGGTAACATATAGTTTTGTGATAAGATAATTTGTAACGAGCAACAAGTAACAAAAGTAAATAAAGTGCAGCAAGGTGGCCCAATCCTTTTTGAAGCAAAGGACAAGCCTGGACAAACTCTTATATAGAGAAAAGCGCTCCCGAGGACACATGGGAATTATCGTCAAGCTAGTTTTCATCACGTTCATATGATTCCCGTTCGGCACTTCGATGATTTGATATGTGGGTGGACCAGTGCTTGGGTGCTGTCCTTACTTGGACAAGCATCCCACTTATGATTAACCTGTCGCGACCGGTTTTCCGGACATTAATTTCCAGAAAATGGCCGTCGAGCTCATCAGCCCCAGGATTACTGTTAGCTGATGAGGCATCAGCTTGATACAGAAATTCAAGCGAGAGTACAAAGTATGTAGTATAAGACCATTGTGGCCTATGAGTACATCAAATGGTTTCTAGTGGTTGAGGGCGGAAGTGGTTTGTGGATCACCATGGTCTATGGGACTCCATTTCCTACGGAAACAGCTAACGAGGTTAACTCCTATCTTCGTGAGGCTGCTATCACCGCTGCTTAAGTTCCGGAACTGTCTTCGCAACGCTCCTCTCCAAGCAAGCAATCTGGCAAAGACAATAGCCAGGGACAAGCTAGTGAGTACTTTGAATGTACTCGCAAACATTAAGAACATAGGTATAATATCACAATGATATGCTGAAAAATATTTTATGCTCATGACGTTAGTCACAAAAGATAAATAAATTTCAGATGCGTGCGAGCATGTTACTTACGAATAAGTAATGACATAGTAGTATTACAGTTTAAAAAGAAAACAACAAGCATGCCACAGTCGGGCGTCTTAGCGACACCACAGAAAGGGCTTTAAAAGAAATGCCACAGTCGGGCGTCTTAGCGACACCACAGAAAGGGCTTTAAAAGAAATGCCACAGTCGGGCGTCTTAGCGACACCACAGAAAGAGTTTAAAAGAAATGCCACAGTCGGGCGTCTTAGCGACACCATAGAAAGGGCTTTAAAAGAAATGCCATAGTCAGGCGTCTTAGCGACACCACAGAAAGGGCTTTAAAAGAAATGCCACAGTCGGGCGTCTTAGCGACACCACAGAAAGGGCTTTAAAAGAAATGCCACAGTCGAGCGTCTTAGCGACACCACAGAAAGGGCTTTAAAAGAAATGCCACAGTCGGGCGTCTTAGCGACACCACAGAAAGGGCTTTAAAAGAAAAGACAGTGACTATCCTGGAGGTAGAACCATCCCAGGGATATTCGATAATATCACTAATATACAGGTTAGTCCACAGCATAATAACCATAATCCTCACAAGTCTCAATTCAAGTTCCCAGTTCTGGGTTAACAGTTTTCCTCCGAAGACCGATACTAAGACCGACACTCGACCCATCCCAGGCTGTAATCCATAACTAAGGACACGGCTATTCGAATAGGTTTAATCTCTGCAGAGGGTGTACTTTTTACCCACGAGTATCGGATTTCTTTAGTCCATCGAGACTAATTCCGTCTACGGCCTTTTTGTTCAAAACACACCTAACTTGCACACACCAGCTTAACTCCTCGGTGTCTGGAATCACCCATGACACTTGTTAAGTAAAACTCTAAGTGGGGAGGCTACAACCTCGCATAGCATGGGATCAAATTTATATCGCGCGCTCTAAGGGGTGGCCTCCCCTCTCGGTCCCAACCGGAAACACCCATGCCCCCGGACCAGGTGGCCTGTCTACCGTTTACAACCGGTACCTTCCACCCTGGCCTCTCTGTACGGTGTGTGCTTGAAAGGGGTTGACGACTTACTGAACCGTACCCTACCTGTGGCAGGGACAAGTGTTAGTCCAAGGCAAGTATGGGGGTTACTGGAACAAGACTTGATCTGTGGTCGGCTCAGGGGGGGTTACAAGTTTTCTGCATGACATGGGTAACAAAATATTTCAACCAACAACTCACACTCGTTACACCTTACCATGCCATACCGGATATAACCGTCCTGACAGGGACCGGCGACAAGCTCACGCCTACCCAAGGCAGAGGCTTTTTCCCGGGTTCCTCTCCGGTATGCATGCAAGGCACATGAGGGTGATTGTCATCACAAGTATGTTCATTCAACAGCAAGGTAAAACACGAGAATGCATCCATGCAAAGGATCATGTCACATGAAATAACAATACTCCGAAATAAGGTGGCGTTATAAATGTGTCAACTAGCACACCAAAATATTATGCCGGGGTTCAGAATGCTTGCCTTCATGGTGTGGAAAGGCAGGGTGCACTCCAAGATTTCTTTTGCAAGTCTCCTTTCCTCTCTCCAAAAATCCTATTTTCAAAAATATGCAAATAACACATATTTCAAAAACAGCACAAAAAAGTTGTTTGGAAAATTTTCAAATAAATCTTAAAATAAACTAGACAATATTTGCGATATGTAGGAAAAAGAATTAATTAATTTGGAGTTATAATTAAAAAGATATGGCCAGTCAAAGTTCTGGTCAAAAACCGATTTAAATAAAATAGAAAAAGAAAAACATTTCAGAGGAGAATACGCTTTCGGAGCGGGGGAAACGTACTGGGGCGGATTACGCCTTCACTTAACCCACGTGGACCGGCGCAGGGTCACTGACAGTGGGTCCAGGGGGCCCACTAGTCAGGTTTGACTAGTCCTTTTCCCCCTCCTTCCTCTGTCCCGAGCGGAGGCGGAGCTCCGGCGATCGTCGCCGGCGACTGGCGGCTCCTCGCGGGGCCCCGAGGGCGGGGATGGATCCTCCACTCCAGGGCGGTCCTCCCGGTGGTCGCCAGGCAGGTGGGGACTGAGCGAGCTGCCGGCGGCGAGCTTCGCGGCGGAGGAGGCTTCGGGGACAGAGTGAAATTTCTCCCGCGGTGAGCCCCGATTGAAATCGAGTAGTGGGAAAGGTTCACGGGATGTAGGAGGTGTTCTTGGTGAAGAGAAATGGGAGGGAGAGGCCCTGGTGGCGCTGGAAGAGCTGGGGCCGTGGCGGCGTCTGTGGTTGCCGGAGATGGGGAAGGAGGCTCCCCCGGGTCGTCTGGCTGCAAAAGGAGGCCCTAGGGGGATGGCTTGAGGTCGCCTATGTGCCCAGATGAGCTCGGGCCTCATTTTATAGGCGAGGCAAGGCGGTTCCACGGCGGCCGTGGATAAGCGCTGCGGCGAACCGACGTTTTGTAGCTTGCAGGCAACGTGGCGTGGCCGGGGATGACGGCAGGAGCTAGCGGACGAGAGGCTACAGCTCCAAGGGCGAGCTGGCGAGCGTAGGTGGCTTGGGCGGCGCTGGCCAGCGCAGGAGCTGCCGGGCGGCGGTGGCGGCTAGCGGTTGGCCTGCCGGGAATGTGGCGAGGGCTGCTGGGTTCGTGGGGTGCAGAAGGGAACACGACGCGCTGGCTACGGTCGGTCACGGGCTGGAGTGAGTGCGGGGCGGGACGCGGCGGCTCGGGCGTGCACGGGACGTGCTCGACGTAATGCCCGGGCACGCTACAGAGCTTGGGTGAGGCTGGCTTTTAGCAGATCTAGGTTAGGAGCAACTGGGAGTCTAGTGGACATGCTGGTTTGATCAGAGGTGCAAGATCATAGTGCAATGTCAAAAGTCATGTCAAAACAGACCATGACCATAAGGTGTTTGACAAAATGCCAAGGGCACTTAGGCATTTCTTGGAGTGGTCAATTCCTCCAGATCAGTGTCTCCTTAGATTCAAGAGAAGGTGGTAAGGTTGGTTTGGCAAAAGGAGAAACTTGTTAGTGCAAGTTTTGCTGAACCTCACTTCTGGACAGGAGCTAGATGGCATCATTTCATGAACCAGAAGTGATCCAATAGGTGCATGCTCCTGGACTTAGGGGTTTTGCAGGGAGAACCATAAGCAAGAGAAAGCACAAGGTCATTGGAGCAAAAATAAATGGGGTTGCAGTAGAAATCACAAGACTGGACCAGAATGGAAAAGAGGTTGGTTCACTCAAAATTTTCAAAGAACAAAACTAAGTTTTTTGCATAAAGTTGAATCATAGGCTATTACCAACATCCCAAAATTTTGGTGGAGGCTAGAAAGAAATATTTAAAAGGGTTGTAGTGCAAAACTGCCCTCTGGACCAGTGAAGAGAATTGATTGTAGAGCTCAAAATAATTTAACAATAAACATAATTTTTATATAAAAGAGGTTTAAAAACATCACCTGACCTCTCCAAATTTTGGTGGGAATTTTAAGTGAATTTATCAAGTGGCTGTAGTTCAAATATGGCCATTTTAACCTTGAAAGCCATTTTCAGGAAAATAAAAATCAAGCAACTTAATTATTTAATTAGTTCTACTGATACAAGAAAAGTTTTTCTTGAGTGGCTAAACAGGCCCAATAACTTATTTTGAAAGGTTTTCATTTAGGGGAAAAACTCCATAATAACAAGGGAGGAAATGGTGAAAAAAAAAATCAAAAGGGAGCTCAAACACCAAAGTTTTAAAACCTGGCAGGAATTTTTAATTCCTCAAAACCAAGGTAAAATTTTTGGGGTGTCACAATACTACCCCCCTTAAGAAAAATCTCGTCCTCGAGATTTGTTAAAAGCTGTTTTAAGAAAATTATATGCAATTAAAATGTGGCTACAGTAAGGGGCAATAAGTGGTGTAAAACCACAGTGAGAAAACTGGTGCTGCGTGGAAAAAATCTACGGTTCGAGACAAAAACGTGAGATTTCTACGTTGGATATAAATTTAGAAAAATTTCTAAATTTAATTATACGCTAGTCGTACCCGAGAGCACAGTGCTCTCTCCGGCTGACGGGTGGACCCAGGGCCCACATTCAGCCTCTTCTTCTTCCTCTGGTTCTCTCTTCTTCCTCTCTCCCGCGCGCTTTCCCGCGCTTTCTCCACCGGCGACGTCTAGCGCGTAGGGCATCTAGGCCGTACTGCGGTAGTGCGCGGCGTGCTTGCTGCCGGGGTAGCGTGCACTCACCTCACGGGCCAGCGTGCTGTCGGCACTGCTCGCGGATTCGACTCCGAGCACCGGCGATCGGGCGACGAGCGGCGTTGGTGGACTTCGCCCACCGAACACCGAGCTCGAGCTATAAAACTGCCGAGGTGTCCCTCTCTTCTTCGTCACACCTGGCCTCGCTTATCCTCCTCCTCCTTCCTCTATTTCTGCTTACAAAAGCTCGGGTGAGGCTCTAATGGCGGAGGCGATGCCGGACTGGTTCGCGATCCTGATATGCGGAGGGCTGGCGACACTGCTAGGGCTCTCCGTGCTCCTGTGCACGATGATTCTCGACGAGCGTTGTGATGCTGCTGCTCGGGTGTTGGCTCTCCACGGTGGTGACGATCACGAGGAGTAGGTGGGGTGTGCCGGGTGCTAACTGTTGTTAGAGGGTGGTTAGCCAGATGTAACACCGTCGCAAAGCTCTTGCAAACAGTGTATGCGCTCGAATGATTGCGGTTGTGAGTCTGCTGTCATTGTGCTGTGTCAAATAAAATAATCCATGTCGTGAGAAGATGCAGATGTAGCAGATCAGGGAAAAGAAATCTCACTCCAGGATTATATGCGGAATAAAACGGTAATGCAATAGAACCACTCATATTAATTGAAACTAAAGATTTACTCATTTCGCACACTCGGTTACCACACAAAAGTTACATCGGATAAATAAAAGTTGCAATAATAAACGTAGCAGCGACATCTATAATGCAAACGGTAACTGGACGGGGTCCCGAGAAAATGTCTCTGGTACTGAGACACACTCTTCTTCTATCGGGGAAAGTGGATTGACCAGTCGATGCACGTGTTTCTCCTGGTCGGGCCTTAGTGTTCCGCCGATGGCGATCTGAGGATTTAAATTTGCAAGGCTCTGGAGATAACCCATCACGCGTTGGGTTAAACGCTCTTGAGCGATGACGTACTGGACAAGGTTTGCCAGGACGGGGTCTTTCTCGATTCGTCCACCGGGAAAAGATGTTACTCCTCCGGGCGCTGCACGGCTCGGGAAGTAATAATACCCTCGTTCGCTGGCATAAGGTACCGCGAATCGAAGGCGAGCAAGCGCTTCGTATGCCGCAGCTTCCACAGCCATTTGTGGGGTTGGCATAGATTTCCCCACGAAGGAGACCTCGGTTGGGTCTTGGTTTGAGTTTACGGGAGGGATGTGCACTGCTGCCCAATATCTCGAGGTGGAAGAGGTGATCCTCGATTTGAACAGCTCGTACAGGGGTGGCTGGGTAGCGCCCATGTTACTGCAGGTAAAATCCCACAATATCTTGACAAAACTACCGGGGGTTGCATCTGGGGTTCTCAGGTAAATGCTGGGGGTCGGCATGGCTAGGAAATGGTTGTGAGGGTGGTGCTCAAGATGAGAGGTGTTTGGCAAGGTCACGCGGTGGCCTCTTTATAGCACTGGAGCTAGGTCATTTTTACCGTGATGAATGGTAAAGAAAACTTCCAGCTCTGCTCCACGGGTCGGGGTCAAACCACAGATTTACACATTTCACTAAAGTGACGTGTTACTGTGGGGGGTTGTCATGGAGGTTTTTGGTAACTGTGCCAGGGAGAGAAATCTTATACTGCGTACTAGCGTATCCAGGCAAGGCTACTATTAAAACAGAGGCACGACAACAAGCAGCGCTTATTTACAAGGCCACGCGATTACAAAGCGAGGGTACACTGGAACTTGATACGATTCGGATGACTTAGTCTACTTCGTTTACATCCATGCGGGCGCGCCTTGTGGAGGTTGAGGTTCCTCCACGGTTCTTGCCGTTGGAATTAACTGGAGTGGGTTGAGGGGCTGCAGGCTCGGGGTAGCGATGATGACCATCTCGGGGATTGTTGGCCACAACCCCGTTGGAGTGTGTCCCCAATATGCGACGAAGCACTTCTGGGGTTATCGCAACACCTTGGCCGATGGCTGGGGTAGGCCTCAGGGGCTCGATCGGGTGTCCAAACAGCACGACTGGGTTGTCGGCGTTGGGCTCGTCCTCTTCTCTTGTTGGGGCTCGACGAACCAGCTCTCCACGAGCTGCGATAAGATCAATGGTGACCTGATAGCACAGTTCCTCTAGTGCACTTACATAGCGCACCAGGTGCAACAATGCAGGATCTGTCTCGTGATCTCCGTTGGCAACTTGGGGTGGTCTACCATACCCTTCTCGCCTGGGGTAGTAGTGGAACGAGCGACAGTTAACTCTGGGCGACAAGTGCCGGAGATGAACTTCTCGAGCAGCTAGTTGGATGGCTTGTGGCTCAAAGGAAGTCGTCCTTCCAGTGAACCTGTAGGGGCGCTCGGGTGCTAGACCCCTACCATAGATGTGTACAGTGGCCCAGAATTGACGGCTTTCACCGCTTAATGGTCCTTGGTACACAACATACTCTGGGGGCTCTTCTAACGCATAGGCTCGACGGGTGAGGTTTGCGAGTATGGTCACAAAACCTCCAAGGTTGGTTGCCGTGGTCTCATTGTGCACGACAGGACCAGGCATTGTGGCTCGGTTTAGGAGAGCGGCTGTGCTGTGCTGGGTTGAGGCTAGCATGCCCTTTTTATAGGAAAAAGGGGCGGAGTCTTCCTTTACACGCTTGCGAGAAAGACTATTTAGGGGGCCGGTCACTGGCGTGTGATTGACGGCTAGGTTGGTAGGTTGGGCACCGACTGCCAAAAGGTGTTGGGTTACTGTGTGGCTATCTTGCATGAGAAGCCTGGTTGGGGTTTGGTTATGGCCTAGCGGGTTGGTCTGCCTAGTTTTATTGACCTGGCTAAGATAGGATTAGCCAATGGCCAGCCTGGCTCTGATACCAAGTTTGTCGCGACCGGTTTTCCGGACATTAATTTCCAGAAAATGGCCGTCGAGCTCATCAGCCCCAGGATTACTGTTAGCTGATGAGGCATCAGCTTGATACAGAAATTCAAGCGAGAGTACAAAGTATGTAGTATAAGACCATTGTGGCCTATGAGTACATCAAATGGTTTCTAGTGGTTGAGGGCGGAAGTGGTTTGTGGATCACCATGGTCTATGGGACTCCATTTCCTACGGAAACAGCTTACGAGGTTAACTCCTATCTTCGCGAGGCTGCTATCACCGCTGCTTAAGTTCCGGAACTATCTTCGCAACGCTCCTCTCCAAGCAAGCCATCTGGCAAAGACAATAGCCAGGGACAAGCTAGTGAGTACTTTGAATGTACTCGCAAACATTAAGAACATAGGTATAATATCACAACGATATGCTGAAAAATATTTTATGCTCATGACGTTAGTCAAAAAAGATAAATAAATTTCAGATGCGTGCGAGCATGTTACTTACGAATAAGTAATGACATAGTAGTATTACAGTTTAAAAAGAAAACAACAAGCATGCCACAGTCGGGCGTCTTAGCGACACCACAGAAAGGGCTTTAAAAGAAATGCCACAGTCGGGCGTCTTAGCGACACCACAGAAAGGGCTTTAAAAGAAATGCCACAGTCGGGCGTCTTAGCGACACCACAGAAAGGGCTTTAAAAGAAATGCCACAGTCGGGCGTCTTAGCGACACCACAGAAAGAGATGTAAAAGAAATGCCACAGTCGGGCGTCTTAGCGACACCACAGAAAGGGCTTTAAAAGAAATGCCACAGTCGGGCGTCTTAGCGACACCACAGAAAGGGCTTTAAAAGAAATGCCACAGTCGGGCGTCTTAGCGACACCACAGAAAGGACTTTAAAAGAAATGCCACAGTCGGGCGTCTTAGCGACACCACAGAAAGGGCTTTAAAAGAAAAGACAGTGAATATCCTGGAGGTAGAACCATCCCAGGGATATTCGATAATATCACTAATATACAGGTTAGTAAACAGAATAATAACCATAATCCTCACAAGTCTCAATTCGAGTTCCCAGTTCTGGGTTAACAGTTTTCCTCCGAAGACCGATACTAAGACCGACACTCGACCCATCCCAGGCTGTAATCCATAACAAAGGACACGGCTATTCGAATAGGTTTAATCTCCGCAGAGGGTGTACTTTTTACCCACGAGTAATGGATTTCTTTAGTCCATCGAGACTAATTCTGTCTACGGCCTTTTTGTTGAAAACACACCTAACTTGCACACACCAACTTAACTCCTCGGTGTCTGGAATCACCCATGACACTTGTTAAGTAAAACTCTAAGTGGGGAGGCTACAACCTCGCATAGCATGGGATCAAATTTATATCGCGCGCTCTATGGGGTGGCCTCCCCTCTTGGTCCCAACCGGAAACACCCATGCCCCCGGACCAGGTGGCCTGTCTACCGGTTACAACCGGTACCTTCCACCCTGGCCTCTCTGTACGGTGTGTGCTTGAAAGGGGTTGACGACTTACTGAACCGTACCCTACCTGTGGCAGGGACAAGTGGTAGTACAAGGCAAGTATGGGGGTTACTGGAACAAGACTTGATCTGTGGTCGGCTCAGGGGGGGTTACAAGTTTTATGCATGACATGGGTAACAAAATATTTCAACCAACAACTCACACTCGTTACACCGTACCATGCCATACCGGATATAACCATCCTGACAGGGACCGGCGACAAGCTCACGCCTACCCAAGGCAAAGGCTTTTTCCCGGGTTCCTCTCCGGTATGCATGCAAGGCACATGAGGGTGATTGTCATCACAAGTATGTTCATTCAACAGCAAGGTAAAGCACGAGAATGCATCCATGCAAAGGATCATGTCACATGAAATAACAATACTCCGAAATAAGGTGGCGTTATAAATGTGTCAACTAGCACACCAAAATATTATGCCGGGGTTCAGAATGCTTGCCTTCATGGTGTGGAAAGGCAGGGTGCACTCCAAGATTTGTTTTTTGCAAGTCTCCTTTCCTCTCTCCAAAAATCCTATTTTCAAAAATATGCAAATAACACATATTTCAAAAACAGCACAAAAAAGTTGTTTGGAAAATTTTCAAATAAATCTTAAAATAAACTAGACAATATTTACGAGATGTAGGAAAAAGAATTAATTAATTTGGAGTTATAATTAAAAAGTTATGGTCAGTCAAAGTTCTGGTCAAAAACTGATTTAAATAAAATAGAAAAAGAAAAACGTTTCAGAGGAGAATACGCTTTCGGAGCGGGGGAAACGTACTAGGGCGGATTACGCCTTCACTTAACCCACGTGGACCGGCGCAGGGTCACTGACAGTGGGTCCAGGGGGCCCACTAGTCAGGTTTGACTAGTCCTTTTTCCCCCTCCTTCCTCTGTCCCGAGCGGAGGCGGAGCTCCGGCGATCGTCGCCGGCGACTGGCGGCTCCTCGTGGGGCCCCGAGGGCGGGGATGGATCCGCCACTCCAGGGCGGTCCTCCCAGTGGTCGCCAGGCAGGTGGGGACTGAGCGAGCTGCCGGCGGTGAGCTTCGCGGTGGAGGAGGCTTCGGGGACAGAGTGAAATTTCTCCCGCGGTGAGCCCCGATTGAAATCGAGTAGTGGGAAAGGTTCACGGGATGGAGGAGGTGTTCTTGGTGAAGAGAAATGGGAGGGAGAGGCCCTGGTGGCGCTGGAAGAGCTGGGGCCGTGGCGGCAGCTGTGGTTGCCGGAGATGGGGAAGGAGGCTCCCCCGGGTCGTCTGGCTGCAAAAGGAGGCCCTAGGGGGATGGCTTGAGGTCGCCTGTGTGCCCAGATGAGATCGGGCCTCATTTTATAGGCGAGGCAAGGCGGTTCCACGGCGGCCGTGGATAAGCTCTCCGACGAACCGACGTTCTGTAGCTTGCAGGCAACGTGGCGTGGCTGGGATGACGGCAGGAGCTAGCGGACGAGAGGCTACAGCTCCAAGGGCGTGCTGGCGAGCGGAGGTGGCTTGGGCGGCGCTGGCCAGCGCAGGAGCTGCCGGGCGGCGGTGGCGGCTAGCGGTTGGCCTGCCGGGAACGTGGCGAGGGCTGCTGGGTTCGTGGGGTGCAGAAGGGAACACGACGCGCTGGCTACGGTCGGTCACGGGCTGGAGTGAGTGCGGGGCGGGACGCGGCGGCTCGGGCGTGCACGGGACGTGCTCGACGTAATGCCACGGCACACTACAGTGCTTGGGTGAGGCTGGCTTTTAGCAGATCTAGGTTAGGAGCAACTGGGAGTCTAGTGGACATGCTGGTTTGATCAGAGGTGCAAGATCATAGTGCAATGTCAAAAGTCATGTCAAAACAGACCATGACCATAAGGTGTTTGACAAAATGCCAAGGGCACTTAGGCATTTCTTGGAGTGGTCAATTCCTCCAGATCAGTGTCTCCTTAGATTCAAGAGAAGGTGGTAAGGTTGGTTTGGCAAAAGGAGAAACTTGTTAGTGCAAGTTTTGCTAAACCTCACTTCTGGACAGGAGCTAGATGGCATCATTTCATGAACCAGAAGTGATCCAATAGGTGCATGCTCCTAGACTTAGGGGTTTTGCAGGGAGAACCATAAGCAGGAGAAAGCACAAGGTCATTGGAGCAAAAATAAATGGGGTTGCAGTAGAAATCACAAGACTGGACCAGAATGGAAAAGAGGTTGGTTCACTCAAAATTTTCAAAGAACAAAACTAAGTTTTTTGCATAAAGTTGAATCATAGGCTATTACCAACATCCCAAAATTTTGGTGGAGGCTAGAAAGAAATATTTAAAAGGGTTGTAGTGCAAAACTGCCCTCTGGACCAGTGAAGAGAAATGATTGTAGAGCTCAAAATAATTTAACAATAAACATAATTTTTATATAAAAGAGGTTTAAAAACATCACCTGACCTCTCCAAATTTTGGCGGGAATTTTAAGTGAATTTATCAAATGGTTGTAGTTCAAATATGGCCATTTTAACCTTGAAAAGCCATTTTTAGGAAAATAAAAATCAAGCAACTTAATTATTTAATTAGTTCTACTGATACAAGAAAAGTTTTTCTTGAGTGGCTAAACAGGCCCAATAACTTATTTTGAAAGGGTTTCATTTAGGGGAAAAACTCCATAATAACAAGGGAGGAAATGGTGAAAAAAATCAAAAGGGAGCTCAAACACCAAAGTTTTAAAACCTGGCAGAAAATTTTAATTCCTCAAAACCAAGGTAAAATTTTTGGGGTGTCACATAACCCCTACTGCAAGCATCCGCATCTACAAAAGAAGTATTAAGGTAAACCTAACCATAGCATGAAACATGTGGATCCAAATCAGCCCCTTACGAAGCAACGCATAAACTAGGGTTTAAGCTTCTGTCACTCTAGCAACCCATCATCTACTTATTACTTCCCAATGCCTTCCTCTAGGCCTAAACAATGGTGAAGTGTCATGTAGCCGACGTTCACATAACACCACTAGAGGAGAGACAACATACATCTCATCAAAATATCGAACGAATACCAAATTCACATGACTACTAATAGCAAGACTTCTCCCATGTCCTCAGGAACAAACGTAACTACTCACAAAGCATATTCATTTTCGTAATCAGAGGGGTATTAATATGCATAAAGGATTTGAACATATGATCTTCCACCAAATAAACCAACTAGCATCAACTACAAGGAGTAATCAACACTACTAGCAACCTACAGGTACCAATCCCAGGCTATGAGACAAGAATTGGATACAAGAGATGAACTAGGGTTTGAGAGGAGATGGTGTTGGTGAAGATGTTGATGGAGATTGGCCCCCTCCCGATGAGAGGAGCATTGGTGATGACGATGGTGATGATTTCCCCCTCCCGGAGGGAAGTGTCCCCGGCAGAACAGCTCCGCTAGAGCCCTATATTGGTTCCGCCAAGGTTCCGCCTCGTGGCGGCGGAGTCTCATCCCGAAAGCTTGCTTATGATATTTCTTCGGGCGAAAGACTTCATATAGCAGAAGATGGCCACCGGAGGGCCAGCAGGGGGCCCACGAGGCAGGGGGCGCGCCTAGGAGGGTAGGGCGCGCCCCCCACCCTCGTGCCTGGTGGGTGGCCCCCCTCTAGTATTTCTTCCGCTCCATATTTTTATTATTTCCAAAAATAACTTCCGTGGAGTTTCAAGACTTTCGGAGTTGTGCAGAATAGGTCTCTAATATTTGCTCCTTTTCCAGCCCAGAATTCCAGCTGCCGGCATTCTCCCTCCTTATGTAAACCTTGTAAAATAAGAGAGAATAGGCATAAGTATTGTGACATAATGTGTAATAATAGCCCATAATGTAATAAATATCGATATAAAAGCATGATGCAAAATGGACGTATCACTGATCCTTTTTGAGCTTCTTCAAAACTTTATCAAGGTATGTGCTTTGTGAAAGTCCAATTAAGCATCTTGATCTATCTCTATAGATCTTGATGCCCAATATATAAGCAGCTTCACCGAGGTCTTTCATTAAAAAAATTCCTATTCAAGTATCCTTTTATGCTATCCAGAAATTCTGTATTATTTCCAATTAACAATATGTCATCCACATATAATATTAGAAATGCTATAGTGCTCCCACTCACTTTCTTGTAAATACAAGCTTCTCCAAAAGTCTGTATGAAACCATATGCTTTGATCACACTATAAAAGCGTATATTCTAACTCCGAGAGGCTTGCACGAGTCCATAAATGGATCACTGGAGTTTGCACACTTTTTTAGTACTTTTAGGATCAACAAAACCTTCTGGTTGCATCATATACGACTCTTCTTTAAGAAATCCATTAAGGAATGCGGTTTTGACATCCATTTGCCAAATTTCATAATCATAAAATGCGGCAATTGCTAACATGATTCAGACGGACTTAAGCATCGCTACGGGTGAGAAAGTCTCATCGTAGTCAACTCCTTCAACTTGTCGAAAACCTTTCGCAACAAGTCGATCTTTGTAGACAGTAACATTATCGTCAGCGTCTGTCTTCTTCTTGAAGATCCATTTATTCTCTATGGCTTGACCATCATCAGGCAAGTCAACCAAAGTCTACACTTTGTTCTCATACATGGATCCCATCTCAGATTTCATGGCCTCAAGCCATTTCGCGGAATCTGTGGCTCATCATCGCTTCCTCATAGTTCATAGGTTCATCATGGTCTAGTAACATGACTTCCAGAACAGGGTTACCGTACCACTCTGGTGCGTACCGTACTCTGGTTGACCTACAAGGTTCAGTAGTTACTTGATCTGAAGTTTCATGATCATCATCATTAACTTCCTCACTAATTGGTGTAGGCATCACTGGAATTGATTTCTGTGATGAACCATTTTCCAATTCGAGAGAAGGTACAACTACCTCATCAAGTACTACTTTCCTCCCACTCACTTCTTTTGAGAGAAACTCCTTCTCTAGAAAGGATCCATTTTTACCAACAAATATCTTGCCTTCGGATCTGTGATAGAAGGTGTACCCAACTGTTTCTTTTGGGTATCCTATGAAGAGACATTTTTCCGATTTGGGTTCGAGCTTATCAGGTTGAAGCTTTTTCACATAAGCATCGCAGCCCCAAACTTTAAGAAATGACAACTTAGGTTTCTTGCCAAACCACAGTTCATATGGTGTTGTCTCAACGGATTTAGATGGTGCCCTATTTAACGTGAATGCAGTCGTCTCTAAATCATAACCCCAAAATGATAGTGGTAAATCGGTAAGATACATCATAGATCGCACCATATCTAATAAAGTACGGTTACGACATTCGGACACACCATTACGCTGTGGTGTTCCAGGCGGCGTGAGTTACGAAACTATTCCACATTGTTTCAAATGAAGACCAAACTCGTAACACAAATATTCATCCCTAAGATCAGATTGTAGAAACTTTATTTTCTTGTTATGATGATTTTCCACTTCACTCTAAAATTCTTTGACCTTTTCAAATGTTTCAGACTTATGTTTCATTAAGTAGATATACCCATATCTGCTCAAATCATCCGTGAAGGTCAGAAAATAACGATACTCGTCGCGAGCCTCAATACTCATCGGACCGCATACATCAATATGTATTATTTCCAATAAGTTAGTGGCTCGCTCCATTGTTCTGGAGAATGGAGTCTTAGTCATATTTCCCATGAGACATGGTTCGCAAGCATCAAGTGATTCATAATCAGGTGATTCCAAAAGCCCATCAACATGGAGTTTCTACATGCGCTTTGCACCAATACGACCTAAACGGTAGTGCCACAAATAAGTTGCACTATCATTATTAACTTTGCATCTTTTGGCTTCAATATTATGAATATGTGTATCACTACGATCGAGATTCAAAAAAAATAGACCACTCATCAAGGGTGCATGACCATAAAATATATTACTCATATAAATAGAACAACATTATTCTCCGATTTAAATGAATAACCGTCTCGCATCAAACAAGATCCAGATATAATGTTCATGCTCAACGCTGGCACCAAATAAAAATTATTCAGGTCTAAAACTAATCCCGATGGTAGATGTAGAGGTAGCATGCCGACGGCGATCACATCGACCTTGGAACCATTTCCAACATGCATCGTCACCTCGTCCTTAGCCAATCTTCGTTTAATCCATAGCCCCTATTTCGAGTTGCAAATATGAGCAACGAAACCAGTATCAATTTCCCAGATGCTACTAAGAGCATTAGTAAGGTACACATCAATAACATGTATATCAAATATACATTTCACTTTGCCATCCTTCTTATCTCCCAAATACTTGGGGCAGTTCCGCTTCCAGTGACTAGTCCCTTTGCAGTAGAAGCACTCAATTTCAGGCTTAGGTCCAGACTTGGCCTTCTTCCCTTGAGCAGCAACTTGCTTGCTATTCTTCTTGAAGTTCCCCTTCTTCCCTTTGCCCTTTTTTTGAAACTAGTGGTCTTGTTAACCATCAACACTTGATGCTCCTTCTTGATTTCTATCCCCGCGGCCTTAAGCATCGCCAAGAGCTTGGGAATTTTCTTTTCCATCCCTTGCATGTTATAGTTCATCATGAAACCTTTATAGCTTGCTGGCAGTGATTGAAGAACTCTGTCACTATCATCGGGAAGATTAACTCCCAGCTGAGTCAAGTGGTTATGGTACCTAGACATTATGAGTATGTGTTCACTGACAGAACTATTCTCCTTCATTTTGCAGCTATAAAACTTGTTGGAGACTTCATATCTCTCAACTCGGGCATTTGCTTGAAATATTAACTTCAGCTCTTGGAACATCTCGTATGCTCCATGATGTCCAAAATGTCTTTGAAGTCCCGATTCTAAGCCGTAAAGCATGGCACACTGAACTATCGAGTAGTCATCAACTTTAGTTTGCCAGATGTTCATAACGTCCGGAGTTGCTCCTGCAGCGGGTCTTGCACGTAGCGGTGCTTCTAGGACGTAATTCTTCTATGCAACAATGAGGATAATCCTCAAGTTACGGACCCAGTCCGTGTAGTTGCTACCATCATCTTTTAACTTAGCTTTCTCTAGGAACGCATTAAAATTCAAGGGAACAGTAGCACGCGCCATTGATCTACAACAACATAGATATGCAAAAACTATCAGGACTAAGTTCATGATAAATTTAAGTTCAATTAATCATATTACTTAAGAACTCCAAGTTAGATAGACATCCCTCTAGTCATCTAAATGATCATGAGATCCATATCAACTAAACCATGTCCGATCATCACGTGAGATGGAGTAGTTTTCAATGGTGAACATCTCTATGTTGATCATATCTACTATATGATTCACGTTAGACATTTCGGTCTTAGTGTTCCGAGGCCATATTGATGACCCACAAGTATAGGGGATCTATCTAGTCCTTTTGATAATTAAGAGTGTCGAACCCAATGAGGACCAGAAGGAAATGATAAGTGGGTTTCATCAAGGTATTCTCTGCAAGCACTGAAATTATCGGTAACAGATAGTTTTGTGATAAGGTAATTTGTAACGGGTAACAAGTAATGAAAGTAAATAAAGTGCAACAAGATGGCCCAATCCTTTTTGTAGCAAAGGACAAGCCTGCACAAACTCTTATATAGAGAAAAGCGCCCCCGAGGACACATGGGAATTATCGTCAAGCTAGTTTTCATCACGTTCATATGATTCACGTTCATTACTTTGATAATTTGGTATGTGGGTGGACCAATGCTTGTGTGCTGTCCTTTCTTGGACAAGCATCCCACTTATGATTAACCCCTATTGCAAGCATCCGCAACTACAAAAGAAGTATTAAGGTAAACCTAAGCATAGCATGAAACATATGGATCCAAATCAGCCCCTTACGAAGCAACTCATAAACTAGGGTTTAAGCTTCTGTCACTCTAGCAACCCATCATCTACTTATTACTTCCCAATGCCTTCCTCTAGGCCCAAACAATGGTGAAGTGTCATGTAGTCGACGTTCACATAACATCACTAGAGGAAAGACAACATACATCTCATCAAAATATCGAACGAATACCAAATTCACATGACTACTAATAGCAAGACTTCTCCCATGTCCTCAAGAACAAACGTAACTACTCACAAATCATATTCATGTTCTTTATCAAAGGGGTATTAATATGCATAATAGATCTGAACATATGATCTTCCACCAAATAAGCCAACTAGCATCAACTACAAGGAGTAATCAACACTACTAGCAACCTACAGGTACCAATCTGAGGCTTTGGGACAAAGATTGGATACAAGAGGTGAACTAGGGTTTGAGAGGAGATGGTGCTGGTGAAGATGTTGATGGAGATTGACCCCCTCCCGATGAGAGGATCATTGGTGATGATGATGGCGATGATTTCCCCCTCCTAGAGAGAAGTTTCCCCCGGCAGAACAGCTCCGTTGGAGCCCTAGATTGGTTCCGCCAAGGTTACGCCTCGTGGCGGCGGAGTTTCTTCCCGAAAGCTTGCTTATGATTTTTTTCAGGGTAGATGGCTTCATATAGTAGAAGATGGGCACCGGAGGCCTGCCAGGGGGCCCACGAGGCAGGGGGCGCGCCCCCGGGGGGGGGGGTTGGGCTAGCCCCCACCCTCCTGTCCAGGGTGTGGGCCCCCTCTGGTACTTTCTTTCTCCAGTATTTTTTATTAATTCAAAAATTGACCTTCGTGAAGTTTCAGGAATTTTGGAGCTGTGTAGAATAGGTCTCTAATATTTGCTCCTTTTCCATCCCAGAATTCCAGCTGCCGGCATTCTCCCTCTTTATGTAAACCTTGTAAAATAAGAGAGAAAGGGCATAAGTATTGTGACATAACGTGTAATAACAGCCCATAATGCAATAAATATCGATATAAAAACATGATGCAAAATGGACGTATCAACTCCCCCAAGCTTAGACCTCGCTTGTCCTCAAGCGGAAGCCGATAATGATAAATATGTCCACATGTTTAGAGATAGAGGTGTCGATAAAATAAAATACGGACATGAGAGCATCATGATCATTCTTTTAACAACAACATATTTGAATATTGTCATATGATTTCTTATGCTCAAGTAATAATCTATTCACAACGTCAAGTATGAATCAGAAACTTCATTGAGAACCAACAAACTATAATCTCAGTCAATGAGGCAATTGCAATTTATCATAACATTAGAAAGAGTCAATATAAGAGCTTTTCAGCAAGTCCACATACTCAACTATCATTTAGTCTTTCACAATTGCTAACACTCATGCAATACTTGTGGTTACAGAGTTTTAATCGGACACAGAGGAAGATAGGGGCTTATAGTTTCGCCTCCCAACCATTTTACCTCAAGGGTAATGTCAATAATAATAATTCATGCTAACTTACATCCAATTATATATATATATATATATATATATATATATATCAGGATCTTTCCAACACAGTGTGCTTGCCAAAAGATAAAATGTAAAAAGGAAAGATGAAGATCACCATGACTCTTGCATAAGGGTAGAAGATAAAAGTAAAATATAGGCCCTTCGTAGAGAGAAGCAGAGTTTGTCATGTGCTTTTGGTTGGATGCACGAAATCTTAATGCAAAAGAACGTCACTTTATATTGCCACTTGTGATGTGGACCTTTATTATGCAGTCCATCGCTTTTATTTCTTCCACATCACAAGATCGTATAAAGCTTATTTTCTCCACACTGGTAAGTCATACATATTTAGAGAGCAACTTTTATTGCATGCAACAATGACAACTTACTTGAAGGATCTTACTCAATCCATAGGTAGATATGGTGTACTCTCATGGAAAAACTGGGTTTAAGGGTATTCGGAAGCACAAGTAGTATCTCTACTTGGTGCAAAGAATTTGGCTAGCATGAGTGGGAAAGGCAAGATCAACATGTTGGATGATCCATGACTATATACTTTATTTCGGATATAAGAAAACATAACCCATTACGTTGTCTTCCTTGTCCAACATCAACTCTTTCACATGTCATATTTTAATGAGTGCTCTCAATCATAAAAGATGTCCAAGATAGTATATTTATATGTGAAACCTCTCTTTCTTTATTACTTCCTATTAATTGCAACGATGGCCAAAACTAAATTTGTCAACTCTCAACAACTTTTAATCATCATACTCTTTATATGTGAAGTCATTACTCTCCATAGGATCAATATGATCTCTTTATTTCTTTTTATTCTTTCTTTTTCTTTTCTTTTATTCCCTCACAATCATAACAAGGTAATCAAGCCCTTGAGTCAACACTAATCTTTATTATATATAGCTTATGGACTCGATTACATAGAAGGATCATAAAGCAAAACTCAAAACTCAAAGCTAAATCATACTAAAACTTTATTCTACTAGATCAAGATATTACCAAAAGGATCAAACTAAGAAAAACGGTAAAGATAGGAGTGTGATGGTGATACGATACCGGGGCACCTCCCCCAGGCTTGGCAGTTGCCAAGGGGAGTGCCCATACCCATGTGATTATATCTCTTTTGCTAGTGAAGGAGATGGAGGTGATGATGGATATTCGCACATCGAGCGTAGGAGGTCCTCCAATTTGCGGATAATGCCCTTGAGTGCGATGATATGCTCCTTCAACAAAATATTTTCACGTGTGAGATACTTGTTTTGTATACGAGCTAATTCGATCATCTTAAAAGCTTCGATCTCAGTTGGGGTAAGAAGATTGTGATCAAGTTGGAGGATGTCTTCTGCTGCCGGAACTTGGTCCTCCATGGCCTTCTTGATCCCTTCATCCTTGTTGATCTCCATGGGTTCTTCCCTCTTCAGCTCTATCTTCATTAGCCAAGCATCGCTGTCACCATTGTTGGAGGAGGAGGACGACATGATGCCTGACCTTCAAAACCCTGACAAGAAACAGCTCGAAACAAGAACAGAGGATAATTGCGTGATACGGTGGTCAAAACCTTCGGGAGATTATATAATGAATTTTTACCGACCAAAAGAAGTATCGTGCAAGAAAACGGAATCCGGAGAGCGCACTGGGTGCCCATGAGGCAGGGGGCGCGCCCAGGGGGGGTAGGGCGCGCCTCCCACCCTCATGGAAGCCTCATGTCCTTCCCGAACTGCTTCTTATTTTCCTATTTTCTTAAATATTCCAAAACGGAGAAAAATTGCCATTAGAACTGTTTTGGAGTCGGTTTACTTACCGTAGCACATACCTATTCCTTTTCGGAGTCTGAAACGTTCTGGAAAGTGTCCCTTATGTATTCCTCCGGGGTTACGGTTTCAATAACATTAGTTTCAATATTTATAGGATTACCTGAGATATAATGTTTGATTCTTTGACCGTTCACCACCTTCGGATTTGTGCCTTCGAAGTTGTTGATTTTTATGGCACCGGAACGATAGACCTCCTCGATAACGTAAGGACCTTCCCATTTAGAGAGAAGTTTTCCTGCAAAGAATCTTAAACGAGAGTTGAATAGCAACACATAATCACCTACATTAGACTCACGCTTTTGTATCCTTTTGTCATGCCATCTTTTGGCTTTTTCTTTAAACAGTTTGGCATTCTCATAGGCCTGGGTTCTCCATTCATCAAATGAGCTAATGTCAAATAACCTCTCCTCACTGGCACGTTTGAAATCATAATTGAGCTCTTTAATGGCCCAATATGCCTTATGTTCTAGTTCGAGAGGTAAGTGACATGCTTTTCCATAAACTATTTTATACGGAGACATACCCATAGGATTTTTATATGCAGTTCTATAGGCCCATAATGCATCATCAAGTTTCTTGGACCAATTCTTTCCAGATCTATTAACACTCTTTTTGTAACGCCCGGATAATTAAGCTACAGTAATTCCCTCCTAATGGTGCCATGGCATCACATTTAATTTGCTAAACCTCACTTTGATCCAAACCCAGTTCAAATTCAAATTTTAAAATGAAGTCAAATTATTATTTCTTCAAACGGTAAAACAAAAATGTTCGATGAGTTACAAAAATTCACTAAGTATTTAGCTTTTAGAAGCCAACATCATTTGACATGATTAAATGCTCCTAATCTGTTCAAAATAGTGCCAATAACAATTTAGTTGACCTGTTCAATTTCAAAAAAATAATATTTAAACTTTACAAAAGCTCTGAAACTTTGTTTGTGCGTCACCGCACCATTGTGCATGATTTGTGTGACAAGTTTAGTATTGAACAAAATTCATACTAGCTAAGAATAATACAAAACAGAATAGAAAATGCAAATAGTAAAATAAAAAGAGAACCAACTCCTACTGTGGTAGTGGGCTCTAGTTCAACAGTGCCCGGTCCAGCCCATCAAGAGACCTCCTTCTTCCTCCTGTTCACCCCTCGCACCGCGGACACAGGGAGCCCGTCCGTGGCGAGGATCGCCATGTGCCGGCAATCGAGCACACCCCGACGACCTATAAAGCCTCCGTCGTTGTGGACAAACCCTAGCGCCTCGGTTTTTTTCCTTCCCCTTCTCATTTTCCTCTTCCACGAGCAAGGCCGAACCATCGCCGCCAGTGTTGAGCACGCCCACGCGGCAACCGAACCCCCTTCGCCTTGCCGACGTGTCCACAAGCTTCGCCATCGTCCTCCTCGTCTTCTGGTGCCACCCGTTGGAGTTGGGAGCCTCTGCATCGACCCCATCTTCTACCTTCGGCCGCCTCGATCGCCGCCGTCGTTACGCCGCCGTCGGACCTCCCCGAGCCAACTCGTGCACCTCTACAGGACCATGGTGAGCACGCGGATCTTCGCCCTCGCTCTCTAGATGGATTCCATGCCCGTATTGTAACCGTCGTCGTCCTGAATCTAGCCACCGCCGTTCATGGCGCCGCCGCGGCCACCGGGTGCTAAGCTCGTGTTCGAGCTCCCTGGCGTGTTCGGCAATGGCCCAGGCACCCAACGCGACCACCCGCGGATCGTGCCTTGCTCCACGGCCTTGGGTGTGTCCGTGCCCGAGCTCCGGCCGCCGTCACTGCCGTCGGGTTACCTCACCTCTGCTCGAACTGCCACCACCACCACCGTGCTCACTGCGTCGCCCGCATCTTGTAGGAGCAAGCCTCGGTCCAAATAGTCGCCATGGCCGCGCCGGAGTTCTTCATCCGCGCGCGAACAACCACCCCTGACCCTGCTCGCGTTGCTCCTGCTTCCGCCGCGCATTGCATGCGCTTGTCCGCTCACACACCCCAGTGCTCGCGCACTCGCTCGCGTAGTGCCCACGCGCCTCCTGGCACCCCTGCTCGCAAGCCGCGCCCAGGACGCATGCCTCGGCCGCTCCTCTGCACGCGCTGCAGCCCGCCTCCGCTGCCGCCTGTGGGCCTTCGCGCCGGTGGCCGCCTCTGCTGCCGCCCGAAGGCCGCGCGCCCCCGCGCCGGCGCCTGCCTCCGCTGCTGCCTGTAGGGGCGCTACTGCCGGCCTCCACTTGCCGCTGCTACTTGTTGTGCCGGCCATGGCCGTGCACAGCCGCGGCTCGGCTGGCTCCTTTTCAGTGGGGTCAGCCCGTTTATGTTAGGGTAGAATTAGATTAGGTTAGTCTAGTAATTAGTTAGCCAATGACCCTGTGACACATGGGTCCCACTTAGTTAAACAGCCTAAATAAATCCCCTACTTAAGTTACTTAGTATGACATGCGGGACCCACCAACACTGTTCACTTTGACCAGTCAATGATGACTGGGCAGTTGACCCAGTCAACTAGCCCACCCTGCCATACACTGGTTGGGTACACTTATGGGTACCCAGAGCCTTTTTCTTATTTATTTTACAAACATAAATAATTCTAGAAAAGAGTAAAACTTTGGAAATTAATATAAAATAAACCGTAGCTCGGATGGAAAAACTTTGTACATGAAAGTTGCTCAGAACGACGAGACAATTCCGAATAAATAGCCCGTTCGTCCGCCACACATCCCTAGCATAGCAAACACACAACTTTCTCCCTATGTACCATTTGTCCGAAAACGCGGAACACGGGGATACTTTCACGGATGTTTCCTCCTTCGTCGGTATCACCTCCTACTGCGTTAGGTTGACCCTAGCACCGCGTATTGCCATGTTTGCTTTGTGATGCTTTGATTGCTCTGTTATTTATTATGTTCCCCCTCCGTTACTTCTTTCCGATAGACCCCGAGACCGCTGCCGGTACCCATGTGATCGACTACATCGATGACGAACCCTTCTCTTGCCAGAGCAACCAGGCAAGCCCCCCCTTGATCACCAGATATCGCCTATTCTTCTCTATACTGCTTGCATTAGAGTAGTGTAGCATGTTATTGCTTTCAGTTAATCCTATACTGCTACATAGCCTGTCCTTGCTACTACCGTTGTTACCTTTACCTGCTATCCTACTACTTAGTATAGGATGCTAGTGTTCCATCAATGGCCCTACACTCTTGTCCGTCTGCCATGCTATACTACTGGGCCGTGATCACTTCGGGAGGTGATCACGGGCATATACTATATTCTTTACACTGTTACATTACCTATGATACTGTTCGGAGATGGGGGCTGAAGGGGCAGGTGGTTCCACCCAGGTAGTGGTGGGCCTGGGTTCCCGACGGCCCCCGACTGTTACTTTGTGGCGGAGTGACAGGGCAGGTTGAGACCACCTAGGAGAGAGGTGGCCTGGCCCTGGTCGGCGTTCGCGGATACTTAACATGCTTAACGAGATGTTGGTATTTGATCTAAGTCTGGCCATTTGGTCTATACGCACTAACCAACTACGTGGGAAAGTTATGGGCACTCGACGTCGTGGTATCAGCCGAAGCCTTCGTGACGTCAGCGACTGAGTGGCGCGCGCCGGATTGGACTGGAACGCTTGCTAGGCTAGGTCTGCTTCCGGCCGCGTTCGCAACGTGCAGGTGTGCTAAGGGCGATGGGCACAGACCCCTGGGCGCTTAGGTTTAGACCGGCGTGCTGGCCTAGGTGGGGCTGCAACGTGTTGATCTTCCGCGGCCGGGCATGACCCTGAAAAGTGTGTCCGGCCAAATGGGATCAAGCGTGTTGGGTTATGTGGTGCACCCCTGCAGGGAAGTTTATCTATTTGAATAGCCGTGTCCCTCGGTCAATGGACGACCCGGAGTTGTACCTTGACCTTATGACAACTAGAACCGGATACTTAATAAAACACACCCTTCCAAGTGCCAGATATAACCCGGTGATCGCTCCCTAACAGGGCAACGAGGAGGGGATCGCCGGGTAGGATTATGCTATGCGATGCTATTTGGAGGACTTCAGTCTACTCTCTTCTATATGCTGCAAGACGGAGGCTGCCAAAAGCGTAGACTTCGACATGATTAGCTATCCCCCTCTTATTCTGGCATTCTGCAGTTCAGTCCACTGATATGGCCCTTTACACATATATCCATGCATATGTAGTGTAGCTCCTTGCTTGCGAGTACTTTGGATGAGTACTCATGGTTGCCTTGTTCCCCCCTTTTCCCATTTCTCTACCCGATTGCTGCGACCAGACGATGGAGCCCAGGATCCAGATGCCACCTTTGACGACGACACCTACTACACTGGAGGTGCCTACTACTATGGGCAGCCTGCTGACGACAACCAAGAGTAGTTTAGGAGGATCCCAGGCAGGAGGCCTGCGCCTCTTTCGATCTGTATCCCAGTTTGTGCTAGCCTTCTTAAGGCAAACTTGTTTAACTTATGTCTGTACTCAGATATTGTTGCTTCCGCTGACTCGTCTATGATCGAGCACTTGTATTCGAGCCCTCGAGGCCCTTGGCTTGTATTATGATGCTTGTATGACTTATTTTATTTTTAGAGTTGTGTTGTGATATCTTCCCGTGAGTCCCTGATCTTGATCGTACACGTTTGCGTGTATGATTAGTGTACGATTGAATCGGGGGCGTCACAAGTTGGTATCAGAGCCGACTGCCTGTAGGAATGCCCCTTTCTAACTCCTTGGCCGAAGTCGAGTCTAGTCATTGAAAAACTTTTACTAACATGGCTGTGCGGCTTACGGGCCCACGTCGCCATTGGTTGGTATTAGGAGCTTTTACTCCTCGTCTATACTCTGGGACTCTGATATCTCTTCTATTCAGGTTAAACGATTTTACTAACTCGGACTCTAGGTTCTCGTAATTACTTCCTCCCGGAGATCCCTTTCATTCCAGATGATCGACTGCTTCACCAGAAGATATTGAAGACACTCTTCGATCATTCCCGAGACCCTTGTGCTCTCTGATTTTTCAGTTCCCTATTACCGATATATCCATATGGATAACAACATACACTTATTGTTCATACAATTACTCTGAATTGATCTTGTTATTACAAGATACCCCGATATTCTCTCTATTGCTCCGAGAAAACATTGTGCCTACTGCCTTGCAGTTCTAAGCCACCTGAATACCCCTACGGATAATTCTTGCACTTATCGAGTATCCGCTCATCCCCCAGTTGTTCATGTGTTTCACAATGGTCATCGAAATACTGTTCGATCCTCCAAAAATCCTTAGTAGCTTATTGCTCTCCAATACTTGTCTGCTTGCATGATGGATGCTTTCCATATGTCTGGCAATATTCGTTAGTATCCTTAGGCACCGTCATTTTGATCCCTTTGATTCAACATGAGTGCGAATGCACGCAATCATCAGTTGATCCTTTTAAATTATATTTCCGGCTCAGACGTCATTTTAAACATGAGCTGGTTCTCAACAAATCCAATTGCCGTTGATTGTACCCCTAAGGCTATTCAACTTATCTGTAACGCCCCGGATCTGATGCGCCAGGTGTTCGCCAGTTATTTGCCGTCGTTGCCATGTCATTTGCTTGCGTGTCGCATCTTGCCATGTCATCATCCGCATTGCATCTTCATGTTTTCGAAACTTGCATCCGTCCCGGTCTCTTTGTTCCCTCCCTTGTCCGTTCTGAGACCAACCACACTTGCACGTGCCCGCGGCATGTCCGAATATTATTTTATAAGTGGCCGAGAAATGTTCTCGGAATGGGATGAAAGTTGGCATGCGGCGTTGTTTTGTTGTTAGTAGGTCGTCTGCCAAGTTTCATCGCATTCGGAGTCCGTTTGGTGCCCCAACGAATAACTATAGCGGCATTATAGCCGGTCTAACGTCGGACGTTTTCGGTCTCCGGAAACAGTTGCCGGGCTCCTCTCCTCTCCTCTCCTCTCCTCTCCTCTCTTCTCAGTCTATTTCTCCAGCACAGCACACCTAGCCCTCCACTCTGACCGGTGCCATCGGATCGTGATCCGAGGGACCGGAATGCCCCCAAACCCCCTAAACCCTAGCAAACCTGCTATATATAGAACTCCCATGACATTTTGGGCAGCTTCCTAACCCTCCTCCTAAAATTCCGCGCCCCAATCATCTCCCAGCCGCCTCCCACCTCCTCTGCCTCGTTTTCCGCGCCGGCCAAGCCCCCCCCGCCGCCACTTGGCGATCAGCCACCGACCGCGTCGCCACCTGAGCCGCCAACCACGCGCCCCTGTCTCCCACCTCGCGCAGGGCCCGCGGAACCCTAATCGGGGCCCTGGAAGCCCATCTGCGCCCGGACCGCGTCGCCGCCCGCTCCTCCCGTCGCTCGTCCCCTCGAACCAAGTGTCTCCTCCTCACCTCGTCTCCCGCGCGCCGGCTGACCACCGGAGACGTCGCCGCCGGCCAGTACCGCAGCGGACCAGGCCGCCTCGCTCCTGCCGTCTTCCTCTCCCGTCCTCCATTTTCCTTTCTGCTCCTCACGTCTCGATCTCTCTCTCTGTATCCCTCACAGGAGCTCGCCGCCCCGACGACCTTGCTTCTTCTCGATCCGGCCGGGAACGGGACCCCGATGGTCTCCAGTGGCTGGATCTGACCAGTCCCGTGCTCCTCGCCACCTCACGCCTTCCCCAACCTCCGCTGCTTCGCTGGGAGGCGCCCCCGCACCCCTGCCGCCGCCGCCGCCGCCTTGGTCCTCTGCTCGGGCGAGACAAGGACGCCGCCTTGGCCTCCCAGGCCCAGCGCCCCTTCGCCAGCCGCGTGGGCCTCCCCACGGCCCAGCTTCGCGCCAGCGCCCGCGTGGGCCGCAACCGCGCCAAGGCCGGCCCAGCTCCCCTTCGCGGCCTGCTCCCCTCCCCACCAAGCCGGCCCAAGCGCCGTGGTGAGCAGCCCCCCCTCTGTTGGCCCAGCATGTGTAGATTCGGCCCATGATGTGTTTTTTTTCAGTCTGTGCGAATTTTGACAATATCCAGTGAATTACCTGTTTTGCAGAAAAGACCCTCATCTTCATGCATATAATAACTCTTGAACCGTGCATCGGATTAAAATGATTTATATATGAAAAATGCTCAGAAAATTGTGTAGTTTAATAATATCCCACTTTCTTGCATGTTTAAAATGTTTAACTTGCTGTTTGTTTAAATTTGCTCAAATGCCATGTTAAAATGATTTAATTCATAACTAATTAAGCGTAACTTGGATTTAAATAAATTATATATGTAAATGGGGTAGAAAGATGCCTAGTTTAACATGTTGCACTTTATTTCCCTGTTTAACAACATTAAAATATGCTTTAGGCAGAACAGTACCAAATCTATTATTTGCTTATGAGGAGTTTTCCGGAATTGTTGTTTGTTGTTCCGGCCTCATTTAAACTTGTCTAGATAGATAGTTTTGTTGTGCTTCACCCCTTGCCATGTTAATCAACATTTAATATTGTTGGGTACATAAACAAGAGTGAACTAAATAACTTGTCGTGGTGTTTCGTCTATATGCAACTCGTTGCATATTGAGCTCCACTTAACTTGTAGGATTGCTTGTGCATTTTGCCATGCCATGCATATTTAAACCGGACATGCATCATGCTTGTTTGTGCATCATGCCATGTTCATGTGCTGGTTGTTTACTATGTTGTGTGCTTCTTTCCGGTGTTGCTTCTTCGGGTTGATTCCGTTATCATCGCGTTTGTGAGGATCCGTTCGTCTTCGCCCGTTTGTCTTCTTCATGGACTCGTTCTTCTTCCTTGCGGGATCTCAGGCAAGATGACCATACCCTCGAAATCACTTCTATCTTTGCTTGCTAGTTGCTCGCTCTTTTGCTATGCCTTTGCTGCGATACCTACCACTTGCTTATCATGCCTCCCATATTGTCAAACCAAGCCTCTAACCCACCTTGTCCTAGCAAACCGTTGTTTGGCTATGTTACCGCTTTGCTCAGCCCCTCTTATAGCGTTGTTAGTTGCAGGTGAAGATGAAGCTTGTTCCTTGTTGGAACATGGACTTGTTGTTCCTTGTTGGAACATGTTTACTTGTTGGGATATCACAATATATCTTATTTAATTAATGCATCTATATACTGGGTAAAGGGTGGAAGGCTCGGCCTTATGCCTGGTGTTTTGTTCCACTCTTACCGCCCTAGTTTCCGTCATATCGGTGTTATGTTCCCGGATTTTTGCGTCCCTAACGCGGTCGGGTGATTTATGGGACCCCCTTGACAGTTTGCTTTGAATAAGACTTTTCCAGCAGGCCCAACATTGGTTTTACCATTTGCCTACCACCTACCCCTTTTCTCTTGGGTCTGATCAACCCGAGGGTCATCTTTATTTAGCCCCCCCGGGCCAATGCTTGTCTAAGTGTTGGTCCGAACCGAGCAGCCTGCGGGGCCACCTCGTGGAAACTCGAGGGCTGGTTTTACTCGTAGCTTGACTCATCCCGTGTTGCCCTGAGACCGAGATATGTGCAGCTCCTATCAGGATGTCGGCGCATCGGGCGGTTTTGCTGGACTTGTTTTATTGCTGTCGAAATGTCTTGTAGCCGGGATTCCGAGACTGATCGGGTCTTCCCGGGGAGAAGGAATATCCTTCGTTGATCGCGAGAGCTTATCATGGGCTAAGTTGGGACACCCCTGCAGGGTTTTGATCTTTCGAAAGCCGTGCCCGCGGTTATGGGCAGATGGGAATTTGTTAATGTCCGGTTGTAGAAAACCCGAAGTTGATCTTAACTAAAATACACCAACCGCGTGTGTAACCGTGATGGTCTCTTCTCGGCGGGGTCCGGGAAGTGAACACGGCTGTTGGAGTTATGTCTGATGTAAGTAGTTCAGGATCACTTATTGATCATAGTTGTTCGACCGTGCTTTGCCTTCTCTTCTCGCTCTCGTTTGCGTATGTTAGCCACCATATATGCTAGTCGCTTGCTGCAGCTCCACCTCATACCTTTTACCCTACCTTTAAGCTTAAATAGTCTTGATCTCGCGGTTGTGAGATTGCTGAGTCCTCGTGACTCACCAGATACTTCCAATACCAGTTTGCAGGTGCCAATGAGACCGTGCAGGTGACGCACCCGAGCTCAAGGAGGAGTTCGAGGGAGATCTTGTCCTTTATGTTGTTCCGTTCTAGTCGATCAGTAGTGGAGCCCAGTTGGGGTCGATCTTGGTCCTTTGTCGCTTTTGGGGTTTCTTCTTTTATTTTGGCTCCGTAGTCGGGCCCTGATTGTAGCTGTATGATGTATTGTTTTATTCATGTAATCGTGTGAAGTGGCGATTGTAAGCCAACTATGTATCTCTTTCCCTTATGTATTACATGGGTTGTGTGAAGATTACCTCACTTGCGACATTGCTTTCAATGCGGTTATGCCTCTAAGTCGTGCTTCGACACGTGGGAGATATAGCCGCATTGAGGGCGTTATAAGTTGGTAATCAGAGCCTTCCCCGACCTTAGGAGCCCCCACTGTTTGATCGTCTTTAGTGGCCGAGTTGTGTCTAGAAAAATGTTTTGAGTCATTTAGGAATTATATATCGGAGAGTTTAGGAATTCTTTTTACTCCCCAGTCCCTTCGACCTTCTGGTAAGGCATCCTGACGTAGAGTTTTGACTCTTCTCTTCTCAAATTTCACTAAATTTTTTTTTTAGGATCACGCGGGTATATTACAATCGTTCCGATGGTTTTATGATGACAGCATTGTCTTGGTTGCCTCCTGACATTTAGGGGTTGTGGCAGTGTCCCGGGGAGTTGAGCTCCGAGGTGTTGTCGTCATAATCTTATCGTTGCGGTTTTGGAATACCTGAGTTTAGTACGCCGACATCGAAAATCTCTTTTGTACAGTTGTTGGTGAGATAACCCTGATAGCCCAGTACTGTGGCGAGTGCAGGAGTATTGCCATGACTTGTATAACGGATGTGTTTTCGAAGGTTGAGGTAGATGATTTCCGAAGGTTTCTTGGTTATGTGTTGAAGGATGGATACAGCTGGTTGTAGGATTTGCTAGTTTGGGTGAGATATTATGCTTCCCCTGTATCCCCAACACCTGATTGCATAACCAGAAAGTTTCGGGAGTTTATAAGTGGGAATTCAAGTATCTCGTAGGAATTCTTTCCAACAGACACATGATACGATATGGGATCTATCATAGGTTTGTTTCCGGCTTATTTTGCAAGCCCAATCCTTTGTTTTTGTTTTGTTTTGTGGTATTTGAGTTGCTTCAATGTCAAGTGTTGATTCCATACCTTTCCTAAACGTTGTTCTCTTATTTCTATGTGGATGCTAGTCCTTCTTGTTCATCAAGGTTGTCTTCTCAATTCTTTTTCAACCGGTGTGTCTCTCTTCAAGTGGATCCGATCACTTCAACATCTGCAAAATCAATTATCAGTTCTTTCCAACGGTGTTTGCTTCATACGTTCCAAGTTGTCATTGTTTTCCCGCCCTCCCACCCTTATTTCTTCAACGACTCAGATTTCGAAATCAAGTATCCATTTTATTCATGTGAAGCTTCTTCATTCTTTCCTTCAATGTTCTTATCCGGTGATTCCCATGAAGATGCTCAACAGTTTCAAGTTCATCATTCGTCATTCTTTTCTTCTCCGGTGGATTCAATTCAAGCGTTATCGATCATATCTTTTCCCTGTTTCTAATGTTTTCTCATACCGGTGCACCTCACAATCTTTCACCTCTCACTATTCATTTGTTCCGGAGTGATGAAGATATCTCAGAAGATTCAAGTTTCCATTCTCAATTCACTTAAGTTCTTTTGAGGATGCTATCTCATTCAAGCCATTTAATTCAACCGGTGCAATATCCCTTTCAAGCAGTCGTTCAACGGTGTATCTTTTCAGTGGGCCCTAACCCACAGGTCTTTTCCCAGGATCTTACCTGACTCTTCTAATTTTCCCGGAGCTATGCCCAAAATTCTTTTCAAAGTTTGATGTAAGTATGAATTATCATCAGTCATATTCCTTCTCCAAGATCGCTTCAAATTCTTTCATCGTTGGTTCAACTTTTCCAATTTTCATTCCGGAGTGTCTCAACTAATTCTTGGTGGTGTTTCTCATCATAGTTCTCAACATTTGAAGACCGATGAAGAGTTTCTCTTAAATCTTGCTCCATTCTCTTCAAGATTCATTGTTCTAGCGTTATGCCATCCCCTCATAATTGTTTTCGATTGTGAGAATAATTTTTCACCCATCAGGAACAATTCAGGAGTCTTTTCAGTTTGATTCTCCGAGGCCATCATCTCAAAATTATTCATTCTCAGCTTCGTCTCTCGTTCTCCAAATCTTACCGGTGCATCATTCAAGTTATCCTCTAATCAGTTCATGATCTCTTCGTTCTCATGTATCTAAATTCTCTCAAGTATCTTTGTTCATTTGCTAATTCTTCCCGGTGTTTCTTTATCTTTTCTTCGTTCATTTACAATTCTTACGGTGGTTCGTTCAAAAGTTCTCTTTCTTTGTTATCATATCAATCTATTCGTTGTTTCAATCCTACCGGTGGTTCCATCATTACCGTCTGAAGTTTGCGCCATATCTATCTTAATATTTTCTATGGGAATAAGTAGTATGCCAAATCCATTGTTTGTCATCAATTTGAATTGGTGAAGGATAAGCATAATGTAATTCTTATTCTTGTTTCATCGAGTAAATTCTATTCCCTATTCCGGAGGTTCATCTAAATTCTGGGTTTCAATTGCTCATCTTTCTTTCCGGAGTTCCAAGTTTTCTCGTTTATATCATTTCAAAGATCCATCTAAATCATTGCAAGGCTTCAATCTTATTCTTTTCATCCTACATTTCTTTGTGATCATCCTTTTATTACCAGAGTTCTTCAAGGAGGCTCTACATGAGGGTTCATCAAGGATTTAATTCCTTCTCGAAGTGTTCATCGAGATTCTTTTCAGAGGAGCTCAAGTATTCTTCATCTTGCATTTTGAAGTGCAATCCTTTCAACCGTATCATTCGAGGTGGTATTATGTCATTCTTGATTATTGGAGTTCACGTCTCATGACTCACATGTTTTCAAGAATGAGGTATTTTAAATCCATCAATCTCTTCATTGGAGTTATCTTGGGTTATATTTCACCTAAAGCTTTCCCTAAGGATTGTTGCTATTTATGGTGCTATAAATGATCCAAGTTCTTCATTTATCCTCCCGGTGAAATAAGTTTCTCGTCTCCTTGTTGTTATCAATCCAATCGTTTGGTTCCGTTGGTGGCAGAAGCTCACCTCATAATCTTGGGATGTCTTCCATAAGTCCACATCAAGCTTAAGTTTTCGTTGTTGGTTCTCCAACAACTCCGTTCAATCTTTCTTTTAAGGAGACTCTTTCAAATTCAATTGTGATAGAAGTTGTTGTTCTCTTCTCTGTTCTCTTGATTCCACTCTTTCTTTTTGTCCCGAAGGCATTGTGATGTTGCTCTCTTCGCACATCATCTCAAATTGTGAGGATCGTGTCCTTTTTCTTGCATTATCCATTTTAACCGGAGTGTAATGTCCTTCATTCAAGTTTTATCATCTTATCAAGTTTATCCTCTCTTCTCAACCGGAGTGCTGTTTGGAACCATTCTTACCCCTTGTGCATTCTTTCAATAGTTCCGGAGGCAATGTGTTGTTAATTTCAGCAAGTATCCTTTCATCTTGTCAAGTTCATATTCTAGTCCTTACATTTCCAACCGGAGTGTGGTGTTCTCTTTTCAAGTTCTTTCCATCTTATCAAGTTTTCCTTCTCTTTTCTACCGGAGTGCTGTCCAAATTATGTCATTCTTGTTCCTTGGCTATCTCGTTATACCGGTTGTGGCTCCATATGTTTCTGGTCCGTTGATCTCTTGTTTCTTGTCTTTCAAACTACAAGGTTCTCATAATGTTCCTTGTTCCTCTTTGATAATGGAGTGTTTTCCACTTTGTTCATCTTCGTTGTATTTCTTTTTTCTCAATTTGTTCAACCTCGCAAGGTTCATTGGTTTCACTCGTTTGTCAAAGTAGCAACTTTGTTTTACCTCTTCCTCTTCCGTTTTTCCCTCCGGTGCCATTCTAGATCTCGGGACGAGATCCTCTCGTAGTGGTGGAGTGTTGTAACGCCCCGGATCTGATGCGCCAGGTGTTCGCCAGTTATTTGCCGTCGTTGCCATGTCATTTGCTTGCATGTCGCATCTTGCCATGTCATCATCCGCATTGCATCTTCATGTTTTCGAAACTTGCATCCGTCGCGGTCTCTTTGTTCCCTCCCTTGTCCATTCTGAGACCAACCACACTTGCACGCGCCCGCGGCATGTCCGAATATTATTTTATAAGTGGCCGAGAAATGTTCTCGGAATGGGATGAAAGTTGGCATGCGGCGTTGTTTTGTTGTTAGTAGGTCGTCTGCCAAGTTTCATCGCATTCGGAGTCCGTTTGGTGCCCCAACGAATAACTATAGCGGCATTATAGCCGGTCTAACGTCGGACGTTTTCGGTCTCCGGAAACAGTTGCCGGGCTCCTCTCCTCTCCTCTCCTCTCCTCTCCTCTCTTCTCAGTCTATTTCTCCAGCACAGCACACCTAGCCCTCCACTCTGACCGGTGCCATCGGATCGTGATCCGAGGGACCGGAATGCCCCAAAACCCCCTAAACCCTAGCAAACCTGCTATATATAGAACTCCCATGACATTTTGGGCAGCTTCCTAACCCTCCTCCTAAAATTCTGCGCCCCAATCATCTCCCAGCCGCCTCCCACCTCCTCTGCCTCGTTTTCCGCGCCGGCCAAGCCCCCCCCACCGCCACTTGGCGATCAGCCACCGACCGCGTCGCCACCTGAGCCGCCAACCACGCGCCCCTGTCTCCCACCTCGCGCAGGGCCCGCGGAACCCTAATCGGGGCCCTGGAAGCCCATCTGCGCCCAGACCGCGTCGCCGCCCGCTCCTCCCGTCGCTCGTCCCCTCGAACCGAGCGTCTCCTCCTCACCTCGTCTCCCGCGCGCCGGCTGACCACCGGAGACGTCGCCGCCGGCCAGTACCGCAGCGGACCAGGCCACCTCGCTCCTGCCGTCTTCCTCTCCCGTCCTCCATTTTCCTTTCTCCTCCTCACGTCTCGATCTCTCTCTCTGTATCCCTCACAGGAGCTCGCCGCCCCGACGACCTTGCTTCTTCTCGATCCGGCCGGGAACGGGACCCCGATGGTCTCCAGTGGCTGGATCTGACCAGTCCCGTGCTCCTCGCCACCTCACGCCTTCCCCAACCTCCGCTGCTTCGCTGGGAGGCGCCCCCGCCGCCTTGGTCCTCTGCTCGGGCGAGACAAGGACGCCGCCTTCGCCTCCCAGGCCCAACGCCCCTTCGCCAGCCGCGTGGGCCTCCCCACGGCCCAGCTTCGCGCCAGCGCCCGCGTGGGCCGCAACCGCGCCAAGGCCGGCCCAGCTCCCCTTCGCGGCCTGCTCCCCTCCCCACCAAGCCGGCCCAAGCGCCGTGGTGAGCAGCCCCCCCTCTGTTGGCCCAGCATGTGTAGATTCGGCCCATGATGTGTTTTTTTCCAGTCTGTGCGAATTTTGACAATATCCAGTGAATTACCTGTTTTGCAGAAAAGACCCTCATCTTCATGCATATAATAACTCTTGAACCGTGCATCGGATTAAAATGATTTATATATGAAAAATGCTCAGAAAATTGTGTAGTTTAATAATATCCCACTTTCTTGCATGTTTAAAATGTTTAACTTGCTGTTTGTTTAAATTTGCTCAAATGCCATGTTAAAATGATTTAATTCATAACTAATTAACCGTAACTCGGATTTAAATAAATTATATATGTAAATGGGGTAGAAAGATGCCTAGTTTAACATGTTGCACTTTATTTCCCTGTTTAACAACATTAAAATATGCTTTAGGCAGAACAGTACCAAATCTATTATTTGCTTATGAGGAGTTTTCCGGAATTGTTGTTTGTTGTTCCGGCCTCATTTAAACTTGTCTAGATAGATAGTTTTGTTGTGCTTCACCCCTTGCCATGTTAATCAACATTTAATATTGTTGGGTACATAAACAAGAGTGAACTAAATAACTTGTCGTGGTGTTTCGTCTATATGCAACTCGTTGCATATTGAGCTCCACTTAACTTGTAGGATTGCTTGTGCATTTTGCCATGCCATGCATATTTAAACCGGACATGCATCATGCTTGTTTGTGCATCATGCCATGTTCATGTGCTGGTTGTTTACTATGTTGTGTGCTTCTTTCCGGTGTTGCTTCTTCGGGTTGATTCCGTTATCATCGCGTTTGTGAGGATCCGTTCGTCTTCGCCCGTTTGTCTTCTTCATGGACTCGTTCTTCTTCCTTGCGGGATCTCAGGCAAGATGACCATACCCTCGAAATCACTTCTATCTTTGCTTGCTAGTTGCTCGCTCTTTTGCTATGCCTTTGCTGCGATACCTACCACTTGCTTATCATGCCTCCCATATTGTCAAACCAAGCCTCTAACCCACCTTGTCCTAGCAAACCGTTGTTTGGCTATGTTACCGCTTTGCTCAGCCCCTCTTATAGCGTTGTTAGTTGCAGGTGAAGATGAAGCTTGTTCCTTGTTGGAACATGGACTTGTTGTTCCTTGTTGGAACATGTTTACTTGTTGGGATATCACAATATATCTTATTTAATTAATGCATCTATATACTGGGTAAAGGGTGGAAGGCTCGGCCTTATGCCTGGTGTTTTGTTCCACTCTTGCCGCCCTAGTTTCCGTCATATCGGTGTTATGTTCCCGGATTTTTGCGTCCCTAACGCGGTCGGGTGATTTATGGGACCCCCTTGACAGTTCGCTTTGAATAAGACTTTTCCAGCAGGCCCAACATTGGTTTTACCATTTGCCTACCACCTACCCCTTTTCTCTTGGGTCTGATCAACCCGAGGGTCATCTTTATTTAGCCCCGCCGGGCCAATGCTTGTCTAAGTGTTGGTCCGAACCGAGCAGCCTGCGGGGCCACCTCGTGGAAACTCGAGGGCTGGTTTTACTCGTAGCTTGACTCATCCGGTGTTGCCCTGAGACCGAGATATGTGCAGCTCCTATTAGGATGTCGGCGCATCGGGCGGTTTTGCTGGACTTGTTTTATTGCTGTCGAAATGTCTTGTAGCCGGGATTCCGAGACTGATCGGGTCTTCCCGGGGAGAAGGAATATCCTTCGTTGATCGCGAGAGCTTATCATGGGCTAAGTTGGGACACCCCTGCAGGGTTTTGATCTTTCGAAAGCCGTGCCCGCGGTTATGGGCAGATGGGAATTTGTTAATGTCCGGTTGTAGAAAACCCGAAGTTGATCTTAACTAAAATACACCAACCGCGTGTGTAACCGTGATGGTCTCTTCTCGGCGGGGTCCGGGAAGTGAACACGGCTGTTGGAGTTATGTCTGACGTAAGTAGTTCAGGATCACTTATTGATCATAGTTGTTCGACCGTGCTTTGCCTTCTCTTCTCGCTCTCGTTTGTGTATGTTAGCCACCATATATGCTAGTCGCTTGCTGCAGCTCCACCTCATACCTTTTACCCTACCTTTAAGCTTAAATAGTCTTGATCTCGCGGGTGTGAGATTGCTGAGTCCTCGTGACTCACCAGATACTTCCAATACCAGTTTGCAGGTGCCAATGAGACCGTGCAGGTGACGCACCCGAGCTCAAGGAGGAGTTCGAGGGAGATCTTGTCCTTTATGTTGTTCCGTTCTAGTCGATCAGTAGTGGAGCCCAGTTGGGGTCGATCTTGGTCCTTTGTCGCTTTTGGGGTTTCTTCTTTTATTTTGGCTCCGTAGTCGGGCCCTGATTGTAGCTGTATGATGTATTGTTTTATTCATGTAATCGTGTGAAGTGGCGATTGTAAGCCAACTATGTATCTCTTTCCCTTATGTATTACATGGGTTGTGTGAAGATTACCTCACTTGCGACATTGCTTTCAATGCGGTTATGCCTCTAAGTCGTGCTTCGACACGTGGGAGATATAGCCGCATTGAGGGCGTTATATTATCCATCCCTAATCAGAACATTGCTTTTGATCCCTTGAATTGAAAATCATAATTCCTTTGCATTTGAGCTCTGGATTAGTCAGTTGTTTCCATAATCCAATGCCTTTGCATTGTTACTTCCTCTGGTTGTGTGCCGATGCTCACATCAGCTCTATTATGGACCGGTAGATCCTTAAATGGATTTTATCCGACAGCGTCCTTCATATTCAATAACCTCGTGAGCCTTTTTTTTGACAGAAAGACTGTAAGGGAACCCCCTACAGTATAATTGGTGCAACAAACCCAAATTGCAAGTACCATGTCTTGAACCTGGGTGGGTAGGAAGGCATCAGCCCCTTCCCACCACTAGGCTATGCCTTAGTCTGCCTCGTGAGCCTTCCCTTGGATACATAATGCCTTTGGTAAATTGTATCATCTACTTTCTCAACCTTGCTCTACTTTCGAGCTTGTGATATTTACTCTTGAAACTTGTGGTATATGTTTCTAAGAAGCCCCTATGGGTTGAACATATGCCTTCTCTAAACCGTGTGAACTTGAAAGTTTTCACGAGTCATACACTTCTGGTATTTTGCCAGATAAAATTTCAACACTACAACTTCTTTGAAAGTGAGAAGTGAATGAAAGGTTATGCATTGGAGAAGTGGGACTCGACCTTGAACTTTGTGTTCATGCCCATGGACACGATGTAGATCTTATCATTAAAGCTTCTCTTAAATTAATTATTCCTTTGGTATAAGTTCATCTTATATCTGGGATCTCGCCTTTTGCAATCGTTATTCTGACCATGTTCTCCTTTAAATACCATTTCGCGTGCAAGTTTAAGCCTTGTCTTCTGTAGAGCAATACCCCAGTCCAACCTCTACTTTGATCTGTCATCGAGTATTACCCCCTCTGGTATCCCGAGATTATCACGGAACTGCATAACTTCTTATGAGTTCTTCTTCAAGTATTATTTGACTTTCGATGCATCATCATTTGACTTGATGTCATTGCCGACCGATTACATCTTCATAAAATCTCTCGACAAATGTGTCGTGGTCATCATCAACATCCTGAGCTCTTCCAAGATATATATCGAATTCTTGATGAGAAATACCATCCTCGTCCCTCAATGGTTTGTGTTATCACCGACCACTTTATTACCTTCCATTCAACACAAACTTATTCGTGTTATGTGTTATACCTTGAGATCCTTGCTATCCAGCATTTGTTCTTCTTTACCTTGGAATATTACCACATTTTATGTCAAGAATGTCGTGGTAATTTTACCACCTCTTGAGAATTCTTGATATAGTAATATCTCTCGCCTTTTGCGTTCATTTCTTGGTCTCCGTGTTGTTTCTAACTGGAATACCAACAAATGGTCTGTGATGTGTAAATTCTAAACTTCTAGCAGCCCTATTGCTTTGAAGTTATTGGTCTACAGTTTCATTCTAAGTCTATTGCTTATTGAATCATCATTCGAACATTGATCGTGCTACCTAGTCCAGATTCCTGGGTGCACCCTTCTATCATTGTTCAGTTGTGTATGTTTCCCTCGAGCATACATCATTATATCATTTGATCTGACAAATGATATTTCCTTGTTCACATAATTGTGGAAACCCATACTTTGGAAATCTCGATGATTTGTTGCTGAGCCTATCAGCCACCTCCTCATCCTCTCCTTGGTTTACTGATGAACTCTTGTTTCAGAGCTCACTTCCATAGATCATTTCTGAGAATCTCACAATGTCATCCCGTTAAATTGTGTTGCACCTTTTCTTCTCAGGCATCCTGAGTCTGAGGTATCCCGACACCAATCAAATCTAAATCTCGGTCAGATATGATGGTTGGAACATATTTCCAAGAGTTATAACGTTGGTCTTTATATGACCCGGTAAGGTGGTGTCATACCTAGCCCACTTGGCCGGAGGCCCTATTGTTATAAATTCCTTTTTAGCAAGGTTATCCATTCTCCCATGAGGAAATTGTAAGACTTATTCTACAAGTTATTCTTGATGGATCCTTTGTGTTTCCAAAGTCTGATCTTCACCTGATGACCGTGTAATTGCTATTTCGAAGCATGTCTATGGTACTTCGATTTTCAACAAGAACATTTGAAGCCAATGCTAAATGTTTCCTGCTCAATTATCCAAACACCGCTGTATGGGTAATGTCATGAAATTTCTCTCCCCTACTTAAAGACTTTTCTACATTATATCCTGTCATGGATACCATGCTCTGCTTGTCCTTGGGAAGGATATACCCTTGAAATATGTGTTTAAACACATTTTCCTTTCCATTGTTCTGTTTAATCTGATAATCATATTTGCCTTTCCATTGGTTGGTTTAACGTTTCTTGTGATCTATATGATCTAAGCAGTAATAATTCACTTCTTATGTAAACACCTCGGTGTACAACTCTGTCAGTGAGACCCTGTTTCTACTGTTGATGACATTCCGGTAACCGCCGATGTACGAGAACTTTTCCTAATGGCCCGCCTCGTTTAACGAGCGGGAAAATGGTTCTCTTTGTCCCTCGCCCTTGGTACCGATGTTGTTGCCGACATAACCGACAGACTATCCTCTGACATGCCTTGCTTACATGATCGTGCAAGATGTCACCACCCTTCCTACTTTTAACCCTCATGGTGGCCCCATAACCCACAGTTCCACAGGATCGAAACCTGACTCTCCTGTACAACCCTGTTTCTAAAGTTATTCCTCACGCTTGGCTTCGTATGTAACTCACGAGCCACCTTCCGTGTGATCATCAATTCTGGTATTAAAGACAATACATATACCCGTTGCCTTGTTTCAGGCAACGACGATTGTCTATCCTCTTCAAACTTCTTATGGTACCTTCTTACTTTGCTCTCGATGTGTTTCAGTTGTTCAACTTGAGAGATACTCATGTGTCCATTCTTGGGATAACCCTAGATGATTTTCCCTTATAACATTCTAACGTTGTCGAGCTGCCCCTTACCTATTCGTAAGTACGACGGAGTTCCCGAAGAAAGGACGACAACTTCATCATGATGCATTGGAATAGAGAATTAAAGAAATCAATGAAAGGTATTAACTTCTTCGAGAAGAGCAACCAAGACCGAGAAGATCCGTTAGAATTTCATAACCAGAACTTTCCCCCTTATTCCACCTCTTAAATCTCGGGACGAGATTTCTTGTAGTAATGGAGAATTGTAACGCCCGGATAATTAAGCTGCAGTAATTCCCTCCTAATGGCGCCATGGCATCGCATTTAATTTGCTAAACCTCACTTTGATCCAAACCTAGTTCAAATTCAAATTTTAAAATGAAGTCAAATTATTATTTCTTCAAACGGTAAAACAAAAATGTTCGATGAGTTACAAAAATTCATTAAGTATTTAGCTTTTAGAAGCCAACATCATTTGACAGGATTAAATGCTCCTAATCTGTTCAAAATAGTGCCAATAACAATTTAGTTGACCTGTTCAATTAAAAAAAAATAATATTTAAACTTTACAAAAGCTCTGAAACTTTGTTTGTGCGTCACCACACCATTGTGCATGATTTGTGTGACAAGTTTAGTATTGAACAAAATTCATACTACCTAAGAATAATACAAAATATAATAGAAAATGCAAATAGTAAAATAAAAAGAGAACCAAGTCCTACTGTGGTAGTGGGCTCTAGTTCAACAGTGCCCGGTCCAGCCCATCAAGAGACCTCCTTCTTCCTCCTGTTCACCCCTCGCACCGTGGACACAGGGAGCCCGTCCGTGGCGAGGATCGCCACGTGCCGGCAATCGAGCACACCCTGACGACCTATAAAGCCTCTGTCGTTGTGGACAAACCCTAGCGCCTTGGTTTTTTTCCTTCCCCTTCTCGTTTTCCTCTTCCACGAGCAAGGCCGAACCATCGCCGCCAGTGTCGAGCACGCCCACGCGGCCACCGAACCCCCTTCGCCTCGCCTACGTGTCCACGAGCTTCGCCATCGTCCTCCTCGTCTTTTGGTGCCACCCGTTGGAGTTGGGAGCCTCTGCATCGACCCCTTCTACTACCTTCGGCCGCCTCGATCGCCGCCGTCGTTACGCCACCGTCGGACCTCCCCGAGCTCACTCATGCACCTCTACAGGACTGTGGTGAGCACGCTGATCTTCGCCCTCGCTCTCTAGCTGGATTCCGTGCCCGTATTGTAACCGTCGTCGTCCTGAATCTAGCCACCGCCGTTCATGGCGCCGCCGTGGCCACTGGGTGCTAAGCTCGTGTTCGAGCTCCCTGGCGTGCTCGGAAATGGCCCAGGCACCCAACACGACCACCCGCGGATCGTGCCTTGCTCCACGGCCTTGGGTTCGTCCGTGCCCGAGCTCCGACCGCCGTCACTGCCGTCGGATTACCTTACCTCTGCTCGAACCGCCACCACCACCACCGTGCTCACTGCGTCGCCCGCATCTTGTAGGAGCAAGCCTCGGTCCAAATAGTCGCCATGGCCGCGCCGGAGTTCTGCATTCGTGCGCGAACAACCACCCCTGACCCCGCTCGCGTTGCTCCTGCTTCCGCCGCGCATCGCATGCGCTTGTCCGCTCACACACCCCAATGCTCGCGCACTCGCTCGCGTAGTGCCCACGTGCCTCCTGGCTCCCCAGCTCACAAGCCGCGCTCGGGCTGCATGCCTCGGCCGCTCCTCTGCACGCGCTGCAGCCCGCCTCCGCTGCCGCCTGCAGGCCTTTGCGCCGGTGGCCGCCTCCGCTGCCGCCCGCAGGCCGCGCTCCCCCGCGCCAGTGCCTGCCTTGCTGCCTGTAGGGGCGCTACTGCCGGCCTCCACTTGCCGCTGCTACTTGTTGTGCCGGCCATGGCCGTGCACAGCCGTGGCTCGGCTGGCTCCCTTTCAGTGGGGTCAGCCCGTTTATGTTAGGGTAGAATTATATTAGGTTAGTCTTGTAATTAGTTAGCCAATGACCCTGTGACACACGATTCCAACTTAGTTAAACAGCCTAAATAAACCCCCTACTTAAGTTACTTAGTATGACATGCGGGACCCACCACCACTGTTCACTTTGACCAGTCAATGATGACTGGGCGGTTGACCCAGTCAACTGGCCCGCCCTGCCATACACTTGTTGGGTACACTTATGGGTACCCATAGCCTTTTTCTTATTTATTTTCGAAACATAAATAATTCTAGAAAAGAGTAAAACTTTGGAAAATAATATAAAATAAACCATAGCTCGGATGGAAAAACTTTGTACATGAAAGTTGCTCAGAACGACGAGACAATTCCGGATACGTAGCCCGTTCGTCCGCCACACATCCCTAGCATAGCAAACACGCAATTTCTCCCTCTGTACCATTTGTCCGAAAACGCGAAACACGGGGATACTTTCCCGAATGTTCCCTCCTTCGTCGGTATCACCTCCTACTTCGTTAGGTCGACTCTAGCACCGCGTATTGCCATGTTATGCTTTGTGATGCTTTGATTGCTCTGTTATTTATTATGTTCCCCCTCCGTTACTTCTTTCCGGTAGACCCCGAGACCGCTGCCAGTACCCATGTGATCGACTACATCGATGACGAACCCTTCTCTTGCCAGAGCAACCAGGCAAGCCCCCCTTGATCCCCAGATATCGCCTATTCTTCTCTATACTGCTTGCATTAGAGTAGTGTAGCATGTTACTACTTTCAGTTAATCCTATACTGCTGCATAGCCTGTCCTTGCTACTACTGTTGTTACCTTTACCTTCTCATCCTACTGCTTAGTATAGGATGCTAGTGTTCCATCAGTGGCCCTACACTCTTGTCCGTCTGCCATGCTATACTACTGGGCCGTGATCACTTCGGGAGGTGATCACGGGCATATACTATATTCTTTACACTGTTACATTACTTATGATACTGTTCGGAGATGGGGGCTGAAGGGGCAGGTGGTTCCATCCAGGTAGTGGTGGGCCTGGGTTCCCGACGACCCCCGACTGTTACTTTGTGGCGGAGCGACAGGGCAGGTTGAGACCACCTAGGAGAGAGGTGGCCTGGCCCTGGTCGGCGTTCGCGGATACTTAACACGCTTAACGAGATCTTGGTATTTGATCTGAGTCTGGCCATTTGGTCTATACGCACTAACCAACTACGTGGGAAAGTTATGGGCACTCGACGTCGTGGTATCAGCCGAAGCCTTCGTGACGTCAGCGACTGAGTGGCGCGCGCCAGATTGGACTGGAACGCCTGCTAGGCTAGGTCTGCTTCGACCACGTTCGCAACATGCAGGTGTGCTAAGGGCGATGGGCCCAGACCCCTGGGCGCTTAGGTTTAGACCGACGTGCTGACCTCTTTGTTGTGCCTAGGTGGGGCTGCGACGTGTTGATCTTCCGCGGCCGGGCATGACCCCGAAAAGTGTGTCCGGCCAAATGGGATCAAGCATGTTGGGTTATGTGGTGCACCCCTGCAGGGAAGTTTATCTATTCGAATAGCCGTGTCCCTCGGTAAAAGGACGACCCGGAGTTGTACCTTGACCTTATGACAACTAGAAGCGGATACTTAATAAAACACACCCGTCCAAGTGCCAGATATAACCAAGTGATCGCTCTCTAACAGGGCAACGAGGAGGGGATCGTCGGGTAGGATTATGCTATGTGATGCTATTTGGAGGACTTTAGTCTACTCTCTTCTATATGCTGCAAGACGGAGGCTGCCAGAAGCGTAGTCTTCGACAGGATTAGCTATCCCCCTCTTATTCTGGCATTCTGTAGTTCAGTCCACTGATATGGCCTTTACACATATATCCATGCATATGTAGTGTAGCTCCTTGCTTGCGAGTACTTTGGATGAGTACTCACCGTTGCCTTGTTCCCCCCTTTTCCCATTTCTCTACCCGATTGCTGCGACCAGATGATGGAGCCCAGGATCTGGATGCCACCTTCGACGACGACTCCTACAACACTGGAGGTGCCTACTACTACGGGCAGCCTGCTGACGATGACCAAGAGTAGTTTAGGAGGATCCCAGGCAGGAGGCCTGTGCCTCTTTCGATCTGTATCCCAGTTTGTGCTAGCCTTCTTAAGGCAAACTTGTTTAACTTATGTCTGTACTCATATATTGTTGCTTCCGCTGACTCGTCTATGATCGAGCACTTGTAATCGAGCCCTCGAAGCCCCTGGCTTGTATTATGATGCTTGTATGACTTATTTTAGTTTTAGAGTTGTGTTGTGATATCTTCCCGTGAGTCCCTGATCTTGATCGTACACGTTTGCGTGTATGATTAGTGTACGATTGAATCGGGGGCGTCACACTTTTGCAAAATTAATTTGAGCTCTCTGTTACTCAATTCTACTTGACCACTAGACTGTGGTGATAAGGGGATGCAATTCTATGATTATGATCATACTTAGCAAGCATCTTACGAAAAGCACCATGAATAAAATGTGAACCACCATCAGTCATTAAATATCTAGGGACTCCAAAACTCGGAAAAATGACTTCTTTAAGCATCTTAATAGAGGTGTTATGATCGGCACTACTAGTTGGAATAGCTTCTACCCACTTAGTAACGTAATCAACAATAACTAAAATATGTGTATATCCATTAGAGGAAGGAAACAGTCCCATATAATCAAAGCCCCAAACATCAAATGGTTCAATAACAAGTGAATAGTTCATAGGCATTTCTTGACGTCTACTAATATTACCAATTCTTTGACATTCATCACAATATAAGACAAACTTATGGGCATCTTTGAAGAGATTAGGCCAACAAAAACTAGATTGCAATACCTTATGCGTAGTTCTATCTCCAGCGTGATGTCCTCCATAAGCTTCGGAGTGACACTTGCGTAGGATCTGTTCCTGTTCATGCTCAGGTATACAACGTCTAATAACACCATCTACTCCTTCTTTATAAAGATGTGGGTCATCCCAGAAATAATGTCTCAAATCATAGAAAAACTTTTTATTTTGCTGGTATGTGATACTAGGTGGTATAAATTTAGCAACAATGTAATTAGCATAATCAGCATACCATGGAGTAGTACGAGAAGCATTTATGATAGCTAATTGTTCATCAAGAAAGCTATCATCAATAGGTAGTGGGTCATCAAGAACATTCTCTAACCTAGACAAGTTGTCTGCAACGGGGTTCTCATCTGCCTTTCTATCAATAATATGCAAATCGAATTCCTGTAGCAAAAGAACCCATCTAATAAGTCTAGGTTTAGCATCTTTCTTTTCCATAAGATATTTAATAGCAGCGTGATCAGTGTGAATAGTTACTTTAGAATCAACAATATAAGGTCTGAACTTACCACAAGCAAAAACAACTGCTAAAAATTCTTTTTCGGTAGTAGCATAATTTCTCTGAGCATTGTCTTGAGTTTTACTAGCATATTGAATAACATTTAATTTCTTATCAACTCTTTGTCCTAGAACAACACCTACAGCATAATCACTAGCATCACACACAATTTCAAAGGGTAAATTCCAATCAGGTGGCTGAACAATAGGTGCAGAAATCAATGCTTTCTTAAGTATTTCAAATGCTTCTAAACAATCATCATCAAAGACAAAAGGGATATCTTTTTGTAATAGATTAGTCAGAGGCCGAGAGATTTTTGAGAAGTCCTTAATGAACCTCCTATAAAAACCAGCATGACCAAGGAAACTTCTTATACCTTTGATGTCCTTGGGACACGACATCTTTTCAATAGCACCAATTTTAGCTTTGTCAACCTCAATACCTCTTTCATAAATTTTATGCCCCAAGACAATACCTTCATTAACCATAAAGTGGCATTTCTCCCAATTCAAGACAAGGTTAGTTTCTTCACATCTCTGCAAAACTCGATCAAGGTTGCTCAAGCAATCATCAAAAGAGGATCCATAAACAGAGAAATCATCCATGAAAACCTCACAAATCTTTTCACAAAAGTCATAGAATATAGCCATCATGCATCTTTGAAAGGTAGCAGGTGCATTACATAAACCAAAAGGCATACACCTATAAGCAAAGGTACCGAAAGGGCAAGTAAAAGTGGTCTTTTCTTGATCATCAGCTGACACAGGTATTTGAGAGAAACCAGAGTAACCATCTAGAAAGCAAAAATGTGTATGTTTGGATAATCTTTCTAGCGTTTGATCAATGAAAGGCAACGGGTAATGACCTTTTTTTGTAGCTTTATTTAATTTTCGGAAATCAATTACCATCCTATAACCTGTAATAATTCATTGTGGAATCAATTCATCTTTATCATTAGGAACGACAGTAATTGAAAGTGCTAGTTATCGACTAGAGGGGGGGGGGGGGTGAATAGGAGATTTTTATGAAAGTCTTCAAAACATGAGTTTAGAAGACAAACACAAGAAATGAACCTATTGATATGCAGCGGAAGGTAAACTACACTAAGCAAACCATAGTCACGTATGCAATGAAGTGAAAGAACGAAGACTAATAGCTGCTAGGTAGTAAGGATCAGGATGGAATATGGTATGAAGCCAAACAACAATAGTAGTCACTCAGTGAAGCCAAATAGGTAGAGCAAACAGGCAATGACTTCACGAAGACAAACTATAAGTAAAGAGAAGGAGACGATAGAACCAGTCGCTTGGTGAAGACAAGGATTTATTGGACCCGTTCCAGTTGCTGTGACAACTGTACGTCTGGTTAGGGAGGCTGAGATTTAACTCAGAAGACCGCGTCTTCACCTTATTCCCCTTGAGCTAAGGACACCCAGTCCTCGCCCAATCAGTCTGGTAAGTCTTCAAGGTAGACTTCCAAACCTTCAAAAACTTCGTTCACCGGCAATCCACAATGACTCTTGGATGCTCAGAACGTGACACCTAACCGGCTGGAGGATTCACAGTCCTCAAGTGTAACAAGTCTTCAGGTCACGCGGACAGAAAGACTTCAGTGATGCCTAACACTCTTTGGCTCTGGTGTTTGGGCTTTGTCCTCGCAAGTATTTCTCTCTCTCAAAAGCTTCGGAGGTGGGTTGCTCTCAAACGACAAAAGCCGTGCACTAACTCTGAGCAGCCACCAATTTATGGTGTAGGGGGTGGGCTATTTATATCCACTAGGCAACCCGACCTGATTTGTACGAAATGACCCTGGGTCACTAAGGAACTGACATGTGTTCCAACGGTCAGATTTCAAATACACGCGGCAACTTTACTTGGGCCACAAGTAAAGCTGACTCATCCAGCTCTGGATAAGATTTGCTCTCATTGTCTTTACTCGAAGACATAGGATTTTTGGTTGAGCATCACTTCAGTCACTCTGACTTTGTTCATTGGGACCCCACTTAACAGTACGGTGGTTCCTACGACTCAACAAAGAAGAAAAGGAAACTACGAAACAACTAAGTCTTCGCGCTCCATAGTATTCACGCAATGCCTTCTCTTGTCATAGTATTCAATGTGAATATCTTCACATACCACCATTCACTACTGGAATCAGCTAATTTGCCATCTGCCAGCTCTTTGCCGTCTGCTAGCTGACGGCAAAGAAGCTCTTTGCCATCAGCTACCCAAAAGCAGACGGCAAAGAAACGGCAGACGGCAAAGAAGCTCTTTGCCGTCCGCTTACGGACGGCAAAGAGAGAGGTGGCCCCCACCCCCGCCCGTTTGGAAAAAAACTAATGGCCCACCTCTTTGCCGTCTGCCAGCAGACGACAAAGAGGCAAAAGGGCGGACGGCAAAGAGAGGCGGACGGCAAAGAGGACACTACCTAACGGCCCGTACCCCCCCGCCCGTTACTCTCTGTTCTCTCCTCGCCGACGCGCCCCGCCACCACTTCCCACCCCACCGCCGCGCGCCGCCGCCCCCACCACTTGCCGCCGCCCGGTCGCCCCACCACCCGCCGCCCCACCGTGCCCCGCCCCGTCGCCACTGCCGCCCGGCGCCGTCGCCCCACCGCCCGTCGCCCCCGCCGCCCCGTCGCCCCACCGCCCCACCGCCCCGTCGCCCCCCGCCGCCCCACCGCCCCGTCGCCCCCCCGTCCAGGCGCCCCGGCCCCCCGCGCCCCGGCCCCCCGCCGCCCCGCGCCCCACCGCCCCGGGCCCGGCCCCCCGCCGCCCCAGGCCGTCCCCGCGCCCCGGCCAGCTCCTCCATCGGGGGCCTCCTCCACCGCCCCGCCCCCCTCCTCCACCGGCCCTGCCCCAGGTGAGCCCCTCTCCTTTTTTTTTTCTGTTTTTTCCTTTTTAGTTTTAGTTTAGATTTAGTTTTAGTTTTAGTTTTAGGTTTAGTTTTAGTTTAGTTTTAGGTTTAGATTTAGTTTTTTCCTTTTTCTTTTCTATTTTATTAGTTTTAGGTTTATGTTTAGTTTAGATTTAGTTTTAGTTTTAGTTTTAGTTTTAGGTTTAGGTTTAGGTCTAGTTTAGTTTGAGGAAAGAAGAAGAAGAAGAGAAAAAGAGGAGAGGAGGAGAAGAAGAAGAGGAAAAAGGAAAGGAAGAAGAAGAAGAGGAGGAGGAGAAGAAAAAAGAAGAAGAGGAAGAAGAAGAAGAAAAAAGAGGAGAGGAGGAGAAGAAGAAGAGGAAAAAGGAAAGGAGGAAGAAGAAGAAGAAGAAGAAGGAAAAAAGGAAGAAAAGGAAGAATAGGAAGAAGAAGAAAAGGAAAAAAGAGGAAAAAAACCCGACCCGACACGGCACCCCGACCCGACACGGCACCCCGACCCCGACCCGGCACCCCGACACGACACCCCGACCCCGACACCCCGACCCCGACCCCGACACCCCGACACCGAGCCTGACCCGACACCCCGACCCCGACACCGACACGGCACCCCGACCCCGACCCGGCACCCCGACCCGACACCCCGACCCCGACACCGACACGACACCCCGACACCGACACGGCACCCCGACCCCGACCCGGCACCCCGACCCGACACCCCGACCCCGAGAACCCGACCCCGACCCCGACACGGCACCCCGACACCGACAGGACACCCCGACCACCGATACCTCCCGAAAAGGTGTTCTTTGGCCTTCCAGAGGCCGACGGGGTCATATATTTGTGAATTATTAGTTAGGTCATATATTTTTCGATTTTGTTATGAAAAACATCATATATAATTGTGTTGATCGTGTAGTTTTAAATGTGCAGTTGTTTCATCGCTGCGAGGTTTGGTGTTCGACGACCTCGCCGTGCGTTTGACAAGCTCTGCCCCTTCGTTCGTGGGTGAGCACAAATGACAAGTCCTCCTCCCCCATTAATTATTTGATCTATTCCGATGAAACTTGATAGCTAGCTATATATGTGTCTTGAATCATCAGTATGCGTAACCAATATGTGTCTCTCGTTCGAAAGCGTCATAGTTATAAATATGCATGCATTTGCATATTTATAACCTTGATTCTTTCGAATTGTCCAACGCTATCCATGGACAGCCCGAGTATGTGTAGATTGGGTTCATTTTCCCATATGCTTTGCTCCGGATCCGATGCATATATTTTGTCAGTGCCTCCCCTGTTGTTCTCCGGGTACACATCCTCTCTGTTTATTGCAGAGACGTGTATCAGGAGAACAACGGGGAGGTGCTGCCGAAATTTTGCGTCGGATCCGGAGCATAGCATGGGAAAATGAACCCAATCTACACATACACGGGTGAGATTAGGACCTATCATTACCTATTAGAGTGTAGGTTGCATGGACGTAATAAAATTGACAAAGTAGATCAACTGATGAATATATACATGGTGAATTACATATATAATTGTTGTGTGCCCAGTAGCTCTGAAAGTCAAGATGAGTGACCGTGCGTGGATGTATACCGGTTACACTGGTCAGAACAAATGGAGCGCTGAATGGTTCACAAAAACTAAGGGGTTTGTGCAAGCCGCATTTGCAAATGGCCAAAAGAAAACCTGATGCCCCTGTTTTCGGTGCGGCAATTGGGAAAAGAAGACAGAGGCTGAAATGGGCAAACACCTGCAGAAGAGTGGTTTTATGCCCGATTATACGGTGTGGACATTTCATGGTGAGTCTGCCCAACGTGACCGAGCTGAGGTGGATCGTCGTCGCATCGACGAGCATGGTACCGGGATGGAAAACATGGTGCAAGGCTATGATGATGCTCGGGATTCGGACGAGGAGATGGAGGAATCTGCAAAGGCCTTCAATGAAATGTTGGAGTCTTCGAAACGTCCGCTCCACGAGCACACTGAGCTTTGTCAGTTGGATGCCATCTCACAAGTAATGGCTCTGAAGGCTCAGTTCAACTTGGGCAGAGAATGCTATGACACAATTATGACAGTATTTGGACGCTTTCTACCCAAAGGCCATGTAATGCCTGCAAACCTGTACCAGTCGGACAAAATCCTCCGTGCACTGAAGATGCCCTATGAGAAGATACATGCCTGTGAGAAAGGATGTGCCTTATTTAGGCTTGACAATGCGGACTTGAACTATTGTCCCATTTGCAAGTCTTCCAGGTATATTGTGGTAGACAACAGTATGGGTGAGAAGACACAGACCAAAATCCCCGTTAGTGTTCTTCGGTATATGCCAATCGTACCAAGACTTCAATGTCTTTTCATGGTCGAAGAGACGGCCAGACAGATGACATGGCACAAAACAGGCAAAAGAACCGAACTAGATGCAGATGGGAATCTGATGATGGTACACACATCAGATGGTGTTGCGTGGAAAAAGTTTGATGAATTACATGCTGACAAAGCGGCAGATCCGAGGCATCCTCGAGTCGGCGTCAGCACGGATGGGTTCAGTGTGTTTGGTATGACGGCAGCCCAATACAGTTGTTGGCCCGTATTTGTCTTTCCACTCAATCTCCCCCCGGACAGATTATGCAAAGAAAGACCATTTTCCTGACGTTGATAATTCCAGGACCCAACTATCCAGGCAAAAATATGAATGTGTACATGCAGCCGCTTAAGGACGAATTGCAAGAAGCCTGGGATAATGGGTTCAAGACATACGATGCCTTTAGCAAACGGAACTTCATAATGCGTGTCTGGTACATGTACTCGACGCATGACTTGCCGGCGTATGCGCTATTCGTTGGCTGGTGTGTGCATGGAAGGTTCCCGTGCCCCACATGCAAGGGAGCTCTTGAGTTTCGTTGGCTTCAGGCCGGTCGCAAGTTTTCTTGCTTCGACATGCATAGACAGTTCTTGGATCCTCGCCATAAGTTCAGGAAAGACAAGAAGAACTTCATCAGGGGTAGAGTTGTCAAAAACTCTGCACCACCTGCATTGATAGGCCAACAGACCCTGGATCAGTTAAATGCTCTCGAGCCAGATCCACAACGTCCAGGGTACTTCAAGGGGTATAATACTAAGCACGCGTGGACTCACAAAACATGCTTATGGGATCTGCCTTACTTCAAAGACCTCCTTTGCCCACACAACATCGACATGATGCACACTGAGAAGAATATCGCTGAGGCACTTTTCGGTACATTGTTCGACATAGATGGGAAGTCAAAGGATAATACTAAGGCTAGAGTCGATCTGGAGGCGCTATGTGATAGGCCGTTACAAAACATGAAAGAACCGAAAGGAAAGCAGAACTGGACGAAGCCAAAGGCATGGTTCAATCTTGGAAGGCCAGCTATGAGGGAAATTCTCTTGTGGGTGCAACAGCAGTTGATGTTCCCCGATGGGTATGCAGCGAATCTAAAGAGGGGAGCGAATCTTGATAAACTGAAGATATTTGGTCTCAAGAGTCATGATTGGCACATATGGATTGAGCGGGTAATGCCGGTGATGTTGCGTGGCTTCATCCCTGAGGATGAATGACTAGTACTTGCAGAACTCAGCTATTTCTTCCGTGTTCTTTGTGCGAAAGAACTATCGCCTGGCGTGCTAGAAGAAATGGAAGAGTTGGCGCCGGAGTTGATCTGCAAATTAGAGAAGATCTTTCCACCGGGCTTCTTTAATCCAATGCAGCATTTGATTTTGCATCTCCCGACCGAGGCAAGATTGGGGGGGCCCGTGCAAAATCGTTGGTGCTACCCAACTGAGAGGATGCAGAAGACGCTTCGAGAAAAATGTAAAAATAAACGTAGAATTGAAGCATCGATGGCTGAGGCATTCATCACAGAGGAGGCGGCAAACTTCATAACAGCGCACTACGAAGCCAAAAATCGTCATTTGCATAATCCGAAGCCTCGGTACAATGCTGACGAGCCTAAAAAGGGTGGATCCAACCTCAGCCTATTCAAAGGGAATCTCGCACCAGCTAGTGTTTCACATCCAGTATCTTTGGATAACGAAGAATGGCGGACCATTTCGTTATATATCTTCAACAACCTGATAGAAGTGCGGCCGTACATCGAGTAAGTTCTCGGTACATTGTTTCGCAACTTCTATTTCCTTTGAACTACTCTTATTCCTGGATATGTCATACAGTCGATACATCGCCATATTCTCGTATGGAGCGGAGATCCAAAAGGATTCCGTCGAAGAGTATGAGCTTCTCGCAAAGCAAGGAGGTGGCTATCCCGGTTTCATCTCTTGGTTCAAACAAACGGTAATTTCTATTAGACAATTTCATTTCATTCGCTAATTTGTGCATAATGCAACAATCCTTTCATATGTTAAACTTGTAGGCTAATTCAGAGTCTATGGACGCCGAATTGAGCCAAGTCGCTAATGGTTTTGACTATAAGGTCCGTTCATTTGACAAGTACGACATCAACGGGTATCGCTTTCGTACCTATGGCAAAGAGCTATCTATGGCCGACCGAAAGTCTACAAATTGTTGTGTATCTGCTATCGGCGAAGGAGGTACCGAGTATTATGGGAGAGTTGAAGCAATTTATGAACTTCTGTTCTATGGTGAAAACCCACCGAATGTCGTAGTCTTCAAATGTTATTGGTTTTGTTTATTCTTTGTCATGGCAGGTGTTGAAAGATGGTGGGCGCTGGTCGGGAACGCGCCGAGGCCCCTTCTTCGTCGGCGCGTGGTGTGAGGTCTTCCATTCCACACGCACCTCTACGCCGAGCGTTGCTGGACAGTATGGCGACACCGTCGGGCCCTTCTTCATCGACCGCGGTGCCCAGCAGGGGACGAGGTAAGAAGAAGAAAGGAGGTGGAGCATGTGGTCGCGGGAGAGGAGGATGTAGGGTGACTCTGACGGCGCCTTCCTCGCCACCGCCCCCAGCTGTTTCACCCGAGCACGTGACTGCAAGGGTGGACTCGTCTGAGGAGGAGGCTGCACGGACTCCGGTCCACGAGCCTCCGGTCCACGAGTCTTCGGCCCACGAGCCTCGGGTCGATGGGCCTTCGGCCCACGAGACTTGGGCCCACGAGACCCCGGAGGAGCACACGTCTGGATGGGGTACCTGGTCGGGTCAGCCTAAGGATGGCGGGGAGCCGAGTGGCCATGCTGATGTTGGCGGGGAGCCGACTGATGAGGAGGGGGAGGAGGGGGGCAACGTCTACCAGCGTGGTGCTACACGGCTCCCGTCCGTGCCGGCGACCCGCGAGTAGAGGTGGTTGATTTTCCCTGATGGGGAGAGGTACGTAAGTGCATTTAATATTTTTGTACCTTCTGCATTCACGTTTCTTCAAATAACTAATGCGTTGGCCTTGTCATGCTGCAGGGGTTGGGACCACCATCATAGTGTCCGCAGGCCCAACTCCGTCCTTGGAGTTCTTTGCCGGCAAAACTTCCCAGGGTTTGTCACGTTGCCTGGTGAGGGTCGGCTTCCAGAGCTTGGATTGAGCTGGGAGCACTACGTGGCTGCTCAGGCCCCGCCGGATGAGATTATCGACGGTGTCGTGTGCGACACGAGGGCAGACATGGTGATCAGAAAGTTCTGGGTAATTTCTCCTTTACACATTTAAAAATCTTCAACTAGCTAGTTATTAATTGTACTAATCAATATTGTCTCATTTGATTGCAGACATTCTACAGGTGTGAGGAGGGATACGAGGAGGACGCGGCACATGTTATCGAGAAAGTCTGCAAGCGCCTACTCCAGAACTTACGGCACGAGGCTCGGGTGCAGGCTGTTCGAGACTACTACGCCTTGCGTGGTATCAAGAAGACCAAGCCGGCGTGCCGCGATAAGTTCCTGAGTAAGGAGCAGTACATGAAGGTAATTCTTAAGGCCTTCTCTACTTAAGTTCCTTCATTTAGTAATTCTTAGCCGTAGCGCTCAAGTTTCTATTTGCTAACTTAGGCGCCTCCGAGATGGTGTGCGGATCGGATGGATTGTTGGGAGGTGTTGGTCGATGAGTGGTGCTCAAAACAATGGCTAGCCCTCCACAATGAGGCCAAGGACAAACGTGCCCAAATGGAAGGTGTGCCACACCATCAAGGCAGCTCCAACTTATATCAGTTCGGGCGCAACTGGGTATGTGGTTTGCTTCATGATTCATGCAATTCATTCATCATGCTAGCTTGAGCCCTTTAATTACTAATTTTCATTGTTTCTCTCTTTCAGGCACGCTACAATAAGGCGGATAAGGTGCCAGAGGTGTACGACCTGTATGCCATGGCCCACACTGCCTCTTTCAAGAAAGTCAAGGCTTTCTCTCAGTCTGACCTCGATGATGCAAACAACTTCACCAACATCTCCTCCCACAACAAGCTCGTGAGATATAGAGATGAGGGGAAGGCGAGGAAAGGGGAGGACTTTAACCCGAGCCAGGGTCCCAATGATCCAGAGCTGGTGATGATATCTGGTGGCGGGAGGTCCCATGGCTCCATAGCCATTGGAGATGGACTTATCCGTTGTCCTAGCACTCTCCCGAAGATCAAGGCACGCCAATCGAGCTCCGCTCCTGAGATAAGGCCTCGTGAACGGCCAGTGCAACTCGCCATCAAGGTTAGTGATACGTACTCAGTTATCTTTCTCCATTACATTGTGTGCGCTTCCATCAATGATTACAAATGGTCATGTGAGTGGTGTTGTAGGCTGCTATACAGAGTGAGAGAGATAGAACGGAGAAACTTTTGGCGGAGGCTGCGGAGAGGCAGCGGGAGTTGGAGGAGAGGATGACAAAGATGATGGAGGAGGAGAGGGCACGTAATGACATGCAGGCAAGGGCCATGTATGAGCTCCTTGTGGTAAGTTTCTTCTGCAGATTAGCCAAAACATTCATGTACTGTTTGTCTCATTACTAACTAGTATGACTGAGTCGTCAAAACCAAATGTGCAGTCTGTGTGCGAGAAGACAGGTCAGACCACTCCGCCGATGCCAGTGATTGCTCCTGGGACCACGGTGAGTTTTATTTGAATGGACATTACTTGCTAGTCTTAACATTTGAGTGTCATCATGCTAACAAGACATTGGAAATGATCTTTGGTGCAGCGTAACTCCAAACAAGCATCGCACGATCCTTCTCCAGCTACCGACACGAGCCACCCCGCTCCTACACCTCCTGGATCTTGGTAAGTTTATCTAGTGTTTTGCTTAACACATGCATAAAGACCTAGACTTAGCTTTATTTCCTCCAATGCTTACCATAATGACCTAGACTTAGCTTCTTCTCCTCCAAAATGACTTAATAAGCTTACTGACCTCCAAAACCATCCATTTTACCTAAGTTAGCTCTAAAACGATCTGTACTTAGCTTACTTATGTCAAAAATTGCATAATTAGCTTAGTTAGCTCATAGACGATCCATTTTAACTAAGTTAGCTCTAAAATGACCCATTTTACCTAGGTTAGCTTATAAATGATCCAGTTCATCCAAGTTAGCTAAAAAATGACCCATTTTACCTAGATTAGCTCCTAAATGATCCATTTTACCTACGTTAGCTTTAAAATGACCCATTTCACCTAGGTTAACTCCAAAATGACCCATCTTACCTAGGTTATCTCATAAACGATCCATTTCAACTAATTTAGCCCATAAACGATCCATTTCACCAAGTTAGCTAAAAAACGATCCATTTCACCTAAATTAGCTCTTAAATGATCCATTTCACCTAAGTTAGCTCAAAAAGATCCATTTCAACTAAATTAGCTCCTAAATGATCCATTTCACCTAAGTTAGCTCAAAAACGATCCATTTCAACTAAGTTAGCTCATAAATGATCCATTTCACCTAAGTTAGCTAAAAAACGATCCATTTCACCTTAGTTACCTCAAAAACGATCCATTTGACCTTAGTTAGCTCATAAACGACCCATTTCAACTAAGTTAGCTCATAAATGATCCATTTCACCTTAGCTAGCTCATAAACGACCCATTTCAACTTAGTTAGCTCATATATGATCCATTTCACGTAAGTTCGCTCATAAATGACATACTGTTCTAGTCTTCTTCTTGTTCTACTCTTCTTGTTATAGTCTTCTTCTTGTTCTACTCTTCTTATTGTTCTACTCTTCTTGTTCTAACTTTCTTATTTTTCATTTTGCAGATTTCATTCACTTGACGAAAGCTTGCATAGATGGAGTGCTCCTTTTCCCTTTCTCTGTTTCTTTTGTATCATTGAACTATGCATGTATCGTTGGATGAAACTATTGTAATATATATGGTTGGATGCCTCTATGTTGAACTTGTTATGTATGATGGAACTATGCATGTAATATATATGGTTGGATGATGAAGTTATGTGTTGGATATCTTATATGTTTGCTCTGTAATGGCCTTTTGAAATATATCTATATATGTCATATATATTTGTGATGAAAATTGTTGGATTTAATAAAAATAGATAAAAGAGCCAATATGCAGGCTCTTTGCCGTCTGCCACCGACGGCAACGGGCTCTTTGCTGTCTGCCGCGGACGGCAAAGAAGACACGTGGCATCCAGCTATGCTTCCTGGGAGCTGACCCATTTGGCCAGTTTGCCAACAGTGGCAGACGACAACGACTTTGCCATCAGTGGCAGACGGCAAAGAACCTGCCATGTAGTGACGTGTAGATGACATCATACGGCGGACGGCAAAGACACTAGAAATTTTGCCGTCAGCGGCGGATGGCAAAGGCATGCCGTTAGCCACTTAACGGACTGACAGCGCAATTATTGCCGTCCGCTCTCTTTGTCGTCCGCCGCAGACGGCAAAGGGCCTTTGCCGTCAGCCGCCAGGAAGCAGATGGCAAAGTAGCTGTTTACCGTAGCCTACTTTGCCAGAGCCTTTTGCCGTCCGCCGTTCATGCCTTTGCCGTCCGCCGTGGCAGACGGCAAAATAGCTGATTCCTGTAGTGATTGTCTTCAATGTCTTCATACATTTTTAGGGGTCATCTCCGGTCAGTAAACCTAATCAATGAGGGACTACTACCTGTGTTATCATGCAATTCTCACAAACACATTAGTCCCTCAACCAGGTTTGTCATCAATACTCCAAAACCAACTAGGGGTGGCACTAGATGCACTTACAGTAATACCTCCCTTCTTAGGGACACAATGGACATGACTTACCCACTGGCTATCAGCAACGGGATAAATTATACCCGCTTCAAGGAGCTTTAATATTTCCTTTCTTACCACTTCTTTCATCTTAGGATTTAGCTGTCGTTGGTGATCAATAACTGGTTTAACGTCTTTCTCCAGATTTATTTTGTGTTGACATAAAGTGGGACTAATGCCCTTAAGATCATCAAGAGTATATCCAATAGCAGCACGGTGCTTCTTCAGAGTTTTCAATAATTTCTCTTCTTCATGCTCTGAAAGGTTAGCACTAATAATAACATGATATATCTTCTTTTCATCAAGATAAGCATATTTAAGAGTATCAGGTAATGGTTTAAGCTCAAACACGGGATCACCCTTGGGTGGAGGAGGATCCCCTAGTATTTCAACAGGCAAGTTGTGTTTCAGAATAGGTCCCTGTTTAAAGAATACTTCATCTATTTCCTTTCTTTCATTCATGAACATACCATTTTCATGGTCTAGCAAATATTGTTCTAAAGGATCACTAGGAGGCACGGAAATAGAAGCAAGACCAATAATTTCATCTTTACTAGGCAATTCCTCATTACGGGGTTGTCTACGAAATTTAGCAAAATTAAACTCATGAGACATATCACCCAAACCAATAATAACAGTGTCCCTTTCGCAGTCTATCCTAGCATTAACGGTGTTCAAGAAGGGTCTCCCAAATATAATGGGACAAAAGCTATCTTGTGGGGAACCCAGAACAAGAATCAGCAGGATATTTAACCTTCCCACAGAAAACTTCAACATCTCTAATAATCCCAATCGGTGAAATAGTATCTCTATTGGCAAGCTTAATGGTAACATCGATATCTTCTATCTCAGCAGGTGCAATATCATGCATAATTTCTTCGTATAAAGAATGAGGTATTGCACTGGCACTAGCACCCATATCACATAAGCTATGATAACAATGATCTCCTATTTCAACAGAAATAACAGGCATGCCTACCACATGCCTATGTTTATCTTTAGCACCAGGTTTAGCAATTCTAGCAGTGTCATCACAAAAGCAAATAACATGCCCATCAATATTATCAGACAATAGATCTTTAACCATAGCAATATTAGGTTCAACTTTAACTTGCTTAGGAGGTTTATGTGTCCTAATATTACTTTTGTTGACTACAGTTGAAGCTTTAGCATGATCATTTATTCTAATAGGAAAAAAGTGGTTTCTCAACATAAGTAGTAGGAATAATAGGATCATTATGAGTGATAGTCTTTTCTTCAACTTTAATAGGTGAAACTACTTTTGCTTCAATGGGAGGATTATATTTAAACCACTTCTCCTTAGGGAGATCAACATGAGTAGCAAAAGATTCATAGAAAGAAGCTACTATCTCAGAGTGAAGTCCATATTTAGTGCTAAATTCACGGAAAACATTGGTATCCATAAAAGACTTAACACAATCAAACTTAGGTGTTATACCTGACTCCTTACCTTCGTCGAGGTCCCAATCTTCAGAGTTGCGTTTGATTCTTTCAATTAAATCATATTTGAATTCAATAGTGTTCATCATAAAAGAGCCAGTACAAGAAGTATCGAGCATGGAGCGATTATTGAGAGAGAGCCGAGCATAAAAAATTCGAATAATCCTTTCCCTTGAGAGCTCATGATTGGGGCATGAATATAACATTGACTTAAGCCCCCCCAAGCTTGAGCGATGCTTTCTCCTTCGCAAGGCCAACAATTATATATATAATTACGATCACGATGAACAAGATGCATAGGATAAAATTTCTGATGAAATTCCAATTTGAATCGTTTGTAGTCCCATGATCCCATATCATCACATAGCCTATACCATGTCAATGCCTCTTCCTTCAAATATAAAGGGAAGACCTTCTTCTTGATAACATCATCGAGCATACCTGCAAGCTTAAATAATCCACAAACTTCATCCACATAGATTAGGTGTAAATCAGGATGCAATGTTCCATCTCCTACAAAAGGATTAGCTAGCAGTTTCTCTATCATACCCAAAGGAATTTCAATGTAAACATTTTCAGTAGGTTAAGTAGGTTGAGGGGTAGCTAATTGTGGTTCCGGATGAGGTGAAGATACCCCGAACAAGCCTCTGAGAGGATTACTTTCCATAGTAACAAGTGACAGTAAATTTCAGCACACTATATAAATTTTTCCTTACCAAATTCCACCTACCAAAGGCGCTTCACTCCCCGGGAACGGCGGCAGAAAAGAGTCTTGATGACCCACAAGTATAGGGGATATATCATAGTCCTTTCGATAAGTAAGAGTGTCGAACCCAACGAGGAGCAGAAGGAAATGATAAGCGGTTTTCAGCAAGGTATTCTCTGCAAGCACTGAAATTATCGGAAACAAATAGTTTTGTGATAAGGTAATTTGTAACGGGTAACAAGTAATGAAAGTAAATAAAGTGCAGCAAGATGTCCCAATCCTTTTTGTAGCAACGGACAAGCCTGTACAAACTCTTATATAGAGAAAAGCGCTCCCGAGGACACATGGGAATTATCGTCAAGCTAGTTTTCATCACGTTCATATGATTCGCGTTCGTTACTTTGATAATTTGGTATGTGGGTGGAACGGTGCTTGGGTGCTATCCTTTCTAGGAAAAGCATCCCACTTATGATGAACCCCTATACAAGCATCCGCAACTACAAAAGAAGTATTAAGGTAAACCTAACCATAGCATGAAACATATGGATCCAAATCAGGCCCTTACGAAGCAACTCATAAACTAGGGTTTAAGCTTCTATCACTCTAGCAACCCATCATCTACTTATTACTTCCCAATGCCTTCCTCTAGGCCCAAACAATGGTGAAGTGTCATGTAGTCGACGTTCACATAACACCACTAGAGGAAAGACAACATACATCTCATAAAAATATCGAACGAATACCAAATTCACATGACTACTAATAGCAAGACTTCTCCCATGTCCTCAAGAACAAACGTAACTACTCGCAAATCATATTCATGTTCATAATCAGAGGGGTATTAATATGAATAATAGGTCTGAACATATGATCTTCCACTAAATAAACCAACTAGCATCAACTACAAGGAGTAATCAACACTACTAGCAACCCACAGGTACCAATCTGAGGCTTTGGGACAAAGATTGGATACAAGAGATGAACTAGGGTTTGAGAGGAGATGGTGCTGGTGCTGGTGAAGATGTTGATGGAGATTGACCCCCTCCCGATGAGAGGATCATTGGTGATGACGATGGCAATGATTTCCCCCTCCCGGAGAGAAGTTTCCCCCGGCAGAACAGCTTCGCCGGAGCCCTAGATTGGTTCCGCCTCGTGGCGGCGGAGTTTCTTCCCGAAATCTTGCTTATGATTTTTTTCAGCGTAGATGACTTCATATAGCATAAGATGGGCACCAGAGGCCTGCTAGGGGGCCCACGAGGCAGGGGTGCACCCAGGGGGTAGGGCGCGCCCCCCACCCTCGTGGCCAGGGTGTGGGCCCCCTCTGGTACTTTCTTTCGCCAATATTTTTTATTAATTCCAAAAATGACTTCCATGAAGTTTCAGGACTTTTGGAACTGTGCAGAATAGGTCTGTAATATTTGCTCCTTTTCCAGCCCAGAATTCCAGCTGCCGGCATTCTCCCTCTTTATGTAAACCTTCTAAAATAAGAGAGAAAGGGCATAAGTATTGTGACATAACATGTAATAACAACCCATAATGCAATAAATATCGATATAAAAGCATGATGTAAAATGGACGTATTACATATCTGCATATGCTAGGCTCGTCACGTTTAACCTGAGTATATTGCATGTGTAAAACTGTCTTACACCTGTTATATGTGAACGTAGAGCTTATCACACCCGGTCATCACGTGGTGTCTCTGCATGACGAACTGTAGCAACGGTGCATACTCAGGGAGAACACTTATACCTTGAAATTTAGTAAGGGATCATCTTATAATGCTACCGCCGTACTAAGCAAAATAAGATGCATAAAATATAAACATCACATGCAATCAAAATATGTGACGTCATATGGCCATTATCATCTTGTGCCTTTGATCTCCATCTCCAAAGCACCATCATGATCTCCATCGTCACCGGCTTGACACCTTGATCTCCATCGTAGCGTCGTTGTCGTCTCGCCAACTATTGCTTCTACAACTATCGCTACCACATAGTGATAAAGTAAAGCAATTACATGGCGATTGCATTTCATACAATAAAGCGACAACCATAAGGCTCCTGCCAGTTGCCGATAACTTCTACGAAACATGATCATCTCATACAATAACTCATATCACATCATGTCTTGACCATATCATATCACAACATGCCCTGCAAAAACAAGTTAGACGTCCTCTACTTTTTTGTTGCAAGTTTTACGTGGCTGCTACTAGCTTCTAGAAAGAACCATTCTTACCTACGCATCAAAACCAGAATGATTTTTCATCAAGTGTGCTGTTTTAATCTTCAACAAGGACCGGCCGTAGTCAAATTTGATTCAACTAAAATTGGATAAACAGACACCCGCCAGCCACCTTTATGCGAAACAAGTTGCATGTCTGTTGGTGGAACCGGCCTCATGAACGTGGTCATGTAAGGTTGGTCCGGGCCGCTTCATCCAACAATACCGCTGAATCAAAATAAGACGTTAGTGGTAAGCAGTATGACTATTATCGCCCACAACTCTTTGTTTTCTACTTGTGCATATCATCTACGCACAGACCTGGCTCTGATGCCACTATTGGGGAACGTAGCATGCAATTTCAAAAAAATTCCTACGATCACGCAAGATCTATCTAGGAGATGCATAGCAACAAGAGGAGTGTGTCCACGTACCCTTGTAGACCGAAAGTGGAAGCGTTAGGTTAACGCGGTTGATGTAGTCGAACGTCTTCATGATCCGACCGATCTAGTACCGAACATACGTCACCTTCGATTTCAGCACACGTTTAGCCCGATGACGTCCCTCGAACTCTTGATCCAGCAGAGGGTCGAAGGAGAGTTTCATCAGCACGACGGTGTGGTGACGGTGAAGGTGATGTGATTCGCGCAGGGCTTCGCCTAAGCACTATGACGCTATGACCGGAGTAGTAAACTGTGGAGGGGGGCACCGCACGTGGCTAAGAGAATAACTGTTGCGTATATAAAGGAGGGGACGAGGAGGCCGGCCACCAAGGGGGCGTGCCAGGGGGAGTCCTACTAGGACTCCACTCCTAGTAGGATTGGGACCCCCTTTTTCCTTTCTCATCGCAGGGGAAAAAGGAAGGAGAGGGAGAGGGATATGGAAAGAGGAAAGGGGGTCGTGCCCCTCCCCTTGTCCAATTCGGACTCCCTTGGGGGGGGGGGCACCCTGCGGGCTCCTGATGTCGCTTGAAGCTACGTTGGTATTTCCCCAAACAGGAAGGGATGATGCAGCACATCGGCGGTAGTTATTTCCCTTAGATATGAAACCAAGGTTATCGAACCAGTAGGAGAACCAAGCAACATAACGTAAACAACCCCTGCACACAAATAACAACACCTCGCAACCTGACGTGTTAAAAGGGTTGTCAATCCCTTTCGGGTAACGGCGCTAGAAACGGCGTGCGGACAGGAATAAGTTGTAATAATTTGATAGGTCGAACGCCAAATAAAATAAATAGAAATAAAATGCAGCAAGGTATTGTCGGTGTTCTGGGAACGGGGGTCCCCAGACTTGCCTGCCTGTGGCCTGCGGCGTGGCTCAAAGGAGGCCCAGCACGGCCCGTCTTCATCAACACAAGACCCAAGACCCTCGCGAGGGGCCAAGCCTCGCGGGGCGGGCAACACGAAGCTTCCTCAGGCGCGGCCTCGTCAGGCTGGCTCATGAGGAGGCAGAGAGATCAAGGCAGGGTACCTCACGAGGCGCCCATGACGCAATCCATGACGACCAGGGGAGCCAGGCGGGCGCCAGCCCGCGCAGTGTCCTCCTTTTCCTCTTTGGTGCAAGGGGGCAAGCGCAGGCGAGAGGATCAAGCAAAGGCATCCATTTCGGTGCAACAAGACCAAGACCAGTCCAACGGTGGGAAGGAGGTCATCGTGGAGCCCAGGACGGCGTCACCACAGGGCCTTTAGCAGGCGAGGACCAACTTTAGTCAGGATAAGTGTACTGGATGTTCCCCTTCGAATTGGCCAATTGTTGGCGCCCTTCCCGCTCAATATTTGGGAAGAGGCCCAGGGCCCTCACCTATAAATAGGATTAGCCACCCCCAGGGTAGAGGCATCTGGTATCCAGCACCCGAGCAAGGAGAAAGAGAGAGAGAAAGAGAAGGGAGGCTGGACTCCCCTAGCAGTTCATCGTCCCAACTTGAACACGCCCTCGCGAGGCTGTTCTCCCTTGTACCGTTCATCATCATCATCCCAAGAGGCAATCCACCCACCACAAACTAGAGTAGGGTATTACACCACAATGGTGGCCCGAACTAGTATAAACTCTGTGTCCCTTGTGTTGTTCCTTCAGTAGTTAGATCCTTGCGAGACGGAGAGGTAGAGGGCATAATCGTCGCGCGCACCCCAGAGTTCGAACCTTAAGGGTCTGCTGGAACCCGAAATCCGACATTTGGCGTGCCAGGTAGGGGTGCACCGGAATTTGTCTTCCACCGCTTCGTTCTCCTCCGACCGTCGCGTCCATGTCTGACGCTCGTCGGGCCCGCGCTGAGCGCCGGGCCGCCATCGCCTCCCACGTCGCCCAGACGGCTCCCGTCGGTGGGCGTCCCCGTCGCCCGCCATCAACGCCGCCATCGGCCCGACGGGGAACGAGCAGCAAGCGTCATCCCAGCATCTGCCTGTGCGGCAAGATAACCGCACCGCTACATCAACACCCCCGGTCGTCGCAGCCCTTCTGGGCGGCTCGCAGGCGCCGCCCACAAGTCGCCATGTCAAGCCGTTTGTCCGCCGGGTCGGCGCCGCTTCCGCACGGCAGGGGGCTCCCATGGACCAAGTGGCGTGCGGGGCCGGCCTGGCCTTCAGCTCGGAGGACCATCCCGCCAACTTGGCTGGCTCTGGCGCGCTCCCCATGTTGTGCACCCCCATCATCTGCCAGGTGGCTGTCACCAGAACCCTCGTCGACGGCGGCGCCGGCCTCATCGTGCTTTCGGTTGAGACCTTCAACCTCCTCCGCATACCCCTAGAGCGGCTGCAGCCTAGTCGGTCTTTCTTGGGCGTCGGGGGCGGGTCATCCAGCTCCCTGGGACAGATCCGACTCCCAGTGACCTTCGGCACCTACGACAACTTTCGCACGGAAATGGTCGACTTCGACATCGCCCCCATCGGCCTTCCTTACAACGCCATCCTCGGCTACCCGGCGCTGGCCCAGTTCATGGCCGCCACGCACCCAGCGTACAACCTCATGAAGATGCCCGGGAGCAGCGGTGTCCTCACCGTGCCTGGGGACACCGGAGATGCCCTGCGGGCACTCAAGCTCGCCTACAAGGCAGCGGCCTCGGCACAGCCAGCCGACGCGGAGACCCCCGAACCCAAGGGGGCTGCGCCAGCCAAGAAGAGACAGTTGTTCACCCAGGACAAAGCAGAAACCAAGCAGATACCTGTCGACGAAGACGGGTCCTCCAGTGCCACTTTCACCATAGGCGCCAATCTCGAGCCTGAGCAAGAGGAAGCTCTGATCAGGTTTCTGCGCGCAAATAAGAAGGTATTCGCTTGGGAGCCTGATCAGTTGGTAGGGATCCCCCGGAGCGTCATCGAGCATCACCTCAACGTGTGCCCAAATGTGCGCCCCGTGAAGCAGAAAGCCAGGCGGCAGTCCGCAGAGAAGCAGGCCTTCATCATCCAAGAAACCCGCAAGTTGGAGGCCGCTGGGGTCATTCGCGAGGTTCGATACCCGGCTTGGTTGGCCAACCCTGTCGTTGTGCCCAAGAAGGGGGGAAAGGAACACATGTGTGTCGACTTCACCAACCTCAACAAGGCAAGCCCGCAAGATCCGTTCCCGCTCCCCCGCATCGATCAGATCGTCGATTCCACCGCGGAGTGCGACCTACTCTGCTTCCTGGACACCTTCTTTGGGTATCACCAGATCAAGATGGCGGTAGAAGACGTCGAGAAGACCACCTTCCTGACCCCATGCGGGGTGTACTGCTATACATGCATGCCATTTGGGTTGCGTAACGCAGGGGCGACCTTTCAGCGGCTGATGCACATTGCCTTGGGCCCGCAGCTCGGGAAGAATGTCGAAGCCTTCGTCGACGACATCGTGGTGAAATCTCGGGAGGCCAAGACCCTGATACAGGACCTGGAGGAGACCTTCGCGAGCCTCGATGCAGTGAACCTGCGGCTCAACCCAGAGAAGTGTGTGTTCGGAGTCCCCTCAGGCAAGCTCTTGGGCTTTCTCGTGTCCCATCGGGGCATCGAGGCTAACCCGGAGAAGGTCAAGGCGGTCGAGGCCATGAGCCCGCCGAAAATCCTCAGAGAAATGCAGAAGCTCACCGGACGCGTGACCGCGCTAGGGCGCTTCATCTCCAAACTGGGGGAGCGAGCACTGCCTTTCTTCCAGCTGATGAAGAAGAAGGGACCTTTTGAATGGACTGAAGAGGCAGATAAGGCGTTTCAAGATCTCAAGAGGTACCTAACCAGCCCTCCAGTCATGGTGGCTCCGCGTCCTCGAGAGCCCTTGCTGCTCTACCTTGCTGCCACTCCCTACTCTGCCAGCGCAGCCCTGGTGGCGGTTAGAGAAGAGCGCCAAATCAGAGCCACATCGGCAGCCCGAGACAAGGCAAGGCAGGAACAAGGAAGGCCCACGGGAGACGTAACTACAGCTGAGGAAGATCGGCCGTCGAAGGGTGCACCGGGGGCAGGAGAGGCCTCTCCTCTGGACGGACGACCTCCCGAGGCCACATCACCTCGCGAAGCGCCCTTGCCTCCGGAGGGCGCCGCAAACACTGATGCTCTCGACCTTGTTGAGCACCCAGTCTACTTTGTCAGCACGGTGTTGCGAGACGCGAGGGCACGGTACCCCATGCCCCAGAAGCTCCTCCTCGCACTACTGGTGGCCTCGCGCAAGCTGCGTCACTACTTCCAAGGGCATCCCATCAAGGTCGTCTCGTCATACCCCTTGGAGAGAGTGCTCAGGAGCCCTAACTCAGCTGGACGGGTCGCCGAGTGGAACATAGAGCTACAGGCATTCCAGCTCGAGTTTAGCACGACCAGGGTCATCAAAGGGGCAGCACTAGCAGACTTCGTAGCAAAATGGACTAGAGCACCCGGCCTCGAGAACAACGAGGATCGGTCCCTCTCCCCAGGGAGCGAGGCACCGGAAGGCTGGGTCGTGTACTTCGATGGGGCGTTCTCCAGGCATGGCGCCGGGGCAGGAGCGGTGCTGATATCGCCCACTCAGGACAAGCTCTACTACGCCGTACAACTCTGTTTCGAGCAAGGCGAAAAGGTCTCGAACAACATAGCGGAATATGAGGGTTTGATAGCAGGGTTGAAGGCAGCAACAACTTTGGGGGTGAAGCGCCTCACCGTGAAGGGTGATTCGCAGCTCCTTGTCAACTTCTCCAACAAGGTGTACGAGCCAAGGGATGAGCACATGGAGGCCTATCTAGCAGAGGTCCGCAGGATGGAGAAGCAGTTCTGGGGGCTGGAATTAAAGCATGTGCCCCGTGGCACCAATCAGGAAGCCGATGACATTGCCAGACGGGCGTCCAGGCGATTGCCTCAGGAGCCTGGCGTATTTGAAGAACGGCTCTTCAAGCGCTCAGCCCAGCCATCGTTGTCAAGCACCGCCCAGCCTCGGGAGGAACTCCCCCAGCCACCGGCCTCAGGAGCCCCGGCCTGCGGCCCTGCCTTAGGGGCACGCCTGCTCCTGACTATGGAACCTCAGGAGGAATGCTGGATCACTGAACTCCGGAGTTATTTAACACAAGGGGCCCTGCCGGAGCAGGAGGAAGAAGCGGAGCATGTGGCGCGGCAAGCCACGACATACTGCATCAGCGACGAAGAGCTCTACCGAAGGCGTCCAAATGACGTATCCCTGCGCTGCATTTCCAGGGAGCAAGGGAAGGAACTGCTGGAGGACATACACGGCGGGGACTGCGGGCATCACTCGTCATCACGGACCCTCGTCGACAAAGCATTCCGCAGCGGGTTCTATTGGCCCACCGCACTCAACGACGCTGTCGAGCTGGTGAAGGCTTGTGAGGCTTGCCAATTTCATGCCAAACAGATCCATCAGCCGGCAGGAGGCTTGCAGACTATACCCCTTTCATGGCCATTTGCAGTTTGAGGGCTGGACATTCTAGGCCCGTTCCCTCGGGCGCCAGGGGGCTACCGCTACCTCTACGTCGCCATTGACAAATTCACCAAGTGGGCAGAAGTGGAGGCTGTCCGCACCATCCCCGCGGGTTCCGCGGTCAGGTTCATCAGGGGCATCGTGAGCCGGTTCGGGGTGCCGAACCGCATCATCACAGACAACGGTTTGCAGTTCACCAGTAACCTCTTCAAAACATACTGTGCTAACCTTGGAACGCAGATATGCTACGCTTCGGTGGCGCACCCGCGGAGCAACGGCCAAGCTGAACGAGCTAACGCGGAGGTCCTGAGGGGCCTCAAGACAAGGACGTTCAAGAAGAAGCTGGAGGCCTGCGGCAGAGGTTGGTACGATGAGCTCCAGTCCGTGTTGTGGTCCATCCACACAACCGCGACCAAGCCAACTGGGGAGACCCCATTCTTCCTGGTCTACGGAGCCGAAGCAGTCCTCCCTCACGAGGTCAGACATCGCTCCGCGCGGGTCCTGGCGTTTGATGAGGCGCAACAGGACGCCATGCGGGGGGTGGACCTCGTGCTGGGGGAGGAACGCCGCCGAGAAGCCGCGCTGCGAGCGACGAGGTACCAGCAGGCGCTGCGGCGATATCACTGCCGCAGCATCCGCCCCAGGACCCTCGAGGTAGGAGACCTCGTGCTCAGACGGGTTCTCTCCAGGGAAGGGCTGCACAAGCTCTCTCCCATGTGGGAGGGCCCGTTCAAGGTTGTTCATGTTTCCAGGCCAGACTCCGTGCGCTTGGAGACTCAGGAAGGGGAGCCGATCCAGAACGCGTGGAACATCCAACACCTCCGGAGGTTCTACCCATAAAGGCCCAGAGCCTGTGAAGAAGGCGAACGCCTGTGAAGATCAATCCCTTTTGGAAAAGGCCCAGAGCCTGTGAAGAAGGCGAACGCCTGTGAAGATCAATCCCTTTTGGAAAAGGCCCAGAGCCTGTGAGGAAGGCGAACGCCTGTGAAGCTCGTTACCCCAAGAAGAAAGGCCCGGAGCCTGTGAAGAAGGCCAATGCCTGTGAAGCTCGCCGCCCGTGACACTCTCACATAATAATGAGTGGGGCTGTACACGCCCCGGAGTCTCAGGAGCGCCGGCCTCAGGCCCTGGGGCTCCCTCCCACGCCCAGTGGCAGCACTTAGCTCCGCGCTAGTGAGAAGACGTCGAAGACTAGACTAGGTGCCGGACACGGCTTTTTCATTTGCTTTCCGCAGTTGGTTCGATTTGTTCGTAGTTGAAGTTTTATTGGAATAATTGTCGTCATTGGTTTACATTTCGTCGATTTTCACTCCCCCGTTTTGATTCCTCTTTCAATAAGTCTCGTGAGGGGGAGCAGCCGAGTGCCCTCACAAGGGTTCCTGTCCTACTCGTTCTGAGGTTTCACGACCCGGGTCCATTACGGGAGCACCCCTCCGGTCCGTGCCCCTCGGGCACCGCGACACGCACACGGGGCCTGGGTTGGTCGCCCCCCACGGCTGAGGCCGGGAACTATTTACGTGCAGACACACAGCTGAAAAGCGCGAAAGCTAAATCAAGGTAGTTTTTAACAGCAATAACTTCCAACACGGCCCCACAGGGCACCATGCAGCTGTTCTCTTTTACACAAGAAACAAAAGGCAAAGAAAGGACGATCCAGGTGCGGCACGCCTTGCTCCGGCCAACCGAGGCGACCCGGGATGCCTCCAGGGCTTAGGCGGACTCCCTCTCGCGCTTCACCGGGGCGCGGCGACGGGCGGATGAATCGCCACCCCCAAGCAAGCGCGACGGCGTGGGGGCTGGCTGCGGCCACCGCTGGAGGAGCCGCCTGAAGAAGAGTTGGTGGAGCTTGGGGAGCATCGAGTGCCGCCATCCGAGCGGGCGCTGTCTCCTCCATCGTCGTCGGAGTGAGGCCCCTGGCCACGGTCGTCGCCCTCGGGGCAGCATCCTGCGCGGCGACCATCTTCCCCAAACACCCTCACATAGAGGGTGCCGTCGCCGTCGAACTTGAAGTGCAGGGTGCACGCTGACTCAGGCCGCGCGCGCGGGCAAACGTTTGCCAGCCGCGAGTCAGGGCCCCGTTCCCCGAAGGGGAGACCTCAAGCGAAACCCAGGAGGCCCTGCTGCAACAACCGTCAGCCTGAAGCCAGAAGCCGCACCGGGCGCTGGCCGGCAGCTCGCTGATGAAGAAGCGAGGGAGCTGGAGCCAGGTGTTGGTCGGGTCCGCCGACCACACGACGAACTCTGGCAGCACCTCCGCCGAGCGAAAGCGCGGCCTGGGGGGCCGCGCAGTCAGAGCCTGCCTCCCTTTGGCAGCTGAGCGCTCACCACCACGCGGGGAACCGTCCCTGTGGCCACGGGGAGCCGCAACGGGGACCGCGGGATGCTTGCAGGGACGACCCCGGCCGCGCTTGGCCGGGGGGAGTCGGGCCCTGCCCGACTGGCCTTTCCCTTCTCCGCGGCTGAGAACCTCTTTGGAGCCATGCGAGCGGCGAGTGGCCAAGGAGAAGAAGAAGAGAAGTAGGAAGGGGCGGAGTGGCGGAGCTCACGCGGCCCCGTACTTATAGCCGGGAAAGGCCAACCGTCGAGCACCACGATCGTAGGTAATAATGACCCGTATCTATGCATGCAGGGACTAGTCAAGTCACGCAGTTGCCAAGGCGTCGTGGGGAAGCGGAGACGCCCACGTCCTATCAAACCGCCACGCAGCGCCCAAGGCCACAGGCTGTTAGGGCCCGTGGCGCTTCACCCTTGCCCTTTCGCTCCCCGGCATGGCCAGGTCCATGCGCGCCTTGGGCCCGCGGGCTACTGTCGGCGTTCTGGGAACGGGGGTCCCCAGACTTGCCTGCCTGCGGCCTGCGGCGTGGCTCAATGGAGGCCCAGCACGGCCCGTCTTCATCAACACAAGACCCAAGACCCTCGCGAGGGGCCAAGCCTCGCGGGGCGGGCAACATGAAGCTTCCTCAGGCGCGGCCTCGTCAGGCTGGCTCACGAGGAGGCGGAGAGATCAAGGCAGGGTACCTCACGAGGCGCCCATGACGCAAGCCATGACGACCAGGGGCGCCAGGCGGGCACCAGCCCGCGTAGTGTCCTCCTTTTCCTCTTTGGTGCAAAGGGGGCAAGCGCAGGCGAGAGGATCAAGCAAGGGCATCCATTTCGGTGCAACAAGACCAAGACTAGTCCAATGGTGGGAAGGAGGTCATCGTGGAGCCCAGGACGGCGTCACCACAGGGCCTTTGGCTGGCGAGGACCAACTTTAGTCAGGATAAGTGTACTAGATGTTCCCCTTCGAATTGGCCAATTGTTGGCACCCTTCCCGCTCAATATTTGGGAAGAGGCCCAGGGCCCTTGCCTATAAATAGGATTAGCCACCCCCAGGGTAGAGGCATCTGGTATCCAGAACCCAAGCAAGGAGAAAGAGAGAGAGAGAAAGAGAAGGGCGGCTGGACTCCGCTAGCAGTTCATCGTCACAACTTGAACACGCCCTCGCGAGGCTGTTCTCCCTTGTACCGTTCATCATCATCAGCCCAAGAGGCAATCCACCCACCACAAACTAGAGTAGGGTATTACACCACAATGGTGGCCCGAAATAGTATAAACTCTGTGTCCCTTGTGTTGTTCCTTCAGTAGTTAGATCCTTGCGAGACGGAGAGGTAGAGGGCATAATCTTCGCGCGCACCCCAGAGTTCGAACCTTAAGGGTTTGCCGGAACCCGAAATCCGACAAGTATTTTTGTATTTTTGGTTTAATAGATCTAAAAATAAATGCAAGGAAAAAGTAGATCGCAAAGGAAAATATATGAGAGATAAGACCCAGGGACCGTAGGTTTCACTAGTGGCTTCTCTCGAGAAAGATAGCAAACGGTGGGTAAACAAATTACTGTTGGGCAATTGATAGGACCTCAAATAATCATGACGATATCCAGGCAATGATCATTATATAGGAATCACGTCCAAGATTAGTAGACCGACTCCTGCCTGCATCTACTACTATTACTCCACACATCGACCGCTATCCAGCATGCATCTAGTGTATTAAGTTCATGAAAAAACAGAGTAATGCAATAAGAACGATAACATGATGCAGACAAGATCTACCTATGTAGAGATAAGACTCCATCATTTTTATCCTTAGTAGCAACGATACATACGTGTTGTTTCCCTTTCTGTCACTTGGATCAAGCACCGTAAGATCGAACCCACTACCGGGCACCTCTTGCCATTGTAAGATAAATAGATCAAGTTGGCCAAACAAAACCCAAATATCGGAGAAGAAACACGAGGCTACAAGCAATCATGCATATAAGAGATCAAAGAAACTCAAATAAGTTTCATGGATATAAAAACATATAACTGATCATAAACTCGAAGTTCATCAGATCCCAACAAACACGCCGCAAAAGAGTTACATCATAGGGATCTCCAAGAGACCCTTGTATTGATAATTCAGCGAGAGAGAGAAAGCCATCTAGCTACTAACTACGGACCCGAAGGTCTACAAAGAACTACTCATGCATCATCGGAGAGGCACCAATGGAGGGTGGTGAACCCCATCCAAGATGGTGTCTAGATTGGATCTGGTGGTTCTGGACTCTGCGGCGGCTGGATAATATTTTGTCGATGTTTTTAGGGTTTCTGAAATATTGGTGGTATTTATAGAGCAAAGAGGCGGTCCGGGGGGCACCCGATGTGGGTACAACCCACCAGGGTGCATCAGGCCCAGGCGCGCCCTGGTGGGTTGTGCCCCCTCGGGGCACCCCCCCAGGCATAGCCAGGGCATGTTGTGTTCCTTTTGGCCCATAAAAATTCTCCATGGAGTTTCATGGCATTTGGAATCCGCCTGGTATTCATTTTCCGTGAAGTAAAAAACATGGAAGAAACAGCAACTGGCACTTGGCACTATGTCAATAGGTTAGTACCAAAAAATGATTATAAAGCATCCAAGATTGATAATATAACAACATGGAACAATAAAAAATTATAGATACGTTGGAGCGTATCAGCATCACCAAGCTTAACTCCTACTCGTCCTCGAGTAGGTAAGTGATAAAAACAGAATTTTTGATGTGGAATGCTGCCTATCATGTCATAACTAAAAATGGGCGTCTACAAAATGACTAAGTGCGGAATTTATCATCGCATCACAGAATAGCAGAAAACGTAGCAGACGACCATCAAGTTTAAGTGTTACAACTCAAAGAACCAAATGTATCAAAAGCGAGAGTTGTAAACACTAGGCAAGATATAAAGCAACCGCCCATATGGACCCGCTTGAAGACTATCAACTCATATGCTTCTCCCCTTTTTCCAGTAAGGACCAAAAAGGTATGAAGACATAGAGCCTCTACTCGTTCCCAGAAGGAGTAGGAGAAGATGCAGGGTCGGCGTCGGGGTTTGGCAGTGTAGACGAACTTGGTGCAGTGTCGATACGCGCTGAAGATGGAGGTGGTGAAGTAGCATCATCTTGATCTTCTATCACTCTGGCATTCACTGTTGCAGCAGAGGAAGAATAATCAGAGTCTTCAAGAGAGGAAGTTTGACGCAGGACAGCATTCCTTGGGGGAGTGGTGTCAAACTTAAATCTTTCAGTGAAGCCATCGTCTTGAAGATCTGCTTCAGCACTCAGCAATGTCAAACTCTTCCATGACCTCCGACAGATTTCATGTGTGACAAAGGCATTCTTGGTGGCAAGATTGCGAATGCGATTGAGATCCACCAAGAGGCTTTGCATCTCACGCTTCAGCCAGAAGTGATGCTTATCCTGTTTCTGATGTAGGGCAACGAGAAGTTCTCGGTCATTGAGAACACGAGATCGCTTTCGAGGCCTTTGAGAAATAGTGCTTTCAGTGGCTTCAGTTTGAGCACGGTGAGGTAAGCGTGTATTGCCAGCCAAAGGATAAACACGAATGACTGCCTGGACTCCTTCAATGGGTTGCGTGAAGCTTTGGTGATTAGCATTATGAAGACAAACAGGCTCCTTGGCAGGCTCTAGGTATATGGCTTCAACTGACATATCAACCTCTGGCAGAAAGATCAGATGGTTGCGAGCAGAGGGCTGATAGTTGACAGCTGAGTGTAGCTTGATGAGGCGCATGACCCACTGAGCGTAGAACTTCAGTCCAAAGAGATCAGAGCCTGATGCAGCCAACTGCTTGATAAAGAAGTCTTGAGCATTGAAGCTGATGCCGTTGAAGATATAAAATACCAAAGTCTTCATTGCTCCTTCAAGTTTGGCTGCTGACAAATGTCCTTTGACAGGCCATAAAGTTCACCTGATGATGTGATAAATAGTGCGGGGCAGATACTCTAGGTCTTCGACAAGGAACTCCTTTGGGTAATCAGCGTCATGTGGCAAAGGCTTCATCATGCTCAGCATTTGGCTCATGTTGGGCTCTGGCTTCTGAAAGATGCTCTCCAAAGCATTGCGGTGAAGCTGACAACCAGGTTCATATAATTCACCTGGTGTGGGCAGGCCAGTAAGCTCAATGATGTCAAAAGCTTTAGCTTCATGATGGACATTGCCTGTCATCCACTCAAGGACCCAAGTCTTCGGATCCCTATTGTAGCCGCGAATGTGGAGGGTGGCATAGAATTGCAGTAGAAGCTCTTCGTTCCAATGCTCCTTATCAGTCATAAAGTTTAGTAAGCCAGCATCACGGAAGCAGTCAAGAGCTTCTTCAAGGCATGGCAAACCAGCAATGGCTTCGCAGTCAAGACACATGTGAGGGAAGATGCGCCCTTGATCATAAAGAACACATGAATAATAACTGCGCTCCCGATATCTCCAGAACCGACCAGATGAAATCCTTGGCCTTGAATAGGGGTTCTTGGCGCTATCAAAGAAAGTGTTGTGCGCTTTGAAGCCATTTGCATTGAAGGACCCTGGTGAAGTGGCAGTACCTGGAAACCTGGGTAGTCTTGGCTTCGGCTTCTGGACCTGGGGCTGTGCTTGACATGGTAATCAAATTGAGGACCAACAGCAGGTAGACGAACCAGAATAGGCCATCTGACAGTGACCAGCTGACCATAGTTGTATGCTTGCTCGACAGTATGTGGCCTGGGAGGCGGTACAGGAGCAGTGGCAGTGACTTCAGGCTGCAGATTGGCATCTGGTGCAACATTGACTTCAGGAGCTATCACTTCGGGCACCACATTGACTTCAGGCGCCACATTAGCTTCAGCCATGACAACGTCATTGGCTTTAGTGTTGGTGTTGGTGGCGGCCTTAGTATTTGTAACCTCCACTTCAGTAGTTGGAGGGTCAGACACATTCTCCTCGAGAACAACTTGGTTGGTAGGGTGTGTAGAAACACGTGCTTCTTCTTCTCTTGGTTCTTCTTGGTCATTGGCTGATGTAGCCGGAATATCTTCAGCCTCTTTGGCTTCAGACTCAGGGTTGTTCATAGTTGGAGAGGCGTCAGGAAAAACTTGGCGTGAAACAGATGGGCGCTCTTCTCCTTCTGGAACACTTGACATAGTGACCTATGGCCTTGGTCCTTTGCGAAGCCTGCGAAACGCTGGCATCACTTGTGGAGATGGAGTTGGTTGGGCCACAAAGTCTTCATCTTCGATCACCGGAGTGGTGACCTGTGTTGGGGGAGTAACTGGTGATTCTTCTTGACGGGGGGATTCTTGTGGGTGATCAGCCCATGAGTCATCCTGAGCAATTGGCGTCAATGGACGACCAATGTCGATGAGTTTGCTGTTCGTAAGAACAGGCGATGATACCATGTTGTGTTCGATCTGAGGAAGGACTTCATCATCTTCAACATTGTCTTGATGACCAATGTGTTCAGCTGCGGTGGGGTCAACGGCTAGAATGTCTTCTGTTTCAGGAGCCTCTATGGAAGCAAGCTCATGAACCATCATTCGACGTTCTTGTTGTGCAGATTCAGGACGAGCAACAGAAATCTACTCGACTACAAGGGGCTCCGTGGGAGCAGCCCGATCTCTCTTCTTGGTCTTGCGCTTCTTGGTGGGTGGAGCATCATCAGTGGTGTTCTTGGTCTTGCGCTTTCTGGCCTTGGCTTCAGCTGCCCTTGTCTTCTGAAGCTCTGAAGCCACTGTGGGGACCTTAGGCTTCACGCCTGTCATACTGGCTGGGAAGACAATGCGAGGTTCTTCCCGCCTGGATGGTTCGGTTTGGTCCACAGATGGCTTCTTCTTTTTGGTAGCCATCTTGGGGTCGATGCCAGGATGCCCAAGTGCTTTGCGCTTCTTGGCTTCATTGTAAGCTTGAACACACTTGGCAGCGAGAATCTTCATGCGCTTACGAGAACCTTGGGCTTCATCACGTTTCTTTTGAAACGCTTCCTTGAGCTCATGCAGCATGACCTTGAAGTTCTGGACATCTGCCACGCTGAGCTTGGCCATGTGCTTCTTGAACTAAGCCTTTTCATAATTGATCTTGTGCTTCAGCTCAACAATTTTCTGAGCAAGAGCCAGCTCAGGAGCAATGGCGCCATGGAAGGAGACACTTAGGCCAATCGGAAGTAGCAGATCGTCAAAGCTGAGATTGGGGGTGTCAAACCACTCATCAATGAAGTTGTTCAAAACTTCCACGTCAAAGAGAGGCAAGTCATTGAAGATTTCCGCCTCTTTCTTGCTCTTTATCATCTGCTCAAGAGCGTCATCAGCAAGATCATCGTCACTTGACAGATCAATGGCGTCATTCTCGTTCCTCAGAACAGCAGCAGGGGTCAGAGCTGGACCAGTGGTGTGCATAGGCTTCTTGTTCTTCTTCTCAGACTTGGAGATGCGTGAGAGATATTCAGATTGAACACTTGGTGCAGGAGGAGCAGTGGCCAGAGGCTTCACCCGTGAAGCTTTTGGTGCAGGGGAAGGCTTTGAAGCTTTAGGTTAATTCAGCTTCTTTGGCTTTGGTGGCGCAGGCGCTTCGTCAGAATCAGCGTCGTCTGCAGGTTCATCCACGGCTGTCTCTTGAACCATAATATGATTGATGAGAACTTCTAAGTTGTAGAAGGGTCCAACAAGATTGGGTTCAGCTTCGCGTGTGCCATCGGCACGTGGAGCAGAGGGGCCTAGATTGAAGTCTAATCCTCGCGACTTCTTGTTTTCCTTGGCCGAGTTCTTGGCAAACTGGAAGTTGCACTTGAACAGATTGTCATCATGACACCATAGTAATGAAGATGGGTCGGCATCTGCAGGCTGGGGTCCATGGACCATGCAAGGGTAAAAGCCTTGTTCAATGGCTTCAACTCTGGACCTGGGTGGAAGATTTTTGTACAGAATGTCTCCCCAGGGTCGCTTGATGGCATTCTTCTCAGCATATTCCTAGGTCACGAACCTGTACTTGTACCATTGTTCTGCCCAATATCTTCAAATCCATTGGATTTGAGTTTTTCGCTGATTGTAGTCCTCCTCTGGATCTGTCTTGTACAGCTCATAGAGGTCAGGAGGCAAATATCTAGATGTGTTCCCATGGCGCTGTCTGCCACCCTTCCTTGTAGACTTCTCTGTTGCCATGAAGTTTAGACCGAAAGGCTTCAACACTGTCAAAGGCTTCCGTCTGCTGGTCAGACAGGAACTGGCTTCGGGAGAGTTGATGTGATGCTGTAAGAATTCTGCAAATGAATGCAGACTATGAGAACCAAGGGATTCCCCCACGGACATGTACCTATGACAGCATTACAGATGCGAGGGAAGGGGAAGAGGCCATATGCATTCTCAGAAGATTTTGAAGATAAATCAGTTCAGAAGACATTGACCTCATAGCGCGAAGACATTCACTTATATGTTGAGAGTTAGTTCCAGATTTGTACGTATCCAAGAATAAGTTCAAGTGAGGAATCTAACTATGTGTGAAGCATAAGTGAATATACTAGGCATTATATGAGATGCAGACAGGATAGATCCAAAATTGTGGAGGCAGAAACCACTTTTGGTAGAAAGGATAAATCTATAGGATCAAAAAGACGGTAAAAAGAGGGCTTTTATTTACCACATGATAAACTGCTAGACGAAGTAGAAGATGAGGCCGAGCAGTTCGATCTTTCATGCCCTAACTTGGCGACGGAGGACACCTACGGCGGCGGCGGAGAAGACGATGTCCGCGGCCGGTGTGAAGACGGCGTCGGAGAGGTCGCGGCAGCTAAGCGCTTCATAGCCGGCGTCATCGAGAGCTAGCGGTGGCGCCCAGGGTTTGTCGAGGTGGAGAGGTGGAAGAAGGATTTTGACCGCGATGGGACGGGTATTTATAGGGACAAGGACATCACATCACAATTATGCAGGTGCCCATAGCGGTTCACATCTGAGGGACACGTGGCGAACATGCAACACATTTGGTGTTGTCCCATGTTCCGACGCCTGCCTGGTCTGTCGGATGGTCGTTTCGGCTTCTCCAGGTTTCAGGCAATAAGGATTGAACATTTAAAACAGATTTAATGTTTGTCTCTGTATCTTTTGCTGACAAGGACACAGAGAAGACATTCGACAGTTTCAACAGAATGCATATGATTTGGATAGATAGAGTTTGAGGTAGAAAGCATAGAGAGGTTAGGGTCTGATCACATTCACTTAGTTCAAAAGATTCAAACGAGAAGTCATAGCTATAAGTGAATGCTGTAGAGGACAGAACACTAATATATGTATATATCAGAATAAGACCAAATCAACATAGTGAAGATAAACATGGAGTCATGTTAATATTGAAGACAAACCAAATGCAAATACATAGCAAATGTAACGCCATGAGAAAACACTTCAAAAATTAGAATTTGGTGGTGGCGTTACCCACCGTATAGGAAGTATTAGACCCAGACACGGCGCACAATTATCGTGGCGCTCCGAAGTCAAATTACGCATTAATGTATTCACACTTAGAATGTAAGTCTTCATTGATTGAAGATATGCTCTACTTCATGTGTTGCGCATCTAAGTCATCAACATGCATAAGTGTTAGGATGTGTGCCTGATCACAGGACATTTGAGGATTCCAAGATACTTAGCTCACATCGTAACTTGCAAAACCTTTTCTCATCCAAGGGCTTTGTGAAGATATCTGCCAGTTTCTCTTCAGTGTTGACGTGTATGATATCAATATCTTTCTTCATGACATGATCTCTGAGAAAATAATGACGAATTTCAATGTGCTTTGTCTTCGAGTGCTGAACTGGGTTGTTGGAAATCTTGACGGCGCTTTTGTTGTCGCAATAGAGTGGTACTTGTTTCAGATGGATGCCATAGTCCTTGAGTGTTTGCTTCATCCATAGAAGCTGAGCGCAGGAAGATCCAGCAGCAATGTATTCAGATTCAGCAGTGGAGAGTGATACACAGTTCTGCTTCTTTGAAGACCAACAAACAAGTGATCGTCCCAGAAAGTGACATGTGCTTGATGTAGACTTGCGATCCACCTTGTCACCAGCATAATCAGCATCCGAGAATCCAACTAGATCAAACTCTGAGCCCTTTGGATACCATAATCCTAATGTTGGGGTGTAAGCCAAATATTAAAGAATTCGCTTCACAACTAAGTGATGCGATTCCTTTGGTGCCGCTTGGAATCGAGCACACATGCAAACACTAAGCATAATATCTGGCCTAGATGCACATAAATAAAGTAAAGAACCAATCATGGAGTGGTATACCTTTTGATCAAACTCTTTACCATTGGCGTCACGACCCAGATGACTCTTGGTTGGCATTGGTGTCGTATAACCTTTGTAGTCTTGCATTCCAAACTTCTTCAGGCAATCTTTGAGGTATTTATGTTGAGATATGAAGATGCCATTTCTTTGCTGACGAATTTAAAGACCAAGGAAGAACTTAAGCTCACCCATCATGGACATTTGATATTGCTCTTGCATCATGTGTCCAAACTCATCACTGTATTTCTGGTTGGTGCAACTGAAGATAATGTCATCCACATATATTTGGCACACAAATAGTTCACCATCATATGTCTTCGTGAAGAGTGTGGGATCCAGGGAACCAGGTTTGAAGCCTTTGCTCTTCAAGAAGTCCTTGAGTGTGTCATACCAAGCGCGAGGGGCTTGTTTGAGGCCATACAGTGCCTTTTTTAGCTTGTACACCATATCAGGATGTTTTGGATCTTCAAAGCCAGGAGGTTGTGCAACATACAGTCCTTCTTCAATCTTGCCATTGAGAAATGCACTCTTCACATTCATTTGATACAGCAAGATGTTGTGATGGTTTGCATAGGCTAGCAATATGCGAATGGCTTCAAGCCTAGCCACAGGAGAAAATGTTTCATCGGAGTCAATCCCTTCAACTTGAGTGTATCCTTGAGCAACGAGATGAGCTTTGTTTCTAACAACTTGACCATGCTCATCCTATTTGTTGCGATATATCCATTTTGTGCCTATTATGTTGTGTTTGCGGGGGTCAGGACGCTTGACAAGTTCCCAGACATTGTTCAGCTTGAACTGTTGAAGCTCTTCTTGCATAGCTTGAATCCATTCAGGTTCCATGAAGGCTTCATCAACTTTCTTGGGTTCAGATGTTGAGACAAAAGCAAAGTGCCCACAAAAATTTGCTAGTTATTTTTCTCTTGAATGAGTGAGTGGACCAGGCGCATAGATGCTATCAATTATGTTCTCAATCTGTACTTCATTTGCAACACGAGGATGAACTGGACGAAGATTTTGCTCTTACTGATTATTGTCATCATTGGGAGGATTGTCTTCGGGCTGAGCATTGTCTTCAAGTTGATTAGGTGCAGAAATAATAAGTTCCTCTTCAGGCTGTGCTTTAGACGGTATGATTTCTCCAGTTCCCATTAGCTTGATGGATTCACTAGGTGGAACTCCATCTAGCACATTTGGCAGATGCTCTCTTTGCGAGCCGTTAGTCTCATCAAACCACACATCCACAGTTTCAACCACTTTATAGTGAAATAGGTTGAAAACCCTGTAGGAGTGCGAGTCCTTTCCGTAACCAAGCATAAAACCTTCATGTGCTTTCGGTGCAAATTTTGAAGTGTGATGTGGATCCTTGATCCAACACCTAGCACCAAATACTCTGAAGTAACTGACATTGGGCTTCTTACCAGTGAGGAGTTCATAAGATGTTTTCTTTAGAAGCTTGTGAAGATAAACACGGTTGATGACATGGCATGTAGTATCAATATCTTCAGGCCAGAACTTTCTTCGTGTCTTGTATTCATCGAGCATCGTCCGGGCCATCTCAATGAGTGTTCTGTTCTTGCGCTCCACGATGCCATTCTGCTGAGGGATGTATAGAGCTGATAACTCATGAGTGATGCCTAATGTATCCAAGTACAGATCGAGGCCGGTGTTCTTGAACTCTATGTCGTTGTCACTCCTGATATGCTTGATCTTGACGCCATAGTTGTTCATGGCACGGTTGGCGAAGCGTCTGAAGACATCCTGCACTTCAGTCTTGTAGAGAATTATGTGCACCCATGTATATCTTGAGTAATCATCAACAATAACGAAGCCATAGAGACAAGCAATTGTAGTGAGAGTAGAGTAGTGAATAGGGCCAAATAAGTCCATGTGTAGCAGCTCGAAGGGTTGAGATGTCGTCATGATTGTCTTCGAGGGATGCTTGGCCCTAGTCATCTTTCCAGCTTCGCAGACACCGCACAAGTGATCCTTCTTGAACTTGACGCCCTCGATGCCTATGACATGCTTCTTCTTTGCGAGAGTGTGTAAGTTCCTCATGCCAGCATGCCCTAGCCTCCGATGCCAGAGCCAACACTCTGAAGCTTTTGCAAGAAGGCATACGGCAAGCTATGGCCCTGCTGAGAAATCTACCATGTACAGATCATCTTTCCGGTACCCTTCAAAGACTAGAGACTTGTCAGATTCCATTAGTACAAGGCAACGATATTTTCCAAATATCACAATCATGTTCAAGTCACAAAGCATTGAGACAGACATTAAGTGGAAACCAAGGGATTCAACAAGCATCACTTTATCCATGTGCTGATCCTTTGAGATTGCAACTCTACCTAGACCCAATACCTTGCTTTTACCAATGTCAGCAAATGTGATGTGACTCTTGTCAGATGGACGTAAGGTTGAGTCCATGAGAAGACTTCGATCACCAGTCATATGATTAGTGCATCCGCTGTCCATAATACATTCTGAAGCATGAGGTGTCATACCCTACAGTACAGTTAGGGGGATAGGCTTCACCAAGAGTATTGTGAAGTATAAATATTTGACGGGCAAGAGGATTATCGAAGCTCAGATCAAGATTAGGACTGATAGGATGATTGGCAAGCGATTCAGGAACAAAATACATAGTAAGACCATTTGGGCATTTGAACTTGCGCCCTACAAGATGTTTTAGGTCCCCAGCAATAGCATCAAACGCCTTTGATTTCCGGCTGGAGACCTTTCCTTGCAAAAGAAGTTAATTCTTCTTAACCACCCACATCTTCAGGGGTGGCTTCGAAGCAATGAGGCTAAGTGCAACATCTGAGAACTTCGGCTTTGAAGCCCTACCAAATAGCCTTGCAGGAGGTGAATAGTACTCATATGAATAAGCAGAATAGTTCTTAGTTTTATGAACATAGTGGTTTGAAGAAACACGCTCATATTCACAAGTCTGAGTATGGTTTCCCTGCAAAACATTGGCATTAGGGTGACTTTGGTGAGTCCTCTGTCTGTATGAAGCCTTTGGACCATATGAAGCCTTTGGTCTGGGATTTGTCTTCTTCCCAGGTGGTGTCATGATGACATTCACAGGAAGATTATCAAGAAAACTTTTGGGAACCCAGATCTTCTTCATAGGTGGCCCATTCCTGCAGTTAGTACCAATATACCTGGCAAACACTTCACCATTTTGATTCATAAACAGTTTATAGTTTGCATCAAATGATTCATCAATGATAACGGGGTTAGCACAAGTGAAGCCAGATAAGGTGGATGGATCCTCTGAAGGTCCCTTTGCAGCAACCCATGTGGTTTTGGGGTACTGCTCAGGCTTCCAGTAGGAGCCATCAACACTCATTTCCCTCTCGAACCCAACACCCCCTTTCCTAGGGTTTCGGTTCAGAATCTGCTTTTTGAGGACATCGCATAGTGTGTGATGCCCTTTGAGACTTTTGTACATCCCTGTTTCAAGCAATGTCTTCAACCTAGCATTTTCATCAGCAATAGTAGTGGTATCCTCAGCAGAGGGGTTAGTTACCACATCAGCAGTTGAAGATATTGCAACAGTAGCAGCAGTAGAACATTCAGCAACAGAACTAGCGTTATCGCACTCAAGGCATTTTAGACATGGTGGTTCAAATCCTTAGCGGAACTGATCTGTTGAGCTTGAAGTGACTCATTCTCTTTTTGAAGATCTTCATGAGCCGCTCTCAATTTCTCAAGCTCTTGCTCACTTTGAAGATAATAATAGGAGAGCTTTTCATGAGTGGTTGAGAGCGTTTCATGGCGACTTTCAAGTTCCTGGTACTTAGCATGAAGATTTTTTATGTCTTCAACTAAGGACTGAGAATGGGTCATTTCCGTGTCCAACAGGTCATCGCTTTTGTCTAATAGTTTTTGAGTATGTTCCATAGCTTTTTGTTGTTCAGTTGCAATTTTAGCAAGTGTTTTGTAGCTGGGTTTGGATTCACAATCAGAGTCATCTTCACTTGATGTTTGAAAGTAAGCATCGCGTGATTTTACCTTGGCACCACGTGCCATGAAGCAGTAGGTGGGAGCTGAGTCGTCCTTGTCATTAGCTTCAGCGTTGACGAAGCCATTGTCTTCAGTGTTGAAGATGGACTTGGCAACGTAGGCTGTAGCTAGAGCCAGACTTGCAACGCCAGGGTCGGACTCCTCCTCAGACTCCACGTCCGCCTCCTCAGAAGCAGACTCCTCCTCTGAACCCATCTCCTTGCCAACAAAAGCACGAGCCTTGCCAGATGAGCTCTTCTTATGAGATGAAGACTTGGATGAGGACTTGGAAGAAGACTTTGAGGATTTCTTCTTCTTCTTGTCATCAGAATCATATTCCTTGCTCTTCTTCTTCTTCTTATTCTTGTTCTCATTGTCCCACCGTGGACACTCTGAGATGTAGTGTCCAGGTTTCTTGCACTTGTGACATGTTCTCTTCTTGTAGTCATGAGTGGAAGCTTCATCATTTCTTGAGCTAGATCGTTAAGATTTTCTGAAGCCCTTCTTCTTAGTGAACTTCTGGAACTTCTTCACAAGCATAGCAAGTTCCTTTCCAATGTCTTCAGGATCATCAGAACTGCAGTCAGATTCTTCTTCAGATGAGGAAACAACTTTTGCCTTCAAAGCACGAGTTCGGCCATAGTTGGGACCATAGATATCTCTTTTGTCAGATAGATGGAACTCATGTGTGTTGAGCCTCTCAAGTATATCAGACGGATCGAGTGTCTTGAAGTCAGGGCATTCTTGTATCATGAGGGCAAGGGTGTCGAACGAGCTGTCAAGTGATCTCAGTGGTGTCTTGACGATTTCATGCTTGGTGATCTCAGTGGCGCCGAGAGCACGAAGCTCATTTGTGATGTCAGTGAGCCGATCAAACGTGAGCTGGACATTCTCATTGTCGTTTCTCTTGCAGCGGTTGAAGAGATTGCGAAGAACACTGATCCTTTGATCTCTCTGGGTTGAGACGCCTTCGTTGACCTTGGAGAGCGAGTCCTAGACTAGCTTCGACATTTCCAGAGCACTCACACGGCCATACCGTCCTTTGGTCAGATGACCACAAATGATGTTCTTGGCGGTAGAATCCAGTTGAATGAACTTCTTGACATCAGCAGGGGTGACACCTTCACCAGTCTTGGGAACGCCATTCTTGACGACATACCAGAGGTCGACATCAATGGCTTCAAGATGCATGCGCATCTTATTCTTCTAGTAGGGATATTCAGTTCCATCGAAGACGTGGCAAGCAGCGGAGACTTTGATTATCCCTGCAGTCGACATAGCTAAAACTCCAGGTGGTTAAACCGAATCACACAGAACAAGGGAGTACCTCGCTCTGATACCAATTGAAAGTGCTAGTTATTGACTAGAGGGAGGGGGGTGAATAGGCGATTTTTATGGAAGTCTTCAAAACATGAGAGTTTAGAAGACAAACACAAGAAATGAACCTATTGATATGCAAAGGAAGGTAAACTACACTAAGCAAACCATAGTCAAGTATGCAATGAAGTGAAAGCACGAAGACTAAGTGAAGACAAATAGGTAGAGCAAATAGGCAATGACTTCACGAAGACAAACTATAAATAAAGAGAGGGAGACGACAGAACCAGTTGCTTGGTGAAGACAAGGATTTATTGGACCCGTTCCAGTTGCTGTGACAACTGTACGTCTGGTTAGGGAGGCTGAGATTCAACTCAGAAGACCGCGTCTTCACCATATTCCCCTTGAGCTAAGGACACCCAGTCCTCACCCAATCACTCTGGTAACTCTTCAAGGTAGACTTGCAAACCTTCACAGACTTCGTTCACCGGCAATCCACAATGACTCTTGGATGCTCAGAACGTGACGCCTAACCGGCTGGAGGATTCATAGTCCTCAAGTGTAACAAGTCTTTAGGTCACGCGGACAGAAAGACTTCAGTGATGCCTAACACTCTTTGGCTCTGGGTGTTTGGGCTTTGTCCTCGCAAGGATTTCTCTCTCTCAAAAGCTTCGGAGGTGGGTTGCTCTCAAACGACAAAAGCCGTGCACTAACTCTGAGTAGCCACCAATTTATGGTGTAGGGGGTGGGCTATTTATATCCACTAGGCAACCTGACCTGATTTGTCCGAAATGACCCTGGGTCACTAAGGAACTGACACGTGTTCCAACGTTCAGATTTCAAACACATGCGGCAACTTTACTTGGGCTAAAAGTAAAGCTGACTCATCCAGCTCTGGATAAGATTTGCTCTCATTGTCTTCGCTCGAAGACATAGGATTTTTGGTTGAGCATCACTTCAGTCACTCTGACTTTGTTCATTGGGACCCCACTTAAAAGTATGGTGGTTCCTACGACTCAACAAAGAAGAAAAGGAAACTACAAAACAACTAAATCTTCGCACTCCATAGTATTCACGCAATGCCTTCTCTTGTCATAGTCTTCAATGTGAATATCTTCACATGCCACCATTGTCTTCAATGTCTTCATACATTTTTAGGGGTCATCTCCGGTAGGTAAACCTAATCAATGAGGGACTACTACCTGTGTTATCCTGCAATTCTCACAAACACATTAGTCCCTCAACCAGGTTTGTCGTCAATACTCCAAAACCAACTAGGGGTGGCACTAGATGCACCAACAGTAATACCTCCCTTCTTAGGCACACAATGGACAGTACTTACCCACTGGCTATCAGCAACGGGATAAATTATACCTGCTTCAAGGAGCTTTAATATTTCCTTTCTTACCACTTCTTTCATCTTAGGATTTAGCTGTCGTTGGTGATCAATAACTGGTTTAGCGTCTTTCTCCAGATTTATTTTGTGTTGACATAGAGTGGGACTAATGCCCTTAAGATCATCAAGAGTATATCCAATAGCAGCACGGTGCTTCTTCAGAGTTTTCAATAATTTCTCTTCTTCATGCTCTGAAAGGTTAGCACTAATAATAACATGATATATCTTCTTTTCATCAAGATAAGCATATTTAAGAGTATCAGGTAATGGTTTAAGCTCAAACACATGATCACCCTTGGGTGGAGGAGGATCCCCTAGGATTTGAACACGCAAGTTGTGTTTCAGAATAGGTCCCTATTTAAAGAATACTTCATCTATTTCCCTTCTTTCATTCATGAACATATCATTTTCATGGTCTAGCAAATATTGTTCTAAAGGATCACTAGGAGGCACGGAAATAGAAGCAAGACCAATAATTTCATCTTTACTAGGCAATTCCTCATCATGGGGTTGTCTACGAAAATTAGCAAAATTAAACTCATGACACATATCACCCAAACCAATAGTAACATTGTCCCTTTCGCAGTCTATCCTAGCATTAACGGTGTTCAAGAAGGTTCTACCAAATATAATGGGACAAAAGCTATCTTGTGGGGAACCAAGAGTAAGAATCAGCAGGATATTTAACCTTCCCACACAAAACTTCATCATCTCTAATAATCCCAATCGGTGAAATAGTATCTCTATTGGCAAGCTTAATGGTAACATCGATATCTTCTATCTCAGCAGGTGCAATATCATGCATAATTTCTTCGTATAAAGAATGAGGTATTTCAGTGGAACTAGCACCCATATCACATAAGCTATGATAACAATGATCTCCTATTTTAACAGAAATAACAGGCATGCCTACCACATGCCTATGTTTATCTTTAGCACCAGGTTTAGCAATTCTAGCAGTCTCATCACAAAAGTAAATAACATGCCCATCAATATTATCAGACAAGAGATCTTTAACCATAGCAATATTAGGTTCAACTTTAACTTGTTCAGGAGGTTTATGTGTCCTAATATTACTTTTGTTGACTACAGTTGAAGCTTTAGCATGATCATTTATTCTAACAGGAAAAGGTGGTTTCTCAACATAAGCAGTAGGAACAATAGGATCATTATAAGTGATAGTCTTTTATTCAACTTTAATAGGTGAAACTACTTTTACTTCAACGGGAGGATTATATTTAAACCACTTCTCCTTAGGGAGATCAACATGAGTAGCAAAAGATTCATAGAAAGAAGCTACTATCTCAGAGTGAAGTCCATATTTATTGCTAAATTCACGGAAAACATTGGTATCCATAAAAGATTTAACACAATCAAACTTAGGTGTTATACCTGACTCCTTACCTTCGTCGAGGTCCCAATCTTCAGAGTTGCGTTTGATTCTTTCCAATAAATCCCATTTGAATTCAATAGTCTTCATCATAAAAGAGCCAGTACAAGAAGTATCAAGCATGGAGCGATTATTGAGAGAGAGCCGAGCATAAATTTTTTGAATAATCATTTCTCTTGAGAGCTCATGATTGGGGCATGAATATAACATTGACTTAAGCCTCCCCCAAGCTTGAGCGATGCTTTCTCCTTCGCGAGGCCAAAAATTATATATATAATTACGATGACGATGAACAAGATGCATAGGATAAAACTTCGGATGAAATTCTAATTTCAATCGTTTGTAGTCCCATGATCCCATATCATCACATAGCCTATACCATGTCAATGCCTCTTCCTTCAAAGATAAAGGGAAGACCTTCTTCTTGATAACATCATCGGGCATACCTGCAAGCTTAAATAATCCACAAACTTCATCCACATAGATTAGGTGTAAATCGGGATGCAATGTTCCATCTCCTGCAAAAGGATTAGCTAGCAGTTTCTCTCTCATGCCCGAAGGAATTTCAAAGTAAACATTTTCAGTAGGTTTAGTAGGTTGAGGGGTAGCTAATTGTGGTTCCGGATGAGGTGTATATACCCCGAACAAGCCCCTCAGAGGATTACTTTCCATAGTAACAAGTGACAGTAAATTTCAGCACACTATATAAATTTTTCCTTACCAAATTCCACCTACCAAAGGCGCTTCACTCCCCGGGAATGGCGGAAGAAAAGAGTCTTGATGACCCACAAGTATAGGGGATCTATCGTAGTCCTTTCGATAAGTAAGAGTGTCGAACCCAACGAGGAGCAGACGGAAATGATAAGCGGTTTTCAGCAAGGTATTCTCTGCAAGCACTGAAATTATCGGAAACAGATAGTTTTGTGATAAGGTAATTTTTAACGGGTAACAAGTAATGAAAGTAAATAAAGTGCAGCAAGATGTCCCAATCCTTTTTGTAGGAAAGGACAAGCTTGGACAAACTCTTATATAGAGAAAAGCGCTCCCGAGGACACATGGGAATTATCGTCAAGCTAGTTTTCATCACGTTCATATGATTCACGTTCGTTACTTTGACAATTTGGTATGTGGGTGGACCGGTGCTTGGGTGCTGTCCTTTCTTGGAAAAGCATCCCACTTATGATTAACCCCTATGCAAGCATCCGCAACTACAAAAGAAGTATTAAGGTAAACCTAACCATAGCATGAAACATATGGATCCAAATCAGGCCCTTACGAAGCAACTCATAAACTAGGGTTTAAGAAGTTTTGCTAGAACTCATCTAGATGAGATATAATTTGGTCTCATTCACCTTTTATAGCCATTAGATGTGATGTTATAAGATGCTATAAGATGCGTGTGTGCTGACGTGGGGTGAATCTATTCTTATTTCCAAGTGAATGAGACCAAATTATATCTCATCTAGATGAGTTCCAGGTACTCCCTAGCAATCCATCATCTACTTATTACTTCCCAATGACTTCCTATAGGCCCAAACAATGGTGAAGTGTCATGTAGTCGACGTTCACATAACACCACTAGAGGAAAGACAACATACATCTCATAAAAATATCGAACGAATACCAAATTCACATGGCTACTAATAGCAAGACTTCTCCCATGTCCTCAAGAACAAACGTAACTACTCACAAATCATATTCATGTTCATAATAAGAGGGGTATTGATATGCATAATAGATCTGAACATATGATCTTCCACTAAATAAACCAACTAGCATCAACTACAAGGAGTAATCAACACTACTAGCAACCCACAGGTACCAATCTGAGGCTTTGGGACAAACATTGGACACAAGAGATGAACTAGAGTTTGAGAGGAGATGGTGCTGGTGCTGGTGAAGATGTTGATGGAGGTTGACCCCCTCCCGATGAGAGGATCATTGGTGATGACGATCGCGATGATTTCCCCCTCCCGGAGAGAAGTTTCCCCCGGCCGAACAGCTTCGCCGGAGCCCTAGATTGGTTCCGCCTCGTGGCGGCGGAGTTTCTTCCCGAAAGCTTGCTTATGATTTTTTCCAGGGTAGATGACTTCATATAGCAGAAGATGGGCACCAGAGGCCTGCTAGGGGGCCCACGAGGCAGGGGCGCACCCAGGGGGTAGGGCGCGCCCCCACCCTCGTGGCCAGGGTGTGGGCCCCCTCTGGTACTTTCTTTCGCCAATATTTTTTATTAATACCAAAAATGACTTCCATGAAGTTTCAGGACTTTTGGAGCTGTGTAGAATAGGTCTCTAATATTTGCTCCTTTTCCAGCCCACAATTCCAGCTGCCGGCATTCTCCCTCTTTATGTAAACCTTGTAAAATAAGAGAGAAAGTTCATAAGTATTGTGACATAACATGTAATAACAGCCCATAATGCAATAAATATCGATATAAAAGCATGATGCAAAATGGACGTATTACATATCTGCATATGCTAGGCTCGTCACGTTTAACCTGAGTATTTTGCATGTGTAAAACTGTCTTACACCTGTTATATGTGAACGTAGAGCTTATCACACCCGATCATCACGTGGTGTCTCTGCATGACGAACTGTAGCAACGGTGCATACTCAGGGAGAACACTTATACCTTGAAATTTAGTAAGGGATCATCTTATAATGCTACCGCCGTACTAAGCAAAATAAGATGCATAAAATATAAACATCACATGCAATCAAAATATGTGACGTCATATGGCCATCATCATCTTGTGCCTTTGATCTCCATCTCCAAAGCACCGTCATGATCTCCATCGTCACCGGCTTGACACCTTGATCTCCATCGTAGCATCGTTGTCGTCTCGCCAACTATTGCTTCTACAACTATCGCTACCACATAGTGATAAAGTAAAGCAATTACATGACGATTGCATTTCATACAATAAAGCGACAACCATAAGGCTCCTGCCAATTGCCGATAACTTCTACAAAACATGATCATCTCATACAATAACTCATATCACATCATGTCTTGACCATATCATATCACAACATGCCCTGCAAAAACAAGTTAGACGTCCTCTACTTTGTTGTTGCAAGTTTTACGTGGCTGCTACTGGCTTCTAGAAAGAACCGTTCTTACCTACGCATCAAAACCACAACGATTTTTCATCAAGTGTGTTGTTTTAATCTTCAACAAGGACCGGCCGTAGTCAAATTTGATTCAACTAAAATTGGAGAAACAGACACCCGCCAGCCACCTTTATGCGAAACAAGTTGCATGTCTATTGGTGGAACCGACCTCATGAACGTGGTCATGTAAGGTTGGTCCGGGCCGCTTCATCCAACAATACCGCCGAATCAAAATAAGACGTTAGTGGTAAGCAGTATGACTATTATCGCCCACAACTCTTTGTTTTCTACTTGTGCATATCATCTACGCATATACCTGGCTCTAATGCCACTATTGGGGAACGTAGCATGCAATTTCAAAAAAATTCCTACGATCACGCAAGATCTATCTAGGAGATGCATAGCAACAAGAGGAGTGTGTCCATGTACCCTTGTAGACCGAAAGTGGAAGCGTTAGGTTAACGCGGTTGATGTAGTCGAACGTCTTCATGATCCGACCGATCTAGTACCAAACGTACGTCACCTCCGATTTCAGCACACGTTCAGCTCGATGACGTTCCTTGAACTCTTGATCCAGCAGAGGGTCGAGGGAGAGTTTCATCAGCACGACGGCGTGGTGACGGTGATGGTGATGTGATTCACGCAGAGCTTCGCCTAAGCACTATGACGCTATGACCGGAGTAGTAAACTGTGGAGGGGGCGCCGCACATGGCTAAGAGAATAACTGTTGTGCTTTGGGGTGCCCCTACCCCCGTATATAAAGGAGGGGACGAGGAGGCCGACCACCAAGGGGGCGTGCCAAGGGGGAGTCCTACTAGGACTCACTCCTAGTAGGATTCGGCCCCTCTTTTTCCTTTCTCATCGCAGGGGAAAAGGGAAGGAGAGGGAGAGGGATATGGAAAGAGGAAAGGGGGTCGTGCCCCTCCCCTTGTCCAATTCGGACTCCCTTGGGGGGGCGCCACCCTGCGGGCTCCTGATGTTGCTTGAAGCTACATTGGTATTTCCCCAAACACGAAGGGATGATGCAGCACAACGGCGGTAGGTATTTCCCTCAGATATGAAACCAAGGTTATCGAACCAGTAGGAGAACCAAGCAACACAACGTAAACAACCCCTGCTCACAAATAACAGCACCTCGCAACCTGACGTGTTAAAGGGGTTGTCAATCCCTTTCGGGTAACGGTGCTAGAAACGGCGTGCAGACAGGAATAAGTTGTAATAATTTGATAGATCGAACGCCAAATAAAATAAATAGAAATAAAATGCAGCAAGGTATTTTTGTATTTTTGGTTTAATAGATCTAAAAATAAATGCAAGGAAAAAGTAGATCGCAAAGGAAAATATATGAGAGATAAGACCCAGGGACCGTAGGTTTCACTAGTGGCTTCTCTCGAGAAAGATAGCAAACGGTGGGTAAAAAAATTACTGTTGGGCAATTGATAGAACTTCAAATAATCATGACGATATCCAGACAATGATCATTATATAGGAATCACGTCCAAGATTAGTAGACCGACTCCTGCCTGCATCTACTACTATTACTCCACACATTGACCGCTATCCAGCATGCATCTAGTGTATTAAGTTCATGAAAAAATAGAGTAATGCAATAAGAACGATAACATGGTGTAGACAAGATCTATCTATGTAGAGATAAGACTCCATCATTTTTATCCTTAGTAGCAACGATACATACGTGTCGTTTCCCTTTCTATCACTAGGATCAAGCACCGTAAGATCGAACCCACTACCGGGCACCTCTTGCCATTGCAAGATAAATAGATCAAGTTGGCCAAACAAAACCCAAATATCGGAGAAGAAACACGGGGCTACAAGCAATAATGCATATAAGAGATCAAAGAAACTCAAATAACTTTCATGGATATAAAAAGATATAACTGATCATAAACTCGAAGTTCATCAGATCCCAACAAACACACCGCAAAAGAGTTACATCATAGGGATCTCCAAGAGACCCTTGTATTGAGAATTCAGCGAGAGAGAGAAAGCCATCTAGCTACTAACTACGGACCCGAAGGTCTACAAAGAACTACTCACGCATCATCAGAGAGGCACCAATGGAGGTGGTGAACCCCATCCAAGATGGTGTCTAGATTGGATCTGGTGGTTCTGGACTCTGCGGCGGCTGGATAATATTTTGTCGACGTTTTTAGGGTTTCTGAAATATTGGTGGTATTTATAGAGCAAAGAGGCGGTCCGGGGGCACCCGAGGTGGGTACAACCCACCAGGGCGCGTCAGGCCCAGGCGCGCCCTGGTGGGTTGTGCCCCCTCGGGGCACCCCCTAGGTATAGCCAGGGCCTGTTGTGTTCCTTCTGGCCCATAAAAATTCTCCGTGGAGTTTCGTGGCATTTGTAATCCGCTTGGTATTGATTTTCCGTGAAGTAAAAAACATGGAAAAAACAGCAACTGGCACTTGGCACTATGTCAATAGGTTAGTACGAAAAAATGATTATAAAGCATCCAAGATTGATAATATAACAGCATGGAACAATAAAAAATTATAGATACGTTGGAGCATATCAGCATCACCAAGCTTAACTCCTACTCGTCCTCGAGTAGGTAAGTGATAAAAACAGAATTTTTGATGTGGAATGATGCCTATCATGTCATACCATATTCTTTTCTTTATAGCAGTGCAGACGAACTTGGTGCAGTGTCGATACGCACTGAAGATGGAGGTGGTGAAGTAGCATCATCTTGATCATCTATCACTCTGGCATTCACCGTTGCAGCAGAGGAAGAATAATCAGAGTCTTCAAGAGAGGGAGTTCGACGCAGGACAACATTCCTTGGGGTAGTGGTGTCAAACTTGAATCTTTCAGTGAATCCATCGTCTTGAAGATCTGCTTCACCACTCAGCAATGTCAAACTCTTCCATGACCTCCGACAGGTTTCATGTGTGTCAAAGGCATTCTTGGTGGCAAGATTGCGAATGCAATTGACATCCACCAAGAGGCTTTGCATCTGACGCTTCAGCCAGAAGTGATGCTTATCCTGTTTCTGATGCAGGGCAACGAGAAGTTCTCGGTCATTGAGAACCCGAGATCGCATCAGAAGCCTTTGAGCAATAGTTCAGTGGCTTCAGTTTGAGCACGGTGAGGTAAGCGTGTATTGCCAGCCAAAGGATAAACACGAATGACTGCCTGGACTCCTTCAATGGGTTGCGTGAAGCTTTGGTGATTAGCATTGTGAAGACAAACAGGCTCCTTGGCAGGCTCTGGGTATATGGCTTCAACTGACAAATCAACCTCTGGCAGAAAGATCAGATGGTTGCGAGCAGAGGCCTGATAGTTGACAGCTGAGTGTAGCTTGATGAGGCGCATGACCCACTGAGCGTAGAACTTCAGTCCAAAGAGATCAGAGCCTGATGCAGCCAACTGCCTGATAAAGAAGTCTTGAGCATTGAAGCTGATGCCGTTGAAGATATAAAATACCAAAGTCTTCATTGCTCCTTCAAGTTTGGCTGCTGACGAATGTCCTTTGGCAGGCCATAAAGTGTTGTGCGCTTTGAAGCCATTTGCATTGAAGGACCCTGGTGAAGTGGCAGTACCTGGAAACCTGGGCAGTCTTGGCTTCGACTTTTGGACCTGGGGCCTGTGCTTGACATGGTAATCAAATTGAGGACCAGCAGCAGGTGGAGGAACCAGAATAGGCCATCTGAAAGTGACCAGCTGACCATAGTTGTATGCTTGCTCGACAGTATGTGGCCTGGGAGGCGGTACAGGAGCAGTGGCAGTGACTTCAGGCTGCAGATTGGCATCTGGTGCAGCATTGACTTCAGGTGCTATCACTTCGGGCACCACATTGACTTCAGGCGCCACATTAGCTTCAGCCATGACAACGTCATTGGCTTCAGTGTTGGTGTTGGTAGCGGCCTCAGTATTGGTAACCTCCACTTCAGTAGTTGGAGGGTCAGACACATTCTCCTCGAGAACAACTTGGTTGGTAGGGGGTGTAGCAACACGTGCTTCTTCTTCTCTTGGTTCTTCTTGGTCATCGGCTGATGTAGCCGGAATATCTTCAACCTCTTTGGCTTCAGACTCAGGGTTGTTCACAGTTGGAGAGGCGTCAGGAAAAACTTGGCGTGAAACAGATGGGCGCTCTTCTCCTTCTGGAACACTTGACATAGTGACCTGTGGCCTTGGTCCTTTGCGAAGCCTGCGAAACGCTGGCGTCGCTTGTGGAGATGGAGTTGGTTGAGCCACAAAGTCTTCATCTTCGATCACCGGAGTGGTGACCTGTGTTGGGGGAGTAACTGGTGATTCTTCTTGACGGGGGGATTCTTGTGGGTGATCAGCCCATGAGTCATCCTGAGCAATGGGCGTCAATGGACGACCAATGCTGATGAGTTTGCTGTTCGTAAGAACAGGCGATGATACCATGTTGTGTTCGATCTGAGGGAGGACTTCATCATCTTCAACATTGTCTTGATGACCAATGTCTTCAGCTGCGGTGGGGTCAACAGCTAGAATGTCTTCAGCTTCAGGAGCCTCTATGGAAGCAGGCTCATGAACTATCATTCGACGTTCTTGTTATGCCGATTCAGGACGAGCAACAGAAACCGACTCGACTACAAGGGGCTCTGTGGGAGCAGCCCGATCTCTTTTCTTGGTCTTGCAATTCTTGGTGGGTGGAGCATCATGAGTGGTGTTCTTGGTCTTGCGCTTTCTGGCCTTGGCTTCAGCTGCCCTAGTCTTCTGAAGCTCTGAAGCCACTGTGGGGACCTTAGGCTTCACGCCTGTCATACTGGCTGGGAAGACAATGCGAGGTTCTTCCCGCCTGGATGGTTCAGTTTGGTCCACAGATGGCTTCTTCTTCTTGGCAGCCATTTTGGGGTCGATGCCAGGACGCCCAAGTGCTTTGCGCTTCTTGGCTTCATTGTAAGCTTGAACACACTTGGCAGCGAGAATCTTCATGCGCTCACGAGAACCTTTGGCTTCATCACGTTTCTTGTGAAACGCTTCCTTGAGCTCATGCAGCATGACCTTGAAGTTCTGGACATCTGCCACGTTGAGCTTGGCCATGTGCTTCTTGAACTGAGCCTTTTCATAATCGATCTTGTGCTTTAGCTCAACAATTTTTTGAGCAAGAGCCAGCTCAGGAGCAATGGCGCCATGGAAGGAGACGCTTAGGCCAATGGAAAGTTGCAGATCGTCAAAGCTGAGATTGGGGGTGTCAAACCACTCATCAATGAAGTTGTTCAAAACTTCCATGTCAAAGAGAGGCAACTCATTGAAGATTTCCGCCTCTTGCTTGCTCTTTATCAGCTGCTCAAGAGCGTCATCAGCAAGATCATCGTCACTTGACAGATCAATGGCGTCATTCTCGTTCCTCAGAACAGCAGCAGGGGTCAGAGCTGGACGAGTGGTGTGCATAGGCTTATTGTTCTTCTTCTCAGACTTGGAGATGCATGAGAGATCTTCAGACTGCACACTTGGTGCAGGAGGAGCAGTGGCCAGAGGCTTCACCCGTGAAGCTTTTGGTGTAGGGGAAGGCTTCGAAGCTTTAGGTTTCTTTAGCTTCCTTGGCTTTGGTGGCGCAGGCGCTTCGTCAAAATCAGCTTCGTCTGCAGGTTCATCCACGGCTATCCCTTGAACCATAATATGATTGATGAGACCTTCTAAGTTGTAGAAGGGTCCAACAAGATTGGGTTCAGCTTCGCGTGTTCCATCGGCACATGGAGCAGAGGGGCCTGGATTGAAGTCTAATCCCCGCGACTTCTTGTTTTCCTTGGCTGAGTTCTTGGCAAACTGGAAGTTGTGCTTGAACAGATTGTCATCACGACACCATAGTAATGAAGATGGGTCGGCATCTGCAGGCTGGGGTCCACGGACCATGCAAGGGTAAAAGCCTTGTTTAATGGCTTCAGCTCTAGACCTGGGTGGAAGAGTTTTGTACAGAATGTCTCCCCAGGGTCGCTTGATGGCATTCTTCTCAGCATATTCCTGGGTCACGGACCTGTACTTGTACCATTGTTCTGCTCAATATCTTCGAATCCATTGGATTCGGGTTTTTCGCTGATTGTAGTCCTCCTCTGGATTTGTCTTGTACAGCTCATGGAGGTCAGGAGGTAAATCCGTAGATGTGTTCCCATGGCGTTGTCTGCCACCCTTCCTTGTAGACTTCTCTGTTGCCATGAAGTTTAGACCGAAAGGCTTCAACACTGTCAAAGGCTTCCGTCTGCTGGTCAGACAGGAACTGGCTTCGGGAGAGTTGATGTGATGCTGTAAGAATTCTGCAAATGAATGCAGAATATGAGAACCAAGGGATACTCCCACGAACATGTACCTATGACAGCATTACAGATGCGAGGGAAGGGGAAGAGGTCATATGCATTCTCAGAAGATTTTGAAGATAAATCAGTTCAGAAGACATTGACCTCATGGCGCGAAGACATTCACTTATATGTTGAGAGTTGGTTCCAGATTTGTACGTATCCAAGAATAAGTACAAGTGAGGAATCTAACTATGTGTGAAGCATAAGTGAATATACTAGGCATTATATGAGATGCAGACAGGATAGATCCCAAATTGTGGAGGCAGAAACCACTTTTGGTAGAAATGATGAATCTATAGGATCAAAAAGACGGTAAAAAGAGGGCTTTTATTTCCCACATGATGAACTGCTAGACGAAGTAGAAGATGAGGCCGAGCAGTTCGATCTTTCATGCCCTAACTTGGCGACGGAGGACACCTACCGCGGCGGCGGAGAAGACGATGTCCGCGGCTGGCGTGAAGACGGTGTCGGAGAGGTCGTGGCAGCTAAGCGCTTCATAGCCGGCGTCATCGAGAGCTAGCGGTGGCGCTAGGGTTTGTCGAGGTGGAGAGGTGGAAGAAGGATTTTGACCGCGATGGGACGGGTATTTATAGGGACAGGGAAGGCACAACGCAATTATGCAGGTGCCCCTAGCGGTTCACATCTGAGGGACACGTGGCAAACATGCAACACATTTGGTGTTGTCCCACGTTCCCACGCCCGCATGGTCTGTCGGATGGTCGTTCCGGCTTCTCCGGGTTTCAGGCAATAAGAATTGAACATTTAAAATAGATTTAATGTTTGTCTCTGTATCTTCTGCTGACAAGGACGCAGAGAAGACATTCGACAGTTTCAACAGAATGCATATGATTTGGACAGATAGAGTTTGAGGTAGAAAGCATAGAGAGGTTAGGGTCCGATCACATTCACTTAGTTCAAAAGATTCAAACGAGAAGTCATAGCTATAAGTGAATGATGTAGAGGAAAGAACACTAATATATGTATTTATCAGAATAAGACCAAATCAACATAGTGAAGATCAACATGCAGTCATGTTAATATTGAAGAACCAAATGCGAAGACATAGCAAATGTAGCGCCATGAGAAAACACTTCAAAAATAAGAATTTGGTGGTGGCGTTACCCACCGTATAGGAAGTATTAGACCCAGACACGCCGCACAATTATCGTGGCGCTCCGAAGTCAAATTCCGCTTTAATGTATTCACACTTAGAATGTAAGTCTTCATTGATTGAAGATATGCTCTACTTCGTGTGTTGCGCATCTAAGTCATCAACATGCATAAGTGTTAGGATGTGTGCCTGATCACAGGACATTTGAGGATTCCAAGATATTTAGCTCACACTGTAACTTGCAAAACCTTTTCTCATCCAAGGGCTTTGTGAAGATATCTGCAGTTGCTCTTTAGTGTTGACGTGTATGATATCAATATCTTCCTTCATGACATGATCTCTGAGAAAATAATGACGAATTTCAATGTGCTTTGTCTTCGAGTGCTGAACTGGGTTGTTGGCAATCTTGATGGCGCTTTAGTTGTCGCAATAGAGTGGTACTTGTTTCAGATGGATGCCATAGTCCTTGAGTGTTTGCTTCATCCATAGAAGCTAAGCGCAGCAAGATCCAGTAGCAATGTATTCAGATTCAGCAGTGGAGAGTGATACACAGTTCTGCTTCTTTGAAGACCAACAAACAAGTGATCATCCCAGAAAGTGACATGTGCCTGATGTAGACTTGCGATCCACCTTGTCACCAGCATAATCAGCATCCGAGAATCCAACTAGATCAAACTCTGAGCCCTTAGGATACCATAATCCTAATGTTGGGGTGTAAGCCAAATATTGAAGAATTCGCGTCACAGCTAAGTGATGTGATTCCTTTGGTGCCGCTTGGAATCGAGCACACATGCAAACACTAAGCATAATATCTGGCCTAGATGCACATAAATAAAGTAAAGACCCAATCATGGAGCGGTATACCTTTTGATCGAACTCTTTACCATTGGCGTCACGACCCAGATGACTCTTGGTTGGCATTGGCGTCGTATAACCTTTGTAGTCTTGCATTCCAAACTTCTTCAGGCAATCTTTGAGGTATTTCTCTTGAGATATGAAGATGCCATTATTTTGCTGACGAATTTGAAGACCAAGGAAGAACTTCAGCTCACCCATCATGGACATCTGATATTGCTCTTGCATCATGTGTCAACTCATCACTGTATTTCTGGTTGGTGCAATCGAAGATAATGTCATCCACATATATTTGGCACACAAATAGTTCACCATCATATGTCTTCGTGAAGAGTGTGGGATCCAGGGAACCAGGTTTGAAGACTTTGCTCTTCAAGAAGTCCTTGAGTGTGTCATACCAAGCGCGAGGGGCTTGTTTGAGGCCATACAGTGCCTTGTTTAGCTTGTACACCATATCAGAATGTTTTGGATCTTCAAAGCTAGGAGGTTGTGCAACATACACTCCTTCTTCAATCTTGCCATTGAGAAATGCACTCTTCACATCCATTTGATACAGCAAGATGTTGTGATGGTTTGCATAGGCTAGCAATATGCGAATAGCCTAGCCACATGAGCAAATGTTTCATTGGAGTCAATCCCTTCAACTTGAGTGTATCCTTGAGCAACGAGACGAGCTTTGTTTCTAACAACTTGACTATGCTCATCCTGTTTGTTGCGATATATCCATTTTGTGTCTATTATGTTGTGTTTGCGAGGGTCAGGACGCTTGACAAGTTCCCAGACAATTTTCAGCTTGAACTATTGAAGCTCTTCTTGCATAGCTTGAATCCATTCAGGTTCCATGAAGGCTTCATCAACTTTCTTGGGTTCAGATGTTGAGACAAAATGTAACGCCCCGGATCTGATGCGCCAGATGTCCGCCAGTTATTCGCCGTCGTTGCCATGTCATGTGCTTGCGTGTCGCTCTTTGCCATGTCATCATCTGCATTCCATATCATGTCATCATGTGCATCGCATTCGCATACGTGTTCGTTTCATGAATCCGAGCATTTTCCCCGTTGTCCGTTTTGCAATCCGGCGCTCCTACGCCCTCCGGCGTCCCCTTTTACCTTTTTCCGTGTGCGGGTATTAAACTTTCTCGGATTGGACCGAGGTTTTCCAAGCGACCTTGGTATAGCACCGATAGACCGCCTGTCAAGTTTCGGGTCAACCGGAGTCCGTTTGATACTCCAACGGTTAACCGGGTATCCGCAAAGGCCTCTCTTGGTGCAGCCCAACACCCCTTCTAAGTGGCCCAAAACCCACCTAAGTCCCCTCCATCCTCTCGGTCGTTCGATCAAGATCGCGTGGCCGAAAACCGCACTCCATTTGGAGCTTCCTAGCCCCCTCTACCTATAAATATGTGCTCTCCTGCCGAGATTCGCGCAGTCCAAGACCTAGCCATTTTCCCCTCCGCGCCGCCGGACATGTCCGTCTCGCCGGCGGACGCGTCCACCCCGCGCGACCGCGTCACCCCGACCAATCGTGGGGCGCCACGTCAGCGCCGCCGCCCCGCGCCCACTCCCGAGCCGCCACCTGGCCTCCGGCCCCCTCCCCGCCGCCGCGGCCCGCCGGGCCCAGGCGCGGCCCGCCCAGGCCCGCGCGGCCGCCCGCTCGCCCGCCGCTCCCGCTCGCCTGCTCCGCCGCCACCCGCGCTGCTCCGGCGCCGCATCCGCCGGCCGCCGCCGCCTCCCAGCCGCGCCGCCCTTGCCGCCATCTGCGCGCGCCGCCGTGCCTCGCCTTTCCCGCAGCCGGCACCGACCCCGCCGCCTGCGCCGACCCCGCCACCATGCGCGCCGCCGCCCGCCGCTCGCCGCCGGCGCCGCCAAGCTCCGCCACCGCGGCCACCGCGCGCCCGCGCCGGGATCCGGCGGGATCCGGCCCGGATCCGCCTCCTCCCGGCCTCCCCCACCTCATCCCGCAACTCCGGCGAGATTCCGGCGAGTTCCCGGCCGCCTCGACATCCGTGCCCTCGGGTTGACTTTCTTCCCCCTCTAAATTTTCACTAAGTCCCCGACATTCTATCATTTTATTGCCATGTTCATCATGCCATATCTCTGCATCCGCTGCTCCGTTTTGGGCGTATAATATGTCAAATTGTTCTTCTCGAAGATTACATCATTTCGTTCCATTTTATTATTTCCATTTGAGCTCATCTTGATGCCCGAAATGCTGTTAGAAGAGGGCTATGTGATGTTAGTTTCCGATTCTTATTAGAACTTGCACTTTTGCCATTTTTGCCATGATTGATGTGTGCATCCTATGAGGTTGAGTCCTACATGTGTTTTGTAATATGCCATGTTACCTTTCCAGAGATTTATGCCATGTATTTTTGTGATCTATGTGGTGACTAGCACAAGCATGCAAACTAGAGTACTTAATGTTGCTGATTTCAGAGACTTGGTATTTTCACTAAAGTCCCTGCCTGCTGTTATTTTTATGCCATGTGTTCATGTTGTTTCAGAGAGATCTATGCCTCTTTTGAGCATGATCAGTAAGAGTGTTTTGAGAATATGGATTTTCTCTATCCATCCGTGCCTTTGTTTGTATTTATGGAGTGCCATAGCTTGAGTCAATCGAGCACTACTTTTGCTATAAAATGTTACTGGCAGATTGTTTACATGTTATTCGATTTTGCCAAGCTTGTTGGAGTTGATCTTTGCATGCTATGATGTTGTTCTTTCCATTCCTAGCTTATATTCCATGTCTTCTTGATGTATGTATGCTTAGTTTACCATGCAATGCTCTGTAGTGAGTGCATCGAGCTCGTAAACATGCCTACTCGTTATCTGTTTTTGACATGTCCAGTTTTCTGCTGTCTGAAACCTGTAACGTTACTTGCTTAATTTACATGGGTGTAATCATATTTTATGATCCTTTTTAGCTTATGGTCACTAAGGGACTTTTGTTAATCGCTTTGAGTAGATTCACGCCATGCCTTGATTTGCTATGTCCTGGTCCTGTAGCATGTTGTTTCATTGGTCTAAACATGTCATCCTGATGTTAATTTCTGGCATGATACGATTTTCACTAAGTCTGTGAACCTGTTATCTTTTGCACTTTTGCCATGCTTGTTTGAACCTGTTGTCGTGAGTTTTAGCCGTATATCAGTGTTCATCTTTTGTCAAGCATATTGAGTAGATTACTTTCATATTCTTTCTTGATATGTTTGGGTGCATTAGCTTAATTTCTTGTTGCTTGCTAAGTAGCATCATGCTGTTAATGGCAGATTCTTCTCATTATTGTTTTGCTTGTCATTTGCAAACCGTGCATCCGATTCCGGTGATCTTTATATCGATTTCAACCGAAATCACCTCATCTTTCCAGTGGCATACTTGGTTTGCCAAGATTATGCCTTGTTCATCTTTTCCCTTCCCGAGCATGCATATGCATTGCACACCACATCTCGCATATCATGCCATGTTTATGTGTTGGTTGTTTACTTTGTTGTTTGCTTCTTTCCGGTGTTTCTCCTTCGGGTTAGTTCCGGTATCGTTGCGTTTGTGAGGATCCGTTTGTCTACGTCCGTTTGTCTTCTTCTTGGACTCGTTCTTCTTCCTTGCGGGATTTCAGGCAAGATGACCATACCCTCGAAATCACTTCTATCTTTGCTTGCTAGTTGCTCGCTCTTCTGCTATGCCTATGCTGTGATACCTACCACTTGCTTATCATGCCTCCCATATTGTTAAGCCAAGCCTCTAACCCACCTTGTCCTAGCAAACCGTTGATTGGCTATGTTACCGCTTTGCTCAGCCCCTCTTATAGCGTTGTTAGTTGCAGGTGAAGAGGAACAAAGTTGCTCAGCCCCTCTTATATTGTCCAACAAGGAACAAAGTTCATCTTCACCTTCAACTAACAACGCTATAAGAGGGGCTGAGCAAAGCGGTAACATAGCCAATCAACGGTTTGCTAGGACAAGGTGGGTTAGAGGCTTGGCTTAACAATATGGGAGGCATGATAAGCAAGTGGTAGGTATCGCAGCATAGGCATAGCAGAAGAGCGAGCAACTAGCAAGCAAAGATAGAAGTGATTTCGAGGGTATGGTCATCTTGCCTGAAATCCCGCAAGGAAGAAGAACGAGTCCAAGAAGAAGACAAACGGACGTAGACGAACGGATCCTCACAAACGCAACGATACCGGAACTAACCCGAAGGAGCAACACCGGAAAGAAGCAAACAACAAAGTAAACAACCAACACATAAACATGGCATGATATGCGAGATGTGGTGTGCAATGCATATGCATGCTCGGGAAGGGAAAAGATGAACAAGGCATAATCTTGGCAAACCAAGTATGCCACTGGAAAGATGAGGTGATTTCGGTTGAAATCGATATAAAGATCACCGGAATCGGATGCACGGTTTGCAAATGACAGGCAAAACAATAATGACAAGAATCTGCCATTAACAGCATGATGCTACTTAGCAAGCAACAAGAAATTAAGCTACTGCACCCAAACATATCAAGAAATCATATGACAGTAATCTACTCAATATGCTTGACAAAAGATGAACACTGAGATACGGCTAAAACTCACGATAACAGGTTCAAACAAGCATGGCAAAAGTGCAAAAGATAACAGGTTCACAGACTTAGTGAAAATACTATCATGCCAGAAATTAACATCAGGATGACATGTTTAGACCAATGAAACAACATGCTACAGGACCAGGACATAGCAAATCAAGGCATGGCGTGAATCTACTCAAAGCGATTAACAAAAGTCCCTTAGTGACCATAAGCTAAAAAGGATCATAAAATATGATTACACCCATGTAAATTAAGCAAGTAACGTTACAGGTTTCAGACAGCAGAAAACTGGACATGTCAAAAACAGATAACGAGTAGGCATGTTTACGAGCTCGATGCACTCACTACAGAGCATTGCATGGTAAACTAAGCATACATACATCAAGAAGACATGGAATATAAGCTAGGAATGGAAAGAACAACATCATAGCATGCAAAGATCAACTCCAACAAGCTTGGCAAAATCGAATAACATGTAAACAATCTGCCAGTAACATTTTATAGCAAAAGTAGTGCTCGATTGACTCAAGCTATGGCACTCCATAAATACAAACAAAGGCACGGATGGATAGAGAAAATCCATATTCTCAAAACACTCTTACTGATCATGCTCAAAAGAGGCATAGATCTCTCTGAAACAACATGAACACATGGCATAAAAATAACAGCAGGCAGGGACTTTAGTGAAAATACCAAGTCTCTGAAATCAGCAACATTAAGTACTCTAGTTTGCATGCTTGTGCTAGTCACCACATAGATCACAAAAATACATGGCATAAATCTCTGGAAAGGTAACATGGCATATTACAAAACACATGTAGGACTCAACCTCATAGGATGCACACATCAATCATGGCAAAAATGGCAAAAGTGCAAGTTCTAATAAGAATCGGAAACTAACATCACATAGCCCTCTTCTAACAGCATTTCGGGCATCAAGATGAGCTCAAATGGAAATAATAAAATGGAACGAAATGATGTAATCTTCGAGAAGAACAATTTGACATATTATACGCCCAAAACGGAGCAGCGGATGCAGAGATATGGCATGATGAACATGGCAATAAAATGATAGAATGTCGGGGACTTAGTGAAAATTTAGAGGGGGAAGAAAGTCAACCCGAGGGCACGGATGTCGAGGCGGCCGGGAACTCGCCGGAATCTCGCCGGAGTTGCGGGATGAGGTGGGGGAGGCCGGGAGGAGGCGGATCCGGGCCGGATCCCGCCGGATCCCGGCGCGGGCGCGCGGTGGCCGCGGTGGCGGAGCTTGGCGGCGCCGGCGGCGAGCGGCGGGCGGCGGCGCGCATGGTGGCGGGGTCGGCGCAGGCGGCGGGGTCGGTGCCGGCTGCGGGAAAGGCGAGGCACGGCGGCGCGCGCAGATGGCGGCAAGGGCGGCGCGGCTGGGAGGCGGCGGCGGCCGGCGGATGCGGCGCCGGAGCAGCGCGGGTGGCGGCGGAGCAGGCGAGCGGGCGCGGCGGGCGAGCGGGCGGCCGCGCGGGCCTGGGCGGGCCGCGCCTGGGCCCGGCGGGCCGCGGCGGCGGGGATGGGGCCGGAGGCCAGGTGGCGGCTCGGGAGTGGGCGCGGGGCGGCGGCGCTGACGTGGCGCCCCATGATTGGTCGGGTTGACGCGGTCGCGCGGGGTGGACGCGTCCGCCGGCGAGACGGACATGTCCGGCGGCGCGGAGGGGAAAATGGCTAGGGCTTGGACTGCGTGGATCTCGGGAGGAGAGCACATATTTATAGGTATAGGGGGCTAGGAAGCTCCAAATGGAGTGCGGTTTTCGGCCACGCTGTCGTGGATTTGTCACGGCAGATGTCCTTAGTGTCAGGACTTAGTCGCGAGGCCAACGCATCTATGTGGTAGCTTGAGAGGGGTTGAGTGGGACGAGAGACGCAGGGTGGATCAACACACAAGACAAGGACTTAGACAGCTTCGGGCCCCGGGAAACATCATCCGGTAATAACCCTACATGCTGTTTGAGGCTAGGTCTCATTATCATCCCGAGGGAGACGCCGTAAACCGGCTCTTTGTGTCTAGCCCTAGAGATTATTGATTGCTTGTCGCTTCTAACTTCTAACCTCCCTCTCTTTGGGGAGCCCTGCCCCTCCTTATATATGTTGAAGGGGCGGTTTACATGTGGAGTCCTATTGGGATTAGGACTAGTCTATCTCTAATACAAACCGGATACAAGTCCTGGCTTTAACTCCTTGTAAGGCAAATATTCCTTTCCTCTTAAACCGGCCCACAATAGTTGAACCAGCCTTCATGAACCGCCAGACGGGCCACCGGGTCTTGTCGCTCCTCTGACCCGTCCGTCGGGTTACCAGTGAGTTACAACGTCCCGACGGGTTGCTGCTAAACCGCCAGGTCTAGGCGGGTCACCAGACGAATATCGCCAAGTCCGGCCGGGTTAACTTCCGGCCGGTTTACACCGCGGGGTATATCCCCGACATTAGCCCCCAAGTTTTGCTTGGATTTATCCATGGTAAACTTATGCTGCAAATAAACATAAGAACAAATTTGACAGGTTGTACTCCGGGTTAAGAATTCTTGTAAACCGGCACCTGATCATCCTTGAGTCCTTGTCATTTCCTCCTTCTAGAAAATCCAGGTCAATAAGCCAGCGTCATACTCAATTTGCTGACATTGGTTTCTCACAGAAAAATATTGTGAAGAAATAATCCACTTGAGTCGGCTTCCAAAACGCCGGTTTAAGAAATATTGGTCTTGAAATATTCATCTGATTTTCAGCCGGTTTTAAGATGATCCCGGTCTTGAAAACTTGCCGGTTTAACATTACCAAATGGCCGGGTTATAAAAACTGATGACCCCGGATTATGATTGTTGCAGACACCGGTTCATGATTGTTGCCAACATCGGTTTATGATTATTGATGACACCGGGTTGCAGCCACAGGGTCATAATGATTGGTGACGCCGGGTCAATCTAACTTGCTCAACAGAGAATTTGAAAATCTTTCTTCGATAATAATATAATACCTGTAGCCCCCAAGTGCCGGGTTGTCATGCTTGCAGCAACCTGGGACTTGTAATTGATTGATGCCCATAAAATTTCAACCAATGTAGCCCCCAAGGGCCGGGTCATTATGTAATTATCAGCAGGGACTTTGTAAGTATAATCTTGTAAACTTTGAACAGCAATGTGTAGCCCCCAAGGGCCGGCTCAGTAAGATAATATTGAGCTAGGACTTTGATATATACTTCTATGAAAATAACATCATATGATGTAACCCCTCATCATGGGGCTTGAATCCACGTCCACAAGGTTAAGAACCTTGTGCTTTACCAACTGAGCAGTAGACCCTTCAATATAATAGATAAAAAGCTTTGTACCTTGAATAGTTGACAGGAGCAATTGGTAGCCCCCAAGGGTCAGCTCATTACAATGTGATGAGTTGGGTCTTCAATAAGATGAGCAAAAATGACCTTGCATTAGCCCCCAAGTGTCATGGTGCATGCTTGCAGCAACATGAGACTTGCGTATTTGATGTAATCTCAATTTTGAATAATGTACCCCCAAGTGCCGGGTTCTAAGCCTGCAGCGACTCGGGACTATTCCTTCAATTGTATAAAATGATAACCATTGCGCTAAAGGACTTTGAAAACCTTAATCATAATATTAATAACCGTAATAAAAATCCAGCCATGTTGGCCATTCAAGATAATATAATCTCGTATGAAAACCTTTATTCATCCAATATCATAATGAAAATTCAGCCAAGTTTGGCTATTTGAATAATATAATCCAATAACTTATAAGCGGATGATTCCAATGGCGCAATCCAAATATATACTGGCGACTTATAGTCCAAAGCCAGACCGGTTTAATAAACTCTGGATAATTTATCATCATACTGGCGACTTATTGTCTTAAAGCCAGGCCGGTTTAACAAACACCGGATAATTTATAATCATGCTTTATTCAACCTGTTTCTGCATACAAGTTTAAAGTGTCCTGGCGGTTTACCGCCGGACGGGTCATAATGCTCAACATATAACCTGGGTTTATAACCAGGGCTGCACTTAAAAATATGAAATATATCATACCTGTGAAATTGAATCACATCGTTGGTTTACCAACTTTTTGTAGTAAGAGTGATAACCCCAATCTTGAGTAATGATAACTCCTTCCATATTGCACCGATTTATGATAAAACCGTACCGGGTTGTGATAAACACCGGATTAACCATATATATACTGGTGACTTGTAGTCAAACCAGACCGGGCTGATAATCTCCGGATTATAATTTGATCATGTACTCACAACTTGTAGTTGAAAGCCGAGCCGGGTTGATAAACACCGGTTTACTCCATAATAGGATGGTAACAGAAAATTAAACCGGGCAGATAATCTCCGGATTATAATTTGATCATGCACTCACAACTTGTAGTTGAAAGCCGAGCCGGGTTGATAAACACCGGTTTACTCCATAATAGGATGGTAACAGAAAATCAAACCGGGCAGATAATCTCCGGTCTAAAAATGGACCATGTTCCTGCCAATTTAGCTGTTTGAACCGGTACAAAATATTGTCGGTTTAAAAAACGCAAATAAAATAGCAACTTCTCAAGAAAGGCTATTAAAGCAAAAGCAATGGCAACAATTTTTTGCAAAAGAAGAGCTCTACTGAGCTTGGTCAGATGGAATTACCATGGTCAGACGCAACCAAGCCCCCCGAAGGCGTAGCAATGGTGCCAGTCAGCCAGGACCCCAAAATGACGCGTGGCGTTACGCCGGCCAAGTGGCATTGCATTGGTTCGGATTCGACCAAGCCCCCAAGTGATTCAGTGGCCTAGGGCCGATCAAGTGGCATTGCATTGGTTCGGACACGACCAAGCCCCCAAATGACTTATTGTCTGTTTAAAAGCCGATCAGAAGGCATTACCATCATCAAGACATGACCGAGCTCCCATAAGGTGTAACTACGGTTCAAGTCGATTAGGTCCCCAACTGACTTAGTGGCAAATGTGCCAGCCAGAAGGCATTACCGTCGTCAAGACATGACCAAGCTCCCAGGAGGTGTAGCTACGGTTCAAGTCGACTAGGTCCCCAACTGACTTTGTTGCTCTTCTATGAAGCGACCTCAAGGGGTAAACCGGAGGTTGCCCTAAAGCGAATCCACTCCGTGTAACCACGCATGATATAAAGAATAGATACCCCGCTTTACAAAGCGGGAGCCCCCATGTGGTAAATAATATGTCAAGCCAATAAGGCCGGATACCCATGTTTGAACCGCGCATCATGGCAGCAGGTCCTCTTTGGTAATTTTTAACTTTTTTGCAAGAGGTAAATTCTTCTTGAACCGGGATCTTGAACCGGATATTGAAAGCTTCAAAGCTGTGGGAGACATCTTCCCCTTGAACCGGATTTTAAACCGGAATCTTCATTTTCAGCCGGAAATTTTCTGACGGCCTTTAAACTCGAACTTGCGAGAAGTTAATTCCTTTTTGAACCGGACATTGTTAAACCGGATCTGAGCGCTTCCGAACTTTGTGGGAGAATAGATTTCTCTTGAACCGGATTGTAAACCGGATATTTGAGAGCTTCAGTGATACTGACTTCCCTTCAGCCAGGTTTCAAACCGGAATCCTTTCTGATGATCCGAAACTTCTTCATTGAGTCGGGATTTTGTAACTGTCATATACTTTCTAAGCTGGAAATTTTCTGACGGCCTTTAAATTTTCATCAACATAACAGTAGCCTCCGGGATCGGGTTATTTTCCCCTCCATCGTCCTCGGGTTCTTAAACCGGCTGAAACTGGCAAGACTTGCTGCGTCATATCATCGTAGCCCCCAAGTCTCAAGGTGACTCGAGGAGTTGGCTTGAGATTCTCCATATTTGACTGTGATATAAACCGGTATAACTTGTATATCATTGGTGTTGATAACACGATGTGAATACACAGAAGGTTGAGGTGACTGCGGCGGGTTGTAAATGATCCCGTATGAACCGTGTCAGCAACTCGGCCAATGGTTCCTTCCAACTGGTGATTTGAAGTTAACCAAACTGTAGCGGCGGTGACTTGTGCGCCTGCCCATTGATCCATCCAGTGCAGACGGCGGTTGATGATAATTTGCCTCCAATTTGAAAGAAAACCGGGCTACCCAAGCTGTGACTTGTTCATACTCAATAAATGGCTCGCGCAGACAGGTGCGGCCCGGTATGTTGATGTAGACCGGACTGCGGGGGATGGCAGCCTGTGCATGCGCTATTGGGTAATTCGCATGGTCCTGACGAGTTGACGCGATATGGATCGCGATATAAACCGGCACGGGTTATCCAATAGCTCAGTGATATAATAATCCCCTTTTTGCATGAACTGGTGGCCAGGGCGGACAGGCGAGTCAACCGGCGTGTCGACGTAAAGCAGACCGCGATACTCGTGTCCATGAATGGCATAAAAATTGTCCTGTGCAAAAATATGACAGGACAGAGTAATTGTTTTTTTTGACAAAAAACAATAAGTATTTAATACATAAATTTAGATGAATACCACCTGATGTTTGGACGGACAGTAAAACCACCGCAGCATCAGAAGCGGCTTCAGAGTGATGAGCCGGTTGCGGCTTTGTAAGCCGGCACAGACGAGCCAGTTGTCCTCCGCGTTATAAACCGGTGCGGACGAGCAAGTTGCCCTCCGCGTTGTAAACCGGCGCGGACGCACGAACCGGCTGCGAGGGCGGACGGGCGAGTCGTCCGTGGCGTTGTAAGGTGGTGCGGACGGGCGAGTCGGCCGGCGTGTTGATGTAAACCGGACTGCGATACGCATGTCCGTGAAGCTGCGCGGCACAGCCGAACGTGCCTCCGTGGTATAATACCATCCCCTTTTTTCTTAATAGCTTTTCTGCATAAAAATATTACAGGCCCGAGTAATTTGTTGTTGGATGAATTAACATGCATTTATTAAATACATAAGAAAAATAACACCTGGTATTTTTTGTCGGTTCAGAGGCGGAGTCGCTTGGTGGGAGGGCGGCTCGAGATGAGGCCGGGCGTGGCTCGGTGTTGACCCCGAGCGAGGGATGGCCTGAGGCAGCAGGGCCGGCTCAATCCGGTGGCGGGGGCGCCCGCGAAGCGAGGTTGCAGCGGAGGTTGCTTCCGAGTTGTAACCGGTTGAACAGACCAGGTCGTATTTCTCTCTCTCTTCTTTTTTTTTCAGCAGCGACGGGGCGGGTCGACTCGGAGGTAGCTTAATGCATTGGAATCTTCCCTTAATGCTTCAGACGTCTTCTCATGACAAACAGGAGTCGATCCTGTTCTGATTAGAGCTCACGTGTTAGTAGTAACATCAACACTATTAATCAAAACAGAGCTCGTAAGTCGTGCAACTACTAGTCCTAATACTTGGCCATGATTTTTCCGTGAGCGCAGCAACATCAATGATCAATCCAATCTTCTGGGAGCTTGTGTATGTACGTGGCGAGGTACTAGCTTGGCATATTACTTTTTCTTTTTCCTTTCAGACGGATTTGACGCGGAGGTCGCGTGTACCAGCTGCAACTTCCATCAATCAAACAATTCCTCGGGACTTGAAACAAATCCGCTTACGTTGCCTGCCATGGATGTAATCTGCATCACGTGCACTGCCTCTCGTAGTGGAGAACAACAACTAAACAGCAGAATATTCTCAGTCGGTCTCGGACTCGGTGGATCACCACGGAGCGTCTGGCGGCCGTGCAATATGCAACCCCAATCTCGATCTCGTACATATGCCGATCCGACTACTCGTTGATGGCGTAGATCCTCTTCACGCCGGCCCTTGCTTCATCCGATAAATTGTGAACTCCTCGATCCCTAAAAGAGATCCCTTCAAGAACTCAACACCACCGTGCGCGGGCCCCACGGTGGGCGCCAACTGTCGTGGATTTGTCACGACAGATGTCCTTAGTGTCAGGACTTAGTCGCGAGGCCAACGCATCTATGTGGTAGCTTGAGAGGGGTTGAGTGGGACGAGAGACGCAGGGCGGATCAACACACAAGACAAGGATTTAGACAGCTTCGGGCCCCGGGAAACATCATCCGGTAATAACCGTACATGCTGTTTGAGGCTAGGTCTCATTATCATCCCAAGGGAGACGCCGTAAACCGGCTCTTTGTGTCTAGCCCTAGAGATTATTGATTGCTTGTCGCTTCTAACTTCTAACCTCCCTCTCTTTGGGGAGCCTTGCCCCTCCTTATATATGTTGAAGGGGCGGTTTACATGTGGAGTCCTATTGGGATTAGGACTAGTATATCTCTAATACAAACCGGATACAAGTCCTGGCTTTAACTCCTTGTAAGGCAAATATTCCTTTCCTCTTAAACCGGCCCACAATAGTTGAACCGGCCTTCATGAACCGCCAGACGGGCCACCGGGTCTTGTCGCTCCTCTGACCCGTCCGTCGGGTTACCAGTGAGTTACAACGTTCTGACGGGTTGCTGGTAAACCGCCAGGTCTGGGCGGGTCACCAGACGAATATCGCCAAGTCCGGCCGGGTTAACTTCCGGCCGGTTTACACCGCGGGGTATATCCCCGACACACGCGATCGTGATCGAACGACCGAGAGGATGGAGGGGACTTAGGTGGGTTTTGGGCCACTTAGAAGGGGTGTTGGGCTGCACCAAAAGTGGCCTTTGCGGATATCCGGTTAACCGTTGGAGTATCAAACGGACTCCGGTTGACCCGAAACTTGACAGGCGGTCTATCGGTGCTATACCAAGGTCGCTTGGCAAACCTCGGTCCAATCCGAGAAAGTTTAATACCCGCACACGGAAAAAGGTAAAAGGGGACGCCGGAGGGCGTAGGAGCGCCGGATTGCAAAACGGACAACGGGGAAAATGCTCGGATTCATGAAACGAACACGTATGCGAATGCGATGCACATGATGACATGATATGAAATGCAGATGATGACATGGCAAAGAGCGACACGCAAGCACATGACATGGCAACGACGGCGAATAACTGGCGGACACCTGGCGCATCAGATCCGGGGCGTTACAACACTCCACCACTACGAGAGGATCTCGTCCCGAGATCTAGAATGGCACCGGAGGGGAAAACGGAAGAGAAATTGAAGAGGTAAAACTAAGTTGCTTCTTTGGCAAACGAGTGAAACCAACGAACCTTGAGAGGTTGAGCAAAATGAAAGAACGAAAACAACGAAGATGAACAAAGATGAAAACACTCTGTTAGAAAAGAGGAACGTGGGATATGACGAGAACCCACCGGTTTAGTGACAAGGTAGATATTGAAACCACTCCGGTTAAAACAAGATAGAGAAGGAATAAGAATGATATGATTTGGGCAGCACTCCGACTGAAAATTGAAGGAATGAACAAGAACTTGGGAAGATTGGACGATACTTGACGAAATGAACAACACACTGTCTCCACAACAATTAAAAGAATGGCACAAGGGGTAAGAAAGATTTTAGACAACACTCCGGTTGAGAAGAGATACAAGACTTGATAAGATAAAAAGAACTTGAGCAGAGAAGATACAACACTCCGGTTAAATGGATAAGCATGAAAAGAACATGGTCCTGGCAATCCGAGATAATGAGTGAAGAAAGCAACATCACAATGCCTCCGGAACAAAAGAATGGAAAACTAGATGGTTGGAAAGAAAAGAACGGAGAAGATGAATGACAACTCTCGCAAATAAAATTGAAAGAGAAAGCTTACGAGGAAAAGATTGAACGGAGTTGTTGGATTATCAACAACGAAAGCGTAAGCTTGATGTGGGCTTATGGGAGACATCCCAAAAATTATGAGGTGACAACCTGCCACTAACGAAAAAATTAATTGGATTGATATCAACAAGGAGACGAGAAACTATATCACCGGGAGGACAAATGAAGAACTTGGATCATTTATAAGCACCATAAATAGCAACATCCTTAGGGAAGGCTTTAGGTGAAATGTAACCCAAGATAACTCCAATGAAGAGATTGATGGATTTAAATACCTCATTCTTGACAACATGTGAATCATGAAGCATGAAGAGAAATTGTCAAGAATTACATAACACCACCTCAAGTGATAAGGTAGAACGAATTGCACTTCGGAATGCAAGATGAAGAATGCTTGAACTCCTCAAACAAAACATGTGTTGAGCAACATGTTTATTTTAGAGTATAGCTTGGCGGATCTTAACTCCAAGAGAAATCTTGAAGAACAATTTGAAGAATGAAAAGTGTCCTTGATAAACCACCAAGTAGGGCCTCCATGAAGAAACTCCGGTAATAAAAGGATGATAGGGAGAAAGAGAAGTTGAAAGAACAAGGTGAAGTCTTGCAATGATTTAAATGGAGCTTCGGGACGATATAATGAGAAAACTTTGCACTCCGGAAAAGAAAAGATGAAGCTATTGAAGCCAAGAATTTGAAGAACCTCCAGAATAGGGAATTGAGTTAACTCGATGAAACAAGAATAAGAATTACATTATGCTTATCCTTCACCAATTTAGATTGATGACAAGCAATGGATTAGGCATACTACTTCTTCTCGTAGAAAGGATCAAGAGAGATATGGCGCAAACTTGGGAATGTCTTCAACGAACCACCGGTAGGATTGGAAAGAACGAACGAATCTATATGATAACATAGGAGGAAGGATCTTGAACGAACCACCGTAAGAATTTAAAATGGACGAAGAAAAGATAAAGAAAACCAGGAAGAGTTAGCAAATGAACGAAGATACTTGAGAGAATTTAGATACATGAGCACGAAGAGATCATGAACTTATTAGAGGATATTTGAACGATGCACCGGTACGATTTGGAGAACGAGAGCTGAAAGCTGAGAATGAATAATTCTGAGATGAAAGGCTTTGGAGAATCAAACTGAAATGACCTCTGAAATGCTCCGGATGGGTGAAAAATAATTCTCACAATCAAAAAAATTGTTATGAGACGATGGCAACAAGCTAGAACCATGAATCTTGAAAAGAATGGAGTAAGATTTAAGAGAAACTCTTCTTCGGTCTTCAAATGTTGAGAACGATGATGAGAACCACCACCAAGAATTGTTGAGGCACTCCGGAATGAAAATTAGAAAGATTGAACCAACAATGAAAAGAAATTTGAAAGATCTTGGAGAAAGATATATGACTGATGAAAAATTCATTCTTCGTCAACGTTTGAAAAGAATTTTAGAAGCTCCGGGAAGATTTGAAGAGTCAGGTAAGATCCTGGGAAAAGACCTGTGGGTTAGGGCCCACTCAAAAGAAACACCGTTGAAAGAATGCATGAAAATGGAGATTGCACCGGTTGAATCAAATGGCTTGAATGAGATAGCATCCTCAAAAGAACTTGAGTGAATTGAGAATGGGAACTTGAATCTTCTGAGATATTTTCATCACTCCGGAACAAATGAATAGCGAGAAGTGAAATATTGTGAGGTGCGCCGGTATGAGAAGGTATTGAAACGAGGAAAAAGATGTGATCGATAAAGCTTGAATTGAAGCCACCGGAGAAGAAAAGAATGACGAATGATGAACTTGAAACTGTTGAGCATCTTCATGGGAAACCACCGGAGAAGAAAAGAATGAAGAAACTTCCATCAATAAAAAGGATACTTGATTGAGAAATCTGAGTCCTTGATGAAAAAGGGTGGGAGGGCGGGAAAACAAAGGCAACTTGGAACGGATGAAGCAAACACCGTTGAGAAGAACTGATAATTGATCTTGCGAATGATGAAGTGATCGGATCCACTTGAAGAGGGACACACCGGTTGGAAAAGAATTGGCATGACACTCTTAGTTATCATGAAGGATTGGTATCCACATAGGGATATGAGAACACCGCTTGGAAAAGGTATGGAATCAACACTTGACATTGAAGCAACTCGAATACCACAAATAAAACAAAACAAAGGATTGGGCTTGCAGAATAAGCCGGAACAAACATATGATAGATCCCATATCGTATCATGTGTCTGTTGGAAAGATATTCTAAGAGATACTTGAATTCCCACTTATAAACTCCCGAAACTTTCTGGTTATGCAATCAGGTGTTGGGGATACAGGGGACACAAAATATATCACCCAAACTAACAATACCTAGATCCAGCTGTATCCATCCTTCAACACATAACCAAGAAACCTTCGGAAATCATCTACCTCAACCTTCGAAAAGCATCCGTTATACGAGTCATGGCAATACTCCCGCACTCGCCTCAGTACTGGGCTATCAGGGTTATCTCACCAACAACTGTACAAAAGAGATTTTCGATGTCGGCGTACTAAACTCAGGTATTCCAAAACCGCAACGATAAGATTATGACGACAACACCTCGGAGCTCAACTCCCCGGGACACTGCCACAACCCCTAAATGTCAGGAGGCAACCAAGACAATGTTGTCATCATAAAACCATCGGAACGATTGTAATATACCCGCGTGATCCTAAAATTTTTTTTAGTGAAATTTGAGAAGAGAAGAGTCAAAACTCTACGTCAGGAAGCCTTACCAGAAGGTCGAAGGGACTGGGAAGTAAAAAGAATTCCTAATGTCTTCGATATATAATTCCTAAACGACTCAAAACATTTTTCTAGACACAACTCGGCCACTAAAGACGATCAATCAGTGGGGGCTCCTAAGGTCGGGGAAGGCTCTGATTACCAACCTGAAACGCCCTCGATGCGGCTATATCTCCCACGTGTCGAGGCACGACTTAGAGGCATAACCGCATTGAAAGCAATGTCGCAAGTTAGGTAATCTTCACACAATCCATGTAATAAATAAAGGGGAAAGATACATAGTTGGCTTACAATCGCCACTTCACACAAGTACATAAATAAACATGCAACATCCAGAATACACTCAAGGTCCGACTATGGTACCAAAATGAAAGAAGACTACCCCAAATGCTAACAGATCCCCGGATCACCCAACTGGGCTCCACTACTGATCATATAGAAAAGAAACATAGTAACGGCCACGTTCCTCATCGAACTCCCAAGTGAGCTCAGTCGCGTCATCTGCACTGGCATCGTTGGTACCTGTAACTATGGTGATAATATCTGTGAGTCATGGGGACTCAGCAATCTCACACCCGCGAGATCAAGACTATTTAAGCTTAAAGGTGGGAAAGGGGTTTGTGATGCGGAGCTGCAGCAAGCGACTAGCATAAGGTGGCTACAGCGCAAAAGAGAGCGAGAAGAGAAGGCAAAGCATGGTCGAGAAACTAAAAGTGATCAAGAAGTGATCCTGAAACAACCTACGTCAGGCATAACTCCAACAACCGTGTTCACTTCCCGGACCCCGCCGAGAAGAGACCATCACGGTTACACACGCGGTTGATGTGTTTTAGTTAAGGTCAACTTCGGGTTCTCTACAACCGGACATCAACAAATTCCCATCTGCCTCATAACCGCGGGCACGGCTTTCGAAAGATAATACCCTGCAGGGGTGTCCCAACTTAGCCCATGATAAGCTCTCACGGTCAACGAAGGATATTCCTTCTACCAGGAAGACCCGATCAATCTCGGAATCCCGGACTACAAGACATTTCGACAGCAATAAAACAAGTCCAGCAAAACCGCCCGGTTGTGCCGACAAATCCTGATAGGAGCTGCACATATCTCGGTCTCAGGGCAACACCGGATAAGTCAAGCTACGAGTAAAACCAGGCCTCGAGTTGCCACGAGGTGGCCCCGCAGGTTGCTCGGTTCGGGCCAGCACTTAGAGAAGCACTGGTCCGGGGGGCTAAAATAAAGATGACCCTCGGGCTCGCGAAAACCCGGGGGAAAAAAAGGGTAGGTGGTGGCAAATGGTAAAACCAATGTTGGGTCTTGCTGGAAAAGTCTTATTCAAAGCGAACTGTCAAGGGGGTCCCATAAATCACCCAACCGTGTAAGGAACGCAAACTCCGGGAACATAACACCGGTATGACGGAAGCTAGGGTGGCAAGAGTGGAACAAAACACCAGGCATAAGGCCGAGCCTTCCACCCTTTACCAAGTATATAGATGCATTAATTAAATAAGAGGTATTGTGATATCCCAACAAGTAAACATGTTCCAACAAGGAACAACAAGTCCATGTTCCAACAAGGAACAAACTTCAACTTCACCTGCAACTAGCAACACTATAAGAGGGGTTGAGCAAAGCAGTAACATAGCCAAACAACGGTTTGCTAGGACATGGATGGTTAGGGGCTGACATGGCAATATAGGAGGCATGATATAGCAAGTGGTAGGTTTCGCAGCATAGGCATAGCAAAAGAGCGAGCAATCTAGCAAGCAAAGATAGAAGTGATTTCGAGGGTATGGTCATCTTGCCTGCAAGGTTCTCAGAGTTGTCGAAAGCTTGGTCCTCGAAAGCGTTCTCAATGGAATCCTCGTTCACGTACTCGTCTCCCGGCCCTACCCAAGACAAGAGAACAAGCAAAGGAACCAATATCAACCACGATGCAATGCGCAAGCAACATGATGCAAAACATGGCATGATATGCGAGAGGTGATATGCAATGCGTATGCATGCTCCGGAAGAACAAGGATGAACAGGGCATAATCTTGGCAAACCAAGCATGCCACTGGATAGGTGAGGTGATTTCGGTTGAAATCGATATAAAGAACACCGAAATCGGATGCACGGTTAGCAAATGGCAAGCAATACAAGAATGACACGAATCTGCCATAAACAGCATGATGCTACTTAGCAAGCAACAAATAATTAAGCTACTGCACCCAAACATGGCAACAAAGCATATGACATTAATCTAAACAAGATGCACGACAAAAGATGAACACTGAGCTATGGCTAATTCACATCATAACAGGTCCAAACAAGCATGGCAAAAGTGCAAACGATAACAAGTTCTCAGACTTAGTGAAATTATCAACATAGCAGAAACTAACATCAGGATGACATGTTCAGAGCAATGAAACAACATGCTACAGGATCAGAACATAGCAAAATAAGGCATGGCGTGAATCTACACATAGCACTTGACAAAAGTCCCTTACTGACCATAAGCCAAAAAGGACCAGAAAATATGGTTACACCCATGTCAAATAAGCAAGTTTCGTTACAGGTTTCAGACTTAGCAGAAAACTGGACATGGCAGAAAACTAATAACGACTAGGCATGTTCGTGAGCTCGATGCACTCACTACAGAGCATTGCATGATAAACTAAGCATACATACATCAAGAAGACAGGGCATAGGAACTAGACATGGCAAGAACAACATCATATCATGCAAGGATCAACTACACCAAGCTTGGCAAAATCGAATAACGGGTAAACAATATGCCAGCAACATTTTGAAGCAAAAGTAGAGCTCGATTGACTCAAGCTATGGCACTCCATAATTGTAAACAAAGGAATGGATGGATAGATAAAATACTCAAGTTCAAAACTCCCTTACTGATCATGCTCAAATTATGCATAGATCTCTCGGAAACAACATGAACACATGGCATAAAAATAATAGCAGTCAGGGACTTAGTGAAATCACTAAGTCTCTGAAATCAGCAACATCAAGTGACCTAGTTTGCATGCTTGTGCTAGTCACCACAAGTATAACAAAAATATATGGCAAAATTCTCTGGAAAGGTAACATGGCATATTACAAAACTCATGTAGGACTCAACTTCATAGGAGGTACACATCAATCATGGCAAAAATGACAAAAGTGCATGTTCAGATAAGATCCAGCAACTAACATCAACTAGCCCTCTTCTAACAGCATTTAGGGCATCAAGATGACTTCAAATGAAAATGATGCAATGGAAAGAAATGATGTACTCTTCGAGGCGATCAATTCGACATATTGTACGCGCGAAACGGAGCTATGGATGCAAAGTTATGGCACTGGGAACATGGCATGATGATGATAAAATTTCCAGACTTAGAGAAAATTTGGGCGAGATAAGTTTTCATCTGTTCGTTGATCTCAAGCAAGCAGTTGTTTCTGTTAGTGGCGTTTATCACCTCATAATGTTGAGATGTTTCCTTAAGTCCACATCAAGCTTAAGCTTTCGTTGTTGATAATCCAACAACTCCGTTCAACCTTTTCTTCGTAAGCTTTCTCTTTCAATTTTATTTGCGGGAGTTATCATTTTCTTCTCCATTCCTTTATTCCAATGATCTATTTTTCTATTCTTTCTTCCGGAGGCATTGTGATGTTGCTCCCTTCACTATTCTTCTCGAATGGTGAGGATCATGTTCTTTGCTTTTGCTTATCCATTCAACCGGAGTGTCGTGTCATTCATTCAAATTCTATTATTTTAACAAGTTTTGCTCCCCCTTCTTAACCGGAGTGCCGTATGAAATCTTTCTTACCCATTGTGCCTTTCTTTCAATAGTTTCGGAGGCAGAGTGTTGTTGATCTCATCAAGTATCCTCGCATCTTGCCAAGTTCATATTCGATCCCTTCCATTTTCCAACCGGAGCGTATCGTAATTGATCATTATAGTTCTTTGTACATCTCGTTTCAACTGGAGTGTTTGCATGTACTTCTCGTCCATTGTTCTCGTCATTCATAGTTTTGCAATTCTCCTCTTCTCCATGGTATTCTTTCTTTCCTTTTGCTCAACCTCTCAAGGTCCTTTGGTTTCACTCTTTTGTCAAAGAAGCAACTTAGTTTTACCTCTTCAATTTCTCTTCCGTTTTCCCCTCCGGTGCCATTCTAGATCTCGGGACGAGATCCTCTCGTAGTGGTGGAGTGTTGTAACGCCCCGAATCTGATGCGCCAGGTGTCCGCCAGTTATTCGCCGTCGTTGCCATGTCATGTGCTTGCGTGTCGCTCTTTGCCATGTCATCATCTGCATTTCATATCATGTCATCATGTGCATCGCATTCGCATACATGTTCGTTTCATGAATCTGAGCATTTTCCCCGTTGTCCGTTTTGCAATCCGGCGCTCCTACGCCCTCCGGCGTCCCCTTTACCTTTTTCCGTGTGCGGGTATTAAACTTTCTCGGATTGGACCGAGGTTTGCCAAGCGACCTTGGTATAGCACCGATAGACCGCCTGTCAAGTTTCGGGTCAACCGGAGTCCGTTTGATACTCCAACGGTTAACCGGATATCCGCAAAGGCCACTTTTGGTGCAGCCCAACACCCCTTCTAAGTGGCCCAAAACCCACCTAAGTCCCCTCCATCCTCTCGGTCGTTCGATCACGATCGCATGGCCGAAAACCGCACTTCATTTGGAGCTTCCTAGCCCCCTCTACCTATAAATATGTGCTCTCCTCCCGAGATCCGCGCAGTCCAAGCCCTAGCCATTTTCCCCTCCGCGCCGCCGGACATGTCCGTCTCGCCGGCGGACGCGTCCACCCCGCGCGACCGCGTCACCCCGACCAATCGTGGGGCGCCACGTCAGCGCCGCCGCCCCGCGCCCACTCCCGAGCCGTCACCTGGCCTCCGGCCCCCTCCCCGCCGCCGCGGCCCGCCGGGCCCAGGCGCGGCCCGCCCAGGCCCGCGCGGCCGCCCGCTCGTCCGCCGCGCCCGCTCGCCTGTTCCGCCGCCACCCGCGCTGCTCCGGCGCCGCTTCCGCCGGCCGCCGCCGCCTCCCGGCCGCGCCGCCCTTGCCGCCATCTGCGCGCGCCGCCGTGCCTCGCCTTTCCCGCAGCCGGCACCGACCCCGCCGCCTGCGCCGACCCCGCCACCATGCGCGCCGCCGCCCGCCGCTCGCCGCCGGCGCCGCCAAGCTCCGCCACCGCGGCCACCGCGCGCCCACGCCGGGATCCGGCCGGATCCGGCGAGATCCGGCCCGGATCCGCCTCCTCCCGGCCTCCCCCACCTCATCCCGCAACTCCGGCGAGATTCCGGCGAGTTCCCGGCCGCCTCGACATCCGTGCCCTCGGGTTGACTTTCTTCCCCCTCTAAATTTTCACTAAGTCCCCGACATTCTATCATTTTATTGCCATGTTCATCATGCCATATCTCTGCATCCGCTGCTCCGTTTTGGGCGTATAATATGTCGAATTGTTCTTCTCGAAGATTACATCATTTCGTTCCATTTTATTATTTCCATTTGAGCTCATCTTGATGCCCGAAATGCTGTTAGAAGAGGGCTATGTGATGTTAGTTTCCGATTCTTATTAGAACTTGCACTTTTGCCATTTTTGCCATGATTGATGTGTGCATCCTATGAGGTTGAGTCCTACATGTGTTTTGTAATATGCCATGTTACCTTTCCAGAGATTTATGCCATGTATTTTTGTGATCTATGTGGTGACTAGCACAAGCATGCAAACTAGAGTACTTAATGTTGCTGATTTCAGAGACTTGGTATTTTCACTAAAGTCCCTGCCTGCTGTTATTTTTATGCCATGTGTTCATGTTGTTTCAGAGAGATCTATGCCTCTTTTGAGCATGATCAGTAAGAGTGTTTTGAGAATATGGATTTTCTCTATCCATCCGTGCCTTTGTTTGTATTTATGGAGTGCCATAGCTTGAGTCAATCGAGCACTACTTTTGCTATAAAATGTTACTGGCAGATTGTTTACATGTTATTCGATTTTGCCAAGCTTGTTGGAGTTGATCTTTGCATGCTATGATGTTGTTCTTTCCATTCCTAGCTTATATTCCATGTCTTCTTGATGTATGTATGCTTAGTTTACCATGCAATGCTCTGTAGTGAGTGCATCGAGCTCGTAAACATGCCTACTCGTTATCTGTTTTTGACATGTCCAGTTTTCTGCTGTCTGAAACCTGTAACGTTACTTGCTTAATTTACATGGGTGTAATCATATTTTATGATCCTTTTTAGCTTATGGTCACTAAGGGACTTTTGTTAATCGCTTTGAGTAGATTCACGCCATGCCTTGATTTGCTATGTCCTGGTCCTGTAGCATGTTGTTTCATTGGTCTAAACATGTCATCCTGATGTTAATTTCTGGCATGATACGATTTTCACTAAGTCTGTGAACCTGTTATCTTTTGCACTTTTGCCATGCTTGTTTGAACCTGTTGTCGTGAGTTTTAGCCGTATATCAGTGTTCATCTTTTGTCAAGCATATTGAGTAGATTACTTTCATATTCTTTCTTGATATGTTTGGGTGCATTAGCTTAATTTCTTGTTGCTTGCTAAGTAGCATCATGCTGTTAATGGCAGATTCTTCTCATTATTGTTTTGCTTGTCATTTGCAAACCGTGCATCCGATTCCGGTGATCTTTATATCGATTTCAACCGAAATCACCTCATCTTTCCAGTGGCATACTTGGTTTGCCAAGATTATTCCTTGTTCATCTTTTCCCTTCCCGAGCATGCATATGCATTGCACACCACATCTCGCATATCATGCCATGTTTATGTGTTGGTTGTTTACTTTGTTGTTTGCTTCTTTCCGGTGTTGCTCCTTCGGGTTAGTTCCGGTATCGTTGCATTTGTGAGGATCCGTTCGTCTACGTCCGTTTGTCTTCTTCTTGGACTCGTTCTTCTTCCTTGCGGGATTTCAGGCAAGATGACCATACCCTCGAAATCACTTCTATCTTTGCTTGCTAGTTGCTCGCTCTTCTGCTATGCCTATGCTGCGATACCTACCACTTGCTTATCATGCCTCCCATATTTTTAAGCCAAGCCTCTAACCCACCTTGTCCTAGCAAACCGTTGATTGGCTATGTTACCGCTTTGCTCAGCCCCTCTTATAGCGTTGTTAGTTGCAGGTGAAGATGAACTTTGTTCCTTGTTGGAACATGGAGATGTTGTTCCTTGTTTGGAACATGTTTACTTGTTGGGATATCACAATATATCTTATTTAATTGATGCATCTATATACTTGGTAAAGGGTGGAAGGCTCGGCCTTATGCCTGGTGTTTTGTTCCACTCTTGCCGCCCTAGTTTCCGTCATATCGGTGTTATGTTCCCGGATTTTGCGTCCCTAACGCGGTCGGGTGATTTATGGGACCCCCTTGACAGTTTGCTTTGAATAAGACTTTTCCAGCAAGGCCCAACCTTGGTTTTACCATTTGCCTACCACCTATCCTTTTCCCTTGGGTCTGATCAACCCGAGGGTCATCTTTATTTAGCCCCCCCCGGGCCAATGCTTGTCTAAGTGTTGGTCCGAACCGAGCAACCTGCGGGGCCACCACGGGGAAACTCGAGGGCTGGTTTTACTCGTAGCTTGACTTATCCGGTGTTGCCCTGAGAACGAGATATGTGCAGCTCCTATCAGGATGTCGGCGCATCGGGCGGCTTTGCTGGACTTGTTTTATTACTGTCGAAATGTCTTGTAGCCGGGATTCCGATACTGATCGGGTCTTCCCGGGGAGAAGGAATATCCTTCGTTGATCGCGAGAGCTTATCATGGGCTAAGTTGGGACACCCCTGCAGGGTTTGAACTTTCGAAAGCCGTGCCCGCGGTTATGTGGCAGATGGGAATTTGTTAATGTCCGGTTGTAGAAAATCCGAAGTTGACCTTAATTAAAATACACCAACCGCGTGTGTAACCGTGATGGTCTCTTCTCGGCGGGGTCCGGGAAGTGAACACGGTTGTTGGAGTTATGCTTGACGTAAGTAGTTCAGGATCACTTATTGATCATAGTTGTTCGACGGTGCTTTGTCTTTCTCTTCTCGCTCTCATTTGCGGATGTTAGCCACCATATATGCTAGTCGCTTGCTGCAGCTCCACCTCACTACCCTGTCCTACCTTTAAGCTTAAATAGTCTTGATCTCGCGGGTGTGAGATTGCTGAGTCCTCGTGACTCACCAGATACTTCCAAAAACAGTTTGCAGGTGCCGATGAAACCGTGCAGGTGACGCACCCGAGCTCAAGGAGGAGTTCGAGAGAGATCTTGTCCTTTTGTTGTTTCGGTCTAGTCGATCAGTAGTGGAGCCCAGTTGGGGTCGATCTTGGTCCTTTGTCGCTTTTGGGGTTTCTTCTTTTATTTTGGCTCCGTAGTCGGGCCCTGATTGTAATTGTATGATGTATTGTTTTATTCATGTAATTGTGTGAAGTGGCGATTGTAAGCCAACTATGTAACTCTTTCCCTTATGTATTACATGGGTTGTGTGAAGATTACCTCACTTGCGACATTGCTTTCAATGCGGTTATGCCTCTAAGTCGTGCTTCGACACGTGGGAGATATAGCCGCATCGAGGGCGTTTCACAAAAGCAAAGTGCCCACAGAAATTTGCTAGTTGTGTTGCTCTTGAATGAGTGAGTGGACCAGGTGCATTGATGCTATCAATTATGTTATCAATCTGTACTTCATTTGCAACACGAGGATGAACTGGACGAAGATTTTGCTCTTGCTGATTATTGTCATCGTTGGGAGGATTGTCTTCGGGCTGAGCATTGTCTTCAGGTTGATTAGGTGCAGAAATAATAAGTTCCTCTTCAGGCTGTGCTTCAGACGGTATGATTTCTCCAGTTCCCATTGGCTTGATGGATTCACTAGGTGGAACTTCATCTAGCACATTTGGCAGGTACTCTCTTTGCGAGCCGTTAGTCTCATCGAACCGCACATCCATAGTTTCAACCACTTTATAGTGAAAGAGGTTGAAGACTCTGTAGGAGTGCGAGTCCTTTCCGTAACCAAGCATAAAACCTTCATGTGCTTTCGGTGCAAATTTTGAAGTGTGATGTGGATCCTTGATCCAACACCTAGCACCAAATACTCTGAAGTAACTGACATTTGGCTTCTTACCAGTGAGGAGTTCATAAGATGTTTTCTTTAGAAGCTTGTGAAGATAAACACGGTTGATGACATGGCATGCAGTATCAATATCTTCAGGCTAGAACTTTCTTGGTGTCTTGTATTCATCGAGCATCGTCCGAGCCATCTCAATGAGTGTTCCGTTCTTGCGCTCCACGATGCCATTCTGCTGAGGGGTGTACGGAGCTGAGAACTCATGAGTGATGCCTAATGTATCCAAGTATAGATCGCGGCCAGTGTTCTTGAACTCTATGTCGTTGTCACTCCTGATATGCTTGATCTTGACGCCATAGTTGTTCATGGCACGGTTGGCGAAGCGTCTGAAGACATCCTGCACTTCAGTCTTGTAGAGAATTATGTGCACCCATGTATATCTTGAGTAATCATCAACAATAACGAAGCCATAGAGACAAGCAATTGTAGTGAGAGTAGAGTAGTGAATAGGGCCAAATAAGTCCATGTGTAGCAGCTCGAAGGGTTGAGATGTCGTCATGATTGTCTTCGAGGGATGCTTGGACCTAGTCATCTTTCCAGCTTCGCAGACACCGCACAAGTGATCCTTCTTGAACTTGACGCCCTCGATGCCTATGACATGCTTCTTCTTTGCGAGAGTGTGTAAGTTCCTCATGCCAGCATGCCCTAGCCTCCGATGCCAGAGCCAACACTCTAAAGCTTTTGCAAGAAGGCATACGGCAAGCTGTGGCCCTGCTGAGAAATCTACCATGTACAGATCATCTTTCCGGTACCCTTCAAAGACTAGAGACTTGTCAGATTCCATTAGTACAAGGCAACGATATTTTCCAAATATCACAATCATGTTCAAGTCACAAAGCATTGAGACGGACATTAAGTGGAAACCAAGGGATTCAACAAGCATCACTTTATCCATGTGCTGATCCTTTGAGATTGCAACTCTACCTAGACCCAATACCTTGCTTTTACCAATGTCAGCAAATGTGATGTGACTCTTGTCAGATGGATGTAAGGTTGAGTCCGTGAGAAGACTTCGATCACCAGTCATATGATTAGTGCATCCGCTGTCCATAATCCATTCTGAAGCATGAGGTGTCATACCCTACAGTACAGTTAGGGGGATAGGCTTCACCAAGAGTATTGTGAAGTATAAACATTTGATGGGCAAGAGGATTATCGAAGCTCAGATCAAGATTAGGACTGGTAGGATGATTGGCAAGCGATTCAGGGACAAAATACATAGTAAGACCATTTGGGCATTTGATCTTGCGCCCTACAAGATGTTTTAGGTCCCCAGCAATAGCATCAGACGCCTTTGATTTCCGGCTGGAGACCTTTCCTTGCAAAAGAAGTTAATTCTTCTTAACCACCCACATTTTCAGGTGTGGCTTCGAAGCAATGAGTCTAAGTGCAACATCTGAGAACTTCGGCTTTGAAGCCCTACCAAATAGCCTTGCGGGAGGTGAATAGTACTCATATGAATAAGCAGAATAGTTCTTAGTTTTATGAACATAGCGGTTTGAAGAAACACGCTCATATTCACAAGTCTGAGTATGGTTTCCCTGCAAAACATTGGCGTTAGGGTGACTTTGGTGAGTCCTCTGTCTGTATGAAGCCTTTGGACCATATGAAGCCTTTGGTCTGGGATTTGTCTTCTTCCCAGGTGGTGTCATGATGACATTCATAGGAAGATTATCAAGAAAACTTTTGGGAACCCAGATCTTCTTCATAGGCGGCCCATTCCTGCAGTTAGTACCAATATACCTGGCAAACACTTCACCATTCTAATTCTTAAACAGTTTATAGTTTGCATCAAATGATTCATCAATGATAACAGGGTTAGCACAAGTGAAGCCAGATAAGGTGGATGGATCCACTGAAGGTCCCTTTGCAACAACCCATGTGGTTTTGGGGTACTGCTTAGGCTTCCAGTAGGAGCCACCAACATTCATTTTCCTCTCGAACCCAACACCCCCTTTCCTAGGGTTTCGGTTCAGAATCTGCTTCTTGAGGACGTCGCATAGTGTCTGATGCCCTTTGAGACTTTTGTACATCCCTGTTTCAAGCAATGTCTTCAACCTAGCATTTTCATCAGCAATAGTAGTGGTATCCTCAGCAGAGGGGTTAGTTACCACATCAGCAGTTGAAGATATTGCAATAGTAGCAGCAGTAGAACATTCAGCAACAGAACTAGCGTTAACACACTCAAGGCATTTTAGACATGGTGGTTCAAATCCATCCTGAGCGGAACTGGTCTGTTGAGCTCGAAGTGACTCATTCTCTTTTTGAAGATCTTCATGAGCCGCTCTCAATTTCTCAAGCTCTTGCTTCCTTTGAAGATAATCATAGGAGAGCTTTTCATGAGTGGTTGAGAGCGTTTCATGGCGACTTTCAAGTTCCTGGTACTTAGCATGAAGATTTTTTATGTCTTCAACTAAGGACCGAGAATGGGTCATTTCCGCGTCCAACAGGTCATGCTTTTGTCTAATAGTTTTTGAGTATGTTCCATAGCTTTCTGTTGTTCAGTTGCAATTTTAGCAAGTGTTTGTAGCTGGGTTTGGATTCACAATCAGAGTCATCTTCACTTGATGTTTGAAAGTAAGCATCGCGTGATTTTACCTTGGCACCACGTGCCATCAAGCAGTAGGTGGGAGCTGAGTCGTCCTTGTCATTAGCTTCAGCATTGGTGAAGAAGCCATTGTCTTCAGTGTTGAAGATGGACTTGGCAATGTATGCTGTAGCTAGAGCCAGACTTGCAACACCAGGGTCAGACTCCTCCTCAGACTCCACCTCCGCTTCCTCAGAAGCAGACTCCTCCTCTGAATCCATCTCCTTGCCAACAAAAGCACAAACCTTGCCAGATGAGCTCTTCTTATGAGATGAAGACTTGGATGAGGACTTGGAAGAAGACTTTGAGGATTTCTTCTTCTTCTTGTCATCAGAATCATATTCCTTGCTCTTCTTCTTCTTCTTGTTCTCATTATCCCACTGCGGACACTCTGAGATGTAGTGTCCAGGTTTCTTGCACTTGTGACATGTTCTCTTCTTGTAGTCATGAGTGGAAGCTTCATCATTTCTTGAGCTAGATCGTTAAGATTTTCTGAAGCCCTTCTTCTTATTGAGCTTCTGGAACTTCTTCACAAGCATAGCAAGTTCCTTTCCAATGTCTTCAGGATAATCAGAACTACAGTCAGATTCTTCTTCAGATGAGGAAACAACTTTTGCCTTCAAAGCACGAGTTCGGCCATAGTTGGGACCATAGATATCTCTTTTCTCAGATAGCTGGAACTCATGTGTGTTGAGCCTCTCATGTATATCAGATGGATCGAGTGTCTTGAAGTCAGGGCGTTCTTGTATCATGAGGGCAAGGGTGTCGAACGAGCTGTCAAGTGATACCAGAGGTCGACATCAATGGCTTCAAGATGCATGCACATCTTATTCTTCCAGTAGGGATATTCAGTTCCATCGAAGACGGGGCAAGCAGCGGAGACTTTGATTATCCCTGCAGTCGACATAGTTAAAACTCCAGGTGGTTAAACCGAATCACACAGAACAAGGGAGTACCTCGCTCTGATACCAATTGAAAGTGCTAATTATCGACTAGAGGGAGGGGGGTGAATAGGTGATTTTTATGGAAGTCTTCAAAACATGAGAGTTTAGAAGACAAACACAAGAAATGAACCTATTGATATGCAAAGGAAGGTAAACTACACTAAGCAAACCATAGTCAAGTATGCAATGAAGTGAAAGCACGAAGACTAAGTGAAGACAAATAGGTAGAGCAAATAGGCAATGACTTCACGAAGACAAACTATAAATAAAGAGAGGGAGACGATAGAACCAGTTGCTTGGTGAAGACAAGGATTTATTGGACCCGTTCCAGTTGCTGTGACAACTGTACGTCTGGTTAGGGAGGCTGAGATTCAACTCAGAAGACCGCGTCTTCACCTTATTCCCCTTGAGCTAAGGACACCCAGTCCTCGCCCAATCACTCTGGTAAGTCTTCAAGGTAGACTTGCAAACCTTCACAGACTTCGTTCACCGGCAATCCACAATGACTCTTGGATGCTCAGAACATGACGCCTAACCGGCTGGAGGATTCACAGTCCTCAAGTGTAACAAGTCTTCAGGTCACGCGGACAGAAAGACTTCAGTGATGCCTAACACTCTTTGGCTCTGGGTGTTTGGGCTTTGTCCTCGCAAGTATTTCTCTCTGTCAAAAGCTTCAGAGGTGGGTTGCTCTCAAACGACAAAAGCCGTGCACTAACTCTGAGCAGCCAACAATTTATGGTGTAGGGGGTGGGCTATTTATATCCACTAGGCAACCCGACCTGATTTGTCTGAAATGACCCTGGGTCACTAAGGAACTGACACGTGTTCCAACGGTCAGATTTCAAACACACACGGCAACTTTACTTAGGCTACAAGTAAAGCTGACTCATCCAACTCTGGATAAGATTTGCTCTCATTGTCTTCGCTCGAAGACATAGGATTTTTGGTTGAGCATCACTTCAGTCACTCTGACTTTGTGCACTGGGACCCCACTTAACAGTATGGTGTTTCCTACGACTCAACAAAGAAGAAAAGGAAACTACAAAACAACTAAGTCTTCGTGCTCCATAGTATTCACGCAATGCCTTCTCTTGTCATAGTCTTCAATGTGAATATCTTCACATACCACCATTGTCTTCAATGTCTTCATACATTTTTAGGGGTCATCTCCGGTAGGTAAACCTAATCAATGAGGGACTACTACCTGTGTTATCCTGCAATTCTCACAAACACATTAGTCCCTCAACCAGGTTTGTTGTCAATACTCCAAAACCAACTAGGGGTGGCACTAGATACACTTACAGTAATACCTCCCTTCTTAGGGACACAATGGACAGGACTTACCCACTGGCTATCAGCAACGGGATAAATTATACCTGCTTCAAGGAGCTTTAATATTTCCTTTCTTACCACTTCTTTCATCTTAGGATTTAGCTGTCGTTGGTGATCAATAACTGGTTTAGCGTCTTTCTTCAGATTTATTTTGTGTTGACATAGAGTGGGACTAATGCCCTTAAGATCATCAAGAGTATATCCAATAGCAACACAGTGCTTCTTCAGAGTTTTCAATAATTTCTCTTCTTCATGCTCTGAAAGGTTAGCACTAATAATAACAGGATATATCTTCTTTTCATCAAGATAAGCATATTTAAGAGTATCAGGTAATGGTTTAAGCTCAAACACGGGATCACCCTTGGGTGGAGGAGGATCCCCTAGGATTTCAACAGGCAAGTTGTGTTTCAGAATAGGTCCCTGTTTAAAGAATACTTCATCTATTTCCCTTCTTTCATTCATGAACATATCATTTTCATGGTCTAGCAAATATTGTTCTAAAGGATCACTAGGAGGCACGGAAATAGAGGCAAGACCAATAATTTCATCTTTACTAGGCAATTCCTCATCACGGGGTTGTCTACGAAATTTAGCAAAATTAAACTCATGAGACATATCACCCAAACCAATAGTAACAGTGTCCCTTTCGCAGTCAATCCTAGCATTAACGGTGTTCAAGAAGGGTCTACCAAATATAATGGGACAAAAGCTATCTTGTGGGGAACCAAGAATAAGAATCAACAGGATATTTAACCTTCCCACACAAAACTTCAACATATCTAATAATCCCAATCGGTGAAATAGTATCTCTATTGGCAAGCTTAATGGTAACATCGATATCTTCTATCTCAGCAGGTGCAATATCATGCATAATTTCTTTGTATAAAGAATGAGGTATTGCACTGGCACTAGCACCCATATCACATAAGCTATGATAACAATGATCTCCTATTTTAACAGAAATAACAGGCATGCCTACCACATGCCTATGTTTATCTTTAGCACCAGGTTTAGCAAATCTAGCAGTCTCATCACAAAAGTAAATAACATGCCCATCAATATTATCAGACAAGAGATCTTTAACCATAGCAATATTAGGTTCAACTTTAACTTGCTCAGGAGGTTTATGTGTCCTAATATTACTTTTGTTAACTACAGTTGAAGCTTTAGCATGATCATTTATTCTAACAAGAAAATGTGGTTTCTCAACATAAGCAGTAGGAACAATAGGATCATTATAAGTGATAGTATTTTCTTCAACTTTAATAGGTGAAACTACTTTTACTTCAACGGGAGGATTATATTTAAACCACTTCTCCTTAGGGAGATCAACATGAGTAGCAAAAGATTCATAGAAAGAAGCTACTATCTCAGAGTGAAGTCCATATTTAGTGCTAAATTCACGGAAAACATCAGTATCCATAAAAGATTTAACACAATCAAACTTAGGTGTTATACCTGACTCCTTACCTTCTTCGAGGTCCCAATCTTCAGAGTTGCGTTTGATTCTTTCCAATAAATCCCATTTGAATTCAATAGTCTTCATCATAAAAGAGCCAGTACAAGAAGTATTGAGCATGGAGCGATTATTGAGAGAGAGCCGGGCATAAAATTTTTGAATAATCATTTCTATTGAGAGCTCATGATTGGGGCATGAATATAACATTGACTCAAGCCTCCCCCAAGCTTGAGCGATGCTTTCTCCTTCGCGAGGCCAAAAATTATATATATAATTACGATCACGATGAACAAGATGCATAGGATAAAACTTCTGATGAAATTCCAATTTCAATCGTTTGTAGTCCCATGATCCCATATCATCACATAGCCTATACCATGTCAATGCCTCTTCCTTCAAAGATAAAGGGAAGACCTTCTTCTTGATAACATCATCGGGCATACCTGCAAGCTTAAATAATCCACAAACTTCATCCACATAGATTAGGTGTAAATCGGGATGTAATGTTCCATCTCCTGCAAAAGGATTAGCTAGCAGTTTCTCTATCATACCCGAAGGAATTTCAAAGTAAACATTTTCAGTAGGTTCAGTAGGTGGAGGAGTAGCTAATTGTGGTTCCGGATGAGGTGAAGATACCCCGAACAAGCCCCTCAGAGGATTACTTTCCATAGTAACAAGTGGCAGTAAATTTCAGCACACTATATAAATTTTTCCTTACCAAATTCCACCTACCAAAGGCGCTTCACTCCCCGGGAACGGCGCCAGAAAAGAGTCTTGATGACCCACAAGTATAGGGGATCTATCGTAGTCCTTTCGATAAGTAAGAGTGTCGAACCCAACGAGGAGCAGAAGGAAATGATAAGTGGTTTTCAGCAAGGTATTCTCTGCAAGCACTGAAATTATCGGAAACAGATAGTTTTGTGATAAGGTAATTTGTAACGGGTAACAAGTAATGAAAGTAAATAAAGTGCAGCAAGATGCCCCAATCCTTTTTGTAACAAAGGACAAACCTGGACAAACTCAAGTATAGAGAAAAGCGCTCCCGAGGACACATGGGAATTATCGTCAAGCTAGTTTTCATCACGTTCATATGATTCGCGTTCGTTACTTTGATAATTTGGTATGTGGGTGGACCGGTGCTTGGGTGCTGTCCTTTCTTGGAAAAACATCACACTTATGATTAACCCCTATGCAAGCATCCGCAACTACAAAAGAAGTATTAAGGTAAACCTAACCATAGCATGAAACATATGGATCCAAATCAGGCCCTTACGAAGCAACTCATAAACTAGGGTTTAAGCTTCTGTCACTCTAGCAACCCATCATCTACTTATTACTTCCCAATGCCTTCCTCTAGGCCCAAACAATGGTGAAGTGTCATGTAGTCGACGTTCACATAACACCACTAGAGGAAAGACAACATACATCTCATAAAAATATCGAACGAATACCAAATTCACATGACTACTAATAGCAAGACTTCTCCCATGTCCTCAAGAACAAACGTAACTACTCACGAATCATATTCATGTTCATAATCAGAGGGGTATTAATATGCATAATAGATCTGAACATATGATCTTCCACTAAATAAACCAACTAGCATCAACTACAAGGAGTAATCAACACTACTAGCAACCCACATGTACCAATCTGAGGCTTTGGGACAAAGATTGGATACAAGAGATGAACTAGGGTTTGAGAGGAGATGGTGCTGGTGCTGGTGAAGATGTTGATGGAGATTGACCCCCTCCCGATGAGAGGATCGTTGGTGATGACAATGGCGATGATTTCCCCCTCCTGGAGAGAAGTTTCCCCCGGCAAAACAGCTCCGCCGGAGCCCTAGATTGGTTCCGCCTCGTGGAGGCGGAGTTTCTTCCCGAAAGCTTGCTTATGATTTTTTCAGGGTAGATGACTTCATATAGCAGAAGATGGGCACCAGAGGCTTGCCAGGGGCCCCACGAGGCAGGGGCGCACCCAGGGGGTAGGGCGCGCCCCCCACCCTCGTGGCCAGGGTGTGGGCCCCCTATGGTACTTTCTTTCGCCAATATTTTTTATTAATTCCAAAAATGACTTCCATGAAGTTTCAGGACTTTTGGAGCTGTGCAGAATAGGTCTCTAATATTTTCTCCTTTTCCAGCCCAGAATTGCGGCTGCCGGCATCCTCCCTCTTTATGTAAACCTTGTAAAATAAGAGAAAAAGGGCATAAGTATTGTGACATAACATGTAATAACATCCCATAATGCAATAAATATTGATATAAAAGCATGATGCAAAATGGACGTATTACATATCTGCATATGCTAGGCTCGTCACGTTTAACCTGAGTATTACATATCCGCTGGGTAAACGATCCTTGTGCTGTCTACTAGCCCTGCTCTCCTCGCAACCCTACGCCCCGGCAACCGTAGTAGGGATTCTTGTGATCCCATAGGTGTCGTTCCACACCAACAAGCGCCCGTTCGGCCGCTGTGCCGACGATGACTTCTCGGGTCATCGAAAACAGCCTCCACATCAGCTCGGAACTTACTGAGCGGATGAATCCAATGGATCTCTCCTCTTTGAACGAGCTCTTGGATCGCATCGCCGCTTTGGGAGTCGCTACGGACTATGATCGGATTGGGCTTAAACCGGACCAAAGGGAGATTAACTCTCCGCCGGTCACCCATCAAATAGCGGTGGTGGAGGAGCAATGCAGCGATTCTTCCTCTATCTTGAGGACAAACTATGTCCGGATTCCCGAGCTCTCTGAGCCGGATACCCGTCTACGGGAGGACATCACCCAAACCCTGAACCTAGAATCAGGCAGCGGGCCAGACCTATAGGGCAACATCCCGGAGCCCGAACTCCCAAGATCGGAAACTCCTCTGCCCCTGGGTCTCAGATCGGGTCAAGGTTCGGACTTAAATCCACCCACCCACCCAGACATAAACGATCTTTCCCACATTAGACAAGAGCCCCAGGAGACAGTACACCACTATTGGGCCAGATTCCTCCTTGTAATGAACAAGGTCAAGGACTGTCATGAGGAAGGCACAATTTCATTCGTTTGCAATAATTGCATGGACAATGGAATCCTCAATGCCATAAGTCACCGTGATATAGCACACTTCGCTGACTTGGCAGCCATAGTACGGAAGTATTGTGCGATGGAAAGTGCCTGGAAAACCCAAACAAAATTTTGGGATGCTCCGGCTCTGACAAAATCCCCAGTCCGAACTAAAAGGGTGCACTCTCGTAAGTTGCCCGACCCAATTACAAAGAAGCAAAAGCCCACTACAGGGTGTGGAACCGTATTGGAGGGATGGCTTAATGGGCCATGCAAAATTCATAGTACAGCGGACCATACCAACACACAGCCTTAGAGCATGTTGGGTACTCCGGCAGGTGGCCAAGAGCGGTGAGGATCTCCTCATTAAAAATACCGCAAAGCACCATCCCGTGGATAACAACAATATAGTATTGACAGTCTTCGAGACCTTCGCCTCAAATAATAGGCGTAAGAGAGCACTCCGCAGCCTTGCCGAAGTCTGCCACGTGGCAGCAATAAATCCATGGAGCGACACGGCTATCACCTTCAATGCCAGTGACGAACCTAAATTCCGAACAGCCTGAGCACCAGCCGCCTTGGTCCTTAGTCCAATTGTGGACGACTTTCGGCTTACTAAAGTGCTCATGGACGGCGGCAGCGGATTAAACCTCATTTATGAGGAGACTCTTCAAAAAATGGAAATAGACAGAAACCGCATCGAGCAAAGTAGCACGACCTTCAGAGGAATCATCCCTAGTCGGGAGGCACGATGCGCTGGGAAAATCACACTAGATGTGGTATTCGGCACGCCGGAGAATTATAGGTCCGAAGAAATTACATTCTAAGTGGCCCCGTTTAGTAGCGGATACCATGCCCTTCTAGGGCGGGAAGCATTCACGATCTTCCAAGCTATACCCCATTACGGGTACATGAAGCTCAAAATGCCCGGGCCCAATGGAATCATCACTCTAGCTAGTGATCCGGACATAGCACTCCGGGCTGAAAACAAAACAGCCGCACTGGCCCTCGAAGCATTGTCCGAAGCCCTCGCGGCCGAGGAATTAACTGCGCTGCGCTCCAGAGTGGATAGTGACGACGTGTTACTCGACAAAAGATCCAAGTCCACCTCTTTTAAACCAGCGGATGAAATAGTCAAATTCCAAGTCCACCCAATGGACCCTACAAAAACAGCATCCATTGGGTCACAGTTAAACCCCGCTGTAGACGCCGCACTACGGGAGATCCTGCGTGAGAATTGGGACATATTCGCCTGGCATCCTTCAGACATGCCAGGAATCCCATGCAGGCTGGCCGAGCATAGCCTTAACATTCTAAAGGGATTCAAGCCGGTCAAGCAGACTCTTCGGCATTTCTCTGAACCTAAGAGACAAGCCATGGGAGAGGAGCTAGCCAAGTTATTGGAGGCTGGATTCATTAGAGAAATAAAACACCTGGACTGGCTAGCAAACCTGGTGATGGTACCACAGAAGGATAAATCCTGGCGCCTATGTGTCGATTTCAAGGACCTTAACAAGGCTTGCCCCAAGGATCCCTTCCCCCTCCCCCGCATCGATCAAATTATCGATGCTACTGCAGGACACGACTCATTGTGTTTCCTCGACGCATACTCCGAATACGATCAAATTAAGATGGCAGAGTCCGACCAAGCCGCAACGCCGTTTATCACTCCATACGGCCCCTTCTGTTTTAACACAATTCCCTTCGGGCTCAGAAACGCCGGTGCAACCTATCAACGCATGATTCAGACATGTTTGGAAAAAAGATCGGCAAAACAGTGGAGGCATACGTAGACGATGTGGTCGTTAAAACTAGACACGTCGAATCCCTAATAGATGACTTGAGGCTCACGCTCGACAATCTCCGAACACATGACATCAAGTTGAATCTGGAAAAATGCGTTTTCGGCGTGCCCGCCGGAAAGCTCCTGGGCTTCATCGTCTCAGTAGAGGAATTGAAGCAAATCCGGCTAAAATCCGAGCTTTCTCAAAGTTGGCTATCCCAACTGACCTCAAGCAAATCCAGAAGTTAACTGGATGCGTGGCAGCCTTAAGCCGCTTTATCTCCCGATTAGGAGAAAAGGCACTACCCCTTTATGGCCTTCTTCGGCGCACCGAACACTTCGAGTGGATGGATGCGGCCACGGCCGGATTGGAAGAAATAAAAGCCATCCTAGCCACCAACCCAATCTTGGCCGCGCCAAATATCGGTGAACCAATGCTATTATATATAGCGGCAACTCACCAAGTTGTAAGCGCAGTGCTCGTCGTCGAACGAGAGACGGACGGACATAAATTCCCACTTCAAAAGCCGGTATACTATGTATCCACCGTCCTCACTCCATGTAAATCACGGTACCCACATTATCAAAAGATAGCATACGCGGTATTTATGGCATCCCGGAAATTACGACACTACTTTCAAGAGTGTTCAATTACGGTGGACTCGGAAGTACCACTCAACGACATAATAAACAACCGCGATGCCACGGGCCGGATTGCCAAATGGGCTATCGAGCTCCTCCCGTTCGACAGAACATATAGACCACGGCGAGCCATTAAGTCACAAGTACTGGCCAACTTTGTCGCCGAGTGGACAGAAGCCGAACTCCCTAAAGAATATGGCGCGTACTCCAATTGGATCATGCACTTCAACGGCTCTAAAATGCTGGCTAGTCTAGGCGCTGGCGTCGTCCTGACGTCCCCCACCGGAGATACAGTCCAATACGTACTCCAAATACTATGCACAGACTCCAACAACGCAGCCGAATACGAGGCCCTGTTACATGGTCTCCGGATGGCAGTTTCCATGGGCATTCAACGCCTGGAGGTGCGTGGGGACTCGAACCTCGCAATATCTCAAATAAATGGAGAATTCGATGCCAAGGATCCGAAAATGGCGGCTTATAGCAACGCCGTCCTCAAAATGTCAGCTTGGTTCGAGGGGCTTGAATTCCACCATGTGGCTTGGGAAAACAATTAGGCGGCTGATATCCTCGCCCATATCGGCACTAAGCGCGACCCTGTCCCACCTAACTTCTTCTTGGAAAGGCTGTTTAATCCATCCGTGGTATGGGAAGGGGACACCGGTAACAATAGTCCGGACCCGGCCACAACACCAGATACCGAACACTCTAACATAATCGGAGGCTCTGCCACCGAAATAACACCTTCAGCCCACGTGATAATGGCCGTCATCGCCTCGTGGACAGAACCATTCCTGGCCTACCTAACCAGGCAGGAATTACCCGAGGACCAAAATGAGGCACGCTGCATAGTGCGGCGGTCTAAAGCCTACAAGGTCCACGAGGGAGAGCTTTATAAGAAAAGCACTACCGGAGTCCTTCAAAGGTGCATCTCTGAAGAGGAAGGGCGGGAGATTTTGGCAGAATTCCATGCCGGACTCGGCGGCCACCACGCCGCAGCCCGGGCCCTTGTAAGCAAGGCCTTCCGTACATGTTTCTATTGGCCGACGGCCCGAGCAGACGCACAGGACCTGGTTCAACGTTGCGTCGGTTGCCAGCTCTTCGCAAACCAAAGCCATATGCCGCCTACCGCTCTCCAAACAATCCCCATTACTTGGCCCTTTGCGGTCTGGGGGCTTGATATGGTCGGACCCCTCAAAGGGGGAACCCATAATAAAAAATACCTATTGGTCATGGTGGACAAATTCACCAAATGGATAGAAGCCAAACCAGTCAAAACGGCCGAATCCGGACCAGTGATAGACTTCATATCCAGGGTGGTACACCATTATGGCATCCCCCATAGCATCGTCACCGATATCGGCTCGAACTTCACAGTCGATGAGGTAAAACTTTGGTGTAGCAACATGGGCATCAAGCTCGATTATGCTTCTGTCTGTCACCCGCAAACTAACGGTCAAGTCGAGCGAGCAAATGCTCTTATCATGAGCGACATTAAACCCAGATTAGTGCGGTCCTTAAAGGAATCAAACACCCACTGGGTAGAGGAGCTTGACTCCGTATTATGGGGGCTGCGGACCACGCCGAATCGCACCACCGGATACACACCATTTTTATGGTGTACGGCGCAGAGGCGGTACTGCCCTATGGCATAATTCATGATTCACCACGAGTGCGCATGTATGAAGAAAAAGTGGCCGAGCTTGATCGGCAGGACAGTTTGGACGCCCTGGAGGAGGAGCGTGACATGGCAAAAGCCCGTTCCGCATTTTATCAGCAACAGGCTCAAAGGTATCAAAGCAGAGAAATACGGGCCAAAGCTTATAACGTTGGCGAACTCGTTCTACGCCTACCGGAGAAGAAAAAGAACAAGCTCAAGCCCGAACGGGAAGGTCCCTTCATTATTGACCAGGTTCTGACCGGTGGAGCGTACTGTCTGCGACATGCATCGGATAATCGACTCGAGCCAAACCCATGGAACGCAACCAGACTCCGAAGGTTCTACGCCTAGTGCCAGACTCTATGTTCGTCTCCTTACCTCCGTCAATTTTTTACATATCCGTTATCTGTCTTTTCTCTCTTTCTCTCTCCTTTTTTTCTTTTCTTCAAGGCCTTAAAAGGCTAAATTGTGTCTTGACTACACAATCTTGACGTGCTAAACGCGCTCATTATACCTGGGGTCTTCTTATACAAAAGCTTAATATAACTATTTTTCGGGCTTTATGCCCAACACATGTGTTATTCTTCAACATGTACCTTTTTTGGCCATTATATGCATCAATATGACTTAAGTTTTGGCCAAGCTAGGTTGCCTGGCTCTTGTGTTTATGCCCTACGTTCCCGTTAATTCGGCTAGGGCATAAGGGGAGCACCTCTGCGATTGTTACTGCCGAGTCAGCCGGATGTGTACCTCAGACTGGGTGAAGCCGAAAGCTAGCTTTCTTAAGGGAATACTCGGTCGGTGAACAAAAGATGACTTTTATTTATTTTAATACATGCCCCCAGATGTTTATAGCCTGCGACTCTTTTCGCAGTTCGGACATGCACATTAGGGCATGCGTACCCAGGGAAAGGAACCCTTAACGGAACTATTCTCCCTGGAAGATGTTTCTTACTACCCATGTAATATAACATAACTAGTTGGGTACTTGTCTGTTCAAGCACTTATGACCCCTACGCCTGGTTTCCACGCGTACCCCTATTTTTACATAACTGAGCGAGTATTCGGATAAACTCCGGACTATTGGGTCCAGAGGTCGAAGTGAAAAGGTCCACCATGACAAATGATTTACAATCCGGCTAGGGACAATATATGTCACTTGAAGTACACAGTCACTTAGAGTGACTAAATTCTTCTTCTATACCATCCAGCAGGCTGTCTAGCCTACAATTCTGTTGGGAATACTTTGCAGCTACTTCTACTTGGTCATACACCAAACTGACGGGGATCTCCTTCCCGTCAGGCCCCACAGGTCCGACCTCGGCCATGTGGTTAGGGTCAGCCTTGGTATACCGCGTCTTCACCATGGCCCAGGCTTCCCTCACACCTTGTCGGTAGGCCGATATCTTCCATAACTGGAAGCGCCGCCGCGCTCCCTTGAGCTTCTCTACAAGCTCCCACATGCCTTCGGGCAGAGAGACGGATGGCCACAAGGCTTGGGCAATGCCCTGCATCACCCATCGAACTTGTTCGTGCAGTTGTGAGAGCCCTGGCAGAAGATCACCCGCGGACCCGGGCATCTCCTTCTTAGGACGACCCGTCAGCATACCTACAGATATAAGTCTGTTAGCCGGTTTCTTTGCCGAACTCTTTAAAAGTTCGTTCAAGAACTTACTGAAAATGCCGCGTCGAAGCCTCTTATTCTCCTTTACGGAGTCAGCAAGCTGGGCCCGAACATCCTTCAGTTCCACGCTCAGCTGGATATTGGCGTCTTGGAGATCGTTTTTCTCCCGCCTAACTTGCGTGAGCACGCGCTCGCCAGCCTTTAGCTGTCGTAGAGCATGTTGCTCATTCGGATTCGCTCCGGGGCCATATGCATAATCTATTGTTAGATTTGCACGCATACCGCATACTACTTGGTACATGACATTCTTTGCAATGAAAACGAGCGTAACTAGAAGGGGCCTTATCGGACTCCTTTACTGCGGCAACTGCGGCCTGAAGCTGGGCTTTGCACTCCTCCAGTTCTAGAGACAACTGGGTATTCTTCTCTGTAAGAACCTATGCAAACTATGATCCTTAAATCAGTTGGGTCAACTGTTTCAAGTCTCAGGGGATACTGATATACATAATTATTATATTTTCTTACCCGTATATCTTTTACATACTGGTTCGTGGCTCTGGCAAGACCATTTTGAGCAGCTCGGATGTATGCGTCTCCTGAGTTGAAGGCATCGAATGCCTCTTGGGAGAAACAAGCGTCACGGAGTACGGCCCGGTGATGCCTGTGATTCATGGCGCTCTCTACTTCGGAATTTGTAGCGGATAGCCTATCCGCATCCTCTGTAGGAGGAACATCGGGCGTTGGCCCCATGTTAGCGTCCGCCTCTACGTCCGACTCTGGAGCCCGACTGGTGGAGGCGTGATCGGCACCCTCTCTGGATATAGTCCGGCAAGCGTTTTTCCTACTAGGAAACATGGACGTTATTATATTTTAAATGACGACAACCACGGAGCGGGGTTTTGTTTCATACCTCTGCGACGGCGTCACAGTCCTGACCGCCTTCCTTTTAAACCTACCCGACTTCGATGCCCCTTGTTGGTGAGTCACTGCGGGTTCGGCATGGCGTCCCGAGGGCCTTCCCTGTAAGACACCATATGTGTGCGGTAGGTGAAGTGCAAAAAAAGGGATCCTTCTTGGAAGTTAGGGCTCTGGTTTTACTTACATGCGATGCAGGGAGTAATCCAGGATAATCGGCTATGATGGCCACCATGGCATCGTCACAGCTCAATTGATAGAACGTCCTTTCAATCAGCTCCACAAACATGTCCGGATCCTCTTCTAGTCCGGGGTCGAGGGCCCGGTCAGGGTCCTCTGGTTGTGGAGGCGGGCTATGGACCTCCCTCATAGCTTTTCGCAGTTCCTGCTTTGAAATAGCAAGGTAAATACTCATGACAAAGAATGTGGAAAGGATTGGAGTGGAAAGTAGCGGCTCACCTAGCTTGGGGGGTTGTACATGGAGAATCCATCCCGTGGCTTAATGCGGACGAACTCCTCTTCTTCTCCTTTATACAAATCGGACATGATTTTTGCTAGAGCAGCAACTGAGTCCAGTCCCTTACGCCCGCAGCGGGTGGCATCATCTTCCCCATTGAAGTGCCACATGGGGTGCCCTCGATATTGAAGTGGTTGTACCCCCCGCATTATACATATTGACATAACCTCGATTATTGTCAGTCCTGATTGAGCTAGCGTTTTTATCCGGCCCATCAGGTAAAGGACTTCTCTGTTATCTTCCTCCCGAGGGCTCCGAGGGCACCAACTGCGGCGTTTCTTCAGGGGAGCATTGTCGAACTCACGGAGACCCATCCGAATAGGGTCCGGAAGGGGGACATCCTCCATATAAAACCACTCCGAAGGCCGGTCTTCGGATGTCTTCTTCGGAGTACCGGACAGGTATCCGGTCCCGGCGATGTGCCATATTTCGGCTCCGCCCACTTGGTACAGTGACCCCTCCTGTGTACGGGGTACGAGGCAGAATAGCCTCTTCCATAGCTCGAAATGAGCTTCGCAACCCATTGCTTGCGAGTACTTTGGATGAGTACTCACGGTTGCCTTGTTCCCCCTTTTTCCCCTTTTCTTTACCCGATTGCTGCGACCAGACGATGGAGTCCAGGAGCCAGACGCCACCGTCGACGACGACTCCTGCTACACCGAGGTGCCTACTACTACGTGCAGCCCGCTGACGACGACCAGGAGTAGTTAGGAGGGTCCCAGGCAGGAGGCCTGTGCCTCTTTCGATCTGTATCCCAGTTTGTCTAGCCTTCTTAAGGCAAACTTGTTTAACTTATGTCTGTACTCAGATATTATTGTTTCCGCTGACTCGTCTATGATCGAGCACTTGTATTCGAGCCCTCGAGGCCCCTGGCTTGTATTATGATGCTTGTATGACTTATTTATGTTTTTAGAGTTGTGTTGTGATATCTTCCCGTGAGTCCCTGATCTTGATCGTACACGTTTGCGTGTATGATTAGTGTACGATTGAATCGGGGGCGTCACAAGAACCTTCATCCTCCATGGGCGTCGCGGATGCAATTTTTTAAGAATAATAATCTCTGTATCTAACTTTGTTATACTTTGTTTTAATTTTGGTTCACTAACAGTATGAAGTATAACAGGGGTTAGCTATCCAGAGACAGGCAAGGCAGGTTGTGTGGCTGCGTGGTTTATTTAGCCAACACAAACTTTGTGCTCTAGCTTCCTTTTCCTCTGCTACATTTCCCAATGGAGGCATGGTTGATTAAGTGATGAGATTCTGGTGTGAGAGCATTAGGACTAAAACCTGAGTATTCGGTTCAGCATGGTCCTACAATGTTTAAGCAAAAGGCTGAGACACTGATATGCTGATTTGGTCATTTTACAAAACCTAGTGGTAGCTCTCTCGCTTCAAGTTCTTTTCCGGAAATCTGAATATAATGCTTAGATATTTACTGTGCATAACTGATCAACTGTACAACAGCGTCATGGTTCAGTTTAGTCTTCTGTATTGTACACTTTACACAGCCAAGCATGTAATCAGAACACCAATTCAGAAACCAAAATATCTGTTCTTTGCTATCAGAAGCAAGGTATACTTATTTTATTTTTAGAGACTTGCTTGTGAACTTATCTAGCCATCCAACACTAATCTAGGCACTGACAGGGAGTGCACGCGTCGCAAATCGTGCATCTCTACAGAACATTGCCTAATGTATACCAGGGGCTTATAGTTACAACCTGTTATGTATAATAACATGAATCTGAACTTGAACTCTATTGGATGATCTAAACTGTAATGTTGCATATGTATATAGTAGCTACTCCCTCCGTTCCTAAATATAAGACCTTTTAAAGATTTCACTATGAACTACATACGGAGTAAAATGTCTAAAAGGTCGTATATTTAGGAACGGAGGGAGTAGTTTCTGTACGGAAAACTAAGACTGCAGTTTCTTTCTCTCTTTTGAGAGTAGCATGGTTCAGGCCTATCATTTATTTACAGAGGAAACACAGTATCATTTCCATACTACCAAGAATTGAGTGCTCAATATAATTCTTGGTTTTTGTATTTGTGTATTGGCCTAACCTGCATCTGCACATAGGCTTCACAGTATATATGCAATGTCTTTGCTTGTTTTGAAGTTGTCATGATCAAGGGCTCTGAACCTGTTGCTCTGGTCAGAATGTGTTGTTGCAAATACAGTAAAAGTACTACTGTCGCCGATAAGTTAAACATGCAATTGCCTGCTTTATGATCTTAAAGTACTTTATTTTATAACCTGTGCATTTTATTCACAAACAAGCTTGCCACAAAGACACTTCCACTCACAAAGCAAAACATAATATTCAGTTCAGAGATATGCATGCATGCATACATTATTCAGTAAATCAATCACCGCAATAATTTGCTGTGGAAAGAGACGGAATGAATGGAAATCATTTGCTTTAAACGTTGAGATCCGACATTAACTTGAAAACAAAACATACGATGAGCCGAACTCACAGTCGAAAAATAGTCTCGAACCTAAATCGCCGCTTACAAAGCGAAGGAACTCTCAAACTCATGCAAAGATCAGATGACCGTACAGCTTGAAGTATCTGACTTTCTTGATCGCCCTCTCCGTGGCCACCTTCTCGTCGTCATTCCAGCCGTTCTCGTGCGGCGCCACCACCTCCCAGCCGCCCCCGAGTCCCCTGTCCTCGATGCGGCCGCCCTTCATCAGCACGACGCGCCTCAGCGCCTTGCACGTCTTCATGACGAGCCTGACCAGGCACGCCTGCCTCGGCGTCAGCTCGAACCCGACGATCACCAGCTCCTTGAGGTGACGATGCCGGTACTTGGACGGACGCCACATGATGTCGACGTCGCGCTGCGAGTCCTCGGCGCAGGGGGTGACGCTCACGTGGAGGACTTCGAGCGACGGCGCCGCCTCGAGGAGGAGGTACGCCCACGACACGGTCCCAGTTGGAAGGCACGTCCGCCATCAGAAGCCTGCGCAGGACGGGGAACGGCGTCACGACGTCGAACCACGGCTCCACCCACCTGTAGGTACCCGTGAACCGGAGGACGAGGTCCGTGACCGTCACGGCCGCAGGGTTAACCGCCACCAGGAGCTCGTCGAGCGTATAGTCGTAGCGGTCGTCCCAGGGGTCGCCTTCCAGGATGAAGAATCCTAGGCTGAGGACTACGTGCGCCAGGCGCGGGATGATGCCGAATGCCAGACTGACGGGGCTGCCGCTGCACTCCAGGCGCTCCAGCGCCGGGAGAGCGAGCATCCGGATCGCCTGGAACGAGCAGTGGTACACGACGAGCTCAATGATCCCCGACGCCGGCGCGTCCACCTCCATGACGCTGGGTATGTTATTGTCGGTTTCGGGGTGGCAGCGCCTGAGGTGCACGGACCGCAGCCCCGGGCACCAGGAAAACACACCGGCGTAGGCCGCCACAGGCACCGATGGGCTGATATCCTGAAGGACGAGCGCAGTGAGCTTGCCGTACCTGTGCAGCGGCGGGAGGAGGCTGCAACCTCCGAGAGTGAGGCTGCGGATGAATTGTGCCGACTCGTCGTCGAGGAAATGCTGAGGGAAGAAGTAAGCGATATGGTGTGCCACCGGCTTGACTATGACCTCCAGGTCCTCCACGCCCCAGCTTCTGACCGCTGTGCCGATCAGGCGGTCAACGAAAGCGGGTTCGTCCGGGTCGAAGAACTCGAGCCGGAGCCTCCTGCCGGGCTGGGGGATATAGCTACCGTCGGCGTGGGCCGCTTCCATGAATCTGTCAATGGCGTCGTTGTACCTGGCCATGACGGCCGGCGCGTATTGCTCCAGGAAGACGGGAGACTGTTGGTACACCGGCGGTGGGAACATGTCGGTGACCCTAAACTCGAGTGCGCTGAGGAGGCGGGGGAGGTGCGTCCAGCGCTTGGCTAGGACGGTGGTGGCGAGCGCGGAGCGGGTGTCTAGGCCATCCAGGATGGTCACAAGGAGTTCGTCGGGCAGCGCACTGAGGCGGTCTACGCCCGGCTGCTGCCGCTGCCCAGGCGAGAGCGTGGCCATGGGAAGGTAGGATGGAGCATGGTAACGTTGGGACTCATATATATATATATACAAGCATACGGGTAAAAATGGTAGGAAACACAATCTGAAACAAATCAAAAGTAGAAGAGTGTCACACACTCACACTTGGATTGATTTCATATGTAGCAACATACGCGACAATTGTTACATGCTGGTAAAAATGGCAAGAATCGCAATCAGGTATAAATGTAGCCATGTATTCAACAAATGAGGCAGTTGTTACATGCCAGTGAAAATGTTAAGAATCACAATTAGGTGAACGAGTTTTTTTAGGAGTCGCATTTTGCGAAATCAAACTAGAAGAATTCACACTTGGATTCATTTCATCTGTGAGAAACATATGAGATATGTTAGGAACCGCAATGCATATAAATGAGATTAAAAAATAATAAAGTATGTCAACAATACTAGTAATGTGGTACACATATACCTTACTGAAATTGGCATTATACGCAAAATATAAATTACTTAGACTTTGCTAAAAAAAAACAAGCTTCCATACTAAAGGAATGGATGAATTGAGATGTTGCCCTAGCTCAAGTAGGGGTGTTCATATCTTAATGGAAGGTTTCTCATGTTACCTCGCAGACAAAAAAATTGGAAGTCCACCAAATACTTATTGATCTTTGATAATTTGTTTTGGTGCAAATGACCAAAGAACGGTTTTATTAAGGGCATGTACAATGGTTGATAAGACAGTCTTATCTTAAGCCTTGAATATAATTTAGAGATGACAATAAAAACATATCTATAATGGGTTATCTCTTAGTCTTATCTTCAATAACTAGTTATTTCTAAAAACGTGGTGAGACATATGGTGCTAAGAGATCATCTCTTAAATAAGAGAAGACAAGCCCTTTCTTATGGTTTCTCTCTCCTGTACCTCGATGTTTATCCTACGTGTTACTCCTAACATAGGACCATTGTACATGCCCTAAGGTAGAGTCGAAGATCTAACTCAGGTTGTCGGGCCCACTATTGGTGAGGCTAGTAAGCAACTCGGTGTCTTGTTTTTACTGGCAAAATATCTATCTTACAAGAAAAATATATCATGTTAGGAATTGGTGCAACATGTTTGCCCCTTTCAATTTCTTACTCTATCCACTCACATACTAGATCTTTTTTTACCAGTTTATTGATTTTATAATAACATGGTTGCTGGCATGCTAGTTGCTACAAAGGTTGGGGGTAATGAAGTTCCCAGTTTCTAAAGAAACACATATGTTAGCTTTTACAATGTGGCTAGGGTTATGCGGTGGTCAACACTCTATATCACGCCTCGTCAACTGAACAACTCTTCCTCGTCAACATGAATATAACAAAAAGAAAGCAAGGAAGAGAATGCAACTATTGTACAGAGATGTGATAACAAGAACTACACATACATATAGATGGTAAAAGCTACTGAACACATGAATACTTTGTTTTGTGGGAAAAACAACAAGAAGAAGAAGAAGCAGAAGGAGGAGGAGGAGGAGGAGGGGGGAAGGAAGGAAGGAAGGAGGAAATACAACAATCCTATGGAGATGTGAAAAATGCGTGATCTCTCGAATGTTACCAAACAAAAGGGATTAATAATCATGATGTTGTTGTTGCAGTAAATTTTTATCCAAACAAATCAAGGAAACACAATTATAAGAACATCTTTATCCAAGAAATATGACTAATAGTTACACATATTGCTAAATATATTTGTATTTGTAAGGGTTTATACCTTCATTTTTTTCACGTCAACTTTGTCTTCGTCTCTCCATGGAGCTTTAAGTTTGATTTAGGATTCAGTAGATCCTAGGAGTCAAAATAAGGGTGTTGATGGGTTAGCATTGGATAGGAGAGGTAGCGAGAGAGACACCAAGAGGGGTCATGAGGAAAGCGCGATGGTGGCAATGATTATAGGTGGGAAACTTTATCTTGGGAGGCAACGAATCCAAACCTAACGATGAACCAAGGGAGATGATGACAGTGAAAAATAGACGATTAGCAGGCAAGGAAGGACGAGGTGAAGTGTGGTGTTGGTGGTGCTCTTGGATTTAGAGGACACAATTTATGAGGGGAGATCTTGCATGGTTGTACTAACGCAAAGGGTAAGAAAAGCTTGGCGGCGGGGAGGACGCGAGCGTTGGGGGAGGGGAGAGGGAGTCTCTAGGGTAGAGATTCATGATTGGATTATATAGAGAATTTGTGTAGTGCATTGGGAAAATCACGGCCCATGACTCAATTTACATATGGAAACAAAGAACCAACGGTTATCAAATATGTGTGTTCATATCTGAGGGGAAATGTTCTAAAACGTACATGTACACCTGGCGATTACTCACATGATGCTTCTAGGAGATCGGTTGATGGATTATTAGTTTGCAAAAATTAATGTTGTTAGCTAAAGGATCTAAGATGTCGACTGGGGGGTGACTACAAAATTTTATCTTTTATTTGCAATAGGTGAATGTGGATGAAGTTAGTTATGTACATGTGCCAATACACGATACAAACCTGTATGACAGGATAATGCTAGGTACACTAGATGCACAAGTAAACAAAGCTAGCAATAATTTACGAAAGTAAAGGTGGAGGCAGAGATAACCACAAGTCAGAGACGAATGATTTATCCCAAGTTCACACTCTTGGGGGAGTTATAATCTCCGCTGGAGATTCATGGCGAACACCAAGTACCACCAACAACACAAAGTCTCGCCTTCTTCTCCTTTGAGATTCCCACACAAAGTAGGAGCTCAAATCTCCAGTGTAAACCTCGAGGTAGCCCCCAAATCTTCACAAACTTCTGTGGAGATCAATCCCCAACTTGGAATACCTAAACAAGTGTATCTAAACAAGCTTTCATGCTAAAAGAATGGATGAATTGAGATGTTGCAGTAGCTCAAGTAGTGGTCCGTTCATATCTTAATAAAAGGTTTTCTATGTTACCTTGGAAACAAAAAAATTGGAAATCCACCAAATAGTTTTTGATCTCTGATAATTTATTTTTGTGAAAATGATCAAAGGACGGTTTATCAAGGTATAGTTGAAGATCTAACTCAGGTTATTGATCTCACCATTGATGATGCCAGTGAGATCCTCGGTGTCTTCTTTTTACTGCAAAACATTGATCTTACAAGAAATAGATATTATGTTAGGACTTGGCGCATCCCATTTGCCCTTTTCAATTTCTTGCTCTATTCACTCATATACTCGATCTTTTCTTCCCATTTTATTGGTTTTATAATAATATGGTTGCGCGCATCCTAGTTGCTACAAAGGTTGGGGTTAATGAAGTTTGAATTTTCTAAAGGAACACATATGTTAGCTCTTACATAGTGGCTAGGGTTATGTGGTGGTAGACACTCCACATCATGTCCCGTCAATCGTACAACTCTTCCTCGTCAATGTGACTATAACAAAGAGAAAGAAGGAAGGGAGGAAAAGCAACTATTGTACGAAGATGTGATAATAAGATCTGCACATACATATATATAATAAAAGCTAGTGAACGCGTGAATAGTTTGTTTTCTGGGAAAAGCAAGTGACTACAACAAGAAGAAAGAAGAAGGAAGGAAACACAACTACCCTATAGAGATGTGAAAAATGTGTGATCTCTCAAATCGTACCAAACAAAAGGGATTGTTCTTGATGATGCAGCGATAAATTTTCATCCAAAAAAATCTAGGGAACACAATTATATGAACATCTTTATTCGCAAACTCAAATTGATGGGATGACTATACAACTAATATCTAAACATATTGCTTAATATATTTTGTATTTGTAAGATTGTATACCTTCATTTTCTTCACAATAACTTTGTCTTCATCTCCACGGAGCTTTTTTCAGGGGCAAGGATAAAAGTTTGATTTAGGACCCAATAGCTTCTAGGGTTTAAAATAAGGGTGTTGATGGCTTAACAGTGGGTAGGAGAAATAGCGAGAGAGACACCAAAAGGGGTCACGAGGAAAGCCTAGTGGTGGCAATGATAATAGGTGGTGAATTTTTATCATGGGCGGCGAGGAATCCAAACCTAACGATGAAGGTGACAAATAGAACGACGACGAGCAGGCAAGGAAGGATGAGATGAAGTCTGGCGTCATTGCCGCTCTTCATTTAGATCCCACAATTTAGGAGGGGAGATCTCGTGTGGTTATACTAACATCAAGGGTAACAACAACAAGGCCGCGGGGAGGACGTGCGTGTTGGGTGCGGGGATGGGGAGTATCTAGGGTTAGGGATTCATGTTTGGCTTATATAGAGCACTGGTGGAGTGAATGGGGAAAATCAACGGTCCATAACTCAATTGATATGGTAACAAATATCAAACGATTATCAAATAGGCATGTTCATATTTTAGAGGAAAGGGTCTAAAATGTACATGCACACTTGGCGATAACTGAGGTGAATGCTTCTAAGAGATCGCTCGATAAATTATTAGTTTGCAACACATGTTGTTAACTGAATGATCTAAGATGTCGACTCAAGGGGGGTGAATAGGTGGCTACAAAGTTTATCTTTTATTTTCAAATTTAGGGAAATGTGGGTGAAGTTAGATATGTAAATGTGCAACTGTGTGATACAACCTATATGACAAGATAAAGCTAGCAACACAAGATACATATATAAATAGAGCTAGAAATAATTTACAAAAGTAAAGGTGAAGGAAGTGATAACCACAAGTCAGAGACGAAGGATTTATCCCAAGTTCATACTATTGTGGGAGTTCTCACTAGTGCAGAACCGGGCAATAGCACCGGTTCGTAAGGCCCTTTAGTGCCGGTTCGGTAACCGGCACTAAAGGGCAACCACGTGGCACGAGCCAGCTCCGGAGGCAGGGAGCCCTTTAGTACTGGTTGGTGGCACCAACCGGTATTAAAAGGTTGGGGGGTTTGGGTTTATGATTTCTTTTTCATTTAATTTTGTGTTTTCCATTGAATTCTTTTTCTTTTGCTGGTATTTTATGATACTACACATTGTACACGTTATGCATATATATATATATATATATATATATATATATAGAATTTCTAGTAGAACCGATCATATATATATCATCAAATGTCTCACAAACCACCATATTAATTAATTCAGACATACACACATGTGTGTGTGTATATATATATATATATATATATATATATATATATATATATATATATATATATATATATATATACAATTAGCTAGCTATATACAATTTCTCCTACAATGTTGCCTTCGGAGCCAGTGGCATTAGCCTAATTGGTGCCTTCGGAGCAGGATGACAATTGGAAGTGGTTCATGGAGGCGGTAGCGGGTAATAGTATTCTCCCTTCGGATCTATGACCTGATCGAGCAAAAATCCCGCTATTTCCTCTTGAAGTGCTTGTATGCGATCCGTTTGTAGGAGCTTGTCCCGCACCTCTGTGAACTGTTAAGAAGGAGATCAAAATATGCATGTGTATTAGTTGTGTGACTAGATATCGATAATGGTGTAAAAATTGTGAATCGTGTTCTAACAAACGTACCCATTCCTGTCTTTGAGATCTGCTCCTTTCGGACGCCATCATGCGAAAGTTCTCGCAAACGCAGTATGCACATAGATCAGTCCCCTGCGCCTGCTGAAGGGCCTTTACGAGAATGGAATTTGATCATATAATAATTAATCAAGCATGATAATTAAAGAGATGGCAGCTAGCTAGTACTACTTAGTTACTTAGCTTGGGTCGAAACCATTTCAGCTTTGGTTTCCATTGGCCTGGAGTGACGCTGATGAACCTTGCCCAAGCCCTGCCCGCCGATGAAGAAAATGAATAAAGGGGTTATTAAATAGTTCATATCAGGAAATGACGAACTAAATAGGCCGAGATATATAGTTAATAATGATTGAAATTACCTGTTGACTATCCCATACAAGATGTTGTAGTCAGTTTTTATTTTGAGTAGTGCGTCCAGTATTTCAACTGTTCCGGCATCAACTTTAATGATACACAAGATCCAGTGAAATCTGCATGCACACACGTTTGCATGTCTTAATTAAGCGGGCATATGTAAGGAAAAACATGTAGCTAGCTAGTAGGCAAAAACAGAGAATTTGTAGTACAAGACAGTGTGACTCACTGGAAGTTGTAAGGAAGTAGTATATCTTCATTGTATTTGAGGCGCTTCAAGAACTCTAGCATGCTGTCGTCTACACATTTTGCATGATATGCATCTATTTTCCATGTGTATTCATTAACGGTGTTTGGGTCAATGAACCCAATGCCATAGCGTCCACCTTTTTCCATTTCATACATCTTCATCCTGCATAATACCACAGAAAAGAATATAGTGAGGATAATTACAGATAATGATTGATCAAAAGGATCACTACAGCTAGCTTGAGACTTAAATTACAGAAAGAAATCACTTATAGACAATAGCAACTAACGATAGATTTGTCGAGTGCGTCTTGATTGTATAACTGAAACAGTTCAAAATACTCAACGGACACAGCTTTCTGATGGTAGTAATGATCCTTCTTGACTTCCACCATGAGGGACTCTCGATCGGAAATCTTGGTAATGGTCATGTACCATTGATGCAATTCATACATTCTTGTTGGGAGCTTCTTGACCTCGTCTGGCTCGACCAAAGGTTGGCCCCGGACATATTTCCATTTTATTTCCTCCCCTGTAAGCACAGGCATGGGCTCGATCTCGAGGAGTTGTCCAACAGTGATGTTGAGAATTTCAGCCTGCGTTATATGCTCCTCGGTTATTACCACATTGCCCACCTCGGGTATGTTAACGGTTTGCCCACAATAATATTGGGCGCGCGTACTCTTATTTGTTGTTGGCACAACAAGCGGGGGATCGATTGCGCCGCCTGTTCTCCTAGCTGGGGAACGGTTTTCCCGTAGTTTTTGACAGCTGCTTGTTGTTTGCTCGAGCTCGAGCTCGCCTCCTTCTGTAGACGTGCTTGATTTAACTTCCTGATGTGGCGCTCATAGTCTGTGTCAACAAGCTTCGGAGCTGGTGGTTGAGCCATACGAATGAAGTGGTCAATCTTTTCCTCAGGCACTTTCTCCCTTGGCGGCGGTGGCGGTTTCAGTGCAAAATGGGCTTCCACCTCGGCCTTTGATATGGCTGCGGTTTCCTCCTCGGACTTGTCATAAGGCCTCTGCGGAAGAGGCGCGAGGCTTGGACCATATTTATATCGCTTGCCTCCGCCTGTACTTCCTGTACTACCTCGACTCGTACCGCTACGCACCATAGCTGTGGCGTGTCTCTTCTGTGATTGCTGAGGCGGCGAAGACGGCTGAGGTGGCTGAGTTGGACGAGGAGGGGTGGCCTGAAGTTGTCCCGGACTTGGAGGAGGAGTGGACGTCTGATATTGTGTCGGACTTGGAGGAGGAGTGGCCTGACACTTTGCCGGACTTGGAGGAGGAGGAGTGGCCGCACGCGTTGTTGGACTTGGAGGAGCGGGAGTCTGCTGACTCGGTGGCGGACTTTGATGAGGAGTCGGGTGACGCGGTGTCGGTGGCCTTCGAAAGACGATGCAATCCTTTCTGCATAGGATGACACGATGTTTGGCCTCTCCCAATGTTTGCTTGTCGTCACCTCCAGGAATGTCAAGCTGTAGCCCCGAATATGGGTCCACCACCTCATCAACCAAGACACGAGCATAGCCCGCTGGAATCGGGTTGCAATGGAAGGTTGCCTCGGGGGGATTTGTAAAAGCAACGGCGTCCGCCACCTTCATGGATATGTTCTTCATTTTGAAGTGTAGCTCGCAGTTAGTGTTCTCCATGATGTCATCCACGGGGGATCTATCCAGCATTGCGTCGCCCGGGGCGGAACCCACGCTGCTTATCGGCATGGATGGGGCGGTGCTATCCAATGCTGGATCATCCGCTAGCTGCTGCAGCTGCTGAGACCCCCTTTGCTGGCTAAGTGAGTAGATCTGCTCCTGCTGCCGCTGGAATTTGACTGCCAAGTCCGCGAGCGCTGATTCTAGGCCTTGAAGGCGTTCATAGTCCAGCTTCCTCTGCTCCTCCCCCATCTTCCTCTTCTTCTCCTCCGCAATCTTCTTTCTCGCACGGGTTCTGTAGTCGGCGTTCCAGTCCGGAAACCCCTCATACCACGGAACAGCACCCTTGCCTCGTGTTCTTCCGGGTGTTCAGGATTTCCCAGGGCACGCGTAAGCTCGTCATTCTCTCTGTTGGGCTGGAACACCCCCGATCGAGCCTCTTCTATTGCAACAAGTAGCTGTTCGTCGGCTCCGTTCAGACATGCCTTCGTCGAAACTTTGCCTGTCTTCGGGTCCAACTCCCCCCATGCGCATAGAACCAAGTCCTGCACCTGGGGGGGAGCAGCTCCTAGTAACCGGAGTGACACCTGCATCCTCCATCTCTTTCTCAGACTTATCCCACTTAGGCATTGCCACCGCATAGCCACCTGGCCCCAGCTTATGGAATTTATCATTTTTTCGGCATTCTTCTTGTTTATTCTTGACCGTTCCTTAGCTAATTCTGAATCCTTGAATTTGACGAAATCGTCCCAATGAGCACTTTGCTTCTCTAGTGTTCCCTCGAATACTGGAGTCTTCCTTCCTCCCTTGACGTACTTGTCCCATTCACGATTCTTGTGGTTCTTGAATGCAACCACCATCTTCTTAAGAGCAGCGTCCTTGACTTTCTCCACATCTGCATCTGTGAAATGATCTGGTAGGGTGAAATGTTCCATGAGAGTTTCCCAAAGCATACCTTTTTGTCTGTCGTTGACAAAAGTAAGATGTGGACGTGGTTTTGCTGGCTCTCTCCATTCTTCAAGGGAGATCGGGAGTTGGTCCGTCACAAGAACTCTGCACTGACGAATGAACTTGTCTGCAATCTTCTTAGGCGCTAATGGTTCGCCATTAGGTTTGATGGACTCGATATTGTACTTTACGCCCTCCTTCAACTTTTTGTTCGGGCCTCGTTTCGTCCTGTTGCCTGAAGATTTGCTCGATCCGGATAGCTGAAAGAAGAAAGATCGATTCGTTAATATATCTTCAAGTCATTTAAAACATGTGATGATCACCAGATGACTGCTTATATAAATATATATACCTCGCCGGTCTTTGTTGTTTCAAGATCAACATTTTCTTCGTCATCATCATAATCATAGTTCGTGACTTCATCAATTCGGTCGTCGCGATCGAATATCCTATCACCCTCCCCGGTGTTGTTTAGAAATTTGGAGCCATCATAATCTTCTTCATTCTGATCATCATCTGGCCCGCAAGGATGGCGTATTATATCGAACATGGCCTGTTCTCCCTCTCTGCCGGTATTGTCCGCCATAGCTTTTATTTAACTAATTCAAAAGAAATATAAAACAATTTAGTATTCAAATTACATCGTCTCGAATAATAGATATAATCTCGAATACATCGTCTCGAATAATAGATATAATCTCGAATACATCGTCTCGAATAATAGATATAATCTCGAATACATCGTCTCGAATAATGTATAATCTCGAATACATCGTCTCGAATATTATATATAGAATATATCACTGGCTAGGTAGCTAATAAAGATCGAATACTATAGAAGAATCTAGGCCACTCGCGGTTCCTGCGGGGCGGGCGGTGGACACCCAAAGAGAAGGAACCCTCACAGGATCATAGCTCAAGTGAGATCCCTGAAGAACCTGCCAGGTATTGGAGAACCTGCCGCCCTCTAACGCAACCATGTAGTGATGGATGTGCTCGTCCTCCTCCCTGACACGGCAACGTACCACCTCCGGCGGGGCCGGCTCCCTCCGCACCGAAAGTGGCCCAGGCGAACGCCACCAAAGGAGATCAGGGTCGACGACGGGACCCGAGGCCGGGTTCCTCATCAAGCGGCGCACCCCTCCGGGCAGCACGTCCCAGTGCCAGCTCGGCGGAGCCTAGTTCCGGACATGGGTCAGCCGGACATCGTCGCAGAAGGGTCGACGGTGAGGATGCGGGCCGGGCATCGTCGAGAACAAATACTAGCTATATGCCCGCAAAAAGTAACATTTTTTTAATGATTGGATTTTGATAACTAAAATTTCTAACATTTCTATAACATTTCTAACAATGCTATATAACTAACATTTCTATAACATTTCTAAAATTTCTATAACTAAAAAGTAGAAAAAAAATATAACATTTCTATATAACTAACATTTGTATAACATTTATAATATTTCTGTAACTAAAAAAGAAAATTTCTAACTTTTTTATAACTATTTCTATAACTAAAAAACAGAAAAATTTCTAACATTTCTATAAATAATTCTATAACTAAATATTTCTATAACTAAAAAACAGAACAAAAAATATATATAACTAAAAAACAGAAAACAAAGTGTATATGTGCGTGTGTGTGTGCTCACCGGCGAGGCGAGAGGCGACGGGGGGCGGCGACGGGGACGGCGACGATGGCGATAGTGATGACAGGGACAGGGATGGGGCGGCGATGACGGGGACGGGGACGCGCGTACGGGGCGGCGACGACGGTGGACGGGGACGACGCGGGACAGGCTGGGACGGGGCGGCGGTGACGACGGGGACGACGGGGACGGGGACGATGGGGCAGCGACAACGGGGACGCGGACGGGGACGGGGCAGCGACGGGGGCGGCGATGAGGGATATGGAGACGGGGGCGGCGGGCGACGGGGCAGAGGAGAAGAAGAAGATGAGAAACTGAATGTTTTGAATTGTTTTCTTATATAGGATGGACCTTTAGTACTGGTTGGAGCCACCAACCGGTACTAAAGGCCTGTTTTGGCCAGGCCAAGCGGCGGGAAGCGACCCCCTTTAGTACCGGGTGGTGGCTCCAGCCGGTACTAAAGGCCCACCTTTAGTACTGGTTGGTGCCACGAACCGGTACTAAAGGGGGTGCGTTGGCGCAGGTGCGGTGCGGCAAGTTTAGTCCCACCTCGCTAGTCGAGGGGCGTCCGCACTTGTTTATAATCCCCCGTGCGGTAGCTCTCTCGAGCTCCTCTCCTAAGCAGCCTACTGGGCCTACATGTTCTACGCTGCCCTGTGGGCCTATTGGGCCTTTGCGGGCCTGCATCCTGGCCCAACAACAGGTTGGTTTTCTAGTCGTATGCAGGCCGCTCTGGCCCAGTAGGCAGGCTTTTTATTTTATTTTTTTTATTTTTTTCTTCATTTATTTTTGTTTTATTTATTTTTGAGTTGTTTTTTCTGTATTTAGAGTTTCTTTGTGAATATTTTTGCTTTAGGTACAAAAAATTACAAACTTTCTGTTAGTGCCCGTAGTTTTCAAATTTGAATAGTTTAAATTTTGAATTATTTGAAATTAGTGTGAATCACTAGTTTGTGAATAACTTAACTTTAAAAATCAATAAAGGCATGAAAGAATTTGTTTGCACATAATATTTCTTCGCGTTTCAAATGCCAAAACACATAACTACCCTAACTATTACAGAGATTCCCTCCTGGGTGTGAAACACAGAAGAAAGTGATGATAGTGAAGCCGATCACATCCCAGATCTTTGGGTGTGAAAGTTTTTCTTCGCGTGTGTCCCTTTGCGCCGTAACCATGGAAAATCTTCATCATTTAACGGGATGCTCGGATCAATATTCACTGTGAATGGAGCAATTTCATCAAACTTTTCATAATCTTCTGACATGTCTGTCTTGTCATCCACTCCCACGATGTTTCTCTTCCCAGAAAGAACTATGTGCCACTTTGGCTCATCGTACGATGCATTCGCTTCCTTATCCTTTCTTTTTCTCGGCTTGGTAGACATGTCCTTCACATAGAAAACCTGTGCCACATCATTGGCTAGGACGAATGGTTCGTCTGCATACGCAAGATTGTTGAGATCCACTGTTGTCATTCCGTACTGCGGGTCTTCCATTACCCCGCCTCGTGTCATATTGACCCATTTGCACCGAAACAAAGGGACCTTCAAACCACATCGATAGTCAAGTTCCCATATGTCCTGTATATAACCATAATATGTTTCCTTTCCCGTCTTGCTTTCTGCATCAAAGCGGACACCACTATTTTGGTTGGTGCTCTTCTTATCTTGGGCGATCGTGTAAAATGTATTACCATTTATCTCGTACCCTTTGAAAGTCATTATAGTCGAAGATGGTAACTGGGACAGCAAGTACAGGTCATCTTCAATAGAGGCGTCATGCATGGTACGTGTCTGCAACCAGCTGGCGAAACTCCTGGTTTGTTCACGTGTAATCCAGTCATCAGACCGCTTCGGGTGTTTGGAGCGTAGCAAATTCTTGTGTTCATCCATATACGGAGCCACCAAGGCGGAATTATGTAGAACTGTGTAGTGTGCTTCAGTGAGAGAATGTCCGTCCATACATATTATTTGTTCCCCTCCTAGCGTGCCTTTTCCATCCAGTCTGCCCTTATGCCGCGATTCAGGAACACCAATCGGCTTAAGGTCAGGAATAAAGTCAACACAGAACTCAATGACCTCCTCATTTTCATGGCCTTTGGAGATGCTTCCTTCTGGCCTAGCACGGTTATGAACATATTTCTTTAAGACTCCCATGAACCTCTCAAAGGGGAACATATTGTGTAGAAATACATGACCCAAAACGTTAATCTCTTCGCATAGGTGAACTAGGACGTGTGTCATGATGTTGAAGAAGGATGGTGGGAACACCAACTCGAAACTGACAAGACATTGCACCAAATCATTCTCTTACCTTGGTATGATTTCTGGATCGATTACCTTCTGAGAGATTGCATTGAGAAATGCACATAGCTTCACAATGGCTAATCGAACGTTTTTCGGTAGAAGCCCCATCAATGCAACCGGAAGCAGTTGCATGATAATCACGTGGCAGTCATGAGACTTTAGGTTCTGGAACTTTTTCTCTGCCATGTTTATTATTCCCTTTATATTCGACGAGAAGCCAGATGATACCTTAATACTGAGCAGGCATTCAAAGAAGATTTCCTTCTCTTCTTTGGTAAGAGCGTAACTTGCATGACCCTGATGTATGCCGTCTTTTCCGTGCATACATTGCTGGTCCTCCCGTGCCTCAGGTGTATCTTTTTTCTTCCCATACACGCCTAAGAAGCCAAGTAGGGTCACACAAAGATTCTTCGTCACGTGCATCACGTCAATTGCGGAGCGGACCTCTAGGTCTTTCCAATAGGGCAGGTCCCAAAATATAGATTTGTTCTTCCACATGGGTGCGCGTCCGTCAGCATCATTCGGAACAGGTTGTCCACCAGGACCCTTTCCAAAGACCACCTTCAAATCCTTGACCGTACATCAGCACCGGTACGGTGGCGAGGCTTCGTCCGGTGATCTGCGTCACCTTTGAAATGCTTGCCTTTCTTTCTTACGGGAAGCCTGCTCGAAAGAAATCAACGATGTCCCAGGTACACATTCTTCTTACAATTAGCCAAATATATATTGTCGGTATCGTCCAAACAGTGCGTGCATGCGCGGTATCCCTTGTTTGTCTGTCCTGAAAGGTTACTGAGAGCAGGCCAATCATTGATGGTCACGAACAGCAACGCCTTTAGGTCAAATTCTTCCCCCATGTGCTCATCCCACGCACGTACACCTGTTCCATTCCACAGTTGTAAGAGTTCTTCAACTAATGGCCTTAGGTACACATCAATGTCGTTGCCGGGTTGCTTAGGGCCTTGGATGAGCACTGGCATCATAATGAACTTCCGCTTCATGCACAACCAAGGAGGAAGGTTATACAAACATAGAGTTATAGGCCAGGTGCTATGGTTGCTGCTCTGCTCCCCAAAAGGATTAATGCCATCTACGCTTAGACCAAACCATACGTTCCTTGCGTCATCTGCAAACTCCTCCCCGTACTTTCTTTCGATTTTTCTCCAATGCGACCCGTCAGCGGGTACTCTCAAATTCCCGTATTTCTTACGGTCTTCTCTGTGCCATCGCATCGCCTTGGCATGCTCTTTGTTTTGGAACAAACGTTTCAACCGTGGTATTATAGGAGCATACCACATCACCTTGGCAGGAATCTTCTTCCTGGGGCGCTCGCCCTCGACATCACCAGGGTCATCGCGGCTGATCTTATAGAGCAATGCACCGCATACCGGGCAAGCGTTCAAATCCTCATACTCACCGCGGTAGAGGATGCAATCATTAGGGCATGCATGTATCTTCTGCACCTCTAACCCTAGAGGGCAGACAACCTTCTTTGCTTCGTACGTACTCTCGGGCAATTCATTGTCCTTTGGAAGCATATTCTTTATCATTACCAGCAACTTTCCAAATCCCTTGTCAGATACACCATTCTCTGCCTTCCATTGCAGCAATTCCAGTGTGGTGCCCAGCTTTTTCGTGTCACCTATGCAATTCGGGTACAACAATTTTTTGTGATCCTCTAACATGTGCTGCAACTTCTTCTTCTCCAAATCACTTGCGCAGTTTCTCTTTGCACCGGCAATGCCCCAACCTAGATCATCAACGGGCTCATCTGATGCCTCTTATTTAGCTTCTTCCCGCATTGCCGGCTCAGCTTCTTCCCGCATTACCGGCTCAGCTTCTTCCCCCATTGTTGTATCATCATATTCAGGGAACCCATGGCCAGGATAGCTGTCGTTGTCCTCTTCTTCTTCATTGTCTTCCATCATAACCCCTCTTTCTCCGTGCTTGGTCCAAACATTATAGTGGGGCACAAAACCGGACTTAAACAGGTGGACGTGAATGGTTCTTGACTTAGAGTAATTTTGACCATTCTTACAGACAGCACATGGACAAGGCATAAAACCATCCGCCCGCTTGTTTGCCTCAGCCGCAAGCAGAAAAGTTTCCACGCCATTAATGAACTCGAGAGAGCATCGGTCATCGTACATCCATTGTCGGCTCATCTTCAATACACAACACCAAAAACACCAAATTAATACAAGTTCATACATAAAGTTCATACAACACTTAAATGCAACAAACAAATAACTCTCTAGCTAAAACATTTAAATGCAACAAGAAATGCGATCAAGATCGCAACTAAAGTAACAATTGATCCAACAGCATAATGATACCAAGCCTCACTATCGGTGGCATATTTTCTAATCTTTCTAATATTCAAGCGCATTTTCTCCATCTTGATCTTGTGATCATCGACGACATCGGCAACATGCAACTCCAATTCCATCTTCTCCCCCTCAATTCTTTTCAATTTTTCTTTCAAGTACTCATTTTCTCTTTCAACTAAATTTATCCTCTCGACAATAGGGTCGGTTGGAATTTCTGGTTCACATACCTCCTAGAAAAAATATCTATGTCAACTTGATGGGCATAATTGGTCATAAACACGAAATGCAACTAGTTTTAAAAGAGAATATACCACATCTGAATCATAACAAGGACGAGGGCCGACGGGGACGGATATCAAAACTATGGCACTATGTATAACAAACAACGTGCAGGTAAGATAATTATACGAGTAACTATATATCCAAATCACACAAACATCAACTTTTATATAAAATTTCATGAACAAGAGGCTCACCACAAGGTGGTGCCGGCAACGGGATGGTGCGGGCGATCGACGGTGGTTACGACGGAGATTTAGAAGGCACTAAGTAAACCACACATACATATGCAAACTAAGTGTTATTTTGACCTCAATTTGCATATGAATCAAATACTACCACATATAATTCCTCCCAAATTACTAAAACCCACAATTAATCACTATATAAACCAATGCAAGAGCTAATCTAGCAATGAGAGATGAAAGGACAAAGTTGCTAACCTTTGTGATCATTTGAATGGATGGGGGCCTGCAAATCTTGACAAATTTGGGGCAAATTTTGTGATGAACTCGAGAGGAAGAAGGGAAGAACAGAGGAGAGGGAGAGGGAAAGGGGGAAGAACAGAGTGCTGGTGGACGAAGGGTTTATATAGGACGACCTTTAGTACCGGTTCGTGCCACGAACCGGTACTAAAGGTGTTGGAGGGGCCCCACTCTGACTACATCCTGCCACCACTTTCATTAGTACCGGTTCGTGGCACGAAACGGTGCTAAAGGTTCGCCACGAACCGGTACTAAAGAGCTCCTCCCGCCTAGCCGTTGGAACCGGCACTAATGGACACATTAGTGCCGCTTCTGTTACAAACCGGGACTAATGTGTCTCACATTTGACCCTTTTTCTACTAGTAATCTAGTCTTTGTTGGAGAGGCGTGGCGAACTCCAAGTACCCCCAACAACACAATGTCTCGCTTTCTTCTCTTTTGAGCTTCCCACACAAAGTAGGAGCTCAAACCTGAGGTAGCCTCCAAATCTTCACAAACTTATTTGGTCCAAAAATTGGATTCTTCCATAAGTATTCCAAATGTCTAGGAGTCCTCACAACTCCAAGAGTAACAAGATCAATGCTACTTGTGAGCTGCGTTTGGGATTTTCTTCAAAAAGGAGGCGAGATGCAGTACAATAGAGATAAGTATTTCCCTCAATGAGAACCAAGATTTATCGAACCAATAGGAGAATCACGCAAAGCCTCGTGAACAACGCCCACTAATACATCTCCAACGTATCTATAATTTTTTATTGTTCCATGCTATTATAGTATCAATCCTGGATGTTTTATATGCAATTATATATCATTTTTGGGACTAACCTATTAACCTAGTGCGCAGTGACAGTTGTTGTTTTTTGCTTGTTTTTAGATTTTCAGGAAATCAGTACCAAACAGAGTCCAAACTCTACAAAACTTTTTAATGGTTTTTTCTGGACCAAGAGATACCCTAGAAGGTTCGGCAGAAGACCATATGAGCCACGAGGGAGTGACAAGCTCACCAGGCGCGCCCCTAGGCTTGTGGGCCCCTCATGGCACATCTTGACCTAATTCCACCTCTATAAAGTCTCAAATATTCACAATACATCAGAGAGCCACCCGAAACACTTTTTCCGCCGCCGCAAGTTTTTGTTCTTCCGAGATCCCATCTGGAGGCCTTCTCTGGTAATCTATTAGAGGGGGAATGGAGCATGGAGGGCTTCTACATCATCCTTACTGCCCTTCATGAGATGCGTGAGTAGTTCACCACATACCTACAGGTCCATAGCTAGTAGCTAGATGACTTCTTCTCTCTCTTTGATCTTCAATACAATATTCGCATCGATATTCTTGGAGTTCTACTCGATGTACTATTATTTTGAGGTGTGTTTGTTGGGATCCGATGAGTTATGGATTTATGGTCAGATTATTCATGAATATTAATTGAGTCTTCTCTAAATTATTTTATGCGTTCTTGTTATAGCATTGTATAACTCTCTGATCTATCTGTTTGGGTTGGCCAACTAGATTGTTTTTTCTTGCAATGAGAGATGTGCTTTGTGATGGGTTCAATCTTGCGGTGCTCAATCCTAGTGACAGAAAGGGACATGACACGTATTCGTATTGTTGCCATTAAGGATAAAAAGATGGGGTTTATTCATATTTTTTGGGTTTACTTTGTCTACATCATGTCATCTTGCTTAAGGCGTTACTCTGTTTTTGTAGCTTAATACCCTAGATGCATGCTGCATAGTGCTTGATGGATGGAGTAATAATAGTAGAAGCAGGCAGGAGTCAGTCTACTTGTCTCAGACGTGATGCATATATACATGTTCATGTAGGGGAACATAGTATTTCAAAAAAAATTCCTACAATCACGCAAGATCTATCTAGGAGAAGCATAGCGACGAGCGGGGAGAGTGTGTCCACGTACCCTTGTAGACCAAAAGCGGAAGCGTTTAGTAACGCGGTTAATGTAGTCGAACGTCTTCGCGATCCAACTGATCCTAGCACTGAACGTACGACACCTCCGTGTTCAGCACACATTCAGCTCGATGACGTCCCTCGAGCTCTTGATCCAGTTGAGGAAGATGGAGAGTTCCGTCAGCACGACGGCGTGGCGACGGTGATGATGATGTTACCAGCGCAGGGCTTCGCCTAAGCACTGCGACGATATGACCGAGGTGTGTAACTATGGAGGGGGGCACCACACACGGCTAAGAGAAGACTTAGTGTCCCTTTGGGGTGCCCCCTCCCACATATATAAAGGAGGGAGGGAGAGAGGCCGACCCCCTAGGGGCGCGCCAAGAGTATGGAGTCCTACTAGGACTTCCAAGTCCTAGTAGGAATCCCTTTCCCTTTTCGGAGTAGGAGAGAAGGAAAGAGGGAGAGAGAGAGAGAGAGAGAGAGAGTAGGAAAAGGCAAGGGGGCGCCGCCCCCTTCCCCTAGTCCAATTCGGACCCATGGGGGGGCGTCACCTCCCCTTGGCTTGCCTCCTCTTTTCCCGTATGGCCCAATAAGGCCCATTACTTCTCCCGGTGAATTCCCGTAACCCCCTGGTACTCCGAAAAACACCTGAATCACTCAGAACCTTTCCGAGGTCCGAATATAGCCTTCCAATATATGAATATTTACCTCTCGACCATTTAGAGACTCCTCGTCATGTCCGTGATCTCATTCGGGACTCCGAACAAACTCCGATCATCAAATCACATAACTCATAATACAAATCGTCGTCGGACGTTAAGTGTGCGGAACCTACGGGTTCGAGAGCTATGTAGACATGGGCGAGACACATCTCCGGTAAATAACCAATAGCGGAACCTGGATGCTCATATTGGCTCCTACATATTCTACGAAGATCTTTATCGGTCAAACCGCATAACAACATACGTCACTCCCTTTGTCATCGGTATCCTACTTGCCCGAGATTCGATCATCGGTATCATCATACTAGTTCAATCTCGTTACCGACAAGTCTCTTTACTCATTCCGTAATGCATCATCCCGCAACTAACTCATTAGTCACATTGCTTGCAAGGCTTATAGCGATGTGCATTACCGAGAGGGCCCAGAGATACCTCTCCGATACTTGGAGTGACAAATCCTAATCTCGATCTACTCCAACCCAACAAACTCCTTCGAAGACACCTGTAGAGCATCTTTATAATCACCCAGTTACATTGTGACGTTTGATAGCACACAAGGTGTTCCTCCGGTATTCAGGAGTTTCATAATCTCATAGTTGGAAGAGTATGTATAAGTCATGAAGAAAGCAATAGCAATAAAACTTAACGGTCATTATGCTAAGCTAAGGGATCGGTCTTGTCCATCACATCATTCTCTAATGATGTGACACCGTTCATCAAATGACAACACATGTCTATGGTTAGGAAACTTAACCATCTTTGATTAACGAGCTAGGCAAGTAGAGGCATACTAGGGACACTCGATTTCTCTATGTATTCACACATGTACTAAGTTTCCGGTCAATACAATTCTAGCATGAATAATAAAAATTTATCATGATACAAGGAAATATAAATAACAACTTTATTATTGTGTATAGGGCATATTTCCTTCAGTCTCCCACTTGCACTAGAGTCAATAATCTAGTTCACATCGCCATGTGATTTAACACCAATTGTTCACATCTTTATGTGATTAATACCCATAGTTCACATCACCATGTGACTATTGGGGAACGTAGTAATTTCAAAAAAATTCCTACGCACACGCAAGATCATGGTGATGCATAGAAACGAGAGGGGAGAGTGTTGTCCACGTACCCTCGTAGACCGAAAGCGGAAGCGTTAAAACAACGCGGTTGATGTAGTCGTACGTCTTCACGGCCCGACCGATCAAGCACCAAAACTACGGCACCTCCGAGTTCTAGCACACGTTCAGCTCGATGACGATCTCCGGACTCCGATCCAGCAAAGTGTCGGGGAAGAGTTCCGTCAGCACGACAGCGTGGTGACGATCTTGATGTTCTACCGTCGCAGGGCTTCGCCTAAGCACCGCTATGATATGACCGAGGTGGAATATGGTGGAAGGGGGCACCGCACACGGCTAAGGAACGATCCCGAAGATCAACTTGTGTGTCTTGGGGTGCCCCCTTGCCCCCGTATATAAAGGAGGGAGGGGGGAGGTGCGGCCGGCCCCTAGGGGTGCGCCTGGAGGAGTCCTACTCCCATCGGGAGTAGGACTCCCCCTCTTGCCTTGTTGGAGAAGGAAAGGGGAAGGGGGGAAGAGGAAAGGGGGGCGCTGCCCCCCCCCTTCCTTGTCCTATTCGGACTAGGGGGAGGGGGCGCGCGGCCTGCCTTGGCCGGCCCTCCTCTTCTCCCTTAGGCACCATGTAGGCCCATTAACCCCCGGGGGGTCCGGTAACCCCCGGTACTCTGGTAAAATCCCGATTTCACCCGGAACGATTCCGATATCCAAATATAGTCTTCCAATATATCAATCTTTATGTCTCGACCATTTAGAGACTCCTCGTCATGTCCGTGATCACATATGGGACTCCAAACAACCTTCGGTACATCAAAACATATAAACTCATAATGAAACTGTCATCGTAACGTTAAGCGTGCGGACCCTGGATGCTCATATTGGCTCCCACATATTCTACGAAGATCTTTATCGGTCAGACCGCATGACAAAATATGTTGTTCCCTTTGTCATCGGTATGTTACTTGCCCGAGATTCGATCGTCGGTATCTCAATACCTATTTCAATATCGTTACCGGCAAGTCTCTTTACTCGTTTCGTAATACATCATCTCAAAACTAACTCATTAGTTGCAATGCTTGCAAGGCTTATGTGATGTGCATTACCGAGAGGCCCCAGAGATACCTCTGCGACAATCGGAGTGACAAATCCTAATCTCGAAATACGCCAACCCAACATGTACCTTCGGAGACACCTGTAGAGCTCCTTTATAATCACCCAGTTATGTTGTGACATTTGGTAGCACACAAAGTGTTCCTCCGGCAAACGGGAGTTGCATAATCTCATAGTCATAGGAATATGTATAAGTCATGAAGAAAGCAATAGCAACATACTAAACGATCGGGCGCTAAGCTAATGGAATGGGTCATGTCAATCACATCATTCTCCTAATGATGTGATCCCGTTAATCAAATAACAACACATGTCTATGGTCAGGAAACATAACCATCTTTGATCAATGAGCTAGTCAAGTAGAGGCATACTAGTGACACTCTGTTTGTCTATGTATTCACACAAGTATTATGTTTCTGGTTAATACAATTCTAGCATGAATAATAAACATTTGTCATGATATAAGGAAATAAATAATAACTTTATTATTGCCTCTAGGGCATATTTCCTTCAGTCTCCCACTTGCACTAGAGTCAATAATCTAGATTACAAAGTAATGATTCTAACACCCATGGAGTCTTGGTGCTGATCATGTTTTGCTCGTGGAAGAGGCTTAGTCAACGGGTCTGCAACATTCAGATCCGTATGTATCTTGCAAATCTCTATGTCTCCCACCTGGACTAGATCCCAGATGGAATTGAAGCGTCTCTTGATGTGCTTGGTTCTCTTGTGAAATCTGGATTCCTTCGCCAAGGCAATTGCACCAGTATTGTCACAAAAGATTTTCATTGGACCCGATGTACTAGGTATGACACGTAGATCGGATATGAACTCCTTCATCCAGACTCCTTCGTTTGCTACTTCCGAAGCAGCTATGTACTCTGCTTCACATGTAGATCCCGCCACAACGCTTTGTTTAGAACTGCACCAACTGACAACTCCACCGTTTAATGTAAACACGTATCCGGTTTGCGATTAAGAATTGTCTGGATCAGTGTCAAAGCTTGCATCAACGTAACCATTTACGATGAGCTCTTTGTCACCTCCATATACGAGAAACATATCCTTAGTCCTTTTCAGGTACTTCAGGATGTTCTTGACTGCTGTCCAGTGATCCACTCCTGGATTACTTTGGTACCTCCCTGCTAGACTTATAGAAAGGCACACATCAGGTATGGTACATGATAGAGCCTATGGCTGAAGCATAGGGAACATCTTTCATTTTCTCTCTATCTTCTGTAGTGGTCGGGCATTCAATCTTACTCAACTTCACACCTTGTAACACGGGCAAGAATCCTTTCTTTGCCTGATCCATTTTGAACTTCTTCAAAACTTTGTCAAGGTATGTGCTTTGTGAAAGTCCAATTAAGCGTCTTGATCTATCTCTATAGATCTTAATGCCCAATATGTAAGCAGCTTCATCGAGGTCTTTCACTGAAAAACTCTTATTCAAGTATCCCTTTATGCTATCCAGAAATTCTATATCATTTCGGATCAGTAATATGTCATCCACATATAATATCAGAAATGCTACAGAGTTCCCACTCACTTTCTTGTAAATACAGGCTTCTCCAAAAGTCTGTATAAAACCAAATGCTTTGATCACATTATCAAAGCGTTTATTCCAACTCCGAGAGGCTTGCACCAGTCCATAAATGGATCGCTGGAGCTTGCACACTTTGTTAGCTCCCTTTGGATCGATAAAACCTTCCGGTTGCATCATATACAACTCTTCTTCCAGAAATACATTCAGGAATGCAGTTTTGACATCCATCTGCCAAATTTCATAATCATAAAATGTGGCAATTTCTAACATGATTCGGACAGACTTGAGCATCGCTACGGGTGAGAAGGTCTCATCGTAGTCAATCCCTTGAACTTGTCGAAAACCTTTTGTGACAAGTCGAGCTTTGTAGACAGTAACATTACCGTCAGCGTCAATGTTCTTCTTAAAGATCCATTTATTCTCAATTGCTTGATGATCATCAGGCAAGTCAACCAAAGTCCACACTTTTTTCTCATACATGGATCCCATCTCAGATTTCATGGCTTCAAGCCATTTTGCGGAATCTGGGCTAACCATTGCTTCTTCATAGTTTGTAGGTTCATCATGATCTAGTAGCATGACTTCCAGAACAGGATTACCGTACCACTCTGGTGCGAATCTTAATCTGGTTGACCTACGAGGTTCAGTAACAACTTGATTTGAAGTTTCATGATCATCATCATTAATTTCCTCACTAATTGGTGTAGGTGTCACAGAAACTGGTTTGTATGATAAACTACTTTCCAACAAGGAGCAGGTACAATTACCTCATCAAGTTCTACTTTCCTCCCACTCACTTCTTTCGAGAGAAACTCCTTCTCTAGAAAGTTTCCGAATTTAGCAACAAAAGTCTTGCCTTCGGATCCGTGATAGAAGGTGTATCCAATAGTCTCCTTTGGATATCCTATGAAGACACATTTATCCGATTTGGGTTCGAGCTTATCAGGTTGAAGCTTTTTCACATAAGCATCGAAGTCCCAAACTTTCAGAAACGACAACTTTGGTTTCTTGCCAAACCACAGTTCATAAGGCGTCGTCTCAACGGATTTCAATGGTGCCCTATTTAACGTGAATGCGGCCATCTCTAAAGCATAACCCCAAAATGATAGCGGTATATCAGTAAGAGACATCATAGATCACACCATATCTAGTAAAGTACGATTACGACGTTCGGACACACCATTACGTTATGGTGTTCTGGGTGGCATGATTTGCGAAACTATTCCGCATTGTTTCAAATGTACACCAAACTCGTAACTCAAATATTCTCCTCCACGATCAGATCGTAGAATATTATTTTCTTGTTACGATGATTTTCAACTTCACTCTAAAATTCTTTGAACTTTTCAAATTTTTCAGACTTATGTTTCATTAAGTAGATATACCCATATCTGCTTAAGTCATCTGTGAAGGTGACAAAATAACGATATCCTCCACGAGCCTCAACATTCGTCGGACCACATACATTTGTATGTATGATTTCCAACAAATCGGTTGCTCTCTCCATAGTTCCGGAGAACGGCGTTTTAGTCATCTTGCCCATGAGGCACGGTTCGCAAGTACCAAGTGATTCATAATCAAGTGGTTCCAAAAGTCCATCAGTATGGAGTTTCTTCATGCGCTTTACACCGATATGACCTAAACAGCAGTGCCACAAATAATTTGCACTATCATTATCAACTCTGCATCTTTTGGCTTCAACATTATGAATATGTGTATCACTACTATCGAGATTCAACAAAAATGGACCATTCTTCAAGGGTGCATGACCATAAAAGATATTACTCATATAAATAGAACAACCATTATTCTCTGATTTAAATGAATAACCGTCTCGCATCAAACAAGATCCAGATATAATGTCCATGCTCAACGCTGGCACCAAATAACAATTATTTAGGTCTAAAACTAATCCCTAAGGTAGATGTAGAGGTAGCGTGCCGACCGCGATCACATCGACTTTGGAACCATTTCCCACACGCATCGCCATCTCGTCCTTTGCCAATCTTTGCTTAATCCGTAGTCCCTGTTTCGAGTTGCAAATATTAGCAACAGAACCACTATCAAATACCCAGGTGCTACTGCGAGCATTAGTAAGGTACACATCAATAACATGTATATCACATATACCTTTGTTCACCTTGCCATCCTTTTTATCCGCCAAATACTTGGGGCAGTTCCGCTTCCAGTGACTAGTCTGCTTGCAATAGAAGCACTCAGTTTCAGGCTTAGGTCCATACTTGGGTTTCTTCTCCTAAGCAGCAACTTGCTTGTTGTTCTTCTTGAAGTTCCCCTTCTTCTTTCCCGTGCCCTTTTTCTTGAAACTAGTGGTCTTGTTGACCATCAACACTTGATGCTCCTTCTTGATTTCTACCTCCGCAGCTTTAAGCATTGCGAAGAGCTCGGGAATAGTCTTTTCCATCCCTTGCATATTATAGTTCATCACAAAGCTCTTGTAGCTTGGTGGCAGTGATTGGAGAATTCTGTCAATGGCGCTATCATCCAGAAGATTAACTCCCAGCTGAATCAAGTGATTATTATACCCAGACATTTTGAGTATATGCTCACTGACAAAACTATTCTCCTCCATCTTGCAGCTATAGAACTTATTGGAGACTTCATATCTCTCAATCCGGGCATTTGCTTGAAATATTAACTTCAACTCCTGGAACATCTCATATGCTCCATGACGTTCAAAACGTTGTTGAAGACCCGGTTCTAAGCCATAAAGCATGGCACACTGAACTATCGAGTATTCATCAGCTTTGCTCTGCCAGACGTTCATAACATCTGGTGTTGCTCCAGCAGCAGGCCTGGCACCTAGCGGTGCTTCCATGACGTAATTCTTCTATGCAGCAATGAGGATATTCCTCAAGTTATGGACCCAGTCCGTGTAATTGCTACCATCGTATTTCAACTTTGCTTTCTCAAGGAACGCATTAAAATTCAACGGAACAACAGCACGGGCCATCTATCTACAATCAAACATAGACAAGAAAGATACTATCAGGTACTAAGTTCATGATAAATTTAAGTTCAATTAATCATATTACTAAAGAACTCCCACTTAGATAGACATCCCTCTAATCCTCTAAGTGATCACATGATCCATATCAACTACACCATGTCCGATCATCACGTGAGATGGATTAGTTTCAACGGTGAACATCAATATGTTGATCATATCTACTATATGATTCACGCTCGAACTTTCGGTCTCCGTGTTCCGAGGCCATATTTGTTATATGCTAGGCTCGTCAAGTTTAACCTGAGTATTCCGCGTGTGCAACTGTTTTGCACCCGTTGTATTTGAACGTAGAGCCTATCACACCCGATCATCATGTGGTGTCTCAGCACGAAGAACTTTCGCAACGGTGCATACTCAGGGAGAACACTTATACTTTGATAATTTAGTGAGGGATCATCTTATAATACTACCGTTAATCAAAGCAAGATAAGATGCATAAAAGATAAACATCACATGCAATCAATATAAGTGATATGATATGGCCATCATCATCTTGTGCTTGTGATCTCCATCTCCAAAGCAACGTCATGATCACCATCATCACCGGTGTGACACCTTTGATCTCCATCGTAGCATCGTTGTCGTCTCGCCAATCTTATGCTTCTACGACTATCGCTACCCCTTAGTGATAAAGTAAAGCATTACACGGCGATTGCATTGCATACAATAAAGCGACAACCATATGGCTCCTGCCAGTTGCCGATAACTCGGTTACAAAACATGATCATCTCATACAATAAAATTTATCATCATGTCTTGACCATATCACATCACAACATGCCCTACAAAAACAAGTTAGACGTCCTCTACTTTTGTTGTTGCAAGTTTTACGTGGCTGCTACGGGCTTTAGCAAGAACCGTTCTTACCTACGCATCAAAACCACAACGATAGTTTGTCAAGTTGGTGCTGTTTTAACCTTCGCAAGGACCGGGCATAGCCACACTCGGTTCAACTAAAGTTGGAGAAACTGACACCCACCAGCCACCTGTGTGCAAAGCACGTCGGTAGAACCAGTCTCGCGTAAGCGTACGTGTAATGTCGGTATGGGCCGCTTCATCCAACAATACCGCCGAACCAAAGTACGACATGCTGGTAAGCAGTATGACTTATATCGCCCACAACTCACTTGTGTTCTACTCGTGCATATAACATCAACGCATAAAACCAGGCTCGGATGCCACTGTTGGGGAACGTAGTAATTTCAAAAAAAATCCTACGCACACGCAAGATCATGGTGATGCATAGCAACGAGAGGGGAGAGTGTTGTCCATGTACCCTCGTAGACCGAAAGCGGAAGCGTTAAAACAACGCGGTTGATGTAGTCGTACGTCTTCACGGCCCGACCGATCAAGCACCAAAACTACGGCACCTCCGAGTTCTAGCACACGTTCAGCTCGATGACGATCTCCAGACTCCGATCCAGCAAAGTGTCTAGGAAGAGTTCCGTCAGCACAACGGCGTGGTGACGATCTTGATGTTCTACCGTCGCAGGGCTTCGCCTAAGCACCGCTATGATATGACCGAGGTGGAATATGGTGGAAGGGGGCACCGCACACGGCTAAGGAACGATCACGAAGATCAACTTGTGTGTCTTGGGGTGGCCCCTTGCCCCCGTATATAAAGGAGGGAGGGGGGAGGTGCGGCCGGCCCCTAGGGGTGCGCCTCGAGAAGTCCTACTCCCACCGGGAGTAGGACTCCTCCCTCTTGCCTTGTTGGACAAGGAAAGGGGAAGGGGGAAAGAGGAAAGGGGGGCGCCCCCCCCCTTCCTTGTCCTATTCGGACTAGGGGGAGGGGGCGCGTGGCCTGCCCTGGCCGGCCCTCCTCTTCTCCCTTAGGGCCCATGTAGGCCCATTAACCCCCCGGGGGGTTTCGGTAACCCCCGGTACTCTGGTAAATTCCCGATTTCACCCGGAACGATTCTGATATCCAAATATAGTCTTCCAATATATCAATCTTTATGTCTCGACCATTTCGAGACTCCTCGTCATGTCCGTGATCACATCCGGGACTCCGAACAACCTTCAGTACATCAAAACATATAAACTCATAATGAAACTATCATCATAACGTTAAGCGTGCGGACCCTACGGGTTCGAGAACAATGTAGACATGACCGAGACACATCTCCGGTCAATAACCAATAACGGAACCTGGATGCTCATATTGGCTCCCACATATTCTACGAAGATCTTTATCGGTTAGACCGCATAACAAAATACGTTGTTCCCTTTGTCATCGGTATGTTACTTGCCCGAGATTCGATCGTCGGTATCTCAATACCTAGTTCAATCTCGTTACCGGCAAGTCTCTTTACTCATTCCGTAATACATCATCTCAGAACTAACTCATTAGTTGCATGCTTGCAAGGCTTATGTGATGTGCATTACCGAGAGGGCCCAGAGATACCTCTCCGATAATCAGAGTGACAAATCCTAATCTCGAAATACGCCAACCCAACATGTACCTTCGGAGACACTTGTAGAGCTCCTTTATAATCACCCAGTTACGTTGTGACGTTTGGTAGCACACAAAGTGTTCCTCCGGCAAATGGGAGTTGCATAATCTCATAGTCATAGGAACATGTATAAGTCATGAAGAAAGCAATAGCAACATACTAAACGATCGGGTGCTAAGCTAATGGAATGGGTCATGTCAATCACATCATTCTCCTAATGATGTGATCCCGTTAATCAAATGACAACACATGTCTATGGTTAGGAAACATAACCATCTCTGATCAACGAGCTAGTCAAGTAGAGGCATACTAGTGACACTCTGTTTCTCTATGTATTCACACAAGTATTATGTTTCCGGTTAATACAATTCTAGCATGAATAATAAACATTTATCATGATATAAGGAAATAAATAATAACTTTATTATTGCCTCTAGGGAATATTTCCTTCAGTGACCAACACTCAAACGGTTTACTAGATTCAATAATATAGTTCACATCGCTATGTGATTAACACTTGCTTGTGAGAGAAATTTAATCAATGGGTCTGCCACATTCAGAGCCATATGTATTTTGCAAATTTTCTATGTCTACAATGCTCTGCATGGAGCTACTCTAGCTAATTTCTCCCACTTTCAATATGTATCTAGATCGAGACTCAGAGTCATCTAGATTGGTATCAAAGCTTGTATCGCGTAACTCTTTACGAAGTACTCTTTATCACCTCCATAACCAAGAAATATTTCCTTAGTCCTCTAAGGATAATTTTGACCGCTGTCCAGTGATCTACTCCAAGATCACTATTGTACTCCCTTTACAAAATCATGCTAAGGTATACAATAGGTCTGGTACACAGCATAGCATGCTTTATAGAACCTATGACTGAGGCATAGGGAATGACTTTTCATTCTCTTTCTATTTTATGCCGTGGTCAGTTTTGAGTCTTCACACCTTGCAACACAGGCAAGAACTCCTTCTTTGACTATTCCATTTTGAACTACTTCAAAAACTTGTCAAGGTATGTACTCATTGAAAAAAATTATCAAGCATCTTGATCTATATCTATAGATCTTGATGCTCAATATGTAAGCAGCTTTACCGAGGTCATTCTTTGAAAAACTCCTTTCAAACACTCCTTTTTGCTTTCCAGAAAATTCTACATCATTTCTGATCAACAATATGTCATTCACATATACTTATCAGAAAGGCTGTAGTGCTGCCAATCACTTTCTTGTAAATACAGGCTTCACCAAAAGTCTGTATAAAACCATATGCTTTGATCACCTTATCAAAGTGTATATTCCAACTCTGAAATGCTTGCACCAGTCCATAGATGGATCGTTGGAGCTTGCACACTTTGTTAGCACCTTTAGGATTGAAAAAATCTTCTTGTTGCATCATATACAACTCTTCTTTAAGAAATCCATTAAGGACTGTAGTTTTGACATCCATTTTCCAGATTTCATAAAATGTGGCAGTTGCTAACATGATTAGGACAGACTTGAGCATCGCTACGAGTGAGAAAATCTTATCATAATCAACACCTTGAACTTGTCAAAAACTATGCGACAATTCAAGCTTTGTAGATAGTAACACTACTATCACCATCCGTCTTCCTCTTGAAGATCCATTTTTCTCAATGGCTCGCCGATCATCGGGCAAGTCAATCAAAGACCATACTTTGTTCTCGTAGATGGATCCCATCTCAGATTTCATGGCCTCAAGCAATTTTGCGGAATCTGGGCTCATCATCGCTTCCTCATAGTTCATAGGTTCGTCATGGTCTAGTAACATGAATTTCAGAACAGGATTACCGTACCACTCTGGTGTGGACCGTACTCTAGTTGACCTACGAGGTTCGGTAGTAACTTGATCTGAAGTTTCATGATCATCATCATTAGCTTCCTCACTAATTGGTGTAGGAATCACTGGAACTGATTTCTGTGATGAACTACTTTCCAGTTCAGGAGAAGGTACAATTACCTCATCAAGTTATACATTCCTCCCATTCACTTCTTTCAAGAGAAACTCCTTCTCTAGAAAGGATCCATTCTTAACAACAAATATTTTGCCTTCGGATCTATGATAGAAGGTGTATACAACAGTCTCCTTTGGGTATCCTATGAAGACGCACTTCTCCGATTTGGGTTCGAGCTTATTAGGCTGAAGTTTTTTCACATAAGCATCGCAACCCCAAACTTTAAGAAACGACAGCTTAGGTTTCTTGCCAAACCACAGTTCATACGGTGTCGTCTCAACGGATTAGATGGTGCCCTATTTAACATGAATGCAATTGTCTCTAATGCATAACCCCAAAATGATAGTGGTAAATCGGTAAGAGATATCATAGATCGCACCATATCTAATAAAGTACGGTCACGTTCAGACACACCATTACACTGTGGTGTTCCAGGTGGCGTGAGTTGCGAAACTATTCCACATTGTTTCAAATGAAGACCAAACTCATAACTTAAATATTCACTTACACGATCAGATCGTAGAAACTTTAGTTTCTTGTTACGGTGATTTTCTACTTCACTATGAAATTCTTTGAACTTTTCAAATGTTTCAGACTTATGTCTCATTAAGTAGATATACCTATATCTGCTCAAATCATCTGTGAAGGTCAGAAAACAATGATACCCACCGCGAGCCTCAACACTCATCGGACCGTATACATCAGTATGTATTATTTCCAATAAGTCAGTTGCTCACTCCAGAGAACGGAGTCTTAGTCATCTTGCCCATGAGGCATGGTTCGCAAGCATCAAGTGATTTATAATCAAGTGATTCCAAAGCCCGTCAGCATGGAGTTTTTTCATGCACTTTACACCAATATGACCTAAACGGCAGTGCCACAAATAAGTTGCACTATCATTATTAACTTTGCATCTTGCGGCTTCAATATTATGAATATGTGTATCACTACGATCGAGATTAAATAAACCATACATTGGGTGTATGACCATAGAAGGTTTTATTCATGTAAATAGAACACCAATTATTCTTTGACTTAAATGAATAACCATATCGCAGTAAACATGATCCAATCATATTCATGCTCAACGCAACACCAAATAACATTTATTTTAGGTTCAACACTAATCCCGAAGGTAAAGAGAGTGTGTGATGGTGATCTTATCAACCTTGGAATCACTCCCAACACATATCGTCACCTCGCCGTTAACTAGTCTCTGTTTATTTTGCAACTCCTGTTTCGAGTTACTACTCTTAGCAACTGAACCAGTATCAAATGCCGAGGGGTTCCTATAAACACTAGTAAAGTACACATCAATAACATGTATAGCAAATATAACTTTGTTCACTTTTCCATCCTTCTTATCCGCCAAGTATTTGGGGCAGTTCTGCTTCCAGTGACCATTTCCTTTGTAGTAGAAGCACTCAGTTTCAGGCTTGGGTCTAGCTTTTGGCTTCTTCATGGGAGTGGCAACTTTCTTGTCATTCTTTCTTTCCCTTTGCCCTTTTACTTGAAACTAGTGGTCTTGTCAACCGTCAACACTTAATGCTTTTCTTGATTTATACCTTCGTCGATTTCAGCATCGCGAAGAGCTCAGGGAATCGTTTTCGTCACCCATTTCATATTATAGTTCATCACAAAGTTCTAGTAACTTGGTGGCGGTGACTAGAGAACTCTGTCAATCACTATCTTATCTGGAAGATTAACTCCCACTTGATTCAAGCGATTGTAGTACTCAGACATTCTGAGTACATGCTCACTGGTTGAGCTATTCTCCTCCATCTTGTAGGCATAATACTTGTTAGAGGTCTCATACCTCTCGACTCGGGCATGAGTCTGAAATACCAATTTCAACTCTTGGAACATCTCATATGCTCCGTGGCGTTTCAAAACATTTTTTAAGTCCCGGTTCTAAGCCGTAAAATATGGTGCACTAAACTATCAAGTAGTCATCATATCGAGCTTGTCAAACGTTCATAATGTCTGCATCTGCTCCTCCAATAGTTCTGTCACCTAGTGGTGCATCAAGGACATAATTCTTCTGTGCAACAATGAGGATAATCCTCATATCACAGACCTAGTCCGCATCATTGCTACTATCATCTTTCAACTTAGTTTTCTCTAGGAACATATCATAAATAAAACGGGGAAGCTATACGCGAGTTGTTGATCTACAACATAGATATGCAAATACTATCAGGACTAAGTTCATGATCAATTTAAGTTCAATTAATCATATTACATAATAACTCCCACTTAGATAGACATCCCTCAAGTCGTCTAAATGATCACATGATCCATATCAACTAAACTATGTACGATCATCACGTGAGATGGAGTAGTTTCCAATGGTGAACATCACTATGTTGATCATATCTACTATATGATTCACGTTCGACCTTTCGGTCTCAGTGTTCCGAGGCCATATCTGCATATGCTAGGCTCGTCAAGTTTAACTCGAGTATTCTGCATGTGCAAAACTGGCTTGCACCCGTTGTATGCGAACATAGAGCTTATCACACCCGATCATCACGTGGTCTCTCGGCACGACGAACTGTAGCAACGGTGCATACTCAGGGAGAACACTTATACCTTGAAATTTAGTGAGGGATCATCTTATAATGCTACCGTCGTACTAAATAAGTAAGATGCACAAAAGATAAACATCACATGCAATCAAAATATGTGACATGATATGGCCATCATCATCTTGTGCCTTTGATCTCCATCTCCAAAGCACCGGCATGATCTCCATCGTCACCGGCTTGACACCTTGATCTCCATCGTAGCATCGTTGTCGTCTTTACAACTATTGCTTCTACGACTATCGCTACCTCTTAGTGATAAAGTAAGGCAATTACATGGCGATTGCATTTGATACAATAAAGCGATAACCATAAGGCTCCTGCCAGTTGCCGATAACTTTTACAAAACATGATCATTTCATACAACAATTTATATATCATCACGTCTTGACCATATCACATCACAGCATGCCCTGCAAAAACAAGTTAGACGTCCTCTACTTTGTTGTTGCAAGTTTTATGTGGCTGTTACGGGCTTCTAGCAAGAACCGTTCTTACCTACGCATCAAAACCACAACGATTTTTCGTCAAGTGTGTTGTTTTAACCTTCAACAAGGATCGGGCGTAGTCAAACTCGATTCAACTAAAGTTGGAGAAACAGACACCCGCCAACCACCTGTGTGCGAAGCACGTCGGTAGAACCAGTCTCATGAACGCGGTCATGTAATGTCGGTCCATGCCTCTTCATCCAACAATACCGCCGAGTCAAAGTAAGACGATGTTGGTAAGCAGTATGACTATTACCGCCCACAACTCTTTGTGTTCTACTCATGCATATAACATCTATGCATAGACCTGGCTCGTATGCCACTGTAGGGGAACGTAGTATTTCAAAAAAATTCCTACCATCACGCAAGATCTATCTAGGAGAAGCATAGCAACGAGCGGGGAGAGTGTGCCCACGTACCCTCGTAGACCGAAATCTGAAGCGTTTAGTAATGCGGTTCATGTGGTCGAATGTCTTTGCGATACAACTGATCCTAGCACCGAACGTACGACACCTCCGTGTTCAGCACATGTTCAGCTCGATGATGTCCTTCGAGTTATTGATCCAGTTGAGGACGAGGGAGAGTTCCGTCAGCACGACCGCATGGCAATGGTGATGATGATGTTACCAGCGCAGGGCTTCGCCTAACCACTACGACGATATGACCGAGGTGTGTAACTATGCAGGGGGGCACCGCACACGGCTCAGAGAAGACTTGGTGTCCCTTTGGGGTGCCCCCCTCCCACGTATATGAAGGAGGGAGGGAGAGAGGCCGGCCCCCTAGGGGCGCGCCTAGAGTATGGATACTAGGACTTCCAAGTCCTAGTAGGAACCCCTTTCCCTCTTCGGAGTAGGAGAGAAGGAAAAAGGTAGAGAGAGAGAGAGAGAGAGAGAGAGAGAGAGAGAGAGTAGGAAAAGGCAAGGGGGCGCCGCCCCCTTCCCCTAGTCCAATTCGGACCCATGGAGGGGGCACGTGCCACCTCCCCTTCGCTTGCCTCCTCTTTTCCCGTATGGCCCAATAAGGCTCATTACTTCTCCTAGTGAATTCCCGTAACTCCCCGGTACTCCGAAAAACACCCGAATCACTCGGAACCTTTCCGATGTCCGAATATAGCCTTCCAATATATGAATCTTTACCTCTCGACCATTTCAGGACTCCTCGTCATGTACGTGATCTCATCCGAGACTCCGAACAAACTTCGGTCATCAAATCACTTAACTCATAATAAATATCGTCACCGAACGTTAACCGTGTGGACCCTACAGTTTCGAGAACTATGTAGACATTACCGATACACATCTCCGGTAAATAACCAATAGCGGAACCTGGATGCTCATATTGGCTCCTACATATTCTACGAAGATCTTTATCGGTCAAACCGCATAACAACATACGTCACTCCCTTTGTCATCGGTATCCTACTTGCCCGAGATTCGATCGTCGGTATCATCATACTAGTTCAATCTCGTTACCGGCAAGTCTCTTTACTCATTCCGTAATGCATCATCCCGCAACTAACTCATTAGTCACATTGCTTGCAAGGCTTATAGTGATGTGCATTACCGAGAGGGCCCAGAGATACCTCTCCGATACTTGGAGTGACAAATCCTAATCTCGATCTATGCCAACCCAACAAACTCCTTCGAAGACACCTGTAGAGCATCTTTATAATCACCCAGTTACGTTGTGACGTTTGATAGCACACAAGGTGTTCCTCCGGTATTCGGGAGTTGCATAATCTCATAGTCAGAGGAATATGTATAAGTCATGAAGAAAGCAATAGCAATAAAACTTAACAATAATTATGCTAAGCTAACGGATGGGTCTTGTCCGTCACATCTTTCTCTAATGATGTGACCCCATTCATCAAATGACAACACATGTCTATGATTAGGAAACTTAACCATCACTATAAGCCTTGTCAAGTAGAGGCATACTAGGGACACTCTGTTTGTCTATGTATTCACACATGTACTAAGTTTCCCGTCAATAAAATTATAGCATGAATAATAAACATTTATCATGATATAAGGAAATATAAATAACAACTTTATTATTGCCTCTAGGGCATATTTCCTTCAGATCATAACCTTGAATATGGTCATAACTATGCAATTTTCTATCAATTGCCCAAAAGCAATTTGTTCACCCACCGTATGCTTTGTGTTTGAGAGAGAAGCCTCTAGTGAAAACTATGGCCCCCGGGTATACTTTTATCATATATAAAATCCAAAAATACCTTGCTGAAATTTCATTTCCTTTATTTTATTTAGCAATTTAATTTATCTATCTACCACTACGAGATCTGATCCTTGCAAATAACCGCCGAGGGGATTGACAACCCCCTTGTTCGCGTTGGGTGCAAGTATTTGCTTTTGTGTGTATAGGTGCTGCTAACGAGGTTCAATGTGGTTCTCCTACTGGATTGATAACCTAGGTTCTTAACTAAGAGAAATACTTATCTCTACTATACTGCATCATCCTCTCCTGGTCGAGGAAATCTCAACGCAGCTCACAAGTAGCAGGGAGAATTTCTGACGCCATTGCCCGGGAGACATCACCAAAACCTATCAAGTACCTTCCCATAAACTATCATCTAGCTGCTCTTACTTTTATTTTCCTTTCTAGTTGCTAGTTGCCTCTCGTTTTCATCTCCCCACTTCTAAAACAATTTTACATAAACACAAAAATATTTTTATTTGCCTTGTTTGCTTGGTTTGTCGCTATGTCTCGAGAAATTACTATGGTAGTTCTTACCATAGAAGTTTGGCGGAAATTGAGAATACCACTAAGAATTTTATATTTACGCAACATGAGCACAACAAATTCTTTATTGAAGAAGTTAAAGAACACTCTACTTTATTGGATGCTATTGGTAAGCAACATGATGAAGTTAATAAAGAAGTCGCCAATCTTTAATCCCAGCTTGCTCTTACAGAAAATCTGTTAGGAAAAATCTCCGATAAGCAGACCATACTAGTGAATAAAATGGCCGCTAAACCGGAGTCGTTTTCGCACAATAATCATGATGAAGAGATTAAAATTATTGGTATTTCACCCATTGAATCTTTATTTAGTAATATAAAACTTTATGAAAAGAGGACTGAAGATGAGTCAACTTTAGCTAGAGGGCGTCCCAATTGTTCGGAAGGTGATGATTCTAATGAAAACTTTGATAAAAGTGGGTTTGGAGAGGTCAAAACTTTAGCTAGTGACATGCCCGCTACTTTAGATTTCAAGGATTTTAATTATGATGCAAATAAACAAACGAGGCCCAACAATAGTGGAAAATAAACGACAATGGAACATGTATTTGGCGAAACCTCCATACTACAATATCAAACATGAATTGAAATTAACAATCTAGCAAAAAAAACATGGCAGATGCAATCTTGGTCATTTTTCCTTTTGTGGCATCCCCTAAAAGTAAAAAAAATGGTGTTCGTATTTTACCAGAGATACACTGAGCTGGGGCAATTCGGTCTAAAATAAAATATCATGTTCGGAAGGCAAGAAATTTGGTTTCTTTCAACATACATGGTCTGCTGAACTAAACTTCGTTTCAGCGGGCTTTGGCAAAAATCTGTAACTGCAAACATCGCTGGTTTAAAAAAGGGCGACATCGTGGTCAGATCCCGCTGGATTTTCATGGTCACAGACCGTTAGCTTGACAAGTGACAAGTGGAATCAAATCTTCAGAACACAAGTATGCCAAGTAATCAGCAGTGATTCACATCAAAATTGCATAATATCCTCACCTGCTACTGGCTCCTCCCCACAACCGCCGCCACCGCCGCCGCTATGGCCATCTTCTGGATCTCGGCCAGCGGCAGCGACCTTGTGGCGGCTGCTCCGCCTCCTTGTCTCTATATATAACTTGACCAGCGGTTGAAACTGAAGGAGCCCTCGATCTGGAGCCTGACGCCTTGAGGAACATGGCCTCCTCCTTCGCCGCCGAGACAAGGGCCGAGTCCTGCTTGAAGGTGCTCAAGTTTGGGAACAAGGTTGCATCTGGATGAAACGGCGGCCCAGTTCCGGTTTGTGTTAGGATTGTGAAGTGAAAACAATTGAACCATATTGCCATTTTGAATGTTAATTAATAATCTTACAAAATAGGTGAAACCTGGTATACAAAATATTGCCCAAGAAGTGCGTGAAAACTTAGTCCGGTCTCCTCCTCTCCGGCTCTCCAATCGAACCTACCCCGAATTCCATGCGTAGTGCATCACGTACGCGATTCATACGCATAACGCAAGGAGCTGGCTGATGGCGCAATCACAGTTCATACTTCATACCATATACCGACTTGCCCCATTCGTCTCCCCATTAATCAACTTACCATTTTACTCGTACGCCAACTCCCCTATTAATACTGCATAGCAGCAGCAACGTAACACACCATTGGCAACCAACCCCGCAGTTGAGTTGAGTCAGCACACAATGCCTGGGACGACGGCATCCCGCGCTCTCCTGCTCGCTGGCGTCGTCCTGACGGCGCACATGTTCTTGTGCACGGCGTACGTCGGCGGCGATGGGTTTAGCGTGGAGTTCATCCACCGTGACTCCGTCAAGTCCCCGTACCATGACCCGTCGCTCACCGCGCACACCCGCGTGCTCGAGGCCGCGCGCCGGTCCTCATCGCGCGCCGCTGCGCTCTCGCGCTCCTACGCCCGCGCCGACGCACCATCAGCCGACGGCGCCGTGTCCGAGCTCACCTCCAGGCCCTTCGAGTACCTGATGGCCGTGAACGTGGGCACGCCGCCCACCCGCATGCTCGCCATCGCCGACACCGGCAGCGACCTCATCTGGCTTAATTGCAGCAACGGAGACGGCGCTCCTGGTCTGGCGGCCGCCCGTCACGCCCACGCGCCCGCTCCCGCTCGCGTCCCCGCGCCCGCGTCCGCGCCGCCGCCGGGCGTCCAGTTCAACTCCTCCAATTCGACGACGTTCGCTCTCGTGAGCTGCGGCACCGGCGCATGCCAGGCGCTCCCCGATGCCTCCTGCCCCGATTCCAAGTGCAGGTATCTCTACTCCTACGGCGACGGCTCCCAGACAAGCGGCCTCCTCTCCACGGAGACCTTCACCTTCGCCGACGACCAAGGCACCCGCGGCGATGGGAAGATACGTGTGGCCAACGTCAACTTCGGGTGCTCCACGACCATGATCGGCTCGTTCATCGGGGACGGCCTCGTCGGGCTCGGCGGCGGCGACCTCTCCCTCGTCAATCAGTTAGGCGCAGGCACATCGCTCGGCCGGAGGTTCTCCTACTGCCTCGTGCCCTACTCCATCAACGCCTCCACCGTGCTCAACTTCGGCCCCCGTGCCACCGTGACGGAGCCGGGCGCGGCGACGACGCCGCTGATCCCATCTGAAGTGAAGGCCTACTACACCGTCGATCTCCAGTCCGTCAAGATCGGGAACAAGACCTTAGCGGCGCCGCAGCAGTCCACCGTCATCGTCGACTCCGGCACGACGCTTACGTACCTCGCGAACGAGCTTGTGGACCCATTGGTGGAAGAGCTGACACGGAGGGTCAAGCTCCCGCCGGCGAAGTCGCCGGAAGATCTCCTGCCACTGTGCTTCGACGTGAGCGGGGTACGGGAAGGGCAGGTGGCGGCGATGATCCCTGATGTGACGCTGGGGCTGGGCGGCGGCGCGACGGTCACGCTGAAGGCGGAGAACACGTTCTTGGAGGTGCAGGAGGGGACTCTGTGCTTGGCGGTGGCGGCGCCGTCTGATCAGTTTCATCCTGTGTCCATCATCGGGAATATCGCGCAGCAGAACATGCACGTCGGCTATGACCTCGACAAGGGCACCGTCACCTTCGCCGCAGCAGACTGCGCCAAGTCCTCCGGCTCTCTGTATATCTGATCAGCATTACTAGTTGACATATTTGCCTGCGGTCGCATGCATCTGCAAAATATATAAAACATTACGAGAAATGAGATTCTATCATGCACGGGAATATACTGTTCATCGTTACTATGAGATTTGTCATGTTTCGAAGTGTTACATCAGATTTTTTCTCTCGTTCCAAAGCGAATCATAATGTATCGTTCTGTATCATCATACTAATCTGAAGCCAATGCATTATTTTTGTAACAATGAAACATGATGTACACATTGAAATAAGAAAAGAAAAGAAACCTTATGAGACAAAAAAGTTTTAAGAATAAGTAAAGAAAATAGCGTGAATCTCAAACCAATCATGGAGGATCCATACACAGGAGACATAGAAAAAGCACTCTCAAAACATTATTCTATATCTATACCTACTAATAAAGCAAGGTGTGTTTGTTCAACTTTTCATCCGTTCACCGTCGAAAAGATTTTTTTTCTATCTGAGATGGTACTAAATTTTTGTGCGTCTATCTAGAAAAGAAAAAGAAGGTTAGTCCAGAATTCCGTAATTGGGCCGCGTGCTCTCCGGCCCCACAAAACATTATTCTATATCTATACCTACTAATAAAGTAAGGTGTGTTTGTTCAACTTTTCATCCGTTCACCGTCGAAAAGATTTTTTTTTCTATCTGAGATGGTACTAAATTTTTGTGCGTCTATCTAGAAAAGAAAAAGAAGGTTAGTCCAGAATTCCGTAATTGGGCCGCGTGCTCTCCGGCCCCACAAAATCAGCTCACTTATTATTCCCCACGAAGTTGGAAGACCTTATTTCTTGGCGAATCCTATTTGGCGCTGCAGGCGCCCATTATAGTGCAATATGCAAACGGCGCCTGCAGTAGTTCAAGTTGAGTCGGCTCATTCCATTTTTAGGTTAATAAAACAAGCAAGAGAATTGGGATTCGAACCGATGCCGCACTCGTTCCGATTTCTGAACACTAACCACCACGCCCTCGCTCTTCTAGTGTGCTAAGACAATTTGCTCCTGCATTTTATTTCGTTCATTCTGGTTCGCGAAAGCCCGGTTTTGGGAAGTTTTCAGACGCTTTTATTCGGTATCTCCCCGTTCGCGGTTTAGTTTCCATGTATTTCCCCGTCCGATAAGTATTTCAGACGGAGGGAGTATTTATTTATTTATTTTTTCTTTTTTTTTATCTGTGAAGTAAAAAATTACAAAAATATTCAAAATTTCAATGTTGTTCAGATGTTCAAAAAATTGTAAGAATTCCCAAATTTTATTCCGGTTTTGAAAAATGTTTGAAACTATAAAAAAACCCTGTTTCGAAATTTTCTACACATTCAAAAATTGTTCTCATTTAAAAAAATGTTTGTTTTTCCCAAAATTCTTTGAGATTCTTTTGATGAAATTAAATTTTTAAATGTTCGATATTTTAAATTATGCTTGCTTTAGTGAAATGTTCACAAATCCAAAATAATATTTGCCTCTAAGAAAACATTTTTTAAAATTGTTTTGAATGTTCTAAAAAACTAAAATTCAAAAATATTTGTGTTTTTAAGAAATTTTCATGTTTCCAAAATATTGTTTGTGAATTTAAAAAACAATTAATGTTTCTAAATTTGTTCGTGTTTTCCCCAAAAATATTGGAATTTTCAAGAAAAAAGTATTTGCATTTTTTGAAAATTGTCCGGGATTTAAAAAACTGTTCACATTTTCAAGAATATTCGCAATTTCATATTTTTTTTAATGTTTAAAATATTTAAAAATATTTCTGATCTGATGCCATTATATTTTCTTAAATACTCCGGGCTAGCCATTAGTTAGCGGTGTGTGTTCGTTCTATGCTGGTTGACTATAAATGAAACAAATTGTGGGCACATGTCAATAAAAGAGAATATGTTGTTTGACTTTAATTAGTGTAGAATTATGGGCACTTGAGCACTAAAATTATCAGATGTAATAAAACCTAAAAAAGAAGGGACATTCATGCATGATTATGGTAATAAAATGGGACTTATGCACTGCAATTAATAATCCACATGGTTACGCCGTCGTAGGATAGAGTTGTCGAAGCAAACGTGTCCCGAAGGTCGCCGCGCAGCCACCAAATGAGGAGGCAGGCACAACCCCGAGATGGAGACAGACTCGGAGGAAAAAAGGCATGAGTTGGGTGCTCGCCACCACGCCGACCAACCCCACCACAATCAAGATATCTCGTGTCAAACAAGTCCAGCGAAAAGACCATAACTCCTTGCTCTATCGCCTACTATTGTGGAGACCTTTTTTTATGACACATCAATTATCATTCATGTTGCTTCTCACAAAAAAAAATCTCTCCCGTTGCAACGCACAGGCATATGTGCTAGCACATACATAATCATCCACTCTATTTCACATAGTGCACGGTAACCAACCCGTATACAATGATGTACACTAAACTGTTGATGCAAGCTTTATGTAAACAAGTGGCTTAAGGTTGATTTCTATATTGTTTGAAATAGTGCCCATAAAGATTTTTGGAGACACCTTAAGTACACGCACAACATCCTTATCATGTTGTTGGTTGTATGGCATCATGAAAGGTTTCATTGAATTTGCTGATGTCGTTGATACGTCTCCAACGTATCTATAATTTTTATTGTTTCGTGCTATTATATTATTTGTTTTGGATGTTTTATATGTATTAATATGCTATTTTATATTATTTTTGGGACCAAGCTATTAACCTAGAGCCCAGTGCCAGTTTCTGTTTTTTCCTTGTTTTTGAGTTTCGCGGAAAATGAATATCAAACGACGGAGTCCAAACGGAATAAAACTTTAGCGTTGATTTTTCTTGGACTAGAAGACACCTACGAGACTTGGAGATGAAGTCAGAACACCCACGAGGTGACGGCAAGCCGTAGGGGCACGCCCTGGCTTGTGGTCCCCTCGGGAGTCCACCGACCTACTTCTTCGTCCTATAAATTCACATATATTCCTAAACGCTTAGGGAGAGTCACGAAAATACTTTTCCACCGCCGCAACCTTCTGTTCCCGTGAGATCCCATCTTGGGGCCTTTTCCGGTGATCTGCCGGAGGGGAATTCGATCACGGAGGGCATCTACATCAACCCTATTGCCCTTTCGACGAAGCGTGAGTAGTTTACCTCAGACCTACGGGTCCATAGCTAGTAGCTAGATGACTTCTTCTTTCTCTTTGATTCTCAATACCATGTTCTCCTTGATGTTCTTGGAGATCTATCCGATGTAATCTTCTTTTGCGGTGTGTTTGTCGAGATCCAACGAAATGTGGATTTATGATCAAATTATCTATGAATATTATTTGAATCTTCTCCGAATTCTTATATGCATGATTTGATATCTTTGTATTTCTCTTCGAATTATCGGTTTGGTTTGGCCAACTAGATTGGTATTTCTTACAATGGGAGATGTGCTTAGTTTTGGGTTCAATCTTGAAGTGTCCTCACCCAGTGACAAAGTAGGAGTAGCGAGGCACGTATTTGTATTGTTGCAATCAAGGGTAAAAAGATGGGGTTTTCATCATATTGCTTGAGTTTATCCCTCTACATTATGTCATCTTACTTAAGGCGTTACTCCGTTCTTATGAACTTAATACTCTAGATGCATGCTGGATAGCGGTCGATGTGTGGAGTAATAGTAGTAGATACAAAATCGTTTCGGTCTACTTGACACGAACATGATGCCTATATGCATAATCATTGCCTTGGATATCGTCATAACTTTGCACTTTTCTATCAATTGCTCGACAGCAATTTGTTCACCCACAATATTATTTGCCTTCATGAGAGAAGCCTCTAGTGAAACCTATGGCCCCCGGGTCTATGTTCCATCATACTTGCTTTACGATCTACTATTTTGCAACCTTTTATTTTCATATCTATAAACCCAAAAACCCAAAAAATATTTAGTTAACTTTTATTTTACCTATCTCTATCAGATCTCACATTTGCAATTGACCTTGAAGGGATTGACAACCCCTTTATCGCGCTGGGCACAACTGTTTGATTGTTTGTGCAGGTGCATAGATTGGAGACTTACTTGTACCTCCTACTGGATTGATACCTTGATTCTCTAACTGAGGGAAATACTTATCTATACTTTGCTGCATCACCCTTTCTTCTTCAAGGGAAAAACCAACGCAAGTTCAAGAAGTAGCAGGAAGAATTTCTGGCTCCATCGCCGGGGAGGTCTACATCAAGCCTACCGAGTACCTATCATAAACTCTTGCATTACATTATTCGCCATTTGCCTCTCGTTTTCCTCTCCCCCACTTCTAAAATGAATTTCAGAAAAATACAAAAAGATTTGCCTTTTTATTCGCCTTCCTTCCTTTCGTCTTTCCATTTGCTTTTTGTTTGCTTATGTGCTATATTGCTTGCTTTGTCACAATGACTCAAGAGAATACCAAGTTGTGTGATCTTTTCAATAATAATAACAATGGTTGTATTAGTACTCTGATTGCTCCCTCCACTAGTGCAGAATCTTATGAAATTAATGCCGCTTTGTTGAATCTTGTTATGAAAGAACAATTTTCCGGCCTTCCTAGTGAAGGTGCCGCATCCCATCTGAATACTTTCATTGAGTTGTGTGATATTCTACATAATAATGATATTGTTAAATTGGAGCTAATTCCGTTCTCACTACGAGATCACGCTAAAACTTGGTTTTCATCTTTGCCTAAAAATAGTATTGATTCATGGAACAAGTGTAAAGATGCTTTATTTCCAAGTATTTTCCTCCTGCTAAGATCATCTCCCTTAGGAACGATATAATGAATTTGGGCAACTTGATCATTAACATGTTGCACAATCTTGGGAGAGGATGAAATTGATGATAAGAAATTGCCCTACTCATGGTTTAAGTTTATGGATGACCATACAAAAAATTTATGCCGGATTCAATTTTGCATCTAGAAATCTTTTAGATTCTGTTGTGGGAGGTAGTTTTATGGAAATCACATTAGGAGAAGCTACTAAACTCCTATAAAATATTATAGTTAATTATTCTCAATGGCACACCGAAAGATCTTCTATTAATTAAAAAAGTGCATGCGACTGAAGAGATTCATGTTTTGAGTGGAAAGATGGATGAACTTGTGAAATTATTTGCTAGTAAGAGTGCTCCTATTGATCCTAATGATATGACTTTGTCCACTTTGATTGACAATAATAATTAACCTATGGATGTGAATTTTTTTCGTGGGAACAATTTTGGTAATAACGCGTATAGAGGAAATTTCAACCCTAGGCCGTTTCATAGTAATTCCTCTAATAATTATGGTAATTCCTACAACTATTCTTATGGAAATTATAATAAGGTGCCCTCTGATCTTGAGAACAATATTAAAGAATTTAATAGTTCCCAAAAGAGTTTCAATGGTATGGTTGAAGAAAAATTGCTTAAGATTGATGATTTGGCTAGGAACGTGGATAGAATTTCTCTTGAGATTGATTCTTTGAAAATTAGATCTATTCCACCCAAGCATGATATTAATGAGTCCCTAAACGCTATGATAATTTTTGTTGATGAATGTAAAGAAAGAACCGCTGGGATGCGTGCTAAGCGAGAGTTGTTTATAAAAGCATGTTCTTTGATTTCTCGTAAAAATAATGATGAAGATCTTAAAGTGATTGATGTTACTCCTATTAAATCTTTGTTTTATAATATAAGTCTTGATAAATATGGGACTGTAGATGTGTCAACTTTAGCTAGAAGGCGTCCCAATGATTCAGAGTTTACTCATCTTGATGCAAAAAATGATAAAAGTGGGATTGGAGAGGTCAAAACTTTAGGTTGCAACAAACCCACTCGTTTGGATTTCAAGGATTTTAATTATGATAATTTTTATTTGATAGATTGCATTTCCTTGTTGCAATCCATGTTGAATTCTCCTCATGCTTATAATCAAAATAAAACTTTTACTAAACATATTGTTGATGCTATGATGAAATATTTTGAAGAAAAACTTGAGTTGGAAGTTTCTATCCCTAGAAAGATTTATGATGAGTGTGAACCTACTATTTAAGATTAAAATTAAAGATTATGAGTGCCATACTTTGTGTGATTTGGGTGCTAGCGTTTCCACAATTTCGAAAACTTTATGTGATGTGCTAGGTTTCCGTGAATTTGATGATTGTTCTTTAAATTTGCATCTTGCGGATTCCACTATAAAGAAACCTATTGGAAGGATTAATGATGTTATTATTGTTGCAAATAGGAATTATGAGCCCATAGATTTTTTCAATTTCCGTTAAAGAAGGGCATGGAACACTTTCCTAGAAAGAAAAATAAGTTGCCACATGAATTTATTATGAGAGCTACTTATGGATTGCATACCAAAGATGACAATACCTAGATCTATTGCAATATGCCTAGCTAGGGGCGTTAAAAATAGCGCTTGTTGGGAGGCAACCCAATTTTATTTTTGAGTTTTTTGTTTTGCTTCTGTTCTTGAATAAAATACACATTATTACCTTTGTAGTAATTGTGTTTTGGTGTTTAATTAGTGTTTCTGCCAAGTAAGACCTTTGGGATGGCTTATGGTGATAGTTGATTTGATCTTGCTAAAAAACAGAAACTTTGCGCCCAGTGAAACAATTTTGAAAAATCACAGAAGCGTGATTTTGATCTGAAAATTTTACACAAGATTCATATACAAATTTCCCAGGCTTTCCAAAATTTTCATAATTTCTGGAGTTACAGAAGTATTCGTAGTTTACAAATTACTACGGACTATTTCGTTTTTGAAAGATTCTGCTTTCTATGTGTTGTTTGCTTATTTTGATGAATCTATGGGTATTGGGGGGTATGAACCATGGAAAAGTTGGAATACAGGAGATATTGCACCAATAAAATAAAGAATGTGTTCACAACAGTACCATAAGTGGTGATTTTATTTCTTTTTACTAACGGATCTCATGGGTTCTCTGTTGAGTTTTGTGTTGTGAAGTTTTCAAGTTTTTGGTAAAGATTTGATGGACTATGGAATAAGGAGTGGCAAGAGCCTAAGCTTGAGGATGCCCAAGGCACCCCAAGGTAATATTCAATGACAAAAAAGAGCCTATGCTTGGGGATGCCCCGGAAGACATCTTGCTTTGGTTATGAATTTATTCCTAGTATGATGGCCATCCAAGAGGGATATAATAAAAAATTTCATATTAAGTGGTGATATTAGAGTCATGCTAGTGAGTAATTGTGGATTGGTAGAAATAATTGTGTTAAAGTTTGTGATTCTCGTAGCATGCACGTATGGCGAACCGTTATGTGATGAAGTAGGATGATGATTTATTTATTGATTGCCTTCATTATGAGTGGCGGTCGGGGACGAGCGATGGTCTTTTCCTACCAATCTATCCCCCTAGGAGCATGCGTGTAGTACTTTGTTTCGATAGCTAATAGACTTTTGCAATAAGAATGCGAGTCCTTTATGATTAATGTTCAGTCCATGGATTATACGCGCCCTCACCCTTCCACCATTGCTAGCCTCTCTAGTATCGCGCAACTTTCGCTGGTGCATTAAACCCACAAAATATGTTTCTTAAAACAGCCACCATACCTAACTATTATGGCATTTCCATAGCCATTCCGAGATATATTGCCATGCAAATTTTCACCGTTCCGTTTATTATGACACGCTTCATCATTGTCATATTGCTTTGCATGATCATGTAGTTGACGTCGTATTTGTGGCAAAACCATTATTCATTATTTTTATCCATGTCACTCTTAATTCATTGCACATCCCGGTACACCGCCGGAGGCATTCATATAGAGTCATATTTTGTTCTAAGTATCGAGTTGTAACTCTTGAGTTGTAAGTAAATAAAAGTGTGATGATCATCATTATTAGAGCATTGTCCCAAGTGAGGAAAGGATGATGGAGACTATGATTCCCCCACAAGTCGGGATGAGACTCCGGACGAAAAATAAAAAAAAGAGAAAAGAAAAAAAGAGAAAAAAAGAGGCCAAACAGCCCAAAATAAAAAAATGAGAGAAAAGAGAGAGGGGGCAATGCTACTATCCTTTTTCCACACTTGTGCTTCAAAGTAGCGCCATGATCTTCATGATAGAGAATCTCCTATTTTGTCACTTTCATATACTAGTGGGAAATTTTCATTATAAGAACTTGGCTCGTATATTCCAATGATGGGCTTCCTCAAATTGCCCTAGGTCTTCGTGACCAAGCGAGTTGGATGCACACCCACTTAGTTTCTTTTTGAGCTTTCATACACTTATAGCTCTAGTGCATCTGTTGCATGGCAATCCCTACTCACTGTGACGCCCGGATAATTAAGCTACAATAATCCCCCGCTAATGGTGCCATGTCATCACATTACTGTTGCTTATCCTCACTTGATCCAAATCATGATTCAAATCCAAATTCAAATTTAAAGTAAAAAATCCAAGTTTGTCAAACATGAAAACTAAAATGTTTAAAGTGTGGCAAATAATCTCTGGTTATTTGTCATGTTGAAGCCAACCTCTTTTGACTTCCCAAAATGCCCCTGGATTTATCTTGTGGTCCAACAATAATTAAATTGGCCTTTCCAATTTCTAAAAATGGTTAGCCAACTCCTTCTGACCCCAAAATTTTTATGCAGCTTCACTTTGTTCCTATCTATTTTTGTGCAAAGTGCCACATTTATCAAAAATATTTCAGTAGCTCGCTTAAATAGAAAACATGGGCAAATCAAAAAAAAGGGGGAAAAGAACCCCTGGGCCAAATGGCCCAGCTGGCCCACGGCCCAGCCAGGCCGGCCCATCCGCCCCTACCTATAACCCCCACTCCCCCAACCGAACCCTAGAGCCCAACCCCACTCCCTCATGATTCCCATCCTCTCCCTCTAGCGCCGCCAGGGGAGACCCCCACGCTCGATCCCCCACTTCCCTCGCTCCTGAACCCCACACTCCCCCTCGTTCCCCACTCCCCACTCCTCATCCCTTTCCTCGCACCATTTCTGGATCGAGGGGCGATCCCCCCGACCGCGCCATGCCGCCGCTCCGGATGGCGGGCTCCCTGGCGCGAGCGCCCGTCCTTGACGCCCGACCTCCCTTCCCCTCACGCTCCTTCTGCACCGCTGCGCTTCCACGATGCAGGCGCACGCCAGTGCCTTGGCACTGCCGCGGCGCCCGGAGCCACCTCGCCGGAGCCATGACCTCGTCGGACCGTCCCTGTCCTCCTCCTCCACGGCCACCAACGCGCCTCGACGCCCCCTGCTCACCAACGCCGGTGAGGACCCCGGTCGTCCTCCCCTCCCCCTGTCTGTCGTCGCGGTCGCCGTGCTCCACGTGCACACCGGGCCGCCTTGACCGCGAGCCACGTCCTACAGCCCCGCCACCTCCGGCGTGTCACCGCGCCCTCGCTCGCGCGCCGCTCGGCGCTCCGCCTCACCCTGGTCCGTTCGGCCGCGCCCGCCTCGCCTGCTTCGCCGCCACTCCCCGCGCACTGCCGCGCCCGGCGCTCCACCCGCCGTCATCGGCCGCCGAGGTCCTGGCCGCTCCCGCCCTCGCCTCTGGTGGCCTCGGGTGCGAGCACCCGCACCCGTGCGCGCGTGCCCGCGCCCGCTATGGCCAATGGGCCACTGCCCAGTAGGGCCCACGCCCATGTTTACTTTTAAAAAATGTTATATATATATATATATATTAAAATAATTAATTAATAAGTTAAACGCTTAATTAACTTAATCTTAATTAACCTAATGAACTAGATTAGTTAGTTAAAACTGTTAATTAGTTAGATGAGTCTATGACAGCGGCCCCACCCCCTGTTGTCCAGTCAAACGTTGACTGGTCAACTGGGACCCCCTGGCCCACCTGTCAGCCACTGTGTGCACTTTTGTGTACGCTGTGCTAGGTGCGCTTAGCATTTTAGCTATTTAATTTGAATTAAATTAAAATTGCAGAATATTAATAAAACTTTGAAAATTAATAGAAATTAAACTGTAGCTCGGATGAAAAAGTTGTATACATGAAAGTTGCTCAGAATGACGAGACGAATCTGAATACGCGATCTGTTCGTCTGCCACATGCCCCTAACTACCTGAACATGCAACTTTTCCCCTCCGTTTCATCTGTCAGAAAATGCTAAACCTAAGGAAACATTCCCGGATGTTATCCCCCTTCGCCGGTAATGAGTGGCACCGCGTTAGAACACGTCTAGCTCTGCTTGTTGTCCTGTTATGCTCTTGCTTGATATGTATTTACTGTTCCTCCCCCTCTTCTCTCCGATAGACCCCGAGACTGCCGCTGATGCCGCTGTGATCAACTACGTCGACGACGACCCCTTCTTCTTGTCTGAGCAACCAGGCAAGCCCCCCCTTTGATCATCTCGATATCACCCATTCCATTCTCTCATGCTTGCATTAGATTTTGCTACTGTTATTGATTGCTCCTATTCTGATGCATAGCCTGCTTTTGTAACCTTCTGTTGTACCTTACCCGCTTATCCTAATCTGCTTAGTATAGGTTGTTTAGAGATCCATCAGTGACCCTCACCTTGTCCTTGTTGCCCCTGCTTCACCTTCGACGACTCGATCAACGTGATCGACAACCAGAGCCCGACACCGCACATCACATCACGCCCCTTTAGTTGTTCGACTCTGCAGAGCTACTAACGAGTGCCGAGGGTGATCCCTGTTGGGGAACGTAGTAATTTCAAAAAATTTCCTACGCACACGCAAGATCATGGTGATGTATAGCAATGAGAGGGGAGAGTGTTGTCTACGTACCCTCGTAGACCGAAGCGGAAGCGTTGACACAACGTAGAGGAAGTAGTCGTACGTCCTCCTCGCGATCTGACCCATCCAAGCGCCGTTACTCCGGCGCCTCCGAGTTCTTGACACACGTACAGCTCGATGACGTCCCCGGGTCTCGATCCAGCAAAACCTCCGGGGATGAGTTCCGTCAGCACGACGGCGTGGTGACGATCTTGATAAACTACCGACGCAGGGCTTCACCTAAGCACCGCAACGATATGACCGAGGTGGAATATGGTGGAGGGGGGCACCGCACACGACTAAGGAACGATCTCAAGGATCAACTTGTGTGTCCATGGGGTGCCCCTGCCCTCGTATATAAAGGAGCAAGGGGGGAGGCCGGCCGGCCTAGAGAGGCGCGCCAAGGGAGGGGGAGTCCTCCTCCTAGTAGGAGTAGGACTCCCCTTTCCTAGTCCAACTAGGAGGGAGGAAGGGGGAAGGAAAGAGAGGGAGAGGGAGAGGGAAAGGGGGGCCGCCCCCCCTCCTTGTCCAATTCGGACTGCCCATGGGGGGGCGCCACCTCCTGGCGCGGCCCTCTCTCTCCCTTCGCGGCCCAATAAGGCCCATACTTCCCCCGGGGGGTTCCGGTAACCCCTCCGGCACTCCGGTAATATCCGAAACCACTCGGAACCATTCCGATGTCCGAACATAGCCGTCCAATATATCAATCTTTATGTCTCGACCATTCCGAGACTCCTCGTCATGTCCGTGATCACATCCGGGACTCCGAACTCCTTCGGTACATCAAAATGCATAAACTCATAATAACTGTCATCGTAACCTTAAGCGTGCGGACCCTACGGTTCGAGAACAATGTAGACATGATCGAGACACCTCTCCGGTCAATAACCAATAGCGGGACCTGGATGCCCATATTGGCTCCTACATATTCTACGAAGATCTTTATCGGTTAGACCGCATAACAACATACGTCGTTCCCTTTGTCCATCGGTATGTTACTTGCCCGAGATTCGATCGTCGGTATCCAATACCTAGTTCAATCTCGTTACCGGCAAGTCTCTTTACTCGTTCCGTAATACATCATCCCACAATTAACTCATTAGTTGCAATGCTTGCAAGGCTTATGTGATGTGCATTACCGAGAAGGCCCTGAGATACCTCTCCGACATTCGGAGTGACAAATCCCAATCTTGAAATACGCCAACCCAACAAATACTTTCGGAGACACCTGTAGAGGACCTTTATAATCACCCAGTTACGTTGTGACGTTTGGTAGCACACAAAGTGTTCCTATGGTAAACGGGAGTTGCATAATCTCATAGTCATAGGAACATGTATAAGTCATGGATAAAAGCAATAGCAGCATACTAAACGATCGGGTGCTAAGCTAATGGAATGGGTCATGTCAATCAGATCATTCAACTAATGATGTGACCTTGTTAATCAAATGACAACTCCTTTGTCTATGGTTAGGAAACTTAACCATCTTTGATTAACAAGCTAGTCAAGTAGAGGCATACTAGTGACACTCTGTTTGTCTATGTATCCACACATGTATTATGTTTCCGGTCAATACAATTCTAGCATGAATAATAAACATTTATCATGATATGTAAGGAAATAAATAATAACTTTATTATTGCCTCTAGGCCATATTTCCTTCAGTCTCCCACTTGCACTAGAGTCAATAATCTAGATTACACAGTAATGATTCTAACACCCATGGAGTCTTGGTGCTGATCATGTTTTGCCCGTGGAAGAGGCTTAGTCAACGGGTCTGCTACATTCAGATCGGTATGTATCTTGCAAATCTCTATGTCTCCCACCTGGACCAAGTCCCGGATGGAATTGAAGCATCTCTTGATGTGCTTTGTTCTCTTGTGAAATCTGGATTCCTTCGCCAAGGCAATTGCTCCAGTATTGTCACAAAAGATTTTCATTGGACCCGATGCACTAGGTATGACACCTAGATCGGATATGAACTCCTTCATCCAGACTCCTTCATTTGTTGCTTCCGAAGCAGCTATGTACTCCGCTTCACATGTAGATCCCGCTACGACGCTTTGTTTAGAACTGCACCAACTGACAGCTCCTCCGTTTAATGTAAATACGTATCCGGTTTGCGACTTAGAATCGTCCGGATCAGTGTCAAAGCTTGCATCAACGTAACCCTTTACGACAAGCTCTTTGTCACCTCCATATACGAGAAACATTTCCTTAGTCCTCTTCAGGTACTTCAGGATATTCTTGACCGCTGTCCAGTGATCCACTCCTGGATTACTTTGGTACCTCCCTGCTAAACTTATAGCAAGGCACACATCAGGTCTGGTACACAGCATTGCATACATGATAGAGCCTATGGCTGAAGCATAGGGAACATCTTTCATCGTCTCTCTATCTTCTGCAGTGGTCGGGTATTGAGTCTTACTCAACTTCACACCTTGCAAAACAGGCAAGAACCCCTTCTTCGCTTGATCAAAATCTTGTCAAGGTATGTGCTTTGTGAAAGTCCAATTAAGCGTCTTGATCTATCTCTATAGATCTTAATGCCTAATATGTAAGCAGCTTCACCAAGGTCTTTCATTGAAAAACTCTTATTCAAGTATCCTTTTATGCTATCCAGAAATTCTATATCATTTCCAATCAGTAATATGTCATCTACATATAATATCAGAAATGCTACAGAGCTCCCACTCACTTTCTTGTAAATACAGGCTTCTCCAAAAGTCTGTACAAACCCAAATGCTTTGATCACACTATCAAAGCGTTTATTCCAACTCCGAGATGCTTGCACCAGTCCATAAATGGATCGCTGGAGCTTGCATACTTTGTTAGCTCCCTTTGGATTGATAAAACCTTCTGGTTGCATCATATACAACTCTTCTTCCAGAAACCCATTCAGGAATGCAGTCTTTACATCCATTTGCCAAATTTCATAATCATAAAATGCGGCAATTGATAACATGATTCGGACAGACTTAAGCATCGCTACGGGTGAGAAGGTCTCTTCATAGTCAATCCCTTGAACTTGTCGAAACCCCTTTGCGACAAGTCGAGCTTTGTAGATAGTAACATTACCGTCGGCGTCAGTCTTCTTCTTATAGATCCACTTGTTCTCTATTGCTTGCCGACCCTCAGGCAAGTCAACCAAAGTCCACAATTTGTTTTCATACATGGATCCCATCTCAGATTTCATGGCTTCCAACCATTTTGCGGAATCTGGGCTCACCATCGCTTCTTCATAGTTCGTAGGTTCGTCATGATCTAGTAGCATGATTTCCAGAATAGGATTGCCGTACCACTCTAGTGCGGATCTCACTATGGTTGATCTACGAGGTTCTGTAGTAACTTGATCTGAAGTTTCATGATCATCATCATTAACTTCTTCTCTGATTGGTGTAGACGTCACAGAAACCGGTTCCTGTGATGAACTACTTTCCAATAAGGAAGCAGGTACAGTTACCTCATCAAGTTCTACTTTCCTCCCACTCACTTCTTTCGAGAGAAACTCCTTCTCTAGAAAGGATCCATTTTTAGCAACAAATGTCTTGCCTTCGGATCTGTGATAGAAGGTGTACCCAACTGTTTCATTTGGGTATCCTATGAAGACACATTTCGCCGATTTGGGTTCTAGCTTATCAGGTTGAAGCTTTTTCACATAAGCATCGCAGCCCAAAACTTTAAGAAACGACAACTTTGGTTTCTTGCTAAACCACAATTCATAAGGTGTCGTCTCAACGGATTTTGACGGTGTCCTATTCAACGTGAATGCGGCCGTCTCTAGAGCATAACCCCAAAACGATAGCGGTAAATCTGTAAGAGACATCATAGGTCGCACCATATCTAGTAAAGTGCGATTACGACGTTCGGACACACCATTGCGCTGTGGTGTTCCGGGCGGTGTGAGTTGCGAAACTATTCCGCATTGTTTCAAATGTAGACCAAACTCATAACTCAAATATTCTCCTCCACGATCAGATCGTAGAAACTTTATTTTCTTGTTACGATGATTTTCAACTTCACTCTGAAATTCTTTGAACTTTTCATATGTTTCAGACTTGTGTTTCATTAAGTAGATATACCCATATCTGCTTAAATCATCTGTGAAGGTGAGAAAATAACGATATCCGCCACGAGCCTCAACATTCATCGGACCACATACATCTGTATGTATGATTTCCAACAAATCTGTTGCTATCTCCATAGTACCGGAGAACGGTGTTTTAGTCATCTTGCCCATGAGGCACGGTTCGCAAGTGCCAATTGATTCATAATCAAGTGACTCCAAAAGTCCATCAGTATGGAGTTTCTTCATGCGCTTTATACCGATATGACCTAAACGGCAGTGCCACAAATAAGTTGCACTATCATTATCAACTCTGCATCTTTTGGCTTCAACATTATGAATATGTGTATCACTACTATCGAGATTCATCAAAAATAGACCACTCTTCAATGGTGCATGACCATAAAAGATATTACTCATATAAATAGAACAACCATTATTCTCTGATTTAAATGAATAACCATCTCGCATCAAACAAGATCCAGATATAATGTTCATGCTCAACGCTGGCACCAAATAACAATTATTTAGGTCTAATACTAATCCCGAAGGTAGATGTAGAGGTAGCGTGCCGACCGCGATCACATCGACTTTGGAACCGTTTCCCACGCGCATCGTCACCTCGTCCTTTGCTAGTGTTCGCTTAATCCGTAGTCCCTGTTTCGAGTTGCAAATATTAGCAACAGAACCAGTATCAAATACCCAGGTGCTACTGCGAGCATTAGTAAGGTACACATCAATAACATGTATATCACATATACCTTTGTTCACCTTGCCATCCTTCTTGTCCGCCAGATACTTGGGGCAGTTCCGCTTCCAGTGACCAGTCTGCTTGCAGTAGAAGCACTCAGTTTCAGGCTTAGGTCCAGACTTGGGTTTCTTCTCTTGAGCAGCAACTTGTTTGCTGTTCTTTTTGAAGTTCCCCTTCTTCTTCCCTTTGCCCTTTTTCTTGAAACTGGTGGTCTTATTGACCATCAACACTTGATGCTCCTTCTTGATTTCTACCTCCGCAGCCTTTAGCATTGCGAAGAGCTCGGTGATAGACTTATCTATCCCTTGCATATTATAGTTCATCACGAAGCCTTTGTAGCTTGGTGGCAGTGATTGGAGAATTCTGTCAATGACACAATCATCCGGAAGATTGACTCCCAGCTGATTCAAGTGATTATAATACCCAGACATCTTGAGTATATGCTCACTGACAGAACCATTCTCTTCCATCTTGCAGCTATAGAACTTATTGGAGACCTCATATCTCTCAATCCGGGCATTCTGTTTGAATATCAACTTCAACTCCTGGAACACCTCATATGCTCCATGGTTTTCAAACCGACGTTGAAGTCCCGGTTCTAAGCCGTAAAGCATGGCACACTGAACTATCGAGTAGTCATCAGCTTTGCTCTGCCAGAAGTTCATAACATCTGGTGTTGCTCCAGCAGCAGGCCTGGCACCTAGCGGTGCATCCAGGACGTAACTCTTCTGTGCAGCAATGAGGATAATCCTCAAGTTACGGACCCAGTCCGTGTAATTGCTACCATCATCTTTCAACTTTGCTTTCTCAAGGAACGCATTAAAATTCAACGGAACAACAGCACGAGCCATCTATCTACAATCAACATAAGCAAGATACTATCAGGGACTATGTTCATGATAAGTTTAAGTTCAATTAATCATATTACTTAAGAACTCCCACTTAGATAGATATCCCTCTAATCTTCTAAGTGATCACGTGATCCAAATCAAAACTAATCCATAACCGATCATCACGTGAAATGGATTATTTCTCAATGGTAAACATCATCATGTTGATCATATCTACTATATGATTCACGCTCGACCTTTCGGTCTCCGTGTTCCGAGGCCATATCTGCATATGCTAGGCTCGTCAAGTATAACCCGAGTATTCTGCGTGTGCAAAACTGGCTTGCACCCGTTGTAGATGGACGTAGAGCTTATCACACCCGATCATCACGTGGTGTCTGGGCACGATGAACTTTGGCAACGGTGCATACTCGGGGAGAACACTTCTTGATAATTTTAGTGAGAGATCATCTTATAATGCTACCGTCAATCAAAGCAAGATAAGATGCATAAAAAGATAAACATCACATGCAATCAATATAAGTGCTATGATATGGTCATCATCATCTTGTGCTTGTGATCTCCATCTCCGCAGCACCATCATGATCACCATCGTCACCGGCGCGACACCTTGATCTCCATCGTAGCATCGTTGTCGTCTCACCAATCTTATGCTTCTACGACTATCGCTACCGCTTAGTGATAAAGTAAAGCATTACAGGGCGATTGCATTGCATACAATAAAGCGACAACCATACGGCTCCTGCCGGTTGCCGATAACTCGGTTACAAAACATGATCATCTCATACAATAAAATATAGCATCATGTCTTGACCATATCACATCACAACATGCCCTGCAAGAACAAGTTAGATGTCCTATACTTTGTTTGTTGCAAATTTTACGTGGCTGCTACGGGCTGAAGCAAGAACCAATCTCACATACGCATCAAAACCACAACGATACTTCGTCAAATAGACTCTGTTTTAACCTTCTCAAGGACCGGGCGTAGCCGTACTCGGTTTAACTAAAGTTCGAGAAACTGACACCCGCTAGCCACCTGTGTGCAAAGCACGGCGGTAGAACCAGTCTCGCGTAAGCGTACGCGTAATGTCGGTCCGGGCCGCTTCATCCAACAATACCGCCGAACCAAAGTATGACATGCTGGTAGGCAGTATGACTTGTATAGTCCACAACTCACTTGTGTTCTACTCGTGCAAAACATCAAACCATAAAAACCTAGGCTCAGATGCCACTGTTGGGGAACGTAGTAATTTCAAAAAATTTCCTACGCACACGCAAGATCATGGTGATGTATAGCAATGAGAGGGGAGAGTGTTGTCAACGTACCCTCGTAGACCGAAGCGGAAGCGTTGACACAACATAGAGGAAGTAGTCGTACGTCCTCCTCGCGATCTGACCCATCCAAGCGCCGTTACTCCGGCGCCTCCGAGTTCTTGACACACGTACAGCTCGATGACGTCCCCGGGTCTCGATCCAGCAAAACCTCCGGGGATGAGTTCCGTCAGCGCGACGGTGTGGTGATGATCTTGATAAACTACCGACGCAGGGCTTCGCCTAAGCACCGCAACGATATGACCGAGGTGGAATATGGTGGAGGGGGGCACCGCACACGGCTAAGGAACGATCTCAAGGATCAACTTGTGTGTCCATGGGGTGCCCCCTGCCCCCGTATATAAAGGAGCAAGGGGGGAGGCCGGCCGGCCTAGAGAGGCGCGGCAAGGGAGGGGGAGTCCTCCTCCTAGTAGGAGTAGGACTCCCCTTTCCTAGTCCAACTAGGAGGGAGGAAGGGGGAAGGAAAGAGAGGGAGAGGGAGAGGGAAAGGGGGGCCGCACCGCCCCCTCCTTGTCCAATTCGGACTGCCCATGGGGGGGGGCCACCTCCTGGCGCGGCCCTCTCTCTCCCTTCGCGGCCCAATAAGGCCCATACTTCCCCCGGGGGGTTCCGGTAACCCCTCCGGCACTCCGGTAATATCCGAAACCACTCGGAACCATTCCGATGTCCGAACATAGCCGTCCAATATATCAATCTTTATGTCTCGACCATTCCGAGACTCCTCGTCATGTCCGTGATCACATCCGGGACTCCGAACTCCTACGGTACATCAAAATGCATAAACTCATAATAACTGTCATCGTAACCTTAAGCGTGCGGACCCTACGGTTCGAGAACAATGTAGACATGACCGAGACACCTCTCCGGTCAATAACCAATAGCGGGACCTGGATGCCCATATTGGCTCCTACATATTCTACGAAGATCTTTATCGGTCAGACCGCATAACAACATACATCGTTCCCTTTCTCCATCGGTATGTTACTGTTGGAAATATGCCCTAGAGGCAATAATAAAAGCATTATTATTATATTTCCTTGTTCATGATAATTGTATTTATTCGTGCTATAATTGTGTTATCCGGAAATCGTAATACATGTGTGAATAACAGACAACAATATGTCCCTAGTGAGCCTCTAGTTGACTAGCTCGTTGATCGACAGATAGTCATGGTTTCCTGACTATGGACATTGGATGTCATTGATAACGAGATCACATCATTAGGAGAATGATGTGATGGACAAACCCAATCCTAAACATAGCATAAGATCGCATAGTTCATTTGCTAGAGTTTTCCAATGTCAAGTATCCTTTCCTTAGACCATGAGATCATGTAACTCCCGGATACCGTAGGAGTGCTTTGGGTGTGCCAAACGTCACAACGTAACTGGGTGACTATAAAGGTATACTACGGGTATCTCTGAAAGTGTCTGTTGGGTTGACACGGGTCGAGACTGGGATTTGTCACTCCGCTTGACGAAGAGGTATCACCGGGCCCTCTCAGTAATGCATCATCATAATGATCTCAATGTGATCAAAGTGTTTGATCACGGGATCATGCATTACGGTACGAGAAAAGTGACTTGCCGGTAACGAGATTGAACGAGGTATTGGGATACCGACGATCGAATCTCGGGCAAGTAAAATACCGATTGACAAAGGGAATCGTATACGGGATTAATTGAATCCTCGACATCGTGGTTCATCCGATGAGATCATCGTGGAGCATGTGGGAGCCAACATGGGTATCCAGATCCCGCTGTTGGTTATTGCCCGAGAGCCGTCTCGGTCATGTCTGCATGTCTCCCGAACCCGTAGGGTCTACACACTTAAGGTTCGGTGACGCTAGGGTTGTGAAGATATGTATATGCAGTAACCCGAATGTTGTTCGGAGTCCTGGATGAGATCCGGGACGTCACGAGGAGTTTCGGAATGGTCCGGAGGTAAAGATTTATATATGGGAAGTTGTCATACGGACACTGGGAAGTTTCGGGGGCATATCGGTATTGTACCGGGGCCACCGGAGGGGTTCTGGGGGTCCACCGGGAAGGGCCACCTCTCCCGGAGGGCCTCATGGGCTGTATGAGGAAGGGAACCAGCCCAAAGTGGGCTGGTGCTCATCCCCCCCAAGGGCCCATGCGCCTAGGGTTGGGGGAAACCCTGAAGGGGGCGCCCCCCCTTGCTTGGGGGGCAAGCCTCCTCCCCTAGGCCGCCGCCCCCCTCTAGATCCCATCTAGAGGGGCCGGCCCCCCTTGCCCCTTCCCCTATAAATAGAGGGGTGAAGGGAGGGCTGCGCACCACTGGCCCTGGCGCCTCCCTCTCCCTCCCCAACACCTCCTCCTCCTCCGTTGAGCACGACGAAGCCCTGCCGGAGTACTGTAGTTCCACCATCACCACGCCGTCGTGCTGCTGCTGGAGCCATCTTCCCCAACCTCTCCTTTGCCTTGCTGGATCAACAAGAAGGAGACGTTACGCTGACCGTACGTGTGTTGAACGCGGAGGTGCCGTCCTTTCGGTGCTAGGATCTCCGGTGATTTGGATCACGTCGTGTACGACTACCTCATCCCCGTTCGTTGAACGCTTCCGCTCGCGATCTACAAAGTGGTATGTAGATGCAATCTCTCTCCCATGACTCGTTGCTTAGATGAACTCATAGATGGATCTTGGTGAAACCGTAGGAAAAATTTTAATTTTCTGCAATGTTCCCCAACAGTGGTATCAGAGCTAGGTCTATGCGTAGTTCTCTATTGCACGAGTAGAACACAGTTTGTTGTGGGCGTAGATGTTGTCAACTTTCTTGCCGCTACTAGTCTTATCTTGCTTCAGCGGTATTGTGGGATGAAGCGGCCCGGACCAACCTTACACGTACTCTTACGTGAGACCGGTTCCACCGACTAACATGCACTAGTTGCATAAGGTGGCTGGCGGGTGTCTGTCTCTCCCACTTTAGTTGGAGCGGATTCGATGAAAAGGGTCCTTATGAAGGGTAAATAGAAGTTGACAAATCACGTTGTGGCTTTCATGTAGGTAAGAAAACGTTCTTGCTAGAACCCTAATTCAGCCACGTAAAACTTGCAACAACAATTAGAGGACGTCTAACTTGTTTTTGCAGCAAGTGCTTTGTGATATGATATGGCCAAAGTTGTGATGAATGATGAATGATCTATATGTGATGTATGAGATGTTCATGCTATTGTAATAGGAATCACGACTTGCATGTCGATGAGTATGACAACCGGCAGGAGCCATAGGAGTTGTCTTTATTTTTTGTATGACCTGCGTGTCATTGAGAAACGCCATGTAAATTACTTTACTTTATTGCTAAACGCGTTAGCCATAGTAGTAGAAGTAATAGTTGGCGAGCAACTTCATGGAGACACGATGAAGGAGATCATGATGATGGAGATCATGGTGTCAAGCCGGTGACAAGATAATCATGGAGCCCCAAGATGGAGATCAAAGGAGCTATGTGATATTGTCCATATCATGTCAAATTTATTATTTGATTGCATGTGATGTTTATCATGTTTTGCATCTTGTTTACTTAGAACGACGGTAGTAAATAAGATGATCCCTCATAATAATTTCAAGAAGTGTTCCCCCTAACTGTGCACCGTTGCGACAGTTCGTTGTTTTGAAGCACCACGTGATGATCGGGTGTGATAGATTCTAACGTTCACATACAACGGGTGTAAGACAGATTTACACACGCAAAACACTTAGGTTGACTTGACGAGCCTAGCATGTACAGACATGGCCTCGAAACACAGAAGACCGAAAGGTCGAGCATGAATCGTATAGAAGATACGATCAACATGAAGATGTTCACCGATGTTGACTAGTCCGTCTCACGTGATGATCAGACACGGCCTTGTTGACTCGGATCATGTAATACTTAGATGACTAGAAGAGGGATGTCTATCTAAGTGGGAGTTCATCAAATAATTTGATTAAATGAACTTTATTATCATGAACTTAGTCTAAAATATTTACAATATGTCTTGTAGATCAAATGGCCAACGTAGTCCTCAACTTCAACGCGTTCCTAGAGAAAACCAAGCTGAAAGACGATGGCAGCAACTATACGGACTGGGTCCGGAACCTGAGGATCATCCTCATAGCTGCCAAGAAAGATTATGTCCTACGAGCACCGCTGGGTGACGCACCTATTCTCCCTGCAGAACAAGACGTTATGAACGCTTGGCAGTCACGCTGCGATGATTACTCCCTCGTCCACTGCGGCATGCTTTACAGCTTAGAGCCGGGGCTCCAAAAGCGTTTTGAGAGACATGGAGCATATGAGATGTTCGAAGAGCTGAAAATGGTTTTCCAAGCTCATGCCCAGGTCGAGAGATATGAAGTCTCCGACAAATTCTTTAGCTATAAGATGGAGGAAAATAGCTCTGTCAGTGAACACATACTCAAAATGTCTGGGTTGCACAACCGCTTGACTCAACTGGAAGTTAATCTCCCGGATGAAGCGGTCATTGACAGAATCCTCCAGTCGCTTCCACCTAGCTACAAGAGCTTTGTGATGAACTACAATATGCAGGGGATGGTAAAGACCATTCCTGAGGTATATGCTATGCTGAAATCAGCAGAGGTAGAAATCAAGAAGGAGCATCAAGTGTTGATGGTGAATAAAACCACTAAGTTCAAGAAGGGCAAGGGTAAAAAGAACTTCAAGAAGGACGGCAAGGAAGTTGCCGCGCCCGGTAAGCAAGTTGCCGGGAAGAAGCCAAAGAATGGACCCAAGCCCGAGACTGAGTGTTTTTATTGCAAGGGAAGTGGTCACTGGAAGCGGAACTGCCCCAAATACTTAGCGGACAAGAAGGCCGGCAAAACAAAAGGTATATGTGATATACATGTAATTGATGTGTACCTTACCAGTACTCATAGTAGCTCTTGGGTATTTGATACCGGTGCAGTTGCTCATATTTGTAACTCAAAGCAGGAGCTGCGGAATAAACGGAGACTGGCGAAGGACGAGGTGACGATGCGCGTCGGGAATGGTTCCAAGGTCGATGTGATCGCCGTCGGCACGTTACCTCTACATTTACCTACGGGATTAGTTTTAAACCTCAATAATTGTTATTTAGTGCCAAGTTTGAGCATGGACATTGTGTCTGGATCTCGTTTAATTCGAGATGGCTACTCATTTAAATCCGAGAATAATGGTTGTTCTATTTATATGAGAGATATGTTTTATGGTCATGCTCCGATGGTTAATGGTTTATTCTTAATGAATCTCGTACGTGATGATACACATATTCATAGTGTGAATACCAAAAGAGTTAAAGTTGATAACAATAGTCCCACATATTTGTGGCACTGCCGCCTTGGTCACATAGGTGTCAAATGCATGAAGAAGCTCCATGCAGATGGACTTTTAGAGTCTCTTGATTATGAATCATTTGACACGTGCGAATCATGCCTCATGGGTAAAATGACCAAGACTCCGTTCTCAGGAACAATGGAGCGAGCAACCAACTTATTGGAAATCATACATACCGATGTGTGCGGTCCAATGAGTGTTGAGGCTCGCAGTGGCTATCGTTATGTTCTCACCCTCACTGATGACTTGAGTAGATATGGGTATATCTACTTGATGAAACACAAGTCTGAGACCTTTGAAAAGTTCAAGGAATTTCAGAGTGAGGTTGAAAATCAACGTGATAGAAAGATCAAGTTTCTACGATCAGATCGTGGAGGAGAATACTTGAGTCATGAATTTGGCACACACTTAAGAAAATGTGGAATAGTTTCACAACTCACGCCGCCTGGAACACCTCAGCATAACGGTGTGTCCGAACGTCGTAATCGCACTCTATTAGATATGGTACGATCTATGATGTCTCTTACCAATTTACCGCTATCTTTTTGGGGCTATGCTTCAGAGACTGCCGCATTCACTTTAAATAGGGCTCCGTCAAAATCCGTTGAGACGACACCGTATGAATTATGGTTTGGGAAGAAACCTAACCTGTCATTTCTAAAAGTTTGGGGATGCGATGCTTATGTCAAGAAACTTCAACCTGAAAAGCTCGAACCCAAGTCGGAAAAATGCGTCTTCATAGGATACCCTAAAGAAACTATGGGGTATACCTTCTACCTCACATCCGAAGGCAAGATCTTTGTTGCCAAGAATGGATCCTTTCTAGAGAAAGAGTTTCTCTCGAAAGAAGTAAGTGGGAGGAAAGTAGAACTTGATGAAGTGTTACCTCTTGAACCGGAAAATGGCGAAACTCAAGAAAACGTTCCCGAGGTGCCTGCACCGACTAGAGAGGAAATTAATGATGATGATCAAGATACTTCTAATCAAGCTCCTACTGAAATTCGAAGGTCCACAAGGACACGTTCCGCACCAGAGTGGTACGGCAACCCTGTCTTGGAAATCATGTTGTTAGACAACGGTGAACCTTCGAACTATGAGGAAGCAATGGCGGGCCTGGATTCCGACAAATGGCTAGAACCCATGAAATCCGAGATAGGATCCATGTATGAAAACGAAGTATGGACTTTGACTGACTTGCCCGTTGAGCGGCGATCCATAGAAAATAAATGGATCTTTAAGAAGAAGACAGATGCGGATGGTAATGTGACCATCTATAAAGCTCGGCTTGTCGCTAAGGGTTATCGACAAGTTCAAGGGGTTGAGTACGATGAGACTTTCTCACCGGTAGCGAAGCTGAAGTCCGTCCCAATCATGTTAGCAATTGCCGCATACTATGATTATGAGATATGGCAAATGGACGTCAAAAAGGCATTCCTTAATGGTTTCCTTAAGGAAGAATTGTATATGATGCAGCCGGAAGGTTTTGTCGATCCTAAGAATGCTGACAAGGTGTGCAAGCTCCAACGCTCGATTTATGGGTTGGTGCTAGCATCTCGGAGTTGGAACATTCGCTTTGATGAGATGATCAAAGCGTTTGGGTTTACGCAGACTTATGGAGAAGCCTGCGTTTACAAGAAAGTGAGTGGGAGCTCTGTAGCATTTATCATATTATATGTAGACAACATACTTTTGATGGGAAATGACATAGCTCTTGGACAGCATTAAGGCCTACTTGAATAAGAGTTTTTCAATGAAGGACCTTGGAGAAGCTGCTTATATATTAGGCATCAAGATCTATAGAGATAGATCGAGACGCCTCATAGGTCTTTCACAAAGCACATACCTTGATAAGATATTGAAGAAATTCAATATGGATCAATCTAAGAAAGGGTTCTTACCTGTGTTACAAGGTGTGAAATTGAGCTCAGCTCAATGTCCGACCACGGCAGAAGATATAGAAGAGATGAGTGTCATCCCCTATGCCTCAGCCATAGGTTCTATTATGTATGCCATGCTGTGTACCAGACCTGATGTAAACCTTGCCGTAAGTTTGGTAGGAAGGTACCAAAGTAATCCCGGCAAGGAACACTGGACAGCGGTCAAGAATATCCTGAAGTACCTGAAAAGGACTAAGGAAATGTTTCTCGTTTATGGAGGTGACGAAGAACTTGTCGTAAAGGGTTACGTCGACGCTAGCTTCGACACAGATCTGGATGACTCTAAGTCACAAACCGGATACGTGTATATTTTGAATGGTGGGGCAGTAAGCTGGTGCAGTTGCAAGCAAAGCGTCGTGGCGGGATCTACATGTGAAGCGGAGTACATGTCAGCCTCGGAGGCAGCACATGAAGCAATTTGGGTGAAGGAGTTCATCACCGACCTCGGAGTCATACCCAATGCATCGGGGCCAATCAAACTCTTCTGTGACAACACTTGAGCTATTGCACTTGCAAAGGAGCCCAGGTTTCACAAGAAGACCAGGCACATCAAGCGTCGCTTCAACTCCATTCGTGAAAATGTTCAAGATGGAGACATAGAAATTTGTAAAGTGCACACGGATCTGAATGTCGCAGATCCATTGACTAAACCTCTCCCTAAGGCAAAACATGATCAGCACCAGAACTCTATGGGTGTTCGATTCATGACAATGTAACTAGATTATTGACTCTAGTGCAAGTGGGAGACTGTTGGAAATATGCCCTAGAGGCAATAATAAAAGCATTATTATTATATTTCCTTGTTCATGATAATTGTCTTTATTCGTGCTATAATTGTGTTATCCGGAAATCGTAATACATGTGTGAATAACAGACAACAATATGTCCCTAGTGAGCCTCTAGTTGACTAGCTCGTTGATCGACAGATAGTCATGGTTTCCTGACTATGGACATTGGATGTCATTGATAACGAGATCACATCATTAGGAGAATGATGTGATGGACAAGACCCAATCCTAAACATAGCATAAGATCGCATAGTTCGTTTGCTAGAGTTTTCCAATGTCATGTATCCTTTCCTTAGACCATGAGTTCGTGTAACTCTCGGATACCGTAGGAGTGCTTTGGGTGTGCCAAACGTCACAACGTAACTGGGTGACTATAAAGGTATACTACGGGTATCTCTGAAAGTGTCTGTTGGGTTGACACGGGTCGAGACTGGGATTTGTCACTCCGCTTGACGGAGAGGTATCACCGGGCCCTCTCGGTAATGCATCATCATAATGAGCTCAATGTGATCAAAGTGTTTGATCACGGGATCATGCATTACGGTACGAGAAAAGTGACTTGCCGGTAACGAGATTGAACGAGGTATTGGGATACCGACGATCGAATCTCGGGCAAGTAAAATACTGATTGACAAAGGGAATCGTATACGGGATTAATTGAATCCTTGACATCGTGGTTCATCCGATGAGATCATCATGGAGCACGTGGGAGCCAACATGGGTATCCAGATCCTGCTGTTGGTTATTGCCCGAGAGCCGTCTCGGTCATGTCTGCATGTCTCCCGAACCCGTAGGGTCTACACACTTAAGGTTCAGTGACGCTAGGGTTGTGAAGATATGTATATGCAGTAACCCGAATGTTGTTCGGAGTCCCGGATGAGATCCCGGACGTCACGAGGAGTTTCGGAATGGTCCGGAGGTAAAGATTTATATATGGGAAGTTGTCATACGGACACCGGGAAGTTTCGGGGGCATATCGGTATTGTACCGGGCCACCGGAGGGGTTCTGGGGGTCCACCGGGAGGGGCCACCTCTCCTGGAGGGCCTCATGGGCTGTATGAGGAAGGGAACCAGCCCAAAGTGGGCTGGTGTGCCTCCCCCCCAAGGGCCCATGCGCCTAGGGTTGGGGGAAACCCTGAAGGGGGCGCCCCCCCTTGCTTGGGGGGCAAGCCTCCTCCCCTAGGCCGCCGCCCCCCTCTAGATCCCATCTAGAGGGGCCGGCCCCCCTTGCCCCTTACCCTATAAATAGAGGGGTGAAGGGATGGCTGCGCACCCCTAGCCCTGGCGCCTCCCTCTCCCTCCCCAACACCTCCTCCTCCTCCGTTGAGCACGGCGAAGCCCTGCCGGAGTACTGTAGTTCCACCATCACCACGCCGTCGTGCTGCTGCTGGAGCCATCTTCCCCAACCTCTCCTTTGCCTTGCTGGATCAAGAAGAAGGAGACGTTACGCGGACCATACGTGTGTTGAACGCGGAGGTGCCGTCCTTTCGGTGCTAGGATCTCCGGTGATTTGGATCACGTCGTGTACGACTACCTCATCCCCGTTCGTTGAACGCTTCCACTCGCGATCTACAAAGTGGTTAGTAGATGCAATCTCTCTCCCATGACTCGTTGCTTAGATGAACTCATGGATGGATCTTGGTGAAACCGTAGGAAAATTTTTAATTTTCTGCAATGTTCCCCAACAGTTACTTGCCCGAGATTCGATCGTTGGTATCCAATACCTAGTTCAATCTCGTTACCGGCAAGTCTCTTTACTCGTTCCGTAATACATCATCCCGCAATTAACTCATTAGTTGCAATGCTTGCAAGGCTTATGTGATGTGCATTACCGAGGAGACCCTGAGATACCTCTCCGACATTCGGAGTGACAAATCCCAATCTTGAAATACGCCAACCCAACAAATACTTTCGGAGACACCTGTAGAGCACCTTTATAATCACCCAGTTACGTTGTGACGTTTGGTAGCACACAAAGTGTTCCTACGGTAAACGGGAGTTGCATAATCTCATAGTCATAGGAACATGTATAAGTCATGGATAAAAGCAATAGCAGCATACTAAACGATCGGGTGCTAAGCTAATGGAATGGGTCATGTCAATCAGATCATTCAACTAATGATGTGACCTTGTTAATCAAATGACAACTCCTTTGTCTATGGTTAGGAAACTTAACCATCTTTGATTAACAAGCTAGTCAAGTAGAGGCATACTAGTGACACTCTGTTTGCCTATGTATCCACACATGTATTATGTTTCCGGTCAATACAATTCTAGCATGAATAATAAACATTTATCATGATATGTAAGGAAATAAATAATAACTTTATTATTGCCTCTAGGGCATATTTCCTTCAATCCCTCATAACGCACTCCTGATGATAATTCTGTAGTGTAGCTATTCAGTCGTGGTCATCGAGGGTGATTTCCTCCTTCACGGTTCCCGATACGGCTCTGTCGTGCAACCCCTCAAGTGTGAACCTCGTGGGTGGTTCCTCTTACGTTCACCTTGATGATTACATCGAGTGGAATCCTCCGAGGGTGATTCCTTGGGTTTTCTTCCTTGATGTTTTGGAAACACGGTTATGTTGACTTTACTTGAGACCATTGTTGAAGTCGAGTCGGCCCTGAGGGGTACCCGCGAGTTGATGTGAAAGTCGGGCGGGCCCGTTGAGCACCTGCGAGTTTTCCACATGGCACGACCGGGCAGTCTGGACCCTTGCCGTAAGTCCATGAGATGGGGCGACGGGGTCACATTATCGTGAGTCTCTGCTCGTCTCCGCAAGCCCCCAATGCACTAACAGGTTTGGGTATTTGTTCTGAGTTGGCCTCTGGCCTTTACGCCCTAACCACCACGTGAGAATAAATATGGGCCTCGACGTCACAGTATCAGCCGAAGCTTTGTCATACGTCCAGTTCAGCATTGCGGCACGGTCGGATCGTGCTGGCCATCCGAGGCGGTGCTGGTGTCCACCCTGCTCGCAACGACCTGGAGTGCAACGGGCGATGGGCCCAAGACCCCGGGGCACTTAGGATGTAGACCGGCGGGGACCTCTCTGCTCAGCCTAGGTAGGGCTGCGACGTGTTGATCTTCCGAGGCGGGGCATTGATCTCAGAAAGGTGTGTCCAGCCAGAGTGATCGAGCGTGTTGGGTAACCTGGTGCACCCCTGGAGGGAAGATATATATTCGAATACCGTGTCCAAGGTAATGGACGTTCGGACTTGTATCCAGATCTTATATAACTAGAAATGGATACTTGAGATATGTGATGGATATGTGGCTCCGAGATTGCTTTCTCGTAGGGAGTCGAGGAAGGATCTCTGGGCGTTGATGTTACAACATGTTTGATAAATATAAACTGCTATTCTGTACTCTTTTACATGCTGCAAGATGCTTGGAGCTGCTTGAAGATGCTAGTCTTTGATAGGCTCGGCCTTCCCCTCTATTCTGGCATTCCGCAGTTCAGTCCACAGATACAACCCTTACATTTGATACCAATGCATACTTAACATAGATCTGATGCTTGCGAGTACTCTGGATGAGTACTCACTATTGCTTTGCTCCCCCTTTTCCCCTTCCTTCTTACCGGTTGATGGAACCAGATGGTGGATCCCTGGAGCCAGATGCCACCACCGACGGATACTACTACATGGAGACCGCCGACGACCAGGAGTAGTTAGGAGGTCCCAGGCAGGAGGCCTTGCCTCTTCGATCGTGTTGCTTTTGTGTTAGCCTTCTTAAGGCATCCTTGTCTAACTTTATGTCTGTACTCAGATATTGTTGCTTCTGCTGACTCTTGTGTATCGAGCTTGTATTCGAGCCCTCGAGGCCCCTGGCTTGTAATATGAAGCTTGTATTATTTTATTTGTGTCTAGAGTTGTGTTGTGATATCTTCCGTGAGTCCCTGATCTTGGCCGTACACATTTGCATGCATGATTAGTGTACGGTCGAATCGGGGGCGTCACACTCACTCACATTGATATCTATTGATGGGCACCTCCATAGCCCGTTGATACGCCTAGTTGATGTGAGACTATTTCCTTCGTTTTGTCTTCTCCACAACCACCATATTCAATTCCACCTATAGTGCTATATCCATGGCTCACGCTCATGTATTGCATGAAAGTTGAAAAGTTTGAGAACATCAAAAGTATGAAACAATTGCTTGGCTTGTCATTGGGGTTGTGCATGATTTAATACTTTGCGTGATGAAGATGGAGCATAACTAGACTATCTGATTTTGTAGGGATAACTTTCTTTAGCCATGTTATTTTGAGAAGACATGGTTGCTTTATTAGTATGCTTGAAGTATTATTGTTTCTATATCAATATTAAAATTTTGTTTTCAATCTTATGGATCTGAATATTCATGCCAAAATAAAGACAATTACATGGATAAATATGTTAGATAGCATTCCACATAAAAAATATGTTTTTATCATTTACCTACTCGAGGACGAGCATGAATTAAGCTTGGGGATGCTTGATACATCTCCAACATATCTATAATTTTTGATTGTTCCATGCTATTATATTATCTGTTTTGGATGTTTTATATGCATTAATATGCTATTTTATATTATTTTTGGGACTAACCTATTAACCTAGAGCCCAGTGCCAGTTTTTGTTTTTTTCCTTGTTTTTGAGTTTCACATAAAAGGGGTATCAAACTGAGTCCAAACAGAATAAAACTTCCACGATGATTTTTCTTGGACCAGAAGACACCTACGAGACTTGGAGATGAAGTTAGAAGACCCACGAGGCGATGATAAGTCGTAGGGGAGCGCCCTAGGGGGCGCCCCTGCCTTGTGGTCCCCCCGGAGGTCCACCGACCTACTTCTTCGTCCTATAAATTCACATATATTCCAAAACCCTCGGAGAGAGCCACGAAAATACTTTTCTGCCGCCGCAACCTTCTGTTCTCGTGAGATCCCATCTTGGGGCATTTTCCAGTGATCTGCTGGAGGGGGATTCGATCATGGAGGGCATCTACATCAACCCTATTGCCCTTCCGATGAAGCGTGAGTAGTTTACCTCAGACCTACGGGTCCATAGCTAGTAGCTAGATGGCTTCTTCTTTCTCTTTGATTCTCAATACCATGTTCTCCTTGATGTTCTTGGATATCTATCCGATGTAATCTTCTTTTGCGGTGTGTTTGTCGAGATCCGATGAATAGTTGATTTATGATCAGATTATCTATGAATATTATTTTAATCTTCTCCTAATTCTTATACGCATGATTTGATATCTTTGTATTTCTCTTCAAATTATCAGTTTGGTTTGGCCAACTAGATTGGTATTTATTGCAATGGGAGAGGTGCTTAGTTTTGGGTTCAATCTTGCGGTGTCCTCACCTAGTGACAAAGTAGGGGTAGTGAGGCACGTATTGTATGCTGATGAAGGATAAAAAGATGGGCTTTTCATCATATTGCTTGAGTTTATCCCTCTACATCGTGTCGTTCTTAAGGTGTTACTCCATTCTTTATGAACTTAATACTCTAGATGCATGCTGGATAGCGGTCGTTGTGTGGAGTAATACACTACTAGGAAAAGTCCTACTAATGGCGCACTGGTTTTGCCTACTAATGGCGCATTACCAGTGCGCCATTAGTAGCACGCCACTAGTATATCTTACTAATGGCGCACCACAGGTGCGCTATTAGTATCTGGTATACTAATGGCGCACCCACAAGTGCGCCATTAGTATGTAATAGCATGCGCCATTAGTGTGCCTCCCAGGGGCCATACGTAAGCATGGCTTTGTCATAGTAATGGCGCATTCTGCGCTGATGCGCCATTAGTATCCTTTGGCACACTAATGGCGCACCTGGTGGTGATGCGCCATTAGTATGGATATTTGATTTATTTTTTTCTTTTCTGATTTTTGCGCAGGTTACAAAATATATTATTAGACAGAATATAAAATATATTATTAGACAGAATATAGACAGCAGCACATAGCAACATCAGATTCATCGAAAACAATAGAAGATTAGTCTCCGAATACAATTCATCATATTAGTCTCCGAATTCAAAAGACCGAACAAAGATAAAACATTAGAAGTCTCAAGACCGCGAGTATCGTGTTTGTCTTCACATTACAAGTCGATATCGATCATCTAAACTACCATCACATAGAAGAGAGCTGTGGTCATCACGATGAGCATCATCGCGATCAAACTGGTCTTCATCCGGTTCCTCCAACGCTCCCTCCTCTCTCCCGCTAGATAGCGGGCGTATCTAGATTCGGCCTCCGCCCTAGTGGTGTACCCTTTGTAACTGTTACCGCTGAAATGGTGAACCTGTCTTCGGCATTCCTCCCAGTTGTCGTAGACTCCGGGAACCTTACCCTTGTACACGACATACGACGGCATGTCTATGCACAAGCCAAACAACAGACAATACATAATTAAGCAATATGTAAGTATGCAACAAAAGGATCGGAAGAGAAAAGCAAGACATTAATAGCACGATTCATGGTCCTACTAATAAATAGCATCGATTACATCTAAGTTGAACGACTGTCCAAACCAAAGAGACATACGAATTCATTAAAGTATAATTACAACATGAGCCAATCAATGTTTCAGAACTACACATCACTACTTTCGACTCGACTCATCGGACAGGAGCGTGGATGAAGCCGCCGTCTGTCGTGATGGTCATGAAATCGCGGTCGTTGTCACCCTACATTTGTAGCGTTCCATCTATCTCACTGTTGGACGGTTGATATCTGAGGAAGAACTGCCCCGAGGTATGAAGGACATCTTGATGGATGATGTTCGCAAAGTCCGAATGGATGCGAAAGAATTCTTGTCTGAGGTCCGCGTCCTGGACTGCCGACAAGCTCGCGGCCCAATCTTTGAGATTATCTGGTAGCAGAAGTTGATGATGGTCCCTTACGATCGCCCGCATGTGATGGAGGGCGTAGTAGGCATCCTTGTGACCGCCAGGCGGCTGCTTGACGCAACAGAACTTTGTATTGTGTGAGAACATGTGCTTGTCGTACTTACGAACTGGCTTGGTGAAGGTGCCTCCAGATTTGGCATAGCTGGGGAGAACGTCATCAAGAACTTTCTTGACATTTATGTAGTCTATGTTGGAGTTATGGTTCGGGTCTAAATACGTGGCCATGGAATATTTTGGGCTTAAGAGGATGAGTGTGCAATGTGTGTCACTGCACAGAACACGGAATGTTAGAAAAAAAAGAACGATCAAAATCTAAGAAATCATATGTTACGGGGAAGTTAAGGGATGACTTACTCGGGAAAGTAAGGCACAAGGAAGTTATCCTTATCTGCGTTTGCCAGAATGATGCCTTCGAGGTGTGAACTCGCAACTTGGCAGTCCCCAGCGCTGCTCAAGTGCTTGGCACGCATGTAGAAGGGGTCGACTATCACGATGTCCGGGGGCTTGTCTCTAATGATCCGCATCTGCATGCTCAGCGAAAACAGCCGAACGAAGGTGTAGTGCAGCGGATGAAGGTTAAACATAGCAAAGATGTCATCAAACCGCAGGACGATCGTACCCCCGATGTCGCCATCCACAAAGCCCTTGCCCTCTGGCACCTTGGCCACGAAAACTGGGTATGCCACATCCTTCTCTCTGAGACGCCGCTTCTCCAAAGAAAGAACACTGTCGTGCAGACTCCGCATAGCACCGGTTGCAGCATTCAGCATATTTGGTGGTAGCATCGCCCTACCCGCCACATGCACCCTCCTCGAGATATCCTTAGGTGAAGGTGGCCCGTCCTGAGCACGGATCGAAATCGGTGCCGGCTGGCTCGCACCGGCGCCCTTGTTAGTCTTTTGTTTCCGTCCCTTCTTCTTGATCTCCTGTAATGGGACCGAGTTCTGCTCACAGACCGCCTTCTTGAGCGTGTTGGGGCTGATAATATTTCGCACCTCAGCTATCTGAGGCTCGGTGAAGGCGGGAGCTGGAGGCGTGTCCTGAGAACTGAACGCCAGACGACACCTGTTGCAATTGGATTTCTCCGCTGTACCAGCTAGATCGCGGTCGTCTTGGTTGGGTTCTTGAGAAAGAGGCCCGCAGAACTCGTCAACGTACCCATGTTCGGCAAAGTACTTATCAACTTTGGTAAATGTACCGTCGTCGTTGTCGTCGCCGTCCGGATCCTGTGCCATAGGGTTGTCCGGATCCTGTACCATAGGGATGTCCGGCAGGTCCGGTAGCGTTGCGGCGTTCTTGCCATGGCTTGGCGCCGGCACGACTGGCGGTCTTGTCTGTGGGGTGGTGTCCCCCGCCCCCAAACGAATCTGGCTCTTCGGCCAAAGCAGGGGCCAGTTTACGCAGGTGCTGAGGGTCATCTCATCTTCTTCGTCGGCCCCAGCGGGTCGAATCGGAGGTAACAGCTCGTCGCAGCCTGGCATCACCCGAATCACTTCAACCCTATACATTGTGGGTGGCATCGGATTACCGTGGAACATGGGGTTGCCCGGTTGAACGATTCTGCCCTTGGCGACATCGACCAACTCAGCGCCCACGAAGTGTAGAAGGGTGCAAGGAATGTCGGCGGTGCCCTACGAAAACATGTATAGGGCGTCAGGGATGCCCAGTCAAAGGCAAGGAGATGAAGTCATCGGCCGAGAGGCTTAGTTACCGTGATGCCGTCGAGCTCGGCTAATGTCGAGGCACCACCAACGGCGGGCGTGCAGCTGACGAAGGGGGCGCTTGCTGGCGAGGTGCCGGCCGGCGTACACCCGGGTGCATTAAGCTCCAATGCCCGTGCCGGCGCCGGAGACATGAATACCGCCTCTGCCGGAGACACCAATGGCGCCGCCTGCGCGCTGTGCGAGTTGCTGGCCGTGAAGCTGGGAACCGGGGGAGGCCCCTTTTGGCCGCCCGCAATCCACGTCGTCAGCCCATGAATCAACGTAGGCACCATGGCGTTGAGCGTTGTTCCAAGTTGTTGTTGCACTTGCTCTTGGACAAGCTCCGGAATCCGCGCCACTTGTGCCTTGAGTTCTTCAACCTCGCGCGTCTGGCTTTCCGAGCTGGTCTTTTTCTCCTTCCGCACACCAGCGGTATAGTATGACCCCCATTTTGTGGACAAGCCTTTGTCGGCCACACGACCAGCTGACGTCGGCTTATTGAGCTTATCCTTGTTTTTCATTACGTTCAACGCCCTATTTAAAGGGGTGTCGAAAGGGGAGCTCTTAGACGACCCTGCGCTACTGCTTTCAGTGTCCTGCGAAAGGAACGTGAACCATTTAGAAATATTGGGGATTAATTAGAGTGCAACGATATGGAGCTAATTACGCGGGGGTGTATTCCTTACCAGAAGAAGCTCAAGCGCCCTGGTCTTCGGATCCGTGGTAAGCTCCTTTGTTATCGGGTCCTCCTTGTACCGGGCCTTGACATAGTTCCTGGTCTACTTGTCACCGCTGTATTTCTCGAAGCGGGGCGGTAGGCCTTGCTCGGCACGCTCCGCGCCCTCCTTGTCCCATATAGGCTCCGCCACTCTGTAACCGCCGGGACCGAGTTTGTGTTCCCCTAAGTTCAACTCCCGCATTTCTTTCCCCCACTGACTTGATTCGGAGGTTGCGGGGCTCTCGCACTTGATCTTGAACTCCTTGTAGTCATCTTCGCTCATCAAAGGATATTTCGCCTTGATCTTGTCATAACTATCACCTTTATCAATCATTCTCTTCACCGCGCTTCTCCAAGTAGACAGGGCCGTGCTCATCTTTGTGAGGGCGGCATTGTTCGCTTTATTCCCTGAGAGGCGTGTGTTTTCAAATTCGGCGGGGAACTTGTATCGTTCGTGCAGCTTCGTGAAGAGGAGGTTGCGCAAATTCCCTCGGTCCTTATGCCTAAGGTTCTCGGTGTTGATCGAGACGGTGCTCCGGAGAATGCACCCGAGCTGAAGCGAGTACCCCTTGACTATATGTTTTGGCTCCGTTGGATTCCCGTCGGAGTCCACTTGAGTGAATTCCTCCTTGAGGGCGCGGAGCGCATTCGGGCGCCGGTCCTTCTTTTGCTTCTTCGGTTGGCTGCCATCTGTGTGTGCGCCGCCATCATCAGTGGTGGCATCCTCGGCGGCACCATCAGTGGTGTCATCCCCGACGCCACTAGGGGTTGTGTAATCAGGATCGGTCTCTTCCACGGCGTCCTCATAGCGGTGAGGTTGTTCCTCCATCTCCTGGGACAACTCCCAGAATGGCTTGCCGACCGAACCACCGGCCTCATTGTTGTGGGCCATGTTTCGCTCTAAATAGGAAAAAAGTTTGGTCAAAAAGTTGGTTATTGTCAAGGAACAAGATCATGGCCTCATCATTTAGGGTTTGTCGATACCGAGGCACCCTAAAATCCTAAGCTTTCATCATTTAGGGTTTGTCGACGCCGAGGCACCCTAAAAGCCTAAGTGTACATCATTTAGGTTCTCATCGACACCGAGGCATCCGGGGCAGCCAAGTTAAGTTTTCATCATTTAGGGTTTATCGATGTCGAGGCACCCTAAATGCTAAGTTAAGTTTTCATCATTTAGGGTTTAATGCAGCAAGAATAAAGGGGCAGTCGATCCTACTTAATTAAGTACTAAGATACCCCGGCCCATGCATTAGTAGCAAGTACCTCATATGTCCGACTTTTAGCAAAGTCATGCTAAAATTCACGGAAAAATTCAGCATGACCTTTGCTGAAAATAGGACATATGGAGTACCCAAATTTGCCGGAACGGAAGTTAATCGACATTCCGGCAAACTCAAGGGCCTCTCGGGGTACCAGCAAAATCATCACGACACGGCGGTCGGAGACAAAACCCAGCAAACTAGCACCACAATGTGCCTCTACTTTCATATGGATGAAAAGGCCACAGACCATATGGTCCTCTGCTTTCATATGGACAAAAATCAGCTCAACTTATGTGAGCTTCCATTCCAGATCTAATAGGTCACCCAACAAAAAATCATCAATAGTTTTAGCTGAAAAAAATCATGGATTGTTGTTAACTGAAAATTAGTAAAAGAAACTATTGCTGATCATGGATTACTGTTAATTAAAAATAGAGCATCTGGCTTGTCTTATCATGTTCACTAAGTCCACAAAAATGAATAGGTTCAGTAAACTTGAAGTACTCAACACTGAACATGGTTCAGCGCTCACTACACTACACTACATCGTGCAATGGTTCAGACCTCACTACACTAGAACAAGCTCACTACACTACACTACACTACACTACACATGCTTAAACTCTAAACATAAACAAACACTAGCAATGCCAGACCAAGACTTTGCTGGAAAATTCGAAGAAGTATTTATGAGTTTTAGCTGACCTGAGGAGCTCTGTAAGAACGGTTAGGTACCCCCGATAAAGGCAGTAAAACAGAAGGCAATGCAATATGTAAACTACCTCTGTTTCTAGGCAACAAGAGTTATCATCAGTTTAGTTTGGTTACACCTCAAAATTCAGTTTAAAATTTGTTCTTCTACTCAAATACAGAGCACTTTTCTGAATATGATGTTCCCATTCATCTAGCAATACAAAAAAACACAGAAATTGAATTGCCAAATCAGTGCATTGCCAAAACAGTGCTAAAATGTGTAGTATGCTAAAATGTGTAGTGTGCCAGATAGAGAATCTTTGCTATAATGTGTAGTGTGCCAAACTGAGAAACAATGCTAAAATTATACTAAATGTGTAGATGATTGCCCATGTGTGCCAAACTAGTGTACCATACATTGGCAAAAATTTACCAAATGTGTACAATGCCCATGTAGATGAATGCAGCCGAGTCTGTCACAAGCGGTATTTGACAAAAAAAGTGAAGCGTTCTAGTTATTTCTGTCGATGGAGTTTGAATAGATGGCAACTGCCATGTCTTAGATAATTAGGGGTTTGAATAGATGGAAATTGCCGTGTGTTTGCTCTAATGTAGATTTGTAAAAATGTCATGTGTAGCATATGTTGAACTACTTTGTCCAACAAAATATTTATCTTTCTAACAAAATAAAGTGCACTAGGTCATGGCCAATTTTGGAGGCGACAAGGAGGAGGAAGGGTGGAGAGGGAGGAAGGAGGAAGGAGGAGAGGTACCTGGGCGGGCGCGGCTGGAGGGGTCGGGGTTGGGGTCGGCGGCGGGGGCGGCGTCGAAGGGATGCCTCGGTTGGTCGTGGGGAGGCCGGAGGCCACGGCGAGGTCGTGGAGGCGTCGGCGATGGAGGAGCTGCAGTGGTGGGGGCCGTGGGGTGCGGGGGCGCCGGCAGCGCTGGCGGCGGCTAGGAACCCTAGCTGTCGTGCTCGGGAGGGAGGTTGCCGCAGGCGGGGCCGCGGGGGGAGGGGGACGGCGAGGGCGCGGGCGCAGGCGGAGGGGGGACGGCGAGGGAGGTGGTCGGGTGCGGCGGGGGAAGTGAGCACGGCCGGGGACGGCGAGCACGGGGGAAGTGGGACGGCGGTGGTACGTGGTCAGGCGCGGGGGATCTGGCGAGGGAGAGGGAAGGGGGGATCGGGCGAAGGGGTATCCAGCTAGACACTATAGCAACGGCGCACCACCCTCTGGTGCGCCATTAGTAACGTTTTTTTCTGATAGCAATGGCGCACCCTTCTCTGGTGCGCCATTAGTAACGTTTTTTTTTCTAACAGCAATGGCGCACCTTCCTCTGGTGCGCCATTAGTAACATTTTTTTCATTATTTCTTGTTGCATCTAATAATTTGTTTTTTTTATCAAATTTGTTATTTTCATGAGGACTAGAACAGAAGATATCATCACATATCATCAAAAAAAATTTGAAAAAAATTTGTTATTTAAAAATATCTTCAAAAAGTGGGGCAGGGTGCGGGTGTCGGCGGCGGCGGTGGAGCGGGCCGGGGGAAGGTGCGGGGTGTCGGCGGCGGCGGTGGAGCAGGCCGGGGAGGGTGCGGTGGGTCGTCGGCGGCGGTGGAGCGGGGGAGGGTGCGGGGGGTCGTCGGCGGCGGTGGACCAAGGGGAGGGTGCGGGGGGTCCTCGAGAATTCATGATATCAAAAAGTGCCCATGAAATTTAAAAAGTGCCCATGAATATCAAATAATATTCATGATATCAAAAAGTGCCCGAGAAATGAAGACTACGATTTAAACACAATCGATCTTAGCTAGCTATCTGTTCACAATCTTCTTGCCCTTATTTTTTGCAAATGGAGTTCTTCTATGGAACAGACGTCCTTTAGGTAGGGTGGTCCTGCTTCTTCTTGTGGTGTGTGCTGCTACTTCATCATCGTCGTCATGTTCGATCTTCGGGTCGCCGTACTTTTCGAAGTCTTGCTAATTGGCTACTCCATCCATTCCGATGATCTTCCTTTTGTCTCTCCTCACGACAACACGACTGGGCTTTGACGGGTCAGTAATGAAGAAGCATTGGTCCACTTGGGAAGCCAGTACCCATGGCTCATTTTTCGCGGTGACGTTTGCGTCCGCGGTCTTGGATTTGGCTTCGGGTATAACCATGGTGGCGAAATACCGGTCTTCTTTTAGGACGCTCTTGGCCCATCTGACACGGAACATCGGGACCTTCTCTCCAGCGTAGCTCAACTCCCAGATCTCCTCGATCCTTCCGTAGTATATGTCCTTGTCGTTGCCGGTGTAGGATTCCATCGTTACCCCGGAGTTCTGATAACCATCGCTCTTCATGTCCTTGTCCTCGGTGTAGAATGTGTAGCCGTTGATATCGTACGCCTCATAGGTCATCAGGTTGTGCTCAGCGCCCTGTGACAAGGCGAATATGAGTTGTTCTTCCGCGGAAGAATCCTCATGTAAAGGGTACGACAGAAGCTTCTGCGTGGACCAACGCATTAAACATGAGTTGTGCTCTTTGAGTATATCTCCGTCCGTCCTCTGTTGGCCTCGGTCATTGTACGTCTTCTCAATAAAGGTTTTGTGCTCTACCACCCAAGGATCGATCACGTCTATGTGTTGTAGCGCGACTAGGTTTGCTCTTTCAAAGTCGGCGAGTCGACATGCATTTCGCGGTGACCCTCACGGTGACCCCATCCAGCGAGCCTTCCGAGGTGCTTGTTGACGGGCAGACCAACGGGGTTCTCGATGCCTAGATAATTCGTGCAGTAGGAGATGCACTCTTCGGTCAGAAAGCACCTGGCTATACTTCCCTCTGGACGTGACATGTTGCGAACGTATCCTTTGATGACACCATTCATTCTTTCGAACGGCATCATGCTGTGCAGGAATGTCGGCCCGAGTTGGATGATATCCTCCACGATATGGACCAGCAGATGCACCATAACATCGAAGAATGCGGGCGGGAAGTACATCTCAAGCTCGCATAGTATCACCACGATCTCTTCCTGTAGCCTTCTGAGTTGCCTCACGCCAAAAGACTTTCGAGAGATGACGTCGAAAAAGTTGCATAGGCCAAATAGTGTTTCACGGACATGCGCGTCCATGATCCCACGGATTCAACTGGAAGTATCTGCGTCATCAGCACGTGACTGTCGTGAGACTTCATCCCGCTGAACTTCTGCTTCGCTGGGTCTAGGTATCTACTTATCTTCCCCGCGTAACCGTAAGGAAGTTTTACTCCTAGGAGGCAGGTGAAAAACTGCTCGATCTCCTCCTGACTTAGAGAGAAGCACGCGGGTGGGTAGTCATTTCCGGTCTTCTTAGCCTTTTTGCCTTTGCGACGACTTTTTGTGTCCTGCTTCGCCTCATCATCATCATCATCATCATCATCATCATCGTCATCATCATTAGCGTGAAGCTCCTGCCTGATGCCCATTGATTTCAAGTCCGCCCTTGCTTTCGGCCCATCTTTGGTCCTCTCTGGCATGTTGAGCAGGGTACCAAGCAGACTCTCGCACACGTTCTTCGTGATATGCATGACATCAAGGCTGTGAGGCACACGGTGGATCTTCCAGTACGGCAAGTCCCAGAAACCATACCTCGTTTTCCATACCTTCAGCAGCGGCTCTGGCGCCTTTCGCTTCTTTCCTAGCTCTGGTGCCTTTTGCTTCTTTTCCGGCAGTGGGCAGTCTTTCCAATTTTTCAGTAGCTTGTCTATTTCCTCGCCGCTCCTCGTACACGGGCGTTTTCGGGGTTCGGTTTCACCATCGAACAGATCCTTGCGTTTCCTCCACGGGTCATCGTCGTGAAGCCACCTTCGATGTCCCATGAACACGGTTTTCAAAGACCCGGGATCTCTATCTAGTTGGCGATACGTTGTGTCATCCATGCACCTTACGCATCTAGAAAATCCGTGGACTACCTGCCCCGCGAGATATCCGTAACCGAGATAGTCGTGCACCGTCGTGAGAAGTGCGGCTCTCATAGGGAGATATTCTTTCTCTGCGGCGTCCCACGTATTGGCTGGCGTTTTCCACAGCGTGTCTAGCTCCTCCTTCAGCAGCCCCAGATACAGATTGATGTCGTTCCCTGGTTGTTTCAGCGCTTCAATTAGCATACTCATGTGAATGTACTTCCTCTTCATGCACAACCAGGGAGGCAGGTTGTATATCCACACAAACACAGGCCAGGTGCTATGTGTGCTTCTCTGGCTGCCAAACGGATTGACTCCATCGGTGCTCGTGCCCAGCACGATGTTCCTTGGATCCTTCCCAAATTCTGGGTATTCGAAGTTCAACGCTTGCCACTGGCTCGCATCCTTAGGGTGACTCAGCATCTTGTCTTTTTTATTTATCTCCGGATCATTTCCGTCATCTTCCCGCTTCTTCTCCTCCCTATCCGCGTGCCAACGCAGGAGCTTTGCTACCTTAGGGTCCGCGAAATACCGCTGCAAACGAGGAGTGATCGGAAAGTACCACACCGATTTTCGAGGAGTTTTCTTCCTCTTCTTGTATCGAGTGATGCCGCACACCGAACATATGGTAGACTCCACATGCTCGTCCTGATAAATGATACAATTGTTCATGCACACATGGTATTTCACATGCGGTAAATCCAGAGGACACACGATTTTCTTCGCCTCCTCGAAACTGGCCGGGCACTTGTTCCACTTGGGAAGACGTTCGTGCCAGAATGACATGTTCTCGTCGAAGCATGCGTCGGTCATTTTGTGTTTTACCTTCATCTCCAGAGCCATGAGCGTTACTTTCAGGCGGGTATCCTCGGGCCTGCATCCTTCATACAATGGAGTAACCGCGTCTATCTCCAGTTGATCCAGCTTGGCTTTCTCTCGGGTGGCAGCTCTTGTGTTATCCGTTCGCTTGAGAAGCAGCTCTTGAATATGAGGGTCCTGCACCCAGCCTCCATCGTCGTCTGCTCCGACATCTTCATCTTCATGATCATGCCCTTCGTCTTGATCTTCCTCATCATCATGTACGACATCTTCTACATGATGACTGTGTACAACATCACCGTTGTGATCATGTCCTGGAGGTTCTTCGCCTTCTCGCCCGCCCTCGCCGCGGTGGTACTTGTATTGTTGCCCTTCCTCATTTCTTGCCCGACGCCGGCCATGGACGACTTCATAGTCATCTTCATCACCTTGCCACCGATAGCCATCCATGAAACCACGCAAGAGTAGGTGGTCACGCACCTGCCCGGAATCCGGGTCCGCAATAAGGCTCTTCAGCTTGCATCTTCGACACGGACATCTTATCTCCGTCTCATTCTTTTGAAGCATCTCAGCCTTTGCGGAGCTCAAAAACCTATTCACGATGCCTTCAGTCATCGTGCGGACCATGGTCGCCTGCAGGGTAGAGCAAAACGATATTTTAGAACCAAGAAATTTTTTTGGCATGACCTTCCCTAAAAATAGGACCAAAAAGAATGCATAGTGCCAAAATTCTTGCCGAAACAGAAATGAATCAAAACATTCCGGCAAAATATTGGCAACTATCGCATTTCAAATACCGGTACCTTCAAACACAAACATATATGCAACACCACAAACACATGCAACACCACAAACATACATAGATCTAGCTATAGGCCACAAAAAGTGCATGTGCACGTTGTTGGAGCGAGCTAGGGAGAAAAAAAGTAGATCTACATCATGAAGATAGCTTTCCCTTACTTACCTATAAAAAAAGGTAATTTCACCACTTAATTTTGATGAATCTATGGTGGAAATGAGGTGAGGAGGAGGAGATGGCCGAAAGCTTGGAGAAGGAGGTGGATGGAATGAAGTGGGGAAAGTGAGTGGGTAGGTGTGGGGCTGTCCAAAATATCTTGTTGGGGTCTCAGGTTACTAATGGCGCACCACAAGCAAATGCGCCATTAGTAACCCTGGTTACTAATGGCGCACCAGCAGGCGGTGCGCCATTAGTAGTTTTGCAAAAAAGTAAAAATAAATAAATATATATACTAATGGCGCATCTTCTCAGAGTGCGCCATTACTAGTTTAAACTAGTAATGGCGCACTGTGAGAGGATGTGCCATTAGTAGTTTTGCAAAAAAAAAGAGTAAAAAAAATTTGCAGTAATGGCGCACTCTCTTCCTGGTGCGCCATTAGTAGTTATAACTAGTAATGGTGCATTATGGACCAGATGCGCCATTAGTATGTATGGAAAAATGGAAAAAAAATTCATACTAGTGGCGCACCCTGTTTCCGGTGCGCCATTAGTGTCTTCCACACTAATGGCGTATCACAAGCAGGTGCGCCATTAGTATATAGTAGTGGCGCACTGCTTTCATGGTGCGCCATTAGTACGAATCCTATCTATAGCCCTTTTCCTAGTAGTGATAGTAGTAGATGCAGAATCGTTTCGGTCTACTTGAAATGGACGTGATGCCTACATGCATAATCATTGCCTTGGATATCATCATAACTTTGCGCATTTCTATCAATTGCTCGACAGTAATTTGTTCACCCGCTGTATTATTTGCCTTCACGAGAGAAGCTCTAGTGAAACCTATGGCCCCAGGGTCTATTTTCCATCATATTTGCTTTCCGATCTACTATTTTGCAATCTTTATTTTCAGATCTATAAACCAAAAAACCCAAAAATATTTAGTTACCTTTTATTTTACCTATCTCTATCAAATCTCACCTTTGCAATTTACCATGAAGGGATTGACAACCCCTTTATCGCGTTGGGTGCAAGTGTTTGATTGTTTGTGCAGGTGCATAGATTGGATACTTGCTTGTACCTCCTACTGGATTGATACCTTGGTTCTCTAACTGAGGGAAATACTTATATCTACTTTGCTACATCACCCTTTCCTCTTTAAGGAAAAACCAACGCAAGCTCAAGAAGTAGCAGTCACGAGTGTGCATAAGAGGTGGTTGTTTCCCATTGCGCATGGGCATGTTTGCTAGTCTCCTCCGAAAATGACAAAAAAGGAAGATACAACAAGCCCAGTCAAAGCTTGATCACTATGCACAAAGAAGGTAGCTAGGAACTCCCATAATAGCATCTTGAGGAATCTATAGAACCTACATGCTAAAGTAACGAACTCTAGTTCATGCATTCTATTTCCACCTATATACAATACAAGCAAAATAAAACTAACATGCAGACACAATATGAGACCTGAAAATCACTATAGAACTTATGTTGTATAAAAAATGCACCAGTTTTAGAATCAATAATCTATTTGACACATGTGTGAATTATAAATATGAAATATTATGTCAAGAAAGAAGCTGGCACTCACCTGGCTGTAACTAAGCACACAACGACCACCTCTGTTACAATCAGATCAAGTTTGGATCATGCGGCGTACAACAAACCTAGAACTTTGCAATATGGACCTTGTTGCGTTTGGCTGCTTTTGCAACATGGGTTGTGTTGCAAACCCTCTCCCTCAATTGTGCACCATGTGCCCACACTACTGGGAAATGCTTAAAAGCGAGGTCATATTATTAGTGGTCCAGTGCTGGAACCAGCACTACTATTTTGGCAATGTACGAGTGGCGGATGATAAACAGAGCCGGCCACTGCCGTAAGGAAACCAGTGATGGGTTAATATAGCCACCCGCCAGCTAGAAATTCATATAATGGTCTGAAAATATCATATCAACCGAAAATAGTACCAAATTTGAGCATGAGACTTCAATGGTGTATATTCAACATAGAAAAAGTTTAACGGAGAAATGATGTATAAAGAAAAGATTTCTCTATGAAAGTCAACTATTTCGGATTGAAACCCTGATACTTCGCGAGAAACTCTTCACTTTGTGCACGAAGTGCATCAAATTTTCCCACAACTCTCTCAAATATTTATCACACCCTATAGGGATTATGTGATGACACCATGCAAAATTTCATCCTTTTTAGAGCTCATTTCCATATTTTTTTGAATCGAAGAGCATTTTACAAATTTTAATAGCTAGAAATTCATATAATGCTCTAAAATTATCAAATCAACCCAGAATAGTGCGAAAATTGAGCATGTGACTTTCAATGGTGTATATTCAACATAGAAATATTAGCAGAGAATTATGTATAAAGAAAAGATTGCACTACAAAAGTTAACTGTATTCGTTTCACTACAAAAAAGACACATCCATGACATTTTGGCCCGAACAAATTTTTTCTGTCATGCTTACGACACTTCTATGACGATAATTTCGACAAAACCACATATCATCGTAGATGTGGTGGGCTCCTACTTCTATGACAAAAAATCATGACAGAAAATGGACTTTTTGTCCTGGGCGGGCCGAGGACGCACTTGCATGACATTCTTTGGGCCATCCATGACGGAAAAAATCGTGGGAGATGCGAGGGCAAGGAAAATATCGGAGAGTTCCCGGTTATGGTGGGTGGTCGTGGCCAAGGGATGCATGGAGGTTTGCGCGTTTCTCTCGTACACGTACGTGTGTGTGTGTTTTTGTGTGTGTGTGTGTGTAGGCATTGGGCTCTAACTGAACCCGAGCGAGGCATTCGCTTACTGAACCCGAGAGATTGCACTAGCTACGTTACTGAACCCGAGTAATTGATCCCTTGGCTGTTTACTGAACCCGAGCGATTCGTTCGCTACTGCTACTAACTGAAGCCGATCGAACCTGCCTGTTGATGAATAGTGGCTGTTGTTGGGGGTTGAATGAACATGACCCCGTGGTAGTAGAGGCCGTTGTCACTGGATGAACAGGACCCGAGGAGACCGCCACACCCGAGCCGGTAGGGGGGATGAACAGGATCCGTGGAGGGCTGGTTGAACAGTAGCCGGTGGAGGCTGGATGAACAGTAACCTGTGGATGAACAGTAGCTGGTGGAGGTAGGAGGAAGATGTGGTGGATGAACTGTAGCAGGTGGAGGCTGGAGTAAGTCGAGGTAGATGAATAGTAGCCCGTGGAGTCTAATTTTGCAGTATGCCACACCCTCCTAGTGAACAGGACACCGTTTCAATCGTAGGAGCTCGAACAGAAGTCCGTTTCCTCCGTTTTGCGGTACGCCAGACCCCCCCCCCCCGATGAACAGGATCACATTTCGACCATAGTCGATCGAACAGAAGGCCGTTTCCTCCGTACAGCGGTACGCTAGACCTCGTTTGGTTGTTCCATCCAAACCGGTTGGCTCTCGTTGAACAGGACGCATTTCGATCCAGTCTGTTGCCTCCCGATGAAGAGGACGTTGTTTCTCCATTCCGATACAGCCAGTTGGGTGCTGATGAACAGGACGCCGTTGCTGCTGTCTGCTGCCTCTCCATGTACACGAGCCCTGGCCATACGTATGCGTGAGTAGCTAGGCGTTCGAGACCCCGTCCGTATATACGTACGTGGCCGTATTTTTGGCATGTGGATGTACGTAAGTGTACACAGTTTAGAAGGGTCTACCTAAATTGCTATGTTGGGGGCTCTACTACTACACATGCCGCTACTTGCTCGGCCATGGTTCATTATTGCAGAGAGACCGGTCGACCAGTATGTACATGTTGGGGAACGTAGTAATTTCAAAAAAATTCCTACGCACACGCAAGATCATGGTGATGCATAGCAACGAGAGGGGAGAGTGTTGTCTATGTACCCTCGTAGACCGAAGCGGAAGCGTTGACACAACGTAGAGGAAGTAGTCGTACGTCCTCCTCCCGATCCGACCGATCCAAGCGCCGTTACTCCGGTGCCTCCGAGTTCTTGACACACGTACAACTCGATGACGTTCTCCGGGCTCCGATCCAGCAAAGCTCTCGGGGAAGAGTTTCGTCAGCACGACGGCGTGGTGACGATCTTGATGAACTACCGACGCAGGGCTTCGCCTAAGCACCGCGACAATATGACCGAGGTGGAATATGGTGGAGCGGGGCACCGCACACGGCTGAGGAACGATCACGAAGATCAACTTGTGTGTCCTAGGGTGCCCCCTGCCCCCGTATATTAAGGAGCAAGGGGGAGGAGGCGGCCGGCCTAGACGGGGCGCGCCAAGGGGAGTCCTACTCCCACCGGGAGTAGGATTCCACCTTTCCTGTCCAACTAGGAGAAGGGGGGAAAGGAGGGGAGTGGACAAGGAAGGGAGAGGGGGCCGCGCCCCCAAACCCCTTGTCCAATTCGGACTGGGCTTGGGAGGGGCGCGCGCCACCTCCTGGCTCCTTCCCACTAAGGCCCAATAAGGCCCAATACTCTTCCCCGTGTTCCCGTAACTCCCCGGTACCTCCGAAAATACCCGAACCACTCAGAACGTTTCCGATGTCCGAATATAGTTGTCCAATATATCAATTTTTACATCTCAACCATTTCGAGACTCCTCGTCATGTCCCCGATCTCATCCGGGACTCCGAACTCCTTCGGTACATCAAAACTCATAAACTCATTATATAACTGTCATCGAAACCTTAAGCGTGCGGACCCTACGGTTCGAGAACAATGTAGACATGACCGAGACACGTCTCCGGTTAATAACCAATAGCGGGACCTGGATGCCCATATTGGCTCCTACATATTCTACGAAGTTCTTTATCGGTCAGACCGCATAACAACATACGTTGTTTCCTTTGTCATTGGTATGTTACTTGCCCGAGATTCGATCGTCGGTATCCAATACCTAGTTCAATCTCGTTACCGGCAAGTCTCTTTACTCGTTCCGTAATACATCATCTCGCAACTAACTCATTAGTTGCAATGCTTGCAAGGCTTATGTGATGTGCATTACCGAGAGGGCCCAGAGATACCTCTCCGACAATCGGAGTGACAAATCCTAATCTCAAAATACGCCAACCCAACATCTACCTTTGGAGACACCTGTAGTACTCCTTTATAATCACCCAGTTACGTTGTGACGTTTGGTAGCACCCAAAGTGTTCCTCCGGCAAACGGGAGTTGCATAATCTCATAGTCAAAGGAACATGTATAAGTCATGAAGAAATCAATAGCAACATACTAAACGATCGGGTGCTAAGCTAATGAAATGGGTCTTGTCAATCAGATCATTCAACTAATGATGTGACCCCGTTAATCAAATAACAACTCTTTGTCCATGGTTAGGAAACATAACCATCTTTGATTAACGAGCTAGTCAAGTAGAGGCATACTAGTGACACTCTGTTTGTTTATGTATTCACACATGTATTATGTTTCCGGATAATACAATTCTAGCATAAATAATAAACATTTATCATGATATATAAGGAAATAAATAATAACTTTATTATTGCCTCTAGGGCATATTTTCTTCAGTCTCTCACTTGCACTAGAGTCAATAATCTAGATCACATCACCATGTGATTAACATCGATAGTTCACATCATCATGTGATTAACACCCATAGTTCACATCGCTATGTAACCAACACCCAAAGGGTTTACTAGATTCAGTAATCTAGTTCACATCGCTATGTGATTAACACCCAAAGAGTACTAAGGTGTGATCATGTTTTGCTTGTGAGAGAATCTTAGTCAACGGGTCTGCCACATTCAGATCCGTAAGTATTTTGCAAATTTCTATGTCTACAATGCTCTGTACGGAGCTACTTTAGCTAATTGCTCCCACATTCAATATGTATCTAGATTGAGACTTAGAGTCATCTAGATTAGTGTCAAAACTTGCATCGACGTAACCTTTTACGACGAACCTTTTTGTCACGTCCATAATCGAGAAACATATCCTTATTTCACTAAGGATAATTTTTGACCGCTGTCCAGTGATCTACTTCATAGATCACTATTGTACTCCCTCGCTTAACACAGTGCAGGTTATATAATAGATCTGGTACACAGCATGGCATACTTTATAGAACCTATGGCCAAGGCATAGGGAATGACTTTCATTCTCTTTCTATCTTCTGCCGTGGTCGAGTTTTGAGTCTTACTCAATTTCACACCTTGTAACACAGGCAAGAACTCTTTATTTGACTGTTCCATTTTGAACTACTTCAAAATCTTGTAAAGGTATGTACTCATTGAAAAAACTTATCAAGCGATTTGATCTATCTCTATAGATCTTGATGCTCAATATGTAAGCAGCTTCACTGAGGTCTTTCTTCGAAAAACTTCTTTCAAATACTCGTTTATCCTTTGCAGAATAATTCTACACTATTTTCGATCAACAATATGTCATTTACATATACTTATCAGAAATGTTGTAGTGCTCCCACTCACTTTCTTGTAAATACAGGCTTCACCGCAAGTCTGTATAAAACCATATGCTTTGATCAACTTATCAAAGCGTATATTCCAACTCCGAGATGCTTGCACCAGTCCATAGATGGATCGCTGGAGCTTGCATATTTTGTCAACACCTTTAGGATTGACAAAACCTTCTGGTTGCATCATATACAACTCTTCTTTAATAAATCCATTAAGGAATGCAGTTTTGTTTTATCCATTTGCCAGATTTCATAAAATGCGGCAATTGCTAACATGATTCGGACAGACTTAAGCATAGATACAAGTGAGAAACTCTCATCGTAGTCAACACCTTGAACTTGTCGAAAACCTTTTGCGACAATTCTAGCTTTGTAGATAGTAACGCTACTATCAGCGTCCGTCTTCCTCTTGAGGATCCATTTATTTTCTATGGCTTGCCGATCATCGGGCAAATCCATCAAAGTCCATACTTTGTTTTTATACATGGATCATATCTCAGATTTCATGGCCTCAAACCATTTCGCGGAATCTGGGCTCATCATTGCTTCCTCATAGTTCGCAAGTTCGTCATGTTCTAGTAACATGACTTCCAGAACAGGATTACCGTACCACTCTGGTGCGGATCTCACTCTGGTTTACCTATGAGATTCGGTAGTAACTTGATCTGACATTACATGATCATCATCATTAACTTCCTCACTAATTGTTGTAGTAGTCATAGAAACAGATTTCTGTGATGCACTACTTTCCAATAAGGGAGCAGGTACAGTTACCTCATCAAGTTCTACTTTCCTCCCACTCACTTCTTTCGAGAGAAACTCCTTCCCTAGAAAGGATCCATTATAAGCAACGAATGTCTTGCCTTAAGATCTGTGATAGAAGGTGTACCCAACAGTCTCCTTTGGGTATCCTATGAAGACATATTTCTCCGATTTTGGGTTTGAGCTTATCAGGATGAAACTTTCTCATATAAGCATCACAATCCCAAACTTTAAGAAACGACAACTTTGGTTTCTTGCCAAACCACAGTTCAGATTGTGTCATCGCAACGGACTTAGATGGTGCCCTTTTTAACGTGAATGCAGCTGTCTTTAATGCATAACCCCAAAAACGATAGTGGTGGATCGGTAAGAGACATCATAGATTGTACTATATCCAATAAAGTACGGTTATGACGTTCGGACGCACCATTATGCTGTGGTGTTTCCAGGTGGCATGAGTTTGTGAAACTATTCCACATTGTTTTAATTGAAGACCAAACTCGTAACTCAAATAATTGTCTCCGCGATCAGATCGTAGAAACTTTATTTTCTTGTCACGATGATTTTCCACTTCACTCTAAAATTCTTTGAACTTTTCAAATGTTTCAGGCTTATGTTCCATCAAGTAGATATACCCATATCTGCTCAAATCATCTGTGAAGGTCAGAAAATAATGATACCTGCTGCAAGCCTTAATATTCATCGGACTACATACATCAGTATGTATGATTTCCAACAAATCTGTTGCTTGCTACATTGTTTCGGAGAACGGAGTTTTAGTCATCTTGCCCATGAGGCATGGTTCGCAAGCACCAAGTGATTCATAATCAAGTGATTCCAAAAGCCCATCAGCATGGAGTTTCTTCATGTGCTTTACACCAATATGACCTAAACGGCAGTGCCACAAATAAGTTGCACTATCATTATTAACTTTGCATCTTTTGGTTTCAATATTATGAATATGTGTATCACTACTATTGAGATCCAACAAATCATTTTCGTTGGTGTGTAACCATATAAGGTTTTATTCATGTAAACAGAATAACAATTTATTCTCTTACTTAAATGAATAACCGTATTGCAATAAACATGATCAAATCATATTCATGCTCAACGCAAACACCAAATAACACTTATTTAGTTTCAACACTAATCCCCAAAGTATAGGGAGTGTGCGATGATGATCATATCAATCTTGGAACCACTTCCAACACACATCATCACTTCACCCTTAACTAGTCTCTGTTTATTCTGCAACTCCCGTTTCAAGTTACTAATCATAGCAACTGAACTAGTATCAAATACTGAGGGGTTGCTATAAACACTAGTAAAGTACACATCAATAACATGTATATCAAATATACTTATGTTCACTTTGCCATCCTGCTTATCCGCCAATCACTTGGGGTAGTTCCGCTTCTAGTGACCAGTCCCTTTGCAGTAGAAGCACTCAGTCTCACGCTTAGGTCCAGACTTGGGCTTCTTCACTTGAGCTGCAACTTGCTTGCTATTCTTCTTGAAGTTCCCCTTTTTTCCTTTGCCCTTTTCTTGAAACTAGTGATCTTGTCAACCATCAACACTTGATGCTCTTTCTTGATTTCTACCTTCATCGATTTCATCATCATGAAAAGCTCAGGAGTCGTTTTCGTCATCCCTTGCATACTATAGTTCATCACGAAGTTCTACTAACTTGGTGATGGTGACTAGAGAATTCTGTCAATCACTATCTTATCTGGAAGATTAACTCCCACTTGATTCAAGTGATTGTAGTACCTAGACAATCTGAGCACATGCTCACTAGTTGAGCGATTCTCCTCCATCTTCTAGCTATAGAACTTGTTGGAGACTTCATATCTCTCAACTCGGGTATTTGCTTGAAATATTAACTTCAACTCCTGGAACATCTCATATGGTCCATGACATTCAAAAACGTCTTTGAAGTCCCGATTCTAAGCCGTTAAGCATGGTGCACTAAACCATCAAGTAGTCATCATATTGAGTTAGCCAAACGTTCATAACGTCTGCATCTGCTCCTGCTATAGGTCTATCACCTAGCGGTGCATCAAGGACATAATACTTCTGTGTAGCAATGAGGATAAACCTCAGATCACGGATCCAATCCGCATCATTGCTACTAACATCTTTCAACACAATTTTCTCTAGGAACATATAAACATATGAAAGCAACAACGCGAGCTATTGATCTACAACATAGATATGCTAATACTACCAGGACTAAGTTCATGATAAATTAAAGTTCAATTAATCATATTACTTAAGAACTCCCACTTAGATAGACATCTCTCTAATCCTCTAAGTGATCACGTGATCCATATCAACCAAACCATGTCCGATCATCACGTAAGATGGAGTAGTTTCAATGGTGAACATCACTATGTTGATCATATCTACTATATGATTCACGCTCGACCTTTCGGTCTCCGTGTTCCGAGGCCATATCTGTTATATGCTTGGCTCGTCAAGTATAACCCGAGTATTCCGCGTGTGCAACTGTTTTGCACCCGTTGTATTTGAACGTAGAGCCTATCACACCCGATCATCACGTGGTGCCTCAGCACGAAGAACTTTCGCAACGGTGCATACTCAGGGAGAACAGTTCTTGATAATTAGTGACAGATCATCTTAAAATGCTACCGTCAAACTAAGCAAAATAAGATGTATAAAAGATAAACATCACATGCAATCAATATAAGTGATATGATATGGCCATCATCATCTTGTGCTTGTGATCTCCATCTCCGCAGCACCATCATGATCACCATTGTTACCGGCGCGACACCTTGATCTCCATCGTAGCATCGTTGTCGTCTCGCCAATCATATGCTTCTGCGATATCGCTACCGCTTAGTGATAAAGTAAAGCATTACAGGGCGATTGCATTGCATACAATAAAGCGACAACCATACGGCTCCTGCCGGTTGCCGATAACTCGGTTACAAAACATGATCATCTCATACAATCAAATTTAGCATCATGTCTTGACCATATCACATCACAACATGCCCTGCAAAAACAAGTTAGACGTCCTCTACTTTGTTTGTTGCAAATTTTACGTGGCTGCTACGGGCTTAAGCAAGAACCAATCTCACCTACGCATCAAAACCACAACGATAGTTTGTCAAATAGACTCCGTTTTAACCTTCTCAAGGACCGGGCGTAGCCATACTCGGTTCAACTAAAGTTGTTGAAACTGACACCCGCCAGCCACCTGTGTGCAAAGCACGGCGATAGAACCAGTCTCGCGTAAGCGTACGCGTAATGTCGGTCCGGGCCGCTTCATCCAACAATACCGCCGAACCAAAGTATGACATGCTGGTAGGCAGTATGACTTGTATCGTCCACAACTCATTTGTGTTCTACTCGTGCATAACATCAAACCATAAAAACCTAGGCTCGGATGCCACTGTTGGGGAACGTAGTAATTTCAAAAAATTTCCTACGCACACGCAAGATCATGGTGATGCATAGCAACGAGAGGGGAGAGTGTTGTCTACGTACCCTCGTAGACCGAAGCGGAAGCGTTGACACAACATAGAGGAAGTAGTCGTACGTCCTCCTCCCGATCCGACCGATCCAAGCGTCGTTACTCCGGTGCCTCCGAGTTCTTGACACACGTACAGCTCGATGACGTTCTCCGGGCTCCGATCCAGCAAAGCTCTCGGTGAAGAGTTTCGTCAGCACGACGGCGTGGTGACGATCTTGATGAACTACCGACGCAGGGCTTTGCCTAAGCACCGCGACAATATGACCGAGGTGGAATATGGTGGAGGGGGGCACCGCACACGGCTGAGGAACGATCACGAAGATCAACTTGTGTGTCCTAGGGTGCCCCCCTGCCCCCGTATATAAAGGAGCAAGGGGAGGGGGCGGCCGGCCTAGAGGGGCCGCGCCAAGGGGAGTCCTACTCCCACCGGGAGTAGGATTCCACCTTTCCTAGTCCAACTAGGAGAAGGGTGGAAAGGAGGGGAGTGGAGAAGGAAGGGAGAGGGGGCCGCGCCCCCAAACCCCTTGTCCAAGTCGGACTGGGCTTGGGAGGGGCGCGCGCCACCTCCTGGCTCCTTCCCACTAAGGCCCAATAAGGCCCAATACTCTTCCCCATATTCCCGTAACTCCCCGGTACCTCCGAAAATACCCGAACCACTCAGAACCTTTCCGATGTCCGAATATAGTCGTCCAATATATCGATTTTTACGTCTCGACCATTTCGAGACTCCTCGTCATGTCCCCGATATCATCCGGGACTCCGAACTCCTTCGGTACATCAAAACTCATAAACTCATTTTATAACTGTCATCGAAACCTTAAGCGTGCGGACCCTACGGTTCGAGAACAATGTAGACATGACCGAGACACGTCTCCGGTCAATAACCAATAGCGGGACCTGGATGCCCATATTGGCTCCTACATATTCTACGAAGTTCTTTATCGGTCAGACCGCATAACAACATACGTTGTTCCCTTTGTCATCGGTATGTTACTTGCCCGAGATTCAATCGTCGGTATCCAACACCTAGTTCAATCTCGTTACCGGCAAGTCTCTTTACTCGTTCCGTAATACATCATCTCATAACTAACTCATTAGTTGCAATGCTTGCAAGGCTTATGTGATGTTCATTACCGAGAGGGCCCAGAGATACCTCTCCGACAATCGGAGTGACAAATCCTAATCTCAAAATACGCCAACCCAACATCTACCTTTGGAGACACCTGTAGTACTCCTTTATAATCACCCAGTTACGTTGTGACGTTTGGTAGCACCCAAAGTGTTCCTCCGGCAAACGGGAGTTGCATAATCTCATAGTCAAAGGAACATGTATAAGTCATGAAGAAATCAATAGCAACATACTAAACGATCGGGTGCTAAGCTAATGAAATGGGTCTTGTCAATCAGATCATTCAACTAATGATGTGACCCCGTTAATCAAATAACAACTCTTTGTCCATGGTTAGGAAACATAACCATCTTTGATTAACGAGCTAGTCAAGTAGAGGCATACTAGTGACACTCTATTTGTTTATGTATTCACACATGTATTACGTTTCCGGATAATACAATTCTATCATAAATAATAAACATTTATCATGATATATAAGGAAATAAATAATAACTTTATTATTGCCTCTAGGGCATATTTCCTTCAGTACGTACACGTTCGCGACCGGACAAACAACCCTACGTACGGTTCGATCGGGTGGGTCCCAGTCATCAGGGAGGATAAGGAGGCACTCCATTGCATGCGAAGATATATATGGTGGGTCCCAACTGTTAGGGGAGGAATCATTTTTTTGCGTGTAATAAGGAGGCACTTCCTTGCGTGCGAAGATGTAGCTGGTGGATCCAGCTTTCAGCCTCACAGTGTACAATCGTCTTCCGATGGCTGTCGTTTGTTGACAACGTTGACCACGCCGTGCCGAGAGCACCAAGGCGATGGACGAGGGTGACGCGTCCTAAGGTAACGATGCCCACACGAAGGGGAGTACGAGGGTTCACTGGTTCTAGTGTAGTGTTAGGCTTGAAGGAAATATGCCCTAGATGCAATAATAAAGTTGTTATTTATATTTCCTTATACCATGATAAATGTTTATTATTGATGCTAGAATTGTATTAACCGGAAACTTGATACATGTGTGAATACATAGACAAAACAAAGTGTCTCTAGTATGCCTCTACTTGACTAGCTCGTTAATCAAAGATGGTTAAGTTTCCTGACCATAGACATGTGTTGTCATTTGATGAACGGGATCACATCATGAGGAGAATGATGTGATGGAAAAGACCCACCCATTAGCTTAGCATAATGATCATTAAGTTTTATTGCTATTGCTTTCTTCATGACTTATACATATTCCTTTGACTATGAGATTATGCAACTTTCGAATACCAGAGGAAGACCTTGCGTGCTATCAAACATCACAACATAGTTGGGTGATCATTGATAGTCTCCAAGTGCAGGGAATCATCGTAGCAATTTACAAAGGTGGAAGTGATAAGTATGGAGTGTCGAACCCACAGGAAGCTAAAGGTAAGATCAACATTCTCTCAAGCCCTATCTTCCACTGATACGACTATACGTAGACCAAACGTTTGCTTCCAAATAGCAACGAAAAATAAAACTACGTTGTGGGTATGAAGAGGATAACTTTGCATGGTATCGGAGAGCTAAAACATAAAAGTAGGTGCTGTTATCGTAAAGTTAGAATATATTACTAAACAATATAAATAGTGAGTGTGGAATAATGGTGGATCGGTGTGCGGAATTGTCATAGGCAATCGTTAACAAAACCGGTAATCACTATTGTAGTTTCATATGAGGGAGAGTCATAAGCTAACATACTTTCTCTACTTGGATCATATGCACTTATGATTTGAACTCTAGCAAGCATCCGCAACTACTAAACATCATTAACGTAAAACCCAACCATAGCATTAAAGCACCAAGTCCTCTTTATTCCCATATGCAACAATCCCTCTCACTCGGGTTTGTGTTTGAGTCACTCACCCACCCACAATAAGCGAATCATGAACGTATTGCAACACCCTACAGCGGGAATCCCTCACGCTTGCGCGACACGGAGGGCACCATAGGACAGCATCAAAGTAAAACATACAACTCATACCAATTTAGATCATCAATCAACCCAAAGACAAAAGATATCTACTAAAAACATCATAGGATGGCAACACATCATTGGATCATAATATGTGGCATAAAGCACCATGTTGAAGTTGGGATTACAGCGGGGTGCGAAAGAGTGGACCGCGTAAAAGAGATGAGGATGGTGATGATGATGGTGATGTTGATGAAGACTATCACCGTGGCGATGATTCCCCTCCCAATGGCACTCCGGCGCCACCGAAAGAGAGGAGGAGAGGTTCTTCCCCTTGTGCTTCCTCCTCCATGGCCTCCACCTTCTGGTCCTTGGCCTTCATGGTGATGATGGACCCTCCGGGATACTCCTCCATGGCCACCGATGATGATGGCCCCCTTCGGAAGGGTGTTAGAGAGGGCCTAGATTGACTTCTCGTGGCTACAGAGGCTTGCGGCGGCGAAACTTCCGATCTAGGTTTCTTTCTGGAAGTTTGAGTATATAAAGAAGAGTTTTGCGTTGATTTCACGTCAGGGGGTCTCCGGGCTGTCCACGAGGCAGGGGGGCGCGCCCTAGGGGGGTGGGCACGCCCCCCACCCTCGTGGGCAGCCTGGGACTCTTCTAGCCTGCTTCTGGTACTCTGTGGGCTTCTTTTGATCCATAAATGATCTCCGTCAAGTGGCACGTCAATTGGACTCCGTTTAGTTTCCCTTTTCTGCGATACTCTAAAACAAGGAGAAAACAGAAACTGGCACTGGGCTCTAGGTTAATAGGTTAGTCCCAAAAATCATATAAAATATCATATAAATGCATATAAAACATCCTAGAAGGATAATATCATAGCATGAATACCCATAAATTATAGATACGTTGGAGACGTATCAGCATCCCCAAGCTTAATTCCTGCTCGTCCTTGAGTAGGTAAATGATAAAAGAAATAATTTATGAAGTGTGAATGCTAGAAAGTGCATAAGTTTGATCAATGATAATTCCAATCACTTTTTCTAGCATCATCATATGTCATAACAATATCTCATCTCATAAAACTTTTCATGATCAAGTAACAAGCAAGTCACATGTTTGAAGTATAGATCATAAACTTTCTTGAAAACTAACAAACAATATTCTCAGTCATCAAAAAATTGCAATTCATCTTATTTTCTGGAAGAGTCTATGTCAGAGCTTTGATTTAGCAGACTCCACATACTCAACTATCATTTAGTCTTTCACAATTGCTAACACTCACGCAATACTTGTGGTTATGGAGTTTTAATCGGACACAGAGAAAGATAGGGGCTTATAGTTTTGCCTCCCAGCCTTTTACTTTAAGGGTAATGTCAACAATAATAGCTCATGCTAACTTACATCCAATTAGATATATATATCAGGATCTTTCCAACACCCTGTGCTTGCCAAAGGATAAAATGTAAAAAGAAAAGGTGAAGATCAGCATGACTCTTGCATAAGGTAGAAGATAATAATAAAAGATAGGCCCTTCGCAGAGGGAAGCAGAGGTTGCCATGCGCTTTCAGGGTTGGATGCACAAAATCTTAATGCGAAAGAACGTCACTTTATATTGCCCCTTGTGATATGAACCTTTATTATGCAGTCCGTCGCTTTTATTTCTTCCACATCACAAGATCTTATAAAGCTTATTTCCTCCACACCAATCAATCATACATATTTAGAGAGCAATTTTTATTGCTTGCACCGATGACAACTTTCTTGAAGGATCTTACTCAATCCATAGGTAGATATGGTGGACTCTCATGGCAAAACTGGTTTAAGGGTTTTTGGAAGCACAAGTAGTATTTCTACTTGGTGCTAAGAATTTGGCTAGCATGAGGGGGAAAGGCAAGCTCAACATGATGATCCATGAAAATATACTTTATTTTAGATATAAGAAAGCATAACCCATTACGTTGTCTTCGTTGTCCAACATCAACTCTTTAGCATGTCATATTTTAATGAGTGCTCCCAATCATAAAAGATGTCCAAGATAGTATATTTATATGTGAAATCCCTCTCCCTTCAATATTCTTGCATGAATTGTTCAAGTGACCAATTCTACGTTTGCTAACTTTCAATAAGTTTACTACCTATACTTATTATGTGTGAAGTCATTACTCCCCATGTTATAAGCATACAAAACATATATAAATTCAGATTTATGACATTCAATTTATTCAACCATTTACTCATAGGATATACATGAAGTACATGAGCAAATGAAAAACTACTCCAAAAGATATGAGTGAAGAACACTGAGTAGTCAAATAATTAACTAGCCATGGGAGGATTCTTTTTCATTCAATATTTCAGATCCAATGATTTCATTCAAACAGCAAGTAAAATTTAAAATACGCTCCAAGCAAACACATATCATGTGATGAATAAAAATATAGCTCCGCGTAAAGTATACCGATAGTTTTGAAGACGAAAGAGGGGATGCCTTCCGGGGCATCCCCAAGCTTGGGCACTTGAGTCTTCCTTGAATATTACCTTGGGGTGCCTTGGGCATCCCCAAGCTTAGGGTCTTTTCACTCCTTATTCTCCTCATATCGATATCTCACCCAAAACTTGAAAACTTCAATCACACAAAATTTAACCAAACTTCGTGAGATAGGTTAGTATGATAAAGAGCAAACCATTCACTTTGGTACTATCAAAAACAAGGTTCATAATTGTTCTCACACAATGCCTACTGTACCATATCATTTCCACAATTTATATTTAGGAATATAAGCCATAGAAACTAGAAAGCAAGCGAACTATGCAATGAAAATAGAATCTGTCAAAAACAGAACAGTCTGTAATGATCTGAACATAAACCATACTTCTGGTACTCCAAAACATATTAAATAAATTGTTGGACGTGAGGAATTTGTCTATTAATCTCCTGCAAAAAGAATCAACTCAAAATCACTCATCTGTAAAAAATGACAGCTAATCTCGTGAGCGCAAAGTTTCTGTTTTTTACAGTAAGATCACATTAACTTTCACCCAAGTCTTCCCAAAGGTCTTTCTTGGCACTTTATTGAAACAAAAGCTATAAAACATGATTAATAGAGTAGCTTAATCATGTAAACACACAAAAATAGTAAGGGTAAATATTGGGTTGCCTCCCAACAAGCGCTTTTCTTTAATGCCTTTTAGCTAGGCATGATGATTTCAATGATGCTCACATAAAAGATAAGAATTGAAGTACAAAGAGAGCAGCTTGAAGAATATGACTAGAACATTTAAATATAACCTACTTCCTATGCCTAGGGATTTTGTGAGCACATAATTTATAAGAACAACAATCAACTAGCATAGGAAGGCAAAACAAGTATAACTTCAAAAATTTAAGCACATAGAGAGGAAACTTGATTTTATTGCATCTCCTACAAGCATGTGTTCCTCCCTCATAATAATCTTCAGTAGCATCATGGATAGCAACTTTTTTCTCATACTCAATTGGAACCTCTTCCGAAATAGTGGAGTCATTACTAGCTAAAGTTGACACTCTTCCATATCCACTTTCATAAATATCACACTAAGATTCAACACCCTCCAAGATAGTGAGATCACTAATTCCTAAAGTTGACACGCTTCCAAACCCACTTTAAATGATAGTATTATTATTACTCCAAAATATATAGGTTAAGTTCATGGAGCATTCTGCAATTAATATAGACTAAGCAATATCCAAGCTCAAAAGGTATAAGTGAAGCACATGAAGCATTCTATAAAACCATACTCAGAAGATTTAAGTGAAGCACAAAGAGCAATTCTATAAGATCATACTTAAAACATTTCAGTGAAGCACATAAAGTATTCTATAAATAAATGAAGGGCCATCTCATGCTAGCATGGTTCCTAAAGGAAAAATTAAAACACAAAGGACACAAATCATGTGAACAAAGCAAAAACCGAGGTATACCGATATTTGTTGAAGAAGAAAGATGGGATGCCAACCGGGGCATCCCCAAGCTTAGATGCTTGAGTATCATTTGAAATATTTACTTGGGGTGCCTTGGGAATACCCAAGCTTGAACTCTTGCCTCTCTTTATTCTTCTCATATTGATAGCTCGTCGACCTTCGGACACTTCATCCACACAAAACTTTAACAAAAACTTGTGAGATCCGTTAGTGTTATAAAGCAAATCACTACCTTTAGGTACTATAATAAACTCATTCTTTATTTATATTGGTGTTAAACCTACTGTATTCCAACTTCTCTATGGCTCATACCCCCCGATACTTGTTGGGGAACGTAGCAGAAATTCAAAATTTTCCTACGTGTCACCAAGATCTATCTATGGAGAAACCAGCAACGAGGGGAAAGAGAGTGCATCTACATACCCTTGTAGATCGCTAAGCGGAAGCGTTCAAGTGAACGGGGTTGATGGAGTCGTACTCGTCGTGATCCAAATCACCGATGATCCTAGTGTCGAACGGACGGCACCTCCGCGTTCAACACACGTACAGCCCGGGGACGTCTCCTCCTTCTTGATCCAGCAAGAGGAGAGGAGAAGTTGAGGGAGAGCTCCGTCAGCACGACGGCATGGTGGTGGTGGAGCTCGTGGTTCTACGGCAGGGCTTCGCCAAGCACCATGGAGGAGGAGGAGAAGGTAGGAGGAGGGAGGGCTGCGCCAGGGAAGAGATCACGACTGCCCTCCCACCCCTCCACTATATATAGGGGCAAGGGGAGAGGGGGAGGCACCCTAGGGTTTCCCCTAGGGGGCGGCGGCTAGGCAGATTGGATCTCCCTAGGGAAAATCCTAGGGAGACTTGCCCCCCAAGCCAAGCAGGTGGAGGCTTGCCTCCCAAGCCAGGTGGAGGGGCCCCACCTCCCCAAATAACGTGGGAAAGGGTGTGGGGGCGCACCAACCCTTAGTGGGCTGGTTTTCCCCTTCCCCTTTGGCCCATGAGGCCCTCCAACACTTGTCGGGGCTCCCGAAACACCTTTCGGTCATGCTGGCCATAGCCTGGTACCTCCGGAACACGTCCGGACTCCAATACCCTTCGTCCAATATATCGATCTTCACCGCCGGACCATTCCGAAACTCCTCGTGACGTCCGGGATCTCATCCGGGACTCCGAACTACCTTCGGTAACCACATACTATTTCCCATAACAACTCTAGCGTCACCGAACCTTAAGTGTGTAGACCCTACGGGTTCGGGAACCATGCAGACATGACCAAGACACCTCTCCGGCCAATAACCAATAGCGGGATCTGGATACCCATATTGGCTCCCACATGTTCCATGATGATCTCATCGGATGAACCACGATGTCAAGGATTCAATCAATCCCGTATTCAATTCCCTTTGTCCAGCGGTATTGTACTTGCTCGAGATTCGATCGATGGTATTCCGATACCTTGTTCAATCTCGTTACCGGCAAGTCTCTTTACTCGTTCCGTAACACATCATCCCATGATCAACTCCTTGATCACATTGTGCACATTATGATGATGTCCTACTGAGTGGGCCCAAAGATACCTCTCCGTCACACGGAGTGACAAATCCCAGTCTCAATTCATGCCAACCCAACAGACACTTTTGGAGATGCCTGTAGTGTACCTTTATAGCCACCCAGTTACGTTGTGACGTTTGGCACACCCAAAGCATTCCTACGGTATCCGGGAGATGCACAATCTCATGGTCTAAGGAAATGATACTTGACATTAGAAAAGCTTTAGCATAGGAACTACACGATCTTTGTGCTAGGCTTAGGATTGGGTCTTGTCCATCACATCATTCTTCTAATGATGTGATCCCGTTATCAATGACATCCAATGTCCATGGTCAGGAAACCGTAACCATCTATTGATCAACGAGCTAGTTAACTAGAGGCTTACTAGGGACATGGTGTTGTCTATGTATCCACACATGTATCTGAGTTTCCTATCAATACAATTCTAGCATGGATAATAAACGATTTATCATGAACAAGGAAATATAACAATAACCTATTTATTATTTCCTCTAGGGCATATTTCCAACAGTCTCCCACTTGCACTAGAGTCAATAATCTAGTTCACATCGCCATGTGATTAACATTCACAGGTCACATCGCCATGTGACCAACATCCAAAGAGTTTACTAGAGTTCATAATCTAGTTCACATCACTATGTGATTAACACTCAATGAGTTCTAGGTTTGATCATGTTGCTTGTGAGAGAGGTTTTAGTCAACGGGTCTGCAACATTCAGATCCGTATGTACTTCGCAAATATCTTCGCTATATTTGGAGCCATTTCAAATAATTGTTCTACTTGGAGATATTCCAAATTGTTGCTCCATTATACGTATCCGGCATCTCTACTCAAAGCTATCCGGATAGGTGTTAAGCTTGCATCGACGTAACTCTTTACGTCGAACTCTTTATCACCTCCATAACCGAGAAACATATCCTTATTCCTCTAAGGATAATCTTGACCGCTATCTGGTGATCTACTCCTAGATCACCTTTGTACCCTCTAGCGAGACATGTGGCAAGGCACATGTCAGGTGCGGTACACAGCATAGCATACTATGGAGCCTATGTCTAAGCATAGGGGACGACCTTCGTCCTTTCTCTCTGTTCTGCCATGGTCAAGCTTTAAGTCTTAACTTCGTACCTTACAACTCAGGCAAGAACTTCCTTCTTTGACTGATCCATCTTGAACACCTTCAAGATCATGTCAAGGTATGTGCTAATTTGAAAGTACCATTAAGCATTTTGATCTATCCCTATAGATCTTGATGCTCAATGTTTAAGCAGCCTAATCCAGGTTTTCCATTGAAAAACACTTCTCAAATAACCCTATATGCTTTCCAGAAATTCTACATTATTTCTGATCATCAATATGTCAACAACATATACTCATCAGAAATTCTATAGTGCTCCCACTCACTTCTTTGGAAATACAAGTTTCTCATAAACTTTGTATAAACCCAAAATCTTTGATCATCTCATCAAAGTGTACATTCCAACTTCGAGATGCTTACTCCAGTCCTTAGAAGGATTGCTGGAGCTTTGCATACTTGTTAGCATCTTTCAGGATCGACAAAATCTTCTGGTTGTATCACATACAACCTTTCCTCAAGAACAAGGAAACAATATTTTGACATCCCATCTGCAAGATTTCATAAATAATGCAGTACCTGCTAATTCCAAGAGACTCTTAGCATCGCTACGAGTGAGAAAGTCTCATCGTAGTCAACTCCTTGAACTTGTCGGGAAACACCTTAACGACAAGTCGAGCTTTCTCAATGGTGACACTTACCATCATTGTGTGTCTTCCTTTTAAAATCCATATGTACCCAACAGCCTTACGACTATCAAGTAGTTCTTTCAAAGTCTACACTTTGTTTTCATACATGGATCCTCTCTCGGATTTTATGGCCTCGAGCCATTTTTCGGAATCCGGGCCCACCATCGCTTCTACATAGCTCATAGGTTCATCGTTGTCCAACAACGTGACCTTTTAAGACAGGGTTACCACTTAGAAGTTGTACACACCCTTGTCAACCTATGAGGTTCGATAGTAACTTGATCTGAAGCTCCATGATCATCATCATTAGCTTTCTCTTCAACTGAGGCAGGGGCCACAGAAACATTTTTCCTGTGCTTGCGCTACTCTCTGCCTGAAGTGAAGGTTCAACAACCTTATCAAGTTCTATCTTCCTCCCACTCAATTCTTTTGAGAGAAACTTTTCCTCGAGAAAGGACCCGATTCTTGAAACAATCCCTATTGCTTTCAGATCTGAATTAGGAGGTATACCCAACTGTTTTGGGTGTCCTATGAAGATGCATTTTATCCGCTTTGGGTTCGAGCTTATCAACCTGAAACTTTTTCACATAAGCGTCGCAGCCCCAAACTTTTAAGAAACGACAACACAGGTTTCTCCAAACCATAGTTCAAACGGTTTCGTCTCAACGGAATTATGTGGTGCCCTATTAAAGTGAGTGCGGTTGTCTCTAATGCCTAACCCATGAACGATAGTGGTAATTCGATAAGAGACATCATGGTACGCACCATATCCAATAGGGTGCAACTATGATGTTCGGACACACCATCACACTATGGTGTTCCAGGCGGTATTAGTTGTGAAACAATTTCGACAGTGCCAAACTCGTAACTCAGATATTCATTTCTATGATCATATCATAGACATTTTATCCTCTTATCACAAAGATCTTCAACTTCATTCTGAAATTACTTGAACCATTCAATAATTCAGACTTGTGTTTCATCAAGTAAATATACTCAGTATCTACTCAAATCATCTGTGAAGTAAGAGCATAACGATATCCACTGCGTGCCTCAGCACTCATTGGACTGCACACATTAAAATGTGTTACTTCCAACAAGTTGCTTTCTTGTTCCATTTTACTGAAACTGAAGCTTTCAGTCATCTTGCCCATGTGGTATGATTTGCATATCTCAAGTGAGTCAAAATCAAGTGAGTCCAAACGGTCCATCTGCATGGAGTTTCTTCATGCGTATATACCAATAGACATGGTTCACATCACTCAATCCTTTTTCAAAAATGAGTGAGTCCAAAGATCCATCAACATGGAGCTTCTTCATGCGTTTTATACCAATATGACTTACATGGCAGTGCCACAAGTAGGTGGTACTATCATTACTATCTTATATCTTTTGGCATGAACATGTGTATCACTATGATCGAGATTCAATAAACCATTCATTTTAGGTGCAAGACCATTGAAGGTATTATTCAAATAAATAGAGTAACCATTATTCTCCTTAAATGAATAACCGTATTGTGATAGACATAATCCAATCATGTCTATGCTCAACGCAAACACCAAATAACAATTATTTAGGTTTAACACCAATCTCGATGGTAGAGGGAGCGTGCGATGCTTGATCACATCAACCTTGGAAACACTTCCAACACATCTCGTCAGCTCACCTTTAGCTAGTCTCCGTTTATTCCGTAGCTTTTATTTCGAGTTACTAACACTTAGCAACTGAACCGGTATCTAATACCCTGATGCTACTAGGAGTACTAGTAAAGTACACATTCACATAATGTATATCCAATATACTTCTATCGACAGCCTTCTCATCTACCAAGTATCTAGGGTAATTCTGCTCCAGTGGTTGTTCCCCTTATTACAGAAGCACTGAGTCTCGGGTTTGGGTTCAACCTTGGGTTTCTCCACTAGAGCAGCAGCTGATTTGCCGTTTCATGAAGTATCCCTTCTTGCCCTTGCCCTTCTTGAAACTTGTGGTTTCACTAACCATCAACAATTGATGCTCCTTCTTGATCTCTACTTTCGCGGTGTCAAACATCGCGAATATTTCAAGGATCATCATATCTATCCCTGATATGTTATAGTTCATTACAAAGCTCTAGCAGCTTGGTGGCAATGACTTTGGAGAAACATCACTATCTTATATGGAAGATCAACTCCCACTCGATTCAAGTGATTGTTGTACTCAGACAATCTGAGCACAAGCTCAACGATTGAGCTTTTCTCCCTTAGTTTGCAGGCCAAGAAAATCATCGGAGGTCTTATACCTCTTGACGTGGGCACGAGCCTGAAATCCCAATTTCAGCCCTCGAAACATCTCATATGTTCCGCGACATTTCAAAAATTTCTTCGGTGCCTCAATTCTAAACATTACCGAACTATCATGTAGTCATCAAAACGTGTATGTCAGATGTTCGCAACATCCACAAACCACGTTCGAGGTCCAGCACACCGAGCGATGCATTAAGGACATAAGCCTTGTACTGTCCGCATAATTGCTACTGTCAACTTTCAACTATATTTTCTCTAGGAACGTATCTAACTCAGTAGAACAAAAGCGCGAGCTTACGACATAATTTGCAAAGATCTTTTGACTATGTTCAGGATAATTAAGTTCATCTTATGAACTCCCACTCAGATAGACATCCCTCTAGTCATCTAAGTGATTACATGATCCGAGTCAACTAGGCCGTGTCCGATCATCACGTGAGACGAACTAGTCATCATCGGTGAACATCTTCATGTTGATCGTATCTACCATACGACTCATGCTCGACCTTTCGGTCTCTTGTGTTCCGAGGCCATGTCTGTACATGCTAGGCTCGTCAAGTCAACCTAAGTGTTTCGCTGTGTAAATCTGTCTTACACCCGTTGTATGTGAACGTAAGAATCTATCACACCCGATCATCACGTGGTGCTTCGAAACGACGAACTTTCGCAACGGTGCACAGTTGGGGGGAACACTTTCTTGAAATTTTAATGAGGGATCATCTTATTTACTACCGTCGTTCTAAGCAAATAAGATGTATAAACATGATAAACATCACATGCAATCAAATAGTGACATGATATGGCCATCATCACTTTGCTCCTTTCGATCTCCATCTTCGGGGCTCTATGATCATCATCGTCACCGGCATGACACCATGATCTCCATCATCATGATCTCCATCATCGTGTCTTCTTGAAGTTGTCTCGCCAACTATTACTTCTACTACTATGGCTAACGGTTAGCAATAAAGTAAAGTAATTACATGACGTTTATGTTGACACGCAGGTCATAAATAAATTAAAGACAACTCCTATGGCTCCTGCCGGTTGTCATACTCATCGACATGCAAGTGGTGATTCCTATTACAAGAACATGATCAATCTCATACATCACATATCATTCATCACATTCTTCTTGGCCATATCACATCACATAGCATACCCTGCAAAAACAAGTTAGACGTCCTCTAATTGTTGTTTGCATGTTTTACGTGGCTACTATGGGTTTCTAGCAAGAACGTTTCTTACCTACGCAAAACCACAACGTGATATGCCAATTGCTATTTACCCTTCATAAGGACCCTTTTCATCGAATCCGTTCCGACTAAAGTGGGAGAGACAGACACCGGCCAGCCACCTTATGCAACTAGTGCATGTCAGTCGGTGGAACCGGTCTCACGTAAGCGTACGTGTAAGGTTGGTCCGGGCCGCTTCATCCCACAATGCCGTCGAAACAAGATTGGACTAGTAACGGTAAGCATATTGAACAAAATCAACGCCCACAACTACTTTGTGTTCTACTCGTGCATAGAATCTACGCAGTAGACCTAGCTCATGATGCCACTGTTGGGGAACGTAGCAGAAATTCAAAATTTTCCTACGTGTCACCAAGATCTATCTATGGAGAAACCAACAACGAGGGGAAAGAGAGTGCATCTACATACCCTTGTAGATCGCTAAGCGGAAGCATTCAAGTGAACGGGGTTGATGGAGTCGTACTCGCCGTGATCCAAATCACCGATGATCCTAGTGCCGAACGGACGGCACCTCCGCGTTCAACACATGTACAGCCCGGGGACGTCTCCTCCTTCTTGATCCAGCAAGAGGAAAGGAGAAGTTGAGGGAGAGCTCCGTCAGCACGACGGCGTGGTGGTGGTGGAGCTCGTGGTTCTCCGGCAGGGCTTCGCCAAGCACCATGGAGGAGGAGGAGAAGGTAGGAGGAGGGAGGGCTGCGCCAGGGAAGAGATCACGGCTGCCCTCCCCCCCCCACTATATATAGGGGCAAGGGGAGAGGGTGAGGCGCCCTAGGGTTTCCCCTAGGGGGCGGCGGCTAGGCAGATTGGATCTCCCTAGGGAAAATCCTAGGGAGACTTGCCCCCCAAGCCAAGCAGGTGGAGGCTTGCCTCCCAACCCAGGTGGAGGCGCCCCACCTCCCCAATTAACGTGGGAAAGGGTGTGGGGGGCGCACCAACCCTTAGTGGGATGGTTTGCCCCTTCCTTTTTGGCCCATGAGGCCCTCCAACACTTGTCGGGGCTCCCGAAACACCTTTCGGTCATGCTGGCCATAGCCTGGTACCTCCGGAACACGTCCGGACTCCAATACCCTTCGTCCAATATATCGATCTTAACCGCCGGACCATTCCGGAACTCCTCGTGATGTCCAGGATCTCATCCGGGACACCGAACTACCTTCGGTAACCACATACTATTTCCCATAACAACTCTAGCGTCACCGAACCTTTAAGTGTGTAGACCCTACGGGTTCGGGAACCATGCAGACATGACCGAGACACCTCTCCGGCCAACAACCAATAGCGGGATCTGGATACCCATATTGGCTCCCACATGTTCCACGATGATCTCATCGGATGAACCACGATGTCAAGGATTCAATCAATCCCGTATTCAATTCCCTTTGTCCAGCGGTATTGTACTTGCCCGAGATTCGATCGACGGTATTCCGATACCTTGTTCAATCTCGTTACCGGCAAGTCTCTTTACTCGTTCCGTAACACATCATCCCGTGATCAACTCCTTGATCACATTGTGCACATTATGATGATGTCCTACTGAGTGGGCCCAGAGATACCTCTCCGTCACACGGAGTGACAAATCCCAGTCTCGATTCATGCCAACCCAACAGACACTTTCGGAGATGCCTGTAGTGTACCTTTATAGCCACCAAGTTACGTTGTGACGTTTGGCACACCCAAAGCATTCCTACGGTATCCGGGAGTTGCACCATCTCATGGTCTAAGGAAATGATACTTGACATTAGAAAAGCTTTAGCATACGAACTACACGATCTTTGTGCTAGGCTTAGGATTGGGTCTTGTCCATCACATCATTCTTCTAATGATGTGATCCCGTTATCAATGACATCCAATGTCCATGGTCAGGAAACCGTAACCATCTATTGATCAACGAGCTAGTTAACTAGAGGCTTACTTGGGACATGGTGTTGTCTATGTATCCACACATGTATCTGAATTTCCTATCAATACAATTATAGCATGGATAATAAACGATTTATCATGAACAAGTAAATATAACAATAACCTATTTATTATTGCCTCTAGGGCATATTTCCAACAATACTAGCCATAGATTCATCAAAATAAGCAAACAACACACGCAAAACAGAATCTGTTAAAAACAGAACAGTCTGCAGTAATCTGGAAGTTTGGTAAACTTATGTAACTCCTAAAATTATGAACGAAATTTGAAATTTTGAAAAATTTGTACAGAAGTAATGTTCAAAAAGTTTCAGACCCATTTTGCTTTCCAGTTAAAAATGTAAAATCATGCACTACAGCCAAAGTTTCTGTTTTTGTTCTGCACTAGTAAACAAGCAATCTAATCATCCTAAAACCAAAGCTTGGCAAATTATTTTTATAATAAAATGAATATTTACAAGGGGATAATTATTTACAGAGAAACTTCCATGAAAAACTCTACATTGTTTCCGTGAGCATGAACACAAGTGCTCAAGGTCGATCCTCACTTCTTCAATGCATAACTTTCCAATCACTTCTCTTTTTGAAAAACTTTTTAGGCATGAGAGGCATGTAAATCTTTTTGTATTTTAATTCTTTTAATTTTTTTGTATGTTTCACCCACAACTAAACAGAAACAAATAGGAAAAACAAAATCTACTTAGTGAAGAAAGAAAACAAGCACACACGAGAATATCAACCCCACGCTATTGCTCCCCGGCAACGGCGCCAGAAAAGAGCTTGATAATCCCCAAGTGCAGGGAATCATCGTAGAAATTTCCAAAGGTGGAAGTGATAAGTATGGAGTGTCGAACCCACAAGGAGCTAAAGGTAATATCAATATTCTCTCAAGCCCTATCTGCCACTGATACGACTCTACATACACCAAACGTTTGCTTCCAACTAGCAACGAGAAATAAAACTACGTTGTGGGTATGAAGAGGATAACTTTGCATGGTATCGGAGAGCTAAAACATAAAAGTAGGTGCTATTATCATAAAGTTAGAATATATTACTAAATAATATAAATAGCGAGTGTGGAATAATGGTGGATCGGTGTGCGGAATTGTCCTAGGCAATCGTTAACAAAACCGGTAATCACTATTGCAGTTTTATATGAGGGAGAGGCATAAGCTAACATACTTTCTCTACTTGGATCATATGCACTTATGATTTGAACTCTAGCAAGCATCCGCAACTACTAAACATCATTAACGTAAAACCCAACCATAGCATTAAAGCATCAAGTCCTCTTTATTCCCATATGCAACAATCCCTCTTACTCGGGTTTGTGTTTGAGTCACTCACCCACCCACTATAAGCGAATCATGAACGTATTGCAACACCCTACAGCGGGAATCCCTCACGCTTGCGTGACATGGAGGGCACCATAGGACAGCATCAAAGTAAAACATACAACTCATACCAATTTAGATCATCAATCAACCCAAAGACAAAAGATATATACTCAAAACATCATAGGATTGCAACACATCATTGGATCATAATATGTGGCATAAAGCACCATGTTCAAGTTGGGATTACAACAGGGTGCGGGAGAGTGGACCACGTAAAAGAGATGAGGATGGTGATGATGATGGTGATGTTGATGAAGACGATCACCGTGGTGATGATTCCCCTCCCAATGGCACTTCGGCGCCAGCGAAAGAGAGGAGGAGAGGTTCTTCCCCTTGTGCTTCCTCCACCATGGCCTCCACCTTCTGGTCCTTGGCCTTCATGGTGATGATGGCCCCTCGGAGATACTCCTCCATGGCCACCGATGATGATGGCCCCCTTCGGAAGGGTGCCAGAGAGGGTTTGCGGTGGCGAAACTTCCGATCTAGGTTTATTTCTAGAAGTTTGAGTATGTATAGAAGAGTTTTGCGTTGATTTCATGTCAGGGGGGTCTCCGGGCTGTCCACGAGGTAGGGGCGCGCCCTAGGGGGGTGGGCGCACCCTCCACCCTCGTGGGCAGCCCGGGACTCTTCTGGCCTACTTCTGGTACTCCGTGGGCTTCTTCTGGTCCAAAAATGATCTCCGTTAAGTGGCACGTCAATTGGACTCTGTTTAGTTTTCCTTTTCTGCGATACTCTAAAACAAGGAGAAAACAGAAACTGGCATTGGGCTCTAGGTTACTGTAACATCCCAAATTTTCAATTTGGAATGTTTTACAATTATTAGCTAAGCATCTATGCATTTTGTTTGAATTGAGTGGCATTTGGAAATTTCACAGGCATTTGAGTTTTATTTGAATTTGAATTTGATTTTGGCAATTGAAATTTATTTCAGAAGTACCTGACAAATACTTGAGAAAAAGTATGAGAGGAGTAAACATGACACTCCAAAGAAAAATGTCAGAGGAAAATATTTCCAAAAAGTTTGAATTCAAATTTGATTTTATTCGGAATCTACAAAAAAATGTTTTTTATTTTTGTTTCTGTTTTGCCTTTGGAAAAATGTTCACGTTGTAGGATTTGTTTTTCTGATTTTATTGATATATATGTCCTATATAAAAATATTATAGATTTCTCTATATTTTATTTTTTCTCTCTGGCTATATTAAAAAAACAAAAAAACAAAAAACCCAGATGCCCGAGCCAGGCCAACCAGCCCAGCCAACGCCCAGGAGCTAGCCGGCCCAGCTACCGACCGAGCCGGCCTGCCCCAGCGCCCGATGCCCGAACCCTCTCCCCATCGGTCGCCCGCTCGCACTCCTCTCTCCCTCTCTCACCGACGCGCCGGCCCCACCCTTTCTCTTTCCCCTCGCCCACGCTATGCCGCTTCGGAGCACGCCCGAGCGCCGCCGCGGTTCCGATCTTCCCGCGATCGCGCTCCGAAGCTGCCCCCTCCTCCAAGTTGATATCCTATAAATACCTACGCCCTTCCTCCCTCGAACCCCCTAAAACACTACTCGAAAACCCACCACAGCCCCGCAACTATCCGAACGCATCTCGCCACCGCCGCCTCGGTTCGCCGCCGCTACCGAACCCGGTGAGAATTCCCCTTACCTCTAAGCACCTTCACCCGAACCCCCTGTTCACTCTGCACCTCTTTGACATCCCCTCTTCCTTCCAGGAACCCCGACGCCGACCACCCCGAGCTCACCGCACCTCGCCAGAGCCACGGAGCGCACGAGCCTCACCGTCATCGCCCCGACCGCCTCCGTCGTCCCCGAGCTCCACTGACTCCATCCCCGACCTCCCCTCGAGCTGCCGCACCCGCCCGACGACTCCGCCGCTGCCCCGGACCACCGGGACACCCCCGCCACCGTCACCCGAGCCACCGTCGTCCATCGTCGCCGCTGTAAGCCACCAGACCCCCTCCACCGTTCAGTCTGCAATCTATGGCGTAGATTAGATATAGTGAATGGTTAGGTTTAATTTAAGTAGACCGGTTTTCGTTCGGTTTATTCCCGGTTAGTTCGGTTTATTTATTTGCGGTTTGGTTGACCGGCCGACTGGTTTATTTCTGTTAGCCCGTGGACGCAGTGGTCTATTAATCGCTTAGGCGCTATTTAGTTTTAGAGCGCTCACTATTTCGGCCCGTTAGCGCCTTAGTAGTTTTTTTTGTTTAATTTTCGTTTCTGTTTTTAACAGAATAGTTTCAGTTTTGTCACTGCCTTGTTTTGACCTGCCTAGCAGTAGGAATTTATTTGGGGATTTTTAGTCTTTATTAAAAATAGTTTTTATGCGAAAACAAGCTTTTCTAGTTTTATTTAGCTTGCTGTTGTTTTCCGCTGTTCTAGTTATTTTAAAATTTTATTTTACCTCTGTTATAATTTATATTAGGTTAGTTTCTGTAGTTTTAGAACGTGAACTTTTATTTACAGAAAAGAAAAAGTTTATTTTATTTTCTTGTTAGTTGTTGGCTTGGAGTTCTTCGAGTTTTCTTTGGTTTTGGTTTGATTGTTTTGTCTGATTTATGTTAGCATGCTGTTATGTTAAGTGATTGTATGTTCGCATGCTTATATGATTATTGTTTGCTTCGATAGAATTTCTGGAGTGCGAAGCTTGCTATCTCGAGTCGCTAGCTTTCGAAGACCGTCAGCCAGGCAAGTCATTTGATCATGCTTGACAATACCTATGATTTTGTTGCATTAGAATTATGCCTCCCCACCATGCATGCAGTAGGAGAATTTTAAGTTATGTTCTTGAGTAGTATCATGAGGTAGGATGAACCCAATTCCCCTTACCATTGCCCGGGACGATTAGTTTATTTTGCTATGCTCGTAGACGGGGTTGGTTGAGAGATTCATAAGGGAGATGTGAGAGTCAAGATGATGACAACCCCATGACTTCAAGCTCAAGATGGACTTCAAATTCACTACTGGGTGGAGGACGGTTGACGGGCACCCTGGAGGAACCAGCGGATGGCCGGGATGCATGGAGAAGCGCCATGACATCTTGCGGAAAGCTTCACCCAGCCACGAAGAGATGGATGGATACACCTTGACCGGAAGCTTACCTGTGCAGCCGCAAGCCATTATGGGCTCTGGCTGGGTTGACCCTAGGCGTGACTCTGGATGGACGGTGCCAGCAGATGTAGAAGAACGGTAGGACATGGATGGGCACCGGCAGTGCCCAGAGAACCTCTACGGAAGACCCTGTTTCGTTCGTCCCGTCTTCAAACACCAGGCAGTGCAAGGACATAAAGGAGGTAACAATTCTTGTGGGTAAAGTGCACAAGACTCTGCAGAGTAACAACCTAATTGATTAGCCGTGTCCCCGGTTACGGACAAATGAGCGTCTGGAAATTGGAGTATTTCGGAAATCTCAACAACGAACTTAACAAATTAATTGAGGGGTTATTTAATAAATTGGTAATGAGACATTGGTTGGTGGAACCATCTCAATAACAACCAACATTTTGTAGTAATAGCAAGCAAGTCCTTTGTTGTAGGGAAAAATTGGCTTTTTCGCAGAAACATAAAACTTAGAGCCCCACAACCAATTTGCATATAGTGTTAGTAATTTTATTGTTGTTCTCTCTATGACTTGCCGGCATATTCAAAATGCTGACCTACATGGCGGCAACATCTTATGTTGCAGAGGAGTTTTCTGACCAGGAGTGAGGCTATGATCCACGCTTGGCGATTGCCCTATGGAGTCGGATGGACTCGCTATTCGTCTACGCTTCCGCAGCTTTATTTAGTTTATTTCTCATGAGTTGGCCTTCGGCCGAATTTATTATGATGTAATAAAGACTCGATATGAGAATCGTGTAATAAATTCAGGTGTGATTGAACTTTGAATCTTTGCATCAATGTACTGTGTGTGCCAGCATGATCTTGGGATGGTACAGCTACATAGAGACTTGACCGATTTTGGGTCGGGTCGCTACAGAGATGGTATTAGAGCACACGCTGACCGTAGGACGTAACCCCTAGGATCGGAAAGCCATAGGAAGAGACTATTTTATTTTATGCCCTTATCATTCCGTAATTCTCCCCTGTTCATTTTTGACTTCTCTCCGATTTTCAAAATTCTAGATGGCCGCCGAGTTCACCCCTATTCTTCTACCGGAGTTTTGCAAGCCAGATGAGACGATGCCTCTCGGCAAGAAGCTGGTTCAGATCGTGAAGAAGCTGAAGATTGCTCTGCCCTCAATCACCGGGAAGCCTACCAATGCACTTCCGACGGATACCCGCTACAGGATTAAGGTGGATATTCCAGGGAGGACCTTTAGAGGACATTCAGAGCCCATTGTATTTGAGTTTATTGATTTCACTTGGATCCTCGGAAGAGACATGGCGATTTATCGTGCACTTGGACATCTCTGAGAAGAGTACAGGGCCGATCTCGACCCATCAGACTTCGCCATGATTTCTCGTAGAGCTAGGAATGGAGATATCATCCGTACTGTGGAGGACGACTCCATTCTCTCATATGTCCAAGACTTGGAGAGTCTCCTCAGGAACCGGTAAATCCAGACTCGCCGAAACTCGAAGGTACACAAGAGGTTGTTGTTCCGTGAACTGGAACTAGAGGAGAAAGCACGCGCGGACTTCCTTGACCATGAAGAAGAAATCAAGGATTTCATGGAGAGAGTCGACAAGCTGAAGATTGATGTTGCCGCATTAGAGGAGAAGATGGACCTAGGAGAAGACCTTTTTCCGAGTGGAGATGATGGACCCCTCGTGAGCAATGACCAGGATTATGAAGAGAGATCCACCGAAGGAAGCCGCAAGAGGAGGCGCCGCACCAGAGAACACCGCACCGAAGGACGCCGTGCCAGAGGACGCAAGGATAATTGATGAAGACATTTAGTCGACCGCCATGTTATTTTATTTTATTTTTCGTCGATCGGTTAGGCCGTTATTTTCGATTAGTCGTGAGATTTTCTAATCCGAGATTGAACCTTGTTTGAGATGAATGCATAAATGATTAGTGTGATTATGATTGTGCATTCATATGGGTAGTGCTATTTTCTCATTAGACCCTTGTTATATTCTAATTTCTCATCCACTCCAAAACACCAGATGCCTCCGAGAGGTGACCCCGGTTCCAACTTTCCGCCGGAGCTCACCCAGCTGATCCAGTAGCAAAATGCCCTGATGCAGACACTCCTCCAGAATCAGAACAACAACAACAACAATCCACCGCCACCACCCCCTGTTGACAACTTGACCCGCTTCCTAAGGTTGAATCCGCCAGTGTTCTCTAGCAGCACTGAGCCGATTGTGGCCGATGATTGGCTCCGCAAAGTCGGAAGGGAGTTAGCCACTGCTGGATGCACAGATGCAGAGAAGGTGCGCTTTGCCGCACATCAGCTTGATGGACCTGCAACCTCTTGGTAGGAGAACTACACCACCACTTATCCAGTCGTCACCATGACATGGGATCAGTTCCAGCAGGCTTTCCGCACCGCTCATGTCTCAGCTGGAGCCATGCAACTGAAGAAGCATGAGTTCCGCAACTTACGCCAGGGGAACCGTACTGTCGGATTTCGGGTTCCGGCAGACCTTTAAGGTTCGAACTCTGGGGTGCGCGCGGAGATTCTGCCCTCTACCTCTCCGTCTCGCAAGGATCTAAACTACCAAAGGAATAACACAATAGACACAAAGTTTATACTGGTTCGGGCCACCGATGTGGTGTAATACCCTACTCCAGTGTGGTGGGTGGATTGCCTCTTGGGCTGATGATGATGAACAGTACAAAGGAGAACTGCCTCGCGAGGGTGTGTTCTGGCTGGGACGATGAACTGCTAGGGGAGTTCAGCCGCCCTTCTCTCTCTCTCTCTCTCTGTGTGTGTGTGTGTGTGTGTGTCTGTACCTGTTCTGTCTAATTCTCACCCCTCTCTACCCTGGGGGTGGCTAGTCCTATTTATAGGAAAAGGCCCTGGGCCTCTTCCCAAATATTTTGTGGGAAGGGCGCCAACAATTGGCCAAATTCGAAGGGGAACATACAATACTCTTATCCTGACTAAAGTCGGTCCTCCCCTGCCAAAGGCCCTGTGGTGACGCCGTCCTGGGCTCCACGATGATCTCCTTCCCACCATTGGACTGGTCTTGGTCTTGTTGCACCAAAATGGATACCTTTGCTTGATCCTCTCGCCCGCGCTTGCCCCCTTTGCACCAAAGAGGAAAGGGAGGACACTGCGCGGGCTGGCGCCCGCCTGGCGCCCTTGGTCGTCATGGCTTGCGTCATGGGCACCTCGCGATGTACCCCGCCTTGATCTCTCCGCCTCCTCGTGAGCCAGCCTGATGAGGCCGCGCCTGAGGAAGCGTCGTGTCGTCCGCCCCGCGAGGATTGGCCCCTCGCGAGGGTCTTGGGTCTCGTGTTGAAGAAGTTGGGCCGTACTGGGCCTCCTTTGAGCCACGCCGCAGGCCGCAGGCAGGCAAGTCTGGGGACCCCCGTTCCCAGAACGCCGACACGTACTATGGGGCAGTACGTGGATTAGTTTAGCAAATTATCTCGCTATGCCCCAGATGATGTGGCCACAGATGCCGCAAAGCAGGAGAAGTTTCTCGAGGGACTCAATGATGAGTTGGGAATGCAACTAATGGTGGCTACCTTCAACAACTACCAGGAGCTGGTAGACAATGCCACCATACTTGAAGGCAAGCCGTAGCAGATTGATAGCCGCAAGCATAAATATGGCCAGGGAAAGTACAAATCCGGAGCTCAGCAGAAGCCCCGCTATTCCCCATACTCGGGAGGACATACCCATCACAACCATGGAGGACATAATCATGGAGGACATAACCATGGAGGGAATGGGAACAGTCGCAACCACGACAACAACTCCAAGTCAGGCAATGGAGGCAATGGCAACCAACATCGTCTTGCCCCGGCTCAGAAGGATCTGAGTCACATCACCTGTTTCAAGTGCCAGAAGAAAGGACACTATGCCACCGAATGCCCGGAGGCCAAACAGAGGAATGGAAACGGCAATGGCAATGGAAGCTCAGCAAAGAAGCCCAACCCTTTTCCTCGTGCTTAGGTGAATCACATTGACGTGGAGGATGTCTATGATCATCCAGAAACTATGGTTGGTAAGTTTTTATTAAATTCACGTCCAGTATTGGTACTCTTTGATTCCGGTGCAACGCATTCATTCATATCAAGGGTAGTTGTGGAAAAGTACGGGTTGCCCACTAGAACCCTTAGAACCCCGCTTCAGGTCACTTCCCCAGGAGGAGAGATGACGGCAGGCTTAGGCTGTCATTCGACCCTCAGCATCGGAAATCATGATTTTCCCGCAGACCTCATAGTATTGGAATCCCAGAGTTTGGATGTAATCCTAGGCATGGATTGGTTGACCAAGTTTGAAGGAAACATCGACTGTGCCCGCAAGACGATTTTACTCACCACCCCGGAGCAGAAGAGGATCAAGTATGTATCCAGACGCACACCAATGATGAATCGGGTGAATTCCCTCATGGGTGTTGTTCAGGAGGAAGTGCCTGTAGTGCAAGATTTTCCTGATGTGTTTCCGGAGGAATTACCAGGAATGCCACCGGACAGAGACATTGAATTCTGATTGAATCATTGCCCGGCACAGCCCCAATATCCAAGAGACCTTATCGGATGCCCACGAATGATTTGGAAGAGATCAAGAAGCAAATCAAGGAATTATTGGAGAAGGGATATATTTGGCCAAGCTCGTCACCTTGGGGAGCCCCAGTTCTTTTGGTAGAGAAGAAGGATGGAACCCTGAGAATGGTTGTGGATTGTCGTTCATTGAACGACGTGACCATCAAGAACAAGTACCCTCTGCTGATGATTAATGATTTATTTGATCAGCTAGTTGGAGCCAAGGTATTCTCCAAGATCGATCTTCGATCAGGGTATCATCAGTTGAAGATTCGTGAACAAGATATACCCAAAACAGCTTTCACCACCAGGTATGGTTTATATGAGTACACCGTCATGTCATTCGGATTGACTAATGCCCCTGCGTATTTTATGAGCATGATGAACAAGGTATTTATGGAATATCTGGACAAGTTTGTCGTGGTGTTCATCGATGACATATTGGTTTTCTCCAAGAGCGAGGAAGAGCATAAGGAACATTTGCGTCTAGTTCTGGAGAAACTCCGAGAACATCAGTTATATGCCAAGTTCAGCAAATGTGAATTTTGGCTGAAGGAAGTCAGATTCCTCGGACATGTTATTTCAGGAGAAGGAATAGCAGTCGACCCCACCAAGGTTGAATCGGTCACCAACTGGCAGTCCCCCACCTTAGTCAAGGAGATCCGCAATTTTCTCAGACTCGCAGGATATTATCGGAGATTTATTGAGAATTTCTCCAAGATTGCTAAACCCACGACCGAGCTGCTGAAGAAGGAAGCCAAGTACATTTGGACCGAGGATTGTGAAGCCAGTTTTCAGGAGCTGAAGAAACGTCTGGTTACAGCCCCAGTGCTCATTTTGCTGGACATACACAAGGATTACCAGGTATATTGTGATGCTTCTCGTCAAGGACTCGGAGGAGTGCTCATGCAGGAAGGAAAAGTTGTAGCTTATACCTCCAGACAGCTATGACCTCGCGAGATGAATTATGCCACACATGATTTGGAGTTAGCAGCCATAGTGCACGCACTGAAGACATGGAGACATTTCCTTGTCGGAAACAGTTATGATGTTTACACTAATCATAAGAGCCTGAAGTATATTTTCACGCAGAAGGAATTGAACCTCAGGCAGAGGAGATGGCTAGAGTTGATCAAGGACTATGACATGAGATTGCATTATCACCCAGGGAAGGCAAATGTTGTAGCAGATGCCTTGAGCCGTAAAAGCTACGTGAACACCCTCATAGCTGGAGGATTACCTCAGGAATTAGCCGATGATCTCAGAGAGCTCCGACTTGAGATAGTACCGAGAGGATATGTCGCCACCCTAGATATTCAGTCCACTTTGACCGAAAGAATCCGTGAAGCCTAGAAGATAGACAAGGAAATTGCAGAGATAAAGGAATAGATGAGCAACGGAAAGGCTAAAGGTTTTCATGAAGACAAGCACGGAACTTTATGGTTTGAGGAACGCATCTATGTGCCTAATGACCCAGAGGTCAGGAATTTAATTCTTCAGGAGGCCCATGATTCACCGTACTCGATTCACCCAGGCAACACCAAGATGTATCTGGATTTGAAGGAAAGTTTCTGGTGGACAGGTATGAAGAAGGATATTGCCGAGTACGTAGCAGTACGCGATGTTTGTCAGCGAGTAAAGGTGGAACATCAGAAGCCGGCAGGGTTACTTCAACCTCTGCCGATACCCGAGTGGAATTGGGAAAAACTTGGAATGGATTTTATCACAGGATTACCCAGGACCCGTTCAGGTTATGATTCCATCTGGGCAGTGGTTGATCGCTTGACCAAGGTAGCTCATTTCATTCCCGTGAAGACTACATATACCAGTGCTAAGTTAGCCAGGATATACATGATCAGTATCGTATGTCTGCATGGAGTTCCGAGGAGTATCGTGTCAGATAGAGGAACGCAATTTACCTTGAAGTTTTGGAATCAGTTGCATGAAACTTTGGGTACGAGGCTGGAGTTCAGTACAACTTTTCATCCGCAGACAGATGGACAGACCAAGAGAGTCAACCAGATTCTGGAGGACATGTTAAGAGCTGTGCGCTAGACTATGGGTCTAGCTGGGATGACAATCTGCCATACGCAGAGTTCTCATACAACAACAGCTATCAGACCAGTCTGAAGATGGCCCCTTTCGTAGCTCTATACGGAAGGAGGTGTAGAACCCCATTGTTGTGGGATGGTGTTGGAGACCGAAACCTTTTTGGTTCCGATCTTATCAAAGACTCCGAAGAGAAGGTCAAGCTACTTCGAGATAGACTCAAGATAGCCCAGTCGAGACAGAAGAGTTATGCCGACAGTAAACGCAAGGAGGTAGCGTATGAAGTTGGGGACCGAGCATATCTCCGCGTGTCCCCACTTCGAGGAATCAAGAGGTTCGGTGTTAAAGGAAAATGAGCACCCAGGTTCATTGGCCCCTACAAAATCCTCGAACGCAGAGGAGAAGTTGCATACAAGCTGGAATTGCCGGAAGGATTGTCAGGAGTTCACGATGTCTTCCATGTTTCCCGGCTGAAGAAATGACATGCTGAGATGGTCGATATTCCTTTGAGAGACACAGTGCCCCTAGAGGCCATGCAGCTCGACAGTGATCTGACTTATGAGGAGAAACCCGTTAGAATTCTTGAGACTGCGAACAGAGTTACCCACAGCAAGATCATCAAGTTTTGCAAGGTTCTATGGAGTCATCATTCCGAGGAGGAAGCCACCTGGGAGCGGGAAGAAGATCTCCGCCGAGACCACGCGCACATATTTGCTAGCCAACCCGAATCTCGAGGGCGAGATTCATCTTAAGGTGGGTAGGTTTGTAACATCCCAAATTTTCAATTTGGAATGTTTTACAATTATTAGCTAAGCATCTATGCATTTTGTTTGAATTGAGTGGCATTTGGAAATTTCAGAGGCTTTTGAGTTTTATTTGAATTTGAATTTGATTTTGGCAATTGAAATTTATTTCAGAAGTACCTGACAAATACTTGAGAAAAAGTGTGAGAGGAGTAAACATGACACTCCAAAGAAAAATGTCAGAGGAAAATATTGCCAAAAAGTTTGAATTCAAATTTGATTTTATTTGGAATCTACAAAAAAATGTTTTTTTATTTTTGTTTCTGTTTTGCCTTTGGAAAAATGTTCACGTTGTAGGATTTGTTTTTCTGATTTTATTGATATATATATATGTCCTATATATTTTTTTATAGATTTCTCTATATTTTATTTTTTCTCTATGGCTATATTAAAAAAACAAAAAAAATAGACACCCGAGCCAGGCTAACCGGCCCAGCCAACGCCCAGGAGCCAGCCGGCCCAGCCAGCGACCGAGCCAGCCTGCCCCAGCGCCCGACGCCCGAACCCTCTCCCCCTCGGTCGCCCGCTCGCACTCCTCTCTCCCTCTCTCACCGATGCGCCGACCCCACCCTTTCTCTTTCCCCTCGCCCATGCTATGCCGCTCCGGAGCACGCCCGAGCGCCGCCGCGGTTCCGATCTTCCCGCGATCGTGCTCCGAAGCTGCCCCCTCCTCCAAGTTGATGTCCTATAAATACCTACGCCCTTCCTACCTCGAACCCCCTAAAAACCTACTGAAAACCCACCACAGCCCTGCAACTATCCGAACGCATCTCGCCGCCGCCGCCTCGGTTCGCCGCCGCTACCAAACCCGGTGAGAATTCCCCTTACCTCTAAGCACCTTCACCCAAACCCCCTCTTCGTTCTGCACCTCTTTGACATCCCCTCTTCCTTCCAGAAACCCCGACGCCGACCACCCCGAGCTCGCCGCACCTCGCCGGAGCCACGGAGCGCACGAGCCTCACCGTCATCGCCCCGACCGCCTCCCTCGTCCCCGAGCTCCACTGACTCCATCCCCGACCTCCCCTCGAGCTGCCGCACCCGCGCGACGACTCCGCCGCCGCCCCGGACCACCGGAGCACCCCCGCCACCGTCACCCGAGCCGCCGTCGTCCATCGTCGCCGCTGTAAGCCACCGGACCCCCTCCATCGTTCGATCTGCAATGTATGGCGTAGATTAGATATAGTGAATGGTTAGGTTTAATTTAAGTAGACCGGTTTTCGTTTGGTTTACTCCCGGTTAGATTGGTTTATTTATTTGCGGTTTGGTTGACCGGCCGATTGGTTTATTTCTGTTAGCCCGTGGACACAGTGGTCTATTAATCGCTTAGGCACTATTTAGTTTTAGAGCGCTCACTGTTTCGGCCCGTTAGCGCCTTAGTAGTTTTTTTTGTTTAATTTTCGTTTCTGTTTTTAACAGAATAGTTTCAGTTTTGTCACTGCCTTGTTTTGACCTGCCTAGCAGTAAGAATTTATTTGGGGATTTTTAGTCTTTATTAAAAATAGTTTTTATGCGAAAACAAGCTTTTCTAGTTTTATTTAGCTTGCTGCTGTTTTCTGCTGTTCTAGTTATTTTAAAATTTTATTTTACCTCTGTTATAATTTATTTTAGGTTAGTTTCTGTAGTTTTAGAACGTGAACTTTTATTTACAGAAAAGAAAAAGTTTATTTTATTTTCTTGTTAGTTGTTGGCTTGGAGTTCTTCGAGTTTTCTTTGGTTTTGGTTTGATTGTTTTGTGTGATTTATGTTAGCATGCTGTTATGTTAAGTGATTGTATGTTCGTATGCTTATATGATTATTGTTTGCTTCGATAGAACTTCCGGAGTGCGAAGCTTGCTATCTCGAGTCGCTAGCTATCGAAGACCGTCAGCCAGGCAAGTCATTTGATCATGTTTTACAATACCTATGATTTTGTTGCATTAGAATTAGGCCTCCCCACCATGCATGCAGTAGGAGAATTTTAAGTTATGTTCTTGAGTAGTATCATGAGGTAGGATGAACCCAATTCCCCTTACCATTGCCCGGGATGATTAGTTTATTTTGTTATGCTCGTAGACGGGGTTGGTTGAGAGATTCATAAGGGAGATGTGAGAGTCAAGATGATGACAACCCCATGACTTCAAGATCAAGATGGACTTCAAATTCACTATTGGGTGGAGGACGGTTGACGGGCACCCTGGAGGAACCAGCGGATTGCCGGGATGCATGGAGAAGCGCCATGACATCTTGCGGAAAGCTTCACCCAGCCACGAAGAGACGGATGGATACACCTTGACCGGAAGCTTACCTGTGCAGCCGCAATCCATTATGGGCTCTGGCTGGGTTGACCCTAGGCGTGACTCTGGACGGACGGTGCCAACAGATGTAGAAGAACGGTAGGACATGGATGGGCACCGGCAGTGCCTAGAGATACTCTACGGAAGACCCTGTTTCGTTCATCCCGTCTTCAAACACCAGGCAGTGCGAGGACATAAAGGAGGGAACGATTCTTGCGGGTAAAGTGCACAAGACTCTGCCGAGTAACAACCTAATCGATTAGTTGTGTCCCCAGTTACGGACAAATGAGCCTCTGGAAATTGGAGTATTTCGGAAATCTCAACAACAAACTTAATAAATTAATTGAGGGGTTATTTAATAAATTGGGAATGAGACATTGGTTGGCGGAACCATCTCAATAAAAACCAACATTTTGTAGTAATTGCAAGCAAGTCCTTGTTATAGGGAAAATTTGGCTTTTTCGCAAAAACATAAAACTTAGAGCCCCACAGCCAATTTGCATATAGTGTTAGTAATTTTATTGTTGTTCTCTCTATGACTTGCCGGCATATTAAAAATGCTGACCTACATGGCTGCAACGTCTTATGTTGTAGAGGAGGTTTTCGACCAGGAGTGAGGCTACGATCCACGCTTGGCAATTAACCTATGGAGTCGGATGGACTCTCTATTCGTCTACGCTTCCGCAGCTTTATTTAGTTTATTTCTCATGAGTTGGCCTTCGGCCGAATTTATTATGATATAATAAAGACTCGATATGAGAATCGTGTAATAAACTCAGGTGTGATTGAACTTTGAATCTTTGCATCAATGTACTATGTGTGCCAGCATGATCTTGGGATGGTACAACTACACAGAGACTTGACCGATTTTGGGTCGGGTCGCTACGGTTAATAGGTTAGTCCCAAAAATCATATAAAATATCATATAAATGCATATAAAACATCCTAGAAGGATAATATCATAGCATCAATACTTCATAAATTATAGATACATTGGAGATGTATCAATCATAAAGATGCTCTACAGGTATCTTCGAAGGTGTTTGTTGGGTTGGCATAGATCGAGATTAGGATTTGTCACTCTGAGTATCGAAGAGGTATCTCTGGTCCCTCTTAGTAATGCACAACATGATAAGCCTTGCAAGCAATGTGACTAATCACTTAGTTGCGGGATGATGCATTACGGAACGAGTAAAGAGACTTGCCAGTAACGAGATTGAACTAGGTATGAAGATACCGACGATCGAATCTCGGGCAAGTAAGATACCGATGAAAAAGGGAATGACGTATGTTGTCATTACGGTTTGACCGATAAAGATCTTCGTAGAATATGTAGGAACCAATATGAGCATCCAGGTTCTGCTGTTGGTTATTGATCGGAGATGTGTCTCGATCATGTCTACATAGTTCTTGATCCCGTAGGGTCCTCACGCTTAACGTTCGATGATGATTTGTATTATGAGTTATGTATTTTGGTGACCGAAGATTGTTCGGAGTCCCGGATGAGATCACGGACATGAAAACGAGTCTCGAAATGGTCGAGAGGTAAAGATTGATATATTGGACAATAGTATTCGAACACCATAATTGTTTCGGAATGTTTTGGATATTTATCCGAGTACCGAGGGGTTACCGGTACCCCCCCCCCCCGGGGAAAGTAATGGGTCTACATGAGCCATAGGGGAGAGAGAGGGCAGCCCACAAGGGGTGGCGCGTGCCCCACCCATGGCAGTCCGAATTGGACAAGGGGAGGGGCGCGGCCCCCCTTTACTTCCCCCTCTCCCTCTCCTCCCTCCTTTCCCCCTCCGTGAGAAGGAAGGGGGAAACCGACTAGGACTAGGAGTCCTAGTGGGTTCCCCCCACTTGGCATGCCCCCTAGCGCCAGCCTTCTCCCCTCTCCCCCGTTATATACGGGGGCAAGGGGGCACCCCAAAGCACATCAATTGTTCTCTTAGTCGTGTGCGATGCCCCCTCCACATTTACTCCTCCGGTCATATTGTCGTCGTGCATAGGAGAAGCCCTGCGCGGATCACATTACCATCACGGTCACCACCATCATGCTGACGAGACTCTCCCTTGACACTTTGCTGGATCAAGAGTTCGAGGGACGTCATCGAGCTGAATGTGTGTAGAACTTGGAGGTGTCGTACGTTCGGTGCTTGATCGGTTGGATCGCGAAGACGTTCGACTACATCAACCGCATTAAGCTAACACTTCCACTTTCGGTCTACGAGGGTACGCGGACACACTCCCCCTCTCTCGTTGCTATGCATCTCCTAGATAGATCTTGCATGATCGTAGGATTTTTTTTTGAAATTTCATGCTATGTTCCCAAGAGTGGCATCATGAGCCAGGTTTATGCATAGATGATATGCACGAGTAGAACACAAAGAGTTGTGGGTGATCATAGTCATACCGCTTACCACCAACGTCTTATTTTGATTTGGCGGTATTGTTGGATGAAGCGTCCCGGACCAACCTTACATGACCACGTTCATGAGACTGGTTCCACCGACAGACATGCAACTTGTTTTGCTTAAAGGTGGCTGGCGGGTGTCAGTTTCTCCAACTTTAGTTGAATTGAATTTGACTACGGCCGGTCCTTGTTGAAGGTTAAAACAACACACTTGATGAAAAATCGTTGTGGTTTTGATGCGTAGGTAAGAACGGTTCTTACTAGAAGCCCGTAGCAGCCACGTAAAACTTGCAACAACAAAGTAGAGGACGTCTAACTTGTTTTTGCATGGCATGTTGTGATATGATATGGTCAAGACATGATGTGATATACGTTATTGTATGAGATGATCATGTTTTTTAAAAGTTATCGGCAACTGGTAGGAGCCTTATGGTTGTCGCTTTATTGTATGAAATGCAATCGCCATGTAATTGCTTTACTTTATCACTATGCAATAGTGATAGTTGTATACGCAATAGTTGGTGAGGTGACAACGATGCTACGATGGAGATCAAGGTGTCAAGCCGGTGATGATGGAGATCATGACGGTGCTTTGGAGATGGAGATCAAAGGCACAAAATGATGATGGCCATACCATGTCACATATTTTGATTGCATGATATGTTTATCTTTTTATGGATCTTATTTTGCTTAGTACGTTGGTAGCATTATAAGATGATCCCTCACTAAATTTCAAGGTATAAGTGTTCTCCCTGAGTATGCACCATTGCGACAGTTCGTCGTGCCGAGACACCACGTGATGATATGGTGTGATAAGCTCTACGTTCACATACAATAGGTGTAAGACAGTTTTGCACGTGCCCAATACTCGGGTTAAACTTGACGAGCCTAGCATGTACAAACATGGCGTCGGAACACTGAGACCGAAAGGTCGAACGTGAATCATATAGTAGATATGATCAACATAGAGATGTTCACCATTCAAAACTACTCCATCTCACATGATGATCGGACATGGTTTAGTTGATATGGATCATGTGATCATTAAGATGACTCAAGGAATGTCTATCTAAGTGGGAGTTCTTAAGTAATATGATTAATTGAACTTAAATTTATCATGAACTTAGTCCTGATAGTTTTTGCATATCTATGTTGTAGATCAATGGCCCGGGCTACCGTTCCCTTGGATTTTAATGCGTTCCTAGTGAAAAGCTAAGTTGAAAGGTGATGGTAGCAACTGCACAGACTGGGTCCGTAACTTGAGGACTATCTGATACGTCTCGAACGTATCTATAATTTTTGATTGCTCCATGCTATATTATCTACTGTATTAAGCAATATTGGGCTTTATTATCCACTTTTATATTATTTTTGGGACTAACCTATTAAGCGGAGGCCCAACCCAGATTTGCTGTTTTATGCGTATTTCAGTGTTTCGAGGAAAAGGAATATCAGACGGAGTCAAAACAGAATGAAATCATCTGGAGAAGTTATTTTTGGAAGGAAACCTACTTGATAGACTTGGGCTCTACGTCAGAAGATACGGGAGCTGGCCACGAGGGTAGGGGGCGCGCCCACCCCCCTGGGGTGCGCCACCCTGCCTAGTGGGGCCCCCGCAGCTCCACCGACGTACCCCTTGCACCCATATATACCTACGTACCCTAAAACTTCCAGAACGGAGATTAGATCAGGAGTTCCGCAGCCGCAAGCCTCTGTAGCCACCAAAAACCTAATCGGGACCCTGTTCTGGCACCCTGCCGGAGGGGGGAACCCTCACCGGTGGCCATCTTCATCATCCCGACGCTCTCCATGATGAGGAGGGAGTAGTTCACCGTCGGGGCTAAGGGTATGTACCAGTAGCTATGTGTTCGATCTCTCTCTCTCTCTCTCTCTCTCTCTCTCTCTCTCTCTCTCTCTCTCTCGTGTTCTTGATTTGGCACGATCTTGATGTATCGCGAGCTTTGCTATTATAGTTGGATCTTATGTTTCTTCCCCCTCTTCTCTCTTGTAATGGATTGAGTTTTCCCTTTGAAGTTATCTTATCGGATTGAGTCTTTAAAGATTTGAGAACACTTGATGTATGTCTTGCCGTGCGTATATGTGGTGACAAAGGGATATCACGTGCCACTTGATGTATGTTTTGGTGACCAACTTGCGGGTTCCGCCCATGAACCTATGCATAGCGGTTGGCACACGTTTTCGTCGTGATTCTTCGGTAGAAACTTTGGGCACTCTTTGAGGTTCTATGTGTTGGTTGAATAGATGAATCTGAGATTGTGTGATGCATATCGTATAATCATACCCACAGATACTTGAGGTGACATTGGAGTATCTAGGTGACATTAGGGTTTTGGTTGATTTGTATCTTATTCTAGTACGAACTCTAGGGCTGTTTGCGACACTTATAGGAATAGCCCATTGGATTGATTGGAAAGAATAACTTTGAGGTGGTTTTGTACCCTACCATAATCTCTTCATTTGTTCTCCGCTATTAGTGACTTTGGAGTGACTCTTTGTTGCATGTTGAGGGATAGTTATATGATCTGATTATGTTATTATTGTTGAGAGGATTTACACTAGTGAAAGTATGAACCCTAGGCCTTGTTTCCTATCATTGCAATACCATTTACGCTCACTTTTACCGCTCGCTACCTTGCTGTTTTTATATTTTCTGTTTACAAAAACCTATATCTACCATCCATATTGCACTTGTATCACCATCTCTTCGTTGAACTAGTGCACCTATACAATTTACCATTGTATTGGGTGTGTTGGGGACACAAGAGATTCTTTGTTATTTGGTTGCAGGGTTGCTTGAGAGAGACTGTCTTCATCCTCCGCCTCCCACGGATTGATAAACCTTAGGTCATCCACTTGAGGGAAATTTGCAACTGTCCTACAAACCTGTGCACTTGCAGGCCCACACAACGTCTACAAGAAGAATGTTGTGTAGTAGACATCAAGCTCTTTTCTGCTGCCGTTGCCGGGGGGGCTAGGTAAGTCAAGGTATGTCTTTAGATCTTGCAATCGAATCTTTTTGTTTCTTGTTTTAGCACTAGTCTAGTTTATAAAAGAAAATTACAAAAAATGGAATCGAGTGTGTATCATACGCTTCACCTCTTTAATATCTTTCGTGAGTATGATGGAAAAGAAAATTGTTCCAAAGTGTTAGAAGAAGAATGCATTAAAATGTTTGGCACTAAATATTTGAATGATGATCATGATTGCAATGTTGTTAGTATGAATTCCTTGAATATCCATGATGCTAATGATATGCAAAGCCACAAGCTTGGGGAAGCTATGTTTGATGAAGATGATATTTTTTGTCCCCCAAGCTTTGATGAGCAAATTCACTATGATGAAAGCATGCCTCCTATCTATGATGATTATTGTGATGACACGTATGCTTTAAAGAATAATGATAATCATGAAACTTGTCATCTTGATCGTAATTTTCAATCACATGATATTTATTTTGTTGAGTTTGCTCCCACTACTATTCATGAGAATAAATTTGCTTATGTGGAGAGTAATGAAAATTCTATGCTTCTAGATCATGAAAAGGATGCTTTAGTTTCTGGTTATATTGTTGAATTCATTCATGATGCTACTGAGAATTATTATGAGATAGGATCATATGCTTCTATATATTGCAATAATATCAAGTTTCCTCTCTATGTGTTTAAAATTTTGAAGTTATGCTTGTTTTACCTTCCTATGCAAGTTGATTGTTGTTCCCATAAGTTGCTTGCTCACAAAATCCCTATGCATAGGAAGTGGGTTAGACTTAAATTGTTGGAAATATGCCCTAGAGGCAATAATAAAAGCATTATTATTATATTTCCTTATTCATGATAATTGTCTTTATTCGTGCTATAATTGTGTTATCCGGAAATCGTAATACATGTGTGAATAACAGACAACAAACATGTCCCTAGTGAGCCTCTAGTTGACTAGCTTGTTGATCGACAGATAGTCATGGTTTCCTGACTATGGACATTGGATGTCATCGATAACGGGATCACATCATTAGGAGAATGATGTGATGGACAAGACCCAATCCTTAACATAGCATAAGATCGCATAGTTCGTTTGCTAGAGTTTTCCAATGTCAAGTATCCTTTCCTTAGACCATGAGATCGTGTAACTCCCGGATACCGTAGGAGTGCTTTGGGTATGCCAAAGGTCACAACGTAACTGGGTGACTATAAAGGTATGCTACGGGTATCTCTGAAAGTGTCTGTTGGGTTGACATGGATCGAGACTGGGATTTGTCACTCCGCTTGACGGAGAGGTATCACCGGGCCCTCTCGGTAATGCATCATCACAATGAGCTCAATGTGATCAAAGTGTTTGATCACGGGATCATGCATTACGGTAACGAGAAAAGTGACTTGCCGATAACGAGATTGAACGAGGTATTGGGATACCGACGATCGAATCTCGGGCAAGTAAAATACCGATTGACAAAGGGAATCGTATACGGTATTAATTGAATCCTCGACATCGTGGTTCATCCGATGAGATCATCGTGGATCATGTGGGAGCCAACATGGGTATCCAGATCCCGCTGTTGGTTATTGCCCGAGAGCCGTCTCGGTCATGTCTGCATGTCTCCCGAACCCGTAGGGTCTACACACTTAAGGTTCGGTGACGCTAGGGTTGTGAAGATATGTATGTGCAGTAACCCGAATGTTGTTCGGAGTCCCGGATGAGATCCCGGACGTCACGAGGAGTTCCGGAATGGTCCGGAGGTAAAGAATTATATATAGGAAGTGCTATTTTGGCCATCGGGACAAGTTTCGGTGTTATCGGTATTGTACCGAGACCACCGGAGGGGTCCCGGGGGTCCACCGGGGGGGTCCACCTTCCCCGGGGGGCCACATGGGCTATAGGGGGTGCGCCCTGGCCTACATGGGCCAAGGGCACCAGCCCCAAGGGCCCATGCGCCAAGGAGACTTGGAGAGGGGAGAGTCCAAAGAGGGGAAGGCACCTCCGAGGTGCCTTGGGGAGGATGGACTCCTCCCCCCTTTGGCCGCACCCCTTCCTTGGAGGAAGGGGCAAGGCTGCGCCCTCCCCCCCCTCTAATGCGCCTATATAAAGGGAGGGGAGGGAGGGGTGGCCGCACCCTATGCCCTGGCTCCTCCCTCCTCCCTGCAACACCTCCTCCTCCTCCCGTAGTTGCTTAGCGAAGCCCTGCCGGAGTTCTGCTGCATCCACCACCACATCGTCGTGCTGGATCTTCCTCAACCTCTCCTTCCCCCTTGCTGGATCAATAAGGAGGAGACGTCTCCCGTCCCGTACGTGTGTTGAACGCGGAGGTGCCGTCCGTTCGGTACTAGATCATCGGTGAATTGGATCACGGCAAGTACGACTACCTCATCCACGTTCACTCGAACGCTTCCGTTGCGATCTACAAAGTGGTATGTAGATGCTATCTAATCTGAATACTCGTTGCTAGATGAACTCATAGATGGATCTTGGTGAAACCGTAGGAAAAATTTTAATTTTCTGCAACGTTCCCCAACAGTGGCATCATGAGCTAGGTCTATGCGTAGTTCTTCTTGCGCGAGTAGAACATAATTTGTTGTGGGCGTAGATGTTGTCAACTCTTCTTGCCGCTACTAGTCTTATCTTGCTTCAGCGGTATTGTGGGATGAAGCGGCCCGGACCAACCTTACACGTACGCTTACATGAGACCGGTTCCACCGACTAACATGCACTAGTTGCATAAGGTGGTTGGCGGGTGTCTGTCTCTCCTACTTTAGTTGGAGCGGATTCGATGAAAAGGGTCCTTATGAAGGGTAAATAGAAGTTGACAAATCACGTTGTGGTTTTACGTAGGTAAGAAAACGTTCTTGCTAGAACCCTCATTCAGCCACGTAAAACTTGCAACAACAATTAGAGGACGTCTAACTTGTTTTTGCAGCAAGTGCTTTGTGATATGATATGGCCAAAGTTGTGATGTATGATGAATGATCTATATGTGATGTATGAGATGTTCATGCTATTGTAATAGGAATCACGACTTGCATGTCGATGAGTATGACAACCGGCAGGAGCCATAGGAGTTGTCTTTATTTTTGTATGACCTGCGTATCATTGAGAAACGCCATGTAAATTACTTTACTTTATTGCTAAACGCGTTAGCCATAGTAGTAGAAGTAATAGTTGGCGAGCAACTTCATGGAGACATGATGATGAAGATCATGATGATGAGGATCAAGGTGTCAAGCCGGTGACAAGATGATCATGGAGCCCCAAGATGAAGATCAAAGGAGCTATGTGATATTGGCCATATCATGTCACGTTTATTATTTGATTGCATGTGATGTTTATCATGTTTTGCATCTTGTTTACTTAGAACGACGGTAGTAAATAAGATGATCCCTCATAATAATTTCAAGAAAGTGTTCACCCTAACTGTGCACCGTTGCTAAGGTTCGTCATTCCGAAGCACCACGTGATGATCGGGTGTGATAGGTCCTTACGTTCGCATACAACGGGTGTAAGCCAGATTTACACACGCAAAACACTTAGGTTGACTTGACGAGCCTAGCATGTACAGACATGGCCTCGGAACACAGAAGACCGAAAGGTCGAGCATGAGTCGTATAGAAGATACGATCAACATGAAGATGTTCACCGATGTTGACTAGTCCGTCTCACGTGATGATCGGACACGGCCTAGTTGACTCGGATCATGTAATACTTAGATGACTAATAGAGGGATGTCTATCTAAGTGGGAGTTCATTAAATAATTTGATGAACTTTATTATCATGAACTTAGTCTAAAAATTTTACAATATGCCTTGTAGATCAAATGGCCAACGTAGTCCTCAACTTCAACGCGTTCCTAGAGAAAACCAAGCTGAAAGACGATGGTAGCAACTATACGGACTGGGTCCGGAACCTGAGGATTATCCTCATAGCTGCCAAGAAAGATTATGTCCTACGAGCACCGCTGGGTGACGCACCTATTCTCCCTGCAGAACAAGACGTTATGAACGCTTGGCAGTCACGCTGCGATGATTACTCCCTCGTTCAGTGCGGCATGCTTTACAGCTTAGAGCCGGGGCTCCAAAAGCGTTTTGAGAGACATGGAGCATATGAGATGTTCGAAGAGCTGAAAATGGTTTTCCAAGCTCATGCCCGGGTCGAGAGATATGAAGTCTCCGATAAATTCTTTAGCTATAAGATGGAGGAAAATGGCTCTGTCAGTGAGCACATACTCAAAATGTCTGGGTTGCACAACCGCTTGACTCAACTGGAAGTTAATCTCCCGGATGAAGCGGTCATTGACAGAATCCTCCAGTCACTTCCACCTAGCTACAAGAGCTTTGTGATGAACTACAATATGCAGGGGATGGTAAAGACCATTCCTGAAGTATATGCTATGCTGAAATCAGCAGAGGTAGAAATCAAGAAGGAGCATCAAGTGTTGATGGTGAATAAAACCACTAAGTTCAAGAAGGGCAAGGGTAAAAAGAACTTCAAGAAGGACGGCAAGGAAGTTGCCGCGCCCGGTAAGCAAGTTGCCGGGAAGAAGCCAAAGAATGGACCCAAGCCCGAAACTGAGTGCTTTTATTGCAAGGGAAGTGGTCACTGGAAGCGGAACTGCCCCAAATACTTAGCGGACAAGAAGGCCGGCAAAACCAAAGGTATATGTGATATACATGTAATTGATTTGTACCTTACCAGTACTCGTAGTAGCTCTTGGGTATTTGATACCGGTGCAGTTGCTCACATTTGTAACTCAAAGCAGGAGCTGCGGAATAAACGGAGACTGGCGAAGGACGAGGTGACGATACGCGTCGGGAATGGTTCCAAGGTCGATGTGATCGCCGTCGGCACGCTGCCTCTACATTTACCTACGGGATTAGTTTTAAACCTCAATAATTGTTATTTAGTGCCAACTTTGAGCATGAACATTGTATCTGGATCTCGCTTAATTCGAGATGGCTACTCATTTAAATCCGAGAATAATGGTTGTTCTATTTATATGAGAGATATGTTTTATGGTCATGCTCCGATGGTTAATGGTTTATTCTTGATGAATCTCGTACGTGATGATACACATATTCATAGTGTGAGTACCAAAAGAATTAAAGTTGATAACAATAGTCCCACATATTTGTGGCACTGCCGCCTTGGTCACATAGGTGTCAAACGCATGAAGAAGCTCCATACAGATGGACTTTTAGAGTCTCTTGATTATGAATCATTTGACACGTGCGAACCATGCCTCATGGGTAAAATGACCAAGACTCCGTTCTCAGGAACAATGGAGCGAGCAACCAACTTATTGGAAATCATACATACCGATGTGTGCGGTCCAATGAGTGTTGAGGCTCGCGGTGGCTATCGTTATGTTCTCACCCTCACTGATGACTTGAGTAGATATGGGTATATCTACTTAATGAAACACAAGTCTGAGACCTTTGAAAAGTTCAAGGAATTTCAGAGTGAGGTTGAAAATCAACGTGATAGAAAGATCAAGTTTCTACGATCAGATCGTGGAGGAGAATACTTGAGTCACGAATTTGGCACACACTTAAGAAAATGTGGAATAGTTTCACAACTCACGCCGCCTGGAACACCTCAGCGTAATGGTGTGTCCGAACGTCGTAATCGCACTCTATTAAATATGGTGCGATCTATGATGTCTCTTACCGACTTACCGCTATCTTTTTGGGGCTATGCTTTAGAGACTGCCGCATTCACTTTAAATAGGGCTCCGTCGAAATCCGTTGAGACGACACCGTATGAATTATGGTTTGGGAAGAAACCTAAGCTGTCGTTTCTAAAAGTTCGGGGATGCGATGCTTATGTCAAGAAACTTCAACCTGAAAAGCTCGAACCCAAGTCGGAAAAATGCGTCTTCATAGGATACCCTAAAGAAACTGTTGGGTATACCTTCTACCTCAGATCCGAAGGCAAGATCTTTGTTGCCAAGAATGGATCCTTTCTAGAGAAAGAGTTTCTCTCGAAAGAAGTAAGTGGGAGGAAAGTAGAACTTGATGAAGTGTTACCTCTTGAACCGGAAAATGGCGAAACTCAAGAAAACGTTTCTGAGGTGCCTGCACCGACTAGAGAGGAAATCAATGATGATGATCAAGATCAAGCTCCTACTGAAATTCGAAGGTCCACAAGGACACGTTCCACACCAGAGTGGTACGGGAACCCTGTCTTGGAAATCATGTTGTTAGACAACGGTGAACCTTCGAACTATGAGGAAGCAATGGCGGGCCCGGATTCCGACAAATGGCTGGAAGCCATGAAATCCGAGATAGGATCCATGTATGAAAACGAAGTGTGGACTTTGACTGACTTGCCCGTTGAACGGCGAGCCATAGAAAATAAATGGATCTTTAAGAAGAAGACAGACGCGGATGGTAATGTAACCATCTATAAAGCTCGGCTTGTCGCTAAGGGTTATCGACAAGTTCAAGGAATTGACTACGATGAGACTTTCTCACCGGTAGCGAAGCTGAAGTCCGTCCGAATCATGTTAGCAATTGCCGCATACTATGATTATGAGATATGGCAAATGGACGTCAAAACGGCATTCCTTAATGGTTTCCTTAAGGAAGAATTGTATATGATGCAGCCGGAAGGTTTTGTCGATCCTAAGAATGCTGACAAGGTGTGCGAGCTCCAACGCTCGATTTATGGGCTGGTGCAAGCATCTCGGAGTTGGAACATTCGCTTTGATGAGATGATCAAAGCGTTTGGATTTACACAGACTTATGGAGAAGCCTGTGTTTACAAGAAAGTGAGTGGGAGCGCTGTAGCATTTCTCATATTATATGTAGACGACATACTTTTGATGGGAAATGATATAGAACTCTTGGACAGCATTAAGGCCTACTTGAATAAAAGTTTTTCAATGAAGGACCTTGGAGAAGCTGCTTATATATTAGGCATCAAGATCTATAGAGATAGATCGAGACGCCTCATAGGTCTTTCGCAAAGCACATACCTTGATAAGATATTGAAGAAATTCAATATGGATCAATCTAAGAAAGGGTTCTTACCTGTGTTACAAGGTGTGAAATTGAGCTCAGCTCAATGTCCGACCACGGCAGAAGATATAGAAGAGATGAGTGTCATCCCCTATGCCTCAGCCATAGGTTCTATTATGTATGCCATGCTGTGTACCAGACCTGATGTAAACCTTGCCGTAAGTTTCGTAGGAAGGTACCAAAGTAATCCCGGCAAGGAACACTGGACAACGGTCAAGAATATCCTGAAGTACCTGAAAAGGACCAAGGAAATGTTTCTCGTTTATGGAGGTGACGAAGAGCTTGTCGTAAAGGGTTACGTCGACGCTAGCTTCGACACAGATCTGGATGACTCTAAGTCACAAACCGGATACGTGTATATTTTGAATGGTGGGGCAGTAAGCTGGTGCAGTTGCAAGCAAAGCGTCGTGGCGGGATCTACATGTGAAGCGGAGTACATGGCAGCCTCGGAGGCAGCACATGAAGCAATATGGGTGAAGGAGTTCATCACCGACCTCGGAGTCATACCCAATGCGTCGGGGCCAATCAAGCTCTTCTGTGACAACACTGGAGCTATTGCACTTGCAAAGGAGCCCAGGTTTCACAAGAAGACTAGGCACATCAAGCGTCGCTTCAACTCCATTCGTGAAAATGTTCAAGATGGAGACATAGAAATTTGTAAAGTGCACACGGATCTGAATGTCGCAGATCCGTTGACTAAACCTCTCCCTAAGGCAAAACATGATCAGCACCAGAACTCTATGGGTGTTCGATTCATCACAATGTAACTAGATTATTGACTCTAGTGCAAGTGGGAAACTGTTGGAAATATGCCCTAGAGGCAATAATAAAAGCATTATTATTATATTTCCTTATTCATGATAATTGTCTTTATTCGTGCTATAATTGTGTTATCCGGAAATCGTAATACATGTGTGAATAACATACAACAAACATGTCCCTAGTGAGCCTCTAGTTGACTAGCTTGTTGATCGACAGATAGTCATGGTTTCCTGACTATGGACATTGGATGTCATCGATAACGGGATCACATCATTATGAGAATGATGTGATGGACAAGACCCAATCCTTAACATAGCATAAGATCGCATAGTTCGTTTGCTAGAGTTTTCCAATGTCAAGTATCCTTTCCTTAGACCATGAGATCGTGTAACTCCCGGATACCGTAGGAGTGCTTTGGGTATGCCAAACATCACAACGTAACTGGGTGACTATAAAGGTATGCTACGGGTATCTCTGAAAGTGTCTGTTGGGTTGACATGGATCGAGACTGGGATTTGTCACTCCGCTTGACGGAGAAGTATCACCGGGCCCTCTCGGTAATGCATCATCACAATGAGCTCAATGTGATCAAAGTGTTTGATCACGGGATCATGCATTACGGTAACGAGAAAAGTGACTTGCCGATAACGAGATTGAACGAGGTATTGGGATACCGACGATCGAATCTCGGGCAAGTAAAATACCGATTGACAAAGGGAATCGTATACGGGATTAATTGAATCCTCGACATCGTGGTTCATCCGATGAGATCATCGTGGAGCATGTGGGAGCCAACATGGGTATCCAGATCCCGCTGTTGGTTATTGCCCGAGAGCCGTCTCGGTCATGTCTGCATGTGTCCTGAACCCGTAGGGTCTACACACTTAAGGTTCGGTGACGCTAGGGTTGTGAAGATATGTATGTGCAGTAACCCGAATGTTGTTCGGAGTCCCGGATGAGATCCCGGACGTCACGAGGAGTTCCGGAATGGTCCGGAGGTAAAGAATTATATATAGGAAGTGCTATTTTGGCCATCGGGACAAGTTTCGGTGTTATCGGTATTGTACCGGGACCACCGGAGGGGTCCCGGGGGTCCACCGGGGGGGTCCACCTGCCCCGGGGGGCCACATGGGCTATAGGGGGTGCGCCCTGGCCTACATGGGCCAAGGGCACCAGCCCCAAGGGCCCATGCGCCAAGGAGACTTGGAGAGGGGAGAGTCCAAAGAGGGGAAGGCACCTCCGAGGTGCCTTGGGGAGGATGGACTCCTCCCCCCTTTGGCCGCACCCCTTCCTTGGAGGAAGGGGCAAGGCTGCGCCCTCCCCCCCTCTAATGCGCCTATATAAAGGGAGGGGAGGGAGGGGTGGCCGCACCCTATGCCCTGGCTCCTCCCTCCTCCCTGCAACACCTCCTCCTCCTCCCGTAGTTGCTTAGCGAAGCCCTGCCGGAGTTCTGCTGCATCCACCACCACACCGTCGTGCTGGATCTTCCTCAACCTCTCCTTCCCCCTTGCTGGATCAAGAAGGAGGAGACGTCTCCCGTCCCGTACGTGTGTTGAACGCGGAGGTGCCGTCCGTTCGGTACTAGATCATCGGTGAATTCGATCACGGCAAGTACGACTACCTCATCCACGTTCACTCGAACGCTTCCGTTGCGATCTACAAAGTGGTATGTAGATGCTAACTAATCTGAATACTCGTTGCTAGATGAACTCATAGATGGATCTTGGTGAAACCGTAGGAAAAATTTTAATTTTCTGCAACGTTCCCCAACAGTGGCATCATGAGCTAGGTCTATGCGTAGTTCTTCTTGCGCGAGTAGAACACAATTTGTTGTGGGCGTAGATGTTGTCAACTCTTCTTGCCGCTACTAGTCTTATCTTGCTTCAGCGCTCACGAGATTAGCTAAAACTTTTTACTGGAGAGTGCTATTTAGTTTATTATTTTCGAAGATGATTACTAGACAAATTCCTCAGGTCCACCAATTTATTTTAGAATTTTTGGAGTTCCAGAAGTTTGCGTTAGTTACAAATTACTACAGACTGTTCTGTTTTTGACAGATTCTGTTTTTCGTGTGTTGTTTGCTTATTTTGATGACTCTATGGCTAGTAAAATAGTTTATAAACCATAGAGAAGTTGTAATACAGTATTTTTAACACCAATATAAATAAAGAATGAGTTCATTACAGTACCTTGAAGTGGTGTTTTGTTTTCTTTCGCTAACGGAGCTCACGAGTTTTCTGTTAAGTTTTGTGTTGTGAAGTTTTCAAGTTTTGGGTAAAGATTCGATGGACTATGGAATAAGGAGTGACAAGAGCCTAAGCTTGGGGAGGACCAAGGCACCCCAAGGTAATATTAAAGGATAACCAAGTGTCTAAGCTTGGGGATGCCCTGGAAGGCATCCCCTCTTTCGTCTTCGTTCACCGGTAACTTTACTTGGAGCTATATTTTTATTCACCACATGATATGTGTTTTGCTTGGAGCGTCATTTTATTTTCTTTAGCTTTGCTTGATGTTTAAATAAAGTACTAAGATCTGAAATTGTTAAATGGGAGAGTCTTCACATCGTTGCATAATTATTCAACTACTCATTGATTTTCACTTATATCTTTCGGAGTAGTTTGTCGTTTGCTCTAGTGCTTCACTTATATCTTTTAGAGCATGGTGGTAGTTTTATTTTGAAGAAATAGATGAAGTCTCATGCTTCACTTATATTATTTTGAGAGTCTTAAATAGCATGGTAATGTGCTTAATCCTAATATGCTAGGTATTCAAGAATAGAAAAAACTTTCTTATGAGTGTGTTGAATACTATGAGAAGTTTGATGATTGATGATTGTTTTGAGATATGGAGGTGATAATATCAAAGTCGTGCTAGTAGAGTAATTGTGAATTTGAGAAGTGCTTGAGTTAAAGTTTGAAAGTCCTGTAGCACGCACGTATGGTAAACGTTATGTAACAAATTTGAAACATGAGGTGTTATTTGATTGTCCTGCTTATGAGTGGCGGTCGGGGACGAGCGATGGTCTTTTCCTACCAATCTATCCCCCTAGGAGCATGCGCGTAGTGCTTTGGTTTTTGATGGCTTGTAGATTTTTTCAATAAGTATGTGAGTTCTTTATGACTAATGTTGAGTCCATGGATTATACGCACTCTCACCCTTCCATCATTGCTAGCCTCTTCGGTACCGTGCATTGCCCTTTCTCACATTGAGAGTTGGTGCAAACTTCGCCGGTGCATCCAAACCCCGTGATATGATACGCTCTTTCACACATAAACCTCCTTATATCTTCCTCAAAATATCCACCATACCTACCTATTATGGCATTTCCATAGCCACTCCGAGATATATTGCCATGCAACTTTCCACCATACCGTTCTTCATGACACATCCATCATTGTCATATTGCTTAGCATGATCATGTAGTTGACATAGTATTCGTGGCAAAGCCACCGTTCATAATTCTTTCATACATGTCACTCTTGATTCATTGCATATCCCGGTACACCGCCGGAGGCATTCATATAGAGTCATACTTTGTTCTAGTATCGAGATGTAATCATTGAGTTGTAAATAAATAGAAGTGTGATGATCATCATTCAATAGAGCATTGTCCCAAAAAAGAGAAAGGCCAAATAAAAAAAAGAAGGCCCAAATAAATAAATAAATAATAAAAAAGGGGACAATGCTACTATCCTTTTTTCCACACTTGTGCTTCAAAGTAGCACCATAATCTTCATGATAGAGAGTCTCTTGTTTTGTCATTTTCATATACTAGTGGGAACTTTTAATTATAGAACTTGGCTTGTATATTCCAATGATGGGCCTCCTCAAGTGCCCTAGGTGTTCGTGATCAAGCAAGTTGGATGCACACCCACTAGTTTCTTTTGTTGAGCTTTCATACATTTATAGCTCTAGTGCATCCGTTGCATGGCAATCCCTACTCCTTGCATTAACATCAATCGATGGGCCTCTCCATAGCCCGTTGATTATCCTCGTTGATGTGAGACTTTCTCATTTTTGTCTTCTCCACATAACCCCCATCATCATATTCTATTCCACCCATAGTGCTACATCCATGGCTCGCGCTCATGTATTGCGTGAAGGTTTATGAGTTTGAGATTATTAAAGTATGAAACAATTGCTTGGATTGTCATCGGGGTTGTGCATGATGAGAGCATTCTTGTGTGACAAAAATGGAGCATGACTAAACTATATGATTTTGTAGGGATGAACTTTATTTGGCCATGTTATTTTGAGAAGACATAATTGCTTTGTTAGTATGCTTGAAGTATTATTGCTTTTATGTCAATATGAACTCTTGTCTTGAATCTTTCGGATCTGAATATTCATACCACAATTGAGAAGAATTACATTGAAATTATGCCAACTAGCATTCCACATCAAAAATTATCATTTTTTTATCATTTACCTACTCGAGGACGTAAGGAATTAAGCTTGCACTACTGGAATCAGCTACTTTGCCATCTGCCAGTTCTTTGCCGTCCGCTAGCAGATGGCAAAGAAGCTCTTTGCCATCAGCTTCCAAAAAGCAGACGACAAAGAACTGGCAGATGGCAAAGACCAAATTTGCCATCAGCCAGTTCTTTGCCGTCGGCTAGCGGACGGCAAAGAAGGAGGGGCCCCACTGATGAGCTGCAAAAAAACCTAACGGCCCCCCTCTTTGCCGTCCGCTAGCGGACGGCGAAGAGCAAGAAGGCGGACGGCAAAGGGGGGCGGACAGCAAAAAGGGAGGGCCCCACGTAACGTTAACGGCCGCGCCCCACACCCCCCTCTCTCTCTCTTTCTCTCCCACCAGTTACTCTCGCCGCCGCCCCGTCGCACCACCCCGCCGCCGCCCCAGCGCCTCCCGCCCCGTCGCCCCACCACCCCGCCGCCGCCCCCCTCCCCGCCCCGTCGCCCCCGTCGCCTCCGCCGCCCCTGCCGTCTGTGCGCCGCCATGCCCCGGCGTCCCGGCACCTCCGCTCCCCGCCGCCCCGGCCGGGCCCGGCGCCGCCGCCCCAGGCCGCCCCGCCCGCCTCCTCCGTCGCCCCAGGCCGCCCCGCCCCCCTCCTCCGCCGCCCGAGGCCGCACCGCCCCCTCCTCCACCCAGGTGAGCTCTCTGATTCCTTTTTTTCCTTTTTTTCTAGTTTTTTAGTTTTAGGATTATGTTTAGTTTAGATTAGATTTAGTTTTAGTTTTAGTTTTAGGATTAGTTTTAGGTTTATAGGTTTAGTTTTAGTTTAGTTTTAGGTTGAGATTTAGTTTTTTCCTTTTTCTGTTTTTTTAGTTTTAGGTTTAGTTTTAGTTTAGTTTTAGGTAAGAAGAAGAAGAAGAGGAAAAGAGGAGAGGAGAAGAAGAAGAAGAAGAGGAGGAGGAGGAGAAAAAAGAAGAAGAGGAAGAAGAAGAAGAAAAAAGAGGAGAGGAGGAGAAGAAGAAGAGGAAAAAGGAAAGGAGGAAGAAGAAGAATAAGAATAAGAAGAATAAGAATAAGAAGAATAAGAATAAGAAGAATAAGAATAAGAAGAATAAGAAGAAGAAGAAGAAGAAGAAGAAGAAGAAGAAGAAGAAGAAGAAGAAGAAGAAGAAGAAGAAGAAGAAGAAGAAGAAGAAGAAGAAGAAGAAGAAGAAGAAGAAGAAGAAGAAGAAGAAGAAGAAGAAGAAGAAGAAGAAGAAGAAGAAGAAGAAGAAGAAGAAGAAGAAGAAGAAGAAGAAGAAGAAGAAGAAGAAGAAGAAGAAGAAGAAGAAGAAGAAGAAGAAGAAGAAGAAGAAGAAGAAGAAGAAGAAGAAGAAGAAGAAGAAGAAGAAGAAGAAGAAGAAGAAGAAGAAGAAGAAGAAGAAGAAGAAGAAGAAGAAGAAGAAGAAGAAGAAGAAGAAGAAGAAGAAGAAGAAGAAGAAGAAGAAGAAGAAGAAGAAGAAGAAGAAGAAGAAGAAGAAGAAGAAGAAGAAGAAGAAGAAGAAGAAGAAGAAGAAGAAGAAGAAGAAGAAGAAGAAGAAGAAGAAGAAGAAGAAGAAGAAGAAGAAGAAGAAGAAGAAGAAGAAGAAGAAGAAGAAGAAGAGAAGAAGAAGAAGAAGAAGAAGAAGAAGAAGAAGAAGAAGAAGAGAAGAATAATAATAAGAAGAAGAATAATAATAATAATAAGAAGAAGAAGAAGAAGAAGAAGAAGAAGAAGAAGAAGAAGAAGAAGAAGAAGAAGAAGAAGAAGAAGAAGAAGAATAAGAAGAAGAAGAAGAAGAAGAAGAAGAAGAAGAAGAAGAAGAAGAAGAAGAAGAAGAAGAAGAAGAAGAAGAAGAAGAAGAAGAAGAAGAAGAAGAAGAAGAAGAAGAAGAAGAAGAAGAAGAAGAAGAAGAAGAAGAAGAAGAGAAGAAGAGAAGAAGAAGAAGAAGAAGAAGAAGAAGAAGAAGAAGAAGAAGAAGAAGAAGAAGAAGAAGAAGAAGAAGAAGAAGAAGAAGAAGAAGAAGAAGAAGAAGAAGAAGAAGAAGAAGAAGAAGAAGAAGAAGAAGAAGAAGAGAAGAAGAAGAAGAAGAAGAAGAAGAAGAAGAAGAAGAAGAAGAAGAAGAAGAAGAAGAAGAAGAAGAAGAAGAAGAAGAAGAAGAAGAAGAAGAAGAAGAAGAAGAAGAAGAAGAAGAAGAAGAAGAAGAAGAAGAAGAAGAAGAAGAAGAAGAAGAAAAGGAAGAACAGGAGGAAGAAGAAAAGGAAAAAAAAACCCGACCCGACACGGTACCCAGACCCCGACCCGGCACCCCGACACGACACCCCGACCCCGAGACCCCGACCCCGACACCCCGCCCCTGAGACCCGGACCCCGACACCCCGACCCCGACCCCGACCCCAACACCCCGACCCCGAGCCTGACCCGACACCCCCGACCCCGACACCCCGACCCCGACCCCGACACCCCCGACCCCCCGAGCCTGACCCGACACCCCGACCCCGAGCCTGACCCGACACCCTGACCCCGACACCACACCCCGACCCCGAAACAACACCCCGACACCGACACGACACTACCCCGACATCGACACGAAACCCCGACCCCCCGACCCCGAAACAGCACCCCCGACCCTGACACGGCACCCCGACACCAACAGGACACCCGACCCCCGACACCTCCCGAAAAGGTGTTCTTTGGCCTTCCAGAGGCCGAAGGGGTCATATATTTGTGAATTATTAGTTAGGTCATATATTTTTCGATTTTGTTATGAAAAACATCCTATATAATTGTGTTGATCGTGTAGTTTTAAATGTGCAGTTGTTTCATCGCTGCGAGGTTTGGTGTGCGACGACCTCGCCATGCGTTTGACGAGCTCTGCCCCTTCGTTTGTGGGTGAGCACAATTGACAAGTCCTCCTCCCCCATTAATTATTTGATCTATTCCGATGAAACTTGATAGCTAGCTATATATGTGTCTTGAATCATCAATATGCGTAACCAATATGTGTCTCCCGTTCGAAAGCTTCATAGTTATAAATATGCATGCATTTGCATAGTTATAACCTTGATTCTTTTGAATTGTCCAACGCTATCCATGGACAACCCGAGTATGTGTAGATTGGGTTCGTTTTCCCATATGCTTTGCTCCGGATCCGACGCATATATTTCGTCAGTGCCTCCCCTATTGTTCTCCGGGTACACATCCTCTCTGTTTATTGCAGAGACGTGTATCAGGAGAACAGCGGGGAGGTGCTGCCGAAATTTTGCGTCGGATCCAGAGCATATCATGGGAAAATGAACCCAATCTACACATACACGGGTGGGATTAGGACCTATCATTACCTATTAGAGTGTAGGTTGCATGGACGTAATAAAATTGAGAAAGTAGATCAACTGATGAATATATACATGGTGAATTACATATATAATTGTTGTGTGTCCAGTAGCTCTGAAAGTCAAGATGAGTGACCATGCGTGGATGTATACCGATCACACTGGTCAGAACAAATGGAGTGCTGAATGGTTCACAAAAATTAAGGGGTTTGTGCAAGCCGCATTTGCAAATGGCCAAAAGAAAACCTGGTGCCCCTGTTTCCGGTGCGACAACTGGGAAAAGAAGACAGAGGCTGAAATGGGCAAACACCTGCAGAAGAGTGGTTTTACGCCCGATTATACGGTGTGGACATTTCATGGTGAGTCTGCCCAACGTGACCGAACTGAGGTGGATCGTCGTCGCACCGACGAGCATGGTACCAGGATGGAAAACATGGTGCAAGGCTATGATGATGCTTGGGATTCGGACGAGGAGATGGAGGAATCTGCAAAGGCCTTCAATGAAATGTTGGAGTCTTCGAAACGTCCGCTCCACGAGCACACTGAGCTTTGTCAGTTGGATGCCATCTCACAAGTAATGGCTCTGAAGGCTCAGTTCAACTTGGGCAGAGAATGCTATGACGCAATTATGACAGTATTTGGACGCTTTCTACCCAAAGGCCATGTAATGCCTGCAAACCTGTACTAGTCGGACAAAATCCTCCGTGCACTGAAGATGCCCTATGAGAAGATACATGCCTGTGAGAAAGGACGCGCCTTATTTAGGCTTGACTATGCAGACTTGAAATATTGTCCCATTTGCAAGTCTTCCAGGTATATTGTGGTAGACAATGGTATGGGTGAGAAAACACAGACCAAAATCCCCGTTAGTGTTCTTCGGTATATGCCAATCGTACCAAGACTTCAACGTCTTTTCATGGTCGAAGAGACGGCCAGACAGATGACATGGCACAAAACAGGCAAAAGAACCGAACTAGATGCAGATGGGAATCTGATGATGGTATACACATCGGATGGTGTTGCGTGGAAAAAGTTTGATGAATTACATGCTGACAAAGCGGCAGATCCGAGGCATCCTCGAGTCGGCATCAGCACGGATGGGTTCAGTGTGTTTGGTATGACGGTAGCCCAATACCGTTGTTGGCCCGTATTTGTCTTTCCACTCAATCTCACCCCCGGATAGATTATGCAAAGAAAGAACATTTTCCTGACGTTGATAATTCCAGGACCCAACTATCCGGGCAAAAATATGAATGTGTACATGCAGCCGCTTAAGGACGAATTGCAAGAAGCCTGGGATAATGGGTTCAAGACATATGACGCCTTTAGCAAACGGAACTTCATAATGCGTGTCTGGTACATGTACTCGACGCATGACTTGCCGGCGTATGCGCTATTCGTTGGCTGGTGTGTGCATGGAAGGTTCCCGTGCCCCACATGCAAGGGAGCTCTTGATTTCGTTGGCTTCAAGCCGGTCACAAGTTTTCTTGCATCGACATGCATAGACAGTTCCTGGATCCTCGCCATAAGTTCAGGAAAGACAAGAAGAACTTCATCAGGGGTAGAGTTGTCAAAAACTCTGCACCACCTGCATTGACAGGCCAACAGACCCTGGATCAGTTAAACGCTCTCGAGCCAGATCCACAACGTCCAGGGTACTTCAAGGGGTATAATACTAAGCACGCGTGGACTCACAAAACATGCTTATGCGATCTGCCTTACTTCAAAGACCTCCTTTGCCCACACAACATCGACGTGATGCACACTGAGAAGAATATCGCCGAGGCACTTCTTGGTACATTGTTCGGCATAGATGGGAAGTCAAAGCATAATACTAAGGCTAGAGTCGATCTGGAGGCGCTATGTGATAGGCTGTTACAAAACATGAAAGAACCGAAAGGAAAGCAGAACTGGACGAAGCCAAAGGCATGGTTCAATCGTGGAAGGCCAGCTATGAGGGAAATTCTCTTGTGGGTGCAACAGTAGTTGATGTTCCCCGATGGGTATGCAGCGAATCTAAAGAGGGGAGCGAATCTTGATAAACAGAAGATATTTGGTCTCAAGAGTCATGATTGGCACATATGGATTGAGCGGGTAATGCCGGTGATGTTGCGTGGCTTCATTCCTGAGGATGAATGGCTAGTACTGGCAGAACTCACCTATTTCTTCCGTGTTCTTTGTGCAAAAGAACTATCGCCTGGCCTGCTAGAAGAAATGGAAGAGTTGGCACCGGAGTTGATCTGCAAGTTAGAGAAGATCTTTCCACTGGGCTTCTTTAATCCAATGCAGCATTTGATTTTGCATCTCCCGACCGAGGCAAGATTGGGGGGGGGGCGTGCAAAATCGTTGGTGCTACCCAACTGAGAGGATGCAGAAAACGCTTCGAGAAAAATGTAAAAATAAACGTAGAATTGAAGCATCGATGGCTGAGGCATTCATCACAGAGGAGGCGGCAAACTTCATAACAGCGCACTACGAAGCCAAAAATCGTCATTTGCATAATCCGAAGCCTCGGTACAATGCTGACGAGCCTAAAAAGGGTGGATCCAACCTCAGCCTATTCAAAGGGAATCTCGCACCAGCTAGTGTTTCACATCCAGTATCTTTGGATAACGAAGAATGGCGGACCATTTCGTTGTATACCTTCAACAACCTGATAGAAGTGCGGCCGTACATCGAGTAAGTTCTCGGTACATTGTTTCGCAACTTCTATTTCCTTTGAACTACTCTTATTCCTGGATATGTCATACAGTCGATACGCCGCCATATTCTCGTATGGAGCGGAGATCCAAAAGGATTCCGTCGAAGAGTATGAGCTTCTCGCAAAGCAAGGAGGTGGCTATCCAGGTTTCATCTCTTGGTTCAAACAAACGGTAATTTCTATTAGACAATTTCATTTCATTCGCTAATTTGTGCATAATGCAACAATACTTTCATATTAAACTTGTAGGCTACTTCAGAGTCTATGGACACCGAATTGAGACAAGTCGCTAATGGTTTTGACTATAAGGTCCGTTCGTTTGACAAGTACGACATCAACGGGTATCGCTTTCGTACCTATGCCAAAGAGCTATCTATGGCCGACCGAAAGTCTACAAATTGTTGTGTATCTGCTATCGGCGAAGGAGGTACCGAGTATTATGGGAGAGTTGAAGCAATTTATGAACTTCTGTTCTATGGTGAAAACCCACAGAATGTCGTAGTCTTCAAATGTTATTGGTTTCAGCCGAAGGAGACTAGAAGGACTCATGAACATATAGGGCTAGTTGAAATCAACCAAAGCACTCATTTAGATGTTCCTGATGTCTATATTATGGCTCAACAGGCGACCCAAGTATTCTATCTACCGTGGGCCTGCCAAACTAATCCAAATCTGAAAGGTTGGGATGTCGTTTATGAAGTGCCGCCACGTGCTAGACTTTCTCCCCAAAAGGAAGAGGATTATGAACCTCACATTAACCCAGACACATATGAAGGAGAATTCTTCCAAGAGACACGTCTTTCCAAAAAGTGTTTCAAGAACCGCTATACTTCACCCCAAAACATTGAAGTAGACAGCGACAATGAATCCGACATCACCCCAGAGTAGGAACAAGAAGAGCCGGAACAAGAAGAGGTTACTGCTGCGGATGACCTGTCAATGCTTGACCGATTACGTCAAGGTGGCCTTGCACATGTTGATGCCAATGAACCCTATGAGCCCATCAATGATTATAGTGATGATGATGGTGATTATGCATTTATTGATGATACTGATCGAGATTATTAGTAGTGTCAGGTATTCAATTTTTTATGTTGTATTTGATGATGATACACTTAAGTGATATACATATTATTATTCATGTCGGTACTTTTTTTATGTTGTACTAATTTCGTTTATTCTTTGTCATGGCAGGTGTTGAAAGATGGTGGGCGCTGGTCGGGAGCGCACCGAGGCCCCTTCTTCGTTGGCGCGTGGTGCGAGGTCTTCCATTCCACACGCTCCACTCCGCCGAGCGTTGCTTGACAGTATGGCGACACCGTCGGGCCCTTCTTCGTCGACCGCGGTGCCCAGCAGGGGACGAGGTAAGAAGAAGAGAGGAGGTGGAGCACGTGGTCGCGGGAGAGGAGGTAGGGTGACTCTTACGGCGCCTTCCTTGCCACCGCCCCCAGCTGTTTCACCCGAGCACGTGACTGCTAGGGTGAACTCGTCTGAGGAGGAGGCTGCACAGACTCCGGTCCACGAGCCTCCGGTCCACGAGTCTTCGGCCCACGAGCCTCGGGTCGACGGGCCTTCGGCCCATGAGACTTGGGCCCACGAGACCCCGGAGGAGCACACGTCTGGATGGGGTTCCTGGTCGGGTCAGCCTGAGGATGGCGGGGAGCCGAGTGGCCATGCTGATGATGGCGGGGAGCCGACTGATGAGGAGGGGTAGGAGGGGGGCAACGTCTACCAGCGTGGTGCTACACGGCTCCCGTCCGTGCCGGCGACCCGCGAGCAGAGGTGGTTGATTTTCCCTGATGGGGAGAGGTAAGTGCATTTAATCTTTTTGTACCTTCTGCATTCACGTTTCTTCAAATAACTGATGTGTTGGCCTTGTCATGCTGCAGGGGTTGGGACCACCATGAAAGTGTCCGCCGGCCCAACTCCGTCCTTGGAGTTCTATTTCGGCAAAACTTCCTAGGGTTTGTCACGTTGCTTGGTGAGGGTCGGCTTCCAGAGGTTGGATTGACTTGGGAGCACTACTTGGCTGCCCCGGCCCCGCCGGGTGAGATTATCGACGGTGTCTTGTGCAAGACGAGGGCAGACGTCGTGATCAGAAAGTTGTGGGTAATTGCTCCTTTACACAATTAAAAATCTTCAACTAGCTAGTTATTAATTGTACTAATCAATATTGTATCATTTGATTGTAGACATTCTACAGGTGTGAGGAGGGATACGAGGAGGAGGCGGATCATGTTATCCACAAGGAGTGCAAGCGCCTACTTCAGAACTTACGGCATGAGGTTCGGGTGCAGGCTGTTCGAGACTACTACGCCGGGCGTGGTATCAAGAAGCCCAAGCAGGAGTGACGCGATAAGTTCTTGAGTAAGGAGAAGTACATGAAGGTAATTCTTAAGGCCTTGTACTTACTTCCTTCATTTAGTAATTCATAGCCTTAGCGCTCAAGTTTCTATTTGCTAACTTAGGCCCCTCCGAGATGGTGTGCGGATCGGATGGATTGTTGGGAGGTGTTGGTCAATGCGTGGTGCTCAGAAGAATGGTTGGCCACCCACAAAGAGGCAAAGGACAAACGTGCCCAAATGGAAGGTGTGCCACACCACCAAGGCAGCTCCAACTTATTTCAGTACGGGCGAAACTGGGTATGTGGTTTGCTTCATGATTCATGCAATTCATTCATCATGCTAGCTTTAGCCCTTTAATTACTAATTTACTTTGTTTCTCTCTTTCAGGCATGCTACAATAAGGCAGATAAGGTGCCAGAGGTGTACGACCTGTATGCCATGGCCCACACTGGCCCTTACAAGAAAGTCAAGGCATTCTCTGCGTCTGACCTCGATGATCCAAAGAACTTCACCAACATCTCCGCCCACGACAAGCTCGTGCAATATAGTGATCAGGGGAAGGCGAGGAAAGGGGAGGACTTTAACCCGAGCCAGGGTCCCATTGACACAGAGCTGCTGATGATATCTGGTGGCGGGAGGTCCCATGGCTCCATAGCCATGGGAGATGGACTTATCCGTTGTCCTAGCACTCTCCCGGAGATCAAGGAGCGCCAGTCGAGCTCCGCTCCTGAGATAAGGCCTCGTGAACGGCCAGTCCAACTCACCTTCAAGGTTAGTTATACGTACTCAGCTATCTTTCTCCATTACATTGTGTGCGCTTCCATCAATGATTACAAATGGTCATGTGAGTGGTGTTGCAGGCTGCTATACAGAGTGAGAGAGATAGAATGGAGAAACTTCTGGCGGAGGCGGCGGAGAGGCAGCGGGAGTTGGAGGAGAAGACGACAAAGATGTTGGAGGAGGAGAGGGCACGGAATGACATGCAGGCAAGGGCCATGTACGAGCTCCTTGTGGTAAGTTTCTTCTGCAGATTACTTGCTAGTCTTAACATTTGAGTCTCATTACTAACTAGTATGACTCTGATGTGAAAACCAAATGTGCAGTCTGTGTGCGAGAAGTCCGGTCAGACCGCTCCGCCGATGCCAGTGATTGCTCCTGGGAGCACGGTGAGTTTAATTTGAATGGACATTACTTGCTAGTCTTAACATTTGAGTGTCATAATGCTAACGAGACATTGGAAATGATCTTTGGTGCAGCTTAACTCCAGAAACGCATCGCACGATCCTTCTCCAGCTACCGGCGCGAGCCAGCCCGCTCCTTCTCCAGCTACCGGCGCGAGCCAGCCCGCTCCTACACCTCCGTGATCACGGTAAGTTTCCCTAGTGTTTTGCTTAACAAATGCATAAAGACCTAGACTTAGCTTTATTTCCTCCAATATGCTTACCATAATGACCTAGAGTTAACTTCTTTTCCTCCAAAATGACTTAATAAGCTTACTGACCTCATAAACCATCCATTCTACCTAAGTTAGCTCTAAAACGATATGTACTTAGCTTACTTATGTCAAAAATTGCATAATTAACTTAGTTAGCTCATAAACGATCCATTTTACCTAAGTAAGCTCTAAAATGACTCATTTTACGTTAGTTAGCTTATAATTGATCCAATTTATCCAAGTTAGCTCTAAAATGACCCATTTTACCTACGTTAGCTCTAAAATGACTCATTTTACCTTAGTTAGCTTATAAGTGATCCAATTTATCCAAGTTAGCTCTAAAATGACCCATTTTACGTAGATTAGCTCCTAAATGATCCATTTTACCTACGTTAGCTTTAAAACGACCCATTTCACCTAGGTTAGCTCCAAAATGACCCATTTCACCTAGGTTAGCTCCAAAATGACCCATCTTACCTAGGTTAGCTTATAAATGGTCCAGTTTATCCAAGTTAGCTCTAAAATGACCCAATTTACCTAGAGTAGCTCCTAAACGATCCATTTCACCTAAGTTAGCTAAAAACGATCCATTTCACCTAAATTAGCTCTTAAATGATCCATTTCAACTAAGTTTGCTAAAAAACGATCCATTTCACCTTAGTTATCTCAAAAACGATCCATTTCACCTTAGTTAGTTCAAAAACGTGGCATTTCACCTTAGTTAGCTCATAAACGACCCATTTCAACTAAGTTAGCTAAAAACGGTCCATTTTACCTTAGTTAGCTAAAAAAACAATCCATTTCACCTTAGTTAGCTCAAAAACGATCCATTTCACCTTAGTTAGCTCAAAAATGATGCCCTTCACCTTATTTAGCTCATAAACGACCCATTTCAACTAAGTTAGCTCATAAATGATACATTTCAACTAAGTTAGCTCATAAACAACCCATTTCAACTTATTTAGCTCATAAATGATCCATTCCACCTAAGTTAGCTCATAAATGATTCATTCCACCTAAGTTAGGTCATAAATGACATATACTTCTTGTTATAGTCTTCTTCTTGTTCTATTCACCTATTTCTAACTTCATATTTACCATTTTGCAGATTTCACTCACTTCATGGAAGCTAGCTTGCTAGGATGGAGTGCTTGCTTTTTCTTTGCTAAAACTTTGCATTGTATCTAGCTTGCTATGATAGAACTTGCTATGTTGATGAAACTTTGCTATGTAATATGTATATGGAACAATGTGTATGGATGGAACTTGCTATATATGTTGATGAAACTTTGCTATGTCATATATATGTATATGGAATTATGTGTTGGATATGTGATATGTGTGTTGGATATGTTTGCCGTTAAATATGTGATATATTTGCTGTGAAAATTGTTGGATTAAGAAAAAATAGAAAAAAAGAGACAATATACAGGCTCTTTGCCGTCAGCCACCGACGGCAAAGGGCTCTTTGCCATCAGCAGCGGACGGCAAAGAGGCCACGTGGCAGGCAGCTGTGCTTCCTGGGAGGCTGACCAATTTGGTCAGTTTGCCTACAGTGGCTGACGGCAAAGGCTTTGCCGTCCGCGGCGGACGACAAAGAGCAAAACTTTGCCTACAGCGGCGGATGGCAAAGGCCTGCCGTGTAGTGACGTCGGCTGACATCACATGGCGGACGGCAAAGGCCTTCCGAAGTTTGCCGTCAGCGGCGGACGGCAAAGGCCTGCCGTTAGCCACCTAACGGAGTAACAGCGCACTTATTGCCGTCTGCACTCTTTGCCGTCCGCTGCTGATGGCAAAGGCTCCTTTGCCGTCAGCCGCCCGAAGCAGACTGCAAAGTACCTCTTTGCCGAACCTTACTTTGCCGTCACCTTTTGCCGTCCGCGGCGGACGGCAAAGACCTTTGCCATCAGCCATCGATGCCTTTGCCGTCCGCCCTGGCTGACGGCAAAGTAGTTGATTCCTGTAGTGTTGGGGATGCTTGATACGTCTCCAATGTATCTATAATTTTTGATTGCTCCATGCTATATTTTCTACTATTTTAGGCAATATTGGGCTTTATTATCCACTTTTATATTATTTTTGGGACTAACCAATTAACCGGAGGCCCAGCCCAGATTTGATGTTTTATGCCTATTTCAGTGTTTCGAGGAAAAGGAATATCAGACGGAGTCAAAACAGAACGAAATGAACTAGAGAAGTTATTTTTGGAAGGAAACCTACCTGATAGACTTGGGCTCTACGTCAGAAGATACGGGAGCTGGCCACGACGGTAGGGGGCGTGCCCACCCCCCTGGGGCACGCCCCCTGCCTCGTGGGGCCCCCGCAGCTCCACCGACGTACCCCTTGCACCCATATATACCTACGTACCCTAAAACTTCCAAAACGGAGATTAGATCGGGAGTTCCGCCGCCGCAAGCCTCTGTAGCCACCAAAAACCTAATCGGGACCCTGTTCCGGTACCTTGTCGGAGGGGGGAACCCTCACCGGTGGCCATCTTCATCATCCCGACGCTCTCCATGACGAGGAGGGAGTAGTTCAAACTCGGGGCTAAGGGTATGTACCAGTAGCTATGTGTTTGATCTCTCTCTCGTGTTCTTGATTTGGCACGATCTTGATGTATCGTGAGCTTTGCTATTATAGTTGGATCATATGTTTCTTCCCCCTCTTCTCTCTTGTAATGGATTGAGTTTTCCCTTTGAAGTTATCTTATTGGATTGAGTCTTTAAAGATTTGAGAACACTTGATGTATGTCTTGCCGTGCGTATCTGTGGTGACAATGGGATATCACGTGCCACTTGATGTATGTTTTGGTGACCAACTTGCGGGTTCCGCCCATGAACCTATGCATAGGGGTTGGCACACGTTTTCGTTGTTATTCTCCGGTAGAAACTTTGGGCACTCTTTGAGGTTCTATGTGTTGGTTGAATAGATGAATCTGAGATTGTGTGATGCATATCCTATAATCATACCCACGGATACTTGAGGTGACATTGGAGTATCAGGTGACATTAGGGTTTTGGTTTATTTGTATCTTAAGGTGTTATTCTAGTACGAACTCTAGGTCTGTTTGTGACACTTATAGGAATAGCCCATTGGATTGATTGGAAAGAATAACTTTGAGGTGGTTTCGTACCCTACCATAATCTCTTCGTTTGTTCTCCGCTATTAGTGACTTTGGAGTGACTCTTTGTTGCATGTTGAGGGATAGTTATATGATCTGGTTATGTTATTATTGTTGAGAGGACTTACACTAGTGAAAGTATGAACCCTCGGCCTTGTTTCCTATCAATGCAATACCGTTTACGCTCACTTTTACCGCTCACTACCTTGCTGTTTTTATATTTTCAGTTTACAAAAACCTATATCTACCATCCATATTGCACTTGTATCACCATCTCTTCGCCGAACTAGTGCACCTATACAATTTACCATTGTATTGGGTGTGTTGGGGACACAAGAGACTCTTTGTTATTTGGTTGCAGGGTTGCTTGAGAGAGACCATCTTGATCCTACGCCTCCCACGGATTGATAAACCTTAGGTCATCCACTTGAGGGAAATTTGCTACTGTCCTACAAACCTGTGCACTTGCAGGCCCAACAACGCCTACAAGAAGAACGTTGTGTAGCAGACATCACTATCCTCATTGCTGCACACAAGAATCACATCCTTGATGCACCGCTAGGTGCAAGGCCTACTGCAGGAGCAACTCCGGACGTTATGAACGTCTGGCAAGCTAAATCTGATGACTACTTGATAGTCCAGTGTGCCATGCTTTACGTCTTAGAATCGGGACTTCAAAGACTTTTTGAACGTGATGGAGCATATGAGATGTTCCAGGAGTTGAAGTTAATATTTCAAGCAAATGCCCGAGTTGAGAGATATGAAGTCTCCAACAAGTTCTATAGCTGCAAGATGGAGGAGAACAATTCTGTTAGTGAACACATACTCAGAATGTCTGGGTACCATAACCACTTGACTCAATTGGGAGTTAATCTTCTGGATGATAGTGTCATTGACAGAGTTCTTCAATCACTGCCACCAAGCTTTAAAGGCTTCGTGATGAACTATAATATGCAAGGGATGAACAAGATGATTCCCGAGCTCTTCGCAATGCTCAAGGCTGCGGAGGTAGAAATCAAGAAGGAGCATCAAGTGTTGATGGCTAACAAGACCACTAGTTTCAAGAAAAAGGGAAAAGGAAAGAAAGGGAACTTCAAGAAGAATAGCAAGCAAGTTCCTGCTCCCGAGAAGAAGCCCAAGTCTGGATCTAAGCCTGAAACTGAGTGCTTCTACTGCAAAGGGACTGTTCACTGGAAGTGGAACTGCCCCAAGTATTTGGCGGATAAGAAAGATGGCAAAGTGAAAGGTATATTTGATATACATGTTATTGATGTGTACCTTACTAATGCTCGTACTAGCGCCTGTGTATTTGATACTAGTTCTGTTGCTCATATTTGCAACTTGATACGAACATTTTGCATCATGTTTTCTTACTTTTATTTAAGATGTTTTTATCCATAATAATGCTCTTTAGAGTAATTCTAATGCTTTTTCTCTTGTAATATGCAAGGTTTACACAAAGAGGGAGAATTCCGGTAGCTGGAAATCTGGACCTAGAAAAGCTATGTCAGGCCACCTATTCTGCACAACTCCAAACAAGCTAAAACTTCATGGAGTTTTTTTTATGGAATATTGGAGCAAATAACTACCAGAGGGGGCCCACCAGGTGGGCACAACCCACCAGGGCGCGTCTGGGCTTCCTAGCGCGCCCTGGTGGGTTGTGCTCACCCAGGCCCACCTCCGGTGCCCATGTTCTGGTATATAGGTCATTTTGACCTAGAAAAAAATAAGAAGACTTTCGGGACGAAACGTTGCCGCCTAGAGGCGGAACTTGGGCAGGAGCACTTTTGCCCTCCGGTGGAGCGATTCCGCCGGGGAACTTCCCTCCCGGAGGGGGAAATCATCGTCATCATCATAACAAACAACTCTCCTATCTTGCGGAGGGTAATCTCCATCAACATCTTCAGTAGCACCATCTCATCTCAAATCCTAGTTCATCTCTTGTGTTCAATCTTGTTACCAGAATTATAGATTGGTGCTTGTGGGTGACTAGTAGTCTTGATTACATCTTGTAGTTTATTACTATATGGTTTATTTGGAGGAAGATTATATGTTCAGATCCAATATGCTATTTACCCTCTGATCTTGAGAATGCTTATAATTTGTGAGCAGTTACTGTTGTTCTTCTGGTCATGGGAGAAATCATGTTGCAAGTAATCATGGGAACTTGATATGTGTTCGATATTTTGATAGGATGTATGTTGTGATTCCCTTAGTGGTGTCATGTGAGCGTCGACTACATGACACTTCAACATATTTGGGCCTAAGGGAATGCATTGTGGAGTAGCAATTAGATGATGGGTTGTGAGAGTGACAAAAGCTTAAACCCCAGTTTACGCGCTATTTCGTAAGGGACCGATTGGATCCAAAAGTTCAATGCTATGGTTAGAATTTATCCTTAATACTTTTCTCGTAGTTGTGGATGCTTGTGGGAGGGTTAATCATAAGTAGGAGGTTTGTTCAAGTAAGACAACACCTAAGAACTGTTCCACCCACATATCAAATTATCAAAGTACCGAACACAAATTAAACCAACATGATGAAAGTGACTAGATGAATTCCCGTGTACCCTCAAGAACGCGTTGCTTATTATAAGAGACCGTTTTGGCATGTCCTTTCCCTCAAAAGGATTGGGCTATCTTGCTGCACTTTTGTTACTACTATCGTTACTTGCTCGTTACAAATTACCTCGCTATTGAACTACTCTGCTACTTATAATTTTAGCACTTGCAGACATTACCTTGCTGAAAATCACTTGTCATTTCCTTCTGCTCCTCGTTGGGTTTGACATTCTTACTTATTGAAAAGAGCTAAAATTGATCCCCTATACTTGTGGGTCATCAAGGCTATTTTCTGGCCCCGTTGCCGGGGAGTGAATCGCCTTTGGTAAGTGGAATTTGGTAAGGAAACATTTATATAGTCTGCTGAAATTTATTCTCACTTGTTACTATACAAAACAATCCTTTGAGGGGTTTGTTCGGGGTATCTTCACCTCGACCGGAACCACAATTAGCTACCCCTCAACCTACTGCACCTACTGAAAATATTGAATATGAAATTCATGCGGGTATGATAGAACAACTGCTAGCTAATCCATATGCAGGAGATGGAACCAAACATCCTGATAGGCACTTGATATATGAAGAACAAATTTATGGATTGTTCAAGCTTGCAGGTTTACCCGGAGATGAAGTGATTAAAAAAGTTTTCCTTTATCTTTGAAGGGGAAAGCATTGGCATGGTATAGGCTACGCGATGATATTGGATCTTGGAATTGGAATCAATTGAAATTGGAGTTCCACCAAAAAATTTATCCTATGCATCTACACTGGTGCGCGTCGGGCATAAACAAACGGTTTTTTACCCCTTTCCGCGATGACATTTGGAACCGTCGCCAAGTGAGTGTGGGCGATATGGGGGGGGGTCCTTCCCACATGACCCATAAACCATCAGGGATAGGGGGCCTTGATGCATAAAGTTGTCCCTATATAACCGTTTCCGATATCTCGAATATCCCAAACGCTTCATCCTTGCTACTCATTTGTGCTCGCATTGCCATCGCAGTTGGAGTTTTGTGGTTCTGCCTAAAATCAGACAGATTCTAGGCACGGGAGCTTTCCAGGCAGATTCTAGGAAGATTCCAGGCACGGGAGATTTACGATGCCTGGCACATCACAACTAGTTCATGATTATAAACAGTTGATGATAGGTATACAATCACACACATTTAGTTTTCCCGCACCGTATGTGATAGTGTCTGACATCACACACGCTTTGCGAACGCCAACTATGTGCATCCTTGCACACGCTTCCTCTCGGTGAACCGTCTCGGATTATGGTGTATATCGCAAACGTTTGTGTTTTACCAACCGTGTGTGCCGTAATGACCCGCACAACGTAATTTCACCCTAATTTAATTGCTTCTATTTAAAATTGTACCTAATTTAAACTTGAAAGTAGTCTATTCATATCTATCAGGTTCAAACAACCAATGCATTATTCAATTCACAGGTACATATGTTTAAGAATTACAGAAGCACCAAATAAAGAATGATGTACCAGGGTTCTATACTTGTACTATTACAGATGGTAAAGAAAGAGGCGACAGACATTCGAGTTGCTGAGCAAGGTGAAGCGGAATTGCCCTATTGTGCTCTCCTGGATGCAGAAGGCATCCAGGACTCTAGTCCAACCCCTTGTGATGAACGATCGCCAATCATGTAGTTTGAGAGGTAATCTTGAGTAAACTGCTTCAGGATCCACTTCAAAAGAAAAAAGATTCAGATATTGTCATCTAACACAACTCATTACGGGCGGTAAAAAGAAGGCTATAGGGTTCTTACTTACCATCCTGCAGTTCACTGTTGTCTTGCATAAAGTGTAAACAAATAGTTCGATTGATATCTTTTGACCCATTTTAGTAACAATCTTTATCAGTTTCCTCACCTGATGCTAGTTCATGAATATCTCATTGGCCCATACGTAGAAAGGGTCGAAGTGTGGATCTTTGGCAATGATATATGTACCTAAAAGCACCAAGTTAATATTAGAAGCTAAACAACAATTGAAAAATGATGTAGTACAACACTCCATCCATCGCATTATATAAGATTTTATTACATGTATATCTAGACATCATCAGAACATTAAGGTAACACTCTTCCTTGTTGCTATGTAGCATGGGATTACATATTTAGTCATTCAGTACAATGCATGTTGCTAAACAACAATTGAAAAATGAAAAGGCATGTTAACTGCAATATCCTTAACAACAACCAAATATCATAATTCATAGTGGTATTGTTGAAACTGTTATTGGTGAAATTGAATTGCACAGCAAATAGTTGCACATATAGAGCATCACATTGTGAAGAACTGAAATAAACAAGTCATAAGGACATCTCTAGGTGATCCTTAAAAAGTTAAAGGACTAAGACCCTTAGTGGATATATATATATATATATATATATATATATATATATATATATATATATATATATATATATATATATATATATATATATATGAAGGAAATATGCCCTAGAGGCATTAATAAAGTTATTATTTATTTCCTTATTTCATGATAAATGTTTATTATTCATGCTAGCATTGTATTAACTGGAAACATAATACATGTGTGAATACATAGACAAACAGAGTGTCACTAGTATGCCTCTACTTGACTAGCTCGTTAATCAAAGATGGTTATGTTTCCTGACCATGAACAAAAGAGTTGTTATTTGATTAACGGGATCACATCATTAGGAGAATGATGTGATTAACATGACCCATTCCTTTAGCTTAGCACCCGATCGTTTAGTATGTTGCTATTGCTTTCTTCATGACTTATACATGTTCCTATGACTATGAGATTATGGAACTCCCCTTTGCCAGAGGAACACTTTGTGTGCTACCAAACGTCACAACATTACTGGGTGATTATAGAGGAGCTCTACAGGTGTCTCCGAAGGTACATGTTGGGTTGGCGTATTTCGAGATTAGGATTTGTCACTCCGATTGTCGGAGAGGTACCTCTGGGCCCTCTCGGTAATGCACATCACATTAAGCCTTGCAAGCAATGCAACTAATGAGTTAGCTGCGAGATGATGTATTACGAAACGAGTAAAGAGACTTGCCGGTAACGAGATTGAACTAGGTATTAAGATACCGATGATCGAATCTCGGGCAAGTAACATACCGATGACAAAGGGAACAACGTATGTTGTTATGCGGTCTGGCCGATAAACATCTTCGTAGAATATGTGGGAGCCAATATGAGCATCCAGCTTCCGCTATTGGTTATTTACTGGAGACGTGTCTCGGTCATGTCTACATTGTTCTCGAACCCGTAGGGTCCGCACGCTTCACATTACGATGACAGTTTCATTATGAGTTTATATGTTTTGATGAACCGAAGGTTGTTCGGAGTCCCGGATGTGATCATGGACATGACGAGGAGTCTCGAAATGGTCGAGACATAAATATTAATATATTGGACGACTATACTCGGACACCGGAAATGTTCTGGGTGATTTCGGAGAAAACCGGAGTGCCGGAGGGGTTACCGGAACCCCCCGGGGAAGTATTGGGCCTTAGTGGGCCTGAGGGGAGAGAGAGGGCAGCAGCCCAGGAGGTGGCGCGCCCCCTCCCATGGGAGTCCGAATTGGACTAGGGGAGGGGGGCGCGACCCCTCTTTCCCTCTCCCTCTCCCTCTCTTTCCTTCCCCCTTCTCTCTTCCTAGTTGGACTAGGAAAGGGGAGTCCTACTCCTACTAGGAGCAGGACTCCCCCCTCCTTGGCGTGCCCCAAGGGCCGGCCGGGCTTCCCCCTTGCTCCGTTATATACGGGGGCTTGGGGGCACCTCTAGACACACAAGTTGATCTTCGTGATCGTTCTCTTAGCCGTGTGCGGTGCCCCCTTCCACCATAATCCTCGATAATATTGTAGCGGTGCTTAGGCGAAGCCCTGCGATAGTAGAACATCAAGATCGTCACCACACCGTCGTTCTGACGAAACTCATCCCCGACACTTTGTTTGATCGAAGTCCGGGGATCGTCATCGAGCTGAACGTGTGCTAGAACTCGGAGGTGCCGTAGTTTCGGTGCTTGATCGGTCGGGCTGTGAAGACATACGACTACAATAACCGTGTTGTCATAACGCTTCCGCTGTCGGTCTACGAGGGTACGTAGACAACACTCTCCCCTCTCGTTGCTATGCATCACCATGATCTTGCGTGTGCGTAGGAATTTTTTTGAAATTACTACGTTCCCCAACAGTGGCATCCGAGCCTGGTTTTATGCGTTGATGTTATATGCACGAGTAGAACACAAGTGAGTTGTGGGCGATATAAGTCATACTGCTTATCAGCATGTCATACTTTGGTTCGGCGGTGTTGTTGGATGAAGCGTCCTGGACCGACATTACGCGTACGCTTATGCGAGACTGGTTCTACTGACGTGCTTTGCACATAGGTGGCTGGCGGGTGTAAGTTTCTCCAACTTTAGTTGAACCGAGTGTGGCTACGCCCGGTCCTTGCGATGGTTAAAACAACACCAACTTGACAAACTATCATTGTGGTTTTTGATGAGTAGGTACGAACGGTTCTTGCTAAGCCCGTAGCAGCCACGTAAAACTTGCAACAACAAAGTAGAGGACGTCTAGCTTGTTTTTGCAGGGCATGTTGTGATGTGATATGTTTAAGACATGATGCTAAATTATATTGTATGAGATGATCATGTTTTGTAACCGAGTTATCGGCAACTGGCAGGAGCCATATGATTGTCGCTTTATTGTATGCAATGCAATCACCCTGTAATGCTTTACTTTATCACTAAATGGTAGCGATAGTCGTAGAAGCATAATATTGGCGAGACGGCAACGATGCTACGATGGAGATCAAGGTGTCACGCTGGTGACGATGGTGATCATGACGATGCTTCGGAGATGGAGATCACAAGCACAAGATGATGATGGCCATATCATATCACTTATATTGATTGCATGTGATGCTTATCTTTTATGCATCTTATCTTTCTTTGAATGACGGTAGCATTTTAAGATGATCTCTCACTAATTAGCAAGAAGTGTTCTCCCTGAGTATGCACCGTTGCGAAAGTTCTTCATGCTGAGACACCACATGATGATCGGGTGTGATAGGCTCTACGTTCAAATACAACGGGTGCAAAACAGTTGCACACGTGGAATACTCAGGTTAAACTTGACGAGCCTAGCATATACAGTTATGGCCTCGGAACACGGAGACCGAAAGGTCGAACGTGAATCATATAGTAGATATGATGAACATAGTGATGTTCACCATTCAAACTACTCCATCTCACGTGATGATCGGACATGGTTTAGTTGATTTGGATCACGTGATCACTTAGAGGATTAGAGGGATGTCTATCTAAGTGGGAGTTCTTTAATAATATGATTAATTGAACTTAAAATTATCATGAACTTAGTACCTGATAGTATCTTGCTTGTCTATGTTTGATTGTAGATAGATGGCCCGTGCTGTTGTTCCGTTGAATTTTAATGCTTTCCTTGAGAAAGCAAAGTTGAAAGATGATAGTAGCAATTACACAGACTGGGTCCGTAACTTGAGGATTATCCTCATTTCTGCGTAGAAGAATTACGTCCTGGAAGCACCGCTGGGTGCCAGGCCTGCTGCTATTGCAACTGACGATGTTAAGAACGTCTGGCAGAGCAAAGTAGATGACTACTCGATAGTTCAATGTGCCATGCTTTACGGCTTAGAATCGGGACTTCAACGATGTTTTGAACATCATGGAGCATATGAGATGTTCCAGGAGTTGAAGCTAATATTTCAAGCAAATGCCCGGATTGAGAGATATGAAGTCTCCAATAAGTTCTATAGCTGCAAGATGGAGGAGAACAGTTCTGTCAGTGAGCACATACTCAAAATGTCTGGGTATAATAATCACTTGATTCAACTGGGAGTTAATCTTCCGGATGATTGCGTCATTGACAGAATTCTCCAATCACTGCCACCAAGCTACAAGAGCTTTGTGATGAACTATAATATGCAAGGGATGGATAAGACGATTCCCGTGCTCTTCGCAATGCTAAAAGCTGCGGAGGTAGAAATCAAAAAGGAGCATCAAGTGTTGATGGTCAATAAGACCACCAGTTTCAAGAAGAAGGGAAAAGGGAAGAAGAAGGGGAACTTCAAGAAGAACAGCAAGCAAGTTGCTTCTCAGGAGAAGAAACCCAAGTCTGGACCTAAGCCTGAAACTGAGTGCTTCTACTGCAAGCAGACTGGTCACTGGAAGCGGAACTGCCCCAAGTATTTGGCGGATAAGAAGGATGGCAAGGTGAACAAAGGTATATGTGATATACATGTTATTGATGTGTACCTTACTAATTCTCGCAGTAGCACCTGGGTATTTGATAATGGTTCTGTTGCTAATATTTGCAACTCGAAACAGGGACTACAGATTAAGCAAAGATTGGCAAAGGACGAGGTGACGATGCGTGTGGGAAATGGTTCCAAAGTCGATGTGATCGCAGTCGGCACGCTACCTCTACATCTATCTTCGGGATTAGTTTTAGACCTAAATAATTGTTATATGGTGCCAGCGTTGAGCATGAACATTATATCAGGATCTTGTTTGATGTGAGACAGTTATTCATTTAAATCAGAGAATAATGGTTGGTCTATTTATATGAGTAATATCTTTTATGGTCATGCACCTTTGAAGAATGGTCTATTTCTGTTGAATCTCGATAGTAGTGATACACATATTCATAATGTTGAAGCCAAAAGATGCAGAGTTGATAATGATAATGCAACTTATTTATGGCACTGCCGTTTAGGTCATATCGGTGTAAAGCCCATGAAGAAACTCCATACTGATGGACTTTTGGAACCACTTGATTATGAATCACTTGGTACTTGCGAACCGTGCCTCATGGGCAAGATGACTAAAACACCGTTCTCCGGTACTATGGAGAGATCAACAGATTTGTTGGAAATCATACATACAGATGTTTGTGGTCTGATGAATGTTGAGGCTCGTGGCGGATATCGTTATTTTCTCACCTTCACAGATGATTTAAGCAGATATGGGTATATCTACTTAATGAAGCATAAGTCTGAAACATTTGAAAAGTTCAAAGAATTTCAGAGTGAAGTTGAAAATCATCGTAACAAGAAAATAAAGTTTCTACGATCTGATCGTGGAGGAGAATATATGAGTTACGAGTATGGTCTACATTTGAAACAATGCGGAATAGTTTCACAACTCACGCCACCCGGAACACCACAGCGTAATGGTGTGTCCGAACGTCGTAATCGTACTTTACTAGATATGGTACGATATATGATGTCTCCTACTGATTTACCGCTATCGTTTTGGGGTTATGCTTTAGAGACGGACGCATTCACGTTAAATAGGGCACCATCAAAATCCGTTGAGACGACGCCTTATGAACTGTGGTTTGGCAAGAAACCAAAGTTGTCGTTTCTGAAAGTTTGGGGCTGCGATGCTTATGTGAAAAAACTTCAACCTGATAAGCTCAAACCGAAATCGGAGAAATGTGTCTTCATAGGATATCCAAAGGAGACTATTGGATACACCTTCTATCACAGATCTGAAGGCAAGACTTTTGTGGACAAATTTGGAAACATTCTAGAGAAGGAGTTTCTCTCGAAAGAAGTGAGTGGGAGGAAAGTAGAACTTGATGAGGTAACTGTACCTGCTCCCTTATTGGAAAGTAGCTCATCACATAAAACAGTTTCTGTGACACCTACACCAATTAGTGAGGAAGTTAATGATGATGATCATGAAACTTCAGATCAAGTTAATACTGGACCTCATAGATCAACCAGAGTAAGATCCGCACCAGAGTGGTATGGTAATCCTATTCTGGAAGTCATGCTACTAGATCATGGTGAACCTACGAACTATGAAGAAGCGATGGTGAGCCCAGATTCTGCAAAATGGCTTGAAGCCATGAAATCTGAGATGGGATCCATGTATGAAAACAAAGTATGGACTTTGGTTGACTTGCCCGATGATCGGCAAGCAATTGAGAATAAATGGATCTTCAAGAAGAAGACTGACGCTGACGGTAATGTTAGTGTCTATAAAGCTTGACTTGTGGCAAAAGGTTTTCGACAAGTTCAAGGGATTGACTACGATGAGAGCTTCTCACCCGTAGCGATGCTTAAGTCTATCCGAATCATGTTAGCAATTCCGCATTTTATGATTATGAAATTTGGCAGATGGATGTCAAAACTGCATTCCTGAATGGATTTCTGGAAGAAGAGTTGTATATGATGCAACCCGAAGGTTTTGTCAATCCAAAGGGAGCTAACAAAGTGTGCAAGCTCCAGCGATCAATTTATGGACTGGTGCAAGCCTCTCGGAGTTGGAATAAACGCTTTGATAGTGTGATCAAAGCATTTGGTTTTATACGGACTTTTGGAGAAGCCTGTATTTACAAGAAAGTGAGTGGGAGCTCTGTAGCATTTATGATATATATGTGGATGACGTATTACTGATCGAAAATGATGTAGAATTTCTGGATAGCATAAAGGGATACTTGGATAAAAGTTTTTCAATGAAAGACCTCGGTGAAGCTGCTTACATATTGGGCATTAAGATCTATAGAGATAGATCGAGACGCTTAATTGGACTTTCACAAAGCACATACCTTGACAAAGTTTTGAAAAAGTTCAAAATGGACCAGGCAAAGAAAGGATTCTTACCTGTGTTACAAGGTGTGAAGTTGAGTAAGACTCAAGGCCCGACCACTTCAGAAGATAGAGAGAAAATGAAAGATGTTCCCTATGCTTCAGCCATAGGCTCTATCATGTATGCAATGCTGTGTACCAGACCTGATGTGTGCCTTGCTATAAGTCTAGCAGGGAGGTACCAAAGTAATCCAGGAATGGGTCACTGGACAACGATCAAGAACATCCTGAAATACCTGAAAAGGAATAATGATATGTTTCTCGTATATGGAGGTGACAAAGAGCTCATTGTAAATGGTTACGTTGATGCAAGCTTTGACACTGATCCGGACGATTCTAAATCGCAAACCGGATACATGCTTACATTAAACGGTGGAGCTGTCAGTTGGTGCAGTTCTAAACAAAGTGTCGTGGCGGGATCTACATATGAAGCGGAGTACATAGCTGCTTCGGAAGCAGCAAACGAAGGAGTCTGGATGAAGGAGTTCATATCCGATCTAGGTGTCATACCTAGCGCATCGGGTCCAATGAAAATCTTTTGTGACAATACTGGTGCAATTGCCTTGGCAAAGGAATCCAGATTTCACAAGAGAACCAAGCACATCAAGAGATGCTTCAATTCCCTTCGGGATCTAGTCCAGTTGGGAGACATAGAGATTTGCAAGATACATATGGATCTGAATGTTGCAGACCCGTTGACTAAGCCTCTTCCACGAGCAAAACATGATCAGCACAAAGGCTCCATGGGTGTTAGAATCATTACTGTGTAATCTATATTATTGACTCTAGTGCAAGTGGGAGACTGAAGGAAATATGCCCTAGAGGCAATAATAAAGTTATTATTTATTTCCTTATTTCATGATAAATGTTTATTATTCATGCTAGAATTGTATTAACCGGAAACATAATACATGTGTGAATACATAGACAAAAAGAGTGTCACTAGTATGCCTCTACTTGACTAGCTCGTTAATCAAAGATGGTTATGTTTCCTGACCATGAACAAAAGAGTTGTTATTTGATTAACGAGATCACATCATTAGGAGAATGATATGATTGACATGACCCATTCCTTTAGCTTAGCACCCGATCGTTTAGTATGTTGCTGTTGCTTTCTTCATGACTTATACATGTTCCTATGACAATGAGATTATGCAACTCCCGTTTGCCTGAGGAACACTTTGTGTGCTACCAAACGTCACAACGTAACTGGGTGATTATAAAGGAGCTCTACAGGTGTCTCCGAAGGTACATGTTGGGTTGGCGTATTTCGAGATTAGGATTTGTCACTCCGATTGTCGGAGAGGTATCTCTGGGCCCTCTTGGTAATGCACATCACATTAAGCCTTGCAAGCAATGCAACTAATGAGTTAACTGCGAGATGATGTATTATGGAACGAGTAAAGAGACTTGGCGGTAATGAGATTGAACTAGGTATTAAGATACCGACGATCGAATCTCGGGCAAGTAACATACCGATGACAAAGGGAACAACGTATGTTGATATGCGGTCTGACCGATAAAGATCTTCGTAGAATAAGTGGGAGCCAATATGAGCATCCAGGTTCTGCTATTGGTTATCTTCGTAGAATAAGTGGGAGCCAATATGAAATGGTCGAGACATAAAGATTAATATATTGGACGACTATATTCGGACACCGGAAATGTTCTGGGTGATTTCGGAGAAAACCGGAGTGCCGGAGGGGTTACCGGTACCCCCGGGGAAGTATTGGGCCTTAGTGGGCCTGAGGGGAGAGAGAGGGCAGCAGCCCAGGAGGTGGCGCGCCCCCTCCCATGGGGAGTCCGAATTGGACTAGGGGAGGGGGCGCGGCCCCTCTTTCCCTCTCCCTCTCCCTCTCTTTCCTTCCCCCTTCTCTCTTCCTAGTTGGACTAGGAAAGGGGAGTCCTACTCCTACTAGGAGGAGGACTCCCCCCTCCTTGGCGCGCCCCAAGGGCCGGCCGGCCTCCCCCTTGCTCCTTTATATACGGGGGCAGGGGGCACCTCTAGACACACAAGTTGATCTTCGTGATCGTTCTCTTAGCCGTGTGCGGTGCCCCCTTCCACCATAATCCTCGATAATATTGTGGCGGTGCTTAGGCGAAGCCCTGCGATAGTAGAACATCAAGATCGTCACCACACCATCATGCTGACGAAACTCCTCCCTGACACTTTGCTGGATCGGAGTACGCTGATCGTCATCGAGCTGAACGTGTGCTAGAACTCGGAGGTGCCGTAGTTTCGGTGCTGGATCGGTCGGGCTGTGAAGACGTACGACTACATCAACAACATTGTCATAATGCTTACGCTGTCGGTCTACGAGGGTACGTAGACAACACTCTCCCCTCTCATTGCTATGCATCACCATGATCTTGCATGTGCGTAGGAATTTTTTTGAAATTACTACGTTCCCTAACAATATACTCCATCATTTTTTGGCCTTTTCTAGTTGATCCCCCAAACTTAAGGTTGTAAACTTCAATTTGATCAAGTTCAAAGCAGGTTCAACCAAAAGTAGCATGCATTCAAACATAAACATAGATAGTTTTGCATAACGGAACATGAAACATAAATTTAAACTAAGCTAAACTACTTTCGGTCAAAGTAGAGGTCAAGTCAATCCTTTTTTGTCATGTACGGTGTGCCGCGAGCCGGGTCTGGGCCAGTACCATCGTTGGGGTTATTGGGGAAGGCACTCCTCCACTCGTAGACGTCGATCTCCTTGTCCTTGGGGCCCACCTCGACGCCCTCTGTGCCGCCGTTGCCGCCGCCTTCGACCTCATCATCAGAGGAGAGCGCGATAACCTCGCCGCCCTTGGTGCTGCCGTCCTCGCCACCTTCGACCTCGTCATCAGAGTAGAGAGTTAACTCGCCGCCCTCCGCGCCGGCAAAGATCGCCCACTTCGCCTCCACGAGCTCTAGGTGCTGCCGGCGGAGCTCTTGCATGTAGGCCTCGGCGGCGGCCTCGGCCTTGAGGCGCTCCCACACCTCGCGGTACTCCCGCGCCATAGCCGAGCTCACCACCCCTGGCTCCAGCGGAACGAGGTGGACCGGGCGTGTGCCGATGGGGAAATTGAGCCTAGCCGCTGCGCCGTGGTAGCGGACCTGCCAGCGGTTGTACTCCATGGCTGCGAGCTTGGTCGTGGGGAAGCTACCGAGCCACCGGCGGGTGTGGGTCTCTTGATCTGTAATCTCGGCGACCCATGTCCCCCACCTTGATAACCCACAAGTATAGGGGATCACAACAGTTTTCGACGGTAGAGTATTCAACCTAAATTTATTGATTCGACACAGGGGGAGCCAAAGAATATTCTCAAGTATTAGCAGTTGAGTTGTCAATTCAACCACACCTGGATAACTTAGTATCTGCAGCAAAGTATTTAGTAGCAAAGTAATATGAAGTAACGGTAACGGTAGAAAAAGAAATATTTTTAGGTTTTGTAGTGATTGTAACAGTAGCAACGGAAACGTAAATAAGCAGAGAACAATATGTGAAAAGCTCGTAAGCATTGGATCGGTGATGGAGAATTATGCCGTATGTGGTTCATCATGTAACATTCATAACATAGGGTGACACAGGACTAGCTCCAATTTATCAATGTAATGTAGGCATGTATTCCGAATATAGTCATACGTGCTTATGGAAAAGAACTTGCATGACATCTTTTGTCCTACCTCCTGTGGCAGCAGGGTCCTAATGGAAACTAAGGGATATTAAGGCCTCCTTTTAATAGAGTACTGGACCAAAGCATTAACACATAGTGAATACATGAACTACTCAAACTATAGTCATCACCGACAGTGGTCCCGATTATTTTCACTTCGGGGTTGCCGGATCATAACACATAGTAGGTGACTATAGACTTGCAAGATAGGATCAAGAACTCACATATATTCATGAAAACATAACAGGTTCAGATCTGAAATCATGGCACTCGGGCCCTAGTGACAAGCATTAAGCATAGCAAAGTCATAGCAACATCAATCTCAGAACATAGTGGATACTAGGGATCAAACCCTAACAAATCTAACTCGATTACATGATAAATCTCTGTCCAACCCATCACCGTCCAGCAAGCCTACGATGGAATTACTCACGCACGGCAGTGAGCATCATGAAATTGGTGATGGAGGATGGTTGATGATGACAACGGCGACAGATTCCTCTCTCCGGAGCCCTGAACGGACTCCAGGTCAATCCTCCCAAGAGAGTTTAGGGCTTGGCGGCGGCTCCGTATCGTAAAACGCGATGAATCTTTTTATCTGATTTTTTCTCCCCGAACACGAATATATAGAGTTGGAGTTGAGGTCGGTGGAGCTCCAGGGGGCCCACGAGGTAGGGGGGCACGCCCTGGGGCAGGCGCGCCTCCCACCCTCGTGGACAGGGTGTGGGCCCCCTGGCCTTGATTCATTCACCAATATTTTTTATTATTTCCAAAAATAATCTCCATGAAGTTTCAGGTCATTCTGAGAACTTTTGTTTCTTCACAAAAATAACACCATGGCAATTCTGCTGAAAACAACATCAGTCCGGGTTAGTTCCATTCAAATCATGCAAGTTAGAGTCCAAAACAAGGGCAAAAGTGTTTGGAAAAGTAGATACAACGGAGATGTATCACATCGCCGCTGCCGGACCCCGAGGTAGGACTTCGTCGGCTGCCGGGTCCGAGGGAGGATGGGGATCGATGTCCTCAAACCGGCGTAGGGGCGCGACGGCGGGCGGATCGGGGGACCGGCGATGGCGGATCGGGCCCGTGAAGGACGACAGGGACACCTCGGCGTCACCTCGCCAGTGTCGGGCGAAAAGGCTGCGATAAACCTCATTTTGGCCATTGGCTCCTCGAGCTCCCCGGCACACGGGCAGAGGTTGAGGATGGAGGAGCCGACGATGGCGGCGACCTACCAATGGCTTCGAGGGTTGTGTGTGTCTGTGTGAGTGGAGGTTTTGGGGTGTGTGTGTGGAGGGAGGGGGAGCAAGGTTGTGTTTGAGAAAATACTGTGGCAACTGAAAATTTTACTAGGCGGGAGTAACAAGGCGGGGCTACTGAAAATTTGGATCAAGGGCGAGCAGAAACTTTTGAGATTGCGAGGGATGCAGAGGTGGGAGTAAAAAGTTGGGGCTACTGAAAATTTGAATCAAGGGACTGAAGCAGAGCGGGAGTAACAGACACCGCACACAGTCCGCACATACTAATCGTGTGCTATCAAACATTAAAACCTTCCAGGCGGTAGATATTTTCGAGATTGCGAGTGATGCAGAGGCCGGAGTTTTTGGGGAGTGAGCTAGTGTGCTTGACACACCGGCTATGGACTGTAGCCGACGTACCTTATCGCGTAAGCCATAGGCGTACTATACACCGACGGTGCTCCAAGATATTTTGTACTACATCTCACACGGTTGGTGATAATAAACTGTGTGGGATCTACTAGATTTGAATTACAAAATGGGGTCACAGCGGTAATGGACGTTGTTTGAATTTCTAGACCTTTTATCCGTGGTGAACATGCAACTATATGTCTATCGTAAAAGAATTGGAATTATTCAGGGTTCGTTTGGACATTTTATACAATAAACTAGTTTTTTTATCCATTTCACGTGCACAATTCAAAATTAAACTACATGCACATGCTCCGGTGCATACAAATTGGTTAAAAAATCAAATCTGTGTCCTTCAGTGCATGCTTAGGTCCCATGGAAGAAATGGGAATGAATTTTTCGGGGTTCGTTTGGCCTTTTTACACATTAACTGGGTTTTGTAGGCATTTTATGTGCATAATTCAAATTTGAACTACAAACACATGCTCCAATGCGCTAAAGTTGGTTGAAAAATCACATGTGTTTCCTTGGGTGAAGTTCTAGGTCCCATGCAAGAGATTGGAATGAAATTCAAACACCAGGGCACTGTTGATTGCCGGCAAAATGTTGAGACGCTTGGTTTTTAAATTCTACTAAATCCAAAACTCGTCTGAAATTCATGAAACTTGGCATGCTATCATGGAGCGGCATCAACATGCCGTGGTAAAAAATTTGTCCCATTGGGGGTAGGTTAGGGTATATGCTTCTCACAAACCAGAGCTTCTCACAGCAAGCATGATGGTTTCGATAGGGAACATCCCACCTTTGGGGATGAAACAATATCCATTGCCTCTTATTGCTTTCAATTTTTTTTCTTGTGTCAACATAGAACAACAGGAGTTTTGTGTCAATTTTTGGGATATTTCGGGGTTTGTTTGGACATTTTTATGCATTAACTGAGTTTTCAATGCATTTATGTGCATAATTCAAATTTAACTACATGCACATGCTCAAGTGCATATAAATTGGTTGAAAAATCAAATATGTGTCCTTGGGTGCATGCTTAGGTCCCATGCAAGAAATGGGAATGAATTTCAAACACCAGGGCACCATTGATTGCCGACAAAACACTGAGATTCCTGGTTTTAAATTCTAGTAAATCCAAAACTCGTCTGAAATTCATGAAACTTGGCATGCTATCATGGAGCGGCATAAACATGCCGTGGTGAAAATTTTGTCCCATTTGGGACAGGTTTGGGTATATGCTTCTCACAAACCAGAGCTTCTCACAACAAGCATCATGGTTTCCATAGGGAACGTCCCACCTTTGGGGATGAAACGATATCCATTGCCTCTTATTGCTTTCAAATGTTTTCTTGTGTCAACATAGAACAACAGGAGTGTTGTGTCAATTTTTGGGATTTTTCGGGGTTCGTTTGGACATTTTTATGCATTAACTGAGTTTTGAATGCATTTATGTGCATAATTCAAATTTGAACTACATGCACATGCTCCAGTGCATATAAATTGGTTGAAAAATCAAATATGTGTCCTTGGGTGCTTGTTTAGGTCCCATGCAAGAAATGGGTGTGAATTTCAAACACTAGGGCACCGTTGATTGCCGGCAAAACATTGAGATGCCTGGTTTTTAAATTCTAGTAACTCCAAAACTCGTCTGAAATTAATGAAACTTGGCATGCTATCATGGAGCGGCATAAACACGCCGTGGTAAAAATTGTCCCATTTGGGGCAGGTTTGGGTATATGCTTCTCACAAACCAGAGCTTCTCACAACAAGCCTGATGGTTTCGGTAGGGAACGTACGTTCCACCTTTGGGGACGAAACGAAATCCATTGCCTCTTATTGCTTTCAAAAATCTTCTCGTGTCAACATAGAACAACAAGAGTGATGTGTCAATTTTTTTGGATTTTTCGGGGTTCGTTTGCACATTTTTATGCATTAACTGAGTTTTCTAGGCATTTTATGTGCATAATTCAGAATTGAACTACATGCACATGCTCTAATGCACCAAAGTTGGTTGAAAAATCATACGTGTATCCTAGGGTGAATTTCTAGGTCCCATACAAGAGATTGGAATGAAATTCAAACAGAAGGGCACTCTTTATTGCCGGAAAAACGTTGAGATGCCTGGTTTTTAAATTCTAGTAAATCGAAAACTCTTCTGAAATTCATGAAACTTGGCATGCTATCATGGAATGGCACCCGACATGCTATGGCATTTTTCATGTCCATTTTGAGAGAAGGCGCACTCGAATAATGACATCCAACAAAGGCATTTTGAAAAAATAGCTGCCAATTTAATATCTCAAACGTTTGTACAATTCAAACCGTGTGTGTTCTTTTAACCATTCACGTGACACCACGTGTCTTTGTTTTAATGGCTGTAGGAGGTGCCATGCGGACAGCTACTTGACCTGGACTGAAAGGGACGCGTGCGAGTGCAGTCCGGTGCGCAGGCTGACCGAGAGGCGTGCAAGCTGTCATCCAATGCGCAGGCTCACCAGGAAGCGTGCGAGTTGTACGCTGCGCAGGCTCACTAGGAAGCGAGCCCTTTGACTTCCATGGCTGCCTGCCTGCCTTCCTCTCTATTAATGGCGCCCAAGCCGCTGTTTAATACGGGCGGCCTTACTATTCGCCTCCCATTCCCCTCCCTCCCGCAGCCGTAGACCTCCACCAACGCCATGCCGCAGAACGATCATCTTCCACTAGTCTTCAAGTTTGGTGAAGTCGACTCCAAGCTGGAGGAGTAGAAAATAAGGAGGAATGGGGCCTCATGGACATGGCCCAGAACGAGCTGGTCGCGGCGGTTGCTGCCCCTGCTCCCATCCTCGCTCCCATCCCCGCGCCCGCGCCAGCGACCATCCCCGTAGCAATGACGGGCTGGTTGCCGAGCACTATTGCAGAGCTGGAAGCCGCGGGCATCAACGAGGTCTCCACGGACTCGCGCAAGCTCGTGTACATGCCAGCGCCAGCGCCCGTGCCCGTGCGCGTCCCTCCACCACCGTGGCACCGGCCCCCGTGCGTTTGGCTGCACCGGTCGCGCCTGTGCCCGTGCGCGCGCCCCCTCAGCGGCATGGGACGCTGCCGTCGAGCGCTTCCTCTCAGCGGTGCCAGTTGTCGTCCTCCCGCGCCCCGCCCGTCGATCGCGCGACGACATGATGTTTGATTTACAAGTGAAGAACATTTTGTGCTTCCTTGAATACTTCAACAATGGCGTCCCGGAGGACGACAACGACAATGACAGCGCGGCACTTCGCCTCCGTCGTCGCCTGAAATAGTTTTTTGGGGTTTAATACTGTATCTTGAATTCTCAATCATATGAATATAAATTTGCAGTGTGACTGAATGAAAGATATGCTTTGAATGAACTTGCGTTTTTCTCTCTTAATGTACAGACTTATCAAACAATTTTTGTTCGAAAAAAACGTCAATGGTTTTCAAATATAAAACACTCATCGCAAACGTTTTAGTTAGAACACCCGAATGCAAACCGACAGCTTCCCCAGGAAGCCAAGGGAAAATGTGCCGAGCAGGATATCTGCATCCCTTCAACGCAAACGGTTCTTTTGCATGAACCGTGTGCAAACACGTACAAACAATTGGGTAAGATTTGCATATCTGTCATTTTGGGTATGTTGGCATTTGTCAAAATGGAAGGATTGACATTTGTTTATCTAGTAACATTGCCATTTTTCAACCTTGTAACACTGCGATTTGTCAAAATATGCAGCTAAAAATCATTAGCACTGTCACAGCCCTAGCATTGTCTGTAATTAGTTGCATCAGCATCCATGCATCATGTTTATTTTCCACTTAAATTTGAATTGGGGAAAGTGGTAACCCTCAGAAATCTGTTCAAAATAATCAACTTTAAAATCTTCTCAAATGAGTCCAAGAAAATGTTCCTGTTATTCTATAAAAATATTGGCTAGAGGTAAAATTCAAACCAATATTTTTAGGAGCTCAGAAACATTTATTTTTGGCCATTTGAATTAATCCAATAACTATCTGCTTTGGATTTATATTTAATATATATTAAATATAACTCCAATAATTCTGGAAGTTTGTGAGTGGCTTTGTGTATATTTTAGCAAGCCATATAAAAACCTACAGAATTTATTAAAATGATTTAGTGCCTAAACTAAATCCAAACAAACAGAACAAAACAGAAAAACAGAAACAATTTAGAGAGAGAGAGAGAGAGAACACCTACCTGGGCCACCTACCTGGCCTGGCACTGTGCTGGCCTAGCACTGTTGGCCGAGGCCAGTCACCTGCTACCTCCCGCCAGGCAGGCAGGGAGGTGGGCATGGCGCGCCCGAGCTTGCCACGCACCACCCAGCCTCTCTGCATCGCCCTAGTCGCCGTTGCGCCGCGTGGATCGTCTCCAGGTCGTCGCCCCGACCTCGCTGACACCCCATTCGCCCCCCCCCCCCCCCCCCACGCCTCTCCTCGCCCGTTCCCCGCCATGGCCGAAGCCTCCATGGACGCGCCGCCGTAACCCCGCGCCCACAGCCATTGCCTCACCTCCCCGATGCATCCCGGAGTTTCGCCTCGACCATCTCTTCCTTCTCGCCGAGAAGCGCACCACGGGAGCCCCTGCAACGCCGCCACCGCGGTCGTCTTCTACCTCGAGCAACGAGATCGCCGGCGCCCATCCGCCGCCCACAGCGCCTTCCCCGAGCTACTGACCTGCTCATCGACTCCGCCGTGAGCTCCTCTCTCTTTCCCCTCTTCTTTAGCATTCGCCCTCGTCCCCTAGCTCCGTTCCCCACCGTGGTCGAAACGCGTCGCCGCCAAAGCTCGTCGGCGATGACGCTCCGGTGACCATTTGGTCCTGGGCACGCGTCCAACATCCTTGCCGCGCCGCGTAGACGCCGTAGGCGCTAACCTCGCATCGCCAAGACCGCTGTAGCCTCGACCCCGAGCTCGCCCGAACTCCGGCCGCCGCCTGGCTCGACGCCGGCGCCATTCCCGGCCACCCCAGCAACTCCCACCATCACCACTGGATGCGCGCAAGCGCCAGCAACCCGTAGCCACAAGCCGCTCGTCGAACGGTGGCCCGTAGAGCAATTCCGACGCGGACGCCGCCGCGATCTGAGGTCGCCGGCGGTTAAACGCCGGTAGCTGACGTGGCGCGATTAGCTTAGGCGCTAAACTCGCTTAGTTAGTGCTTGTGTCCATGACATGTGGGCCCCCCCTAGCATAATTAGGTTAGTCTAATTTTCTGTTAGGGTTAGTATTAGCATGGGTGGACCCCACGTGTCAGCTTTGACTTGGTCAAGTCAACGTTGACTGGCCCCACCTGTCATCCACCCACACCGGCCTGAGACGCTGACGTATGCGTCCCAGCCGCCAGGTTTGACCTGGACTGGCGTTGTTGACCTGTTGACGTCACCGCGACGTCATGCTGACGCAATTAACCATTTTCTGGATTTATTAATATTCAGGAAATTTTTGAAAATGCCTAAAACTTCTAAAATTCATATAAAATCAACCGTAGCTCAGAATGAAATAATTTATATATGAAAAATGATCAGAAAAATTCAATCTATCCATCTGTATCATTTTCATGCATGTTAGAGCAACTTTTGTTCACTGTTTAGTTCAAATCAATTGAATGGCATTTAAATAACCATATGTGGAGTTTGAATCTGAACCTAGGGTTCAAATCAACTCCATTTAAACATATTACTAGTTGCATTAGCCCAATCAACAGCATATTGCCATGACATTATCATGCATCATAACTGTTGCATTGCATTGATTGTGTTCCTCTTTGTTTGCCGGTAATTGTCCCCTCTTAGTAGACGTGGTGTCGACGATGAGTTCGATGACACCGATGAAGAACTATATTATCTTCAGAAGTGCCAGGCAAGCAAAACCCCCTTGTTCATCCCGATACAATCCCACCCTCTCGCTCCTGCTCTCTTTTACTGCATTAGGACAACAACGATTCATGTGTTACTTGCTGCGGTAGCTGAACCCCTTTATCCTTTGCATGACCTGTCATTTCCACATTAAATAGATGAAACCCACTAGCATGAGTAGGAGTTGTTTGAGCCCATGTTGTGCCTACTCATTCATGCTTGTTTGTCATGCCTGCTACTGCTTAGAGTTGAGTCGGGTCTGATTCATCGGGAATGAATTGGAATGGTGATGAACATGTCCTACTGTGTGTGAGCTAAGTGTGTGAATACGATTTGGTAAAGGTATTGGTGGGAGGCCATGTAGGAGTACATGGTGGGTTGTCTCATTGAAGCCGTCCTCAGGAACTGAGTTCTGTGTTTGTGATCCATGAAACAGCTACTACCATGCATTGGGCCCTGAAATATGACCCCGCTCGACTTCTTAATCACCCTTGTCCTCTGCCCAGGAGTTGCAAGTAGTTTCTGGTGTTTGTAGTATGCTGGGGGCCGCACGCAGCGCTGACCGTAGGGGTGGGCTGTGTTGCGGTAGGCACGTGGCACGGTGTACCGATTCGCCCGTTTGGTGTCTCGGGAACCCTGCACACATTGTTTGGGGCTGTGAGCGAAACTCCGGCCGGATCTCCTCATGGATGGAACCCGAATAGGCGATAAACCTGGACTAGAGACTTGTGTGGTTAGTTAGGTCGCGGTCTACACCCATGTCGGCTTTCGCTTGAAGTCTGCCGAGCACATGTCGTGTGCAGACGCTAAGTGGTGGAAACATGTGTGAAGAAGTACACCCCTGCAGGGTTATAAATGATCTATTCGAATAGCCGTGTCCGCGGTAATGGACTTCTGGGTTGCCTATATCAGTTCATAGACAAGTGAAAGTGGATACTCTAAAATGCGCAAGATAAGCGTGAGTGCTATGGATGGCGTTCTCGTAGGGAGACGGGAGCGGATCCATAGTGGTGTATTGATATGGTGAATATGTGGACTCGTGCGCACCACCTCAAAGGAGTTACTCGCAGTCGTAGTTCAGGATAGCCACCGAGTCAAAGCTGGCTTGCTGCAGTCAAACTCCACCACCCCCTTTATTGGAACTGATGCATATGTAGTTAGTTCTGATGTAAGTCTTGCTGAGTACGTTTGTACTCACGTTTGCCTATTTTATGTTTTGCAGAGAGAGACATCAGTCTCGCTAGTAGTTCCGTGTGGACTTCGACGTTTAGCTTGTTACCTCAGCTACGATCTTGTGCCCTCGGCAGGATCTGGTAGATAGTCAGGCTTCTCAGCCTTTTTCATTTGTAGATGTCTGTACTCAGACATGGTAAGCTTCCGCATGTTCTTGTTGCTTATATGCTCTGAATGTTGGGTCATGAGACCCATGTTTGTAATATCTCGCTCTTCGGAGCCTAATGAATAAATATTTTGAGTCGTAGAGTTATGTTGTGATGCCATGTTGTATTTACTCATATCGGGCATATTGTGTGTATGATTGAAATGCTTGGTATGAGTGGGATCCGACTATCTAGTTGTTTATCCTTGGCAGCCTTTCATATGGGGAAATGTAAGTCTAGTGCTTCTGAGCGATAGTAGTCCGCTACAGCCCGGTTCACCGGAGTCCTGCTAGCCCAGCACTACTGCTCGGAACACTTGACTGGCCGGCATGTGTTTCACGTCGTTCCTGTGTCTGTCCCTTCGGGGAAATGTCACGCGGTGTTATCCGGAGTCCTGCCTAGCCTGCTACAGCCCGGGTTACCGGAGTCCTGTTAGCCCAGTTCTACAGCCCGGATATATACGTTGTTGACCGACATGCTCGATGTGATTCATGTATGCCTGTCCTCATGGGTTAGTGCCGCCTTGGGTTCACGACTAGCCATGCCGGCCCGGGTTCTTTGTCATATGGATGCTAGCGACACTATCATATACGTGAGCCAAAAGGCGCAAACGGTCCCGGGCCAGGTAAGGTGGCACCCGTGGGAATACCGTGCGTGAGGCCGCAAAGTGATATGATGTGTTACATGCTAGATCGGTGTGACTTGGGATCGGGGTCCTGACAGCGTTGGTATCAGAGCCTGACTGCCTGTAGGATTACCAAGCCAAACTGGTCGAAGTTGTGTCTAGAAATGCTTTAGTTATGTAAGGGAACTGATTGTGGAAGGGAACGTAAGGCTCTTTTTACTCCTTATACCTCATGCCCTTCTGATCTGAGTCAACCTCTTCTCTTCTACGGGGGTTAAGAACTAGGCTTCTCTTCTATCTCTCAGGATGACGTGTTACTAAACCGTAGTTGCCTAGGATTGTTGAGTTCAAGCCGCTGCTCAGTTTCTACTACTTCTATGTGTTCATAGTTGGCCTCAGAACATTGATATTGTGATGTTGAGTGGTTAAGCCACCATTTTGCAGGATGTCTCAAATATTTTTGAGCATTTACAGCCGTTATGCTGTCCGAGTCATCCCAGGTTTCTAAATAGTCTGAAGCATTTGCAAATCCTTTCTTTCCGTTCCCGATGTCCTTTTGGGCCAGATTAAGCACACTACCGGTCTGTGAGGTACTCCGTTGCCTCGACATATATGTTGGAGCTACTATTATGATCTTAGGTGTCCTATGAAACCATCTAGTAATCTGTCCATGTCTTGTGTTCCCGGTGTGATCATTCTGGCCACCATTCTCGAAAGCATCCCGTGATGCCGCTTAGTAGTAGGTATTCTACTCCTGGGTTCTCGAACCCGAGATTCACTCTACTCACTTATTGTTGATAGTGTTTGCTAGTTCCATTAGGATAGTAGTAACCTTTGCATTAGTCCTCGAGGTCCATGGTAAATCCTTCTTCCAATACCATGAACTACTTATGGCAGAAGTTCATTGTTGAACCAAAACTCACAACTAGAGTGCTCTTGATGAGTACTTCATTCTATATTGTGACTCTGCCAATTCTTCCTCTTCTGCATGGGTTATCCGAAAGAAATGTTGAGCTTTGCTCGATATACTAATCTATGCATCCACAACTCAGAAAGTGATATGTTCTTCTGAGTTGTTCTCCTTAGTTGTTTCTGACCTTCTTCTGTCAATTGTCGGTCAAGAGTAGTTGAGCATTCGTGTTATCGATGCCTATTATTCTTATGGTCCGTCCAGCCATTCTATTCCACAATGACTAGGAGAAACAAACTCCAGTGCCTCATCCATTTCTAGGATTGGGTCAAAGTAATTGTATCCCGCAGATCGAAATGCCAATCCAGCTTCTGCTCTGCTCTACCTTGGAGTGTTACCATCTTTATGTCAAGAGAGTCATGAGTGTTGCACCATCTCTCATGAATTTTTGACGCAGTGATACTTCTTGCCATCATTTTTCTTTCCTCGGTCCCGTGTTGTCACAACCGGAATGCCGTCGCGTGAACCATGATGTGTGAAATCAATACTCCTAGCAACCGTGTTGCCTGGTAGTTAATGGACAATATTCTCATTCTTAGCGTGTTGGTTATTAAATCATCATCCTAAGATTGGTCGTGCTACCAAGTCCTTATTTCTGGTGCACTCCTCGATCAATGAGTGAGGATTGTTCAATCCCTTGCTTATTTGATCATATCATCTTGCTCTGAAAAGCAAGATTGTTCTCGAGCTTAGCAACATATCGGTGGTTCGTGATTTTCCGAATATCTTCTTGGAAGTATTACCAGGTTGTCCTCAGACTGTTATGTTGAGCTCGTGATCAAGTTGGTTCCTTGTGAACCACCCTTTCTCCAAGAATCTGTGTTAGATATCCCTGAGCTAGTTGGTTGAGCTAGACAACAACTTGGAGAGTTGGAAGATAAAGCTTGTCTGACTTAGTTCATGTTAAGGGATATCTTTTGTGGTGTGTGTTGAAGAAAGATGATATCTTCACCAATTGGTCCTCGTGATCAGTTGTTGGATGTATTGTCTTGTCAAAACTTTGACTTGAGTATGGGCTATCGTCAAGTCAAATCAGAACCAACGATGTTCGTAATGTTGTCTTACTCGTGGTTGATCCCTCGAGCATACACCATTGCATCTTTTGGTCTGACCAATGCTATCACCGTGTTCACATGATGGTGGAAGTCCAGTGATATGGTAATTCCGATGAGCTGTTGTTGAGCCCATCAGCAACATTTTGTCTCCCCCATGATTCATGTTGAACGCTACACTAGTATTGGAAATTTGGTAAGCAATGCCTTCGTGTTCCGTTCATGAAGCTTATGCCTGGATGAAAGAAGTGACTTCCTCTAGTTCATGTGCATTTGAGGCAAGTTGTCGCCGTGAATTCGAGAAAGCTTGTTTTTGTTTCCTCTGGTACCATCCCAAGTCAGTCATGCATGTGCGAAGTATGCGATGGTTTGACAGGCTCGCAACCTTCCTTCCATATGTATCCCTAGCACACCAAGCCACTGATTGAATCGTTCAAGGAGAAGAAGTTCCTTCTTAAGAGCATGCCTTATGTAGGGACTTTGATATCCTCGACGATGGTTCCCAACCAGAACTCGGTAGTGTTTTATTATAAGACTACCATGTGGTCATGCTTGTCTAGGACAGCGTGTTCACATGTGTTTAGCAGAACCAGCTCATGTTTTGGAGCTTGCTATCGTAGTTCATTTCCTGAGAATCTTGCAACGTCATTTCGTCGATTTGTGTTGCAAACTTTCATTTTTCTTTCTAGACTTGATGGGTCTGGATTATCCTGTTACCAACTAGATCTGAATCTCAGGCAGATATGATGGTTGGAACTTTTCCAAGATCTATGATGTAGGTCCCGACAAGGTTGATGTCTGGCCGACACACCTAGCCGGAAGATCTACCATTATAGTATCTTGATTGAACTATTTGACCATCTTCTCCATGAGGATTTCGTGCGGCTTATTCTAGAAGTTGCTCCCTAGGGATCCTTGTGCTCTCAGTTTTCTCAATTATACCATAACCATTCAAACAGTGGAATTGCTCTCGACTGTTGAGTTATCTCCCAGTTACCAGAATCATTCCCAACATTTGCATTTTGTTCCCCGCTTGCACCGCTGTTGTGCCATTCTACCTTGGGTTCCATCCATTTCCGGTGATAAGCAAAATCATTCATTGCGTTGTCTTCAACAAGGTAGTCCACAACATCCAACCTAGTCCGAGTATGTCACCTTTCCGAGCTCCTTCAAACGATCGTTTGTGATTGCCTTAGGCTGGAATAAAGAGTTCCAATGATCTCAGTATCAAAAGTAATTCTTTTTGCCACTTAAGGGAATATTTCTGCGAGTCACCTTCTCTGAGGTGCCCCGTTATGGAATCATGGCAATTTTCCTCGCTACCGTGACACCCTCCACCATCTTTCTAAGTGTGGAATTTTTGCCCATCAAATCAAACCCCGTTGTTGTTCTTCCGTCCCTCACGATGCGTTTTGTGCCTCAACTCGAGATGTTCCAACATCTCATTCCACGAGTTAATCCTGAATGCTCGATCTTCGAGGAGATCGTTTCCTATAGAGTTTCTTTCTGTCACCATCGTGTTGGATGAAGATCTCAAAAGCATGGATGTCAAAATCAATTTGAAGCAATTAATCAACATCTCTGAGAAGGACAGTTGGATCGTGAAGACCGTGTTAGCTTTGTGCTCCCTCCGTCTTCTTACCTCACGTCTTGAATCTCGGGACGAGATTCTTGTTTAGTGGGGGTGAGTTGTCACAGCCCTAGCATTGTCTGTAATTAGTTGCATCAGCATCCATGCATCATGTTTATTTTCCACTTAAATTTGAATTGGGGAAAGTGGTAACCCTCAGAAATCAGTTCAAAATAATCAACTTTAAAATCTTCTCAAATGAGTCCAAGAAAATGTTCCTGTTATTCTATAAAAATATTGGCTAGAGGTAAAATTCAAACCAATATTTTTAGGAGCTCAGAAACATTTATTTTTGGCCATTTGAATTAATCCAATAACTATCTGCTTTGGATTTATATTTAATATATATTAAATATAACTCCAATAATTCTGGAAGTTTGTGAGTGGCTTTGTGTATATTTTAGCAAGCCATATAAAAACCTACAGAATTTATTAAAATGATTTAGTGCCTAAACTAAATCCAAACAAACAGAACAAAACAGAAAAACAGAAACAATTTAGAGAGAGAGAGAGAGAACACCTACCTGGGCCACCTACCTGGCCTGGCACTGTGCTGGCCCAGCACTGTTGGCCGAGGCCAGTCACCTGCTACCTCCCGCCAGGCAGGCAGGGAGGTGGGCATGGCGCGCCCGAGCTTGCCACGCACCACCCAGCCTCTCTGCATCGCCCTAGTCGCCGTTGCGCCGCGTGGATCGTCTCCAGGTCGTCGCCCCGACCTCGCCGACACCCCATTCGCCCCCCTCACGCCTCTCCTCGCCCGTTCCCCGCCATGGCCGAAGCCTCCATGGACGCGCCGTCGTAACCCCGCGCCCACAGCCACTGCCTCACCTCCCCGACGCATCCCGGAGTTCCGCCTCGACCATCTCTTCCTTCTCGCCGAGAAGCGCACCGCGGGAGCCCCTGCAACGCCGCCACCGCGGTCGTCTTCTACCTCGAGCAACCGAGATCGCCGGCGCCCATCAGCCGCCCACAGCGCCTTCCCCAAGCTACTGACCTGCTCATCGACTCCGCTGTGAGCTCCTCTCTCTTTCCCCTCTTCTTTAGCATTCGCCCTCGTCCCCTAGCTCCGTTCCCCACCGTGGTCGAAACGCGTCGCCGCCAAAGCTCGTCGGCGATGACGCTCCGGTGACCATTTGGTCCTGGGCACGCGTCCAACGTCCTTGCCGCGCCGCGTAGACGCCGTAGGCGCTAACCTCGCATCGCCAAGACCGCTGTAGCCTCGACCCCGAGCTCGCCCGAACTCCGGCCGCCGCCTGGCTCGACGCCGGCGCCATTCCCGGCCACCCCAGCAACTCCCACCATCACCACTGGATGCGCGCAAGCGCCAGCAACCCGTAGCCACAAGCCGCTCGTCGAACGGTGGCCCGTAGAGCAATTCCGACGCGGACGCCGCCGTGATCTGAGGTCGCCGGCGGTTAAACGCCGGTAGCTGACGTGGCGCGATTAGCTTAGGCGCTAAACTCGCTTAGTTAGTGCTTGTGTCCATGACATGTGGGCCCCCCCTAGCATAATTAGGTTAGTCTAATTTTCTGTTAGGGTTAGTATTAGCACGGGTGGACCCCACGTGTCAGCTTTGACTTGGTCAAGTCAACGTTGATTGGCCCCACCTGTCATCCACCCACACCGGCCTGAGATGCTGACGTATGGGTCCCAGCCGTCAGGTTTGACCTGGACTGGCGTTGTTGACCTGCTGACGTCACCGTGACGTCATGCTGACGCAATTAACCATTTTCTGGATTTATTAATATTCAGGAAATTTTTGAAATGCCTAAAACTTCTAAAATTCATATAAAATCAACCGTAGCTCAGAATGAAATAATTTATATATGAAAAATGATCAGAAAAATTCAATCTATCCATCTGTATCATTTTCATGCATGTTAGAGCAACTTTTGTTCACTGTTTAGTTCAAATCAATTGAATGGCATTTAAATAACCATATGTGGAGTTTGAATCTGAACCTAGGGTTCAAATCAACTCCATTTAAACATATTACTAGTTGCATTAGCCCAATCAACAGCATATTGCCATGACATTATCATGCATCATAACTGTTGCATTGCATTGATTGTGTTCCTCTTTGTTTGCCGGTAATTGTCCCCTCTTAGTAGACGTGGTGTCGACGATGAGTTCGATGACACCGATGAAGAACTATATTATCTTCAGAAGTGCCAGGCAAGCAAAACCCCCTTGTTCATCCCGATACAATCCCACCCTCTCGCTCCTGCTCTCTTTTACTGCATTAGGACAACAACGATTCATGTGTTACTTGCTGCGGTAGATGAACCCCTTTATCCTTTGCATGACCTGTCATTTCCACAGTAAATAGATGAAACCCACTAGCATGAGTAGGAGTTGTTTGAGACCATGTTGTGCCTACTCATTCATGCTTGTTTGTCATGCCTGCTACTGCTTAGAGTTGAGTCGGGTCTGATTCATCGGGAATGAATTGGAATGGTGATGAACATGTCCTACTGTGTGTGAGCTAAGTGTGTGAATACGATTTGGTAAAGGTATTGGTGAGAGGCCATGTAGGAGTACATGGTGGGTTGTCTCATTGAAGCCGTCCTCAGGAACTGAGTTCTGTGTTTGTGATCCATGAAACAGCTACTACCATGCATTGGGCCCTAAAATATGACCCCGCTCGACTTCTTAATCACCCTTGTCCTCTGTCCAGGAGTTGCAAGTAGTTTCTGGTGTTTGTAGTATGCTGGGGGCCGCACGCAGCGCTGACCGTAGGGTGGGCTGTGTTGCGGTAGGCACGTGGCACGGTGTACCGATTCGCCCGTTTGGTGTCTCGGGAACCCTGCACACATCGTTTGGGGCTGTGAGCGAAACTCCGGTCGGATCTCCTCATGGATGGAACCCGAATAGGCGATAAACCTGGACTAGAGACTTGTGTGGTTAGTTAGGTCGTGGTCTACACCCACGTCGGCTTTCGCTTGAAGTCTGCTGAGCACATGTCGTGTGCAGACGCTAAGTTGGGGAAACATGTGTGAAGAAGTACACCCCTGTAGGGTTATAAATGATCTATTCGAATAGCCGTGTCCGCGGTAATGGACTTCTGGGTTGCCTATATCAGTTCATAGACAAGTGAAAGTGGATACTCTAAAATGCGCAAGATAAGCGTGAGTGCTATGGATGGCGTTCTCGTAGGGAGACGGGAGCGGATCCATAGTGGTGTATTGATATGGTGAATATGTGGACTCGTGTGCGCCACCTCAAAGGAGTTACTCGCAGTCGTAGTTCAGGATAGCCACCGAGTCAAAGATGGCTTGCTGCAGTCAAACTCCACCACCCCCTTTATTGGAACTGATGCATATGTAGTTAGTTCTGATGTAAGTCTTGCTGAGTACGTTTGCACTCACGTTTGCCTATTTTATGTTTTGCAGAGAGAGACGTCAGTCTCGCTAGTAGTTCCGTGTGGACTTCGACGTTTAGCTTGTTACCTCAGCTACGATCTTGTGCCCTCGGCAGGATCTGGTAGATAGTCAGGCTTCTCAGCCTTTTTCATTTGTAGATGTCTGTACTCAGACATGGTAAGCTTCCGCATGTGCTTGTTGCTTATATGCTCTGAATGTTGGGTCATGAGACCCATGTTTGTAATATCTCGCTCTTCGGAGCCTAATGAATAAATATTTTGAGTCGTAGAGTTATGTTGTGATGCCATGTTGTATTTACTCATATCGGGCATATTGTGTGTATGATTGAAATGCTTGGTATGAGTGGGATCCGACTATCTAGTTGTTTATCCTTGGCAGCCTTTCATATGGGGAAATGTAAGTCTAGTGCTTCTGAGCGATAGTAGTCCGCTACAGCCCGGTTCACCGGAGTCCTGCTAGCCCAGCACTACTGCTCGGAACACTTGACTGGCCGGCATGTGTTTCACGTCGTTCCTGTGTCTGTCCCTTCGGGGAAATGTCACGCGGTGTTATCCGGAGTCCTGCCTAGCCTGCTACAGCCCGGGTTACCGGAGTCCTGTTAGCCCAGTGCTACATCCCGGATATATACGTTGTTGACCGACATGCTCGATGTGATTCATGTATGCCTGTCCTCATGGGTTAGTGCCGCCTTGGGTTCACGACTAGCCATGCCGGCCCGGGTTCTTTGTCATATGGATGCTAGCGACACTATCATATACGTGAGCCAAAAGGCGCAAACGGTCCCGGGCCAGGTAAGGTGGCACCCGTGGGAATACCGTGCGTGAGGCCGCAAAGTGATATGATGTGTTACATGCTAGATCGGTGTGACTTAGGATCGGGGTCCTGACAGCATTGGTATCAGAGCCTGACTGCCTGTAGGATTACCAAGCCAAACTGGTCGAAGTTGTGTCTAGAAATGCTTTAGTTATGTAAGGGAATTGATTGTGGAAGGGAACGTAAGGCTCTTTTTACTCCTTATACCTCATGCCCTTCTGATCTGAGTCAACCTCTTCTCTTCTACGAGGGTTAAGAACTAGGCTTCTCTTCTATCTCTCAGGATGACGTGTTACTAAACCGTAGTTGCCTAGGGTTGTTGAGTTCAAGCCGCAGCTCAGTTTCTACTACTTCTATGTGTTCATAGTTGGCCTCAGAACATTGATATTGTGATGTTGAGTGGTTATGCCACCATTTTGCAGGATGTCTCAAATATTTTTGAGCATTTACAGCCGTTATGCTGTCCGAGTCATCCCAGGTTTCTAAATAGTCTGAAGCATTTGCAAATCCTTTCTTTCCGTTCCCGATGTCCTTTTGGGCCAGATTAAGCACACTAAAGGTCTGTGAGGTACTCCGTTGCCTCGACATATATGTTGGAGCTACTATTATGACCTTAGGTGTCCTATGAAACCATCTAGTAATCTGTCCATGTCTTGTGTTCCCGGTGTGATCATTCTGGCCACCATTCTCGAAAGCATCCCGTGATGCCGCTTAGTAGTAGGTATTCTACTCCTGGGTTCTCGAACCCGAGATTCACTCTACTCACTTCTTGTTGATAGTGTTTGCTAGTTCCATTAGGATAGTAGTAACCTTTGCATTAGTCCTCGAGGTCCATGGTAAATCCTTCTTCCAATACCATGAACTACTTATGGCAGAAGTTCATTGTTGAACCAAAACTCACAACTAGAGTGCTCTTGATGAGTACTTCATTCTATATTGTGACTCTGCCAATTCTTCCTCTTCTGCATGGGTTATCCGGAAGAAATGTTGAGCTTTGCTCGATATACTAATCTATGCATCCACAACTCAGAAAGTGATATGTTCTTCTGAGTTGTTCTCCTTAGTTGTTTCTGACCTTCTTCTGTCAATTGTCGGTCAAGAGTAGTTGAGCATTCATGTTATCGATGCCTATTATTCTTATGGTCCGTCCAACCATTCTATTCCACAATGACTAGGAGAAACAAACTCCAGTGCCTCATCCATTTCTAGGATTGGGTCAAAGTAATTGTATCCCGCAGATCGAAATGCCAATCCAGCTTCTGCTCTGCTCTACCTTGGAGTGTTACCATCTTTATGTCAAGAGAGTCATGAGAGTTGCACCATCTCTCATGAATTTTTGACGCAGTGATACTTCTTGCCATCATTTTTCTTTCCTCGGTCCCGTGTTGTCACAACCGGAATGCCGTCGCGTGAACCATGATGTGTGAAATCAATACTCGTAGCAACCGTGTTGCCTGGTAGTTAATGGACAATATTCTCAATCTTAGCGTGTTGGTTATTAAATCATCATCCTAAGATTGGTCGTGCTACCAAGTCCTTATTTCTGGTGCACTCCTCGATCAATGAGTGAGGATTATTCAATCCCTTGCTTATTTGATCATATCATCTTGCTCTGAAAAGCAAGATTGTTCTCGAGCTTAGCAACATATCGGTGGTTCATGATTTTCCGAATATCTTCTCGGAAGTATTACCAGGTTGTCCTCAGACTGTTATGTTGAGCTCGTGATCAAGTTGGTTCCTTGTGAACCACCCTTTCTCCAAGAATCTGTGTTAGATATCCCTGAGCTAGTTGGTTGAGCTAGACGACAACTTGGAGAGTTGGAAGATAAAGCTTGTCTGACTTAGTTCATGTTAAGGGATATCTTTTGTGGTGTGTGTTGAACAAAGATGATATCTTCACCAATTGGTCCTCGTGATCAGTTGTTGGATGTATTGTCTTGTCAAAACTTTGACTTGAGTATGGGCTATCATCAAGTCAAATCAGAACCAACGATGTTCGTAATGTTGTCTTACTCGTGGTTGATCCCTCGAGCATACACCATTACATCTTTTGGTCTGACCAATGCTATCACCGTGTTCACATGATGGTGGAAGTCCAGTGATATGGTAATTCCGATGAGCTGTTGTTGAGCCCATCAGCAACATTTTGTCTCCCCCATGATTCATGTTGAACGCTACACTAGTATTGGAAATTTGGTAAGCAATGCCTTCGTGTTCCGTTCATGAAGCTTATGCCTGGATGAAAGAAGTGACTTCCTCTAGTTCATGTGCATTTGAGGCAAGTTGCCGCCGTGAATTCGAGAAAGCTTGTTTTTGTTTCCTCTGGTACCATCCCAAGTCAGTCATGCATGTGCGAAGTATGCGATGGTTTGACAGGCTCGCAACCTTCCTTCCATATGTATCCCTAGCACACCAAGCCACTGATTGAATCGTTCAAGGAGAAGAAGTTCCTTCTTAAGAGCATGCCTTATGTAGGGACTTTGATATCCTCGACGATGGTTCCCAACCAGACCAACGCATGACTGATCATCCAGGCTGAAGCGTCCTATGTCAGGACCCATATTGGGATGGTAGGGAAGCATAGCAATGTCTGAGGTATAGATACAGTTGCTTCCCATATTGGGATGGTAGTAATGTTGTATCAACAGCAGCTAGATCGCCTTCCACCATCATTGGATAGTTTTGTCCAAGAGCGAGTTTCCTCCAAGACTTTCAATACTGAACCAGGGAGAAGGTGTTGGCACTAGTACACTAGTATCCATCCCGAATACCCTGTAACGGATGTCGGAATAGGTCCGGAGATTGCGACCATGCGAGACAACACCTGCTTCCTTAGTAACATCAGCAGTGCCCTCTATACAGGCAAGAAGAAGAGGTGATCCACCAGAATAAGTTGCCAGGCGCCACTGAGTATATGGGTCTAGCTCGTCCTCATGCTCATGGTCATTAGCATCGTCATCTCCCCCTTGGTTAGAAAATTTTAAAATTATAGGTGGTGGAATGTTCACAGGACCTTGGAAACACAAGAAAGTTAATTAATTAGTAAAGGGAAACTAGCTAACCCGCATGCATGTGGATGAAACAATTATAATTATGGTGGAAGACAAATGTACCGAAAGCATGATGATTCCATGCAAAAACAGTGCCACGAGTGGTGGCAACAAACACAAGACCCTCGTATTGAATTGCATCACCGTAATCATCCGTGTACAGAAATTGATTTTTGAGCAATATCCATCGAGGCATGGAAGTAAGGAGGGCAATAAGCTTGTCGAAGATAGCAATAACTTCATAGTTTGAGTAATCCAAACAGCGGCTGGGAACTCGACAAATTGCTATCTTGCATAGACGACAGTCACCATGATCGTATTTGAACTCATGTAGAATACCGGTGTACTCAACCTCTGGGCAGTCGTTTGAGATTTTTGGAAGTGGAACCCGGTGACGAGTGTACACATTCACAAGTTCCCACTAGCAGTGTTACCCAATGTAAACAACCCAACACTAATAGGGAAAAGCTTATACACATACGCTTACTAGCAGCGCGGGTTTATACCCCTCGCTACTGCTACTTACTAGTAGCGCGGGTTTTAACCCTCGCTACTACTAAGTTGATAGCAGTAGCGCTGATTTTTAACCCTCGCTACTACTAAGCGGTCTCTACCGTGCCCCCCGGGACATGCCATAGTAGTAGCGCGGGTTTTTAACCCTCGCTACTACTAAGTTGATAGAAGTAGCGCTGGTTTTTAACCCTCGCTACTACTAAGCGGTCTCTACCGTGCCCCTGGGCCATGCTGTAGTAGTAGAGAGGGTTATAAACCCGCGCTATTACTAAGTTTTTACACCTCGCTACAACTAAGAGGTCTCAACTGTGCCCCTCTGGGACATGCCATAGTAGTAGCGAGGGGTAAAAACCCTCGCTACTACTAAAGGTCCCATTTTGAAACTCTACCCCCCCCCCCCCCGTGGATCGCCTTTTCGGTTTTGTAAAAAGCGATAAAGACTTCAAAAATTAAAATCCTGATGTAGTTATGTTACTACATCTACTAGTTAGGAAAATTTAAAGACTTAAATTTGGACATGTTTTGCAAAAAGTGTAGGGAAAATGTAAAATGGCTATAACTTTTGTGGGCCAAATTTTGTAAAAAGCAAAAGAAAATGATAAAACTTCAAAAATTAAAATCCTTTGAGATGTAGTTATGTTACTACATCTACTAGTTAGGAAAATTTAAAAACTTAAATTTGAACATGTTTTGCAAAAAGTGTAGGGAAAATGTAAAACGGCTATAACTTTTGCATATGATGTCAGAAAAAATGTATAATATATCAAAATGTTCAGCACGAAAATCCGCATCCGATGGAGACGGCCTACGGCCTGTTTGCAAATTTTTAGAATCCTCAAATTCTAAAAGGAAAAAAAGTTATGCTCAAATGTCAGTTTTTTTTAATTTTGGTCAAATCTGGTCAAACTGTGGTCAAACTACTTATTCAAGAAGTATTAGTGTTACTAAATAGTTATTCAAGAATATTAGTGTTACTAAATAATTATTTTAGTTTTTTGGAATTTTGGTCAAATCTGGTCAAACTATGGTCAAAATGTCGTCAAACTACTTATTCAAGAAATATTAGTGTTACTAAATAATTATTGTTTTTTGGAACAATAGTTCTAAACTCAAATAGTGAAATGTGTGACTTCATGCTCAAGCTAAACTCCCGAGGGTTAATAGGATTGACATCTTACTATTGTCAGGAAAACAACAAGTGCAGACTTGGAATCGAGGAAGAATAGAACCCGGAAGTTAAGCATGCTCAGGCTGGAGTGGTGAGAGGATGGGTGACTGTCCGGGAAGTTAGATGATTTGGAATGATGAGGGGTGATTAGAGATTAAATTGAGGAGTGATGAGGGGTGATTAGAGATTAGAGGTTTAAATAATTCAGAAATTTGAAAATTCGGGCAAAAAAATCGAAAAAAATCTCTTCAAAGCACGGGTTAGTAGTAGCGCAGGTTTTTACCCACGCTACTGCGATACGTTAGCTGTAGCGCCTTATTAGTAGCGTCGGCCCCCGCGCTCCTAATAGGCCCAAAACCCGCGCTGCTGCTAGGCTTTTCCCTAGTAGTGCAATCTCCATTTGCGCGTGCCCAAGCCTTGCCCTCAAGCGATGGCATCTTAACATCATACGTATCATTACCAAGCGGCATAAACTTGCACAAGGCGAGGCTTACCTCATCCCCGCGCCAGTCAGCAGGGTCACGGCGAAGAAGATAGGGGAGATAAACCGCTCCTGGACCCTTGGGTTCCTTGTAATGATGTTATTAGTTCAGTCGAGAATGGTCTTGAACGAACCTGCCATGCTAGCCGAGGTGATGATGTCACACCGGTCAATGAGTTCTTCCACCGCATCATCATTCAGATCGGGGCAAGAATAACGAGGTCGTTTCTGGCTTGTTCCCTCCATGGAGAAGATGATCGAACAATGGCAGAAGGAAGGGTGAAGGCGAATGGAGGAGGGAGGAAGAGCATGCGACAGTAGTTCCAAATTGAGAGGGAAAGGCGAAGAGGCGGTGGATGGTTACCACAGTACACGAAGAGGTGCCTGGGGAGCTAACGGTTGCCACAGAGGTCACACAATGACGACAAGGACCGAGTGAACCGCATGCGTATATCGCACACACCTTGATCTGGTTGATCGTTTCTTTTGTGTTGCCTAATCACAAACAGTTCATCCGAGTGAACCGTATGCTGTATATCGCACACACCTTTGATCTGGCTGGCCGTTTCTTTTGTGTTGCCTAATCACAAATATTTCATCCGAGTGAACCGTATGCCATGTATCGCACACGCCTTCATCTGGTTGCCCGTTTCTTTTGTTCCTCCTCATCGCAAACAGTTAATGAACTGAACCGTATGCCCTTCATCGCACACACAACTAAAACCTGAACCGTGTTTGATGCATCCTCCATCGCAAAGATTTTATATATTTCTGACGATTTTCATACAGCACCGTTTGCGATTATTGCATCGCAAACAGTTTCTCGAAGCATCTCTCGTCGTAGTGTCGCGTTAGCAGCATCCTGCAGTAGTGCTAGGTCATCGTGATCAGAATTATATATATAATTTTTGGCCTCGTGAAGGAGAAAGTATTGCTCTAGCTTGGGGGAGGCTTAAGTCAATGTTATATTCATGCCCCAATCATGAGCTCTCAAGAGAAAATATTATCCAGAATTTCTATGCTTGGCTTTCTCGTAATGATCAAACCATGCTTGATACTTCTTGTGCTGGTTCTTTTATGAAGAAGACTATTGAATTCCGGTGGGATCTTTTGGAAAGAATTAAACGCAACTCTGAAGATTGGGAACTCGACAAAGGAAAAGTGTCAGGTATTAAACTAAAGTATGATTGTGTTAAATCTTTTATGGATACCAATGCTTTTCAAAAGTTTAGCACTAAATATGGAGTTCACTCTGAGATAGTAGCCTCCTTTTGTGAATCATTTGCTACTCATGTTGATCTCCCTAAAGATAAGTGGTTTAAATATCACCCACCTATTAAAGAAGAAGTTAAAGAACTAGTACCAGTTAAAGAAGAAACTATACTTTACAATGTTGATCTAGTTGTTCCTTTTGCTTATATTGAGAAACCACCTTTCCCTGTTAGGATAAAGGAACATGCTAAAGTTTCAACTGTGGTTAACAAAAGCTATATTAGAACACCTAAACCTGATGAACAAGGTAAAGTCGTACCTAGTATTGCTATGGTTAAAGATCTCTTGGAAGAAGATATGGATGGGCATGTTATTTACTTCTGTGAAGAAGCTGCTAGATATGCCAAACCTAATAAAAAGGCTAAACATAGACATGTTGTTGGCATGCCCGTTATCTCAGGTAAAATAGGAGATCACTGTTATCATGGTTTATGTGACATAGGTGCTAGTGTGAGTGCTATTCCTTACACCTTATATTAAGAAATTATGAATGACATAGCACCCGCAGAGATAGAAGACACAGATGTTACTATTAAACTTGCTAATAGAGACACTATATCACCAATTGGGATTGATAGAGATGTTGAAGTCTTTTGTGGGAAAATAAAATACCCTACTGATTTTCTTGTTCTTGCTTCCCCACAAGATGACTTTTGTCCCAATATCTTCGACGGACCTTTCTTGAACACCGTTAATGCTAAAATAGACCGTGAGAAACAAACTATTGGTGTTAGTTTTGGTGATGAGTCTCATGAGTTCAATTTTTCCAAGTTTAGTAGAAAGCTTCATAAAAAAGAATTGCATAGTAAGGATGAATTAATTGTTCTTGCTTCTATTGTTGTACCACCTACTGATCCTTCAGAACAGTATTTGCTAGACCATGAAAATGATTTTCATATGCATGAAAGAAATGAAATAGATAAGATTTTCTTTGAATAGCACCCTGTACTTAAACACACATTGCCTATTGAAACTCTAGGAGGTCCTCGTCCACCTAAAGTTGATCCTGTGTTTGAATTAAAACAATTACCAAACACTTTGAAATATGCTTATCTTGATGAAAAGAAGATATATCATGTTATTATTAGTGCTAACCTTTCAGAACATGAAGAAGAAAGATTATTGATAGTTCTAAGGAAGCACCGAGCTGCTATTGGATATACTCTTGATGATTTAAAGGGCATTAGTCCCACTCTATGTCAGCACAAAATTAATATGGAACCTGATGCTAAACCCGCTGTTGATCACCAATGTTGATTAAATCCAAAGCTGAAAGAAGTGGTAAGAACGGAAACATTAAAACTTCTGGAAGCAGGTATAATCTATCCTATAGCTGATAGTAGGTGGCTGAGTCCTGTTCATTGTGTCCCTAAGAAAGGAGGTATAACTATTGTTCCTAATGATAAGAATGAACTTATTCCACAAAGAATTTTTACAGGTTATAGAATGGTAATTGATTTTAGAAAATTAAACAAAGCAACTAGAAAAGATCATCACCCTCTGCCTTTTAGTGATCAAATGCTTGAAAGGTTATCCAAGCACACACACTTTTGCTTCCTTGATGGATATTCTGGTTTTTCACAAATACCTGTTTCTCAACCTGATCAAGAAAATACCACTTTTACTTGTCCCTTTGGAACCTATTGTCGGTGGGAAATCTGCCTCCACGAACACCTATGGGGACCGAGCCCCTTTCTTGGTTCGGCGGGGGGCGGAGGTCGCGCGAAGAGCAGATCGAGGCGATGCACACAAGGGGTTTACCCAGCTTCGCGCCGCACGGATGCGTAAAACCCTACTGCTGCTTTGTGGTTTTGTATTGTGTTCTTGCTCGGGAGCGTGTGGTGCTACAGTACATGCGAGCTGCTAGCGAGACCGAGCGTGAATGGCCTCCTCCTCCCCGTTGCGCATGGGGCCTCCTTTTATATGTGCAAGGGGTTACCCACAGGTGGCAACGTAGGCGAGGGTAAAACTGGAAAACGCTGTGTTGGGTACAGCTGTTTGCATAGTGCTATCATACCTAACTCTGACGGCAGGGGACAAGGGCATTAAATGCCCGTCCGCCTCGCCCAGACGGTGCAGGAAGGGGACCGTCAGGAGCGCCACCGTTTGCCACGATGGCTACTCTGTCAGCGTTGCTTCGCCACCGCATGCCCCTGGCTGCGCAGCCCCTCGCCACGTACGCCTGGAATGGCCCCAGAGCGACGCGTGGGTGGATGAGCTGGAGCGCAGGCGCGGGGTGGTGACTTGCCGCGGCAAGCGCCTTGCCGCGGTTGGTGCCTTGTCGCGCACGGGAGCTTGTCGCTCGCCGGTCCTTGCCGGGACGCGGGGCGCGTCGCAGCAAGTATCTTGTCGTGCCTCGGTCGGCCTTCCCAGCAAGCTCCTCTTGCCGGGGCCTTGTGCTTTGAGCGGTCGTCCCGGCAAGCTCCTCTTGCCGGGGCCATGCTCTCTTCGGGGGGGCCTTCCCGGCAGGCTCCTCCTGTCGGGGCCTTGGCTTAAATACTTTGTTCTTGGATGGCCCAGAAAGGGACCACGGAGAGTTTTGGCGGTCGCCTGGCAAGCCCTGCCGCGGGGTGCTATGACTGCCCGTGCACAAGTTCGGGGGACTAAGGTACCCCTACTTTAGTACACCGACAGGAGCCCCCGGGCCTGGGCCATACATGGTGCCGAGCGCTATTGGGCCAGGCCCAAAACAGTGCACGGGCACGCGTGGCCTGGGTCATGCTGCATCTTCTTCTGCGTCCACCATGTCCTCCCCGAACGGCACGCGTCGAATGCGGCATCGTGGGGAGAGGCGCGCGTGACGTGGGCGGCGTGCGCGGGGCTGAGCCCCGCAGGCATGCGTCATGTCGCAATAAAGGGGGACGGTTCGCACTATCTCCATAAGTGGAGGGAGGCGTGGAGGCGCGGCTCGTTTGCTGGACAGGGCCGAGGCACGGTTTCCGAGGCGTCCGCTCCCCATGATCACGGGGCGAGGGGAGGTCGCCTCATCCGTCGCCTCGGTCTTGCACGCCAGCCACGCGGCTCCCATGCACCTGGGGTCGCGGACGGTGGAGGCAGGAAACCGGGCCGAGGCAACAGGCTGGTCCCAGTCGCCAGCCCTTCCTGTGTCTTGATTGGCCGAGCGGGGCGGCCGAGCCCCCACCTTGCTCCTTTATAAAGAGCAAGAGGGAGAGCGACGAAAACCCGCACTCCTCCATCTTCGCTTCTCTTCAGCTTCTGATCCCCTCTCTCCATTCGCCATGAAGAAAGGGAATCCTGGTCCTTCATCGGTGGCGGCGAGGGTCGCCGCTAGGCAACGCACCCCTCCTCCCCTTGCTCCCGCGGTGGCAGAGCCAACCGTAAGGGGAAGGGGGAGGGGGCGAGGTCATGGACGAGGCCGTGGACGAGGTCGTGGACGAGGCCGTGGACGAGGTCGTGGACGAGGCGGACGGGGCGACGCGCCGGCCTCGCCTCCGCCAGCGGCTCCCCTTCTCACCGCGGTCCACATCGGGGATGACCCTTGTGAGTTCTTTGTCAGGCTGCGCCGGGTGCCTCGTCGTCGCCTCCGTCTCCCGGCTCCCTTCGCGAGCGTGATGGAGATGGAACAACCCGAGACGCTAAGACTGCACATGAGGGGCTGCGGGATCAGCGGCACGCGAGTCCACGTTGAGTCCCCAGCCCCCGGCGTGATGTATCTTGGTCGAGGGTGGAAGACGTTTGCCCGTATCCACAGCTTGATGGAGGGGTTCACCCTCCATTTTAAGTTGATGGAGGGCGATCCCCTCTCCGTCAAGGTCTTCGGGTGCTTCGGGATCCGGGCCCGGTGCTGCGTGGATAGCTCCTCCGACAGCGAAAGCTCCTCCTCGAGCGAAAGTGACGAGGAGGGGAGCGACAGCGACGACGAGGGCAGCGGTCGTCGGGATGACGGGTCCGACTAGGAGTCGGCCGCGGCTCCGCGTGGCACCGGCGACCCCATCATCCGTGTCGCTGGCTCCTTGAGCTTCCCGGGGTCGTCTCCTTGGTGACTGGCGTAGGGAGGCTGCGGAAGAGGAAGAGGGCGGGCGTCAAGGCCGTCAACTCGGAGTACGAGGGCTAGATGCCCTCTACAGCGTGTTGACGTCCCGCTGACTCATCTTCGAGCTCCACTTCCGGCGCCGCCATCACCATCCAGCCTCCGGAGCCCCCGGACGGCCCTCCGGGCGTTCTGTTGGTGTCTTCTGCCACCCGTAGCTCGCCTAGGAGCCCCTTTTGCCCTTTTCGCCTCCTTGTCCTACCTCCTGAGGAGAGAGACAAGAAAGGGATTACGGGCATCTTATCTTTTTTCAATCTGTAAGCCCTCGGGCCTTAGCTGTGTTTAAAACTTGTAATCCCATCTTTCATGTTTTTCATTCTCTCTGAACTATACCTGAGCCGAATGTTTTTAATGAAAAGGGGATGTTTGCCGGGCCATTTGTCCCGTGGGTAAAACCCACGCCAAGGAGCGGATCCTTTACATCGTTAAGATAGACACTTCTTTGCCCGGCAACAGGCCCTGCCGTCTTCCCGCGCCACTCGACCTTCCTCACGCCTTTGGCGGAGGCAGGGATGAGGCGGGTTCGGGCTCCTCATTCCATTCCTTTGCCGTCGCGGCTACTACCAAAACTGGCCCTAGGAACGCGCTCCGGGCCCAGAGTTAAGGGAGCACGGTAGCTTTTTAGGAAGGAACAAGGTTTTTGCATTCCTCAGTCCATAAGAGAATGCATGACAAGGAATGAAAGACTTATCTGGGATTGCAGCACCCGGCAACTTTGGCTTGTCGCGGGCGAATCTTTGTGCTTGCAGCCCCCGGCAACACTGGTTCGCCGGGGACCAGATGCTGGTCCGCCCTTCTTCTCTTCTTCGTCCTTAAGCGGTCTGGCCAGGATATGCAAAACCCTGCAAACCAAAGGAAACGAAAGAACAGGAAAAAGGACGCAGACTCGACCTCTAAGCTAGGGGTTAGCAGCTGTTAGGCACTATCAACCCTAACCAAGGACGAGACTCGACTCAGCATGCATGCTAAAACATAGGGCGCCAGCGCTTCATTTACTGCTGCTCAGGGTCTGCGCCTGGCTTTGTACAAAGGATTACATGCAACAGCGGCAAGACCTGTACAAAAGGTTGGTTGCCGGGCGGGGCCCGACAACCACGCCTTACGGGTAAAACTTACGAAGATGCTCAATATTCCAGGAGTTGCTCACCGGAGTGCCATCTTCGGTATCGAGGCGGACAGCGCCGGACCTCGTGACTCGTCTCACCCGGTAAGGGCCTTCCCACTTCGGCGTCAACTTGTTATGATTCTTGGCGGATGGAGAGCGCCGAAGAACAAGGTTGCCTTCCTCGAAGCTTCTGGCTTTAACTTTGCGGCTATGGTAGCGACGCAAAGCTTGCTGGTAGCGAGAGGCTCGCACAGCAGCCTGAAGACGATCTTCCTCAAGGAGCAGCGCGTCATCTTCACGCAGCCGCTCTTGCTCAAGCTCATCATAAGCGAGCACTCAAGGTGACCCGTATACGAGTTCCGTGGGGGTAACTGCTTCTGCTCCATAGACTAGAGCAAATGGTGTCTGGCTGATGGCTCGATTTGGGTCGTTCTGATCGACCAAAGAGCCACCGGCAGCTCCTCGATCCAGTTTCTTCCGCACTTGTGCAGCCTGTCGAAAGTTCTGGTCTTGAGCCCGTGCAGTACTTCGGCATTGGCCCTCTCCGCTTGACCGTTGCTCCTGGGATGAGCAACAGAAGCGAAGCAGACCTTGGCGCCGAGATCTTGGACGTATTGCATGAAGGCGCGGCTCGTGAACTGCGTACCGTTGTCGGTGATGATCCTGTTGGGGATCCCAAAGCGGCAAACAATCGACCTAAAGAACTTGACTGCTGACTGTGCTGTCACCTTCCTCACTGGTTCCACTTCCGGCCACTTTGTGAACTTGTCGATTGCGACGTACAAGTACTCAAAGCCCCCGACAGCTCGGGGGAAGGGGCCGAGGATGTCGAGCCCCCAGACCAAAAATGGCTAGGATAAAGGGATCGTCTGGAGAGCTTGAGCTGGCTGGTGTATCTGCTTGGAATGGAACTGGCACGCTTCACACTTGGTTACTTGTGCAGTTGCATCCTGGAGGGCTGTCGGCCAGAAGAAACCTTGCCGGAACGCTTTGCCGGCAAGTGCTCTGGCGCCAATGTGGTGACCACATATGCCTCCATGTATCTCCGCCAACAGCTTTTGTCCGTCTTCCCGGGAAATACACTTCAATTTCACACCGTTGCGCCCTCTTCTGTACAGCATTTTGTCGACGAACTGGTACATACTCGAGCGTCGGGCTACTCTTTCCGCTTCTTCTTGCTCTTCGGGAAGTTCTCCGTTTTGGAGGAAATGGACAGTCTGCTGCGCCCATGCTGGAGCCTGTGGCTCGACAACAAGGACTGAAGGCACATCTGCTGCTGCGGGAACGTCCGCTTCTACGGCGAGGATCTGGGGCTCAGCCGGAGCTTAACGTTCCCCGGCAAGCTTGCCGGAGCAAAACTTGTCGGGAGCGCCTGCTTCTACGGAACAAACCCTGGGGTTTTCCGGAGCAGACGGCTCCTCAGCGCTCTTGGCGTCGATCTTAGGGACCTTCTTGGCGGCGGCTCCGAGGAGCTCTGCCGGAAGATAGTCGCCGGAGACCAACTTCCTCTTCTTGCTCTGTCCGGTTGATGGTGTCATGGATGGCTGAGTCAGCTTGAGCACAAAGGTTCCTGGTTCCATAGGTAACCTAAGTGCTGCGCACTTTGACAGGCCATCAGCAATGTCGTTCTCAGCTCTTGGAACGTGTTCCATTTGCAGGCCGTCAAAGCGCTCTTCTAGCTTCCTCACTTCATCAACGTACGCTTCCATCAATGGACTCTGGTAATCTTTGTTCACCTGGCGGACGACAAGCTGCGAGTCACCCCTGACAATGAGCTTCTTGATCCCAAGTTCTGCCGCGATGCTGAGACCAGCGAGCAGACCTTCATACTCTGCAGTATTGTTGGTTGCTTGTTCCTTGGGGAAGTGCATCTGGACTACGTACTTGAGGTGCTCTCCGGTGGGCGCGATAAGCAACGCGCCTGCACCGGCGCCTTGCAGCGAGAAGGCACCATCAAAATACATCAGCCACTCTTTGCTTGCTTCTTTGGCGGGGATGCTCGTCTCTGGGATTTCTTCGTCTGGCGTCGGTGGCCACTCCGCTACGAACTCCGCCAAGGCTCTGCTTTGGATAGTCGAGGTGCTCTCGAACTTGAGACCGAAGCTCGACAGTTCCAGCGCCGACTCGACAATCCTGACTGTTGCTTCTGGATTCTGCAGTATCCTCTTCAGCGGAAAGCGGGTGACAACTGTAATCTCATGTGCTTGGAAGTAATGGCGCAGCTTTCTCGAGGCCATGAGAAGGCCGAAAAGCAATTTCTGCACACCAGAGTACCTTGACCTATCCCCCTGCAGAAGGGAGCTGACAAAGTAAACTGGGCGCTGCACCATTTTCTTCTTCTGCACCTCCACTTGCTCCTGCGCAGATTCATCCTTGTCGGGGCCAGAGCTTGTCGGGGATGCCCCCTGCTTGTCGCTGGACGTGCTTGCCGCGGTTGCTGGCTCATCATCTGCCTCCCTCTCCGCTACTAACGCAGCACTAACCACTTGATTGGTTGCCGCCAGGTACAGCAGCAACTTCTCTTGTGGTTTAGGTGCGACAAGTATCGGAGCGGAGGATAGGTATTTCTTCAAGTCTTGCAGCCAGCCTCCGCTTCCGGAGTCCATTTCACTGGACCCGCCTTTTTCAAAACTTTGAAAAATGGCAGGGCGCGTTCTGCAGACTTGGAAATAAACCTGCTGAGAGCCGCGACGCGGCCGGCAAGCCTTCGTACATCCTTGACGCGTGTTGGTGCTTCAATCTGCTCGATGGCCTTGATTTTGTCTGGATTGGCTTCGATTCCTCGCTGAGACACGAAGAACCCGAGAAGCTTGCCGGAAGGGACTCCAAACACGCACTTCTCGGGGTTGAGCTTGAGGCTGATCCTGCGCAAGTACTTGAAGGTCTCTTCTAAATCTTGAATCAGGGTTGCCCTGTCCTTGCTTTTGACCACTATGTCATCCATGTAGGCTTCCACATTTCTGTGGATCTGTGGCTCAAAAGTGGTATGGACAACCCTCGCAAACGTCGAACCAGCATTGTTCAAACCGAAAGGCATCCGTACGAAACAGTACGTGCCACATGGAGTGATGAATGCGGTCTTCTCCTCGTCTTCTTCAGCCATGAAGATCTGATGGTATCCTGAGTAGGCGTCAAGAAATGAAAGCAGGTCACATCCGGCCGTGGAGTCAACAATCTGGTCAATGCGCTGCAAGGGAAAGGGATCTTTGGGACAAGCTTTGTTAACATCAGTAAAGTCGATGCAAAGCCTCCATTTCCCATTTGCTTTGTGCACGAAAACAGGATTGGCCAACCACATCGGATGGAGCACACCTCTGACGAGGCCTGCCGCTTCCAACTTCTTGATCTCTTCTGCGATGAACTCTTGGCGCTCCACCGCTTGCTTCCTGACTCTCTACTTGACGGGCCGCGCGTGAGGACAGACGGCGAGGTGGTGCTCAATCACTTTCCTGGGAACGCCGGGGATGTCAGATGGTTGCCAGGCAAACACATCGACATTCGCCCGCAGGAAAGCAACGAGCGCGCTTTCCTATTTGGGGTCGAGAGTAGCACTGATGGTGAAGGTACCACCAGTGTCGTCCTCCTTGGCGGACACCTTCTTGGTCGTTGGCGGAGCTGCCATTGTCTTCTTACTCTCGCCGGTGGAGCTCGATGGCGCGTCCTCGACAGTAGCGCAGCACTCCGAAGAGGTGCGCTTGCCGGAGTGGGCACCAGAGCACTCACCGGGCTTGGTCCTCTTCTTGCCGGCGGAGCTCGATGGCGCGTCCTCGACGGTAGCGCAGCACTCCGTAGAGGTGCGCTTGCCAGAGTGGGCGCCAGAGCACTTGCCGGGCTTGGTCTTCTTCTTCCCTCCGGGAGCTTCAGCGGCAAGCGGCTTGTGATCCGCTGCGGCTGCTGCTTCCCGGTAGATCTTGTCGGCACAAATAAGGGCATCCTTCTTGTCGTCGGGGACAGAGATGACGCTTATCGGGACTGGCATCTTGAGCATGTCGTATGCGTAGTGAGAGGCCGCCATGAATTTGGCGAGCGCTGGACGGCCGGGAATTCCATTGTAGGGCAATGGAAAATCGGCAACGTCAAAAGTGATCCTCTCTGTCCTGAAGTTCAGCTCACTGCCAGATGTCACTGGCAACGTTATCTTCCCCTTCGGCTTGCTCCTTCCCGGGTTGATCCCTTGGAACGTGCCGGTCTCTTCGAGCTCGCTGTCGGGGACTTGGAGTTTCGGAGCACAGCGGAGGAGATCAGGTTCAAGCCGGCCCCACCGTCGACTAGCATCTTAGTGACCTTGAGGTTGCGGACTGTTGGTGAGACCAACATCGGCAAACACCCGATCGCAGTTGTGCGGTCAGGGTGGTCCTCAATATCGAAGATGATAGGCGTGCTGGACCATTTCAGAGGCTTGCGCGACTCGACGGGTGGTTCCGCTGCATTGACTTCCCGCGCCCACTGCTTGAGCTGGCGGTGAGAAGTATGCAGGGAAGCACCGCCGTCTACGCACAAGACCTCTGTGGCTTTCTGAAACTCCTGCTCACTGGTCTCGACGTCATCCATGTCTTCGTCTTCGTCGTCATCTTCGTTCTTGTCGCGGCCACGGGGAGGTCTGTCCGCTTGCTGCTGCTTGTCCTTGTCGCGGCGTCCTCCCTGGCTGGGACGCTTCGTACCTGATCCTCCGCCACCTCCCCGGGATCTCTCCTTGTCGCGCCGCTCGTACTCGGCCTTTTGCAGCTCGACGAACCGCTCGACCTGCTTGCAGCTCTGGAGGTCATGGCCCTTGGTGCGGTGGAAATTGCAGTACTGTTTGTTGGTGCCGTCCCGCTTGTCGGCGATTGCCACAGCCTGGCAGTTGGCGCATCCGGCAACCTCCTTGCCGGAGCTACCAGCCTGGGCCTTCTTGGCGGCGCCTTCATCGCCGGACTGCTCAACAACCAGTACTTCTTGGCTCTTCTTCTTCCTGTTGCTCCGCCGCCGGTTCTTCCTTGCCGGGGCGGTATCCTCACTGTCAGACTCTCCTGCTCCAGTGTTCTCTCCGGGGAGTTTCCTCCCTTCCTCAGCACGTGCACACTTGTCGGCCAGGGCATATAGCTCGCTGACGTCTTTGATCTTGCACATCGCCATCTCCTCCCGCATCCTGCGGTTACGCACGTTCTGATGGAACACGCTGATAACCGCGGCAGGGTGGACGTCTGGGATGTTGTAGTGTACGCGGCTGAATCTCTGGATGAACTTGCGCAAGGATTCCCCTTCCTTCTGGACGAGCAGATGAAGGTCGCTCACTTGGCCATGGGGTTTGTGGCCGCCTGTAAAGGCGCCAACAAACTGATGGCACAAGTCTGTCCAGGAGGTTATGGAGTTATCCGGCAAGTGCATGAGCCAGGATCTAACGTTGGATTTGAGTACCAGCGGGAAGTAGTTGGCAAGGATCTTGTCGTCCCGCCCCCCAGCAGCCTGCACCACAATGGTGTAGATGTTGAGGAACTTCGACGGATGCGACTTGCCGTCGTACTTCTCTGGTACGTCTGGCTTGAAATTCTTCGTGCTGGGCCACTGGACTTGCCGCAGCTCACGGGTGAACGCAGGGCAGCCTACCGCGTACGGCAGGTCGCCTGGTCCCCCAGGCGCATGCATGTCGACAGAGGGCCCAGCGCGCTGGTCCGATTGACGCCGTGCTTCTCTCCGACGCTCGATGCGAGTACGAGCGTCCTCTTGCTCTCGCTCGTGAAGAACTTGGCGTTGATCGCAACGAGTTCGCGGATTCGACGACGCGGTGGAGTTGTTGTCGTGATGGTTCCGGCGAGTCGGCGATCTTGGCCTTTGGGGCGGGGAGTGCACGGTGGTCGCGCCCCCACCGGTCTTGGCGCCATCGGTTCTCGCCTGGCCGACCTGCCGCGGCTGCGACGCACTGTGCTGCCGCGGGGTGTCGCCGTTAGCGAAACCGATGAGGCTCTGTATCGTGGCCCTCCAGTCGTCGAGCTTGTCCGCCGTTGGAGGGTAGTCTAGGAGCAGTTGAGCTCGCGCCAGAGCTTCTGCTGGAGTGGCGTGCAGCGGTGGCGAACGGCGCGTGGAGCGGGATGTGCTCGAACTTCTAACTACGTTGGAAGGAGCAACACCCGGACCAGGCAGTCGCGCCATGCTCGCGCCAGCGCGTTGGTGTGAGTGCTGGCCTTGAGCGCCCTGATATCCGCCGGCTCGATCTGGGTCCAGCGAGTGTATGGTACCGTGAGTGCCAAGACGCTGCTGGTCCCGTGCCTCCTGAGAGGGGCGCAGTGCATGTTCGGACGCCGTGGCACCATGAGCTGGCTCGGTGGCGCCCGTTCTGCCGCCGGTGCCGTCCCCACCACCCGTTTGCTCCAGGGGCAGTGGGTTCGACGCGGACGGACCAGCCACCTCCGGAACCTTCTTCTTCGGTGGCATGTTGACGAAGATGATGGAGATCTAGCCTGTGCAGAAGCCGGATCAGGTTCGCACAACTTCGACGCCCCCTACCTGGCGCGCCAAAGATGTCGGTGGGAAATCTGCCTCCACGAACACCTACGGGGACCGAGCCCCTTTCTTGGTTCGGCGGGGGGCGGAGGTCGCGCGAAGAGCAGATCGAGGCGATGCACACAAGGGGTTTACCCAGCTTCGGGCCGCACGAATGCGTAAAACCCTACTGCTGCTTTGTAGTTTTGTATTGTGTTCTTGCTCGGGAGCGTGTGGTGCTACAGTACACGCGAGCTGCTAGCGAGACCGAGCGTGAATGGCCTCCTCCTCCCCGTTGCGCATGGGGCCTCCTTTTACATGTGCAAGGGGTTACCCACAGGTGGCAACGTAGGCGGGGGTAAAACTGGAAAACGCTGTGTTGGGTACAGCTTTTTGCACAGTGCTATCATACCTAACTCTGACTGCAGGGGACAAGGGCATTAAATGCCCGTCCGCCTCGCCCAGACGGTGCAGGAAGGGGACCGTCAGGAGCGCCACCGTTTGCCACGATGGCTACTCTGTCAGCGTTGCTTCGCCACCGCATGCCCCTGGCTGCGCAGCCTCTCGCCACGTACGCCTGGAATGGCCCCAGAGCGATGCGTGGGTGGATGAGCTGGAGCGCAGGCGTGGGGTGGTGACTTGCTGCGGCAAGCGCCTTGCCGCGGTTGGTGCCTTGTCGGGCCTGGGAGCTTGTCGCTCACCGGTCCTTGCCGGGACACGGGGCACGTCACAGCAAGTATCTTGTCGTGCCTCGGTCGGCCTTCCCAGCAAGCTCCTCTGGTCGGGGCCTTGTGCTTCGAGCGGGCGTCCCGGCAAGCTCCTCTTGCCGGGGCCTTGCTCTCTTCGGGCGGGCCTTCCCGACAGGCTCCTCCTGCCGGGGCCTTGGCTTAAATACTTTGTTCTTGGATGGCCCAGAAAGGGACCACGGAGAGTTTTGGAGGTCGCCTGGCAAGCCTTGCCGCGGGGTGCTACGACTGCCCGTGCACAAGTTCGGGGGACTAAGGTACCCCTACTTTAGTACACCGACACCTATGCTTATAGACGTATGCCCTTCAGTTTATGTAATGCACCTGCTACCTTCAAAGATGTATGACTGTTATATTCTCTGACTTTTGTGAAAATATTGTTGCGGTTTTCATGGATGACTTCTCTGTTTATGGGAAGTCTTTTGATGATTGTTTAAGCAATCTTGAGCGAGTTTTGCAGAGATGTGAACAAACAAATCTTGTCTTGAATTGGAAGAAGTGCCACTTTATGGTTAATGAAGGCATTGTCTTGGGTCATAAAATTTCTGAAAGAGGTATTGAAGTGGACAAAGCTAAGGTTGATGCAATTAAGAAAATGCCATGTCCTAAAGATATAAAAGGTATTCGTAGTTTCTTAGGTCATGCTGGTTTCTAAGGAGATTTATTAAAGACTTCTCTAAAATTTCTAGGCCTCTTACGAGTATTTTGCAAAAGGATATCCCTTTTGTTTTTGATGATGATTGTTTAGAAGCCTTTGAAACACTCACAAAAGCCTTAATTTCTTCACCTATTGTTCAACCACCTGATTGGAACTTGCCTTTTGAAATTAGGTGTGATGCTAGTGATTATGTTGTTGGTGCTGTTGTAGGAAACAGAATTGATAAGAAACTGAATGATATTCATTATGCTAGTAAAACTCTAGACAGTGCTCAACGAAATTATGCTACCACTGAAAAAGAATTCTTAGCAGTGGTGTTTGCTTGTGACAAATTTAGACCTTATATTGTTGATTCCAAAGTAACTGTTCAAATAGACCATGCTGCTATTAAAAATCTTATGGAAAAGAAAGATGCTAAACCTAGACTTATTCGATGGGTTCTCTTGTTACAAGAATTTGTTTTACATATCATTGATAGAAAAGGAGTTGAGAACCCAGTAGCTGATAATTTATCTAGGCTTGAAAATATGCCTGTTGACCCACTACCTATTGATGATAGTTTCCTTGATGAGCAGTTAGCTGCAATAAATGCTGCTCATAATACTCCTTGGTATGCTGATTATGCTAATTACATTGTTGCTAAATATTTACCACCTAGCTTTACATACAAACAAAAGAAAAAAATATTCTATGATTTAAGACATTACTTTTGGGATGACCCACATCTTTATAAAGAAGTAGTAGATGGTATTATTAGACGTTGTGTACCTGAGCATGAACAGGGACAAATCCTATAGAAATGTCACTCTCAAGCTTATGGAGGGCATCATGCTGGAGATAGAACTGCTCACAACGTATTGCAATCTGGAGTTTATTGGCCTAGTCTCTTCAAGGATGCCCGTAAGTTCATCCTATCTTGTGATGAATGTCAAAGAATAGGTATGCGTCAGGAAATGCCTATGAATTATTCATTTGTTGTTGAACCATTTGATGTTTGAGGATTTGATTACATGGGACCTTTTCCTTCCTCTAATGGGTATACACATATTTTGGTTGTTATTGATTATGTTACTAAATGGGTAGAAGCTATTCCAACCAGTAGTGTTCAGCACAACACCTTTTTTAAAATGCTTAAGGAAGTTATTTTCCCAAGGTTTGGAGTCCCTAGATATTTAATGACTGATGGTGGTTCACACTTTATTCATGGTGCTTTCCGTAAAATGCTTGCCAAGTATGATGATAACCATAGAATTTCATCACCTTATCATCCTCATTCTAGTGGTCAAGTTGAACTTAACAATAGAGAAATACAATTAATTTTGCAAAAGACTATCAATAGGGCCAGGAAGAATTGGTCTAAGAACTTAGATGATGCACTTTGGACTTATAGAACAGCTTATAAAAATCCTATGGGTATGTCTCCTTATAAAATGGTTTATGAAAAAGCTTGTCATTTGCCTCTTGAGTTAGAACATAAAGCATATTAGGCCATCAAAGAGCTCAATTATGATTTCAAGCTTGCTGGTGGGAAGAGGTTATTTGATATTAGCTCATTAGAAGAATGGAGAACCCAAGCTTATGAAAATGCAAAATTATTCAAAGAAAAAGTTAAAAGATGGCATGACAAAAGAAATCAAAAGCGTGAGTTTAAAGTCGGAGAATATGTTCTTTTGTACAACTCTCATTTCAGATTCTTTGCATGAAAACTCATCTCAAAATGGGAAGGCCCCTATGTTATCGAGGAGGTTTATCGGTCTGGAGCCATCAAAATAAATAATTCCGAAGGTACTAACCCGAAGGTTGTCATTGGGTAAAGAATAAAACATTATATCTCACGTACACCCATTAATGTTGAGAGTAATATTATACAAACTTTGACACCAGAAGAACACACAAAAGAGTTCTTCCGGAACACTCTAGAATCGTGAAAATAAGGAGGTACGTGATATGTAAGCAAACGGACTCCAAAAAATCTGCAAAAATATTTTTTTATTAGTTTTGGAATATTTAGAAAATTAGGAAATAAAGAAACTTCCGGGAAGCGTACCCTGGTGGGCACCTAGGACACCTTCTGGACTTTGTTTTTCTATAGCTTACTTGTCCCCCAAGATAAAAAAAATCTATATATACTTCCCGAAACTGTTGATCACCGTATCGCGGAGAAATCCTCTGTTCTCTTTTCTTGTTGTTTTCCACGCAGTTCTGAAAATATGTCGTCCCAAGACTCCAACGGAGAGAGCTATGTCTCACATCTCATTGCTGACCCAAAGAACTATGGGGACCTATCCCCTTATGGTCGAACTACAGATGACCAGGAGGATGCTCACTTGATGAGGATTGATGATTCAAGCTCGGAGGAGGAGGATGTTCCTCTATCTCAACCTGGGGATATGCATGTGGAGTTCAAGAAGTCAAGTCTCTCTAAGAGAGCTAACCTTTCTAAAAACCAATCTATTCCTTTTCGTTTTAGGCAGAAAAGCAAAGGGGATTTATGTGACAAGATCTTGAAGCTGGACTTGGAAGTCGATTAGTTAAAGGAGGAAATTGCTCTCCTCAACTACAATATGGAAAAGTTGAAGGCACAATTGTCATCACCACCATCATCCTCTTCACCACCAAAGAAAAACTGAGTATCGGGTATGGGCACTCCCCTTGGCTTCTGCCAAGCTTGTGGGAGGTGCTCCGGTATCGTATCATCCCACTATCTTTTTGCCTTTACTTATTTTAGTTCAATCTTTTTCTTTAGATGAATAAAAGTTTAGTTTGATCCTTTCTTCTTTGAGAGTTTTCTTACTGATCTATCCTTATAATTGTGTGCAAGTTATATAATAAGTTTAGTTTGAGTTTTTGCTTTCTTTGCTTTCATGTTGCAAATAAAAGAAAAGAAATAAGAAACAAAAGGAGAAAGGAAATAAATAAAAGAAAGGAAATAAATGAAGAAAAGATCATATACTAATCTTATGGTAGGTGATGACACCACATAAGAAAAAGTATAATTAGAAAATTTTATTAGATATTGACAAACATAGCATTAGTCAATGATGCAACTCATGAAAGAATTAATAAGGGAAGAGAAGATTCACATATAAATATACTATCCTAGAAATCATTTGTGACTGTGAGCCCGCATCAAAATATTATATGCCAAAATTGTTGATGTTGGACAAGGAAGACAACTGAATGGTTTGTGTTTGTTTATATTCAAACAGAAGTCATATTGTCATAGATACTTTAACATGTGGTGTTTGCCCCTATCTTTGCTAGCCAAAAATTCTGCACTAAGTAGAGATACTACTTGTGCATCCAAAAACCCTTAAACCTACCTATGAATTGAGCAAGACCCCTCAAGTAAGTTGTCATCGGTGCAAAAAAGGCAATAAAAATTCCTTCTAAAACTATGAGATCATTTAATGTAAGAGAAAATTGTGGATTGCACGAACTTGTGATGGTGAAGAATAAAAGCAAGAGACTGCATAATAAAGGTCTCTATCACAAGGGGCAATGCAACGTGACGTTCTTTTGCACTAACGGGTTGAGCATACAAACAAATAAGCGCATGGAAACCTCTGCTTCCCTCTGCGAAGGGCCTATCTTTTACTTTTATGTATTTACTTTTATGCAAAGAGTCAAAGTTTTCCTTCTATCCCTTTTTATTTTTCTCCTTTGGCAAGCATAATGTGGTGAGGAAATATCTAGGAACATATGTCTAGTTGAATATAGATAGCATGAGTTATTATTGTTGACATCACCCTTGAGGTGAATACGTTGGGAGGCGAAACTATAAGTCCGTATCTTTCTATGTGTCCGATTGAAACGTTTCGCGCATGTGTACGTGGTGAGTGTAAAAAATCATAGAAGACTATATGATGGTTGAGTATGTGCACTTGCCTAAAGGCTCCGATACGTGACCCTTCCTGAAAAGATGATCAATTGTAGTTGCAGAGTTGACTGAGAACATAGTTTGTTGGTTTTTATTAGAGTTTTTGCTTTATACTTCAATTGTGTGATGAATTGTTACTTATTCATGAGAAGTATATGATAAAAGTCCTATGATAAAAGTCGTATGTTTAATTTTGTTGCTGTTATAATAATAAACATGATGCTTCTATGTCCGTATTTTGTTTTTATCGACACCTCTCTCTCTAAGCATGTGGACATGTTTTTCGATTTCGGTTTTCGCTTGAGGACAAGCGAGGTCTAAGCTTGGGGGAGTTGATACGTCCATTTTGCATCATGTTTTCTTACTGTTATTTAAGATGTTTTTATCTATAATAATGTTTTTTGGAGTAATTCTAATGCCTTTTCTCTCATAATATGCAAGGTTTACATAAAGAGGGAGAATTCTGGCAGTTGGAAATCTGGACCTGGAAAAGCTACGTCAGGCCACCTATTCTGCACAACTCCAAACAAGTTGAAACTTCACGGAGATTTTTTATGTAATATTTGAGGAATATTGGCGCAAATAACTACCAGAGGGGGCCCACCAGGTGGGCACAACCCACCTGGGCGCGCCAGGGAGCCCAAGCGCACCCTAGTGGGTTGTGCTCACCCAGGCCCACCTCTGGTGCCCATCTTCTAGTATATAGGTCATTTTCACCTAGAAAAAATAAGGAGAAGACTTTTGGGAAGGAGCGCCATTGCCTCGAGGCGGAACTTGGGCAGGAGCACTTTTGCCCTCCAGCGGAGTGATTCCGCCGGTGGAACTTCCCTCCCGGAGGGTGAAATCATCGTCATCATCATCACCAACAACTCTCCCATCTCGGGGAGGGCAATCTCCATCAACATCTTCAACAACACCATCTCATCTCAAACCCTAGTTCATCTCTTGTGTTCAATCTTTTTACCGGAACTCTAGATTGGTGCTTGTGGGTGACTAGTAGTGTTGATTACATCTTGTAGTTGATTACTATATGGTTTGTTTGGTGGAAGATTATATGTTTAGATCCAATATGCTATTTAATACCCCTATGATCTTGAGCATGATTATCATTTGTGAGTACTTACTTTTGTTCTTGAGGTCACGGGAGAAATCATGCTGCAATAATCATGTGAACTTGATATGTGTTCGATATTTTGATAATATGTATGTTTTGATTCCCTTAGTGGTGTCAGGTGAATGTCGACTACATGACACTTCACCATATTTGGGCCTAAGGGAATGCATTGTGGAGTAGCAGTTAGATGATGGGTTGCGAGAGTGAGAGAAGCTTAAACCCCAGTTTATGCGCTATTCCGTAAGGGACCTATTGGATCCAAAAGTTCAATGTTATGGTTAGAATTTATTCTTAATACTTTTCTCATAGTTGCGGACGCTTGCGGAGGGTTAAATATAAGTAAGACATTTGTTCAATTAAGAAAAGCACCTAAGCACCGGTCCACGCACATATCAAATTATCAAAGTACCGAACACAAATTAAACCAACATGATGAAAGTGACTAGATGAAATTCCCGTGTACCCTCAAGAACGCTTTGCTTATTATAAGAGACCGTTTTGGCATCTCCTTTTCCTCAAAAGGATTGGGCTATCTTGATGCACTTTTGTTACTACTATCGTTACTTGCTCGTTACAAATTACCTTGCTATCAAACTACTCTACTACTTAGAATTTCAGAACTTGCAGACATTACCTTGCTGAAAACTACTTGTCATTCCCTTCTGCTCCTCGTTGGGTTCGACACTCTTACTTATCAAAAAGAGCTACAATTGATCTCCTATACTTGTGGGTTATTACAACTCAAAACAGGGGCTACAGATTAAACGACGATTGGCTAAGGACGAGGTGATGATGCACGTCGGAAATGGTTCCAAGGTCAATGTGGTGCCGTCGGCATGCTACCTCTACATCTACCTTCTAGATTAGTTTTAGACCTAAATAATTGTTATTTGGTGCCAGTGTTGAGCATGAACATTATATCTGGAACTTGTTTGATGCGAGACGGTTATTCATTTAAATCAGAGAATAATTGTTGTTCTATTTATATGTGTAATATCTTTTATGGTCATGCACCCTTGATGAGTGGTCTATTTTTGTTGAATCTCGATCGTGGTGATACACATATTCATAATATTGATGCCAAAAGATGCAATGTTAATAATGATAGTCCAACATATTTGTGGCACTGCCGTTTCGGTCATATTGGTGTAAAGCGCATGAAGAAACTCCATGCGGATGGGCTTCTGGAATCACTTGATTATGAATCACTTGATGTTTGCGAACCATGCCTCATGGGCAAGATGACTAAAACTCTGTTCTCTCCAGAACAATGGAGCTAGCCACTGACTTATTGGAAATAATACATACTGATGTATGCGGTCCGATGAGTGTTGAGGCTCGCGGCAGGTATCATTATTTTCTGACCTTCACAGATGATTTGAGCAGATATGGGTATATCTACTTAATGAAACACAAGTCTGAAACATTTGAAAAGTTCAAAGAATTTCAGAGTGAAGTGGAAAATCATCGTAACAAGAAAATAAAGTTTCTACAATCTGATCGCAGAGGCAAATATTTGAGTTACGAGTTTGGTCTTTATCTAAAACAATGTGGAATAGTTTCGCAACTCACGCCACCTGGAACACCACAGCGTAATGGTGTGTTCAAACGTCGTAACCGTACTTTATTAGATATGGTGCTATCTATGATGTCTCTTACCAATTTACCACTATCGTTTTTGGGGTTATGCATTAGAGACAGTTGCATTCACGTTAAATAGGGCACCATCTAAATTCTTGAGACGACACCATATGAACTGTGGTTTGGCAAGAAACCTAAGCTGTCGTTTCTTAAAGTTTGGGGTTGCGATGCTTATGTGAAAAAGCTTCAGCCTGATAAGCTCGAACCCAAATCAGAGAAGTGCGTCTTCATAGGATACCCAAAAGAAACTGTTGGGTACACCTTCTATCACAGATCCGAAGACAAGATATTTGTTGCTAAGAATGGATCCTTTCTAGAGAAGGAGTTTCTCTCGAAAGAAGTGAGTGGGAAGAAAGTAGAACTTGATGAGGTAATTGTACCTTCTCTTGAACTGTAAGTAGTTCATCACAGAAAATTGTTCCCGTGATGCCTACACCAATTAGTGAGGAAGCTAATGATGATGATCATGAAACTTCAGATCAAGTTACTACCGAACCTCGTAGGTCAACCAGAGTACGTTCCGCACCAGATTGGTACGGTAATCCTATTCTGGAAGTCATATTACTAGACCATGACGAACCTATGAACTATGAGGAAGCGATGATGAGCCCATATTCCGTGAAATGGCTTGAGGCCATGAAATCCGAGATGGGATCCATGCATGAGAACAAAGTATGGACTATGGTTGACTTGTCCGATGATCGGCAAGCCACAGAAAATAAATGGATCTTCAAAAACAAGACTGTCGTTGATGGTAATGTTACTGTCTACAAAGCTTGACTTGTTGTGAAAGGTTTTCGACAAGTTCAGGGAGTTGACTATGATGAGACCTTCTCACTCGTAGCGATGCTTAAGTCTCTCCAAATCATGTTAGCAATTGTCGCATTTTATGATTATGAAATTTGGCAAATGGATCTCAAAACTGCATTCCTTAATGGATTTCTTAAAGAAGAGTTGTATATGATGCAACCAGAAGGTTTTGTCATTCCTAAAGGTGCTAACAAAGTGAGCAAGCTCCAGCGATCCATTTATGGACTGGTGCAAGCATCTCGGAGTTGGAATATACGCTTTGATAGTGTGATCAAAGCATATGGTTTATACAGATTTTCGGAGAAGCCTATATTTACAAGAAAGTGAGTGGGAGCTCTGTAGCATTTCTAATATTATATGTGGATGAGATATTGTTGATTGGAAATGATATAGAATTTCTGGATAGCATAAAAGGATATTTGAATAAGATTTTTGCAATGAAAGGCCTCAGTGAAGCTGCTTATATATTGGGCATCAAGATCTATAGAGATAGATCAAGACGCTTAATTGGACTTTCACAAAGCACATACCTTGATAAAGTTTTGAAGAAGTTCAAAATGGATCAGTCAAAGAAAGGGTTCTTGCCTATGTTACAAGGTGTGAGGTTGAGTCAGACTCAACGCCCGACCACTGCAGAAGATAGAGAGAAAATGAAAGTCATTCCCTATGCCTCAGCCATAGGTTCTATCATGTATGCGATGATGTGTACCAGACCTGATGTGTGCCTTGCTCTAAGTTTAGCAGGGAGGTACCAAAGTAATCCAAGAGTGGATCACTGGACAACGGTCAATAACATCCTGAAGTAGCTAAAAAGGACTAAGGATATGTTTCTCGTTTATGGGCGTGACAAAGAGCTCGTCGTAAATGGTTACGTCGATTCTAGCTTTGACACTGATCCGGATGACTCTTAAGTGACAAACCGGATGGTGGAGCTGTCAGTTGGTGCAGTTCCAAGCAAAGCGTCATGGCAGGATCTACGTGTGAAGCGGAGTGCAGAGCTTCTTCGGAAGCAGCAAATGAAGGAGTCTGGATGAAGGAGTTCATATCCGATCTAGGTGTAATACCTAGTGCATCAGGTCCAATGAAAATCTTTTGTGACAATACTACAGCAATTGCCTTAGCGAAGGAATCCAGATTTCACAAGAAAACCAAAAACATCAAGACATGCTTCACCTCCATCTGTGATCAGGTCAAGGAGGGAGACATAGAGATTTGCAAAATACATATGGATTTGAATGTTGCAGACCCGTTGACTAAGCCTCTTCCACGAGCAAAACATGATCAGCACCAAGACTCCATGGGTGTTAGAATCATTACAATATAATCTAGATTATTGACTCTAGTGCAAATGGGAGACTGAAGGAAATATGCCCTAGAGGCAATAATAAAGTTGTTATTTATATTTCCTTATATCATGATAAATTTTTATTATTCATGCTAGAATTGTATTAACCAGAAACTTGATACATGTGTGAATATATAGATGGTTAAGTTTCCTGACATGTGTTGTCATTTGATGAATGTGATCACATCATTAGGAGAATGATGTGATGGACAAGACCCAGTCGTTAGCTTAGCATAATGATCGTTAAGTTTTATTGCTATTGCTTTCTTCACTCCCGAATACCGAAGGAATACCTTGTGTGCTATCAAACGTCACAACATAACTGGGTGATCATAAAGATGCTCTACATGTATCTCCGAAGGTGTTTGTTGGGTTGGCATAGCTCAAGATTAGGATTTGTCACTCCGAGTATCGGAGAGGTATCTCTGGGCCCTCTCAGTAATGCACATCATGATAAGCCATGCAAGCAATGTGACTAATGAGTTAGTTGCGGGACGATGCATTACAGAACGAGTAAAGAGACTTGTCGGTAACGAGATTGAACTAGGTATGAAGATACCGACGATTGAATCTCGGACAAGTAACATACTGATGACAAAGGGAATGACGTATATTGTCATTACGGTTTGACCGATAAAGATCTCCGTACAATATATAGGAACCAATATGACATCCTGGTTCCGCTGTTGGTTATTGATCGGAGATGTGTCTCGATCATGTCTACAAAGTTCTCTAACCCGTAGTGTTCGCACGCTTCACGTTCGATGACGATTTGTATTATCGGAGTTACGAGTTTTGGTGATGTAAGATTGTTCGGAGTCATGGATGAGATCAAGGAGATGATGAGGAGTCTCAAAATGGCCGAGAGGTAAAGATTGATATATTGGACGATGGTATTCGGACACCGGAATGGTTTCGGGGTGTTTCGGATATTTATCGGAGTACCGATGGGTTACTGGAACCCCTCGGGGAAAGTAATGGGCCTACATGGGCCATAGGGGAGACATAGGGCAGCCCACAAGGGGTGCCCCCCCATGGGCAGTCCAAATTAGACAAGGGGAGGGGGCGCGGCCCCCTTTACTTCCCCCTCTCCCTCTCCTTCCCCCTTTCCCCCTCCGTGAGAAGGAAGGGGGAAACCGACTAGGACTAGGAGTCCTAGTGGGTTTCAGCCCCACTTGGCGCGCCCCTAGGGATGGCCTCCTCCCCTCTCCTCCTTTATATATGGGGGCGGGAGGGCACCCAAAGCACATCAACTGTTCTCTTAGCCGTGTGCGGTGCCCCCCTCCATAGTTTACTCCTCCGGTCATATTGTCGTAGTGCTTAGGTGAAGCCCTGCACAGAGCACATCACCATCACTGTCACCACACCGTCGTGCTGAAGAAACTCTCCCTCAACACTTTGCTGGATCAAGAGTTCGAGGGACGTCATCGAGCTGAATGTGTGCAGAACTCAGAGGTATCGTACGTTCGGTGCTTGATCGGTTGGATCGCGAAGACGTTCGCTTACATCAACCGCGTGAAGCTAACGCTTCCTCTTTTGGTCTATGAGGATACGTGGACACACTCTCCCCCTATCATTGCTATGCATCTCCTAGATAGATCTTGCGTGATCGTATGATATTTTTTGAAATTGCATGCTACGCTCCCAACAAGGGTGCCGTCGCCGGAGAATAACATGGGGTGTGGGTGAATAGAGGGAAGCCCTAGCCAGCGGTGGGATTAGGGTGGGGCGGTGAAGCCTGTGCGGCAGCACTGCCACCCACGGGAGGCAGGAGCAGGCGGTCCCGCCGGTGCTGGTTTGGGCGGCTAGGGGAAGAAGATCAGAGATTGAAGAAGCAGCCCGGCTGTTGGATTAACATCCAACAGTCCAGCTGCTAGAATAATTGGTTGACTAAGTTGACAAAGCCCTGCGTACGCGTCAGCTTAGTAGGCCCACAAGTCAGCCCCCAAATCTGTCGGGTCCCAGCTGTCATCGGAAGGAATAGTTTTTTACGCATAATAAGAAGGCACTTCCTTTCGTGCGAAGATTTTACCGGTGGATTCCAGCTGTCAGCAGGAGCAATCAGTTTTTTCGTGTAATACAGAGGCACTTGCTTGTGTGGGTCCCTACTGTCAGCCTCTCCACTTACACCGATGGTTGTCGTTTGTTGACCATGTTGACCACGCCGCGCCGAGAGCACCAACGTGGTGGACGACGGCGAGGCCCAGGAAGGGAATGACCCGGAGCCGGCGAAGCCACAACAGTGGATGCCCACGCTGAGGGGAGTACGAGGGCTGACTGGTCGGTTGCGGGGTGAGGCTAATGTCGCCGAAAAATAACAGGAGGTGTGGGTGGTAGAGGGATGGCCTGGCCAGCGGTGGGAGTAGGGTGGGCCGGTGAGGCCTGCGCGGCAGCACAGCCAGCCACAGAAGGAGGGAGAAGGCAGTCCCGCCGGCGCTGGTTTGGTTGGCTGGAGCAGGAAGATCAGAGATTGAAGAAGCACAATGACGGTTGGATGGACATCCAACAGTCACGACTCTGTGTTGACTAAGTTGACAAAGCCTTGCATACGCGTCAAAAATAACTTAGGACGGCGTCATCGTCAACCTACTAGGCCCACAAGTTAGCGTCCAAATCTGTGGAAAACAACATACAACCCATTTGTCATTATTGTAATAATTTATAGCTCATTTGCTAATTCTTAAGGATATTTTGAAGCCCATATTCTTTTTGTTAGCATTACAGACCATATTCTGGCCACTGCTAAAAAAATCAACAAAATTTTGTATATTTCGGTGGGGTCAGAACTCTTTAATCACGAAATTTCGAGTCACATTACAAATAATTAGAAAAATAATATTATTTCAAATTAAAATAAAACGAAATTTTCTCGCAAAAAAACAATGAAATTTAAAATTTTGAACTCCTGAAAAAACGAATTTGAATCTAGTTGCCGGTTTTCTGTGTTTCTAAAATTTACGACCCATTTCTTACTACTTATAGCCCATTTTCTGGGGAACGAATACATCCCTCCTCGTCTTTAAAGATTTGCAGCCCAGAAGGGCTGAGAAAAGCAAGTAGGCCTAGGTTGGGTATTGTCCAAAAAATAGAACTGGACTAACCATTTTCAGAAAGAAAAAAGATATCAATTGGGCTCGTCATGCGCCTAAATAAAAGCCTGAGCTAACGGGTCACAACCCCCACACAATGCAGTTGATAGCCTGCTCCGTCTCTTAAACTTAATAACAACTGGACGATTTGTTGGGTCCCTGTTGTTACAATATTTCTCTCTTTAATAAAGGAAATGGCAAGCTATTTAACTTGTTTCAAAGAAAATACGACAATCACATCTGAGCTGAAAAGGGCAACAACATCTAACTCAAACTTACAAACGGTACAAAAGCCAAAGGACTCATTGTTCATCAAATTTAGACAAAACCCAGATCGAACATGGCAATAACATCTAACTCAAACACTGTTTTTGGCATTCACACAAAAATGGATCGGTATGATCCATAAAATCAACATCATGTGCAATTAGTTTTACTGGAACATGACCACAAGTTGTTGTAAATAGAAGTCGAGCACATTCAGAAACCCGTTTGTCCACCCGAAACTTCTTTTATTGTTGTTCAACATATCCATCCATGAGAAATTTCTTGTTGAAAAACTTAATCCTCATAGAAAATAGTAACCTCGCATTCAACGGGAAGAATATGACAAAGCTTATGTAACGACCCGACCTTAGACGGTCAAGTCTCTGTGCTTAAGTGTCATCCCTGGATCAGTATTCTGACACACACAGTACTCAAGGATTTATAACAGAGGTAAATCACATGTATAAAGTAACATAAATACTATTATCTCAATCCAAATAGCGGAAGTAACAAGGTTGTGGATTCCCACAACACCAACGGCAAAGTTGAGTGTAGAAATCATAACCCTAACATATCACTTACTCGTCATAAGAAGTCCTGCAACATGAGACGTTGCAGCCACAAAGGGTCAGTACATTGAATGTACTGGCAAATTCACACCATAGAGAATGATGAACAATGGCTATCACTACATGCATATATGACTGGTGGAAAAGCTCTATGGTTATAATGTTTTTGCGAAAAGTCAATTTTTCCCTACTGCAAAGTAATAAATTTTATTTAATTATCATGGTGGTTGTTAAACATTGAGAATGGATGACAACATTCTCAATCCCAATTAAGCATCATCATTAAAACCCAACAAAGTTAATTAAAGTAACGTCATGAGATCAACATGATAATCCAAGAACTAGATACTCAAGTTGTACATAACTGAGGACATGGCTAACCATGTTTAGTTTGTACACTCTGCAGAGGTTTGTGCACTTTTCCCCACAAGACTCGATCTCCTCCGTTGGATTTCTCGCACTACATGGTGTTTGAGAAACGGATGACCGAGACATAGTCTTTCAGAAGCGCTAGCACCTTACGATGGGTAGACCGTTACACCTACTTTCCCCTACATCTGCTAGTCTACCACTGTAAGAGTTCGCACGACTTAGTCAACTATGCTAGAGCCCATAGTAGCTTGTGGCTGCACACGGAAGTTTCTAGTATGAATAATCTCATGATCCCTTTGAGCCTGGGTGGCGGTCCATAAAAAACAGGCAATCCTGGAATACCCAGGTGCCTAAACAGGCAATCGCCGGAGTACCCAGGTGCCTCAATCCACCCAGATGTGTGTTAAACTTGCCACCTTAAGTAAACTATTAATGAACAATCTCACATCTGTCATGAATACTCTCAAACCCAATCCACGTCTACGAGCATAGCATGGCAATATAAGCATAATGTAATAGTAACTCCCAAGGTTTGAATGCAGGGCAATAGCTAGGTCCTACCTCATCAACTACTTCCCAATACCCACATGTTATCAATCCTACGCGTGCAATGTTTTGAGGGTGAAACTAATGCATAAAAACTGGGTATGAAAGGGATATGATCAAAGTGTGAACTTGCCTGCAATGTTGATGAAGATGATTCACACTCAAAATTCTTGATAGCTCTACTCGTCACACTCTGGTCAATCTATCGTAAGAAAGCAATAGTAACCACACATAAGCAATCACTCAAAAGATCAGAAAGATCGAAGAAGACGATTCGGAAAACATCAAACCCAAGCAAATAACTCTTGCAACTTAAAACAATTTCTAACAGTACCAAAATTATGTGAATTTGGCCTTATTAGAAAGCTTAGGTCAAGAGCTTTCATTTGCAAAAAGAATCAACTCAAACGGAGTTATAAAACTCAAGTTATGATCAAACGAAGTTGAATTCAAATCTGGTCTAAGTCAAACTTTAAAATTTTCAAAACATGTTTGAGTGGGATTAATGGATAGAGGGGATCATAACGAAGAAGAGGGCGTTGGTTTCGTTGAATTTGGACTAACGAGTAAAAAGATGTGGTCGTTTTAAGATTAGGGACTAAATTGTAAAAGAAACCATTACAAATAGGTCCCTGGACAGAAAATAAAAGAAAAAGAAGAAAACTATCGAGCGAACGCTCGCTACAGAATTCTAATGAAAATTGTTCGCAACGAACTCTAACTTACGAATCGTTCACTAATTAACCAGATCGAAAAAAACCGGCTTAAAATATAAAACCGAACTTAATAAAAATAAAAACGGATGGTTTTATCGGTTTTACCGGCTCGGTGCGGTTTTCCGACGAAAAACAGGGGCGGGCGGATCCGGCCGGCGGCGAACTCCGGCGCGGGCGTCGGGGCGGCGGCAACGTCCTGCGTTGCGGGGCGAGACGGCGGCGGCTTGCGCAGCGCGGGCGACGGCAGCGTGGCGTGAGGCAGCAGCGCTGCGGCGGTGGCGCGGCGACGGTGGAGCGGGCGCAGCAGGCGGCGGTGCTGGATCCGCGAGGGCGGCGGCGCGGCTTGCGGGGAAGAGGGGCCCGGGGTCCTCGCCTTTTAAAGGCGGAGGGGAGGCGGTGGCGTGGAGAAGGGGAAAGGGGGCGGCGGCAGGAGGCGATGTCCGGGAAGGACACGGCGAGCGGCTGCGGCTCGTGCTCGGTTGGGAGTCCGTCCCAAGGTCGGGGGCGAGGGCGCTGGGCTGGTGGGCCGCGGCCTGGCAACTGGGTCGGCCCAGTCTGGCGAAGGAAAGAAGTTTTTTAAAAAAATATTTTCCAGACAAACAAAAATAAATAACAAAATAAATAATTATACTATATAAGCATATAATATATCGAAATTTTCAGAAATAGAATATCTACAACATGAACATTTTTGTAAAGTCAAATAAAATCCAGAAAATTTCAAATAATTCAAAGAGTGCTTCTCCTCTAATAAAATCCAATAAAAATCATTTTAAAAATCCCAAAATGATTTCAAATTTATTTCTCTCCAATTTTCTGTTGTAGGGAATCATGTTACCCTAATTTCCATATATTTTATTTTTGGAGAAAAATAATTTGAATAAAACTCAAATAACCCAAATTGAAAAATAATTTCAAATGGATTTTAAATTTGAGTTCTTTGAAACTCCCAACTCATATTTCATATATTTGAAGAAGTCATTTTATCTTCTCTCGTGAAAATCATTGAGTTGCATAAAGTTTCATAATTGGAAATATTTTCAAATGAGATTCAAATATTTTCAACACCCCTTGTCATTGGAAGAAGTCATGTCATCTTCTCTCCAGGGTTTTGTATTTGAAAAGAATTTGGATTCACGGAGATAAAAATGCAAAAGGTGAAAGTTTGGGAAAGTCCTTTTATTAACTTTCAAAAAGTTTCGAATTTCACTCAATCAATCACACAACAACGAAACAATCAATCTATCTATCTATTTATTATAACATTCCAAAATTTAGAATTTTGGGATGTTACAAACCTACCACCCTTAAAATGAATCTCGTCCTCGAGATTCGGAGAGGCTAGAAAGAAATAGGTTAGGTTTGGGGTCTCCTCAAAATCAATTGATTGTCGCAGGATGGGGGGTGGGGTGCTACCGCCCTTAGAATCGTGGTTACGGTTCCATCAAAACTCATATACTTCATCCATATTGTTAATGGTGTCGGTCTTCTCAGATCTTCAGGATAATTCCTCCTCTGGCTCTTCCCGTAGTGGCATAACCTTTACCACAATTTTACCGTACTTTCATCCTGGTAAGGTTATTCAGAGATTGGGTCTTCTTAGCTGACGGGTCTGGCGTCAATACTAAACAACTATTGATATCTCATGGTGGTCAACAATTTATGGTTTCTCATGAAGGAAATGGGTCTGGTTGATCCTCACCGTATAACCTACGGTTGGCAAAAGCTGCCTTGTGCAAGGAAAAATTGCTATACCATTCTAAGGTTCAAACAAGGTTTAGATTGTCGTCACTCTACTATAGGTAAGTCACTCAGATTTACCATCCCATATAGCAAGGCGAATAATAAGAGTAAGTCGGTATGGTGATCAATCCATCCCGCACCCAAATCATTACCTTGTATACGGTTTAGCGAATCTCGCATTCTAACACTCGGTCATCCTCACAAACATTGCAGAATTTATCTTGTTAACGAACCAGGTTCGGATAAATCCATTGATTCTGCAAGCCAGACAAACATCTACCATTTATTCACAACACTCAGGTTTGCGGTGATCCTATAAGATCGTCTATCGACAAGGTATATCTTCTTACTGGTTTTTCCTTCAGCAAGAGTGTGCTTGCTTCTTGGCATGTCCTGGCGCCTGTGGGTTATGGCCCATCTCATCACTTGTAAACCTTGAACTCATCCTCGGGGCAACTGATCGATATTCTAACATCCAACTTCCAACTTCCTAGTATACTTAAAATCCATCCAGTTGTATTGTCTCCCTTCCTTCTATTAGCACCAAAGTAGGACATGATTACTCAGACTCATCATGGAATTTCCATTGATCCATATTTCCAACATCATACCTCCTTTATATCCAATAGTAATTCATCTCTTCATCCTCGTGGGATATCCCTCATACCGAGATAAAAACTTATACTTATGAAGTCCATATTCCTCTTCATGGAACATCATTATCCTTTCCAGGGTCAAACATCATTACAGGGGAATATTGGCCATCTCTGTATGGAACTTCTTCAACTGGGAAACATAAAACACATCATGAACGCATGACAGTCCTTCGGGTGACTCCAACTTTTTGGCCACTTCTCCCATACGCTCCAAAACTCGGTATGGTCTTACAAATCTCGGGGCTAACTTTCCCTTAACTCCAAATCGTGTAACTCCTCGCAGAGGGGAAACACGAAGACATGATCTGTCTCCAATTTCATAGACTACCTCCTTGCGTTTTTGAGTCTGCATAACTCTTCTGCCTGGACTGAGCTACCTTCAATTATCTCGAATCAACTTAACATTCTCTTCTGACTCCTTGATCACATTTGGTCCAAACAACTGATGGTCCCCAACTTCATCCCACATACTCTTGGGGTATCACACATATCTAGACAAAACTCGTATTCATTTTGTATGAAATCCACTCAGTTGAGTATCCTTATCTTTTCCAGGGGTCAACGGTTCTTACAGGGTACTACCACCCTTAAGATGCACAAATATTCCATATTTCTCATATCCTCAAAATGGCCAAAATTCTTCTTCATATAGTAACAACTCATAAAATCCATATCAGTACCAATGATGCTAACTTTATTCAGTCTCAAATGATTACAATCTCTCGCTTTTCCATTACATGTCTCAACTCATCACCTCAATATAAAAGAAAATGCTCTCACTTCTACTACTCCATTTCTTTTGTTGCAAACTCAACTCTCTAGGACAAGTTTCCTTCTCCTTGGGGCATTCTCTGGCAAAGTGCCCTGCTCCATTACAACTAAAACATATTACTTCTGACAAGTCTCGAGGTTTCCTTTTTGGGCAAAGGTTGAGGTAGTGCCCTGACTCCTTGCACTTGTAACAGGTGATATGACTCAGGTCCCTCCTGGGCTCCAATCGGTTTCTCTTCCTGGACTTTTCCATTCCAATCAGGGCTTCTATTTCCTGTGGGTCATACTCTACTTCCTCTATCGGGAATTCTACTAAATCCCCATTCAAACAATTCTGGGAGATGTGTCCTTCTTCTCCACATGAATAGCATGACTTCGTGCAGGGATTAATTGGTTCTTCTTTGGGTGTGTCCTCCACCTCTTCCTTCATCACCGGTTCTTCTAAAATTTCCATTACGGCTCCTTTCATCGCTTCTTTCTTCTGCTGGATGGTATTTTGTACCATGGGGTAAATGTGACACTGAGCAGGGTAGTGGGTAGTCCCTTCACACAAGAAACAAGTGATCTGCCTAGTTGGGCATTCTTCAATTGGGTGACTTCCTTCACAATTGGGGCATTCATCCTTGTGTTCTTTATGGTTGTGTCCTATTTCTCCACAAATCTTGCATGCACAAGTTTTCTTCATATCCTTTCCATAAGGCTTCAATTTCTGGGACACGAACTGAGACTTTAGCAAAGTCAACTTAAATTCTTTCCAAGTGGTTACTCCTTGCCATCCATTGATGGTTTGGTACATCCTCCACCAAGTAGCATCACCTCTTTCAAAGCACTGAAGAGCATGCTGGGTCATATCCTTTCTGACTATAGGGTTATTCTTCACGTGATCCTCCATGTTCTGAATCCATTGGTCCGTCTCCAATTGACTCATCGGTCCAGAAAATATAAGCTCATCTTCATTCATCCTCTGTTGGGTCCATGGGTTTGGGGTGAGATAAGAGAGATAGAGAGGGATACACAAAATACAAACAATAGTTTTGAAAAGATAGATTTTATTGTGGTTGTCGGAAAAACAACAAACTAATGATAGCTCACAATCGTCGCATCTAACATAGGTATATAATAGGGGTTTGGTCTTCTAAGGTCAATAAATCGTCAAAGTCGCCAAACTCTTCAAGTCTTGCTCATGTCTCCGGTGGCTTCTTCCGATTCGTGTTTGTCCTTCTCAAATTTTTTTGTCAGATCATCTCTGTTGACGCGAAGTCTCTCATGGAGTCCTTTAATATTCTGAAGTTGCGTTCCAAACTTCTGGGTTTCAACATCCTTGGTATGAACCACGGTCCTACTGTCCTTCAGTTCCTAACGAAAACTTTGATGTCTCAACCTTTTGCTCCTCTAGCTTGGCTACTCTCAGCTTCTGAGTCCTGAGTTCTTCATGAAACGCTTCCTTATCAAATACTGCTTCCTGCAGGTCCATCTTAACTTCTTGATGTAACACTCCAGAGCCTGGCGATACACCAGCTAAGGTTAAAACTTCATCTTGCTGATAGATACTCCATCAGCCTTCTACCATCCAATCCTTCCATGCATATGCATGCTTAACTCAGCACAGTGACAATAGCATAAGCGGGCGATGAAATCACGAATAACCGTGTTTCTGCTCTTGTCATTTCCATGAGCTATCAGCCCATAGTTGATATCTCCTGTCTTAGGGTTTTCTTGACAAAACTTTGAGTTTTTAATTAACTCTCCGTGTTCCGGTCTTTCTCCAACACACCTTGATCTCGGGTATTGACAGCTTCCTTTCTTCTAATGCATGGTAAAATCTTCTTCATTCCGAATGGTCTTAGTTGTCTGGTATCTTGTACTTCTTGGAATGGTCTCATCCGTCGAATCTTCGAGTGGTCCAAAGGGAAAAAGGGGTACGGTCTCACTTAAAGGGAATATTTGAATAAGCTCAGAAGAGAAGAGAGGTAAAAGATCTTTTTGAAAATTCAAGTTGTAGAGAAAAATCTTTCCTATGGGCTTGCTAGTTTCTAGGGTCACATCCTACAGTCAATATGTACTCTGATACCATCTTGTAGCGACCCGACCTCAGACGGTCAAGTCTCTGTGCTTAAGTGTCATCCCTGGATCGATATGCTGACACACACAGTACTCGAGGATTTATAACAGAGGTAAATCACATGTATAAAGTAACGTAAATAGTATTACCTCAATCCAAATAGCGGAAGTAACAAGGTTGTGGATTCCCATCAACAGCAACGGCAAAGTTGAGTGTAGAAATCATAACCCTAACATATCACTTACTCGTCGTAAGAAGTCCTGCAACATGAGACGTTGCAGCCACAAAGGGTCAGTACATTGAATGTACTAGCAAATTCACACCATAGAGAATGATGAACAATAATGGCTATCACTACATGCATATATGGCTAGTGGAAAAGCTCTATGGTTATAATGTTTTTGCGAAAAGCCAATTTTTCCCTACTGTAAAGGAATAAATTTTATTTAACTATCATGGTGGTTGTTAAACATTGAGAATGGATGACAGCATTCTCAATCCCAATTAAGCATCATCATTAAAACCCAACAAAATTAATTAAAGTAACGTGATGAGATCAACATGATAATCCAAGAACTATATACTCAAGATTGTCCATAACCGGGGAACGACTAACCATGATTAGTTTGTACACTCTGCAGAGGTTTGTGCACTTTTCCCCACAAGACTCGATCTCCTTCGTTGGATTTCTCCCACTAGATGGTGTTTGAGAAACGGATGACCGAGACATAGTCTTTCAGAAGCGCCAGCACCTTACGATGGGTAGACCGTTACACCTACTTTCCCCTACATCTGCTAGTCTACCACTGTAAGAGTTCGCACGACTTAGTCAACTATGCTAGAGCCCATAGTAGCTTGTGGCTGCACACGGAAGTTTTTAGTATGAATAATCTCATGATCCCTTTGAGCCTGAGTGGCGGTCCATAAAAAAATAGGCAATCCTGGAATACCCAGGTGCCTAAACAGGCAATCGCTGGAGTACCCACGTGCCTCAGTCCACCCAGATGTGTGTTAAAGTTGCCACCTTAAGTAAACCATTAATGAACAATCTCACATCTGTCATGAATACTCTCAAACCCAATCCACGTCTACGAGCATAGCATGGCAATATAAGCATAACGTAATAGTAACTCCCAAGGTTTGAATGCAGGGCAATAGGTTCCTACCTCATCAACTACTTCCCAATACCCACATGTTATCAATCCTACGCATGCAATGTTTTGAGGGTGAAACTAATGCATAAAAACTGGGTATGAAAGGGATATGATCAAAGTGTGAACTTGTCTGCAATGTTGATGAAGATGATTCACACTCAAAACTCTTGATAGCTCTACTCATCAAACTCCGGTCAATCTATCTTAAGCAAGCAATAGTAACCACACATAAGCAATCACTCAAAAGATCTAAAAGATCGAAGAAGACGATTCGGAAAACATCAAACCCAAGAAAATAACTCTTGCAACTTAAAACAATTTCTAACAGTACCCAAATTATGTGAATTTGGCCTTATCAGAAAGTTTAGGTCAAGAGCTTTCATTTGCAAAAAGAATCAACTCAAACGGAGTTATAAAACTCAAGTTATGATCAAACGAAGTTGAATTCAAATCTGGTCTAAGTCAAATTTTAAAATTTTCAAAACATGTTTGAGTTGGATAGAGGGGATCATAACGAAGAAGAGGGCGTTGGTTTCGTTAAATTTGGACTAACGAGTAAAAAGATGTGGTCGTTTTAAGATTAGGGACTAAACTATAAAAGAAACTACTACAAATAGGTCCCTGGACAGGAAATAAAAGAAAAACAAAAAAACTATCGAGCGAACGCTCGCTACAGAATGCTAATGAACGAAAACTGTTCGCTACAAACTCTAACTTACGAATCGTTCAGTAATTAACCAAATCGGGAAAAAACCGGCTTAAAATATAAAACCGAACTTAATAAAAATAAAACCGGATGGTTTTATCGGTTTTACCGGCTCGGGGCGGTTTTCCGACGAAAAACAGGGGCGGGCGGATCCGGCTGGCGGCGAACTCCGGCGCGGGCGTCGGGGCGGCGGCAGCGTCCTATGTTGCGGGGCGAGACGGCGGCGGCTTGCGCAGCGCGGGCGACGGCGGCGTGGCGCGAGGCAGCAGCGCTGCAGCGGCGGCGCGGCGACGGTGGAGCAGGCGCAGCAGGCGGCGGCGGTGCTGGATCCGCGAGGGTGGCGACGCGGCTTGCGTGGAAGAGGGGCCCGGGGTCCTCTCCTTTTAAAGGCGGAGGGGAGGCGGTGGCGTGGGGAAGGGGAAAGGGGGCGGTGGCAGGAGGCGGTGTCCGGGAAGGACACAACGAGCGGCGACGGCTCGTGCTCGGTCAGGAGACCGTCCAGAGGTCGGGGGCGAGGGCGCTGGGCTGGTGGGCCGTGGCCTGGCAACTGGCCCGGCCCGGTCCGGCGGAGGAAAGAAGTTTTTTAAAAAAAGATTTTCCACACAAACAAAAATAAATAATAATATTATATAAGCATATAATATATCAAAATTTTCAGAAAAAGAATATCTACAACGTGAACATTTTTGTAAAGTCAGATAAAATCCAGAAAATTTCAAATAATTCATAGAGTGCTTGTGCTCTAATAAAATCCAGTAAAAATCATTTTAAAAATCCCAAAATGATTTCAAATTTATTTCTCTCCAATTTTCTGTTGTAGGGAATCATGTTACCCTAATTTCCATATATTTATTTTTGGAGAAAAATAATTTGAATAAAACTCAAATAGCCCAAATTGAAAAATAATTTCAAATGGATTTTAAGTTTGAGTTCTTTGAAACTCCCAACTCATATTTCATATGTTTGAAGAAGTCATTTTATCTTCTCTCGTGAAAATCATTGAGTTGCATAAAGTTTCATAATTGGAAATATTTTCAAATGAGATTCAAATATTTTCAACACCCTTGTCATTTAAATAAATGGAAGAAGTCATGTCATCTTCTCTCCGGGGTTTTGTATTTGAAAAGAATTTGGATTCACGGAGATAAAAATGCAAAAGGTGAAAGTTTGGGAAAGTCCTTTTATTAACTTTCAAAAAGTTTCGAATTTCACTCAATCAATCACACAACAACCAAACAATCAATCTATCTATCTATTTATTATAACATTCCAAAATTTAGAATTTTGGAATTTTACAGCTTATGTTTGCCTGGTTGGATACATATCCTTCCATCGTTATTGTCCTCAAAAGAATGTCATGAGAACTGAGCTATTGGTTATATGTTTTTCTCCATGTGTTGGTGCCTAAGTAGACATGAAGATTGAAAATTGTTAAGGTCTAAACAAGAGTATGTCCAAAGAGCGACATCTGGACGGTTAATTCTAGTACAATATATACGGGCTTTCAATGTGCATGAAATCATCACCTTTATATACAAATTCTCCAGACATGGAAAGCATCGCAACAAGCCAATAATTGTGTTCAGATCATAGCTAAACATTTCGATATATAATATCTTGGTAGAATCTAGCACCATTGATAGGCTATCCATGGACGAACTCTTCATTGAGCATATAACATAATGTTAGTACCCAAAGTGTACTCCAAGATTATATAAAACTTATGCATACAAATGAAAAATGCAGCTTATGATTACAAATGTGTAGATGATAATATACGATACCTGAATAAGTGGGGAGCCAAACACAAACTTGTGATAATTAAATGGATCATGAATTACGCCCAAGGTCTTCAGTTTAGACGCAGAGACGACAGTTATTTGCAAAGGTATATAACAATAATGAAGGAGCAACTTTTGAAGTGAAGGAGCATCTTCGATGATGAGATGTTGTCCTTCAAAACAAATTCCAATGCTTTTAAGGTGAGGCGACTTTATTTGGAAACAACTGATAGTGATTTCTGTTCCCAAAACAATCAGCAAGCGCTTCAGGGTAGGGCAACTCGAGTGGATGATGTTGTGCAGTGAGGCCTCTGACAGATAAACCACCACAAGCGAAAGTTTTTTTAGCAGTGGGAGTCGAAACATTTGTACCAAATCATCTGATAGATGGCGCCAGGCGAAGGTGGTGGTGGTTAGCAAATGCAAATCATTGTATATTGTCAGTTATGCTTCTCTTCATATAATATACTACTATTTGGGGAAAGGCATCTGGCTGAGGTTTAATAAACTCTTCAAGTTTTGTTTGGTGAGATTGTCTTCAGCAAACAAGATTTCTATCGGTAGTTTAATGACGACCACTGACAAGGACTACCATGTTAGAGCTACTCTTTGGCGCCCATATTTCAGTATGCAGTCATCTAGGCAACAAAGGTAATGGCATTGGAATCATGTAGTTTCAGGTAGTGCATGGTTCTATTTAATTAGTTTTTGCCATAATTGGGTGTGGGTAATCTCTAAACTGAATTGAGTGAGCCAAATATATGCATCTAAACTGTAATATGTAGCTTTATGTGTTATGTCTTACGATTGAACTTGAAGATTGCCTTATGGGAGTAATTTTAGTTAGTAGATGTTCTAGGCTCCAATACGCACACATTATGTGGCATAAGCATGATAAGTTATATGCTTCGAAATGAAATCACCATCCACCCATTTTAGTTCTTCGTGAATATTTTGTCAACAAATCGGATCACCATTCACCCATTATGATAGTGTTGCCTTTAAGTTTTTTTGGTCAATATTTGCCCAGGACTCTATGCTAACCAATTCCAAAAACATGCCTCAAAAAATGTGAAGCGTGTACAAGTTAGTTGTACCCAAAGCTCATTTGGATGTTTGATATTTTTGGAATGGAATTATCTTTTTGGTATACACTACACTACTAGATAATTCATGTTGGATGTCATGGAATTTACATCACCATCTTTCTACTCTTGCTCTCTCCTAAAAGCTTGCAAAAAAGGCTCAATTGTATACAAAGAAAGGCAATGCTGATGGGGAAATGAAGTTTTAAGAGGTTCAACGAGCTTATGAGGTATTTGAATTTCTTTCAGATTGTGACGCTTAAATATAGAACTTCGAATATTACTGAACCACTAAGACAACATTTTTGCCTCTTCTCTATAGACTCTAAAGGATGAAGAAAAGATAACTCTCTATGATCATGTAAAAAATTAATTCTGTGAATATACACATGTCTACATTGCGTTGATGTAAATTAGTGGTTGTTTTTTTGTATCTTCATCAGTTATAGAGAATTAATTGCTTGAAACTTAAGATAACTAGAAAAATATACGATTTGACTAATTGTCTGGTTTTTGTTTCCCTATACTATTTGCCAGGGTCATCAACCTTTCTAAGAAAATAAGACCAACCGTTTAGAGTAAGCATGCTCCTTAGAATCTCATGAAATCTGCATTCATAACTTGGCCTGATTTTTATAGGTTGGCTCTCACCAGTATGAGAGAGATGCTGCTGGATGTGGTTTAGTTGGTAGATTCAAGGGCGATTTTGAAAATCCTTTTGAGGATATTTTCTTTGATGCTGCAAGTCGTGCTGGCGGAATGAAAGATGTATGTCAGCTGTTCTTAGTTAATAATGTTGTGCTGATTTTAGGTCTGAGTTTGGTGGCTTTGCTTCTCAAATCTCACACTTTTAGCATTATTATATATGTTTCTGACTAAATAGAAAAATGTGTATTGTCTGTAAAATCATTTCATCTTTGTAATTGTCAGTTTACGAAACTGCTTTGGGGTAAGCATCAGCATTTGTGTGTTAATCATTACGCGCTAGATATCAATCTTACTGTTCTTATCTTATATATGGTCAGTACTTTTACTATGCTCTCCTAAAGCACCAGGCAACCCTGTTAGTGTCATAAATGGTCTCTGTTATAAGCAGATAGTAATATTCCCATGTCCTTCTATTTCTATATTTCTATAAGCGGATGAACAAATCTCATGAATCTCTAATCTGACTTCTGCTATCTTTGTTTGTTGCATAGTTATTCCTGAGTATCTACAGAGAATTTGGCGGTGAAGGAATTTCTACATTTGTTTTTCAACTGTTACAGTTGCGCTCTTTGAATTGCAATTGCATGTAATCCTTTATTTCGCAGGTTAAGCTTGAGATATCAATATTGAAAGCAGTAAGATATAGGTGGCACTACTTTCTTTTTCTCTATTCATTCTCATAGAGGCAAAGATATTTCAACTTTCTTTATTCTATATATGTGTTTGCCATACATAATTCTCAACCATGTAAGTATCTTTGCTTGCCATTGGTTTCACGTATTCCCCCCTTTTGCTTTTACAATGCAAAATGCAGAGTGATTTTCTATAGAAAGGGAAAAGAATTTGAGTATGTGAGGCTGTTCAAATGCACGTGACCTCCCCTATTTGTTACTCCCTCGGTCCCACAATATAAGAACGTTTTTCAAGCTATATGTTAGCTTGAAAAACGTTCTTATATTGTTGGACGGAGGGAGTATTTTGCGACTTTGCTTAGCATGTTCGGGTGTCTTTGCCGACCTGATGAGGGTTCATCTTCTTTGATTCTGGTGCCGCCATTGGATTGGCCTCCCTAGCTGAACTATCGACCGGTGTTGTATGTTTTGCTTACATTTCAGGTCCACTCTCTGATCTGAGGTGTATCGGTCGGGACTCATGAGGGTATTAACACACTTCTGCAGGAAGTCAGCTGAATTTGTCACTACACTTCGCCCCCGCTGATGCATAATTACTACAAATTGATACAAACCTTCATGTATCCAAGATAGCAAAATTGGCACAACAAAGGAAGTGCAAAAGCTAGGGGCAGAAATGGAACAAGACTGATACAAACCTTTAGGATTTGTTTATCCCGTTGCAACGCACGGGTACATTACTAGTATAAACTATATATGGATGTACGTAGACATATTTTAAAGTGTAGATTCACGTTTTGTATGTAGTTCATATTAAAATCTCCAATGGAATCTACCCTGAATTCCGTGCGTAGTGCAGCACGTACGTAATTAGTATGCATAATGCAAGCAGTGGAATCTACCCAGCTCTCCAGCTCTCCAGTGGAATCTACCCTGAATTCCGTGCGTAGTGCAGCACGTACGTAATTAGTATGCATAATGCAAGCAGCTGGCTGATGGGAATCACAGTTCATAGCCTATACCGACTTGCCCCATTCGTCCTCCCATTAATCAACTTACTCCAATTCACCTATTAATACTCTGCATAGCAGCAGCAACGCACCATTGGCAAGCAACCCCGCAGTTGAGTTAGCACACAATGCTTGCGACGATGACATCCCGCGTTCTGCTGCTTGTTGGCGTCGTCCTGACGGCGCACAAGTTCTTGTGCACGGCGTACGACGGCGGCGATGGGTTTAGCGTGGAGTTCATCCACCGTGACTCCGTCAAGTCGCCGTACCGTGACCCGTCGCTCACCGCGCCCGCCCGCGTGCTCGAGGCCGCGCGCCGCTCCACATCGCGCGCCGCTGCGCTCTCGCGCTCCTACGCCCGCGCCGACGCATCATCAGCCGACGGCGCCGTGTCCGAGCTCACCTCCAGGCCATTCGAGTACATGATGGCCGTGAACGTGGGCACGCCGCCCACCCGCATGCTCGCCATCGCCGACACCGGCAGCGACCTCATCTGGCTCAACTGCAGCAACGGAGCTGGCGCTCCTGGTCTGGAGGCCGCCCGTCACGCCCGCGCGCCCGCTCCCGCTCCAGCCCCCGCGCCGCCGCCGGGCGTCCAGTTCAACTCCGCCAATTCGACGACGTTCGGTCTCGTGAGCTGCGGCTCCGGCGCATGCCGCGCGCTCCCCGAAGCCTCCTGCGCCGACTCCAAGTGCGGGTATCTCTACTCCTATGGCGACGGCTCCCAGTCGACGAGCGGCCTCCTCTCCACAGAGACTTTCACCTTCGCCGACGACCAAGGCACCCGCGGCGATCGGGCGATGCGCGTGGCCAACGTCAACTTCGGCTGCTCCACGACCATGATCGGCTCGTTCATCGGGGACGGCCTCGTCGGACTCGGCCGCGGCGACCTCTCCCTCGTCAATCAGTTAGGCGCAGATACATCGCTCGGCCGGAGGTTCTCCTACTGCCTCGTGCCCTACTCCATCAACGCCTCCTCCGTGCTCAACTTTGGTCCCCGCGCCGCCGTGACGGAGCCCGGCGCGGCGACGACGCCGCTGATCTCATCCGAAGTGAAGACCTACTACACCGTCGACCTCCGGTCCGTCAAGATCGGGAACAAGACCTTCGCGGCGCCGCAGCAGTACCCCGTCATCGTCGACTCCGGCTCGACGCTGACGTACCTTGCGAACGAGCTTGTGGACCCATTGGTGAAAGAGCTAACCCGGAGGGTCAAGCTCCCGCCGGCGAAGTCGCCGGAAGAGCTCCTGCCACTGTGCTTCGACGTGAGCGGTGTAGGAGAGGGGCAGGTTGCGGCGATGATCCCTGACGTCACGCTGGAACTGGGCGGGGGCGCGGCGGTCACGGTCAAGTCCGAGAACACGTTCGTAGTTTTGCACGAGGATACCCTGTGCTTGGCAGTGGTGGCCCTGCAGTTTCCTCCTGTGTCCATCATCGGGAATATTGCGCAGCAGAACATGCACGTTGGGTACGACCTCGACAAGGGCACCGTGACCTTCGCCCCAGCAGACTGCGCCAGGTCCTCCGCATCTGTGTTATCTGATCAACATTAGAAGTGTTTACCGTTTTAGACGAGGGGAGATTTATTTGCTTGCGATCGAATGCATCTGCAAGATACAAAACGTTACGAGAAATGAGATTCTATCGTGCATCCACGGGAATTTACCCTTGATGGTTACTTTGAGAATCATGCTACCTTTTTTTCTTGTTGAATTTTTTTCAAAATGTTACATCAGATTTTTCTCTTGTTTCAAAGTGAATCATAATATTTCATCGTGTATCATCAAAACATTATGAATATCACACAGCAGAACATACATCATGTATCATTTCTTATATTGCATTTTTTGTCAATATAAACAATGAAACATGATGTACACGTTGAAATAAGAAAAGAAACAAAACACTATAAAACAAAATAAATTTTTAGTAACAAGTAAAGAAATAGCATGAATCTCAAAAGCAATCAAGGACGATCCATACACAGGAGATATAGAAAAAGCACTCTTGAAACATTATTCTCTTCCTAAAACGGTAAAAAAAATGGAGATCCAACATGCCCAGTCAAATCTTGCTCCCTTAAGGGTGTGTTTGGTAGTTGTTATCGTGTCCTAGCATAGTTGTTTCTTTTTTATACATGTTTAATGTAGACATACTGAGTACATGCATCTACAGTTGTTTAATAGTCGTGTATGTGTTAAGATATGCTTGGGTGAGACTATGTTTGGTAGCATGTGTGTGAGACATAGCTCGTTGCTAATTTTCAGCGGCACAAGTGTTGCTTTTCATTCTATAAAATAAGCATGAAGAACCAATGATGCTAACTCGTGAATACTTAGAACAAAAATCAACATCCATGTGGCAAATGTTCATCAGTTAACAAGAACACTAGACAATTCCATATTAATCCATTTACATTGGAAGACATCATTGCTATTGGGACTATAACACTAGTAGAAAACAGGGCTTTGTTTCGGGCCTGGCCAGCCCATTAGTCCCGGTTCAATCACGAACCGGGACTCATGGGGGAATTCGTCCCGGTTCGTGAGCCCAGGGGGCCGGCCGGGGCCTCGTGGGCATTGGTCCCGGTTCGTATGGACCCAATTGTCCCGGTTCTAGGCACGAACCGGGACCAATGGTCCTCGCTCCTGGCCCACAACCATTGGTCCCGGTTCGTGGCTCGAACCGGGACAAAGGCTGGGCTTTCGTCCCGGTTGCAGCCACGAACCGGGACAAATGAGTTGCCTATATATACCCCATCACCACAGCAGAGCACTCCACAGGGCTCTGTTTTTTCTGGCCGGCGAGGGGAGGGCATTTGGGTGCTCTAGCTCACCTCCTATGCACATGAGATGTTCGATGAAATGTCCGAGTCACACTAGTTAATCTTTCTCCTCTCGAAACTCGACCTCCGAGCTCCATTTTCCCCGAGATTTGTCTAGGTTTAGTGGTCCTTCACGTCCCGTCCCCGTCTTCATCGCCATCGATCACCCGCGCCGATCTCGTCGCCGGCACCACCGTGGTGAGCCTCTTGTTTTTATCTTCTTTCTGAAAGAAACAAATTCTTACTTCAGATAGATACTTGTCTAATTTTCTTACTTTTACTATTCCTTGTTATTATATAGTGCGATGGTTTTGGTATCCGCCCCCGTTGGCCCTCGTCCTGTCTATGATTCGGATGTGGTATATATTATCTTTTTATAATTATTTGGTTCATTTATTGTTTATGACAATTATGCCGACCAACGTGACATAGATTTTATTTATCTAGGAGGTGGTTGAATTGGAAATTCCAACCGACCCTCTTGTCGAGAGGTTAAATTTAGTTGAAGAAGAAACCAATTACTTGAAGGAAAAAATAAAAAAAATTAAGGAGGAGAAGATGATATTGGAGTTGCATGTTGCGGATGTCGTTGATGATCACACGATCAAGATGGATGCAATGCGGTTGAAGATTAGAAAGATTAGAAAATATGCCATTCATACCGAGGCTTGGTATCATTATGCCGTTGGATCAATTGTTACCTTGGTTGTGATTATGATCGCATTTGTTGTTGCGTTGAAAGGTTTTACATAGTTTCAATGTATTGTTTAACTAGATGCTCTGGAGAGCTATATGTTGTTCAATTCGAACTATGTATGTACTTTGGTTTTAATGTGATGATGAACTACTATTGATTTGGTCACTTATCTATCCATGTGAACCTGTAATGGTTTTTGACACACATAATTACATATAATGCACGCAGATGAACCGGCAATGGATGTACGGTGACAGACACACGTAATTATGTTTCTCAAAGTGGCTGAGGTTAACCCTCTCAACTTTTTAGCACATGCTATGTGGGTGAAATGATGATGCCATGCCAACTTTCAACCTTATCAGAGATCTTTTGAAATGCTTTTGAATTTCAGGGTCTGATAGCTCAAAAAATCAGTAAATGCATGAAAAATAACAAATAAATTCAGAAAGGGTTGAAAATTGATGATGTGGCTTTGAATGGTGCATTTTGAACACACAAAAAGTCTGGAGTTCAAATAAGTTTAAAAAAATAAAATCCCTTTGTAATAGAATAGTTTCCGTATGAAACTCTGATACTTCGAAAGAGATTGTCCATTTTGTACACGAAGTGCATATAGTTTTTTGCCGTAACCCTCTAAACTTTTAGCACATGCTATGTGGGCGAAATGATGATACCATGCCAACTTTCAACCTTTCCAGAGTTCATTTGAAATGCTTTTGAATTTCAGGGTCTTATAGCTAAAAAATCACTAAATGCATGAAAAATAACAAATGAATTCAGAAAGGTCTGAATATTGATGATGTGGCTTTGAATGGTGCATTTTGAACACACAAAAAGTCTCGAGTTCAAATAAGTTAAAAAAATGAAATCCCTTTGTAACAGATGAGTTTCCGTATGAAACCCTGATACTTCGAAAGAGATTGTCCAATTTGCACACGAAGTGCGTCTAGTTTTTGCCGTAACCCTCTCAACTTTTTAGCACATGCTATGTGGGTGAAATGATGATACCATGCCAACTTTAAACCTTTTCAGAGGTCATTTGAAATGCTTTTGAATTTCAGGGTCTTATAGCTCAAAAAAATCAGTAAATGCATGAAAAATAACAAATGAAGTCAGAAAGGGTTGAAAATTGATGATGCGGCTTTGAATGGTGCATTTTGAACACACAAAAAGTCTGGAGTTCAAATAAGTTTAAAAAATGAAATCCCTTCGTAACAGATGAGTTTATGTATGAAACCCTGATACTTCGAAATAGATTGTCCATTTTGTACATGAAGTGCATCTACTTTTTGCCGTAACCCTCTCAACTCTTTAGCACATGCTATGTGGGTCAAATGATGATACCATGCAAACTTTCAACCTTACCAGAGTTCATTTGAAATGCTTTTGAATTTCAGGGTCTTATAGCTAAAAAATCAATAAATGCACGAAAAATAACAAACGAATTCAGAAAGGTTTGAAAATTGATGATGTGGCTTTGAATGGTGCATTTTGAACACACAAAAAGTCTGGAGTTCAAATAAGTTAAAAAAATGTAATCCCTTTGTAGCAGATGAGTTTCCGTATGAAACCCTGATACTTTGAAAAAGATTGTCCATTTTGTACACGAAGTGCATCTAGTTTTTGCCGTAACCCTCTCAATTTTTTAGCACATGCTATGTGGGTGAAATGATGATACCATGCCAACTTTCAACTTTATGAGAGTTCATTTGAAATGCTTTTGAATTTCAGGGTCTTATAGCTCAAAAATATCAGTAAATGCACGAAAAATAACAAATGAAGTCACGAAGGGTTGAAAATTGATGATGTGGCTTTGAATGGTGCATTTTGAACACACAAAAAGTCTGGAGTTCAAATAAGTTTAAAAAAATAAAATCCCTTTGTAATAGAATAGTTTCCGTATGAAACTCTGATACTTCGAAAGAGATTGTCCATTTTGTACACGAAGTGCATATAGTTTTTTGTCGTAACCCTCTAAACTTTTAGCACATGCTATGTGGGCGAAATGATGATACCATGCCAACTTTCAACCTTTCCAGAGTTCATTTGAAATGCTTTTGAATTTCAGGGACTTATAGCTAAAAAATCACTAAATGCATGAAAAATAACAAATGAATTCAGAAAAGTTTGAATATTGATGATGTGGCTTTGAATGGTGCATTTTGAACACACAAAAAGTCTCGAGTTCAAATAAGTTAAAAAAATGAAATCCCTTTGTAATAGATGAGTTTCCGTATGAAACCCTGATACTTCGAAAGAGATTGTCCAATTTGCACACGAAGTGCGTCTAGTTTTTGCCGTAACCCTCTCAACTTTTTAGCACATGCTATGTGGGTGAAATGATGATACCATGCCAACTTTAAACCTTTTCAGAGGTCATTTGAAATGCTTTTGAATTTCAGGGTCTTATAGCTCAAAAAAATCAGTAAATGCATGAAAAATAACAAATGAAGTCAGAAAGGGTTGAAAATTGATGATGTGGCTTTGAATGGTGCATTTTGAACACACAAAAAGTCGTTCAAATAAGTTTAAAAAATGAAATCCTTCGTAACAGATGAGTTTATGTATGAAACCCTGATACTTCGAAATAGATTGTCCATTTTGTACATGAAGTGCATCTACTTTTTGCCGTAACCCTCTCAACTCTTTAGCACATGCTATGTGGGTCAAATGATGATACCATGCCAACTTTCAACCTTACCAGAGTTCATTTGAAATGCTTTTGAATTTCAGGGTCTTATAGCTAAAAAATCAATAAATGCACGAAAAATAACAAATGAATTCAGAAAGGTTTGAAAATTGATGATGTGGCTTTGAATGGTGCATTTTGAACACACAAAAAGTCTGGAGATCAAATAAGTTAAAAAATGCAATCCCTTTGTAGCAGATGAGTTTCCGTATGAAACCCTGATACTTTGAAAAAGATTGTCCATTTTGTACATGAAGTGCATCTAGTTTTTGCCGTAACCCTCTCAATTTTTTAGCACATGCTATGTGGGTGAAATGATGATACCATGCCAACTTTCAACTTTATGAGAGTTCATTTGAAATGCTTTTGAATTTCAGGGTCTTATAGCTCAAAAATATCAGTAAATGCACGAAAAATAACAAATGAAGTCACGAAGGGTTGAAAATTGATGATGTGGCTTTGAATGGTGCATTTTGAACACACAAAAAGTCTGGAGTTCAAGTAAGTTTTAGAAAATGAAATCCCTTTGTAACAGATGAGTTTCTGTATGAAACACTGATACTTCGAAAGAGATTGTCCATTTTGTACACGAAGTGCATCTAGTTTTTGCCGTAACCCTCTCAACTTTTTAGCACATGATATGTGGGTGAAATGATGATACCATGCCAACTATCAACCTTTTCAGAGTTTATTTGAAATGCTTTTGAATTTTAGTGTCTTATAGCTCAAAAAAATCAGTAAATGCATGAAAAATAACAAATGAAGTCAAAAAGGGTTGAAAATTAATGATGTGGATTTGAATGGTGCATTTTGAACACACAAAAAGTGTGGAGTTCAAATAAGTTAAAAAAATGAAATCCCTTTGTAACAGATAAGTTTCTGTATGATACCCTGATACTTCGAAAGAGATTGTGCATTTTGTACACGAAGTACATCTAGTTTTTGTCGTAACCCTCTCCACTTTTTAGCACATGATATGTGGGTGAAATGATGATACCATGTGAACTTTCAACCTTATCAGAGTTCATTTGAAATGCTTTTGAATTTTAGGGTCTTATAGCTTAAAAATATCAATAAATGCATGAAAAATAACAAATGAAGTCAGGAAGTGTTGAAAATTGATGGTGTGGCTTTGAATGGTGCATTTTGAACACACAAAAAGTGTGGAGTTCAAATACGTTATAAAAAAATGAAATCCCTTTGTAACAGATGAGTTTCCGTATGAAACGCTGATACTTCGAAAGAGATTGTCCATTTTGGACACGAAGTGCATCTAGTTTTTGCCGTAACCGTCTCAACTTTTTAGCAGATGCTATGTGGGTGAAATGATGATACCATGCCAACTTTCAACCTTTTCAGAGTTCTTTTGAAATGCTTTTGAATTTCAGGCTCTTATAGCTAAAAAATCAGTAAATGCATGAAAAATAACAAATGAAGTCAGAAAGTGTTGAAAATTGACGATGTGTCTTTGAATGGTGCATTTTGAACACACCAAAAGTCTGGAGTTTGAATAAGTTCAAAAAAATGAAATCCCTTTGTAACAGATGAGTTTCCGTATGAAACGCTGATACTTCGAAAAAGATTGTCCATTTTGTACATGAAGTGCATCTAGTTTTTGTTTTAGCACATGCTATGTGGGTGAAATGATGATACCATGCCAACTTTCAACCTTTTCAGAGTTCATTTGAAATGCTTTTGAATTTCAGGCTCTTATAGCTAAAAAATCAGTAAATGCATGAAAAATAACAAATGAAGTCAGAAAGTGTTGAAAATTGATGATGTGGCTTTGAATGGTGCCTTTTGAACACACCAAAAGTCTGGAGTTCAAATAAGTTTTAAAAGATGAAATCCCTTTGAAACAGATGAGTTTCCGTATGAAACCCTGATACTTCGAAAGAGATTGTCCATTTTGTACACGAAGTGCATCTAGTTTTTGCCGTAACCCACTCAACTTTTTAGCACATGCTATGTGGGTGAAATGATGATACCATGCCAACTTTCAACCTTTTCGGAGTTCATTTGAAATGCTTTTGAATTTCAGGCTCTTATAGCTCAAAAATATCAGTAAATGCATGAAAAATAACAAATGAAGTCGGAAAGGGTTGAAAATTGATGATGTGGCTTTGAATGTTGCATTTTGAACACACAAAAAGTGTGGAGTTCAAATAAGTTTTAAAAAATGAAATCCCTTTGTAACAGATGAGTTTCCGTATGAAACGCTGATACTTCGAAAGTGATTGTCCATTTTGTACACGAAGTGCATCTAGTTTCTGCCGTAACCCTCTCAACTTTTTAGCACATGCTATGTGGGTGAAATGATGATACCATGCCAACTTTCAACCTTTTCAGAGTTCATTTGTAATGCTTTTGAATTTCAGGCTCTTATAGCTAAAAAATTAGTAAATGCATGAAAAATAACAAATGAAGTCAGAAAATGTTGAAAATTGATGATGTGGCTTTGAATGGTGCCTTTTGAACACACCAAAAGTCTGGAGTTCAAATAAGTTTTAAAAGATGAAATCCCTTTGAAACAGATGACTTTCCGTATGAAACCCTGATACTTCGAAAAAGATTGTCCATTTTGTACACGAAGTGCATCTAGTTTTTGCCGTAACCCTCTCAACTTTTTAGCACATGCTATGTGGGTGAAATGATGATACCATGCCAACTTTCATCCTTATCAGAGTTCATTTGAAATGCTTTTGAATTTTAGGGTCTTATAGCTCAAAAATATCAATAAATGCATGAAAAATAACAAATGAAGTTAGAAAGTGTTGAAAATTGATGATGTGGCTTTGAATGGTGCATTTTGAACACACCAAAAGTCTGGAGTTCAAATAAGTTTAAAAAAAATGAAATTCCTTGGTAATAGATGAGTTCCCATATGAAACCCTGATACTTCGAAAGAGATTGTCCATTTTGTACTCGAAGTGCATCTAGTTTTTGCCGTAACCCTCTCAACTTTTTAGCACATGCTATGTGGGTGAAATGATGATACCATGCCAACTTTCAACCTTATCAGAGTTCATTTGAAATGCTTTTGAATTTCAGGGTCTTATAGCTCAAAAAAATTAGTAAATGCGTGAAAATAACAAATGAAGTCAAAAAGGGTTGAAAATTGATGATGTGTCTTTGAATGGTGCATTTTGAACACACAAAAAGTGTGGATTTCAAATAAGTTTAAAAAATGAAATCCCTTTGTAACAGATGAGTTTCCGTATGAAACCCTGATCAACTAAAAAGCCACATCATTTAGCACAAAAATAATCAATTAAAATATTCTGTTATGATCAACTAAAACAAAACTATAATATTCTTTAATAGCAAAAAGAAAATCAACTAAAAACTTCTATAAAACTCTAATAGCAAAAGTAATCAACCAAAAAGCTTTTATAAAACCTCTAGTATGATAAGTATTTTCTGTTCAAAACATGAAAAGGAGAAAGAAACAAAATAAAATTATTAATTAAGTAGTAACAAAATAAAATAAAATAAATTTAATAAAACAAATAAATTGAAATAAAATAAAATAAAATAAAATAAACTTTGATAAAATCAATAAGTAGAAACAAAATAAACTTTAATAAAGTAAAATAAATAAACTGTAATAAAATAATTAAAAATAAATCAACAAAGAAAACAAAAATAATAATAAAAGTGCCACCTAATGGGGCGGCGTGAGTATGATTAGAAACCCATCCATGGGCCAGGATTCAGGCCCGCGGGAGGCCCAGTAGGCCCACAAGCACATAGTGACAGATTAGGCTCGAAAGCCTGCAGCTGAGAGGAGCTCGAGAGGCACTAGTAGAAAAGGGGGCAATGGTCCAGGGTGGGTTAGCCCATTAGTCCCGGTTCAATCTAGAACCGGGACCAATGGTGGCATTGGACCCGGTTCGTGAGCCCAGGGGGCCGGCCGGGCCACGTGGGCCATTGGTCCCGGTTCGTCTGGACCTTTTGGTCCCGGTTGGTGGGACGAACCGGGACTAATGTGCCTGGTTCCTGGCCCACCACCATTGGTCCCGGTCCGTGGCACGAACCGGGACTAAAGGGTTGGTCCTTGTCGCGGCCAGAGTTTAGTCCCACCTCGCCTACCGAAGAGGAATCGGACCGGTTTATAAGCCCCTCCCTCTCTACCCTTTTGAGCTCCTCTGAAAATGAAAATAGATGCCCTTATACAGGGAATTTAACCTAAATTCATACGAATTTCTTTGAAATTTGTTATGAATTTAGTTTGAATTTTCTCTATAAGCGCATCTATGCTCATTTCTGAGTAGTTTTTTATATAGTTTTTTCCTTTCTTCTATATTTATTTTTTTATTTTTATTTATGAGTTGTAATAAGTCATTAAAAATAAGCATCTATGCTCATTTTTTATTAAAGTTAATCATAAGTATTTAGTTCTAAGTAGAAATAAAAAAATTAAATAGCTAGTTTTTTATATAGTTTTTTTCCTTTCTTCTATATTTATTTTTTTCTTTTTATTTATGAGTTGTAATAAGTCATTAAAAATAAGCATCTATGCTCATTTTTTATTAAAGTTAATCATAAGTATTTAGTTCTAAGTAGAAATGAAAAAATAAATAGCAAAAAACTATTCTAATTTTAACTATTCTAATTTGAAAACTAATGGCACTAACAGAAAGTTTTTAATTTTTGTGACCTAAAAGAAAAAACGAATCACTAAAAAATATAAGTATTTAGTTCTAAGTAGAAATGAAAAAATAATGGCACTAGTAAAGTTAATCACAAACTATAGATTCACACAAATTTCTAAGAATTCTAATTTTAACTATTCTAATTTGAAAACTAATGGCACTAACAGAAAGTTTATAATTTTTGTGACCTAATAGAAAAAAGAAATCACTAAAAAACTATAAGTATTTAGTTCTAAGTAGAAATGAAAAAATAGTGGCACTAGTAAAGTTAATCAGAAACTATAGATTCACACAAATTTCAAAGAATTCTAATTTTAACTATTCTAATTTGAAAACTAATGGCAGTAACAGAAATTTTTTAATTTTTGTGACCTAAAAGAAAAAACAAATCACTAAAAAACTATAAGTATTTAGTTCTAAGTAGAAATGAAAAAAATAATGGCACTAGTAAAGTTAATCACAAACTATAGATTCACACAAATTTCAAAGAATTCTAATTTTAACTATTCTAATTTGAAAACTAATGGCACTAACAGAAAGTTTATAATTCTTGTGACCTAAAAGAAAAAAGAAATCACTAAAAAACTATAAATATTTAGTTCTAAGTAGAAATGAAAAAATAGTGGCACTAGTAAAGTTAATCACAAACTATAGATTCACACAAATTTCAAAGAATTCTAATTTTAACTATTCTAATTTGAAAACTAATGGCACTAACAGAAAGTTTATAATTTTTGTGACCTAAAAGAAAAAAGAAATCACTAAAAGACTATAAGTATTTAGTTCTAAGTAGAAATGAAAAAATAGTGGCACTAGTAAAGTTAATCACAAACTATAGATTCACACAAATTTCAAAGAATTCTAATTTTAACTATTCTAATTTGAAAACTAATGTCACTAACAGAAATTTTATAATTTTTGTGACCTAAAAGAAAAAAGAAATCACTAAAAAACTGTAAGTATTTAGTTCTAAGTAGAACCGAAAAAAATAAATAGCAAAAATGAAAAAAATGCCACCTACTGGGCCACCACGGCCTGAATACGACTAGAAACCCTACCATGGGCCAGGATTCAGGCCCGCAGGAGGCCCAGTAGGCCCACAGGCACATAGTGACAGATTAGGCCCGAAAGCCTGCAGTTGAGAGGAGCTCAAGAGGGTGGGCGCAGCAGCACTTATAAACCACTCCAGAGCCCTCTCAACTATGGAGGTGGGACTAAACTTTTGGGCGCGGGGCAGCAGAAGGCCTTTCGTCCCGGTTGGTGGGATGAACCGGGACCAAAGGGGGCATTGGTCCCGGTTCGTGACACAAACCGGGACTACTGCCCCCCTTTGGTCCCGGTTCATCCCACCAACCGGGACCAAAGGCCGCCGCTTCCCGCCCTTTGGGCTGCTGAAAAGAGGCCTTTGGTCCCGGTTGGTGGCACCAACCGGGACTAAAGTGGGGCATTAGTCCTGGTTTGTGCCACGAACCGGGACCAATTCTCTGCCTATATAAGCAGCACTCGTGAAATTTTGGTTCAGTTCGTTCTTCCCCGCCCGCCCGACGCCGCCCCGTCCGCCGTATCCGCCTCGTCGTCGCCCCGCGCCGCCCTGTCGTCGCTGTCGTCGCCTCGCGCCGCCCCGTCGTCGCCCCGCGCCGCCCCGATCGACGCCGTCGCCGCCTCACGCCCCGCGCCGCCCCGATCGACGCCGTCGCCGCCTCACGCCCCACGCCGCCCCGATCGACGCCGTCGCCGCCTCCCGCCCCGTGATGCCGCCCCGACCCGCGCGCCCCACCCCTGCCCCGCGCCGCACCTCGTCGTCGCCGTCCCCGTCGCCGTCCCCGACACCGTCGCCGTGAGATTTAATTTGTTAATTGATGTTACTAGTAGTTAATTAATTGAGTTAGATTTTGTTAGATTTTTTTGTAGTTCATAGATTTTTTGTTAGATGTGTAGTTCATAGATTTTTCTGTTAGATTTTTTTTCATATTGTGTAATTAATTTGTTCATAGTATTTTCTTTGTCAATTTATTGTGTATGTATAGGAAAATTGTGAATGATATGTCATTTATGAATATGTTCATATTTAGAATAGAGGAAAAAGGAAAAAATAAGAAGAGAAAGTGTTTAATACAATTAGTTTGAAAAATAATAGAACTATAGTTAAACTAGTTTATTTTTAGTAAGTCGTACTATTTTATTTTATTTATAGTAAGTGCTTCATATATAGTAGTTGAACTAGCTAGTTGATTTAATAAACTACTTTATTTAACTATTCATAGTAAGTAGCGTGATTACTAATATTGATCTATTTATAGTAACTAGTTTATTTTTTTGTTCCTACATTTTTAGCAAGTTGATTTAATAGTTAAACTAACTAGAACTATAGTTAAACTAGTTGATTTAATAGTTGAACTAACTACATTTTTAGCAAATTTATTTATAGTAAGTGCTTCATATATAGTTGAACTAACTATAACTATAGTTAAACTAGTTGATTTAATAAAACTGGTTTATTTTTAGCAAGAAAATTAATAGAACTAGTTTATTTTTTTAGTTAAAGCAATTATTCCCGCATCGACGTGGACGATGCCTATCCCGCATCCTCGTCATCGAGTCGGGGGCGGACGACACCTACTTGACCAGATGGGCCATGTCCGGGACTGGGCTCCGCCGGGGTGGTACTGGGAGGCGCTACCTTCCGGGGGGCGTAGCTTGGTGAGGAGCTAGCCCGTCGTTGACCCGATCCTTGTTTGGTGGCGGTCGCGTGGGCCAGTGACGGTGCCGAGGCTTCCGGACACCGCGGAGGTGGTACGTCACCATGTCAGCGAGGAGGACCAGCACGTCCGTCGGTACATGGTTGCGTTGGAGGGAAGGTTCGAGAATACCTGGCAGGTTCTTCAGGGATCTCACTGGAGCTATGATCCTGTGATGGTTCCTTCCCTTAGGGTGTCCACCGCCCGCGCCGATACCCGTCGGGCGCTACGGTTCTAGCTGTACTAGCGATATGTATGATATATAGTATTCGACGTGTATTAGTGATAATATTCGATGTACGGACACATGGAGATGATGTAGTTTTTCTTATAATTGAAGGCATCCTAATTTTAATACTACTTATTGAAGGCATATGCATATGATTAGTTGAATAATAATGATCTAATTTAGTCTTTGAATTATGAACGTATAGGAAATGTCATCATCGGACGACGAAAGTCTCCCGGGGGAGTGCGACTGGTGCCACGACGATCGAGGTGAGTGCGACAGGCCACACCTGGACGATGGTCGGCGCTTCAGCATTAAGCTCGAGGAGACCTTCGAAGTTGAAACGGTACGCAACGACGACAAGTGTTTTTTTCATAATTAAGCATGACTTCAACTATTTCAACGTGTAATTTTCATCTTTTACAATTCGAGTATAGTTGATCCCATGCCATGCAAGACGCTATGTCTTGGAGAGGATGGATTTTGAGGACCATGAAAATTTTGAAACGAAGAAAATTCAGCTAAGGACCCATCATGATGTGGATTTTGAAGTAAAGTTGTATAATGCAGAGAGCGTAACCCATTTTGGTTGCAAAAATTAGGAAGCATTTTGCAAATTGTATGGTTTTGATGAGGGTATGCTTGTCACCATGGATCTTGGTGATCCTAAAATCGAGCAAGACAATATGGACATTTGGGTCCTTGTTGATACTCCTCCAGTTCTACCGCTATGTGAGTTTCTCAAACATAGTTAATTATTAACTAATTTATAATGTTCATTTCAAAATAGTTGACAACTTATTTCCATTGACAGCTTATTTTGAAGTATCAAAGAATGTGCAGAATATGGTAGATCGAACTTATTACACCGATGGCTCTGAGTTAACTTACAAGGAGAAAACTCATCTGGTTGGATTTTGTAATGATCTTGAGAATTACAATATCTACAATCGAACTCCTCAACATTATAGTCAATATGTGCCACTAGTGCACGTGTTGAACTACGGTAACTACCATGGAGATACCCTGGTAAGATTTTTTACTATTAGGACATCCGTGCATCTTTTTGCATACTTCTAAAACTAGTACATTGCTAACTACGAAGTTATTACTATGTTTTTCAACAGAGAATCCCAAAGGAGTGTGTGCCTCATTTGATGTATCAGAATGGCGGCAGCGTTCATGTTTTGAACATATATCCAGGTCATCCTACGAATCTCAACTGCCCATACCGGATTTCTAAAACAAGTGGAGACATGACAATCAAAGGATGGAAAAAATGTATGGACAGTCGTAAGGAGCTTCTTGGAAGCAAAAGGAAGCGAGGCGCAAGAATTGGAGACAGGATGATCTCCATTCTTCATAATGGAGAGTCAGGGTCTATATTGTTTTATGCTATTTTACGTTAAGTGTGTTTAGGTCCGATCCTAGCTACCTGCAGATACTGATGATCATGTGCTAAGAACAATTATGTAGGGTTGGGTTTCGATGACTATGAGGATGATGATCGTATGACTATTATTAATAACGAGTAGAAGTTGTATGATGATGCTTGATTAAATAGTAGGACTTATTATTATATATGATGATGTATGATGCGAGCATGCATGAGTTATTATATATATATATATATATCTGCGGGTGAAATGAACATATATAGCAGGAGCATAGGTAAACCAAGGACTACATATAAGAGAGGACACTTCTCTCTATCAGCTAGCTAATAACAACCTAAAAATAATCCCCTAAACCCCTAAAACCGCCACTTTTTTTAAAAAAAGAAAAACCTCCTACTGACGCGTGGAACCCTTTTGGTACCGGTTTATGTCATGAACCGGGACCAAAGGCCCCCCTGCCTGGGCTGCCGGCAGCGGCCACGTGGAGGCCCATCTGTCCCGGTTCTGGTTTGAACCGGGACTAAAGGGCGAGGGTATTAGTAACGACCCTTTAGTCCCGGTTCGGGAACCGGGACTAAAGGCCCTTACGAACCGGGACAAAAGGCCGGTTTTCTACTAGTGAGGGTGGGCGCAGCAGCGCTTATAAACCAATCTCGAGCCCTCTCAACTAGTGAGGTGGGACTAAACTTATGGCCGTGACGCCGTAGCAAGAGGCCTTTGGTCCCGGTTGGTGCCACCAACCGGAACTAAAGGTGTGCATTGGTACCGGTTCGTGGCACCAACCGGGACCAATGCACCCCCTTTAGTCCCGGTTGGTGCTACCAACCGGTACCAAAGACCGCCGCTTCCCGCCCTTTGGGCTGCTGAAAAGAGACCTTTGGTCCCGGTTGGTGGCACCAACCAGGACTAAAGGGGGCATTGGTCTCGGTTGGTGCCACGAACCGGGACCAATGCTCTGTCTATATAAGCAACACTTAGGAATTTTTCACAATTTCATCGTCAGTTCGTGCCCGACGCCCCAGCGCTGCTCCTCGTCGCCGTCGCTCTCGCCGTCATCGCCCTGCCTCCGACGCCGTCGCCATGCCGCTCCTGCCCCCGACCATGCCGTCGCCGCGCCGGCCCCTACCTGCGGCCCGCCCCCGCGCGCCGACGCCCTCGCCTCCCCCGCCGTCGCCATCGCCGCCCCGCATGTGAGCCGCCGCGTCGCCCCGGCTCTGTTTTTATTTTGTATTAGACTAATTCTTTGTTCATATATATAATGTATATTTGTATGTATGTGGCTATATGTAAGTTCAGAGAATTTTTTTATTAGATTAATATCTTATTAGATTAATGTTTTTGTTCAGAGCATGTTTTTGTTCATATATGTATTTTTTTGTTCATATGTGTATTAATGTTTTTGTTGCATATATGTAATTTGTTTCAATGTATATATGTATGTGGTAGCTATATATGCATGATGAGGGGGGTGGGGGTCGATATACCCCCTCCCCGATAACTTCGACATGAGGGGGGTCGATATACCCCCTCCCCGATAACTTCAACATGAGGGGAGGTCGATATACCCCCTCCCCGATAACATTTTTTAGAAAAGTTTTATATATCTAGCTAGGAAGAAAGGAAGAAGGAAGAATAAGAAAAACATTTATATATACAAAATTTACATTTTTAGAAAAGTTTTATCTAGGAAAAAGGAAGAAGGGAAGAAAAAGAAGGAGAGGAAAAAGGGGAGAAAAAAGAGAAGAAGAGGAGAAAAAAATAAGAAGAGAAAGAAGGAGAAGAAGAAGGGAAGAAGAGGAGAGGAAGGAGAGGGGAAAAAATAAGAAGAGGAAGAAGAAGAAAAAAAGAGGAGAAGAAGAAAAAATAATCTATTTTTTGTTCTTCTCCTCTATTCCTTCTTCTTCTCCTTTTTTTTTCTTCTTCTCCTCTTTTTTTATTTTCTACTTCCTCTTCTTAATTTTTATCGGGAACTCCGTTCCAAAATAACTTCGACATGATGGGCGGTCGATATATATACCCCCTCTCAATCGTGATAACTTATACCACTGGAGCACCCCTCGGCCCTCTCGCTCGATCAAAACTCTCGAGGACACCCAAACCCTAGAAGAAAAGTCTCCTAACCCCTCCCTCCGCTCCCCTACCCGACAAACTCTCTTGAGACCACCCAAATTTACCAAGTTAAAAGAGTGTTATCGCCGAGGCCACCCCAAACCCTTGAAGCGTTGTTGAGGCCACCCCAAACCCTTGAAGTGTTGCCGAGGCCACCCCAAACCTTAGAGAAGCAGCGTCGAGGCCACTAATATGATTCCTTATTGTGATTAGCTAGCTAGTTCTACGTTTGCCACTAATATATACATCTATCATGTTTGAATAATAATTGCCAAGTTGTAAATATTTGCAGAAACTATGGAGCACCCCCGAGACGAAGTAACAGAAGCGGTGTTGGGGGACATAATCGCAGCCGGAAGTGATGTCGTCTTGTCGTTTCTCAATGACACCGATGGTATGGAAGGACAGGGTGAAGAAGCAGGCTATGGTGATCGAACAATGGAGGAGGAAGGACATGATTATGATGGCTCCGGTGACCCTATGCCGGTGCAAGAAGGAGACCGTGATGACGGCTCCGATGACCGAACCGAGTCCGGCCAGGTATATATATTAGTTAAGCCTATGCTGACTAGCTAATTGATGCATTCATTATTTTGGTCTGTACACATATTAATTAACTCTCGTCTTTCTTCTTTTTTCTAGCCCTCCGGATCGAGCACAACTTCGGTAAAGAGACGAGGCCCGAAGAAAAAGTTGCGCTCGGATGAAAGGTTTGAGATCACAGCAATCGCGTGCGATGGTATGCCGATTGAACTCATCCGGACAAAGGTAACATTTGCTGCTCAGTGCGGGGTTCTTGTTAGGGACAAGATCCCGATCAGCATCCACCAATGGTTTAAGCCTAAGAAGGAAGACCCTGAGGTGTCTTATGCCGTTGATATGCAGAAAGATGATCTTTGAAACGCGCTGAAGGAAAATTTCACCCTACCGGCAGAGGAGGATCCGTAGAAGCCAGTTAAAGAGCAATTGATCAACTCTCATGCTCTAAAGAAGATGGCAGAACTATTCAGGAGGTGGAAGAATGAGCTAAAAACATCGTTTGTCAACAAAGAAAAGACACCGGAATTCATTGGCCGGTATGAGAAGATCAGAGATCACTGGCCCGCATTTGTGGCCCACAAGACATCGAACAAGAGTAAGAAGATGTCAGCGACAAACAAGAAAAATGTTGTGAAGAATAAGCTTCACCATATTGATAAAGAGGTCGAACCAGAGACATTGAACTGGCCAGACCGTTGTCGGACTTGGTTCTTCGGGGTTGGCGGAACCTTGGACCCTGTATCAGGGAAGTGCATTTGGACGAACGAGCAACTGAGAATACCCGTCACGAGGCTTCAGGAGTATATTGATGCAGCGCAGTAGGGGACGTTCGTTCCATAAAGAGAGAACGCCAAGCTCACAATGGCCCTCGGGAATCCTGAGCACCCTGGATGGACACGAGGCACGCCAGGCTCCGTTTCGTGGAAGGCTGGGTTTCCGGACGCAGGCGGTTACAAATGCTAGGATAGGAGGAACAAAGTGGAGCATACCCAACTTCAGGTGCTACACGCAAGGGTACAAGTGATAGAGGAACGAGAAGCAGATCACAGCAAACGACCTGCCGAAGCTTCCCCCGAAGCTACCCCGCCATCTCAGCGGAGAAGCAGCGTGGCTTCCACCAAGCTGCTTCAGCTGGAGCCTGTCTTCACGGCTCCTGCTAGCTACCCCGTGGATGCTATCACGGAGTCTCAACATTGCCACCTCATGACGCAATGGATGAAATTTAAAGTCAAGGCGGTTGTTGGCTCGGTTGCACCTCCTGAACCTGGTGCAACTTTTCATTGCCGACCGATTCCAGAAGGATATGCTAGGGTGATGGTGGATGAAATAACGGACGGATTTGGTGACCTCGATCTTGACCACCCTACGGGTGAAGGGGAGACTCGGCTGGGTTCTTCTCTGAAGACTTCGTGCCTATGGCGGAAGGACCTCATCAACCTTCCGAACTGGACGCCTCCATCTCCTCCTCCTCCTCCGGCCAGTCAAGGCACTCCGCCTCCTCCTCTGGCGACTGATCAGGGAACTCAGCCTCCTTCTCCGGTGAGCGGCGGCACTCCGCCTCCTTCTCCGCCTGCGCCGGCGCGCCCGAGCAGCCAGCCTCCTCCTTCTCCGCCTCGTCGGCAAGGGCGGAAGAGACCCGTCGCCGCTCCCGCTGCTCCGGCGGGTCGTAGTCCTTCTCCTCCACCTCATAAGCAAGGAAATAAGACAGCCGTAGCCGCTCCGTCTGCTCCGGCGTCTAACAGTACAGCTAGAGGCGGGAGTCAATACATATTCGGTCCATCTCTCAAGCCTCTGGATAAGTTACCATATGAGAGGGGCGTGGAGGAAAACGCGAAGATCGTGCAAGCCAAAGTGACGAACTTCTTTGAAGGGGTGAAAGCAAAGAAACGTCCAACTCCGGAGGAGAAGATAGATCCGGTGAAAGCGAAACGCACTCTGGCTGCCCTTAAGAAACCACCAAAGTCTCCGCGGAAAGGCAACTATGAGCGCACTATTGAAAGGTCATTTATCGAAGCGGAGCGGTCGAGAAGTACTATCAGTGATCAAAGGTTATCAGAACGACGAGCTGGGAAAAAATTGCCCAGCTCGGCGAACAAGCGAACCAATCGTGCCCCCGCTCAAGGTGTCTAGCGATATCGTCGCTAATGATCCGAGGATGGTGCCCGGTTATACCAATCTTGGAGATTACCTGCCCGACAATGTACATTATGATTTCTTGGAGGTGGACAAACACAGATACCATTACGGGAAGCCTCTCGTCAAAGATGAAAGATCTCTAACAACGATGATGCGAAGATTCCATGATTGGTACATGAAAACCTGCAGAGAGTCTGGGGGGATGAATATTTTGACGCTGAGAGTTAAATAGGAGCATGATCTCATTGGAATTGATCTGTTGAATGTTCCATTTGAGGAGTTCTTCCAGTTTTTCAATCAAAAGGCCCTCGATAAATTAACGGTCACTTGCTACTGTCTGTAAGTACTACTTCTGTTATTAAGTCTCTCTCTCTCCATATATATAGGTCAGCTCTTTCATTGCATGTATATATAATTATCCTCACTATATTATGCACATTGAAGATCGCCGAATTGAAGAAAAGACAAACCGGTGATATTGGGTTCATTAACACAAATCTCATAGATGCATATACGATTGAATTTAAGGCTAGAGAGACTGAGGCCAACTTGCTACGGTCGTTGGTAACAAATGAAAACAAAGATATAATACTCTTTCCTTACAACTTCAAGTGAGTGTTACTGTCTTGTGCATATTCGGTTTCCCTTATTAGTCCAGGTTATAGTAATGTAATTGATGAGTTATGCATGCATGCGCAGGTTCCACTATATTCTCCTAGAGAGTAAGCTTGATCAGGGACTAGTAACCGTCTTAGACTCGAGACGAAAAGATCCCCAGGAGTATGTGGACATGACTGAAATGCTCGAGAAGTAAGTTAAATCGATCATTATCGCACCATATCGGTAACTTTGTTCATTTCCTGATATCAAGTAATTGTTTTCTTTGTCTGGTAGGGTTTGGACAAAATTCACCTCAAAAGCTCCGGGACTGCCGAAGAATCTGCAATTTAGACACCCGAAAGTAAGTACTACTAGCATGTTCCGCGCATCTCCTGGTGATTCAAGCGCTAGTTTCATCAATACCATTTATAGCATGCTTGCTTATCAGTTTGATTGATCTCTATTTCTTGTAAAGTGGTTTTGGCAGGAAGCCGGGAATAATTACGGTGGATACTGATACGTCTCCGTCATATCTACTTTTTCAAACACTTTTGCCCTTGTTTTGGACTCTAACTTGCATGATTTGAATGGAACTAACCCGGACTGACGCTATTTTCAGCAGACTTTCCATGGTGTTATTTATGTGCAGAAACAAAAGTTCCCGGAATGACATGAAACTTCACAGAACGTCTATTTGGAATTCATAAAAAATCCTTGCAAAAGATAAAGACCAGGGGGCCCACACCCTAGCCATGAGGGTGGGGGGTGCGCCCCCCTAGGGCGCGCCCCCTACCTCGTGGGCCCCCTGGAGCTCCTCCGACCTCAACTCCAGCTCTATATATTTGCTTTCGGGGAGAAAAAAACAAGAGAGAAGAATTCATCGCGTTTTACGATACGGAGCCGCTGCTAAGCCCTAAAACCTCTCAGGAGGGCTGATCTGGAGTCCGTTCGGGGCTTGGAGAGAGGAATCCGTCACCATCGTCATCATCAACCATCCTCCATCACCAATTTCATGATGCTCACCGCCGTGCGTGAGTAATTCCATCATAGGCTTGCTGGTCGGTGATGGGTTGGATGAGATCTATCATGTAATCGAGTTAGTTTTGTTAGGGTTTGATCCCTAGTATCCACTGTGTTCTGAGATTGATGTTGCTATGACTATGCTATGCTTAATGCTTGCCACTAGGGCCCGAGTGCCATGATTTCAGATCTGAACCTATTATATTTTCATGAATATATGTGAGTTCTTGATCCTATCTTGCAAGTCAATAGTCAGCTACTATGTGTTATGATCCGGCAACCCTGAAGTGACAATAATCGGGACCACTCCTGGTGATGACCATAGTTTGAGGAGTTCATGTATTCACTATGTGCTAATGCTTTGTTCCGGTACTCTATTAAAAGGAGGCCTTAATATCCCTTAGTTTCCATTAGGACCCCGCCGCCACGGGAGGGTAGGACAAAAGATGTCATGCAAGTTCTTTTCCATAAGCACGTATGACTATATTCGGAATACATGCCTACATTACATTGATGAATTGGAGCTAGTTCTGTGTCACCCCATGTTATGATTGTTACATGATGAACCGCATCCGGCATAATTCTCCATCACCGATCCAATGCCTACGAGCTTTCCACTTATTGTTCTTCGCTTATTTACTTTTCCGTTGCTACTGTTACAATCACTTATAAACCCAAAAATATTACTTTTTCTATTATTAACGTTACTTCTATTTTACCTTGATACTAAATACTTTGCTGCAGATACTAAGTTATCCAGGTGTGGTTGAATTAACAACTCAACTTCTAATACTTGAGAATATTCTTTGGCTCCCCTTGTGTCGAATCAGTAAATTTGGGCTGAATACTCTACCCTCGAAAACTGTTGCGATCCCCTATACTTGTGGGTTACCAAGACTATTTTCTGGCGCCGTTGCCGGGGAGCATAGCTCTATTCTTTGAGTCACTTGGGATTTATATCTGATGGTCACTATGAAGAGCTTGAAAGATGCTAAGACAACAATTTAACCCTCAACTACGAGGGGAGGTTAGGAACTGCGATCTAGCTCTGCACTTGATTCACCTTCTGTTTTGATTAAGCTTGCGACACCTAAACATGATTCTGCTATTCGTTCTGATATGTCGCATGTTATTGATGATGCCACTTCTGTTATGCATGATACTTATGATGAAACTACTTCTATGCTTGATACTACTGTGCCACTTGGTGAATTTCTTGATGAACAAATTGCTAGGGCTAGAGAGAAAGAAATTATTGAAACTGATTATATTGATGAAAGTGATGATGAAGACTTGCCTGTTATTCCTGAGGGTTATGTTTTTTATAAAGAACTTCTTTAGCTATTTTAGCTTGCAAAGATAGATATGAGCTCAAGAGATTATTAGCTATGTGGAAGCAGCAATCTCTTAATGATAGAATGAAACCTGACCCTGCTTTTGCTACTTCACCTATCTGTGTTGCCGATAAGGATTATAAATTCTCTGTTGATCCTGATATAATTACTTTGGTTGAATCTGATCCTTTTCATGGCTATGAATCTGAAACTGTTGTGGCACATCTTACTAAATTAAATGATATAGCCACCCTGTTTACTAATGATGAGAGATCTCGCTACTTCTATATCCTTAAAATATTTCCGTTCTCACTAAAGGGTGATGCTAAGATATGGTTTAGTTCTCTTGATCGTGGTTGTGTGCGTAGTCCCCAGGATATGATTTATTACTTCTCTGCTAAATATTTCCCTGCTCATAAGAAACAAGCTACTTTGAGGGAAATATGCAACTTTATGCAAATTGAAGAAGAGAGTCTCCCACAAGCTTGGGGGAGGCTTCCCAAGTTACTTAATGCTTTGCCTGATCATCCTCTTAAGAAAAATGAAATACTTGATATCTTTTATAATGGACTAACCGATGCTTCCAGAGATTACCTGGATAGTTGTGTTGGTTCTGTTTTCAGGGAAAGAACACCGGATGAAGCTGAAATTTTATTGAATAATATGTTGGCAAATGAAAATAATTGGACACTTCCTGAGCCAGCTCCTGAGCCAATTCCTAAACCAACTCCGAAGAAGAGAGGTGTACTATTTCTCAGCCCTGAAGATATGCAAGAGGCAAAGAAATCTATGAAAGAAAAAGGTATTAAAGCTAAAGATGTTAAGAATTTACCTCCTACTGAAGAAATAAATGGTCTTAATCTACCGCCTGTTGAAGAAACATATGATCTTAATCCATCACCTATTGAAGAAACTCATGGTCTTGATAACCCGACACAGGTAGTAAAGGTAAATTCTCTCTATAGACTTGATGAAGGTGATATTCCTCACTATAAGTCTGCTAGACAATGCTTAGAAGAGTTTGATAATTTTATTGTCAAACAAGAAAATTTTAATGCTTATTTTAGTAGACAATTGAAATACAATTCAAATATGCTTGAACACTTGGGTAATTACATGGCTAATGTTAAAGGTGAACTTAAACTTATTAGCAAACATGCTTCCATGGTGACCACTCAAGTAGAACAAGTACTTAAGGCTCAAAATGATTTGCTCAATGAAATGAATAGTAAGAAAAATGATTATGCTATTAGAGTGGCTACTAGAACTGGTAGAATGACTCAGGAACCTTTGTATCCTGAAGGCCACCCTAAAAGAATTGAGCAAGATTCTCAGAGAAATAATATTGATGCATCTAGTCCTTCTAAAAAGAAGAAAAAGAAAAAATGGTAGGAATTTGCATGCTTCTAGTGAACCTATTGCTGAATCACCTGAGAATCCAAATGACATTTCTATTTTTGATGCTGAAACACAATCTGGTAATGAACATGAAGCTAATGAAAATGTCAATGATGATGTTCATGATGATGCTCAACCTAGTAATGATAATGATGTAGAAATTGAACCTGCTGTTGATCTTGATAACCCACAATCAAAGAATCAACATTATGATAAGAGAGACTTTGTTGCTAGGAATCATGGTAAAGAAAGGGAGCCATGGGTTCAGAAACCCATGCCTTTTCCTCCCAAACCATCCAAGAAAAAAGATGATGAGGATTTTGAGCGCTTTGCTGAAATGATTAGACCTATCTTTATGCGTATGCGATTGACTGATATGCTCCAAAATGAATCCTTATGCTAAATATATGAAAGATATTGTTACTAATAAAAGAAAGATACCAGAAGCTGAAATTTCCACCATGCTTGCTAATTATACATTCAAGGGTGGAATACCTTAGAAACTTGGAGATCAAGGAGTACCTACTATACCATGCTCCATTAAAAGAAATTATGTTAAAACTGCTTTATGTGATCTTGGAGCTGGTGTTAGTGTTATGCCTCTCTCTTTATATCGTAGACTTGACTTGAATAAGTTGACACCTATTGAAATATCTTTGCAAATGGCTGATAAATCAACTGCTATACCTGTCAGTATTTGTGAGGATGTGCATGTTGTGGTTTCAAACGTCACTATTTTAACGGAATTTGTTATTCTTGATATTCCCGAGGACGATAGTATGTCTATTATTCTTGAAAGACCTTTTTTGAATACTGCAGGGGCTGTTATTGATTGCAACACAGGCAATGTCAATTTTCATGCTAATGGTAATGAGCATACGGTACACTTTCCGAGGAAACAACCTCAAGTTCATAGTATCAATTCTATTGGAAAAATTCCATCGATTATTTTTGTAGGTTTTGAATTTCCTCTTCCTACTGTCAAGAAGAAATATGATATTCTTATTATTGGGGATGTGCATATCCTCGTTGAGGTAACATAGTGTTATTCGAAATTTATCCAGTTCCATTTTATTCGGAATGAGTTCGTTAACAAGACTTGATCAACCTTGTAAGTGGGTTCCTTTTGATGAGCATGAGATGGATTAAACTAGAAGGCACAACCTTCTTCACCCTCCCTCTACTTTCTATTATTTAGTTGAAATAAAGTAAAATAGTATTTTTCTGTCTATTTTCTGATTTATCCGTGCAATATAAAAATACCCCGAAAATAAAAATTCTTCAAATGCCCTGAAAATGGAATATGATTTTTTCTAGAATATTTGAGAATATCTGGCACTTAGAACACAACAGGAGGGGCAAGCACCTAGCCACGAGGGTGGAGGGCGCGCCCTACCCCCTGGGCGCGCCCCCTACCTCGTGGGCCCACGGTGGCCCTCCTTCACTTATTCCTGCACCCATACACTCCTTCTTCCTCCCACAAACACCAATATCCAGCTCAAGCACGAGTTCTAGCTCATTTTGCTGCGATTTACGATCTCTTTGCTCAAACCACCTCTCACAAAACTGCTGGGGGGCTTGTACCTTGGTATGTGACTCCCCCATTAGTCCAATTAGTTTTTGTTCTGGTGCTCTATTCATTGCAAATTTGTGCTGCCTAGGTGACCGTGTTCTTGAGCTTGCATGTCAAATTTATATGGATCCAAGTAGTTCTAATGCTTGATATAGTCTCTAGGCACTTGTAGGAGTAGTTGCTATCAATTTTGTTGAGATTGGTTCACTTTTATTTGAAGTTACTAAAAATTTCAGAAATTTTTCAAAGGATGAAATATGCTTAGGAAAATGTTCCAAGGTGGTTCTTCAAGGAAGAAAGGAGCCAGGCTTGCAATGCGTGACGCTGACGAGGAGCCACCAAGGGACGCTCCAGTGCGGCCCTGTGAATGGCCTTCAGAAAATTTGATGGATCGAGCGGGAATCAAGGAAGAATTTAACGCATATTTGCGTAACGCTGATCTTGTGAGCTTTGAGGCAGAGAAGTGCAGCCAAAAGCATTATCTCACTAGTACATTTGTGAGGAGGTTTGAATTTTCATCTTCACGTAATTCTCCAACTGTCCTGTTTGATCTTTATGAAAAATCTTATACCATGGACTTAGAGGATTTTACAACTGCTTGCAAACTTCCACAATGGGGTAGTGCTAGTGAACCCCATAAATCTGAATTTAGAAATTTTCTTGCTAATATAATTGTGGGGGAATCTAGAGATATAGCGCAAGCTACCATAGGGAGCATTCATTTTCCTGCTATACATTATTTTGCTCTCTTCATAGGTAGGTGCATAAATGGTAAAGATGAAGCATGTCATATGTGTGTGCTTGACCTTAGTATTCTTAGGAGTGCTGTATTAGGAGACAAGTCTTATAATTTGGGAGCCATTGTCGCATGTAGGTTGCATCATAATAGATTTAATGGAGATTTCTTTGGTGGAATTTATGCAACCCGCTTAGCTGATTTTCTTGGTGTGGACGTTCATGAGGATGATATTGAGTTGCCTCCTACTTATTTAGACTATAATTCTATGGTCTACCACCAGTTTGTCGAGAGGAATGAATCACCTCTCCAGTATCGACTAATCTTTGACAAACGGCGTGATGTCCGTATTACTCTCCCTGCTCCTGCCTTCTTTGATTATCAGGCAAAAGGAAGATATGTTATTACCAGAGAGGAGGCAGATGAGTACGAGAGGAGGGAGGAGGCAGCTCGCCGCCATAATGTAGCCCAGGAGGCGATAGCTGCTGCATTACAGTACGACCCCAGCTACAACTACGGGTATCCGCCAGGCCATCCTTGGCAATGAGCCAACTTAGGCCAAAAGCCTAAGCTTGGGGGAGTACGTATTTCCCACCGACATTACATTTATGTTCACACACTCATTGTTAGATGTCGGTGCTCATACTTTTTCACTGTAATATCCATGCTAGTTTATTTTCTGTTTCTTGCTTTCTTCTTGTGTGTTTGATAAACCTTAAGAAAAAAAACAAAAAAAATAGTAATAGCTTCTAGCTAGTTTACTTTCTTGCTGTAGTAGTAATAATTAAAAAACAAAACCCCAAAAGATTTCCCGTTCTTCTTTTGCTTGTTGGGAGCTTTCCTGTGTAAATAGTTTTATTTCTTTTCTTTTCTCTGGGGGTTGATAGGATAGGACCATAATTAAATTATTGAAGTGGATCTGATATGCATTATTGTTGATTTAACTAAGAGCCCATATTGCCTTGTCTTCTCCTGTTTATTGAATGCCCGCAGATTCCAGCTTAGTCCAATGCACGTACACTCTTATTATTATTGACATCGTTCGGTCGTGCAAGTGAAAGACAATTATGATGATATATGATGGACTGACTGAGATGAGAAAAGCTGGTGTGAACTCGACCTCTCTCGTTTTTGTAAATATGATTAGTTCATCGTTCCTGATTCAGCTTATTATGAATAAACATGTTTGCAATGACAATTAGAAGTCATAGCTTCTCGTGCCATGCTTGATTAGCTATGAGCCATAATGGTTTACCTTGCATGCCAACATGCTATTAAAATGGTTGTGATGTGGTATAGTGTGGTGGTATCCTCCTTTGAATGATTTAAGTGACTCGACTTGGCACATGTTCACGCATGTAGTTGAAACAAATCAACATAGCCTTCATGATATTTATGTTCATGGTGGATTATATCCTACTCATGCTTGTACTCAATGTCTATTAATTTTAATGAATGTTCATGACTGTTGTCGCTCTCTGGTTGGTCGCTTCCCAGTCTTTTGCTAGCCTTCACTTGTACTAAGCGGGAATACTGCTTGTGCATACGATCCCTTAAACCCCAAAGTTATTCCACATGAGTCCACTATACCTTCCTATATACGGTATCTACCTGCTGTTCCAAGTAAATTTGTATGTGCCAAACTCCAAACCTTCAAATGAAATTCTGTTTTGTATGCTCGAATAGCTCATGTATGAACTAGGGCTGCCCTTATCTTCCATGTTAGGCAGGTTATTCTCAAGAGGAGTGGACTCCTCTCCTCACTCACGAGAAAATGACTGGTCACCGGGATGCCCAGTCCCATGCTTTATGCAAACTAAATCAAAGTAATTGCAAACAAAACTCCCCCTGGGACTGTTGCTAGTTGGAGACACTCTTTGTTTCGAGCAAGTCATGGATTGATGCTTGTTGGTGGAGGGGGAGTATAAACTTTACCATTCTGTTTGGGAACCGCCTATAATGTGTGTAGCATGTAAGATATCGCCATATCTTGGTTGCTATGTTGACAATGAAAGTATGCCGCTCAAAATATTATTTTTCTCTATTTCAAAATCGAGCTCTGGCACCTCTACAAATCTCTGCTTCCCTCTGCGAAGGGCCTATCTATTTACTTTTATGTTGAGTCATCACCCTCTTATCAAAAAGCACTAGCTGCAGAGCGCAGCTGTCATTTGCATTCATTACTATTAACTTGTATTGGGTATGACTATGATTGGATCTCTTTTACCATGAATCACAATGTCTAGTCAGTCCTTGATCTTTAAAGGTGCTCTGCATTTACGTTTTGCGGTCTCAGAAAGGGCTAGCGAGATACCATATTGTTATATCATATCATGATTATTTTGAGAAAGTGTTGTCATCCGAGATTTATTATGAGGGCTCGCTAGTTAATTATGCTATTGATATGAGTAAACATGAGACCTAAGAGTTATTGCAAATGTGGTTAGTCATAATCTTTGTTGAAAACTTGAATGCTGGCTTTACATATTTACAACAACAAGAGCAAACAGAGTTTGTAAAAGTTTTTCTTTATCACTTTTAGTTTATCAACTAAATTGCTTGAGGACAAGCAAAGGTTTAAGGTTGGGGGAGTTGATACATCTCCGCCGTATCTACTTTTGCAAACACTTTTGCCCTTGATTTGGACTCTAACTTGCATGATTTGAATGGAACTAACCCGGACTGACACTGTTTTCAGCAGACTTTCCATGGTGTTATTTATGTGCAGAAACAAAAGTTCTTGGAATGACCTAAAACTTCATGGAACGTCTATTTGGAATTAATAAAAAATCCTTGCAAAATATGAAGACCAGGGGGGCCACACCCTAGCCACGAGGGTGGGGGGCGCGCACCCCTACCTCATGGCCCCCCTGGAGCTCTTCCGACCTCAACTCAAACTCTATATATTTGCTTTCGGGGAGAAAGAAACAAGAGAGAAGAATTCATCATGTTTTACGATACGGAGCCGCCGCCAATCCCTAAAACCTCTCGGGAGGACTAACCAGGAGTCCGTTCGGGGCTCCGGAGAGGGGAATCCGTCGCCATCGTCATCATCAACCATCCTCCATCACCAATTTCATGATGCTCACCGCCGTGCATGAGTAATTCCATCATAGGCTTCCTGGACGGTGATGGGTTGGATGAGATCTATCATGTAATCGAGTTAGTTTTGTTAGGGTTTGATCCCTAGTATCCACTATGTTCTGAGATTGATGTTGCTATGACTATGCTATGCTTAATGCTTGCCACTAGGGCCCGAGTGCCATGATTTCAGATCTGAACCTATTATGTTTTCATGAATATATGTGAGTTCTTGATCCTATCTTGCAAGTCTATAGTCACCTACTATGTGTTATGATCCGGCAACCCCGAAGTGACAATAATCGGGACCACTCCCGGTGATGACCATAGTTTGAGGAGTTCATGTATTCACTATGTGCTAATGCTTTGTTCCGGTACTCTATTAAAATGAGGCCTTAATATCCCTTCGTTTCCATTAGGACCCCGCGCCACGGGAGGGTAGGAAAAAAGATGTCATGCAAGTTCTTTTCCATAAGCACGTATGACTATATTCTGAATACATGCCTACATTACATTGATGAATTAGAGCTAGTTCTCTGTCACCCTATGTTATGATTGTTACATGATGAACCGCATCCAGCATAATTCTCCATCACCGATCCAATGCCTACGAGCTTTCAACTTATTTTTCTTTGCTTATTTACTTTTCCGTTGCTACTGTTACAATCACTACAAAACCCAAAAATATTACTTTTGCTATTGTTACCGTTACTTCCATATTACTTTGCTACTCAATAATTTGCTGCAGATACTAAGTTATCCAGGTGTGGTTTAATTGACAACTCAACCGCTAATACTTGAGAATATTCTTTGGCTCCCCTTGTGTCGTATCAATAAATTTGGGTTGAATACTCTACCCTCGAAAACTGTTGCGATCCCCTATACTTGTGAGTTATCAGATACTACGTTTGCGAGTCCATCTGCCACACGACCTGTGAGCGGGGCTACTCTAACGAACAATATGAAGTGCGTAAGCAATACTATTCACAATTTTATTTTATTACCATCATTTGTGTTGAGTTTCATTTATTCATATATATGTATTGACCCCCTTCTTCAAATTAGATGTTTCAGATGTAGGATGAACTCCTACCACCAGATCGCATGCGAGCAATTCAAGAGGAATTGGCGGCATTCTTTCTTGACCACGTGATCAATAAAGATGGATAATACCATGTGGACCCTGAGTTCCTATATAATTAGGGGATTATATTGTAAGATATCTTATATTGTATATATGTAGCCAATAGCGTCGGATAGATATGTCAAAACTTGTTGTTCGACCAATGTCGGTGTCAAAACCGGCGGATCTCGGGTAGGGGGTCCCGAACTGTGCGTCATGGCCGGATGGTAACAGGAGACAAGGGACACAATGTTTTTACCCAGGTTCGGGCCCTCTCGATGGAGGTAATACCCTACTCTTGCTTGATTAATATTGATGATATGGGTAGTACAAGAGTAGATCTACCACGAGATCAAGGAGCCTAACCCTAGAAGCTAGCCTATGGTATGATTGTTTTGTATGGAGTTGATTGTCCTACGGACTACAACCCTCCGGTTTATATAGACACCGGGTAGGGTTAGGGTTACACAGAGTCGGTTACAATGGTAGGAGATCTTGAATATCCGCATCGCCAAGCTTGCCTTCCACACCAAGGAAAGTTCCATCCGGATACAGGACGAAGTCTTCAATCTTGTATCTTCATAGTCCAGGAGTCCGGCGAAGGTATAGTCTGGCTACCCGAACACCCCCTAATCCAGGACTCCCTTAGTAGCCCCTGAACCAGGCTTCAATGACGACGAGTCCGGCGCGCAGATTGTCTTCGGCATTGCAAGGCGGGTTCCTCCTCCAAGTCCTTCATAGAATATTGTAAATACCTAGGATAGTGTCCGGCTCTGCAAAATAAATTTCCACATACTGCCATAGAGAGAATAATATTAACACAAATCAAATCTGCTGACACATTCCGTAGTGCGTCATCACACTACGGCCAAGTCCTTTACGAATCGTTTTTACTTTTCCACCTCAGCATGTTTTGCGAGGCGGTTTCCTTGGCACGTCTTGTCAAAGCAGAGATCGTGTGCCCTTTTTACGGGATTCTCATCAATACGGACGTGGGTAACCCAACCGCGCCATTTACCATGGCGCTTGGGAGGCAAACGAGTTTTATTAGGCAGGTGGGGACGCATAACCGCATCCGCCCATATAAGGGGATAAGGATCCACCTTTTTTACCTACGCCTTCTTCCTCCTTTGCCTATCCATCTCCTGCGCACTCGAGCTCCAGCGCCCAAGCCGGTTCTTCCCACCTCAACCTTCTCCAGCAATGTCCGGAGTGGGAGGCAAGTGGATGGTCTCCTCCGTTATGGAGGTCCAAGTGAAAAAGTTAAGGAAGGCAGGATACCTGTCCAAGGACATCCCGCACCGGCTTCTCGAGGAGGGGCAACTTCTCCCCACCCCAAGGCCCCATGAGAGGGTAGTGTTCCTTCCCCACTTCCTCCGCGGACTGGGTTTTCCACTTCACCCATTCGTCCGGGGACTCATGTTCTACTACGGCCTGGATTTCCACGATCTGGCCCCAAACTTCATCCTCAACATCTCGGCGTTTATCGTCGTGTGTGAGGCGAGGCCTTCCTCCGCGTCCGCCCCCATTTCGTCCTCTGGCTCAAGACCTTCAATGTCAAGCCCAAGGTGGTGCGCGGCAGCCAGGCGGAGTGCGGAGGCGCCATGGCGGGCAAGATGGCCAACGTCCTATGGTTTGAGGGATCCTTTGTGGAGACCCTAAAGGGGTGGCAAGCCGGGTGGTTTTACATCATCGAGCCACGCGATCCGAAATGGATCGCAGCCCCCGAGTTCCGATCCGGACCCCCCACGCGGCTTATGTCCTGGAAAGAGACGGGCCTGTCGTGGGGTAACGAAGAATAGGTGACCGGACTGAAGACATGCATCCAGTCCCTGGTAAACAAGCCAATCAGGCTTGTCAATGTAGTCCAGGTCATGCTCGTTCGCCGAATCCTCCCGTGTCAACAACGGGACTTTACTCTGTGGGAGTTCGACCCGGCGCAGCACCGAGCCCTTAACAGGCTCTTCGACACGATGTATGAAGACGTCTGGAAGGTGCTAATCAAAGGCGCTGAGGCTCCCTCATCCGCCTCCGAAGACTTCGGATACAGCTCGCAGCGTCACGCTAGCGAGGTAAGCTATTTCTACCCTTCACGGGATGTTTTAAGCTCTTTTTCATAGTTTGACTCTATGCGGGATCTAAACTCCCTTACCTTTAACAGGCTTGGCAGGCGATATCCGGACCGATTAACTGTCCAGCTCCCTTGCCCGAAGACCCAGCCCCTGCTCTCCTAGAGAAGCTGTTGGCTCCGGCGCCTTATGTGGTGCCGGAGAAGAAGGCCAAGAAGAAGAAGGCCACGGGGACTCGAAAGAGTGCCCGCAATGTGGCGGTGTCGGACTCGTCATCTGACGAGTCCGAGACGCTCTCCCCTCGTGAGAACGAGGAGGAGGAAGAAGAAACTTCTCCCCGTCCAGTGAGGGGAGGAGAAAAAGGGAAGGCCGCCCCAACGGGGGAGGCCGGAGGGTTCAGAAAGAGGAAGACCCCTCCGCCGGACTACTCCCCCGACGCCGACGAGGATGACGAGGGGTGGTCGAACAGGGCCAAGCGTCCGGCGAAATCGTAAGTATTCGGTACCAGAGTGACTCATGATATTCCTAGGTCGTTCAGCTTTCCATAATGCCGAACATAATTGTGCAGCCCGCCCCGGGCCGAACTCGATGATTCGTCGAGCGGCTCCCTGGATTCGTCGGACGTGAACTCAGTTCCGCCCGCTGTCTCCCCCCGACCTGCAGACGACGCTGAAGTGGCGTCACAACGAGCTCCGGGGCAGGAGGAGGTGGTCCTGGAGGAGCCGAAAGGCGACCTCCCGGACCCCAGGAATAAAGGGGACAAGACCCCCCAGGGCTCCGAGTCCGGCTTTGTGCCGGACGCCGCGCCGGACTCTTCAACAGTTCCGGTCCGCGGTAGGCGAACTCCTTCCAATAGGAGCAAGCCTTCTGAGCCGGCGGCCTCCGTCCAACCGGAGGTGCCGGGCAATCTGTTGGAGGTGCTTGACGGCGCCTCCATCGACGAGGAGCACCATACTATTATGAGTACGGTGATCCAGAGGGTTCAGTCCGCCAAGAGCGGACTGACTGAAGCTTTCGCTAGCCTTCTGACAGGCTTCGAGGTAAGCAAAAATATATCAAAATATTACCACATAGACACTAGCCCCTGATGCTCTGTTTGGCGTTCGAAAAAAAAGCCGAATAGAGGATCTAATAAATTTCACAGGAGTCTAAGAGTGAAGTCTGAAATAAACCCCAAGGTTGTAGAGGTCGACATGAATAAACCCCCACCTTCAAATCCTTGAAGTTGATACCCTAAACTCTTTGATCCCGGTCTATCCTGGCCCTAGATATGTTTGGCACACTGGGAAAGCACAATCCTGACGGGGAACTCGCTTCTCTCACGGTTGCGTGGGTCAAGCCATCTTCTTCCTCGCGCCCACCTCTCTCCTACTGTTACCTTTCCTCACAGATCCATCTATGTCTACTGGGTAGATGCTCCGTGGAAGGTGGCGGCGAGTTGACGAGCTAGAGCCTGCAGGATGCATCGGCGGGAGTAGATGCAGCCGGGGCGAGCCTGCTGCCATATGGTGAGCAAGGAGGCGATGATGGCGATGGCAGCCATGTGCTGATGTGATGTGCATGACAGCCAAGGCAGCTGAGGAGCTGGGACGCCACCGAAGAGGAGTTGTTTGCCATCAAGAGGACGAGGGCCGTCATCAGGGATCACCGGACGAGGCTCGACATCTCCCTCGGCTTCGTTGACGTCGTGTGTCGATGGGCTGCCGCCGTCCGCAGCTAGAAGCTCCTGCCGCACAATGAGCTCCTGCCACAAATCGCAGAGGTGAGGCGTCAGGGGTACGCCGCCGCCGCCGAGGCCGACGCACGCGGCCACCACCGCGGTGGGCGCACTCGCGTCAGAGCACTACGGCTGGCTCGTGACCTGGAGGCCTGTGTCGAGTCGCAGCGATGACGACGCTCTGGGATGGGTCTCGAGCAACCTCAAGGACCCCATCTCGCTGCAGCGCCGCTAGCCCCTGCTCCCGACGCTGCACTGGCTTGACATCTCGCTATGGCCGCCTCCCGCTACATCTTAGCAGGCGTGGTCTGTGGGCACGCGCGGCAAGGGGGACGATGACCACAACCACCTAGCTTCTCTGTATTCACGACGATGTCGACGAGCACCAACTCAGGATAGAAGTTCCGCCGGAAGACACACACGTACAGGGATGGCTTGATGTATGCCTGAACTAGTACATGAGTCTGGTTTGGTTGATTAGATGATCTCTTCTGGATACACGCACACAAGACACCGGAAACGGATGGATTGCAACAGGCCCTGTGATGCATAATGTTTGTCTTCTCTGTTCATAATAATCAAAGTGTAGTTCGCGGTTAATCTCGATAGTGCCAACAATCCATCGATGGACACCGGCACCGCGGCCATGCTCGCCACTGAGGTGATGCATATGACAGGTGGGCCTATATTGTAAGTGACAGTATAAATCAATCCCGGCTGGGATCGTGCCTTTCTATTACAACAAACAAGATTTTACTTATACAGGGTTTGGATTGACCAAGATCTGTAAGTACAGGATACCAACTTCAGGGATTTGAAGATGAGGGTTTGTTCCCGTCGGCATCTACAACCTCATGGTTTATTTTAGACTTTACTCGGAGTCTAACAAAAAGGAGTCACTATGCGTATGCAGGCTTCACTGCTATCCACCGCCGCACTGACTGCGGAGGTGGGTGTCCTGAAACAGGACCTCGGGCGGACCGAGCAAGAGCTCGGCCTTGCCAAGCGGCAGCTTGAGGAAAAAGAAGGTAAGAAATACCTTACAGAAAAAGTGCCTATAAAAAGACGTGATTGCAAAAAGTAACAGGATTGTACTGCTTATTCTAGGGGCCACAACTGAGGTGGCGACCCTCAAGCAGGCGCTGTCTGAGGCCGAAAAGAAAACGGCTGCGGAGCGCACCGAGCGAGAGAGACTTGGGGCTCAGGTCGGCGAGGTGCAGCAAGAGCTTCAGGCTCTCATGAAAAAACATGAGAGATTGGAGCTTGAGTCAAAGGCGCAAGCATCCGAGCTCGCGTCGGCCCTTGAGACCGCCAAGTCTGCCAAGGCTGAAGCCCAAAAGGCCCTCCAAGAGTTGGAGGAGATGAGGAAGATAGCAGCGGGTAAGGCATTTTTTATGCAAAGCAGAAATATCAAAGTAAACTACTTGTTACTTACCCGAATCCGGAGTTCTCCAGGGGCATTCGCAGATCTTCCCCGCAGCGTATCCGACGCCGCTGCATTCTACCGAGCTGAAGAGGGTAGCTCGACGGAGAAGGTGTTCTGGTCTCAATATTCTGAGGCCAGACAACCTGTGCCCTTGAGCGACCAGCTGAAACAGCTGGTCGAGCTCCACAAGGCGGCCGAACAGGACATGAAGTGCTTCATAGTTCGGCTATGGCCCGGAGAGGCCCTGCCAGGGAGCTATTTCGGGCTGGTGCGATGGCTGGTGGAGGCCTGTCCAAGGCTCGAGGTCATCAAGCGCTCCGTCTGCATTGAAGGTGCCCGGAGGGCCCTTGCCCGTGCAAAGGTGCACTGGGGTAAGCTGGACGGTGAGAAGCATGTGAGGGACGGGCCGCCGCCAGGGAAGGAGCATCGGAAGCCCGAGAACTACTACAAGGATGTTCTTGCAGGTGCCCGCCTTATGGCGGATGAATGTACCAAGGATGTAATCTTTGAATGAACTCGCTCGTGTTTATCCTGTGCACTGAAAACTTGTTCATATGCGCTAAGCAATGCTTATTGAATTTAAAATATTATATTCTGTGCGGCCGTTTATCTAAAATTGAGAGATGGCCAGTCGTCGGCTTCTGCCCCCGTGCCACTAGTGCTGCAGTGTTCGGGATAAACATGAGCGCTCTTTTTCCCATGGTTGGGTCCTTCGAGGGAAGCGCTCAGCACAACGAACCAGGCAATTGGACTATAATGCTTGAACACTCTCACTTAGCCATATAACTTTATAATTTTAAATTTCGGCGAAGCCCCTAGTTCGGAAGACCGAGTTCGGAGCGCTATCCACGCCTTGGCCGGACGAAGCCAGCTCCTCGCTCGAAGCGGCATAAGCCTTTAGGGACACGAAAAACCTCTCGAACAGCGACCGGTCTCTCGCCTCATCTGACAGTCAGTTTTAGCTTTCTCCACTGAGGTGCTTAACCCAGCTGAACCAGGGCACAATCACAGTGGTTCTCCTAGTGCTACCTTAGCCGATATAGCGGAACGTAAGGCACCAAAACATAGGAGCCAGGCAAACCCAACTATTGACCCAAATCATGATTCGGAGCCGATGCATATAGTGCTATAAGTTCGGGGTGCCGCACTTGTGAAAGTGTATGGACTTCTCACACCATAATGAGGGGTACTGAAGCCCCTGGCGTGTTTGCCGTACCATGGTGTACGGGTGCAATCATGTTATTTAATAAACAGTTATATGAAAATAGGATAATGCAAAAATAGACAAAAAGCTATGCATTATTTATAGAGCGGCTATTTATCAAAGCCGGACGATACAAGTAGTGCGATAAACAAAAAGATATTGGACTATTTAACATGTCCTGACCAGGGGCAGGCCTCGGAATTGTATTTAAAACAGGTATACTGCTCGTAACAGAGACCACCTGGGAGTTCCATAATGCGGCATGGCTTGTCTGCCTCCCTGGATCTTGCATCGTTTGTGCGGCGATCGAGTTGCCGAACAGGTCGTCCGAAGTGTGGAGTCCTGAAAGTAAGAAAAAAAGAATCCGGCAGCCCCTAGTACGTTTTAAGCCGTATTTTGGGTGTGCCATTATTGTGCCCCTTCCCCTGTGCCCATGGTATTTCAAGGGCGTAGTTATGTATGCGAGGTACTGGTTTTGCTATGTCGCGAGGGCTGGGGTTGGGGCCGCATTGCTACGCCTGCTCGGAACGTGCCAGGCGGTCTTTTTGTAGGTTACTCCGGGCGCGCTTGGCAGTGTCCGGCTTTTTAACAGCCGTACTGGAGAGTTGCCTAAGAAGGCTGCTTTGTACTTCCGCTGCGAGAGCTGCCATGTGCTCCTCCATACGGAGGGAGCGTTCGGTGTTTCCGTTGACCGTGATTACTCCTCGAGGGCCCGGCATCTTGAGCTTGAGATATGCGTAGTGCGGCACCGCATTGAACTTTGCGAATGCGGTTCGTCCGAGCAGGGCGTGATAGCCACTGTGAAACGGGACTATATCGAAGATTAACTCTTTGCTTCGGAAATTGTCCGGGGATCCGAAGACCACGTCAAGTGTTACTGAGCCTGTATAGTTGGCTTCTACACCTGGTATAACGCCTTTAAAGGTCGTTTTTGTGGGCTTAATCCTTGAGGGATCTATGCCCATTTTTCGCACTATATCCTGGTAAAGAAGGTTCAGGCTACTGCCGCCGTCCATGAGGACTCTTATGAGATGAAATCCGTCGATGATTGGGTCGAGAACCAATGCGGCAAAGCCGCCATGACGGATGCTAGTGGGATGGTCCCTTCGATCAAAGGTGATCGGGCAGGAGGACCATGGGTTGAACTTTGGGGCGACTGGCTCCATCGTGTATACGTCCCGTAGCGCATGCTTCCACTCCCTCTTGGGAATGTGGGTTGGGTATATCATGTTCACTGTCTGCACTTGTGAGGGCAAGCCCTTCTGTCCATTATTGTTCGGCGGCCTGGGCTCCTCCTCGTCGTCGCTATGCAGCCCCTTGTCTTTGTTTCCGGCTCTTAACTTGCCTGCCTGCTTGAACACCCAACAATCCCTGTTGGTGTGATTGGCTGGCCTTTCGGGGGTGCCATGTATCTGGCACAAGCGGTCGAGTATTCGGTCCAAACTGGGCGGGCCCTGGGTATTCTTTTTGAATGGCTTTTTCCGCCGACCGAATTTATGGCCTCTGAATCCGGCATTAACTGCCGTATCTTCATTACTGTCGCTGCTAACGCGGTGTTTTTGCTTATTCTGACGTGTCCTGCCACTTTTGTCCCTGGTATCCGAATTACCAGGGTTCTTAGCTAAATTATTGCTGCGAGCTAGCCAGCTGTCTTCTCCCGCACAAAAGCGGGTCATGAGTGTCGTGAGGGCTGCCATAGATTTCGCCTTTTCCTGTCCCAGGTGCCGGGCAAGCCACTCGTCGCGGATGTTATGTTTGAAGGTGCTAGGGCCTCTGCGTCCGGACAGTCGACTATCTGGTTTTTCTTTGTTAGGAACCGTGTCCAGAATTGCCTGGCCGATTCCTCTGGCTGTTGAATTATGTGGCTTAAGTCGTCGGCATCCGGTGGTCGCACGTAAGTGCCCTGGAAGTTGTCGAGGAATGTGGCCTCCAGATCCTCCCAAGAACCGATTGAGTCTGCTGGCAAGCTGTTAAGCCAATGCCGGGCCGGTCCTTTAAGTTTGAGCGGGAGATATTTGATGGCGTGTAAATCATCGCCGCGTGCCATGTGGATGTGAAGGAGATAATCCTCGATCCATACCGTTGGATCTGTTGTGCCATCGTATGATTCGATGTTAACGGGTTTGAAACCCTCGGGATTTTATGATCCATTACTTCATCTGTGAAGCATAGTGGGTGTGCGGCGCCCCTGTACTGGGCTATATCACGACGCAGCTCGGAAGAGCTATGTCTGTTGTGTTTGGCCCGGCCAGATTTATTGTATCCGGAGTGAAGATCATCGTCACGTGCCGTAGGGCGCCTATGCGATCCGTAGATCGATCTGGTTAGTCTTGCCTTATCCTCCAGTATGCCTCGCAGGTCTGGCGTGTTTTCCCGTGCTTTAGTTGAGCGGCATCGGGGCATGGCTTGGGTGGAGGGCCGAGGGGCCTGTCTGTCACGGCCGCGAGGTGGCCGGTCTGCCATGTCATGTGCTGGTGATGTAGGCGCTTCCTCCTCTGATCGGGGTAGCGGCCTGCGCTTTGGGTAACTCTTGGAGGGGCGTTCGAGTTCATACTCTTTGGCCGCAAGGACTTCAGTCCATCTATCAGCTAGCAAATATTGGTTAGCTCTAAGCTCTTACTGCTTTTTCTTGAGGCTGTTTGCCGTGGCTAAAAGCCTGCGTTTGAAACGCTCTTGTTCGACGGGGTCTGATGGTACGACGAATTCGTCGTCATCGAGGCTTGCCTCGTCTTTGGAGGGAGGCATATAGTTATCATCCTCAACCTCTCGGTCTGCCGCTCTCTCATGAGGGCTGGCTTCTCCATCTTCCTGCGCCGAATCTTGATGAGGTGGGTGTTCTTCGGCACTATCCGGGGTAGTATTATCTCCCATACCGGAATCACCGTTTTTGCTTTGGCGGGATTTAGAGCGGCGCCGCTGGCGCCGGCGCTTTGGCTGTTTCTTGGAGGGGACGTCCCCCGCTGGTCCATCGCCATATCCATCTTTTGGAGTGTCCACCATATATATCTCATATGACGAGGTGGCCTTCCAGCGCCCTACAGGTGCTGATTCCTGTTCGTCTCCTACATCGTCGTCCATACCGTCGATGTCTTCGAAGCCATAGTCGAGCATGTCGGTTAAGTCATCGACAGTGGCTACAAAGTGGGTGGTGGGTGGGCTTTGAATTTCTTCATCGTCCGTATCTCATCCTCGCTGACCGTAGTCCGGCCAGGGCTCTCCTGATAAAGAGAGAGACTTGAGAGAATTCAGGATGTCGCCAAAAGGCGAGTGTTGAAAGATGTCTGCGGCGGTGAACTCCATTATCGGCGCCCAATCGAATTCGATTGGCAGGGGCGCGGGGGGTTCGGAGTCCGGGGAGGAGTTCAGACCCTCGGAGTCACGGGTCATGCAGAGTGCGGGGCTGGCGTTCGGCTCGATCGCCTCTTGGATCGCAGCCCCCGAGCTGACGTCCAACCGCTCATCCTCGATCGGCGCAATAGGCTCCGAATTAAGGGTCGGAACCGGTGCGGGTGCGGCTTCCAGGACACTGTTCGGAGGCAGAGCTAGATCATGCCCCTCGAGATAGTGCGGCGCGCTTGGCCGTGGCTCGAATCCATCGAAGATGAAGTCTCCGCGGATATCAGCCATGTAGTTTAAGCTTCCAAACCTGACTTGATGGTCAGGGGCGTAGCTTTCAATCTGCTCTAGGTGGCCAAGCAAATTGGCCCGCAGAGCGAAGCCGCCGAAGACGAAGATCTGTCCCGAGAGAAAAGTCTCACCCTGGACCTCATCGTTGTTGATGATCAAAGGAGCCATCGGGCCTAAAGGCGACGACACAGAGGAACTCTCAATGAAAGCACCAATGTCGGTGTCAAAACCGGCGGATCTCGGGTAGGGGGTCCCGAACTGTGCGTCAAGGCCGGATGGTAACAGGAGACAAGGGACACGATGTTTTTACCCAGGTTCAGGCCCTCTCGATGGAGGTAATACCCTACTCCTGCTTGATTAATATTGATGAAATGGGTAGTACAAGAGTAGATCTACCACGAGATCAAGGAGGCTAAACCCTAGAAGCTAGCCTATGGTATGATTGTTGTGTATGGAGTTGATTGTCCTACGGACTACAACCCTCCGGTTTATATAGACACCGGATAGGGTTAGGGTTACACAGAGTCGGTTACAATGGTAGGAGATCTTGAATATCCGCATCACCAAGCTTGCCTTCCACGCCAAGGAAAGTTCCATCCGGATACGTTACGAAGTCTTCAATCTTGTATCTTCATAGTCCAGGAGTCCGGCGAAGGTATAGTCCGGCTACCCGAACACCCCCTAATCCAGGACTCCCTCAACCAATCTCTCGGGGAAGGAGAGGTCGATATCACTTCTGTCTGTATGCATATGTTCATGACGATCTTCTGTTTCCTTCATTTGCTTACTAGCTAGCGTGTCGAGTCCTCTCTAAAGGTATAGTACGTAGAGTCGACCAAGCACGAAAATAAGAGATGACACTTCTCTCTATTAATTAGCTAGCGAACACAATATATGAAACACCTAAATTACCCCCCCCCCAAACCCCCTAAACCCACCCCCTTTAAAAAACAAAAACCTCAGCTCCTGCCAGCTGCTGACGCGTGGACGCCTATTGGTCCCGGTTGGTGCCACCAACCGGGACCAAAGGCCCTCCTGCCTGGGCTCGCTGCACCGGCCACGTGGAGGTCCATCTGGCCCGGTTTGTGTAAGAACCGGGACTAAAGGCCTAGGGCTTTAGTAACAACCCTTTAGTCCCGGTTCAACAACCGGGACAAATGGGCCTTATGAACCAGGACAATAGGCCCTTTTTCTACTAGCACTAGTGCAGAATCGGGCTTTAGCGCCGGTTCGTAAGGGCCTTTAGTGCTGGTTCTACAACCGGCACTAAAGAGTGGAGACTAAAGCCCCCCCCCTTTACTGCCGGTTCTGCACGAACCGACGCGAAAGTGCCACCACGTGGCACGAGCCAGGCCCGGGTGCTGGTAGACCATTAGTATCGGTTGGTAGCACCAACCGGTACTAAATGTTTGGGTGGGGGGTTTGGTTTTAATTTTTATTTTCCATTAGTTTATTATTTTTCCATTAATTTTTTGGTTTCCATTTAATTTTTCTTGTTTGCTAGTATTTTACGATACTACATATTGTACACGTTATGCATATATATAAATAGATTTTCTCGTAGAACCGATCATATATATATATATATATCGAACGTCTCACAAACCACCATTAATTATTCACACATACACATGTATATATATATACAATTTCTCCTACATGTTGCCTTAGTGCCTTTCGGAGCATGATGACAAGTGCTTCATGGGGGCGGTAGCGGGTAATAGAATTCTCCTTTGGGATCTATGACCTGGTCGAGCAAAAATCCCGCTATTTCCTCTTGAAGTGCTAGTATGCGCTCCGTTGGTAGGAGCTGCTCCCACACCTGTCTGAACTGTTAAGAAGGAGATCAGTATGCATGTGTATTAGTTGTGTGACTAGATATCGATAATGGTGTAAAAATTTGTGAATAGTGTTCTGACAAACGTACCCCGTCTTATCTTTGAGATCTGCTCCTTTCGGACGCCATCATGCGAATGTTCTCGCAAACGTAGAATGCACACAGATCAGTCCCCGGCGCCTACTTCAGGGCCTTTACGAGAATTGAATTTAATCAGGTAATAATTAATCAAACATGATAATTAATTAATGGTATTGAAACAAGAATTAAAGAGATGGTAGCTAGCTAGCTAGTACTATTTAATTACTTACCTTGGGTCGATACCAAAACAGCTTTTCTCGCCATTTGCCTGGAGTCACCTTGATGAACTTTGCCGAATCCCTGCCCGCCGGCAAAGAAAATTAATAAAGGGGTTATGAAATAGTTCATATCAGGAAATGATGAACTAAATAGGCCGAGATATAGTTAATAATGATTGAAATTACCTGTTGACTATCGCCTTCACGATGCTGTAGTCACTTCCGTTTTTAAGTAGTGAGTCCAGTACTTCAACTTTTCCTTCATCAACTTTAATGTCTAACAAGATCAAGTGGTACCTGCATGCACATACGTTTGCATGTATAAATTAAGCAGGCATGTGCATAACACTAATCAACTAACCCTAAACCCTATAAACTTATTAACATCTAGCTAGTAAGCAAAAACAGAATTTGTAGTACAAGACGGTGTGACTCACTCGAAGTTGTAAGGAAGTAGTATATCTTCGTTGGAATTGAGGAGCTTCAAGAACTCTAGCATTTTATTCTCTACATCTTTTCTATAGCATTCCAATTTCCATGTGTATTCATTAACGGTATTTGGGTCAATGAACCCAATGCCATAGCGTCCAGCTTTTTTCATTTCATAGATCTTCATCCTGCATAATACCACAGAAAATAATATAGTGAGGATAATTACAGGTAATGATCGATCAATGAGCACTAAAACTAGATTGAGACTTAAATTATAGAAAGAAATCACTTACAGACAATAGCAACTGACGAGAGATTTATCGAGTGCATCTTGATTGAATAACTAAAATAGTTCTGAATACTCAACGGACACATCTAGCTTATGGAAGTAATGATCTTCCTCGACTTTCACCATGAGGGACTCTCGATTGGAAATCCTGGTAATGTTCATGTACCATTGATGCAATTCATACATTCTCGTTGGGAGGTTCTTGACCTTGTCTGGCTTGACCAAAGGTTGGCCCCGGGCATATTTCTGTTTTATTTCCTCCTCTCTAAGTGGAGACATGGGCTCGATATCAATGAGTTGTCCAACAGTGATCTTGAGCATTTCAGCCTGCATTACATGCTCCTCGGTTATTACCACATCGCCCAGCTAGGGAACGTTAACGGTTTGCCCAAAATAATATCGGGAGCGCGTACTCTCATGTGTTGTTGGCACAACAAGCGGGGGGATCGATTGCGCCGCCTGTTCTCCCAGCTGGGGAACGGTTTTCCCGCATTTTTTGATAGCTGCTTGTTGGCTCGAGCTCGAGCTTGCTTCCTTCTTTAGTCGTGCTTGATGTAGCTTCCTGAGTTGGCACTCATAGTCTGAGTCAACAGGCTTGGGAGCTGGTTTACTTGCCATATGAATAAAGTGGTCCATAACTTTCTCAGGCACTTTCTCCCTTGGCGGCGGTGCCGGTTTCGGTCCAAAATGGGCGTCCACTTGGGCCTGCACTATGGCTGTGTTTTGCTCCTCGGTCATGCCGTAAGGCCTTTGAGGAAGAGGAGCGAGGCTTGGACCATATTTATATCGCTTGTCTCCGCATGTACTTCCTGTACTACCTCGACTCGTACCGCTATGCACCATAGCTATGGCGTGTCTCTTCTGTGATTGCTAAGGCACGGAGACGGCTGACGTGGCTGAGTTGGAGCAGGAGGAGTGGCCTGACACTATGCCGGAATTGAAGAAGGAGATGTGGCCTGACACAGTGTCAGACTTGAAACAAGAGGAGTCGCCTGATGTTGTGCCGGACTTGAAGCAGGAGTCTGCTCATGCGTTCGTGGACTTGGAGGAGCGGGAGTCTGCTGACATGGTGGCGGACTTCGAGGAGGAGTTGGCTCACGCATTCGTGGTATTGGAGGAGCGGGAGTCTGCTGACTCAATGGCGGACTTCGACGAGGAGTCGGTAGACGCGGTGTCGGTGGACTTCGGAAGACGATGCAATCCTTTCTCCATAGGATGATACGATGTATGGCCTCTTCTAGTGTGTGCTCGTCGTCACCTCCAGGAATGTCAAGCAGTAGCCCCGAATATGGGTCCACCACCTCATCAACCAAGACACGAGCATAGCCCACTGGAATCGGGGTGCAATGGAAGGTTGCTTCGGGGGTAATTGTAAAAGCAACGGCATTCGCCACCTTCATGGATATGTTCTTCATTTTGAAGTGTAGCTCACACTTAGTGTTCTCTATGATGTCATCCACAGGGTATGTATCCAGCAGTGCATCGCCCGGGGCGGAACCAACGCTGCTTCTTGGCATGGATGGACGGTGCTATCCAATGCTGGACGATCATCTGCTTGCTGCTGCCGCTGCTGAGACCCCCATTCCTGGCTAAGTGAGTCGATCTGCTGCTGCTGCTGCTGCTGGAATTTGAGTGTCAAGTCTGCGTGCCTTGCTTCTAGGCCTTTAAGGCGTTCTGTGTCCTGCTTCCTCTCCTCCTCCAGCTTCCTCTTCTTCTCCTCCTCCATCTTCTTTCTTGCACGGGTCCTGTAGTCGTCGTTCCATTCCGAAAAGCCCTCATACCAGGGAATAATGCCCTTGCCTCGTGTTCTTCTCGGGTGTTCAGGATTTCCCAGGGCGCGCGTAAGCTCGTCGTTCTCTTTGTTGGGCGTGAACACCCCCTTTCGAGCATCTTCTATTCCATCAAGTAACTTCTGTTTGGCTCCTTTTAGACTTGCCTTCTTCGAAACCAGGCATGTCTTCGGGTCCAACGCTCCCCGATGCGCATAGAACCAAGTTCTGCACCCGGGGGCCCAGCTCCTAGTAACCGGAGAGACCCCTGCATCCTCCATCTCTTTCTCAGACTTATCCCACTTAGGCATTGCCACCGCGTAGCCACCTGGCCCCAGCCTATGGACCTGCGTCTTTTTTGCGGCATTGGCCTTGTTTTTTCTCGACCGTTCCTTAGATAATTCAGATTCCTTCAATTTCACGAAAGCGGGCCAGTGTTCTCTTTGCTTCTCCAGTGTTCCCTGGAATTCTGGAGTCTTCCTTTCTGCAGCGAGGTAGTTGGCCCATACAGTTTTCTTGTGGGTGTTGAATGCAATTGCCATCTTCTTAAGAGCAGCGTCCTTGACTTTCTGCACATCTGCATCAGTGCAATAATCTGGTAGGGTGAAATGTTCCATCAGAGATTCCCAAAGCTTTTGTTTTGCTCTGTCATCGACCCAAGTAACATTTGGACATTTAGTTTTTGGCTCTTTCCATTCTTGAATGTAGATCGGGAGTTGGTCCTTCACAAGAACTCCGCACTGACAAGTCCACTCGTTCGCAATGTTCTTAGGCGTGAGGGGTTCGTCATTAGCTTTGATGGAGTCAATGTTGTACTTTACACCCTCCTTCAACTTTTTGCCCGGGCCTCGCTTTGTCCTGTTGTTTGTAGAAGCAGATTTGCTCGATCCGGAGGGCTGAAAGTAGAAAGATCGATTCGTTAATATATCTTCAAATCAAAAAAAATGTGATGATCACCATATGCCTGCTTATACAAATATACATCGCCGGTAATCTTTGTTATCTCAAGATTATCATTGTCTGTATCATCATAAACATTGTCTGTGTCATCATAATCATAATCACAGTTCATGAATTCATCAGCTCGGTCGTCGAGATCGAATATCTTATCATCACCGTCCCAGGTATTGTTCAGATATTGGGAGCCGTTATCTGCTTCATTCAGATCATCTAGTCTGCGAGGGTTGCGTATGATCTCGAACAATTCCTCTTCTCTCTCTGCCGGTATTGTCCGCCATAGCTTTTACTTAACTAATACATAAGAAATATAAAACAATTTAGTATTCAAATTACAATGCATGGATGCAATCAATAAGGAAAAACTGAATCATATAGTACATAATATGCATCGTCTCGAATAATATATAATCTCGAATACATCATCTCAAATAATATATATAATCTTGAATACATCGTCTCGAATATTATATATCGAATACATCACTGGCTAGGTACCTAATAATGATCTAATACTACAGAAGAATCTAGGCCACTCGCGGTTCCTGGGACGCGGGCGGTGGACACCCAAAGAGAAGGAACCATCACAGGATCATATCTCCGGTCATCTGCCCAAAGAACCTGCGAGGTATTGGAGAACCTGACGTCCATAGCAGCCATGTAGCGATGGACGTGCTCGTCCTCCTCCCTGACACGGCGACGCACCACCTCCAGCGGGGCCGGATCACTCTGCACCGAATGTGGCCCACGCGAACGCCACCAAAGGAGATCAGGGTTGACGACGGGACCCGAGGTTGGGTTCCTCACCAAGCGGCGCGCCGCTCCGGGTAGCACCTCCCAATGCCAGCCCGGCGGATGCCAGTCCCGAACATGGGTCAGCCGGACGTCGTCGCGAACGGGTCGACGGCGAGGATGCAGGCCGGGCATCATTGAGAACAAATACTATATGCCCGTAAAAAGTAACATTTTTTAAATGATTGGATGGTGATAACTAAAATTCTATATGCAAATTCTAACAATTTGACATTAATCTAATTCATCTAACTAAAACTAATTCTAATTTTTTTTAATATTTCTATAACTAAAAAACAAAAAAAATTGCTAACATTTCTATAAATATTTCTATAACTAAAAAACAGAAAAAATTTATAACATTTCTATAACATTTCTAATATTTCTATAACTAAAGAACAGAAAAAATTCTATAACTAAAATTTGTAACTAAAAAACTAATGTGTGTGTGTGGACATGGCGGCCGGGGCAGGAGCTCATCGGCGAGGCGCGGCGACGGGGACAGAGACGGGCAGTGATGACGAGGATGGGGACGGGGCGGCGACAAAGGGGACGGGCCGGGCGGGGACGACGGGGCGGGGCGCAGCGACGGGGCGGGGCGGGGCGACGGGGAAGGCCGGGGCAGCGACGGCTACGGGGACAGCGACGGACGGCGACGGGGCAGAGGAGAAAGAAGCAAAGGGAGAGATGAGAAACTAAATTTCTTGTAAGTGCTTTCCTATATAAAACACCCCTTTAGTGCCGGTTGGAGCCACCAACCGGTATTAAAGGTCTGTCTTGGCCAGGCCAAGCGGCGGGAAAGTGCCCCCCTTTAGTACCGGGTGGTGGCACCAACCGGTACTAAAGACCCACCGTTTAGTACCGGTTGGTGGCACCAACCAGTACTAAAGGGTGTGCGCTGCCAGGAGTGGAGCGCAGAATTTTAGTCCTACCTTGCTAGTTGAGGAGCGCCAAGACCAGTTTATAAGCCCCGGCGTGAGCACTGCATTGAGCTCCTCTCAAAAGTAGGCCTTCTGGGCCTACCTCTCTGATACGTCTCCAACGTATCTATAATTTATGAAGTATTCATGCTATTATATTATCTATCTTAGATGTTTTATATGCATTTATATGCTATTTTATATGATTTCTGGGACTAACCTATTAACCTAGAGCCCAGTGCCAGTCTCTGTTTTCTCCTTGTTTTTGAGTTTTGCAGAAAAGGAATATCAAACGGAGTCCAATTGACGTGCCAATTTTTGACGGTTTTTTATGGACCAAAATAAGACCCCGGAGTAAAAGAGCTAGGCCAGGAGATTCCCGAGGCGCCCACGAGGGTGGGCGGCGCCCCCCCCCCTAGGCGCGTGGGGCTGCCTCGTGAACACCTCGGGCGCCTCCTTGACGTGAGACCGACGCCAAAAATTCCTATAAATACATAAACCTCAGAAAATTAACCTAGATCGGGAGTTCCGCCACCGCAAGCCTCTGTAGCCACGAGAAATCAATCTAGGCCCTCTCTGGCACCCTGCCGGAGGGGGCCGTCATCACTGGTGGCCATGGAGGAGTATCCCAGAGAGGCCATCATCGCCATGGAGGCCAAGGATCAGAGGGAGAACCTTTCCCCATCTAGGGGGGAGGCCATGGAGGAGGAAGAACAAGGGGGAGAACCTCTCCTCCTCTCTCTCGATGGCGTCGGAGTGCCATCGGGAGGGGAATCATCGCCGCGGTGATCGTCTTCATCAACATCGCCACCATCATCACCATCCTCATCTCTTTCACGCGGTCCACTCTCCCGCACCCCGCTGTAACCCCTACTTAAACATGGTGCTTTATGCCACATATTATGATCCAATGATGTGTTGCCATCCTATGATGTTTTGAGTAGATATCTTTTGTCTTTGGGTTGATTGATGATCTAGATTTGTATGAGTTGTATGTTTTACTTTGGTGCTGTCCTATGGTGCCCTCCGTGTCGCGCTAGCGTGAGGGATCCCCGTTGTAGGGTGTTGCAATATGTTCATGATTCTCTTATAGTGGGTTGGTGAGTGACTGAAACACAAACCCGAGTAAGAGGGATTGTTGCGTATGGGAATAAAGAGGACTTGATGCTTTAATGCTATGGTTGGGTTTTACCTTAATGATCTTTAGTAGTTGCGGATGCTTGCTAGAGTTCCAATCATAAGTGCATATGATCCAAGTAGAGAAAGTATGTTAGCTTATGCCTCTCCCTCATATGAAACTGCAATAGTGATTACCGGTCTTGTTAACGATTGCCTAGGACAATTCTGCGCACCGATCCACCATTATTCCACACTCGCTATTTATAATATTTAGTAATATATTCTAACTTCATGATAATAGTACCTACTTTTATATTTTAGCTCTCCTATATCATACAAAGTTATCCTCTTCATACCCACAACATATTTTTATTTCTCATTGCTAGTTGGAAGCAAACGTTCGGTGTACGTAGAGTCGTATCAGTGGCAGATAGGGCTTGATAGAATATTGAACTTACCTTTAGCTCCTTGTGGGTTCGACACTCCATACTTAGCACTTCCACCTTTGGAAATTGCTATGATGATTCCTTGCACTTGGGGATTATCAAGCTCTTCTCTGGCGCAGTTGCCGGGGAGGCTAGGTAAGCGGCACTCACACCCCGTCAACTAAGCTTTTTTCTGGCGCCGTTGTCGGGGAGGAATAGCGTGGGGTTGATATTCTCGTGTGTGCTTGTTTGCTATCTTCACTAAGTAGATTTTGTTTTTCCTTTTTGTTTCTTTTTAGTTGTGGGTGAAACATACAATTTTTTTAAAGAATGAAAATACAAAAAAAATATTACTTGCCTCTCATGCCTAATAAGTTTTTCAAAAAGAGATGTGATTGGAAAGTTATGCATTGAAGAAGTGAGGGTCGACCTTGAGCACTTGTGTTCATGCTCACGGAAACAATGTAGAATTTTTCATGGAAGTTTCTCTGTAAATAATTATCCCCTTGTTTATATCCATTGTATTATAAAAATAATGTGCCAAGCTTTGGTTTTAGGATGATTAGATTGCTTGTTTACTATGTGCAGAACAAAAACATAAACTTTGGCTGTAGTGCATGAATTTACATTTTTTACTGGAGAGTAAATTGGGTCTGAAACTTTTTGCACATTACTTCTGTACAAATTGTTGAAATTTTCAAATTTATTTCATAATTTTAGGAGTTACAGAACTTTACCAAACTTCCAGATTACTACAGACTGTTCTGTTTTTAATAGATTCTGTTTTCCGTTTGTTGTTTGCTTATTTTGATGAATCTATGGCTAGTATTGGGGGTATGAACCATAGAGAAGTTGGAATACAGTAGGTTTCACACCAATATAAATAAAGAATGAGTTCATTACAGTACCTAAAGGTAGTGCTTTATTACACTAACGGATCTCACAAGTTTTTGTTAAATTTTTGTGTGGATGAAGTGTCCAAAGGTCGAGGAGCTATCAATATGGGAAGAATAAAGAGATGAAAGAGTTCAAGCTTGGGGATGCCCAAGGCACCCCAAGTAAATATTTCAAATGATACTCAAGCATCTAAGCTTGGGTATGCCCCGGTTGGCATCCCATCTTTCTTCTTCAACAAATATCGGTATACCTCGGTTTTTGTTTTGTTCACATGATTTGTGTCCTTTGTGTTTTTCTTTTTCTTTAAGAACCATGCTAGTATGAGATATCCCTTCATAAATTTATAGAATACTTCATGTGCTTCACTTATATCTTTTAAGTATGATCTTATAAAATTGCTCTTTGTGCTTCACTTAAATCTTTTGATTATGGTTTTATAGAATGCTTCATGTGCTCCACTTATACATTTTGAGCTTGGATATTGGTTAGTCTATATTAATTGTAGAATGCTCCATGAACTTCACTTATATATTTTGGAGTATGAATAATACTATAATTTAAAGTGGGTTTGGAAGAGTGTCAACTTTAGGAATTAATGATCCCACTATTTTGGAGGGTGTTGAATCTTAGTGTGATATTTATGAAAGTGGATTTGGAAGAGTGTCAACTTTAGCTAGTAATGATCCCACTATTTCGGAAGAGGTTCCAATTGAGTATAAGAACAAAGTTTCTATCCATGATGCTACTGAAAATTATTATGAGGGAGGAATACATGCTTGTAGGAGCTGCAATAATATCAAGTTTCCTCTCTATGTGCTTAAAGTTTTCAAGTTATAATTGTTTTGCCTTCCTATGCTAGTTGACTCTTGTTCCCGTAAGTTGTGTGATCACAAAATGACTAGGCATAGGAAGTGGGTTAGATTTAAGGGTCTTTTACATCTGTGTCCCTAACTCGAACCCACTACTCACATTTGCCCCTAATTCAAAAGCCTGCTAAAAAATGCCCCTCCGACGTTAGGTGCCTTTACAGAAATGCCCTTCCGTGCCGTTACCGTCCGGTCAAAGCCAGTCAAAGGGCTTTGACCGTCCTGAAAAAAATAGCAAAAAAATCTAAAAAACCTGAAATTTTGTGGGATCAAAGATACTAAGGTGCACAAGGTGCGTGCAACTTTTCGTGCTATTTGGACATAACAGGAGGTCGTGGCAAAGAAAAAATAGTAAATATATATGCTTGTGAACAGTAAATTCAAAAAATTGCAAGAAAATTCAAAAAAATATGAATTTTTTTGGCATCAAAGAGGCTCGGGTCTGCAAGGAGCGTGCAAATTTTTGTTGTGTTTGGACACTGTAGGAGCTCCTGGAGAAAAAAACCAAAATTTGGCTCGGGAAAAAACTTTGGAAAAAACGACTATTTTGGTTTTTTTGCTAGAGCTCCTCGCATGTCATTTAATCGCAAAAACTTGCAAGCATCTTGTCCACCCAAGCCTCTTTGATGCCAAAAAATTTCGTATTTTTTTGAATTTTCTTGCTATTTTATTTCAAATTTAATGTTCACAAGAGTACAGATTAACTGTTTTTTCCTCGCCACGAGCTCCTGGACTGTCCAAATAGCAAGAAACTTTGCACGCACCTTGCGCACATGAGTAATTTCGATATCACAAAATTTTAGATTTTTTAGATTTTTTTTTGCTATTATTTTAGGACGGTCAAAGCTCTTTGACCGGACGGTAACGGCGCAGAAGGGCATTTCTGTAAGGGCACCTAACGGCGGAGGGGCATTTTTGAGCAGGCTTTTGAATTAGGGGTATATCTGATTAGGTGGTTCGAGTTAGGGACAGAAATGCAAAAGGCCCTAGATTTAAATGTGGTAGTAATATTCTTCATGATGCTCTTTTTATGTTTCAATTCTTATCTTTTATGTGAGCATCATTGAAATCATCATGCCTAGCTAAAAGGAATTAAAGAAAAGCGCTTGTTGGGAGACAACCCAATATTTACCCTTACTGTTTTTGTGTGTTTACATGATTAAGCTACTGTAGTAATCATGTTTTATAGCTTTTGTTTCAATAAAGTGACAACTAAGACCTTTGGGAAGACTTGGGTGAAAGTTAATGTGATCTTGCTGTAAAAAATAGAAACTTTGCGCTCACGAGAATAGATGTAATTTTTTATAAAAGAGTGCTTTTGAGTTGATTATTTTTGCAGAAGATTAATAGACAAATTCCTCATGTCCACCAATTTATTTCAAATTTTTTGGAGTAGCATAAGTATGGTTATTGTTCAGATCATTACAGACTGTTCCGTTTGTGACAGATTCTGTTTTCATTGCATAGTTTCCTTGTTTTCTAGTTTCTGCGGCTTATATTCCTCAATATAAATTGTAGAAATGATATGTTATAGTAGGAATTGTGTGAGAACAATTATGAAACTTGTCCTTAATGGTACCAAAGTGAATGGTTTGCTCTTCGGGCCTCCTTGACGTGAGACCGACGCCAAAAATTCCTATAAATACATAAACCTCAGAAAATTAACCTAGATCGGGAGTTCCGCCACCGCAAGCCTCTGTAGCCACGAGAAATCAATCTAGGCCCTCTCTGGCACCCTGCCGGAGGGGGCCGTCATCACTGGTGGCCATGGAGGAGTATCCTAGAGAGGCCATCATCGCCATGGAGGCCAAGGATCAGAGGGAGAACCTTTCCCCATCTAGGGGGGAGGCCATGGAGGAGGAAGCACAAGGGGGAGAACCTCTCCTCCTCTCTCTCGATGGCGTCGGAGTGCCATCGGGAGGGGAATCATCGCCGCGGTGATCGTCTTCATCAACATCGCCACCATCATCACCATCCTCATCTCTTTCACGCGGTCCACTCTCCCGCACCCCGCTGTAACCCCTACTTAAACATGGTGCTTTATGCCACATATTATGATCCAATGATGTGTTGCCATCCTATGATGTTTTGAGTAGATATCTTTTGTCTTTGGGTTGATTGATGATCTAGATTTGTATGAGTTGTATGTTTTACTTTGGTGCTGTCCTATGGTGCCCTCCGTGTCGCGCTAGCGTGAGGGATCCCCGCTGTAGGGTGTTGCAATACGTTCATGATTCTCTTATAGTGGGTTGGTGAGTGACTGAAACACAAACCCGAGTAAGAGGGATTGTTGCGTATGGGAATAAAGAGGACTTGATGCTTTAATGCTATGGTTGGGTTTTACCTTAATGATCTTTAGTAGTTGCGGATGCTTGCTAGAGTTCCAACCATAAGTGCATATGATCCAAGTAGATAAAGTATGTTAGCTTATGCCTCTCCCTCATATGAAACTGCAATAGTGATTACCGGTCTTATTAACGATTGCCTAGGACAATTCTGCACACTGATCCACCATTATTCCACACTCACTATTTATAATATTTAGTTATATATTCTAACTTCATGATAACATCACCTACTTTTATATTTTAGCTCTTCGATATCATACAAAGTTATCCTCTTCATACCCACAACATAGTTTTATTTCTCGTTGCTAGTTGGAAGCAAACGTTCGGTGTACGTAGAGTCGTATCAGTGGCAGATAGGGCTTGAGAGAATATTGATCTTACCTTTAGCTCCTTGTGGGTTCGACACTCCATACTTATCACTTCCACCTTTGGAAATTGCTATGATGATTCCTTGCACTTGGGGATTATCACTCTCCTACCCTGCCTGTGGGCCTACTGGGCTAGCTGGCTTGCATCCTGGCCCAACTACAGGTTGGGTTTCTAGTCGTATGCAGGCCGCTCTTGCCCTGTAGGTGGGCTTTTTTATTTTCTTATTTTTTTGCTTTATTTTTTTTGATTTATCTATTTTTGAGTTGTTTTTTTTGCTGTATTTAGAGTTTCTTTATGAATATTTTTTCTTTAGGTACAAAAAATTACAAACTTTCTGTTAGTGCCAGTAGTTTTCAAATTTGAATAGTTTAAATTTTGATATTTGAAATTTGTGTGAATCACTAGTTTGTGAATAACTTAGCTTTGAAAATAGATTTTTCAATGATTCTTTTTTCTTATGTTTAATATTAGAGTGTTTTATCATTATATTCAATTTGGTAATGCTTAGGTTATGTAAAAAATGAAATGTCTTTTTAACAGATGAGTTTTCATGCGAAACCTTGATACTTCGAAAGAGATTGTCCATTTTGTACACGAAGTGCATCAATGTCGGTGTACAAAAAGAGGGGTACACTTTTTGTACCCCTATAACTGTGCACGGGCAGACAGAGCCACGCCCACGGCCACACCAAGCAGGGCAGGGGAGGTAAGCCAGGGTAAGACCGAAGCCCAGAGTAGTGATATGTCTCCAACGTATGTATAATTTTTGATTGCTCCATGCTATATTATCTACTATTTTGGACTATATTGGGCTTTATTTTCCACTTTTATATTATTTTTGGGACTAACCTATTAACCGGAGGCCCAGCCCAGAATTGTTGTTTTTTGCCTATTTCAGTGTTTCGAAGAAACCGAATATCAAACGGAGTCCAAACAGAATAATACTTTCTGGAACGTGATTTTCTTCCCGAATATGACCCAGGAGACTTGGACCCTATGCCAAGGAAGCTTCGAGGTGGGCATGAGGTAGGGGGGCGTGCCCTACACCCCCAGGCGCGCCCCCCACCCTCGTGGGTCCACCGAGGCTCGACCGACGTACTTCTTCGTCCTATATATATCCACGTACCCCCAAACGATCAGAACAGGAACCAAAAACCTAATTCCACCGCCGCAACTTTCTGTATCCACGAGATCCCATCTTGAGGCCTGTTCCGGAGATCCGCCGGAGAGGGCCGTCATCACGGAGGGCTTCTACATCATCATAGCCTCTCCGATGAAGTGTGAGTAGTTTTCCTCAGACCTTCGGGTCCATAGTTATTAGCTAGATGGCTTCTTGTCTCTTTTTGGATCTCAATACAATGTTCTCCCCCTCTCTTGTGGAGATCTATTTGATGTAATCTTCTTCTTTTTGCGGTGTGTTTGTTGAGACAGATGAATTGTGGGTTTATGATCAAGTCTATCTATGAATAATATTTGAATCTTCTCTGAATTCTTTTATGTATGATTGGTTATCTTTGCAAGTCTCTTCGAATTATCCGTTTGGTTTGGCTGACTAAACTGGTAGTTCTTGTCATGGGAGAAGAGCTGAGCTTTGGGTTCGATCTTGCGGTGTCCTTTCCTAGTGACAGAAGGGGCAGCAAGGCACGTATTGTATCGTTGCCATCGAGGATAACAAGATGGGGTTTATTTCATATTGCATGAATTTATCTCTCAACATCATGTCATCTTCCTTAAAGCGTTACTCTGTTTTTAACTTAATACTCTAGATGCATGCTGGATAGTGGTCGATGAGTGGAGTAATAGTAGTAGATGCAGAATCGTTTCGATCTACTTGTCACGGACGTGATGCCTATATACATGATCATGCCTAGATATTCTCATAACTATGCTCAGTTCTGTCAATTGCTCAACAGTAATTTGTTCACCCACCGTACAAAACTTATGCTCTTGAGAGAAGCCACTAGTGAAACCTATGGCCCCCGGGTCTATTCTCATCATATCAAGCTCCATCACTTTAATCTTGTTTTGCTTTTTACTTTGCCTTTTACTTTTCACTTTGCATCTTTATACCAAAAATACCAACAATATTATCTCTATCAGTTCTCACTCTCGTAAGTGACCGTGAAGGGATTGACAACCCCTAATCGCGTTGGTTGTGAGTTGCTATCGATTTGTGCAGATACGAGGGACTTGAGCGTGTCCTCCTGCTGGATTGATACCTTGGTTCTCAAAAACTGAGGGAAATACTTACGCTACTCTGCTGCATCATCCCCTCCTCTTTGGGGAAAACCAGCGCAAGCTCAAGAGGTAGCAGTAGCTGGAACAACGCCAAGACCAAGACCACAAAGAGCGAAGGGACGAAGCGGGCTCCCCCCCGGCAACATCCTTGCCGAAGGCAGCCTTAGTAGCCCCGGCAAGACCGTTGCCGCGGCGGCTCGCCCCACGCCCTCGGAGCAAGTCACCCTTGAGTCCACAGCCCCCACCATGGTCCACTATGTTGGGGCCAGGGCTCGGGAGGTGCCTCCGTGGTGGCATGCAGATCTTTGTGAAGAAACATTCAAGATCAGATGAGCACCAGAAGAAGACGACCCTTGGCAAGACCACAGCCAAGGAAAACCACGAGGCCCCCGGCAAGCACCTTGCCGGGGACAACAGCGGGCGCCATGGCAGGACCCTTGCCGGGGCCCCGGCAAAGACCTTGCCGAGGGCATCTATAGGGCCACCGCCAGGCCCACGCCGATCAAGTCTCCAACGCCGTTCGCATGCAGCTGCCGACCCAACCAACTGGGCAGGCACCTGCGTGGCGGCATGCAGATCTTCGTCAAGACTCCACCACCGCGCCACCTCAGCTGCCTGCCTACCTACATGGCATCGCACGCACCGCTAGCCAGGCGCGTGTCGATACAAGGAAGAGCGGCAACGGAAGGGACGGGCTCCAACCCCGTCCCCAGTAAAGCGAGAGGACACCTAAGAAGACGCATTAAATGCGCCTTGTCATGTAATGCGAGGGATAAACTCGCAACACTTTGCCCTTTCCACCTCCTGTGTGCCACTGTGGCAACCCCTTTTTTCCTATAAAAGGAGGCCCAAGGCGACCAGGGGGGATTCGGCTTTTTGGAGCTCCTCACGCCCCATAGCTAGTTCAAGAACACAAATATACATCCACCAAAGCAGGAGTAGGGTTTTACGCGTCCTCGTAGCCCGAACCTGGATAAACGAACCGCGTGCTATCTACTTGATCCGCTCTTCTCTCAACCCCGCACCCCGCGACCGTAGTAGGGATTCTTGTGATCCCATAGGTGTCGTTCCCACCGACATCTTTGGCGCGCCAGGCAGGGGGCGTGCAGTTGTGAGAATCGGCTTTAGCGGTTAGTTCAGCGCTTCTTCATCACCATGGCACCCAAGAAGAAGGCGACGGTGACGGTCGGCCCGTCGGGAGCCGGACGGCCCGTCCCGACGCGGGCGAGCAGCGGACCGGTCGCGGAGAGGACCCGGGGCGCAGCTCGCGAGCACCAACACCATCTCAGCAGCCGGAGCTTGGGAGGCAGCGACGTTCGCGTGCTCGGCGATGAGCCGCACGTCGCCAAATCTAAAAATGGAGCCAGGCCCTCTGCAGGCGGCGCGGGGCCCTTCAGAAGCGTCGTCGCGCCGCCCGAAGGCGGCGCGTTGGCCTCGAAGACTCCCACGCCGGCGCTCACGGTGCACTCCTCTCAATCTGCACGCGACGAACAGCGTCGTCGCGATGAAGATCCCGGACGCCGCCGCGGGAAGAGCCCTGAGCGCCACTTCCGGGACGCAGAAGACCTGCCCGCTCACCAAAGCACTGGCAAAAACGGCGCGCGACTGCGGGACCATGATAGAGCTCCTTCTAACATAGTTAGAAGTCGAAGCGCGTCACGGTCCGTGCAGGTTTCGCTGCCGCCGACGCCGGCAGAGGCCCTGGCGCGCGCACAGTTGCTCCTCGACTTTCCTCCCGCTACGGAGAAACTCGACGAATGGAGAGCTACGATCCGAAGCCTTGTCGCCGTCGCCAACAAGGACGAACCGAGTCCAGCAGGGCCCCCGGGTCGACGCTCCGATGGTGTCCCATGCGCCAGCGGCGGAAGGACCGGCGGCGCCGCGGCCACGGTGCATTCGCCCCTCCTCGCCCGGTACCGCGGGTGTCGACTCGTCGCGACGTTACGGGCGACGACGCCTCCATAGTATCGTCCGACCCACAGACCCACTGCGACCAGCGCTAAGTTCTTTGGGAGCGAACCCATGAAGACGCTCAGACCACCATCAAGCGCCGGCGTGGAGCGCGCCACCAGTCAGACAGGCGAGCAGGGCCTGCTGTGAACCATCCAGCATCGGAGAGCCCTGGAGGCCTACCTTACGAGGTAGGCTGTCCGGATTTTACCCGCAAGCTGCGGCAGTTCCAGTGACCCACTCACCGCGCTTTGAAACGTGATGTCGGCAAGAAGTACAACGGCAAGACCCACCCATCAGAGTTCCTCAGCATCTACTCCATTGCGATGCAAGCTGCCGGGGCCCGCGATGATAAGGTGCTTGCAAATTACTTTCCGCTGGCTCTTAAACCCAACGCCATGTCATGGTTGATGCACTTGCCGGTAGACTCTATCTCCTCTTGGTCAGATTTGTGCCATGAGGTTGTTGGCGCCTTCACTGGAGGCCACCAAGACCATGGCCAAGCAAGCGACCTCCACGTCATCCCCCAGAAGGAGGGCGAGAGTCTGCGCAATTACATACAGAGATTCAGCCAGGTACAGTACAATATTTCTGATGTTCATCCCACCGCAATCATCAGCGCGTTCCATCAGAACGTGCGTAACCGCAAGATGCGCGAAGAGCTGGCAATGAACAAGGTGAAAGATGTGGCAGAACTCTACGTTCTTGCCGACAGGTGTGCCTGGGATGAAGAGGGAAGGAAGTACCCCAGCGAGGAAACCGACTCTTCAGATGAGGATATTGCCGCCCCGGCGAAGAAAGGCCGGCGCCGCAATAGGAAGCGCAAGGGTAAAGTTGTGCTTGTCGTCGAGGGATCTGATGACACCAGCCCCACCAAGAAAACCAAGGCAGATGACCCTGGCAAGGAAATTGCCGGTTGTGTCACCTGCCGGACCTTGGCGGCTGCCGAGAAGCCAGGGAACTCCGACAAGCAATACTGCAAGATCCATCGCACCAAAGGCCATGACCTCCAGAACTGCCAACAAGTTGAGTTGCTTGCTGAGAAGCAAAAAGCTGAATATGAGAGGAGGGACAAGGAGAAGGGCCAGGACGGTGCTGAGGGGTCCGGCAAGAAGCATGACGGCCAGGCGGGCCGTCATGGTAAGGATAAACAGCAAGAGATGCCCGCCCGGGGCCGCGACAAGAAGCCAGAAGACAATGATCACGAAGAGGACGACGAGTCCGATGACCAAGAGTTTCAGAAGGCTACAGCGGCCATGTGCGTCGATGGCGACGCCTCGCTGCATACCTCTCACCGCCAGCTTAAACAGTGGGCGCGTGAGATTACAGCAGCGGAGCCGTCGTTGGGTGCCCAAAAGCCGCTGAAGTTGTCCAACACACCTATCATTTTTTACATTGAGGATCACCCTGATCGCACTACTGAGGTCGAGTGCTTGCCGTTGTTGGTTTCGCCGACAATACGCAACCTCAAGGTGACGAAAATGCTAGTCGATGGTGGGGCCGGTCTGAACTTAATCTCGCCAGCCGTGATCAAGAAGCTGTAGATTCCTGACGGAGACCTCGAAGAAACAGGCACATTCCAGGGGATCAACGCGGGAAGGATTCAACCAAAGGGGAAGGTCACGCTGCCTGTGACCTTCGGGAGTGATTTGAACTACAGGACGGAAAGGATCGTGTTTGATGTTGCCAATATCCCCTTGCCCTACAACGGGATCCTTGGCCGCCCAGCGCTGGCCAAGTTCATGGCAAGATCGCACTACGCCTACAACACCCTGAAGATGCCAGGGCCTATAACAATCATCACCGTCCCCTCCGACAAGAAAGATGCACTGATTTGCGCTGATCAACTCTACCAAGAAGCAGTTGCAGCGGCCGCCGCCGCTAAGGCAGCCGCTCCTGCCACTGGAGCCCCGGGAGGGAAGAAGAAGAAGACCGGTGAGACCTCAGACACCCACTCCGGCAAGCGCGCCTCTTTGGAGTGTGCCGCTCCCGTCGAGGACGTGCCAGAGAGCTCCACCGGCAGGAACAAGAAATCAAGGGCCACCCCAACAAAGACCAAGAAGGTATCCGCCAAGGAGGACGGCACGGGAGGAGCTTTCACCATAAGCTCCGCCCTTGACAACAAATAGGAAGACGCGCTCGTCACCTTCCTGCGGGCGAATGTCGATGTATTTGCATGGCAAGCATCCGACATCCCCGGCGTTCCCAGGGAGGTGATTGAGCACCACCTTGCTGTCTGTCCTCATGCGCAGCCCGTCAAGCAGAAGGTTAGAAAGCAAGCTTTGGAACGGCAAGAGTTCATTATAGAGGAGATCCGGAAACTGGAAGCAGCAGGTTTGGTAAGAGGAGTGCTCCATCCAACATGGTTGGCCAATCCAGTGGTAGTGCGCAAGGCAAATGGGAAGTGGAGGTTGTGTATTGACTACACAGATATCAATAAGGCTTGTCCCAAGGACCCTTTCCCATTGTCGCGCATCGATCAGATTGTTGACTCCATGGCTGGGTGTGACTTGTTTTCATTCCTCGACGCCTACTCCGGCTACCACCAGATCTTCACGACGAGGGAAGACGAAGAGAAGACAGCGTTCATCACCCCATGAGGTATGTATTGTTTCATACGGATGCCTTTCGTGTTGAAGAGTGCTGGCTCAACATTTGCAAGGGCGGTCCAGATTGGTTTTGAACCCCAGCTCCATAGAAATATGGAAGCTTATATGGATGATATAGTGGTCAAGACCAAAAATAGGGCGACCCTGATACTGGATTTACAAGAGACATTTGCAAACCTACGCAAGATCAACCTCATGTTGAACCCTGAGAAGTGCGTCTTGGCGTCCCGTCCGGCAAGCTTCTCGGGTTCTTTGTGTCGCAGCGTGGGATATAGGCCAATCCGGACAAGATCAAGGCTATAGAGCAGATTGAGGCACCCAAGCGGGTCAAGGATGTCTGTCGGCTTGCTGGTTGCATTGCCGTCATGAGCAGGTTTATCTCCAAGTCCGCCGAGCGCGCCCTCCCCTTCTTCAAGATTTTGAAAAAGGCGGGCCCAATGGAGTGGACGCTAGAAGCCAAAGCAGCGTTACAAGATTTGAAGAGGTATCTCTCCGCTACGCCAGTACTAGTTGCGCCTAAACCACAGGAACCGTTGCTGCTGTACTTGGCGGCAACGAACGAGGTTGTCAGCGCCGCACTAGTGGCATAGAGAGAAGTCAACGATGAGGTGATAGCAGCAACAGAGCCTGGTGCCATTGGTGTAGAGACGACGCAGCCAGTTGGAGTGTTGCCGAGGAGGAAAATGATGTAGCACCCAGTCTACTTTGTTAGCTCCCTCCTGCAGGGGGCTAGATCAAGGTACTCCGGTGTGCAGAAACTGCTCTTCGGCCTTCTTATGGCCTCGAGGAAGCTGCGTCACTACTTCCAGGCGCACGAAATCACTCTCGTCACTCGCCTCCCTCTACAACGGATATTGCACAATCCAGACGCAACTGGAAGGATCGTAGAGTGGGCACTGCAGCTGTGCAGCTCTGGCCTCAAGTTTCAGAGTACCTCAATGATCCAAAGTCGAGTCCTGGCAGAGTTCGTTGCAGAGTGGACCGCGACGCCCGATGAAGAAACTCAGGAGACTGCCCTCCATGGCAAGGAGGCGAGTTGCAACTCGATCATGTATTTTGATGGAGCTTTCTCCTTACAGGGCGCCGGGGCTGGCGTACTGCTTGTCGCGCCCACTGGAGAGCACCTCAAGTACGTGGTCCAAATGCACTTCCCCCAGGAGGCGTCGACAAACAATACTGCTGAGTACGAAGGGCTGCTTGCCGGTCTCAGGATTGCGGCAGATCTCGGAGTCAAGAAACTCATTGTCCGGGGCGACTCGCAACTTGTCGTCAACCAAGTCAACAAAGAGTACCAGAGCCCGTTGATGAAGGCCTACGTAGATGAACTGAGAAAGCTGGAAGAGCACTTTGACGGTATACAGGCAGAGCACGTTCCCCAAGCGGAGAACGACATCGCCGATTACCTGTCGAAGCGCGCTGCCCTCAAGCTGCCTATGGAACCAGGTACCTTTGTGCTCCAGCTAACTTAGTCATCCATTGATCCATCGGCAGGGCAGAAAAAGAGAAGGAAATCATGGCCCGGCAAGTACTTTCCCGCCGAGCTCCTCGGAGCTGCCGACGAAGATGTTGCCGGAGGCACTGAGCCCACCGTAGGGCGATCGGCTCCGGCAGAGCGTCAAGTTCTTGCCGTAGAGATGGCCACCCTTATGATGGAAGAAATACCTTTGGTCCTTACCGTCGAGCCTCAGGCTCCGGCATGGGCACAGCCTACCGTCCGATTCCTCCAAACAGGGGAACTTCCTGAGAAGCAGGAAGAAGCGGAAAAAGTAGCCCGCCGGTCGACCATGTATCAGTTCGTCGATGACGTCATGTACAGGAAAAGGCCGAACGGTGTGAAATTGAAGTGTATCCCTCGAGAGGAAGGACTGGGGCTATTGGCAGAGATACATGGAGGCATATGTGGATCCCACATAGGGTCGAGAGCCCTTGCCGGCAAGGCATTTCGGCAGGGCTTCTTCTGGCCAACTGCCCTCCAGGATGCGACAAAGCTAGACACCAAGTGTGAATCATGTCAGTTCCATTCAAAGAAGCTTCATCAGCCAGCTCAAGCCCTTCAAACCATTCCTCTCTCCTAGCCCTTCTCGGTCTGGGGGCTCGACATACTGGGCCCCTTCCCCCGTGCTGTCGGGGGCTTTGAGTACTTGTACATTGCAATCGACAAGTTCACAAAGTGGCCAGAGGTGGAAGCAGTGAGGAAAGTTACAACCCAGTCAGCCGTCAAGTTCCTCAAGGGGCTAGTGTGCTGTTTCGGTGTACCCAACAGGGTCATCACCGACAACGACACACAGTTCACAAGCCGCACCTTCATGCAGTACATCCAGGACCTTGGCAGCAAACTCTGTTTCGCTTCCGTGGCCCACCCACGAAGCAATGGTCAAGCTGAGAGGGCAAACGCAGAAGTGCTGCGAGGCTTAAGGACGAAGACCTTTGACAGGCTGCGCAAGAGTGGAAGGCACTGGATTGATGAGCTGCCGACGGTTCTTTGGTCGATCAGAACGACACCAAATCGAGCCACCGGCCAGACACCCTTTGCCTGGTATACGGGGCAGAAGCAGTTCTCCCCACAGAACTCATATACGGGTCACCTCGAGTGCTCGCTTATGATGAGCTTGAGAAAGAGTCGTTGCGCCAAGATGACGCGACTCTCCTTGAGGAAGATCGTCTTCGGGCGGCTGTGAGAGCAGCACGCTACCAGCAAGCCTTGCACCGCTACCACAGCCGCAAGGTTCATGCCCGAAGCTTTGAGGAAGGTGACCTTGTTCTTCGGCGCGTTCAATCGGCCAAGAATACCAACAAGTTGACGCCAAAGCGAGAAGGCCCTTATCGGGTAATACGAGTCACCAGGCCCGGCGCAGTCCGCCTGGAGACCGAAGATGCCGTCCCAGTGAGCAACTCCTGGAACATTGAGCATCTTCGCAAGTTTTACCCATAAGGCGCGGTTTGTCGGGCCCCCCGGCAAGCCACCTTTTGTACAAGCCTTGCCGGTGAGGCATGTAACCCTTTGTACAAAGCCAGGCGCAGACCCTGAGCATAAATAAATGAAGCGCTGGCGCCCTAAGTTATAGCATGCATGCTAGCTCCAGTCTCGTCCTTGGTTAGGGTCGATAGTGCTTAGCAGCGGCTAACCCCTAGCTTAGAGGTCGAGTCCGCGTCTACCTGTCCTTCTCTGTCTTCTTTGGTTCACAGGACGCATGAGTATCCTTGCCAAACTGCCTTGGGAGAAGGGGGACGGATCGGCATCTAGGCCCCGGCAAGCCAGTATTGCCGGGGGCTACAGGAGCGAAGATTCACCCGCGGCAAGCCAAGGTTGTCGGGGGCTGCAGGCTCAGATAAGTTCTCCATCCCTTATCATGCATTTCCTTATGGACTGAGGTATGTGAAACCTCGTTTTACCCTTAGGCTACCATGCTCCCCTAACTCTAGGCCCTAGGGCTCGTTCCTGGGATCGAGTTTGGTCGTAGTCACGGCCGCGGAAGGGAAATCCGAGGAGCCTAAACCCACTTCCTCCCTGCCTCCGCCAAGGGCGTGAGAAAGGTCGAGTGAAGCGGGGGGACGGCATGGCCTGTTGCCGGGCAAAGAAATGTTTATCTTAGAGATAACAAGGATTTGTTCCTTGTTGTGGGTTCCACCCGCAGGCAACTAACCCGGCAAACATCCCTTTTTCATTGAAAAACATCCCGCTCAGGTACAGTCCGTAGGGAATGAAAAACAAGAACAAGGGGATTACAAGTTTTAAATTCAACAAAGGCCCGAAGGCTTGCAAACTAAAAAGAGATAAGGTGCCCGTAATCCCTTTCTTGTCCCTTTCCTCAGGAGGCAGGTCAAGGAGGCAAAAAGGGCAAAAGGGCGCCTAGGCGAGCTACGAGTGGCAGAAGACACCAAGAGAACATCTTGGTGGCCGTCCGAGGGCTGGATGGTGATGACGGCGCTGGAGGCAGAGCTCGAAGACGAGGCGGCAGGACGTCAGTATGCGTCGAAGGCGTCGGTGCCCGCGTACTCCGAGTTGACGGCCTTGTCGCCCGCCCTCTTCCTCTTCTGCAGCCTCCCAAAGCCAGCCGCCCAAGGAGACGACCCCGAGAAGTTCAAGGCGCCTGCAACACGGATGATGGGGTCGCCGGTACCACTCGGAGCCGCACCCGACGCCTAGTCGGACCCGTCATCCTGCCGCCCGCCACCCTCGTCGTCGCTGTCGCTGTCCTCCTCGTCACTCTCGCTCGAGGAGGAGTCTTCGTCATCAGAAGAGATCTCCACGTAGCACCTTGCGCAAGTCCCGAAGTGCCCGAAGACCTTGACGGAAAGGAGGCCACCCTCCATTAGCTTAAACTGGAGAGTGAGCCCATCCGTCAAGTTGTGGATACGAGCAAACGTCTTCCATCCCCGACGGAGATACATCACATGGGGAGCGGGGAAGTCGACGCGGACCCACGTGCCGCTGATCCTGCAGCCCCTCATGTGCAGCCGCAACGATTGCGGCAGGTCTAGCTCCATCTCCAGCGCAAATGGGGTCGGGAGGCGAAGGCGACGACGCGGCGGCCGGCGCAGCCTGACGAAGAATTCGCAGGGGTCGTCCCCGACGTGGCCCTCCATTGGAGGAAGGACCACTGGCGGGGGCGAGGCCAGCGCGCCACCCCGTCCTCCTCTTCCCCGAGCGTCGCGGCCTCGCCCACGACCTCGCCCCCTCCCTCTTCCCCTCGCGTCCGGCTCTGCCGTCGTAGGCGCAGGAGGAGGAGGGACGCGTTGTCGGGTAGCAACCCTCGCCGCCACCATCGAAGGACCGGGATTTCCTTTCTCCATGACGAATGAGGGAGAGGAGCAAAAGGAAGAATAAGATGGAGAAGTGCGGGATGTCGTCCCCCCCCTCCCGCTCTTTATAGAGAAACGGGGGTGGGGCTCGGCCGCCCCGCTCGGCCAATCAAGACGCAAGAGGTGCAGGGAACCAGGACCGACCCGCTGCCCCAACCAGCGACGGCCCGGTTTCCCGCCTCCATCGTTCGCCACCCCAAGCGCATGGGAGCCGCGTGGCGGACGTGCAGAACCGAGGGGACGGGTGAGGCGACCTCTCCCCACCCCGTGATCGTGGGGAATGGATGCCTTGGAGACCGCGCCTCGGCCCCATTCAATAAATGGGCCGCGCCTCCACGCCTCCCTCCGTTTACAGGGTAGGCGCGAGCCGCCCCTTTATTACGATGTAACGCATGCATGCGGGAACCAACCCCACGCATGCCGCCCATGTCACGCACACCTCCTCACGCCGCGCCGCGCGCACGAGTCGTGGGAGCCGCAGCACGCAAAGAATCTTACCGCGGTAAAAACCGCCCTGCCTGCCCGCGCACCATTCTGGGCCTAGCCCGACAACGCGTTGCGCTTATGTGTGGCCCAGGCCCGGGGGCTCCTGTCGGTGTACAAAAAGAGGGGTACACTTTTTGTACCCCTATAACTGTGCACGGGCAGATAGAGCCACGCCCACGGCCATACCAAGCAGGGCAGGGGAGGTAAGCCAAGGTAAGACCGAAGCCTAGAGTAGCTGGAACAACGCCAAGACCAAGACCACAAAGAGCGAAGGGACAAAGCGGGCTCCCCCCGGCAAGATCCTTGCCGGAGGCAGCCTTAGCATCCCCGGCAAGACCCTTGCCGCGGCGGCTCGCCCCACGCCCATGGAGCAAGTCACCCTTGAGTCCACGGCCCCCACCATGGTCCATATGTTGGGGCAAGGGCTCGGGAGGCGCCTCCGTGGTGGCATGCAGATCTTTGTGAAGAAACATTCAAGATCAGATGAGCACCAGAAGACGACGACCCTTGTCCAGACCCCAACCAAGGAAAACCACGAGGCCCCCGACAAGCACCTTGCCGGGGACAACAGCGGGCGCCACGGCAGGACCCTTGCCGAGGCCCCGGCAAGGCCCTTGCCGAGGGCATCTACAGGGCCACTGCCAGGCCCACGCCGATCAAGTATCCACCGCCGTTAGCATGCAGCTGACGACCCAACTAACTGGGCAGGCACCTGCGTGGCGGCATGCAGATCTTCGTCAAGACTCCGCCGTCGCGCCACCTCAGCTGGATGCCTGCCTACATGGCATCGCACGCACCGCTGGCCAAGGAGCGTGTCGACACGAGGAAGAGCGACAACGGACGGGACGGGCTCCGACCCCGTCCCCAGTAAAGCGAGAGGACACCTAAGCAGATGCAATAAATCTGCCTTGTCATGTAATGCGAGGGATAAACTCGCAACATTGTGCCCTTTCCACCGCCTGTGTGCCACTGTGGCAACCCCTTTTTCCTATAAAAGGAGGCCCGAGGTGACTAGGGGGGGTTCGGCTTTTTGGAGCTCCTCACGCCCCATAGCTAGTTCAAGAACACAAATATACATCCACCAAAGAAGGAGTAGGGTTTTACGCGTCCTCGCGGCCCGAACCTGGATAAACGAACCGCGTGCTATCTGCTTGATCTGCTCTTCTCTCAACCCCGCACCCCGCTACTGTAGTAGGGTTTCTTGTGATCCCATAGGTGTCGTTCCCACCGACAATCAAGTTTTTGCGGTAACCCTCTCTACTTTTCCGCACATGCTATGTGGCTGAAATTATGATACCATGCCAACTTTCAACCTTTTCTGAGTTCATTTGAAATGCTTTTCAATTTCAGGGTCATTTAGCTGAAAAAATCAGTAAATGCATGAAAGAATTTGTTTGCACATAAAATTTCTTCGCGTTTCAAATGCCAAAACACATAACTACCCTAACTATTAAAGAGATTCCCTCCTGGGTGTGAAACACAGAAGAAAGTGATGATAGTGAAGCCGATCACATCCCAGATCTTTGGGTGTGAAACTTTTTCTTCGCGTGTGTCCCTTTGCGCCATAGCCATGGAAAATCTTCATCATTTAACTGGATGCTCGGGTAAATATTCACTGTGAATGGAACAATTTCATCAAACTTTTCATAATCTTCTGACATGTCTGTCTTGTCATCCACTCCCACGATGTTTCTCTTCCAAGAAAGAACTATGTGGCGCTTTGGCTCATCGTATGATGCATTCTCTTCCTCATCTTTTTCTTTTTCTCGGCTTGGTAGACATGTCCTTCACATAGAAAACATGTGCCACATCATTGTCTAGGATGAATGGTTCATCTGCATACGCAAGATTGTTGAGATCCACTGTTGTCATTCCATACTGCGGGTCTTCCGTTACCCTGCCTCATGTCATATTGACCCATTTGCACCGAAACAAAGGGACCTTCAAACCACGTCCATAGTCAAGTTCCCATATGTCCTTTATGTAACCATAATATGTTTCCTTTCCCATCTTGGTTGTTGCATCAAAGCGGACACCACTGTTTTGGTTGGTGCTCTTCTTATCTTGGGCGATCGTGTAAAATGTATTACCATTTATCTCGTACCCTTTGAAAGTCATTATATTCGAAGATGGTAACTGGGACAGTGAGTACAGGTCATCTTCAATAGAGGCGTCATGCATGGTACGTGTCTGCAACTAGCCGGCGAAACTCCTGGTTTGTTCACGTGTAATCCAGTCATCAGACCGCTCCGGCTGTTTGGGGCGTAGAAAATTCTTGTGTTCGTCCATATAAGGAGCCACCAAGGCGGAATTCTGTAGAACTGTGTAGTGTGCTTCAGTGAGAGAATGTCCGTTCATACATATTATTTGATTCCCTCCTAGTGTGCCTTCTCCATCCAGTCTGCCCTTATGCCGCGATTCAGGAACACCAATCGGCTTAAGGTCAGGAATAAAGTCAATACAAAACTCAATGACCTCTTCATTTTCATGGCCCTTGGAGATGCTTCCTTCTGGCCTAGCACGGTTATGAACATATTTCTTTAAGACTCCCATGAACCTCTCAAAGGGGAACATATTGTGTAGAAATGCAGGCACCAAAACGTTAATCTCTTCGCATAGGTGAACTAGGACGTGTGTCATGATGTTGAAGAAGGATGGTGGGAACACCAACTCGAAACTGACAAGACATTGCACCAAATCAATCTCTAACCTTGGTATGATTTCTGGATCGATTTCCTTCTGAGAGATTGCATTGAGGAATGCACATAGCTTCACAATGGCTAATCGAACGTTATCCGGTAGAAGCCCACTCAATGCAACCGGAAGCAGTTGCGTCATAATCACATGGCAATCATGAGACTTTAGGTTCTGGAACTTTTTTTCTGCCATGTTTATTATTCCCTTTATATTCGACGAGAAGCCAGACGATACCTTAATACTGAGCAGGCATTCAAAGAAGATTTCCTTCTCTTCTTTGGTAAGAGCATAGCTGGCATGACCCTGATGTATGCTATCTTTTCCGTGCATACGTTGCTGGTCCTCCCGTGCCTCGGGTGTATCTTTCTTCTTCCCATACACGCCCAATAAGCCAAGCAGGGTCACACAAAGATTCTTCGTCACGTGCATCACGTCGATTGCGGAGCGGACCTCTAGGTCTTTCCAATAGGGCAGGTGCCAAAATATAGATTTCTTCTTCCACATGGGTGCGCGTCCGTCAGCGTCATTCGGAACAGGTTGTTCGCCAGGACCCTTTCCAAAGACTACCTTCAAATCCTTGACAATATCATCTACATCAGCACCAGTACGGTGGCGAGGCTTCGTCCGGTGATCCGCCTCACCTTTGAAAGGCTTGCCTTTCTTTCTTATGGCATGCCTGCTCGGAAGAAATCGATGATGTCCCAGGTACACATTCTTCCTACAGTTGTTCAAATATATACTGTTGGTATCGTCCAAACAGTGCGTGCATGCGCGATATCCCTTGTTTGTCTGTCCTGAAAGGTTACTGAGAGCAGGCCAATCATTGATGGTCACGAACAACAACGCCTTTAGGTCAAATTCTTCCCCCATGTGCTCATCCCACGCACGTACACATGTTCCATTCCATAGTTGTAAGAGTTCTTCAACTAATGGCCTTAGGTACACATCAATGTCGTTGCCGGGTTGCTTAGGGCCATGAATGAGCACTGGCATCATAATGAACTTCCACTTCATGCACAACCAAGGAGGAAGGTTATACAAACATAGAGTCACGGGCCAGGTGCTATGGTTGCTGCTCTGCTCCCCAAAAGGATTAATGCCATCTACGCTTAGACCAAAACATATGTTCCTTGCGTCATCTGCAAACTCCTTCCCGTACTTTCTCTCGATTTTTCTCCACTGCGACCCGTCAGCGGGTACTCTCAACTTTCCTTCTTTCTTACTATCTTCTCTATGCCATCACATCGCCTTGGCATGCTCTTTGTTTTGGAACAAACATTTCAACCGTGGTATTATAGGAGCATACCACATCACCTTGGCAGGAATCTTCTTCCTGGGGCACTCGCCCTCGACATCACCAGGGTCATCGCAGCTGATCTTATAGCGCAATGCACCGCATACCAGGCAAGCGTTCAAATCCTCGTACTCACCGCGGTAGAGGATGCAGTCATGAGGGCATGCATGTATCTTCTGCACCTCTAACCCTAGAGGGCAGACAACCTTCTTTGCTTCGTACGTACTCTCGGGCAATTCGTTGTCCTTTGGAAGCATATTCTTTATCATTACCAGCAACTTTCCAAATCCCTTGTCAGATACACCATTCTGTGCCTTCCATTGCAGCAATTCCAGTGTGGTGCCTAACTTTTTCTTGTCAGCTTTGCAATTCGGGTACAACAATTTCTTGTGATCCACTAACATGCGCTGAAACTTCTTCTTCTCCAAATCACTTGCGCAATTTCTCTTTGCATTGCAATGGCCCGACCTAGATCATCAGCGGGCTCATCTGATGCCTCTTCTTTAGCTTCTTCCCGCATTGCCGGCTCAGCTTCTTCTCCCATTGTTGTATCATCATATTTAGGGAACCCATGGCCAGGATAGTTGTCGTCATCCTCTTCTTCTTCATTGTCTTCCATCATAACCCCTCTTTCTCCGTGCTTGGTCCAAACATTATAGTGGGGCATGAAACCGGTCTTAAACAGGTGGACATGAATGGTTCTTGAAGTAGAGTAATTGTGATCATTCTTACAGACAGCACATGGACAAGGCATAAAACCATCCGCCCGCTTGTTTGCCTCAGCCGCAAGCAGAAAAGTATGCACGCCATTAATGAACTCGGGAGAGCATCGGTCATCATACATCCATTGTCGGCTCATCTTCATTACACAACACCGAAAAGACCAAATTAATACAAGTTCATACATATATATAGTTCATACAACACTTAAATGCAACAAACAAATAACTCTCTAGCTAAAGCGTTTAAATGCAATAACAAATGCGATCAAGATCGCAACTAAGGTAACAATTGATCCAACAGCATAATGATACCAAGCCTCACTATCAATGGCATGTTTCTAATCTTTCTAATCTTCAAGCGCATTTTCTCCATCTTGATCTTGTGATCATCGATGACATCGGCAACATGAAACTCCAATTCCATCTTCTCCCCCTTAATTCTTTTATATTTTTCTTTCAAATACTCGTTTTCTCTTTCAACTAAATTTAACGTCGCGACAATATGGTCGGTTGGAATTTCCGGTTCACATACCTCCTAGATAAAAATATCTATGTTAACTTGATGGGCATAATTTGTCATAAACACGAAATGCAACAACTAGTTTTAAAAGAGAATATACCACATCCAAATCATAACAAGGACGAGGGCCGACGGGGACGGATATCAAAACCATGGCACTATGTATAACAAAGAACGTACGGGTAAGATAATTATACGAGTAACTATATATCCAAATCACACAAACATCAATTTGGTAATGTAAAAGATTCATGAACAAGAGGCTCACCACAAGCTAGGTGGTGCCAGCGACGGGACGATGCGGGCGATCGACGGTGGTTACGACAGAGATTTAGAAGGCACTAAGTAAACCGCACCTACATATGCAAACTAAGTGTTATTTTTGACCTAAAATTGCATATAAATCAAATACTAGCACATATAATTCCTCCCAAATTACTAAACTTACAAATTAATCACTATACAAAGCATTGCAAGAGCTAATCTAGCAATGAGAGATGAAAGGACAAAGTTGCTAACCTTTGTGATCATTTCAATGGATGGGGGCCTTCAAATCTTGACAAATTTTGGGCAAAATGTGTGATGAGCTCGAGAGGAAGAGGGGAAGAACAGAGAGGAGAGGGGAAAGGGGAAGAACAGAGCGAGCTCGGGTGGACGAAGGGTTTATGTAGGACAACCTTTAGTACCGGTCCGTGACACAAACCGGTACTAAGTAGAGGACGTCTGACTTGTTTTTGCAGGGCATGTTGTGATGTGATATGGTCAAGACGTGATGAGATATAAATTATTGTATGAGATTATCATGTTTTGTAAAAGTTATCGGCAACTGGCAGGAGCCATATGGTTGTCGCTTTATTGTATGAAATGCAATCGCCATGTAATTGCTTTACTTTATCACTAAGCGGTAGCGATAGTTGTAAAAGCAATAGTTGGCGAGACAACAATGATGCTACGATGAAGATCAAGGTGTCAAGCCAGTGACCATGGAGATCATGACGGTGCTTTGAATATCGAGATCAAAGGCACAAGATGATGATGGCCATATCATGTCACATATAATGATTGCATGTGATGTTTATCCTTTATGCATCTTATTTTGCTTAGTACGACGGTAGCATTATAAGATGATCCCTCACTAATTTTCAAGGTATAATTGTTCTCCCTGAGTATGCACCATTTCTAAAGTTCGTTGTGCCGAGACACCACGTGATGATCGGGTGTGATAAGCTCTACGTTCACATACAACGGGTGCAAGCCAGTTTTGCACACGCAGAATACACGGGTTAAACTTGACGAGCCTAGTATGCAGATATGGCCTCAGAACACTGAGACCGAAAGGTCGAACATGAATCATATAGTAGATATGATCAACATAGTGATGTTCACCATTGAAAACTACTCCATCTCATGTGATGATCGGACATGGTTTAGTTGATATGGATCACGTGATCACTTAGATGATTAGAGGGATGTCTATCTAAGTGGGAGTTCTTAAGTAATATGATTAATTTAACTTTAATTTATCATGAACTTAGTACCTGATAATATTTTGCATATCTATGTTATAGATCAATAGCTTGGCGGATAAGAAGGATGGCAAGGTGAACAAAAGTATATATGATATACATGTTATTGATGTGTACTTTACTATTATTTATTGCAACCCCTCGGTATTTGATACTGGTTCAGTTGCTAAGAGTAGTAACTCAAAAACAGGAGTTGCAAGATAAACAGAGACTAGTTAAGGACGAGGTGATGATGTGTATTGGAAATGATTACATGGTTGATGAGATCACCATTGCACACTCCTTTAACCTTCGGGATTAGTGTTGAACCTAAAATAAATGTTATTTGGTGCTTGTGTTGAGCATGAATATGATTGGATGATGTATATTGCAATACAGTTATTCATATAAGTCAAAGAATAATTGTTGTTCTGTTTACATGAATAAAACCTTCTATGGTCATATGCTTAATATAAATGGTTTATTGAATCTCGATCGTAGTGATACACATATTCATAGTATTGATGCCAAAAGATGCAAAGTTGATGCAACATTCTTGTGGCACTGCCGTTTAGGTCATATTGGTGTAAAGCGCATGAAGAAAAACCATGCAGATGGACTTTTCGAATCACTTGATTATCAATAATTTGATGCTTGCGAACCATGCCTCATTGGCAAGATGACTAAGACTCTGTTTTCTAGAAAAATGGAGTGAGCCACAAGCTTATTGGAAATAATACCCGATGTATACAGTCCGATGAGTTTTGAGGCTCGCGGCGGGTATCGTTATTTTCTAAACCTTCACAACGATTTGAGCAGATATGGGTATATCTACTTAATGAAACACAAGTCTGAAACATTTGAAAAAGTTCAAAGAATTTCAGAGTGAAGCAGAGAATCATCGTAACAAGAAAATAAAGTTTCTATGATCTGATCGTGGAGGCGAATATTTGAGTTACAAGTTTATCCTTCATTTAAAACAATGTGGAATGGTTTCACAAGTCACGCCACCTGGAACACCACAACATAATGGTGTGTCTGAACGTCATAATCGTACTTTATTGGATATGTTGCGATCTATGATGTCTCTTACCGATTTACCACTATCGTTTTGGGGTTATGCATTAGAGACAGCTGCGTTCACGTTAAATAGGGCACCATCTAAATCTGTTGAGATGACATTGTATGAACTATGGTTTAGCAAGAAATCTAAGCTGTCGTTTCTTAAAGTTTGGGGCTGCAATGCTTATGTGAAAAAGCTTCAACCTGATAAGCTTGAACCCAAATCGGAGCAATGTGTCTTCATAGGATACCCAAAGAAGACTGTTGGGTACACCTATCACAGATCCGAAGGCAAGATATTCGTTGCTAATAATTGATCCCTCCTAGAGAAGGAGTTTCTCTCAAAAGAAGTGAGTGGGAGGAAAGTAGAACTTAATAAGGTAATTGTACCTTCTCCCGAATTGGAAAGTAGTTCATCACAGAAATCAGTTCTAGTTATTCCTACACCAATTAGTGAGGAAGATAATGATAATGATCATGAAACTTCAGCTCAAGTTACTACCGAACCTCGTAGATCAACCAAAGTATAGTCCGCACCACAGTGGTACGGTAATCCTTTTTGGAAGTCATGTTACTAGACCATGACGAACCTACGAACTATGAGGAAGCGATGATGAGCCCAGATTCCGTGAAATGGCTTGAGGCCATGAAATCTGAGATGGGATCCATGTATGAGAACAAAGTATGGACTTTGATTGACTTGCGCGATGATCGGCGAGCCATTGAGATTAAATGAATCTTCAAAGAGGAAGACATACGCTGATAGTAGTGTTACTATGTACAAAGCTCGAATTGTCGCAAAAGGTTTTCGACAAGTTCAAGGTGTTGACTATGATAAGAGTTTCTCACTCGTATCTATGCTTAAAGTTTGTCCGAATCATGTTAGCAATTGCCGCATTTTATGAAAATTGGCAAATGGATGTCAAAACTGCATTCCTTAATGCATTTCTAAAAGAAGAGTTGTATATGATACAACCAAGGTTTTTGTCAATCCGAAAAGTGCTAACAAAAGTGTGCAAGCTCCAGCGATCCATCTATGGACTGGAGCAAGCATTTCGGAGATGGAATATACGCATTGATAAGATGATCAAAGCATATGGTTTTATACAAACTTTAGGTGAAGCCTGTATTTACAAGAAAGCGAGTGGGAGCACTACAACCTTTCTGATAAGTATATGTGAATGACATATTGTTGATCGGAAATGATGTAGAATTTTCTGGAAAGCATAAAGGAGTATCTGAAAGGTGTTTTTCAAAAAAAGACCTCGGTAAAGCTACTTACATATTGAGCATCAAGATCTATAGAGATAGATCAAGACGCTTGATAAGATTTTTCAATGAGAACATACCTTGACTAGATTTTGATGTAGTTCAAAATGGAACAGTCAAAGAAGGAGTTCTAGCTTGTGTTGCAAGGTGTGAAGTTGAGTAAGACTCAAAACCCGACCACGATAGAAAATAGAAAGAGAACGAAAGTCATTCCATATGCCTCAGTCATAGGTCCTATAAAGTATGCTATGTTGTGTACCAGACCTATTGTGTACCTCACCATGTTTGGCAAGAGGGTACAATAGTGGTCCAGGAGTGGATCACTGGACACCGGTCAAAATTATCCCTAGTTAACTAAGAGGACTAAGGAAATGTTTCTCGGTTATGGAATTGATAAAGAGTTCATCGTAAAGGGATACGTCAATGCAAAGCTTTGACACTGATCCAGATGACTCTAAGTCTCAATCTGGATGCATATTGAAAGTGGGAGCGATTAGCTAGATTAGCTCCGTGCAGAGCATTGTAGACATAGAAAATTTGCAAAATACATGCGCCTCTAAATGTGGCAGACCCGTTGACTAAACTTCTCTCACAAAGCAAAACATGATCACTCTTTGGGTGTTAATCACATAGCGTTGTGAACTAGATTATTGACTATAGTAAACCCTTTGGGTATTAGTCACATGGAGATGTGAACTAATCACATAAAGATGTGAACTATTGGTGATAAATCACTTGACTATGTGAACTAGATTATTGACTCTAGTGCAAGTGGGAGACTGAAGGAAATATGCCCTAGAGGCAATAATAAAGTTGTTATTTATATTTCCTTATATCATGATGAATGTTTATTATTCATGCTAGAATTGTATTAACCAGAAACTTAGTACATGTGTGGATACATAGACAAAATAGAGTGTCCCTAGTATGCCTCTACTTGACTAGCTCGTTAATCAAAGATGGTTAAGTTTCCTAACCATAGACATGTGTTGTCATCTGATGAACGGGATCACATCATTCGAGAATGATGTGATGGACAAGACCCATCCATTAGCTTAGCATAATGATCGTTTAGTTTTATTGCTATTGCTTTCTTCATGACTTATACATATTCCTCTGACTATGAGATTATGCAACTCCCGAATACCAGAGGAACACCTTGTGTGCTATCAAACGTCATAACGTAACTGCGTGATCATAAAGATGCTCTACAGGTGTATACGATGGTGTTTGTTGAGTTGGCATAGATCGAGATTAGGATTTGTCACTCCGTGTATCGAAGAGGTATCTCTGGGCCCTCTCAGTCATGCACATCACTATAAGCCTTGCAAGCAATGTGACTAATGAGTTAGTTGCGGGATGATGCATTACGGAACAAATAAAGAGACTTACCGGCAATGAGATTGAACTAGGTATGATACCGACGACCGAATCTCGGGCAAGTAACATACCGATGACAAAGGGAACAACGTATGTTGTTGTGCGGTTTGACCAATAAAGATCTTCATTGAATATGTAGGAGCCAATATGAGCATCTAGGTTCCGCTATTGGCTATTGATCGGAGATGTGTATTGGTCATGTCTACATAGTTCTCGAACCCGTAGGGTCTGCACGCTTAACGTTCGATGAGGATTTGTATTATGAGTTTATGTGATTTGATGACCGAAGGTTGTTCGGAGTCTCAGATGAGATCACGGACGTGACGAGGAGTCTCGAAATGGCCGAGACATAAAGATTCATATATTGGAAGGTTACATTTGGACACCGGAATGGTCGGGTCGTTTCGGATTTCAGATAAGTTTCGGAGTACCAGGGGTTACCGGACCCCCCCCCCCCCCGGAAGTTATTGGGCCCCATGGGCCCAGTGGTGGAAGAGAGGAGGCAGGCCAAGGAGTGGAGCCCCCGAGCCCAAACCTAATTGGACTAGGGCTAGGGGGTCGCCCCCCTTTCCTTCTCTTCTCCTCCTCCTCCCCCCTTCTCCTTGTGGGAGTAGGAAAGGGGGGGCGAATCCTACTTGGAGTAGGACTCCCCCCCTTTGGCGTGCCACCCCTAGCTGGCCTCGTCCTCCCTCCCTCCTTTATATATGTGGGTAGGGGGGCGCCCTAGAACACACAAGTTGATCTTTTAGCTGTGTGCGGTGCCTTCACACCTCGGTCATATCATTGTAGTGCTTAGGCCAAGCCCTGTGCCGGTAACTTCATCGTCACCGTCACCACGCAGTCGTGCTGACGGAACTCTCCATCGGCCTCAGCTGGATCAAGAGTTCGAGGGACGTCACCGAGCTGAACGTGTGCAGATCGTGGAGGTGTCGTGCGTTCGGTACTTGATCGATTGGATCGCGAAGACGTTCGACTACATCAACCGTGTTACTAAACGCTTCCGCATTCGGTCTACGAGGGTAGGTGGACACACTCTCCCCGCTCGTTGCTATGCTTCTCCTAGATAGATCTTGCGTGATCATAGGTAAAATTTTGAAATACTACGTTCCCCAACTGCCACCACCTGAGTATTCAGTTCTTGATGGCATGGGTTGTCGTCTTTGTCGCTCTCTCTATGGCATGAAGAAAGCCCCCTGTGCTTGCACTACTAGAGAAAACCTAGCAGTAGCGCGGGTATTTTGCCTATTAGTAGCGCGGGACGTCGTGCTACTGATAAGGCGCTATAGCTAACGTGTAGCACTAGCGCCTATAGTCCCACGCTACTGCTATACATGGATAGCAGTAGCGCGCTTTAAGGAAGAGCGCTGTTGATAATATCTGCAGCGCTTTTTGCATGGAAGCGCTACTGGTAAGGCAGCGCTACTGCTAACTTTGTTCCCCTCGCTACTACTAGTTTATTAGTTTTTTCCTGCATATTTGTTTTGTATTTGAATAGGCTTTATACAATAATATTTAGCATATCATACACATACAAATGTAATCATAGCATATACATACAACTAGTCTCATCAAATCATGCCATCATCATAATCATCATCCAACACAAAGTGGTCTCCCATCATCATCTTGAAAATAGCGATACAAGTCTCGATTACTTGCAACTACATCATCATCCATCTAAACAATGATATACGCGAGAAGAGCTATCACTTTGAGTGAGAGCGGAACTATGCAGTATATGAGTTCGTATCCCTCTCTCGCATTAGCGTGAACCTAAACTAACTACTGTCTGTCGCTCGGAAACCGGAAACCGGTACACCTGGGCCTGACACTGCGGCCACTCGTCGTATATATACTCCTGGCGTAGCACTTCTTCGCCATCGATGATCTATGCACCTGCATCGTCACATGAGTCGATGTTGTGCAACATATATAGTTGAGCAACAGAAAGAGACAGACTTGGCAAAAATAGAAGCAACATATCATAAGCATAAATAACAAAGTTGATCGTACCCAAAATGCCCTAACTAAAGTGATCGTCGCTAGTCGAGGAGGACGGTTTAATTACATCACAAATAAAGTGTCGTCATGCATAACTCAAAGTTTCATCATACAAAAAGTATGGACTAAACGGACACATTGTCATATATCGACAATCACTCCAACATGTCGTGCCATCCATCCAAGTCAGGGAGATAGTCCCTGAGCCTAGTGAAAGGCTTCAGGTCGAGACGCTAAGAGGCTACCCGTGTTCGGACGTCTTCCCACGACATTTTTCCTTCTTCGTAGAACATCCCTGTTTTTTCGATGACCTCCTTCATGATGATTTGGGCAAGTTCGCGCTGGATGTGATAGAACTCAGCTCGAAGTCGATGATCCTCGATATCTCCTACGTTCTTTGCCCATTGCAGAATATGGACATCGCTGGATGTAGGTGACATGTGAAGGTTCTGGTGATCCCGTCTGTACTCCAGCATGTGGTGTAGGACATAGAATCCATCATTAAGAGAATCACTCGGTTGCTGGATGCAGCAGAAGTCGGTCTTATGGCCGAAGGCGAGCCTGCCGCCCCTTATCTTCTTGTCCTTGACCTCTCCACCCCGTGCTTCATAGTAAAACATAGCACTGTCGAGAACATCCTTGATGTGGGTGTAATCCTTTTTGTTAATGTTCTTTGACGAGTCCAAGTAAAGAGCGTGGGAGTATCGAGGGTAGAAGATGAGGAGGATGGCGCGCCCACCGCTGCACAAAATAAGTACACCTCAAATTAATTAGCCTCCACCGTGCAAATGAATGATTGAAATCGAAGGAAGGATATCTGCGCGGATGAGTTACAGGGGATGATAAGGCACGAGAATCGCCTCCTTGTCCTTATTGGCGAGCATGAAATTGACAATGTATTCCCTCGCGTATTCACGGTGCTCTGCGCAGACTCCCAAGAAGCCCTCGTGCATGAAGTACGGGTCAGCGACATAGGTATGATGTATCTGCTCAACCCCGATGACGTAGTTCCTATGCAAGGCATAATGGCAGACAAACATAAAATCCAGCTTCTTCATGTGAAACATGTCGAATATGTAATCAAATCAAAGGAAGAACTTATCCGCTGGGAAGAAGTCGATGTACGACAATTGCCATGGAACGTTAACCACGTAGAGTGTGTATCCTGGATCTTTGAGACGATGAGGCCTTTCTCTATCCGCATCACATCATCATGAAGTCTCCTTAGATCGCCGAATCTGGGCCCTAGTGCTGATGCAGGTAGGATTGGTTGACCGGGGATATGCAATTTATCCTCACCGGGGATATCTATACGGTCTTGAACCCGAGTCTGCTGAGGCGGCTGGATCATAGAATAAGCTTTCTTGCCTTTCCTCGATCTCTTCCTAGGCTTCTTTGCCGGAAGGTCGTCTATAATCGTTGAGCCTCCGGAGGCGGCAATTCAGGCACCGACTCATGATGCTCAAACCCTGAGTAGGCGCTAGTATAGACATAATGTTGAGTACCATCGTCATCCTCATCCTCATCCATGGTGACATCATCAGCGACTAATGGAGCATCTTCCTTACCCCGTCCGCTATCACCCAACCCGACACCCGACGCTAATTAGGTAGGTGGGTGTTGATGTTCATACCTTGCTGAGGCTGCGTGCTCGTGGGAGTGCTCCCGGCCGCCTCCAGACGAAGCAGACTCTTTGGCCACAACAGGACCCACCCATTGCAACAATCACCAAGCCGCCGAGGGGTCTCGTCGTCATCCCCCTAGTACCAGAGGAGGCAAATTCTTGTGGCCCGATTTGACACTGGCCACGGAAACCTTGAAGACGTTCGGGGGGATCGGCCGGCTGTGGAACAATGGTTCCTTCGGCTTCATTATCGTCGCCTTCCCCACGTCCACCTTCTGGTCGCCGATGGTGTTCAATATGGTGCACGGGGTTTCGTCAACCTGCAAAGAAAAGTCTTCGACGTGAGACATCTGAAAGGCAACGAAAATGGGAGATTATAGATTTATTGAAGGGGGCCGGTGTGACAGATACTGTGAGGGCATCGAGCTCAGCCAAAGACGAAGCACCGCCGAGCACGTCTGGTGTGGCAGCATGTGCGGGAGCCGGTGCGGGAGCAGGTGCAGCTGCAGGTGCTGGTGCAATGCTAGTCGACCTGCTCCCCAAGAAGTCAGCAAGGGGAAAGTCCGCTGCATTTTTTTCTGGATTTTGCCTGGTCCATTTGAAAACGGCCGGAACCAAGGAAGTAGACATATCTACAACCATCTGTTTTGCGGCAGCTACCGCTGTTGCGACTGTCTGAGATGATTTCTTCTCAACCGCAATCTCAACCTTCTTGTTGATGTTTTCTTTGGTTAACCTCCGTCTTTCCTTTCTCTCCTCCGTGGTCTCACTGTAGTACTTCTTCCACGTGGCGCCGTCTCCGACACCGTGTACGCGTCCATACGACGGTCGAGTATCCACCGGGAGTCGTTTCAATATGTTCAACGCCCGGTTGAATGGAGTGTCCCACTTGGGCCTCGCCAACGCCTCATACGGTGAGTCGCTTTCGGCCGCAATCCTGTGCTGCTCTCTCTGCAAAAGGCACAAGGATCGTTTACAAATATGACTAACGTGTAGTCGAATTGATCACAAACTAAAAATACCAGCAGTGTCATGAACTTCGTCGTGACCGCGTTCGTCTCGAAAACCTTCTTCACTGGGTCCCAACAGTGCTGGGCCCTGAGGACGTCACGCTCCTGCGGTACGGTGAACTCCGCCAAGGGGTCTGGGATGCCCAGACTCACGGCTTCCGTGTCCTCCTTGGCCCATATGGACCTCTTCCCGCCGTAACCACGGCTTGTGAGGTGGTGGCACCCAATGTTCCTCTGTTGAAGCCCCTTCATGTACTTCGACTTTTTTTGGCATCTTTGGCCTCGCAAGCCACCTTGAATATTTCAAATTGCTCTGCCGTGATTGTCGGATTATCCTTTACAATCTCGGAGTAGGGTTCCTTTTTGTCGATCTTTGCTTTCAGCCTTGTTTTCCAGGCGGCCAACGCGTCACTAAACTTGGACATGGCGTGTTTGTTTATCTTCTTCATTGCCGGGTCCTTATCTGGATCTTTATAATCCTTTTCATTCCGACCCGGGAACAAGAATATCTGGTGTACTTCTTTAGGAGGGAGGGCCTCATATTATCTATCTTCTGTAGTTTCTTATCGTTGATGGTGGCGGTTGTCCATACGATGCAGCCTATTTGATTGTCGTAGCACGCGCGCGCTTCGTCGGGTGCGATTGGCTCAAAACTGTCGTCGTCCACCGACGTGACCACCAGTCTAGTAGTCCTGAGTTTGTTAGGAAGCCGTTTCCTCTTTGCTTTCGGTTCTACATCGGCTCCGCTCCCCGAGGCAGCGCCGGTCTGAGTCTCAGCGCCGGTCTCGATGCCGGTCTGAGTCTCAGTGCCGGTCTCAGTCTCAGCACCGGTCTGCGTGTCGGTCTCAGCCCCCGATGCGACCGGTGGGCCCAGCAACAACATCGGTTGATCGTCGGCAAGGCTCAAAACTTTGTCTGCCGCCAGGTAGACATCTTTGCAATAACCAGAACCCTGTCCTTCATCGTTGCTAGCCATGTTTCCTACGATTAAATCTAGTCAATTAGTTCTAGACCTAATAAAATGAATAATGACATAAAAAAGGCCTATGTTTTGCAGGAATGCTGACTCCTTCCTGGTGCGGCAAATCCCACGCACTCGATAGGTCCTAGTTTATAGCACAAGTCATGCTGAAATTCACAGAAAATTTCGGCATGACCTTTGCTAAAAAGTGGACAAATCGAGAACCTGAAATTTGCCGGAACAGAAATGAATCAGCATTCCGGCAAAACATAGGCCACTCAGCTTCATTACGTGGAAACGACAAAAGGCCACTTGGGCACAATCGAAACATGGGCAAACACAATTGAGGAATTTGCATATATCCTGACCACTTCAAATTTGCATGTCCTAGCGTTTGACACTTCAAGATAATCTACACAAATATCATGCTCTCTCAAACTCAATTCAAAAACCAAATATAGATTATATTTAGTTAACTACTGAACTAAACTTTACTCTAAACTAAAACCTACTGCCCTAATTAACATCTAGTTAAACAAACTCAATTCAAAAACTAAACCCTACTGAACTAATTAACATCTACATTATCTACTACTTAACATCTATTATTACCCTAACTAAAAAACATCAACATTATCTACTACTTAATATTAACATCTATTAACTAAAAATGATGGGTGGGGGGCTTACGGAGAGGGGAGAGACGGTGGCGGGGAGGTGCTCGGCGACGGAGGTAGGGGCGGCGAGGGCGGGCTCAGGATCGGGACGCAGCGGTCCTGGCGGGCTTGGGGGCGGTGAGGTCGAGGGCGGCGGCAGTGAAGTCGAGGGTGGCGACGGTGAGGTCAAGGGCGGCCCGAGAGGCGGCGGCGGTGAGGTTGGGCGGCCTCGAGCGGCGGCAGTGAGGATGAGCGCGGCGTTGACGCCAGCAGGAGACGGTGGCAAAGTAGGGGCGATGGCAAAGTGGGGGAGATGGGGGCGAAGTGGGGCGAGGGATCAATTTGGGGGAGAAGTGGTGGCCGGGGGGAAACCGTTTTTGGTTAAGTCAAAAATAACGGTAGCGCATTACAGAAAATGCAATATAGCTAAGTTAGCTATAGCGCATTTCAGAGAACGCGCTACTACTACGTCTTCGTCATTTCCCCCCTTTTTCATTTATTTTTCTTCACATTTTATATTTTTCCTTTCTCCTTTTTGTATTTCTTTCATTTTCATTTACTTTTCTATTTGTTTTTCATTTTATTTTATTTTCGTTGGCAGTAGCGCTTTACGCATAAATGCGCTGCTATAAGTATATTAGCGGTAGCGCGGTTTCTGGAAGATCGCTACTACTATGTGTAGCCCATCGGCTAAGTGATTGGAATTTTAGTAGTAGCGAGTTTTCGGTGAGGCGCGCTACTGATATATGTCCATCTGCAGCACGCTTATTTTGCACGTGCTACTGCTGTCTAGCAGTAGCGTACTTTTTTAACAAGCGCTACTACTAAAGTTCTGTGTATAACGTTTTCCCTAGTAGTGATGGTTTGAGCGTTTTGCCTCTGTGGTCAATGCATCTGGTTTTTCGCCCAGTGTTCATAATCTAGCATTGTTTGTCCACCTTTCTTAATGTGGTCCCACTCTTATTCTTCTATATGTTGATGACATGATCATCACTGGCAACAATTCTGAGTACATTCCCTTTCTCTCAAGGCCCGTCTCAATGAACAGTTTCTTATGTCTGATCTTGGTCCTCTTAATTACATTATAGGGATCGAGGTTTCCTCCACCTCTGATGCCTTTTTCCCCCAAGAAAAATATATTCATGATCTTCATGTTCGTGCAGCTCTTAGTGATGAGCGCACTATTGAGATTCCTATAGAGCTAAATGTTCACTTTCGCGCTTCTTCTAGTGAGCTCTTGTCTGATCCGACACGTTATCTTCATATCTGTGGGAGTCTTGTCTATATTGTTGTCACTCATCCGGATATCTACTATCTTGTCCATATTCTGAGTCAGTTTGTTTCTGCTCCCACTTCAGTTCACTATAGTCACCTTCGTCGTGTTCTATGATATCTTCGTGGCACAATCTCTCATCGTCTTTTTCCTCGTTCCAGCTCGTTACACGTCCAGGCCTATTCGGATGCTACGTGGGCTAGTGATCATTTGGATCTTCATTCACTTTCTGCTTACTGTGTTTTTCTTGGTGGTTCTCTCATTTCCTAGAAGACAAAGAAATAGACTACAGTTTCCCGTTCGAGTGCAGAGGCCGAGTTGCGAGCTATGGCTCTTTTGATGGCAGAGATGACTTGGTTATGATGGTTACTGGCAGAATTTGGTGTTTATATTACTACACCTACCACCCTCTGGTCCGACAGTACAAGAGCTATTAGTATTGCACGGGACCTTGTGAAGCATGAGCTTACCAAGCATATTGGTGTTGACGCTTCTTATGTGCACGCTGATGTGCAAGATCATGTTGTTGCTCTTCAATATGTGCCATTCGAGTTACAACTAGCGGACTTCATCATGAAGGCCTAGACTAGAGCACAACATGGATTTCACCTCTCCAAACTTAGTGTTATGAATCCACCAAGAGTTTGAGGGGGGTGTTGATACGTCTCCGTCGTATCTACTTTTCCAAACACTTTTGCCCTTGTTTTGGACTCTAACTTGCATGATTTGAATGGAACTAACCTGGACTGATGTTGTTTTCAGTAGAATTGCCATGGTGTTATTTATGTGCAGAAACAAAAGTTCTCGGAATGACCTGAAACTCCACGGAATGTCTTTTCAGAAATAATAAAAAATCCTTGCCAAAGATGAAGACCAGGGGGCCCACACCCTGTCCACGAGGGTGGGGGGCGCGCCCTCCCCCCTAGGGCGCGCCCCTACCTCCTGGGCCCCCTGGAGCTCCTCCGACGCCAACTCCAACTCTATATATTTGCTTTCAGGGAGAAAAAATTGAGGAGAAGAATTCATCGTGTTTTATGATACGGAGCCGCCGCCAAGCCCTAAAACCTCTCGAGAGGGTTGATCTGGAGTCCGTTCGGGGCTCCGGAGAGGGGGATTCGTCGCCATCGTCATCATCAACCATCCTCCATCACCAATTTCATGATGCGATGATGGGTTGGATGAGATCTAACATGTAATCGTGTTAGTTTTGTTAGGGTTTGATCCCTAGTATCCACTATGTTCTGAGATTGATGTTGGTATGACTTTGCTATGCTTAATGCTTGTCAGAAGGGCCTGAGTGCCATGATTTCAGATCTGAACCTATAATGTTTTCATGAATATATGTGAGTTCTTGATCCTATCTTGCAAGTCTATAGTCACCTACTATGTGTTATGATCCGGCAACCCCGAAGTGACAATAATCGGGACCACTCCCGGTGATGACCATAGTTTGAGGAGTTCATGTATTCATGTGCTAATGCTTTGTTCCGGTTCTCTATTAAAAGGAGGCCTTAATATCCCTTAGTTTCCATTAGGACCCTGCTGCCACGGGAGGGTAGGACAAAATATGTCATGCAAGTTCTTTTCCATAAGCACGTATGACTATATTCGGAATACATGCCTACATTACATTGATGAATTGGAGCTAGTTCTGTGTCACCCTATGTTATGACTGTTACATGATAAACCGCATCCGGCATAACTCTCCATCACTGATCTAATGCCTGCGAGCTTTTCCTATATTGTTCTTCGCTTATTTACTTTTCCGTTGCTACTATTACAATCACTACAAAATACCAAAAATATTACTTTGCTGTCTTTACTTTGCTACCATTACCACTACTATCATATTACTTTGCTACTAAATTCTTTGCTGCAGATACTAAGTTATCTAGGTGTGGTTGAATTGACAACTCAATGCTAATACTTGAGAATATTCTTTGGCTCCCCTTGTGTCGAATCAATAAATTTGGGTTGAATACTCTACCCTCGAAAACTGTTGCGATCCCCTATACTTGTGGGTTATCAAGACTATTTTCTGGCGCCGTTGCCAGGGAGCATAGCTCTATTCTTTGAGTCACTTGGGATTTATACCTACCGGTCACTATGAAGAACTTGAAAGACGCTAAGAACACAATTTATCCCTCAACTACGAGGGGAGGTAAGGAACTGCCATCTAGCTTTGCACTTGATTCAGCTTCTATTTTGAGTAAGCTTGCGACACCTAACCCTGCTTCTACTATTCGTTCTGATATGTCGCATGTTATTGATGATGCCACTTCTGCTATGCATGGTACTTATGGTGAAACTACTTCTATGCTTGATACTATTGTGCCCCTTAGTGAATTTCTTGATGAAAAAATTGCTAGGGCTAGAGAGAAAGAAATTATTGAAACTGAGTATATTGATGAAATTGATGATGAAGATATGCCTGTTATTCCTAAGGGTTATGTTTTTGATATAGAACCTTCTGCAGCTATTCTAGCTTGCAAAGATAGATATGAACTCAAGAGGTTATTGGCTGAATGGAATAAGCAATATCTTAAGGATAGAATGAGGCCTGGCCCTGCTTTCTCTACTTCACCTATTTGTGTTGCCGATAAGGATTATGAATTCTCTGTTGATCCTGATATAATTACTTTGGTTGAATCTGATCCTTTTCATGGTTATGAATCTGAAACTGTTGTGACACATCTTACTAAATTAAATGATATAGCCACCCTATTCACTAATGATGAGAGATCTCGCTACTTTATATCCTTAAAATATTTCCGTCCTCATTAAAGGGTGATGCTAAGATATGGTTTAATTCTCTTGATCCTGGTTGTGAGCGTAGTACCCAGGATATGATTTATTACTTCTCTGCTAAATATTTCCCTGCTCATAAGAAACAAGCTGCTTTGAGGGAAATATACAACTTTGTGCAAATTGAAGAAGAGAGTCTCCCACAAGCTTGGGGAGGCTTCTCAAGTTACTAAATGCTTTGCGTGATCATCCTCTTAAGAAAAATGAAATACTTGATATCTTTTATAATGGACTAATCGATGCTTCCAGAGATTACCTGGATAGTTGTGATGGTTCTGTTTTCAGGGAAAGAACACCGGATGAAGCTGATATTCTATTGAATAATATGTTGACAAATGAAAATAATTGGACAGCTCCTGAGCCAGCTCCTGAGCAAACTCTCGAGCCTACTCCTAAACCAACTCCAAAGAAGAGAGGTGTTCTATTTCTCAGTCCTGAAGATATGCAAGAGGCAAAGAAATCTATGAAAGAAAAAGGTATTAAAGCTGAAGATGTTAAGAATTTACCTCCTATTGAAGAAATACATGGTCTTAATTTACCGCCTGTTGAAGAAACATATGATCTTAATCCATCACCTATTGAAGAACCTCATGGTCTTTATAACCCGACACAGGTAGTAAAGGTAAATTCTCTTTACAGATTTGAGAAGGTGATATTCCTCACTATAAGTCCGCTAGACAATGCTTAGAAGAGTTTGATAATTTTATTGTCAAAAAAGAAATTTTTAATGCTTATTTTGGTAGACAATTGAAATACAATTCCGATATGCTTAAACACTTGGGTAATTATATGGCTAATATTATAGGTGAACTTAAACTCGTTAGAAAACATGCTTCTATGGTTACCACTCAAGTAGAACAAGTACTTAAGGCTCAAAATGATTTGCTCAATGAAATGAATAGTAAGAAAAATGATTATGTCGTAAGAGTGGCTACTAGAACTGGTAGAATGATTCTGGAACCTTTGTATCCTGAAGGCCACCCTAAGAGAATTGAGCAAGATTCTCAGAGAAATAATATTGATGCACCTAGTCCTTCTAAAAAGAAGAAAAAGAAAAATGATAGGACTTTGCATGCTTCTAGTGAACCTATTGTTGAACCACCTGATAATCCAAATGATATATCTATTTCTGATGCTGAAACACAATATGGCAATGAACATGAACTTAATGAAAATGCTAATGATGATGTTCATGATGATGCTCAACCTAGTAATGATAATGATGTAGAAATTGAACCTGTTGTTGATCTTGATAACCCACAATCATAGAATCAACGTTATGATAGGAGAGACTTTGTTGCTAGGAAACATGGTAAATAAAGAGAACCATGGGTTTAGAAACCCATGCCTTTTCCTCCCAAACCATCCAATAAAAAGGATGACGAGGATTTTGAGCGCTTTGCTGAAATGATTAGACCTATCTTTTTGCGTATGCGATTAACTGATATGCTCAAAATGTATCCTTATGCTAAGTATATGAAGGATATTGTTACTAATAAAAGAAAGATACCGGAAGCTGAAATTTCCACCATGCTTGCGAATTATACTTTTAAGGGTGGAATACCAAAGAAACTTGGAGATCCAGGAGTACCAACTATACCATGTTCATTAAAACAAATTATGTTAAAACTGCTTTATGTGATCTTGGAGCCAGTGTTAGTGTTATGCCTCTCTCTTTATACCGTAGACTTGACTTGAATAAGTTGACACCGACTGAAATATCTTTGCAAATGGCTGATAAATCAACTGCTATACCTGTCGGTATTTGTGAGGATGTGCCTGTTGTGGTTGCAAACGTTACTATTTTAACGGACTTTGTTATTCTTGATATTCCCGAGGATGATAGTATGTCTATTATTCTTGGAAGACCTTTTTTGAATACTGCAGGGGCTGTTATTGATTGCAACAAAGGCAATGTCACTTTTCATGTTAATGGTAATGAGCATACGGTACACTTTCCGAGGGAACAACCTCAAGTTCATAGTATAACCTCTATTGGAAAAATTCCATCAATTATTATTGGAGGTTTTGAGTTTCCTCTTCCTACTGTAAAGAAATATGATATTCTTATTATTGGGGATGTGCATATCCCCGCTGAGGTAACATAGTGTTATTCGAAATTTCTCCGGTACCATGTTATTCGGAATGAGTTTGTTAACAAGACTTGATAAACCTTGTTAGTAGATTCCTTTTGATGAGCATGAGATGGATGACACTAGAAGGCACAACCTTCTGTACCCTCTCTCTATTTTCTGTTAATTAGTTGAAATAAATTAAAATAGTTTTTTTTCTGTCTGTTTTCTGATTTATCTAAGCAATATAAAAATACCCCAAAAATAAAAGTTCTCCAAATGCCCTGAAAATGGAATATGATTTTTTCTAGAATATTTATGAATTTCTAGCACTGAGAACACAGCAGGGGGTCAACCACCTGGCCACGAGGGTGGAGGGCGTACCCCCTGCCACGTGGGCTCACGGTGGCCCTCCTCCACTTATTCTTGCACCCATACAGTTCTTCTTCCTCACACAAACACCAATATCCAGCTCAAGCACGAGTTCTAGCTCACTTTGCTATGATTTTCGTTCTCCTTGCTCAAAGCACCTTTCACAAAACTGCTTGGGGGGGTTGTTCATTGGTATGTGACTCCTCCATTGGTCCAATTAGTTTTTGTTCTAGTGCTCTATTCTTTGCAAATTTGTGCTGCCTAGGTGACCATGTTTTTTAGCTTGCATGTCAAATTTGTATGGTTCCAAGTAGTTCTAATACTTGATATAGTCTCTAGGCACTTGTAGGAGTAGTTGCTATCAATTTTATGAGCTTGGTTCACTCTTGTTTGAAGTTACTAAAAATTTCAGAAATTTTTCAGAGGAAGAAATATGCTTAGGAAAATGTTCCAAGGTGGTTCTTCAAGGAAGCAAGGACCCAGGCTTGCAATGCGTGATGCTGACGAGGAACCACCAAGGGACGCTCCAGTGCGGCCTTGTGAGTGGCCTTCAGAAAATTTTATGGATCGAGCGGGAATCAAGGAAGAATTTAACGCATATTTGCGTAACGCTAATCTTGTGAGGTTTGAGGTAGAGAAGTGCAGCCAATACCATTATCTCACTAGTACATTCGCGAGGAGGTTTGAATTTTCATCTTCACGTAATTCTCCAACTGTCCTGTTTGATCCTTATGAGAAATCTTATACCATGGACTTAGAGGATTTTACAACTGCTTGCAAACTTCCACAACGGGGTAGTGTTAGTGAACCCCGTAATTCTGAATTTAGAAACTTTCTTGCTGGTATAACCGTGGGGGAATCTATAGATATAGCACAAGCTACCATTGGGAGCATTCATTTTCCTGCTATACACTATTTTGCTCTCTTCATAGGTAGGTGCATAAATGGTAAAGATGAAGCATGTAATATGTGTGTGTCTGACCTCAGTATTCTTAGGAGTGCTGTGTTAGGAGACAAATCTTATAATTTGGGAGCCATTGTTGCACGTAGTTTGCATAATAATAGATTTAATGGAGATTTCTTCGGTGGAATTTATGCAACCCGCTTAGCTGATTTTCTTGGTGTGAACGTTCGCGAGGACGACATTGAGTTGCCTCATACTTATTTAGACCATAATTCTATGGTCCACCACCAGTTTATTGAGAGGAATGAATCACCTCTCTAGTATCGACTAATCTTTAACAAACGGCGTGTCGTCCGTATTACTCTCCTTGCTCCTACCTTCTTTGATTATCACGCAAAAGGAAGACATTTTATTACCAGAGAGGAGGCAGATGAGTACGAGAGGAGGGCGGAGGTAGCTCGTTGCCACGCTGCAGCTCAGGAGTCGCTGCATCGCAGTATGACCCCAGCTACACCTACGGATATCCGCCAGGCTATCCTTGCAAATGAACCAACTTAGGCCAAAAGCCTATGCTTGGGGGAGTATGTATTTCCCACCAACATTACATTTATGTTCACGCACACTCATTGCTAGATGTCGGTGCTCATACTTTTTCACTGTAATATCTGTCGGCGTTCTGGGAACGGGGGTCCCCAGACTTGCCTGCCTGCGGCGTGGCTTAAAGGGGGCCCAGCACGGCCCATCTTCATCAACACAAGACCCAAGACCCTCGCGAGGGGCCAAGCCTCGCGGGGCGGACGACGCGGAGCTTCCTCAGGCGCAGCCTCATCAGGCTGGCTCACGAGGAGGCGGAGAGAGCAAGGCGGGGTACCTCACGAGGTGCCCATGACGCAAGCCATGACGACCAAAGGCGCCAGGCGGGCGCCAGCCCGCGCAGTGTCCTATCTTTCCTCTTTGGTGCAAAGGGAGCAAGCGCAGGCGGGAGGATCAAGCAAAGGCACCCATTTCGATGCAACGAGACCAAGACCAGCTCCGTGACAAGGAGGAAGTCACTCTGGAGCCCAAGCAAGCGTCATCACCAGAGCCTTTGGCAGGCGAGGACCAACTTTAGTCAGGATAAGTGTACCAGATGTTCCCCTTCAAAATGGCCAATTGTTGGCGCCCTTCCCGCTCAATATTTGGGAAGAGGCCCAGGGCCTTGGCCTATAAATAGGACTAGCCACCCCCAAGGTAGAGGCAACTAGAGAGATGGAGCAACCGTGCAATCTAGACATCTAGCAATTGAATCAGTAAGAGAGAGAGAGAGAGAAGGGCGGCTGAACTCCTCCTAGCAGTTCATCCCCCAGGCCTAGAACAGACCCTCGCGAGGCTGTTCTACCTTGTAGTGTTCATCATCATCAGCCCAAGAGGCAATCCACCACACCACACTAGAGTAGGGTATTACACCACATCGGTGGCCCGAACCAGTATAAACTCTGTGTCTCTTGTGTTGTTCTTTCAGTAGTTTAGATCTTTGCGAGACGGAGAGGTAGAGGGTGTAATCTCCGCGCGCACCCCAGAGTTCGAACCTCAAGGGTCTGCCGGAACCCGAAATCCGACATTTGGCGCGCCAGGTAGGGGTGCGCCGGAATTTGTCTTCCGCCGCTCCGCTCTCCTCCGACGGTCGCGTCCATGTCCGACGCTCGTCGGGCCCGCGCCGAGTGCCGGGCCGCCATCGCTTCCCGCGTCGCCCATACGGCACCCGTCGGTGGGCGTACTCGTCGTTCCCCGTCACCCTCCGCCAAAGCCGCCACCGGCCCGGCGGGGAACGAGCAGCAAGCTCCGTCTCAGCATCCGTCCGTGCGGCAAGACGGCCGAACCGCTATACCAACACCCCCGGTCGTCGCGGCCCTCCTGGGCGGCTCGTCGGCGCCGCCCACAAGTCACCACGTCAAGCCGTTGTTCGCCGGGTCAGCGCCGTTTCCGCGCGGCAGGGGACTCCCCCGGATCGGGCGGCACACAAGGCCGGCCTGACCTTCAGCTCGGAGGACCACCCCTCCAACTCGGCTAGCTCGGGCGCGCTCCCCATGTTGTGCACCCCCACCATCTGCCAGGTGGCCGTCACTAGAACTCTCATCGACGGTGGCGCGGGCCTCAGCGTGCTTTCGGTTGAGGCCTTCGATCTCCTCAGCATACCCCTGGGACAGATCCGGCTCCCAGTAACCTTCGGCACCTACGACAACTTCCGCACGGAGATGGTCGACTTCGACATCGCCCCCATCGGCCTCCCCTACAATGCCATCCTCGGCTACCCAGCGTTGGCCCAGTTCATGGCCGCCACGCACCCGGCATACAACCTGATGAAGATGCCCGGGAGCAGTGGTGTCCTCACTGTGCACGGGGACACCGGGGACGCGCTGCGGGTGCTCAAGCTCGCCTTCAAGACGGCGGCATCGGCATAGCCCGCCGACTCAGGGACCCCTGAGCCCAAGGGGGCTGTGCCCGCCAAGAAGAAGCAGTTGTTCACCCAGGACAAGGCAGAAACCAAGCATATACCTGTCGACGAGGACGGGTCCTCTAGTGCCACTTTCACCATAGGCGCCAACCTCGAGCACGAGCAGGAGGAGGCCCTAATCAGGTTCCTGCGCGCAAACAAGAAGGTATTCGCTTGGGAGCCTGATCAGTTGGTAGGGATCCCTAGGAGCGTAATCGAGCATCACCTCAACGTGTGCCCAAACGTGCGCCCCGTGAAGCAGAAGGCAAGGCGGCAGTCCACAGAAAAGCAGGCCTTCATCGTCCAAGAAACCCGCAAGTTGGAAGCCGCTGGGGTCATTCGCGAGGTCCGATACCCGGATTGGTTGGCCAACCCTGTCGTTGTGCCCAAGAAGGGAGGGAAGGAGTGCATGTGTGTCGACTTCACCAACCTCAACAAGGCATGTCCACAAGATCCGTTCCCGCTCCCCCGCATCGACCAGATCGTCGATTCCACCGCAGAGTGCGACCTGCTATGTTTCCTGGATGCCTTCTCCAGGTATCACCAGATCAAGATGGCGGTGGAAGACGTCGAGAAGACAGCCTTCCTAACCCCGTGCGGGGTGTACTGCTACACGTGCATGCCATTTGGGTTGCGTAATGCGGGGGCGACCTTTCAGCGGCGGATGCACATCACCTTGGGCCCGCAGCTCGGGAAGAATGTCGAAGCTTATGTTGATGACATCGTGGTGAAGTCTCGGGAGGCCAAGACCCTGATACAAGACCTGGAGGAAACCTTCGCGAGCCTCGACGCTGTGAACCTGCGGCTCAACCCAGAGAAGTGTGTGTTCGGGGTCCCCTCAGGAAAGCTCTTGGGTTTCCTCGTATCCCATCGAGGCATCGAGGCTAACCCAGAGAAGGTCAAGGCGGTTGAGGACATGAGCCTGCCAAAGACCCTCCGAGAAATGCAGAAGCTCACTGGACGCGTGACCGCGCTAGGACGCTTCATCTCCAGACTGGGGGAGCGGGCGTTGCCTTTCTTCCAACTAATGAAGAAAAAGGGGCCCTTTGAATGGACTGAAGAGGCAGGCAAGGCGTTTCAAGATCTCAAAAGATACCTGACCAGTCCCAAGAGCCCCTGGTGCTCTACCTCGCCGCCACTCCCTACTCTGCCAGCGCAGCCCTGGTGGCAGTTAGGGAGGAGCGCCAAATCAGAACCACAGCAGCAGCCCGAGACAAGGCAAGACAGGAACAAGGAAGGCCCGCAGATACCGCTACCGCGGTTGAGTAAGATCAGCCGCCGGAGAGTGCGCCGGAAGCGGGAGAGGCCACTCACCTGGATGGTCCGCCTCTAGAGGCCTCGTCACCTCGCGAGGCGCCCTTGCCTCTGGAGGGCGTCGCGAGCACTAGTGCCCTCAGCCTTGTTGAGCACCCAGTATACTTCGTCAGCACGGTGTTACGAGACACAAGGGCCCGGTACCCCATGCCTCAGAAGCTCCTCCTCGCGCTACTGGTGGCCTCGCGCAAGCTGCGGCACTATTTCCAGGGTCACCCCATCAAGGTCGTCTCGTCATATCCCTTGGAGAGAGTGCTCAGGAGCCCTAACTCAGCCGGAAGGGTCGCTGAGTGGAACATAGAACTGCAGGCGTTTCAGCTCAAGTTCAGCACTACCCGGGTTATCAAGGGAGCAGCATTGGCCGATTTCGTGGCTGAATGGACGGAGGCACCAGGCCTCAAGGACGACGAGGATCGGTCCATCTGCCCAGGGAGCGAGGCGCCAGAAGGCTGGGTCATGTACTTCGATGGGGCATTCTCCAGGCACGGCGCGGGGGCTGGGGCGGTGCTGGTGTCGCCCACCCAGGATAAGCTCTACTACGCTGTGCAGCTCTGTTTCCAGCAGGGGGAAAAGGTCTCCAACAACATAGCGGAATACGAAGGTTTGATGGTAGGCTTGAAGGCCGCAGCCGCCCTGGGGGTGAAGCGCCTCACCATTAAGGGCGATTCGCAGCTCCTTGTCAATTTCTCCAACAAGTTATACGAGCCAAAAGACGAGCACATGGAGGCCTACCTAGCGGAGGTTCGCAGGATGGAGAAGCAGTTCTGGGGGGCTGGAGTTGAAGCACGTGCCCCGTGGCACCAACCAGGAGGCTGACAACATCGCCAGGCGGGCGTCCAGGCGGTTGCCTCAGGAGCCCGGTGTCTTCGAGGAGCGGCTCTTCAAGCCCTCGGCCCTGCTGTCATTGTCAAACACGGCTAAGCCGCGAGAGGAACTCCCCCGGCCACCTGCCTCGGGAGCCCCGGTCTGCGGCCCAGGTTCAGGAGCACGCCTGCTCCTGACGATGGAACCACAGGAGGGGTGTTGGATCACGGAGCTCCGGAGTTATCTGACACAAGGGACCCTGTCAAAGAAGGAGGAGGAAGCGGAGCGTGTGGTACGGCAGGCCACGGCGTACTGCATCAGGGATGGAGAGCTCTACCGGAGGCGACCGAACGATGTATCCCTGTGCTGCATCTCCAGGGAGCAAGGAAAGGAACTGCTGGAGAATATACACGGCGGAGACTGTGGACACCATTCGTCATCACGGACCCTTGTTGGTAAGGCATTCCGCAGTGGGTTCTACTGGCCTACCTCACTCAACGACGCTGCCGAACTGGTGAAGGCTTGTGAGGCCTGCCAATTTCACGCCAAGCAGATCCATCAGCCGGCAGGAGGCCTGCAGACTATACCCCTGTCGTGGTCGTTCGCAGTCTGGGGGCTGGACATCCTGGGCCCGTTTCCTCGGGCGCCAGGGGGCTACCGCTACCTCTACGTCGTCGTGGACAAGTTGACCAAATGGGCAGAAGTAAAGGCCGTCCGCACCATTCCCGCGGGCTCCGCTGTCAAGTTCATCAGGGGCATCGTGAGCCGGTTCGGGGTGCCGAACCGCATCATTACAGACAACGGTTCGCAGTTCACCAGTAACCTCTTCAAAACATACTGTGCTAACCTTGGAACGCATATATGCTACGCTTCGGTGGCGCACCCGTGAAGCAACGGCCAGGCCGAACGAGCCAACGCGGAGGTCCTGAGGGGCCTCAAGACCAGGACGTTCAAGAAGAAGCTGGAGGCCTGCAGCAAAGGTTGGTACGATGAGCTTCAGTCCGTGCTATGGTCCATCCGCACAACCGTGACCAAACCGACTAGAGAGACCCCGTTCTTCCTGGTCTGCAGAGCCGAAGCAGTCCTCCCTCACGAGGTCAGACGTCGCTCCGCGCGGGTCCTGGCGTTCGACGAGGCGCAGCAGGACGCCATGCGGGGGATGGACCTCGTGCTGGGGGAGGAACGCCGTCGAGAAGCCGCGCTACGAGCGGCGAGGTACCAGCAGGCACTACGACGATATCACTGCCGCAACATCCGCCCCAGAACTCTCGAGGTAGGAGACATCGTGCTCAGGCGGGTTCTCTCCAGGGAGGGGCTGCACAAGCTCTCTCCCATGTGGGAGGGCCCGTTCAAGGTTGTTCATGTTTCCAGGCCTGGTTCCGCGCGCTTGGAGACTCCGGAGGGGGAGCCGATCCAGAACGCATGGAACATCCAACACCTCCGCAGGTTCTACCCCTAGAAGGCCCGGAGCCTGTGAAGAAGGTGAATGCCTATGAAGATTATCCTTTTTGGAGAAGGCCCAGAGCCTGTGAAGAAGGCGAACGCCTGTGAAGATTACCCTTGTTGGAGAAGGCCCAGAGCCTGTGAAGAAGGCGAACGCGTGTGAAGATTATCCTTTTTGGAGAAGGCCCAGAGCCTGTGAAGAAGGCGAATGCCTGTGAAGATTATCCTTTTTGGAGAAGGCCCAGAGCCTGTGAAGAAGGCGAAGGCCTGTGAAGATTATCCTTTTTGGAGAAGGCCCAGAGCCTGTGAAGAAGGCGAGTGCCTGTGAAGTTGTCGCGTCTTGGAAAAGGCCTGGATCTTGTGAAGAGGGCAAATGCCCGTGAAGCTCGTTTCCCCTAAGAAGAAAGGCCCGGAGCCTGTGAAGAAGGCCAACGCCTATGAAGCTCGCCGCCCGTGACACTCTCACGTAATAATGAGTTGGGGGTGTACACGCCCCGGAGTCTCAGGAGTGCCGGCCTCAGGCCCTGGGGCTCCCTCCCACGCCCAGTGGCAGCACTTAGCTCCACGCTGGGGAGAAGACGTCGAAGACTAGATTAGGTGCCGGACGCGGCTTTTTCATTTGCTTTCCGCAGTTGGCTTGTTTGTTCGCATTTGAAGTCTTATTGAAACTATTGCCGTCATTGGTTTGTGGTTCGTCGATTTTTACTCCCCCGCTTTGATTTCTCTTATGCAAGGCCTCGCGAGGGAGGATAGCCGAGCGCCCTCGTGAGTGTTCCTGTTCCAGTCGTTCAAAGGTTTCACGACCTGGGCCCTTTACAGGAGCACCCCTCCAGTCCGTGCCCCTCGGGCACCGCGACACACACAGGGCCTGGGTCGGTCGCCCCCTACGGCTGGGGCCGGGAACTATCTACGTGCAGACACACAAACGAAGGGCACGAAAACGGAACCAAGGCAATGGTTAACAGAAATAACACCAAACACGCCCCCGTGGGGCTCCACGCAGCTGTTTTCTTTTATGCAGGAAACAGAAGGAAAAGAAAGGACAAGTCCGGCGCGGCTCGCCTCACACCGGCCTGCGGAGGAGACTCGGGCTGCCTCCGGGGCTCAAGCAGACTCCCTCTCACGCTTCACCGGGGCGCGACGGCGGGCGGACGTACTACCGCCTCCCAAGCAGGCGCGACGGCGAGGGGGCTGACTGCGGCCACCGCTGGAGGAGTCGCTTGAAGAAGAGTCGATGAAGCTTGGGGAGCCTTGAGCGCCGCCAACCACACGGGCGATGTCTCCTCCATCGTCGTTGGAGCTGGATCCCCGGCCGCGGTCGTCGTCCTCGGGGCAACACCCTGCGCGGCGACCATCTTCCCCAAACACCCTCACGTAGAGGGTGGCATCGCTGTCAAACCTAAAGTGCAGAGTGCACCGGCGCCCCAGGCCGCGAGCGCGGGCGAACGCCTGCCAACCACGAGTCAAGGCCAAGCTCCCGGTGGCGGAGCCCTCCATTGCACCCCATGAGGCCCGGCTGCAGCAGCCGTCCGCCTGAAGCCAGAGGCCGCCCGGGGCGCCGGCAGGGAGCTCACCAAGGAGGAAGGGAGGGAGTTGGAGCCGGGCGCTAGTCCGCTCCGCCGACCATACGACGAACTCCGTCAGCACCTCTGCAGTGCGAAATCGCGGCCTAGGGGAGCGCGCGACCAAAGTGCGTCCCCCGACCGCAGCAGCTCGCCCGACGCCTCGCTGGGAACCATCTCCACAGCCGCGGGAAGCTGCCGTGGCGGCCACGGGATGCTTCCGAGGGCGCCCTCGGCCGCGCTTGGGCGGAGGAGAGGCAGGCTCAACCTGGCGGGCATTCCCCTTCTCTGCAGCCGAGAACCTCCTCGACGGAGCCAGGAGAAAAAGGAGAAGCAAGGAGAGATGGGCTAGAAGGGCACTCGCAGTGCCGTACTTATAGCCGACGAAGGCCAACCGTCGGTCTCCACGATCACAGGTAATCATCACACGATCTGCATGCAGGGACTTGTCCAATCCGCGCAATCACCGAGGAGTCATGGGGAAGCAGAGGCGCCCACGTCCCATCAACCGCCACGCGGCGCCCAAGGCCGCAGGTTGTTAGGGCCCGCGGCGCTTCGCCCTTGCCCTTTCGCCTCTCAGCACGCCCAAGTCCATGCGCGCCTTGGGCCCGGGGGATACTGTCGGTGTTCTGGGAACGGGGGTCCCCAGACTTGCCTGCCTGCGGCCTGCGGCGTGGCTTAAAGGGGGCCCAGCACGGCCCATCTTCATCAACACAAGACCCAAGACCCTCGCGAGGGGCCAAGCCTCGCGGGGCGGACGACGCGGAGCTTCCTCAGGCGCAGCCTCGTCAGGCTGGCTCACGAGGAGGCGGAGAGATCAAGGCGGGGTACCTCACGAGGTGCCCATGACGCAAGCCATGACGACCAAAGGCGCCAGGCGGGCGCCAGCCCGCGCAGTGTCCTCCCTTTCCTCTATGGTGCAAAGGGAGCAAGCGCAGGCGGGAGGATCAAGCAAAGGCACCCATTTCGATGCAACGAGACCAAGACCAGCTCCGCGACAAGGAGGAAGTCACTGTGGAGCCCAAGCAAGCATCATCACCAGAGCCTTTGGCAGGCGAGGACCAACTTTAGTCAGGATAAGTGTACCAGATGTTCCCCTTCAAAATGGCCAATTGTTGGCGCCCTTCCCGCTCAATATTTGGGAAGAGGCCCAGGGCCTTGGCCTATAAATAGGACTAGCCGCCCCCAAGGTAGAGGCAACTAGATAGACGGAGCAACCGTGCAATCTAGACATCTAGCAATTGAATCAGTAAGAGAGAGAGAGAAGGGCGGCTGAACTCCTCCTAGCAGTTCATCCCCCAGGCCTAGAACAGACCCTCGCGAGGCTGTTCTACCTTGTAGTGTTCATCATCATCAGCCCAAGAGGCAATCCACCACACCACACTAGAGTAGGGTATTACACCACATCGGTGGCCCGAACCAGTATAAACTTTGTGTCTCTTGTGTTGTTCTTTCAGTAGTTTAGATCTTTGCGAGACGGAGAGGTAGAGGGCGTAATCTCCGCGCGCACCCCAGAGTTCGAACCTCAAGGGTCTGCCGGAACCCGAAATCCGACAATATCCATGCTAGTTTATTTTATTTTCTTGCTTTCTTCTTGTGTGTTTGTTAAACCTTAAGAAAAACCAAAAAAAATAGTAGTAACTTTTAGTTAGTTTTCCTTTCTTGCTGTAGTAGTACTAATTAAAATGAAAACCCAAAAATATTTCCCGTTCTTCTTTTGCTTGTTGGGAGCTTTCCCGTGTAAATAGTTTCTTTTCTTTTCTTTTCTTTGCGGGTCGATAGGAGAAGACCATAATTAAATTATTGAAGTGGCTCTTATATGCTTTATTGTTGATTTAACCAAGAGCCCATATTGCCTTGTCTTCTCCTGTTTATTGAATGCTCGCAGATTCCAGCTTAGTCCAACACACGTGCACTATTATTATTATTATTTACTTCATTCGGTCGTGCAAGTGAAAGGCAATTATGATGATATATGATGGACTGACTGAGATGAGAAAAGCTGGTATGAACTCGACGTCTCTTGTTTTTGTAAATATGATGAGTTCATCGTTCCTGATTCAGCTTATTATGAGCAAACTTGTTTGCAATGACAATCAGAGATCATAGTTGCTCGTGCCATGCTTGATTAGCTATGAGTTATAATGGTTTACCTTGCGTGCCAACATGCTATTAAAATGGTTATGATGTGGTATAGTGGGGTGGTATCCTCCTTTGAATGATTTAAGTGACTCGACTTGGCACATGTTCACACATGTAGTTGAAACAAATCAACATAGCCTTCACGATATTTATGTTCACGGTGGATTATATCCTACTCATGCTTGCATCCAATGTTTATTAATTTTAATTCATGTTCATGACTGTTGTCGCTCTCTAGTTGGTCGCTTATCAGTCTTTTGCTAGCCTTCACCTGTACTAAGTGGGAATACTGCTTGTGCATCCAATCCCTTAAACCCCAAAGTTATTCCATATGAGTCCACTATACCTTCCTATATGCGGCATCTACCTGCCGTTCCAAGTAAATTTGTATGTGCCAAACTCTAAACCTTCAAATAAACATTCTGTTTTGTATGCTCAAATAGCTCATGTATCAACTAGGGCTGCCCTTATCTTCCATGTTAGGCGGGTTATTCTCAAGAGGAGTGGACTCCGCTCCTCACTCACGAGAAAATGGCTGGTCACCTGTAACACCCCGGATGTAACTTGCCATATTTGTAACTCCAACTCTTGCCATTTTCGGCTATGTGATATGATATTCCCTCCGTGGTTGGGTTTCCCGTCGTTTTGCATTTTGTTCATGTCATGCATTTCATATCATGTCATCATGTGCATCGCATTTGCATACGTGTTCGTCTCATGAATCCGAGCATTTTCCCCGTTGTCCATTTTGCAATACGGCGCTCCTATGTCCCCCGGCGTCCCCTTTTACCTTTTTCCGTGAGCGGGTATTAAACTTTCTCAGAATGGACCGAGGTTTGTCAAGCGGCCTTGGTATAGCACCGGCAGACCGCCTATCAAGTTTCGGGTCATTCGGAGGTCGTTTGATACTCCAACGGTTAACCGGGTAACCGTAAAAGCCTCTTTTGGGTTGCAGCCCAAAACCCCTTCAAAACAGCCCAATAACCCATCTAAGACACTCCCATGTCCATCGCCGTTCGATCACGATCGCGTGGCCGAAAACCGCACTCCTTTTGGAGCTTCCTAGCCCCCTCTACCTATAAATATACCTCCCCCTCCGTAATCCCGGGTCCAAACCACCCTAACCCTAGCATTTATTCCCCTCTCGCGCCGCCGGACGAAATCTTGCCGGGCCGGACACGTCCGCCCGCGCCACCGGACGAATCGCGAGCCGCCACATGGCACCGCGCCCACTTCGCCGCTCCCGCCGCGTCGGCCCGCCGGGGCCCAGGCGGGGCCCCCCGAGCCCGAAGCCGCGCGCCCGCCGCGCGCCCGCCGCCGCCCGGGCAACCCCGCGCCTCCTCCTCCGCGACGGCCGCCGGCGCTCGCGACCGCCGCCCGCGCCGTCCCGGCCCCACCGACTTCCGCCCCGCCGTCCCGCGCCTCCTCTCCTCCGCCTCCGGCCAGATCCGGCCGTGGGAGGGCCGGATCCGGCGACCCCGCTCCTCGCCGGCGACTTCTCCGGCCAGATCCGGCCATCCTCGATCCGCGCGCCGCCTCGGTTGACTTCTTCTTCCCCCTCCAAATTCATCCAAGTCCCGTTTAGTTTGCATAATCATGCCATCTTTATCGCATCATATCTCTGCATCCGTAGCCCCGTTTCGTGCGTATAATATGTCAAATTGTTCGCCTCGATGACTACATCATTGCATATCATTGCATCATTTTCATTTGAGCTCATATTGATGCCCGAAATGCTGTTGGAAGAGGGATATGTGATGTTAGTTTCTGATTCTCAGCAGAACTTGTACTTTTGTCATTTTTGCCATGATTGATGTGTGCACCCTATGAACTTGAGCTCTACATGTGTTTTGTATTATGCTATGCTATATTTCCATAGGTGTATGCCATGTATTTTTGTGATCTCTGTGGTGACTATCACAAGCATGCAAACTAGGGTACTTAATGTTGCTGATTTCAGAGACTTTGTCATTTCACAGTCCTTGTCTGCTGTTATTTTTACGCCATGTGTTCATGTTATTTCAGAGAGATCTATGCCTCTTTTGAGCATGATCACTAATGGTGTTTTGAGCATATGGTTTTGCTCTATCCATCCATGCCTTTGTTTGTATTTATGGAGCGCCATAGCTTGAGTCAATCGAGCTCTACTTTTGCTATAAAATGTTGCTGGCAGATTGTTTACATGTTATTCGATTTTGCCAAGCTTGTTGTAGTTGATCCTTGCAAGTTATGATGTTGTTCTTGCCATGTCTAGCTTCTATGCCATGTCTACTTGATGTATGTATGCTTATTTTATCATGCAATGCTCTGTAGTGAGTGCATCGAGCTCACGAACATGCCTACTTGTTATCTGTTTTTGACATGTCTAGTTTTCTGCTAAGTCTGAAACCTGTAAAGAAACTTGCTTAATTGACATGGGTGTTATTATATTTTCTGATCCTTTTTGGCTTATGGTCAGTAAGGTACTTTTGTTAATTGCTTTGAGTAGATTCATGCCATTCCTTATTTTTCTATTTCATGTTCCTGTAGCATGTTGTTTTCTTGCTCTAAACATGTCATCCTGATGTTAATTTCTGGCATGTTGGTATTTTCACCAAGTCTGTGAACCTGTTATCTTTTGCACTTTTGCCATGCTTGTTTGAACCTGTTATGATGTGATTTAGCCATAGCTCAGTGTTCATCTTCTGTCAAGCATCTTGAGTAGTTCACTGTCATATGCTTTGTTGATATGTTTGGGTGCAGCAGCTTAATTTGTTGTTGCTTGCTAAGTAGCATCATGCTGTTAATGGCAGAATCTTGTCATTCTTGTTTTGCTTGTCATTTGCAAACCGTGCATCCGATTCCGGTGATCTTTATATCGATTTCAACCAAAATCACCTCACCTTTCTAGTGGCATACTTGGTTTGCCAAGATTATGCCTTGTTCATCTTTTTCCTTCTGAAGCACGCATATGCATTGCATATCACATCTCGCATATCATGCCTTGTTTTGCATCATGTCGTTTGCGCATTGCATCGTGGTTGATATTTGTTCCTTTGCTTGTGCTCTTGTTTTGGGTAGAGCCGGGAGACGAGTACGTGAACGAGGAACCTGTTGAGAACGCTTACGAGGATCAAGCTTTCGACAACTCTAAGAACCTTGCAGGCAAGATGACCATACCCACGAAATCACTTCTATCTTTGCTTGCTAGATGCTCGCTCTTTTGCTATGCCTATGCTGCGATACCTACCACTTGCTATATAATGTCACCCATATTGCCATGTCAGCCTCTAACCATCCATGTCCTAGCAAACCGTTGTTTGGCTATGTTACCGCTTTGCTCAGCCCCTCTTATAGCGTTGCTAGTTGCAGGTGAAGATGAAGTTTGTTCCTTGTTGGAACATATACTTGTTGTTCCTTGTTGGAACATGTTTACTTGTTGGGATATCACCATACCTCTTATTTAATTAATGCATCTATATACTTGGTAAAGGGTGGAAGGCTCGGTCTTATGCCCGGTGTTTTGTTCCACTCTTGCCACCCTAGTTTCCGTCATACCGGTGTTGTGTTCCTTGATTTTGCGTTCCTTACACGGTTGGGTGATTTATGGGACCCCCTTGACAGTTCGCTTTGAATAAGACTCTTCCAGCAAGGCCCAACATTGGTTTTACCATTTGCCTACCACCTACTCCTTTTTTCCCCGGGTTTTTGCGAGCCCGAGGGTCATCTTTATTTTAGCCCCCCCCCCCCCGGGCCAGTACTTCTCTAAGTGCTGGTTCAAACTGAGCTGCCTGCGGGGTCACCTTGTGGAAACTCGAGGCTTGGTTTTACTCGTAGCTAGTCTCATCCGGATGTGCCCTGAGACCGAGATATGTGCAGCTCCTATCAGGATTTGTCGGCACAATCGGGCGGCTTTGCTGGACTTGTTTTATTGCTGTCGAAATGTCTTGTAGTCCGGGATTCCGAGACTGATCGGGTCTTCCCAGTAGAAGGAATATCCTTCGTTGACCGTGAGAGCTTATAATGGGCTAAGTTGGGACACCCCTGCAGGGTAATATCTTTCGAAAGCCGTGCCCACGGTTATGAGGCAGATGGGAATTTGTTAATGTCCGGTTGTAGAAAACCCGAAGTTGACCTTAATTAAAACACATCAACCGCGTGTGTAACCGTGATGGTCTCTTCTCGGCGGGGTCCGGGAAGTGAACATGGTGTTGGAGTTATGTTTGACGTAGGTTGTTCTAGGATCACTTCTTGATCACTTCTAGCTTCACGACCGTGCTTTGCTTCTCTTCTCGCTCTCTTTTGCGTTGTTAGCCACCATATATGCTAGTCGCTTGCTGCAGCTCCACCTCACAACCCCATCCTACCTATAAGCTTAAATAGTCTTGATCTCGCGGGCGTGAGATTGTTGAGTCCCCGTGACTCACAGATTCTACCAAAACAGTTGCAGGTACCAACGATGCCAAAGCAGATGACGTGACCGAGCTCACGTGGGAGTTCCACGAGGAACGTGGTCGTTACTATGTGTCTTTTCCTGATGATCAGTAGTGGAGCCCAGTTGGGGTGATTCGGGGATCTGTGTAGCATTTGGGGTAGGCTTCTTTCATTTTGGTTCCGTAGCCGGACCTTGAGTGTAATCTGGATGATGAATGTTTATTTATGTATTGTGTGAAGTGGCGACTGTAAGCCAACTATGTATATCTTTACCTTATGTATTACATGGGTTGTGTGAAGATTACCTCACTTGCGACATTGCTTTCAATGCGGTTATGCCTCTAAGTCGTGCCTCGACACGTGGGAGCTATAGCCGCATCGAGGGCGTTACATCACCGTGATGCCCAGTCCAATGCTTTATGCAAACTAAATCAAATTAATTGCAAACAAAACTCCCCCTGGGAATGTTGCTAGTTGGATACACTTGTTGTTTCGAGCAAGTGATGGATTGATGCTTGTTGGTGGAGGGGGAGTATAAACTTTAACATTCTGTTTGGGAACCGCCTATAATATGTGTAGCATGGAAGATATCGCCATCTCTTGGTTGTTATGTTGACAATGAAAGTATGCCGCTCAAAATATTATTTATCTCTATTTCCAAACCGAGCTCTGGCACCTCTACAAATCCATGCTTCCCTCTGCGAAGGGCCCATCTATTTACTTTTATGTTGAGTCATCACCCTCTTATTAAAAGCACTAGCTGGAGAGCGCAGCTGTCATTTGCATCCATTACTATTAATTTATATTGGGTATGACTATGACTGGATCTCTTTTACCATGAATTACAATGTCTAGTCAGTCCTTGATCTTTAAAGGTGCTCTGCATTTATGTTTTGAGTTCTCAAAAAGGGCTAGCGAGATACCATCTTATTATATCATGTCATGATTGTTTTGAGAAAGTGTTGTCATCCGAGATTTATTATTATGGATCGCTAATTGATTATGCTATTGATATGAGTAAATATGAGGCCTGAGAGTTATTGCAAATGTGGTTAGTCATAATCTTTGCTGAAAACTTGAATGCTGGCTTTACATATTAACAACAACAAGAGTAAACAGAGTTTGTAAAAGTTTTTCTTTATCACTTTCAGTTTATCAACTGAATTGCTTGAGGACAAGCAAAGGTTTAAGCTTGGGGGAGTTGATACGTCTCCGTCGTATCTACTTTTCCAAACACTTTTGCCCTTGTTTTGGACTCTAACTTGCATGATTTCAATGGAACTAACCCGGACTGACGTTGTTTTCAGCAGAATTGCCATGGTGTTATTTATGTGCAGAAACAAAAGTTCTCGGAATGACCAAACTCCACGGAACGTCTTTTCAGAAATAATAAAAAATCATTGCCAAAGATGAAGACCAGGGGGCCCACACCCTGTCCACGAGGGTGGGGGCGCGCCCTCCCCCCTAGGGAGCGCCCCCTACCTCGTGGGCCCCCTGGAGCTCCTCCGGCGCCAACTCCAACTCTATGTATTTGCTTTCGGGGAGAAAAAATCGAGCAGAAGAATTAACCGCGTTTTACGGTATGGAGCCGCCGCCAAGCCCTAAAACCTCTCGGGAGGGCTGATCTGGAGTCCGTTCGGGGTTCCAGAGAGGGGGATTCGTCGCCATCGTCATCATCAACCATCCTCCATCACCAATTTCATCATGCTCACCACCGTGCATGAGCAATTCCATCATAGGCTTGCTGGACGGTGATGGTTTGGATGAGATCTGTCATGTAATCGAGTTAGTTTTGTTAGGGTTTGATCCCTAGTATCCACTATGTTCTGAGATTGATGTTGCCATGACTTTGCTATGCTTAATGCTTGTCACTAGGGCCCGAGTGCCATGATTTCAGATCTGAACCTATTATGTTTTCATGAATATATGTGAGTTCTTGATCCTATCTTGCAAGTCTATAGTCACCTACTATGTGTTATGATCCGGCAACACCGAAGTGACAATAATCGGGACCACTCCCGGTGATGACCATAGTTTGAGGAGTTCATGTATTCACTATGTGTTAATGCTTTGTTCCGGTTCTCTATTAAAAGGAGGCCTTAATATCCCTTAGTTTCCATTAGGACCCCGCTGCCACGGGAGGGTAGGACAAAAGATGTCATGCAAGTTCTTTTCCATAAGCACGTACTATATTCGGAATACATGCCTACATTACATGGATGAATTGGAGCTAGTTCTGTGTCACCCTATGTTATGACTGTTACATGATAAACCGCATCCGGCATAATTCTCCATCACCGATCCAATGCCTACGAGGTTTTCCTATATTGTTCTTCGCTTATTTACTTTTCCGTTGCTACTGTTACAATCACTATAAAATACCAAAATTATTACTTTTGCTATCTTTACTTTGCTACCGTTATCACTACTATCATATACATTGCTACTAAATACTTTGCTGCAGATACTAAGTTATCCAGGTGTGGTTGAATTGACAATTCAACTGCTAATACTTGAGAATATTCTTTGGCTCCCCTTGTGTCAAATCAATAAATTTGGGCTGAATACTCTACCCTCGAAAACTGTTGCGATCCCCTATACTTGTGGGTTATCAGGTGTTAGAGTTATATTGATGATGGCCTTTGGCCTTCTGTATTCTAGCCTTTTTGGCATCCTATTTTACATGTATATATGATGGCTTTGGCCTCCTAGTAATACAAGTTGCATATTCGTAACATGGTCTACTCCAGCTCCCCCAAAGGTCCTCTCTTTTGGTAGGCGGCTTGAAACAAATACTTTGGCGATTTCATGCAATAAGATGAAAAGGAACATGGTTGTCTGTTCAAACTTATTTAAGATGCCGGTTGGAGGAGGAAGATACATTCCATGTCTTTTGTTCCTTCCCCAATGCACGGCAACTCTGGAATTCGCTTATTGTTGAATGGTCATTGCTAGCTTTAAATGCTATTAGTGCATCCGGGGACGATTGGTTCTCATTGTTCCTATATGATCTTAATGAGGGGATGAGAGTTTGTTGCCACTGTTTTGGAAGATTTGGTTCGTCAAAGATGAGCTTGTTCACTCACCCCCTCCCCCCCCCCCCCCCTCCTAGTCTAGGTATCCAAGAGATTTTTGTGCAGCTACCTTTATACACTCTGTTCCATCAGTATGGATCCAAAATTGTCAATCCTGCATGTGATAATGTGTCGTGGTCACCTGTGTAGATGGCTCTTTCATAAATGGTGCAGTAGGGGCTGGTATGGTGCTTAGAGATCATGAAGGTGCAGTTGTTGTCTGTGCGTGCAGGCAGATCATTTCATGCAATGACGCGCGCCCTGGAATTTGAGCTTCTTGCACTCCACGCAGGTTTATCTTTGGCACTGCAGTGGTGTTCGCTACCATTTGATGTTGAATGTGGTTGCCTTGAGGCAGTCATGATGATCAAGAGTAGAGAAGGTACCATACGAAGTATGCTTTTTTTTTTTGGTAGAGGAAATCAAGTGAAGTACGGATAAACATGATTCTTGTATTACTCATATTCGCCGTAGCCAAAATAAGTCTACTCATTTTATGGCAAACTTCGGGGATCCCAACGCCCAACTCTTGTTTGGCTTGGATCAGGCCCTCTCGGCACTTTAGAAGTCTTTGGAGTTGATCGTAAAACTTGAGTATTTGGAGTAATACAAGAATTTATTCACACAAAAAAGACTGTCAAAAAAAGTCACCATAAAATTTTTGCAGTGTTGAGGTATGGCCTTCTTGTTTGAAGTTAGATACTTCCATCTGTAAAAGGAAATAATCTCTTGTTTGGTTTCAGGAGGTTTGCTAGCTTACCTGAAAGTAAGGATCTTACTACTGTTTTACATGATTTTTTAAATGCAATCTTCTACTAAAGTTTACATTTCATGTTGCAGAAGAAAAGCTTGGGTAGTCAAGTATTGTGATTTTCTCAATTAACAAGCATATGCTAATATTGGATTTCGCACAGGCACAAACATGGCCAATATCAAGCTCACCGTACTGTCACGTTCACAGGAAGGTCTTCGAGGTGGAGAGAGTATAGCCCCATCTACCATGTGGAAATACCATCGGATTGAGCAGATGTATGGGAAATAGACGTGACGCTGCTCAAGTTTGAGAACAAGGTTGCATCTGGATGTAAGGGCGACCAAGTTCCGGTTTGTGTTAGCATCGTGAAGTGAAGACAAGTGAACCGTACAATCTGTTCCAAAACATTGCCATTTTGAATGTTAATTAACCTTATATAAAACATTGCCATTTTGAATGTTAATTAATCTTATAAAACAGCTGAAATCTTGGAATACAAAATATTGCCCAAAAGTCCAGTCTCAGCTCTCCAATGGAATCCACCCTGAATTTCATGCGTAGTGCAGCACGTACGTATAACTAGCAACAAGCTGGCTGATAGCAATCACGGTTCATACCATATACGGACTTGCCCCATTCGTCTCCCCATTAATCAACATACCATTTTAATCGTACGCCAATTCCCCTATTAATACTCTGCATAGCAGCAGCAGCTACACACCATTGGCAAAGCAATCCCGCAGTTGAGTCAGCACACAATGCCTGGGACGACGACATCCCGCGCTCTCCTGCTCGTTGGCGTCGTCCTGACGGCGCACATGTTCTTGTGCACGGCGTACGCCGGCGGCGATGGGTTTAGCGTGGGGTTCATCCACCGTGACTCCGTCAAGTCGCCGTACCGTGACCCGTCGCTCACCGCGCACGCCCGCGTGCTCGAGGCCGCGCGCCGCTCCACATCGCGCGCCGCTGCGCTCTCGCGCTCCTACGCCCGGGCCGACGCACCATCAGCCGATGGCGCCGTCTCCGAGCTCACCTCCAGGCCATTCGAGTACCTGATGTCCGTGAACGTGGGCACGCCGCCCACCCGCATGCTCGCCATCGCCGACACCGGCAGCGACCTCATCTGGCTCAACTGCAGCAACGGAGACGGCGCTCCTGGTCTGGCGGCCGCCCGTCACGCGCACGCGCCCGCTCGCGCTCCCGCCCCCGCCCACGCGCCCGCGTCCGCGCCGCCGCCGGGCGTCCAGTTCAACTCCTCCAGTTCGACGACGTTCGGTCTCGTGAGCTGCGGCTCCGGCGCATGCCGCGCGCTCCCCGATGCCTCCTGCCCGGACTCCAAGTGCAGGTATCTCTACTCATACGGCGACGGCTCCCAGACGAGCGGCCTCCTCTCCACGGAGACCTTCACCTTCGCCGACGACCAAGGCACCCGCGGCGATGGGAAGATACGCGTGGCCAACGTCAACTTCGGCTGCTCCACGACCATGATCGGCTCGTTCATCGGGGACGGCCTCGTTGGGCTCGGCGGCGGCGACCTCTCCCTCGTCAACCAATTAGGCGCAGACACATCGCTCGGCCGGAGGTTCTCCTACTGCCTTGTGCCCTACTCCATCAACGCCTCCTCCGTACTCAACTTCGGCCCCCGCGCCACCGTGACGGAGCCGGGCGCGGCGACGACGCCGCTGATCCCATCTGAAGTGAAGGCTTACTACACCGTCAATCTCCAGTCCGTCAAGATCGGGCACAAGACCTTCGCGGCGCCGCAGGAGTCCCCCGTCATCGTCGACTCCGGCACGACGCTGACGTACCTCGCGAACGAGCTTGTGGACCCATTGGTGGAAGAGCTGACCCGGAGGGTCAAGCTCCCGCCGGCAAAGTCGCCGGAAGATCTCCTGCCACTGTGCTTCGACGTGAGCGGGGTACGGAAGGGGCAGGTGGCGGCGATGATCCCTGACGTGACACTGGTGCTCGGCGGCGGCGCGACGGTCACGCTAAAGGCGGAGAACACGTTCCTGGAGGTGCAGGAGGGGACTCTGTGCTTGGCGGTGGCGGCGGCGTCTGAGCAGGATACTCCTGTGTCCATCATCGGGAATATCGCGCAGCAGAACATGCACGTCGGCTATGACCTCGACAAGGGCACCGTCACCTTCGCCGCAGCAGATTGCGCCAGGAACTCCGCAGCCCCCTCCCCTTCCGTCTCTCTGTATATCTGATCAGCATAATATTTGCTTGCGATCGCATGCATCTGCAAAATATATATAACATTACAAGAAATGAGATTCATGCTACCTTTCTTTTGTTGCTGTCAAAATTTGTCATGTTTCGGAAGTGTTACATCAGGTTTTTCTCTCGTTCCAAAGTGAATCATAATGTTTCGTTGTGTATCATCAAACTAATCTGAAGCGAGTGCATTATTTTTTTGTCAATAAACAATGAAACATGATGTACACATTGAAATAAGAAAAGAAAAGAAACATTATGAACAAAATAAAGTTTAACAACAGATAAACAACTAGCATGAATATCAAAGCAATCACGGATGATTTGCATACAGGATATAGAAAAATCACTCTCAAAATATTATTCTCCTCTTAAAACGACAAGAAAAAAGAGGAATATCCAACAAGCCCAGTCGAAGCTTGCTCACTAAATTTTGGTTGTTTGTAAATTTTAGAGGGGTAAACAGCCGGGTAAACCTCAGTGGAGTATTTTACTCCTAAGTTTTGATTCGTTTCTAACCGATCCCTAAATTTAGCGGAGTAAAATTTTGCTTTTGCCAAATTATTCCAATTCTAGTTTACGTAATCCATTTCAACTACATATTAGCGCACATCTTAGAAACCAAACATAATAATTAAGGTTCACACAGTTCACGGATATTACGAATTCATAGTTTACAAACTAAATTATTAAAATCGAAACACAGTGAAAGGTTCGAATGAAGTAAATTGCATGATAAAAACCTCTTCATCTTCAATTGAACCGATTTGGTTGCATTCAATTTGCTAAAACAAAATGAAACAAAAAAAACTCACCTAGAACACATGCAAGGTGGTGGAGGCGTAATAGTCAACCGGCAATGTCGAGACGAAACTAGCTGGCGGCGAGGCCTGGAGATGACCGACAAAGGGTGTATGCACGATGCGATGTGGGTTCACCAACGAGGAAGAAGATCCAAGGCGGTTTATGTCGAATCAGCCGATGTCGTGACCAGCTATGACTCAACCAGTTATGATGATGGCGGCGGGGACCAAGGGATGCGATGGGGTAGCGACGGAGGCGGTGGATAGTCGCCTATAGCTGCGCCGGCTATGAAGGAGGAAAAGTGGCCGCAACTTTTACTCGGCCGCCTGTGTTAGAATATAGTTTGGGTTTAAAGATAGAGATAAAGAGTAGAGATCGAATATGTTTAAACCATGTATTACTTATGTTGTACTCAAGTCTCTACCCCTCATGTATCCTATATATACCCCATATAAGGGTCAAATCAATACAGCAACATACACAACAATATTGTCATCATATATTTTATACATGGTATTAGAGCGATTAGTCCAAATGACGCCAATCCATGTTCCTCTACCACTTCCGCAGCGCGCCGACCCCAAGAAGATTAATCTCTTCTCGGGGGCGCGGCACCCGGTCAATCAAAGATTAGATCCGTCACGTAGTTTAGATCCAATTTTCGAGTTCCATGACTTTAGATCGATTTCCATTGATCAAATTTAATTTTTGAAATCCTGTCAAAATAGTTCTCAGTAGCTTTCAAATAAACCTATTGATCCACCCCATTATGCGGCGAAAATCTTAGCAGAAATCGGTGCTTCGGCGGAGGACCTCCCGCCAACAACCTCAAGCATGCAACCATGGGCGCGGGTACCGCGTGCAGCTGCTCCGAGCCACGTGCCGGAGATAGCGTACACCCGTCGACAAGCAGCGCAGATCGATCACTCCACTACGACGTTAACAACGACATGGATCGATCTATTACGAGCGCACTTTGTGTAACGCCCTGGACACACCCGCCGGCGGTCGTTACTCCTGGCGGGATCTAGACTGGCCCCACGGATCAATACTAGTCTTTTATGCGCACTTTGTCTCACTCATGCGCATCCGGGAGCAACTTCTCGGTCGGTCACCCATCCTGAAATTACTCCAAGCTGAGCACGCTTACTCCTGGCAGGATCTAGACTGGCCCCACACATCAATATTAATCTTTTTTGCGCACTTTGTCCTCACTCATGCGCAGCCGGGAGCAACTTCCTGGTCGTTCACCCATCATAAAATTACTCCAAGCTGAGCACGCTTAACTTTGGAAGGAAAAGAAGGAGTTCCTTATTGATATGAGTAGTCTATCATCTCTAATAAGCCAGACTATCACACTTTGCCCTCCTCAATCGGGCCACGCGCATAGGCGTGGACGCCATCGTGCGAGCACGACCCAGAACAACGGTCGCCGACTCCTCCAACAGGGCATGCGATCCGATCTCCATCAACACCACATATCACCTTGCGCCTCGACATCAAGCTTCACCGCAGGTCCATCTAGCCATGCGTAGGTACGCCCATGCAAAGCAAGCTTGCATCAGAGCATCTCCATCAGCCGCCCAATGCGTGGCGTGCTTAAAATCAGTTTGCAGTGTGCCCATTGCCTGGTTTGGTGCGGCGGGCCGCGCTGGCTCCAGCAGCCGCAGTACAATGCAGCGCGCACGTAGCTCCAGCAGGCGCGCTAAAATGCAGCGCGCGCGCTCTCGCACAAACACTACGGTGCATATTTAAAATCATACATAATCAACATAACATTGATAAAAAACGATAACAATACATAGCATAGATAAAAAAAAGATACATAGTTCCTAGCATAGATAGATAAACAGAACTACGGTGCAACTATAAAATTAAACTACGGTGCAACTAGATAAAAACTACGGTGCAGCTAGAACTACTCCGAGTCATCCTCATCATCATCCTCATCCTCAGTGATGTTGTCCGAGGTATCGATCCATATGTCGTGCCAACGGTCATTGTCTGACATGAATATCGACTGCCCACTTGCTTCAACGATATCGCACTGCGATATGGCCAGCGCCTTCCGCCGACGTTGGTCCGCCCGCTCCACGCGGCGCCTTGCCGTCCTCTCTGCCCAGTAGGCGCGCTCGTCGGCGACGTCCTCCGGGTGGCGCCGACGCCACTCCGCCATGGCTCGCTCGTCCTCCTCGGCGATGAGGAGGCGGCGATGCCGCCGACGGTGCTCCGCACGGTCCTGGTCCGTGATAAGACGAGGCGGAGGGGCGACGGCCTGTGCTTGCTCGCACGTGTAGACGCTGCGGAAGTTCATCTGCGACGGAGGCCTCTCCAGCCGCCACGCCGCCGCGTTGTATGCGCGGGCGGCCTCGTGCGCGGTCTGGAATATGCCAAGGCCGAGCCGGACATCGCCGGACCGGATCTCAGCATAGTACCAGCCGTTGGGGCGCTGGCGGATGCCGTGGTAACCCGAACTTCCTTGACGGCGCGGCGACATGGTGGCGTGGTGGTGGCAGGGCATTGAAGCGGCGAGGAAACGACGAGAAAGCAGTGGAAGCGGCGAGGAGGCGGGGGAAATGCGCGCGTGGCAGTGTGGAGGAACGCGTGGCGAGCGCCGCAATTTATAGGCGCGCAGCAAGCGGCGCGCCAAATCTACCGCGCGACCCACAACTCTCTCCCCCATGCGTGCAAAAGTTTACAGCGCACACTTATTTCCCGCCACCGCTGCAACGCATGAAAACTTCCCGCGCGCTAAATGGGCTTTTTACCTCGCGCGCGTCTTTTGACGCCGCGGTTGGAGATGTTCTTGTAACATATCCATCCATGAATCATGCACATAGCCACGCAAATCAATCTCCTACGAGGAGATGCATGCAGCAATTTACGCCTGCACCGAGCGATCTACGTCGAGCATCTACACCGAGCTGTATGACTACATCACGCCAAAACACACAGAAAATTAACGTTGAGCACATTACGAGAAGCAACATCGACATGCATGCATCACCCGCACGTCAGACCGGTGTGGAAAAAGATGCAATTCTTCATTAACTTCTCCAAAGTGACACGGCATCGATGCATCGTCGCTGCAAGGAACGCCTTCAAGCGACATCATCATCGATACGCCGTTGCATCGCCATTCCCAACACTTCATCGTTAAGGTCTTCATCAACGCGGTCTTTACCAGCATCTTCGTCAACACACCGCTGCCATTTCGTCCACAAGATGGACACCTGGCGTCCTCTAACAAAATTTTCTGGAAGACGCAACCTCGACGGCGGCAATGACCGCGTTACAACGACGGCATCGACCGCGTCATCCATGACGGCACGACTGCATCGACACGGTGTCACTATAGTGACACCCCCTAAACGGCCACACGATCTGACAAAACTGATGTGTGCTCGATGGGTCTCCTCTAGTCCTGGCAAAACCAGTGGACTCATCGCCGTTGGCACCCTCTGACATCTGCAAGGTGCATCGTCCACGACTGCAGCTCCATCATCTACTCCCTCCGTCCCATAATGTAAGACGTTTTTTGACATTAGTGTAGTGTCAAAAAAACGTCTTACATTATGAGACGGAGGGAGTACAACATAGCCCATTTTTTTGCGCCTCTTGCTTTGTGTGGCTTCATCATCCACGACGACTACACCATCGCTAAATCACCATGTTCAGCTACCTCAACATTGACATTAATGGCTACGTCTACATCAACAAATCGGCAACAATTGTCGTCACCAGCGTTCATGCCACTCCTGCTGTGACTGCGGGGGGAATAGAGGAAAAGGCGGGAAGGCACCAGAAGGGTACGCAGTCACCGCCCTAGATGCCGACTCATCAGAGACGCAGTTGATGACGGCGTAACAGAGAAGACGACGGAATCACAAGACTTCAAATTCAGTCGTAATCGTCCGCTTCACTCCCGCTACGACTGAGGAGGAATGTTAGAATATAGTTTGAATATGTTTGAACCATGTATTATTTGGGTTGTACTCCAAGTCTCTATCCCTTATGTATTCTATATATACCACATATAAGGGTCAAATCAATACAACAACATACACAATAATATTGTCATCCTATATTTTCTACAGCATGCAGGCCGTGGGGCCGAGGAGTAAATTTTACGCACCTAAAGGTTTTAGGATTTTGGCTAGGTGTTTGTTAGAGCAAGCCAAGAATTATACTCCCTCCGTTCCAAATTACTCGTCGTGGTTTTGAACTAAAACCACGACGAGTAATTTAGAACGGAGGGAGTACCTCTCTAACCATCTTTAGGATACATGCTAGAGATGTAGACGGTGGTTACATGTTCCCTTTAATAGCATCGTCAGGAACCTATAGAACCAACATGCTAAAGTAACCGACTCTAGTTCAAGCATACACTGCACCTGCAATACAAGCAGAAGCACAATCAAAATGCACACACAATAAGTAACCTGAAAAATCACTATAGAACTTAAGTTGTACTTCCTCTATCCAAATTAATTGATCCAACTCTAGTACAGTAATTTGGATCGGGAGTATAACAAACACACTACTTTGAGAATCAACCTATTTGACACATGCACGAATTATAAGAGATGGCATATTCTGCAAGGAAAAGAGCTGGCGCTCACTTGATAACTGCGCACATGACAACTGCCTCCACTACTGTCATATTAAGTTTAGATTGCGCTGCATACAACAAGGGCGCTGCTACGCGTCCACCGGCCGATCCGCGCGATATATCCGCCACCTGGATGGCCGTTCGATGTAGATGCGCGCAGCCGTCCGATCGATCTCCTGGCACGCGGCTCGGTCGCCTCCCCTCCACTCATTAATTCCTGAAACAACGGTCCAGTTGCAGAAACAAAGGCTCTGTCCCGGCCCCCGACCGACCTGCGCCCTGCGCGGCGCCGCCCCCAAACCACCGCAAAATTAGGCGCCGTCGGCCCCAAACCACCACAAAATTAGGCGCCGGCGGCATGGGGGACCTCCATGGCGCACCACATCGCGCGCCAGATGGTGGGATCAGACCCAAATCTAGCTTACCGAGGACCTGTTGCAGAACGGACGCGGCCATCTTTGTCAGCTCCAAGCGCCTCCGGGGGGCTTCCGCCGTGGGCTGGATCTTCGACTTGGTTCGCAAATCCCCCGGTGGTGTTTCCTGAAGCTCGATCGAGCAGATCCCATCAACAAACTTCGGTGAGATCCTGTTTCTGAAACACTAGCTCTGTTCCACTCTGAAAAAACATGAACACCTGTGTGAAAGAACAGAGGAATGAGCCTTCCAAATTTTAGTTGCACATTAGCCTCCATATTTCTTGAAACATTAACTCTATTTAACATGTCCTACCTGTTTGTATCTATGCACACATGAGACTCAGAAAAATTTAGTTGCATTGGCTGATGCCTCTGGTTTCTTTGTTTAGTTGCCACTTGCTCTTAAATTTATGAAACTTGTTAGTGCTTTCGCTTTCTGTTAATGCCCTGCTCCAACTGTGTGATTTGAATGTGGATGTTGCATGTTCATGGGACCCCTTGCACATGTAGAAATTCTGTCGGGTTGATTATGTTGCGCGTTTCTGTGTGGTACCTGAATTTCTGAAACATGATTTTTCTGTTGAAAATGACTGTTGCGCAACAACTCTGATGCAGGATCATGGGACTGAAGGGGAAGGGAGCTATGTCCAAGGCAATTTTTCTGTTTGTGGTGGTGAGGATTCAGATGCATTGTTGTTTGCTGAAGATGCAATCGAAGATGATTCAGATGATGGAGATGTTTCATCACAGCCACTGCCACCCTATGTTGGCATGGTATTTGACACACTTGAGGATGCTCAAAAATTCTACAATGACTATGCCTTCAAGTTGGGGTTCGGGACACATATATCTTCCTCAAAATTCAGCCAGAAGAGAGGCCAGAAGAAAGAGGATCAAATATTGATCAAGAGGGTCTTTGGGTGTGTACATGCCAGAAAGCCCGATAAAACGGAAACGAGTAGCACATCGGAGAGCATTGCAACGGGAAAAAGCAACTCCGGTAGGCAGCCTAGTGAAGGAATGGATGTGACAAGAAAACGTCAAAAGAACAGGCTGCTCCGCCATGATTGTAAGGCGCACATGATTGTTGGGCTGAGAGAGGAGAGATGGACAGTGACTTGTTTTGTTGCGGAGCATACACATCCATTGTTGGAACAGCCGGAGCGTGTTAGGTACTACCGGTCGCACCGCAGTATACCTGCCGAGGATTACGAGCTCTTGTTGACGTTGCATGATGTGAACCTGTCAAATTCAGATTGCATGGGTGTCCTTGGCAGGGTCCATGGAGGTGACACCAGGATACTCCCATATGTGAAGAGAGATGTTTCGAATGAACGTGCAAAGCTCCGGAGAGGGCTAACATTCCGAGACATGGATATGACAGTCGAGTACTTTGAGAGGAGGAAAGCTGAGAATCCAGAGTTTTTCTATGTGAAACAAAAGGATCCTGCAACAAACTCCGTGACTGCCTTGTTTTGGGTTGATGGAAGAACAAGGGCGCTCTATCCGAAATATAAAGATTGTGTGTTCTTCGATACAACCTTCTGCACTAATAGATACAATATGCCATTTGCTCCTATAGTTGGGGTCAACAACCATCTCCAGACCATTGCACTCGGGTGTGCCTTGTTGCCGGATGAAAGTATTGAAACATTTAAGTGGGTCTTCCAACAGTGGATGGTTGCAATGGATAACGAGCATACCACAAACATCATGACCGACCAGGACAAAGCGATGGCAACAGCTATTAAGGATGTGCTGCCAAACACCTGCCATAGGTGTTGCAAGTTTCATGTGTTTGGCAATGCACGTACCAAGTTGGGGAGGCTGCTTAGAGACGAGGCGTTTGCAGATGTGTTCTACACTTGTATCAATCAATCAGAAACCATTGAGGAGTTTGAGGAAACATGGCAGCACATGTTGGAGTGTTTCGAAGTTGCTGAGAACAAACACCTGAAGAACATGTGGCGAACAAGGCACACGTGGGCTCCGGCGTACTTCAAGAACAAATTCTTCCCGTTCACAAGCACAACGGGCAGGTCTGAGGGGCTTAACTCATATTTCAAGACGTTGATTCGTCCGGCTGATTCCGTTTGGAGGTTTGTCCAGCAATACGAAATGTGCCAAGAAACTATGCTTGATCGTGAAGACAATGCTGGATTCACTGGTGAAACAACAGCTCCACCACTATACTCTCGGTACACACACTTTTGCGCTTTACCAAAAAAAAGAAAAAAAAAATTGTTGGGCCAAGTTTCTGTGTGATGTGGTTTGTGACCTATCTCTTGTGATGTTGCAGGTACAAAATTGAGCGCCAAGCTGCTGCTTACTACACCCGTAGCGTCTTTGGCAAGTTCTAGAAGCAGGTGATCGCGTCTACTGGCTTCGTTATCAACCAAGACGCTGAGTATCGAGGGCAAGGCCTGCTGTTTGAGCTAAAGGCAAGCTCCTATGAGAACCCAAAACTCTATTCTGTGCATGTTATGATGGATGAAGGGATGTTTGAATGTAGTTGCCACTACTTTGAGATGAATGGCCTGATTTGCGCACATATAATAAGGTCAATGGTGCATCTGAATGTTCAAGAAATTCCGCAACAGTACTTGTTGGAGAGGTGTTCTGAAGCAGCCACAACAAGCATGGGCAGGACAGGCCGATTGCTGAACTTCGGGCACCCCTCAACGAACACATTGAAATACAACTCCTTGTGTCGAAGGTTGACATGGCTCGCCTCTAATGCATGTTGCAACGATGATGCCTACAAGATATTAGATGAAGCAATAACAGTTCTTGAGCCTGCCATAGCAGCGGCAAAGAGAGGAGCGATGCCAGGGCAACAAGCAACGCAGCAGAGTGAACCCCCAACACCACCCGCTGCCGCAACGGGAACATTGAATGACAACCTACCACAGGCTCAAAGCTCAGAGATGCTACAAAACCCAGCTCGTGTCCCTAAGAAAGGTCAGCCAACTGAAAGAGAGAAGAGAAAGAAAACACTGGTAGAGCAGCGAGACGATGAGCAAAAAAAGAAGGCCAAGCAACAAGAGAAGAAGCCGACGGCAACAGTAAAGCCAACAGCTGGAAAAAGGATTGTCCGCTGCAAGTACTGCCATGAAGAAGGACATAATATTCAGACATGTGGGCCGCTAAAAGCTGCAACGGAGGCGGAGACAGCACCCCCTAAATGCCAGTTCTGCTCTGAGGTTGGACATGCAGTCCCAGCTTGTCAATACATGAGAGTCGTGATGGCAAGTGACCGAAACATTTCCCAAGCAACGCAGCTGAAGCTCTAGAAAAGAAAAGATGAGAAAAACAGGGAGGAAGATCCTCCTAAGAAAAAAATGTTTTTCATTTGGGAGAAGATCCCCCATTCAGCCAACTTTGGGTGGTTTGTTTCATCTCCTAAGCAAGATTTGCTTGCTCCCTGTGTTTGAGCTACAATAGTAACTTCTTTTTTGCAAAAATGATGATGTACAAGCTATAATTTCAATTTGCAACCTGTGTTATGTTTGCTCCATGTAGTTGCCTGGGTTTCGGACATACAACCTCACTGTTTCTATGTTGCGTGATGTATTCATGTTACAGGAACATGAGCACTTTTCATTTTGGTGATGTTATAAGATGTATTTATGTTACAGGGACATGATGTTGTGATGAGAAAATGCCTTCAGTTCATCATTTTTCTAGTGTAAGTAACAAAAAATGTTACGGAGATGACGATCATTATAGCAAATTTCGACATTTTTCTAGTAAAAGATTTCTAAATGCAACAAATGGCTCGAATACAACACCAGTGTGCAGAAAAAAGAACACATTTTCAGGAAAAAAGTAACAACTGCCATTGGAATCATGTCTACATTATATATATGTGTGCAAAAACACAAGATCAGTAGTGAAACACCATGTCTCCAGCATACATAAATGAGGGAGAAAGGGGGCATGCCCCAGCATGACACATTCTACTTCCGAAACACTTTAGTTTCGTATACTACTAGAGAGCTCGGTTACAAACATGTCGCATACACATGCACTGCGGAAAAAAGGTCTAAACTACTAGAGATGTCTTGTTGCAGTTGGCATCAATCTATGAGTTTTTCAGCAAAGCTTGAAGCTCGTCCTCTGAGTTGAGGGTGTTTTGAGGGTGCTTGAAAAGCTTCGCCGCAATGTACTTCCGGACATTGAGCAATGAGTTTGAATCCTGAGCATACACAACAAGAGAAAGCAACACATTGTGAGACACTACTAGCAGGGGATGAAAAAAAAGATGGGTAATAACATAAAATTTCAGAAAATATGTGATAGTAGTTGACTGCTATAATTTATTTAATACTAGGTGCAAAAGAAGAAGAAAAATGAGTCTGAGTCGTACTGTATTGAATGGCTTCATCCCCTTGGCAGTTAAATTCTCCAAGTATAGAATAGCAAAGATGCCACAATCAAATCTGCCATGGAAAAAGGAAGGGAGAGGAAACATGAGATCACAACAAAAAGATGAAAATGCTTCCTAAAACAGGATGTAAAGTTGCGAAAAGCCACAAATGAATAATATAAAAAAAATAGTACGTTGTTGACTGCTGCGGGTAGCTTGGTGGACTGGACATCTGAAATGTGCCAAAATCTTCCTTCCATGGGTTAAATTCTGTGACCAATTCTTTGAAGTTTGTTATCTGGAAATGTCGAATTGATTAGTACCGCAACATTGATTTGAAAAAACAAAAAAGGGAAAGTCGTATAAAAAAAGATGTGTTCGACACCATACCAGATTGCAACAAGGCTTCTCAAGGATGCTGACATAGTCAGGGTCTAAGCTCCTGGAGTCAAAGACATTAAACTGTTTTTTCATGAAATTTACAACAACAACTGCCCAATGTTCTCTCTAGACTATGGTGAAGAACAGCTGCAAAAATTAAAAAATGAGATAAATAAAACGGAAACATTGTTGCGCTACAAGGAAAACTTTGCACTATATACGATAGTTGAACGAGAGCTTTACTTGATCAAATTTCACGATGTCAATCTTCTTGCAGACCCTGGTCAAATCTCTAATGCAAGAACTTGTCTTGAATGAACTTGGATCAACACAAAGCTTGGTCTGTATGAAAAACAAAAAATGGTCACAACAAAAAGGTGAAAAGCTAGTAACTATCATGTAAAAATCTACTATGTTGCGGGTGGAAATTTCAAGTGACAAAAAAAGCAAACAAAAAACATGTTAGTTAACTCACAGCAACATGTGGTGAGAACGCAAACTTCCTTGGATTGGTTGAGTTGTACGTCTGGTCAATGTTGAAACTTTCGATGTAAAGTGACATCACCTCATTGTTCAAATGTGCGCGCTTTTTGAGCCCATTACTAAAATGTTTGAAGGAAATATCGAAACCACCTATCCTGATAAATGCAGGGCTGTTTGTTGCAAAAAGAAACAATATCTCGGTTAGGAGGTGTCGATAAAAATGGATGGACTTTTTTTCTCTCAACACACATATAAAAATTGCAAAAAACACTTACTGAGGCTCGCCTTCAGGTGGGTCCTTTATACGATAATTGGTACAGCAGTACCTCTGGTATATGGCATCTTCAGTTGCATCAATTTTTATCTTCTTCATCTTCTGCAACTTGCGTGAGCTTGGTGTGGCCGGTGCAGCTCTCTTAAGTGTAGGCTTCTTCCCATTCTTCCCACCATGGCTTTGCCCGCTGTTGACTTCAATCACCTCCTCCTCCTCTCTTGTCTCACCAACACCTGCTTCTGCAACACAAAAGGAAGAGAAAGCAAAAAAGAAATTGTGAGTAATAGATTGGAGCATTGATGTACTAAAGTTTCAAAAAAAAGATTATGAAATGTTGTGTAACAAAAAATTGCGGGTATGACTTGTAAAAACCTGCAGGGCCTGTCGATAATGGGGGATATGTTGCGAGTGGGGTCACATCATAAACTGGACCAGTTGAACTGCCAGGAGAACTATCAAACAAAGGACTTCTCGCTCGAATCTCCAAGAAAGAGTCCACATCAAATGGACCAGCTGATCGTGCAGGTGAATTACTAACTTGTGGCGGATCCTGAAATAGTAAATCGTCATCACTTCCAGGTTCAAATAAGCCAAATGAAGGCCCATCTTCAAGTGTCCCTGGCCTCCTTGTCAAATTCACAAATGGGGAGCTTGGGCTGCGAGGCGACTTCTGTTCAATGTTTACCTTGCTGCAAGAATCTTCTCCCTTGGCATTGCTATGAACATTGACATTGCCATGAACACTGCCATTGATGTGGTCGCTCTTCTTGCCTGGGACAGTGTTTGTGTGATCCACTTCAACTGCTGGATCCCCACTCTTTGCGCCTTCTGGTTGCTTAGGCTGTTGCGGAAACAATTCAATGGCGGTGGCTGTAGCGGTTGTTGTAGTCCCATGCACGCCATCTGGTTTCTTAGGCTGCTGCGGAGAAGATTTGGTGGCAGTGGCTGTAGCGGTTGCTGTAGTCCCATGCACGCCATCTGGTTTCTTAGGCTGCTGCGGAGAAGATTTCGTGGCAGTGGTTGTAGCGGTTGTTGTAGTCCCATGCACGCCATTTGGTTTCTTAGGCTGCTGCGGAAACAATTCAGTGGCATCGCACATGCCTGCTGTCGGAGCTCCTGATACACTGAAAGTGACATCTGCCACTTCATCTTTGGCCTCATCCGTCCTGGATCCAGCTTTGACTGCCTCAGACAACATTAGGCCCATGCGTTTGCAATACATGACCTGCAACGCCCTCCCAAATGAGCTCAACGCGGCATTAAGTTCTGTAGCATGTAGCTATTTGTGCTTGTTGTATATGTCACGAAGATGTGGGGGCAGCTGCGAATGCATAAAAACAAAAAAAAGATGAGAGCGGGAAAAGGGAACATTAGTTGTTAGTAAGTAGTTTTGACATGGCAGTTAAGCAAGATACGGGATACAGTGAAATGTTGTATGGGTCTCACCTCTAACTCCTCAAATGTAGGCAATGCGTGTAGCCACTCCTCCAAAGAACCACACACATCATCACCACCGCCCATGTTATCCGGAAGTGGCTTGTGCACAGTCTCTTCTCTTCCATTAGGACCCTCCATACCACCCTTAGGTGTTTCTTGAGAGCCCACATCAAATCCCCCTTGTGGATTGGCTTGTGTGTGTGAGCTCTCTGGCACATCCATAACGGGTGTTGCGGAAGCAACATCTCCGCCTTGGGTATTTGTTTCGGGCAGATCCTCTGTGACAATGCCTTGTATTGATCTTTGGGCAAGCTGATCTACATATGACATAAACTTGGGTGTTGCATACGGTGTGCTGGAGCTGAACTGCATTTGAAAAAAGAGAAACAAGGATTCAGAAATTTCCAAAGAAAACAAAAGTTCATGTGTCCAAAAATTGAAAAAAAGAAGATACTTACAGGGCGCTTCCCAAATCCATCATCTAGTGTGTCGACTGCAACAACAGCGGTGAAGTCCATTTCATGAACAAAACAAGCTCGCGGCAGTGAGTAGTTGATGGTATGATCAACTATGCATCCTCTTGGAATGTCGAGGTGGTCCATGTAAATTACCTGCAAACACACAAAAGAAAAAAGAAAAATGAAACATGAGCGCCTGCAAAAGTTTGTTGTCCCGGAAAAGAATATGGAATTGTTATGGGAATGATGGTCTGTACCGGAAGCATTGGTAGACAGCCGCCAATCAAGAATTTCACTTTACCTTCAGACCTCCTATCCTGGTACTTTTTAACTTCCTTCATCACATCGGAGAGAATATGCTCATCCCATTCTAACTCATGGACAACACTCATGTCTCGCAAGGTGTGAAGATACTCAAGACGCACCATGTTTCCTGTCCCGGGAGCTAGGACCAATGATAAGCAGAGTAAAACCCATGACCTATTAATGGTATCCTCATCGTCATCGTCCACTTTGGATAGAACAGCTGCTGTGGTGGCTATTGGAGCCCTATCACCATCCAAATACACATTTCGGAAATCTGATTTGCCCCTCTTGCCGAATCGTAGCGGCCTGCTACCAGAAGGGACATTGAAAATCTTCTTAACCATGTCCTTTGTGAAGTGTATTTCCTTGTGATCATTTATCCTACATAGAGAACATAAAAAAGAAATTACTAGATGTTGCAAAAAAAGAGAAAAATGCTATCTATAGACTGATAACAGAAAGAACACATGGTTAAATGAAGATGCTCAAAAAAGAAACATACTTGAGTAGACACTCCTTGGGGTCGATACTCATAACTAAGAAATCCAGAAGCCCTTCTGGCGGAAGAGGCACAGGAGATATGTGCAACAAATCCCCAAAGCTAGACTTGCTTAGTACATCTCTCTTCTTCCCTTGGATGGAATTACTTATCTCGCGCAGCCGCTTTGCTGACCATCGGGTTTGGTAGATGGCCATGCTGCAAAACAAAACCAAAAATAAGTCAAGCTTTGATGTTATGAAGCTACAGGAAACACAACTACAAAGAAAAAAAAGAAAAAGAAATGAGCTATCCATTTTAGCTCCAGGAAAGAAAACAATAAGCTCCAGGAAAACCAATTACAAATAGGCATGTTCATCCATTTTAGCTATAAAAGCAAAAATGGACAGGAACACCAGCAAACTCTCACAAGTCTCACCATATTCATTTGAACTATAATGAACTCCAAAAAAATGCAACACCAGCAAGCTCTCACAAACTCTCAGCGTTTTTCATAGATGTTGCGGAAAAATTGTGGTTCTGTCAAATCTGAAACATAAATGTAACAACATAGCTCCCTAGCATAAGGCATCATACAAATCAAAACAGCGCCCGGCCTCCAACACGGTCCAGGATAGCTAACGACACACAGACAAACAATAATGATTGTTTGAGTAAGAAGCAAAGGTGATCCAAAAATAGGAAAAAAACAGACTTACATCATCCTACTAGTTGTTTCTGAAACCAAAACTATAAAGTTCATCATATGTGCTGGCACAGGTAATCTATGATGCTACACGCAATCCACTACCACAAAAAATTCACATGGCACATGAAGGGATTACAGGGCGAAATCAACTGCTATGGCCTGCATAGAATTTTCCCTATGAAAGAGATAAGTAAGTTCAGCAATGTTATGAGTGGCAAAAATTCAGAAACTCTACAACGGTTCAGTTGCAGAAACACGGCGAGGACGAGCGACGCCGTCAGGGGGAGGCGGGAGGAGACGAGCCGGAGGAGGTTGAGCGCGGACAGGAAGTAGGCGGCGGTGGAGGAGAGGGTGAAGAGGAGGCGGAGCAGCAGCTGCAGGTGGAGCGATAGGGCGCTGGGGCCGGCGACGAAGAAGGTGTTGAAGGTGGACAGGAAGAGGTGGGGCGGGCGGCGGAGGCGGAGGACGGAGAGGAGCAACAGGAGGAGGAGCCGCGGGGAGGGCGGGGACGGGAGGCGGCGGAGCAGGTCGAGCACTTGGGGGAGGTCGTCGCGGCGGAGCAGGGCGAGCGCGTGGGGAGAAATCACCGGAGGGAGATACGTACCTGCTTGGGTTGTCGGCGGCCGCAGCCGCTCCCGAAGACGAAGTCGTCGTCACGGCGGTAGGTTAGCCTCGGCCGCGCCGCCGCCCTCTCAGATCCAGACCTCGTCGCCTCTCCCAATCCAGCGAGCACATGCTGCGGCTTCAGCTGCAGGGGGCGTTTTCCTGAAACAACGACTCTGTTTCAGAAAATGGTCGGGACGAATCGTTCGGTTTCAGAAAACAAACGCGCGTGCCGTGGGAGTTGGGACGCTCTCGTCCGTCCGATGAAAGAGACGATCCGACGGACGCGGAGCCGGCGGACGAGGCGCGCGTGATCGGTCGGTTGCACGATAGCTTTTCCCATACAACAATCCTCATTACACGCACAAGCTTTGTAAGGTGGCCCATGTTGCACTTAGCTGCTTTTGGCAAAGTACCAATGATGTGGGTGATAAACGGAGATGGCCGTTGCTATAAGGACAGCAGTGACAGGCTAATATAGCCATGCGAGTAAGTTTTTACAGAATTTAGTCGTGGGATAAAAAAAGTAGTGGCTGGCACCAAAAGGTCGGCCGCCACTGGTTCCTAATGTGTCACTGGCAGGCATTAGTTTACGAACAGCTTCAATATTTTTCAAAGTTACAGTGGCGTCCACTCTATAGTGCCCGCCACAGATATATTCATATATATATAGTAGCCATATTCGCTTCTACAAAACTGACGAGTAATAATCTTATTTTAGAAATAGAGAAACCGCATGATCCCTCTCCAATCAAATTAATGTACCATCACCAATCAAATTAATGTGCCATCACTAATCATATTTCAGCAATATTTTAGCAATCACTAATCACGGCGTGTCCATGCATGAGTGTGTGCTGCACTATATTTTGCAGTCAATCACAATTCATATCAAATCATGACTTGCCCCATTCGTCTCAGATTCCCATTTACTAATTACCATCTATGTTACTCCATCATCGTCTATACGTACGTACGCAGCACCAGCGGCACCCGCAACTCTGACCAGTGGAGCTAATTAATCCTTGGGATTTCGGGCACAAATGACGGGTGTGGTATCTCATGCTGTCCTGCTCGTTGGTGTCGTGCTCCTGACGGCGCAGATGTGCGGGTGCACGGCGGACGCCGGCCGTGGAGACGGTTTTAGCGTCGAGCTCATCCACCGTGACCACTCCGTCAAGTCGCCGTTCCACGACCCGTCGCTCACCCCGCATGGCCGCACGCTCGCGGCCGTGCGGCGTTCCACGGGGCGCGCCGCGGCACTGGCACGCTCGTACGCTGCCACCGCCGGCACTGGCTCTCCTGACGGCGGCGTTGCTGAGGTCATCTCCATCCCGCCGTTCGACTTCCTCATGTACGTCAACATCGGGTTGCCGCCTACACGGATGCTCGTCTATGCCGACACCGGCAGCGACCTCCTGTGGGTCAAATGCAGCAACGACGGCACCGCCGATCTTCCGAAAGCCGCCGGGGGAGCGCCGCCGAGGGTCGTGTTCAACCCGTCCAAGTCGACGACGTTCGGCCGCGTGGACTGCCATTCCGGCACGTGCCACGCGTTCACCGGCACCGGCGTCTCCTGCGACGCTAAATCCAACTGCAAGTACGTTTACTCCTACGGCGACGACTCCGAGACTAGCGGCGTCCTCTCCACGGAGACCTTGACCTTCGACGACGCCCCAGGCGGCTGCGTCGGGTGCCGCGAACGTCCGCAGCTGCAAGTGGCCAATTTCAACTTCGGCTGCTCCACGTCCACGAAAGGCGCCTTCACCGGGGATGGACTCGTTGGGCTCGGCGACGGGAAATTCTCCCTCGCCAACCAGCTCGGTGCCGCGACGTCGATCGGCCGGAGGTTCTCCTACTGCCTGGTGCCCTCCTTCGTGAACACCCCATCTATCCTCAACTTCGGCGCCCGCGCCGCCGTGACGGAGCCGGGCGCAGCAACCACGCCGCTGCTCCACCCCGACGTCGACGCGTACCTCACCATCGCACTCGAGTCCGTCAAGATCAGGGACAGGAGCTTCACGTTGCCGCAGCGGGCCCGCATCCTGGTGGACTCTGGCACGACGCTGACGTTACTTGTGAAGGAGCTGCTGGACCCGATGGTGGAGGAGCTGACCCGGAACATCAAGCTCCGGCGGGTGAAGTCACCGGTCGAGGATTTACCTATTTGCTACGACGTGTCCCGGGTGGGGGAGACGGCGTTTGGGAAGATTGTCCCGGAGGTGAAGCTTGGCCTGGGAGGCGGTGGGGTGGTGACGCTCAAGGCGGAGAACACATTCGTGATGCTGCGGGAGGGGACGATGTGCATGGCGTTGGTGGAGGTCCCCAAGGGAGATCAGGGCATGATCTGGGGGAACATCGCCCAGCAGAACATGCACATCGGGATCGACCTCGACAAGCGCACTGTCACCTTTGCGAGTGTAGACTGTGCTACCTCCTATCCATGGCCCTCCCCTCCGGCGGCCTCAATGTAGCTGCTTTTTTTATTTTATTTTTTTAGTTTTATTTAGGTGATGAGGAAAGGTGTTATTTTGCTTGGTGCAAGATAAAACTTTTTTTTGCGGGGAAAGATAAAACTAATTGCTTGCTAAACCTATTCAAATACTGCCTACATTTTGTACTGTACAAAGCAAAACATAAATACTACTCCCTCCGTTTCTAAATACTCCCATGAGTATAAGTCTTCACACCGTGCCCATGCGGGGTGAGTCGACCGGCACTCTTTCACGGAGTATAAGTCTTTATAATTTCATCCACCGCGACTATAAGTCTTTCTAGAAATTTCACTACGGACTACTTTCGAATGTATATAGACATATTTAGAAACGGAGGGACTAGTCTATTTTGAAATCTCAAAAAGAGTTATACTTAGAAACAGAGGGAGTAGTACGTAGAAACATTTTAAAGAACCAAATGAAAACAGCAAAGGCCAAAAACAATAATTCTAAAAGTACCGGCCTTCTACGGAAGTTTTACAGGCCTTCGTATGTATGTATGTATGGTCATACAAGAAATTATATTATATATTATTATATATGCATAACGTGTACAATATGTAATAGCGTAAAATATGTTTGAAATGAATAATAATAGAATGGAAAACACAAAAGAAAAAGAAAAAAAATCATAAACCCTTATTCCCGGTTGGTGTAACCAACCGGGACTAAAGGTCCCCAGCCCAGCTAGCTCGCGGCAAGGTCTTAGTCCCGGGCCGTGGCCAGCCGGGACGAAAGGGTGAGGGCCTTTAGTCCCAATTTCGTTGTCCCGGTTGTTGACCCGGGACTAAAGTCCCTTGTCAACCGGGACTAAAGCCCATTTCTTCACTAGTGGTCGTACACCGAGACGGCGTCGACACACTCCTTAGAGGGCCATAAGCCGAGTGGCCGATATAGCACTCTTGACATACCCAAAAACACAAGGCAAAATATGTTTTTCATACGATTTTCTAATTTTCAGTCGGATGATTTACAATTGGTCTTCATTCAAATTTTTGGCCGTTCGATCTCGTGCCAAGATCTGCGTTGGGACCTGGCCTTTTCGGGTGTTTTTTCTTTTCTGTTCGTTATCGGGCGCGCTGTAGTTTCTAGGCCATCCCAATTACCGCGCCTGGCTCTCTCTTTGTCCATTTTTTATTTAATGGCGATCCCTTGCCGATTTCCTTGCCATCCACGGCGATTCCGGTCTCCTCCTTCTCTTCTTTAGCTTGATTTCAGCTCCAATCCTTGTGGTTTCGGTTGGTTGTCCTCATCTTCTCCTTTTCCCCACTAGTAAATGTGCACGTGCAACGTATGTTTTTTTAACTAATAAGTGTGCACGTGCAACACGCGTCTATTTGGATTAACACGTTATACTAAACTTAATACAAGACAATTTATTCATAAATGTGAAATTTCTCTATAAAATACACAATCCCTTATTCCCAACTCGTACAAATAATTTGAAATATCGTTTCTCCTTAATCAACATGTCTCTTGTATTAAAAGACCACCCAGTGTTCCCAATGTATAAAACTCAAAATTATTTAGAAGATTCATCATGATTCTCCATATGCACACATTTATGCAAGTATAATCATACATGAAAATGTCACTTAGGACAAGCTAATGAACCGTTTCCGTGCCAACAAACTCCAGTCAAGAATTATTATTACAATTGAGTGTCAACCACAATAGTGGGAAGAGACCTCTATGGTTTGTTAAAAAGAGGAAGCCATTGCCAGATAGAGAAGTGTAGAGATGTCTTGACTGCATAGAATCAGCTGTGAAACAAGACAAAAAAACACACGGTACTTACCTGATTAGTGCGTGCGTGCGACGCGTTCGCGTGAAGGCGAGCGTCTCCGTCGTTCAGGCCTGCGAGCGGCCGCGGCGACGGTGTCCTCTCACCAGCTGGGCGACGTTGTCGACGTAGGTGAATCAGTCGTCCAGCTTTGAGGTGGCGGCCTCCACGCACCGGGGCGTGGGGAGTTCCAGCGTCCGACGAAGGTAGGATGTCTTTGGACGACGTCGTTCACGCATGAGTACTGGACACGCATGTCCAACGGAGCAGCACGCGTCAGAGCTGAGGGAGTCGGCGGTGGCTTTGGACGAGTGAGATGGGGCCGTGATTAGCTTCACTTGCTATGCAGTGGCCGAGACCTGCGCCGCCCTGGGGACTACGATGGTTGGCGACCAGGCGAATCTACATGCATGGTTGTGGGGGCGAATGCCCCACTCGATTTTTTTGCCCGCTTATACTGGTCCAGGATACTCAGCGTTGCCCCCACTTGAAGGGCGTCGGCGGTGGGTGGTTGTCAGCGGAGAGCATGCCAGGACATGGACGAAATCGTTGCAGTCAATAGAAAAGTGACCTAGCCTCCAGGCAGAAGATGAAAGCGATGATGGCACGTGTGTGTGTGTGTGTGTGTGTGTGTGTGTGTGTGTGTGTGTGTGTTTGGAGGAAGCCGCAACTCCTCCTCGCGTGTCTCCCACTGTGACTCGTGTGGGTGGTGGGTTGGTGATGGCAGGCGATTCGCGATCACGATTACCTGATAGGAGACGATAGGATGCGCTCGCGATTAGTTTGCTAATAATTAGATGTGTTCATGATTAGTTATCTAATAGGATGCGTCCGTGGTTAGTTTCCTAATAGTTAAATGTGTCCATGATTAATTTCCTAATAGGATGCACGCGTGATTATTTTCCTAATCATAGGATGCGCCCACGATTAGTTTCCTAATTAATAATAGGATGCTTTTGTGATTAGTTTCTTAATAATTAGATGTGTCGGTGATTAGTTTTTTAATAGGATGTGTCCGTGATTATAGTTTCCTAATTGATCAGGCGTGGACTTTCATATTTTCCTCCGCGGTGGAGTACGGTCAGTCAATGTAAATTGCTAAGTGCACACAGAGAACAGATTAGATTAAGCATAGCCCTTAGATTGAGTTTAGTGGGACTAATCATGCAGTGATAATGTATCCGTGTACATTTTGTGGGGTGCACTTAGAGAAAAGAATGTTTGCTCTTTTATAAGTAGTATAGATGGGGATTCTTCTAGATCTGGTGGTTTCATTCGATTCCCTGGTGTTTGATGTAGGTGTATGTGTGGTCATAGCGGTGGATTTTCCTTCCAATTATGTTGCAGCTGTAGTGGTAGGTGCGTGGATGTAGCGTTGGATTCAATTCCCCTGTCGATTTACTAGCTGATGGCATGGAGCCCTTGACTTCTGATTGCGCTGCCTTTTTTCTTTCTAGAAAACTTTCAATCTATTCATCTTCAATCATGACAATACAACGAACATCAGAAATAAAAAAATTACATCTAATTCCGTAGACAACCTAGTGATGACTACAAGCACTGAAGCGAGCCGAAGGCGCGCCCCCATCGTCGCCCCTCCCTCGTTGGAGCCGAGCAAAACTTGTTGTAATAGACAGTCGGAAAGTCGTCGTGCTAAGGCCCCATAGGACCAGCGCAACAGAACAGCAACCACCGCCGATGAAGAGTAGCGTATATCGGAAGGATTCAACCTGAAGAAACACAAAGGTAGACGAACTACGACCAGATCCGAGCAAATCCACCAAGGATAGATCTGCCGGAGACACACCTCCACACGCCCACCGACGATGCTAGACACATCATCGGAACGGGTGCTAGGCGGGGAAGACCTTATTCCATCTTCAGAGAGCCTCCGTCGTCTCGTCTTCCAGAGAAGGACACAAACCCTAACAAAACTTGAAGAAACATCTAAAAACATAGCCCCCCCGCCGGCAAGGGCCGGGATCCACCGCGCCGCCATGGCCTTAAAGCCACTGGAGACGAGATGGACCGGTGGCGGCGCCGACGGGAGGCAAAGAAACCCTAAGCTTTTCTTGGGGAAGAGGCTTTTCGTTTTAACAATTCTGCTGGCTTTTTTCCTATATAGTGTGCGTTTTTAGGTAGTATAATTGCATCTAAGTTACAACAGCTTCATAACTGTAGTTCCTCTGAAAATATAGAGTAGTAACACTACAGTGTTGTCATCGTATAATTCCATGGGTAATAAAATTGCAATTTTTACTGTAACTCTAAGATTGTTAGTTTTACTATAACTGCAATTGCAGTGCAATCTCAGATAATTACAATACATTTTTCAGTGTATTTACACTAAATCACAGTAAAAATTTCAGTGCAATTTTTTTGAAGGAAATATGCCCTAGAGGCAATAATAAAGTAGTTTTATATTTCCTTATATCGTGATAAATGTTTATTATTCATGCTATAATTGTATTAACCGGAAACTTAGTGCATGTGTGAATACATAGACAAACAGAGTGTCCCTAGTATGCCTCTACATGTGTTTCCCTAGTATGCACAAGACCCATCCGTTAGCTTAGCACTATGATTATTTAATTTATTGCTATTGCTTTCTTCATGACTTATACATGTTCCTCAGACTATGAGATTATGCAATTCCCGAATACCGGAGGAACACCTTGTGTGCTATCAAACGTGACAACGTAACTGGATGAGTATAAAGATGCTCTACAGGTGTCTCCGATGATGTTTGTTGAGTTGGCATAGATCGAGATTAGGATTTGTCACTCCGTGTATCCGAGAGGTATCTCTGGGCCCTCTCGGTAATGCACATCATTATGAGCCTTGCAAGCAATGTGACTAATGAGTTAGTCACGGGATGATGCATTACAGAATGAGTAAAGAGACTTGCCGGTAACGATATTGAACTAGGTATGATGATACCGACGATCGAATCTCGGGCAAGCAACATACCGATGACAAAGGGAACAACATATGTTGTTATGCGGTTTGACCGATAAAGATATTCGAAGAATATGTAGGAGCCAATATGAGCATCCAGGTTCCGCTATTGGTTATTGACCGGAGATGAGTCTCGGTCATTTCTACATAGTTCTCGAACCCGTAGGGCCCGCACGCTTAACAGTCGATGACGATTAGTATTATGAGTTTATGTGTTTTGATATACCGAAGGTAGTTTGGAGTCCCGGATGATATCACGGACATGACGAGGAGTCTCGAAATGGTCGAGACATAAAGATTAATATATTGGATGACTATATTCGGACACCGAAATGGTTCCGAGGTGTATCTGGTATTTACCGGAGTGCCAGGGGGTTACCGGAACCCCCCCGGGGGTTAATGGGCCTTCATGGGCCCTAGTGGAAGAGAGGAGGCAGCAGCCAGGGAGGCGCCCCCCCCCAAGCCCAAACCAAATTGAACTAGGGGTTGGGGGGCACCCCCCTCCTTTCTTTCCTCCTCCTCTTTCCCCCCTCTACATGGAGTAGGACTCCCCCCCTTGGGCGCGCCTCCTCTTCGCCGGCCTCCTCCTCCCTTCCCCCTTTATATACATGGGAGGGGGCACCCCAAAGGCACACCAAGGTTTCTCTTAGCCATGTGCGGTACCCCCCTCCACAGAAACACACCTCGGTCATATCGTTGCAGTGCTTAGGCGAAGCCCTGCGCCGGTAACTTCATCATCACCGTCACCACGTTGTCGTGCTGATGAAACTCTCCCTCGGCCTCAGCTGGATCAAGATTTCTAGGGACGTCATCGAGCTGTACGTGTGCAGATGGCGGAGGTGTCATGCGTTCGGTGCTTGATCGGTTGGATCACGAAGACGTTCGACTACATCAACCGTGTTACTTAACACTTTCGCTTTCGGTCTACGAGGGTACGTGGACACACTCTCCCTGCTCGTTGTTATGCTTCTACTAGATAGATCTTGCGTGATCGTAGGAATTTTTTTGAAATACTACGTTCCTCAACAGTGGCATCCGAGCCAGGTCTATGCGTAGATGTTATATGCACGAGTAGAACACAAGGAGTTGTGGGCGATAATAGTCATACTGCTTACCAGCATGTCATACTTTGATTCGGCGGTATTGTTGGATGAAGCGACCCAGACCGACATTACATGACCGCGTTCATGAGACTGGTTCTACCACCGTGCTTCGCACACAGGTGGCTAGTGGGTGTCTATTTCTCCAACTTTAGTTGAATCAAGTGTGACTATGCCCGATCCTTGTTGAAGGTTAAAACAACAAACTTGATGAAAAATCGTTGTGGTTTTGATGTGTAGGTGAGAACGGTTCTTGCTAGAAGCCCGTAGCAGCCACGTAAAACTTGCAACAACAAAGTAGAGGACGTCTAACTTGTTATTGCAGGGCTTGCTGTGATGTGATATGGTCAAGACTTGATGATATATAAATTGTTGTATGAGATGATCATGTTTTGTAACAGTTATCGGCAACTGGCAGGAGCCATATGGTTGTTACTTTATCACTAAGCGGTAGCGATAGTCGTAGAAGCAATAGTTGGCGAGACGACAACGATGCTTCGATGGAGATCAAGGTGTCAAGCCGGTGACGATGGTAATCATGACGGTGCTTTGGAGACGGAGATCAAAGGCACAAGATGATGATGGCCATATCATATCACTTATATTGATTACATGTGATTTTTATCCTTTATGCATCTTATTTTGCTTAGTACGGCGGTAGCATTATAAGATGATCTCTCACTAAATTTCAAGGTACAAGTGTTCTCCCAGAGTATGCACCGTTGCGACAGTTCATCGTGCCGAGACACCACGTGATGATCGGGTGTGATAAGCCCTACGTTCACATACAACGGGTGCAAGCCAGTTTTGCACACGCAGAATACTCAGGTTAAACTTGACGAGCCTTGCATATGCAGATATGGCCTCGGAGTACTGAGACCAAAAGGTCGAGCGTGAATCATATAGTAGATATGATCAACATAGTGATGTTCACCATTGAAAACTACTCCATCTAACGTGATGATCGGACATGGTTTAGTTGATATGGATCACGTGATCACTTAGATGATTAGAGGGATGTCTATCTAACTGGGAGTTCTTAAGTAATATGATTAATTGAACTTTAATTTATCATGAACTTAGTCCTTGTAGTATTTGCATAACTACGTTGTAGATCAATAGCTCGCGATGTAGCTCCCCGTTTTTTGATATATTCCTAGAGAAAAACTATGTTGAAAGATGATAGTAGCAATGTGAAGGAAATATGCCCTAGAGGCAATAATAAAGTTGTTATCTATATTTCCTTATATCATGATAAATGTTTATTATTCATGCTAGAATTGTATTAACCGGAAACTTAGTACATGTGTGAATACATAGACAAACTAAGTGTCACCAGTATGCTTCTACTTGACTAGCTCGTTGAATCAAAGATGGTTAAGTTTCCTAGCCATAGACATGAGTTGTCATTTGATTAACGGGATCACATCATTAGAGAATGTTGTGATTGACTTGACCCATTTCGTTAGCTTAGCATTTGAACGTTTAGTATATTGCTATTGCTTTCTTCATGACTTATACATGTTCCTATGACTATGAGATTATGCAACTCCCGAATACCGGAGGAACACTTTGTGTGCTACCAAACGTCACAACGTAAATGGGTGATTATAAAGGTGCTCTACAGGTGTCTCTGATGGTACTTGTTGAGTTGGCATAGATCAAGATTAGGATTTTTCACTCCGATTGTAGGAGAGGTATCTCTGGGCCCTATCGGTAATGCACATCACTATAAGCCTTGCAAGCAATGTAACTAATGAGTTAGTTTCCGGATGATGCATTACAGAACGAGTAAAGAGACTTGCCGGTAGCGATATTGAACTAGGAATTGAGATACCGAATTGGACAAGGAGGGGGGCGGCGCCCCCCTTTCCTCCCCCTCTCTCCTCCTTCCCTCTCTCCTACTCCTACTCTTGGAAGGGTTAGAGTCCTACTCCTGGTGGGAGTAGGACTCCCCTTGGGGCGCGCCTAGGAGGGCTGGCCCTCCCCCTCCTCCACTCCTTTATATACGAGGGAGGGGGGCACCCCATAGACACACAAGTTGATCAGTTGATCTTTTAGCCATGTGTGGTGCCCCCTCCACCATAATCCACCTCGGTCATATCATAGCGGTGCTTAGGCGAAGCCCTGCGTCGGTAGCAACATCATCACCGTCATCACGCCGTCGTGCTAACGGAACTCTCCCTCGAAGCTCTACTGGATCGTGAGTTCGCGGGATGTCACTAAGCTGAACGTGTGCAGATCACGGAGGTGCCGTACGATCGGTACTAGGATCGGTCGATCGTGAAGATGTACGACTACATCAACCGCGTTGTCATAACGCTTCCGCTTACGGTCTACGAGGGTACGTGGACGACACTCTCCCCTCTCATTGCTATGCATCACCATGATGTTGCGTGTGCGTAGGATTTTTTTTGAAATTACTACGTTCCCCAACAGTGGCATCCGAGCCAGGTTTATGCGTGGATGTTATATGCACGAGTAGAACACAAGTGAGTTGTGGGAGATTCAAGTCATACTGCTTAACAGCATGTCATACTTTGATTCGGCGGTATTGTTGAATGAAGCGGCCCGGACCGACATTACGCATACGCTTACGCGAGACTGGTTCTATCGACGTGCTTCGCACACAGGTGGCTGGCGGGTGTCAGTTTCTCTAACTTTAGTTGAATCGAGTGTGGCTATGCCCGATCCTTGTTGAAGGTTAAAACATCACATACTTGACGAAATATCGTTGTGGTTTTGATGCATAGGTAAGAACGGTTCTTGCTCAGTCCGCACTACAAGAAATATGTCAACTGGTAACCTTCTGTCAGTGACCCTGGAAGAAATGGTCATAGATCTATGACCATTTCAGACCAATTGGTCAAAAGCTGTTCGGGGGCTCCAAACCCTAAACCATTGCGACCATTTTGGTCAGAAAGGTTGTAATTTCCTTACATGAAATGGTCATAAAGCAAACAGCGCTAGTCCGCTGCCTTATTTCTAGTTGTTAACGACCAATATAGATGGTCATAGCCTTGTAAATTGTGGTGAGTTGCTATGACTAGGTGCCACCTCATCAGTTTTGCCTATGTGTCATGTCCATGTGGCAGTTTTTGCCCTAGGTTGTGAAGCAACCTATATTTCTGTCATTCCCAAAATTTCCAAAAAAATCTCATAATTTTTTTGGGTCATATCTTCGTCAAATATATAAAAACCTTCATCGCCTAGTTCAAAAATAATTCAAAAATATTCATTTTCCTATTCTGTTCAAAACAACAGTTTGTGAAGGAAGTACCACTTTGGCATGTCCAAATAGTATCCATTTTCTACAGTGCTTTCCTATGCCCAAATAACCATCCTCCACCAAATGCCAGCTCAATCCATTCATTATTTTGAGCCCAGCTTCAACATTCGTATTTATGTCCAGTGTGGTAGTTTGCAAAGCAAGTACAACCTAGGCTCCTCCTTTTGAGCTGAAAATTTGTGAAGACGGTCTTCTTAGTAACTGACCATCCTCAGCCAAAACACACGCCCATTAGCCATGTACATTTCATGTACCGCTAATCAAACACTTGGCTGCTAATTCATGTTTGAGGATCGATCGGCCTCCTCGTAAGAATCTTATATTGTAATTTTCTTCCTAGCACCTACCTGGGGAGTTCCCAACCCACTAGACATGCCTAGGCCGCCCAAGACACATGGCAATGCCACGGTCACGCGGTGACCACGCGGCGGGCATGCGAGTTTACGTGCTCTAGAGTTGGGCCCCTCGGCCATTGCCCAAACCTCGACGTATCCCCACCAAACCATGTATTTCTTATTAAATAGGTACTTATGTACCTAGAAATGATTTTTGGAAAAAATAAATAGCAAACTATGAGGCAGCTGCAGTTCAAATTTGACCCGCTTCCAACTGAATCGACAAAAAATTCTCTTTTTCACGAGAGGTGGATCAAAAAATTTTACACCCAACCATTTTCTCAATTGTGCATTAAATATGTCCTAGTATTTTAGAAAAATGATTTGGTCCAATTTTGCAACAATTATTTATTTTGGAGGTCCTTCACAAAAAAACCTTTTTTTGGGCACTCGAAAAATGGAAAATGGTTTTTTCGTCCAAAGAAAATGAAAACTTCCTTAGGCAACATTGTTTGCCATTCCAATATGCACCCTTGTGCACAATATGAGATCATTTGAACAAACTATGCCGTGAATGTGGCCATAAGATTGATCATTTGGCTTGAAGGCCATTGATCTCCACACGTGATAGCTCGTTTCTGAGAACACTTTCTTAAAATAATTGCCGTAATACAAGTTTGTTATTTTTCTTGGGAACTTGGCCACATATAATGACACAATGCGAAGGTTTCCCAATTTTTTGAATTTTTTTAATTTTTTATGCCCGTTTCAGAATGCGGTCAAAATGGCGGGAATGACCGTTCCTAGCTAGTGCTTGAATCTTGGAATTTTTTTGGTGTTTCTCTGATTAAATAGATACTTATGTACCTAGAAATGATTTTTGAAAAAAGTAAATAGCAAACTATGAGGCACCTACAGTTCAAATTTGACTCGCTTCCAACTGAATCGACGGAAATTTGTCTTTTTCACGAGAGGTGGATCAAAACTTTTTACACCCAACCATTTTGTCAATTGTGCATTAAATATGTCCTAGTATTTTAGAAAAATGATTTGGTCCAATTTTGCAACAACTATTTTGGAGGTCCTTCACAAAAAAACCTCCTTTTGGGCACTCGAAAAATGGAAAATGGTTATTCCGTCCAGAGAAAATGAAAACTTCCTTAGGCAAGATTGTTTTCCATTCCAATATGCACCCTTATGCACAATATGAGATCATTTGAATAAACTATGCCATGAATGTGGCCATAAGATTGATTATTTGGCTTGAAAGCCATTGATCTCCACACGTGATAGCTCGTTTCTGAGAACACTTTCTTAAAATAATTGCCGTGATACAAATTTGTTATTTTTCCTGGGAACTTGGCCACATATAATGACACAATGCGAAGGTTTCCCAATTTTTTGATTTTTTTTGAATTTTTTATGCCCGTTTCAAAATGCGGTCAAAACGGTGGGAATGACCGTTCCTAGCTAGTGGTTGAATCTTGAAATTTTTTTGGTGTTTATCTGATTAAATAGATACTTATGTACCTAGAAATGATTTTCGGAAAAAATAAATAGCAAACTATGAGGCACCTGCAGTTCAAATTTGACCCGCTTCCAACTGAATCGACGGAAATTTGTCTTTTTCACGAGAGGTGGATCAAAACTTTTTACACCCAACCATTTTGTCAATTGTGCATTAAATATGCCCTAGTATTTTAGAAAAATGATTTGGTCCAATTTTGCAACAATATTTTGGAGGTCCTTCACAAAAAAACCTCCTTTTGGGCACTCGAAAAAGGAAAATGGTTTTTTCGTCCAAAGAAAATTAAAACTTCCTTAGGCAACATTGTTTGCCATTCCAATATGCACCCTTGTGCACAATATGAGACCATTTGAACAAACTATGCCATGAATGTGGCCATAAGATTGATCATTTGGCTTGAAAGCCATTGATCTCCACACGTGATAACTCGTTTCTGAGAACACTTTCTTAAAATAATTGTTGTAATACAAGTTTGTTATTTCTCCTGAGAACTTGGCCACATATAATGACACAATGCGAAGGTTTCCCAAATTTTTGATTTTTTTTGAATTTTTTATGCCCGTTTCAAAATGCGGTCAAAACGGCGGGAATGACCGTTCCTAGCTAGTGGTTGAATCTTGGATTTTTTTTGGTGTTTCTCTGAATAAATAGATACTTATGTACCTAGAAATGATTTTTGGAAAAAATAAATAGCGAACTGTGAGGCACCTGCAGTTCAAATTTGACCCGCTTCCAGCTGAATCGGCGGAAATTTGTCTTTTTCACGAGAGGTGGATCATAACTTTTTACACCCAACCATTTTGTCAATTGTGCATTAAATATGTCCTAGTATTTTAGAAAAATGATTTGGTCCAATTTTACAACAATTATTTTGGAGGTCCTTCACAAAAAAACCTCCTTTTGGGCACTCGAAAAATGGAAAATGGGGTTTTCGTCCAAAGAAAATGCATACAAGTTGGTTATCATACATAAAATGTGGTATAACTTGAGTGAAATTTTTAATGGTTCCATTTTGCAATATATTATTGGTAGTTGTTTCATAAACCCCTTTGTTTTTAGCACTTAGAGACTATATATTAAATAGGGCCATTTGCATTTCTGCCCCTAACTCGAACCACCTACTCAGATTTGCCCCTAATTTCAAAGCATGCTCAAATTTGCCCCTCTGCCGTTAAGTCACTACTCAGAAATGCCCTTCCGTCCAGTCAAAGACCTTTGACCGTCAAAGTCCCATATGTACTGTAGCAGACGGAAAGTGCTACAGTATTGGACGGAAAGTGCTACAGTACTGTACGAAAGGGCATTTCTGAGTAGTGACTTAATGGCGGAGGGGCAAATTTAAGCATGCTTCAAAATTAGGGGCAAATATGAGTAGTGGGTTCAAGTTAGGGGCACAGATGTAAATGTCCCTTTTAAATATTGTTGGTAGTCTCCAACCAATCAGGACGTCTCCCCTGGATCACCCTACCGTAGACGATCTGAACCGTCCGATCGTCCCGGATCCAACGGCAGACTTGACCCCCTCACCGTCTCACCCAACTAACCCTAACACAACCCGCACCACTCGTCCTCTTGCTCCCCTCTCTCCCCTACGCACCCACAACCGCCGCCCTCTCCCTCCCTCAAATCTCGATCTCGATCTACGGCCCGAACCAACCCACCTCACCGCCGTCCCCGGCCGCGCCGCCCTTCCACGACGACCCCTTCCTCAGCTTCGCCGATGGTCGGGCCCCGGTGGCCGACGTCCACGTCTCCGTGGGCGGCGGCGACGACTTCCCGTCCTTCCCCGAACCCTACGCCTTCCGCCACGACTCCACCGCCGCCGCTCCCGCTCCCTTCCGCACTGCTCCTGCTCCCGCTCCCTTCCGCACCCGCAAGTTCATGACCAACAGCCTGCTCGCCCGCAAGCTGTTCATGCTCGAGGTCATCCACCTGAGCACCAAATCCTAACCAACTCCTAATCCCCGCCCACTCCTCGCTACGCGTCGACTCCCCACCGCCGCCGCCGCCCCGCGAAAGACGGGAGAGATGTCAGCCAGCCAGCCGAGGAAGCGGCCGCCGAACCACCACCACCAGCAGCAACACAGGTCGAGCAAGCGGGCGAGGCCCGAGCAGCCGCCCCGCTCCCCGCTGCTGACCTTGAGCTCCCACATCCACCTCCGCTGGGATGACCGCGTCAGGCGGGCCCTCCCCGCCGACGACCAGATCGGCATCCCCTGGCGCCATCTCGCCCCCTTCATCGACTCCCCGCCCCGTGCTCGCCGAGAAGGGGCCCTGGCTGACGTCGCCCCCGTCCCCAGGCAGATTTTCTCCCTCGCCGACATCCCTCTCCTCGGAGGGCTGCTCTCCTACCAGGTACCTATGTACGCCCTTGCTAATCTGCTGCTGCTGTATACATGGATGGATGGATGGATGGGTGGTACAGTACTTATTTTGGTATATATCCTGTGGGTGGGTAGGTCTGGGACGCCTGCCTAACCGAGGCCGACAGGAGATTCCTTGCTCAGTTTCTTTCGGCCGGCTCCGACGCCGAGGAAGCAGTGCAGGATTTGCTCACTAGCAAAAATCACCACTTCGGGAATCCCCTTGTAACCTGGCAAGTACTACTTATTATTCCTTCCTTCCTACTGTTTTTACTTGACTGATGATGGTGTCTTCTATTTTACCAAGGGCTCCTTTTTACCAATGACTCTTAGTGTTAGAAACTGATAATTGCTAGCTTTGCGCTCCTTATATCTTTTTGTGCATTGCATTCTTGGTTATGCAAGGGGTCCTCAGTTTGCTGCTTACATGACTATTTTATTATTGATGGCGGTTAGTGTTAGGGACTGACTGATAATTTCGTTTAGCTTCCATATTCCAAGCGTCCTGTCAAATACCTACTTTTTACTCCATGATATGACCAGTTTCAGTCAGACTGGAATTGCCACTTCTTTCTTCCATCTAAAAACCCTTCTTAGGCCGATGTAGTAGTATGTAACTTATCTAACTAGTCCTTCTTTTATGCTGCTCACTTAGGCTGCGTTTGATTCGAGTCCAGATAACTAGGTTTGCTTTCAGTCCATTCAACTTGATTATTGCTAGTGAAATTCCTCCGCTTATGCCGCGCCGCTGCTTGTGATGTTATCGTGTATGCGCCTGCTTGTGCGGACTGATGGCGAATGCAAGTGCGTGCAGAATGAGAACTGCATTTTTAGACCAGACCACATCTGCTGAGTGTTTTCTTTTTTGGTCTTTGCATGGTGTGCTGCATTTTGGTTTATCTCTGCTATTTTTATTTCCTCCAGATACCAAGGTGTGCAGCATTTTCGGTAATGCATCATCATAATGAGCTCAATGTGACCAAGTGTTTGGTCACGGGATCATGCACTACGGTATGAGTAAAGTGACTTGCCGGTAACAAGATTGAATGAGGTATTGGGATACCGACGATCTAATCTCGGGCAAGTAACGTACCGATTGACAAAGGGAATTGTATACGGGATTACTTGAATCCTCGACATCGTGGTTCATCTGATGAGATCATCGAGGAGCATGTGGGAGCCAACATGGGTATCCAGATTCCGCTGTTGGTTATTGACCGGAGAGTTGTCTCGGTCATGTCTGCGTGTCTCATGAACCCGTAGGGTCTACGCACTTAAGGTTCGGTGACGCTAGGGTTATAGAGATATGAGTATGTGGTAACCCGAAAGTTGTTCGGAGTCCCGGATGAGATCCCGGATGTCACGAGGAGTTTCGGAATGGTCCAGAGGTAAAGATTTATATATGGGAAGTCCTGTTTCGGCTATCGGGAAAGTTTTGGGGGTCATCGGTATTGTATCGGGACCACCAGAAGGGTCCCGGGGGTCCACCGGGTGGGGCCACCTATCCCGGAGGGCCCCATGGGATGAAGTGGGAGGGGGAACCAGCCCCTGATGGGCGGGTGCGCCCCCTTGGGCCTCCCCTGCGCCTAGGGTTGGAAACCCTAGGGGTGGGGGGCGGCCCACTTGGCTTGGGGGGCAAGCCACCCCCTTAGCCGTCGCCCCCCTTGGAGATTGGATCTCCTAGGGCCGGCGCCCCCCAAGGCCCCTATATAAAGAGGTGGGGAGGGTAGCCGCACCCTTGCTCCTGGCGCCTCCCTCTCCCTCCGTAACACCTCACCTCCCCGCTTGCGCTTGGCGAAGCCCTGTCGGGATCTCGCTACTTCCACCACCACACCGTCGTGCTGCTGGATCTCCATCAACCTCTCCCTCCCCTTTGCTGGATCAAGAAGGAGGAGACGTCTTCCCAACTGTACATGTGTTGAACGCGGAGGTGTCGTCCGTTCGGCACTTGGTCATCGGTGATTGGGATCACGGCGAGTACGACTCCATCAACCCCGTTCTCTTGAACGCTTCCGTTCGCGATCTACAAGGGTATGTAGATGCACTCCTCTCTCTCTCGTTGCTAGATGACTCCATAGATTGATCTTGGTGAAGCATATAATTTTTTTATTTTCTGCAACGTTCCCCAACAATGGCATCATGAGCTAGGTCTATGCGTATTTTCTATGCACGAGTAGAACACAAGATGTTGTGGCCGTCGATTTTGTCAATTTACTTGCTGTTACTATTCTTATCTTGATTCGGCGGCATCGTGGGATGAAGCGGCCCGGACCGACCTTACACGTACGCTTACGTGAGACAGGTTCCACCGACTGACATGCACTAGTTGCATAAGGTGGCTAGCGGGTGTCTGTCTCTCCCACTTTAGTCGGATCGGATTCGATGAAAAGGGTCCTTATGAAGGGTAAATAGAAATTGGCATATCACGTTGTGGTTTTGACGTAGGTAAGAAACGTTCTTGCTAGAACCCTATTGCAGCCACGTAAAAACATGCAACAACAATTAGAGGACGTCTAACTTGTTTTTGCAGCATGTGCCGTGTGATGTGATATGGCCAAAAGATGTGATGAATGATATATGTGATGTATGAGATTGATCATGTTCTTGTAATAGGAATCACGACTTGCATGTCGATGAGTATGACAACCGGCAGGAGCCATAAGAGTTGTCTTCATTTATTGTATGACCTGCGTGTCATTGAATAACGCCATGTAATTACTTTACTTCTTTGCTAAACCGTTAGCCATATTAGTAGAAGTAATAGTTGGCGAACAACTTCATGGAGACACGATGATGGAGATCATGGTGTCATGCCGGTGACGAAGATGATCATGGCGCCCCGAAGATGGAGATCAAAGGAGCAATATGATATTGGCCATATCATGTCACTATTTGATTGCATGTGATGTTTATTCATGTTTTGTTTCTTATTTTGTTAGTACGACGGTAGTAAATAAGATGATCCCCCATAATAATTTCAAGAAAGTGTTCCCCCTAACTGTGCACCGTTGCGAAAGTTCGTTGTCTCGAAGCACCACGTGATGATCGGGTGTGATAGATTCTAAACGTTGACATAAAACGGGTGTAAGTCAGATTTACACATGCAAAACACTTAGGTTGACTTGACGAGCCTAGCATGTACAGACATGGCCTCGGAACACAAGAGACCGAAAGGTCGAACATGAGTCGTATGGAAGATAAGATCAACATGGAGATGTTCACCGATGATGACTAGTCCGTCTCACATGATGATCGGACACGGTCTAGTTGAGTCGGATCATGTATCACTTAGATGACTAGAGGGATGTCTAATCTGAGTGGGAGTTCATTAAATAATTTGATTAGATGAACTTAATTATCATGAACTTAGTCTAAAATCTTTGTAATATGTCTTGTAGATCAAAAGTCCCATGCTAATGTCAACCTCAACTTCAACGCGTTCCTAGAGAAAACCAAGCTGAAAGATGATGGCAACAACTATACGGACTGGGTCCGGAACCTGAGGATCATCCTCATAGCTGCCAGGAAACAATATGTCCTAGAAGCACCGCTAGGTGAAGCACCCATCCTCGAGAACCAACATGTTATGAACGCTCGGCAGCAGCGTGCTGATGATTACTCCCTCGTTCAGTGCGGCATGTTTTATAGCTTAGAACCGGGGCTCCAAAAGCGTTTTGAGCAACATGGAGCATATGAGATGTTCGAAGAGCTGAAAATGGTTTTCCGAGCTCATGCCTGGGTCGAGAGATATGAAGTCTCCGACAAGTTCTACAGTTGTAAGATGGAGGAAAATAGTTCTGTCAGTGAGCACATACTCAAAATGTCTGGGTTGCACAACCGCTTGACTCAGCTGGGAGTTAATCTCCCGGATGACGCGGTCGTTGGCAGAATCCTTCAGTCGCTCCCACCGAGCTACAAGAGCTTTGTGATGAACTTCCATATGCAGGGGATGGAAAAGACCATTCCTGAGGTATATTCAATGCTGAAATCAGCGGAGGTGGAGATAAAAAACGAACATCAAGTGTTGATGGTGAATAAAACCACTAAGTTCAAGAAAGGCAACGGTAAGAAGAAGGACGTCAAGGGAGTTGCCGCGCCCAGTAAGCCAGTTGCCGGGAAGAAGCCAAAGAATGGACCCAAGACCAAGACTGAGTGCTTTTATTGCAAGGGAAGTGGTCACTGGAAGCGGAATTGCCCCAAATACTTAGCGGACAAGAAGGCCGGCAAAACAAAAGGTATATGTGATATACATGTAATTGATGTGTACCTTACCAGTACTCGTAGTAGCTCTTGGGTATTTGATACCGGTGCAGTTGCTCACATTTGTAACTCAAAGCAGGAGCTGCGGAATAAGCGAAGACTGGCGAAGGATGAGGTGACGATGCACGTCGGGAATGGTTCCAAGGTCGATGTGATCGCCGTCGGCACGCTACCTCTACATTTACCTACGGGATTAGTTTTAAACCTCAATAATTGTTATTTAGTGCCAAGTTTGAGCATGAACATTGTGTCTGGATCTCGTTTAATTCGAGATGGCTACTCATTTAAATCCGAGAATAATGGTTGTTCTATTTATATGAGAGATATGTTTTATGGTCATGCTCCGATGGTTAATGGTTTATTCTTAATGAATCTCGTATGTGATGATACACATATTCATAGTGTGAATACCAAAAGAGTTAAAGTTGATAACAATAGTCCCACATATTTGTGGCACTGCCGCCTTGGTCACATAGGTGTCAAATGCATGAAGAAGCTCCATGCAGATGGACTTTTAGAGTCTCTTGATTATGAATCATTTGACACGTGCGAACCATGCCTCATGGGTAAAATGACCAAGACTCCGTTCTCAGGAACAATGGAGCGAGCAACCAACTTATTGGAAATCATACATACCGATGTGTGCGGTCCAATGAGTGTTGAGGCTCGCGGTGGCTATCGTTATGTTCTCACCCTCACTGATGACTTGAGTAGATATGGGTATATCTACTTAATGAAACACAAGTCTGAGACCTTTGAAAAGTTCAAAGAATTTCAGAGTGAGGTTGAAAATCAACGTGATAGAAAGATCAAGTTTCTACGATCAGATCGTGGAGGAGAATACTTGAGTCACAAATTTGGCACACACTTAAGAAAATGTGGAATAGTTTCACAACTCACGCCGCCTGGAACACCTCAGCGCAATGGTGTGTCCGAACGTCGTAATCGCACTCTATTAGATATGGTGCGATCTATGATGTCTCTTACCGATTTACCGCTATCTTTTTGGGGCTATGCTTTAGAGACTGCCGCATTCACTTTAAATAGGGCTCCGTCGAAATCCGTTGAGACGACACCGTATGAATTATGGTTTGGGAAGAAACCTAAGCTGTCGTTTCTAAAAGTTTGGGGATGCGATGCTTATGTCAAGAAACTTCAACCTGAAAAGCTCGAACCCAAGTCGGAAAAATGCGTCTTCATAGGATACCCTAAAGAAACTATTGGGTATACCTTCTACCTCAGATCCGAAGGCAAGATCTTTAATGCCAAGAATGGATCCTTTCTAGGGAAAGAGTTTCTCTCGAAAGAAGTAAGTGGGAGGAAAGTAGAACTTGATGAAGTGTTACCTCTTGAACCGGAAAATGGCGAAACTCAAGAAAACGTTCCTGAGGTGCCTGCACCGACTAGAGAGGAAATTAATGATGATGATCAAGATACTTCTAATCAAGCTACTACTGAAATTCGAAGGTCCACAAGGACACGTTCCGCACTAGAGTGGTACGGCAACCCTGTCTTGGAAATCATGTTGTTAGACAACGGTGAGCCTTCGAACTATGAGGAAGCAATGGCGGGCCCGGATTCCGACAAATGGCTAGAAGCCATGAAATCCGAGATAGGATCCATGTATGAAAACGAAGTCTGGACTTTGACTGACTTGCCCGTAGAGCGGCGAGCCATAGAAAATAAATGGATCTTTAAGAAGAAGACAGACGCGGATGGTAATGTGACCATCTATAAAGCTCGGCTTGTCGCTAAGGGTTATCGAAAAGTTCAAGGGGTTGACTACGATGAGACTTTCTCACCGGTAGCGAAGCTGAAGTCCGTCCGAATCATGTTAGCAATTGCCGCATTCTACGATTATGAAATATGGCAAATGGACGTCAAAACGGCATTCCTTAATGGTTTCCTTAAGGAAGAAATGTATATGATGCAGCCGGAAGGTTTTGTCGATCCTAAGAATGCTGACAAGGTGTGCAAGCTCCAATGCTCGATTTATGGGCTGGTGCAAGCATCTCGGAGTTGGAACATTCGCTTTGATGAGATGATCAAAGCGTTTGGGTTTACACAAACTTATGGAGAAGCCTGCGTTTACAAGAAAGTGAGTGGGAGCTCTGTAGCATTTCTCATACTATATGTAGATGACATACTTTTGATGGTAAATGATATAGAACTCTTGGACAGCATTAAGGCCTACTTGAATAAAAGTTTTTCAATGAAGGACCTTGGAGAAGCTGCTTATATATTAGGCATCAAGATCTATAGAGATAGATCAAGACGCCTCATAGGTCTTTCACAAAGCACATACCTTGATAAGATATTGAAGAAGTTCAATATGGATCAATCTAAGAAGGGGTTCTTACCTGTGTTACAAGGTGTGAAATTGAGCTCAGCTCAATGTCCGACCACGGCATAAGATATAGAAGAGATGAGTGTCATCCCCTATGCCTCAGCCATAGGTTCTATTATGTATGCCATGCTGTGTAACAGACCTGATGTAAACCTTGCCGTAAGTTTGGTAGGAAGGTACCAAAGTAATCCCGGCAAGGAACACTGGACAGCGGTCAAGAATATCCTGAAGTACCTGAAAGGACTAAGGAAATGTTTCTCGTTTATGGAGGTGACGAAGAGCTCGTCGTAAAGGGTTACGTCGACGCTAGCTTCGACACAGATCTGGATGACTCTAATTCACAAACCGGATAATATTTGATTGCATGTGATGTTTATCATGTTTTGTTTCTTATTTTGTTAATACGACGGTAGTAAATAAGATGATCCCCCATAATAATTTCAAGAAAGTGTCTAACTGTGCACCGTTGCGAAAGTTCGTTGTCTCGAAGCACCACGTGATGATCGGGTGTGATAGATTCTAAACGTTCACGTACAACGGGTGTAAGCCAGATTTACACATGCAAAACACTTAGGTTGACTTGACGAGCCTAGCATGTACAGACATGGCCTCGGAACACAAGAGACCAAAAGGTCGAACATGAGTCGTATGGAAGATAAGATCAACATGGAGATGTTCACCGATGATGACTAGTCCGTCTCACGTGATGATCGGACTCGGTCTAGTAGAGTCCGATCATGTATCACTTAGATGACTAGAGGGATGTCTAATCTGAGTGGGAGTTCATTAAATAATTTGATTAGATGAACTTAATTATCATGAACTTAGTCTAAAATCTTTGTAATATGTCTTGTACATCAAAATTCCCATGCTAATGTCAACCTCAACTTCAACGCGTTCCTAGAGAAAACCAAGCTGAAAGATGATGGCAACAACTATACGGACTGGGTCCGGAACCTGAGGATCATCCTCATAGCTGCCAGGAAACAATATGTCCTAGAAGCACCGCTAGGTGAAGCACCCATACTCGAGAACCAAGACGTTATGAACGCCCGGCAGCAGCGTGCTGATGATTACTCCCTCGTTCAGTGCGGCATGCTTTACAGCTTAGAACCGGGGCTCCAAAAGCGTTTTGAACAACATGGAGCATATGAGATGTTCGAAGAGCTGAAAATGGTTTTCCAAGCTCATGCCCGGGTCGAGAGATATGAAGTCTCCAACAAGTTCTACAGTTGTAAGATGGAGGAAAATAGTTCTGTCAGTGAGCACATACTCAAAATGTCTGGGTTGCACAACCGCTTGACTCAGCTGGGAGTTAATCTCCCGGATGACGCGGTCGTTGGCAGAATCCTTCAGTCGCTCCCACCGAGCTACAAGAGCTTTGTGATGAACTTCCATATGCAGGGGATGGAAAAGACCATTCCTGAGGTATATTCAATGCTGAAATCAGCGGAGGTGGAGATCAAAAAGGAACATCAAGTGTTGATGGTGAATAAAACCACTAAGTTCAAGAAAGGCAAGGGTAAGAAGAAGGACGTCAAGGGAGTTGCCGCGCCCAGTAAGCCAGTTGCCGGGAAGAAGCCAAAGAATGGACCCAAGCCTGAGACTGGGTGCTTTTATTGCAAGGGAAAGGGACACTGGAAGCGGAACTGTCCCAAATACTTAGCGGACAAGAAGGCCGGCAACACTAAAGGTATATGTGATATACATGTAATTGATATGTACATTACCAGTACTCATAGTAGCTCCTGGGTATTTGATACCGGTACGGTTGCTCATATTTGTAACTCAAAACAGGAGTTGCGGAATAAACGGAGACTGGCGAAGGACGAGGTGACGATTCGCGTCGGGAATGGTTCCAAGGTCGATGTGATCGCTGTCGGCACGCTACCTCTACATTTACCTACAGGATTAGTTTTAAACCTCAATAATTGTTATTTAGTGCCAGCTTTGAGCATGAACATTGTATCTGGATCTCGTTTAATGCGAGATGGCTACTCATTTAAATCCGAGAATAATGGTTGTTCTATTTATATGAGAGATATGTTTTATGGTCATGCCCCGCTGGTGAATGGTTTATTCTTAATGAATCTCGAACGTGATGTTACACATATTCATAGTGTGAATACCAAAAGATGTAAGGTTGATAATGATAGTCCCACATACTTGTGGAACTGCCGCCTTGGTCACATAGGTGTCAAACGCATGAAGAAGCTCCATACAAATGGACTTTTGGAGTCTCTTGATTTCGAATCATTTGACACGTGCGAACCATGCCTCATGGGTAAAATGACCAAGACTCCATTCTCTGGAACAATGGAGCGAGCAACCAACTTATTGGAAATTATACATACTGATGTGTGTGGTCCAATGAGTGTTGAGGCTCGTGGTGGCTATCGTTATGTTCTCACTCTCACTGATGACTTAAGTAGATATGGGTATGTCTATTTGATGAAACACAAGTCTGAGACCTTTGAAAAGTTCAAGGAATTTCAGAATGAGGTAGAGAATCAACGTGATCGAAAAATAAAATTCTTACGATCAGATCATGGGGGAGAATATTTAAGTCATGAATTTGGTACGCACTTAAGGAAATGTGGAATCGTTTCACAACTCACGCCGCCTGGAACACCTCAGCGTAACGGTGTGTCCGAACGTCGTAATCGCACTCTATTGGATATGGTGCGATCTATGATGTCACTCACAGATTTACCGCTATCATTTTGGGGATACGCTCTAGAGACAACTACATTCACTTTAAATAGGGCACCGTCTAAATCCGTTGAGATGACACCGTATGAATTATGGTTTGGGAAGAAACCTAAGCTGTCGTTTCTAAAAGTTTGGGGATGCGATGCTTATGTCAAGAAACTTCAACCTGAAAAGCTCGAACCCAAGTCGGAAAAATGCGTCTTCATAGGATATGTTGGAAATATGCCCTAGAGGCAATAATAAAAGCATTATTATTATATTTCCTTGTTCATGATAATTGTCTTTATTCGTGCTATAATTGTGTTATCCGGAAATCGTAATACATGTGTGAATAACAGACAACAACATGTCCCTAGTAAGCCTCTAGTTGACTAGCTCGTTGATCAATAGATAGTCATGGTTTCCTGACTATGGGCATTGGATGTCAATGATAACGAGATCACATCATTAGGAGAATGATGTGATGGACGAGACCCAATCCTAAACATAGCGTAAGATCGCATAGTTCGTTTGCTAGAGTTTTCCAATGTCAAGTATCCTTTCCTTAGACCATGAGATCGTGTAACTCCCGGAAACTGTAGGAGTGCTTTGGGTGTGCCAAACGTCACAACGTAACTGGGTGACTATAAAGGTATACTACGGGTATCTCCGAAAGTATCTGTTGGGTTGACACGGATCGAGACTGGGATTTGTCACTCCGCTTGACGGAGAGGTATCACCGGGCCCACTCGGTAATGCATCATCATAATGAGCTCAATATGATCAAAGTGTTTGATCAAGGGATCATGCATTACGGTACGAGTAAAGTGACTTGCCGGTAACGAGATTGAACGAGGTATTGGGATACCGACGATCGAATCTCGGGCAAGTAAAATACCGATTGACAAAGGGAATCGTATACGGTATTAATTGAATCCTCGACATTGTGGTTCATCCGATGAGATCATCGTGGAGCATGTGGGAGCCAACATGGGTATCCAGATCCTGCTGTTGGTTATTGCCCGAGAGCCGTCTCGGTCATGTCTGCATGTCTCCCGAACCCGTAGGGTCTACACACTTAAGGTTCGGTGACGCTAGGGTTGTGAAGATATGTATATGCAGTAACCCGAATGTTGTTCGGAGTCCCGGATGAGATCCCGGACGTCACGAGGAGTTCCGGATTGGTCCGGAGGTGAAGAATTATATATAGGAAGTGCAGTTTCGGCCATCAGGAATGATCTGGGGTCACCGGTATTGTACCGGGACCACCAGATGGGTCCCGGGGGTCCACCGGGTGGGGCCACCATCCCGGAGGGCCCCATGGGCTGAAGTGGGAGGGGGGCCCAGCCCTTAGTGGGCTGGTGCGCCCCCTAAGGCCCACCCCCTGCGCCTAGGGTTGGAACCCTAGGGTGGGGGGGGGGGCGCCCACTTGCCTTGGGGGGCACTCCACCCCCCTTGGCCGCCGCCCCCCTTGGGAGATTCAATCTCCCAGGGCCGGCGCCCTCCCCCAGGGGCCTATATAAGGGGGGGGGGCAGCCACACCCTTGCCTTGGCGCCTCCCTCTCCCTCTCCAACACCTCCTCCTCCTCCATAGAGCTCGGCGAAGCCCTGCCGGAGTACTGCAGCTCCATCACCACCACGCCGTCGTGCTGCTGCTGGAGCCATCTTCCTCAACCTCTCCTTTGCCTTGCTGGATCAAGAAGAAGGAGACGTTATGCTGACCGTACGTGTGTTGAACACGGAGGTGCCGTCCATTCGGTGCTAGGATCTCCGGTGATTTGGATCACGTCGTGTACGACTACCTCATCCCCGTTCCTTGAACGCTTCCGCTCGCGATCTACAAAGTGGTATGTAGATGCAATCTCTCTCCCATGACTCGTTGCTTAGATGAACTCATAGATGGATCTTGGTGAAACCGTAGGAAAATTTTTAATTTTCTGCAACGTTCCCCAACAGGATACCCTAAGGAAACCATTGGGTATACCTTCTACCTCAGATCCGAAGGCAAGATCTTTGTTGCCAAGAACGGGTGCTTTTGGGAGAAATAGTTTCTCTCGAAAGAAGTGAGTGGGAGGAAAGTGGAACTTGATGAAGTGTTGCCTCTTGAACCGGAGAGTAGCGCAGCTCAAGAAAATGTTTCTGTGGTGCCTCCACCGACTAGAGAGGAGGTTAATGATGATGATCATGAAACTTCAGATCAAGTTGCTACTGAACTTCATAGGTCCACAAGGACACGTTCCGTGCCAGAGTGGTACGGCAACCCTGTCCTGGAAATCATGTTGTTAGACAACGGTGAACCTTCGAACTATGAAGAAGCAATGGCGGGCCCAGATTCCAACAAATGGCTTGAAGCCATGCAATCCGATATTGGATCCATGTATGAAAACAAAGTATGGACTTTGACAGACTTGCCCGATGATCGGCGAGCGATAGAGAATAAATGGATCTTTAAGAAGAAGACGGACGCGGATGGTAATGTTACCATCTATAAGGCTCTTCGCTAAGGGTTATCGACAAGTTCAAGGGGTTGACTACGATGAGACCTTCTCACCCGTAGCGAAGCTGAAGTCCATCCGAATCATGTTAGCAATTGCCGCATACTATGATTATGAGATATGGTAAATGGACATCAAAACGGCATTCCTCAATGGCTTTCTTAGGGAAGAATTGTATATGATGCAGCCGGAAGGTTTTGTCGATCCTAAGAATGCTAACAAGGTATGCAAGCTCCAGCGCTCCATCTATGGGCTGGTGCAAGCATCTCGGAGTTGGAACATTCGCTTTAATGAAATGATCAAAGCGTTTGGGTTTATGCTGACTTATGGAGAAGCCTGCGTTTACAAGAAAGTGAGTGGGAGTTCTGTAGCATTTCTCATATTATATGTGGATGACATACTTTTGATGGGAAATGATATAGAACTTTTGGACAACATTAAGGCCTATTTGAATAAGTGTTTTTCAATGAAGGACCTTGGAGAAGCTGCTTACATATTAGGCATCAAGATCTATAGAGATAGATCGAGACGCCTCATAGGTCTTTCACAAAGCACATACCCTGATAAGATATTGAAGAAGTTCAATATGGATCAGTCCAAGAAGGGGTTCCTGCCTGTGTTGCAAGGTGTGAAATTGAGCTCAGCTCAATGTCCGACCACAACAGAAGATAGAGAAAAGATGAGCATCGTACCCTATGCCTCAGCCATAGGGTCTATCATGTATGCCATGTTGTGAACCAGACCTGATGTAAACCTTGCCGTAAGTTTGGTAGGAAGGTACCATAGTAATCCCGGCATGGAACACTGGACAGCGGTCAAGAATATCCCGAAGTACCTGAAAAGGACTAAGGACATGTTTCTCGTATATGGAGGTGACGAAGAGCTCGTCGTAAAGGGTTACGTCGACGCTAGCTTCGACACAGATCTGGATAACTCCAAGTCACAAACCGTATATGTGTATATTTTGAATGGTGGGGCAGTAAGCTGGTGCAGTTGCAAGCAAAGCGTCATGGCGGGATCTACATGTGAAGCGGAGTACATGGCAGCCTCGGAGGCAGCGCATGAAGCAATCTGGATGAAGGAGTTCATCACCGACCTAGGAGTCATACCCAATGCGTCGGGGCTGATCACTCTCTTCTGTGACAACACTGGAGCTATTGCCCTTGCCAAGGAGCCCAGGTTTCACAAGAAGACCAGGCACATCAAGCGTCGCTTCAACTCCATCCGTGAAAATGTTCAAGATGGAGACATAGATATTTGCAAAGTACATACAGATCTAAATGTCGCAGATCCGTTGACTAAACCTCTTCCGTGAGCAAAACATGATCAACACTAGAACTCTATGGGTGTTCGACTCATCAAAATGTAACTAGATTATTGACTCTAGTGCAAGTGGCAGACTGTTGGAAATATGCCCTAGAGGCAATAATAAAATGGTTATTATTATATTTCCTTGTTCATGATAATTGTCTATTATTCATGCTATAATTGTGTTATCGGGAAATCGTAATACATGTGTGAATACATAGACCACAACATGTCCCTAGTGAGCCTCTAGTTGACTAGCTCGTTGATCAACAGATAGTCATGGTTTCCTGACTATGAACATTGGATGTCATTGATAACGGGATCACATCATTAGGAGAATGATGTGATGGACAAGACCCAATCCTAAGCCTAGCACAAGATCATGTAGTTCGTTTGCTAAAGCTTTTCCAATGTTAAGTATCATTTCCTTAGACCATGAGATCGCGTAACTCCCGGATGCCGTAGGAGTGCTTTGGGTGTGCCAAACGTCACAACCTAACTGGGTGACTATAAAGGTATACTACAAGTATCCCCGAAAGTATCTGTTGGGTTGACACGGATCGAGACTGGGATTTGTCACTCCGTATGACAGAGAGGTATCTCTGGGCCCACTCGGTAATGCATTATCATAATGAGCTCAATGTGACCAAGTGTTTGGTCACGGGATCATGCATTACGGTACGAGTAAAGTGACTTGCCGGTAACGAGATTGAATGAGGTATTGGGATACCGATGATCGAATCTCGGGAAGGTAACGTACCGATTGACAAAGGGAAGTGTATACGGGATTACTTGAATCCTCGACATCGTGGTTCATCCGATGAGATCATCGAGGAGCATGTGGGAGCCAAGATGGGTATCCAAATCCCGCTGTTGGTTATTAACCGGAGAGTTGTCTCGGTCATGTCTGCGTGTCTCCCGAACCCGTAGGGTCTACACACTTAAGGTTCGGTGACGCTAGGGTTGTAGAGATATGAGTAAGTTGGTAACCCGAAAGTTGTTCAAAGTCCCAGATGAGATCCCGGACATCACGAGGAGTTTCGGAATGGTCCGGAGGTAAAGATTTATAAATGGGAAGTCCTGTTTCGCCTATCGGGAAAGTTTTGCGGGTCATCGGTATTGTACCGGGACCACCAGAAGGGTCCCGGGGGTCCACCAGGTGGGGCCACCTATCCTGGGGGGCCCATGGTCTGAAGTGGGAGGGGGCACCAGCCCCTGATGGGCTGGTGCGCCCCCTTGGGCCTCCCCTGCGCCTAGGGTTGGAAACCCTAGGGGTGGGGGCGCCCCACTTGGCTTGGGGGGCAAGCCACCCCCTTGGCCGTCGCCCCCCTTGGAGATTGGATCTCCTAGGGCCGGTGCCCCCCAAGGCCCCTATATAAAGAGGGGGGAGGGAGGGCAGCCGCACCCTTGCTCCTGGCGCCTCCCTCTCCCTCCGTAACACCTCACCTCCCCGCTTGCGCTTGGCGAAGCCCTGCCGGGATCTCGCTACTTCCACCACCACACCGTCGTGCTGCTGGATCTCCATCAACCTCTCCCTCCCCTTTGCTGGATCAAGAAGGAGGAGACGTCTTCCCAACCGTACGTGTGTTGAACGTGGAGGTGTCGTCCGTTCGGCACTTGGTCATCGGTGATTGGGATCACGGCGAATACGAATCCATCAACCCCGTTCTCTTGAACGCTTCCGCTCGCGATCTACAAGGGTATGTAGATGCACTCCTCTCTCTCGTTGCTAGATGACTCTATAGATTGATCTTGGAGAAGCGTAGAATTTTTTTTATTTTCTGCAACGTTCCCCAACATGCTTTGCACATATCCCATTGTACATAATTAATACTGGATTAGTTACTTGCTTTCGTACACATACTGGATCAACACTGGCTCACCAGAATATATACACGACATACTCATTTTGGAAGATCCTTTCAAGTGACAAACGAGTGCATTTTTTTAAATGCAGCATGGTTTCTTGTTTCTGTTGTGAAAGTAATGTCAATGGTGTTGCATAGTTCTGAATAAAAATGCAAATGGCTTGTGAATGTCAATGAACTTACAATAGCAGTCTCTTAGAGTTGTTTTTGCAACCTAATATTGTTGTAAAATCCTTTCCTTGAGCTGCGGTTGATGTGGTGGTCTGCTGTTGTGGATGATGCATGCAGGGGCTGCTGGAGAACACGAAGAAGGACAGGGTCCGGAGGCTGATAGGCTCAAGCCTCCCGCGGAGCCATGATTTTCCCAGTTGATGGATCTTTCTTGTGTATGTATCTCTTTGCTAGAGCCCGTGTCTATCTCTAAATTGATTGATTCATGGCTGAAAGGAAAATGAGCCTATGCTTGCACCAACATTATTAGAATGAGGTGTGGGCATGTATCATTTTTTTAACTCTGCTATCTTTTCCCAAGTCTTTATTATCTTGTCTAGCCTTGTACTGATATGTATTGTTTGATGCTAATTACCCAAGTTAGTGCATGATGTTAAGGATAACCAGAGAACACTTGCCTAAGTTTATAAGATATGACATGTGACAGCCCAAGCCTGCTAGCCTCGCAGTCGTAGCTTCGCAAGCAACCCAGCATCATCTCATCTTTCCTCAACCTATACATCTTTTATTCTTCAGATTTTTCTTCCATTAAGCTACCGGTCTGATGGATGGTGCTTGCTGGCTTGCTGCTCTTTGAATGCTTGTGCTGCTGTACTGTGCTTGTCTAGTTGTTTGAATCCTTTTGCTGCTAGCCTGCTGGGCTGCTACTAGCTTGAGTAAGTGTGCACTTGTGCTGCTGATTTAATGCTTATGCTCACGCTGCTATTGATTAATTGAAGAGAACCAACTCCAACAAGTGATAAGTACATGTTAATTATTATTAGCTTCAAAATCTGATCGATGCCTTCTTGCAATAACAATAAGCATGAGAATTTTTTGGTAGTTTCTATGCCACTTTTCTACTTTGATATTTTCTTTTGTTTTGGTGCTCATTCTTCTTAAACTGCTGATGCTTGAGGTGGTATTAGTGTTGTTGAACTGATAGCCTTGCTATGAGCTGTTGATGTGAACCTGCAATGCAGGATGTATTGCAGGTGCATGTCCTTGTGGTACTATGAGATTTATTGGCTGTTTGGAGATGTACTGATATTGTGCCATGTATTTTATTATCTATATGATTACACATCAGTTTTACTATCAAAATATGAGCTGTAGCAGTCACTATATTGGGTCGCTCTTCGGGTCACTTCTGGATGGTCTTGGTTAGAGTCTCGTTTAGAGTCTGGGTTGGCAAACATGAATAGTTTTACTTATTCTGTCTTATATGAAAAGCACCTATCGTATGTCTCAGAGACAAAATTGTAAATCATGCTTCCGATAACATCATGCTGTGACACCTTGCTCTTTCCGAGCTTTCCTGAGATGTGTACGTATGTGTCTTGCATAATAAGTGCTTGTTCATGTTTGGTTTTCTCTAAACTTTGTTTGTATGATTGAGGGCAAATTTACTTAGTTCTTTTCTCTAAATTGTGCTTGGAACATTCGTTTTTATGATCTAAAATTGCCCTCCTGTGATGATGTAGGTGCCTAGTTTGTGTTCGCTACCGAAGGAGCTCCATGTTGAAGAAGATTGAAGACACTTGTAGAGCTACAGGGTTAACACCAGGGCACCGTATCACGTGTAGAGCTTGCAGAGCTTGTATATGTTAGCGCTTATTATGTGTAGAGCTTGTAAAGTATATGTTATTTGTACAATAGGAGCTCTGTACTGAATCTGGCTGATAATATTTGGAGTATTATGTGTGTGTTTTGTTTGTGCCAATTTAAATACTGGTTATTTATTTACTGTTAAATTGAAATATGAAGAATATGAACTTGCTAGCTGGGACCCACGTACCTGAACCTGACATCTGGGACCCTTTTGACTAGTGGACCTTTTTTATATTACAAAAAAACTAAAACTTTCTAGCGGAAAAGGCCACGGCCCAAAAATGAGAAGGCTTAATTGTTGGGCTTGGCCCATCTACCTAGCCAAAATTAATATGAGAAAAAACATTAATAGGCTGAATTAATGGGCTAGGCCCATGTAGAACACCGAATTGGACCGGGCTGAATCTTGTGCCACATCATATTGCCACGTCGGATGCCTATGTGGCCTGGGGAGGCTGCTAGTGACCAAAACAAAATAGTAGGCATATTTTGGTCGTAAACGTCCACGACCTTCTCACAGAGAAGGTTGTTAATTTCAGTTTACGACCGCCAGCTTTTGACCTTGTGTTTTTGGTCAAAAAAAGGTCGCAAATGAAAAACAATGACCTTTCAGTGACCAATAGTCAAGGTCACAAGTTGACATATTTCTTGTAGTGCCAAAGCAGCCACGTAAAACTTGCAACAAACAAAGTAGAGGACATCTAACTTGTTTTTGCAGGGCATGTTGTGATGTGATATGGTCAAGACATGATGATAAATTTTATTGTATGAGATGATCATGTTTTGTAACCAAGTTATCGGCAACTGGCAGGAGCCATATGGTTGTCGCTTTATTGTATGAAATGCAATCGCCATGTAATTGCTTTACTTTATCACTAAACGGTAGCGATAGTCGTAGAAGCAATAGTTGGCGAGTCGACAATGATGCTACGATGGAGATCAAGGTGTCGCGCCGGTGATGATGGTGATCATGACGGTGCTTTGCAGATGGAGATCAAAGGCACAAGATGATGATGACCATATCATATCACTTATATTGATTGCATGTGATGTTTATCTTTTATGCATCTTATTTTGCTTAGATCGACGGTAGCATTATAAGATGATCTCTCACAAAATTTCAAGGTATAAGTGTTCTCCCTGAGTATGCACTGTTGCGAAAGTTCATCGTGCCGAGACACCACGTGATGATCGGGTGTGATAAGCTCTATGTTCACATACAACGGGTGTAAGCCAGTTTTGCACACGCAGAATACTCGGGTTAAACTTGATGAGCGTAGCATATGCAGATATGGCCTCTGAACACTTGAGACCGAAAGGTCGAGCGTGAATCATATAGTAGATACGATCAACATAATGATGTTCACCATTGAACACTACTCCATCTCACGTGATGATCGGACATGGTTTAGTTGATTTAGATCACGTGATCATTTAGATGACTAGAGGGATGTCTATCTAACTGGGAGTTCTTAAGTAATATAATTAACTGAACTTTAATTTATCATGAACTTAGTACCTGATTGTATTTTTCATGTCTATGTTGTTGTAGATAGATGGCCCATGCTGTTGTTCCGTTGAATTTTAATGCATTTCTTGATAAAGCAAAGTTGAAAGATGATGGTAGCAATTACACGGACTGGGTCCGTAACTTGAGGATTATCCTCATTGTTGCACAGAAGAATTCCATCCTGGAAGCAGCGCTAGGTGCCAAACCCGCTGCAGGAGCAACGCCAGATGTTATGAACATCTAGCAGAGCAAAGCTGATGACTACTCGATAGTTCAGTGTGCCATGCTTTACGGCATAGAACTGGGACTTCAACGACATTTTGAATGTCATGGAGCATATGAGATGTTCTAGGAGTTGAAGTTAATATTTCAAGCAAATGCCCGGATTGAGAGATATGAAGTCTCCAATAAGTTCTACAGCCGCAAGATGGAGGAGAATAGTTATGTCAGTGAGCATATACTCAAAATATCTGGGTATAACAATCACTTTATTCAATTGGGAGTTAATCTTCCGGATGATAGTGTCATTGACAGAATTCTTTAATCACTGCCACCAAGCTACAAGAGCTTCGTGATGAACTATAATATGCAAGGGATGGATAAGACAATTCCCGAGCTCTTCACGATGCTAAAGGCCGCGGAGGTAGAAATCAAGAAGGAGCATCAAGTGTTGATGGTCAACAAGACCACAAGTTTCAAGAAAAAGGGTAAAGGGAAGAAGGGGAACTTCAAGAAGAACGGCAAGCAAGTTGCTGCTCAAGTGAAGAAGCCCAAGTCTGGACCTAAGCTTGAGACTGAGTGCTTCTACTGCGAAGGGACTGGTCACTGGAAGTGGAACTGCCCCAAGCATTTGGCGGAAAAGAAGGATGGTGTAACACTCCAAAAATTTTCATGTGGTTTTTCTTCAAATTCTTTAATTAATGGGAAGGAGGTTATTTAAATTCTTCTTAAAAGCCTCTCCTTCTCAAAAACTTTTCTGACAAATATTTTATGAGTTCTTCTCAACCTTGATTTTTGGTCTTGAGGGCTTTTCATTTAGTCTTGACTCAACACAAATAATTTTGGAAAGTTTTTGAAATTCCTTCTATTAAAAAGAAACCCTATGGATTATGGATTTATTCTTTTCCCATTCAAAAATTTCTCTTTTCCCATGACACTTATTGAAATCTTTCTTCCAAACCCACCTCCCTACTTTAGGACAAGCCTAGCATCCAATTCCAGCAAGTTTCAACTCCCCTAAATTGTATTCCTATTTATTCTAACCTCAAAACCTTTTCTGTCATTTATTTTGGACCTTAGAGTTTTACAAAGGAACTGCCATTTTCCCTTTGAGTTTTGACTCCAAATAAACTTCTCTGACTAGTCCATAGCACCCTCAACCAAGATCCATCAAGATCCACTGATCCACAGTTCAAATTTTTTAAAATTTGCTTGCTGCAAGTTTGGACCAGATTTGCCATTTTTGGTGAAATTCATACTTTTTCTCCTCCTAAAAACCTAAGAAAATTCAGGCAGCCTCCAGATACATCAAGAGACTACCTCACCAAGTCGCAACTCTAGAAAAATTTTCCACATGCCAAAATCATTTCGTCGAATAGGTGGCGTGCACTATTTCTGTCAAATTCAGACAAATTCAGAGTTTCAGTGTTGGGTTCAGTCGATAGCGTCGTTTTCTTCAGAACCTCGGCGTCAATCTCGCCAGTAGCCACCTTGGATCGTTGCTCACTGCTTCCCCTTCTTATCCAGTGCGCCGCAAGGTCGTTTGGCCGGTCGCTAGCGTTGGTGGCGACGTGTCTCGCCTGCGCCGGTGTCTTCCGCGGTAGCAGAACCGCCCGTGGCGGCCAGCAGGGGACCAGCCCTGCCATTCGGCACCGTCCAACACCGCCCAAACCACCAGAAACCTACACATGGCCGTCCTCATCCCCGTGCATGCTGCTGCACAGTCGCCGTGGCCTGAGAGGCGCAGAGCGCGCTCTCTGCCGCCGCCGTGCCCGTGAGCCATTCCGTCGAGGGCTTGGAGTGTCGCCCAAGTCTGGACAAGTTTAGCTATGGGATGAAGCCAGTGATCCAATCCGCAGCTGCCCCGACCCCTAAACCCCCCGTTCGACCACTGCCTCACCGTAATCACTCGCCGGAGTTATCCCGTCTCGGCAACCGCCTCGGACCGGCTATAAAAGGAGCCCTCGAGCTCGTTCTCGACCCAGCATCACCCCTCCACCTCACCAGAGCCGCGCCCAGCCAACAGGAGGACCTCGGGGAGGCCTTCTTCCCCGACTCTGGCCGCCCCGATCCGCTTCGGGCTCCGGCCAGATTAGCTCGAGTGCGTGCACCGCTGCCTCTCAAACTGTACCAGTGACATCCTAGTGCACCCACTCCACTAATCCGCGCCCCAATTTGAAGCAGCTCCCTTCGGAGAGAACCAACCTCGCCCGAACCACCGTCCGCCCGAGTGAAGGCCGTCGTCGACGTGGTGCTCGCCGACGACCAAGTCCACCACCCACCAACGCGGAATTGCCCCGTGAGTACACCCGTACCCGTGCCCTCCTCTGGATCGCTGTTGATCGTCGCCGGCGACCACCGCGAGCCTCGGGCGCCGGCGTACTCTGTTTTAGTTTTCAAACCTGACGGGTGGGAGCCCCTCGTCAGCCTCTCTTCTTCTATTTGAAATGTTTTCTGAAAATGCCTTCGGGCAAAAATACGTTTTCCTTTGGGGTTGGCGTATTGCTAACCGAAACGTTTTCTGTTTTTATAAACTAACCCATGGAAACTTTCTGTTTCATTAGAGATGAGTCCTTGGGCTAAAACCTTTATAACTTTTTAACAGGAGATGATTTTGAATTGATTCTTTTTCTGTCATCTTTACTTTTCTGTCTAGTTTTTATCACATTTATTTGAAAAAAATTTGGAACAACTTTTATACACACACGGTATTTACGTTAGTATGCGATTTCTTTATAACATAGATACCGGAGGAGGTGACGGAACCGCGAACTTCGCCGAGCTAGACTCCGACTACTCCGAACCAGGCAAGCATGTTTGAACCTTTGATATGATGAGTGTTTTGCATGTTTGCTCAAGTAGTTTTTCTCATGGCATGTTTATATAAGCATGAGTGAATGTTATGTTGCATGCAAGGCAAGCTACAGGTGAGCTTCGAAGTATGATATGTTCATATGATGACAAGATAACCTGATCATGAGGTGGCATGATAGGTTGTAAGCTGGTATTGCTGAAGCATGCCAGTCTTACGTCAACCGTGTAACTCCAGTGTTAACATGGATCGAGTCTCGAACCCGTTAGTTTCCCCTTCGTGCTGCCACATGTTTTCTGCAAAGAGTGCGGTTTAGTAAGTTGCAAACCTCTTTCCTCGTACACACTAAATAGAGGGATCGCAATGAGGGTTCCATGGCCCTGGATTAAAGCCCGTCATCCGGTCAGGGGGCATGGGTGTTTCCGGTTGGGACCGAGAGGGGGGCACCCCTTAGAGCATGCGATATAAATTTGATCCCATGGTGTTCGAGGTTGTGACCTCCCCTTCTTAAAGTTTTTCTTGAACGTTGCCTAGGGTGATTCCTGGTAGCGGAATGTGGAATGGGTGTGTACTGGTTAGATGTGTTTCTTCTGAAATACCGTAAACGGAACTAGTCCTTGTGACTACTGAAATCCGTTGGCTGTGGTTAAAGAGTACAAACTCTATAGAGTCAAACCATTCTAGTATCCATGTCCATGACCAGGGACTTGGACATCATCTCAGTGTCAGTGTCAGCCTCAGTGTCGATCACAGTGTCAACCCCAGTGACAGTCTCCGGAGAATAAGCATGAAACTGAGAGTGGTAAACTCGGCTGAATTTTATTCCTGTGAATGGACTAACCAATTTATTATTATGTGCTAAGTATTTCCTTGTCATGATTTAAATTCATGAACTACTTGAATTCGAATGATAAACTATAAGCCCTTTATGTGATATCGCTCATAAGTCCGACTGTGGCATTCTTGTTATTTACTTTCGATATAAGCCCTTTATGTGATGTCACTCAGACGTCCGACTGTGGCGTGCTTGTTATTTACTTTCGATATAAGCCCTTTATGTGATGTCGCTCAGACGTCCGACTGTGGCACCCTTGTTATTTACTTTCATTATAAGCCCTTTTTGAGATGTCGCTTAGACGTTCGACTATGGCACGTTCTGACATTTACTTTTCAATATAAGCCCTTTATGTGGTGTCGCCCTGACGCCCGACTGCGGCAGGTTAATTTATTTGTTTACCTTTCGAGGCGTCGCTTCAGACACCCGATCGGTCTTCAGTTATTTTATTGGGATTTCGGGAGGACTACCGCCTGACTTCCTTTTATTTATCATGCAGTGCAAATTTATTATCAGAACGTGCATTACTAATCTGCTCATGTGCATCATGTTTGCATTTGTTATATCTTATGTCCAAACTGTCTTGCGAGTACATTCAAAGTACTCACCTGGCTTGTTGATTTGGCCAGATGTTGACGAAGGTGATCTTATGGATGAAGAGTTCGATAGCGAGTCCGACGCCTAGAGGAGTCCTAGTCAGTCACGTGCGATCCTGGAGTTGATCACTTGTATTATATACACTTCCGCTACCCAAATAAATTCATCGAGCCCCACCCCGGCGCTCGGTGAGCTGTAAGATATTGGAGTCACGACACCCACTACACTATGACATATCCACCACCACCTTTATTACGAGCCAGTAGTTATGCCACCATACCCTTGTGTCATATCCGCCTTTATGTATAATATCGGCATGCTTGTAATAAATTGTTGAGCAGCCTCAGCTCGACCTTGTATAATATTTAGTACTGTTGGATTTCTGTATCAAGGATTTGTCTACCGGTAAGAAGGATTCTTCTGTACTGGTCAACACAAGGGTCAGCTTTTCAATAAATGTTTTATTGGAAAACCAGTCCTGACAGATGGCAAGGTGAACAAAGGTATATGTGATATACATGTTATTGATGTATACCTTACTAATTCTCGTAGTAGCACCTGGGTATTTGATACTGATTCTGTTGCTAATATTTGCAACTTGAAATAGGGACTATGGATTAAGCGAAAATTGGCTAAGGACGAGGTGACGATGCGCGTGGGAAATGGTTCCAAAGTCGATGTGATCGCGGTCGGCACGCTACCTCTACATCTACCTTCGGGATTAGTTTTACACCTGAATAATTCTTATTTGGTGCCAGCGTTGAGCATGAACATTATATCTATATCTTGTTTGATGCGAGACGGTTATTCATTTAAATCAGAGAATAATGGTTGTTCTATTTATATGAGTAATATCTTTTATGGTCATGTACCCTTAAAGAGTGGTCTATTTATATTGAATCTCGATAGTAGTGATACACATATTCATATACTGAAGCCAAAAGATGCAGAGTTGATAATGATAGTGCAACTTATTTGTGGCACTGCCGTTTAGGTCATATTGGTGTAAAGCGCATGAAGAAACTCCATACTGATGGACTTTTGCAATCACTTGATTATGAATCACTTGGTACTTGCGAACCATGCCTCGTGGGCAAGATGACTAAAATGCCGTTCTCCGGAACAATGGAGCGAGCAACAGATTTATTGGAAATCATACATACCGATGTATGTGGTCCGATGAATATTGAGGCTCGCGGCGGGTATCGTTATTTTCTCACCTTCACAGATGATTTGAGCAGATATGGGTATATCTACTTGATGAAGCATAAGTCTGAAACATTTGAAAAGTTTAAAGAATTTCAGAGTGAAGTGGAAAATCATCGTAACAAGAAAATAAAGTTTCTACGATCTGATCGTGGAGGAGAATATTTGAGTTACGTGTTTGGTCTTCATTTGAAACAATGCGGAATAGTTTCGCAACTCACGCCACCTAGAACACCACAGCGTAATGGTGTGTCCGAACGTCGTAATCGTACTTTACTAGATATGGTGCGATCTATGATGTCTCTTACTGATTTACCGTTATCGCTTTGGGGTTATGCTTTAGAGACGGCTGCATTCACATTAAATAGGGCACCATCTAACTCCGTTGAAATGACGCCTTATGAACTGTGGTTTGGCAAGAAACCAAAGTTGTCGTTTCTTAAAGTTTGGGGCTGCGATGCTTATGTGAAAAAGCTTCAACCTGATAAGCTCGAACCTAAATCGGAGAAATGTGTCTTCATAGGATACCCAAAGGAGATAGTTGGGTACACCTTCTATCACAGATCCGAAGGCAAGACTTTCGTTGCTAAGAATAGATCCTTTCTAGAGAAGGAGTTTCTCTCGAAAGAAGTGAGTGGGAGGAAAGTAGAACTTGATGAGGTAACTGTACCTGCTCCCTTATTGGGAAGTAGTTCATCACAGAAAACTATTCCTGTGACTCCTACACCAATTAGTGAGGAAGCTAATGATTATGATCATATAAGTTCAGATCAAGTTACTACTGAACCTCGTAGGTCAACTAGAGTAAGTTCCGCACCAGAGTGGTACGGTAATCCTGTTCTGGAGGTCATGTTACTTGACCATGACGAACCTACGAACTATGAGGAAGCGTTGATGAGCCCAGATTCCGCGAAATGTCTTGAGGCCATGAAATCTGAGATGGGATCCATGTATGAGAACAAAGTGTGGACTTTGGTTGACTTGCCCGATGATCGACAAGCCATCGAGAATAAATGGATCTTCAAGAAGAAGACTGACGCTGACAGTAATGTTACTGTCTACAAAGCTCGACTTGTTGCGAAAGGTTTTCGACAAGTTCAAGGAGTTGACTACGATGAGACTTTCTCACCCGTAGCGATGCTTAAGTCCGTCCAAATCATGTTAGCAATTGCCGCATTTTATGATTATGAAATTTGGCAAATGGATGTAAAGACTGCATTCCTGAATGGATTTCTGGAAGAAGAGTTGTATATGATGCAACCTGAAGGTTTTATTGATCCAAAGGGTGCTAACAAAGTGTGCAAGCTCCAGCGATCCATCTATGGACTGGTGCAAGCATCTCGGAGTTGGAATAAACGTTTTGATAGTGTGATCAAAGCATATGGTTTTATACAGACTTTTGGAGAAGCCTGTATCTACAAGAAAGTGAGTGGGATCTTTGTAGCATTTCTAATATTATATGTGGATGACATATTATTGATTGGAAATGATATAGAATTTCTGGATAGCATAAAAGGATACATGAATAAGAGTTTTTCAATGAAAGACCTCGGTGAAGCTGCTTATATATTGGGCATCAAGATCTATAAAGATAGATCAAGACGCTTAATTGGACTTTCACAAAGCACATACCTTGATAAAGTTTTGAAGAAGTTCAAAATGGATCAAGCAAAGAAAGGGTTCTTGCGTGTATTACAAGGTGTGAAGTTGAGTCAGACACAATGCCCGACCACTTCAGAAGATAGAGAGAAAATGAAAGGTGTTCCCTATGCTTCAGCCATAGGCTCTATCATGTATGCAATGCTGTGTACCGGACCTAATGTGTGCCTTGCTATTAGTTTAGCAGGGAGGTACCAAAGTAATCCAGGAGTTGATCACTGGACAACGGTCAAGAACATCCTGAAATACCTGAAAAGGACAAAAGATATGTTTCTCGTTTATGGAGGTGACAAAGAGCTTGTTGTAAATGGTTACGTCGATGCAAGTTTTGACACTGATCCGGATGACTCTAAGTCACAAACCGGATACATATTTATATTGAACGGTGGAGCTGTCAGTTGGTGCAGTTCTAAGCAAAGCGTCGTGGCAAGATCTACGTGTGAAGCGGAGTACATAACTGCTTCAGAAGTAGCAAATGAAGGAGTCTGGATGAAGGAGTTCATATCCGATCTAGGTGTCATACCTAGTGCATCAGGTCCAATGAAAAATCTTTTGTGACAATACTGGTGCAATTGCCTTGGCAAAGGAGTCTAGATTTCACAAGAGAACCAACCACATCAAAAGACGCTTCAATTCCATCCACGATCAAGTCAAGGAGGGAGACATAGAGATTTGCAAGGTACATTGATAACCCACAAGTATAGGGGATCAATTGTAGCCTCTTTCGATAAGTAAGAGTGTCGAACCCAACGAGGAGCTAAAGGTAGAACAAATATTCCCTCAAGTTGTATCGACCACCGATACAACTCTACGCACGTTGAACATTTGCTTTACCTAGAACAAGTATGAAACTAGAAGTACTTTGTAGGTGTTGTTGGATAGGTTTGCAAGATAATAAAGAGCACGTAAATAAAAACTAGGGGCTGTTTAGATAAAGACACAATAAAGTAAATATAGCGAGTGTGGAAAAGTGGTGGTAGGGGTTGCTGTTGGAGATATGCCCTAGAGGCAATCATGTATGATGATATTTCGTATGTGTTTATGAATAAAGATAGTCCTTGGACATTATCAATGATGTGTATCAGCAAGTATGTGACTTGTTTGTGAGACTATGCATTGTATGATAACTGTCCTAAAAGGTCCCTAGTCGAAAGGGCTGTGGGGACGCGCAGCCAACTAGACTAGCATATGACACGGTTGATGGCTTGGTCTCACTAGCCATGAAGCATTGGATGCTAACCGGATAATATGGGCTTGGAAAGGTCTGGTCGGATTCGATATAGTCGGATCCGAGTTGAGATAAGGTCCGAGTCGGACAGACACAACTATGAGACGCAGCGATATGTCATCTGTGAGACTCTAGTATAACATACGTTCTATGTCCTAAAACCTGAGCTGGCACATGTACTCGGGATGGTGACAGACTTGCTTTGGGCTGACCAAACGCTACTCCGTGACTGGGTAGTTACAAAGGTAGGTTTCAGGCTTGTCCAAACCCATGCTGCGAGACATGGTTGAGCAAGATGGGATTTTCCCCTCCGACCAGGAGAGATATACTCTGGGCCCCTCGTGTGATCCGACCAGGATAAGCATGGCCATGCGACAAGGATTATGAGATGATCTAGATAGTGGTTGACATCACTGGAACGAGAAAGAGGTCGGGCTAGCACAAGGATGACAGACTCGCCTTGAGCTCAAAAACATATATCGTGTGGTAAAAGGAATGGATGTGTGACGTACAGGTTCGCCTAACCAGCTTCATAGTCTGCTTGGTGTTCCGCATGCCTTGCTAGAGGCCGCTACCAACTGTGCGGTTCGGAGGTGATCCGAACTGCGACCAAGCCGTCTTGAACCTAAGGGGTCGCGCACTTAAGGGAAGGAACATACGAGGTCCGATCCGGGGACATTGGTCGGATGTGATCCGAGTTGTATCCGGATTGTGGCCGAGTAGACTTATGGGCTTTAGGGTCCGTGCGAGGGCAAGTGTTGAGCCTGCGACGGACGCCTATATAAAGTGGAGGTGCCGCACACTCATTAGATTGATCGCTTCGGCACTGTCACTAGGGTTTGCATGTGTTGCGAATAGACACCTCCACTCGCCGCCAGTTGTGTGATCGGACCTAGCAGTCCGCCGAACGACGTTCCTCCTGCACGCGCGGATACCATTAGAGGCGGTGCACCTATGCCGCTCTGGCGAACTTGTACGTGGGATCGAACGATCGGCTGTTCGAGGGAGATCGGACGAGGAGGATTAGAACCCAACAGTTGCGAAATTGTCCCTAAGCAATTGACTACTTTACTAGACCGATAGCAAGTTTTATGTGGGAGAGGCCACTGCTAGCATGTCATCCCTGACTTGGAATTCTATGCACTTATGATTGGAACTATTAGCAAGCATCCACAACTACTAATGTTCATTAAGGTAAACCCAACCCTAGCATTAAGATATATTGGTCCCCCTTCAATCCTGTATGCATCAATTTCTATGCTAGGTAGAAGCTTCTATCACTCTTGGCCTCCAATACATAGTCCTATCAACATACAACTAACCCTACACTACAAAAAAATACACTTCCGTGATGATACATGTTTGTCACAGTAGGTCGCATTTTTTGTCATGCATGTACATCCATGACAAATTTATGACAGAATTAAGATAGTCATACCTGTGCTGTCATAGAAGTGTTCCATGACATTACCAAAATTATCATCACGGAAGTGTCCACTTCCATGACGATAAATCGCGCGCCACAGAAGTGCTTTCGTCAAGGGTGACCGACACATGGCATCCACCGTAACAGAATGCCGTTAAGCTATCGGGTCGGGTTTTGGATCCGATAACCCGTTAACAGCCCCGACCAATGGGGATTTTCCACGTGTAAAATCATCATTGGCTGGAGGAAACACGTGTCGGCTCATCGTTGGGACAAATGTCATCCACTCATTGGACAGAAGGCGCCTATGATACATCGACACGTGGCATGGCCCAATAGAGGCCCATTCCTGTGAAGAGGCCGGCCCGTTTGACTTGGTCAAAAGGTGGCGGGCCGGCCCATGGAAAGCCTGCTAACGGCATGTTCGCATATAGCCCATTTACAACCCGCTAACCCAAGGCCCGTTACGCCCTATCCGAATTAGGCCCAGTAGCGTCATCTGGGCCATCCAATATGATTCCAGTCCGCTTTCACTTCTGGCCCATGTATGGCCCATGACGTCTTTCGGCCCATATAAGGCCCTATGTAACTCTTGGTATATTAACGACCCATGGTGAAACTGGCCCGTAATGAACAGTGTATCACTTTACACCCATTAACGACCCATGGTGAAACTGGCCCGTAATGAACAGTGTATCACTTTATACCCATTAATGGCCCGTTAATCCGTTGGGCCGTTTCCAGCCCATGTTATCTTTCGGCCTTCTCAGATCCCGTTTAATCTTGGGCTCATTTCCAGCATTCGTTTACTTACGGCCCGTTACTGTCATTTTCTGCTTGTGGGCCAAATTCAGCTCGTGGTTACAGTCGGCCCGTTTGTGGTTTGTTAATACGTTGGGCCGTTTTCATAGCGTCATCAAATACGGCCTATTAACGATGGCCCGTTATGGTCGGGCCATGAACGGACGATTCCAACTCTAGCCTGTTTACGGCCATAATGCGGTCTGTTTGGCCCATGTTTGGCCAATCGATCATACGGCCCGTATAAGGCCCATTGATGATACGGCCCGCAGAAGGCCCATCGTTTCTACGGCCCGTAGAAGGCCCATTATTTCTATGGCCCGTAGAAGGCCCACTGTTTCTACGGCCAGTAGGAGGCCCAATGTCACTACAGTAAATTTTAGCCCATGGTTGTTGTGGCCTAGTTTTAAAAAATAGGTTATTGCAGCCACTAGCTAACCGCGGAAAAAGAACTGCAATGACTACAAGCAAACAAATAAACAAGACAACAAGGAAATAAATAAGCAAGCAACTAACGCTAGGCTATCACGGCTATTACACATATTACATCCACTGGGCATCAAAGTTCGCCACCAGTGCAAATATAGGGAACAAAGCAGCATATCATATACACTGGTTCTCAAAGTTGGCGACCAGCGCAAATAAACGCCGCAACAAAACAAATCCAGAAGTGAAACCACTTTAGAAGATCTCAAGAAACAATATCCTGGGTACCCATAATGCTGGCAAGATGCATAGCAAGCTTATTAACTTTCTCTTGTTTGGCGCTTAAATCCTCCAGCGCTTGCTGTTGCACCAGAAAATATGCATCTGAATTCTGCAGGGACTTCCTCGGTCCTTCAGCTTCCTGTTGCAGCACATCTGATCGATGTCTTTCAACTTGAAGTTGAGACTCAAGAAGACGAACTGATTCAGGCAGCGAGTTCGAAGAGCTTGTGCCAGCAGTAGTGGCTAGTAACTCGAACACTACATCAAGACAGGACTTTTGGGTTCCCTCACTGTCATCAAGATAGTTTTTATCAGCTTTCTTGGAGACCAACATGGATGTCTCACTATCTTGAACCTTATCTGCATTACTTCCTTTACCATTAGATAACGCGGTACTGTTCTCCAATATTTTGTCCGCATTCTAAAAGAGAAACAAGCAGACACATCACATGTTTACCATGTTGTATATGAAACTGATTTTGGAAAATGGGTTTAGTAGTAAAGTGGACAGGATAACAACATGAAACAAACATATATATATATATATATATATATATATATATATATATATATATATATGTACCATGGTCACTTTATGGTCTATATCATTCTAGTTTTTTTTCCCAAATCAAGATAGAGACACATTTCAAATAATATTTATTCAAGACAAAGCAGAATAGACAGAATATAAGTGTGGGTAACTATAGAGCAATAACAACACTTGTAATATGCATGACATGAGAACATAACTGTTTATTCAATTGAAACTGAAATCAACATAGAGCAGGTTACAATAGCAAACCAGTTAAAGAAACAGGTTTAAAACATGCCTGTTGGGCCATTGGAGTTTCAATTCCATCCTTCAAATTTAAAAATAGTTGGTATGAGTAAATACAGTAATGCAAGAGCAAAGGAGTATGAACCATAGCTACAGAACCTGACCTGAGAACAAATCTTCTTCTCCTTTAAGCGTTGAGTTGGGATTCAGAGTGGTGGTCCTCGTGCTTTGGGCACTGCAGTTCCCTTACTAACTGCTCATGTTTGGGTGCTCTGTGGTGGAGACGGTGCTGTGTCAACTGGAACTGGGTTACTATCTGCCGGGGTTGGGGTTAGAAGGGGTGTAGCTAGTTCTCTGTCCAATTGGGTAGGGGTACAATCTGCGGGAGTCTGGGTTATGTGTGGTGGATCTGGTCCTTGGGCAAGTATAACCGTGGTTCTATCTGCATCGACTGGTAGCACTATCTTTTCTGAAGACCGTGTTGTTACTCCCTTAGATATTGCCATCACGCTCTCCAATTCAAATGGTTGATAAACAAGAAAAGTAATTGAAAGTATAGACATTGTATGATAGACAGGTGCAATGGATAGTGGGGAATAAAAGAGGGCATGAAATAATTCATATTTATGTTGTCTAACCAAACAGGATAGCATGACACAATTTCACATATATGATGGCTAACTAAACAGGATAGCATGACACAATTTCACATTATGATGGCTAACTAAAAAAGATGGAAAGACATAGTTCAAAATATGAGACTATGTAAACAGGATGACATGACATAACTATATAATGTGTTTATTAAATAGGTTGGCATGCCATAATTCACATACATTCACGGATAGAATGCCATAATTCAAAATATGATGACTGTAAACACTAAACAGGATGAGATGATATAACTATATGATGTCTTTATTAAATGGGTTGCCATGCCATAATTCAGATAGATGATGTGTATGTACTATGTAAACATGATGGCATGATATAATTCAAATATATGATTTATATAGTAAGCAAGTAAGCAGATGTGAATCCATATATGATGTAAAAACTAAGCAATGCAAGACAACATGCTTGACATGGGTAATATAACCCTGCCAAGTTTGAGCATAGACCTCAGGGGGGAAATAGGACTGGTCATCAGTCTCTGAATCCTCCTTTGAGGAGCTCTCTGTAACTAGCAAGATGTCTGCTTCAGCAGGTAGCATAGTCTGCTCTGAATACCTTGTTTTCACTCCAGATACTTCCATCACCGCTTCAAATGGCTGATGCACAGGAAGAGTAGTTGAATATACAAACGTTGTCAACAAACGGAACACGTAATACAAAAAAATGATAGCATGATATAATTCACATACATGATGATTGGCTAAACAGCATGGCATTGCATAATTCACATACATAATGCCTTTGCAACAAGATAGCATTGTATAATTCACATATATAATGTCTTGCAACAAGATGGCAATGCATAATTCACATATATGGTAATTAGACACTGAACAGGTGGCATTCGCACAAAGCATGTCTAAACTAATCAAATGTCATAGCAATGCGAGACACCATACACACGATATGAGCAACATAACCCTGCCAAGTTAGAGCATACACCTCGGGGGGGGGGGGAATAGGACTGGTCATCTGTCTCTGAATCCTCCTCTGAGGAGCTATCCATAACCAGCGACATATGCGCTTTGTGAGTGAAGACCTTGTTTTCACTCCAGAATTTGCCATCACCGTGTCAAATGGCTGATGCACACGAAGAGCAGTTGAATGTACTAACATTGTTGAAAAATGTAATATGTAATAAAGAAAAAGGATGGCCTGATATAATTTACATATAAGATGACTGGCTAAGCAGGATGGCATTGCAAAATTCACATATATGATGCCTGGCTAAACAAGATGGCGTTGCATAATTCACATAAACGATGAATAAACTAAACAGATTGCATTCGCACAAAGGATGTCTAAACTAAGCAGATGACATATTTGATGTATAAAGTAAACAATGCAAGACACCATATGCATGATATAACCAACATCAGCATGCCAAGTTAGAGCGAAGACCTCAGGGGGTAAATAGGAGTTGTCTTCTCCTTCTGAATCCCCCTCAGAACAGATATATTCCTCTCGATTACAATCCGAAATGCGTGGAGGGGGGCTGCCTTTGCGCCTACCATGGAGCGACGTCTGCAAGAAATTTTATTGCCATGCAAGGCTCGTCTCTTTTGCTCTACATGTTCAGTTCCATTGTTTACAATAACTGTCATGCATAGGAATAAAACATAGTGAGATTATGTAAGGAGTGCATGCAGAAATCCAGAGTGATGGTAGCAACCTGTGGATAGACCCAAAACCAATAATAGCAGGCATATAATGGCTTCAGTTAAAAAAATACAAATAATGGCTTCTTTACTGTTTGTTTCCCACCCAACATGAAACTCATAGTTGACACCGGAGATTAACCAGATAGTAGATAGATACTATTGATAGCGGCCCCGATATGTACCCCACAACCATTTAAACACTCAAGTTTGACCATTAGTTTGGAGCTGACTCAGAGTCTAATTGGTGAACAGGACGATAAAGTAGCATGTAATATTAAGCGATGCATAACGTAAGCAGACACGAAAGAGTGCGACCTCTCTTGCGGACCCGTGTAGTCCTCGAGGTCATCTGCTCGGTTGATGATGGTAATGCAGTTTTCATGGCTGCCAGCGGCGGGGAAGAATATCTGAGGTGGCGAAAGACAGTCTGGAGGCCGGATCCCTACTGTGTTGGACCCTTCTGTCATTGGAGCAGCTGAGTTGGGGTGGACGGCGGTGCAGCAGGAGCGGGACAAACCACGCATGGTTTTCTTTGACAACTATCTGTAAGAGAAGTAATTCTGTAAGGGCTCGTTTGAATTGGAGGATTCCAACAATGCAGGGATAGGAAATAGACAGGAATAGGATAGGAATGCACATGCAAAACAGAGAATTTAAAAACACAGGATTTCTGCCAATCTGGGTGTTTGATTCACAACAATTAGAAGTTCACGGGATGCAAAGAAGCATGATGAGATTAAGTCAAACCACAAGAAAATGTACGGTTATAATGCTATTATGCTACTATCTCTTAGTCTTGTGCTTCATGAATAGGAATTTGAAAAGGAGGACAAGTGAAAATTAAAATTCCTACGTTTTTTGTTTCAAGGAGACACTAAAGGAACAAATCCGTCTGCTCAGTGGACAATATATATATAACATGTAGAGTAAAAAAGAGATGCAACAAGTGTACAACCTCTTTGTCGAAGCCATGTCGATCTCAGCGTGATTGGGTTGGCCGGTGAGGATGCTCCGGTTGACTTTGCTGTCAGAGGAGGGGAAGAAGATCTTAGGCGCCTGGAGATGGAGCCCGAGGTACTGCTCTGCTGTGATGGAGGGTTTCGTCGTTGGAGCAGCTCCGGTGAGCTGTACGACGCCGAGGCTGAAGCAGGACAAGAGAGACAATGAACAACGTTAACCTGAGTGGAATTCTAATAGCATCTCCAATACATGACGTAAAATACATAACCACAAAGTGCTAGATGTAAAATACATCAGCCGCTCATCTCTGAACTTAACTGTCGAAACTGAATTTTGCTGTCGAAACTGAATTTTGCTGTCAAAACTGAACGCACTAGCAAGGTGAGGCTACACGTCGGTCTACTGACTTTTTCATCTTTGGTCAGTCGATTTTGCAGCCGTTGGATACGAAATCAAGGGCATGTGGTTCATCTTCAACCTCCACCCCCCTGAGCCGTCAGCCACCACCGTCCAAACAGCAGCCCCCCACCGCCCGCGGTCCGCGGTGCGCCTCCCCGCCTGCCCCGAAGACACTCCCCACCGCCGGTCCGCCGCCGCCCCGGCCATCCCTCTAGCCCCTCCCCCACTACTAGGAAAAGGGTTATAGATAATATGGACACTAATGGCGTACCATGTGCGCCACTAGTGTCCAAATACTAATGGCGCACCACATCCATGATGCGCCACTAGTAAAAAATATATTTTATTTTTTTCAAAAATACTAATGGCGCATCAAGGGATAGTGCACCATTACTAGTTTTAACTAGTAATGGCACACCAGTAAGATATGCGCCATTGCTATCTATACGTATGGCGCACCCCTACCAGTGCGCCATTGCTATCACCCCTTATCCCCTCCCTCTAGTCACGTTCTCTCCCCTCCCCTTCCTCCTGACACACCCACCCACCTCCCTCGACTTCGATCTAGATCGGGAAGCCCCGGCCGCCCGCCTCTTCCTCTCGCTCCCGACCACGGCGAGCCACCTTCCACGATGAGCAATCCGAGGAGCTCCGCCTCCCTCTTCTTCTCCCCCACCCCAACTGGCGACAGAGGCAAGGTGAAAATTCCCCACCAACCGGAGCACTTGCGTGCCGATGGAGGTCTCAGCCAGGCTCCGCCCGCCGTCTCCCGCCTCGACGGCGCCGCCCCGCCGCGGCGAAGGGTCCCTGCAGCGGCTGCTCCCTTCGGCCCAGCCAGCCTCCCGAGCGGTCTCCGCCAAGGTGCTTCCCAGTGCGGAGCCTCACCACTCTCCAGCCGCCGTGCCCCTATCTCCCCACTCCTCGCAATGGCGTCCGCGCCTCCCCAGCCTACCGCGCCCGCCCCCGCCCCCGCGAGCAGCGGCGACGCGTTCCTCCTAGGCTTCGTCGGCGCGGGGAACCTGGCCGAGAGCATCACGCGGGGCGTCACGACGTCGGGCGTCCTCCCGGCCTCCGCCGTCCGCACCGCGCCCCACCGCCGCCCCGAGTGCGGCGCCGCCTTTGCCTCCCTCGGCGCCACCATCCTCGCATCCAACGCCCAGGTCGGTCCGCCGGCCTCCTGCTCATCCCCACATCTGATTCACCCCGCCTTCCCTCACTTCGCTCGAAGCAGCCAAGCATCTCTGTCTCTGTCACGTGTTCATGCTTGACAGCCACTCCGTATTTCATGTGATGTTTTTTCCTTCTCGTCGTAGGTTGTCGACGACAGGGATGTGATCGTCATCTCCGTCAAGCCATAGATTGGTAAGTGTACAAACTCGTATCATTATCCCCTCAAGGCAATCAATCACTGATGTGTTTCTTCTCCAGATAGTATTTTCTTAGTCCCTGAAAGCAATCGCTGACGCCTCAGATTTAACGATTTGGGCTTTTGTTTTGCACGCTTATGAGATTATCCACATATGAAATTGCAGTGAAGCAGGTTCTGGTTGAGCTCAAGCCCTTGTTGTCTGAAGAAAAGCTTCTGATCTCCATTGCCGCTGGCATCAAAATGAAAGATTTGTAGGTCAGTCAGTGTGCATTCACGGTCTATTCCCTTTAATGATAGAATCTTATGCACATATGCAGTACTATGAAATATCGGAGATATTCTGGTAAGATTGATAAGTAGGTTGTAGCATTGAAAACATGACAATGCCGGTAGTATTATCAATGGTTCAGTCAGCGCCTCAACAGCGTCTGCACTACTTCGGATATTATTTTTCAGTAGCTTTTTTTTGCACCTTTTTCTTTCAGTTCTTAGTGCTGCTGCCCCATGAACACATTTTTTAATTTGACTGTACATTCAAATGAAGCCTTTGTTAAGTATACACTCCAAAATTCAGTTAATAGTAGCCTAACTGAATTTTCTGTTTCTGAATTTATAAACTCACTTTATATTCAGTTTATAAATTAATAGCAGCTTCAAAATTAAGTATCATTTGCATGGATCAACTGTTATTTTATTTTGTGGAGGATAAAGTTCAGATCATGGATAATGGCATTACAAGTTAACTTGGCACAATTACACATGTCCTGAACCTCGTAGAATCTGACACTAGCAAGTCTTCATTGGCATGCAAGTACTACTTTTACATTGTCATGACAGGAACAATTAATTTGACATGTATCATTGGTACTGCTAAAACATTTCGTTCATGTTTCAACAAATTTGGTGAAGACCACTTCATATGTATTTTGCATATATGAATTATCTCCTGTTGCTTTCTAAGATGTTAGTTCTTTCAGTTCTAGCCCTCCTATCTTTAATTCCTGGCTGCTGGACTACCTGCAGGACAACGAGTTCATCTTCGGCAGCTATCGCTGTGAGCAGTCCGTCCACGACGCGCTCCGCAGCGTCTTCGCCGGGCACAACGAGATCCTCAACATATGGAAGTAAGTCACCGGCCATCTGTTTCCTGATGAATTTTCTTTCTAGCTCAATGTGATCGGATCTGACTAGTACGTTCAGATTTACTCTTGTTTTCTTTTCAAATAGTACTAGTAGTCTATATTCCAGCTGTGCGACTACCTGTAGCCACTTGAACCGATGAGAATTCTTCAAGCCTACCTATAGCCACTTGAACAAATGTCTATCTCAGATCTGCTCATCTAAAAAATCCAAGTGGAGTAGTATACTAGTAGTATAGTATAATAATATTATCAAAAGGTAAATGCCCTGATTATTTAGCTCTGTCAGATAAATACTAGTCGAAAGTGGGCTCCTATCAAAATTCATTTCCATTATAATCTTACTCATACAATATTCACACCATGTAATTCTGGAAATATATGCTCATATCTAGTTTTGCATAGAAAATGACAGTATTGACATGTTATAAATAGTTTGTTTGTGTTTCTGTTTATTTTGTTACATTTTGCAGGGATAAAGTGAAGAAAAAGAAGAAAAGATTACTAGAAGATTAGTTTTAGGATTTTCTTTTATTTTTGCAATTTTCCTTTTATTGGAAACTTGTAAAGACATTGTAATATTCTTACTATAATAAAAATTATGATTCTATTTCATTTTTTGTTTTTAAATTATTTTTCCTTATAAGTTGTTTTCTGTAAATTTAGATTTTTTTTTGTTTTCCAAATACATTACTAGTGGCGCATTTAAGCCCTTATTAGTGGCGCACCTTCCTTTATTAGTAGTGGCGCACCTGTGGTGCGCCATTTGTATATAATACTAGTGGCGTGGTACTAGTGGCGCACCAGTAGTGCGCCATTAGTAGGCAAAACTGGTGCGCCACTAGTAGCCCTTTTCCTGGTAGTGCCCCGTGCCGAGCTTTTTCTCCGGCGATCCCCACGCCATCGTCCCGCCAACGCCCCGCCACCGCCGGCGACCACCGCCCCCATCCTGAACCGTAAGATAGATAGTGGGGTACCTCTCTGGCGAGCCCCCCTCCACACTTCGGCTGGTTCTTCCTTCACCCGGCGAGCCCCCCCCCCCCCCCACCCCCGGAAAATCGACTGACCCAAAAGTAGATTAAGTCGACTGAAGTGTAGCTAAATCAGAGCAGCATCACAAGCAAGAGCAAGAGCGAGAGCAGCAGCGCGAGCAAGAGCAATAGCAAGAGCAGACCAGGTAGGGGACCGAGAGCAAGAGCAGAGCAGCAGCACGAGCGAGAGCTAAAGCAGTAGCAGCTCCTACTGATGTGGACGTCGTTGCCGAGGGAGCGGCGCCGTGGAGGAAGTGGCCAGCGACGCCGCCGTGGATGGAGCCGTGCCTGTCGGCTCGGGACCGAGCGCCGGCAGCACCGTGAGATCGAATCAAGAAGAAAATGCAGCGATTAGTGTACAACCTCTTTGGTGGCACCGATTAGGCCGCAAATTCATCCTAGGAAACGGTGATGATGATTGTCGGTGTCAAAACCGGCGGATCTCGGGTAGGGGGTCCCGAACTGTGCGTCTAGGCGGATGGTAACAGGAGACAAGGGACACGATGTTTGACCCAGGTTCGGGCCCTCTTGATGGAGGTAAACCCTACGTCCTGCTTGATTAATATTGATGATATGGGTAGTACAAGAGTAGATCTACCACGAGATCAAGGAGGCTAAACCCTAGAAGCTAGCCTATGGTATGATTGTTGTTCGTCCTATGGACTAAAACCCTCCGGTTTATATAGGCACCGGAGAGGGCTAGGGTTACACAGAGTCGGTTACAATGGGAAGAGATCTACATATCCGTATTGCCAAGCTTGCCTTCCACTCCAAGGAAAGTCCCTTCCAGACACGGGACGAAGTCTTCAATCTTGTATCTTCATAGTCCTGGAGTCCGGCTGGAGGTATAGTCCGGCTATCCGGACACCCCCTAATCCAGGACTCCCTCAGTAGCCCCCGAACCACGCTTCAATGACGACGAGTCCGGCGCTCAGATTGTCCTCGGCATTGCAAGGCGGGTTCTCTTCCAGATTCCATGTACCTGTTGAATAATATCCTGTTTCTTGTGAATGTAGCGCTCCTTGGCTTCTACGCCCAATAATGGCCGCCTTCCACGTGTCAAACGTATACGAAAAGTCTGGGTGTTTTTACATTCACACCCCTAGCCGCGTAAATGAGCCACCTAATTAAAGGGATGTGGATTTAGATCCAAACCACACCTTCTCCCTTCCGCGAGTATTCATCAGCGCATCCAACAAAGGTCCATTCCACCATGGCCAGCCGTCGCAACTCCACCTCTCGCCCTTCCAGTCCTAAGCCTGGAGACTGGGAGAGATGTTCCATCCCGCATAGCGAGCTAGTGTCGCTCCAGACCAAGGGATTGCTCCCCCCGACCTATATGGTCCCAGTTCGAGCCGGACTTGCCACCTATAATGGAGGAGAGCAAGCGGAGAGCACCCCCCATCCCTCCAAAGGAGAGCGGGTATGCCTTGTCCCATATCTAATAAGAGGACTCGGATTTCCAATTCATCCGTTTCTCCAGGGGCTTCTGGAGTTCTATGGCCTCCAGCTGCACAACCTCACGCCTGACTCCATATTGCATATCGCGGGCTTCGTAGCCCTTTGCGAGTTGTTCTTGGGTGTTGAGGCTCACTTCGCGCTGTGGAAGAGGCTATTCTTCCTGGTGCCCCGCTCTCAGGAGGGGTCAATATATCAAGTGGGCGAAGCCGAAGTGTGGCGCATCGTCGGGACCGGATATTTATCCGGAACCCCAAAGAAGGCGTCCGAGGACTGGCCTTCAGAATGGTTTTATATAGAGGATGTCCCGCTGCCGGATCCTGTTCGGATCGGCCTCCCTGAGTTCAACAGTGCTCCCCTGAAGAAGCGCCTAAGCTGGCTTCCACGGAGCTCTCAGAAAGAAAGTGACAAGGACGTCCTTTACCTAATGGGCCGTATAAGATTGCTAGCTCATTCTGGACTAACCATGATCGGAGTCATGGTCGTATGCATCATGCGGGGGGTGTAACCGCTTCAGTATAGAGGCCACCCCATGTGGGGCTTTAACGGGGAGGATGGCGCCACCCGTCACGGCCGCAAGGGGTCGGACTCGGCTGCCGCTCTGATAAAGATCTTGTCCGCTTTGTACAAGGGAGAAGAGGAGGAATTTCTACACATCAACCCTCAGGGTGGATTTACTATGAACAATCCTCCGAGTTGGGTAAGTGGACAATTTTACTTGCCCATCCGTTTGATATTCCCATCATTAGTTATATAGTCTGATGATTTCAACGCAGGAACTGCGCCAGGATGTAATGGAAATAAACAGCCCTCCCCTGCAGCCCGAGGATCCAGAACGGTCCCTCGATCCGGCCTCCGAAGAGGATCCGGACCCATCCGTGGAGCTGATTGACGGGGTGTTTTTATCAGCTAAGCAGGGACAATGCCCTGGTGGCCAATACGACCGATTACCCAGGGCTACTCCCGGCCTCCCAGGTGACTAAGACCGGAATCCCAGCACCTCGAAAAGGAATCCATCCTTGCGTGCTTTCAGTTTCCTGACAACAACCGCATTTTGCAGGGGGATTCTCAAGGCGGGAGGCCGAGCCCACGGCGACTAGCCAACAAGGGGCAGCGGGGCCCCGTGGGATGAAAAGAAGTGATGTCCGGACTGAGGCACCAGCGCAAAGGTATAGCACGCCCTCTTATTCCCAAGTGTTATTCCTTCAAGGCATATTGACACTTGTGCTCTGTTCAGGACAAAGAGACCTCGCCGGACTATATCCGGAGAGGTTGCCAATTGCGCCTCCAACAGCCAGGCTCCAAAGCCCGGACCGGAAGCAGAGGCGAACATCAGGCGCACACCGGACGCTCCTCCGACAGAGGACGCAGACAGGCTGTCTGCCACCCATTCTGAGGTGGAGAGTGCGATGAATCACAGGCGTCGCCGGACAGTTCTTCGCGACGCCTGTTTCTCCCAAGAGGCGTTGGACGCCTTCAATTCGGGAGATGCATATCTTCGTGCCGCTCAGAATGGTCTAGCCAGAGCCACGGAGCAATATGTAAAAGACATACGGGTGAGAAAATTTTAATGGTTATATATACCAGTAGCCCCCGAGACTTGAAGCAGTGAGAATAATTGATCTAAGGATCATGTAATATGCAGGTTCTTTCAGAGAAGAATACCCAATTGTCCCAGGAGTTAAAAGAGTGCCAAGCCCAACTTGAGGCCGCACTGGCCGCGACAGGGGGGCCCGAGAAGACCCCCTCTGGTAATATATGCTTCAAAAAGATAATTGTGAAGTGCGGCATATGTGCAAATCTGACAAATGAAATTGCAGATGGCGCCGGACTAGATCCGGAAAAGCAACAACTCCTACGCCAGCTAAAGGCTGGCGAGAGCGTGCTGACAAAGGTGAGGCGGGAGAAGAATGATCTTCAGGACGCCAACACCAAGCTGGGTGTTGAACTGAAAGATGTTCGTGCCCAGCTGTTGGACTCCGTTAAGGAGAATCAGTGGCTTCCACGCGGCATATTTAGTAAGTGCTTAAACAAACTTTGAAAAAGGAGTTCGGCGAGGAAGCCGACTAACAGAGTAATGTCTATAGGTATGCTAACAGGTCGTCCTGCAGAGGAGATGCCCGGTTCTACGGGTGACCTTCTTCCCGAGCTCTCGCAACTACACGAGCGAGTTCGGAGGGTGATGCAAGGCATTGCCCAGGCCTTGTGGCCCTCCGTCTCCATGCCCGAAGGCCTTGGAGAGCTTGCAGAGAAGCTTAAGGGAGTGCGGCGGCGCTTCCAATTATGGAAGATATCGGTCTGCCGTCAAGGTGCTAGGGAGGCCTGGGCCATGGTAAAGACGCGATACACAAAGGCTGACCCAAACCACATGGCCGAGGTCGGACCTGTGGGGCCCGATGGGAAGGAGATCCCTGTAAGCTTAGTATACGGCCAAGTAGAATTGGCCGCAAAGTATTCCCAGCAGGACTATAAATTAGACAGCCTGTTAGACGGTATTGAAGAGGAATACAATCAGTCAGAATGACTATGTAATTTTAATTGACATGTGTAATGTCTTCTAGCCGGATTGTAGATCGTTTGTCATGGCCGACCTTTTCGCTTCAACCTTGGGACCCGACGGTCCGGAGTGTCTCCGAATACCCATACGGTTATGTAAGAACCGGGGTATGCGTGGAGACCAGGCGTAGAGGTCATTAGTGCTTGAACAGACAAGTGCCCAACTAGTTATGTTATATTACATGGTTAGTAAGAAACATCTTCCAGGGATAATAGTTCCGTTAGGGGTTCCTTTCCCTGGGAGGCATGCCCTAAAGTGCATGTCCATGCTGCGAAAAGGGACGCAAAAAAATCATCTGGGGGCGCATAAATAATTAAGTGAAAAGATCATCTTTAGTTCACCGACCGAATATTCCCTTAAGAACGCTAGCTTTCGGCTTCACCTAGTCTGAGGTACACATCCGCCTGACCCGGCAATAACAATCGCAGAGGTGCTCCCTTTACCACCTAGCCGAACAATCGGGAACGTAGGGGTAAGCACAGGAGCCAGACAACCCAGCTTGGCCAAAACTTAAGTCATATCGATGCATATAATTGTGAATAAAGGTACATGCGGAAGTGTGACACATGTGTTGGGCATGAAGCCCATATGAATAGGCTTCTATTGAAAGAAGCCCCCAAGTTTAATGAGCGCGGGTAGTGCGTCATTTATTGAGCCTTTAACGGCTATAATAGAAAGTAAGGGGAGAAGGAGAAAAATGTAAGACATAAAGTATATAAAAGTGGACAAAGGAAGGAGATGAACACAGAGTCCGGCGCTAGCCATAGAATCTTCGGAGACGGGCTGTGTTCCATGGGTTCGGCTCGAGTCGGTTATCCGATGCATCTCGCAGGCGGTACGCTCCACCAGTCAGGACTTGGTCAATGATGAAGGGACCTTCCCACTTGGTCTTGAGTTTGTCCTTCTTCTTGTCCGGTAGGCGTAGAACTAATTCGCCAACGTTGTAATTTTTGGCCCGTACTTCTCTGCTTTGATATCTTCGAGCCTGCTGTTGATAGAATGCGGAACGGGCTTTTGCCATGTCGCGCTCCTCCTCCAAGGCGTCCAAACTGTCCTGACGATCGAGCTCGGCTTCTCTTTCTTCGTACATGCACACTCGAGGCGAGTCATGAATTATGTCGCAGGGCAAAACTGCCTCTACGCCGTACACGATGAAGAATGGTGTGTATCCGGTGGTGCGATTCGGCGTGGTCCGCAGCCCCCAGAGTACGGAGTCGAGCTCCTCTACCCAGTGCGTGTTAGATTCCTTAAGGGACCGCACTAATCTGGGTTTGATGCCGCTCATGATAAGACCATTTGCACGTTCGACCTGTCTGTTAGTTTGTTGGTGATAGACGGAAGCATAATCGAGCTTGATGCCCATGTTTTTGCACCAGAGTTTTACCTCATCGGCCGTAAAGTTCATGCCGTTATCAGTGATGATGCTGTGGGGGACGCCATAACGGTGTACGGCCCCAGATATGAAGTCTATCACCAGTCTGGATTCGGCCGTCTTAACAGGCTTGGCTTCTATCCATTTGGTGAACTTATCCACCATGACCAGTAAGTATTTTTTCTTGTGGGTTCCACCTTTAAGGGGTCCCACCATGTCAAGCCCCCAGACCGCAAAGGGCCAAGTTATGGGGATAGTTTGGAGGGCGATGGTGGCATATGGCTTTGGTTTGGAAAAAGCTGGCAACCGACGCATCGTTGGACTAAGTCTTGAGCGTCAGCCTGGGCCATCGGCCAATAAAAGCATGTACGGAAAGCCTTGCTTACAAGGGACCGAGCTGTCGCGTGATGACCACCGAGTCCGGTTTGAATTTCAGCCAGCAAGTTCCGCCCTTCTTCTTCGGAGATGCACCTTTGAAGGACTCCGGTAGTGCTTTTCTTATAAATCTCTCCCTCGTGGACTTTATAGGCTTTAGATCTCCGCACTATGCAGCGTGCCTCGTTTTGGTCCTCTGGGAGTTCCTGCATAGTAAGGTAGGCTAGGAATGGTTCTGTCCACGGGGCGATGACGACCATTATTACGTGGGCTGAAGGTGTGACTTCATTGTCAGGGCCTCCGATTGTGTCAGATTGTTCGACATCGGGCAGTGCGGTTGAGTCCGGCATGTTGTTGCCGGATTCCCCTTACCATACTACGGATGGCTTGAACAGCCTTTCCAAGAAGATGTTGGGGGGGACTGCGTCGCGTTTTGCGCCGATGCGTGCCAGGACATCTGCCGCCTGATTGTTCTCCCAGGCTATATGATGAAATTCGAGCCCTTCGAACCGAGCTGACATTTTTAGGATGGCGTTGCGATAAGCTGCCATTTTTGGATCCTTGGCATCGAAGTCTCCATTTACTTGGGATATTGCAAGGCTCGAATCCCCTCGCACCTCTAGGCGTTGAATGCCCATGGATACTGCCATCCGGAGACCATGTAAAAGGGCCTCATATTCGGCTGCATTGTTGGAGTCTGTGTACATAATCTGGAGTACGTATTGAACTGTGTCTCCCGTGGGGGACGTCAAAACGATGCCAGCCCCTAGACCGGCCAACATTTTAGAGCCGTCGAAATGCATGATCCAGTTTGAATATGTGTCGTACTCTTTAGGGAGTTCGGCCTCCGTCCATTCTGCGACGAAGTCGGCAAAAACTTGCGACTTAATAGCTCGCCGTGGCTTATAAGTTATGTCGAATGGGAGGAGCTCGATGGCCCATTTTGCAATCCGGCCCGTTGCGTCGCGGTTGTTTATAATATCGTTGAGTGGTACTTCGGAGGCTACTGTTATCGAACACTCTTGAAAGTAGTGTTGCAGCTTCCGGGATGCCATGAATACCGCGTATGCAATCTTTTGATAATGCGGGTACCGTGGTTTGCATGGAGTGAGGACATGGACACATAGTAGGCCGGCTTTTGAAGGGGGAATTTGTGTCCGTCCGTTTCTCATTCGATAACGAGCACTGCGCTTACAACCTGATGGGTTGCTGCAATGTACAATAGCATTAGTTCGCCAATGTTTAGCACGGCCAGGACTGGGTTTGTTGCCAATATGGACTTTATTTCGTCGAGTCCGGACGTGGAGGCATCCGTCCACTCGAAGTGTTCGGTGTGCCGAAGGAGGCGGTAGAGAGGTAGTGCCTTTTCTCCCAGGCGGGAGATAAAGCAGCTTAGAGCCGCCACGCATCCTGTTAATTTTTGTATTTGTTTGAGGTCCTTTGGGATATCCAATTGTGACAGAGCTCGGATCTTGGCTGGATTTGCTTCAATTCCTCTACCGGATACAATGAAGCCCAAGAGCTTTCCGGCTGGAACGCCGAAAACGCATTTTTCTGGGTTGAGCTTGATGTCATATGCTCGGAGATTATCAAATGTGAGCCTCAAGTCGTCTACTAAAATTTCGACATGTCTTGTTTTTACGACCACATCATCTACGTATGCCTCCACTGTTTTGCCGATCTGGTTTGCCAGACATGTCTGAATCATGCGCTGATATGTTGCGCCGGCGTTTCTGAGCCCGAAGGGCATTTTATTGAAGCAGAATGGGCCGTATGGTGTGATGATGCTGTTGCGGCTTGGTCTAACTCTGCCATCTTAATTTGATGATAGCCGAAGTATGCGTCGAGGAAACACAATGAATCATATCCTGCGGTAGCGTCGATAATTTGATCGATGCGGGGGAGGGGGTGTAGCGACCCGACCTCAGATGGTCAAGTCTCTGTGCTCCGGTGTCATCCCTGGATCAGTAATGCTGACACCACATAGTACTTCGAAGGATTTATAACAGAGTAGCAATCACACACTTATTACATCGATGTCTCAAAGAGAACTTATTACAATAAATATGGCTTAAGGCCATCTAATAATGATAACAGCGGAAGGCTTGGAAGATAAGTGAGTCCATCAACTCCAACGGCATCACTGAGTACAGAACCACGACCTAAAAGCACCTTACTCGTCGTCCGAAAAGTCTGCAACATGAAAGTTGCAGCCCGAAAATGGGTCAGCACATGGAATATGCAGGCAATGTAACACATAGAGAGTAATGAACAGTAATGAGCTATACTATATGCATGTATGGCTGGTGGAAAGCTCTATGGTTACAGTTTTGTGAAAATCTAATTTTTCCCTACTGCAAAGGAATAGATTTTATTTAACTATCATGGTGGTTGAAACATCGAGAATGGTTGACAGCATTCCGATCCCAATTAAGTGAACAATTAAAACCCAACAATATTACTTAGAAGTAATATGATGAGATTCACATGATATTCAAGTACTAGATACTCAAGACGTCCATAACCGGGGACACGACTAATCATGATTAGTTTGTACACTATGCAGAGGTTTGCGCACTTTTCCCCACAAGACTCGATCGCCTCCGTTTGGTTTCTCGCACTACATGGTGTTTGAGAAACGGATGACCGAGACGTAGTCTTTCAGAAGTGCTAGCACCTTACGTTTGGATAGACCGGTACACCTACTTTCCCCTACATCTGCTAGTCTACCCTATAAGAGTTAAACGAATGGACGTTCGTTAACCGAGAATAACCGGTGATCACGTTCGTTAAGACGAACAGTCCGGCGAGCGCTCGCTAAACAACTAAACCGAAAAAAAACGAAAAACCGATCTACGGTTTCGAAAAAATAAAACGAAACATCGAAAAATAAACCGGAACGGTTTTTAAAAAAAACCGAACCGGGGCGAGGGGGCGGTGCGGCGCGGGGCTTCCTCGACGAGGCGGGGCTCCGGCGGGGCGGCGGCGTGGCGGCGGGGTGCGGCGCTGGCGGCGGCGGCGGGCGAGGCGCGGCGCGGGGCGGCGCTGGCTACTGCTGCTGCGGGCGGCGGCGGCGGCGGCTGGTGTGGGAAGGAGAGGGGGGTGTGGGGGTATATAAAGGGGGGGGAAGACTTGGGGGAGGGGGCAAGAAACGGAGTCCGAGTCAGACTCGGCGACGGCGGCGGCGGCAGGCGCGGCGACGGCGCGGTGCGCGCGCGCGCGAGGGGAGGGCGCGGGCGGCTGGGCCGGATGGCCGGCTGGGCCTTTGGCCCAGGTGGGCGCGACGCATTTTTTTTAAATAATTTCGCGAGCAGAAAAACGAAGAAAAATAAAATCTAACGAGCTCCAAAATTTACGAAGTAAATTTTCCCCGACTCCTAAAAATGAGTCGAACGAAATAAACTTCTACTCGGGGCCTAAATGCAATATTTTTAAAACTCGCATTTTTCCCTAATTCAAATAAAATACAAATAAACTCCGAAAAATCTAAAATTTGATTTATTTATTTAAATCTTCATTTTTCCTAAATTTGGGAAAGTCATATTATTCCTCTCTCATGTTTGATATTGGAAAAATAATTGAAGATAAAATAAATAAAATCAAATGATCCTCTTTTCAAAATTTGAGAAACTCAAATATGAAAATAACGAAATCTCCAACTCTCTCCGACGGTCCTTGAGTTGCGTGAAATTTCTAGGATCGACCAAAATGCAAGAAAATATGATATGCATGATGATCTAATGTTTAACATTCCAAATTGAAAATTTGGGATGTTACAAACCTACCCCCCCTTAAGATGAATCTCGCAGGTGGTGAGGGTGGTCCTTGAGCAAATCTTCTTCTCTCTCCCAGGTGGATTCATCCTCTGAGTGGTGGTTCCACTGAACTTTGCAAAACTTGATAACCTTGCTGCGGGTAACTCTGCTGACATACTCGAGAATCTTGATTGGCTTCTCTTCATATGTTAAGTCATCCTTCAACTGAATCGCTTCAAGCGGCACTGTATCTCTTAGCGGTACCTCCGCCATTTCGGTGTGACATTTCTTTAGCTGAGAAACATGGAATACATCATGAACTCCTGACAGTCCCTCTGGTAATTCCAACTTATAAGCGACTTATCCCATACATTGCAAGATCTTATACGGTCCAACGAAACGCGGTGCTAACTTTCCTTTAACTCCAAAGCGCTTAACACCTCGAAGTGGGGATACTCGAAGATAAACTCTATCTCCGGTTTCGTAAACTGTCTCCTTGCGTTTAGAATCTGCGTAGCTCTTTTGCCAGGATTGGGCTACCTTGAGCCTATCGCGAATCAACTTAACTTTCTGTTCAGACTCCTTAATCAGATATGGTCCAAAGAACTGACGGTCTCCAACTTCGTCCCATGACAACAGTGTCCTGCACCTCCTTCCGTATAAAGCTTCGAAAGGTTCCATCTTCAAACTGGTTTGGTAACTGTTGTTATAAGAAAACTCCGCATATGGCAAATTATCGTCCCAACTAGATCCATAATCTAGTGCACAGGCTCTCAGCATATCTTCCAAAATCTGATTGACTCTCTCAGTCTGTCCATCCGTCTATGGGTGAAAAGCTGTACTGAACTCCAGTCTGGTTCCCAAAGTTTCATGCAACCGATTCCAAAATTTTGAGGTAAATTGGGTTCCTCTATCTGATACGATACTCCTCGGAACTCCATGCAAACAAATGATCCTAGTCATGTATATCTTTGCCAACTTAGCACTGGTGTAAGTGGTCTTAACTAGGATGAAATGTGCTACCTTCGTCAAACGATCAACTACTACCCATATCGAGTCATAGCCTCCCTTCGTCCTGGGTAGTCCTGTGATAAAATCCATGCCTATCTTATCCCACTTCCATTCGGGTATCGGCAACGGTTGTAACAATCTGGCTGGCTTATGATGTTCTGCCTTCACTCTTTGACACACATCACAAACTGCTACACATGCTGCAATATCCTTCTTCATTCCGGTCCACCAGAATGTTTCCTTCAAATGCAAATACATCTTGGTATTTCCGGGGTGAATCGAATAGGGTGAATCATGTGCCTCTTGCAGAATCAACTTCCTGATCTCCGGTTCATTGGGCATATAAACACGGTCCTCAAACCATAGGGTATCGTGCTGATCCTCACGAAATCCCTTTGCTTTTCCCTCGCTCATTTTCTTCTTTATATCTGCAATCTCCTTGTCAGATTTCTGAGCCTCTCTGATTTTATCCATCAATGTTGATTGAATCTCCAGTGCTGCTACATAGACTCTCGGAACTATCTCCAAACGTAGTTCACGAAGATCTTCGCCTAACTCCCTTGGTATTTCTCCCGTCATTAGTGTATTGACATGGCTCTTACGGCTCAATGCGTCAGCTACTACATTAGCCTTTCCGGGATGGTAATGCAATCTCATATCATAATCCTTGATGAGCTCCAACCATCTCCTTTGTCTGAGGTTCAACTCCTTCTGCGTGAAAATGTACTTCAAACTCTTGTGATCCGTGTACACCTCAAAGTGATTTCCAATGAGGAAATGTCTCCATGTCTTCAATGCATGCACTACGGCTGCTAACTCCAAATCATGCGTAGCATAATTCAATTCGTGAGGTTTCAGTTGTCGAGAGGCATACGAAACAACTCTTCCTTCCTGCATAAGCACTGCTCCAAGTCCTCGACGTGAAGCATCGCAATACACCTCATAATCCTTGGTCTGATCCGGCAACATCAACACTGGTGAGGAAACCAATCGTTCCTTCAACTCCTGAAAACTGGCCTCACATTCCTCAGTCCAATTGAACTTGGTATCCTTCTTTAACAATTCAGTCATAGGCTTTGCAATCTTTGAGAAATTCTCAATGAATCTCCGGTAGTATCCTGCGAGTCCAAGAAAACTCCGGATCTCTCCAACTATCGTGGGTGCTTCCCATTCGGTTACGGTCTCAACCTTGGTGGGGTCAACTGCTATACCCTCTCCGGATATGACATGTCCAAGAAATCCAACTTCCTTTAACCAAAACTCACATTTGCTGAATTTGGCATACAACCGATGTTCCCTTAGTTTCTCCAAAACCAAACGCAAATGTTCCTTATGCCCCTCTTCATTCTTTGAGAAAATCAGTATGTCATCAATGAACACTACGACGAACTTATCCAAGAAGTCCATAAATACCTTGTTCATCAGGTTCATGAAATAGGCAGGTGCGTTAGTCAGTCCAAATGACATAACGGTATACTCATACAATCCGTATCTCGTGGTAAAAGCGGTATTGGGTATGTCCTGCTCTCGAATCTTCAACTGATGGTACCCTGATCGCAAATCGATCTTGGAAAACACTTTAGCTCCTTGCAAACGATCAAACAGATCATTTATCATTGGCAGTGGGTACTTGTTCTTGATGGTTACTGCATTCAATCCACGGTAATCAACAACCATCCTTAACGATCCATCCTTCTTCTCTACTAGCAGTACTGGTGATCCCCAAGGCGAAGAACTTGGGAGAATATAACCTTTATCCAATAACTCCTTAATCTGCTTCTTAATTTCCTCCAAATCTTGTGCTGGCATCATGTACGGTCTCTTCGATATCGGCCCAGTGCCTGGCAAAAGCTCAATTAAGAACTCGATATCTCTATCAGGTGGCATTCCTGGCAATTCTTCAGGAAACACATCAGGAAAATCCTTCACCACTGGTACTTCCTCCTGTACGACTCCTGATAAAGAATTTACTTGTGTCCTGTTTGGCGTATGTCGGGATACATACTTGATCCTTCTTCCTTCTGGCGTTGTGAGCAAAATTGTCTTACTGGCGCAATCGATGTTTCCTCCATACATCGATAGCCAATCCATACCGAGAATCACATCCAGACCTTGGGATTCCAGAATGATTAAATCCGTTGGGAAAACATGTCGTCCTATACTTAATGGCATTTGAAAACATCCTTGTCTGGCCATGTACTCTGCTCCTGGCAAGCTTACTAGCATAGGTGTTTTAAGAATCTTAGTGGGCAGGTTATACTTTTCCACAAATCCCCTTGATATGTATGAATGCGATGCACCAGTATCAAAAAGAACGAGTGTATTAAATGACTTAACCAAAAACTTACCGATTACTGCGTCAGGCTGAGCTTCAACCTCCTCCACGCTAACGTGGTTCACTTGTCCCCTGTTGAAAGGGTTTGGCTTCTTCCCAGAACTTCCATTGCCATTCTGGCCTTCGGGACACTCATTGGCGTAATGTCTGGTCTTGGAACACTTGAAACCGGTGACTTGACTCAGATTTCTCTTGGCTGGGGTTGATGGGGTGGTACTGTTCTGGCCGTTGCTTCCTCCATTCCCATTACCATTCTTGTGGCCATTTTGGTTGTGCGAACTACTTCCTCCATGGGTATGCTGAAACTGAACTCCCGGTTTAGGGGTAAAACGGGGCTTCTGCTGGGCTCCAGAGTTATACTTCCCCTGTCCATACTTCCTCTTGCGGTTCTCAATCTGCTGTTGCTTCCCTTCAATCATGATGGCACGATCTACCAACTCCTGGTAGTTGTTGAAACTTGCTACCATCAACTGCATGCTTAGCTCATCATTCAGTCCTTCTAGAAACTTCTCCTACTTAGTGGCATCCGTAGCAACGTCATCTAGGGCATAACGTGCTAACTTGCTAAAGTCGTCAACGTACTGGCCAACCGTCCTTCCTCCTTGGCGTAAGTTGCGAAACTCACGCTTCTTCATGCCCATAGCTCCTGCTGAAACATGGGCAGTGCGGAAAGCTTGCTGAAACTGATCCCATGTGACAGTGTCAACTGGGTAAGTGGCTGTAAAATTCTCCCACCATGCTGTCGCGGGTCCGTCAAGCTAATGTGTGGCAAACTTCACCTTCTCAACATCTGTGCATCCTGCAGTGGTCAACTCCCTTCCTATCTTGCGGAGCCAATCGTCTGCTACTATTGGCTTGGTGCTACTGGAAAACACCGGCGGATTTAGCCTAAGGAAACGGGCTAGATGATCAATAGGTGGTGGCGGCGGAGGGTTGTTGTTGTTGTTGTTGTTCTACTGGTTCTGGACTAACAACTGCATCAATTGGTTCTGCTGCTGGATCAACTAAGTGAGCTCCGATGGGAATCCATTGTCACGTCTCGGAGGCATCTGAGGGTTTTTAGAAAAGATGAGAATTAAGAATAGAGTTAGGTCTAAGATAAAACACTACCCAAATGCAGATGAGACAAATGCACACAAAATCACTTCATTCAATTCAAACAAGGGCTTACAAACGGTCTAGAACTATCGCAAAAGTGTTCGAACTATAATGTATACATGGGGGAAATACTATTAATATTGGGTGGTCATCTAGAAATTTGAATCGGTGGAAGACTCCATGATGTCTGCTCCAGCTTCGTCTTCAAAGTCGAGTTCACTTGGATCCGAATCGGTGTCGTCGATGATTATGTAGTTGTCCGGACATGCGACGTACTTGTCTTCCTTCTTGGATGCTAATCTTCCCTTGAGTTCTTCAATATCCTGCTTGAGATCGCGATTGTGCCTTGCTAGAGCTACGATTTCGTCCATGTAGTCCTTGCGTGTACCCTTCAGTTCTCCTTCTAGCTCGATGATCCTTGCCTTCGCATTCTTCAACTCTATCATATCATTGCACATCTGGTTTTCTTGGCGTCGAATGTGCTGGTTTAACTCCTGGATGAAAGCTGCAATGGATCTATCCTTCTTGGTGCTAACTATCTCCCATTGTTCATCTCGGCGTCCGCAAATCTGGTAGATAGTGTCCTTGAGGTCTTCTTGATAAACTTCTCCAATGCGTCCCATGGTGATATGAGCTGCCATGCTCTTTCCCAGACTCCAGGTTGGTGCACTGAAAACACTATCTATGGGCTCCGTGATTGGCGCGAATATCCTTCCCGGAACATGAGCTTGAATCTTCCAGCGCTCCTCTTCAGGCAGAGTGGCGTTGAATGTCCCGGTGAAGCTTGGTAGTCCAATGTTGAGGTACTTGGTGACTTCCTTCAAGTGAAATCCAAAAGGTGTGCCTTCATCCGGTTGAGCGTACTTGATCTTCGCGTCCGTCATCCTAAAAGAGTACAAAAGATGAGGAGTTAGAAAATGAGAGGAGAATAGTGATCTATGGCTTTAACTTAGTGGTCGTGTCCTACAGTCAGCGTGTGCTCTGATACCATCTCTGTAGCGACCCGACCTCAGATGGTCAAGTCTCTGTGCTCCGGTGTCATCCCTGGATCAGTAATGCTGACACCACACAGTACTTCGAAGGATTTATAACAGATTAGCAATCACACACTTATTACATCGATGTCTCAAAGAGAACTTATTACAATAAATATGGCTTAATGCCATCTAATAATGATAATAGCGGAAGGCTTGGAAGATAAGTGAGTCCATCAACTCCAACGGCATCACTGAGTATAGAACCACGACCTAAAAGCACCTTACTCGTCGTCTGATTAGTCTGCAACGTGAAAGTTGGAGCCCGAAAACGGGTCAGCACATGGAATATGCTGGCAATGTAACACATAGAGAGTAATGAACAGTAATGAGCTATACTATATGCATGTATGGCTGGTGGAAAGCTCTATGGTTACAGTTTTGCGAAAATCTAATTTTTCCCTACTGCAAAAGAATAGATTTTATTTAACTATCATGGTGGTTGAAACATCAAGAATGGTTGACAGCATTCCGATCCCAATTAAGTGAACAATTAAAACCCAACAATATTACTTAGAAGTAACATGATGAGATTCACATGATATTCAAGTACTAGATACTCAAGACGTCCATAACCGGGGACACGGCTAATCATGATTAGTTTGTACACTCTGCAGAGGTTTGCGCACTTTTTCCCACAAGACTCGATCGCCTCCGTTTGGTTTCTCGCACTACATGGTGTTTGAGAAACGGATGACCGAGACATAGTCTTTCAGAAGCGCTAGCACCTTACGTTTGGATAGACCGGTACACCTACTTTCCCCTACATCTGCTAGTCTACCCTGTAAGAGTTTGCACGACTTAGTCAACTATGCCAGAGCCCATAATGGCTTGTGGCTGCACACGGAAGTTACTAGCATGAATGATCTTATGATCCCTTTGAGCCTGGGTGGCGGTCCAAAAAGAAACAGGCAAGTCCTGATAGAAACCAGGTGCCTCAATCCACCCAGATGTGTGTTCAAGTTGCCACCTTAGATAAACCATTAATTAACAATACTCACATCTGTCATGGATATCACTCACCCAATCCACATTTACTAGCATAGCATGGCATAATAAGCAAACGTAGAAGTAACTCCCAAAGGTTTCATAAGTAAAACAGGTAATAGGTACTACCTCAACTACTTCCCATCCCACAATTTAATTAGATCCTAGTGATGCAATGTTTGAGGATTGATCTAATGCAATGAAAACTGGGCAATGAGAAGGTATGATCAAAGTGTTACTTGCCTTGCTGAGGATCCGCGAAACCTAGAGCTTCGAAATAACAGGCGGCGCACTCCGGGTGATCTATCGCAGACAAACAACAAGCATACAATAAGTACTCATCTAATGCATAGGTAAAACTCGAACAGAAGATCGAACCAGAAAGTTCAACTTAAGAACCCTGGATGCAAAAAGAATCGAATCGAACAAAGCAACGGAAAACAACGGTGGAAGAAAACAACTCGGTTGAAACTAGGTCAAATTTTACAGTAGCAAAATCTTATTTAAGTTGGTTAGTCGGAACGGCGGTTTCGAAACGAAACTCCAGGCGCTTGAATCACCTGATTCTGATAAACGAGCGAGAAGATAAACTAGAAAGAAGATCGGATCTGAAATCGCGATCAGAAAAATCGCAGAATAAATCTGACGAAAAAGAAAAACGACGAACGGTTAAACGAACGGACGTTCGTTAACCGAGAATAACCGGTGATCACGTTCGTTAAGACGAACGGTCTGGCGAACGCTCGCTAAACAACTAAACCGAAAAAAAAACGAAAAACCGATCTACGGTTTCAAAAAAATAAACCGAAACATCGAAAAATAAACCGGAACGGTTTTTTTTTAAAAACCGAACCGGGGCGAGGGGGCGGTGCGGCGCGGGGCTACCTCGACGAGACGGGGCTCCGGCGGGGCGGCGGCTTGGCGGCGGGGTGCGGCGCTGGTGGCGGCGGCGGCGGGCGCTGGCGGCGACGAACGGCGGCGGCGGCGGGCGAGGCGCGGCGCGGGGCGGCGCTGGCTGCTGCTGCTGCTGCGTGCGGCGGCGGCGGCTGGTGTGGGGAGGAGAGGGGGGTGTGGGGGTATATAAAGAGGAGGAGGAAGACTTGGGGGAGGGGGCAAGAAACGGAGTCCGAGTCGGACTCGGCGACGGCGCGGTGCGCGCGCGTGCGAGGGGAGGGCGCGGGCGGCTGGGCCGGCTGGCCGGCTGGGCCTTTGGCCCAGGTGGGCGCGACGCATTTTTTTAAATAATTTTGCGAGCAGAAAAACGAAGAAAAATAAAATCTAACGAGCTCCAAAATTTACGAAGTAAATTTTCCCCGACTCCTAAAAATGAGTCGAACAAAATGAACTTTTACTCGGGGCCTAAATGCAATATTTTTAAAACTCGCATTTTTCCCTAATTCAAATAAAATACAGATAAACTCCGAAAAATCCAAAATTTGATTTATTTATTTAAATCTTCATTTTTCCTAAATTTGGGAAAGTCATATTATTCCTCTCTCATGTTTGATATTGGAAAAATAATTGAAGATAAAATAAATAAAATCAAATGATCCTCTTTTCAAAATTTGAGAAACTCAAATATGAAAATAACGAAATCTCCAACTCTCTTCGAGGGTCCTTGAGTTGCGTGAAATTTCTAGGTTCGACCAAAATGCAAGAAAATATGATATGCATGATGATCTAATGTTTAACATTCCAAATTGAAAATTTGGGATGTTACAGGGGGAAGGGATCCTTTGGGCAAGCCTTGTTAAGGTCTTTAAAATCAACGCACAGGCGCCAGGATTTATCCTTCTTTGGTACCATCACCAGGTTTGCTAGCCAGTCCGGATGTTTTATATCTCTAATGAATCCGGCCTCCAATAGCTTGGCTAGCTCCTCTCCCATGGCCTGTCTCTTAGGTTCGGAGAAACGCCAAAGAACTTGTTTGTCAGGTTTGAATCCTTTTAGGATATTTAAGCTGTGTTCAGCCAGCCTGCGTGGGATTCCTGGCATGTCTGAAGGGTGCCAGGCGAAAATGTCCCAGTTCTCCCGTAGGAATTCTCACAGTGCGGCGTCTACATCAGGGTTTAATTGTGCCCCGATGGAAGCTGTCTTGTTGGGGTCCGTTGGATGGACCTGGAATTTGACTATTTCGTCTGCTGGTTTAAAGGAAGTGGACTTGGATCTTTTGCCGAGTATCATATCGTTCTTATTCACCGTGGAGCGTAACGCAGTCAGTTCCTCAGCCGCTAGGGCTTCGGATAGTGCGTCAAGGGCCAGTGCGGCTGTCTTATTTTCGGCGTGGAGTGCTATGTCCGGATCACTAGCGAGAGTGATAATTCCGTTCGGCCCGGGCATCTTGAGCTTCATGTACCCGTAATGGGGTATTGCTTGGAAGATTGTAAACGCTTCATGCCCTAGCTGAGCGTGGTATCCGCTACTGAACGGGGCCACCTGAAACGTGACCTCTTCGGACCTGTAATTATCCCGCATGCCGAACACCACATCTAGTGTGATTTTTCCTGTACAACGCGCTTCCCGACTGGGGATTATTCCTCTAAAGGTCGTGCTGCTTCGCTCAATGCGGTTCCAGTCTATTTCCATTTTTTGAAGGGTTTCCTCGTAAATGGGGTTCAATCCGTTACCTCCATCCATGAGTACCTTGGTGAGGCGAAAGCCGTCCACTATTGGACTGAGGACCAGTGCGGCTGGTGCTCGGGCTGTTCGGAATTTAGGTTCATCACTGGCATTAAAAGTAATAGCCGTGTCACTCCATGGGTTTATTGTTGCTACTTGGTAGACTTTGGCGAGGCTGCGGCGTGTTCTTTTTCGCATATTATTTGATGCGAAAGTCTCGAAGACTGTTAAGACTGTACTGGTGACCCTGGGGTGGCTTTCTGCAACCTCCGGAATTAGGAGATCTTCGCCAATTTTGGCCACCTGCCGGAGTATCCAACATGCTCTAAGGCTATGAGTTGGCGTGGCGCCCTCTGTACTGTGAATTTTACAGGGTCCATTTAGCCATCCTTCCAGTATGGTTCCATGCCCTGTAGAGGGTTTTTGTTTTTTGGTGTTTAACCCGGGTGTCTGTTGATGATGCACCCTTTTATTTCGGACGGGGTTTCTATTTAGGGCCGGATTATCACAAAATTTTATTTCGGTTTTCCAGGCGCTTTCCATCGCACAGTACTTTTGTACTATGGACGCCAAGTCAGCAAAGCGTGTAATATCACGACGACTTATGGCGTTGAGGATTCCCTTGTCCGTGCAATTATTGCAGAACATTGGGATTGCGTCTTCCTCGTGGCACTCCTTTATCCTGTTCATAACCAGGAGGAATCTGGCCCAGTAATGATGTACTCTCTTGTCGGGCTGTTGCCTGATTTGGGATAGATCGCTTATGTTCGGGTGGGCGGGTGTTATTAAATCTGAAACCTCACCCAATCTGAGACTCAAAGGCCAAGGAGTTTCAGAACTCTGAAGTTTGGGCTCTTGGATGTTGTCCAATGAATCTAGCCCGTCGCCTAATTCTAAGTTCAGGTCTTGAATTATATCCTTTCCTCCGCGGATATCCGTCTTGGAGGGATCGGGAATCCGGACGTAGTTAGTTGTTAAGATAGATGAAGGGTTGCCGCACCGCTCCTCTACCACGGCAACGTGATGGGTGACTTGGGGAGAGTTAATTTCTCTTAGATCGGGTTTAGGCCCAACCTGGTCGTAATCCGTAGCGACCCCCAGGGCGGCGATGCGATCCAAGAGCTCGTTCATGGAAGAGAGCTCCATCGGATCTAACTGCTCGGCGAGCTCCAAGCTGACATAAAGATTGCTTTCGATGACCCGAGAGGTCATCGTCAGCATAGCAGCCGAACAGGCGGTCATAAGAAAACCACCTAGCCAGAGAGTTTAGCCGACAGCCAAAGCTCCCTTGGCGACGGTGTCGTCTTTAAAGAAGGGGAGAGGCATCCTTCCTGATTGCGATGGCACAGAGGAACTCTCAATGAAAGCACCAATGTCGGTGTCAAAACCGGCGGATCTCGGGTAGGGGGTCCCGAACTGTGCGTCTAGGCGGATGGTAACAGGAGACAAGGGACACGATGTTTTACCCAGGTTCGGGCCCTCTTGATGGAGGTAAAACCCTATGTCCTGCTTGATTAATATTGATGATATGGGTAGTACAAGAGTAGATCTACCACGAGATCAAGGAGGCTAAACCCTAGAAGCTAGCCTATGGTATGATTGTTGTTCGTCCTATGGACTAAAACCCTCCGGTTTATATAGGCGCCGGAGAGGGCTAGGGTTACACAGAGTCGGTTACAATGGGAAGAGATCTACATATCCGTATTGCCAAGCTTGCCTTCCACGCCAAGGAAAGTCCCTTCCGGACACGGGACGAAGTCTTCAATCTTGTATCTTCATAGTCCTGGAGTCCGGCTGAAGGTATAGTCCGGCTATCCGGACACCCCCTAATCTAGGACTCCCTCAATGATGCTCTTCCGGTGGTGGAAGTGAAGACGGCGGTGTGGGAATGGAGGTGGCGCGAAAGACGAGGGGAACATCGGGGCAGCTCCTTGGAGGTGGAGGACGGGGTGGCTGTACTGGCGGGACGATGAGATCGACGACGGATCCTCATCCGGTACGGTGGATGAGGGACGTCGAGGTGTTGCTGTGGATGACGTCGTCAGGGAAGAGGCTCCAGCTGGGTGGCGGACGAAGCAGTGTGTGGGGTTTTGTCGCGGGTTTTCGCGGCCTCGGTGTACGAATGGGTGGGCGGATGGAATGGCAGTGGGGAACCATGGCTTAGAGACGTGCTTGTCTGAAATGTGGGGTAAGTTACGAAAGTACCCCCACCGATTTGAGGTGGTTCTTTCGGTTCAGGGGTACCACAGGCATTTCGCGTGTCGGGATTTCACAGGAGGTGGGAGTTTTTGCGCGCATTGTAATTTCGGAATAGCAAGGCGCGGGTTGAGATGGAGGGAGTTGTCGGAGCACAACGAGACAAAGATATATCTTAAATATTTCGGGCTAACAAGGCGCGGGTTGAAATTCCGGACAAGCCTAACGTGTACTGTACCAAATCAATGCGCACTACAAATGTCATTCAAAACTTTGAATTCATGTTATGTTCAATTAAAATATTTCGCTACGTGTATAATGCATGCAACCTACTACTCAAATGAACGTTTTAGTGCATTCCAAACGTATATACTACCGCTTCAATATGAACTAAATTTGAATTCGTTTCTCTATTTGAATAAGATCTACAGTAATGATTGTTGTGAAGTCAAAGCATTTGAATTCATTTCTCTGTTTTAGTAAGATCTACAATCATCATTTTTGTCAAGTTAAACCATCGTTTGTGTATTATCTTCATAGCACACCGCATGATTAGTCTCGAGTTACATATGAACTATGTGTACTATATGAACTCGAACTAGATTTTTTGAATCCACTTTATTTTGATTTCAAATCACATTACATTTCTAGCTCTAGCTAGATCTTCATAATCTAAACCATGTCTCATATGTATAATGTGTTTATCACATTATGTATGGTGCCCCAGCCCCTACGCCTACAAGTATTTAGATGTGAGTTGCAAACACCACACATTACCACAAATTCAAATAAAATGTGAGAATGTTCGATATATAGTACTGTTTAGATTGTTCGATATTTAGTTGTAAGGTGCAAACACCACACACTATCACAAATTCAAATAAAATGTGAGATTGTTTGATGTATAGTATGGTTTAGATTGTTTGGCATTTAGCTGTGAGTTGCAAACGCCATGCATTATCACATTATGGTATAACATGTGCACAACACGTGTATCACCGCTATATTCATGCATGCAATGTTTAAAACACTATGATCTCCTATTGAAATATATGAATCCGCTTTCATATCAAAATATGATCTTTGTTAGTCTCTTACACCCACACAATCCTCTAACCTCTGTAGCTACCACTAACTTTCTCTCGTGCATGCACACGCCCTCCTCGCCCTCCCCCTCCCTCGGCATTCTATCCACCGGGCACATTCATTTTTTCTTTAGATCGTTCTCCCAGAGTCTCCACAACTCCTTCCCGACACACACCAATCGATAAACCTCTCCAGCGATGCCTGCCTACAACATACACACACACCTTCAATCTCCTCCTTTATGTGTCCTTGCCTCGTGTCTCTCATACGGTCAGACACACGTGTAAACTCTCACCTCTCTCTTCATCGATCTCACAACCGCACACTCCTCCCCCTATCTAGCTAGTAGTTGGGCCTCTCGCACCACCTCCTAGCTCCATTCTCTCTGTCTATCCGTCTCGCTGGGCCTTATTTGCCTCCAACAAATGGACGTACACCGACCGATCTCTCGCTATACATATAGCTAGCTAGGTCCTTATAACTCGTTTTTACCCACACGTCAATCGATCTACCTCATTAATTGTGTCTCTCCCTTCCTCCGACAAACAACAATTGATCTACCAATCTAGTTAGGTTTGCTTACCAAAGACATGGTTCCCCTTCATCATCCATGGATGCGTACCGACAGATCTATCACGCACAGGCACACACAGAAACACATCCCCACTTTTATTGATAACATTGAAGTTCCACCCTCAGTTTGTCTAGTAGGCCTCTCCCACCATCATCGAGAAGCAACTCCATCACCCATCCAGCACTCTACCCCTCCCCCTCCCTCTCTCTCTCCTCTTTCTCTGTCCCATCATATTTCCCGTCCTTCAATTATGTATGGATGTCGACCGATCTCCCTCAAGACATAGCTGGGTCTCTCCTTCTCAACACATATACGAGTCGTTCTACCTCTATAGTTAGTCCTCTGCCTACCCCTCCCCCACCCCATCCTCCCCACACACACTGATACATCAAGCACTCTAGTCATGTCTCCCTGCCACACACAAACTTGAAATGTGCACTCTAACGTTCCCGTAGGCCAGTCGCCCTATATCTTTGACTTGCACACAACCACAATTTCGATGGCTCTCTTCATCGATCTCGCACCCACCCACTTGATCCTCTCTTCGACTCTATCGATAGCTATGACCTCTCCCTCTCTTCTCGTGGATTGCCCGACCCTCTATGTATGATATGGATAGGCCTCCATTTCACACACATTGCATGCAAAAATTTGTTTGAGATGTCATCGACACATATTCCCACAAATAATTCACGAAATCAACCCCCACCCCACCCCCACCCCAAAACGAAAAACACTCACGAACGCGGTTTGTATCTCTCACACACATCCACGTAGGTGGGGGACGTGCACGAAGAGAAGAGGTGCATGCACGGCGCACGTACTCCCGTCTCTTTCCCAACCACACCCGCCCGGGTACATGGTGGAGCTCATTTCTATACGAAAAAGGCAGCCCACATGGTAATTTGGTACGTGTACTGGTTGTCCACTTGGTGGAGGGAGGATCGTCTACCATGGGTGAACAAACAAATTGTGACTTGACGTGTTATGTTAAAAAAAAGAGGAAAACCATGTGGGGCCTACCTTAGAGGCAAGGCTCTATACACTGGAGTACTTTTGATGTGTCCCATCAACTCGCAGAACGAGGAGAAGCTTGCTTAGTACGCCGTCTCCCCCGCCCACGGGCGCGGTGGCTCGCAGGATGAGGTGAAGCTTGCTCCGCCTTACGCCCGCTCCCTCGCCCATGCGCGTGGTGGCTCGTAGGATGAGGAGAAAAATTTACTACTCCCTACGTTTACTCCTCGTCCCTACTCACTTGGTTATAGAGATTATATCATATTGTTTGGAATATATATGTCCTTTAGTAGATTTCAATATGAACTACTAGTACATACTCCAAACACTGATGTATATAGACATATTTTAGAGTGTAGATTCACTCATTTTGCTCCGTATGTAGCACTCTCCCTCGCCCCTCGACCCTCGCCCATGTAGTGGACGTGCAGCAATTCATTCGGTCTCATATAGCCAGAACGATATATAGTGCACTACCATTATTGCTCGACTTCTCGAAGAGGCAAAGAGCCAATCGCAAGGTTAATAGTATTTTGGAGATGCCAAGCGCAAGGTTATAGGAGAACGAGTAGTAGGTGCCGCGTCATTTATAAATAAAGTTTTTTTTTCTTCAGTGGCATGTACGCAATATGATAGGTTCATATGGAGAGAAAAGGAAAGCGCTCCACTATATACATAGTCAGGACGTGCCAGCCTACACGGTTGCTTGCTGGGGTTGCTCTCTTCACACTCTCTCGCACAAAACGACTGTGGCCACATCTCTAACATCCCAGCGGATCACGTCCGCTTGGGGAAGGGGTGGATGCTTAGTGTAGATGCGGTGGTTGTCGCCGACGGCGAAAACCCACTGTCGGCACGTCCCGATCAGGGGTCCCCGCCATTCTCTCTCACAAAGCTGGTGAGGTTGCCTTCGTCCCTTGCTCACTACCGCGATGTGGGCAGTTGCCGCCTCCCGCCGCCCTCCTCAAGGTTGAGCTACGTCCCTCAGGTACAACTCCCTTTATAGCCGGCTTGCACCACTGCTCCAGCTGCCCACATCACGCCCTGTGGATATTTCTCTACTTCTTTGTCCCACACATACCTCTGCTGGCTTCTACGTACTGTATTTGTGATGAGTTTATGTCTCATCAACTAGTCCCAGTAATCTCATTCTAATCATGCTTCTTCAATTTCTTTGCCACAAGGATGCTCATCTCGATTTTGGTGAAACTGCACAAAATGATCCGATGGTCAAAAGGTTGCAAACTTCATTTCTTAGGAAGCGCCACGTTGCCAGCAAATTAAAGCCTGGTTAGGGTTTACGGTTCAAGGGCTAGGGACTGCATGGATCGTTTTTTCTTTAGCTGTCTCTGTTCCAAAATAAGTGTCAACTTTAGTAGTAGTACAACTTTGTACTAAAGTTTGCACAAACTTGAGACACTTATTTTGGAACAGAGGGAGTACATATTTGCTATGGTCTGTCAACCAATGAGATGCAAATAGCATGCATGTTAGTCTCCTTTGTATTTGATGAAATGTTGCAACGGGGAACCTTGGATGCAAGATACATGTAATAGAAGCTGGAAGCTTCATAGCATTGTACAAATTTATCTCGCTGATAAATTACAGTACGTACTATACTAGTACTTCCTCTGTTCCTAAATATACGTCTTTGTAGAGATTTCACCATGAACCACATGCGGATGTATATAGATGCATTTTAAGTGTAGATTCATTCATTTTGTTCCGTATGTAGTGGAATCTGTACAAAGACTTATCTACTAGTAATATCTAGCCCCCACTACTAGGAATTCTTTATCCTCTCCTTGAGCCACATCACCAAAATTGATGTAGTCGTTAGATGAAGTAAATCAGTCCACAATAGCCGTCTGATCTAGATGTTGAGAGGCTCCGCACTAAGCCACATGCAACCATGCAGAAATACCGTGGCACATGCATGTGAGTGGGTTTAAAATCACATCAACATGTCTGCATGCAAGCATGCACCGGTAGCATGCATGTAAGTGAGCTTTTAAGTCCCATTAACATGTAAAAAAATAATCCCATCATGTAGTAGGAGTTGGCTAATCTTTTTTCCCCACGTGGGATGATCTAAATGATGATGGGAGTTTATTTAGTTTGGCTACCACATTTGTCATGCGGTTATAGAGTTTTTTAGTTCTATGAAATTGATAATTTTGCGCAGAGAGATATACCGCTGTTCCGCGGCATCGCGCGGGTACTCATCTAGTAATATTTAGGAACGGAGGGAGTGCTATGTAAAGAGTTAGGTGTCGCACGGCGATAGTGTGAGGTGGGCCATTTAATCACTGAGCCTGCGTGTTTTTACTACTCTTGCATGCCTCCGCTGTAAGAATGGAGAAAATTGTAATGTAGTAGTAGTACCTCCTTTTGCCGAAAGCGTGGGACATCCAGCAGTCCTACCACCTCAGTAATAAAGACCAATGAGCCGTCAAATCACATAGACCCAGCAGTAAGTTGGACGGACGAAGCAACCATCACTCTTGTGCCAGTGAGAGGTCGCGTCCGCTCTGCCCGGGCATGAATGTGGCACCGATTCTTTGGAGCGACGCTGACCGTTTCAGGCGGGAAGCGCGCGCGGGTGATGGAGGGGCTTTGGGTGGGACAGGCTGGTCAGGAGCGGGCGTGGCAGCTATCCGCATGTCCCTACCAGACACGCCTGGAAACGAGAGGATGCACCAACTCTGGCGGCTAAAATCGTACACTACACAACATCTCTCTATAGGAGTAGGTCAATCTGTCGCTCTCTCTAACACACACATGTTGTTAAACACACACACACACACACACACACACACACATACACACACAGACACACGCACCTTGGTCCCGTTGCACCTTCTAACGTGACTTATTACACCTAGACGGAGTGAGTAGTAAGTATACGAGATACGGTGGCACACTGACTTAAGTCAAATACAAGTGCCCAAAATTTGTGTGCATGTTATAATAAGGATTCACTTAAAATAGTACGTGAGCGAACAGAGGGATCAATTGGACAGTGTTCTCGAGCAGTAGCGAGATGTGTGAGGTAAGATACACCGCTGGCGCTTTTAATTTTTCTTATTAATTTGTTTGTTTCACCCTCTGACTGGTGGGACCCAACGTACTACATGGAGAGAGGTAAGGTGACTAAGGATGCATTATTTCTGCACCACTGTGGATAGTCTTACCACCAAAGCCACATGACACAATTATGATTGAAATCCCAATGACTCCCACACACAAAAAAAACACGGCATGCTTGTCACACGAATGCAGGAATGTATAAAATGTTATTTCCCTCTCGTTGAACATAACAGGAGGGTTGTGTAGCTGGTTAGCCTGTTCGCTCATCAAACTTGAGGTCTCGGGTTCGATAACTACACTTGAGCATAATTTGTGACAGGAGGATTCTTTGACTGGTCGAAATGTTTTCTAGGATTTGCACGCTTCACACTCTCTCTCCAGTATATATATACGTGCTGGAGCCTCAGCGCTTGTAGTTGCTCTCTTCACACTCTCTCGCCCTCTCCCGCTGGAGCCTCAATGCTTGTAGTTGCTCTCTTCACACTCTCTCGCCCTCTCCAGATCTAAACAAGACTTCGTTGGCCTCTCTCTCCCCTCACTTCTGCTCAAAGAGGGTCAAAGAGCCGGCAGGATCCGTCCGTCGGGAAGGGAAGGAGGCTTAACGATGTCGCCGTCGGTGAGGGACTACCAGTGCAGCTGTTCACTTTCCACCCAACGGTGGCGTGGGAGGGCCTCCGGCCCCTTCTTCTTCGCCGCCGTCCCGTCACCCACCGAACCACGCCCCAAGAACCTTAAGGTATAATTTACTTACTCCACATGCATTGCTCTAGCAGCATGTATACCATGAATCTAGGACGTGGTTCAAAGAGGAAAGAAGTGGGGGAAAGTAGTGGGAAAAGTTGTATATAGCATGAATCTAGGACGTGGTTCAAAGAAGAAATGAAAGGGGAAAGTTGTATAGCATGAATCTAGGACGTGGTTCAAAGAGGAAAGGAATGGGGGAAAGTAGTGGGGAAAGTTGTATCGCATAAATCTAGGACGTGGTTCAAAGAGGAAAGGAAGGGGCGAAAGTACTAGTTCAAAAAGGAAAGGCAGGGACAAGGCTGTAGAGTTTGAGCAGGACTAGATTTGTTGCGCTCACATAGGGAAACGTGTCTAAAGATAACAAAACTGGGACCAACACAAATATGCTCCTTGGTTGTTTGTTCTTTGTTGCAACAGACTGTGCATGACCACAGTACATCAGTAGATGCACATGGTGCTGGTGCGTCCACTGTCCCGTGCAACTCATTAGTTGTTGTTAATCTAAGGCCCTGTTTGGTTAAAAACTCCCTAGTCCCTACCTTCTTGGTTCCAGGGACTAAACATGGAGTAGAGGTTATTATATGACATGCTAAAAGACCATGTTACCCCTAGTAATGAACTAATAGAGACAAGGTGCGATGCGTGGCAGGGGCAACTGTTGGAAAAAGTCCCAAAATGACTCCCTAGGGGTCTTCTTTCTTTAGTCCCAAATGCCCACTTTTAGTCCCTAAAAGTCCCTCCCGTTTGGTTTAGATGGGACTGACATGGAGTTTTTTTAGTCCCTACACCAAAATGTCCCTGTAAACAAACACCCCCTAATAATGTCGCTGGAAAATTGATGCAATGCCACAGTTAAAAGCAAATTACATGTTTAACGAATTTTATTGTTAATATAATCTCTATATTAATATTAATCAATGCCACCGTTTGAGAAATGCTATTGTCTTGCTTTCTTTCCCATTTAGATAAGGTAGATGCTTCTTTTTGTTGGCTTCGGTGTCATCCATCGTTACTGACCACTAATTGTTTCCTTTGCACCTCTGTGTAAACACGGTTATCTACTTCACCTTGTTGCGATTGTGACCTTTTGTTGAACTGCACAAAACACTTTTGTTTTAAGAGTGTTTTGTGCAGTTCAACCAAAATGTCACACCGACAATGTTGCTTGATTGCTTGATCTTAGTGTAACTGCACAAGAGGAGATCTTACTTCCTATCAATTAAGGCAAATTTGGTTCAGATCTTCTCCTTGTGAGTTGTTTGAATTCCGCATCATGAGAGGTCAGTACTAGCCTTCTTTCACATGATTCTGCAGTGTGCTTTCATATGTTGTGCTACTTGTACGATAATGTTGCTTGATTTTAGTGAACTGCACAAATGGAGACAAGACTTTCAATCTGTATGTGCACCGTAATATCCCATTGAGGTAAGATAAGGATATTCCACAACTGCTGGCCTGTATTTTGCCACTTTCATCAGAAATTTAAATGTAGTACTATACTTGTGCTCCCTAATTGACATGCCAAATCTTACATTGAAGGCGAAGCTTGTCTGTTATTGAACCAAGTGATGAAGGGGAAGAACAAGCGGAAGAAAAACAAAAATCAACTCCCGGTGCTATAATGAAGCACTGGAACTATGATGACACAAGTAATGATATAGTTTTGCATCTTAATTTATTGCTATGGCTGGAACGAGCAATTGTTTTGCCACTGATTTGATGCCATTCTTAATGTAATATGTAATTATCTCTACTTGTGCAAACAGGGATCTTCTTTGAAGATACCATATATTTTAGTGGAACTGCACAAGAAGATGTTGGAAACATTAAACTAATCGAGGAGTATATGGTAAGCATGGCCACCACCGTAGATAGCAACAGATGGTTCCGGAGAAGTGCTTCATCTGTATGCTCTACACAATAAGCCTCCTGACAAAGATTGGTACTCGCCCACTGATTTCATCCATATGATTGAGCTTTGTCATCTCTATTGGTGTTGTGCTACTGTTTAGATACTGTCATGAAAAAGTGGTATTGTCCTTGAGAAGTGCTTCATCTGTGCTGTTTTAAATATTTCCTTTCCTTTTTTTCGAGCAAACAGGGATGCTAGCATTTAGTAGTCCTCTTGCCTTTGCACAACAGGATCATCTTCCTCTGAAGAAGAATATGGAGTACGTGAAGTGACTAGTTCCGATTATGCCAGGATGAAGAAGCCCTATCTATCTTCTCATCAGAAGGAGCAGTTGAAGGATGGTTACATTACTCCCCAGAAGACCAAACTAACTTCAGCTCAGAAGGACTGACAAATCTCCATTTTTTTGTTGTGATGCGCGAGTACAATGTTGTTCTAGGATTCTTTCTGGTGAGTTCTATTTTTCTAAAAGTATGCTCTACATGGACCATGTATGTGCCTGTTGAAACTATCAATTCATAGTACAGTTTGCTTTATACTAATCACTTTTTTGTATTTGTGCAAACAGGGGATGCTCAGCTACATTTTAATGGGAACTGCACAAAATGTTCATGAATACTCGAATCATTCATTTCCACCACAAGAAAGGAGGTGCCGATAAGTTCAACGCGCTGCAACATATACGGGGAAAATCATACAAGCTACGCGCGAATTTGGTTGATTTTGGTGGAACTGCACAAAAAGAATAGATGGTTTATTTAGCACGAGGTGCCATGTCAATGTCCGAACTAATGGCAAACCCTTCCCATTCCACAATCATAGGCATTTGATATTTTGGAATGGGACAACCTTGTCAAATTTTGCTCATTGATTTTAGCAAGACATGCGTTTGATATTTTCGAATGGGATGCCCTTTGCTGTCAGCACCGTCGTTCAATTTTTTCTGTATTCTTTAGTTGTGAAGTAAATATTGCCTCTGACATGTGAGTCGCTGAGATGCATAATCATCGATTGTTTTGAATGTTCTCTATGAATTGCCAGTCCTGTGTGTTTGATTGCAATGTACAGAAACGCTAAAAAGCTGCTCAAACTCTTTGTACTCCTTCTGTTCCTTTTTACTCCGCACATTGTGAAAGTGCATACTTTTTTGTATAAGATTGGTCAAAGTAGAGATACTTTGACTGCAGACAAAACTTGTATGCAGACTAGAAAGGACAGGAGGGAGTACATGTGAAACTGCTGCAAACGAGGTGATCACCCTGGGAATAATGCTAGTACGTATTGTTTTGCATGTTCATCCAATGCCAGTGATACAAGAATTCGAACTAATCGAAATAAATTCATTCATACATGGTCGGATTTCATATAAACATGCCGTATTTCATTACATTTCATACATTCTTCAACTAAAAAGGGGTGCGCTGGAGGTATGATTAATTAACCGAAGCTACCCACCTGTGTCCCTATGAGCCGAACAGAAGCTTCAGTGACTTAACTGCATGTGCAGTTGCGTAACTGACATGTGGCCTGTTGGGCCCACGTGTCAGTCAGCCAACTGCACCAGCAGTTAAGTAGAAGCAGCGTTCTTCTCCAGCGCAGCTCTCCGACTCCACGTCACCGCCAAGAAGCTAACCGGCCGTCAATGGTCAACCCGCCTAGCTTGGCTTCAATAGAGGGTAGCAGTGGTGTCCTTACTTGTACCCGAGCGGCGGCGACCTGCCGTGTTCTACTCTTCCTCGTTTTCTGTGTGGCGCGGCCTCGTTGGCAGTGGGGCGGGGCCTCGGTGGAGCCGGCGATGTCCTGTGTCTCGTTGCCGGCGGGCGGCGCCTCAGCGGAGCGGTGGAAATCCTCCCCCGCGTTGCCGACAGGGTGGGGCCTCGATTGAGCCGGCGATGTCCTCTGCCTCGTTGTTGGTGGGGCGGGGCCTCGGTGGAGCCGGCAGTGTCCTCTGCCTCGTTGTTGGCGCCACGGGGCCTCGGCGGAGCCGACGGTGTCCTCTGCCTCATTGTTGGCGCTGCAGGGCCTCGGTGGAGCAGGGCCTTGTCGACGCCAGCGGAGCGGGGGCTCATCGGAGCCGGCATTGTCCTCTACCTCATCCTCGGTCTCGCCAAACAGCGCCTCGCCTGCTTCATCGCCCTCTTTGCTAGCCTCTTTGTAGGCGGCCGTAGCCTTCGCCACCCGCATGCGGTACCGCCAGCGCTCGAGGCGGCCCTTGCGGGTGGAGCGGTACGATTCGAGCAGCGCCTCCTGCTCCGCCCGCTCCGCGGTGATCTGCTCCTCCGACTGCGGGTGCTCCTGGAGGAGATGGTGGTTGTAGGCGGCGTCGGCCTGCGCCTCCCGGAACTACTCCTGACGCATCTGCCTCACACTGTCCATATATTGGGCACGGGCCTCGCCGATGGTCATGGTGCAATGCACCGCCGAGGATGGCGCGGAGGAGGGGGTTGGCGCCGGATCGTCGACTACCATGTTCTCCATTGGGACGTCGTCGTCCTCCGGCTGCCTGCCGGCCAGCCGGTCGGCAGCAATGGCTGCCATCTCCTTGTGGTCCGTCGTTCGCCTGTCTCGAAGAGCGCTGGAGCGCGAGGAAGCCATGGTGGGCAGTAGTGGTGTGGACAGGAGAAAGGGAACGGGTGCGGATGACTGCGGCTATGGCCGGCGCAGCAGTTTATATAGCAATGGTGGGCGGGCGGAGGGACGAACGTGTGGCGCCGGAGTAGCCGCCTCGGCAACCGCGTATCATTAATGTGGGCGGCAGATGGACGGACGGACGGCACTTGTGTCGTTTGAAGGCGGAGCAATCGCCTGCACCGGGAAGCGGGGCGGGCGGCGCTGACTGTTTCGGGTGGAAAGAGCGCGCGGGCGAGGAGATGACTTTACTTGGAGAGGATGACAATGGGGACCCACCAGGTCCATAGCCTCACGTACGCAAGTGCCTCCTAATTATATATATATATATATATATATATATATATATATATATATATATTATTTATTTTGCTTCCTCCTGGTTTCCTGACATCACGGTCCCACACCATTTTCAACCTATGTAGTAGTCAATAAACGAGAGAATTGCACAAGAAGCGGACGACAGCTGGGACCAAGTAGCTCGAGCAGTATTTGTGTTTTTGAGGTGTGAGCACTGCAGAGTTTTTAGATGTTTAGCCCAGATATTAATTTTTCTCCTCTGAACAACAACGAAAACATCGCTGCAGGTATTAACTGGGCGGACTATGGCCCGTCTAGCCCAGGCCAGATATCCAGCCCAGATATTAATTTTTTGGGTTAATTAGATAAATGCCACTCCAATTATGGTGATTCATAAAAATGCCACTGCAATTTCCAGACTATGAATAATGCCACTGCAATTTTTGCAAACTTTGAAAAACCCCACTTCAGACTTCGAAAAATGCCACTAGAAATGGTATGAAATGGCATTTTTCAAAGTTTGGAAATTGCAGTGGCATTTCTCGGAATCGCCAAATTTGGAGTGGCATTTGTCAAATTAACCCATTTTTTCAAGCCCAGCTATACTTTTAACAAATTGTAAATGGGCTGTAGTAAATTCCATTAGAATTCAAAAATGGGCTACACATTCTTACAAATCTCAAATGGGCAATAAGTTCTCTACCACACACTTCTGGCCTTACTAAGTTGACGCGTCCCCTAAAAAATAGAGTTGACGCGTATGCAAGGCTTTGTCAACTTATAGTCAACACACGTTTCTAGCAGCAGTGGCCGTTGGATGTCCATCCAACGTATGCCGTGCTTCTTCTTCAATCTCGGATATTCTAGCTTCACCCGCCCAAAAAAAATTCCTCCCCCTGACATCTGGGCGCACCGTTTCGGAAGCTGGCCTGTGGGCCTACTAAGTTGACGTACCAAGGGCTTTGTCAACTTAGTCAATATAAACGATTCTAGCTGCAGTGACCGTACGATGTCCATCCAACGCCCATCGTGCTTCTTCAACCTCTGGTGTTCTTGCTCCAGCCGCCCAAAGCAGCGTCGGTCGTGCCGCCTGCTCCTGCCTCCCATGGCCGGCTGTGCTGCCGCGGAGGCCTCACCGCCCCCTACTACTCCCACCGCTGGCCAGGCCATCCCTCCACTCACCCACACCCCCTATTATTCTGCGGCGAGGGCAGCGCAACCGAACCAGTGAACCCTCGTACTCCTCTCTGCATGTGCATCCACTGTTGCGTCTTCCCCGGCTCCGCGTCGTCCCCTTCCTAGGCCTCGCCGTCGTCCACCGCCTTGGTGCTCTCGGCGCGGCGTGGTCAACGTGGTCAAGGAACGACTTCCATCGAACGTGGACTGTACGTGGAGAGGCTGACAGCTAGGTCCACTGCAGCCGCAAGGAAGTGCCTCCTTATTACGTGCAAAATAATTATTCCTCCACCTGACAGCGGGGACCCACCGGATGGGCCACCGTATTTCGCGAAAAAAATGATTCGCCCCTGACTGCTGGGACCCACGAGCTACATCTTCGCACGCAAGGAAGTGCATCCAAAATAAACAATTCGCACCCCTGACTGCTGGGACCCACCAGCTACATGTTCGCACGCAAGGAAGTGCGTCCGAAAAAAAATGATTCGCCCCCGACTGCTGGGACCCACCAGCTACACCTTCGCACGCAAGGAAGTGCGTCCGGGCAAAAAAACGATTCGCTCCCCTGACTGCTGGGACCCAGCAGCTACACCTTCGCACGCAAGGAACTGCATCCAGGCAAAAAAAAGATTTGCCCCCCTGACTGCTGGGACCCACCAGCTACATCTTCGCAGGCAAGGAAGCGCCTGACAGTCGGGACCCACCTGGTCGAAGTGTACGTAGTGTTGTCATTCTGGTCGCGAACGTGTACGTACATACTGGTCGATGTAGAGGCGCGCACGTGTCGTAGTAGAGGCGCGCACGTAGCATGTACACGTAGGTACATCGGCCAGGGTGCAAGAAAGAAAATACGGCCACGTATGTGTACATACGGGTGGGGTCTCGAACGCCTACTCGCGCATACGTACGGCCAGGGCCAGGGTGTGGCGTACCGCAAAACGGGACTCCACGGGATACTGTTCATCTCCACCGTCGACCTCCTCCAGCCTCCACGGGCTCATGTTCATCCAGCCTCCACCGCACGCTATTCCACCGGCTACTGTTCAACCACCCCTCCACCATCTACTGTTCATCCAGCCCACCACACCACGGGGTCCTGTTCAACCACCCCTCCACGGGCACCCCTCCACCGTCTACTATTCATCCAGCCCTCTACACCACGGGGTCCTGCTCAACCACCCCTCCACGGGCACCCCTCCACCGTCTACTGTTCATCCAGCCTTCCACCACACGACAGGGTCCTGTTCATCCAGAGGCAACGCCACCGCTCACTGTTCATCCAACCCCCCCCCCCCCCCCCCGCAACGCTCACTGTTCATCCCAGAGGCAACATCGATCGGCTTCATTTAGCAGTAGTAGCGAATGAATCGCTCGATCGCATTTAGTTAACAGACATCGATCGATCGCTCGGGTTCATTAACGCGTAGCCTGCAGTGCAATCGCTCGGGTTCAGTTAGAGCCCAACGCCTCGCTCGGGTTCAGTTAGAGCCAACGGCTCGCACACACGCGTGTACGCGTACGAGAGAGACGTGCATCACTCGGCCCCCGACCTCCCACCGTAACCGGGAACTCCCCGAAATTTTCCTCCCCCTCGCTTCTACCATGGTTTTTTCCGTCATGGACGGCCCAAAGAATGTCATGCAGTTGCGTCCGGCCCGCCCAGGACGAAAAGCCCATTTTCTGTCATGATTTTTTGTCATAGAAGTAGGAGCCCACCACATCTATGATGATACCGGGTTTTGTCACAATTATCGTCACAGAAGTGTCATATGTATGACAGAAAAAATTCGTTCGGCCCAAAATGTCACGGATGTGTCTTTCTTTTGTAGTGCTATGGTGTGATCCATGCGCGCGCTCATATGATGGGCACCAAAGGACAGCAACATAAGCACAAGAAAATTAAACCAATCATAGCAATTCATCAACCACCGATAGGATAACGAAAATCTACTCAGACATCATAGGATGGCAACACATCATTGGATAATAATATGAAGCATAAAGCATCATGTTCAAGTACAGGCTACAACGGGTTGCAGGAGAGTGCACCGCTGTAGATAGAGGGGGGAAGGTGATGGAGATGTTGGTGAAGATGGCGTAGGTGTTGGTGTAGATCGCGGTGATGATGATCGCCCCCGGTGGCACTCTGGCGCCACCGGAAGCGAGGGGGAGAGAGCCCCCCTCCTTCTAATTCTTCCTTGACCTTCTCCCTAGGTGGGAGAAGGGTTTCCCCTCTGGTCCATGGTCTCCATGGCATGGGAGGGGCGAGAGCCCCTCCGAGATGGGATCTGTCTCTCTGTCTCTCACTGTTTCTGCGTTCTCTCTGCTGCCCTTTCACCGTTTCGTATATATATGGAGATCCGTAACTTTGATTGGACTGAAATCTTTGCCATCATTTTGTCCGAAAAAATAGCTTTCTTGCGGCCGAAGAAGGGCATCAACCGCCTTATGGGGGGCACGAGGGTCAGGGGTGCGCCCCTGCCTCGTGCCTCCCTCGGGCACCGTCTCGCGTGGATTTTTCTTCCAATATTCTCCGAATATTCCAAAAATAATCTCTGTTCGTTTTTATCCCGTTTGGACTCGGTTTGATATGGATATTCTGTGAAACAAAAACATGCAACAAATAGGAACAAGCACTGGGCACTGGATTAATATGTTAGTCCCCAAAAATAGTATAAAAAATTGCCAAAAGTATATGAAAGTTGTAGAATATTGGCATGGAACAATCAAAAATTATAGATACGACGGAGACGTATCATACATACGAATCTGAATGTTGCAGACCCGTTGACTAAGCCTCTCTCACGAGCAAAACATGATCAACACCAAGACTCCATGGGTGTTAGAATCATTACTGTGTAATCTAGATTATTGACTCTAGTGCAAGTGGGAGACTGAAGGAAATATGCCCTAGAGGCAATAATAAAGTTGTTGTTTATATTTCCTTATATCATGATAAATGTTTATTATTCATGCTAGAATTGTATTAACCGGAAACTTAGTACATGTGTGAATATATAGACAAACTAAGTCTCACTAGTATGCCTCTACTTGACTAGCTCGTTGAATCAAAGATGGTTAAGTTTCCTTGCCATAGACATGAGTTGTCATTTGATTAACGGGATCACATCATTAGAGAATGATGTGATTGACTTGACCCATTCCGTTAGCTTAGCATTTGATCGTTTAGTATATTGCTATTGCTTTCTTCATGACTTATACATGTTCCTATGACTATGAGATTATGCAACTCGCGAATACCGGAGGAACACTTTGTGTGCCACCAAACGTCACAACGTAATTGGGTGATTATAAAGGTGCTCTACAGGTGTCTCCGATGGTACTTGTTGAGTTGGCATAGATCAAGAATAGGATTTGTCACTCCGATTGTTGGAGAGGTATCTTTGGGTCCTCTCGGTAATGCACATCACTATAAGCCTTGCAAGCAATGTAACTAATGAGTTAGTTGTGGTATGATGCATTACGGAACGAGTAAAGAGACTTGCCGGTAACGAGATTGAACTGGGTATTGAGATACCGACGATCAAATCTCGGGCAAGTAACATACCAATGACAAAGGGAACAACGTATGTTGTTATGCGGTTTGACCGATAAAGATCTTCGTAGAATATGTAGGAGCCAATATGAGCACCCAGGTTCCGCTATTGGTTATTGACCGGAAACGTGTCTCGGTCATGTCTACATAGTTCTCGAACCCGTAGGGTCCGCACGCTTAACATTCGGTGACGATCAGTAATATGAGTTTATGTGTGTTGATGTACCAAAGGTAGTTCGGAGTCCTGGATATGATCACGGACATGATGAGGCGTCTCGAAATGGTCGAGACATAAAGATTGATATATTGGATGACTATGTTTGAACTTCAGAAGGGTTTCGGGCAAGTTCGGACAAATACCGGAGTACCGGGGGTTACCGGAACCCCCCGGGGAGTGTAATGGGCCGATTGGGCCTTAGTGGAGAAGAGGAGGGGCGGCCAGGGCAGGCCGCGCCCCCCTCCCCCTCTAGTCTGAATTGGACAAGGAGGGGGGCATCGCCCCCCTTTCCTTCCCCCTCTCTCCTCCTTCCCTCTCTCCTACTCCTACTCTTGGAAGGGTCGGAATCCTACTCCCGGTGAGAGTAGGACTCCCCTTGGGGTGCGCCTAGGAGGGCCGGCCCCTCCCCCTCCTCCACTCCTTTATTTACGGGGGAGGGGGCACCCCATAGACACACAAGTTGATCAGTTAATCTTTTAGCCGTGTGCGGTGCCCCCCTCCACCATAATCCACCTCGGTCATATCATAGCGGTGCTTAGGCGAAGCCCTGCGTTGGTAGCAACATCATCACCGTCATCACGCCATCGTGCTGACGGAACTCTCCCTCGAAGCTCTACTGGATCGTGAGTTCGCGGGACGTCACCGAGCTGAACGTGTGCAGATCACGGAGGTGTCGCACGTTCGGTACTAGGATCGGTCGATCATGAAGACGTACGACTACATCAACCGTGTTGTCATAACGCTTCCGCTTATGGTCTACGAGGGTACGTGGACGACACTCTCCCCTCTTGTTGCTATGCATCACCATGATCTTGCGTGTCCGTAGGATTTTTTTTAAATTACTACGTTCCCCAACACAATGATGTGGACTAGGTCTGAGATCTGAGGATTATCCTCATTGTTGCATAGAAGAATTATGCCCTTGATGCACCGCTAGGTGACGGACCTATTGTAGGAGCAGATGCAGATGTTATGAACGTTTGGCAAGCTCGGTATGATAGCTACTTGATGGTTTAGTGTGCCATGCTTTACGGCTTACAACCGGGACTTCAAAAACGTTTTGAACGCCACGGAGCATATAATATGTTCCAAGAGCTGAAGTTGGTATTTCATACTCATGCCCAAGTCGAGAGGTATGAGACCTCTGACAAGTACTTTGCCTACAAGATGGAGGAGAATAGCTCAACCAGTGAGCATGTGCTCAGATTGTGTGAGTACTACAATCGCTTGAATCAAGTGGGAGTTAATCTTCCAGATAAAATAGTGATTGATAGAGTTCTCTAGTAACTATCACCAAGTTACCGGAACTTCGTGATGAACTATAATATGCAAGGAATGACGAAAATGATTCCCGAGCTCTTCGTGATGCTGAAATCGACGAAGGTAGAAATCAAGAAAAGCATCAAAAGTTGATGGTTGACAATACCACTAGTTTCAAGTAAAAGGGCAAGGGAAAGAAAGGTAACTTCAAGAAGAATGGCAAGAAAGTTGCCACTCCCATAAAGAAGCCCAAAGCTAGACCCAAGCCTGAAACTGAGTGCTTCTACTGCGAAGGAAATGGTCACTGGAAGCAGAACTGCCCCAAATACTTGGCGGATAAGAAGGATGGCAAAGTGAAAAAAAGTATATATGATATACATGTTATTGATGTGTACTTTACTAGTGTTCATAGTAACCCCTGGGTATTTGATACTGGTTCAGTTGCTATGATTAGTAACTCGAAATAGGTGTTACAAAATGAACAAAGACTAGTTGAGAGCAAGGTGACGATGTGTGTTGGAAGTGATTCCAAGGTTGATAAAATCACCATCGCACACTCCCTTTACCTTCGGGATTAGTGTTGAACCTAAAATAAATGTTATTTGGTGTTTGCCTTGAGCATAATATGATTGGATCATGTTTATTGCAATACAGTTATTCATTTAAGTCAAAGAATATTGGTTATTCTGTTTACATGAATAAAACCCTCTATGGTCATACACCCAAGGTGAATGGTTTATTGAATCTCGATCGTAGTGATACACATATTCATAATATTGATGCCAAAATATGCAAAGTTGATAATGATAGTGCAACTTATTTGTGGCACTGCCCTCCATATTGATAGGCTTTTGGAATCACTTGATTATGAATCACTTGATGCTTGCGAACCATGCCTCATGGGCAAGATGACTAAGACCCCGTTCTCCGGAACAATGGAGCGAACAACTGACTTATTGGAAATAATACATACTGATGTATACGATCCGATGAGTGTTGAGGCTCACGGCGGGTATCGTTATTTTCAGACCTTCACAGATGATTTGAGCAGATATGGGTATATCTACTTGATGAAACATAAGTCTGAAACATTTGAAAAAGTTCAAAGAATTTCAGAGTGAAGTGGAAAATCATCGTAACAAGAAAATAAAGTTTCTACAATCTGATCGCGGAGACAAATATTTGAGTTACGAGTTTGGTCTTCATTTGAAACAATGTGGAATAGTTTCGCAACTCACGCCACCTGGAACACCACAGCGTAATGGTGTGTCTGAATGTCATAACCGTACTTTATTAGATATGGTGCGATCTATGATGTCTCCTACCGATTTATCACTATCGTTTTGGGGTTATGCATTAGAGACAGCTGCATTCATGTTAAATAGGGCACCATCTAAATCTGTTGAGACGACACCATATGAACTGTGGTTTGGCAAGAAACCCAAGTTGTCGTTTCTTAAAGTTTGGGGTTGCGATGCTTACGTAAAAAAAGCTTCAACCTGATAAGCTCGAACCCAAATCGAAGAAATGTGTCTTCATAGGATACCCAAAATAAACTATTGGGTACACCTTCTATCATAGATCCGAAGGCAAGATCTTTGTTGCTAAGACTAGATCCTTTCTAGAGGAGTTTCTCTTGACAGAAGTGAGTGGGAGGAAAGTAGAACTTGATGAGGTAGTTGTACCTTCTCCCTTATTGGAAAGTCGTTCATCACAGAAATCAGTTCCAGTGATTCCTACACCAATTAGCGAGGAAGCTAATGATGATGATCATGAAACTATTGATCAAGTTACTACCAAACCTCGTAGGTCAACCAGAGTAAGATCCACACCAGAGTGGTAAGGTAATCCTGTTCTGGAGGTCATGTTACTTGACCATCACAAACCTAAGAACTATGAGGAAGCGATGATGAGCCCAGATTCCGCGAAATGGCTTGAGGCCATGAAATCTGAGATGGGATCCATGTATGAGAACAAAGTATGGACTTTGATTGACTTGCTCGATGATCGGCGAGCCATGGAGAATAAATGGATCTTCAAGAGGAAGACGGACGCTGATAGTAGTGTTACTATCTACAAAGCTCGAATCATTGCAAAAAGTTTCGACAAGTTCAAGGTGTTGACTACGATAGGATTTTCTCACTTGTAGCGATGCTTAAGTATGTCCGAATCACATTAGCAATTGCCACATTTTATGAAATCTGGCAAATGCATGTCAAAACTACATTTATTAATAGATTTCTTAAAGAAGAGTTGTATATGATGCAACAAGAAGGTTTTGTCAATCCTAAAGGTGCGAACAAAGTGTGCAAGCTCCAGCGATCCATCTCTGGACTGGTGCAAGCATCTCGGAGTTGGAATATACGCTTTGATGAGTTGATCAAAGCATGTAGTTTTATACAGACTTGCAGTGAAGCTTGTATTTACAAGAAAGTGAGTGGGAGCACTACAGTATTTCTGATAAGTATATGTGAATGACATATTGTTGATCGGAAATAATGTAGAATTTTCTGGAAAGCATAAAGAAGAGTTTGAAAGGAGTTTTTCAAAGAAAGACCTCGGTGAAGCTTCTTACATATTGAGCATCAAGATCTATAGAGATAGATCAAGACGCTTGATAAATTTTTCAATGAGTACATACCTTGACAAGTTTTTTGAAGTAGTTCAAAATGGAACAGCCAAAGAAGGAGTTCTTGCCTGTGTTACCAGGTGTGAAGTTGAGTAAAGACTCGAAACCCGACCACGGCAGAAAATAGAAAGAGAATGAAAAGTCATTTCCTATGCCTCGGCCATAGGTTCTATAAAGTATGCTATGCTCTGTACCAGACCTATTGTGTACCTCACCATGAGTTTGGCAAGAGGGTACTGTTGGGAAACGTAGTATTTCAAAAAAATTCCTACGATCACGCAAGATCTATCTAGGAGAAGCACAGCAACGAGCGGGGAGAGTGTGTCAACGTACCCTCGTAGACCGAAAGCAGAAGCGTTTAGTAACCCGGTTGATGTAGTCCAACGTCTTCGCGATCCAACCGATCAAGTACCGAACGCACGACACCTCCACGGTCTGCACACGTTCAGCTCGGTGACGTCCCTCGAACTCTAGATCCAGCTGAGGCCGAGGGAGAGTTTCGTTAGCACGACGGCATGGTGACGGTGATGATGAAGTTACCGACGCAGGGCTTCGCCTAAGCACTACGACAATATGACCGAGGTGGAAAACTGTGGAGGGGGGCACCGCACACGGCTAAGGGATCAACTTGTGTGTCTATGGGGTGCCCCCTTAACCACGTATGTAAAGGAGGGGGGAAGAGGAGGCCGGCCTAGGAGGGGCGCGCCTATAGGGGGAGTCCAACTAGGATTCCCAATCCTAGTTGGAGTCCCCTTCCTTTTCCAAGAGGGGAGAGAGGGAAGGAGTAGGAGAGGGAGAAAGAAAGAGAGGGGGGCGCCGCCCCCTCCCTAGTACAATTCGGACTTGCCATGGGGGGGGCGCGTGGCCACCCCTTGAGGCCCCTTTCTCCTTTCCCGTATGGCCCATTAAGGCCCACTACTTGCCCCGGCGAATTCCCGTAACTCTTCGGTACTCTGGAAAATACCCGAACCACGCAGAACCTTTCTGATGTTCGAATATAGCCTTCCAATATATCGATCTTTATGTCTCGATCATTTCGAGACTCCTCGTCATGTCTGTGATCTCATCCAGGATACCGAACAAAATTCGGTCATCAAATCACATAACTCATAATACAAATCGTCATCGAACGTTAAGCGTGCGGACCCTACAGGTTCGAGAACTATGTAGATATGACCGAGACACATCTCCGGTCAATAACCAATAGCGGAAATTGGATGCTCATATTGGCTCCTACATATTCTACGAAGATCTTTATCGATCAAACTGCATAACAGCATACGTTATTCCCTTTGTCATCGGTATATGATAATCCCCAAGTGCAGGGAATCATCGTAGGAATTTCCAAAGGTGGAAGTGATAAGTATGGAGTGTCGAACCCACAAGGAGCTAAATGTAAGATCAATATCCTCTCAAGCCCTATCTGCCACTGATACGACTCTACGTACACCAAACGTTTGCTTCCAACTAGAAACGAGAAATAAAACTACGTTGTGGGTATGAAGAGGATAACTTTGTATGATATCGGAGAGCTAAAATATAAAAGTAGGTGATGTGTGAAGTTAGAATATATCAATCAATTTTATATATATAGCAGAAGTCAAAAAAGCCATCACATTCATCCACAGAGATTAAATTATCAAGGCCATTAATTTTTTGATATAAACGGCTGAGATTTAAAGATATTACGTTACATACAAATACTATGCACATGTATATATTGTTTTTGCGCATAAGAAATCTGTCACGTAGATGTGCCTTAGATAGAATAGTGCAATCACGGTGGGGATGAGAAGGACGCATGTACATGCTTAAATTTGATTTATATAAAAAAGATATGTATTGGGTTCCGGTTAGAATTCTAATATAGAAAAGGAAACAGAAGCCAGCCATATTACGCAGCCTTTCACCTTCCTCATGCTAAAAAAAGGTCCACTAGCAGTGTATGGTACACCACAAAGAAAACGAGCAGACTAGGGTTTTCAATGTACTACCTAGGCCATGCTATACCTCCTGTGTGGCTGCCTTCAGCTGTCTCCAACGCCACCTGCCTCCATACGTCTCTCTCCATGTTCCTCCTTGGTCGACTCGCCATTGCTGATTGCTTCTGGCATTACATGGGAGCAGCAGTCACCAGTAGCCTCGCATCATCCCGGTCCAGTCCATAGACAAAAGCTGATATGAATCAGATCACAAAGGAGGATGAAAGGAAGAAAAAGGGTCATGTCTTGAAGATGCGCCATACAGGTTCATCATCGGGTAGGACTAGGATGAGAGGAGAAACATCAGTGCAAGGACCTGATGCCCACCATGCATGCACCGGCAGCAACCTGAGTTTGTTGTCAACAACTTGATGAGGACTAAATCGAATTCCAGGTTCTCCGCTTATCAAGTAACACCAGCATTGTTGTGTTGTCTGTAGATTATTTTCTAGAAGATGCTATATACAGATCCTTTCTCATAAATTTTCTGTCTCTGTATATCTTTGTTCCTTTTCATAGCAATGCCCTAGGCCCAGTACAACCACTTCCTTCCGGTAGGTTCGTGCTGCACACAAAAGCAAAGTCCAATTTATTTGCATGTAGAAGATGGCGGCAAGCACACCTAGCTGCCAGGACAAGAAATAGTTTAAATGTAGCTGGCATTGGCATTATCCACGTCTGTTGATGTGGTTGATACTTACAGCAGGTACTCCCTCATCCTCTCACTGAATGTAGAGTTTTATTAGAGGTAGCTAGGAGCCTAGGACATAGCTAGGAGCCTGATAGAGATCAGGTGATGCAGTACTCGGAACTATATATGATTTTCTGTATTGATGGTGTGTTGGACTCTTATTTATAAATAATCTAGATTACTATGCAGTAATAACAATAATGCACTGAATCAACCCGACACGTGTGGCTGGACTTCACATATTAGGATTTTTTTTTGCATGTTATGATTTATAGACTGGACTTGCTGTTGCAAGGAGTTCACATATTCATTGGAATAGTTTTTCCGCTGGAGGAGCCAGTGCAAAATTTACATACGAAGACTGGATGTGTGTTTTTTCTGCCATGCCTATTTTTTATAGTTGATTTTCATATATAGAAAAATGATTTGTTTTTGATTAACCATTGCTTCATATAGATTAACACCAAATAATTATACTACCAAGTAACTTTTGCAATAGATTTATGAAAAAATGTACTGGGAGAATTTCTTTTTGCAAGATATGATAGCTATGAAGATGGACATTTGAGCCACAGAGTGTAGAGAAGGAATTTTCCAAATACTCGCAAATCAAGAATATTAAGAACATTTTTTACGGTATACATACAAAGTTATTTAAGATCAACATTTCATGTTGTCTCTCAAAAAGAAAAAAACAGTTGATGCGAACGAGCCGAATAATCGAGCACCCGATGTAGTGAAATTGTCTTCACAATTGAATCATATATTTTTCTAAATGCTAACCAGACGGACGCCACATGTTTCTTCAAAATTGAACTCTGTATTTTGCGGAGTGTCTACCTATACGTGCTGCAGCAAAATTGTGTTGCTACACGTGTGTATGCATTCGACGAAATGCGGCCTCTCCCATTGACACACTATGGATTACATAAAGATGTTGTCACTCTAATATTATTTTCTTTATAATTGTCATTTCTAGATTTCTTTGATCATGTGATGTGTAATCAATTTATATCACATTTTTTAATTGAACTAAAATTTTAGCTATATTATTGAATTTAGTTATCATGCCATATACATGGCATGACGGGATTTTATAACCCCTATTTGAGAAGCAACTATAACTGTAATAAATAGTCAGGTTAGTACAATTTACGCAATAACATAGATGGAAAATGTTTCTGTTCCAGAGCGAAAACGCAAGAGAAAAGAGCAGGGAGGTTTGATAGAAAGAGAGCTACTCCATGACACGTCCAATGGTAAGATATGAAGCTCAAGCACAATATCAAAATAGTCAAATATAATCATATTGTAATTTTATTCTTTATGCGTACAACTTATTGTTTTAATTCTAACTCGGAATGTCCGACCGTTCTTAAGTCATGCAATTACTTTGGTGTGAAAAAATGTACCTAAGTACCTTGCACGCTATTTGTACCTGTTTGAACTTTATCCTCATATATTTTTGCAGGCACAAAAGGGGTATCTACGTGCAAATTAGAATAACCAGAACATGTATTATACCTTCAGTACATATTTTTAGCCCATCCGATGGGTGGTATAGTGACAGGGAAATTTCATGGGATCTTCTTCGAGACGTAAAGGAAAATTCACATTTATAGATACACGCAACGAGGTTGTTAATATGTGTTGAATCAGTGCCTTCCATCTTCATGTCAGACTTACTTTCAGTTCATCAATTTTCCTCTATTGTCTACATCACAACCATATGATGCCAAGTCTGGGTATGTGCTTGGTCTATGTAATTCCTTTCAAGTGTTGCAAAATGATTCGAAATTACTATTTTTGGCTAAGTTGTCTCGATTAGATTCACAACATTTGCTTACAAAATCTGAAGCGATGTTGTATCCAGATGTAACTAAATGTGCATAGTGAACTTAGTGCTAGAGTTTAGTTAACACAATTAAATTTAACACAATTAAGTTTTGCTACACATTTAGTTACATCTGGATACAAAATCTGAAGCGATGTTGTATCCAGATGACCAAGAGTCTTAATTGTGTTTTATAGACACGCATTGTAGATATGATTTTGTATAAATATTGATATGGCAATGGATCAAGTGAACAATGATAGGCAGGGAAAATTACCAAAAAAGAAAATATAGGAATTCTAGCCGCGCAAATGCGCGGGTCACCTCGCTAGTTACTAAATATTATAAATAGCGAGTGTGGAATAATTGTGGATCAGTGTGCGGAATTGTCCTAGGCAATTGTTAACAAGACCGGTGATCACTATTGCAGTTTCATATGAGGAAGAGGCATAAGCTAACATACTTTCTCTACTTGGATCATATGCACTTATGATTGGAACTCTAGCAAGCATCCGCAACTACTAAAGATCATTAAGGTAAAACCCAACCATAGCATTAAAGCATCAAGTCCTCTTTATTCCCATACGCAACAATCCCTCTTACTCGGGTTTGTGTTTCAGTCACTCACCAACCCACTATAAGCGAATCATGAACGTATTGCAACACCCTACAACGGGAATCCCTCACGCTTGCACGACACGGAGGGCACCATAGGACAGCACCAAAGTAAAACATACAACTTAGACCAATCTAGATCATCAATCAACCCAAAGACAAAAGATATCTACTCAAAACATCATAGGATGGCAACACATCATTGGATCATAATATGTGGCATAAAGCACCATGTTCAAGTAGGGATTACAGCGGGGTGCGGGAGAGTGGACCGCGTAAAAGAGATGAGGATGGTGATGTTGATGAAGAGGATCACCGTGGCGATGATTCCCCTCCCGATGGCACTCCGGCGCCACCGGAAGAGAGGAGGAGAGGTTCTCCCCCTTGTGCTTCCTCCTCCATGGCCTCCACCCTCTGGTCCTTGGCCTTCATGGTGATGATGGCCCCTCCGGAATACTCCTCCATGGCCACCGGTGATGATGGCCCCCTCCGGCAGGGTGCCGGAGAGGGCGTAGATTGACTTCTCGTGGCTACAGAGGCTTGCGGCGGCGGAACTTCCGATCTAGGTTTCTTTCTGGAAGTTTGGGTATATATAGAAGAGTTTTGCATTGATTTCACGTCAGGGGGGGTCTCCGGGCTGTCCACGAGGTAGGGGGCGCGCCCTAGGGGGGTGGGCGCGCCCCCCACCCTCGTGGGGAGCCCGCGACTCTTCTGGCCTACTTCTGGTACTCCGTGGGCTTCTTCTGGTCCAAAAATGATCTCCGTCAAGTGGCACGTCAATTGGACTCCGTTTAGTTTTCCTTTTCTGCGATACTCTAAAACAAGGAGAAAACAGAAACTGGCACTGGGCTCTAGGTTAACAGGTTAGTCCCAAAAAATCTTGTAAAATATCATATAAATGCATATAAAACATCCTAGAAGGATAGTATAATAGCATGAATACTTCATAAATTATAGATACGTTGGAGACATATCAGCATCCCCAAGCTTAATTCCTGCTCGTCCTCGAGTAGGTAAATGATAAAAGAAATAATTTATGAAGTGTAATGCTAGCAAGTGTATAAGTTTGATCAATGATAATTCCAATCACTTTTTCTAGCATCATTATATGTTATAACAATAGCTCATCTCATAAAACTTTTCACGATCAAGAAATTCACATGTTAAAGTATAGATCATAAACTTTCTTGAAAACTAACAAACAATATTTTCAGTCATCAAACAATTGCAATTCATCCTATTTTCAGGAAGAGTCTATGTCAGAGCTTTGATTTAGCAAACTCCACATACTCAACTATCATTTAGTCTTTCACAATTGCTAACACTCACGCAATACTTGCGGTTATGGAGTTTTAATCGGACACAGAGAAAGATAGGGGCTTATAGTTTCGCCTCCCAACCTTTTACCTCGATGGTAATGTCAACAATAATAGCTCATGCTAACTTACATCCAATTAGATATGTATATCGGGATCTTTCCAACACCCTATGCTTGCCAAAGGATAAAATGTAAAAAGGAAAGGTGAAAATCACCATGACTCTTGCATAAGGTAGAAGATAATAATAAAAGATAGGCCCTTCGCAGAGGGAAGCAGAGGTTGCCATGCGCTTTCAGGATTGGATGCACAAAATCTTAATGCGGAAGAACGTCACTTATATCGCCCCTTGTGATATCAACCTTTATTATGCAGTCCGTCGCTTTTATTTCTTCCACATCACAAGATCATATAAAGCTTATTTCCTCCACACCAATCAATCATACATATTTAGAGAGCAATTTTTATTGCTTGCACCGATGACAACTTACTTGAAGGATCTTACTCAATCCATAGGTAGGTTTAGTGGACTCTCATGGCAAAACTTGGTTTAAGGATATTTGGAAGCACAAGTAGTATCTCTACTTGGTGCAAATAATTTGGCTAGCATGAGGGGGAAAGGCAAGCTCAACGTGTTGGGCGATCCATGACAATATACTTTATTTCAGATATAAGAAAACATAACCCATTACGTTGTCTTCCTTGTCCAACATCAACCCTTTAGCATGTCATATTTTAATGAGTGCTCCCAATTACAAAAGAAGTCCAAGATAGTATATTTATATGTGAAATCCCTCCTCCTTCAATATTCTTTCATGAATTGTTCAAGTGACCAATTCTACGTTTGCTAACTTTTAATAAGTTCACTACCTATACTTATTATGTGTGAAGTCATTACTCCCCATGTTATAAGCATATGAAACATATATAAATTCAGATTTATGACATTCAATTTATTCAACCACTTACTCATAAGATATACGTGAAGCACATGAGTGAATGACAAACTACTCCAAAAGATATGAGTGAAGAACACTGAGTAGTCAAATAATTAACTAGCCATGGGAGTATTATTTTTCATTAAAAATTTCAGATCCAATGATTTTATTCAAACGGCAGGTAAAATTGAAAATACGCTCCAAGCAAAACACATATCATGTTACGAATAAAAATATAGCTCCGAGTAAGGTATACCGATAGTTTTGAAGACGAAAGAGGGGATGCCTTCCGGGGCATCCCCAAGCTTAGGCGCTTGAGTCTTCCTTGAATATTACCTTAGGGTGCCTTGGTCATCCCCTAGGGTCTTTCTACTCCTTATTCTCCTCATATCGATATCTCACCCAAAGCTTCAAAACTTCAATCACACAAAACTTAACGTAACTTCGTGAGATAGGTTAGTATGATAAAGAGCAAACCATTCGCTTTGGTACTGTCAAAGACAAGGTTCATAATTGTTCTCACACAATGCCTACTGTACCAAATCATTTCTAGAATTTATATTGAGGAATATAAGCCATAGAAACTAGAAAACAAGCAAACTATGCAATGAAAACAGAATCTGTCAGAAATAGAACAGTCTGTAATGATATGAACAATAACCATACTTCTGCTACTCCGAAAATTATGAAATAAATTGGTGGACGTGAGGAATTTGTCTATTAATCTTCTGCAAAAAGAATCAACTCAAAATCACTCTTCTGTAAAAAATGACATCTATTCTCGTGAGCGCAAAGTTTCTGTTTTTTACAGCAAGATCACATTAACTTTCACCCAAGTCTTCCCAAAGGTCTTACTTGGCACTTTATTGAAACAAAAGCTATAAAACATGATTGCTACAGTATCTTAATCATGTAAACACACAAAACCAGTAAGGGTAAATATTGGGTTGTCTCCCAACATGCGCTTTTCTTTAATGCCTTTTAGCTAGGCATGATGATTTCAATGATGCTCACATAAAAGGTAGGAATTGAAGCTCAAGGAGAGCATCTTGAAGAATATGACTAGCACAGTTGATTCTAACCAACTTACTATGCCTAGGGATTTTGTGAGCACACACTTATGGGAACAAGAATCAACTAGCATAGGAAGGAAAAACAAGTATAACTTCAAAACTTTAAGCACATAGAGAGGAAACTTGATATTATTGCAACTCCTACAATCATGTATTCCTCCCTCATAATAATTTTTAGTAGCATCATGGATATAAACTCTGTTCTCATACTCAATTGGAACCTCTTCCGAAATAGTGGAATCATTACTAGCTAAAGTTGACACTCTTCCAAATCCACTTTCATAAATATCACGCTAAGATTCAACACCCTCCAAAATAGTGGGATCACTAATTCCTAAAGTTGACACTCTTCCAAACCCACTTTAAATGATAGTATTATTCATACTCCATAAGATATAAGTGAAGTTCATGGAGCATTCTACAATTAACATAGACTAACCAATATCCAAGCTCAAAATATATAAGTGAAGCACACGAAGCATTCTATAAAACCATACTCAAAAGATTTAAGTGAAGCACAAAGAGCAATTCTATAAGATCATACTTAAAAGATATAAGTGAAGCATATGAAGTATTCTATAAATTGATAAAGGGACATATCATGCTAGCATGGTTCTTAAAGAAAAAGAAAAACAAAAAGGACACAAATCATGTGAACAAAACAAAAACCGAGGTATACCGATAATTGTTGAAGAAGAAATATGGGATGCCAACCGGGGCATCCCCAAGCTTAGATGTTTGAGTATCCTTTGAAATGTTTACTTAGGGTGCCTTGGGCATCCCCAAGCTTGAACTCTTTCCTCTCTTCATTCTTCTCATATTGATAGATCCTCGACCTTTGGACACTTCATCCACACAAAACTTTAACAAAAACTTGTGAGATCCGTTAGTGTAATAAAGCAAATCACTACCTTTAGGTACTGTAATTAACTAATTCTTTATTTATATTGGTGTTAAACCTACTGTATTCAAAGTTCTCTATGGTTCATACCCTCCGATACTAGCCATAGATTCATTGAAATAAGCAAACAACACACGCAAAACAGAATCTGTTAAAAACAGAACAGTCTGTAGTAATCTGGAAGTTTGGCAAACTTATGTAACTCCTAAAATTATGAACTAAATTTTAAAATTTGAAAATTTTGTACAGAAGTAATGTGCAAAAAGTTTTAGATCCATTTGACTTTCCAGTAAAACATGTAAATTCACGCACTACAGCCAAAGTTTCTGTTTTTGTTCAACACATAGTAAACAAGCAATCTAATCATCCTAAAACCAAAGCTTGGCACATTATTTTTTATAATACAATGAATATATACAAGGGGATAATTATTTACAGAGAAACTTCCATGAAAAATTCTACATTTTTTCCGTCAGCATGAACACGAGTGCTCAAGGTCGACCCTCACTTCTTCAATGCATAACTTTCCAATCGCTTCTCTTTTTGAAAAACTTTTTAGGCATGAAAGGCAAGTAATTTGTTTTTGTATTTTCATTATTTTAAATTTTTTTGTATGTTTCACCCACAACTAAACAGAAACAAAAAGGGAAAAACAAAATCTACTTAGTGAAGAAAGCAAACAAGCACACACGAGAATATCAACCTCACGCTATTGCTCCCGGCAACGGCGCCAGAAAAGAGCTTGATAATCCCCAAGTGTAGGGAATCATCGTAGCAATTTCCAAAGGTGGTAGTGATAATTATGGAGTGTCGAACCCACAAGGAGCTAAATGTAAGATCAATATCCTCTCAAGCCCTATCTGCCACTGATACGACTCTACGTACACCGAACGTTTGCTTCCAACTAGAAACGAGAAATAAAACTACGTTGTGGGTATGAAGAGGATAACTTTGTATGATATCGGAGAGCTAAAATATAAAAGTAGGTGTTGTTATCATAAAGTTAGAATATATTACTAAATATTATAAATAGCGAGTGTGGAATAATGGTGGATCGGTGTGCGGAAATGTCCTAGGCAATTGTTAACAAGACCGGTGATCACTATTGCAGTTTCATATGAGGGAGAGGCATAAGCTAACATACTTTCTCTACTTGGATCACATGCACTTATGATTGGAACTCTAGCAAGCATCCGCAAACATAGCATTAAAGCATCAAGTCCTCTTTATTCCCAACCATAGCATTAAAGCATCAAGTCCTCTTTATTCCCATATGCAACAATCCCTCTTACTCGGTTTTGTGTTTCAGTCACTCACTAACCCACTATAAGCAAATCATGAACGTATTGCAACACCCTACAGCGGGAATCCCTCACGCTTGCGCGACACGGAGGGCACCATAGGACAGAACCAAAGTAAAACATACAACTCAGACCAATCCAGATCATCAATCAACCCAAAGACAAAAGATATATACTCAAAACATCATAGGATGGCAACACATCATTGGATCATAATATGTGGCATAAAGCACCATGTTCAAGTAGGGATTACAGCGGGGTGCGGGAGAGTGGACCGCGTAAAAGAGATGAGGATGGTGATGATGATGGTGATGTTGATGAAGACGATCACCGTGGCGATGATTCCCCTCCCGATGGCACTCTGGCGCCACCGGAAGAGAGGAGGAGAGGTTCTCCCCCTTGTGCTTCCTCCTCCATGGCCTCTACCCTACGGTCCTTGGCCTTCATGGTGATGATGGACCCTCCGGGATACTCCTCGATGGCCACCGGTGATGATGGCCCCCTCCAGCAGGGTGCCGGAGAGGGCCTAGATTGACTTCTCATGGCTACAGAGGCTTGCGGCGGCGGAACTTCCGATCTAGGTTTCTTTCTGGAAGTTTGGGTATATATAGAAGAGTTTTGCGTTGATTTCACGTCAGGGGTGTCTCCGGGCTGTCCACGAGGTAGGGGGAGCGCCCTAGGGGGGTGGGCGCGCCCCCCACCCTCGTGGGGAGCCCGGGACTCTTCTGGCCTACTTCTGGTACTCCGTGGGCTTCTTCTGGTCCAAAAATGATCTCCGTCAAGTGGCACGTCAATTGGACACCGTTTAGTTTTCCTTTTCTGCGATACTCTAAAACAAGGAGAAAACAGAAACTGGCGCTGGGCTCTAGGTTAATAGGTTAGTCCCAAAAAATCGTATAAAATATCATAAAAATGCATATAAAACATCCTAGAAGGATAGTATAATAGCATGAATACTTCATAAATTATAGATACGTTGGAGACGTATCAGTATGTTACTTGCCCGAGATTTGATCGTCTGTATCAACATACCTAGTTCAATCTCGTTACCGGCAAGTCTCTTTACTCGTTCTGTAATGAATCATCCCATGACTAACTCATTAGTCACATTGCTTGCAAGGCTTATAGTGATGTGCATTACCGAGAGGGCCCAGAGATACCTCTCCAATACACGGAGTGACAAATCCTAATCTCGATCTATGCCAACCCAAACAAACACCTTTGGAGACATCTATAGAGCATCTTTATAGTCACCCAGTTATATTGTGACGTTTGATAGCACACAAGGTGTTCCTCCGGTATTCGGGAATTGCATAATCTCATAGTTAGAGGAACATGTATATGTCATGACGAAAGAAATAGCAATAAACTGAATGATCATAGTGCTAAGCTAACGGATGAGTCTTGTCCATCACATCATTCTTGAATGATGTGATCCCGTTCATCAAATGACAACACATGTCTATGGCTAGGAAACTTAACCATCTTTGATTAACGAGCTAGTCTATTAGAGGCATACTAGGGACACTCTGTTTATCTATGTATTCACACATGTACTAAGTTTCCGGTTAATACAATTCTAGCATGAATAATAATTATTTATCATGATATAAGGAAATATAAATAACAACTTTTTTATTGCCTCTAGGGAATATTTTCTTCAGTCTCCCACTTGCACTAGAGTCAATAATCTAGTTCACATCGCCATGTGATTTAACACCAATAGTTCACATCTTTATGTGATTAACACCCATAGGGTTTACTAGAGTCCATAATCTAGTTCACATTGCTTATGTGATTAACACCCAAGAGTAATAAGGTGTGATCATGTTTTGCTTGTGGGAGAAGTTTTAGTCTATGGGTCTGCCACATTCAGATCCGTAAGTATTTTGCAAATTTCTATGTCTACAATGCTCTGCACGGAGCTACTCTAGATAATTGCTCCTACTTTCATTATGTATCTAGATTGAGACTTAGAGTCATCCGGATCAGTGTCAAAGATTGCATCGGTGTAACTCTTTACGACGAACTTTTTATCACGTCCATAACCGAGAAACATGTCCTTATTCCAGTAAGGATAATTTTGACCGCTGTCCAGTGATCCACTCCTGGATCACTATTGTACCCTCTTGCCAAACTCATGGTAAGGTACACAATAGGTCTGGTACACAGCATAGCATACTTTATAGAACCTATGACTGAGGCATAGGGAATGACTTTTCATTCTCTTTCTATTTTCTGCCGTGGTCGGGTTTCGAGTCTTTACTTAACTTCACACCTGGTAACACAGGCAAGAACTCCTTCTTTGACTGTTCCATTTTGAACTACTTCAAAAACTTGTCAAGGTATGTACTCATTTGAAAAAAATTATCAAGCGTCTTGATCTATCTCTATAGATCTTGATGCTTAATATGTAAGCAGCTTCACCGAGGTCTTTCTTTGAAAAAATCCTTTCAAACACTCCTTTATGCTTTCCATAAAATTCTACATTATTTCCGATCAGTAATATGTCATTCACATATATTTATCAGAAATTTTGTAGTGCTTCCACTCACTTCATTGTAAATACAGGCTTCACCGCAAGTCTGTATAAAACTATATGCTTTGATCACATTATCAAAGCATATATTCCAACTCCGAGATGCTTGCACCAGTCCATAAATGGATCGCTGGAGCTTGCACACTTTGTTAGCACTTTTTGGATTGACAAAACCTTCTGGTTGCATCATATACAAATATTCTTTAATATATCCATTAAGGAATGCAATTTTGACATCCATTTGCCAAATATCATAATCATAAAATGCGGCAATTGATGGAAATATGCCCTAGAGGCAATAATAAATTATTATTTATTTCCTTATTTCATGATAAATGTTTATTATTCATGCTAGAATTGTATTAACCGGAGACTTAGTACATGTGTGGATACATAGACAAACAGAGTGTCACTAGTATGCCTCTACTTGACTAGCTCGTTGAATCAAACATGGTTAAGTTTCCTAGCCATAGACATGAGTTGTCATTTGATTAACGGGATTACATCATTATAGAATGATGTGATTGACTTGACCCATTCCGTTAGCTTAGCACTTGATCGTTTAGTATATTGCTTTCTTCATGACTTATACATGTTCCTATGACTATGAGATTATGCAACTCCCAGATACCGCAGGAACACTATGTGTTCTACCAAGCACCCACAACGTAATTGAGTGATTATAAAGGTGCTCTGCAGGTGTCTCCGATGGTACTTGTTGAGTTGGCATAGATCGAGATTAGGATTTGTCACTCTGATTGTCGGAGAGGTATCTCTGGGCCCTCTTGGTAATGCACATCATTATAAGCCTTGCAAGCAATGTGACTAATGAGTTAGTTACGGGATGATGCATTGCGGAACGAGTAAAGAGACTTGCCGATAACGAGATTGACCTAGGTATTGAGATACCGACAATCGAATATCGGGCATGTAACATACCAATGACAAAAGGAACAACGCATGTTTTTATACGGTTTGACCGATAAAGATCTTCGTAGAATATGTGGGAGCCAATATGAGCATCTAGGTTCCGCTATTGGTTATTGACCGGAGATGATTCTCGGACATGTCTACGTAGTTCTCAAACCCGTAGGTTCCGCACGCTTAACGTTCAGTGACGATTGGTATTATGTGTTTATGTGTTTTGATGTACCGAAGGTAGTTCGAAGTCCCGGATGAGATCAGGGACATGACGAGGAGTCTCGAAATGGTCAAGACGTAAAGATCGATATATTGGAAGGCTATATTCGGACATCAAAAAGGTTCCGAGTGGTTCGGGTATTGTTCGGAGAGCCAGGGAGTTACGGTAATACGGGGGAACATATGGGCCTTAGTGGGCTTTTGGGGAGAGAGAGAGGAGAGGCCACAAGGGTTGGCCGTGCGTGTGGTGACCAGACCTCAAACAATCTGATCTCTGTGCGTCGGTGTCATCCCTGGATCGGTAATGCTGACACGCACAGTACTTGAAGGATTTATAACAGAGTAGCAATCACACACTTATTACATCGAATGTCTCAAGAGAGAACCTATTACAATAAATATGGCTTAAGGCCATCTAATACGATAACAGCGGAACGCTTGGAAGATAAAGTGAGTCCATCAACTCCAACGGCATCACTGAGTGAAAGACAACGACCTATGGCTCCTTACTCGTCGTCTGAAAAGTCTGCAACATGATACGTTGCAGCCCGAAATGGGTCAGCACATGAAATATGTTGGCAATGTAACACAAGAGAGTAATGAACAGAATAATGCTATCACTACATGCATATATGGCTGGTGGAGGCTGTATGGTTAATATGTTTTGCGGAAAGCCAATTTTTTCCTACAATAAAGGAATAAATTTTATTTAACTATCATGGTGGTTGTTAAACATTGAGAAGGTTCACCCAACTCAATCCCAATTAAGCATCAACATTAAACACAATCAAATTATATTAAGAGTGATGAGATCCACATGATAATCCAAGAACTAGATACTCAAGATGTCCATAACCGGGGACACGGCTAACCATGATTAGTTTGTACACTCTGCAGAGGTTTGCGCACTTTTCCCCACAAGACTCAAACTCCACCGGTGGATTTCTCGCACTACATGATGTTTGAGAAACGGATGACCGAGACATAGTCTTTCCGAAGAGGTCCCCTTAACCGATAGATAGGCATGTACACCTACAATCCCCTACATTTGCTAGCCCATCATGGAAAGGTTTCCCAAAACTTACTCAACTATGCCAGAGCCCATAATGGCATGTGGCTGCACACGGAAGTTTCTAGCATGAATAATCTTATGATCCCTTTGAGCCTGGGTGGCAGTCCATAGGAGAATCACACGGTACCCCGGGATTTCCAAAAATACAGGCAACACTGGGTTCCCCAGGTGCCTCAATCCACCCAGATGTGTATTAAAGTTGCCACCTTAATGTTGGGGAACGTAGTAATTTCAAAAATTTCCTACGCACACGCAAGATCATGGTGATGCATAGCAACGAGAGGGGAGAGTGTTGTCTACGTACTCTCGTAGACCGAAGCGGAAGCATTGACGCAACATAGAGGAAGTAGTCGTACGTCTTCCCGATCCGACCGATCCAAGCACCGTTACTCCGGCACCTCCGAGTTCTTAGCACACGTTCAGCTCGATGACGCTCCCCGGGCTCCGATCCAGCAAAGCGTTGGGGAGGAGTTCCGTCAGCACGACGGCGTGGTGACGATCTTGATGTTCTACTGTCGCAGGGCTTCGCCTAAGCACCGCTACAATATGACCGAGGTGGAATATGGTGGAGGGGGGCACCGCACACGGCTAAGGAACGATCACGAAGATCAACTTGTGTGTCCATGGGGTGCCCCCTGCCCCCGTATATAAAGGAGTGGAGGAGGGGAGGGCCGGCCCTCTCTATGGCTCGCCCTAGTCCAACTAGGAGTCCTTCCATGTATTAGGAGTAGGAGACAAGGAAGGGGAAGAGGGAAGAGAAGGAAGGAGGGGGCGCCGCCCCTCCCCCTAATCCAATTCGGACTAGTCAATGGGGGGGGCGCGGCCTGCCTCTCCCTCTCCCCTAAAGCCCAATAAGGCCCATATACTTCTTCCCCCGTATTCCCGTAACTCTCCGGTACTCCCAAAAATACCCGAACCACTCAAAACCTTTCCGATGTCCGAATATAGTAGTCCAATATATCGATCTTTACGTCTCGACCATTTCGAGACTCCTCGTCATGTACCCGATCTCATCCGGGACTCCGAACTCCTTCGGTACATCAAAACTCATAAACTCATAATATAACTGTCATCGAAACCTTAAGCGTGCGGACCCTACGGTTCGAGAACAATGTAGACATGACCGAGACACGTCTCCGGTCAATAACCAATAGCGGGACCTGGATGCCCATATTGGCTCCTACATATTCTGCGAAGATCTTTATCGGTCAGACCGCATAACAACATACGTTGTTCCCTTTGTCATCGGTATGTTACTTGCCCGAGATTCGATCGTCGGTATCCAATACCTAGTTCAATCTCGTTACCGGCAAGTCTCGTTACTCGTTCCGTAATACATCATCTCGCAACTAACTCATTATTTGCAATGCTTGCAAGGCTTAAGTGATGTGCATTACCGAGAGGGCCCAGAGATACCTCTCCGACATTCGGAGTGACAAATCCTAATCTCGAAATACGCCAACCCAAGAAGTACATTTGGAGACACCTGTAGATCACCTTTATAATCACCCAGTTACGTTGTGACGTTTGGTAGCACACAAAGTGTTCCTCCGGTAAACGGGAGTTGCATAATCTCATACTCATAGGAACATGTATAAGTCACGAAGAAAGCAATAGCAACATACTAAACGATCGGGTGCTAAGCTAATGGAATGGGTCATGTCAATCAGATCATTCAACTAATGATGTGACCTCATTAATAACAACTCTTTGTTCATGGTTAGGAAACATAACCATCTTTGATTAACAAGCTAGTCAAGTAGAGGCATACTAGTGACACTCTGTTTGTCTATGTATTCACACATGTATTATGTTTCTGGTTAATACAATTCTAGCATGAATAATAAACATTTATCATGAAATAAGGAAATAAATAATAACTTTATTATTGCCTCTATGGCATATTTCCTTCAGTCTCCCACTTGCACTAGAGTCAATAATCTAGTTCACATCGCCGTATGATTTACCAGCAATAGTTCACATCACCATGTGATTAACACCCATAGTTCACATTGATATGTGATCAACACCCAAAGGGTTTACTAGAGTCAGTAATTTAGTTCACATCGCTATGTGATTAACACCCAAAGAGTACTAAGGTGTGATCATGTTTTGCTTGTGAGAGAAGCTTAGTCAACGGGTCTGCCAAAATTCAGATCCGTATGTATTTTGCAAATTTCTATGTCTACAATGCTCTGCACGGAGCTACTTTAGCTAATTGCTCCCACTTTCAATATGTATCTAGATTGAGACTTAGAGTCATCTAGATTAGTGTCAAAACTTGCATCGACGTAACCTTTTACGACGAACCTTTTTGTCACGTCCATAATCGAGAAACATATCCTTATTTTACTAAGGATAATTTTGACCGATGTCCAGTGATCTACTTCCTAGATCACTATTGTACTCCCTTGCTTAACACAGTGTAGGCTATACAATAGATCTGGTACATAGCATGGCATACTTTATAGAATCTATGGCCGAGGCATAGGGAATGACTTTCATTCTCTTTCTATCATCTGCCGTGGTCGGGCTTTGAGTCTTACTCAATTTCACACCATGTAATACAGGCAAGAACTCTTTCTTTGACTGTTCCATTTTGAACTACTTCAAAATCTTGTCAAGGTATGTACTTATTGAAAAACTTATCAAGCGTCTTGATCTATCTCTATAGATCTTGATGCTCAATATGTAAGCAGCTTCACCGAGGTCCTTCTTCGAAAAACTCCTTTCAAATACTCCTTTATGCTTCACAGAATAATTCTACATTATTTCCGATCAACAATATGTCATTTACATATACTTATCAGAAATGTTGTAGTGCTCCCACTCACTTTCTTGTAAATACAGGCTTCACCGCAAGTCTGTATAAAACTATATGCTTTGATCAACTTATCAAAGCGTATATTCCAACTCCGAGATGCTTGCACCAGTCCATAGATGGATCGCTGGAGCTTGCATATTTTGTTAACACCTTTAGGATCGACAAAACCTTCTAGTTGCATCGTATACAACTCTTCTTTAATAAATCCATTGAGGAATGCAGTTTTGTTTATCCATTTGCCAGATTTCATAAAATGCGGCAATTGCTAACATGATTCGGACAGACTTAAGCATAGATACGAGCGAGAAACTCTCATCGTAGTCAACACCTTGAACTTGTCGAAAAACCTTTTGCGACAATTCTAGCTTTGTAGATAGTAACACTACTATCAGCATATGTCTTCCTCTTGAAGATCCATTTATTTTCTATGGCTTGCCGATCATCGGGCAAATCCATCAAAGTCCATACTTTGTTCTCATACATGGATCATATCTCAGATTTCATGGCCTCAAACCATTTCGCGGAATTTGGGCTCATCATCACTTCCTCATAGTTCGTAGGTTCGTCATGGTCAAGTAACATGACCTCCAGAATAGGACTACCGTACCACTCTGGTGCGGATCTCACTCTGGTTGACCTACGAGGTTTGGTAGTAACTTGATCCGAAGTTACATGATCATCATCATTATCTTCCTCACTAATTGGTGTAGTAGTCATAGGAACTGATTTCTATGATGAACTACTTTCCAATAAGGGAGCAGGTACAGTTACCTTATCAAGTTCTACTTTCCTCCCACTCACTTCTTTCGAGAGAAACTCCTTCTCTAGAAAGGATCCATTCTTAGCAACGAATGTCTTGCCTTCGGATCTGTGATAGAAGGTGTACCCAATAGTCTCCATTGGGTATCCTATGAAGAAATATTTCTCCGATTTGGGTTTGAGCTTATCAGGATGAAACTTTTTCATATAAGCATCACAACCCCAAACTTTAAGAAACGACAACTTTGGTTTCTTGCCAAACCATAGTTCAGATTGTGTCGTCTCAACGGATTTAGATGGTGCCCTATTTAACGTGAATGCAGCTGTCTCTAATGCATAACCCCAAAATGATAGTGGTAAATCGGTAAGAAACATCATAGATTGCACTATATCCAATAAAGTACGGTTATGACGTTCGGACACACCATTATGCTGTGGTGTTCCAGGTGGCATGAGTTTGTGAAACTATTCCACATTGTTTTAATTGAAGGCCAAACTCGTAACTCAAATAATCGTCTCCGTGATCAGATCGTAGAAACTTTATTTTTCTTGTCACGATGATTTTCCACTTCACTCTGCAATTCTTTGAACTTTTCAAATGTTTCAGACTTATGTTTCATCAAGTAGATATACTCATATCTGCTTAAATCATGTGTGAAGGTTAGAAAATAATGATACTTGTCGCGAGCTTTAATATTCATCGGACCACATACATCAGTATGTATGATTTCCAACAAATCTGTTGCTCGCTCCATTGTTCCGGAGAACGGCGTTTTAGTCATCTTGCCCAAGAGACATGGTTCGCAAGCATCAAGTGATTCATAATCAAGTGATTCCAAAATCCCATCAGCATGGAGTTTCTTCATGCGCTTTACACCAATATGACCTAAACAGCAGTGCCACAAATAAGTTGCACTATCATTATTAACTTTGCATCTTTTGGCTTCAATATTATGAATATGTGTATCACTACAATCGAGATCCAACAAACCATTTCGTTGGTGTGTATAACCATAGAAGGTTTTATTCATGTAAACAGAACAACAATTTATTCTCTTACTTAAATGAATAACCGTATTGCAATAAACATGATCAAATCATATTTATGCTCAACGCAAATACCAAATAACACTTATTTAGGTTCAACACTAATCCCGAAAGTATAGTGAGTGTGCGATGATGATCATATCAATCTTGGAACCACTTCCAACACACATCGTCACTTCACTCTTAACTAGTCTTTGTTCATTCTGCAACTCCCGTTTCGAGTTACTAATCTTAGCAACTGAACCAGCATCAAATGCCGAGGGGTTGCTACAAACACTAGTAAAGTACACATCAATAACATGTATATCCAATATACCTTTGTTCACTTTGCCATCCTTCTTATCCACCAATCACTTGGGGTAGTTCCGCTTCCAGTGACCAGTCCCTTTGCAGTAGAAGCACTCAGTCTCAGGCTTAGGTCCAGACTTGGGCTTCTTCACTTGAGCAGCAACTTGCTTGCCGTTCTTCTCGAAGTTCCCCTTCTTCCCTTTGCCCTTTACTTGAAACTAGTGGTCTTGTTAACCATCAACACTTGATGTTTTTCTTGATTTCTACCTTCGTTGATTTTAGCATCACGAAGAGCTTGGGAATCGTTTCCGTTATCCCTTGCATATTATAGTTCATCACGAAGTTCTACTAACTTGGTGATGGTGACTAGAGAATTCTGTCAATCACTATTTTATCTGGAAGATTAACTCCCACTTGATTCAAGCGATTGTAGTACCCAGACAATCTGAGCACATGCTCACTAGTTGAGCGATTCTCCTCCATCTTTTAGCTATAGAACATGTTGGAGACTTCATATCTCTCAACTCGGCTATTTGCTTGAAATATTAACTTCAACTTCTGGAACATCTCATATGGTCCATGACGTTCAAAACGTCTTTGAAGTCCCGATTCTAAACCGTTAAGCATGGTGCACTAAACTATCAAGTAGTCATCATATTGAGCTAGCCAAACGTTCACAACGTCTGTATCTGCTCCTGCAATAGGTCTGTCACCTAGCGGCGCATCAAGGACATAATTCTTCTGTGCAGCAATAAGGATAAACCTCAGATCACGGATCCAATCCGCATCATTGCTACTAACATCTTTCAACATAGTTTTCTCTAGGAACATATCAAAACATAGGGAAGCAACAACGCGAGCTATTGATCTACAAGATAGATATGCTAATACTACGAGGACTAAGTTCATGATAAATTAAAGTTCAATTAATCATATTACTTAAGAACTCCCACTTAGATAGACATCCCTCTAATCTTCTAAGTGATCATGTGATCCATATCAACTAAACCATGTCCGATCATCACGTGAGATGGAGTAGTTTCAATGGTGAACATAATTATGTTGATCATATCTACTATATGATTCACGCTCGACCTTTCGGTCTCCGTGTTCCGAGGCCATATCTGCATATGCTAGGCTCGTCAAGTATAACCCGAGTATTCTGCGTGTGCAAAACTGGCTTGCACCCGTTGTAGATGGACGTAGAGCTTATCACACCCGATCATCACGTGGTGTCTGGGCACGACGAACTTTGGCAACGGTGCATACTCAGGGAGAACACTTCTTGATAATTAGTGAGAGATCATCTTAAAATGCTACCGTCAAACTAAGCAAAATAAGATGTATAAAAGATAAACATCACATGCAATCAATATATGTGACATGATATGGCCATGATCATCTTGCGCCTTTGATCTCCATCTCCAAAGTACCGTCATGATCTCTATCGTCACTGGCATGACACCATGATCTCTATCATCTTGATCTTTATCAATGTGTCGTCACAAGGTCGTCTCGCCAACTATTGCTCTTGCAACTATTGCTATCGCATAGCGATAAAGTAAAACAATTATTTGGCGCTTGCATCTTATGCAATAAAGAGACAACCATAAGGCTTCAGCCAGTTCCGATAACTTCAACAAAACATGATCATCTTATACAACAACTTATAGCTCATCACGTCTTGACCATATCACATCACTGTGACGCCCGGATACTTAAGCTACAGTGAACCTCTGCTAATGATGCCACGTCACCTCGATTACCGTGGCTAATCTCGCGTTAGTTCAAAACTTATTCGAATTCAAATTAAAAATCAAGCAAACAATAAAAGTTTTCAAATATTAAACTAAAATGTTCGGGTTGTGCCAAATAATGCGTAGGTAATTATTGTGAAGAAACCACATTTCTGTAAAGTAGTCAAATGCTCTATATAAACAAAACAACAGCCAAAAACAATTAACTAAATGCCTTTTGTATTTTATAAACTATTAAACTAATTCATTTGGATTAAAACCTTTTGTGGCAGTGCCATTTAATGCAATTTGAATTATGAGGCAAGCTACACTTTTTACAAAAATCAATTGGTGGCTCTACTAAATGCAAAACAGTGTAGAAAAACTAAACAGAAAAGAAATTGTGAAAGAAAGACAAAAGAAAAGAAAAAAACGGGGGGAAACCCCCTGCTGGGCCGTGGCCCAGCTGGCCAACCAGGCCGGCCCAGCCGTCCCCACCCCACTCCTCCATATCCTCCCGGGCAACCGAAACCCTAGCCCACCACCCCCACTCCCCCCTCGATCTCTCACTCCCTCGCTCCTCACGAACCAGATCGGGATCGAGCGCCCCCCCCCCCCCCCCCGTCGCCGCATCGCAGCGCACCATCACCCACGCCCCGCCAACCGTCACCACCGCGCCAGACCTCGCCGCGGCGCCCCCTCTCCCTCGATCTGGACGCGCCGTCGCCTGGCGACCTCGCCTCGGTGCCGATCGTCGCCACCTCGCCGGAACCACGCCGCCGCGACTCCGTCGCCGCACGTCGTCCCCGACTCCTCGTCGACCCCCACTGCCCGGACCCTACTCCCCGCCGTGAGCTGCGCCCCTCCTCTCCTTCCCCCGTTCCTGCTCGCCGTTCCCCGCCCGCGTCCCTCACCGCATCTGCCGAGCCGCACCGTGCTGCTATGGCCCCGGCCGCCACCACACGCGCACTGGCCTCGCCCGCTACGCCGCTCACTGTCGCCCCCCCCCCCTTGCCGCTCCTGACCGTGCCCTCCACCGCTCGCGCCGGCCGCGCCTCGCGCGGTGCCCTCAACCGCTCTGGCCGCGGCCATGGCCGCCGACGCCAAGCCGTGCGCCTGCTCGGGCCAAACCCGCAGCGCCCCGTGCCCGTTTGCCCGGCGCCCGCTTCCACGCCCAGTACCCGCGGCCCCCTCGTTGGTCGCCGCCCCAGCCCTCGCGGCTCCGGCCGGCCGCGCTGTGGCCGCCGGCGCCTGCCCTCCTGGGCGCCCGAGTGCTCCCCGCCCCCTGGTGGCCTCGGGCACGCACGCCCGCACCCGTCGCCCGCTAGGCCACTAGGGTCTACGACACCGGGGCCCCACGCCCCTGGAACATTTTTTTAAGAAAAATAAATAATTAAAGTTAATAATTAATTAATTAGTAATGTAATTAATTAACATAATTAACCTTGCTTAATTAACCTAATTACATAATTAGTCTTAACTAAACTGTTAGGTTAGCTGAGGTGACAATGACAGATGGGCCCCACTGCCCCATTGACCAGTCAACCTAGTCAGAGTTGACTGTTGACTCTGCTGACATCAGAATGACGTCATGCTGATGCAATAAATCCTTTTTGTTTTTATTAATAATAAATTTAGAAAATCATTTAAAACTTTGAAAAATCATAGAAAATAAACCGTAGCTCGGATGGAAAAACTTTGTACATGAAAGTTGCTCAGAACGACGATACAAACCCGGATACGCAGCCCGTTCATCCGCCACACACCCCTAACATATCAAACTCGCAACTTTCCCCCTCTGGCCCCTCTGCCCGAATACGCGAAACACCGGGGATACTTTCCCGGATGTTTCCCCCCTTCACCGGTATCACCTCATACCGCGTTAGGGCACCCCTAGCACCGTTACTTGTAATGTCATGCATTTCTATGCATCTGTTTGCTTAAATAATTGTTGTTTCTTCCCCCTCTTCTCTCGCTAGACACCGAGACCGACGCTGCTGCTACCCAGTATGATTACGGAGTTGACGATCCCTCTCTCTTGCCAGAGCAACCAGGCAAGCCCCCCCCCCTTGATCACCAGATATCGCCTACTCTCCTCTATACTGCTTGCATTAGAGTAGTGTAGCATGTTACTGCTTTCGGTTAATCCTATTCTGATGCATAGCCTGTCCTTGCTACTACTGTTGTTACCTTTACCTGCAATCCTACATGCTTAGTATAGGATGCTAGTTTCCATCAGTGGCCCTACATTCTTGTCCGTCTACTGTGCTATATATCGGGCCATGATCACTCGGGAGTTGATCACGGGTATATACTATACACTAAACATGATACATGTGGTGACCAAAGTCGGGTTGGCTCGAGGAGTACCCGCGAGTGATTCACGGATTGGGGGCTGAAAGGACCTTTGTCCCGACGGCCCTCTGTGTGGGTCTTTGTGGCGGAGCGGTAGGGCAGTTCGGGGCTACCTGGATGAGAGGTGAGCCTGGCCCTGTCGGCGTTCGCGGATACTTAACACGCTTACCAAGATCTGGGTATTTGATCTGAGTCTGGCTACTGGCCTATACGCACTAACCAACTACGCGGGAAAGATATGGGCACTCGGCGTCGTGGTATCAGCCGAAGCACTTCTTGACGTCAGCGACTGAGTGGCGCGCGCTGGATTGGACTAGAACGCCACTAGGCTAGGTCTGCTTCCGGCCGCGTTCGCAACGTGCAGGTGTGCTCAGGGCGATGGGGCCAGACCCTTGCGCGCTTAGGTTTAGACCGGCGTGCTGACCGCTCTGTTGTGCCTAGGTGGGGCTGCGACGTGTTGATCTTTCGCGGCCGGGCATGACCCAGGAAAGTGTGTCCGGCCAAATGGGATCAAGCGTGTTGGGTTATGTGGTGCACCCCTGCAGGGAAGTTAATCTATTCGAATAGTCGTGATCTTCGGTAACAGGATGGCTTGGAGTTGTACCTTGACCTTATGACAACTAGAACCGGATACTTAATAAAACACACCCTTCCAAGTGCCAGATACAACCCGGTGGTCGCTCTCTAACAGGGCAACGAGGAGGGGATTGCCGGGTAGGTTTATGCTATGCGATGCTACTTGGAGGACTTCAGTCTACTCTCTTCTACATGCTGCAAGACGGAGGCGACCAGAAGCGTAGTCGTCGATAAGACTAGCTATCCCCCTCTTATTCTGGCTTTCTGCAGTTCAGTCCACTGATATGGCCCTTTACACATATATCCACGCATATGTAGTGTAGCTCCTTGCTTGCGAGTACTTTGGATGAGTACTCACGATTGCTTTTCTCCTCCTTTTCCCCCTTTCCCTTCTACCCGGTTGCTGCAACCAGATGCTGGAGCCCAGGATCCAGACGCCACCGTCGACGACGACGACTACTACTCTGGAGGCGCCTACTACTACGTGCAGCCCGCTGACGACGACCAGGAGTAGTTAGGAGGATCCCAGGCAGGAGGCCTGCGCCTCGTTCGATCTGTATCCCTGTTTGTGCTAGCCTTCTTAAGGCAAACTTGTTTAACTTATGTCTGTACTCAGATATTGTTGCTTCTGTTGACTCGTCTATGATCGAGCACTTGTATTCGAGCCCTCGAGGCCCCTAGCTTGTATTATGATGCTTGTATGACTTATTTTATTTGTAGAGTTGTGTTGTGATATCTTCCCGTGAGTCCCTGATCTTGATCGTACACATTTGTGTGCATGATTATTGTACGATTGAATCGGGGGCGTCACAATCACAACATGCCCTGCAAAAACAAGTTAGACGTCCTCTACTTTGTTGTTGCAAGTTTTACGTGGCTGCTACTGGGCTTAGCAAGAACCGTTCTTACCTACGCATCAAAACCACAACGATAGTTTGTCAAATAGACTCCGTTTTAACCTTCGCAAGGACCGGGCGTAGCCATACTCGGTTCAACTAAAGTTGGAGAAACGGACACCCGCCAGCCACCTGTGTGCAAAGCACGTCGGTAGAACCAGTCTCGCGTAAGCTTACGCGTAATGTCGGTCCGGGCCGCTTCATCCAACAATACCGCCGAACCAAAGTGTGCCATGCTGGTAGGCAGTATGACTTATATCGTCCACAACTCACTTGTGTTCTACTCGTGCATATAACATCAAACCATAAAACCTAGGCTCGGATGCCACTGTTGGGGAACGTAGTAATTTCAAAAATTTCCTACGCACACGCAAGATCATGGTGATGCATAGCAACGAGAGGGGAGAGTGTTGTCTATGTACCCTCGTAGACCGAAGCGGAAGCGTTGACGCAACATAGAGGAAGTAGTCGTACGTCTTGCCGATCCGACCGATCCAAGCACCGTTACTCCGGCACCTCCGAGTTCTTAGCACACGTTCAGCTCGATGACGCTCCCCGGGCTCCGATCCAGCAAAGGGTCGGGGAGGAGTTCCGTCAGCACGACAGCGTGGTAACGATCTTGATGTTCTACTGTCGCAGGGCTTCGCTTAAGCACCGCTACAATATGACCGAGGTGGAATATGCTGGAGGGGGGCACCGCACACGGCTAAGGAACGATCACGAAGATCAACTTGTGTGTCCATGGGGTGCCCCTGCCCCCGTATATAAAGGAGTGGAGGAGGGGAGGGACGGCCCTCTCTATGGCGCGCCCTAGGGGAGTCCTACTCCCACCGGGAGTAGGATTCCCCCTTTCCTAGTCCAACTAGGAGTCCTTCCATGTATTAGGAGTAGGAGACAAGGAAGGGGAAGAGGGAAGAGAAGGAAGGAGGGGGCGCCGCCCCTCCCCCTAATCCAATTCGGACTAGTCAATGGGGGGGCGCGCGGCCTGCCTCTCCCTCTCCCCTAAAGCCCAATAAGGCCCATATACTTCTTCCCCCGTATTCCCGTAACTCTCCGGTACTACCGAAAATACCCGAACCACTCAGAACCTTTCCGATGTTCGAATATAGTCGTCCAATATATCGATCTTTACGTCTCGACCATTTAGAGACTCCTAATCATGTCCCCGATCTCATCCGGGACTCCGAACTCCTTCGGTACATCAAAACTCATAAACTCATAATATAACTGTCATCGAAACCTTAAGCGTGCGGACCCTACGGTTCGAGAACAATGTAGACATGACCGAGACACGTCTCCAGTCAATAACCAATAGCGGGACCTGGATGCCCATATTGGCTCCTACATATTCTACGAAGATCTTTATCGGTCAGACCACATAACAACATACGTTGTTCCCTTTGTCATCGGTGTGTTACTTGCCCGAGATTCGATCGTCGGTATCCAATACCTAGTTCAATCTCGTTACCGGCAAGTCTCTTTACTCGTTCCATAATACATCATCTCACAACTAACTCATTAGTTGCAATGCTTGCAAGGCTTAAGTGATGTGCATTACCGAGAGGGCCCAGAGATACCTTTCCGACATTCGGAGTGACAAATCCTAATCTCGAAATACGCCAACCCAACAAGTACCTTTGGAGACACCTGTAGATCACCTTTATAATCACCCAGTTACGTTGTGACGTTTGGTAGCACACAAAGTGTTCCTCCGGTAAACGGGAGTTGCATAATCTCATAGTCATAGGAACATGTATAAGTCACGAAGAAAGCAATAGCAACATACTAAACGATCGGGTGCTAAGCTAATGGAATTGGTCATGTCAATCAGATCATTCAACTAATGATGTGACCTCGTTAATCAAATAACAACTCTTTGTTCATGGTTAGGAAACATAACCATCTTTGATTAACGAGCTAGTCAAGTAGAGGCATACTAGTGACACTCTGTTTGTCTATGTATTCACACATGTATTATGTTTCCGGTTAATACAATTCTAGCATGAATAATAAACATTTATCATGAAATAAGGAAATAAATAATAACTTTATTATTGCCTCTAGGGCATATTTCCTTCACTTAATTTAACCATTATTTAACAATACTCAATCTGTCATGAATACACTCAAACCCAAACCACGTCTACGAGCATAGCATAGCAATATAAGCAACGTAGAAGTAACTCCCATAGGTTTGATAATAAACAGGTGAATAGGTACTACCTCATCTACTTCCCAAACCCACAATTTAATCAGATCCTAACCATGCAATTGTTTGAGGATTGATCTAATGCAATAAAACTGGGTAGTAAAGAGGTATGATCAAAGTGTTACTTGCCTTGCTGATGATCCGTGAAACCTAGAGACTCGTAGTAGCACGCTTCGCACTCCGGGTACTCTATCGCAAACAAACAAGCATACAATAAGCACTCAAGCAAGATGCACGAGTAAAACTCAATAAGAAGATCTAACCAGAAAGTTCAACTTAAGAACTCCGGTCTGCAAAAAGAATCAAATCAAACGAAGCAAAGAAACTCAAACTGCGAAAAAAGAGCTCCGATTACTAATCTGGACTAAAGTCCAATTTTACAGTAGCAAAAACTTGTTTAAGTTGATTAAACAGAAAGAGGGCTTCGAGACGAAACTCTAGGCGCTTGAATTGCCCGATTCCTATAAATGAGCGAAAAGATAAACTAAAATGAAAATCGGATCAGAAATCGCGATCGAAAATAATCGCGAAAAATCCGAGAAAAAGAAAAACTGATGAACAGGCTAACGAATGAACGTTCGCTGTGTTCGGCTAAACGGTGAAAACCGTTCGTTAAAACGAACGAATGAACGGGCGTTCGCTAAATAACTAAATCGAAAAAAAACCGATCTAAATAAAAAAACAACCGCGGTTTGTTTTTAAAAAAACCGACGGGTTTCTAACGAAAACCGCGGCGGCGGCTACCTCGACGAATCCGGCAAGGTCGGCGGCGAGTCCGGCAGTGGTGGTCGGCGGCGACGGACGGCGGGGCGACGACGGGTGGCGGCGGGGTCGGCGGCGACGGCGCACGGCGGCGTGGCTGCGAGGGGTGGCGGCGTCGGGTTCAAGTGGCGGCGGCGCACGGCGGCGGCGGCGTGTGGCGGCGGGTTTCGAGGCGGGGCTAGGGTTCAGGTGTGGGGTTGGCGGCTCGGCCCTTCATCATTTAAAGGGCCGGCCGGGTATAGTGTCCCAGGCGGACACGGCCCGGTTAGGTCATAACTTTTTATTAATATATATAATTCCGCGCAGAAAAATGAATAAAATAAATACTAAACAGACTCCAAAAATCCTGAAATAAATTTTCCCCGTCCTCTAATAATTTACCGGACAAGGTGAACATTTATTTGGGACCCTAATGCAATTTTGAAAAACGCATATTTTTCCTAATTCAAATAAAATAGCAATAAAACTCCGAATAAAAATCTTATTTGATTTTAATATTAAATCTCCAATATTTTTTTATTTTGGGGAAATCATTTTATCCCCTCTCTTTTATTTTCATAAAAGAAATATTCAAAGAGAAAATAATTAAAAATCAAACGATCCTCTTTTCAAAATTTGAGAAAACTCAAATATGAAAATAACGAAATCCCCAACTCTCTCCGTGGGTCCTTGAGTTGCGTAGAATTTCTAGGATCAAGCCAAAATGAAATAAAATATGATATGCAATGATGACCTAATATATAACATTCCAGATTGAAAACTTGGGATGTTACAAATCTACCCCCCTTAAGATGAATATCGCCCTCGAGATTCGGGTTGGCTAGAAAATAGGTGAGGGTGATCCTTCCGTAGGTCTTCCTCTCGTTCCCAGGTGGCTTCATCTTCGGTATGGTGGATCCACTGAACCTTGCAAAACTTGATAACTTTGTTGTGTGTAACTCGGCTGGCAAACTCGAGAATCTTGACTGGCTTCTCCTCGTAGGTCAAATCGGTATCCAACTGAATCGCTTCCAGTGACACTGTATCTCTCAGAGGAATATCAGCCATATCTGCGTGGCACTTCTTCAACTGAGAAACGTGGAACACATCGTGAACTCCTGACAATCCTTCGGGCAATTCCAACTTGTAAGCAACTTCTCCCATACGTTGCAAAACTTTGTATGGTCCCACAAAACGTGGTGCTATCTTTCCCTTAACTCCAAAGCGCTTAACTCCCCGGAGTGGTGATACACGAAGATACACTCTGTCTCCAACTTCGTAAACTGTCTCCTTGCGTTTAGAATCCGCATAGCTCTTCTGCCTGGACTGGGCTACCTTGCGTCTATCGCAAATCAGCTTAACCTTCTCTTCAGACTCTTTAATCAAATCTGGTCCAAACAACTGTCGGTCTCTAAATTCGTCCCACAACAACGGTGTCCTGCACCTCCTTCCGTACAATGCTTCGAAAGGGGCCATCTTCAAACTGCCTGGATAGCTGTTGTTGTAAGAGAACTCTGCGTAAGGCAAATTGTCGTCCCAACTAGATCCGTAATCTAGCGCACAAGCTCTCAACATGCCCTCCAAAATCTGATTGACTCTCTCAGTATGTCCATCTGTCTGCGGGTGAAAAGTTGTACTGAACTCTAGCCTGGTTCCCAAAGTTTCATGCAACTGATTCCAAAACTTTGAGGTAAACTAGGTTCCTCTATCTGATACAATGGTCCTCGGAACTCCATGCAGACATACGATCCTGGTCATGTATATCTTTGCCAACTTAGCACTGGTGTAAGTGGTCTTCACTGGGATGAAATGAGCTACTTTCGTCAAACGATCGACTACAACCCATATCGAGTCATAGCCTGAACGAGTCCTGGGCAATCCCGTGATAAAATCCATGCCTAGCTTGTCCCACTTCCATTTCGGTATCAGCAACGGTTGTAGCAATCTTGCTGGCTTCTGATGCTCTACCTTCACTCTCTGACATACATCACAAACGGCTACATACTCCGCAATATCCTTCTTCATTCCAGTCCACCAGAAACTATCCTTCAAATCCAGGTACATTTTAGTATTTCCTAGGTGAATCGAATATGGTGAATCATGGGCCTCCTGCAAAATCAGCTTCCTGATCTCCTGATCATTTGGCACATATATGCGGTCCTCAAACCATAAGGTATCGTGCTCATCCTCACGAAATCCTTTAGCCTTTCCTTTGCTCATCCTTTCCTTTATCCCGGCTATCTCCTTGCCCGTCTTCTAAGCTTCTCTAATCTTATCCATCAGAGTAGACTGAATCTCCAATGCTGCTACATAGCCTCTCGGAACTATCTCCAAACGTAGCTCGCGAAGATCCTCTGGTAACTCCTTGGGTAACTATCCGGTCATGAGTGTATTGACATGACTCTTGCGGCTCAACGCATCGGCTACTACGTTAGCCTTTCCGGGATGATAATGTAACTTCATATCATAATCCTTAATGAGTTCCAGCCATCTCCTCTGCCTGAGATTCAACTCCTTCCGCGTGAAGATATACTTCAAACTCTTGTGATCCGTGTATACCTCACAATGGTTTCCGATGAGAAAATGTCTCCACGTCTTCAATGCATGCACTACTGCTGCTAACTCCAAATCATGCGTAGCATAATTTAACTCATGGGGTTTAAGCTTTCGTGAGGCATATGAAACAACTCTTCCCTCCTGCATAAGTACGGCTCCAAGTCCTCAATGAGAAGCGTCGCAATACACTTCATAATCCTTGCGTTGATCTGGCAGAATCAACACTGGTGATGTAACCAAGCGTTTCTTCAACTCCTGAAAACTGGCCTCACATTCCTCAGTCCATTTGAACTTGGTTTCCTTCTTTAACAACTCCGTCATAGGCTTTTCAATCTTCGAGAAATTCTCAATGAACCTCTGATAGTATCCTGCGAGTCCAAGAAAACTCCGGATCTCTCCAACTGACATGGGTGCCTCCCAATCTATCACTTGCTGAACTTGGCGTATAGCTGATGTTCTCTGAGATTCCCATGTACTAAACGCAAATGCTCTTTATGCTCTTCTTCATTCTTTGAGTAGACCAGAATATCATCAATGAACACCACAATGAACTTATCCAAAACTCCATAAACACCTTGTTCATCATGTTCATAAAGTAGGCAGGTGCGTTAGTCAGGCCAAATGACATAGCGGTATACTCGTATAGCTCGTACCTCATGGTAAAAGTTGTTTTAGGTATATCCTGCTCTCGAATCTTCAGCTGGTGGTACCCTGATCGCAGATCGATCTTGGAAAACACCTTAGCTCCTTGCAGCTGATCAAACAAATCATTGATCATCGGTAGTGGGTACTTGTTCTTGATTGTCACCTTATTCAATCCTTGATAATCAACAACCATCCTTAATGATCCATCCTTCTTCTCCACTAGAAGCACTGGTGATCCCCAAGGTGACGAATTTGGGCGAATATAACCTTTATCCAGTAACTCCTTGGCCTACTTCCTAATTTCCTCCAAATCCTTTGCGGGCATTCTGTATGGTTTCTTAGATATTAACTGGCCCTGTGCCTGGCAAAAGCTCAATCAAAAAATCAATGTCTCTATCCGGTGGCATGCCTGGCAACTCTTCTGGAAATACATCCGGGAAATACTTCACCACTGGTACTTCCTCCTGTACAACTCCTGATAAGGAATTTACTTGAGTCCTATTCGGCACATGCCGGGATACATACTTGATCCTTGTTCCTTCTGGGGTGGTGAGCAAAATCGACTTACTGGCGCAATCGATGTTTCCTCCATACATCGATAGCCAATCCATACCCAAAATCACATCCAAACCTTGCGACTCCAAAATTATCAGATCTGAGGGGAAAACATGCCTACCTATGGTCAATGGCATCTGAAAACATCCTTGGCTTACCATATACTCTACTCCTGGCGAGCTCACTAACATAGGTGTACTAAGAACTTTGGTAGGCAGTTTGTACTTATCCACAAACCCCCTCGATATGTATGAATGCGATGCACCAGTATAAAAAAGAACGACTGCAGTAAATGACTTAACCAAAAACTTACCTATTACTGCATCTGGCTGGGCTTCAACCTGCCCCCACGTTAACATGGTTCACTTGTCCCCTGTTGAAAGGGTTGGGCTTCTTCCCAGATCTTCCATCGTCGTTTCCATTCTTAGCTTCAGAACATTCATTGGTGTAATGTCCGGTCTTCTCGCACTTGTAGCAAGTAACGTGGCTTAGATCTTTCTTGGCGGGCGTTGCTGGGTTGGAACGGTTCTGTCCGTTGCTTCCTCCATTACCATTCCCGTTCTTGGAGCCATATGGTTGTGCGAACTTCCTCCAGTGTGATTGTGACCTCCATGGTTATGCTGAAGGGACCCTCCCGAGTTCGGGGTGAAACGGGGTCTCTGCTGAGCTCCAGAATTATACTTCCCTTGTCCATACTTCCTCTTGCGGTTGTCAATCTGCTGCTGCTTCCCTTCAATCATGAGAGCTCTATCTACCAAATCCTGGTCGTATTTGAAATTTGCCACCATCAACTGCATGCTCAGCTCATCATTCAGTCCTTCCAGAAACTTCTCCTGCTTAGCTGCATCTGTAGCAACGTCATCTGGGGCATAACGTGCTATCTTACTAAAGTCATCCACATACTGGCCAACTGTGCGTCCTCCTTGGCGTAAGTTGCGGAACTTGCGCTTCTTCATGGCCATAGCTCCTGTTGATACATGGGCAGTGCAAAAAGCCTGCTGGAACTGGTCCCATGTAATAGTATCGATGGGGTAAGTGGCTGTGAAATTCTCCCACCATGATGTTGCGGGTCCATCAAGCTAATGTGCGGCAAAACGCACTCTCTCCGCATCTGTGCATCCAGCAGTGGTCAACTCCCTTTCAATCTTGCGGAGCCAATCATCTGCAACTATCGGCTCGGTGCTACTGGAGAACACCGGCGGATTCAGCCTTAGAAAACGGGCTAAGTGATCAACAGGTGGTGGTGGTGGTGGATGTCTACTACGCAACCTTCTTCTTGTGGACGTTGTTGGGCCTTCAAGTGCAGAGGTTTGTAGGACAGTAGCAAATTTCCCTCAAGTGGATGACCTAAGGTTTATCAATCCGTGGGAGACATAGGATGAACATGGTTTCTCTCAAACAACCCTGCAACCAAATAACAAAGAGTCTCTTGTGTCCCCAACACACCCAATAAATTGGTAAATTGTATAGGTGCACTAGTTCGCGAAGAGATGGTAATACAAGTGCAATACGGATGGTAGATATAGGTTTTTGTAATCTGAAAATATAAAAATAGCAAGGTAACAAGTAATAAAAGTGAGCGTAAACGGTATTGCAATGCTAGGAAACAAGTCCTAGGGTTCATACATTCACTAGTGCAAGTTCTCTCAACAATAATAGCATAATTGGATCATATAACTATCCCTCAACATGCAATAAAGAGTCACTCCAAAGTCACTAATAGCGGAGAACAAACGAAGAGATTATGGTAGGGTATGAAACCACCTCAAAGTTATTCTTTCCAATCAATCTGTTGGGCTATTCCTATAAGTGTCACAAACAGCCCTAGAGTTCATACTAGAATAACACCTTAAGACACAAATCAACCAAAACCCTAATGTCACCTAGATACTCCAATGTCACCTCAAGTATCCGTGGGTATGATTATACGATATGCATCACACAATCTCGGATTCATCTATTCAACCAACACATAGAACCTCAAAGAGTGCCCCAAAGTTTCTACAGGGGAATCAAGACAAAAACGTGTGCCAACCCCTATGCATAGGTTCATGGGTGGAACCCGCAAGTTCATCACCAAAACAGACATCAAGTGAATCACGTCATATCCCATTGTCACCACAGATACGCATGGCAAGACATACATGAAGTGTTCTCAAATCATTAAAGACTCAATCGGATAAGATTACTTCAAAGGGAAAACTCAATCCATTACAAGAGAGTAGAAGGAGAGAAGAAACATAAGATCCAACTATAATAGCAAAGCTCGCGATACATCAAGATCGTGCCAATTCAAGAACACGAGAGAGAGAGAGAGAGAGAGAGAGAGAGAGAGAGAGAGAGAGAGAGAGATCAAACACATAGCTACTGGTACATACCCTCAGCCCCGAGGGTGAACTACTCCCTCCTCGTCATGGAGAGCGCCGGGATGATGAAGATGGCCACCGATGAGGGTTCCCCCTCCAGCAGGGTGCCGGAACAGGGTCCCGAGAGGTTTTTGGTGGCGACAGAGGCTTGCAGCGGCGGAACTCCAGATCTATTTTGTTCCCCAAAGTTTTTTAGGGTATATGGAGATATATAGGCGGAAGAAGTACGTCACGGGAGCCACGAGGGGCCCACGAGGGTGGAGGGCGCACCCTAGGGGGGTGGGCGCGCCCCCCTACCTCGTGGCTTCCTCGAAGCTTCCTTGACGTGGACTCCAAGTCTCCTGGGTTGCTTTCCTTCCAAAAAGAACTTCTCCAGAAGGTTTCATTCCGTTTCGACTCCGTTTGATATAACTTTTCTTCGAAACACTGAAACAAGGGGAAAAAACAGGAACTGGCACTGGGCTCTGGGTCAATAGGTTAGTCCCAAAAATAATATAGAAGTGTTTAATAAAGCCCATAAACATCCAAAACACATAATATAATAGCATGGAACAATCAAAAATTATAGATACGTTGGAGACGTATCAATGGTGGGTTGTTGTTGTTGTTCCCCTGATTCTGATTCTGGACTAGTATCTGCATCAATGCATTCTGCTGCTTGATCAACTGAGTGAGCTCCGGTGGGAAACCAAATCCATTGTCCCGTCTCGAAGGCATCTGCTCGGTTTAGAAAGGATGAGAAAACAGAGTAGAATAAGGTCTAGGGTGTCGGGGGTTGGGTGCGACATATGCCAATGGATGGCTTATCATGGTGGAAGCGAGTAGAACATCGCCGGTGCCTGGAAGCGGCATAAGACGTAGACACGAACACCGGTGCACTTTACCCAGGTTCGGGGCTCTCCTAGGAGATAACACCCCTAGTCCTGCTCTGCAGGGTCTCCGCATGTTCACTAAGGCACAAGTGGTACAATGGTGCTCCTCGAGATGTTTGCTAGAGGTAGGAGAAGGCAAGGCTAGCTCTCTCCTTCCTCTATGGGTCGGTCTAGTCCTAACAGGTTGGGAACCCTTTGCATGAGTGCACTGGGGGGTTTATATAGGCCTACCCCCAGGGGTACAATAGTAATCCGGCCGGGTGTAGGACTCGGCCGTCAGTCTCTCAGATTGTCGGCTTCTCCGCCGACTGCTCGGGCCCGCCGCCTAGTGGGCCCCGCCGACTGGTCTGGTACGGGGCCGACAGGCCACCCCCGCCGTTCACGGGTCTTGTCGGCTACTGATCACTGTTGTCGTGGTGCTAATAACACTGGCACGGTCAGGGGAGTGTGGCTACTGCCCCGCTACCTGGCGGGCGATTACTGTAGCCACTCTGTGTCTCGTCTGGTTAATGGCGCGTGGGTCCCGAGGAAGGGGCAGGCCAACTGCTGGGGGCCGACCTCCGTCGGCTCCGACTGGTGGGGTCTAGCCGTCTTCCGGGCTCTCGCTGATTGGTGGGGCCCGTCGTCCTTGGGCCGTACCGACAGGCCGTCGTGGGAGCAGGGCTCTGCCTGCTTGTGGTGATGTCAGGGGTGGGGTTGCAACAGTGCCGCGCCGGGCAGAGATCTCCACCGGTACGGTGCACTATGGCCACGCCCGTCCCTGGATCGGGGGGGATGGGCTACACTATAGCACTCCCTGTCTTGTCTTTCTTGATGAGGGCGCAGGCTTCGTTAGCGCCACGGGCTGACTGCTTGGGGCCGACTTCTCTGAAAGCCGCCCACTAGGAGTCGGCTTGCCTTGATGCCGGCTTCTGGGATTCGGCCGTCTACGGGCAGCCGGCTATTCCTCCAGCTGGCCACCAGAAGGCGGCACCGTCTTAGTGCCTTGAGGGGCACAGTCAGCCCCGATGTCTTGAAAGGTTTTGGGTTTCGGTTTAGCCTACCCGTGGCCCATTACTCCGACAGTAGTCCCCGAAGCTGGTGAGGTGCCGCGGCTGAGTAGCCGAGGAGGCTCAGCAGTTTCTTTCTCCGAGTGCTTGAGGTGGATCTTCATCCGACTTCTGCGGGGCCGACTGGCGGGAGTCGGCCTCGCCCAGTCTGACTTATCCAAACTTCAAACGCGTCGGCGGGAACCAAGTGGCATGCTAGCTAAGCCTCCATGCCATCGCCCGTTATGGGCTTGTCACATGGCGACGAGCGGCCAGGCCAGTCTGCCAACCCACGCTCGCGATGGGACATGCCTACTGGCAGGGCCCGCCACTACCACGCCTCGGCACGCGAGCAGATCCGCTGCGGCCGAGGTGGGCGGTTGAGTTTCCCGCGGAGTTACTGCGCGCAGTAACTCGCGCGATAAACGTGGCGGCGTGGGGTCGTGGGTGCAGTAAATCCCATGATCGCCCCCTCGGCTTCGTAGCTCGTAGGCCTATAAGTAGGGGAGGAGGGGGAGCGGTGGAGCGCGTTTGTCCCTCCTTCCCATACTTTCCTCTTTCTTCCTCCTCTTGCCGTAGTGCCCCCAAGCCACGCTGAGCGCTGCGGTGGTCGTCTCTGATGAGCTCATCCTCCAATCCCACGCCCCCATGGCGTGCTCCAGAGCATGGGACGGCTCCAAAGTTCACGCCGACCACATCGATTTCCTCCGCCAGACGCGGCGGCTGCCCGATAAAGATTACGTGAAGGTCCGCCTCGCGCCGAAGAGGGAGATCTCGCCGGCGCCGGAGGAGGGCGAGCGGGTCGTCTTCTGCTCACACTGCCTGCGCAGCCTTGGCCTGCCGGCAAGCAGCTTCTTCAGGTCCTTCCTCGAGCTCTACGGTCTCCAGCCGCACCACCTCACCCCGAACATTGTGGTGCTGCTGTCCGCCTTCGTCACCTTGTGTGAAGGCTTCCTCGGCATCCTCCCCACCATCAAGCTCTGGGGGGAGTTCTTCTACATCAAGCTCGGCACCCTCGTCGCGGGCGTGCTGCCTCAATGCGGCGCGTTCATCGCGGTGCGGAGGCCGGCGGCCAAAAATCCGTTTCCTCCCATCCTGCTGATCAAGTCGGTGAAGATGTGGCAGCGGTCGTACTTCTACGTGAAGAGCGTCTTTGCGGAGGGCGACTGGGTCAAATTACCGGCTTACGAAGCCGGCCCGCCAGTTGGGAGGCGGCCCAAGTGGTCGTATCGGGCCAGCACATTGTCGCCTTCTAGAGCCGCCGCCATCGCGCGGCTCCGAGTGTTGACACAAACGGAGGGCATGACCGGGCCTGACTTGCTGTCCGCCTTCGTGGCACGCCGAGTGCTCCCGCTCCAAGGCCGCCCTCATATGATCTGTCAGATGAGCGGGCATCGGGACCCAAGCCGGCAGTGCACCAAGGAGATGCCTCACGCAGAGGTAGCTCACATGGTGAATTATCTTGCGAACTACGAGCTCACGGAGGAGTGGCGGTTCGGCAAGGAGCCGTATTCACGCGCCAACCCCCCCCCCCCCCCGCCTATGGTAAGTCATCTGTCTTTTTTCTCTGTCTCTTTGTTGCCCAGTTCGTCCTGTCCAGCTTGACCAATTGGCCTTTGATCAGAGCCCCCTCCTCCAGCCGGTAGCCGGCGCCGCGGGGCCGGACCGCCAATTCCTCCCCGACTGAGCAGAGAGCAACGTGACCCCGATTTGGGGGCGGCGGCCTTGAGGACGACGCCGAGGGAGGAGGCAGCGAAACAGACGGCTCGAGGCCCGGGGCCAGCCTCGAGGACTGGCCTGACGACGACGCGGGGGAAGTCGCCCCGCGCCACCTGCCAGGAGTCGGCCAGCCGGGCACGAGCTCATCTGTCGTGCCGGATGCCCAAGGCGGCGCGAAGAAACGTCGGGTCGTGCCGAGCTTGTTCGGCAGTCGGCCGAAGAAGCCCAAGGGCTCGGCCGCGGCGACCAAGCGAGACGAGGCGGCCGCAAAGGCCATCCACTTCCGCAAGGAGGTGAAGAAGCCGCAGCTGGTTTCCGCGTAAGTACCGCCTTTATCTCGTAGCTTCATTTTTTCCTTGTTGATTCTGTCTGAGCTTCTTCACTTTGTTTCCCTTGATCTAGGGCTCCACTCTCTCTCGAGAAATCGGCCGCCGCCTCCATCGTGGGGTCGATGGAGACCTCCACCACCACTCGGCGGATCGATTCAGCCGCTGACCTCCGGGAGGCGAGGGAGCAGAACGCGCAGGAAGCGTGCAAGGAGCAAGAAGCCGCCCGCCTGTAGAAGGCGGAGGCAGAGAAGGCGGAGGCCGCCGCCCTGAAGAAACTGGCAGAGGCCGAGGCTGCCGACGCCGCGAAGAAGCAGGCTAGAGAAGCCGCGCACCGCTAGTCTGCGATGTTCATCACTCCCCTGAACTCGGCGCCGCCACCTCTACAGTTCGTGGCGCAGACTGGGGAAGTTGGCGACGAGAACCCGATCATGGAGAGGGACGGCGGCGACGTCGCCATGCTGGACGTAATTGTTCCTGCATCGCCGCCGTCCGGGAGCGCGCAAGGCGAGCAGCCGGCGGACCCGCTGGTGCCGCCAACTGAAAACGAGGTGGCGACGGGCCTGACTCTTGAGGTCGGCAGACCGACGCGCCGCCGACTTGCAAAGGCGGCTTCGGCACCCCACCCGCTGGAGACTGGCGCCGCGAGCTCCTCGATCCCGGACACCGAGGCGACTAGCGCCGCACCCACTGGGTGGGTGCGGGTTGGCGGGACGGGCCCCCTGAACAAGGCGATGCTGGATGTTCAAGCCAAACTCCGCGCTGAAGTCGATGCCATCAAGAACTGCAACAAGGCGTATCTGGCATCAGGAGAGGCCATCCTGGTATGCTTCTTGCTTCTTCGTTTTTAACTTTTTTATTGCTTCGTGGGGGCACGTCAGCGCACCCACTGGGTGTAGTCCCCAAGTTCTGAGCCGGCTATTGAGCAGGCGGCGCGGAACTTTAATTAGCAGGCTCTGAGAGCTGATATCCTTGCTGGAGGATTATCATAACCTTCGTGTTGCCGCCTTCAACTCCAAGGTCCAGGAGTTGGATCAACGTGTTGTTGACTTGTCGGAGAGCCGGAGTAAGTCTCCTTCCTTCTGCTGGGGCGCGCTGGCGCACCCGCGGGCTGTAGTCCCCGAGATTCGGGCCGACTGCTGAGCAGTCGGGACGGATCTCCCCGGCAACTGTTCTTCTTTCTGTTGATTTTGATGAGTACTTTCTCCGTGGGGGCGCGCTGGCGCACCCGCGGGCTGTAGTCCCCGAGATTCGGGCCGATTGCTGAGCAGTCGGGCCGGATCTCCCCAGCGACATTGCCTCTTCTTTGTTGGCAACTGACACCTTTCCCTTCTTCTTTTCTTCTGCAGAGGCCAAGGTCGCCTTGCAGCAGCGGCTGGGCGAAGCCAACATCGCGTTGCGCGCTAAGGAGGAGGAGTGCGGCAAGCTGGCTGAAGAGCGTGACCGGCTTGTTGCGCAACTGGCGGAATAGAAGGAGCTCCTCAAGACGGCCCAGAAGGAGACGGAGGACAAGGAGACTGGCCTCCTTGCTGAGTTCGCAACTGAACGCTCCGCTTGGACCGACAAGGAGGCGATGCTGACTTCCGGCTTTCACGAGATCGAAGACATAGTCGATGGTGAGCTTCCCTCTTTCCCTTCTTTGAGCTGTCGGCTGTTGGTCGAGCCGGCCTCTTGTCTCTGATTTTGGCTATTTGCTTTCTGTCTTGGCAGACTTCTTCCCTGGTCACTCGGACGCCGCCAATCAGGCCATTGAAGCTGATCGCGAAGGACGGAGGGCGGACGGCGCACAGATCACCGCCGACGCGCCTCGAACCCTTAGCGAGCAGATCCTGAGCATCGAGGCCCGTCTACGGCCGGCTCACCGGATGCTGCGCCGGCTTCAGCATGTCGGCGCCCAGGCGATCGCCTCCCTGTGGCCGGACATGCCGGCACCGCGCACTCCTAGTCGGACTGCCGACTGGCTGGAGGTGGCGGCCGACCATCTTGAGGCCTAGAAGGGCTCCTTGGCCCGGGCTGGAGCACGCCGGGCCTTGGAATTCATCAAGGCGTGGTACCCTGGGCTGAGTCTAGCCCAGCTTGCCACGTTCCGGTTGGAGGCTCAGGAGGAGTTGGTGGTCATGGAAGATTACCTCGTCAAGCGTGCGGTGTCAATCGCTGAGTACATCGACACCATCATCTTCGTCCTGGAGCAGGTTGAGAACGGCGCCGAGGCGCCACCAGAATGGTTCGGGCTGAACTCGGAAGACGGCGAGGACTCGGCGGAGGTGATCGACTCCAGCGGCAAGGAATAAGGTGAGGCGGAGGAGGAAGGCAAAGAGGAGGCGCCAGAGGTCGGGGCGGACGGCCAGCCTCAGCTCGACCGCGCCTCCAACAACGAGCCACGCCCAACCGAGCCGGCTACCACTGGAGGTGACCAAGCGGAGACTGACCAGCCGGCCGCTCCACCAACCGGCGCCACCGACTCCTCCGATCCACCGAGCCCGTCTTCCACTCCCTAGGATGCCAGTTTATCTTTTGCTTTACCTATCTATCAGTCTCGACGAACTTGTTAATTTTGCACAACTCCACCTGCGGGGTGTATCTCAAACTTCTGTTGAATATCGGCCAAGGGCCTTTGCTATGTAAAATATTTTTGCGAGTTCTATCTTTTCTTGCTTGCTGCTCTTTGGCTTCTTTCCTTTGCCACCTTCCCTTGGTTGTTGTCTTGCCAGCCGAACAGCCGCTCTGCGGACTATAGCTGGGTCAAGTACTTAGCTACTTCCGGGGAGGCAAGTACTTAGCCGTTTTAGAGTTTTTTAGCAAGTTAAGTAGAAGCCGGCCGGCCAGCTGCTCAGCAGTCGGTCGAAGAGGCGGGAAGCCGGCCTGAACTATGCACATGCTTTGAGTCCTTAGCCATTTTTCATGTGGGCACCCTTTCTGCCTTACTCCTGCCCACCAAACAGTCGCTCTGCGAGCTGCGGCTTCTGGCAGGAGACGGCTTAAGTGCCAACACATTACTTGTCCAGTTGCAGGAAGCATTTCATAGTACAAGGTGGCGAGTCCCCGGGCCGACTAGTTGGACCCGGTGCCAAGCGGCATAAAGAAAATGACACGCCCATAGGCATAGTTCTTATCATATAGATAAAAGAGGGCAGTCCCCGAGCTCTTCTCGGGGGACCCGAAGTCTTCGTACTTTAATGCAAAAGGTAGCGTGGTACATACTGCATCAACTGTAAAATCTTCAGAGGAGATTTGCATTCCACGGCCGCTCCATCTTCTTGCCGGAATCGTCCCTCTTGCACGCTCGATGCTTCTGAGTGTCGATCAGGCAGTAGGAGTCGTTGCCCAACACTTTGCTGATGATGAAGGGGCCTTCCCAAGGCGCTGAGAGCTTGTGCTGGCCGGCTGTTCGCTGGATCAGCCGGAGCACAAGGTCTCCCTCTTGAAAAGATCTCGGCTTGACCTTTCGGTTGTAGTATCAGCACAGGCTCTGCTGGTAGATGCTGGACCGGCTGAGTGCCAACAGTCGTCCCTCCTCCAGCAAATCGACGCTGTCTTGACGTGCTTCTTCTGCCTCCTCTTCGGTGTACATGGTGGCTCGAGGGGAGTCGAATTCTATGTCTGTTGGGATGACGGCTTCGGCACCGTAGACAAGGAAGAAAGGCGTGAAGCGGGTTTACTTGTTCGGAGTTGTGCGCAGGCTCCAGAGGACGGCTGGCAGCTCGTCGAGCCAGCGGCCGGCCGAACGCTCCAGAGGCTCGACCAGTCAGGGCTTGATGCCGGACAAGATGAGGCCGTTTTCTCTCTCTACTTGGCCGTTTGATTGCGGATGGGCAATAGACGCTAGGTCCGGTCGGATGCCCTGCGTCGCGCAGAAATGGGCCAAGGCGCCTTTGGTAAAGTTTGTGCCATTGTCGGTGATGAAGCTGTGTGGTATGCCATACCGGATGGTGATGTAGGAAACAAAAGTCACAGCAGCCGGACCCTTCAGCTTCTTGATTGGTTTTGCTTCTATCCACTTGGTGAACTTGTCTACTGCGACAAGCAGATGAGTCATGCTACCTCGTGCAGTCTTGAATGGTCCCACCATCTCCAGGCCCCAGACAGCAAAGGGCCAGGCAATGGGGATAGTCTTGAGTGCAGAAGCCGGCTGATGTGTGATACGTCTCCAACGTATCTATAATTTTTGATTGCTCCATGCTATATTATCTACTGTTTTGGACCATATTGGGCTTTATTTTCCACTTTTGGGACTAACCTATTAACCGGAGGCCCAGCCCAGAATTGATGTTTTTTGCCTATTTCGGTGTTTCGAAGAAACGGAATATCAAACGGAGTCCAAACGGAATGAAACCTTCGGGAATGTGATTTTCTCAACAAATATGATCCAGGAGACTTGGACCCTCCGTCAAGAAAGAAAGGAGGCGGTCACGAGGGTGGAGGGCGCGCCCCAACCTCGTGGGCCCCCCTTTGCTCCACCGACGTACTCCTTCCTCCTATATATACCTACGTACCCCCCAAACAATTAGATACGGAGCCAAAAACCTAATTCCACCGCCGCAACCTTCTGTATCCACGAGATCCCATCTTGGGGCCTGTTCCGGAGCTCCGCCGGAAGGGGAATCCACCATGGAGGGCTTCTACATCATCACCATAGCCCCTCCGATGAAGTGTGAGTAGTTTACCTCAGACCTTCGGGTCCATAGTTAGTAGCTAGATGGCTTCTTCTCTCTTTTTGGATCTCAATACAATGTTCTCCCCCTTTCTCGTGGAGATCTATTCGATGTAATCTTCTCTTTGCGGTGTGTTTGTTGAGACCGATGAATTGTGGGTTTATGATCAAGATTATCTATGAACAATATTTGAATCTTCTCTGAATTCTTTTATGTATGATTGGTTATCTTTGCAAGTCTCTTCGAATTATCCGTTTGGTTTGGCCTACTAGATTGGTTTTTCTTGCAATGGGAGAAGTGCTTAGCTTTGGGTTCAATCTTGCGGTGTCCTTTCCCAGTGACAGTAGGGGCAGCAAGGCACGTATTGTATTGTTGCCATCAAGGATAACAAGATGGGGTTTTTATCATATTGCATGAATTTATCCCTCTACATCATGTCATCTTGCTTAAGGCGTTACTCTGTTTTCTTGAACTTAATACTCTAGATGCATGCTGGATAGCGGTCGATGAGTGGAGTAATAGTAGTAGAAGCAGGCATGAGTCGGTCTACTTGTCTCGGACGTGATGCCTATATACATGATCATACCTAGATATTCTCATAACTATGCTCAATTCTGTCAATTGCTCAACAGTAATTTGTTCACCCACCGTAGAATACTTATGCTCTTGAGAGAAGCCACTAGTGAAATCTATGGCCCCGGGTCTATTCTCATCATATCAATCTTCAATCACTTTATTATTGCTTTGCTTTTTTACTTTGCCTTTTATTTTACCTTGCATCTTTATATCAAAAATACCAAAAATATTATCTATCAGATCTCACTCTCGTAAGTGAACATGAAGGGATTGACAACCCCTAATCACGTTGGTTGCATTGAGCTATTTGTTTTGTGTAGGTACGAGGGAGTCGCGCGTAGCCTCCTACTGGATTGATACCTTGGTTCTCAAAAACTGAGGGAAATACTTACTCTACTCTGCTGCATCACCCTTTCCTCTTCAAGGAAATCCAACGCAGTGCTCAAGAGGTAGCAGTAAGATTTCTGGCGCCATTGCCGGGGAGTCTACGCAAAAGTCAACATACCAAGTACCCATCACAATTCCTTATCTCTCGCATTACATTATTTGCCACTTGCCTCTCGTTTTCCTCTTCCCCACTTCACCTTTGCCGTTTTATTTGCCTTTTCCTTGCCTTCTTCCCGTATGTCCTTTTTTTGTGTTTCCATGTGCCTTCTATTTGCTTGCATCTTTGCTTGCTAAAAATCTATTGATATGGATCCACTTAAAGTGTTCTACTTGGATCATCTTTGATCCTTATGCGCTCGTGCTGAAACCCCAACTAGCCTAGTTGATGGGAAATCTTTAGATGAGCATGCTCATTTTGTGCATCACCGTTTTTCTGAAAAGGGGAAAGTCTTATGGAGTCAAATAAACAGATTGCTATGCTATGCTTGGAATCTTTGTGAAATTTGTGATTTTACTTGTTGCTCTAAGAACCCTAAAAAACACCTTCCCTACCTATGTGAGTTTAATGATAATGAAATATTATCTTCTTATGCAAAGGGTGTTTATAGTTACTATGATATCGAACACATTGAAGAATTTGTTGCTTTTAAGGGTGCTTATGAAGTTGCTTCTTTGATTGAAAAGTATGATATTGCTCTCTACGAATCTGAAATTTTTGACATACTTAAATATTGCTATGAAAACTATGCTCATAATGTCTATGTCAAAGAATTTATTGAGAGAATGATTGTTGCTTTGGAAGAAAATAATGATATGCATGAATCTATAGATAATGATGATTCCAATGATTTGATTGAAATATCCCTTGATGAACATGATGCTTGCTATTCTTGTGGCCATGATGCCAATATTTAGGAAGATGAATTTGCTATAGTTACTTATGTTAATCATGAGATCGTTGCTATTGCACCCATACTTGGTAGTTCCTTCGATGAAAAGCATGATTGCAATGATTTTACTATAAATTCTATTGATGTCAATTTTGCTAAAAATATGCCAAACCCTAAGCTTCGGGATGCTAGTTTTGCTATGTCCTCTACTTGTTGCAATGATCATGATTGGGGTGATAGTTCTTCTTAATCTTGAAAATTTATTTAAGCCCCATGATGAATATGAGATTGATAATAGTGTTTGCAATATTATTGAAAGTGGGTTTGGAAGAGTGTCAACTTTAGATCCCACATATTTGGAGAATGTTCAATCTTATGAAATTTTTGATAAAAGTGGGTTTGGAGAGGTCATGACTTTAGTTAATGGTAATCCCACTATTTTGGAAGAGTGTCAACTTTGCATACATGTGGATCGTGTTAAGCATATGTTTTGTTATAGCTATATTGTTGAATTTGCTTATGATCCTACATGTAATTATTATGAGAGAGGAAAATATGGTTATAGAAATTTTCATGTTACTAATTTACCTCTCGTTATGATGAGATTGCTATTGTTCCTTTCCACTTCCTTGCATATGCTAGTTTTTGCTTGCTATGATAATTTGTTTTACTATAAGATGCCTATGCATAGGAAGTATGTTAGACTTAGATGTGTTTGTCACGTGTTTTATGATGCTCTAGCTAGGGGCGTTAAACGATAGCGCTTGTTGGGAGGCAACCCAATTTTATTTTTAGTTTTTTTTTTGCTTTTTCTTCTGTTTAGGAATAAATAATCCATCTACCTTCTGTTTAGATGTGGTTTTATCTTTTAATTAGTGTTTCTGCCAAGTTAAACCTATAGGATCTTCTTGGATGATAGTTATTTGATCTTGCTGCAATTTCCAGAAACTTTCTGTTCACGAAAACAGTTATTACAAATCACCAGAACATGATAAAATAGTGATTCCAATTGCTTCTGATCAATAAACAAATTTACTAGGTCTTCCTATTTTGGATGATTTTTTGGATTTCCAGAAGTTTGCGTTAGTTACAGATTACTACAGACTGTTCTGTTTTGGCAGATTCTGTTTTTCGTGTGTTGTTTGCTTATTTTGATGAACCTATGGCTAGTAAAATAGTTTACAAACCATAGAGAAGTTGGAATAAAGTAGGTTTAACACCCATATAAATAAAGAATGAGTTCATTACAGTACCTTGAAGTGGTCTTTTGTTTTCTTTCGCTAACGGAACTCACGAGATTTCTGTTGAGTTTTGTATTGTGAAGTTTTCAAGTTTTGGGTGAAATCTTTTGATGGATTATGGAACAAGGAGTGGCAAGAGCCTCGGCTTGGGTATGCCCATGGCACCCCCAAGATAGTCCCAGGACACCAAAAAGTCAAAGCTTGGGGATGCCCCGAAAGGCATCCCCTCTTTCGTTTACTTCCATCGGTAACTTCACTTGGAGCTATATTTTTATTCACCACATGATATGTGTTTTTCTTGGAGCATCTTGTATGATTTGAGTCTTTGCTTTTTAGTTTACTACAATCATCTTTGTTGTACACACCTTTTGAGAGAGCCATACATGAATTGGAATTTGATAGAATACTCTATGTGCTTCACTTATATCTTTTGAGTTATATAGTTTTGCTCTAGTGCTTCACTTATATCTTTTAGAGCAAGGTGGTGGATTTGTTTTATAGAAACTATTGATCTCTCATGCTTCACTTAGATTATTTTGAGAATCTTAAATAGCATGGTAATTTGCTTAATAATAATAATATGCTTGGTATTCAATATTTGTGAAACTTTCTTTTGAGTGCGTTGATTAATAAGAAAATTTTGATGCTTGATAATTGTTTTGAAATATGAAGATGGTGATATTAGAGTCATGCTAGTTGAGTAGTTGTGAATTTGAGGAATACTTGTGTTAAAGTTTGTGATTCCCGTAGCATGCACGTATGGTGAACCGTTATGTGATGAAGTCGGAGCATGCTTTATTTATTGATTGTCTTCCTTATGAGTGGCGGTCGGGGAGGAGCGATGGTCTTTTCCTACCAATCTATCCCCCTAGGAGCATGCGCGTAATACTTTGCTTTGATAACTTCTAGATTTTTGCAGTAAGTATATGATTTCTTTATGACTAATGTTGAGTCCATGGATTATACGCACTTTTCCCATCCTTCCACCATTGCTAGCCTCTCTAATGCCGCGCACTTTTCGCCTGTATCATACACCCACTATATACCTTCCTCAAAACAGCCACCATACCTACCTATCATGGCATTTCCATAGCCATTCCGAGATATATTGCCATGCAACTTTCCACCGTTTTGTTTATTATGACATGCTCCATCATTGTCATATTGCTAGCATGATCATGTAGTTGACATCGTATTTGTGGCAAAACCACCATTCATAATTCTTTCATACATGTCACTCTTGATTCATTGCATATCCCGGTACACCGCCGGAGGCATTCACATAGAGTCATATTTTGTTCTAAGTATTGAGTTGTAATTGTTGAGTTGTAAGAAAAATAAAAGTGTGATGATCATCATTTTTAGAGCATTGTCCCAAGTGAGGAAAGGATGATGGAGACCATGATTCCCCCACAAGTTGGGATGAGACTCCGGACGAAAAATATAAAAATATAAAAAAAGAGGCCATAAAAAAGGGAGAAAGGCCCAAATAAATTAAAAAATGAGAGAAAAAGAGATAAGGGACAATGTTACTATCCTTTTACCACAGTTGTGCTTCAAAGTAGCACCATGATCTTCATGATAGAGAGTCTCTCATTTGTCACTTTCATATACTAGTGGGAATTTTTCATTATAGAACTTGGCTTGTATATTCCAATGATGGGCTTCCTCAAAATGCCCTAGGTCTTCGTGAGCAAGCGAGTTGGATGCACACCCACTTAGTTTCTTTTGAGCTTTCATATACTTATAGCTCTAGTGCATCCATTGCATGGCAATCCCTACTCACTCACATTGATATCTATTGATGGGCATCTCCATAGCCCGTTGATACACCTAGTTGATGTGAGACTATATTCCCCTATTTTTGTCTTCTCCACAACCACCATTCTATTCCACATATAGTGCTATATCCATGGCTCATGCTCATGTATTGCGTGAAGATTGAAAAAGGTTTGAAAATGTCAAAAGTATGAAACAATTGCTTGGCTTGTCATAGGGGTTGTGCATGATTTAAATACTTTGTGTGGTGAAGATAGAGCATAGCCAGACTATATGATTTTGTAGGGATAACTTTCTTTGGCCATGTTATTTTGAGAAGACATAATTGCTTAGTTAGTATGCTTGAAGTATTATTATTTTTTATGTCAGTATGAAATTTTGTCTTGAATCTTTCGGATCTGAATATTCATACCACAATTAAGAAGAGTTACATTGAAATTATGCCAAGTAGCACTCCGCATCAAAAATTCTTTTTTATCATTTACCTACTCGAGGACGAGTAGGAATTAAGCTTGGGGATGCCTGATACGTCTCCAACGTATCTATAATTTGTGATTGCTCCATGCTATATTATCTACTGTTTTGGACCATATTGGGCTTTATTTTCCACTTTTATATTACTTTTGGGACTAACCTATTAACCAGAGGCCCAGCCCAGAATTGTTGTTTTTTGCCTGTTTTAGTGTTTCGAAGAAACGGAATATCAAACGGAGTCCGAACGGAATAAAACCTTCGGGAACGTGATTTTCTCAACAAATATGATCCAGGAGACTTGGACCCTTCGTAAAGAAAGAAAGGAGGCGGTCATGAGGGTGGAGGGCGCCCCCCCTAGGGCACGCCCCCGTGCCTCGTGGGCCCCCTTTGCTCCACCGACGTACTCTGTCCTCCTATATATACCTACGTACCCCCAAACGATCAGATACAGAGCCAAAAACCTAATTCCACTGCCGCAACCTTCTGTATCCACGAGATCCCATCTTGGGGCCTGTTCCGGAGCTCCGCCGGAAGGGGAATCCACCACAGAGGGCCTCTACATCATCACCATAGCCCCTCCGATGAAGTGTGAGTAGTTTATCTCAGACCTCCGGGTCCGTAGTTAGTATCTAGATGGCTTCTTCTCTCTTTTTGGATCTCAATACAATGTTCTCCCCCTTTCTCGTGGAGATCTATTCGACGTAATCTTCTTTTTGTGGTGTGTTTGTTGAGACCGATGAATTGTGGGTTAATGATCAAGATTATCTATGAACAATATTTGAATCTTCTCTGAATTCTTTTACGTATGATTGGTAGCTTTGCAAGTCTCTTCGAATTATCAGTTTGGTTTGGCCTACTAGATTGGTTTTTCTTGCAATGGGAGAAGTGCTTAGCTTTGGGTTCAATCTTGCGGTGTCCTTTCCCAGTGACAGTAGGGGCAGCAAGGCACGTAGTGTATTGTTGCCATCGAGGATAACAAGATGGGGTTTTTTATCATATTGCATGAATTTATCCCTCTACATCATGTCATCTTGCTTAAGGCGTTACTCTATTTTCTTGAACTTAATACTCTAGATGCATGCTGGATAGCGGTCGATGAGTGGAGTAATAGTAGTAGAAGCAGGCATGAGTCGGTCTACTTGTCTCGGACGTGATGCCTATATACATGATCATACCTAGATATTCTCATAACTATGCTCAATTCTGTCAATTGCTCAACAGTAATTTGTTCACCCACCGTAGAATACTTATGCTCTTGAGAGAAGCCACTAGTGAAATCTATGGCCCCCGGGTCTTTCTCATCATATCGATCTTAAATTACTTTATTATTGATTTGCTTTTTACTTTGCCTTTTATTTTACCTTGCATCTTTATATCAAAAATACCAAAAATATTATCTATCACCTCTATCAGATCTCACTCTCGTAAGTGACCGTGAAGGGATTGACAACCCCTAATCGCATTGGTTGCATTGAGCTATTTGTTTTGTGTAGGTACGAGGGACTCACGCGTAGCCTCCTACTGGATTGATGCCTTGGTTCTCAAAAACTGAGGGAAATACTTACTCTACTCTGCTGCATCACCCTTTCCTCTTCAAGGAAATCCAACGCAATGCTTAAGATGTAGCAATGTGGCTTGGAACGGAACTTCTGGCACCCTTTGCATTTCTGGACCAAGTCTTTGGCGTCCTCTAGAGCAGTCGGCCAGAAAAAACCATGGCGGAAAGCTTTGGCGACAAGTGCTCTTGAAGCCGCATGGTGGCCACATTCGCCTTGATGGATGTATTTGAGGATTTCTTGGCCTTGCTCCGGCTCCACGCAGCGCTGGTAGACACCAGTGACACTGCGCCTCACAAGCTCTCTGTTGACTATGGTGTATGCTGCTGCCCGGCGTTGCACTTGCCGGGCCGAGATCTCATCGGTCGGCAGCTGTTTGTGCACTTGGAAGTTGAGGATGGGTTGGGCCCATGAAGGTGCTGTGATTTCTTTGACTGCTAGGACTGCTACTTGCACAAGGCACTACTAGAAAAAGGGCTACTAATGGCGCACCTAATTTGGCCATTAATGGCGCATTAGTGGTGCGCCATTACTAGCACGCCATTAGTAATATTTACTAATGGCACACCACTGGTGCGCCATTAGTATCTGGTATACTAATGGCGCACCACTGGTGCGCCATTAATATAGGGCACGGTGCGCCATTAGTATGCCTCCCAGGGGCCATGTATAGCCAGGTGCTTTGGCATACTAATGGCGCACGACAAGAGGATGCGCCATTAGTAACCTCGGCGTACTAATGGCGCACTGCTTAAGGATGCGCCATTAGTATCCTCTGGCATACTAATGGCGCACTGTTATGTGATGCGCCATTAGTATGAATATTAGGTTTTTTTAATTTTTTAATTTTCTGTTTTTTTGCACAGGTTACAAAATGTATAATTGGACAAAATATAGACAGCACACATCAACAACAGATTCATCGAATACAATAGAAGATTAGTCTCTGAATACAATTCATCATATTAGTCTCCGAATACAATTCATCATATTAGTCTCCGAATTGAAAAGACCGAACAAAGATAGAACATTATATTACAAGTCTCGAGACCGCGAGTAGCGAGTTTGTCTTCACATTACAAGTCGATATCGATCATCTAAACTACCATCACATAGAAGAGAGCTGCGGTCATCACGATGAGCATCATCACGATGAAACTCGTCTTCATCCGGTTCCTCCAACGCTCCCTCCCCTCTCCCGCTAGATAGCGGGCGTATCTAGATTCGGCCTCGGCCCTAGTGGTGTACCCTTTGTAACTGTTACCGCTGAATCGGTGAACCTGTCTCCGACACTCCTCCCAGTCGTCGTAGACTCCGGAAACCTTACCCTTGTACACGACATATGACGGCATCGCTATGCACTAGCCAAACGAAACGTTAGTACCAATTCACAGACAATACATAAGCAATATATAAGTGTGCAACAGAACGATCGGAAGAGAAAAGCAAGACATTAATAGCATCAATTACATCTAAGTTGAACGATTCTCGAAACCAAAGAGAAATACTACAAGTTCATTAAAGTTTAATTACAACATGAGCCAATCGATGTTTCAAAACTAGACACAACATCACTGCTTTCGACTCGACTCAAGGGACCGGAGCGTGGATGAAGCCGCCGTCTATCGTGGGAGTCATGAAATTACGGGCGTTGTCAGCCTGCATTTGTAGCATTCCGTCTATCTCACTGTTGGATGGTTGATTTCTGAGGTAGAACTGCCCCGAGGTACGAAGGACATCTTGATGGATGATTTCCGAGAACTCCGACTGGATGCGAAAGAATTCTTGTCTGATGTCCACGTCCTGGATTGCCAACACGCTCGCGGCCCAATCTTTGAGTTTACTCGGTAGCAGAAGTTGATGATGGTCCCGTACGATTGCCCGCATGTGATGGATGGCGTAGTAGGCACCCTTCTGACCGCCAGGCGGCTGCTTGACGCAGCAGAACGTCGTATTGTGGGAGAACACGTGCTTGCCGTACTTACGTATAGGCCTATTGAAGGTGCCTCCAGATTGGGCGTAGCCGGGGAGAACATCATCAAGAACCTTCTTGACATTTGTGTAGTCTACGTTCGACTGACCGTCCGGGTCGAAATACGTGGCCATGGAATATTTGGGGCTTAGGAGGATGAGCGTGCAATGTGTGTCACTGCAGAAAACACGGAATGTTAAAAGAAAAACGATCGAAATCTAAGAATTCGTATGTTACGGGGCGGTTGAGGGGAGGACTTACTCGGGAAAGTAAGGCACGAGGAAGTTATCCTTATCTGGGTTTGCCAGAATGACGCCTTCGAGGTAAGAACTCGCGACTTGCCGGTCCCCAGCGTTGCCCAAGATCTTGGCACGCATGTAGAAGGGGTCGACTATCACGATGTCCGGGGTCTTGTCGCGAATGATCCGCATCTCCATACTCAGCGAAAATAGCCGAACGAAGGTGTAGTGCAGCGGATGAAGGTTCAACATAGCATGGATGTCATCAAACCGCAGGACGATCGTACCCCCGATGGAGTTATCCACAAAGCCCTTGCCCTCTGGCACCTTGGCCACGAAAACCGGGTATGCCACATCCTTCTCTCTGAGACGCTGCTTCTCCAAAGAAAGAACACTGTCATGCAGACTCCGCATAGCACCGGCTGCAATCGAGCATATTTCTCGGTAGCATCGGCCTACCCGCCACATGCACCCTCCTCATTAAATCCTTAGGTGAAGGTGGCCCGTCCTGAGCACGGACCATACTCGGTGCCGGCTGGCCCGCACCCTTGTTAGTCTTTCTTTTGCGTGCCTTCTTCTTCTCCTGTAATGGGACCGAGTTCTGCTCACAGACCGCCTTCTTGAGTGTGTTGGGGCTGAGAATATTTCGCACCTCGCCTATCTGAGGCTCGGTGAAGTCGGCAGCTGGAGGCGTCTCCTGAGAGCTGAACGGCAGACGACGCCTGTTGCAACTTGGCTTCTCCGCGGTACCAGCTAGATCGCGCACATCTTTTGTTGGGTTGGGTTCTTGAGAAGGAGGCCCCATGAAGTCGGCCCGAGTTGGATGATATCCTCCACTATATGGACCAGCAGATGCACCATAACGTCGAAGAATGCGGGCGGGAAGTACATCTCAAGCTCGCATAGTATCACCACGATCTCTTCCTGTAGCCTTCTGAGTTGCCTCACGCCAATCGACTTCCGAGAGATGATGTCGAAGAAGTTGCATAGGCCAAATAGCGTTTCACGGACGTGCGCGTCCATAATCCCACGGATTGCAACTGGAAGTATCTGCGTCATCAGCACGTGACAGTCATGAGACTTCATCCCGTTGAACTTCTGCTTTGCTGGGTCTAGGTATCTGCTTATCTTCCCCGCGTAACCATAAGGAAGTTTTACTCCTAGGAGGCAGGTGAAAAACTGCTCGATCTCCTCCTGACTTAGAGTGAAGCACGCGGGAGGGTAGTCATTTCCAGTCTTCTTGGCCTTTTTGCCTTTGCGACGACTTTCTGTGTCCTGCTTCGCCTCATCATCATCATCATCATCATCATCATATATAGAGTGAAGCTCCTGCTTGATGCCCATTGATTTCAAGTCTGCCCTTGCTTTCGGCCCATCTTTGGTCCTCTCTGGCATGTTGAGCAGGGTACCAAGCAGACTCTCGCACACGTTCTTCGTGATATGCATGACATCAAGGCTGTGAGGCACACGGTGGATCTTCCAGTACGGCAAGTCCCAGAAAATAGACCTCGTTTTCCATACCTTCAGCAGCGGCTCTGGCGCCTTTCGCTTCTTTCCCGGCTCTGGCGCCTTTTGCTTCTTTCCCGGCAGTGGGCAGTCTTTCCAATTTTTCAACAGCTTGTCTATTTCCTCGCCGCTCCTCGTACACGGGCGTTTTCGGGGTTCGGTTTCACCATCGAACAGATCCTTGTGTTTCCTCCACGGGTCATCGTCGCGAAGCCACCTTCGATGTCCCATGAACACGGTTTTCGAAGACCCGGGATCTCTATCTAGCTGGCGATACGTTGTGTCATCCATGCACCTTACGCATCCAGAAAATCCGTGGACTACCTGCCCCGCGAGATATCCGTAACCGAGATAGTCGTGCACCGTCGTGAGCAGTGCGGCTCTCATAGGGAAATATTCTTTCTCTGCGGCGTCCCACGTATTGGCTGGCGTTTTCCACAGCGTGTCTAGCTCCTCCTTCAGCAGCCCCAGATACAGATTGATGTCGTTCCCTGGTTGTTTCGGCCCTTCAATTAGCATACTCATGTGAATGTACTTCCTCTTCATGCACAACCAGGGGGGAAGGTTGTACATCCACACAAACACAGGCCAGGTGCTATGTGTGCTTCTCTGGCTACCAAACAGATTTACTCCATCGGTGCTCGCGCCCAGCACGATGTTCCTTGGATCCTTCCCAAATTCTGGGTATTCAAAATTCAACGCTTGCCACTGGCTCGCATCCTTAGGGTGACTCGGCATCTTGTCTTTTTTATCTATCTCCAGATCATTTGCGTCATCTTCTCGCTTCTTCTCCTCCCTATCCGCGTGCCAACGCAGGAGCTTTGCTACCTTAGGATCCGCGAAATACCGCTGCAGACGAGGAGTGATCGGAAAGTACCACATCACTTTTTGAGGAGCTTTCTTCCTCTTCTTGAATCGAGTGACGCCGCACACCGGACATATGGTAGACTCCGCGTGCTCGTCCCGATAAATGATGCAATTGTTCATGCACACATGGTATTTCACGTGCGGTAAATCCAGAGGACACACGATTTTCTTCGCCTCCTCCAAACTGGTCGGGCACTTGTTCCCCTTTGGAAGACGTTCGTGCCAGAATGACATGTTCTCGTCGAAGCATGCGTCGGTCATTTTGTGTTTTACCTTCATCTCCAGAGCCATGAGCGTTACTTTCAGGCGGGTATCCTCGGGCCGGCATCCTTCATACAATGGAGTAACCGCGTATAACTCAAGTTGATCCACCTTGGCTTTCTCTCGGGCGGCAGCTCTTGCGTTATCCGTCTGCTTGAGAAGCAGCTCTTGAATATAAGGGTCCTGCACCCAGCCCATCGATGGTCCACCGTCGTCTGCTCCGCCGGCATCATCATCTTCATGATCATGCCCGTCGTCTGCTCCGGCATCTTCCTCATCATCATGCCCGTCGTCTACGTGATCATCTCCTGGGGATTCTTCGTCTTCTCGCCCGCCCGAGCCGCGGTAGTTGTCTTGCTGCCCTTCCTCATTTCTTGCCCGGCCCCCATGGACGACTTCATAGTCATCTTCATCACCTTGCCACCGATAGCCATCCATGAAACCACGAAGAGTATGTGGTCCCGCACCTGCCCGGAATCCGGGTCCACAATAAGGCTCTTCAGCTTGCATCTTTGACACGGACATCTTATCTCCATCTCGTTCTTTTGAAGCATCTCGGCCTTCGCGGACCTCAAAAACCTATTCACGATGCCTTCGGTCATTGTGCGGACCATGGTCGCCTGCGGGGTAGAGCAAAACGATATTTTAGAACCAAGAAAAAATTTGGCATGACTTTCCCTAAAAATAGGACCAAAAAGAATGCTTAATGCCAAAATTATCGCCGAAACGGAAATGAATCAACATTCTGGCAAAATATTGGCAACTATCGCATTTCAAATACCGGTACACCTCCAAACACAAACACATATGCAACACCACAAACATATGCAACACCACAAACATACATAGATCTAGCTAGGCCATAAAAAGTGCATGTGCACATTGTTGTAGGGAGACAACATAAATATAGCTTCCCCCCTTACTTACCTATCAAAACAAGGTAATTTAACCACTTAATTTGAATGAATCTATGGTGGAAATGAGGTGAAAAAGAGGAGGCACCCGAGACAAGGAGGAGGTGGAGAGAATGAAGTGGGGAGAAAGTGAGTGTGGGAAGGAGAGGCTGCCCAAAATATCTTGTTGCTGCCCACTTACTAATGGCGCACCAACAACAAATGCGCCATTAGTAATCCAGGTTACTAATGGCGCACCAACGTCTGATGCGCCATTAGTAATTTTGCCAAAAAAACATACTAATGGCGCACTGATTCAGAGTGCACCATTACTAGTTTGAACTAGTAATGGCGCACGGTGGAAGAGTGCGCCATTAGTAGTTTTGCAACAAAAGGAATAAAAATATAATTAAAAAAACAACATTAGTGGCGCACTCTGGGACAAGTGCGTCATTACTAGTTACAACTAGTAATGGCGCACCGTGTCTGGATGCGCCATTAGTATGTTTGGACAGGCGTGCTAGTTCAAAAAAAAATGGTACTAATGGCGCATCCTAGGCCTGGTGCGCCATTAGTAGTTTCAACACTAATGGCGTATCAGAAGGTGGTGCGCCATTAGTATATGCAAATGGCACACCTCTCATCTGGTGCGCCATTAGTGTCAATCCCATCTATAGCCCTTTTTCTAGTAGTGAGGGCGGTTGGGCCGGGAGGTGGCGGGTTGGAGTCAGTTGCCGCTGCTGCTTGTTGAGTTCATGAAGTCCCCGGGCCGATTACTGCAGTCCCCGGGCCGGGCTCTGAAGTCCCCGGGCTGACCGCCGCAGTCCCCGGGCCGGATTCTGAAGTCCCCGGGCCGGGTGCGACTGCTGCGGCCCCCGGGCCGGGTGCGACTGCTGCGGCCCCCGGGCCGGGTGCGACTGCCGCGGCCCCCCGAGCCGCCTACCGGAATTCCCATGCTGGCTGCTGGAGCTCTCAAGTCAGATCCGACTGCTTCAGGAGGAGCCGGCACGAAGATAGAATCCGACTCTCGCGATGGCTTGACAGATGGCTTGAGGAGCCGTTGTAGGGTGACGCCGGTCGGTATTGCTTGACGGGTGGAACCGATAAGTGCCAAGGCATCTACTTGCTCATTGTCATTTCTTGGCACATGGAGAAACTCACATCCTTCAAAATATCCACTGAGTTGCTGTACGAGGAAGCGGTAGCTCGCCATGTTTGCATCTTTGGTGTCCCAGTCGCCTGACGACTACTGGACCACCAAGTCAGAGTCACCATAGCACAGGATCCAGCGAATGCCGAGTTCTTTCGCAAGCCGGAGCCCGTGAATGAGTGCCTCGTATTCAGCAATGTTGTTGGAGGCGGCAAAATGGATTTGTAGTACATATCTGAGTTTGTCGCCTTTGGGAGAGGTGAGGACGATGCCGGCTCCCAAACCTGTGTGCATCTTGAAACCATCAAAGTGCATCCGCCAATGGGTGGAGTCGGGCGTTGGCGGCAGGTACTGGGTCTTGGCCCAGTCGACGAGGAAGTCGGCTAGCGCTTGTGACTTGATGGCGGTGCGAGGTTGGTAGTAGATGGTGTAGGGGGCCAAATCTATGGCCCATTTGGCCACCCGGCCTGAAGCATCTCAGCTTCCAATGATCTCGGCTAGTGGAGTTGTGCAGACCACAGTGATTGGGTGCTCTTGAAAATACGGCTTCAATTTCTTGGCGGCAAAGTGCACGCCGTAGCACATCTTCTGATATTGGGGGTAGTTTTGCCTGGAGGCTGACAGTACTTCACTCAGGTAGTACACCGGTCTCTGGACTTGTAGTGCCTTGCCTTCCTCCTTGCGTTCTACCACTATGACTGTGCTGACCACTCGGCTAGTGGCGGCGATGTAGAGGAGCATGGGCTCCTTAGGAGTCGAAGACGCCAGGACAGGTGGAGTAGTCAACATCTTCTTGAGCTGGAGAAAAGCTTCATCCGCCTTGTCGTTCCACTCGAAAAAATGGTCTTCTTCATGAGCTGGTACAGGGGAAGAGCCTTCTCTCCCAGCCGACTGATGAAACGGCTGATGGATGCCAAACAGTTGGTGAACTTCTACACATCCAGCAGTCGGGTGGGCACTTCCATTCTCTCGATGGCCTTGATCTTCACAGGGTTGCACTCTATGCCGCGCTCTGAGACCAGGAATCCAAGAAGCTGGTCGGCTGGTACTCCAAAGACGCATTTCTCCGGGTTGAGCTTGATTTGAAATCGGTGCAAGTTCTCAAAGGTCTCCTTGAGGTCCTCTAGCAGCGTTCCACGCTTCTCCGTCTTCACCACAACATCGTCCACATAAACGTGGGCGTTTATGCCGAGTTGTTTGAGGAGGCACTTCTGCATGCAATGTTGAAACGTCGCGCCGGCATTCCTCATGCCGAACGTCATGGTCAAGTAGCAGAAGGCTCCAAATGGTGTGATGAAGGCGGTCTTCAGACTGTCGGCCGGGTTCAGCTTGATCTGGTGATACCCTGAGTATGCATCCAAGAAACTCAACAGCTCGCATCCGGTCGTGGAGTCTATCACTTGGTCAATTCTTGACAAAGCAAAGGGGTCCTTGGGGCAGGCTTTGTTGAGGCTGGTATAATCTATAAACATGCGCCACTGCTTGTTTTTCTTCAACACAAGGACTGGGTTGGCCAGCCACTCTGGAAAGAATACTTCCATGATGAAGCCGGCTGCCAGCAGTCGGGCTATCTCTTCTCCAACGACTCTTCTCTTCTCTTCTGACAGGCGGTGCAAGGGCTGCCTGACCGGCTTGGCATCAGACCGGACATGTAGCTTGTGCTCGGTGAAATCCGTCGAAACACCCGGCATGTCTTTGGGAGACCATGCAAAGATATCCCGATTCTCACGGAGGAAATCGACGAGCTCGCCTTCCTATTTGTTGTCAAGGTTCGCACCTATGACAGCGTGCCTCTCCGGGTCCAAGGGTATCTTCTTTGTCTCTTTGGCCGGCTTGAACGAGCCCTCGGCTTCCGACTCCTTAGGGTTAGGTGACATTTCCGGCTGCTTGCCTGCCATCGCCACAACTCAGTCAAGGAGCCGTTTCTCAGCCGTGATCACAAGGGACTCGGCCAGCCGACTGCTATATGCCGCACAAGCGGATGACTTCTTGTAGTCCCCGGCTATGGTCAGAATTCCCTTGGAACTCGGCATCTTCATCTTGAGGTAAGCTTAGTGGGGGACCGCCATGAACTTGGCCAGAGCAGGCCGGCCAAGTAGTGCATGGTATGGGCTCTCAAGGTCCACCACCACAAACCAGACTGGCTCTCGGCGGAAATGATCTTTGTCTTCGAAGAGGACGTCTATCTGGATCTTTCCGATTGGTGAGCAGGAAAGGCCAGGAACTATGCCATGGAATACAGTCTGACTGGGCTGAAGCTGCCTTTGTTTGATTCCTAACTTCTCCATGGTATCCTTGTATAGGATGTTGATGCTGCTGCCGCCATCTATCAGGACTCGGGAAAAGAGAGCAGCTCGCCTATCGGTGGCAAAGGTGGCATCTAGGACCAGGGCGTAGTAGCCGGGATTGGGCATCACTTCCGGGTGGTCGGCTCTGCTCCAGCTGATGGGCTTCTCGGACCAATGCATGAACTCGGGGGTCACTGATGCTATTGCATTTACTTCTTGATGTCGTTCCCGTCTGCTGTGCTTATCGTCGGCCACGCTGGTGAACACGACATAAGCCCCGTGATCTTCGGGATACTCGTCTTGTATGGCTCCGACTGGTCGAACTGCCGGCTGCTGGGGGGAGGGGGTGGTGGCTGCCCAGCAGCCGCAGGAGGCAGAAGGTCGTCTCCCTTGGCAATCCTTGTGAGCCAATGGCACTTCCGAGCGGTGTGGTTGGACGGCTTCGCGCCACTTTGGAACTTGCAGGGCGTGTGAAGAGTCTGCTCATACGAGAAAGCAGGTAGCCAATTGGGCTTGCCGCCCTTCTGGCGCTTGGATGGAGGTTGTCCTTTCGGCTGTTGGTCTTCGACTGTCGCCACCTGCCGGCTTGTGGAAGCCGGCTGCATGGCCTTGTGCTTGTTGTCGCTTGGTTGTTGGCGTCGACTGGTGTCGCCAGCCGGGGCCGAGGAGCCTGAGGGGCCACTTTGCCAGATGCATCAACTTGGATTTCTGCCTTCATGGAGGAGTCGGCCATGGCATATTTATCTGCTATGATCAGCAGCTCGTCGCAGAGAAGTCAGTGCTTGAGGAGGGTGCCCTCTCGGCACCCAGCGGTGAAATACTCGATGGCCTGCACCTCGTGCACGCCTTCGCAAGAGTTGCGGAGCTCGGCCCAGTGCGTGAGGTAGTTGCGAGTCGACTCGCTGGGGTCTTGTACGCACAAGGAGAGTTGGCGAGGTTTGGGCGGCCGCTTGTACGTGCTGGTGAAGTTGCGGATGAAGGCTTCGGTGAAGTCGACCCAGCTGTTGATGCTGCGGGGCTTTAGGCTGTTCAGCCATGTCCGGGCTATGCCCTGGAGCATGAGCGGAACGTACTTCACAGCAACGCGCTTGTTGCCATTCATGATGCTGACGACTGTGGAGTAGTCGACCAGCCAGTCCTCTGGCTTCACGGAGCCGGTGTACTTGGGCATATCTCTTGGGAGCATCAACCCTTTGGGGAAGGGCTCGTCTCGAATGCGGGGGCCAAAACAAGGCGGACCCGGCTCATCTTCTTCTTCTAGCGCCAGGGATCGGTGGAGTCGGTCGATCCGGTGGCGGGCATCGTTCACTCCGACTCCTTCTCGGCGGCCAAGGCGGTCGCCGAGTGTCGGGTGTTCAACAGGCAGCGGGGAGACGCGCCTTTCCCTGCAAGGGGGAGGAGGCGGACAATCATCCCGTCGTTCCACTCCTCTCGGGTGGCCGTCTTGGTCGCGCTCAATGGTGATGCAAGTCCGGCTGCGGCTGGCAGCCGGCTCCTTGTCTCTTCTTCCGCGGACGCCACCAGTCGGCGTCCGAGATGTCGCGCCTAGATCTCGGCGGGGAGGCAGATCGTCATTTTGCCGGTGAGGCGCCTCGGTGCGGCAACCGGCCTCGTGCTGCTCAACAGCCGCATCAGGGAGTCGCTGGACGCGCTCCGCCATCTGGTGACGCTCTTCGCCCTCGAACTTGTCCAGCTCTTCTGCTGCCGCCTGGGCAGCTCGGATATCAGGCATGGCATCGGGGCGATCTGCCCCGAACAGGTTGGCGATGGCCACGCCACGCTGCCGGACCGTGCCAAGGCGGCTGGGCCCACCGGGAGCCGGCATGCCGCCCATAGTGCGGTCCATCTCGCGCTGGTAGGCCTCCGATAGGCGTCTCATGCTGGCCAACTTCTTGGCACCCTCGACGAGCTGGATGCGACATGCTTCCAGCATCTCGGCGTCGGCGTCTTCTAGGATGGGCGCCGTCAGGTCTTGAAGTGCCGCATCGAGCGGGTCATGAGCACCTCCGCCGGAGTGCTCACTGTGGCCGATGACTAGCACCTCCGTGATGGCGCTTTCGCCGCTCGCCGCACGAGGAAGTGGCTCGTCGTAGACCACCATGTCGGTGGGGAACACGTCAAACGATGCAGTGTCGGAATCGACAAGCATTGGGTCGGTGGAGCCAACAGACTCCAAGTCGACAGCAGGCTTGCTGGCGACGTGGAGCTCATCGAGGAGGCTGACGAGGCGGCTCTCAGGACCATCAGTGCCCGCATCAGACGCAAGCTCATCGGAGAGGCGAACCTCGCCAACAAGATTGGCGAGGCAGCTCACCGCGCAGGCGACCTCCGCGCCATGCAGCGCGTTGGCGCAGACTCTGTCTGGCGTGCCAGGCTGGCTGCGCTCGCCGGGAAGGAACAAGGTTCCCGTCCATAACAGGTCTCCGGACGACGGTGCACCTCGCCCCACGGTGGGCGCCAAATGTCGGGGGTTGGGTGCGACATATGCCAATGGATGGCTTATCATGGTGGGAGCGAGTAGAACGTCGTCGGTGCCTGGGAGCGGGATAAGGCATAGACATGAACGCCGACGCACTTTAACCAGGTTCGGGGCTCTCCTAGGAGATAACACCCCTAGTCCTGCTCTGTGGGGTCTCCGCATGTTCACTAAGGCACAAGTGGTACAATGGTGCTCCTCGAGCTGTTTGCTAGAGGTAGGAGAAGGCAAGGCTAGCTCTCTCCTTTCTCTATGGGTCGGTCTAGTCGTAACAGGTTGGGAACCCTTTGCATGGGTGCCCTGGGGGGCTTATATAGGACTACCCCCCAGGGGTACAATAGTAATCCAGTCGGGTGTAGGACCCAACCGTCAGTCTCTCTGGTTGCCGGCTTCTCCGCCGACTGCTGGGGCCCGCCGCCTGGTGGGCCCCGCCGACTGGTCTGGTACGGGACCGACAGGCTGCCCCCGCCGCTCACGGGTCTTGTCGGCTGTTGATCACTGTTGTCGTGATGCTAATGACGCTGGCACGGTCAGGGGAGCGTGGCTACAGCCCCGCCGCCTGGCGGGCGATTACTGTAGACACTCTGCGTCTCGTTTGGTTAATGGCGCATGGGTCCCGAGGAAGGGGCGGGCCGACTGCTAGGGGCCGACCTCCCTCAGGTCCGACTGGTGGGGCTCTAGCCGTCTTCCGGGCTCTCGCTGATTGGTGGGGCCCGTCGTCCTTGGGCCGTACCGACAGGCCGTCGTGGGAGCAGGGCTCCGCCTGGTTGTGGTGATGTCAGGGGTGGGGTGGCAACAGTGGCACGCCGGGCGGAGATCTCCGCTGATACGTCTCCAACGTATCTACAATTATTGATTGCTCCATGCTATATTATCTATTGTTTTGGAAAATATTGGGCTTTATTTTCCACTTTTATATTATTTTTGGGACTAACCTATTAACTGGAGGCCCAGCCGAGAATTGCTATTTTTTGCCTATTTTAGAGTTTCGCAGAAAAGGAATATCAAACGGAGTCCAAACGGAATGAAACCTTCGGGAACGTGATTTTCTCACCGAACATGATCCAGGAGACTTGGACCCTAAGTCAAGGAAGCTTCGAGGAGGCCACAAGGTAGGGGGCGCGCCCTCCACCCTCGTGGGCGCCATGTTGCTCAACCAACGTACTTCTTCCTCCTATATATACCTGCGTACTCCCAAACGATCAGAAGAGGAGCCAAAAACCTAATTCCACTGTCGCAACCTTCTGTACCAATGAGATCCCATCTTGGGGCCTGTTCTGGAGCTCCGCCAGAGGGGGCATCCACCACGGAGGGCTTCTACATCAACACCATAGCCCCTCTGATGAAGTGTGAGTAGTTTACCTCAGACCTTCGGGTCCATAGTTAGTAGCTAGATGGCTTCTTCTCTCTTTTTGGATCTCAATACAAAGTTCTCCCCCTGTCTCGTGGAGATCTATTCGATGTAATCTTCTTTTTGCGGTGTGTTTGTTGAGACCGACGAATTGCGGGTTTATGATCAAGATTATCTATGAACAATATTTGAATCTTCTCTGAATTCTTTTATGTATGATTGGTTATCTTTGGAAGTCCCTTCGAATTATCAGTTTGGTTTGGCCTACTAGATTGGTTTTTCTTGCAATGGGAGAAGTGCTTAGCTTTGGGTTCAATCTTGCTGTGTCCTTTCCCAGTGACAGTAGGGGCAGCAAGGCACGTATTGTATTGTTGCCATCGAGGATAACAAGATGGGTTTTTTATCATATTGCATGAATTTATCCCTCTACATCATGTCATCTTGCTTAAGGCGTTACTCTGTTTTCTTGAACTTAATACTCTAGATGCATGCTAGATAGCGGTCGATGAGTGGAGTAATAGTAGTAGATGCAGGTAGGAGTCGGTCTACTTGCCTCGGACGTGATGCCTATATACATGATCATACCTAGATATTCTCATAACTATGCTCAATTCTATCAATTGCTCAACAGTAATTCGTTCACCCACCGTAAAATATTTATGCTCTTGAGAGAAGCCACCAGTGAAACCTATGGCCCCAGGGTCTATCTTCATCATATTAATCTTCCCACATTTTATTTATTACCTTTTCTTTTACTTTGCTTTTATTTTACTTTGCATATTTATCACCAAAATACCAAAAATATTATCTATCATCTCTATCAGATCTCACTCTCGTAAGTGACCGTGAAGGGATTGACAACCCCTTACCGCATTGGTTGCACGGAGTTATTTGTTTTGTGTAGGTATGAGGGACCCGCGTGTAGCCTCCTACTGGATTGATACCTTGGTTCTCAAAAAATGAGGGAAATACTTACGCTACTTTGCTGCATCATCCTTTCCTCTTCAAGGAAATCCAATGCAGTGCTCAAGAGGTAGCAAGAAGAATTTATGGCGCCATTGCTGGGGAGTCTACGCAAAACTCAACATACCAAGTACCCATCACAATCCCTTATCTCCCGCATTACATTATTTGGCATTTGCCTTTTGTTTTCCTCTCCCCCACTTCACCCTTGCCGTTTTATTCGCCCTCTCTTTTCCGTTTGCCTTTTTCTCGCTTGCTTTTTGTTTGCCCGTGTGTTGGATTGCTGGTCTGTCATGATGGCTCAAGATAATACCAAATTATGTGACTTTACCAATACCAACAATAATGATTTCCTTAGCACTCCGATTGCTCCTCTTACCAATACTGAATCTTGTGAAATCAATACTGCTTTGTTGAATCTTGTCATGAAAGATCAATTTGCCGGCCTTCCTAGTGAAGATGCCACTACTCATCTAAATAGCTTCGTTGATTTGTGTGATATGCAAAAGAAGAAAGATGTTGATAATGATATTGTTAAATTGAAGTTATTTCCTTTTACGCTTAGAGATCGTGCTAAAGCTTGGTTTTCATCTTTGCCTAAAAATAGTATTGATTCTTGGAACAAGTGCAAAGATGCTTTTATCTCTAAGTATTTTCCTCCCGCTAAGATCATCTCTCTTAGAAATGATATTATGAATTTTAAGCAACTTGATCATGAACATGTTACACAAGCTTGGGAGATGATGAAATTAATGATACGTAATTGCCCTACTCATGGTTTGAATTTGTGTATGATTATACAAAAAAATTATGCCGGATTGAATTTTGCTTCTAGAAATCTTTTAGATTCGGCCGCGGGAGGCACTTTTATGGAAATCACTTTAGGAGAAGCTACTAAACTCCTAGATAATATTATGGTTAATTATTCTCAATGGCACACTGAAAGATCCACTAATAAAAAAGTGCATGCGATAGAAGAAATCAATGTTTTGAGTGGAAAGATGGATGAACTTATGAAATTATTTGCTACTAAGAGTGTTTCTTTTGATCCTAATGATATGACTTTGTATACTTTGATTGAGAATAATAATGAATCTATGGATGTGAATTTTATTGGTAGGAATAATTTTGGTAACAACACGTATAGAGGAAACTTTAATCCTAGGCCTTATCCTGGTAATTCCTCTAATAATTATGGAAATTTCTACAACAACTCTTATGGAAATTTTAATAAGATGCCCTCTGAATTTGAGACTAGTGTTAAAGAGTTTATGAATTCGCAAAAGAATTTTAATGCTTTGCTTGAAGAAAAATTACTTAAAGTAGATGAATTAGCTAGGAACGTTGATAGAATTTCTCTTGATGTTGATTCTTTAAAGCTTAGATCTATTCCTCCTAAGCATGCTATCAATGAGTCCTCAAAGCCATGAGAATTTCCATTGATGAGTGCAAAGAAAGAACCGCTAGGATGCGTGCTACGAAAGATGCCTTTATTAAAGCGTGTTCTTCTAGTTCCTATGAGAATAAAGATGAAGATCTAAAAGTTATGGATGTGTCCCCTATTAAATCTTTGTTTTTCTATATGAATCTTGATAATGATGGGACTGAATATGATCCACCTTTACCTAGAAGGCGTTCCAAAAATTCAGAGCTTTTAGATCTTGATGCTAAAATTGATAAAGGTGGGATTGAAGAAAGCAAAACCCTAGATGTTGCTAAACCCACTATTTTGGATTTCAAGGAATTTAATCATGAAAGTTGCTCTTTAATTGATTGTATTTCCTTGTTTCAATCTGTGCTAAATTCTCCTCACACTTATAGTCAAAATAAAGCATTTACTAAACATATCGTTGATGCCTTGATGCAATCTTATGAAGAAAAGCTTGAGTTGGAAGTTTCTATCCCTAGAAAACTTTATGATGAGTGGGAAAAAACTATTAAAATTAAGATTAAGGATCATGAATTTTATGCTTTATGTGATTTGGGTGCTAGTGTTTTCACTATTCCCAAAACTTTGTGTGATTTGCTAGATTTCCGTGATTTTGATGATTGCTCTCTAAACTTGCACCTTGCGGATTCCACTATTAAGAAACCTATGTGAAGAATTAATGATGTTCTTATTGTTGCAAATAGTAATTATGTGCCCGTAGATGTTATCGTTCTTGATATAGATTGCAATCCTTCATGTCCTATTATTCTTGGTAGACCTTTTCTTAGAACGATTGGTGCAATTATTGATATGAAGGAAGGGAATATTAGATTCCAATTTCCATTAAAGAAAGGCATGGAACACTTCCCTAGGAAGAAAATAAAATTGCCATATAAATCTATCATGAGAGCCACTTATGGATTGCCTACCAAAGATGGCAATACCTAGATCTATCCTTGCTTTTATGGCTAGCTAGGGGCGTTAAACGATAGCGCTTGTTGGGAGGCAACCCAATTTTATTTTTAGTTTTTATTTTGCTTCTGTTTAGGAATAAATCTTTTATCTAGCCTCTGGTTAGATGTTTTTTTTATGTTTTAATTAGTGTTTGTGCCAAGTTAAACCTAGAGGATCTTCCTGGATGATAGTTATTTGATCTTGCTGTAATTTCCAGAAACTTTCTGTTCACAAAAACAATTGCTAAAAATCACCAGAACATGATAAAATAGTGATTCCAATTGCTTATTATCAATAAACAAATTTCCTAGGTCGTCCTATTTTGTCTGATTTTTTGGAGTTCCAGAAGTTTGCGTTAGTTACAGATTACTACAGACTGTTCTGTTTTTGACAGATTCTGTTTTTCGTGTGTTGTCTGCTTATTTTGATGAATCTATGGCTAGTAAAATAGTTTATAAACCATAGAGAAGTTGGAATACATTAGGTTTAACACCAATATAAATAAATAATGAGTTCATTACAGTACCTTGAAGTGGTCTTTTGTTTTCTTTCGCTAACGGAGCTCACGAGATTTCTGTTGAGTTTTGTGTTGTGAAGTTTTCAAGTTTTGGGTGAAAGATTTTTGATGGATTATGGAACAAGGAGTGGCAAGAGCCTAAGCTTGGGGATTCCCCTGGCACCCCCAAGATAATCTAAGGACACCAAAAGGTCAAAGCTTGGGGATGCCCCGGAAGGCATCCCCTCTTTAGTCTACTTCCGTCAGTAACTTTACTTGGAGCTATATTTTTATTCACCACATGATATGTGTTTTGCTTGGAGCGTCTTGTATGATTTGAGTCTTTGTTTTTTTTAAGTTTACCACAATCATCCTTTATGTACACACCTTTTGAGAGAGCCATACATGATTTGGAAATTATTAGAATACTCTTTGTGCTTCACTTATATCCTTTGAGTTATATAGTTTTGCTCTAGTACTTCACTTATATCTTTTAGAGCGCGGTGGTGGATTTGTTTTATAGAAACTATTGATATCTCTTGCTTCACTTAGATTATTTTGAGAGTCTTAAATAACATGGTAATTTGCTTAAATAATCCTAATATGCTAGGTATTCAAAAATAGTAAAAACTTTCTTATGAGTGTGCTGAATACTAAGAGAAGTTTGATGCTTGATGATTGTTTTGAGATATGGAGGTAATAATATTAAAGTCATGCTAGTTGAGTAGTTGTGAATTTGAGAAATGCTTGTGTTGAAGTTTGCAAGTCCCATAGCATGCACGTATGGTAAACGTTATGTAACAAATTTGAAACATGAGGTGTTCTTTGATTGTCCTCCTTATGAGTGGCGGTCGGGGACGAGCGATGGTCTTTTCCTACCAATCTATCCCCCTAGGAGCATGCGCGTAGTGCTTTGGTTTTTGATGACTTGTAGATTTTTGCAATAAGTATGTGAGTTCTTTATGACTAATGTTGAGTCCATGGATTCTACGCACTCTCACCCTTCCATCATTGCTAGCCTCTTCAGTACCGTGCATTGCCCTTTTCTCACATTGAGAGTCGGTGCAAACTTCGCCAGTGCATCCAAACCCCGTGATATGATACGCTCTTTCACACATAAACCTCCCTATATCTTCCTCAAAACAGCCACCATACCTACCTATTATGGCATTTCCATAGCCATTCCAAGATATATTGCCATGCAACTTTCCAGCATTCCATTTATCATGACACATTCATCATTGTCATATTGCTTAGCATGATCATGTAGTTGACATAGTATTTGAGGCAAAGCCACCGTTCATAATTCTTTCATACATGTCACTCTTGGTTCATTGCATATCCCGGTACACCGCCGGAGGCATCCATATAGAGTCATACTTTGTTCTAGTATCGAGTTGTAATCATTGAGTTGTAAATAAATAGAAGTGTGATGATCATCATTTTCTAAAGCATTGTCCCAAGTGAGGAATAAAAAAAGAGAAAGGCCATAAAAAAGGGAAGGCCCAAAAAATGAGAGAAAGAGAGAGAAGGGACGATGCTACTATTCTTTGCCACACTTGTGCTTCAAAGTAGCACCGTAATCTTCATGATAGAGAGTCTCTTGTTTTGTCACTTTCATATACTAGTGGGAATTTTTCATTATAGAACTTGGCTTGTATATTCCAACAATGGCCCTCCTCAAGTGCCCTAGGTCTTCGTGAGAAAGCAAGTTGGATGCACACCCACTTAGTTTCTTTTGTTGAGCTTTCATACATTTATAGCTCTAGTGCATCTATTGCATGGCAATCCCTACTCCTTGCATTAACATCAACCGATGGGCATCTCCATAGCCCATTGATTAGCCTTGTTGATGTGATATCTTCTCCTTTTTGTCTTCTCCATATAACCCCCATCATCGTATTCTATTCCACCCATAGTGCTATCTCCATGGCTCGCGCTCATATATTGCATGAAAGTTTATAGGTTTGAGATTACTAAAGTATGAAACAATTGCTTGGCTTGTCATCGGGGTTGTGCATGATGAGAGCATTCTTGTGTGACGAAAATGGAGCATGACTAACCTATATGATTTTGTAGGGATGAACTTTCTTTGGCCATGTTATTTTGAGAGGACATAATTGCTTAGTTAGTATGCTTGAAGTATTATTATTTTTTATGTCAGTATGAACTTTTGTCTTGAATCTTTCGGATCTGAATATTCATACCACAATTAAGAAGAATTACATTGAAATTATGCCAAGTAGCACTCTGCATCAAAAATTCTGTTTTTATCATTTACCTACTCGAGGACGAGCATGAATTAAGCTTGGGGATGCCTGATACGTCTCCAACGTATCTATAATTTTTTATTGCTCCATGCTATATTATCTACTGTTTTGGACAATATTGGGCTTTATTTTCCAATTTTATATTATTTTTGGGACTAACCTATTAACCGGAGGCCCAACCCAGAATTGTTGTTTTTTGCCTATTTCAGAGTTTCACACAAAAGGAATATTAAACGAAGTCCAGACGGAATGAAACCTTCGGGAACGTGATTTTCTCACTGAACATGATCCAGGAGACTTGGACCCTAAGTCAAGGAAGCTTCGAGGAGGCCACTAGGTAGGGGGCGTGCCCACCCCCCAGGGCGCGCCCTCCACCCTCGTGGGCCCCACGTTGCTCCACCGACGTATTTCTTCCTCCTATATATACCTACATACCCCCAAACGATCAGAACAGGAGCCAAAAACCTAATTCCACCGGTGCAACCTTCTGTACCCACGATATCCCATCTCGGGGCCTGTTCCGGAGCTCCGCCGGAGGGGGCATCCACCATGGAGGGCTTCTACATCAAAACCATAGCCCCTCCGATGAAGTGTGAGTAGTTTACCTCAGACCTTCAGGTCCATAGTTAGTAGCTAGATGGCTTTTTCTCTCTTTTTGGATCTCGATACAATGTTCTCCCCCTCTCTCGTGGAGATCTATTCGATGTAATCTTCTTTTTGCGGTGTGTTTGTTGAGACCGATGAATTGTGGGTTTATGATCAAGATTATCTATGAACAATATCTGAATCTTCTTTGAATTCTTTTATGTATGATTGGTTATCTTTGCAAGTCTCTTCGAATTATCAGTTTGGTTTGGCCTACTAGATTGGTTTTTCTTGCAATGGGAGAAGTGCTTAGCTTTGGGTTCAATCTTGCGGTGTCCTTTCCCAGTGACAGTAGGGGCAGCAAGGCACGTATTGTATTGTTGCCATCAAGGATAACAAGATGGGGTTTTTATCATATTGCATGAATTCATCCCTCTACATCATGTCATCTTGCTTAAGGCGTTACTCTGTTTTCTTAAACTTAATACTCTAGATGCATGCTGGATAGCGGTTGATGAGTGGAGTAATAGTAGTAGATGCAGGCATGAGTCGGTCTACTTGTCTCGGACGTGATGCCTATATACATGATCATACCTAGATATTCTCATAACTGTGCTCAATTCTGTCAATTGCTAAACAGTAATGCGTTCACCCACCATAAAATATTTATGCTCTTGAGAGAAGCCACTAGTGAAACCTATGGCCCCCAGGTCTATCTTCATCATATTAATCTTCCAACACTTTGTTATTACCTCTGCTTTTTTTACTTTGCTTTTTATTTTACTTTGCATCTTTATCACAAAAATATCAAAAATATTATCTATCATCTCTATCAGATCTCACTCTCGTAAGTGACCGTGAAGGGATTGACAACCCCTTATTGCGTTGGTTGCGAGGAGTTATTTGTTTTGTGTAGGTACAAGGGACTCACGCGTAGCCTCCTACTGGATTGATACATTGGTTCTCAAAAACTGAGGGAAATACTTACGCTACTTTGCTGCATCATCCTTTCCTCTTCAAGTAAATCCAACGCAGTGCTCAAGAGGTAGCAAGAAGAATTTCTGGCGTCGTTGCCGGGGAGTCTACGCAAAAGTCAACATACCAAGTACCCATCACAATCCCTTATCTCCCGCATTACTTTATTTGCCATTTGCCTCTCGTTTTCCTCTCCCCCACTTCACCCTTGCCGTTTTATTCGCCCTCTCTTTTCCGTTTGCCTTTTTCTCGCTTGCTTTTTGTTTGCTCGTGTGTTGGATTGCATGTCTGTTATGATGGTTCAAGATAATACGAAATTATGTGACTTTACCAATACCAACAATAATGATTTCCTTAGCACTCCGATTGCTCCTCTTACCAATACTGAATCTTGTGAAATCAATACTGCTTTGTTGAATCTTGTCATGAAAGATCAATTCGCCGGCCTTCCTAGTGAAGATGCCGCTACTCCTCTAAATAGCTTCGTTGATTTGTGTGATATGCAAAAGAAGAAAGATGTTGATAATGATATTGTTAAATTGAAACTATTTCCTTTTTCGCTTAGAGATCGTGCTAAAGCTTGATTTTCGTCTTTGCCTAAAAATAGTATTGATTCTTGGAACAAGTGCAAAGATGCTTTTATCTCTAAGTATTTTCCTCCCGCTAAGATCATCTCTCTTAGAAACGATATTATGAATTTTAAGCAACTTGATCATGAACATGTTGCACAAGCTTGGGAGAGCTCTTCCCTTTTTTGTTTCCTTTTCTATTTTTCTGACATTTGTTCTGATTTAGTAAAATACTAAATCATTTTTATTTTATTCTGACAATCTTTGCAGGGGCCTAAGGGATTATTCCAAAGCCCCTCACCAAAATTCAGAATTTTTGGACATATATAAAATATTTTATATATAACATATATATATCCAATGCAAATAATTATTGCATTAATTCCAAATGACCAAAATAAATATTTATGAGCTCCTGAAAATATTTGTTAGAATTTTACCTCTGACCAATATTTTCAGAGAGCAACATGAACATTTTCTTGGACCCTTTTGGAGCAATTTTTATCTGAGTTATTTCCAGAAACAATTTTTAAGGGTTTCACAAATCCCCATTTCAAATTTAAATGAAATTTAAACATGATGCACACCTGACTAGCTAGTCTAGGTCATACCGGAACTAGGGACGTGACAACTATGAGACTCATAATTAACTACACGACCTTCAAAAATAAATTTACAACGAAAAGAAGAAGCTTGAAGTTTGATTTCGCTGATAATTGCTCCGTTATTACCACGATCTTGTGTGAGAGCTAGGGCCTCCTTGCAAGCTATCGCCTCCAAAATTGATGGATGATCAACACCTTCAATGGCAAGAGCTGAGCTACCTAAGAATGTACCATTTTCATCTCTGCAAAAAAAGATGCGGCCGTCCTCACCTAATTTGGTCAAATTAAGCAATGTGTGTCTAGAAATCAAACAACCCCTAACTATCAACATTTCAGACCTGAGAATGGCTCGGTCACTGATTATATAGGTGACCCGATCACCAAAGGCTCTTTGATTCAGGTCCTATTCGGAGTGGAGGGGTACAAACAAGGGGATAACGAAGGGAGCAACTAACGAGAGGTGCTCTATGGGCAGCACTTTCTCTGGGTTGTGAGAGCATACTAGCGCTTTAAGTGGTGTGTCTAGCCATCGTCATGTGTTGCGCACTGGGCGCGCCCTGCAGGTAAGTCTTTATTTTGTTTTTCCTATTTTTTCTTAGGCTTTTTTGTGGAGCACATATATGTTTCATGCGACGGCACAATTTGTGCTTCATATTGGAACCACTTGTTAGAAGAGCACATGTTAATATAAGATGAGAGCATGGGTTAGCTCGTGTTGAAAACACATGAGAGCTTCACGCCGGAGCACTATTGTGTGCTTCATGTTGGGAGAACAGATTAATATTAGATGAGAGAACAATATACTACTAAGTGGGCACGGGTTAGTTCACATTGGAAACACGAGTTAGTATTAGGTGAGAGAAAGTATATGGTGCATCGATGCATTTGTGCTACTGATGCACCGGACTCGCTTAGCATATTTTCAAATGTAAAAAAAAAAAACAGCACATTCACGTACCATTATTGTAGGTTGTGATCCTTACGAAACTTTGTACTAGGTGATTTATCCAAGCACCCATAAGCAAAACTTGGAAAATGCCTTTTGTAAACAAACTTGTTTCACGCTGCCGCAAACCGCCTCCCGTGATCCGCGTGCCCATGTGAGCTTGCCCACCGCTCTGTGATCCTTCCTTTGCCCTTTCTGAGCGATTCCATTTGTGTGCGTTGTTCTGCAACTTGTGATGAATGAATTAATGGCAATATTTTCAAAATAAAAAAAGAATAAGAAAAACAGAGAGGGGGGCTGGTCAGTGCCATGCGAAAAGACGTGCGTGGATTGACCTTTCCACGCGCCGGAAGGAACGGATCGGACGGTGCAGTCGGGCTAGATCAAACGGTGAGCCACCATAAAACTTTGTTTTCTCTCAAATCATTTTTTCAAAGTTTCCTTTCTCTTCTGCGAAGATTTCGTCCGTATCCCGTGGATATCCGAAAGTGCCTTTCTGCACCAACAGTAAAATCGAAAAAAATTTAAAAAAAATTAAAAAAATTCTAATTTTTTTTTGAGAGAAACATTGACAAAAGTTCGAAGTGCTTGCAAAAATTCATCACGAAATCACATTCCTGTAAGGCGTGGCAAAAAAAAAACAAATTTAATGCTCCAAAATGCTTTTGAAAGTAGCTTTTTCAGAGTACTGATTTTGTTTTTTTTGCCACGCCTTCTAGAAATGTGATTTCATGACGAATTTTTGCAAGCACTTAGAACTTTTGTTAATGTTTCCCTCAAAAAAAATTTGGATTTTTTTGAATTTTTTTTGATTTAGTTTCGATTTTACTGTTCACCGAGCTCATTTGAGCTCGGGCGCAGAAATCCGCGTCCGTGGATATCGTCCTTCTAGTGCTCCCGTTCCATAATTATAGAACTAGTACTATTTAGCAGATCCCTTTCCCCCTCATCATCCTCCATCCCTTTCCGCCTCCACCTCGCGAAGCATCACGCCGCCGCCGCCGACGTTCCTCTGCATCGTGCAGTTAAATCCCTAGCTAGTTCCCTGCTACCCACGTCAGGCCACCAAGCAGCGAGACTACAGTTTACCGGAGAAGTCAGCGGCGTGGCGACTCGTGCGAGACCTTCTGGCCGGCGTGCCTGTCAATGGCGGGAGAGGTCTCATATGGCAGATCTAGGTCCGGTCAGAGGACGGGTGCACTCCGGCAGAGTTGGAACTGCGCGTGAGCGGAATGCATGTAAGCCTCCATAAACTCACCATAGATATCTTTCCTCCAATCTGTTCTTCCAATACTTTGCATCATGAAACATCGATTTGGGTCGCTATCCGCTCACCCACCCAAGTGGACCCTGTGCGATAGTAGCACAAACGTGAAAGTTGATTATTTTGGACCGATGGGGAGAAATGATCTCACATTGCTGCGATCTGAATTCAGGCAGCCCTTATTTTCCAAGATTCAGAGTACCAAATGTGTTAGTCATATATCAACTCTGAATAAAACGATAATAGGAAACCACCTTTATCGGTAGGTCAATTTTTAGATGAATCGAACACTGGGAAAAGATTGCTGCGATGCCACTTCAGTGGTCTTACCCCCCCCCCCCCCCCCCCCCCGAGCTATTTCATTAGCCTTTTTCACTTCTGTTTCTGAACCTTCATGGAGCCGTCGACAAACCAAAAAATGCATGCCTATGATTTTTCATCTGGTGCTCTCATTAGTACTTTAGTGACTAGTATAAGCACGCAATGAGCACATTGCGTTCTAGTGTAGTGTCAAAAACGTTCTTATATTTTGGGACAGAGGGAGTACTTTATATTTTTTCAGGTCTTCTACTAAATTTTAACTTCTTTTGACACAACAGTAAAATTTTGGTGATTGTAGGACGAGGAACTCACTACTGTGTTGCTCAACAATCTATGATGGTTCAGTACTGTGATGATCCAGATGGAGGCAAGGTCGACTTTGCTCCTTGATAGTAAATGTTCTATTGTGTTAGTTCTATTATATATGCTTTAATTAGACTACAAATGGCTCCATTAAGAGCATTGCTTTTAATGAAAGAAATATTATCTTCACATCGTCGCAGTGGTTCCTTTTTTTCATGTCATCCTGATCAGAGTTTTTCATCAATCTTCGGTCTAGTCCTTGGCAGGGGAAGTTGGTCTCGACGGCGACCTATGTGGCTTGACACCTATGGAAAGAGAGGAACCTGTGGATTTTCTAGAAGGAGAACTCTGCGGTTGATGAAATTTTGGTGCGCATTCGCACTGACATTGAGGCCCTCGGGCTAGTTTTCTGCGAGTAATTAATTAGCTTTGTTTGTCTAGTTTTCTTTTCCTTCTTTGTCCTTTCCCTGCTGGTAACAGCATGTGCAATTCCCCCCCCCCCTCTATAATGAATTGGCAGAGCTCCTGCCGTTACCCTAAAAAAACTAAAGTACAAAAACATAACTTACTGATTTCTGGTGCTCATTAGTACTATAGTGACTACTACAAGCACACAATTACTGATTGCGTTCTCCGCGTGATTACACTTATCATATACTATATATGTTTCCTTTTGATCTTTTACTGAATTTGAACTTCTCCTGACGCAATGACAAAATCTGGTGATTGTAGGATGAGGAGCTTGCTGATGTCTATGCCAGTTGATCTAGATGGCGGCCAGGTCAAGTTTGTTCTTTTGAGAGTAAGTGTTATATATTGCTTTCATTTTATTGTATATGCATTAATTAGATCACAAATGGCTCCATTCAAACAAAAAAGACTCTTTCACGATCGCTCGTTCCAACGCTCGAAGCGCTCCTTCCGTCCCCAATCAGTTTCTGATCTGGATGTGTCCCTTTGCATATCAACAACGCTGGCCCCACCTACTCCTTTGACATGCAAGCAGCCCATCTAATCTCAGGGGTGGGGGTCGGGTTGATGGTGGGAGTTGATGAGTCAAAGCGGGATGAAGATTGCAAGTGCCGAATCCATCCACACATGATGTATTTTACCCCTGTGTCACTAGATCCATTGGTTGGATCCTAGTAAGATGGACCTCTGTTTGACACCACCTTTCTTGTCCTTGGAAGATGTTTTTTCCCGGCCCTCATTGATATCGCAAACCATGCGCAAAAGAATCCGTAATGCCACCAGAACATTTGGAAGCCTCCTTCCACTTCTGCTTCTCTCGTCTTTTTCTGACCACCACAGAGGACTCCAATCCTCTCCATCTTGACGGTAGTTGTTCTTCTCTCGTTGCAGCTTTCTCACACATGTCCATTTTCCTTCGCATCTCTTCATCCTTGTAGAATGCATCATAGCGGTGCTAGCTTTAGTGGTTGTCATGATCATATCATGACCATGGTCCTTGGAAACTACAGTGGTGAAGGGGAGGGAGAGTAGTAGGATCAATATTATTTTGGGCCACTCTCATTGTTGTAAACTCTCAACACACCATGATAGTAGATGCAAGAAAACCTAATGATAGACCGGACGCCCCTTTGGGATCCACATCCATGTATACCTTGGGCTAGACACCTCACCTGCCTCTGAGCACATCAGAGTGTTAGACAAGCCAAAAGTGGTAGCAAGTCCATCTTGAGATGGCCCGTAGACTGCAAGATATAGCAATGAAGCTAGCCACGTCATCCAACTGGACTAGCCCACCTAGATAGGCGCCCGAGCATCGCCACCAATGCATCTCGTTGGCTCTACCCTTTTGGGCATGTCGCTTTGCCGCACAAGGTTGTCCCAGATCCAAATGCCATCTTGATAGTGGTGCCAACAACGTCATCATAGAAATGTTGGTGCTTGGTGCGAAGGCTCAGCACCGTGTGAGCTTGAGGCTCTCCACAACTTAGCTACTCATTAATGTAACAACTAGAGTCAACACCAATGTTCCCAAAACTGAGTTCGAAGGTTCTTGTGACGATGAGACGGAGCATGACCGGTGAATTGCATAGAGGCTTCCCTAGTAGTACATTGTTGTATGTACCAAAACCCAAGTAGATAGGACAAACAAAACTAGATAAATAGGGCAGGATTGATGAGATAGCAATGTGGTGCCAATTACTAATGATGTACACACAAGATCATCGGTTATCGTGGTATGGTCGCCAGCTTCTATGTTGCTTGGTGTCGACCCTCTCATCCCCTTCATCGCATGTTCATCTACTAGAGAGCATTCTTCATGATCGACTTATTTGACTTGGGAGCCCCGAACTTTTTTGTGGCATGATGACACTCCAACTGTACCACTTCGTACTCCTCGGGCCTTCGACATGTTATTCGTCAATGATCCGGTAACTAGGAGGCCGTGAAGGTCGTCAATGTATTTGTGCAAGAAGTCGACGTCCATACTTAGTAGCTCAAAGAACTCTAGGGTCTTTTTGCATGCCATGAGATCCTCGTGGGAAGACGAAGAGGCGGGCATGGCCCTAATGCCCTCGGCGATGTTGCTCGTCTCTGTGATCACTCATGTAGTGGGTGTCAGGTTTATGTGCTTCGGCATACACCTGTGGAGGAGCGACTTCCGGTCGTGACAGAGCCCATAGTATGCCCTACACCATTGAACGAGAGTAGTTGGCGGTTGACGGGAGCGGCGTCGTTGACGATCTTGAACTATCTGAAAGCTTTTTCTGGTATCAAAATCGGTGTCTAGGTCTAGAGAGTTCTAATGGCATCTTCTTCACTGGCTATGGTATTGCTATAATCCTCAAATGCTTTGGGTACTGACTTGTGTGACCTTTGGATTCTCCTTGGACTTGACATCATAATTCAAATTTTTTTCTTCTACATTGTAGAATCAAGCACATTATTCAAAGATTCAAATTTCATAACAACTTTGATGCACAAATAAATTAGCAGGTACAAAAATGAATGACATAAAACTTTCAACTCACTAAATGTACTAGACGTGTGCAAACTCAGGAGAACAATACATGTCCAAGGAAAACTGAATGAGTTGAAAGTTATGTCTTGTTCATTTTAGCACCTACTGGTATATTTGTTTTCGAAATAAGTCCATGGAATTTGAATATTCCGAATCATATGTTCTATTTTACAATGAGGAAGAAGAAAAGTTCTGATGATGATGTCAAGTCCAAGGAGGATCCAAAGATAACTTGAGTTAGTAGTGAAGGACAATAGCAATAACCAAGCTTGCGAAAAAATGGCAGAAGGTCTACATCCCTAGACACAGATTTAGACGCCGTCCAAAGCTTTAAAAACTTCAAGATCATCGTCAATGGTGCGGCTATCGACCGTGAACTACTCATCGTTTACATGTAGGGCATATTACAGGTCTTGCCAAGGTCGGAAGTCACTTCTCCATGGGCGTATGCTGAAGTACATCAACCCGATTGCTCACTGTAGGATTGATCATGGGGAGGGTCAACATTGCCGAGGGAATTAGGTCCTTCCTCGCCTCTTCGTCTTCCCACGAGGACCTCGTGGAGTGGAAGAATACCCTGGAGTTCTTTGAGCTGCTAAAGCATGGGCTTCAGCTTCATGCACAAGTGTGATGATGACCTCCTTGGCCTCCTCATTGCCTGATCTTCATCGGATCGCTTGTCGACCTAGTCCAAGGGGTACAAGGAGGTGAAGTTGGAGTGTGCTCCCTCCGCGGAGAAGCTGAGGGCACTTGCGTCAAAGATGTCGAGCCAGAAGACTGCTCTCAAAGTGATGGAAATGGAGATGTAGGGTCGAACACAAAGAAGAGGGTCGACCAAGCTATGCGACAATTAGCGACCGATGACGCCTTGTGTACATTGTTAGTGACTGGAACCACACAACTATCTCATTGTACTTGCCCTATCTATCTAGCTCTAGTTGTGTCTATCTACTTGGTTTTTGGTACACATGTACCACTAGAAAGGATGTTGTGTTTTCGTGCACATCAACTTTACCTTAGTTTGCACAGCAATTATGTGTGATGAAATGGTTATATGTCGTGTGGTTTCATGGTTTGTTATGCGCGTGTCCTATTTGTTTATTTTTGTAGCTGCTGTTTTGGTGCCAAACTGAACATGCATGTTTTGATTGAGTTCACTGTTACGTTTCATGAGGGAGAGGAGATGAAGTATAGGTAAATAGCTTAAGAATTATTGATCTTCTCAGACTCGAGGAGGAAAAACAACATCTGAACTTAACTTGAGACTATGTTAAGAAACAACTCAGGGGACACGTGATGACCAATTTATGGAATCTTTTCTTGGAAGATAGATTTATGGAGTCTTAAGCTGTTATCCAATATAATCCAGGCAGGCAATGTGTCTTAATGAGATTATACAATAGGAGTAGAAAATAAAGAAGGATTCTTGCACGTAGACGACGGAGAGGTGATTCTTGAGAAGCGGAAAACGATCACCATTCTTTTGATCATTTATCTGACCGTTTCTTTATCCTTTGTATTCTTGAATTCCATTTTGTATGGAAATTTTGTTGTATTCTTTTTTTTCTCATGTTGGTACAATGTCTGAGGATTTTGTTGAAACTCCCTGGTATGTTAAAGTTTTTTAAAAGTGAGTACAATGTAGAGAATGTGTACCAATTTATTTTGAGGAAAATGATATGTTCAATGCTGCAACAAAGGTTGTGGTGGGAAATGGCGAACACTCCTACTTTTGGGCGATAAGTGGCTCGATGGCGTTTCTCTGGACATCGCACCGGATATCGCTGGCCTGAACACCCCCTCTACTAGCGCGTAGAACGATGGCTGAGGCGTTGCTTGATTCTGCTTGGTTAAAAGACATATGGGGGCCCCTTAACATCGGCGCTTATCTTCAATTACTCGAGCTCTAGGAAAGACTTTGCTCTTCACCCAGAGCATGATGATAGCCGGTCATGTTCGTGGGAGGCTAGCGGTAGTTTCTAGGTCAAGTCCTACGTGGCACACTTTGTCACTTCTTTAGGAGCAGCTTCGATGAGGCCATCTGGAAAGCTCCTGAGAATCTGGAGAACCGATCAAGGTCTCCCACATAACGAACTATGTGCCATGTGCAGTCTTGTGCCTGAGGACTGCAGTCATCTCTTTCCCGGTTGTGCCGTTGCCAGACTGCCAGTATAACTTTGAAACACCATCCTCCAATAGTCTAACTTGCAGATAGTCGTCCCAACCATGGATCAGGACCTCGTGTTCTGGGGGATCAATGCTAGGGAAGCTTACCACGGTAAGGACCGGAAGAGGCTTGTTTGTCTCTGTATCATAAGGGTCTGGACCATATGGAGAGAAAGGAACGCTCTTGTTTTTGACATCAAGGTTACTCCCATCGTTCAGGCCGTGAATCAGCTTACCGCAGATGCAGAGTTGTGGCTAGGAAAAATTTAGGGTTCTTTTCTTTTCTTTCCCTTCATCTGGCCTTTGGCTGTTCTATGTCTTTCTGGTCTGGTCGTCGGCCGTGTTCTCGTACTGTAGATGCAGATGCAGATGCAGAGTTGTTCTCTTTCTGGTCTGGTCGTCGGTCTGTTCTATGTCTTTCTGGTCTTTTCTTACCGCAGATGCAGATGCAGAGTTGTGGCTAGGAAAAATTTAGGTTCTTTTCTTTTCTTTCCCTTCATCTGGCCTTTGGCTGTTCTATGTCTTTCTGGTCTGGTCGTCGGCCGTGTTCTCGTACTGTATTTGACTTTGATCCGTTTTCTTCTGCTAGAAAGTTCACATATAATTCTCTTGTATGGTTGAAAAAAAATTAAAGCCTGTGCCAGGCTTCTGTAATCTTGTTTCCTTGCCTTTTCATTGCAGGATATTTTGTAATCTTGAGAGTACTGTTGCTGCTACTTTATTGCTAGATCGCTAGTTGAGATTTAGTAGAGTAACCAAATTATTGATCTACTAGTTCATGTTTACGCGCATAACAATGAGTGATCTGCCATGGTTGCTTAACTAATTTCCAGTGGAAGGGAGAGACGGCAGGCAGGTGATCCCTAGTCTGTCAAGACCAAAAAGGGGCAGAAAGTGGCATTGTTGCATCAAATGTTGTAACAACTACAACCATAGTAGCAGACACGTACATGACGACGATTTTGAGCAGATGGTGAGAGCCTTCATGTGACCATCAAATGATCTTACATTACTGCAATTTCACGCACATCTTCCTTTCCAAGCTTCAGGAAACCACTTTTGTAGTTTAGTTTGTCGGTTGGTTGGTCGTTCGATAGGTCAAACACTGAGGAAAGGCTGTTATGATGCCACTGAATTAATTTTTTATGTCAGCCTTTTTTCCTTGTGTTTCCATATCTTCTATCTTACTACCTTGCGGAACAGCCCGACAAACCAAAAATTATTTGCGTATGTTTTTTCTTCCTGTGCTAAATAGTACTGCAGTGACTAGTATAAGTACACAATGATGTTCCTTTTTGGTCTTTTACTAAATGACAACTTCTCTGGCACAGAAATTTGGTGATTGTAGGAATAGGAACTTGCTACTGGTGTTGCTCAGCAGTCTATGACAACGAGTTTGTTCCAGATGGCGGTGAGGTGGCCTTTGTTCCTTTTTTGAAAGTAAGGGTTTTGTTGCTCTAGTTCTCTTGTATATGTGCATTAATTGGACCGTAAATGGCTCCATTGAGATAATTACCCTTTAATGATACGAATGATGTCTTCACATCGCAGTAGTTACTATTGTTTTCTTTTCCATCTTGACCATAATTTTTCATAAAGTATAAACATACAACTGATTGATCTAGCCTCGTTATGGTGTATCATGAGGCCAAGAGAGCATGTAGAGTGAGCAAAGAGCGCCGAGTCTTTCCTTATAAAACAAGACCTACCACTAAAACTTATGAAGTACAATACACTCTTAATGTCATCATTTTATTTGTGAATTAATGAGTGTATCTTAATTTACAAATAAAATGACAAAATTAGGGAGTGTATCTTACTTTATAGGCTTTAGTCATAGTTCTCTTTTTATAATGAAAGCATGGGCGCTTTCTTTGCTCAATCTCCGTGCTCTCTGGCCTCATCATCTGCCTTAATGAGGTTAGGTCAAAGTTGTACGCTTGTATTTGCAAAAGTTATGAATTTAGGATCAAACAGAAAAAATTAAGAAGGAACTATTGTGACGATGTAAAGACATTTTTTTTCAAGAAAAGTTATGCTCTTAGTTGTGCCAAATTTTGCTCTAATTAATGTGTACACAAGAGAACCAAAAAAATACACACTTTTGACGGGTGAGCAACGCCTCCTACCCTACCCACACGTTTAAAGAACCAGTAAAAAATCATTGTTAAAATTTTGTGAGAAAACTGGCAAGGTAAACCATCCACTTCTTGATCTTGCCTTGTTGTGTCGGATCATGAGGCCAGAGAGCGTATGGAGTGTGCAAAAAGGCGTCTAGTCTGTCATTGTAAAACGAGAACTATCACTAAAACTTATATGAAGTAAAATACACTACTTACCAAAAAAGTATTTCCATACAGCTATTTTCTAAGCTAAAATAGCTACCGCGAAGATAAATTGGTTTTGCTTCTGAATCAATGTGCTGTGTAATTATGATTGCCTCTTTTATTTGCCAGGTTCCTGAGATCCTGTATAGGTCTCTTGATGTGAACCTTGTGATTTTTTGGATGAACATTACGATTTGGCAACCATTTCCCCGTTTTTTTCTATGACTTGCTAGTTTTTTTTTTCTTAAGGCGCTCGATTTGATCGTCACTCTTTGTGGAGATGAATCATATGAGCAGCTAGATGTTGTCACGTAATGTTCCATATGGTGAAGAGGAGACTGGTAGAGTACGTGCTAGGAGGAATGTACATAGTGAGTCAATTGAAAAGCAGTGGCGGATCTATGATGGGTGCCATGGTTAATTTTTAAAGTAAGGTTTCTTTGTGCAACCCTTACATTTCCATGTCATGTTTGTGTTGTTTCCTTCAATTTCCCTTTTATATAGTTATATCTACGTTTTGCCATATTCTTGTTTGGGATGTACTCCCTCCGTTTCAAATTACTCGTCGCAGAAATGGATGTATCTAGAACTAAAATACATCTAGATACATCCATACCTGCGACAAGTAATTCGGAACGGAGGGAGTAGGTGGTAATACATTTATGTTGTGGGATAAAATACAGTAGACGGTACCGTGTGCACCCTCATACCGAAAGTATGATGGAAGAGAAGGGCATGACACCTCTGTCCAGGAGGAGCCTCCTCCTGCAGCCCACTCTATCTGAGTGCTGCAGGATGCTGAACATAATATTTTCCGAGCTGCGAATTATACTAATCTTGCTGCAGAAAAAATGAGGCTAAGGAGGGAGGGAAGAACGTGATGGACAGCAAGGATGGTATGGCAGTGACCGGTCCAGGGGCTACCGGCACATTGTCAGGCGTTGATGAGAGCGACAGGCAGGGCCATGATCGTACAAGTGTGCCCGTATGCATCGTTTTGATGCAGAGGCCGGGGAGTCCCCCTTTTCGAAAAAAAAGCAAATACAAGTTGCATATTTCCTGACAGTTGTGATGCCATTTCAGTATTCTTTTTACCCCAAACTATTTCATTAACTTTTGTCGCTTCTGTTTCTGAATCTTCAACCACTCTACCTTGTGGAACCACCCACCAACCAAAAATCATCTGCCTATAACTCGAGAGCATGCCAGGATTCAGTCTACTGCATTTCATAGGAAAAATATCCCAACAAACATGCCAGAAACACAAATGTTCCACTATGCCTAGATTATAAAAAAGTTTCAGTCAGTTGCACATCATATATTTCCTCTTATACTAGAGCCAATGGATCATTTCATGAAAGTTCATAGAACACAAACTCCGAAACTAGGACAATCACTGGATAATTAGCTGTTAACTAACGATAGAAAAACATAACTAGCATAGACTATTGGCATGTCAGGCTAAGGCAAATGGTGGTCAGTTTTGTTAAAATCGAAAATCAAACTGCATTAATAAATAAACCAGGCATGTGCTACATAAATAATACTATGAACACAACAGAAAAAAGTGTGTAAGCTAATCAAGGAAATTAACATGATTATGCAAAAAAAGAAACTCACAATACAAAGCCCTGTTTGATTTTACCGAGAGAGATTAAGGACGAGCTGAGTGCTGGGCTAACAATAGAATCATATCTGTTCCAGTGCACAGGAGATGTTGTCACTGTGCTCAGAGCTATCAACAACTGTTATGACCGGCATATTAGGGGTTTAGTCCAGTGGGTTGTGGTCCAAGTTATCTTATCATTATTAGGGGCTTAGCCCAATTATCTTATCGTTATTAGGATGGTTTGCTTAGGAGTCAAGTAGACCTCTTTATATACCGAAAAAGGCTTTCGCCCTGCTTTATAGATAAAGCCCAACAACCAACATAGTCCGTCCACAACACAAACACACGCACAGGTCTAACACGCAAGAAGTCAAATAGGGTAAAAAATGCTGAGGGCACAGCTCAACAAGCCCTGGAAAGCAAAAAAAGGCACGCACACGGAGGGTGCTGCACAACATCTAGTCTGGCTCCGGGGGAGGCGGGGGGAGCGGGGGCGCCAAGCTGAAGGCCATCGAGCGAAGGTCGGCGATGAGGTTGTTGATGACGTCCCGATCATGGGGGCGGCTAAGCGGCCGCCAGAGCTGCAAGTATCCACACATTTTAAAGATGGCGTCACTAGCACGTCCAAGAGGGACCTTCTGAATGACAAGCTTATTGCGAACGGTCCAGAGCGTCCAGGCGAGGACCCCAATGCAGAGCCATCTGATATGGCGGTAGCGAGGGGGGGGGGGGAAGCATGGATTTCCGCAAGCAGGTCAGGGAAGTTGGTGTTACACCACTGGCCCCCAACTATCTCGCGGAAGCAGGACCAGAGGAACTGAGCCGTAGGGCACGAGAAGAAGATGTGGTTAGCATCTTCCACCGTGTCGCACAAGGGGCACATCCCGTTCCCAGGTCCATTACGCTTACGGACCTCCACGCCAGTTGGGAGGCGGCCGTGAATCCATTGCCATATGAAGATTCGGATCTTCAAGGGCAGGCGGATATCCCAAATCAAACTAAAGGGTTCGGGGGCCGTCGAGGGGGCGATGGCCGCGTAGAGGGATTTGGTGGAGAAGCAGCCGGAGGGCTCAAGCCGCCAAGAAGTGACATCCGGGGAGCCAACGCCGTACATTGGGAGGAGGGCAATATCCTGCATAAGGGCGTCCTAGGCAACAACTTCTGGAGGGCCGAAGGGGCGGCGGAAGGCGAGGCGCCCTAAGTAAATAAGGGCCGCCTCGACAGAGATACGAGGGTCAACTACAATTGTGAAGAGCGCAGGGAATCGCGTGGCCAAGGGGGAGTCCCCAAGCCATCGGTCAAACCAGAACAAGGTCGAAGATCCGGTACCAACCGCTATGGAAGTGCCAATTCGAAGCACCGGGAGCAGCTGGACGACGACCTGCCAGAACTGGGAACCGCCCGAACGCTGACAGAAAGCAAGGGGCTGTCCACGAAGATACTTGTTCTGGATGATGGTGAGCCAGAGACCTCCATCGCCATTGGCAATGCGCCAGAGCCAACGAGTCAGGAGGGCTATGTTCATGCGGCGGGAGGACAGGATCCCAAGACCTCCCTGGTCCTTGGGTTTGCAGATATCAGGCCAGCTAACCATATGGTACTTCTGCTTATCTCCCTCTCCAGCCCTGAAGAATCTGGATTGGTACTTGGCGATCTCCTGATGTAGGGTCTCATGGAGGCTATAGAAGCTCATGAGGAACCATAGAAGGCTAGCCAACGAAGAGTTGATAAGGATCACCCGAGCAGCCTTTGACAGCCAACGCCCTTTCCAGGGTTCAACTCGATGTTGCATACGGGTCACCGTGGGGCGGAGGTCCGCCACGGTGAGGCGCGAGTCACTAATGGGGATCCCCAAGTATGTCGTGGGGAAAGAGCCCAACCGACAATTAAGGCGATCCGCTATGGACTGTGCTTCCTCAGGAGGGAACCCGAGCACCATCACTTCGCTCTTATCGAAGTTGATGCTTAGGCCCGACATCTATTGGAAGCACAGGAGGAGGAACTTTAGGTTAGCAATGTCTTGGACGGTGCCCTCCACCATAATTATGGTATCGTCCGCATATTGGAGGAGGGAGACCCATCCTCCTCCGACTAGGTGAGGGACGATGCCGCGAATATGGCCAGCATCCTTGGCCTTATCAAGGATGGACACCAGGGCATCAACCACCATGTTGAACAAAAACGGCGAGAAAGGGTCGCCCTGACGAACCCCACAGAGGGTGGGGAAGTAGGGCCCGATGTCCCCGTTGATGTTCACAACAGTCCGTCCGCAGGAGACAAGTTGACCCTAGTCACCCATCGGTCGTCGAAGCCCTTGCGAAGCAACACTTCCTGCAAGAAGGGCCAGTGGACCGTGTCATAGGCCTTGTGAAAGTTGAGCTTCAGAAACACCGCCCGATGGTGTCTCAGCCGGATCTCACGAAGGACTTCGTGGAATACCAGAACCCCATCAAGAATAAATCGGCCTTGAATGAAGGCGGATTGATTCGGGTGGGTAATCGCGTCCGCGAGCAGGGTCACCCTATTGGCGTACCCTTTGGCCAAGATCCGGAAAATCACATTGATCACGGTGATTGGCCAAAATTGGCGGAAGTCGGAGGCGCCCGGGACTGGGGATGAGGGTCACGATGCCATAGTTGAGGCACCCAAGATCCATAGTGCCTGAGAAGAATTCCTCGAACAGGTCCATGACCTCCGTCTTGATTGTCGGCCAGAATGTCTTAAAAAACGTTACTGGCAGGCCATCTGGACCCGGGGCCAAGGAGGGGTTCATCCCTTTAATAGCCTCGAGAACCTCATCCTCGGCGAAGGGGGCCACTAAAGCAGCATTTGCCGCATCAGAGACCAATTGAGCACCCGACCAAATATCGGGGGCGAGACTAGCCCCACCCCGAGGGGTGGGGGTAAATAGGGCCTTGTAAAAGCCATCCACATGGGAGCGGATGGCCGAGGGGTGAACGAGAGGGGTCTCTCCATCCCAGAGGCAGTGGATGGAGTTGCGGCGCCGGCGGACGTTCGCCACCGCCTGGAAATAGGCGGTGTTGGCATCTCCCCGAAGTACCCACCGCTGGGTACCACGCAGACGCCAGTAGGCCTCTTCATCAGAGTAGATGGTTGACAGCTGGTCTTCAAGGTCATATCGCAACATCCACTCATCTGGGGAGATTCCAGACGTGTCAGCACGGGCATCCAGAGCTTGAATAGCCAGCAGAAGGGCCTTTTTTCGCTCCCGGAGATCCCGGCCAAGGTTGGCACCCCACCCTTTCATGAATTGTCGAGCAAGCTTGGCACAAAAGTGCCACTAGTCAACAGCAGACATGGCGCGATGCGGGAGGAACGAGCAGAGATCCAGCGAGCGGCCACCGCCTCCCGTAAGCCGGCCTGGTTGAGCCAGAAGAGCTCAAACCGGAAGCGCGGCGGGGAGGGGGGGGGGGCGCTCGTCGGCAATGGAGAGGAGGAGGGGGACATGGTCAGACCCGATCCGGGTAATCGCACGAAGCGAGGCTAGGGGGCAGCGTAATTCCCATTCCGGGGAAACTAGGACGCGATCCAAAACGGATCGCGTCGGGTCAGCCTGACGGTTTGTCCAAGTGAAACGGGCACCCGTCCGGTCCAGTTCACGAAGACCCAGCTCCGTGATCCAGTCATTGAATAACTGCATCCGGGGGAGGTTAATCCGGTCATTATTCTTCTCATCCGGGGATCGGATGAGGTTAAAGTCTCCGCCCACAACGACTGGGAGGAGAGAGTTGGAGATCTTCAGATGAAGCTCCTCCAAGAAGGCCGGGGAGCGTCGATGGTCTGCCGGACCATAGACAATCACGACCTGCCATTTGAAGTTGAGGGCCCTCTCGAAGATCTCCATACTCACGAAGAATTCCCCCCGATCCATGCCCCCAACCTCAAAGGTGGCATCCTTCACTCCTAACAGGATGCCGCCAGAGTGGCCAGTGGTCCCACTAGAAGGGAGCCAATGCCAAGCGAAGAGGTGAGAGCTAAGACACTCTAGCTCCTGGAGGGAGAACTCTGAGCGCATGGTTTCCTGGATGGCAATGATGTCGATGTGTTCGTCTCGCATGTACTCGATGAGTTGGCGGCGACGGCCATCATGGCCGAAGCCGCGGATGTTCCAGAAAAGGGCCCGCATCTAAACCCCCATAGGGGGGCTGCTTGACCCCAAGACACGGGAGGCGCTTTGAGCGCGGAGAGCGGCAGGGCGAGAGCGGGTGCGGCCACGGATCACACCGTTAGCCACCGGATGACCCAGACCCACGGGTGTAGCGGTCGAATCCCAGTGGGCCGAAGCAAGCGCGCCCGAGTCTCAGCCAGCTTGCCGTCTAAGATCTCGCGAGCCCTAATGGCCGCGATCTGTTCTAAGGGGGGTCCAACCTCCCCCTGAAGACTATGGCCGAGTCAGTAGCCACCTTGGTGAGGTGGCCAAGAGGGACGGCCTCAAGCGCGGAAAAGGAACAACTAGAAGAACTGGGAGGGACGGAATCCACACCTGACTCGAGGTTCCGGACCGCCGCCCGGAGCTCCGCACGCTCAGCGACGGACGGAGCCGGGGAGTCCGCCGGAGGGGTTGCATCGAGGCGGGCGCTACGGCGGGACGCCGTCACCGGCGTTGATGTGGAGCGGGGCCGCCTGACGTACGCCAACGTCGGAGGAGGGTGAGCGACGGTCGGGGTGGTCATGACCACAGCCACCGTCGCGACCGGGAAGGTGGGCGGATCGCTGAGGGCGTCGGAGGCCACCGGCGGGGGGAGCGGGGCGGCGGGCACCAGGGTGTCGCCATCCGCAACGCCCGCGGGTGGGGGGATCGGAGCCGGTGCGCCGGCGGGGAGGTCCCCACCACCCCCATGGGGACCGGGGAGGTCGAACCAGGGGTGGCCGGGGGGTCCGGGGCCGACGGCGAGGAGAGCAGAGCGGAAACGGTGGAAGGGGAGCGCGGCGACGACGGCGACATGACGAGCAGGCCCACACTGGAGATGTCACTGGCCGACTCGGACGGAGGCGAAGGGGGCGCGGCCGGCGTAGAGGCCAGGCGAAGTGCCACCGCGAGGTCAGTGGCCGACACTCGGGTGCGTCCCGCCCCGGAGCCGCCACGGCCCGGAGGTGGGTTGGCGGGCTCCCGGGATGGGGAGCGGGAGTGCTCAGACAAGTCCTCGTCATCATCAGGATCCTCGAGGCGTGGGTGACGGGACCATCGGTGGCGGGAGCCGTCGTCGTCAGCAGGGCCACCCCCAAGTGGCTGTCATCGGAGAAGCGGGGGCGACCGATGTGGTTCGGAGGCTCGGGGCAGATCTTGAGGTCGTAGTCGTCGTCGTTGAAGAAGACCCGAATCGTGGCGTGGAGCTTGGAGGAGTCTAGGCATTTCACCTTGACCCAGACCTCCTCCTCCTTGCGGAGAGAGAGCTCGTCGACCACCACGACCTTGCCCAGGAGCTTGGACATGCTGCGAATGACGCGCTCGGACCGGGCCACATCCGGCTGCCCGGCGATGAGGATCCAAGCCGTGTCGAGGACCACCACGGCCTTGGGATCCCACTTCGGCTCGGAGATGTTCACCACAATCCCGTTGAGGGCCAAGGTGATGTTGTCGCTGCGGGTACAGAAGCCCATGCTCAGAGCGTCGGGGAAGATCACTGTGAAGGAGTTGGCCGTAGTGGAGGTCACCTGCCAATCCCACTTGCATCTGCACAAGTGGTTGAGCTCGGCCTCTATCAGCTCTGGGGTGGCGACGGCCTCGCCAACGATAGTCACGAGAGCCAGGAGTGAGGGGGAGGGAGGGGGCAGCACCGGGACCTCGATGTGGAAGAAGCCCATGTCCTCAATGCCGTGCCCGTACATCATAAGCTCCTCCGTCACCGGGCGGTCCGGGCAGAGAATCGCGGGGTGGCCGGCGTCCTTGCAGAGGTAGCACATCGGAGGGTTGGGACAAGCCACCTGGAAGTCCCCGGTTAGTCCGCAGTTGAAACACGGCGGACACCGGGGCGGAAGCGGAGCCCGGAAGTGGGGCGGCCGCGCCGGCAGCGGGAGTGGCGACCGGGGGGCGGGGAGGACCCTTCTTCTTCTTCTTCTTCTTTGCACTCTGGCGCCCCCGGTTCCCGTTTCCCCCATTGGTCGGCGGGAAAGAGGCTTGGGAGCGGGGGGGGGGGGGTTGGTAGCGGTTGGAGTTCGGGTTGGCGGTGACGGTGGTGAGGGGTTGCTGCCGGGGCGAAGGGGACCGGTCCCTACGGCGCGACGGGGAGGGAGACCGCCGCCGGGAGGAATGCCGAGACCCTCCGATCGGAGAGCGGCCACGCTCCCGCGAGTCGGCCCGGGGAGGCGAGTGGCGCGGCGGGGATCGGGAGCGGCGATCGTCCCGGGCAGGGGACCGACAGGTGGAGCGGGGGGGGGGGGGGAGCGGCGGGCGGCACGCGCGGGAGAGCGGCGGGCGAGGCGGGAGTCGAGCTCCAAACGGAGGTCCTCCTCCCTCTGGAGAGCATCCGGCGACGGGCGTGGAGGAGCTCGACGGTCGTCGGCCCGGCGCTTGGGGCGACCAGCCCTATCATCCCACTCGCGGGTCATGGCCGGCGAGGAAGGAGGGGAGGGCGAGCGGGGGCCGGCTGGGGCGACGGGTCTGGCGATGGCGGCGGGCGGGACAGAGGCGGGGGGAGAGTCGGGCGATGCGGGAGGGAGAGGATGGCGGGGGAACCCTAGAGGCGGCCAGATGGACCGCCTCACCGGGCCGAGGCCCACTCGGGGGCGGGGCTGGGCCGCGAGGGCGGGAGAGGGCCTGGAAGGCCCGACCAGCGCAAGGCCAGCAGCCTGCGGGACCAACGGCGGCCCAGGAGCGCTGGGCAGGCGGCCCACGGGGCGGCCCACCACAACCGCGACCTGGTAGGGCCAGCCAGGGGAAACCAGTCGGGGAGCGAGGGTTTCCCCCTGCGCCGTCGCGGAGGAGGTTGCCGGCAGGCCATGGCGGGGGCGGCGGGGCCAAGCCGGGGTGGGCAGGACACCAGGGCGCGGAGGGGTGGGGGCGCCGAAAGCCGAGATGAGTGGGCGGAAAGGGGAGCGCCGGTAGACCACCGCCGAGAGCGCCGTCGAGGGCGTCGCCGGGGTGTCGGCCGGAGCAGGGGAGAGGGCAGCGGAGGACGGCGAAGGGCCGGACGATCTCCAGGAGGCGCGCGCGAGGCCGCGGTCGGCCCGGCCAGCGACGCCCCACCCGCCAGAGCGGCGGCCACGAGGGCGCGCGCCGGGGCCCAAGGCAGTGCCTTTCGACATGGCCGCTCGAGATGAGCCCGCAGGCTGGCGCCGGTGCCGGCCATCCCTGCGGGCAGCTGGACTCCCACCCCTGGGAGTCGAGCCACCGGCAGGAACGACCTGAGGTGACCGGGCCGAAGCCTTGGGGGGGGGGGACGCGGTCTCGGCAGACGACCGGGCGACCCGCGGCACGGTCATCGGCCTTCGCGACGTCGGCCCAAACGACGTGCGGCGAGGCGGCAGGGGGTCAAGGCGGCGGAGAGGACGGGGTGGGCGTCGTCGGGCGGCCAGGGGCCGAGGAAGGGGAGGCCGGCTCAGCCAGCAGCGGCTACGGCGGATCGCCCAGCGAATCGCCCGAGCGCGGGGGAGCCATCCGCTGCTTCACCGACCTCTTTATATAAGGAGAGGAGATGTATCAATCTAATCAAGCAAGAAGAAATCATTATTTGCTCGGCTCTCCAAAGGGAGCCGGGAGACCTAACCCTAGCCGCCTCTTGTGCCGCCGCCGCTTCTTCTTCATCGCGCCACGGCGCCCCGCCGCCGGCAGCCGCGATCGCATCTCCGTCAACCCTTCCCCTTCCCGTACAACCTACGCCCTAGACCAGGTAGGATACTAACTCCTACCAACAACATATTTAGAACTTCTGCTTCCTTTACTACTATTTCATGCTTTGGTGGGGAGAAAAACATAATGTGAAAATGCCAGGCTAAATGTAAACCCCAAGGCCAAATTGGCAAAGGCATCATATTCTGCAAGACTGGACTCACTGCAGTAATAACACATAAGAATTGAAACTCAGCTAGATATAAGGTGCGTTGTTTCGCTACCTAAACTGAATCTTCAGTTAAGATTCGCTAGCTGAACTTCAGAGTTCAGACATGTTAGAAGGGAGAGACGGATTTGGTGGAATAGTAGTTGTATTGCTTGAGCCTCGTGGGCATATATATAGGAGTACAATGATCTATTTGGAGTACAAGGCAAACCAGAATATTTCCTAGTCTAACCTATGTTTCCTAATACAATCACGTTACTCAACATCCCCCCGCAGCCATAACGGTAGCGACGCAGACGGTGAGATTGGAGAAGAATCCGAGGGCAAGCCGACGGACACCCCCCACAGTTGTAACGGTCGAGGCGTCGCGGAGTCGTGGCTGGAGTGGAAACCAACGAGGTTTCTCAAGCAGGCGGTAGCCCTTTGTGCCGTTTGTTGATGTAGCCGAGAGCGGAGGTGGTGTAGCCGTGGTTGAGGTTGCCGTGCGAAGAATGCCGTGGTCGATGTCGAGTCGGGGTAGCCAGTGTCGAGGAAGTCGCCGTGGAGCCGCGGGCGCAAGAGGGCGCCGAGTTAGTATGGGCGCAGTGGTGTCGAAGTAGGAGTGCGTCGGGAAGAAAATGTTGTTGACGACGCGGCGCGGCGGGTTTGCCAAGCCCGGGGACACATCGTGGACGAAGGCACGCACCGGTGTTGCCAGCACCGGGCATGCGTAGACGGACGAAAGACGAAGTTGACGAAGCTGACCAGGCTTGCAAGGCCCGGGGACACATCGTGGATGAAGGCACACATCGATGTTGCCAGCACTGGGCATGCATAGACGAGGGACCTGCACGAGTTGTACACCATGTCGGAGAAGTCGGAGGGGCCAGTAGAGAAGAACTCGACGACGATTGCGGCGTCCATCGGCGCAGGGCCGATGTCACCAACGGTGGTTGGAGTAGACGAAGTGGTCGGGGTAGATGACGGCGACGCTGGCGACTGGCTGGTGCTTGGACGAAGACGAAGGGGGTGGACGGTCGACGGCGGCGGCTATGAAGGTAGCGGCGGCGGCAGCCAAAGAAGAGCGGCGGCGGCTAGGTTAGGAGTGCGGCGGCGGTGCTCGAAATAGGCGAAGAACCCTGACAGTGTGACGAAGACCGGCGCGAACGGTGGCGTTCCCGCGCCAAGGAAGGCGGCGCGACGCATACCACGGGAGGTCGACGCGCGGTGACGGCGGAGCGGACCGCGGGCCGTGGCGCTACGGCCCGAAGGGGCGACGTAGCGGAGGCAGGCGGTTCGGGGCGATGGCGGGAAGACCTCGGGGCGGCGGCGGGGACCGCGTATTGGCGGTTCGCGAGTCGGTGCAGCCGCGGGGACGGCTTCGGGGCGGCAGCGGGGACCGCGTATCGCGACACTACGACCCGAAGGGGCGACGCATAGGCGACGCACAAGTCGATGCAGTCGCGAGGAGAACCACGGGGCGGCGGCGCTGCGGCCCGACGGGGCGACGCAGCGGCAGCCCGATGCTCGATCGGTGGAGAGGCGCGCTGAACTCGAGGACGATCTTCACGGGACCTGCGGAGGCGCGCGTAACCGACGGGCCAGGTCTGTCGCGTGGCGCAGCTGAGGCGGATCGCGGCGGCGAGCGGGTGATCAAGCCCATCGTGTGCGAGGTCGGGGACGCCGCTCGGTGGAGGCGTGGTGGCGGCGGAGTCCGAGATGAAGCCAGCGACGACGGACGGCGTGGGACGTCGTGAGGACGAGCTTGTCAGCACCAGCACCCGGGCTGCCAAAGCAACGCCGGCGCCCGGGCAGCGAGGCCTGAGCGACCAACGGAGCAGCGGCGCCCGAGTTGAGGCAGCCGACGAGCTTGACGCAGCCGTCCCGACGCAGCCGAGGACGAGGCCAGCGAGGTAGACTGTCGGGCCGCCGTGCAGACACGGCGAAGGCGGGTGATGTGGATCGACGGGCGGGCTGGCGCGCGAGCGACGACTATGATTGGTCGTCACATAGCGCGAGGCCGCCGAGTTGGGGCCATGCAGGTGTCCCGGTCGGAGCAGGGCAGTGACGGCCGGCGCAGGGCGACGGGCGGACCGACGCGCGGACGGCGGCTGGCCCTGACGGGCCGCCTCGGCGCGCATGGCCGCCGGGTCGGAGGACAGGCCAGCTGGGCACGCCGGGGTCGGAGTAGAGGTGCTCGAGGTCGACGGCGGCGGTAGGCGACGCAAACCGATCAAGAATAGATCGGAAAACCAAAAAAAAACCGCGCGATCAAGATGACCGGAGGGAGAGAGAAAACCCTGGAGCAAGGCTCGGGGAAAAGACTCTCTAGGGCAGCCGGTCAACACGACCGGCGGACGAACCCTAGGTACGGGCGGCGCGGCCCCCGGCGGCGGTCATGGAGGCCGACCGCCCCGGGGGCGGCACGCGGGTGCGGAAGCGGCAACAGCTAGGGTTTAGGATCGACTTGCGATAGATACCATGTTAGAAGGGAGAGAGGGATTTGGTGGAATAGTCGTTGTATTGCTTGAGCCACGTGGGCATATATATAGGAGTACAATGATCTATTTGAAGTACAAGGTAAATCAGAATATTTCCTAATCTAACCTATGTTTCCTAATACAATTAGGTTACTCAACAAGACACAATTGCACCTCTAAATACTACAGAGCACATGCACCTCTAAGTATCGTTGAAAGCAGAGTTTTATTTTTTATATGCATATATACAACAACTCCAGTATGCATCAGGTTAGTCCTCCCGGCCATTCATCTGAACTTACAAAGCAGAGTGGATCTTTCATTTTTGCCCTATTAATGTGGGAACTTCTATCCTGTAAGCCAAACCCGAATGCTTCTGTCAACATTGTTTTAAGAATACAGTATGTTAAGTTTCTCAAAAACAAAGCGATGTGTACATCAGTTTCATACAAAAAATCAAGCAACTCAAACAAGAACACGGTATCTTGTTGTCTCTATACCTGGAAATGATAAAAGATACATAGCGGGTTTACATCATACATTTCATATCAAGGCACGGTACAGCACTAAATCACAGGGCAGTAAAAATTATGTCGCTGGCAATTAATGGTTGGTCCACCGATCAGTGTCTATTCTTGAGCAATTTACTTCCAAATATCAAGAGAAACAGATGAACACGTCCATTCAAACTGACAGAACGACACGCACTCAAATCTTGAAAGTAGGAAAGCTATTTGAGCCATGCCATTATCTCGCTGCATGCACTTGCAGAATAACATTTCGATCATGCTTCTAGTTCTAGACCTGGAAATTTCCCCTTGGGAGTGATCGCAGGCAGGTACATGGCCATATCGCGGCGGCACATAGGGCATGTCGACACCCTATGGAACCACGGCCCAAGGCACCTGGTGTGGAAGGCGTGAGAGCACGGCAGCACCACGGTGTCAGCATCGTCTTCAACTGCCAAATCTTCCATACACACAGAGCACTCTGCAGAACTGACATTGTCGAGCTGCTGTGGCCTCCCTGCACGCGAGAAGCAGCGCCTTGGGCTCACTATAGACAGCCCTTACGCAGATGTTCAGAGCTAAATCGACGTTGTAGCGCAGGCCGACACCCATACGCTCGTCCGTATCCTGCCTACACTTGTTTCTCACGATCGCTCTAGCCAGATCTTGGGGCATGAAATCGTCCCAGTTGTCCACGGCGAGGTCGAACTCGCGGAGCAGCGGCGTCTGCGTGAGCATCTGGAGGATGGCCTCGCGGCAGGCCAAATAGCTCCGGAAGAAGGTCTCCGGGTCGTGGAGCTGGAACACCTGGTCGAATGCCTTGGGCGCCGCCTGGTGAACAAGCCGTGGCATCTTCGGACCCCCGACCTCGCGCAGCTTGTAGATGACGACCAGGTCGCCATGGAGGCGCACGGACCAGGGAAATTCTGCAGTTCCTAGCTTTCTAGTCTGTTTCTTTTTTTGAGTCTGTTTCAGGGACAGAGGATGATAAACTTTTATGCTTTTTTACGGTGTGTATATGTAGAGCGGCTACTTAAAAGGGGCAGGGCCGGTGCTGCAAAGGTGCACCTTCTGCCCTCTGAATGAATGAGAGCGCAGATCACCTAAACTATGTTTGGCGCATGCATCGTTATACTCAGTTTGTGTGTTGCTGGGAAATCGCATGGTAATGCTGAAGCTGATCGTCTATTGCGACGGAGTTTGTGCAGTATTATTTGCATGAATTGTTTAACGATCATTCCACAACTTGGCGCAAAACTGAAAAGTATCTTAAAGTCCGCATCAATCAAGTGAATGGATAAAAAGGTCTTGATACTCAACTAGCTAAATAGAATGAACCATGAGGGATTCCCCGTGGTAATATGAACAAGCCTACAAGGGGCCAAGGGCACCAATCCAATCTCTACTCCAGCCGGCGGCATCGATGGAGAAGAAAAGGGATCGAACTGAGGACTCTCAAGAGACTCTTGATAGGGCAAGAGCACAGAGACATGGGGGGGGGGGGGGCGATCAGGATGCCACTGTTACATGAACCTTTCACAAAAAGAGAAAAATGTCCAAATGTAAATTCAGTTACTCCTTACAGATCATGCGTAAAATATCATAATTGTAGTGAAATGTGCAGTAACGTGAGATATGTGTCATTGTCCTTCAACATGAAAAGAACAACTTGATTTGGAAGTAATTGAGGAAGATATTTTGTTGAAAGGAGATTTGAAGTTTATCATCACTGATGATCTCCAAGTGCTTCTGGTTTTACTAGTCCCATGTTATTCTTTCTAGACAGTTATGGGATACAGGAGCAAGGCAAACTTGCTCAAGAAATCATTACGGACATAGAGTCGCCACTCACCACACACACTAAACAAAAGAGCCATAATTGTGCATTTTAGTAGTTCTGGACTTTTATGGGAATAAATGTTACTCTTATTTGGGATAATAGACTTGGTCTTTTGACATCAGTAGGATGAATCAGAAAACAAGGCTGTATTGGAATTACTATGTGAACACATATGTTTTTTTTGGGTGAGATTTGACAAAAGAAGCTCCTTGGTTTCATGTGCTAGGCGTTAGCCGGCTGTAGCCACGGTGGTTGGAGGGAGGGAGAGGGGTGGAAATTAGTTGCCGCCCCAAACATGGGATCTGGCTTAACTCATGGTTGACATGTGTGTCATGTGTACAATTGCAACATTTTTCTCCATGGTTTTTAGAAAGATTGTGAGAAAAACGTCACATCATTTCAAACAAACACGTACATCAAAAATATGTAGGCATGCAACAAATACCATTGACTGGAGCAGATGTGCTTGAAAATGGCTTGCAACACTCACATCATGGAAGACAAATACGTACAATATACATGATCGACGAATACAACAATGAAGAACCACATTTGTAGCATAAAAACGATCCTTACCAATAGGCATGCGGAACTATTGGGACATACTTCGCGTGTATGCACAACAAACACCATACACATATGCAACATGTAAAAACACCATAAGTAGCATCCAAATTTCTTGATTTTGTTGACCTCACGCCATCAACAATGGAGTCACTGCCTTCTGCACAGATTTGAGCTTGTTGCCGACCACAAATCAGGCTCACCAAATCCTCGTTGGAGCGAAATGTGACAACTCATGGTCCCTTTTGTCCCAATCTCTATCAGAGGTAGGCCTCGTGGACTCAAGCTCCACGGCGAGGTATCTGTTGAGGACACTACAGGAATCAGCTTCTTTACCGTCTGCCATGGCAGAAGGCAAAGGTACCAAAAGCGGACGGCAAACCTCTTTGTCGTCTGCCACCGACGGCAAAGCTGCCCGGCAAAGAACCTGACGGTAAAAAAGTTCTTTGCCGTCTGCTTTCTTAAAGCGGACGGCAAAGAACCTTTGCCGTTGGTGGCAGACGGCAAAGAATGTGGACGGTAACTAACAGGCGTTAGCCACGTTAGGTGGTTAACGACAGCCTTTACCGTCCGCCAGCGGATGACAAACATGCCCCCCCCTTTGCCGTCTGCCATAGACGGCAAAGTAACCAAATGGGTCAGCTCCCAGGTTGCACAGGCTGCTGCCACGTGGCCACTTTGCCATCTGTGGCAGACGGAAAAGAGCCCTTTGCCGGCTTCCACAGACGGAAAAGAGCCTGTATTGTTACTGTTTTTTTCTGTTTTCGTTATATCCCTGCATTTTCAAAAGACATAAATGATATATATATTTTCAACCTCAAACATAGCGCATGTATCAGCCATCTAGCAGTCCATCAACGCAACAGAACATATAGGGTCTTAAAACGTCCAATGCATACATAGTTTCACGGAGTTCATCAACATACATACATAGTTTCACGGAGTTATTCAACATACATTGTTCATCAACACGAACTCAAAACAGAAACTAAAACTAGCAGTCCATCAAATGCCAGCTTCCGCAAGTTAGAAGAAGAAGAAGAAGAAGAAGAAGAAGAAGAAGAAGAAGACTAGAAGAAGAAGACTAGAAGAAGAAGAAGGTTTTTACCCTTTTCCTTCTCATTCTTCTTCTTTTATTCTTTCTCTTTATTCTTCTATTCTTTCTTTTTCTCCTCTTTCTTGTTTTTCTTCTTATTATTCCTTATTTGTGTCATTTTAGAGCTTTACATAGGTAATTATGCCATTTTGAGCTAACTAAGATTATTATGTCAATTTGGAGGAAAATAAGGTAAGTATAGGTCATTTTTGTGCTAACATAAGTAATTATGCCATTTTTGAGCTAACGTAGGTAAAATGGATCATTTTGGAGCTAAACTAGCTAAAATGGATCATATTGGAGCTAACCTAGGTAAACTTGGTCATTTTGGAGCTAACCTAGGTTAAATGGATCATATTGGAGCTAACTTAGGTAAAATGGGTCATTTTGGAGCTAAGCTAGCTAATTATGCCATTTTGAGTTAACTAAGCATATTATGCCATTTTGACATAAGTAAAGCTAAGTATAGGTCTTTATTGAGCTAACCTAGGTAACTTGGCATATTAGAGCTAACTTAGGTCATTTTGGAGCTAACTTAGGTAAAATTGATCATTTTTGGAGCTAATTAAGCCTATTATGTCATTTTTGGGGGAAATAAGCTAAGTATATGACATATATGAGGTTACCAAGGTTGTTATGCCATTTCAAACCTAAGTAAGCTAATTATGCCATTTTTTACATAAAGCTAAGTGTATGTCATTATTGAGCAAACCTAGGTAACTAAGCATATTAGAGATAACTTAGCATATTAGAGCTAACTTAGGTCATTTTGGAGGAAACAAAGCTAAGTATAGATCATTTTGGAGTTAAGTAAGCTAATTATGTCATTTCGGAGGAAGATAAGCCAAGTCTAGGTCATTATCGTAAGCATTTTGGAGGAAATAAAGCTAAGTCTAGGTATTTATGCATTTCTTAAGAAAAACACTAGAGAAAACTTACCGTCATCACGGAGGTGAAGCACCTGCGTGGCTCGTGCCGGTACCACCACCTGGAGAAGGATCGTGTGATGCTTGTCTGGAGGCACGCTGCACCAAAGATCATTTGCAATGTCTCGTTAGCATGACGACACTCAAATGTTAAAAGGATCGATATAGTTGACTAGAGGGGGGTGAATAGGCAACTAACTATTTTTAGCTTTTCTTTACCAAATTAAACTTTTCATCAAAGTAGGTTGTCGAGATATGCAACTAGGTGAGCAACCTATATGATGCAACAACAACAAGCACACAAGCAAGCAAGGGATACAACACAATATAAGCTTGCACAAGTAAAGGTAAGAGATAACCAAGAGTGGAGCCGGTGGAGACGCGGATGTGTTACCGAAGTTCCTCCCCTTTGAGAGGAAGTACTGATGACCCACAAGTATAGGGGATCTATCATAGTCCTTTCGATAAGTAAGAGTGTCGAACCCAACGAGGAGCAGAAGGAAATGACAAGCGGTTTTCAGTAAGGTTATCTCTGCAAGCACTGAAATTATCGGTAGCAGATAGTTTTGTGATAAGGTAATTCGTAACGGGTAATAAGTAACAAAAGTAAACAAGGTGCAGCAAGGTGGCCCAATCCTTTTTGTAGGAAAGGACAAGCCTGAACAAACTCTAGTATAATGGAAAGCGTTCCCGAGGACACATGGGAATTATCGGCAAGCTAGTTTTCATCATGCTCATATGATTCGCGTTCGTTACTTTGATAATTTGATATGTGGGTGGACCGGTGCTTGGGTACTGCCCTTCCTTGGACAAGCATCCCACTTATGATTAACCCCTCTCGCAAGCATCCGCAACTACGAAAGAAGAATTAAGGTAAACCTAACCATAGCATGAAACATGTGGATCCAAATAAGCCCCTTACGAAGCAACACATAAACTAGGGTTTAAGCTTCTGTCACTCTAGCAACCCATCATCTACTTATTACTTCCCAATGCCTCCCCCTAGGCCAAAACAATGGTGAAGTGTCATGTAGTCGATGTTCACATAACACCACTAGAGGAAAGACAACATACAACTCATCAAAATATCGAACGAATACCAAATTCACATGACTACTTATAACAAGACTTCTCACATGTCCTCAGGAACAAACATGACTACTCACAAATCATATTCATGTTCATAATCAGAGGGGTATTAATATGCATAAAGGATCTGAACATATGATCTTCCACCGAATAAACCAACTAGCATCAATTTCAAGGAGTAATCAACACTACTAGCAACCCACAGGTACAAATCTGAGGTTTTGAGACAAAGATCTGATACAAGAGATGAACTAGGGTTTGAGAGGAGATGGTGCTGGTGAAGATGTTGATGGAGATTGACCCTCTCCAAATGAGAGGATTGATGGTGATGATGAAGGTGACGATTTCCCCCTCCCGGAGGGATGTTTCCCTGGCAGAACAGCTCCGCCGGAGCCCTAGATTGGTTCTGCCCAGGTTCCGCCTCGAGACGGCGGCACTTCATCCCGAAAGCTTCCACGCTTCCGGTCCTCCTTGGTCCCTCAACATCGCGGATGTGCAGCACCCCATCACGCATCTCAATGGTTTGAGGGTGTTGCAGCACCTCCGCGAGGTAGAGGTTGATGACCTTCTAAAAAATTTGTCCTTGGGGGCGCTTGAAGACGTCATGGTGATCTAGATCTGTCAGAAAAATAGCTCGAAACAAAAGCAGAGGATTGTGTCGTGGTACGGTGGTCAAAACCTTCGGGAGATTATATAATGAATTTTTGTCGACCAAAAAAATTAACATGCAAGAAAACGGAGTCAGTAGGGCACACGAGGTGCCCACGAGGCAGGGGGCGTGCCCAGGGGGTAGGGCACGCCCTCCACCCTCGTGGATGCCTCGTGTCCTTCCCGGACTACTTATTATTTTCCTATTTTCTTAAATATTCCAAAATAGAGAAAAATTGCTATTAGAACTATTTTGGAGTCGATTTACATACCGTACCACATACCTATTCCTTTTTGGAGTCTGAAACGTTCTGGAAAGTGTCCCTTAGGTACTCCTCTGGGGTTACGGTGTCGATAACATTAGTTTCAACATTTATGGGATTACCTGAGATATAATGTTTGATTCTTTGACCGTTCACCACCTTTGGATTTGTGCCCTCGAAGTTGTTGATTTTTATGGCATCGGAACGATAGACCTCCTCAATAACGTAAGGACCTTCCCATTTAGAGAGAAGTTTTCCTGCAAAAAATCTTAACCGAGAGTTGTATAACAGAACATAATCACCCACATTAAACTCACACTTTTGTATCCTTTTTTCATGCCATTTTTTAACTTTTTCTTTAAACAGTTTTGCGTTCTCATAGGCCTAGGTTCTCCACTCATCAAGTGAGCTAAAGTCAAAAAGTCTCTTCTCACCGGCAAGTTTGAAATCATAATTGAGCTCTTTAATGGCCCAATATGCCTTATGTTATAGTTCGAGAGGTAAGTGACATGCTTTACCATAAACCATTTTATATGGAGACATACCCATAGGATTTTTATATGCAGTTCTATAGGCCCATAATGCATCATCAAGTTTCTTGGACCAATTCTTTCTAGATCTATTAACAGTCTTTTGCAAAATTAATTTAATCTCTCTATTACTCAATTCTACTTGACCACTAGACTGTGGGTGATAAGGAGATGCAATTCTATGATTAACATCATATTTAGCAAGCATTTTATGAAAAGCACCATGAGTAAAATGTGAACCACCATTAGTCATTAAGTATCTAGGGACTCCAAACCTCGGAAAAACAACTTCTTTAAGCATCTTAATGGAGGTGTTATGATCAACACTACTAGTTGGAATAGCTTCTACCCACTTAGTAACGTAATCGACAACAACTAAAATATGTGTATACCCATTAGAAGAAGGAAAAGGTCCCATATAATCAATACCCCAAACATCAAATGGTTCAATAACAAGTGAATAGTTCATAGGCATTTCTTGTCGTCTACTAATATTACCAATTCTTTGACATTCATCACAAGACAAGACAAACTTACGGGCATCTTTGAAGAGAGTAGGCCAATAAAAACCAGATTGCAATACCTTATGTGCAGTTCTATCTCCAACGTGGTGTCCTCGATAAGCTTCGGAGTGACACTTGCATAGGATCTTTTCCTGTTCATGCTCAGGTACACAACATCTAATAACACCATCTACTCCTTCTTTATAAAGATGTGGGTCATCCCAGAAGTAATGTCTTAAATCATAAAAAAACTTCTTCTTTTGCTGGTATGTGAAACTAGGTGGTATAAATTTAGCAACAATGTAATTAGCATAATCAGCATACCATGGAGCAGTGCGAGAAGCATTTATGACAGCTAATTGTTCATCAGGAAAGCTATCATCAATAGGTAGTGGGTCATCAAGAACATTCTCTAACCTAGATAAGTTGTCTGCAACGGGGTTCTCAGCTCCCTTTCTATCTATAATATGCAAATCAAATTCTTGTAGCAAGAGAACCCATCTAATAAGTCTAGGTTTAGAACCTTTCTTTTCCATAAGATATTTAATAGCAGCATGATTAGTTTGAACAGTTACTTTAGAATCAACAATATAAGGTTTGAACTTATCACAAGCAAATACAACTGCCAAAAATTCTTTTTCAGTAGTAGCGTAATTTCTCTGGGCACTGCCTAGAGTTTTACTAGCATATTGGATAACATTTAATTTCTTATAAACTCTTTGTCCTAGAACAACATCTAAAACATAATCACTAGCATCACACATAATTTCAAAGGTTAAATTCCAATCAGGTGGCTGAACAATAGGTGCAGAAATCAAGGCTTTCTTAAGTATTTCAAATGCTTCTACACAATCATCATCAAAGACAAAAGGGACATCTTTTTGTAAGAGATTAGTGAGAGGCCTAGAAATTTTAGAGAAGTATTTAATGAACCTCCTATAAAAACCGACATGACCAAGGAAACTTCTTATACCTTTGATGTCCTTAGGACACGACATCTTTTCAATAGCATCAAATTTAGCTTTATCAACTTCAATACCTCTTTCAGAAATTTTATGCCCCAAGACAATACCTTCATTAACCATAAAGTGGCACTTCTCCCAATTAAAGACAAGATTAGTTTCTTCACATCTCTGGAAGACTCGATCAAGGTTTCTTAAGCAATCATCAAAAGAAGTTCCATATACGGAGAAATCATCCATGAAAACCTCAACAATCTTTTCACAAAAGTCAGAGAATATAGCAGTCATACATCTTTGAAAGGTAGCAGGTGCATTACATAAACCAAAAGGCATACGTCTATACGCAAAGGTACCGAAAGGGAAAGTAAAAGTGGTCTTATCCTGTTCCTCTTTAGACACAGGTATTTGAGAGAAACCAGAATAACCATCTAGAGAGCAAAAATGTGTATGTTTGGATAATCTTTCTAGCATTTGATCAATAAAGGTGAAGGGTAATGATCTTTTCTAGTAGCTTTATTTAATTTGCGGAAATCAATTACCATTATATAACCTATAACAATTCTTTGTGGGATCAATACATCTTTATCATTAGGAACAACCGTAATACCTCCCTTTTTAGGGACACAAAGTACATGACTTACCCACTGACTATCAGCAACAGGATAAATTATACCTGCCTCCAGAAGCTTTAGTATTTCATTTCTTACCACTTCTTTCATCTTAGGATTTAACTGTCGTTGGTGATCAACAAATGGTTTAGCGTCTTTCTCCAATTTTATTTTGTGCTGGCTTAGAGTGGGACTAATGCCCTTAAGATCATCAAGAGTATATCCAACAGCAGCGCGGTGCTTCTTCAGAGTTTTCAACAATTTCTCTTCTTCCTCTTCTGAAAGGTCAGCACTAATAATAACAGGATATCTTTTCCTCATCAAGATAAGCATATTTAGGAGTATCTGGTAATTGTTTAAGTTCATACACGGGATCACCCTTGGGTGGAGGAGGATCCCCTAGAATTTCAACATGCAAGTTGTGTTTCAAAATAGGTCCCTGTTTAAAGAATACTTCATCTATTTTCCTTCTTTCATTCATAAACGTATCATTTTCATGGTCTAGCAAATATTGTTCTAAAGGATCATTAGGAGGCACGACAATAGAAGCAAGACCAATAACTTCATCTTTACTAGGAAATTCTTTATCATGGGGTTGTCTACGAAATTTAGCAAAATTAAAATCATGATACATATCCCCTAAACCAACAGTGACAATATCCTTTTCGCAATCTATCCTAGCATTAACAACATTAACAGTGACAATATCCTTTTCGCAATCTATCCTAGCATTAACAGTATCCAATCTATCCTAGAACAAGAAAATCAGTATGATATTTAACTTTCCCACACAAGACTTCAACATCTCTAACAATCCCAACTGGTGAAATAGTATCCCTGTTGGCAAGCTTAATTGTAACATCAATATCTTCTATCTCAGCAGGTGCAATATCATGCATAATTTCTTTGTATAAGGAATGAGGTATTGCACTTGCACTAGCACCCATATCACATAAGCCATGATAGCAATGATCTCCTATTTTAACAGAAATAACAGGCATCCCTACAACAGGTCTATGTTTATTTTTAGTACCGGGTCTAGCAATTCTAGCAGCTTCATTACAGAAGTAAATAACATGCCCATCAATATTATCGACCAAGAGATCTTTGACCATAGCAATACTAGGTTCAACTTTAATTTTTTTAGGGGGTGTAGGTGTTCTAGCATTACTCTTACGAACCAAAGTTAAAGCTTTAGCACGATCCGTTATTCTAATAGGGAAAGGTGGTTTCTCAATATAAGCGGTAGGAACAATAGGATCAACATTATAAGTGATAGTCTTTTCTTCAACTTTAATAGGTTCAACTACTTTTACTTCAATGGGAGGATGATATTTAAACCACTTCTCCTTAGGGAGATCAACATGAGTAGCAAATGATTCACATAAAGAAGCTACTATCTCAGAGTCAAGTCCATATTTAGTGCTAAATTCACGAAAAGCATCGGTATCCATAAAAGATTTAACACAATCAAACTTAGGTGTTATACCTGACTCCTTACCTTTGTCGAGTTCCCAATCTTCAGAGTTGCATTTAATTCTTTCCAATATATCCCATCTGAATTCAATAGTATTCATCATAAAAGAACCAGTACAAGAAGTATCGAGCATGGAGCGATTATTGAGAGAAAGCCGATGAAAGTGCGTTATATCGACTAGAGGGGGGGGGGGGTGAATAGGCGATTTTTATGAAATTCTTCACTGAGGAATTTGCTCGTGAGGAAATTCCTTAGCGAAGAACTACTAGCAGTGGAATAAGTACTCAGATGAAAACATAAGAGAATTCAAGCATAGTCATCCTGATGAAATGAAGACAAACACACAGTACAGAAAGTGTAAACACAGGATAACACAAGATGAAGACAAACAGACTGAAGAAACTGAACTGAGGAAATTGAGAAAGTCTTCAGTCAAAGTCTTCAAACACAGATATGAACAAACACACAACAAGTGATGAGGAAATGGAAGTGTTGAGGAAATAGAACCAGTAAGCTTGGTGAAGACAATGATTTGGTAGACCAGTTCCAACTGCTGTCTCAGTTGTACATCTGGTTGGAGCGGCTGAGTATTTAAATTCGAGGACACCTAGTCCCGGACACACAGTCCTCACCGTATTCTCCTTGAGCTAAGGACACACAGTCCTCGCCCAATCACTCGTGGTAAGTCTTCAGGTGACTTCCAAACCTTCACAGACTTGGTCACTCGGCGATCCACAATTCCTCTTGGATGCTCTAGACCTTGACGCCTAACCGTCTGGAAGAAGCACAGTCTTCAAAGGTAACAAGCGTCGGATCCACGCAGGATCAATCTCTTCAGTGATGCTCAATCACTTTGGGTTTGTAGGTGTTTTGGGTTTGGGTTTGGATTTTCCTCACTTGATGATTTTCGCTCAAAGTCCTCGGAGGATGGGTTGCTCTCAAATGACAAGTGTCAGTTTCTCTCGGAGCAGCCAACCAGCTAGTGGTTGTAGGGGGCGGCTATTTATAGCCTAGGGAGCAACCCGACATGATAAGACATAAATGCCCTTAAATGATATGACCGTTAGGTGGATAAGATATTTTGGGACAGCTGGCGCGTAGCACAGCAACAGTCGGAAATTCGAGGTACAAATTCCTCAGGGCTATCATGTTCCTCACTGTGTAGGCAATTTGCACTGGCGAATTCCTAACTCCTCAGTCAGAACAAAGTCCTCAGTGATCAGAAGAACTGCGTCTCTGTCACTGAAGAAATTGACCGAACTGTATGAGATTTCCAATGGCTTCACTCGAAGGGATTGGTAGGTGTTGAGCATCACATGGAAATTTTCTCCTTAGTATTTCCTCGACCCCCTTTAACAGTACGATGTTTCCTATGACTCAAGAAAGAGAAAATGAAACTACGAAAACAAAAGTCTTCACGCTTCATGTTCCTCGAATGAATACCGAGTCTTCAAGGTCACACCAATTTCTTCACTTTCAAAGTCTTCAGAAAGTCTTCAGTATATCAAAGTCTTCAGTCGAAGAACTTCATTTTTAGGGGTCGACTTTCTCTGTAAACATCAAACTCCTCATAGACTTATAGACCCGTGTACACTCATAAACGCATTAGATACTTAACCTATAAGTCTTCAATACACCAAAATCACTAAGGGGCACTAGATGCACTTACAATCTCCCCCTTTTTGGTGATTGATGACAACATAGGTTAAGTTTTCAACGGGAAAAATATATGAAGTGTAAATACTGATATTGAGGAATTTTATTGCAAGATATAGAAGAACTCCCCCTGAAGATGTGCATAGTGAGGAATTTGCTTTTTAAGCAATGCACACTTGAAGAGTTGAATCATGGAGATCTCCCCCTATATCTTGTAATTCATACACGCATTTGATACATAATATGAAGAATTTGAAATGCATGATGAGATATGGTGCCTGATGTAATTCAGCATGTGTGCAATAATATTAACGAGGAATAAGCATGCAGAATAGCGCATCAAAAGTATCAGAGCATAGTGCAACAAAAGTATCAGCGCACCATAGGGTTTAAGATTACAACTCGATCCAATAAAAGTTTCGGAAGAACGAGAGTTGTAAATTAGCAGAAAAAAAATGCCCATTATTATAGACCCGCTTGAAGACTATCTCAGATTTCTCCCCCTTTGTCATCGAATGACCAAAAGGATCGAAACTGAGGACTAACGCCCCTGAAGATATTCAAGTTGATGAAGGAGCGCCAGCGTTGTTGGGGTCGGTCGTTGATGTAGGGCCTGCCGCAGTGTCGTTCAAGTCTTCATGTTCATCAATGTCGCGTGATGAAGAATATGAACTGGCCACCAAAGAAGGAACTGGGACCTTCTTGTATTTCTTTGGAGGAGGTGCAGACCAGGCAAATTCTTCATTAAGACCCATTTTCTTCAAATCATTAGCCCTGTAGACTTGAGACAGAACAGCCTAGGTGCGGTTGAGGGTCTCATGGAGGTAGTAGTGGTTTTTCTTTACTGCATTGTGTGTTGAAGTCATATTGTGAAGAATTGAACCAAACTGACGCTTGACCCATTTGTGATTGCGATCAACCTTTTGATGAAGACTGAGGAGTAACTCACGATCAGTCATCACCCTGGGTGCTGTGGCTTGAGGATTTGGCTTGGCAGTGTTGGCGGCAGAGTCATGTGTGGCAGAGTCATCATTGGTGGAATAAGATGCGGCCTTGCAAAATTGACCATCCAATGGACGAATGCCTTCATCGATCACAGTAGTAGCCTTGCCCTTTTCTTCAGCTGAGGAAAATGTCCTTTTGAGGACTTCAATGGGAGGCAAGTAGCTGCAGTGATTGAGAGTTTCAGCTTTGTAGTTGAGAGAAGACCTTGTCCTAATGAATCTCATAATCCAAGGTGCATAAGGCTTCAGCTCAAATGGCGACATAGCGATATTTGCCAAAGTCCTCATGAAGAAATCATGGAAGTTGATGGGAACGCCGTGACAGATGTTGAAAAGCATGTTCTTCATGATGCCAACTACTTCTTCATCACTTGAGTCGTGGCCCTTGATGGGACTCATCGTCTTCGTCAGAATGCGATAGACAGTCCTTGGCACATACAACAATTCCTTGACGAGGAATGTGGCTCGAGGGGCCTGCCCTGGCTTCAAAGGCTTCATGAGCACTTGCATATAGTGATTTGAAAGATCAGGTTTGTTGTAAATACAACGTGCATCTCCAGTGGGTGGACTCAGAGGAAGGGCACGAAGCAATTCAGATGCCAGGGCCTTATGATGTGTGTTCTCAGTCATCCAGTCCAGAACCCATGAATTGACATCTTCAGAGTTGCCGGTGATGTGTAGTGTTGCATAGAACTGAAGAATGAGTTCTTCATTCCAATCGCATATGTCAGTGCAGAGGTTGAGCAGCCCAGCGTCGTGAAGAACACTGAGGACTGGCGTGAAGCACGACATAGACTCCATATCCACATGAGGAATATGTGCATGGTCGAAGACTTTGTCCTTGTTGAAAAGCACTCAGGAATAGAAATTAGCTTGACTGGCAGTCCAGAAACGCCTCTTCCTTATGCGAGCAGATTCATAAGGGTTGTATTAAGTGAAGAACACGTGCTCGCCAAAGAAGTCTTCAGCCTTGAATTTTTTCTTCCTTGAGAACGGATCCTTTGGCTTTGGCAGAGGAGTGTCAGTGAGTTGCATCACAACCTCAGGAATCACGATCTCAGTTTCTTCAGGCTGAGGAATTTATGGTTCCTCCTCAGGTGCAGTCACCTTTTTAGCTTCAGCAGCAGTTTCTTCAGCACTAGTGGCTGGAATTTCTTCATTGACAGATGTAGTGGGATGAGTTTCTTCAGAGCCCATTTGAACAGTTTGTGCAGGGGAGTGAGGAATTTGCTGCAGTGGGGTGAAGAGTGGGGAATTGGGGTGCTGACTTTCCCAAAAGTCATCGTTCATCAACGGAGTTGTGCTGCCAATATCCACATCTTCAGCATCAATTTCTTCAACACCAGACTCTTCAGCATCAAACTGAGGCATTGGTGATGAGACCTTTGGGGTTGAAGGGATTGAATCCACTTCAATTTCTTCATCAATCTGCTCTGAGGAAGCAGCAGATTGAGTTTCTTCATCTGATCCACTTGGGATCTCATAGTCTTCACCAAAAGGAACAAGGTCCTTTGATGGCATGGATGAGATAGGAACAACATCAATTGGATTAGCAAACGAGCTAGTCATGGGCTTCATCTTCTTGGGAGCTGAAGATTCTGAAGCTTGTGATGCTTTCCTCTTCTTCACTGCAGCTCGCTCTGCAGCCTTTGTCTTCTTCACATCCAATGCGGATGGAAGGATCAGAGTTGGTGTAGGCGCAGGTGGAGCTGAGGAATCTGGTTGATTTTCCTCAGGAGCAACTGATGCAGTTGTCCTTTCTTTTTCAGTTTCTTCAGGCGCACCACTAGTGGATGCCCTGGCAATTTCTTCAGTAGTTGGAGTGGAGTCATCAGCCCTGGAACTAGCATTTTCTTCAGCAGCCTGAAAGTCATCAGTGGTGCTGGCATGTTCTTCAGTGGGCTGAACAGATGCTTCAGCTTGAGGAACTTCTTGCTGCGATGGAGCTGCAACATTGGTGAATTTCTCAGTTAGTTTCACAAACTTGACTTTTGCTCCTTTCTAGTCAGCATAGTATGCCTCAAAGTCATCGCTGAGGGCTTTGATGTCAGCCTACATCTTGATGAGTTCTTCAGGCTTCATTGTGAGAACATTTTTCCTTAGTAGTTTCTCTTTCCTGTACTGTGATTTCTTGATCTGCCTGGCCCTGTCATATTTCCACTTCTCCTCTTGGATGAAGTGAGTCAGCATGTGACTTTGGCCAGGAGTCAGTTTGAAGTCAGGCATAGGTGTGTTTGGATCCTTATGCCAAATATTGATGTAATCGAGGATCGCCCTAGGATCCAGCAGTAGGGGCACAGGTGTGCCTTTGGCTTTAGCAGCCCTTTCTTGGCGGTCTCTGATGATTTCAGCAAGTTCTTCTTCATCAGCTTCATCATCATCATATGGTACAGTAAAGACTACCTGCTTCTTGTTGGGACTTGGGCGATTACCGCGTCCAGCAGTAGCCTTTTTCTTCAGCAGAGTGGGTCCAGCTGAGGAACTTGGTGCAGCTGAGGAACTAGCTGAGACACTAGAGGCAATTGAGATGCCAGTAGTCCTTTGGCACGAGGCCAGATGCACAGGTGCTGAGGACTTTGTCGGGACAGCTGAGGATTGTGGAGGAGGTGCTGAGGATTTTGGTGGAGCAAGAGCAGCATGAGGAATTTGCTTTGAAGATTTTGAGGTGTCTGGCCGTGAGGGCATTGCTGGTGAAGCAGTTGGCTTGCGAGCGGGCTTCTTGGGCATTGATTTCCTCGGCTTGACAGAGGCCTTAGTGGCAGCAGCTGCAGCAGAGTCTTCATTGAATTTCCTCACTGCTTCTCTGGCTTGTCTCACCAATTTGGCTTGGCGCTTGGCCCATTCCTCAGGAAAATCCTCACCGCGCTTGACGCTAGTGGGATCAGTCACTTGGCCAGGTGCCAGTGGGGCTCTTGGGCATGGAGGGTTCAGTGCGAATTTCTTCATGTACTTGGGAGTGACGTACCTGTACTCCCTCCATTCACGTGCCCATCTCTTTTCAATCCTTTGAATGCACACTTTGCGCTGATTTTTATCTTCTTTGCCAAATTTGGATTCATCAGGCGTGCAGTAATCTTTATAAATATCCTTAGGGATTTCAAATGCAGTCATAACCTCAGGCTTCTTTCCTCCTTTCTGAGGCCTTTTACCTTCAGCCATTTTCTTTAGTTGAGGAATTTGAACAATTGAATTCTCTGAAGAAGTGTGCAACTTTTCTTCGAGGAACGCTGCAAATGAGTTAAGTTGATGAGAACCTAATGATCCAGCAGCGGACATGTGTACCTGTGAACAGAGTATAGTTGCGAGGAATTTGAAGAGGTCATATGCGTTCTCAGAGGGTTTTTCATAAAGAGCAAGTTTGAGGAATTTGACCAGATTCGTCTTGAAGAATTTCACTAAGCGCGCTTTATCTTAGGTTCCAGAGTTGTATAGATCGCAGATCCACACAATTGAGGAATCTTTGAAGAAATTGATGCTTAGGGAAATGAATCAAGAACAGATAACTTGTGAGGTGTTTTGTGTGTGAGGATTTGAAGCATAAAACACCTTTGAAGATTTTGTAGAAAAATTTCGAATCAAAGAGGGCATTAAAAGTAGCTTTTAATTACCCTGAGACGAAGAACACGATGAACTGTGAGTTGAAACAGGGAAGTTCATCGATGTAGATCTTCCACGCCCTAACTTGGCGGTGGAAGATGTCTACGACGGTGGCGGAGGTGAAGATTGCCGCGGTCGGCGCGAGTATGACGGCGATGAGGTCGAGGCAGTGAAGCTCTTCCTCACCGGCGACGATGGAGTAGCGGCGACGCTAGGGTTCGGAAGCTCGAGTGGGAGAGTGAGATCGAGCGGGGTAAAAGAAGTGAGGAAGGGGATAGGGGTATTTATAGCCACGGTGAAAAACTGCTCGCCCGAAGATTTGGGACGAACGTGCCCCTGGCCGTTCTCCTTCTCACGACATGTGTCACCCACGTACTGTGTAGTGGAGATCGTGTAAGATCATGGGTGAGTAAAATAATGCATCGTGGGATGCGAAACGGTTTGAGCGGCAAAACCAAAAGTTTGGATAAGATTAGTTTTAACGTTCCGTTCGCAATTTCTTCAGCTGACAAGGACACAGTGAAGAATTTGAACGAGTTTCAAAATAGAACGCACATGAAGAATTTGTGAACAGATTGGATTGAGTATAGCATAGAGGGGAAGGGTCCGATCACATTCACTTAGCAGAAAGACCAACTTGAAGAAATAGCTATAAGTGAATGCTGTAGAGGACATAAACTCATATATATATATATATATATATATATATATATATATATATATATATATATATATATATATATATATATATATATATATATATATATATAGCCAATGAAGAAAAACGACGGCACAAGTAAAGATTTTGCAAAGTTGAAGAATTTGAAAAACTGAGGAATTTCAAAAGTTGAGGAAAAACTCAAACTGAAGATTTTCAACTTTTGTGGTGGCGTGACCCACCGTATAAGAATGATGATTTCAGACACCGCGTACAATTGTCGTAGGGTTCTGAGAATCAAATTCTTCATTAATTTCTTCACACTAAGAGTGTTATTATTCATTGATTGAAGAAAAACGTTTCTTCATGTGTTGCACATCTAAGTCATCAATTTTGCATAAGTGTTACGATGAGTGCCTTTTCAAAGTACATTCGAAGATTCTAAGATATTTAGCTCACACCGCAACTTGCTAAATCTCTTCTCATCCAAGGGCTTAGTGAAGATATCGGCTAGCTGTTCTTCAGTCTTCACATGCTCAATAGAAATGTCGCCCTTCAACACATGATCATGAAGAAAATGATGACGAATCTGAATGTGCTTTATCTTCGAGTGCTGAACTGGGTTGTGAGCAATCTTGATGGAACTCTCATTGTCACAGAGGAGAGGCACATTCTTCACGTTGATGCCATAGTCCTTGAGCGTTTGCTTCATCCATAGCGGTTGAGCACAGCAAGAACCAGCAGCAATGTACTCAGCTTCAGCAGTAGACAGTGATACACAGTTCTGTTTCTTCGAGGACCAACAGACCAAGGATCGTCCACAAGTACCAGATGTTGACTTGCGGTCCACTCGGTCACCAGCATAGTCAGAGTCAAAATATCCAACGAGATCAAAATCCGAGCCCTTGGGATACCATAGTCCTAGTGCTGGTGTGTGAGCTAGATATCGAAGAATATGCTTCACAGCCTTATGGTGTGATTCCTTCGGTGCAGCTTGAAATCTGGCACACATGCAAACACTAAGCATTATATCTGGCCTAGATGCACATAAGTACAATAAAGAGCCAATCATGGAGCGGTATACCTTATGATCGAAGTCAGTACCATTTTCATCAGTGCATAAATGACCATTTGTGGGCATAGGAATTTTGATGCCTTTGCAATCTTGCATGCCGAATTTCTTCAGGACATCCTTGAGGTATTTCTCCTGAGATATGAATATGCCATTGCGCTATTGACGAATTTGAAGACCTAAGAAGAATTTCAACTCTCCCATCATAGACATTTGATATTCTTCACTCATCATATAGGCAAATTCATCACTATAATGTTGGTCAGTACAGCCAAAGATGATATCATCAACATATATTTGGCACAAACAGTTCACCATCATAAGATTTAGTAAAGAGAGTGGGATCAAGTGAACCGGGTGTGAAGCCTTTCTTCATGAAGAATTCCTTCAATGTATCATACCACGCCCGCGGGGCCTGCTTGAGGCCATAGAGGGCCTTGTTGAGTCTGAAGACTTTGTCAGGATGTTTTGGATCTTCAAAACCTGGGGGTTGAGCAACATATACTTCTTCCTCAAGCTTACCATTGAGGAATGCACTTTTCATATCCATTTGATATAAGATGATATCATGATGGTTAGCATAAGCAAGTAATATGCGAATAGCCTCAAGTTTAGCTACAGGTGCAAAAGTTTCATCGAAGTCAACTCCTTCAACCTGTGTGTAGCCTTGAGCTACTAGTCATGCCTTATTCCTCACCACAACACCATTTTCATCTTGCTTGTTGCGGTAGATCCACTTTGTGCCAATGATGTTATGCTTGCGAGGATCGGGACGATTGACTAGTTCCGAGACGTTGTTGAGCTTGAATTGATGTAATTCTTCTTGCATGGTCTGAATCCACTCAGGCTCCAGAAATGCTTCATCTACCTTAGTGGGCTCTTTGATAGAGACAAAAGCAAAGTGCCCACAAAAGTTAGATAGATGTGAAGCTTTTGAGTGTGTGAGAGGACCTGGTGCTCATATGTCATCGATGATCTTCTCCACTTGCACTTATTTTGCAACGCGAGGGTGAGCTGGTTGTCGTTGAGGAATTTGATCAGCATTTTCTTCAGCATCAATTTCCTCAGTATTTTCTTCAGGTGCATCAGCTCGACGTTCTTCCCGTTCTGGAATGAATTCTTCAGCAGATTCTTCAGTAGGAATGACATCTTCAGTAGCCTTGTGTTTGATAGAATCCTCAGGTGCTAGTTCATCTAACACAAAAGGTAGGTACTCTCTTTGCGAACCATTAGTTTCATCGAACCACACATCGACAGTTTCAACAATCTTGTGAAGAACATTGTTGAAGACTCTGTAGGTGTGCGAGTCCTTTCCGTAACCAAGCATAAAACCTTCATGTGCTTTCGGTGCGAATTTAGAGTTGTGATGAGGATCTCTAATCCAGCATTTAGCACCGAAGACTTTGAAATAACTCACATTGGGTTTCTTGTCAGTGAGGAGTTCATAGGCAGTCTTTTTGAAGAATTTGTGAAGATATACTCTGTTGATGATGTGGCACGCAGTATCAATTGCATCAACCCAGAAACGACGAGGGGTTTTGTACTCATCGAGCATAGTGCGAGGCATCTCAGCAAGAGTCCTGTTCTTGCGCTCCACGACGCCATTCTGTTGAGGAGTATAAGGAGCAGATAACTCATGAGTAATACCAAGTTCATCAAGATAGTCATCGAGACCCGAATTCTTGAACTCAGTGCCATTGTCACTTCTGATGTGCTTGATCTTCACACCAAAGTTGGTTGAAGCCCTCGAGGAAAATCGTTTGAAGACTTCCTGCACTTTAGTTTTGTAAGAGACAAGGTGTACCCATGTGTAACGAGAGTAATCATCAACAATAACAAAGCCATATCGAGATGCTTCGTTTGAAACAGAGGAATAATGATTAGGATCAGAGAGATCCATGTGAAGCAATTCAATTGGACGAGTGGTGGTCATGATAGTCTTCGCTGGATGCTTGGCCTTTGTCATCTTTCCAGCTTCACAGGCACCGCATAAGTGATCCTTGAGGAATTTGACATTCTCAATGCCAATGACATGCTTCTTCTTCCCAAGCATGTTCAAATTCCTCATGCCTGCATGACCAAGTCGTCGATGCCATAGCCATCCTTCTGAAGCTTTTGCAAGTAGGCACACGGCTGGTTGTGAATCTGCAGAGAAATCAACAATATACAAGTCTCCTCTCCTAAAGCCTTCGAAGACTTTGGAATTGTCAGCTTCCATAATCACAACACAACGATACTTGCCAAAGACAACAACCATATCAAGATCACAAAGCATTGAGATAGACATAAGGTTGTATCCTAAGGACTCAACAAGCATGACTTTGTCCATGTGTCGATCCTTCGTGATAGCAACTTTACCTAGACCCAATACCTGACTTTTGCTTTTATCAGTGAAGATGATATGCTTCATATGTGACGATGATAAGGGAGCATCCATCAAAAGATTCTTGTCACCAGTCATGTGATTTGTACATCCACTATCAAGTACCCACTCAATGGTTTTGGGTTGATCATCCTGCAGATGAATTAGTGCAACTTACGACCTCATATACTTCAGCAGTGAAGAATATGATATCACAATTCATCAAATCAATTTCATCACGTAGTAAGACAGTTAAAACAGAGAGAGGATGTGTGAAATGAAAGTTCATTTCATCATGGTTAGCCTGCGTCCTTTCAGGCATTTTGTCAGGTCCCCAGCAAATTCTTCAGACATTTCAGTATGTCTGGAGACCTGACCCTGCATAAGAGATTAGTTCTTTTACTTCACCACCCACATCTGAAGGGGTGGCAAAGAGTTCATCACTCTGCGAGCTCCATATGAGAATGGTGGCATAGCGGCCAAACCATTTCGTTTCACATAAGAGCGGTTAGGGTAAGCATATGAATAAGCAGAGAAATTCTTTGAGGACTTATGAACATAATAATTTGAAGAATAATGCTCATATTCATAGTCCTTGGCTCTTCCCTGCGAAATAGAGTTGTTAGCAGGATGATGTCCATATGAGGATTTTGATACATGTGAGGAATTTGATCCCCTTGAGGAATTTGGTCCGTGTGAGGACTTGGATCCATATGAAGAATTTGGTCCATATGAAGAATTTGATCAGGGGTTCCTTTTCTTCACAGGTGGTGTCATGAGGACATTCACCTGAAGACTTTCAAGGCACCTTTTGGGAACCCAGATTTTCTTCATAGGAGAACCTTTCCTGCAGTTAGTGCCAACATATCTAGCAAATACTTCACCATTCTGATTTTTGAACAGTTTATAGTTGGAGTCAATTGACTCATCAGAAGAATGAGAAGATTCACATGTATATCCAGATAAATTAGATGGATCAACTGGAGGCCCCTTTGCTGCAACCCATGAGGTTTTGGGGTACTGCTCAGGCTTCCAATATGTACCATCAGCATTGAGTTTCCTCTCAAAGGCAATACCCTCTTTCCTAGGGTTCTTGTTGAGGATCTGCTTTTTAAGCACATCACAAAGAGTCTGATGCCCTTTGAGGCTTTTGTACATGCCTGTCATGTACAATTCCTTCAGCCCTGCATCGTCAGTGATACTAGCAATGTCCTCAGACGAGGAATTAGTGATAGCAGAGGCAGGTGAAGAATTTGTAACACTTGAAGCATTTGAACATTCAGGTGAGGAATTAGTAGATTCTCGTTCAATGCATTTTAAACATGGAGGAATAAATTCTTCCTGAGTAGCGCTGATTTGTTGATCAAGTAATGAATCGCGCTCCTTCTGAAGATCTTCATAACTCACTCTTAGCTTTTCAAGATCTTGCTTCTTTTGAAGATATTCATAAGAAAGCTTCTCATGATCAGATAAGAGAGTGTTATGATGACCTTGAAGGTTATCAAACCTGGTCTGAAGTCTCTGAAGATTTTCAGTTAAGGCTTTAGTGCAATCCATTTCTTCACCCAACATATCATCACTTTTGTCTAGCATGTTTTGAACCTTTTCAAAAGCCTTTTGTTGTTGCACAACAATCTTAGCAAGTTTAGAGTAGCTAGGCTTAAGATTTTCATCAGATTCATCCTCACTAGATTCATAGGAGGCGTATTTGAGTACCTTGGCACCTTTTGCCATGAAGCAATAGGTGGGAGCGTAGTCATCACTGCCTTCATCAGCCTTGTTGGTGAGATCACTTTCTTCAGCGTTGAAGATGGATTTGCTGACGAATGCAGTAGCGAGGGCTAGGCTCGCCACACCATACTCAGAATCATCAGATTCCTCTTCTGCTTCATTTTCTTCAGATTCAGCCTCAGAGTCCATTTCCTTGCCAATGAATGCCCGAGCCTTCTTGCAGCTGCTCTTCTTGTGAGACGAAGACTTCGAGGATTTTCATGATGAAGATTTTGAGGACTTCTTCTTTTTCTTCGCATCATCAGAACTGTAATCCTTGTATTTCTTCTTCTTTGATTCCTTTTCCCACTAAGGACAACCTTGAATGTAATGTCCTGGTTTCTTGCACTTGTGACAAAGCCTCTTCTTGTAGTCATTGGATGAGGTATCATTGCTCCTTGAAGGTTTTCCAAAGCGACCACGTCTTGAGAACTTCTGGAATTTCTTCACAAGAGTGCTAGATCATGACCCAGTTCTTCAGGATCACCAAGGCTGCTACCAGAGTCTTCATCTTCGGACTCATATACTACCTTGGCCTTCAGTGCACGTGATCTGCCATAGCTCGAACCGTAGAGATCTCTCTTCTCAGCAAGCTGGAACTCATGAGTGTTTAGCCTCTCAAGGATATCAGCGGGGTCAAGTGACTTGTAATCAGCATGCTCTTGTATCATCAGTGCCAGAGTATCAAATGAGGAATCAAGCGATCTCAGCAATTTCTTCACCACCTCATGGTCGGTGATGTCAGTGGCACCAAGTGCTTGCAGCTCATATGAGATGTCAGTGAGGCGATCGAAGGTTTGCTGAACATTTTCATTCTCGAGTCTTTTGAAGCGGTTGAAGAGATTGCGAAGAACATCAACTCGAGAGTCACGCTGAGTTGAAACTCCTTCATTGACTTTGGACAGCCTATCCCAGATAAGCTTAGCAGTTTCCAAAGCACTCACTCTACCATACTGTCCTTTACTCAGATGGCCACATATGATATTCTTTGCTTGAGAGTCGAGTTGCTTGAATCTCTTCACATCGGTAGCGTTCAGTGAGGGTGAGACGGAGGGAACACCATTTTCATTCTCAAGTCTTTTGAAGCGGTTGAAGAGATTGCGAAGAACATCAACTCGAGAGTCACGCTGAGTTGAAACTCCTTCATTGACTTTGGACAGCCTATCCCAGATAAGCTTAGCAGTTTCCAAAGCACTCACTCTACCATACTGTCCTTTACTCAGATGGCCACATATGATATTCTTTGCTTGAGAGTCGAGTTGCTTGAATCTCTTCACATCGGTAGCGTTCAGTGAGGGTGAGACGGAGGGAACACCATTTTCCACAACGTACCAAAGATCGTTATCAATTGCCTCAAGATGCATGCACATCTTGTTCTTCCAGTAGGGGTAGTCCGTCCCATCAAAGGTAGGACACCCAGCAGAGACCTTGATCATACCTGCGGTCGAAATAACTAAAACTCCAGGCGGTTAAACCAAAATCACGCAGAACAAGGGAGTACCTTGCTCTGGTACCAATTGAAAGTGCGTTATATCGACTAGAGGGGGGGGGGTGAATAGGCGATTTTTATGAAATTCTTCACTCAGGAATTTTCTCGTGAGGAAATTCCTTAGTGAAGAACTACTAGCAGCGGAATAAGTACTCAGATGAAAACGTAACAGAATTCAAGCATAGTCATCATGATGAAATGAAGACAAACACAGAGTACAGAAAGTGTAAACACAGGATAACACAAGATGAAGACAAACAACTGAAGAAATTGGACTGAGGAAATTGAGAAAGGCTTCAGTCAAAGTCTTCAAACACAGATATGAACAAACACACAACAAGTGATGAGGAAATGAAAGTGTTTAGGAAATAGAACCAATAAGCTTGGTGAAGACAATGATTTGGTAGACCAGTTCCAACTGCTGTCTCAGTTGTACATCTGGTTGGAGCGGCTGAGTATTTAAACTCGAGGACACCTAGTCCCGGACACACAGTCCTCACCGTATTCTCCTTGATCTAAGGACACACAGTCCTCGCCCAATCACTCGTGGTAAGTCTTCAGGTGACTTCCAAACCTTCACAGACTTGGTCACTCGGCGATCCACAATTCCTCTTGGATGCTCTAGACCTTGACGCCTAACCGTCTGGAAGAAGCACAGTCTTCAAAGGTAACAAGCGTCGGATCCACGCAGGATCAATCTCTTCAGTGATGCTCAATCACTTTGGGTTTGTAGGTGTATTGGGTTTGGGTTTGGATTTTCCTCACTTGATGATTTTCGCTCAAAGTCCTTGGAGGATGGGTTGCTCTCAAATGACAAGTGTCAGTTTCTCTCGGAGCAGCCAACCAGCTAGTGGTTGTAGGGGGCGGCTATTTATAGCCTAGGGAGTAGCCCGACATGATAAGACATAAATGCCCTTAAATGATATGACCGTTAGGTGGATAAGATATTTTGGGACAGCTGGCGCGTAGCACAGCAACGGTCGGAAATTCGAGGTACAAATTCCTCAGGGCTATCATGTTCCTCACTCTGTAGGCAATTCGCACTGGCGAATTCCTAACTCCTCAGTCAGAACAAAGTCCTCAGTGATCAGAAGAACTGCGTCTCTGTCACTGAAGAAATTGACCGAACTATATGAGATTTCCAATGGCTTCACTCGAAGGGATTGGTATGTGTAGGATTTGAGTTGAGCATCACATGGAAATTTTCTCCTTAGTATTTCCTCGACCCCCTTTAACAGTACGATGTTTCCTATGACTCAAGAAAGAGAAAATGAAACTACGAAAACAAAAGTCTTCACGCTTCATGTTCCTCGAAGGAATACCGAGTCTTCAAGGTCACACCAATTTCTTCACTTTCAAAGTCTTCAGAAAGTCTTCAGTATATCAAAGTCTTCAGTCGAAGAACTTCATTTTTAGGGGTCGACTTTCTCTGTAAACATCAAACTCCTCATAGACTTATAGACCTGTGTACACTCATAAATGCATTAGATACTTAACCTATAAGTCTTCAATACACCAAAATCACTAAGGGGCACTATATGCACTTACAGCCGAGCATAAAAATTTTGAATAATAATTTCTCTAGAGAGCTAATGATTGGGGCATGAATATAGCATTGACTTAAGCCTCCCCCAATCTTGAGCGATACTTTCTCCTTCACGAGGCCAAAAATTATATATATATAATTACGATCACGATGAACCAGATGCATAGGATAAAACTTGTGATAAAATTCCAATTTCAATCGGTTGTAGTTCCATGATCCAATATCATCACATAACCTAAACCATGTCAATGACTTTCCCTTTAAAGATAAAGGGAAGACCTTCTTCTTGATAATATCCTCGGGCATACCTGCAAGCTTAAATAATCCACAAACTTCATCCACATAGATTAGGTGCATATCGGGATGTAATGTTCCATCTTCTGTAAAATGATTAGTTAGCAGTTTCTCTATCATACCCGAAGGAATTTCAAAGTAAACATTTTCAGTAGGTTCACTAGGTAGAGAACAACTCTTTGCTCTACTGGTCAGGGTGAAGATACGCCGGACAAGCCCCTCAAAGGATTATTTTCCATAGTAACAAGTGACAGTAAATTTCAGCACACTATATAAATTTTTCCTTACCAAATTCCACCTACCAAAGGCGCTTCACTCCCCGGCAACGGCGCCAGAAAAGAGTCTTGATGACCCACAAGTATAGGGGATCTATCTAGTCCTTTAGATAAGTAAGAGTATCAAACTCAACGAGGAGCAGAAGCAAATGACAAGCGGTTTTCAGTAAGGTAATCTCCGCAAGCACTGAAATTATCGGTAACATATAGTTTTGTGATAACGTAATTTGTAACGGGTAACAAGTAACGAAAGTAAAAAAGGTGCAGAAAGGTGGCCCAATCCTTTTTGTAGCAAAGGACAAGCCTGGACAAACTCTTATATAAAGGAAAGCGCACCCGAGGACACATGGGGAATATTGTCAAGCTAGTTTTCATCATGCTCATATGATTCGCGTTCGTTACTTTGATAATTTGATATGTGGGTGGATCGGTGATTGGGTACTGCCCTTCCTTGGACAAGCATCCCACTTATTATTAACCCCTCTCGCAAGCATCTGCAACTACGAAAGAAGAATTAAGGTAAACCTAACCATAGCATGAAACATGTGGATCCAACTCAGCCCCTTACGAAGCAACACATAAACTAGGGTTTAAACTTCTGTCACTCTAGCAACCCATCATCAACTTATTACTTCCCAATGCCTTCCCCTAGGCCCAAACAATGGTGAAGTGTCATTTAGTCGACGTTCACATAACACAACTAGAGGAAAGACAACATACATCTCATCAAAATATCGAACGAATACCAAATTCACATGACTACTTATAACAAGACTTCTCCCATGTCCTCAGGAACAAACATAAATGCTCACAAATCATATTCATGTTCATAATCAGAGGGGTATTAATATGCATAAAGGATCTGAACATATGATCTTCCACCGAATAAACCAACTAGCATCAACTACAAGGAGTAATCAACACTACTAGCAACCCACAGGTACCAATCTGAGGTTTTGAGACAAAGTTCGGATACAAGAGATGAACTAGGGTTTGAGAGGAGATGGTGCTGGTGAAGATGTTGATGGATATTGACACCCTCCTGATGAGAGGATCGATGGTGATGACGAAGGTGACGATTTCACCTCCCGGAGGGATGTTTCCCCAGCAGAACAGCTCCGCCGGAGCCCTAGATTGGTTCTACCCAGGTTTCGCCTTGAGATGGTAGCGCTTCGTCCCGAAAGCTTCCTTATGATTTTTTCCAGGGCAAAAGACACCTTATACCAGAAGATGGGCATCGGGGGGTGTCGGTGTCAAAACCGGCGGATCTCGGGTAGGGGGTCCCGAACTGTGCATCTAGGATCGATGGTAACAGCAGACGGGGGACCCAATGTTTACCCAGGTTCGGGCCCTCTCTATGGAGGTAATACCCTACTTCCTGCTTGATTGATCTTGATGAATATGAGTGTTACAAGAGTTGATCTACCACGAGATCATAATGGCTAAACCCTAGAAGTCTAGCCTATGAGTATATGGTAATGAATCTGTCCTATCTGGACTATGCTCTCCGGTTTATATAGACACCAGAGAGATCTAGGGTTACATGAGGTCAGATACATAGGAGGGAATCTTCATAGTCGGTCGCCTAGCTTGCCTTCCACGCCAAGTAGAGTCAAGTCCGGACACGGGTATTGTCTTCGACCTTCATATCTTCACAGCCCATCAGTTCGGCCCATGGATAACAGGCCGGATGCCCGAGGACCCCTTAGTCCAGGACTCCCTCAGTAGCCCCTGAACCTGGCTTCAATGACGAGGAGTCCGGCGCGCAGATTGTCTTCGACATTTCAAGGCGGGTTCCCCTTCTTCCGAACTCCAAGATAGTCTTCGGACGCGATGATTGTGTCCGGACCTGTTAAACACCATGCACAACCGCAGAGAATATATATATATATATATATATATATATATATATATATATATATATATATATATATATATATATATATATTACACGAGTTCCATCCGCTGACAGCTTCCTGCAACGTGATATCACGCCTGTCCGGTCACAAGTTCGAACCGTTTTTCTTCTGCCATCCCACGTTTCAAAACGCGGTTGCTACTGGCACGTCTTGTCGAAGCAGAGATCGTGTCCCCTTATTGCGGGATTCTCATCAATGCGGGCATGGGTAACCCAACCGTGCCGTTTAGACAACCCTTGGGAATAGGCGAGTTTAAGGCGAGCAGGGAGGCGTTTGACATTCGCGGCCTCTATAAGGGGGTAAGGACTCCCTTCTTGCACCCACGCCCTTTCTCTTCCTTAGCCTTTCCGTTCCTGAGCTCCAGCGTCCAAGCCTTAGCTTTTCTCTTGTTCGAGAAAACACTCCAAAGATGTCCGGATTCGGAGCTGGAGGTAAGTGGATGGCTTCTTCCATCAAGAAGAAGGACATCAAGGAGCTCCGGGAAGTCGGATATCTGGCCAAAGAGATCGCTCATCGACTCCCGGCCAAGGGACAGATCGTCCCCACTCCCGAGCCCCATGAGAGGGTTGTGTTCCTTACACATTTCGTCCGTGGGCCTGGGTTCCCTCTTCGCCCATTCGTCCGCAGGTTGATGTTTTATTATGGGCTGGATTTTCATGACCTAGCCCCCAACTTCATCCTCAACATTTCGGCGTTTATCGTCGTTTGTGAGGCATTTCTCCGCATCCTGCCTCACTTCGGCCTGTGGCTGAAGACCTTCAACGTGAGGCCGAAAGTTGTGCACGACCAGCAAGTAGAATGTAGAGGCGCTATGGTGGGCAAGATGCCCAACGTCACCTGGACCGAAGGTTCGTTTGCGGAGATGGTGAAGGGGTGGCAATCGGGGTGGTTCTGCATCACCGAGCCACGTGATGCTAACTGGTTGGCGGACATCAAATTCCGATCCGGAATCCCGATGCGGCTCACCTCCTGGCAAGGGAGGGGCCTAACCTGGGGTCCCTTGGACGAGCTGACTGGGCTCCGGACGTGCATCCAGAACATGATAGAAAGGAAAATCAAGTTCGTCAACGTGGTCCAGGTCATGTTGGTTCGTCGGGTCCTTCCGTGCCAATGCCGATCTTGTAATTTGTGGGAATTCGAGCCGGCCAAGCACCAGACACTACTGGAGTTCTTTGGCATGACGCACGAAGAAATCTGGAAGGTGCTCTTCAAGGCCGGCGAGATGCCACCGCCTACGACCGAAGACCGTAAAGCGCCAGCCCAACCCGGTCAGTTCCTTTAATGTTTTCAAGGAGCATCCCCTACTAGCATATTTTGAGAGGAAATTTAAGCTTCCTCCCCCTATTTTCAGGCCTGGATTAAGTTGGCCGAGGAGATCAGCTGTCCGACTCCGCTGCCCGAGGACCAAGAATTTCCACTATTGGAGAAGATGTTGTTCCCTGCACCCTACGAGGTGCTGGGGAAGACGGCTAAAAAGGCGGCCCAAGGGGCGAAAAGGGCCTTTCCCGGAGAAGCACTCTGGATGAGACGTCCTAAAGCGATACTTCTTCTTCGTCCGCCGATGACAGTGATGAAGAGGAATAAGAAAACGACTCCCCACCTTAAGCGGGGAGGAAGAAGTGAGCGGCCCCCACAAGCCCGGAGGCGGAAGCGCCTAAAAGGGCTAGAGGCTCCCTCGCGAGTAACTCCGCGTGGGATGTCGACAGCAGTCCGAAACGACCTCGCTGGACCAAGCCTCGGGCTGCTTCGTAAGTACCAGAATTCACAGAAGTCTGGCCTTCCTGGTTTGTAATGTTGACATATCGTAAACTTTTGTCATTGCAGTCCGGCGCGCGGTGACTCCCCGCGATCCTCGACAGAGGATTCGCTGGACACAGAGGAGATGGCTAGCATATCTCGCCACCTGCACATTCCGTCTCACCCAGGGGTGATGACGAGGTGGTGTCCAAAAAGGCCTTCCCAGGCCGGGGGAAGGTTCCGGAGATCATCGGGGTGACGCCCCAGGGTGACTCCTCGAACGCCGGACACACGGGGGAAAAGCCCCCATGGGGACTACTGACGGGGTCCGCGTTACCTTCGGACCTCAGCCGGATACCACTCCGGAAATCTATACGGCTCCGGGGTCCAGCGAATGGCATTCCCCCCAAGGAGGGAGCGTGCCTGTCCCACCGGTGACCTCTGTCCAACCAGAGGCACCGGATAATCTGCTGGAGGCGCTGCGAGGGGCCTCTATCCTGGATGAACATCGTGTCCTTATGGACACGGTAATAGAGAAGGTTTAGTTCGCTAAAAGCGGACTGACCGAAGCCTGCACTAGCCTTCTAACAGGCTTTGAGGTACGTAATGTGATTATAGGAAAAATATCACAGTATAGACAGTAGCCCCTGATACTCTGTTTGGTGTTCGGGAAGAAAAGCCTAACAGAGGACCAAAAAATCGCAGGAGTAACTTTAGTTGCTTATGTGAATAAGCAGGTATCGCTGCAGGCTGCCACTGCTCATGCTGCGGAGGTTTCCGCACTGAAGCAGAAATTGGAACGGGCCGAGGAGGAGCTCGGCCGCGTGAAGAAGCAGTTGGAGGATAGCCAAGGTATGCAGTAACCCGTGGGTACATTTCGAAAAAATGAATAGTCTGACCGGACTGAGAGTGTCATAAACTTTATTAGTGGCCACAACCGAGGTGGCAACCCTTAAGAAGGCGCTAGCCGAGGCCGAGGACAAAATGGCCAAGGAACGCGCTTTGCGCGAGAAGCACGAGGCCCAGGTTGGCGAGGCACAACAACAGCTCCAGGGCATGATAGAGAAATTTGAGTGCCTGGAGCGCGATTTTAAGGCGCAGGATGCACGAGCCGAAGCCCAGAGCGCCATCTAGGAGATTCAAGTGGCAAGTATGTAGAGAAAACGTCCCTTGTACTTGTCCTGAATTTTGGTTTTTCAGGGGCATTTGCAGGTCTGCCACACAGTGTGTCGGACGTGGCTGAGCATTATAGAGCCGAAGAAGGGATGTCTACGAAGAAGCTGTTCTGGTCCCAATATCTGGGATCCGAACATCCGGTGCCCTTCAGTGACCAGCTGAAGCAGTTGGCCGAGCTGCACAGGTTGGCAGAGCTGGCCATGAAGGACCTGATAGTCCAGTTGTGGCCTGCCGATCCTACACCTGGCAGCTATTTTGGGCTTGTGCAGCGGCTTGTGAGTGCCTATCCGCGGCTCGAAGCCATGAAGCGGTCGGTCTGCATTGAAGGTGCGCGTATGGCTTTTGCCCGCGTCAAGACGCATTGGGCGAAGTTGGACGCCAAGAAGCTAATGACCGAAGGACCGCCAGAGGGCAAGGAGCATCGTCGACCCGAGCACTATTTTGATGGTGTCCTGGAGGGGCCCCGCCTTGCGGCGAAGCAATGTTCGAAGGATATTATATTCCCATAAGAACATGTGTATTATCTTGCCCTGTAATATGGAACGAAGATGTTATGTAGTATAATGTTTATGATTTTAAATTTTACCTCCTGTGCGGCCGTTTATTTAATCTGGGGGATGACCAGTTGTCGGCTTCTGCCCCCATGTAGATAGTACGAGGGTGTTCGGGATAAATCTAAACACTCTTTAATCCACATTCTGGTCCTTAAAGGAGGTGTTTAGCGCAGCGAACAAGGCAATCAGACTATGCGGCCTTTACCGCCCCCACTTAGCCATAGGAGTTTGACGACTAATAAAGTTGGCGAAGCCCCTGGTGTTGGGAAGGCTGAATTAGGGGCGCTATACACGCCAAATCGGAACAACCGATCCTTCGCAAGAAGCGGAAAAATCTCCAACGATTTGGAACCTCACGAACAGCTGACCGGCTCTCGCGGCATCATGACAGTCAGTTTTCGGCTTTCCTGGTGCTCGTCCGGAAGAACCGGGACACAATCGTAGTAGTTCTCCCTTAACTACCCTAGCCAATATACCTAAACGTAAGGTAGTAAGCACAGGAGCCGGGCAACCCAACTATTGACCAAATACATGATTTGGAGCCGATGCATATAATGCTATAAGTTCGGGGTGCCGAACTATACTAAAAAGTGTTCAGACTTTTATAGCCATGATGCGGGGTATAATGAAGCCCCTAGCGTACTAGTACATACCATGACATACGTGTGCAATGAGTAATAGATACTGAGGTGAGGAAACGGAAAAGTTTTAAGTAATGAGCCGACGCCACCATTTATTCACCGTTATGATGTAATCAGTACGTCGAAGCATACTTTGTACTAGTAATGCGATAAGCAAGTAAGGCTATTTAACATGCCGTAACCGAGGGCGAGCTGCATGCGGGTATGTAAAACAAGTATATTAATCGTTTATTAGAGACCACCTGGGGGTTCCCCTATACGCCATAGCTCCTTGCCTCCTTGGTGTGTTCTGCGAATGGGTCGTCCGTATAGACCTTGAAAAATAAAATAAAAACCCGTAAAAAGAAAAAAAACATGAACTTGCAAATCCCAGGGTCTGTCAAGCCGTACTGTGGATCGCGAGCGAGTGGTGCCTCCGTCCGTACCCATGGGGTTTCGAGTGCATAGTTTTAAATGCGCGTGGTACTAACACCATTGCCTCGTCAGGGCTGAGATGGGGGCCAAATTGCTAGTTTGGTTCGTGACGAGCCGATCTGTCCTGCTGCAGTGTAGTCCGGACCCTCTTAATGATGTCCAGGGGCTCGGCAGCCGAATTATAGTGCTGCTTGAGGAGGCCACTCTGTACTTCTGCTGCTACGGCAACGGTGTGCTCCTCTGTACGGAGGGAGCGTTCTATATTTCCATTTACCGTAATGACGCCACGCGGACCGGGCATCTTGAGCTTAAGATAAGCATTGTGCGGCACCGCGTTGAATCTAGCGAATGTGGTTCGTCCGAGCAGTGCGTGATAACCACTGCGAAATGGGACGATATCGAAGATTAGTTCTTCGCTTTGGAAGTTGTCTGGGGAACCGAACACTACCTCCAGCGTTATTGAGCCCGTACAACGGGCCTCTACGCCTAGAATGACTCCTTTAAAGGTAGTCTTCGTGAGCTTGACTCATGAGGGGTCAATGCTCGTTTTACGTACTGTATCCTAATAGAGAGGGTTGAGGCTGCTACCACCGTCCATTATGACTCGGGTCAGGTGAAATCCATCGATGATTGGGTCGAGGACCAATGCGGCCGAACCGCCATGACGGATAATGGTTGGGTGGTCTCGACGACCAAAGGTGATCGGAATGACGACCATGGATTGAATTTGGGGGCGACTGGCTCTACCGCGTAGACGTCCCTGAGTGCACGCTTGCGCTCCCTTTTGGGGATGTGTGTAGCGTATATCATGTTCACCGTTTTGACTTGAGGGTGAAATTTCTTTCGCCCCCAGTGTTCGGCTGCCGGGGCTCTTCTTCATCATCCTCGCTCTGCCTCGATTCCCCTTCTTTGTTTCTATGTACCTTGCTGGCTTGTTTAAATACCCGACAATCTCTGTTAGTATGGTTGGCCGGTTTGTTTGGGGTGCCATGTATTTGGCAAGGACGATCGAGTATGTGGTCCAAGCTGGATGATTTTCCATTGCTCCTTTTATAGGGCTTCTTTCGTTGGCCAGGCTTTGAAGCATTGAATCCGGCATGAACTATTGTGTCATCGGTGTTATCGCCATTGCTTCGGCGTTTGTGTCTGTTGCGCCGAAGCTTGCCGGTGCTATTCTTGGCCTCCGAGGGGCCTGTTTTGCTGGCTGTGTTGTTACTACGGGCCAGCCAACTGTCCTCTCCTGAGCAAAAGCGGGTCATGAGTGCCGTGAGGGATGCCATGGACTTCGGCTTTCCTTGGCCAAGGTGGCGTGCTAGCCATTCGTCACAGATGTTCTGTTTGAAGGCTGCTAAGGCCTCGGCGTCTGGACAGTCAACGATCTGGTTCTTTTTGGTTAGGAACCTAGTCCAGAATTTTCTGGCTGATTCTCCAGGTTGTTGAACTATGTGGCTTAAGTCATCGGCGTCTGGTGGTCGGACATAAGTTCCTTGGAAGTTGTCTAGGAAAGCTTCTTACAAGTCCTCCCAGCTGCCAATAGAATTTTCAGGCAGGCTGTTAAGCCAATGCCAAGCCGACCCTTTGAGCTTGAGTGGGAGGTATTTAATGGCGTGGAGGTCATCTCCTCGAGCCATATGAATATGGAGAATGAAATCCTCGATCCATACTGCGAGATCGGTTGTGCCATCGTATGATTCGATATTGACGGGCTTGAATCCCTTGGGGAATTCGCGATCCAGTACCTCGTCTGCGAAGCAGAGAGGGTGTGCGGCACCTCTGTATCGTGCTGTGTCACGGCGTAGCTCTGTTGGAGTCCGTCTGTGGCATTCGGACCGGGCGTGGGTAGGTTTGTCACGTCCGAATAGGTAGCTGTCTTCGTGCCTCGAGGCATGTTCTCGCGATCTGTAGATCAATCTTGTGTGTCCTGCTCTACTCTCCAGGATCTGCTGGAGGTCATACATGTGACCCCAAATTCTTCCGTCTTTATTTTTGCGGGGAGGTTGGGCAGGCTGCTGTTCGTCCTGAGTTGCCGCTTTATCCTGACCACGTGGTGGCCGGTCGGCCACCCTATCTCGACCACATGGTGTTCGTTCCGCATTACGCGAGGGAGATGTGTTCTCTAGTGCCTCCTCGTCGAATTGAGGTAGCAGTCTGCGTTTTGGGTAGCTCTTGACTGGGCGCTTGAGGCCGTATTCTTCCGCTGTCAGGACGTCAGTCCATCTGTCGACGAGCAGATCCTGCTCAGCTTGAAGCTGCTGCTGCTTCTTTTTCAGGCTCCTTGCAGTGGCTATGAGTTGAAGCTTAAAGCGCTCCTGCTCCAGAGGGTCCTCAGGCACGATGAAATCTTCGTTGCCGAGGCTTGTCTCCTCTTCGGAGGGTGGACGGTGACTATCGTCTCCCGAGTCATCTTCTATGGCCTACTCATCAGGGTTGTCTCGCCTGTCATCATGTTCCTCCTGTTCGGATGCGGCACCGACAGGGTCTTCATTGTTTTCGGCATCGCCTGGAGTACTATTTTCTCCAGTACCAGTGTTGCTATCCTTTGAGCGGCGAGGCTTAGAACGGCGTTTGGGGCGCCGGCGCTTGGACTGCGTCTCAGAAGTTTTGTTCTTATCTGGCGCTTCGTCGCAAGGTCCCTTGGGTGTATCAACCATGTATACATCATACGAAGAGGTGGCCGTCTGATGTCCACTGAATGGCGGGTCTTGGCCTTGCTCATTGTCGGCATCGTCGTCCATACCGGTGATGTCTTCGGAGCCATAGCCAAGCACGTCGGTTAAGTCGTCGACGGTGGCTATGAAGTGGGTGGCGGGTGGGAAGCAAAATTCTTCATCGTCTGCCTCTAGCTCGAGCCGAACATAGTTCGGCTGCGAGTCTTCATCCAATGACAAGTTCTTCAAAGAATTTAGTACGTCACCCAAAGGCAAATGCTGGAAGATGTCTGCGGCGCTAAATTCAAAAATTGACAACCGATCCAGCTCGGTGTCCGCAGGTGTATCCGGTCCAGAACGAGAAGCCGAAGACAAGTCCGGGGTTCCGTTGACGCAAGCATTGTAGGATGTCGAGTCCGTGTGCGGCTCTAACGCCATGGACTTTATGGCCCCGGAGGGCGCGATCTGCTTTGCTACTGAGGCCGTTGCAGCAATAGGATCCATCTCCTGGGTGTGCTCCGATGACAGATTTAAGTCATGTTCCTCGGAGGAAGGGGGAGCGATCGCCACAGTTTCAAATCCCTCGAGGATCAAGTCTCCATGGATATCCACAGCGTAGTTTAAGCTTCCGAACCTGACCCGGTGGCCAGGGGCGTAACTATCGATCTGCTCTAGATGGCCAAGCGAGTTGGTCCGCAGTGCGAAGCCGCCGAATACGAAGATCTGTCTGGGAAGGAAGATTTCTCCCTGGACCACGTCATTATTGACGACCGAAGGGGCCATCGTGTCCTTTGCCGATGGCACAGTGGAACTCTCAATGAAAGCACCAATGTAGGTGTCAAAACCGGCGGATCTCGGGTAGGGGGTCCCGAACTGTGCGTCTAGGATCGATGGTAATAGGAGACGGGAGACACAATGTTTACCCAGGTTCGGGCCCTCTCTATGGAGTTAATACCCTACTTCCTGCTTGATTGATCTTGATGAATATGAGTGTTACAAGAGTTGATCTACCACGAGATCGTAATGGCTAAACCCTAGAAGTCTAGCCTATGAGTATATGGCAATGAATCTGTCCTATCCGGACTATGCTCTCCGGTTTATATAGACACCAGAGAGATCTAGGGCTACATGAGGTCGGTTACATAGGAGGGAATCTTCATAGTCGGCCGCCTAGCTTGCCTTCCACGCCAAGTAGAGTCCGGTCCGGACACGGGTATTGTCTTCGACCTTCGTATCTTCACAGCCCATCAGTCTGACCCATGGATAACAGGTCGGATGCCCGAGGACCCCTTAGTCCAGGACTCACTCAGGGGGCTTCCAGGTGGCCCACGAGGCAGGGGGCGCCCCCCCGCCCTCGTGGACAGGGAGTGGCCCCCCTCTTGTGCTTTCTTCGCCCAATATTTTTAATATATTCCAAAACTGACTTTCATGGAGTTTCAGGACTTTTGGAGTTGTGCAGAATAGGTCTCTAATATTTGCTCCTTCTCCAGCCCAGAATTCCAGTTGCCGGCATTCTCCCTCTTCATGTAAACCTTGTAAAATAAGAGAGAAAAGGCATAAGTGTTGTGACATAATGTGTAATAATAGCCCATAATGCAATACATATTGATATAAATGCATGATGCAAAATGGACGCATCAAGTACATCTCCGTTGGAGCGTTTGGAGGCATAATGCTCCCCAAGAAGCCACTAGGGCCACCGTATTCTCCTCACGCCCTCGCACAATGGGAGATGTCGTGATTCCACTATTGGTTCCCTTGGAGGCGGTGACCGAACCTTTACAAACCAGGTTGGGGCAATCTCCACAACTTAATCGAAGGCTCCCAACGACACCACGAAGCTTCACCATAATGGAATATGGCTCCACAGTGACCTCAACTGTCTAGGGTGCTCAAACACCCAAGAGTAACAAGATCTGCAAGGGATTAGTGGGGGGAATCAAATTTCTATTGGTGGAAGTGTAGATCGGGGCTTTCTCAACCAATCCCTAGAAAATCAACAAGTTTGATTGGCTAGGGAGAGAGATCGGGCAAAAATGGAGCTTTGACCAACAATGGAGCTTGGGGAGGGAAGAGGTAGTCTTCTTGGGGAAGAAGACCCCCTTTATATAGCCGGGGAAAAGATCCAACCATTACCCCCCTCACTCAGCCCGCGCGGTGCGGTACTACTGCACACAGCCGCCATACTACCGCAACGGGTCATGGTACTACCGCTGGCTGGTGCGGTACTACCGCTTGCGTGGTAGTGACCAGGCGAGGCCCTGTTGCACATGGCAATGAGCGGTAGAACCGCCGGAGCGGTACTACCGCGTGCCCCTGTGGTACTACTACAAGGCAGGGCTCTACTGGCACTGGAACAAGCACAAAATTAATAAAATAGTTCCATAGCTACTTCCGCAAAGGTTAGGGTTGTGCAAAAATCCGGCATGGTACTAACGCTCACAGGGAGCGGTACTACCGCGTGGGGGTGGAAGTAAAAAAATACTTCCGCACCTACTTCCGCATGCGCCAGTGTTTGGGCTGGAGGTAGCGGTACTACCGCTCGCAAAGAGCGGTACTACTGCTTGGTGCGGTACTACCGCTCTCCTGAGCGGTACTACCGCGAACCCCTGCGGTACTACTGCTCCCTTGAGCAGTACTACTGCATGCCACAAAGACTATAACACTTGGCAGCCTTCATATTGCAGAGATGATAATAACCAGATGGTGCTCCATCAAAGCGAAGGAAAGGTGGTGCAAAGGAACAGATGTGTACGTGTTGATTCCACCCTAACCTTTCCGAAGCGGACCCCCTCTTAGTAGTACGACTTTCCTACGACTCAAATCCACCGAAAAGAAACGTAGAGAACCACCGTCTTTGACAGGCTCCGAGGGGCACCGAATAGTCTTGTGCCTAGACATGAGATATTTGAAATGCTCAACGCACACGATTAGTCCGCACATGCACTGTCATCAATCACCAAAACCACATAGGGAGAAATGTGCCCTTACAATCTTCCCCTTTTGTTGGATTGATGACAATATGAGGGATATAAAATGAATGATGACCCACAAGTATAGGGGATCTATCGTAGTCCTTTCGATAAGTAAGAGTGTCAAACCCAACGAGGAGCAGAAGGAAATGATAAGCGGTTTTCAGCAAGGTATTCTCTACAAGCAGTAAAATTATAGGTAACACATAGTTTTGTGATAGGATAATTGGTAATGAGCAACAAGCAACAAAAGTAAATAAATTGCAGCAAGGTGGCCCAATCCCTTTTGTAGCAAAGGACAAGCTTGGACAAACTCTTATATAGAGAAAAGCGCTCCCAAGGACACATGGGAATTATCGTGAAGCTAGTTTTCATCACGTTCATATGATTCGCGTTCGGTACTTTGATAATTTGATATGTGGGTGGACCGGTGCTTGGGTGTTGTCCTTACTTGGACAAGCATCCCACTTATGATTAACCTCTATTGCAAGCATCCACAACTACAACAAAAGTATTAAGGTAAACCTAACCATAGCATGAAACATATGGATCCAAATCAGCCCCTTACGAAGCAACGCATAAACTAGGGTTTAAGCTTCTGTCACTCTAGCAACCCATCATCTACTTATTACTTCCCAATGGTTTCCTCTAGGCCCAAATAATGGTGAAGTGTCATGTAGTCGACGTTCACATAACACCACTAGAGGAGAGACAACATACATCTCATCAAAATATTGAACGAATACCAAATTCACATGACTACTAATAGCAAGACTTCTCCCATGTCCTCAGGAACAAACATAACTACTCACAAAGCATATTCATGTTCATAATCAGAGGGGTATTAATATGCATATAGGATCTGAACATATGATCTTCCACCAAATAAACCAACTAGCATCAACTACCAGGAGTAATCAACACTACTAGCAACCTACAGGTACCAATCTCGGACTTTGAGACAAGAATTGGATACAAGAGATGAACTAGGTTTTGAGATGAGATGGTACTGGTGAAGATGTTGATGGAGATTGCCCTCTCCCGATGGGAGGAGCATTGGTGATGACGATGGCGATGATTTCCCCCTCCTAGAGGGAAGTGTCCCCGGCAGAACAGCTCTGCCGGAGCCCTAGATTGGTTTCGCCAAGGTTCCGCCTCGTGGCGGCGGAGTCTCATCCCGAAAGCTTGCTTGTGATTTTTCTTCGGACGGAAGACTTCATATAGCAGAAGATGGGCACCGGAGGGCCAACAGGGGGCCCACGAGGCAGGGGGCGCACCCAGGGGGGTAGGGCGCGCCCCCACCTCGTTGATAGGTGGAGGCCCCCCTGACATATTTATTCCGCTGAGTATTTTTTATTATTTCCAAAAATAACTTTCGTGGAGTTTCAGGACTTTTGGAGTTGTGCATAATAGGTCTCTAATATTTGCTCCTTTTCTAGACCAGAATTCCAGCTGCCGGCATTCTCCCTCCTTATGTAAACCTTGTAAAATAAGAGAGAATAGGCATAAGTATTGTGACATAATGTGTAATAACAGCCCATAATGCAATAAATATCAATATAAAAGCATGATGCAAAATGGACGTATCAACTCCCCCAAGCTTAGACCTCGCTTGTCCTCAAGCGGAAGGCGATAACGATAAATATGTCCACATGTTTAGAGGTAGAGGTATCGATAAAATAAAATACGGACATGAGGGCATCATGATTATTCTCATAACACCAACATATATGAATATTGTCATATGATTTCATATGCTCAAGTAATAATCTATTCACAATACAAAGTACAAATCAGAAACTTTATTGAGAACTAACAAACTATAATCTCAGTCATTGAAGCAATTGCAATTTATCATAACATCATAAAGAGTCTATGTCAGAGCTTTCCAGCAAGTCCACATACTCAACTATCATTTAGTCTTTCATAATTGCTAACACTCACACAATACTTGTGGTTACGAAGTTTTAACCGGACACAGAGAAAGATAGGGGCTTATAGTTTCGCCTCCCAACCTTTTACCTCAAGGGTAATGTGAAGAATAATAGTTCATGCTAACTTACATCCAATTAGATATATATATCAGGATCTTTCCAACATCCCGTGCTTGCCAAAGGATAAAATGTAAAAAGGAAAGGTGAAGATCACCATGACTCTTGCATAAGGTAAAAGATAATAATAAAAGATAGGCCCTTCGCAGAGGGAAGCAGAGGTTGCCATGCGCTTTCAGGGTTGGATGCACAAAATCTTAATGCGAAAGAACGTCACTTTATATTGCCTCTTGTGATATGAACCTTTATTATGCAGTCTGTCACTTTTATTTCTTCCACATCACAAGATTGTATAAAGCTTATTTCCTCCACACCAATCAATCATACATATTTAGAGAGCAATTTTTATTGCTTGCACCGATGACAACTTACTTGAAGGATCTTACTCAATCCATAGGTAGATATAGTGGACTCTCATGGCAAAACTGGGTTTAAGGGAATTCGGAAGCACAAGTAGTATCTCTACTTGGTGCAAAGAATTTTGCTAGCATGAGGGGGAAAGGCAAGCTCAACATGTTGAATGATCCATGACAATATACTTTATCTTAGATATAATAAAACATAACCCATTACATTGTCTTCCTTGTCCAACATCAACTCCTTAGCATGTCATATTTTAATGAGTGCTCCCAATCATAAAAGATGTCCAAGATAGTATATTTATATGTGAAACCTCTCTTTCTTTATTTCTTTATTACTTCCTATTAATTGCAACGATGAACAAAGCTATGTTTGCCAACCCCCAACAATTTTTAATCATCATACTCTTTCTATGTGAAGTCATTACTCTCAATAAGATCAATATGATCTCTTTGTTTCTTTTTATTCTTTTCTCTTTTCTTTCATTCACTCAAGAACATGGCAAGACAATCAAGCCCTTGACTCAACACTAATCTTTATTATATAGCTCACGGACTCGGTTACATAGAGGGATCATAAAGCAAAACTCAAGACTAAATCATACCATAAATTTTATTCTACTAGATCAAGATACTACTAAAAGGATCGAACTAAGAAAAACGGTAAAGATAGGAGATGTGATGGTGATACGGTACCGGGGCATCTCCCCCAAGCTTGGCATTTGCCAAGGGGAGTGGCCATACCCATATGATTATGTCTCCTTCTTCGGAGGTGGTGATGATGGAGTTGTTGATGATGACAGTTGTGTCTTTAGCTTCTTCATATTGTAATTGAGAAGAGCAATTTCCTCCTTTAAACATCGACCTCCGATTCCAGCTTCAAGATCTTGTCACATAAATCTCCTTTGCTTTTCTGCCGAAAACGAGAAGGAATAGATCGGTTGTTGGATAGTTTAGCCCTCTTAGGGAGACCAGATTTCTTGAACTTCACATGCATATCCCCAGGTTGAAGTAGAGGGACATCCTCCTCCTCCGAACTTGAATAATTGATCCTCATCAAATGAGCATCCTCCTCCTCATCCGTAGTTCGACCACAAGGAGATAGATCCCCATAGGTCTTTGGGTCAGCAATGAGGTGTGAGACATAGCTCTCTCCGTTGGAATCCTGAGATGACATCTTGCTCCAAATCTGCGATAGAAACATCTCGAAACAAAAACAGAGGATAATTGCGTGATACGGTGGCCAAAACCTTCGGGAGATTATATAATGAATTTTTACCAACCAAAATACGTAACGTGCAAGAAAACGGAGTCCGGAAAGCGCACGGGGTGCCCACGAGGCAGGGGGCACGCCTCTATTTTTCTAAATATTCCAAAACGGAGAAAAGCTGCCATTAGAACTGTTTTGGAGTCGGTTTACTTACCATACCACATACCTATTCCTTTTCGGAGTCTAAAACGTTCTGGAAAGTGTCTCTTATGTACTCCTCCGGGGTTACGGTTTCAATAACATTGGTTTCAACATTTATAGGATTACGTGAGATATAATGTTTGATTCTTTGACCGTTCACCACCTTCGGATTTGTGCTTTCGAAGTTGTTGATTTTTATGGCACCGGAATGATAGACCTCCTCGATAACGTAAGGACCTTCCCATTTAGAGAGAAGTTTTCCTGCAAAAAATCTTAAACGAGAGTTGTATAATAATACATAATCACCTACATTAAACTCACGCTTTTGTATTCTTTTGTCATGCCATCTTTCGAATTTTTCTTTAAACAATTTGGCATTCTCATAAGCTTGGGTTCTTCATTCATCAAGTGAGCTAATGTCAAATAACCTCTTCTCACCAGCAAGTTTGAAATCATAGTTGAGCTCTTTAATAGCCCAATAAGCCTTATGTTCTAGTTCGAGAGGTAAGTGACATGCTTTTCCATAAACCATTTTATATGGAGACATACCCATAGGATTTTTATATGCAGTTCTATAGGCCCATAATGCATCATCAAGTTTCTTGGACCAATTCTGTCTAGACCTATTAACAGTCTTTTGCAATATTAATTTGAGTTCTCTATTACTCAATTCTACTTGACCACTAGACTGAGGGTGATAAGGAGATGCAATTCTATGATTAACATCATGCTTAGCAAGCATTTTACGGAAAGCACCATGAATAAAATGTGAACCACCACCAGTCATTAAATATCTAGGGACTCCAAACCTCGGAAAAATAACTTCTTTAAGCATTTTAATAGAAGTGTTATGATCAGCACTACTAGTTCGAATAGCTTCTACCCACTTAGTAACGTAATCAACAGCGACTAAAATATTTGTGTAACAATTAGAGCCTGGAAAAGGTCCCATATAATCGAAGCCCCAAACATCAAATGGTTCAATAACAAGTGAATAATTTATAGGTATTTCTTGACGTCTACTAATATTACCAATTCTTTGACATTCATCACAAGATAAGACAAACTTACGAGCATCTTTGAAGAGAGTAGGCCAATAAAAACCGGATTGCAATACCTTATGTGCAGTTCTATCTCCAGCGTGGTGTCCTCCATAAGCATTGGAGTGACACTTGCGTAGGATATGTTCCTGTTCATGCTCAGGTACACAAAGTCTAATAACACCATCTACTCCTTCTTTATAAAGATGTGGGTCATCCCAAAAGTAATGCCTCAAATCATAGAAAAACTTTTTCTTTTGCTGGTATTTGAAACTAGGTGGTATAAATTTAGCAAAAATATAATTAGCATAATCAGCATACCAAGGAGTAGTATGAGAAGCATTTATGACATTCAGTTGTTCATCAGGAAAGCTATCATCAATAGGTAGTGGGTCATCAAGAACATTTTCTAACCTAGACAAGTTGTCTGCAACGGGGTTCTCAGCTCCCTTTCTATCAATAATATGCAAATCAAATTCTTGTAGCAAGAGAACCCATCTAATAAGTCTAGGTTTAGCATCTTTCTTGTCCATAAGATATTTAATAGAAGCATGATCAGTGTGAATAGTTACTTTAGAATCAACAATATAAGGTCTAAACTTATCACAAGCAAATACAACTGCTAGGAATTCTTTTTCAGTAGTAGCATAATTTCTCTGAGCACTGTCTAGAGTTTTACTAGCATATTGAATAACATTTAATTTCTTATCAACTCTTTGCCCTAGAACAGCACCTATAGCATAATCACTAGCATCACACATAATTTCAAAGGGTAAATTCCAATCAAGTGGCTGAACAATAGGTGCAGATATCAATGCTTTCTTAAGTATTTCAAATGCTTCTACACAATCATCATCAAAGACAAATGGTATATATTTTTGTAATAAATTAGTCAGAGGCCGAGAAATTTTTGAGAAGTCCAAGACAATACCTTCATTAACCATAAAGTGGCACTTTTCCCAATTCAATACAAGATTAGTTTCTTCACATCTCTGCAAAACTCGATCAAGGTTGCTCAAGCAATCATCAAAAGAGGATCCATAAACGGAGAAATCGTCCATGAAAACCTGACGAATCTTTTCACAAAAGTCAGAGAATATAGCCGTCATGCATATTTGGAAGGTAGCAGGTGCATTACATAAACCAAAAGGCATAAGTCTATAAGCAAAAGTACCAAAAGGGCAAGTAAAAGTGGTATTTGATTGATCATCGGCTAACACAGGTATTTGAGAGAAACCAGAATAACCATCTAGAAAGAAAAAATGTGTATGTTTGGATAATCTTTCTAGCATTTGATCGATAAAAGGCAAGGGGTAATGATCTTTTTAGTAGCCTTATTTAATTTAAGGAAATCAATTACCATCCTATAACCTGTAATAATTCTTTGCGGAATCAATTCATCTTTATCATTAGGAACAACAGTAATACCTCCCTTCTTAGGGACACAATGGACAGGACTTACCCACTGACTAGTAGCAACGAGATAAATAATACCTGCCTCAAGAAGCTTTAGTATTTCCTTTCTTACCACTTCTTTCATCTTAGGATTCAGTCATCGTTGGTGATCATGAACTGGTTTGGCATCTTTCTCCGAATTTATTTTATGTTGACATAGAGTGGGACTAATGCCCTTAAGATCATCAAGAGTATATCCAATAGCAGCGCGGTGCTTCCTTAGAGTTTTCAATAATCTCTCTTCTTCATGCTTTGAAAGGTTAGCACCAATAATAACAGGATATATCTTTTCTCATCAAGATAAGCATATTTAAGAGTATCAGGTAACGGTTTAAGCTCAAACACGGGATCACCCTTGGGTGGAGGAGGATCCCCTAGGATTTCAATAGGCAAATTGTGTTTCAGGATGGGTTCCTGTTTAAACAATACTTCATCTATTTCCCTTCTTTCTTTCATAAACATATCATTTTCATGGTCTAGCAAATATTGTTCTAAAGGATCACTAGGAGGTATGGCAATAGAAGCAAGACCAATAGTTTCATCTTTACAAGGCAATTCCTCTTCGCGGTGTCGTCTACGAAATTTATAAAAGTTGAACTCATGAGACATATCACCTAAACGAATAGTAACAACATCCTTTTCGCAGTCTATCCTAGCATTAACTGTGTTCAAGAAGGGTCTACCAAATATAATGGGACAAAAGCTATCTTGTGGGGAGCCAAGGACAAGAAAATCAGCAGGATATTTAGTTTTCCCACACAAGACTTCAACATCTCTAACAATTCCAATTGGTGATATAGTATCTCTATTAGCAAGTTTGATTGTGACATTAATATCTTCTAACTCAGCAGGTGCAATATCATGCATAATTTCTTTGTATAAGTCGTGAGGTATTGCACTAGCACTAGCACCCATATCACACAAGCCATGATAACAATGATCTCCTATTTTAACAGAAATAACAGGCATGCCTACCACAGGTCTATGTTTATCTTTGGGATAATTAGATTTATGCCCCTAGTTGTGTCCCACTCGTCTGTTTTACCCCTAATTCTCAAAAGTCACCAGTTCTGTCCGAGTCACTTTGCTCCTCTTATGCTTTTGCCCTTTGACCGTTTGACCATCAGTTTGAAAACTTCGTAACTAATTCTTACTAAATCAGAAAAATGCAAATAAGATACCAAAATGTTCAGAAAAACATACCTATATGTGAGTGTCATTTGCATTCATGAAAAAATTGTTGGAAAGTAACCATCCAAGTTTTAGCTCTTATTCTACCACCATGAATAGTAAAATCTAAAAAATTTCAAAAAATTCAAAATAAAATTTGGTGGCAAAGAATGACAAATGTTTAAAGTGCCCGCCAAGTTTCATCAGGGAATAACATTCATGGGTGCCGCGACAAAAAAAAAACAACCAGCACTCCAAAATAGATCATTTTTTGCCACGACTTCCACAAATGTCGTTCCCTGATGAAACTTGGCAAGCACTTAGAACATTTGTCGTTTTTTGCCACCATATTTTTTTTGAATTTTTTTGAATTTGGTTAGATGTTACTATTCATGGTGGTATCAAAAGAGCTAAAACTCAGATGTGCACTTTCAAACACTTTTTTCATGAATGCAAATGACACCAACATATAGGTGGTGTTTTTCTCAACATTTTGGTATCTTATTTGCATTTTTTCTGATTTAGTTGAATTAGTTATGAAGTTTTCAAATTGACGGTCAAACGGTCAAAGGGCAAACGCATAAGAGGAGCAAAGTGACTTGGACAGAACCGGTGACTTTGGGGAATTAGGGGTAAAACAGACGAGTGGGACACAACTAGGGGCATAAATCCAATTATCCCTTTATCTTTAGCACAAGGTTTGGCAATTCTAGCAGTTTCATCACAGAAGTAAATAACATGCCCATCAATATTATCAACCAAGAGATATTTAACAATAGAAATATTAGGTTCAACTTTAATTTTCTCAGGAGGTGTATAAGTTCTAATATTGCTTTTACAGACCACAGTTGAAGCTTTAGCATGATCCTTTATCCAAACAGGGAAAGGTGGTTTCTCAACATAAGAAGTAGGAACAATAGGATCATTATAAGTGATCGTCTTTTCTTCAACTTTAATAGGTGCAGCTACTTTTACTTCTATGGGAGGATGATATTTAAACCACTTCTCCTTAGGGAGATCAATATGAGCAGCAAAAGATTCACAAAAAGAAGCTACTATCTCAGAGTCAAGTCCATATTTATTGCTAAATTTACGGAAAACATCGGTATCCATAAAAGATTTAACACAATCAAACTTAGGTGTCATACCTTACTCCTTACCTTCGTCGAGGTCCCAATCTTTAGAGTTGCGTTTAATTCTTTCCAATAAATCCCATTTGAATTCAATAGTCTTCATCATAAAAGAGCCAGCACAAGAAGTATCGAGCATGGTGCGATTGTTATCAGAAAGCCGAGCATAAAAACTTTGAATAATTATTTCTCTTGGGAGCTCATGATTGGGGCATGAATATAACATTGATTTAAGCCTCCCCCAAGCTTGAGTGATGCTTTCTCCTTCGCGAGGCCAGAAATTATATATATATAATTGCGATCACGATGAACAAGATGCATAGGATAAACTTTTGATGAAATTCCAATTTCAATCGTTCGTAGTTCCATGACCCCGTATCATCACATAGCCTATACCATGTCAATGCGTCTCCCTTCAAAGTTAAAGGGAAGCCTTCTTCTTAATAACATCATCAGGCACACCTGCAAGCTTAAATAATCCACACACTTCATCCACATATATTAGGTGCTCATCAGGATGCTTTGTTCCATCTCCTGCAAAAGGATTAGCTAGCAGTTTTTCTAACATACCCAAAGGAATCTCAAAGTAGACATTTTCATTTTCAGTAGGTTCAGTAGGTTCAGGAGCAACTCTTTGCTCTACTGGTCGGGGTGAAGATACCCCGAACAAGCCCCTCAGAGGTTTACTTTCCATAGTAACAAGTGACAGTAAATTTCAGCACACTATATAAATTTTTCCTTACCAAGTTCCACCTACCAAAGGCGCTTCACTCCCCGGCAACAGTGCCAGATAAGTAAGAGTGTCGAACCCAACGAGGAGCAGAAGGAAATGATAAGCGGTTTTCAGCAAGGTATTCTCTGCAAGCACTGAAATTATAGGTAACAAATAGTTTTGTGATAGGATAATTTGTAACGAGCAACAAGCAAAAAAAGTAAATAAAGTGCAGCAAGGTGTCCCAATCCCTTTTGTAGCAAAGGACAAGCCTGGGCAAACTCTTATATAGAGAAAAGTGCTCCTGAGGACACATGTGAATTATCGTCAAGCTAGTTTTCATCACGTTCATATGATTCACGTTCGGTACTTTGATAATTTGATATGTGGGTGGACCGGTGCTTGGGTGCTGTCCTAACTTGGACAAGCATCCCACTTATGATTAACCTCTATTGCAAGCATCCGCAACTACAACAAAAGTATTAAGGTAAACCTAACCATAGCATGAAACATATGGATCCAAATCAGCGCCTTACAAAGCAACGCATAAACTAGGGTTTAAGCTTCTATCACTCTAGCAACCCATCATCTACTTATTACTTCCCAATGCCTTCCACTAGGCCCAAATAATGGTGAAGTGTCATGTAGTCGATGTTCACATAACACCACTAGAGGAGAGACAACATACATCTCATCAAAATATCGAACGAATACCAAATTCACATGACTACCAATAGCAAGACTTCTCCCATCACTACAATAAAAAGACACATCCGTGACATTTTGGGCCGAGCGAAACAAATTTTGGTCATACATATGGCACTTCTATGACGATAATTGTGACAAAATCCGGTATCATCATATATGTGGTGGGCTCCTACTTCTACGACAAAAAATCATGACAGAAAATGGGCTTTTCATCCTGGGTGGGCCGGAGACGTAGCTGCATGAAATTCTTTGGGCCGTCCATGACGGAAAAAACTGTGGTAGAAGCGAGGGGGAGGAAAATTTCGAGGAGTTCCCGGTTACGGTGGGAGGTCGTGTGCCGAGCGATGCGCGTTTCTCTCGTACACGTACACGCGTGTGTGCGAGGCGTTGGCTCTAACTGAACCCGAGCGAGGTGTTGGGCTCTAACTGAATCCGAGCGATTGCACTGCAGGCTACGCGTTACTGAACCCGAGTGATCGATTGATGGCTGTTAACTGAACCCGATCGAGCAATTCCTTCGCTACTGCTGCTAACTGAAACCGATCGATGCTGCCTCTAGGATGAACAGTAAGCGTTGCAGGGGGTTTGGATGAACAGTGAGCGGAGGCGTTGCCTCTGGATGAACAGGACCCCGTGGTGTGGTGGAGGGCTGGATGAACAGTAGACGATGGAGGGGTGCCTGTGGAGGGGTGGTTGAATAGGACCCCATGGTGTGGAGGGCTGGATGAACAGTAGACGGTGGAGGGGTGCCCGTGGAGGGGTGGTTGAAGAGGACCCCGTGGTGTGGAAGGCTGGATGAACAGTAGATGGTGGAGGGGTGGTTGAACAGTAGACGGTGGAGTAGCGCACGGTGGAGGCTGGATGAACAGGAGCCCGTGGAGGCTGGAGGAGGTCGAGGGTGGAGATGAATAGTATCTCGTGGAGTCCCATTTTGCGGTATGCCACACCCCTCCCGATGAACAGGACCACCGTTTCGACCGTAGGAGGTCCGTTTCGTCCGTCTTGCGGTACGCCACACCCCTCCCGATCAACAGGACCCCCGTTTCGACCGTAGCGCTCCAACACAAGTCCATTTCGTCCGTTTTGCAGTACGCCACACCCCTCCCGATCAACAGGACCCCCGTTTCGACCGTAGGAGGTCTGTTTCCTCCGTTTTGCGGTATGCCACACCCCTCCCGATCAACAGGACCCCCGTTTTGACCGTAGGAGGTCCGTTTCCTCCGTTCTGCAGTACGCCAGGCCTCGTTTCCATCGTCTGTTCCGTCCAAGCCCTCCCGATGAACACGACCACGCATTCCGTTTCGACCCAGCCGGCTGGCTCCCACGCGTTCCGTTGCCTCTCGATGAACACGACGCATTTCGTTGCCTCCTCATGAACACGACGCATTTTGTTGCCTCCCCATGAACATGACACATTCCGTTGCCTCCCCATGAACACGACGACGATGTTGTTTCTCCGTTCCGACCCAGCCATGTACACAAGCCCTCGCCATACGTATGCGCGAGTAGGCGTTTGAGACCCCGCTCGTATGTAAACATATGTGGCCATATTTTCTTTCTTGCACGCTGGCCGCTGTACGTACGTGTACATGCTACGTGCGCGCCTCTACTACGACACATGCGCGCCTCTACATCCACCAGTATATATGTACGTACACGTTCGCGACCAGAATGACAACGCTACGTACGCTTCGACCAGGTGGGTCCCGACTGTCAGGCACTTCCTTGCATGCGAAGATGTAGCTGGTGGGTCCCAGCAGTCAGGGGGGCGAATCATTTTTTTGCCCGGACGCACTTCCTTGCGTGCGAAGATGTAGCTGGTGGGTCCCAGCAGTCAGTGGGGCGAATCGTTTTTTTGCACGGACGCACTTCCTTGCGTGCGAAGATGTAGCTGGTGGGTCCCAGCAGTCAGGGGGAAACATTTTTTTCGCGAAATACAGTGGCCCGTCCTGTGGGTCCCAGCTGTCAGGTGGAGGAATCATTATTTTCCGCGTAATAAGGAGGCACTTCTTTGCTGCGGCTGTGGACCCAGCTGTCAGCCTCTCCACGTACAGTCCACGTCCGATGGAAGTCGTTCCTTGACCACATTGACCACGCCGCGCCGAGAGCACCAGGGCGATGGACGACGGCGAGGCCTAGGAAGGGGACGACGGGGAGCCGTGGAAGACACGACAGTGGAAGCCCGCGCGGAGAGGAGTACGAGGGTTCACTGGTTCGGCTGCGGTGTGAGGCTGCCGTCGCCGCAGGGCCTGGCCAGTGGTGGGAATAGTAGGGGGCGGTGAGGCCTCCGCGGTAGCACAGCCGGCCACGTGAGGCAGGAGCATGCGGCACGACCGGTGCTGCTTTGGGCGGCTGGAGCAAGAAGACGAGAGGTTGAAGAAGCACTACGGCCGTTGGATGGACATCGTACGGTCACTGGAGCTAGAATCGTTCATATTGACTAAAGTTGACAAAGGCCCCTGTCCCAGTCAACTTAGTAGGCCCACAAGTCAGCCTCCCACCATGGTGGGTCCCAGCTAGCAGGGGGAGTATTCATTTTATTGTGCGTATTAAGGAGGCACTTTCGGTGGGTCCGAGCTGACAGCGGGGGGAACGTTTTTTTCGCGAAATACACTGGCCCGTCCGGTGGGTCCCAGCAGTCAGGGGGAAACGCTTTTTTCATGGAATAAGGTGGCCCGTCCGGTGGGTCCCTGCTGTCAGGTGGAGGAATAATTATTTTACGCGTAATAAGGAGGCACTTCCTTGCGGCAGCCTGGACCCAACTGTCAGCCTCTCCACGTACAGTACTCTTCCGATGGAAGTCGGTCATTGACCACGTTGACCACGCCGCGCCAAGAGCACCAGGGCGATGGTCTGGACGACGGTGAGGCCTAGGAAGGGGATGACGCGGAGCCGGGGAAGACGCAGCAGTGGAAGCCCGCGCGGAGAGGAGTACGAGGGTTCACTGGTTCAGCTACGGTGTGAGGCTGCCGTCGCCGCAGAATAACATGGGGTGTGGGTGAGTAGAGGGATGGCCTGGCCAGCGGTGGGAGTAGTACGGGGCGGTGAGGCCTCCGCGGCATCACAGCCGGCCACGGGAGGCAGGAGCATGCGACACGACTGTCGCTACTTTGGGCGGCTGGAGCAAGAAGACCAGAGGTTGAAGAAGCACTATGACCGTTGGATGTACATCGTACGATCACTGCAGCTAGAATCGTTTATATTGACTAAGTTGACAAAGCCCTTGGTACGCGTCAACTTAGTAGGCCCACAGCTCGGATTTGGCAGAGAACATATAGCCCATTTGCGATTTATAAGAATGTACAACCCATTTTTTAATTCTAATGGAATTTACTGCAGCCCATTTACAGTTTATTAAAAGTACAGCCCAACTTCTAGCCAGGACAATGATTAATAATTTCAAACAACCGCTCAAAACAAAATTCAAAACAAAATTCCTACATTTTGATGGGATCCGAAATATTTTTATCCGAAATTTCTAGTGAGGTTAAATGTAATTTCAAAATAAAGTTGTATTACATTAAAATCCAACGAAATATTGCGCGCGCAACAAGTAATGAAATTAAAATTTTCAAATTCCAAAAATAATATATTTTTCAAACTAATTACGTGTTTGGTGCATAGTAACTGTGCAGTTATTATAATTACATCCCATTTATTATTTCTTAAAGTCAATTTTCTTGTTAAGCCTAATGCATACCTCCTAGGAAAGTTTGCAGCCCAGCGGGGCGGAATATAACAAGTTGACTCGGATATTGGGTACAACTGTCGACCCGGTTGCGTTGCTGATGTTGAAAAAAAAGGCCTGTGTAGTACAGTACAACCTAACATGGTTACTCAGCCCACATTCAGTGACGCCGGAAAGGCCCAAACAAGGCTTCTATACAACTTTTTGAAGTCGCTGAGCTCAATTAATAATTTAAGAAAAAATTTAGATTAAAGTGGAACCTAATTAAAAGCTATCACGAGCAAATAAATAATTCAACGGGTCCCACTTGTGCGTGTGCGTGTGTGTGTATGAGAGAGAGAGATAGAGAGAGAGACCCATCGGTCGATGCTCGTAAATACATCTTTCATCCATATGCATTGCTGATGCTCAGTAAAAACATATATAGTTGACACAATCATATAGAACATCATAGCACACTGAACTTGCACACAAAAATTTCACGCAGGCGACACAATCAGGATGGAAGCAGTGGATCGCTACGGGAAGGACACAATCAGGATGGAAGCAGTTTAGTCTACCTAGCCGTCTAATCAACTCCCTGCACGCCACTTCTCCCATCTACTTCTCCATCGGGAACTGATTCTCCTCGGCTTCTTCACCTCCCCTTCGTCTTCATTTGCATCCAAACCCCACTGCATTCACATTGTTTTAACCTCTTTAAATAATCATCTACTACTTCAGTTAGACTAGCCATCTAATCCTAATTCTCCAAACCATAGCCCTTCGTTCCAGTGGTTCCAAATGGCGAAAGAGATCGAGATGCAGGTTTTTAGCGTCCAACATGTCCTCGTCGAAGGTTCGATGTGCATAGTTGCCACCGTCACCGTCCACCCAAGGGTTGTTCGGCAGTGGATCAACAATGTATCCAACTCCCTTGAAAAGGTAGAGACGAGGGTCATCGGTCTCGACGCAGAGTACACGGAGCGTGCCCCTGGGAAGATCCAGCACGCCGCCGTCCTTCGGCTGTGCCTCGAAGATGATGTTTTGGTGTACCACATCATACACTCGCGCTCCATACCAGGTGAGCTTAACGATTTCTTGTCTCGGGAGGCCGTATACTTCTGTGGGGCAGCCATCGAAGGGGACAAACAGAAGCTGGAGCCGTACAACCTTGATTTGAAAAGCATCGCTGACCTACAAACCAGAATCAAAATTCCTGTAGAAGATTGTGATAAACAAACACCATCCCTATTCGACGTAGCAAATTTTGTGCTCGGTACAAATCTTCAGAAGGGTGACGAGACGGTGGCATTAAGGTCGTCTGGATGGGAGAATTATCCCTTGATGTACGAGCGGATAAAATATGCTGCCCTCGATGCCCGTGTGAGTTTCGAGATAGCTGCAAGGTCCAAAGAGCTTGTTGCGAAGCCGTCTCCCATAGAGAATGAGAAGAAGAAGAAGAAGAAGAAGAAGAAGAAGAAGAAGAAGAAGAAGAAGAAGAAGAAGAAGAAGAAGAAAGAAGAAGAAGAAGAAGAAGAAGAAGAAGAAGAAGAAGAAGAAGAAGAAGAAGAAAGAAGAAGAAGAAGAAGAAGAAGAAGAAGAAGAAGAAGAAGAAGAAGAAGAAGAAGAAGAAGAAGAAGAAGAAGAAGAAGAAGAAGAAGAAGAAGAAGAAGAAGAAGAAGAAGAAGAAGAAGAAGAAGAAGAAGAAGAAGAAGAAGAAGAAGAAGAAGAAGAAGAAGAAGAAGAAGAAAGAAGAAGAAGAAGAAGAAGAAGAAGAAGAAGAAGAAGAAGAAGAAGAAGAAGAAGAAGAAGAAGAAGAAGAAGAAGAAGAAGAAGAAGAAGAAGAAGAAGAAGAAGAAGAAGAAGAAGAAGAAGAAGAAGAAGGAAGAAGAAGAAGAAGAAGAAGAAGAAGAAGAAGAAGAAGAAGAAGAAGAAGAAGAAGAAGAAGAAGAAGAAGAAGAAGAAAGAAGAAGAAGAGAAGAAGAAGAAGAAGAAGAAGAAGGAAGAAGAAGAAGAAGAAGAAGAAGAAGAAGAAGAAGAAGAAGAAGAAGAAGAAGAAGAAGAAGAAGAAGAAGAAGAAGAAGAAGAAGAAGAAGAAGAAGAAGAAGAAGAAGAAGAAGAAGAAGAAGAAGAAGAAGAAGAAGAAGAAGAAGAAGAAGAAGAAGAAGAAGAAGAAGAAGAAGAAGAAGAAGAAGAAGAAGAAGAAGAAGAAGAAGAAGAAGAAGAAGAAGAAGAAGAAGAAGAAGAAGAAGAAGAAGAAGAAGAAGAAGAAGAGAAGAAGAAGAAGAAGAAGAAGAAGAAGAAGAAGAGAAGAAGAAGAAGAAGAAGGAAGAAGAGAAGAAGAAGAAGAAGAAGAAGAAGAAGAAGAAGAAGAAGAAGAAGAAGAAGAAGAAGAAGAAGAAGAAGAAGAAAGAAGAAGAAGAAGAAGAAGAAGAAGAAGAAGAAGAAGAAGAAGAAGAAGAAGAAGAAGAAGAAGAAGAAGAAGAAGAAGAAGAAGAGAAGAAGAAGAAGAAGAAGAAGAAGAAGAGAAGAAGAAGAAGAAGAAGAAGAAGAAGAAGAAGAAGAAGAAGAAGAAGAAGAAGAAAAGAAGAAGAAAGAAGAAGAAGAAGAAGAAGAAGAAGAAGAAGAAGAAGAAGAAGAAGAAAGAAGAAGAAGGAAGAAGAAGAAGAAGAAGAAGAAGAAGAAGAAGAAGAAGAAGAAGAAGAAGAAGAAGAAGAAGAAGAAGAAGAAGAAGAAGAAAAGGCTGCACCAGCAGGAGGGCATTATGGATGGATGAACTATTTCCTCTCTTGTAAAAAAATTATTCCCTCTCGGTGTATATTGATATAGATGGACTATTTCAATGGTATGCATGTCTTTGGAACGGAGTAGTAGCATGGGTCCGCTTGACTATAAGGAACTATTTATCCGCATATATAGCTTTCTCTGCTACTCCTTCCAGTGATCGGTATGCAATGCATGTGTCCGTAGACATGACAGCTTGTCCATGGAAGTTCAACTACGACGACCATCACGTTTCATCTCGTGATTCCCACGACGCCTCTCCAACCAACGACACCATGCCCCCTGACGTGCGCCTCACCCCTCTCGGCCGCACCGCCCCTCTGCCTTTGTGTGCATGACATGTGGGCCACCTAATATGCGGCGACCATCAAGTTTCTACCACAGCCACCTGCGATTCCCATGACGCCGCTCGAACCCACGAAACCACACGTCCCCCGACCTGCGGCTCACCCCACTTGGCCCCACTGCCCCTCTGCCTACAGGAGCATTACATGTGGACCAGTCACCTATCGGGTCCACATGTTATTGACTCAAAGGTAGGTGTAGTAAGGCGCTGAAGCTCTGTCCCGACGACCCTGAGAGGGAAATGTAACTCCTGCGCCAGGTCTTGTGGTGCTCCCGCAGCACAAACTCGTGCCAAACTCAAGATTTGTTTCTTTACTATACATGCACGCAACGATTTAATGGACATTGTAATCTCAACATGTGATGGGGAGCTCTAAATTTGAATTTCAAACTTATAAAACGAAAAGATTCAAAACAAATAAACTGGGAGAGAGGTAGTATATCGTAGGATGTGTCCCATACAAAATAAGTCCCCTGGTTTGTCACCGTGAAGATGCAATTAGAAAGGAGTGCAACGTCTTCCTACTCGTACAACAACAAATCGGTCGCAGATAGCATGGTCCGCCTTTGACCGCCATGTGCAAGGTTCGTGCTATCTTATTCAATCTCGACGTGGTTCCATCGTACCAATTCATGCGGTGGCCCGTTGTATGGCTGATACCACTCGCACCGAGCCTAACCTGCGAAACAGTGGGCAGGGGGAGAATTAGGAAATGGACACGGAAGTAGTCTTTAGAATGCATTTACTACGTGATCAAACTCATCTTACCTGCTCATCGGAGGAAATCTGAGTGCCCCTCAATGTCGACATCTCAAGGGGCGTCAACTTGCAATTATGGCCATGCCGCGCTGGAGAGACCCCCAAGGAAACATCCTCGTGCGTTCCACGGAACATCAAGATGCATTTGTATGAGTAGTTTATCTTGTGAGAGAAAAGGATGAACGAGGGAAGGCCTCTAGAGATAGAGATGGACACTACTACTACCAATGTCCTGGCCCGTGCGTTGCAATGGATCCAAAGTAGTAGAATAATACTTGTTCACGTGCTTGAAATATAAACACTCTAGTTTTGATATACATGTGTCAGCAGACATGATAGCTTGTCCATGGAAGTTGAACCACGGCGACCATCACGTTTCTTGTTTCTAGCACTACCACACCCACACGCGATTCCCACAACGCCGCTCCAACCCACGGCACGACGTCCCCCGACGTGGACATGGATCCTCTGACGTGGCTATCACTGCCTTGCCCTGCCTTTCCTTCGCTGACAGGTGGGGCCCATGCTTATGAGTCCCACATGTCAGTGACAGAATGGTAGGATTGTTCGCGTCAGGGGATCCTCATCCCCCCGACGTGCCCCTCATCCCTCTCGGCCCCACCGCTCCTCTGCCTTCGTGTGCATGACATGTGGGCCAGCTGAACTGCGGTGACCGTCAACTTTCTACCACAGACACACCCGATTGGACACGGTTTTCCTGCCCCGCTGCTGTGCTCCGATCCGTACACCCGCACCATCGAATTTTCATCCAGCGACTGTGACACATTTCGTCCCGGGCATCAATCCTCAGCTGGAGTACTTATGTACTATAGGTAGTACCCGCTGGTGTGGCCATTTATGCCTCGTAACGCCCCGACGCCTAGCTGTGGCACCCTCGCCACGGCCACGCCACAATCGGCCGGTTCATCTCGAATGAGTGAGTCGCGAACCATGCCACCACCATGAGAATGACATGTGGGCCAGCCGCATTTAAGGTCCGCATGTCATTGACTCATAGGCCGGGCACTAAGCCCCTGAAGTTCGGTCCCGTGGGCCCCGAGAGGGAAATGTAACTCCTGCGGCAGGCCTTGTGGTGCTCCCGCAGTACGAGCTCGTGCCAAAACTGGAATTTGTTTCTTACTACTACCAACTAGTACTAGTAAGGTACACGTGCATTGCACGCATGAGATTCTGGTGGTTTGTGCATTATGCTTCTACATGTGGAGCTTTCTGATACGTAATTGCCCTACTCATGGTTTGAATTTGTGGATGATTATACAAAAAAATTATGCCGGATTGAATTTTGCTTATAGAAATCTTTTAGATTCGGCCGCGGGAGGCACTTTTATGGAAATCACTTTATGAGAAGCTACTAAACTCCTAGATAATATTATGGTTAATTATTCTCAATGGCACACTGAAAGATCCACTAATAAAAAAGTGCATGCGATAAAAAAAATTAATGTTTTGAGTGGAAAGATGGATGAACTTATGAAATTATTTGCTACTAAGAGTGTTTCTTCTGATCCTAATGATATGCCTTTGTCTACTTTGATTGAGAATAATAATGAATCTATGGATGTGAATTTTGTTGGCAGGAATAATTTTGGTAACAACGCGTATAGAGAAAACTTTAATCCTAGGCCTTATCCTAGTAATTCCTCTAATAATTATGGAAATTCCTACAACAACTCCTATGGAAATTTTAATAAGATGTCCTCTGAATTTGAGACTAGTGTTAAAGAGTTTATGAATTTGCAAAAGAATTTTACTGCTTTGCTTGAAGAGAAATTACTTAAAGTTGATGAATTGGCTAGGAACGTTGATATAATTTCTCTTGATGTTGATTATTTAAAGCTTAGATCTATTCCTCCTAAGCATGATATCAGTGAGTCTCTCAAAGCCATTAGAATTTCCATTGATGAGTGCAAAGAAAGAACCGCTAGGATGCGTGCTACGAAAGATGCCTTTATTAAAGCGTGTTCTTCTAGTTCCTATGAGAATAAAGATGAAGATCTAAAAGTTATTGATGTGTGCCCTATTAAATCTTTGTTTTGCAATATGAATATTGATAATGATGGGACTGAATATGATCCAACTTTACCTAGAAGGCGTTCCAAAAATTCAGAGTTTTTAGATTTTGATGCTAAAATTGATAAAGGTGGGATTGAAGAAAGCAAAACCCTAGATGTTGCTAAACCCACTATTTTGGATTTCAAGGAATTTAATTATGAAAGTTGGTCTTTAATTGATTGTATTTCCTTGTTGCAATCCGTGCTAAATTCTCCTCACGCTTATAGTCAAAATAAAGTGTTTACTAAACATATCGTTGATGCCTTGATGCAATCTTATGAAGAAAAACTTGAGTTGTAAGTTTCTATCCCTAGAAAAGTTTATGATGAGTGGGAACCAACTATTAAAATTAAGATTAAGGATCATTAATTTTATGCTTTATGTGATTTGGGTGCCAGTGTTTCCGCTATTCCCAAAACTTTGTGCGATTTGCTAGATTTCCGTGATTTTGATGATTGCCCTCTAAACTTGCACCTTGCGGATTACACTACTAAGAAACCTATGGGAAGAATTAATGATGTTCTTATTGTTGCAAATAGGAATTATGTGCCCGTAGATTTATCGTTCTTGATATAGATTGAAATCCTTCATGTCCTATTATTCTTGGTAGACCTTTCCTTAGAACTATTGGTGCAATTATTGATATGAAGGAAGGGAATATTAGATTCCAATTTCCATTAAAGAAAGGCATGGAACACTTCCCTAGGAAGAAAATAAAATTACCATATGAATCTATCATGAGAGCCACTTATGGATTGCCTACCAAAGATGGCAATACCTAGACCTATCCTTGCTTTTACGCCTAGCTAAGGGCGTTAAACGATAGCGCTTGTTGGGAGGAAACCCAATTTTATTTTTAGTTTTTTTGCTTTTGATTCTGTTTGGGAATAAATCCTTGATCCAGCCTCCGGTTAGATGTGTTTTTATGTTTTAATTAGTGTTTGTGCCAAGTTAAACCTATAGGATCTACTTGGATGATAGTTATTTGATCTTGCTGTTATTTCTAGAAACTTTCCATTCACGAAAACAATTGTTAAATATCACCAGAACATGATAAAATAGTGATTCCAACTGATGATGATCAATAAACAAATTTCCTAGGTCCTCCTATTTTGGTTATTTTTTGGAGTCCAGAAGTTTGCGTTAGTTACAGATTACTACAGACTGTTCTGTTTTTGACAGATTCTGTTTTTCGTGTGTTGTTTGCTTATTTTGATGAATCTATGGCTAGTAAAATAGTTTATAAACCATAGGGAAGTTGGAATACAGTAGGTTTAACACCAATATAAATAAATAATAAGTTCATTACAGTACCTTGAAGTGGTCTTTTGTCTTCTTTCGCTAACGGAGCTCACGAGATTTCTGTTGAGTTTTGTGTTGTGAAGTTTTCAAGTTTTAGGTGAAAGATTTTTGCTGGATTATGCAACAAGGAGTGGCAAGAGCCTAAGCTTGGGGATGCCCATGTCACCCCCAAGATAATCTAAGGACACCAAAAATCCAAAGCTTGGGGATGCCCCGGAAGGCATCCCCTCTTTCGTCTACTTCCATCGGTAACTTTACTTGGAGCTATATTTTTATTCACCACATGATATGTGTTTTGCATGGAGCGTCTTGTATGGTTTGAGTCTTTGTTTTTTAGTTTACCACAATCATCCTTGCTGTACACACCTTTTGAGAAAGCCATACATGATTTGGAAATTATTAGAATACTCTTTGTGCTTCACTTATATCCTTTGAGTTATATAGTTTTGCTCTAGTACTTCACTTATATCTTTTAGAGCACGGTGGTGGATTGGTTTTATAGAAACTATTGATCTCTCTTGCTTCACTTAGATTATTTTGAGAGTCTTAAATAGCATGGTAATTTTCTTAAGTAATCCTAATATGCTAGGTATCAAAAATAGTAAAAACTTTCTTATGAGTGTGTTGAATGCTAAGAGAAGTTTGATGCTTCATGATTGTTTTGAGATATGGAGGTAATAATATTAAAGTTGTGCTAGTTGAGTAGTTGTGAATTTCAGAAATGCTTGTGTTGAAGTTTGCAAGTCCCGTAGCATGCACGTATGGTAAACGTTATGTAACAAATTTGAAACATGAGGTGTTCTTTGATTGTCCTCCTTATGAGTGGCGGTCGGGGACGAGCGATGGTCTTTTCGTACCAATCTATCCCCCTAGGAGCATGCGCATAGTGCTTGGGTTTTTATGACTTGTATATTTTTGCAATAAGTATGTGAGTTCTTTATGACTAATGTTGAGTCCATGGATTATACGCACTCTCACCCTTCCATCATTGCTAGACTCTTCGGTACCGTGCATTGCCCTTTCTCACATTGAGAGTTGGTGCAAACTTCGCCGGTGCATCCAAACCCCGTGATATGATACGCTCTTTCACACATAAACCTCCTTATATCTTCCTCAAAATAGCTACCATACCTACCTATTATGGCATTTCCATAGCCATTCCGAGATATATTGCCATACAACTTTCCACCATTCCGTTTATCATGACACATCCATCATTGTCACATTGCTTAGCATGATCATGTAGTTGACATAGTATTTGTGGCAAAGCCACCATTCATAATTCTTTCATACATGTCACTCTTGGTTCATTGCATATCCCGGTACACCGCCGGAGGCATTCATATAGAGTCATACTTTGTTCTAGTATCGAGTTGTAATCATTGAGTTGTAAATAAATAGAAGTGTGATGATCATCATTTTCTAGAGCATTGTCCCAAGTGAGGAATAAAAAAAAGAGAAAGGCCATAAAAAAAGGAAGTCCCAAAAAATGGGAGAAAAAGAGAGAATGGACAATGCTACTATCCTTTGCCACACTTGTGCTTCAAAGTAGCACCGTAATCTTCATGATAGAGAGTCTCTTGTTTTGTCACTTTCATATACTAGTGGGAATTTTTCATTATAGAACTTGGCTTGTATATTCCAACAATGGGCCTCCTCAACTGCCCTAGGTCTTCGTGAGCAAGCAAGTTGGATGCACACCCACTTAGTTTCTTTTGTTGAGCTTTCATACATTTATAGCTCTAGTGCATCCGTTGCATGGCAATCCCTACTCCTTGCATTAACATCAATCGATGGGCATCTCCATAGCCCATTGATTAGCCTCGTTGATGTGAGATCTTCTCCTTTTTTGTCTTCTCCACATAACCCCCATCATCATATTCTATTGCACCCATAGTGCTATGTCCATGGCTCGCGCTCATATATTGCGTGAAAGTTTATAGGTTTGAGATTACTAAAGTATGAAACAATTGCTTGGCTTGTCATCAGGGTTGTGCATGATGAGAGCATTCTTGTGTGACAAAAATGGAGCATGACTAAACTATATGATTTTGTAGGGATGAACTTTCTTTGGCCATGTTATTTTGAGAGGACATAATTGCTTAGTTAGTATGCTTGAAGTATTATTATTTTTATGCCAATATGAACTTTTGTCTTGAATCTTTCGGATCTGAATATTCATACCACAATTAAGAAGAATTACATTAAAATTATGCCAAGTAGCACTCCGCATCAAAAATTCTGTTTTTATCATTTACCTACTCGAGGACGAGCAGGAATTAAGCTTGGGGATGCCTGATACATCTCCAACGTATCTATAATTTTTTATTGCTCCATGCTATATTATCTACTGTTTTGGACAATACTGGGCTTTATTTTCCTCTTTTATATTATTTTTGGGACTAACCTATTAACCGGAGGCCCAGCCCAGAATTGCTGTTTTTTGCCTATTTCAGAGTTTCGCAGAAAAGGAATATTAAACGGAGTCCAAACGGAATGAAACCTTCGGGAACGTGATTTTCTCACAGAACATGATCCAGGAGACTAGGACCCTAAGTCAAGGAAGCTTCGAGGACGCCACGAGGTAGGGGGTGCGCCCACCCCCCCCAAGGGCGCGCCCTCCACCCTCGTGGGCCCCACATTGCTCCACCGATGTACTTTTTCCTCCTATATATACCTACGTACCCCCAAACGATCAAAACAGGAGCCAAAAACCTAATTCCACTGCCGCAACCTTCTGTACCCACGAGATCCCATCTCGGGGCCTGTTCCGGAGCTCCGCCGGAGGGGGCATCAACCATGGAGGGCTTCTACATCAACACCATAGCCCCTCCGATGAAGTGTGAGTAGTTTACCTCAGACCTTCTGGTCCATAGTTAGTAGGTAGATGGCTTCTTCTCTCTTTTTGGATCTCAATACAATGCTCTCCCCCTCTCTCGTGGAGATCTATTCAATGTAATCTTCTTTTTGCGGTGTGTTTGTTGAGACCGATGAATTGTGGGTTTATGATCAAGATTATCTATGAACAATATTTGAATCTTCTCTGAATTCTTTTATGTATGATTGGTTATCTTTGCAAGTCTCTTCGAATTATCAGTTTTGTTTGGCCTACTAGATTGGTTTTTCTTGCAATGGGAGAAGTGCTTAGCTTTGGGTTCAATCGTGCGGTGTCCTTTCCTAGTGACAGTAGGGGCAGCAAGGCACGTATTGTATTGTTGCCATTGAGGATAACAAGATGGGTTTTTTATCATATTGCATGAATTTATCCCTCTACATCATGTCATCTTGCTTAAGGCGTTACTCTGTTTTCTTGAACTTAATACTCTAGATGCATGCTAGATAGCGGTCGATGAGTGGAGTAATAGTAGTAGATGCAGGCAGGAGTCGGTCTACTTGTCTCGGACATGATGCCTATATACATGATCATACCTAGGTATTCTCATAACTATGCTCAATTTTGTCAATTGCTCAACAGTAATTCGTTCACCCAGCGTAAAATATTTATGCTCTTGAGAGAAGCCACTAGTGAAACCTATGGCCCCCGGGTCTATCTTCATCATATTAATCTTCCAACACTTTGTTATTACCTTTGCTTTTTTACTTTGCTTTTTATTTTATTTTGCATCTTTATCACAAAAATACCAAAAATATTATCTATCATCTCTAGCAGATCTCACTCTCGTAAGTGACCGTGAAGGGATTGACAACCCCTTATCGCGTTGCTTGCGAGGCGTTATTTGTTTTGTGTAGGTACGAGGGACTCGCGCGTAGCCTCCTACTGGATTGATACCTTGGTTCTCAAAAACTCAGGGAAATACTTACGCTACTTTGCTGCATCATCCTTTCCTCTTCAAGGAAATCCAACACAGTGATCAAGAGGTAGCACCGGTTACGGTGGGTGGTCGGGGCCGAGCGATGCACATTTCTCTCGTACACGCACGAGCGTGGGTGCAAGGCGTTGGGCTCTAACTGAACGCGAGCGAGGCGTTGGGCTCTAACTGAACCCGAGAGATTGCACTGCAGGCTACGCGTTACTGAACTCGAGCAATCGATCGATGGCTGTTAACTGAACCCGATCGAGCGATTCCTTCGCTAGTGCTGCTAACTGAAGCTGATCGATGCTACCTCTGGATGAACAGTGAGTGTTGCCGGGGGTTTTGGATGAACAGTTTCAGGTGGGGGTGGATGAACAGGACCCCATGGTGTTGCCTATGGATGAACAGGACCCCGATCGATCGAGCTGGTTGGGGCTGGATGAACAGGACCCCGTGGAGGGCTGGATGAACAGGACCACCCCGTGGAGGGCCGGATGAACAGCAGCTCATGGAGGGGTGGTTGAACAGGAGCCCGTGGAGAGGGTTGGTTGAACAGTAGCCAGTGGAGTACGCGCAGTGGAGGCAGGATGAACAGGAGCCCGTGGATGAACAGTCGCGGGTGGAGGCTGGAGGAGGTCGACGGTGGATGAACAGTAGCCCGTGGAGGCTGAAGGGGGTTGACGGTGGAGATGAACAGTATCCCATGGAGTCCCACTTTGCGGTACGCCACACCCCTCCCGATGAACAGGACCCCCATTTCGACCGTAGCGCTCCAACACAAGTCCGTTTCCTCCGTTTTGCGGTACGCCACACCCCTCCTAATCAACAGGACCCCTGTTTCGACCGTAGGAGGTCCGTTTCCTCCGTTTTGCGGAACGCCAGACCCCTCCCGATGAACAGGATCCTGTTTTAAACATGGCCGGTTGAACACAAGGCCGTATCCTCCGTTCTGCGGTACGCCAGGCCTCGTTTCCATCAGTTGTTCCGTCCAAGCCCTCCCGATGAACACGACGACACATTTCGTTCCGATCTAGTCGGTTGGCTCCCCATGAACACGACGACGACGCAGTTTCTCCGTTCTGACCCAGCCATGTACACGAGCCCTGTCCGTACATATGCGCGAGTAGGCGTTCGAGACCCTGCCCGTATGTACGTATTGAAAGTGCGTTATATCGACTAGAGGGGGGGTGAATAGGCGATTTTTATGAAATTCTTCACTGAGGAATTTGCTCGTGAGGAAATTCCTTAGCGAAGAACTACTAGCAGCGGAATAAGTACTCAGATGAAAGCATAACAGAATTCAAGCATAGTCATCATGATGAAATGAAGACAAACACAGAGTACATAAAGCGTAAACACAGGAAAACACTAGATGAAGACAAAACAGACTGAAGAAATTGAACTGAGGAAATTGAGAAAGTCTTCAGTCAAAGTCTTCAAACACAGATATGAATAAACACACAACACAGTAATGAGGAAATGAAAGTGTTGAGGAAATAGAACCAGTAAGCTTGGTGAAGACAATGATTTGGTAGACCAGTTCCAACTGCTGTCTCAGTTGTACATCTGGTTGGAGCGGCTGAGTATTTAAACTCGAGGACACACAGTCCCAGACACCCAGTCCTGAGCACGCAGCTCGGGACAACAAGTCCTCACCGTATTCTCCTTGAGCTAAGGACACACAGTCCTCGCCCAATCACTCGTGGTAAGTCTTCAGGTGACTTCCAAACCTTCACAGACTTGGTCACTAGATGATCCACAATTCCTCTTGGATGCTCTAGACCTTGACGCCTAACCGTCTGGAAGAAGCACAGTCTTCAAAGGTAACAAGTATCGGATCCACGCAGGATCAATCTCTTCAGTGATGCTCAATCACTTTGGGTTTGTAGGTGTTTTGGGTTTGGGTTTGGATTTTCCTCACTTGATGATTTTCGCTCAAAGTCCTCGAAGGATGGGTTGCTCTCAAATGACAAGTGTCAAGTTCTCGCGGAGCAGCCAACCAGCTAGTGGTTGTAGGGGGCGGCTATTTATAGCCTAGGGAGCAGCCCGACATGATAAGTCATAAATGCCCTTCAATGATATGACCGTTGGATGGATAAGATATTTTGGGACAGCTGGCGCGCAGCACATCAACGGTCGGAAATTTGAGGTACGAATTCCTCAGGGCTATCATGTTCCTCACTGTGTAGGCAATTTGCACTGGCGAATTCCTAACTCCTCAGTCAGAGCAAAGTCCTCAGCGACCAGAAGAACTGCGTCTCTGTCACTGAAGAAATTTGACTGATCTGTATGAGATTTCCAATGGCTTCACTCGAAGGGATTGGTAGGTGTAGGATTTGAGTTGAGCATCACATGGAAATTTTCTCCTTAGTATTTCCTCGACCCCCTTTAACAGTACGGTGTTTCCTATGACTCAAGAAAGAGAAAATGAAACTACAAAAACAAAAGTCTTCACGCTTCATGTTCCTCGAATGAATACCAAGTCTTCAAGGTCACACCAATTTCTTCACTTTCAAAGTCTTCAGAAAGTCTTCAAAATATCAAAGTCTTCAGTCAAAGAACTTCATTTTTAGGGGTCGACTTTCTATGTAAATATCAAACTCCTCATAGACTTATAGACCTGTGTACACTCATAAACGCATTAGATACTTAACCTATAAGTCTTGAATACACCAAAATCACTAAGGGGCACTAGATGCACTTACAATCTCCCCCTTTTTGGTGATTGATGACAACATAGGTTAAGTTTTCAACGGGGATAAATATATGAAGTGTAAATACTGATATTGAGGAATTTGATTGCAAGATATAGAAGAACTCCCCCTGAAGATGTGCATAGTGAGGAATTTGCTATTGAAGCAATGCACACTTGAAGAGTTGAATCAAGGAGATCTCCCCCTATATCTTGTAATTCATACACGCATTTGATATATAATATGAAGAATTTGAAATGCATGATGAAATATGGTGCCTGATGTAATTCAACATGCGTGCAATAATATTAATGAGGAATAAGCATGCAGAATAGCGCATCAAAGTATCAAAGCATAGTGCAACAAAAGTATCAGCGCACCATCAGACTTAAGATTACAACTCGATCCAATAAAAGTTTCGGAAGAACGAGAGTTGTAACTAAAAAAACGAATATGCCCTTATTATAGACCCGCTTGAAGACTAACTCAGATTTCTCCCCCTTTGTCATCAAATGACCAAAAGGATCGAAAACTGAGGACTAACGCCCCTGAAGATTTTCAAGTTGATGAAGGAGCGCCAGCATTGTTGGGGTCGGTCGTTGAAGTAGGGCCTGCTGCAGTGTCGTCCAAATCTTCATTTTCATCAGTCGCACGCGATGAAGAATATGAACTGGCCACCAAAGAAGGAACCTTGACCTTCTTGTATTTCTTCGGAGGAGGTGCAAACCAGTCAAAATCTTCTTTGAGACCCATTTTCTCCATGTCTTCAGCACTGTACACTTGAGATAGAACAGCCTAGGTGTGGTTGAGGGTTTCATGAAGGTAGTAGTGGTTTTTCTTCACTGCATTGTGTGTGGAAGTCATGTTGTGAAGAATTGAACCAAACTGACGCTTGACCCATTTGTGATTGCGATCAACCTTTTGATGAAGACTGAGGAGTAACTCACGGTCAGTCATCACCCTGGGTGCTGTGGCTTGAGGATTTGGCTTGGCAGTGTTGGCAGCAGAGTCATGTGTGGCAGAGTCATCATTGGTGGAATAAGAAGCAGCCTTGCGAAATTGACCATCCAATGGACGAATGCCTTCATCTATCACAGCAGTGGCCTTGCCCTTTTCTTCAGCTGAGGAAAATGTCCGTTTGAGGACTTCAATGGGAGGCAAGTAGCTGCAGTGGTTGAGCGTTTCAGCTTTGTAGTTGAGTGAAGACCTTGTCCTGATGAATTTCATTATCCAAGGTGCATAAGGCTTCAGCTCAAATGGTGACATAGCAATGTTGGTCAGAGTACTCATGAAGAAATCATGGAAGTTGACGGGAACGCCATGAATGATGTTGAAAAACAGATTCTTCATGATGCCAACGACTTCTTCATCAGTCGAGTCGTGGCCTTTGATGGGACTCATTGTCTTCGTCAGAATGCGATAGACAGTCCTTGGCACATACAGCAATTCCTTGACGAGGAATTTGGTTCGAGGAGCTTGCCCTGGCTTCAAAGGCTTCATTAGCACTTGCATATAGTGATTTGAAAGCTCAGGTTCGTTGTACACACAGCGAGCATCTTCAGTGGGTGGACTCAGAGGAAGGACCCAAAGCAATTCAGATGCTGGGGCCTTATAATGTGTGTTCTCAGTCATCCAGTCCAAAACCCATGAATTGATATCTTCAGAGTTGCCGGTGATGTGCAACGTTGCATAGAATTGAAGAATAAGTTCTTCATTCCAATCGCATATATCTGTGCAGAAATTGAGCAACCCAGCGTCGTGAAGAACACTGAGCACTGGTGTGAAGCACGGCAAAGACTCCATATCCACGTGAGGAATATGAGCATGGTCGAAGACTTTGTCTTTGTTGTAAAGTACTGAGGAATAGAAATTGGCTTGGCTGGCAGTCCAGAAACGCCTCTTCCTTATGCGAGCAGAGTCATATGGGTTGTATTCAGTGAAGAACACGTGCTCGCCATAGAAGTCTTCAGCCTTGAATTTCTGTTTTCGTCAGAACGGATTCTTTGGCCTTGGCAGAGGAGTGTCAGTGAGTTGCATCACGACCTCAGGAATCACAATCTCAGGTTCTTCAGGCTGATGAATTTCAGGATGTTCCTCAGGTGCAGTCACCTTGTCAGTTTCAGCAGCAGTTTCTTCAGCACTAGTGGCTGGAATTTCTTCATTCACTGATCCAGTGGGATGAGTTTCTTCAGAGCCCATTTGAACAGTTTGAGAAGGGGAGTGAGGAATTTGCTGCAGTGGGGTGAAGAGTGGGGAATTGGGGTGCTGACTTTCCCAAAAGTCATCATTCATCAAAGGAGTTGTGCTGCCAATATCCACATCTTCATCATCAATTTCTTCAACACCAGCCTCTTCAGCATCAAACTGAGGCATTGGTGATGAAACCATTGGGGTTGAAGGGATTGCATCCGCTTCAATTTCTTCATCAATCTGCTCTAACGAAGCAGCAGATTGAGTTTCTTCATCTGATCCACTTGGGATCTCATAATCTTCACCAAAAGGAACGAGGTCCTTTGATGGCACGGAGGAGATAGGAATGGCATCAATGGGATTTGCAAACGAGCTTGTCATCGGCTTCATCTTCTTGGGAGCTGAAGATTCTGAAGCATTGTATGCCTTCCTTTTCTTCATAGCAGCTCGCTCTGCAGCCTTGGTTTTCTTCACATCTAATGCAGATGGAAGAACTGGAGTTGGCGTAGGCGTAGGAGGAGCTGAGGAATCTGGTTGATTTTCCTCAGGCGCAACTAATGCAGTTGCCCTGGTTTCTTCATTTTCTTCAGGCGCACCACTAGTGGATGCCCTGGCAATTTCTTCAGTGGCTGGAGTAGAGTCAGCAGCCCTGGAACTAGCATTTTCTTAAGCAGCCTGAACTTCATCAGTGGTGCTGGCATCTTCTTCAGTTTGCTGAACAGATGATTCAGCTTGAGGAATTTGTTGTGTTGAGGCTGCACCCTTTGTGAAGGTATCAGTCAGCCTCACAAATCTGACCTTGGCTCCTTGCCAATCAGCATAGTACGAGTTAAAGTTGTCGCTGAGGGCTTTGATCTCAGCCTGCATCTTGACGAGTTCTTTAGGTTTCATTGTGAGAACATTTTTCTTCAGTAGCTTCTCTTTGCGGTACTGTGATTTCTTGATCTCTCTGGCCTTATCATATGTCCACTTCTCCTCTTGGATGAAGTGAGTCAACATGTGACTTTGACCAGGTGTCAGCTTGAAATCAGGCATAGGTGTGTTAGGATCCTTATGCCAGAGATCAATATAATCTAGGATCGCCCTTGGATCCAATAGCAGGGGCACAGGTGTGCCTTTGGCTTTAGCAGCCCGTTCTTGTCGGACCCTGATGATTTCAGTAAGTTCTTCTTCATCAGCTTCATCATCATCACATGGCACAGTGAAGACTACCTGCTTCTTGTTGGGACTTGGGCGATTTCCGCGTCCAGCAGTAGCCTTTTTCTTCAGCAGAGAAGGTCTAGCTGAGGAATTTGGTGCAGCTGAAGAACTAGCTGAGACACCAGAGGCAATAGAGATGCCAGTCGTCCTTTGGCATGAGGCCAGATGCACAGGTGCTGAGGACTTTGTTGGGACAGCTGAGGACTTTGGTCAAACAGGAGCAGCATGAGGAATTTGCTTTGAAGATTTTGAAGATTCTGGCCGTGAGGGCACAACTGAGGAACTTGGCCGTGAGGGCATTGATGTTGAAGCACTTGGCTTGCGAGCGGGATTCTTTAGCATCGCTTTCTTCGGCTTGACAGAAGCCTCAATGGCAGCAGCAGCAGCAACAGAGTCTTCATTGAATTTCCTCACTGCTTCTCTGGCTTGCCTTGACAGTTTAGCTTGGCGCTTGGCCCATTCTTTAGGAAATTCCTCACCATGCTTGATGCTAGTGGGATCAGCCAATTGGCCAGGTGCCAATGGAGGTCTTGTGCATGGAGGGTTTACTGCGAATTTCTTCATGTACTTTGGAGTAACATATCTGTACTCCCTCCATTCACGTGCCCATCTCCTTTCAATCTTCTGTATGCACACCTTGCGCTGATTTTTATATTCCTCAGGAGGTGTGTAGTACCCAGCATTAATGTCCTCAGGGATTTCAAAGGCAGTCATGACCTCAGGTCTCTTTCCTCCTTTCTGTGGCCGTTTACCTTCAGCCATTTTCTTCAGATGAGGAATTTGAACAATTGAATTTTCTGAAGAAGTATGCAACTTTTCTTCGAGGAACGCTGCAAATGAGTTAAGTTGATGAGAACCTAATGATTCAGCAGCGGACATATGTACCTGTGAACAGAGTATAGTTGCGAGGAATTAGAAGAGGTCATATGCGTTCTCAGAGGGTTTTCATAAAGAACAAGTTTGAGGAATTTGACCAGATTCGTCTTGAGGAATTTCACTAAGCGATTTATATCTTAGGTTCGAGAGTTGTATAGATCGAGGATCCACACAATTGAGGAATCTTGAAGAAAATGAGGCTTAGGGAAATGAATCAAGAACAGATAACATGTGAGGTGTTTTGTGTGTGAGGATTTGAAGAATAAAACACCTTTGAAGATTTTGTAGAAAAATTTCGAATCAAAGAGGGCAGTAAAATTAGCTTTTAATTACCCTGAATGAAGAACACGACGAACTGGGAGTTGGAAGAGTGAAGTTCGTCGATGCAGATCTTCCATGCCCTAACTTGGCGGAGGAAGACGTCTACGACGGCGTCGGAGGTGAAGATTTCCTCGGTCGGCGCGAGTACGACGGCGACGAGGTTGAGGCAGTGAAGCTCTTCCTCACCGGAGACGATGGAGTAGCGACGGCGCTAGGGTTTGGAAGCTCGAGCGAGGGAGTGAGATCGAGCAGGGTAAAAGAAGTGAGGATAGCGATAGGGGTATTTATAGCCGCGGTGAAAAAACTGCTCGTCCGAAGATTTAGGACGAATGTGCCCCTGACCGTTCTCCTTCTTGCGACATGTGTCACCCACGTACTGTGTAGTGGAGATCGTGTAAGATAGTGGGTGGATAAAATAATGCATCGTGGGATGCGGAACGGTTTGAGCGGCAAAACCGAAAGTTTGGATAAGATTAGTTTTAACGTTCCGTTCGCAATTTCTTCAGCTGACAAGGACACAGTGAAGCATTTGAACGAGTTTCAAATAGAACGCACATGAAGAATTTGTGAATAGATTGGATTGAGTATAGCATAGAGGGGAAGGGTCCGATCACATTCACTTAGCAGAAAAGATCCAACTTGAAGAATTAGCTATAAGTGAATGCTGTAGAGGACATGAACTCACACACACACACACACACACACACACACACACACACACACACACACACACACACACACACACACACACATATATATATATATATATATATATATATATATATATATATATATATATATAGCCAATGAAGAAAAACGACGGCACAAGTGAAGACTTTGTAAACTTTGAAGAATTTGAGAAACTGAAGAATTTCAAAAGTTGAGGAAAAACTCAAACCGAAGATTTTCAACTTTTGTGGTGGCGTGACCCACCATATAAGAATGATGATTTCAGACACCGCGTACAATTGTCGTAGGGTTCTAAGAATCAAATTCTTCATTAATTTCTTCACACTTAGAGTGCTATTCTTCATTGATTGAAGAAAAACGTTTCTTCATGTGTTGCACATCTAAGTCATCAATTTTGCATAAGTGTTAGGATGAGTGCCTTTTCAAAGTACATTCGAACATTCTAAGATATTTAGCTCACACCGCAACTTGCTAAATCTCTTCTCATCCAAGGGCTTAGTGAAGATATCGGCTAGCTGTTCTTCAGTCTTCACATGCTCAATAGAAATGTCGCCATTCAACACATGATCACGAAGAAAATGATGACGAATTTGAATGTGCTTTGTCTTCGAGTGCTGAACTGGGTTGTGAGCAATCTTGATGGCACTCTCATTGTCACATAGGAGAGGCACATTCTTCACATTGATGCCATAGTCCTTGAGCGTTTGCTTCATCCATAGCAGTTGAGCACAACAAGAACCAGCAGCAATGTACTCAGCTTCAGCAGTAGATAGTGATACGCAGTTCTGTTTCTTCGAGGACCAACAGACCAAGGATCGTCCGAGGAAATGACAAGTACCAGATGTTGACTTGCTGTCCACGCGGTCACCGGCATAGTCAGTCTGAATATCCAATGAGATCAAAATCCGAGCCCTTGGGATACCATTATCCTAGTGTTGGTGTGTGAGCTAGATATCGAAGAATATGCTTCACAGCCTTATGGTGTGATTCCTTCGGTGCAGCTTGAAATTGGGCACACATGCAAACACTAAGCATTATATCTGGCCTAGATGCACATAAGTACAATAAAGAGCCAACCATGGAGCGGTATACCTTATGATCGAAGTCAGTACCATTTTCATCAGTGCATAGATGACCATTTGTGGGCATAGGAATTTTGATGCCTTTGCAGTCTTGCATGCCGAATTTCTTCAGGACATCCTTGAGGTATTTCTCCTAAGATATGAATATGCCATTTCGCTGTTGACGAATTTGAAGACCTAAGAAGAATTTCAACTCTCCCATCGTAGACATTTGATACTCTTCTCTCATCATATAGGCAAATTCATCACTGTAACGTTGGTTAGTACATCCAAAGATAATATCATCAACATATATTTGGCACACAAACAGTTCACCATCATAAGATTTAGTAAAGAGAGTGGGATTGAGTGAACCGGGTGTGAAGCCTTTCTTCATGAAGAATTTCTTTAATGTATCATACCACGCCCGTGGGGCCTGCTTGAGGCCATAGAGGGCCTTATTGAGTTTGAAGACTTTGTCAGGATGCTTTGGATCTTCAAAACCTGGTGGTTGAGCAACATATACTTCTTCCTCAATCTTACCATTGAGGAATGCACTTTTCACATCCATTTGGTGTAAGATGATATTATGATGGTTAGCATAAGCATGCAATATGCGAATAGCCTCAAGTCTAGCAACAGGTGCAAAAGTTTCATCAAAATCAATTCCTTCAACCTATGTGTAGCCTTGAGCTACTAGTCGTGCCTTATTCCTCACCACAACACCATTTTCATCTTGCTTGTTGCGGTAGATCCACTTCGTGCCAATGATGTTATGCTTGCGAGGATCGGGACGATTGACTAGTTCCCATACGTTGTTGAGCTTGAACTGATGTAATTCTTCTTGCATGGCCTGAATCCACTCAGGCTCCAGAAATGCTTCATCTACCTTAGCGGGCTCTGTGATAGAGACAAAAGCAAAGTGCCCACAAAAGTTAGATAGATGTGAAGCTTTTGAGCGTGTGAGAGGACCTGGTGCTCTAATGTCATCGATGATCTTCTCCACTTGCACTTCTTTTGCAACGCGAGGATGAGCTGGTTGTTGTTGAGGAATTTGATCAGCATTTTCTTCACCATCAATTTCCTTAGCATTTTCTTCAGGTGCATCAGCTCGACGTTCTTCACGTTCTGGAATGAATTCTTCAGCACATTCTTCAGTAGGAATGACATCTTCAGTAGCCTTGTGCTTGATAGAATCCTCAGGTGCAGGTTCATCTAACACAGAAGTTAGGTGCTCTCTTTGCGAGCCATTAGTTTCATGAAACCGCACATCTACAGTTTCAACAATCTTGTGAAGAACATTGTTGAAGACTCTGTAGGTGTGCGAGTCCTTTCCGTAACCAAGCATGAAACCTTCATGTGATTTCGGTGCAAATTTAGAGTTGTGATGAGGATCTCTAATCCAGCATTTAGCACCGAAGACTTTGAAATAACTCACATTGGGTTTCTTGTCAGTGAGGAGTTCATAGGCAGTCGTCTTGAAGAATTTGTGAATATATACTCTGTTGATGATATGGCACACGGTATCAATTGCATCAACCCAGAAACGACGAGGGGTTTTGTACTCATCGAGCATAGTGCGAGCCATCTCAGCAAGAGTCCTATTCTTGCGCTCCACGACGCCATTCTGTTGAGGAGTATAAGGAGCAGATAACTCATGAGTAATACCAAATTCATCAAGATAGTCATCGAGACCGGAATTCTTGAACTCAGTGCCATTGTCACTTCTGATGTGCTTAATCTTCACACCAAAGTTGGTTGAAGCCCTCGAGGAAAATCGTTTGAAGACTTCCTGCACTTCAGTTTTGTAAGAGATAAGGTGTACCCATGTGTAACGAGAGTAATCATCAACAATAACAAAGCCATATTGAGATGCTTCATTTGAAACAGAGGAATAATGATTAGGACCGAAGAGATCCATGTGAAGCAATTCAAATGGACGAGTAGTGGTCATGATAGTCTTCGCTGGATGCTTGGCCTTTGTCATCTTTCCAGCTTCACAGGCACCGCACAAGTGATCCTTGAGGAATTTGACATTCTCAATGCCAATGACATGCTTCTTCTTTGCAAGCGTGTTCAAATTCCTCATGCCTGCATGACCAAGTCGTCGATGCCATAGCCATCCTTCTGAAGCTTTTGCAAGTAGGCACACGGCTGTTTGTGAATCTACAGAGAAATCAACAATATACAAGTCTCCTCTCCTAAAGCCTTCAAAGACTTTGGAATTGTCAGCTTCCATAATCACAACGCAACGGTACTTGCCAAAGACAACAACCATATCAAGATCACAAAGCATTGAGACAGACATAAGATTATATCCTAAGGACTCAACAAGCATGACTTTGTCCATGTGTCGATCCTTTGTGATAGCAACCTTACCTAGACCCAATACCTGACTTTTGCTTTTATCAGCGAAGATGATATGCTTCATGTGTGACGCTGATAAGGGAGCATCCATCAACAAATTCCTGTCACCGGTCATGTGATTTGTACATCCACTATCAAGTACCCATTCAGTGGCTTTGGGTTGATCATCCTGCAGATGAATTAGTGCAACTTACGACCTCATATACTTCAGCAGTGAAGAATATGATATCACAATTCATCAGATCAATTTCATCAAGCAGTAAACATATAAAACAGAGGGAGGACGTGTGAAATGAAAGTTCATTTCATCATGGTTAGCCTGCGTCCTTTCAGGCATTTTGTCAGGTCCCCGGCAAATTTTTCAGACGTGACAATACGTCTGGAGACCTGACCCTGCAGAAGAGATTAGTTCTTTTTCTTCACCACCCACATCTGAAGGGGTGGCAAAAGAGTTCATCACTCTGCGAGCTTCATATGAGAATGGTGGCAAAGCAGCCAAACCATTTCGTTTCACATAAGAGGGGTTAGGGTAAGCATATGCATAAGCGGAGAAATTCTTTGAGGACTTATGAACATAATAATTTGAAGAATAATGCTCATATTCATAGCCCTTGGCTCTTCCCTGCGAAACAGGGTTGTTAGCACGATAATGTTCATATGAGGACTTTGATCCATGTGAGGAATTTGATCCCCTTGAGGAATTTTGGCCCGTATGAGGACTTGGATCCATATGAAGAATTTGGTCCGTATGAAGAATTTGATCTGAGGTTCCTTTTCTTCACAGGTGGTGTCATGAGGACATTCACCTGAAGACTTTCAAGGCACCTTTTGGGAACCCAAATTTTCTTCACAGGGGAACCGTTCCTGCAGTTAGTGCTAACATATCTAGCAAATACTTCACCATTCTGATTTTTGAACAGTTTATAGTTTGAGTCAAATGACTCATCAGAAGAATGAGAAGATTCACATGTATAGCCAGATAAACTAGATGGATCAACTGGAGGTCCCTTTGCAGCAACCCATGAGGTATTGGGGTACTTCTCAGGCTTCCAATATGTACCATCAGCATTGAGTTTCCTCTCAAAGGCAATACCCTCTTTCCTAGGGTTCCTGTTGAGGATCTGCTTTTTAAGCAAACCACAAATAGTCTGATGCCCTTTGAGGCTTTTGTACATGCCTGTCACGTACAATTCCTTCAGTCATGCATCCTCAGTAATACTAGCAATGTCCTCAGATGAGGAATTAGTGATAGCAGAGGCAGATGAAGAATTTGTAACATTTGAAGCATTTGAACATTCAGGTGAGGAATTAGCAGATTCTCGTTCAATGGATTTTAAACATGGAGGAATAAATTCTTCCTTAGCAGCACTGATTTGTTGAGCAAGTAATGAATTGTGCTCCTTCTGAAGATCTTCATAACTCTCTCTTAGCTTCTCAAGATCTTGCTTCTTTTGAAGATATTCATAAGAAAGCTTCTCATGATCAGATAAAAGAGTGTTATGATGACTTTGAAGGTTGTCAAACCTGGTCTGAAGTCTCTGAAGATTTTCAGTTAAGGCCTTAGTGCGATCCAATTCTTCACCCAACATATCATCACTTTTGTCTAGCATGTTTTGAACCTTTTCAAAAGCCTTTTGTTGTTGCACAGCAATCTTAGCAAGTTTAGAGTAGCTAGGCTTAAGATTTTCATCAGATTCATCATCACTAGATTCAGAGGAGGCGTATTTGAGTACCTTGGCACCCTTTGCCATGAAGCAATAGGTGGGAGCGTAGTCATCACTGCCTTCATCAGCCTTGTTGGTGAGATCACTTTCTTCAGCGTTGAAGATGGATTTGCTGACGAATGCAGTAGCGAGGGCTAGGCTTGCCACACCAGACTCAGAATCCTCAGATTCCTCTTCTGCTTCATTTTCTTCACATTCAGCCTCAGATTCCATTTCCTTGCCAATGAATGCCCGAGCCTTCTTGGAGCTGCTCTTCTTGTGAGACGAAGACTTCGAGGATTTTGAGGATTTCTTCTTTTTCTTCGCATCATCAGAACTGTAATCCTTGTGTTTCTTCTTCTTTGATTCCTTTTCCCACTGAGGACAATCTTGAATGTAATGTCCTGGTTTCTTGCACTTGTGACAAAGCCTCTTCTTGTAGTCACTGGATGAGGAATCATTGCTCCTTGAAGGTTTTCCAAAGCGACCACGTCTTTTGAACTTCTGGAATTTCTTCACAAGCAGTGCTAGATCATGACTCAGTTCTTCAGGATCACCAAGGCTACTACCAGAGTCTTCATCTTCGGACTCAGATACTACCTTGGCCTTCAGTGCACGTGATCTGCTATAGCTTGTATCGTAAAGATCTCTCTTCTCAGTAAGCTGGAACTCATGAGTGTTTAGCCTCTCGAGGATATCAGCGGGGTCAAGTGACTTGTAATCACCACGCTCTTGTATCATCAGTGCTAGAGTGTCAAATGAGGAATCAAGCAATCTCAGCAATTTCTTCACCACCTCATGGTCGGTGATGTCAGTGGCACCAAGTGCTTGAAGCTCATTTGAGATGACAGTGAGGCAATCGGAGGTTTGCTGAACATTTTCATTGTCGAGTCTTTTGAAGTGGTTGAAGAGATTGCGAAGAACATCAACTCGGGAGTCACGCTGAGTTGAAACTCCTTCATTAACCTTGGACAGCCTATCCCAGATAAGCTTAGCAGTTTCCAAAGCACTCACTCTACCATACTGGCCCTTACTCAGATGGCCACATATGATATTCTTCACTTGGGAATCAAGTTGCTTGAATCTCTTCACATCGGTAGCGTTCAGTGAGGGAGTGACGGAGGGAACACCATTTTCCACAACGTACCATAGATCGTTATCAATTGCCTCAAGATGCATGCGCATCTTGTTTTTCCAGTAGGGGTAGTCTGTCCCATCAAAGGTAGGACACCCAGCAGAGACCTTGATCATACCTGCGGTCGACATAACTAAAACTCCAGGCGGTTAAACTAAAATCACACAGAACAAGGGAGTACCTTGCTCTGATACCAATTGAAAGTGTTATATCGACTAGAGGGGGGGGTGAATAGGCGATTTTTATGAAATTCTTCACTGAGGAATTTGCTTGTGAGGAAATTCCTTAGCGAAGAACTACTAGCAGCGGAATAAGTACTCAGATGAAAGCATAACAGAATTCAAGCATAGTCATCATGATGAAATGAAGACAAACACAGAGTACATCGTAAACACAGGAAAACACTAGATGAAGACAAAACAGACTGAAGAAATTGAACTGAGGAAATTGAGAAAGTCTTTAGTCAAAGTCTTCAAACACAGATATGAATAAACACACAACACAGTAAGGAGGAAATGAAAGTGTTGAGGAAATAGAACCAGTAAGCTTGGTGAAGACAATGATTTGGTAGACCAGTTCCAACTGCTGTCTCAGTTGTACATCTGGTTGGAGCGGCTGAGTATTTAAACTCGAGGACACCCAGTCCTGAGCACGCAGCTCGGGACACCAAGTCCTCACCGTATTCTCCTTGAGATAAGGACACATAGTCCTCGCCCAATCACTCGTGGTAAGTCTTCATGTGACTTCCAAACCTTCACAGACTTGGTCACTCGGCGATCCACAATTCCTCTTGGATGCTCTAGACCTTGACGCCTAACCGTCTGGAAGAAGCACAGTCTTCAAAGGTAACAAGCGTCGGATCCACGCAGGATCAATCTCTTCAGTGATGCTCAATCACTTTGGGTTTGTAGGTGTTTTGGGTTTGGGTTTGGATTTTCCTCACTTGATGATTTTCGCTCAAAGTCCTCGGAGGATGGGTTGCTCACAAATGACAAGTGTCAAGTTCTCGGGGAGCAGCCAACCAGCTAGTGGTTGTAGGGGGCGGCTATTTATAGCCTAGGGAGCAGCCCGACATGATAAGACATAAATGCCCTTCAATGATATGACCGTTGGATGGATAAGATATTTTGGGACAACTAGCGCGCACCACAGCAACGGTTGGAAATTTGAGGTACAAATTCCTCAGGGCTATCATGTTCCTCACTGTGTAGGTAATTCGCACTGGCGAATTCCTAACTCCTCAGTCAAAGCAAAGTCCTCAGTGACCAGAAGAACTGTGTCTCTGTCACTGAAGAAATTTGACTGATCTGTATGAGATTTCCAATGGCTTCACTCGAAGGGATTGGTAGGTGTAGGATTTGAGTTGAGCATCACATGGAAATTCTCTCCTTAGTATTTCCTCGACCCCCTTTAACAGTACGGTGTTTCTTATGACTCAAGAAAGAGAAAATGAAACTACGAAAACAAAAGTCTTCACGCTTCATGTTCCTCGAATGAATACCAAGTCTTCAAGGTCACACCAATTTCTTCACTTTCAAAGTCTTCAGAAAGTCTTCAAAATATCAAAGTCTTCAGTCGAAGAACTTCATTTTTAGGGGTCGACTTTCTCTGTAAATATCAAACTCCTCATAGACTTATAGACCTGTGTACACTCATAAACGCATTAGATACTTAACCTATAAGTCTTCAATACACCAAAATCACTAAGGGGCACTAGATGCACTTACACGTACGTGGTCGTATTTTCTTTCTTGTACACTGGCCGCTGTACGTATGTGTACATGCTACGTGCGCACCTCTACTACGACACGTGCGCGCCCCTACATCGACGAGTATGTACGTACACGTTCGCGACCAGAATGACAACGCTACGTACGCTTCGACCAAGTGGGTCCCGACTGTCAGGCACTTCCTTGCGTGCGAAGATGTAGCTGGTGGGTCCGAGCAGTCAGGGGGGCGAATCATTTTTTGCCCGGATGCACTTCCTTGCATGCGAAGATGTAACTGGTGGGTCCCAGCAGTCAGGGAGAAACATTTTTTTCGCAAAATACGGTGGCCCGTCCGGTGGGTCCCCGCTGTCAGGTGGACGAATAATTATTTTGCGCGTAATAAGGAGGCACTTCCTTGCTGTTGCCGTGGACCCAGCTGTCAGCCTCTCCAGGTACAGTACTCTTCCGATGGAAGTCATTCCTTGACCACATTGACCACGCCGCGCCGAGAGCACGAGGGCGGTGGACGACGCGGAGCCGGGGAAGACGCGGCAGTGGAAGCCCGTGTGGAGAGGAGTACAAGGGTTCACTGGTTCGGCTGCGGTGTGAGGCTGCCGTCATCACAGGGCCTGGCCAGCGGTGGGAATAGTAGGGGTGGTTAGGCCTCCGCGGCAGTACAACCGGCCACAGGATGCAGGAGCATGCGGCACGACCGGCGCTGCTTTGGGCGGCTGGAGCAAGAAGACCAGAGGTTGAAGAAGCACTATGACCGTTGGATGGACATCGTACGGTCACTGGAGCTAGAATCGTTCATATTGACTAAGTTGACAAAGCACTCCGTCCCCGTCAACTTAGTAGGCCCACAAGTCAGCCACCCACCAAGGTGGGTCCCAACTAGCAGGGGGAGTATTCTTTTTTGTGTGCGTAATAAGGAGCCACTTCCGGTGGGTCCGAGCTGACAACGGGGGGAACGTCTTTTTCACGAAATACGGTGGCCCGTCCGCTGGGCCCCAGCAGTCAGGGGGGAAATGTTTTTGTCGCCAAATACGGTGGCCCGTCCGATGGGTCCCTGCTGTCAGGTGGAGGAATAATTATTTTCCGCGTAATAAGGAGACATTTCCTTCCGGCTGCCGTGGACACATCTGTTAGCTCTCCACGTACAGTACTCTTCTGATGGAAGTCGTTCCTTGACCATGTTGACCACGCCGTGCAGGGAGCACCAGGGCGGTGGACGATGGTGAGCCCTAGGAAGGGGATGACGCGGAGCCAGGGAAGACGCGGCAGTGGATGCCCACACGTAGAGGAGTATGAGGGTTCATTGGTTCGCTGTAGTGTGAGGCTGCCGTTGCCGCAGAATAACAGGGGGTGTGGGTGAGTAGAGGGATGGCCTGGCCAGTGGTGGGAGTAGTAGGGGCGGTGAGGCCTCCGCCGCATCGCAGCCGGCCACGGGAGGTAGGAGCACGAGGCACGACCGGCGCTAGTTTGGGCGGCTGGAGCAAGAAGACCAGAGGTTGAAGAAGCACTACGGCCGTTGGATGGACATCGTACTGTCACTGGAGCTAGAATCGTGCATATTGACTAAGTTGACAAAGCCCTCCATCCCCGTCAACTTAGTAGGCTGACAAGTCAGCCTGCCACTATACTGGGTCCCAGCTAGCAGGGGGAGTATTCATTTTCTGTGCGTAAAAAGGAGGCACTTCCTTGCGTGCGAATATATAGCTGGTGGGTCCGAGTTGTCAGCGCGGTAACATTTTTTTGCGAAATACAGAGGCCCTTTTGGTGGGTCCCAGATGTCAGGTGGAGGAATCATTATTTTGCGCATAATAAGGAGGAATTTCCTTACGTGCGGCCATGGACCCAGCTGTCAGCCTCTCCACGTACAGTCCACTTCACATGCATGTCGGTCGTTGACCACGTTGACCAGGCCGCGCCGAGAGCACCAGGGCGGTGGACGAAGGCGAGGCCTAGGAAGGGAACGACACGGAGGCAGGGAAGACTCGACGTTGTTTCCCACGCGGAGGGGAGTACGACTGTACGAGGGTTTGCTGGTTCGTCTGCCGTCGCCGGAGAATAACAGCGGGTGTGGGTGAGTAGAGGGTTGGCTAGGCCAGCGATGGGAGTACGGTGGGGCGGTGAGGCCTGCGCGGCAGCACAGCCGGCCGCGGGGAGGGGGGAGCAGGAAGTCCCGCCGACGCTTCTTTGAGCGGCTCGAGTAGGAAGAGCAGAGATTGAAGAAGTACGACAGCCGTTGGATGGACATCCAACAGTCACTGCTTGTGCGTCAACCTTTTTTTAGAAAAGCCTCAAATATGTGGAAAACAACATATAGCCCATCTGCCATTATTTCTAATAATTTACATCCCATTTGCTAATTCTTAAGGTTTTTTAGCCCATATTCTTTTTGTTAGCATTACAGCCCATATTGTGGCCACAGTTAAAAAATTATACGAAATTTTCCATATTTCGGTGTGGTCCAAACTGTTTTTAATCCTGAAATTTCGAGTCACATTCAAACTGATTTTAAAAATAAATGTATATCAATATAAAATCCAACAAATTTTCCACGCATAAAAATTAATGCAATTTAAAATATCAAAATGAAAAAAAGAATTTTGAAACTAATTGCCGGTTTGATGTGTTGTAAAAATGTACAACCCATTTCTCATTACTGATAGGCCATTTTCTCGGCCAGCCGAAGGAAGCTCTCCTCGTCTTGAAAGATTTGCATCCCAACATGCCTGACAAAGAGACTTACTTGGCAAATCACAAAAAAACTGGGCTAGCCATTTTCAGAAAGAAAAAAAACTACTGGGCTGCTCTGTGGTAAACGTAAAAGAGAAGGCTGTCTAGACAGGCCAGAGTGCCCCGCACATCCTAGTTGACACCCTTCTTCCGTCTCAAAAAAAATTAGATAAATGCCACTCCAATTATGGCGATTCATAAAAATGAATTTCCAAACTTTGAAAAATGCCACTGCAATTTTTGCAAACTTTGGAAAACGCCACTGCAATTTGCAAACTTTGAAAAATGCCACTCCAGACTTCGAAATGCGCCACTGGAAATGGCATGAAATGGCATTTTTCAAAGTTTGGAAATTGCAGTGACATTTCTCAGAAATACCAGATTTGGAGTGGTATTTATCAAATTAACCCAAAACAAAAATAACTGGGCGAGCTGCTGGGTCCCTGGTGTCAGCCGCTCGTTGTGCAATTCTCTCGTTTATTGACTACGTTGACAATGGCATGGGACCCAGATGTCAGAAATCCATTAGGAGGAGCCATTTTTTATTGGCTTGAAATAAGGAGGCACTTGCTTGCGTACTGCCATCTCCTTGGCGGGTCCCTGGTGTCATCCTCTCCACGTACAATCATCTCCTGATTGTGTACGCGTCAACATGGTTGGCCCACAAGTCAACCTCTAAACCCGTCGAGGACAAATACAACCCATTTAAAAAAATAACAGCCCATTCCATACGTTCAAATGGAAAGTTCAACATTCAGAGCAAAGTAACAGGTCTGATCCACATATAGAGTACTGAACTTCCACGTTGACAACCATCATAGCCAAGTTAACTATCTACTCCCACTAATACTGTAGTAGCGTACAAGTACTAACTTACTCTTAGCTAACTAGACGATGTCTGCCGCCATCTGCGGTACACGCTAAACACCGGCACCGACGTCCTCCGCCTCGCCTCGGACTTGCCAGAGGTCCGATAGGGCGCGGTGCTCGCGCGTGTTGGCCCTTTCCATGCCGGCATGGTCCACCGAAGCTTCGGCTTCTAAGCGGGAAACCCACTTGACGAGCTGGTAGTAAAAATCGGCGCCGCGAACGCGTGCGTGCCCGACAGCCTCCAGGGCTATTTGCCGGGCGCCGGCCTCCATGTAGTCGGCCCAGTTGCGGGCGCTCTGCTCATGACTCTGAGCATCGGTGCGCTGCTGCTCCATGTCCCGCTGGCGGTGCAAATCGGCGATACGCTGCTCCTCCGCCAAGCGGTCGTGCTCCAACAACTCCTGCTCCTCCGCCAGGAGGTCGCGCTCCAACAAGTCCTCGATCCTCGCATTGCCATCTAAAGACCGATAGAATGCCTCCTCCCTCCGTCTGCCTTCCGGTGAAAAACCGAACACTAGTTCCGGCAGTGACCGCCTCCAGTGTCGCCTATCACGGACGGGCGGGGGCATGGCGGACGTGGTGAGAGCGAGGATAAATGGCGAGCGACGTCAGGCCGATGGGGGCTTATGAGGATAGCGTGAGTTGGGTGATGGTGCCAACGGATAAGCCCGGGAAACATTAATTATAGGTGGAAGGTAGGCGAACTAGCGTGTCACGGGAAACACGACGGTCATCACGGTCATCGTAATTCAATGCATAAGCAGACATGGCTTAGCGCGCCAGCTTGCCATGGAAAACTAGAAAAACTGAAATTATGACTGTGTTGTCCCGTCCCGTTAGTGGTGCGTCCCGTCCGTGCTGGGTCTCACACCGGCATGGCGGTCAAACGAGTGCACTCGAATCATCTCCCTCCTTGTCAATAATGATTCCATGAATTTAAAAGGCCCGCAACAATTAAAGCGCATCTTTTTCACATTAGTTAGTGTCGGTGTACAAAAAGAGGGGTACATTTTTTGTACCACTTTAACTGTGCACGGGCAGTCTGAGCCACGGGCACCACCATACTGGGCAAGGCAAGGAAGGTGAGCCGAGGTAAGGCCGAAGCTCGAGAGAAGCAGAACGACGCCAATACCAAGACCACAAGGAGCAAAGGGGACGAAGCGGACCCCCTCGGCAAGATCCTTGCCGGGAGGAGGTTTTTAGCAAACCCGGCAAGACCCTTGCCGTGGCAGCTCGCCCCACACCTATGGAGCGGGTCACCCTTGAGTCCACTGCACCCATGGGGCAAGGATTCGGGAGGCATCCCCGTGGTGGCATGCAGATCTTTGTGAAGACATTTAAGATCAGATACACACTTTAGAAGATGATGATCCTTGGCGGGATCCCATCCAAGGAGGACCACAAGGCCCCCGGCAAGAGCATTGCCGGGGATGACAGCAGGCGCCACGGCAAGACCCTTGCCGGGGGCACGGCAAGGCCCTTGCCATGGACACCCGTAGGGCCACCATCAGGCCCACGCCAATTAGACCTCCACCACCGTACGCATGCAGCTGCCGACCCAACCAGCTGGGCAGGCACCTGCGTGGCGGCATGCAAATCTTCGTGAAGACCCACCACTGCGCCACCTCAGCTGCCTGCCTGTCTACATGGCACCGCGGGCACCGCTGGCCAGGGCGCATGTCGACGCGAGAGGGAGCGGCGACGGACGAGACATGGCTCTCCCCCGTCCCCGGTAAAGCAAAGACACCTAAGCAAGACGCATTAAATGCGCCTTGTCATGTAATGCGAGGGATAACCTCGCATCGTTGTACCCTTTCCACCTCCTGTGTGCCACTGTGGCAACCCCTTTCCCTATAAAAGGAGGCCCAAGGCAACCAGGAGGGGGATTCGGCTTTTTGGAGCGCCTCACGCCCCATAGCTAGCTCAAGAACACAGATATACAATCCACCAAAGCAGGAGTAGGGTTTAACGCATCCTCGCGGCCCGAACCTTGGTAAAGGAACCGTGTGCTATCTGTTTGATCCGCTCTTCTCATGACCCCGCGCCCCACAACCGTAGTAGGGATTCTTGTGATCCCATAGGTGTCGTTCCCACCGACATCTTTGGCGCGCCAGGTAGGGGGCGCAGTTGCGAGAATCGGCTTTAGCAGTTAGTTCGACGCTTCTTCATCGTCATGGCACCCAAGAAGAAGACGACGGTGGCGGTTGGCCCGTCGGAAGCCGGACATCCCGTCCTGACGCGGCGAGCAGCGGACCGGTTCGCGAACACCAACACCGTCCAGCAGCCGGAGTTTGGGAGGCGGCGATGTTCGTGCGCCTGGTAACGGGCCGCACGCCGCCAAATCCAAAGACGGAGCCGGGCCCTCCGCAGGTGGCGCGGGGCCTTCCAGGATCGCTGCCGCCCCGCCCGAGGGCGACGCAAGGGCTTCCAAGGCTCCCACGCTGGCGCCGATGGCGTGCTCCTCTCAAGCGGCGCGCGACGAACGGCGTAATCACACCGAAGACCCCGGGCGTCGCCGCGGGAAGAGCCCCGAGCGCCACTCCCGGGATGTAGAAGACCTGCCCGCTCGCCGAGGCGCTGGTGAAGATGGCATGCGACCGCGGGGTCATGATAGAACTCCTTCTGACATGGTCAGAAGTCGAAGCGCATCACGATCCATGCAGGTTTCGCTGCCACCTACGCCAGCAGAAGCCCTGGCGCGCACGCAGTTGCTCCTCGATTTTCCTCCCACTACGGGGAAACTCGACGAATGGAGAGCCACAATCCGAAGCCTTGTTGCGGTGGCCAACAAAGACAAACCGAGTCCGGCGGAGCCCCCGGGTCGACGCTCCGACGGAGTCCCGTACCAGTGGCAGGAAAGTCGGCGGTGCCGCGACCACGGTGCACTCGCCTCCTCCTCGCCTGGTACCGCGGACGCCAGCCCATCGCGATGTTACGGGCAACGAAATCTCCATAGTGTCGTCCGACCCGCGGACCCACTGTGACCTGCGCCAGGTCCTTCGGGATCGAGAACATGAAGACGCTCGAACCACTATCGAGCGCCGGCGCGGAGCGCGCCACCAGTCAGACAGGCGAGCAGGGCCTGCTGTGAACCACCCGACACCGGAGAGCCCTGGAGGCCTGCCTTACGAGGTAGGCTGTCCGGCTTTTACCCGTGAGCTGCGGCAGTTCCAGTGGCCCACTCACCGCACCTTCAAACCTTACGTGGGAGAAAAGTACGATGGCACGACCCACCCGTCCGAGTTCCTCAACATCTACACCATCGCGATGCAGGATGCCGGAGCCCGCGACGATAAGGTGCTTGCGAATTACTTTTCTTTGGCTCTTAAACCCAACGCCATGTCATGGTTGATGCACTTGCCGGTAGACTCTATTTCCTCCTGGTTGGATTTGTGCCATGAGTTCGTGGGCGCCTTTACTGGAGGCCACCAAGCCCATGGCCAAGCGAGCGACCTGCACGTCATTCCCCAGAAGGGAGGCGAGAGTCTCTGCAAGTATATACAGAGGTTCAGCCGGATACAGTACAACATCCCTGATGTTCACCCTGCCGCCATCATCAGCGTGTTCCATCAGAACATGCGTAACCGCAAGATGCGCAAAGAGCTGGCAATGAACAAGGTGAAAGATGTGGCAGAACTCTATGTTCTTGCTGACAGATGTGCCCGAGCTGAAGAGGGAAGGAAGTACCCCGGCGAAGATGCCGGCATGGAAACCGACTACTCAGATGAGGATACCGCCGCCCCGACGAAGAAGGGCCGGCGCCGCAACAGGAAGCGCAAAGGTAAAGCCATGCTTTCCGTCGAGGGATCTGACGACACCGGCTCCACCAAGAAAACTAAGGCAGATGACCCCGGCAAGGAAATTGCCGGATGTGTCGCCTGCCGGGCCTTGGCGGCTGCCGAGAAGTTAGGAAACTCCGACAAGCGATACTGCAAGATCCATCGCACCAAAGGCCATGACCTCCAGAACTACCGACAGGTTGAGCTCCTCGCTGAAAAGCAGAGGGCTGAATATGAGAGGCGGGACAAGGAGAAAGGCTAGGATGGTGCTGAGGGGTCCGGCAAGAAGCGTGACGGCCAAGCGAGCCGTCGCAGCAAGGATAAACAATAGGAGAGGCCCGCCCGGGGCCATGACAGAAAGCCAGAAGATGATGATCACGAAGAGGACGACGAGTCCGGCGACCAAGAGTTTCAGAAAGCTACAGAGGCCATGTGCATCGACGGCGGCGCCTCGTTGCATACTTCTTACCGCCGGCTTAAACAGTGGGCGCGAGAGATTACAGCGGCAGAGCCATCGTTTGATGCCCAAAGGCCGCTGAAGTGGTCCAGCACACCTATCATTTTGACACTGAGGATCACCCTGATCGCACTACTGCGGTCGGGTGCTTGCCGTTGTTGGTTTCACCAACAATACGCAACCTCAAGGTGACGAAGATGCTAGTCGATGGCGGGGCCGGTCTGAACTTGATCTCGCCTGCCGTGATCGAGAAACTACAGATTCTTGATGGAGACCTCGAAGAGACGGGCACGTTTCAGGGTGTCAACCCGGGAAGAAGCCAACCCAAGGGAAAGGTCACGCTGCCCGTGACTTTTGGGAGCGTCTTGAACTACAGGACGGAGAGGATCGCGTTTGATGTTGCCAAGATCCCCTTGCCCTACAACGGGATCCTTGGCCGCCCAGCGCTGGCCAAGTTCATGGCGGCGTCACACTACGCCTACAACACCCTGAAGATGCCAGGACCTGTGATGATCATCACCATCCCCTCCGATAAGAAGGATGCGCTGACCAACTATACCAACAAGCAGTTGCAGCAGCTGCCGCCACTAGGACACTTGCTCCTGCCGCTGGGACCCCGGGAGGTAAGAAGAAGAAGAAGACCGATGAGACCTCGGACACCCACTCCGGAAGCGCACCTCTTCAGAGTTTAGCGCTGCCGTCCAGGACATGCCTGAGAGCTCCGCCGGCGGAAACAAGAAGCCCAGGGCCATTCCGCCAGGAACCAAAAAGGTTTTTGTCAATGAGGATGGCACGGGAGGAGCTTTCACCATAAGCTCCACCCTTGACGACAAATAGGAAGACGCGCTCGTCACCTTCCTGCGGGCGAATGTCGATGTGTTTGCATGGGAAGCTTCCGACATCCCCGACGTTCCCAGGGAGGTGATTGAGCACCACCTTGCTGTCTATCCTCATGCGCGGCCCGTCAAGCAGAAGGTCAGCAAGCAAGCTTTGGAACGACAAGAGTTCATCACAGAAGAGATCCGGAAACTGGAAGCTACGGGTTTGGTAAGAGGAGTGCTCCATCCAACGTGGTTGGACAATCCAGTCGTAGTGCGCAAGGCAAATGGGAAGTGGAGGCTGTGTATTGATTACACTGTTGGAAATATGCCCTAGAGGCAATAATAAAAGCATTATTATTATATTTCCTTATTCATGATAATTGTCTTTGTTCGTGCTATAATTGTGTTATCCGGAAATCGTAATACATGTGTGAATAACAGACAACAATATGTCCCTAGTGAGCCTCTAGTTGACTAGCTCGTTGATCAACAGATAGTCATGGTTTCCTGACTATGGACATTGGATGTCATTGATAACGAGATCACATGATTAGGAGAATGATGTGATGGACAAGACCCAATTCTAAACATAGCATAAGATCGCATAGTTCGTTTGCTAGAGTTTTCCAAATGTCAAGTATCCTTTCCTTAGACCATGAGATCGTGTAACTCCCGGATACCGTAGGAGTGCTTTGGGTGTGCCAAACGTCACAACGTAACTGGGTGACTATAAAGGTATACTACAGGTATCTCTGAAAGTATCTGTTGGGTTGACATGGATCGAGACTGGGATTTGTCACTCCGCTTGACGGAGAGGTATCACCGGGCCCTCTTGGTAATGCATCATCATAATGAGCTCAGTGTGATCAAAGTGTTTGATCACGGGATCATGCATTACGGTACGAGAAAAGTGACTTGCTGGTAACGAGATTGAACGAGGTATTGGGATACCGACGATCGAATCTCGGGCAAGTAAAATACCGATTGACAAAGGGAATCGTATACGGGATTAATTGAATCCTCGACATCGTGGTTCATCCGATGAGATCATCGTGGAGCATGTGGGAGCCAACATGGGTATCCAGATCCCGCTGTTGGTTATTGCCCGAGAGCCGTCTCGGTCATGTCTGCATGTCTCCCGAACCCGTAGGGTCTACACACTTAAGGTTCGGTGACGCTAGGGTTGTGAAAATATGTATATGAAGTAACCTGAATGTTGTTCGGAGTCCCGGATGAGATCCCGGACGTCACGAGGAGTTTCAGAATGGTCCGGAGGTAAAGATTTATATATGGAAAGTCGTCATACGGACATCGGGACAAGTTTCGGGGTTATCGGTATTGTACCGGGACCACCGGAGGGTCCACCGGGTGGGGCCACCTATCCCGGAGGGCCCCATGGGCTGTATGAGGGAGGGAACCAGCCCAAAGTGGGCTGGTGCGCCTCCCCCCAAAGGCCCATGCGCCTAGGGTTGGGGGGGGAACCCTAAAGGGGGCGCCCCCCTTGCTTGGGGGGCAAGCCCCCCTCCCTGGCCGCCGCCCCCCCTAGGAGATTCCATCTCCTAGGGCCGGCGCCCCCAAGGGGTTATATAAAGGGGGAGGGGAGGGGGGGCTGCACACCCTTTGCCCTGGCGCCTCCCTCTCCCTCTCCAACACCTCCTCCTCCTCCGTAGAGCTCGGCGAAGCCTTGTTGGAGTATTGCGGCTCCACCATCACCACGTCGTCGTGCTGCTGCTGGAGTCTTCTTCCCCAACCTCTCCTTTGCCTTGCTGGATCAAGAAGAAGGAGACGTTACGCTGACTGTACGTGTGTTGAACGCGGAGGTGCCGTGCTTTCGGTGCAAGGATCTCCGGTGATTTGGATCACGGTGTGTACGACTACTTCATCCCCGTTCGTTGAACGCTTCCGCTCGCGATCTACAAAGTGGTATGTAGATGCAATCTCTCTCTCCCATGAATCGTTGCTAGATGAACTCATAGATGGATCTTGGTGAAACCGTAGGAAAAATTTTGATTTTCTGCAACGTTCCCCAATAGTGGCATCATGAGCTAGGTCTATGCGTAGTTCTCTATTGCACGAGTAGAACACAATTTGTTGTGGGCGTAGATGTTGTCAACTCTTCTTGCCGCTACTAGTCTTATCTTGCTTCAGCGGTATTGTGGGATGAAGCGGCCCCGACTAACCTTACACGTACGCTTACGCGAGACCGGTTCCACCGACTAACATGCACTAGTTGCATAAGGTGGCCGGCGGGTGTCTGTCTCTCCCACTTTTGTTGGAGCGGATTCGATGAAAAGGGTCCTTATGAAGGGTAAATAGAAGTTGACAAATCACGTTGTGGTTTTCACGTAGGTAAGAAAACGTTCTTGCTAGAACCCTAATTCAGCCACGTAAAACTTGCAACAACAATTAGAGGACATCTAACTTGTTTTTGCAGCTAGTGCTTTGTGATATGATATGGCCAAAGTTGTGATGAATGATGAATGATCTATATGTGATGTATGAGATGTTCATGCTATTGTAATAGGAATCACGACTTGCATGTCGATGAGTATGACAACCGGCAGGAACCATAGGAGTTGTCTTTATTTTTTGTATGACCTGCGTGTCATTGAGAAACGCCATGTAAATTACTTTACTTTATTGCTAAACGCGTTAGCCATAGTAGTAGAAGTAATAGTTGGCGAGCAACTTCATGGAGACACGATGATGGAGATCATGATGATGGAGATCATGGTGTCAAGCCGGTGACAAGATGATCATGGAGCCCCAAGATGGAGATCAAAGGAGCTATGTGATATTGGCCATATCATGTCACGTTTATTATTTGATTGCATGTGATGTTTATCATGTTTTGCATCTTGTTTACTTAGAACGACGGTAGTAAATAAGATGATCCCTCATAATAATTTCAAGAAAGTGTTCCCCCTAACTGTGCACCGTTGCGACAGTTCGTTGTTTCGAAGCACCACGTGATGATCGGGTGTGATAGATTCTAACGTTCACATACAACGGGTGTAAGACAGATTTACACACGCAAAACACTTAGGTTGACTTGACGAGCCTAGCATGTACAGACATGGCCTCGGAACACAGAAGACCGAAAGGTCGAGCATGAGTCGTATAGAAGATACGATCAACATGAAGATGTTCACCGATGTTGACTAGTCCGTCTCACGTGATGATCGGACACGGCCTAGTTGACTCGGATCATGTAATACTTAGATGACTAGTAGAGGGATGTCTATCTAAGTGGGAGTTCATTAAATAATTTGATTAAATGAACTTTATTATCATGAACTTAGTCTAAATATTTACAATATGTCTTGTAGATAAAATGGCCAACGTAGTCCTCAACTTCAACGCGTTCCTAGAGAAAACCAAGCTGAAAGACGATGGTAGCAACTATACGGACTGGGTCCGGAACCTGAGGATCATCCTCATAGCTGCCAAGAAAGATTATGTCCTACGAGCACCGCTGGGTGACGCACCTATTCTCCCTGCAGAACAAGACGTTATGAACGCTTGGCAGTCACGCTGCGATGATTACTCCCTCGTTCAGTGCGGCATGCTTTACAGCTTAGAGCCGGGGCTCCAAAAGCGTTTTGAGAGACATGGAGCATATGAGATGTTCGAAGAGCTGAAAATGGTTTTCCAAGCTCATGCCCGGGTCGAGAGATATGAAGTCTCCGATAAATTCTTTAGCTGTAAGATGGAGGAAAATGGCTCTGTCAGTGAACACATACTCAAAATGTCTGGGTTACACAACCGCTTGACTCAACTGGAAGTTAATCTCCCGGATGAAGCGGTCATTGACAGAATCCTCCAGTCGCTTCCACCTAGCTACAAGAGCTTTGTGATGAACTACAATATGCAGGGGATGGTAATGACCATTCCTGAGGTATATGCTATGCTGAAATCAGCAGAGGTAGAAATCAAGAAGGAGCATCAAGTGTTGATGGTGAATAAAACCACTAAGTTCAAGAAGGGCAAGGGTAAAAAGAACTTCAAGAATGACGGCAAAGAAGTTGCCGCGCCCGGTAAGCAAGTTGCCGGGAAGAAGCCAAAGAATGGACCCAAGCCCGAGACTGAGTGTTTTTATTGCAAGGGAAGTGGTCACTGGAAGCGGAACTGCCCCAAATACTTAGCGGACAACAAGGCCGGCAAAACCAAAGGTATATGTGATATACATGTAATTGATGTGTACCTTACCAGTACTCGTAGTAGCTCTTGGGTATTTGATACCGGTGCAGTTGCTCACATTTGTAACTCAAAACAGGAGCTGCAGAATAAACGGAGACTGGCGAAGGACAAGGTGACGATGCGCGTCGGGAATGGTTCCCAGGTCGATGTGATCGCCGTCGGCATGCTACCTCTACATTTACCTACGGGATTAGTTTTAAACCTCAATAATTGTTATTTAGTGCCAAGTTTGAGCATGAACATTGTGTCTGGATCTTGTTTAATACGAGATGGCTACTCATTTAATTCCGAGAATAATGGTTGTTCTATTTATATGAGAGATATGTTTTATGGTCATGCTCCGATGGTTAATGGTTTATTCTTAATGAATCTCGTACGTGATGATACACATATTCATAGTGTGAATACCAAAAGAGTTAAAGTTTATAACAATAGTCCCACATATTTGTGGCACTGCCGCCTTGGTCACATAGGTGTCAAACGCATGAAGAAGCTCCATGCAGATGGACTTTTAGAGTCTCTTGATTATGAATCATTTGACACGTGCGAACCATGCCTCATGGGTAAAATGACCAAGACTCCGTTCTCAGGAACAATGGAGCGAGCAACCAACTTATTGGAAATCATACATACCGATGTGTGCGGTCCAATGAGTGTTGAGGCTCGCGGTGGCTATCGTTATGTTCTCACCCTCACTGATGACTTGAGTAGATATGGGTATGTCTACTTAATGAAACACAAGTCTGAGACCTTTGAAAAGTTCAAGGAATTTCAGAGTGAGGTTGAAAATCAACGTGAAAGAAAGATGAAGTTTCTACGATCAGATCGTGGAGGAGAATACTTGAGTCACGAATTTGGCACACACTTAAGAAAATGTGGAATAGTTTCACAACTCACGCCGCCTGGAACACCTCAGCGTAATGGTGTGTCCGAACGTCGTAATCGCACTCTATTAGATATGGTGCGATCTATGATGTCTCTTACCGACTTACCGCTATCTTTTTGGGGCTATGCTTTAGAGACTGCCGCATTCACTTTAAATAGGGCTCCGTCGAAATCCGTTGAGACGACACCGTATGAATTATGGTTTGGGAAGAAACCTAAGCTGTCGTTTCTAAAAGTTTGGGGATGCGATGCTTATGTCAAGAAACTTCAACCTGAAAAGCTCGAACCCAAGTCGTAAATATGTGTCTTCATAGGATACCCTAAAGAAACTGTTGGGTATACCTTCTACCTCAGATCCGAAGACAAGATCTTTGTTGCCAAGAATGGATCCTTTCTAGAGAAAGAGTTTCTCTCGAAAGAAGTAAGTGGGAGGAAAGTAGAACTTGATGAAGCGTTACCTCTTGAACCGGAAAATGGCGAAACTCAAGAAAACGTTTCTGAGGTGCCTGCACCGACTAGAGAGGAAATTAATGACGATGATCAAGATACTTCTAATCAAGCTCCTACTGAAATTCGAAGGTCCACAAGGACACGTTCCGCACCAGAGTGGTACGGTAACCCTGTCTTGGAAATCATGTTGTTAGACAACGGTGAACCTTCGAACTATGAGGAAGCAATGGCGGGCCCGGATTCCAACAAATGGCTGGAAGCCATGAAATCCGAGATAGGATCCATGTATGAAAACGAAGTATGGATTTTGACTGACTTGCCCGTTGAACGGCGAGCGATAGAAAATAAATGGATCTTTAAGAAGAAGACGGACGCGGATGGTAATGTGACCATCTATAAAGCTCGGCTTGTCGCTAAGGGTTATCGACAAGTTCAAGGGGTTGACTACGATGAGACTTTCTCACCGGTAGCGAAGCTAAAGTCCGTCCGAATCATGTTAGCAATTGCCGCATTCTATGATTATGAAATATGGCAAATGGACGTCAAAACGGCATTCCTTAATGGTTTCCTTAAGGAAGAATTGTATATGATGCAGCCGGAAGGTATTGTCGATCCTAAGAACGCTGACAAGGTGTGCAAGCTCCAACGCTCGATTTATGGGCTGGTGCAAGCATCTCGGAGTTGGAACATTCGCTTTGATGAGATGATCAAAGCGTTTGGGTTTACACAGACTTATGGAGAAGCCTGTGTTTACAAGAAAGTGAGTGGGAGCGCTGTAGCATTTCTCATATTATATGTAGACGACATACTTTTGATGGGAAATGATATAGAACTCTTGGATAGCATTAAGGCCTACTTGAATAAAAGTTTTTCAATGAAGGACCTTGGAGAAGCTGCTTATATATTAGGCATCAAGATCTATAGAGATAGATCGAGACGCCTCATAGGTCTTTCACAAAGCACATACCTTGATAAAATATTGAAGAAGTTCAATATGGATCAATCTAAGAAAGGGTTCTTACCTGTGTTACAAGGTGTGAAATTGAGCTTAGCTCAATGTCCGACCACGGCAGAAGATATAGAAGAGATGAGCGTCATCCCCTATGCCTCAGCCATAGGTTCTATTATGTATGCCATGCTGTGTACCAGACCTGATGTAAACCTTGCCGTAAGTTTGGTAGGTAGGTACCAAAGTAATCCCGGCAAGGAACACTGGACAGCGGTCAAGAATATCCTGAAGTACCTGAAAAGGACTAAGGAAATGTTTCTCGTTTATGGAGGTGACGAAGAGCTCGTCGTAAAAGGTTATGTCGACGCTAGCTTCGACACAGATCTGGATGACTCTAAGTCACAAACCGGATACATGTATATTTTGAATGGTGGGGCAGTAAGCTGGTGCAGTTGCAAGCAAAGCGTCATGGCGGGATCTACATGTGAAGCGGAGTACATGGCAGCCTCGGAGGCAGCACATGAAGCAATTTGGGTGAAGGAGTTCATCACCGACCTCGGAGTCATACCCAATGCGTCGGGGCCAATCAAGCTCTTCTGTGACAACACTGGAGCTATTGCACTTGCCAAGGAGCCCAGGTTTCAGAAGAAGACCAGGCACATCAAGCGTCGCTTCAACTCCATTCGTGAAAATGTTCAAGATGGAGACATAGAGATTTGTAAAGTGCACACGGATCTGAATGTCGCAGATCCGTTGACTAAACCTCTCCCTAAGGCAAAACATGATCAGCACCAGAACTCTATGGGTGTTCGATTCATCACAATGTAACTAGATTATTGACTCTAGTGCAAGTGGGAGACTGTTGGTAATATGCCCTAGAGGCAATAATAAAAGCATTATTATTATATTTCCTTATTCATGATAATTGTCTTTATTCGTGCTATAATTGTGTTATCCGGAAATCGTAATACATGTGTGAATAACAGACAACAATATGTCCCTAGTGAGCCTCTAGTTGACTAGCTCGTTGATCAACAGATAGTCATGGTTTCCTGACTATGGACATTGGATGTCATTGATAACGAGATCACATGATTAGGAGAATGATGTGATGGACAAGACCCAATTCTAAACATAGCATAAGATCGCATAGTTCGTTTGCTAGAGTTTTCCAAATGTCAAGTATCCTTTCCTTAGACCATGAGATCGTGTAACTCCCGGATACCGTAGGAGTGCTTTGGGTGTGCCAGACGTCACAACGTAACTGGGTGACTATAAAGGTATACTACGGGTATCTCTGAAAGTATCTGTTGGGTTGACATGGATCGAGACTGGGATTTGTCACTCCGCTTGACGGAGAGGTATCACCGGGCCCTCTCGGTAATGCATCATCATAATGAGCTCAGTGTGATCAAAGTGTTTGATCACGGGATCATGCATTACGGTACGAGAAAAGTGACTTGCTGGTAACGAGATTGAACGAGGTATTGGGATACCGACGATCGAATCTCGGCCAAGTAAAATACCGATTGACAAAGGGAATCGTATACGGGATTAATTGAATCCTCGACATCGTGGTTCATCCGATGAGATCATCGTGGAGCATGTGGGAGCCAACATGGGTATCCAGATCCCGCTGTTGGTTATTGCCCGAGAGCCGTCTCGGTCATGTCTGCATGTCTCCCGAACCCGTAGGGTCTACACACTTAAGGTTCGGTGATGCTAGGGTTGTGAAGATATGTATATGCAGTAACCCGAATGTTGTTCGGAGTCCCGGATGAGATCCCGGACGTCACGAGGAGTTTCGGAATGGTCCGGAGGTAAAGATTTATATATGGAAAGTCGTCATACGGACATCGGGGCAAGTTTCGGGGTTATCGGTATTGTACCGGGACCACCGGAGGGTCCCGGGGGGTCCACCGGGTGGGGCCACCTATCCCGGAGGGCCCCATGGGCTGTATGAGGGAGGGAACCAGCCCAAAGTGGGCTGGTGTGCCTCCTCCCAAAGGCCCATGCGCCTAGGGTTGGGGGGGGGAACCCTAAAGGGGGCGGCCCCCTTGCTTGGGGGGCAAGCCCCCCTCCCTGGCCGCCGCCCCCCTAGGAGATTCCATCTCCTAGGGCCGGCGCCCCCCCAAGGGGTTATATAAAGGGGGGAGGGGAGGGGGGGCTGCACACCCTTTGCCCTGGCGCCTCCCTCTCCCTCTCCAACACCTCCTCCTCCTCCGTAGAGCTCGGCGAAGCCCTGTCGGAGTACTGCGGCTCCACCATCACCACGCCGTCGTGCTGCTGCTAGAGTCTTCTTCCCCAACCTCTCCTTTGCCTTGCTGGATCAAGAAGAAGGAGACGTTATGCTGACCGTACGTGTGTTGAACGCGGAGGTGCCGTGCTTTCGGTGCTAGGATCTCCGGTGATTTGGATCACGGTGTGTACGACTATTTCATCCCCGTTCGTTGAACGCTTCCGCTCGCGATCTACAAAGTGGTATGTAGATGCAATCTCTCTCTCCCATGACTCGTTGCTAGATGAACTCATAGATGGATCTTGGTGAAACCGTAGGAAAAATTTTGATTTTCTGCAACGTTCCCCAACATACACATATATCAATAAGGCTTGCCCTAAAGACCCCTTCTCGTTGCCGCGCATCGAACAGACTGTTGACTCCACAGCTTGGTGTGATCTGTTGTCATTCCTCGATGCCTACTCCGGCTACCACCAGATCTTCATGACAAGAGAAGACGAAGAGAAATCCGCATTCATCACCCCATGTGGTACGTATTGTTTCGTACGGATGCCTTTCAGGTTGAAGAGTGCTGGCTCGACGTTTGCAAGGGCGGTCCAGATTGGTTTTGAACCCCAGCTCCATAGAAATATGGAAGCTTATATGGATGACATAGTGGTCAAAACCAAGGACAGGGCAACCCTCATACCAGATTTGCAAGAAACGTTCGCAAACCTGCGCAAGATCAATCTCAAGCTGAACCCTGAGAAGTGTGTCTTTGGCGTCCCGTCCGGCAAGCTTCTCGGGTTCTTTGTGTCACAGCGTGGGATAGAGGCCAATCCGGACAAGATCAAAGCTATAGAGCAGACTGAAGCGCCCAAGCGGATCAAGGATGTGCGTCGGCTCGCTGGTTGTGTCGCCGCCATGGGCAGGTTCATCTCCAAGTGTGCCGAGCGCGCCCTTCCCTTTTTCAAAATCCTGAAAAAGGCGGGCCCGGTGGAGTGGACGCCAGAAGCCCAAGCAGCATTGCAAGATTTGAAGAAGTACCTCTCCTCCGCGCCAATACTAGTTGCGCCTCGGCCACAGGAGCCGTTGCTGCTATACCTGGCGGCGACGAACCAGGTGGTCACCGCCGCACTAGTGGTGCAAAGAGAGGTTAACGATGAGATAATGGCAGCGACAGAGCCCGACACCACCAATGCAGAGATGACACAGCCAGTTGAAGTGCTGCCGAAGAAGAAAATGATGCAGCACCCGGTCTACTTTGTTAGTTCCCTCCTGCAGGGGGCTAGATCAAGGTACTCCGACGTGCAGAAACTGCTCTTCGGCCTTCTTATGGCCTCAAGGAAGCTGTGTCATTACTTCCAGGCACACGAGATCACTGTCGTCACTCGCCTCCCTCTGCAACGGATATTGCACAGTCCAGATGCAACGGGAAGAATTGTGGAATGGGCACTGGAGCTGTCCAGCTTTGGCCTCAAGTTTGAAAGTACTTCGATGATTCAGAGCCGAGTCCTAGCGGAGTTCATTGCAGAATGGACCGCAACACCTTACGAAGAAGCCCAAGAGACTGCTCTCCCCGGCAAGGAGGCAAGTTGTGATTGGATCATGTACTTTGATGGAGCTTTCTCCTTACAAGGCGTCGGGGCTGGTCGCGCCCACCAGAGAGCACCTCAAGTACGTGATCCAGATGCACTTCCCTAGGGAGATGTCAACAAACAATACGGCAGAGTACGAAGGGCTGCTTGCCGGTCTTAGGATCGCGGCGGACCTCAGAATCAAGAAACTCATCGTCAGGGGTGACTCGTAGCTCGTCGTTAAGCAAGTCAACAAGGATTACCAGAGCCCGTTGATGAAGGCCTACGTCGATGAAGTGAGAAAGCAGGAAGAGCGTTTCGACGGTATACAGGCTGAACACGTTCCCCGAGCGGAGAACGATATTGCCGTTTACCTGTCAAAACGTGTTTCCCTCAAGCTACCTGTGGAACCAGGTACCTTTGTGCTTCAGCTAACTCATCCATCCGTTGATCCATCAACAGAGCAGAAGAAGAGGAGGAAATCAGGGCCCGACAAGTACTTTCCCGCCGAGCTCCCCGGAGCCACTGGCAAGGATGTTGCCGGGAACACTAAGCCCGCCACGGGACGGCTAGCTCCGGCGGAGCGTCAAGCTCTTGTCATCGAGATTGCCGCTCCCATCACGGAGGAAATACCTTTAGTCCTCGCCGTCGAGCCCCAGGCTCCAGCGTGGGCACAGCATACCGTCCGATTCCTCCAAACAGGGGAACTTCCTGAGGAGAAGGAAGAAGCGGAAAAAGTAGCCCGTCGCTCTACCATGTACCAGTTCGTCGATGACGTCCTGTACAGGAAGAGGCCGAACAGTGTGAAATTGAAGTGTATCCCTCAAGAGGAAGGACTGGAGCTATTGGCGGAGATACACGGAGGCATATGTGGATCCCACATTGGGCCAAGGGCCCTTGCCGGCAAGGCATTTCGGCAAGGCTTCTTCTGGCCCACCGCCCTCCAGGATGCGACGACACTAGTCACCAGGTGTGAAGCGTATCAGTTCCATTCAAAGAAGCTTCATCAGCCAGCTCAACCCCTTCAAAATATTCCTCTCTCCTGGCCGTTCTCGGTCTAGGTGCTCGACATAATGGCCCTTTCCCCCATGCTGTTGGGGGCTTTGAGTACTTGTATGTTGCAATCGACAAGTTCACAAAGTGGCCGGAGGTGGAGGCAGTGAGGAAGGTCATAGCTCAGTCAGCCGTCAAGTTCTTCAAGGGACTAGTATGCCATTTTGGTGTACTCAATAGGGTCATCACCGACAACGGCACACAGTTCACAAGCCGCACCTTCATGCAATATACCCAAGACCTCGGCAGCAAAGTCTGTTTCGCTTCCGTTGCTCACCCACGAAGCAATGGTCAAGCTGAGAGGGAAAATGCTGGAGTACTATGAGGATTAAGGACCAAGACCTTTGACAGGATGCGCAAGAGCGGAAGGCACTGGATTGATGAGTTGTCGGCGGTTCGTTGGTCGATCAAGACGACGCCAAATCGAGCCACCGGCCAGACACCCTTTGCCCTAGTATACGGGGCAGAAGCAGTTCTCCCCACTGAACTCATATACGGGTCACCTCGAGTGCTCGCTTATGATGAGCTTGAGAAAGAGCAACTGCGGCAAGATGATGCAATGCTCCTTGAGGAAGATCGTCTTCGGGCGGCTGTGAGAGCAGCACGCTAACAGCAAGCCTTGTGCCCCTACCATAGCCACAAGGTCCATGCCCGAAGCCTTGAGGAAGGCGACCTTGTCTTTCGGCGCGTTCAATCGGCCAAGAATTCCAACAAGTTGACGCCAAAGTGGGAAGGCCCTTACCGAGTAATACGAGTGACCAGGCCCGGCGCAGTCCGCCTAGAGACCGAAGATGCCGTTCCGGTGAGTAACTCCTGGAACATTGAGCATCTTCGCAAGTTTTACCCGTGAGGTGCGGCTTACCGCCCCCCCGGCAAGCCACCTTTTGTACAAGCACTGCCGATGTTGCATGTAACCCTTGGTACAAAGCCAGGCGCAGACCCTGAGCATAAATAAATGAAGCGCTGGCGCCCTAAGTTATAGCATGCATGCTAGGTCGAGTCTCGTCCTTGGTTAGGGCTGATAGTGCTTAGCGGCGACTAACCCCTAGCTTAGAGGTTGAGTGTGCGTCTCTTTGCCGTTCTTTTGTCTTCATCGGTTCGCAGGACGCACAGATATCCTTGCCGGATCATTTGAGGACGAAAAGGAGAAGAGGGACAGACCAGCATCTAGACCCCGGCAAGCCAGTACTGCCGGGGGCTGCAAGAGCAAAGATTTACCCACGGTAAACCAGAGTTGCCGGGGGCTACAACTTCAGATAAGTTCTTCATCCCTTGTCATGCATTCCCTTATGGACTGAGGTACGTGAAACCTCGTTCCTTCCTAAAGCTACCGTGCTCCCCTAAACTCTAGGCCCTAGGGCTTGTTCCTGGGGCCAGGTTTGGTCGTAGTCGCCGCAGCGAAAGGATGAAACAAGGAGCCTGAACCCACTTCATTCCTGCCTTCGCCAAAAGCGTGGGAAAGGTCGAGCGACGTGAGAAGACGGCAAGGCCTGCTGCCGAGCAAGGAAATGTTTATCTTAGAGATATCAAGGATTTACTCCTTGACGTGGGTTCTACCCGCAAACAAATGACCCGGCAAGCATCCCTTTTTCATTAAAAACATTCCACTCAGGTACAGTCCATAGGGAATGAAAAACATGAATGATGGGATTACAAGTTTTAAATTCAGCTAAGGCCCGAAGGCTTACAAACTAAAAAGAGATAAGGTGCCCGTAATCCCTTTCTTGTACCTCTCCTCAGGAGGCAGGTCAAGGAGGCAAAAAAGGCAAAAGGAGCACCTAGGCGAGGTACAAGGGGCAGAAGGCACCAGGAAAACATCCCGGCGGCCACCTCCACGGGAAGCTGGTGATGATGATGATGGTAGAAGAGCTGGAAGACGAGGCGGCAAGACCGGCAATACGCGACGAAGGCATCAGTGCCCGCGTACTCCGAGCTGACGGCCCGCCGTCCGCCTTCTTCGCCTTCCCGCACTTCCTACGCCAGCCACCCAAGGAGACGTCCACGAGGAGTTGGTGGGGGCTCGGTGCAGATGCTGCTGCTGCCAACATCGCCCTAGGACAACGGGACCAACGCCTAGTCGGACCCGTCATCCTGCCACCTACCACCCTCGTCGCCGCTGTCGCTGTCCTCCTCGTCACTCTCGCCCAAGGAGGAATCTTCATCATCAGAGGAGCTCTCCACACAGCATTTCAGGCGAGTTCCAAAATCGCCGAAGACCTTGACGGAGAGAAGGCCACCCTCCATCAGCTTAAAATGGAGAGTAACCCCCCCCCGCCAGGCGGTGAATACGAGCGAACATCTTCCATCCCCGATGCAGATACATCACGTGAGGGGCTGCGAAGTCGACACGAACCCGCGTGCCGCTGATCCCACAGCCCCTCATGTGCAGCCGCAATGACTCCGGCGGGTCCAGCTCCATCTCCCACGCGAATGGAGTCGGGAGACGAAGGCGACGGCGAGGCGGCCTGTGCAGCCTAACGAAGAACTCGCAAGGGTCGTCCCCAACATGGCCCTCCATGGGGGGAGGAACTGCTGGCGGAGGCGAGGCCGGCGCGCCGCCCCGTCCTCCTCTTCCTCGAGCGCCTCGGCCTCGCCCACGACCTCACCCCTCCCCCTCCCCTCGCGGCTGGCACTGCCACCGCAGGTGCAGGAGAAGGAGGGACGCGTTGTCGAGCGACGACCCTCGCCGCCACCGTTGAAGGACCAGGATTCCCTCTCTCCATGGCGGATGGAGGGGGGAGCAGAAGCTGAAGGAAGGAGGAGATGAAAGAATGCGGGACGCCATCCCCCCTCCCGCTCTTTATAAAGGAACGGGGTGGGGGCTCGGCCGCCCAGCTCAGCCAATCAAGATGCGGAAGGCGCAGGGAACTGGGACCGACCCGCTGCCCCAGCCCGCGGTGGCCCGGTTTCCCGCCTCCGCCGTTCGCCATCCCAAGTGCATGAGAGCCGCGTGGCAGGCGTGCAGGACCGAGGCGATGGGTGAGGCGACCTCTCCCCGCCCCATGATCGTGGGGAGTGGACGCCTTGAAGACCACGCCTCGGCCCCATCCAGCAAAAGGGCCGCACCTCCACGCCTCCCTCCGTTTATGGGGAAGGCGCGAACCACCCCCTTTACTACGACGTGACGCATGCATGCAGAGCTCATCCCCACGCATGCCGCCCACGTCAGCACACCTCCCCATGCCGCGCCATGCGCGAGAAGCATGGGAGGCACAGCGCGCGAAGGAACTTACACGGTAAAAACCGCCCCGCCTGCCCGCGCACCGTTTTTGGGCCTAGCCCAATGATGCGATTGCACTTACGTGTGGCCCAGGCCCGGGGGCTCCTGTCGGTGTACAAAAAGAGGGGTACACTTTTTGTACCGCTACAACTGTGCATGGGCAGTCTGAGCCACGGGCACCACCACACTGGGCAAGGCAAGGGAGGTGAGCCGAGGTAAGGCCGAAGCTCGAGAGAAGCAGAACGATGCCAAGACCAAGACCACAAGGAGCAAAGGGGACGAAGCGGACCCCCCGGCAAGATCCTTGCCGGGAGGAGGTTTTTAGCAAACCCGGCAAGACCCTTGCTGTGGCAGCTCGCCCCACACCTACAGAGCGGGTCACCCTTGAGTCCACTGCCCCCATGGGGCAAGGATTCGGGAGGCATCCCCGTGGTGGCACATGCAGATCTTTGTGAAGACATTCAAGATCAGATACACAGTTTAGAAGATGATGATCCTTGGCGGGATCCCAGCCAAGGAGGACCACAAGGCCCCCGGCAAGAGCCTTGCCGGGGATGACAACAGGCGCCACGGCAAGACACTTGCCGGGGCCCCGACAAGACCCTTGCCGGGGGCACGACAAGGCCCTTGCCATGGACACCCATAGGGCCACCATCAGGCCCACGCCAATCAGACCTCCACCACTGTTCGCATGCATCTGCCGACCCAACCAGCTGGGCAGGCACCTGCGTGGCGGCATGCAGATCTTCGTGAAGACCCACCACTGCGCCACCTCAGCTGCCTGCCTGCCTACATGGCACCGCGGGCAACACTAGCCAGGGTGCGTGTCGACGCGAGAGGGAGCGACGACGCACAAGACAGGGCTCTCCCCCGTCCCCGGTAAAGCGAAGACACCTAAGCAAGACGCATTAAATGCGCCTTGTCATGTAATGTGAGGGATAACCTTGCATCGTTGTACCCTTTGCACCTCCTGTGTGCCACTGTGGCAACCCCTTTCCCTATAAAAGGAGGCCCAAGGCAACCAGTAGGGGGATTCGGCTTTTTGGAGCTCCTCACGCCCCATAGCTAGCTCAAGAACACAAATACACAATCCAACAAAGCAGGAGTAGGGTTTTACGCATCCTCGCGGCCCGAACCTGGGTAAAGGAACCGTGTGCTATCGGTTTGATCCGCTCTTCTCACGACCCTGCGCCCCGCAACCGTAGTAGGGATTCTTGTGATCCCATAGGTGTCGTTCCCACCGACAGTTAGCTGCCTTAATTATGGCCGGCTGCATGCAGGCACTCAAAATCGGTCGCAGCCAGTACGCGGAGCAGCATGCAACGAGTCGCAGCCGAGGGCATTAGTTGATGAACTTTAGCTGGGAGATAAGGCATTTGCGAACGTTTTTTGCTGGCATTTTCTTCAGAGCAGCTTGTCAGTTTCTTCAGAGGTAGGCATTTTTATTCCAAAAACTGCCACTTCGGATCTTGCGTCGCAACTAAAACTGCCAGGAGCACATTAGTAGGCTAGCTAGTGATCAATCAGTAACTTGTAAACACTGAGCAAACAGAAATAAGGAACCGTTAATGCATCTCAATGATTCACAGATAATATACAAATATGTAGCTCCAAAAGCAAAGATCAGCCACTTCAAATCTTGCATCACTAAAACCAACTAGTATGATTCCCATACATAAGATCAACATGTTAATGCATCTCAATGATTCACAGATCATATACAACTATGTGGCTCCAAAGGCAAAGATCTAGAAAAAACATTTTTTCTGCCTACTAACATGGATGCTTCTCTTGTCACATTCAGTACAGACTGAAAGACAAATTTGTTTATGAAGTGTACAATTCCTCTTGCAAACGTAAGTGGTTTCACCAGCAGCTGGAACCATGAGAATGAACCACACATGATGGAGGAACATCCACTGCAATATGATTTGGTCTTCTCTCGATCACACGGCGAGACTATTTTTGGAATACAAACTTTAACTTAGGCAAAATGATGCCCATTGTATAATCAGACCAAAGCAATGAAGCACCTAGTGTCGGCCAATAAATAGTACAGTACTACTTTTCTGCAGTCCATGAAGTGACTATCCAATCTTTCTGTGTCTATTTTCAAATGGCACTACATGCAGTGACAATACTATTCTCTTGTGCAGGTCAACCAAAATTGCGGTGACTTTGTGTGTTTGCCAAATAGCAACGGGCAGATATCTCTGTCTGCACAAATATCAAGCAGCTAGTAAACATATACCCCACCTTGTATTTTCGGTTTAAACATGTCTCTTCCGCTTAGCATCTGTCATGTTTCGCACTAGACAATTTGATACAATCATGTTTTGCCCTGGACAATTTCATACTGAATTGATTTGCTGGTTCAGAGCAGAAATATAGCGCCTATTCTTCATCAGACCAAGGATATCCATGTTGTCAGTGATGGAAGAGGTGAAATCGATACAACCAAAATTGAGCATCCAATCATTGAATCCTGTCCTGCACCTCCAATGTAGGTCCACCCTGCCAATAAATTCACATGCAAACCACTAGTATTACTATCTAATGACAGTATAAAAAGAGTAGCAAGATAGTAGCAAACCATGTACCTTCGTAATGAACAGCTCATAGTGCCACCAATTGGATATAAAGGTTTGGAAGAAAACATGCTCCTAATGTTGAACCAGTTGGACTTTTTGTGCAGCTCCATAAAATCGAGCATCCCTGTTTGCATAGATATTGAAAGTGTGATTACTATAGAAGTGGCACTAGTTGAAGCATAGACTCACAAATATAAGCATTCCAATTTCTTAATTGGAAAAGGTAGCAAGACTGTTTCTAACCACCTGTTTGAAGGAATAAATAAGGCAACAGCGGCTGATGTCAGAAAGGCATATATAGTTCTTTCTGAAAGAATAATCGATTCCTGACATTTCCTCTTCTTTTAAGCATATTTTGTGCAGTTCAACTAGAATAAAATGCCATCACCGCCTTGACAATTCAGTGACACTGTACAAAAGGAAATGACTTAACATTACATCATGATGTCAGGTATGTAGTCGACATGTATTAGAGACAAACTTACAGGCCTCCTCTAATAACATAATGAACATTAATTTTAACAAAGGTGTGACTAGCTTTACCAGGATAATTTGAGTGAACTCTACACCCTCTGTTCCTTAATATAAGACGTTTTCGCAGTTCAATTTAAAGTACCCAAACATCTAGTATTTAGAAAAACAGGTAGTAGTTTTCTTGAGCACATATCTGGGAAAGCTTGCCACACTTTATTTATGTCCATACGCTAATGCAACACCATTCGAAATTTCCAATACTACAAATATACACTAATCCAGTGGCTAGTGCAACAGTAGGGTAGTTATTTTATTATAGGGTATAGTACAATGGTTTTACTGAACAGATTTCAATAAACTCTAGCACTGGAAGATTTCTATAAGAATTAACAATACAAAATGTAAAGGTAACATGTTTCAGCATTGGTATACTAGGTGTGCATGAGAATTAAACCAAATACAAAATTCTGAAGGTAACTAGCATTATTAACTAATGACAGTATAAAAAAATTGCAAACCATGTACCTCCAAGGTAAATATCATTTCAAACTCGGGGCGACCTTAAAAATTGCTATCCCAATCTTGATAATCGATCAAACATAAAAACCTGATCGAACGAATCAAGAGAACAGCCGGAGGAGGAGGTGCCCACTCTTGACCTTTCCTCTTGTCTTCATAATTTTTTGTGCAGTTTAACCAAAATAAAATGACATCAGCGCCTTGGTATTTTGGTGACATTATACAAAAAAATTAACTTATCTCATGAAAGTGAGGTATGTAACCTATAAGCATTAACAGTGCAAAAATATGAAGGTAGTAATAAGTTTCATCGTTGGTATACTAGCTGTGCAACAACATTAGAATGCCTTAGCTGAAAAATCTTTAATACATCCACAATCAACAGCTAACCCTGAAATAATCCAGTGACATTAAATGGCATTGCTTAAATTTATCAGTGGCATTAGACTGAGTGCGACATTAGTTAAATGTGGCATCACTTTAGCAGTAGCATTGCTTGCCTTGACTGCTGGCGTTATACTAACAGCAAAAAAGTGACAATAAGAGCACGGGAGTCCCATACGAACAGTGGGCGCACCAGTACGATGTACCTCCATGGACACATAGAGTGGTGAGGGAGGTATGGTTGCCCAGAGCAACAAATATCCAGGCAGCTTATGTGGATTACGTCCCATTTTTGTTCTGTTTAGCCACCTTTTTCCTATGTGAGGACAACAAACCGATCGACCTGGTCATTCTCTATTGCGTTGTCATGCCTTTCTACCCTTCTTCAACCAAGAGACACGAGACTCGTTCCTTAGCTACTGATTTTCCCCTTTTCAACCTAGATGCGGGTTCGATGCCTACTCTCTTGGACAGTACAGTCTCCCTTCCTTTCCTTATTCAACCCAGACATGGATTAGTCTGCATGAAGTAGGGTTTCCTTTAATAGTGCAAATTAAGGTTTTCGTTTGTGTGACCAGCAGAGCAAAGGATAGCAAATTGGGAAGATGCTGGAGTGGAAAAAGATCCACATGCAGCGACGTGGCAGATGGGGCAATAGAACAAGGGTATGGTTCGAAAAGAGGTAGCATACCCGAGGGTCGGCGGGAAGTGTCTTCGCTCGTGGTTGTCGTCCTCCGCACGCACTACGACATCGAGCTTGGGGACGGAGGCCATCCCACACGGGCGCTAGGTCTGAGAGGGCGGCCTTGTCTTCAGTGCGTGACCTCGCTCACCGACGACGAGTGCGTCAACGCTGCACGTCCTTTTCTTCCCTGGAGGATCTGTTACCACCGGTGAGGAGGGAGAGAGAGGCCGTCTTTTTTAGATCTGGAGAGAGGGTGATAGTGTGAGAACCAAGTGGGCAGCCCTTAGCAAGAAAGCTCTGAAGCTCCAGCCTATATATCTTTTCTATACTACTAGTACTAGAGGTGGAGTAGTGGTAGAGTAGTTTATATTTTCTCTGCAAATAGTACCAGTTAGTCATGCTTCAAAACTGAACGGCACGCCATTAAAAAAATAAAGGTCGATAACTAATGCGACACCTCGGGCCAACGCGGCCAGATCGCATTTTCCACGAGAAATTACACATGTTTCGTTGACATGTGGTCCCGTTCCAACATGTCAGTGAGACGACGACGAGTCCTTTTGTACAATTTCCTAAAGGACGTGTAGGCCGGGGCACCTCTTCGTGTACCGTGGCAAACTGGCAACCGTCCACCGGCTCTTCTCCTTTCCCTCTCGATTTGGAACTGCTGTCGCACGCTCTTCCTCCCTCCTCCATTTGCCTTCACCCTTCCTTCTGCCATTGTTCGATCGTCTTCTCCATGGAGGGAACAAGCCAGAAACGACCCCGTTATTCTTGCCGCAATCTGAAAGATGACGTGGTGGGGGAACTCATTGATTGGTGCGATGTCATCACCTCAACTAGCATGGCAGGTTCATTCAAGACCATTCTTGACTCAACTAATAACATCATTAGAAGGAACCCAAGGGTCCAGGAGCGGTATGATCTCCCTTATCTTCTTTGCTATAAGCCTGTTCGCATGGGCGCGGACGACGAAGGCCTCGCCTTGTGCAAGTTGATGCCGCTTGATAACGATACGTGTGATGTCAAGATGCCATCGCTTCAGGGTAAGGCCTGGGCTAGCGCAAATGGATATTGGGTTGTTTATATTGGGTACAATTGCGAGTGGGAACTTGCGAATGTGTACACTCGTCAGCAGATTCCACTTCCAAAAATCTCCGAGTGCCCTGAGGTTGAGCACACAGATGATCTACATACGTTCAAATAAGATCATGGTGAATGTCGTCTACGGAAGATAGCAATTTCTTGAGTTCCCAAATGCTCTTGGAATTATGAGAACTATCAAGTTGTTGCTATCTTCGACAAGCTTGTTGCCGTCGTTACTGATTCCACGGTTCGTACATGGATATTGGTCAAAAATCAGTTTCTGTACACGGATGAGTACTGTGATGCAATTGAATACGAGGATCTTGTGTTTGCTGTCACCACTCGTGGCACTGTTTTTGCATGGGATCCTCGTAGTTTTGGTACATTTGTCTTCCACCGTAATTATATTTGTGTCAGCCAGATGCATGCGGGTTAGCAAGTTGCCCTTTACTAATTAACCTTCTTCTTGTGTTTCCAAGGTCCTGTGAACATTCCACCACCTATACTTGAAAATTTATAACCCAAGGGGAGATGACGATGGTGATGATCACGAGCATGAGGATGAGCAGAACTTATATACTAAGTGGCATCTGGCAACTAATTCCGATGGATCACCTCTTCTTGTCTGCATACAGTGCACTGTGATTGTTACTACTGAGGTAGCAGGTGTTGTCTCCCATGGTCGCCCTCTCCGGACCTATTCCAACACCCGTTGCAGGGTATTCGGGATGGATACCAGTGTGCTAGCGCCAACACCTTCTCCCTGGTACAGTATTGGTAGTCTTGGAGCAAACTCGCTCTTCCTTGGACCAAACTATCCAATGATGGTTAAAGGCGATCCAGCTGCTGTTGACACAGCGTTACTACCATTTATGAGAAGCAACTGTATCTATACCTCGGACATTGCGGTGGTTCCCTACCCTGCTCCTGATATATGCCGCTTCATCCTGGATGATCAGTCCTGCGTTGCTCTCGGTATTGACAATAGCTGGCCGTTCCCAGAGCACCTATGGTTCGAAGCAAGCGTTTCCAATGCAAAGGATTGATTGAGTTGAAGTTCATTTCATAGTTTGTTATTTGTTGTGTGATGAAAACTTCAGTATTTACAAGAATGTTTTGTTGGAAATAATCTATAATCCAACATGTATCATCGTTGTCGTTGTGTGTTGATGACTTGTTGTATGTAATGAATGGTACATTTGCAAATGCGTGTCATAGACTCAATCTATGATTGGTTTTCGAGTCACTTCTTGGAGTGTGAGTACCGTAGTAGTATAGCCAGCATCCGGTTAGTATATGAAGTTTCCACATCACATAGAGCCAACCTAAAATTGGAGTACCAGATCTGAGATGCCACGTGTACCAGATGAATGACTCCAAGTTCGACCACCATGATGCTAGGTGCGAGCCGAGGAACACTGTTGGAGAGACTCCCCTCATAATTTTCCTACATTGGTCATTTGATTCATAGGATAGAATGCTATAGGATTTTTTCCCTATGTAATCATGTTTTAATTGGCAATCTAGCATCCACTCCAACTTTTGTTTCACTTCCTTTGATCCTACGAAGAGAGTACTTGCTCTAAATGATGTGCCGCTGCAAGAGCCGCCTATATTAATTAACCATGCTCTAAAAAGGTGGACCAACTTTGGCTGTAGTAGTACTGTACTAGGTTAGTATAGGTGACCTTGCGCTTGGATCTTGTCCTCTTCTGGAAGTCGAACAATAATGGTACTGTACTACTTCTGGCAATCTGACACCAAATGAACTGCTGCACGTCCACCGCTTGTAAGCAAAAGTTTCTCCTCGTGTTGCGAGCCATTGCGCATGCGTTGGCGAGGGAGAAGGCGTAGTAAGCAAGCTTCTCGTCGTTCTGCGAGTTGACGGGACACATCAAACTTACGTATTTATTAGTACTCTCTTTGAAAAGGGCCAAACATGTCCATGGCTACCATCCCGTGCTCTGTCATTGAGTACGTGCACTATTCAAGTGACATCGAGGAGAAAAAATATTGCGTAGTACTAGGTGCCATCAAAGTGCACGACTCATTTACACATTGCATATCTCCATTTTCTTGCATGACACGCCACCTTGATGCTAGATGTCCCGCGTGTCATGGAGGCATATAGTATGATTTGGTAAAATGGAGGCATATAGATGTCCCGCGTGTCGGCAACAGGATGAACAAAGCTCATGTCTTAAACGAAAGAGTGGAAGAACATAGATTCCTGACGACCGAGAAGGAGCTAAAAACCTCGGGGTGGAGCGTCTGCACTCATAATATTTTATATTATTCAGCGATATAAAATCAACCAAATCTCTCCACATTCCTATACCATTCTATAGTATGAGAATAACTTTGAATGTAAGCCATTGATCACTCTATCCAATGGTCATAGTTGGAAAATCCAAACAAAACCAAGCATTGGATCAACTCTTTTTTCAAGATCAACTCTTTTAGCACTTAGATTGTTGCTGCCTGCCCACCTAGGCCACCTATATATATCCGCGCACGTGTGATGACCACAGGAGCTATCCACTCAGATTGTATGTTAAAAAAATAAAGGTCGATAACTAACGCGACACCTCGGGCCAACGCGGCCAGATCGCATTTTGCAGGAGAGATTACACACCATGTTTCGTTGACATGTGGTCCTGTTCCAACATGTAAGTGAGACGACGACGAGTCCTTATGTACAATTTCTGAAAGGACGTGTAGGCCGGGGCGCCTCTTCGTGTACCTGGCAAACTGGCAACTGTCCACCGACTCTTCGCCTTTCCCTCTCGATTTGGAACTGCTGTCGCACACTCTTCCTACCTCCTCCATTTGCCTTCACCCTTCCTTCTACCATTGTTCAATCGTCTTCTCCATCGAGGGAACTAGCCGGAAACGACCCCGTTATTCTTGCCCCGATCTGAAAGATGACGTGGTGGAGGAACTCATTGATCGGTGCAATGTCATCACCTCGGCTAGCATGACTGGTTTGTTCAAGACCATTCTTGACTCAACTAATAACATCATTACAAGGAACCCAAGGGTCCAGGAGTGGTTTGATCTCCCCTATCTTCTTCGTCGTGACCCAGCTAACTGGCGTGGGGACGAGGGAAGCCTTGCCTTGTGCAAGCTGATGCCGCTTGATAATGATACGTATGATGTTAAGATGCCATCGCTTGAGGGAAAGGCTTGGGAAGGCGCAAATGGAGATTGGGTTGTTTATATTGGGTACAACTGCGAGTGCGAACTTGCGAATGTGTACACTCGTCAGCGAATTCCACTTCCAAAATCTCCGAGTGCCTTGAGGTTGAGCACACAGATGATCTACGTACGTTCAAATATGATCATGGTGACTGTCGTTTACGGAAGATAGCAATTTCTCGAGTTCCCAACTGCTCTTGGAATTACAAGAACTATCAAGTTGTTGCTATCTTTGACAAGCTTGTTGCCGTCCTTCGTGGATCGACTGGATGGATATTGCTCAAAAATCAGTTTCTATACATGGATGTGTACTGTGATGCAATTGAATACGAGGGTCTTGTGTTTGCTGCCACCACTCGTGGCACTGTTTTTGCATGGGATCCTCGTAGTTTCAGTATGTTATTATAATTGTTTCATCCACATGCATGCGAGTTAGCAAGTTTTCCTTCTCTACTAATTAACCTTCTTCGTGTGTTTCCAAGGTCCTGTGAACATTCCACCACCTATACTTGAAAAAAATTATAACCAAGGGGGAGATGACGATGGTGATGATCACGAGCATGAGGTCGAGCAGGGCCCATATGCTCACTGGCGGCTGGCAACTAATTCCAATGGATCACCACTTCTTGTCTCCATACAACCCACTGTTGATGTTACTACTGAGGGAGCAGGTGTTGTCTCCCATGGTTGCACTCTCCAGACCTATTCCAACACCCGTTGCATGGTATTCGGGATGGATACTAGTGTGCTAGCGCCAACACCTTCTCCCTGGTACAGTATTGATAGTCTTGGAGCAAACTCGCTCTTCCTTGGACAAAACTATCCAATGATGGTGACAGGCGATCCAACTGTTGTTGACACAACGTTACTACCGTTTATGAGAAGCAAATGTATCTATACGTCGGACATTGCGGTGGTTCCCTACCCTGGTCGTGATATAGTATGCTGCTTCAGCCTGGATGATCAGTCCTGCGTTGGTCTCGAGATTGACAGTAGCTGGCTCTTCCCAGAGAATCGCTTGTGGTTTGAAGCAAGCGTTTCCAACATCGAGGATTAGTTGAGTTGAAGTTCATTTCATTGCTTGTTGTTTGTTGTGTGATGAAAATTGTAATATTTATAATGTATCCTCACTGTCGTCGTGGGTTGATGACATGTTGCATGTGATAAAATGATATGCCTGTGATAGACTTACTAAATTTATGAATGGCTTTTGAGTTGCTTCTCTGAGTGGGTGCTGCGACAGTGCAACAGGTTATCGGGTGAGGCCAATAAACAATAGTTCACTTTTTGTACTAGCTTCACATGATGCACTATCTCTACGTCTACGTACGTAATACAACATGTTTTAAACTTGAGACCAGGCACCCATCCTCACACAGAACACTTTTTAACCTAGCCCAGACTCCAGGAAATTTGGCCATAGTGTGAGGTGGGCCATATGTTAATGTGTTCGCTGTACGTAACCAGCACCTCAAATCCTCGATACTACTACTATAAGTAGTAGGAGTAGTAGCATCGCATGGGCCAGAACAAGCATTCACGTCCAGGAGTACGGCACACACCACCAGCACGACTTCCATCTGACACCATATTTCTTGGAGTCCGTGCTACAGCAATCTATTCAACCTCGTTGTTTCTCTAACTCAGCCATCACGCGGCGGGCGAGGTGGGAGTTTGTCGATAGTCGGTTTCCTCAACTGCGGTCCCACTTGTAAGGCCAACTCCAACGCACGACCCCCAATAGACCTCCGTTTTGCCTAGATTCTGTCCGTTTGGGTAGGGCAATGGGGTTGTGTCTGGGCCATTTCTCGGATGTGGTGGCCGTGCACCGAACGCGCGGACGCATCCCGGCCGCGTACACTTTTCTTTGCAAACACATATCTTTTTCTCATCATAGATTTTTTTGTACATGGAAATACATCACAAAAATTTTGAGTAGAAAAGCAAGACCAAAGAAAACAAGAACCACAAGAATACATTTTAGAAGATATCCAACTTCGATAACTGCTCCTGTAAGTTGGATTAGTGCCTTCTCGATGCATTCATTATTGATCTGCGGAGGCTCGATCTTGCATGCTTATTTCTTCTTCGAGTGCAAAGAAGTAGACGTGTCTAGCCTCTATTCTATCAACAAGTGCACTAGTCTCATCTCTAGCCTCTATGCTAGCTAAAAGTGCTAGAACATCTATGAGGGAGTCCTGGATTAGGGGGTGTCCGGACAGCCGGACTATAACCTTTAGCCGGAGTGTTGGACTATGAAGATACAAGATTGAAGACTTTGTCCCGTGTCCGGATGGGACTTTCCTTGGAGTGGAAGGCAAGCTTGGAAATACGGATATGTAGATCTCCTTCCTTGTAATCGATTCTGTGTAACCCTAGCCCTCTCCGGTGTCTATATAAACCGGAGGGTTTAGTCCATAGGAGAACAACAATCATACCATAGGCTAGCTTCTAGGGTTTAGCCTCTCTGATCTCGTGGTAGATCTACTCTTGTACACTACCCATATCATCAATATTAATCAAGCAGGAGTAGGGTTTTATCTCCATCGAGAGGGCCCGAACCTGGGTAAAAACATCATGTCCCTTGTCTCCTGTTACCATCCGCCTAGACGCACAGTTTGGGACCCCCTACCCGAGATCCGCCGGTTTTGACACCGACATTGGTGCTTTCATTGAGAGTTCCACTGTGTCGTCGCCGAAAGGAAGGATGCCTTGTCTCGTCTTTAAAGACGGCACTGTTGCTGAGGGAGCTTTGGCTGTCGGCCAAACTCTCCGGCTAGGTGGTTTTCTCATGACCGCCTGTTCGGCCGCTGCGCCGACGATGACTTCTCGGGTCATCGAAAGCAATCTCCATGTCAACTCGGAACTCGCCGAGCAGTTAGATCCAATAGACCTCTCTTCCCTAAACGAGCTCTTGGATCGCATCGCCGCCCTGGGAGTCACTATGGACTATGATCAGATTGGGCCTAAACCCGATCAGAGAGAGATCAACTCTCCCCAGGTCACCCATCATGTTGCGGTGGTGGGTGAACAATGCGGTGACCCTTCCTCTATCTTGAGGACTAGCTATGTTCGGATTTCCGAGCCCTTCAAGCCGGATACCCGTTCACGGGAGGACATCACCCAAGCCCTGAACCTAGAATCAGGCAGCGGGCCATATTCATCGGACAACATCCAAGAACCTGAATCCCCAAAATTGGAAACTCCTTGGCCCCCGGGTCTCAGATTGGGTGAGGTTTCGGATTCAATTCTACCCACCCACCCAAGCATAAGCGATCTTTCCCAGATCAGGCAAGAGCCCTAGGAAACAGTACACCATTATTGGGCCAGATTCCTCCTGGTAATGAACAGGATCAAGGACTGCCACGAGAAAGACGCAATCTCATTTTTCTGCAATAATTGCACGGACAAGGGAATCCTAAACGCCACAAGTCGCCGTGAAATACACGCTTTGCTGACTTGGCATCCATAGTACGAAAGTACTGTGCGATGGAAAGTGCCTGGAAAACCAAAATAAAATTTTGGGACAATCCAGCCCTAAATACAATCCCAGTCCGAAATAAAAGGGTGCATTATTACCAGACACCCGGGTTAAACACCAAAAAGCAAAAACCCTCTATAGGGCATGGAACCGTACTACAGGGATGGCTCAATGGACCCTGTAAAATTCACAGTACAGAGGGCGCCATACCAACTCATAGCCTTAGAGCATGTTGGATACTCCGGCAGGTAGCCAAAAGTGGTGAAGATCTTCTAATTCCAGAAGCCATAGTGCACCATCCCAGGGATACCAGTACGGTATTAACAGTCTTCGAGACCTTCGCATAAAATAATATGCGAAAGCGAACACTCCGCAGCCTTGCCGAAATCTACCACGTGGCAATAATAAACCCATGGAGTGACACGGCTATTACTTTTAATGCCAGTCACAAACCTAAATTTTGAAAAGCCCGAGCACCAGCCGCATTGGTCCTCAGTCCAATAGTGGACGGCTTTCGACTCACCAAGGTACTCATGGACGACGGCAGCGGATTAAACCTCATCTATGAGGGAACCCTTCAAAAAATGGAAATAGACTGGAACCGCATTGAGCGAAGCAACACAACCTTTAGAGGAATAATCCCTGGTCGGGAAGCGCGCGGTACAGGAAAAATCACAATAGATGTGGTGTTCGGCACGCCAGAGAATTACAAGTCCGAAGAGGTTACGTTCCAAGTGGCCCCATTCAGTAGCGGATACCACGCCCTGTTAGGACGGGAGGCATTCACAATCTTCCAAGCCATACCCCATTACGGGTACATGAAGCTCAAAATGCCCGGGCCCAACGGAATCATCACTCTTGCTAGTGATCTGAACATAGCACTCCGCGCCAAAAACAAGACAGCCGCACTGGCCCTCGAGGCACTATCCGAAGCCCTGGCGGCTAGGAACTGACTGCCCTACGCTCCACGGTGAACAGGGATGATGTGATACTCGATAAGAGATCCAAGTCCACCTCCTTTAAGCCAGCGGACGAAATAGTCAAATTCCAAGTCCATCAATAGACCTTACAAAAACAGCTTTCAGGGGGGCACAACTAAACCCCGCCGTAGATGTCGCACTACGAGATTTCTTACGCAAGAACTGGGACATTTTCGCCTGGCACCCTTCAGACATGCCAGGAAACGCACGCAGGCTGGCCGAACAGAGCCTTAATATCCTAAAGGGATTCAAACCGGTCAAGCGGGCTCTTCGGCGTTTCTCTGAACCTAAGAGACAAGCTATGGGAGAGGAACTAGCCAAGTTATTGGAAGCCGGATTCATTAGAGAGATAAAACACCCGAACTGGCTAGCAAACCTGGTGATGGTACCAAAGAAGGACAAATCATGGCACCTGTGCGTCGATTTTAAGGACCTCAACAAGCCTTGCCCAAAGGATCCCTTCCCCCTCCCCCGCATCGATCAAATTATCGATGCTACAACAGGACACGATTCATTGTGTTTCCTCGACGCATACTCCGTCTACCACCAAATTAAGATGGCGGAGTCCGACCGAGCCGCAACGGCATTCATCACACCATACGACCCTTATGCTTCAACACAATGCCCTTTGGGCTCAAAAACGCTGACGCAACATATCAGCGCATGATTCAAACATGTCTAGCAAACAAGATCTGCAAAACAGTGGAGGCATACGTAGATGATGTGGTCGTCAAAACCAAGCATGTCGACTCTCTAGTAGACGACTTAAGACTCAAATTCAATAACCTCAGAACATATGACATCAAGCTCAACCCAGAAAAATGCATCGTCGGTGTGCCAGCCGGAAAGCTCCTGGGCTTCATTGTATCCGGCAGAGGAATTGAAGCAAATCCGGCCAAGATCCGAGCCCTGTCACAGTTGGATATCCCAAATCGGACCGGACCCAACCGCAATGCCCGATTCCTAACACTCTGACATAATCGGAGGCTCTGCTACCGAAATAACATCTTCAGCCCACGTTATAATGGCCGTCATCGCCCCATGGACAGAACCATTCCTGGCCTACTTAACTAGGCAGGAACTCCCCGAGGACCAAAACAAGGCATGCTACATAGTATGGCGATCTAAAGCCTACTGGGTCCATGAGGGAGAGCTTTATAAGAAAAGCACCACCGGAGTCCTTCAAAGGTGCATCTCCGAAGAGGAGGGGCGGAAGCTTCTGGCAGAAATTCATGCCGGACTCGACGACCACCACGCAGTAGCCCGGGCCCTTGTAAGCAAGGCCTTCCGTACAGGTTTTTACTGGCCTACGGCCCGGGCAGATGCACTGGACCTGGTCCAACGCTGCGTGGGTTGCCAGCTTTTTGCAAATCAAAGCCATATGCCACCCACCGCCCTCCACACAATCCCCATTTCCTAGCCCTTCGCGGTCTGGGGGCTTGACATGCTCAGACCCCTTAAAGGAGGAACCCACAAGCAAAAATACTTGCTGGTCATGGTGGATAAATTCACCAAATGGATAGAAGCCAAACCTGTTAAAACGGCCGAGTCCAGACCAGTGATAGACTTCATATCCGGGGTTGTACACCGCTATGGCCTCTCCCATAGCATCATCACTGATAACGGCACGAACTTCACTGCCGACGAGGTAAAACTTTGGTGCAAAAACATGGGCATTAAGCTCGATTATGCTTCCGTCTATCACCCACAAACTAATGGTCAGGTCGAGCGAGCAAATGGTCTTATCATGAGCGGCATCAAACCCAGATTAATGCGGTCCTTAAAGGAATCTAACACGCACTGGGTAGAGGATCTCGACTCCATACTCTGGGGGCTGCGGACCACGCCGAATCGTACTACCGGATACACACCCTTTTTTATGGTGTACGGCGCAGAGGCGGTCCTACCCTGCGACATAATCCATGACTCACCTCGAGTGCGCATGTACGAAGAAAGAGAAGCCGAGCTCAATCGGCAGGACAATCTAGACACCCTGGAGGAGGAGCGCGACGTGGCAAAAGCCCGTTCCGCATTCTATCAGCAACAGGCTCGAAGATATCAAAGCAGAGAAGTACGGGACAAATCTTATAACGTTGGTGAACTAGTTCTACGCCTGCCGGAGAAGAAAAATACCAAACTCGAGCCCAAATGGGAGGGTCCATTCATCATTGACCAAGTTCTGACCGGCGGAGCGTACCGTCTGCGGGATGCATCTGATAATCAGCTTGAGCCGAACCCATGGAATGCAGCAAGGCTCCGAAGATTCTACGCTTAGCGCCGGACTCTGTGTTCGTATCCTTCCACTGTCCATTTTTTATATACATAATTTGTCCTTTATTTCTCTCTTTCTCCTCTCATTTTTTCCCAACGCCTTAAAAGGCTAACTTGTACCTTGCTTGCACACCATTGACGCGCTGGCCGCGCTAATTATACCTGGGGGCTTCTTTCATAGAAGCTTACTTATTTATCCGGGCTTCATGCCCAGCACATGTGTCATCCTTCCGCTTGTACCTTTTCTTCGCCATTATATGCATCGATATGACTTAAGTTTTGGCCAAGCTGGGTTGCCTGGCTCTTGTATTTATGCCCTACGTTCCCGTTAATTCGGCTAGGGCATCAGGGAGCACCTCTGCGATTGTTACTGCCGGGTCAGCCACATGTGTACCTCAGACTGGGTGAAGCCAAAAGCTAGCGTTCTTAAGGGAATATTTGGTCGGTGAACAAAAGATGATTCTTCACTTATTTATTTTTCATATGGGCCCCCAGATGCCTTTTTTCTCTGCGACACTTTTCGCAGTCTGTACATGCACTTTAGGGCATGCATACCCAGGGAAAGGAACCCCTAACGGAACTGTTCTCCCTGGAAGATGTTTCTTACTAACCATGTAATATAACATAACTAGTTGGGCACTTGTCTGTTCAAGCACTAATGACCCCTACGCCTGGTTTCCACGCATGCCCCGGGTTTTCATAACCGAGAGGGTATTCGGATTCACTCTGGACTATCGGGTCCAGAGGTTGAAGCGAAAAGGTCCACCATGACAAATGATCTACAATCCGGCTAGAAGGCATTATAAATGTCACTTCAATTACATAGTCACTATGACTGACTAAATTCTTCCTCTATACCATCCAACAGGCTGTCTAACCTACAATCCTGTTGGGAATACTTTGCGGCCAATTCTAATTGTCCGTACACTAGACTAACAGGGATCTCTTTCCCATCGGGCCCCACAGGTCCGACCTCGGCCATGTGGTTTGGGTCAGCCTTGATATACCGCGTCTTCACCATGGCCCAGGCTTCCCTGGCACCTTGACGGCAGGCCGATATCTTCCATAATCGGAAGCGCCGCTGCGCTCCCTTCAGCTTCTCCGCAAGCTCTCCAAGGCCTTCAGGCATGGAGACGGATGGCCATAAGGCCCGGGCAATGCCTTGCATCAGCTGCCTAACTCGTTCGTGCAGTTGTGAGAGCTTGGGTAGAAGGTCACCCGTAGAACCGGGCATTTCCTCCGCGGGACGACCTGTTAGCATACCTACAGACATAACTATGTTAGTCGACTTCTTCGCCGAACTCTTCTTCAAAGTTCGTTCAAGCACTTACTAAAAATGTCGTGTCGAAGCCGTTGATTCTCCTTCACGGAGTCTGACAGTTGGGCACGAACATCCTTTAGTTCCACGCCCAGCTGGGTGTTGGCATCTAGGAGATCATTCTTCTCTTGTCTAACCCTCGTAAGCACGCTCTCGCCGGCCTTTAGCCGGCGTAGGAGGTGTTACTCATCCCGATTTACTCCGGCGTCATCTACAATTTTATTGTCAGATTCGCATAAACGTCGCACTCTACATGATACCTATCATTTGAAACATATATTACCAGAGGGAGTCTTCTTGGGCTCCTCTTGTGCGGCTAGTGCGGCCTGAAGTTGGGCTTTGCACTCTTCAAGCTCATGGGACAATTGGGTATTCTTTTCTGTAAGAACCTGCATAACAAATGATCCTTAAATCAGTTATTCTAACTGCTTCAAGTCTCAGGGGCTACTACTATATATAGTCATCAAATTCTCTCACGCGTATATCCTTTACATATTGCTTTGTGCCTCTAGCTAGACCATTTTGAGCAGCACGGAGGTACGCGTCTCCCGAGTTGAAGGCGTCAAATACCTCTTGGGAGAAGCAAGCATCACGGAGAACGGCTAGGCGACGCCAGGGGTTCATGGCGCTCTCCACCTCGGAATTTGTGGCGGACATTCTGTCCGCATCCTATGTCGGAGGAGCATCCGGCGTGCGCCTCGTACTCGCTTCCACTTCCGTGTCCCGCCTTGGAGCCCGACTGGATGAGGCATGATTGGCGACCTCTCCGGATATAGTCCGGTGAGCGTTCTTCTTCCTAGAAAGCACGAGCGTTAATATGTCTTTAAAGACGATACCATGGAGTGAGGTGGCACGCCATACCTCTGCGCCGGTGTCTCAGTTCGGACTGCGTTCCTTTTTAGCCTACCCGGCCTCGGAGCCCCTTGTTGGCTAGTCGCCGCAGGCTCGGCATGGCGTCCCAAGGGCCTTCCCTGTAAAGCACCGTTGGTATACGGTGAGCAAAGTACACAAGGACGAATCCTTTTTAAAACATGTTGGGGCTTTGGTCTCAGTCACCTCCTGTAATGCCCCGGATTCGACGCGCCAGGTGTCCGCCAGTTATTCACCGTCGTTGCCATGTCATTTGCTTGCGTGTTGCATTTTCCCATGTCATCATGTGCATCTTATTTTGCATACGTGTTCGTCCCATGCATCCGAGCATTTTCCCATTGCCCGTTGTGCAATCCGGCACTCCTATGTCCTCCGGCGCCCCCTTTTACCTCTTTTCGTGAGCGGGTGTTAAACTCTCTTGGAATGTACCGAGGTTTGCCAAGCGGCCTTGGTATAGCACCGGTAGACCGCCTGTCAAGTTTCGGACCATTTGGAGGTCGTTTGATACTCCAAAGGTTAACCGGGTAACCGTAAAGCCCTCTTTGTGTTGTAGCCCAACACCTCTCCAAAACAGCCCAATAACCCATCTAAGTCACCTCCATCCTCTCGGTCATTCCATCACGATCGTGTGGGCGAAAACCGCTCCTATTTTGGACTCTCCTAGCTCCCTCTACCTATATAAACACACCCTCCCCTGAAATTTCAGATCAAATCCACCCTAACCCCAGCCTTCTTCTTCCTCCGCGCGCCGGACACGTCTGCCTGGTGCCGGACACGTCCGCCGCCATCCCTCGGCGAATCGCCAGCCGCCACGTCAGCGTCCGCGCCGCCCCACTTCATCGCCTGCCCGCGGGGCCCAGATCGGACCCGCCCCGGGCCGCGCCGGGCCCGAGGGGGCCCGCGCCTCGCCGCCTCGTCGGATCTTCGCCGGCGCCTTGCCGGAGCTTCCCCGCCGCCGCCTCGCGTTCCGCTGGCCACCGCGCACCACCGCCGCATGCTCCGCCGCCGCCGCCCTTGCCGGCCACCCCGCGCCAGCCTGCCGCGCCGTCCGCCGCTCGCCGCCCCGCGCCCTCCGCCGCCGGCTCGCGCCAAGGCCGCGCCACCCCGCCGCCCGCGTGCCGCGCCGCCACCCCTCGCCGGCCCCTGCTCCGCCAGCCCCGCCGTGCCCAGCTTCGGCCAGATCCGAGCCGGCGATGCCCGGATCCGTCGCCCCGCGCCCCGTCCGGGTCTCCTCCGCCACCCGCCGGCTCGCTTGAGACCTCCTGTCGCCGGTTGTCGTCGGCCCCCGCGATGGGGCCTCGTCAGATCCAGCCCGGACCCACTGAACCAAATGCCACGCCCGTCCCGTACCGCTCCGCCCCGGAACCCCTTCGTCCACTTTTCCCCGGGGTGAGATTTTCGCCAAGTCCCTAAATTTCAGCATTCTGGTGCCCACTTTCACATGTCATATCTCCTAGCATATTGCTCCGTTTTCTGCACGTAATATATAAAAACGTTCACCATGAGATGCTCTTAATTTTGCTCCATTGTGCTATCTTTGTTTGAGGTCAGCTTGACGCCCTAATCATCGTTCCAAGAGTGCTATATAATGTTGTGTGCTGTAGTTTAACAGAACATGCCCATTTGTCATTTCTATATCTTTTTGTGTGATTTTCTTTTGAGCATGAAGTCTACATGTTTTATGAGCTAAAACATGCCATATATGCTTTGGTGCAATCCATTCTTCATGATATTGTATGTTTTAGTTGTTTCAAGCTTGCAAAGTAGCCTCCGTGATGTTGCTGATTTCAGGATCTCAAGATTTTGGCTAAGTCTTTGTCTGCTGTTATTTTTAATCCATGTATTCATGTTGCTACAGTGAGATCCATGCCTCTTTTGAGTATGTTAAGTAAGGATGTTTTGAAAATATGGATGTGTTATACTCATACATGCCTCTGTTTATATTTATAGTGTGCTCTAGCATGTCCTAATCTTGCTCTACTTTTGCTATAAATGTTTCTGCCAGATTGTTTACATGTTATTCAATTTTGCCATGGTTGTTGTTAGTGATCCATGCATGCTATGAACTTTCTATTGCCATATTTAGCTTCATGAACATGTCTCATTTCTGATGCTATGCTTATCTTGTCATGCAATGCCTTGTGGTGAGTGATTCAAGCTCACCAATATGCCTACTTATCGGTGTTCCTGCAATGTGCTGTTATTTTCACTGTCTGAATCTGTAACGAAACTTGCTATGTTTACATGGGTGCCATCATATCTTCTGATCCTTTTTGGCTCATGGTCAGTAGGGGACTTTTGTTCTATGAAATTATTAGATTCATGCCATTCCTTTGGTTGCTATGATATGCTCATGTAGCATGTTGTTTGATAGCTCTAAACTTTGCAATCTGATGTTATTTCTGCCATGTCCTGTGATTTCTGCTAAGTCTATGAAGCTGATATTATTTGCAATCTTGCCATGTTCTTGTCATATACATATAGGGGGGATGCGTGTGCCTACAATTGAGTGAGATACCATCATACTTGGCTAGCTAGGCATGAGATTGTGTGTGTGTGAGTGTGAGATGGAGAGAGAACGAGGGAGAGAGATAGCGTTTTAGATGGGCCTGTCGAGTGCGAGTGAGATATGCATGTGTATGTGTGACCCAGGTAGATGGAGAGTTTGAGAGAGAGGGGGAAGAGCTCCGAGACGACAGAGTGGTGCGTGAGAGAGTTACGGGTAACGAGCCAAGGAATTTGTGTGCGTACGACGACTGCACCCAAGATATCTAGCTTGGACTAGGGAATCATGCATAGTGTGCGAGAGAGACCTATAGATGGAGTATATATGCATGTGAACTAGAAAGACCCCCCCCCCACGCACACACACAAAGAGAGAGAGAGATGGAGAGAAAGCGAGAGGGACCAACAAGGTTTGTGTGTTGGATGTGTGCGACAGAATTGAAGATTGTCGGAGAGAGAGAGAGAGAGAGAGAGAGAGAGAGAGAGAGAGAGCGAGAGAGAGAGCAGGAGTCCGAGAGAGGAGGTGGTCGCGTTTTATGCATCAAAGACTGATATAAACCATGTTCCGATATAAACTTGCATTCAAATATTTAAATTGGAGAACATGTTGTGTGCAATCCACACATGAATGGATATATGCGTATATCAAACAAGTTCATTAATTTGACTTTCAACATGTTCATGGAGTACTATAATACTGTACAACATGCTATTCGATTGATGTGTTCAATTTTGGATTTAGTTCACTATTTTGACCTGGTGAAGTAGCTATTTCATTGAATCGAGATATTTCATTTTGGGTTTGATTCCCGTTTTTGAGTGGGTCAACTATTTGTCATATAGTAAATCGCTAGCAGCGAGCATGTAAAAAACATTACCCTCGAGCATCATCTCTCCATCTAAAAAGAAGTGGCAAGCTAATATTTCAAAATTTGATTCGAATCGACTTGGTAAGGTAGACGTGGATGCTCGTTCTCCCAAATTTTGAATGAACCGTTAGACATCCTCTGCTCGGTGGAATTTACCTGAGCAAATAAATGGGAGACGCAAAATTACCATCCTATGTGGGAGACGCATTAATTGGCCCATTGTACATCGAGGGTAGGTTCGTAACTTCATCCAAGAGCGCCTTCTCCTCGGCCGAAATGACATGTGCCGAATAATTCATAAACCACGGTCGGCAAAACACACTCTCCTCGCCCAAAATAGCTCGCGCCCACTATTTCAAAACATGCTCTCCTCGGCCGAAATCGCTTGCGCCACTATATTTCAAAATACACCCTCCTCGCCCAAAATCGCTGCCGCCCACTATTTGGGGAGAAGCAAAGTTACTGTACTATCCCCGACCCTCAGTACACAGACCCAAGCCGAGAAGCCTAAAGGCAGGGGTAGAACTGTAACTCCCCTCACATTTCAGACAAATGTGTCCGTAAAACATGGTTCCACTCCCCTCCCAACCCCCCCCCCCATTCATACCTCGTGGGCGCCAAATCGCCTTCTCCCCGGAAGCTCCCTTCTCCCGAGCCGCGAAACCTCAGCCCCTCCTCCATGGCGGCCCCCCCCCCCCGCCCTCCTCCCTAATGCCGAAGACGATGTCCATTTGTCGTCGTGCACTGGGCCGTGTGCCTCTTACTCCATGCTGCTGGAGCTGCCTCGACGACGGCCGCTTGAATCGTACCGGAGCCGATTCACCCCCAGTGTTGTTCACGGCGCCGGAGCGGCTCCAACTTCAGATCCGTCCAGAGTACCGGCGCTGCTTCCCCGTAGCCGTCGACCATCACAACATCGCTGTTTCCCTGCCGCCAGTCGCCATCGCAACCACGCCGGCCTCACCGACTCGGCAGCTGGACCTGCCTACTTCACCATGCCGCCAGATAGGTCACATCCTCATCTCAAATCACTTTATTTAAGCTTCAGTTGTCTGAATTTTTATCCTGGGCCAATCGATTCCCAATGGGAGCAGCACCCCTCGAGGCGGCGGAGCTCCTAGGCTGCCGGTTGGCTGGTGTCTAACATAAGGGTGCGGGGCCGCAAGTTCGTCGCAGAAGCAACGCTTAGATGGCTATCTTAGAGTTGTGTGGGTTGAAGGTACTGCCGCTGCCGGATCTGGATGACGGGGAGTCTTTGTGGATTGGCCCGGGGGCGGTGCAACCACGGCAGTGCGGTGGGGCGGGGAGCGGGGTTTTGGCCGGGGCAACGGACGGCGGAGGCAAGCTTCTCTGCCGTTGGTCACTGGCTCTTCGGGGAAGATTCCTAACAATGTCAGCCTAGAGGCACAAGACGGCCATCAAGCCATCCGGCATAGATCGGACAGTACCAAAATAAAATAAAATCGTGTGACCCCAATTTAGTCTTCAGTCAACAGACGTGTGACCACTCTCGTACCTTGTTGTTGATCTGTAAGTGCATCTAGTGCCCCTTAGTGATTTTGGTGTATTGAAGACTTATAGGTTAAGGATCTAACGCGTTTATGAGTGTACACAGGTCTATGAGTCTATGAGGAGTTTGATATTTACAAAGAAAGTGGACCCCTAAAAATGAAGTTCTTCGACTGAAGACTTTGGTATTCTGAAGACTTTCTGAAGACTTTGAAAGTGAAGAAATTGGTGTAACCTTGAAGACTTGGTATTCATTCGAGGAACATGAAGCATGAAGACTTTTGTTTTCGTAGTTTCATTTTCTCTTTCTTGAGTCATAGGAAACACCGTACAGTTAAAGGGGGCCGAGGAAATACTAAGGAAAAATTTCCATGTGATGCTCAACTCAAAATCCTACACCTACCAATCCCTTCGAGTGAAGCCATTGGAAATCTCATACAGTTCAGTCATATTCTTCAGTGACAGAGACGAAGTTCTTCTGGTCTCTGAGGAATTTGTTCTGACTGAGGAGTTAGGAATTCGCCAGTGTGGATTGCCTACACTGTGAGGAATATGATAGCCCTGAGGAATTTGAACCTCAAATTTCCGACCGTTGATGTGCTACGCGCCAGCTGTCCCAAAACATCTTATCCACCTAACGGTCATATAATTGAAGGGCATTTATGTCTTATCATGTCGGGCTGCTCCCTAGGCTATAACTAGCCGCCCCTACAACCACTATCTGGTTAGTTGCTCCGAGAGAAACTGACACTTGTCATTTGAGAGCAACCCATCCTCCGAGGACTTTGAGCAAAAATCATCGAGTGAGGAAAAACCCCAAACCCAAACACCTACAAACCCAAAGTGATTGAGCATCACTGAAGAGATTGATCCTGCGTGGATCCGACGCTTGTTACCTTTGAAGACTGTGCTTCTTCTAGACGGTTAGGCCTCATGGTCTAGACATTCCAAGAGGAATTGTGGATCGCCGAGTGACCGAGTTTGTGAAGGTTCAGAAGTCACCTGAAGACTTACCACGAGTGATTGGGTGAGGTATGTGTGACCTTAGCTCAAGGAGAATATGGTGAGGACTGTGTGTCCTCAGGTTTAAATACCTAGCCGCTCCAACCAGATGTACAACTGAGACAGCAGTTGGAACTAGTCTACCAAATCATTGTCTTCACCAAGCCATCTGGTTCTATTTCCTCAACTCTTTCATTTCCTCAGTATTGTGTTGTTCACTTGTCATATCTGTGTTTGAAGACTTTGACTGAAGACTTTCTCAATTTCCTCAGTTCAATTTCTTTAGTCTGTTTGTCTTCGCCTTGTGTTATCCTGTGATTACGTTTTCTGTACTCTGTGCTTGTCTTCATTTCATCATGATGCCTGTGCTTGTCTTGTGTTATGTTTACTTCTGAGTACTTATTCCGCTGCAAGTAGTTCTTCGCTAAGGAATTTCCTCACTAGCAAATTCCTTAGTGAAGAATTCATAAAAATCGCCTATTCACCCCCCTCTAGTCGATATAATGCACTTTCAATTGGTATCAGAGCAAGGTACTCCCTTTTTCTGTGTGATTTTGGTTTAACCTCCTGGAGTTTTAGTTATGTCGACCGCAGGTATGATCAAGGTCTCTGCTGGGTGTCCTACCTTCGACTACCCCTACTGGAAGAATAAGATGCGAATGCATCTTGAGGCAATTGATAACGATCTCTGGTATGTTGTGGAAAATGGTGTTCCTTCTGTCTCACCCTCACTGAACGCTACCGACGTGAAGAGATTCAAGCAACTCGACTCTCAAGCGAAGAATATCATATGTGGTCATTTGAGCAAAGGACAGTATGGAAGAGTGAGTGCTTTGGAGACTGCTAAGCTTATCTGGGATAGGCTGTCCAAAGTCAATGAAGGAGTTTCAACTCAGCGTGACTCTCGAGTTGATGTTCTTCGCAATCTCTTCAACCGCTTCAAAAGACTCGACGATGAAAATGTTCAGCAACCCTTTGATCGCCTCACTGACATCTCAAATGAGCTTCAAGCACTTGGTGCCACTGACATCACCGACCATGAGGTGGTGAAGAAATTGTTGAGATCGCTTGATTCCTCATTTGATACTCTGGCATTGATGATACAAGAGTGTGCTGATTACAAGTCACTTGACCCCGCTGATATCCTCGAGAGGCTAAATACTCATGAGTTCCATCTTGCTGAAAAGAGAGATCTTTATAGTTTGAGCTATGGCAGATCATGTGCACTGAAGGCCAAGGCAGTATCTGAGTCCGAAGATGAAGACTCTGGTAGCAGCCTTGGTGACCCTGAAGAATTGAGTCATGAGCTAGCACTGCTCGTGAGGAAATTCCAGAAGTTCTCAAGACGTGGTCGCTTTGGAAGACCCTCAAGGAGCAATGATTCCTCATCCAGTGACTACAAGAAGAGGCTTTGTCACAAGTGCAAGAAACCTGGACACTACATTCAAGATTGTCCTCAGTGAGAAAAGGAATCAAAGAAGAAGAAATACAAGGATTACAGTTCTAATGATGCGAAGAAAAAGAAGAAATACACAAAATCATCACCATCAAAATCCTCAAAGTCTTCATCTCACAAGAAGAGCAGCTCCAAGAACGCTCGGGCATTCATTGGCAAGGAAATGGACTCTGAAGCTGAATCTGAGGAACAAGAGGAAGAGGAGGCATCTGAGGACTCCGAGTCTGGTGTGGTGAGCCTAGCCCTCGCTACTGCATTCGTCAGCAAGTCCATCTTCAACTCTGAAGAAAATGACCTCACCAACAAGGCTGATGAAGGCAATGATGACTACGCTCCCACCTATTGCTTCATGGCTAAGGGTGCCAAGGTACTTAAATATACCTCCTCTGAATCTAGTGAAGATGAATCTGATGAAAATCTTAAGCCCAGCTACTCTAAACTTGGTAAGATTGCTATAAAACAACAAAGGGCTTTTGAAAAGGTTCAAAACATGCTAGACAAAAGTGATGATATGTTGGGTGAAGAAATGGATCGCACATAAAATCTTGACTGAAAATCTTCAGAGACTTCAGACCAAGTTTGACAACCTTCAAGGTCATCATAACACTCTCTTGTCTAATCATGAGAAGCTTTCTTATGAATTTCTTCAAAGAAAGCAAGATCTTGAGAAGCTAAGAGTGAGTTATGAAGATCTTCAGAAGGAGCGTGATTCATTACTTGCTCAACGAATCAGCGTTGCTCATTAAGAATTTGCTCCTCCATGTTTGAAATGCATTGAACGTGAATCTGCTAATTCTTCACCTGAATGTTCAAATGCTTCTAATGTTACAAATTCTTCACCTGCCTCTACTATCACTAGTTCCTCATCTGAGGACACTGCTAGTATCACTGACGATGCAGAGCTGAAGGAATTGTACATGACAGGCATGTACAAAAGCCTCAAAGGGCATCAGACTCTTTGTGATGTGCTTAAAAAGCAGATCCTCAACAGGAACCCTAGGAAAGAGGGTATTGCCTTTGAGAGGAAACTCAATGTTGATGGTACATATTGGAAGCCTGAGCAGTACCCCAAAACCTCATGGGTTGCTGCAAAGGGACCTCCAGTTGATCCATCTAATTTCTCTGGCTTTACATGTGAATCTTCTCATTCTTCTGATGAGTCATTTCACTCCAACTATAAAATGTTCAAAAATCAGAATGGTGAAGTATTTGCGAGATATATTGGCACTAACTGCAGGAACGGTTCCCCTATGAAGAAAATCTGGGTTCCCAAAAGGTGCCTTGAAAGTCTTCAGGTGAATGTACTCCACCACCTGTGAAGAATAGGAACCCCAGATCAAATTCTTCATATGGACCAAATTCTTCATATGGATCCAAGTCCTCATACGGACCAAATTCCTCACATGGATCAAATTCCTCAAAAGGATCAAAGTCCTCATATGAACATCATCGTGCTAACAACTCTGTTTCGCAGGGAAGAGCCAAGGGCTATGAATATGAGCATTATTCTTCTAACCATTATGTTCATAAGTCCTCGATGAATTTCTCTGCTTATTCATATGCTTACCCTAACCCCTCTTATGTGAAACGAAATGGATTGGCGTCTATGCCACCTTTCTCATATGGAGCTCGTAGAGTGATAAACTCTTTGCCACCCCTTCAGATGTGGGTGGTGAAGAAAAAAGAACTAATCTCTTCTGTAGGGTCAAGTCTCCAGACATGCGTAAATGTCTAAAGAATTTGCTGGAGACCTGAAAGATGCCTGGAAGGACGCAGGCCAATCATGAAGAAATGAACTTTCATTTCTCATGTCCTCATACGGGTTTATTTGTCTTACTGCTTGATGAAACTGATCTGATGAATTGTGATGTCATATTCTTCATTGATGAAGTATATGAAGTTCGTAAGCTACACTAATTCATCTGCAGGATGATCAACCCAAAGCCACTGAGTGGGTCCTCGATAGTGGATGTACAAATCACATGACTGGTGACAAGAATCTATTGATGGATGCTCCCTTATCACCATCGCATCTGAAGCATATCATCTTCGCTGACAAAGGCAAAAGTCAGGTATTGGGTCTAGGTAAGGTTGCGATCACAAAGGATCGACACATGGACAAAGTCATGCTTGTTGAGTCCTTAGGATACAACCTTATGTCTGTCTCAATGCTTTGTGATCTTGATATGGTTGTTGTCTTTGGCAAGTACCATTGTGTTGTGGTTATGGAAGCTGACAATTCCAAAGTCTTCAAAGGCTTTAGGGAAGGAGACTTGTATATTGTTGATTTCTCTACAGGACCTCAACCAGCCGTGTGCCTACTTGCAAAAGCTTCAGAAGGCTGGCTATGGCATCGACGACTTGGTCACGCAGGCATGAGGAATTTGCACATGCTTGCAAAGAAGAAGCATGTCATTGGCATTGAGAATGTCAAATTCCTCAAGGATCACTTATGCGGTGCCTGTGAAGCTGGAAAGATGACCAAGGCTAAGCATCCGGCGAAGACTATCATGACTACCACTCGACCATTTGAATTGCTTCACATGGATCTCTTCGGTCCTAATCATTACTCAGGAGTCACTAATGATGCTTCTCTATATGGTCTTATTATTGTTGATGATTACTCTCGTTACACATGGGTACACATTGTTACTTACAAACATGAAGTGCAGGAAGTCTTCAAATGATTTTCCTCGAGGGCTTCAACCAACTTTGGTGTGAAGATCAAAAACATCAGAAGTGACAATGGAACTGAGTTCAAGATTCGGGTCTCGATGACTATCTTGATGAACTTGGTATTACTCATGAGTTATCTGCTCCTTATACTCCTCAGCAAAATGGCGTCGTGGAGCGCAAGAACAGAACTCTTGTTGAGATGGCTCGCACTATGCTTGATGAGTACAAGACGCCTCGTCACTTCTGGATTGCGGCAATTTATACTGCGTGCCACATCATCAACAGGGTATATCTTCACAAATCCTTCAAGAAGACTGCCTATGAACTCCTCACTGACAAGAAACCCAATGTGAGTTATTTCAAAGTCTTCAGTGCTAAATGCTGGATTAGTGATCCTCATCACAATGCTAAATTTGCACCGAAAGCACATGAAGGTTTTATGCTTGGTTACGGAAAGGACTCGCACACCTACAGAGTCTTCAACAATGTTCTTCACAAGGTTGTTGAAACTGTAGATGTGCGGTTCAATGAAACTAATGGCTTGCGAAGAGAGCACCTACCTTCTGTGATAGATGAACCAGCTCCTAAGGATTCTATTAAGCTCAAGTCTACTGAGGATGTCATTCCTACTGAAGAATCTGCTGAAGAATTCATTCTAGAACGTGAAGATCGTCGAGTTGATGCACCTGAGGAAAATGTTGAAGAAATTGGTGTTGAAGACAATGCTGATCAAATTCCTCAACGACAACCAGCTCATCCTCGCGTTGCAAAAGAAGTGCAAGTGGAGAAGATCATCGATGACATTAGAGCACCAGGTCCTCTCACCCGCTCAAAAGCTTCACATCTATCTAACTTTTGTGGGCACTATGCTTTTGTCTCTATCACAGAGCCCGCTAAGGTAGATGAAGCATTGGAGCCTGAGTGGATTCAGGCCATGCAAGAAGAATTACATCAATTCAAGCTCAACAACGTCTCGGAACTGGTCAAACGTCCAGATCCTTGCAAGCATAATATCATTGGCACAAAATGGATCTACCGCAACAAGCAAGATGAAAATGGCCTTGTGGTGAGGAATAAGGCACGACTAATAGCTCAAGGCTACACACAGGTTGAAGGAATTGATTTTGATGAAACTTTTGCACCTGTTGCTAGACTTGAGGCTATTCGCATATTACTTTCTTATGCTAACCATCATGATATCATCTTATATCAAATGGATGTGAAAAGTGCATTCCTCAATGGTAAGCTTGAGGAAGAAGTATATGTTGCTCAACCCCCAGGTTTTGAAGATCCAAAGAATCATGACAAAGTCTTCAGACTCAATAAGGCCCTCTATGGACTCAAGCAGGCCCCTCGGGCGTGGTATGATACTTTGAAGGAATTCCTCATGAAGAATGGCTTCACACCCGGTTCACTCGATCCTACTCTCTTTACTAAATCTTATGATGGTGAACTGTTTGTGTGCCAAATATATGTTGATGATATTATCTTCAGCTGTACTGACCAACATTATAGGGATGAATTTGCTTATATGATGAGTGTAGAATATCAACTGTCTATGATGGGAGAGTTGAAATTCTTCTTAGGTCTTCAAATTCGTGAACACCGCAATGGCATATTCATATCTCAGGAGAAATACCTCAAGGATGTACTGAGGAAATTCGGCATGCAAGATTGCAAAGACGTCAAAATTCCTATGCCCACAAATGGCCATCTGTGCACTGATGAAAATGGCATTGACTTTGATCACAAGGTATACCGCTCCATGATTGGTTCTTTATTGTACTTATGTGCATCTAGGCCAGATATAATGCTTAGTGTTTGCATGTGTGCCTGATTTCAAGCTGCACCGAAGGAATCACACCATAAGGCTGTGAAGCATATTCTTCGATATCTAGCTCACACACCAACACTAGGATTATGGTACCCCAAGGGCTCGGCTTTTGATCTCATTGGATATTCTGACTCTGACTATGCTGGTGATCGTGTGGACCGCAAGTCAACATCTGGTACATGTCATTTCCTCGGACGATCCTTGGTCTGTTGGTCCTCGAAGAAACAGAACTGTGTATCACTGTCTACTGCTGAAGCTGAGTATATTGATGTTGGTTCTTGCTGTGCTCAACTGCTATGGATGAAGCAAACTCTCAAGGACTATGGCATCAACGTGAAGAATGTGCCTCTCCTCTGTGACAATGAGAGTGCCATCAAGATTTCTCACAACCCAGTTCAACACTCGAAGACAAAGCACATTCAGATTCGTCATCATTTTCTTCGTGATCATGTGTTGAAGGGCGACATTTCTATTGAGCATGTGAAGACTGAAGAACAGCTACCCGACATCTTCACAAAGCCCTTCGGTGAGAAGAGATTTAGTAAGTTGCAGTGTGAGCTGAATATCTTAGAGTCTTCAAATGTTCTTTGAAAAAGGCACTCATCCTAACACCTAGGCAAAATTGATGACTCAGATGTGCAACACATGAAGAAACGGTTTTCTTTAAACAATGAAGAATAACACTCCAAGTGTGAAGAAATTAATGAAGAATTTGATTCTCAGAACGCTACGACAATTGTACGCGGTGTCTGAAATCATCATTCTTATACGGTGGGTCACGCCACCACAAAAGGTTGAAAATCTTCAGTTTTGAGTTTTTCCTCAGTTTTTTGAAATTCCTCAGTTGTTCAAATTCTTCAACTTTGCAAAATCTTCACCTGTTCCGCTGTTTTTCTTCATTGGCTATATATTTATATATGAGTTTGTCCTCTACAGCATTCACTTATGGCTATTTCTTCAAGTTGGTGTTCCTGCTAAGTGAATGTGATCGGACCCTTACCCCTCTATGCTATACTCAGCCCAATCTATTCACAAATTCTTCATGTGCGTTCTATTTGAAACTTGTTCAAAATCTTCACTGTGTCCTTGTCAGCTGAAGAATTTGCGAACGGAATGTTAAAACTAATCTTATCCAAATTTTCGGTTTTGCCGCTCAAACCGTTCTGCATCCCACGATACATTATTCTATTCACCCACGATCTTACACGATCTCCACTTCACAGTACGTGGGTGACACATGTCGTGCAAAGGAGAAGGGTCAGGGGCACGTTCGTCCCAAATTTTCGGGCGAACAGTTTTTCACCGTGGCTATAAATACCCCCTTCCCCTTCCTCACTTCCTTTACTCCGCTCGAACTCTCTCTCCCGCTCGAGCTTCCCAAACCCTAGCACCGCCGCTACTCCATCGTCGCCGGTGAGGAAGAGCTTCACTGCCTCGACCTCGTCGCCGCCGTACTCGCACCGGCCGCGGAAATCTTCTCTCCGCCACCGCCGTAGCCGTGTTCCTCCACCGAGTTAGGGCGTGGAAGATCTACACAGGCGAACTTCACTTCTCCACCTCACTGTTCGTCGTGTTCTTCATTCAGGGTAATTAAAAATTACTTTTACTGCCCTCTTTGATTCAAATGTTTTCTACAAAATCTTCAAAGGTGTTTTTTCTTCAAATCCTCACACACTAAAACACCTCACTAGTCATCTGTTCTTGATTCGTTTCTCTAAGCATCATTTTTCTTCAAGATTCCTCAATTGTGTGGATCTTTGATCTATACAACTCTAGAACCTAAGACAAAGAACGCTTAGTGAAATTCTTCAAGACTCATCTGGTCAAATTCCTCAAACTTGTTCTTTTTGAAAAACATTCTGAGAACGCATATGACCTCTCCAAATTCCTCGCAACTACACTCTGTTCACACGTACTCATGTCTGCTGCTGAATCACTAGGTTCTCATCAACTTAACTCATTTGCAGCGTTCCTCGAAGAAAAGTTGCATACTTCTTCAGAGAATTCGATTGTTTAAATTCCTCAACTGAACAAAATGGCTGACGGTAAAAGGCCACAGAAAGGAGGAAAGAAGCCTGAGGTCATGACTGCCTTTGAGATCCCTGATGACATCTATGCTGGGTACTGCACACCTCCCGAGGAAGATAAAATCAGTGCAAGGTGCGCATTCAGAAGATAGAAAGGAGATGGGCAAGAGAATGGAGGGAGTACAGGTATGTAACTCCAAAGTACATGAAGAAATTCGCACTCAACCCTCCATGCCCAAGAGCTCCATTGGCTCCTGGCCAAGTAGCAGATCCCACCAGCATCAAATGCGGTGAGGACTTTCCTGGAGAATGGGCCAAGAACCAGGCCAAGTTGGCCAAACAAGCAAAAGAAGCAGTGAGGAAATTCAATGAAGACTCTGCTGCTGCTACTGCCACTGAGGCCTCTGTCAAGCCTAAGAAATCAATGGCAAAGAAGCCTGCGCGCAAGCCAAGTGCTTCACCAACAGTGCCCTCACAGCCAAGTTCCTCAGCTATGCCCTCACGGCCAGAGTCGTCAAAGACCTCAAGACCAATTCCTCATGTTGCTCCCGCTCCTCCCAAATCCTCAGCTCCTCCAAAGTCCTCGGCCGTTCCGACAGAGTCCTCAGCACCTGCGCATCTGGCCACATGCCAAAGGACTACAGGCATCTCTATTGCCTCTGGTGTCTCAGCAAGTGATACGTCTCCAACGTATCTATAATTTTTGATTGCTCCATGCTATATTATCTACTGTTTTGGACTATATTGGGCTTTATTTTCCACTTCTATATTATTTTTAGGACTAACCTATTAACCGGAGGCCCAGCCCAGAATTGCTGTTTTTTTGCCTATTTCAGTGTTTTGAAGAAACGGAATACCAAACAGAGTCCAAATAGAAAAATCCTTTTTGGAACGTGATTTTCTCACTGGATAAGACCCAGGAGACTTGGACCCTACGCCAAGGCATCGGAGAGGCGGTCACGAGGGTGGGGGGCGCCCCCCCCTACAGGGCGCGCCCCCTGCCTCGTGGGCCCCTTGAAGCTCCACCAACGTACTTCTTCCTCCTATATATACCCACGTACCCCCAAACGATCAGAACAGGAGCCAAAAACCTAATTCCACCGCCGCAACTTTCTGTATCCATGAGATCCCATCTTGGGGACTGTTCCGGAGCTCCGCCGGAGAGGGCCGTCATCGCGGAGGGCTTCTACATCATCATAGCCTCTCCGATGAAGTGTGAGTAGTTTACCTCAGACCTTCGGGTCCATAGTTATTAGCTAGATGGCTTCTTCTCTCTTTTTGGATCTCAATACTATGTTCTCCCTCTCTCTTGTGGAGATCTATTCGATGTAATCTTCTTCTTTTGCGGTGTGTTTGTTGAGACAGATGAATTGTGGGTTTATGATCAAGTCTATCTATGAACAATATTTGAATCTTCTTTGAATTATTTTATGTATGATTGGTTATCTTTGCAAGTCTCTTCGAATTATCCGTTTGGTTTGGCCAACTAGATTGGTAGTTCTTGCCATGGGAGAAGTGCTTAGCTTTGGGTTTGATCTTGCGGTGTTCTTTCCCAGTGACAGAAGGGGCAGCAAGACACGTATTGTATCGTTGCCATATCGAGGATAACAAGATGGGGTTTATTTCATATTGCATGAATTTATCTCTCTACATCATGTCATCTTGCTTAAAGCGTTACTCTGTTTTTAACTTAATACTCTAGATGCATGCTGGATAGCGGTCGATGAGTGGAGTAATAGTAGTAGATGCAGAATCGTTTCGATCTACTTGTCACGGACGTGATGCCTATATACATGATCATGCCTAGATATTCTCATAACTATGCTCAATTCTGTCAATTGCTCAACAGTAATTTGTTAACCCACCGTAGAAAACTTATGCTCTTGAGAGAAGCCACTAGTTAAACCTATGGCCCCGGGGTCTATTCTCATCATATCAATCTCCATCACTTTAATCTTGCTTTTTTTTACTTTGTCTTTTACTTTTCACTTTGCATCTTTATACCAAAAATACCAAAAATATTATCTATCGAATCTTTCGTAAGTGACCGTGAAGGGATTGACAACCCCTAATCGCGTTGGTTGCGTTGAGCTCTTTCTGTTGAGTAGGTACGAGGGACTTGCGCGTGGCCTCCTACTGGATTGATACATTGGTTCTCAAAAACTGAGGGAAATACTTATGCTACTCTACTGCATCATCCTTTCCTCTTCGGGGAAAACCAACGCAAGCTCAAGAGGTAGCAGCAAGTTCCTCAGTTGCACCAAATACTTCATCAGGCCCCACTCTGCTGAAGACAAAGGCAACTGTTGTACGAGGTCCTCGGCCAAGTCCTAAGAAGAAACAGGTTGCCTTCCAAGTGTCATCTGACGATGAAGCTGATGATGATGAACTTGCAGAAATCACCAGAGACAGACAACAAAGGGCCACTAGAGCCAAAGGCACACCTGTGCCACTGCTTTTGGATCCAAGGGCGATCCTCGATTACATTGATCTCTGGCATAAGGATCCAAACACTCCTATGCCAGATTTCAAGTTGACTCCTGGCCAAAGTCACATGCTGACTCATTTCATCCAAGAGGAGAAACGGAAATATGAGCAGATCAAGAAGGCCCAGTACAAGAAGGAGAAATATCTGAAGACCAACATTGTCAGAATGACAACTGATGAACTTATCAAAATTCAGTCTGAAATCAAAACCCTCAGCGACAACTTCAACGCATACTATGCTGATTGGCAAGGAGCCAAAGTCAGGTTTGTCAAACTGACTGAGAAGTTCACCAATGTTGCAGCCCCATCGCAACAAGAAGTTCCTCAAGCTGAAGCTTCTGCTCAGCCAACTGAAGAACATGCCAGCACCGCTGATGACTTTCAGGCTGCAGAAGAAAATGCTAGTTCCAGGGCTGATGACTCCATTCCAGCTGCTGAAGAAATTGCCAGGGCATCCACTAGTGGTGTGCCTGAAGAAACTGAAGAAGTCAGGGCAACTGCATCAGTTGCGCCTGAAGAAAATCAACCAGACTCCTCAGCTCCTCCTGCGCCTACACCAACTCCAATTTTTCCATCCGCATCAGATGTGAAGAAGACCAAGGACGCAGAGCATGCTGCAGTTAAGAAAAGGAAAGCATCAGCTGCTTCAGATTCTTCAGCTCCGAAGAAAATGAAGCCTATGACCAGCTCGTTTGAAAATCCCATTGATGTTGTTCCAATTTCAACCATGCCATCAAAGGACCTTGTTCCTTTTGGTGAAGACTATGAGATCCCGAGCGGATCTGATGAAGAAACTCAATCTGCTGCTTCCTCAGAGCAGATTGATGAAGAAATTGAAGTGGATGCGATCCCTTCAACACAAGTTGTATCTTCACCAATGCCTCAGTTCACAGCTGAAGAGGCTGGTGTTGAAGAATTGGAAGATGAAGACGTGGATATTGGCAGTACAACGCCTGTGATGGACAGTGACTTTTGGGAAAGTCAGCACCCCAACTCTCCACTCTTCACCCCTCTACAACAAATACCTCAGTCCCCTGCACCAACAGTTCAAATGGGCTCTGAAGAAACTCACCCCACCTCGTTTGTGCGTGAAGAAATTCTAGCCACTAGTGCTGAAGAAACTGATGCTGCTGATCATATGACAACGCAGACTGCAACTGAAGAGGAACCAGAGATTCCTCAGACTGATGAACCTGAGATTGCGATTCCTGAGGTCGTGATGCAACTCACCGACACTCCTCTGCCCAAACCAAAGGATCCCTTCTCACGCAAGCAATAGTTCAAGGCTGAAAACTTCTTTGGTGAGCATGTGTTCTTCACTGACTACAACCCATATGATTCTGCTCGCATAAGGAAGAGGCATTTTCTGGATTGCTAGTCAAGCCAATTTCTATTCCTAAGTGTTGTTCAACAAAGACAAAGTCTTCGATCATGCACATATTCCTCACGTGGACATGGAGTCTCTGCCGTGCTTCGAGCCAGTCCTCAGTGTTCTTCACGACGCTGGACTGCTGAATTTCTTCACTGACATATGTGATTGGAATAAAGAACTCATTCTTCAATTCTATGCGACGCTGCACATCACAGGAGATTCTAAAGATGTGAACTCATGGTTGTTGGAATGGATGACGGAAAATACTCATTACAAGGCACCAGCTTCTGAATCGCTTCGTGCCCTACCACTCAGTCCTCCCCATGAAGGTGCATGTTGTGTCAACAGTGAACCTGAACTTACAAATCACTACATGCAAGTTCTGATGAAACCTTTGAAGCCAGGGCAGGCCCCTCGAACCAAATTCCTCGTCAAGGAATTACTGTATGTGCCTCGAACTGTCTATCGCATTCTGCCGAAGACAATGAGTCCTATCAAAGGCCACGACTCAAATGATGAAGAAGTCGTTGGCATCATGAAGAATCTGCTTTTCAACATCATTCATGGCATTCCCGTCAACTTCCATGATTTCTTCATGAGGACTCTGGCAAATATTGCCATGTCACCATTTGAGCTGAAGCCTTATGTGCCGTGGATTATGAGATTCATCAGGACAAGATCTTCACTCAACTACAAAGCTGACACTCTGAACCACTGCAGCTACTTGCCTCCGATTGAAGTCCTCAAACGGACATTTTCCTCAGCTGATGACAAAGGCAAGGTAGCTGCTATGATAGATGAAGGCATTTGTCCATTGGATGGTCAATTTTGCAAGGCTGCATCCTATTCCACCAATGATGACTCTGCCACACATGACTCTGCCGCCAACAACTCCGCCAAGCAAAATCCTCAAGCCACAGCACCCAGGGTGATGACTGATCGCGAGTTACTCCTCAGTCTTCATCAGAAAGTTGATCGCAATCATAAATGGGTCAAGTGTCAGTTTGGTTCAATTCTTCACAACATGACCTCAACACACAATGCAGTGAAGAAAAACCAATACTACCTCCATGAAACCTTCAACCGCACCTGGGTTGTTCTGTCTCATGTCTACAGCGCTGAAGATCTGAAGAAAATGGGTCTCAAGGAAGAATTTGACTGGTCTGCACCTCCTCCTAAGAAATACAAGAAGGTCAAGGTTCCTTCTTTGGTGGCCAGCTCATATTCTTCATTGTGTGACACTGATGAACATGAAGACTTGGACGACACAGTGGCAGGCCCTACAACAACAACCGACCCCGACAACGCTGGCGCTCCTTCATCAACTTGATTATCTTCAGGGGCATTAGTCCTCAGTTTCAATCCTTTTGGTTATTCGATGACAAAGCGGGAGAAATTTGAGTTAGTCTTCAAGCGGGTCTATTATATGGGCGTTTTTTTGCTAAGTTACAAATCTTGTTCTTCTGAAACTTTATTGGATCGAGTTGTAAACTTAAACCCGATGATGGTCTGATACTTCTGCTACGTTATTCTGCATGCTGAATTTCATTAGTCACCATATTTCATCATGCATTTCAAATTCTTTGTATATGTCAAATGCGTGTATGAATTACAAGATATAGGGGGAGATCTCCATGATTCAACTCTTCAAGTGTGCATTGCTTCAAAAGCAAATTCCTCACTATGCACATCTTCAAGGGGAGTTCTTCTATATCTTGCAATCAAATTCCTCAATATCAGTATTTACACTTCATAAGTTTATCCCCGTTGAAAACTTAACCTATATTGTCATCAATCACCAAAAGGGGGGATATTGTAAGTGCATCTAGTGCCCCTTAGTGATTTTGGTGTATTGAAGACTTATAGGTTAAGGATCTAATGCATTTATGAGTGTACACAGGTCTATGAGTCTATGAGGAGTTTGATATTTACAGAGAAAGTGGACACCTAAAAATGAAGTTCTTCGACTGAAGACTTTGGTATTCTGAAGACATTCTGAAGACTTGGAAAGCGAAGAAATTGGTGTAACCTTGAAGACTTGGTATTCATTCGAGGAACATGAAGCATGAAGAATTTTGTTTTCGAAGTTTCATTTTCTCTTTCTTGAGTCATAGGAAACACCGTAAACTCAAAATCCTACACCTACCAATCCCTTCAAGTGAAGCCGTTGGAAATCTCATACAGTTCAGTCATATTCTTAAGTGACAGAGACGAAGTTCTTCTGGTCTCTGAGGAATTTTTTCTGACTGAGGAGTTAGGAATTCGCCAGTGCGGATTGCCTACACTGTGAGGAACATGATAGCCTTGAGGAATTTGAACCTCAACTTTCAGACCGTTGCTGTGCTACGCGCCAGCTGTCCCAAAATATCTTATCCACCTAACGATCATATCATTGAAGGGCATTTATGTTTTATCATGTCGGGCTGCTCCCTAGGCTATAAATAGCTGCCCCCTACAACCACTAGCTGGTTGGCTGCTCTGAGAGAAACTGACACTTGTCATTTGAGAGCAACCCATCCTCCGAGGACTTTGAGCGAAAATCATCGAGTGAGGAAAAACCCCAAACCCAAACACCTACAAACCCAAAGTGATTGAGCATCACTGAAGAGATTGATCCTGTGTGGATCCGATGCTTGTTACCTTTGAAGATTGTGCTTCTTCCAGACGGTTAGGCGTCATGGTCAAGAGCATCCAAGAGGAATTGTGGATCACCGAGTGACCGAGTTTGTGAAGGTTCGGAAGTCACTTGAAGACTTACCACGAGTGATTGGGCGAGGTCTGTGTGACCTTACATCAAGGAGAATACGGTGAGGACTATGTATCCGGGACTGTGTGTCCTCAGGTTTAAATACCTAGCCGCTCCAACCAGATGTACAACTGAGGCAGCAGTTGGAACAGGTCTACCAAATCATTATCTTCACCAAGCCATCTGGTTCTATTTCCTCAACTCTTTCATTTCCTCAGTATTGTGTTGTTCGCTTATCATATCTGTGTTTGAAGACTTTGACTGAAGACTTTCTCAATTTCCTCAGTTCAATTTCTTCAGTCTGTTTGTCTTTGCCTTGTGTTATCCTGTTATTACGCTTTATGTACTCTGTGCTTGTCTTCATTTCATCATGATGACTATGCTTGTCTTCTGTTATGTTTACTTCTGAGTACTTATTCCGCTGCAAGTAGTTATTCGCTAAGGAATTTCCTCACTAGCAAATTCCTGAGTGAAGAATTCATAAAAATCGCCTATTCACCCCCCCCCTATAGTCGATATAATGCACTTTCATGATCTCGTAATGTATTTCTTCAGATCAAAGATATGTGTCGTTCTTAACATTATGCATTATCTGCATCTTCAGCCACACTGTCTTCCGACTCACCGCAGCTGCTCCAACAAGGGAAGCATACACGAGAAGGGAGCTATAGTCCCCACTCAACAGTTCCCTGCATCAAATGCGCGTGCCCGACATGGTCAGCCACAACAACAGCAGGGCCATCGACAAGTCAGCACATGATGCTCACTCCTATGAATGGTGGCCAGATAGGTTGTACCCTCATCTTACTTGTGTGCAACATTTATGGCTTTGTTATTCATCTAAGCATGGAAAATAGATTATCACATTTCACTGTATATTCATGCTGATCTCTTACGGGTCTTGTTCAGGAGTTAACGTTGTTCCATAGTTCATCTAAGATACTTGTTCTTTAGGTAACGTTGTTCCATAGTTATCATCCATCAGCCAATGCTATCCCACAGGCTGGTGATTATAGTATTACACCACTTCTAGTATTACCTATGTTGTTCTTTAATACTTTTGTGTGCCATCTAGTTAATATCAAGTACAAACGATACATATTCTGTAGCTTTCATCTGTGTTCTCCCTTTAGTTTTTGAGACCTGTTGCTGCTAGTTAACCCCAGTCCTACTATTTATGTCGTCTCCTACAGGCACTCATTACATAAATCTAACTACTAGTTGTCTTCCATTCATGTCAGATATAATTGCGCACACTGATATATCCACAAGAACCTCACGGAGCAATGGAAAGGTCAATAAACTTGATGTCAATGATACCCAATATGATGGAACATGTAAAGGCAGTTCTTCAGAAGACTTCCAGAAAGATTTTGAATCCTCTTCACCCCACAAGGTCCTTGCTCTAACTTGGCCCGTGATATGGGTACAACATGCATATAATGTCCTGGAATGTATCTACTCTATTGCAATGCAATGTGCTTAGCATGTTGATCATGCATGTAAATATGTCATGCCTTCCTGTTTTGCAGTACCTATTCCATTCATGATAACCTGTTTTTAAATTGAAGTACTGTCATTCTACTCTATCACAATGCCATCTGCTTAATTTGGACATCATGCTTCTGAATATCTTATGCATTGTTATTCATGAGTATGTACTTCATCTGTCTAGCATACCATGTTTTTTTACATTGAAGTGTTGTTCTAGTGCAATGTTGCAATGCCATCTTAGTTTCCCAATCATACACGTGTATGTTGCCTTAGTTTTTTCTGTACGTATTCCGCTCGCATACAGTTTTACATTCAGCTAGTGTTTTTTACTGTGTTGTCCTGTTGTATCCCTAGCTCTTACACCATACTCCCTCCGTCCGGATTACATGTTGCCGAAATGAAAAAAAATGGATGTATCTAGAACTGAAATATGCCTAGACCCATCCATTTTTTTCTGGATGGAGGGAATACATGTCAATATGTCATGCCTTTCTATTATTCAATACCTATTCCATCTCTTTGCTGTAGCATGTTTTATAACTGAAGCACCATTCTTCTATACAAGGCATGCAAGGGGAAGATGACTATGTTAGAATCTGAAGGGTTACAAACCAGGTCTTTGCAAAAGATCCAAACTCTAGGAGATAATAAACCAACTCCAATTTTTATAGATACTGCTCCAGCACAGAGAAACCCAACTCCTACTGATAATAAGTAGATTCCAATGGCCAAAGAACTAGGACGCTCCAGTCCAGCAAAATCATGTCAACTCCATTCTAAGAAGCGTGTGTGTATCCTTGCATCATGAAATTTTATAGCATGCGGATCATATTTTCTACATGTTTCTTACACATCTCTCTTTTATAAAATAAGCTTAACAGATAGAAGAATTTCTGCACTCGTATCGTCTGTGAGGAAAGATTCTTGCAGGTATTCTCTATACTCCAATGCAGATGTAAGTACCTGTTGTATATCACTATATTTTTACATCAGCATGTATTTTATTAATCGACGTGAATCCAACCTTTATCTGATCTAAATTTAGTTGTAGCAAAATGTATGATTAAAGGCCACAATGTTGATTTTTGTAAGGAAAACTGCCTGAGTTGCATGAGTGTACTATCTCATATCAGTGGGTTTGATTACTTTGGTTCTGCAGTGGGTTTTTAGTGTTTTTTTACTGTGTTGTCATGTTGTATCCCTAGCTCTTACATCATACTCCCTCCGTCCGGATTACATGTCGCGGAAACGGATAAAACTGGACGAATCTAGAACTGAAATACGCCTAGACCCATCCATTTATTTCCAGATGGAGGGAATACATGTCAATATGTCATGCCTTTCTATTCTTCAGTACCTATTCCATCTCTGTTGTAGTATGTTTTATAATTGAAGCACCATTCTTCTATATAAGGCATGCAAGGGGAAGACGGCTATGTTAGAATCTGAAGGGTTACAAACCAGGTCCTTGCAAAAGATCCAAATGCCAGGAGATAATAAACCAACTCCATTTCTCATAGATACTGCTCCAGCATAGAGAAACCCAACTCCCACAGATAATAAGCAGATTCCAGTGGCCAAAGAACTAGTCTGCTCCAGTCCAGCAAAAGAATGTCAAGTCCATTCTAAGAAGCGTGTGTGTCGGTGGGAACGACACCTATGGGATCACAAGAATCCCTACTACGGTTGCGGGCCGCGGGGTCATGAGAAGAGCGGATCAAACAGATAGCACACGGTTCCTTTACCCAGGTTCGGGCCGCGAGGATGCGTAAAACCCTACTCCTGCTTTGGTGGATTGTATATCTGTGTTCTTGAGCTAGCTATGGGGCGTGAGGAGCTCCAAAAAGCCAAATCCCCCTCCTGGTCGCCTTGGGCCTCCTTTTATAGGGAAAGGGGTTGCCACAGTGGCACACAAGAGGTGGAAAGGGTACAGTGGTGCGAGGTTATCCCTCGCATGACATGACAAGGCACATTTAATGCGTCTTGCTTAGGTGTCCTTGCTTTATCAGGGACGGCAAGGAAGCTCGTCCCAGCTGTCGCCGCCTCGCCTGGCCTTAACGCGCGTCCGAGCTGACGAGGCGTTGTAGCACCACCTCGGCTGGTTGCCGGGCTGGCGTGGGTGGTGGATTCTTTAGAAAGACTTGCATGCCACCACGCAGGAGCTTGCTGGATTGGTGTAGAGACCGCACGTTGCCACGCGGGCGCCTGCTCAGCTGGTTGAGCTGGCAGCTGCATGGGGACAGCGGTGGAGTCTTGGCAAGTGTGGGCCTGGCTGCGGCCCTACCAATGTCCACGGCAAGGGCTTGTTGCGGTCTTGCGTATCGTCCCGACAAGGGTCTTGCCGGGGACTTGTGAGCGCCCTCGGCAAGAGGCTTGCCGGGGCCTTGTAGCCGTCTTCGGCAAGGGGCCTTGCGGTCATCTTGTCTTCTGGTTCTCAGGCTTGGCTGCTTATTTTTGCCTTGTATCTGTCCTCCCTGGCAGGGCAGGATGCTCCTTGCCGGGAAGGTGGCTTGAGTCTTGCTTACCGAAGTAGCGCTTGTCGGCGAAGATGGGTCCTCTTTAGTGTAATTGCATAAAGTCGTGGCCCATGCCCGGCGGTTAGTGTATCCCTAGTTTTCACTACACCGACAGTAGCCCCCGGGCCCGGCTGCAGCGGAGAACTTCATGAATTCGACGCTGGAGACGGGACCAATCTTGGCATGGGTCACGCTTGTTGTTGCACTCAAAGGAGCTGCCAGCCCCCAAACCTACTTCCATGGAAATTTTCTAGCAGAGAACTCTATAGATCTCGATGCTAGAGTGTGGTTTTGTTTCCTTTCTTGCTCCCGGCAAGGCTGTTGCCGGGAAGTCTTATGTTTCTCGCGGAGACTTTTGACGTTCTCGACGCTGGCTTCCGGCAAGCTTGTCGCCAGGAAGGCTTTTATCTTTAGTAGAGAACTTTGACGTCCTCAATGCCGGCTTCCGGCAAGCTCGTCGCCAGGAAGGCTTTTATCTTCAGCAGACAACTTTGGCGTTCTCGATGCCGGCTTCCGGCAAGCTTGTTGCAGGGAGGGCTTTTATCTTCAGTAGAGAACTTTGGCGTTCTCGATGCCGGCTTCCGGCAAGCTTGTTGCCGGGAAGGCTTTTATCTTTGGCAGAGAACTTTGACGTTCTCGATTCCGGCTTCCGGGAAGCTTGTTGCCGGGAAGGCTTTTATCTTCAACAGAGAACTTTGATATTCTCGATGCCCGATTTCAGTGGAGAACTCGAGAGTTCTCGACACCGCTGGGAAGGCTTATGGCGAAGAACTTCGTTGTCCTTGACACCGACCCCCGGCAAGATCGTCGCCGGGAAGGCTTATGGCGAAGAATTTTGTTGTTCTTGACACCGGCTCCCGGCAAGATCGTTGCCGGAAAGGCTTATGGCGAAGAACTTCGTCGTTGTTGACAACAAGAATATTGGTCCTAAGGGCGTTTCCAGCCCCCGGGCCATAACTGTGTTTAAACATGACAAGTGATTAGCATCTGAAGTGCACTTAACTCACCTGTAAATTTTGACTTCTGCTACATATTCCCTATGCGTGCTGGAATGCTTTCCGGTGCATACGATCCAGCCTGCAGCGCTTGAGGGAACGGGCCCTTAGCGGCTATACGGGAACGTCGCCTCTCGGAAAGGTTTACCTTCTTGGCTCTAGCGCAACCACACAAGTTGCCGAGCGGACTCGGGGCAACATGGAGCACAACTAGCCCCGAGAAGGTTCCTTGGCATACAGGTCTACGCAAATATCTCGAATAAATAGTGCATACTATCTTCCTGTTCAACCTCTCTTTGTACGTCCATGTCGGTGTCAAAACCGGAGGATCTCGGGTAGGGGGTCCCGAACTGTGCGTCAAGGTCGGATGGTAACAGGAGACAAGGGACACTTTATTTTACCCAGGTTCGGGCCCTCTCGATGGAGGTAAAACCCTACTCCTTCTGGATTAATATTAATGATATGGGTAGTACAAGAGTAGATCTACCACGAGATCAAGGAGGCTAAACCCTAGAAGCTAGCCTATGGTATGATTGTGTATGATGATTGTTGTCCTACGGACTACAACCCTCCGGTTTATATAGACACCGGATAGGATTAGGGTTACACAGAGTCGGTTACAATGGTAGGAGATCTTGAATATCCGCACGCTTAGCTTGCCTTCTACGCCAAGGAAAGATCCTTCCGGACACGGGACGAAGTCTTCAATCTTGTATCTTCATAGTTCTGGAGTCCGGCTGAAGGTATAGTCCAGCTATCCGAACACCCCCTAATCCAGGACTCCCTCAATAGCCCCTGAACCAGGCTTCAATGACGACGAGTCCGGCGCGCAGATTGTCTTCGGCATTGCAAGGCGGGTTCCTCCTGCAAGTTCTTCAAGAAGATTGTAGACACCAAAAATAGTGTCCGGCTCTGCAAAACAAGTTTCCACATATTGCCATATAGAGAATAATATTAACACAAATCAAATCTGCTGACGTATTCCGCAGTGCGTCATAACACTGCGGCCAAGCTCTTTATATAAATTGTTTTCATTGTTCCACCTCAGCGTATTTAGCGAGGTGGTTTCCTTGGCACGTCTTGTCAAAGCAGAGATCGTGTCCCCCTTTTAACGGGATTCTCATCAATACGGACGTGGGTAACCCAGTCGTGCCCATTAGCACGTTTTGCCTTAATTAAAGGCTAGTCCAAGACGGTTATGGGGAGGGCTCTTGGTATTCTGCCTCTTATAAAGAGACCAAGGCCCTGTTCCCTTCTTTTTCTCTCAAAACGAGCTCGCCCGTCGCCTCGAGTTCCAACACCCTAGGCTTCCAGATTCTGGGCGCACCGGACCTTCGACAATGTCCGGTTCCAACCTCCAAGGCCGATGGATGCCCTCCTCCGTCACGGAGGAGGACGTATTAAGGTTGAGGGAAGCTAAATTCCTGACCGGCGAGATTTCGCACAGGTTGCCTGTTCAAGGACAGGTGATCCCTAGCCCTCAGCCCGGTGAGAGTGTGGTATTTGTATCCCACTTCCTTCGGGGATTAGGCTTCCCAATGGATCCCTTTGTAAGGGGGCTGATGTTTTATTATGGGCTGGAATTCCACGACTTAGCTCCGGAGTCCATCCTCCATATCTCCTCGTTCGTTGTTGTGTGCGAAGCGTTCCTCCGTGTTACCCCTCACTTCGGATTATGGCTCAAGACCTTCAAAGTAGAACCGAAGATGATCGAGGGGCGCCACGCAGAGTGCGGAGGCGCTGCTATAAAAAGAAATGCTGATGCTCGATGGCCCGAGGGAACTTTTCAAGAGGAGCTTGGCTTGTGGCAACAGGAGTGGTTCTATATCACCGCCCCTCGGGGCACCGCATGGGTGGCGCCTCCTGCCTTTCGCTCGGGTCCCCCACCACGGCTAGCGTCGTGGATCAACACAGGGTTAGATCGGGGCTTGCCCAAAGATGTACCTCTGCTGCAGGGCCGCATTAAGGATCTCTTAGAAAGAGACCTCAACCTGGTCAAGGTAACACAAGTCATGCTGATTCGCCGGACATTGCCCGACCAACGTCGCCCCTTTCGTCTGTGGGAGTTCAATCCAGAGGGACCGCGAGCTCTCCGGGATTTTATGGGCGCGACGCCCGCGGAGATGCATAAACTGTTCTTCGGATCACAAGAAGTGAGTCTCGATTTGACCGAGGACGTGGGTTTAAGCCGTAGTCGCCCGGATACTCAAGTAAGTGACCTTGTGCCCGGACCTTCCATCCGCCTAATTGACTTTCTCTGAACAGCGCTTCTCCTTTTAAGCAGGAGTGGATAGCGAAGGCGAAGCTGATCAGGTGTCCGGCTCCCCTTCCCAAAACCAGGCTGGATCCCGTGCTAGTCAGGATGCTGGAGGTAGTGCCTTTGGAGGGAAATAAAGGGGAGGACAAGGAAACCATGGCCTCCTCTAAAGAGGCCATTCCGAAGGGGGGAATCGACAATTCCCCCCCTAAGGGAAAGAAAAGGGCCGCCTCTGACGACCTAGAGACCGTAGCGGGGGCAAGAATCCTTGTCAGAGGGCCCGATGCCGGGGAGCCTCTCGGCCGAACTAAATCCTCAAAGGGACCAGCTCTCCAGCGAGCCGTAAGTAGAAGAAGAGTTTTTCTTTTAAGAGAAATCCTTGATTTATATCTGAGAAGTTTTAACCGAAACCTTACTTTATAGTTCGGACCTCAGCCTTCTCAGCAGAGCTCGTCTTCGGGGGATCTTCTGCCGAAGATGATGGAGAGCGGAACGCCTCCTCCTTCTACACTGCCTAGCAAGGCGGGCGACGCTGAAGTGTCGTCGCGGAGGATTTCTCCGGATCCGACAGGGGCGGAAGGTGGCCATGTGGCCCCCCGAGGTTCTCCACGTCCGGCCTTTGAGGGAGGCCATGGGACGAGTCCGGCACCATCTGGTGTTCGTCCGGAGGAGCTGAAGATTCTGCTGGGGCGAGCCTCTGTCTTAGAGGAGCATCGTGCGTTGATGAGCACGGTGATTGAAAAGATTTCATCCGTAGAAAGCGGATTGCACGAAGCCGTCAAAAGTTTACTGACGGGCCTTGAGTTACGTTTTAAATAATGTACACTTGTGTTAGTTGCGCATGAGTAAAGCGCGCCCTGTGTAGATAGTAGCCCCTGAGACTCTGTGCGTCGTTAAAATTGACGGCGCGCAGAGGATCTTAATCCCAGGTCCTTTAAGTGGCACCTTTATATGTAGGTGGCGGATTGTCCGGAGTCAAGCCGGACTGGTGAATTTGCCGAACTGAAGCGACAACTTGATGAGGCAGAAGTCGATATCGCGCTTGTTAACAAGCGGCTTGATGATGCTCAAGGTATCATCGGGCGATGGTTAGTAAGAGGAGCTTTATGTCAATATCTTACCGTGTGTATGCTTAACGCAGATGGTGCGGCCGCCGTGGAGGGTCTTAGGGCTGAACTCGCCCGAGCGAAGGAACAAGCCAGGAAAAGCGATGCGGCTGCCGTGAAAGCCTTTGAAGAGCTGAAAGCCGAACAGGCTGCCCATTGCCGAAGCAAGGAGGAGATGGCTGATATGGTCGTAAAGTTAAAGAGTGCTACTGATCGTTGCAAGCTTCTTGAAGAAGAGGATCGGGCGAGGCAAACGAGCTTAGAGAAGGCTGTTGCTGACGCCAAGGATGCCCGAACTATAATGAGAGCGGCAAGGGAAGAGCTGCGTCAAGCCGGACAAATTGCGGATGGAAAGCCCTTCTCCCTGCGGAGAAAATTTTGTGATCCGAAGTATGCCCCGTTAGACCGGATGTGGAGTGTAGAGGACACCTATCTGGATTTGGCGGCTAGTGCTGCTGATGCGACCGGACACTTTCGAGATAAAAAGGATCATGAAGTGGAGAAGCTCTTTTGGTCGCAATTCCTCAATCCAGAGCGTCCACTGGCAGTGGACGATCGCCTGGCCTAATGGGCCGAACTGAATAGGTTGTCCGGACTCGCCATGAATTACGTCATGGATCATCTGTGTCCGGGGAGATTGAAGCCGAAGAGTTATTTCAACTTGGTGCAGCAATTTCTTGACGTGGTGCCACGTGTCGATGCTATGAAGAGGTCAGCGTGCATAGAGGGCGCTCGGCTGGCTCTTGCCCGTGTCAAGACATACTGGGCAGATATGGAGCCCACCATTGTTGCGTCCCGAGATTCGGATAAAAGCCGAATACCATCCGAGCACTATTTTAAGCAAGTCCTCGAAGGCGCTCGCGTAATAGAGATGCAGTGCTCGAAGGATGCTATATTATGATAGCATATGTAATCATAAAACAGTATTTTGATAGATTGTAGTGGCATTTTTTAGACTTGTGGCTTCAAATATTCAGAACACCTCCTCTGCGGCCGTTATAATATATAAATTCGGAAAGATTGCAGTCGTTGGCTTCAGCCCCCACGCACATAGTGTGGGGGTGCGCGCAGAAGACGCATTTTCACACTTAACCCAACGTCTTGGTCCTACAAAGGAGGTGATAGCGCAGCGGGCTAGGCAACCGGACTATAATGCTTTAACACTTTCACTTAGCCATAGGAGCTTGACAGTGGGACTCTTTAGGTAGCCCTTTTGTGGCGACTGCGCTTGCCCGAATTCGGGGCGCATACGTGCCTGACCGGGAAACGGCCCTTCGTCAAAGCGGAGGAATCCAATAAATTCCTATAAGTCATCGAGTGGCGACCAGTCTCGCGCTACATCATGACAGTCAGTTTTTGGCTTTCTCTACTGAGGTGCTCGCCCGGCCGAACCGGGACACAATCGCAGTAGTTCTCCTGGTGCTACCTTAGCCGATAGAGCGGAATGTAAGGTAGCCGAACTCAGGAGCCGGGCAACCCAACATTTGACCAAAGACATGATTCAGAGCTAATGCATATAGTGCCAAAACTCGCGACGCCGAACACTCCCTAAGGTGTTTGGTCTTTATGAGTGCGGGTGAAACATCACCCTTTATTAAAAAATATAGCCCCTAGTGTCCAGGTACGAGCAAAAATTCTGGCGTGGCCACATGCCAAAACGCCAGCCTCCTCCTTGGTTATAGTAGAAAAAACCAGGGGATGTATAGCAGCAAGAGACAGTAAAAAAGGTTTACGCAGGGTCTTAATCTAAAAAGAATCCTTAGGACGGGTCCCTACTGCACGTCTGCGCCTGTGTCTCCGCTGTGCCGTTTCCTGGACGGGCGCCGCACGACGTTCATCTGTAAAAGAGAGGAACTGAACTGAAAATGGGTCGTGCGAAACAAAAAGATAATAGACAAAATATAAAGTAAGAATTATATAAAGTTGAGTTTTATTGTCTCTACGTATAGCCCCCGGTACGGGGGTATATGGCGTTTAAGCCTGCATTGATGATGGACTTGTGCCGAACTCATTTAGTTCGGGTCCGTGGCCTTTAATGACTTATATCGAAAAGGTCTTTTGGCTGGCAAGGCCACTTTATTGTGCGGTTGTTTAAGCGGCCACGCAATCCTCCGTTTGGAGGAGGCGTATTTTAGTGCGCTCCCTTTAAAGAGATGATGCCTTGTGGACCGGGCATCTTAAGCGTGAGAGATGCATAGTGCGGTATTGCGTTAAAGCGAGCGAAAGCTCCGCGTCCCATTAGTGCTTGATAGCGACTTGAAAACGGGACGACATGGAAGGTCAGCTTTTCGTGACGAAAGTTATTGGCAGAGCCAAATATGACTTCAAGCCGGAGAAAACCCATACAATGGGTGTCCGGGCCCGGTGCTACCCCTTGAAAGGAGGTTTTGCTGTTGCGGATTCTTGCTGGGTTTATGCCCATGCGGTGGATTGTATCCTGATATATCAGGTTTAGTCCACTGCCGCCGTCCATAAGGACATTGGTAAACTGGAATCCATCAATTATTGGATCGAGTATCAGGGCAGTCCGGCCTGCGTTTTTGATATTTCTAGAATAATCTAGCTGATCAAAAATGATTGGTTTTAATAACCCGTGGCGGGACCCCTGAGGGATAGGTTTTATTGTGCGTACCTTTATGGGTGCCACACGTTTTGTTACGTGAAGTGAGTTCACTGTTTTAACTTCTTGTGGGAAGTTCTTTTGTTTCCTGGTGTTCTGCTTCTGGGGTTCGTCCTCGTCTTCGCTTGGTGTATCGAGCCCCTTGTGTTCGGCGTTAAGCCTTCTGGATTGTTTAAAAACCCAACAGTCTCTGTGGGTGTGATTAGCAGGCTTCCCAGGAGTACCGTGTATCTGACATATTCTGTCCAGGATTCTGTTTAAGCTGGATAGATCATCCCTATTGTCCTGAAGGGGTGGTTTTGTCTGATTTTGCCGTGAGCCTTTGAATCCAGCATTGACTGCCGTGCTCTTCGGACTTTTTTCTTTGGTTCGGTGACGGTCCTTATTTCGTCGCGGTTTTCCGTTTCTAACCCTGATATCGGATGCACTTGGGTCGTTGGGGCTACATCTTGCCAACCAGCTGTCCTCTCCTGCGCAAAAGCGGGTCATGAGGCTTGTGAGTGCGGCCATTGTTCTTGGCTTTTCCTGGCCGAGGTGTCTGGCGAGCCATTCATCTCGGACATTATGCCTGAAAGCTGCTAAGGCTTCGGCGTCCGAGCAATCCACTATCTGATTCTTTTTAGTAAGGAATCTGTTCCAGAACTGCCGAGCTGATTCTCTGGGCTGTTGAGTTATGTGACTGAGATCGTCTGCGTTCGGGGGGGGGGGGGGCGGACATAGGTTCCTTGAAAATTTGCTCGGAAAGCATCCTCGAGCTCTTCCCAACTTCCAATTGTGTTTTCGGGAAGGCTTTTAAGCCAGTGCCGGGCTGGCCCTTTAAGCTTAAGGGGTAAATATTTGATGGCGTGGAGATCATCTCCTCTAGCCATATGTATGTGGAGGATATAATCCTCGATCCAGACTCCGGGGTCTGTTGTTCCATCGTACGCCTCTATGTTGACGGGTTTGAATCCCTCTGGAAATTCATATTCCAGGACCTCATCGGTGAAACATAGGGGGTGTGCGGCGCCCCTGTATTTGGGTGTGCCGGATTCTGATGATGGATTTTTTGCATTGCTTGTGAGAGCTTGCTTTCTTGGCCCATAGATGGACCTGGCTGGGCCATGATGCGAGTCTTTAGTTGGGTCGCATGCCGCATTGAGTGCGGTGCCGCTTGCAGTTTTATGGTGGCCGTGGGGTCGTCTATCCGACCGTGTGGCTTTTTTATTTTTTGAATGCGAGGGCTCTAGGGCCTCTTGGTCGAATTCGGGCAGTAGTTTTCTCTTCGGATAGCTTTTAGTGCGGCGGCTGCCGCCGTATTTGTCTGCGGTCTTGATTACCTTGCTCCATCTTATTCTGAGTGCATCTTCCGCCGTCTTTAGCTTCCGCTTCTGCTTTTTCAGGATGCGTGTTGTGGCAACGAGCCTTTCGTGGAGATTCTTCTGCTCCGTGGTCTTATCCGGCGTGAGATCGTTCGGAGTTCTGTTATGGCCGGGAGAGGGCTGTCTATCCGCGTTGCCCTGTTCGAACGGCTGCTCTAAGGCATGCTCGTTGTCTACCGGCTCATCCTGCTCTATGGCTGGGTCTTGATCGAGGCGGGGCTTGGCTCGGCGTTTTCGTCGCCGCTTTGATTGCTTTTCGGGGGGTTTATCCCTTTTTTCGTCGCCTTTTTCCTCGTTCTCGTTTCCTTTAGGGGTATCCACCATGAATACATCGTGAGATGGGTCCAGCGCCCTACAGGTGCTGGTTCCTGTTCGTCTCCATCTTCGTCGTCCATACCGTCGAAGTCTTCGGATCCGAAGTCAAGTATGTCGGTTAAATCATCGACAGTGGCTATTAAGTGGGTGGTGGGTGGGCTTTGAATTTCTTCGTCGTCCGAATCCAAACCTCGCAGACCGTAATCCGGCCTGGGCTCTCCTGATAAAGAAAGAGACTTGAGAGAATTCAGGATATCACCAAAAGGTGAGTGCTGAAAGATGTCCGCGGCGGTGAACTCCATTATAGGCGCCCAATCGGATTCGAGCGGCAGGGGCACGAGAGGCCCGGAGTTCGGAGAAGAATCCGACTACTTGGAGTCATGGGCCGTGCAGAGTGCGGGGCTGGCGTTCGGTTCGATCGCCTTCGAGATCACAGCACCCGAGGTGACGTCCAACCGTTCGTCCTCAAAGAACGCAGCAGGCTCCGAGTCGAGGATCGGGGCCGGTGCGTGTGCGGCCTCCAGGGCACTATTCGGAGGCAGAGCTATATCATGCCCCTCGAGGTAGTGCGGCGCGCTTGGCTGTGGCTCGAACCCGTCGAAGATCAAGTCTCCGCGGATATCTGCCGTGTAATTTAAGCTTCCAAACCTGACTAGATGGCCAGGGGTGTAGCTTTCGATCTGCTCAAGATGACCAAGCGAGTTGGCCCGCAGAGCGAAGCCGCCGAAGACGAAGATTTGTCCGGGGTGGAAAGTCTCACCCTGGACCTCATCGTTGTTGATGATCAAAGGAGCCATCGGGCCTAAAGGCGACGACACAGAGGAACTCTCAATGAAAGCACCAATGTCGGTGTCAAAACCGGCGGATCTCGGGTAGCGGGTCCCGAACTGTGCGTCAAGGTCGGATGGTAACAGGAGACAAGGGACACTTTATTTTACCCAGGTTCGGGCCCTCTCGATGGAGGTAAAACCCTACTCCTGCTGGATTAATATTGATGATATGGGTAGTACAAGAGTAGATCTACCACGAGATCAAGGAGGCTAAACCCTAGAAGCTAGCCTATGGTATGATTGTGTATGATGATCGTTGTCCTACGGACTACAACCCTCCGGTTTATATAGACACCGGATAGGGTTAGGGTTACACAGAGTCGGTTACAATGGTAGGAGACCTTGAATATCCGCAAGCTTAGCTTGCCTTCTACGCCAAGGAAAGATCCTTTCGGACACGGGACGAAGTCTTCAATCTTGTATCTTCATAGTCCTGGAGTCTGGCTGAAGGTATAGTCCGGCTATCCGAACACCCCCTAATCCAGGACTCCCTCAGTAGCCCATGAACGAGGCTTCAATGACGACGAGTCCGGCGCGCAGATTGTCTTCGACATTGCAAGGCGGGTTCCTCCTGCAAGTTCTTCAAGAAGATTGTAGACACCAAAAATAGTGTCCGGCTCTGCAAAACAAGTTTCCACATATTGCCATATAGAGAATAATATTAACACAAATCAAATCTGCTGATGTATTCCGCAGTGCGTCATAACACTGCGGCCAAGCTCTTTATATAAATTGTTTTCATTGTTCCACCTCAGCGTGTTTAGCGAGGTGGTTTCCTTGGCACGTCTTGTCAAAGCAGAGACCGTGTCCCCCTTTTAATGGGATTCTCATCAATACGGACGTGGGTAACCCAGTCGTGCCCATTAGCACGTTTTGCCTTAATTAAAGGCTAGTCCAAGACGGTTATGGGGAGGGCTCTTGGTATTCTGCCTCTTATAAAGAGACCAAGGCCATGTTCCCTTCTTTTTCTCTCAAAACGAGCTCGCCCGTCGCCTCGAGTTCCAACACCCTAGGCTTCCAGATTCTAGGCGCACCGGACCTTCGACAATGTCCGGTTCCGACCTCCAAGGCCGATGGATGCCCTCCTCCGTCACGGAGAAGGACGTATTAAGGTTGAGGGAAGCTAAATTCCTGACCGACGATATTTCGCACAGGTTGCATGTTCAAGGACAGGTGATCCCTAGCCCTTAGCCCGGTGAGAGTGTGGTATTTGTATCCCACTTCCTTCGGGGATTAGGCTTCCTAATGGATCCCTTTGTAAGGGGGCTGATGTTTTATTATGGGCTGGAATTCCACGAGTTAACTCCGGAGTCCATCCTCCATATCTCCTCGTTCGTTGTTGTGTGCGAAGGGTTCCTCCGTGTTACCCCTCATTTCGGATTATGGCTCAAGACATTCAAAGTAGAACCGAAGATGATCGAGGGGCGCCACGCAGAGTGCGGAGGCGCTGCTATAAAAAGAAATGCTGATGCTCCATGGCCCGAGGGCACTTTTCAAGAGGAGCTTGGCTTGTGGCAACGGGAGTGGTTCTATATCACCGCCCCTCGGGGCACCGCATGGGTGGCGCCTCCTGCCTTTCGCTCGGGTCCCCCACCACGGCTAGCGTCGTGGATCAACACAGGGTTAGATCGGGGCTTGCCCAAAGACGTACCTCTGCTGCAGGGCCGCATTAAGGATCTCTTAGAAAGAGACCTCAACCTGGTCAAGGTAACACAAGTCATGCTGATTCGCCGGACACTACCCGGCCAACGTCGCCCCTTCGTCTGTGGGAGTTCAATCTAGAGGGACCGCGAGATCTCCGGGATTTTATGGGCGCGACGCCCGCGGAGATGCATAAACTATTCTTCGGATCACAAGAAGTGAGTCCGGATTTGACCGAGGACGTGGGTTTAAGCCGCAATCGCCCGGATACTCAAGTAAGTGACCTTGTGCCCGGACCTTCCATCCGCCTAATTGACTTTCTCTGAATAGCGCTTCTCCTTTTAAGCAGGAGTGGATAGCGAAGGCGAAGCTGATCAGGTGTCCGGCTCCCCTTCCCGAAACCAGGCTGGATCCCGTGCTAGTCAGGATGCTGGAGGTAGTGCCTTTGGAGGGAAATAAAGGGGGGACAAGGAAACCATGGCCTCCTCGAAAGAGGCCATTCCGAAGGGGGGAATCGACAATCCCCCCCCCCAAAGGGAAAGAAAAGGGCCGCCTCTGACGACCCAGAGACCGTACCGGGGGAAAGAATCCTTGTCAGAGGGCCCGGCGCCGGGGAGCCCCTCGGCCGAACTAAATCCTCAAAGGGACCAGCTCTCCAGCGAGCCGTAAGTAGAAGAAGAGTTTTTCTTTTAAGAGAAATCCTTGATTTATATCTGAGAAGTTTTAACCGAAACCTTACTTTGTAGTTCGGACCTCAGCCCTTCTCAGCAGAGCTCGTCTTCGGGGGATCTTCTACCGGAGATGATGGAGAGCGGAACGCCTCCTCCTTCTGCACCGCCTAGCAAGGCGGGCGACGCTGAAGTGTCGTCGCGGAGGATTTCTCCGGATCCGACAGGGGCGGAAGGTGGCCATGTGTCCCCCCGAGGTTCTCCGCGTCCGGCCTTTGAGGGAGGCCATGGGACGAGTCCGGCACCATCTGGTGTTCGTCCGGAGGAGCTGAAGATTCTGCTGGGGCGAGCCTCTGTCTTAGAGGAGCATCGTGCGTTGATGAGCACGGTGATTGAAAAGATTTCATCCGAAGAAAGCGGATTGCACGAAGCCATCAAAAGTTTACTGACGGGCCTTGAGGTACGTTTTAAATAATGTACACTTGTGTTAGTTGCGCATGAGTAAAGCGCGCCCTGTGTAGATAGTAGCCCCTGAGACTTTGTGCGTCGTTAAAATTGACGGCGCGCAGAGGATCTTAATCCCAGGTCCTTTAAGTGGCACCTTTATATGTAGGTGGCGGATTGTCCGGAGTCAAGCCGGACTGGTGAATTTGCCGAACTGAAGCGACAACTTGATGAGGCAGAAGCCGATATCGCGCTTGTTAACAAGCGGCTTGATGATGCTCAAGGTATCATCGGGCGATGGTTAGTAAGAGGAGCTTTATGTCAATATCTTACCGTGTGTATGCTTAACGCAGATGGTGCGGCCGCCGTGGAGGGTCTTAGGGCTGAACTCGCCCAAGCGAAGGAACAATCCAGGAAAAGCGATGCGGCTGCCGTGAAAGCCTTTGAAGAGCTGAAAGCCGAACAGGCTGCCCATTGCCGAAGCAAGGAGGAGATGGCTGATATGGTCGTAAAGTTAAAGAGTGCTACTGATCGTTGCAAGCTTCTTGAAGAAGAGGATCGGGCGAGGCAAACGTGCTTAGAGAAGGCTGTTGCTGACGCCAAGGATGCCCGAACTATAATGAGAGCGGCAAGGGAAGAGCTGCGTCAAGCCGGACAAATTGCGGATGGAAAGCCCTTCTCGCTGCGGAGAAAATTTTGTGATCCGAAGTATGCCCCGTTAGACCGGATGTGGAGTGTAGAGGACACCTATCTGGATTTGGCGGCTAGTGCTGCTGATGCGACCAGACACTTTCGAGATAAAAAGGATCATGAAGTGGAGAAGCTCTTTTGGTCGCAATTCCTCAATCCAGAGCATCCACTGGCAGTGGACGATCGCCTGGCCCAATGGGCCGAACTGAATAGGTTGTCCGGACTCGCTATGAAGTACGTCATGGATCATCTGTGTCCAGGGAGATCGAAGCCGAAGAGTTATTTCAACTTGGTGCAGCAATTTCTTGACGTGGTGCCACGTGTCGATGCTATGAAGAGGTCAGCGTGCATAGAGGGCGCTCGACTGGCTCTTGCCCGTGTCAAGACATACTGGGCAGATATGGAGCCCACCATTGTTGCGTCCCGAGATTCGGAAAAAAACCGAATACCTTCCGAGCACTATTTTAAGGAAGTCCTCGAAGGCGCTCGCGTAATAGAGACGCAGTGCTCGAAGGATGCTATATTATGATAACGTATGTAATCATAAAACAGTATTTTGATAGATTGTAGTGGCATTTTTTAGACTTGTGCCTTCAAGTATTCAGAACACCTCCTGTGCGGCCGTTTTAATATATAAATTCAGAAAGATTGCAGTCGTTGGCTTCAGCCCCCACGCACATAGTGCGGGGGTGCGCGCAAAAGACGCGTTTTCACACTTAACCCAACGTCTTGGTCCTACAAAGGAGGTGATAGCGCAGCGGGCTAGGCAACCGGACTATAATGCTTTAACACTTTCACTTAGCCATAGGATCTTGACAGTGGGACTCTTTAGGTAGCCCTTTAGTGGCGACTGCGCTTGCCCGAATTCGGGGCGCATACGCGCCTGACCGAGAAATGGCCCTTCGTCAAAGCGGAGGAATCCGATAAATTCCTATAAGTCATCGAGTGGCGACCAGTCTCGCGCTACATCATGACAGTCAGTTTTTGGCTTTCTCTACTAAGGTGCTCGCCCGGCCAAACCGGGGCACAATCGCAGTAGTTCTCCTGGTGCTACCTTAGCCGATAGAGCGGAATGTAAGGTGGCCGAACTCAGGAGCCGGGCAACCCAATATTGACCAAAGACATGATTCAGAGCTGATGCATATAGTGCCAAACCTCGCGACGCCGAACACTCCCTAAGGTGTTCGGTCTTTATGAGTGCGTGTGAAACATCACCCTTTATTAAAAAAATATAGCCCCTAGTGTCCAGGTACGAGCAAAAATTGTGGCGTGGCCACATGCCAAAACGCCAGCCTCCTGCTTGGTTATAGTAGAAAAAACCAGGGGATGTATAGCAGCAAGAGACAGTAAAAAAGGTTTACGCAGGGTCTTAATCTAAAAAGAATCCTTAGGACGGGTCCCTACTGCACGTCTACGCCTGTGTCTCCGCTGTGCCGCGTCCTGGATGGGCGCCGCACGACGTTCATCTGTAAAAGAGAGGAACTGAACTGAAAATGGGTCGTGCGAAACAAAAAGATAATAGACAAAATATAAAGTAAGAAATATATAAAGTTGAGTTTTATTGTCTCTGCGTATAGCCCCCGGTACGGGGGTATATGGCGTTTAAGCCTGCATTGATGATGGACTTGTGCCGAACTCATTTAGTTCGGGTCCGTGGCCTTTAATGACTTATATCGAAAAGGTCTTTTGGCTGGCAAGGCCGCTTTATTGTGCTGTTGTTTAAGCGGCCGCGCAATCCTCCGTTTGGAGGAGGCGTATTTTAGTGCGCTCCCTTTAAAGAGATGATGCCTCGTGGACCGGGCATCTTAAGCGTGAGAGATGCATAGTGCGGTATTGCGTTAAAGCGAGCGAAAGCTCCGCGTCCCATTAGTGCTTGATAGCGACTTGAAAACGGGACGACATGGAAGGTCAGCTTTTCGCGACAAAAGTTATTGGCAGAGCCAAATATGACTTCAAGCCGGAGAAAACCCATACAATGGGTGTCCGGGCCCGGTGCTACCCCTTGAAAGGAGGTTTTGCTGTTGCGGATTCTTGCTGGGTTTATGCCCATGCGGTGGATTGTATCCTGATATATCAGGTTTAGTCCACTGCCGCCGTCCATAAGGACATTGGTAAACTGGAATCCGTCAATTATTGGATCGAGTATCAGGGCAGTCCGGCCTGCGTTTTTGATATTTCTAGAATAATCTAGCTGATAAAAAATGATTGGTTTTAATAACCCGTGGTGGGACCCCTGAGGGATAGGTTTTATTGTGCGTACCTTTATGGGTGCCACACGTTTTGTTACGTGAAGTGAGTTCACTATTTTAACTTCTTGTGGGAAGTTCTTTTGTTTCCTGGTGTTCTGCTTCTGGGTTCGTCCTCGTCTTCGCTTGGTGTATCGAGCCCCTTGTGTTCAACGTTAAGCCTTTCGGATTGTTTAAAAACCCAATAGTCTCTGTGGGTGTGATTAGCAGGCTTCCCAGGAGTACCGTGTATCTGACATATTCTGTCCAGGATTCTGTTTAAGCTGGAGGGATCATCCCTATTGTCCTGAAGGGATGGTTTTGTCTGATTTTGCCATGAGCCTTTGAATCCGGCATTGACTGCCGTGCTCTTCGGACTTTTTTCTTTGGTTCGGCGACGGTCCTTATTTCGTCGCGGTTTTCCGTTTCCATCCCTGATATCGGATGTACTTGGGTCGCTGGGGCTGCATCTTGCCAACCAGCTGTCCTCTCCTGCGCAAAAGCGGGTCATGAGGCTTGTGAGTGCGGCCATTGTTCTTGGCTTTTCCTGGCCGAGGTGTCTGGCGAGCCATTCGTCTCGGACATTATGCCTGAAAGCTGCTAAGGCTTCGGCGTCCGGGCAATCCACTATCTGATTCTTTTCAGAAAGGAATCTGTTCCAGAACTGCCGAGCTGATTCTCCGGGCTGTTGAGTTATGTGACTGAGATCGTCTGCGTCCAGGGGGCGGACATAGGTTCCTTGAAAATTTGCTCGGAAAGCATCCTCGAGCTCTTCCCAACTTCCAATTGTGTTTTCAGAAGGCTTTTAAGCCAGTGCCGGGCTGGCCCTTTAAGCTTATGGGGTAAATATTTGATGGCGTGGAGATCATCTCCTCTAGCCATATGTATGTGGAGGATATAATCCTCGATCCAGACTCCGGGGTCTGTTGTTCCATCGTACGCCTCTATGTTGACGGGTTTGAATCCCTCTGGAAATTCATAATCCAGGACCTCATCGGTGAAACATACGGGGTGTGCGGCGCCCCTGTATTTGGGTGTGCCGGATTCTGATGATGGCTTTTTTGCATTGCTTGTGAGAGCTTGCTTTCTTGGCCCATAGATGGACCTGGCTGGGCCATGATGCGAGTCTTTAGTTGGGTCGCATGCCGCATTGAGTGCGGTGCCGCTTGCAGTTTTATGGTGGCCGTGGGGTCGTCTATCCGACCGTGTGGCTTTTTTATTTTTTGAATGCGAGGGCTCTAGGGCCTCTTGGTCGAATTCGGGCAGTAGTTTTCTCTTCGGATAGCTTTTAGTGCGGCGGCTGCCGCCGTATTTGTCTGCGGTCTTGATTACCTTGCTCCATCTTATTCTGAGTGCATCTTCCGCCGTCTTTAGCTTCCGCTTCTGCTTTTTCAGGATGCGTGTTGTGGCAACGAGCCTTTCGTGGAGATTCTTCTGCTCCGTGGTCTTATCCGGCGTGAGATCGTTCGGAGTTCTGTTATGGCCGGGAGAGGGCTGTCTATCCGCGTTGCCCTGTTCGAACGGCTGCTCTGAGGCATGCTCGTTGTCTACCGGCTCATCCTGCTCTATGGCTGGGTCTTGATCGAGGTGGGGCTTGGCTCGGCGTTTTCGTCGCCGCTTTGATTGCTTTTCGGGGGGTTTATCCCTTTTTTCGTCGCCTTTTTCCTCGTTCTCGTTTCCTTTAGGGGTATCCACCATGAATACATCGTGAGATGGGGTGGCGGTCCAGCGCCCTACAGGTGCTGGTTCCTGTTCGTCTCCATCTTCGTCGTCCATACCGTCGAAGTCTTCGGATCCGAAGTTAAGTATGTCAGTTAAATCATCGACAGTGGCTATTAAGTGGGTGGTGGGTGGGCTTTGAATTTCTTCGTCGTCCGAATCCCAACCTCGCAAACCGTAATCCGACCTGGGCTCTCCTGATAAAGAAAGAGACTTGAGAGAATTCAGGATATCACCGAAAGGTGAGTGCTGAAAGATGTCCGCGGCGGTGAACTCCATTATAGGCGCCCAATCGGATTCGAGTGGCAGGGGCACGAGAGGCCCGGAGTTCGGAGAAGAATCCGACTACTTGGAGTCATGGGCCGTGCGGAGTGCGGGGCTGGCGTTCGGTTCGATCGCCTTCGAGATCGCAGCCCCCGAGGTGACGTCCAACCGTTCGTCCTCAAAGAACGCAGCGGGCTCCGAGTCGAGGATCGGGGCCGGTGCGTGTGCGGCCTCCAGGGCACTATTCGGAGGCAGAGCTATATCATTCCCCTCGAGGTAGTGCGGCGCGCTTGGCTGTGGCTCGAACCCGTCGAAGATCAAGTCTCCGCGGATATCTGCCGTGTAATTTAAGCTTCCAAACCTGACTTGATGGCCAGGGGCGTAGCTTTCGATCTGCTCCAGATGACCAAGCGAGTTGGCCCAGAGAGCGAAGCCGCCGAAGACGAAGATTTGTCCGGGGAGGAAAGTCTCACCCTGGACCTCATCGTTGTTGATGATCAAAGGAGCCATCGGGCCTAAAGGCGACGACACAGAGGAACTCTCAATGAAAGCACCAATGTCGGTGTCAAAACCGGCGGATCTCGGGTAGGGGGTCCCGAACTGTGCATCAAGGTCGGATGGTAACAGGAGACAAGGGACACTTTATATTACCCAGGTTCGGGCCCTCTCGATGGACGTAAAACCCCACTCCTGCTGGATTAATATTGATGATATGGGTAGTACAAGAGTAGATCTACCACGAGATCAAGGAGGCTAAACCCTAGAAGCTAGCCTATGGTATGATTGTGTATGATGATCGTTGTCCTACGGACTACAACCCTCCGGTTTATATAGACACCGGATAGGGTTAGGGTTACACAGAGTCGGTTACAATGGTAGGAGATCTTGAATATCCGCAAGCTTAGCTTGCCTTCTACGCCAAGGAAAGATCCTTCCGGACACGGGACGAAGTCTTCAATCTTGTATCTTCATAGTCCTGGAGTCTGGCTGAAGGTATAGTCCGGCTATCCGAACACCCCCTAATCCAGGACTCCCTCAGTAGCCCCTGAACCAGGCTTCAATGACGACGAGTCCGGCGCGCAGATTGTCTTCGGCATTGCAAGGCGGGTTCCTCCTGCAAGTTCTTCAAGAAGATTGTAGACACCAAAAATAGTGTCCGGCTCTGCAAAACAAGTTTCCACATATTTCCATATAGAGAATAATATTAACACAAATCAAATCTGCTGACGTATTCCGCAGTGCGTCATAACATTGCGGCCAAGCTCTTTATATAAATTGTTTTCATTGTTCCACCTCAGCATGTTTAGCGAGGTGGTTTCCTTGGCACGTCTTGTCAAAGCAGAGATCGTGTCCCCCTTTTAACGGGATTCTCATCAAGATGGACGTGGGTAACCCAGTCGTGCCCATTAGCACGTTTTGCCTTAATTAAAGGCTAGTCCAAGACGGTTATGGGGAGGTCTCTTGGTATTCTGCCTCTTATAAAGAGACCAAGGCCCTATTCCCTTCTTTTTCTCTCAAAACGAGCTCGCTCGTCGCCTCGAGTTCCAACACCCTAGGCTTCCAGATTCTAGGCGCACCGGACCTTCGACAATGTCCGGTTTCGACCTCCAAGGCCGATGGATGCCCTCCTCCGTCACGGAGGAGGACGTATTAAGGTTGAGGGAAGCTAAATTCCTGACCGGCGAGATTTCGCACAGGTTGCCTGTTCAAGGACAGGTGATCCCTAGCCCTCAGCCCGGTGAGAGTGTGGTATTTGTATCCCACTTCCTTCGGGGATTAGGCTTCCCAATGGATCCCTTTGTAAGGGGGCTGATGTTTTATTATGGGCTGGAATTCCACGACTTAGCTCCGGAGTCCATCCTCCATATCTCCTCGTTCATTGTTGTGTGCGAAGCGTTCCTCCGTGTTACCCCTCACTTCGGATTATGGCTCAAGACCTTCAAAGTAGAACCGAAGATGATCGAGGGGCGCCACGCAGAGTGCGGAGGCGCTGCTATAAAAGGAAATGCTGATGCTCCATGGCCCGAGGGCACTTTTCAAGAGGAGCTTGGCTTGTGGCAACAGGAGTGGTTCTATATCACCGCCCCTCGGGGCACCGCATGGGTGGCGCCTCCTGCCTTTCGCTCGGGTCCCCCACCACGGCTAGCGTCGTGGTTCAACACAGGGTTAGATCGGGGCTTGCCCAAAGACGTACCTCTACTGCAGGGCCGCATTAAGGATCTCTTAGAAAGAGACCTCAACCTGGTCAAGGTAACACAAGTCATGCTGATTCGCCGGACATTGCCCGACCAACGTCGCCCCCTTCGTCTGTGGGAGTTCAATCCAGAGGGACCGCGAGCTCTCCGGGATTTTATGGGCGCGACGCCCGCGGAGATGCATAAACTGTTCTTCGGATCACAAGAAGTGAGTCTGGATTTGACCGAGGACGTGGGTTTAAGCCGCAATCGCCCGGATACTCAAGTAAGTGACCTTGTGCCCGGACCTTCCATCCGCCTAATTGACTTTCTCTGAACAGCGCTTCTCCTTTTAAGCAGGAGTGGATAGCGAAGGCGAAGCTGATCAGGTGTCCGGCTCCCCTTCCCGAAACCAGGCTGGATCCCGTGCTAGTCAGGATGCTGGAGGTAGTGCCTTTGGAGGGAAATAAAAGGGAGGACAAGGAAACCATGGCCTCCTCGAAAGAGGCCATTCCGAAGGGGGGAATCGACAATGCCCCCCCCCCTAAGGGAAAGAAAAGGGCCGCCTCTGACGACCCAGAGACCGTAGCGGGGGAAAGAATCCTTGTCAGAGAGCCCGACGCCGGGGAGCCCCTCGGCCGAACTAAACCCCCAAAGGGAGTAGCTCTCCAGCGAGCCGTAAGTAGAAGAAGAGTTTTTCTTTTAAGAGAAATCCTTGATTTATATCTGAGAAGTTTTAACCAAAACCTTACTTTGTAGTCCAGACCTCAGCCCTTCTCAGCAGAGCTCGTCTTCGGGGGATCTTCTGCAGGAGATGATGGAGAGCGGAACGCCTCCTCCTTCTGCACCGCCTAGCAAGGCGGGCGACGCTGAAGTGTCGTCGCGGAGGATTTCTCCGGATCCGACAGGGGAGGAAGGTGGCCATGTGGCCCCCCGAGGTTCTCCGCGTCCGGCCTTTGAGGGAGGCCATGGGACGAGTCCGGCACCATCTGGTGTTCGTCCGGAGGAGATGAAGATTCTGCTGGGGCGAGCCTCTGTCTTAGAGGAGCATCGTGCGTTGATGAGCACGGTGATTGAAAAGATTTCATCCGTAGAAAGCGGATTGCACGAAGCCGTCAAAAGTTTACTGACGGGCCTTGAGTTACGTTTTAAATAATGTACACTTGTGTTAGTTGCGCATGAGTAAAGCGCGCCCTGTGTAGATAGTAGCCCCTGAGACTCTGTGCGTCGTTAAAATTGACGGCGCGCAGAGGATCTTATCCCAGGTCCATTAAGTGGCACCTTTATATGTAGGTGGTGGATTGTTCGGAGTCAAGCCGGACTGGTGAAATTGCCGAACTGAAGCGACAACTTGATGAGGCAGAAGCCGACATCGCGCTTGTTAACAAGCGGCTTGATGATGCTCAAGGTATCATCGGGCGATGGTTAGTAAGAGGAGCTTTATGTCAATATCTTACCGTGTGTATGCTTAACGCAGATGGTGCGGCCGCCGTGGCGGGTCTTAGGGTCGAACTCGCCCGAGCGAAGGAACAAGCCAGGAAAAGCGATGCGGTTGCCGTGAAAGCCTTTGAAGAGCTGAAAGCCGAACAGGCTGCCCATTGCCGAAGCAAGGAGGAGATGGCTGATATAGTCGTAAAGTTAAAGAGTGCTACTGATCGTTGCAAGCTTCTTGAAGAAGAGGATCGGGCGAGGCAAACAAGCTTAGAGAAGGCTGTTGCTAACGCCAAGGATGCCCGAACTATAATGAGAGCGGCAAGGGAAGAGTTGCGTCAAGCCGGACAAATTGTGGATGGAAAGCCCTTCTCGCTGCAGAGAAAATTTTGTGATCCGAAGTATGCCCCGTTAGAACGGATGTGGAGTGTAGAGGACACCTATCTGGATTTGGCGGCTAGTGCTGCTGATGCGACAGAACACTTTCGAGATAAAAAGGATCATGAAGTGGAGAAGCTCTTTTGGTCGCAATTCCTCAATCCAGAGCGTCCACTAGCAGTGGACGATCGCCTGGCCCAATGGGTCGAACTGAATAGGTTGTCCGGACTCGCCATGAAGTACGTCATGGATCATCTGTGTCCGGGGAGATCGAAGCCGAAGAGTTATTTCAACTTGGTGCAGCAATTTCTTGACGTGGTGCCATGTGTCGATGCTATAAAGAGGTCAGCGTGCATAGAGGGCGCTCGGCTGGCTCTTGCCCGTGTCAAGACATACTGGGCAGATATGGAGCCCACCATTGTTGCGTCCCGAGATTCGGATAAAAACCGAATACCTTCCGAGCACTATTTTAAGGAAGTCCTCGAAGGCGCTCGCGTAATAGAGATGCAGTGCTCGAAGGATGCTATATTATGATAGCGTATGTAATCATAAAACAGTATTTTGATAGATTGTAGTGGCATTTTTTAGACTTGTGCCTTAGAGTATTCAGAACACCTCCTGTGCGGCCGTTTTAATATATAAATTCGGAAAGATTGCAGCCGTTGGCTTTAGCCCCCACGCACATAGTGCGGGGGTGTGCGCAGAAGACGCATTTTCACACTTAACCCAACGTCTTAGTCCTACAAAGGAGGTGATAGCGCAGCGGGCTAGGCAACCGGACTATAATGCTTTAACACTTTCACTTAGCCATAGGAGCTTGACAGTGGGACTCTTTAGGTAGCCCTTTAGTGGCGACTGCGATTGCCCGAATTCGGGGCGCATACATGCCTGACCGGGAAACGGCCCTTCGTCAAAGCGGAGGAATCCAATTAATTCCTATAAGTCATCGAGTGGCGACCAGTCTCGCGCTACATCATGACAGTCAGTTTTTGGCTTTCTCTACTGAGGTGCTCGCCGGGCCGAACCGGGGCACAATCGCAGTAGTTCTCCTGGTGCTACCTTAGCCGATAGAGCGGAATGTAAGGTAGACGAACTCAGGAGACGGGCAACCGAACATTTAACCAAAGACATGATTCAGAGCTGATGCATATAGTGCCAAAACTCGCGACGCAGAACACTCCGTAAGGTGTTCGGTCTTTATGAGTGCGGGTGAAACATCACCCTTTATTAAAAAATATAGCCCCTAGTGTCCAGGTGCGAGCAAAATTTCTGGCGTGGCCACATGCCAAAACGCCAGCCTCCTCCTTGGTTATAGTAGAAAAAACCAGGGGATGTATAGCAGCAAGAGAGAGTAAAAAAGGTTTACGCAGGGTCTTAATCTAAAAAGAATCCTTAGGATGGGTCCCTACTGCACGTCTACGCCTGTGTCTCCGCTGTGCCGTGTCCTGGACGGGCGCCGCACGACGTTCATCTGTAAAAGAGAGGAACTGAACTGAAAATGGGTCGTGCGAAACAAAAAGATAGTAGACAAAATATAAAGTAAGAAATATATAAAGTTGAGTTTTATTGCCTCTGCGTATAGCCCCCGGTACGCGGGTATATGGTGTTTAAGCCTGCATTGATGATGGACTTGTGCCGAACTCATTTAGTTCGGGTCCGTGGCCTTTAATGACTTATATCGGAAAGGTCTTTTGGCTGGCAAGGCCGCTTTATTGTGCGGTTGTTTAAGCGGCCGCGCAATCCTCCGTTTGGAGGAGGCGTATTTTAGTGCGCTCCCTTTAAAGAGATGATGCCTCGTGGACCGGGCATCTTAAGCGTGAGAGATGCATAGTGCGGTATTGCGTTAAAGCGAGCGAAAGCTCCGCGTCCCATTAGTGCTTGACAGCGACTTGAAAACGGGATGACATGGAAGGTCAGCTTTTCGCGACGAAAGTTATTGGCAGAGCCAAATATGACTTCAAGCCGAAGAAAACCCATACAATGGGTGTCCAGGCCCGGTGCTACCCCTTGAAAGGAGGTTTTGCTGTTGCGGATTCTTGCTGGGTTTATGCCCATGCGGTGGATTGTATCCTGATATATCAGGTTTAGTCCACTGCCGCCGTCCATAAGGACATTGGTAAACTGGAATCCGTCAATTATTGGATCGAGTATCAGGGCAGTCCGGCCTGCGTTTTTGATATTTCTAGAATAGAATAATCTAGCTGATCAAAAATGATTGGTTTTAATAACCTGTGGCGGGACCCCTGAGGGATAGGTTTTATTGTGCGTACCTTTATGGGTGCCACACGTTTTGTTACGTGAAGTGAGTTCACTATTTTAACTTCTTGTGGGAAGTTCTTTTGTTTCCTGGTGTTCTGCTTCTGGGTTCGTCCTCGTCTTCGCTTGGTGTATCGAGCCCCTTGTGTTCGGCGTTAAGCCTTCCGGATTGTTTAAAAACCCAATAGTCTCTGTGGGTGTGATTAGCAGGCTTCCCAGGAGTACCGTGTATCTGACATATTCTGTCCAGGATTTTGGTTAAGCTAGACGGATCATCCCTATTGTCCTGAAGGGGTGGTTTTATCTGATTTTGTCATGAGCCTTTGAATCCGGCATTGGCTGTCGTGCTCTTCGGACTTTTTTCTTTGGTTCGGCGACGGTCCTTATTTCGTCGCGGTTTTCCGTTTCCATCCCTGATATCGGATGTACTTGGGTCGCTGGGGCTGCATCTTGCCAACCAGCTGTCCTCTCCTACGCAAAAGCGGGTCATGAGGCTTGTGAGTGCGGCCATTGTTCTTGGCTTTTCCTGGCCTAGGTGTCTGGCGAGCCATTCATCTCGGACATTATGCCTGAAAGTTGCTAAGGCTTCGGCGTCCGGGCAATCCACTATCTGATTCTTTTCCGTAAGGAATCTGTTCCAGAACTGTCGAGCTGATTCTCCGGGCTGTTGAGTTATGTGACTGAGATCGTCTGCGTCCGGGGGGCGGACATAGGTTCCTTGAAAATTTGCTCGGAAAGCATCCTCGAGCTCTTCCCAACTTCCAATTATGTTTTCGGGAAGGCTTTTAAGCCAGTGCCGGGCTGGCCCTTTAAGCTTAAGGGGTAAATATTTGATGGCGTGGAGATCATCTCCTCTAGCCATATGTATGTGGAGGATATAATCCTCGATCCAGACTCCGGGGTCTGTTGTTCCATCGTACGCCTCTATGTTGACGGGTTTGAATCCCTCTGGAAATTCATATTCCAGGACCTCATCGGTGAAACATAGGGGGTGTGCGGCGCCCCTGTATTTGGGTGTGCCGGATTCTGATGATGGCTTTTTTGCATTGCTTGTGAGAGCTTGCTTTCTTGGCCCATAGATGGACCTGGCTGGGCCATGATGCGAGTCTTTAGTTGGGTCGCATGCCGCATTGAGTGCGGCACCGCTTGCCGTTTAATGGTGGCCGTGGGGTGTCTATCCGACCGTGTGGCTTTTTTCTTTTTTGAACGCGAGGGCTCTAGGGCCTCTTGGTCGAATTCGGGCAATAGTTTTCTCTTTGGATAGCTTTTAGTGCGGCGGCTGCCGCCGTATTTATCTGCGGTCTTGATTACCTTGCTCCATCTTATTCTGAGTGCATCTTCCGCCGTCTTTAGCTTCCGCTTCTGCTTTTTCAGGATGTGTGTTGTGGCAACGAGCCTTTCGTGGAGATTCTTCTGCTACGTGGTCTTATCCGGCGTGAGATCGTCCGGAGTTCTGTTATGGCCGGGAGAGGGCTGTCTATCCGCGTTGCCCTGTTTGGACGGTTGCTCTGAGGCATGCTCGTTGTCTACCGGCTCATCCTGCTCTATGGCTGGGTCTTGATCGAGGCGGGGCTTGGCTCGGCGTTTTCGTCGCCGCTTTGATTGCTTTTCGGGGGGTTTATCCCTTTTTTCGTCGCCTTTTTCCTCGTTCTTGTTTCCTTTAGGGGTATCCACCATGAATACATCATGAGATGGGGTGGCGGTCCAGCGCCCTACAGGTGCTGGTTCCTGTTCGTCTCCATCTTCGTCGTCCATACCGTCGAAGTCTTCGGATCCGAAGTCAAGTATGTCGGTTAAATCATCGACAGTGGCTATTAAGTGGGTGGTGGGTGGGCTTTGAATTTCTTCGTCGTCCGAATCCCAACCTCGCAGATCGAAATCCGGCCTGGGCTCTCCTGATAAAGAAAGAGACTTGAGAGAATTCCGGATATCACCGAAAGGTGAGTGCTGAAAGATGTCCGCGGCGGTGAACTCCATTATAGGCGCCCAATCGGATTCGAGCGGCAAGGGCACGAGAGGCCCGGAGTTCGGAGAAGAATCCGACTCCTTGGAGTCATGGGCCGTGCGGAGTGCGGGGCTGGCGTTCGGTTCGATCGCCTTCGAGATCGCAGCCCCCGAGGTGACGTCCAACCGTTCGTCCTCAAAGAACGCAGCGGGCTCCGAGTCGAGGATCGGGGCCGGTGCGTGTGCGGCCTCCAGGGCACTATTCGGAGGAAGAGCTATATCATGCCCCTCGAGGTAGTGCGGCGCGCTTGGCTGTGGCTCGAACCCGTCGAAGATCAAGTCTCCGCGGATATCCGCCGTGTAATTTAAGCTTCCAAACCTGACTTGATGGCCAGGGTCGTAGCTTTCGATCTGCTCCAGATGACCAAGCGAGTTGGCCCGCAGAGCGAAGCCGCCGAAGACGAAGATTTGTCCGGGGAGGAAAGTCTCACCCTGGACCTCATCGTTGTTGATGATCAAAGGAGCCATCGGGCCTAAAGGCGACGACAGAGAGGAACTCTCAATGAAAGCACCAATGTCGGTGTCAAAACCGGCGGATCTCGGGTAGGGGTTCCCGAACTGTGCGTCAAGGTCGGATGGTAACAGGAGACAAGGGACACTTTATTTTACCCAGGTTCGGGCCCTCTCGATGGAGGTAAAACCCTACTCCTGCTGGATTAATATTGATGATATGGGTAGTACAAGAGTAGATCTACCACGAGATCAAGGAGGCTAAACCCTAGAAGCTAGCCTATGGTATGATTGTGTATGATGATCGTTGTCCTACGGACTACAACCCTCCGGTTTATATAGACACCGGATAGGGTTAGGGTTACACAGAGTCGGTTACAATGGTAGGAGATCTTGAATATCCGCACGCTTAGCTTGCCTTCTACGCCAAGGAAAGATCCTTCCGGACACGGGATGAAGTCTTCAATCTTGTATCTTCATAGTCCTGGAGTCCGGCTGAAGGTATAGTCCGGCTATCCGAACACCCCCTATTCCAGGACTCCCTCAGTCCACCCTACGTTTATCGGGTAGGCTTGATGGCGCGTAGACCTAGGGCGGCGTCTTGGGGACGGATCCCCAATGGCCTGCCGGGTGTGCTTGCCACCGGGCGAACCACCTTGCCGCCCTTAACGCAGCCGCTCGAACTGTCGAGCTTGACTCGAGTCAGAATCGAGAGCGATGCCAATTGCGGAAGGCTACCCTGCCACTCTCGACACAGCCGCTTGAGCTGTTGAGCGGACTCGAAACAGAACAAGGGCGTTGTCAATTGTGGGAGGGCCCCTTTGCGTTCAGGTTTTCCATACAAAGAACAAGATCTCCGAGGGGAATAACCTTATATAAAAAGGAAATATCTAAAGTTTCGCATGACTTAGCTCTTCTATTGCCGCACTGGCGTCGTTCTTTTGGCCGCCTGCTTCTGAGGAGCCATGGCGATGAAGAACAGCTGGGTCTACTGCTAGACCGGATTCTCACAATTGATTCCCCTACCTGGCGCGCCAAAGATGTCGGTGGGAACGACACCTATGGGATCACAAGAATCCCTACTACGGTTGCGGGGTGCGGGGTCATGAGAAGAGCGGATCAAACAAATAGCACACGGTTCCTTTACCCAGGTTCGGGCCGCGAGGATGCGTAAAACCCTACTCCTGCTTTGGTGGATTGTATATCTGTGTTCCTGAGCTAGCTATGGGGCGTGAGGAGCTCCAAAAAGCCGAATCCCCCTCCTGGTCGCCTTAGGGCTCCTTTTATAGGGAAAGGGGTTGCCATAGTGGCACAAAGGAGGTGGAAAGGGTACAGTGATGCGAGGTTATCCCTCGCATTACATGACAAGGCGCATTTAATGCATCTTGCTTAGGTGTCCTTGCTTTATCGGGGATGGCAAGGGAGCTCGTCCCAGCTGTCGCCGCCTCGCCTGGCCTTGACGCGCGTCCGAGGTGACGAGGCGTTGTAGCGCCACCTCGACTGGTTGCTGGGCTGGCGTGGGTGGTGGATTCTTCAGGAAGACTTGCATGCCACCACGCAGGAGCTTGCTGGATCAGTGTAGAGACCGCACGTCGCCATGCGGGCGCCTGCTGAGCTGGTTGAGCTGGCAGCTGCATGGGGACAGCGGTGGAGTCTCGGCAAGTGTGGGCCTGGCTGCGGCCCTACCAATGTCCTCGGCAAGGGCTTGTTGCGGTCTTGCGTATCTTCTCGGCAAGGGTCTTGCCGGGGCATTGTGAGCGCCCTCTGCAAGAGGCTTGTCGGGGCCTTGCGGCCGTCTTCGGCAAGGGGCCTTGCCGGGGCCTCATGGGCATCCTCGGCAAGGAGCCTTGCGGTCGTCTTGTCTTCTGGTTCTCAGGCTTGGCTGCTTCTTTTTGCCTTGTATATGTCCTTCCTGGCAGGGCAGGATGCTCCTTGCCGGGAAGGTGGCTTGAGTCTTGCTTGCCGATGTAGCGCTTGTCGGCGAAGATGGATCCTCTTTAGTGTAATTGCATAAAGTCGTGGCCCATGCCCGGCGGTTAGTGTAGCCCTAGTTTTCACTACACCGACAGTGTGCGTATCCTCGCATCATGAAATTTTATAGCATTCTGGTCATATTTTCTACATGTTTCTTACCCATCTCTCTTTTAGAAAATAAGTTTAAATGATAGAAGACTTCCTTAATTGGGATTGTATTCGAGGAAAATATCTTGCGGGAATTCTCTGTGCTCCAATGCTGATGTAAGTACCTGTTTTATATCACTATATTTTTTACATCAGCATGTATTTTGTTAATCGGCGTGAACCAACCTTTATCTGATCTAAAATTAGTTGTAGCAAAATGTTAAAGGCGCCAATGTTGATTTCTGTAAAGAAAAATGCCTGGTAGTTTTGCATACTGAGCTGCATGAGTGTACTATCTCATATCATGCACGTTACTGAATTGTAGTGCTACTCTGGTTGCCCATTCATTCATTGTGTCAATGTTGCTTTCGTATTACCTTACCTGGATGATGATAGTTGTGCCATATTGTGTTAATTTGGTGTTCGCTAGTTGGCCAAACGTTCATTGTGCCAATGTTGCTTTCCTATTATCTGACTTGGCCAATGATAGCAATGCTAGTGTCTTAATTTGGTGCAGGCTGCTGAAGATAAGAAGACAAACTCTGAAAACAGCAAGGCAACCCCATTGTTTCTTTCTAATAAATCTAGGCCAGGTAATATGCCAATAACTCATGATTAATTTGTTTGGTTCCCCTCCTAATTTATGTTATGATGTAGTGGTCGAGACACTCTCCACTATCAATAGTACAAGCCTGCCAAAATCGCCATCTGAATCTATTCAGTATCCTCTGTCTCGAATGCAATGGAAAAAATGTATGTTTGTGAACCAATTAATGGCTGAAGGAATGATGGAAATGGTGGAGGAATCAGAGGTGCAGAGTCGTGCGACACAACAACTCATCAATGTTTTCAGAGACAGTGTAGCAAAGCAGCAAGAACTTGCCCACATGCTTATGGGTCATCCGTGCTGAGGTTGCAGATTGTGACGTTGTAGATCGTTAGGTTCTGTTCATTTATTTGCACTGGCATCAATCTTTGATTGCCCAGTGGATGTAATTTCCTATAATATATGATGGATGTGCAATGTTTTTCCCTGTATGACATACCTTTGCTTGATCAGTTTTGGTCCTGTGCATAATTGCTCGTCGTAATGGGCTCGAATTATCTAATTTGGCCTAAAGACATGTCCGAACTTTAGTGGGCACATTAAGTTAATGGGTCGTTACCAGGCCGAAAGTTAATGGTCGGCCCTCTTAAATCCCAGGTCGTTAACAGGCTAACATCAAAGCGGGCAACAGGTGGGCCCAATTGATTTCACTGGCCGTTAACAGACCGTTACTAAATTCGGTCTACATATGGCCCAACTATACTGTGGGCCTTTAGCAGGCCGAAAGAGACAGCGGGCTTGTACAGGACCATGAAGAGCATGGGCCGCTAAGATGCCGAAAGTCAGGTCGTATTGTAAATGGCTCAACTGTGTTGTGGGCCTTTAGCAGGCCGAAAGAGAAACCGGGCTGGTATTGGCCATGAAGGGCATGGGCCTTTAAAAGGCCAAAACTCAGGTCCGACTACAAATGGCCCAACTTATTTATGGTCCGTTAACAGGCTGAAAGGCACACAGGGCCGGGAATTGGCCCAACACTTAAATGGGTCGCTAAAAGGCCAAAACTCAGGTCCGACTACAAATGGCCCGACAGATATATGGGTCGTCACCAGGCTGAAAGACACACCGGGCCGGAAATTGGCCCAACACTTAAATGGGTCACTAAAAGGCCAAAACTCAGGTCCGACTACAAATGGCCCAACTAATTTATGGGCAGTCAACAGGCTGAAAGACACCCCGGGCCGGAAATTAGCCCAACATTTAAATGGGTCGCTAAAAGGCCAAAAGATGTACATCGTGAAAGTTGGCCCATCCACTGAATGGGCCGTTAACAGGCCAAAATCTCATCAGGCTAATACTGAGCCCAAATAAATAGGGGGCTGTTAACGGGCTCGAACTGACGATGGGATGCAGTGGTGTCAAATCTTTAACGGGCCGTTGACAGGCCAAATTGGCACATCTCGTATGGGTCGTCGGCTTAAATGGACCAAACACAAGTAGGCCTTATATGGGCCGGCCTGCTATTTTTTACTGGACCGGCCTTTTTCACCGGAATGGGCCACTGTTGGGCCGTGCCAAGTGTTGACCTATCATAGGCGCCTCCTCTCCAATGAGTGGATGACATATGTCCCAACGGTGAGGCAACACATGTTTCCGTCAGCCAATCAGAATTTTACACGTGGAAAATCCCCATTGGTCCGGGCTGTTAACGGGTTATCAGATCCAAAACCGGACCCGATAGCTTAACGGCGTTCCGTTACGGTGGATGCCACGTGTCGGTCACCCTTGACGAAAGCACTTATGTGACGCACGATTTATCGTCATGGAAGTGGACACTTCAGTGATGATAATTTTGGTAATGCCATGGAACACTTCTACGACAGCACACGTATGACTATCATGAATCTGTCATAAATTTGTCATGGATCTACATGCATGACAGAAAACGTGACCTACTGTGACAAACACGTATCATCACGGAAGTGTATTTTTTGTAGTGGCAGTTCCACTTCCAGTGACCATTTTCTTTGTAGTAGAAGCACTCAGTTTCAGGCTTGGGTCTAGCTTTGGACTTCTTCATGGGAGTGGCAACTTACTTGCCATTATTCTTGAAGTTCCCTTTCTTTCCCTTGCCCTTTTACTTGAAACTAGTGGTCTTGTCAACCATCAACACTTGATGCTTTTCTTGATTTCTACCTTCGCTGATTTCAGCATCGTGAAGAGCTCGGGAATTGTCTTGTTCATCCCTTGCATATTAAAGTTCATCACAAAATTCTAGTAACTTGGTGATAGTGACTAGAGAACTTTTTCAATCACTATCTTATCTGGAAGATTAACTCCCACTTGACTCAAACAATTGTAGTACTCAGCCAATCTGAGCACATGCTCAATGGTTGAGCTATTCTCCTCCATCTTGTAGGCAAAATACTTGTCACATGTCTCATACCTCTCGACTCGGGCATGAGTCTGAAATACAATTTAAGCTCTTGGAACATCTTATATGCTCCGTGTCGTTCAAAAAGTTTTTTGAAGTCCCCGTTCTAAGCCATAAAGCATGGTGCACTAAATTATCAAGTAGTCATCATACCGAGCTTGCCAAACGTTCATAACGTCTGCTTCTGCTCCTGCAATAGGTTCGTCACCTAGCGGTGCATCAAGGCCATTATACATATGTGCAGCAATGAGGATAATCCTCAGATCATGGAGCTAGTCCGCATCATTGCTACTAACATCTTTCAACTTATTTTTCTCTAGGAACATATCAAAAATAAAATAGGGGAGCTATACGCGAGCTATTGATCTACAACAACATAGATATGCAAAATACTATCAGGTACTAAGTTCATGAATTAATCATATTACTTAAGAACTCCCACTTAGATAGACATCCCTCTAACCATCTAAGTGATCACGTGATCCATATCAACTAAACCATGTCTGATCATCACGTGAGATGGAGAAGCTTTCAATGGTGAACATCACTATGTTGATCATATCTACTATATGATTCACGCTCTTCGGTCTTATTGTTCCGATGCCATATCTGCATATGCTAGGCTCGTCAAGTTTCACCCGAGTATTCTGCGTGTGCAAAACTGGCTTGCACCCGTTGTATGTGAACGTAGAGCTTATCATACCCAATCATGACGTGGTGTCTCGGCATGATGAACTGTAGCAACGGTGCATACTCAGGGAGAACACTTGTACCTTGAAATTTAGTGAGAGATCATCTTATAATGCTATCGCCGTACTAAGCAAAATAAGATGCATAAAGGATAAACATCACATGTAATCAAACAAGTGATATGATATGGCCATCTTCATCTTATGCCTTTTATCTCCATCTCCAAAGCACCGTTATGATCACCGTCGTCGCCGGCTTGACACCTTGATCTCCATCGAAGCATCGTTGTCGTCTCGACAACTATTGCTTCTACGACTATCGCTACCGCTAAGTGATAAAGTAAAGCAATTACATGGCGATTGCATTTCATACAATAAAGTGACAACCATATGACTCCTGCCAGTTGCCGATAACTGTTACAAAACATGATCATCTCATACAAAAATTTATATATCATCACATCTTGACCATATCACATCACAGCAAGCCCTGCAAAAACAAGTTAGACGTCCTCTACTTTGTTGTTGCAAGTTTACGTGGCTGCTACGGGCTTCTAGCAAGAACCATTCTTACCTACACATCAAAACCACAACGATTTTTGTCAAGTGTGTTGTTTTAACCTTCAACAAGGACCGAGCGTAGTCACACTCATGGTAGAAACAGGCACCCATTAGCCACATGTGTGCGAAGCACGTTGGTAGAACCAGTCTCATGAACGCGGTCATGTAATGTCGGTCTGGGCTGCTTCATCCAAAAATACCACCAAATCAAAGTATGACATGCTGGTAAGCAGTATGACTATTATCGCCCACAACTCTTTGTGTTCTACTCGTGCATATAACATCTACGCATAGACGTGGCTCGGATGCCACTGTTGGGGAACGTAGTATTTCAAAAAAATTCCTACGATCACGCAAGATATAGAAGCATAGCAACGAGCAGGGAGAGTGTGTCCATGTACACTCGTAGACCGAAAGCGGAAGCGTTTAGTAACGTGGTTGATGTAGTCGAACGTCTTCGGGATCCAACCGATCAAGTACCGAACGCACGGCACCTCCGCGATCTGCACATGTTCAGCTCGGTGAAGTCCCTCGAACTCTAGATCCAGCTGAGGCCGAGGGAGAGTTTTTTCAGCACGACGGCGTGGTGATGGTGATGATGAAGTTACGGAAGCAGGGCTTCGCCTAAGCACTACGACAATATGACCGAGGTGGAAAACTGTGGAGGGGGGCACCGCACACGGCTAAGAGATCAACTTGTGTGTCTATGGGGTGCCCCCTTGCCCGTGTATATAATGGAGGGGGAAGAGGAGGCCGGCCTAGGAGGGGCGCGCCTATAGGGGGAGTCCAACTAGGATTCCCAATCCTAGTTGGAGTCCCCTTCCTTATCCAAGAGGGGAGAGAGGGAAGGAGTAGGAGAGGGAGAAGGAAAGAGAGGGGGGGCGCCCCCTCCCTAGTCCAATTCGTACTTTCCATGGGGGGGCACCCCTTAAGGCCCCTTTCTCCTTTCCTGTATGGCCCATTAAGGCCCACTACTTCCCCCGGCGAATTCCCGTAACTCTCCGGTACTCCAAAAAATACCCGAATCACTCAGAACCTTTACGATGTCCGAATATAGCCTTCCAATATATCGATCTTTACGTCTTGGCCATTTCGAGACTCCTCGTCATGTCCGTGATCTCATCTGGGACTCCGAACAAACTTCGGTCATCAAATCACATAACTCATAATACAAATCGTCTTCAAACGTTAAGCGTGCGGACCCTACGGTTTGAGAACTATGTAGACATAACCGAGACACATCTACGGTCAATAACCAATAGCGGAACCTGGATGCTCATATTGGCTCCTACATATTCTACAAAGATCTTTATCGGTCAAACCGTATAACAACATATGTTGTTCCCTTTGTCATCGGTATGTTACTTGCCCAAGATTTGATCGTCAGTATCATCATACCTAGTTCAATATAGTTACCGACAAGTCTCTTTACTCATTCTGTAATGCATCATCCCGTGACTAACTCATTAGTCACATTGCTTGCAAGGCTTATAGTGATGTGCATTACCGAGAGGGCCCAGAGATACCTCCCCGATACATGGAGTGACAAATCCTAATCCCGACCTATGCCAACCCAACAAACACCTTTGGAGACATCTGTAGAGCATCTTTATAATCACCCAGTTACGTTGTGACGTTTTATATCACAAAAGGTGTTCCTCCGGTACTCGGGAGTTGCATAATCTCATAGTCAGAGGAACATGTATAAGTCATGACGAAAGCAATAGCAATAAACTGAACGATCGTAGTGCTAAGCTAAAGGATGGGTCTTATCCATCACATCATTCTCTAATGATGTGATCCCATTCATCAAATGACAACACGTGTCTATGGCTAGGAAACTTAACCATCTTTGATTAACGAGCTAGTCTAGTAGAGGCATACTAGGGACACTTTGTTTGTCTATGTATTCACACATGTACTAAGTTTCCGGTTAATACAATTCTAGCATGAATAATAAACATTTGTCATGATATAAGGAAATATAAATAACAACTTTATTATTGCCTCTAGGGCATATTTCCTTCAGGTACAATAGTGATCCAGGAGTGGATCACTGAACAGCGGTCAAAATTATCCTTAGAAGACTAGGGAAATGTTTCTCGGTTATGGAGGTGACAAAGAGTTCGTCGTAAATAGTTACGTCGATGCAAGCTTTGACACCGATCTGGATGACTCTAAATCTCGATCTAGATACATATTGAAAGTGGGAGCGATTAGCTAGAGTAGCTTCGTGCATAGCATTGTAGACATAGCAAATTTGGAAAATACATACGGCTCTGAATGTGACAGACCCATTGACTAAACTTCTCTCACAAGCAAAACATGATCACTCTTTGGGTGTTAATCACATAGCGATGTGAACTAGATTATTGACTCTAGTAAACCCTTTGGGTATTAGTCACATGGACATGTGAACTAATCACACAAAGATGTGAACTATTGGTGGGAAATCACATGACGATGTGAACTAGATTATTGACTCTAGTGCAAGTGGGAGACTTAAGGGAATATGCCCTAGAGGCAATAATAAAGTTGTTATTTATATTTCCTTATATCATGATAAATGTTTATTATTCATGCTAGAATTGTATTAACCGGAAACTTAGTACATGTGTGAATACATAGACAAACAGAGTGTCCCTAGTATGCCTCTACTTGACTAGCTCGTTAATCAAAGATGGTTAAGTTTCCTAGCCATAGACATGTGTTGTCATTTGATGAACGGGATCACATCATTAGAGAATGATGTGATGGACAAGACCCATCCGTTAGCTTAGCACTATGATCATTTAGTTTATTGTTGTTGCTTTCTTCATGACTTAAACATGTTCCTCAGACTATGAGATTATGCAACTCCCGAATACCGGAGGAACACCTTGTGTGCTATCAAATGTCACAACGTAACTGGGTGATTATAAAGATGCTCTACAGATGTCTCCGAAAGTGTTTGTTGGGTTGCATAGATCGAGATTAGGATTTGTCACTCCATGTATTGGAGATGTATCTCTGGGCCCTCTCGGTAATGCACATCACTATAAGCCTTGCAAGCAATGTGACTAATGAGTTGGTCATGGGATGATTCATTACGAAACGAGTAAAGAGACTTGACGGTAACGAGATTGAACTAGGGATGTTGATACCGACGATCAAATCTCGGGCAAGTAACATACCGATGACAAAGGGAACAACGTATGTTGTTATGCGGTTTGACCGATAAATATCTTATGTAGGAGCCAATATGAGCATCCAGGTTCCTCTATTGGTTATTGACCGGAGATGAGTCTCGATCATGTCTACATAGTTCTCGTACCTGTAGGGTCCGCACGCTTAACATTCGATGACGATCGGTATTATGAGTTTATGTGTTTTGATGTACAGAAGGTAGTTCGGAGTCCCGGATGAGATAACGGACATGACGAGGAGTCTCGAAATGGTTGAGACATAAAGATTGATATATTGGATGACTATATTCGGACACCGGAATGGTTCCGAGGTGTATCGGGTATTTACCGGAGTACCGGGGGGTTACCGGAACCCCCCAAGGGGTTAATGGGCCTTCATGGGCCCTAGTGGAAGACAGGAGGCAGCAGCCAGGGAGGCGCGCGCCCCCCAAGCCCAAACCGAATTGGACTAGGGGTTGGGGGGCGGCCCCCCTTTCCTTTCTCTCCTCTTCCTCTTTCCCCCCTCTCCTTGTGGAAGTAGGAAAGGGGGGGCGGGGGCGAATCCTACTTGGAGTAGGACTTCCCCCCCCCCCTTGGGCGCGCCTCCTCTTGGCCGGCCTCCTCCTCTCTCCCCCCTTTATATACGTGGGAGGGGGGCACCCCAAAGGCACACCAAAGTTTCTCTTATCCGTGTGCGGTGCCCCCCTCCACAGAAACACACCTAGGTCATATCGTTGCAGTGCTTAGGCGAAGCCCTGCGCTGGTAACTTCATCATCACCGTCACCACGCCATCGTGCTGACGAAACTCTCCCTCGGCCTCAGCTGGATCAAGAGTTCGAGGGACGTCATCGAGCTGTACGCGTGCAGATCGTGGAGGTGTCATGCGTTCTGTGCTTGATCCGTTGGATCGCGAAGATGTTCGACTACATCAACCGCGTTACTTAACGCTTCCGCTTTCGGTCTATGAGGGTATGTGGACACACTCTCCCCGCTCGTTGATATGCTTCTCGTAGATAGATCATGCATGATCGTAGGAAATTTTTTGAAATACTACATTCCTCAACATTTTTTCCTAGGGGGTTCTCTATGTTGGATCTGCAAGCATTTTGGAACCCTTTTCTTTGTGGTTTGTCTTTCTTGGGTAGTATTTGCATTCATTTTAAAACCATTTCTTCCGTTTTCTATGTTTTGTGTAGTACTCTTAAGTTTTACAGCAGCTTCATGAATGTACTTCCATTTTATTTACAGTGTAATTTCCTTTGAAATGACAGCAATCACTGTGTAATTATAGTGTTGTTACAATGTAATTCCAGAGTAATCACAGTGTAATTTTCAGAGTAATTACATTGTAAATCACAGTGCTATTTTGTTGTAATTACAGTGCAATTTCACTTAATTTACAATGTTGTTATGTGTAATTTCCAGTAATCACAGTGCAATTTTTACTGTAATTATACTTGGATATTTAGTGTATTACAGTTAGTGTAATTACAGTGTAATCTCAGTAAAATTACAGTGCTAATTAGACTGTAAATCATAGTGTCTTTGTTGGGTAGTGTTGCATCTAATCACACTGTCAATATATACTGAATCAACCTTTTGTCAGAAACTTTGCCGTGCACAAGAATTTCTGCTTGTCTAGTAATTTCAGCAGCTTGATAATAGTAATTTCCGTATTTTTGCGACTGTAAATTTTAGTTTCTTTTACCCTACTGCTTTTGAAACGAAACTGACCAGTTTCTTTGATTTTTAACTTGACTGAAGTGCTCTGTGCAATAGACTCTGTGGAATAGAAAGAATTTGTGATCTCTGTTTTTCGGTCTTGTGATTTTACAGGCTGTTAGATCTCAGAAAAAATCAGTAGCCATGAGAAAAGAAGTTGGAATTGAATGATTTCTGACCTGTGGATCGTCTTGTGTATGATATTCTCTTGTACGAATCGATTTTCAAAAATTTGACGTTGTCTACCTAGCTGTTCCCAACTAGACGAATAAATAAGTTCTTTTAGTATGGCTGACCTAATTTTATTTTATATTCTGTTCTTGATTTACATTTTTGGTTATTTTATTTTATGTTTTTCTTCCTTTATTCATGTGAAACCAGGCATGGTTGTGGCGTCTTTACATTCAAGTTTATGGAAGTGTGGACTACAAGGACTCAAGTTGCTAACCACTTTTTAAGCACTGACACTCCCAACTTAGGATAAAGTATGCTAATGATATGTTTTTGAGCAAGTTAAACAGCGTGGATAAGTTCTAGTTACTGATTTCTTTGCTGTGTAAGCACTTCTGATTTTTATACTTCAAATTTACAGTAAAGAGGTTCATGATTTCCAGTCAGTTTTTAGTTGTACTTCTGGCTGAAGGTTGCCTAATTTACTGTACTTGTCTATATTTCTGATCTTATACTTCAATATATTTACAGTAAAGAGGTTCATGATTTCCAGCCAGTTTTTAGTTGTACTTGCTGAAGGTTGCCAAATTTACTGGACTCGTCTAGATCATTCCCTGTCTATTGTATTACTGTATTTTTAGCTTTTTGGCTCAGTGTTAATTGCTTCTCTTTTTTCTGTATGTCTTTATGATTGATCTAATTTCTTGTTTGAACCTTTTTTTTGCAGATTGCGAATCAAGAAACATGGAGAAGAAGGCTTTTTGCATCAAAGAGATGTTGAACTGCTTTTTCACACTATGGATAGGCAGTGTGTAAGTAGGTTCAGTGTGTAATCATCTGTATGATAAGCAGTGTGTATGTTTGTTCAGTTTGTAGTCATCTGTATTATCTGTAGATGACACGAGCTACTGTAATTTCAAGTTTTTCTATGTGCATCTCATGAATGCAAATGGGTTCACTCCAACTCCTGAGTCATGACTCGGGGCTGCAAACTACAAACAGGGCAGTTTGAGAACATACATCGAAGGGACAAACATACACCAGTCAAATTTTCAATGGCTGGAAAATTTGAATGAAACTGAATTGTTTTTCAATCGACTCTCAAATAGACAGTCCCTTTTCCTATGGTGACAGAATCATTTTTTTTCACTAGGGAGACGCAAGGGAATTATTAAATAAGGTCAGACGCGAAAGTGAGGACAACATAATAATAAAGTAAATGGATATGTCTAGGACTCATCTAGATGTGACATCGTTATGTCACATCTAAGTTGAAATCGTCATCTGTTTATAGCCTTTTGTTTGTTTGTTGTTTTTCTTTTTTGTTATTGTATCGTCTGGGCCTTGTCTTTTCCTTTTTGTGTGACCAACGTGCCATAGGCAAGCTCGCCTGGGCAAGGCCCAGCGTGCCTCACACGCTTGCTCACTCTACGGTCTGTAGCTGATCGTACGTAGTAACGATTTGTGTTTTTTTATTCTTCTGTTTATTTTATTATTTTCTATATCTTTTGTTTTTTGTCTTTCAGGTGTAGTTTTTTTCAGTTCTAATATATGTTAAAAAATAAAATACACACTGATATCTTTTTGCATATACGGTGAACATTGTTTTTAATACACACTGAACAAATTCTAAAAATTACAGTGAACATATTTGTAATACACATTGAACAAATATTTAGTATATGATGACCTTTTTATAATATACATTGAACTTATTTTCTATGTATTGTGCATGTTTTTTAACATATATACGGTGAACCTTTAACAAAATACTCACTGAAGAATTTTAAAATGTACGCTGACTTCTAATAATAAATAAAACAACAAAAGAGGAAAATAAAAAACAGGTCAAAAAACTAGAAAAATGTTCACGTATTAAAAAATGTACTCCCTCCTTCCATCTATATAGGGCCTAATTTGTTTTTCAAGACAGTCTTTGACTATTGACAAGATTAATAGCACATGATATGTATACTATGAAAATTATATTATTGGAAGCTCCTTTGACATACAAATTTGAAGGTATGCTTTGTGTAAGTTGCATGTCATATATTATTGCTCTAACATTTGGTCAAAGTTAGCCTCGAAAAACGCATTAAGACCTATATAGATGGAAGGAGGGAGTATGTGGACTTAAAACAATCATGAATTTGAACATTGTTTGCAAATTCGAAACATGTTATTTTAAAATGGACCCTAGTTGCGTATCATGGGTGGAGTTGCAACTAAGAAGAATATTAGTCGGGCCCCCAATTGCTTATCGAGGGTGGAGTTGCATAATAATAGGTACTTCAGAACATTGTTACAAGAGTAAATCACCTCTACAACTTCAAACATTTTTGCAACCGGAGACCCTTGACAAACATACACACACTCCTAGTTGTGAGTCGATGCTTGGCATGCAACTAGGGACCCACGACACACACACACACACACACACACACACACACACACACCCCTTGTTGCGAGTAGTTGCAATTCAATGCTCGGCATGCAACTGGGGATCCTCGACAAACACACACACCTCCGTAATTGCGAGTCGATCATTGACAAGCAACTGGGGACCCTCGATAAAGACACACACCCCTAGTTGTGAGTCCATAGTACCCTCGACAAACACCCCCAGTTGCGAGTCGATGGTCGGCATGCAACTGGTGGCCCCAACAAAAACACACACCCCCTAGTTGCGAGTCGATGGTCGACATACAACTGGGGACCCTCGAAAAACACCGTTAGTTGTGAGTCAATGATCGGCTTGCAACTAGGGGCCACAATAAAACACAATCCCCTAGTTGCGGGTCGATGCTCAGCATGCAACTAGGGACCCTCGACAAACACACACACACCCCTAGTTGCGAATCGATGTTGGAATTCAACCGGGGACCCTCGACAAACACACACACACCCCTAGTTGCGAGTCGATGGTCGTCATGCTACTGGGGACCCTCAACGAACACACACACACCCCTAATTGCGAGTCCAATGGTCGTCATGCAACTAGGGACCCTCGACAAACACACACACACCCCTAGTTGCGAGTCGATAGTCGGCTTGCAACTAGGGACCCTCGACAAACACACACACACCCCTAGTTGCGACTCGATGGTAAGCTTGCAACTTGGGATCCTCGACAAACACACACACCCCTAGTTGCGAGTCGATGGTAAGCTTGCAACTGGGGACCCTCGACAAACACACACACCCTAGTTGCGAGTCAATGGTTGACATGCAACTGGGGACCCTCGACAAACACAAACACCCTTAGTTGTATGTCGATGGTCGACATGCAACTAGGGAGCCTCGATAAACATAGACTCGCCTAGTTGCGAGTCGATGGTCTGCTTGTAACTAGGGAACCTCGACAAACACACACACCCCTAGTTGCGAGTCGACGGTCTGCTTGCAACTGGGGACCCTCGACAAACACACACACACCCGTAGTTGTGAGTCGATGGTCGACATGCAACCGGGGACCCACAACAAAACACAAACACTACCTAGTTGCGAGTCGATGATCTTCATACAACTGCGGACCCTCGACAAACACACATACCCCTAGTTGCGAGTCCATGGTCGTCATGCAACTGGGGATCCTCGACAAACACACACACACACCCTAGTTGCGAGTCGATGGTCGACTTGCAACTGGGGACCCTCAACAAACAGAGTGTAACACCCCGGGTGTCATGCTACAGTAAACTCCCGTTAATGATGCCACGTCATCATAATTAAATTTTGCTAATCTTCACTTTGTTCCAAACCGACCTTAAATTCAAATTTTAAAAGACAAGTCAAATTATTTTTCCTCCAACTATAAAACTAAAATGTTTGAATAGTTCTATAAATTTCCCATATCTTTTTCATGTGGAAACCAACTTCATTTGACTCACGGATAAATCCCTAGGAAATTAATAAGTGTTCCAACAACAAATAAATTGGCCTTTTCAAAACAAATAATTAGTTAAAATTTTCCAGTTGACCCCTAACCTTGTGTGTACCCTTAATATATGGCCTAGAATTTATGTGCCCATTAGTTTGTTTAAGGAAGGTCATTTACTATTCCAAAAAAAAAGAATTTGCAAACAATGATAGAATAGCAAAATGAGATAAGGAGGAGAAAGCCCATGTACGCTTGGCCCATCACGTCCACTTTACCAGGCCCAGCCCACCGCCACGGCCTTTCTTCAACCCCTGTACAGAGGGAAGGCAGAGCCATAGCGTGGAGCTGGCGCACCCGTCTACGCCCCGATCTCCCCATGTCGGCCATCCGCCGGTTTGCCTCTGCAGATAAAGACTCTCCCGGCCCCATGGGCAAACCCTAGGCCCACTCCCTCTCGCCCACCCCCGCGCCGCTTCCGTTCTCCGTGACGAGCTGATCCCCTCTCTGCATAGCCAACCTCACCCGCGCGCCCACTTAGCTCCCCGCTGTCCCTGCTTGCGCCAGAAGAACAACCGCCGACTACCTCGTCAGCTGGAGCCATCCGTTGGAGTTGAAGCTCTCTGCAACTACCATGGCGACGTCTTCTTCGTCCTCATCGCCGACCGCTGCCCCGCTGTCGATTCGCGCATCTCCGACCCTTCTCGAGCCTCTCCGATCTCGCCCTCGGCTCCGTGGTGAGCACCCGCACCGATTCCCCTCCTTCCCCTTTCGTCTCCCTGTTATAGACGCCGCCCCGAACGCCCACTGCCCCACGGCCGCGCCGCCTGCGCCTCGACCAGCCGCTGCGCCGGCGCCCCCACTCGTCCCGCCTCACCCCGCGCAGGCCCGTACACGCCCAACTGCACTTGGCCTCGCACTGCGCTCGCCCATCGTGCCTATGGCCGCGCTCAACAGTTGTTGCTGTGCTGCCTTCCGCCGCCGCCCGCCCGTGTCGGCCGCCTCCATTTTCCGCGCCACGCCACTGTGCCTCGGTGCCGCTTGCGCGTCATGTTGATGATGCTTTCCGCTGCCTGCAGATGCGCCGCTGCCAGCCGGCCTCCCCGCGCTGCCTTCAGCTGTCGTCGTCCCCGTAGCTCGCCGTCGCGCCCATAGCTGCTGCCGCCTCCATTTGTTATCGCCGGTGCCGACTCCGGCCATCTCCGGCCACCCTACGGCCACCCTCCGATGCGCCTTGTCGCGCTGAACACACAGGGCCAAACCGGGCCTCAAACGGTGGCCGGAGTAGACCGAACGGGCATCGCCGGTGCTCGGCCTCGCCGTCGTTGACGCCGATGATGTGGCGTCATTAGCCACTTGGTTACCACTAACCTAGCCACTAAAACCTCACTGACACCGGGCCCTGCCCTCCCTAATTAACTCTATTTAAATAAACAAATAAATTAGACCAGATAATTAACTAGAGTATGACATATGGGTCCCACCTTACTATTCAAGCTTTGACCAGTCAATGGTCAACCGCTGACTCAGCCCCCTGGCCCTACCAGTGAGCCCCTGTGTGCAATGGTTGGTTATACCCTGCTGTGTGCCCATAGCCTTTCCATTTAATATTTTTCTAAATAAAAATAATCCAGAAGATTAAAAAAATCATTTAGAAATTTGAAATTTAATAGAAAATAATTCGTAACTCGGATGGAAAAACTTTGTATATGAAAGTTGCTCAAAACGACGAGACGAACCCGGATACGCAGCCCGTTCGTCCGACACGCATCCCTAACCTATCGAACTCGCAACTTTCCTTCTCCGGCTCCTTTGCCCGAAAACGCGAAACACCAGGGATACTTTCCCGGATGTTTTCCCCCTTCGCCGATATCACCTCCTACTGCGTTAGGTCACCCCTAGCACCGCGTATTGCCATGTTATGCTTTGTATTGCTTTGATTGCTCTGTTATTTATTATGTTCCCCCTCCGTTACTTCTTTCCTGTAGACTCCGAGAATACTGCCAATGTCCGTGTGTTCGACTACATTGAAGATGACCCTTCCTTCTTGCCAGAGCAACCAGGCAAGCCCCCCCCCCTTGATCACCCGATATCGCCTACTCTTCTCTATACTGCTTGCATTAGAGTAGTGTAGCATGTTACTGCTTTCGTTATTCCTATCCTGATGCATAGCATGTCCTTGCTACTACTGTTGTTACCTTTACCTGCTATCCTACTGCTTAGTATAGGATGCTAGAGTTCCATCAGTGGCCCTACACTCTTGTCCATCTGCCATGCTATACTATCGGGCCGTGATCACTCGGGAGGTGATCACGGGTATATACTATATACATGATACATGTGATGAGCAAAGACGGGTCGGCTCGTAGGAGTACCCTAGTAAGCCTCTAGTTGACTAGCTCGTTGATCGATAGATGGTTACGGTTTCCTGACCATGGACATTGGATGTCATTGATAACGGGATCACATCATTAGAAGAATGATGTGATGGACAAGACCCAATCCTAAGCCTAGCACAAGATCATGTAGTTCGTATGCTAAAGCTTTTCTAATGTCAAGTATCATTTCCTTAGACCGTGAGATTGTGCAACTCCCGGATACCGTAGGAATACTTTGGGTGTGCCAAACGTCACAACGTAACTGGGTGGCTATAAAGGTGCACTACGGGTATCTCCGAAAGTGTCTGTTGGGTTGGCACGAATCGAGACTGGGATTTGTCACTCCGTGTGACGGAGAGGTATCTCTGGGCCCACTCGGTAGGACATCATCATAATGTGCACAATGTGATCAAGGAGTTGATCACGGGATGATGTGCTGCGGAACGAGTAAAAGAGACTTGCCGGTAACGAGATTGAACAAGGTATCGGGATACCGACGATCGAATCTCGGGCAAGTATCGTACCGATAGACAAAGGGAATTGTATACGGGATTGATTAAGTCCTTGACATCGTGGTTCATCCGATGAGATCATCATGGAGCATGTGGGAGCCAACATGGGTATCCAGATCCCGCTGTTGGCTATTGACCGGAGAACGTCTCGGTCATGTCTGCGTGTCTCCCGAACCCGTAGGGTCTACACACTTAAGGTTCGATGACGCTAGGGTTATAAAGGAAGTTTGTATGTGGTTACCGAATGTTGTTTGGAGTCCCGGATGAGATCCCAGACGTCACGAGGAGTTCCGGAATGGTCCGGAGGTAAAGATTTATATATAGGAAGTATGGGTTTTGCCACCAGAAGAGTTCTGGGCATCACCTGTAGTGCACCGGGACCACCGGAGGTGTCCGGGGGTCCACCAAGTGGGGCCACAATCCCCGGAGGCTTGCATGGGCCAAGTGCGGGAGGGGACCAGCCCCAGGTGGGCTGGTGCACCCCCCCCCCCCCCACAAGTGCGCAAGGCGCAAGGGAGAGAAGAGGGGGCAAACCCTAAGGGCAGATGGGCCCTAAGGCCCATGCTCCCTGCGCCTCCCTCTCCTCCCCTCTTGGCCGCCCCCTTGTTTCCCATCTAGGGCTGCCGCCCCTCTAGGGGTGGGAACCCTAGAGGGGGTGCACCCTCCTCCCCTTCCCGTATATATATGAGGCCTAGGGGCTGCCCAAAAGACGCGATCTGATCTCTCCCTGTTGGTGCAGCCCTGCTTCTCTCCCTCCTCCTCTCCCGCGGTGCTTGGCGAAGCCCTGCAGGATTGCCACGCTCCTCCACCACCACCACGCCGTTGTGCTGCTGCTGGATGGAGTCTTCCTCAACCTCTCCCTCTCTCCTTGCTGGATCAAGGCATGGGAGACGTCACCGGGCTGTACGTGTGTTGAACGCGGAGGTGCCGTCCGTTCGGCACTTGGTCATCGGTGATTTGGATCACGACGAGTACGACTCCATCAACCCCGTTCACTTGAACGCTTCCGCTTAGCGATCTACAAGGGTATGTAGATGTACTCTCTTTCCCCTCGTTGCTGGTTTCTCCATAGATAGATCTTGGTGACACGTAGGAAAATTTTAAATTTCTGCTACGTTCCCCAACAGTGGTATCAGAGCCAGGTCTATTGCGTAGAACACAAAGTAGTTGTGGGTGTTGATTTTGTTTAATATGCTTACCGTTACTAGTCAATCTTGATTGGGCGGCATTGTGGGATGAAGCGGCCCGGACCGACCTTACACGTACACTTACGTGAGACAGGTTCCACCGACTGACATGCACTAGTTGCATAAGGTGGCTAGCGGGTGCCAGTCTCTCCCACTTTAGTCGGATCGGATTTGATGAAAAGGGTCCTTATGAAGGGTAAATAGCAATTGACATATCACGTTGTGGTTTTGCGTAGGTAAGAAACGTTCTTGCTAGAAACCCATAGCAGCCACGTAAAACATGCAAACAACAATTAGAGGACGTATAACTTGTTTTTGCAGGGTATGCCATGTGATGTGATATGGCCAAAGGATGTGATGTATGATATATGTGATGTATGAGATGATCATGTTCTTGTAATAGGAATCACGACTTGCATGTCGATGAGTATGACAACCGGCAGGAGCCATAGGAGTTGTCTTTAATTTATTTATGACCTGCGTGTCAACATAAACGTCATGTAATTACTTTACTTTATTGCTAACCGTTAGCCATAGTAGTAGAAGTAATAGTTGATGTGACAACTTCATGAAGACACGATGATGGAGATCATGATGATGGAGATCATGGTGTCATGCCGGTGACGATGATGATCATGGAGCCCCGAAGATGGAGATCAACAGGAGCAATATGATATTGGCCATATCATGTCACTATTTGATTGCATGTGATGTTTATCATGTTTATACATCTTAGCTTAGAACGACGGTAGTAAATAAGATGATCCCTCATTAAAATGTCAAGAAAGTGTTCCCCCTAACTGTGCACCGTTGCGAAAGTTCGTCGTTTCGAAGCACCACGTGATGATCGGGTGTGATAGATTCTTACGTTCGAATACAACGGGTGTTGACGAGCCTAGCATTTACAGACATGGCCTCGGAACACATGCAAACACTTAGGTTGACTTGACGAGCCTAGCATGTACAGACATGGCCTCGGAACACAGAAGACCGAAAGGTCGAGCATGAGTCGTATGGTAGATACGATCAACATGAAGATGTTCACCGACGTTGACTAGTCCGTCTCACGTGATGATCGGACACGGCCTAGTTGACTCGGATCATGTAATCACTTGGATGACTAGAGGGATGTCTATCTGAGTGGGAGTTCATAAGATGGACTTAATTATCCTGAACATAGTCGAAAAGGTCTTCGCAAATTATATCATAGCTCGCGCTTTAGTTCTACTGTTTTAAATATGTTCCTAGAGAAAATATAGTTGAAAGTTGATAGTAGCAATTATGCGGAAAATAGAAGGCTTATGTCCTTAATGCACCGCACGGTGTGCTGGACCTCGAACGTGGTCTGTGGATGTTGCGAACATCTGACATACACGTTTTGATGACTACATGATAGTTCGGTAATGATAAATGGTTTAGAATTGAGGCACCGAAGACATTTTTGAAATGTCGCGGAACATATGAGATGTTTCGAGGGCCGAAATTAGGATTTCAGGTTCGTGCCCACGTCAAGAGGTAGGAGACCTCCGACGATTTTCTTGGCCTGCAAACTAAGGGAGAAAAGCTCAATCGTTGAGCTTGTGCTCAGATTGTCTGAGTACAACAATCACTTGAATCGAGTGGGAGTTGATCTTCCAGATAAGATAGTGATGTTTTTTCCAAAGTCATTGCCACCAAGCTGCTATAGCTTTGTGATGAACTATATCAGGGATGGATATGATGATCCTTGAAATATTCGCGATGTTTGACATCGCAAAAGTAGAAATCAAGAAGGAGCATCAATTATTGATGGTTAGTGAAACCACTAGTTTCAAGAAGGGCAAGGGCAAGAAGGGATCCTTCATGAAACGGCAAATCAGCTGCTGCTCTAGTGGAGAAACCCAAGGTTGAACCCAAACCCGAGACTAAGTGCTTCTATAATGAGGAGAACAGCTACTGGAGCAGAATTACCCTAGATACTTGGTAGATGAGAAGGCTGTCGATAGAAGTATATTGGATATACATTATGTGAATGTGTACTTTACTAGTACTCCTAGTAGCATCAGGGTATTAGATACCGGTTCGGTTGCTAAGTGTTAGTAACTCGAAATAAAATCTACGGAATAAACGGAGACTAGCTAAAGGTGAGCTGACGAGATGTGTTGGAAGTGTTTCCAAGGTTGATATGATCAAGCATCGCACGCTCCCTCTACCATCGAGATTGGTGTTAAACCTAAATAATTGTTATTTGGTGTTTGCGTTGAGCATAGACATGATTGGATTATGTCTATCGCAATACGGTTATTCATTTAAGGAGAATAACGGTTACTCTATTTATTTGAATAATACCTTCAATGGTCTTGCACCTAAAATGAATGGTTTATTGAATCTCGATCATAGTGATACACATGTTCATGCCAAAAGATATAAGATAGTAATGATAGTACCACCTACTTGTGGCACTGCCATGTAAGTCATATTGGTATAAAACGCATGAAGAAGCTCCATGTTGATGGATCTTTGGACTCACTCATTTTTGAAAAGGATTGAGACATGTGAACCGTGTCTGTTGGTATGTACGCATGAAGAAACTCCATGCAGATGGACCGTTTGGACTCACTTGATTTTGAATCGCTTGAGACATGCAAATCATACCACATGGGCAAGATGACTGAAAGCTTCGGTTTCAGTAAAACGGAACAAGAAAGCAACTTGTTGGAAGTAACACATTTTGATGTGTGCAGTCCAATGAGTGCTGAGGCGCGCAGTGGATATCGTTATGCTCTTACTTCACAAATGATTTGAGTAGATACTGAGTATATTTACTTGATGAAACACAAGTCTGAATTATTGAATGGTTCAAGTAATTTCAGAATGGAGTTGAAGATCTTCGTGACAAGAGGATAAAATGTCTATGATATGATCACAGAAATGAATATCTGAGTTACGAGTTTGGCACTGTGGAAATTGTTTCACGACTAGTACCGCCTGGAACACCATAGAGTGATGGTGTGTCCGAACATCATAACTATTGGATATGATGACGTCTCTTATCGAATTACCACTATCGTTCATGGGTTAGGCATTGGAGACAACCGCACTCACTTTAAATAGGGCACCACGTAATTCCGATGAGATGACACCGTATGAACTATGGTTCAGAGAAACCTAAGCTGTCATTTCTTAAAAGTTTGGGGCTGCGACGCTTATATGAAAAAGTTTCAGGCTGATAAGCTCGAACCCAAAGCGGATAACTGCATCTTCATAGGACACCCAAAACAGTTGGGTATACCTCCTGTCTCAGATCCGAAAGCAATAGGGATTGTTTCTCAAATCGGGTCCTTTCTCGAGGAAAAGTTTCAAGTTTCTCTCGAAAGAATTGAGTGGGAGGATGGTGGAGACTTGATGAGGTTATTGAACCGTCACTTCAACTAGTGTGTAGCAGGGCACAGGAGTTGTTCCTATGGCACCTACACCAATTGAAGCGGAAGCTTATGATAGTGATCATGAGACTTTGAATCAAGTCACTCCCAAACCTCGTAGGATGACAAGGATGCGTACTACTTCAGAGTGGTACGTAATCCTGTCTTGGAAGTCATGTTGCTAGACAACAATGAACCTACGAGCTATGGAGAAGCGATGGTGGGCCCAGATTCCGATGAATGGCTCGAGGCCATAAAATCCGAGAGAGGATCCATGTATGAAAACAAAGTGTAGACTTTGGCAGAACAGCTCGATGGTCGTGAGGCTGTTGAGTACAGATGGATTTTAAAAGGAAGACGGACAATGATGGTAAATGTCACCATTAAGAAAGCTCGACTTGTCGTTAAGATATTTCCCGACAAGTTCAAGGAGTTGACTACGATGAGATTTTCTCACTCGTAGCGATGCTAAGAGTCTGTTGGAATTATGTTAGCAGTTACTGCATTGTTTATGAAATCTTGCAGATAGGATGTCAAAAAACATTGTTTCCTCGACGATTTTCTTGAGGAAAGGTTGTATGTGATACAACCAGAAGGGTTTGTCAATCCTGAAAGATGCTAACAAGTATGCAAAGCTCCAGCAATCCTTATAAGGACTGGAGTAAGCATCTCGGAATTGGAATGTACGCTTTGATGAGATGATCAAAGATTTTAGGTTTATACAAAGTTTATGAGAAACTTGTATTTCCAAAGAAGTGAGTGGGAGCACTATAGAATTTCTGATGAGTATATGTTGTTGACATATTGTTTATCGGAAATGATGTAGAATTTTTGGAAAGCATATAGGGTTATTTGAAAAGTATTTTTCAATGGAAAACCTAGATTAAGCTACTTAAACATTGAGCATCAAGATCTATAAGGATAGATCAAATCGCTTAATAGTACTTTCAAACGAACACATACCATGACAAGATTTTGAAGGAGTTCAAAATAGATCAGCAAAGAAGGAGTTCTCGGCTGTGTTACAAGGTGTGAGTATTGAGCAAGACTCAAGACATGACCATGGCAGAATAGAGAGAAAGGACGAAGGTCGTCCCCTATGCTTTAGTCGTAGGCTCTAAAGTATGCTATGTTATGTACCGCACCTGAAGTGTGCCAAACCATGAGTCAGTCAAGGGGTACAAGTGTGATCTAGAAATGGATCACAGGACAACGGTCAAAGTTATCCTTAGTAACTAGTGGACTAAGGAATTTTCTCGATTATGGAGGTGGTAAAAGAGTTCGTCGTAAAGGGTTATGCCGATGCAAGCTTTGACACTAATCCAGATTATTCTGAGTAGTAAACTGGATTCGTATAGTAGAACAGTTATTTGGAATAGCTCCAAATAGAGCGTGATAGCTGCATCTAGGATATGACATAGATATTTGTAAAGCACACACGGATCTGAAAGATTCATACCCGTTGACTAGTAACCTCTCTCACAAGCGAGATATGATCAAACCCCATGGGTGTTGGAATCATTGCAATCACATGGCGATGTGAACTAGATTATTGACTCTAGTGCAAGTGGGAGACTGTTGGAAATATGCCCTAGAGGCAATAATAAATAGGTTATTATTATATTTCCTTGTTCATGATAATCGTTTATTATCCATGCTAGAATTGTATTGATAGGAAACTCAGATACATGTGTGGATACATAGACAACACCATGTCCCTAGTAAGCCTCTAGTTGACTAGCTCGTTGATCGATAGATGGTTACGGTTTCCTGACCATGGACATTGGATGTCATTGATAACGGGATCACATCATTAGAAGAATGATGTGATGGACAAGACCCAATCCTAAGCCTAGCACAAGATCATGTAGTTCGTATGCTAAAGCTTTTCTAATGTCAAGTATCATTTCCTTAGACCATGAGATTGTGCAACTCCCGGATACCGTAGGAATACTTTGGGTGTGCCAAACGTCACAACGTAACTGGGTGGCTATAAAGGTGCACTACGGGTATCTCCGAAAGTGTCTGTTGGGTTGGCACGAATCGAGACTGGGATTTGTCACTCCGTGTGACGGAGAGGTATCTCTGGGCCCACTCGGTAGGACATCATCATAATGTGCACAATGTGATCAAGGAGTTGATCACGGGATGATGTGCTGCGGAACGAGTAAAAGAGACTTGCCGGTAACGAGATTGAACAAGGTATCGGGATACCGACGATCGAATCTCGGGCAAGTATCGTACCGATAGACAAAGGGAATTGTATACGGGATTGATTAAGTCCTTAACATCGTGGTTCATCCGATGAGATCATCGTGGAGCATGTGGGAGCCAACATGGGTGTCCAGAGCCCGCTGTTGGCTATTGACCGGAGAACGTCTCGGTCATGTCTGCGTGTCTCCCGAACCCGTAGGGTCTACACACTTAAGGTTCGATGACGCTAGGGTTATAAAGGAAGTTTGTATGTGGTTACCGAATGTTGTTCCGAGTCCCGGATGAGATCCCAGACGTCACGAGGAGTTCCGTAATGGTCCGAAGGTAAAGATTTATATATAGGAAGTATGGGTTTGGCCACCGGAAGAGTTCTGGGCATCACCGGTAGTGTACCGGGACCACCGGAGGTGTCCGGGGGTCCACCAAGTGGGGCCACAAGCCCCGGAGGCTTGCATGGGCCAAGTGTGGGAGGGGACCAGCCCCAGGTGGGCTGGTGCCCCCCCCCCCACAAGTGCCCACGGCGCAAGGGAGAGAAGAGGGGGCAAACCCTAAGGGCAGATGGGCCCTAAGGCCCATGCTCCCTGCGCCTCCCTCTCCTCCCCTCTTGGCCGCCCCCTTGTTTCCCATCTAGGGCTGCCGCCCCTCTAGGGGTGGGAACCCTAGAGGGGGCGCACCCTCCTCCCCTTCCCCTATATATATGAGGCCTAGGGGCTGCCCAAAAGACGCGATCTGATCTCTCCCTGTTGGTGCAGCCCTGCTTCTCTGCCTCCTCCTCTCCCGCGGTGCTTGGCGAAGCCCTGCAGGATTGCCACGCTCCTCCACCACCACCACGCCGTTGTGCTGCTGATGGATGGAGTCTTCCTCAACCTCTCCCTCTCTCCTTGCTGGATCAAGGCATGGGAGACGTCACCGGGCTGTACGTGTGTTGAATGCGGAGGTGCCGTCCGTTCGGCACTTGGTCATCGGTGATTTGGATCACGACGAGTACGACTCCATCAACCCCGTTCACTTGAACGCTTCCGCTTAGCGATCTACAAGGGTATGTAGATGCACTCTCTTTCCCCTCGTTGCTGGTTTCTCCATAGATAGATCTTGGTGACACATAGGAAAATTTTAAATTTCTGCTACGTTCCCCAACATGTATGACTTTTTTTATTGTAGAGTTGTCTTGTGATATCTTCACGTGAGTCCCTGATCTTGATCGTACACATTTGCGTGCATGATTAGTGTACGATTGAATCGGGGGCGTCACAAGTTGGTATCAGAGCCGACTGCCTGTAGGAATCCCCCTTTCCAACTCCTTGGCCGAAGTTGAGTCTAGTCATTGCTAAACTTTTACTAACATGGCTGTGTTGCTTACGGGCCCACGTCGCCATTGGGTGGTATTAGGATCTTTTACTCCTTGTCTATACTCTGGGGATTCTGAACTCTCTTCTATTCGGGTTAAACGATTTTTATTAAAATCTAACTTTAGGTTCTCGAAAATACTTTCTCCCGGAGAGCCCCTTCAGTCTAGATGATCGCCTGCTGCACTAGAAGATTCCGAAGTTACTCTATGATGTTCTCTCGAGTCTTTATGCCATCGCATTTGCGATTTCCTTCCACCGTCAACCCCTATGAAAACTTCATACACTTGCCAATCATACAATCATTGCCCGTTGATCTTGTTATTACAAGATGCCCCGAAATACTCTTTGTTGTCTCAAGAATCTTTGAGCTGACTGCCTTGCAGTTCTTTACCACATGAATACCCATACGGATAATTCCTTGCACTTTTTGACTATCCGCTCCTTCTCAGTTGTTGAGGTGTTTCACATAGGCCTTCGAAATACTATTTGATCATTCGAAAATCCTCAACAGCCTGTTGTTCTTGAAATTCTTGCTTGCTTGCATTATGGTTAATCCCATAAGTATAATAATCTTATTGGCATCCTTGGTCACTCACATTTTTTATTCCATTGATTCAATAAGTTGTGAATATTCACAATCATTAGTCGAATCCTAGGATTATCCTTTCAGCTCAGACGTCATTTGGATATGAGCTGGTTCTTGACCAATCAATGCCTTGATCGGTTGTGCTTCTAAGTCTATTGAGCTTATTCATTTTCGATCAGACCGATTGCTTCTGATCCCTTAATTTGGAAATCATAAAATTCTTTGCATTAAGCTTTGAATTAGTCAGTTGTTTCTATAATCTGATGCCTTGGCATTCCTTCTTCCTCTGATTGAGTACCGATACTCACATATGCCCCGTTGTGGACCGCCATACCCATTGCCGGGTTATTATCCGACAGTGTCCTTCACAACCAGAATTCTTATGAGTTCTTTACCCGATACATAATGCCTTTGGTAAATTGTATCCTCTACTTTTTTCAACCATGCTCTGCTTTCGGGCTTGTGTTATTTACTCTTGAAACTTGTGGTATATGTTTCTAAGATGCCCCGATGGGTTGAACCTATAACTTCTCTAAAACCGTGTGAACCCGAAAGTTTTCACGAGTCATACTCTTCTGGTGCTTCGCCAGATAAAATTTCAACACTGCAACTTCTTCGAAGGCGAGAAGTGAATGAAAGGTTATGCATTAGAGAAGTGGGAGTCGACCTTGAACTTTGTGTTCATGCCCATGGACACGATGTAGATCCTAACATGGAAGCTTCTTGTAATAATAACTATTCCCTTGATAAGTATCATCTGGTATCTATGAATTGATCTTTTCGAACCGTGGATCTGACCATGATTGTTCTCCTTTGGTTTTATTTCTTGGCCAAGTTTAAGCATTTGTCTCCTACGGAGCAATACCCCAGTCCAACCTCTACTTTGATCCGTCATCGAGTATTACCCCCTGGTATCTCGAGATTATCAGGAGCAACATAACTTCTTATGAGTTCTTCATCAACTAATATTCTTGCCGATTCCATTTTTCCAACGAGTTCTGAGTTGTTAGGACCCCTCAAGGACACCGACAACTGAATCGAGTCCGCACTGCGATTCAACAACTCTTGGTAACCTTCATTACTTACGAGTTTGAACTCGATCACATCATTCCTAGCCTACTCGGCTACATCATTATCGTGTTGATTTTAACTGTGCTACCTGGTCCTTAATCACGGAGCACAACCTTCGACGGTGAGCTAATATTACGTCGATCTTCCTCGTCATATCATTTCTCCTTGAACAGCAAACTTGATTTTGAGTTTGTGTCGTACCTAGGGTTCCAATAACTCTTCGCTTCATCATTCCTTTGACTTGATGTCATCGCCGATCGATTACATCTTCATGGAATATCTCGACAAATGTGTCATGAACATCATCAGCATTCTGAGCTCTTCCAGGGTAGCAATTGAATTTATGATGAGAAATACCATCCTTGCCCCCGATGGTTTGTGTTATCATTGACCACTTTATTGCCTTCCGTTCAACACAAACTTGTTCGTGTTTGGTGTTATACCTTGAGTTCCTTGCTATCCAGCCTTAGTTCTTCTCTACCTTGGAGTATTACCATCTTTTATGTCAAGGATATTGAGAGAATTGCTCCACCTCTTGAGAATTCTTGATATAGTAATACTTCTCACCATCACCATTCTTTCTTGGGTCCTCGTGTTGATTCTAACCGGGGTACCAACAAGTGAGCGGTGTTGTTTGGATTCTGCCCTTCTAGCAATCCTATTGCCTTGAAGTTAATGGTCGGTCGTTCATTCTTAGACTATCGATTATTGAATCACCATTCCGACGTTGGTCGTGCAACCCAACCCATACTTCGGGTGCACCTATCAACCAATGCTTAAACTGGGTATGTTTTCCTCGAGCATATCCCCTTATATCATTTCATCTGACTAATGATATCTCCTTGTTCACATACTTGTGTAAACCCATCTTTTGGAAGTCTCGATGAATTGTCGCTGAATTCATCAGCTACCTCCTTATCCCTTCATTGGTTTAATGATGAGCTTTTGTTTTGGAACTCGCTTCCGTAGTAAATTTCCCGAGAATCTTACAATGTCATCTCGACAATTTGTGTTGCACCTTTCTTTTCAGGCATCCTGAGTCCGAGGTATCCTGACACCAATCAGATCTGAATTTCGGTCAGATATGATGGTTGGAGCATATTTCCAAGAGTTATCACATTGGTCTTAATATGACCCGGTAAGGTGATGTCGTGCCTAGCACACCTGGTCGGAGGCCCTCTTGTTATAGTTCCCCTTTTCAGCAAGGTTACCCACTCTTCCACGGGGAAACTGTAAGACTTATTCTGCAAGTTGTTCCTGATGAATCCTTTGAGTATCCAAAGTCCTACCTTTGCTTGAAGACCATGTCAATGCTATCTCGAAGCATGTCTGTGGTACTCCGTTCATCAACAAGAACATTTGAAAAACAATGCTAAATTCTCTTTATCAATTATCCAAACACCGTTGTATGGGTAACGTCATGCAATTTCTTTCCCCTTACCTAAAGGGTTTTCTACATTATATTCTGTCATGGATATCATGCTCTGCTTGTCTTTGGGAAGGGTATACCCCTGAAAGATGTGTTTAAACACATTTTTCCTTTCCATTGTTTGGTTTAACCTTCCTCGCGATCCATATGATCTAAGCAGTAATAATTCACTGCTTTTGCAAGCACCTCGGTGTACAACTCGGTCAGTAAGAACCCGTTACTATTGTTGATGACATTTCGGTAGCCATCAATGGATGAGAACTTTGCCTATTGGTCCGCCTCGTTCAACGAGCAGGAAAATGGTTCTCTTCGTCCCTCGCCCTTGGTACCGACGTGGTTGCCAACATAATCGACAGGCTATCCTCTGACATGCCTTGCTATCATGACCATGCAAGATGTCACCGCTCCTCCTACTCTTAACCCACATGGTGGGCCCATAACCCACAGGTTCCAGGATCGAAACCTGACTCTCCTGTACACCCTGTTGCCAAACTTATTCCTAGAGCTTGGCTTCGTATGCAATTCACGAGCCACATTCCTAGTGATCTATTCTGGTATCAGACGCAATACTTATTCGCGTTGCCCTGAAAGCCTTTCACCTTCTGACTAGGCATTGAACGATTGTCTATCTGCTTGAAACTTCCTATTGCACCTTCTTACTTTGCTCACGATGTGTTTCATTTGTTCAACTCGAGAGATACTCATCTGTTCATTCATGGGATACCCCCAGACGGATACCCCTTATGTCATTCTATCGTCGTCAAGCTGGCCCTTACCTATTCGTAAGTATGATGGAGTTCCCGAAGAAAGGATGACGACTTAATCATGATGCCCTGAAGAAGAGGAATGAAGACAACAACACAATGGATCGACCTCTTTGAGAAGAGCCACCAAGTCCGGGAACACTCGTTAGAATTTCGTAACCAAACCCCTTCCCCGTCACTTCCCCTCTTAAATCTCGGGACGAGATTTCTTGTAGTGGAGGAGAATTGTAACACCCCGGGTGTCATGCTACAGTAAACTCCTGTTAATGATGCCACATCATCATAATTAAATTTTTTGCTAATCTTCACTTTGTTCCAAACCGACCTTAAATTCAAATTTTAGAAGACAAGTCAAATTATTTTTCCTCCAAATATAAAACTAAAATGTTTGAATAGTTCTGTAAATTTCCCATATCTTTTTCATGTGGAAACCAACTTCATTTGACTCACGGATAAATCCCTAGGAAATTAATAAGTGTTCCAACAACAAATAAATTGGCCTTTTCAAAACAAATAATTAGTTAAAATTTTCCAGTTGACCCCAAACCTTGTGTGTACCCTTAATATATGGCCTAGAATTTATGTGCCCATTAGTTTGTTTAAGGAAGGTCATTTACTATTCCAAAAAAAAGAATTTGCAAACAATGATAGAATAGCAAAATGAGATAAGGAGGAGAAAGCCCCTGTACGCTTGGCCCATCACGTCCACTGTACCAGGCCCAACCCACCACCACGGCCTTTCTTCAACCCCTGTATAGAGGGAAGGCAGAGCCATGGCGTGGAGCTGGCGCACCCGTCCACGCCCCGATCTCCCCGTGTTGGCCATCCCCCGGTTTGCCTCTGTAGATAAAGACTCTCCCGGCCCCATGGGCAAACCCTAGGTCCACTCCCTCTCGCCCCCCTCGCGCCGCTTCCGTTCTCCGTGACGAGCTGATCCCCTCTCTGCATAGCCAACCTCACCCGCGCGCCCACTTAGCTCCCCGCTGTCCCTGCTTGCGCCAGAAGAACAACCGACGACTACCTCGTCAGCTGGAGCCATCCATTGGAGTTGAAGCTCTCTGCAACTACCACAGCGACGTCTTCTTCGTCCTCATCGCCGAACGCTGCCCCGCTGTCGATTCGCACATCTCCGACCCTTCCCGAGCCTCTCCGATCTCGCCCTCGGCTCCGTGGTGAGCACCCGCACCGATTCCCCTCCTTCCCCTTTCGTCTCCCTGTTGTAGACGCCGCCCCGAACGCCCACTGCCCCACGGCCGCGCCGCCTGCGCCTCGACCAGCCGCTGCGCCGGCGCCCCCACTCGTCCCGCCTCACCCCGCGCAGGCCCGTACACGCCCAACTGCACTTGGCCTCGCACTGCGCTCGCCCATCGTGCCTATGGCCGCGCTCAACAGCTGTTGTTGTGCTGCCTTCCGCCGCCGCCCGCCCGTGTCGGCCGCCTCCATTTTCCGCGCCACGCCACTGTGCCTCGGTGCCGCTCGCGCGTCATGTTGATGCTGCTTTTCGCTGCCTGCAGATGCGCCGCTGCCAGCCGGCCTCCCCGCGCCGCCTTCAGCTGTCGTCGTCCCCGTAGCTCGTCGTCGCGCCCATAGCTGCTGCCGCCTCCATTTGTTATCGCCGGCGCCGACTCCAGCCATCTCCGGCCACCCTACGGCCACCCTCCGATGCGCCTTGTCGCGTTGAACACACACGGCCAAACCGGACCTCAAACGGTGGCCGGAGTAGACCGAACGGGCATCGCCGGTGCTCGGCCTCGCCGTCGTTGACGCCGATGACGTGGCGTCATTAGCCACTTGATTACCACTAACCTAGCCACTAAACCCTCACTGACACCGGGCCCCGCCCTCCCTAATTAACTCTATTTAAATAAACAAATAAATTAGAACAGATAATTAACTAGAGTATGACATATGGGTCCCACCTTACTATTCAAGCTTTGACCAGTCAATGGTCAACCGTTGATTCAGCCCCCTGGCCCTACCTGTGAGCCCCTGTGTGCAATTGTTGGTTATACCCTGTTGTGTGCCCATAGCCTTTCCATTTAATATTTTTCTAAATAAAAATAATCCAGAAGATTAAAAAAATCATTTAGAAATTTGAAATTTAATAGAAAATAATTCGTAACTTGGATGGAAAAACTTTGTATATGAAAGTTGCTCAGAATGACGAGACGAACCCGGATACGCAGCCCGTTCGTCCGCCATGCATCCCTAACCTATCGAACTCGCAACTTTCCCCCTCCGGCTCCTCTGCCCGAAAACGCGAAACACCGGGGATACTTTCCCGGATGTTTTCCCCTTCGCCGGTATCACCGCCTACTGCGTTAGGTCACCCCTACCACCGCGTATTGCCATGTTATGCTTTGTATTGCTTTGATTGCTCTGTTATTTATTATGTTCCCCCTCCGTTACTTCTTTCCGGTAGACTCCGAGAATACTGCCGATGTCCGTGTGTTCGACTACATTGAAGATGACCCTTCCTTCTTGCCAGAGCAACCAGGCAAGCCCCCCCCTTGATCACCCGATATCGCCTACTCTTCTCTATATTGCTTGCATTAGAGTAGTGTAGCATGTTACTGCTTCCGTTATTCCTATCCTGATGCATAGCCTGTCCTTGCTACTATTGTTGTTACCTTTACCTTCTATCCTACTGCTTAGTATAGGATGCTAGAGTTCCATCAGTGGCCCTACACTCTTGTCCATCTGCCATGCTATACTATCGGGCCGTGATCACTCGGGAGGTGATCACGGGTATATACTATATACATGATACATGTGATGAGCAAAGACGGGTCGGCTCGTAGGAGTACCCGCGAGTGGTTCTTTGAGGCGGAGCGACAGGGCAGGTTACGACCACCTAGGAGAGAGGTGGGCCTGGCCTTGTTCGGCGTTCGCGGGTACTTAACACACTTAACGAGATCTGGGTATTTGATCTGAGTCTGGCCATTTGGTCTATACGCACTAACCAGCTACGCGGGAAAGATATGGGCACTCGGCATCGTGGTATCAGCCGAAGCCTTCTTGACGTCAGCGACTGAGCGACGCGCGTCGGATTGGAACGTAAGCCTGCTCTTGTATTAAGGGGGCTAGTTCTGCTTCCGGCCGCCCACGCAACGTGCAGGTGTGCTCAGGGCGATGGGCCCAGACCCCTGCATGCTTAGGTTTAGACCGGCGTGCTGACCTCTCAGTTGTGCCTAGGTGGGGCTGCGACATGTTGATCTTCCGAGGCCGGGCATGACCCAGGAAAGTGTGTCCGGCCAAATGGGATCAAGCGTGTTGGGTTATGTGGTGCACCCCTGCAGGGAAGTTTATCTATTCGAATAGCCGTGTCCCTCGGTAAAAGGACGACCCGGAGTTGTACCTTGACCTTATGACAACTAGAACCGGATACTTAATAAAACACACCCTTCCAAGTGCCAGATACAACCCGGTGATCGCTCTCTAACAGGGCATCAAGGAGGGGATCGCCGGGTAGGTTTATGCTATGCGATGCTACTTGGAGGTGTTCAGTCTACTCTCTTCTATATGCTGCAAAACGGAGGCTACCAGAAGCGTAGTCTTCGACAGGATTAGATATCCCCCTCTTATTCTGGCATTCTGCAGTTCAGTCCACTGATATGGCCCCTTACACATATATCCTTGCATATGTAGTGTAGCTCCTTGCTTGCGAGTACTTTGGATGAGTACTCATGGTTGCCTTGTTTCCCCTTTTCCCCATCTCTCTACCCGATTGCTGCAACCAGACGATGGAGCCCAGGAGCCAGACGCCACCGTCGATGACGACTACTACTCCGGAGGTGCCTACTACTACGTGCAGCCCGCTGGCGACGACCAGGAGTAGTTAGGAGGATCCCAGGCAGGAGGCCTGCGCCTCGTTCGATCTGTATCCCAGTTTGTGCTAGCCACCTTATGGCAAACTTGTTTAACTTATGTCTGTACTCAGATATTGTTGCTTCCGCTGACTCGTCTATGATCGAGCACTTGTATTCGAGCCCTCGAGGCCCCTGGCTTGTATTATGATGCTTGTATGACTTTTTTTTTAATTGTAGAGTTGTGTTGTGATATCTTCCCGTGAGTCCCTGACTTGATCGTACACATTTGCGTGCATGATTAGTGTACGATTGAATCGGGGGCGTCACACAGAGACACACACCCGTAGTTGCGAGTCGATGGTCGACATGCAACTGGAGACCACGACAAAACACACACACACCCTAGTTGCGAGTCGATGGTCGTCATGCAAATGAGGACCCTCGACAAACACCATTAGTTGCGAGTCGATGGTCGGCTTGCAACTAGAGGCCACGATAAAACACCCCTAGTTCCGATTCGATGCTCATCATGCAACTAGAGACCCTCGACAAACACACACACCCCTAGTTGCGAGTCGATGGGCGACATGCAACTGGGGACCGCGACAAACCCACACAAACATCGCCCCTAGTTGCAAGTTGATGCTTGGCATGCAACTAGGGACCCTCGACAAACACACACACACCTAGTTGCGAGTCAATGGTTGACATGAAACTAGGGACCCTCGACAAACACACACACACCCCTAGTTGTGAGTCAATGGTTGACATGCAACTAGGGACTCTCGACAAACACACACCTTGTAGTTGCGAGTCAATGCTCGGCATGCAACTGGGGAGCCTCGACAAACAAAGACTCACCTAGTTGCGAGTCGATGGTTTGCTTGCAACTAGGGAACCTCGACAAACACACACACCCCTAGTTGCGAGTCGATGGTCTGCTTGCAACCCGGGACCCTCGGCAAACACACACACACACCCTTAGTTGCGAGTCGATGGTCAAGATGCAACTGGGGACCCACGAAAAAACACACACACCACCTAGTTGCGAGTCGATGATCGGCATACAACTAGGGACCCTCGACAAACACCCATACCACTAGTTGCGAGTCCATGGTTGTCATGCAACTAGGGACCCTTGTCGGTGTCAAAACCGGCGGATCTCGGGTAGGAGGTCCCGAACTGTGCGTCTAGGCGGATGGTAACAGGAGACAAGGGACACGATGTTTTTACCCAGGTTCGGGCCCTCTCGATGGAGGTAAAACCTTACTCCTGCTTGGTTAATATTGATGATATGGGTAGTACAAGAGTAGATCTACCACGAGATCAGAGAGGCTAAACCCTAGAAGCTAGCCTATGGTATGATTGTTGTTGTCCTACGGACTAACCCCTCCGGTTTATATAGACACCGGAGGGGGCTAGGGTTACACAGAGTCGGTTACAATTGGAGGAGATCTGAATATCCATACTGCCAAGCTTACCTTCCACGCCAAGGAAAGTCCCATCCGGATACGGGACGAAGTCTTCAATCTTGTATCTTCATAGTCCAACAGTCCGGCCAAAGGTCATAGTCTGGCTGTCCGGACACCCCCTAATCCAGGACTCCCTCAACCCTCGACAAACACACACACACCATAGTTGTGAGTCGATGGTCGACTTGCAACTTGGGACCCTCAACAAAGAGAGACACACACCCGTAGTTGCGAGTCGATGGTCGACATGCAACTGGAGACCTACGACAAAACACACACACACCGTAGTTGTGAGTCGATGGTCGTCATGCAAATGAGGACCCTCGACAAACACCATTAGTTGCGAGTCGATGGTCGGCTTGCAACTAGAGGCCACGATAAAACACCCCCTAGTTCCGAGTCGATTGGCGACATGCAACTAGGAACTGCGACAAACCCACACAAACACCGCCCCTAGTTGCGAGTCGATGCTCGGCATGCAACTAGGGACCCTCGACAAACACACACCCCTAGTTGTGAGTCGATGGTTGACATGCAACTAGGGACCCTCGACAAACACACACACACACACCCCTAATTGTGAGTCAATGGTTGACATGCAACTAGGGATTCTCGACAAACACACACCTCGTAGTTGCGAGTCGATGCTCGGCATGCAACTGGGCACCCTCGACAAACACACATACCCCTAGTTGTGAGTCGATGCTCGGCATGCAACTGGGGACCCTCGACAAACACAGACACCCCTAGTTGTGAGTCGATGGTCGGCTTGCAACTGGGAACCCTCGACAAACACACACACACACACACCTAGTTGTGGGTCGATGGTTGACATGCAACTGGGGGCCACCATAGAAACACACACACACACACACTTAGTTGCCAGTTGATGGTTGACATGCAACTGGGGACCATGACAAACACACAAAAGCACCCATAGTTGCGAGTCGATGGTCGGCTTGCAACTGAGGGCCCCATCAAACACACACACACCCTTAGTTGCGAGGTGATGGTTGACATGCAACCGAGGACCCTCGACAAACACACAAACACAATCCTAGTTGCAAGTCAATGGTTGACATGCAAGTGGACTCGTAGAAACACACTCCCCTCCCCCAACCTTCACGAGTTGTGAGTCAATGGTTGGCTTGCAACTGGGAGCCCACGACAAACACACATTGAGAACGCGCCCCCACCAGTTGCGAGTCGATGGTTGACTTGCAACTGGGGTCCCTCGACAAACACACACATTCTTAGTCGTGAGTCGATGGGTGACATGCGACTGGGGCGACGACGGCCCAACAAAAATACCAAAAATAGGTGCGCTTTGTTGTACGCCTCCCAGCCTGACAAGACGATACGAAGGACACGAATCGATCGCGACGCGTGCGATCACTCGAGCATGAAAAACAAAGCACAAACAGATCGGACGGCTGGACATAAAAATGATGTCGCCAAAAACAATCAAATTCTAAAAATCATAAATTACAAACAAATTAATTTAATAGATAAAGGAGAAAAAAGGAAGCGAAAAATGACGCAGCCCAGCTCCTTCAATTCTGCCGGTACAAAAAGGCCTAGGCGCACTAAAAAAAGCAAAAAAGGCAGTGCGCACCAGCATATATAATAACAAAATATAGAAGTCCACATACTCAGATCCCGTACAGGAAAAGGGACAAGGCCGATCGGGAAAACAGCCCAAGGGCACTAGTGCGACACGGGCCTTAGCGACAACAAAAAACAGCAGTACACGTCAAAGAAAACGACAACAGTTTGCACAAATCTTCAAGCCCATAATCATGTGATGAACAACTTATATGTGACATTCTTAAAAAACATCTACATGTAAATTAGTCATTCTGTAAAGAAAAAGAATAGCAGAAAATCATGCAGGAGCCGAACTAAATCGATACTCTTTTTAAATTTTTATTAGAAAGCTACTCTGAAAGACCAACCAAAGAGAGCCTATATGTGGCATATTCAGGAGCCGAACTAAGACACAACATCGCATAAAAGATGCACCACATGGCAACACTAAACGCAAAATTATTAGCAACTAATGATGATCAGATAGCTACGCGGAGGCGGAGGAGGAGCGGTAGGATCTCGCGCAGTCCGCAGGGGCGAAGGTGACGGTGCCCTTGTCAAGGTCATAGCCGACGTGAAAGTTCTGTTGCGCGATGTTCCCGATGATGGCCACCGGCTGCTGCGGCGTCACCGGCGCCATCATCAAGCACATGGTCCCTATCTGCACCTCCACGAACGTGTTATACGGCTTCAGCGTCACCGCCTCCGCGAAGACGGCCAGATTCAGCGTCACGTCCGGGACAAACTTGTAGAAGTAAAATTTACCACTCGGCCCGAGCACGCTGTAGCAGAGCTGCAGCTGCCTGTTCGGCGGCCGCTTCCGCACGAAGTGGATGCGCCGTGTCATCTCCTCCATTATCGGGTCCAGCAGCGCCTTGTCGAGGAACGTCAGCGTCGTGCCGGAGTCGATGATGACGTTGGACAGGTGCTCAAACCTCGCGTTCCCGATCCTGACGGACTCGAGCACGACGGTGTAGAGCGGCTTGCGCGGGTCGGGGCGGAGCAGCGCCGTCGTCGCCGCGCCCGGCTCCGTCACGGCGGCACGGGTGCCTAAGTTGAGCGCGGAGGAGGCGTTGACGTAGTAGGGCGCGAGGCAGTAGGAGAACCTCCGGCCGAGCGAGCTGCCGGCGCCGATCTGTGTGATGAGGGAGAAGTCGCCGCTGCCGAGACCGACGACGCCGTCCGCGCGGAATGTGCCGGCCGTGGCCGTGGAGCAGCCGAAGCTGAAATTGGGCACGAGCAGCTGCGGACGCTGGCGGCACCCGACGCAGCCGCCGGGGGCATCGTCGAAGATCAAACTCTCGGTGGAGAGGAGGCCGGTTGTCTTTGAGCCGTCGGCGTAGGATTGGGTGTACTTGCATCTCGAGCTGGCGTCGCAGGAGGTGCCGGGGAGCTTGTGGCACGTGCCGGACTGGCAGTATACGCGGCCGAACGTCGACGAGGAAGACGGGTTGAACACAAGGCTCGCGCCACCGGCGATCGCTGCCGGAGTCGTTGCTGCGGTACGGACGTTGGTGCACTTAAACCAGACGAGGTTGCTGCCGGTGTCAACGATGGCGAGCATCCTGGTGGCCGGCGTGCCCACGTTGACGTGCATCAGGTACTCGAACTGCCCGTGGACGACCTCCGACACGGCGCCGTGAGGGGAGCCGCCGGCGTACCAGCGCGCGAGAGCCGAGGCGCGCGCCGCGGAACGCCGCACGGCGGCAAGCAGGCGGCCGTGCGAGGTGAGCGACGGGTCGTGGAACGGCGACTGGACGGAGTCCCGGTGGATGAACTCCACGGTAAACCCATCGCCGCCGACGTACGCCGTGCATCCGCATAGCTGGGCCGTCAGGACGACGGCAACGACAAGGAGAGCGTAGCATCTCGCACCTGCCATTGCCTATGATCGATGATGTTCTGGCGTAGTAGCACGCAGTGCTGGGTAGTCTTATTAATAGGGGGGTTAGTGTAACGTAAGCCTAAAGTTGATTGGGAAGAGGAAGATGAAGAGGAGGGAGGGCGGTTACTAGTTTATATTAATAGGGGAGAAACACTTAGATCGTCAATTTACAGGCCGTGCGCGTACCCTTAGATCGTCAATTTGACCAACCTAATACAAGTCATATATTATAAAAAAAATACCAACATAAACTTCAGAGTTTCTACTTTCAAAAGGTATAATTTTTATGTTATATAGTTTATATTACGGTGATAAAATTGGCAACTTAGGTATACGCGTAGGACTTGTAAACTGAAACGGAGGTAGTATTAATTTTCTGCTGCTTTTTTGCGTTTGAAACTGAAGAGTTTGAAGGTAGTAATTAATTTCATGCTAAGAGATGAGGAGTAATTAATTACTTACCAATCTTGCACAAGAGGCCTTGTACAATGCTAGGTACTTAGGGTGGTGCTTATAAAAACAAACTGGGTTTTTCTGAATCACGAGTGCTTATTTCTACAGGAAAGACGCTTAAGTAAGTGTCTGCCCTATATAAATAAGCACCGGTGCTTAATCAAAGCTGATTTATTTCTCCAAGCATCTCTTCTAAGCACCTTGTATTGTACAAGGCCTAAGAGGCAGACGATTGGATTTGCAAGGATTAGAGCATCTCCAACGGTGCAAATCCAATTTTTCACACAATAATTGAAATTATGAAATATGGGTATTTTTTCCGAAAAGTACCTCCAACAGCATACCCAAAAGTGCAGCATCTCTTAAAAAAATTGCACGCGTTTGGGCGTATACCCGTATTTTGCTACGAAATACCCATCCTACCCAAAATTGTGGCGGAAAGAAAAACTGTCCAAGTGAAAATAGGGCATCTCCACACTGACTTCTAAAACAGACACGCATCAGTCCACAGACATGGATACGACAATCGGTCATCCAACTTATCCCCTTTTTTTTTCACAGCACTCAAAAAAATTATCGGATAGTACAATTCTTCCATAAATAACATGCAAATATCGCTAGTATAACTGTAGTTCAAATGTAAATATTACATCCGAGATAGCATGATGTGCAACAAGTTTTTGAAATTCATTGATTCCAAATTCAGCGATACTAGAGTCATAGCCGGCAAATATCATCCTACACATAGTTCCCCTTGAGTTTATAACCCAACAACATATGAGCGTAAATGGTCTGCCCTCCGTTCTTTGGTACATCACGGTAGCGCATCTAGGCTATACAACATGATGATTATCAAGTTGCAACAACGAGCGAAACAATGAGCGGTGATGGAGTGGGAGAAAATAGACAGAAAGGGGATTTGAGTGGGCCGGGTGTGTTAGAGTCTGGACTCTCGGAGACCCCCCCCCCCTACCTAGTTTGCCTCCGGCTTGCAAAAAACGAACAACTGGACGCGTAAACGGACCTATGCGGGGGACTGCATTGCATGAAAAATGCGCCCGTACACCTTAGTACGGATGGTTGCCGAAGGTTTGAGGGTCTTGAAATTTTGATGTAATTTTTATTATGTTTGAGATGTTTGTAGTTTGAACTTCGATAACAGTTCTGGAACATTTTTCGCAACAAAAGAAGACATTGTCATAGGTCAAATTTGTTGCTAAAAATGCAAAAATGTTGTCGGCGAAAAATGTAAGGTATCAAAATTCACCACTCAATTGTTATTAATAAAATGTTTGTTCGGCATAAAATATGTTTGTTTTATCAATTGACGTGGAAACGGTGGTCGACAAGAGAAGAAGCTTCACATGTAGGACCAAGCGAGGTTTCGACTTGTTCATGATTGCTACCGCTTGATCTTTGTGGAAGCAGCAGAATGCCAGGGTGCTCAACAGAGTTCATGAGCATAGATCACCACCACAACTTGCTCACCAGGTGCTTCTAGAGGTTAAGGATTGGAGTCTTGCTGGTTTTGGTGTTGGAGGATTAGATCCTTTTGTGAGAGAGTGACCTAGCCTTATTTAGCTGGTGTTGGTGTGGGTTTCTTGCCAGTCAGAATGTTCGCATCTCGGTCTGGTATCTTGTAATTATACTCTCTGCCTTCTATAAAAATATAATATGTCATCGGTGTACTCTTGAAAAAAAACATAAAAATGGTGGGGTAATGAGCCATACTCGTTGGGCTCGGGGACATGTGATGTTTCTATCTCACATTGAGACGCACGAATATATTTATCAGTGTAGGACAAGATAAGAAAACTCAATCTGGGCATGGATCGACCAACTCAAACTTTTACGGTACTTATCGGGGCTCTTTGTTTCAAACCAACTCAACCGTGATGATCATGGTTTTATCCACCACACTGAATTTTAATATCTCAAATGGATCCACACTTTTCTTCTTTCCTTTTCTTTTTTCGAGAAGGATCCACACTATTTGATCACCTGTGTCGATTTGGAATTACGTGACGATAAGTACGTAAGTTTCAAAAATGATATAAATTTAGCAAAATAAAAAACACAGATGAAATTAGAAAGAGCGTTATGGTTGAGGCATGTAGGCGATTCAATCTTCACACGCTCCCCCCTCGCTCCCGCATGCGCTCCCCCCTCGCTCCCGCAACACCACACCTCCCCCTCGCCACCGCCGCCGCCGCCACAGATCTGCCCCTGCGCCATGCCTCCACGCCGGCGAGGAGTGCTTTGCACTAGCTGCACCCACGGCTCCCCCACCCCAGCAACTTGCGCCGACCATCCGAGAGGAAATCCCAGAGATCCTGCAGCTGATTTCTCCAGTTCCGCAGGCGGTGCTCATGGCGTCGAGAGCCGTGGGGTGGGCGGAGCGCGCGACCAGGATCCGAGACTCTACCTTCGAGTGGATTCGGTGCGTGCAGGTGTGGAAGATGGCGGACCGGGCGGTGGTGGAGGCAACCACACCAGAGATGAGATCTGCGGCAGTAAAGGTCGCCGAGGTCCAACAAAGAAGGGCGGATGTGGAACAAAGGAAGCTAGCCCGGAGAATCTTCGAGGAGGCCACGCTGGAGGAGAGAGCGAGGATGCCCCCGTTTCCGTCCTCCCCACCGGCCGAATTCGTGATTTGGGCGAGGGCGGAAGCAAAATCGACGGAGCCGCGGCGAGCCCTCCGATGGGAGTGCATCCTCGGCGTGATTCCGCCGAGCATCTGAAATTCTGTACGGGTGAGGTGAATCTTCTACCTCGCCGTAGATCACTGGAACCTCTATGGTTTGGAGACCGCGGCGTGGTTCCGCCTGGAAATCGATCTCGCGTCGACAAGGGGAGTTGTATCCCAAAAGTGCAGGTTAGTCAGCTGGTTTCCCGTTCAATGTTGTTGTTTGATCCAGTAGATGATAAGCTGAGCTTGTGCTCGGAAAATCGTAAATCGCCATTGACGGGGGAATCCAAAATGTTAGAGATTGGGGATTTTTCTCCTGAACTGAGAGAGGTTGTCGCTGGGCGGGATAATGCGGGACCCATCATCACCTCTATCCCGCTGATCCGTTGCGAAAAAGTGAAAACGCCTTTGCCTAGTACGCTTCCTTTGCGAGACAACATAGATGAATCTATAACTAGGGTTTTTGGGCAGCTCTGGGTCATTCCCTCCCCCCGCCGTCGCCAGCCTCACCCCTCTCTGCCCAGCAAAACCAAATCCACCTCCACCTTGGGATGGCTCAGAAAAGACTTAGCTCGTTCGGGATGTTTTTCTCCCTCTGATTTATTCCCAATCAAACACCTCCGTCCGTTTGATCCACCGCCGACGCAACTCAAGATCATTCGAGAAGGAATTGGGGTGGGCTCCAAATCTTTTGCGCAGGCTGTCATGGCAGACAAGAATGTGCCGCCGATGGGGCAGAAGCAGCGTGGTCCGGATCCGCCGAAGATCCCCGGGCGCCGTCAACCTTCAGGAGATGCGCGTGCAGCTGCGCCGCCTGGTAAAGGTATGGCCCCTCCTACCCAAACCAATGCCATTGCGCCTCCGATGCTGATCCCCCCTGCCCCACTGGTACAAGTGCTCGACGAACGCTACAAAGATATGGTTTGCTTCACTTGTGGATGCCCTGGCCACTACGTTGGCAATTGTATCCAGAAAAAAAAACATGCTTCATCTGTGGATTGGAGGGCCACAATGTCAACAACTGTGCAGCCTGGGCACAGGCCCACCCAGTGGCCACTTTCTTTGGGAGTTCTGCTCTGGGTCTGGGGTTTTATCACATCGACGCCCCTGTGGGAAGAGAAGCAAGTTGGCTAAATTTTAGGAACTGTGGAGAAGTCCGGATCATGAAAGGAGAAATTAGCAAGTCAGATCTGGTGAAAAATCTCTCTGGTATATTCTGCAAAAACAAACAATGGGCATGGCAGATCAGGCCGCTGTTAGAAAAGAAGTTCCTGGTTAGATTCCCTCCCTGGAAAGATGTTGATGAATTTATCGAATTCCCTGCTTTTGATCTACCCATCGATGGTGTTTCTGTGTCTGTGGAAAAGTGGACTGGCTCTATTGACCCATTCAGCGAGCTTACTGAAGCATGGGTGATTGTTGAGGGGCTGTCTTCTAAATGGTGTATATGGAAAGTGCTATCTCCAATTGCTTCTTGCTTCGGAATTCTTGTGGATGTGGATTGGAATGGCTTGATAAAGAGTTTTTATGAGAAAGTGAGGATCAAAATTGCTTGCAGAGACCCAACCAAGATCCCTTTTGAAAGAATTATGGAAATGAGGAAAAAACTGTATATCCTATCCTTTACTGTGGAAGGTTTTGACCAGGTAGGAGCTGATGACCCTAATGATGATGATGGCCCTACTGACATAACAGTGGATGATGACAACAAGATAACAGATGAGGAGGAACTAGATAAAGACATCCTGGATGATGGAAAGGAACCCATTGATGCCTTAGACCTTGCCAACAGAGCTCCCACAAGCAGACTAAGGCATAGCCTAGTGGTGAAAAGGGGCCGATGCCTTTCCACCCACCCGGGTTCAAGGCATGGTACTTGCAGTTTGGGTTGTTGCATCAATTATACTGTAGGGGCCTCCCTTACAGTCTTTCTGTCAAAAAAAAAACAGAGCTCCCACAAAAACCCCAGCTGGGAAGAAAACAACTGAGGATGGTACCTCATTTCATCCCCATGCTCTGTTGGAGGCATGCTTCTCTCCTGTGAGAGTCAACAACAAGCTTGATCAAGATAATGTGGGCCAGAGCATATTCTCCTCAATACCCTATGTTGAGGCAATCAAAACCCTCAGTGCCCCACACAACAGAGCAAATGAAGTCACTTTGTTTGCTACATCATCAAGTGGGATTGCTGCTACCACTTCCCCTGTGTCTGCTCAAAAGATATACTGTTCTGGTCTGCTGAAGGAATTGGAACACTCTGCTTCTGACACTGACAGTGAAGCTGCTGAACCTGGTGAAGAAATGGTTACTGTTGACACCCAAACAACTAGTGCCCTGAAGAAAATGGAACTTATGGATAAAACCAAGGAAAAAACTACACCCAAAACCAAGTGGGGTCCAGTGGTTGCCCCAATGCTGACCTCCAGAGTCCACAACAGGCAAAACATCATGGAGAAAGCTGCAGCTTACAAGATGAAACAAAACCTGGAGATCCCCCCTACTTTTAAAAGTAAGTCATTTACTGATGCATCTATTTCCAGTTTGGAGGCTTATGCTTCCGCAGTTAACATCAAGATTGGTGATGATGAGAGAGACAAGAACCAGATCATTAATAAAATTATTAGAGATGAAACTGAAAAATGCCTTATTTTTGCTTCTCAGAATCCTGAAATATCCTTACCTGATAGTTTAGACATTGGATCTGGTACTGATAATGGAGTTTGTACTCCAGAAAGAGACATTCCCATCACTTACACACCAGGGGGCACTACTGGTGCTGGGGGTGGACCTGGGAATGCTGTGAGAGGTGGACTTTTTAGTCTGACACATCCTTTCAAAATTCCATGATTGGTGTTTTTTGGAATATTAGAGGTTTGGGCCAAAAAGGGAAACTACAGTGCCTGTCAGACTTAGTTAGTAAGTATAAGCCTGATTTTTTAGGCTTTCAAGAAATTAAGAGGGAAACCTTGTCTGACTCCTTTCTCAATGCCTTAGCTGGTTCTAGTGTTTATGATTGGCATATATTACCTGCTGTAGGCTCTGCTGGGGGTATCCTTGTGGCTACCAAAACCAATCTTTTTGAGGTGCTTAGTGTAAGTAGTAAAAAATATTGTATTATCATAACCCTGAAAAATAAAACTGATGGTTTCTGTTGGCATCTGATTGTGGTTTATGGCACAGCTTATGATGTAGACAAGCTTGACTTTATTGCTGAACTGCATGAGAGTATGGATAACTTATGTTATCCTGTTTTATTGGGAGGAGATTTCAATCTGATTAGAGAAGCTAAAGACAAATCCTCAGGCAATATAAATACTTCTTGAACATTCTTGTTCAATGACTGGATTAATAAATGGGGACTTATGGAATATAAGTTAGCTAATAGGGTTTATACCTGGAGTAATAATCAAGACAACCCCATCTTTGCCACTATTGACAGAGTTTTCTCTGCTACTAATTGGGACAGTCACTTCCCTCTCACTACCTTGTGTGCTCTCCCAAGGGTGGGGAGTGACCATGCCCCAATTCTCCTTGATTCTGGAGTGGGTAGTGGTAACCCATCTAAACCTTTTAAATTTGAAAAATGGTGGTTGGACCAACCAGATTTTAGAATCTTGGTGGAAAAAATATGGGCCACACCATCACCATGTGCAACCGCTATTGGGACCTAGCAGTTTAAAACCAAGTTTTTTAGGAAAAGTGTTAAAGGTTGGAGCATAAATTTAGAAGCAGCCATGAAAAACAAAAAGAAAGACCTCCTCCAGGAGCTTGATATCCTTGATATCTTTGCTGAACAAAATAGATCCAATGCTGGGGATATCCTCAGAATGAAAGATATCAAAGAGGAACTTGAGGGAATCTGGAGGAAAGAAGAAACTGCTATGTGGCAGAGATCTAGAGATAGGAAGATCAAAGAGGGGGATAGGAACACAGCTTATTTCCATGCTGTTGCTAACCAACGTAGAAGAAAAAATCAGTTGTCTATCCTGGAGGGCCCAAATGGACCTGTATATTCCACTAAAGACATGCTGGAGGTGGCTACTGATTTTTATAGAAACCTTTTTGGGTTTGAGCCAAGACCTAATATCCATTTAGATGATCAGTTTTGGTCTGAGGAAGAGATGGTCACAAATGCAGAGAATGCTTCCCTGGAAAGACATTTCTCAGAAGAAGAAATTAAAGAGGCCATCATGGGGTCATATGCTAGTGGGGCCCCTGGCCCTGATGGTCTTTCTTTTCTTTTTTTATCAACAATTCTGGGAGGTGATCAAACATGATTTTATGGCTCTGGTTAGAGATTTTGAAAATGGAACTCTGGATATCCAGAGACTAAACTATTCTATTGTTACTTTGATCCCTAAAGAGCCTGATGCCAAGAATATGAGGAAGTTCAGACCAATTTGTTTGAGTAACTGCTCTGTTAAGATCTTTAGTAAAGCTATGACAAACAGAGTTGGCCCTGTTGGTCATAGGCTCTTATCTCCCTGCCAATCTGCTTTTGTGAGAGGCAGGTTCATTCTAGAAAGTGTAGTTACTGCTCATGAGGCCATTCATGAAGTCCATAAGTCAAAAGAATCTAGGATTGTTCTCCAAATAGACTATGAAAAAGCCTATGATAGAGTGAACTGGGATTTCCTAGTGGAGATGCTAACATCTAGGGGCTTTGGAGCTAAGTGGATTAGATGGAACTTATCCATTTTGCAACAAGGCTCTTTCTGTGTTAAAATCAATGATGTCCTTGGGCCTTACTTTGTAGGTGGGAAGGGGCTAAAACAAGGGGATCCAAGTTCCCCCATGCTTTTTCAATTTAGTGGCTGATGTGTTCTCTCGTATGTTAGCCAAAGCTGTTAATAGTAATATCATATCTGGGATTGTTCCCCATATCATCCCACAAGGGCTGATATGCCTACAGTATGCTGATGATACAATCCTTTTTCTTAACCCTAATCCTGAATATGTTAGGAATTTAAAATGGCTACTTGCTTGCTTTGAAAACCTTTCTGGGCTAAAAATCAACTATGACAAGTGTGAGGTAGTGCCTATTAATATGGATGAAAATGATGCTAAGCTTCTGTCTCAAATTTTCTGCTGTAAGTTGGGGGATTTCCCTCTAAAATACCTTGGAGTGCCTTTACACTACCTCAAATTGAGGAGAGAAGACATTCAGTATATCATAGACAAAATCATCAAGAGGATATGTGGCTGGAAAGGGAGACTGCTTAGTTATGAAGCAAAGCTAGTCCTCCTCAAGGCATGTATTACCAGTATCCCTATGTATCTAATGTCTGTCATTAAGTTTCCCAAATGGGCAATCAAGGCCATCACTTCACAGATGGCACACTTTTCTGGGGGAACCTAGGGGATGAACATAAGTATCATCTTGCTAATTGGGGGTTGATCTCTCAGAAAAAAAAATTGGTGGTCTAGGGGTACCTAACTTGAGAGAATTCAATATGGCCTTGCTAGCCTCTTGGGTTAAAAGATATTTTATGGACAGTGACAAAAACTGGGTAAGGCTGGTTGACCATAAATACAAAACTGCTAAACCAAATGTGTTGTGGGCTAAGCAGGGTGTGGGCTCTCCCTTCTGGAAAGGGGTCACCTAGGCTTTTGAGGGTAGATCTTTCTATAAATGGAAACTAGGGAGTGGTGGCAAGATAAGCTTTTTGGATGACTTTGGGTGGGGGATTCTTCCCTCAAAACCCAATTTTGGGATGTTTATGAAATCTGCCAACAACAGTCTTGTGCAGTTTCTGAGGTGTGGAATGGCTCTACTCTAAAACTTACCTTCAACAGATGTGTGGGGCCTGGGTTTCTGGAAAGATGGCATGAATTGATCCGAATATTTCTGACATACCTATTACTGGTGAGGTGGACCAACCCATTTGGAGGTTGGAATCATCGGGGATCTATTCGGTTAAGTCATTCTATAACATGATTAATTGGGGTGGGGTGTCTACCCCTATTTGGAAAAAATTCTGGAAAATTGTTGTGCCTCACAGATATTTGGTTTTTCTTTGGCTAGCTTTTCATAACAAAATTCTTACCAGAGATAACCTGAATAAGAGGAGGGAGGTGGAAAATCTAAAATGCTTGTTCTGTGATGAGGATGAAACTGTTTGTCACCTATGTTTTGAGTGTGTGGTTGCTAAACAAGTTTGGAATGATATATCTGACTCTTTTGAGTTCAGTAGTCCAAATAATATGAATGAATTATCTTCCTTTTGGAACATAAATAACAAAAAGTCTGTTACCAATATTGCCTGTGTTGCTACCATTTGGAGCATTTGGACTATGCGTAACGACATGTGCTTTCAGGACGTGCTGTGGACAAGCACTCGTGCAATCTTGGCGAAGATCAGCTCGTCGCTGCACCAGTGGAAGATCCTCTGTGTGGGCGACCAATCGGTGCTACTGAGAAGATGCATCCAACTCCTAGACCGGCGAAGAGGCGAGCTGCTCAGGATTGCATGGGCGTCGGCCTAAGAGCTTGCGAGAAGAAGACCTGTGACGAGGCACTGAAGACTCACTCAGAGTGAAAAAAGCGGATGATTTCTGCATCTCCCAGATACTTCCTTTGTCTGGGGCTGGTCAAGGGCGTAGTCCTTCTGTTTTGTTGAGCTAGTACTCTGTATTTCGTCGGCCTTCCTTCATGGTAGTTGTGTTGCGCGGCTCTGCGCTTTCTTAGGACGCGGAACTTTTTTTTTCGGTTTTCTGTGGTCCTGCCATTCGGGCAGGTCCCGAACGCTTGTAACAGTCCTTGTGTGACTCGCGCTTTGCTCCGTTTATAATAGAATGGAGCGGGGGAAACCCCTTTCGATCAAAAAATGAGCGTTGTGGTTTTTGTTTCTTTTTCTGTCTACTAATAACACACTAACGTAGTGATTATTACATGGCGATTCCATCAGCTACGTACTTAGCTACAGAGAGACAGAGGCGGGAGGAGAAGGGTATGAGCTCGCGCAGTCAGCAGCGGCGAAGGTGACCGTGCCCTTGTCCAGGTCGAAGCCGACGCGGAAGTTCTGCTGCGCGATGTTCCCGATGATTGCCACCGACCGATCGTCCGTCACCGGTGCCATCGCCAAGCAGACGGTCCCCACCGGCAGCTCCGCGAACGCGTTCCGCGCCTGCAGCGTAATCGCGGCGCCGCCGCCAAACTCCAGCGTCACTTCCGGGAAATGCTTCTCCCAAGCCTGCGTCCCACCTCCCACGCCCACGTCGTAGCACAGATCCAGCTGCTTCTCCGGCGACTGCTTGCGCGGGAGCTTGATGCCCCGACTGATCTCCTCCACGATCGGGTCCAGCAGCGCCTTGTCCAGGAACGTCAGTGTCGTGCCAGAGTCGACGATGACGGGGTACGGCTTCGGCGGCGCGATGGTCGAGCTCCCGATCTTGACGGACGTGAGCAGGATGGTGTAGAAAGCGTCCACGGCGGAGGGGATCAGCGGCGTGGTTACCGCGCCCGGCTGCGTCACGGTGGCGCGGGCGCCGAAGTCGAGGATGGAGGAGACGTTGACGTAGAAGGGCGCCAGGCAGTAGGCGAATCTCCGGCCGAGCGACGTCAAGGCGCCGATCTGGTTCACGAGGGAGCCGTTCCCGGCGCCCAGGCCGACGTAGCCGGCCAGTTGGAACGTGTTGCCGGTCGCTTTCGTGGCGCAGCCGAAGTTGACTCTGGACAGATGCAGCTGCGGACGTTCGCGGCATCCATAGCAGCCGCCGGGAGCGTCGTCGAAGTAGAAGGTCTCGGTGGAGAGGATGCCGGACGTCGTCGAGCCGTCGCCGTAGGAGGACTGGTACTGGCAGAAGGAGTTGGCGTCGCAGGACGTGCCGTAGATCGCGTGGCACGAGGGTAACCGGCAGGCCACGAGGCCGTAGGTCGACGAGGAGGACAGGTCGAACACGGGGCTCACCGGCGCTTCCCCGGCGGCTGGCGAAGCGCCGGAGGTAGAGGTTCCGTTTCTGCATTTGAACCACACGAGGTTGCTGCCGGAGTCGACGAGGGCGAGCATCCGGGTAGGGGGCGTGCCGACTCTGACGTACATAAGGTACTCGTACGGAGTGGACACGATCTCGGCGACGCCGCCGCTAGGATCGCCGCCGGCGTACGGGCGCGCAGTGGAACGCCGCACGGCGGCAAGCACGCGGTCGTGCAGGGTCAGCGAAGGGTCGTGGAGCGGCGACTTGACAGAGTCCCGGTGGATGAACTCCACGCTAAAGCCGCCGTCACCGATGTACGCTGCCGTGCACCCGCACAGCTGCGCTGTCAGGACGAGGACGACGAGCAAAATAGCGCGACCCGCCATGGTGCGCTCACTCTTCTTACTCTCAGTTTTTGTTAGCTCTGCTGATCGCTTGCTAATGGCCTCCTCTGCTTGCTGCGTATTAATAGGGGGAGGCGAATGTGGTATGTAAGGATTTGGTATGAATTGCTGATTTCCCGCCGTGTGCGTAATGGTGAATTGGCGAGAGATTTGTGATTTTGATGGCGTTAATTAAGTTCGTGCTAAAAGATGATTAGCGGTTACTTGTTAAATAGCACACGAATAATCCGGTGGCAGGACTGATTGATTATGTTACTTTGCCATAGAAATGGCATGAACATTGAATCTTTTACAACGGCAACGATTAAACTGAATGAAAATTTTCTCGTTTTTCCTTTTGTTCTCCCCACTTTCACCTCTGACCTCATTTTATAATGCAAGGAAATCAATCAGTCAAAAAGTGCTCAGCGTCGGTTGATCGATCAAGCACACTGATCGGTTCGGCCAAATAAAACCTTGGCGTGCCATACTTATCCGAATAAATTGCATAAAACTACCACTTTGAGGGCTTGCTTTGCAAAAAATACTAGGATACAGATTCGTTGCAGAAAGCACCTCGTCTAGCGTAATTGTTTTGCAAAAACCACTGATCGGCGGATTTGGCTCATTAAATGTGTTTATGACAGATGGGACCCGCTTTTCGCTGACGTGGCGTAACGTTTTCTCAAAAAGAGCGCTAGATGGGTCAAAAGGCAAGAACACCCCCCAACATCCTTTCCCCATGCCGCCCAGGCCCTTCCCCGTCTCCTCGCTCCCGCAGCCGTCCGAGGAGAGGATCCCGCACGCTGCCACAAGTGGTAGCTCGTCGGAGCAGATGAAGCCTGCGAACTGCTGAGGAGGGCGCACCACGGCCCATTTCTTGGACTTGAAGTCGAACACCCACAACGCGTCCCCGCCGCAGCGTTCCTCGAACTCGATGGCGTCGGTCGCCACCACGCGCCTGCCGCAGCCGCTGCTCGACTCCGCACGCTGTGCCGGCCTCGAGACCAGGCGGGTAAGGGCCCACCTCGAGCCAGCCTCGGCGCTCCCCACTACACTCCACCACGGTGGTGGTGCCCTCGATGCACCACACGCGGTCGCGCACCACCACGCGAGCCGCCGACGTTGGTGCGTGCATGTGCTCCAGGCGCTGCCACCTCCGGCGAGGGATGCCACGCTATCGCCCAGATTTGGCCCCCAACACTGCCACCTCGTCCAGATCCGGCGAGGGATGCCGCGTCGCGGCCCCGATTTGGGCTCCCGCGAGGAGACGCCCCATGCGAGCTGCTGGACCCGGCGAGGGATGCTGCGCGGCGACCCCGATTTGCCCTCCAGCGCGAGGAGACGCCCAACGCCGGCTGCCTGATCCGGCGAGGGGTGCCGCCCCTCCCCCTGATTTGGCCTGCTACGCGAGGAGGCACCCGGCGCTGGCTGCGTTGACCGCCCCAACCAGTTGCGAGGATGAACGTGGGCTGATTGCTTTTTCCTTTTTGATTTAAGGGTGTCTCTGTAAAATCTATGGACTAGTTTGTAAAATTATATTAAAATTGACCTGGCACGAAATGTTATGCCACGTAGGCAAAAAAATGGCCCCATCTGTCATAAACGCGCTTAACCGAGCCAAGTCCGCCGATCACTGGTTTTTGCAAAACAATTACGCTAGACGTGGTGCTTTTTGCAGCGAATCGTATCCTAGTGTTTTTCGCAAACCTAGCCCTCAAAGTGGTGGTTTTATACAATTTACTCTGCTTATCCTAACCGCGGCATCACCCCCCACCCCAACCACCCACACATACACCCCTTAGAGCATCTCTAGCACATCTTTTATATGGCGGACCTTAATAGTGCGTTTACAGTACGCGGCATGCCTCAATTACGGGCCGAAAACAGCCGCGGCAGAACATAAACTTTAAAATAAACCTGTAAATGTTGAAACAAAACTTTACGCCAGAAATCGAACAACTCCAGTAGAACTATTAGCGTTCATAGTTACTTGATCATCATACAAAAGTCATACATAGTCGATTTTTTACAAACTAGATCGAAGGAGCAACGACCACCCTAACTCTAATGCCAAAATTTGGCTCAGCGGAGCCATCCAGGTGCGGCGGCGGAGGAGCTCAGTCCTCGTCGTCGGAGCCGCGGTCGATGTAGATATCGTCTTGTGCCTTGCCTTCGCGGCACCATGCTGCCAAGTTGTCGTCGAACTCCTGCGCCTTCGCAAGCCCCTGCTTGAGGAGGACTTTGTCAAGGTCGGCTTCCTGTCGACGACGCTCCTCCGCCTTCTCCTCCTCCTGCGCACTGCACGCGACGATGGTGGCTTGGAAGACGTCCGCCTTCACCGGGGAGAGGAAATCCTTCGGCCCGATGATGCCACCGGCCTGCCGCTCCAGCTCCCTCTTCAACGCGCGGAGCGGCGGGAGCTCCCTAGCCAAAGGACAGCCCGCGGCGGAGGAGCGCCTTCCTGCAGTCATACTCATGTGTCTCGTGGCGGAGGAGCGATGGCGGTGGCGAGAGCCCGTGGTTGGTGTACCTATGGGCAACCCTTTTTCTTCCATCATCGATGGCGACGCACTGCCTCCGCTCGGGGTCGTCGCCACCACCGGCACCGCGGACCGCTAACCACATTCCACGCCACATCGAGAGGGGAGAGGGGGAATTGAAGTCGCCGGTGGTGGGAAATCGAGCCGCAAACCCTCGCGTATACTGCGTGGGAGGTGGTTTGGGGGCAACTGTAAAAAAAATATGGGCCGGGCGACTATACGGACTCTGGTCTGGCCCAAAAAAGGGCCAAACCCGTATAGTCGCCGGATTTTTACGGCTCACCCCGTTTTAAGGGGTCGGCTAGCACTAGTAGAAAAGGGGGCTATGGTCCAGGCCGGGGCAGCCCATTAGTCCCGGTTCAGTCTAGAACCGGGACTAATGGGGGCATTGGTCCCGGTTCGTGAGCCCAGGGGGCCGGCCGGGCCACGTGGGCCATTGGTCCCGGTTCGTCTGGACCTTTTGGTCCCGGTTGGTGGGTCGAACCGGGACCAATGGGCCTGGCTCCTGGCCCACCATCATTGGTCCCGGTTCGTGGCACGAGCCGGGACCAAAGGCTCCCCTTTAGTCCCGGTTCGTGCCACGAACCGGGACTAAAGGGTCGGCCCTCGCTGCACCCACAGTTTAGTCCCACCTCGCCAACCGAAGGGCGCCGACACCTGTTTATAAGCCCGTCCCTCTCTGCATTGTTGAGCTCCCCTCAAAGTGAAAATAGATGCACCTATAGAGGAAAATTGGACATAAATTCATAAATAGAAATTGATTATGAATTTATGTTTAATTTTCTCTATAAGTGCATCTATGTTCACTAATAGAGAAGTTTTTATTTTTTTTGACCTAAAAGAAAAAAGAAATCACTAACAAACTATTAGTATTTAGTTCTAAGTAGAAATGAAAAAATAAATAGCAAAAAAGAAAAAATGCCTATAATATTTGTTATGACTAACTAAAATTACCAAATTGAGTATAATGGCACTAACAGAAAGTTTATAGTAAAGTTATTCATAAACTAGTGATTCACACAAATTTTAAAAAATTCAAATTTAAACTATTCAAATTTTAAAACTAATGGCACTAATAGAAAGTTTATAATTTTTGTGACCTAAAGTAAAAAAGAAATCACTACAAAACAAAAAAACAAAAAAAGTGCCACCTACTATTAAAAATCAATTTAATAAACTAGTGATTGACTTAAAAATCAATTTTAACTATTCTACAAAGTGTTTTCATAGAAATTTAGTAAACTAGTGATTCACACAAATTTTAAAAAATTCAAATTTAAACTATTCAAATTTTAAAGCTAATGGCACTAACAGAAAGTTTATAATTTTTGTGACATAAAAGAAAAAAGAAATCACTAAAAAAGTATAAGTAGAAATGAAAAAATAATGGCACTAGAAAAGTTAATCACAAACTTGAGATTCACACAAATTTCAAAGAATTCAAATTTTAACTATTCTAATTTGACACTAATGGCACTAGTAAAGTTAATCACAAACTTGAGATTCACACAAATTTCAAAGAATTCAAATTTTAACTATTCTAATTTGAAAACTAATGGTACTAACAGAAAGTTTATAATTTTTGTGACCTAAAATAAAAAAGAAATCACTAAAAAACTATAAGTATTTAGTTCTAAGTAGAAACGAAAAAATAAATAGAAAAAAAGAAAAAATGCCACCTACTGGGCCAGCACGGCCTGAATACGACTAGAACCCAACCATGGGCCAGGATTCAGGCCCGCAGCAGGCCCAGTAGGCCCACATGCATTGCAGTGTCCAATTAGGCCCATAAGCCTGCATTTCAGAGGAGTTCGAGAGGGAAGAGGCAACAGAGCTTATAAACAGGTGCCGATCGCTCTCAACTAGCGAGGTGGGACTAAACTCCCACCACTGCGCCAGCATAAGGCCATTGGTCTCGGTTGGTGCCACCAACCGGGACTAAAGGGGGGAATTGGTCCCGGTTCGTGACAGAAACCGGAACTAATGCCCACTTTTAGTCCCGGTTGGTGCCACCAACCGGGACCAAAGGCCGCCGCTTCCCGCCCTTTGGGCTGCCGAAAAGTGGCCTTTGGTCCCGGTTGGTGGCACCAACCGTGACTAAAGGGGGCATTGGTCCCGGTTTGTGCCAAGAACCGGGACCATTGCCTTAGCTATATAAGCAACACTTAGGAAATTTTCACCATTTCCCTCGCCAGTTGCCCCGACGACGCCGAGCTCATCGACGCCGCCAGGCTGCCCCGACGCCGTCCGCCGCCCCTGCCGTCGCCCGTGCCTCGCCATCGCGTCTCCGTCGCCGTCGCCGAGCCCGCACGCCCCTGCCCTCGCCCCCGAGCGGGCCTCCGCCGTCCCCGAGCCTAGCTTCTTCCTCGTCGCTGACGCCACCTCGCGGTGAGCGCCTCCCCGTTCCCCTGCTCCTCCCCCTGCCCTTCGCTGCCGCCGCGCTCCGCCCCTGCCTTGCGCGGCCGTCGCGCGCCGCGCGCCCCTGCCCTTCGCTGCCGCTGCACGCCGCCCCGCCGCGTGCCGCCCCTGCCCTTCATTTTTTGAAGTTTAATTTTTTTGTTCATATGTATATAATGTATATGTGTATGTACGTATGTGGCTATGTGTATGTATATGTTCATAGAAAATTTTGTATAATGTATATGTGTATGTATAATGTATATGTGTATGTGTATGTATTAATGTTCATATACAATGTATAATGTATATGTGTATGTTAGTTTAATTTTTTTGTTCATAGATTTTTTTTCATATATATATATATATATAAAGATTTTTGTTCATAGAAATTTTTTTGTTCATATATAGAAAGTTAGAAGAAGAAGAGGAGAGGAAGAAGAGGAGAAATAAATAAGAAAAGGAAAAAAGAAGAAAAAGAAAAGGAGAAGAAGAAAGGAATAGAGGAGAAGAAGAAAAAATAGAATTATTCTATATCTTCTTCTTCTCCTTTATTCCTTTCTTATTCTTCTATTTTTTTTCTTCGATCTTCTCCTCTCTTCTTCTCCTCTTTTTATTTCTTCTTCGTTTTCTTATGTTTTATCGGGTCTGTCGTCGTCGATATACCCCCCCCTCCCCGATAACTTTTAGTACTACTTAGAAAGTGTTTAATAGAATTAGTTAGAACTAGGTAAACTTGTTTATTTTTAGTAAGTACTACATTATTCTATTTATAGTAAGTGCTTAGTAGTTGAACTAGTTGATTTAATAAAACTGGTTTATTTTACTATAGAAGTAGTTTATTTTTAGCAAGAAAATTAATAGAACTAGTTTATTTTTTAGTTAAAGCAATTATTCCCGCATCGACGTGGACGATGCCTATCCCGCATCCTCGTCGTCGAGTCGGAGGCGGACGACACCTGCTTGACCAGATGGGCCATGTCCGGGACTGGGCTCCGCCGAGGTGGTACTGGGAGGCGCTACCTCCGGGGGGCGTAGCTTGGTGAGGAGCCAGCCCGTCGTTGACCCGATCCTTGTTTGGTGGCGGTCGCGTGGGCCAGTGACGGTGTCGAGGCTTCCGGACACCGCGGAGGTGGTACGTCACCGTGTCAGCGAGGAGGACCAGCACGTCCGTCGGTACATGGTTGCGTTGGAGGGCAGGTTCGAGAATACCTGGCAGGTTCTTCAGGGATCTCTCTGGAGCTATGATCCTCTGATGGTTTCTTCCCTTTGGGTGTCCACCGCCCGCGCCGATCGCCGTCGTGCACTACGGTTCTAGCTGTACTGGCGATATGTATGATATATAGTATTCGACGTGTATTAGTGATAATATTCGATGTACGGACACATGGAGATGATGTAGTTTTTCTTATAATTGAAGGCATCCTAATTTGAATACTACTTAATTTTGCGATTTGATTTTTCTTATTGAATGCTCAAATTGGAGAGCACTATGCAAGGCATATGCATATGATTAGTTGAATAATAATGATCTAATTTAGTCTTTGAATTATGAACGTATAGGAAATGTCATCATCGGACGACGAAAGTCTCCCGGGGGAGTGCGACTGGTGCCACGACGATCGAGGTGAGTGCGACAGGCCTCACCTGGACGATTGTCGGCGCTTCAGCATTAAGCTCGAGGAGATCTTCGAAGTTGAAACGGTACGCAACCACGACAAGTGTTTTTTTCTTCATAATTAAGCATGACTTCAACTATTTTAACGTGTAATTTTCATTTTTTACAATTCGAGTATAGTTGATTCCATGCCATGCAAGACGCTATGTCTTGGAGAGGATGGATTTTAAAGACCATGAAAATTTTGAAACGAAGAAAATTAACCTAAGGACCCATCATGATGTGGATTTTGAAGTAAAGTTGTATAATGCTGAGAGCGTAACCCATTTTGGTTGCAAAAATTGGGAAGCAAATTGTATGGTTTTGATGAGGGTATGCTTGTCACCATGGATCTTGGTGATCCTGAAATCGAGCAAGACAATATGGACATTTGGGTCCTTGTTGATACTCCTCCAGTTCTACCGCTATGTGAGTTTCTCAAACATAGTTAATTATTAATAGAACTTATATTGTTCATTTCAAAATAGTTGACAGCTTATTTCCATTGACAGCTTATTTTGAAGTATCAAAGAATGTGCAGAAGATGGTAGACAGAACTTACTACACTGATGGCTCTGAGTTAACTTATAAGGAGAAAACTCATCTGGTTGGATTTTGTAATGATATTGAGAAATACAATATCTACAATCGAACTCCTCAATATTATGGTCAATATGTGCCACTAGTGCACGTGTTGAACTACGGTAACTACCATGGAGATACCCTGGTAAGTTTTTTTACTATTACGACATCCGTGCATCTTTTTGCATACTTCTAAAACTAGTACATCATTGCTAACTACGAAGTTATTACTATGTTTTTCAACAGCTTATCCCAGAGGATTGTGTGCCTCATTTGATGTATCAGAATGGCGGCAGCCTTTGTGTTTTGAACATATATCCAGGTCATCCTACGAATCTCAATTGTCCATACCGGATTTCTAAAACAAGTGGAGACATGACAATCAAAGGATGGAAAAAATGTATGGACAGTCGTAAGGAGCTTCTTGGAAGCAAAAGGAAGCGAGGCGCAAGAATTGGAGACAGGATGATCTCCATTCTTCATAATGGAGAGTCAGGGTCTATATTGTTTTATGCTATTTTACCTTAAGTGTGTTTAGGTTCGATCCTACCTGATACTGATGATCATGTGCTAAGAACAATTATGTAGGGTTGGGTTCGATGACTATGAGGATGATGATCGTATGACTTATTATTAATAACGACTAGAAGTTGTATGATGATGCTTGATTAATTAGTAGGACTTGTTATTATATATGATGATGTATGATGAGAGCATGCATGAGTTATTATATATATATGTATCTGCAGGTGAAATGAACATATGTAGTCCTTGCAACGACTACATATAAGAGAGGACACTTCTCTCTATTAGCTAGCTAATAACAACCTAAAAATAACCCCTAAACCCCTAAAATAGCCACTTTTTTTAAAAAAAAAAGAAAAACCTCCTGCTGACGCGTGGAAGCCTTTTGGTCTCGGTTTATGTCATCAACCGGGACCAAAGGCCCCCCTGCCTGGGCTGCCGGCAGCGGCCACGTGGAGGCCCATCTGTCCCGGTTCTGGTTTGAACCGAGACTAAAGGATGAGGGTATTAGTAACGACCTTTTAGTCCCGGTTCGGGAACCGGGACTAAAGGCCCTTACGAACCGGGACAAAAGGCCGGTTTTCTACTAGTGTAGAGATCCTCTTAGGGTTTTGTTTCTTAAGCAACAACGACGAGGTGATGACCAGCGATGATGTGTTGGAATAAGGTATCTCTGGCCTCTCCCTACATCGACAACGTCTGATCCGGGTCTGGCGAATGACCTATGTGAATTTGTATCCCCAGATCTGTTGGCTCTCTTCTGATCAGTGAGGGCAATTGGTTGGCCTTTGGTGTGACAACTTCGTCATTTTTTCAGTGTTGTACTGTGTTATGTTCTGATTTTTTTCCACCCCCGGGATTGGTGGTGATGGATTGCAACCCTGTACTGCGTGGGGTGATACTTCAACTGATGCCTATTAATCAACTCTTAGATCTCGTCTCAAGGGGCGAGTAACTATTGCAGTCCTTAAAGCCTGGTGTGGCGAAGACGTTTGCAACTGTACTTTCCGTTACTGCTATTTTAGTGTAATTTTTAAACTTTGACAGGTGATACACAATCGGATGAAGAAGAAGTCTAGTATGTTTTTGCAATGTATTACTCCCTCCATTCCACAAGGTAGTGTGCCCGCGCTTCCCAGATTCAAATTTGACCGTAAATTTAACCAACGAGACCGACTGCGGCGGGAGCAAAAATTATATCACTGAATTCATATCGAAAATACGAATTAAATGATATAAGTTTCGCTCCCACCGTAGTCGGTCTCGGTAGTTAAATTTACGCTCAAACTTGAATCTCGGGAAACGCGGACGCCCTACGTTGTGGAATGGAGGGAGTATTATTTTGTACTGGTCGATCTACGTCCAACTGTCTTTTCATTGTATTCACTATTGGTTTTCGTAACAAATATAAGATATAAGATGTCGCTTGGGAGTAAGGCATTTTGAAGGACGAGCTCCAAACAACTGTTTTTTTGAATTTTTTTGAAAATAGTACTTTAAGTTTCAAAAAATTCAGAAAAATCAGACACATTCATATTGATGTGTTTTACAGTAAAGTCTGACCGTGAAATACATTATAGTGAGAGCAATACATAAAAGACAAATTCATACATATTTTATAGTGAACAGTATATGCACTGTCCATCATTTCGAAATCATGATCTTCTCTTTTTTGTGTAGCTCTCACCATAATACATATCGTCTTCAAATTTTACAGACATGTACTATACATCCTTATGAATGCGTCTGATTTTTCTTAAAACAAATTGAAACTTCAAAAATTAGTTTTTCCAAAAATTCAAAATAAAGGGCTTCATGGAGCTCACCCTCCATTTAGCAATTTCGGTCGTTAAGGTGTCTCTTATAGAAAGGCCACAGATCGGTCGCCTCCTACACCATAGGAATGGGCCGCTCGTAGGCGTTGGATCGCCTCTCCCTGCCATCACCCACATCGCTTGCACTTCCCCAGCCCTCCAGCAGGCACGCGCGCTACCCGTATCGCTCCCATCACCGGGCGGCTAGAAACACCTGGAGTCATCGCTCCTAGCAGAGAGCCCCCACGCGAAACTGGTTATTTTCTCGAACAAATGAAGGTCATGCTAGCTTGAAACTGGTTATCTTCTCTCGAGGCCTCATTATCACATGTCGAGTTTGTTAACATGATGGTCACCTTGTGGGCCCTTTGCTTCGCCCGGAGAAATGCCAATTCACAAAGCACAATTACAGTCCCCATTATCAACACATCTTTTCGTCAAGAATTCATCTCGTCCCATTGTAGGATAGCCTGCCGCATCACTGCTCAGGTGCATCCCCTGTTGCCGCATGTCTCGCAACACACTGGGTTGGGCCACTGCTCACAGTAGAGCGTCCTACTTGTCGTAGCATCATCGTTCTTCTTCGTCGATCGACTGGTAGCACTAGCAGAGCGACACGCCGATGCAACATGGCGGTTGTGCATGTCTCGTCGCTGGCCGTCTTGCAGCAACGCCGCCAGCCGGTGGTACCAACCCCATCTACGCAAAGTCATTTTTACCGGATCCGGGAGCTACCGGTGGCCTCGTCACCAGTGAGCAACTCACACCACATCTAGTACCTTTACACTGCTGTTGTATTTGATTCCTTTCAGCCGTTTGCATATTTGATACCACCTTCGTCTCATAATTTAAGATATTTTTGCAGTTCAATTTATACTGCAAAAACGTCTTATATTATGAAACGGAGGGAGTATTTCACTTCTCCTGGACCCATCACGTGGGATGGCAGCTTTTTCTCATCTACTCACGTACAGTTACATGCATGGCTTTAGTCTCTCTCCTCTCTCGGTCAAAACCCATTCCTTTTTATTTTCTTATAATTTAAATCACTCATATCTTTTAAACCTTCTCTATTTTTGTAACTTTTATTATATTTGAACTCCTGGCGTGAAGACCATGAGAACAAGACCAATCTTGGATACATTTTCAACACATTTAAATTTTAGCATTTCAGTCAACTTATTTTACTCAATCTATTTCAGTTTGTTTTTTAAATGAGTTTCTTTTGTGAAGTAGCTTTGTTCACTCATTTCAGTTCCAGTTATATTTCACATATATGAGCTTCTTGAAACAAGAAATTTTTCTTAATGAGTGAAGTCAGCTCCTGAAAATAATTTTAGCATGTTTTCTCAAATGAAACGAGCGAAATTAGTCTTTTAAAATGAGTGAAATTAATCTTATGAAATGAGTGAAATTAGCTCCTAAAATAATTGAAACATGTCTTTCAAATGAAACAAGTGAAATTAGCCATTTAAAATGAGTGAAATAAGTTTTGTTTGAATTATTAGTTTTAATAAGTGAAATTAGTTTTAAAATTGAAATATCATTTTTGTGAAACACATTTTCAGTCTGTTTTTTGTGAAGTTGCTTCGTTCACTACTTTCAGTTTCAGTTATATTTCACATATACCACTACTTTAAACCGATGTTCTTTCAGAACGGAGTAAAATTACATTTTCAACTGTGTGAAATCTCTTTTTATATAAAGAGTGAAATGTATTTTTGAGTGAAATATGTTAATTGAAACTAAAGAAATATATTTGGGAAGATGAGTGAAATATTTTACATGCATATTTCAGAAATCAGTTATGTCAACATTTCAAGCGTATGTGAAATCACTTTTTTTTGGAAATGAGTGAAATATATTATTTCAATTGTCCAATTTTATGTTGAAATTGAGTTAATTGAAGTTTTTTTGAAAATGATGAAATTACATGTTGCATTCATGGTCCAATTTACCAGACACTGAGACACATCAACGCATGCATGCATAGATGCATCATGCATGGCAAAACATTAGACATAGGGGTTATTAGTTACTCGATAATCCTAGTTATTACACGGTGATTGGCTATATCTACTCATGGTGATTAGAGGCGGGAGGAGAGGGGTAGGATTTCGCGCAGTCGGCAGCGGCGAAGGTGATGGCGCCCTTGTCCAGGTCGAAGCCTACCCAGAAGTTCTGCTGCGCGATGTTCCCGATGACCGCCACATTGTCCGTCGCCGCGGACATGGCCAAGCACACGGTCCCCGGCTGCGGCTGCACGAACGCGTTCTTCGCCTTCAGGGTGATCACGGCGCCGCCGCCAAACCCCAGCGTCACCTCCGGAACAGCTTCTCCAGCACCCAGTCCTGAATCGTACCGCCCACCTCGTAGCACAGGTCCAGCAGCTTCTCCGGCGACTGCTTCCGCTGGAGCTTGATGCTCTTGCTGAGCTCCTCCACCATCGGATCCAGCAGCGCCTTGTCGAGGAACGTCAGTGCCGTGCCAGAGTCGAGGATGACGGGGGACCGCTTCGGCGGCACGATGGTTGAGTTCCCGATCTTGACGGACGTGAGCAGGATGGTGTAGAAAGCGTGCACGGCCGACGGGATCAGCGGCGTGGTCACCGCGCCCGGCTCCTTCACGGTGGCGCGGGCGCCGAAGTTGATGATGGAGGAGGCGTTGACGGAGAAGGGCGCGAGGCAGTACGAGAACCTCCGGCCGAGCGATGTCTGGGCGCCGATCTGGTCGATGAGGGAGAGGTTCCCGGCGCCGAGGCCGACGTTGCCGGTCAAGAGGATCGGGTTGCCGCCGGTCGTGTTCGTGTTGCAGCCGAAGTTGACTCTGGTCAGTTGCAGCTGCGGACGTTCGCGGCATCCAACACAGCCGCCGGGAGCGTCGTCGAAGATGAAGGTCTCGGTGGAGAGGATGCCGTCCGTCGTGGAGCCGTCACCGGAGGAGAAGTGGTACTGGCAGAGGGAGTTGGCGTCGCAGGAGGCGCCGCGGACCGCGTGGCACGAGGGCAACCGGCAGGCCACGAAGCCGTAGGATGACGAGGAGGAGGTGTCGAACACGTAGCTCAACGGCGCCCCCCCGGCGGCTGGCGGAGGGCCGGAGGTTCCGTTGATGCATTTGAACGACACGAGGTTGCTGCCGGTGTTGACGATGGCGAGCATCCGGGTGCGCGGCGTGCCGATGTTGACGTACATCAGGTACTCGTACGGACTGGACCTGATCTCGGCCACGCCGCTGGAAGGATCGCCGACGGTGTACGAGCGCGCCGTGGAACGCCGCACGGCGGCAAGCACGCGGTCGTGCGAGGTGAGCGACGGGTCGTGGAGCGGCGACTTGGGAGAGTCCCGGTGGATGAACTCCATACTAAACCCGCCGCCGACGTACGCCGTGCACCCGCACAGCTGCGCCGTCAGGACGACGCCAAGGAGCAACAGTGCCCGCCATGTCGTACCCGCCATTGTGTCCTAACTCTTCTTCTCAGTAGTAGCTCTAGACCCGGTCGCTTGCTAATGGCCTCCTCTGCTGCTGGTGCAGTATTAATAGGGGGCTGAGGAGACGAATGTGGTAGGCAAATATTGCTAATTTCCTGCAATAACTTGATTGGAGAGAGATTAGATATTTGAAGGCGGTAATTAGGTTCGTGCTTAAAGTTTTTTTTGTGATCACTTGTTAATTTGCTAGCATGCGAATATCCCACTGGCAAGACAGGCAGCTGATTGATTCTTTTACTCCGCCAGAAAAATGGCAGGGACATTAAATCATTCAGAAACGGCAACGGTTAAACTACTGCATGATTTTCTCCTTTTTTTTTCTTTATTATGTTCTCCTCACTTTCTCATCTAAACTTATTTCATAATTCTTTTGTGTTTTCCTCGTGAAAGAAAATGATTCTGCCAATACAGGAAAAACATATTTTGTCTTGTGTTTTTCAGTTACACCGAGAGTATTATGTCGGTCACCCGGCTTATGGCCCTCTAAGCCGTGTGTCGATGCCAAGACGTACGGAGTGGAGTCTCGGCGCACCACCACATACACCATGGTACGGCTCGAAAACACTCAGCGTATTGCGTATAGTGAGAAAATTCGAGTGTTATTGTGGCCCGCGCGGCGAATTACCACATCAGGTGGTCATGCTCACCGCACATGATGACACCGTGATGGCATACATAATACATTTTCTTTAAAAGAAAATCTGAAAACTCATCGTCTAGGGTAAGCTAAGGGGTCGACAAAATGCACTCTGCTACATTGGATAATATCCCGCCAACCGTCCATTCGTATGATAAACTATCATTTTGGTTGCGTGACTGTTGCTACCTTGCTATATGTATCGATGCAATTGTTGTTTTTTATGATCTAATACACTATGCTTTTTAATTTTGGAGCCCTATCTTTCAATTGAGGTGTTTCATTTTTAATTGGGTTAATTCTTTTTGTCCTCAGTGGTGTCTATGTGCTTAGTTTTGCCCTCAGTTACGAATCGTGCTCAGTTTTGTCCCTAGACTGTGCGCAACTACTATGACGAGGCCAAACGGGCTGTTTTGAGTCCATTTCGTCTATTGGCATTAGTGATAGTGGGTCCGAAGCTTACACATGGGACCGCATGGACGTGGGTCCGGAGCTTACATGTCGGACCGCGCAACAATGTCCCCAAATCAATCCTAGGGTCTAACCGGGCCACTCTACGCCACTCGGTCCCGTCCTGCACCACCGCCCCCACCTTTGCCGCCGCCACCAACTACGCTGCCGCGGCCATGGCCGCGACCGTCCTGCTCCACCGCTACCTACTCCGCCCGCCACCTTCCTGCGATGCCACGGGTGCGGCGCCCGCCACATGCTCGACCCGCGGCGTGGACTCCTTCCGTGCGCCCAGCCGGAGCGCTGATAGGTGGGGGGCTGGTGCACACAGAGGAAGTACGAGGGTGAACCCCAGGGCGAAATGGCGAGCGACGGCAACCCTGAGTATTTGGCGAGGCAGGCATCGGGCGGGAGATCCGCCGCGTCCACGACTTGTTCCCGAGGGGTAAGTCACGCCTCCTATTTAGATTGAGCTTAGTTGTGCATTTCAACAGTCGATTCGAGTTGGTTTGCCCAGTTAGTTTAGCTATTGGTGTGCTGATTGCGTCTCTGTTTTACATCGGTTAGGATGGAGTAGCGGTTTGCTTTCTTGGTGCACATTAGAAGGGACTGATACATGCTGAATGCAAAGAATAGGAAGAAATTCCAAGGAGGTTTCGATTATCCGTTGCCAATGGCTTGTAATTGGAGTTTCAAACAATTTGGGGAGGTAATTTGCAGCCAATATCCTTGGGGTTTGCTTGATGAAGTGGAATACAAATACTACGATGGAAAAAAAAAGGGTGACAGTTAGTAATGATGAAGAGCTGGCTACCATGTTTGCTGGGGATAAGGAGAAAGAGAATTTTCATGCGAGGCTGCAAATTGATGTGCTTGAGCATGCATTTGGACCTAAGATGGAGGGTGCACCTTCTCCGGCAGAACCAAGTCGTCGTAATGGAAGCTCTAGCAAGAATAGTTCAGTTAGTGCAAGATGACGTGGTGGCTCGACAAGCGTGGGCACCGACGGTAGGGCCCCCCCTTGAAGTGGATCATGATGCCTACAATTCTGGGGTTGATGAAGAGAAGCTATATATATTCTGATGTTATTTAGAAATTACGACGGGCACCTCGGGCTGAAAACCAAGATAAAGCTGACAATGATGTCCATGTGGATGATGACGCGGTGGGTGAGGATGAAGACCTTGCAGCTGTTGAATGGGACCCTCTGAACCCTCATATGGAAGAAGGTACCATTTTTGCATCTATGAGTGAGTGTAGAAATGAACTTGTGACATACTGCATCAAGGTAGAACGTACTTTCAAAGTTGACAAGAGCGATCAATTACATTACAGAGTGCACTGTCCGACTGAGGGTTGTCCATGGAGGATGCTCGCATCTAAAATGCGAAATAGCACAAATGTTCATGCTAGGAATCAACCTTTAGGAAGGATACAATCAGTAGAGCCAAGTCAAGATGGATGGCGGAAGAAGTAAAGAAGTGGGTGAAAGAAAAACAGCAAGTCCAAAGAAAATTGCAGAAGAACATCAAAGACAAGTTCAAGATAGAGTTACCATACATGAGGTTGTTCAATGGTAAACAACATGCCATGCATTCTATTTATGGTAATTGGCAGGAAAGTTGTATTCATTCAAAGGTGAAGTGGAGAGGACTATCCCAGGTAGTATTGTAGATATTGACCACCACACCGTGGAGTACACATTCGGGGGAGTGACAAAGACCAAGGAATGCTTTAGGAGAGTTTTTGTCTGCTTTGAGGCTTGTCGCCGGGGTTTCTTGGCAGGCTGCAGGCCATATTTGGCTATTGATGCTACTTTTCTCATAGGGAGGTTTAAAGAACAGTTAGTAGCAGCTTGTGCAGTTGATGCACACAGTTTCGTATTTCCAGTTACGTACGGTGTGCTGTAGGCAGAGTCTGGGGAGAGCTGGACTTGGTTTTTGCATAATCTGCACCGGGCTATTGCACATCCCAATGGGTTGGTAATTCATACAGATGCCTGCAAAGGTTTAGAAGTGGCCATGGACAATGTGTTCCCTAGAGTAGAGCATAGGTAATGCATGCGTCACCTTGCTGCAAATTTTATGAAGAAATACAAAGGAAAGGTGTAAACCGACAATTTATGGCCAACATCTTTGACTGGTAGTGTGAAGAAGCACAACTACCACTTGAGGCAGTTATACACGAATCCCAAAGTGAAGGAATACTTGGAAACATACCACTCAAAGTTATGGGCCAGAAGACAATTCAGTGAACTGAGCAAAGTTGACTATGTGCACAATAATCTAGCAGAGTCTGTCAACTCAACGATCCAGAAACTAAAGGGTCATTATGTGGTGGATTTGCTTGACATCATCAGGATAGAATACAAGCAGAAATTTCATTATCATGTAGGAATAGCCGAGGCAAAATTCATGGGCCACATTATCATCCCTGCCGTGATGAATGAACTGAAGCAGAAAACAACAGGCTTGGAAATGAACATGACTCTTTGCTTGGGTACCACAACAGAGATATCATATTTGGATAAAGAGTAGAGGGGATGGAGATATCCAGTGGAGTTAGAAGCTAGAACTTGCAGTTGTAGGCAATGGCAAATAACTAGGTTGTCGTGCATTCATGCCTTGTTTTTTATCACTTCTCTCTCAGGTCCAGCAGGGAACATACATCAGTATGTGCATGATTACTACTCTGTTGCAAGTTTCAAAGCCACATAGGCGTATGTCTTGCCTGATATGGAGGGAAAACAACAATAGGACATAGTGGACCCTGGATTCAAGCTTTGCGCTCCAGTTCTGAAGAGAGCAGTAGGTAGACCAAGGAAGAGTCGAATCAGACCTCGCAACGAAGGAGCTGGACTTGGAGAGAGGAAGCATAAGTGCACAAGGTGTGGTGGGTCTGGTCATTTTGGTAAGTATTGTGATAACACAGTAGATCCAGCATTCGGAGAGTGTTTCGAGGAAGGCTTCGATGAAAATGTTGGTTCGCATCTGGTTGCCACAACAGATGTTGAAAATGATGGTCAACACCCAGTTGCATCAGATGAGGATTTTGATGAGGTTCCAAATGATGATTGTCAACAGCCGCATGATTTTGACGATGATCCAAAATATCCTCCAAATGATGATTCAAGTGAGGCTCCAAATGGTGATCCAAGCGAGGACCCAAATGGTGATCCAAGTGAGGCTACGAATGGTGATCCAAGTGAGGCTCCAAATGATGATCCAAGTGAGGCTCCAAATGGTGACCAACCTTCTGTCATTGTGAGTTCTGCTAGTTATGTAAATCTTGCAAATACTACTGTACATTTATCACTTTGCATGATCTCATTACCCTTTATGTTTTGTACAACACTGCGGTAGGTCTAAAGAAGACGCGCAAGGTACCAACAACCAAGAGGAGAAGAGGAGAAGCAATGAGCACAATGAGCACAAGGTGCACGAGGAGCAAAGTGATGGCAAGAAGCTCAAGGATCAATCAGAAGCCCCAACGCTATTTATGAATAATCATGAAACATTGTGAATAATGTTGTATTTCTGTTGAATGATGTTGGACCTATGTTATAATGATGTTGGTGATGGGAAACGTAGCATGCAATTTTAAAAAATTTCCTACGCTCATGCAAGATCTATCTACGAGATGCATAGCAACAAGAGGGGGAGAGTGTGTGTCGACGTACCCTCGTAGACCAAAAGAGGAAGCGTTTGACAACGCGGTTGATGTAGTCGAACTTCTTTTCATTTCGACCATCAAGCACCGAACGTACGGTACCTCCGAGTTTTGCACACGTTCAGCTCGATGACGTCCCTCAAACTCCTGATCCAGCAAAGTGTCGAGGGAGAGTTCCGTCAGCATGACGGCATGGTGACGGTGATGGTGAAGTGATCCGTGCAGGGCTTCACCTAAGAACTACGTGAATATGACGGGAGGCGTAAACTGTGGAGGGGGGGTGCCGCACACGGCTAACAATGTTTGTTGTGTGTTCTAGCGGTGCCCCCCATATATATATATATATATATATATATATATATATATATATATATATATATATATATATATATATATATATATATATATATATATATATATATATATATATACACATACATAGGTTGGAGGGGAGGAGAGGCAGCCAAGGGGCGCCCCAAGTAGGAGGAATCCTACTTGGGGTCCTCCCAATTCGGCCTCCCCCTTTTCCTATCCCAATTCGGAGTAGGAAGGGAAGAGAGGGAAGGGGGAATCCTATTCCCTTTTCCTTTCCTTCTTCCCCTTCCTTTCTCCAATTTGGCCAGCCCATATGGGGGGCGCACCAGCCCCTTAGTGGCTGGTGTGTTTCCCATCTTGGCCCATCAGGCCCATATAGCTTGTCGGGGGTTGCCCGGTACCCCTTCCGGTGACCCGATACGTACTCGGTGTTGGAAATATGCCCTAGAGGCAATAATAAAAGCATTATTATTATATTTCCTTATTCATGATAATTGTCTTTATTCGTGCTATAATTGTGTTAACCGGAAATCGTAATACATGTGTGAATAACAGACAACAACATGTCCCTAGTGAGCCTCTAGTTGACTAGCTCGTTGATCGACAGATAGTCATGGTTTCCTGACTATGGACATTGGATGTCATCGATAACGGGATCACATCATTAGGAGAATGATGTGATGGACAAGACCCAATCCTAAACATAGCATAAAGATCGCATAGTTCGTTTGCTAGAGTTTTCCAATGTCAAGTATCTTTTCCTTAGATCATGAGATCGTGTAACTCCCGGATACCGTAGGAGTGCTTTGGGTATGCCAAACGTCACAACGTAACTGGGTGACTATAAAGGTATGCTACGGGTATCTCTGAAAGTGTCTGTTGGGTTGACATGGATCGAGACTGGAATTTGTCACTCCGCTTGACGGAGAGGTATCACCGGGCCCTCTCGGTAATGCATCATCACAATGAGCTCAATGTGATCAAAGTGTATGATCACGGGATCATGCATTACGGTAACGAGAAAAGTGACTTGCCGGTAACGAGATTGAACGAGGTATTGGTATACCGACGATCAAATCTCGGGCAAGTAAAATACCGATTGACAAAGGGAATCGTATACGGGATTCATTGAATCCTTGACATCGTGGTTCATCCGATGAGATCATCGTGGAGCATGTGGGAGCCAACATGGGTATCCAGATCCTGCTGTTGGTTATTGCCCGAGAGCCGTCTCGGTCATGTCTGCATGTCTCCCGAACCCGTAGGGTCTACACACTTAAGGTTCGGTGACGCTAGGGTTGTGAAGATATGTATGTGCAGTAACCCGAATGTTGTTCGGAGTCCCGGATGAGATCCCGGACGTCACGAGGAGTTCCGGAATGGTCCGGAGGTAAAGAATTATATATAGGAAGTGCTATTTTGGCCATCGGGACAAGTTTCGGTGTTATCGGTATTGTACCGGGACCACCGGAGGGGTCCCGGGGTCCACCAGGTGGGGCCACCTGCCTTGGGGGGCCACATGGGCCTTAGGGGGTGCGCCTTGGCCCACTTGGGCCAAGGGGAACCAGCCCCAAGGGCCCATGCGCCAAGGAAACTTGGAGGAGGGAGAGTCCAAAGGGGGGAAGGCACCTCCGAGGTGCCTTGGGGAGGATGGACTCCTCCCCCCCTCTTGGCCGCACCCCTTCCTTGGAGGAAGGGGCAAGGCTGCGCCCTCCCCCCCTCTAATGCACCTATATAAAGGGGGGCAGGGGAGGGGGGCAGCGCACCATATGCCCTGGCGCCCCCTCCTCCCTGCAACACCTCCTCCTCCTCCCGTAGTTGCTTAGCGAAGCCCTGCCGGAGTTCTGCTGCATCCACCACCACACCGTCGTGCTGGATCTTCCTCAACCTCTCCTCCCCCCTTGCTGGATCAAGAAGGAGGAGACGTCTCCCGTCCCGTACGTGTGTTGAACGCGGAGGTGCCGTCCGTTCGGTACTAGATCATCGGTGAATTGGATCACGGCAAGTATGACTACCTCATCCACGTTCACTCGAACGCTTCCGTTGCGATCTACAAAGTGGTATGTAGATGCTATCCAATCTGAATACTCGTTGCTAGATGAACTCATAGATGGATCTTGGTGAAACCGTAGGAAAAATTTTAATTTTCTGCAACGTTCCCCAACACTCGGTACCCCCAGAACACTTCTGGTGTCTGAATACGATCGTCCTGTATATGAATATTTACCTCTCGACCATTTCGAGACTCCTCTTCATGTCCGTGATCTCATCCGGGACTCCGAACAACATTCAGTCACCAAATCACATAACTCGTATAATACAAAATCGTCATCGAACGTTAAGCGTGCGGACCCAACGGGTTCGAGAACTATGTAGACATGACCGAGACACTTCTCCGGTCAGTAACCAACAACGGAACCTGGATGCTCATATTGGTTCCGACATATTGTACGAAGATCTTTATCGGTCAAACCGTAATGACAACATACGTTATTCCCTTTGTCATCGGTATGTTACTTGCCCGAGATTCGATCGTCGGTATCTTCATACCTAGTTCAATCTCGTTACGGGCAAGTCTCTTTACTCGTTCGGTAATGCATCATCTCGCAACTAACTCATTAGTCACATTTCTTGCAAGGCTTATCATGACGTGCATTATCGAAAGGGCCCAGAGATACCTCTCCGATACTCGGAGTGACAAATCCTAATCTCGATCTATACCAACCCAACAAATACCTTCGGAGATACCTGTAGAGCATCTTTATAGTCACCCAGTTACGTTGTGATGTTTGATAGCACACAAGGTATTCCTCCGGTATCCGGGTGTTGCATAATCTCACAGTGAAAGGAATATGTTCAAGTCATGAAGAAAGCAATAGCAATAAAACTTAACGATCATTATGCTAAGCTAATGGATGGGTCTTGTCCATCACATCATTCTCCTAATGATGTGATCCCGTTCATCAAATGACAACACATGTCTATGGTTAGGAAACTTGACCATCTTTGATTAACGAGCTAGTCCAGTAGAGACTTACTAGGGACACAGAGGTTTGTCTATGTATCCACACATGTATCAAGTTTCTGGTTAATAAAATTCTAGCATGAATAATAAATATTTATCATGATATAAGGAAATATAAAATAACAACTTTATTATTGCCTCTAGCGCATATTTACTTAAGTCTCCCACTTGCACTAGAGTCAATAATCTAGTTCACATCGCCATGTGATTTAACACCAATAGTTCACATCTTTATGTGATTAACACCCACATTTCACATCGCCATGTGACCAACACCCAAAGGGTTTACTAGAGTCAATAATCTAGTTCACATAGCTACGTGATTAACACCGAAAGAGTACTAAGGCGTGATCATTGTTTTGCTTGTGAGATAAGTTTAGTCAACGGGTCTAACACATTCAGATCCATATGTATTTTGCAAATTTCTATGTCTATAATGCTCTGCATGGAGCTACTCTAGCTAATTGCTCCCACTTTCAATATGTATCCAGATCGAGACTCAGAGTCATTCATATCGGTGTCAAAGATTGCATCGACGTAACTCTTTACGACGAACTCTTTATCGCCTCCATAACTGAGAAATATTTCCTTAGTCCTCTTTAGGTACCTAAGGATAATTTTGATCGCTATCCAGTGATCTACTCTTGGATCACTATTGTACCCCCTTGCCAAACTCATGGCAAGGTACACAATAGGTCTGGTATACAATATGGCATACTTTATAGAACCTATGGCTGAGGCATAGGGAATGACTTTCATTCTCTCTCCGTCTTCTGCTGTGATCGGGTTTTGAGTCTTACTCAACTTCATACCTTACAACTCAGGCAAGAACTCCTTCTTTGACTGATCCATTTTGAACTCCTTCAAAATCTCATCAAGGTATGTACTCATCGAAAGTCTTATCAAGCGTCTTGATATATCTCTATAGACCTTTATGCCCAATATGTAAGCAGCTTCACTAAGGTGCTTATTTTGAAAAACTCCTTTCAAACACTCCTTTATGCTTTCCAGAAAAATTCTACATCAGTTCCGATCAACAATATGTCATTCACGTATACTTATTAGAAAGGCTGTAGTGCTCCCACTCACTTTCTTATAAATACAGGCTTCTCCTAAAATCTGTATAAAACTATATGCTTTGATCACCTCATCAAAGCGTATATTCCAACTCCGAGATGCTTGCACCAATCCATAGATGGATCGCTAGAGCTTGCACACTTTGTCAGCACCTTTAGGTTTGACAAAACCTTCTGGTTGTATCATATACAACTCTTCTTCAATAATTCCATTTAAGGAATGCCATTTTGACATCCATTTTCCAGATTTCATAAAATGCGGCAATTGCTAACATGATTCAGACAGACTTAAGCATCGATACGAGTGAGAAAATCTCATCGTAGTCAACACCTTGAACTTGTCAAAAACCCTTTTGCGGCAATTCGAGCTTCGTAGGTAGTAACACTACCATCATCGTCCGTCTTCCTCTTGAAGATCCATTTATTCTTAATGGCTTGCTGATCATTAGGCAAGTCAACCAAAGTCCATACCTTGTTCTCATACATGGATCCCATCTCAGATTTCATGGCCTCAAGCCATTTTGCGGAATCTGGGCTCATCATCGCTTCCTCATAGTTCGCAGGTTCGTCATGGTCTAGTAACATGACTTCCAGAACATGATTGCTGTACCACTCAGGTGTGGAATGTGCTCTGGTTGACCTACGAGGTTCGGTAGTAACTTGATCTGAAGTTTCATGATCATCATTAGCTTCCTCTCTAGTTGGCGTAGGCATCACTGGAACTGATTTCTGTGATGAGCTACTTTCCAATTCGAGAGAAGGTACAATTACCTCATCAAGTTCTATTCCCCCCCCACTGAATTCTTTCGAGAGAAACTCCTTCTCTAGAAAGAATACATTCTTAGCAACAAATATCTTGCCTTCGAATCTGTGATAGAAGGTGTACCCAACAGTTTCTTTTAGGTATCCTATGAAGATGCACTTTTTCGATTTGGGTTTGAGCTTATCAGGTTGAAGCTTTTTCACATAAGCATCGCAACCCCAAGCTTTAAGAAACGACAGCTTAGGTTTCTTGCCAAACCACAGTTCATACGGTGTCGTCTCAACGGATCTAGATGGTGCCCTATTTAACGTGAATGCAGCTGTCTCTAATGCATAACCCCAAAATGATAGTGGTAAATCAGTATGAGACATCATAGATCTCACTGTTATGTAATAAAGTGCGGTTACGACGTTAGGACACACCATTACGTTGTGGTGTTCTAGGTGGCGTGAGTTGTGAAACTATTCCACATTGTTTTAAATGAAGGCCAAACTTGTAACTCAAATATTCGCCTCCGTGATCAGATCGTAAAAACTTTATTTTCTTGTTATGATGATTCTCCACTTCACTCTGAAATTCTTTGAACTATTCAAATATTTTAGACTTGTGTATCATTAAGTAGATATACCCGTATCTTCTCAAATCATCTATGAAGGTTAGAAAATAACGATACTCGCCGCGAGCCTCAGCACTCATCGAACCGCATACATCGGTATGTATTATTTCCAGTAAGTCAGTGGCTCGCTCCATTGTTCCGGAGAACGGAGTCTTAGCCACCTTGCCCATGAGGCATGTTTCGCAAGAATCAAATGATTCATAATCAAGTGATTCCAAAAGTCCATCTGCATGGAGTTTCTTCATGTGCTTTACACCAATATGACCTAAACGACAGTGCCACAAATATGTTGCACTATCATCATCAACTTCTCATCATTTGGCATCAATATTATGAATATGTGTATCACCACGATCGAGATTCAACAAACCATTTACATTGGGTGTATGACTGATACTTCTCTGTCGTATCTATAATTTTTGATTGTTTCATGCCAATATTGTACGACTTTTACATACTTTTGGCAACTTTTTATATGATTTATTGGACTAACCTATTGATCCAGTGCCAGTGCCAGTTCCTGTTTTCTGCATGTTTTTTTGTATCACAGAGTATCCATATCAAACGAAGTACAAATGCAATAAAATTTCACGGAGAATTATTTTGGAATATATGTGATTTTTGGGAGTTGGAATCACCGCAAACGGAGGCCCGAGGTGGGCACAACCCACCAGGGCGCGGTCCCGGAGATAGGTGTGGCATGGTGGGTTTGTGCCCACCTCGTACGTCAGTTGGAGCTCTACTTCAGGTGCAAGGAAGCTTATATCTGGAAAGAAATCATGTTAAAATCTCAGTGCAATCGGAGTTACAAATCTCCAGGAATATAAGAAACGGTTTTCGGCCAGATCTGGGAACGCGAAACAGAAGAGAACAAAGAGGGAGATCCAATCTCGGAGGGGCTCCTGCCCCTCCGCCGCCATAGGAGACCATGGACCAGAGGGGGAATTCTCCTCCCCATCTAGGGAGGAGGTCAAGGAAGAAGAAGAAGAAGTAGGGGGGCTCTCTCCCCCTCGCTTCCGGTGGCGCCAGAGTGTCACCGGGGCAACGATCGGGACGACGATCTGCATCAACAATCTTGCTACCGTCTGTCGGTTTCAAAACCGGCGGATCTCGGGTAGGGGGTCCCGAACTGTGCGTCTGAGGTTGATGGTAATATGAGATGGGGGACACAATGTTTACCCAGCACTACAAAAAAAATACACTTCCGTGATGATACGTGTTTGTCACAGTAGGTCACGTTTTCTGTCATGCATGTACATCCATGACAAATTTATGACAGAATCAAGATAGTCATACATGTGCTGTTGTAGAAGTGTTCCATGACATTACCAAAATTATCATCACGGAAGTGTCCACTTCCATGACGATAAATCGCGCATCACAGAAGTGCTTTCGTCAAGGGTGACCGACATGTGGCATCCACCGTAACGGACTTAAGCTATAGGGTCCGGTTTTGGATCCGATAACCCGTTAACAGCCCCGACCAATGGGGATTTTCCACGTTTAAAATCATCATTGGCTGGAGGAAACACGTGTCGGCTCACCGTTGGGACATATGTCATCCCCTCATTAGACCCAAAGCGCCTATGATACGTCGACATGTGGCACGGCCCAACAGAGGCCCATTCTTGTGAAAAGCCCGACCTATTTAACTTTGTCAAAAGGTGGCGGGCCGGCCCACGGCAAGCCTTTTAACGGCCTGTTCGCATATAGCCCATTTACAGCCCGCTAACCCAGGGCCCGTTTACGGCCTATCCGAATTAGGCCTAGTAGCGTCATCTGGGCCGTCCAATATAATTCCAGCCCATTTTAACTTCCGTCCCATGTATGGCCCAGGACGTCTTTTGGCCCATATGAGGCCCTTAGTAACCCTCGGCCCATTAACAACCCGTGGTAAAACTGGCCCGTAATGAACAGTGTATCACTTTATACCCATTAACGGCCCATTATTCCGTTGGGCCGTTTCCAGCCCATGTTAGCTTTCGGCCTTCTCAGGGCCCATTTATTCTTGGGCTCATTTCCAGCATTCGTTTACTTTCGGCCCGTTACTGTCATTTTCTGCTTGTGGGCCAAATACAACCCGTGGTTACAGTCGGCCCGTTTGTTGCCCGTTAATACGTTGGGCCGTTTTCATAGCGTCATCAAATACGGCCTATTAACGATGGCCCGTTATGGTCGGCCCATGAATGGACGATTTCAATTCTAGCCCATTTACGACCATAATGTGGTCTGTTATTGGCCCATGTTTGGCCAACCGATCATACGGCCCGTAGAAGGCCCATTGATGATACGGCCCGTAGAAGGCCCATTATGTCTACGCCCCGTAGAAGGCCCATTGTTTCTACCACCCTTAGAAGGCCCATTGTTTCTACGGCCCATAGGAGGCCCATGTTAACTACAGTAAATATGTAGCCCATTGTTAATGTGGCCTAGTTTTAAAAAATAGGTTATTGCGGCCACTAGCAAACCGCGGAAAAAGAACTGCAGTGACTACAAGAAAACAAATAAACAAGACAACAGAAATAAATAAGCAAGCAACTTACGCTAGGCTATCACGGCTATTACACATATTACATCCACTGGGCATCAAAGTTCGCCACAAGTGCAAATATAGGGAACAAAGCAGCATATAAACGCTGCAGCAAAACAAGTACAGAACTGAAACCACTTCAGAAGAGCTCAAGAAACAATATCCTGGGTACCCATAATGCTAGCAAGATGCTTAGCAAGCTTATTAACTTTCTCTTGTTTGGCGCTTAAATCCTCCAGCACTTGCTGTTGCACCAGAAAGTATGCATCTGAATTCTGCAGGGACTTCCTCAGTCCTTCGGCTTCCTGTCGCATAACATCTAATCGATGTCTTTCAACTTGAAGTTGAGACTCAAGAAGCCGAACTGATTCAGGCAACGAGTTCGAAGAGCTGGTGCCAGCAGTAGTAGCCAGTAACTCGAACACTACATCAAGACAGGACTTTGGGGTTGTCTTAGTGTCTTCAATATATTTTTTATCAGCTCTCTTGGAGAACAACATGGATGTCTCACTATCTTGAACCTGATCTGCATTACTTCCTTTACCATTGCATAACGAGGTACTCTTATCCAATATTTTATCCGCGTTCTAAAGGAGAAACAAACAAACACATCACAGGTTTACAATGTAGTATATGAAACTCATTTTGGTAAACCAGTTCAGTAGTAAGGTGGACATGATAACAACATGAAACAAACATATATCTATGTAGTATGGTCACTGTATGGTCATCATTCTATTTTATGTTGCCAAATCAAGATAGATACAGTTCGAATCATATATATTTAAGACAAAGCAGCATAGACAGAATATAAGTGTGGGAAACTACACAACAATAACAACACTTGTAATGTGCATGGCATGAGAACATAACTATTTATTCAATTGAAACTGAAATCAACGTAGAGCAAGTTACAACAGCAATCACGTTAAAGAAACAGGTTTAAAACATACCTGTTGAGCCATTGGAGTTTCAATTGCATCCTTCAAATTTGAAATTAGTTGGTATGAGTAAATACAGTGATGCAAGAGCAAACTAGTATGAACCATAGCTACAGAACCTGACCTGAGAACAATTCTTCTTCTGCTTTAAACGTTGACTTGGGGTTCGGAGTGGTGGTCCTCGTGCTTTGGGCACTGCAGTTGCCTTACTAACTGCTCGTGTTTGGGTGCTCTGTGGTGGAGATGGTGCTGTGTCAACGGGAACTGGGTTACTATCTGCTGGGGTTGGGGTTAGAAGGGGTGTAGCTGGTTCTCTGTCCAACTGGGTAGGGGTACAATCTGCGTGAGTCTGGGTTATGTGTGGTGGGACTGGTTCTTGGGGAAGTACAACCGTGGTTCTATCTCCCTCGACATGTAGCACGATCTTTTCTGAAGACCGTGTTTTTACTCCCACAGATACTGCCATCACCCCCTCCAATTGAAATGGCTGATAAACAAGAAAAGTAATTGAATGTACAAACATTGTAAGATAGACAGGTGCAATGGATAGTAGGGAAGAAAACAAGGCATGAAATAATTCACATTTATGTTGTCTAACCAAATAGAATAGCAGGACATAATTTCAAATATATGATGGCTAATTAAACAGGATAGCATGACACAATTTCACTTGTGTGATGGCTAACTAAACAGGATAGAATGACATACTTCAAAATATGATGACTACGTAAACATGATGACATGATATAACTATACGATGTGTCTATTAAAGTGGTTGCCATGCCATAAATCACAAACATGCCGTCGATGGAAACATGATGCATGATATAATTCACGGATAGAATGACATAACTCAAAATATGATGACTATGTGAACATGATGAGATGATATAACTATATTATGTCTTTAGAAAATGGGTTGGCATGCCATAATTCAGATACATGCTGTCTATGTAAACATCATGGCATGATATAATTCAAATATATGATTTATATACTAAGGAAGTGAGCAGAGGGCAATCGCATATATGATGTGTCAACTAAGGAGATAGCATTCAATATCATGTATATGATGTAAAAACCAAGCATTGCAATACAACATATGCATGATATATGAGTAATATAACCCTGCCAAGTTTGAGCATACACCTCAAGGGGATAATAGGACTGGTCATCCGCCTCTGAATCCTCCTCTGAAGAGCTATCTGTAACCAACAACATATCTGCTTCACTAGGTAGCATTGTCTGCTCTGAAGACCTTGTTTTCACTCCAGATTTCCCCATCACCAATTCAAATGGCTGATGCACAGGAAGAGCAGTTGAATATACAAACATTGTTGACAAAAGCAATGAGAAATACAAAAAAAGGATGGCATGATATAATTCACATATATGACGCTTGGCTAAACAGCAAGGCATTGCATAATTCACATATATAATGCCTTGCAACAAGATAACATTGCATAATTCAGATATATAATGTCTTGCAAAAAGATGGCATTGCATAATTCACATATATGGTAATTAGACACTAAACAGGTGGCATTCACACAAATCATGTCTAAGCTAAGCAAATGACATAGGAATGCAAGATACCATACACACGATATGAGCAACATAACCCTGCCAAGTTAGAGCATGCACCTCGTGGGGGGGGGGGGAGGACTGGTCATCTGTCTCTGAATCCTCCTCTGAGGAGCTATCTGTAACCAGCAAGACATGCGTTTCGTCAGATAGCATTGTCTGCTCGGAAGACCTTGTTTCCACTCCAGATTTTTCCATGACCATGTCGAATGGCTGATGCACTGGAAGAGTAATTGAATGTGCTAAAATTGTTGACAAATTTAACACGTAATAAAAAATGATGTCATGATATAATTCACATATAAGCTGACTGGCTAACCAGGGTGGCATTGCAAAATTCACATATATGATGTCTGGCTAAACAAGATGGCATTGCATGATTCACATATACGATAAAGAAACTAAACAGATGTCATTGACACAAAGCATGTCTAAACTAAGCAGATGACATCTTTGATGTATACAGTAAGCAATGCAAGGCACCATATGCATGATATTACCAACATCAGCATGCCAAGTTAGAGCGAAGACCTCATGGGGTAAATAGGAGTGGTCTTCTACTTCTGAGTCCCCCTCAGAACAGTTATCTTCCTCTTGATTACGATCCGAAATGGGTGGAGGGGGGCTGCCTTTGCGCCCACCATGGAGCGACGTCTGCATGAAATTTTATTGCCACGCAAGGCTCGTCTCTTTTGCTCTACATGTTTAGTTCCATTGTGTACAATAACTAACATGCATAGGAATAAAACATAGTGAGATTATGTAAGGAGTGCATACACAATTCCAGAGTGATGGTAGCAAACTTTGGATAGACCCAAAACAAATGATAGCAGGCAGATAATAGCTTTAGTTAAAAAATACAGATAATGGCTCCTTTAATGTTTGTTTGCACCCAACATGAAACTCATAGTAGACACCCGAGATTAACCATATACTCCCTCAGTTCCTCAATATAGGGTGTATAGTTTTTGGCATGGAAATTAAAGAATGCATGTTGAGGGAAAATTTCACAAGTTTTGGGAGAGATTACACCTGACTAATTGACATGAGAAAATAGAGGAGCTTGCCCTATATAAGGAAATGTAATCAAATCCCTTAAAAAATTATCCAAACAAGTGGTGCAACGCAATAAACCTTATATTTCAGACTTTTTCTCAAAAATCTATACACCTTATATCAAGGAACGGAGGGAGTAGTAGACAGATAGTACTGATTGTTGCCCCAATATGTACCCCACAACCATTTAAAAACTCAAGTTTCGGCATAAGTTTGGACCTGAGTCGGAGTCTAATAGGTGAACACGATGATAAAGTAGCATGTCATCATATTAAGCCATGCATAACGTAAGCAGACACGGAAGAGTGTGACCTCTCTTGCGGACCCGTGTAGTCCTCAAGGTCATCTGCTCAGTTGATGATGGTAATGCAGTTGCCGTGGCTGCCGGCAGCGGGGAAGAAGATCTGAGGCGGCAAAATACAGTCTGGAGAGCGGATCCCTGCTGTGGTGAACCCTTTCTTCGTTGGAGCAGCTGAGCTGGGGTGGAACACAACACCACAGGAGTAGGACAAACCACACAAGGTTTTCTTTGACACATATCTATAACAGAAGTAATTGTGTAAGGGCTTGTTTGAATTTGAGGATTCTAACAATGCAGGGATAGGAAATATACAGGAATAGGATAGGAATGCACGTGCAAAACAGAGAATTTAAAAACACATGATTTCTGCCAATCTGGGTGTTTGGTTCACAAGAATTGGAAGATCACAGGATGCAAAGAAGCATGGTGAGATTAAGTCAAACCACAAGAAGTGTAGAACCTCTTTGGCGAAGCCATGTCGATCTCAGCATGATTGGGTTGGCCGGTGAGGATGCTCCGGCTGACTTGGCTGTCGGAGGAGGGGAAGAGGATCTTAGGTGTCTAGAGATGGAGCCCGAGGTACTTGCTCCACTGTGATGGAGGGTTTCGTCGTTGGAGCAGCTCCGGTGAGTTGTGCGACATCGAGGCTGAAGCAGGACAAGAGAGACAACGTTAACCTGAGTGGAATTCTAATAGCATCTCCAGTAGATGACGTAAAATACATAACCACAAAGTGCTAGATGTATACATCAGCCGCTCATCTTAGAACTTAACTGTCGAAACTAAATTTAACTATCAAAACTGAACTTAACTGTCAAAATTGAATTTTGCCGTCGTAACTCAACGCACTAGAGGTGAGGCTACAAGTCAGTCGACTGACTTTTTCATCTCTGGTCAGTCGATTTTGCAGCTGTTGGATCCAAAATCAAGGGTCTGCAGTTCATCTTCAACCTCCACCCCCCTGAGCCACCAGCCACCACTGGCCAAACAGCCGCCCCCGCCGCCCACGGCCGGCGGAGCGCCGCCCCACCCGCCTTGAAAACACTCCCCACTGCCGGTCCGCCGCCGCCCCGACCATCCCTATAGCCCCCCCCTGTTCCGAGCTTTTTCTCCGGCGTTCCCCACGCCACCGCCCCACCACCACCGGCGACCACCGCCCCCACCCTGAACCCTAAGATAGATAGTGGGGTACCTCTCCAGCAAGCCCCCCTCCATGCTACGGCTGGTTCTTCCTTAACTCTGGCGAGCCCCCCACCCCCTGAAAATCGACTGACCCAAAAGTCGATTCAGTCGACTGAAGTGTAGCTAAATCGGAGCAGCATCGCAAGCAAGAGCAAGAGCGAGAGTAGCAGCACGAGCATGAGCAAGAGCAAGAGCAGACTAGGCAGGGGACCGAGAGCAAGAGCAGAGCAGCTCCTACTGATGTGAACGTCGCCGCAGAGGGAGCAACGTCGTGGAGGAAGTGGCCGGCGACGCCGCCGTGGATGGAGCCGCATCGTGTCGGCTCGGGACCGAGCGCCGGCAGCACCGTGAGATCGAATCAAGAAGAAAATGCGGCGATTAGTGTACAACCTCTTTGGTGGCGCCGATTAGGCTGCAGCTTCATCCGAGGAAACGATGATGATGATGCTCTTCCGGTGGTGCAGGTGAAAACGGAGGTGGCGCGAAAGACGAGGGGAACATCGGGGCAGATCCTTGGAGGTGGAGGACAGGGTGGCTGAACCGGCGGGACGACCAGATCGATGACGGATCCTCATCCGGTACGGTGGATGAGGGACGTCGGGGTGTTGTTGTGGACGACGTCGTCGTGGAAGAGGCTCCAGCTGGGTTGCGGACGGAGGAGGGTGTGGGGCTTCGCGGGTTTTGCCGGCCTCGGTGTACGATGGGTGGGCGGATGGGATGGGAGTGGGAACCATGGCTTAGGGACGCGCTTGTCCGAAATGTGGGGTAAGTTACGAAAATACCCCACCGATTTGAGGCGGTTCTTTCGGTTCAGGGGTATCACAGGCATTTCGCGTGTCGGGATTTCACAGGAGGTGGGATTTTTTGCGCGCTTTGTAATTTTGGAATAGCAAGGCGTAGGTTGAGATGTAGGGAGTTGTCGGAGCACAATGAGACAAAGATATATCTTAAATATATCGGGCTAACAAGGCGCGGTTTGAAATTTCCGGACAAGCCTAACATGTACTGTACCAAATCAATTTGCACTACAAATGTCAGTCAAAACTTTGAATTCATGATATGTTCAATCAAAATATTTCGCTACGTGTATAATGCATGCAACCTAGTACTCAAATGAACGTTTCAGTGCATTCCAAACGTATATACTACCGCTTCAATATGAACTAAATTTGAATTCGTTTCTCTATTTGAATAAGATCTAGAATAATGATTGTTGTGAAGTCAAAGCATTTGAATTTGTTTCTCTGTTTTAATAAGATCTACAATCGTCATTATTGTCAAGTTAAACCATCATTTGTGTATTATCTTCATAGCACACCACATGATTAGTCTCGAGTTACGTATGAACTATGTGTACTATATGAACTCGAACTCAATTTTTTGAATCCACTTTATGTTGATATCAAATCATAGTACATTTCAAGATCTAGCTAGATCTTCACAAACTAAACCATGTCTCATATGTATAATGTGTTTATCACATTATGTATGGTGCCCCGCCCCCTACGCCTACAAGTATTTAGATGTGAGTTGGAAACACCACAAATTCAAATAAAATGTGAGAATGTTCGATATATAGTATTGTTTAGATTGTTCAATATCTAGTTGTAAGCTGCAAACGCCACACATTATCACGAATTCAAATAAAATGTGAGATTGTTCGATGTATAGTATGGTTTAGAATGTTCGACATTTAACTGTGAGTTGCAAACGGCATGCATTATCACATTATGGTATAACATGTGCAAAACCACAACACGCGTATCACCGCTATATTCATGCATGCTTATGTTTAAAACACTATGATCTCTATTCAAATATATGAATCCACTTTCATATCAAATTATCATCTTTGTTAGTCTCTTACACCCACACAATCCTCTAACCTTTGTAGCTACCACTAACTTTCTCTCGTGCATGCGCACGCCCTCCTCGCCCTCCCCCTCCCTCAGCATTCTATCCATCACGCACATTCATTTTTTCTTTAGGTCGTTCTCCCACAATCTCCACAACCCCTTTCTGACACACACTGATCGATAAACCTCTCCAGCGATGTCTGCCTACAACATACACACACACCTTCAATCTCCTCCTTTATGTGTCCTTGCCTCGTGTCTCTCATACGGACCCACACACGTGTAAATTCTCGCCCCTCTTTTCATCGATCTCACAACCGCACACTCCTCCCGTATCTAGCTAGTAGCTGGGCCTCTCGCACCACCTCGTAGCTCCATTCTCTCTGTCTATCTGTCTCGCCGGGCCTTATTTGCCTCTAACAAATGGACATACACCGACCGATCTCCCGCTATACATATAGCAAGCTAGGTCCTTATAACTCGTTTTTCCCCACACGTCGATCGATCTACCTCATTAGTTATGTCTCTCCCTTCCTCCGACAAACAACAATTGATCTACCGATCTAGTTAGGTTTTCTTACCAAACACATGGTTCCCCTTCATCATCCATGGATGTGTCCCGACAGATCTATCACGCACAGGCACAAACGGAAACACATCCCCACTCTTATTGATAATATTGCAGTTCTGCCCTCAGTTTTTCTAGTAGGCCTCTCCCACCATCTTTGAGAAGCAAATCCATCACCCATCCAATACTCTACCCCTCTCCCTCCCTCTCTCTCCTCTCTCTCTCTGTCCCATCCTATTTCCCGTCCTTCATCTATTTATGGATGTCGACCGATCTCCCTCAAGACATAGCTGGGTCTCTCCTTCTCAACACATATACGAGTCGTTCTACCTCTATTGTTAGGCCTCTTCCTACCCCTACCCCCGCCCCCTACCACACACACACCGATACATCGAGCGCTCTAGTCATGTCTCCCTGCCACACACAAACTTGACATGTGCCCTGTGACGTTCCGGTAGCTAGGTCAGTCGCCCTATATCTTTGACTTGCACACACACACACACACACACACACACACACACACACACACACACACACACACACAATTTCGATGGCTCTCTTCATCGATCTCGCACCGACCAACTTGATCCTCTCTTCGACTCTATCGATATCTATGACCCCTCCCTCTCTTCTCGTGGATCGCCCGACCCTCTATATATGATATGGATAGGCCTCCATTTCACACACATTGCATGCAAAATTTTGTTTGAGATGTCATCGACACATATTCCCACAAATACATTCACGAAATCAACCTCCCCCCAAAAAACACTCACGAACGCACAAGCCATTTGTCTAGGTTTGTATCTCTCACACACACCCACGTAGGTGGGGGGACGTGCACGAAGAGAAGAGGTGCACGCACGGCGCACGTACTCCCATCTCTTTCCCAACCACACCCGCGCAGGTACACGGTGGAGCTCATTTCTGTACGAAAAGGCAGCCCACGTGGTAATTTGACATGTGTACTGGTTGTCCACTAGACGGAGGGAGGATCATCTACCACGGGTGAACAAACAAATTGCGACTTGACGCGTTATGTTAAAAAAGAGGCAAACCATGTGGGGCCTACCTTAGAGGCAAGGCTCTATACACTGGAGTACTTTTGATGTGTCCCGTCAACTCGCAGAACGAGGAGAAGCTTGCTTAGTACGCCATCTCCCCCAGCCACGGGCGCGGTGGCTCATAGGATGAGTTGAAGCTTCCTTACTACGCCTTACGCCCACTCCTTCGCCCACGCGCGTTGTGGCTCACAGGACGAGGAGAAAATTTTACTAGTATTCCCTCCGTTTACTCCTCATCCCTACCTTGGTTAGAGAGATTATCATATTTTTTGGAATATATGTCCTTTAGTAGATTTCACTATGAACTACTAGTACATACTCCAAACACTGATGTATATCGACGTATTTTAGAGTGTAGATTCACTCATTTTGCTCTGTATGTAGTCCATATTGAAAAGGACATAATAGTACACACTCTCCCTCACCCCTCGACCCTCGCCACATGGTGGACGTGCAGCAATTCATTTGGTCTCATATAGCCAGAATGATATATACTGCAGTACCATTATTGCTCGACTTCCCGAAGAGGCGAAGAGCCAATCGCAAGGTTAATAGTTTGGAGATGCCAAGCGCAAGGTTTATAGGAGAACGAGTAGTAGGTGCCGCATCATTTATAAATAAAGTTTTTTTCTTCAGTGGCATGTATGCAATATAAATAGGTTCATATGGAGAGAAAAGGAAACTGCTCCACTATATACATAGGCAGGACAAGCCTACACGGTTGCTTGCTGGGGTTGCTGTCGGTGTCAAAATCGGCGGATCTCGGGTAGGGGGTCCCAAACTGTGCGTCTAGGGTTGACGGTAAAAGGAGATAGGGGACACGATGTTAACCTAGGTTCGGACCCTCTCTATGGAGGTAATACCCTACTTCCTGCTTGATTGATCTTGATGAATATGAGTATTACAAGAGTTGATCTACCACGAGATCGTAATGGCTAAACCCTAGAGGTCTAGCATGTATGACTATGGTAATGAGTATATCCTTTCCGGACTAAACCCTTCGATTTATATAGACACCGGGGGGATTTAGGGTTACATAGAGTCAGTTACATAGGAAGGAATCTTCATAGTTGATCGCCAAGCTTGCCTTCCACGCCAAGGAGAGTCCCATCCGGACATGGGTACATTCTTCGGCCTTCATGTCTTCACAGCTCATCAGGCCGACCCATGGATAACAGGCCGGACGCCCGAGGACCCCTTAGTCCAGGACTCCCTCAGTTGCTCTCTTCAGTTTTCACACTCTCTCGCACAAAACCACTGTGGCAACATCTCTAACATCTCGGCGGATCACGCCCACCGGGGGAAGGGGTGGACGCTTAGTGTAGATGCGGTCGTTGTCGCCGACGGCGAAAACCCGCTGTCGGCACGTCCCAATCAGGGTCCCCGCCATTCTCTCTCACAAAGCTGGTGAGGTTGCCTTCGTCCATTGCTCAGTGCCACGACGTGGGTAGTTTCCTCCTCCCGCTGCCCTCCTCTAGGTTGAGCTACGTCCCGACATCCCTCAGGCACAACTCCCTTTACAGCCGGCTTGCACCACTGCTCCAGCTGCCCACATTACTCCATGTGGATATTTCTCTACTTCTTTGCCCCGCACATACCTCTACTGGCTTCTACGTACTGTATTTGTGATGAGTTTATGTCTCATCAACTAGTCCCAGTAATCTTATTCGAATCACGCTTCTTCAATTTCTTTGCCACAGGGATGCTCATCTTGATTTTGGTGAAACTGCACAAAATGATCCGATGGTTAAAGGGTTGCAAACTTCATCTCTTAGGAAGCACCGACGTTGCCAGCAAATTAAAGCCTGGTTAGGGTTTATGGTTCAAGGGCTAGGGACTGCATGGATCATTTTTTTCTTTAGGTGTCTTTGTTTCAATGGCTAGGGACTGCATGAGTATTAGTAGTATTGTACGCCTTACGCCCGCTCCCTCGCCCACGCGCGCGGTGGCTCGCAGGACAAGGAGAAAATTTTACTACTCACTCCGTTTACTCCTCGTCCCTACTACCTTGGTTAGAGAGATTATCATATTGTTTGGAGTATATATGTCCTTTAGTAGATTTCAATATGAGCTACTAGTACATACTCCAAACACTGATGTATATAGACGTATTTTAGAGTGTAGATTCACTCATTTTGCTCCATATGTAGCATAAAGTTGAGACACTTATTTTGGAACGGAGGGAGTACATATTTTCTATGATCTGTCAATCATTGAGATGTGGGGCAACCTTGGATGTATGATACATGTATGTTAGTCTCCTTTGTACATATTTTGCATGCATGTTAGTCTCCTTTGTATTTGATGAAATGTTGCAACGGGCAACCTTGGACGCAAGATACATGTAACCCAACCGTGCTGTTTACATAGGCCTTAGGAATAGGCGAGCTTTTAGGGCGAGTGGGGAGACGCTTGATATTCGTGGCCTTTATAAGGGGATTAGGATTCCCTTTTTTTCACCCACGCCATTTCTCTCCCTCAGCCCTTCCGTCCTTGAGCTCCAGCGCCCAAGTTTTAGCCTTTCTTCATCCGAGAAAGCACTCCAGACATGTCCGGATCCGGAGTTGGGGGCAAGTGGATGGCCTCTTCTGTTCAGAAGAAGGACATCAAGGAGCTCTGGGAGGCCGGATACCTGGCCAAGGAGATTGCTCACCGACTCCTGGTCAAAGGGCAGATCGTCCCCACTCAAGAGCCCCATGAGAGGGTTGTGTTTCTCACACATTTTGTCTACGGGCTGGGATTCCCTCTCCACACGTTCGTCCACGGACTGATGTTTTACTACGGGCTAGACTTCCATGACCTAGCCCCCAACTTCATTCTCAACATCACGTCATTCATTGTCGTGTGCGAGGCTTTTCTCCACATCCCACCTCATCTCGGCCTATGGCTGAAGACATTCAATGTGAAGCCGAAGGTGGTGAGCAACCAACAAGCGGAGTGCAGAGGCGCCATGGTAGGCAAGATGCCCAATGTCACATGTCCTGAAGGATCCTTCGCGGAGACGGTGAAGGGGTGGCAGTCGGGGTGGTTCTACATCACCGAGCCGCGCGACGCTGATTGGGCGGCGGCCCCTGAATTCTGATCTGGAATCCCAATGCGGCTCACCTCCTGGCAAGAGAGGGGCCTAACCTGGGGTCCCTCGACCGAGCTGACTAGGCTCCAGACGTGCGTCCAGAACATGATAGACAGGAAAATCAAGCTTGTCAACGTGATCGAGGTCATGCTCATTCATCGGGTCCTTCCGTGCCAACGTCGGACTTGCTATCTGTGGGAGTACAATCCGACCAAGCACCAGACGCTACTAGAGCTCTTTGGCATGATGCACGAAGACATCTGGAAAGTGCTCTTCAAGGTCGGCGAGACGGCTCAGCTTAAAACGCCAGGCTAATTCGGTAAGTTCTTTCGTGTTTTCAAGGTATGTCGTTTACTAGCATATTTAGAGGAAAAAGCCTAGGCCTTCCTATCCATGTTTCCATGCCTGGATCAAGGTAGCTGGTGGGGGGGGGGATTAACTGTCCGACTCCACTGCTCGAAGACCAAGAATTCCCATTACTGACGAAAATGCTGTTTCCGGCACCTTATGAGGTGCCGTAGAAGACGGCCAAGAAAGCGGCAAAAGGGACAAATTATCATAGCAAGCAAAAACTAGCATATGCAAGGAAGCGGAAAGGAACAATAGCAATCTCAACATAACGAGAGGTAATTTAGTAACATGAAAATTTCTATAACGATATTTTCCTCTGTCATAATAATTACATGTAGGATCATAAGAAAATTCAATAATATGGCTATCACATAACATATTCTCAACACGATCCACATGCATGCGAAGTTGACACTCTTCCAAAATAGTGGGGTTATCATTAACTAAAGTCATGATTTCTCCAAGCCCGCTTTTATAAAAAAATTCATAAGATTGAATATTATCCAAATATGTGGGATCTAAAGTTAACACTCATCCAAACCCACTTTCAATATTATTGCAAACACTATTATCAATCTTATATTCATCATGGGGTTTAAATAAATTTTCAAGATCATAAGAAGAATCTCCCCAATCATGATTATTGCAACGGGTAGTGGACATAGCAAAACTAGCATCCCCAAGCTTAGGGTTTTGCATATTATTAGCATAATTTAAATCAATAGAATTTATAATAAAATCATTGCAATCATGCTTTTTCTTCAAAGATCTATCATGAATCACTTCATAAAGCACTTCATCACAATTTTCAGATTCACGGATTTCAAGCAAAACCTTATAAAGATAATCTAGTGCATCCAAATCACTAGGAATTGGTTCATCATAAATGGATCTCTTAAAAAGATTGGCAAGCGGATGAGGATCCATAGATATTAGCTTCTCTGTTTAGGAATAAATACTCAACTATTTCAACCAAATGAGCAAACGAGCCAAGTAAGACATCAAGGCAAACGAAAAGACGAACGGAAAAGAGAGGGCAGATAAAACGGTGCTACCTCTTGAGCACTGCGTTGGATTTCCTTGAAGAGGAAAGGGTGATGCAGCAGAGTAGGGTAAGTATTTACCTTAGTTTTTGAGAACCAAGGTATCAATCCAGTAGGAGGCTACACGCGAGTCCCTCGTACCTACACAAAACAAATAGCTCCACGCAACCAACACGATTAGGGGTTGTCAATCCCTTCACGGTCACTTACGAGAGTGAGATCTGATAGAGATGATAGATAATATTTTTGGTATTTGGTATAAAGATGCAAAGTAAAAATAAAAGGTAAAGTAAAAAAGCAAAGCAATAATAAAGTGATGAAGATTGATATGATGAGAATAGACCCGGGGGCCATAGATTTCACTAGTGGCTTCTCTCAAGAGCATAAGTATTCTACGGTGGCTGAACAAATTACTGTTGAGCAATTGACAGAATTGAGCATAGTTATGAGAGTATCTAGGCATGATCATGTATATAGGCCTCACGTCCGAGACAAGTAGACCGACTCCTGCCTGGATCTACTACTATTACTCCACTCATTGACCGCTATCCAGTATGCATCTAGAGTATTAAGTTCAAGAAAACAGAGTGCCTTAAGCAAGATGACATGATGTAGAAGAATAAATTCATGCAATATGATAAATACCCCATCTTGTTATCCTCGATGGCAACAATACAATACGTGCGTTGCTGTCCCTACTGTCAGTGGGAAAGGACACCACATGATTGAACCCAAAGCTAAGCACTTCTCCCATTGCAAGAAAAACCAATCTAGTAGGCCAAACCAAACTGGTAATTCGAAGAGACTTGCAAAGATAACCCATCATACATAAAAGACTTCAGAGAAGATTCAGATATTGTTCATAGATAATCTTGATCATAAACCCACAATTCATCGGTCTCAACAAACACACCGCAAAAAGGAGATTAAATCGAATAGATCTCCACAAGAGAGGGGGATAACATTGTATTGAGATCCAAAAAGAGAGAAGAGGCCATCTAGCTACTAACTATGGACCCGAAGGTCTGAGGTAAACTACTCACACTTCAACGGAGAGGCTATGGTGATGATGTAGAAGCCCTCCATGGTGGATTCCCCTTCCGGCAGAGCTCCGGAACAGCCCCCGAGATGGGATCTCGTGGGTACAGAAGGTTGCGGCGGTGGAATTAGGTTTTTGGCTCCGTATCTGATCGTTTGGGGGTACGTAGGTATATATAGGAGGAAGGAGTATGTCAGTGGAGTAAAGGGGGGCCCACGAGGAAGGGGGCGCATCCTCCACCCTCGCGACCACTTCCCTCCTTTCTTGACGGAGGGTCCAAGTCTCCTGGATCTTATCTGTTGAGAAAATCACGTTCCCGAAGGTTTCATTCCGTTTGGACTCCGTTTGATATTCCGTTTCTTCGAAACACTGAAATAGGCAAAAAAACAGCAATTCTGGGCTGGGCCTCCGGTTAATAGGTTAGTCCCAAAAGTAATATAAAAGTGGACAATAAAGCCCAGTATAGTCCAAAAAAGTAGATAATATAGCATGGAGCAATCAAAACTTATAGATACGTTGGAGACGTATCAGGCATCCCCAAGCTTAATTCCTGCTCGTCCTCGAGTAGGTAAATGATAAAAAGAGAATTTTTGATGCGGAGTGCTACTTGGCATAATTTCAATGTAATTCTTATTAATTGTGGTATGAATATTCAGATCTGAAAGATTCAAGACAAAAGTTCATATTGACATAAAAATAATAATACGTCAAGCATACTAACTAAGCAATTATGTCTTATCAAAATAACATGGCTAAAGAAAGTTCATCCATACAAAATCATATAGTTTAGTCATGCTCCATTTTCGTCACACAAGAATGGTCTCATCATGCACAACCCCTATGACAAGGGAAGCCATTGTTTCATACTTTAGTAATCTCAAACTTATAAACCTTCACGCAATACATGAGCGTGAGCCATGGATGTAACACTATGGGTGGAATAGAATATGATGATGGGGGTTATGTGGAGAAGACAAAAAAGGAGAAGATCTCACATCAACAAGGCTAATCAATAGGCTATGGAGATGCCCATCGATTGATGTTAATGCAAGGAGTAGGGATTGCCATGCAACAGATGCACTAGAGCTATAAATGTATGAAATCTCAACAAAAGAAACTAATTGGGTGTGCATCCAACTTTCTTGCTCACGAAGACCTAGGGCATTTGAGGAAGCCCATTGTTGGAATATACAAGCCAAGTTCTATAATGAAAAATTCCCACTAGTATATGAAAATGACAAAACAAGAGACTCTCTATCATGAAGATTACAGTGCTACTTTGAAGCACAAGTGTGGAAAAAGGATAGTAGCATTGCCCCTTTTATTTTTTTATTTTTTTGGGCCTTCTTTTTTTCTTTTGGCCTTTCTATTTTTTTATTTGGGACAATGCTCTATTAAATGATGATCATCACACTTCTATTTATTTACAACTCAATGATTACAACTCGATACTTAGAACAAAGTATGACTCTATATGAATGCCTCCGGTGGTGTATCGGAATATGCAATGAATCAAGAGTGACATGTATGAAAGAATTATGAATGGTGGCTTTAACACGAATACTATGTCAACTACATGATCATGCTAGCAATATGACAATGATGAATGTGTCATGATGAACGGAATGGTGGAAAGTTGCGTGGCAATATATCTCGGAATGGCTATGGAAATGCCATAATAGGTAGGTATGGTGGCTGTTTTGAGGAAGATATAAGGAGGTTTATGTGTGAAAGAGCGTATCATATCATGGGGTTTGGATGCACCGACGAAGTTTGCACCAACTCTCAATGTGAGAAAGGGCAATGCACGGTACCGCAGAGGCTAGCAATGATGGAAGGGTGAGAGTGCGTATAATCCATGGACTCAACATTAGTCATAAAGAACTCATATAATTATTGCAAAAATATACAAGCCATCAAAAACCAAAGCACTACGCGCATGCTCCTAGGGGGATATATTGGTAGGAAAAGACCATCACTCGTCCCCGACGGCCACTCATAAGGAGGACAATCAAGTAACACCTCATGTTTCAAATTTGTTACATAACGTTTACCATATGTGCACGCTACGGGACTTGCAAACTTCAACACAAGCATTTCTAAAATTCACAACTACTCGACTAGCACGACTTTGATATTATCACCTCCATATCTCAAAACAATTATCAAGCATCAAACTTTTCTTAGTATTCAACGCACTCAAAAGGAAGTTTTACAAATCTTGAATACCAAGCTTATTATTATTATTAAGCAAATTACCATGCTATTTAATACTCTCCAAGTAATCTAAGTGAAGCATGAGAGATCAATAGTTTCTATAAAACAAATCCACCACCGTGCTCTAAAAGATATAAGTGAGGCTCTAGAGCAAAACTATATAGCTCAAAAGATATAAGTGAAGCAAATAGAGTATTCTAACAAATTCTAATTCATGTATGGCTCTCTCAAAAGGTGTGTACAGAAAGGATGATTGTGGGAAACTAAAAAGCAAAGACTCATATCATACAAGAAGCTCCAAGCAAAACACATATCATGTGGTGAATAAAAATATAGCTCCAAGTAAAATTACCGATGGAAGTAGACGAAAGAGGGGATGCCTTCCGGGGCATCCCCAAGCTTTGACTTTTTGGTGTCCTTGGATTATCTTGGGGGTGCCATGGGCATCCCCAAGCTTAGGCACTTGCCACTCCTTGTTCCATAATCCATCAAAAGATTTCACCCAAAACTTGAAAACTTCACAACACAAAACTCAACAGAAATCTCGTGAGCTCCGTTAGCGAAAGAAAACAAAAGACCACTTCAAGGTACTGTAATGAACTCATTCTTTATTTATATTGGTGTTAAACCTACTGTATTCCAACTTCTATATGTATTATAAACTATTTTGCTAGCCATAGATTCATCAAAATAAGCAAACAACACACGAAAAACAGAATCTGTCAAAAACAGAAAAGTCCGTAGTAATCTGTAACTAACGCAAACTTCCGGAACTCCACAAAATCTACGAAAATAGAAAGACCTAGAAAATTTGTTTATTGATCAGCATCAATTGGAATCAGTATTTTATCACGTTCTGGTGATTTTTAACAATTGTTTTCGTGAACAGATAGATTCTGAAAATTACAGCAAGATCAAATAACTATCATCCAAGAAGATCCTATAGGTTTAACTTGGCACAAACACTAATTAAAACATAAAACCACATCTAAACATAAGGTAGATGGATTATTTATTCCTAAACAGAAGAAAAAAAGCAAAAAAAATAAAAATAAAGTTGGGTTGCCTCCCAACAAGCGTTATCGTTTAATGCCCATAGCTAGCCATAAAGCAATGATAGATCTAGGTATTGCCATCTTTGGTAGGCAATCCATAAGTGGCTCTCATGATAGATTCATATGGTAATTTTATTTTCTTCCTAGGGAAGTGTTCCATGCCTTTCTTTAATGGAAATTGGAATCTAATATTCCCTTCCTTCATATCAATAATTGCACCAATCGTTCTAAGGAAAGGTCTACCAAGAATAATAGGACAAGAAAGATTGCAATCTATATCAAGAACGACAAAATCTACGGGCACATAATTCCTATTTGAAACAATAAGAACATCATTAATTCTTCCCATAGGTTTCTTAATAGTGGAATCCGCAAGGTGCAAGTTTAGAGAGCAATCATCAAAATCGCGGAAATCTAGCAAATCACACAAAGTTTTGGGGCAAGTGGAAACACTAGCACCCAAATCACATAAAGCATAAAATTCATGATCCTTAATCTTAATTTTAATAGTTGGTTCCTACTCATCATAAAGTTTTCTAGGGATAGAAACTTCCAACTCAAGTTTTTCTTCATAAGATTGTATCAAGGCATCAACGATATGTTTAGTAAACGCTTTATTTTGACTATAAGCATGAGGAGAATTTAGAACGGATTGCAACAAGGAAATACAATCAATTAAAGAGCAACTTTCATAATTAAATTCCTTGAAATCCAATATAGTGGGTTTAGCAACATGTAGGGTTTTATTCTTTTCAATCCCACTTTTATCAATTTCATCATCAAGATCTAAAAACTCCGAATTTTTGGAACGCCTTCTAGGTAAAGGTGGATCATATTAAGTTTCATCAAGATTCATATTGCAAAACAAATATTTAATAGGGGACACATCAATAAATTTTAGATCTTCATCTTGATTTTCATAGGAATTGGAAGAACACGCTTTAATAAAGGCATCTTTCGTAGCACGCATCCTAGCGGTTCTTTCCATACACTCATCAATGGAAATTCTCATGGCTTTGAGAGACTCATTGATATCATGCTTAGGAGGAATATATCTAAGCTTTAAAGAATCAACATCAAGAGAAATTCTATCAACGTTCCTAGCCAATTCATCAACTTTAAGTAATTTCTCTTCAAGCAAAGCATTAAAATTCTTTTGTGAATTCATAAACTCTTTAACACTAGCCTCAAATTCAGAGGGCATATTAAAATTTCCATAAGAGTTGTTGTAGGGATTTCATAATTATTAGAAGGATTACTAGGATAAGGCCTAGGATTAAAATTCCCTCTATAAGCGTTGTTACCAAAATTATTCCTACCAACAAAATTCACATCCATAGATTCGTTATTATTCTCAATCAAAGTAGATAAAGGCATATCATTAGGATCAGAAGAAACACTCTTTGTAGCAAATAATTTCATAAGTTCATCCATCTTTCCACTCAAAACATTAATTTCTTCTATCGCATGCACTTTTTTATTAGTAGATCTTTCGGTGTGCCATTGAGAATAATTAACCATAATATTATCTAATAGTTTAGTAGCATCTCCTAAAGTGATTTCCATAAAAGTGCCTCCCGCGGCCGAATCTAAAAGATTTCTAGAAGCAAAATTCAATCCGGCATAAACGTTTTGTATAATATTACACAAATTCAAACCATGAGTAGGGCAATTACGTATCATTAATTTCATTCTCTCCCAAGCTTGTGCAACATGTTCATGATCAAGTTGCTTAAAATTCATAATATCGTTTCTAAGAGAGATGATCTTAGCGGGAGGAAAATACCTAGAGATAAAAGCATCTTTGCACTTGTTCCAAGAATCAATACTATTTTTAGGCAAAGACGAAAACCAAGCTTTAGCATGATCTCTAAGCGAAAAAGGAAATAGCTTCAATTTAACAATATCATTATCAATATCTTTCATCTTTTAGATGAGTAGCGGAATCTTCACTAGGAAGGTTGGCGAATTGATCTTGCATAACAAGATTCAACAAAGCAGTATTGATCTCACAAGATTCAGTATTGGTAAGAGGATCAATCGGAGTGCTAAGGAAATCAGTATTGTTGGTATTGGTAAAGTCACATAATTTGGTATTATCTTGAGCCATCGCGACAAGCAAGCAATCCAACACATGAGCAAACAAAAGGCAAGCGAGAAAAAGGCAAACGGAAAAGAGAGGGCGAATAAAACGGCAAGGGTGAAATGGGGGAGAGGAAAACGAGAGGCAAATGACAAATAATGTAATGCGAGAGATAAGGTATTGTGATGGGTACTTGGTATGTTGACTTTTGCGTAGACCTCCCCGGCAACGGCGCCAGAAATCTTCCTGCTACCTCTTGAGCACTGCGTTGGATTTCCTTGAAGAGGAAAGGGTGATGCGGCAGAGTAGAGTAAGTATTTCCCTCAGTTTTTGAGAACCAAGATATCAATCCAGTAGGAGGCTACGCGCGAGTCCCTCGTACCTACACAAAACAAATAGCTCCGCGCAACCAACGCGATTAGGGGTTGTCAATCCCTTCACGGTCACTTACAAGAGTGAGATCTAATAGAGATGATAGATAATATTTTTGGTATAAAGATGCAAAGTAAAAATAAAAGGTAAAGTAAAAATGCAAAGCAATAATAAAGTGATGAAGATTGATATGATGAAAACAGCCCCGGGGGCCATAGATTTCACTAGTGGCTTCTCTCAAGAGCATAAGTATTCTACGGTGGCTGAACAAATTACTGTTGAGCAATTGACAGAATTGAGCATAGTTATGAGAGTATCTAGGCATGATCATGTATATAGGCATCACGTCCGAGACAAGTAGACCGACTCCTGGCTGCATCTACTACTATTACTCCACTCATCGACCGCTATCCAACATGCATCTAGAGTATTAAGTTCAAGAAAACAGAGTAACGCCTTAAGCAAGATGACATGATGTAGAAGAATAAATTCATGCAATATGATAAATAACCCATCTTGTTATCCTCGATGGCAACAATACAATACGTGCCTTGCTGCCCCTACTGTCACTGGGAAAGGACGCCGCAAGATTGAACCCAAAGCTAAGCACTTCTCCCATTGCAAGAAAAACCAATCTAGTAGGCCAAACCAAACTGATAATTCGAAGAGACTTGCAAAGATAACCAATCATACATAAAAGAATTCAGAAAAGATTCAAATATTGTTCATAGATAATCTTGATCATAAACCCACAATTCATCGGTCTCAACAAACACACCGCAAAAAGAAGATTACATCGAATAGATCTCCACGAGAGAGGGGGAGAACATTGTATTGAGATCCAAAAAGAGATAATAAGCCATCTAGCTACTAGCTATGGACCCGAAGGTCTGAGGTAAACTACTCACACTTTATCGGAGAGGCTATGGTGATGATGTAGAGACCCTCCATGGTGGATTCCCCTTCCGACGGAGCTCCGGAACAGGCCCCAAGATGGGATCTCGTGGGTACAGAAGGTTGCGGCGGTGGAATTAGGTTTTTGGCTCCGTATCTGATTGTTTATGAGTACGTAGGTATATATAGGAGGAAGGAGTACGTCGGTGGAGCAAAGGGGGGCCCACGAGGCAGGGGGCGCGCCCTCCACCCTCGTGACCACCTCCCTCCTTTCTTGACGGAGGGTCCAAGTCTCCTGGATCTTATTTGTTGAGAAAATCACGTTCCCGAAGGCTTCATTCCGTTTGGACTTCGTTTGATATTCCGTTTCTTCAAAACACTGAAATAGGCAAAAAACCACAATTCTGGGATGGGCCTCCGGTTAATAGGGTAGTCCCAAAAGTAATATAAAAGTGGAAAATAAAGGCCAGTATAGTCCAAACAGTAGATAATATAGCATGGAGCAATCAAAAATTATTGATACGTTGGAGACGTATCAAACGACAAGGGTGAAGTGGGGTAGAGGAAAACAAGAGGCAAATGGCAAATAATGTAATGCGGGAGATAAGGGTTTGTGATGGATACTTGGTATGTTGACTTTTGCGTAGACCTCCCCGGCAACGGCGCCAGGAATCTGTCTTGCTACCTCTTGAGCACTGCGTTGGTTTTCCCTTGAAGAGGAAAGGGTGATGCAGCAAAGTAGCATAAGTATTTCCCTCAGTTTTTCAGAACCAAGGTATCAATCCAGTAGGAGGCTACGCGTGAGTCCCTCGAACCTACACAAAACAAATAAATCCTCGCAACCAACGCGATAAGGGGTTTTCAATCCCTACACGGTCACTTACGAGAGTGAGATCTGATAGATATGATAGGATAATATTTTTGGCATTTTTTATGATAAAGATGCAAAGTAAAATAAAAGCAAAGTAAAAAGCAACGGAAATAACTAAGTGTTGGAAATTAATATGATGAAGATAGACCCGTGGGCCATAGGTTTCACTAGTGGCTTCTCTCTAGAGCATAAGTATTTTACGATGGGTGAACAAATTACTGTTGAGCAATTGACATAATTGAGCATAGTTATGAGAATATCTACGTATGATCATGTATATAGGCATCACGTCCGAGACAAGTAGACCGACTCCTGCCTGCATCTACTACTATTACTCCACTCATCGACCGCTATCCTGCATGCATCTAGAGTATTAAGTTCATAAGTATAGAGTAACACCTTAAGCTAGATGACATGATAACCCCATCTTGTTATCCTTGATGGCAATAATACAATACGTGCCTTGCTGCCCCTACTGTCACTGGGAAAGGACACCGCAAGATGGAACCCAAAGCTAAGCACTTATCCCATTGCAAGAAAGATTAATCTAGTAGGCCAAACCAAACTAATAATTCTAAGAGACTTGCAAAGATAACCAATCATACATAAAAGAATTCAGAAGATTCAAATATTGTTCATAGATAAACTTGATGATAAACCCACAATTCATCGGTCTCAACAAACACACCGCAAAAAGGAGATTAAATCGAATAGATCTCCACAAGAGAGTGGGAGAACATAATATTGAGATCCAAAAAGAGAGAAGAAGCCATTTAGCTAATAACTATGGAGCTGAAGGTCTGAGGTAAAATACTCACACTTCATGGGAGGGGCTATGGTGTTGACGTAGAAGCCCTCCGTGATCGATGCCCCCTCCGGCGGAGCTTCGGAACAAGCCCCAAGATGGGATCTCGTGGGTACAGAAGGTTGCGGCGGTGGAATTAGGTTTTTGGCTTCGTTTGATATTCTTTTTCCGCGAAACTCGGAAATAGGCAAAAAACAGCAATTATGGGCTGGGCCTACGGTTAATAGGTTAGTCCCAAAAATAATATAAAAGTGAATAATAAAGCCCAATAATGTCCAAAACAGAAGATAATATAGCATGGAGCAATAAAAAATTATAGATACGTTGGAGACGTATCAAGCAACCCCAAGCTTAATTCCGACTAGTCCTCGAGTAGGTAAATGATGCGAATGCTACTTGGCATAATTTCAGTGTAATTCTTCTTATTGTGGCGTGAATGTTCAGATTTGATTTGATTCAAGATAAAAGTTTAATGTTGACATAAAAATAATAATATTTCAAGCATACTAACTAAGCAATTATGTCTTATAAAAATAACATAGCCAAAGCAAGTTATCCCTACAAAATCATATAGTCTGGCTATGCTCCATCTTCCCCACAAAAAATATTCATATCAAGTACGACCCCGGTTTTAGCCAAGCAATTGGTTCATACTTTTAACGCGCTTCAGCCTTTTCAACTCTTACGCAATACATCAGCGCAAGCCATGGATATAGCACTATGGTGGAATAAGGTATAATGGTAGGGGTTAGGGGGAAGACAAAAAAGGAGAAAGTCTCACATCAACGAGGCTAATCAACGGGCTATGGAGATGCCCATCAATTGATGTTAATGCGAGGAGAAGGGATTGCCATGCAACGGATGCACTAGAGCTATAGGTCTATGAAAGTTCAAAAAGAAACTAAGTGGGTGTGCATCCAACTTGCTTGCTCACGAAGACCTCAGGCATTTGAGGAAGCCCATCATTGGAATATACAAGCCAAGTTCTATAATGAAATTTCCCACTAGTATATGAAAGTGACAAAATGAGAGACTCTCTATTATGAAGATCACGGTGCTACTTTGAAGCACAAGTGTGGTAAAAGGATAGTAACATATTCCCTTCTCTATTTTTCTCTCATTTTTTTTATTTATTTGGGACTTTTCTCTCTTTTTCATGGCCTCTCTTTTTTTTAGTCCGGAGTCTCATCCTGACTTGTGGGGGATTCATAGTCTCCATCATCCTTTCCTCACTTGGGACAATGCTCTAATAATGATGATCATCACACTTTTATTTACTTACAACTCATGAATCACAACTCAATACTTAGACCAAAATATGACTCTATATGAATGCCTCCGGCGGTGTACCCGGATATGCAATGAATCAAGAGCGACATGTATGAAAGAATTATGAACGATGCCTTTGCCACAAATACAATGTCAACTACATGATCATGCAAAGCTATATGACAATGATGGAGCGTGTCATGATGAATGAAATGGTGGAAAGTTGAATGGCAATATATCTCGGAATGGCTATGGAAATGCCATGATAGGTAGGTATGGTGGCTGTTCTGAGGAAGATATAACACTACTAGGAAAAGGCCTACTAATGGCGCACTGGTTTTGCCTACTAATGGCGCATTACCAGTGCGCCATTAGTAGCACGCCACTACTATATCTTACTAATGGCGCACCACTGGTGCGCCATTAGTATCTGGTATACTAATGGCGTACCAGGCAGTGCGCCATTAGTTTTGCCCATGGTGCGCCATTAGTGTTTGCTATACTAATGGCGCACCACACTGTAATGCGCCATTAGTAACAATTTTTTTAATTTTTTTTCTTAATCTCAGGTCACTATTTCACCTATGAGATATACAACAAGCATCCATATAACAATCATAGCCAACAGACAAGTTCCATCATATATACATACATATCCAACACACAAGTTCCATCATATATACATACATAGCCAACACATAGTTCCATCATTACATATTACAAAAGTTTCACATTGTTCATCCAACACCGTTCAGTTCTCATGCATTGTTCTTCTCCTTCTCCTTCCTTAGCCTGATGCGGCAAGAGCAGCGAGGCGGTGGAGGCGGTGGAGGCAGTGGGATGTAGTCTTCTACCTCAATTGGCGTGGTCATGTCGCCCAGCTGTGGGATCGCCGGCGCCACCACCGGTGCGTGGTCATTGTCAGGCACCACCACCATCGCGAGGCCACCTTCAGGCACGACCATCGCTAGGTCATCCTCAGCCACCTCCATCTCTTGCTCATGGTCAGCCACCACCATCTCTTGCCCTTGGTCAGCCACCACCATCTCTTGCCCTTGGTCAGCCACCACCAGCGCTAGGTCATCCTCAGCCTGACGCCCATCGTCATCCTGCAGCTCCTCATCCCCACTCTGCTCCTCTTCTCCCACACTCCAGTCCGGATCATCCTTCTTGTTGTCTATGCTGCTGCCAGAATTGCTGCTGCTTTCGCTACAGCCATGGTCGCTGCTGCTTTCGCTACAGCCATGGTCGCTGCTGCTTTGGCTGTAGCCATTGTCGCTGCTGCTGCTCCCATTACCTGTCCAAATGCAACAATGACCGTTAACAATCAATGTGAGACAAAGCCAAATGTAGAGGAATAAGAAGAGGCAGAACGTACCGACATCATAATCTTCAGCGTAGCGCATGCGACACATAGTCGCGTTGAACACCTTCATGATGAGCGTGGTGGCATCGTCGTCGTACCTGAAGAGAAGGAAGTATCCCAGCCACAAGTCGTAGGCACAGTAGAACTTCTCCCACCCACGAGACAAGTACATGTGGCCCTCCTTGATCACCAACTCCACATCCCACAGCCTGCGAAACCCGCTGCCGGCCTGTCGCACCTTCACATTATTTGGCGGATCTTCACCCATCAGCATGTTCTCAAAACTGTCAGGCAGCCTCTGCAGTTTGGGACAATGAGTGATGTAGGCAAACAACAGATATCATAATGAGATGGGTGAAGCTAGGGGAGATCTCTCATTTTATATACCTACATCATGGATGATACTGAAGTCCCAAGTATGATAGTGAAGAACTCGGAAGCATCCAACTCGTACTGCAGTGTCGCAGAGCGGCGATGGCTGCTTCCCGCCATCTCTGATAAACAACAGAAGAGACCAATTAGTACCCTTACAACAGATCATAAAACATGCATGATAACAGGCATTAGTCGCAAGTACCCCATATGTCCTATTTTTAGCATGACCTTTGCTAAAAATAGGACATATGGAGTACCCAAATTTGCCGGAACGGAAGTTAATCGACATTCCGGCAAACTCAAGGGCCTCTCGGGGTACCTACAAAATCACAAGATCACAAGTAGCATCATCACAAGATCACAAGTAGCATCATCACAAACTACGCCCTGACATAACTTTGTCACACTCTTGCTTTCTAACTTCAGATCAAGCACCATTTCATCACAGCATCAAGTAGAGAAGAACACATACTGGAAAGAATGCATCATTGGTGTGTATCAATTAAAAGGCCAACCCTATATCACAGGGACACCATAATTGGAATATCCAGTAATGGCAGGTTATAAATATAAAACCAGATACACAAGAGCAGGAACAATCTAGCTGCATATGTTGCAAATCATGGGCAACAACAAAGAACAAGAGAATTTAAGCCACGAACTCATACCACAATATCTCAGATTCATCAACTAAGCAAAACATGCATACTTTAACACTTCAGTAATGTCTCTTCCATCATCATAATCTTGCGTAAGAACAAACGAGAGGAAAGCTAGCGCAAAGGAAGAGCCTTTTTCATCACAAAATACATCCAGCAAATGTGTTCTAAAATCAGAAATACTACCCCCCCAAATCTTTAGCTCAATTCTGAAAATACCTGGCTAGGACAACGGTAGCATTCAACAACAAGCCCAAGCCTATACTTAACTAGGCCTAGGTTAACTTCCGTTTCGGCAAACTGCACCTAACTAATGAGATAAACATGAGATAAATTAAAGTAAAGTAAAGAGTCGGGCAAACCTGAAAGTCAAGTAAACTGTGGCTAAAGATATATAAAACTCCATTGCAAATGTGCCATGTCAATAAAACAACTCATGGAAGTAAACTACTAGCAGGCTCAAAAGTCAAGTAAACTGAAGATTAATCTAACAAGCCTGACAGTAGCTAACTGTACCTAAATGTACCTAACTGATGCTAACTGTACCTAACTGAATTTTTTTATGACAACAAACTGATGCTTACTGTCACAAATATGATATTTTTATGACAAAATACATCATTATCAGGGCACATTATGGCCATTTTCTTACATGATGCTAACTGTACCTAACTGAATTTTTTGACAGTAGCTAACTGTATTTAGTAATTTTTCTGTAATAGTCTTGCCCCTATTTGAAGGACAAGCAAATAGATACCTAAAATCCACTAGTATTGCCTCTCAAAAAGCCTAACTGAATTTTTCTGTAACTGTACATAACTGAATTTTTCTGTAACTGTACCTAATTGAATTTTTCTGGCCATTGAAACTACATTGCTGCACCAGAATTGAAATTGCTGAAACTCTGGACAACTTAAACTGACCAGCTAAGCCACTAGGTTAGGACTTAGGATATGAACTTAGGATATGAACCTGAGCACTCGATTTAATAGAAAGTGCCGAATCATACGATAATTGCATAGAATTATTGCAAAACTATCCCTAGTGCTACCCAATCACATTATGCAGCAGGACATGATCCTTGCATCCATCGGAACAAGCTAGTTGAGACCTATGATGCATTCTCACTTCAAAATAGTAGTAATCATGATCGAAGTTGTGCTCATAGCATTACTGAACAATAGCAGTTTCATACAAGCCTGCAAAAGCAATACTGGGCTAGATGTTGGATGATTTATCCTCTTTGACTCAAACGCGCTACTTTGATTTATTTTCGATGATACACACCTAAACAGATGGCCATATTGCCCCCTGTACCTCTTTCAACTGAAGAAGATGCAGCAAAAACATAACATCCCCAATGCTATATGATGGCCGGTCTGTAGTCCCAAAGGATTGGGAAGCTCTGATTCACAGGAGACTGACTGAATGGTAGAGCTCGCGAGTGAGCATCCTAAATCTGGCTTTGTTATATGTTTGAATTCATAATTTCACCTGTGCTAGTTTCAACGGAATCTACTATTTTCATCAGGCTTCAGACTGGCAACAAGAAGCAGCAACCACGAGGTGGCGGCAATTTGGAATGTTATACATTAGATCATCATGCATATCATATTTTCTTGCATTTTGGTCGATCCTAGAAATTTCACGCAACTCAAGGACCCTCGGAGAGAGTTGGAGATTTCGTTATTTTCATATTTGAGTTTTCTCAAATTTTGAAAGAAAGGGATCATTGGTTTTGTCAGAGTTATTTGCATTCTATTTGGATAGGGAAAAATGCGCGTTTTCAAAAATTGCATTTTTGGCCCGGAGAAAAGTTCATTTTGTTCGACTCATTTTTAGGAGTCGGGGAAAATTTACTTTATTAATTTTGGAGTCCGGTAGATTTATTTTTCTGTATTTTTCCGCGCGCGAAACCAATTTAATTTTTTTTGCAGCGCCTTGGGCCAAAGGCCCAAGCCAGCCGGCCGGCCAAGGCCACCGCGCGCGCGAGCCCCAGGCGCAGGGAGCCACCGCCGCCGTTGCTCTTAGGAAAGTCCTAGTAGGACTTTTATCATACTTTCGTTATTCCGTTTTTGTTTCTAGATCTTTCCTTCCCTTTTCTTTCCTATTCCTAGTCTAATTCTTGATCCCTCCTCCAAGAAACCCCTCCCCTCCCCCAATATAAATACTCCCACACCCCCCCTCTAAACCATCAAACCAAAGCCCCAAGCCTCACCCGCGCCTCACTCCCGCGCCCGCCGCCAGCGCCGCCGTCGCACGCCGCCGCCGCACCTTGCCACCGCCGCCGCCGCACCTCGCTGCCGCCGCCCAACGCCGCTGTTCGCCGGAGGTAGCCGCGCCGCATCTCTTTCTCTTTCATCGGATCGTTTTCTTCTAATCGTTCCGATTCTTTTCTTCTCTTCCGATTCGTTTTTCTTTCCGGTTCTTTTCTAAACCGTTCCGGTTTTCTAGATCGGTTCTTTGTTCGATTTTCTTTTCCGAAACCCTAGATCAGATTCGTTTTCTTTTCTGATTTAGTTGCCTCGAGTCGTTCGCCGGACGTTCGTCTTAACGAACGTTATCACCGGATTCTTCTAGGTTAACGAACGTCCGTTCGTTCAACCGTTCTTCTTTTTCTTCTCGTCGGATTTATTCCGCGATCGCGATCTCCGATCCGATCTTCGTTCTAGTTTATCTTCTCACTCGTTTATCAGAATTAGGTGATTCAAGCACCTGGAGTTTCGTTCGAAACCGCCGTTCCGAATAATCAACTTAAACAAGTTTTTGCCATGGTAAAATTTGACCTAGGTTCACATTGCTAGAACCGAGTTGATTTCTTTCGCCGTTTGTTTTCCGTCGCTTTGTTTGATTTGATTCTTTTTGCAACCGGAGTTCTTAAGTTGAACTTTCTGGTTAGATCTTTTATTCGAGTTTTACCTGTGCATTAGATGAGTACTTATTGTATGCTTGTTGTTTGTCTGCGATAGATCACCCGGAGTGCGCCGCTTGTTATTTCGAAGCTCTAGGTTTCGCGGATCCTCAGCAAGGCAAGTAACACTTTGATCATACCTTTTCTACTACCCAGTTTTATTGCATTAGATCAATCCTCAAACACTGCATGATTAGTATCTAATTAATTGTGGGATGGGAAGTAGATGAGGTAGTACCTATCACCTGTTTTACTTATGAAACCTTTGGGAGTTACTTCTACGTTTGCTTATTATGCCATGCTATGCTAGTAGACGTGGATTGGGTGAGTGATATCCATGACAGATGTGAGTTTGTTAATTTTAATGGTTTACTTAAGGGGGCAACTTAAATACACATCTGGGTGGATTGAGGCACCTGGTTTCTATCAGGACTTGCCTGTTTTTCTTTGGACCGCCACCCAGGCTCAAAGGGATCATAAGATCATTCATGCTAGTAACTTCCGTGTGCAGCCACAAGCCATTATGGGCTCTGGCGTAGTTGACCAAGTCGTGCGAACTCTTACAGGGTAGACTAGCAGATGTAGGGGAAAGTAGGTGTACCGGTCTATCCAAACGTAAGGTGCTAGCCTTCTGAAAGACTATGTCTCGATCATCCGTTTCTCAAACACCATGTAGTGCGAGAAATCAACGGAGGCGATCGAGTCTTGTGGGGAAAAGTGCGCAAACCTCTGCAGAGTGTACAAACTAATCATGATTAGCCGTGTCCCCGGTTATGGACATCTTGAGTACCTAGTTCTTGAATATCATGTGAATCTCATCATGTTACTTCTAATTAATATTGTTGGGTTTTTAATTGTTCACTTAATTGGGATCGGAATGATGTCAACCATTCTCGATGTTTCAACCACCACGATAGTTAAATAAATTTATTACTTTGAAGTAGGGAAAAACTGGCTTTACGCAAAACTGTAACCATAGAGCTTTTCCACCAGCCATATATGCATGTAGTATAGGCTTGTCATTCATTACTCTCTATGTGTTACATTGCCAGCATATTCCATGTGCTGACCCATTTTCGGGCTGCAACTTTCATGTTGCAGACTTTTCAGACGACGAGTAAGGTGCTTTTAGGTCGTGGTTCCATACTCAGTGATGCCGTTGGAGTTGATGAACTCACTTATCTTCCAAGTCTTCCGCTGTTATCGTTATTAGATGGCCTTAAGCCATATTTATTGTAATAAGTTCTCTTTGAGACATCGATGTAATAAGTGTGTGCTTGCTACTCTGCTATAAATCCTTCGAAGTACTGTGTGGTGTCAGCATTACTGATCCAGGGATGACACCGGAGCACAGAGACTTGACCATCTGAGGTCGGGTCGCTACAGAGATGGTATCAGAGCACACGCTGACTGTAGGACACGACCACTAAGTTAAAGCCATAGATCACTATTCTCCTCTCATTTTCTAACTCCTCATCTTTTCTACTCTTTTAGGATGACGGACGCGAAGATCAAGTACGCTCAACCGGATGAAGGCACACCTTTTGGATTTCACTTGAAGGAAGTCACCAAGTACCTGAACATCGGACTACCAAGCTTCACCGGGACCTTCAACGCCACTCTGCCGGAAGAGGAGCGCTGGAAGATTCAAGCTCACGTTCCGGGAAGGACGTTCGCGCCAATCACGAAGCCCATAGATAGTGTTTTCAGTGCACCAACCTGGAGTCTGGGAAAGAGCATGGCAGCTCATATCACCATGGGACGTATTGGAGAAGTTTATCAAGAAGACCTCAAGGACACTATCTACCAGATTTGCGGACGCCGAGATGAAGACTGGGAGATAGTCAGCACTAACAAGGATAGATCCATTGCAACTTTAATCCAGGAGTTAAACCCGCACATTCGACGCCAAGAGAACCAGATGTGCAACGATATGATAGAGTTGAAGAATGCAAAGGCAAGGATCATCGAGCTAGAAGGAGAACTGAAGGGTAGACGCAAGGACTACATGGACAAGATCGTAGCTCTAGCAAGGCACAATGTTGATCTCAAGCAGGAGATTGAAGAACTCAAGGAGAGATTGGCATCCAAGAATGAAGACAAGTACGTCGCATGCCCAAGCAACTATATCATCATCGACGACACCGATTCGGATCCAAGTGAACCCGACTTTGAAGACGAAGCTGGAGCAGACATCATGGAGTCTTCCACCGATTCAAATTAATAGATGACCACCATATATTAGTAGCATTATTCCCTCCATGTAAACATTGTAGTCCACGCACTTTTGCGATAGTTCTAGACCGTTTGTAAGCCCTTGTTTGATTGAATGAAGTGATTTTGTGTGCATTTGCTCATGTGCATTGGGGTAGTGTTTTCTCTTTAGACCTCACTCTATTCTTAATTCTTGTCTTTTCTAAACCCTCAGATGCCTCCGAGACGTGACAATGGATTTCCACCGGAGCTCACCGAGTTGATCCAGCAGCAGAACCAATTGATGCAGTTGTTAGTCCAGAATCAGCAAAACAACAACAACAACAACAACAACAACAACAACAACAACAACAACAACAACAACAACAACAACAACAACAACAACAACAACAACAACAACAACAACAACAAGAACAACCCTCCGCCGCCGCCACCTGTTGATCACCTAGCCCGTTTCCTTAGGCTAAATCCACCGGTGTTTTCCAGTAGCACCGAGCCGATAGTAGCAGACGATTGGCTCCGCAAGATAGGAAGGGAGAGACCATACAGGATGCCAGCACAAGATTTGGTGGAAATTAAGAAGCAGATCAAGGAGTTACCGGATAAAGGTTACATTCTCCCAAGTTCTTCGCCTTGGGGATCACCCGTACTTCTAGTGGAGAAGAAGGATGGATCGTTAAGGATGGTTGTTGATTATCGTGGATTGAATGCAGTAACCATCAAGAACAAGTACCCACTGCCAATGATTAATGATCTGTTTGATCGTTTGCAAGGAGCTAAGGTGTTTTCCAAAGATCGATTTGCGATCAGGGTACCATCAGTTGAAGATTCGAGAGCAGGACATACCCAAGACAGCTTTTACCACGAGATATGGATTGTATGAGTATACCGTTATGTCATTTGGTCTGACTAACGCACCTGCCTATTTCATGAACCTGATGAACAAAGTATTTATGGAATTTTTGGATAAGTTCGTCGTAGTGTTCATTGATGACATTCTGATTTTCTCAAAGAATGAAGAAGAGCATAAGGAACATTTGCGCTTGGTTTTGGAGAAGCTAAGAGAACATCAGTTATATGCCAAATTCAGCAAATGTGAGTTTTGGTTAAAGGAAGTTGGATTTCTTGGACATGTTATATACGGAGAAGGTATAGCAGTTGACCCCACCAAGGTTGAGACCGTAACCGAATGGGAAGCCCCAACGACAGTTGGAGAGATCCGAAGTTTTCTTGGACTCGCGGGATACTACCGGAGATTCATTGAGAATTTCTCAAAGATTGCTAAGCCGATGACTGAATTGTTGAAGAAGGATACCAAGTTCATTTGGACTGAGGAATGTGAGGCCAGTTTTCAGGAGTTGAGGAAACGATTGGTTTCCTCACCAGTGTTGATTTTGCCAGATCAGACCAAGGATTATGAGGTGTATTGCGACGCATCACGTCGAGGACTTGGAGCAGTGCTAATGCAGGAAGGAAGAGTTGTTTCGTATGCCTCATGACAACTGAAACCTCATGAATTAAATTATGCTACGCATGATTTGGAGTTAGCAGCCGTAGTGCATGCATTAAAGACATGGAGACATTTCCTCATTGGAAATCACTGTGAGGTGTACACGGATCACAAGAGTTTGAAGTATATTTTCACGCAGAAGGAGTTGAACCTCAGACAAAGGAGATGGTTGGAGCTCATCAAGGATTATGATATGAGATTGCCTTACCATCCAGGAAAAGCTAATGTAGTAGCTGACGCATTGAGCCATAAGAGCCATGTCAATACATTGATGACGGGAGAAATACCAAAGGAGTTAGCCAAGGATCTTCGTGAGCTATGTTTGGAAATAGTTCCGAAAGGCTATGCAGCAGCATTGGAAATTCAATCCACATTGATGGATAAAATCAGAGAGGCTCAGAAATCGGACAAGGAGATTGCAGATATAAAGAGGAAAATGAGCGAAGGAAAAGCAAAGGGATTTCGTGAGGATGAGCACGATACCCTATGGTTTGAGGACCGTGTTTACGTGCCCAATAACCCGGAGATCAGGAAGTTGATTCTGCAAGAGGCACATGATTCACCCTATTTGATTCACCCAGGAAATACCAAGATGTATTTGGATTTTAAGGAAACATTCTGGTGGACCGGAATGAAGAAGGATATTGCAGCATATGTAGCAGTTTGTGATGTATGCCAAAGAGTGAAGGCAGAACATCAGAAGCCAGCCGGATTGTTACAACCATTGCCGATACCCGAATGGAAGTGGGATAAGATAGGCATGGATTTTATCACAGGACTACCCAGGACGAAAGCAGGCTATGACTCGATATGGGTAGTAGTTGATCGTTTGACGAAGGTAGCACATTTCATCCCAGTTAAGACCACTTACACCAGTGCTAAGTTGGCAAAGATATACATGACCATGATCATTTGTTTGCATGGAGTTCCGAGGAGTATCGTATCAGATAGAGGAACCCAATTTACCTCAAAGTTTTGGAATCAGTTGCATGAAACTTTGGGAACCAGACTAGAGTTCAGTACAGCTTTTCACCCACAGACGGATGGACAGACTGAGAGAGTCAATCAGATTTTGGAAGATATGCTGAGAGCTTGTGCACTAGATTATGGATCTAGTTGGGACGATAACTTGCCGTATGCGGAGTTTTCTTATAACAACAGTTACCAAACCAGTTTGAAAATGGCACCTTTCGAAGCTTTATATGGAAGGAGGTGCAGGACACCGTTGTCATGGGACGAAGTTGGAGACCGTCAGTTCTTTGGACCAGATCTGATCAAGGAGTCTGAACGGAAAGTTAAGTTGATTCGCGATAGTCTCAAGGTAGCCCAATCCAGGCAGAAGAGCTACGCAGATTCTAGGCGCAAGGAGACAGTTTACGAAATTGGAGACAGAGTTTATCTTCGAGTATCCCCACTTCGAGGAGTACAGCGCTTTGGAGTTAAGGGAAAGTTAGCACCGTGTTTCGTTGGACCGTATAAGATTTTGCAACGCATGGGAGAAGTCGCTTATAAGTTGGAATTACCAGAAGGACTGTCAGGAGTTCACGGTGTATTCCATGTTTCTCAGCTGAAGAAATGTCACGCCGAGATGGCAGAGGTACCACTAAGAGATACAGTGCCGCTTGAAGCGATTCAGTTAAAGGATGACTTAACGTATGAAGAGAAGCCAGTCAAGATTCTCGAGTATGCCAGCAGAGTTACCCGCAGCAAGGTTATCAAGTTTTGCAAAGTTCAATGGAACCATCACTCAGAGGATGAAGCCACCTGGGAGAGAGAAGAAGATTTGCTCAAGGACCACCCTCACCTATTTTCTAGCCAACCCGAATCTCGAGGACGAGATTCATCTTAAGGGGGGTAGGTTTTTAACATCCCAAATTTTCAATTTGGAATGTTATACATTAGATCATCATGCATATCATATTTTGTTGCATTTTGGTCGATCCTAGAAATTTCACGCAACTCAAGGACCCTCGGAGAGAGTTGGAGATTTCGTTATTTTCATATTTGAGTTTTCTCAAATTTTGAAAGAAAGGGATCATTGGTTTTGTCGGAGTTATTTGCATTTTATTTGGATAGGGAAAAATGCGCGTTTTCAAAAATTGCATTTTTGGCCCGGAGAAAAGTTCATTTTGTTCGACTCATTTTTAGGAGTCGGGGAAAATTTACTTTGTTAATTTTGGAGTCCGGTAGATTTATTTTTCTGTATTTTTCCGCGCGCGAAACCAATCTAAAAAAAAAAATTTGCAGCGCCTTGGGCCAAAGGCCCAAGCCAGCCGGCCGGCCAAGGCCACCACGCGCGCGTGCTCCAGGCGCAGGGAGCCGCCGCCGTCGTTGCTCTTAGGAAAGTCCTAGTAGGACTTTTATCATACTTTCGTTATTCCGTTTTTGTTTCTAGATCTTTCCTTCCCTTTTCTTTCCTATTCCTAGTCTAATTCTTGATCCCTCCTCCAAGAAACCCCTCCCCTCCCCCAATATAAAATACTCCCACACCCCCCCTCTAAACCATCAAACCCAAGCCCCAAGCCTCACCCGCACCTCACACCCGCGCCCGCCGCCAGCGCCGCCACCGCACGCCGCCATTCGCCGCCGCCGCCAGCGCCGCTGCCGCCGCACCTAGCCGCCGCCGCCCAACGCCGCCGTTCGCCGGTGGTAGCCGCGCCGCGTCTCTTTCTCTTTCATCGGATCGTTTTCTTCTAATCGTTCCGATTCTTTTCTTCTCTTCCGATTCGTTTTTCTTTCCGGTTCTTTTCTAAATCGTTCCGGTTTTCTAGATCGGTTCTTTGTTCGATTTTCTTTTCCGAAACCCTAGATCGGATTCGTTTTCTTTTCCGATTTAGTTGCCACGAGACCGTTCGCCGGACCGTTCGTCTTAACGAACGTGATCACCGGATTCTTCTAGGTTAACGAACGTCCGTTCGTTCAACCGTTCTTCTTTTTCTTCTCGTCGGATTTATTCCGCGATCGCGATCTCCGATCCGATCTTCGTTCTAGTTTATCTTCTCACTCGTTTATCGGAATCAGGTGATTCAAGCGCCTGGAGTCTCGTTCGAAACCGCCGTTCCGAATAATCAACTTAAACAAGTTTTTGCCATGGTAAAATTTGACCTAGGTTCACATTGCTAGAACCGAGTTGATTTCTTTCGCCGTTTGTTTTCCGTCGCTTTGTTCGATTTGATTCTTTTTGCAACCGGAGTTCTTAAGTTGAACTTTCTGGTTAGATCTTTTATTCGAGTTTTACCTGTGCATTAGATGAGTACTTATTGTATGCTTGTTGTTTGTCTGCGATAGATCACCCGGAGTGCGCCGCTTGTTATTTCGAAGCTCTAGGTTTCGCGGATCCTCAGCAAGGCAAGTAACACTTTGATCATACCTTTTCTACTACCCAGTTTTATTGCATTAGATCAATCCTCAAACACTGCATGATTAGGATCTAATTAATTGTGGGATGGGAAGTAGATGAGGTAGTACCTATCACCTGTTTTACTTATGAAACCTTTGGGAGTTACTTCTACGTTTGTTTATTATGCCATGCTATGCTAGTAGACGTGGATTGGGTGAGTGATATCCATGACAGATGTGAGTTTGTTAATTTTAATGGCTTACTTAAGGTGGCAACTTAAATACACATCTGGGTGGATTGAGGCACCTGGTTTCTATCAGGACTTGCCTATTTTTCTTTGGACCGCCACCCAGGCTCAAAGGGATCATAAGATCATTCATGCTAGTAACTTCCGTGTGCAGCCACAAGCCATTATGGGCTCTGGCATAGTTGACTAAGTCGTGCCAACTCTTACAGGGTAGACTAGCAGATGTAGGGGAAAGTAGGTGTACCGGTCTATCCAAACGTAAGGTGCTAGCCTTCTAAAAGACTATGTCTCGGTCATCCGTTTCTCAAACACCATGTAGTGCGAGAAATCAACGAAGGCGATCGAGTCTTGTGGGGAAAAGTGCGCAAACCTCTGCAGAGTGTACAAACTAATCATGATTAGCCATGTCCCCGGTTATGGACATCTTGAGTATCTAGTTCTTGAATATCATGTGAATCTCATCATGTTACTTCTAATTAATATTGTTGGGTTTTTAATTGTTCACTTAATTGGGATCGGAATGCTGTCAACCATTCTCGATGTTTCAACTGTTGGGGATCGTAGCAGAAACTAAAATTTTCCTACGCATCACCAAGATCTATCCATGGAGTATTCTAGCAACGAGGGGATAGGAGAGCGTCTACATACCACTTGTAGATCGCAGCGGAAGCGTTCAAGAAGAAAGTGGATGATGGAGTCGTACTCGTCGTGATCCAAATCACCGATGACCAGCGCCGAACGGACGGCACCTCCGCGTTCAACACACGTACGGTTGGGATGACGTCTCCTCCTTCTTGATCCAGCAAGGGGGAAGGAGAGGTTGATGAAGATCCAGCAGCACGACGGCGTGGTGGTGGATGCAGCAGAGTTCCAGCAGGGCTTCGCCAAGCTTTTGTGGAGAGAGGGAGAGGTGTAACGGGGAGAGGGAGGCGCCAAGGCTGCAGGGTGCGGCTGCCCTCCCTCCCCCCTTTATATAGGCCCCCTAGGGGGGGCGCCGGCCCTGGAGATCCATCTCCAGGGGGGGGGGCGGCCAGGGGGGATGGCTTGCCCCCCAAGCCATGTGGGGCGCCCCCTGCCCTAGGGTTTCCAACCCTAGGCGCAGGGGGAAGGCCCATGGGGGGGCGCACCAGCCCACTATGGGCTGGTTCCCTTCCCACTTCAGCCCACGGGGCCCTCCGGGATAGGTGGCCCCACCCGGTGGACCCCCGGGACCCATCTGGTGGTCCCGGTACAATACCGGTGACCCCCAGATCATTCCCGATGGCCGAAATGACACTTCCTATATATAATTCTTTACCTCCGGACCACTCCGGAACCTCTCGTGACGTCCGGGATCTCATCCGGGACTCCGAACAACCTTCGGTTTGCTGCATACTAATATCTTTAACAACCCTAGCGTCACCGATCCTTAAGTGTGTAGACCCTACGGGTTCGGGAGACATGCAGACATGACCGAGACGATCTCTGGTCAATAACCAACAGCGGGATCTGGATACCCATGTTGGCTCCCACATGCTCCTCGATGATCTCATCGGATGAACCACGATGTCGAGGACTTAATCAATCCCGTACTCAATTCCCTTTGTCCATCGGTACGATACTTGCCCGAGATTCGATCGTTGGTATACCGATACCTTGTTCAATCTCATTACCGGCAAGTCTCTTTACTCGTTCCCGTAATACATCATCCCGTGAACAACACCTTGATCACATTGAGCTCATTATGATGATGTCTTACCGAGTGGGCCCAGAGATACCTCTCCATCACACGGAGTGACAAATCCCAGTCTCGATTCATGCCAACCCAACAGATACTTTCGGAGATACCTGTAGTGCACCTTTATAGTCACCCAGTTACGTTGTGACGTTTGATACACCCAAAGCACTCCTACGGTATCCGGGAGTTGCATAATCTCATGGTCTAAGGAATGATACTTGACATTCAGAAAAGCTCTAGCAAACGAACTATACGATCTTTTGTGCTATGCTTAGGTTTGGGTCTTGTCCATCACATCATTCTCCTAATGATGTGATCCCCATGTCCATAGTCAGGAAACCATGACTATCTATTGATCAACGAGCTAGTCAACTAGAGGCTTACTAGGGACACACTGAGGTCTATGTATTCACAAGTGTATTATGATTTCCGAACAATACAATTATAGCATGAACAATAGACAATTATCATGAACAAGGAAATATAATAATCCATTTATTATTGCCTCTAGGGCATATTTCCAATAGTCTCCCACTTGCACTAGAGACAATAGTCTAGTTACATTGTGATGAATCGCACACCCATGATATTTTGGTGTTGATCATGTTTTGCTCTAGGGAGAGGTTTAGTCAACGGATCTGCCACATTCAGGTCCGTATGTACTTTACAAATCTCTATGTCTCCATTTTAAACACTTTCACTAATGGAGTTGAAGCGACGCTTGATATGCCTGGTCTTCCTGTGAAACCTGGGCTCCTTCGCAAGGGCAATTGCTCCAGTGTTGTCACAGAAGAGAGTCATCGGGTCCGACGCATTGGGTATGACTCCTAGGTCGGTGATGAACTCCTTCACCCAGACTGCTTCTTGTGCTGCCTCCGAGGCTGCCATGTACTCCGCTTCACATGTAGATCCCGCCACGACGCTTTGCTTGCAACTGCACCAGCTTACTGCCCCTCCATTCAAAATATACACGTATCCGGTTTGTGACTTGGAGTCATCCAGATCTGTGTCGAAGCTAGCGTCGACGTAACCCTTTACGACGAGCTCTTCGGCACCTCCATAAACGAGAAATATATCCTTAGTCCTTTTCAGGTACTTCAGGATGTTTTTGACCGCTGTCCAGTGTTCCTTGCCGGGATTACTTTGGTACCTACCTACCAAACTTACGGCAAGGTTTACATCGGGTCTGGTACACAGCATGGCATACATAATAGACCCTATACCTGAGGCATAGGGGATGACACTCATCTCTTCTATATCTTTTGCCGTGGTCGGGCATTGAGCCGTGCTCAATCGCACACCTTGCAATACAGGCAAGAACCCCTTCTTGGACTGATCCATTTTGAACTTCTTCAAAATCTTGTCAAGGTACGTACTTTGTGAAAGACCGATGAGGCGTCTCGATCTATCCCTATAGATCTTGATGCCTAATATATAAGCAGCTTCTCCAAGGTCCTTCATTGAAAAACACTTGTTCAAATAGGCCTTTATGCTTTCCAAGAATTCTATATCATTTCCCATCAATAGTATGTCATCCACATATAATATGAGAAATGCTACGGAGCTCCCACTCACTTTCTTGTAAACGCAGGCTTCTCCATAAGTCTGCATAAACCCAAACGCTTTGATCATCTCATCAAAGCGAATGTTCCAACTCCGAGATGCTTGCACCAACCCATAGATAGAGCGCTGGAGCTTGCATACTTTGTTAGCATTCTTAGGATCGACAAAACCTTCCGGCTGCATCATATACAATTCTTCCTTAAGGAAGCCGTTAAGGAATGCCGTTTTGACGTCCATTTGCCATATCTCATAATCATAGTATGCGGCAATTGCTAACATGATTCGGACAGACTTCAACTTTGCTACGGGAGAGAAAGTCTCATCATAGTCAACCCCTTGAACTTGTCGATAACCCTTAGCGACAAGTCGAGCTTTATAGATGGTCACATTACCATCCGCGTCTGTCTTCTTCTTAAAGATCCATTTATTTTCTATGGCTCGCCGACCATCGGGCAAGTCATTCAAAGTCCACACTTTGTTTTCATACATGGATTCTATCTCGGATTTCATGGCTTCTAGCCATTTGTCAGAATCTGGGCCTGCCATCGCTTCTTCATAGTTCGAAGGTTCACCGTTGTCCAACAACATGATTTCCAGGACAGGGTTGCCATACCACTCTGGTGCGTAACGCGTCCTTGTGGACCTACGAAGTTCAGTAGGAGCTTGATCAGAAGTATCTTGATCATCATCATTAACCTCCTCTCTAATCGGTGCAGGCACCACAGGAACATTTTCCTGAGCTGCGCTACTCTGATTTTCAAGAGGTAGCACTTCATCAAGCTCTACTTTCCTCCCACTTACTTCTTTCGCGAGAAACTCTTTCTCTAGAAAGGACCCGTTCTTGGCAACAAAGACCTTGCCTTTGGATCTGAGGTAGAAGGTATACCCAACTGTTTCCTTGGGATATCCTATGAAGACGCATTTTTCCGATTTGGGTTTGAGTTTTTCAGGTTGAAGTTTCTTGACATAAACATCGCAACCCCAAACTTTCAGAAACGACAGCTTAGGTTTCTTCCCAAACCATAATTCATACGGTGTCGTCTCAACGGATTTTGACGGAGCCCTATTTAAAGTGAATGCGGCTGTCTCTAGAGCGTATCCCCAAAATGATAGCGGTAGATCTGTAAGAGACATCATAGACCGCACCATATCCAATAGAGTGCGATTACGACGTTCGGACACACCGTTTCGCTGAGGTGTTCTAGGCGGCGTGAGTTGTGAAACGATTCCACATTTTCTTAAGTGTGTGCCAAATTCGTGACTTAAATATTCTCCCCCACGATCTGATCGCAAGAACTTTATTTTTCTGTCACGTTGATTCTCAACCTCACTCTAAAACTCCTTGAACCTTTCAAAGGTCTCAGACTTGTGTTTCATTAAGTAAACATACACATATCTACTCAAATCATCAGTGAGAGTGAGAACATAACGATAGCCTCCGCGGGCCTCAACGCTCATTGGACCACACACATCTGTATGTATGATTTCCAACAAGTTGGTTGCTCGCTCCATTGTCCCTAAGAATGGAGTCTTGGTCATTTTGCCCATGAGGCATGGTTCGCACGTGTCAAATGATTCATAATCGAGAGACTCTAAAAGTCCATCAGCATGGAGCTTCTTCATGCGCTTGACACCAATGTGACCAAGGCGGCAGTGCCACAAGTATGTGGGACTATCGTTATTAACTTTACATCTTTTGGTATTCACACTATGAATATGTGTAACATCACGTACGAGATTCATTAAGAATAAACCATTAACCATCAGAGCATGACCATAAAACATATTACTCATATAAATAGAACAACCATTATTCTCAGATTTAAATGAGTAGCCATCTCGTATTAAACGAGATCCAGATACAATGTTCATGCTCAAACTTGGCACTAAATAACAATTATTCAGGTTTAAAACTAATCCCGTAGGTAAATGTAGAGGTAGCGTGCCGACGGCGATCACATCGACCCTGGAACCATTCCCGACGCGCATCGTCACCTCGTCCTTCGCCAGTCTCCGTTTATTCCAAAAACTCCTGTTTTGAGTTACAAATATGAGCAACGGCACCGGTATCAAATACCCAGGAGCTACTACGAGCACTGGTAAGGTACACATCAATTACATGTATATCACATATACCTTTAGTGTTGTCGGCCTTCTTATCTGCTAAGTAGTTGGGGCAATTCCGCTTCCAGTGACCAGTTCCCTTGCAATAAAAGCACTCAGTTTCAGGTTTGGGTCCATTCTTTGACTTCTTCCTGGCAACTGATTTACCAGGCGCGGCAACCTCCTTGCCGTCCTTCTTGAAGTTCTTCTTACCCTTGCCTTTCTTGAACTTAGTGGTTTTATTTACCATCAACACTTGATATTCCTTTTTGATCTCCACCTCTGCAGATTTCAGCATTGAATACAACTCGGGAATGGTCTTTTCCATCCCCTGCATATTGTAGTTCATCACGAAGCTCTTGTAGCTAGGTGGGAGCGACTGAAGGATTCTGTCAATGACCGCCTCATCCGGGAGATTAACTTCCAGCTGAGTCAAGCGGTGGTGTAACCCAGACATCTTGAGTATGTGTTCACTGACAGAGCTATTCTCCTCCATCTTACAGCTAAAGAACTTGTCGGAGACATCATATCTCTCGACCCGGGCATGAGCTTGGAAAATAAATTTCAGCTCCTCGAACATCTCATATGCTCCGTGTTGCTCAAAATGCTTTTGGAGCCCCGGTTCTAAGCTGTAAAGCATGTCGCACTGAACGAGGGAGTAATCATCAGCACGAGACTGATGGGCGTTCATAACGTCCTGGTTTGCTGGGAATGGTGCATCACCTAGCGGTGCTTCTAGGACATAATCTTTCTTGGCAGCTATGAGGATGATCCTCAGGTTCCGGACCCAGTCCGCATAGTTGCTGCCATCATCTTTCAGCTTGGTTTTCTCTAGGAACGCATTGAAGTTGAGGGTGACATTAGCGTGGGCCATTTGATCTACAAGACATATTGTAAAGATTTAGACTAAGTTCATGATAATTAAGTTCATCTAATCAAATTAATGAATGAACTCCCACTCAGATTTGACATCCCTCTAGTCATCTAAGTGATACATGATCCGAGTCAACTAGGCCATGTCCGATCATCACGTGAGACGGACTAGTCATCATCGGTGAACATCTCCATGTTGATCGTATCTTCTATACGGCTCATGTTCGACCTTTCGGTCCTCCGTGTTCCGAGGCCATGTCTGTACATGCTAGGCTCGTCAATCCAACCTAAGTGTATTGCGTGTGTAAATCTGGCTTACACCCGTTGTATGCGAACGTAACGACCTATCACACCCGATCATCACGTGGTGCTTCGGAACGACGAACCTTAGCAACAGTGCACAGTTAGGGAGAACACATTTTTGATATTTTAATGAGGGATCATCTTATTTATGCTACCGTCGTTCTAAGCAAATAAGATGTAAAACATGATAAACATCACATGCAATCAAATAGTGACATGATATGGCCAACATCATTTCGCTCCTTTGATCTCCATCTTCGGGGCGCCATGTTCATCGTCGTCACCGTCATGACACCATGATCTCCATCATCATGATCTCCATCATCGTGTCTTCGTGAAGTTGTCACGTCAACTATTACTTCTACTACTATGGCTAACGCTTTAGCAATAAAGTAAAGTAATTACATGACGATTTAAGTTGACACGCAGGTCATAAATAAATAAAGACAACTCCTATGGCTCCTGCCGGTTGTCATACTCATCGACATGCAAGTCGTGATTCCTATTACAATAACAAGATCATCTCATACATCACATGATTCATCACAACTTTTGGCCATATCACATCACAAAGCACTTGCTGCAAAAACAAGTTAGACGTCCTCTAATTGTTGTTGCAAGTTTTTACGTGGCTGTTATAGGTTGCTAGCAAGAACGTTTCTTACCTACGTTAAAACCACAACGTGAATTGTCAATCTCTATTTACCCTTCATAAGGACCCTGTTCATCGAATCCGATCCAACTAAAGTGGGAGAGACAGACACCCGCCAGCCACCTTATGCAACTAGTGCATGTCAGTCGGTGGAACCGGTCTCACGTAAGCGTACGTGTAAGGTTGGTCCGGGCCGCTTCATCCCACAATACCGCTGAACCAAGATAGGACTAGTAACGGCAAGAAGAATTGACAATTCGACGCCCACAACTACTTTGTGTTCTACTCGTGCATAGAAACTACGCATAGACCTAGCTCATGATGCCACTGTTGGGGATCGTAGCAGAAATTAAAATTTTCCTACGCATCACCAAGATCTATCCATGGAGTATTCTAGCAACGAGGGGATAGGAGAGCATCTACATACCACTTGTAGATCGCAGCGGAAGCGTGTTGGGGAACGTTGCAAAAAATTAAAATTTTTCCTACGGTTTGACCAAGATCTATCTATGAGTTCATCTAGCAACGAGTCATGGGAGAGAGAGATTGCATCTACATACCACTTTGTAGATCGCGAGCGGAAGCGTTCAACGAACGGGGATGAAGTAGTCGTACACACCGTGATCCAAATCACCGGAGATCCTAGCACCGAAAGCACGGCACCTCCGCGTTCAACACACGTACGGTCAGCGTAACGTCTCCTTCTTCTTGATACAACAAGGCAAAGGAGAGGTTGGGAAGAAGACTCCAGCAGCAGCGCGACGGCGTGGTGATGGTGGAGCCGCAGTACTCCGATAGGGCTTCGCCGAGCTCTACGGAGGAGGAGGAGGTGTTGGAGAGGGAGAGGGAGGCGCCAGGGCAAAGGGTGCGCAGCCCCCCTCCCCTCCCCCCTTTATATAGCCCCTTGGGGGGGTGCCGGCCCTAGGAGTGGAATCTCCTAGGGGGGGCGGCGGCCAGGGAGGGGACTTGCCCCCCAAGCAAGGGGGGCGCCCCCTTTAGGGTTCCCCCCAACCCTAGGCGCATGGGCCCTTGGGGGGAGGCGCACCAGCCCACTTTGGGCTGGTTCCCTCCCTCATACAGCCCATGGGGCCCTCCGGGATAGGTGGCCCCACCCGGTGGACCCCCCGGGACCCTCCGGTGGTCCCGGTACAATACCGATAACCCCGAAACTTGTCCCGATGTTCGTATGACGATTTTCCATATATAAATCTTTACCTCCGGACCATTCCGAAACTCCTCGTGATGTCCGGGATCTCATCCGGGACTCCGAACAACATTCGGGTTACTGCATATACATATCTTCACAACCCTAGCGTCACCTAACCTTAAGTGTGTAGACCCTACGGGTTCGGGAGACATGCAGACATGACCGAGACGGCTCTCGGGCAATAACCAACAGCGGGATCTGGATACCCATGTTGGCTCCCACATGCTCCACGGTGATCTCATCGGATGAACCACGATGTCGAGGATTCAATTAATCCCGTATACGATTCCCTTTGTCAATCGGTATTTTACTTCCCCGAGATTCGATCGTCCGTATCCCAATACCTCGTTCAATCTCGTTACCGGCAAGTCACTTTTCTCGTACCGTAAATGCATGATCCCGTGATCAAACACTTTGATCACATTGAGCTCATTATGATGATGCATTACCGAGAGGGCCTGGTGATACCTCTCCGTCAAGCGGAGTGACAAATCCCTGTCTCGATCCATGTCAACCCAACAGACACTTTCAGAGATACCCGTAGTACTCCTACGGTATCCGGGAGTTACACGATCTCATGGTCTAAGGAAAGGATACTTGACATTGGAAAACTCTAGCAAACGAACTATGCGATCTTATGCTATGTTTAGGATTGGGTCTTGTCCATCACATCATTCTCCTAATGATGTGATCTCGTTATCAATGACATCCAATGTCCATAATTAGGAAACCATGACTATCTGTTGATCAACGAGCTAGTCAACTAGAGGCTCACTAGGGACATATTGTTGTCTGTTATTCACACATGTGTTACGATTTCCGGATAACACAATTATAGCACGAATAAAGACAATTATCATGAACAAGGAAATATAATAATAATGCTTTTATTATTGCCTCTAGGGCATATTTCCAACAGTCTCCCACTTGCACTAGAGTCAATAATCTAGTTACATTGTGATGAATCGAACACCCATAGAGTTCTGGTGCTGATCATGTTTTGCCTTAGGGAGAGGTTTAGTCAACGGATCTGCGACATTCAGATCCGTGTGCACTTTACAAATTTCTATGTCTCCATCTTGAACATTTTCACGAATGGAGTTGAAGCGACGCTTGATGTGCCTGGTCTTCTTGTGAAACCTGGGCTCCTTGGCAAGTGCAATAGCTCCAGTGTCGTCACAGAAGAGTTTGATTGGCCCCGACGCATTGGGTATGACTCCGAGGTCGGTGATGAACTCCTTCACCCAAATTGCTTCACGTGCCGCCTCCGAGGCTGCCATGTACTCCGCTTCACATGTAGATCCCGCCACGACGCTTTGCTTGCAACTGCACCAGCTTACTGCCCCACCATTCAAAATATACACGTATCCGGTTTGTGACTTAGAGTCATCCAGATCTGTGTCGAAGCTAGCGTCGACGTAACCTTTTACGACGAGCTCTTTGTCACCTCCATAAACGAGAAACATTTCCTTGGTCCTTTTCAGGTACTTCAGGATATTCTTGACCGCTATCCAGTGTTCCTTGCCGGGATTGCTTTGGTACCTTCCTACCAAACTTACGGCAAGGTTTACATCAGGTCTGGTACACAACATGGCATACATAATAGAACCTATGGCTGAGGCATACGGGATGACACTCATCTCTGCTATATCTTCTGCCGTGGTCGGACATTGAGCTGAGCTCAATTTCACACCTTGTAACACAGGTAAGAACCCCTTCTTTGATTGATCCATATTGAACTTCTTCAATATCTTATCAAGGTATGTGCTTTGTGAAAGACCTATGAGGCGTCTTGATCTATCTCTATAGATCTTGATGCCTAATATATAAGCATCTTCTCCAAGGTCCTTCATTGAAAAACTTTTATTCAAGTAGGCCTTAATGCTATCCAAAAGTTCTATATCATTTCCCATCAAAAGTATGTCGTCTACATATAATATGAGAAATGCTACAGAGCTCCCACTCACTTTCTTGTAAACACAGGCTTCTCCATAAGTCTGTGTAAACCCAAACGCTTTGATCATCTCATCAAAGCGAATGTTCCAACTCCGAGATGCTTGCACCAGCCCATAAATCGAGCGTTGGAGCTTGCACACCTTGTCAGCATTCTTAGGATCGACAAAACCTTCCGGCTGCATCATATACAATTCTTCCTTAAGGAAACCATTAAGGAATGCCGTTTTGACGTCCATTTGCCATATTTCATAATCATAGAATGCGGCAATTGCTAACATGATTCAGACGGACTTCAGCTTCGCTACCGGTGAGAAAGTCTCATCGTAGTCAACCCCTTGAACTTGTCGATAACCCTTAGCGACAAGCTGAGCTTTATAGATGGTCACATTACCATCCGCGTCTGTCTTCTTCTTAAAGATCCATTTATTTTCTATGGCTCGCTGTTCAATGGGCAAGTCAGTCAAAGTCCATACTTCGTTTTCATACATGGATCCTATCTCGGATTTCATGGCTTCCAGCCATTTGTCGGAATCCGGGCCCGCCATTGCCTCCTCATAGTTCGAAGGTTCACCATTGTCTAACAACATAATTTCCAAGACAGGTTTCCCGTACCACTCTGGTGCGGAACGTGTCCTTGTGGACCTTCGAATTTCAGTAGGAGCTTGATTAGAAGTATCTTGATCATCATCATTAATTTCCTCTCTAGTCGGTGTAGGCATCTCAGGAACGTTTTCTTGAGTTTCGCCATTTTCCGGTTCAAGAGGTAACACTTCATCAAGTTCTACTTTCCTCCCACTTACTTCTTTCGAGAGAAACTCTTTCTCTAGAAAGGATCCATTCTTGGCAACAAAGATCTTGCCTTCGGATATGAGGTAGAAGGTATACCCAACAGTTTATTTCGGGTATCCTATGAAGACGCATTTTTCCGACTTGGGTTCGAGCTTCTCAGGTTGAAGTTTCTTGACATAAGCATCGCATCCCCAAACTTTTAGAAACGACAGCTTAGGTTTCTTCCCAAACCATAATTCATACGGTGTCGTCTCAACGGATTTCGACGGAGCCCTATTTAAAGTGAATGCGGCAGTCTCTAAAGCATAGCCCCAAAAAGATAGCGGTAAGTCGGTAAGAGACATCATAGATCGCACCATATCTAACAGAGTGCGATTACGATGTTCGGACACACCATTACGCTGAGGTGTTCCAGGCGGCATGAGTTGTGAAACTATTCCACATTTTCTTAAGTGTGTGCCAAATTCATGACTCAAGTATTCTCCTCCACGATCTGATCGTAGAAACTTGATCTTTCTATCACGTTGATTTTCAACCTCACTCTGAAATTCCTTGAACTTTTCAAAGGTCTCAGACTTGTGTTTCATTAAGTAGACATACCCATATCTACTCAAGTCATCAGTGAGGGTGAGAACATAACGAGAGCCACCGCGAGCCTCAACACTCATTGGACCGCACACATCAGTATGTATGATTTCCAATAAGTTGGTTGCTCGCTCCATTGTTCCTGAGAACGGAGTCTTGGTCATTTTACCCATGAGGCATGGTTCGCACGTGTCAAATGATTCATAATCAAGAGACTCTAAAAGTCCATCTGCATGGAGCTTCTTCATGCGTTTGACACCTATGTGACCAAGGCGGCAGTGCCACAAATATGTGGGACTATTGTTATCAACTTTAACTCTTTTGGTATTCACACTATGAATATGTGTATCATCACGTATGAGATTCATTAAGAATAAACCATTAACCATCGGAGCATGACCATTAAACATATCTATCATATAAATAGAACAACCATTATTCTCGGATTTAAATGAGTAGCCATCTCGAATTAAACGAGATCCAGATACAATGTTCATGCTCAAACTTGGCACTAAATAACAATTATTGAGGTTTAAAACTAATCCCGTAGGTAAATGTAGAGGTAGCGTGCCGACGGCGATCACATCGACCTTGGAACCATTCCCGACGCGCATCGTCACCTCGTCCTTCGCCAGTCTCCGTTTATTCCGCAGCTCCTACTTTGAGTTACAAATGTGAGCAACTGCACCAGTATCAAATACCCAAGAGCTACTACGAGTACTGGTAAGGTACACATCAATTACATGTATTTCACATATACCTTTGGTTTTGCCGGCCTTCTTGTCCGCTAAGTATTTGGGGCAGTTCCGCTTCCAGTGACCACTCCCCTTGCAATAAAAACACTCAGTCTCGGGCTTGGGTCCATTCTTTGGCTTCTTCCCGGCAACTTGCTTACCGGGCGCGGCAACTTCCTTGCCGTCCTTCTTGAAGTTCTTTTTACCCTTGCCCTTCTTGAACTTAGTGGTTTTATTCACCATCAACACTTGATGCTCCTTCTTGATTTCTACCTCTGCTGATTTCAGCATAGCATATACCTTAGGAATGGTCTTTACCATCCCCTGCATATTGTAGTTCATCACAAAGCTCTTGTAGCTAGGTGGAAGCGACTGGAGGATTCTGTCAATGACCGCTTCATCCGGGAGATTAACTTCCAGTTGAGTCAAGCGGTTGTGCAACCCAGACATCTTGAGTATGTGTTCACTGACAGAGCCATTTTCCTCCATCTTACAGCTATAGAATTTATCGGAGACTTCATATCTCTCGACCCGGGCATGAGCTTGGAAAACCATTTTCCGCTCTTCGAACATCTCATATGCTCCATGTCTCTCAAAACGCTTTTGGAGCCCCGGCTCTAAGCTGTAAAGCATGCCGCACTAAACGAGGGAGTAATCATCGCAGCGTGACTGCCAAGCGTTCATAACGTCTTGTTCTGCAGGGAGAATAGGTGCGTCACCCAGCGGTGCTCGTAGGACATAATCTTTCTTGGAAGCTATGAGGATGATCCTCAGGTTCCGGACCCAGTCCGTATAGTTGCTACCATCGTCTTTCATCTTGGTTTTCTCTAGGAACGCGTTGAAGTTGAGGACTACGTTGGCCACTTGATCTACAAGACATATTGTAAATATTTTAGACTAAGTTCATGATAATAAAGTTCATTTAATCAAATTATTTAATGAACTCCCACTTAGATAGACATCCCTCTTCTAGTCATCTAAGTATTACATGATCCGAGTCAACTAGGCCGTGTCCGATCATCACGTGAGACGGACTAGTCAACATCGGTGAACATCTTCATGTTGATCGTATCTTTTATACGACTCATGCTCGACCTTTCGGTCTTCTGTGTTCCGAGGCCATGTCTGTACATGCTAGGCTCGTCAAGTCAACCTAAGTGTCTTGCGTGTGTAAATCTGTCTTACACTCGTTGTATGTGAACATTAGAATCTATCACACCCGATCATCACGTGGTGCTTCGAAACAACATACTGTCGCAACGGTGCACAGTTAGGGGGAAAACTTTCTTGAAATTATTATGAGGGATCATCTTATTTACTACCGTCATTCTAAGTAAACAAGATGCAAAACATGATAAACATCACAAGCAATCAAATAATAAACGTGACATGATATGGCCAATATCACATAGCTCCTTTGATCTCCATCTTGGGGCTCCATGATCATCTTGTCACCGGCTTGACACCATGATCTCCATCATCATGATCTCCATCATCGTGTCTCCATGAAGTTGCTCGCCAACTATTACTTCTACTACTATGGCTAACGCGTTTAGCAATAAAGTAAAGTAATTTACATGGCGATTCTCAATGACACGCAGGTCATACAAAAAATAAAGACAACTCCTATGGCTCCTGCCGGTTGTCATACTCATCGACATGCAAGTCGGGATTCCTATTACAATAGCATGAACATCTCATACATAACATATAGATCATTCATCATTCATCACAACTTTGGCCATATCATATCACAAAGCACTTGCTGCAAAAACAAGTTAGACGTCCTCTAATTGTTGTTGCAAGTTTTTACGTGGCTGAATTAGGGTGCTAGCAAGAACGTTTTCTTACCTACGTGAAAACACCACAACGTGATTTGTCAACTTCTATTTACCCTTCATAAGGACCCTTTTCATCGAATCCGCTCCAACTAAAGTGGGAGAGGCAGACACCCGCCAGCCACCTTATGCAACTAGTGCATGTGAGTCGGTGGAACCGGTCTCACGTAAGCGTACGTGTAAGGTTGGTCCGGGCCGCTTCATCCCACAATACCGCTGAAGCAAGATAAGACTAGAAGCGGCAAGAAAGTTGACAACATCTACGCCCACAAAAAATTGTGTTCTACTCGTGCAATAGAGAACTACGCATAGACCTAGCTCATGATGCCACTGTTGGGGAACGTTGCAGAAAATTAAAATTTTTCCTACGGTTTCACCAAGATCTATCTATGAGTTCATCTAGCAATGAGTCATGGGAGAGAGAGATTGCATCTACATACCACTTTGTAGATCGCGAGCGGAAGCGTTCAACGAACGGGGATGAATTAGTCATACACACCGTGATCCAAATCACCGGAGATCCTAGCACCGAAAGCACGGCACCTCTGCGTTCAACACACGTACGGTCAGCGTAACGTCTCCTTCTTCTTGATCCAGCAATGCAAAGGAGAGGTTGGGAAGAAGACTCCAGCAGCAGCGCGACGGCGTGGTGATGGTGGAGCCGCAGTACTCCGACAGGGCTTCGCCGAGCTCTACGGAGGAGGAGGAGGTGTTGGAGAGGGAGAGGGAGGCGCTAGGGCAAAGGGTGCGCAGCCCCCCTCCCCTCCCCCCTTTATATAGCCCCTTGGGGGGCGCCGGCCCTAGGAGATGGAATCTCCTAGGGGGGGCGGCGGCCAGGGAGGGGACTTGCCCCCCAAGCAAGGGGGGCGCCCCCTTTAGGGTTCCCCCCCAACCCTAGGCGCATGGGCCCTTGGGGGGAGGTGCACCAGCCCACTTTGGGCTGGTTCCCTCCCTCATACAGCCCATGGGGCCCTCCAGGATAGGTGGCCCCACCCGGTGGACCCCCCGGGACCCTCCGGTGGTCCCGGTACAATACCGATAACCCCGAAACTTGTCCCGATGTCCGTATGACGACTTTCCATATATAAATCTTTACCTCCGGACCATTCCGAAACTCCTCGTGATGTCCGGGATCTCATCCGGGACTCCGAACAACATTTGGGTTACTGCATATACATATCTTCACAACCCTAGCGTCACCTAACCTTAAGTGTGTAGACCCTACGGGTTCGGGAGACATGCAGACATGACCGAGACGGCTCTCGGGCAATAACCAACAATGGGATCTGGATACCCATGTTGGCTCCCACATGCTCCACGATGATCTCATCGGATGAACCACGATGTCGAGGATTCAATTAATCCCGTATACGATTCCCTTTGTCAATCGGTATTTTACTTGCCCGAGATTCGATCGTCGGTATCCCAATACCTCGTTCCATCTCGTTACCGGCAAGTCACTTTTCTCGTACCCTAATGCATGATCCCGTGATCAAACACTTTGATCACATTGAGCTCATTATGATGATGCATTACCGAGAGGGCCCGGTGATACCTCTCCGTCAAGCGGAGTGACAAATCCCAGTCTCGATCCATGTCAACCCAACAGACACTTTCAGAGATACCCGTAGTATACCTTTATAGTCACCCAGTTACGTTGTGATGTTTGGCACACCCAAAGCACTCCTACGGTATCCGGGAGTTACACGATCTCATGGTCTAAGGAAAGGATACTTGACATTGGAAAACTCTAGCAAACGAACTATGCGATCTTATGCTATGTTTAGGATTGGGTCTTGTCCATCACATCATTCTCCTAATGATGTGATCTCGTTATCAATGACATCCAATGTCCATAGTCAGGAAACCATGACTATATGTTGATCAACGAGCTAGTCAACTAGAGGCTCACTAGGGACATATTGTTGTCTGTTATTCACACATGTATTACGATTTCCGGATAACACAATTATAGCACGAATAAAGACAATTATCATGAACAAGGAAATATAATAATAATGCTTTTATTATTGCCTCTAGGGCATATTTCCAACAAAGCGTTCAAGAAGAACGTGGATGATGGAGTCGTACTCGTCGTGATCCAAATCACCGATGACTAGCGCCGAACGGACGGCACCTCCGCGTTCAACACAAGTACGGTTGGGATGACGTCTCCTCCTTCTTGATCCAGCAAGGGGGAAGGAGAGGATGATGAAGATCCAGCAGCACGACGGCGTGGTGGTGGATGCAGCAGAGTTCCAGCAGGGCTTCGCCAAGCTTTTGTGGAGAGAGGGAGAGGTGTAACGGGGAGAGGGAGGCGCCAAGGCTGCAGGGTGCGGCTGCCCTCCCTCCCCCCCTTTATACAGGCCCCCTAGGGGGGGGGCGCCGGCCCTGGAGATCCATCTCCAGGGGGGCGGCGGCCAGGGGGGATGGCTTGCCCCCCAAGCCATGTGGGGCGCCCCCTGCCCTAGGGTTTCCAACCCTAGGCGCAGGAGGAAGGCCCATGGGGGGGCGCACCAGCCCACTATGGGCTGGTTCCCTCCCCACTTCAGCCCACGGGGCCCTCCGGGATAGGTGGCCCCACCCGGGACCCATCTGGTGGTCCCGGTACAATACCGGTGACCCCCGAGATCATTCCCGATGGCCAAAACGACACTTCCTATATATAATTCTTTACCTCCGGACCACTCCGGAACCTCTCGTGACGTCCGGGATCTCATCCGGGACTCCGAACAACCTTCGGTTTGCTGCATACTAATATCTTTAACAACCCTAGCGTCACCGAACCTTAAGTGTGTAGACCCTACGGGTTCGGGAGACATGCAGACATGACCGAGACGATCTCCGGTCAATAACCAACAGCGGGATCTGGATACCCATGTTGGCTCCCACATGCTCCTCGATGATCTCATCGGATGAACCACGATGTCGAGGACTTAATCAATCCCGTACTCAATTCCCTTTGTCCATCGGTACGATACTTGCCCGAGATTCGATCGTCGGTATACCGATACCTTGTTCAATCTCGTTACCGGCAAGTCTCTTTACTCGTTCCCGTAATACATCATCCCGTGAACAACACCTTGATCACATTGAGCTCATTATGATGATGTCTTACCGAGTGGGCCCAGAGATACCTCTCCGTCACACGGAGTGACAAATCCTAGTCTCGATTCATGCCAACCCAACAGATACTTTCGGAGATACCTGTAGTGCACCTTTATAGTCACCCAGTTACGTTGTGACGTTTGATACACCCAAAGCACTCCTACGGTATCCGGGAGTTGCATAATCTCATGGTCTAAGGAATGATACTTGACATTCAGAAAAGCTCTAGCAAACGAACTATACGATCTTTTGTGCTATGCTTAGATTTGGGTCTTGTCCATCACATCATTCTCCTAATGATGTGATCCCGTTATCAATGACATCCCCATGTCCATAGTCAGGAAACCATGACTATCTATTGATCAACGAGCTAGTCAACTAGAGGCTTACTAGGGACACATTGAGGTCTATGTATTCACACATGTATTATGATTTCCGAACAATACAATTATAGCATGAATAATAGACAATTATCATGAACAAGGAAATATAATAATCCATTTATTATTGCCTCTAGGGCATATTTCCTAGAATTTATAATAAAATCATTGCAATCATGCTTTTTATTCAAAGATCTATCGTGAATCACTGTAGCGACCCGACTCGATAAGAGTCGAAGTCTCTGTGCTTACCGTGCTAGTCCCTGGATCGACTTGCTAGCACACACTGTACTCGATGAAATAACAGAAATAACACACATCTCTTTATTACATCGATAGTCCAGGAGCAATACATTTATTACAAAATAGGGCATAGAGCCAATAAACAAATACTGCGGAAGCAAAGTAGTAAATGAGTCCAACTCCACGAGCAAGGTTGAGTGTAGAACATCGACCTATCGCACCTTAATCCTCGTCGGATATATCTGCAACGTGATAAGTTGCAGCCAACTAGGTCAGTACATTGAATGTACTGGCAAGTCACATCATAAGTGTAAAGAGCCTACTTGTACATGCAATTTGGATGGTGGAAAACTCTAAGTTTAGTTTTTGCATAAAGCTAGTTTTTCCCTATTAGAAAAGATGTTATTCTACTACTACACATTTGCATAGGATGAGTTGGCAAACTCAACTCCATCCATTCCCAAGTTTCATTTAAATCCCAACTGTTTAATTAAAGGTGAGGAGATCTCCGGCATTTTCACTACTAGATGGTCAACTTGTCCGTAACCGGGGACACGGCTAATCGATTAGGTTGACACTCTGCAGAGGTTGCACACTTTTCCCCACAAGACTTGACCTCCACCATGATCCGAAGATCGAGACATAGTCTTTCGAAAATGTTCCCCCTTAACCCACGGATAGGCGGTACACCTACATCATTCTACATCTGCTAGCCCATCCCGGAAGGGGTCACACTAACTACTCAACTAAGCCAGAGCCCATATTGGCTTGCGGCTGCACACGTATGCTTCTAGACATGAGAATACGATTGATCTCTTTGAGCGTGAGCGGACGGTCCACTAGTGGTGCACCACCATGGATTTCCCATGCGTGCCCCACTGTAGTTCGCCACCATTCCAACAAGTTTCCGCCCAGGTAGTTCATTAATTATCTTAGGTCCTATTCACTACATTGTCACTCATACTTTACAATGTTCACTCCCCAATCCACGTCTACTTAGCAAAGCAACATAATGTAAAACGATGGCGACAATGTTATATGGTTCAGACCTACCTCAATGAACTACTGGGTGAAAAGCATAGTCATGCGGCATCAATTCCTACCATGCAGTCCTACCGCAAAGAACTAAGTGCATAATAAAACATAGGTAATGAAACATGATCAAGATGCAACTTGCCTTGGTACTGCTGGTTGAATTCTAAAGACTGATAATATTCTGCTTCGCACTCCGGACAATCTATCGCAAAAAGAAAAACAAACATAAGAAAACATTTCAGAGAAACAAGAAGAAACATGCAAAGCAAAAGTCTCGGAAAAACCAAATGAACAAACATCACACTTAACTAGCATGAAAATATTCTAGGTGCAAAACAACATAGGCCTATGGTTCAAGAAGTGATGTGAACTAATAGTGCATAATATGCATACTAGTAAAAATATAAATGGACAGATTCTAGTGTGTGAAAATTAATGTGACAAAGGTCCAGGTGATAGGGTTTGGCTACGGTGACAAAGTGCAAAAAGAATCAACTTAATCGGAGCTACGGTTTGGGAGACATGGCCATTTGAAGTTCGAATCCGAATCTGAATAAATTCAAATTTGAATCTGACAAAAGTTTGCAAATAGGATACCACTGGATAGATCTAAACAATACGAAGATTTTGACGCTGGTTTCATCGATTTTGGATCTACGGTTAAAAAGTTGTGGCTACTCGAAGTTCAGGGACTAATCTGCTAATTATAGGGACTAAACAGAGAAGAAATTATCGCAGACAAGTCCCTAGCCACGTGGCGGCTCCTGGCTGGCCGAGAAGTGTCTGCTGCGGAGGCTATACAGCGAACGGCCGCTAAATAAGAAAAACAACGGCGACGGTACCTAGGGGAAAAAAATCTGTCAAAACTATGCGCGTTGTCGCGGGGATCCAATTGACAAAGGAAAGAGAGCTAGGGGTGCCACAGACGACGAAATGGACGATGGAGTGGCGCGGCTCCGGCGAGATGCGAACGACAACGGCGAGCAGTAGAGGCGGCATGGGAAGAAGCGGGATGGCGAGGATGGGAGAGGGGGTTCGGGGGCATTTATAGGCGCGGTCGGAGGGCTCGGGGTGCCGTGGATAAGCGTTATCCGCGAGGGCCTCGCCCGGCGGTTGCGGGAGCGTGGCGTCGAGCTCATCCGAGCGGGGCAAGCGGGAGGTTGGGGGAGATGAGGTGGAGCGGGGCCCACCAGTCAGTGGCGGCGGCGGTAGCGAGCGAGAGGGGGCGCGGGCGGTCGTCCGGGAAGAAGGCGCTCGGGCGCTGGCCTTAGGCCAAATGGCCAGCTGGGCCAGTTGGGGCACTCCTGGGCCGAATCTAGTTTCGGTCCAGGCTGCTGTGAGTGCGTGCGTGCGTGCGTTTTTTAAACCGAACACTAAAGTGGCCCAAAATAATTCAAATAAAAACACCACAATAATTTCTAAAATAACTATGCAATATTTAGAGCCTAATGAACATTAACTTAAGCACATAACATTTTTAAAATATTTTCCTAATGCAATTAATGCACTTTTTGCAAATACCAATAAACTCCAAAACTTCAAATAATATTCAAAATAAAATTTCCCACTCTTTTATATTTTGAGGAAGTCATCTTATCCCCTCTAATTTGTTTTTCTCGAGTGGAAAAATATTATTTGAATATTTTAAAAACTCCAAAATGCAAATATGATATGCGTTGAATGATTCTATTAACATCCAAATTTAATAAAAAATGGGATGTTACAAACCTACTCCCCTTAAGATGAATCTCGTCCTCGAGATTCGGGTTGGCCAGCAAAAAGGTGTGGATGGTCATGTCTAACATCTTCCTCTCGTTCCCATGTGGCTTCCTCCTCGGTTTGGTGACTCCACTGAACCTTGCAGAACTTGATGATCTTGGTACAAGTGATCCTCTCTGTAGCCTCAAGAATCTTAATAGGCTTCTCTTCATAAGTCAGATCGCTCTCCAACTGAATTGCCTCCAGTGGCACTGTATCTCTCAAAGGGATCTCTGCCATCTCTGCATGACACTTCTTCAACTGGGAAACATGAAACACATCATGAACTCCTGACAAAGCCTCTGGTAATTCCAACTGGTATGCAACCTGTCAGGGCCGGATTTTCGGGATATAATTTCCCAGAAAATGGCCCTTGTGCTCATCAACCCCAGGATTACTCTTAGCTGATGAGGCACCAACTTGATACAGAAATTCCAAGCAAAGTACATAATATGTAGTACAAGACCATTCTGGCCTATGAGTACAACAAATGGTTTCTAGTGGTTGGTGGCGGAAGCGGTTTGCGGATCATCAGCGTCTATGGGGCTTCATTTCCCACAGGAACAACTGACCAGGATAACTCCTATCTTCGCGAGGCTGCTATCTCCATTGTGTAAGTTCCGGGGCTATCATCGCAATACTCCTTTCCACGCAAGAGATCTGGCCAAGACAATAGCTAGTGACAAGCCAGTGAGTACTTTGAATGTACTCGCAAACATTATGAACGCAGGTATAATATAACAAATGAAAATCATGCCTTGAAGTATGCCATGATCACTATGTCAGTCACAAAATCAGATATATGATGCACACACACAAGTTAATCGTGTAGAACATGAACCCTCGAAAAGATAATAATAAATCATGCCTCAGTCGAGCGTCTGTGCGACACCACAAAAAGGGCTTTTATATATATATATATATATATATATATATATATATATATATATATATATATATATATATATATATATATATATATATATATATATATATAAAGAAATAACAAGCATGCCACAGTCGGGCGTCTGTGCGACACCACATAAAGGGCTTATAAGTAATTGATATAACAAGCATGCCACAGTCGGGCGTCTGTGCGATACCACCTAAAGGGCTTATATATAAACATAATCATAGTGAATATCCAGGAGGTAGAACCGTCCCAGGGATACTCATTACTTCAAATAATACAAATGGTTAGTCCACAATAATAATCATAATCATCATATGTCACAGGTTATAATCAATGTTCCGGTTTAGTAGTTTCTCCTCCGAAGACCGACACTAAGACCGACACTTGACCCATCTAGCAACGGGTTATAATCCATGGACACGGCTATTCGAATAGGTTTAATCTCTGCAGAGGGTGTACTCTTTACCCACTAGCAACGGGTTCCTTTAGTCCATCGGGACTAATTCCGTCCACGGTCTTTCGGTCGAAAACACACCCGACCGCACACACCAGCCTAACTTACCGGTGTCTGGAATCACCCTTGACACATGTTAAGAAAAAATCTAAGTGGGGAGGCTACAACCTCGACTAGCATGGGATCACAAAATTTATACCGAGTGCAAACTAGGGGAGCTACCCCTTCGGCTACAACCGAAACACCCATGCCCCCGGACCAGGTGGCATGCCTACCGGATGCAGCCGGTATCTTCCACCATGGCCTCTCTGTACAGTGTGTGCTAGGAAGGGGTTGACAACTTACTGAACCGTACCCTACCTATGGCAGGGACAAGTGGTAGTACGAAACAAGTATGGGGGTTACCGGAACAAGACTCGATCTATGGTCGACTCAGGAGGCTTAGGTATTCCCTGCATGATTAGCATAACAAATACATTTCAATCCAACAGACAGAGTCACCACCCATCATATCCCATCATGCCATACCGAACACAACTATCTCGACGGGGAACTGGGGATAAGCATCATATCTACCCAAGACAGAGGCTTTCCCGGTTTCCTTTCGGTAGGCATGAAGGCTATAGGAGGGTGACTACTATGACAACATATCCAAGTTCAAAAGCACGGAATCATCGATATGCACTTATGAGTGGGATCATATCATCCTAATAAATCACGGAAATTTTTGAGGCAAGGTGGTGTTGCAACCGAATCATAAAACACACGACAAAATTATGCCAGGGTTCAGAATGCTTGCCTTCAAAGTGTGGGGAGGTGAGGTGCTCTCCAAAACTTTCAAAAGTTTTCTTCTCTCTCCAACAAATCCTATTTTTGAAAATATTCAAATTAACACATAGTTTCAAAACAGTACAAAAAAGTTGTTTGGAAAATTTTGAAATAAATATGAAAATAAACTAGACAATATTTGGGAAATAACAAAAAAAAGAATCAAGTCATTTTGACTTATATTTAAAAAGTTATAGCCAGTCAAAGTTTTGGTCAAATTCTGTTTTTAAAATAAAACAGAAAAAGAAAACGTTTCGAAAGAGAAAGCGTTTTCGGGGCAGCAAAGACGTACTCGGGGGTTTACGTCTTTACTTATCCAGCATGGACCGGCTCGTGGTCGCTGATAGTGGGTCCACGGGGCCTACTGGTCAGGTTTGACCAGTCGCCTCTCCCTCCTTTTCCTCTGCCCGAGCGGGGGCGGGATTCCGATGATCGTTGACGGCGAACGGAGGCTCCTCGAGGCCATCCGAGGCCAGGGATGGATCCGTCAGCCCAAGGCGGTCCTCCCGGTAGTCGCCACACTGGTGGGGGTGGAGGGGGTCGCCGGCGGCGAGCTTCGCGGCGGAGATGGCTTCGGGCATGATTGGGGATCTAGGCTACGGTGGGTTTTGATCGCGTTTGAGAGGCTGGGAAGCTCCGCATGATCAAGTGGAGTCGAATGGTGGTGCTGGAAGAGTGGGGGAAGCTCTGCTGGCGATGCACGACACCGGAGCGTGGTGGCGGCCGCACTGATCGAAGACGGGGAAGAGGACTTCCCCCTGGCCATTTTCTGGTTATGGGGGCTCCATGGGGATGGCCTGAGGTTGCCTGGGTGGCTGGACGGGCTCGGGGACCCTTCTTATAGGCGATTGAGGTCGGTTGTGTGGCGGACAGGGATAAGATCATCGGCGACCACCATGTTGTAGTTGCAGGGCGACGTGGAGCTGGCCGGCGCATTCCGACGAGTTCCATATTGCTCAAGGGGCGAGCTGGCGCGCGTGTATGGCTTGGGCGGTGCTGCCACGGCCGGGGCCTGCTGCGGCCGTCAGCTAGCCGCCACGGCCGACCTGACGGCGACGCTGTGGGGGTGCCAGAGGCGAGCTGGCGTGTTCTCGTGAGTGGATGAGGTCGGGGGTGCGGCTCTGCAGGCGAGCAAGGGCCGGGGCGCGACGCGGCGACCCGAGCGCACGCACGTGCAAAACGCGCGCTCTGGGCGCACCCAGAGCACGCACGCTACATGCTCGACAATATTCCAAGGCATGCTAGGGGGCTCCAACCCACAAGAGAGTTAGCAGGGTGGGGATATAGGCTAGGTCAAGTCCATGGGACATGCTGGTCTGGTCAGGAGATCAAGTTCACAATGTAAACCTGAAATCATGCCAAATCTAGCCATGCACATAGGGTGTTTGACAAAATGCCAAGGGCATCTAGGCAATTCTTGGGGTGGCCAAAATCTCCAGATCAGTGTCTTTTGGATGAATAAGAGTGTGGTGAAGTTAGTTTGACAAAAGCAGAAACTTGTTGGTGCAAGTTTTGCAAAACTTCAGTTCTGGGCAACAGGTAAATGGCATTGCTTCAAGAACCAAAAATCTTCCAATGGGTCCACTCTTATGGACTTAAGGGTTTTGCAGGATGGGCTATAAGCAGGAGAAAGCTCAAGGGCACTAGAGCAAATTATACAAGGGTTGCAGTAGAAAAAGCCAAACTGGACCAGAAAGCAAAGAGGTTGATTTGCTCAAATTTTTCAAAGAACATCAATGGGTTTTCGCATAATGATGAATAAAATACTACAACTAACATCCCCTAATTTTGGCGGAGGCTAGAAAGAAATATTTAAAAGGGTTGTAGTGCAATACTGCCATCTGGACCAGTTTTGAAAACTTGGGGTAGAGCTCAAAATATTTAATGGATGAAGTATATATTTGCATAAAAGTGATTTAAACACATCACATAACATCTACAAATTTTGGTTGGAATTTTAGATAAATATATCAAGAGGTTGCAGTGCAAATTGGGTCCTGAAACTTAAGAAAAATCATTTGAAGGAATAAAGCTCAGAGAGAATTAATTATGCAATTAAATCCACTTTTAATAGAAATGTTTTTCTTGAGGGGTAAAACTAGTCCAATAATATATTTGGAAGTTTTCACTTGGGGTAAAAACCCCATAAAAATCCAAGAAGGCATGGTACTCAAATCAAAGAAAAACCAGAAAAAGAAAAGTTTAATTTCCTGGCTAAAATCTTAATCAATAAACAAGGATAAAATTTTTGGGGTGTCACAACACTACCCCCCTTAAGAAAAATCTCGTCCTCGAGATTTGCTAAAAGCTGTTTTTAGAAAAAAAAATATGCCGTAAAATGTGGCTACAGTGAGAGGGCAATAAGTGGTGTAAAACCACAGTGTGGAACACTGGCGCTGCGTGGAGAAATCTACGGTTAGGGAAAACGAGAGATTCCTATGCCGGATACAGTAAATTTAGAATAAATTCTAAATTTAAAATACGCTGGTCGTACCCGAGAGCACAGTGCTCTCTCTGGCTGACAGGTGGACCCGGGGTCCATTGTCAGTCTCTTCTTCTTCCTCCGGTTCTCTCTTCTTCCTCTCTCCTACGCGCTTCCCCGTGCTTTCTCCACCGGCGACGTTTAGCGTGTAGGGCATCTAGGTCGTACCGCGGTAGTGCACGGCGTGCTAGCTGCCGGTGCAGCGTGCACTCACCTCGTGGGCCAGCGTGCTGTCGACACTGCTCGCAGATTCGCCTCCGAACACCAGCGATCGGGCGACGAGCGGCGCTGGTGGACTTCGCCCACCGTACACCGAGATCGAGCTATAAAATGGCCGAGCTGCTCTTCTTTTCTTCCCCACACCTGGCCTCGCTTCTCCTTCTCCTTCTTCCTCCTCCATTTCCGTTTACAGAAGCTCGGGTGGGTCTCTAATGACGGGGGCGGTGCCGGACTGGTACGTGATCCTGGTGTGTGGAGGGCCGGCAGCATTCCTGGGGCTCTCCGTGCTCCTGTGCGCGATGATCCTCGATGATCATCGTGATGCTGCCGCTCGAGTGCTGGCTCTCCGCGGTGGCGGTGATCATGAGGAGTAGGTGTGGTGTCGGGTGCTAACCGTGGTCGGTGTGCGGGAGGTATCTTGCACCTGGATGGTTTCCCACTAATCTCTCCTTCAGAGACTGTGGTGCATTAGGGAGATGATTAACCAGACGCAACACGGCTGCGAGGTGTTGCAAGTAGTGTATGTGTTCGAGTGGTTGTGGTTGTGAGTCGGCTGCCGTGGTGCTGCGTGAATAAAATCCATGTCGTGAGGAGGTATATGCTGTAGCAACTCATGGAAAAGAAATCTCACTCCAGGATTTTTTTTCGCGAGTGAAAATTTGTTAATATAAAATAACAGCAGCAAAAATACTCATAATAATTGCAACCAAATAATTGACTCACCGCACAAACTCAGGGTACCACGCATAAGTTACAACGCAAAAATAAATGTTGCAATAATAAACATAGCAGTGATGCCTACAATGCAAACGATAACTGGACGGGGTCTCGAGAAAACGTCTCTGGTTCTGGGACACACTCTTCATCTATCAGGGAAAGCGGATTGACCAGTCGATGAACGTGTCTCTCCTGGTCGGGCCTCAGTGGTCTGCCGATGGCGATCTGAGGATTTAAATCAGCGAGGCTCTGGAGGTAACCCATCACTCGCTGGGTCAAACGCTCTTGGGCGATGACATACTGGATAAGGTTGGCCAGTACTGGGTCTCTCTCAATTCGTCCATCGGGAAAGGATGTTACTCCTCTGGGTGCTGCACGGCTCAGAAAGTAATAATACCCTCGTTCGCTGGCATAGGGTACCGTGAATCAAAGACGAACAATCGCCTCGTTTGCAGCCGCTTCTATGGCCATTTGCGGAGTCGGCATAGATTTCCCCAGGAAGGAGACTTCCGTTGGTCTTGGTTTGAGTTCACGGGAGGGATGTGTACTACTGCCCAATATTTCGAGGTGGAAGGGGTGATCCTCAATTTGAGCAGCTTGTACTGGGGTGGTTGGGTAGAACCCATGGTACTGCAGGTAAAGTCCCACAATATTTTAACAAAACTACCTGGGGTGGCATCTGGGGTTCTCAGATAAATGCTAGGGCTCGGCATGGCGAGAAATGGTTGTGAGGGTGGTTCACAAGGTGAGGGGTACTTGGCAAGGTCACGAGGTGGACATTTATAAAGCATCCCGGTTGGGTTATTTACCGCGGTGAGGGGCAACTGGTTTGTCGGTTCTGCTCTATGGGGCCGGGTCAATGCCATAGATACCCACATCTCACAAAAGTGATGTGTTACTGTGGGCATCCTTGGGGTGGTTTTTGGTAGATGCGCCCGAAATTTAAGAAGTGCGACCGTACACCAATGCACTTATGCATGGCTACAGTTTAAAGTAGGGGCGCGCAAGCGAACATCATTTAAATATGGTGATGCAAGACTACACCATTACAGGGCGGGGCCGTACTAAGGCTCGGTACTACTCGAGTGACTTAGTCTACCTCGTTCATATCTAAGCGGGCGTGCCTTGTGGACGCCGAGGCTTCTCCATTGGCTTCACCGTCGGGGTTAGCTGGAGGGGGTTGGGGAACTGCAGGGTCGGGGTAGCGATGATGACCATCACGGGGATTGTTGGCCACAATCCCGTTGGAGTGTGTTCCCAAAAGGCGATGCAGCACTTATGGGGTCATCAAAGCACCTTGGTTGATGGCTGGGCCTGACCTCAAGGTCTCGATCGGTTGTCCGAATAGCACGACTAGGTTGTCGGCGTCGGGCTCATCTGCTCTTCTTGCCGGGGCTCGGCGAACCAGCTCTCCACGAGCTACGATCAGATCAAGGGTGATTTGATCGAACAGACCCTCTAGTGCACTTACATAGCGCACCAGATGCAATAGGGCAGGATCCGTCTCGTGGTCTCCATTGGCAACTTGGGGTGATCTACCATACCCGTCACGGCTGGGGTAGTAGTAGAACGAGTGACAGTTAACTCTGGGTGACAGGTGCCTGAGTTGAACTATAGCCTCTCGAGCAGCTAGTTGGATGGCTTGTGGCTCAAAGGAAGTTGTCCTTCCGGTGAACCTGTAGGGGCGTTCTGGCGATAGACCCCTACCATAGATGTGCACAGTGGCCCAGAATTGATGGCTCTCACCGCTCATGGACCCTTGGTACACAACATATTCTGGGGGCTCCTCTAACGTGAAGGCACGGCAGGTGAGGTTTGCTAGCACGGTCACAAAACCTCCAAGGTTGGTTGATGTGGTCTCATTGTGAACAATGGGGCCAGGCATTTTAGCTTGGTTTGGGGTAGAGGCTGGGCTGTGCTGGGTTAAGGCCAGCATGCCCTTTTTATAGAAAAAGGGGACGGAGTCTTCCCTCGCACGCTTGCGAAAAAGACTATTTAGGGGCCGGTCACTGGCGCGTGATCGACAGGCTAGGCAGGTAGGTTGGGCACCGTCCGCTAAAAGGTGTCGGGCTCACTGTGTGGCTAACTTACACGAGAAGCTTGGCCGGAGTTTGGTTAAGGTCTGGTGGGTTGGTTAACCTAGGTTTATCGACCTGGCTAAGATAGGATTAGCCAATGGTCAGCCGTGCTGTGATACCAAGTTTGTGAGGGCCGGATTTTCGGGATATAATTTCCCAGAAAATGGCCCTTGTGCTCATCAGCCCCAGGATTACTATTAGCAGATGAGGCACCAACTTAATACAGAAATTCCAAGCAAAGTACATAATATGTAGTACAAGACCATTCTGGCCTATGAGTACAACAAATGGTTTCTAGTGGTTGGTGGCGGAAGCGGTTTGCGGACCATCAGCGTCTATGGGGACCAGGATAACTCCTATCTTCGCGAGGCTGCTATCTCCATTGCGTAGGTTCCGGGGCTGTCATCGCAATACTCCTTTCCACGCAAGAGATCTGGCCAAGATAATAGCCAGGGACAAGCCAGTGAGTACTTTGAATGTACTCGCAAACATTATGAACGCAGGTATAATATAACAAATGAAAATCATGCCTTGAAGTATGCCATGATCACTACGTCAGTCATGAAATCAGATATATGATGCACACACACAAGTTAATCGTGTAGAACATGAACCCTCGAAAAGATAACAATAAAGCATGCCTCAGTCGGGCGTCTGTAAGACACCACAAAAAGGGCTTATATATATATATATATATATATATATATATATATATATATATATATATATATATATATATATAAGAAATAACAAGCATGCCACAGTCGGGCGTCTGTGCGACACCACATAAAGGGCTTATATATATACAAGAAATAACAAGCATGCCACAGTTGGGCGTCTGTGCGACACCACATAAAGGGCTTATAAGTAATTGAAATAACGAGCATGCCACAGTCGGGCTTCTGTGCGACACCACATAAAGGGCTGATAAGTAATTGAATAACAAGCATGCCACAGTCGGGCGTCTGTGCGACACCACCTAAAGGGCATATATATAAACATAATCATAGTGAATATCCAGGAGGTAGAACCGTCCCAGGGATATGTTGGGGAACGTAGTAATTTCAAAAAAATTCCTACGCACACGCAAGATCATGGTGATGCATAGCAACGAGAGGGGAGAGTGTTGTCTACGTACCCTCGTAGACCGAAGCGGAAGCGTTGACACAATGTAGAGGAAGTAGTCGTACGTCCTCCTCGCGATCCGACCGATCCAAGCGCCGTTACTCCGGCGCCTCCGAGTTCTTGACACACGTACAGCTCGATGACGTCCCCGGGTCTCGATCCAGCAAAAACCTCCGGGGATGAGTTCCGTCAGCACGACGGCATGGTGACGATCTTGATGAACTACCGACGCAGGGCTTCGCCTAAACACTGTGACAATATGACCGAGGTGGAATATGGTGGAGGGGGGCACCGCACACGGCTAAGGAACGATCTCAAGGATCAACTTGTGTGTCTATGGGGTGCCCCTGCCCCCGTATATAAAGGAGTGGAGGAGGGGAGGGCCGACCCTCTCTTTGGCGCGCCCTAGGGGAGTCCTACTCCCACCGGGAGTAGGATTCCCCCTTTCCTAGTCCAACTAGGAGTCCTTCCATGTATTAGGAGTGGGAGACAAGGAAGGGGAAGAGGGAAGATAAGGAAGGAGGGGGCGCTGCCCCTCCCCCTAGTCCAATTCGGACTAGCCAATGGGGGGCGCGCGGCCTGCCTCTCCCTCTCCCCTAAAGCCCAATAAGGCCCATACTTCCCCCGGGGGGTTCCGGTAACCCCTCCGGCATTCCGGTATTATCCGAAACCACTCGGAACCATTCCGATGTCCGAACATAGCCGTCCAATATATCAATCTTTACGTCTCGACCATTCCGAGACTCCTCGTCATGTCCATGATCACATCCGGGACTCCGAACTCCTTCGGTACATCAAAATGGATAAACTCATAATAACTATCATCGTAACCTTAAGCGTGCGGACCCTACGGTTCGAGAACAATGTAGACATGACCGAGACACCTCTTCGGTCAATAACCAATAGCGGGACCTGGATGCCCATATTGGCTCCTACATATTCTACGAAGATCTTTATCGGTCAGACCGCATAACAACATACATTGTTCCTTTTGTCATCGGTATGTTACTTGCCCGAGATTCGATCGTCGGTATCCAATACCTAGTTCAATCTCGTTACCGGCAAGTCTCTTTACTCGTTCCGTAATACATCATCCCGCAACTAACTCATTAGTTGCAATGCTTGCAAGGCTTATGTGATGTGCATTACCGAGAAGGCCCTGAGATACCTCTCCGACATTCGGAGTGACAAATCCTAATCTTGAAATATGCCAACCCAACAAATACTTTCGGAGACACCTGTAGAGCACCTTTATAATCACCCAGTTACGTTGTGACGTTTGGTAGCACACAAAGTGTTCCTACGGTAAACGGGAGTTGCATAATCTCATAGTCATAGGAACAAGTATAAGTCATGGATAAAAGCAATAGCAGCATACTAAACGATCGGGTGCTAAGCTAATGGAATGGGTCATGTCAATCAGATCATTCAACTAATGATGTGACCTTGTTAATCAAATGACAACTCCTTTGTCTATGGTTAGGAAACTTAACCATCTTTGATTAACAAGCTAGTCAAGTAGAGGCATACTAGTGACACTCTGTTTGTCTATATATCCACACATGTATTATGTTTCCGGTTAATACAATTCTAGCATGAATAATAAACATTTATCATGATATAAGGAAATAAATAATAACTTTATTATTGCCTCTAGGGCATATTTCCTTCAGTCTCCCACTTGCACTAGAGTCAATAATCTAGTTCACATCGCCATGTGATTTAACAGCAATAGTTCACATCACCATGTGATTAACACCCATAGTTCACATCGCCATGTGACCAACATCCAAAAGGGTTTACTAGATTCAGTAATCTAGTTCACATCGCTATGTGATTAACACCCAAAGAGTACTAAGGTGTGATCACGTTTTGCTTGTGAGAGAATCTTAGTCAACGGGTCTTTCACATTTAGATCCGTTATGTATTTTGCAATTTTCTATGTCTACAATGCTCTGCACGGAGCTACTCTAGCTAATTGCTCCCACTTTTAATATGTATCTAGATCGAGACTTAGAGTCATCCAGATCGTTGTCAAAACTTGCATCGACGTAACCCTTTACGACGAACCTTTTGTCACGTCCATAATCGAGAAACATATCCTTATTCCACTAAGGATAATTCTGACCGTTGTCCAGTGATCTACTCCTAGATCACCATTGTACTCCCTTGCTTAACTCAGTGTAGGGTATACAATAGATCTGGTACACAGCATGGCATACTTTATAGAACCTATGGCTGAGGCATAGGGAATGACTTTCATTCTCTTTCTATCTTCTGCCGTGGTCGGGTTTTGAGTCTTACTCAATTTCACACCTTGTAACACAGGCAAGAACTCTTTCTTTGACTGTTCCATTTTGAACTACTTCAAAATCTTGTTAAGGTATGTACTCATTGAAAAAACTTATCAAGCGTCTTCATCTATCTCTATAGATCTTGATGTTCAATATGTAAGCAGCTTCACCGAGGTCTTTCTTTGAAAAACTCCTTTCAGACACTCCTTTATGCTTTGCAAAATAATTCCACATTATTTCCGATCAACAATATGTCATTCACATATACTTATCAGAAATGCTGTAGTGCTCCCACTCACTTTCTTGTAAATACAGGCTTCATCGCAAGTCTGTATAAAACTATATGCTGTGATCAACTTATCAAAGTGTATATTCCAACTCCGAGATGTTTGCACCAGTCCATAGATGGATCGCTGGAGCTTGCATATTTTTGTTAGCACTTTTAGGATTGACAAAACCTTCTGGTTGCATCATATACAACTCTTCTTTAATAACTCCATTAGGGAATGCAGTTTTGTTTATCCATTTGCCAGATTTCATAAAATGCGGCAATTGCTAACATGATTTGGACAGACTTAAGCATAGATACGAGTGAGAAACTCTCATCGTAGTCAACACTTTGAGCTTGTCGAAAACCTTTTGCGACGATTCTAGCTTTGTAGATAGTAACACTACTATCAGCGTCCGTCTTCCTCTTGAAGATCCATTTATTTTCTATGGCTTTCCGATCATCGGGCAAATCCATCAAAGTCCATACTTTGTTCTCATACATGGATCATATCTCAGATTTCATGGCCTCAAACCATTTCGCGGAATCTGGGCTCATCATCGCTTCCTCATAGTTCGCAAGTTCGTCATGGTCTAGTAACATGACCTCCAGAACAGGATTACCGTACCACTCTGGTGCGGATCTCACTCTGGTTTACCTACGAGATTCGGTAGTAACTTGATCTGAAGTTACATGATTATCATCATTAGCTTCCTCACTAATTGGCGTAGTAGTCACGGGAACAGATTTCTGTGATGAACTACTTTCTAATAAGGGAGAAGGTACAATTACCTTATCAAGTTCTACTTTCCTCCCACTCACTTCTTTCGAGAGAAACTCCTTCTCTAGAAAGTATCCATTCTCAGCAACGAATGTATTGCCTTCGGATCTGTGATAGAAGGTGTACCCAACTATCTCCTTTGGGTATCCTATGAAGACACATTTCTCCGATTTGGGTTTGAGCTTATTAGGATGAAACCTTTTCACATAAGCATCACAACCCCAAACTTTAAGAAACGACAACTTTGGTTTCTTGCTAAACCACAGTTCATATAGTGTCGTCTCAACGGATTTAGATGGTGCCCTATTTAACGTGAATGCAGCTGTCTCTAATGCATAACCCCAAAACGATAGTGGTAAATCGGTAAGAAACATCATAGATTGCACTATATCCAATAAAGTACGGTTATGATGTTCGGACACACCATTATGCTGTGGTGTTCCAGGTGGCATGAGTTTGTGAAACTATTCCACATTGTTTTAATTGAAGGCCAAACTCGTAACTCAAATATTTTACCTCTGCGATCATATCGTAGAAACTTTTATTTTTGTTACGATGATTCTCCACTTCACTCTGAAATTCTTTGAACTTTTCAAATGTTTCAGACTAGTGTTTCATTAAGTAGATATACTCATATCTGCTCAAATCATCTATGAAGGTCAGAAAATAATGATACCCGCCGCGAGCCTTAACACTCATCGGATCGCATACATCAGTATGTATTATTTCCAATAAGTCAGTTGCTCGCTCTATTGTTCCGGAGAACGGCGTTTTAGTCATCTTGCCCAAGAGACATGGTTCGCAAGCATCAAGTGATTCATAATCAAGTGATTCCAAAATCCCATCGGCATGGAGTTTCTTCATGCGCTTTACACCAATATGACTTAAACGGCAGTGCCACGAATAAGTTGCACTATCATTATTAACTTTGCATCTTTCGGCTTCAACATTATGAATATGTGTATCACTACGATCGAGATCCAACGAACCATTTTCATTGGGTGTGTAACCATATAAGGTTTTAATCATGTAAATAGAACAACAATTTATTCTCTTACTTAAATGAATAACCGTATTGCAATAAACACGATCAAATCATATTCATGCTCAACACCAAATAACACTTATTTAGGTTCCACACTAATCCCGAAAGTATAGGGAGTGTGCGATGATGATCCTATCAATCTTGGAACTACTTCCAACACACATCGTCACTTCACCCTTAACTAGTCTCTGTTTATTCTGCAACTCCCATTTCAAGTTACTAATCATAGCAACTGAACTAGTATCAAATACTTAGGGGCTGCTATAAACACTAGTAAAGTACACATCAATAACATGTATATCCAATATACCTTTGTTCACTTTGCCATCCTTCTTATCCACCAATTACATGGGGTAGTTCTGCTTCTAGTGACCAGTCCTTTTGTAGTAGAAGCACTCAGTCTTAGGCTTAGGTCCAGACTTGGGCTTCTTCACTTGAGAAGCAACTTTCTTGCCGTTCTTCTTGAAGTTCCCCTTCTTCCCTTTGCCCTTTTCTTGAAACTAGTGGTCTTGTTAACCATCAACACTTGATGTTTTTCTTGATTTCTACCTTCGTTGATTTTAGCATCACGAAGAGCTTGGGAATCGTTTCCGTTATCCCTTGCATATTATAGTTCATCACGAAGTTCTACTAACTTGGTGACGGTGACTAGAGAATTCTGTCAATCACTATTTTATCTGGAAGATTAACTCCCACTTGATTCAAGCGATTGTAGTACCCACACAATCTGAGCACATGCTCACTAGTTGAGAGATTCTCCTCCATCTTTTAGCTATAGAACTTGTTGGAGACTTCATATCTCTCAACTCGGGTATTTGTGTCGTTTGAAGCTGGAGTGATCGCATGCACCGGGAAGCGGGGCGGGCGGCGCTAACCGTTTCGGGCGAAAAGCGCGCGTGGGCGAGGGAGGCGGTCTGGGTGGGCCTAGGCAGTCAGACTCGCGCTTGGCAGCGGGTCGGTCCAGCAGCCGGACATGTTGGCTCGCCAGCTACCTTGCCGAGCTGAGCGACGACAATCAGACATGGACGTAGCTTCCGACTAGGAGCCGGCGCCACTGTCCAAGCCGGTTCATGCCGTGTTCACCATAGAGCAGGTGCGACCGCACTTCGACGCCCTAATGGCGGAAGAGCTACCAGCACAGGAGGACCTGTGCTGCAACCTCCGTCTCCTCAACGAGCACCGGTGAAGAAGCGAACGACAATGCCGTCGTGGACATGTGGCCCTGTGATCCTGGCTTCTCGAATGAGAGCGGGCGCTGTATCAGACCATCCGTAGGGACCGTGAGGCCCTCTCCGTCGTCCTTCGAGTTATTTCGCTCGCCGTGGCGCCGCCGTCTCGTGTTGTCAACATGGTCAATGGACATGGGGATGAGGAGATGACTTTACTTGGAGAGGATGACAGTGGGGACCCACCAGGGCCATAGCTGCACATACGCAAGTGCCTCCTTATTAGTATATAAAACAACTTTTTTGCTTCCTCCTAGTTTCCTGACATCACGGTCCCACACCATTGTCAACCTATGTAGTCAATAAACGAGAGAATTGCACAAGAAGCGGCCGACAGCTGGGACCAAGCAGCTTGAGCAGTATTTGTGTTTTTGAGGTGTGAGCACTGCATAGTTTTTCTTGAGCGATGTTTAGCCCAGATACTAATTTTTCTCCTCTGAACAACAACGAAAACATCGCTGCAGCTATTAACTGGGCGGGCTGTGGCCCATCTAGCCCAGGCCAGATATCCAACCCAGATATTATTTTTTTTCAACCTCAAAATGGCTAGCCCAGCTATACTTTTTTTTAGGAATACCCAGGCAAGGTCAAGTTGTTATTCTCCGCCCCGCTGGGCTGCAAATCTTTCCTAGGAGGGATGCATTACGCTTAACAAGAAAATGGGCTTTAAGAAATAATAAATGGGATGTAATTATAAAAACTGGGCAGTAACTATAAAAAATGCACCAAACACGTAATTTCTTTATAAAATATTATTTTTGGATATTGAAATTTTTAATTTGATTAATTATTGCGAGCGCAATGTTTCATTGGATTTTTACGTAATATAAATTTATATTGAAATTGTATTTAATCTGAGTAGAAATTTCGGGATAAAAATATTTCGGATCCCATAAAAATGTGGGAAATTTTATTGAATTCTGTTTTGAACGGTTGGTTGAAATGGGTTGTACTTTTGACAAACAGTAAATGGGTTGTAGTAAATTACATTAGAATTCAAAAATTGGCTGCACCTTACAAATCTCAAATGGGCTATAAGTCCTTACTAAGTTGACGCGTCCCCTAAAAAAAAGAGTTGACGCGTATGCAAGGCTTTGTCAATTTATAGTCAACACAAAGTTCTAGCAGCAGTGGCCGTTGGATGTCCATCCAACTGATGCCGTGCATCTTCTTCAATCTCGGATATTCTAGTTTCACCCGCCCAAAAAATGATTCCTCCCCCTGACATCTGGGGCGCACCGTTTCGGAAGCTGACCTGTGGGCCTACTAAGTTGACGCGTACCAAGGGCTTTGTCAACTTAGTCAATATGAACGATTCTAGCTCCAGTGACCGTACGATGTCCATCCAACGGCCGTAGTGCTTCTTCAACCTCTGGTCTTCTTGCTCCAGCCGCCCAAAGCAGCACCGGTCGTGCCGCATGCTCTTGCCTCCCGTGGCCGGCTGTGCTGCCGCGGAGGACTCACCGCCCCCTACTATTCCCACCGCTGGCCAGGCCCTACGGCGACGGCAGCCTCACACCGCAGCCGAACCAGTGAACCCTCGTACTCCTCTCTGCGCGGGCTTCCACTGCCGCGTCTTCCCCGGCTCCGCGTCGTCCCCTTCCTAGGCCTCGCCGTCATACACTGCCCTGGTGCTCTCGACGCGGCGTGGTCAACGTGGTCAAGGAACAGCTTCCATCGGACGTGGAATGTACGTGGAGAGGCTGATAGCTGGGTCCACGGCCGCAGCAAGGAAGTGCCTCCTTATTACGCGCAAAATAATTATTCCTCCACCTGACAGCGGGGACCCACCGGACGGGCCACCGTATTTCAGGGGAAAACATTTCCCCCTGACTGCTGGGATCCACCAGCTACATCTTCGCATGCAAGGAAGTGCGCCCGGGAAAAAAAAACGATTCGTCCCCTTGACTACTGGAACCCACCAGCTACATCTTCGCACGCAAGGAAGTGCCTGACAGTCAGGACCCACCTAGTCGAAGCATACGTAGAGTTGTCATTCTAGTCGCGAACGTGTACGTACATACTGGTCGATGTAGAGGCACGCACGTGTCGTAGTAGAGGCGCACACGTAGCATGTACACGTACGTACAACGGCCAGTGTGCATGAAAGAAAATACGGCCACGTACGTACATACAGGCAGGGTATCGAACGCCTACTCGCGCATACGTACGGCCAGGGCTCGTGTACATGGCTGGTCGGAACGGAGAAACTGCGTCGTCATCGTGTTCCCGGGGAGCCAACCAGCTGGGTCAGAATGGAATGCGTCGTCGTGTTCATCGGGAGGGCTTGGACGGAACAGCGGATGGAAACGAGGCATGGCGTACCGCAGAACGGAGGAAACGGCCTTGTGTTCGACCGGCCACGTTCGAAACGGGATCCTATTCATTGGGAGGGGTCTGGTGTACCACAAAACGGAGGAAACGGACCTCCTACAGTCGAAACCGGGGCCCTGTTGATCGGGAGGGGTGTGGCGTACCGCAAAACGGAGGAAACAGACTTGAGTTGGAGCGCTACGGTCGAAACGGGGGTCCTGTTCATCGGGAGGGGTGTGGCGTACCGCAAAACGGGACTCCACGGGATATTGTTCATCTCCACCGTCAACCCCCTCCAGCCTCCACGGGCTACTGTTCATCCACCGTCGACCTCCTCCAGCCTCCACGTGCGACTGTTCATCCACGGGCTCCTGTTCATCCAGCCTCCATCGCGCGCTACTCCACCGGCTATTGTTCAACCAGCCCTCTCCACGGGCTCCTGTTCAACCACCCCTCCACGGGCTACTGTTCATCCAGCCCTCCACCGTCTACTGTTCATCCATCCCTCCACGGGGTGGTCCTGTTCATCCAGCCCTCCACGGGGTCCTGTTCATCTAGCCCCAACCGGCTCGATCGAGCGGGGTCCTGTTCATCCAGAGGCAACACCACGGGGTCCTGTTCATCCACCCCCACCGGGAACTATTCATCCAAACCCCCCAGCAACACTCACTGTTCATCCAGAGGCAACATCGATCGGCTTCAGTTAGCAGCAGTAGCGAAGGGATCGCTCGATCGGGTTCAGTTAACATCCACCGATCGATCGCTCGGGTTCAGTAACGCGTAGCCTCTAGTGCAATCGCTGGGGTTCAGTTAGAGCCCAACGCCTCGCTCGGGTTCAGTTAGAGCCCAACACCTTGCACCCACGCGCGTGCCTGTACGAGAGAAATGCGCATCGCTCGGCGCCGACCACCCACTGTAAAAGGGAACACCCCGATATTTTCCTCGCCCTCGCTTCTACCACGGTTTTTTCCGTCATGGACGGCCCAAAGAATGTCATGCAGCTGCGTCTCCGGCCCGCCCAGGACGAAAAGTCCATTTTCTGTCATGATTTTTTGTCATAGAAGTAGGTCCCCACCACATCTATGATGATACCGGGTTTTGTCACAATTATCGTCATAGAAGTGTCATAAGTATGACAGAAAAAAATTCGTTCGGCCCAAAATGTCACGGATGTGTCTTTTTTTTATAGTGACACCGACATGCAAGGGGCCTCAGTCTAGAATATGCGTACCGTGGGAGAAGCTGACCGCCGTGCGTCTCCACGCGAATGTCGCCGGCGGTGGCAGCGCTGACCGTCGTGCGCCTCCACAAGAGCGTCGCCATCGGTGACGGCGTGGCTAGAAGATGGCAGTCTACGAGAGCATACTGTGGGAGCGAGAGGATCGTCGTGCGTCCCCTCGATGAACCGCGGTGCCGACGTATCAGTGCGGCAGGGAGGGCGGCTTTGCCGGAGCAAATGGAGTGGAGGGGGACGGGGGGAGGTGGTTTGGGGAATATTACTGGCTAGTTGGCCGAAGGGCGGTTGAATTTGGGATTTGGGGGAATTTTGTGTGTGGGGGGTGGGGGATTTTCGTGTGTTGGAAGGGGGGAGTTTGTCGCGTGGTCGGTTTCTCCAAGTGCAGTCCCACGTGTCAGTGAAGAGGCAAGCCAAAGAGCGTTCCGTTCACGTGAGCCGTGTGCAGGACCAAACGTGTGTGAAGTGCAATGCGACCGCTACAGCGGTGTTGTGAGTGTACCGCCTTTTTCCTTTTAAACTAGGTGCTTCGCCCCCTAAAGAAAAAAACTTGGTGCTTCGCACGATCCATCGATACTACAACTAGTAATCCGGTAATCCCGACTAAAATGGCGTGACCGGGTCTTTTCCCGCGCGATATGCTGGGAGGTTGGCTTAATTGGGTTTTTAGGACGAGTAATGCTACACCTACGTAATCCAAGTTACGTAATTGACATAATGTGAAATGTGTGAGCTGTTGATTGTAGATTGGGGGGAGGGAGGGGCCCACCACCATGAAAATCAGGGAGGAGAGAGAGAGAAGCAATTTACGTTAACCCTTTTGTAGGTTCCCATAGATGTAGAAAGATGTGAAATGCGTGAATCTGTAGTGGACGTACTATTGGAGTGCCTAAGATAAATTGTGTATGTAGACTATGTGTTTATTTACTTCGCATGTTAACTTTGTCTCGGTTTAATAAAAAGCAGAGTTGGTGATGATGGTGTGCGTGCCATCCTGCAACATAGGTCGTTCGATCTATATCTAATGAATAGGAAGGAAACTATGATAATTTACCTGCACTCCCCTCCACATTTGCATATAAGGCCTTCCTTCGTTCATCCTTTTCTCCCACAAGATCTTGATGTTTCGTGCAACGCACGGGCATCATGCTAGTACTCCTACAATATACTATATTATTGTGAAAGTTCATATACACCAGCCGAGATTAATGCAAACACGACAGATTTTCATGACATTTCAAACTTTTATAGGACAGAAAAATAAAAGAAACCCTACCCAAAACCTATTCTACAGCGGCGACAAACGTCCTCCATCTGCGATCTCCATGTACAGGGGCGGGGTTCAAGACCCGTGAAGTGAAGCTGCGGTCTCCGGCGAGGAAGAGTAGAACACGGGGGACTGACCGACCATTTGGCACACCATGCCCTGCCGCCTCCCATGCCCTACTCATCCTTGGAGGAGTCCCCAACCTCGGTGGTGCCGAACGTTGGACGGCGGCAAGTAGGACACGTGGCTGACGGTGCCCCCGTCATCGGCCGCCAGCATGGCCACCGATTTTGCAGTCGCGTCTGCGTCCGGCTACACCGATATTGCATCGCGAGCGGTGAATTGAGCGAGGGCGGCGACCTCGAGCTTCATCCCCGAAGACAAGCTCTCCCGCAGAGCGTTCGCGCTCGCGGTCATGGCGGATGTGGTGCCAGGTAGCAGGACGATGCGCTATGGTGTGGAGGTTAGATGGGCGTTGCCGCTTTAAGTAGCGCATTCCAGTGAGGCCAAGTGTCTGTGTGCGTCATTAAGTCGCCGGAGTTGGTTCCTCGGGCACCGAGCCTCTTAACGACGACATACGAACGGACGACATGAATGCGGGCAGCTGGCGCCTACTGGGAATGCACCGCACGACGGCGCGAGGGACGTGGGTTTTTGGTGTGCCAGGGTAGTCAGCTGCGGTCATGGAAATGTTGGAGATGGCCTTTGCTCACATGAGATCCCACATATTGAAAAAGTAAGATGACCCGGCATGGTCTCAGGTCCTGGGGATGTAGTTGGCCGCGCTACACCACTCCGCGGACGCGTCTCGGTGCGCGCGCACTTCGGCGCCCCGTGCATCCTCGACGAGCCGGGTGTTGATCTGCTGGTCGTGCCACAGCGCTAACGCCACCCTCGGCACACTAAAACCGATCGTGTAAAGCGACGATGAGCGTGTCACTCCCGCATGCCTCATTTGAACATTCCGCCGAGTATCATTCGCATTTGGGCCTAAACCATGCTTGTATTTCCAATGTTGTAATTTGTCCGACATGCATACAAACAAATGGTTCGTTTAAAGTTTCACTTTGCCTCCACTACGTGTCGCTTCCCGTCTTAGTTTTGACATCCCATTCGGTTCATGCCCCAACACATCTTGATGAGATGATTGATGTTGAGAGATCAATTGTGTGTCGTGCAAGGAGATAAAGGTTTGGTCTGTTTCTATGATAGAAATGACCGGCGGGGAGGGGGTCTATGGGGATCAGAGGGAGTATATTGTACATTCACAAGTGAAACGAACGTATTGTACCCACCCTAGTCCTATTTCAATCGATCTCCGGACCTCGAGATGAAATCGAGAGAGAACGAGTGGGTGCATGTGTGATACCTAAGGCGGATTCAAAATTTTGAACCGGTTATCATAGCATCCACAAATCATATATAAAGGGTATTCAATGTTTGTTTCGCTCTTGTACGTAAAATATACTCCCTCCGATCCTTTCTAGTAGTTTACATATAAGTTTTATGTGTAGTCAAAGTATCTCTACTTTGATCAAACTTACAGAAAAAAGTATCAACATTCAACAACGCCCAATCAATATTGTTAGATTCGTACGTACTCCTAGATTTGTATTCAAATAGACATGGTTTCCAATTTGTTTTCAGCCACGTGAATGTGCTTGTTCTCGCGCATGCTCTTCCTACTAGGATTTCGCCACGTATAGCCAGTCCAATAGTAACTTTTTTTAAGCTCCTTGTCCAATAGTACCAGTGGAGTACTGACAACATCTATAGTAGAGTATGCAATGCTCATAGTACTCCCTCCTACCATTTATATAGGGCCTATGTGGAGGAGAGAGATGTGAAAAAATAAAGGGAGTGAGCTCTCATGCAAGAGCCTAGCTATATACGCATTCCTAGTTAAATACAATAAATATGAAGAAAGAGATAGAGAGGAGATGGAAAAAAGTACTAACACAATATCCAACCTTATATATATTTTTGCGAGAAATAGCCCACACTACTGTATGAGTGCATATAGATGATGGCTATAGATGACATGGCAGTTCCTTACAGCCATCGGCTGGCTATATTGTTAACCATGTTCTAATGCGTTTTTCAAAACCGCCTTTGACTATTATAAAGGTTCATAGTACATGAGATGTATAATGTGAAATTTATATCATTGGAAGCTCCTTTCACATACGAATTTGTCCGTATGCTTTGTGTAAGTTGCATGTCATATATTATTACTCTAACATTTGGTCAAAGTTAGCCTCGAAAAACACATTAGGCCCTGTAGATGGAAGGAGGGAGTAGTAGTGGAAGTGGATCCTCTGACGTAGGTATCCCTGCCTTGCCCTCCCTTTTGTTCACTTACTGGCGGACCCCATGCTTGCTAGGCCCCGCATGTTAGTAACTCAATGGGTTCGGCCACGTCAGGGGATCCTCATCCGTAGTATACTCCCTCTGTTTTTATTTACTCCGCGTAAAATGGAGGGAGTGGTAGTATAAATGACGTAGGCGGGGGAGGGGGAGGGACGTCGGTTTGCTCTCAACTATGGTCCCACAAGCGAGCGAAAACACAAGATGAACTGTGTTCCATTCGGTGAGCAACATGGAGGGTCCAGTGTGCCGGGGTGCAACGCAAACGCGACAAGGGCGATGTACAGTCAAAACCGATTGACAGTCGTCACTGGAACCACTACTAACACCAGAAACTTCGCTGCTCGGCCTATGACAGCCACTGCCCCAAAACCACACCTCCTCTCCAGCCCATCCCCTCACCTTTCGATCCCCTAGCCCGCATCAAGCGTCCCCTAGTTCGCCGGAAAGCCATGGTGCGCCGCAAGATCACGTACTACAAGATGTTGATGCCGGAGCGCCGCGCAGAAATTGCGGTGGCGGTCGGCGCTACAGACCTCCGTTCCCAAGCTCGCTTTGCGGCGGGCCAATACCCGAGTTCTTTGGAGCCAAGCTACGAGGAGGAGGAAGCCGATCCAATGTTCATGGTGGAGGTCGCGGTGCAGAAGGCCCCCGATGGGTGTGAGACGATGGACGTCAACTTCGTGCCGGTGTCCGGGTCCCCCATGGTGCAGGCGGACCAACGGTCCAACCTGACGATACTAAAGGAGGACCGGGAGGCAGAGGCTCAACTCGACATGGAGCGCGCGCATGCCGCTGCCATCGAGGCTCTCCTGCAGGCGGAACCGGATGTCGTGGATGTGAACCGGGCGGCGGAGGCTCAACTTGAGGCGGAGCGCGCGGATGTCGCTGCCATCGAGGCCCTCCTGCAGGCGGAACCGGACGTCCTCGACTTGAACCGGTCGGTGGAGGCTCAACTCAACGAGGAGCGCGCATATGCCGCTGCCATCAAGGCCCTCCTGTAGGCAGAACCGGACGTCCTCGACTTGAACCGGGTGGCGGAGGCTCAACTCGATGCGGAGCGCGCGAATGCCGCTGCCATCGAGGCCCTCCTGTAGGCGGAACCGGACGTCCTCGACTTGAACCGGGCGGCGCTCTCGTCCGTGCAGAGCGCCCTCATGCTCCATGTGAACGAGTAGCTGGAGGCCGAGGACAACCATGGTGCAGAGACACACGTCGGCAGCTATGGTTGGTTCACGCCAGCAGCCAAAGACGACGAGGTTGTCTCGTTCCGCAAGCAGTGATAGTTTTTCTTTATGTTGTTGTTTTTAGGGATCTTTTGTTGTGTAAAAACATATATTGTTATGCAAGTGGTCTGACTTTCATCATTTGGGTCAGTCTACCATTTGAGGTTGTTGGATGAATATCCTACGTCTCCTAACCCTTCTTCCTCACCTCTTCTTCCAATAGACCACCGCACGGGCCATACGGATCCTTCCCAACATGCGGTTGGATAAACATACTGTATGAACGAAAATTATGTGTCAGCGGTAGGATGGCTGAGTTTGGTTTGTTCACATGCGGTAGCACATGTCAGTGAGGGTGTGTTCCCTTGGTTGGGTTTGCGGCGTGCAGGAGCGACTGTGTGAGGGTGCGGTGCGACCGCGACAGCCGTGCGCAAGTGTACTTCCTTTTCATTTGAAAACTTTAGGCAAGCTTGGCAAAAATGTGTGGCGAAGTATGGCAATGCAAGGCCTAGACCCAAACAGGATAAGTAAGTACATACTAGGAGTACTGGTGTTAATAAAGAAAGGCGGGTTTTCCTTCGCGGGATTAATCGATACAAATCCTCGTTTGACGTGTCAACTAATGTGTATTTGTTTCTCCAAAGCCCAAAGAGCTAACCATCTCACTCCTCATCGCTTGATTAATGCAGCGCCATGCAAACCAACCTTCTCACTTCCGCATGCATGCAAGGGTATATTAATGTCCTTGGTTGCTACTACGAGGCAAACCCCATCAATTTTGCCTCGATTAGTGTTAGTGGCCCTTTGCAAATTGTAATTTTTATATGCTGACCTTGTGTACAAAAAATTGGAGGTAGTAACTATTTGACTTCCTTCCCCATTGCGGTGACGTCGAGGATATCTCGAACATTGTGGTTGGGCAAAGTGCATTCGACGGAGAACAACATTGAGGGAGACCACCGGACGCAAGTGCCGCCTGCAAGCCGAGACAACCGCCTATTTGCATCCAGGAAGTCCATTGAACCAAAGGACGCGTAAATGTACTAGTACTACTAGTACACAATAGCGTCGTCCGTCCAACTTAGTGCGGTGAGGTGGTTTCTCGAAGAAGACGATGGAGAAGCGGAGTCGGCGAAGGGTGAAATGATGTTGCTTAATCCGTGCTTTGTGATTTGACGCCTCATTGCTTTGTGATTTGTGATAGAAGGGACAGGGGAGTAGACTCTGTGCTCTATACTGTACATGCGTCCAAGCACGGGAGCAAGAGGAGAGACATTGCATTTTTCTATTCCTTCAATCAATCAATCAGGGAGCCTCGGTTCCATCTTTTTGGCTTTGGCAGCACCGTCCATAATGGTTCCCATCGATGCCAAAAGCTATTTTCACATTTGGCTACACATTGTGGATGCCCTTAACCGTACCACTTGGTTTTGCTCGTGTGTGCTATCTATACAAATCTCAATTATATTGATCTAAAAAATTATAGAATAAAGATTAGTAAAAAGGAGGTGATTTTGCCACGCCGATGGCGGGGGAGGTTTCTTATTTTTAGAGGACGTTGGCCTGGCAGTTTGCTAACATGCGGTCCCATGTGTAAGTGCTTTACCAAGCCGATCCGCGTCCCACATAAGGCAAAACAACGGCAGAAGCAACACGTGGTTAACTTGAAGAAGATCTTATAAAAAACTTGAAGAAGATGAGGAAGAAGCGGATTTAGCAACAAGTGAAATGATGGTTGCTTCGTCCCTCCGACTTCTTTTTTTAGCATTATTACTTTGTCCCTCCAACTTAAATGCGGGAAAGGTGCGGCTTTGTGATTTGACGCCTCATTGCTCATTACTACGCCGGCGCCATGACTGGGGTGCTTCACCCCTGCTGCTCTGCCCTGTATTTTGGTATGGCACGTGGATCCGGTAGCACGATGTACCACATGTCGGTGAACAGGACTAGAACATTTATGAAAGCGAGCGCTCCACTCTTACGACGGAGGAGTACACGACACGGCGGCCCCGTGAACTGTCACTTCTACTGTATAGTAATATAGTTTTGTTGTTTTGCATGATCCATCGATACAAACCCGATTAAACAGGAAAGGGCGGGATTTTTCCCGCGCGGTAGATGATACTGGCCATACATTTCAAAGGCAATTTTAATGTATGCAAACTAAATAATTAAGTAACAATATGATATATAGTAAAACTAAAAACACATATGATTTATTGTGTTAGAGTGTAGTAGTAGTGTTGTATTGCATAGTTGTTAGATGTAACAAGCGAGAACGTGTAGAGATGTAGTTTTGGAGGGCCTACAGAGAGAAAAGCATAATATGGTCATCGAACTTCAGAATACGCTCATTACAGTCACTATATATGTTTTGCGGTGATTATACAGTCACTTGCTCACCGTTCAGCATCGGATTGCACTCTGTTGACCGACCACATAGTCTGCGTGGCACCATGTTGACTTGTTAAATTGCCACGTTCCTTGTGGGTCCCACATGTCAGTTCACATAGGAAAAAGTTCAGATAAACACAAATTTACCCAGGCGCGACAAGACTCCAACCCGTGCGCGGGAATCACCTGGTTGTGTATGTGTCTATCAGGGCCTGATGTGTGCGCATGCACGTGTAGGTTGAGCACTTGAGCATGAGAGTGTGTGTTGGTCGTGTGGTGGGTGCATGCATGCGTGCGTGTGTGCGTGTGAGTGTTGCGTGTGTGCGTGGCTGCATGTGTACGTGTGAGTGTTGCGTGCGTGCGTGGTTGCATGTGTTCGTGTGAGTGTTGCGTGCATGCGTGCGTGTGTGTATAATCACCACACCAGCTCCTATGTGTTAAAACATACGTCTTAGCATACCAATACAAGGCCACCTTGTACGCTGAGCCCGCGGTCATGACTTCGAACCACCGTCCAATATTTTTTTGTCGTTTGTTTTCATTCTTATTAGCAAGATGCCCGTGCGTTGCATGTAACATCAAGATGCATTTGTATGACTAGTTTATCTTGTGAGAGAAAAGGATGAACGAGGGGAGGCCTTTTTTGCAAATGTGGAGAGGTGTGTGGGTACCTTTTTGCAAAATTGCCATAGTTTCCTTCCTATCCCTCAGATATAAATTGGACGGCCTATGTTGCAGGATGGCAGGCACACCATCATCACCAACTCTATTTTTTACTAGCAAGATGCCCGTGCGTTGCACGGAACATCAAGATGCATTTATATGAGTAGTTTATCTTGTGGGAGATAAGGATGAACGAGGGAAGGCCTTATCTGCAAATGTGATGAGGGGTGCAGGTATCTTTCTGCAAAATTGCCATAGTTTCCTTCCTATCCGTCAGATATATATCGGATGGGCTATATTGCAGGATGGCAGGCACACCATCATCACCAACTCTGTTTTTATAAGAGTAGAGATAAGTATAAGTAATACTAGCAAGAGGCCCATGTGTTGCATGGAACGTCAAGATGCATTTAAAGGAGTTGTTTATCTCGTGGGAGACGAAGATGAACAAGGGAAGTCCTTAATTATCTGCAAATGTGGAGAGGGGTGCGGGTATCTTTTTTGCATAATTGTCATAGTTTGCTTTCTATCCGTCAGATATAGATTAGACGGTCCATATTGCAGGATGGCGGGCACACCATCATCACCAACTCAGTTTTTTATAAGAGTAGAGAGATGCCCGTGCGTTGCACGGAACATCAAGATGCATTTATATGAGTAGTTTATCTTGTGGGAGATAAGGATGAACGAGGGAAGGCCTTATCTGCAAATGTGATGAGGGGTGCGGGTATCTTTCTGCAAAATTGCCATAGTTTCCTTCCTATCCGTCAGATATTGATCGGACGGCCTATATTGCAGGATGGCAGGCACACCATCATCACCAACTCTGTTTTTTATAAGAGTAGAGATAAGAGTGTAGAAGAGTAGATACAAGCCGATAGGTGGGCCCAATGGTAGTGAGATAATGTGATGCAACACTAGAGGTGCCACGTGGAGTGTTTAACTGGTCAACTAGTCATGTCTTGAGCAAATACAGAGTTGTACGGTGAGCCCGTGACTGTATGATAACCACAAAATGTAAATGGTGACCGTAATGAGTGGATTATGAAGTCCAATGTACGTATCGTGCTTTCGCTCCAAATACAATGATCGTCACTGTATATATCACGAGAGAGAGATGAAACATGCGTGAATGTGCGGGGGGCTTACTTTTAGAGGACGTGGAGATAGTTTGTGTGCGTACGTGAAAGGGGCGTAGAGGGGGTGTATGCGATGGGGAGAGAGATGCTCTTCGTTTCTCTTTATTATGACTAACTTTATATATGGTATAAAAATATAAAAATTCACAGTGCGGAATAAATATCATTGTGGGCACCATGCAATGCAAATTAACGTTCATACTCCTCCATATAACTTTGTAATGTTGTATATATGTAGAAATTCTAAAATAATTTTTTGGCCACACTTTATTCAAAAGGAATGTTGTATGCAAAATAAACATGAATAGATGGCTTTTTAGATCAATGGGGTACGTGATGTAACATGTGTGAATGTGTAGTTGATGTATTTGGCAGGGCCTAGAGAGGTATGTGTGTGTATTATGTATTCGAGGGAGTCATGGATAGAGGGGCCGGCGGGGGGAGGGGCGTGGGAGAGATAGCATGAGAAATGAGAGAGGTCTAGAGAGAGAGAGACTAATATGATGTCACGGCGAGAGATTCCCTTGAGTGTGTATATGCAAGGGGGAGGGGATAGAGGCACGAGGAGATTTGTGTGTGTGTGTGTGTGGTGTCTGTGTGGGTATGTGTGGGTGTGAGAAGATAACGAGACCTGGGGGCAGAGGGTGTGTCACCGTGCGAGGTTCGGTGGGTCGAGGTGAGGCCCTTGGTTCGGTTCCGTCCTGCGCCACATCGGTCGGCCATGACGCATTTAGGGAGACCCATGGATGACTTGTCGTACAAGACAACGATAGTAGAACTGTGAAGGACTCTGTGTCCACAGACAAAGCCGACTAGGATTTGTAACCCTGGGTTCTCAGACTAAGGTAACCCATTATCTCTGATATTACTATTCATCCAACCTAACTTTAAGGGGCATCCTATAGGATGCTATGCTAGAATCATACTCGTCGATTAGGAAGAGAGGTGTGAGACAATGCATGAGAGACAGACCTAAAGATAATGTGCCTACAGGAGACATGTAAGCAGGTATATGTACATAGAAAGGGTCTATGGGGATTGTGCGTGTGTATGCTTGTGAGAGGAATAGTGCTTGTGATAAAGGTTAGTGAAAACCGTCGTGAATGGTTACGAGAGGGAGGGAGGGTTATATCGAGAGCATGTCTGCGAGAAAGACACCTCGGGAGAGAGTGTGTGAGCATGTGTGAGAGACCATCGATGGAGAGTGAAACTACATGTAAAAGAGTGATGTACACATTGATTAAAGATATAAATTGTATCCAAATATTAGGATGGGATGATGATATTTGCAATTCGCATAAGGAACGGTCATTGATCCATCAGACATCTAGATTCTATCAAATTTGAGCATGTCTATGTTACTATTCGACATAATTGATCCACATAGTTAGTATTTTGAACTCCTGACAATGCATCGCTTTAGCAATCGAATATAAACGTGAGTATAGTTCATGTTGTCTGTGTAAAGCACATTATACATACGAAAGTTACAGAATGAACATTATAAATAGCTAGCTATGAACTAGCATACATTTGAATTCAACTTAAGATGGTTTAAAAAAATTGTATTCAACATAAAGTCCATTCAATTATTTGAATTCGATATCATGGCCTTTGTAAATCATAAATAAATTATGGGGGCACCAATCTTTGCTCTCATTTTGTACATAATAGCATATATAGTGATGTACAAAATCATAGTTATAAGATTTTCAAGTGTCAAAATTTCAAAACGAAGCGGATAATTTAATGAGGTTTTCAAACATACAAGGTCAAATTTTACGTTGTCTATTCAGGTCAATCCTCAAAGTTCAAGAGTACTCTAAACGTGAATGCTTCTGTTTCAAAATTCCGAATGAAGCGCCAAAAGAGCCTCTACTCGCCCAAAACCGCGTGAGACCAATGTTTGGTAGTAGAAGGAAAATACTTTTCTAACTCTGACCCGTGAAACCTACCGGCCCGACGTCAAAAGGTCTAAATCGGGGTAGGTTTGTAGCTTCATCTAGACGCCACACATCCGCCTCCAAAAAACATTCATACACAATTGTCGCCTAAGCACACATGCGCACGGCCGAAATCGCTCCCGCCCACTATTTGGGACACCTGGGATTACCATCCTACCCCCGACCTGCAGTAGGTCCAAAATTTAAGAGGGGGTAAAGTTTGTACTTTCCCCAAATTTCAAACAAGCGCGTCCCGTATGTTCAAAAAAGCCAAAAACAAGCATGTCCCAGACCGAAACATGGATCTCCCTTAGCTCCCCCCGTCCCCGCGCCCCCTACGTCTAATTCCCCATTTGTACTCCGTGGGCGCCAAAACTACCTCTCCACCAGCCGCGAAACCCCGGCGTCCTCCGTCTGCCACCCCATCCCACCCATCAACCGCCGCCCTCCTCCATCACGCCGGAGCCAATACCCCGACGTCGTCGTGCACCGCAACCTCAACCGCAACGCCCTCTGTCGGTGTCAAAACCGGCGGATCTCGGGTAGGGAGTCCCGAACTGTGCGTCTAAGCAGATGGTAACAGGAGACAAGGGACACGATGTTTTTACCCAGGTTCGGGCCCTCTCGATGGAGGTAAAACCCTACTCCTTCTTGATTAATATTGATGATATGGGTAGTACAAGAGTAGATCTACCACGAGATCAGAGAGGGTAAACCCTAGAAGCTAGCCTATGGTATGATTGTTGTTCATCCTATGGACTAAAGCCCTCCGGTTTATATAGACACCGGAAAGGGCTAGGGTTACACAGAGTCGGTTACAATAGAAGGAGATCTACATATCCGTATCGCCAAGCTTGCCATCCACGCCAAAGAAAGTCCCATCCGGACACGGGACGAAGTCTTCAATCTTGTATCTTCATAGTCCAAGAGTCCGGCCAAAGGTTATAGTCCGGCTATCCGGACACCCCCTAATCCAGGACTCCCTCAGTAGCCCCCGAACCAGGCTTCAATGACGAAGAGTCCGGCAAGCAGATTGTCTTCGGCATTGCAAGGCGGGCTCTCCTCCAAATTCCGTGTACCTGTTAAATAGTGTCCGGCTTCTCTTGGGTGTTGCGCTCCTTGGCTTCTACGCCCAATAATGGCCACCTTCCACGTATCAAGCGAATATGAAGAGCCAGGGTATTTTTACATTTACCCCCTAGCTATGTGAATGAGCTGCCTATTAAAGAGACGGGGATTCAGATCCAAATCACACCATTCTTCCTTAGCGAGTTTTCATCGGAGCGCATTCGACAGAGATCCATTCCATCATGGCCAGTCAACGCAACTCCTCCTCTCGCTCCCCCAGCCCCAAGCCTGAAGATTGGAGAGATGTTCCGTTCCGCACAGCAAACTAGTGATGCTTCATACCAAGGGGTTTCTTCCCCCAGCATACATGGTCCCGGTTCGAGCCGGGCTCGCCACCTATAATGGCGGAGAGCAAGCGGAGAGCCTTCCCCATCCCTCCAAGGGGGAGCGGGTATGCCTTGTCCCTCGTCTGATAAGAGGGCTCGGATTTCCAATTCATCCGTTTCTCCGGGGGCTCCTGGAGTTCTACGGCCTCGAGTTGCACAGCCTCACGCCTGCCTCCATATTGCATATCATGGGCTTCATAGCCCTTTGCGAGCTGTTTTTGGGCTGCGAGGCTCATATCGCGCTGTGGAAGAAGTTGCTCTGCCTTGTGCCCCGTTCTCAAAGGGGTCAGTATACCAAGCGGGCGGAGCCGAAGTGTGGCGCATCGCCGGGACCGGATATCTATCCGGAACCCCAAAGAAGACGTCCGAAGACTGGCCTTCCGAATGGTTTTATGTAGAAGACGTTCCCCTCCCGGATCCTGTTCGGATCGGCCTTCCAGAGTTCGTCAATGCTCCTTGAAGAAGCGCCTGAGCTAGCGCTCACGGAGCCCTCACGAGGAAGACGACAGGGACGTTCTTTACCTGATGAGCCGAATAAGGTCGCTAGCTCAATCCGGATTGTCCATGATCGAGGTCATGGCCATATGCATTATGCGGGGGGTGCAGCCGCTTCAATATAGAGGCCACCCCATGTGGGATTTCAGCGGGGAGGATGACGCCACCCGCTGCGGCCGTAAGGGGCCGGAATCGGTTGCTGCTCTAGCAAAGATCTTGTCCACTTTGTACAAAGGAGAAGAGGAGGAATTCCTCCGCGTCAATCCACAGGGCGAATTTTCTATGTACAATCCTACGAGCTAGGTAAGTTGATACTTTTTCTTGCCCATCCGCTCCATATTCCCGTAGTTTAGTATTTCATCTTGCGATTTCAACGCAGGAGCTGCGTAAGGCCGTGAGGGAAATGAATAGCCCTCCTCCACAACCCGAGGATCCGGAACGGTCCGTCGATCCGGCCTCCCAAGAGGATCCGGACATATCTGTGGAGCTTATTGACGGGGTATTTTACAAATTGGGTAATGACAATGCCCTGGTGGCCATTACGGCCGATTATCGTGGGCTACTTCCAGCCTCGCAGGTAACTGAGGCCGAAGTCCCAGTATTTTGAAAAGGATCCGTCCTCGCGTATTTTTGATTATCGTATACCAACGGTATTTTGCAGGGGAGGACCTCAAGGCGGAATACCGAGCCTGCGGCGACTAGCCAACAAGGGGCCGCGAGGGCAGGCAGGCTAAAAAGACACGCAGTCCGGATTGAGACACCAGCGTAGCGGTGAGGCGCGCCGTCTCACTCCGAGATATTATTCTCAGAGGCATACTAACGCTCGTGCTTTCTTTTAGGAAAAAGAGCGCTCGCCGGACTATATCTGGAGAGGGTGCCAATCGTGCTTCCACCAGCTGCGGGTGAGGAAGTTTGGTAATTACATATACTAGTAGCCCCTAAGACTTGAAACGGTTAGAATAACTGATTTAAGGATCATTTGTTATGCAGGTTCTGACGGAAAAGAATACCCAACTGTCCCATGAGCTCGAAGAGTGCAAAGCCCAAATTCAGGCCGTACCAGCCGCAGCAGAGGAGCTCAAGAAGACCCCCTCTGGTACTATATGCTTCAAATGATAAGTATCATGTAAAGTGCGGCGTGTATGCAAATCTGACAATAAAATTGCAGATGGCGCCAGAGTAGATCCGGATAAGCAACAACTCCTACGCCGGCCGGTGAGAGCGTGCTTACAAAGGTGAGGCAGGAGAAGAATAATCTCCTAGATGCCAACACCCAGGTGGGCGTGGAACTAAAGGATGTTCGTGCCCAACTGTCAGACTCCGTTAAGGAGAATCGACGGCTTCGACGCGACATTTTTAGTAAGTGATTGAACGAACTTTGAAAAAGAGTTCGGCGAGGAAGTCGACTGATAGAGTTATGTCTCTAGGTATGCTGACAGGTCATCCTGCAGAGGAAATGCCCGGTTCTACGGGTGACCTTCTTCCCGAGCTCTCACAACTGCACAAACGAGTATGGCAGGTGATGCAAGGCGTCGCCCAGGCCTTGTGGCCATCCGTTGCCCTGCCCGAAGGACTAGGAGAGCTTGCGGAGAAGCTGAAGGGAGCGCGGCGGCGCTTCCAATTATGGAAGATATCGGCCTGCCGTTAGGGTGCTAGGGAAGCCTGGGCCATGGCGAAGACACGGTACACGAAGGCTGACCCAAACCACATGGCCGAGGTTGGACCTGTGGGGCCCGATGGGAAGGAGATCCCTGTGAGCTTAGTGTACGGCCAAGTAGAGTTGGCCGCAAAGTATTCCCAATAGGACTGTAGACTAGACAGCCTATTGGATGGTATTGAAGAGGAATTTAACCAGTCAAGTTGACTATGTCATTTTAAAATGACATGTATAATGCCTTCTAGCTGGATTGTAGATCATTTGTCATGGCGGACCTTTTCGCTTCAACCTCGGGACCCGACGGTCCGGAGTGTATCTGAATACCCTCTCAGTTATGTAAGAACCGGGGCATGCATGGAGACCAGGTGTAGGGGTCATTAGTGCTTGAACAGACAAGTGCCCAACTAGTTATGTTATATTACATGGTTAGTAAGAAACATCTTCCAGGGAGAATAGTTCCGTTAGGGGTTCCTTTCCCTGGGAGGCATGCCCTAAAGTGCATGTCCGGACTGCGGAAAGAGACGCAGAAAAACATCTAGGGGCGCATGAGTAAATAAGTTAAAAATCATCTTTAGTTCACCGACCGAATATTCCCTTAAGAACGCTAGCTTTGGCTTCACCCAGTCTGAGGTACACATCCGGCTGACCCGGCAGTAACAATCGCAGAGGTGCTCCCCTTATGCCCTAGCCGAATTAACGGGAACGTAGGGCATAAATACAAGAGCCAGGCAACCCAACTTGGCCAAAACATAAGTCATATCGATGCATATAATGGTGAATAAAGGGTACATGCGGAAGTATGACACATGTGTTGGGCATAAAGCCCTTATGAATAAGCTTCTGTTAAAAAAGCCCCCGGGTATAATGAGCACGGATAGCGCGTCAATTCTATGCAAACAAGGCATAAATGGGCCCTTACAGGCTATGAGAGAAAATGAGGGGAGAAGGAGAGAAATATAAGACAGATAGTGTATAAAAAATGGACAGAGGAAGGAGACGAACACACAGTCCGGCGCTAGGCGTAGAATCTTCGGAGTCGGGCTGCATTCCATGGGTTCGGCTCGAGTCGATTATCCGATGCATCCCGCAGATGGTACGCTCCACCGGTCAGGACTTGGTCAATAATGAAAGGACCCTCCCACTTGGGCTTGAGTTTGTCCTTTTTCTTATCCGGCAGGCGTAGAACTAACTCACCAACAGTGTAAGTCTTGGCCCGTACTTCTCTGCTTTGGTATCTTTGAGCCTGTTGTTGATAGAATGCGGAATGGGCTTTTGCCAGGTCACGCTCCTCCTCCAAGGCGTCCAGACTGTCTTGCCGCTCGAGCTCGGCTTCTCTTTCTTCGTACATGCGCACTCGAGGTGAGTCATGAATTATGTCGCAGGGCAGAACTGCCTCTGTGCCGTATACCATAAAGAATGGTGTGTATCCGGTAGTGCGGTTAGGCGTGGTCCGCAGCCCCCAGAGTACGGAGTCGAGCTCCTCTACCCAGTGTGTGTTAGATTCCTTGAGGGACCGCACTAATCTGGGTTTGATGCCGCTCATTATTAGACCATTTGCTCGCTCGACCTGACCATTAGTTTGTGGGTGATAGACTAAAGCATAATCGAGCTTGATGCCCATGTTTTTGCACCAGAGTTTTACCTCGTCGGCCGTAAAGTTCGTGCCGTTATCAGTGATGATGCTGTGGGGGACGTCGTAACGGTGTACGACCCCGGATATGAAGTCTATCATAGGTCCGGATACGGCCGCCTTAACAGGCTTGGCTTCTATCCATTTGGTGAACTTATCCACCATGACTAGTAAGTATTTTTGCTTGTGGGTTCCTCCTTTAAGGGGTCCAACCATGACAAGCCCCCAGACCGCGAAGGGCCAGGTGATGGGGATAGTTTGGAGGGCGGTGGGTGGCATATGGCTTTGGTTTGCAAAAAGCTGGCAACCAATGCAAAGTTGGACTAAGTCCTGACCGTCTGCCCGGGCCGTCGGCCAATAAAAGCCTGTACGGAAGGCCTTGCCTACAAGGGCCCGGGCTGCAGCGTGGTGACCGCCGAGTCCGGCATGGATTTCGGCCAGAAGATTCCACCCTTCCTCTTTGGAGATGCACCTTTGAAGGACTCCGGTGGTGCTTTTCTTATAAAGCTCTCCCTCATGGACTTTATAGGCTTTAGATCGCCGCATTATGCAGCGTGCCTTGTTTTGGTCCTCGGGGAGTTCCTGCCTAGTTAGGTAGGCTAGGAATGGTTCTGTCCACGGGGCAATGACGGCCATAATTACGTGGGCTGAAGATGTTATTTCGTTGGCGTAGCCTCCAATTATGTCGGATTGTTCGGTATCGGGAAGTGCGGTTGGGTCCGGGCTATTATTGCCGGGTTACCCTTCCCATACTACGGATGACTTGAATAGCTTTTCCAAGAAGATGTTGGGAGGGACGGCATCGCGTTTTGCGCCGATCCGTGCTAGGACATCTGTCACCTGATTGTTTTCCCGGGCTATATGGTGAAATTCGAGCCCTTCAAACCGAGCTGACATTTTTAGGACGGCATTGCGATAAGCTACCATTTTTGGATCCTTGGCATCAAAGTATCCATTTATTTGGGATATCGCGAGGTTCGAATCCCCGCGCACCTCTAGGCGTTGAATGCCCATGGATACTGCCATCCGGAGACCATGTAGAAGGGCCTCGTATTCGGCTGCGTTGTTGGAGTCCGTACACATTATCTGGAGTACGTATTGAACTGTATCTCCTATTGGGGACGTCAGAACGACGCCAGCCCCCGGACCAGCCAACATTTTGGAGCCGTCGAAGTGCATGATCCAGTTGGAATATGTGTCGTACTCCTTAGGGAGTTCGGCTTCCGTCCATTCGGCGACGAAGTCGGCCAATACTTGCGACTTAATAGCTCGTCGTGGCTTGTAAGTTATGTCGAACGGGAGGAGCTCAATCGCCCATTTGGCAATCCGGCCCGCCGTGTCGCGGTTGTTTATGATATCACTGAGTTGCACTTTCGAGGCTACCGTTATTGAACACTCTTGAAAGTAGTGTCGCAGCTCCTGGGATGCCATGAATACCGCATACGCTATCTTTTGATAATGCGGGTACCGTGATTTGCATGGAGTAAGGACAGTGGATACGTAGTAAATCGACTTTTGAAGGGGGAATTTATGTCCGTCCGTTTCCCGTTCGACGACGAGCACTGCGCTTACAACTTGATGAGTTGCAGCAATGTATAATAGCATTGGTTCGCCAATGTTTGGCGCGGCCAGGACTGGGTTGGTTGCCAATATGGCTTTTATTTCTTCCAGTCCGGCAGTGGCGGCATCCGTCCACTCGAAGTGTTCGGTGCACCGAAGGAGGCGATAAAGTCGTAATGCCTTTTCTCCCAGGCGGGAGATAAAGCGGCTTAGAGCCGCCATGCATCCGGTCAATTTTTTTATTTGTTTGAGGTCTTTTGGGATATCCAATTGTGACAGAGATCGGATCTTAGCCGGATTATCTTCAATTCCTCTGCCAGATACGATGAAGCCCAAGAGCTTTCCGGCTGATACGTCGAAGACGCATTTTTCCATGTTGAGCTTGATGTCATATGTTCGGAGGTTATCGAACGTGAGCCTCAAGTCGTCTACTAGAGATTCGACATGTTTGGTTTTGATGACCACATCATCTATGTATGCCTCCACTATCTTGTCGATCTGGTTTGCCAAACATGTCTGAATCATGCGCTGATATGTTGCGCCGGCGTTTTTTAGCCCGAAGGGCATTGTGTTGAAGCAGAAGGGGCCGTATGGTGTGATGAATGCCATTGCGGCTTGGTCTGGCTCTGCCATCTTAATTTGATGGTAGCCGGAGTATGCGTCGAGGAAGCACAATGAATCGTGTCCTGCGGTAGCGTCGATGATTTGATCAATGCGGGGGAGGGGGAAGGGATCCTTTGGGCAAGCCTTGTTGAGGTCCTTCAAATCGACACACGGGCGCCAGGATTTTTCCTTTTTGGGTACCATCACCAGGTTTGCTAGCCAGTCCGGATGTTTTATGTCTCTGCTGAATCCGACTTCCAATAACTTGGCTAGTTCCTCTCCCATGGCTTGTCTCTTAGGTTCGGAGAAACGCCGAAGAGCCTGCTTGACTGGCTTGAATCCTTTTAGGATATTTAGGCTGTGCTCGGCCAGCCTGCGTGGGATTCCTGGCATGTCTAAAGGGTGCCAGACGAAAATGTCCTAGTTCTCGCGTAGGAATTATCGTAGTGCGGCGTCTACATCAGGGTTTAATTGCGCCCCGATGGAAGCTGTTTTTGTAGGGTTTGTTGGATGGACTTGGAATTTGACTATTTCATCCGCCGGTTTAAAGGAGGTGGACTTGGATCTTTTATCGAGGAACACATCGTCCCTGTTCACCGTGGAGCGCAGCGCAGTCAGTTCTTCCGCCGCTAGGGCTTCGAATAGTGCCTCGAGGGCCAGTGCGGCTGTCTTATTTTCGGCGCGGAGTGCTATGTCCGGATCACTAGAAAGGGTGATGATTCCGTTGGGCCCGGGCATTTTAAGCTTCATGTACCCGTAATGGGGTATGGCTTGGAAGATTGTAAACGCCTCCCGCCCTAACAGAGTGTGGTATCCGCTATTGAACAGGGCCACTTGGAACGTAACCTCTTTGGACCTGTAATTATCCGGCGTGCCGAACACCAAATCTAGTGTGATTTTTCCTGTACAGCGCGCTTCTCGACTGGGGATTATTCCTCGAAAGGTTGTGTTGATTCGCTCAATGCGGTTCCACTCTATTTCCATTTATGAAGGGTTTCCTCATAAATGAGGTTCAATCCGCTGCCACCGTCCATGAGTACCTTGGTGAGTCGAAAGCCGTCCACTATTGGACTGAGGACCAATGCCGCTGGTGCTCGGGCTGTTCGGAATTTAGGTTCGTCACTGGCATTAAAAGTAATAGCCGTGTCACTCCATGGGTTCATTGTTGCCACGTGGTAGACTTCGGCAAGGCTGCGGAGTGTTCGTTTTCGCATATTATTTGATGCGGAAGTCTCGAAGACTGTTAATACCGTACTGGTATCCCTGGGATGGTGATCTATGGCTTCTGGAATTAGAAGATCTTCACCACTTTTGGCCACCTGCCGGAGTATCCAACATGCCCTAAGGCTATGAGTTGGTATGGCGCCCTCTGTACTGTGAATTTTACAGGGTCCATTGAGCCATCCCTCCAGTACGGTTCCATGCCCTGTAGAGGGTTTTTGCTTTTTGGTGATTAACCTGGGTGTCTGATGATAATGCACCCTTTTATTTCGGACTGGGCTCGTATTCATGGCCGGATTGTCCCAAAATTTTATTTCGGTTTTCCAGGCGCTTTCCATCGCACAGTACTTTCGTACTATGGATGCCAAGTTGGCGAAGCGTGTAATTTCACGGCAACTTATGGCGTTGAGGATTCCCTTGTCCGTGCAGTTATTGCAGAAAAATAAGATTGCGTCTTCCTCGCGGCAGTCCTTGATCCTGTTCATTACCAGGAGGAATCTGGCCCAATAATGGTGTACTGTTTCTTGGGGCTCTTGCCTGATTTGGAATAGATCTCTTATGTTTGGGTGGGTGAGTGGAATTGAATCCGAAACCTCCCCCAATCTGAGACTCAGGGGCCAAGGGGTTTCCGAACTCGGAAGTTTGGATTCTTGGATGCTGTCTAATGAATTTGGCCCGCTGCCTGACTTTAGGGTCAGGGCTTGAGTGACGTCCTCCCCCCCCCCCCCCCCCCCCCGCGGGTATCCGGCTTGGAGGGCTCCGGAATTCGGACATAACTAGTCCTTAAGATAGATGATGGGTTGCCGCATTGTTCCTCCACCACTGCGACATGATGGGTGACTTGGGGGGAGTTGATCTCTCTCAGATCGGGTTTAGGCCCAACCTGATCGTAGTCGGTAGCGACTCCCAGGGCGGCGATGCGATCCAAGAGCTTGTTTAGGGAAGAGAGCTCCATTGGATCTAACTGCTCGGCCCATTGGATCTAACTGCTCGGCGAGTTCCAAGTTGACATGAAGATTGCTTGTGATGACCCGAGAAGTCATCGTCGGCGCAGCGGCCGAACAGGCGGTCATAAGAAAACCACCTAGCCGGAGAGTCTGGCCGACAGCCAAAGCTCCCTTAGCGACAGTGCCGTCTTTAAAGACGGGACGAGGCATCCTTCCTGATGGCGACGACACAACGGAACTCTCAATGAAAGCACCAATGTCGATGTCAAAACCGGCGGATCTCGGGTAGGGGTCCCTAACTGTGCGTCTAGGCAGATGGTAACAGGAGACAAGGGACACGATGTTTTTACCCAGGTTCGGGCCCTCTCGATGGAGGTAAAACCCTACTCTTGCTTGATTAATATTGATGATATGGGTAGTACAAGAGTAGATCTACCACGAGATCAGAGAGGCTAAACCCTAGAAGCTAGCCTATGGTATGATTGTTGTTCGCCCTATGGACTAAAGCCCTCCGGTTTATATAGACACCGGAAAGGGCTAGGGTTACACAGAGTCGGTTACAATAGAAGGAGATTACATATCCGTACCGCCAAGGAAAGTCCCATCCGGACACAGGACGAAGTCTTCAATCTTGTATCTTCATAGTCCAAGAGTCCGGCCAAAGGTTATAGTCCGGCTATCCGGACACCCCCTAATCTAGGACTCCCTCACCCTCCACGGCTAGTAGTTGAAGCCGAGGCTGAGCCGTCCATACCCGAGCCAGTTCAACCACGCCATCCTGCGCCTCACCGCTGCCACTCCAACTTCGCCACCGTCCACCGCACGGGAGTTGTTCTTGATACGCCGTCCTTCGCCGCCTCGGATCTGCTTCCCCTCCACCGACACACGACCACGGCAACATAGTCAACAATTTGGCCATGGGTTCGTCCAAGCCTAGACCCTCCTCCGAAACATTGGTTCCCCAGGCAAACAGAAGAATATCGCTGCGACATGTGGAGGAGACCACGCCGGCGAATGAAAATGGTACTCCTCTTCTCTTATTCGTGCAAATCCTATGTGTCTGCTTGCACGATATTCATCCCACCGAAGACACTAGTTGACCGCTTCTTCTTGATACTAGATGTTCCTAGTAACTCGTGATGCACAAGATTTCTCCTCTTATACTATTTCACCTTAGCTAGTGGTCCGTCGCCCCCCTGTATTTCAATTCCTGGTCAGTTGATTACCGATTAACGGAATCATTCCCTGGTGTAACAGGCGCTAGTCCGCCTATTATGCAGGGGAAGCAGCGCTTCGGTGTTTATCTTACGGGCGTGTGGGGCCTAGAGTTGTTGGCGCCCGATCTAGAGCTCGGACGGGATTAAAGGGATGGCCTGGGGGTGCTGCCAAGCACGGCGGTGGTGTGAGGTCGAGGGGAGGGCGGGGCGGCGGACGCAAGGGTCTGGGCCGGTGGTCGCTGGCGGTTCAAGAAAGATCGTCAACAGTGACTGGCGGGAGGTAGACGAAGGCCATCTGCCTGTTCCTTATAGATCGGACGGTTCATAAAAAAAATCGACTAACCTATTTATTTTCAGTCGACTGTTATCTTGATAGGACCACATGTGGTGGTGTGCTGGAGGAGTACCTGCATTTCCTGTGGTCATATATTACAAAATTATACGAAGTAGAATCTAATATTGTTTGCCATGCAATGTTGTAGAGCTATCATATGTCTCCTGTCATTTATTTTTCAGCCACCTGCTATCTGCTACTTTTACAGTGCACTAGTTCTGCACACACTTCACCCATACTCTCACTATTATGTTTTTATGCAAGGGTATTTCAGACCCTGCCTTGACAGAAGCAGAAAAGAGAAGAGAGAAGTCGCTCCAGCGTGGTACGTGGCTAGGCCAGACACGTTTCAAGACTTTAAAGGGTGTAGTGTCAGCAGATGGAGACGGGGAACGTAGCTCTAGAGTTGGTTATCTCGCTCGCCGTGAACCACCATCCCAGGTGCTTGCTTTAACATCACGGTGTCATATGTGGTTGCATATTGCATATGGTGTCTAGCTTGAATTCGAAAGGCCGAAGTCGGTCTTTATCAAGATAAGGAAAATATTTTTTACATGAACCACCATCCTGGGAGCACCAGAAGACAAATAGCTAGTCAGGGCACTGGCCGAGCCAGTGACACGCCCAACACAGACATGCATCACCTGGAAGCCAACTAAAAAGCCACGATGGTGGCGAAACAACCTGCCTCCCCCCAAGCTCTTAGGTCCTAGATGATCATGCTCACCACTCCAGCCGGATGTCTAGCTTGTATTGCTTCCAATTTGGTTAAATTGCATCTGCTTAGATTGCACATTATACCTTTGAATATGACATGCCTTCCTGTTTTTGGTACATACTAGTACATCTGTCTATTAACCATGTTCTTACATCAAACTAATGTTCTTGTGTATCCCTCATAAATCACTTATGATGAGGCAGTCAGGCGAGTGGACTACTGTGATAAAAGATCCTCATTTAAAGGATGCAGCGTCAGCCTCCCCACATGATTCCCAAGAAACAACAAGGCTAGATGAAGATAGTGAACGTAGCTCCATAGTTGATTACCGCATTTCCCCTACACTAGCATCATAGGTGCTTCCTCTAACTTGGCAGCATGATATGTAGTTGCACGTTTCATATGGTGTCTAGATTGTAATTCTTCCAATCTGGTTAATTGCATGTGCTATTCTGCTTAGTTTATACATTATACCTGTTAATGTGACATGCCTTCCTATTTTTAGTACATAGTACATCTGTATATTAAGCATGTCCTTACATAAAACTATTGTTTCTTGTATCCCGCATAAATCAATATGACAAGACACCTTTGTTGGAAATATGCCCTAGAGGCAAAAATAAAATGGTTATTATTGTATTTCCTTGTTCAAGATAATTGTCTATTGTTCATGCTATAATTGTATTAACTGGAAACCATAATACATGTGTGAATACATACACCACAACATGTCCCTAGTAAGCCTCTAGTTGACTAGCTCGTTGATCAATAGATGGTTATGGTTTCCTGACCATGGACATTGGATGTCATTGATAACGGGATCACATCATTAGGAGAATGATGTGATGGAGAAGACCCAATCTTAAGCGTAGCACAAGATCGTGTAGTTCGTTTGCTAAAGCTTTTCTAATGTCAAGTATCATTTCCTTAGACCATGAGATTGTGCAACTCCTGGATACCGTAGGAATGCTTTGGGTGCACCAAACGTCACAACGTAACTGGGTGGCTATAAAGGTGCACTACAGGTATCTCCGAAAGTGTCTGTTGGGTTGGCACGAATCGAGACTGGGATTTGTCACTCCGTATGACGGAGAGGTATCTCTGGGCCCACTCGGTAATGCATCATCATAATGAGCTCAATATGACCAAGTGGTTGATCACGGGATCATGCAATACGGTACGAGTAAAGTGACTTGCCGGTAACGAGATTGAACGAGGTATTGGGATACCGATGATCGAATCTCGGGCAAGTAACGTACTGATTGACAAAGGGAATTGTATACAGGATTGATTGAATCCCTGACATCGTGGTTCATCCAATGAGATCATCTTGGAACATGTGGGAGCCAACATGGGTATCCAGATCCCGCTGTTGGTTATTGGCCAGAGAGCTGTCAAGGTCATGTCTGCATGATTCCCGAACCCGTAGGGTCTACACACTTAAGTTTCGGTGACGCTAGAGTTGTTATGGGAATTAGTGTGCAGTTACCGAATGTTGTTCGGAGTCCCGGATGAGATCCCGGACATCACGAGGAGTTCCGGAATGGTCCGGAGGTAAAGATTTATATATGGGAAGTCCTATTTTGGCCACCGGAAAATGTTCAGGATTTCTCGGTATTGTACCGGGAAGGTTCTAGATGGTTCCAGAGTGGGGCCCACCTACATGGGGGGACCCACATGAACGTGGGTAGTGGGGGCAAGGCCCCACACCCCTGGTCAAGGCGCACCAAGATCTCCCCTTAGAAGGAATAAGATCATATCCCTAAGGGATAAGATTAAGATCCCTAAAAAGGGGGGATAACAATCGGTGGGGAAGGGAAATGATGGGATTTCTTTCCCCCACCTTTGCCAACGCCCCAATGGACTTGGAGGGCAATAAACCAGCCCCCTCCATCCCTATATATAGTGGGGAGGCACATGGGGGACGCACCCCTTCCCCTGGCGCAGCCCTCTCCCTCCCCAACACCTCCTCCTCCGTAGTAGTGTTTGGCGAAGCCCTGCCGGAGAACTGCAAGCTCCACCACCACGCCATCGTGCTGCCAGAGCTCTCCCTCAACTTCTACTCTCCCCTTGCTAGATCAAGAAGGAGGAGACGTCCCCGGGATGTACGTGTGTTGAACACGGAGGCGCCATTGTTCGGCGCTTAGATCGGAATCAACCGCGATCTAAATCGCTATGAGTACGACTCCTTCATCCGCATTCTTGTAACGCTTCCGCATCGCGATCTTCAAGGGTATTAAGATGCACTCCCCTCTCTCTCGTTGCTAGTCTCTCCATAGATTGATCTTGGTGATGCGTAGAAATTTTTTGAATTACTGCTACGTTCCCCAACAGTGGCATCATGAGCTAGGTCTATGTGTAGATTATGTGCACGAGTAGAACACAAAGTAGTTGTGGGCGATGATTTGTTCAATTTGCTTTCCATTACTAGTCTTATCTTGATTCGGCAGCATTGTGGGATAAAGCGGCCCGGACCGACCTTACACGTACACTTACGTGAGACAGGTTCCACCGACTGACATGCACTTGATGCATCAGGTGGCTAGCGGGTGTCTGTCTCTCCCACTTTAGTCGGATCGAATTCGATGAAGAGGGTCCTTATGAAGGGTAAATAGCAATTGGCATATGACCATTGTGGCTTTTGCGTTGGTAACAAACGTTCTTGCTAGAAACCCATAGCAGCCACGTAAAACATGCAACAACAATTAGAGGACGTCTAACTTGTTTTTGCAGGGTATGCTATGTGATGTGATATGGCCAAAAGGATGTGATGAATTATATATATGTGATGTATGAGATTGATCATGTTCTTGTAATAGGAATCACGACTTGCATGTCGATGAGTATGACAACCGGCAGGAGCCATAGGAGTTGTCTTAATTTATTGTATGACCTGCGTGTCAATGAAAAATGCCATGTAATTACTTTACTTTATTGCTAACCGTTAGCCATAGTAGTAGAAGTAATAGTTGGCGAGACAACTTCATGAAGACACGATGATGGAGATCATGGTGTCATGGCCGTGACAAAGGTGATCATGCCGCGCCTTGAAGCTGGAGATCAAAAGCCGCAACATGATATTGGCCATATCATGTCACTTTATGATTTGCATGTGATGTTTGTCATGTTTACATCTTATTTTCTTAGAACGACGGTAGCATAAATAAGATGATCCCTCGCTAAAATTTCAAGAAAGTGTTCCCCCTAACTATGTACCATTGCGAAGGTTCGTTGTTTCGAAGCACCACGTGATGACCGGGTGTGATAGATTCTAACGTTCGCATACAACGGGTGTAAGCCAGATTTACACATGCGAAACACTTAGGTTGACTTGACGAGCCTAACATGTACAGACATGGCTTCGGAACACAAGAGACCGAAAGGTCGAACATGATTCGTATAGTAGATATGATCAACATGAAGATGTTCACCGACGATGACTAGTCTGTCTCACGTGATGATCGGACACGGCCTAGTTGACACGGATCATGTATCACTTAGATGACTAGAGGGATGTCTATCTAAGTGGGAGTTCATTGAATAATTTGATTAGATGAACTTAATTATCATGAACATAGTCAAAAGGTCTTTGCAAGTTATGTCGTAGCTCACGCTTTGGTTCTATTGTTTTAGATATGTTCCTAGAGAAAATTTAGTTGAGAGTTGACAGTAGCAATTATGCGGACTGGGTCCGTGAACTATGGATTGTCCTCATTGTTGCACGGAAGGGCTATGTCCTTAATGCACCGCTTAGTGTGTTGAACCTCGAGCGTCGTCTATAGATGTTGGGAAACATCTGACATACACGTTTTGATGACTACGTGATAGTTCAGTGCGTAATACTAATGGTTTAGAATTGTGGCACCAAAAGACGTTTTTTGAAATGTCGCAGAACATATGAGATGTTCCAAAGACTGAAATTGGAATTTCAGACTAGTGCCACCGTCAAGAGGTATGAGACCTCTAACAAGTTTCTTAAGCCTGCAAACTAAGGGAGAAAAGCTCAATCGTTGAGCATGTGCTCAAATTGTCTGAGAACTACAATCGCTTGAATCGAGTGGGAGTTAATCTTCCAGATGAGATAGTGATGGTTCTCCATAGTCACTGCCACCAAGCTATTGGAGCTTCATGATGAACTATAACATATCAGGGATAGACATGATGATCCTTGAGCAAATCGTGATGTTTGACACCGCGAAAGTAGAAATCAAGAAGGAGCATCAATTGTTGATGGTTAAACCACTAGTTTCAAGAAGGGCAAGGGAAAGAAGGGATACTTCATGAAACGGCAAATCAGTTGCTGCTCTAGTGAAGAAACCCAAGGTTGAACCCAAACCCGAGACTAAGTGCTTCTATAATGAGGGGAACGGTCACTGAATTAGAACTACCCTAGATACTCGGTAAATGAGAAGGCTGGCAAGGTCGGCAAAAGTATATTGGATATACATTATAATGTGTACTTCACTAGTACTCCTAGTAGCACCATGGTATTAAAATACTGGATCAGTTGCTAAGTGTCAGTGACTCGAAATAAAAGGCTACAGAATAAACGGAAACTAGCTGAAGGTGAGATGACGATATGTGTTGGAAGTGTTTCCAAGGTTGATGTGATCAAGCATTACATGCTCCCTCTACCATCGATATTGGTGTTAAAACTAAATAATTGTTATTTGGTGTTTTCATAGACATGATTGGATTATGTTTATCGCAATACGGTTATTCTTTTAAGGAGAATAATGGTTACTCTGGTTATTTGAATAATACCTTCAATGGTCTTGCACCTAAAATGAATGGTTTACAGAATCTCGATTGTAGTGATACACATGTTCATGCCAAAAGATATAAGATAGTAATGATAGTACCACATACTTGTGGCACTACCATTTGAGTCATATTGGTATAAAACGCATGAAGAAGCTCCATGTGGATGGATCTTTGGACTCACTCGTTTTTTAAAAGATTGAGACATGTGAACCATGTCCATTGGTAGATATGCATGAAGAAACTCCATACAGATGGATCGTTTGGAATCACTTGATTTTGAAACACTTGAGACATGAAAATCATACCACATGGGCAAGATGACTGAAAGGCCTCGTTTTCAGTAAGATGGAACAAGAAAGCAACTTGTTGGAAGTAATACATTTTGATGTGTGCAGTCCAATGAGTGCTGAGGCACACAGTGGATATCGTTATGTTCTTACTTCACAGATGATTTGAGTAGATGCTGAGTATATTTACTTGATGAAACACAAGTCTGAATTATTGAAAGCATCAAGTAATTTCAGAGTGAAGTTGAAGATTGTCGTGACAAGATGATAAAATGTCTATGATATGATCATATAGATGAATATCTGAGTTACGAGTTTGGCACACAATTAAGACATTCTGGAAAAAATTTCACAACTAAATACCGCCTGGAACACCATAGTATGATGGTGTGTCCGAACATCATAACTGCACCCTATTGGATATGGTGCATACCATGATGTCTCTTATCGGATTACCACTATCGTTTATGGTTTAGGCATTAGAGACAACTGCATTCACTTTAAATAGGGCACCACACAATAACGTTGAGACGACATCGTATGAACTATGGTTTAGAGAAACCTAAGTTGTCATTTCTTAAAAGTTTGGGGCTGCGACGCTTATGTGAAAAATTTTCAGGCTGATAAGCTCGAACCCAAAGCGGATAAATGCATCTTCATAGAATACCCAAAACAGTTGGGTATACCTCCTATTTCAGATCCGGAAGCAAAAGTGATTGTTTCTAGAAACGAGTCCTTTCTCGAGGAAAAGTTTCTCTCGAGAGAATTGAGTGGGAGGATGGTGGAGACTTGATGAGGTTATTGAACCGTCACTTCAACTAGTTTGTAGAAGGGCACATGAAGTTGTTCCTGTGGCACCTACACCAATTGAAGTGGAAGCTTATGATAGTGATCATGAAACTTCGGATCAAGTCACTACCAAACCTCGTAGGTCGACAAGGATGCGTACTACTTCAGAGTGGTACGTAATCCTGTCTTGGAGGTCATGTTCCTAGACAACAATGAACCTACGAGCTATGGAGAAACGATGGTGGGCCCGAATTCTGACAAATGGCTCGAGGCCATAAAATCCGAGAGGATCCATGTGTGAAAACAAAGTATAGACTTTGGAAGAACTACTTGATGGTCGTAAGGCTGTTGGTGCAGATGGATTTTAAAAGGATGACGGACAATGATGGTAAGTGTCACCATTAAGAAAGCTCGACTTGTCGTTAAGATGTTTCCCGACAAGTTCAAGGAGTTGACTATGATGAGACTTTCTCACTCGTAGCGATGCTAAGAGTCCGTTGGAATTATATTAGCAGTTACTGCATTATTTATGAAATCTTGCAAATAGGATGTCAAAACATTGTTTCCTCGATGATTTACTTGAGGAAAGGTTGTATGTGATACAACCAGAAGGTTTTGTCAATCCTGAAAGATGCTAACAAGTATGCAAAGCTCCAACAATCCTTCTAAGGACTGGAGTAAGCATCTCGGAGTTGGAATGTACGCTTTGATGAGATGATCAAAGATTTTGGGTTTATACAAAGTTTATGAGAAACTTGTATTTCCAAAGAAGTGAGTGGGAGCACTATAGAATTTTTGATGAGTATATGTTGTTAACATATTGTTGATCAGAAATGATGTAGAATTTCTGGAAAGCATATAGGGTTATTTGAAAAGTGTTTTTCAATGGAAAACCTGGATTAAGCTACTTGAACATTGAGCATCAATATCTATAAGGATAGATCAAAAACGCTTAATAGTACTTTCAAATGAATACATACCGTGACAAGATTTTGAAGGAGTTCAAAATAGATCAGCAAATAAGGAGTTCTTGGTTGTGTTACAAGGTGTGAGTATTGAGTAAAACTCAAGACCTGACCACGGCAGAAGAGAGAGAAAGGATGAAGGTCATCCCCTATGCTTTAGACGTAGGCTCTATAGTATGCTATGATGTGTACCGCACCTGAAGTGTGCCTTGCCATGAGTCAATCAAGGGGTACAAGAGTGATCCAGGAATGGATCACATGACAGCGGTCGAACTTATCCTTAGTAACTAGTGGACTAAAGAATTTTCTCGATTATGGAGGTGGAAAAAGAGTTCGTCGTAAAGGGTTACGTCGATGCAAACTTTGACACTAATCCGGATGAATCTGAGTAGTAAACCGGATTCATATAGTAGAACAGTTATTTGGAATAGCTCCAAGTAGCGCGTGGTAGCTGCATCTACAAGATGACATAGAGATTTGTAAAGCACACACGGATCTGAAAGGTTTAGACCCATTGACTAATAACCTCTCTCACAAGCGAGATATGAACAAACCCCATGGATGTTGGATTCATTACAATCACATAGTGATGTGAACTAGATTATTGACTCTAGTGCAAGTGGGAGACTGTTGGAAATATACCCTAGAGGCAAAAATAAAATAGTTATTATTGTATTTCCTTGTTCATGATAACTGTCTATTGTTCATGCTATAATTGTATTAACTGGAAACCATAATACATGTGTGAATACATAGACCACAACATGTCCCTAGTAAGCCTCTAGTTGACTAGCTCGTTGATCAATAGATGGTTATGGTTTCCTGACCATGGACATTGGATGTCATTGATAACTGTGACACCCCGAAAAACTTGACCTTGTTTTAATGAATTAAAATTTTGTCAGGAATTAAAACTTTGAATTTATGAGCTCCATTTTGAATTTTTTTTACCATTTCCTCCCTTGCTATTATGGAGTTTTCCCCTAAATGAAAATCTTTTCAAATATGTTGTTGGACTTGTTTTAAACCTCTCAAGAAAAACTTTTCTTTTATTAGTAGAACAAATTTACATAATTGATTTGCTTGCTCTTTATTTTCTCAAAAATGGTTTTTTACAAGTTAAATGGCCATATTTGAACTACAACCTCATTAAGAATTTATTCAAAAATTCCAACCAAAATTTGGAGATGTCAGGTGATGTTTTTAAATCACTTTTATGCAAAAATAACTTTCATTCATAAAATATTTTGAGCTCTACACCCAATTTCCCTCTCTGGACCAGTGAGCAGTATTGCACGGCAACCCTTTTAAATCTTTGCTTCTAGTCTCCACCAAAATTATGGGATGTTAGTAGCAACATATGATTCAACTTTATGTAAAAACCCAGTGTTGTTCCTTGAAAGTTTTGAGTGTTTCAACCTCATTTTCATTCTGGTCCAACATGATGGTTTGTACAGCAACCACATTTTTGCTTGTTCTGTTATCCTTGATTACTCTTCCTGCTTATAGCCCTCCCTGTTAAACCCCTAAGTCCAGGAGCATGCAACCATTGGCATATTTTTGATTCATGAAATAATGCCATCCACCTCCTGTCCAGATTTGGAGTTCTGCAAAATTTGCACTAGCAAGTTTGTGCTTTCCACCAACTAACCTCACCACCCTCTTTTGCAATCAAAGAGACACTGATCTGGAGAATTTGACCCCTCCAAGAACTACCTAGATGACCTTAGCATTTTATCAAACACCCTGTGGGCATGATCAGTTTTGTCATGAGTTTTTGTTTGCACTATGATCTTGACCACCTGACCAGACCACCTTGTCCTTTGAGTTTCCCTCCAGCTCTAACCTAGCCCTGTTGCGTGCCAACCTCACCTGTGACCTGTAGCATGCCACGGCATTGCGTCGAACACCTTCCGTGTGTGCACTGGACGCGCCCAGAGCACGCGTATTGCACGAACCTGACCGAGCCGACACGCTGGCCCCCCTGGTTTTGGCTCGCTCTGCGGCACCACGCCACGCGCTACCCTCCTCACAGCATCGCGCCAAGCCGCCCTGGCAGCCAACAGCGCCACCACCAGAGCATTTTGGCGGCACGCCGGCGTCGGCCGACAGCCGCTGCTTCGTCCAGCGCCGCCCAAGCCAATCCAGCTCGCCACCTGGCCCCTTGAACAGCCCGAGCTCATCCGCAGCCTTGTCCACTAGTGCCCGTCGCCGCCACGTCGCCCTGCAGCACCGAGAGGCGGTTCGCCGCTGTTCTTATCCCCACCGCCGCAGCACCGACCTCGTCGAGCTATAAAAGAGGTCCCCGAACTTTGCCGAGCACGCAGGCGACCTCAGGCCACCCGTATGGTGCTCCCCTAGCTCCCATTCGACCCAGGGAAGCTTTCTTCCCCGTCTCCGGCAACTCCTGCCGCCGCCACTGCCCCGGCCGTTCCGGCGCCACCAAGGCCTCCCCCGCTTCGTTCTCTTCACCAGAAACCTTCCCTTCCTCCCACGAACCCAACCCCCTACTCAATTTTGATCGGGAACCACCGTGGCCCAAAAATCACTCCGCTCCAGAAGCCTCCTCCGCCGCGAAGCTCGCCGCCGGCAGCTCCCGCCGCCCCCACCTGCCTGGCAACCACCGGAAGGATCGCCCTGGAGTGGCGGATCCATCCCCGCCCTCGAAGCCCCGCGAGGAGCCGCCAGTCACCGGCGACGATCGCCGGAGCTCCGCCTCCGCTCGGGACAGAGGAAGGAGGGGGAGAAGGACTAGTCAAACCTGACTAGTGGGCCCCCTGGACCCACTGTCAGTGGCACCCGCGCCGTCCACGTGTTTAAGTGGAAGCGTAAACCCCACAGTGCGTCTTCCCTACACCGAAAGCGTATTCTGTCCGAATCGTTTTCTTTTATATATTTATTTTAAAAACAGATTTGACTAAACTTTGACCGGCTGTAACTTTTTAAATATAACTCCAAATGAATTAATTCTTTTTCCTACATCTCTCAAATTCTGTCTAGTTTATTTTAAGATTTATTTGAAAATTTTTCAAACAACTTTTTTGTACTGTTTTTGAAATATGTGTTGTTTGCATATTTTTTTTGAAAATAGGATTTTGGAAGAGAAGAAAAACTTCCAAAAGTTTTGGAGAGCACCCCCACCTCTCCACACCTTTAAGGCAAGCATTCTGAACCCCGGAATAATATGTTGGTATGATGATTGACACGTTTATAAATACCACCTCGTTTCGGAGTAGTGTTATTTCATGTGATATGATCTTTTGCATGGATGCATTATGTGGATTTTCCTTGCTGTTAGAAATGAGCATACCCGTGTGATGGCAATCATCCTCATGTGCCTTACATGCGTGCCGGTAAGGAATCCAGGAAAGCCTCTGCCTTGGGTAGGTGTGAGCTTGTCGCCGGTCTCCGTCAGGACGGTTACATCCGGTATGGCATGGTAAGGTATATTGAGTGGTGATTTGTTGGTTGAAGTATTTTTGTTGTGCTAACCATGCAGGGAACTCTTATAAGCCTCCTGAGTCGGCCATAGATCGAGTCTTGTTCCGGTAACCCCCATACTTGTTTCGTACTGCCACTAGTCCCTACCATAGGAGGGTATGGTTCAGTAAATTGTTAACCCTTGTCTTGGCACACACCATACAGAGAGGCCATGGTGGAAGATACCGGCTGCATCCGGTAGGCATGCCACCTGGTCCGGGGGCATGGGTGTATCCGGTTGGGGCCGAGAGGGGGATACCCCTTAGAGCGCGCGAATAGAAATTTGATCCCATGCTACGTCGAGGTTGTAGCCTCCCCACTTAGATTTTGCTTGACACGTGTCGTGGGTGATTCCAGACACCGGTGAGTTGAGCTGGTGTGTGCAAGTCAGGTGTGTTTTCAATTAAAAGACCGTAGACGGAATTAGTCCCGATGGACTAAAGGAATCCGTTACTCGTGGGTAAAGAGTACACCCTCTGCAGAGATCAAACCTATTCGAATAGCCGTGTCCATGGTCAAGGATTTCAGTCTGGGATGGGTCAAGTGTCGGTCTTAGTGTCGGTCTTCGGAGGAGAAACCAATAAAACCCGAATATTGATTATGACTTGTGATATATGATGGTTATGATTATTATTATCTTTATGGACTAACCGTTTTGCATGATTTTGAAATAAAGAATACCCCTGGACGGTACCACCTCCTGGATATTCACTATGATAATTTCATTTCTTTTAAAGCCCTTTATGTGGTGTCGCTCAGACGCCCGACTGTGGCATTTCTTTTAAAGCCCTTTATGTGGTGTCGCTAAGACGCCCGACTGTGGCATACTCTTTTTTTTACTATCCTTTCGAGACGTCGCTTCAGACATCCGATCGGCACACCTTATTTATATTTGGTCATTGCATAAATTTCCAGTTGCATATGAAAAAACTGCTTGCATACATCAAGATATTTATTTTTATGACTAACTAAGTGAGCATAAGAATATTGCAAAGCATGATTATCAGTGGCTATATTATACCCGTGTTCATAATGTTTGCGAGTACATTCAAAGAACTCACTGGCTTGTCCCTGGCTATTGTCTTGGCTAGATTGCTTGCTTGAAGAGGAGCGTTGCGATGACAGCCCCGGAAACTAAGCAACGGTGATAGCAGCCTCGCGAAGATAGGAGTTAACCTGGTCAGCTGTTCCCGTGGGAAATGGAGTCCCACAGACCATGGTGATCCACAAACCGCTTCCGCCCTCAACCACTAGAAACCATTTGTTGTACTCATAGGCCACAATGGTCTTGTACTACATACTCTGTAATTTTGCTTGGAATATCTGTATCAAGTTGATGCCTCATCAGCTAACAGTAATCCTGGGGCTGATGAGCTCGACGGCCATTTTTCCGGAAATTTATGTCCGGAAAAAAACCGGTCGTGACAGACTTGGTATCAGAGCCAGGCTGACCATTGGCTAATCCTATCTTAGCCAGGTCAATAAACCTAGGCAAACTAACCCACCAAGCCTTAACCAAACCCCAGCCGAGCTTCTCCTGCAAGATAGCCCCACAGTGACCCGACACCTTTTGGCAGTCGGTGCCCAACCTACCAGCATAGCCGTCAATCACGTGCCAGTGAACGGCCCCCTAAATAGTCCTTTCTCGCAAGCGTACGAAGGAAGACTCCGTCCCCTTTTTCCTATAAAAAGGGCACGCTAGCCTCAACCCAGCACAGCACGGCCGCTATCCCAAACCGAGCCGCAATGCCTGGTCCTATCGTGCACCATGAGACCACAGCAACCAACCTTGGAGGTTTTGTGACCATACTCGCAAACCTCACCCGTCGTGCCTATGCGTTAGAAGAGCCCCCGGAATATGTTGTGTACCAAGGGCCCGTAAGTGGTGAAAGCCGTCAATTCTGGGCCACTGTACACATCTACGGTAGGGGTCTCGCACCCGAACGCCCCTACAGGTTCACCGGAAGAACAACTTCCTTTGAGCCACAAGCCATCCAACTAGCTGCTCGAGAAGCTATAGTTCATCTCCGGCACTTGTCGCCCAGAGTTGACTGACGCTCGTTCCACTACTATCCCAGACGCGAAGGGTACGGTAGGCCACCCCAAGTTGCCAACGGAGATCACGAAACAGATCCTGCATTGTTGCACCTAGTGCGCTATGTAAATGCACTAGAGGAACCGTGCGATCAGGTCAATATTGATCTTATCGCAGCTCGTGGAGAGCTGGTTCGTCGAGCCCCGGCGAGAGAAGAGGACGAGCCCAACGCCGACAACCCAGTCGTGCTGTTTGGACAACCGATCGAGCCCCTGAGGTCTACCCCAGCCATCGGCCAAGGTGTTGCATAACCCCAGAAGTGCTACGTCGCATTTTGGGAACACACTCCAACGGTTGAGATCTAAAAAGGTGCACTACAGGTATCTCCGAAAGTGTCTATTGGGTTGGCACGAATGGAGACTTGGATTTGTCACTCCGTATGACGGAGAGGTATCTCTGGGCCCACTCGGTAATGCATCATCATAATGAGCTCAATGTGACCAAGTGGTTGATCACGGGATCATGCATTATGGTACGAGTAAAGTGACTTTCCGGTAACGAGATTGAACGAGGTATTGGAATATCGACGATCGAATCTCAGGCAAGTAACGTACCGATTGACAAAGGGAATTGTATACAGGATTGATTGAATCCCTGACATCGTGGTTCATCCGGTGAGATCATCGTGGAACATGTGGGAGCTAACATGGGTATCCAGATCCCGCAGTTGGTTATTGGCCAGAGAGCTGTCTCAGTCATGTCTGCATGATTCCCGAACCCGTAGGGTCTACACACTTAAGGTTCGGTGACGCTAGAGTTGTTACGGGAATTAGTGTGCAGTTACCGAATGTTGTTCGGAGTCCCGGATGAGATCCCGGACGTCATGAGGAGTTCCGGAATGTTCCGGAGGTAAAGATTTATATATGGGAACTCCTATTTTGGCCACCGGAAAATGTTCAGGATTTTTCGGTATTGTACTAGGAAGGTTCTAGAAGGTTCCGGAGTGGGGCCCACCTGCATGGGAGGAACCACATGAACATGGGTAGTGGGGGAAAGGCCCCACACCCCTGGTCAAGGCGAACCAAGATCATCCCTTAGAAGGAATAAGATCATATCCCGAAGGGATAAGATCAAGATCCCTAAGAGGGGGGGATAACAATCGGTGGGGAAGGGAAATGATGGGATTTCTTTCCCCCACCCTTGCCAACACTCCAATGGACTTGGAGGGAAATAAACCAGCCCCCTCCACCCTATATATAGTGGGGAGGCACATGGGAGCCGCACCCCTTCCCCTGGCGCAGCCCTCTCCCTCCCCAACACCTCCTCTGTAGTAGTAGTAGTGCTTGGCGAAGCCCTGCCGGAGAACTGCAAGCTCCACCACCACGCCGTCGTGCTGCCGGAGATCTCCCTCAACTTCTCCTCTCCCCTTGCTGGATCAAGAAGGAGGAGACGTCCCTGGGCTGTACGTGTGTTGAACGCGGAGGCGCCGTTGTTCGGCGCTTAGATCGGAATCAACCGTGATCTGAATCGCTACGAGTACGACTCCTTCATCCGCGTTCTTGTAACGCTTCCGCATCGCGATCTTCAAGGGTATGAAGATGCACTCCCCTCTCTCTCGTTGCTAGTCTCTCCATAGATTGACCTTGGTGATGCGTATAAATTTTTTGAATTACTGCTACATTCCCCAACAACCTTTAGTATATGCAGTGCGATATTAGTTGCATCTTTCATATGATTTATAGCATGCGCTGCTTCTAATTTGTTCAAATTCCATTTATGATGGGAGGATTTTAACTTGGCAGAGTCATATTGGTTGCATCTTTCATGTGGTGTCTAGCTTGCATTGGTTCTTATTTGTTGAGATGGTTTCTGCTTAGTTTACACAAAGAGTTGTGAATATGCCATGTTGTCCTGTTTTTCGTATTATTTCATCCTGGAATCATGTGTTTGCCTTACATCAAAGTAGTGATTGTCACTATCATGCACGAATGAGTTCTGAAGAGTGAATTTTATTGCTTTTTCTTGTCGGTTTTACTTGACAATTCAAAGTCAATAAAGCGGAAGGAAGTTAGCAAGGCAGCGGATGAAGGCGCTTCTTCCAAACGGAGGGCCTCTACAGATTCTACTCCTCCATCCCCCCAAGATGATTTCCAAGACAACACATAAATAAACACTCAACATAGTTGTGTTGGTGATGAGCACGCCTCCCCTAGTGCACCATCACAGGTGCTCCCTCTAACTTGGCACTGTTATATGTGGTTGCATGTTATCTATGATGTCTAGCTTGTATTGCTTCTAATTTTGTTGAATTTCATCTGCTTACTTTACACATTATACTCCCTCCGTTCCAAAATAGATGACTCAACTTTGTACTAACTTTAATACAAAGTTAGTGCAAAGTTGGGTCATCTATTTTTGTCGTGGAATTGTCACGACAGATGTCCTAGTGAGGACTTAGTCGTGAGGCCAACGCATCTATGCAGTAGCTTGAGAGGGGTTGATCGGAATCGAGAGACGCAACACACAAGACAAGGATTTAGACAGCTTCAGGCCCCGGAAAACATCATCCGGTAATAGCCCTACATGCTATTTGTGGCTAGGTCTCATTATGCTCATCACGGAGTCGCCAGCTAGCCGGCTCTTTGTGTCTAGCCCTAGAGATTGTTTTTCCTCTCCCCTCTTGGGGAGCCCTGCCCCACCTTATATATGTTGAAGGGGCGGGTTACATGACTAGTCCTAGTAGGATTAGGATTACTCTATTACAAGTGGAGTCCTAGTCTTGCTTCCTTTGTAAGGGAATATTCCTTAGACTTTCTCTTAAACCAGCCCACCATAACATGAACCGGCCTCCTGGGCCTTGGGCCTTGTGTGACCCGTCCGCCGGGTTACTAATGAGTCGCCAAGATCGTGCGGGTTACCCGTGAATCGCCAAGCACCGAGCGGGTCACCAGTGAGTCACCATGCTCCAGCCGGGTCATACATCCGGCGGGTTACACCGCGGGGTATATCCTCGACATTAGCCCCCAGTTTAATTTGGATTCATTCATGTTAAGCTGATCCTGTAAAATAAACACAAGAACAATTTTGACAGATTATGCTCTGGGTTAAGAACTCTTGTAAGCCGGCACCTGATCATCCTTAAGTCCTTGTCATTTCCTACTTTTGGGAAGTCTGGGTCAATATACCAACTTCATAATCAATTTGCTGACATTGGTTTCTCAAAGAAAAATATTGTGAAGAATATTGGCCTTGAAATACTCATCTGATTTTCTGCCGGCTTGAAGATGTAGATCTCCATTATATTTATATCACTTGTAGCCACCAAGGGTCGGGTCATTATGCAATAATGAGCAGGGACTTTGTAAATATGAACATGTAGACTTGAGCAGCAACGTGTAGCCCCCAAGGGCCGGCTCAGTAAGATAATACTGAGCTGGGACTTTGTATATAATTCATTGATAATAACATCATATGATGTAATCTCCACCATGGGGCTTGAACCCACGTCCATAAGGTTAAGAGCTTTGTACTCTACCAACTGAGTAGTGGATCTTTCAATATTATGGACTGAGGCTTGTGTACCTTGAATTTAAGACAGGAGCAATTGGTAGCCCCAAGGGCCGGCTCATTACAATGGGATGAGTTGGGTCTTCAATAAATTGATCAAAAAATGACTTTACATTAGCCCCCAAGTGCCATGGTGCATGCTGGCAGTGACATGGGACTTGCATATTTGATGTAATCTCAATATGAATAATGTAGCCCCCAAATGCCGGGTCGTAAGCCTGCAGCGACTTGGGACTTATTCCCTCCATTGTAAAAATAAATCATGTCCATTAATAAAATAATAACTATTGCGCTGAAGCGACTTTGAAGACCTCCATCATAATATTGGCTATTGATAACCATCATAAAAATCCAGCCATGTTGGCTATTAAAGATTTGAATAATATAATCTGGTTTGGAAAACTGGTTCCTATGATATTGAATCGTACAACCGGTTTAGGGTACCAGTGCAGTAAGGGCGATAACCGAATCTTTAGAAGCCAAAACTTCCAAATGTTTATGATTGTCATATGATGGCGACTTATTATCCAAAGTCAAGCCGGGTTAATCAAAACCACATATATGCTTCAGATATGAACAAAAAGTCTCAAGACAAAACCAAAGATTGTTTTCAAAAAACTTAAGACAAGCAGAGAAAAATGAAGCTTCTGATTCGAATACGATCAGTAAACCAGACCAAAAGGGGTTAAGCTAGGATTCGAATACGATCATGAAGCTCCCTAGTGGTTTTGGCGTTGCACCGATCAAGACGGTACCGACAGCTATGTTCTCTTTGGTTCGAATACGACCTATGTTTGAACAGGAAGCCCCCAAATGACCTTGATAGTTTTTTAATGACTCTGATTCGAATACGATCAAATTCGGACCCAAAAGGGGTTAAGCTATGATTCGAATACGATCAAGAAGGCCCCTAGTGGGTTTAGCATTGTGTCGATCAAGAGGGTACCGACAGCTATGTTCTCTTTGGTTCGAATACGACCTATGTTTGAACAGGAAGCCCCCAAATGACCTTGAGACTTTTTTAATGACTCTGATTTGAATAAGATTAGGAAGCCGCGCCAAAGGGGTTTAAGCTAGATTCGAACACGATCCGCCCCCAATTGTCGTTGAAGCAGGGTACCTATGTTTGAGTTGTGCTTTGCAGCAGACTCTCTTTGGTCCCTTTAATTTGTCTGATAACTCAAACTTGTGAGTAATGAATTCATCTTGAACCAGGCGTTAAGCCGGATATTGAAAGCTTCAGAGCTTTGCGGGAGACAGATTTCTCTTGAGCCGGATTGTAAACCGAAATTATTCATTTTGAGCCGGAAATTTTCTGACGACCTTTACACCAGCAACATTTATTGAGTCACGTCATCATAGCCCCGGAGTCTCAAGGCGACTCGAGGAGTTGTCTTGAGATTCTCCTTATTTGACCGTGATATAAACCGGTATGAGTCATTCAACAGCTCAGTGATACAATAGTCCCTTTCATAGTGGACAATTTGTCCTGCATTGGAGAACTTGCAAGATAGAGTAATTGCTCTTTTAAAATAAAGCAATATGAAATATAAAAACATACTGGATGGATTTCACCTGATATGTCAGGCCAGAAATTTTTCACCGCGGAGTTGATGATCACCAGGTGAAGCTGAAATCAATCACGGCCGGGTCGGCCATGGGAGCAGGCAGATGAGCCAGCCTCAGCGTTTTAAGCCGATGCGGATAGGCGAGTCAGACGCGTTGTGTTGATGTAAATTGGGCCGCGGGGATGGCGGCTTGCGCACGCCCGCGGGGCAGCATGGCACGGACGAACATCAGTGCAAGATGTTGATGGCGTGCGATCCATATCCACGGTATAACAACCCTTTTGTCATGAATAATTATCTTGCATAAAATATCGCAAGACCAAAAAAATTGTTTTCAGATAAATTAATATATGTGATGAAAAAACTTTGGAAACATGGCACCTGGTTTTTGTCGGATAAGGCGGACAGCGATGCCGGATAATGTTGGACATAGTCTTGGTCTTTTTCCTTTCAACGCCTCATCCTTTGACTGATGCCGACAGCTCCGGCTGCTGCGTTTGTATTTCCTTTGTTCTCTCAGCCACTGAACATAATCATGAAGCTTTATTTTGCCCAGATGTAATATTTGACTTCCTCCGACTCGGAGGCGAGCCTCGGTGGTTTTGACTCGGCTTCAGGGCCAGTCAGGGCGTGCGACAGCTGCCGAGGCCGGCCACACAGACGGCGGCGGCGCCGCCGCAATTTTGGCAATGGTTCAACACCATGTTGACTTGATGCGTGACCATAGTTGCCTTTGGTTTGATCTCTGTGAGCCGTACCAGTCTGACCTTAGCACACAAGTCTAATAACAAACCCCAAACCTCCAGTGTATCCGTAAACAGGGAGCATGCCTCCTCTATGCTCGTGGTGAGCACTTCAGATACTGTCTTAAGTTTGAGCGCCGTCCATCATGACTTTTGACATAGACACGGCAATAGTTGAAGTAACCAAAGGATCAGACTGCCAATCACCATTGTAGAGGCGAAGTGTGAAGTAGTAACTGTAGAAAATATCGATCAAGTGAGCAAAAGAGACGGCTTTGCCCTGGTTAGCTGTTTGAGAGATAGGAGAGGAGATTCTGGTCCTCCTGGTATTTCATAGATGATAGATTCTGACACAGTCCGTGGAAAGTAGCATCATCTGTACATATTTGTCCAACAAGCTGTCTCCCATCGTGACTAAGAAAGATCGATTTAACAGAGGGATTTTTCCACCATAGAGATGCCTTGGAAACGGCCAGCGACTCGACAAGGCCGCGCAAAACAGTAGCAGCTTGAAGCGAGGTGCGCGAGGCTGGCGAGGTGTTTAACCGTACTGTGCCATCCCATGGAATCGGTGAATTTATTTAAGCTTTAACCTCTGCAACCTCATGTTTAGCAGCACTGCTTCAGTGTCGGCTGCAGCCGAACAACCGCCGCACTTTCCTCAGTATCAAAAAGTAAATCCTCTAGAATTAGGCTTAGCCTGACATTCAACTTGTTGAAGATCCAAACTGTTTGTAAAGCTCGTTCACTAATTCTTTCCTGTATTTCTCACTTGTTGCTCCAGCAAAGGCAACTCGCAACCAGCGGTTCAGAATAGAAACAGGTCAAGGCGAGGTTAAGGCGGTGACTCGCGGCGGCTCGCGCCACCGGCGACTCGAGGTAGGAACGGCGACTCGGCGCGGCAGCAATGCGGGTCAACGAGGTAAGGGCGCCTCTGGACGGAGGCAGCGCACTGGCGGTTTAAGGCCGGGCCCAGCAGAGGAGGAGCAAGGGTGCGGGCGTGGGCTGTAAGCCGGCGCGCGTGGACGGCAACAGCTAACTGCAGTGGTGAGCCGGCGCTCGGGGAGCAGCAGTACTGAGTCGGCGCGATAGGTGCCGGGGTCTAGGCGACCACGTGCGCACAGGGCAGCGCTGTAGCGGGGAGCCCGAACGGAACAAAGGCTGCAAGGTGGCGACGAAGGCCGGACTGGCTCGGGCGACTTAATCATGCAGCTATGGGGGCGCTTGCGGCAGGGCTTCGGCAGAGGCCGTAGGAGCAGCGGTAGCGAGTCGGCTCTGCAGAGGCTGCTTGAGGCAGCAGCTGAAGGAGGCGGGTTGGAACAGGAGCCAACCCGCGGCAGAACCTGCTCGACGCAGCCAGCTCGGCAAGTTGACGGAGGTGACGATGGCGGCTCAAGGACAGCCGGCATCGGCGGCTCGACAACAACCTTGTCCAGAACCTCAAACGAAGGTAGTGACGTCTCATGGCGGCAGCTAATTTGGCCATGGCGGTTTGAGAGCAGAAAATCCGAGGAGAAAACACGGCCGCGCCGACTTGAGGCGATCCGTAAACAAGGCGGAGGTGAGGGCGGAGACGGCGGCTCAAGGCCTCGGCGGAGACGGCCGCGAGGCAGGACCGGCTTGACGCGCGGGCACAGGTGAGGCCATGGAGGCGGCGGCTCAAGGCCACGGCGGAGGCGGTTGTGAGGTAGGGCCGGCTTGAGGCGCAGACACAGGTAGCCCGGGTGCATCCATGGCCACTGCAGCGGCGACTCCGGTCAGGAGGTTTATGGCATGGCAGCTGCTCGCAGAGGCGGCTTTAGGCAACGGAGTCTGGCTCGTAGCCGTATTTTGTAGGTGCTGACTCGGGTCGCAGGTGAATCGGCCCTTGACTGTAATCCACCCCCAATTCATATTCTTCCGTAGGTCGGCGGCTCCGACGCAAGGCAGCTCAACGGCGGAGGAAGGCCAGCTTGCTGGTGCTCGGAGGCGGGTCGAATGGTGACTTATTGTAGGCGGCTCAAAGTAGCAACAAGGGCGGAGGCGCTCGGACAGCACCGTGACACTGGAGCAGCAAGAGGTGTTTCATCCGCACGAGGGACGACGGCGCGAATGAGCCGGGCGGATGAGTAGGAGTTATACCGGCGGCTCACAGCAGAAATAAGGCCGCGAGAACCGCGGCTCGCTGCAGTGCCAACGGTTTTGGAAGCATAATCCTGCGACAGCAGAGGAGCAGTAGGTCGATGAGACCAGTTGCAGGAGGATCCCAAACCCGTGGACCGTCCGTGTTCGGGTCGTTGAACAAAATCGCTTGATCAACCAATCAACTGGAAAACCAATTCAATAGTGCTCCACGGTATTGATCTTCATTACATACTATTAGGAATACTTTAGCATTAATTTGGCCTCTACACTCAAAGTTATAGGGGTAACCATTAACCCCTCAGGACTCGTAGCTCAGGATTTTTCTATTCTGAGTAACAATAGCCTGGCCGATTGGATCATTGCATCAATACATAGTAGCAATCGGACACGCCGACCGATCCTCACTACCGGAACAGGGCCCTGTGCCGACGGCCATATATATGCCGACGGCCCCCGTCGGCCCAATCTGGGCTATGCCGACAGCCAAGTCCAGGCCGTCGGTGTAGAAAAGCCGTCGGGCTACCCCGAGCTATGCCGACGGCCCCCGTCGGCCCAGTTGAGCCGTCGGCATATCCCGAGATACGCCTACAGCAGCCGTCGGCATACATGTGCCGTCGGCATAGTTGCGGGCCCGGCGATCCGGCTCGTTCCGTGCGGCTAACGGCGTCCTATCTATGCCGACGGCCGAGACGGGAGGCCGTCGGCATATATGCGTTTGCCACCTCACCGATCCGAGGCGCACCGACCACCGTCTATGCCGACGGCTGCCGTTGGCATAGATGCCACATCATCGATCCGCGGAGCGCCGGCCATCTGCCCTAGCCGCAGCTATGCCGACGGCTTTGCCGTCGGCATAGTTGTTTTTCTTTTTTTTTCGTAGCTATATTTTATGTTTTCTTAAATATTATTATTTGACTAACTTACATATAGTACGTGTTAATAAGCATACATACATTATTTTTTGTTCTGTACAGAGCGGTGTGACCCCCCTCACGAACGGTGCCGCCGCCAGCCGACACCTGGATTGGGGAACAGCCGCATCGGGTCAATACGAAGGGGACTTTGCTCCCAAGTGTTTATATATATATATCGGATGACCTACCACAACCGGGTGGTGTTGTGGCATGTCCGAAGAGCCGGCACGCGTCTCCGGTGCGTGGCCCTCCTCATGGACGGCGCCGCCGCCGGCACCTGGAGGGGGAAAACTGCCGCGTCGGGTCTACAGGAAGTGGATTTAGCTGTGGCCGGATGTTGCTCCCCGGTGTCCCTCTGTGCTGACCTGACACAACCGGGTGGAGAGGCCCACTGGTAAAAGCCCGTCCGTGGGAAGTCAAAGGGCTAGATCTCGTGGTCAACCGCTCCAGGGTTAGGCGGGACGGGCCCCTGGGGGGGTAGCAATGCCACTGGAGCGTCGCACCGGCCCCTCATACATGCGGGGTGGTGTGGTGGCATGTCCGAAGAGGCGGCACACGTCTCCGGGGTGTGCCCCCCCCCTCACGGACGGCGCCGCCGCCGGCACCTAGAGGGGGGAAACGGACGCGTCGGGTCTACACGGAGGGGATCTTGGTGTGGGTCTGGCCCGGATGTTGCTCCAAAGTGTTCCTATGGGCTGACCTAACACAACCGAGTGGGGAGGTCCACTGGTCAAAGCCCGTCCGTGCAAAGTCAAAGGGCTAGATCCCGTGGTCAAACGCTACAGGGATAGACGGGACGGGGACCCTGGGGGGTAGCAATGCCACCGGAGCGTCGCACCGGGCCCTCATACATGCGGGGTGGTGTGGTGGCATGTCCGAAGAGGCGGCACACGTCTCCGGGGTGTGCCCCCCCTCACGGACGGCGCCGCCGCCGGCATGGAGGGGGGAAACGGACGCGCTGGGTCTACACGGAGGGGATCTTGCTGTGGGTCTGGCCCGGTTGTTGCTCCAAAGTGTTCCTATGGGCTGACCTAACACAACCGGGTCGGGAGGTCCGCTGGTCGAAGCCCGTTCGTGCAAAGTCAAAGGGCTAGATTCCCGTGGTCAAACGCTACAGGGTTAGGCGGGACGGGGGCCCTGGGGGGGTAGCAATGCCACCGGAGCATCGCACCGGGCCCTCATACATGCGTGGTGTGGTGGCATGTCCGAAGAGGCGGCACGCGTCTCTGGGGCGTGGCCCCCCCTCACGGACGGCGATGACACGGTAGTAGACGTTCTGCGGTAACGATGCGGCGTGAATATTATTAAATACTCGGAGCGCGATAAAATCATGAATTTTTTTTTGCACGACGTGGGCACATGTGCTATAGGAACGATGGTATTTTTTCATAATTTTTGGTGATGGAGAAGTATCCCAAAAATTCCCTCTACGCGGATTGCCCTTCGCGCGTCTACGGCTGTGGCCGGCGGCCTCCGGGGGCTAGGATGCCACCAAATCTTGCGTAGGCGGCCTCTCTCAAGTCTAGAAGTGTTGTGGCGGTTGCAAACGCGCGGCAAAGGTGTCCGGGGTGTGCCCCCCCTCACGGACGGCGCCGCCGCCGGCACCTGGAGGGGGGAAACGGACGCGCCGGGTCTACACGGAGGGGATCTTGCTGTGGGTCTGGCCCGGTTGTTGCTCCAAAGTGTTCCTATGGGCTGACCTAACACAACCGGGTGGGGAGGTCCGCTGGTCGAAGCCCGTCCGTGCAAAGTCAAAGGGCTAGATCCCGTGGTCAAATGCTACAGGGTTAGGCGGGACGGGGGCCCTGGGGGGTAGCAATGCCACCGGAGCGTCGCACCGGGCCCTCATACATGCGGGGTGGTGTGGTGGCATGTCCGAAGAGGCGGCACGCGTCTCCGGGGCGTGCCCCCCCTCACGGACGGCGATGACGCCAGCACCTGGAGGGGGGAAACGGACGCGCCGGGTCTACACGGAGGGGATCTTGCTGTGGGTCTGGCCCGGTTGTTGCTCCAAAGTGTTCCTATGGGCTGACCTAACACAACCGGGTGAGGAGGTCCGCTGGTCGAAGCCCGTCCATGCAAAGTCAAAGGGCTAGATCCCGTGGTCAAACGCTACAGGGTTAGGCGGGACGGGGGCCCTGGGGGGGTAGCAATGCCACCGGAGCGTCGCACCGGGCCCTCATACATGCGGGGTGGTGTGGTGGCATGTCCGAAGAGGCGGCACGCGTCTCCGGGGCGTGCCCCCCCCCTCACGGACGGCGATGACACGGTAGTAGACGTTCTGCGGCCATAGCGGATTGCCCTTCGCGCGTCTACGGCTGTGGCCGGCGGCCTCCGGGGCCTCCGAGGATGTAGATGTGGGTCCGCCGCCGCCGCCGCCCCCACCCCAACCCCCACTGTCGACGACCCCCCTCCCCCTTCACTCAGCTGACCTACTAAGCTCCACATCGAGCAGACGAGTCGGCGGCCATGCGCTCCCAGACCCGCGACCAGGCCACGGCCTCGGTGGACGAAGCTGCTCGAGATCGGCGCCTCCCCTCCCCTCTGTGTGGTTCAGGGAGAGGAGAGGGCCAAGCGGTTAAAAAACATTAAAAATCCGTATGAAATAATAATACATAAAAAAGGAAATATATAAATATAAAAAACATTAAAAAATCTATATGAAATAAAAAACATAAAGAAGGAAAAATATGAACTACTAAAAACATTTAAAAAATGGAAAATATGAACTACTAAAAACATTCAAAAAATGAAAAATATAGCTATGCCGACGGCAAAGCCGTCGGCATAGATGCGGCCATAGGCCGAAATAGGAGGGTCTTCTTCGATGCCCTCCTATACACAGGCACCTTCTGAGTCTGAGGAGGAGGAGTATGTTCCTGATGGCGAGGAGGAGGAGGCCGAGGAGGAGGGTGAGGAGGAGGAGGAGGAGGCCGAGGAGGAGAGTGAGGAGGAGGAGGCCGAGGAGGAGGGGGAGGAGGGTGGAGGGGAGGTTGATCCCGCGTTGTGGGGTGACTTGCCACCAGGTGCTCCGCAGGGGTGGCTGCGTGGTAATGCCGGACTACCTACACCACCTTCTATCGAGGAGCACAAGTGGCTCATTGAACCTGCGGGGACAGAGTAAGTGCCTCTCAATCATATTTTCACCAGATGACAACATTTTCTTATTGTACGCATGGCAATCATTTGATTCTTTTGCAGAAACTGGATCCTTCACGGAAAGGGTCGTAAACCGAACGGCCTTATCACTGTCCTGTTGAAGGAGTTTTGGCCTGGCCTATTCTGCCCGCGGCCAGACAGGGACCCGCATCAGCGGGTTTTGGCCACGAGCTGGGCCCACTACGAGGCTTGCAGCAACGCGGAGTACGGGACGGCCGCTAAGGCCGTGATCACCAAATTTTGGGTAAGTTCTCTTCTGAATCACTTGTCTTCAGTTTCGTTCATAGTTTATCATTGAATCACTCAACTCATGCCTTGTTTGCTTCTGGTTTATGCATGATTGCAGCAACTCTATAGAGTTCTTGACGAGCACAAGGCCAGAGCCGACGTGGTCTTGCTTGCGGCTGCGAAGAAGAAAGCTCGTCAGTTGCAGTACGAGGTGCGCTGGGTTGCCGTCTCGCAGTACTACCACTACTACCTGCACCAAAAGATGACCAAAACTCAAGCGCAGAAGCAACGACTTACCTTGAACAGGGAGCAGTTCCTGAAGGTAACTATTACTTCATTGTTTCAAGCAGTCAACTATATGTTTCTTGCTCACATGTCATGTGCTTCCAAAATTTGCATAGGTTGTTCCTCGTTGGTGCTATGGAAGGCATGACGGATGGGCGAGTTTGGTGGATAGGTGGATCGGCGCCGATGCAGAGTTTGCTGCCAAGAGCATCAAGGGCCGGGCTAACCGTGGAGAGGACGGGACACACGTCCAAGGAAACAGGAACCACTGGGGCTTCAAGGCCATCAAGGTATATCTATGTGCATAATGCATTTTTGTTCTTCTTTACCGTCATGTTCTTATGTATGGCTGACTTCTATTTGACGTTGTAGGAGGACAAGTTGAAGAGGCCGCTCTCAGACATGGACTCGTGGAAGCTGGCCCGCGAGCGGAGTCATCGCAAGGACGGCGAGAGCCAGTACTACGGCAAGACCGAGGAGCACCTGGGGTCTTACATTCATAACTATCAGGAGTTGCATCCGGATGTTCCTGTTGCTCAGGTCGCCCAGTCTCAGATCGACGACATGGCGGTGGTGGCCATCCAGGGGAAGAAGAATGGCCGGTATCCGTGTTTCGACGGCTTGATCACTCCTTCGATCTCGTACACACAGCTTCGGCATACCAACCCGAGCCTGTTAGAGAGTACGGGGCGTTCACACACTCCCTTAGCCCGCCAGCATGCTGTAAGTACTTCCTCTTTATCTTTTTCTATCTAGCATTCTCAGTTTATTTTCAGCATTGCTCACTTAGAAACAACCTAAATTATGTAGGCATATAAGGAGTTTGTCGAGCATAGGAATCTCGAGGTGCGGGAGTACTTGAAACGAGTGAAGGCAAACGATGATTACAACCGTCAGATGATGACGGTTAGTTTTGCCCTCTTAAAACCAAGCTAAATTTTTGCACTTTCATTCCTTCTGATCTTCTAGTTTGCTTGTTTAACTAACATTCAGGCTATGTTGGCGTCTTGGACTAACCGCACGGATCCACCACAAATGGGACCCCCACCACCACCTGCGGGAGAACCCCCACACGTGCCCACGTTCGATGAATGGGTGGCACTAGGCAGTGATGGTCCGGTTAGTACAATTGCCTAACCACTAGCAAACTAGTTCTCGTTCATGAAACACTATCATATCATATTTACCGTTAGAATCTTTTCTGAAACATGTAGGGGACCGGTGGCTCGACTCCTGCTTCGTCGACCCCAGTCACTCCGATCTGGCAGAGTGGTGGTGGTCGCGATGGCGGTTTTGGCGGAGGTGGTGGTGGTTTTGGCGGAGGAGGTGCTGGTTTTGGCGGAGGTGGTGGTGATTATGGCGGAGGTGGTCTTGCGTGATGATTCCGTGCATGTGGCTATCGTGCCATGCCTTTCATATTCATACTTTTATCATGTTTCATGCCTTGCACTACTTTCATGTTCATGAACTTCCGTCGGTGATGAACTTAAGTATGTTTAGATGATGATGGTGAACTTGAGTATGTTTAGATGATGATGGTGAACTTGAGTATGTTTAGATGATGAATTGTCATATTTCTGCATAATTTCATATTGTTCTGTTTTGAAATGCTGTCAAATGAATTGGAAAAGAGAAAACAGGGAAAATAAAAAAACTATGCCTACAGCAAAGCCGTCGGCATAGATATGCCCAGGAGTTACCAGGGCTTGCCACGTGGCAGCTATGCCGACGGCTTTGCCGTAGGCATAGACCTGCTGCCAGGAGAAACCGGGAGCTGCCACGTGGCAGAGATATGCCGACGGCTTTGCCGTCGGCATAGATTCATCTATGCCTACGGCTTTGCTGTAGGCATATCCCTGCCACCAGGGACACCATGGGGCGCCACGTGGCAGAGGTATGCCGACGGCTTTGCCGTAGGCATATCCTTGCCACTAGGAGCACCACGGGCTGCCACGTGGCAGAGGTATGCCGACGGCAAAGCCGTCGGCATAGCTCTGGTACGTGGCATTGCCTGACTCGTCACCGCTTTTGACGGCGCCGTCCGTCGCCGTCAGACGGAAAACAGTGCCGACGGCTAAACTATGCCGACAGCTGACGTCAGGCCGTCGGCATAGGCCCCTATGCCGACGGCAAAACTATGCCGACGGTCTGACAAGGATACGCTGACGACATCTACGCCGACGGGTCTATGCCGACGGCAGCCGTCGGCATAGATCTATGCCGACGGCAATGGGGCCTATGCCGACGGCCCGTGGCCGTAGGCATAGCCCGCGAATCCAGTAGTGCCTCAATCTCAGTAAGTTACGGCGCTTGCGCTCAGGCAACCCTGATTTCTTTTCATCTTCAGATATTGAGCACAGCAGCTGAACTTCGATAGAGGAGAGTCTCTGGCTGTGGGGCGGTTTAGATCGATTTGGCCATGGCGGCTTAAATCAATCAATCCGGGTCGTAGTTGGTTTGTCCTTCTATGCTGCCATATTTTCTGCGAGTAGTCGTCAGCCAGGTCTTCTGCGAGTAGGCTAGTAGTCAGCCGGGTCTCTCTCAACAATCGGGTCATCTAACTGATGTTTCGTTTGTTGACTGTAACATAGAACAATTATCTCTAGATTCGACGGGTCGCCGGGTCACGTTCATCCATGCGTAACCTTAGTTTTCTCTTGACCACAAATCTCAAAAATTGCAAATCCAAACTGATAAATTCGAAGCTGACGCAGATCCTCTCAAGCCGGCTCCTCTTCATTTAAAAATTATGAACCTCTCGACCCCTGTGGGGGATCCCCCCAAAAACTCAACACCACCGTGCGCATGCCCCACGGTGGGCGCCAACTATCGTAGAATTGTCACGGCAGATATCCTAGTGAGGACTTAGTCGTGAGGCCAATGCATCTATGCGGTAGCTTGAGATGGGTTGATCGGAATCGAGAGACGCAACACACAAGACAAGGATTTAGACAGCTTCAGGCCTTGAAAAACATCACCCGATAATAGCCCTACATGCTATTTGTGGCTAGGTCTCATTATGCTCATCAGGGAGTCGCCGGCTAGCCGGCTCTTTGTGTCTAGCCCTAGCTAGAGATTGTTTTTCCTCTCCCCTCTTGGGGAGCCCTGCCCCTCATTATATATGTTGAAGGGGCGGGTTACATGACTAGTCCTAGTAGGATTAGGATTACTCTATTACAAGTGGAGTCCTAGTCTTGCTTCCTTTGTAAGGGAATATTCCTTAGACTTTCTCTTAAACCGGCCCACCATAACATGAACCGGCCTCCTGGGCCTTGGGCCTTGTCTGACCCGCCCGCCGAGTTACTAATGAGTCGCCAAGATCGTGTGGGTTACCCGTGAATCGCCAAGCTCCGGGCGTGTCACCAGTGAGTCGACATGCTCCAGCCGGGTCATACATCCGGCGGGTTACACAGCGGGGTTTATCCCCGACAATTTTGGAACGGAGGGAGTACTTGTGACTAAGACACGTGTTCCTGTTTCTAGAACATACAATATCTGTCTATCACACCATGTTCTTACATCAAAGTACTACTGTTGTGTAACCTGCAACCATCACTTATCATAAGACACGTTTGACTTGGGAGTGTGATATAGGTTACATCTCGCATTCTTTTCTAGCTTGTACTACTTCTAATTTGTTGAAATGGCACTTATGATGAGACAGTTTTAACTTGGTAGAGTGATATTCGTTGCATCTTTCATATGGTGTCTAGCTTTCATTGCTTCTAATTTGTTGAAATGCCTTCTCCTTAGTTTACACATCATAAGCTGTGAATATGCAATGCTGTGAATATCCAATGGCACTACTGACGAGAGACCTTTAACTTGGTAGTGTGATGTTGTTTGCATCTTGCATATGATTTATTTCTTGTACTGCTTCACATTTGTTTAAACGGCATTTATGATGAGACACTGTTAACTTGCCAGAGCGATATTTGTAGCATCTTTCATATGGTGTCTACCTTCCATTGCATTGCTTCTAATTTAGTGAAATGTCTTCTGCTTAGTTTACATATCATAGTTCTGGTTATCTCATGCCGTCCTGTTTTTAGTACATATTATATCCTCCTATCATGTGGTTGTCTAACATCAAAGTTCAGTTTGTCTGTATCATGCATCAATTTGTTCTGAAGAACTAAATTGTTATTCATTTTTCTTGTCGGCTTGACTTAACATGGCACAGAGAAAGAGGAAGCAACACAGAACGACAGGGAGAGGGAAGCGAAAGAATCCTGCAGATTCTGCTGGTACTGATGGTGCAATAGAAGGTCAAAGTCCAGCGAAAAATTGTAACGACAGGGTATCCCGTGCTACACAAGCTGCAAAACAAGCCAAACAAAAACAAATAGCTGCCACCAAACAAGCAGAGACAGCCCTAGTTGTTGCAACACCTTCCACAGTACCACCAGCTGCACGATTTACTCGTTGGTCAACTAGGCTAGCAGCACGTTCCCAAGCTCCCTTGCCACCTGACACTACTTCCTAAGCACTCTTGACAGAAGATGAGTTGGCAAGATCAGATGAACTTTGTGAGCTTCAACGGCAAGAAAGTAGTTGCTGGAGTCAATTTACAGTTGCATGCTTCTTTATATGTTGTCTCACAGTTTGATGTGCACTAACACTTCCTATGTTCGTTGTTGGACTAGCACCTAGGCACAAGAGGAAACAAACATCAGGGATAATGCTCGATAGGTTAACTAAATCTAGAGGAGGAAGAATGGAGATCCATTTTCAGGCACGTTTAAAAAGGCCACGTGATGCTACAGAGTCAGCCAAGTTAGTATCAGAGGCAGCGGTTGCCGTTAGGTGTCATGTATGTATCCTCCCAACATGGATTCAGTACAGGAATGACAAAGACGAAACCCAGTTCAACACCTTCCTCGGCCATTTATCTGTAAGTATGGTTATGTATGGAAACTAGTAACATCGTCTTGCTCTGTTCAATACTTTCTAGGTTACTGATAATGAGACTCCCATAATTTTCATAGATGAGGTTCAAGTTGGATAGCCAAGATTATGCAACCAGACAGGCTTGCACCCATGTTTTCACGTCTGCTCTGCGACAGTATCGGTATAACTTGACGAAAACTCACTTTGAAGGCAAGGCTAATAGTGAACTTTCCAAAACATCTCCAGTGGAAAATATATCGGATGAAGAATGGAGAGGCCTCGTTAAACACTGGTCTGATCCGAAGTATCAGGTACATTATATATATGTGATCAGATCACATGTTGAAGTCCTATTTATGCATGTGCCACATAAATCTATCTTCTTGTAGGTGAACTGTTCAAAGAACAAGGCCAACCGTACGAAAGTGAAATTCCAATAGACGACAGGATCTCGTAGCTATATTGCTCACTTCGAAGCTCTTGTAATTAGCTGCCGTTTCACTCTTTTGGTTGTACCATATTATCAAATCTATATTGACTTGTTCCAAATGCAGAGGAAAGCCCGCAAGGACAAAAAGTACCTGAACCAAATGATGTGGAAATATTCAAGGACTATCACACCAGCAAGACGAAGGGCATGACTACACCAGTCAAAGCCGCTGTTGTAAGTCCTTAATCCTCATGCCTTTTAACTACTACTTACTCTGACTTGTGCCTTGAACTGCATGGTTTGCAGTCAATGTCTATTACTCTTTTCAATTTTATACCCAATTGTCTTATCTTATCATTGCACCTTACAAGGTTTAAAAGAGAGGAGTGATGTTCCTTTGATCTTGACCTGTAATCTAGTTCCGTGCTGGACTTGCCCACACAACGTTACAATTTCCTGTTTGTCTGTTCTCAGTTGTTTTGTGATATGAATGATGTCATACTATGCTTACCATATTATAAACTTTGTCTCTTTATCCTTAGCTGTCAATACAATGTGAAGAAATAGACAATACATTAGCCATGGTACATGGTCATATGTTTGCAGCATGGTTTTATTATGTACTTTGCAGTAAAATACAACTAATATTTTACATCGGTTCACCAGAATAAGTTCTATATATAGACCAAAGCTATTTTATTTGGTTTTGCTGCCTCCTTAATATCTTCTGTTCTGGTACTACTAATGTAAAAACTCAACTTTTCAGCAAGCTATGGAAAAAATGGTGGAACCGCCACCTTCTGAAGGTGGCGAGGCAACTATAACTGCAATGTCAGCTTTTGCTGGAGTGGGTCAGTACCTGTCCACTAACAGTGCTAAAAGCACGTTCCTGCATAATACTGGGTTGGTTGTTAAGGCAATCTCGTCCAAACTGCCTCATGATCAAGATATGCAAGCTCAAAACAATGTTATATCTGCGCTCCAGACACAAGTCCGTTCCCTAACAGAGACCCTTTGTGAAACAAGGACAGACATTGTTCGATGTCGTCAGGATATGCATGGTTTTCAAACCAGACTATCAGACATTTGCTATGTTGTTCAGGAGCCTAGGAGAAATGAAGGCGAAGGTTATGGTGCTCCATCGGACAATACAACATGAAAACGTAAGAGTCAGGTCAAATGAACTGAGCTTCTGAACTTCTGGTGGTGCATTTATCTGCCAGATTGTTAACTTTTATGCCAACCTTCCTTTTGTATTATAGTTGTAATTTATTTTGTTGCGATACAAAATTTGTTCTTAGCGTGCAGCCACCGGCTGAAGAAAACAGCAAGCCATTTTTGTATAGTGTAGGGTGTTCCCTATATTTGCACTGGTGGCGATCTTTGATGCCCAGTTGATGTAATCTGTGCAATCGCCTTAATAGCCTAGCGTTAGTTTCGGGCTTATTTATTTCCTAGTCTTCTATTTCCATGGTTTGCTAGTGGCCGCAACAACCATGGGCCATATACGGACGGAGGTAACCTTGACCCTACTACGGGCCATAGGATCCATGGGCCATCTTTCAATGGGCCTCCAACACGGCCGTAGAATCGGTGGGCCTCAGGCCGTCGGATAAATGGGTCTACATGGGCTGTGAACGGGGGTAATTGGTATCGGCTCAGCACGGTAACGGGCCGTTAATAGCCCGAAGGTCAGCAAAGGCTTAATTCTCACAGGCATAACGTGTCGTTAATGGGCCAGAATATAGGACGGGCTGGAAATGGCGCAACGGGTTAATAGGCCAGAAATGGGCCGACTCTTGCCACAGGCCGAATTTGGCCCATTAGGGGAACAGGCCAGTAACAGGCCGGAAGTAATCGAGGGCTGGAAAGGAGCCCAAGAACTTATGGGCCGTCAGTAGGCCGAAAGCTAACACGGGGTGGAAATGGCCCATGTGAATCATGGGCCGTTAACGGGTACAAAGAAATTTATTGTTCGTCATGGGCTAGAATCACCATGGGCCTCTAAAGGGCCTAAAGATACAAAGGACTCATATGGGCCGCAAGACGTCGTGGGCCATAGATGGGCTGAAAGTGAAACGGGCCGGCCCACATGACATTGTTGGGCCGATTTCAGGTAGGCCCCTAACGGGTCATGACTTACCTGGCCGTAAAATGGGCTATTTACGAAGAGACCGTTAACAGGCTTTTCATGTGCCATCCCGCTAACTTTTGACCAAGTCAAACGGGTCGGCCTTTGTAAGCTAAATGGGCCGGTGGTGGGCCGTCGCATGTGTCGACATATCATATGCGCCTATCTGACCCACTGACGAGCTGACACGTATTTCCTCTAGCCAATCAGAATTTTACACGTGGAAATTTCCCATTGGTCCGGGCTGTTAATGGGTTATTGGATCCAAAACCGAACCCGATAGCTTAATGGCGACCCGTTATGGTGGATGCCACGTGTCGGTCACCCTTGACGAAAGCACTTCTGTGGCGCACGATTTATCATCATGGAAGTGGACACTTCCGTGATGATAATGTTGGTAATGTCATGGAACACTCCTACGACAGCACAGGTATGACTATCTTGATTCTGTCATAAAATTGTCATGGATTTACATGCATGACAGAAAACGTGACCTACTGTGACAAACACGTGTCATCACGGAAGTGTCTTTTTTTTGTAGTGTTATGGGTCCATAGCTAGTAGCTAGATGACTTCTTCTCTCTCTTTGATTCTCAATACCATCTTCTCCTCAATGTTCTTGGAGATATATTCGATGTAATACTTTTTGCGGTGTGTTTGCCGAGATCCGATGAATTGTGGATTTATGATCAGCTTATCTATGAATATTATTTGAATCTTCTCTAAATTCTTTTATGCATGATTTGATATCTTTGTAATTCTCTTCAAACTATCGGTTTGGTTTGGCCAACTAGATTGGTTTTTCTTGCAATGGGAGAAGTGCTTAGCTTTGGGTTTAATTTTGCGATGTCCTTTCCCAGTGACAGCAGGGGCAGCAAGGCATGTATTGTATTGTTGCCATCGAGGATAAAAATATGGGCTTTTCATCATATTTCTTCAGTTAATTCCTCTACATCATGTCTTCTTGCTTAATGCATTACTCCGTTCCTTATGAACTTAATACTTTAGATGCATGCTGGATAGCGGTCGATGTGTGGAGTAATAGTAGTAGATGTAGAATCGTTTCAGTCTACTTCACTCGGACGTGATGCCTATATTCATGATCATTGCCTTAGATATCGTCATAACTTTGCGCTTTTCTATCAATTGCTCGGCAGTAATTTGTTCACCCACCATATTATTTTCTATCTTGAGAGAAGCCTCTAGTGAAACCTATGGCCCCCGGGTCTATTTTCCATCATATAAGTTTCTGGTCTACTGTTTTGCAATCTTTTACTTTCCGATCTATAAAGCAAAAATACCAAAAATATTTACTTTATCGTTTATATGAATAAAGATAATTTCTGGAGCCAAGAACCACCGGAGGGGGGCACCTGGGTGGGCACAACCCACCAGGCCCCCCCTCCAGGCACGCCCAGGTGGGTTGTCCCCACCTGGCGGCCCCGCAGACCCTGAAACCAACACTATAAAATCACATATTTCCAAAAAAATCAGGGAGAAAGAATTATCATGTTTCACGAGATGGAGCCGCCGCCACCTCCTGTTCTTCATCGGGAGGCCAAATCTAGAGTCTCTTTGGGGCTCCGGGGAGGGGGATCTTCGATCTTCGTCATCAACAACCCTTCTCCATCGCCAATTCCATGATGCTCCCCACCGGGAGTGAGTAATTCCTTCGTAGGCTCGCTGGTCGGTGAGGAGTTTGATAACCCACAAGTATAGGGGATCACTACAGTTTTCGAGGGTAGAGTATTCAACCCAAATTTATAGATTCGACACCAGGGGAGCCAAAGAATATTTGAAGGTATTAGCAGCTGAGTTGTCAATTCAACCACACCTAGAGATTAATTATCTGCAACAAGTAATCAGTAGCAAAGTAATATGATAGTTTTGATAGTAGTGACAACATCAATAGTAACAGTAACAGTGATAGCAGTGTTTTGTAGCAAGTGTAACAGTGATGATAGCAGTAGTAACTTAGCAAGAACAATATAAGATAAATTCCTAGGCATTGGATCGGTGACTTGTTGGATGATATTCATCATGAGACAGTTATAACCTAGGGCGATACGTCACTAGCTCCAGTTCGTCAATATAATGTAGGCATGTATTCCGTAAATAGTCATACGTTCTTATGGAAAGAACTTGCATGACATCTTTTGTCCTACCCTCCCGTGGCAGCGGGGTCCTATTGGAAACTAAGGGATATTAAGGCCTCCTTTTAATAGAGAACCGGAACAAAGCATTAACACATGGTGAATACATGAACTCCTCAAACTACGGTCATCACCGGGAGAAGTCCCGGTTTCTGTCACTCCGGGGTTGCCGGATCATAACACGTAGTAGGTGACTATAACTTGCAAGATCGGACCTAGAACATGGATATAATGGTGATAACATAAACGGTTCAGATCTTAAATCATGGCACCCGGGCCCAAAGTGACAAGCATTAAGCATGGCAAAGTCATAGCAACATCAATCTTAGAACATAGTGGATACTAGGGATCAAGACCTAACAAAACTAACTCGATTACATGATGAATCACATCCAACTCCTCACCGACCAGCAAGCCTACGAAGGAATTACTCACTCACGATGGGGAGCATCATGGAATTGGCGATGGAGAAGGGTTGGTGATGACGATGAACGAAGACCCCCCCCTCTAGAGCCCCAAACGGACTCCAGATCTGGCCTCCCAATGAAGAACATGAGGTGACGGCGGCTCCGTCTCGCGGATCGTGATAATTCCTTCTCCCTGATTTTTTTCTGGAAAAATAGGATTTTATAGTGTCGGTTTCAGGGTCTGCGGGGCCACCAGGTGGGGACAACCCACTTGGGCGCACCAGGAGAGGGGGCCCCGCCCTGGTGGGTTGTGCCCACCCAGGTGCCCCTCTCCGGTAGGTCTTGGCTCCAGAAATTCTTATTTATTATATAAAAATTCCTCGCAAAGTTTCGTTCCATTCCGAGAACTTTTATTTCTGCACAAAAACAACACCATGGTAGTTCTGCTGAAAACAGCGTCAGTTCGGGGTAAGTTTCATTCAAATCATGCAAGTTAGAGTCCAAAACAAGAGGAAAAGCGTTGGGAAAAGTAGATACGTTGGAGACGTATCAACTCCCCCAAGCTTAAACCTTGGCTTGTCCTCAAGCAATTCAGTTGATAAAATGAAAGTGAAAAAGAAAAACTTTTACGAACTCTTTTGCTCTTGTTTGCATAAATAAGCTTAAACAACACCCAGGTTTTCAGCCAACATTATAACTAACCATGCCGACAATAACTCTTAAAGATTATAATGACTCGTATCAATGACATAATCAGCTAGCGAGCAATAATAAGATATCTCAAATAGCAACATGTACGTTTTCAAAATAACCATGATATAATATTACAATAGTGGTATCTCGCTAGCCCTTTCTGAGACCGCAAAACATAAATGCAAAGCACCTCCAAATTTCAAGCAGCGACTAAACATTGTAATTCATGGTAGAAAAGATCCAGTCATGATGCACCCAACATTAACTACACACAATGCATAAGTCATGACAGTTGTGCTCTCAGGTTCTAGCACTTGTTTTAGAAGGTGATGACTCAACATAAAAGTAAATAGATAGTCCCTTTGCAGAGGTGCCAAAGCTCAAGTTTTTAAAATAGAGGTAAATGATATTTTGAGACATGCACCCTTCTCATTTACTTCACACTATCAGTTATCAATATCTTCCATGCTAAGCACGCTAGTGGCGGTTCCTAAGCGATAAAAGTAAAGGTTTTGACTCCATTGGGAGTTTTTGTTTGATTATTTGAGAGATTAACTCTTTTTTTGTTTGCAGTTTGGGACTGGGCATCCCTATTACCGCCCTTTTCTCATGCGACGGCGAGTGAATAAACACTCGACCTGAGAATAACCCGCTTAGCATGGAAGAAACCGACCACCTCCTGTTGTTCCATGAACGATCTAGACACGCAAAAATGATATTTATTTGAAGTTTTTAGAGGTGGCACATGCAAATTTACTTAGGACAGCAGGGTAATACCGCATATTGGTAGGTATGGTGGACTCATCTGGAATAACTATTGGGTTCAAGATTTTTTATGTATAAGAAGAATTCCCACTTAGTACAGGCGAAGGCTAGCAATTAGGTTGAGAAGCGGCTAGCCAGAGAGCAACAATGGTCATAAACATGCATTATGCATAAGTAACATTGGACACTATGATGAGTAGGATATGAACACCATGAACATAAATATCATAGAGGCTTTGTTGGTTTTGATTCAACTACATGCATGAACATCTGCCAAGTCAAGCCACTCGAACATTCAGAGGAGGATACCATATCATCATACTACATCATAATCATTTTAATGCAATGTTGGTATCCAAGATAAATCATTATCCACTCCTAGCTACTTATGCATGGCATGAGAAACTATAATCTCTAATTGTCATTGCAAACATGTTTAATCATAATGGGTTGAATCATGGATACTAGGTTAAACATATTTACACAAACAGAACAAGTCAAGTTCATACCAATTTCTCTCTGCCACGGCCAGTTCATCGAATTTCATCATTATTGTCTTTCACTTGCACGACCGAACGATATGAAAATAATAATAGTGCAAGAGTGTCATGGACTAAGTTGTAATCTGCAAACATTTTATTCAACGGGAGAAGACAAGGTAAAATGTGCTCTTTATTAGATCAACAGTTATTCATATGAGAGCCACTCAACATTTTCATCGTGGTCTTCTCCTTGGTACGACTCAAATAAAAAGAAAAGAAATTCAGAGAAACACACTGAAATATTTTTGGAGTTTTTCGTTTTCTTGAACAATCAAATAAAAGGGAAAAGCAAAAACGACAAAACTATTTACATGGGAAAGCTCCCAACAAGCAAAAGAAGAATATGGAAATCTTTTTGGGTTTTCTTTTTAGTATTACTACTAAGCATGCATAGCAAGTAAATTAACTACAACTAATTTTTTTTGTTTTTTCTAAGGTTTTTCAAACACACAAGAAGAAAGCAAGAAAATAAATCTAAGCATGGATGATACAATGAAAAAGTGTGAACACCGAAAAATGGAATAAGTGGACATGAATGTAATGTTGGTGAGAAACACGTACTCCCCCAAGCTTAGGCTTTTGGCCTAACTTGGTAATTAATCAGTAGCCTGGATAGTAGTTGGCGTGGTAGCTCACGGAGGCTCTCGGTGCGGATGCCTTGGCCTGCCGTGCTGCCTCTACTGCCGCGTTGTGAGCTCGAGCCTCGCTCTCAAGAACAAAATATCTTCCTTTGCTATGACAGGCAAATATGTGTGCACAACAGATGTTTGGTTAAACAACAGATTGTAAGTGAAGTTATGAATCTTCCCTTTAAGGATCTTATGATATTTTAAGGTGTCAAAATCTAAATACTTCGTGGGTAGGATAGGATCAAAAGGCAATGATGAAACACCCAGCCCTCATGCTAAACGTGTGGCATATATTCCGCCATAGAAATAGCCACTGTTATCGTTATGCTGAATTCTGCGTGCAACAATCGCTCCAAGGTTATAATTCCTTTCACCGGTGAGAGCAGTGCATATGAGGCTCAAGTCTGGAGCACAAAGTGTACTACAGTCTTGCTTGCCTACTATACATTTCCTGTTAAATAATGCAAAGTACTGAATTGCGGGAAAATGAATGCTCTATATTCTACCTTGTGTCACTCCTCTTGTCTCACCGCAGCAAAGTAGTTAGGAAAGATTAGTACTCAGCCCTTGGCAGTTCGTCAAGCGAACCCCAGAATGGGAGTTTGTAGTGGTAGGCAAAATTCTCTACTGAGATGGTGAATGGATTATCATAAAGCATAAACGACACCCTAGACTCATGGGGAACGAATTTAAATCATTTGACAAATGATTTAGTGAGAAGGTGGCGTTGTTCACACTTATCTAAAATTTAGGTATCGAGACCGGCATTGTGAACATATTGCTCAAATTCCTATTTAATACCCACACACATCATATACTCATTGCAAGGCCATAAGCATGTTTTGGTGGCGGCATCTCGAGTGGAACTTTCACTTGGTTCAACATATGACTAGCGGGCGGAGTTGTCACTAGAAGATACCGCCTCCTCAAAGAACTCCTTCCAAAAAGGTTCATCATGTTCGCGTACAATTTTCTGAAATTTTTTGAGTGACAAAAATTTATCAACAGAACTTTGAAAATTTTATACCAACTACTAATGGGGATACATAGAGGCCATAGCAAGCATTCAAACTACTTAGAACTCTAAGAACTCAACATGCAAGTCATCTACAGCAGCACCAAGAGTAGCTAACTATTCAAAATATAAACCACTAAAACAAAAACTAATTGGACAAACAGTGGAGTCACATACCAAGCAACAATCCCCCAAAACTGTTTCGGAAACGAAGCTTCGAGCAAAGAGATCGAAATCCACGGGTTTGAGAGCAAGAACACGAGAGACACAGAGAGCATTAGAGATTTTTTCTGGAGATGAGTGATGATGTGGTATGAAGGGATAAGTGAGGGGGCCACGTGGGGACCACAACCCACCAGGGCGCGCCTGGGGGTCCTGGTGCGCCCAGGTTGGTTGTGCCCACCTGGTGCACCTCCCTCTGATATTATTTGCACCAAAAATTCAGAAATATTCAGAAAAAAAATCGTATTAAATTTTCAGGGCATTCTGAGAACTTTTATTTTTGGGTCATTTTTTTATTGCACAGGAAATTCACAAATCAGACAAAACATGGCATTTTATTTTAGTTAACTAATAAAAACAGAAAACAAAAAGTAGGGACAGAAGGTAGTGCTTACTAAATTCATTAACTTCATACCTCTAAAAACTGATCCATTAATAAGGTTGATTAGGTCTTATTAACAACCACTTCCGATTAGCATTAAACCGAAGAACTTCCGTAAATCACTAAGTTACCTCAATAGGGATATGAATGTCCCCAACAATAAGCATTTCATATTTATTTTTGTCAGTAGGTAGAGGTATTTGAAAACTTCCAATAGTGATTGTCGGTGATTTTTCTATAACATTAATACCATTCACTTGGAATTGTTTCCTCGGAAAGTGCACCGTATGCTCATTAGCATTGATATGAAAGTGACCTTTCTTTTATTGCAATCAATAACAACCCCTGCAGTATTCAAGAAGGGTCTACCAAGGATAATAGACATGTTGCCGTCCACGGGCATCTCAAGTATAACAAAAGTCAGTCAATATAGTAACATTAGCAACAACAACGGGCACATCATCACAGATACTGATAGGTATGCCAGTTGATTTGTCAGCCATTTGCAAAGATATTTCAGTAGGTGTGAGTTTATTTAAATCAAGTCTTTTATATAAAGATAAAGGCATAACACTAACACCGGCTTCTAAATCACACTACTGCATGATGCTGCTAAGGCGACACTACGATCAGAGACCCTTCGACGAAACTGTGTGTGATGCCATAATCGCAAACGGTGGTGTAAAAAAATATCAAAAAAGGTGCAAAACATTTGCAATGGAGGATGCATCAAACAAGGTTCAGATTTTAGTTGTGTGTGCGATGCAGGGCATACGGTACAGCTCAATTAACTGTTTGCGATGAGGAGGAACAAACGAAACGGGCAGCCAGATGAAGGTGTGTGGGATGTACAGCATACGGTTCACTTGGATGAATTGTTTGTGATTAGGAAACACAATGGAAACGGTCAGCCAAATCAAAGGTGTGTGCGATATACGGCATGCGGTTCACTTGGATGAACTGTTTGCGTTGAGACATGAGAACAGAAACGGTTCAAATGAACAAGATGTGTGTGATACGCGGCAAATAGGTTTGTAATCAGAAATGTGTGTGAATACCGATAATAACACAAATGGTTACTGCTAATAAGACGTGTGTGTTGTGCGATGGGATTGCATACAGAACAACACACACACTTATAAGGACAAGCTTGCATAACCAAATTAAACATCCACTTACATAAGTGGCTACTACAACCATGGCATTTGCACACACCAAAGTAAACTATTACATGCATAATTACATAGGTGGCTACTACACACATGACATTTCCACACACCAATAAAGTAAACTATATATTACATGCATGATTAACTAGCATGAACGATCATCTGATCATCATCTACTTCTTGTGACGCTTGCTCTGCTTGTGGCTCGATCAGGGCTCGTCGACTTGGGTAACGAGGCAGTTCCTCGTGTCAACGATCCACCTGTGCATCTCGTAGCGTGTGTACATGCTCTTGGCCACAAACATATGGTGAGGTTCATCCAGTTGCCGCATCCAGGCCCCGTGCCAGGATACGGGACTTGTTCTCTGGGCATCCTGCTTCATCTTTTTGTAGTAGGCGTCGATGATGGCCGAGGCGAGTTCGACCAGGGAGTCCATCTTTGTGCTGCCCCAAAGACTGTAGTGGTCACAGATTTCGACAATGTTCTTGCAGGCCAAGCCCGTAACACTGAGCGCTTTTACGTCGTTGGTGGTTTCCACCGTGGCGAACTTGTAGTCAGTGCTATTGACAAACATGTTGAAACGGTCGCAAGGCTCTGTGTCCATGCAGTAGTGGTTGATGAGGACATGATGGCGCACGCACAACTGGGTGACGGCAACCTTTTGATCTATGTCGGGATGACCGGCGGTGTACTGGAGGTCGATGCCGACCACCTTGTACTTGTCTCCAGCAAGCAACTGCTCAACGTTGTTGATGTAGCGTCCACCACGGATGGGTCGATGGTGTACACCACCGAGAGATCCGTCTCCCTTGTGTGGGTCTCCACTCTATGCTCGCCGAACTCCATTGGAGCACCGCTGGACATCCCCTCTCTATGTGTCATCATGGGTGTGCTTGTTGTGTTGTGGGGCGCGATCAAAAGGTTGAAGAGACTAAGGTTATAATGGCCGCGGGAATTAAAGGGGAAGCCGGACGGCCAGGAATATCGGCAGGCCCTGATTGCAGTTCTAATTTGCAGCGCGTAACTCCATCGTGTCGCACGTAACTGCATCGTGTGGCAACGCGCGCGACGCAACCGCATGCATATATGTGTGTGTGTGTGTGTGTGTGTGTGTGTGTATATATATATATGCATGTAGCAGTTGAACGCGCAAGGAAAATTTGTCCACAAGCCGAGCGCGCCGATGGACGCGCACAGAGAGCGCCAACGGACGCGACAGAGCGCGCCGCGGCACCTAACGGCGAGCAGAGGACGACACAGTGATATGTGGCAAATAAGATGAACTGTGCGGGCGATGTCGAAGACATCAAGCATGAATCAGATTAGAGTTGCGTGTGCGATACGTGGCATACAGTTGATCCATCCGAGCTGTTTGTGATGGAATAAGCCGTGTGTGTTGCGGGCAAATGCTTGCTGGTATATAACCTTAAATTTAACCAAAAAAGTGTTAATGCATGTTACAAAAATTGTATAGCTAGAAACTATGTTCAAATACGACTCCAACGATATAATCTTTGGCGACATGCATTCCTAATTTATTAGTTAAATCCTACTAATAAACCAGGACGGGGGTATAGTAGGTAATTAAATCGCAAATATTTTTTTATTAAATGTATGTGTACGTGTCCTCTCGTCCCCCCCTCGCACGTCTTGTCACCCCGCTGCCGTAGACGGTTTACAGCGCAAGCTTGCGCAGCGCGCGGGGGCGTTCTTTTGGCCAAACGGTGGCGCCAATGAATCATCGGTGAACCCGATCCTGCGCAACCTCGAAGGTTCCTGCACAAGCTTCCCGCCCAACTCGGTGAAATCCCCCAAAATCCCAATGCTTACCGGCCTGCTATAAAAACCCACACGGCCGGCGAGTCCTGCGCCGCATTTTCCCCTCCCTCCCTATAGCTTATCTCGTCTGCTTCTCCCACAATCGCCAATGGCACAGGTCCGTCGTCATCGCACAACCACTCCGCCGTCTTCAAAGGACAGCTCCAACTGAGAGGCTACACCGCGGCGGTGGCACAATTCTTGGCGTAGTGTAGTGTGTGTGGTGTCCCTGTTGGGTGTGCGCGGAACACCCACCACACGCTCCGCCGCCGCTGCCCGTCGGCAGCTATTGCCGGCCGCCGTTGCCGCCACACCATCGTCGAAAGCTAGGGCATCTCCCGCTCCGCCGTCGCGGCCCGAAGGCGGGAGGTGGCCGTCGCGGTCGCCACCCCACTCCCGGCCACCGTGGCCATCAGCCGCTCCGCCATCGCGCAGCGAAGGCAGGAGGTGGTGGTCGTGGACGCCACCCCATCATTGGTCGCCGTGGCCGCCAGCCCACCATCGACCACCGGGATTATCACCCGCTCCGCCGCCACGGCCCCAAGGCGGGAGGTGGAGTTGGAGGCCCGCACGTGCATCAACGACCTTGCGCGCAACATTGAGTTCCTACGGGAGGAGGAGGAGTGCCTCGTCGAGCACGCAAAGAGCCTTACCACAGCCGTGGCCACAGCACACGCCGACGCAGAGGCTAGGAATCAGGAGATCTACGAGCAGTCCGGCCGCTTCGAGAGGGATCCTCTGGAGCGGTAGTGGGTGTTCGAGCTGGCGAGCGTCACTGAACGTGCAGCAGCGGCAGTGTGACGCCCCCGATTCAATCATACACTAATCATGCACGCAAATGTGTACGATCAAGATCAGGGACTCACGGGAAGATATCACAACACAACTCTACAAATAAAAATAGTCATACAAGCATCATAATACAAGCCAGGGGCCTCGAGGGCTCGAATACAAGTGCTCGATCATAGACGAGTCAGCGGAAGCAACAATATCTGAGTACAGACATAAGTTAAACAAGTTGCCTTAAGAAGGCTAGCACAACTGGGATACAGATCGAACGAGGCGCAGGCCTCCTGCGTGGGATCCTCCTAACTACTCCTGGTCGTCGCCAGCGGGCTGCACGTAGTAGTAGGCACCTCCAGAGTAGTAGGAGTCGTCGTCGAAGGTGGCGTCTGGATCCTGGGCTCCAGCATCTGGTTGCGGCAACCGGGTAGAAGGGAAAGGGGGAAAAGGGGGAGAAAAGCAACCGTGAGTACTCATCCAAAGTACTCGCAAGCAAGGAGCTACACTACATATGCATGGGTATATGTGTAAAGGGCCATATCAGTGGACTGAACTGCAGAATGCCAGAATAAGAGGGGGATAGCTAGTCTTATCGAAGACTACGCTTCTGGTCGCCTCCATCTTGCAGCATATAGAAGAGAGTAGACTGAAGTCCTCCAAGTAGCATCGCATAGCATAATCCTACCCGGCGATCCCCTCCTCGATGCCGTGTTAGAGAGCGATCACCGGGTTGTATCTGGCACTTGGAAGGGTGTGTTTTATTAAGTATTTGGTTCTAGTTGTCATAAGGTCAAGGTACAACTCCGGGTCGTCCTTTTACCGAGGGACACGGCTATTCGAATAGATAAACTTCCCTGCAGGGGTGCACCACATAGCCCAACACGCTTGATCCCATTTGGCCGGACACACTTTCCTGGGTCATGCCCGGCCTCGGAAGATCAACACGTCGCAGCCCCACCTAGGCACAACAGAGCGGTCAGCACGCCGGTCTAAACCTATGCGCGCAGGGGTCTGGGCCCATCGCCCTGAGCACACCTGCACGTTGCGTACGCGGCCGGAAGCAGATCTAGCCCCCTTAATACAAGTGCGAGCTTACGATCCAATGCGGCGCGCGCCACTCAGTCGCTGACGTCAAAAAGTGCTTCGGGTGATACCACGACGCCGAGTGCCCATATCTTTCCCGCGTAGTTGGTTAGTGCGTATAGACCAAATGGCCAGACTCAGATCAAATACCCAGATCTCGTTAAGCGTGTTAAGTATCCGCGAACGCCAACAGGGCCAGGCTCACCTCACACCCAGGTAGCCCTGAACTGCCCTGCCGCTCTGCCTCAAAGATCCACTCGCGGGTACTCCTCGAGCCAACCCGACTTTGGTCACCACATGTATCATTTATATAGTATAATATATATCCATGATCACCTCCCGAGGTGATCACAGCCCAGTAGTATAGCATGGCAGACAGACAAGAGTGTAGAGCCACTGATGGAACACGAGCATCCTATACTAAGCAAGTAGGATTGCAGGTAAAGGTATCAACAGCAGTATCAAAGACAGGCTATGCATCAGGATAGGAATAACGAAAGCAGTAACATGCTACACTACTCTAATGCAAGCAGTATAGAGGAGAGTAGGCGATATCTGGTGATCAAGGGGGGGGGGACTTGCCTGGTTGCTCTGGCAAGAGAGAGGGATCGCCAACTCCGTAGCCGAACGGGGCAGCAGCAGCGTCGGTCTCGCTGTCTATAGAGAGAAGAGGGGGAGAAACAATAAATATTTAAGCAAGCAGATGCATAGTGATGCATGACATGACAAGTAACGGCGTTAGAGGTGCCCTAACGCGGTATGAGGTGATACCAGTGAAGGGGGGAAACATCCGGGAAAATATCCCCGGTGTTTCGCGTTTTCGGGCAGAGGAGCCAGAGGGGAAAAGTTGCGATTTTGACAAGTTAGGGGTGTGTGGTGGACGAACGGGTTGCGTCTCCGGAATCGTCTTGCCGTTCTGAGCAACTTTCATGTTGAAAATATTTTAATCCGAGTTACGGATTAAAAGATATGATTTTCTTAAGGTTTTATTAATTTTTGGAATTTAGTTATTTATTTAAATTAATTCGAAAAACAGAATAATGACATGAGCATGATGTCATGCTGACATCAGCAGTCAACAGAGTTGACTTGGTCAACCTGACCAGTGGGTCCAGTGGGACCCACCTGTCATACACTAACTAGAGTTAATAAGGGTTTAGGCTAATTTAATTACTTTTTAAGTAACCTAACTAGTTGATTAAATTAATTAAACCAGATTAATTAATTCATTAGATAATTAATTAATTAATAATTAACTTTATTAAATCATTTTTATTATTTTATTATTATTATTTTTATTTTTAATTCTCCTTTTTTATAAACGTTCTATGGGGGTAGGGCCCCCCTGTCATTGGCCCAGGGGGCCATAGTGGGCACGGGCGCTGGTGCGGGCGTCCAAACGGACGGGTGCCCGAGGGGGCACCGAGCAGGCCCGACGCCGTCGGCGCCGGCCAGAGCCAGGGGAGGCGGCGAAAGGGGGGAGATGATCGCGGCGGCGGAGGTGGCTGCGGCAGGGAGCAGCAGGGCGGTGGCGCGCCGATGGCGGGATGTACGGTGTGGCACGATGGGTGACCACCGGCGAGCAGTGACAAGGGGGCGAGGCCCCGCAGCAGCAGAAGCAGCTACAACAGCGAGGAACAAGGGGGGGCACGGCAAGGCAAGGGCAGGCGGGGGAGGGCGCGACCGTTGGCGCGTGCGGAGGCACGCCGGTCAGGACGAGGCCGCGGTGAGCAGGGGCGTGAGTGCGTGGCGCGCACGGTGAACAACGTCGGGGCGGAGAGGAAACGGAGGAGGGACGGCGACTCACTGGCCCTGCAGATGTGCGTACGCGGGCTCGGGGAGGAGGACGAGGACGGGCGAGGTCGAGGCGGGGGATGGGGACGACACGGGCGTAGGGGAGGCAGTCCAACGGTGGAGCAGGGCGGCTCGCCGGGAGCGGCCACGGCCGTGTTCGATGGGGCGTCGGCGGGACCCTGCCGGCGAGGACCGGCGACGAGGTGGCCTCGGCGATGGGCACCAACGTGGTGGCAGGAATGGGGTGGCCTCGGCGAGGAGGGCAGCGGGGCGCCGCCCCGATCCAGTCGAGGGAGGTGAGAAGGACGAGAGAGCAGGGGGGTTCCTCCTCGATCCAGATTGGATCGGGAGGGGGAGGGAGTGGCGACGTGAGGGGGAGAGTGGGGGGGGTGGGGCGTTAGGGTTTCGGGGGCGTAGGGGTTAAGGCGGCGGAATGGGCCAGTTGGGCCGGCCCATTTGGAAGGCGGAGGCCAGCTGGGCCACTTGGCCCAGCGGGGGGTGGGCTTTCTCTTTGTTTTTTTTGTTAGTTTAGTTTTCTCTTTTGTATTTTCTTTTCTTTTCTGTTTTATTTCATTTTAAATCATTTAGGCATTTTATAAAAATGTGTTTGCCTTATTATAATTACCCTGGCATTTAACTGCACACTCTGAACATTTTAGTTTTAATTTTTTTTTGAAAACTTTTGTTGTTTGCTTTTCTTTTGAATTTGAATTTGAATCAGTTTCGAACTAACGCGAGATTAGCAACCGTAATCGAGGTGACGTGGCATTATTAGCAGAGGTTACTGTAGCTTAATTATCTGGGCGTCACAATTCTCCTCCACTACAAGAAATCTCGTCCCGAGATTTAAGAGGTGTAATAAGGGGGAAACGTCTGGTTACGAAATCCTAACGAATCTTCTCGGTCTTGGTTACTCTTCTCGAAGAGGTCGATCCATTAAATTGATGCCTTCATTCCTCTTCTCCAGGTCATCATGATGAAGTCGTCCTCCTATCTTCGAAAATTCCTTCGTACTTACGAATAGGTAAGGGGATGCTCTACAACAATAGAATGATATAAGGGGAGATTCATTTGGGGTTATCCCAGGAATGAACACATGAGTATCTCTTGAGTTGAACGAATGAAACATATTGAGAGCCAAGTAAGAAGGTACCATAAGAAGTTTCAATCGGATAGACAATCGTTCGTTGCCTAAAACAGAGTGCGAAAGGGGTTCAAGGCGATGGGAATAAGTATTATGTCTGATACCAGAATTGATGATCTCTCGGAAGCTGGCTCGTGAATTACATACGAGGCCAAGTGCGAGGAACAACCTTAAGAACAGGGGGTGTATAGGAGAGTCAGGTTTCGATCCTATGAAACTGTGGGTTATGGGCCCACCATGTGGCTAAAGGTAGGAAGGGCGTTGACATCTTGCACGGGCATGATAGCAAGACATGTCAGGGGGTAGCCTATCAGTTATGTCGGCAACAATGTCGGTACCAAGGGCGAGGGACGAAGATAACCATTTTCTTGCTCATTGAACGAGCGGACCAATAGGCAAAGCTTTCGTCCATCGATGGTTACCGGGATGCTATCAATAATGGTAACAGGGTCTTACTGACAGAGTTGTACAACGAGGTGCTTACTAAGCAGGGAATTATCACTGCTCGGTTAAGTCAGATTACAAGAAAGCTTAAACAAGACAATGGAAAGGAAAATGTGATTACCAGTTTTAACCCGAACAAATGGAAATGAAAATGTGTATACACACATATTTTGGGGGTATATCTTTCCCAAGGACAACCGGAGCATGATATCCATGACCGGATAGAAAGTAGAAAGCCATTAAGGTAAGGGGAAGGGATTTCATGATATTACCCATACAACGGTGTTTGGATAATTGAGCAAGAAAACTTTTAGCATTGCGCTTCCAATGTTCTTATTGAAGATCAGATTACCACAAACAAGCTTCGAGATAGCCTTGACATGGTCAACAGGTGAAGATCAGACTTTGGAAACAAAAAGGATCCATCAGGAACAACTTATAGAATAAGTCTTATAATTTCCTCATGGAAGCATGGATAACCTTGCAAAAAGGGAACTATGACAATAGGGCCTCCGGCCAGGTGTGCTAGGCACGACATCACCTTAATGGGTCACATAAAGACCATTGTTATAACTCTTGGAAATATGTTCCAACCATCATATCTGACCGAGATTCAGATCTGATTGGAGTCAGGATACCTCGGACTCAGGATGCCTGAGAAGAAAGGTGCAACACAAATTGTCGAGATGACATGGTAAGATTTTCGGGAAATTAACTACGGAAGCGAGTTCCGAAACAAAAGCTCATCATTAAACCAATGAAGGGAGAAGGAGGTAGCTGATGAATTCAGCGACAATTCATCGAAACTTCCAAAAGATGGGTTTCCACAAGTATGTGAACAAGGAGATATCGTTAGTCAGATGAAATGATATAAGGGGATATGCTCGAGGAAAACATACCTAGCTTAAGCATTGGTTGATAGGTGCACCCAAAATATGGGTTGGGTTGCACGACCAACGTCGGAATGGTGATTCAATAATCAATAGTCTAAGAATGACGGCCGACCATTAACTTCAAAGCAATAGGATTGCTAGAAGGGCAGAATCCAAACAGCACCGCTCACTTGTTGGTACCCCGGTTGGAATCAACACGAGGACCCAAGAAAGAATGGTGATGGTGAGAAGTATCACCATACCAAGAATTCTCAAGCGGTGGTGAAATTCCCACAACATTGATGACATAAGAGATGTTAATGTTCCAAGGTAAGGGAGAACAATTCCTGGATAGCAAGGAACTCAAGGTATAATATCAAACACGAACAAGTTTGTGTTGAACGAAAGGCAATAAAGTGGTCGATGATAACACAAATCATCGAGGGCAAGGATGGTGTTTCTCATCATGAATTCAATAGATACCCTGGAAGAGCTCAGAGTGCTGATGCTGATCATGACACATTTGTCAAGAGATTTCATGAAGAGGTAATCGATCGGCGATGATACCAAGTCAAAGGAATGATGAAGCAAAATGTTATTGTAACCATGGGTACGACACAACCTCGGAATCAAGTATTGTTGTTCAAGAAAATAATATATGACAAGGAAGATCGACGTAAGCTTAGCTCAGCGTCAAAAGGGTGTTCCGGGAAGAAAGGCCACATGACACTGTTAAGATTTAGCACGATAATGATATAGCTGATCAGGATAGAAACGACATGATCGGGTACAAACTCGTAAGTAAAGAATATCAGCAGGAGTTGTTGAACCGTAACACGGACTCGGTCCAGTTATCGGGGTCTTTCGAGTATTTGACCACTCGGAGCCCGTGAAAAATTTGGAATCAGTGAGAATGTAGCACTTGATGAAGAACTCATAAGAAGTTATGCAATTCCATTATAATCTCGAGATACCAGGCGGGTAATACTCGACGACAGATCAAAGTAGAGGTTGGACGGGTGCATTGATCTGCAGAGGACAAGTGGTTCAACTTGTCCGAGAAAAGGATCAAGGATGATCAATCATCCTCGGAACCACGGTCGCAAGGGACCAATATAGTTACAAGATGAACTTATAACAAGGGGACCATTATTAATACAAGAAGCTTTCATGATAGATTCCACATCGGGTCCATGGGCATGAACACAAAGTTCAAGGTCGACTCCCACTTCTCCAAAGCAAAACCTTACATTCACTTCTCGTTTTGAAAAAGGCATTAGTGTTGAATATTTTACCTGGTGCAATACCAGATAAATATGCCCTGTGAAATCTTTTGGGTTTGCACAGATTAGGGAAGGCATTGGTTCAACCCATCGGGGCTTCTTAGGAACATATACCCCAAGCTTCAAGAGTAGATATCACCAGCTCGAAAACAGAGCATGGTTGGCCAAGTGGATGATACAATTCACCAAGGGTATTATGTATCAGGTAAAGAACTCACAAGAATTTTGGTTGTGAAGGACAATGTCGGATAATAACCCGGCAATGGATACGGCGGTCCACAACGGGGCTGATGTGAGTATCGGTACTCAATCTAAGGAAGAAGGAATGCCAAGGCATCGGATTATGGAAACAACTGACTAATTCAAAGCTTAATGCTAAGAAATTTTATTATTTCCAAATCAAGGGACCAGAAGCAATCGTGCTGATCGAAAATGAATAAGTTCAATAAACTTGGAAACACAAACGATCAAGGCATTGATTGGTCAAGATCCAGCTCATATCCAAATGACGTCTGAGCCAGAAGGATGAATCCTAGGATTCGACTGAGGAATGCGAGCATCCTCAACATATTGAATCAACGGACTTAAAATGATAAAGGCAAGGGAGGCCAATAAGATTACGAAACTTATGGGATTATCCATAATGCAAGCAAGCGAGAATTTCAAGAGCAATAGGCTGCTCGGGATTTTCGGAAGATCGAATGATATTTTGAAGTCTTCGGCGTAACACATGATCAACGGGGGATGAGCGGATACTCGATAAGTGCGAGAATTATCTAAAGGGGTATTCACGTGACAAAGTACAGCAAAGCAGTAAGCTCAAAGGATTATCGAAACAACGACGAGTGTTTCGGGGTATCTTGTAATAACAAGACCAACTGGGGATGAATGTAAGAATAACAACTGTAAGTAGTTATCCTTAAGGGTTTACGGTGGAAGGGGAATTGAAGAGGGATGGCACAAAGTATCGAGGGAACATCCGAGAGTATTGTAAGAATCTTCCGTTGAATCAGTCGATCATCCGTATTAAAGGGCTCTCCGGCAGGAAGTGGTAACGAGAACCTAGAGTTAGATTTTAGCAAAATCATTTAACCCAAATAGAAGAGATGTCAGAGTCCCAGAGTATAGGTCAAGGAGTAAAAGATCCTACTACCACCCGATGGCGACGTGTGCCCGTAAGACACACAGTCAAGTTAGTAAAAGTTTTGCAATGCCTAGACTCGACTTCGGCCAAGGAGTTGGAAAGGGGGATTCCTACAGGCAGTCGGCTCTGATACCAACTTGTGACGCCCCCGATTCAATCATACACTAATCATGCACGCAAATGTGTACGATCAAGATCAGGGACTCACGGGAAGATATCACAACACAACTCTACAAATAAAAATAGTCATACAAGCATCATAATACAAGCCAGGGGCCTCAAGGGCTCGAATACAAGTGCTCGATCATAGACGAGTCAGCGGAAGCAACAATATCTGAGTACAGACATAAGTTAAACAAGTTGCCTTAAGAAGGCTAGCACAACTGGGATACAAATCGAACGAGGCGCAGGCCTCCTGCCTGGGATCCTCCTAACTACTCCTGGTCGTCGCCAGCGGGCTGCACGTAGTAGTAGGCACCTCCAGAGTAGTAGGAGTCGTCGTCGAAGGTGGCGTCTGGATCCTGGGCTCCAGCATCTGGTTGCGGCAACCGGGTAGAAGGGAAAGGGGGAAAAGGGGGAGAAAAGCAACCGTGAGTACTCATCCAAAGTACTCGCAAGCAAGGAGCTACACTACATATGCATGGGTATATGTGTAAAGGACCATATCAGTGGATTGAACTGCAGAATGCCAGAATAAGAGGTGGATAGCTAGTCTTATCGGAGACTACGCTTCTGGTCGCCTCCATCTTGCAGCATATAGAAGAGAGTAGACTGAAGTCCTCCAAGTAGCATCGCATAGCATAATCCTACCCGGCGATCCCCTCCTCGATGCCGTGTTAGAGAGCGATCACCGGGTTGTATCTGGCACTTGGAAGGGTGTGTTTTATTAAGTATCCGGTTCTAGTTGTCATAAGGTCAAGGTACAACTCCGGGTCGTCCTTTTACCGAGGGACACGGCTATTCGAATAGATAAACTTCCCTGCAGGGGTGCACCACATAGCCCAACACGCTTGATCCCATTTGGCCGGACATACTTTCCTGGGTCATGCCCGGCCTCGGAAGATCAACACGTCGCAGCCCCACCTAGGCACAATAGAGCGGTCAGCACGCCGATCTAAACCTATGCGCGCAGGGGTCTGGGCCCATCGCCCTGAGCACACCTGCACGTTGCGTACGCGGCCGGAAGCAGATCTAGCCCCCTTAATACAAGTGCGAGCTTACGATCCAATGCGGCGCGCGCCACTCAGTCGCTGACGTCAAAAAGTGCTTCGGGTGATACCACGACGCCGAGTGCCCATATCTTTCCCGCGTAGTTGGTTAGTGCGTATAGACCAAATGGCCAGACTTAGATCAAATACCCAGATCTCGTTAAGCGTGTTAAGTATCCGCGAACGCCAACAGGGCCAGGCTCACCTCACACCCAGGTAGCCCCGAACTGCCCTGCCGCTCCGCCTCAAAGATCCACTCGCTGGTACTCCTCGAGCCAACCCGACTTTGGTCACCACATGTATCATTTATATAGTATAATATATATCCATGATCACCTCCCGAGGTGATCACAGCCCAGTAGTATAGCATGGCAGACAGACAAGAGTGTAGGGCCACTGATGGAACACTAGCATCCTATACTAAGCAAGTAGGATTGCAGGTAAAGGTATCAACAGCAGTATCAAAGACAGGCTATGCATCAGGATAGGAATAACGAAAGCAGTAACATGCTACACTACTCTAATGCAAGCAGTATAGAGGAGAGTAGGCGATATCTGGTGATCAAGGGGGGGGGCTTGCCTGGTTGCTCTGGCAAGAGAGAGGGATCGTCAACTCCGTAGTCCAACGGGGCAGCAGCAACGTCGGTCTCTGTGTCTATCGAGAGAAGAGGGGGGAGGAACAATAAATATTTAAGCAAGCAGATGCGTAGTGATGCATGACATGACAAGTAACGGCGTTAGAGGTGCCCTAACGCGGTATGAGATAATACCGGTGAAGGGGGGAAACATCCGGGAAAATATCCCCGGTGTTTCGCGTTTTCGGGCAGAGGAGCCGGAGGGGAAAAGTTGCGAGTTTGACAAGTTAGGGGTGTGTGGTGGACGAACGGGCCGCGTTTCCGGAATCGTCTCGCCGTTCTGAGCAACTTTCATGTTGAAAATATTTTAATCCGAGTTACGGATTAAAAGATATGATTTTCTTAAGGTTTTATTAATTTTTGGAATTTAGTTATTTATTTAAATTAATTCGAAAAACAGAATAATGACATGAGCATGATGTCATGCTGACATCAGCAGTCAACAGAGTTGACTTGGTCAACCTGACCAGTGGGTCCAGTGGGACCCACCTGTCATACACTGACTAGAGTTAATAAGGGTTTAGGCTAATTTAATTACTTTTTAATTAACCTAACTTGTTAATTAAATTAATTAAACTGGATTAATTAATTCATTAGATAATTAATTAATTAATAATTAACTTTATTAAATCATTTTTATTATTTTATTATTATTATTTTTATTTTTAATTCTCCTTTTTTTATAAACGTTCTATGGGGGTAGGGCCGCCCTGTCATTGGCCCAGGGGGCCATAGTGGGCACGTGCGCTGGTGCGGGCGTCCAAACGGACGGGTGCCCGAGGGGGCACCGAGCAGGCCCGATGCACGCCGGCGCCGGCCAGAGCCAGGGGAGGCGGCGAAAGGGGCGGAGATGACCGCGGCGGCGGAGGTGGCTGCGGCAGGGAGCAGCAGGGCGGTGGCGCGCCGATGGCGGGATGTACGGTGTGGCACGATGGGTGACCACCGGCGAGCAGTGACAAGGGGGCGAGGCCCCGTAGCAGCAGAAGCAGCTACAACAGCGAGGAACAAGGGGGGGCACGGCAAGGCAAGGGCAGGCGGGGGAGGGCGCGACCGTTGGCGCGTGCGGAGGCACGCCGGTCAGGACGAGGCCGCGGTGAGCAGGGGCGCGAGTGCGTCGCGCGCACGGTGGACAACGTCGGGGCGGAGAGGAAACAGAGGAGGGACGGCGACTCACCGGCCCTGCAGATGTGCGTACGCGGGCTCGGGGAGGAGGACGAGGACGGGCGAGGTTGAGGCGGGGGGATAGAGACGAGACGGGCGTAGGGGAGGCAGTCCAACGGTGGAGCAGGGCGGCTCGCCGGGAGCGGCCACGGCCGTGTTCGATGGGGCGTCGGCGGGACCCTGCCGGCGAGGACCGGCGACGAGGTGGCCTCGGCGATGGGCGACAACGTGGTGGCAGGAACGGGGTGGCCTCGGCGAGGAGGGCAGCGGGGCGCCGCCCCGATCCAGTCGAGGGAGGTGAGAAGGACGAGAGAGCAGGGGGTTCCTCCTCGATCCAGATTGGATCGGGAGGGGGGAGGGAGTGGCGACGTGAGGGGGAGAGTGGGGGGGGGCGTTAGGGTTTCGGGGGCGTAGGGGTTAAGGCGGCGGAATGGGCCAGTTGGGCTGGCCCATTCGGAAGGCGGAGGCCAGCTGGGCCACTTGGCCCAGCGGGGGGTGGGCTTTCTCTTTGTTTGTTTTTTTTGTTAGTTTAGTTTTCTCTTTTGTATTTTCTTTTCTTTTCTGTTTTATTTCATTTGAAATCATTTAGGCATTTTATAAAAATGTGTTTGCCTTATTATAATTACCCTGGCATTTAACTGCACTCTCTGAACATTTTAGTTTTAATTTTTTTTGAAAACTTTTGTTGTTTGCTTTTCTTTTGAATTTGAATTTGAATCAGCTTCGAACTAACGCGAGATTAGCAACCGTAATCGAGGTGATGTGGCATTATTAGCAGAGGTTACTGTAGCTTAATTATCCGGGCGTCACAGGCAGGCACCGTATTGCATTTGTCCAGCTCGTTGGTAGGCTCCTCCTCCTACTCTGCCTCTTACTGAGTGGGTGAGCACGCTCGGCAGAGGAGAGGCTGCCGGAAGTAGCACAAAGCCCCTCCGTGGTAGTAGTAGTATTTAGGGGCTATTTTGTTCAGTTCATCTGACTATAGATGTGTGGTCGAACTGTACAACATACTTAAAATTTGCTAGTATATATAGTTGAACTAGCTATTTCAGTACGTGGTTGGCAACAATTGGGGAGAAGTTTAGTCGGTTCAGCTGTCGAGTTGAACTATTTGTATAAATTAAAAACGACTGCTTAATGAATGAAATCTATGCTTAACTGCTGAATTTTAGTTGCAAAAATTAGATGGTGCTAATGATTTCTAGCTGCATATTTTGACAAATCACAGTGTTACAAGGATTGACAAATGGCAACGTTACTAGATCAACAAATGTCAATCTTTCCAGTTTGACAAATGGCAACATACCCAATATGATAGATGCTAATCTTACCAAATTGTTTGTACGTGGTTGCACACGGGTCATCCAAAACAACCGTCTGCGTTGAAGGGATGCACAAATCCAGCGCTGCTCTCACTTTGCATACAGGTGTTCTATCTAAAACATTTGCGATCAAGAGCTGCACAAATCCTGCTCAACACATTTTCCCTCTGTTGGAAAAGGCAGTGCCTAGGAGGTGCTTAGGCACGCCTAGGCGCTAGGCAATGGCCAAATTCCTCGCCTAGGGCATAAATGGATGTCTAGGCAGGGCAAGCAAGGAATTGCCTACCCAAGCAAGAAATCATGCCACATACTTCACTGATATGCCAAACGGGTTATATTCCAATGGCAGTAGACGGTAATTAACCTTTTTATATGCCCTAAACTAATATCAACAACCATATAATAATAAAAAATACACCATGAGTAAAAACTATATTACCGCCTAGGCCGCGCCTAGGGCGCTTAGGCACCGCCTAGGCACTAGGCGATGGCCAACCGCCTCGCTTACGCGTACCGCTTTTTCCAACCTCCTTGGCTTCCTGGGGAAGCTGTCGGTTGCTACCTCTTGAGCACTACGTTGGTTTTCCCTTGAAAAGGAAAGGGTCATACAGTAAAGTAGCGTAAGTATTTCCCTCAGTTTTTGAGAACCAAGGTATCAATCCAGTAGGAGACCACGCTCGATTCCCACGCACCTACACAAACAAATAAGAACCTCGCAACCAACAAGATATAGGGGTTGTCAATCCCTTCACGGTCACTTACGAGAGTGAGATCTGATAGATATGATAAGATATGATAAGATAATATTTTTGCTATTTTTATGATAAAGATGCAAAGTAAAATAAAAGGCAATAAATATAGCTAGGTGTTGGAAGATTAATATGATGGAAAATAGACCGGGGGCCGTAGGTTTCACTAGTGGCTTCTCTCAAGAGCATAAGTATTACGGTGGGTGAACAAATTACTATTGAGCAATTGATAGAATTGAGCATAGTTATGAGAATATCTAGGTACGATCATGTATATAGGCATCACGTCGGTGACAAGTAGACCGACTCCTGCCTGCATCTACTACTATTACTCCACACATCGACCGCTATCCAGCATGCATCTAGAGTATTAAGTTCATAAGAACATAGTAATGATTTAAGTAAGATGACATGATGTAGAGGGATAAACTCATGCAATATGATATAAACCCCGTCTTGTTATCCTCGATGGCAACAATACAATACGTGCCTTGCTGCCCCTGCTGTCACTGGGAAAGGACACCGCAAGATTGAACCCAAAGCTAAGCACTTCTCCCATTGCAAGAAAGATCAATCTAGTAGGCCAAACCAAACTGATAATTCGAAGAGACTTGCAAAGATAACCAATCATACATAAAAGAATTCAGAGAAGATTCAAATATTGTTCATAGATAAACTTGATCATAAACCCACAATTCATCGGTCTCAACAAACACACCACAAAAGAAGATTACGTCGAATAGATCTCCACGAGAATCGTGGAGAATTTTGTATTGAGATCCAAAGAGAGAGAAGAAGCCATCTAGCTAATAACTATGGACCCGAAGGTCTGTGGTAAACTACTCACACATTATCGGAGAGGCTATGGTGTTGGTGTAGAAGCCCTCCGTGATCAATGCCCCCTCCGGGGGAGCGCCGAAAAAGGCCCCAAGATGGGATCTCACGGGGTACAGAAGGTTGCGGCGGTGGAATTAGGTTTTTGGCTCCGTCTCTAGTAGTTTGGGGGTATGTAGGTATATATAGGAGGAAGAAGTTCGTCGGTGGAGCAACATGGGCCCCACGAGGCTGGAGGGCGCGCCCCCTGCCTCGTGCTCTCCTGGTTGCTTTCTTGACGTGGACTCCAAGTCCTCTGGATCACGTTTGTTCCAAAAATCACGTTCCCGAAGGTTTCATTTCGTTTGGCTCTGTTTGATATTCTTTTTCTACAAAACATTGAAATAGGCAAAAAAAACAGCAATTTGGGCTGGGCCTCCAGTTAATAGGTTAGTCCCAAAAGTAATATAAAAGTGTATAATAAAGCCCGTTAAACATCCAAAACAGAATATAATATAGCATGGAACAATAAAAAATTATAGATACGTTGGAGACGTATCAAGCATCCCCAAGCTTAATTCCTGGTCGTCCTCGAGTAGGTAAATGATAAAAGTAGAATTTTTGATGTGGAATGCTACTTTGCATAATTTTCAATGTAATTATCTTAATTGTGGTATGAATATTCAGATCCGAAAGATTCAAGACAAAAGTTTAATTTTGACATAAAAATAATAATACTTCAAGCATACTAACTAAGCAATTATGTCTTCTCAAAATAACATGGCCAAAGAAAGTTAACCCTACAAAATCATATAGTCTGGCTATGCTCTATCTTCACCACACAAAGTATTTAAATCATGCACAACCCCGATGACAAGCCAAGCAATTGTTTCATACTTTTGGTGTTCTCAAACTCTTTCAATCTTCACGTAATACATGAGCGTGAGCCATGGATATAGCACTATATGTGGAATAGAATGGTGGTTGTGGAGAAGACAAAAAGGAGAAGATAGTCTCACATCAACTAGGTGTATCAACAGGCTATGGAGATGCCCATTAATAGATATCAATGTGAGTGAGTAGGGATTGTCATGCAACGGATGCACTAGAGCTATAAGTATACGAAAGCTCAACAAAAGAAACCAAGTGGGTGTGCATCCAACTCGCTTGCTCATGAAGACCTAGGGCAGTTTGAGGAAGCCCATCATTGGAATATACAAGCCAAGTTCTATAATAAAAATTCCCACTAGTATATGAAAGTGATATCATAGGAGACTCTCTATCATGAAGATCATGGTGCTACTTTGAAGCACAAGTGTGGTAAAAGGATAGTAACATTGTCCCTTCTCTCTTTCTCTCTCATTTTTTTATTTGATCCTTTTCTCTCTCTTTTTTATGGCCTCTTTTTTCTTTTTTTCTTTTTATTTTTCATCTGGAGTCTCATCCCGACTTGTGGGGGAATCATAGTCTCCATCATCCTTCCTCACTTGGGACAATGCTCTAAAAATGATGATCATCACACTTTTATTTACTTACAACTCAACAATTACAACTCAATACTTAGAACAAAATATGACTCTATGTGAATGCCTTCGGCGGTGTACCGGGATATGCAATGAATCAAGAGTGACATGTATGAAAGTATTATGAACGGTGGCTTTGCCACAAATACGATGTCAACTACATGATCATGCGAAGCAATATGACAATGATGGAGCGTGTCATAGTAAACGGAACGGTGGTAAGTTGCATGGCAATATATCTCAGAATGGCTATGGAAATGCCATGATAGGTAGGTATGGTGGCTTTTTTGAGGAAGGTACATGGTGGGTGTATGATATCGGGGAAAAGTGCGCGGTATTAGAGAGGCTAGCAATGGTGGAAGGAAGATAGTGCGTATAATCCATAGACTCAACATTAGTCATAAAGAACTCATATACTTATTGAAAAAATATACAAGTTATCAAAGCAAAGTATTACGCGCATGCTCCTAGGGGGGATAGATTGGTAGGAAAAGACCATCGCTCGTCCCCGACCGCCACTCATAAGGAAGACAATCGATAAATAAATCATGCTCCGACTTCATCACATAACGGTTACCATACGTGCATGCTACGGGAATCACAAACTTTAACACAAGTATTCCTCAAATCCACAACTACTCAACTAGCATGACTCTAATATCACCACCTTTATATCTCAAAATAATTATCAAGCATCAAACTTCTCATAGTATTCAACACACTCATAAGATAATTTTTACTAATCTTTGATGCCTATTACTTTAGGACCAATTTCTCAATTTAAGAAAATTACCATGCTGCTTTGTAGGACTCTCAAAATAATTTAAGTGAAGCATGAGAGAACAGTAGTTTCTATAAAACAAATCCACCACCGTGCTCTAAAAGATATAAGAGAAGCACTAGAGCAAAAACTATATGGCTCAAAAGATATAAGTGAAGCACATAGAGTGTCGATGTACTAAAGTAGGGGTACCTTAGTACCCCGAACTTGTGCACGGGCAGTTGTAGCACCCCGCGGCAGGGCTTGCCAGGTGACCACCAAAGATCATCGTGGTTCCTTTGGAGCCATTCAAGAACAAAGTATTCAAGCCAAGAAGACAAGGTCCCGACAAGAGGAGCTTGTCGGGAAGGCCACTTAAGGCACCAGGCCCCGGCAAGAGGGGCTCGCCAGGAAGGCCCCGGCAAGAGGAGTTTGCCGGGATGGCCGCCCGAAGCACAAAGGCCCCGGCAAGAGGAGCTTGCCGGAGGGGCCACTCAAGGATACAAGGCCCCGGGAAGAGGAGCTTGCCGGGACGACCGCGGCAAGGCGCTTGCCGCGACAAGCTACTACTCCGCGGCCCGCGCTCCAGCTCATCCACCAACGTGTCGCTCTGGGACCATTCCAGGCATACGTGGCGAGAAGCTGTGCAGCCAGGAGCATGCGGTGGCGAAGCGACGCTGACAAGATAGCCATCGTGGCAAACGGTGGCGCCCCTGACGGCCACTTTTCGCACTGTTTGGGGCGACACAGACGGGCATTTAATGCCCTTGTCCCCTGCCGTCAGGGTTAGGTATGATAGCACTATACAAGTAGCTGTACCCAACACAGCACTTTGCCATTTTTGCCCTCATCTACGTTGCCACCTGTCGGTGACCCCTTTAACATATAAAAGGAGGCCCATGCACACGTAGAGGGGAGAGGAACACACTCACGCTCGGTCTCGTTAGCTGCTAGAGTGTACTGTAGCACTCAGCGCCCCCGAGCAAGAACGCAATACAAACCACAAAGCAGCAGTAGGGTTTTACGCATTCGTGCGTCCCGAAGTTGGGTAAACCCCTTGTGTGCATCACCTCGATCCGCTCTTCGTGCGGCCTCCGCCCCCCGCCAAACCAGAAAGGGGCTCGGTCCGCATAGGTGTTCGTGGTGGCAGATTTCCCCCGGCATCTTTGGCGCGCCAGGTAGGGGGCGTCGAGGTTGCGTGAACCTGATCCGGCGTTCGCAAGAGCTAAATCTTCATCATCTTCGTCATTGACATGCCACCGAAGAAGAAGGCTCCGGAGGTGGCTGGTCCGTCCGCGTCGAACCCACCGCCCCTGGAGCAGGCGGGTGGTGGGGAAGGCGCCGGCGGAGGAACGGGCGTCGGCGAGGAAATCCCCAATATCGCGGCGTCCGAGCATGCACCGCGCCTAACTCGAGAGGCGCAGGACCGGCAGCGCCATGGTACTCACAGTACCATACGCTCGCTGGACCCAGATCGAGCTGGCGGATCTCGGGACGTTCAAGGCCAGCATACGCGCCAACATGCTGGCCCGAGCGAGGTGCGGTCGCCTGGACGGGGGACTGCTCCTTCTAACGTAGTTAGAAGTTCGAGCACATCCCGCTCCACGCACCGTTCACCACCGTTGCCCGCCACCCCAGCGGAAGCTCTGGCACGAGCTCAACTGCTACTGGATTACCCTCCAACGATGGACAAGCTCGACGACTGGAGGGCCACCATTCAGAGTCTCATCGGCTTCGCCAACGGCGACACTCCGCGGCAGCTGAGTGCGTCGCAGCCGCGGCGAGCCAGTCAGGCACCAGCCGGTGGCGACAAGACCGGTGGGGGTGCGACCACCGTGCACTCTCCACCCCAAAGGCCAGGGTCGCCGACCCGCCGGAACCACCACGACAACGACTCCACTGCGTCGTCAGATCCGCGAACTCGTCGCGATCAACGCAAAGTTCTTCACGAACGAACGCAAAAAGACGCTCGTACTCGCATCGAGCGTCGAAGAGAAGCGCGGCGTCAATCAGACCAGCGCACTGAGCCTTCTGTCGACATGCATGCGCCAGGGGGGCCAGGCGACCTGCCGTACTCGGTGGGCTGCCCTGCGTTTACCCGTGAGCTGCGGCAAGTCCAGTGGCCCAGCACAAAGAAATTCAAGCCAGACGTACCAGAGAAGTACGACGGCAAGTCGCATCCGTCGGAGTTCCTTAGCATCTACACCATCGCGGTGCAGGCTGCTGGGGGGCGGGACGACAAGATCCTTGCCAACTACTTCCCGCTAGTACTCAAATCCAACGTCAGGTCCTGGCTCATGCACTTGCCGGACAACTCCATATCCTCCTGGGCAGACTTGTGCCATCAGTTTGTTGGCGCCTTTACAGGCAGCCACAAACCTCATGGCCAAGCGAGCGATCTCCATCTGCTCGTCCAGAAGGAGGGAGATCCCCTGCGCAAGTTCATTCAGAGATTCAGCCGTGTGCACTACAACATCCCTGATGTCCACCGTGCCGCGGTCATCAGCGCGTTCCATCAGAACGTGCGTAACCGCAGGATGCGGGAGGAGATGGCGATGTGCAAGATCAAGGACGTCAGTGAGCTATATGCCTTGGCCGACAAGTGTGCATGTGCTGAGGAAGGGAGGAAACTCCCTGGAGAGAATGCAGGAACAGGAGGATCTGACAGCAAAGATACTGCCCCAACAAGGAAGAACCGGCGGCGGAACAATAGGAATAAGAAGGGCAAAGATGTACTAGTTGTCGAGCAGTCCGGCAGCGAAGGTGGCGCCAAGCAAGCCAAGGCTGACGGCTCCGGCAAGGAGGTTGCCGCATGCGCCAACTGCCAGGCCGTGGCGGCCGCCGACAAGCAGGACGGCACCAACAAACAGTACTGCAAGATCCACCGTACCAAGGGCCATGACCTCCAGAGCTGCAAGAAGGTCGAGCAGCTCGTCGAGCTGCAAAAGGCCGAGTACGAGCGACGCGACAAGGAGAAAGCCCAAGGGGGTACTGGAGGGTCCGGCACGATGCGTCCCGGTCGGGGAGGATGCCGCGGCAAGGAAAAGCAGCGGCAAGGAGACAGGCCTCCCCGCGGCCGCGACAAGGATGGATATGACGAAGACGACGAAGGCATGGATGATGACAAAACCAGCGAGCAGGAGTTCCAGAAAGCCACAGAGGTCTTGTGCGTTGATGGCGGTGCTTCTCTGCATACTACACACCGCCAACTCAAGCAGTGGGTGCGGGAAGTCAATGCAGCAGAACCACCCATCGAGTCACGCAAGCTTCTGAGATGGTCCATGACGCCTATCATCTTTGATATTGAGGACCACCCTGATCGCACAACCGCGGTCGGGTGCTTGTCGATGTTGGTTTCGCCAACTATCCGCAACCTCAAGGTCACTAAGATGCTAGTTGACGGCGGGGCCGGCTTGAACCTGATCTCCTCCGCTGTGCTTCGGAAACTCCAAGTCCCTGAAAGCGAGCTCGAAGAGACCGGCGCATTTCAAGGAATCAACCCGGGAAGGAGCAAGCCGAAGGGGAAGATCACGTTGCCGGTAACATTCGGCAGCGAGTTGAACTTCAGGACTGAGAGGGTCACCTTTGACGTTGCCGATTTTCCATTGCCTTACAATGGGATTCTCGGCCGTCCAGCGCTCGCCAAGTTCATGGCGGCCTCTCACCACGCGTACAACATGCTCAAGATGCCCGGCCCGATAAGTGTCATTATTGTCCCTGGCGACAAGAAGGATGCCCTTATCTGCGCCGACAAGATTTACCGGGAGGCAGCAGCCGCAACTGATCATGAGACACTTGCCGCTGAAGCCCCCGGGGGGAAGAAGAAGACCACGTCCGGCAAAAGCTCTGGTGCCCACTCCGGCAAGCGCACCTCTTCGGAGTGCTGCGCTGCCGTCGAGGACGCACCATCGAGCTCCACCGGCAAGTGCAAGAAGACGATGGCAGCTCTGCCAGCGACCAAGAAGGTGCCCGCCAAGGAGGACGGCGCTGGTGGTACCTTCACCATCAGTGCCACGCTCGACCCTAAATAGGAAAGCGCGCTCGTTGCTTTCCTGCGGGCGAATGTCGATGTGTTTGCATAGCAGCCATCCGACATCCCCGGTGTTCCCAGGAAAGTAATTGAGCACCACCTTGCCGTCTGTCCTCATGCACGGCCCGTCAAGCAGAAAGTCAGGAAGCAAGCAGTGGAGCGCCAAGAGTTCATCGCAGAAGAGATCAGGAAGTTGGAAGCAGCAGGCCTCGTCATAGGAGTGCTCCATCCTACGTGGTTGGCCAATCCTGTAGTCGTGAGCAAGGCGAACGGGAAATGGAGGCTTTGTATTGACTTCACTGATGTTAATAAAGCTTGTCCCAAAGACCCATTTCCCTTGCCGCGCATTGACCAGATTGTTGACTCCACGGCAGGATGTGACTTGCTTTCATTCCTGGATGCATATTCAGGATACCATCAGATCTTCATGACAGAAGAAGATGAGGAGAAGACCGCATTCATCACTCCATGTGGCACGTACTGTTTCATACGGATGCCTTTCGGACTGAAGAATGCTGGTTCAACCTTTGCAAGGGTAGTCCATACCGCTTTTGAACCGCAGATACACAGAAATGTGGAAGCCTACATGGATGATATAGTGGTCAAGAGCAAGGACAAGTCAACCCTAATTCAAGATCTAGAAGAGACTTTTGCAAATCTGCGCAAGATCAGCCTCAAGCTCAACCCCGAGAAGTGTGTGTTCGGAGTCCCTTCCGGCAAGCTTCTCGGGTTCTTCGTGTCTCAGCGAGGGATTGAGGCTAACCCCGACAAGATCAAGGCCATCGAGCAAATTTAAGCACCAAAGCGCATCAAGGATGTACGAAAACTTGCCGGTTGCGTGGCAGCTCTCAGCAGGTTTATCTCTAAGTCAACTGAGCGCGCCTTGCCCTTTTTCAAAATCTTGAAAAAGGCAGGTCCAATACAATGGACACCGGAAGCGGAGGCTGCGCTGCAAGACTTGAAGAGGTACCTGTCCTCCACTCCAATACTTGTCGCGCCTAAGCCACAAGAGAAGTTGCTGCTATACCTAGCGGCAACCAATCAAGTGGTTAGTGCTACGTTAGTAGCGGAGAGGGAGGCAGATGATGAGCCCGCAACCCCGGCAAGCACATCTGGCGACAAGCAGGGGGCTTCCCCGGCAAGCTCTGGTCCCGACAAGGATGGATTTGCGCAGGTGCAAGAGGAGATGCAGAAGAAGAGAATGGTGCAGCGCCCAGTTTACTTTGTCAGCTCCCTTCTGCAGGGGCTAGGTCAAGGTACTCTGGTGTGCAGAAATTGCTTTTTGGCCTTCTCATGGCCTCGAGAAAGCTGCGCCATTACTTCCAAGCACATGAGATCACTGTTGTCACTCGCTTTCCGCTGAAGAGGATACTACATAATCCAGAGGGAACAGGCAGGATTGTCGAGTGGGCATTGGAACTGTCAAGCTTTGGCCTCAAGTTTGAAAGCACTTCAACTATCCAAAGCAGAGCATTGGCAGAATTCATAGCAGAGTGGACGCCAACACCAGACGAAGAAATTCCAGAGACGAGCATACCCGTCAAAGAAGCAAGCAAAGAGTGGCTGATGTACTTTGACGGTGCCTTCTCGCTGCAAGGCGCCGGTGCTGGCGTGCTGCTTATCGCACCCACCGGAGAGCACCTCAAGTACATAGTCCAGATGCACTTTCCCAAGGAGCAAGCAACCAACAATACTGCAGAATATGAAGGTTTGCTTGCCGGTCTCAGGATCGCGACAGAACTTGGGATCAAGAAGCTCATTGTTAGGGGAGACTCGCAGCTTGTTGTCCGCCAAGTGAACAAGGATTACCAGAGTCCGTTGATGGAAGCATACGTTGATGAAGTGAGGAAGCTAGAAGAGATTTTTCACGGCCTGCAAATGGAACATGTTCCAAGAGCTGAGAACGACATTGCCGATGGCCTGTCAAAGTGCGCCGCACTTAAGTTACCTGTGGAACAAAGGATCTTTGTGCTCAAGCTGACTCAACAATCCGTCACACCATCAACTGGACAGAGCAAGAAGAGGAAGTTGATTTCTGGCGACTATCTTCCGGCAGAGCCTCCCGAAGCCGCCGCCAAGAGGGTCCCCAAGATCAACGCCAAGAGTGCTGAGGAGCAGCCTGCTCCGGCGAGCCCCAGGGTTCGTTCCGTTGAAGCAGACGCTCCCAACAAGTTTTGCTCCGGCAAGCTTGCCGGGGAACATCAAGCTCTGGCTGAGCCGCAAGTTCTCGTCGTGGAAGCAGGTGTTCCCGCAGCGGCAGATGTGCCTTTAGTCCTTGTCGTCGAGCCGCAGGCTCCGGCATGGGCACAACAGATCGTCCGGTTCCTTCAGACAGGGGAACTTCTCGATGAGCAAGAAGAAGCAGAAAGAGTAGCCCGGCAGTCAAGTATGTACCAGTTTGTCGACGACACACTGTACAGAAGAGGACGCAACGGTGTGAAATTGAAGTGTATTCCCCGGGAAGACGGACAAGAGCTGTTGGCAGAGATACATGGAGGCATATGTGGTCACCACATCGGCGCAAGAGCACTTGCCGGCAAACCGTTCCGGCAAGGTTTCTTCCGGTCGACGGCCCTCCAGGATGCAACTGCACAAGTAACCAAGTGTCAAGCGTGCCAGTTCCATTCCAAGCAGATACACCAGCCAGCTCAAGCTCTCCAGACAATCCCTTTATCCTGGTCATTTTCGGTCTGGGGGCTCGACATCCTCGGCCCCTTCCCCCGAGCTGTCGGGGGCTTCGATTACTTGTACGTCGCAATCGACAAGTTCACAAAGTGGCCAGAAGTGGAACCGGTGAGGAAGGTGACAGCACAGTCAGCAGTCAAGTTCTTCAGCTCGATTGTTTGCCGCTTCGGGATCCCCAACAGGATCATCACCGACAATGGTACGCAATTCACGAGCCGCACCTTCATGCAGTACGTCCAAGATCTCGGCGCCAAGGTCTGCTTCGCTTCTGTTGCTCACCCCAGAAGCAACGGTCAAGCGGAGAGGGCCAATGCTGAAGTGCTGCGTGGGCTCAAGACCAGGACTTTCGACAGGCTGCACAAGTGCGGAAGAAACTGGATCGAGGAGCTGTCGGTGACTCTTTGGTCGATCAGAACGATGCCAAATCGAGCCACTGGCCAGACACCATTTGCTCTAGTCTATGGAGCAGAATCAGTTACCCCCACGGAACTCGTATACGGGTCACCTCGTGTGCTCGCTTATGATGAGCTTGAGCAAGAGCGGCTGCGTGAAGATGACGCGCTGCTCCTTGAGGAAGATCGTCTTTAGGCTGCTGTGCGAGCTGCTCGCTACCAGCAAGCTTTGCGTCGCTATCATAGCCGCAAAGTTAAAGCCAGAAGCTTCGAGGAAGGCGACCTTGTTCTTCGGCGCGCTCAGTCCGCCAAGAATTCCAACAAGTTGACGCCGAAGTGGGAAGGCCCTTACCGGGTGAAACGAGTCACGAGGCCCGGCGATGTCCGCCTTGAGACCAAAGATGGCATTCCGGTGAGCAACTCCTAGAATATCGAGCATCTTCGTAAGTTTTACCCGTAAGGCGCGGTTGTCGGACCTCGTCCGGCAACCACCCTTTTGTACAAGTCTTGCCGCTGTTGCATGTAATCCTTTGTACAAAGCCAGGCGCAGACCCTGAGCATCAGTAAATGAAGCGCTGGCGCCCTAAGTTTTAGCATGCATGCTGAATCGAGTCTCGTCCTTGGTTAGGGTTGATAGTGCTTAACAGCGGCTAACCCCTAGCTTAGAGGTCGAGTGTGCGTCCTGTTGCTGTTCTTTCGTTTCCTTTGGTTCGCAGGGTTTGCATATCCTGGCCGGACCGCTTGAGGACGAAGAAGAGAAGAAGGGCGGACCGGCGTCTGGTCCTCGGCAAGCCAGTGTTGCCGGGGGCTGCAAGTACAAAGATTTACCCGCGGCAAGCCAGAGTTGCCGGGGGCTGCAATCTCAGATAAGTTTTTCATCCCTTGTCATGCGTTCTCTTATGGGCTGAGGAATGCGAAAACCTTGTTTCTTCCTAAAAAGCTACCGTGCTCCCTTAACTCTAGGCCCCGGAGCGCTTTCCTGGGGCCAGTTTTGGTAGTAGCCGCGACAGCAAAGGGACGAAACGAGGGGGCTCGAACCCGCCTCATCCCTGCCTCCGCCGAGAGCGTGAGAAAGGTCGAGCGACGTGGGAAGACGGTAGAGCCTGTTGCCGGGCAAAGAAGTGTCTATCTTAACGATATAAAGGATCCGCTCCTTGGCGCGGGTTTCACCCGCGAGACAAGTGGCCTGGCAAACATCCCCTTTTCATTAAAAACATTCCGCTCAGGTACAGTTCAGAGAGAATGGAAAACATGAAAGATGGGATTACAAGTTTTAAATGCAACTAAGGCCCGAGGGCTTACAAATTAAAAAGAGATAAGGTGCCCGTAATCCTTTTCTTGTTCCTATCTTCAGGAGGTAGGGCAAGGAGGCGAAAAGGGGGAAAGGAGCGCCTAGGCGAGCTACGGGTGGCAGAAGACACCAAGAAGACATCTCGGCGGTCGTCCAAGGGTTGGATGGTGATGGCGGCGCCGGAAGCGGGGCTCGAAAACGGAGCGGCAGGATGTCAGCATGCTGTCGAGGGCGCTGTGCCCCCGTACTCCGAGTTGATGGCCTTGCCGCCCGCCCTCTTCCTCTCCGCAGCCTCCCTACGCCAGCCGCCAAGGAGACGACCCCAAGAAGCTCAAGGAGCCGGCGACGCGGATGATGGGGTCACCGGTGCCACGTGGAGCGGTGCCCGACACCTAGTCGGACCCGTCATCCTGCCGCCCGCCACCCTCGTCGTCGCTGTCGCTCCCCTCCTCATCACTCTCGCTCGAGGAGGAGCCTTCGCTATCGGAGGAGCTGTCCACGCAGCACCGAGCCCGGGTCCCGAAGCACCCGAAGACCTTGAGGGAGAGGAGATCGCCCTCCATCAGCTTAAAATGGAGGGTGAACCCGTCCATCAAGCTGTGGATACGGGCGAACGACTTCCACCCTCGACCAAGATACATCACGCCGGGGGCTGGGGACTCAACGTGGACTCGCGTGCCGCTGATCCCACAGCCCCTCATGCGCAGTCTCAGCGTCTCGGGCTGTTCCGTCTCCATCACGCTCGCGAATGGAGCCGGGAGGCGGAGGCGACGACGAGGCGCCCGGCGCAGCCTGACGAAGAACTCGCAAGGGTCGTCCCCAATATGGACCGCCGTGAGAAGAGGAGCCGCTGGCGGAGGCGAAGCCAGCGCACCGCCCCGTCCGCCTCTTCCCCGAGCGCCTCGGCCTCGTCCTCGACCTCGCCCTTGACCTCGCCCCCTCCCTCTTGCCCTTACGGCTGGCTCTGCCACCACGGGTGCGAGGGGAGGAGGGGCGCGCTGCCTAGCGGCAACCCTCGCCGCCACCGACGAAGGACCAGGGTTCCCTTTCTCCATGGCGAATGAGAGAGAGGGGATCAGAAGCTGAAGGGAAGAAGAGATGAAGGAGTGCGGATTTCCGTCGCCCCCTCTCGCTCCTTATAAAGGAGCGGGGTGGGGGCTCGGCCGCCCCGCTCAGCCAATCAAGACGCAGGAAGAGCAGGCGACTGGGACCGACCCGCTGCCTCGACCCACGACGGCCCGGCTTCCTGCCTCCACCGTCGCGACCCCAGGTGCATGGAGGCCACGTGGCAGGCGCGCAGAACCGAGGCGACGGGTGAGGCGACCTCTCCCCACCGCGTGATCGTGGGGAGCGGATGCCTCGAAAACCGCGCCTCGGCCCCGTCCAGTAAGCAAACCACGCCTCCACGCATCCCTCCATTTTTGGGGGAAGGCACGAACCACCCTCTTTACTACGACGTGATGCATGCATGCGGGGCTCTGCCCCACGCACGCCGCCCAGGTCACCCACGCCTCTCTCCACTATGCCGCGTTCGACGCGTGCCGTTCGGGGTGGGTGCGGTGGATCCAGAGCAAGATGCGGCGTGGCCCAGGCCGCGCGTGCCCGTGCACTGTTTTGGGCCTGGCCCAACAGCGCTCAGCACCGTGTATGGCCCAGGCCCGGGGGCTCCTGTCGGTGTACTAAAGTAGGGGAACCTTAGTACCCCGAACTTGTGCACGGGCAGTTGTAGCACCCCGCGGCAGGGCTTGCCAGGTGACCACCAAAGATCATCGTGGTTCCTTTGGAGCCATTCAAGAATAAAGTATTCAAGCCAAGAAGACAAGGTCCCGACAAGAGGAGCTTGTTGGGAAGGCCACTTAAGGCACCAGGCCCCGGCAAGAGGGGCTCGCCAGGAAGGCCCCGGCAAGAGGAGTTTGCCGGGATGGCCGCCCGAAGCACAAAGGCCCCGGCAAGAGGAGCTTGCCGGAGGGGCCACTCAAGGAGACAAGGCCCCGGCAAGAGGATCTTGCCGGGACGACCGCGGCAAGGCGCTTGCCGCGACAAGCTACTACTCCGCGGCCCGCGCTCCAGCTCATCCACCAACGTGTCGCTCTGGGACCATTCCAGGCGTACGTGGCGAGAAGCTGTGCAGCCAGGGGCATGCGGTGGCGAAGTGACGCTGACAAGATAGCCATCGTGGCAAACGGTTGCGCCCCTGACGGCCACTTTTCGCACTGTTTGGGGCGACACAGACGGGCATTTAATGCCCTTGTCCCCTGCCGTCAGGGTTAGGTATGATAGCACTGTACAAGTAGTTGTACCCAACACAGCACTTTGCCATTTTTGCCCTCATCTACGTTGCCACCTGTCGGTGACCCCTTTAACATATAAAAGGAGGCCCATGCTCACGTAGAGGGGGGAGGAACACGCTCACGCTCGGTCTCGTTAGCTGCTAGAGTGTACTGTAGCACTCAGCGCCCCCGAGCAAGAACGCAATACAAACCACAAAGCAGCAGTAGGGTTTTACGCATCCGTGCGGGGTAAACCCCTTGTGTGCATCGCCTCGATCCGCTCTTCGTGCGACCTCCGCCCCCCGCCGAACCAGAAAGGGGCTCGGTCCCCATAGGTGTTCGTGGAGGCAGATTTCCCCCGGCATAGAGTATTCTAACAAATTCCGAATCATGTGTATCTCTCTTAAAAGGGTGTGTGCAGCAAGGATTATTGTGGCAAACTAACAAATAAAGACTCAAATAATACAAGACGCTCCAAGCAAAACACATATGATGTGGTGAGTAAAAATATAGCTCCGAGTAAAGTTACCGATGGAAGTAGACGAAAGAGGGGATGCCTTCCGGGGCATCCTCAAGCTTTGGCTTTTTGGTGTCCTTAGATTATCTTGGGGTGCCACGGGCATCCCCAAGCTTAGGATCTTGCCACTCCTTGTTCCATAATCCATCAAATCTTTTACCCAAAACTTGAAAACTTCACAACACAAAACTTAGCAGAAAATCTTGTGAGCTCCGTTAGCGAAAGAAAACAAAACACCACCTCATGGTACTGTAATGAACTCATTATTTATTGACATTGGTGTTAAACCTACAGTATTACAACTTCTCTATGGTTTATAAACTATTTTATTAGCAATAGATTCATCAAAATAAGCAAACAACACACGAAAAACAGAATCTGTCAAAAACAGAACAGTCTATAGTAATCTGTAACTAACACAAACTTATGGAACTATAAAACTTCAGCCAAAATAGGAAGACCTAGACAAATTGTTTATTGATCTGCTGCAATTGGAATCAATATTTTATCACGTTCTGGTGATTTTTAATAATTGTTTTCGTGAACAGAAAGTTTCTGGAATTTTCAGCAAGATCAAATAACTATCATCCAAGAAGTTCCTATAGGTTTAACTTGGCACAAACACTAATTAAAACATAAAAACAAATCTAAGCAGAGGCTAGATCAAATATTTATTCCTAAACAGAAGCAAAAAGCAAAAAATTAAATAAAAATTGGGTTGCCTCCCAACAAGCGCTATCGTTTAATGCCCCTAGCTAGGCATAAAAGCAAGGATAGATCTAGGTATTGCCATAATAATAGGATAGATCACGAAAACTCATTTCATATTCTCTACATTCAGTAGCAAGTTTTCTTTGAGGCAAGCAAAAGTAATAAAAAGGGCTAAATTTAATGGGACAGAAGTCCCCAAGATCAACCTTTGGAGGTGTAGGTTCCTCCTTCGGCCCTTCATATTGCACAACCAATTCATCATTATAAGTGTTCTTTTGATAAAATTTCGTGAGCCTATACTCAAGAGAGTATCCTAGCTCATTATTTCGAATAGCAAAATCATTATTAAGTTCAGAAATTCTATCAACTAGAACATTGGTAGGAACCCTTTTTCTAAGGTTTTCATTGAAAGCAACATAGTCTAGAGATTGAAAATGCATTATTTCCTCTTGATCAAATAAGATAGTCTCTATGGGAGGACGGCTAGCGTCCACCCTATAGTGTGCGAAGATTTCTTTAGACTCTTTTATTATAAATCTGAACTCATGAGCCAAAAAGATAGTAGTGGCACGCTTAACTGAAGAATGCTCAATATTAGAAAATTCTAGGAAAATCCTTTGTATGCAAGGGTGCATGTGCATAAATTGCCTTTCAAGTTCAACTACAAGCATGGCAATAGCATCCGCAAGACTACTAGTTCTATGAAGAATAGAACTACCCATAGAAGGCAAAGCACCGGCACAAGTAAAGAAATCTTGAATAACCCCTTTTCCAATAATATTACCACTACCAATTCGGAATTTTTTTGTATGTAAGAGAGGGGGTTCTTCAGTAGGAGCATCAGAATTTTCCATGTTATTGTTATTGTCCATATCGACAATAATTTCCCCCATTTCAGACATAACGGCAGAAGTGCGAGGAGCAAAAAGAAAGAGGGAGGCGAACGGAAAAGAGAGGGCGAATAAAACGGCAAGGATGAAGTGGGGGAGTGGACAACGAGAGGCAAGTTCCGTGACAAGTAGAACGACTCCTGCCTGCATTTACTACAATTACTCCACACATCGACTGCTATCCAGCATGCATCTAGAGTATTAAGTTCATAAGAACAGAGTAATGCTTTAAGTAAGATGACATGATGTAGAGGGATAAACTCATGCAATCTGATATAAACCCCATCTTGTTATCCTCGATGGAAACAATACAATACGTGCCTTGCTGCCCCTGCTGTCACTGGGAAAGGACACCGCAAGATTGAACCCAAAGCTAAGCACTTCTCCAATTGCAAGAAAGATCAATCTAGTAGGCGAAACCAAACTGATAATTCGAAGAGACTTGCAAAGATAACCAATCATACATAAAAGAATTTAGAGAAGATTCAAATATTGTTCATAGATAAACTTGATCATAAACCCACAATTCATCAGACTCAACAAACACACCGCAAAAGAAGATTACATCGAATAGATCTCCACGAAAATCGTGGAGAACTATGTATTGAGATCCAAAGAGAGAGAAGAAGCCATATAGCTAATAACTACGGACCGAAGGTCTGAGGTAAACTACTCACACATCATTGGAGAGGCTATGGTGTTGATGTAGAAGCCCTCCGTGATCAATGCCCCCTCCGGTGGAGCACCGGAAAAGGCCCCAAGATGGGATCTCACGGTACAGAAGGTTGCGGCGGTGGAATTAGGTTTTTGCTTCCGTCTCTGGTAGTTTGGGGGTACGTAGGTATATATAGGATGAAGAAGTACGTCGGTGGAGCAACATGGGCCCCACGAGGGTGGAGGGCGCGCCCGGGGGGTAGGCGCGCCCCCTGCCTCGTGCTCTCCTGGTTGCTTTCTTGACATGGACTCCAAGTCCTCTGGATCACGTTTGTTCCAAAAATCACGTTCCCGAAGGTTTCATTCTGTTTGGACTTCGTTTGATATTCTTTTTCTGCGAAACACTGAAATAGGCAAAAAAACAGCAATTTGGGTTGGGCCTCCGGTTAATAGGTTAGTCCCAAAAATAATATAAAAGTGTATAATAAAGCCCATTAAACATCCAAAACAGAATATAATATAGCATGGAACAATAAAAAATTATAGATACGTTGGAGACGTATCATCGGTTTGCATACGGGTGTTCTAACTAAAATGTTTGCGATGAGTGTTTTATATTTAAAAACCAAATTAAACTGGGGAAACCGAATTAAACCTAGGGAAGCTGACAAAATTTTTACCACGGCATGTTGATGCCGCTCCATGATAGCATGCCAAGTTTCATGAATTTCAGACGAGTTTTGGATTTACTAGAATTTAAAAACCAGTTGTCTCAATGTTTGTGGCCGAGTGACGGTGGCGGGGTGTTTGAAATTTATTCCCATTTCTTGCATGGGACCTAAGCATGCACCCAAGGACACATATTTGATTTTTCAACCAGTTTATATGCACTAGAGAATGTGCATGTAGTTGAAATAATTATGCACATAAAATGCCTAGAAAACCCAGTTAATGTATAAAAATGTCCAAACAAACCCCAAAAAATTCCAGAATTGAACACAACACTCCTGTTGTTCTATGTGGACACTCGAAATTTTTTGAAAGCAATAAGAGGCAACGGATATCGTTACGTCCCCAAAGGTGGCACGTTCCCTACCGAAACCATCATGCTTGTTGTGAGAAGCTCTGGTTTGTGAGAAGCTTATACCAAAACCTGCCCCAAATGGGACAAAAAAATTACCACATCATGTTGATGCCCCTCCATGATAGCATGCCAAGTTTCATGAATTTCAGATGAGTTTTGGATTTACTAGAATTTAAAAACCAGGTATCTCAATGTTTGCAGCCGAGTGACGGTGGCAGGGTGTTTGCAATTCATTCCCATTTCTTGCATGGGACCTAAGAATGCAACCAAGGACACATATTTGATTCTTCAACCAGTTTATATGCACTACAGAATGTGCATATAGTTCAAATTTGAATTATGCGCATAAAATGCCTGGAAAACCCAGTTAATGTATAAAAATGTCCAGACGAACCCCAAAAAAATCCAAAATTGAACACAACACTCCTGTTGTTCTATGTTGACACTCTAAAAAAATGGAATAAGAGGCAACGGATATCGTTTCGTCCCCAAAGGTGGCACGTTCCCTACCGAAACCATCACGCTTGTTGTGAGAAGCTCTGGTTTGTGAGAAGCTTGTACCCAAACCTGCCCCAAACGGGACAAAAAATTTACCACGACATGTTGATGCCGCTCCATGATAGCATGCCAAGTTTCATGAATTTCAGACGAGTTTTGGATTTACTAGAATTTAAAAGCCATGTATCTCAATGTTTGCAACCGAGTGACGGTGGCAAGGTGTGTGACATTCATTCCCATTACTTGCATGGGACCTAAGCATGCAACAAAGGACACATATTTGATTTTTCAACCAGTTTATATGCACTGCAGCATGTGCATGTAGTTCAAATTTGAATTATGCGCATAAAATGCCTGGAAAACCCAGTTAATGTATAAAAATGTCCAAACTAACCCCGAAAAAATCCAAAATTGAACACAACATTCATGTTGTTCTATGTTGATGCTCGAAATTTTTTGAAAGCAATAAGAGGCAACGGATATCTTTTCATCCCCAAAGGTGGCACGTTCCCTACCGAAAGCATCACGCTTGTTGTGAGAAGCTCTGGTTTATGAGGAGCTTATACCCAAACCCGCCCCAAATGGGACAAATTTTTTACCAAGGCATGTTGATGCCGCTCCATGATAGCATGCCAAATTTCATGAATTTCAGGCGAGTTTGAATTTATTAGAATTTTAAAGCCGTGTATCTCAATGTTTGCGGTCGAGTGACGGTGGCAGGGTGTGTGACATTCATTCCCATTTCTTGCATGGGACCTAAGCATGCAACTAAGGACACATATTTTATTTTTCAACCAGCTTATATACACTGGAGTATGTGCATGTAGTTCAAATTTGAATTATGTGCACAAAATGCCTGGAAAACCCAGTTAATGTATAAAAATGTCCAAACGAACCCCGAAAAATTCCAAAATTGAACACAACACTCCTGTTGTTCTATGTTGACACTCGGAAAATTTTGAAAGCAATAAGAGGCAACGGATATCGTTTCGTCCCCAAAGGTGGCACGTTCCCTACCGAAACCATCACGCTTGCTGTGAGAAGCTCGGGTTTGTGAGAAGCTTATACCCAAACCTGTCCCAAATGGGACAAATTTTTTGCCACGGCATGTTGATGCCGCTCCATGATAGCATGCCAAGTCTCATGAATTTCAAACGAGTTTTGGATTTACTAGAATTTCAAAACCAGGTATCTCAATGTTTGCGGCTGAGTGACGGTGGCAGGGTGTGTGACATTCATTCCCATTTCTTGCATGGAACCTAAGCATGCAACCAAGGACACATATTTGATTTTTCAACCAGTTTATATGCACTAGAGCATGTGCATGTAGTTCAGATTTGAATTATGCACCTGAAATGCCTACAAAACCAAGTTAATATATAAAAACACCCAAACGAACCCTGAATAATTCCAATTTTTTTGACGACACACCTATAGTTGCATGTTCACTGCAGATAAAAGTTCTAACAATTCAAACACCATCCTTTGTAGCTGTGACCCCATTACGTAATTCAAATCAAGACGACAAATCAAGTAGATCGCACACCGTTTATTATCACCAACCGTTTGAGATGCGGCACAAAATATCTTGGAGGCCGGCGTGTCGGCTACAGTCCACAGCCGGCGTGTCAAGCACACTATCTCACTCCCCAAATATCATTTCATTGTTCATTCGTCGCCGGTGAAAGATGGGGTTGTGGACCCACGTCGTGAAGGAAACTTCGACGGCCCACTCCGGCGAGAGCGCGGCCGCAGCCGCCAGGCGCATGCTAACAAGCTTCGTGAGGGCGACCGCAGTCTACGTCCAGGCGGCCAAGGCATTCCAAATGGCCGTTGTTGCTTCTCAGGCGGCGGCGGCGGCAGCATCTGCCTCGAGGATAGCAACTGGCGATAGCGGCACAGCAGCTGTCCGTTCCACAGCGGCGGCCTTAGCCCTGATGGAGGCCGCCCACTACAATGTCGAGGCCGTCCACGCCCAGCTTGTGGTGGTCACCGCACAAATCGAACGAAGCTTCTCCAACAACGGTCGGCAACCCACGGCTGAAGAGCTGGCAATCGCCGAGAGAGTTCGAGCAGCCGTCCTTTCCTGCACGGCATACCTTGCCACGACGGAGCCCGCCAGAGCCCAGATCGCGGCTACCCACGCCCAGCTCGTGGCGGCCAATTCCAAAGATATGGCGGACGCGGATGGCGAGATGCTTGCTGAGTATGGTGCAATTGATGCCATGGAGCCCCTTCCCCAGGAGATCGTGTCGGTGTACAAAAAGAGGGGCGCACTTTTGTACCCCTTTACCTGTGCACGGGCAGTCGGAGCCGCGCCCACGGTCACACCAAGCAGAACAGGGGAGGTGAGCCAAGGTAAGACCGAAGCCCAAGATAATCAGAGCAACGCCAAGGCCAAGACCACAAAGAGCAGAGGGACGAAGCAGGTTCCCCCAGCAAGACCCTTGTCGGGGCAGCCTCAGCAACCCCGGCAAGACCCTTGTCAGGGCAGCTCGCCCCACACCAGCAGAGCGAGCCATCCTTGAGCCCACGGTCTCCAACATCACATTGGGACAGGGCTCGGGAGGCACCTCCATGGTGGCATGCAGATCTTTGTGAAGACAAGGAACACTCAAGATCAGATGAGGATTAGAAGACGACGATCCTCGGCAAGATCTTTGCCGAGGAAGGCCACCAGACCCCCGGCAAGGTCCTTGCCGAGGACGATAGCGCGCCACGGCAAGACCCTTGCCGGGCCACACGGCAAGGCCCTCGCCAAGGACACCAGCGGGGCCACCGCCAGGCCCGCGCCAACCAAGTTTCCACCGTCGTTCACCTACAGCTGCCAGCCCAACCAGCTGGGCGGGCACCTGTGTGGCAACATGCAGCTCCAGGGCCAACTCATCAAGCGCCTGTGTGGCGGCATGCAGATCTTCATGGAGGCTCTACCATCGCGCCACCTTAGCTGCCTGCCTGCCTACGTGGCACCGCATGCACCGCTGGCCAGGGTGCGTGTCGAAGCAAGGGGGAGCGGCGACGGACGGGACGGGCCTCGCCCCCGTCCCCAATAAAGCAAGAGGACACCTAAGCTACGCATTAAATGTGTCTTGTCCTGTAATACAAGCGATAAGCTCATAGCACTGTGCGCCTTTCCACCTCCTGTGTGCCACTGTGGCAGTCCCTTTCGACTATAAAAGGAGGCCCATGGCATACTGGAGAAGGATTCGGCTCTTTGGAAACAGACACTCACCACAGCTAGTTCGAGAGTTCAGGAACTCTCTGAAATACACCAACCAAAGTAGGACTAGGGTTTTACTCATCCTCGCGGCCCGAACCTGGGTAAACGATCCTCGTGCTCATTACTGATCCTACTCTTCTCACAACCTCGCGCCCCGGCAACCGTAGTAGGGATTCTTGTGATCCCATAGGTGTCGTTCCACACCGACATCCTTGGCACGCCAGGTAGGGGGCGCAATTGTGAGAATCTGGTCTAGTAGCTAGCCTAGCAGTTCTTCGTCGCCATGGCTCCCAAGAAGAAGACGGCCACGGTGATCGGCTCGTTGGGAGCCGAACGGCCCGTGCTGGTGCGGGCGAGCAGTGGGCCGGTCGCGGACAGGACCCGGGCCGCGGTCCGCGAACACCGGCCGCACGTCGCCAGATCCAAAGACAGAGTTGGACCCCCCGCGGGCGGCGCGGGGCCCTCCGGGAGTGTCGTTGTGCCACCCTCGCGCGGCGCAGCAACCTCCAAGACGCCCACGCCGGTGACCACTGGGCGCTCTTCCCATGGTGTGCACGACGAGCGGCGTCACCACGCCGGTGACCCTGGGCACCGCCGTGGGAAGAGACCTGTGCGTCGTCCATAGGATGAAGGAGTTCAGCATGCCCGCCGAAGTGCTAAAGAAAATGGCACGCAGCCGCCGGATCGTAAGGGAGCTCCTTCTAACGTGGTTAGATGTCGAAGTGCGCCGCAATCCATGAAGCTGCCGCCGCCGCCCACGCCAGCAGAAGCTTTGGCACGCGCGCAGCTGCTCCTCGACTTCCCTCCTGCTCCAGAGAAGCTCGACGAGTGGAGGGCCACCATCCGGAGCCTCGTCGCGATCGCCAACAAAGATGATCCGTGACCGACGGGGCCCTCGGGGCGGCGCTCCATCGAGCCACCACATGCTGGCACTAGGAGGAACGGGGAGCTGCGGCCATGGTGCACTCTCCTCCTCCTCGCCAGCCACCGCGGGCGTCTGCTCGTCGTGACGACGCTTGTGATAACATATCTATAGCGTCGTACGACCCGCGGACCCACCGCGACCAGCGCCAAGTTCTTCAAGAACGAGCTCACGAAGATGCTCGGGCCACTATTGAGTGTCGGCATGATACACGCCACCAGTCGGACAAGCGGGAAGGGCCCGCTATGGACCACCCAACACCGGGGGGCTCTGGCATCCTACCTTACGAGGTGGGCTGCCCGACCTTTACCCGTGAGCTGCGGCAGTTCCAGTGGCCGTCCCATCGCACGTTCAAGCCCGACGTCGGCTAGAAGTACACTGGCAAGACCCATCCGTCCGAGTTCCTCAGCATCTACAACATCACGATGCAGGCTGCTGGGGCTCGCGACGACAAGGTGCTTGCCAACTATTGCCCGCTGGCACTGAAGCCCAATGTTATGTCTTGGTTGATGCACTTGCTGACGGATTCCCTTCCTTCTTGGTCGGATCTGTTCCATGGGTTCATTGGCGCCTTCACAGGAGGCCACCAAGCTCATGGCCAGGCCAGCGATCTGCATATCATCCCCCAGAAGGAAGGGAAAACCCTGCGCAAGTACATCCAGAGGTTCAGCCGGGTGCAGTACAACATCCCTGTCATTCATCCCGCCGCTGTGATCAGCGCGTTCCATCAGAACGTACGCAACCATAAGATGCGCGAAGAGCTAGCGATGACCAAGGTTAAGGATGTGGCCAAGCTCTACGTTCTGTCCGATAGGTGCGCCCAGGCTGAAGAGGGAAGGAAGTACCGCAGCGAAGACGCCGGTGCGGAAACCGACTCTACCGACGAAGACGCCGCCACCCCGACGAAGAAGGGTCGGCATCGCAACAGGAAACGCAAAGGCAAGGCCGTGCTTGCCGTTGAAGGATCTGACGACACCGGCGCTGCCAAGAAGGTCAAGGTAGATGCCCCCGGCAAGGAGATTGCCGGTTGCGCCGCCTGTTGGGCCTTGGTGGCTACCGACAAGCCAGGAAGCTCCGGCAAGCAATACTGCAAGATACACCACACCAAGGGCCACGACCTCCAGAATTTCCGACAAGTCGAGCTGCTTGCTGAGAAGCAAAAAGCTGACTACGAGAGGCGGGACAAGGAGAAAGACCAGGATGGTGCCGAGGGATCCGGCAAGAAGCGTGGCGGCCAAGGAGGCCACCATGGCAAGGACAACTAGCAAGAGAGGCCCGCCTGGGGCCATGACAAGAAACAAGAAGACGATGATCACGACGAGGACGACGAGTCCGGTGAGCAAGAGTTACAGAAGGTTACGGAGGACAGGTGCGTTGATGGTGGAGCCTCGCTGCATAATTCTCACCGCCAGCTCAAGCAGTGGGCGCGTGAGATTACAACAGCGGAGCCATCGTTCGACGCTCAAAAGCCGCTGAAGTGGTCCAGCACGCCCCTCATCTTTGACGCCGAGGACCACCCTGACCGCACAACCGCGGCCGGGTGTTTGCCATTGTTGGTCTCACCAACAATACGCAACCTCAGGGTGAACAAGATGTTGGTTGACGACGGGGCCGGCCTGAACTTGATCTCGCCTGTCGTGATCAAAATATTGCAAATCCCTGATGGAGACCTCGAGGAAACAGGCACGTTTCAAGGGGTCAATCCGGGGAGGAGCCAGCCAAAGGGGAAGGTCACACTACCATGACGTTTGGAGCGGAGTTGAACTACAGGACGGAGAGGATCATCTTCGACGTGGCCGAGATCCCCTTGCCCTACAACGGGATCCTCGGCCACCCAGCACTAGCCAAGTTCATGGCAGCCTCACACTACGCCTACAACATGCTAAAGATGCCCGGGCCATTGACCATCATTTCCGGCCCCTCCGACAAGAAGGACCCGCTGATCTGGGCCGACCAACTCTACCGGGAAGCAGTTGCAGCAGCTGCCATCAAGGCACCTGCTCCTGCCGCTGAAGGCCCGGGAGGGAAGAAGAAGCCCGACAAGACCTCTTGCACCCACTCTGGCAAGCACACCTCCTCGGAGTATTGTGCTACCGTCGAGGACGTGCCAGAGAGCTCTACCGGCAAGAGCAAGAAATCCATAGCTGAGCCGCCGCAGACCAAGAAGGTGTCCCTCAGGGACTATGGCACGGGAGGGGCCTTCACCATAGGCTCCACACTCGACAGCAAATAGGAAGGCACGCTCGTCACCTTCCTACGGGAGAATGTCGACGTGTTTGTGTGGCAAGCATCCGACATCCCCGGTGTTCGCAAGGAGGTGATTGAGCACCACCTAGCTGTCTGTCCTCATGCACGGCCCGTCAAGCAGAAGGTCAGAAAGCAGGCTCTGGAGAGCCAGGAGTTCATCACAGAGGAGATCAGGAAGTTGGAAGCGGCAGGTTTGGTGAGAGGAGTGCTCCACCCGACGTGGTTGGCCAATCCGGTAGTGGTGCACAAGGCAAATGGGAAGTAGAGGTTGTGTATTGACTACACAGATATCAACAAGGCTTGTCCTAAGGACCCCTTCCCGTTGCCGCGCATCGACCAGATTGTCGACTCCACGGCCGGGTGTGATCTGTTGTCATTCCTCGACGCCTACTCGGGCTACCACCAAATCTTCATGACAAGAGAAGATGAAGAGAAGACAGCATTCATCACCCCATGTGGTACGTATTTCTTTTTGCGGGTGCCTTTCGGGTTGAAGAGTGCTGGCTCGACATTTTCAAGAGCAGTCCAAATTGGTTTTGAACCCCAGCTCCATAGAAATATGGAAGCATACATGGATGACATAGTGGTCAAGACCAAAGACGGGGCTACTCTTGTGCAAGATCTGGAAGAGACATTTCCCAACCTGCGCAAGATCAACCTCAAGCTGAACCCTGAGAAGTGTGTCTTCGGCGTTCCGTCCGGCAAACTTCTCGGGTTCTTTGTGTCACAGCGCGGGATCGAGGCAAACCCAGACAAAATCAAGGCTATTGAGCAGATTGAGGCGCCCAAGCGGATCAAGGATGTGTGTCGGCTCACCGGCTGCGTCGCCGCCATGAGCCGATTCATCTCCAAGTCCGCCGAGCGCGCCCTTCCTTTCTTCAAAATCTTGAAGAAGGCAGGCCCAATGGAGTGGACCCCAGAAGCCGAGGCAGCATTGCAGGATCTGAAGAAATACCTTTCCTCCACGCCAATACTGGTTGTGCCTAAACCACAAGAGCTGTTGCTGTTGTATCTGGCGGCGACGAACCAAGTGGTCAGCGCCGCATTGGTGGCACAGAGGGAGGTCGACGAGGAGGCAGTGACGGTGGCAGAACCAGCGGATGGCAAGCCAAAGATTCCCCCGGTAGGGCCTGGTGCCGGTGAAGCGAGGCCCCTGGCAGAGTCTGATGCCACCAAGGCAGTGCTCGCGCAGTCGAGTGAGGTGGTGCAGAAGAAGAAGATGATGCAGCACCCGGTTTACTTTGTCAGCTCCCTCTTGCAGGGAGATAGGTCGAGGTACTCCGGTGTGTAGAAATTGCTCTTCGGCCTCCTTATGGCCTCGAGGAAGCTGCGTCATTACTTCCAAGCCCACGAGATCACTGTCGTCACCCGCCTCCCGTTGCGACAGATACTGCATAACCCAGATGCAACTGGAAGGATTGTGGAATGGGCCCTGGAGTTATCAAGTTTCGGTTTGAAGTTTGAAAGTACCTCGACAATCCAAAGCAGAGTCTTGGCAGAGTTCATTACTGAATGGACCTCAACACCTGACGAAGAAATCCAGGAGACCACTCTCCCCGGCAAGGAGGCAGACCGTGACTGGATCATGTACTTTGATGGGGCTTTCTCGCTGCAAGGCGCCGGTGCCGGTGTGCTGCTCGTCGCACCCACCGGAGAGCACCTCAAGTACGTGATCCAGATGCACTTTCCCCGGGAGATGTCCACCAACAACACTGCTGAGTACGAGGGATTGCTCGCCGGTCTCAGGATCACGGCAGACCTCGGAGTTAAGAAGCTCATCGTCAGGGGTGACTCGCAGCTTGTTGTTAGGCAGGTCAACAAGGATTACCAGAGCCCATTGATGGAGGCATACGTAGATGAGGTGAGGAAGCTGGAGGAACGCTTTGACAGTATCCAAGCAGAGCACGTCCCCCGAATGGAGAATGACATTGTCGATTGCCTGCCGAAGCGTGCTGCATTCAAGCTACCTGTGGAACTAGGTACCTTTTTGCTCCGGTTAACTCAACCATCCATCGAACCGTCAACGGGGCAGAACAAGCGGAGGAAGTCTGGTCCCAGCAAGTACTTTCCTACCGAGCCCCCTGGGGCTGCCGGCAAGGATACTGCCGCGGACACTGAGCCTGCCAAAGGGCAACTGGCTCCGGCAGGGCGTCAAGCCCTGGCCATGGAGACAGCCGCGCCCATGGCTCAGGAAATGCCTTTGGTCCTTGCCGTCGAGCCCCAGGCTCCGGCATGGGCACAACATACTATCCGATTCCTCCAAACAGGGGAGCTTCCTGAGGAGCAGGAGGAAGCGGAAAAAGTAGCCCGCCAGACCACCCTGTACCAGTTCGTCGACGACGTACTGTACAGGAGAAGGCCGAACGGTGCGAAATTGAAGTGCATCCCCCGGGAGGAAGGACTGGAGCTGTTGGCAGAGATACATGGAGGCATATGTGGCTCTCACATAGGGTCGAGGGCCCTTGCCGGAAAGGCTTTCCAGCAAGGTTTCTTCTGGCCCACCGCCCTCCAGGATGCGACGGCACTAGTAACCAAGTGTGAAGCGTGTCAGTTCCATTCAAAGAAGCTTCATCAACCAGCTCAAGCCCTTCAAACAATCCCTCTCTCCTGGCCATTCTCCATCTAGGGGCTCGATATACTGGGCCCTTTTCCCTGCGCTTTCGGGGGCTTTAAGTACTTGTACATTGCAATCGACAAGTTCACAAAGTGGCCGGAGGTGGAAGCAGTGAGAAAGGTGACTGCTCAGTCAGCTGTCAAGTTCTTCAAGGGACTGGTCTGCCGATTTGGTGTGCCAAACAGAGTCATCACCGACAATGGCACGCAGTTCACAAGCCACACCTTCATGCAATACATTCAAGACCTCGGCAGCAAGGTCTGTTTTGCTTCCGTGGCACACCCACGGAGCAACAGCCAAGCGGAGAGGGCAAATACTGAAGTGTTGCGTGGCCTAATGACGAAGACCTTTGACAAGCTGCACAAGAGTGGAAGGCGCTAGATTGATGAGTTGTCGTCGGTTCTTTGGTCGATCAGGACGATGCCAAATCGAGCCACCGGTCAGACACCCTTTGCCCTAGTATATGGGGCGGAGATAGTTCTCCCCATGGAACTCATATACGGGTCACCTCGAGTGCTCACTTATGATGAGCTTGAGCAAGAGCAGTTGCGCTAAGACGACGGTACGCTCCTTGAGGAAGATCATCTTCGGGCGGCTGTGAGAGCAGCATGCTACTAGCAAGCCTTGCGCCGCTACCATAGCCGCAAGGTTCATGCCCGAAGCTTTAAGGAAGGCGACCTTGTTCTTCGGCGCGTTCAGTCGGCCAAGAATTCCAACAAGTTGACACCAAAGTGGGAAGGTCCTTATCGGGTAATGCGAGTCACCAGGACCGGTGCAGTCCGCCTAGAGACTGAAGATGTTGTCCCAGTGAGCAACTCCTGGAACATAGAGCATCTTCACAAGTTTTACCCGTAAGGCGCGGCTTGCCGGGCCTCCCGGCAAGCCACCTTTTGTACAAGCTTTGCCGGCAAGGCATGTAACCCCTCGTACAAAGCCAGGTACATACCCTGAGCATAAATACATGAAGCGCTGGTGCCCTAAGTTATAGCATGCATGCTAGGTCGAGTCTCTTCCTTGATTAGGGTTGATAGTGCTTAGCGGCGACTAACCCCTAGCCTAGAGGTCGAGTGCGCGTCTATCGGTTTCTTTTCTGTACTCCTTTGGTTCGCAGGGCACATGAGCATTTCTGTTGAGCTACTTGGAAGAAATGAAACGGACCGGCGTCCCGACCCTGGCAAACCAGAGTTGCCGGGGGTTGCAAGCACAAGGATCTAACCACGGCAAGACAAGGTTGCCGGGGGCTGCAGATCCAGATAATTCTTTCATCCTCTATCATGCATTTCGGAACGGAACTAGGATATGTGAAACCTCGTTTTATTTCTAAGCGACAGTGCTCCCCTTTTTTATACCCAAGGATTGTCTCCTGGGCCCGGATTTGGTTGTAGTCGTGGTGGCAAGCAGAACGAGGAGTCTAAGCCCGCTTCATCCCAGCCTCCGCCAAGGGCGCGAGAATGGTCGAGCGAAGTGGGGGGACGGCAAGGCCTGTTCCCGGGCGGAAAGTGTTTATCTTAAATTGTAACAAGGATTCGCTCCTTGTCGCGGGGTCTACCCACGAACGAAAAACCCGGCAAACATCCCTTTTTCATTAAAAACATCTCACACAGGTACAGTCTGTACGGAATGAAAAACATGAACAAGGGGGATTATAAGCTTTAAATTTAACAAGGCCCGAACGCTTACAGATTAAAAAAGAGATGCCCATAATCCATTCTTGTCCCTCTCCTCAGGAGGCAGGTCAAGGAGGAAAAAGGGAAAAAGGGGGGGCCTAGGCGAGCTACGAGCAGTAGAAAGCACCAAGAGAACACCTCAGCGGCCACCTACGGGTGGGCCGGTGATGACGGTGCCGAGAAAGGAGCTGGAAGACCAGGCGGCAGGACCGGCAATACGCGATGAAGGCTTCGGTGCCCGCGTACTCCGAGTTGAGGCCTTGCCGCCCGCCCTCTTCCTCTTCCATATCCTCCCGATGCCAGCCGCCCAAGGAGACGGCCCCGAGAAGTTCAAGGAGCTGGCCCCACCCCCCGCAAAACTCTGCCGGAGGAGCGGCCAGGTGCAGATGCTGCTGCTGCCGCACCCGCCCAGGCGCATGGCGTCGAACACCTAGTCGGACTCATCCCCGTCATCTGCCCCGCTATCCTCCTCATCACTCTCGCTCGAGGAAGAGCTTCCATCGTCGGAATCTCCGTCGGAGGAGCTCTCCACACAACACTTCAGGCGAGTCCCGAAGTCTCCGAAGACCTTGATGGAGAGCAGGCCATCCTCCATTAATTTGAAGTAGAGGACGAGCCCTGCCGTCAGGCTGTGGATGCGAGCGAACGTCTTCCACCCACGATGGAGGTACATGACTCGAGGAGCCGGGAAGTCGATGTCGACCCGTGTGCCCCCATTCCCACAGCCCTCATGTGCAACCTGAGGGATTGGGGCGGGTCACGCTCCATCTCCCGAGCAAACGGGGCGGGAAGACGAAGACGGCGACGCGGAGGCCGGCGCAGCCTGATGAAGAATTCGCGGGGCTGCTCTCCAACGTGGCCTTCCATCAGAAAAGGCAACATTGGCTGGGGCGAAGCCGGCGCGCCGCCCCGTCCTCCTCTTCCCCGAGCACTACGACCTCTGCCCTAGCCTCGCCCACGGACTCGCCCCCTCCCCCTTCCCCTCGCGGCCGGCTCCACCACCGCAGGCTCAGGAGGGGGAGGGACGCGCTGTCGAGCGGTGACCCTCGCCGCCACCATCGAGGGACCGGGATTCCCTTTTTCCATGGTGAGTGAAAGGAAGATGCAGAAGCGAGAGGAGATGGATGACAGAAGAGTGAGGGACGCCATCCCACCTTCCCCCTCCTTATAAAGGGGCGGGGTCGGGGCTCGGCCACCCCGCTCGGCCAATCCAGCCACCAGAGGCGCAGGGAATCGGGACTGACCCATTGCCCCAACCAGCGACGGCTCGGTTTCCCGCCTCCACCACTTGCCACCCCAAGCGCATGGAGGACGCGTGGAGAACGTGCAGAATCGAGGGGACGGGTGAGGCAACCTCTCCCCACCCCGTGATCATGGGGTGTGGACGCCTTGAAGATCGCGACCCAGCCCCGCGTGGTAAGTGAGTCGTGCCTCCACGCCTCCCTCTTTTTATGGGGAAGGCGCGAGACGCCTCTTTACCATGATGTGAGGCATGCGTGCAGGAACCGCCCCATGCATGACGCCCACATCACGCGCACCTCTCCACGCCACGCCGTGCCGCGCACGGTTCGTGGGAAGCGCAGCGCGCGAAAAGTTTTACCGTGGTAAAAAACCGCCCCGCCTGCCCGCGCACCGTGTTGGGCCTGGCCCAAGAACGTGTCGCCCTTATGTGTGGCCTAGGCCCGGGGGCTCCTGTCGGTGTACAAAAAGAGGGGCGCACTTTTGTACCCCTTTACCTATGTACGGGCAGTCGGAGCCGCGCCCACGGTCACACCAAGCAGAACAGGGGAGGTGAGCCAAGGTAAGACCGAAGCCCAAGATAATCAGAGCAACGTCAAGGCCAAGACCACAAAGAGTAGAGGGATGAAGCAGGTTCCCCCGGCAAGACCCTTGCCGGGGCAGCTCACCCCACACCAGTAGAGTGAGCCACCCTTGAGCCCACGGTCTCCAACATCACGTTGGCCAGGGCTCGGGAGGCACCTCCATGGTGGCATGCAGATCTTTGTGAAGACAAGGAATACTCAAGATCGGATGAGGATTAGAAGATGATGATTCTCGGCAAGATCTTTGCCGAGGAAGGCCACCAGACCCCCGGCAAGGTCCTTGCCAGGGACGACAGCGCGCCACGGCAAGACCCTTGCCAGGCCACACAGAAAGAACCTTGCCAGGCCACCCGGCAAGGCCCTCGCCAAGGACGCCAGCAGGGCCACCGCCAGGCCCGTGCCAACCAAGTTTCCACCGTCGTTCACATGCAGCTGCCAGCCCAACCAGCTGGGCGGGCACCTGCATGGCAACATGCAGCTCCCAAGCCAACTCATCAAGCTCATGTGTGGTGGCATGCAGATCTTCATGGAGGCTCTACCACCGCGCCACCTCAGCTGCCTGCCTGCCTACGTGGCGCTGCATGCGCCGCTAGCTAGGGCGCGTGTCGAATCAAGTGGGGAGCGGCGACGGACGGGACGGGCCTCGCCCTCGTCGCCAATAAAGCAAGAGGACACCTAAGCTATGCATTAAATGCGTCTTGTCCTGTAATACAAGCGATAAGCTCATAGCACTGTGCGCCTTTCCACCTCCTGTGTGCCACTGTGGCAGCCCCTTTCGACTATAAAAGGAGGCCCATGGCATACTGGAGAAGGATTCGGCTCTTTGGAACCAGACACTCACCACAGCTAGTTCGAGAGCTCAAGAACTCTCTGAAATACACCCACCAAAGCTGGACTAGGGTTTTACGCATCCTCGCGGCCCGAACCTGGGTAAACGATCCTCGTGCTGGTTACTGATGGTGCTCTTCTCGCAACCCCGCGCCCCGGCAACCATAGTAGGGATTCTTGTGATCCCATAGGTGTCGTTCCACACCGACAGACCGTCGGGCGCGAGTTGGACATGCAGGCGGCGATGGAGATCGACGAGCACCAGGCGTAGTAGTACCCTTTGTTTTGTTAAATTAAGAGCGTCGGTCTTTAATTTGTTAGAGTAATGTTTAGGTCAGCTAGCTCTGTTTAATTGCTGAACTTGCTCGATTAAGAAGTTAGTCTCCTTTGTGTACCCAAATTATGCAATGACGTGGATGACCACTGTAACCAGGGAAATTTGAAGCAAAAGTTTTGACGTTCAAACTCAACACACACGGGTTAAGCTATCTGAATCGTTTGTGATGTTCACATATCATAAACAGTTCTGAATAAGGGACCGTGTCTGATGACACTTTACGCGCCAGTTTTTTCGCTGAAGCGATTCCAAATTTTCGGCTTCCGCAGAAATATCTACCTCCCCGCCCCCTCCCCCTTGCCAAAAGCCACATTTCCCCTCTTTCTGCCTTCCTTTACAAGTTGAAACCTTCACTCCTTGCTTGCAGCACCGACGCCTCCTCGTCGGCGACCCTCCTTCACGCTCCTCGGCCTCGCCTACCCAGGCAGGTAATCCACACCCGACCCCCATCCTCCTCCTCCTTCCACATCCCACATGCCCCAACAGCCGGCGCGAGCGCGACACCTTCCACCCAAATCACCGACCCCTCCACCAAATAAGCGCCGCCCTAAGCCATGGTGCACGCAGTATAGTGATGTCTACTGCACAACCTTCTCCTTGTAGACGTTGTTGGGCCTCCAAGTGCAGAGGTTTGTAGGACAGTAGCAAATTTCCCTCAAGTGTATGACCTAAGGTTTATCAATCTGTGGGAGGCGTAGGATGAAGATGGTCTTTCTCAAGCAACCCTGCAACCAAATAACAAAGAGTCTCTTGTGTCCCCAACACACCCAATACAATGGTAAATTGTATAGGTGCACTAGTTTGGCAAAGAGAGGGTGATACAAGTGCAATATGGATGGTAGATATAGGTTTTTGTAATCTGAAAATATAAAAACAGCAAGGTAACTAATAATAAAAGTGAGCGTAAACGGTATTGCAATGCTAGGAAACAAGGCCTAGGGTTCATATTTCACTAGTGCAAGTTCTCTCAACAATAATAACATAATTGGATCATATAACTATCCCTCAACATGCAACAAAGAGTCACTCCAAAGTCACTAATAGAGGAGAACAAACGAAGAGATTATGGTAGGGTACGAAACCACCTCAAAGTTATTCTTTCCAATCAATCCGTTAGGCTATTCCTATAAGTGTCACAAACAGCCCTAGAGTTCGTACTAGAATAACACCTTAAGACACAAATCAACCAAAACCCTAATGTCACCTAGATACTCCAATGTCACCTCAAGTATCCGTGGGTATGACTATATGATATGCATCACACAATATCATCTTCATCTATTCAACCAACACATAGAACCTCAAAGAGTGCCCCAAAGTTTCTACCGGAGAATCAAGACGAAAACGTGTGCCAACCCCTATGCATAAGTTCAAGGGCAGAACCCACAAGTTGATCACCAAAACATACATCAAGTGAGTCACATGATATCCCATTGTCACCACAGATATGCACGGCAAGACATACATCAAATGTTCTCAAATCATTAAGACTCAATCAGATAAGATTACTTCAAAGGGAAAACTCAATCCATTACAAGAGAGTAGAGGGGGGAGAAGCAACATAAGATCCAACTATAATAGCAAAGCTCGCGATAAATCAAGATCGTGCCAAATCAAGAACACGAGAGAGAGAGAGAGAGAGAGAGAGAGAGAGATCAAACACATAGCTACTGGTACATACCCTCAGCCCCGAGGGTGAACTACTCCCTCCTCGTCATGGAGAGCGTCGGGATGATGAAGATGGCCGCCGGTGAGGGTTCCCCCCTCCGGCAGGGTGCCGAAACAGGGTCTCGATTGGTTTTTGGTGGCTACAGAGGCTTGCGGCGGCGGAACTCCCGATCTATTCTGTTCTCCGATCGTTGTAGGGTATATGGGTATATATAGGAGGAAGAAGTACGTCAGTGGAGACACAAGGGGCCCACGAGGGTGGAGGGCACGCCCCCTACCTCGTGGCTCCCTCGTTTCTTTCTTGACATGCACTCCAAGTCTATCAAGTTGCTTTCCTTCCAAAAATAACTTCTCCAGAAGGTTTCATTCCGTTTCGACTCCGTTTGATATTCCTTTTCTTCGAAACACTGAAACAAGGGGGAAAACAGGAACTGGCACTGGGCTCTGGGTTAATAGGTTAGTCCCAAAAATAATATAAGAGTGTTTAATAAAGCCCATAAACATCCAAAACAGATAATATAATAGCATGGAACAATCAAAAATTATAGATACGTTGGAGACGTATCAGCATTCCTAAGCTTAATTCCTGCTCGTCCTCAAGTAGGTAAATGATAAAAACTGAATTTTTGATGTGGAATGCTACATAATATATTCTTCAATGTAGTGGAATGCTCTGTGGCAAGAATATTCAGATCCATAAGATTCAAAACAAAAGTTTAATATTGACATGAAAACAATAATACTTCAAGCATACTAACAAAGCAATCATGTCTTCTCAAAATAACATGGCCAAAGAAAGTTATCTCTACAAAATCATATAGTCTGGCTATGCTCTATCTTCACCACACAAAATATTTAAATCATGCACAACCCCGATGACAAGCCAAGCAATTGTTTCATACTTTTGATGTTCTTAAACTTTTTCAATCTTCATGCAATACATGAGCGTGAGCCATGGACATAGCACTATAGGTGGAAAAGAATGGTGGTTGTGGAGAAGACAAAAAGGGAGAAGATAGTCTCACATCAACTAGGCGTACCAACGGGCTGTGGAGATGCCCATCAATAGATATCAATGTGAGTGAGTAGGGATTGCCATGCAATGGATGCACTAGAGCTATAAGTGTATGAAAGCTGAACGAAAGAAACTAAGTGGGTGTGCATCCAACTTGCTTGCTCACGAAGACCTAGGGCATTTTGAGGAAGCCCATCATTGGAATATACAAGCCAAGTTCTATAATGTAAAATTCCCACTAGTATATGAAAGTGACAACATAGGAGACTCTCTATCAAGAAGATCATGGTGCTACTTTGAAGCACAAGTGTGGTAAAAGGATAGTAGCATTGTCCCTTCTCTCTTTTTCTCTCATTTTTCTATTTATTTTTTTATTATTTTTTATTTGGGCATTTTCTCTTCTTTTTTATGGCCTCCTTTTTGTCTTTTCTTTTTTTTTATTTTGTCCGGATTCTCATCGCGACTTGTGGGGGAATCATAGTCTCCATCATCCTTTCCTCACTTGGGACAATGCTCTAATAATGATGATCATCACACTTTTATTTACTTACAACTCAAGAATTACAACTCAATACTTAGAACAAGATATGACTCTATATGAATGCCTCCGGCGGTGTACCGGGATGTGCAATGACTCATGAGTGACATGTATGAAAGAATTATGAACGGTGGCTTTGCCACAAATACGATGTCAACTACATGATCATGCAAAGCAATATGACAATGATGGAGCGTGTCATAATGAACGGAACGGTGGTAAGTTGCATGGCAATATTTCTCGGAATGGCTATGGAAATGCCATAATAAATACGTATGGTGGCTGTTTTGAGGAAGGTTTATGGTGGGTGTATGATTCCGGCAAAAGGTGCGCGGTATTAGAGAGGCTAGCAATGGTGGAAGGAAGGAGGAAAAGGTCGTATAATCCATGGACTCAACATTAGTCATAAAGAACTCATATACTTATTGTTGGAGAACGTAGCCGAAATTCAAAAATTTCCTACGTGTCACCAAGATCTATCTATGGAGAAACCAGCAACGAGGGGAAGGAGAGTGCATCTACATACCCTTGTAGATCGCTAAGCGGAAGCGTTCAAGTGAACGGGGTTGATGGAGTCGTACTCGTCGTGATCCAAATCACCGATGATCCTAGTGCCGAACGGACGGCACCTCCGCGTTCAACACACATACAGCCCGGTGACGTCTCCCATGCCTTGATCCAGCAAGGAGAGGGAGAGGTTGAGGAAGAATCCATCCAGCAGCAGCACAACGGCGTGGTGGTGGTGGAGGAGCGTGGCAATCCTGCAGGGCTTCGCCAAGCACCGCGGGAGAGGAGGAAGGAGAGATGCAGGGCTGCGCCACGGAGAGATCGGAACTCTTGTGTTGGCAGCCCCAAAACCCTCTAGTATATATAGGGGAGAGGGAAGGGGGTGCGCCCCCTTTAGGGTTTCCACCCCAAGGGGTGCGGCTGCCCCAAACCCATCTAGGGTGGCGGCCAAGGGGGTGGAGAGGGGAAACTTGCCCCCCAAGCTAGGTGGGGCGCCCCCTCCCCAAACCCTAGGCGCCTTGGGCCCTTGTGGGGGGCGCACCAGCCCACCTGGGGCTGGTCCCCTCCCACATGTGGCCCATGCAGCCCTCCGGGGCCGGTGGTCCCACTTGGTGGACACCCGGGACCCTCCTGGTGGTCCCGGTACGTTATCGATAAAACCCGAAACTCTTTCGGTGACCAAAACAGGACTTACCATATATAAATATTTACCTCCCGACCATTCCGGAACTCCTCGTGACGTCCGGGATCTCATCCGGGACTCCGAACAACATTCGTTAACCACATAAAAACTTCCTTTATAACCCTAGCGTCATCAAACCTTAAGTGTGTAGACCCTACGGGTTCGGGAGACATGCAGACATGACCGAGACGTTCTCCGGTCAATAACCAACAGCGGGATCTGCATACCCATGTTGGCTCCCACATGTTCCACGATGATCTCATCGGATGAACCACGATGTCAAGGACTTAATCAATCCCGTATACAATTCCCTTTGTCTATCGGTACGATACTTGCCCGAGATTCGATCGTCGGTATCCCGATACCTTGTTCAATCTCGTTACCGGCAAGTCTCTTTTACTCGTTCCGCAACACATCATCCCGTGATCAACTCCTTGATCACATTGTGCACATTATGATGATGTCCTACCGAGTGGTCCCAGAGATACCTCTCCGTCACACGGAGTGACAAATCCCAGTCTCGATTCGTGCCAACCCAACAGACACTTTCGGAGATACCTGTAGTGTACCTTTATAGCCACCCAGTTACGTTGTGACGTTTGGCACACCCAAAGCACTCCTACGGTATCCGGGAGTTGCACAATCTCATGGTCTAAGGAAACGATACTTGACATTAGAAAAGCTTTAGCATACGAACTACATGATCTTGTGCTAGGCTTAGGATTGGGTCTTGTCCATCACATCATTCTTCTAATGATGTGATCCCGTTATCAATGACATCCAATGTCCATGGTCAGGAAACCGTAACCATCTATTGATCAATGAGCTAGTCAACTAGAGGCTTACTAGGGACATGGTGTTGTCTATGTATCCACACATGTATCTGAGTTTCCTATCAATACAATTCTAGCATGGATAATAAACGATTATCATGACCAAAGAAATATAATAATAACCTATTTATTATTGTCTCTAGGGCATATTTCCAACAGTCTCCCACTTGCACTAGAGTCAATAATCCAGTTCACATCGATATGTGATTAACACTCAAAGTCACATCCCTATCTGACTAACACCCAAGAGTTCTGGGTTTGATCATGTTATGCTTGTGAGAGAGGTTATAGTCAACGGGTCTGAAATATTCCGATCCGTATGTACTTCGTAAATTTCTAAGTCATCTCCTAGATGCAGTTACCACGCTCTATTTGGAGCTATTCCAAATAACTGTTCTACTATACGAATCCAATTTACTACTTAGAATAATCTGGATTAGTGTCAAAGTTTGCATCGGCGTAACCCTTTACGACGAACTCTTTTTCCACCTCCATACTCGAGAAAATTCCTTAGTCCACTAGTTACTAAGGATAACCTTGACCGTTGTCCTGTGATCCATTTCTAGATCACACTTGTACCCCTTGACTGACTCATGGTTTGGCACACTTCAGGTGCGGTACACAACATAGCATACTTTAGAGCCTACGACTAAATCATAGGGGATGACCTTCGTCCTTTCTCTCTATTCTGCCGTGGTCATGTCTTGAGTCTTGCTCAATACTCACACCTTGTAACACAGCCGAGAACTCCTTCTTTGCTGATCTATTTTGAACTCCTTCAAAATCTTGTCACGGTATGTGTTCGTTTGAAAGTACTATTAAGCGATTTTGATCTATCCTTATAGATCTTGATGCTCAATGTTCAAGTAGCTTAATCCAGGTTTTCCATTGAAAAACACTTTTCGAATAACCCTATATGCTTTCCAGAAATTCTACATCATTTCTGATCAACAATATGTCAACAACATATACTCATCAGAAATTCTATAGTGCTCCCACTCACTTCTTTGGAAATACAAGTTTCTCATAAACTTTGTATAAACCCAAATCTTTGATCATCTCATCAAAGCGTACATTCCAACTCCGAGATGCTTACTCCAGTCCTTAGAAGGATTGCTGGGGCTTTGCATACTTGTTAGCATCTTTCAGGATCGACAAAAACTTCTGGTTGTATCACATACAACCTTTCCTCAAGAACAAGGAAACAATATTTTGACATCCTATCTGCAAGATTTCATAAATAATGCAGTACCTGCTAATTCCAACAGACTCTTAGCATCGCTACGAGTGAGAAAGTCTCATCGTAGTCAACTCCTTGAACTTGTCGGGAAACATCTTAATGACAAGTCGAGCTTTCTTAATGGTGACATTTACCATCATTGTCCGTCTTCCTTTTAAAATCCATCTGTACTCAACAGCCTCATGACCATCGAGCCGTTCTGCCAAAGTCTACACTTTGTTTTCATACATGGATCCTCTCTCGGATTTTATGGCCTCGAGCCATTCATCGGAATCCGGGCCCACCATCGCTTCTCCATAGCTCGTAGGTTCATTGTTGTCTAGCAACATGACTTCCAAGACAGGATTACATGCCACTTGGAAACAGCACGCATCCTTGTCGTCCTACGAGGTTTGGTAGTGACTTGATCCGAAGTTTCATGATCACTATCATAAGCTTCTACTTCAATTGATGTAGGTGCCACAGGAACAACTTCATGTGCCCTGCTACACACTAGTTGAAGTGATGGTTCAACAACCTCATCAAGTCTCCACCATCCTCCCACTCAATTCTTTCGAGAGAAACTTTTCCTCGAGAAAGGACCCGATTTGAGAAACAATCCCTATTGCTTTCGGATCTGAGACAGGAGGTATAGCCAACTGTTTTGGGTGTCCTATGAAGATGCATTTATCCGCTTTGGGTTCGAGCTTATCAGCATGAAACTTTTTCACATAAGCGTCGTAGCCCCAAATTTTTAAGAAACAACAACTTAGGTTTCTCTAAACCATAGTTCATACGGTGTCGTCTCAACGGATTTGTGTGGTTACCTATTTAAAGTGAATGCGGTTGTCTCTAATGCGTAACCCATGAATGATAGTGGTAATTCGATAAGAGACATCATGGTATGCATCATATCCAATAGGGTGCAGTTATGATGTTCGGACACACCATCACTCTATGGTGTTCCAGGCGGTACTAGTCGTGAAACAATTTCCACAATGTCTCAATTGTGTACCAAACTCGCAACTCAGATATTCATCTCTATGATCATATCATAGATATTTTATCCTCTTGTCACGACGATATTCAACTTCATTCTGAAATTACTTGAACCATTCAATAATTCAGACTTGTGTTTCATCAAGTAAATATGCTTAGTATCTACTCAAATCATCTGTGAAGTAAGAGCATAACGATATCCACTGCATGCCTCAGCACTCATTGGACTGTACACATCAAAATGTGTTACTTCCAACAAGTTGCTTTCTTGTTCCATTTTACTGAAACCGAAGCTTTCAGTCATCTTTGCCCATGTGGTATGATTTGCATGTCTCAAGCGATTCAAAATCAAGTGAGTCCAAACGGTCCATCTGCATGGAGTTTCTTCATGCGTATATACCAATAGACATGGTTCACATGTCTCAATCCTTTTAAAAAAATGAGTGAGTCCAAAGATCCATCAACATGGAGCTTCTTCATGCGTTTTATACCAATAGGACTTACATGGCAGTGCCACAAGTAGGTGGTACTATCATTACTATCTTATATCTTTTGGCATGAACATGTGTATCACTATGATCGAGATTCAATAAACCATTCATTTTAGGTGCAAGACCATTGAAGGTATTATTCAAATAAATAGAGTAACCATTATTCTCCTTAAATGAATAACCGTATTGCGATAGACATAATCCAATCATGTCTACGCTCAACGCAAACACCAAATAACAATTATTTAGGTTTAACACCAATCTCGATGGTAGAGGGAGCGTGCGATGCTTGATCATATCAACCTTGGAAGCACTTCCAACACATCTCGTCAGCTCACCTTTAGCTAGTCTCCGTTTATTCCGTAGCTTTTATTTCGAGTTACTAACACTTAGCAACCGAACCGGTATCTAATACCCTGATGCTACTAGGAGTACTTAGTAAAGTACACATTCACATAATGTATATCCAATATACTTCTATCGACAGCCTTCTCATCTACCAAGTATCTAGGGTAATTCTGCTCCAGTGGTTGTTCCCCTTATTACAGAAGCACTCAGTCTCGGGTTTGGGTTTAACCTTGGGTTTCTCCACTAGAGCAGCTGCTGATTTGCCGTTTCATGAAGTATCCCTTCTTGCCCTTGCCCTTCTTGAAACTAGTGGTTTCACTAACCATCGACACTTGATGCTCCTTCTTGATTTCTACTTTCGCGGTGTCAAACATCGCAAATATTTCAGGGATCATCATATCTATCCCTGATATGTTATAGTTCATTATGAAGCTCTAGCAGCTTGGTGGCAATGACTTTGGAGAAACATCACTTATCTGGAAGATCAACTCCCACTCGATTCAAGTGATTGTTGTACTCAGACAATTTGAGCACAAGCTCAACGATTGAGCTTTTCTCCCTTAGTTTGCAGGCTAAGAAAATCGTCGGAGGTCTTATACCTCTTGATGTGGGCACGAGCCTGAAATCCCAATTTCAGCCCTCGAAACATCACATATGTTCCGCGACATTTCAAAAATGTCTTCGGTGCCTCAATTCTAAACCGTTTATCATTACTGAACTATCATGAAGTCATCAAAACGTGTATGTTAGATGTTCGCAACATCCACAGACCACGTTCGAGGTCCAGCACACCGAGCGGTGCATTAAGGACACAAGCCTTCTACTGTCCGCATAATTGCTACTATCAACTTTCAACTGTATTTTCTCTAGGAACATATCTAAAACAGTAGAACTAAAGCGCGAGCTTATGACATAATTTGCAAAGATCTTTTGACTATGTTCAGGATAATTAAGTTCATCTTATGAACTCCCACTCAGATAGACATCCCTCTCGTCATCTAAGTGATTACATGATCCGAGTCAACTAGGCCGTGTCCGATCATCACGTCAGACGGACTAGTCATCATCGGTGAACATCTTCATGTTGATCGTATCTACCATACGACTCATGCTCGACCTTTTGGTCTTCTGTGTTCCGAGGCCATGTCTGTACATGCTAGGCTCGTCAAGTCAACCTAAGTGTTTGCATGTGTTCCGAGGCCATGTCTGTACATGCTAGGCTCGTCAACACCCGTTGTATTCGAGCGTAAGAATCTATCACACCCGATCATCACGTGGTGCTTCGAAACGACGAACTTTCGCAACGGTGCACAGTTAGGGGGAACACTTTCTTGAAATTTTGATGAGGTATCATCTTATTTACTACCGTCGTTCTAAGAAAATAAGATGCAAAAACATGATAAACATCACATGCAATCAAATAGTGACATGATATGGCCATCATCACTTTGCTCCTTTTGATCTCCATCTTCGGGGCTCCATGATCATCGTCGTCACTGGCATGACATCATGATCTCCATCATCATGATCTCCATCAACGTGTCTTCATGAAGTTGTCACGTCAACTATTACTTCTACTACTATGGCTAACGCTTTAGCAATAAAGTAAAGTAATTACATGACGTTTATGTTGACACGCAGGTCATAAATAAATTAAAGACAACTCCTATGGCTCCTGCCGGTTGTCATACTCATCGACATGCAAGTCGTGATTCCTATTACAAGAACATGATCAATCTCATACATCACATATATCATTCATCACATCCTTTTGGCCATATCACATCACATGGCATACCCTGCAAAAACAAGTTAGACGTCCTCTAATTGTTGTTTGCATGTTTTACGTGGCTGCTATGGGTTTCTAGCAAGAACGTTTCTTACCTACGCAAAACCACAACGTGATATGTCAATTGCTATTTACCCTTCATAAGGACCCTTTTCATCGAATCCGATCCGACTAAAGTGGGAGCGACTGGCACCCGGTAGCCACCTTATGCAACTAGTGCATGTCAGTCGGTGGAACCTGTCTCACGTAAGTGTACATGTAAGGTCGGTCCGGGCCGCTTCATCCCACAATGCCGCCGAATCAAGATTGACTAGTAACGGTAAGCATATTGAACAAAATCAACGCCCACAACTACTTTGTGTTCTACTCATGCAAAGAATCTACGCAATAGACCTAGCTCATGATGCCACTGTAGGAGAACGTAGCAGAAATTCAAAATTTTCCTACGTGTCACCAAGATCTATCTATGGAGAAACCAGCAACGAGGGGAAGGAGAGTGCATCTACATACCCTTGTAGATCTCTAAGCGGAAGCGTTCAAGTGAACGGGTTTGATGGAGTCGTACTCGTCGTGATCCAAATCACCGATGATCCTAGTGCCGAACGGACGGCACCTCCGCGTTCAACACACGTACAGCCCGGTGACGTCTCCCATGCCTTGATCCAGCAAGGAGAGAGGGAGAGGTTGAGGAAGACTCCATCCAGCAGCAGCACAACGGCGTGGTGGTGGTGGAGGAGCGTGGCAATCCTGCAGGGCTTCGCCAAGCACCGCGGGAGAGGAGGAAGGAGAGATGCAGGGCTGCGCCACGGAGAGATCGGAACTCTTGTGTTGGCAGCCCCAAAACCCTCAAGTATATATAGGGGAGAGGGAAGGGGGTGCGCCCCCTTTAGGGTTTCCACCCCAAGGGGTGCGGCTGCCCCAAACCCATCTAGGGTGGCGGCCAAGGGGGTGGAGAGGGGAAACTTGCCCCCCAAGCTAGGTGGGGCGCCCCCTCCCCAAACCCTAGGCGCCTTGGGCCCTTGTGGGGGGGCACACCAGCCCACCTGGGGCTGGTCCCCTCCCACATGTGACGCATGCAGCCCTCCGGGGCCGGTGGTCCCACTTGGTGGACCCCCGGGACCCTCATGGTGGTCCCGGTACGTTATCGATAAAACCCGAAACTCTTTCGGTGACCAAAACAGGACTTCCCATATATAAATCTTTACCTTCGGACCATTCCGGAACTCCTCGTGACATCCAGGATCTCATCCGGGACTCCGAACAACATTCGGTAACCACATACAAACTTCCTTTATAGCCCTAGCGTCATCGAACCTTAAGTGTGTAGACCCTACGGGTTCGGGAGACATGCAGACATGACCGAGACATTCTCCGGTCAATAACCAACAGCGGGATCTGGATACCCATGTTGGCTCCCACATGTTCCACGATGATCTCATCGGATGAACCACGATGTCAAGGACTTAATCAATCCCATATACGATTCCCTTTGTCTATCGGTACGATACTTGCCCGAGATTCGATCGTCGGTATCCCGATACCTTGTTCAATCTTGTTACCGGCAAGTCTCTTTTACTCGTCCCGCAACACATCATCCCGTGATCAACTCCTTGATCACATTGTGCACATTATGATGATGTCCTACCGAGTGGTCCCAGAGATACCTCTCCGTCACACGGAGTGACAAATCCCAGTCTCGATTCGTGCCAACCCAACAGGCACTTTCGGAGATACCTGTAGTGTACCTTTATAGCCACCCAGTTACGTTGTGATGTTTGGCACACCCAAAGCACTCCTACGGTATCCGGGAGTTGCACAATCTCATGGTCTAAGGAAACGATACTTGACATTAGAAAAGCTTTAGCATACGAACTACATGATCTTGTGCTAGGCTTAGGATTGGGTCTTGTCCATCACATCATTCTTCTAATGATGTGATCCCGTTATCAATGACATCCAATGTCCATGGTCAGGAAACCGTAACCATCTATTGATCAACGAGCTAGTCAACTAGAGGCTTACTAGGGACATGGTGTTGTCTATGTATCCACACATGTATCTGAGTTTCCTATCAATACAATTCTAGCATGGATAATAAACGATTATCATGAACAAAGAAATATAATAATAACCTATTTATTATTGCCTCTAGGGCATATTTCCAACACTTATTGCAAAAATCTACAAGTTATCAAAGCAAAGTATTACGTGCTTGATCCTAGAGGGATAGATTGGTAGGAAAAGACCATCGCTCATTCCCGACCGCCACTCATAAGGAAGACAATCAATAAATAAATCATGCTCCGACTTCATCACATAACGGTTCACCATACGTGCATGCTATGGGAATCACAAACTTTAGAACAAGTATCTATCGAATTCACAACTACTCTACTAGCATGACTCTAAATCACCATCTTCATATCTCAAAACAATCATAAGGAATCAAACTTCTCATAGTATTCAATGCACTTTATATGAAAGTTTTTATTATACCCATCTTGGATGCCCATCATATTAGGACTAGTTTCATAGCCCAAGCAAATTACCATGTTGTTTAGGACTCTCAAAATAATATAAGTGAAGCATGAGAGTTCATCTATTTCTTCAAAATAAATCCACCGCCGTGCTCTAAAAGATGTAAGTGAAGCACTAGAGCAAACGACAAACTACTCTGAAAGATATAAGTGAAGATCAATGAGTAGTTAAATAATTATGCAACTATGTGAAGACTCTCTAACATTTAAGAATTTCAGATCTTGGTATTTTATTCAAACAGCAAGCAAATATAAAGAAAACAAAATGATGCTCCAAGAAAAACACATATCATGTGGTGAATAAAAATATAGCTCAAAGTAAAGTTACCGATGAACGAAGACGAAAGAGGGGATGACATCCGGGGCATCCCCAAGCTTAGGCTCTTGGTTGTCCTTGAATATTACCTTGGGGTGCCTTGGGCATCCCCAAGCTTAGGCTCTTTCCACTCCTTATTCCATAGTCCATCGAATCTCTACCCAAAACTTGAAAACTTCACAACACAAAACTTAACAACAAACTCGTAAGCTCCGTTAGTATAACAAAATAAATCACCACTTTTGGTACTGTTGTGAACTCATTCTTTTTTATATTGGTGTTAAACCTACTGTATTCCCACATCTCTATGGTTTATAAACTATTTTACTAGCCATAGGTTCATCAAAATAAGCAAACAACACATAGAAAATAGAAGCTGTCAAAAACAGAACAGTCTGTAGTAATCTGTATCAAACGTATACTTCTGGAACTCCAAAAATTCTAAAATAAATTGGTGGACCTGAGTAATTTGTCTAGTAATCATCTTCAAAAATAATCAGCTAAATAGCACTCTCCAGTAAAAAGTTGAAGCAAATCTCGTGAGCGCTAAAGTTTCTGTTTTTTTACAGCATGATCATAAAGACTTCACCCGAGTCTTCCCAAAGGTTCTACTTGGCACAAACACTAATTAAAACACAAAACCACATCTAAACAGAATATAGATGGATTATTTATTCCTAAACAGAACCAAAAAGCAATAAACTAAAATAAAATTGGGTTGCCTCCCAACAAGCATTATCGTTTAACGCCCCTAGGTAGGCATGATGATTTCAATGATGCTCGCATAAAAAATAAGAATTGAAACATAAAGAGAGCATCATGAAGAACATGACTAGCACATTTAAGTCTAACCCACTTCCTATGCATAGGGATTTTGTGAGCAAACAACTTATGGGAACAATAATCAACTAGCATAGGAAGGCCAAACAAGCATAACTTCAAAACTTTAAGCACATAGAGAGGAAACTCGATATTATTGCAATTCCTACAAGCATATATTCCTCCCTCATAATAATTTTCAGTAGCATCATGAATGAATTCAACAATATAACCAGCACCTAAATCATTCTTTTCATGATCTACAAGTATAGAATTTTTACTACTCTCCACATAAGCAAATCTATTCTCATCAATAGTAGTGGGAGCACACTCAACAAAATAACTATCATGTGATTGAAAATTAAGATCAAGATGACAAGTTTCATGGTTATCATTATTCTTTATAGCATATGTGTCATCACAATAATCATCATATATAGGAGGCATGCTTTCATCATAATAAATTTGCACATCAAAACTTGGGGACTAAAAATACCATCTTCATCAAACATAGCGTCCCCAAGCTTGTGGCTTTGCATATCATTAGCATCATGGATATTAAAATAACTCATACTAACAACATTGCAATTATGCTCATCATTCACATATTTTATGCCAAGCATTCTATGTAATTCTTCTTCTAGTACTTGAGCACAATTTTCCTTTCCATCATACTCACGAAAGATATTAAAAAGATGAAGCGTATGAGGTAAACTCAATTCCATTTTTTTGTAGTTTTATTTTATAAACTAAACTAGTGCTAAAACAAGAAACAAAAAGATTCGATTGCAACATCTAAAGATATACCTTCAAGCACTCACCTCCCCGGCAACAGCGCCAGAAAACTGCTTGATGTCTATTGCGCAACCTTCTCCTTGTAGACGTTGTTGGGCCTCCAAGTGCAGAGGTTTGTAGGACAGTAGCAAATTTCCCTCAAGTGGATGACCTAAGGTTTATCAATCCGTGGGAGGCGTAGGATGAAGATGGTCTCTCTCAAGCAACCCTGCAACCAAATAACAAAGAGTGTCTTGTGTCCCCAACACACCCAATACAATGGTAAATTGTATAGGTGCACTAGTTCGGCGAAGAGATGGTGATACAAGTGCAATATGGATGGTAGATATAGGTTTTTGTAATCTGAAAATATAAAAACAGCAAGGTAACTAATAATAAAAGTGAGCGTAAACGGTATTGCAATGCTAGGAAACAAGGCCTAGGGTTCATACTTTCACTAGTGCAAGTTCTCTCAACAATAATAACATAATCGGATCATATAACTATCCCTCAACATGCAACAAAGAGTCACTCCAAAGTCACTAATAGAGGAGAAAAACGAAGAGATTATGGTAGGGTACGAAACCACCTCAAAGTTATTCTTTCCAATCAATCCGTTGGGCTATTCCTATAAGTGTCACAAACAGCCCTAGAGTTCGTACTAGAATAACACCTTAAGACACAAATCAACCAAAACCCTAATGTGACCTAGATACTCCAATGTCACCTCAAGTATCCGTGGGTATGATTATATGATATGCATCACACAATCTCATATTCATCTATTCAACCAACACATAGAACCTCAAAGAGTGCCCCAAAGTTTCTACCGGAGAATCAAGACGAAAACGTGTGGCAACCCCTATGCATAAGTTCATGGGCGGAACCCGCAAGTTGATCACCAAAACATACATCAAGTGAGTCACGTGATATCCCATTGTCACCACAGATATGCACGGCAAGACATACATCAAGTATTCTCAAATCATTAAAGACTCAATCCGATAAGATTACTCCAAATGGAAAACTCAATCCATTACAAGAGAGTAGAGGGGGGAGAAGCAACGTAAGATCCAACTATAATAGCAAAGCTCACGATACATCAAGATCATGCCAAATCAAGAACACATAGCTACTGGTACATACCCTCATCCCCGAGGGTGAACTACTCCCTCCTCATCATGGAGAGCGTCGGGATGATGAAGATGGCCACCGGTGAGGGTTCCCCCCTCCGGCAGGGTGCCGGAACAGGGTCTCGATTGGTTTTTGGTGGCTAGAGAGGCTTGCGGTGGCGGAACTCCAGATATATTCTGTTCTCCGATCGTTTTAGGGTATATGGGTATATATAGGAGGAAGAAGTACGTCAGGGGAGCCACGAGGGGCCCACGAGGGTGGATGGCACGCCCCCTACCTCGTGGCTCCCTCGTTTCTTTCCTGACATGCACTCCAAGTCTATCAGGTTGCTTTCCTTCCAAAATTAACTTCTCCAGAAGGTTTCATTCCGTTTCAACAACGTTTGATATTCCTTTTCTTCGAAACACTAAAACAAGGGGGAAAACAGGAACTGGCACTGGGCTCTGGGTCAATAGGTTAGTCCCAATAATAATATAAAAGTGTTTAATAAAGCCCATAAACATCCAAAACAGATAATATAATAGCATGGAACAATCAAAAATTATAGATACGTTGGAGACGTGTCATATAGCCAGGATCTCAGGGAGCATTTGGCAGCGGAGAAGCAAATCGTGGTCGCACGCGCGGATGAGGTCGCGATGGCTGCCATTCATGCCGACCCCCAGATCTTGAAGGAGCACCTTGCCATTTGCTAACTACGTCGGTTAAGCATGCTCGGTTTACCCATTGCGTGTGCTGCTCCTACCTTTCCTTCACAAATTCTAGTGAATTGTGCTATCTAATTTTACCATGCAATCTGTTGCTCTAGTGTATATGTTCTATATGTCGTGCAGTGTGGTGCTCACTTATTAACTATTTTGTTAATTAGTTGTCGTCTTTAGTTAACTGTTTGGTTCGATTCTGCAAATGTGATGTTCAATTCTTCAGGCTGCAATTTTGTATTGTCTTCCATGTGAGAAATAAATCGAATTTATCTTTACAAAATACATGAGAAACGAATACAATTGCTATATTTCCAAGTTGTCAAGCATGCTTGGTTTGGTTATACATTGTGCAATGTGGTGCTCAGTTAACGTTTGGTTCATTTGTGTTGTGGTGTTTAGTTAACTGTTTGGTTCAGTTCTGCAATGCGATGTTCAATAGTTGTGGGTGCATTCTGTTATTGTATACCATGTGAGAAATAAATTGAATTTAGCTGTAGTAAATACATGAGAAACAAATACAATTGCTACAATTGGGTGTAGTTAATTGTTTGGTTAACTGTCTGATCTTCTATTAGGAGTATGTTATATTGTGCAATGTGGTGCTCAGTTAATGTTGGTTCATTTGTTGTGGTATTTAGTTAACTGCTTGGTTCAATTCTGCAATACGATGTCCAATTGTCCTGGATAGAATATTGTATTGTTGTGCATGTGAGGAATAAATCGAATTTGGCTACACTTAATACATGAGAAACACATACAAGTGATGTATTTCCTAGTTCTTAATCATGCTTGGTTTGGATAAATGGGTTTTCCGTGTGGCTTGAAATAATCTGATGAATCTGCAATGTGCTTCTTTTTCATCAACATATTTTACTGATAGCATGCGAACCCTTACTTAACCTGATGAATAACTACCTTATATGTGTTGCAGGGAAACAATGGGAAGCACACCGAGGTTTACAATCGAGGTTAGCACGTGCATGGTCCGTTGTCTAATGGCACATTATTGTGCAATTGCAGGAACCATTCTAATATTTAGGTTTTTAACAATTTGGTCTTGCACATCTAGGTCATGCTGTCAGAGGTTTTAACCCACTATTCAACCCTTTTTGCATATGGTGAAATGAGTTGTCCATGAATACCAGTCAATTCAAGAAACTTAGAAAGATTGTTGTAAAGAAATTAGCGACAAAAAACAACAAGATCTTTGTCTGCACAATGAAAAAGACATCAGTTCACTACAGGATGGTACTAACTATTATACCTTGCCTTTTTTATTCCTTTGCCCCATTTCCAATATAGAGAAGATATTCATGCACATCCTTGTTTTCAGGCCTTCCCAAAGCAGTTCACTAATGATTACCTCTCAAACCACCTTTATGGTCAGGAGGTGAGGAAGGTATTCATAGAACACCCACGGTTCAATATTGAAGTGTTCCTGAGGGGGACAAAGGATGGACGGTCAATCATCCATAGGCACTGGCCTAAAGTTACAAAGACCTTGAACATCAATGAAGGCTCAATATTTGTCTTCTGCTTCAGCAGCTTTCCACATGAGATACATCTATCTATGTACCGTCTATGATGCTAATTTCGAAAGGTTATAGATGTTGCATGTGAAGCTTGGTCCTGGTGTAGTTGTGTAATGGGGTAGCTGAGTGTTGAAGCTATATGATGTTGTACTCTGATGTATTTGAGTTATGAAAATGAAATATATTGTGTGCTTAGTATGAAATGTCAATTAGATTAATAAATGGATTATGAATAATCGGATAATTAGCCTGCTAATGGCGAATTAGCCTGCTAATTGGGTTTTGCTATTGCAAACGGTTATTGAAAAAATACCGTGGGCGATGACCTCAGGCAACGCACACAGTTTCAATAACGCAAACGATTTAACGGGAAAAATTGTGTGTGTTGTACCTGTGAACGGAAACATTTTCCTTGGAGTGACTGTGTGGGATGTACATACGAACGGAAATGTTTAGCAGGGACCGACTGTGTGGGATGTACTTGCAACCAGAAACAATCTTGTCGTATAATTGTATTTTTCAGCTCTACTGTACGTATTTCCGTATTTGAGCGCTCGCCCGTCGCACACGGCCTCATTTTGCCAAGCGTGTGTGTCGGGAGGGCATATCCCGACGGTTTCTGGGTCGTGTGGGAAGCCCCCCCCCCCTATCGCCCACACTCACTTGGCGATGGTTCCAAATGTCATCGCGGAAAGGGGTTAAAAACCGTTTGTTTAGCAGCTCGCTGTACTAGTGTCACATATAGCAGTTTTCACATAATTCTTTTTGATAGAGCAAGGTATAGTTGGTATTCCCGGATCTCCAAGTTATTTAGGTACTCCATCTTTAAAAGTATAATTAGCAAGCATAGTGGAGATTTCAGCTTTCGGTATTTTTCTCTTATTTGTGCCGATGTCTTTCATATACTTTGCATAAGGAGGCATCTTCAAGATATCAGTCAAGCGAGTACGCAAAAAGACTGGCCTCAACATTTCAGCAAAGCGTTCAAATTCTTCATCATCTTTCTTTTTAGTTGACTTGGATGGAAAATACATAGGTTTTTGAACCCACGGTTCTCTTTCTTTACCGTGTTTTTCCAGCAATGAAGTATCTTTTGTCATACGTTTTTTCTTAGGTTGTGAGTTATCAAGATCAATAGGTGGTTCTATCTCAACATCATTATCTGGTTCTTTTTCATTTAGTTGAGCCCTCATCATTATCTTTTTCATTATCACTAGGTGAGTGTTCATTACCAGACTGAGTTTCAGCATCAGAGATAGAAGTTTCATTATCATTATCAGGAGGTTTTTCTATTTCAGGTTCACTAGAAGCATGCAAAGTCCTATCATTTTTCTTCTTCTTTTTCTTTCTAGAAGGACTAGGTGCATCAGTGTTAACTCTTTGTGAATCTTGTTCAATTCTTTTAGGGTGTCCCTCGGGTTAAAGTGGTTCCTGAGTCATTTTACCTCCTCTAGTTGCAACTCTAACAACAAAGTCATGTATATTATGATTCATTTCATCAAGCAACTCTCTTTGTGATTTAGCAACTTGTTCTAACTGAGTTTGAACCATACAAGCATGCTTTCCAACACCTCTAACATCATTTGAGATTCTAAATAACAAGTCACTCAAGCGAGCAATCATATCAGAATCGTATTTCAATTGTTTCATAACATTTGCATTGAATGATCTTGTTTTCTAATATAATTTTCAAACTCATAAAGGCATTGACTAGCTAGGATGCATATTGTGAGGATTGTCATTGTCATTGAACTTCATTAGAGAATTTACCTCTACCACCTTAGGCAGTGGTGGTGTATTAAGCCCATGTATTTCTTCAGTAGGAGGTAAATTTTTTACATCCTCAGCTTTAATACCTTTTTCCTTCATAGATTTATTTGCCTCTTGCATATCTTCAGGACTGAGATATAATATACCCCTCTTCTTCAGAGTGGGTTTAGGCGGTGGTTCAGGAATAGTCCAATCATCATAAGTTTTCAATATATTATTCAATAATTTTTTAGCTTGTCCAACAGTTCATTCCCTAAAAATACAACCAGGACAACTATCTAGGAAGTCCCTAGAAGCATCGGTTAGTCCATTATAGTAGATATCAAGTATTTCATTTTTCTTAATAGGATGATCAGGCAAAGCATTAATTAACTAGCGAAGCCTCCCCCAAGCTTGTGGGAGACTCTCTTCTTTAGTTTGCATAGAGTTAAATATTTCCTGCAAAACAGCTTGTTTCTTATGAGCAGGGAAATATTTTTCAGAGAAATAACAAATCATATCCTGGGGACTACGCACACAACCAGGAGAAAGAGTATTGTACCAAGCTTTATATTAGCATCACCCTTTAATGAGAACGGAAATAATTTGAGAATAAAGTAGTAGCGAGTTTTCTCATCATGAGTAAAAAGGGTGGCTATATCATTCAACTTAGTGAGATATGCCACAACAGTTTTAGTTTCATAACCATGGAAAGGATCAGATTCAACCAAAGGAATTTATCTCTGGGTCGACAGAGAATTCATAATCCTTATCATCAATGAAAATAGGTGAAGTAGCAAACTTAGGATCATATTTCATTCTAGCATTCAAAGATTTTTCTTTATACTTGCATAATAATTTCTCTAGATCATCTCTATCCTTACAAGCAAGGATATCTCTAGTGGTCTCCTCATTCATAACATGACCTTCTGGTACCTTAGGCAATTCATATCTAGGAAGACTAGTTCTAGCAGGTGTTTCAGGAGATTCAGTTTCAAGCTCATCATCAGATTCGACAACATCATCTTGTATTACCCTAGCAATTTGTTTATCAAGAAAGTCACCAAGTGGCCCATCATCATTATCAAGCAAGGTACTAGCATCATCATAAGCATTATCCATAGCAGAAGTAGCATCATCAATAACTTGCGACATATCAGAATTAATAGCATGTGGTGGTGTTGCAAGTTTACTTATAAAAGAAAGTGAATCTAAAGCAGAACTGGATGGCAGTTCTTTACCTCCCCTCGTCTTTGAGGGAAATATCTTAGTCTTAGCATCCTTCAGATTCTTCATAGTGATAATATGATAATAACCCAAGTGATAATATGATAATAACGGCGCCAGAAAAAGGTCTTGATAACCCACAAGTATAGGGGATCACAACAGTTTTTGAGGGTAGAGTATTCAACCCAAATTTATAGATTCGACAAAAGGGGAGCCAAAGAATATTTCAAGGTATTAGCAGCTGAGTTGTCAATTCAACCACACCTAGAGATTAATTATCTGCAGCAAGTAATCAGTAGAAAAGTAATATGATAGTTTTGATAGTAGTGACAGCAGCAATAGTAACAGTAACAATGATAGCAGTATTTTTGTAGCAAGTGTAACAATGATGATAGCAGTAGTAACTTAGCAAGAACAATATAAGATAAATTTGTAGGCATTGGATCGGTGACTTGTTGGATGATATTCATCATGAGACAGTTATAACCTAGGGTGATACGGCACTAGCTCTAGTTCTTTAATATAATGTAGGCATGTATTTCGTAAATAGTCATACGTGCTTATGGAAAGAACTTGCATGACATGTTTTGTCCTACCCTCCCATGGCAGCGGGGTCCTATTGGAAACTAAGGGATATTAAGGCCTCCTTTTAATAGAGAACTGGAACAAAGCATTAACACATAGTGAATACATGAACTCCTCAAACTACGGTCATCACCGGGAGAAGTCTCGGTTTCTGTCACTCCGGGGTTGCCGGATCATAACACGTAGTAGGTGACTATAAGTTGCAAGATCGGATCTAGAACATGGATATAATGGTGATAACATAAACAGTTCAGATCTGAATTCATGGCACCCGGGCCCAAAGTGACAAGCATTAAGCATAGCAAAGTCATAGAAACATCAATCTTAGAACATAGTGGATACTAGGGATCAAGCCCTAACAAAACTAACTCGATTACATGATGAATCTCATCATGCAAATTAGAGTCCAAAAACAAGAGGAACAGCGTTAGGAAAAGTAGATACGTTGGAGACGTATTAGAGTTGTACAAGATTCATCATCTAATCGAGTTAGTTTTGTTAGGGCTTGATCCCTACACTACTAGAAAAACCGCTACTAATGGCGCACCTAATTTGGCCATTAATGGCGCATCACAGGTGCGCCATTACTAGCACGCCATTAGTAATTTTTACTAATGGCGCACCACTGGTGCGCCATTAGTATCTGGTATACTAATGGCGCACCACTGGTGCGCCATTAGTATAGGCCACGGTGCGCCATTAGTATGCCTCCCAGGGGCCATGTATACCCAGGTGCTTTGGCATACTAATGGCGCACGACAACGGGATGCGCCATTAGTAACTTCGGCATACTAATGGCGCACTGTTTAGTGATGCGCCATTAGTGATGCGCCATTTTGAATCTAGATCTGGATCGTGATTTTTTGCCCATTTTTTGCTCGTTTTTTTTGCTCGTTTTTTGGCACGACATTATTTCAAATTTTGTTCCTGTTTTTGGATCTTGTACGTTCTTTTGTCGTGTTCTTTTGCCGGAGAGGAGTTCGCCGGAGAGGAGGAGGAGGAGGTCACCGGAGAGGCGCTCGCCTACATCGCCGGAGAGGAGGAGGAGGAGGTCGCTGGAGAGGAGTTCACCGGAGCATCGGAGAGGAGGAAGGAGAAACCATGAGAGGATGGGAGGAGAGGAGGGAGGAGGAGCTCACCGGGGAGGAGGGAGGAGGAGCTCACCGGAGAGAAGGGAGGAGGAGCTCACCGGAGAGGAGGGAGGAGGAGCTCACCGGAGAGGAGGGAGAAGAAGCCGTGAGGGGAGGGGAGGGGAGGGGAGGGGAGGGGAGGAGAGGAGGGAGGAGGAGGTCGCCGGAGAGGAGGAGGAGGTCGCCGGAGAGGAGGAGGAGGTCGCCGGAGAGGAGGAGAGAAGGGAAGATGGAGTGGAGGAGAGGAGGAGATGGAGTGTAGGAGAGGTGAAATGAAGAGATAAGGAGGAGAGGACCACAGCGAGCCATATATACGGCATACTAATGGCGCACCGCGGGCAGGTGCGCCATTAGTAACTTTTTTTTATTTATTTTGAATTTTGAAGGCGGGAAGATACTAATGGCGCACCATGGGCAGGTGCGCCATTAGTAACTTTTTTTATTTTTTATTTATTTTGAATTTTGAAGGCGGCAAGATACTAATGGCGCACCATGGGCAGGTGCGCCATTAGTAACTTTTTTTTTATTTTTTTTGACTTATTTTGAATTTTGAAGGCGGGAAGATAGTAATGGCGCACCATGGGTAGGTGCGCCATTAGTAAGTTTGAATTTTTTTTGATTTTTTTTGCCTCTCCAGATCTTAAAAGCCCCGTATCTTTTTTCTGTTAGGTTTTTGAGGATTTTGAAAATGTTTAACGGGGTTCCCCCCCGTTAAATTTGGATGTAACTTTTCGAGTAGATGATTTTTCATATAAAAAACTTTTTCATCCGAGTTAGGATGCAAAAGTTATACCCATTTTTACAAATTCTCGCGAGATTTTGCAAATGAAGTCGAAATTCATATTTGCAAATTTTCCCAACAACTAGACCACATATCACATGGGAAACTTATTTTCTTTTATTTTTTTGACATTTTCATCATTTTCTTTTATTTTTTTTAAAACTGAATAGGTGATCGACGGGGGGGGGGGGTGCATTCGGTGGAAGTGGTGGCCAAGTTACTAATGGTGCACCGTGGCATGGTGCGCCATTACTAGTTTGAACTAGTAATGGCGCACCACCCCCACGGTGCGCCATTAGTAGTTTTGAAAAAAAAATCAAAAAAAAGTTTTACAAATTTCTTTTACTAATGGCGCACCGTGGATGTGGTGCGCCATTACTAGTTCAACTAGTAATGGCGCACCATGCCACGGTGCGCCATTAGTAGTTTTGAAAAAAAATTAAAAAAAATATTTTTACTAATGACGCACCGTGGATGTGGTGCGCCATTAGTATTTGGACACTAATGGCGTACCAACACATGGTGCGCCATTAGTATATAGTAATGGCGCACCACTTGTCTGGTGCACCATTAGTGTCAATTCCATCTATAGCCCTTTTCCTAGTAGTGCTAGTGTCCATTATGTTCTGAGATTGATGTTGCTATGACTTTGCCATGCTTAATGCTTGTCACTTTGGGCCTGGGTACCATGATTTCAGATCTAAATCGTTTATGTTATCACCATTATATCTATGTTCTAGATCCGATCTTGCAAGTTATAGTCACCTACTACGTGTTATGTTCCGGCAACCCCGGAGTGACAATAGTTGGGACACTTCCCAATGATGACCGTAGTTTGAGGAGTTCATGTATTCACCATGTGTTAATGCTTTGTTCCGGTTCTCTATCAAAAGGAGGCCTTAATATCCCTTAGTTTCCAATAGGACCCCGCTGCCACGGGAGGGTAGGACAAAAGATGGCATGCAAGCTCTTTCCATAAGCATGTATGACTATTTACGGAATACATGCCTACATTATATTTATGAACTGGAGTTAGTGTCGTATCGCCCTAGGTTATAACTGTCACATGATGAATATCATCCAACAAATCGCTGATCCAATGCCTACGATTTTCCTACATATTGATCTTGCTAAGTTACTACTGCTGTTGTTACTACTGTCACTCCTACAGAACTATTACTATCACTGTTACCATTATTGTTGCTGCTACCACTACTATCAAAGCTATCATATTACTGTGCTACTGATCACTTTGCTATAGCTAATTAATCTCCAGGTTTGATTGAATTGACAACTCAGTTGCTAATACTTGCAAATATTCTTTGGCTCCCCTTGTGTCGAATCTATAAATTTGGGTTCAATACTCTACTCTCGAAAACTGTTGCGGTCCCCTATACTTCTGGGTTATCAGGGGATTGCTTAACAATCTTCTCAGAATCAAATGGAGCAGCCACCGAACAACACCAGCACGGGGTGGCTATTTATAGCTACAGCCTTCCCTGGTGGGAAATGACCATTCTGGACACGCGGTCCAGCCAATGGCCAACCGACACGTTCACAACGGTCGGATTTTGGAGGAACGGTAACATTACTTGAGGAACAAGTAATGCTAACTTCTCGATCTGAGACAAATCTCTCGCAGCGAAGAACATCACAGTCTCTTGCTGGCCAGTATTTGCTCGGAACATGATACGTCTCCAACGTGTCTATAATTTTGATTGTTCCATGCTATTATATTATCTGTTTTGGATGTTTTATATGCATTAATATGCTATTTTATATGATTTTTGGGACTAACCTATTAACCTAGAGCCCAGTGTCAGTTTCTGTTTTTCCTTGTTGTAGAGTTTCACAGAAAAGGAATAACAAACGGAGTCCAAAGCAATAAAACTTTCGCGATGATTTTTCTTGGACCAGAAGACACCCAGGAGACTTGGAGTGCAAGTCAAAAGAGCCTTGTGGGCCCCTCGTTGACCTCCTGACCTAGAGCTTCCTCCTATATATACTCTTATACCCCAAAAATATCCAGGGGAGCAACGAAATCACTTTTCCACTGTCGCAACCTTCTGTACCCGTGAGATCCCATCTAGGGGCCTTTTCTGGCATCCTGCCGGAGGGGATTCGATCATGGAGGGCTTCTACATCAACACCATTGCCTCTCCAATGAAGCGTGAGTAGTTTACCTCAGACCTACGGGTCCATAGCTAGTAGCTAGATGGCTTCTTCTCTCTCTTTTATTCTCAATACAAAGTTCTCCTCGATGTTCTTGGAGATCTATTCTATGTAATATTCTTTTGTGGTGTGTTTGCCGAGATCCGATGAATTGTGGATTTATGATCAGCTTATCTATGAATATTATTTGAATCTCCTCTGAATTTTTTTATGCATGATTTGATATCTCTGCAAGTCTCTTCAAACTATCGATTTGGTTTGGCCTACTAGATTGGTTTTTCTTGCAATGGGAGAATTGCTTAGCTTTAGGTTCTATCTTGCGGTGCTTGATCCTAGTGACAGAAGGGGAACCGACACGTATTGTATTGTTGCCATAGAGGATAAAAGGATGGGGTTTTCATCATATTGCTTGAGTTAATTCCTCTGCATCATGTCATCTTGCTTAAGGCGTTGCTTCGTTCTTTATGAATTTAATACTCTAGATGAATGCTGGATAGCGGTCGATGTGTGGAGTAATAGTAGTAGATGCAGAATCGTTTTGGTCTACTTGACACGGACATGATGCCTATATTCATCATAACTTTGTGCTTTTTTCTCAATTGCTCGGCAGTAATTTGTTCACCCACCGTAATAATTCCTTACTTGAGAGAAGCCTCTAGTGAAACTATGGCCCCCGGGTTTATTTTACATCATATTAGTTTCCCGACAACTTACCAATTTCTGTCGTCGTTCCCTTACTTTGCAATCTTTTACTTTTCGTTTCATAAACCAAAAATACCAAAAATATTACTTCACCGTTTATCCATCTCTATCAGATCTCACTTTGTGAATAACTGTGAAGGGATTGACAACACCTTTGTCGCGTTGGTTGCAAGTTGGTGTTTGTTTGTGCAGGTATTCTGTGGCTTGTTGCGTTGTCTCCTACTGGATTGATACCTTGGTTCTCGAAACTGAGGGAAATACTTATGCTACTTTGCTCCATCACCCTTTCCTCTTCAAGGGAAAAACCAACGCAAGATCAAGAGGTAGCAAGAAGTATTTATGGCGCTGTTTCCGGGGAGATCTGCGCCAAGCCAAGACATACCAAGTACCCATCATAAACTCTCATCCCTTGCATTACATTTTTCTCCATTTGGCTCTCGTTTTCCTCTCCCCCACTTCTAAAATGATTTTCGAAAAGATTTGCCTTTTCTTCGCCCCTCTCTGTTCGTCTTCTTCATTTACTTCTTGTGTGCTTGTGTGTTGGATTGCTTGCTTTGTCACGATGGCTCAAGATAATACCAAATTGTTGTTGGAAATATGCCCTAGAGGCAATAATAAATTTATTATTATTATATTTCCTTGTTCATGATAATCGTTTATTATCCATGCTAGAATTGTATTGATAGGAAACTCAGATACATGTGTGGATACATAGACAACACCATGTCCCTAGTAAGCCTCTAGTTGACTAGCTCGTTGATCAATAGATGGTTACGGTTTCCTGACCATGGACATTGGATGTCGTTGATAACGGGATCACATCATTAGGAGAATGATGTGATGGACAAGACCCAATCCTAAGCCTAGCACAAGATCGTGTAGTTCGTATGCTAAAGTTTTTCTAATGTCAAGTATCATTTCCTTAGACCATGAGATTGTGCAACTCCCGGATACCGTAGGAATACTTTGGGTGTGCCAAACGTCACAACGTAACTGGGTGACTATAAAGGTACACTACGGGTATCTCCGAAAGTGTCTGTTGGGTTGGCACGAATCGAGACTGGGATTTGTCACTCCGTGTGACGGAGAGGTATCTCTGGGCCCACTCGGTAGGACATCATCATAATGTGCACAATGTGATCAAGGAGTTGATCACGGGATGATGTGTTACAGAACGAGTAAAGAGACTTGCCGGTAACGAGATTGAACAAGGTATCGGGATACCGACGATCGAATCTCGGGCAAGTATCGTACCGCTAGACAAAGGGAATTGCATACGGGATTGATCGAATCCTCAACATCGTGGTTCATCCGATGAGATCATCATGGAACATGTGGGAACCAACATGGGTATCCAGATCCCGCTGTTGGTTATTGACCGGAGAACGTCTCGGTCATGTCTGCATGATTCCCGAACCCGTAGGGTCTACACACTTAAGGTTCGATGACGCTAGGGTTATAAAGGAAGTTTGTATGTGGTTACCGAATGTTGTTCGGAGTCCCGGATGAGATCCCGGACGTCACGAGGAGTTCCGGAATGGTCTGGAGGTAAAGATTTATATATGGGAAGTCATCATACGGTCACCGGAAGAGTTCGGGGGATACCGGCATTGTACCGGGACCACCGAAGGGGTTTCGGGGGTCCACCGGGAGGGTCCACCTGCCCCGGAGGGCCCTATGGGCTGTATGTGGAGAGGGACCAGCCCCTTAGTGGGCTGGGCGCCTCCCCCCTAGGGCCCATGCGCCTAGGGTTTTGGGGGAACCCTAAAGGGGGGCGCCCCCTTGCCTTGGGGGGCAAGGCAACCCCCCTGGCCGCCGCTCCCTCCTCAAATTGGATCTGAGGGGGCCGGCCCCCCTCTCCCTTGCCCCTATATATATGTGGGGGGTGGGAGGGCAGCCGCACCAATTGTTCTGGCGCAGCCCTCCCCTCTCCCAAGTCCTTCTCCTCTCCCGCGGTGCTTGGCGAAGCCCTGCAGGATTGCCACGCTCCTCCACCACCACCACGCCGTTGTGCTGCTGCTGGACGGAGTCTTCCTCAACCTCTCCCTCTCTCCTTGCTGGATCAAGGCATGGGAGACGTCACCGGGTTGTACGTGTGTTGAACGCGGAGGTGCTGTCCGTTCGGCACTTGGTCATCGGTGATTTGGATCACGGCGAGTACGACTTCATCAACCCCGTTCACTTGAATGCTTCCGCTTAGCGATATACAAGGGTATGTAGATGCACTCTCCTTCCCCTCGTTGCTAGTTTCTCCATAGATAGATCTTGGTGACACGTAGGAAAATTTTGAATTTCTGCTACGTTCCCCAACAGTGGCATCATGAGCTAGGTCTATTGCGTAGATTCTTTGCACGAGTAGAACACAAAGTAGTTGTGGGCGTTGATTTTGTTCAATATGCTTACCGTTACTAGTCCAATCTTGATTCGGCGGCATTGTGGGATGAAGCGGCCCGGACCGACCTTACACGTACACTTACGTGAGACAGGTTCCACCGACTGACATGCACATGTTGCATAAGGTGGCTAGCGGGTGCCAGTCTCTCCCACTTTAGTCGGATCGGATTCGATGAAAAGGGTCCTTATGAAGGGTAAAAAGAAATTGGCATATCACTTTGTGGTTTTTGCGTAGGTAAGAAACGTTCTTGCTAGAAACCCATAGCAGCCACGTAAAACATGCAAACAACAATTAGAGGACGTCTAACTCGTTTTTGCAGGGTATGCCATGTGATGTGATATGGCCAACAGGATGTGATGAATGATATATGTGATGTATGAGATGATCATGTTCTTGTAATAGGAATCACGACTTGCATGTCGATGAGTATGACAACCGGCAGGAGCCATAGGAGTTGTCTTAATTTATTTATGACCTGCGTGTCAACATAAACGTCATGTAATTACTTTACTTTATTGCTAACCGTTAGCTGTAGTAGTAGAAGTAATAGTTGGCGAGACAATTTCATGAAGACACGATGATGGAGATCATGATGATGGAGATCATGGTGTCATGCCGGTGACGATGATGATCATGGAGCCCCGAAGATGGAGATCAAAAGGAGCAATATGATATTGGCCATATCATGTCACTATTTGATTGCATGTGATGTTTATCATGTTTATACATCTTATTTGCTTAGAACAACGGTAGTAAATAAGATGATCCCTCATTAAAATTTCAAGAAAGTGTCCCCCCTAACTGTGCACCGTTGCTAAAGTTCGTCATTTCGAATCACCACGTGATGATCGGGTGTGATAGATCCTTACGTTCACATACAACGGGTGTTGAAGAGCCTAGCATCTACAGACATGGCCTCGGAACACATGCAAAACACTTAGGTTGACTTGACGAGCCTAGCATGTACAGACATGGCCTCGGAACACGGAGGACCGACAGGTCGAACATGAGTCGTATAGAAGATGCGATCAACATGAGATGTTCACCGATGATGACTAGTCCGTCTCACGTGATGATCGGACACAGCCTAGTTGACTCGGATCATGTAATCACTTAGATGACTAGAGGGATGTCTATCTGAGTGGGAGTTCATAAGATGAACTTGTTTATCCTGAACATAGTCAAAAGAACTTTGCAAATTATGTCATAGCTTACGCTTTAGTTCTAAGTGTGACGGAGGAGGTTTGTTATTAAGTCATATTATTAACTTCTCCATCATCAATCATCATGCGAGCATTATTAACATGAATGCAATAACTAACATGCAACATACCGATGCAATAACGAAACATCAAGCATTCCAAAAGAACAATGATAGCATGCGAAACATGGCAATCCCAAGTACTAGCAAACTTATCAGTGCAACATAATTATCATAGCATCGATACTACTAACATGAAACTAAACTAGACAGAGGCATGATATTATCAGTAACAACAGCAAACTAGCATGTCCACTTATTTTATGAAAGCATATGCATGCAAGAAAGATAACAAAAACATATAGCACGACTAAAATAACAGTAGACGGAACAGACAAGAAACTACTGCAACTAAGCACACACACGAGGTGCAAGCAAAGTCAACATGCAAGATCGGGGCTCATGATAAGAGGTTGGCTTGCCTGGGGTCGACAAATACTTCGGGAAGAAGGGTGAAACGATCATGGAAAGAGTCACCGGAAATAGTTCTCTCTTGGAGGGGGCTGTTTACGGGCAAGGGCAAAGTGGTCATTTTCACTACGTGAAAACATAATGATAATGATACCAACGTAAAGATTTCGGTGAGACGAAGACGTGAGCGTTGGTTTCACCTCAATCGGAGTTACGGTTGTCGAGATACGCAGGGTTGAAGCTCAGGGACCTATCGGTGAAAAGTTTTCATCAAACAGGCCCCTGGAGGAAAAAGTGAACACTCCTTTGGGCTGAATACTTTTCTGCACAGGGAACCGTATTTTGAGCCGAAGTGCAACGTGAGTACGCTTTCGATAATCCTAGACGCACGGACGAATACGGGCATCTAAACACTAATCAATCTTCTCCCCCCCCCCTGATTTTCAGGGGGGTGGGCCCCGCCTCACCCCTAATTTCCAATCAAAAACTGCCACCTATTCACAGCCCGTTGAATCCGTGAAATCAAGCCCGTGCGTGTAGCATTACTCCTACGCTTTCAGAACTGAGAAAACGTATTTGTATCTAGAGGCGCAAATGAGTGCGCTTACTTGAAGGGAAAACGTACTCCATGGAGTACGCTTCCACTTATCCACGCCGGCAGTGGCGGGACCGGGGCGAGGTCAACGCTGTGATGCTTCCAGGTGGGGTCGCGCGGGGAGGGGCCCGCCTGGCCTGACTTCTCCTTCCTCCCGCACGGGAGCGTGCATGGCCGACGGAGCGGCCCGCCTCGACGGCGCTCGCCGGCGCGTCCGGCCACGGCAGAGGACGGGCGACCTACCCAGATGATCAGGGGAAGATGGCGGATCGGATGGCGGCGAGAGCTACCACTGAGGAGCTTTGGGAAGGACGCAGCAGCGTCCGCGGCGGAGCTGGGCTTCGGCCGTCAGCGAACTTGGTGCTACGGTGGTGGAAATGGGTGGGCGAGGCAACGGGAAGACTCTCCGGACCCCATGGAACGCTCTGGTGGGGGTGGAACGGCGAGAGGGGCGTGGCAACACCGGGACCGAGCAGAGCCCGAGGTGGCGGCCATGGTGATGGGGAGGTGATGGAGAGCTCTTCGAGCTCGAGCTAGAGGTTCGGGGGGGCTTTTGGACTACGAGGGGCTCGGGGGCGTGCTTATATAGCCGCGGGGAGAGCTCGAGGGGGAGGGGCGAGGTGACACGCAGCTCGGCTACGTGTCCATGCGCCGGCGACGCGCACGCGCGGCCAAGGGTCATGGGAAGCGGCGGGAAAGCGACGAGGGGGACGCGGACGAGTGCCAGAAGGTCACGGAGACGAGGGACGCTCGCGGACGAGAGGAGGAAGAGGACAGAGGCGAGGAAACGACGTTGCACGGGCGCGTACTTTGCTCGGTGATGGCGACGGCTCAACGAGGAAGCAAACGAAGGGGGAACGAGCTCCAGGGGGAAGACGACATTGAGGGGGGAGCTGTGTGACATGCTTGGACAAGACAGAACCGGCCGGAGCGGCGCTTCTGTTGCCAACAGTGGCGATACCACCGTTTTGGCCTGCATTGCCCCGTGGTCACCATCGACAACACGCGCTCTCGTCATCTACTTAGTGCCAAACCATGTCAAAAGTGGAGTCCTTCCAAGGCTCATTAAAGAAGAGGTGATGGAACGAGCAGAAGTGAAGGGAACAGAGGGACACGAGCTTGACAAGTTTGCTATTGCAAACTTGGCCATGTTCTAGAGACTAAACCAGAGAGGTTAAGTGGCAAACTTGATGTCTAGGAGGCTTAAGGTAGCAAGGACTACGGTCCTGGAAAGCTTGAGATCATTTGGACAAGTATTTATAATAGTTGCGGCCCAGAAAACAAATGAGGAAGAAGCACTCACTAGGAGTGTTGGATAGGGCTGCCACTTGGCAAATCTTGATGATTTGGTCATATGTAGATGCTGCAAAAAGATCATACCAAATGGACTTTCCAAATTGGTACTTGTTTCACACACATCACATCTGACCAGAATCTTGGAAAATATTGGCTGCATGGAATGAGCCAAAATTTGTGGGAGATAGGTTATATGGATAGGAGAAGGCTTAGGAATATTTTCAGCCATAATGGAGCATGATAAAATATACTTGCTTCACAAACTGAAAATTTGGACATAATGAAAGAATTGCTCATGTGCTCACATAGTTCAATGGAATGATCTGAACTTTGGATGAGTGTGATGATATGGTCATTAGAGACTGCTGGAAAATTTTCAGCTCATTTTGATCATCTATGAGGGTACTTCCTTCATAGACAAGCAATCTGAACAGAAACTTTGAAAAATTGCACAGGTAGCTAGGATGAATGGATTGAGCTCATCTTTGGTATCCATGGGTGATTTATCAAGGTTAATCACCCTGCCAATTTTAAGATCAAATGGATCAAGGGTTCAAGCACTTCCTTTGCAAAAAATTCAGAGAGGGCAGAAACTTGCATTGGATCATGTGCTCAAATTATGATCTTTGGAGTATGGGTTTGGATGGAAATGGTGAAGATATAGCAAGTACAAGCTCCACAAATTATTTGGGACTTTTCTCTGCTATAAAAATAGTAGTTCCTTTGGAAAATGCCAGAAATACAATATTGGCTTAAAATAGGAAAAGAAAATTTTCCTTATTTAATTATGTCCAATATATTTGCCAGAGCTTGGATTAGGCATAAAGATCAACTCCACCAATTCTCATGAATTTAGGAGATGGCTAGCTATGCCTTTGGATTTTATTCCTCAGAAAGGCAAGGAAAGGAATAAATCCTAATTCAAAAATATTGCATAAGACTTAGCAATATTTTTGCATATCCAAGGATTAGAAGGATAGGAGGGTCTCTAGGAATAGATGGGATGATCAACAGATCAAGGAAAATGATGTCTTCCTTGTAATCACAAAGGCCACATTCAAATTCCAAAATTTTGGAATTAGGGTTTGAGAGGATTTGAGATGATTCAAAAGAGGTCTTGCCCACTGACAAAGACATGAGCAAGGTTTTTGAAAGGTTGGAAATGACAAGAAGTCTCAGAGTCATCCAACACACTCCAGAGAAAGATTTTAAAAATGAGTGCCAGGAAGGAATATCAGCTCAAAAATTGATAACCCAATTTTGAGGCTGTTACAAACCTTCCCCCCTTAAAAAGAATCTCGTCCTCAACATTCCTAGGGTTACAGCACAAATGAAAGGGTAACCACTCCGGGGAAAACCTCTGGGTTAATATTAACCCTTTGGCCGGATTCGAACGAGTTGGGGCACCTATAATTGGTACACCCCGAGAGATATGGGCAAAGACGGTTAAATCCACGGCTAGGGCACTCGAGATTAGACTCTCGAAAATTTTGCTAGATGCACCCTAGTGAACAGTGGATTCACATGCTGACACGTGGGTCCATGGCCCACTGGCAGCCTCCTTCTTCTACCTCCGGCTTGCTGCTTCTCCTACGCTGCTGCTCCACGTGCGGCTTGGCGCAGCGTGCATCTAGCTCCTAGGGCGATGAGGCCCCTAGTGCCATAGTGCATGGCGTGCACGATGCCAGTGCAGCAAGCACTCACGTCGCAGGCCAGCACCTTGTCGGCACTGCTCGCGGGTTCGCCTCCTGGACGCCGGTGATCGGGCGACGAGCGGTTTTCCTGGACCTCGCTCACCGTACACCGGGGTTGGGCTACAAAGGACGGCAGTGCGGCTCTCCCCCAACGCACAAACACAATGCCGCTCTACTACCTCTTCGGTTTGGGCGAGATCGAGCTGAGCTCCTTCGGTGAGGAGGTGTTCTTGGTGGCGTTGCGGTTGTTTCTCGCGGCGATGCTGGGCACGCTGATCGGCTCGTCGATCCTCCTGTTGATTATCATCAGGAATAATCAGGTTTGGGACAACGCGCGGCTAGGTGCGGCGGCTCGAGATGTGGGAGAAGATGGTGCACTGCATGGTCCTCCGCCACGCTTGATCCTCCATCGCTTTGCACCGGCGAAGTAATCGTGTGCTGCAGTGGAATGATGGTGGCGACTCGGCTGCGCCACGCAAGGCAGTGATGGTGGGGTGGTGAGGTTCGGATGCGGGCGAGGTGACTGCGCCAGCTCAGGAAGCACACTGGTGTACGAGGAAAATTTTGCGGATTGCTCCATGAAAAAGTAGGTGTCGAGGTAGAATTGGAGTTGAAATCTGTATCGGGGTCGATGTACTGGATCGAGTGAAATAAAATTGGGAGTGTTCCTCTGGAAATGAAATCGGGAAAAAGAATTAGAGAGGAGGAATTGACAGACGGAAATGCCTCTGCGAGGCTCTGGATTGAAAATCCGGCACACACGGTATGCACAGATAGAGATGGATATGTGACTTCGCATTCCCGCGAGTACTGCCCGAATGTACTCGTGGGTGAACCGGGTATGCGTGCAGTATGTAGTACAAACGAACTAACAAACAGACCAATGCAACAAACATGCAATGAAAACACAGCAGACAAATCATTCTAAGGTGTTTTAATGCTAGTGGGTATATGTAATCCTGGCGTACATATACCTACACCAGCACATATTTTGTTAAAGACTCGGGACGAGCCAATGTTGTTTTTAGTGTATGTGTCGTACTGATTAAAATCCTGTTAGCAACACATTGCCAACCCTGTCAAACATCTCTGCTTGACAGAGAGACAAACAAAAACAAGCACGAAAACACACACAGCATACGGATTACAACATACAACAAAGCACGAAGCTCTATGCGCTAAACGAGACTACTCGCTCCAGGATACATGGTTCTATCCTCATATCGAGGATGAACAGGCTGACTGACCTACTCGCATAATCACCTCACTGCGTGACAGAGGTCATGCATAGGGCTGGCCTTGCTGGGGCTCTCCCGGAGGATGAAGACTGAGCCAATCTCCATCTTCATCATCCGACAGCACTATGGGTTGGGGTTCGACTACTGGAGGTGTGGCTGAAATCGATCCAAGCAAATGCTGCTGGTGGATCCAAAAAAGAGCCTTGTCGAGGGTGATGATGTTTGGCCGAGGCCACAACACAGGCTGAGAGGGTAGTGTCGGTGTCAAATCCGGCGGATCTCAGGTAGGGGGTCCCGAACTGTGCGTCTAAGGTCGATGGTAACAGGAGACAGGGGACACGATGTTTACCCAGGTTCGGGCCCTCTCTATGGAGGTAATACCCTACTTCCTCCTTGATTGATCTTGATGGATATGAGTATTACAAGAGTTGATCTACCACGAGATCGTAATGGCTAAACCCTAGAAGTCTAGCCTGTACGACTATGGTAATGAGTATCTCTCCTTTCCGGACTAAGTCCTCTGGTTTATATAGGCACCGGGAGGATCTAGGGTTACACAAGGTCGGTTACAAAGAAAAGGAATCTACATATTCGATCGCCAAGCTTGCCATCCACGCCAAGGAGAGTCCCATCCGAACACGGGTGCAGTCTTCGGTCTTCGCATCTTCACAACCCATCAGTCCGGCCCACGGCTAACAGGACGGACGTCCGAGGACCCCTTAGTCCAGGACTCCCTCAGTAGCCCCTGCACCTGGCTTCAATGACGAGGAGTCCGGCGCGCAGATTTTTCTTCGGCATTGCAAGGTGGGTTCCCTTCTTTCCGAACTCCAAGATAGTCTCTAGACACGCACACACACAATCACAAAGAGAATATAATACTTCACGAGTCCAATCCGCTGACAACTTTTTACAACATGACATCACGAGTCCAATCGCAGAGAGAACCTGGCTTCAAACGACCTTCCCCTTCCTTTGCCCTTCCATCCTTGAGCTCCAGCGCCCAAGTCCCCATCTTTCTCCATCTCCGAAAAGCATCCGACCATGTTCGGATCCGGAGGTCAAGGCAAATGGATGGTCTCCTCCGTCAAGGAGAAATACATTGTCGAGCTTCGGGCGGCCGGGTATTTGGCAAAGGAAATCGTCCACCGCCTTCCGGCCCAGGGGCAGGTCGTCCCCAACCCGAAGCCTACTGAGAGAGTAGTTTTCCTCCCTCACTTCGTCCGTGGACTGGGGTTTCCACTTCAACCCTTCGTCCGTGGTCTAATGTATTATTACGGCCTAGATTTCCATGATCTGGCCCTGAACTCTTTCCTCAACATCTCGGCGTTCATCGTCGTGTGTGAGGCCTTCCTCCGCATCCACCCGCACTTCGGGTTGTGGCTTAAGGTCTTCAATGTGAAGCCGAAAGTGGTGGATGGCCAGCACGCGGAGTGCGGGGGTGCCATGGTGAGCAAGATGGCCAACGTCTCCTGGCTGAAAGGCACTTTGGTGGAGATGGTAAAGGAATGGCAGAAACAATGGTTCTATATCACAGAACCCTGCGGCACCACCTGGGCTGCGGCTGCCAAATTCAACTCTGGCGCTCCCATGCGACTTACCTCCTGGGTCGAGAAGAGCCCGAACTGGTGCTCACCAGATGAGCTAACAGCGCTGCAGACGCACGTTCAAAGCATGGTGGACAAGGATCTCAAACTTGTCAATGTAATCCAGGTGATGCTAGTTCGTCGGATTCTCCCGTGCCAAAGCCGAAGCCACCCTCTATGGAAGTTCAACCCGAAGAAGCACCATACCCTGAAGAGGCTCTTCGAAACCACTCACGAAGGTGCCTGGAAGTTGCTCTTTAAGGGCAACGAGAAACCGCCGGCCACAGATTCGGACCGCGGTCATGATATTAACCACCTCGCCAGCGAGGTATGTTATTTTTAACGCATCCCCTACTTGCTTGTTTCAAGGGTGATGTCTGAGCTTTTATCATCATTCCTTCTTTAGGACTGGATGGAGAGGGTGAAGCGGATCCAGTGTCCGGCTCCGCTGCCTAAAGAACCAGTCATCCCACGTTTAGCAAAGATGCTGGTGTCGTCGCCCTATAAGGCGCTGGAGAAGAAGGCAAAGGGGGGCAAAGGTGGCCCCCGTCGTAAGGGTACTTCGGACGTAACGTATGAAGACGAAGAGACCCGTTCCTCCATCCCTGAGGACGAGGAGGAGGACGAGGAGGAGGAGGAGATCCCTCCCCGTGATGAGGGGAGGGAGAAGAGGGCAGCCTCCATGAATCTGGAGGTGGGGACGCCCAAGAAGAGGAAGGGCTCCCTTGCGGATAACTCCGTATGGGATGTCGATAGTAGTCCGGAGCGCCGCTCCCGCGCTAAGCCTCAGGCCGCATCATAAGTACTACGATTCATGCATATCCATATATCCAACCTCTTCGCCTCGTTGTATTAACATGGTTAGTTGTGTTATTTCAGTCCGGCCCATGACAGCTTCCAGCGATCCTCGTTAGGAGGTTCGCTGGACTCCAAGGAGATGGCCAGCATGTCACCGCCAACCGCTCACTCTCCCAAGGCCATGGACGACACCGAGGTGCTGTCCCGAAGGACCGCTCCAGGCCGAGGAGAGGCTCCGGACGCTGTCAAGGGGGCGCCAGAGCACGAAACCTCTACCGCCGGGCACAAGGGGGAGCAAATCCCCACGGAGACTGGCGAGGAGGGTCGTATTCAGTTCGGCCCTCAGCCAAATATGGTTACGGAGACTCATACGGCTCCAGAATCCGGTGAGCGACCTCCTTTGAAAGAGGGGGGTGCACCCATTCCACCAGTGGCCCCTGTCCAACCAGGTGCACCGGATAATCTGATTGAGGCGCTTCGAGGTGCTTCCATTGTGGACGAGCACCGTATCCTTATGGGTACGGTGATTGAGAGGGTCCAGTCCGCCAAGAGCGGGCTGACCGAAGCCTGCAGTAGCCTGCTGACAGGTTTTGAGGTCAGTGACACAAAAATCCCAATATCAGTAGCCCCTGAGACACTGTCCGATGTTCGGAAAGAAAAGCCGGACAGAGGGTCGATCCTTACTTGTAGGAAACTAACTAAATTTGTCGGGAATGAATATGCAGGCGTCGCTGCTGTTGGCGGCCTCACATGCTGCTGAAGTCTCCGAACTTAAGCGGAGACTGGAGAAGGCCGAGGAGGAGCTCGGCCAGATGAAGAGGCAGCTCCAGGAGAATCAAGGTATGTAATAACCCAAGAAGTATTCGGAAAGAGTAGGATGTTATATATTGACCGAACTGTCTCGATATAAATAGGAGCAACGACCGAAGTCGAGGCCCTGAAAAAGGCCCTGGGCGAAGCCGAGGGGAAGGTCGTCAAGGAGCAGGCTGTCCGTAAGAAGCTCAAGGCCCGGGTCAACGAGGTCCAACAAGAGCTCGACGACGCGGTGAAGAAGTGTGAGACCTTGGAGCGTGACGCGTCGGCTAAAGAGGCTGAACTCTCCAAGGCTCGTCAGAGCGCGGAGATGGCCTGGAACGAGGCCCGGGGCGCCCTCCAAGAGGTCCAGGAGGCAAGGAAGATTGCGGCGGGTAAGGCATTCAGTATGCAAAGCAAATATGCGAAGAGGAAGTATCTTTTACTAACCCGGATTCGGAGTTCTCCAAGGGCTTTTGCTGATCTGCCGCGAAGTGTATCCAACGCTGCGGAGTTCTTCTGAGCCGAAGAAGGGAGCTCCACGGAGAAGCTATTCTGGTCACAATATCTTGTGCTGGAGCATCCCGTGCCCTTCACCAATCAGCTGAAACAGCTGGTGGAGCTGCATAGGGTGGCCAAACTAGCCATGAAGGATTTGATAATCCGGCTATGGCCAGCCGAAGCTATGCCCGGCAGCTACTTCGGACTCGTGAGGCGGATGGTGAACGCCTGTCCTCGGCTGGACATCGTCAAGCGATTGGCCTATATTGAAGGTGCTCGTATGGCCTTCGCCCGTTGCAAGATGTGGTGGGCGAAGATGAACACCATTGAGCTGGCCCGGGGGCTGCCAGAGGGCAAGGAGCACCGCACACCCGAGCGCTATTTTGCGAATGTCCTGGAGGGGCCTCGCATTGTAGCAACGCAGTGTGGGCAGGACATTATTTTTGAATGAATACATTTGTGTTGTCTTTGCCTTGTATGGTGAAACAAAGTGGGTTTGTAATATAATGATTGTTATGTTTTTAATTTTACCTCCTGTGCGGCCGTGTTTATATGAAATCTAAGGGTTGGCAAGTCGTCAGCTTCTGCCCCCACGTAGGTAGTACGGAGGTGTTCAGGATGGAATCTAAACAATCTTGATCCAATTGTATGGTCCTTGAAGGAGTTGTTTAGCGCAATGAACCAGGCAACCAGACTATTCGGCTTTAACGCCCTCACTTAGCCATAGGAGTTCGACAATAAAAACATTGACGCAGCCCCTAGTTTCCGAGCTAGAGTGCTATAAGCGTCTGATCGGGAAGTACCGATCCTTCGCGCAACGCGGAAGAAATCTCCAATGATTTGCAACCTCCAAACAGCTGACCGGCTCTCGCTGCATCATGACAGTCAGTTTTCGGCTTTCTCTACTGAGGTGCTCCTTTGGATAAACCAGGGCACAATTGTTGTAGTTCTCCCTTTACTACCTTAGCCGATATAGCGGAACGTAAGGTAGCAAGCACAGGAGTCGGGCAACCCAACTATTGACCAAAGACATGATTCAGAGCCAATGCATATAATGCTAAATTTGGGGTGCTGAACTATACTATAAAAAGTGTTCGGACTTTGTTGCCGTATTGTAGGGCGCCTGGGAGCCCCTGGCAAATATGAAACGTACCAAAGTGTACGGGTGCTAGAAGATAAGTTATTAAAGGAAAACAGAAAGAAAGCAGAGGTGATGTCTTGGGCCCTTAAACTTAAGCCATGAACTATTTCCATTATAATTGGGTTAATGCGTCAAAGCGCATTAATACAAATAGCTAGTGCGATAAGCAACCAGCTATTTAACATGCTATGACCAAAGGCGAGCTACGTGTGGGTCCTGACAACAGGTAGGGTGGTCGTTGAATTGACCTCTAGAGCTTCCCTTATACGTCTTTGCTTCTTGCCATCCTGGAGTTTTTTATCCTTTGAAGGACCAGTAATCGGGCCGTCGAAGAAGGCCTGTGTAAAATAAACCTGGAAAAGGAAAAAGGAAATATTGACAGTATATGTGTGTCCAGGATCGGTCGAGCCGAACTGTGGATCACAAGCTAGTTGTGCCTCCGTCGATGCCCATGGGATTTCTAGCGCGTGATTATGCACGCGTGGTACGAATGCCACTACCTGATCGAGGCTCGGACGGAGGCCAAATTTCTAGTTGAGCTCTTGGTGAGCCGAGCTGTCCTGTTGTAGCGTAGTTCGGACCCTCTTTACGATGTCTAGGGCCTCGGCAGCCGGATTACAGTTCTTCTTGAGAAGGTCGCTCTGTACTTCTGCTGCTAAGGCGGCGGTGTGCTCCTCTGTGCGGAGGGAGCGTTTCATGTTTACGTTGACCGTTATGACGCCATGTGGACCGGGCATCTTAAGCTTAAGATAAGCATAGTGCGGGACCGCGTTCAACCGAGCGAATGCAGTCCATCCGAGCAGTGCATGATAACCACTGCGGAATGGGACGATGTCGAAGATTAACTCCTCGCTTCGGAAGTTGTCGGGGGATCCAAAGACAACCGTGTCTCTAGTGTGATTGAGCCCGTACAGCGGGCCTCCACACCTGGTATGACTCCTTTGAAGGTACTCTACATTGGCTTGATCCTTGATGGATTAATGCCCATTTTGCGCATTGTGTCTTGATAGAGCAGATTGAGGCTGCTACCACCGTCCATGAGGACTCGCGTTAGGTGAAATCCATCAATGATTGGGTCCAGGACTAGTGCGGCTGATCCGCCATGCCGGGTACTGGTCGGATGATCCCGACGATCAAAAGTGATCGGGCATGATGACCATGGGTTGAATTTTGGGGCGACTGGCTCTATCGCATAAACGTCCCTAAGTGCGTGCTTGCGCTCCCTTTTGGGGATGTGTGTAGCATATATCATGTTCGCCGTTTTGACTTGAGGGGGGAACTTCTTCTGCCCTCCTAAGTTTGATTGATAGGGCTCTTCGTCATCGTCCTCACTTTGCGACACTTTTCCTTGTTCCCGGTGTTTAACTTGTCGGCCTGTTTGAAGACCCAACAATCCATGTTGGTATGATTGGCTGGTTTGTCTAGGGTGTCGTGTATCTGGCACGGACGATCGAGTATGCGGTCCAAGCTGGATGGTACTTGACCGCTCCTTTTATACGGCTTTTTCCGCTGGCCGGACTTGGAGCCGCTGAATCTGGCATTAACTATAGTGTCATCGGTATTATCACCATTGCTTCGGCGCTTGTGTCTGTTACATCGGAGCTTGTCATTGCTGTTTTTGACCTCGGAGGGGCCCGCCTTGCTGGCTGTGTTTTTGCTACAAGCCAGCCAACTGTCCTCACCCGCGCAAAAGCGGGACATGAGTGTCGTGAGGGCTGCCATAGATTTGGGCTTTTCTTGGCCGGGATGGCGGGCGAGCCATTCGTCACGGATGCTATGTTTAAAGGCCGCTAGGGCTTCGGCATCCGGACAGTCAACGATCTGGTTCTTTTTAGTTAGGAATCTAGTCCAGAATTTCCTAGCTGACTCTCCAGGCTGTTGGACTATGTGACTTAGGTCGTCCGCGTCTGGTGGCCGGACGTATGTACCTTGGAAGTTGTCAAGAAAAGCTTCTTCCAAGTCTTCCCAGCTGCCGATGGAATTTTCAGGCAGGCTGTTTAACCAGTGTCGTGCTGGCCCTTTGCGTTTTAGTGGAAGGTATTTGATAGCATGGAGGTTATCTCCGCCGGCCATGTGAATGTGGAGAATAAAATCCTCGATCCATACCGCGGGATCGGTTGCTCCGTCGTATGATTCAATATTGATGGTTTTGAACCCTTCAGGGAATTCATGGTCCATTACTTCATCAGTGAAGCAGAGAGGGTGTGCGGCGCCTCTATATCTGGCTGCATTGCGCCGTAGCTCCTATGGAGTTCGTCTGCGGTTATCGGCTCGGGTGTGACTAGGTTTGTCATGCCCGAATAGGTAGCCATCATCGCGTGTCGAGGGACGTCCTCGCGATCCATAAATTGATCGGGTATGTCCTGCTCTACTATCCAGGGTCTGCCGGAGGTCGTATGTGTGACCCCGAGCTGTTCCGTCTCTATTTTTACAAGGCGGTGGGGCAGGCTGTTGTTCGGCCTGAGTTGCCGCTCCATCCCGACCGTGTGGTGGTCGGTTCGCCGCACTGTCCCGACCTCGTGGTGTTCGATCAGCCGCGTTATGCGAGGGGGGTATGAGCTCCGGCGCCTCTTCATCAAACTGGGGTAGCAGCCTTTGCTTTGGGTAACTCTTGGCTGGGCGTCTGAGGCCATATTCTTTGGCTGCCAGGACATCGGTCCATCTGTCGACGAGAAGATCTTGGTCAGCTTGAAGCTGCTGTTGTTTCTTTTTCAGGCTCCTCGTCGTTGCTAATAGCTGGCGCTTGAAGCGCTCCTGCTCGAGAGGTTCCTCAGGAATGACGAAATCTTTGTTGCCGAGGCTTTCCTCATCCTCAGAGAGCGGACGGTAACTACCGTCCTCTGGGTCGTTGGGCCTGCCCTGTTCGCCGGGGTTGGCTTGCCTGTTTTCTTGCTCCTCCTGCTCGGATGTTACCTCACCAAGGTCTTCATTGTTTTCGGTATCGTCCAGAGTATTATTTTCGCCGGTGCCAGCATTGCTGTCTGATGACCCACAAGTATAGGGGATCTATCGTAGTCCTTTCGATAAGTATGAGTGTCGAACCCAACGAGGAGCAAAAGGAAATAATAAGCGGTTTTCAGCAAGGTATTCTCTGCAAGCACTGAAATTATAGGTAACAGATAGTTTTGTGATAAGATAATTTGTAACGAGCAACAAGTAACAAAAGTAAATAAAGTGCAGCAAGGTGGCCCAATCCTTTTTGTAGAAAACGACAAGCCTGGACAATTTCTTATATGAAGGAAAAAGCTACCGAGGACACATGGGAATTATCATCAAGCTAGTTTTCATCACGTTCGTATGATTCGCGTTCGGTACTTTGATAATTTGATATGTGGGTGGACCGGTGCTTGGGTGTTGTCCTTACTTGGACAACCATCCCACTTATGATTAACTCCTTTTGCAAGCATCCGCAACTACAAAAGAAGTATTAAGGTAAACCTAACCATAGCATGAAACATGTGGATCCAAATCAGCCCCTTACGAAGCAACGCATAAACTAGGGTTTAAGCTTGTGTCACTCTAGCAACCCATCATCTACTTATTACTTCCCAATGCCTTCCTCTAGGCCCAAACAATGGTGAATTGTCATGTAGTCGACGTTCACATGACACCACTAGAGGAGAGACAAAATAATTCTCATCAAAATATCGAACGAATACCAAATTCACATGACTACTAATAGCAAGACTTCTCCCATGTCCTCAGGAACAAACGTAACTACTCACAAAGCATATTCATGTTCATAATCAGAGGAGTATTAATATGCATATAGGATCTGAACATATGATCTTCCACCAAATAAACCAACTAGCATCAACTACAAGGAGTAATCAACACTACTAGCAACCTACAAGTACCAATCCCTAGCTATGAGACAAGAATTGGATACAAGAGATGAACTAGGGTTTGAGAGGAGATGGTGCAGGTGAAGATGTTGATGGAGATTGGCCCCCTCCCAATGAGAGGAGCGTTGGTGATGACGATGGCGATGATTTCCCCCTCCTGGAGGGAATTGTCCCCGGCAGAGCAGCTCCGCCAGAGCCCTAGATTGGTTCCGCCAAGGTTCCGCCTCGTGGCGGCGGAGTCTCGTCCCGAAAGCTTGCTTATGGTTTTTTTCATGGACGAAAGACTTCATATAGCAGAAGATGGGCACCGGAGGACCACCAGGGGGCCCACGAGGCAGGGGGTGCGCCCAGGGGGTAGGGCGCGCCCCCCACCCTCGTGCCCAGGGTGTGGGCCCCTCTGGTATTTTCTTCGCTTAGTATTTTTATTATTTCCAAAAATAACTTCTGTGGAGTTTCAGGACTTTTGGAGTTGTGCAGAATAGGTCTCTAATATTTTCTCCTTTTCCAGCCCAGAATTCCAGCTGCCGGCATTCTCCCTCCTTATGTAAACCTTGTAAAATAAGAGAGAATAGGCATAAGTATTGTGATATAATGTGTAATAACGGCCCATAGTGTGATAAATATCTATATAAAAGCATGATGCAAAATGGACGTATCAACTCCCCCAAGCTTAGACCTTGCTTGTCCTCAAGCGGAAGCCGATAACAATAAATATGTCCACATGTTTAGAGATAGAGGTGTCGATAAAATAAAATACGGACATGAGGGCATCATGATCATTCTTAAAACAGCAACATATATGGATATTGTCCTATGATTTCTTATGCTCAAGTAATAATCTATTCACAATGCAAAGTATGAATCAGAAACTTTATTGAGAACTAACAAACTATAATCTCAGTCATTGAAGCAATTGCAATTTATCATAACATCAGAAAGAGTCTATGTTAGAGCTTTTCAGCAAGTCCACATACTCAACTATCATTTAGTCTTTCACAATTGCTAACACTGACGCAATACTTGTGGTTATGGAGTTTTAATCGGACACAGAGAAAGATAGGGGCTTATAGTTTCGCCTCCCAACCTTTTACCTCAAGGGTAATGTCAACAATAATAGCTCATGCTAACTTACATCCAATTATATATATATATGTTGGAAATATGCCCTAGAGGCAATAATAAAAGCATTATTATTATATTTCCTTATTCATGATAATTGTCTTTATTCGTGCTATAATTGTGTTAACCGGAAATCGTAATACATGTGTGAATAACAGACAACCAACATGTCCCTAGTGAGCCTCTAGTTGACTAGCTTGTTGATCGACAGATAGTCATGGTTTCCTGACTATGGACATTGGATGTTATCGATAACGGGATCACATCATTAGGAGAATGATGTGATGGACAAGACCCAATCTTAACATAGCATAAGATCGCATAGTTCGTTTGCTAGAGTTTTCCAATGTCAAGTATCCTTTCCTTAGACCATGAGATCGTGTAACTCCCGGATACCGTAGGAGTGCTTTGGGTGTGCCAAACGTCACAACGTAACTGGGTGACTATAAAGGTATGCTACGGGTATCTCTGAAAGTGTCTGTTGGGTTGACATGGATCGAGACTGGGATTTGTCACTCCGCTTGACGGAGAGGTATCACCGGGCCCTCTCGGTAATGCATCATCACAATGAGCTCAAGGTGATCAATGTGTTTGATCACGGGATCATGCATTACGGAACGAGAAAAGTGACTTGCCGGTAACGAGATTGAACGAGGTATTGGTATACCGACGATCGAATCTCGGGCAAGTAAAATACCGATTGACAAAGGGAATCGTATACGGGATTAATTGAATCCTTGACATCGTGGTTCATCCGATGAGATCATCGTGGAGCATGTGGGAGCCAACATGGGTATCCAGATCCCGCTGTTGGTTATTGCCCGAGATCCGTCTCGGTCATGTCTGCATGTCTCCCGAACCCGTAGGGTCTACACACTTAAGGTTCGGTGACGCTAGGGTTGTGAAGATATGTATGTGCAGTAACCCGAATGTTGTTCGGAGTCCCGGATGAGATCCCGGACGTCACGAGGAGTTCCGGAATGGTCCGGAGGTAAATAATTATATATATGAAGTGCTATTTTGGCCATCGGGACAAGTTTCGGTGTTATCGGTATTGTACCGGGACCACCGGATGGGTCCCGGGGGTCCACCAGGTGGGGCCACCTGCCTTGGTAGGCCACATGGGCCTTAGGGGGTGCGCCTTGGCCTGCTTGGGCCAAGGGGAACCAGCCCCAAGGGCCCATGCGCCAAGGAAACTTGGAGAGGGGAGAGTCCAAAGGGGGGAAGGCACCTCCGAGGTGCCTTGGGGAGGATGGACTCCTCCCCCCCTCTTGGCCGCACCCCTTCCTTGGAGGAAGGGGCAAGGCTGCGCCCTCCCCCCCTCTAATGCATCTATATAAAGGGGGGCAGGGGAGGGGGCAGCGCACTTTATTGCCCTGGCGCCCCCTCCTCCCTGCAACACCTCCTCCTCCTCCCATAGTTGCTTAGCGAAGCCCTGCCGGAGTTCTGCTGCATCCACCACCACACCGTCGTGCTGGATCTTCCTCAACCTCTCCTTCCCCCTTGCTGGATCAAGAAGGAGGAGACGTCTCCCGTCCCGTACGTGTGTTGAACGCGGAGGTGCCGTCCGTTCGGTACTAGATCATCGGTGAATTGGATCACGGCAAGTACGACTACCTCATCCACGTTCACTCGAACGCTTCCGTTGCGATCTACAAAGTGTTATGTAGATGCTATCTAATCTGAATAATCGTTGCTAGATGAACTCATAGATGGATCTTGGTGAAACCATAGGAAAAATTTTAATTTTCTGCAACGTTCCCCAACAGTGGCATCATGAGCTAGGTCTATGTGTAGTTCTTCTTGCGCGAGTAGAACACAATTTGTTGTGGGCGTAGATGTTGTCAACTTTTCTTGCCGTTACTAGTCAATCTTGATTCAGCGGTATTGTGGGATGAAGCGGCCCGGACCAACCTTACACGTACGCTTACGTGAGACCGGTTCCACCGACTAACATGCACTAGTTGCATAAGGTGGCTGGCGGGTGTCTGTCTCTCCCACTTTAGTTGGATCGGATTCGATGAACAGGGTCCTTATGAAGGGTAAATAGAAGTTGACAAATCACGTTGTGGTTTTACGTAGGTAAGAAAACGTTCTTGCTAGAACCCTAATTCAGCCACGTAAAACTTGCAACAACAATTAGAGGACGTCTAACTTGTTTTTGCAGCAAGTGCTTTGTGATATGATATGGCCAAAGTTGTGATGTATGATGAATGATCTATATGTGATGTATGAGATGTTCATGCTATTGTAATAGGAATCACGACTTGCATGTCGATGAGTATGACAACCGGCAGGAGCCATAGGAGTTGTCTTTATTTTTTGTATGACCTGCGTGTCATTGAGAATCGCCATGTAAATTACTTTACTTTATTGCTAAACGCGTTAGCCATAGTAGTAGAAGTAATAGTTGGCGAGCAACTTCATGGAGACACGATGATGAAGATCATGATGATGAAGATCATGGTGTCAAGCCGGTGACAAGATGATCATGGAGCCCCAAGATGGAGATCGAAGGAGCTATGTGATATTGGCCATATCATGTCACGTTTATTATTTGATTGCATGTGATGTTTATCATGTTTTGCATCTTGTTTACTTAGAACGACGGTAGTAAATAAGATGATCCCTCATAATAATTTCAAGAAAGTGTTCACCCTAACTGTGCACCGTTGCTAAGGTTCGTCGTTCCGAAGCACCACGTGATGATCGGGTGTGATAGGTCCTTACGTTCGCATACAACGGGTGTAAGACAGATTTACACACGCAAAGCACTTAGGTTGACTTGACGAGCCTAGCATGTACAGACATGGCCTCGGAACACAGAAGACCGAAAGGTCGAGCATGAGTCGTATAGAAGATACGATCAACATGAAGATGTTCACCGATGTTGACTAGTCCGTCTCACGTGATGATCGGACACGGCCTAGTTGACTCGGATCATGTAATACTTAGATGACTAGTAGAGGGATGTCTATCTAAGTGGGAGTTCATTAAATTTGATTAAATGAACTTTATTATCATGAACTTAGTCTAAATATTTACAATATGTCTTGTAGATCAAATGGCCAACGTAGTCCTCAACTTCAACGCGTTCCTAGAGAAAACCAAGCTGAAAGACGTTGGTAGCAACTATACGGACTGGGTCCGGAACCTGAGGATTATCCTCATAGCTGCCAAGAAAGATTATGTCCTAAGAGCACCGCTGGGTGATGCACCTATTCTCCCTGCAGAACAAGACGTTATGAACGCTTGGCAATCACGCTGCGATGATTACTCCCTCGTTCAGTGCGGCATGCTTTACAGCTTAGAGCCGGGGCTCCAAAAGCGTTTTGAGAGACATGGAGCATATGAGATGTTCGAAGAGCTGAAAATGGTTTTCCAAGCTCATGCCCGGGTCGAGAGATATGAAGTCTCCGATAAATTCTTTAGCTGTAAGATGGAGGAAAATGGCTCTGTCAGTGAGCACATACTCAAAATGTCTGGGTTGCACAACCGCTTGACTCAACTGGAAGTTAATCTCCCGGGTGAAGCGGTCATTGACAGAATCCTCCAGTCGCTTCCACCTAGATACAAGAGCTTTGTGATGAACTACAATATGCAGGGGATGGTAAAGACCATTCCTAAAGTATATGCTATGCTGAAATCAGCAGACGTAGAAATCAAGAAGGAGCATCAAGTGTTGATGGTGAATAAAACCACTAAGTTCAAGAAGGGCAAGGGTAAAAAGAACTTCAAGAAGGACGGCAAGGAAGTTGCCGTGCCCGGTAAGCAAGTTGCCGGGAAGAAGCCAAAGAATGGACCCAAGCCCGAAACTGAGTGCTTTTATTGCAAGGGAAGTGGTCACTGGAAGCGGAACTGCCCCAAATACTTAGCGGACAAGAAGGCCGGCAAAACCAAAGGTATATGTGATATACATGTAGTTGATGTGTACCTTACCAGTACTCGTAGTAGCTCTTGGGTATTTGATACCGGTGCAGTTGCTCACATTTGTAACTCAAAGCAGGAGCTGCGGAATAAACGGAGACTGGCAAAGGACGAGGTGACGATGCGCGTCGGGAATGGTTCCAAGGTCGATGTGATCGCCGTCGGCACGCTGCCTCTACATTTACCTACAGGATTAGTTTTAAACCTCAATAATTGTTATTTAGTGCCAAGTTTGAGCATGAACATTGTATCTGGATCTCGCTTAATTCGAGATGGCTACTCATTTAAATCCAAGAATAATGGTTGTTCTATTTATATGAGAGATATGTTTTATGGTCATGCTCCGATGGTTAATGGTTTATTCTTAATGAATCTCGTACGTGATGATACACATATTCATAGTGTGAATACCAAAAGAGTGAAAGTTGATAACGATAGTCTCACATATTTGTGGCACTGCCGCCTTGGTCACATAGGTGTCAAACGCATGAAGAAGCTTCATGCAGATGGACTTTTAGAGTCTCTTGATTATGAATCATTTGACACGTGCGAACCATGCCTCATGGGTAAAATGACCAAGACTCCGTTCTCAGGAACAATGGAGCGAGCAACCAACTTATTGGAAATCATACATACCGATGTGTGCGGTCCAATGAGTGTTGAGGCTCGCGGTGGCTATCGTTATGTTCTCACCCTCACTGATGACTTGAGTAGATATGGGTATATCTACTTAATGAAACACAAGTCTGAGACCTTTGAAAAGTTCAAGGAATTTCAGAGTGAGGTTGAAAATCAACGTGATAGAAAGATCAAGTTTCTACGATCAGATCGTGGAGGAGAATACTTGAGTCACGAATTTGGCACACACTTAAGAAAATGTGGAATAGTTTCACAACTCACGCCGCCTGGAACACCTCAGCGTAATGGTGTGTCCGAACGTCGTAATCGCACTCTATTAGATATGGTGCGATCTATGATGTCTCTTACCGATTTACCGCTATCTTTTTGGGGCTATGCTTTAGAGACTGCCGCATTCACTTTAAATAGGGCTCCGTCAAAATCCGTTGAGACGACACCGTATGAATTATGGTTTGGGAAGAAACCTAAGCTGTCGTTTCTAAAAGTTTGGGGATGCGATGCTTATGTCAAGAAACTTCAACCTGAAAAGCTCGAACCCAAATCGGAAAAATGCGTCTTCATAGGATACCCTAAAGAAACTGTTGGGTATACCTTCTACCTCAGATCCGAAGGCAAGATCTTTGTTGCCAAGAATGGGTCCTTTCTAGAGAAAGAGTTTCTCTCGAAAGAAGTAAGTGGGAGGAAAGTAGAACTTGATGAAGTGTTACCTCTTGAACCGGAAAATGGCGAAACTCAAGAAATCGTTCCTGAGGTGCCTGCACCGACTAGAGAGGAAATTAATGATTATGATCAAGATACTTCTGATCAAGCTCCTACTGAAATTCGAAGGTCCACAAGGACATGTTCCGCACCAGAGTGGACGGCAACCCTGTCTTGGAAATCATGTTGTTAGACAACGATGAACCTTCGAACTATGAGGAAGCAATGGCGGGCCCGGATTCCGACAAATGGCTAGAAGCCATGAAATCCGAGATAGGATCCATGAATGAAAACGAAGTATGGACTTTGACTGACTTGCCCGTTGAACGGCGAGCGATAGAAAATAAATGGATCTTTAAGAAGAAGACAGACGCGGATGGTAATGTGACCATCTATAAAGCTCGGCTTGTCGCTAAGGGTTATCGACAAGTTCAAGGGGTTGACTACGATGAGACTTTCTCACCGGTAGCGAAGCTGAAGTCCGTCCGAATCATGTTAGCAATTGCCGCATACTATGATTATGAGATATGGCAAATGGACGTCAAAACGGCATTCCTTAATGGTTTCCTTAAGGAAGAATTGTATATGATACAGCCGGAAGGTTTTGTCGATCCTAAGAATGCTGACAAGGTGTGCAAGCTCCAACGCTCGATTTATGGGCTGGTGCAAGCATCTCGGAGTTGGAACATTCGCTTTGATGAGATGATCAAAGCGTTTGGGTTTACACAGACTTGTGGAGAAGCCTGTATTTACAAGAAAGTGAGTGGGAGCTCTGTAGCATTTCTCATATTATATGTAGACGACATACTTTTGATGGGAAATGATATAGAACTCTTGGACAACATTAAGGCCTACTTGAATAAGAGTTTTTCAATGAAGGACCTTGGAGAAGCTGCTTATATATTAGGCATCAAGATCTATAGAAATAGATCGAGACGCCTCATAGGTCTTTCACAAAGCACATACCTTGATAAAATATTGAAGAAGTTCAATATGGATCAATCTAAGAAAGGGTTCTTACCTGTGTTACAAGGTGCGAAATTGAGCTCAGCTCAATGTCCGACCACGGCAGAAGATATAGAAGAGATGAGTGTCATCCCCTATGCCTCAGCCATAGGTTCTATTATGTATGCCATGCTGTGTACCAGACCTGATGTAAACCTTGCCGTAAGTTTGGTAGGAAGGTACCAAAGTAATCCCAGCAAGGAACATTGGACAGCGGTCAAGAATATCCTGAAGTACCTGAAAAGGACCAAGGAAATGTTTCTCGTTTATGGAGGTGACGAAGAGCTCGTCGTAAAAGGTTACGTCGACGCTAGCTTCAACACAGATCTGGATGACTCTAAGTCACAAACCGGATACGTGTATATTTTGAATGGTGGGGCAGTAAGCTGGTGCAGTTGCAAGCAAAGCGTCGTGGCGGGATCTACATGTGAAGCGGAGTACATGGCAGCCTCGGAGGCAGCACATGAAGCAATTTGGGTGAAGGAGTTCATCACCGACCTCGGAGTCATACCCAATGCGTCGGGGCCAATCAAGCTCTTCTGTGACAACACTGGAGCTATTGCACTTGCAAAGGAGCCCAGGTTTCACAAGAAGACCAGGCACATCAAGCGTCGCTTCAACTACATTCGTGAAAATGTTCAAGATGGAGACATAGAAATTTGTAAAGTGCACACGGATCTGAATGTCGCAGATCCGTTGACTAAACCTCTCCCTAAGGCAAAACATGATCAGCACCAGAACTCTATGGGTGTTCGATTCATCACAATGTAACTAGATTATTGACTCTAGTGCAAGTGGGAGACTGTTGGAAATATGCCCTAGAGGCAATAATAAAAGCATTATTATTATATTTCCTTATTCATGATAATTGTCTTTATTCGTGCTATAATTGTGTTAATCGGAAATCATAATACATGTGTGAATAACAGACAACCAACATGTCCCTAGTGAGCCTCTAGTTGACTAGCTTGTTGATCGACAGATAGTCATGGTTTCCTGACTATGGACATTGGATGTCATCGATAACGGGATCACATCATTAGGAGAATGATGTGATGGACAAGACCCAATCTTAACATAGCATAAGATCGCAGAGTTCGTTTGCTAGAGTTTTCCAATGTCAAGTATCCTTTCCTTAGACCATGAGATCGTGTAACTCCCGGATACCGTAGGAGTGCTTTGGGTGTGCCAAACGTCACAACGTAACTGGGTGACTATAAAGGTATGCTACGGGTATCTCTGAAAGTGTCTGTTGGGTTGACATGGATCGAGACTGGGATTTGTCACTCCGCTTGACGGAGAGGTATCACCGGGCCCTCTCGGTAATGCATCATCACAATGAGCTCAAGGTGATCAAAGTGTTTGATCATGGGATCGTGCATTACGGAACGAGAAAAGTGACTTGCCGGTAACGAGATTGAACGAGGTATTGGTATACCGACGATCGAATCTCGGGCAAGTAAAATACCGATTGACAAAGGGAATCGTATACGGGATTAATTGAATCCTTGACATCGTGGTTCATCCGATGAGATCATCGTGGAGCATGTGGGAGCCAACATGGGTATCCAGATCCCGCTGTTGGTTATTGCCCGAGATCCGTCTCGGTCATGTCTGCATGTCTCCCGAACCCGTAGGGTCTACACACTTAAGGTTCGGTGACGCTAGGGTTGTGAAGATATGTATGTGCAGTAACCCGAATGTTGTTCGGAGTCCCGGATGAGATCCCAGACGTCACGAGGAGTTCCGGAATGGTCCGGAGGTAAAGAATTATATATAGGAAGTGCTATTTTGGCCATCGGGACAAGTTTCGGTGTTATCGGTATTGTACCGGGACCACCGGATGGGTCCCGGGGGTCCACCAGGTGGGGCCACCTGCCTTGGTGGGCCACATGGGCCTTAGGGGGTGCGCCTTGGCCTGCTTGGGCCAAGGGGAACCAGCCCCAAGGGCCCATGCGCCAAGGAAACTTGGAGAGGGGAGAGTCCAAAGGGGGGAAGGCACCTCCGAGGTGCCTTGGGGAGGATGGACTCCTCCCCCCCCCCCCTCTTGGCCGCACCCCTTCCTTGGAGGAAGGGGCAAGGCTGCGCCCTCCCCCCCTCTAATGCATCTATATAAAGGGGGGCAGGGGAGGGGGCAGCGCACTCTATTGCCCTGGCATCCCCTCCTCCCTGCAACACCTCCTCCTCCTCCCGTAGTTGCTTAGCGAAGCCCTACCGGAGTTCTGCTGCATCCACAACCACACCGTCGTGCTGGATCTTCCTCAACCTCTCCTTCCCCCTTGCTGGATCAAGAAGGAGGAGACGTCTCCCGTCCCGTACGTGTGTTGAACGCGGAGGTGCCGTCCGTTCGGTACTAGATCATCGGTGAATTGGATCACGGCAAGTACGACTACCTCATCCACGTTCACTCGAACGCTTCCGTTGTGATCTACAAAGTGGTATGTAGATGCTATCTAATCTGAATACTCGTTGCTAGATGAACTCATAGATGGATCTTGGTGAAACCGTAGGAAAAATTTTAATTTTCTGCAACGTTCCCCAACAATATATATATATATATATATATATATATATATATATATATATATATATATATATATATATATATATATATATATATATATATCAGGATCTTTCCAACACGATGTGCTTGCCAAAGGATAAAATGTAAAAAGAAAAGTTGAAGATCACCATGACTCTTGCATAAGGTAGGAGATAAAAGTAAAAGATAGGCCCTTCGCAGAGGGAAGCAGTGGTTTCCATGCGCTTTCAGGGTTGGATGCACAAAATGTTAATGCGAAAGAACGTCACTTTATATTGCCACTTGTGATATGAACCTTTATTATGCAGTCCGTCGCTTTTATTTCTTCCACATCAAAAGATCGTATAAAGCTTATTTCCTCCACACTAATCAATCATACTTATTTAGAGAGCAATTTTTATTGCTTGCACCGATGACAACTTACTTGAAGGATCTTACTCAATCCATAGGTAGATATGGTGGACTCTCATGGCAAAACTGGGTTTAAGGATATTTGGAAGCACAAGTAGTATCTCTACTTGGTGCAAAGAATTTGGCTAGCATGAGGGAGAAAGGCAAGATCAACCTTTTGGATGATCCATGACAATATACTTTATTTCAGATATAATAAAACATAACCCATTACGTTGTCTTCCTTGTCCAACATCAACTCTTTAACATGTCATATTTTAATGAGTGCTCACAATCATAAAAGGTGTCCAAGATAGTATATTTATATGTGAAACATCTCTTTCTTTATTACTTCCTATTAATTGCAACGACGACCAAAGCTATGTTTGTCAACTCTCAACAACTTTTAATCATCATACTCTTTCTATGTGAAGTCATTACTCTCCATAAGATCAATATGATCTCTTTGTTTCTTTTTTTTCTTTCTTTCTTTTCTTTTTTCCCTCAAGATCATAGCAAGATAATCAATCCCTTGACTCAACACTGATCTTTATTATATAGCTCACGGACTCGATTACATGGAGGGATCATAAAGCAAAACTAAAAACTAGACCACACCAAAAAACTTTATTCTACTAGATCAATATATTACTAAAAGGATCGAACTAAGAAAAATGGTAAAGATAGGAGTGTGATGGTGATACGGTACCGGGGCACCTCCCCCAAGCTTGGCAGTTGCCAAGGGGAGTGCCCATACCCATGTGATTATGTCTCTTTCTTCAGAGGTGGTGGTGTAATCTTCTTGGCTATGATACCCTTCAAGATATGATTCTCCTCCTCGAGCTTGTTGACTTGTTGCTTTAGATCCATTATTTCCTTACGGAGCTTACCCGTTACGGTTAGAGCTCCTTGCACCCATGGATGCTGCATAGCTGCGGGAGAACAAGTAACACCCCTTTTCATATTTTCATAAGAGAGAAATTTAACATTGGAGGGGATAACCGAGTTTGGGATAGCTGAGCTCTGTAGTTCTCCCCTCGTGAATCCTGCCTGGAAACGAGAAGTAACTTCTTGATCCTCCTCCATAGCATCTATCCTTTTCAAGTCAGCTTCCATCTCTTCCTCCGTTGAGGGCCCAAGGTAATAGGCATCGCTGTTTGCCCCTGGGCCTGGTGTCGGATTAGACACCCGACTCTCCCCGACTGACTCTTGAGAAGACATCTCGCTCCAAATCTGCTACAGAAACAGCTCGAAACAAAAACAGAGGATATTTGCGTGATAGAGGAGTCAAAACCTTCGGGAGATTATATAATGAATTTTTACCGACCAAAATACGTATCATGCAAGAAAACGGAGTCCGGAGAGCGCACGAGGTGACCACAAGGAAGGGGGCGCGCCCTCCACCCTCATGGAGTCCTCGTGTCCTTCCCGGACTGCTTCTTATTTTTCTATTTTTCCAAATATTCCAAAACGGAGAAAAATTGCCATTAGAACTGTTTTAGAGTCGGTTTACTTACCGTACCACATACATATTCCTTTTTGGAGTCTGAGACGTTCTGGAAAGTGTCTCTTATGTATTCCTCCGGTGTTACGGTTTCGATAACATTAGTTTCAACATTTATAGGATTACCTGAGATATAATGTTTGATTCTTTGACCATTCATCACCTTTGGATTTGTGCCTTCGAAGTTGTTGATTTTTATGGCACCGGAACGATAGACCTCCTCGATAACGTAAGGACCTTCCCATTTAGAGAGAAGTTTTCCTGCAAAAAATCTTAAACGAGAGTTGTATAATAATACATAATCACCTACATTAAACTCACGCTTTTGTATTCTTTTGTCATGCCATCTTTTAACTTTTTCTTTAAACAACTTGGCATTCTCATAGGCTTGGGTTCTCCATTCATCAAGTGAGCTAATGTCAAATAACCTCTTCTCACCGGCAAGTTTGAAATCATAATTGAGCTCTTTAATGGCCAAATATGCCTTATGTTCTAGTTCGAGAGGTAAGTGACATGCTTTTCCATAAACCATTTTATACGGAGACATACCCATAGGATTTTTATATGCAGTTCTATAGGCCCATAATGCATCATCAAGTTTCCTAGACCAATTCTTTCTAGATCTATTAACGGTCTTTTGCAAAATTAATTTGAGCTCTCTATTACTCAATTCTACTTGACCACTAGACTGTGGGTGATAAGGAGATGCAATTCTATGATTAACATCAAACTTAGCAAGCATTTTATGAAAGGCACCATGAAAAGAATGTGAACCACCATCAGTCATTAAATATCTAGGGAATCCAAACCTCGGAAAAATAACTTCTTTAAGCATTTTAATAGATATGTTATGATCAGCACTACTAGTTGGAATAGCTTCTACCCACTTAGTAACGTAATCAACAGCAACTAGAATATGTGTATACCCATTAGAGGCAGGAAAAGGTCCCATATAATCAAAGCCCCAAACATCAAAGGGTTCAATAACAAGTGAATAATTCATAGGCATTTCTTGACGTCTACTAATATTATCAATTCTTTGACATTCATCACAAGATAAGACAAACTTACCGGCATCCTTAAAGAGAGTAGGCCAATAAAAACCGGATTGCAATACCTTATGTGCAGTTCTGTCTCCAGCGTGGTGTCCTCCGTAAGCCTCGGAGTGACACTTGCGTAGGATCTGTTCCTGTTCATGCTCAGGTACACAACGTCTAATAACACCATCTACTCCTTCTTTATAAAGATGTGGGTCATCCCAGAAGTAATGTCTTAAATCATAGAAAAACTTTTTCTTTTGCTGGTATGTGAAACTAGGTGGTACAAACTTAGCAACAATGTAATTAGCATAATCAGCATACCATGGAGTAGTATGAGAAGCATTTATGACATTTAAATGTTCATCAGGAAAACTATCATCAATAGGTAGTGGGTCATCAAGAACATTTTCTAACCTAGACAAGTTGTCTGCAACGGGGTTCTCAGCTCCCTTTCTATCAATAATATGCAAATCAAACTCTTGTAACAAGAGAGCCAATCTAATAAGTCTAGGTTTAGCATCTTTCTTTCCCATAAGATATTTAGTAGTAGCATGATCCGCGTGAATAGTTACTTTGGAATCAACAATATAAGGTCTGAACTTATCACAAGCAAATACAACTGCTAAGAATTCTTTTTCAGTAGTAGCATAATTTCTCTGAGCACTGTCTAGAGTTTTACTAGCATATTGAATAACATTTAATTTCTTATCAACTCTTTGCCCTAGAACAGCACCTACAGCATAATCACTAGCATCACACATAATTTCAAAGGGTAAATTCCAATCAGGTGGCTGAACAATAGGTGCTGAAATTAATGCTTTCTTAAGTATTTCAAATGCTTCTACACAATCATCATCAAAGACAAATGGTATACCTTTTTGTAATAGATTAGTCAGAGGTCGAGAAATTTTTGAGAAGTCCTTAATAAACCTCCTATAAAAACCGGCATGACCAAGAAAACTTCTTATACCTTTGATGTCCTTGGGACATGACATCTTTTCAATAGCATCAACTTTAGCTTTATCAACTTCAATACCTCTTTCAGAAATTTTATGCCCCAAGACAATGCCTTCATTAACCATAAAGTGGCATTCCTCCCAATTTAATACGAGGTTAGTTTCTTCACATCTCTGCAAAACTCAATCAAGGTTGCTCAAGCAATCATCAAAAGAGGATCCATAAACAGAGAAATCATCCATGAAAACCTCACAAATCTTTTCACCAAAATCAGATAATATAGCCATCATGCATCTTTGAAAGGTAGATGGTGCATTATATAAACCAAAAGGCATACGTCTATAAGCAAAATTACCGAAAGTGCAAGTAAAAGTGGTCTTAGCTTGATCATCAGCTGACACAGGTATTTGAGAGAAGCCAGAATAACCATCTAGAAAGCAAAAGTATGTATGTTTGGATAATCTTTCTAGCATTTGATCAATAAAAGGTAAGGGGTAATGATCTTTTTTAGTAGCTTTATTTAATTTGCGGAAATCAATTACCATCCTATAACCTGTAACAATTCTTTGCGGAATCAATTCATCTTTATCATTAGGAACGACAGTGATACCTCCTTTCTTATGGACACAATGGACAGGACTTACCCACTGACTATAAGCAACGGGATAGATTATACCTGCCTCAAGGAGCTTTAATATTTCCTTTCTTACCACTTCTTTCATCTTAGGATTCAGCCGTCGTTGGTGATCAATAACTGGTTTGGCATCTTTCTCCGAATTTATTTTGTGTTGGCATAGAGTGGGACTAATGCCCTTAAGATCATCAAGAGTATATCCAATAGCAGCACGGTGCTTCTTTAGAGTTTTCAATAATTTTTCTTCCTCCTTCTCTGAAAGGTTAGCACTAATAATAATAGGATATATCTTCTTTTCATCAATATAAGCATATTTAAGAGTATCAGGCAATGGTTTGAGCTCAAACACGGGATCACCCTTGGGTGGAGGAGGATCCCCTAGGATTTCAACAGGCAAGTTGTGTTTCAGAATAGGTCCTTGTTTAAAGAACACTTCATCTATTTCCCTTCTTTCATTCATAAACATATCCTTTTCATGGTCTAGCAAATATTGTTCCAAAGGATCACTAGGAGGCATGTCAATAGAAGCAAGACCAATAATTTCATCTTTACTAGGCAATTCCTCTTCACGGTGTTGTCTACAAAATTTAGAAAAATCTATACCTACTAATAAAGTAAGGTGCGTTTCTCCGATTTTTCCATCCGTTCACCGGAAATATATTATTATTTTTCTATCCGAGGTGGTACTAAACTTTCTATGTTCGTTTATTAGCCAAGGAAAAACAATTTGTGCAGAATTTCATACATGGGCCGCGCGCACTATGGCCCCGTAAAGTCAGCCCATTTTTTCCTGCCCATATAGCAATAAAAAATCCTATTTCCCGCTCAAGGCGGTAAATAGTTTCAGATACGCATAGGGCGCCCTAAACTCAGCGGCCCATTTATGCTTGTGTTATGTTTCCATTTTTCTTTTTCTGTTTCGTTCACTTCTCGTTTCCTATTTCTTTTATATTTTCCCCATTCTTAGTCTATTTTTTACTTTTTTTCCGAAATTCAAAATTTTCAAAAAATGTTCACAATTTCATTTTTATTAAAAATTCACAAAACATTACAGATTACATAAATGTGTTCCTATTATAAAAAATGTTTGGATTTTTTGTTGTGCGAAAAAAATTCAAAATTTAAAAAATATTCCCATTTGTTAAAAAAACAATGTATTTTTAAAAAAATTAATATTTAGAAAAATGCATTTTAAAAATATGCCAAATTCGAAAAATATACTTGTGTTCTGTTTCCATTTTTCTTTTTCTGTTTTGTTCTCATTTTGTTTCCTATTTCTTTTTTATTTTTCCCATTATAAGTCTATTTTTTACTTTTTTATGAAATTCAAAATATTGGAAAAATTTTCGCAATTTCATTTTTATTCAAAAATTTATAAACAATTACGAATTACATAAATGTGTTCCTATTATAAAAAATGTGTGGATTTTTTTGTTGTGCCAAAAAAATCAAAATTTTAAAAAATATTCCCATTTGTTAAAAAATGACTGTACTTTTTAAAAAAATCAAAATTTGCAAAAATGCATTTAAAAAATGGTCCAAATTCGAAAAATATTTTCGTTTTCGCGACATGTTCAAAAATTGAATATAATTTTTTCATTAAAGAAAAAAATTACTAAAACTCTTCTGAATCTTCAAAACATGTTCCTATTTTTAAAAATTGTTCACAACTTAAAAAATGTTCGCAGTTTTATAAAAGGTTCATGTTTTTAAGAAATATTTGTGAATTTCAGGAAATGTTCCATTCAAATTTTTTATTCTTGCTTTGTCCAAAAATGTATGGAATTTTCAAAAAAAACAACTATTCATAATTTAGAAAATGTTCACGTTGCCAAGTATATTTGGCAGTACATAGTTATCAGTTTTTGAAAAGTTCAAAAAAAAATTTTCGACGTTGCATTATATTCTTTAATATTCACGCTGACTATTGGTTAACAGGACGCGTTTGTTTGAGTGGCTAGCGACATGTGGTCTGGTCTTTGAGGTCGTGAGTTCGCTCACTCACATATTGGGCCTGCTCCGCATCCGGCACATTGAGCTAAGTCGGCTTGTTCAAAATAAAGGACACCATAACTTATTGACTTCCATGTGCCAATAAAAGAGAATATGATGGTAATTATAATTGAAAGAAATTGTGGGCGCGTGCCAATACAAGAGAATACGGACATGTGGGGGTCTTGATCCATTCTTATAATGAGCTAGAGGCATGCAATTTTATTATCCCGTTGCAAAGCACAGGCATGTGTGCTAGTTAAACTCATGGGACATATCACCCAAACCAATAGTAACAACATCCTTTTTGCAGTCTATCTTAGCATTAACAGTATTTAAGAAGGGTCTACCAAATATAATGGGACAAAAGTGATCTTGTGGGGAACCAAGAACAAGAAAATCAGCAGGATATTTAGTTTTCCCACACAAGACTTCAACATCTCTAACAATTCTAATTGGTGATATAGTATCTCTATTGGCAAGCTTGATGGTAACATCAATATCTTCTAACTCAGCAGGTGCAATATCATGCATAATTTCTTTGTATAAGTCAATAGGTATTGCACTAGCACTAGCACCCATATCACACAAGCCATGATAACAATGATCTCCTATTTTAACAGAAATAACGGGCATGCCTACCACAGGTCTATGTTTATCTTTAGCACTAGGTTTAGCAAATCTAGCAGTTTCATCACAGAAATAAATAACATGCCCATCAATATTATCAGCCAAGAGATCCTTAACAATAGCAATATTAGGTTCAACTTTAACTTGCTCAGGAGGTGTGTAAGTTCTAATATTGCTTTTACGAACCACAGTTGAAGCTTTAGCATGATCCTTTATTCTAACAGGGAAGGGTGGTTTCTCAACATAAGCAGTAGGAACAAAAGGATCGTTATAAGTGATAGTCTTTTCTTCAACTTTAATAGGTGCAACTACTTTTACTTCTATGGGAGGATGATATTTAAACCACTTCTCCTTAGGGTGATCAATGTGAGCAGCAAAAGATTCACAGAAAGAAGCTACTATCTCAGAGTCAAGTTCATAGTTAGTGCTAAATTTACGGAAAACATCGGTATCCATAAAAGATTTAACACAATCAAACTTAGGTGTTATACCTGACTCCTTACCTTCGTCGAGGTCCCAATCTTCAGAGTTGCGTTTAATTCTTTCCAATAAATCCCATTTGAATTCAATAGTCTTCATCATAAAAGAACCAGTACAAGAAGTATCGAGCATGGTGCGATTGTTGTCAGAAAGCCGAGCATAAAAATTTTGAATAATCATTTCTCTTGAGAGCTCATGATTGGGGCATGAATATAACATTGATTTAAGCCTCCCCCAAGCTTGAGCGATGCTTTCTCCTTCGCGAGGCCAAAAATTATATATATATATATATATATATATATATATATATATATATATATATATATATATATATATATATATATATATATATATATATATAATTACAATCAGGATGAACAAGATGCATAGGATATAACTTCTGATGAAATTCCAATTTCAATCGCTTGTAGTTCCATGATCCCATATCATCACATAGCCTATACCATGTCAATGCATATCCCTTCAAAGATAAAGGGAAGACCTTCTTCTTGATAACATCATTGGGCATACCTGCAAGCTTAAATAATCCACAAACTTCATCCACATAGATTAGGTGCTCATCAGGATGTAATGTTCCATCTCCTGCAAAAGGATTAGCTAGCAGTTTTTCTATCATACCCGAAGGAATTTCAAAGTAGACATTTTCATTTTCAGTAGGTTCATTAGGTTGAGGAGCAACTCTTTGCTCTACTGGTTGGGGTGAAGATACCCCGAACAAGCCCCTCAGAGGATTACTTTCCATAGTAACAAGTGACAGTAAATTTCAGCACACTATATAAATTTTTCCTTACCAAATTCCACCTACCAAAGGCGCTTCACTCCCCGGCAACGGCGCCAGAAAAGAGTCTTGATGACCCAAAAGTATAGGGGATCTATCGTAGTCCTTTCAATAAGTAAGAGTGTCGAACCCAACGAGGAGTAGAAGGAAATGATAAGCGGTTTTCAGCAAGGTATTCTGTGCAAGCACTGAAATTATAGGTAACAGATAGTTTTGTGATAAGATAATTTGTAACGAGCAACAAGTAACAAAAGTAAATAAAGTGCAGCAAGGTGGCCCAATCCTTTTTGTAGCAAAGGACAAGCCTGGACAATTTCTTATATGAAGGAAAACGCTCCCGAGGACACATGGGAATTATCGTCAAGCTACTTTTCATCACGTTCATATGATTCGCGTTCGGTACTTTGATAATTTGATATGTGGGTGGACCGGTGCTTAGGTGCTGTCCTTACTTGGACAAACATCCCACTTATGATTAACTCCTATTGCAAGCATCCGCAACTACAAAAGAAGTATTAAGGTAAACCTAACCATAGCATGAAACATATGGATCCAAATCAGCCCCTTACGAAGCAACGCATAAACTAGGATTTAAGCTTCTGTCACTCTAGCAACCCATCATCTACTTATTACTTCCCAATGCCTTCCTCTAGGCCCAAACAATGGTGAAGTGTCATGTAGTCGACGTTCACATGACACCACTAGAGGAGAGACAACATACATCTCATCAAAATATCAAACGAATACCAAATTCACATGACTACTGATAGCAAGACTTCTCCCATGTCCTCAGGAACAAACGTAACTACTCACAAAGCATATTCATGTTCATAATCAGAGGAGTATTAACATGCATATAGGATCTGAACATATGATCTTCCACCAAATAAACCAACTAGCATCAACTACAAGGAGTAATCAACACTACTAGCAACCTACAGGTACCAATCCCAGGCTATGAGACAAGAATTGGATACAAGAGATGAACTAGGGTTTGAGAGGAGATGGTGCTGGTGAAGATGTTGATGGAATTGCCCCCCTCCCGATGAGAGGAGCGTTGGTGATGACGATGGCGATGATTTCCCCCTCCCGGAGGGAAGTGTCCCTGGCAGAACAGCTCCGCCAAAGCCCTAGATTGGTTCCGCCAAGGTTTTGCCTAGTGGCAACGGAGTCTCGTCCCGAAAGCTTGCTTATGATTTTTTCTCGGACGAAAGACTTCATATAGCAGAAGATGGGCACCGGAGGGCCACCAGGGGGCCCACGAGGCATGGGGCACGCCCCCACCCTCGTGCCCAGGGTGTGGGCCCCCTCTGGTATTTTCTTCGCTCAGTATTTTTTATTATTTCCAAAAATAACTTCCGTGGAGTTTCAGGACTTTTGGAGTTGTGCAGAATAGGTCTGTAATATTTGCTCCTTTTCCAGCCCAGAATTCCAGCTGCCGGCATTCTCCCTCCTTATGTAAACCTTGTAAAATAAGAGAGAATAGGCATAAGTATTGTGACATAATGTGTAATAACAGCACATAGTGCGATAAATAACGATATAAAAGAATGATGCAAAATGGATGTATCGCTGTCTTTTGAACGACGTGACTTAGAGCGGCGCCGAGGACGCCGGCATTTTTGCTGTGTCTCGGGAGGTTTATTCTCGACTGGATTTTCTGTGTCGTCTTCGTTGGTTGTTTTGGGTGTATCCACCATGTACACATGTATGAAGAAGTAGTCGTCCAGCGTCCGGTAAATGGCGGATTTTGGTCTTGCTCCTCATCGGCATCATCGTCCATACCGTCGATGTCTTCAGAGTCATAATCAAGCATGTCGGTTAGGTCCTCGACAATGGCTATGAAGTGGGTAGCGGGTGGGAAGCAAAATTCTCGATCATCAGCCCCCAGTCCAGACCGGATAGGGTTCGGCTGTGAGTCCCCCGCCAAGGACAGGCTTTTTTATGAGTTTAGCATATCGCCCAAAGGCGAGTGCTGGAAGATGTCTGCGGTGCTGAATTCGAAGATCGATGAGCGATCGAGTTTGGCGTCCGCAGGCTCACATGGTTCGGAACTTATAACCACAGACGAGTCCGGAGTTCCGGTGACACAGATATGGTGTGGGGTTAAGTCCATGTGCGTCTCCAATGCCGGGGAATCTGTGGCCTCCGTGGCGGGGTCGAGCCTCTGATCCTTGGATGTCGCAGTGTGCTCTGGATCTAAGGCTAGAGTGGTCACTGGAGCTATCTCCTAGATGCGGTCTCACGACAGATTTAAGTCATGTTCGTCAAGGTGGCCAGGTGTAGGATCGAAAGTATGTCTAGAGGGGGGGTGATTACACTACTTGACCAAATAAAAATCTATCCTTTTCCCAATTTTAGTTCTTGGCAGATTTTAGCAACTTTGGACAAGTCAAGCAATCTTAACACAATTAAAGCAAGCATGCAAAGAGTATATGAGCAACGAAAAGTAAAGCATGCATCTTGCAAGAATGTAAAGGGAAGGGTTTGGAGGATTCAAACGCAATAGGAGACACGGATGTTTTTGTCGTGGTTCCGATAGGTGGTGCTATCGTACATCCACGTTGATGGAGACTTCAACCCACGAAGGGTAACAGCTATGCGGGTCCACGGAGGGCTCCACCCACGAAGGGTCCACGAAGAAGCAACCTTGTCTATCCCACCATGGTCGTCGCCCACGAAGGACTTGCCTCACTAGGGTAGATCTTCACGAAGTAGGCGATCGCCTTGCCCTTACAAACTCCTTAGTTCAACTCCACAATCTTGTTGGTGCTCCCAAGTGACACCTAGCCAATCTAGGAGACACCACTCTCCAAGAAGTAACAAATAGTGTGTTGATGATGAACTCCTTGCTCTTGTGCTTCAAATGATAGTCTCCCCAACAATCAACTCTCTCTCAGAGGATATGGATTTGGTGGAAAGAATATTTGAGTGGAAAGCAACTTGGGGAAGGCTAGAGATCAAGATTCATATGGTAGGAATGGAATATCTTTGCCTCAACACAAGTGTAGGTGGTTCTCTCTCAGAAAAGGTAAGTTGGAAGTGTAGGTTCGTTATGATGGCTCTCTCCACGAATGAATAGGAGGTGGAGGGGTATATATAGCCTCCACACAAAATCTAACCGTTACACACAACTTGCCAATCTCAGTGGGACCGAATTGGTAAACTCGGTCGGACCGATTCAGCAAATCTAGTGACCGTTAGGATTTTCGGTGGGACCGACATACAACTCGGTAGGACCGATATGGTTAGGGTTAGGGCATAACGTAATCTCGGTGAGACCGATTACACAAACTCGGTGAGACCGATTTTGGTAATAAGCTAACCAGAGAGTTGGTTAGGTAAACTCGGTGGGACCGACTCGCTCATTTCGGTGAGACCGAAATGTTACGAAGGGGAAACAGAGAGTTTACATTGCAATCTCGATGGGACCGATCGCTCATCTCGGTGAGACCGAAATGTTACGAAGGGAAACAGAGAGATTACAATCCCATCTCGTTGAGACCGAGATCCCTATCGGTGAAACCGATTTGCCTAGGGTTTGTGGCAGTGGCTATGACATCTGAACTCGGTGGCGCCGGATAGAAAGAATCGATGGGGTCGAGTTTGACTTCTGGTTTAGGTCATATGTGGATGTAAGAAAGTAGTTGAGGGCTATGGAGCATATCACTAAGCATTTTGAGCAGGAGCCTCATTAAGCAACACCTCATCCCTCCTTGATAGTATCGGCTTTTCCTATAGACTCAATGTGATCTTGGATCACTAAAATAGAAAATGTAGAGTCTTGAGCTTTGAGCTTGAGCCAATCCTTTTGTCCTTAGCATTTTGAGGGGTCCACTTTTCTCATCCATGCCATGCCAATCATTGAGCTTTCCTGAAATATTAGTCTTGAAATAGCATTAGCTCAATGAGCTATATGTTGTTAGGAATTACCAAAACCACCTAGGGATAGTTGCACTTTCACCAGGAGCGGTCGCCGCGGTCTCGAATCCGGCGAAGATCAAATCTCCAGGGATGTCCGCAACATAATTCAAGCTCCTAAACCTGACCTGATGGCGAGGGGCGTAGCTCTCGACCTGCTCTAGGTGGCCAAACGAGTTGGCCCGCAGTGCGAAGCCGCCGAACATGAAGATCTGTCCGGGGAGGAAGGTTTCTCCCTGGCCAGCGTCATTGTTGACGATTGAAGAGGCCATCGAACCTTTCGTCGACAGCACAGTGGAACTCTCAATGAAAGCACCAATGTCGGTGTCAAAACCGGCGGATCTCGGGTAGGGGGTCCCGAACTGTGCGTCTAAGGTCGATGGTAACATGAGACAGGGGACACGATGCTTACCCAAGTTCGGTCCCTCTCTATGGAGGTAATACCCTACTTCCTGCTTGATTGATCTTGATGGATATGAGTATTACAAGAGTTGATCTACCACGAGATCGTAATGGCTGAACCCTAGAAGTCTAGCCTGTATGACTATGGTAATGAGTATCTCTCCTTTCCAGACTAAGTCCTCCGGTTTATATAGGCACCGGGAGGATCTAGGGTTACACAAGGTCGGTTACAAAGAAAAGGAATCTACATATTCGGTCGCCAAGCTTGCCTTCCACGCCAAGGAGAGTCCCATCCCTTCCATGCCAAGGAATCTACACTCTCTCTCGAAGCCTATGATCTATACATTTTCTCCCCCTTTGGCAACAAGTTACCAAAAAGTTCATAAAAAATGTATAGTGCTAGATCGACTCTTAGGCTTGGTCTTCAGGTGGTGGTGTAGATAAAACTCCAAGGACGAAGGCATCAGTTGATGTAGATGGAGCTGGTGGAGTGGGTGCTGGAGTTGGTGGCACTGAAGCTGTAGCTGGTGCAGATGAAGTTGCTCTGGTGTCTGTAACTGGCATTGCAGCAGATCTCTGTCCTCTGGGCACTCTAGCAAAAGCATCAGTGGTAGACTTGCCCTTCTTCTCCTGCACTTCATCCTGAAGTTTCTCAACAACTGATTGTATCTCAGTGACCTTCACATCTAAATTATAGAACTTCTGCTCCATGATCCTCTCCAAGCTCTCCTGGTTTTGAGTCAGGGTGGACAATCCCTTCTCAATCCTCAGAGTGGAGGCAATCAAGTAGCCAAGCTGATCTTGCTTGCTCTTCAGAAGATACTGAGATGCCTCATCAATGGTTGGCATCTTTGCAGACATTTCAGTCCTTGCCTTCTCCCTCTTTGCTTGTGCTTGCACAGAAGATGGTTCATTCTCATCCATTACCACAGTGTTGTCCTCAAAGTCTGGGTAGATGGGCATATGTTCCTTGTCCAAGAGATATGTGCCAGTGCCCATCTTGGAGTTGATTAGCTCCTGGATCTGTGGGGCATACCCACAACTTCGTTTCTGGTCTGCAGCTGTTCTCTTTTATAGTTTCCACAATTAGACTCATGACTTTGAACTTTTGAGGAACATCAAATATATGCAGCAAGTTGATGGAATGTCCTCTGATCATTCTATGATCTCCTGATTTTGGTAGCAATGTGTGCCTTAAAATCCAATTGATTGTAGGCAGGCCTGACAGCAAGTGTTTCACAGAACCAAATTGGTGAGTCTCAAGATCTGCATCAGGAATCTCCTTGTACATGCTAGCCATTGAGTTGTGATCCTTCTTCTTCTTGGCATAGACATCCAAGTCATCTTCATTCTCCTCAGGAGCATTGATCAATTTTTCCCATTCTTCAACTGTTGACTGGTACCTAGTACCTTCAGACATCCAGACAATCCTTCCGTCTGGGTAGAAATGAGCTATGGAGTAGAACTGCATAATAAGCTCATCATTCCACTTTGTGAGCTTCTTCCCAACAAAGTCCTCTACTCCACAATACTTGAAACTATCATAGACTCCAGGATAGTGTTCTTCATTTTCCTTGATGTACTTCTAGTCCACCCATCTCATATCACAGACTATAGGCTTCTTGTCAAGCAACACTGTCTCATAGAAGTCATGTTGTTCCTTTGTATGGAACTTGTAGTCCACAGCAGTTCTTCTCCTCGTGGCATATGGATCAGACTCTCTCCATAGCCTCAATCCTGAATCCTTCCTGATTTTCATGTTCTCTGCAAGTGGATGAGCATCATTGTGATCTGGAATTTTGGGCCTCAACTTCCTCAAGACATGTGACTCATCTTCTTCTTCTTCTATAGCAGCTTTAGGCACTGGGGCCTTGTTCTTCTCTGCAGCTGGAATATTCCTTGTACTCCTCTTAGGTGCAGTTTTGGGTTTTGGAGCATCTGCCTTGGGAGCTTCTTTGGGCTTAGATGGAGAAGCCCCTGATCTTATAGCATCTCCCATAAGCTTTTGAGCTTTAGGTGCTGGTGTAGCAACCTCTTCCTCTTCATCTTCAGAATCCTTCCTCATTGAGGGCTTGCCAAGAACTCTGACAGTAGTGGTTATGGCCCTCTTCTTCTTCTTATCCTCACCAGCTACTTCTTCTTCTTCAGATTCAATGGTGAACTTCATAGTTTCACCTGTAGCAACTTTTCTTGGCTTAGACATGGGCTGTCTTCTTGCTGGAGCCTTTGTTTTTATTCTTGGCTTATTGGCAGCAGCTGTGCCATATTCGTTTTTCAGAACTTTCTTCTTTGAGGTGGCCTCTTCCTCAATAGCCACAAAGTCCTCATCCTCAGAATCTAAGGTTCTCTTCTTTCTGGCCCTGGTGGTTGCCTTAGGCAAGTTGCTGGGTGTACTCCTGCTTCCGTCATCAGAGCTGTTAGAGGGACTAGTGCCCTCACTCATGTGAATTTGCTCCTCAGACTTGTTCTGACTGTCACTCTGATCTGACATGATGGAAATACTGACAGCAGACCCTGTGAATAGATTATAGATGAGGTAGAGTAGCTGAGCATCACAAAGTACAGAGGTTTTTTGAAAAAGAATGAGTTAAAAACTTAGTTTTAGTTTTCCACAGAAAGCATTTCAGATCTACCGATTTGACAACTGGTGATACCGAAGCAGCTTTTGGAACCTAAACTAGTGAACTCGGTCAGACCGAGTCACAGTTCGGTGGCACCAAGACTGCAAGGGTTTCACAAAGAATTGAACTCGGTCACACCGATTTGCAATTCTCGGTCAGACCGAGAACCACATGTGCAATGGCCTTAGCCAAATCAGTGGAACCGATTTCAACAACTCGGTTGGTCCGAGATGATTTCGGCGGAAACCTAACCCTAAATTTTCAATCCACAACTAAACTACGGAGTGATTTCGCTGGATAGAGTGATCTCAATCGTGGCAAGATACATGGCAAAACAATGTGCTAGGAATCGGAGTGAGATTAGCACAAGGATCAAGTCCATACCCTAAGTGTGGCGATGGACCTGCTATGGCGGCAACGGCGGAGATGATTTCCGTTGACGGCGGCGGAGACCAGCAGCGGGAGGCAGCTGACGATGAGGAGGACGATCCGGAGACCCAGGGAGGAAGAGCAGGCTGAGCGCGGGCGAAGGGGTTCGGAAAAATTTCCAAATTTTGGCTCGGGGATATATATATATAGCCTGACCCTGTCGGTGTGACCGAGTGGAACAACTCGGTGGCACCGAGATGCATAACTGCAAGCAGTTACTGCAACTCGGCGTGACCGAAAAGTTCAAATCGGTTGCACCGAGATTGAAAACCTAGATCGACTTAGTGATCTCGGTATGACCGAAATGGATGAATCGGTCAGACCGAAACGCACAAAGAAGTTTTGGAAGTTTAAGTCTATGACGAATCGGGGACTCTGAGTGCTCCTCACATAAAGAGGTTCGAATCTGACTTGATCAAACTTTGTGATGTAGCATGAATAGAGTTTGAGACAAGAAAAACATAGATAGCTAGAGAAGGTTCTTAGGCATTCTTGTCCATCCACTTGGCAAATGAAAAAGGAACCAAGCAATCAAAACAACAAGTGGATGTCCTCTAATGAGTAAATTATGCAACCAACATGCTCACACAATAAAATGGCAAATGAAATATGTGGCAAAGCATGCACAACCAATTCTAGCATCTATCAAGCAATTGGCAATGACTAGGTCATCTATATATGAGTATATTGACTTAGGAGTCTTTTTTCGAGAGTACACAAATTGTGTACCTTAGCTTTATAGAAGAGAGAAAACAATGTACAAGAGTTTGTGATGCATAGCCAATGGTCACAAGCTGACCATGGCCACGTTAGAACTCCAACTCCACACACTATGTTAGCTCCTCACAAGATGGTGTCAACTCCACGTCCTCCCGCCCTCGCCCGAGTGCGAAGTTTGTCAAAAATCCTGTTTGCAAGATCAGCCACCGAGATGGGCGTGGCCACCGAGCGGAAAACCCGTTCATTTCTTTGCTTCCAAAGATGCCAGCACACTAGCATCACCAGGATATCAAAAGCTTTGCGTGTCTCCTTGTCGAGCCATTTTCGTGTGCCGCCCCACCATGACTCCAAAGTATCGGTCACCACCGGTGCTAGGGCCGGGGCAACCCTCGTGCTGGAAAGAATGTTGTGCCATACTTGGTGCGAATAGACGCAATGGATCAGCAGATGGTCAACGCTATCCTCCTCCTGGCCACAAAGATAACACAGTGAGGGGTTATCTTGCAGCCCATGCCGCAGCCTCCTATCGTATGTCCATATTCTATGTTGCATAGCGAGCCACATGAAGATCTTGCAGGTGAGAGGCGCCCAACACTTCCAAATCCAATGTGCATAGGTCACACCGATCGCAACCTTGAAGAGCATTTGGTACGCTGAGGCCGAAGTATACACCTGCTTGGAGTTCCAGGGCCAAATAGCCTCATCCCTCTTGGTGGGAGTAAGCTGCGTCGTGATAGCAATCTCCCAAAGGCTAATCAATTGAACGAGATCGTCCATGGAGAGCTCACCGGAGATGTCTGAGGCCCAGCAATGGTTGAGCAATCCATCATGCGATGTCCGCTTGTTCACCGATTGCGTACGAACCTTGCCCCAGATGCTCGGAGAAATCTCCCTGGCTATGGCACCTCTCATCCATCTGTCTTTCCAAAACAACACCTTGTGGCCGTTCCCAAGTTTCCAATGAACTAGGCTGTCAAAAGCCAACTGCACTTGCAGATCCGTGTTCATCGAGAGCCCATACCACGGTCTGCCTGGGTTCGTACGTCTTAGCCATTCCCAATGCAATCTTAGGAGTCAAATGAGAACATTTGATCATAGGTCATACTCATCGTTTAAGCACAAGTGGGGTTACCACTTTTACATAAAGCATTGTTGTGTTCACACCTTTAGAGTTACTTTACCTCAATTCTTAGAGTAAAGCTCCCCCTAGATGTGAGATCCCCCCTAAGAGGGATGAAATAACCTTGGGTTTTGTCGATGATGACTTCATGTAGATGTTGAATATGTGGATGCTCAATGTTGATGTAGATCATTTGGAGCAATCCTTTGGAGTGAGTTGCACTTTCAATACCTACACGGGTTAGTACCATAAGGAACAAACAAGGATATCCATAGACATAGAGTGATGCACACACAAGATGATGTCTATGAAAGCATTAGGTTACCTTGTCCCTTGTCTTACCAACAAGAGGGTTTGTGACTCCTTGAACTAGTGCAAGATGTGGAGGTTGATTGCACTTGTTCTTGCCAAAATGATAAGAGTGAAGTATGTTGGCGGAGTCACCCTCAAGAACTCTCTAGTTCTTCTTCTTCGGGATCCACATCATCTTGATGGGAATCCTTGGAGTTGTAGTTGTACTTGATGAAGTAGAACTTCATGTAGTCTTGGGAACCCACTTGACCAAGGCCTTGGGTGCTTCTTCAAATGCATCAATTTCCTCTTGAAGCTTATCCTTGCCTTTTTTTTCTTGTGGTCTTGTGGTGGAAGATCATCTTGAGCTTGTGTCCCTTTGAAAGAAGTAGGATCATACTTATCTTGTTGAGGAACAAACTTCGTCTTGGGGTATTGATCTTCTTCCCACTCAACTCCATTGGCATTGAACTTTCATTCAAAACCAACACCTTGGTTCTTCCGGTGCCTTCCTTGCTTGCGTACAATTTCCTCGAATTGCTTACTCCCGGCAAGGCTCTTGTAAACACCTTTCTCTATAATTCCATTCAATAAGCTATTTTCTTGCTCAAGTGTAACTTGGCTAAGAGAATCATTAGTGGAATCAAGAGAACTACTAGAAGCAACAACATTGGATTTAGCATGATTATTGTTACTACTAGAGGAAGAATTTTTCTTGTTCTTGTTACTAGACTTGACTTGAGGCATGTAAGTGGATAAGAGTAAACGCTTGGCAATGTAAGAAGAACTTTTCTTGCGAAGATCATCATTGATTGCCTTTAAGAACTCATGCTCTTGCTCAAGGTTGAGCTTTTCAAAACGTAATTCTCATGAGTCCTTAAAAGTTCTCGATGATCTCCTAAGATAGTTTCATGAGCTAACTTAAGAGTGTTTAGTTCTTTAGTTAGAGACTCAATCTTCTCCTTATCATTGTCATTCGTTTTATCTTGATTAGCATGATTAATTGGTGTTTCATCATAGTATTCATCACTAGAATTGTCAATAAGTAAATCATCATCACCTAACAAGTCATCTTCATCACTATTGAAATCAACATACTCGGGGTGTGATACCTTTGGGCCTTTAGCCATGAAGCATCTTCCAAGTCCTTCATTTGGTGAATCAAATGTGTCGTAGGAGTTGGTTGACACAAGTGCAAGACCGGCAACACCTTCATCTTGAGTATATTCGGATTCAGAGTGATAGCTTCTCTCGGAGTGATTGTCGAAGTCGGAGCCGGATACCCATTCACCAACATGAGCTTGATGTCTTTGTTTTGTGTAGCTCCTTCATGACTTGTCCTTCCTTTCCAAATCCTTGCTTCTCCGGGATGTTCTTCGTTCATAACGATCATCTCTACTCCTTCTCTCTCTTGATGGTGATTCTTCTCTTCTACTTCTTCTTTTTGGAGAGTCTTCTCTTCTCTTGTAGGGTGGCGTACACTCATTGGAATAGTGTCCGGGTCTTCCACAATTGTAGCAATTTCTCTCTCGACTAGAAGATCTTTTGTCATTGTAGGACCTTGACTTGGAACTTCTCTCTTTGCTTCTACTCTTGTAGAACTTGTTGAAGTTCTTCACCATTAGGCTCAATTCTTCATTGAAGGTTTGTTTCTCACTTGATGATGTGGGAGCTTCACATGAGGGTTTGTAAGCACCACTTGACTAGTTATGGAGATCCTCCTTATCCTTGGGTGACATCTCATGAGCAACAATTCTTCCAATGACTTCCGTTGGCTTGAGATCTTTGTAATTGGGCATCATTTGGATCAATGTGCATACGGTATCATATTTTCCGTCCAAAGCTCTTAGGATCTTCTTGATGATGAATTTGTTGGTCATCTCTTCACTTCCTAAGCCGGTGATCTCATTTGTGATAAGAGCAAGCCTAGAGTACATTTCAGCGACACCTTCACCATCCTTCATTTTGAACTTGTCAAGCTGACTTTGGAGCACATCTAACTTGGATTCCTTGATGGAGTCGGTACCTTCGTGCATATCAATCAAAGTATCCCAAATTTCCTTTGCATTCTCAAGACGGCTGATTTTGTTGAATTCTTCGGGGCACAATCCATTGAAGAGGATATCACAAGCTTGAGCATTGTATTGCAGCATCTTCAACTCTTCCGCGGTAGCTTCACGGTTCGGTTCTCTCCCATCAAAGAATTCACCTTGCAAGCCAATACACACAATAGCCCATACGGCGGGGTTATGTCCAAGAATATGCATTTTCATCTTATGCTTCCAACTAGCAAAATTAGTACCATCAAAGTAAGGACCTCTATGGTGGTAATTTCCTTCGCTAGACGCCATACTCTCCTAGGTTGTTGAGGGAGTCCTGGATTAGGGGGTGTTCGGATAGCCGGACTATACCTTCAGCCGGACTCCAGGACTATGAAGATACAAGATTGAAGACTTCGTCACGTGTCCGGAAGGATCTTTTTCTTGGCGTGGAAGGCAAGCTAGGCGTGCGGATATTCAAGATCTCCTACCAATGTAACCGACTCTGTGTAACCCTAACCCTATCCGGTGTCTATATAAACCGGAGGGTAGTAGTCCGTAGGACAATCATCATCATACACAATCATACCGTAGGCTAGCTTCTAGGGTTTAGCCTCCTTGATCTCGTGGTAGATCTACTCTTGTACTACCCATATCATCAATATTAATCTAGCAGGAGTAGGGTTTTACCTCCATCGAGAGGGCCCGAACCTGGGTAAAATAAAGTGTCCCTTGTCTCCTGTTACCATCCGACCTTGACGCACAGTTCGGGACCCCCTACCCGAGATCCGCCGGTTTTGACACCGACATTGGTGCTTTCATTGAGAGTTCCTCTGTGCCGTCGCGATCAGGAAGGATGCCTCTTCCCGTCTTTAAAGACGGCGCCATTATGAAAGGAGCCTTGGCTGTTGGCCAAACTCTCCGGCTAGGTGGTTTTCTCGCAACCGCCTGTTCGGCTGTTGCACCGACAGTGGCCTCCCGGGTCATCGAAAGCAACCTCCACGTCGGCTCAGAACTCGCCGAGCAATTGGATCCGATGGAGCTCTCTTCGGTTAACGAGCTCCTGGATCGTATCGCCGCACTGGGCGTCGCCACCAATTATGACCAGGTTGGGCTTAAACCCGATCTGAGAGAAATTAACTCTCCCCAGGTCACCCACCACGTTGCAGTGGTGGAGACACAATGCGGCGACCCTTCATCTATCTTAAGGACTAGCTACGTCCGAATCCCCGAACCCACCATGCCGGGTATCCGCGGAGGGGAGGATACAATCCAAGACCTGAGCGTAGAATCAGGCAACGGGCTAGACTCATCGGATAACATCCAAGGCTCCGGATCTCAGAATTCGGATGTTCTTTGGCCTCCGAACAGTAAATTGGGTGAGGTGTCAAATTCACGACACCCGCCCGCCCGATCATAAGCGATCTTTCCCTAATCAGGCAAACGCGCGAAGAAACAGTACATCATTACTAGGCCAGATTCCTCCTGGTTATGAACAGGATAAAGGACTGCCGCGAGGGAGACGCAATCTCAATCTTTTGCAGTAACTGCACGGACGAGGGAATACTTAACGCCGTAAGTCATCGTAATATTACACGCTTTGCTGACTTGGCGTCCATAGTACAAAAGTACTGTGCGATGGAAAGTGCACAGAAAACCGAAATAAAATTTTGGGATAATCCGGCCTTGAATAGCAATCCCGTCCGAACTAAGAGGGTGCACCACAGTAAGGCACCCGGACTAAATACCAAAAAGTCAAAACCCTGTAGAGGGCATGGAACCGTACTGGAAAAGTGGCTAGATGGACCCTGCAAGATTCATAGTGCAGAGGGCGCCACCCCAATTCACAGCCTCAGGGCATGTTGGATAATCCGGCAGGTGGCCAAAATTGGCGAGGACCTCCTAATTCCAGAGGTCAAAGGAAACCAGCCCGAGAATTTCAGTTCCGTTCTCACGGTCTTCACTACTGGAAACAGAGAATTTGCCATCAGTCAGTTCTTTGCCATCTGCCAGCAGATGGCAAAGAACGTCTTTGCCATCTGCTTATAAAAAACAGATGGCAAAGAACTGACAGACGGCAAAGAACATGGTTGCCATTTGCCAGCAGATGGCAAATAATCTTTGCCATCTGCCAGCAGATGGCAAAGAGGTGGGTAGGGGTCCAGTGCTGTAACGGCCTGTCAACCCACCTCTTTGCCATCTGCTGGCAGATGGCAAAGAATCTTTTCCGTCTGTTGACGGATGGCAAAGAAGTGGGTGGGGCCCAATGGATAACGGCGCTGTAACAGCCTAGTAGCCCCACCGAACCAACAACACGAGCTAATCCAATCCAATCCCCAATTCCTTCCCCTGCTCATCTCCCAACCAACGGATCCCAACTCCGGCGTCGATCTCCTCTGCCCCAGCCACTCGGCCTCGCCGGCGCGGCGGCCTCCTCTCCCCCATCCACACCGCCGACCTCCCTCTCCTTCTCTCCCATGGCGCCGAAACCCTAGCCACGGCGACCTAGCAGCAGCAGGCAGGACGAGCCCGGCCATGGCCATGGCCTCCTCTTCCCCTCTGCCCTGCCACGGCCGCTGCTCTAGCCCCTCCTCTCCTCTCCTCTCCTCTCCTCTCCTCTCCTCTTCTCTTCTCTCCCAAGGGAGGGGAGGGAAGGGGAGGGAAGGGAAGCCAAGGCCCCAGATCAAGCGGAGCGGTGCCCAGATCCGCCCGCAGCGGCACCGGCGATCTGATCCGCGACCCTCCTCGAGGTCGGCCATGGAGCGCGGCAGCAGCCATGGACGGCGACGCCCGAAACCCTAGCTAGCCCTCAACCTCCAAGGACGCGCGCCGGCTACTCTCGGCGGGGAGCACCTCGACGCCGGCCAAAGGTACGTACCGGACCTCATCTATTCCTCTTCTGGATTTCTTATCTGATCCACGCAAACGCATTTGTGCAGGCCATCACCATCCCCATCACCAGCATCCCGCGTGCGTGAGTCAAGGAGGAAAGAGGAGGAGGCCATCGCCATGCTCAGATCCATAGCTCCTCTTTTCTCTTCAATTTTGTCAAACTTGAATGTGATGAACAGGGTCATGATACTAGTGCTTGAGTCATGATACGCACACCCCAAACCTCATCATCTTCATGCTTGCAACTTGTAGGTAAAAACACATTTTATTCAAACTAATTCAGAATGGTCATCGGGGGAGATCCACGTTTGATCAATCACATGGAATGGAACTAGTACACACTGGAGATAATATATACGTCATCTCCTTGTACAAATTACTCGAATAGTAAAAATTGAACTATAGAATATATATGAACTGAAATCAACACTTGTGGTAGCAGCAGGTCTCAAGGCGCAGCTCATCTTTTTGCTGGAAAAAGACGAGCGTGTGATATGTTACTACCTCTGTACACTAATGTAAGATGTTTTGCAGTTCAATTTGAACTGTAAAAACGTCTTATAATAGTGTACAGAGGGAGTATATGTTATATTACCAGCAGGGTAATGTTTTTTTTGCTTCCCCTGTTTCGTCTTGTTGAGATAATTCACAACAGTACAAATCAATCCATGATAGGTAATAATTCACATGCAGATTTATATGTTTTAATTTTTATCTGCTCTTGCGGTTTGAAATACATCTAATACATCTATTGAGTTTTTAATTTGTGTGGACAAGTTTATTTTGGAAACCTAAAAAATGCAGAATACAGGAATGTGTTAAACTTCACTGTCATCTATCTCGTTGCAGTATCGGCAGTTGTAGGGCTATCGCTCTTCTCTGGTCGGTGAGATCGCCCATGATTTCTATTTACGTATGCTTCTTAGGTATGTAGGAGCAAGAGTCTCAACTCATTTTGCTTGTTATGATTGGCACTAAAAATCCTTTTTGTAACTATCTTTCGGCTTCACGTTGTGACTGCAATGAAGGTCTGTTATATGAATGTCACATGTCATTTCTAAATTCATGTTGTGACTTATTCCTGCCTTGTTAATCTGAAATCAACGACTACTGGTCGTTTCTAAAGATTAGGACCCAATCAGCCACCCTAATCTAAGCATCGGATATTGGGAAGTTTGAAGAACCCAAACATGCATAACCAAGCCTAGATTAGGAAACCAACTAGCTGCCTTGTTGTAGATAAGATCAGAGCGAACAATCTTGTCTATTGTCATACATGCATGTTAACATACACGATAACTTGATTAGTGCGCATAATCCCGCCTCAAGAGGCGCCACCCGGTGGCGCCCCAGCCACTAGTACGATCTAAAGGTCTGACCATGGTGCTCTTCTCCCATCTTCTAATTTAATCAGAAATAAGAAATATAGCCTGGTAAGAAGTTGAAACATCAACCTTAATTTCTCAAGTGCGCCTATTACATCGATAAGTAGCACTGCTAATCTGAATACAATTTGCATTGACAGGTATACATATGTAGTAGATTGGTACATAATTAATTGAGATACAAGTATGAAGTGTTGCAGTTGCAACAGATCTTCATCAAGTTCCTTCGAAAATTGCACGAAGCGTCCAATGTTGCCACCAAGTTCGCCGGGGGAAGAAGCACCGAATTCGCTGGAGGAACAAGAACATCGGTCGAGCCGTCCAACGTCGCCTGCAGCGGCTACACCAGAGGTATTTATCCCCTCGAAAGCTAATCACTAGATGGAATCCCCTGTTTTAGTTATTTTTTCTGTCCCCCGGCTCTGTCTGCGGCGATATATATGGTTATACTGGCAGTTTTCAATAGCAGCAGACTAGCCTGCCCAGTCTGAACTTTGAGAATGTTTCTCGGTTCATGTTCAACTTTGATCCTTTTTTCAGTTAAAGTACTAAGCACTTCCCGTGTGAATCTGAGAATCTCACTGAAACCTGTGTTTCATTGTGTGTATTCAGCCTATCGAGTTGAGTTTCAGGCTTATATGTACTGTACTTTCAGTAATAAAGATGCCAGTGTCATTACTTTTTCAGTTAGGGGTTAGTGAGGATTCACTCACAGTCTGGTTCAATGCTCACCATGTTATTTCCATAAAAAGGAAATAGTCAGATGAGGTCATCATCATCTGACAAATAAGAAATTATTGATCAATGCCACCCACGAAAAAATGAGGTCAACACTATTCAGAAAAGAATGGAACTCACTGTATTAGGATACCAAATTCTCACTATATGCTTATCAGTAGTTATCAGTTTAGGTTCTTGAAAGTTTTAGAGGCCGTTGCTAGCTTTCCAAAGGTACCTCAGTGTTCTATGGTTAGAAATAGAAGGTAGTGTTTTATTTGAGGACTAGACTTTTTGTGATGGACTAAATTGAAATACTAATTTAGATGCTACATTTATATTTTACTAAAACTAAAATTAATAGGAAACAAAACTGAAACAGAAAAAGTAATATAAATAAAAGAAAAAGGCAAAAACAAAAATCTTTCCCTATAATAACTATATGGTTTCAAGCATCTACCTGTCTCTTATTCTTAATGAAGGACCCAGCCTATTATTTGATTTTAAGTTGTCAGATTCATCATATAGTATTTAAGATTGGCAGATTAAATTTCGAACATGACTATTGATGTTCTTAGGAAAAAATTGGATCTTTTGCTGCTGGCATTTGCCATTCTAGGAGAGATTCTAATCTATTTTATATTTAATTGTAATATACTAAAGCCACAGTGCAGAATTAATATGTAAGTAAACAATAGTAAATTTGTGTATCTTACAATATTACATTTTAATCGTAATTATGTATACATTAAAGGGGACATGTCATCCGTCGAATTACAAGTTTGTGAAAAAGGGGCACGTGAATGCAGCATGCTATAGTGTAATGGCCAATCTCATCGCCTTGGAATTGATCATTTTTACCGTGATTAGGTGGAAATTATGACCACCATCAACGAACGGGAGAAGTGTTTGCCGTGATTAGGTGGAATATACATGACCACCATCGACGAATGGAAGAAGTGGCAAGACCGATGTGTCGCTAGGTACATGTAAGGTTTTTGTTCACCCGCCTTTCTGAGGTGTAATTGTTCAATTTTGTTCATAGTCGAGCATTGGGTGATATTGTATTTGTCATGATGTACATGGTTCATGAACTATGCCAACCTGCTACCTATGGATGAAACTGTGTAATATTGATGAAACTATGTATATGTACGGATGAAACTTGCTACTATTGGTAACATGTGTTGGATATATATGTGTTCATGACTATTGGTAATATGTGTTGAATATGCTATATTGGTCATATAAATATATTTGTGTTTGATTTTCTGTGAAAATGAACTGATATAAGAAAAAACAAAATTAAATGGGGCAATATAGTCACTTTGCCATCTGCTGGCAGATGGCAAAGAGCTTTGCCATCAGCTGGCAGATGGCAAAGAGGCCACGTGTCATCTACATGTAAAAGCAGATGGCAAAGAGCTTTGCCATCAGCTGGCAGATGGCAAAGAGGCCACGTGTCATCTACATGTAAAATTTGGACTGGCCTATTTGGGCTCTTTGCCATCTGCCAGCAGATGGCCAGCAGACGGCAAAGCATGCAGCCTTTGCCATCTGCTGGCAGACGGCAAAGAGCCTGCAGCCTTTGCCATCTGCTGGCTGATGGCAAAGTATGTCGTTAGCCTTCTAACGGGGCTAACCCCGTTAAGAGGCTTTGCCATCTGCCAGCTGATGGCAAAGCCACAGGCTCTTTGCCATCAGCCAGCAGATGGCAAAGAAGCCTTTGTCGATAGGATCTTAGACAAACTGTTTGCCATCTGCTGGCTGATGGCAAAGCCTTTGCCATCCGCCGACCATGCCTTTGCCATCTGCCATGGCAGATGGCAAATTGCCAGATTCCAGTAGTGCTTTGAGACTTTCGCATCAAATAACATGCGAAAAAGAACACTCCGCAGCCTCACCAAAGTCTATCAGGTGGCGACAATAAACCCATGGAGTAATACTGCTATCACCTTCAACGCGAGTGACGAACCTAAATTTCGAACAGCCAGAGCACCAGCCGCATTGGTCCTCAGCCCCATAGTGGACGGCTGTCGTCTCGCAAAGGTACTCATGGATGGAGGCAGCGGATTGAACCTCATTTATGAGGAAACCCTTCAAAAGATGGAAATAGACTGGAACCGCATGGAGCGAAGCAGCACAACCTTTAGAGGAATAATTCCCGGTCAGGAAGTGCGCTGCACCGGAAAAATAACACTAGATGTGGTATTCGGCACGCCGGATAATTACAGGTCCGAACAAATCACCTTTCAGGTGGCCCCGTTCAAAAGCGGATATCACGCTATATTAGGACGGGAGGCATTCACAGTTTTCCAAGCTATACCCCATTACGGGTACATGAAGCTCAAGATGCCTGGGCCACACGGAATTATCACTCTCGCTAGTGATCCGGACATAGCACTCCGCGCCGAAAACAAGACAGCCGCATTGGCCCTCGAGGCACTATCCGAAACCTTAGCGGTAGAAGAACTGACTACGCTGCGATCCACGGTCAATAGGGATGATGTGATACTCGATAAGAGATCCAAATCCACATCCTTCAAACCAGCAGATGAAATAGTCAAATTCCAGGTCCACCCAACGGACCCCAGTAAAACAGCCTCCATCGGGGCATGACTGAACCCTGACGTAGACGCCGCACTGCGAGAGTTCCTACGAGAGAACTGGGACATCTTCGCTTGGCACCCCTCAGATATGCCAGGAAACCCACGCAGGCTGGCCAAACACAGCTTAAACATCCAGAAAGGATTCAAACTGTCAGCCCTTCGGCGTTTCTCCGAACCAAAGAGACAGGCCATGGGAGAGGAGCTAGCCAAATTATTGGAGGCCGGATTCATCAGAGACATAAAACATCCGGACTGGCTAGCAAACCTAGTGATGGTACCAAAGAAGGACAAATCCTGGCGTCTGTGTGTCGACTTCAAAGACCTTAATAAGGCTTGCCCAAAGGATCCGTTTCCCCTCCCTCGAATAGATCAAATTATCGATGCCACTGCAGGACACGATTCGCTGTGCTTCCTCGGCGCATACTCCGGTTACCATCAAATAAAGATGGCAGAGTCAGACCAATCCACAACGGCATTCATCACACCATACGGCCCATTCTGCTTCAACACAATGCCCTTCGGGCTAAAAAATGCCGGCGCAACATATCAGCGCATGATTCAAACATGTCTGGCAAACCAGATCGGCAAAACAGTGGAGGCTTACATAGATGATGTGGTCGTCAAATCAAGACATGTCGAATCTCTAGTAGACGACTTGAGGCTTACATTCGACAACCTCCGAAAATACGACATTAAGCTCAATCCGGAAAAATGTGTTTTCGGCGTTCCAGCCGGAAAGCTCCTAGGCTTCATTGTATCCGGTAGAGGAATTGAAGCAAATCCAGCTAAAATCCGAGCTTTGTCACAATTGGACATCCCAAAAGACCTCAAACAAATACAGAAACTCACCGGATGCATGGCGGCTTTAAGCCGCTTTATCTCTCGTTTGCGAGAGAAGGCATTGCCCCTTTATCGCCTCCTTAGGCGCACCGAACACTTCGAGTGGACGGATGCTGCAACGGCCGGACTCGAGGAAATAAAGGCCATCTTGGCAACAAATCCCATCCTGGCCGCGCCGAATACTGGCGAACCCATGCTATTGTACATTGCCGCAACTCATCAAGTTGTTAGCGCAGTACTCGTCGTCGAACGGGTAACGGACGGACACAAACTCCCCCTTTAAAGGCCGGTTTACTACGTGTCCACTGTCCTCACACCATGCAAATCACGGTACCCGCATTACCAAAAGATTGCATACGCGGTGTTCATGGCATCCCGGAAGCTACGACACTACTTTCAAGAGTGTTCTATAACAGTAGCCTCGGAAGTACCACTCAACGATATTATCAACAACCGCGACGCAACGGGCCGGATAGCAAAATGGGCCATAGAGCTCCTACCGTTCGACATAACCTACAAACCACGGTGAGCCATCAAATCGCAAGTCCTAGCCGACTTCGTCGCCGAATGGACAGAGGCCGAACTCCCTAAAGAGTACGGCACATACTCAAACTGGATCATGCATTTCGACGGCTCCAAAATGTTGGCCGGACTGGGGGCTGGCATCGTTTTGACGTCCCCTATAGGAGACACAGTCCAATATGTACTCCAAATTATGTACACAGACTCCAACAATGCAGCCGAATATGAGGCCCTTCTACATGGTCTCCGGATGGCAGTATCCATGGGCATTCAACGCCTGGAAGTACGTGGGGATTCAAACCTCGCGGTATCCCAGATAAATGGCGACTTCAACGCCAAAGACCCAAAAATGGCAGCCTATCGCAACGCCGTACTAAAAATGTCAGCTCGGTTCGAGGGACTAGAGTTTCACCACATAGCCCGAGAAAATAATCAGGCAGCGGACGTCCTGGCACGCATCGGAGCAAAACGAGATGCCGTCCCCCCGAACATCTTCTTAGAAAGATTATTCAAACCATCTGTAGCATGGGAGGGGGAACCCTCGGATAACAGTCCGGACACAACCGCACAACCAGACGCCGAGCAATCTGACATAATCGGAGGCCCCGCCACCGAAATCACGCCTTCAGCCCACGTAATAATGGCGGTCATCGCCCCATGGACAGAACCATTCCTAGCCTACCTCACTAGGCAGGAACTCCCTGAGGACCAAAATGAGGCACGCTGCATAGTGCGGCGATCTAAAGCCTACAAAGTCCACGAGGGAGAGCTATATAAGAGAAGCACTATAGGAGTCCTTCAAAGATGTATCTACGAAGAGGAAGGACGGAGTCTGTTGGCCGAAATTCATGCCGAACTCGGTGGCCACCACGCTACAGCTCAGTCCCTCGTAAGCAAGGCTTTCCGTACAGGCTTTTATTGGCCGACGGCCCGAGCAGACGCCCATGACCTAGTCAAACGATGCGTCGGTTGCCAGCTTTTTGCCAACCAAAGTCATATGCCACCCAACGCCCTCCGAACTATCCCCATCACTTGGCCTTTTGCGGTCTGGGGACTAGATATGGTGGGACCCCTTAAAGGCGGAACCCACAAGAAAAAATACCTACTGGTCATGGTGGATAAATTCACCAAATGGATAGAAGCCAAGCCTGTCAAGACGGCCGAATCCGGACCTGTGATAGACTTCATATCCGGGGTCGTACACCGTTACGGTGTCCCCCACAGAATTATCACCGATAACAGCACAAACTTCACCTCGGAGGAAGTAAAGCTGTGGTGCAAAAACATGGGCATTAAGCTCGATTATGCTTCTGTCTATCACCCACAAACTAACGGTCAGGTCGAACGCGCAAATGGTCTCATCATGAGCGGCATCAAACCCAGACTAGTGCGGTCCCTCAAGGAATCTAATACGCACTGGGTAGACGAGCTCGACTCCGTGCTCTGGAGGCTGCGAACCACGCCAAATCGTACCACCGGATTCACACCATTCTTTATGGTGTACGGCGCAGAGGCAGTCCTGCCCTGCGACATAATTCATGACTCACCTCGAGTGCGCATGTACGAAGAAAGAGAAGCCGAGCCTGATCAGCAGGACAACCTGGACGCCTTAGAGGAGGAGCGCGACGTGGCTAAAGCCCGTTCCGCATTTTATCAACAGCAGGCTCGAAGATATCAAAGCAGAGAAGTACGGGCCAAAAATTACAACGTTGGCGAACTAGTTCTACGCCCGCCGGATAAGAAAAAGGACAAACTCAAGCCCAGATGGGAAGGTCCCTTCATAATTGACCAAGTCCTGACTGGTGGAGCGTACCGCCTGCGAGATGCGTCGGATAACCGACTCGAGCCGAACCCATGGAACGCCACACGTCTCCGAAGATTCTATGCCTAGCGCCGAACTCGGGGTTTGTCTCCTTCCTTTGTCCATTTTTATATATTTTTCTATTTTTATTTTTGTCTCCTCCCACTCTTTCCTCTTATAGCCCTTAAAGGCTCATCATGCGACGCACTACCCGCGCTCCGTAAACCTGGGGGCTTCTTTAACAGAAGCTTGTTTATATGGGTTTCACGCCCAACGCATGCGTCAGACTTCCGCATGCACCTTTTCTTCACCATTATATGCATCGATATGACTTAAGTTTTGGCCAAGCTGGGTTGCCTGGCTCCTGTGCTTACCCCTACGTTCCTGATTGTTCGGCTAGGTGGTAAAGGGAGCACCTCTGCAATTGTTACTGCCGGATAAGCCGGATGTGTACCTCAGACTGGGTGAAGCCGAAAGCTAGCGTTCTTAAGGGAATATTCGTTCGGTGAACTAAAGATGAACCTTTTTTTACTTATACATGCCCCAGATGTTTTCCTGCACTTGCAGTCCGGACGTGCACTTCAGGGCACGCCACCCCAGCGAAAGGAACCCTTAACAGAATTATTCTCTCTGGAAGATGTTTCTTACTAACCATGTAATATAACATAACTAGTTGGGCACTTGTCTGATAAAGCACTAATGACCCCTACGCCTGGTCTCCACGCATACCTCAGTTCTTATATAGCCGTTATGGTATTCGGACACACTCCGGATCGTCAGGTCCCGAGGTCGAAGCGAAAAGGTCGGCAACGACAAACGATCTATAATCCGGCTAGAAGGCATTTCACATGGCAATTATAAATTACATAGTCATCTTGACTGATTGTATCCTCCTCTATACCATCTAACAGGCTGTCTAATTTACAGTCCTGCTGAGAATACTTTGCGGCCAATTCTACCTGGCCATATACTAAGCTCACAGGGATCTCCTTCCCGTCAGGCCCCACTTGTCCGACCTCGGCCATGTGATTGGGGTCATACTTCGTAAAACGGGTCTTCACCATGGCCCAGGCCTCCCTAGCGCCTTGTCGGCAGGCTGATATCTTCCACAATAGGAAGCGCCGCCGAACTCCCTTCAGCTTCTCCGCAAGCTCTCCAAGGCCCTCGGGCATGGGGTGGGCAGGCCATAAGGCTTGGACAACACCTCGCATCGCCTGCCGAATTCGCTCGTGCAGTTGCAGGAGTTCGGGAAATAGGTCACCCGTAGAACCGGGCATCTCCTCTGCAGGACGACCTGTGAGCATACCTACAGACAATACTCTGTTATTCGACTTCCTCGCCGAACTCATTCTTCAAAGTTCGTTCAAGCACTTACTAAATATGCCGCGTCGAAGCCGCTGATTCTCCTTCATGGAGTCCGACAGCTGGCCACGAACGTCCTTCAGTTCAACATCCAGCTTGGTGTTGGCATCCTGAAGATCATTCTTCTCTCGCCTCACCCTTGTCAACATACTCTCACCGGCCTTTAACCGGCGTAAGAGTTGTTGCCTCTCCGGATCAAGTCCGGCGTCATCTGCAACATGAATTGTCAGAATTGCACCCATGCCGCACAATACTAATCTTTCGAAGTGTATCTTACCTAAGGGGGTCCCTTTGGGCTCCCCTGTTGCGGCTAGTGCGGCCTCTAGTTGGGCCTTGCACTTTTCCAGCTCCTGGGACAGCACGGTGTTCTTCTCAATGAGAACCTGCATGTTATATGATCCTTAAAACAGTTACTTTAACTGTTTCAAGTCTCGGGGGCTACTGGTATATACATATATTTAACCAAAATTTTCTTACCCGTATGTCTTTCACATACTGCTCCGTGGCTTTGGCTAAACCATCTTGAGCGGCATGAAGGTACACATCTCCCGAATTAAAGGCATCTAAAGCCTCTCGGGGGAAACAAGCGTCGCACAGAACTGTCCGGCGATGCCTGTGGTTCATAGCACTCTCCACTTCTGAATTGGTGGCAGACAGCCGGTCTGCATCCTCTGTTGGAGGAACGTCCGGTACGCGCCTTGTGCTCGTCCCCGCTTCCGGACCAGACGTTGGAGCCTAGCTGGTGGAGGCGCGATTGGCAACCTCTCCGGGTAGAGTCCGGCAAGGCCTCTTCGTCCTGAAAAAAGCACAAATGTTAATATGCCCTGACAGAATAGCGCCAGGGATACAGGAGGCGTGCTATACCTTTGTGCCGGAATCTCAGTCCGGACTACATTTCTTTTCACCCCACGGGGCCCTACGACCCCTAGTTGGCTGGCCGCCGCAGGTTCGGCCTCCCGCCTCGGAAATCTCCCCTGCAAAATACGGTTGTCATTTGAAACGCCGGAATATGTGAGAATGGAATCTCTCTTGTGGGAATAAACATTCCGGTTTTTGTCACCTGGGAAGCCGGGATTAACCCGGGGTAATCGGCCGTAATGGCCACCAAGGTATTGTCCTTGCTTAACTGGTGGAACACCCCGTCGATGAGCTCCACCGATATGTCCGGATCCTCTTCGGAGTCCGGATCGAGGGACCGTTCTGGGTCCCCAGGCTGTGGAGGGCAGCTGTTGATATCATTTACCTCCTGTCGTACGTATCTAGTCATGGGAGCATTAAATAAACAGGCAAGTGTAATTGTTCACTTACCCAACTTGGAGGTTCATACATAGTGAATCCGGCCCGCGGGTTGACACGGAGGAAGTCCTCCTTTTCTCCCTTGTACAAAGATGTTAAAATCTTTACTAGAGCGGCAGCTGTGGCTGGCCCCTTACGGCCGTAACGGGTGGCGTCATCTTCCCCGTTGAAATCCCACATGGGGTGGCCTCTATATTGAAGCGGTTGCACCCCCCGCATAATGCATGTGGACATGACTCCAATCATGGTTAGTCCGGAATGAGCCAACAGTCTTATCCGGCCCATCAGATAAAGGACGTCTCTGTCGTTTTCTCTCCGAGAGCTCCGCGGACGCCAGCTCAAGCGTTTCTTCAATGGAGCGTTGTTAAACTCGGGGAGACTGGCCCAGATAGGGTCCGGCAGCGGGACATCATCTATGTAAAACCATTCCGAAGGCCAGTCCTCGGACGCCTCTTTTGGGGTTCCGGATGGGTATCCGGTCCCGGCGATGCGCCATACCTCGGCTCCGCCCACTTGATATACGGACCCCTTTTGAGAACGGGGCACCAAGCAGAATAACCTCTTCCACAGCGCAAAATGAGCCTCGACGCCTAGAAATAGCTCGCAAAGGGCAATGAAGCCCGCAATATGTAGTACGGAGCCGGGCGTGAGATTGTGCAGCTGGAGACCGTAGAACTCCAGAAGCCCGCGGAGGAATGGATGAATTGGAAATCCCAGTCCCCTTAACAAATAAGGGATGAGGCACACCCGCTCTCCTTTAGAAGGATTGGGGATGCTCTCCTCTTGCTTTCCGCCATTATAGGTGGCGAGTCCGGCTCGGACCGGGACCATACATGCCTGGGGAAGGAATCCCTTGGCCTGCAGCGACACTAACTCGTTGTGTGGGATGGTGCAACTCTCCCAGTCTCCGGATTTAGGAATGCAGGGGCGAGAGGAGGAGCTGCGACGGCTTGCCATGTTGGAATGGACCTTTGCTGGAGACGCTCTGATGATAACTCGCCGAGGAGAGAAGATGTGGTCTGGATCTAAATCCCCGTCCCAATAAATAGGCGGCTCGTTTATGTGCCTAAGGGTGTGGATGTAAAAACACCCCAGGCTTTTCGCATTCGTTCAACACGTGGAAGACGGCCATTATTGGGCACTGAAGCCGAGGAGCGCTACATTACAAAAATCGGACATTATTCGGACAGGTACACAGGATTCAGAGGAGGAACCCGCCTTGCAATGCCGAAGACAACTTTGCGCGCCGGACTCGTCGTCATTGAAGCCTGGTTCGGGGGCTACTGAGGGAGTCCTGGATTAGGGGGTGTTCGGATAGCCGAACTATACCTTCAGCCGGACTCCAGGACTATGAAGATACAAGATTGAAGACTTCGTCCCGTGTCCGGAAGGATCTTTTTCTTGGCGTGGAAGGCAAGCTAGGCGTGCGGATATTCAAGATCTCCTACCAATGTAACCGACTCTGTGTAACCCTAACCCTATCCGGTGTCTATATAAACCGAAGGGTACTAGTCTGTAGGACAATCATCATCATACACAATCATACCATAGGCTAGCTTCTAGGGTTTAGCCTCCTTGATCTCATGGTAGATCTACTCTTGTACTACCCATATCATCAATATTAATCTAGCAGGAGTAGGGTTTTACCTCCATCGAGAGGGCCCGAACCTGGGTAAAATAAAGTGTCCCTTGTCTCCTGTTACCATCCGACCTTGACGCACAGTTCGGGCCCCCTACCCGAGATCCGCCGGTTTTGACACCGACAGTTGTGAAACCAAGGCTATGACTACCAAAAGCTATGGAAATCAAAGCAAATGGAGACCAAAGCTCTGATACCACTTGTAGGATCGAAAGTATGTCTAGAGGGGGGTGATTAGACTACTTGACCAAATAAAAATCTATCCTTTTCCCAATTTTAGTTCTTGGCAGATTTTAGCAACTTTGGACAAGTCAAGCAATCTTAACACAATTCAAGCAAGCATGCAAAGAGTATATGAGCAGCGGAAAGTAAAGCATGCAACTTGTAAGAATGTAAAGGGAAGGGTTTGGAGGATTCAAACGCAATAGGAGAAACGGATGTTTTTGTCGTGGTTCCGATAGGTGGTGCTATCGTACATCCACGTTGATGGAGACTTCAACCCACGAAGGGTAACGGCTGCGCGAGTCCACGGAGGGCTCCACCCACGAAGGGTCCACAAATAATCAACCTTGTCTATCCCACCATGGCCATCGCCCACGAAGGACTTGCCTCACTAGGGTAGATCTTCACGAAGTAGGCGATCTCCTTGCCCTTACAAACTCCTTGGTTCAACTCCACAATCTTGTCGGAGGCTCCCAAGTGACACCTAGCCAATCTAGGAGACACCACTCTCCAAGAAGTAACAAATGGTGTGTTGATGATGAACTCCTTGCTCTTGTGCTTCAAATGATAGTCTCCCCAACACTCAACTCTCTCTCACAGGATATGGATTTGGTGGAAAGAAGATTTGAGTGGAAAGCAACTTGGGGAAGGCTAGAGATCAAGATTCATATGGTAGGAATGGAATATCTTGGCCTCAACACAAGTGTAGGTGGTTCTCTCTCAGAAAAGGTAAGTTGGAAGTGTAGGTTCGTTCTGATGGCTCTCTCCACGAATGAAGAGGAGGTGGAGGGGTATATATATCCTCCACACAAAATCTAACCATTACACACAACTTGCCAATCTCGACGGGACTGAGTTGGTAAACTCGGTCGGACCGATTAAGCAAATCTAGTGACCATTAGGATTTTCGATAGGACCGATATGGTTAGGGTTAGGGCATAACTTAATCTCGGTGAGGCCGATTACACAAATTCGGTGAGACCGATTTTGGTAATAAGCTAACCAAAGAGTTGGTCAGGTAAACTCGGTGGGACTGACTCGCTCATTTCGGTGAGACTGAAATGTTACGAAGGGGAAACAGAGAGTTTACATTGCAATCTCGGTGGGACCGATCGCTCATCTCGGTGAGACCGAAACGTTACGAAGGGAAACAGAGAGATTACAATCCTATCTCGGTGAGATCAAGATCTCTATCGGTGAGACCGATTTGCCTAGGGTTTGTGGCAGTGGCTATGACATATGAACTCGGTGGCGCCAAATAGAAAGAATCGGTGGGGCCAAGTTTGACTTTTGGTTTAGGTCATATGTGGTTGTGAGAAAGTAGTTGAGGGCTATGGAGCATATCACTAAGCATTTTGAGCAAGTGCCTCATTAAGAAACACCTCATCCCTTCTTGATAGTATTGGCTTTTCCTATAGACTCAATGTGATCTTGGATCACTAAAATAGAAAATGTAGAGTCTTGAGCTTTGAGCTTGAGCCGATCCTTTTGTCCTTAGCATTTTGAGGGGTCCACTTTTCTCATCCATGCCATGCCAATCATTGAGCTTTCCTGAAATATTAGTCTTGAAATAGCATTAGCTCAATGAGCTATATGTTGTTAGGAATTACCAAAACCACCTAGGGATAGTTGCACTTTCACCAGGAGCGGTCGCCGCGGTCTCGAATCCAGCGAAGATCAAATCTCCACGGATGTCCGCAACGTAATTCAAGCTCCCAAACCTGACCTGATGGCTAGGGGCGTAGCTCTTGATCTGCTCTAGGTGGCCAAACGAGTTGGCCCGCAGTGCGAAGCCGCCGAACACGAAGATCTATCCGGGGAGGAAGGTTTCTCCCTGGCCAGCGTCATTGTTGACGATTGAAGAGGCCATCGAACCTTTCGTCGACGGCACAGTGGAACTCTCAATAAAAGCACCAATGTCGGTGTCAAAACCGGCGGATCTCGGGTAGGGGGTCCTGAACTGTGCGTCTAAGGTCGATGGTAACAGGACATAGGGGACACGATGTTTACCCAAGTTCGGGCCCTCTCTATGGAGGTAATACCCTACTTCCTGCTTGATTGATCTTGATGGATATGAGTATTACAAGAGTTGATCTACCACGAGATCATAATGGCTAAACCCTAGAAGTCTAGCCTGTATGACTATGGTAATGAGTATCTCTCCTTTCCAGACTAAGTCCTCCAGTTTATATAGGCACCGGGAGGATTTAGGGTTACACAAGGTCGGTTACAAAGAAAAGGAATCTACATATTAGGTCGCCAAGCTTGCCTTCCACGCCGAGGAGAGTCCCATCCGGACACAGGTGCAGTCTTCGGTCTTCGCATGTTCACAGCCCATCAGTCCGGCCCACGGCTAACAGGCCGGACGTCCGAGGACCCCTTAGTCCAGGACTCCCTCAGGTGGCACTTGTTCGGATGGCATGGGATGAACGGCTTGGGATGCGAATTTACGAGCCTCATAATAAGCTTCCTTGACAACTCGTACCGCATCGTTGTCCAGGGTTCTAAATTCGGCAAGCATCTTAGAAATCATCATCCCCTGGGCAGTGATATATTGCACCAGGAGAGCGAGTGCGGGGTCATCTCCTTGGATAGCGGGAGAAGGTTGCATTCCTGCTTCTGTCACAATGGGGAAAAGTAGAACTCCCGCCTCGTTGCCACATGCGGGAACTTGGTTCGGAGGTGTAGGATAGCCTCCACAGCAGCGGCCTAAATGGCTAAATCAGTGGTAGGCATGGCTCTACCCTGAAAAACCAACGGCTGGCCATCTACTGCAGGACCTAGGCTGATGTGCACTCTTGCATCAAAGCGATGATGGTGAGGGACGGGTGCCGATTGGAACACCAGGTAATCGGGGCTAGCCTTACAGCCAAAGGCTTTGGTGAGCATCTCAGCAAGAAGAGGTGGAAAGCCAGTGTGGTTGACGGCACACGTGCGGGTGTAAAACTTGGGACCTTTGAAGGTGCTAGCCATGGCTAGAGTGTTGCTAGCTAGGCTTCTTTGCAGGGACATGGCTGACTGAGGAGTGCGCGATATGGCTAGCGGAAAGGGGCTTTTATAGGCAGCTATGCGGGACATGCCCGCATGGTGTGGCCCCTTTCCCTTAATGGCGAAGGGAAAGCGGTGCGGTCGACCAGAAAAGATAGGGTTACTATTCAATCCATGGATAACTAGGCGGGGACAGTGGGGTGAGGACGTGTCGGTCCCGACTGCGCCACCTGTTGATTAACAGTGGCCATGTCGGATGCCAGGGATGGGTCAAATCCCTTAGGGTCATTACAGGTTGATGGTAGCAGTGATCTAATGCTGGGATAACCTATGCCAGCCTGGCTGCTCTGATACCATCTCCTGTGGCACCCCGATCCGCATGGAGCAGGGGGCCTTCGCACGTTAGCCTAGGATAACACCTGACGCACGACAGGTCTATAATACAGCATTCCAGGTACAATAATATTCATCAAATACATGTGTATATGATTACATCATTGATGAATACAATTATCTGGCATAGCCGTGAGGCTATTTAAATGGCAGCAGAAGTCTATTTAAATGGCGGCAGAAGTCTTGGTTTGGCAGCATAGCAACTCTGGCTGGGCTCCACAACTCACAGGACTGGTAAGATTATGGCGCAGCACGACGGAACAAGCGAATGACCTGGGCAAGTCCTACAAAAACTGGCATGACATGCCAGGTCAATACATTGAATGTACTTGCAAGACAACCAAATACATAGCATCCAAAAAACAGATGACAAAGCAAGAACCAAACATATGCAACAGTCTACTTCAAAACAACTTCTAAGCATGGCAAGATATTAACTAGAATCATAAATCAAACTAAGCATGAATAACAGCATAGCATCTACTAGCATGGCATATCAAACTTACTTCTAGCAAAGCATAGCAGATCAAAACATGGCATGGCATCATGAAACTATGCTGGAAATAAACTACCAGTTACCTTCCATGAAGACATGTTATATTAAACTTATGCAACAATCACTTACTCTTCCACGGCTCCTCGGAGCACACGCATGACTTACCAAGACCTCGTCTCGGGGTCATACCAACACATCATCGTGACTTCTCACGATTTTCACATAGTCCAAGTCACCATATTATTTATCACATCTTAGTTATCACACGAGTTATTAGCAGGTTTATCCTCCATTTCGACCAAGACCTGACAATGTGACCTACTACGAAGTTGTGCCCATGACCGAGGACGCGGCTATCGATAGATTGAATACACTCTGCAGAGGTAGCGCACTTTACCCACACTATAGAACCATGGCCTCGCACTCCCATTCGGGTGGACCAAAGCGTTCCGACAAAACCGAGCTACTGCCATGACACTCTCCTGGCCACTCCGACCAACACCCCCTTGGGGTTCAGTCCTGGGTGGCCCCGTGTCTACCAAAGACACCAACGGCCACCGTCGTGGCAAAACGGTCCCAAATGGGGACAAGGTACCATAAAAATATAAATGAGGACACAAGGTTATGTCCGCCTACCTGATCAGGGTAGCGCGTGCCCATAACCTTCCCTCGCGGGAGGCACCGGCGAGAGGCATGAAAATAGACCCAGCTAGGACCTCCCCATAAGGTAAATGTGGTTGCACTCGAGAAAGCTCGATTTGGGTGGCACTCTGATATCCCAGTGATGACGGAGGAGGTTTGTTATTAAGTCATATTATTAACTTCTCCATCATCAATCATCATGCGAGCATTATTAACATGAATGCAATAACTAACATGCAACATACCGATGCAGTAACGAAACATCAAGCATTTCAAAAGAACAATGATAGCATGCGAAACATGGCAATCCCAAGTACTAGCAAACTTACTAGTGCAATAGAATTATCATAGCATCGATACTACTAACTTGAAACTAAACTAGAAAAAGGCATGATATTATCAGTAACAACAACAAACTAGCATGTCCACTTATTTTACGAAAGCATAAGCATGCAAGACAGATAACAAAAACATATAGCACGACTAAAATGATAGTAGACGGAACAGACAAGAAACTACTGCAACTAAGCACACACACGAGGTGCAAGCAAAGTCAACATGCAAGTTCGGGGCTCATGATAATAGGTTGGCTTGCCTGGGGTCGACAAATACTTCGGGAAGAAGTGTGAAACAATCACGGAAAGAGTCATCGAAAATAGTTCTCTCTCGGAGGGGGCTGTTTACGGGCAAGGGCAAAGTGGTCATTTTCACTGTGTGAAAACATAATGAAAATGATACCAACGTAAAGAGTTCGACAAGACGAAGACATGAGCGTTGGTTTCACCTTAATCGGAGTTACGGTTGTCGAGATACGCAGGGTTGAAGCTCAGGGACCTATCAGTGAAAAGTTTTCAGCAAACAGGCCCATGGAGGAAAAAGTGAACGCTCCTTTGGGCCGAATACGTTTTCCGTACAAGGAATCGTATTTTGAGCCGAAGTGCAACGAAATTACGCTTTCAGAACTGAGAAAACATATTTTTGTCTAGAGGCACAAAGGAGTGCGCTTACTTGAAAGGAAAACGTACTCCACGTAGTACACTTCCACTTATCCACGCTGGCACTGGAGGGACCGGGGCGAGGTCAACGTCGTGACGCTACCAGCTGGGGTCGCGCGGGGAGGGGCCCGCCTGGCCTGACTTCTCCTTCCTCCTGCACGGGAGCGCGCATGGCCGAGGGAGCGGCCCGCCTCGACGGCGCTCGCCGGCGCGTTCGGCCACGGCAGAGGACGATCGACCTACCCAGATGATTAGGGGAAGACGGCGGATCGGATGGCGGCGAGAGCTACCGCAAGGAGCATTGGGAAGGATGCAGCAGCATCCGCGGTGAAGCTGGGCTTCGGTCGTCAGCGAACTTGGTGCTACGGTGGTGGAAATGGGTGGGCGAGGCAACGGGAAGACTCTCCGGACCCCAGGGAACGCTCTGTTGGTGGTGGAACGGCGAAAGGGGTGCGGCAGCGCCGGGATCGAGCAGAGCCCGAGGCGGCAGCCATGGCGATGGGGAGGGGATGGAGAGCTCCTCAAGCTCGAGCTAGAGGTTCAGGGGGCTTGTGGACTGCGAGGGGCTTGGGGGCGTGCTTATATAGCCGCGGGAAGAGCTCGAGGGGGAGGGGGCGAGGTGACACGCGGCTCAGCTACGTGTCCGTGCGCCGGCGACGCGCACACGCAGCCAAGGGTCACGGGGAGCGGCGGGAAAGAGACGAGGGGGGCGCGGAAGAGTGCCAAAGGGTCACGGAGACGAGGGACGCTCGCGGACGAGAGGAGGAAAAGGACAGAGGCGAGGAAACGACGGTGCACGGGCACGTACTGTGCTCGGCAATGGCGACGGCTCAACAAGGAAGCAAACGAAGGGGAACCAGCTCCAGGGGGAAGACGACGTCGAGGGGGAGCTATGTGACATGCTTGGACAAGACAGAACCGGCCGGAGCGGCGCTTCTATTGCCAACAGTGGCGAGACCACCGTTTTGGCCTGCATTGCCCCGTGGTCACCACCAACAACACGCACTCTGGTCGTCTACTTAGTGCCAAACCATGTCAACAGTGGAGTCCTTCCAAGGCTCATTAAAGAAGAGGTGATGGAACGAGCAGAAGTGAAGGGAGCAGAGGGACACGAGCTCGACAAGTTTGTTGTTGCAAACTTGGCCATGTTCTAGAGACTAAACCAAAGAGGTTAAGTGGAAAACTTGATGTCTAGGAGGCTTGGGGTAGCAAGGACTACGGTCCTGGAAAGCTTGAGATCATTTCGACAAGTATTTAGCTTAGCTGCAGTGCAACTAGGAAATATGGCCCAGAAAACAAATGAGGAAGAAGCACTCACTAGGAGTGTTGGATAGGACTGCCACTTGGCAAATCTTGATGATTTGGTCATATGTACATGCTGCAAAAAGATCATACCAAATGGACTTTCCAAATTGGTACTTGTTTCACACACATCACATCTGACCACAATCCTGGAAAAATTCTAGGAAAATATTGGCTGCATGGAATGAGCCAAAATTTGTGGGAGATAGGTTATATGGATAGGAGAAGGCTTAGGAATATTTTAATCCATAATGGAGCAAGATAAAATATACTTGCTTCACAAACTGGAAATTTGGACAGAATCAAAGAATTGCTCCTGTGCTCACATAGTTCAATGGAATGATCTGAATTTTGGATGAGTGTGATGATATGGTCATTAGAGACTGCTGGAAAAGTTTCAGCTCATTTTGATCATCTATGAGGGTACTTCCTTCATAGACAAGCAATCTGAACAAAAACTTTGAAAAATTGCACAGGGAGCTAGGATGAATGGATTGAGCTCATGTTTGGTATCCATGAGTGATTTATCAAGGTTAAATCACCCTGCCAATTTTAAGCTCAAATGGATCAAGGGTTTAAGCACTTCCTTTTGAAAGTGCAACTATCCCTAGGTGGTTTTGGTAATTCATAACAACATATAGCTCATTGAGCTAATGCTATTCCAAGACAATTATTTCAGGAAAGCTCAATGATTGGCATGGCATGGATGGTGAAAGTGGAACCCTCAAAATGCTAAGGACAAAGGATTGGCTCAAGCTCAAAAGCTCAAGACTCTTCATTTTACATTTTAGTGATCCAAGATCACATTGAGTCCATAGGAAAAGCCAATACTATCAAGGAGGGATGAGGTGTTGCTTAATGAGCCTTTTGCTTCATGTGCTTAATGATATGCTCCAAAATCCTCAGTTACTTTCCCATATCCACATATGACCTAAACCCAAAGCCAAACTCGGACCTACCGATTCTTCCTATCCGGCGCCACCGAGTTTCACTTGTCATAGCCACTGCCAAAACCCTAGCAAATCGGTTCTACCGATAGGGATCTCGGTCTCACCGAGATGGGATTGCAATTTCTCTGTTTCATTTTCGTAACTTTTCGGTCTCACCGAAAGAGCGGATCGGTCCCACCGAGATTGCAATGTAAACTCTCTGTTTCCCTTTTGTAACATTTCGGTCTCACCGAAAGAGCAAATCGGTCCCACCGAGTTTACCTGACCAACTCTCTGGTTAGCTAATTACCAAATCGGTCTCACCGAGTTTGTGTAATCGGTCTCACCGAGATTACGTTATGCCCTAACCCTAACCATATCGGTCCTACGAAGTTGCATGTCAGTCCCACCGAAAATCTCTAACGGTCACTAGGTTTACTATTTCGGTCCGACCGAGTTTGTTGATTCGGTCCCACCGAGATTGGTAAATTGTGTGTAACGGTTAGATTTTGTGTGGAGGCTATATACACCCCTCCACCTCCTCTTCATTCGTGGAGAGAGCCATCAGAACACATCTACACTTCCAACTCATATGTTCTGAGAGAGAGAGAACCACCTACTCTTGTGTTGAGGCCAAGATATTCCATTCCTACCATATGAATCTTGATCTCTAGCCTTCCCCAAGTTGCTTTCCACTCAAATCTTCTTTCCACCAAATCCAAATCATGTGAGAGAGATTTGAGTGTTGGGGAGACTATCATTTGAAGCACAAGAGCAAGGAGTTCATCATCAACACACCATTTGTTACTTCTTGGAGAGTGGTGTCTCCTAGATTGGCTAGGTGTCACTTGGGAGCCTCCGACAAGATTGTGGAGTTGAACCAAGGAGTTTGTAAGGGCAAGGAGATCGCCTACTTCGTGAAGATCTACCCTAGTGAGGCAAGTCCTTCGTGGGCGATGGCCATGGTGGGATAGACAAGGTTGCTTCTTCGTGGACCCTTCGTGGGTGGAGCCCTCCATGGACTCGCGCAACCGTTACCCTTCGTGGGTTGAAGTCTCCATCAACGTGGATGTAGGACAGCACCACCTATCCGAACCACGGGAAAAACATCCGTGTCTCCAATAGTGTTTGAAGTCTCCAAACCCTTCCCTTTACATTCTTGCAAGTTGCATGCTTTACTTTCCGCTGCCTATATACTCTTTGCATGCTTGCTTGAATTGTGTGATGATTGCTTGACTCGTCCTAAAGTTGCTAAAATCTGCCAAGAACTAAAATTGGGAAAAGGTTAAGTTTTTATTTGGTCAAGTAGTCTAATCACCCCCCCCACTAGACATACTTCCGATCCTACAAGTGGTATCAGAGCTTTGGTCTCCATTTTCTTTGATTTCCATAGCTTTTGGTGGTCATGGCCTTGGTTTCACAACCTAGGAGAGTATGGCGTCTAGCGAGGGAAATTATCACCGTAGAGGTCCTTACTTTGATGGTACTAATTTTGCTAGTTGCAAGCATAAAATGAAAATGCATATTCTTGGACATAACCCCGCCGTTTGGGCTATTGTGTGTGTTGGTTTGCAAGTTGACTTCTTCGATGGGAAAGAGCCAAACCGTGAAGCTACCGCGGAAGAGTTGAAGATGTTGCAATACAACGCTCAAGCTTGTGATATTCTCTTCAATGGATTGTGCCCTGAAGAATTCAACAAAATCAGCCGTCTTGAGAATGCTAAGGAAATATGGGATACTTTGATCGATATGCATGAAGGTACCGACTCCGTCAAGGAATCCAAATTGGATGTGCTTCAAAGTCAACTTGACAAGTTCAAAATGAAGGATGGTGAAGGTGTCATTGAAATGTACTCTAGGCTTGCTCTCATCACAAACGAGATTGCCAGCTTAGGGAGTGAAGAAATGACCGATAGATTCATCATCAAGAAGATCCTAAGAGCCTTGGATGGAAAATATGATACCGTGTGCACATTGATCCAAATGATGCCCAATTACAAAGATCTCAAGCCAACGGAGGTCATTGGAAGAATTGTTTCTCATGAGATGTCGCTCAAGGATAAAGAGGAACTTCACAACAAATCAAGTGGTGCTTACAAAGCCTCATGTGAAGCCCCCTCATCATCAAGTGAGAAACAAAACTTCAATGAAGAATTGAGCTTAATGGTGAAGAACTTCAACAAGTTCTACAAGAGTAGAAGCAAAGATAGAAGCTCCAAGTCAAGGTCCTACAATGACAAAAGATCTTCTAGTCGAGAGCGAAACTGCTACAATTGTGGAAGACCCGGACACTATTCCAATGAGTGTACGGCTCCCTACAAAAGAAGAGAAGATTCTCCAAAAAGAAGAAGCAAAAGAGAAGAATCACCATCAAGAGAGAGAAGGAGTAGAGATGATCGTTATGAACGAAGATACTCACGGAGAAACAAGGATTCGGAAAGAAAGGAAAAGTCATCAAGGAGCTACACAAAACGAAGACATCAAGCTCATGTTGGTGAATGGGTATCCGGCTCCGACTCCGACAACCACTCCGAGAGAAGTTATCACTCCGATTCCGAATATACTCAAGGTGAAGGTGTTGCTGGTCTAGCACTTGTGTCAACCAACTCCTACGACATATTTGACTCACCAAATGAAGGAATTGGAAGATGCTTCATGGCCAAAGGTCCTAAGGTAACACACCCCGAGTATGTCGATTTCAATAGTGATGAAGATGACTTGTTAGGTTATGATGATTTACTTGTTGACAACTCTAGTGATGAATACTATGATGAAACATCAATTAATCATGCTAATCAAGATAAAACGAATGACAATGATAAGGAGAAAATTGAGGCGCTAACTAAAGAACTAAACACTCTTAAGTTAGCTCATGAAACTATCTTCAAAGATCATCGAGTACTTTTAAAAGCTCATGAGAAATTACGCTTTGAAAAGCTCAATCTTGAGCAAGAGCATGAGTTTTTAAAGGCAATCAATTATGATCTCCGCAAGAAAAGTTCTTCTTACATTGCCAAGCGTTTACTCTTATCCACTTACATGCCTCAAGTCAAGTCTAGTAACAAGAACAAGAAAGGTTCTTCCTCTAGTAGTAACAATGATCATGTTAAATCCAATATTGTTGCTTCAGTAGTTCTCTTGATTCCACTAATGATTCTCTTAGCCAAGTTACACTTGAGCAAGAAAATAGCTTATTGAAGGGAATCATAGAGAAAGGAGTGTACAAAAGCCTTGCCGGGAGTAAGCAATTCGAGGAGATTGTACGCAAGAAAGGAAGGCACCGGAAGAATCAAGGTGTTGGTTTTGAATGGAAGTTCAATGCCAATGGAGTTGAGTGGGAAGAAGATCAATACCCCAAGACAAAGTTTGTTCCACAACAAGAGAAGTATGATCCTACTTCTTTCAAGGGGACACAAACTCAAGATGATCTTCCACCTCAAGACTACAAGCAAAAGGGCAAGGACAAGCTACAAGAGGAAATTGATGCATTTGAAGAAGCTCCTAAGACCTTAGTCAAGTGGATTCCCAAGACTACTTCAAGTTCCACTTCATCAAGTACGACTACAACTCCAAGGATTCCCATCAAGATGGTGTGGATCCAAAAGAAGAAGAACTAGAGTGTTCTTGAGGGTGACTCCGCCAACATACTTCACTCTTATCATTTTGGCAAGAACAAGTGCAATCAACTTCCACATCTTGCACTAATTCAAGGAGTCACAAACCCTCTTGTTGGTAAGTCAAGGGACAAGGTAACCTAAAAGTTTTCATGGACATCATATTGTGTGTGCATCACTCTATGTCTATGGATATCCTTGTTTGTTCCTTGTGGGACTAACCCATGTAGGTATTGAAAGTGCAATTCTCTCAAAAGGATAGCTCCAAGTGATCTACATCAACATTGAGCATCCACATATCCAACATCTACATGAAGTCATCATCGACAAAACCCAAGGTTAGTTCATCCCTCTTAGGGGGGATATCACATCTAGGGGGAGCTTTACTCTAAGACTTGAGTTAAAGCAACTCTAATGATGTGAACACAACAATGCTTTATTTAAAAGTGGTAACCCCACTTGAGCTTAAACAATGAGTATGACCTATGATCAAGTGTTCTCATTTGACTCCTAAGTCAATATACTCATATATAGATGACCTAGTCATCGCCAATTGCTTGATAGATGCTAGAATTGGTTGTGCATGCTTTGTCACATATTTCAATTGCCATTTTATTGTGTGAGCATGTTGGTTGCATATTTTACTCATTCGAGGACATCCACTTGTTGTTTTGATTGTTTGGTTTTATTTTCTTTTGCCAAGTGGATGGACAAGAATGCCTAAGAACCTTCTCTAGCTATCCATGCTTTTCTCATCTCAAACTCTATTCATGCTACATCACAAAATTTGATCAAGTCAGATTCGAACCACTCTGTGTGAGGAGCACTCGAAGTCCCCGATTCGTCATAGACTTAAACTTCCAAAACCTCTTTGTGATTCTCGGTCTGACCGATACCCCACTTTCGGTCTTACCGAGATCATTAAGTTGATCTATGTTTTCGATCTCAGTGCAACCGATTTGAACCATTCGGTCACACCGAGTTGCAATAACTGTATACAGTTTTGCATCTCGGTGCCACTGAGTTGTTCCACTCGGTCACACCGACAGGGTCGGGCTATATATAGACACGGGCAAAAATTTGGAAATTTCCCCAAACTCCTTCGCCCGCGCGATAGCTCGCTCTACCAACGTGATCTCCGGATCGTCTCCTTGCCGCCAGCCGCCTCCAGTCGCTGGTCTCCGTCGCCGTCAACAGAATTCAACCCCGCCGTTGCCGCCGTAGCGAGTCTCCGCCGAACTAGGGTATGGACTCGATCTTTGTGCTATTCCCCAATCCGATTCCTAGCACATTGTGATCATATTGTTTCTAGCCACGTTTGAGACACTCCTATCCAATCAATGAATTTGTAGAATAGGTTTGATTTGAAAATTTTAGGGTTAGGTTTCCACTGAAACCATCTCGGACCCATCGAGTTGAAAAACTCGGTCCCACCAATTTGGCTCATGCCATTGCACAAGTGAGACTCGGTCTGACCAAGTATTGCTAATCGGTGTGATCGATTTTGGAACTTTGTGAAACCCTAGCAGTCTTGGTGCCACCAAACTGTGACTCGGTCTGACCGAGTTCACTAGTTTAGGTTCCATAAACTGCTTCGGTATCACCGAGTTTAAAAATCGGTAGATCCGAAATGATTTCTGTGGGAAACTAAAACTAAGATTTTGAATCATTCTTTTGCAAAAATCTCTGCATTTTGTGATGCTCATCCACTCTACCTCGTCTATAAACTATTCACAGGGTCAGCAGTCAGCTTGTTCATCATGTCAGACCAGAGTGATAGCCAGAATGTGTCAGAACAGCAAGTGCACATGAGTGAGGGCACTAGTCCCTCCAGTCCTTCAGATGAAGGCAGCAGGAGCACTCCCAGTAACCTGCCAGAAGCAGCCACCAGACAAAGGAAGAAAAGAACCTCAGAATCAGAGGATGAGGACTATGTGGCAGAAGAGGAAGCAACTTCCAAGAAAGTTGTGCTCAAGAAGGAGTATGGTTCAGCTGCAGCCATCAAGCCAGGAATGCACAAAAAGGCACCTGCTAGGAGAGTTCCTACCTCCAAGCCTAGGAAGGTTGTTCCTGAGGAAACTATAAAATTAACCATGGAATCTGAAGAGGAAGCAAGTGGCCAAGAGAATAAGAAGAAGAGAGTCAGAACTACCACTGCCAGAGTTCTTAGCAAACCCTCCATGAGGAGAGACTCAGATGAAGAAGAAGAAGAGGTTGCTGCACCAGCACCTAAGATGCAAAAGCTGATGGGTGATGCAATCAAGTCAGGGGCTACAGCATCCAAGCCCAAGGAAGGACCCAAGGTTGCATCAAAGGCCAAAACAGCTCCAAAGAGGAATACAAGGAGCATCCCAGCTGCTGAGAAGAACAAGGCCCCAGTGCCTGACACTGCAGAAGAAGAGGAAGGACAAGTTCTCAGAAAGTTAAAGCCCAAGATCCCAGACCACAATGATGCTCATCCTGTGGATGAGGATATGAAGATCAGAAGAGACTCACGGCTGAGAAAGTGGAGAGCAGAAGATCCATATGCTACCAGGAGGAGAACTGTTGTTGACTACAGGTTCCACACTAAGGAACAGCAGGACTTCTATGAGACAGTCTTATTGGATAAGAAGCCCATTGTGTGTGATATGAGATGGGTCGACTGGGAATACATCAAGGACAATGAAGAGCACTATCCTGGAGTGCAAGACAGCTTCAAGGCTTGTGGAGTAGCTGACTTTGTTGGGCAGAAGCTCACAAAGTGGAATGAAGAGCTGATCATGCAGTTCTACTCCACAGCACACTTTTATCCAGATGGCAGAATTGTATGGATGTCTGAAGGTACGAGGTACAAATCAACAGTTGCTGAGTGGGCACAGCTCATCAATGCCCCAGAGGAGCATGAGGATGACCTAGATATATATTCCAAAAAGAAGATGGACCACAACTCTATGTCCAACATGTACAAGGAGATCCCAAACAAGGCACTTGACACTTTCAAGTTTGGATCAGTACATTATCTTCTGTCAAGATTGCCAACCATCAATTGGATACTGAGGCACACTCTGCTGCCCAAGTCAGGTGATCACAAGATGATCAGAGGCCATGCAATCAACTTGCTTCATATCTTTGATGTGCCACAAAAATTCAAAGTCATGAGCCTCATGGTAGAAACAATCAAGAGGACTGCAGCAGACCAGAAGAGGAGCTGTGGATATGCCCCTCAGATCCAGGAGCTGATTAACTCCAAGATGGGCACAGGCATATACCTCTTGGACAAGGAACATTTGCCTATTCATCCAGATTTTGAAGATAATGAAGTTGTGATGAACAAGGATGAACCATCTTCAGCCCATGCACAAGCACAGAAGGAGAAGGCAAGGAAGGAGAAAGCTGCAAAGATGCCCACTCAAGAGGAGGCATCTGAATATTTCTTGAAAACCAAGCAAGAGCAGCTCAGTTACTTGATTGCATCCACCCTGAGGATAGAGAAAGGACTGGCCACCCTTAATCAGAATCAGGAGAGCTTAGAAAGGATCGTAGAACAAAAGTTCTATGACTTGGATGTCAAAGTAACAAAGATTCAGTCTGCAGTGGAGCAACTTCAAGATGACATGCAGGAGAGGAAAGGGAAGACTACCACTGATGCATTTGCCAGAGTGCCACGAGCCCAGAGGTCGTCTGCAGTGCCAATTCCTGACACAAGAGCCACCACCTCAGCTCCAGCCACAGCACCAGCCCAACCAGCTCCAGCATCTACTTCAGCTCCAGCTCCAACCACGTCTATAGAAGCCTTCGTCCTTGGAGTGATCCAGACTCCACCACCACCAGAAGATCAAGCCTGAGTGTCGATCTAGCACTATGCATTTTCTAGGAACTTTTTGGTAACTTGTTGCCAAAGGGGGAGAAAAATGTATAGATCATAGGCTTCGAGAGAGAGTGTTGCTTTTATTATCTCTTGCTTTATTTGGTGGTTTTTCAAACTTTGTTTGCTTTTGGTCGAGATACTTTGATATGCTTGTGAGACATTGATGATCATGTGTTTGATCATAAGCTACACTTATGCATGCTTGATATATCTTATCTATCTTATGTGATCATTCACTTTTCCTTGGTGATGAGTGCATGTATTTCATTCTTATCATTTTGAGCGCTCCACCAAGATGTATGTGACATGGAAGAGTAACCCATGATTCTAACTCTTTGTGCATTTGCAGTCCAAAGCAAATTTTAAATATGCACAAATTTAGAGGGAGCTCTTACTTATCACATACTTCTCAAAGCGACGATATAATTCATTGGAAGAGTAACCCATGATTCTAACTCTTTGTGCATTTGCAGTCCAAAGCAAATTTTAAATATGCACAAATTTAGAGGGAGCTCTTACTTATCACATACTTCTCAAAGCGACGATATAATTCATTCTTATTATCATTTGTCGAAGCTTTGATCTATATGTTGTCATCAATTACCAAAAAGGGGGAGATTGAAAGTGCAACTATCCCTAGGTGGTTTTGGTAATTCATAACAACATATAGCTCATTGAGCTAATGCTATTCCAAGACAATTATTTCAGGGAGGATCAATGATTGGCATGGCATGGATGGTGAAAGTGGAACCCTCAAAATGCTAAGGACAAAGGATTGGCTCAAGCTCAAAAGCTCAAGACTCTTCATTTTACATTTTAGTGATCCAAGATCACATTGAGTCCATAGGAAAAGCCAATACTATCAAGGAGGGATGAGGTGTTGCTTAATGAGCCTTTTGCTTCATGTGCTTAATGATATGCTCCAAAATCCTCAGCTACTTTCCCATATCCACATATGACCTAAACCCAAAGCCAAACTCGGACCTACCGATTCTTCCTATCCGGCGCCACCGAGTTTCACTTGTCATAGCCACTGCCAAAACCCTAGCAAATCGGTTCTACCGATAGGGATCTCGGTCTCACCGAGATGGGATTGCAATTTCTCTGTTTCATTTTCGTAACTTTTCGGTCTCACCGAAAGAGCGGATCGGTCCCACCGAGATTGCAATGTAAACTCTCTGTTTCCCTTTTGTAACATTTCGGTCTCACCGAAAGAGCAAATCGGTCCCACCGAGTTTACCTGACCAACTCTCTGGTTAGCTAATTACCAAATCGGTCTCACCGAGTTTGTGTAATCGGTCTCACCGAGATTACGTTATGCCCTAACCCTAACCATATCGGTCCTACCGAGTTGCATGTCAGTCCCATCGAAAATCTCTAACGGTCACTGGGTTTACTATTTCGGTCCGACCGAGTTTGTTGATTCGGTCCCACCGAGATTGGTAAATTGTGTGTAACGGTTAGATTTTGTGTGGAGGCTATATATACCCCTCCACCTCCTCTTCATTCGTGGAGAGAGCCATCAGAACACATCTACACTTCCAACTCATATGTTCTGAGAGAGAGAGAACCACCTACCCTTGTGTTGAGGCCAAGATATTCCATTCCTACCATATGAATCTTGATCTCTAGCCTTCCCCAAATTGCTTTCCACTCAAATCTTCTTTCCACCAAATCCAAATCCTGTGAGAGATAGTTGAGTGTTGGGGAGACTATCATTTGAAGCACAAGAGCAAGGAGTTCATCATCAACACACCATTTGTTACTTCTTGGAGAGTGGTGTCTCCTAGATTGGCTAGGTGTCACTTGGGAGCCTCCGACAAGATTGTGGAGTTGAACCAAGGAGTTTGTAAGGGCAAGGAGATCGCCTACTTCGTGAAGATCTACCGCTAATGAGGCAAGTCCTTCGTGGGCGATGGCCATGGTGGGATATACAAGGTTGCTTCTTCGTGGACCCTTCGTGGGTGGAGCCCTCCGTGGACTCACGCAACCGTTACCCTTCGTGGGTTGAAGTATCCATCAACGTGGATGTAGGATAGCACCACCTATCCGAACCACGGGAAAAACATCCGTGTTTCCAATAGCGTTTGAATTCTCCAAACCCTTCCCTTTACATTCTTTCAAGTTGCATGCTTTACTTTCCGCTGCCTATATACTCTCTGCATGCTTGCTTGAATTGTGTGATGATTGCTTGACTTGTCCTAAAGTTGCTAAAATCTGCCAAGAACTAAAATTGGGAAAAGGTTAAGTTTTTATTTGGTCAAGTAGTCTAATCACCCCCCCCCCTCTAGACATACTTCCGATCCTACACCTTTGCAAAAATTTCAGAGAGGGCAGAAACTTGCATTGGATCATGTGCTCAAATTATGATCTTTGGAGTATGGGTTTGGATGGAAATGGTGAATATATAGCAAGTACAAGCTCCACAAATTATTTGGGACTTTTCTTTGCTATAAAAATAGTAGTTCCTTTGGAAAATGGTAGAAATACAATATTGGCTTAAAATAGGAAAAGACAATTTTCCTTATTTAATTATGGCCAATATATTTGCCAGAGCTTGGATTAGGCATAAAGATCAACTCCACCAATTCTCATGAATTTAGGAGATGGCTAGCTATGCCTTTGGATTTTATTCCTCAAAACGGCAAGGAAAGGAATAAATCATAATTCAAAAATATTGTATAAGACTTAGCAATATTTTTGCATATCCAAGGATTAGAAGGATAGGAGGGTCTCTGGGAACAGATGGGTTGATCAACAGATCAAGGAAAATGATGGCTTCTTTGTAATCACAAAGGCCACATTCAGATTCCAAAATTTTGGAATTAGGGTTTGAGAGGATTTGAGATGATTCAAAAGAGGTCTTGCCCACTGACAAAGACATGAGCAAGGTTTTGAAAGGTTGGAAATGACAAGAAATCTCAGAGTCATCCAACACACTCCGGAGAAATATTTTAAAAATGAGTGCCAGGAAGGAATAACAGCTCAAAAATTGATAACCCAATTTTGAGGCTGTTACAGTGGCAAAGCCACCGTTCATTATTCTTTCATACATGTCGCCCTTGATTCATTGCACATCCCGGTACACCGCCGGAGGCATTCATATAGAGTCATATTTTTTTCTAAGTATCGAGTTGTAATTTTTGAGTTGTAAGTAAATAAAAGTGTGATGATCTTCATTATTACAACATTGTCCCAAGTGAGGAAAGGATGATGGAGACCATGAGTCCCCCCCCCCAAGTCAGGATGAGACTCCGGACAAAAAAAGGAGGCTAAAAAATGAGAGAAGGTCCAAATAAAAAAATGAGAGAAAAAGAGAGAAGGGACAATGTTACTATCCTTTTTGCCAGACTTGTGCCTCAAAGAAGCACCATGATATTCATGATAGAGAGTCTCCTGTGATATCACTTTCATATACTAGTGGGAATTTTTAATTATAGAACTTGGCTTGTATATTCCTATGATGGGCTTCCTCAAATTGCCCTAGGTCTTCGTGAGCAAGCAAGTTAGATGCACACCCACTTAGTTTTCTTTTTGAGCTTTCATAAACTTATAGCTCTAGTGTATCCATTGCATGGCACTCCCTACTCACTCACATTGATACCTATTAATGGGCATCTCCATAGCCTGTTGATATGCCTAGTTGATGTGAGACTACCTCCTTCTTTTTGTCTTCTCCACAACCACCGTCTATTCCACCTATAGTGCTATGTCCATGGCTCACGCTCATGTATTGCGTGAAAGTTGAAAAGTTTGAGAACGTCAAAAGTATGAAACAATTGCTTGGCTTGTCATCGGGGTTGTGCATGATTTGAATATTTTGTGTGATGAAGATGGAGCATAGCCAGACTATATGATTTTGTAGGTATAAGCTTTCTTTGGCCATGTTATTTTGAGAAGACATAATTATTTTGTTAGTATGCTTGAAGTATTATTGTTTTATGTCAATATTAAACTTTTGTTTTGAATCTTATGGATCTGAACATTCATGCCACAATAAAGAGAATTACATGGATAAATATGTTAGGTAGCATTCCACATCAAAAATTCTGTTTTTATCATTTACCTACTCGAGGATGAGCAGGAATTAAGCTTGGGGATGCTTGATAAGTCTCCAACATATCTATAATTTTTTATCGTTCCATGCTATTATATTATCTGTTTTGGATGTTTTATATCCATTAATATGCTATTTTATATGATTTTGGGGACTAACCTATTAACCTAGAGCCCAATGCCAGTTTCTGTTTTTTCCTTGTTTTAGAGTTTTGTAGAAAAGGAATACCAAACGGTGTCCAAACGGAATAAAACATTCGCGATGATTTTTCTTGGACCAGAAGACACCAAGGAGACTTGGAGTGCAAGTCAGAAGAGCCACGAGGCGGCCACAAGGGTGGAGGGCGCGCCCCCCAACCTTGTGGGCCCCTCATTGACCTCTTGACCTATATCTTCCTCCTATATGTACTCTTATACCCCAAAAACATCCAGGGGAGCCATGAAACCACTTTCCCACCGCCGCAACCTTCTGTACCCGTGAGATCCCATCTAGGGGCCTTTTCCGGCATCCTGCCGGAGGGGGATACGATCATGGAGGGCTTCTACATCAACACCATTGCCTCTCCGATGAAGCGTGGGTAGTTCACCTCAGACCTACGGGTCCATAGCTAGTAGCTAGATGGCTTCTCTCTCTTTGATTCTCAATACAAAGTTCTCCTCGATATTCTTGGAGATCTATTTGGTGTAATACTCTTTTGCGGTGTGTTTGCCGAAATCTGATGAATTGTGGATTTATGATCAGCTTATCTATGAATATTATTTGAATCTCCCCTGAATTCTTTTATGCATGATTTGATATCTTTGCAAGTCTCTTCGAACTACCAATTTGGTTTGGCCTACTAGATTGGTTTTTCTTGCAATTGGAGAAGTGCTTAGCTTTGGGTTCAATCTTGTGGTGCTCGATCCTAGTGACAGAAGGGGAACCGACACGTATTTTATTGTTGCCATCGAGGATAAAGAGATGGGGTTTTCATCATATTTCTTGAGCTAATTCCTCTACATCATGTCATCTTTCTTAAGGTGTTACTCCGTTCTTTATGAACTTAATACTCTAGATGCATGCTGGATAGCAGTCGATGTGTGGAGTAATAGTAGTGGAGGCAGAATCGTTTCGGTCTACTTGAAACGGATGTGATGCCCTATATTCACGATCATTGCTTTAGATATCGTCATAACTTTGCTTTTTTTATCAATTGCTCGGCAGTAATTTGTTCTCCCACCGTAATAGTTCCTTTCTTGAGAGAAGCCTCTAGTGAAACCTATGGCCCCCGGCTCTATTTTACAACATATTAGTTTCTCGTCAACTTACCAATTTCTGTCGCCGTTCCCTTACTTTGAAATCTTTTACTTTCCGTTCCATAAACCAAAAATACCAATAATATTACTTCGCTGTTTGTCCATCTCTATCAATCTCACTTTGCGAATAACCGTGAAGGGATTGACAACCCCTTTGTCGTGTTTGTTGCAAGTTGGTGTTTGTTTGTGCAGGTATTCGGTGGCTTGTTGCATTGTCTCCTACTAGATTGATACCTTGGTTCTCAAAACTGAGGGAAATACTTACGCTACTTTGCTGCATCACCCTTTCCTCTTCAAGGGAAAAACCAACGGAAGCTCAAGAGGTAGCAGAACACAAAGAGTTTTCTCTCGCAACCTTCATAGGATTTGGGTTTAGCATCAAAGAATCAAAGTTTCGAACGCTACACCCCTCTTAATAGTACGATGGTCTTGTGACTCAATAACGACAAGAGAAAAAACAACAAAATAAATGCTACGTCTTCACTTCGTCTTCAAACTTCTCGGACGCAGTCACTTCCTTCAGACAAGCACTGAACCAATTGCTTCACGTCAGCAATTTTTGAGGGGTCACTCTTGTTATCATAATCTTATGTGATAACCTTCACTGCCATGCAGGGGATTATCTTCGTCATTTGAATCAAACTCCTCTTGATTCAAGGGACCTATTACTCTGTGTGCACTAGCAAACCCATAAGTCCCATACTGTTTACGTCAACAAACTCCAAAATATAAGGGGTCAATTATTGCACCAACAAGCATCCCCAAGCTTAGGGTTTTGCATATTATTAGCACAATTGACATTAATAGAATTTACAATAACATCAATTCAATCATGCTTTTCATTCAAGGAGCTAACATGAATCACTTTATAAATTTCTTCTTTTTATACTTCATCACAATTTTCAGATTCACGGATCTCAAGTAAAACTTCATAAAGATAATCTAGTGAACTCAATTCACTAGCAATTGGTTCATCATAATTGGATATTTTAAAAAGATTAGCAAGTGGATGAGGATCCATATCAATAGATTTTTAGCAAGCGAAGATGCAAGCAAATAGAAGGCACATTGTAACACAAGAAAAGATAGCAAACAAGCAAAAAGGCAAACGAAAAAGAAGGCAAATAAAAAGGCAATTTTTTTGTGAAGTGGGGGAGATGAAAATGAGAGGCAAATGGCAAATAATGTAAATTGCAAGGATATGAGATTTGTGATTAGGAACCTGATAGATGTTGATGATGTCTCCCCGGCAACGGCGCCAGAAATTCCTTTGATGTGGCTTGAATCTGCGTTGGTATTTCCCCAAAGAGGCAGGGATGATGCAGCACAGCTACGGCAAGTATTCCCCTCAGTTATGGAACCAAGGTTATCAATCCAGTTGGAGAACGAAGCAACACTATGTAAGTGGTACCTGCACAAAAAGAACAAATACTTGCAACCCACCGCATAAGAGGCGTTGTCAATCCCTCCACGGTAAAAAGATAGATTAAATTGTATGAGATTGGATAAATAGATCTAGCAAAAACACAAAATAAAATAAGTAAAGAAAAAGTGCAGCAAGGTATTTTTGCTTTTTTGGAATAATAGATCTGAAAACAATATGATAAAATATAGACTCAGGGGCCGTAGATTTCACTAGTGGCTTCTCTCAAGAAAATAGCATACGGTGGGTATATAAATTACTGTTGGGAAACTTATAGAAGAACAAATAATTATGATGATATCCAAGGCAATGATCATGCATATAGGCATCACGTCCAAGATTAGTAGGCCGACTCCTACCTGCATCTACTACTATTACTCCACACATCGACCGCTATCCAGCATGCATCTGGTGTATTAAGTTCATGGAGAAACGGGGTAATGCAATAAGAAAGATGTCATGATGTAGACAAGATCTATTCATGTAGGAATAGACCCCATCTTTTTATCCTTAATAGCAACAAATACATGTGTGCCTTGCTACCCCTTCTGTCACTGGGTGAGGACACCGCAAGATCGAACCCATTACAAAACACCTCTTCCCATTGCAAGAAAAAATCAATCTAGTTGGCCAAACCAGACCAAAGTTTCGGAGAAGAAATACGAGGCTATAAATAATCATGCATATAAGATATCAAAGAAGACACAAATAGTATTCATGGATATAGATCTGATCATAAACTTGCAATTCATCGGATCCCAACAAACACACCGCAAAAAGTCATTACATCAAATAGATCTCCAAGAACCTCGAGGAGAACATTGTATTGAGAATAAAAAAGAGAGAAGAAGCCATATAGCTACTGCCTACAGACCCGTAGGTCTATGGTGAACTACTCACGCATCATCGGAGGAGCACTAATGAGGATGATGAACCCTTCTGTCATGGTTTTGTCACAGCAGATGTCCTAGTGGAAGGACTTAGATGCGAGGCCATCGCAACGGTGATTAACTTGTCGGGGTTGAACGGTGATTAACTTGTCAGTGATCGCCATCGCAATAGTGATTAACAAAAAAATTTCATGACCTTCCCTAAAAATAGGACATATAGAGTTTGCCCGAAATTTGCTGAAACGGAAATAAATCGACATTTCAGCAAAACATGGGCAACTCAAGCACAATTCAGCGGCAACTCATGCCACACACACAGTTTCCATCATATCGCCCGATTAGGTCATAACGCACACATACACACATATTTACAAAAGCACAAATTTTTAATCACCTATCTCGAGATAGAGATCAAGCACGGTGATGAGGTCGGTCGGTGTAGCCACACACACCTAGGGAGTGATCAAAAGTGGACAAAGCTTACTTCTTGACATGGCTAGATCTAGTTAGGGAGGTACATAGGTCACTTCATTAAGTGGGTAGATCTACATAGCTAGTTGGGGAAGGAGATGACTCTAACTAGTGGAGGGGGAGGAAAAGTGAGGAAAAAGGGAAAGGAGTTGCATTAACGGAGGTGGTGTAGTTAGCTAGGAGCATTAAAGAGAGAGAAAGAGAGGTAGAAGAAAGAGAGTAATGGGGGGATAAGTAGTGAGGAAGAAGCAAAGTGAGGGAGAGAGGAGGTGGGAGCTAGGGGAAAGTGAAAGTAAGAGAGGATGTGGGAGGGGAGGGGGTAGGAAAAGGTGGCTAGCTGCTACGCTTTAGTAGCAGCAAGGGCAGGGGAAACGCGCTGCTGCTAAAAAAGTAGCAGTAGCACATTCGTGCAAGACACGCTATGACACGTCTCCAACGTATCTATAATTTTTTATTGTTCCATGCTATTATATTATCTGTTTTCGATGTTTTATATGATTTAATATGCTATTTTATATTATTTTTGGGATTAACCTATTAACCTAGAGCCCAGTGCCAGTTCCTGTTTTTTTACCTATTTTTGAGTTTCGCAGAAAAGGAATACCAAACGGAATAAAACCTTCGCGATGATTTTTCTTGGACCGGAAGACAACCAGGAGACTTGGAGATGAAGTCGGAGGAGCCACGAGGCGGCCACAAGGACGAAGGGCACACCCAGGGTGGTAGGGCGCCCCCCCCCCCACCCTTGTGGGCCCCTCGTGCACCTCTTGACCTAATTCTTTCGCCTATATATTCCCATATATCCCCAAACCACCAGAGGCATCGACGAAAACACTTTTCCACTGCCGCAACCTTCTATACCCGTGAGATCCCATCTAGGGGCCTTTTCCGGCATCCTGCCGGAGGGGGATTCGATCATGGAGGGCTTCTACATCAACACCATTGCCTCTCTGATGAAGCGTGAGTAGCTTACCTCAGACCTACGGGTCCATAGCTAGTAGCTAGATGGCTTCTTCTCTCTCTTTGATTCTCAATACCATGTTCTCCTTGATGTTCTTGGAGATCTATTTGATGTAATACTTTTTTGCGGTGTGTTTGCCGAGATCCAATGAATTGTGGATTCATGATCAGCTTATCTATGAATATTATTTGAATCTTCTCTGAATTCTTTTATGCATGATTTGATATCTTTATAATTCTCTTTAAACTATAAGTTTGGTTTGGCCAACTAGGTTGGTTTTTCTTGCAATGGGAGAAGTGCTTAGCTTTGGGTTCAATCTTGCGATGTCCTTTCCCAGTGATAGCAGGGGCAGCAAGGCACGTATTGTATTGTTGCCATCGAGGATAAAAAGATGGGGTTTTCATCATATTTCTTGAGTTAATTCCTCTACATCATGTCATCTTGCTTAATGCGTTACTCTGTTCTTTATGAACTTAATACTCTAGATGCATGCTGGATAGTGGTCGATGTGTGGAGTAATAGTAGTAGATGCAGAATCGTTTAGGTCTACTTGACACGGACGTGATGCCTATATTCATGATCATTGCCTTAGATATAATCATAACTTTGCGCTTTTCTATCAATTGCTCAGCAGTAATTTGTTCACCGACCATATTATTTTCTATCTTGGGAGAAGCCTCTAGTGAAACCTATGCCCCCCGGGTCTATTTTCCATCATATAAGTTTCTGGTCTACTATTTTGTAATCTTTTACTTTCCGATCTATAAACCAAAAATACCAAAAATATTTACTTCATCGTTTATCTATCTCCATCAGATCTCACTTTTGCAAGTAACCGTGAAGGGATTGACAACCCCTTTATCGCGTTGGGTGCAAGTTGTTTGATTGTTTGTGTAGGTATTCGGTGATTTGTGCGTTGTCTCCTACAGGATTGATACCTTGGTTCTCAAACTGAGGCAAATACTTATCTCTACTCTGCTGCATCACCCTTTCCTCTTCAAGGGAAAAACCAATGCAAGATCAAGAAGTAGCACACTACTGCTAAGTGGGGCCCTCCATGTGGCACAGTTCAAACTTAGTTGTAGCGTTGTTCCGTGAAAACGCGCTTTTACTATTCTCTTAGCAGTAGTGCGTGTTCTAGAACGACGCTACTACTATACCTAGCATGTCGGCAACGGTGTGGCCAAAATAGTAGTAGCAGGTTTTCGTGGAGCCGCGTTACTGCTATGTATGTAGTAGTAGCGCCCATGGTAACCACGCGCTACTGCTAAGTATTAGTAGTGTCTCTTTATAACCAGCGCTACTGATAAGCCTCCATGTATAAGGTTTTCGCTAGTAGTGTCAGCTAGTAGAATTAGCAGTAGCGCGGACTGATATCCCGCGTTACTGCTAATCAAGCCCAATCTTCTTCCGCGTGGCCCGTTGCCCTACCTCACTCTCCCCTCACACTCTCTCGCTCGCTCTCTGTGTCGCGTCACCGTCACCTGTACGTCATCGCCCCCAAGGTATCTCCCTCCCTCCCTCCCTCCTCTCGCCATCCTCGTTGTCGGCCGTCCACCGTCCGCGCCCTCCTCCCTCCTCCTCTCGCTATCGTCCTTATCCCTCCCTCTCTCCTCTCTCCTTCTCTCCTCCCTCCCTCCCCCATCCCGGCCTCATCCCTCTCTCCTCCCTCCCTCCCTCCCCTCCTCCTTCCCTCCTGCCTCCCTCCCTCCCTTCCTCCCTCCCCAATCTATGTTTTTTGAATAAAATAGAACATATATGTTATATGAACAAAATGTAGGTATTTTGGACAGAATAAATTAGAATGAAGGTTTTATGAATAGAATAGATAGGTAGAATTTTGTTGTAGAATGTAGGTGGGCACGTAGAATGGTCTTTTGAATAGAATAGAAAAGTAGTGAATAGGTTTTTTTTAATATAAAAAAGTTTAGTAATCAAAATTTAGTGATAGAAAATTTTAGTAATATAAATTTGTAGGTATAGAAAATTTTCAATTATAGAAATGTATTGGAATGCTATATGAGAAATTTTTAGGTATCAAATTTAGTAATAAAAATTTTTAGTAAGAAAATTTAGGTATAGAATTTTTTAGTAATTTTGTTTTTCAATATAGAAATGTATTGGACAATTTAACTATTTTTATGTCATTATCACTTTGTCATCAAAGAATGCTATATGAGATTTGATGATCTAAAATTTTCACTCGGTGGAATATGCAGGCTTTGTAGAGTCGCATCTCCCTGGAGTGATCGTCGTCGGAGCTACCTCTACTTCCTCTACACCTGAGTCGGTGAGCTAAAAGTCCACCTCCTCCTTCTCTACTCCTCGGTGTTGAATAGAACCATTGAAATGCAATGAGCACCAGTTTGAATGCTCCTATGAGAATGCTTGTGATAATTGATCCGAATAGAATTTCAAGTTTAAAAATCATTGTGTGTGTATGGACATCGTTGTATCGCAGGGAAAATCCGAGTGCCCTATGTTTTGCCGGAGTGTTGATTCATTTTCATTTCGGAAAATTTCGGGCGCTCAATATGTCCTATTTTAGCAAAGGTCATAACGAATTTTTCCGTGAATTTTAGTATGACTTATGCTAGAATATGTTGGAAATACCGACTGTCCCAGATTTCGGGTCGACTTTAAGTCAGTCGAGGCTCCATACATGACAGTCCAAAAATCATTGAGGGAGAGTCTCCACCATATATGAGAGAAGAAGAATGCTGACTGTTGTCGTGGGGGTCGCTTCTCCTTCTTCTCCTTGTGCTAGACCTTTGTTATGCACTAGGGGAAGGAGGAGTAGCGACCATCAGCGACGGGCGAAAAATCAGTGAGGGAGTGTCCACCATATATGAGAGAGGAAGAAGAATCCCGACCGTTGACGTGGGGGTACCTTCTCCTTCGTTCCCATGTGCTAGACATTTTGGTGTAATGCACTCGGGAACAAATGGAGGAGCTACCATCATGGAAGACTCGGCAGACAAAAGTCAACTGTGATGAATAATAACAAAGATTTGCATAGCATATCAAGCATAGCTCATATAGTTATTTTATTTGTGTGCAGGGAAGATCACCGACGTGCCGCTCGACGACACCCAGAAGATCACCGGCATCCTCGATAGTCGTCTAGTGAGTAAATTAAGATGGTCTATCTGTTACTCCGAGTCGCCTATGTTTTTCCGAAGTGTTGATTAATCTGATGTGTTGACTTTCACTCTGTCGATGCTACTTGAGTGTCCACCATATACTGATAGTCATCTAGTGAGTAAATTAAGATGGTTTATCTGTTACTCTGAGTCGCCTATTTTTTTCCGGAGTGTTGGTTAATCTCACGGGTTGACTTTCACTCCATCAATGCTACTTGAGTGTCCACCATATACTGTCGAAATATCAGAGAGGAAGAATCCCGACTGTTGTCATGAGGGGAGCTTCTTATTCATTCGAAGGTGCTATACATTTTGGTGTAATGCACTTTCAAATGAATGTAGGAGCTTCCATCACCGACGATCACAAAATGTCAGAGAGGAAGAATCCCAACTATTGTCGTGGGGGTCGCTTCTCCTTTGCTCCTGTGTGCTAGACATTTTGGTGTAATGCACTCGGGGAGGAAGGGAGGAGCGACCATCATTGATGGTCGAATATATCAGAGAGGGAGTGCCCACCATATACACTACATGAGCTGAGAGTTTTCAAGAAAAGACTCGACAGACCGATAGTCAACCCATCAAGAATAATAATGATCTAATTTAGTTTTTGTAGTACATATATTGAATTTCAGAAGTTTAATCTTTGAACTATGAACATAGGAAATGTCTAACGACGATAGGATCCCTGAGTGCTACTGCGGCGACGACCGGGGTCTGTGCGACATGCATCACCTGCAAGACGGTCGGTGCTTCGCTATTAAGCTCGACGAGACCTTCCATGTTTATACGGTATGCAACGACGACAAGTCTTTTTTCGTAATTAAGCATGACTTCTGCTTCTTCAATGTGTAATTTCCGTTTTCTACAATTCGACTAGTGCATCCCCTGCCATGCATGCAAGACGTTATGTCTTGGAGAAGCTGGATTTTGAAGATCATGAAAATATGGAGATAAAGAGAGTTAACCTTGGGACCCATCATGGTTATGCTTTTGACGTAAAGCTATACAATGCGGTGACATACTCCCATATGGTTTTCAGGAGGGTATGCATGTCACCTTTGATCTGGGTGATCCTAAAGATGACATCGACGAAGATAATATCGATGAAGCTAATGTCGACATTTGGGTCGATGTTGATACGCTTTCACTTCTCCCTTTATGTGAGTTTCTCAAACATATTTATTAAGTAATTTATATTGTTTTTATGAAAATAGTTGACAGCTTATATATTTTCATTGACAACGTATTCCATTCTTCAAAAAATGTTCGGAAAGTAGTGACAAAACCAACTACACTAATGGCTTTGAACTAACTTACGAGGAGAAAGATCATCTTGTCTCCTTTATTATTGATGTTGAGACTTTCAATAAGATATGGAACTCCTCCACATTATGGTCAATACGTGCCACTAGTCTACATGTTGAACTACGATAACATCCATGAAAATGGCATGGTAAGTGTCGGCGTTCTAGGAACGGGGGTCCCCAGACTTGCCTGCCTGCGGCCCACGGCGTGGCATTGCTAGCAGGCCCGTACGGCCCACCTTCATCAACAAGGCATTCAAGACCCTCACGAGGGGCCAAGCCTCGTGAGGCAGACGACGCAAGACCTCCTCAGGAGCGGCCTCGCCAGGCAGGCTCGTGAGGGACGGAGAAATCAAGGCAAGGAAAACCTCGCGAGGTTCTCGTGACGTGAGCCATGACGATCGAGACCAGGCGGGCGCCAACGCATGCAGTGTCCTTGTTTCCTCTTTGGTGCTAAGGAGGCAAGCATAGGCGCGGAGTACCGAGGCGTCAAGTAAAGGTTTCCATATCAATGCAACGAGACCAAGACCAGCAGGATGGAAAGAAGGAGGTCACCATGGAGCCTAAGGCGGCGTCACCACCAGGGCCTTTTGCAGGCGAAGACTACTTTTGTCAGGATAAGCTCTACTAGTTGTTCCCTTTCAAATTGGACGTTGGTGGCTCCCTTCCCGCTCAATATTTGGGAAGAGGACCAGGGCCTCTAAAAATAGAGCTAGCACCCACAGTAGTAGGGATCTCATCTGGGACTAGATCCAACCCATCCTTACACCCACCTAGCATAAGAACACCTCGCCTCAGGAGGTTGTTCTTCCCCTTGTACCGTTCGTCCTCAGCCCAAGAGGCAATCCACCACCACCACACTGGAGTAGGGTATTACACCACAACGGTGGCCCGAACCAGTATAAATCTTGTGTCCCTTGTGTTGTGAGTTCGTCGAGTAGTCCGCGAGAACTTAGAAGAACTAGGACGTAGATCGGTAGGGGGGAAATCTTCGTGCGCACCCCAGTGTTCGAACCTTGAGGGTTTTGCCGGAACCCATGATCCGACATTTGGCGCACTAGGTAGAGGTGTGCCGTAGCCTTCCTTATGTCGATCTACGCTCCGCCACCACCACGCTCCGCCCTCATGGTAGGCGCCTCGCTACTCGCTCTGACGACCGGTGCCAACGACGGGGCCAAGGGGCTCCGAGCCCTGGCCCCCGCCTTGCGGCGGGTGCAGTGGCCACCCAAGTTCAAGCCGGAGATGCCACCGCGCTATGACAGCACAGCGGACCCATCAGCTTTCCTACTGGCGTACGAGGAGGTCGTCCTCGAGGCCGGGGACGACGACAAGGTCATGGCCAACTGGTTTCCCATGGCCCTCACCGGCGCGCCCCGCGCCTGGCCGCTCAACCTCCCCGGATCCACGGTGACATCTTGGGAGGAGTTGCACGGCCTCTTCACTGCGCGCTACGCGGCACTGGTGCACCACGCGGTCGCGGCCCTGCTAGGTGGCTCTCAAGCACCGCCTTCAGATCGCCATATCAAGCCATTCCTTCGCCAGACTGGCGCCGCCTCCAAGCGCTCAGGGGCTCCACCGGGCTGGGTTGCGCCCGAAGCCGACCTCACCTTCGACTCGGAAGACCACCCCGTCACCACCGCCAGCTCGGGTATGCTCCTGATGCTCTACATGCAAATCATGTGTAACGTGGCCGTCACCAAGACCCTCATCGACGGCGGCGCCGGCCTCAACGTGCTCTCCGTGGAGGCCTTCAGCATTCTTCACGTGTCGCTCGAACGGCTTAGCCTCAGCAAGCCTTTCTCAGGAGTTGGCGGTGGCACCGCCCACTCCTTGGGGCAGATCCGCCTCCTCGTCACCTTCGGCACGCGCGACAACTACCGCACCGAACTGGTCGACTTCGACATCGCCCGCATCGGCCTCCCATACAACGCCATCCTCGGGTACCCACCACTGGCTCAATTCATGGCAGCAAACCATCCGGCCTACAACCTCATGAAGATGCCTGGAAGCAAGGGCGTCGTCACCATCAAGGGGGACGCCAAGGAGGCCCTGGCAGCACTCAAGCTTGCCCTCAAGACCGCCGCGGCGGCGTGGCCCGTCGATGCGGACGCCTCCGAGCCCGAGGGAGCCGCACCAACCAAGAAGAAGCAGTTGTTCGCCCAAGACAAGGCGGAAACCAAGCAAGTGCCGGTCGACGAGGACGGGTCCTCAGGAGCCACCTTTACCATAGGTGCCGACCTTGACCCAAGACAAGAGGAGGTGCTGGTGAAGTTCTTGAAGGAAATATGCCCTAGAGGCAATAATAAAGTTATTATTTATTTCCTTAATTCATGATAAATGTTTATTATTCATGCTAGAATTGTATTAACTGGAAACATAATACATGTGTGAATACATAGACAAACAGTGTCACTAGTATGCCTCTACTTGACTAGCTCATTAATCAAAGATGGTTATGTTTCCTAGCCATGAACAAAGAGTTGTTATTTGATTAACGAGATCACATCATTAGTTGAATGATCTGATTGACATGACCCATTCCATTAGCATAGCACCCGATCGTTTAGTATGTTGCTATTGCTTTTATCCATGACTTATACATGTTCCTTTAACTATGAGATTATGCAACTCCCGTTTACCGTAGGAACACTTTGTGTGCTACCAAACGTCACAACGTAACTGGGTGATTATAAAGGTGCTCTACAGGTGTCTCCGAAGGTACATATTGGGTTGGCGTATTTCGAGATTAGGATTTGTCACTCCGATTGTCGGAGAGGTATCTCAGGGCCTTCTCGGTAATGCACATCACATAAAGCCTTGCAAGCATTGCAACCAATGAGTTAGTTGCGAGATGATGTATTACGGAACGAGTAAAGAGACTTGCCAGTAACGAGATTGAACTAGGTATTGGATACCGACGATCGAATCTCGGGCAAGTAACATACCGATGACAAAGGGAATAACGTATGTTGTTATGCGGTCTGACCGATAAAGATCTTCGTAGAATATGTAGGAGCCAATATGGGCATCCAGGTCCCGCTATTGGTTATTGACCGGAGACGTGTCTCGGTCATGTCTACATTGTTCTCGAACCGTAGGGTCCGCACGCTTAAGGTTTCGATGACAGTTATATTATGAGTTTATGAGTTTTGATGTACCGAAGGAGTTCGGAGTCCCGGATGAGATTGGGGACATGACGAGGAGTCTCGAAATGGTCGAGACGTAAAGATCGATATATTGGACGACTATATTCGGACATCGAAAAGGTTCTGAGTGATCCGGGTATTTTCGGGAGTATCGGGGAGTTACGGGATTACGGGAGAAGTAATGGGCCTTGATGGGCTTTAGTGGGAAGAGGAAAAGGCTGCTGCGCCCCCCCCCCCTCCCCTTTGGTCCGAATTGGACTAGGGAAAAGGGGGCCGGCCACCTTTCCTTCTCCTCCTATTCGTTCTCCCTTCCTCCCCTCTTGGTGGACTCCTACTAGGACTTGGAGACCTAGTAGGACTCCACACCCTGGCGCGCCAAGCCTTGGCCGGCCTCCTCCTCCTCCATCCTTTATATACAGGGGCAGGGGGCACCCCATAGACACACAATTGATCATTGAGATCTTTCCTTAGCCGTGTGCGGTGCCCCCTGCCACCAAATTCCACCTCGGTCATATTGTCGCAGTGCTTAGGCGAAGCCCTGCGTCAGTAGTACATCAAGATCGTCACCACGCCGTCGTGCTGACGGAACTCTTCCCCGAAGCTTTGCTGGATCGGAGCCCGGGGAACGTCATCGAGCTGAACGTGTGCCAAGAACTCGGAGGTGCCGGAGTAACGGTGCTTGGATCGGTCGGATCGTGAAGACGTACGACTACATCAACCGCGTTGATATAACGCTTCCGCTTTCGGTCTATGAGGGTACGTAGACAACACTCTCCCCTCTCGTTGCTATGCATCACCATGATCTTGCGTGTGCGTAGGAAATTTTTTGAAATTACTACGTTCCCCAACAGTGGCATCCGAGCCTAGGTTTTTATGGTATGATGTTATTTGCACGAGTAGAACACAAGTGAGTTGTGGACGATACAAGTCATACTGCCTACCAGCATGTCATACTTTGGTTCAGCGGTATTGTTGGACGAGACGATCCGGACCAACCTTACGCGTACTCTTACGCGAGACCGGTTCCCTCGACGTGCTTTGCACATAGATGGCTTGCAGAAGACTGTCTCTCCAACTTTAGTTGAACCGAGTGTGGCTACGCCCGGTCCTTGAGAAGGTTAAAACGGAGTCTATTTGACAAACTATCGTTGTGGTTTTGATGCGTAGGTAAGATGAGTTCTTGCTTAAGCCCGTAGCAGCCACGTAAAACTTGCAACAACAAAGTAGAGGACGTCTAACTTGTTTTTGCAGGGCATGTTGTGATGTGATATGGTCAAGACATGATGCTAAATTTTATTGTATGAGATGATCATGTTTTGTAACCGAGTTATCGGCAACTGGCAGGAGCCATATGGTTGTCGCTTTATTGTATGCAATGCAATCGCGATGTAATGTTTTACTTTATTACTAAGCGGTAGTGATAGTCGTGGAAGCATAAGATTGGCGAGACGACAACGATGCTACGATGGAGATCAAGGTGTCGCGCCGGTGACGATGGTGATCATGATGGTGCTGCGGAGATGGAGATCACAAGCACGAGATGATGATGGCCATATCATATCACTTATATTGATTGCATGTGATGTTTATCCTTTTATGCATCTTATCTTGCTTTGATTGACGGTAGCATTATAAGATGATCTCTCACTAAATTATCAAGAAGTGTTCTCCCTGAGTATGCACTGTTGCGAAAGTTCTTCGTGCTGAGACACCACGTGATGATCGGGTGTGATAGGCTCTACGTTCAAATACAACGGGTGCAAAACAGTTGCACACGCGGAATACTCAGGTTTAACTTGACGAGCCTAGCATATAACAGATATGGCCTCGGAACACGGAGACCGAAAGGTCGAGCGTGAATCATATAGTAGATATGATCAACATAGTGATGTTCACCATTGAAACTACTCCATCTCACGTGATGATCGGACATGGTTTAGTTGATTTGGATCACGTGATCACTTAGAGGATTAGAGGGATATCTATCTAAGTGGGAGTTCTTAAATAATATGATTAATTGAACTTTAATTTATCATGAACTTAGTCCTGGTAGTATTAGCATATCTATGTTGTAGATCAGTAGCTCGCATTGTTGCTTCCCTGTGTTTATTTTGATATGTTCCTAGAGAAAATTGTGTTGAAAAATGTTAGTAGCAATGATGCGGATTGGATCCGTAATCTGAGGTTTATCCTCATTGCTGCACAGAAGAATTTTGTCCTTGATGCACCGCTAGGTGACGGACCTTTTGCAGGAGCAGATGCAGACGTTATGAACATTTTGCTAGCTCAATATGATGACTACTTAATAGTTTAGTGCACCATGCTTAACGGCTTAGAATCGGGACTTCAAAGACGTTTTGAACGTCATGGAGCATATGAGATGTTCCAGGAGTTGAAGTTAATATTTCAAGCAAATACCCGAGTTGAGAGATATGAAGTCTCCAACAAGTTCTATAGCTAAAAGATGGAGGAGAATCGCTCAACTAGTGAGCATGTGCTTAGATTGTCTGGGTACTACAATCGCTTGAATCAAGTGGGAGTTAATCTTCCAGATAAGATAGTGATTGACAGAATTCTCTAGTCACCATCACCAAGTTAGTAGAACTTCGTGATGAACTATAATATGCAAGGGATAACGGAAAATATTCCCAAGCTCTTCGCGATGCTAAATCGGCGAAGGTAGAAATCAAAAGAAAAACATCAAGTGTTGATGGTTGACAAGATCACTAGTTTCAAGAAAAGGGCAAAAGGAAAGAAGGGGAACTTCAAGAAGAACGGCAAGCAAGTTGCTGCTCAAGTGAAAAATCCCAAGTCTGGTCCTAAGCCTGAGACTAAGTGCTTCTACTGCAAAAGGACTGGTCACTGGAAGCGGAACTACCCCAAGTGATTGGCGGATAAGAAGGATGGCAAAGTGAACATAAGTATATTTGATATACATGTTATTGATGTGTACTTTACTAGTGTTCATAGCAACCCCTCAGTTTTTGGTACTAGTTCAAGTTGCTAAGATTAGTAACTCGAAACGGGAGTTGCAGAATGAACAAAGACTAGTTAAAGGGCAAGGTGACGATGTGTGTTGGAAGTGGTTCCAAGATTGATATGATCATCATCACACACTCCCTATACTTTCGGGATTAGTGTTGAAACTAAATAAGTGTTATTTGGTGTTTGCGTTGAGCATGAATATGATTTGATCATGTTAATTGCAATACAGTTATTCATTTAAGTTAGAGAACAATTGTTGTTCTGTTTACATGAATAAAACCTTCTATGGTCATACACACCAATGAAAATAGTTCATTGGATCTCGATCGTAGTGATACACATATTCATAATATTGAAACCAAAACATGCGAAGTTAATAATGATAGTGCAACCTATTTGTGGCACTGCCGTTTAGGTCATATTGGTGTAAAGCGCATGAAGAAACTCCATGCTGATGGGATTTTGGAATCACTTGATGCTTGCGAACCATGCCTCTTGGGCAAGATGACTAAAACGCCGTTCTCCGGAACAATGGAGCAAGCAACAGATTTGTTGGAAATCATACATACTGATGTATATGGTCCGATGAATATTAAGGCTCGCGACAAGTATCATTATTTTCTAACCTTCACAGATGATTTGAGCAGATATGGGTATATCTACTTGATGAAACATAAGTCTGAAACGTTTGAAAAGTTCAAAGAATTTTAGAGTGAAGTGAAAATCATCGTGACAAGAAAATAAGGTTTCTACGATCTGATCGCGGAGACAAATATTTGAGTTACGAGTTTGGTCTTCAATTAAAACAATGTGGAATAGTTTCACAAATTCATGCCACCTGGAACACCACAGCATAATGGTGCGTCCGAACGTCATAACCGTACTTTATTAGATATAGTACAATCTATGATGTATCTTACCGATCTACCACTATCGTTTTTGGGGTTATGCATTAGAGACAGATGCATTCACATTAAATAGGGCACCATCTAAATCCGTTGAGACGACACCGTATGAACTATGGTTTAGCAATAAACCTAAGCTGTCGTTTCTTAAAGTTTGGGGCTGCGATGCTTATGTGAAAAAGCTTCAACCTGATAAGCTCGAACCCAAATCGGAGAAATGTGTCTTCATAGGATATCCAAAGGAAACTGTTGGATACACCTTCTATCACAGTTCCGAAGGAAAGACTTTTGTTGCTAAGTTCGGAAACTTTCTAGAGAAAGAGTTTCTTTCGAAAGAAGTGAGTGGGAGGAAAGTAGAACTTGATAAGGTAATTGTACCTTCTCCCTTATTGGAAAGTAGTTCATCACAGAAAACTGTTCCTGTGACTACTACACCAATTAGTGAGGAAGCTAATGATGATGATCATGTAACTTCAGATCAAGTTACTACCGAATCTCGTAAGTAAACCAGAGTGAGATCCGCACCGGAGTGGTACGGTAATCCTGTTCTGGAAGTCATGTTACTAGACCATGATGAACTTGCGAACTATGAGGAAGCGATGATGAGCCCAGATTCCGCGAAATGGTTAGAGGCCATGAAATCTGAGATGTGATCCATGTATGAGAACAAAGTATGGACTTTGATGGATTTACCCGATGATCGGCAAGCCAAAGAAAATAAATGGATCTTGAAGAGGAAGACGGACACTGATAGTAGTGTTACTATCTACAAAGTTAGAATTGTCGCAAAAGGTTTTCGACAAGTTCAAGGTGTTGACTACGATGAGAGTTTCTCACTCGTATCTATGCTTAAGTCTGTCCGAATCATGTTAGCAATTGCCGCATTTTATGAAATCCGGCAAATGGATAAACAAAACTACATTCCTTAATGGATTTATTAAAAAAGAGCTGTATACGATGCAACTAGAAGGTTTTGTCGATCCTTAAAGGTGTTAACAAAATATGCAAGCTCCAGCGATCCATCTATGGACTGGTGCAAGCATCTCAGAGTTGGAATATACGCTTTGATAAGTTGATCAAAGCATATAGTTTTATACAAACTTGCGGTGAAGCCTGTATTTACAAGAAAGTGAGTGGGAGCACTACAGCATTTCTGATAAGTATATGTAAATGACATATTATTGATCGGAAATAATGTAGAATTATTCTGTGAAGCATAAAGGAGTATTTGAAAGGAGTTTTTTGAAGAAGGACCTCGGTGAAGCTGCTTACATATTGAGCATCAAGATCTTTAGAGATAGATCAAGACGCTTGATAAGTTTTTCAATAAGTACATACCTTGAAAGAATTTTGAAGTAGTTCAAAATGGAACAGTCAAAGAAAGAGTTCTTGCCTGTATTACAAGGTGTGAAATTGAGTAAGACTCAAAGCCCGACCACGGCAGATGATAGAAAGAGAATGAAAGTCATTTCCTATGCCTCAGCCATAGATTCTATAAAGTATGCCATGCTATGTACCAGATCTATTGTATACCCTACACTGTGTTAAGCAAGGGAGTACAATAGTGATCTAGGAAGTAGATCACTGGACATCGGTCAAAAATTATCCTTAGTAAAATAAGGATATGTTTCTCGATTATGGATGTGACAAAAAGGTTCGTCGTAAAAGGTTACGTCGATGCAAGTTTTGACACTAATCTAGATGACTCTAAAGTCTCAATCTAGATACATATTGAAAGTGGGAGCAATTAGCTAAAGTAGCTCCGTGCAGAGCATTGTAGACATAGAAAATTGCAAAATACATAACGGATCTGAATGTGGCAGACCCGTTGACTAAACTTCTCTCACAAGCAAAACATGATCACACCGTAGTGCTCTTTGGGTGTTAATCACATAGCAATGTGAACTAGATTACTGAATCTAGTAAACCCTTTGGGTGTTGGTCACATATCGATGTGAACTATGGGTGTTAATCACATGGTGATATGAACTATTGCTGATAAATCACATGGCGATGTGAACTAGATTATTGACTCTAGTGCAAGTGGGAGACTGAAGGAAATATGCCCTAGAGGCAATAATAAAGTTATTATTTATTTCCTTAATTCATGATAAATGTTTATTATTCATGCTAGAATTGTATTAACTGGAAACATAATACATGTGTGAATACATAGACAAACAGTGTCACTAGTATGCCTCTACTTGACTAGCTCATTAATCAAAGATGGTTATGTTTCCTAGCCATGAACAAAGAGTTGTTATTTGATTAACGAGATCACATCATTAGTTGAATGATCTGATTGACATGACCCATTCCATTAGCATAGCACCCGATCGTTTAGTATGTTGCTATTGCTTTTATCCATGACTTATACATGTTCCTTTAACTATGAGATTATGCAACTCCCGTTTACCGTAGGAACACTTTGTGTGCTACCAAACATCACAACGTAACTGGGTGATTATAAAGGTGCTCTACAGGTGTCTCCGAAGGTACATATTGGGTTGGCGTATTTCGAGATTAGGATTTGTCACTCCGATTGTCGGAGAGGTATCTCAGGGCCTTCTCGGTAATGCACATCACATAAAGCCTTGCAAGCATTGCAACCAATGAGTTAGTTGCGAGATGATGTATTACGGAACGAGTAAAGAGACTTGCCAGTAACGAGATTGAACTAGGTATTGGATACCGACGATCGAATCTCGGGCAAGTAACATACCGATGACAAAGGGAACAACGTATGTTGTTATGCGGTCTGACCGATAAAGATCTTCGTAGAATATGTAGGAGCCAATATGGGCATCCAGGTCCCGCTATTGGTTATTGACCGGAGACGTGTCTCGGTCATGTCTACATTGTTCTCGAACCGTAGGGTCTGCACGCTTAAGGTTTCGATGACAGTTATATTATGAGTTTATGAGTTTTGATGTACCGAAGGAGTTCGGAGTCCCGGATGAGATTGGGGACATGACAAGGAGTCTCGAAATGGTCGAGACGTAAAGATCGATATATTGGACGACTATATTCGGACATCGAAAAGGTTCTGAGTGATCCGGGTATTTTCGGGAGTATCGGGGAGTTACGGGATTACGGGAGAAGTAATGGGCCTTGATGGGCTTTAGTGGGAAGAGGAAAAGGCTGCTGCGCCCCCCCTCCCCTTTGGTCCGAATTGGACTAGGGAAAAGGGGGCCGGCCACCTTTCCTTCTCCTCCTATTCGTTCTCCCTTCCTCCCCTCTTGGTGAACTCCTACTAGGACTTGGAGACCTAGTACGACTCCACACCCTGGCGCGCCAAGCCTTGGCCGGCCTCCTCCTCCTCCATCCTTTATATACAGGGGCAGGGGGCATCCCATAGACACACAATTGATCATTGAGATCTTTCCTTAGCCGTGTGCGGTGCCCCCTGCCACCAAATTCCACCTCGGTCATATTGTCGCAGTGCTTAGGCGAAGCCCTGCGTCAGTAGTACATCAAGATCGTCACCACACCGTCGTGCTGACGGAACTCTTCCCCGAAGCTTTGCTGGATCGGAGCCCGGGGAACGTCATCGAGCTGAACGTGTGCCAAGAACTCGGAGGTGCCGGAGTAACGGTGCTTGGATCGGTCGGATCGTGAAGACGTACGACTACATCAACCGCGTTGATATAACGCTTCCGCTTTCGGTCTACGAGGGTACGTAGACAACACTCTCCCCTCTCGTTGCTATGCATCACCATGATCTTGCGTGTGCGTAGGAAAATTTTTGAAATTACTACGTTCCCCAACAGTTCTTGCGCGCAAACAAGGAGATATTCGCATGGGAGCCCAAGCAGCTGGTGGGGGTCCTGAGAGAAGTGATTCAGTATCACTTAAGGGTGTGCCCCAATGTACGCCCAGTGAAGCAGCAGGCGAGGCGACAGTCCTCGGAGAAGCAGGCCTTCATTGTCCAAGAGACTCACAAGCTAGAGGCGATGGGTGCCATTCGCGAGGTTCGGTACCCCGATTGGCTACCGAACCCCGTCGTCGTGCCGAAGAAAGGCGGGAAGGAGCGAATGTGCGTCGACTTCACCAACCTCAACAAGGACTGCCCCCAAGATCCGTTCTCGCTCTTGCGCATCGACCAGATCGTTGACTCCACTGCCGAGTGCGACCTGCTGTGCTTCTTGGATGTATTCTCATGATATCACCAGATCAAGATGGCGATAGAGGATGTAGAGAAGACAGCCTTCCTGACCCCATGCGGGGTGTATTGCTACACTTGCATGCCTTTCGAACTGTGTAATGCAGGCGCAACTTTTCAGCGGCCGATGCACATCGCCTTAGGGCGACAGCTCGGGAGGAACACGGAGGCCTACGTCGACGATGATGACCCACAAGTATAGGGGATCTATCGTAGTCCTTTTGATAAGTAAGAGTGTCTAACCCAACGAGGAGCAGAAGGAAATGATAAGCGGTTTACAGCAAGGTATTCTCTGCAAGCACTGAAACTATAGGTAACAGATAGTTTTGTGATAAGATAATTTGTAACAAGCAACAAGTAACAAAAGTAAATAAAGTGCAGCAAGGTGGCCCAATCCTTTTTGTAGCAAAGGACAAGCCTGGACAAACCCTTATATAGAGAAAAGCGCTCCCGAGGACACATGGGAATTATCGTCAAGCTAGTTTTCTTCACGTTCATATGATTCGCGTTCGGTACTTTGATAATTTGATATGTGGGTGCACCGATGCTTGGGTGCTGTCCTTACTAGGACAAGCATCCCACTTATGATTAACCCCTATTGCAAGCATCCGCAACTACAAAAGAAGTATTAAGGTAAACCTAACCATAGCATGAAACATGTGGATCCAAATCAGCCCCTTACGAAGCAACGCATAAACTAGGGTTTAAGCTTCTGTCACTCTAGAGACCCATCATCTACTTATTACTTCCCAATGCCTTCCTCTAGGCCCAAATAATGGTGAAGTGTCATGAATCGACGTTCACAGAACACCGCTAGAGGAGAGACAACATACATCTCACCAAAATATCGAACGAATACCAAATTCACATGACTACTAATAGCAAGACTTCTCCCATGTCCTCAGGAACAAACGTAACTACTCACAAAGCATATTCATGTTCATAATCAGAGGAGTATTAATATGCATGAAGGATCTGAACATATGATCTTCCACCAAATAAACCAACTAGCATCAACTACAAGGAGTAATCAACACTACTAGCAACCTACAGATACCAATCCCAGGCTATCAGACAAGAATTGGATACAAGAGATGAACTAGGGTTTGAGAGGAGATGGTGTAGGTGAAGATGTTGATGGAGATTGGGCCCCTCCCGATGAGAGGAGGGTTGGTGATGATGATGGTGATGATTTCCCCCTCCCGGAGGGAAGTGTCCCTAGCAGAACAGCTCTGCTGGAGCCCTAGATTGGTTCCGCCAAGGTTCCGCCTCGTGGCGGCGGAGTCTCGTCCCAAAAGCTTGCTTATGATTTTTTTTCTTTGGACGAAAGGCTTCATATAGCAGAAGATGGGCTCCGGAGGGCCAACAGGGGGCCCACGAGGCAGGGGGCGCGCCCCCACCCTCGTGGCCAGGGTGTGGGCCCCCTCTGGTATTTCTTCCGCTCAGTATTTTTTATTATTTCCAAAAATAACTTCCGTGGACTTTCAGGACTTTTGGAGTTGTGCAGAATAGGTCTCTAATATTTGCTCCTTTTCCAGCCCAGAATTCCAGCTGCCGGCATTCTCCCTCCTTATGTAAACCTTGTAAAATAAGAGAGAATAGGCATAAGTATTGTGACATGATGTGTAATAACAGCCCATAATGCAATAAATATCGATATAAAAGCATGGTGCAAATTGGACGTATCAACTCCCCCAAGCTTAGACATCGCTTGTCCTCAAGCGAAAGCCGATAACGATAAATATGTCCACATGTTTAGAGGTAGAGGTGTCGATAAAATAAAATACGGACATGAGGGCATCATGATTAATCTTATAACATCAACATACATGGATAATGTCATATGATTTCTTATGCTCAAGTAATAATCTATTCACAATGCAAAGTATGAATCAGAAACTTTATTGAGAACTAACAAACTATAATCTCAGTCACTGAGGCAATTACAATTTATCATAACATCAGAAAGAGTCTATGTCAGAGATTTTTAGCAAGTCCACATACTCAACTATCATTTTGTCTTTCCAACATACTGTTCTTTCCAAAGGAAAAAATGTAAAAAGGAAAGGTGAAGATCACCATGACTCTTGCATAAGGTAGAAGATAAAAGTAAAAGATAGGCCCTTCGCAGAGGGACGCAGAGGTTGCCATGCGCTTTCAGGGTTGGATGCACAAAATCTTAATGTGAAAGAACGTCACTTTATATTGCCACTTGTGATATGGACCTTTATTATGCAGTCCGTCGCTTTTATTTCTTCCACATCACAAGATCGTATAAAGCTTATTTCCTCCACACTAATCAATCATACATATTTAGAGAGCAATTTTTATTGCTTGCACCGATGACAACTTACTTGAAGGATCTTACTCAATCCATAGGTAGATATGGTGGACTCTCATGGCAAAACTGGGTTTAAGGGTATTTGGAAGCACAAGTAGTATCTCTACTTGGTGCAAAGAATTTGGCTAGCATGAGGGAGAAAGGCAAACTCAACATGTTGGATGATCCATGACAATATACTTTATCTCGGATATAAGAAAACATAACCCATTACGTTGTCTTCCTTGTCCAACATCAACTCTTTAGCATGTCATATTTTAATGAGTGCTCCCAATCATAAAAGATGTCCAAGATAGTATATTTATATGTGGAACCTCTCTTTCTTTGTTACTTCCTATTAATTGCAACGATGACCAAAGCTATGTTTGTCAACTCTCAACAATTTTTAATCATCATACTCTTTCTATGTGAAGTCATTAATCTCCATAAGATCAATATGATCTCTTTGTTTCTTTTTATTCTTTTCTCTTTTCTTTTATTCACTCAAGATCATAGCAAGATAATCAAGCCCTTGACTCAACACTAATCTTTATTATATAGCTCACGGACTTGATTACATAGAGGGATCATAAAGCAAAACTCAAAACTAGATCATTCCATAAACTTTATTCTACTAGATCAAGATACTATTAAAAGGATCGAACTAAGAAAAAATGGTAAAGATAGGAGTGTGATGGTGATACGATACCGGGGCACCTCCCCTAAGCTTGGCAGTTGCCAAGGGGAGTGCCCATACCCATGTGATTATATCTCCTTCTTCGGAGATGGTGATGATGGGGTTGTTGATGATGACAGTTGTGTCTTTAGCTTCTTCATACTGTAGTTCAGAAGAGAAATTTCCTCCTTTAAATCATCGACCTCCGATTCCAGCTTCAAGATCTTGTCACATAAATCTCCTTTGCTTTTCTGCCGAAAATGAGAAGTAATAGATCGATTGTTAGATAGTTTAGCCTTCTTAGGGAGACTAGACTTCTTGAACTTCACGTGCATATCCCCAGGTTGAGGTAGAGGGGCATCCTCCTCCTCCGAACTTGAATCATTGATCCTCATCAAATGAGCATCCTCCTCCTCATCCGTAGTTCGACCGCAAGGAGATAGATCCCCATAGGTCTTTGGGTCAGCAATGAGGTGTGAGACATAGCTCTCCCCGTCAGAATCCTGAGATGACATCTTACTCCAAATCTGCTACAGAAACAGCTCGAAACAAGAACAGAGGACAATTGCGTGATACAGGAGTCAAAACCTTCAGGAGATTATATAATGAATTTTTACCGACCAAAATACGTATCGTGCAAGAAAACGGAGTCCGGAGAGTGCACGAGGTGCCCACAAGGCAGAGGGGCGCGCCCAGGGGTAGGGCGCGCCCTCCACCCTCGTGGAGCCCTCGTGTCCTTCCCGGACTGCCAATTATTTTTCTAATTTTCTAAAAATTCCAAAACGGAGAGAAATTGCCATTAGAACTGTTTTGGAGTCGGTTTACTTACCGTACCACATACCTATTCCTTTTCGGAGTCTGAAACGTTCCGGAAAGTGTCCCTTATGTATTCCTCCGGGGTTACGGTTTCAATAACATTGGTTTCAACATTTATGGGATTACCTGAGATATAATGTTTGATTCTTTGACCGTTCACCACCTTCGGATTTGTGCCTCAGAAGTTGTTGATTTTTATGGCACCGGAACGACAGACCTCCTCAATAACGTAAGGACCTTCCCATTTAGAGAGAAGTTTTCCTGCAAAAAAATCTTAAACGAGAGTTGTATAATAATACATAATCACCTACATTAAACTCACGCTTTTGTATTCTTTTGTCATGCCATCTTTTAACTTTTTCTTTAAACAATTTGGCATTCTCATAGGCTTGGGTTCTCCATTCATCAAGTGAGCTAATGTCAAATAACCTCTTCTCACCGGCAAGTTTGAAATCGTAATTGAGCTCTTTAATATCCCAATAAGCCTTATGTTCTAGTTCGAGAGGTAAGTGACATGCTTTTCCATAAACCATTTTATACGGGGACATACTCATAGGATTTTCGTATGCAGTTCTATAGGCCCATAATGCATCATCAAGTTTCTTGGACCAATTCTTTCTAGATCTATTAACGGTCTTTTGCAAAATTAATTTGAGCTCTCTGTTACTCAATTCTACTTAACCACTAGACTGTGGGTGATAAGGAGATGTAATTCTATGATTAACATCATACTTAGCAAGCATTTTACGAAAAGCACCATGAATAAAATGTGAACCACCATCAGTCATTAAATATCTAGGGACTCCAAACCTCGGGAAAATAACTTCTTTAAGCATCTTAATAGAGGTATTATGATCAGAACTACTAGTTGGAATAGCTTCTGCCCACTTAGTAACGTAATCAACAACAACTAGAATATGTGTATACCCATTAGAGGCAGGAAACGGTCCCATATAATCAAAGCTCCAAACATCAAATGGTTCAATAACAAGTGAATAATTCATAGGCATTTCTTGACGTCTACTAATGTTACCAATTCTTTGACATTCATCACAAGATAGGACAAACTTACGAGCATCCTTGAAGAGAGTAGGCCAATAAAAACCGGATTGCAATACCTTATGTGCAGTTCTGTCTCCAGCGTGGTGCCCTCCATAAGCCTCGGAGTGACACTTGTGTAGGATCTGTTCCTGTTCATGCTCAGGTACACAACGTCCAATAACACCGTCTACTCCTTCTTTATAAAGATGTGGGTCATCCCAAAAGTAATGTCTTAAATCATAGAAAAACTTTTTCTTTTGCTGGTATGTGAAACTAGGTGGTATAAATTTAGCAACAATGTAATTAGCATAATCAGCATACCATGGAGCAGTACGAGAAGCATTTATGACAGTTAATTGTTCATCAGGAAAGCTATCATCAATAGGTAGTGGGTCATCAAGTACATTTTCTAACCTAGATAAGTTGTCTGCAACGGGTTTCTCGGCTCCCTTTCTATCAATAATATGCAAATCAAATTCTTGTAGCAAGATAACCCATCTAATAAGTCTAGGTTTAGCATCTTTCTTTTCCATAAGGTATTTAATAGCAGCATGAACAGTGTGAATAGTTACTTTAGAATCAACAATATAAGGCCTGAACTTATCACAAGCAAATACAACTGCTAAGAATTATTTTTCAGTAGTAGCATAATTTCTCTGGGCATTGTCTAGAGTTTTACTAGCATATTGAATAACATTTAGTTTCTTATCAACTCTTTGCCCTAGAACAACACCTACAGCATAATCACTAGCATCACACATAATTTCAAAAGGTAAATTCCAATCAGGTGGTTGAACAATAGGTGCAGTAATCAATGCTTTCTTAAGTATTTCAAATGCTTCTACATAATCATCATCAAAGACAAAAGGTATATCTTTTTGTAATAAATTAGTCAGAGGCCGAGAAATTTTTGAGAAGTCCTTAATGAACCTCCTATAAAACCCGGTATGACCAAGGAAACTTCTTATACCTTTGATGTCCTTGGGACACGACATCTTTTCAATAGCATCAACTTTAGCTTTATCAACTTCAATACCTCTTTCAGAATTTTTATGCCCCAAGACAATGCCTTCATTAACCATAAAGTGGCACTTTTCCCAATTCAAGACAAGATTAGTTTCTTCACATCTCTACAAAACTCGATCAAGGTTGCTCAAGCAATCATCAAAAGAGGATCCATAAACGGAGAAATCGTCCATGAAAACCTCACAAATCTTTTCACAAAAGTCAGAGAATATAGCCATCATGCATCTTTGAAAGGTAGCAGGTGCATTACATAAACCAAAAGGCATACGTCTATAAGCAAAAGTACCGAAAGGGCAGGTAAAAGTGGTCTTAGCTTGATCATCAGCTGACACATGTATTTGAGAGAAACCAGAATAACCATCTAGAAAGCAAAAATGTGTATGTTTGGATAATCTTTCTAGCATTTGATCAATGAAAGGTAAGGGGTAATTATCTTTTTTAATAGATTTATTTAATTTGCGGAAATCAATTACCATCCTATAACCTGTAATAATTCTTTGCGGAATCAATTCATCTTTATCATTAGGAACGACAGTAATACCTCCCTTCTTAGGGACACAATGGACAGGACTTACCCACTCACTATCAGCAACGGGATAAATTATACCTGCCTCAAGGAGCTTTAGTATTTCCTTTCTTACCACTTCTTTCATCTTAGGATTCAGTCGTCGTTGGCGATCAATAACTGGTTTGGCATCTTTCTCCAAATTTATTTTGTGTTGACATAGAGTAGGACTAATGCCCTTAAGATCATCAAGAGTATATCCAATAGCAGCACGGTGCTTCTTCAGAGTTTTCAATAATTTTTCTTCCTCTTTCTTTGAAAGGTTAGCACTAATAATAATAGGATATATCTTCTTTTCATCAAGATAAGCATATTTAAGAGTATCAAGCAATGGTTTAATCTCAAACACGAGATCACCCTTGGGTGGAGGAGGATCCCCTAGGATTTCAACAGGCCAGTTGTTTTTCAGAATAGGTCCTTGTTGAAATAACACTTCATCTATTTCCCTTCTTTCATTCATAAACATCTCATTTTCATGGTCTAGCAAATATTGTTCTCAAGGATCACTAGGAGGCACGGCCATAGAAGCAAGACCAATAATTTCATCTTTACTAGGCAATTCCTCTTCACGGTGTTGTCTACGAAACTTAGGGAAATTAAACTCATGAGACATATCACCTAGACCAATAGTAACAACATCCTTTTCGCAGTCTATCTTAGCATTAATAGTGTTCAAGAAGGGTCTACCAAATATAATAGGACAAAAGCTATCTTGTGGGGAACCAAGAACAAGAAAATCAGCAGGATATTTAGTTTTCCTACACAAGACTTCAACATCTCTAACAATTCCCATTGGGGATATAGTATCTCTATTGGCAAGCTTAATAGTGACATCAATATCTTCTAACTCAGCAGGTGCAATATCATGCATAATTTCTTTGTATAAGTCAATAGATATTTCACTAGCACTAGCACCCATATCACACAAGCCATGATAACAATGATCTCCTATTTTAACAGAAATAACAAGCAAGCCTACCACAGGTCTATGTTTATCTTTAGCACTAGGTTTAGCAATTCTAGCAGTTTCATCACAGAAATAAATAACATGCCCATCAATATTATCAGCCAAGAGATCTTTAACAATAGCAATATTAGGTTCAACTTTAACTTGCTCAGGAGGTGTATAAGTTCTAATATTGCTTTTATGAACCATAGTTGAAGCTTTAGCATGATCTTTTATCCTAACAAGAAAAGGTGGTTTCTCAACATAAGCAGTAGGAACAATAGGATCATTATAAGTGATAGTCTTTTCTTCAACTTTAATAGGTGCAGCTACTTTTACTTCTATGGGAGGATGATATTTAAACCACTTCTCCTTAGGGAGATCAACATGAGTAGCAAAAGATTCACAAAAAGAAGCTACTATCTCAGAGTCAAGTCCATATTCAGTGCTCAATTTATGGAAAACATCGGTATCCATAAAAGATTTAACACAATCAAACTTAGGTGTCATACCTGACTCCTTACCTTCGTCGAGGTCCCAATATTCAGAGTTGCGTTTAATTCTTTCCAATAAATCCCATTTGAATTCAATAGTCTTCATCATAAAAGAGCCAGCACAAGAAGTATCGAGCATGGTGCGATTGTTATGAGAAAGCCGAGCATAAATTTTTTGAATAATCATTTCTCTTGAGAGCTCATGATTTGGGCATGAATATAACATTGATTTAAGCCTCCCCCAAGCTTGAGCAATGCTTTCTCCTTCGCGAGGCCAAAAATTATATATATAATTACGATCTCGATGAACAAGATGCATAGGATAAAACTTCTGATGAAATTCCAATTTCAATCGCTTGTAGTTCCATGATCCCATATCATCACATAGCCTATACCATGTCAATGCATCTCCCTTCAAAGATAAAGGGAAGACCTTCTTCTTGATAAAATCATCGGGCATACCTGCAAGCTTAAATAATCCACAAACCTCATCCACATAGATTAGGTGCTCATCAGGATGTAATGTTCCATCTCCTGCAAAAGGATTAGCTAGCAGTTTTTCTACCATACCCGAAGGAATTTAAAAGTAGACATTTTCATTTTCAGTAGGTTCAGTAGGTTGAGGAGCAACTCTTTGCTCTACTGGTCGGGGTGAAGATACCCCGAACAAGCCCCTCGGAGGATTACTTTCCATAGCAACAAGTGACAGTAAATTTCAGCACACTATATAAATTTTTCCTTACCAAATTCCACCTACCAAAGGCGCTTCACTCCCCGGCAACGGCGCCAGAAGAGAGTCTTGATGACCCACAAGTATAGGGGATCTATCTTAGTCCTTTCGATAAGTAAGAGTGTCGAACCCAACGAGGAGCAGAAGGAAATGATAAGCGGTTTTCAGCAAGGTATTCTCTGCAAGCACTGAAATTATAGGTAACAGATAGTTTTGTGATAAGATAATTTGTAACGAGCAACAGGTAACAAAAGTAAATAAAGTGCATCAAGGTGGCCCAATCCTTTTTGTAGCAAAGGACAAGCCTATACAAACTCTTATATAGAGAAAAGCGCTCCCGATGACACATGGGAATTATCGTCAAGCTAGTTTTCATCACATTCATATGATTCGCGTTTGGTACTTTGATAATTTGATATGTGGGTGGACCGGTGCTTGGGTGTTGTCCTTACTTGGACAAGCATCCCACTTATGATTAACCCCTATTGCAAGCATCCGCAACTACAAAAGAAGTATTAAGGTAAACCTAACCATAGCATGAAACATGTGGATCCAAATCAGCCCCTTATGAAGCAACGCATAAACTAGGGTTTAAGCTTCTGTCACTCTAGCAACCCATCATCTACTTATTACTTCCCAATGCCTTCCTCCAGGCCCAAATAATGTTGAAGTGTCATGTAGTCGATGTTCACATAACGCCACTAGAGGAGAGACAGCATACATCTCATCAAAATATCGAACGAATACCAAATTCACATGACTACTAATAGCAAGACTTCTCCCATGTCCTCAGGAACAAACGTAACTACTCACAAAGCATATTCATGTTCATAATCAGAGGAGTATTAATATGCATAAAGGATCTGAACATATGATCTTCCACCAAATAAACCAACTAGCATCAACTACAAGGAGTAATCAACACTACTAGCAACCTACATGTACCAATCCCAGGCTATGAGACAAGAATTGGATACAAGAGATGAACTAGGGTTTGAGAGGAGATGGTGTAGGTGAAGATGTTGATGGAGATTGGGCCCCTCCCGATGAGAGGAGGGTTGGTGATGATGATGGTGATGATTTCCCCCTCCCGGAGGGAAGTGTCCCTAGCAGAACAGCTCTGCCGGAGCCCTAGATTGGTTCCGCCAAGGTTCCGCCTCGTGGCGGCGGAGTCTCGTCCCAAAAGCTTGCTTATGATTTTTTTTCTTTGGACGAAAGGCTTCATATAGCAGAAGATGGGCACCGGAGGGCCAACAGGGGGCCCACGAGGCAGGGGGCGCGCCCCCACCCTCGTGGCCAGGGTGTGGGCCCCCTCTGGTATTTCTTCCGCTGAATATTCTTTATTATTTCCAAAAATAACTTCCGTGGAGTTTCAGGACTTTTGGAGTTGTGCAGAATAGGTCTCTAATATTTGCTCCTTTTCCAGCCCAGAATTCCAGCTGCCGGCATTCTCCCTCCTTATGTAAACCTTGTAAAATAAGAGAGAATAGGCATAAGTATTGTGACATAATGTGTAACAACAGCCCATAATGCAATAAATATCGATATAAAAGCATGATGCAAAATGGATGTATCAGACGACATTGTGGTAAAGTCTCGAGAGGCGAGAACCTTGATCTAGGATCTGGAGGAGACCTTCGCGAGTCTACGCCAGGTGAACTTGCGACTTAACCCAGAGAAGTATGTGTTTGGTGTCCCTTCCGGCAAGCTGCTGGGTTTCCTCGTATCCCACAGAGGGATCGAGGCAAACCCAGAAAAGATCAAGGCCATTGAAGACATGAGCCCACCTCAGACCCTCAAGGAAATGCAGAAGCTGGCTGGTCGGGTGATTGCGTTGGGGCACTTCATCTCCAAGTCGGGAGAGTGCGCCCTACCCTTCTTCAAGCTGATGAAGAAGAAGGGCCCGTTCGAGTGGACCTCGGAGGCTGACCGAGCTTTTCAAGACCTCAAGAAATACCTGACCAGCCCTCAAGTGATGGTGGCGCCGCGACCTCTCAAGCCCTTAGTGCTTTATCTTGCCGCCACTCAGTACTCAGCCAGTGCAGCTCTAGTAGCGGTTCAAGAGGAACACCAAGCCAAAGGCGTGTTACAACAAGCCACGCCACCAGCCGGGCTGACGCAAGATCAGGAAGACATCGCAAGAGCCGTAGCAGCATCGACAGAGGACCAAGCTCAGCAGGACGACGCCATCTAGGTCTCGGCAAGCGATCAAGTGTCGGAGGTTTCACCACCTCGCGAGACACCCCAACTTCCGCAGAACACGAGCCTCACCGACATGCCAGTTCTCGTCGAGCACCCGGTGTATTTCGTCAGCACGGTGTTGCGGGACGCAAGGGCACGATACCCCATGCCCCAGAAGCTCTTGCTCGCGCTCTTGGTGGCCTCACAGAAGTTGCAGCACTACTTCCAGGGCCACTCCATCAAGGTCGTCTCGGCCTACCCCTTGGAGAGAGTGCTCAGGAGCCCCAATTCTGCTGGAAGGGTTGCTGAGTGGAACATCAAGCTGCAGGCATTCCAGTTGGAGTTCAGCACCACTAGGGTCATTAAGGGAGCCACACTCGCTAATTTCGTGGCAGAATGGACGGATGCCCCGACGCTGGAAGTAGGCGAGGACTGGTCCACCTCGCCGGGAAGCGAGGCACTTGACAGCTGGGCCATGTATTTCGATGGGGCCTTCGCACACCAGGGCACGGGGGCTGGAGCAGTACTCGTCTCACCCACTCAAGACAAGCTCTACTACGCTGTACAGCTCTGCTTTCAGCAGGGCGAGAAGGTCTCCAACAACATCGCAGAATACAAAGGCCTAATAGCTGGCCTGAAAGTTGCCGCAACCCTGGGGGTGAAGCGCCTCACCGTCAGGGGCGACTCGCAGCTTCTCATCAACTTCTCCAACAAAGTATATGAGCCGAACGACGAGCACATGGAGGCATACCTCGCAGAAGTGTGCAAGATGGAGAAGCAGTTCCTGGGCCTGGAGTTGCAGCACGTGCCCTGTGGCACCAACAAGGAAGCCGACGACATCGCCAAGAGGGCGTCCAAGCGCCAGGCCCAAGAGCCTGCCGTCTTCGAGGAGCGGCTCTTCAAGCCGTTAGCAACACCACCACTTTCAAGGACAGCTCAGCCCTGGGAGGAGCTCCAGCAGCCGCCTGCCACAGGAGCCCCATCCTGTGGCCCAACTTTGGGAGCGCGCCTACTCTTGGCGCTCGAGCCCCAGGAGGGATGCTGGACCGAGGAATTCAAGGAATACCTGATGCAGGGGACGCTGCCGGAGAAGGAGGAGGACGCAGAGCGCGTGGCCCGGCAAGCCACGGCATACTGCATCCGGGACGGCGAGTTATACAGGAAGCGACCAAATGACGTTTCACTGCGTTGCATCTCCAGAGACCAGGGGAAGGAGTTTCTGACCGACATACACGGTGGGGACTGTGGGCACCACTCATCGTCATGAACCCTCGCCGGCAAGGCATTCCGCAGCGGATTCTACTAGCCCACGGCGCTCAACGATGCAACCGGGCTAGTGAAGTCCTGTGAAGCCTGCCAGTTCCATGCCAAGCAGATCCATCAACCAGCCCAGGGCCTCCAGACTATCCCACTCACATGGCCGTTCGCGATCTGGGGGCTGGATATCTTGGGCCCATTTCCTCGAGCGCCAGGAGGCTACCGCTACCTCTACGTCACCATCGACAAGTTCACCAAGTGGGCGGAAGTGGAAGCCGTCCGCACCATCTCAGCTGGTTCCGCGGTCAAGTTCATCAAGGGTCACGTGTGTTGGAAATATGCCCTAGAGGCAATAATAAAAGCAGTATTATTATATTTCCTTATTCATGATAATTGTCTTTATTCGTGCTATAATTGTGTTATCCGGAAATCGTAATACATGTGTGAATAACAGACAACAACATGTCCCTAGTAAGCCTCTAGTTGACTAGCTCGTTGATCAATAGATAGTCATGGTTTCCTGACTATGGGCATTGGATGTCAATGATAACGAGATCACATCATTAGGAGAATGATGTGATGGACGAGACCCAATCCTAAACATAGCATAAGATCGCATAGTTCGTTTGCTAGAGTTTTCCAATGTCAAGTATCCTTTCCTTAGACCATGAGATCGTGTAACTCCCGGATACCGTAGGAGTGCTTTGGGTGTGCCAAACATCACAACGTAACTGGGTGACTATAAAGGTATACTACGGGTATCTCCGAAAGTGTCTGTTGGGTTGACACGGATCGAGACTGGGATTTGTCACTCCGCTTGACGGAGAGGTATCACCGGGCCCACTCAGTAATGCATCATCATAATGAGCTCAGTGTGATCAAAGTGTTTGATCATGGGATCATGCATTACGGTACGAGTAAAGTGACTTGCAGGTAACGAGATTGAACGAGGTATTGGGATACCGACGATCGAATCTCGGGCAAGTAAAATACCGATTGACAAAGGGAATCGTATACGGGATTAATTGAATCCTCGACATCGTGGTTCACCCGATGAGATCATCATGGAGCATGTGGGAGCCAACATGGGTATCCAGATCCCGCTGTTGGTTATTGCCCGAGAGCCATCTCGGTCATGTCTGCATGTCTCCCGAACCCGTAGGGTCTACACACTTAAGGTTCGATGACGCTAGGGTTGTGAAGATATGTATATGCAGTAACCCGAATGTTGTTCGGAGTCCCGGATGAGATCCCGGAAGTCACGAGGAGTTTCGGAATGGTCCGGAGGTAAAGAATTATATATATAGGAAGTGCTATTTTGGCCATCGGGACAAGTTTCGGGGTTACCGGTATTGTACCGGGACCACCGGAGGGTCCCGGGGGGTCCACCGGGTGGGGCCACCTGCCCGGAGGGCCCCATGGGCTGAAGTAGGAAAGGATCCAGCCCAAAGTGGGCTGGGGCGCCACTTCCCCAGGGCCCATGCGCGCCTAGGGTGGGGGAAACCCTAAAGGGGGGCGCCCCCTTGCTTGGGGGGCAAGCCCCCCACCCCTTGGCCGCCGCCCCCCCTAGGAGATTGCATCTCCTAGGGCCGGCGCCCCCCCTAGGGGGCTATATATATGAGGGGAGGGGAGGGGGCAGCCGCACCCTTGCTCTTGGCGCCTCCCTCTCCCTCTCCAACACCTCCTCCTCCTCCTCCGTAGAGCTCGGCGAAGCCCTGCCGGAGTACTGCAGCTCCACCATCACCACGCCGTCGTGCTGCTACTGGAGCCATCTTCCCCAACCTCTCCTTTGCCTTGCTGGATCAAGAAGAAGGAGACGTTACGCTGACCGTACATGTGTTGAACGCGGAGGTGCCGTCCGTTCGGTGCTAGGATCACCGGTGATTTGGATCACGTCGTGTACGACTACCTCATCCTCGTTCGTTGAACGCTTCCGCTCGCGATCTAGAAAGTGGTATGTAGATGCAATCTCTCTCCCATGACTCGTTGCTTAGATGAACTCATAGATGGATCTTGGTGAAACCGTAGGAAAAATTTTAATTTTCTGCAACGTTCCCCAACAGTGGCATCATGAGCTAGGTCTATGCGTAGTTCTCTATTGCACGAGTAGAACACAATTTGTTGTGGGTGTAGATGTTGTCAACTTTCTTGCCGCTACTAGTCTTATCTTGCTTCAGCGGTATTGTGGGATGAAGCGGCCCGGACCAACCTTACACGTAAGCTTACGTGAGACCGGTTCCACCGACTAACATGCACTAGTTGCATAAGGTGGCTGGCGGGTGTCTGTCTCTCCCACTTTAGTTGGAGCGGATTCGATGAAAAGGGTCCTTATGAAGGGTAAATAGAAGTTGACAAATCACGTTGTGGCTTTCACGTAGGTAAGAAAACGTTCTTGCTAGAACCCTAATTCAGCCACGTAAAACTTGCAACAACAATTAGAGGACGTCTAACTTGTTTTTGCAGCAAGTGCTTTGTGATATGATATGGCCAAAGTTGTGATGAATGATGAATGACCTATATGTGATGTATGAGATGTTCATGCTATTGTAATAGGAATCACGACTTGCATGTCGATGAGTATGACAACCGGCAGGAGCCATAGGAGTTGTCTTTATTTTTTGTATGACCTGCGTGTCATTGAGAAACGCCATGTAAATTACTTTACTTTATTGCTAAACGCGTTAGCCATAGTAGTAGAAGTAATAGTTGGCGAGCAACTTCATGGAGACACGATGATGGAGATCATGATGATGGAGATCATGGTGTCAAGCCGGTGACAAGATGATCATGGAGCCCCAAGATGGAGATCAAAGGAGCTATGTGATATTGGCCATATCATGTCACGTTTATTATTTGATTGCATGTGATGTTTATCATGTTTTGCATCTTGTTTACTTAGAACGACGGTAGTAAATAAGATGATCCCTCATAATAATCTCAAGAAGTGTTCCCCCTAACTGTGCACCGTTGCGACAGTTCGCTGTTTCGAAGCACCACGTGATGATCGGGTGTGATAGATTCTAACGTTCACATACAACGGGTGTAAGACAGATTTACACATGCAAACACTTAGGTTGACTTGACGAGCCTAGCATGTACAGACATGGCCTCGGAACACAGAAGACCGAAAGGTCGAGCATGAGTTGTATAGAAGATACGATCAACATGAAGATGTTCACCAATGTTGACTAGTCCGTCTCACGTGATGATCGGACACGGCCTAGTTGACTTTGATCATGTAATACTTAGATGACTAGAAGAGGGATGTCTATCTAAGTGGGATTTCATTAAATAATTTGATTAAGATGAACTTTATTATCATGAACTTAGTCCAAAATATTTACAATATGTCTTGTAGATCAAATGGCCAACGTAGTCCTCAACTTCAACGCGTTCCTAGAGAAAACCAAGCTAAAAGACAATGGCAGCAACTATACGGACTGGGTCCGGAACCTGAGGATCATCCTCATAGCTGCCAAGAAAGATTATGTCCTACGAGCACCGCTGGGTGACGCACCTGTCCTCCCTGCAGAACAAGACGTTATGAACGCTTGGCAGTCACGTTCCGGTGATTATTCCCTCGTTCAGTGCGGCATGCTTTACAGCTTAGAGCCGGGGCTCCAAAAGCGTTTTGAGATACATGGAGCATATGAGATGTTCGAAGAGCTGAAAATGGTTTTCCAAGCTCATGCCCGGGTCGAGAGATATGAAGTCTCTGACAAATTCTTTAGTTGTAAGATGGAGGAAAATAGCTCTGTCAGTGAACACATACTCAAGATGTCTGGGTTGCACAACCGCTTGACTCAACTGGAAGTTAATCTCCCGGATGAAGCGGTCATTGACAGAATCCTCCAGTTGCTTCCACCTAGCTACAAGAGCTTTGTGATGAACTACAACATGCAGGGGATGGTAAAGACCATTCCTGAGGTATATGCTATGCTGAAATCAGCAAAGGTAGAAATCAAGAAGGAACATCAAGTGTTGATGGTGAATAAAACCACTAAGTTCAAGAAGGGCAAGGGTAAAAAGAACTTCAAGAAGGACGGCAAGGAAGTTGCCGCGCCCGGTAAGCAAGTTGCCGGGAAGAAGCCAAAGAATGGACCCAAGCTCGAGACTGAGTGTTTTTATTGCAAGGGAAGTGGTCACTAGAAGCGGAACTACCCCAAATACTTAGCGGACAAGAAGGTCGGCAAAACAAAAGGTATATGTGATATACATGTAATTGATGTGTATCTTACCAGTACTCGTAGTAGCTCTTGGGTATTTGATACCGGTGCAGTTGCTCACATTTGTAACTCAAAGCAGGAGCTGCGGAATAAACGGAGACTGGCGAAGGACGAGGTGACGATGCGCGTCGGGAATGGTTCCAAGGTCGATGTGATCGCCGTCGGCACGCTACCTCTACATTTACCTACGGGATTAGTTTTAAACCTCAATAATTGTTATTTAGTGCCAAGTTTGAGCATGAACATTGTGTCTGGATCTCGTTTAATTCGAGATGGCTAATCATTTAAATCCGAGAATAATGGTTGTTCTATTTATATGAGAGATATGTTTTATGGTCATGCTCCGATGGTTAATGGTTTATTCTTAATGAATCTCGTACGTGATGATACACATATTCATAGTGTGAATACCAAAAGAGTTAAAGTTGATAACAATAGTCCCACATATTTGTGGCACTGCCGCCTTGGTCACATAGGTGTCAAACGCATGAAGAAGCTCCATGCAGATGGACTTTTAGAGTCTCTTGATTATGAATCATTTGACACGTGCGAACCATGCCTCATGGGTAAAATGACCAAGACTCCGTTCTCAGGAACAATGGAGCGAGCAACTAACTTATTGGAAATCATACATACCGATGTGTGCGGTCCAATGAGTGTTGAGGCTCGCGGTGGCTATCGTTATGTTCTCACCCTCACTGATGACTTGAGCAGATATGGGTATATCTACTTAATGAAACACAAGTCTGAGACCTTTGAAAAGTTCAAGGAATTTTAGAGTGAAGTTGAAAATCAACGTGATAGAAAGATCAAGTTTCTACGATCAGATCGTGGAGGAGAATACTTGAGTCACGAATTTGGCACACACTTAAGAAAATGTGGAATAGTTTCACAACTCACGCCGTCTGGAACACCTCAGCGTAATGGTGTGTCCGAACGTCGTAATCGCACTCTATTAGATATGGTGCGATCTATGATGTCTCTTACCGATTTACCGCTATCTTTTTGGGGCTATGCTTTAGAGACTGCTGCATTCACTTTAAATAGGGCTCCGTCGAAATCCGTTGAGATGACACCATATGAATTATGGTTTGGGAAGAAACCTAAGCTGTCGTTTCTAAAAGTTTGGGGATGCGATGCTTATGTCAAGAAACTTCAACCTGAAAAGCTCGAACCAAGTCGGAAAAATGCGTCTTCATAGGATACCCTAAAGAAACTATTGGGTATACCTTCTACCTCAGATCTGAAGGCAAGATCTTTGTTGCCAAGAATGGATCCTTTCTAGAGAAGGAGTTTCTCTCGAAAGAAGTAAGTGGGAGGAAAGTAGAACTTGATGAAGTGTTACCTCTTGAACCGGAAAATGGCGCAACTCAAGAAAACGTTTCTGAGGTGCCTGCACCGACTAGAGAGGAAATTAATGATGATGATCAAGATACTTCTGATCAAGCTCCTACTGAAATTCGAAGGTCCACAAGGACACGTTCCGCACCAGAGTGGTACGGCAACCCTGTCTTGGAAATCATGTTGTTAGACAACGGTGAACCTTCGAACTACGAGGAAGCAATGGCGGGCCCGGATTCCGACAAATGGCTGGAAGCCATGAAATCCGAGATAGGATCCATGTATGAAAATGAAGTATGGACTTTGACTGACTTGCCCGTTGAGCGGCGAGCCATAGAAAATAAAAGGATCTTTAAGAAGAAGACAGACGCGGATGGTAATGTGACCATCTATAAAGCTCGGCTTGTTGCTAAGGGTTATCGACAAGTTCAAGGGGTTGACTACGATGAGACTTTCTCACCAGTAGCGAAGCTAAAGTCCGTCCGAATCATGTTAGCAATTGCCGCATTCTACGATTATGAAGTATGGCAAATGGACGTCAAAACGGCATTCCTTAATGGTTTCCTTAAGGAAGAATTGTATATGATGCAGCCGGAAGGTTTTGTCGATCCTAAGAATGCTGACAAAGTGTGCAAGCTCCAACGCTCGATTTATGGGCTGGTGCAAGCATCTCGGAGTTGGAACATTCGCTTTGATGAGATGATCAAAGCGTTTGGGTTTACGCAGACTTATGGAGAAGCCTGCGTTTACAAGAAAGTGAGTGGGAGCTCTGTAGCATTTATCATACTATATGTAGATGACATACTTTTGATGGGAATTGATATAGAACTCTTGGACAGCATTAAGGCCTACTTGAATAAGAGTTTTTCAATGAAGGACCTTGGAGAAGCTGCTTATATATTAGGCATCAAGATCTATAGAGATAGATCAAGACGCCTCATAGGTCTTTCACAAAGCACATACCTTGATAAGATATTGAAGAAGTTCAATATGGATCAATCTAAGAAGGGGTTCTTACCTGTGTTACAAGGTGTGAAATTGAGCTCAGCTCAATGTCCGACCACGGCAGAAGATATAGAAGAGATGAGTGTCATCCCCTATGCCTCAGCTATAGGTTCTATTATGTATGCCATGCTGTGTACCAGACCTGATGTAAACCTTGCCGTAAGTTTGGTAGGAAGGTACCAAAGTAATCCCGGCAAGGAACACTGGACAGCGGTCAAGAATATCCTGAAGTACCTGAAAAGGACTAAGGAAATGTTTCTTGTTTATGGAGGTGACGAAGAGCTCGTCGTAAAGGGTTACGTCGACGCTAGCTTCGACACAGATCTGGATGACTCTAAGTCACAAACCGGATACGTGTATATTTTGAATGGTGGGGCAGTAAGCTGGTGTAGTTGCAAGCAGAGCGTCGTGGCGGGATCTACATGTGAAGCGGAGTACATGGCAGCCTTGGAGGCAGCACATGAAGCAATTTGGGTGAAGGAGTTCATCACCGACCTCGGAGTCATACCAAATGCGTCGGGGCCAATCAAACTCTTCTATGACAACACTGGAGCTATTGCACTTGCCAAGGAGCCCAGGTTTCACAAGAAGACCAGGCACATCAAGCGTCGCTTCAACTCCATTCGTGAAAATGTTCAATATGGAGACATAGAAATTTGTAAAGTGCACATAGATCTGAATGCCGCAGATCCGTTTACTAAACCTCTCCCTAAGGCAAAACATGATCAGCACCAGAACTCTATGGGTGTTCGATTCATCACAATGTAACTAGATTATTGACTCTAGTGCAAGTGGGAGACTGTTGGAAATATGCCCTAGAGGCAATAATAAAAGCATTATTATTATATTTCCTTATTCATGATAATTGTCTTTATTCGTGCTATAATTGTGTTATCCGGAAATCGTAATACATGTGTGAATAACAGACAACAACATGTCCCTAGTAAGCCTCTAGTTGACTAGCTCGTTGATCAATAGATAGTCATGGTTTCCTGACTATGGGCATTGGATGTCAATGATAACGAGATCACATCATTAGGAGAATGATGTGATGGACGAGACCCAATCCTAAACATAGCATAAGATCGCATAGTTCGTTTGCTAGAGTTTTCCAATGTCAAGTATCCTTTCCTTAGACCATGAGATCGTGTAACTCCCGGATACCGTAGGAGTGCTTTGGGTGTGCCAAACGTCACAACGTAACTGGGTGACTATAAAGGTATACTACGGGTATCTCCGAAAGTGTCTGTTGGGTTGACACGGATCGAGACTGGGATTTGTCACTCCGCTTGACGGAGAGGTATCACCGGGCCCACTCAATAATGCATCATCATAATGAGCTCAATGTGATCAAAGTGTTTGATCACGGGATCATGCATTACGGTACGAGTAAAGTGACTTGCCGGTAACGAGATTGAACGAGGTATTGGGGTACCGACGATCGAATCTCGGGCAAGTAAAATACCGATTGACAAAGGGAATCGTATACGGGATTAATTGAATCCTCGACATCGTGGTTCATCCGATGAGATCATCGTGGAGCATGTGGGAGCCAACATGGGTATCCAGATCCCGCTGTTGGTTATTGCCCGAGAGCCGTCTCGGTCATGTCTGCATGTCTCCCGAACCCGTAGGGTCTACACACTTAAGGTTCGGTGACGCTAGGGTTGTGAAGATATGTATATGCAGTAACCCGAATGTTGTTCGGAGTCCCGGATGAGATCCCGGACGTCACGAGGAATTTTGGAATGGTCCGGAGGTAAAGAATTATATATAGGAAGTGCTGTTTTGGCCATCGGGACAAGTTTCGGGGTTATCGGTATTGTACCGGGACCACCGGAGGGTCCCGGGGGGTCCACCGGGTGGGGCCACCTGCCCCGGAGGGCCCCATGGGCTGAAGTAGGAAAGGATCCAGCCCAAAGTGGTCTGGGGCGACACTTCCCAAGGGCCCATGCGCGCCTAGGGTGGGGGAAACCCTAAAGGGGGGTGCCCCTTGCTTGGGGGGCAAGCCCCCCACCCCTTGGCCGCCGCCCCCCCTAGGAGATTGCATCTCCTAGGGCCGGCGCCCCCCCTAGGGGGCTATATATATGAGGGGAGGGGAGGGGGCAGCCGCACCCTTGCTCTTGGCGCCTCCCTCTCCCTCTCCAACACCTCCTCCTCCTCCGTAGAGCTCGGCGAAGCCCTGCCGGAGTACTGCAGCTCCACCATCACCACGCCGTCATGCTGCTGCTGGAGCCATCTTCCCCAACCTCTCCTTTGCCTTGCTGGATCAAGAAGAAGGAGACGTTACGCTGACCGTACGTGTGTTGAACGCGGAGATGCCGTCCGTTCGGTGCTAGGATCACCGGTGATTTGGATCACGTCGTGTACGACTACCTCATCCCCGTTCATTGAACGCTTCCGCTCGCGATCTACAAAGTGGTATGTAGATGCAATCTCTCTCCCATGACTCGTTGCTTAGATGAACTCATAGATGGATCTTGGTGAAACCGTAGGAAAAATTTTAATTTTCTGCAACGTTCCCCAACATCGTGAGCCGTTTCGGGGTCCCCAACTGCATCATCACTGATAACGGCTCGCAGTTCACTAGTAATCTCTTCAGAACATATTGTGCTAACCTTGGAACGCAGATCTGCTACGCTTTGGTGGCACACCCCACGAGTAATGGTCAGGCCAAACGCGCCAACGCAGAGGTCCTGAGGGGCCTCAAGACCAGGACTTTCAAGAAGAAGCTCGAGGCCTGCGGCAAGGGCTGGTACGACGAGCTCCAGTCCGTGTTGTGGTCCATCCGCACCACCGCCACCAAGCCAACGGGCGAGACCCCATTCTTCCTTGTCTACGGAGCAGAAGCGGTTCTCCCTCACGAGGTCAGGCATCGCTCCGCACGGGTCCTGGCGTTTGATGAAATGCAACAGGACGCCACGCGGGGGATGGACCTCGTGCTGGGGGAGGAACGCCGCTACGAGGCCGCACTATGGGCGGCAAGGTACCAGCAGGCGCTACAGCGATACCACTGCCGCAACATCCGCTCCAGGACGCTCGAGGCGGGTGACCTCGTCCTGAGGCGGGTCCTCTCCATGGAGGGGTTGCATAAGCTCTCACCCATGTGGGAGGGACCGTTCAAGGTCGTCCATGTCTCCACGCCTAGTGCCACGCGCCTGGAGACACTGGACCGGGTACCCATCCAGAACACGTGGAACATCCAGCACCTCCGGAAGTTCTACCCATGAAGAAAGGCCCAGTGCCTGTGAAGATTGCCGCCCGCGACACTCTCACGTAATAACGAGTGGGGCTGTTGCTACCTCTTGAGCACAACGTTGGTTTTCCCTTGAAGAGGAAAGGGTGATGCAGTAAAGTAGCGTAAGTATTTCCCTCAGTTTTTGAGAACCAAGGTATCAATCCAGTAGGAGGCCACGCACGAGTCCCTCGCACCTACACAAACAAATAAATCCTCGCAACCAACGCAATAAAGGGGTTGTCAATCCCTTCATGGTCACTTACGAGAGTGAGATCTGATAGATATGATAAGATAATATTTTTGGTATTTTTGTGATAAAGATGCAAAGTAAAGAAAGCAAAATAAAAACGGCGCCAAAAATAGCTTGTTGTTGGGAGATTAATATGATGGAAAATAGACCCGGGGGCCATAGGTTTCACTAGTGGCTTCTCTCAAGAGCATAAGTATCACAGTGGGTGAACAAATTACTGTTGAGCAATTGATAGAATTGAGCATAGTTATGAGAATATCTAGGTATGATCATGTATATAGGCATCACGTCTGAGACAAGTAGACTGACTCCTGCCTGCATCTACTACTATTACTCCACACATCGACCACTATCCAGCATGCATCTAGAGTATCAAGTTCACAAGAACAGAGTAACGCTTTAAGTAAGATGACATGATGTAGAGGGATAAACTCATGCAATATGATATAAACCTCATCTTGTTATCCTCGATGGCAACAATACAATACGTGTCTTGCTGCCCCTACTGTCACTGGGAAAGGACACCGCAAGATTGAACCCAAAGCTAAGCACTTCTCCCATTGCAAGAAAGATCAATCTAGTAGGCCAAACCAAACTGATAATTCGAAGAGACTTGCAAAGATAACCAATCATACATAAAAGAATTCAGAGAAGATTCAAATATTGTTCATAGATAAACTTGATCATAAACCCACAATTCATCGATCTCAACAAACACACCGCAAAACAAGATTGCATCGAATAGATCTCCACAAGAGAGGGGGAGAACTTTGTATTGACATCCAAAAAGAGAGAAGAAGCCATCTAGCTAATAACTATGGACCCGAAGGTCTGAGGTAAACTATTCACACATCATCGGAGAGGCTATGGTGTTGATGTAGAAGCCCTCCATGATCGATGCCCGCTCCGACGGAGCTCCGGAAAAGGCCCCAAGATGGGATCTCACGGGTACAGAAGGCTGCGGCGGTGGAATTAGGTTTTTGGCTCCGTATCTGGTAGTTTGGGGGTACGTAGGTATATATAGGAGGAAGAAGTACGTCGGTGGAGCAACATGGGGCCCACGAGGGTGGAGGACGCGCCTGGGGGGGTAGGCGCGCCCCTACCTCATGCCTTCCTGGTAGCTTTCTTGACGTAGGGTCCAAGTCCTCTCGATCACGTTCGTTCTGAAAATCACGTTCCCGAAGGTTTCATTCCGTTTGGACTCCGTTTGATATTCTTTTTCTGCGAAACTCTGAAATAGGCAAAAAACAACAATTCTAGGCTGGGCCTCCGGTTAATAGGTTAGTCCCAAAAATAATATAGAAGTGTATAATAAAGCCCATTAATGTCCAAAACAGAATATAATATAGCATGGAACAATAAAAAATTATAGATACGTTGGAGACGTATCAGCTGTAAACACCCCGGAGTCTCAGGAGTGCCGCCCTCGAGCCTCGAGGGCTCCCTCCCACGTCCAAGAGGCAGCACTTAGCTCCGCGCTGGTGAGAAGACTTGAAGACTAGACTAGGTGTCGGACGCGGCTTTTCATTTGCTTTCCGTAGTTGGCTCGCCTCCTTTTAGTTGAAATTTGCTCGTGGTGTTCCTTGCTGGTTCGGTTCTGTCTGTTTTGCCGCCGTTTCCGACTCTGGTTTAACTTGTTCTCTCTCTCGCACACCTCGCGAGGGGGCTGACCGGGTCCCTTCGCAAGCGTTTTCCCCTTTTCTCTGCCCCTCGTCAATTTTTCGCGAGGCATCCTTGTTCGAGCCCACAAGATGGCGCACCTCTCCTAATCCGTGCCCCTCGGGTATTGCGATACGAAGCGCTGGGTCAAGGCTCGGGTGAACGATAAGCCTCCTAGCGAGCCTCCTGACGAATTTTTTGTAGTTCCTAAATGACCACTGGGTCAAGAAGGGCCTTGGTAGGCACCAGGAAGCAAGTCCCTCGCGAGGAGGAGGCTACCCCCCAAGCGTGCCAAGCTAAGTTACCTCTACACAAAATAACAGCACAACATGGAAACAACAAACATAGCATAATGATTGAGGAATCATAGTTCGACACACGCCACTCTGGGGCCCATACTGGTCTCTTTTTTGATGCAGGAAGGAAAGGAAGAACAAAACAAAAGCAGCGCCTGCCCCTACAGCGGTCCACGGGGGCAGGCCCTTGGCGTCGCCCTGAGCTTATCCGGACCCCTCCTCACGCTTCACGGGAGCGCGACGACGAGTCGACCCGCTACCACCTTCAAAGCGAGCGCGGCGGCGCGGCGGCTGGTCGTAGCCACCACTGCTGGAGCTGTCGCCGAGGGAAGAGCCGTCGTAGCTGGATGAGGCGCGGCCAGCGCCAAGGGCGAGTTCGCCCTCGCCCTCGTCGTGGCCGTCGCCAAGGCCAAGCACCTCCTCACCGTCGTTCACCTCGGGGCAGCACCCGACGCGGCGACCATCCTCCCCAAACACCCTCACATAGAGGGTCGTGTCACCATCATACTTGAAATGGAGGGCACACCACCTACCTAGGCCGCGCGCGCGGGCAAATGATGACCCACAAGTATAGGGGATCGCAATAGTTTTATTCAACCCAAATTTATTGATTCGACACAAGGGGAGCCAAAGAATATTCTCAAGTATTAGCAGTTGAGTTGTCAATTCAACCACACCTGGATAACTTAGTATCTGCAGCAAAGTATTTAGTAGCAAAGTAATATGGAAGAAACGGTAACGGTAGCAAAGTAATATTTTTGGGTTTTGTAGTGATTGTAACAGTAGCAACGGAAAAGTAAATAAGCGAAGAACAATATGTGAAAAGCTCGTAGGCATTGGATTGGTGATGGAGAATTATGGCGGATGCGGTTCATCATGTAACAATCATAACATAGGGTGACACAGAACTAGCTCCAATTCATCAATGTAATGTAGGCATGTATTCCGAATATAGTCATGCGTGCTTATGGAAAAGAACTTGCATGACATCTTTTGTCCTACCCTCCCGTGGCAGTGGGGTCCTAATGGAAACTAAGGGATATTAAGGCCTCCTTTTAATAGAGTACCGGACCAAAGCATTAACACATAGTGAATACATGAACTCCTCAAACTACGGCCATCACCGGGAGTGGTCCCGATTATTGTCACTTCGGGGTTGCCGGATCATAACACATAGTAGGTGACTATAGACTTGCAAGATAGGATCAAGAACTCACATATATTCATTAAAACATAATAGGTTCAGATCTGAAATCATGGCACTCGGGCCCTAGTGACAAGCATTAAGCATAACAAAGTCATAGCAACATCAATCTCAGAACATAGTGGATACTAGGGATCAAACCCTAACAAAACTAACTCGATTACATGATAAATCTCATCCAACCCATCACCGTCCAGCAAGCCTATGATGGAATTACTCACGCACGGCGGTGAGCATCATGAAATTGGTGATGGAGGATGGTTGATGATGACGATGGCGATGGATTCCTCTCTCCGGAGCCCCGAACGGACTCCAGATCAGCCCTCCTGAGAGAGATTAGGGCTTGGCGGCGGCTCCGTATCGTAAAACGCGATGAATCTTTCTCTCTGATTTTTTCTCCCCGAACACGAATATATGGAGTTGGAGTTGAGGTCGGTGGAGCTCCAGGGGGCCCACGAGGCAGGGGGCGCCTAGGGGGCAGGCGCGCCCCCACCCACGTGGCAAGGGTGTGGGCCCCCTGGCCTTGATTCTTTCGCCGGTATATTTTATTATTTCCAAAAATAATCTCCGTGAAGTTTCAGGTCATTCCGAAAACTTTTGTTTCTGCACATAAATGACACCATGGCAATTTTGCTGAAAACAGCGTCTGTCCGGGTTAGTTCCGTTCAAATCATGCAAGTTCGAGTCCAAAACAAAGGCAAAAGTGTTTGGAAAAGTAGATACGACGAAGACGTATCAGCGAACGTCTGCCAGCCGATCCAAGGCTATGTTGCCCGCGGCGGAGACCTCGACCACGACCCAAGAAGCCCTGCTGCAGCAACCGTCCGCCTGCAGCCAGAGCCCGCCTCGACGAGAGGCTGGCAGCTCGTCGATGAAGAAGCACGGGAGTTGAAGCCAGTTGCCGGCCGGGTTCTCCGACCAGACGACAAACTCCGGCAGCACCTCTGCCGAGTGGAAGCGCGGCCGGGGAGGCCGTGCAACCATGACACGTCTCCCTTCATCGACGGGGCTGTCCCGACCGGAGTGACCCCTGCCACACGCAGCGGCCCCACCCCGGGAGCGGGGGGTTGTGGTGTGCTTACGGGGACGACCGCGTCCACGCTTGGGCGCCGGGGAGCCGGGCCCCTCGCAAGGGGCCTTTCCTTTCTCTGCGGCAGAGAACCTCTTCGATGGCGCCATCGGAATCGGCGGTGGAGCAGAAGAAGAAGCAAGCGGAATGGGAAGGAATGGGCGACGGGGGCTCGGCCCCTCTCTTCATTTATAGCAGGAGAAGGCCAACCAACGCCCCCACTGTCGGGGAACGTAGTAATTTCAAAAAAATTCCTACGCACACGCAAGATCATGGTGATGCATAGCAACAAGAGGGGAGAGTGTTGTCCACGTACCCTTGTAGACCGAAAGCGGAAGCGTTAGCACAACGCGGTTGATGTAGTTGTACATCTTCATGATCCAACTGATCCACGTACCGAACGCACGGCACCTCCGAGTTCAGCACACGTTCAGCTTGATGACGTCCCATGAACTCCGATCCAGCAGAGCTTTGCGGGAGAGTTCCGTCAATACGACGGCGTGATGACGGTGATGATGTTGCTACTGACGCAGGGCTTCGCCTAAGCACCGCTACGATATGACCTAGGTGGAATATGGTGGAGGGGGCACCGCACACGGCTGGGAGAGATCAACAGATCAACTTGTGTGTTATAGGGTGCCCCCTGCCCCCGTATATAAAGGAGCAAGGGGGAGGCCGGCCAGCCCCTGCAGGGCGCGCCAGGAGGACGACTCCTCCTCCTAGTAGGAGTAGGACTCCCCTTTCCTACTCCTACTAGGAGGAGGAAAGGAAGGAGGAGAAGGAGAAGGAAGGAGAGGGAGGAAAAGGAGGAAAGGGGGGCCGGCCCCCTAGTCCAATTCGGTTTGGGCTAGGGGGGCCGCACGCCCTGCCTTCTCTCTTCCACCACTTGGCCCATGAGGCCCATTGCTTCTTCCTCGTATTCCCGTAACTCCCCGGTACCCCCGAAAATACCCGAATCACTCGGAACCTTTCCGATGTCCGAATATAGTTGTCCAATATATCGATCTTTATGTCTCAACCATTTCGAGACTCCTCGTCATGTCCCCGATCTCATCCGAGACTCCGGACTACCTTCGGTACATCAAATCACATAAACTCATAATACCGATCGTCACAGAACTTTAAGCGTGCGGACCCTACGGGTTCGAGAACTATGTAGACATGACCGAGACACGTCTCCGGTCAATAACCAATAGCGGAAACTGGATACTCATATTGGCTCCCACATATTCTATGAAGATCTTTATCGGTCAAACCGCATAACAACATACGTTGTTCCCTTTGTCATCGATATGTTACTTGCCCGAGATTCGATCGTCGGTATCTCAATACCTAGCTCAATCTCGTTACCGGCAAGTCTCTTTACTCGTTCAGTAATACATCATTCCATAACTAACTCATTAGTTACAATGCTTGCAAGGCTTATAATGATGTGTATTACCGAGTGAGCCCAGAGATACCTCTCCGACAATCAGAGTGACAAGTTCTAATCTCGAAATACGCCAACTCAACAAGTACCTTCGAAGACACCTGTAGAGCACCTTTATAATCACCCAGTTACGTTGTGACATTTGGTAGCACACAAAGTGTTCCTCCGGTAAACGGGAGTTGCATAATCTCATAGTCATAGGAACATGTATAAGTCATGAAGAAAGCAATAGCAACATATTAAACGATCAAGTGCTAAGCTAACGGAATGGGTCAAGTCAATCACATCATTCTCCTAATGATGTGATCCCGTTAATCAAATGACAACTCATGTCTATGGTTAGGAAACATAACCATCTTTAACTAACGAGCTAGTCAAGTAGAGGCATACTAGTGACACTCTGTTTGTCTATGTATTCACACATGTATCATGTTTCCGGTTAATACAATTCTAGCATGAATAATAAACATTTATCATGAAATAAGGAAATAGATAATAACTTTATTATTGCCTCTAGGGCATATTTCCTTCACCCACGATCACAGGTAATGATGGTTTTCCTTGCATGTCGCAGGGACTTGTCAAGTCGGGCAGTTGCCGAGGCAGCGTGGGGAAGCGGAGACGCCCACGTCCAATCAACCACCACACGTAGACCGAGGCCGCAGACTGTTGGGGCCCACGGCGCTCCGCACTTGCCCTTTGGCTTCGCCTCGAAGCCAAGCCCGAGCGCGCCTTGGGCCCGGGGGCTACTGTCGGCGTTCTAGGAACGGGGGTCCCCAGACTTGCCTGCCTGTGGCCCACGGCGTGGCGTTGCTAGCAGGCCCGTACGGCCCACCTTCATCAACAAGGCATTCAAGACCCTCGCAAGGGGCCAAGCCTCGCGAGGCGGACGATGCAAGACCTCCTCAGGAGTGGCCTCGCTAGGCAGGCTCGTGAGGGGCAGAGAAATCAAGGCAAGGTAAACCTCGCGAGGTTCTCATGACGTGAGCCATGACGATCGAGACCAGGCGGGTGCCAGGCGGGCGCCAGCGCGCGCCGTGTCCTTGTTTCCTCTTTGGTGCTAAGGAGGCAAGCGCGGGCACGGAGTACCGATGCGTCAAGTAAATGTTTCCATATCAGTGCAACGAGACCAAGACTATCAGGACGGCAAGAAGGAGGTCACCATGGAGCCCAAGACGGCGTCACCACCAAGGCCTTTTACAGGCGAAGACTACTTTTGTTAGGATAAGCTGTACTAGTTGTCCCCTTTCAAATTGGCCGTTATTGGCTCCCTTCCCGCTCAATATTTGGGAAGAGGACCAGGGCCTGTATAAATAGAGCTAGCACCCACAGTGGGAGACATCTCATCTGGGACTAGATCCAACCCATCCTCACACCCACCAAGCACAAGAACACCTCGCCTCAGGAGGCTGTTCTTCCCCTTGTACCGTTCGTCCTTAGCCCAAAAGGCAATCCACCACCACCACACTGGAGTAGGGTATTACACCACAACGGTGGCCTGAACCAGTATAAATCTTGTGTTCCTTGTGTTGTGAGTTCGTCGAGTAGTCCGCGAGATCTTAGCAGAACTAGGACGTAGATCGGTAGGAGGGAAATCTTCGTGCACACCCCAGTGTTCGAACCTTGAGGGTTTTGCCGGAACCCGTGATCCGACAGTAAGATTTTTATTATTATGACACCAATGCATCTTTTGCATACATTCTTCTAAAGCTAAACTACATTCCTAACTACATTACTATTATGCTCTTCAACAGAAAATCTGGAAGGATTGCCTCATCTGCATACGGAAGGTCACATTGATGTTGTTATCTTACGACCAAGTCTGCCTACGGGTCAGTGTTGTTCATACAAGATTTCTCGAACAGATGAAGACCTCACAATCAAAGAATGGAAAAAAGTTATGAATAATCGTAGGGAGCTACTTGGAAGCAACATTGTGCGAAGACCACGAATTGGAGACATGATAATCTTCATTCTCTATAATGGAGAGTCAGGGGCTATGTTGTTTTATGCTATTTTACCGTAGAGAGGGTAGCAGGCCCTAGCTAATACTCATGATCATCTGCTGAGAACAATTAACTAGGGTTGGTTAGATGACTATGATGATGATGAGTATGACTTATTATTATGATAACGAGTAGAAGTTGTTAGATGACTATGATGATGACGAGTATGACTTGTTATTAGGATAACGGTGATGAGTTATTATTATGATGATGAAGTTGAGTTGTTATATCATTATGAGCATGATGAGTTATTATTTTGGGTCTGCACCATGTTGCCTCCACTTGGATCTAATCCACATCATATATATAATAACTCATCATGATCATAAAATCATATGATCAGACTACTGTATAAAATCTGTACAAATACAGCGCCAATATGCTGCAGAAAAAATACAGGAAAATTTAGCAGTAGCGCGGGAATGCACGTAGTAGCAGCGTGCTTTTAGCAGCATCGTGCTCTTGAAAGAGGCGTTGCTGCCATTAGCAGTAGCGCGCTGCTTAGCAAGCACGCTACTACTAGCCTTTTCCCTAGTAGTGTCATCCTCCTTCCAACAAGAGGGATAACCGAGAGAGGACAGAAAAAATGGCTGGTACAAAAATGGTGCTCCCAGTGACATCTCTCTCGAATCCATCTCCATCCTTGACCAAATACGAGTACAAGTTCATTGCTCCCTGGCCAATCCACCACACCAGGTGCAGACAGAACCGCCGTCTGTCGTCGCCTCTGCTACCCTCACCATCATGACACATGTAGAGAATTTAGAACTAGCACATGATTTAGAGAAAACACTAGAAGATACCCCGCGCGTTGCTGCACAAATTTCAAGAGAGTCTCGTGAAAAGGTAGAAAAAAACTAATACATTATACATGTGAGGAAAAACAATGCTAAAGATGAAAATATTATATGAATTCACAAAATGTAACAAAAAAATGACCAAATCTTAAATCTTGTTTAATGAAAAAAATCTTCGTTTTGTGGAAGAACCTAGAAATGACCAGATTGTACTCTGCATGGCTGGCCAAATATCCGCTGTCATAGTTACCTGCAAACATAAAGTTCTATTTTTAAGAAGAATTGGAAGCAGCTCGTATGTAACCGGCGAACAAAATTAAGAAGTGACTGAATGCTGGTTAGATACATGCAAAGTGGATATGTGAAAACTATCTTTGGTGTGATTAACACTTGATCTTTGATCAACTGAAACAGCAAGGCAGACACACCTACGTAGGCCTTGGAGTACGATACATATTGTTTTCAAATAAACAAATCCGTTTATAAAGCTTCAAATTAAACCATTACAATATTTTTCCTTAATCTGATTCTAAATTGAGGTTATATAAAGGAAAATCAAGCCTACAAACCTGAAGGTTCAGCGGGGGACAATCACCTGAAGTTTGCCTGCAAAATGTGAAGTGCATAAGTTTGCAAATTGAAGGTACAAATACAGAATAGCCCTCTGATATCGTGAAATTTTACACATGAAAGTAATAAAGATGAATATTATTCGAAGTCACCTGAGATCTTCCTCGGCTCCTACTCTGCCTTATGGTTCCTTTTTATCTAGTGGCAGACTATTTAACCTGAAGAATTGTCTCAAGAATCTAAAAAATCAGATAGATATAATATTGTAATGGAACTTCAGTAGATCGACATCAAACACACGACGCCTGCATATGTAGAATATTACAGCCAGGTCAAGCAACCACGTACTCTGCTTGGCCATAATCCATGGGAAATATGAATCATGATAAGGAAGAAATTGTACATGAATCTAGAAATATATATGGAAATTAAGAGGAGTAATCATAATCGTACACGAATTACATACATACCAGAATCCGGAGCACAAGATGGAAAATTCAAAACGTGTAAGCATAGGGATCGAAGAAACCAACGGTGGCTGTTAGTAGGGTGCATCACCAAACCAGAGTGGAGGGCTACGACTATAGAGTAGAACGCTACAAGTCGTGCGTGCTCGCAAACGTCTTTTTGGAGATAAAGGCGACGATGAGCGGAAGAGAGAGCGGCGTGGTAATGGAAAGCGGAGCCATGAGGGGAGATGAATGCTGTTGTTTCATGTATAGTAGTGACTGCCGTTTCATGGCGTGGAGCAGAAGAGAAAGCGGCGCGGCGTGTAGAAGAGAGGGCGGCAGCGAGCGGAAGATGAAGCCTGAGCGACCTAGTGCGATGAGTCTAGAAGGACAAACCAACTTAGCCAGGCCTGCCTTTTACATGGGCTAGCATGGACAGCGCGCGTGTAGCTTTTTTCTAGAATGTCACGTACCAGCTATTCGGCTGGGAAGCCGACGTGCAAAAATCAGCCAGTACCGGTTTGAGTGAACCGTGCGGCTGCAAGGGGGAAAATCGGGTGGGCGTAGGCAGCGGAAAAGAGTGTAAGGCTGCATGTCTCGGCTGGGTGGGGGGAGAATCGCTAATCTGATTAGCCGCTCAGGTGGATAGTGTGCATGTCAAAAGAAGAGAATAGGAAGAAGTGGGGAGCAACTTCTTAAGAATGGTAGATATGTACAAGATTTAGAGAACTACCACATGCATACCATGATATATAGAAAAAAATGGAAGTAATCTAGCGACTTTGCTCTTTCTTCATTTGCAATAGGATGCTTGGAACAAAAGTACATCAATTTTTTTCTCCCTCGCTCTCCAACCCAACAAATGAAGCAGCGCATGTTGAAGAAAAGAAGAGGCAAGCTTACCATGCCTACCATGAAGCTTGTATTTGTACATCAAAACAAAGCATGAAGAGCAAACATTTGTTGTTGGTGATTGTTGTGATCCGTGCTTCCTGTTGCTACCTTGAGACCCTCATTTGTATGAAATTTAAGTAGCGAGTTAAATTTGTAACAATCAGTATTTGCACAAAAAAATATATAAAAAGGAAAATTTCAGTAGCTTTAGACGAATTTAAGTAGCAATTTTAACACATTGCAAATACCAACTATGTTGCCAATCTTAATTCTCCTTGAAGAAATTGTAGTACACAACTAGGTTATCATATATAGGAATCTCACCTCATGCCGAGCCACACTCCACATGGACATCAAGCAACCACATCACTGTCCATGGTCCTCCGGCCACACGAACCTACAAACCAGCTACTGAAGTGTTTGAGGCAGAGGACTGGTTGGGGTGGCGGTGTTAGAACATCAAATTGCACATAAAAAAATCAGAGCTCACCATGGTGCTCCGTGGTCAGGGTGTTGACCTTCACGTGGTGGTGCTTGGGAACGACGGCCGACGAGCAGGATGGCCAACTTGGTGCCCGGGAGGAAGGCTCTTGGCGGAGGTGTAGCGACCGACGTAGATGTTAAGACACTCATAGTTCTCGATGAGGCGTTACCAAGTGCAGGTGTCCAGAGGAGCGACCAGGGACTGGGCCTTGATCATGTAGCCGTCGGTCTTTTCCCCGCATGGTATCGACGACGTCGATAGGGTCAACGGAGGCATCCTTGGTTCTCGAAAGAAAAAACCCGGAGGCGTCCTTGGATTTGCGCTCCTCCTCTTTCTTCGATTTGGTTAGATTAGAGGCTACGGATGTGATCTCAACCGAGTATAGGACGTGGTCACGTGGCCGCAATGGAGTGTAGGTATTAGGGTTTTTGCGAAAGGGGGCTGTGCCGTGGCCGAGAATGGTAAAATTAAGGGCTCAAGGAGGGAGTTGTTTTAAAAATAAAATTCAAGGAGGAAGGGTTTTATCGGGCTTAGGAACAAGTGCTGCCCTGCTGGGCCAGATATATGGGTTTTCCTAGGCCGCCCCATTCAGGGAGAGGCATCCCGGGCCACAAAGCGATGGCATCCCGGCCCATCTGATAAACCCACATGTCAGTGTCACACTTGGGCACGGTATCCTCCAAAAGAAATCCCGCAAAACCCTAACCTCTCAGGGACCCTCTGCTCTCGCCGTGCTCCGCAACGTCCAAGCAAGCGCCGGCGGCGCGACCAGCCGCACCACCCGATCTCTCACCATGGAGAAGGTAACCCCGCGCTCGTCCGCTCCCATCGATGGATCTCTTCGCTCGCGCGCCTCTGATTCGAGTTTTGCTGGCCTCGTGCAGCCCGCGGCGCAGGCACCGGGGAAGGCGGCTTCAGAGGAGAAGGTTTGTGCGGAAGTTGCCGCGACGGCAGTTCAATTCTGCGCTCTGTTTATTATCTGCGGCTCACCCGATTTCTCTCCTCTCTCTTTTGGTGGTGATGCGAGCAGCAGCTTGACGACAAGGAGCTGGAGCTAGAGCGGGAGCGGAAGCTGAAGAAAGAGCAGAAGGTATGCTTGGCCGAGAACCCGTGATAACTTGCTTTTGCCAATTTCGTCCTTGTGTTGTTCGTTTTGACGCGCATTGGTAATTGACAACCAGTTCCCCCGAATTGGTTGTGTGGTCATCTGTGAATTGTGCTGATTTTAGAAACTACAGGTTCAGTGCTAAGATAAAATTATTCGTTATGTTTATGGGAAAGGATCGCTTATGGGTTGAGTGTTCTACTTGCAGGCTAGAGAGAAAGAGGAGAAAAAGCTCAAGGCAAAGCAAAAGGAGACTGCTAGGCTCCAGGTTGCAACATTCTTAAATGAGTTTGGTGCTGAAATTGCTTGGTGGAGATGGGTTTGTGCTGACTTCGTCGTATGTAGGCTCAAGCAACTTCGGATGGACCTAAGAAAAGTGAGAAGAAGCAAAAGAAGAAGGCTGCGGGGGATGAAAACCCCGAGGATTTCATTGACCCTGAGACCCCCAGTGGGGAGAAGAAATCGCTTGCACCTCAAATGGCTAAGCAGTATAGCCCAAGTGCAGTTGAGAAATCGTAAGATGCTAGTCTGCCTTTCTCGTATTTCTAATTCATAGCATATGAAACGCCTAGCTGAACTGAATTCCTTTTTTCCCACAATGTAGGTGGTACTCCTGGTGGGAGTCAGCAGGATATTTTGGGGCAGACCCTGCAAGCTCAAAACCACCATTTGTTATAGTAAGTGACCCACTTATTAGCTTCATGCAAGATGTGCACTGGGAGCTGGGTTAGCATACTGTCATCTTATGGGATCACTAGTGTTTTTGTACAAATGTGGATTTGGATTTCCTTCCAGCAAAAGTGCTAAGTTATTTCATTTCAGGTTCTACCACCTCCGAATGTGACTGGAGCGCTTCATATTGGTCATGCACTTACAGTGGCTATAGAGGTACATTTTATGCTTTTAGAGATGTGAGACCTATCTGCCATTCCCTGGTCATTCACTAGACATTTTAAGTTCTTTGCTTCTATTTTGTTTCAACAATGCAGGACGCTATGATACGGTGGAGGAGAATGTCGGGATATAATGCTCTGTGGGTCCCAGGAGTGGACCATGCTGGCATTGCTACACAGGTCTGTATCTTGGACTTGATTAAGTTCATCTTGTGAATGACATACACATATAGTACAGTTGAGTTACTCATATCTTCTTTGGTGGCACTTGCTGTCACTCAACTTATGAAAAAAATACCGTGTCTGTTGTTCGTGTGCCACCATTAAAATAAAGCCAACGGGGGTTCTAGGCCCTGTTAGTATATGTAATGTTTGTAATATTGGCAAAAATATTTGAAACACTATTTGCATGCACCTAAGTAGAAGAAATGGCCACATGGATATTTTAGTTTTGGCAGAATGATGTACTTCCTCTTTATCAGACTTTCTTTTTCCCTTTTAGCAAATGAAACTAAATCTTGTATGGTGTTGCCAAATGTAGTTATTTTGTATTGACTTCAACCTGCATTATATTCTACACCCTCTGTTTGATTTAATAATCTGTTCTCCTAAGCCAGGTTGTAGTGGAAAAGAAGCTAATGCGTGAAAGGAAGCTGACAAGGCATGACATAGGCCGTGACAAATTTATATCTGAAGTAAGCACCTATTCCCCTTAATACATGGTTATGTTTGTTGTTCATCTTCTCCTGTGTCAGATAATAATTCATTTAATCATCACCTTTATACTATGGAATATTAATAATCGGGCTCAACATTCGATGTAGTCATGAAAATCGCAGTGAGCATAGCTTCACACTGGGCTTAATTTGATTCCATTGTGGTAATCATTTTATTGCTTATTCTATTTTTTGTCATCATCTTTCGGTCAGGTTCTGAAATGGAAAGATCAGTACGGTGGTACCATACTGGGTCAATTACGTAGGCTTGGGGCTTCGCTTGATTGGTCCCGTGAGGTAAAATTCCTGTTTTCTTTAGTTGAGAAAAAAACACATCCACTTGTTTTTTTACTCTTATATTTCTTACTTTGAAATTACCAACTTGATCTTAACTTGTGTATCAGTGTTTCACAATGGATGATCAACGATCGAAAGCTGTAACCGAAGCATTTGTTAGGTTGCACAAAGATGGCCTAATTTATAGGTTAGTTTCCTCCTTCTGTTGCTGTAAGTGTTTAACATATTTTTAACTATCATCTCTATGTCATTCAATGACCGACCTAGTTTTCTTACCTCTTATGTATGATTTGGTCCTTTACAGGGACTACCGCCTTGTGAATTGGGACTGCACACTTTTAACAGCAATATCTGACATAGAGGTTAATAAAGCTTATTATATTGTCTACACCGTACAGTTTGATTCCACACCCATGATTAAGATCAACTTCTTTATTAAAAATGCTGTTTTCTCAGGTGGATCATCTAGAGCTTAAAGAGGAAACTATGCTGAAGGTCCCTAGTTATAGTAGTCCTGTACAGTTTGGTGTGTTGATATCCTTTGCCTATCCTCTTGAAGAAGGACTAGGTGAAATTATTGTCGCAACAACAAGAATCGAAACAATGCTCGGTGATACGGCAATAGCTGTTCATCCTGAGGATAAAAGGTATAAGCATCTGCATGGAAAGCATGCCATTCACCCGTTCAATGGCCGAAAACTCAAAATAATCTGCGATGCTGTATTAGTGGATCCCACTTTCGGTACTGGGGCTGTCAAGGTATGTTATAATGCCTAGGACTGACCTAATTTATTTTTATTTCAGTTTACCTAGTTGAACCTTCTGCATATACCCCCCCTCAGCTTTTATTGTTGTGTGCTCGCTTTGCAGATTACACCTGCCCATGACCCAAATGACTTTGAGGTTGGAAAACGACACAACCTAGAGTTCATCAATATCTTCACAGATGATGGGAAGATAAACAGCAATGGAGGTGCACAATTTGAAGGAATGCCAAGATTTGCTGCTCGGGTTGCAGTTATTGATGCACTGAAGGAAAAGGTATTACTGGTTTCATTTAGCTATTGGTGCATAACGTTTATGATGTAGTATTTGAAGAATGGTTGTTGGGTTATTGCGCTGGATTAGTATAAATTGAAATCTCTAGAAAGACTTATATTTAGGAACTACATACGGAGCAAAATGAGTGATTCTAATATGGACTACATACGGAGCAAAATGAGTGATTCTAATATGTAGTCCATATTGAAATCTCTAGAAAGACTTATATTTAGGAACAGAGTAGTTCTGAGTTTTGGACTAACAATGTTTTATTCTGCCAATTAAGGGGTTGTACAAGGACACAAAAAAGAATGAAATGAATTTGGGCATTTGTTCAAGAAGTAATGATGTGGTGGAACCTATGATAAAGCCTCAATGGTTTGTTAATTGCCATACAATGGCAAAGGCAGGTCTTGATGCTGTAAGATCCAAAAAAATTGAGATTATTCCGCAACAATATGAACAAGACTGGTACAGGTATCTTCTTTTGCCTAGTTATAAGTGCCACCTCTTGCAGACTTCAGGTGAAAGTAATGAAGTATCAAGAAACCTGATCCATCCACCATTCTTGCAGATGGCTTGAAAATATACGTGATTGGTGTGTTTCAAGGCAACTCTGGTGGGGACATCGTGTACCTGCGTGGTATGTGACACTAGAGGATGAGCAATTGAATGATCTGGGATCAAACAATGACCGTTGGATAGTCGCAAGGAATGAATGTGATGCAATGCTTGAGGCACAGAAAAAGTATCCGGGGAAGAAATTCCAGTTAAATCAAGATCCTGACGTTTTGGATACTTGGTTTTCATCTGGTCTCTTCCCATTGACAGTGCTTGGTTGGCCAGATGATACTGCTGATCTTCGTGCTTTCTACCCTACTTCAGTACTTGAAACTGGACTTGATATTCTCTTCTTCTGGGTGGCACGTATGGTGATGATGGGTATGCAACTTGGTGGTGATGTGCCATTTCAGAAGGTAACGACACAAATGTTTTTCTCTGTCAATTAAACTGTATGCTACAGTTCTAATAATCCATTATACATAAATAATCTAATTCCTTGTGCGCAATCTTTAGCTTATAGCTACCTCTTCCTTCTGTCTCCATAGGCCTGGACATAGTGAAACTTTGCTTTAGTGTAATAGTAGCTATGCCCAAATGTCCAAAAACTGAAGCAATCTACATTTAATAGTGGCAGTGCATAACCACCATTGTTTCACAAAATCATGCATTATGAATTCTACAGACATTTGCTGAATGGATTAACGAGGTTGTCCATTTTGCACTATTTGCTGCTCTGCCATTTGCCTCTACATGCCATTCCAGTGTTGTCCTGATTGAACTCTGAAGATATGTTACTCGTGGCAATCTACCTTAAACCTTGGTAGTTGGAGTATGTGGATGTTACAGACAAGGTTCAGTTCAAAAAATGAGAGCGTAATTGTTTGGCAATATGGTGCACTATAAGTTTTCCAGATACTCGTTGGAGAAACTTCCGCCCTTTTTCAATTATTATTCCGCGATCTGTCATTTGTGTCAACGGGTCATCTTCCTGCATGAACTCTGTTCTTAGTTAATTTTGAACACACGTTACATTTCTGTCATCATCGTCCTTCGTCATATTGTACTGTGTGCTTGATTGTGACTATCATGTAGTGTTAAATACTTAAACTCATTAACTTACCCTTTTCTTTTCTGGATGGAAGGTGCTTCTCTTTAAATTCCGAAACTACCGATTTAACCAACATACTGAGTCATGATTGCACCCTCTTTTGCAGGTGTATTTGCATCCTATGATCCGTGATGCACATGGCCGCAAAATGTCCAAGTCACTTGGTAATGTTGTTGATCCCCTTGAGGTGATAAACGGTACGACACTTGAAGATCTCCTCAAACGTTTGGAAGAAGGCAACCTGGATCCAAATGAGTTAAGTGTTGCAAGAGAAGGGAAGAAGAAAGATTTTCCTGATGGCATTGCTGAATGTGGCACTGATGCACTCCGTTTCGCACTGATTTCTTACACTTCTCAGGTTATAGTCACACCCATTTGAGTTTCTGTTGTAGTATTATAAGCTTCCAATTCATCTTTTTATAGAATCTCTCTTGTTTTGCAGTCTGACAAGATAAATCTCGATATCAAGAGGGTTGTGGGATATCGCCAATGGTGCAATAAATTGTGGAATGCCATTCGTTTTGCAATGGGCAAGCTTGGTGATCATTATACTCCACCAGCAACTATTGTTGTGTCTTCAATGCCCCCGGTCTGCAAATGGATACTCTCGGTACTCAACAAGGCTATTGGCAAGACTGTGACCTCATTAGAAGCATACAAGTTCGCCGATGCAACATCTGCTATTTACTCATGGTGGCAATACCAGCTATGTGATGTATTTATAGAAGCTGTAAAACCTTACTTCTTCAATGACTCTCAAGAGTTCGATTCAGCAAGAGCTGCTTGTAGAGATGCCCTATGGGTTTGCCTCGACAATGGTTTGCGTCTGCTCCACCCATTCATGCCTTATGTAACAGAAGAACTCTGGCAGCGCCTTCCTCAGCCCAAAGATTCTTGCAGAAAAACTTCCATTATGATATCAGAATATCCATCTGTTGTTAAGGTAATACTCATGTCTAATGGAAGACTTTAAATACAGAGAACTTCATGTCGCAATATCCTTTTCTTAGTGGAAAACAATTGTTCTTTATCACAGGAATGGGCAGATGATAAACTTGAAAGTGAATTTGGTATTATCTTGGATACTGTGAACAAACTAAGATCTCTGAAACCACCGACAGATACAAATGAAAGGTGTGTATATATGGTCATGTACCTGGGCTTTGTGTTCACAATGTACTGTGCATGATATATATGGTTGCTTGATTCTTCTTGTTCAACAGTTGGCTTGCCAAATCGACATCTTATTTCTTATCTTTTTCATGAACAGGCGACCTGCTTTTGCACTTTGTCGAGGTGAAGATATTGCTGCCACTGTTCAGTGCTATCAATCTCTAGTGGTGTCTCTTTCTTCCGTATCGTCACTTAAGGTTTTGCCTTGCATTTCCTTAGCTGTATTATTTGTTTTATTATCTGAAAACTTCCTTTACGGATCTAATGTTTTGCTAAAACCTGCAGTGGAGCATATCATCTCAAGTGACTATCTATCGCAGAATAATCAATTTCCGTAGTTGTTTTTTATCCTTTTTCATCTGTTTGATGAAAAACACTGATTTGATGTTGGACAATTTCCAGATCCTGGCAGAGAGTGACGAAACTCCACCTGACTGTTCGACTGCTGTTGTAAACAAAGATCTGTCCGTATACCTTCAGCTTCAAGGAGCTCTAAACGCGGAAGTGGAGCTCGAAAAGCTGAGGAAAAAGAGGGATGAAATCCAAAAGTAAGCCTGATATGCCATCTAATTGTTCTCTCCCGCTAAAGATCCGCATGTATGGTTGTCGTCGTTAATCCCACTGTATCACACGTAACGTGGTTTCTTGTTATCCATGCGCGCAGGCTACAGCATGCCCTGTCTCAGAAGATGGAAGCGTCCGGTTACAGAGAGAAGGCTCCGCCCAGTGTCCAAGATGAGGACATGAGGAAGCTCACCGCCTTTTTCGAGCAACTGCGGGTGATTGGTGAAGCTGAGAAGAAACTAGATGCGTAAATTGGCAATGCTCGAGTCGGCTCTCTGTTTCTATTGATTGGAAACTAATGGCATTTTTGTTTCGAAGCTGATATACTGCACAGTTTTTTTGTGGATGGTGGTGCTGTGATCACATTTACAGAAAGTTCAAATGGAGCAATGAAACTACAATTTCCCACATATGCCTTACTTTTGTAAATGATGTTTATCTGCGAGTGTCAGTGTCAATTGACTATTTTTTTAGTGGTCAAGCCCTTGAGATTTTTGTTGTTGTTGCAAATTTCTGCATTCAATTTGAACCTGTCACTTCTGTACATGGGTGGAAAGTGTAGAAAGGGCAACAATACGTAGCAGAAACGCAAAACCACATTTCGTGAGGAAAAAAGAAGGAATTTATGTCCTTAAATCGTCATGATTCAATGACATAACAAAGGGCTGCTTCTTAGAAAAGGTAAACAATTTTAAAGATTTATTATTAACTAGCCACTCTGCTAAAAATAGAACAATTGCACACCTGAAATGTGCGCTTGCTATATTTGCGAGAGGGAAAATGTGTTGTGCACTGGCCATTTATCTGTTTTACCTAACATTAGTCGAAGCCAAAAAGAAAAAGAAAGAAATAAAGGCTTAATAATCCTTTGCCCCTACTGTTACTCTACCTAATTCCACACGGTTTTTACGAGGAAAACGACCCCGTTTTCAAACAAAGAAGTTTCTAATCCTGCACGCGCCAACGGCCTACCCGCCCACCTCCCCCCGGCCGTCCGATCCCGCCTCGCTGGCCGCACCAGCGGCCGCGATGCGTTCAGTCCGTAATTACCGAGCTGCCCCCGCTTGACCCCCGCTTGACCTGTTCGTCCCTGACCGCTGACCTACATAAGGCAAAGCACCGACGGAGCAGACAAAAATGGAGGAGAGAGGATAAATTTTTCCGCCAGGAGCGCGACGACGACGACGACGACCAGAGGAGGACGAGGCCTATAGCTCCAAGCTTCGGCTCACACCCCGCCCTGCCCGGTACGTGCGTCCCTTCCCTTCCTCGCTCCGGGATCGGGTCGGGGGGCGGCGCCGGTCGCCTCCGGAGTCGCCGCAGGGTTCGCCGGCTCGATTGAAATCGGCTGCGAGCTGCCGGTGTGTTCGTGCTGGTTATTGGATTCTCGTAGCCACGTACGTAGCTTGGGTTGAGACGGCGTGAGTAATATGCCCGTTGGATTTGGTTTCCCTGTAGCTGCTGTTCTCTGCATGCATTTTTTTTTTTTTGAAACAGCCCGAGTGATTTTCGGATTTTGTGGCGATGACGATTATGAGGAGCATTTCTTTTATTTCCTTCCGTTGAGTTAGTAGTATTTTGTGGCCGCCGTTTGAACTAGTATTTGGGGCCTGCCAGAATAGGTCTTTGTTTCTGGTGCTGGTAGGTGTTATTAGTCACATTGGGTCCGGTAATCAAATGCACACCACTTGAAAATAATTGGTTTTGCCTTTGGAATTTTGGTTAGCCTGTTTGTCATGATTGGTCTGTGGTCAAGTTCTAGGATTGCATGCGAATTATTGATGAAACATGCTATAATGCCAAATTTTTGGAAAAAAGAATTGAAATTTTGGATGGTAAACGAAAACGAGGCTTGCCTTACACAAATGCTCTGGTGCTTTGCGATCTACCATAAAGTCAGATGTAATCCTGTCGAACGATATATGATGCCTTACCACATACAAAGACCGCCTTGCTCCCATCGTCTGGGTTGGGGGTGGTTCTGCTTGCCTCCGGGTTTGCTGATCTGCATTGGGGGTTTGCTGGTTCGATTGAATCGTTGTGATCTACCGGATTGATCTTGTGGTTGTGTTCATGCTGAATATTGGATTGGCCTAGCCACATTGTTGGGTTGAGATGGATGCTGCTTTTATGAGTAATGCCCGTTGGATTTGCTTTCCCTGTTTCTGCTGCTCTCTATGCGTATCAGTCGGCCAGGTGATTTGGGGGAATGGTGAGCGTTGATCATTAGGAGGGGCATTATTGCAGCATTTATTTGGTTTCCTCCGTTTTCATTGTAATGCTCATTTGAGCTAAATGTGTCGACGTGGCGTTTGAACTAGTATCTTGGTCTGCCACAATTGATCTTTGTTTCTAGGGTTGGTAGATGTTACATTGGATCCACTAATCCTATCGTTCCTAAGTTCCTACTCATTGCATGCCACTGGGAAAAAGCATCGACTTCTGGCGTGCCTTCGGAATGTAGATTGATCCTTTTCTCTTCCTTGCATAATTGGTTTGTGGTCAAGCTGTAGGGTTGCAGAAAACTGTTGATGAAAAAGTTGATTTTATAATGCCAAAATTTGCAACATTACATTGGAATTGGGGATGGTAAATGAGGCTTACCTTACACACTAAAAATGATCATTGTAATCTTTCATAAAGTCAGGCTATGGTCTTTCCTTCAAGTGCAATCGTGTCTAATGATATATGATGTCTTACCTTATACAAAGGCTTTCATAATTTAGTGACACAGATTTGCAGTGAACTGACGTTTCCAATCAACTTTCCTTTCCTTCAGGTACACTAAAAGTCACCTGAAGGTGGTGTAGGGGGGAAACACATCGGTTCAGAGTGTGAGAAAGATATAGAGCATTCTGTCGGAAACTGCTGCATACCAAGGAAAATGTCAAGCTAAGGTGCTGGGTTGGTTTCCAGTTTACAGCTGCTCCTGTTGAATCGCAGTGTGAGGGTGCAGCACATTAGCATCCTTTACTGATGGATCACCCTGGAAATGTCACTCGTCATGATCACACAATCGACATACCAAGGAATGATCTGACGTCGCCGTCAACATCCCGTCCGGACAGTCATAATCACTTGGATGAGTTGAACCGCAACAGAGGTCCTTCAAATGAAGTTCCTCCTGTCCCAGAAAGTTCTGGCACAACCGGTATGCCTGACTTTCGAAGCGCGTCTTTCGTGAGAAGGGATCAAGTCAATCGTCAGCAGAATCCTCTGAATTCTGGCTTATGGATCTCAATCGAGCTTATTGTAAATGTTAGTCAGATTATAGCAGCTGTTACTGTCCTGTCAGTATCAAGGGATGAGCATCCACGCGCTCCACTATTTGAGTGGGTTGTTGGCTATATAATAGGCTGTGTTGCTACTATTCCACATCTTTATTGGCGCTATCTCCATCGCAATTGCCAGAACATCGAGCAGGAACCATCAGCCCAGGGTTCATCTCAAAGGGGCATATCCGAGTCTGATTCTTTTGCATCAATTTCATCTGCACATGCATCAGAAGCTGTAAATGAAGATAACAATACTGGAGTCCCAAGAAACAATTTCCCGATTGCAAGTCCAAGGTAACATTTTCTTCCCCTGTGAAATAATAACATTCTCTTCGACTGAACCACCTCCACTAGCAGTTTAGCTATGACGATTTGGCTGCTTCTGCATAACTAATAATGAGAGTAAACATTAGGTCTTTCAGGACTGCCCAATACATTAGATCATTTTACTCTGCCCCCTGGATGAGATGCAATGTTTTGAATTCTTCCCGATGTTTAAAGTTACGAAGTAACAAGATACTTTTTACTTGTAGGGTCTACGCATTGGTTGCGTGCTTGAAGTTGGCCTTGGATTGTTTCTTCGCCGTGTGGTTTGTTGTGGGGAATGTGTGGATCTTCGGCGGCCGCTCTTCTGTCCACGACGCTCCTAACTTGTACAGGTGTGTTGCTAGGTGCTGCCCATGCCACGTTCCTTTCACATCGGATGTACCTTGCTTATTTGTTTGTAACCATTTTTCAGGCTGTGTATAGTGTTCCTTGCATTCGGCTTCATCGGCTATGCACTGCCTTTCATCCTGTGCACGATGATATGCTGCTGCCTGCCCTGCATAATCTCCATGGTAGGCTTCCACGAGGATCTGGATATGAACAAAGGCGCTACCGCGGAAGTAATCAACACGCTGGTGGCGTACAAGTACAAGTCGATGAGGATCCGCGATGGAGGAGATGTGGGGGAAGACAATGGTGGGGTTCTGGCATCTGGAACCGACAAGGAGCGGACTATTTCCGCGGAAGACGCCGTGAGTTTCCACCTGTTTTCTGTTTACACTCATCAAGTGTGGGATGATCTTGTGCCCACCATGTTCACACATTCTTGCCACATTGCACGGCTAGTTGATACCTGTGATCCTCTGGGCTCTTTCAGGTTTGCTGCATCTGTTTATCAAGGTTCTCGAACAACGAAGATCTGCGAGAGCTTCCCTGCGGGCACGTCTTCCACATGGAGTGCATCGACAAGTGGCTCAAGATCAACGCGCTGTGCCCTCTCTGCAAGTCCGAGCTGGGTGGCTCAACGGCGGCATCTCCTGAGGCTGGCCCCGAGGGCCAACACCAGCAGAATGAGAACAGGGAAGGAGGCGACGTCGAGTCGCAGCGGTAGCTGTTCTTCTGCTTGGTCCCATGAGCATGGGCATGAGGATGGATGGAACACGCCCTTTCGGTGTGGTGCACACTGACCAACTTCTGATTTTACGTGACAAAGCTATAAGTAGGACGCAAGTCCATTTCTCCCATTCTGGCGGAATTGTCTCGTATATATTGTAAATACCCACACCTGCTTAGCTAGTGATCATACTCAGTATTTGTCAAATGTGGCACTCACCAGAAACAGTGGTTGGAGCACTGGAATTGTCTCCAAATCATGCAGAAATTGAACTGTTTCATGTGAAATTCCAAAGCAGAAAGCTCATGACCCTGTAACTAATTAATGCCGCACTTGTGTCCATTCGAGAGTCTTACTTTTTTTTTGCGGGAAAATACTTTGTATTACTCAAATATCAGGGTTACATTCCTCGTTACAGCGATTTACGACCACATCTGGCCCAGACCCTAACCAAACGACAGTGCGTTTCTGACATCTACCTCCGTCCGGGTTTATTGGACACCCTCGTATTTTGGGTCAAATTTTGACCATCCATAAAACTAACGAATTATAAATTATATGATACAAAAAGTATATTGTTGGATTCATATTTGAAAGAGCTTTCCCATAGTATAACTTTTGTGATATATAATTTAAATTTTATTAGTTAATTTTATGATCAAACTTTAGCCTAAAATAAGAGGGGCCTAATAAACCCGGACGGAGGTAGTACCGAAGTTCGCCAACAAATGGCATGATTTTGAGTTCGACGCACATGAGTAATACAAGTATTTCGTTCCTCCAGCTTCACTTTTATTTCATCGCCGAAAAAGGCTTTCGCCCCGCTTTATAAATAAAGCAACCACCAAGCACAAGTCAACAAGGTATCATCCAACACACACACACACAACGCCACCGCACCAAGGTCCAACACAGACGCACCAACAACACACACACCACAGAATCCGCTGTGGGCACAGCACAACAAGCCCAAACACCACAAGGGGGCACAAACAACACACGTCGGCGGCGTCGAAGACGGAGAATAGCTAATCTGGCTCAGGTGGTGGTGGGGGAAGCTGCGGAGCCATGCGGAGAGCCATCGCATGAAGCTGGGTGATGATGGTGGTGATGGCGTCTCTCTCCCTGGGGCGGCTAAGCGGCCGCCAAAGCTGCAAGTAACCAGACCATTTGAACAAAGCATCAGTAGCGCGTCGAAGAGGAATACGCTGGATCACAAGCTTATTCCTAATAGTCCACAGCGTCCAGGCAAGCACACCAATAGTCAGCTATCTGATGTGGCGGGACGAAGGTGGCAGTGCCTGGAGTTCGGCGAAAAGATCGGGGAAGTTGTTATGGTCCCAACTACCCCCAACCATTTCACGGAAACAGCTCCAGAGGAACTGCGTGGACAAGCAGGTGAAGAAGATATGGTTCGAATCTTCTTCCGGCCCGCAAAGCGGGCAACGCCCATCGCCGGGGCCGTTGCGCTTCAGGACTTCCATCCCAGATGGAAGGTGGCCACGAATCAATTGCCACAGGAATATCCTGATTTTCAAGGGGAGCCGGATCTCCCAGATGGCGGTAAGCGCCGCAGGGCCCGGAGTGGGGGCGATCGCCTTGTAGAGCGACGTGGTGGAGAAAAGCCCGGATGGCTCTAGATGCCATCGAGTGCGGTCCTCACCTGTCTCAAGCACAGGTTCGTGTAGCGCAATGCAAGCGATCAGGTCATCCCAAGCCGCAGTCTCTGCCGGTCCAAACTGGCGCCGGAATGCGAGTCGCCCTAAGTCAATAAGGGCCGTCGCAACCGAAATCCGCGGGTCTACCGCAATGGAGAACAGGTCCGGAAAACGAGCAGCGAAGGGGGCATCCCCAGCCCAGCGATCGAACCAAAACAGCGTGGCAGTACCAGATCCGACCGTAATCGAGGACCCAATGCGAAGGACCGGAAGCAGCTGTATGACCGATTGCCAGAACTGCGAACCACCGGACCGCTGGCAAAAGGCGAGGGGTTGGCCTCGTAGGTATTTCTGCTGAATAATGCGGAGCCAGAGGCCACCCTCGCCGTTCGTAATCCGCCAAAGCCATCTAGTTAGGAGGGCAATGTTCATCCGCTTGGAGCACATTATCCCAAGCCCGCCCTGATCACGAGGCTTGCAGATTTCAGACCATCGCACCATGTGGCATTTCTGCTTGTCTCCCTCACCGGCCCAGTAGAAGCGACCCTGAACCCTGGCAATCTCATGGTGAAGAGTCTCGGGCAGGCTGTAAAAGCTCATTATGAATAGGAGCAGGCTGGACAGGGACGAGTTGATCAACACCGTTCGGGCGGCTTTGGAAAGCCACCTTCCTTGCCATGGCTCCACGCGGTGCTGGAGCTTGCCTACCGTGGGCCGAAGCTCGGCCACTGTGAGCCTCGAGTCACTAATGGGTATCCCCAGATAAGTCGTGGGGAAACTCTCGAGCGGGCAATTGAGCCGGTCCGCGATACTCTGGCGATTGGAGTCGGAGTATCCCAGTGCCATCACAGAGCTCTTATCAAAGTTAATCTTGAGGCCAGACATCTGTTGGAAGCAGAGTAGGAGAAACTTCAGGTTCGTGATGTCGCTCGCCGATCCTTCCACCATGATAATGGTGTCGTCCGCATATTGTAGGAGGGACAAGCCGGTCCCTCCTACTAAGTGTGGGACTATGCCTTTAATGTGTCCCACAGCTTTTGCTTTGTCTAAGATGGCCGCCAGGGCATCTACCACAACGTTGAACAGGAATGGAGAGAATGGATCGCCCTGGCGCACCCCACAAAAGGTGGGGAAGAATGGGCCAATCTCGTCGTTGATATTCACTGCGGTTCTGCCCGAGCAGACCATCTGCATTACCCGGGTCACCCATCGCTCGTCAAAGCCCTTCCGGAGCAGGCATTCCCGCAGGAAGTGCCAGCTGACCGTGTCATAGGCCTTGTGGAAATCTAGTTTCAAGAAGACTGCCTTGAGGTGCTTGGAATGCACCTCGTGTAGGGCTTCGTGAAACACTAGGACTCCGTCCAGGATATAGCGGCCCTGGATGAAAGCCGACTGATCCGGGTGGATGATCCGGTCCGCAATTGGGGCCACCCTATTGGCGTACCCCTTTGCGAGGATGCGAAAGATGACATTGATCACCGTGATTGGGCGGAATTGGCGGATGTCCGAGGCACCCGTAACTTTGGGAATGAGCGTGATTATTCCAAAGTTGAGTCTGGTGAGGTCAATGGACCCAACGTAGAATTCTTCAAATAGAGCCATGACCTCTGGTTTAATGGACTCCCAGAAAGTTTGAAAGAACTTTACTGGAAGGCCATCGGGGCCGGGGGCCGAGGACGAGTTCATGCCCTTAATGGCCGCCCATACTTCAGCTTCAGAGAACGGCACTATTAGAGCAACGTTATCCTCCTCTGAAACACAGTATCGGGGCGGCCAAATATCGTGGGCAAGGGCTAATCCTCCCCGAGGGGAGGCAGAGAATAGGTCTCTATAGAAGCCATCAACATGGGCCCGGATGGCCCCCGACTGTTGTAGTAGGGTATCTCCATCCCAGAGCAGGGGGATGGTGTTACGACGTCGGCGGCAGTTGGCGATTGCCTGAAAGTAAGCTGTATTGGCGCCCCCCTTGAGGACCCAATTCTGCGTACCTCGGAGGCGCTAGAATGCCTCCTCGTCCGTGTAGATGATCGTGAGTTGGTCTTCCAAGTCGTATCTAAGCATCCATTCCTCAACCGAGAGGCCCGCGGCATCTGCCCGAAGGTCCAGTGCCTGGATGCCCTCAAGGAGAGTTCTCTTCCGCTCTCGGAGGTCGCGACCTAAGTTAGCACCCCACCCTTTCATGAATTGGCGTGACCGTTTAGCACAGAAATGCCAGGAGTCGACGGCCGAGAGGGAGCGGTGGGGTGTCTCACGAGCCTCACGCCACCGAGCGGCAACCGCAGCAGCGAACCCGGGCTGCTTCAGCTAGAATGTCTCGAAGCGAAAGCGGGGTGGCTGGGGGGGGTCGCTTGTTCTCAGAGGAGAGAAGTAGAGGGACATGGTCGGAACCGATCCTACTAATCGCGCGCAGCGACGCGAGAGGGCACCGCAAGTCCCATTCCAGGGAGACAAAGACCCGGTCAAGGACCGACCGAGTCGGGTCGGCCTGGCGGTTAGTCCAGGTGAACCTGGCGCCGACCCTATCGAGTTCCTGGAGCCCCATGTCCACGATACAGTCGTTAAACATTTGCATCCGGGGAAAGTTGACCAAATTATTGCTTTTATCCTCCTCGGACCGGATGAGGTTAAAGTCTCCACCCAGCACTACCGGAAGCTGGGCGGCCAAGACTTTCGCTCGGATCTCAGCGAGGAAGGTCTCTGAGCGGCTATGGTCCGCCGGTCCGTAAACGGCAATGACCTCCCATTTGAAGTTGAGGGCCCGCTCAAAGATTTCCATGCTGACGAAGAACTCACCACGGTCCATGCTTCCGACCTCAAAGGTGGCATCCTTGACACCTAGAAGGATACCACCCGAGTGGCCTGCGCTCCCACTAGAAGGGAGCCAGTGCCAAGCAAATAAGTCTGAACTCAAATGTTCGAGTTCAGACAGCGAAAACTCCGTACGCATCGTTTCTTGAATGGCCACAATGTCTATTCGCTCATTTCGCATGTACTCGATGAGTTGGTGTAGTCGGCCGTCTTGACCGAAGCCGCGGATGTTCCAGAATAGTGTCTACATCACGAAGGCATTGGGGGGCTGCTTGACCCCAATACTCGGGATGCGCTCTGAGCGCGGAGGGCAGTGGTGCGGGAACGAGTGCGGCCCCAGACCTCAGCCGGAACAACCGCAGCATGGGAAGAAGTACCCCGTGTAGCCACGGTGGAGGAGACGGAGGTGTCCTGGAGGCGAGCACGGGTCTCGGCAAGGCGCCCGTCCAGGATTTCGCAGGCACGGATCGCCTCGATCTGGACTAGCGGGGGCCAACCTCCCCCCGGAAGATGATGGCCGAATCTGTTTCCACCTTAGCAAGGTGGCCTAACGGAGCGGACTCTAGAGCGGAAAACGAGCATGTAGCGGGGGGTACGGGGATGGACGGGGTACCTGGCTCGAGGTTCCGGGCAGCGGCCGTGAGCTCCGCCCGCTCAGGGATGGGCAGAGCTGGGCTGCCCTCCGGCTTGGCCGCCTCGATCCTGGCGCTGCGACGAGAGGACGTCACTGGTGTCGAGGTCGACCTGCCTCGCCTGGAGTACGCCGCGGTCCGAGGGGGGAGGAGGGCAGCCACCGGGGTGGTCACCTCCGCCGTCGCCCCGCCGGGCACCGGGCCGTGGGACGAGAGCTGAGTCGGTGAAGCGGTGAGCTTGGGCAGGAACGTAGAAGCTGCAGGTGGAGTCGGCGGGGCATCGTCAGCAGGGCACCCACCAGACGTCAGCGGGTCCAGGCGCACCGGGGCGACCAGGGAGGGGAGGGTCGGTGTCTGCTCCATACCCATCCCCAGCCCAGTCGAAGCCTCTGCCACCGAGGGCAGGGAAGGGGCAGCAGGAGGAGCCGGGTCTGGGAGGGGCCCGAACGCTTCCGGGTCGGCCCGTGTCGTTGCGGCATGCAAGCTCGTAGCCGGTTGGACCGGGACCGACCCCAGTCCAGTCAAGGGCGCATCCAGCGCGAGGGGCTCAGGCGAGCTGAAGGCGATGGCTATGACGTCTGGAGCGAAGAGCAGGACTCGGGGGGAGCGTGGAGACGAAGCCGGGAACACCTGGAGGCTGGCGTATGAGGAGTCGCTGCTGTCAGCCAGCTGCGACGGAGCCACGGTGTGGGAGCGGCTGGTCCCAGCGCCACCCCTTGTGGCAGGAGCGGCAGCCAGGGGGTGGGGCGGGCTATCCTCGGAATCGTCGTCATCCTCCTCCGAGCCGGGGTTGTGGCCGTGGCGTGGGTTCCGGTCGCTGTGTCGACCTGACCCATCAGTGTCGCCACCCAGGAAGTTGTCGTCGGGGATGCGTGGGCGGCCAACGTGGTTGGGCGGCTCGGGGGAGATCCTGAGGTCGAAGCCCTGGTCGTTGAAGAACACCCGGATCTTGGCATTGAGTTTGGACGAGTCGAGGGACTTGACTTTGACGCGCACCTCCTCCTCCTTTCGGAGGGAGAGCTCGTCCACCACTACCACCTTGCCAAGGATTCGGGACATGCTTCGGATGACACGCTCCGAGCGTGCGATGTCGGGGAGGCCAGCAATGAGGATCCATGCCGTGTCGAGGACGGCAACCGCCAAGGGGTCACGGATCGGCACAGAGATGTCCACTACTAGCTTGTTGAGAGCAAGAGTAATGTCACCACTGCGGGTGCCGTACCCGTGGCTGACGGTGTCGGGGAAGATGACTGAGAACTGGTTACCGTCCATCATGGTGACCTGCCAATCCCAGGTGCGGTGGTATAGGTGGTTGAGCTCAGCTTCAAGCATCTCTGGCGAAGCCACCCCCTCCCGAATAGTAACAATCGCCTGAAGCGAGGGAGATGGTGGGGGGAGGTTCGGCAACTCGATGTGAAAGAAGCCCATGCCCTTAATGTCGTGTCCGTACACCATGATCTCCTCCGACACGGGGCGGTCCGGGCATAGGAAGGCCGGGTGACCCGAGTCCGAGCAAATGTAGCAGCACTATGGACTGGTGCAGGCGACCTGCGAATGGCCGGCGAGGCCGCAGTTGAAGCACTTCTGGAGGTCTTGTGGTTGGTTCGCGGAGCGGGCGAGGTTGGGGGTGGCGGACGCCGGGTCACGAGCCGGAGCCAACGGAGGGGCTACGCCATTACCACGACCCAGACACCGCTTCTTCTTCCTCTTAGCCCCCTGCCGGCCACGGCCGGACCCATTAGCATTGGGAGGGAAGGCCGGCTCGTCTCGGGGCGGCTGGTACCGGTGACCAGGGGCAGTAGGTGCGGGCTGGGAGAGCTGCTGGTTGGGGCGGGGAGGGGAGCGCGAGCAGCCCGAGCGGGCAGGGGAGCGATCGTCCCGACGCCGCGTCGGAGAGGGAGAGCGACGCCGTTGGTTTCGCCAGTCCGCCCCAGGAGCGGGCGAGCGGGACCGAGATCGGCGCCGGCGATCAGCCCGTCCAGGCGAACGACGTGGTGGCGAGCGGGTGTCAGTGCGGGGGGGGAGGGGGCGAGCGACGGTCAGCACGAGGGGGGATCGACGGCCATCGCGCGAAGATAGGTGCCGACGCAGGTCGTCTTCCCGGCGGAGTGCCTCAGGCAATGGGCGCACGACATCGCGGCGGTCGTCGGCGCATCTCTTGGGGCGGGTCCCCTCGTCACCCCAGTTCCGCGGCATGGGGGCGGGTTCGGAGGGAGCGGCCTACTGCGAGAGAGGGACTAGCGCCAAGGGAAGTTGGGTGGCGGCGGGGGTGGAGGGGGGCGCGTGGATTAGGGTTGCCGCTGTGTAGCGCCTCGGTGGAGAGGATGGGGGTCTGGGGAAACCAGCTGGGGGCCAAATCGACTTGACTGGCGGGACGAGCAGCCCAGGAGCGAACCGCGGCAGGGTGGACCAGCCCAACATCGGAGCGGCCCACGTGCCAATCGCAGGGCCCATTCGAGGCCGGTCCAGCTGGGGACGGCCCGTCTGGGGTCGGTCCAGCCCGCGAGGCGACGAGGGGGCAGCGAGGGTTTCCCCTCCCGCCGCCTCCGCCGCCGCGGCCGGTACCGGCATCCGGGACGGGGTGAGCGCAGGTCGAGGATGCCGGGGAGCGAGGCGGGGTGAGTAGCTGAGCTTGGAGGACCCAAAAGACGCAATAAATGGCCTAAAAGGCGAGCGGCGCACGAGAACGGGGGGGGGGAGCCGGAGCAGCCGTCGGGCAGTCCGACGATGCGCCGCTCGGGATGGAGGGCGCCAGAGGAGTGGAGGAGCGCCACGAGACCCGGGCACACCCCTGGTCTGACCGCCCAGCGACGCCCCACGCCGGGGCGCGGCGGCGGCGAGCGGTTCGGGACCCAAGGAGAGCCCTTTGGCCAGGCGTCGGCGGGGAGACTGCCACAGAGCGCCGGCGCGACCGCGGGAGGGTGCTCGATCCGCCCCGGCGAGGGGGGAGAGCGCAATCCCTGTGGGTCGACGCTGGCCGAGCTGGGGGTTCCCGGCGCACCACCGGCCGTCCGGCAGCCACGTCGTCTTCCTCCGCAAGGTCAGCCCAGTGCGGCTGCCCGACCGGTTCGGGGGACGCTGGGACAGCAGGCACAACGAGCGTCGGGGGGGGGGGGCGAGGGCGGGGAGGCTGGCGGCGCGGCAGCGAGCGCAGCGGGCGGGGAGGTCGCGGGGGGAGGCCCGGCAGCGAGGCCGCCGGCGGTCGGGGACCGAGCGGCAAGTCACCCTGACTTTTATTTCATCCACCATGAAAGTGCCTTTAGAAGATTAAATGCTTTCAAACAATCTGTCTCCACCAGAATTGGGAAATTACTCTAGACCTAAATCACGTACGGGTAGCCTTTCATAGACCCCCACTTGAACCACACTGATGGCCAGGCCTCTTTTTTTGTTCTATGCCTAATCGCAACTCTCTTGTACATTCTTTATCTATAATGCAAAGGCAGAGCACCTGCCATTCGTCCTCCAAAAAAAAACTCCACTGAAGGCTAGGGATAAACCCTCATCCAGCGTAGCTAACTGAGCTTGTAGTGCATCCCACGCCTTCCAGTGTGTTTCCCTTTCCCCTTTCTCAGAAGCCCACCACTAATTGCGGATCATTTGATTGAGATCATCACACAACCCGAAGGGGAGTTTAAACACACTCATTAGACAGGTAGGGACCGGCTGTGCAATAGATTTGATTAGCGCTTTTCTGGTGAGCTTCGGCTGGAAATTCTACAAATTTCCTTTCACCAAGCGACCGTCCGAGGTTGGCAACCCCAAGTACCTTTCCTCAAACGAAAATGATACCTATGGACGATCTTTACGGAATCAAACTTACGGTGCGTGTTGTCTCCTAATTCATTCCTTCCCCTGAATTTCGGGATGGGGTCTCCTCTCTTCCCAACCAGTTGATGGCACAATTGTCCGTAACCTTGAGTCTGTAAAAAACAATTCGTAACTGTAGCATCATTGTTCCTCAAATCCTGCAACTTCAATTTGTAAGGCTGCTCGGTCTGCCGAAAGGTAAGATTCCCCAAACAAAATGGAGCACTTGCTTGGGTTTATCAAATTGTCCAGTGGCTTCGGTGCAAGTATTAAGGATACCACTGACTCGGAGAGCCTGCGTCTGATTCTCCTAGAAAATAAATAAGAGGTGTCATCCTAAAAGACAAGTGAAGTATTCCCAGTGCTCTTCGACGCGTCTTCACCGATATCAAAGGTCATAAATGAAGAAGGAGAAGCAACTACGGGGAAAGTGAATCACCTTGTCGAAGCCCATGCGACGGTGCAAATGAGTCCGAGGTTGTTCCATTATATTTTATATATGGAGCATCTCACAATGATGAGACACATCATTATCCAGTCAATTCGAGCGAAGCCAGTCTTTTTCCCTGTCCATCTGATCATAATCCTTCAATAGGGTCAAGCTTATAGGCACAAAAAAAATTCCCGGTGTGATGGATGCACTCAAAAGCAACATAAGCATTATCAGTGACCATCCCGCCTGGGATGAGCACAAGGGGGACTGAATAATGTGTAAATCCCGGTGTGAGTATGACCGTGCGAGAGTCATACGGATTCCTACTAGAAGGCCACAATCATTCATGGGGCGAGTGCGAGGGACGGAACGATGTGTAAATCCACACGTTTATATTGTATTCAGCACACACGCAGTTGCAGATCCAACCACCTGTGTTGTCCTCCTCCTACCTACGTACGTAGTATGAGCTGCAAAGCGTTATTCATTGACCGCATTATTGAAACCAAACAGAGAGTCTGTTGGCCGTTCCATCATCTTCTCCCCAAAGATAGGGAGGGAGGGAGAGAGAGGAAGATATGCAATTATTGGCCAAGTCTTGTTCTTTTTCCTTCTGTTTTGGTTTGCTCCGATCGACGCTGCGCAGACAGCACAGCTGGTGCCGATCGGCAGCCATTCCCGGCGTCTGTTAGAGGACTCCTCTAACATCTCTCTCTCGCGCGCCGTGTCAAATTTTGCTGGCGGAAGCGTCCATCACATACGCGAGTGCAGTTAGGTTCGTGAGGGACAACCCACGAGGGCCAGTGGGCGACCCCCGTACGTGCGTGGACTGGCTGTCTGCCTGAACGCCGAGAGCTACGTGTGCGCATTGGCCGATCCTAGTCAGTGTTATCATCTCATCTATCTGTAGTGTCGACGCCATGGACCACCTCGCTACGTGTCTGTCAGTCTGTGTGTGTGTTTGAGGAGAGAATGCATGCACGAGGGACAAGGACGCCGCGCGGCGCGTACGCGTATGAACGTAGCGGCGTGGGCGCGCGCCCACAGTGAGGCGATGAGGGGAAAGGGACGCGCGTGCGGTGCGGGAACGTGGTGTGTCCGGAGCTCGCGGGCGGAGGAAGACGACGCACACCGCCCGCGCGGGAGCTCGCGGAAGCCTTGGTGCGCGTCGTTGGCGTACAGGCGCGTACGTTCGTGGGCGCAACGGCATCGTACGTGCGCCCGTGCGCGCGCGCGCGCGCGGACGCCGACGGAGAGGTGGTCGACGCGGGATGCCTGTGGGGCTAGCTTGGAAGAGCGCCGGCCGGCCGGCCTTCCATCCACCGTCGGTGGATCGTGCGCGTGCGATTGAGCTTCTGACCTAGCGAGGTAGCTCGACTGGTCCGGAAGTAATTGATATCTTCTTGATATTAATATATTTTCTCTATCATAAATATGATAAACAGATTTGGTGGTTTAATTTGGAGATGCCGTCACGACGCATGTTCTATGAGGATGACCTTAAGTTTTTTCCTTTTGTTCTGTGTAGGCCAGTTTATTTGGCATTGTAATTAAGTATAATATATATGGTCGTGTGCATCATCTGATGCAAAGGACGAGGGTCTTCCTCTCTTTTCAAAAAGATTGGTCTCATGAAGTTAGTTTACCATTTTGCCCCTTTGCTTTCTCATTGCTCCCATTGTGCCACACATCGCGAACCAAATATCGATTGTGAAGAGTACTTGAGATTCTTGTGTTGTGCAAAAGCTACAAAAACACATGGCCAACCAGATGTTGGTTATGAGGACGTACGTCCAAATTTCTCATGAGGACAACATCGAGAGACTTAATACACATGTTGTTCCATGATAATTGTCTCATTATATTGAGTTAACCGTAAATGATCATCTTGTAGCTAAAACTTTTAATTGATTGATTAACCAAGATTTGCCACTTTGCGGGTTCAAATAGAATACCAAAGTACCATTTAAGCTTTGGTAATCTACCACAACATTCATAAGCGAACACCATTTTTGTAGCACCTCACCAAGGTCGTGCATGTCAAAGGTCGGGGATGGAGGAGCAAGATGACGATCAGCTATTAGTCAACGCCCCAAGTTGGAGAAGCATAAGGAGCCTGGAGGTGGAGGTGACAACATTGACCGATGGTCAGAGGTGGAGGAGACAACATTGACCGATGGTCAATGCTTGAGCTCTACCAACAAACTAGCAGGGCAACAAATTTGTTGAGGGCTGTGTTATAAGAGAAGAAGAACACAACAACAACTACAACAGTCGACAACGAGCGAATAAGCTTGTGCCTCGACTCTCACAAAGAAAAGGCCGACGGAAACTCTGGTCATCTGAGTGGAGCGAAGGACTCGGATAGAGGATATAACTTCTTTTATTTCAATTGATTGGAGGTGGGGATAACCAGTAATATTAAGTAGCAAATTCAAATAAGTTTGGTTTTATGACCTGCTTATCGGATAGTAAACCGTGCATTTTAGTGTCCAGTTGAGCTCACGTCTTAGGTTGGTCATAATAGAGGCGTGTCGGATATTAGTATCACGCATATAGATATGATACTAACGTATGTATGCTATTTACCTTTTATTGTACATAGCACAATATGTTGATATTTTAGGTGTCTAAATTATTGTTTTGAATGATCCATAGTAGTCCATATTTTCTAAATTAATGTCATGTTATGCTAAAATTGCGAGAGATTTTATAAAGGAAAACAACATGCGCGAGGGCAAAATGGTCACTGCCCAGTCACCATCCAGTCCACCGAATCCGGCCCACCGCCACGTGCTGACATGCACCCCACCTTACTAGGGCCCGGCCCTGGACCAGCTGATCCATCCACCCGACCGGGCTTATTTAACCACTGGCATCGATCTTTCTTCATCGCTCTCCTCTCAGCACCAGTCCATCTCAAAACTCTCTCTACACGTCTCGACGTATCCTTCCGTTCGTTAGGCCGCGACGCCCGCTCGTCTCAAAACATGGAGCTCCCGGCCGCCTCCGTCCCCCACTCCGTCTGCACGGCGTACTGCAACCTCGTCACGTCGACGGCGGCGACGGCGCAGCATCGGCGCTCCCGGCGGCTGCCGCCGCCGCGCCCGCGGCAGGGCAGGTGCTGCGCCATGCTGAAGCAGCACAAGACGAGGCTGTACATCCTCGGGCGGTGCGTGTCCATGCTCCTCTGCTGGCACGACCGCGACGACTCCGACTGAGCCCGTCCGGGCTATGCTTGGTGCAGGCCTTTTTTTTCTTGTTTTTTTTGTTGTTCTTTTGTGTGGACACAAACGTCATATATACATACTCGAAGAGAGATGATGAAAGTGTTGGCTGGTTAGTTTGGCAGATGATGGAATGAAACCAAGCAAATGTACATGAAAATGTTTCTTTTATATATAATCATATTGCATTTTTTTTTCGTTAGAGTAGCGTGGTGTGTACCGATGTATTACCATTTCTGGTACAAGATCAAAGCTTGACAATGGGAGTCTCCCGTTTGTGTAGACGGCCTCAAGGTAGACGACCATGTCGCGGCGGCACAGGGGGCGCGTCGTCACCGTCTCGAACCACCGCGCAAGGCAGCGGACGTGGAAGGTGCGCGAGCACGGCAGCCTCAAGGTGCCGCCGTCGTCGCCGCCGCCCTCAGCAGCCGCCACATCCTGATCCTGACATATGCAGCAGCAGCGGTCGGCCGCGGACAGCCCACACTGGCCGGTGGCCTCCCGGCACGCGAGCGCCAGCAGCCTGGCCTCGCTGCAGACGGCCCGCACGAAGACGGCCAGGGACAGCTCGAGGCTGAAGCGCGGCGCATCGCCCCCGTGGTCCTCCCTCTTCGTGATGGTTCTGGCGAGTTTGTCAGGCAAGAAGCCGCCGTCCCAGTTGGCGGTGGGGAGGGTGAACATCCCGTGGATCTCGTCGCGGCATGCCCAGGGGTTCCGGAGTCGTCAAGCAGGAACGTGCGGTTGAAGCTCCGGGCGCGTCCTCGTCGAGCTTTTATTTTTCGTGCTGGACGGCTGAAGAGTGCCTATAAACCGTGCCTATAAACTACTCCCTTTATAAAGAAATATTAAGAGTGTTTAAATTACTACTTCAAGTAATCTAAATTCTCTTATATTTGTTTACGAAGGGAGTATCACTTTATAAATTTGTGCGAAAAACTACCTTTTTCACTAATTCTTTAAAAAACGAATCTGCTAATTTATATACGGATGAAAATAATTGGCTTTCAGTCGTTTTTTGAGCCGTACGATCTCTGTCACGAGATTCGTGCTCTTCTTTTCTTTCGTCGTTGCTGGCGCTGAGTTTCTTATCGGGCCCGCTTGAATTTTTCTAGCAGACCCGTTACTACCGCTCGCAGTCCCGCGTCGGTGTTTTTTTTTTCTTTCCTTCCTGTGTCTCTTCGTCTCGCCGCTCGATCCCCTTTGTCATTTCGAACACGCAACCGAGGAGGCGACCGTGATGGCTAGCTATGGCGATTTGGAGCTCCCCCTCGGCGCTCGTGGTTTGGTGGTGACTCGTCCGCGCTCCCCCTCCTGCCGCCTCGCTCTGTCCGCCTCGTCGTCGTTTCTTCAGCCGAAGGCCTGTAACATCTCTCCGCCCCGCATCCACCCCACCCCCGCCCGCATCCGCTCATCGATTTTGTTCGATTCGGTATGTTTCCCCCTTGTTTGCTTTGATTCTCAGCTCTGTATGTTAGCACGTAGTGTTTTCTCAATCAGACCTGTTTGCTTTAATCTCCAGCAGCTTGTTGTGTAGATGTGTGAGGTTGAGCCGTTCCTGTGTTTGAATCTCGTACGTGCATGCGATTTTTGATTAGGGTTTTTTGGTTGGTTAGTTAGTTTCATTGAACTGTATGCGTGTCACGCCTTCAATCGATTTATGTTTCTGAGTTTGATTTGCCGAGTGCGGAGAACAGAGTCGCCTGAAACCTGAAGATCCAAGCCTTGGTGTAGCATGCAACAGTCAGTTTGCTTGTTTGCGGAGGGTGTAGGCGTGTAGCATATGGGTGGGTGTGGTAGGCTGGCTGATGCGCCAACGTTACAGGGTGTTTGTGTGCTCTTTTTTTAGCTTGGCATGCCGTGTGTGATGTGTGAGTTTTAGTCTGAACCTTCTCCCCTGTTCTCTGTACCTATCATATCTCTCCTGTAATTTGTGAGTTCTATCAATCTATGAGATGGAGATTGTAATTCTCAATGGTTTGTTGTCAGGATTGGTATGCTGGTCGCCTTGGGAATTGTGATTGCATTTCTCAATGGATTTTACAGTGTAAACCTTGTAGGATTTGCAGTGTAATTCCTGTCTGGATTTAGAGTGTAATTCCTAGTAGTTTTGCACTGTACTTTTCATTTTTGGGTTTGCAGTGTAATTTCTGTCTGTATTTATAGTGTAATTCCTAGTAGACTGTACTTCTCATTGTTTCGATTTGTAGTGTAATTCCTAGTAGATTTACACTGTACTTCTCATTGTTTGGATTTGTAGTGTAATTCATGTTTTTACAGTGTAACTGTAAGTGGATTTACACTGTAATTTCTACTGGATTTACAATGTTTTACTTAGTGGAGTTCCACTGCAATTCTAAGTAGATGTACACTGTAATTCCTACTGGATTTATATAGTGTTTTTCTTACCGGAGTTCCACTGTAATTAGAATCCAGTGGATTTATTTTACACTGTAATTCTAAGTGGATTTATACTGTAAACCCACCCCGGCCTCCATTTTTCCCCGCCGACGTTTCTGGTCAAGTGATTCGATATGTTCGTTGAGTTTTACCTGATCTATCCCTCCACTCGCTATGGTTTGTTGTTAGTTGTGTGTAAGATTTCACGGTCAGATCTATACCCCCTTTCGTCTGTTTGTAGATTTACACTGTCATTCCGACTAGATTTACAACGTTTTTCTTAGTGGAGTTCCACTGTAATTAGAATCTAGTAGATTTTACACTGTAATTCTAAGTGGATTTCCACAGTAAACCCACCCCGGCCTCCATTTTCCCCTGACGGCATTTCTGGTCCTGTCATTCGGTATGTTCGTCGAGTACTTGATCTATCCCCCACTTTCTATGGATTGTTGTTAGCTGTGTGTAGGATTTCACAGTCAGATCTATGCTCCTATTCGGCTAGTTGTCATGCGCCTGGACAAGCAGGGATCCTCATTTCATCTGTGTCCATGTCCCTATCGGATGGGATGTTGTTTCTTTCAGTTCAGATCCCTTACTTTGCTTGTACGGATGGATGGATGGGATCCTCAATTGTTTCCTCGCTCAACATCACCTACGTACCAATCGAATTTAATCTAATCTGCTGCAGAACTCACTGTAATTCAACTGTCATTTGCACTAAAATACTACGGTTCTTTTAAGCTGTAAATCTAATGTAAAGTGTCACTGGTAATTGCATTAGTTATACTGTATATTACACTAGACTCACCGCATTTCTACTGTATAATTCTACTAAAAATTTCACTGTAAATTAAAATTACATTGCAAATCACATGGTCAATCTACTGGAATTATTCTTTTGTAAATTACATTGTAAATCTACTATAATTACACCGTTAATCTGATGAAATTACAGTGTAAACCACACTATTTATCTACAACAAATACAACGTAATTCTATTGTAATTTCAGTGTAATTCCTTTTGTGTAATTCCTTTTGGGCTTTACAGTGATTTACTCTTAGTGGATTTTCAATGTAACTTGGTGAAGGAAATATGCCCTAAAGACAATAATAAAGTTATTATTTATTTCCTTATATCATGATAAATGTTTATTATTCATGCTAGAATTGTATTAACCGGAAACATAATACATGTGTGAATATATAGACAAACAGAGTGTCACTAGTATGCTTCTACTTGACTAGCTCGTTAATCGAAGATGGTTATGTTTCCTAACCATAGACATGAGTTGTCATTTGATTAACGGGATCACATCATTAGGAGAATGATGTGATTGACATGACCCATTTCGTTAGCTTAGCACACGATCGTTTAGTATGTTGCTATTGCTTTCTTCATGACTTATCCATGTTCCTATGACTATGAGATTATGCAACTCCCGTTTACCGGAGGAACACTTTGTGTGCTATCAAACGTCACAACGTAACTGGGTGATTATAAAGGTGCTCTACAGGTGTCTCCGAAGGTACATGTTGGGTTGGCGTATTTCGAGATTAGGATTTGTCACTCCGATTGTCGGAGAGTTATCTCTGGGCCTTCTCGGTAATACACATCACTTAAGCCTTGCAAGTATTGCAACCAATGAGTTGGTTGTGGGATGATGTATTACAGAACGAGTAAAGAGACTTGCCGGTAACGAGATTGAACTAGGTATTGAGATACCGACGATCGAATCTCGGGCAAGTAGCATACCGATGACAAAGGGAACAACGTATGTTGTTATGTGGTCTGACCGATAAAGATCTTCGTAGAATATGCGGGAGCTAATATGAGCATCCAGGTTTCGCTATTGGTTATTGACCGGAGACGTGTCTCGATCATGTCTACATAGTTCTCGAACCCGTAGGGTCCGCACGCTTAACGTTACGATGACAGTTATATTATGAGTTTATATGTTTTGATGTACCGAAGGTTGTTCGGAGTCACGGACGTGATCACGGACATGACGAGGAGTCTCGAAATGGTCGAGACATGAAGATTGATATATTGGAAGCCTATGTTTGGATATCGGAAGTGTTCCGGGTGAAATCGGGATTTTACCGGAGTACCGGGAGGTTACCGGAACCCCCGGTAACTTAATGGGCCTTAGTGGGCCTAGGTGGAAGAGAGAAGAGGAGGCAAGGGCTGGCAGCGCGCCCCTCCCCCCTAGTCCGAATAGGACAAGGAGAGGGGGGCGGCGCCCCCCTTCCTTCCTTCTCCTCCACTCCTTCCCCCTCCCCAAGTCCTAATCCAACTAGGAAAGGGGGGAAGGGAATCCTACTCCCGATGGGAGTAGGACTCCTCCTGGCACGCCCCAAGCCTGGCCGCACCTCTCCCCCCTTGCTCCTTTATATACGGGGGCAGGGGGGCACCCCATAGACACAACAATTGATCATTGATCTCTTAGCCGTGTGCGGTGCCCCCCTCCACCATAATCCACCTTGATAATACTGTAGCGATGCTTAGGCGAAGCCCTGCATCGGTAGAACATCAACATCGTCACCACGCCGTCGTGCTGACAAAACTCTCCCTCAACACTCGGCTGGATCAGAGTTCGAGGGACGTCATCGGGCTGAACGTGTGCTGAACTCGGAGGTGCCGTGCGTTCGGTACTTGATCGGTCGGATCGTGAAGACGTACGACTACATCAACCGCGTTGTGCTAACGCTTCCGCTTTCGGTCTACGAGGGTACGTGGACAACACTCTCCCCTCTCATTGCTATGCATCACCATGATCTTGCGTGTGCGTAGGATTTTTTTGAAATTACTACGTTCCCCAACAGTGGTATCAGAGCTTGGTTTTATGCGTTGATGTTATATGCACGAGTAGAACACAAGTGAGTTTTGGACGATATAAGTCATACTGCTTACCAGCATGTCATACTGCTTACCAGCATGTCATACTTTGGTTTGGCGGTATTGTTGGATGAAGCGGCCCGGACCGACATTACACGTACGCTTACGCGAGACTGGTTCTACCGACGTGCTTTGCACACAGGTGGCTGGCGGGTGTCAGTTTCTCCAACTTTAGTTGAACCGAGTGTGGCTACGCCCGGTCCTTGCGAAGGTTAAAACAGCACCAACTTGACAAACTATCGTTGTGGTTTTGATGCGTAGATAAGAACGGTTCTTGCTAAGCCAGTAGCAGCCATGTAAAACTTGCAACAACAAAGTAGAGGATGTCTAACTTGTTTTTGCAGGGCATGTTGTGATTTGATATGGTCAGACATGATGCTAAATTTTATTGTATGAGATGATCATGTTTTGTAACCGAGTTATCGGCAACTGGCAGGAGCCATATGGTTGTCGCTTTATTGTATGCAATGCAATCGCCTTGTAATGTTTTACTTTATCACTAAGCGGTAGCGATAGCCGTAGAAGCATAAGATTGGCGAAACGACAACGATGCTACGATGGAGATCAAGGTGTCGCGCCGGTGACGATGGTGATCATGACGGTGCTTCGGAAATGGAGATCACAAGCATAAGATGATGATGGCCATATCATATCACTTATATTGATTGCATGTGATGTTTATCTTTTATGCATCTTATCTTGCTTTGATTGACGGTAGCATTATAAGATGATCTCTCACTAAATTTCAAGATAAAAGTGTTCTCCCTGAGTATGCACCGTTGCCAAAGTTCGTCGTGCCCAGACACCACGTGATGATCGGGTGTGATAAGCTCTACGTCCATCTACAACGGGTGCAAGCCAGTTTTTGCACACGCAGAATACTCAGGTTAAACCTGGCAAGCCTAGCATATGCAAATATGGCCTCGGAACACTGAGACCGAAAGGTCGAGCGTGAATCATATTGTAGATATGATCAACATAGTGATGTTCACCATTGCAAACTACTCCATTTCACATGATGATTGGTTGTGGTTTAGTTGATTTGGATCACGTGATCACTTAGAGGATAAGAGGGATGTCTTTCTAATTGGGAGTTCTTAAGTAATATGATTAATTGAACTTAAATTTATCATGAACTTAGTACCTGATAGTATCTTGCTTGTTTATGTTTGATTGTAGATAGATGGCCTGTGCTGTTGTTCCGTTGAATTTTAATGAGTTCCTTGAGAAAGCAAAATTGAAAGATGATGGTAGCAATTACACGGACTGAGTCTGTAACTTGAGGACTATTCTCATTGCTGCACAGAAGAATTACGTCCTGGAAGCACCGCTGGGTGCCAGGCCTGCTGCTGGAGCAACACCAGATGTTACGAACGTCTGGCAGAGCAAAACTGACGACTACTCAATAGTTCAGTGTGCCATGCTTTACGGCTTAGAACCGGGTCTTCAACGACGTTTTGAACGTCATGGAGCATATGCGATGTTCCAGGAGTTGAAGTTAATATTTTAAGCAAATGCCCGGATTGAGAGATATGAAGTCTCCAATAAGTTCTATAGCTGCAAGATGGAGAAGAACAGTTCTCAGTGAGCATATACTCAAGATGTCTGGGTATAATAATCACTTGATTCAACTGGGAGTTAATCTTCTGGATGATAACGTCATTGACAGAATTCTTCAATCACTGCCACCAAGCTACAAGAGCTTCGTGATGAACTATAATATGCAAGGGATGGACAAGACAATTCCTGAGCTCTTCGCAATGCTAAAGGCTGCGGAGGTAGAAATCAAGAAGGAGCATTGTCGGTGTCAAAACCGGCGGATCTCGGGTAGGGGGTCCCGAACTGTGCGTCAAGGTCGGATGGTAACAGGAGACAAGGGACACTTTATTTTACCCAGGTTCGGGCCCTCTCGATGGAGGTAAAACCCTACTCCTGCTAGATTAATATTGATGATATGGGTAGTACAAGAGTAGATCTACCACGAGATCAAGGAGGCTAAACCCTGGAAGCTAGCCTATGGTATGATTGTGTATGATGATGATTGTCCTACGGACTACGACCCCCCGGTTTATATAGACACCGGATAGGGTTAGGGTTACACAGAGTCGGTTACAATGGTAGGAGATCTCGAATATCCGCACGCCTAGCTTGCCTTCCACGCCAAGAAAAGATCCTTCCGGACACGGGACGAAGTCTTCAATCTTGTATCTTCATAGTCCTGGAGTCCGGCTGAAGGTATAGTCCGGCTATCCGAACACCCCCTAATCCAGGACTCCCTCAGTAGCCCCTGAACCAGGCTTCAATGACGATGAGTCCGGCGCGCAAATTGTCTTCGACATTGCAAGGCGGGTTCCTCCTCCAAGTTCTTCAAGAAGATTATAAACACCAAGTATAGTGTCCAGCTCTGCAAAACAAGTTTCCACATTTTGCCATATAGAGAATAATATCAACACAAATAAAATCTGCTGACGTATTCTGCAGTGCGTCATAACACTGCGACCAAGCCTTCCGTATAAATTATTTTCATCGTTCCACCTCGGCGTGTTTAGCGAGGCGGTTTCCTTGGCACGTCTTGTCAAAGCAGAGATCGTGTGCCCCTTTTAACGGGATTCTCATTAATACGAACGTGGATAACCCAATCGTGCCTGTTAGCACGTCGCTTGAGAGGCAAGTGAGTTTTATTAGGTAGGTGGGGACGCATAACCGCATCAGCCTATATAAGGGGATAAGGATCCGCCTTTTTCACCTACGCCTTCTTCCTCCTTTGCCCATCCATCTCTCGCGCACTCAAGCTCTAGCGCCCAAGTCCGCTCTTCCTTCCTCAACCTTTTCCAACAATGTCCGGAGCGGGAGGCAAGTGGATGGTTTCCTCCGTCACGGAGGCTCAAGTGAAAAGGCTCAGGAAGGCCGGATACCTGTCCAAGGACATCCCGCACCGACTTCCTGAGGAGGGGCAGCTTCTTCCCACCCCAAGGCCCCATGAGAGGGTAGTTTTTCTTCCCCATCTCCTCCACGGACTGGGCTTTCCACTCCACCCTTTTGTCCGGGGGCTCATGTTCTACTACGGCCTGGATTTCCACGATCTGGCCCCGAACTTTGTCCTCAATGTCTCGGCGTTTATCGTCGTGTGTGAGGCCTTTCTCCGCATCCGCCCCCACTTCGGCCTCTGGCTCAAGACCTTCAACGTCAAGCCCAAGGTGGTGTCCGGCACCCAGGCGGAGTGCGGAGGAGCTATGGCTGGCAAGATGGCCAACGTCCTCTGGTTCGATGGCTCCCTTGTGGAGTCCCTAAAGGGGTGGCAAGCTGGGTGGTTTTACATCACCGAGCCACGCGATCCGAAATGGGTCGCAGCCCCCGAGTTCCGATCCGGACCCCCCACGCGGCTTATGTCCTGGAAAGAGACGGGCCTGTCGTGGGGCAACGAAGAAGAAGTGACCGGATTGCAATCTTGCCTCCAGTCCCTAGTGAACAAGCCAATCCGGCTTATCAATATAGTCTAGGTTATGCTCGTCCGCCGGATCCTCCCGTGCCAACAACGGGATTTTATTTTGTGGGAATTCGACCCGGCGCAGCACCAAACCCTCAACAGGCTCTTCGACACGACGTATGAAGACGTCTGGAAGGTGCTGACCAGGCGCCGAGTCGCCCGCATCCGCTTCCGAGGATCGCGGATACAGCTCGCAGCGTAATGCTCGCAAGGTAAGCTATCTATACCTTTAACAGGTTCGTTAAGCTCTTCTTCATAGATTAACTCTATGCGGGATCCAAACTCCCTTTGCCTTTAACAGGATTGGCTGAAGGTAGCTGGATTAATTAATTGTCCAGCTCCCCTGCCCGAAGACCCAACCCCAGCTCTCCTAGAGAAGCTGTTGGCCCCGGCGCCTTATGTGGTGCCGGAGAAGAAGGTCAAGAAGAAGAAAACCACCGGGACTCGAAAGAGTTCCCGCAACGTGGTGGTGTCGGGCTCGTCATCTGACGAGTCTGCGACGCCCTCCTCTCATGAAAACAAGGAGGAGGAACAAGGAAGCTCTCCCCCCCAGTGAGGGGAGAAAAGAAGAAGAAGGCCACCCCAACGGGGGAGGCCGAGGGGTCGAGAAAAAGGAAGACCCCTCCGCCGGACTACTCCCACGACGCTGAAGAGGGCGGAAAGGAGTGGCCGGACAGAATCAAGCGTCCGGCGATATCGTAAGTATTTACATACCAGAGTGACTCATGATATTTTCTAATGCGCAACTTTCCTTAATGTCGAACGTAATTTATGCAGCCCGCCCCAGGCCGAACTCGATGATTCGTCGGGCGGCTCCCTGGATTCGTCGGACATGAACTCTGTTCCGCCCGCTGTCTCCCCCAGCGGGGCGGACGACGCCGAAGTGGCGCCCCGCCAATTGTCAGGGCGGGAGGAGATGGTCCTGGAGGAGCCGCAAGGCAATCCTCCGGACCCCAGGAGTAAAGGGGATGAAACCCCCCAGGGCTCCAAGTCCGGCTTTGTGCCGGACACCGCGCCGGACTCAACAGTCCCGGTCCGCGGTGGGCGAACTCCTTCCGAGAGGAGTAAGCCATCTGAGCCGGCGACCTCTGCCCAACCAGAGGCGCCGGACAATCTGCTGGAGGTGCTTGAGGGCGCCACCATCGACGAGGAGCACCGTACCGTTATGAGTACGGTAATCCAAAGCGTTCAGTCCGCCAAGAGCGGACTGACTGAAGCTTGCGCTAGCCTTCTAACAGGCTTCCAGGTAGACAGAAATGTGTTAAATTATTTACCGCATAGACAGTAGCCCCTGATGCTCTGTTCGGTGTTCGAAAAGAAAAGCCGAATAGAGGATCTAGTAATTTTCGCAGGAGTCTAACATAAAAAGGTCAAATATGCGTATGCAGGCTTCGCTGCTGTCCACCGCCGCACTGACTGCGCAGGTGGAAGTCCTTAAAAAGGACCTCGGGCGGTCCGAGCAAGAGCTCGGCCTTGCCAAATGGCAGCTCGAGGAGAAAGAAGGTAAGAAATACCCTAAAAAAGGTGCCTATAGAGAGGCTTGATTGCAAAAAGAAATAACAGGATTGTACTGCTTATTGTAGGGGCCACAACCGAGGTGGCAACCCTGAAGCAGGCGCTGGCTGAGGCCGGAAATAAAAACGGCCGAGGAGCGTGCCGAGCGAGAAAGGCTTGGGGTCCAAGTCGGCGAGGTGCAGCAAGAGCTGCAAGCTCTCATGAAAAAACATGAGGGTTTGGAGCTTGAGGCGAAAGCGCAAGCATCCGAGCTCGCGTCGGCCATTGAGACCGCCAAGAGTGCCAAGGCCGAAGCCCAAAAGGCCCTCCAAGAGTTGGAGGAGGTGAAAAAGATAGCAGCGGGTAAGGCATTCTCAATGCAAAGTAAGAATATAAAAGTAAACTACCTATTACTTACCCGAATCCGGAGTTCTCCAGGGGCGTTCTTCGATCTTCCCCGCAGCGCATCCGACGCCGCCGCGTTCTACCGAGCTGAAGAGGGCAGCTCGACGGAGAGTGTGTTCTGGTCTCAGTATTCTGAGGCCGGACACCATGTGCCCTTGAGCGATCAGCTGAAACAGCTGGTCGAGCTCCACAAGGCGGCCGAACAGGCCATGAAGGGCTTACTAGTTCGGCTGTGGCCTGGAGAGGCCCTGCCTGGGAGCTATTTCGGGCTAGTGCGGCGGCTGGTGGAAGCCTGTCCACGGCTTGAGGTCGTCAAGCGCTCCGCCTGCATTGAAGGTGCCCGTAGGGCCCTTGCCCGTGTAAGGGTACACTAGGGTAAACTGGACGGAGAGAAGCTGGTGAAGGACGGGCCGCCGGCAGGGAAGGAGCATCGCAAGCCCGAGAACTACTACAAGAAAGTTCTTGCCGGAGCTCGCCTTGTCGCGGATGAATGTACTAGAGATGTAATATTTGAATGAACTCGCTCGTTTGTATCCTGTGCGCTGAATTTTTTTTCATATGCGCTAAGCAATGCTTAATTAATTTAAAATATTATTTTCTGTGCGGCCGTTTATCAAAAATTGAGAGATGGCCAGTCGTCGGCTTCTGCCCCCATGCCACTAGTGCTGGGGTGTTCGGGATAAACCTGAGGGCTCTTATTCCCATAGTTGGGTCCTTCGAGGGAGGCGCTCAGCACAGCGAACCGGGCAATCAGACTATAATGCTTGAACACTCTCACTTAGCCATAGAACGTTATAATTTTAAATTTCGGCGAAGCCCCTAGTTCGGAAGGCCGAATTCGGGGCGCTATCCATGCCTTTTGCCGGACATAACCAGCTCCTCGCTCGAAGCGGCATAAGCCTTTAAGGACTCGAAAAACCTCTCGAACAGCGACCGGTCTCACGCCTTATCATGACAGTCTGTTTTAGCTTTCTCCACTGAGGTGCTCAACCCACCTGAACTGGGGCACAATCGCAGTGGTTCTCCTAGTGCTACCTTAGCCGATATAGCGGAATGTAAGGCACCAAAACATAGGAGCCGGGCAAACCCAACATGTGGCCAAAATCATGACTCGGAGCCGATGCATATAGTGCTATAAGTTCGGGGTGCCGCACTTGTGAAAGTGTACGGACTTCTCACACCAGATAAAAGGGTAATGAAGCCCCTGGCGTGTTTTGCCGTACCATGGTGTACGGGTGCGATCATGTTATTTAATAAACATATATATTGAAAGAGGATAATGCAAAAAATAGGCAAAAAGCTATGCATTGTTTATAAAGAGGATATTTATCAAAGCCGAATGATACAAGTAGTGCGATAAGCAAGAAGGATATTAGACTATTTAGCATGTCCTGACCAGGCGCAGGCCGCGGAGTTTAGAAACAGATATAACGCTCGAAATAGAGACCACCTGAGAGTTCCGTGATGCGGCGTAACTTTGTCTGCTTTCTTGGGTCTTGTATCGTCTGTGCAGCAGCAAGGCCGAACAGGCTATCCAGTGTATGGAGTCCTGAAAGTAAAAAAAAGAAAAGTTCGGCAGCCCCTAGTACGTTTGACGCCGTATTGTAGGCATGCCGTTAATGTGCCCCTCCCCCTGTGCCCATGGAATTTTAAGGGCGTAATTGTGTACTCTAGGTACTAGCTCCGCTATGGTGCGATGGCTGGGGTCGGGGCCGTATTGCTACGCTTGCTCCGAACGTGCCAAACGGTCTTGTTGCAGGTTACTCCGGGCGCGCTTTGCATTGTCCGGCTTTTTAACGGTCGGACTGGAGAGTTGCCTTAAAAGGCTGCTTTGTACTTCCGCTACGAGAGCTGCCGTGTGCTCCTCCGTACGGATGGAGCGTTCGATGTTTCCGCTGACCGTGATTACTCCTCGAGGGCCCGGCATCTTGAGCTTGAGATATGCGTAGTGCGGCACCGCATTGAATTTAGCGAATGCGGTTCGTCCAAGCAGGGCATGATAGCCACTGCGGAACGGGACTATATCGAAGATTAACTCTTCGCTTCGGAAGTTATCCGGAGATCCGAAGACCACATCAAGTGTTATCGAGTCTGTGCAATTGGCCTCTACACCTGGGATGACGCCTTTAAAGGTCGTCCTTGTGGGCTTGATCCTTGATGGATCTATGCCCATTTTGCGCACTGTATCCTGGTAAAGCAGGTTCAGGCTGCTGCCGCCGTCCATGAGGACTCTTGTGAGATGAAATCCGTCAACGATTGGGTCAAGAACCAATGCGGCGAAACCGCCGTGACGGATGCTAGTGGGATGGTCCCTTCGATCGAAAGTGATCGGGCAAGAGGACCATGGGTCGAACTTTGGGGCGACTGGCTCCATCGCGTATACGTCCCGTAGCGCACGCTTCCTCTCCCGCTTGGGAATATGGGTCGCGTATATCATGTTCACCGTCCGCACTTGTGGGGGAAACCCCTTCTGTCCATTGTTGTTCGGCGGCCTGGGCTCCTCCTCATCGTCGCTATTCAGCCCCTTGTCTTTGTGTTCGGCTCTTAACTTGTCTGCCTGCTTGAACACCCAACAATCCCTGTTGGTGTGATTGACTGGCCTTTCGGGGGTGCCATGAATCTGGCACGAGCGGTCGAGTATCCGGTCCAAACTGGACGGGCCCTGGGTATTCTTTTTAAATGGCTTTTTCCGCTGATCGGATTTATAGCCTCTGAATCCGGCATTTACTGTCGTATCCTCATTGCTGTCGCTGCTAACGCGGCGCTTTTGCTTATTCCGACGTGACCTGCCACTTTTGTCCTTGGTATCCGAATTACCGTGCTTCTTCGATAAGTTGTTGCTGCGAGCTAGCCAGCTATCTTCGCCCGCGCAAAAGCGGGTCATGAGTGTCGTGAGGGCTACCATGGATTTCGGCTTTTCCTGTCCCAGGTGCCGGGCAAGCCACTCGTCGCGGATGTTATGTTTGAAGGCTGCTAGAGCCTCTGCATCTGGACAATCGACTATCTGATTTTTCTTTGTTAGGAACCATGTCCAGAATTGCCTGGCCGATTCTTCTGGCTGCTGAATTATGTGGCTTAGGTCGTCGGCGTCCGGTGGCCGCACATAGGTCCCCTGGAAGTTGTCGAGGAATGCGGCTTCCAGGTCCTCCCAAGAACCGATTGAGTCCGCTCGGAGGCTGTTAAGCCAGTGCCGGGCTGGTCCCTTGAGCTTAAGGGGTAAATATTTGATGGCGTGCAAATCATCGCCACATGCCATGTGGATGTGAAGGACATAGTCCTCAATCCATACTGCCGGATCTGTCGTACCATCGTACGACTCGATATTGACGGGTTTGAAACCCTCTGGGATTTTATGATCCATTACTTCGTCTGTGAAGCATAGTGGGTGTGCGGCGCCCCTGTACTGGGCTATGTCACGACGCAGTTCGGAAGAGCTGTGCCTGTTGTGTTCGGCCCGGCCGTTAAAAAGCAGGTCTGGCTCGTTTTCCCGTGCCTTAGTTGAGCGGCCCCGGGGCATGGTTTGTTTAAAGGTTCGACATGCCTCTCTGTCGCGGCCGCGAGGTGGCCGGTCTGCCATGTCATGTGCTTCCTCCTCTGATTGGGGTAGCGGCCTGCGCTTAGGATAATTTTTGGAGGGGCGCCCGAGTTCATACTCTTCGGCCGCAAGGACTTCAGTCCATCTGTCAGCTAGCAAATCTTGATCAGCTCTAAGCTGTTGCTACTTTTTCTTTAGGCTGTTCGCCGTGGCTAGAAGCCTGCGTTGAAAGCGCTCTTGTTCGGCGGGGTCTGATGGTACGACGAATTCATCGTCGCCGAGGCTTGCCTCGTCTTCGGAGGGAGGCATGTAGTTATTATCCTCAACCTCTTGCTCTGCCGCTCTCTCGTGAGGGCTGGCTTTTCCATCTTCCTGCGTCGAATCTTGCTGGTTTTGGTGTTCTTCGGCGCTATCCGGGGTAGTATTATCTCCCGTGCCGGAATCACCGTTTCTGCTGTGGCGGGATTTAGAGCGGCGCCGTTGACGCCGGCGCTTTGGCGGTTTTTTCGAGTTGTTATCCTCCGCTGTTCCATCGCCATCTCCATCCTTTGGAGCGTCCACCATATATATGTCGTATGACGAGGTGGCGGTCCAGCGCCCTGCAGGTGCTGGTTCTTGTTCGTCTCCTCCTTCGTCGTCCATACCGTCGAAGTCTTCGAAGCCGAAGTCAATCATGTTGGTTAAATCGTCAACAGTGGCTATTAAGTGGGTGGTGGGTGGGCTTTGAATTTCTTTGTCGTCCGAATCCCAACCTCGCAGACCGTAGTCCGGCCTGGGATCTCCTGACAAAGAGAGAGACTTGAGAGAATTCAGAATATCACCGAAAGGTGAGCACTGAAAGATGTCCGCGGCGGTGAACTCCATTACAGGCGCCCAATCAGATTCGATCGGCGGGGGCACGTACAGCTCGGAGTTCAGAGAAGAGTCCGGCTCCTTGGAGTCATGGGCCATGCGGAGTGCGGGGCTGACGTTCGGCTCGATCGTCTTTAAGATCGCAGCCCCCGAGGTGACGTCCAACCATTCATCCTCAAAGGACGCAGCGGGCTCTGAATCGAGGATCGGGGCCGGAGCGTGTGCGTCCTCCAGGGCACTGTTCGGAGGCAGATCTATATCATGCCCCTCGGGATAGTGCGGCGCGCTTGGCTGTGGCTCGAACCCGCCGAAGATCAAGTCTCCGCGGATATCTGCCGTGTAGTTTAAGCTTCCAATCCTGACTTGATGGCCAGGGGCGTAGCTTTCGATCTGCTCCAGACGACCAAGCGAATTGGCCCGCAGAGCGAAGCCGCCGAAGATGAAGATTTGTCCGGGGAGGAAAGTCTCACCCTGGACCTCATCGTTGTTGATGATCAAAGGAGCCATCGGGCCTAAAAGCGACAACACAGAGGAACTCTCAATGAAAGCACCAATGTCGGTGTCAAAACCGGCGGATCTCGGGTAGGGGGTCCCGAACTGTGCGTCAAGATCGGATGGTAACAGGAGACAAGGGACACTTTATTTTACCCAGGTTCGGGCCCTCTCGATGGAGGTAAAACCCTACTCCTGCTAGATTAATATTGATGATATGGGTAGTACAAGAGTAGATCTACCACGAGATCAAGGAGGCTAAACCCTAGAAGCTAGCCTATGGTATGATTGTGTATGATGATGGTTGTCCTACGGACTACGACCCCCCGGTTTATATAGACACCAGATAGGGTTAGGGTTACACAGAGTCGGTTACAATGGTAGGAGATCTCGAATATCCGCACGCCTAGCTTGCCTTCCACGCCAAGAAAAGATCCTTCCGAACACGGGACGAAGTCTTCAATCTTGTATCTTCATAGTCCTGGAGTCCGGCTGAAGGTATAGTCCGGCTATCCGAACACCCCCTAATCCAGGACTCCCTCAAGCATCAAGTGTTGATGGTCAATAAGGCCACTAGTTTCAAGAAGAAGGGCAAAGGGAAGAAGAAGGGGAACTTCAAGAAGAACAGCAAGCAAGTTACTGCTCAGGAGAAGAAACCCAAGTCTGGACCTAAGCTTGAAACTGAGTGCTTCTACTGCAAGCAGACTGATCACTGGAAGCGGAACTGCCCCAAGTATTTGGCGGATAAGAAGGATGGCAAGGTGAACAAAGGTATATGTGATATACATGTTATTGATGTGTACCTTACTAGAGCTCGCAGTAGCACCTGGGTATTTGATACTGATTCTGTTGCTAATATTTGCAACTCGAAACAGGGACTACGGATTAAGCGAACACTGGCGAAGGACGAGGTGACGATGCACGTGGGAAATGGTTCCAAAGTCGATGTGATCGCGGTCGGCACGCTAACTCTACATCTACCTTCGGGATTAGTATTAGACCTAAATAATTGTTATTTGGTGCCAGCGTTGAGCATGAACATTATATCTGCATCTTGTTTGATGCGAGACGATTATTCATTTAAATCAGAGAATAATGGTTGTTCTATTTATATGAGTAATATCTTTTATGGTCATGCACCCTTGAAGAGTGGTCTATTTTTGATGAATCTCGATAGTAGCGATACACATATTCATAATGTTGAAGCCAAAAGATGCAGAGTTGATAATGATAGTGCAACTTATTTGTGGCACTGCCGTTTAGGTCATATCGGTGTAAAGCGCATGAAGAAACTCCATACTGATGGACTTTTGGAACCACTTGATTATGAATCACATGGTACTTGCGAACCGTACCTCATGGGCAAGATGACTAAAACACCGTTGTCCGGTACTATGGAGAGAGCAACAGATTTGTTGGAAATCATACATACAGATGTATGTGGTCCGATGAATGTTGAGGCTCGTGGCGGATATCGTTATTTTCTCACCTTCATAGATGATTTAAGCAGATGTTGGTATATCTACTTAATAAAGCATAAGTCTGAAACATTTGAAAAGTTCAAAGAATTTCAGAGTGAAGTTGGAAATCATCGTAACAAGAAAACAAAGTTTCTACGATCTGATGATGGAGGAGAATATTTGAGTTACGAGTTTGATCTATATTTGAAACAATGCAGAATAGTTTCGCAACTCACGCCACCCGAAACACCACAGCGTAATGGTGTGTCCGAACGTCGTAATCGTACTTCACTTGATATGGTGCGATCTATGATGTCTCTTACAGATTTACCGCTATCGTTTTGGGGTTATGCTTTAGAGACGGCCGCATTCACGTTAAATAGGGCACCATCAAAATCCATTGAGACGACGCCTTATGAACTGTGGTTTGGCAAGAAACCAAAGTTGTCGTTTCTGAAAGTTTGGGGCTGCGATGCTTATGTGAAAAAGCTTCAACCTGATAAGCTCGAACCCAAATCGGAGAAATGTGTCTTCATAGGATACCAAAGGAGACTGTTGGGTACACCTTCTATCACAGATCCGAAGGCAAGACATTCGTTGCTAAGAATGGATCCTTTCTAGAGAAGGAGTTTCTCTGGAAAGAAGTGAGTGGGAGGAAAGTAGAACTTGATGAGGTAACTATACCTGCTTGGAAAGTAGTACATCACAGAAACCGGTTTCTGCGACACCTACACCAATTAGTGAGGAAGTTAATGATGATGATCATGGAACTTCAGATCAAGTTGCTAGTGAACTTCGTAGATCAACCAGAGTAAGATCCGCACCAGAGTGGTACGGTAATCCTGTTCTAGAAGTCATGCTACTAGATCATGATGAACCTATGAACTATGAAGAAGCGATGGTGAGCCCAGATTCCGCAAAATGGCTTGAAGCCATGAAATCTGAGATGGGATCCATGTATGAGAACAAAGTGTGGACTTTGGTTGACTTGCCTGATGATCGGCAAGCAATTGAGAATAAATGGATCTTCAAGAAGAAGACTGACACTGATGGTAATGTCACTGTCTACAAAGCTCGACTTGTTGCGAAAGGTTTTCGACAAGTTCAAGGGATTTACTACAATGAGACATTCTCATCCGTAGCGATGCTTAAGTCTGTCCGAATCATGTTAGTAGTTGCCACATTTTATGATTATGAAATTTGGCAGATGGTTGTCAAAGCTGCATTCCTGAATGGATTTCTGGAAGAAGAGTTGTATATGATGCAACCGAAAGGTTTTGTCGATCCAAAAGGAGCTAACAAAGTGTGCAAGCTCCAGCGATCCATTTATGGACTGGTGCAAGCCTCTCGGAGTTGGAATAAACGCTTTGATAGTGTGATCAAAGCATTTGATTTTGTACAGACTTTTGGAGAAGCCTGTATTTACAAGAAAGTGAGTGGGAGCTCTGTAGCATTTCTGATATTATATGTGGATGACATATTGCTGATCGGAAATGATATAGAATTTCTGGATAGCATAAAGGGATACTTGAATAAGAGTTTTTCAATGAAAGACCTCGGTGAAGCTGCTTACATATTGGGCATCAAGATCTATAGAGATAGATCAAGACGCTTAATTGGACTTTCACAAAGCACATACCTTGACAAAGTTTTGAAGAAGTTCAAAATGGATCAAGCAAAGAAAGGGTTCTTGCCTGTGTTACAAGGTGTGAAGTTGAGTAAGACTCAATGCCCGACCACTGCAGGAGATAGAGAGAAGATGAAAGATGTTCCTTATGCTTCAGCCATAGGCTTTATCATGTATGCAATGCTGTGTACCAGACCTGATGTGTGCCTTGCTATAAGTCTAGCAGGGAGGTACCAAAGTAATCTAGGAGTGTATCACTGGACAGCGGTCAAGAACATCCTGAAGTACCTGAAAAGGACTAAGGATATGTTTCTCGTATATGGAGGTGACAAAGAGCTCATCGTAAATGGTTACGTTGATGCAAGCTTTGACACTGATCCGGACGATTCTAAATCGCAAACCGGATACGTGTTTACAATGAACGGTGGAGTTGTCAGTTGGTGCAGTTCTAAACAAAGCGTCGTGGCGGGATCTACATGTGAAGCGGAGTACATAGCTGCTTCGGAAGCAGCAAATGAAGGAGTCTGGATGAAGGAGTTCATATCCGATCTAGGTGTCATACCTAGTGCATCGGGTCTGAAAGGATCGATATAGTTGACTAGAGGGGGGGGGTGAATAGGCAACTAACAATTTTTAGCTTTTCTTTAACAATTTAAACTTTGCACCAAAGTAGGTTGTCTAGATATGCAACTAAGTGAGCAACCTATATGATGCAACAACAATAAGAACACAAGCAAGCAAGAGATACAACACAAATAAGCTTGCACAAGTAAAGGTGTGAGATAACCAAGAGTGGAGCCGGTGGAGACGAGGATGTGTTACCGAAGTTCCTTCCCTTTGAGGGGAAGTACGTCTCCGTTGGAGCGGTGTGGAGGCACAATGCTCCCCAAGAAGCCACTAGGGCCACCGTATTCTCCTCACGCCCTCACACAATGCGAGATGCCGTGAATCCACTATTGGTGCCCTTGGAGGCGGCAACCGAACCTTTACAAACAAGGTTGGGGCAATCTCCACAACTTAATTGGAGGCTCCCAAAGACACCACGAAGCTTCACCACAGTGGAGTATGGCTCCGCGGTGACCTCAACCGTCTAGGATGCTCAAACACCCAAGAGTAACAAGATCCGCAAGGGATTAGTGGGGGGAATCAAATTTCTCTTGGTGGAAGTGTAGATCGGGGCCTTCTCAACCACTCCCGAGAAAATCAACAAGTTTGATTGGCTAGGAGTGAGATCGGGCGAATATGGGTGACTAGAGGTAGGAAGAGGTGGTCAACTAGAGGTAGGAGACGACCCTTTTATAGTGGTGGGTGAAATCCAACCGTTATTCACTTAACCAACCCGCGACGCGTGGTACTACCGCTCCGGAGGCACGATACTACCGCAAGGCCACGCGGTACTACCGTGGGCCACCACAGTACTACCGCGGCAGCAGCGGGGGCTAGAGCAAGCCTGACAGGGGGCAGTACTACAGCGAGCGCGGTACTACCGCTCCCCCTTGCGGTACTACCGCAAGGCAGGAAAGCCCTGGCCTGGGAAGGGCACGGATGAATAAAATTACATCCGTGCCTACTTCCGCTGGAAAAGAGACGGTGCAAAAATCCGACACGGTACTACCGCTGGAGAGTGGTACTACCGCGTGGTTGCTGGATCAGGCCGTGCACGGTACTACCGCGCATGGGGCGCGGTACTACCGCAGAGGCGCGGATGTAAAAAATTACATCTGCCCCTACTACCGCAACGCAGCGGTACTTGGCCTGGGGACACGGTAGTACGGCTCCAGAGGAGCGGTACTACCGTGGGCACCCGCGGTACTACCGCGCCTAAGTCATGGTACTACCGCAGGTGCCTGCGGTACTAACGCTCCAAGGAGCAGTACTACCGCAAGCACAACAGCAACAAGACAATCGCAAAGAGGATAACGGGGGATGCTCCAAAGTGCAAGGGAAAGGTGGAGACAAGGAAGGGAACATGTACGTGATGATTCCACCCAAACCTTTCCGACGCGGACCCCCTCTTAATAGTACGGCTTCCCTACGACTCAAATCCACCAAAAAGAAATGAGGTAAAACGCCGTCTTCAATAGTCTTCGAGGGGCACCAAACCGTCTTGTGCCTAGTGATGAAATGTATGAGAAACTCAAGGCACACATTAGTCCGCAAAAGCATTGTCATCAATTACCCAAACACCTTAGGGATAAATATGCCCTTATAGGGTCCAATGAAAATCTTTTGTGACAATACTGGAGCAATTGCCTTAGCGAAGGAATCCAGATTTCACAAGAGAACCAAGCACATCAAGAGACGCTTCAATTCCATCCGGGATCTACTCCAGGTGGGAGACATAGAAATTTGCAAGATACATACGAATCTGAATGTTGCAGACCCGTTGACTAAGCCTCTTCCACGAGCAAAACATGATCAACACCAAGGCTCCATGGGTGTTAGAATCATTACAGTGTAATCTAGATTATTGACTCTAGTGCAAGTGGGAGACTGAAGGAAATATGCCCTTGAGGCAATAATAAAGTTATTATTTATTTCCTTATATCATGATAAATGTTTATTATTCATGCTAGAATTGTATTAACCGGAAATATAATACATGTGTGAATATATAGACAAACAGAGTGTCACTAGTATGCCTCTACTTGACTAGCTCGTTAATCGAAGATGGTTATGTTTCCTAACCATAGACATGAGTTGTCATTTGATTAACGGGATCACATAATTAGGAGAATGATGTCATTGACATGACCCATTCCGTTAGCTTAGCACACGATCGTTTAGTATGTTGCTATTGCTTTCTTCATGACTTATACATGTTCCTATGACTATGAGATTATGCAACTCCCGTTTACCGGAGGAACACTTTGTGTTCTACCAAACGTCACAACGTAACTGGGTGATTATAAAGGTGCTCTACAGGTGTCTCCGAAGGTACATGTTGGGTTGGCGTATTTCGAGATTAGGATTTGTCACTCCGATTGTCGGAGAGGTATCTCTGGGCCCTCTCGGTAATACACATCACTTAAGCCTTGCAAGCATTGCAATCAATGAGTTGGTTGTGGGATGATGTATTACAGAACGAGTAAAGAGACTTGCCAGTAACGAGATTGAACTAGGTATTGAGATACCGACGATCGAATCTCGGGCAAGAAGCATACCGATGACAAAGGGAACAACATATGTTGTTATGTGGTCTGACCGATAAAGATCTTCGTAGAATATGCGGGAGCCAATATGAGCATCCAGGTTTCGCTATTGGTTATTGACCGGAGACGTTTCTCGATCATGTCTACATAGTTCTCGAACCCGTAGGGTCCGCACGCTTAACGTTACGATGACAGTTATATTATGAGTTTATATGTTTTGATGTACCGAAGGTTGTTCGGAGTCCCCGATGTGATCACGGACATGACGAGGAGTCTCGAAATGGTCGATACATGAAGATTGATATATTGGAAGCCTATGTTTGGATATCGGAAGTGTTCCGGGTGAAATCGGGATTTTACCAGAGTACCGGGAGGTTACCGGAACCCCCCGGTAACTTAATGGGCCTTAGTGGGCCTAGGTGGAAGAGAGGAGAGGAGGCAAGGGCTGGCAGCGCGCCCCTCCCTCCTAGTCCGAATAGTACAAGGAGAGGGGGGCGGCGCCCCCCTTCCTTCCTTCTCCTCCACTCCTTCCCCCTCCCCAAGTCCTAATCCAACTAGGAAAGGGGGGGGGGGAATCCTACTCCTGATGGGAGTAGGACTCCTCCTGGCGCGCCCCAAGCCTGGCCGCACCTCTCCCCCTTGCTCCTTTATATACGAGGGCAGGGGGCACCCCATAGACACAACAATTGATCATTGATCTCTTAGCTGTGTGCGGTGCCCCCCTCCACCATAATCCACCTCGATAATACTGTAGCGGTGCTTAGGCGAAGCCCTGCGTTGGTAGAACATCAACATCGTCACCACGCCGTCGTGCTGACGAAACTCTCCCTCAACACTCGGCTGGATCGGAGTTCAAGGGACGTCATCGGGCTGAACGTGTGCTGAACTCGGAGGTGCCGTGCGTTCGGTACTTGATCGGTCGGATCGTGAAGACGTACGACTACATCAACCGCGTTGTGCTAACGCTTCCGCTTTCGGTCTACGAGGGTACGTGGACAACACTCTCCCCTCTCGTTGCTCTGCATCACCATGATCTTGCGTGTGCGTAGGATTATTTTTGAAATTACTACGTTCCCCAACACTTGGTAGTTTTTTCTAGTGGATAGGTAGTAGATTTTTATAGCATAATTCTTGTTTATTTTCCACTGTAATTCTCAGTTGATTGCAGTGTAATTACTTTTTGGATTTACAGTGTAATTCCTTTTTGGCTTTACAGTGATTTACTCTTAGTGGATTTTCAATGTAACTTAGTAGTGTTTTCTTGTGGATAGGTAGTAGATTTTTACAGTGCAATTCCTGTTTATTTTCCACTATAATTCTCAGTTGATTGCAGTGTAATTCCTTTTTGGATTTACAGCGTAATTCCTTTTGGATTTACAGTGTAATTCCTTTTTGGATTTACAGTGTAATTGCCTTGGATTTACAGTGTATTTTGCGAGCGGATTTAAAGTGTATTTTGCGAGTGGATTTCGAGTGTATTTTGCGAGTGGATTTACACTGTAATTGGTAGTTGATTCACAATGCTTTTTGCAAGTGGATTTTCCGGTGTAATTGCCTTGGATTTACGGTATATTTTGCGAGTGGATGTATAGTGTATTTCCGAGTGGATTTCCGGTGTAATTTGCCTAGGATTTACAGTGTATTTGTGTGTGGATTTTCACTGTAATTGGTAGTTGATTTACAGTGCTTTTTGCGAGTGGATTTTTCAGTGTAATTGCCTTGGATTTACCGTGTATTCATAAGTGGATTTACAGTGTATTTGCGAGTGGATTTTCAGCATAATTCATATTGGACTTTCAATGTTTTTGTCATTGAATTTATAGTGTAATTGTCAGTGTCCTTTTTCAGAAAAAAATAACTTAGTGGGCTTGCAATGTATTCCCTATTAGCCCATGCCCTTTCCCTTTTTGTATCCTAGTTTTCGCATGCTTGAGTGTATAGATTCAGTAGATTCTCCCCCATTTCTTAGTAGAAATCCTTTTAGGTAGATTCTCCCCCATTCGATAGATTTCGAACAAATAGTGGATGTGCATTGTAAGCATTAATATCTTCTTAGATGGGTAGTGGGTTTTATAGTGGTTATGTAGTGAAATAAAAGAGATGCATACTGTAAATGCTATCAATGCATTTCTTCTTTATATTTTTGTTATGTTTTATCCCTTCTGCCATTTCATCTCAGACTTTTTGTCCTTTCCTATGTGTTTGTCTATATTTAGGTTATAGATTAAAGTATGGGGAGATTCATGAAGGCTTTTGGTAAGGGCACTTCTACTCCTTGTGTTGAAGATTCTGATGATTAAGCTAGGGATCCTTTTGTCCCCAATGATTTTGCCGAGGATGATCCTTTTTCAAGCTTCGCAGGTTATATTTCTAATTTGATTTTTTATTTCTTTTATTCTTGTTTGGTAGCTTATTCTTTTCCGGTTTTTAGTTCATTCAATGTTTCATATGTTAACTGCAGGACGGTTAAATGGATGATCCTGATTTCAAGAAAGCTTTGTATGAGTTCTACGTGTCCCATGTAAGTGTGATGTTGTAGTTAATGCTTTTGTACCAGTTTCTTCTATTAATGCTTTTTGTACCTGTTTAATTTTTGTATCAGTTAATGCACGTTTGTAGTTAATGGACAATTCCTCTTTTTATGTTTTTGCAGAAAGTGAATTGCTGAAAGCGGAAGATTACAAATGCTGGAGCTCGCAATGTGGTATTTTAATTTTTGTTGTTTGTATTTCCTTGTTTTGCATGCAACTTCTCTATGGTAGATATAGATATAGTTTTAGATAACTCCTTTTGTAATCTTCACCATTTCTATTTTCTGTGGAACGGCTATTGACGTACAAGAACCTAGTTCCATCTAGTTTTAGTTGTTGTTGCTAGATGTCCTGTTCTTTTGTTTATTTTAGTGTAATTTATCCCGATTCTTTCTTTTGTTTGTGTTTCTTTTTGTTGTAGAAGCGCAAGAGGTCTTCTGATTTTCCTGTAGCAAATACATCCACTAGATACTCTGGCAAGTTGTTCTCCACTGTTATTGGTGGCTTGTCTCCTAGGCAAGTCCGTGTTCTTCAGAGTTATAGGGCAGATTGCCTTCTCAAATTTGTGAGGACAGAGGTGCCTCTTAGGTTTATCAAATGGTTATGTCCAAATTTGATGTTCATGCTTTAGAGATTCAAATTAGGAAGAAGTTTATTCCGATTTCCAAATATGTCATCCATGACATCTTAGATCTTCCTGTTGATGGTGAGCCTATTGTGTCCGATGCTGATGCTGGGCGTGAGTTTATCTTGTCCCATTTCAATGTGACTAGCATCCCACCAGTTTGTTTCTTCTGCAATAAACTCAAATCTGAAGAATTGCATGATGAAGACATTTTCATCTGCTTCATGTGTTGGGGAACGTAGTAATTTCAAAAAAATTCCTACGCACACGCAAGATCATGGTGATGTATAGCAATGAGAGGGGAGAGTGTTGTCCGCGTACAATCGTAGACCGAAAGCGGAAGCATTATGACAACGCGGTTGATGTAGTCGTACGTCTTCACGGCCCGACCGATCAAGCACCGAAACTACGACACCTCCGAGTTCTAGCACACGTTCAGCTCGATGACGATCCCCGGACTCTGATCCAGCAAAGTGTCGGGGAAGAGTTTCGTCAGCACGACGGCATGGTGACGATCTTGATGTTCTACCGTCGCAGGGCTTCGCCTAAGCACCGCTACAATATTGTCGAGGATTATGGTGGAGGGGGGCACCGCACACGGCTAACAGAACGATCACAAAGATCAACTTGTGTGTCTAGAGGTGCCCCCTGCCCCCGTATATAAAGGAGCAAGGGGGGTGCGGCCGGCCCTAGGAGGAGGTGCGCCGGAGGAGTCCTACTCCTACCGGGAGTAGGACCCCCCTTTCCCTAGTTGTATTAGGACTTGGGGGGGAAGGAAGAGAGGGGGGAAAGGAAAGGGGGGGCGCTGTCGCGACCAGTTTTTCCGGACATAAAATTCCAGAAAAATGGCCGTCGAGCTCATCAGCCCCAGGATAACTGTTAGCTGATGAGGCATCAACTTGATACAGATATTCCAAGCAAAATTACAGAATATGTAGTACAAGGCCATTGTGGCCTATGAGTACAACAAATGGTTTCTAGTGGTTGAGGGCGGAAGCGGTTTGTGGATCACCACGGTCTGTGGGACTCCATTTCCCACGGGAACAGCTGACCAGGTTAACTCCTATCTTCACGAGGCTGCTATCACCGTTGCTTAGTTCCGGGGCTGTCATCGCGACGCTCCTCTCCAAGCAAGCAATCTGGCCAAGACAATAGCCAGGGACAAGCCAGTGAGTACTTTGAATGTACTCGCAAACATTATGAACATAGGTATAATATAACAATGATGTGCTGGAAATGTCTCATGTTCATGACGTTAGCCACACAAGATCAATGAAACTATGATGCATGCAAGCATGTTATTTATGAATAAGAAATAGTATAGCAGTAGTAATATTTATAAAATAATCGACAGGCATGCCGCAGACGGGCGTCTTAGCAACACCACAAAAAGGGCTTTAAAAGAAATGCCACAACCGGGCGTCTGAGCGACACCACAGAAAGGGCTTTAAAAGAAATGCCATAGTCGGGCGTCTGAGCAACACCACAGAAAGGGCTTTAAAAGAAATGCCACAGTCGGGCGTCTGAGCGACACCACAGAAAAGGCTTTAAAAGAAATGCCACAGTCGGGCGTCTGAGCAACACCACATAAAGGGCTTTAAAAGGAATAATCATAGTGAATATCCCGGAGGTAGAACCATCCCAGAGATATTCGATGATAACAATAATATCACGGGTTAGTCAACAATAGTAATAATCATAATCATCACAAGTCACAAGTAGTAATTCCCGTTCTGGTTTAGCAATTTCACCTCCGAAGACCGACACTAAGACCGACACTTGACCCATCCCAGACTGTAATCCTTAACCATGGACACGGCTATTCGAATAGGTTTGATCTCTGCAGAGGGTGTACTCTTTACCCACGAGTAACGGATTCCTTTAGTCCATCGGGACTAATTCCGTCTACAGTCTTTTAATTGAAAACACACCTGACTTGCACACACCAGCTTAACTCACCGATGTCTGGAATCACCCACGACACCTGTCAAGCAAACTCTAAGTGGGGAGGCTACAACCTCGACGTAGCATGGGATCACAAAATTTATACCGCGCGCAAACTAGGGGAGCTACCCCCTTCGTCTACAACCGAAACACCCATGCCCCCGGACCAGGTGGCATGCCTACCGGATGCAGCCGGTATCTTCCACCATGGACTCTCTGTACGGTGTGTGCCAAGACAAGGGTTAACAACTTACTGAACCATCCCCCACCTACGGTAGGGACCTGTGGCAGTACGAAACAAGTATGGGGGTTACCGGAACAAGACTCGATCTATGGCCGACTCAGGAGGTTCATAAATGTTTCCTGCATGGTTAGCTCAACAACAATACTTCAACCAACAAATCACCATCCATTATACCTTACCATGCCATACCGATTATAACCATCCCGACGGAGACCGGCGACAAGCTCACACCTACCCAAGGCAAAGGCTTTCCCGGATTCCTTATCGGCGTGCATGTAAGGTACATGAGGATGATTGCCATCACATGAGTATGTTCATTTCCAACAGCAAGGAAATCACAATAATGCATCCATGCAAATGATCATATCACATGAAATAACAATACTCCGAAATAAGGTGGTGTTATAAACGTATCAACCATCACACCAAAACTATATTCCCGGGGTTCAGAATGCTTGCCTTTAGGTCATGAAAAAGAAGGGTGCATCCAAAACATCTTGAAATCTTCCAAAATCCTATTTAAAGGAACATGTATGAATTAACACATACAATTAAAACAACACAGAAAGTTGTTTTGGAAAATTTTCAAATAAATCTTAAAATAAACTAGACATTATTTGGGAGAGGTAGGAAAAAGAATCAATTCATTTGGACTTATATTTAAAAAGTTATAGTCAGTCAAAGTTTAGTCAAATCTGTTATTTAAATTAAAACAGAAAAGAAAACGATTTAAACGAGAATACGCTTTCAGTCAGAGGAGGCGTACTTGCGGCTTTATGCTTCCACTTATCCACGTGGACGGCGTGGGGGTGTCACTGACAGTGGGTCCGGGACCCCACTAGTCAGGTTTGACTAGACCACCCCTCCTTCTTCCTCCTTCGTCCGAATGGTGGCGGGGCAACGGCGATCAACGCCGGCGAACAGCTGCTCCCCGCAGGCTCCAGAGGGTCGGGATGGAACCGCAAGACCGGGGCGGTCCTCACGGTGGTCGACGGGTCGGTGGGGGTGGAGGGAGTCGCCGACGGTGAGCTACGCGGCGGAGGAGGCCTCGGGTGCGAAGTGGTTTTGGGGCTGCGGTGGCTCCCGATCGGAATCGAGTAGGGGAAAAGGTTCACGGGAGGGAGAGGTTGTTTCTGGTGAAGAGAACGAAGAGGGGAGGGCTCTGGTGGCACCGTACTGGCCGGGGTAATGGCGGCGGCCGAGGTTGCCGGAGAGGAAGAAGACGACCTTTTCCTCTTCAATTGACGGCCAAAGGGGCTCTAGGAAGGTGGCTTGGGGTCGTCTCTGTGCGGAGATGAGCTCGGGGCTCCTTATATAAGCGGTGGTGGTCGGTCCGAGGTGGCCGGAGATAAGAACGGCGGCGAACCGCCTCTCTGTGCTTGCAGGGCAACGTGGCGGCGACGAATGCTAGGGGACGAAGTTGTGGATGAGCACACACTGCTCCAGGAGGCAGGTGGCAAGCGCTGGGAGCTTGGGCGGCGCTGGCTAGCGCAGGCGTGGTCGGGCGGCGGGCGCGGCCGCGGGCGTGCCGCCAAATGGCCTCTGACGGCGGCGCTGTAGGGCACCAGGGAGCGGTCGGGGCCTTTTGGCGTGACGCGGCGAGGAGGGGAGTGCGAGGCGAGGTTCTGCCGTGCGGTTCAAGCCAGGGTCGCGCGACGCGGCGGCTCGGTGCGCGGCTGCAGTTGGCGCGCTCTGGGCGCGCCCAGTGCACGCGCAGGACCTGTTCGACGAAATGCCAGGGCGCGCTAGAGGTCTCGGGTGAGACTGGGAATTAGCAGATCCAGGTTAGGAGTAGCTGGGAGCCTAATGGACAAGGTGGTTTGGGCAGGTGGTCAAGTTCACAATGTAAACTTGAAATCATGCCAAATCTGGCTAAGCACTCAGGGTGTTCGACAAAATGCCAGAGGCATCTAGGCAGGTTTTGGGGTGGTCAATTTCTCCAGGTCAGTGTCTCCTTAGATGCAAGAGAGGGTGGTGAGGTTAGTTGGTGGAAAGCACAAACTTGCTAGTGCAAGTTTTGCAGAACTCCAAATCTGGTCAGAAAAGAAAGGGCATGGTTACATGAATCAAAAGTGATCCAAAAGTTGCATGCTCTTGGACTTAGGGGTTTAACAAGGAGGACTACAAGTGGGAGAAAGAATCAAGGGTTAAAGAGCAAGCAAAAATATGGTTGCTGTATAAACCAGCAAGTTGGACCAGAATGAAAAAGGGGTTGATACACTCAAAATTTTCAAATAACATCATTGGGTTTTTGCATAAAGTTGAATTATAGGCTATTTCCAACATCCCATAATTTTGGTGAAGGCTAGAAAGAAATATTTAAGTGGGTTGTAGTGCAAATTTGCACTCTGGACCAGAGAAGGGAATAGGGTGTAGAGCTCAAAATGTTTTATGAATCAAAGTTATTTTTGCATAAAAGTGATTTAAAAACATCACCTGACATCTCCAAATTTTGGTTGGAATTTTAAATGAATTTATCAAATGGTTGTAGTTCAAATATGACCAATTAACCTTGAAAAAAAACAATTTCAAGAAAAAAAATCAAGCAACTTATATATTCAATTTGTTTTACTAATAAAGGAAAAGTTTTTCTTGAGTGGTTAAACAGGTCCAATGACATATTTGAAAAGATTTTCATATAGGGGAAAACTCCATAATAGCAGGGGAGGAAATGGTTTAAAAAAAATTCAAAAAGGAGCTAAAAATCAAGGTTTTAAATCCTGGCAAATTTTTTAATCCATTAAAACAAGGTCAAATTTTTTGGGGTGTCACAAAACTACCCCCCTGAAGAGAAATCTCGTCCTCGAGATTTGTTAAAAGCTGTTTTAAAATAAAAATAAAAATAATATGCAATGAAAATGTGGCTACAGTGAGAGGGCAATAAGTGGTGTAAAACCACAGTGGGGATACTGGCGCTGCGTGGAAAAATCTACGGTTCGGGATAAAAACGTGAGATTCCCACGCTGGATATAAATTTTTAAATAAAAAAAATCTAAACTTAGATATACGCTGGTCGTACCCGAGAGCACGGTGCCCTCTCTGGCTGTCAAGTGGACCCGGGGCCCACAGTCAGCCTCTTCTTCTCCCTCTGGCTCTTCTTCTTCCTCTCTCCCGCGCGCTTTCCCCAGCTTTTCTCCACCGGCGACGCCTAGCGCATAGGGCATCTAGGCCGTACCAAGGTAGTGCGCGGCGTGCTAGCTGTCGGGGCAGCGTGTACTCACCTCGCGGGCCAGCGTGCTGTCGGCACTGCTCGCGGATTCGACTCCGAACACCGGCGATCGAGCGACAAGCGGAGTTGGTGGACTTCGCCCACCGTACACCGAGCTCGAGCTATAAAGCGGCCGGGGTGTTTCTCTCTTCTCCCTCACCCCTGGCCTTGCTCCTCCTCCTCTTTCTTCCTCCATTTCTGCCTACCGAAGCTCGGGTGAGGCTCTAATGGCGGAGGCGATGCCGGACTGGTTCGCGATCCTGGTATGCGGAGGGCTGGCGACACTGCTGGGGCTCTCCGTGCTCCTGTGCGCGATGATCTTCGACGATCGTCGCGATGCTGCTGCTCGAGTGTTGGCTCTCCGCGGTGGCGCTGATCACGAGGAGTAGGTGGGGTGTGCCGGGTGCTAACTGTTGTTAGAGGGTGGTTAGCTAGGTGTAACATCGTTGCAAAGCTTTTGCAAACAATGTATGTGCTCGGATGATTATGGTTGTGAGTCTGTGGCCGCTGCGCTGTGAGAAATAAAAATAATCCATGCCGAGAGAAGGTGCAGATGCAGCAATTCGGGGAAAAGAAAACTCACTCCAGGATTATAAGTGGAGGAAAATAGTAATGCAACAGAATCACTCACATTAATCGAAACTAAAGATTTATACAGAGCGCACACGCCTAAGTTACATCGGATAAATAAAAGTTGCAACAACAAACGTAGCAGCGTTGTCTAGAATGCAAAGGGTAACTGGACGGGGTCCTGAGAAAATGTCTCTGGCACTGAGACACATTCTTCTTCTATCGGAGAAAGTGGGTTGACCAGACGATGCACATGTCTCTCCTGGTCGGGCCTTAGTGTTCTGCCGATGGCGATCTGAGGATTCAAATCTGCAAGGCTCTGGAGATAACCCATCACGCATTGGGTTAAATGCTCTTGTGCGATGACGTACTGGACAAGATTGGCCAGGACTGGGTCTCTCTCAATTCGTACACCAGGAAAAGACGTTACTCCTCCGGGCGCTGCACGGCTCGGAAAGTAATAATACCCTCGTTCGCTGGCGTAAGGTACCGCGAATCGAAGGCGAGCGAGCGCTTCGTATGCCGCAGCTTCTATGGCCATTGGTGGGGTTGGCATAGATTTCCCCACGACGGAGACCTCTGTTGGGTCTTGGTTTGAGTTTACTGGAGGGATGTGCACTGCGGCCCAATATCTCGAGGTGGAAGAGGTGATCCTCGATTTGAACAGCTCGTACTGGGGTGGCTGGGTAGCGCCCATGGTACTGCAGGTAAAATCCCACAATATCTTGACAAAACTACCCGGGGTTGCATCTGGGGTTCTCAGGTAAATGCTGGGGGTCGGCATGGCTAGGAAATGGTTGTGAGGGTGGTGCACAAGGTGAGAGGTGTTTGGCAAGGTCATGCAGTGGCCTCTTTATAGCACCGGAGCTGGGTTATTTTTACCGGGGAATGGTAAAGATATTTCCAGCTCTGCTCTGCGGGTCGAAGTCAATGCCACAGATACACATACTTCACCGAGGTGACGTGTTACTGTGGGAGTTGTCGGGGAGGTTTTGGTAAATGTGCCAGCGATAGAAATCTTATACTGCATACTGGCGTATCCAGGCAAGACTACCATATAAACAGAGGCACGACAACAGGGAGCGCTAACTTACAAAGCCAAAAGATTACAAAGCGAGGGTACACTGGGACTCGATACAACTCGGGTTACTTAGTCTACCTCGTTTACATCCATGCGGGCGTGCCTTGTGGATGTTGAGGCTTCTCCACAGGTCTCGCCGTCGGAATTAATCGGAGTAGGTTGAGGGGCTGCAGGCTCGGGGTAGCGATGATGACCATCTCGGGGATTGCTGGCCACAACTCCGTTGGAGTGCGCTCCCAAAATGCGGCGAAACACTTCGAGGATTATCGCAACTCCTTGGCCGATGGTTGAGGTAGACCTCAGGGACTCGATCGGGTGTCCAAACAGCACGACTGGGTTGTCGGTGTTGGGCTCGTCCTCTTCTCTAGCCGGGGCTTGACGAACCAGCTCTCCACGAGCTGCAATAAGATCAATAGTGACCTGATCGCACAGTTCCTCCAGTGCACTTACGTAGCGCACTAGGTGCAACAATGCAGGATCGGTCTCGTGATCTCCGTTGGCAACTTGGGGTGGTCTACCATACCCTTCACATCTGGGGTAGTAGTGGAACGAGCGACAGTCAACTCTGGGCGACAAGTGCCGGAGATGAACTATAGCTTCACGAGCAGCTAGTTGGATGGCTTGTGGCTCAAAGGAATTTGTTCTTCCGGTGAACCTGTAGGGGCGTTCGGGTGCTAGACCCCTACCGTAGATGTGTACAGTGGCCCAAAATTGACGGCTTTCACCGCTCAAGGGTCCTTGGTACACAACATATTCTGGAGGCTCTTCTAACGCATAGGCTCGACGGGTGAGGTTTGCGAGTATGGTCACAAAACCTCCAAGGTTGGTTGCTGTGGTCTTAGTGTGCACAACAGGACCAGGCATTATGGCTTGGTTTAGGATGGTGGCTGTGTTGTGCTGGGTTGGGGCTAGCGTGCCCCTTTTTATAGGGAAAGGGGTCAGAGTCTTCCTCCGCACGCTTGCGAACAGGACTATCTGGGGGCCGGTCACTGGCGCCTGATCGATGGCTAGGCTGGTAGGTCGGGCACCGACTGCCAAAAGGTGTCGGGTCACTGTGGGGCTATCTTGCATGAGAAGCTTGGTTGGGGTTCGGTTATGGCTTGGTGGGTTGGTTTGCCTAAGTTATTGACCTGGCTAAGATAGGATTAGCCAACGGTCAGCCTGGCTCTGATACCAAGTCTGTCGCGACCGGTTTTTACGGACATAAATTTCCAGAAAAATGGCCGTCGAGCTCATCAGCCCCAGGATAACTGTTAGCTGATGAGGCATCAACTTGATATAGATATTCCAAGCAAAATTACAGAATATGTAGTACAAGGCCATTGTGGCCTATGAGTACAACAAATGGTTTCTAGTGGTTGAGGGCGGAAGCGGTTTGTGGATCACCACGGTCTGTGGGACTCCATTTCCCACGGGAACAGCTGACCAGGTTAACTCCTATCTTCGCGAGGCTGCTATCACGGTTGCTTAGTTCCAGGGCTGTCATCGCGACGCTCCTCTCCAAGCAAGCAATCTGGCCAAGACAATAGCTAGGGACAAGCCAGTGAGTACTTTGAATGTACTCGCAAACATTATGAACATAGGTATAATATAACAATGATGTGCTGGAAATGTCTCATGTTCATGACGTTAGCCACACAAGATCAATGAAACTATGATGCATGCAAGCATGTTATTTATGAATAAGAAATAGTATAGCAGTAGTAATATTTATAAAATAATCAACAGGCATGCCGCACACGGGCGTCTTAGCGACACCACAGAAAGGGCTTTAAAAGAAATGCCACAGCCGGATGTCTGAGCGACACCACAGAAAGGGCTTTAAAAGAAATGCCACAGTCGGGCGTCTGAGCGACACCACAGAAAGGGCTTTAAAAGAAATGCCACAGTCGGGCGTCTGAGCGACACCACAGAAAAGGCTTTAAAAGAAATGCCACAGTCGGGCGTCTGAGCGACACCACATAAAGGGCTTTAAAAGGAATAATCATAGTGAATATCCCGGAGGTAGAACCATCCCAGAGATATTCGATGATAACAATAATATCACGGGTTAGTCAACAATAGTAATAATCATAATCATCACAAGTCACAAGTAGTAATTCCCGTTCTGGTTTAGCAGTTTCACCTCCGAAGACCGACACTAAGACCAACACTTGACCCATCCCAGACTGTAATCCTTAACCATGGACACGGCTATTCGAATAGGTTTGATCTCTGCAGAGGGTGTACTCTTTACCCACGAGTAACGGATTCCTTTAGTCCATCGGGACTAATTCCGTCTACGGTCTTTTAATTGAAAACACACCTGACTTGCACACACCAGCTTAACTCACCGGTGTCTGGAATCACCCACGACACCTGTCAAGCAAACTCTAAGTGGGGAGGCTACAACCTCGACGTAGCATGGGATCACAAAATTTATACCGTGCGCAAACTAGGGGAGCTACCCCCTTCGGCTACAACCAAAACACCCATGCCCCCGGACCAGGTGGCATGCCTACCGGATGCAGCCGGTATCTTCCACCATGGACTCTCTGTACGGTGTGTGCCAAGACAAGGGTTAACAACTTACTGAACCATCCCCCACCTACGGTAGGGACCTGTGGCAGTACGAAACAAGTATGGGGGTTACCGGAACAAGACTCGATCTATGGCCGACTCAGGAGGTTCATAAATGTTTCCTGCATGGTTAGCTCAACAACAATACTTCAACCAACAAATCACCATCCATTATACCTTACCATGCCATACCGATTATAACCATCCCGACGGAGACCGGCGACAAGCTCACACCTACCCAAGGCAAAGGCTTTCCCGGATTCCTTATCGGCGTGCATGTAAGGTACATGAGGATGATTGCCATCACATGAGTATGTTCATTTCCAACAGCAAGGAAATCACAATAATGCATCCATGCAAATGATCATATCACATGAAATAACAATACTCCGAAATAAGGTGGTGTTATAAACGTATCAACCATCACACCAAAACTATATTCCCGGGGTTCAGAATGCTTGCCTTTAGGTCATGAAAAAGAAGGGTGCATCCAAAACATCTTGAAATCTTCCAAAATCCTATTTAAAGGAACATGTATGAATTAACACATACAATTAAAACAGCACAGAAAGTTGTTTTGGAAAATTTTCAAATAAATCTTAAAATAAACTAGACATTATTTGTGAGAGTTAGGAAAAAGAATCAATTCATTTGGACTTATATTTAAAAAGTTATAGTCAGTCAAAGTTTAGTCAAATCTGTTATTTAAATTAAAACAGAAAAGAAAACGATTTAAACGAGAATACGCTTTCAGTCAGAGGAGGCGTACTTGCGGCTTTACGCTTCCACTTATCCACGTGGACGGCGTGGGGGTGTCACTGACAGTGGGTCCGGGACCCCACTAGTCAGGTTTGACTAGACCACCCCTCCTTCTTCCTCCTTCGTCCGAATGGTGGCGGGGCAACGACGATCAACGCCGGCGAACAGCTGCTCCCCGCAGGCTCCAGAGGGTCGGAATGGAACCGCAAGACCGGGGCGGTCCTCACGGTGGTCGACGGGTCGGTGGGGGTGGAGGGAGTCGCCGACGGTGAGCTACGCGGCGGAGGAGGCCTCGGGTGTGAAGTGGTTTTGGGGCTGCGGTGGCTCCCGATCGGAATCGAGTAGGGGAAAAGGTTCACGGGAGGGAGAGGTTGTTTCTGGTGAAGAGAATGAAGAGGGGAGGGCTCTGGTGGCACCGTACTGGCCGGGGTAATGGCGGCGGCCGAGGTTGCCGGAGAGGAAGAAGACGACCTTTTCCTCTTCAATTGACGGCCAAAGGGGCTCTAGGAAGGTGGCTTGGGGTCGTCTCTGTGCGGAGATGAGCTCGGGGCTCCTTATATAGGCGGTGGTGGTCGGTCCGAGGTGGCCGGAGATAAGAACGGCGGCGAACCGCCTCTCTGTGCTTGCAGGGCAACGTGGCGGCGACGAATGCTAGGGGACGAAGTTGTGGATGAGCACGCACTGCTCCAGGAGGCAGGTGGCAAGCGCTGGGAGCTTGGGCGGCGCTGGCTAGCGCAGGCGTGGTCGGGCGGCGGGCGCGGCCGCGGGCGTGCCGCCAAATGGCCTCTGACGGCGGCGCTGTAGGGCACCAGGGAGCGGTCGGGGCCTTTTGGCGTGACGCGGCGAGGAGGGGAGTGCGAGGCGAGGTTCTGCCGTGCGGTTCAAGCCAGGGTCGCGCGACGCGGCGGCTCGGTGCGCGGCTGCAGTTGGCGCGCTCTGGGCGCGCCCAGTGCACGCGCAGGACCTGTTCGACGAAATGCCAGGGCGCGCTAGAGGTCTCGGGTGAGACTGGGAATTAGCAGATCCAGGTTAGGAGTAGCTGGGAGCCTAATGGACAAGGTGGTTTGGGCAGGTGGTCAAGTTCACAATGTAAACTTGAAATCATGCCAAATCTGGCTAAGCACTCAGGGTGTTCGACAAAATGCCAGAGGCATCTAGGCAGGTTTTGGGGTGGTCAATTTCTCCAGGTCAGTGTCTCCTTAGATGAAAGAGAGGGTGGTGAGGTTAGTTGGTGGAAAGCACAAACTTGCTAGTGCAAGTTTTGCAGAACTCCAAATCTGGTCAGAAAAGAAAGGGCATGGTTACATGAATCAAAAGTGATCCAAAAGTTGCATGCTCTTGGACTTAGGGGTTTAACAAGGAGGACTACAAGTGGGAGAAAGAATCAAGGGTTAAAGAGCAAGCAAAAATATGGTTGCTGTATAAACCAGCAAGTTGGACCAGAATGAAAAAGGGGTTGATACACTCAAATTTTTCAAATAACATCATTGGGTTTTTGCATAAAGTTGAATTATAGGCTATTTCCAACATCCCATAATTTTGGTGAAGGCTAGAAAGAAATATTTAAATGGGTTGTAGTGCAATTTTGCACTCTTGACCAGAGAAGGGAATAGGGTGTAGAGCTCAAAATGTTTTATGAATCAAAGTTATTTTTGCATAAAAGTGATTTAAAAACATCACCTGACATCTCCAAATTTTGGTTGGAATTTTAAATGAATTTATCAAATGGTTGTAGTTCAAATATGGCCAATTAACCTTAAAAAAAACCAATTTCAAGAAAAAAAAATCAAGCAACTTATATATTCAATTTGTTTTACTAATAAAGGAAAAGTTTTTCTTGAGTGGTTAAACAGGTCCAATGACATATTTGAAAAGATTTTCATATAGGGGAAAACTCCATAATAGCAAGGGAGGAAATGGTTTAAAAAAATTCAAAAAGGAGCTAAAAATCAAGGTTTTAAATCCTGGCAAAAAATTTAATCCATTAAAACAAGGTCAAAATTTTTGGGGTGTCACAGGCGCCGCCCCCCTCCTTGTCCAATTCAGACTTGGGGGGGGGGGGGGAGGGGCGCGCGGCTGCCCCTAGGCCTCCTCTCCTCTTCCTCCACTAGGCCCATTAAGGCCCATTAGGTTACCGGGGGGTTCCGGTAACCTCCCGGTACTCCGGTAAAATGCCGATTTCACCCGGAACACTTCCGATGTCCAAACATTGGCTTCCAATATATCAATCTTTATGTCTAAACCATTTCGAGACTCCTCGTCATGTCCGTGATCACATCCGGGACTCCGAACAACATTCGGTACGTCAAAATATATAAACTCATAATGAAACTGTCATCATAACGTTAAGCGTGCGGACCCTACGGGTTCGAGTACAATGTAGACATGACCGAGACACGTCTCCGGTCAATAACGAATAGCGGAACCTGGATGCTCATATTGGCTCCTACATATTCTACGAAGATCTTTTATCGGTCAGACCGCATAACAACATACGTTGTTCCCTTTGTCATCGGTATGTTACTTGCCCGAGATTCGATCGTCGGTATCTCAATACCTAGTTCAATCTCGTTACTGGAAAGTCTCTTTACTCGTTCCGTAATACTTCATCTCGCAACTAACTCATTAGTTGCATTGCTTGCAAGGCTTAAGTGATGTGCATTATCGAGAGGGCCCAGAGATACCTCTCCAACAATCGGAGTGACAAATCCTAATCTTGAAATACGCCAACCCAACATGTACCTTTGGAGACACCTGTAGAGCACCTTTATAATCACCCAGTTACGTTGTGACGTTTGGTAGCACACAAAGTGTTCCTCCAATAAACGGGAGTTGCATAATCTCATAGTCACAGGAACATGCATAAGTCATGAAGAAAGCAATAGCAACATACTAAACGATCGGGTGCTAAGCTAATGGAATGGGTCATGTCAATCACATTATTCTCCTAATGATGTGATCCATTTAATCAAATGACAACACATGTCTATGGTTAGGAAACATAACCATCTTCGATTAACGAGCTAGTCAAGTAGTGGCATACAAGTGACGTTTAGTTTGTCTATGTATTCGCACAAGTATTATGTTTCCAGTTAATACAATTCTAGCATGAATAATAAACATTTATCATGATATAAGGAAATAAAATAATAACTTTATTACTGCCTCTAGGGCATATTTCCTTCAGTCTCCCACTTGCACTAGAGTCAATAATCTAGATTACATAGTAATGATTCTAACACCCTTGGAGTTTTGGTGCTGATCATGTTTTGCTCGTGGAAGAAGCTTAGTCAACGGGTCTGCTACATTCAGATCCGTATGTATCTTGCAAATCTCTATGTCTCCCACCTGGACTAGATCCTGGATGGAATTGAAGCGTCTCTTGATGTGCTTGGTTCTCTTGTGAAATCTGGATTCCTTTGCCAAGGCAATTGCACCAGTATTGTCACAAAAGATTTTCATTGGACCCGATGCACTATGTATGACACCTAGATCGGATATGAACTCCTTCATCCAGAATCCTTTGTTTGCTACTTCCGAAGCAGCTATGTACTCCGCTTCACATGTAGATCCCGCCACGACGCTTTGTTTAGAACTGCACCAACTGACAGCTCCACCGTTTAATGTAAACACGTATCCGGTTTGCGATTTAGAATCGTCCGGATCAGTGTCAAAGCTTGCATCAATGTAACCATTTACGATGAGCTCTTTGTCACCTCCATATACGAGAAACATATCCTTAGTCCTTTTCAGGTATTTCAGGATGTTCTTGACCGCTGTCCAGTGATCCACTCCTGGATTACTTTGGTACCTCCCTGCTAGACTTATAGCAAGACACACATCAGGTCTAGTACACAGCATTGCATACATGATAGAGTGTTGGTGTACAAAAAGAGGGGTACACTTTTTGTACCCCTATGACTGTGCACGGGCAGTCTGAGCCACGGGCGCCGCCGCACCGAGCCCGGCAAGGGAGGTAGAACCAAGGTGAGGCCGAAGCCAAAGAGAAGAAAAACGACGCCAAGACCAAGACCACAAAGAGCAAAGGGGGCGAAGCGGGCCCCCCCGGCAAGATCCTTGCCGGGAGGCGGTTTTTGCCAACCCGGCAAGACCCTTGCCGTGGCAGCTCGCCCCACACCTACGGAGCGGGTCACCCTTGAGTCCACTGCCCCCATGGGGCAAGGATTCGGGAGGGATCCCCGTGGTGGTATGCAGATCTTTGTGAAGACATTCAATATCAGATGCACACCTTAGAAGATGATGGTCCTTGGTGGGATCCCAGCCAAGGAAAATCAAAAGGCCCCCGGCAAGAGCCTTGCCGGGGATGACAGCAGGCGCCATGGCAAGACCCTTGTCGGGACCCCGACAAGACCCTTGCCGGGGCCGCGACAAGGACCTTGCCAAGGACACCCGCGGGGCCACCATCGGACCCGCACCAGTCACACCTCCACCACCGTTCGCATGCAGCTGCCGACCCAACTAGTTGGGCAGGCACCTGCGCGGCGGCATGCAGATCCTCGTGGAGACCCACCGCTGCGCCACCTCAGCTGCCTGCCCACCTACATGGCATCGCAGGCACCGCTGGCCAGGGCGCGTGTCGACCAGGAAGAGGATTCGGCTTTTTGGAGCTCCTCACGCCCCATAGCTAGCTCGAGAACACAAACATATAATCCACCAAAGCAGGAGTAGGGTTTTACGCATCTTCGCGGCCCGAACCTGGGTAAAGGAATCGTGTACTGCCTGCTCGATCCGCTCTTCTCACGACCGCCGTGCCCCACAACCGCAGAAAGGGATTCTCGTGATCCCATAGGTGTCGTTTCCCACCGACATCTTTGGCGCGCCAGGCAGGGGCGAGCGCAGTTGTAAGAATCGGCTTTAGCAGTTAGTTCGACGCTTCTTCATCGTCATGGCGCCCAAGAAGAAGACGACGGTGGCGGTTGGCCCGTCGGATGCCGGGCATCCCGTCCCGACGCGGGCAAGCAGCGGACCGGTGGCTGAAAGGACCTGGGGCGCTGTTCGCGAACACCAACACCGTTCCAGCAGCCGGAGTTTGGGAGGCGGCGATGTTCGTGCGCCCGGTAACGGGCCGCACGCCGCCAAATCCAAAGACGGAGCCGAGCCCTCCGCAGGTGGCGCAGGGCCTTCTGAGGGCGCTGCTGCCCTGCCCGCTGGCGGCGCGAGGGCCTCCAGGACTCCCACTCCGGCGCCGACGGCGCGTTCCTCTCAAGCGGCGTGCGACGAGCGGCGTGATCACCCCGAAGACCTCGGGCGTCACCATGGGAACAGCCCCGAGCGCCACTCCCGGGATGTAGAAGACCTGCCCGCTCGCCGAGGCGCTGGTGAAGACGGCGTGTGACCGCGCGGTCGTGGTAGAGCTCCTTATGACATGGTCAGAAGTCGAAGCGCGTCGCGATCCGTGCAGGTTTCGCTGCCACCGACGCCAGCAGAAGCCCTGGCGCGCGCGCAGTTGCTCCTCGACTTTCCTCTCACTACGGGGAAACTCGACGGATGGAGAGCCACCATCCGAAGCCTTGTTGCGGTGGCCAACAAAGATGAGCCGACCCCGACGGAGCCCCCGGGTCGACGTTCCGACGGAGTCCCGCGTACCAGTGGCAGGAAGGCTGGCGGCGCCACGACCACGGTGCGCTCTCCTCCTCCTCGCCCGATGCCACGGACACCTTCCCATCGCGATGTTGCGGGCGACGAAATCTCCATAGCGTCGTCCGACCCGCGGACCCACCAGGACCAACGCCAGGTCCTTCGGGATCAGGAACATGAAGACGCTCGGACCACCATCGAGCGTCGGCGCGGAGCGTGCCACCAGTCAGATAGGCGGGCGGGGCCTGCTGTGGACCACCCAGCACCGGAGAGCCCTGGGGCCTGCCTTACGAGGTAGGCTGCCCGGCTTTTACCCATGAGCTGCGGCAGTTCCAGTGGCCCACTCACCGCACTTTCAAACCTGACGTAGGTGAGAAGTACGGCGGCAAGACCCACCCATCCGAGTTCCTCAGCATCTACACCATCGCGATGCAGGCTGCCGGAGCTCGTGACGATAAGGTGCTTGCAAATTACATCCCGTTGGCCCTTAAACCCAACGCCATGTCATGGTTGATGCACTTGCCGGTAGACTCCATCTCCTCCTGGTCAGATTTGTGCCATGAATTCGTGGGCGCCTTCACTGGCGGTCACCAAGCTCATGGCCAAGCGAGTGATCTCCATGTCATTCCCCAGAAGGGAGGCGAGAGTCTCCGCAAGTACATACAGAGGTTCAGCCGGGTATAGTACAATATTTCGGATGTTCACCCCACCGCCATCATCAGCTCGTTCCATCAGAACGTTTGGAACCGCAAGATGCGCGAAGAGCTGGCGATGAACAAGGTGAAAGATGTCGCGGAGCTCTATGTTCTCGCGGAATGTGCCCGGGCTGAAGAGGGGAGGAAGTACCCCGGCGAAGATGCCGGCGTCGAAACCGACTCCTCTGAAGAGGACACCGCCGCCCCGGCGAAGAAAGGCCGGCGCCGCAACAGGAAGCGCAAAGGGAAAGCTGTGCTTGCCGTCGAGGGGTCTGATGACACCGGCTCCACCAAGAAGACCAAGGCAGGTGACCCCGGCAAGGAAATTGCCGGATGTGTCGCCTGCCAGGCATTGGCGGTTGCCGAGAAGCCAGGCAACTCCGACAAGCGATACTGCAAGATCCATCGCACCAAAGGCCATGCTCTCCAAGACTGCCGGCAGGTTGAGCTCCTCGCTGAGAAGCAGAGGGCTGAATACGAGAGGCGGGACAAGGAGAAGGGCCAAGACGGTGTTGAGGGATCCGGCAAGAAACGTGACGGCCAGGCGGGCCGTCGCGGCAAGGATAAGCAACAAGAGAGGCCCGCTCGGGGCCGTGACAGAAAGCCAGAAGATGACGATCACGAAGAGGATGACGAGTCCGGCGACCAAGAGTTTCAGAAAGCTACAAAGGCCATGTGCGTTGACGGCGGTGCTTTGCTGCATGCCTCTCGGCGCCAGCTTAAACAGTGGGCGCGAGAAATTACAGCAGCATAGCCGTCGTTTGATGCCCAGAGGCCGCTGAAGTGGTCCAGCACACCTATCATTTTTGACTCTGAGGAGCACCCTGATCGCACTACTGCGGTCGGGTGCTTGCCGTTGTTGGTTTCACCAACAATACGCAACCTCAAGGTGACAAAAATGTTAGTAGATGGCGGGGCCGGTCTGAACTTGATCTCGCCTGCCGTGGCTGAGAAGCTGCAGATCCCTGATGAAGACCTCGAAGAAACGGGCACGTTTCAAGGGGTCATCCCGGGGAGAAGCCAACCCAAGGGAAAGTTCACGTTGCCCATAACTTTTGGGAGCGACTTGAACTTCAGGACGGAGAGGATTGTGTTTGATGTTGCCAAGATCCCCTTGCCCTACAATGGGATCCTTGGCTGCCCAGCGCTGGCCAAGTTCATGGCGGCGTCGCACTACGCCTACAATACCCTGAAGATGCCAGGGCCGGTGACGGTCATCACCATCCCCTCCGACAATAAGGATGCACTGATTTGCGCTGACCAAGTGTACCAGCAAGCAGTCGCAGCAGCTGCCGCCTCTGGGGCACTCGCTCCTACTGCCGGGACCCCGGGGGGGAGAAGAAGAAGGCCGGTGAGACCTCGGACACCCACTCCGGCAAGCGCACCTCTTCGGAGTGTAGCGCTGCCGTCGAGGACGTGCCAGAGAGCTCCGCCGGCGGAAGCAAGAGGTCCAGGGCCACGCCACCGGGAACCAAGAAGGTTTCCGTCAACAAGGACGGCACGGGAGGAGCTTTCACCATAAGCTCCACCCTTGACAACAAATAGGAAGACGCGCTCGTCACCTTCCTGCGGGCGAATGTCGATGTGTTTGCATGGCAAGCTTCCGACATCCCCGATGTTCCCAGGGAGGTGATTGAGCACCACCTTGCTGTCTGTCCTCATGCACGGCCCGTCAAGAAGAAGGTCAGAAAGCAAGCTTTCGAGCGACAAGAGTTTATCACAGAAGAAATCCGGAAACTGGAGGCAGCGGGTTTGGTAAGAGGAGTGCTCCATCCGACGTGGTTGGCCAATCCGGTCGTAGTGCGCAAGGCAAATGGGGAGTGGAGGCTGTGTATTGATTACACAGATATCAATAAGGCTTGTCCTAAAGACCCCTTCCTGTTGCCGTGCATCGACCAGATTGTTGACTCCACGGCTGGGTGTGATCTGTTGTCATTCCTCGATGCCTACTCCGGCTACCACCGGATCTTCATGACGAAAGAAGATGAAGAGAAAACATCATTCATCACCCCATGTGGTACGTATTGTTTCATACGGATGCCTTTCGGGTTGAAGAGTGCTGGATCGATGTTTGTGAGGGCGGTCCAAATTGGTTTTGAGCCCCAGCTCCATAGAAATATGGAGGCTTATATGGACGACATAGTGGTCAAAACCAAGGACAGGGCCACCCTCATATCAGATTTGCGGGAGACATTTGCAAATCTGCGCAGGATCAACCTCAAGCTGAACCCTGAGAAGTGCGTCTTTGGCGTCCCGTCCGGCAAGCTTCTCTGGTTCTTTGTGTCGCAGCGGGGGATAGAGGCCAACCCGGACAAGATCAAAGCTATAGAGCAGATTGAAGCACCCAAGCGGATCAAGGATGTGCGCCGGCTCACTGGTTGCGTTGCTGCCCTGGGCAGGTTCATATCCAAGTCCGCCGAGCGCGCCCTTCCCTTTTTCAAGATCCTGAAAAAGGTGGGCCCGGTGGAGTGGACACCAGAAGCCGAAGCAGCATTGCAAGATTTGAAGAAGTACCTCTCCTCCGCACCAACACTAGTTGCGCCCAGGCCCCAGGAGCCATTGCTGCTATACTTAGCGGCAACGAACCAGGTGGTCAGCGCCGCACTAGTGGCGCAGAGGGAGGTCGATGACGAGGTAATGGCAGCAACAGAGCCCGATGCCACCAGTGCGGAGGCGACACAGTTGGTCGAGGTGCCGCGAAAGAAGAAAGTGATGCAGCGCCCGGTCTACTTCGTTAGCTCCCTCTTGCAGGGGGCTAGGTCGAGGTACTCCGGTGTGCAGAAACTGCTCTTCGGCCTCCTCATGGCCTCGAGGAAGCTGCGTCACTACTTCCAGGCACACGAGATCACTGTCGTCACTCGCCTCCCTCTGCAGCGGATATTGCACAACCCAGATGCGACGGGGAGGATTGTGGAATGGGCACTGGAGCTGTCCAGCTTTGGCCTCAAGTTTGAATGTACTTCGACGATCCAGAGCCGAGTCCTGGCGGAGTTCATTGCAGAATGGACCGCCACACCTGACGAAGAAGCCCAAGAGACTGCTCTCCCCGGCAAGGAGGCAAGTTGCGATTGGATTATGTACTTTGATGGGGCTTTCTCCCTCCAGGGTGCCGGGGCTGTCGTACTGCTCGTCGCCCCCACCGGAGAGCACCTCAAGTACGTGGTCCAGATGCACTTCCCCAGGGAGGCGTCAACAAACAACACGGCGGAATATGAAGGGCTACTTGCCGGTCTTAGGATCGCGGCGGACCTCGGAATTAAAAAGCTCATCGTCAGGGGAGACTCACAGCTTGTCGTCAAGCAAGTCAATGAGGATTACCAGAGCCCGTTGATGAAGGCCTACGTTGATGAAGTGAGAAAGCTGGAAGAGCGTTTCGACGGTATCCAGGCTGAATACGTTCCCCGAACGGAGAACGATATCGCCGATTACCTGTCGAAGCGCGCTGCCCTCAAGGTACCTGTGGAACCAGGTACCTTTGTGCTTCAGCTAACTCAGCCATCCGTTGATCCATCAACAGAGCAAAACAAGAGAAGGAAATCAGGACCCGGCAAGTACTTTCCCGCCGAGCTCCCCGGAGCCGCCGACAAGGATGTTTCCGAGGACACTGAACCCGCCACGGGACGGCTAGCTCCGGCAGAACGCCAAGCTCTTGCCGTCGAGACGGCCGCCCCTATAGCGGAGGAAATGCCTTTAGTCCTCGCCGTCGAGCCTTAGGCTCCAGCGTGGGCACAGCATACCATCCGATTCCTCCAGACAGGGGAGCTTCCTGAGGAGCAGGAAGAAGCAGAAAAAGTAGCCCGTCGCTCTGCCATGTACCAGTTCGTCGATGACGTCCTGTACAGGAAGAGACCGAACGGTGTGAAATTGAAGTGCATCCCTCGAGAGGAAGGACTGGAGCTGTTGGCAGAGATACATGGAGGCATATGTGGATCCCACACTGGGTCGAGAGCCCTTGCCGGCAAGGCGTTCCGGCATGGTTTCTTCTGGGCCACCGCCCTCTAGGATGCAATGACACTCGTCACCAGGTGTGAGGCGTGTCAGTTCCATTCAAGAAAGCTTCATCAACCAGCTAAAGCCCTTCAAACCATTCCTCTCTCCTGGACCTTCTCGGTCTGGGGGCTCGACATACTGGGACCTTTCCCCCGCGCTGTCGGGGGCTTTGAGTACTTGTACGTAGCCATCGACAAGTTCACAAAGTGGCCAGAAGTGGAGGCAGTGAGGAAGGTCACAGCTCAGTTAGCCGTCAAGTTCTTCAAGGGGCTAGTGTGCCGTTACGGTGTACCCAACCGGATCATCACCGACAACGGTACGCAGTTCACAAGCCGCACCTTCATGCAATATACTCAGGACCTCGGCAGCAAAGTCTGTTTCGCTTCCGTCGCTCACCCGCGGAGCAACGGGCAAGCTGAGAGGGCAAATGCTGAAGTGTTGCGAGGCTTAAGGACCAAGACCTTTGACAGACTAGACAAGAGCGGAAGGCGCTGGATTGATGAGTTGCCGACGGTTCTTTGGTCAATCAGGACGACACCAAATCGAGCCACCGGCCAGACACCCTTTGCCCTGGTATACAGGGCAGAAGCAGTTATCCCGACTGAACTCATATACGGGTCACCTCGAGTGCTCGCTTATGATGAGCTTGAGCAAGAGCAACTGCGGCAAGACGACGCTGCTCCTTGAGGAAGATCGTCTTCGGGCGGCTGTGAGAGTAGCACGCTACCAGCAAGCCTTGCGCCGCTACCATAGCCGCAAGGTTCATGCCCGGAGCCTTGAGGAAGGCGACCTTGTTCTTCGGCGCGTTCAATCGGCCAAGAATTCCAACAAGTTGACGCCAAAGTGGGAAGGCCCTTCTCGGGTAATACGAGTCACCAGGCCCGGTGCAGTACGCCTGGAGACCGAAGATGCCGTTCCGGTGAGCAACTCCTGGAACATCGAGCATCTTCGCAAGTTTTACCCATAAGGCGCGGCTTGTCGGGCCTCCCGGCAAGCCACCTTTTGTACAAGCATTGCCGATGATGCATGTAACCCTTTGTACAAAGCCAGGCGCAGACCCTGAGCATAAATGAAGCGCTGGCGCCCTAAGTTATAGCATGCATGCTAGATCGAGTCTCGTCCTTGGTTAGGGTTGATAGTGCTTAGCCGCGGCTAACCCCTAGCTTAGAGGTCGAGTGTGCGTCTCTTTGCCGTTCTTTTATCTCCTTTGGTTCGCAGGGCTCGGATATCCTTGCCGGATCACTTGAGGATAAAAAAAAGGGGGAGAAGAGGGACGGACCAGCATCTAGACCCCGGCAAGCCAGTGTTGCCGGGGGCTGCAAGTACAAAGATTCACCCACGGCGAACCAGAGTTGCCGGGGGCTGTAGTTTCAGATAAGTTCTTCATCCCTTATCATGCATTCTCTTATGGACTAAGGTATGCGAAACCTCGTTTCTTCCTAAAGCTACCGTGCTCCCCTAACTCTAGGCCCTAGGGCTCGTTCCTGGGGCCAGGTTTGGTCGTAGTCGCGGCAGCGAAGGGACGAAACGAGGAGCCTGAACCCGCCTCGTCCCTGCCTCCGCCGAAAGCGTGAGAAAGGTCGAGCGACGTGGGAAGACGGCAGGGCCTGCTGCCGGGCAAGGAAGTGTCTATCTCAAAGATATCAAGGATTTGCCCCTTGACGTGGGTTCCACCCGCAAGACAAGTGACCCGACAAGCATCCCCTTTTTCATTAAAAACATTCCACTCAGGTACAGTTCATGGAGAATGAAAAACATGAATGATGGGATTACAAGCTTTAAATTCAGCTAAGGCCCGAAGGCGTACAAACTAAAAAGAGATAAGGTGCCCGTAATCCCTTTCTTGTCCCTCTCTTCAGGAGGCAGGTCAAGGAGGCGAAAAGGGCAAAAGAGGCACCTAGAAGAGCTACAGGTGGCAGAATACACCAAGAGAACATCTCGGTGGTCGTCCAAAGGCTGGATGGTGATGGCAGCGCCGGAGGCAGAGCTCAAAGATGAGGCGGCAGGACGTCAGCACGCGTCGAAGGCGTCGTGCCCACGTACTCCGAGTTGACGGCCTTGCCACCCGCCCTCTTCCTCTTCCGCAGCCTCCCAACGCCAGCCGCCCAAGGAGACGACCCCGAGAAGTTCAAGGAGCCGGCACGGATGATGGGGTCGCCGGTGCCGCACGGAGCGGCGCCCGACACCTAGTCGGACCGGTCATCCTGCCGCCGCTACCCTCGTCGTCGCTGCCGCTGTCCTCCTCGTCACTCCCGCTCGAGGAGGAGTCTTCGCTATCGGAGGAGCTCTCCACGCAGCACCTTGCCCGAGTCCCGAAGCACCAGAAGACCTTGACGGAGAGGAGACCGCCCTCCATCAGCTTAAAATGGAGGGTGAGCCCCTCCGTCAGGCGGTGGATACGGGCGAACGTCTTCCACCCTCGACCAAGATACATCACATTAGGGGCTGGGAAGTCGACTCGGACTCGCGTACCGCTAATTCCATAGCCCCTCATGTGCAGCCTCAGTGTCTCAGGCGGGTCCAGCTCCATCTCGCTCGCGAATGGAGTCGGGAGACGAAGACGACGGCGAGGCGGCCGTCGCAGCTTGACGAAGAACTCACAAGGGTCGTCCCCAACATGGCCCTCCATGGGGAGAGGAACTGCTGGCGGAGGCAAAGCCGGCGCGCCGCCCCATCCTCCTCTTCCCCGAGCGCCTCGGCCTCGCCCACGGCCTCGCCCTCTCCCCCTTCCCCTCGTGGCTGGCTCTGCCACCACAGGTGCAGGAGAAGGAGGGACGCGTTGTCGAGCGGCGACCCTCATCTCCACCTTCGAAGGACCAGGGTTCCCTTTCTCCATGGCGAATGAGAGGGAGGGGAGCAGAAGCTGAAGAAGTGAGATGGAGGAATGCAGGGCACCGACCCCCCCCCCCCCGCTCTTTATAAAGGAGCAGGGTGGGGGCTCGACCGCCCCATTCCGCCAATGAGGACGTGAATGGCGCAGGAGACCGGGGCCGATCCGCCGCCCCAGCCCGCGACGGCCCGGCTTCCCGCCTCCACCAACTGCCACCCCAGGCGCATGAGCGCCGCGTGGCGAACGTGCAGGACCGAAGCGACGGGTGAGGTGACTTCTCCCCGCCCCGTGACTAAAGGGAGTGGGCGCCTTGAAAGACCACGCCTCGGCCCCATCCAGTAAATGGGCCGCGCCTCCACGCCTCCCTCCGTTTATGGGGAAGACGCGAGCCGCCCCCTTTTTTCTACGACGTGACGCATGCGTGCAGAGGCCAGCCTCACGCATGCCGCCCATGTCACGCCCGCCTCCCCACGCCGCGCCACGCGCGGGAAGCATGGGAGGCGCAGCGCGCGAAGAGACTTACCGCGGTAAAAACCGCCCTGCCTGCCCGCGCACCGTTCTTGGGCCTGGCCCAATAACGCGTAGCGCTCATGTGTGGCCCAGGCCCGGGGGCTCCTGTCGGTGTACAAAAAGAGGGGTACACTATTTGTACCCCTATGACTGTGCACGGGCAGTCTGAGCCACGGGCGCCGCCGCACCGAGCCCGGCAAGGGAGGTAGAACCAAGGTGAGGCCATAGGTTCTATTATGTATGCCTCAGCCATAGGTTCTATTATGTATGCCGCACCAGTCACACCTCCACCACCGTTTGCATGCAGCTGCCGACCCAACTAGTTGGGCAGGCACCTGCGCGGCGGCATGCAGATCCTCGTGGAGACCCACCGCTGCGCCACCTCAGCTGCCTGCCCACCTACATGGCATCGCAGGCACCGCTGGCCAGGGCGCGTGTCGACCAGGAAGAGGATTCGGCTTTTTGGATCTCCTCACGCCCCATAGCTAGCTCGAGAACACAAACATATAATCCACCAAAGCAGGAGTAGGGTTTTACGCATCTTCGCGGCCCGAACCTGGGTAAAGGAATCGTGTACTGCCTGCTCGATCCGCTCTTCTCACAACCCCCGCGCCCCGCAACCGCAGAAAGGGATTCTCGTGATCCCATAGGTGTCGTTTCCCACCGAGATAGAGCCTATGGCTGAAGCATAGGGAACATCTTTCATTTTCTCTCTATCTTCTGCAGTGGTCGGGCATTGAGTCTTACTCAACTTCACACCTTGTAACACAGGCAAGAATCCTTTCTTAGCCTGATCCATTTTGAACTTCTTCAAAACTTTGTCAAGGTATGTGCTTTGTGAAAGTCCAATTAAGCGTCTTGATCTATCTCTATAGATCTTAATGCCCAATATGTAAGCAGCTTCACCGAGGTCTTTCATTGAAAAACTCTTATTCAAGTATCCCTTTATGCTATCCATAAATTCTATATCATTTTCGATTAGTAATATGTCATCCACATATAATATCAGAAATGCTACAGAGCTCCCACTCACTTTATTGTAAATACAGGCTTCTCCAAAAGTCTGTACAAACCCAAATGCTTTGATCACACTATCAAAGCGTTTATTCCCACTCCGAGAGGCTTGCACCAGTCCATAAATGGATTGCTAGAGCTTGCACACTTTGTTAGCTCCCTTTGGATCGACAAAACCTTCCGGCTGCATCATATACAACTCTTCTTCCAGATATCCATTCAGGAATGCAGTTTTGACATCCATCTGCCAAATTTCATAATCATAAAATGCGGCAATCGCTAACATGATTCGGACAGACTTAAGCATCGCTACGGGTGAGAAGGTCTCATCGTAGTCAATCCCTTCAACTTGTCGAAAACCTTTTGCGACAAGTCGAGCTTTGTAGACACTAACATTACCGTCAGCGTCAGTCTTCTTCTTGAAGATCCATTTATTCTCAATTGCTTGCCGATCATTGGGCAAGTCAACCAAAGTCCACACTTTGTTCTCATACATGGATCCCATCTCAGATTTCATGGCTTCAAGCCATTTTGCGGAATCTGGGCTCACCATCGCTTCTTCATAGTTCGTAGGTTCATCATGATCTAGTAGCATGACTTCGAGAACAGGATTACCGTACCACTCTGGTGCGGATCTTACTTTGGTTGATCTCTGAGGTTCAGTAGTAACTTGTTCTGAAGTTTCATGATCATTATCATTAGCTTCCTCACTAATTGGTGTAGGTGTCACAGAAACCGGTTTCTGCGATGTACTACTTTCCAATAAGGGAGCAGGTACAGTTACCTCATCAAGTTCTACTTTCCTCCCACTCACTTCTTTCGAGAGAAACTCCTTCTCTAGAAAGGATCCATTCTTAGCGACAAATGTCTTGCCTTCGGATCTGTGATAGAAGGTGAACCCAACAGTCTCCTTTGGGTATCCTATGAAGACACATTTCTCCGATTTGGGTTCAAGCTTATCAGGTTGAAGTTTTTTCACATAAGCATCGCAGCCCCAAACTTTCAGAAACGACAACTTTGGTTTCTTGCCAAACCACAGTTCATAAGGTGTCGTCGCAACGGATTTTGATGGTGCCCTACTTAACATGAATGCGGCCGTCTCTAAAGCATAACCCCAAAACGATAGCAGTAAATCTGTAAGAGACATCATAGATCACACCATATCAAGTAAAGTACGATTAAGACGTTCGGACACACCATTACGCTGTGGTGTTCCGGGTGGCGTGAGTTGCGAAACTATTCCGCATTGTTTCAAATGTAGACCAAACTCGTAACTTAAATATTCTCCTCCACGATCAGATCGTAGAAACTTTATTTTCTTGTTACGATGATTTTCAACTTCACTCTGAAATTCTTTGAAATTTTCAAATGTTTTAGACTTATGTTTCATTAAGTAGATATACCCATATCTGCTTAAATCATCTGTGAAGGTGAGAAAATAACGATATCCACCACGAGCTTCAACATTCATTGGACCACATACATCTGTATGTATGATTTCCAACAAATCTGTTGCTCTCTCCATAGTACCGGAGAACGGTGTTTTAGTCATCTTCCCCATGAGGCACGGTTCGCAAGTACCAAGTGATTCATAATCAAGTGGTTCCAAAATTCCATCAGTATGGAGTTTGTTCATGCGTTTTACACCGATATGACCTAAACGGCAGTGCCACAAATAAGTTTCACTATCATTATCAACTCTGCATCTTTTGGTTTCAACATTATGAATATGTGTATCACTATTATCGAGATTCATCAAAAATAGACCACTCTTCAAGGGTGCATGAACATAAAAGATATTACTCATATAAATAGAACAACCATTATTCTCTGATTTAAATGAATAACCGTCTCGCATTAAACAAGATCCAGATATAATGTTCATGCTCAACGCTGGCACCAAATAACAATTATTTAGGTCTAATACTAATCCCGATGGTAGATGTAGAGGTAGCATGCCGACCGCGATCACATCGACTTTGGAACCATTTACCACGCGCATCGTCACCTCGTCCTTCGCTAGTGTTCGCTTAATCCGTAGTCCCTGTTTCGAGTTGCAAATATTAGCAACAGAACCAGTATCAAATACCCAGGTGCTACTGTGAGCTCTAGTAAGGTACACATCAATAACATGTATATCACATATACCTTTGTTCACCTTGCCATCCTTCTTATCCGCCAAATACTTCGGGAAGTTCCGCTTCCAGTGACCAGTCTGCTTGCAGTAGAAGCACTCAGTTTCAGGCTTAGGTCCAGATTTGGGTTTCTTCTCCTGAGCAGCAACTTGCTTGCTGTTCTTCTTGAAGTTCCCCTTCTTCTTCCCTTTGCCCCTTTTCATGAAACTAGTGGTCTTGTTGACCATCAACACTTGATGCTCCTTCTTGATTTCTACCTCCGCAGCTTTTAGCATTGCGAAGAGCTCGGGAATTGTCTTATCCATCCCTTGCATATTATAGTTCATCACGAAGCTCTTATAGCTAGGTGGAAGTGATTGGAGAATTCTATCAATGACGCAATCATCCATAAGATTAACTCCCAGTTGAATCAAGTGATTATTATACCCAGACATTTTGAGTATATGCTCACTGACAGAACTGTTCTCCTCCATCTTGCAGCTATAGAACTTATTGGAGACTTCATATCTCTCAATCCAGGCATTTGCTTGAAATATTAACTTCAACTCCTGGAACATCTCATATGCTCCATGACGTTCAAAACGTCGTAGAAGACCCGATTCTAAGCCGTAAAGCATGGCACATTGAACTATCGAGTAGTCATCAGCTTTGCTCTGCCAGACGTTCTTAACGTCGTCAGTTGCATCAGCAGCAGGCCTGGCACCTAGCGGTGCTTCCAGGACGTAACTCTTCTATGCAACAATGAGGATAATCCTCAAGTTACGGATCCAGTCCGTGTAATTGCTACCATCATCTTTCAACTTTGCTTTCTCAAGGAACGCATTAAAATGCAACGGAACAACAGCACGGGCCATCTATCTACAATCAAACATAAACAAGCAAGATACTATCAGGTACTAAGTTCATGATAAATTTAAGTTCAGTTAATCATATTACTTAAGAACTCCCACTTAGAAAGACATCCCTCTAATCTTCTAAGTGATCACGTGATCCAAATAAACTAAACCATAACTGATCATCACGTGAAATGGAGTAGTTTTCAATGGTGAACATCGCTATGTTGATCATATCTACTATATGGTTCACGCTCGACCTTTCGGTCTCAGTGTTCCGAGGCCATATCTGCATATGCTAGGCTCGTCAAGTTTAACCTAAGTATTCTGCGTGTGCAAAACTGGCTTGCACCCGTTGTAGATGGACGTAGAGCTTATCACACCCGATCATCACGTGGTGTCTAGGCACGCCGAACTTTGACAATGGTGCATACTCAGGGAGAACACTTTTATCTTGAAATTTAGTGGGAGATCATCTTATAATGCTACCGTCAATCAAAGCAAGATAAGATGCATAAAAGATAAACATCACATGCAATCAATATAAGTGATATGATATGGCCATCATCATCTTGTGCTTGTGATCTCCATCTCCGAAGCATCGTCATGATCACCATCGTCATCGGCGCGACACCTTGATCTCCATCGTAGCATCGTTGTCGTCTCGCCAATCTTATGCTTCTACGAATATCGCTACCGCTTAGTGATAAAGTAAAGCATTACAGGGCGATTGCATTGCATACAATAAAGCGACAACCATATGGCTCCTGCCAGTTGCCGATAACTCGGTTACAAAACATGATCATCTCATACAATAAAATTTAGCATCATGTCTTGACCATATCACATCACAACATGCCCTGCCAAAATAAGTTAGACGTCCTCTACCTTGTTTGTTGCAAGTTTTACGTGGCTGCTACGGGCTTAAGCAAGAACCAATCTTACCTACGCATCAAAACCACAATGATAGTTTGTCAAGTTGGTGCTGTTTTAACCTTCGCAAGGACCGGGCATAGCCACACTCGGTTCAACTAAAGTTGGAGAAACTGACACCCGCCAGCCACCTGTGTGCAAAGCACGTCAGTAGAACCAGTCTCGCGTAAGCGTACGCGTAATGTCGTTCCGGGCCGCTTCATCCAACAATACCGCCGAACCAAAGTATGACATGCTGGCAAGCAGTATGACTTATATCGCCCACAACTCACTTGTGTTCTACTCGTGCATATAACATCAACACATAAAACCTAGGCTCTGATACCACCGTTGGGGAACGTAGTAATTTCAAAAAAAATCCTACGCACACGCAAGATCATGGTGATGTATAGCAACGAGAGGGGAGAGTGTTGTCCACGTACCCTTGTAGACCGAAAGCGGAAGCGTTATGACAACGAGGTTGATGTAGTCGTACGTCTTCACGGACCGACCGATCAAGCACCGAAACCACGACACCTCCGAGTTCTAGCACACGTTCAGCTCGATGACGATCCCCGGACTCCACTAGGCCCATTAAGGCCCATTAGGTTACCAGGGGGTTCCGGTAACCTCCCGGTACTCCGGTAAAATGCCGATTTCACCTAGAACACTTCCGATGTCCAAACATAGGCTTCCAATATATCAATCTTTATGTCTCGACCACTTCGAGACTCCTCGTCATGTCCGTGATCACATCCGGGACTCCGACCAACATTTGGTACATCAAAATATATAAACTCATAATGAAACTGTCATCGTAACGTTAAGCGTGCGGACCCTACGGGTTCGAGAACAATGTAGAAATGACCGAGACACGTCTCCGATCAATAACCAATAGCGGAACCTGGATGCTCATATTTGTTGGAAATATGCCCTAGTGAATAACAGACAACAAACATGTCCCTAGTGAGCCTCTAGTTGACTAGCTCGTTGAGCGACAGATAGTCATGGTTTCCTGACTATGGACATTGGATGTCATCGATAACGGGATCACATCATTAGGAGAATGATGTGATGGACAGGACCCAATCCTAAACATAGCATAAAGATCGCATAGTTCGTTTGCTAGAGTTTTCCAATGTCAAGTATCCTTTCCTTAGACCATGAGATCGTGTAACTCCCGGATACCGTAGGAGTGCTTTGGGTGTGCCAAACGTCACAACGTAACTGGGTGACTATAAAGGTATACTACGGGTATCTCTGAAAGTGTCTGTTGGGTTGACATGGATCGAGACTGGGATTTGTCACTCCGCTTGACGGAGAGGTATCACCGGGCCCTCTCGGTAATGCATCATCATAATGAGCTCAATGTGATCAAAGTGTTTGATCACGGGATCATGCATTACGGTACGAGAAAAGTGACTTGCCGGTAACGAGATTGAACGAGGTACTGGACACCGACGATCGAATCTCGGGCAAGTAAAATGCCGATTGACAAAGGGAATCGTATACGGGATTAATTGAATCCTCGACATCGTGGTTCATCCGATGAGATCATCGTGGAGCATGTGGGAGCCAACATGGGTATCCAGATCCTGCTGTTGGTTATTGCCCGAGAGCCGTCTCGGTCATGTCTGCATGTCTCCCGAACCCATAGGGTCTACACACTTAAGGTTCGGTGACGCTAGGGTTGTGAAGATATGTATATGCAGTAACCCGAATGTTGTTCGGAGTCCCGGATGAGATCCCGGACGTCACGAGGAGTTTCGGAATGGTCCGGAGGTAAAGATTTATATATGGAAAGTCCTCATACGGACATCGGGACAAGTTTCAGGGTTATCGGTATTGTACCGGGACCACCGGAGGGTCCCGGGGGGGTCCACCGGGTGGGGCCACCTATCCCGGAGGGCCCCATGGGCCAAAGTGAGGAAGGGAACCAGCCCAATGTGGGCTGGTGCGCCTCCCCCCAAAGGCCCATGCGCCTAGGGTTTGGGGGGGAAACCCTAAAGGGGGCGCCCCCCTTGCTTGGGGGGCAAGCCCCCCTCCCTGGCCGCCGCCCCCCCTAGGAGATTCCATCTCCTAGGGCCGGTGCCCCCCCCAAGGGGTTATATAAAGGGGGGAGGGGAGAGGGGGCTGACCACCCTATGCCCTGGCGCCTCCCTCTCCCTCTCCAACACATCCTCCTCCTCCGTAAGAGCTCGGCGAAGCCCTGTCGGAGTACTGCGGCTCCACCATCACCACGCCGTCGTGCTGCTGCTGGAGTCTTCTTCCCCAACCTCTCCTTTGCCTTGCTGGATCAAGAAGAAGGAGACGTTACGCTGACCGTACGTGTGTTGAATGCGGAGGTGCCGTGCTTTCGGTGCTAGGATCTCCGGTGATTTGGATCACGGTGTGTACGACTACTTCATCCCCGTTCGTTGAACGCTTCCGCTCGCGATCTACAAAGTGGTATGTAGATGCAATCTCTCTCTCCCATGACTCGTTGCTAGATGAACTCATAGATGGATCTTGGTGAAACCGTAGGAAAAATTTTAATTTTCTGCAACGTTCCCCAACAGTGGCATCATGAGCTAGGTCTATGCGTAGTTCTCTATTGCACGAGTAGAACACAATTTGTTGTGGGCGTAGATGTTGTCAACTCTTCTTGCCGCTACTAGTCTTATCATGCTTCAGCGGTATTGTGGGATGAAGCGGCCCGGACCAACCTTACACGTACGCTTACGTGAGACCGGTTCCACCGACTAACATGCACTAGTTGCATAAGGTGGCTGGCGGGTGTCTGTCTCTCCCACTTTAGTTGGAGCGGATTCGATGAAAAGGGTCCTTATGAAGGGTAAATAGAAGTTGACAAATCACGTTGTGGTTTTAACGTAGGTAAGAAAACGTTCTTGCTAGCAACCTATAACAGCCACGTAAAACTTGCAACAACAATTAGAGGACGTCTAACTTGTTTTTGCAGCAAGTGCTTTGTGATATGATATGGCCAGAAGTTGTGATGAATCATGTGATGTATGAGATGATCTTGTTATTGTAATAGGAATCACGACTTGCATGTCGATGAGTATGACAACCGGCAGGAGCCATAGGAGTTGTCTTTATTTTTGTATGACCTGCGTGTCATTGAGAAACGCCATGTAAATTACTTTACTTTATTGCTAAACGCGTTAGCCATAGTAGTAGAAGTAATAGTTGGCGAGCAACTTCATGGAGACACGATGATGAAGATCATGATGATGAAGATCATGGTGTCAAGCCGGTGACAAGATGATCATGGAGCCCCAAGATGGAGATCGAAGGAGCTATGTGATATTGGCCATATCATGTCACATTTATTATTTGATTGCATGTGATGTTTATCATGTTTTGCATCTTGTTTACTTAGAACGACGGTAGTAAATAAGATGATCCCTCACAATAATTTCAAGAAAGTGTTCTCCCTAACTGTGCACCGTTGCGACAGTTCGTTGTTTCGAAGCACCACGTGATGATCGGGTGTGATAGATTCTAACGTTCACATACAACGGGTGTAAGACAGATTTACACACGCGAAACACTTAGGTTGACTTGACGAGCCTAGCATGTACAGACATGGCCTCGGAACATAGAAGACCGAAAGGTCGAGCATGAGTCGTATAGAAGATACGATCAACATGAAGATGTTCACCGATGTTGACTAGTCCGTCTCACGTGATGATCGGACACGGCCTAGTTGACTCAGATCATGTAATACTTAGATGACTAGAAGAGGGATGTCTATCTAAGTGGGAGTTCATTAAATGATTTGGATTAAATGAACTTTATTATCATGAACTTAGTCTAAGAATTTTACAATATGTCTTGTAGATCAAATGGCCAACGTAGTCCTCAACTTCAACGCGTTCCTAGAGAAAACCAAGCTGAAAGACGATGGTAGCAACTATACGGACTGGGTCCGGAACCTGAGGATCATCCTCATAGCTGCCAAGAAAGATTATGTCCTACGAGCACCGCTGGGTGACGCACCTATTCTCCCTGCACAACAAGACGTTATGAACGCTTGGCAGTCACGCTGCGATGATTACTCCCTCGTTCAGTGCGGCATGCTTTACAGCTTAGAGCCGGGGCTCCAAAAGCGTTTTGAGAGACATGGAGCATATGAGATGTTCGAAGAGCTGAAAATGGTTTTCCAAGCTCATGCCCGGGTTGAGAGATATGAAATCTCCAACAAATTCTTTAGCTGTAAGATGGAGGAAAATAGCTCTGTCAGTGAACACATACTCAAGATGTCTGGGTTGCACAACCGCTTGACTCAACTGGAAGTTAATCTCCCGGATGAAGTGGTCATTGACAGAATCCTCCAGTCGCTTCCACCTAGCTACAAGAGCTTTGTGATGAACTACAATATGCAGGGGATGGTAAAGACCATTCCTGAGGTATATGCTATGCTGAAATCAGCAGAGGTAGAAATCAAGAAGGAGCATCAAGTGTTGATGGTGAATAAAACCACTAAGTTCAAGAAGGGCAAGGGTAAAAAGAACTTCAAGAAGGACGGCAAGGAAGTTGCCGTGCCCGGTAAGCAAGTTGCCGGGAAGAAGCCAAAGAATGGACCCAAGCCCGAGACTGAGTGTTTTTATTGCAAGGGAAGTGGTCACTGGAAGCAGAACTGCCCCAAATACTTAGCAGACAAGAAGGCCGGCAAAACCAAAGGTATATGTGATATACATGTAATTGATGTGTACCTTACCAGTACTCATAGTAGCTCTTGGGTATTTGATACTGGTGCAGTTGCTCACATTTGTAACTCAAAGCAGGAGCTGCGGAATAAACGGAGACTGGCGAAGGACGAGGTGACGATGCGCGTCGGGAATGGTTCCAAGGTCGATGTGATCGCCGTCGGCACGCTGCCTCTACATTTACCTACGGGATTAGTTTTAAACCTCAATAATTGTTATTTAGTGCCAAGTTTGAGCATGAACATTGTGTCTGGATCTCGCTTAATTCGAGATGGCTACTCATTTAAATCCGAGAATAATGGTTGTTCTATTTATATGAGAGATATGTTTTATGGTCATGCTCCGATGGTTAATGGTTTATTCTTAATGAATCTCGTACGTGATGATACACATATTCATAGTGTGAATACCAAAAGAGTTAAAGTTGATAACAATAGTCCCACATATTTGTGGCACTGCCGCCTTGGTCACATAGGTGTCAAACGCATGAAGAAGCTCCATGCAGATGGACTTTTAGAGTCTCTTGATTATGAATCATTTGACACGTGCGAACCATGCCGCATGGGTAAAATGACCAAGACTCCGTTCTCAGGAACAATGGAGCGAGCAACCAACTTATTGGAAATCATACATACCGATGTGTGCGGTCCAATGAGTGTTGAGGCTCGCGGTGGCTATCGTTATGTTCTCACCCTCACTGATGACTTGAGTAGATATGGGTATGTCTACTTAATGAAACACAAGTCTGAGACCTTCGAAAAGTTCAAGGAATTTCAGAGTGAGGTTGAAAATCAACGTCAGAGAAAGATCAAGTTTCTACGATCAGATCGTGGAGGAGAATACTTGAGTCACGAATTTGGCACACACTTAAGAAAATGTGGAATAGTTTCACAACTCACGCCGCCTGGAACACCTCGGCGTAATGGTGTGTCCGAACGTCGTAATCGCACTCTATTAGATATGGTGCGATCTATGATGTCTCTTACCGACTTACCGCTATCTTTTTGGGGCTATGCTTTAGAGACTGCCGCATTCACTTTAAATAGGGCTCCGTCGAAATCCGTTGAGACGACACCGTATGAATTATGGTTTGGGAAGAAACCTAAGCTGTCGTTTCTGAAAGTTTGGGGATGCGATGCTTATGTCAAGAAACTTCAACCTGAAAAGCTCGAACCCAAGTCGGAAAAATGCGTCTTCATAGGATACCCTAAAGAAACTGTTGGGTATACCTTCTACCTCAGATCCGAAGGCAAGATCTTTGTTGCCAAGAATGGATCCTTTCTAGAGAAAGAGTTTCTCTCGAAAGAAGTAAGTGGGAGGAAAGTAGAACTTGATGAAGTGTTACCTCTTGAACCGGAAAATGGCGAAACTCAAGAAAACGTTTCTGAGGTGCCTGCACCAACTAGAGAGGAAATCAATGATGATGATCAAGATCAAGCTCCTACTGAAATTCGAAGGTCCACAAGGACACGTTCCGCACCAGAGTGGTACGGCAACCCTGTCTTGGAAATCATGTTGTTAGACAACGGTGAACCTTCGAACTATGAGGAAGCAATGGCGGGCCCGGATTCCGACAAATGGCTGGAAGCCATGAAATCCGAGATAGGATCCATGTATGAAAACGAATTATGGACTTTGACTGACTTGCCCGTTGAACGGCGAGCCATATAAAATAAATGGATCTTTAAGAAGAAGACAGACGCGGATGGTAATGTGACCATCTATAAAGCTCGGCTTGTCGCTAAGGGTTATCGACAAGTTCAAGGGGTTGACTACGATGAGACTTTCTCACCGGTAGCGAAGCTGAAGTCCGTCCGAATCATGTTAGCAATTGCCGCATACTATGATTATGAGATATGGCAAATGGACGTCAAAACGGCATTCCTTAATGGTTTCCTTAAGGAAGAATTGTATATGATGCAGCCGGAAGGTTTTGTCGATCCTAAGAATGCTGACAAGGTGTGCAAGCTCCAACGCTCGATTTATGGGCTGGTGCAAGCATCTCGGAGTTGGAACATTCGCTTTGATGAGATGATCAAAGCGTTTGGGTTTACACAGACTTATGGAGAAGCCTGTGTTTACAAGAAAGTGAGTGGGAGCTCTGTAGCATTTCTCATATTATATGTAGACGACATACTTTTGATGGGAAATGATATAGAACTCTTGGACAGCATTAAGGCCTACTTGAATAAGAGTTTTTCAATGAAGGACCTTGGAGAAGCTGCTTATATATTAGGCATCAAGATCTATAGAGATAGATCGAGACGCCTCATAGGTCTTTCACAAAGCACGTACCTTGATAAGATATTGAAGAAATTCAATATGGATCAATCTAAGAAAGGGTTCTTACCTGTGTTACAAGGTGTGAAATTGAGCTCAGCTCAATGTCCGACCACGGCAGAAGATATAGAAGAGATGAGCGTCATCCCCTATGCCTCAGCCATAGGTTCTATTATGTATGCCATGATGTGTACCAGACCTGATGTAAACCTTGCCGTAAGTTTGGTAGGTAGGTACCAAAGTAATCCTGGCAAGGAACACTGGACAGCGGTCAAGAATATCCTGAAGTACCTGAAAAGGACCAAGGAAATGTTTCTCGTTTATGGAGGTGACGAAGAGCTCGTCGTAAAAGGTTACGTCGACGCTAGCTTCGACACAGATCTGGATGACTCTAAGTCACAAACCGGATACGTGTATATTTTGAATGGTGGGGCAGTAAGCTGGTGCAGTTGCAAGCAAAGCGTCGTGGCGGGATCTACATGTGAAGCGGAGTACATGGCAGCCTCGGAGGCAGCACATGAAGCAATTTGGGTGAAGGAGTTCATCACCGACCTCGGAGTCATACCCAATGCGTCGGGGCCAATCAAGCTCTTCTGTGACAACACTGGAGCTATTGCACTTGCAAAGGAGCCCAGGTTTCACAAGAAGACCAGGCACATCAAGCGTCGCTTCAACTCCATTCGTGAAAATGTTCAAGATGGAGACATAGAAATTTGTAAAGTGCACACGGATCTGAATGTCGCAGATCCGTTGACTAAACCTCTCCCTAAGGCAAAACATGATCAGCACCAGAACTCTATGGGTGTTCGATTCATCACAATGTAACTAGATTATTGACTCTAGTGCAAGTGGGAGACTGTTGGAAATATGCCCTAGAGGCAATAATAAAAGCATTATTATTATATTTCCTTATTCATGATAATTGTCTTTATTCGTGCTATAATTGTGTTATCCGGAAATCATAATACATGTGTGAATAACAGACAACAAACATGTCCCTAGTGAGCCTCTAGTTGACTAGCTCGTTGATCGACAGATAGTCATGGTTTCCTGACTATGGACATTGGATGTCATCGATAACGGGATCACATCATTAGGAGAATGATGTGATGGACAAGACCCAATCCTAAACATAGCATAAAGATCACATAGTTCGTTTGCTAGAGTTTTCCAATGTCAAGTATCCTTTCCTTAGACCATGAGATCGTGTAACTCCCGGATACCGTAGGAGTGCTTTGGGTGTGCCAAACGTCACAACGTAACTGGGTGACTATAAAGGTATACTACGGGTATCTCTGAAAGTGTCTGTTGGGTTGACATGGATCGAGACTGGGATTTGTCACTCCGCTTGACGGAGAGGTATCACCGGGCCCTCTCGGTAATGCATCATCATAATGAGCTCAACGTGATCAAAGTGTTTGATCACGGGATCATGCATTACGGTACGAGAAAAGTGACTTGCCGGTAACGAGATTGAACGAGGTACTGGATACCGACGATCGAATCTCGGGCAAGTAAAATACCGATTGACAAAGGGAATCGTATACGGGATTAATTGAATCCTCGACATCGTGGTTCATCCGATGAGATCATCGTGGAGCATGTGGGAGCCAACATGGGTATCCAGATCCCGCTGTTGGTTATTGCCCGAGAGCCGTCTCGGTCATGTCTGCATGTCTCCCGAACCCGTAGGGTCTACACACTTAAGGTTCGGTGACGCTAGGGTTGTGAAGATATGTATATGCAGTAACCCGAATGTTGTTCGGAGTCCCGGATGAGATCCCGGACGTCACGAGGAGTTTCGGAATGGTCCGGAGGTAAAGATTTATACATGGAAAGTCCTCATACGGACATCGGGACAAGTTTCGGGGTTATCGGTATTGTACCGGGACCACCGGAGGGTCTCGGGGGGTCCACCGGGTGGGGCCACCTATCCCGGAGGGCCCCATGGGCCAAAGTGAGGAAGGGAACCAGCCCAATGTGGGCTGGTGCGCCTCCCCCCAAAGGCCCATGCGCCTAGGGTTTGGGGGGGGAAACCCTAAAGGGGGCGCCCCCCTCCCTGGCCGCCGCCCCCCCTAGGAGATTCCATCTCCTAGGGCCGCCCCCCCCCCAAGGGGTTATATAAAGGGGGGAGGGGAGAGGGGGCTGACCACCCTATGCCCTGGCGCCTCCCTCTCCCTCTCCAACACATCCTCCTCCTCCGTAAGAGCTCGGCGAAGCCCTGTCGGAGTACTGCGGCTCCACCATCACCACGCCGTCGTGCTGCTGCTGGAGTCTTCTTCCCCAACCTCTCCTTTGCCTTGCTGGATCAAGAAGAAGGAGGCGTTACGCTGACCGTACGTGTGTTGAACGCGGAGGTGCCGTGCTTTCGGTGCTAGGATCTCCGGTGATTTGGATCACGGTGTGTACGACTACTTCATCCCCGTTCGTTGAACGCTTCCGCTCGCGATCTACAAAGTGGTATGTAGATGCAATCTCTCTCTCCCATGACTCGTTGCTAGATGAACTCATAGATGGATCTTGGTGAAACCGTAGGAAAAATTTTAATTTTCTACAACGTTCCCCAACAATATTGGCTCCTACATATTCTATGAAGATCTTTTATCGGCCAGACCGCATAACAACATACGTTGTTCCCTTTGTCATCGGTATGTTACTTGCCCGAGATTCGATCGTCGGTATCTCAATACCTAGTTCAATCTCGTTACCGGCAAGTCTCTTTACTTGTTTCGTAATACTTCATCTCGCAACTAACTCATTAGTTGCATTGCTTGCAAGGCTTAAGTAATGTGCATTACCGACAGGGCCCAGAGATACCTCTCCGACAATCGGAGTGACAAATCCTAATCTCGAAATATGCCAACCCAACATGTACCTTTGGAGACACCTGTAGAGCACCTTTATAATCACCCAGTTACATTGTGACGTTTGGTAGCACACAAAGTGTTCCTCCGGTAAACGGGAGTTGCATAATCTCATAGTCACAGGAACATGTATAAGTCATGAAGAAAGCAATAGCAACATATTAAACGATCGGGTGCTAAGCTAATGGAATGGGTCATGTCAATCACATTATTCTCCTAATGATGTGATCCCGTTAATCAAAAGACAACACATGTCTATGGTTAGGAAACATAACCATCTTCGATTAACGAGCTAGTCAAGTAGAGGCATACTAGTGACGTTTAGTTTGTCTATGTATTCACACAAGTATTATGTTTCCGGTTAATACAATTCTAGCATGAATAATAAACATTTATCATGATATAAGGAAATAAAATAATAACTTTATTATTGCCTCTAGGGCATATTTCCTTCATCATGTGTATTGACTTGTCCACTTTCTTGTGTCCAAATTCAAGCCTTTCTCCCAGTCCCAAATATCTCCACATTTTCAGAGATTGTAGTTCTGTCATGAACTATGATTTATCTAGATTGGTATATGAGTCTCCTTGGCAGTATTAAGAAGTTTAAGGATTCTACGAAGGTTGCTTCTAAGAGATCAGTGACATTTGGCGGTTGTCACTACACATTCGCCGTGAGTCCTGTTTTTTAGAATTATCTGCTTTTTGCATCTTTTAATGTTGTTTTTTGTGTGTGTAATGATATTGAAGTAGCCTCCCCTTCTTTTCTGCTAGGTCTCGTATCTTGACCATGTGCATTTTGGGCTTAATTCTCTACCTGATATCAAGCCTAGGATACTTGTCTGGAGAGGTAATACCGTTAAGCATTTCTCGGAACTAGATAAGAACAATAGTCGCTCTTATGGAAAGAGGCCTCTGAAGCGTTTATCCCCGTCTGTCTATGCACTGGTTAGCATTCTATCTCATTTTTTTGCATTTTCTTTGTTGGATTCCTTTTGTTCTTATTTTATCCTGACTTGTACCTTCTCTATTTATTGTTCAGAAGTCTTATGAGTGGAATTATTGTTCATGAGGTCATACCAATGTTCCTTTTGCCAAGAAGATATCAACCTCAGAAGATATTGCTGCAGTTAGTTTTGATGTTTCATTTGCATCTAAAGTTGAATCAGCTTATGCACCTTAGAGAGGAATTTCTAAGTTTGATTTTCGCTGTAATACTGGTCATGTCCTCTTCTAGATTTTTTGACTGTAGTACCTGATGGTTTATAGTGTAGTTATTTCTTGATTTGGCTCTGTTATACCCAGTGGAATTCCACTGCATGCTAATTGGTTTTACATAGTAGTTTACACTGTAATTTTAGTACTTTCTTACTGGATTTTGCTGTATTTGTAAGCAGGGTTTTAAGTGTATTTTTTTTGTCATTTTAGTGATTTTTGCAGTGTTAATCATAGTGGCATCTGCAGTGTAAATTTACTGGATTTTAATCTGCATTTCAGTAGTGGCATTTTTGTGGCATTGCAGAGCATTTTCTTAGTGGTATTGTTAGTGTATGATTTCGTAACTGCTTTACTGTAGATGATATCTGTGTGTGATTTAGAAGTTTCAGGTGTGGAGCCGTTTAAAGTTCTGTGTGAGTGTTTCAAAAGTTTCAGGCGTGGATCCGTTTTTAAAGAACCGGGTGTTAGCCTGTTTAAAAGTCAATTTGGGGAGAAAGGGGACACAGTTGACATGGTACATGGGACAGGACAGGACACTTGTCCTCCATTAGTTGGCTGAAAAATATGACTTCAGCCGTATGTGAATTAGACAGACCCTTAAAAATACACTAGCGACTAATTTGGACGAAATTAAACTCGATTATGATAGCGCCGCCGGAGTACTACATCTTCTCCGCCTCCGGTGAAGGCCACCGCCGCCTCGATCTCTTTCTTCGGTGCCCCGCGTGCCTCCTCTGCAGTTCATGGTGGAGCTGGTGTGGCCGCAGCGGCTGGCGACGGTTGGTCTTCGCCGCCGACGCATAGCCGTTGCCCGTTGGAGTAGCCTGGCCACGCCCAAGACCTCCTCCTCCGCGCGAAAGACCTCGGCTTCGGCGCCGTCCTAGCAGCAGCCTGTCCTGGCGGTGGCACGGCAGTAGACGCCGATGCCGGGGCGCGCGCCCACATCATCGGACGTCGCCAAGCTTGCGCGTCTCGTCAATGAGCTGCAGGAGCGCGAGTCCCGCCTGTGCACCGAGCTGCTCGAGCACAAGATCCTCAAGGAGACCATCGTCATCATCATGCCTGCGTCGGGTGGTGGACCCAACAGCCTATGAGGAATCCGGCAGCTTCAGCGGCTGCTCGCATAGCTCCAGTCGCCGTGGTTGCTCCGCCATATACAGTCCGCAACCGACGCGGGGAGGGAAGAAGGCGGCCGAGGAGCTCGTGGCCGCCGTCTCGCGTCTGCTTCGGCATTGCCTCCGTCATCCTCGACTCTGACAGCCTCTAGGTGTGCGCCATGGACGACACCAGTGCTCGCTGTGGGACACGAAGATGAGGTGTTTGTTGAAATGCCTAAGAGAGATATAGGAGGAGCAAGAAGATAGACACTGACGTGTGGGGTATGTTGATTGTCAAACTGAACGGTGCGGACTTTGTCAGTTCTGATGTGTGGGCCAACTCTGTCATAATCGAGTTTAAACAGTCGAATCGGGTACATACATGGTAGTTTTTAGTCAAATATTAGTGACAAATGGTAGTTTTCCGCACAAAATTGTAAAGTGATAGTTTGTAGGCACGGTTTCACGAATTATGATAGTTTTTTTTGTTAAATACTCGCTGAAGTGGCGGAGGTAGAGGGTGGCCAGGGTGCGGTGGCCCACCATGAGAAACCGAAATCATCAATTGAGGAGTACTCATTGCAAAGGTCACTCCAACCTTCCCAGATTGCATGTGCGCCACTTGTCGCAACTTGGAAGTTTCTACTTTTTTCGTAGATCCGTTTATTCAAAACATTTTATCTCTTAAACCATGCATCCAAATCTCGAACAGCTTTCAACTTTGGATTCCTCGCGTCGAGATCTTCAAAACTAGATCCTATGTTAATAGATTTTGACGAACTTTTTTTTCACGAAAAAACCGGACGAAAAAACCGAACTAGGGGCATGGGTTTTTCCCTTTTCGAAAGAGCCACGCCCGTATCTCTGACGGAACCAACAACCATGCCTCTCGTGGAAGCAAAACCGTGACTCTCGTGGAAGGAAAAAAAAAGAGAAAACGTGTTTTATTTCCGTTTCCGAGGAGGCACGGCCATGACTCTCGCGAAAGCACAACCGTGCGTCTCGCGGAAGCAAAGGCGTGACTCTCGTGAAAGGAAAAAAAACAGAAAACACGTTTTTTCCGTTTCTGAGAGGCACGGTCGTGACTCTCGTGAAAGCACAACCGTGCCTCTCGCGGAAGCTAAACCGTAACTCTCGCGAAAGGAAGAAAAAACAGAAAACATGTTTTTTCCGTTTTCGAGAGGCACGGCCGTGACTCTCGCTAAAGCACAACCGTGCCTCTCGCGGAAGCAAAATCGTGACTCCCACGAAAGGAAGAAAACAAAAACACATTTTTTTTCAATTCCGAAAGACACGGCCGTGACTCTCGCGAAAGCAAAACTGTGCCTCTCGCGGAAGCAAAACCGTGACCCTCGCTAAAGAAAAAAAACGCGTTTTTTCGCGCAAAATTGTTTTTTTAATTTTTTTTGATCGAAAAGCTAAGGAAAACCGGTGGAAAACCAAAATGTCGAAAAAACCGTTTAAAAAGCCAAAAACGCGTGCGGAAAAAAAATCACACCCAAAATGCGACACGTGGCGAATGACTGAGAACGCGCCAAGTGGGCCCTAATCATTGCCAGGCTCCGGAAGGAGCGGTCGTTAACTAGTTGCTTTCAAGAAAAACTAAAAAAATAAAAAATAGATAAATGTATACGTACAGTAGCACTGCTGGCCCACCCTGCCCCCGTGGGCTAGGTCCGCCACCCTGAGCTCCAGCAGCCCGTAGATGACGGTGAGGTGGCCGTGCACGCGCACTGTGCACAGGCGGCGTTTGCTTTGGTTGATGTGTCTCTTGCTTGTGAGTTGTGACTAATCCGGCGAGTCGGCACTCGTCGCCGGTGCGGCCAGCGGCAGCATGCCCCCATTGGTGGAGGCATCGTGCATGCAGGCGGTGGGCCTCTGACCAGAGACAGCCAGGGAGTCCAGAGGACGCAAGTAATATAGCCGCATCGGTCTATGAAATCTGAGAGCAAACAGAGCAAAAAATTGTCGTGCTGAATCCTCTTCATTCCGTGGCCAATCTTTATCTTTATCTTTACCTAATATTAAAGGAAAGATTGTTTCTCTAAAAAAATTCGTTCACAGTGGGACCCACATAATTTTCGTACGTACATCCCAGGCTTCGTACGTCGCAGGCGTTTCCTCGTGTGGGCGTTTTTGGTTTCTGTCAAAAAAAAAACACAACACAGGACGCACAATGGGCCGGCCCATTAGCGTACAAACAAACCGCACCAGTAAAAGAATTTTCAAGAAGAAGTACTGCAATGTGAGGAATTGAACCCAGCTGATACACTCAAGCACTCAAATGCTAACCACTAGACTAAACAAGACTAGGTGTTTAACTAGCACCACGAAATTTTAAATTAAGTACACAGTCGCGCTAGGTACTGAGAGGAAAATAATTTTTTAAATTGAATATATTCGAAAATTTTGCAAATTTGATAATAAAAAATCCGAACATTTTTTTAAAGAACAATATTTTTATTTTTATTTTTTTGAAACCTGAGTATTTTATAAAACGCAAATTTTTTAAAAAAATAGGACATGTGTTGTGATTATTTCTCGAATTCGCAAAAATTTTAAAAATACAAATATTTTCTAAACTTCAAATTTGAAAAGGAAAACTTTTTTGTAAACATATTTTTCTAAAACTGGGAGGTACTGTAGCTAAATTATTTTAACCTATACCTATATTAATAAAACTTGGCGAATTTTTGAAATATGCACACATGATGCTTTGTTTTACTTCATTTTATTAAACTAGGGAAATGGAAGGAATCTTTTTCTCTGTCGCGTCTTCACCTACAACCAGTCTCACTCGGCCCAGTGACTCCCGTCAAAATGCATGAGGAGTCCAACTAAGGTTTCATGGTCAATCTGACACAAACTAATCAATTTACATGATGACACGAACATATATTATGTGCAATGCCTTTTCCTATTATATTAACCAGATGATAAAAGAACTGTGTTCAACGCTCTTGATCTTCATCGGGCATGAAGGCGGCTCAACAATCCAGCTATTGGACCTTGCCAACCTTGGTTAGTGACACCCGGTACTGTGGCCACAGGCAACGAATACGGCAGAGACAACAAGCGAAAACATGTGTCTGGTGTTATATTGAAATGGAGGATGTGGACCTGAGAATGAGGTATTAGCCATGTTTATTTTGTTATGGGCATGAGGGTGAGGTCTTTAGCCATGCTCAGTGGGTAAGGGCGTGTGAGGGCTGTTTTCTGCCGTTGCAACGCACGGGCATGTTTCCTAGTACGTATGTAATGTGGCATTTTGGCAGGATGCATCAATGTTCATGAGAAGTTTGGCTATGTTTGGTTTGTAGCCTCTAGTGAACTGGTTAATGAACTGTGTCCTGAAGTATGCTTCGGAGGGATTATGTGCCTTCAGTATACTGATGACATAATCCTTTCAAGTTTCCTTGAAAAGGACTTACTCCCTCCATTCCCTATTTTTTGTGAAAAAGATCAGATCTATTATAAAGATTTCAAAAGTATAAAACACCTCAAACATAATAAAAATTACATCGAGGTCCATGGACCACAGAACAACCATTGTCGCCGCCAGAACGAGCCGCCGACACGCCGCTGTCAACGCTCCCATACCGGAGCCGGCATGACCTTGTCGATGACAGCAGGGAAGTCTTCGTGCACGTACCCCTAAGGACCAGCGTCCCGTAGTCGCAGTCGTCGCCTTTGAATCCATGAATCGATCTGAAGAATTTGACACCAAATATCGCTGTTGCGTACATCCTCGCCGCCCCGAGGAACTGGCAGGAATCTACGCCGGAGCTCCATCTAATCCGTCCCAGCAGACGAACTTGAGGAGGATCAGAGCCCGGAAGACTGACCCGAGGAAGAAGCGCAGCCATCCGTCCAAACGCCGCCCCTGCCAGAGCAAAAACCCTATCTATCTACTAGCTGAAGACGAGGCACCAGAAATCCCCTCCCCGCCATCGGCCGCTGAAGCAACAGGCGTAGGGGAGGCGAATCCACGGGCTCGTCGGCGAAGATCGAGGGGAGGAAGGCTTTCACTAGTTGCCTTGCGAGAGGGGAAATAATATGGAGTTTCAATGATCCCCCTCCATTCCCTTATACAAGACCACTTTGTTTTTTGTGTCAAACTTTGACTTATAATTTTGGTCAATAAAATATAAATTATATGCCATCAGAAAGTTCTTTAAAATGTGCATCAAATGAAATACTTTCTGTGGCATATAACTTATTTTCATTGATAAAATTAATGATCAAAGTTAGACACAAAAAAGATATTAAGTGACCTTGTATAAGAGAATGGAGGGAGTAGATAAAGCTGTAAATTAAAAAAAAGTGTTTTCCTGCTTTGAACATGTGTCTAGGACGAAGATTAATTATAACAAAATGAATTAATTCCCATAAACATGTCTGAAGAGGACCTCCAAGTGTATATGTAGATGCCCATGGTTGTAAAAGAGGCAACTTCTATACCTACTATTAAAGGAAGTTAATATTCTTGGTTTGGTATAGTACTAGCATAGCCCGCGCGGCGGCACGCCGCGTCCATCGATGCAACATATCTATATGTGGTGTTATGTTTATTTATGGTAAGTACTCTTGGGATCGTGCTGACAGAATATCTATATCAGATTATCTAGTGTAGCCTCCAATAAGATTAGCGCCTGTGATAAAGTGATAGAGTGCTTTTGCAAATTCCAGAATTTTTGCACTCTATTCATACACAAAAATATTATTACACTATGAAACATATTCATACACAAAAATATCATTACATCATGCCTACCGAAGGGCTTGAATTTTCTCATCTCTTTTTGATTTTTTTGGAATGCCTATGAAGCTTGAGATCCTGTAATTGGTAAATTTGGGTACACCGGCTGGTACACTCTTTGTGTGCACGTATCATTTTCCTTTCCTTTTTGATCTGTGTGCACTGGTATTGGATTGGTTGCTGCCGTTGATCGCTTCCGGATGCATGCAGTGGTTGGCTACGTTTGCCGAAACGACTTGATAATATCCATGCATGAGAATAGGAAAGGTCACATGACTACTTGGTTGAGAATCTGTTTAACAAAATCATGATTAGTAGAGGATATTTACAGCCCCTGATTACGTAGAAAATCTCGGTCTCTCTTGGTACCGCCTAATGTAGAAGCCGAACGGAGGAAGAGACGCATAGACACGGAAAAAGGAGATAACATCGGTTGTATATGACTGTGCTTTGCCGCTGCCGAGCACATCACGAACACGGAACACATGCACCCATCCAGTGCATGAACATCTAGCCCACGTACCACACATGACGCAACGGAAGAACGTAAGCCGCGCGTGCAAGGCAGAGCGAGGCCGGAGCGCGGCCAAGAGTGAGCTAGAGGTAGTCGGCGTGGGCTTACCTTCCTGCATCTGATACGGAGGCGCACAGACAGAAGCTGGGGCGCCTTCTCATGTCCGCTTCAACGGTACCCTAACTGAGGCCACATCTCTTGACGACGACGCACGTCGGACGGCTCCAGTATCATGGAACGAGAAGACGCCGGTGTTCTAGGCAGGCATTGGGTCGAGGCACCGGCGACCTGGCAAACTCGCACGTCAAGCACGAGGTACACCTGGGCGACATAGGACGGCGGGGTGCCGGTGGTCTGGGCAGGCGTAAGCTTGCACCGTAGGCAAGCTGGGCGAACTCAAGGTCAGAAACATCAGCACCGCATGCATCCGCGACGACGCCTCATCGGAATGGTCCGCCTCTAATGGCCTATCAGGCCGGTACTTGGGCCAGGTGTTCCGGAACGCGGCGACGATGGCGAAGTGGTGCTCGGCGGCGTTGAGGGCCAGGTAGCACGCGAGCAGCTCCTCGAGAACCCGTGGTGATGGACAAACGTCGTCGTTTACCTCGATCCTCTCTGCCATGCTCGCCCGGAAGTCATCCTCCGGGTCTGCCGACTCTTTCACCACCACGAGGCTCTCCTGCAGCCAGAGCTGGTGCCTCACGCATAGCCTCTGCGGCTCAGTGGTCACTGCCGGAGTCTGCGCGTCTGCTGGCGTCCTCCCCTTTAACCTGCCGCTTGGCTTCACGTATAGGCGCCGCCTCCGCTCGTTGGCCGTCGGCGACGCCCTGCCACTGCCCAAGGCCCCTCCTCCTCCCCGTTGACCTTCTATGCAGCACCGACAGCAGGCCTGGTGAGCATCAGCCGCAGCTTGAGATTCGGCATGCATCAACGCCGGCGCAGTGTTCGCGCCTGGCTTCCTAGACTCCATTCACCCACTCATCTCATGCGGTGCTGCCTCCTTGTACTTGCTGGTTGCCTGTAACGCCGGTGTGGTGCATCGTGGGCTAATGGCGGACGTGGGCTTTAACTGGACAGTGTTGTGGATGCCATCCCTTGCACCCGAGTAGCATGGTGAGGTCCACCTGGGGACGCCATGGACGCGGCAAGGCCATGGGTTTCAAACATACGCTACAAGCAGCGCGAGGAAACAACTATATATATAGGATTTCTGAACACACCCATTAAAGCGGCGAGAAACAACTGGAACCATCGATAGAAGCGTCCTCCAGAAGTACGTCTAAAGCGGCACCGCCGTTAGATTCCATATAGTACACACGTGCCAATCTCTCGAACGGAAGTCTAGCCAATTCACAACGTGCCACCCTCCCCATAAGCCAACAAAAAAAAGAAAGAAAACTGTACACGCATACAACCTGTGACCAGACCAGTTAACCAAGCCACATGTAGAGGATCACGCCATGCAAGGATCAGCCCAACAGGGAACGGCCAAAATGAAGGACGTAGTCAAATCAGAGCATCCATGCAGCGATGTGGGGAAGGAAGCCCAGCTGATGCGAGCCCACACGTGCATGCAGCCACGGAAGGAGCCGTACGCGGCGAGGTCAACGGATCAGCATGGCCCACACGCATGAAAATCGCTAGACGCACCAAGAAGATCGATACACACGTTAACAAAATTCCCATCGACAATCTACAGTCACCACGCATTTGTACACGGCCAGAACCCAATTTAATACACGTGTCATGATGGAAGAAATCACCAGGTCGCAGTCAAACAAGTGGTTAAACCTTGTAGCGTAAACGTCCCCAGATATAGTGTTCTGGTTAATTTTCGTCCGCTTTGTCCTATATGCATAAAAAAACGGTGCGAACCGACTAGAGGTATCTGCAACACACGGGTGGGCTACTGGGTTCGTGTTTGCCCACCCAATTCTCCCATTCCCTTCTTCCCCTTGCCTGACTCTTGCCCCGTGCCTAGTTCCCCGATCTCACGTTCGGAACACGCCGCCAACATCGGGCTCCTTCCTGTGGACAGCTGCGGCACATCAAGCTCTCTCCCTTTCCTTCTTCCCTTGGCCTGACTGCCCAGTGCCCAATTCCCCAATCTCATGTTCGAAACACGCCGCCAACATCAGCCTCCTTCCTGTGGACAACTGTGGCACATCAAGCCCTCTCCTCACTTAAGTAAACCTACCACGCTGCACGACATGACCAACTGTGACATCACTAGTAGAAAAATGGTCAAACATGAAGCACATTAGTGTCGGTTTGTATTTGAGCCGGCACTAATGTATACATTAGTGCCGGTTTCAACGGCTAGCCGGGCCGCTTTCATTAGTACCGGTTCGTGGCGAACCTTTAGCACCGGTTCGTGCCACGAACCGGTACTAATGAGAGTGGTGGCAGGATGTTGTCAGACTGGGGCCCCTCCAGCCCCTTTAGTACTGGTTCTTGGCACGAACCGGTACTAAAGGTCGTTCTACATAAACCCTTCGTCCACCCGAGCTCGCTCTGTTCTTCCCCTTTCCCCTCTCCTCTCTGTTGTTTCCCTCTTTCTCTCGAGCTCATCACACATTTTGCACAAAATTTGTCAAGATTTGAAGGCCCCCATCCATTCAAATGATCACAAAGGTTAGCAACTTTGTCCTTTCATCTCTCATTGCTAGATTAGCTCTTGCAATGCTTTATATAGTGATTAATTTGTGAGTTTAGTAATTTGGGAGAAAATATATATATGTGCTAGAATTTGATTTATATGCAATTTGAGGTTAAAAATAACACTTAGTTTGCATATGTAGGTGTGGTTTACTTAGTGCCTTCTAAATATCCGTCGTAACCACCGTCGATCGCCCGCACCGTCCCGTCGCCGGCACCACCTTGTGGTGAGCCTCTTGTTCATGAAATTTTATATGAAAATTGATGTTTGTGTGATTTGGATATATAGTTACTCGTATAATTATCTTACCCGTACGTTGTTTGTTATACATATATTGCATGGTTTTGATATCCGTCCCCGTCGGCCCTCGTCCTTGTTATGATTCGGATGTGGTATATATATATATATATTCTCTTTTAAAACTAGTTGCATTTCGTGTTTATGACAAATTATGCCCATCAAGTTGACATAGAATTTTTTTTATAGGAGGTATGTGAACCGGAAATTCCAACCGACCCTATTGTCGAGAGGTTAAATTTAGTTGAAAGAGAAAACGAGTACTTGAAAGAAAAATTGAAAATAATTGAGGGGGAGAAGATGGAATTGGAGTTGCATGTTGCCGATGTCGTCGATGATCACAAGATCAAGATGGAGAAAATGCGCTTGAAGATTAGAAAGATTAGAAAATATGCCATCGATAGTGAGGCTTGGTATCATTATGCTGTTGGATCCATTGTTACCTTAGTTGCGATCTTGATCGCATTTGTTGTTGCATTTAAATGCTTTAGCTAGAGAGTTATCTGTTTGTTGCATTTAAGTATTGTATGAACTTTATGTATGAACTTGTATTAATTTGGTCTATTCGGTGTTGTGTAATGAAGATGAGCCGGCAATGGATGTACGATGACCGATGCTCTCCCCAGTTCGTTGAGGGCGTGCATACTTTTCTGCTTACGGCTGAGGCAAACAAGCGGGCGGATGGTTTTATGCCTTGTCCATGTGTTGGTTGCAAGAATGGTCACAATTACTCTACATCCAGAACCATTCACGTCCACCTGTTTGAGTCCGGTTGCATGCCCCACTATAATGTTTGGACCAAGCACGGAGAAAGAGGGGTTATGATGGAAGACAATGAAGAAGAAGAGGACAACGACAGCTATCCTGGCCATGGGTTCCCTGAATACAATGATACAACAATGGTGGAAGAAGCTGAGCCGATAATGCGGAAAGAAGCTGAGCCGGCAATGCGGGAAGAAGCTGAAGAAGAGGCATCAGATGAGCCCGTTGATGATCTAGGTCGGGCCATTGCCGATGCAAAGAGAAACTGCGCAAGTGATTTGGAGAAGAAGTTGCAGCGCATGTTAGAGGATCACAAAAAATTGTTGTACCCGAATTGCGTAGGTGACAAGAAAAAGCTGGGCACCGCACTGGAATTGCTACAATGGAAGGCAGAGAATGGTGTATCTGACAAGGGATTTGGAAAGTTGCTGGTAATGATAAAGGATATGCTTCCAAAGGACAACGAATTGCCCGAGAGTACGTACAAAGCAAAGAAGGTTGTCTGCCCTCTAGGGTTAGAGGTGCAGAAGATACATGCATGCCCTAATGATTGCATCCTCTACCGCGGTGAGTACGAGGATTTGAACGCTTGCCCGGTATGTGGTGCATTGCGCTATAAGATCAGCCGCGATGACCCTGGTGATGTCGAGGGCGAGCGCCCCAGGAAGAAGATTCTTGCCAAGGTGATGTGGTATGCTCCTATAATACCACGGTTGAAACGTTTGTTCCAAAACAAAGAGCCTGCCAAGCCGATGCGATGGCACAGAGAAGACCGTAAGATAGACGGAAAGTTGAGAGTACCCGCTGACGGGTCGCGGTGGAGAAAAATCGAAAGAAAGTACGGGAAGGAGTTTGCAGATGACGCAAGGAGCGTATGGTTTGGTCTAAGCGCAGATGGCATTAATCCTTTTGGGGAGCAGAGCAGCAACCATAGCACCTGGCCCGTGACTCTATGTTTGTATAACCTTCCTCCTTGGTTGTGCATGAAGCGGAAGTTCATTATGATGCGAGTGCTCATCCAAGGCCCTAAGCAACCCGGCAACGACATTGATGTGTACCTAAGGCCATTAGTTGAAGAACTCTTACAACTGTGGAATGGAACAGGTGTACGTGCATGGGATGAGCACAAGGGGGAAGAATTTGACCTAAAGGCGTTGCTGTTCGTGACCATCAATGATTGGCCTGCTCTCAGTAACCTTTCAGGACAGACAAACAAGGGATACCGCGCATGCACGCACTGTTTGGACGATACCGACAATATATATTTGGCTAATTGTAAGAAGAATGTGTACCTGGGACATCATCGATTTCTTCCGAGCAGGCATCCCGTAAGAAAGAAAGGCAAACATTTCAAAGGTGAGGCGGATCACCGGACGAAGCCTCGCCACCGTACTGGTGCTGATGTACATGATATGGTCAAGGATTTGAAGGTGGTCTTTGGAAAGGGTCCTGGTGGACAACCTGTTCCGAATGACGCTGACAGACGCACACCCATGTGGAAGAAGAAATCTATATTTTGGGACCTGCCCTATTGGAAAGACCTAGAGGTCTGCTCCGCAATCGACGTGATGCATGTGACGAAGAATCTTTGTGTGACCCTGCTTGGCTTCTTGGGCGTGTATGAGAAGACAAAAGATACACCTGAGGCACGGGAGGACCAGCAACGTATGCACAGAAAAGACGGCATACATCAGGGTCATGCAAGCTATGCTCTTACCAAAGAAGAGAAGGAAATCTTCTTTAAATGCCTGCTCAGTATTAAGGTACCGTCTGGCTTCTCGTCGAATACAAAGGGAATAATAAACATGGCAGAGAAAAAGTTCCAGAACCTAAAGTCTCATGACTGCCACGTGATTATGAAGCAACTGCTTCCAGTTGCATTGAGGGGGCTTCTACCGGAAAACGTTCGATTAGCCATTGTGAAGCTATGTGCATTTCTCAATGCAATCTCTCAGAAGGTAATCGATCCAGAAATCATACCAAGGTTACAGAATGATTTGGTGCAATGTCTTGTCAGTTTCGAGTTGGTGTTCCCACCATCCTTCTTCAACATCATGACGCACGTCCTAGTTCACCTATGCGAAGAGATTAACGTTTTGGGTCCTGTATTTCTACACAATATATATGTTCCCCTTTGAGAGGTTCATGGGAGTCTTAAAGAAATATGTTCATAACCGTGCTAGGCCAAAAGGAAGCATCTCCAAGGGCCGTCAAAATGAGGAGGTCATTGAGTTTTGTATTGACTTTATTCCTGACCTTAAGCCGATTGGTGTTGCTGAATCGCAACATAAGGGCAGTCTGGATGGAAAAGGCACGCTAGGAGGGGAACAAATAATATGTATGGACGGACATTCTCTCACTGAAGCACACTACACAGTTCTACAGAATTCCGCCTTGGTGGCTCCGTATATGGATGAACACAAGAATTTGCTACACTCCAAACACCCGAAGCGGTCTGATGACTGGATTACACGTGAACAAACCAGGAGTTTCGACAGCTGGTTGCAGACACGTATCATGCATGACACCTCTATTGAAGATGACCTATACTTGTTGTCCCAGTTACCATCTTCGAATATAATGACTTTCAAAGGGTACGAGATAAATGGTAATACATTTTACACGATCGCCCAAGATAAGAAGAGCACCAACCAAAACAGTGGTGTCCGCTTTGATGCAGAAACCAAGACGGGAAAGGAAACATATTATGGTTATATACAGGACATATGGGAACTTGACTATCGACGTGGTTTGAAGGTCCCTTTGTTTCGATGCAAATGGGTCAATATGACACGAGGCGGGTAACTAAAGACCCGCAGTACGGATTGACAACAGCGGATCTCAACAATCTTGCGTATGCAGACGAACCATTCGTCCTAGCCAATGATGTGGCACAGGTTTTCTATGTGAAGGACATGTCTACCAAGCCAAGAAAAAGAAAAGATAAGGAAGCGAATGCATCGTACGATGAGCCAAAGCGGCACATAGTTATTTCTGGGAAGAGAAACATCGTTGGAGTGGATGACAAGACAGACAAGTCAGAAGATTATGAAAAGTTTGATGAAATTGCTCCATTCACAGTGAATATTGACCCGAGCATCCCGTTAAATGATGAAGATTTTCCATGGTTACGGCACAAAGGGACACACGCGAAGAAAAAGTTTCACACCCAAAGATCTGGGATGTGATCGGCTTCACTATCATCACTTTCTTCTGGGTTTCACACCCAGAAGGGAATCTCTGTAATAGTTAGGGTAGTTAATTATGTGTTTTGGCATTTGAAACGCGAACAAACACTAATTTCAAATAATTCAAAATTTAAACTATTCAAATTTGAAAACTACGGGCACTAACAGAAAGTTTGTAATTTTTTGTACCTAAAGCAAAAATATTCACAAAGAAACTCTAAATACACAAAAAAAACAACTCAAAAATAAATAAAGCAAATAAATAAATAAATAAAGCCCGCCTACTAGGCCAGAGCAGCCTGCATACGACTAGAAACCCAACCTGTTGTTGGGCCAGGACGCAGGCCCGCAAAGGCCCGGTAAGCCCACAGGGCATCACAGATCATATAGGCCCAGTAGGCCTGCTTTGGAGAGGAGCTCGAGAGAGCTACCGCACGGGGGTTTATAAACAAGTGCGGACGCCCCTCGGCTAGCGAGGTGGGACTAAACTTACCGCACCGCACCTGCGCCAGCGCACCCCCTTTAGTACCGGTTTGTGGCACCAACCGGTACTAAAGGGGGGCCTTTAGTACCGGTCGGAGCCACCAACCGGTACTAAAGGGGGTGCCTTCCCGCCGCTTGGCCTGGCCAAAACAGGCCTTTAGTACCGGTTGGTGGATCCAACCGGTACTAAAGGTGGGTTCTATATAAGAAAACACTTCAAAATTTTCGTCAGTTTCTCATCTCTCCCTCTTCTTCTTCTCCTCTGCACCGTCGCCCGCCGCCCCCGCCGTCTCCATATCCCTCATCGCCGCCCCCATCGCCGCCCCGTCCCCGTCATCGCCGCCCCGTCTTCCCGTCCCCGTCGTCACCGCCGCCCCGTCCCGGCCCGTCTCGCGTCGTCCCCGTCCCCGTCGTCGTCGCCGCCCCGGCCCGTACGTCCCCGTCTCCGTCGTCGCCGCCCCGTCCCTGTCCCCGTCGTCGCCGTCCCCGTCGCCGCCCCCCGTCGCCGCCCCCCCGTCGCCTCTCGCCTCGCCGGCCGGTGAGCGCGCACACACACACACATACATTTTTTGTTTTTTAGTTATACAAATAGTTAGAACTTTTTTGTTTTTTAGAAATTGTTAGAAATTTTTCTGTTTTTTAGAAATAGTTAGAAATGTTAGAATTGTCAGAATAGTTAGAAATGTTAGAATTGTTAGAATAGCTAGAAATGTTAGAAATTTTTCTGTTTTTTAGTTATAGAAATAGTTATAAAAAAGTTAGAATTGTTAGAAATTTTCCTATTTTTTAGAAATAGTTAGAAATGTTAGAATTGTTAGAATAGTTAGAAATGTTAGAATTGTTAGAATTTTTTCTGTTTTTAGTTATAGAAATAGTTATATATAGCATTGTTAGAAATGTTATAGAAATGTTAGAAATTTTAGTTATCAAAATCCAATCATTAAAAAAATGTTACTTTTTGCGGGCATATAGCTAGTATTTGTTCTCGACGATGCCCGGCCCGCATCCTCGCCGTCGACCCGTCCACGACGACGTCCGGCTGACCCATGTCCGGGACTAGGCTCTGCCGGGCTGGCACTGGGAGGTGCTGCCTGGAGGGGCGCGCCGCTTGATGAGGAACCCAACCCCGGGTCCCGTCGTCGACCCTGATCTCGTTTGGTGGCGTTCGCGTGGGCCAGTTTCGGTGCGGAGGGAGCCGGCCCCGCCGGAGGTGGTACGTCGCCGTGTCAGGGAGGAGGACGAGCACGTCCATCGCTACATGGTTGCGTTAGAGGGCGGCAGGTTCTCCAATACCTGGCAGTTTCTTCAGGGATCTCACTTCAGCTATGATCCTATGAGGGTTCCTTCTCTTTGGGTGTCCACCGCCCGCGCCACAGGAACCGCGAGTGTCCTAGATTCTTCTGTAGTATTCGATCTTTAATTAGCTACCTAGCCAGTGATGTACTATTCAATATTATATATTATTCGAGACGATGTACTCGAGATTATATCTATTATTCGAGATGATGTAATTTGAATACTAAATTGTTTTATATTTCTTTTGGCATAGTTAAATAAAAGCTATGGCGGACAATACCGACAGAGAGAGAGAACAGACCATGTTCGATATGATACGCGGGCCAGATGATGATCAGAATGAAGAAGATTATGATGGCTCCGAATTTCTAAACAACACCGGAGAGGGTGATATGGTATTCGATCGCGACGACCGAATTGATGAAGTCATGAACTACGATTATGACCATGACGAAGAACATGTTGATCCCGAAACAACAAACACCGGTGAGGTATATATATTTATATAAGCAGACATCTGGTGATCATCACATGTTTTAAATGACTTGAAGATATATTAACAAATCGATCTTTCTTCTTTCAGCCATCCGGATCGAGCAAATCTTCAGGCAAAAGGACGAAACGAGGCCCGAACAAAAAGTTGAAGGAGGGCGTAAAGTACAATATCGAGGCAATCAGACATAATGGCGAACCATTAGCGCCTAAGAAGATTGCAGACAAGTTCGTTCGTCAGTGTGGAGTTCTTGTGAAGGACCAACTCCCGATTTCCCTTCAAGAATGGAGAGAACCAGCAAAGCCACGTCCAGATGTTACTTTTGTCGACAACTGACAAAAAGGTCTGCTTTGGGATACTCTCATGGAACATTTCACCCTACCAGATCATTTCACAAAAGCAGATGTGCAGAAAGTCAAGGACGCTGCTCTTAGGAAGATGGCGGTTGCATTCAAGAACCACAAGAATCGTGTATGGGACAAGTACGTCAGGGATGGAAGGAAGACTCCAGTATTCGAGGGAACACTAGAGAACCAAAGTGCTCATTGGGACGATTTCGTGAAATTCAAGGATTCAGAATTAGCTAAGGAACGGTCGAGAATAAACAAGAAGAATGCCGAAAAAAGGATAAGTTTCATAAGCTGGGGCCAGGTGGCTATGCGGTGGCAATGCCTAAGTTGGATAAGTCTGAGAAAGAGATGGAGGATGCAGGTGTCACTCCGGTTACTAAGAGCTGCCCCCCCAGGTGCAGGACTTGGTTCTATGCGCATGGAGGGAGTTGGACCTGAAGACAGGCAATGTTTCGACGAAGGCATGTCTGAACGGAGCCGACGATGCGATACTTGTTGCAATAGAAGAGGCTCGATCGGGGGTGTTCCAGCCCAACAGAGAGAACGACGAGCTTACGCGTGCCCTGGGAAATCCTGAACACCCGGGAAGAACACGAGGCAAGGGCTCTATTCCGTGGTATGAGGGGTTTTCGGACTGGAACACCGACTACAGAACCCGTGCGAGAAAGGAGATTGCGGAGGAGAAGAAGAGGAAGATGGAGGAGGAGCAGAGGAAGCGGGACTTTGAACGCCTTCAAGGCCTAGAAGCAAGTCAAGCGGAATTGGCAGTTAAATTCCAGCGGCAGCAGGAGCAGATCGACTCACTTAGCCAACAAAGGGGGTCTCAGGAGCTGCAACAGCTAGCGGATGATCCAGCATTGGATACCACCGCCCCATCCATGCCGAGAAGCAGCATGGGTTCCGCCCCGTTTGACGCAATGATGGCTAGATACCCCGTGGATGACATCGCGGAGAACGCTAACTGCGAGCTACACTTCAAAATTAAGAACATATCCTTGAAGGTGGCGGACGGCGTTGCTTATAAAAATTCCCCCGATGCAACCTTCCATTGCAACCCGATTCCAGCAGGCTATGCTCATGTCGTGGTTGATGAGGTGGTGGACCAATATTCGGGGCTAGAGCTTGACATTCCTGGAGGTGACGAGGAGCACACACTCGGAGATGCCAAAATCGTATCATCCTATGGAGAAAGGATTGCATCGTCTTTCGAAGGCCACCAACACCGCGTCACCCGACTCCTCGTCGAAGTCCGCCACCGAGTCAGCAGACTCCCGCTCCTCCAAGTCCACCAACGCGTGAGGCCACTCCTCCTCCTCCAAGTCCGGCAAAGTGTTAGGCCACTCCTCCTCCAAGTCCGACACAGCGTCAGACGTCCACTCCTCCTCCAAGTCCGGCCCAACCTCAGGCCACTCCTCCTCCAAGTCCGGCACAGCTTCAGGCCACCCCTCCTCATCCAAGTCAGCCCCGTCAGCCGTCTCCGCCGCCTCAGCAATCGCAGAAGAGACACCCCGCAGCTATGATGCGTAGCGGTACGAGTCGAGGTCATAGTACAGGAAGTACAGGCGGAGGCAAGCGATATAAATATGGTCCAAACCTCAATACTCCTCTTCCTGAGAGGGCTTACGACAGGACCCAGGAGCAAACCAATGCCATAGTGCGGGCAGAAGTCGACGCCCATTTTGGACCGAAACCGCCACCGCCGCCAAGGGAGAAAGTGTCTGTGGAAGTAGTTGACCACTTCATTCGTATGGCTCAACCACCAGCTCCTAAGCCTGTTGACACAGACTATGAGCGCCACATCAGGAAGTTACATCGACAACGTCTATAGAAGGAGGCGAGCTCGAGCTCGAGCAAACAACAAGCAGTTGTCAAAAAATGCGGGAAAACCGTTGCCCAGCTGGGAGAACAGGCGGCGCAATCGACTCCCCCCGCTTGTTGTGCCGCCAACAACACGTGACAGTACGCGCGCCCAGTATTATTGTGGGCAAACAATTTACGTTCCCGATGTGGGCGATGTGGTAATAACCCAGGAGCATATAACGCAGGCTGAAACTATCAACATCACTGTTGGACAACTCCTCGAGATCGAGGACATGCCTGTGCTTACAGAGGAGGAAATAAAACGGAAATATGCCCGGGGCCAACCTTTGGTCAAGCCAGAAGATGTCAAGAAGCTCCCAACGAGAATGTATGAATTGCATCAATGGTACATGGACATTACCAAGAGATCCGATCGAGAGTCCCTCATGGTGAATATCAAGAAGGATCATTACTACCATGAGAAAGCTGTTGCCGTTGAGTATTCTGAACTGTTTCAGTTATACAATCAAGACGCACTCAACAAATTTATCGTCAGTTGCTATTGTCTGTAAGTGATTTCTTTCTGTAATTTAAGTCTCTCAAGCTAGCTGTAGTGATCCTTTTGATCAATCATTACCTGTAATTATCCTCACTATATTCTTTTTTGTGGTATTATGCAGGATGAAGATGTATGAAATGAGAAAAGGTGGACGCTATGGCATTGGGTTCATTGACCCAAACACCGTTAATGAATACACATGGAAAATAGATCCATATCATGAAAAGCATGTAGAGGACAGCATGCTACAGTTCTTGAAGAGCCTCAAATACAATGAAGATATACTACTTCCTTACAACTTTCAGTGAGTCACACTGTCTTGTACTACAAATTCTCTGTTTTTGCCTACTAGGTAGCTACATGTTTTTGCTTACATATGCCCGCTTAATTAAGACATGCAAATATGTGTGCTTGCAGATTTCACTGGATCTTATGTATCATTAAAGTTGACGCCGGAATAGTTGAAATACTGGACTCACTACTCAAAATAAAAACTGACTACAACATCTTGTATGGGATAGTCAACAGGTAATTTCAATCATTATTAAACTATATATCTCGGCCTATTTAGTTCTTCATTTCCTGATATGAACTATTTAATAACCCCTTTATTCATTTTCTTTGTCTCGGCGGGCAGGGCTTGGGCAAGGTTCATCAGCGTCACTCCAGGCGAATGGAAAAAAAGTTGAAATGGTTTCGACCCAAGGTAAGCAATTAAGTAGTACTAGCTAGCTCCCATCTCTTTAATTATCATGCTTGATTAATTATTATCTGATCAAATTCCATTCTCGTAAAGGCCCTTCAGTAGGCGCAGGGGACTGATCTGTGTGCATTCTGCGTTTGCGAGAACATTCGCATGATGGCGTCTGAAAGGAGCAGATCTCAAAGACAGGAATGGGTACGTTTGTCACAACATTATTCATAATTTTTACACCATTATCGATATCTAGTCACACAACTAATACACATGCATATTGATCTCCTTCTTAACAGTTCATAGAGGTGCGGGACAAGCTCCTAGAAACGGAGCGCGTACAAGCACTTCAAGAGGAAATATGCGGATTTTTGCTCGACCATGTCATAGATCCGAAGGGAGAATACTATTACCCGCTACCGCCCCCATGAAGAACCACTTCCAATTGTCATATCGTTCTCCGAAGGCACCAATTAGGCTAATGCCACTGGCTCCGAAGGCAACATTGTAGGAGAAATTGTATATAGCTATCTAATTATATATATATATATATATATATATATATATATATATATATATATATATATACATGTGTGTATGTCTGAATTAATTAATATGGTGGTTTAAGATCACATTTGATGATATATATATATGATCGGTTCTACTAGAAATTCTATTTATATATATATATATATGCATTGCATAACGTGTACAATGTGTAGTATCGTAAAATACCAGCAAATGAAAAATAATTAAATGGAAAACACAAAATTAAATGAAAAATAAATCATAAACCCAAAACCCCCCAACATTTTAATACCGGTTGGTGTTACCAACCAGCACTAAAGGGCTCCCTGCCCCCGGAGCTGCCTCGTGCCACGTGGTTGGCCTTTAGCACCGGTTCGTGCTGAACCGGTACTAAAGGGGGGGGCTTTAGTGACCACACTTAGTGCCGGTTGTGGAACCGACACTAAAGGGCCTGACGAACCGGTGCTATTGCCCGGTTCTGCACTAGTGCATGTTGGATCTGGCGCCTCCATCGACTGCCATGGTCTAGCACGAACCCGAGGTCCTGCGCTCGCTTCCCCTGTTCCCGCTTGCCCTGGTCGTCCATGGTGACATGCTCTCGTTCTAGAGCTTCTCATGTGCGTCGACGTCCAGCGCCATCTGGGGAGGGGCCCTAGCCCTGAAGTTGCCTCCTCTCCTCTGCAACCCTCCTGCTCACTGTTGGTACCCGCTCCCCGCTCCAGGTGCTCCACCGTGTCCACCATGATCGAGTCCACCATGATGCTAACTACCACCGGCACCTAGGCCAGTGCTTACTCCCACACGCCCGATGGCTATGTGGCCGCCATGAGGAGCAAAGTAGAGCACCACAAGACGAGGGTGACGATGGCGGATAGACGGAGGCGTGGCCACGTGAAGAGGCCATGGTCGAGAAATTGCACAGCGTGCTTCTGTGGTGCTGTTGCATCCCCATAGTCCACGCATGTGTGATTTGGTTAGATGGATAAGACTACAGAGGTGCTCGGGTTGAACACAGAAATCATCTTTGCTTGTGTCCGGCCACATTTGTCAGATTTGGGTTTCATATGCACGTGTGTTTTGCTCTGGCAAGCATTGTTTTCCTTTTGTACATACTATCCAGCCAATGTAGGAATCAAGGATCGGCCTTCGTGTACGTGCATGTGTTTCTCAGCAAGATTAGGAGCAGATTTCGAGGTTATAATGGATTTGTTCTCTGGCAAGATTAAGTCTGAGTTGCTTGCATAGATATGAGAGATTGCAACGATTTTGTTCATGAAGTTTTTTCCTGATTGATGCTGCTCCTTCTCAACCCATACTCGCACATGCTCAGATGCTCAGCCAAGCTGAATCATTGCTTCTCTTGCTGGATGATAACAAGGCTCTAACCCACACAAGTGGAATGATCGTCGGATTATCTAGATGTATTAAGAAGCTGGCCACCTCAACAAATCGGTGGCTATTTTTTGATCGTGCAAGGTCTACGTGTTTGATTCCATTAGCTTCATATTATCAAATACTTCTAAATCTTCTGGTCAGAAGGAGAAAATTGGAGTTAGTTAAGAGTGTATTTGGACATGCTTGAAGATGCATTAGGTTTTTGCACATAAGAAGATATTCTTGATTTTGTTGTCAATGCTTTAATCAAGAGAGATAAATTCTTACTGGCTATTCCTATAATTCAGCAGTTAACGAGTTTAAACATTGAAATAATTAAACAAGGAACCAATCTGCTGTAGCAAAAGAATTTTGCAAGAAGAAGACAACGGAGATACGATGGACTCCTTGAAAGAGTGGATGCACACGGATTGCCGCCGACATACCTTGACGCCAAGGAGACCCGGAAGGTGCGCGAACGCCTCAACATGATCTAGCCAAGCACATATAACAAGTCACCAGTCTTCCCAGCATCATATTCAAGTCCCTTACCAGTTTAATTTGACCTAGCATGCCTCAAGCACAGCAACCAATACATGATGAGATACCTCCTTGCCTCTAATTGCATACCGTTGTCAAGGACGCCAAACAAGTACATCTTGTTAAACATGTAAGCCTACCTTCGGTGATGTATAAACCGTAGGATAGGTACAGATAGATCAGGTTGTTAGGTTGTTGTGATTGAGTCCTTGGAGATCAATCCACGCCATGTATATCTCGTTGTAACTACTTGGCTTCGGCCTATATATTAACATGCAATGCGTCCCTGCCAGGCATACACTTAACCTATTTTCACATGGTATCAGATCAGATGGCTGTGCTTGTGCATGGTATCAAGCGCTTAGGGCATCCTTCACTTCCGGTGTTTCAGAAAATTCTTCGTGATTTTAGTCTTCCAGTGTCAAATAAACAAGATCATAATCTGGTTTGTGATGCATGTCAAATGGCCAAGAGCCATCAACTTCCTTATTCTAGGTCTACTAGTGAGTCGAAAGCTCCTTTAGAGCTTGTTTTTTCAGATGTGTGGGGTCCTGGCCCAATTTCTGTAGGCAGACAAAAGTATTATGTTAGCTTCATTGATGATTTCAGTAAATTTAGCTGGGTCTATTTGCTCAAGAATAAGTCTGATGTGTTTGAGAAATTCCATCTCTTTCAAAAGCATGTTGAACGACTCTTTGATCGCAAAATTCTTACTATGCAAACCGATTGGGGGGGGGGGGTGAATACCAAAAGCTCCACTCTTTTTTTGACCACATTGCATTACCCACCATGTCTCTTGTCCTCATGCCCATCAGCAGAATGGTTCTGCTGAGAGAAAGCACCGACACATTGTAGAGGTTGGCCTCTCCCTCCTTGCTCAAGCATTCATGCCCTTGAAGTTTTGGGATGAGGCTTTTCTCATGGCAGTTTACCTCATAAATCGTCTCCCTAGTAGAGTTATTACCAACCAAACACCACTTGAGCGTCACTTTGGCACAAAACCAAATCATTCGTTTCTTCGCATTTTTGGTTGTGCGGTGTGGCCAAACCTACGCCCCTTCAACAAACACAAGCTTGAATTTCGATCCAAACAGTGCGTGTTTTTAGGGTATAGCAGCCTTCACAAAGGATATAAGTGCTTAGATGTCTCTACTGGGCAAGTTTATGTGTCTCGTGATGTGGTGTTTGACGAGCAAAGTCTTTCCTTTTTCCCAACTCCATCCAAACGCCGGCGCACAACTTCGCAAGGAGCTTGTTCTTCTTCCATCTCACCTCCTTCCTCCATCAGCTTATGTTCCGGGGGGTGTAGTAGGTCCTAATGATCATATGCCAATATCTAACACTAATGACGAAAGTATGCAGGAAGATGGCGAGGAAATGGGTGAAAATTCCTTTGATTTTATGCAGCAAATAGAAAATACGGACGAAATCAATGTAGATGATCCCAGCGGCGATCCCGGAGCTGATTTGGGCGGGAGTATCTCCTCGGGATCGCGCGCTGCAGGCTCGTCAGGCGGATCCCTGGTGGGATCTGCGCCCACGCCAGCGCCAGCGTCAGGGGGACCAGGTGGGTCCCATGCATGTGGGTCTGGTCGATCTCCCGCAGCAACTCCCGCCGCACATGGGCCTGGCACCGCGACAAGGTTGGGCGTGTTGGAAATATGCCCTAGAGGCAATAATAAAAGGATTATTATTATATTTCCTTGTTCATGATAATTGTCTTTTATTCATGCTATAATTGTGTTATCCGGAAATCGTAATACATGTGTGACTACATAGACACCAACATGTCCCTTGTAAGCCTCTAGTTGACTAGCTCGTTGATCAACTGATAGTCATGGTTTCCTGACTATGGACATTGGATGCCATTGATAACGAGATCACATCATTAGGAGAATGATGTGATGGACAAGACCCAATCCTAAGCATAGCACAAGATCATATAATTCGTTTGCTAGAGCTTTTCCAATGTCGAGTATCTTTTCCTTAGACCATGAGATCGTGTAACTCCCGAATACCGTAGGAGTGCTTTGGGTGTACCAAACGTCACAACGTAACTGGGTGACTATAAAGGTATACTACAGGTATCTCCGAAAGTGTCTGTTGGGTTGACACGGATCGAGACTGGGATTTGTCACTCCGTATGATGGAGAGGTATCACTGGGCCCACTCGGTAATGCATCATCATAATGAGCTCAATGTGATCAAAGTGTTTGATCACGGGATCAGGCGTTACGGTACGAGTAAAGTGACTTGCCGGTAACGAGATTGAACGAGGTATTGGGATACCGACGATCGAATCTCGGGCAAGTAACATGCCGATTGACAAAGGGAATTGTATACGGGGTTGATTGAATCCTCGACATCGTGGTTCATCCGATGAGATCATCGAGGAGCATGTGGGAGCCAACATGGGTATCCAGATCCCACTGTTGGTTATTGACCGGAGAGTCGTCTCGGTCATGTCTGCGTGTCTCCCGAACCCGTAGGGTCTACACACTTAAGGTTCGGTGACGCTAGGGTTATTAGGAAGACTTATATGTGATTACCGAATGTTGTTCAGAGTCCCGGATGAGATCCCGGACATCACGAGGAGTTCCGGAATAGTCTGGAGGTAAAGATTTATATATGGGAAGTTGTCATACGGTCACCGGGAGGTTCGGGGGCATATCGATATTGTACCGGGGCCACCGGAGGGGTTCCGGGGTCCACCGGGAGGGGCCACCTCTCCCGGAGGGCCATATGGGCTGTATGAGGAAGGGATCCAGCCCAAAGTGGGCTGGGGCGCCACTCCCCCTAGGGCCCATGCGCCTAGGGTTGGGGGAAACCCTGAAGGGGGGCGCCCCCCTTGCTTGGGGGCAAGCCCCCTCCGCTTGGCCGCCGCCCCCCTCTAGATCTCATCTAGAGGGGCCGGCCCCCCTTCTCCCTTCCCCTATAAATAGAGGGGCGAGGGGAGGGCTGCTGCACACATCCAAGGCGCAGCCCCTCCCCTCCCCAACACCTCTCCTCCTCCGTCACGAGCTTGGCGAAGCCCTGCCGGAGTACTGCTGCTCCACCACCACCACGCCGTCGTGCTGCTGCTGGAGCCATCTTCCTCAACCTCTCCTCCCCCCTTGCTGGATCAAGAAGGAGGAGATGTCACACTGACCGTATGTGTGTTGAACGCGGAGGTGCCGTCCGTTCGGCGCTCACTACAAGAAATATGTCAACTTATGACCTTCTCTTAGTGACCCCAGCTGAATTGGTCGTAAATTCACGGCCATTTCGCTTGGAAGGGCTCAAACCCTGAAATTGCTTACACCAAATGGTCATAAAGTACACAAGAGGCGCCAATGGCCTTATTTCTACCTGATTACGACCAATATAAATAGTCATGAGGTTGTGAACGTGGATGCATTGGTACTTATTGCTATGACTAGGCGCCACCTCATCAGTTTTGCCTATGTGGCATGTCCATGTGGCAGTTTTTGCCCTAGGTTGTGAAGCAACCTATATTTCTGTCATTCCCAAAATTCCCAAAAAAATCTCATAAATTCTTTGGGTCATATCTTCGTCAAATATGTAAAAACCTTCCTTGCCTAGTTCAAAAATAATTCAAAAATATTCATTTTCCTATTCTGTTCAGAGTAACAGTTTGTGAAGGAAGTACCACTTTGGCATGTCCAAATAGTATCCATTTTCTACAGTGCTTTCCTATGCCCAAATAACCATCCTCCACCAAATGCCAGCTCAATCCATTCATTATTTTGATCCGAGCTTCAACATTCGTATATATGTCCAGTGTGGTGGTTTGCAAAGCAAGTACCAGCTAGGCTCCTCCTTTTGAGCTGAAAATTTGTGAAGACGGTCTTCTTAGTAACTGATCATCCTCAGCCAAAACTCACGCCCATTAGCCATGTACATTTCCCGTACCGCTAATCAAACACTTGGCTGCTAATTCATGTTTGAGCACCGATCGGTCTTCTCGTGAGAATCTTATGTTGTAATTTTCTTCCTAGCACCTACATGGGGAGTGCCCAACCCACTAGACATTTCTAGGCCACCCAGAACACATGGCAACGCCACAGTCACGCGGTGACCAGGCGGCGGGCATGCGAGCTTACGCGTTCTAGAGTTCGGGCCCTCGGCACCGTCCAAACCTCGATGTCTCTCCATCAAACCATGTATTTCTGATTAAATAGATACTTATTTACCTAGAAATGATTTTTGAAAAAAATAAAGAGCAAACTATGAGGCAGCTGCAGTTCAAATTTGCCCCGCTTCCAGTTGAATCGGCGGAAATTTGTCTTTTTCACGAACGGTGGATCAAAACAATTTACACCCAACCATTTTGTCAATTGTGCATTAAATATGGCCTAGTATTTTATAAAAATGATCTGGTCCAATTTTCCAACAATTATTTGGTAGTTCCTTCACAAAAAAACCTCCTTTCGGGCACTCGAAAAATGGAAAATGGTTTTTTCGTCCAACGAAAATGAAAACTTCCTTAGGCAACATTGTTTTCCATTACAATATGCACCCTTGTGCACAATATGAGACCATTTGAACAAACTATGCCATGAATGTGGCCATAAGATTGATCATTTGGCTTGAAAGCCATTGATCTCCACACATGATAGCTCGTTTCTGAGAATACTTTTTTAAAATAATTGTCGTATTACAAGTTTGTTATTTTTCCTAGGAACTTGTCCACATATGATGACACAATGCAAAGGTTTCCCAATTTTTTGTTTTTTTTGAATTTTTTATGCCCGTTTCAAAATGCGGTCAAAACGGCGGGAATGACCGTTCCTAGCTAGTGGTTGAATCTTGGAATTTTTTTTGGTATTTCTCTGATTAAATAGGTCCTTATGTAACTAGAAATGATTTTTGAAAAAAATAAATAGCAAACTATGAGGCAGCTGCAGTTCAAATTTGCCCCGCTTTCAACTGAATCGGCGGAAATTTGTCTTTTTCACGAACGGTGGATCAAATTTTTTTACACCCAACCATTTTGTCAATTGTGCATTAAATATGGCCTAGTATTTTATAAAAATGATCTGGTCCAATTTTCCAACAATTATTTGGTAGTTCCTTCACAAAAAACCTCCTTTCGGGCACTCGAAAAATGGAAAATGGTTTTCTCGTCCAACGAAAATGAAAACTTCCTTAGGCAACACTGTTTGCCATTCCAATATGCACCCTTGTGCACAATATGAGACCATTTGAACAAACTATGCCATGAATGTGGCCATAAGATTGATCATTTGGCTTGAAAGCCATTGATCTCCACACATGATAGCTCGTTTCTGAGAACACTTTTTTAAAATAATTGCCGTATTACAAGTTTGTTATTTTTCCTAGGAACTTGGCCACATATGATGACAGAATGCAAAGGTTTCCCAATTTTTTGATTTTTTTATGCCCGTTTCAAAATGCGGTCAAAACGGCGGGAATGACCGTTCCTAGCTAGTGGTTGAATCTTGGAATTTTTTTGGTATTTCTCTGATTAAATAGGTCCTTATGTAACTAGAAATGATTTCTGAAAAAAATAAATAGCAAACTATGAGGCAACTGCAGTTCAAATTTGCCCCGCTTCCAGCTGAATCGGCGGAAATTTGTCTTTTTCTCGAGCGGTGGATCAAAATTTTTTACACCCAACCATTTTTTCAATTGTGCATTAAATATGGCCTAGTATTTTATAAAAATGATCTGGTCCAATTTTGCAACAATTATTTGGTAGTTCCTTCACAAAAAAACTCCTTTCGGGCACTCGAAAAATGGAAAATGGTTTTTTCGTCCAACGAAAATGAAAACTTCCTTAGGCAACATTGTTTGCCATTCCAATATGCACCCTTGTGCACAATATGAGACCATTTGAACAAACTATGCCATGAATGTGGCCATAAGATTGATCATTTGGCTTGAAAGCCATTGATCTCCACACATGATAGCTCGTTTCTGAGAACACTTTTTTAAAATAATTGCCGTATTACAAGTTTGTTATTTTTTCCTAGGAACTTGGCCACATATGATGACACAATGCGAAGGTTTCCCAAATTTTTAATTTTTTTTAATTTTTTATGCCCGTTTCAAAATGCGGTCAAAACGGCGGGAATGACCATTCCTAGCTAGTGGTTGAATCTTGGAATTTTTTTGGTATTTCTCTGATTAAATAGGTCCTTATGTAACTAGAAATGATTTTTGAAAAAAATAAATAACAAACTATGAGGCAGCTGCAGTTCAAATTTGCCCCGCTTCTAGCTGAATCGGTGGAAATTTGTCTTTTTCACGAGCGGTGGATCAAAATTTTTTACACCCAACCATTTTGTCAATTGTGCATTACATATGGCCTAGTATTTTATAAAAATGATCTGGTCCAATTTTCCAACAATTATTTGGTAGTTCCTTCATAAAAAACCTCCTTTCGGGCACTCGAAAAATGATTAAAATAGCTACAAAGATAAAAAGTTGCATGCAAATTGGCTATCATCCATAAAATATGGTCCAAATTGATAGAAAATTTTAGCTGTGCCATTTTGCAAAATACTTTTGATAGCTACTTCACAAAACCCTCCTAGTTTTAGTACTTAGAAACTATTCTAAATCATAATTTATCTGAACCAATCAGAGCTCTTCACATGGATCACCCCCCTTAGCCGATCTGGACCGTCCACATCCGACGGATCCAACGTCTCTCAGGTCCCCTCTCAACCCAACCCAACCCAAACCCTAGCAGCCCCCCTCTCCCACATCGTCACCGCCACCCATCCCGATCCCATCCCTCCCCTCGTCTCCCTCCCAAGCCCAACCCACTTCTTCTGCCCTCTTCCTCGATCCCGTGGCCGCCGCCGCCCCTCATCTCCACCGCGCTGGGCTTCCCCGACGGCGACCTCGTTGCCCTTCTCCCGCACCGCTGCTGCCCCCACCCTCGTGCACCGACGAACGGACCAATCCCAAATCCTCGAACTCTACCCGCCGCCCAGTCCCTCCGACCCGGATCCCCCTCCATGCGGCCGCACGACGGCGAGGACGACGGCGCCGGCGCCGGTGACCGCGACGAGCGCCTCTTCGCGGGCGTGCGCTTCGCGCTCGTCGGCTTCGACCCCGCCTCCAAGTCCCAGGTGCGCCTGCCCGCCCGCCTCGATGCGGTTCCCGCTGCCACGCCCCCCTTTTCATTTCGGTTCCGTGCTGGTTTGGCCCGATTCTGCCCGTCTCACCGTGTGAGGTCCCCGCGTCTGGCAGTACCAGTCCGAGATGGTGCGGCGTGGCGGCGCCGACGCCGGCGGGCACGGTGCGGCGGGGTGCACCCACGTCGTCGTCTTCGGCCTCGTCTACGTGAGTTCCCACTTCCTCTGCTCTTCCGGGGGGTTTCGTTGGGGTCATTTCTCGCTGACTTGGTTCAGTGGTGTTTGTTCTTCAACTGAAATGCGTGCAGGATGATCCAGTGTGCGTTGCGGCGCGGGAGGGTGGGAAGAAGGTCGTAAGTGAGCTATGGGTGGACGATAGCCTGGATGCCGGAGTTATTGCCGATGCTGATCGGGTCAGTTCTGCTACTATACTAACTTTACCTGAACTAAGATGTGTGTTCTGAATAAGTTCACCAAGCCATTGTCTTAACTGAATAAGTTGCGCTACCGATCTCTGGGTGTGCATCCATCTCTGCTGCTCTCTTCGATTTCGGGAATAGATGCTAGTTTGTTTTACTCTGTACACTCCGGATGTCTAATATGCGTTGTGGAGAAGGACTATTGCTATGTTTTAGAGGAAATAGCGTGCATGCTACTAATTGCAGTGCCGTTTAGCAATTTTGAATCTCTTCTCGTCGGAGAAATTTGCACGTTCTACTTGCATCGCTTGCTCCTTGCTGGTTCAGGTCTCATCAAATAAAAAGGGAAGTCAGCGGTGTTGTCTCTATGTACCATGCCAGCCAAGCTTACAATCTGTTTTTAAGACTAACATAACAGGGAGGCTAAGCTTAAAATATGTATCATCGTCTTTCTCTTTGAGTAGAACTGAACAAGGACTTGGTATTTGCATCTCAACTATATTGTAGTGTACCCAATGTGGCTTGCTCTGCTTTGAGTTGGTTCGAATTTGAATGGTTCGCCGTGTGTAGGTGTGATCTGAATTCTGAATGGGTCTTTTGGCAGGTACGTGGAGGCCGGGAGCGCCAAGGCGCACCTCATGGACGCGGACGTTGATCATGGTGTACCAGCTTTGCAAGGGCGTTGCTTTTTGGCACGAACGCAGTGTCTGGCACCATGACCTCGAGCTACACAACCTGCAAATTGGTGAATGGGTTGGTATCCTCTGGTTTGATCCCAGAAAGAGGAAGTGTTCTCTTCTCTTTATCAACCAAAGGCACTTTCTTCTCTCATGGATGGGACTCCATCAATTTAGTATCAGTTTAGGTGTTAGTATGCTGTTGATGCCATCCTTTTTGTCTTGTCATGTGCTGATATTAACTGGCAGCATCAGCTCCCATGATTGCTTCCCTGCTTACTCTATAACATGTCGTGCATCAGTAGCATGTTTGCTTGTTTCGGAGCAGCGATTAATTAGTTGTAATGTTTTTCTTGTCTGAGAAACATGTCGAGCTGCTTTCCAACCCTGTGGAATGTTGCAATCAAATATTCTCTGATGTCCTTGCTTTTTCAGCTTTGCAATGTTATTCCAGAAAATTATTTCAATATGAAATTCTTAGTTTCAGAATATCTATTCAAATTTATTAATTCCCTGGTTACTACTATACAGGGGATGTTACTGTTAAGTGCACTTATTCTATTTTTCTAATCATGTGCGAGTTAATTGATACTACAGTAGTCTATTTAGTCCTAGTTCTTTGCAGGACCTTGTTCTGTTAGACTCAGCATAGAAGTATGCTATTCTTGCAGTGTCTATTCTGTCAAAAAACTGAAAACACTTCTCTTAATGCAATCTTTATATTTGACCATGAAAACACTTTGCTTGCTGTCAAAGATGGTGTGTATTTTACACACCCCTCTGTGATGTATGCACTTCACATGCATTTTCCCCATCACCCACAAACCATAACATGCTAGTTGTATGTGCTGTAGCAATTCTTGCACTTGATTTCAAATCATTCTCTGCTCTGTGTGTGCACGTGTGTTAATGGTGGATTGGCTGGTTAGATGATGCTACAATAACATATTCCTGAGATTCTCTTTGAGGAATAAAAATCGAGGTTTTTACGACTGATGGCCAGCCTGTCTAGTGTTTGTTTTCTTCTATACACTTGCTCCTTCCAGTAGGCATTGCAAGTGATATGTTCAAGTGTAGTCTCTAGTCACATTTTTAGCCCATTTTTTAACCAGTACCATATAATTGTAGCATACTACTAGTTTTAGTCGTTTAACATCTTAATTTACCTAGAATGATGAAGTAGTTGCACTTGGTAGATGGGATGAGCAAATGCTGATTCATATTATTATTCTGATACATTTGATATTTCAAAATCGAGCTTTTGAAACATGATACTCAGCCCATCACAAATCAACCATCTGCTACTCTTGCTGTGCTGTAGTTTCTTATGATGATTTGAAAGTAAACAGAGTGTAACTATGTTATCCTGTTTTGGTAAAATAGGTACCAACACCTGGGATCGGTTTGAGATGCGAGTGCACAAGAGGGCGTTCGACCTTGTCAACCAGAAGGTACCTGCCTCCCTCTCTGCTTGATCCCGTTTTTTTCCCTAGTTGCTGTGTATGGATCGTATCGGGTCCTGCTCGTCGATGATATGATGATGGTGTGCTGAACATTTAGACCGCTAAGGCTTTCTGGTTGTTGATGATCTAAAATCAAGCTTTTTAAAACTGATGCCTAGCATGTCATCAACGTACCGCTTTGTTCTTGTGCCTAGAGATGTAGTTCTGTTAGTGTGGTACTGTATAATGTAGAGGAGTTACATATGCATCGTTTGTCAGCTGAGCATATGATGTTAGCTTCACATTTTGATCTGTTGAACTATCCCAGATTATGTCAATTTGTTACCAACCAGTTAGAGTTAAAGCAACTCATTTGCTTTATGCTCACTATTTTTACTGTCCTGTGCTGCTCTTACTGTATGTAGAGCCTGTTACTGAACCGAAGATGCTATTTGCATCACATTTTTGTTTGTTGAACCATCCCAAATTATTTGAATTTAATATGAACCTAAGAGTTAAATAAATTGTATGGGCGACATTAACATAGGTGCTCTATACCTGCTCTGCTCCTGTTCAGAGGCATATTGTATTCTTTTTTGTAGAATCTCCTATCGTAAGCGAAAAAGCTTCAGGCATTGAGCCATTGTACTGTGATCTTTAAATACATTTTCTGTTCTGTCCCTTGCATAGCTAATTTGCCTTTTGCTGTGAGATGGCAACTGATATATCCACCTTTTGCTATGAGATGACAACCGATTTATCCACCTTTTGCTGTGAGCAACTAATTTGCTTTTTACTAGCTGCTTTATTTGCATGTTTGGTTGATCACTAGCATGAGCTTGGTTGCCCTGAACTTCAGTGTTTTATTTGCTTGCTTCTCAGTCTCCCTCCCTCCCTGCAGGTGCCACCGGACGCAAGGGTGGAGCCTATGCCTCCTTGCTGAAGCTTCTCGCTCTACACCAGTTTATGGTGTTGCGGATGTGGTTAAGATGGCGTTATACACTAGCTTCTTATGTTGCATTGGAATGGGGGTGAGCAGATAGAACTGGAGTGTTCTTATAGGAAGGCAAGTTGTTGCATCTGGAGCACATGAGATGTGCTAATACGAGTTGGAACAATGTGATGTAGTAGTAAGTTAAGGCAAATTGTGTAGATGATGTATTCCTGTGTAATTAAATGTTGTATTCTCTGTGTACATGCTGCTTTAAATGACATGAAGATTATGAAGATTATGAAAATTGTGTACATGCTACTTCATATGGAAAATAGTACTGGGCCTGAATTGGCCATGGCCCAAACAAAGTTGGACTGGAACTATTTATTTAATGGAAAAAACATGCTAGAGAAGGGCGAAAATAATAAAAAAATTGAATATAAAAGGCCACGACCTAGAATATAAAAGGCTGAATTGTGAATATAAAAAGGCTGCGATGTTGGGCTTGGCCCATGAAGCTAACAAAAATTGACAGAAAAAATACACTAAATTGGATGAATTAATGGGCTTGGCCCATATAAACACCCAATTGGACCGGGCCGATTCTAATTTTTGACCTTTTCAATTCGTCGCAATTTTGCCACGTCAGATTGCCACGTCGGATCCGACATGGCTCGGGGAGAGAGCTAGCGACCAAAACAGAAGGTCATAGGATCAACGACCTTTTGTTAAAGGTCGCTATAGTCAGTTTACGACCGCCAGCTTTTGACCTTCTGTTTTTGGTCACAAAAAGGTCGTAAATGGAAATTTGTGACCTTTCAGTGACCAATAGTGGTGGTCACAAGTTGACATATTTCTTGTAGTGGCTAGGATCTCCGGTGATTTGGATCACGTCGAGTACGACTCCCTCATCCCCGTTCTTTGAACGCTTCCGCTCGCGATCTACAAAGGTATGTAGATGCAATCTGAATACTCGTTGCTAGATGAACTCATAGATGGATCTTGGTGAAACCGTAGGAATTTTTTGTTTTCTGCAACATTCCCCAACAGTGGTATCAGAGCCAGGTCTATGCGTAGTTCTCTTTGCACGAGTAGAGCACAATTGTTGTGGGCGTGGATGTTGTCAACTTTCTTGCCGCTACTTGTCTTATTTTGCTTCAGCGGTATTGTGGGATGAAGCGGCCCGGACCAACCTTACACGTACGCTTACGTGAGACCGGTTCCACCGACCGACATGCACTAGTTGCATAAGGTGGCTGGCGGGTGTCTGTCTCTCCCACTTCAGTTGGAGCGGATTCGACGAAAAGGGTCCTTATGAAGGGTAAATAGAAGTTGAAAAATCACGTTGTGGCTTTTACGTAGGTAAGAAAACGTTCTTGCTAGAACCCTATTGCAGCCAGTAAAACTTGCAACAAAAATTAGAGGACGTCTAACTTGTTTTTGCAACAAGTGCTTTGTCATATGATATGGCCAAAGTTGTGATGAATGATGAATGATATACATGTGATGTATGAGATCATGTTCATGTAATAGGAATCACGACTTGCATGTCAATGAGTATGACAACCGGCAGGAGCCATAGGAGTTGTCATTATTTTTTGTATGACATGTGTGTCATTGGAAACGCCATGTAAATTACTTTACTTTATTGCTAAGCGTGTTAGCCATAGTAGTAGAAGTAATAGTTGGCGAGCAACTTCATGGAGACACGATGATGGAGATCATGATGATGGAGATCATGGTGTCATGCCGGTGACAAGATGATCATGGAGCCCTAAGATGGAGATCAAAGGAGCTATATGATATTGGCCATATCATGTCACTATTATTATTTGATTGCATGTGATGTTTATCATGTTTTTGCATCTTGTTTACTTAGAACGATGGTAGTAAATAAGATGATCCCTCATAACAGTTTCAAGAAAGTGTTCCCCCTAACTGTGCGCCGTTGCGACAGTTCGTTGTTTCGAAGCACCACGTGATGATCGGGTGTGATAGATTCCAACGTTCACGTACAACGGGTGTAAGACAGATTTACACATGCAAACACTTAGGTTGACTTGACGAGCCTAGCATGTACAGACATGGCCTCGGAACACAAGAGACCGAAAGGTCGAACATGAGTCGTATGGAAGATACGATCAACATGGAGATGTTCATCGATGATGACTTGTCCGTCTCACGTGATGATTGGACACGGCCTAGTCGAGTCGGATCATGTTTCACTTAGATGACTAGAGGGATGTCTAATTTGAGTGGGAGTTCATTAAATAATTTGATTAGATGAACTTAATTATCATGAACTTAGTCTAAAATCTTTGCATAAATGTCTTGTAGATCAAATGGCCAAAGCTAATGTCAACCTCAACTTCAACGCGTTCCTAGAGAAAACCAAGCTGAAAGACGATGGCAGCAACTATACGGACTGGGTCCGGAACCTGAGGATCATCCTCATAGCTGCCAGGAAACAATATGTCCTAGAGGCACCGCTAGGTGATGCACCCGTCCCAGAGAACCAAGACGTTATGAATGCTTGGCAGCAGCATGCTGATGATTACTCCCTCGTTCAGTGCGGCATGCTTTACAGCTTAGAACCGGGGCTCCAAAAGCGTTTTGAGCAACACGGAGCATATGAGATGTTCGAAGAGCTGAAAATGGTTTTCCAAGCTCATGCCCGGGTCGAGAGATATGAAGTCTCCGACAAGTTCTACAGTTGTAAGATGGAGGAAAATAGTTCTGACAGTGAACACATACTCAAATGTCTGGGTTGCACAACCGCTTGACTCAGCTGGAGATTAATCTCCCAGATGAGGCGGTCATTAACAGAATCCTTAGGTCGCTCCCACCTAGCTACAAGAGCTTTGTGATGAACTACAATATGCAGGGGATGGAAAAGACCATTCCTGAGGTATTTGCTATGCTGAAATCAGCGGAGGTAGAAATCAAAAAGGAACATCAAGTGTTGATGGTCAATAAAACCACCAAGTTCAAGAAAGGCAAGGGTAAGAAGAACTTCAAGAAGGACGGCAAGGATGTTGCCGTGCCCGCTAAGCAAGTTGCCGGGAAGAAGTCAAAGAATGGACCCAAGCCTGAGACTGAGTGCTTTTATTGCAAAGGGCAGGGTCACTGGAAGCGGAACTGCCCCAAATACTTAGCGGACAAGAAGGCCGGCAACACTAAAGGTATATGTGATATACATGTAATTGATGTGTACCTTACCAGTGCTCGTAGTAGCTCCTGGGTATTTGATACCAGTGCCATTGCTCATATTTGTAACTCAAAACAGGAGCTGCGGAATAAGCGGAGACTGGCGAAGGACAAGGTGACGATGCGCGTCGGGAATGGTTCCAAGGTCGATATGATCGCCGTCGGCATGCTACCTCTACATTTACCTACGGGATTAGTTTTAAACCTCAATAATTGTTATTTGGTGCCAAGTTTGAGCATGAACATTGTATCTGGATCTCGTTTAATACGAGATGGCTACTCATTTAAATCCGAGAATAATGGTTGTTCTATTTATATGAGTGATATGTTTTATGGTCATGCTCCGATGGTTAATGGTTTATTCTTAATGAATCTCGTACGTGATGATACACATATTCATAGTGTGAATACCAAAATATGTAAAGTTGATAACGATAGTCCCACATACTTGTGGCACTGCTGCCTTGGTCACATTGGTGTCAAGCGCATGAAGAAGCTCCATGCTGATGGACTTTTAGATTCTCTCGATTATGAATCATTTGACACATGCGAACCATGCCTCATGGGCAAAATGACCAAGACTCCGTTCTCTGAAACAATGGAGCGAGCAACCAACTTATTGGAAATCATACATACTGATGTGTGCGGTCCAATGAGTGTTGAGGCTCGCGGAGGATAGCGTTATGTTCTCACTCTCACGGATGACTTGAGTAGATATGGGTATGTCTACTTGATGAAACACAAGTCTGAGACCTTTGAAAAGTTCAAGGAATTTTAGAATGAGGTAGAGAATCAACGTGATAGAAAAATAAAGTTCTTACGATCAGATCGTGGAGGAGAATATTTAAGTCACAAATTTGGCACACACTTAAGGAAATGTGGAATCGTTTCACAACTCATGCCGCCTGGAACACCTCAACGTAACAGTGTGTCCGAACGTCGTAATCGCACTCTATTGGATATGGTGCGATCTATGATGTCTCTTACTGATTTACCGCTATCATTTTGGGGATACGCTCTAGAGACAGCTACATTCACTTTAAATAGGGCACCGTCTAAATCCGTTGAGATGACAATGTATGAATTATGGTTTGGGAAGAAACCTAAGCTGTCGTTTCTAAAAGTTTGCGGATGCGATGCTTATGTCAAGAAACTTCAACCTGAAAAGCTCGAACCCAAGTCGGAAAAATGCGTCTTCATAGGATACCCTAAGGAAACCATTGGGTATACCTTCTACCTAAGATCCAAAGGCAAGATCTTTCTTGCCAAGAACCGATCCTTTTTGGAGAAAGAGTTTCTCTCGAAATAAGTAAGTGGGAGGAAAGTGGAACTTTATGAAGTATTACCTCTTGAACCGGAGAGTAGCGCAGCTCAAGAAAATGTTTCTATGGTGCCTCCACCGGTTAGAGAGGAGGTTAATGATGATGATCATGAAACTTCAGATCAAGTTACTACTGAACTTCGTAGGTCCACAAGGACACGTTCCACACCAGAGTGGTACGGCAACCCTGTCCTGGAATTCATGTTGTTAGACAACGGTGAACCTTTGAACTATGAAGAAGCGATGGCGGGCCCAGATTCCAACAAATGGCTAGAGGCCATGCAATCCGAGATAGGATCCATGTATGAAAACAAAGTATGGACTTTGACAGACTTGCCCGATGATCGGCGAGCGATAGAAAACAAATGGATCTTTAAGAAGAAGACGGATGCGGATGGTAATGTTACCATCTATAAAGCTCGACTTGTCGCTAAGGGTTATCGGCAAGTTCAAGGGGTTGACTACGATGAGACTTTCTGTCCCGTAGCGAAGCTGAAGTCCGTCCGAATCATGTTAGCAATTGCCGCATACTATGATTATGAGATATGGCAAATGGACGTCAAAACGGCATTCCTTAACGGTTATCTTAAGGAAGAACTGTATATGATGCAGCCGGAATGTTTTGTCGACCCTAAGAATGCTAACAAGGTATGCAAGCTCCAGCGATCCATTTATGGGCTGGTGCAAGCATCTCGGAGTTGGAACATTCGCTTTGATGAGATGATCAAGGCGTTTGGGTTTATGCAGACTTATGGAGAAGCCTGCGTTTACAAGAAAGTGAGTGGGAGCTCTGAGCATTTCTCATATTATATGTAGATGACATACTTTTGATGGGAAATGATATAGAACTTGTTGGAAATATGCCCTAGAGGCAATAATAAAAGCATTATTATTATATTTCCTTATTCATGATAATTGTCTTTATTCGTGCTATAATTGTGTTAACCGGAAATCGTAATACATGTGTGAATAACAGACAACAACATGTCCCTAGTGAGCCTCTAGTTGACTAGCTCGTTGATCGACAGATAGTCATGGTTTCCTGACTATGGACATTGGATGTCATCGATAACGGGATCACATCATTAGGAGAATGATGTGATGGACAAGACCCAATCCTAAACATAGCATAAGATCGCATGGTTCGTTTGCTAGAGTTTTCCAATGTCAAGTATCCTTTCCTTAGACCATGAGATCGTGTAACTCCCGGATACCGTAGGAGTGCTTTGGGTGTGCCAAACGTCACAACGTAACTGGGTGACTATAAAGGTATGCTACGGGTATCTCTGAAAGTGTCTGTTGGGTTGACATGGATCGAGACTGGGATTTGTCACTCCGCTTGACGGAGAGGTATCACCGGGCCCTCTCGGTAATGCATCATCACAATGAGCTCAATGTGACCAAAGTGTTTGATCACGGGATCATGTATTACGGAACGAGAAAAGTGACTTGCCGGTAACGAGATTGAACGACGTATTGGTATACCGATGATCGAATCTCGGGCAAGTAAAATACCGATTGACAAAGGGAATCGTATACGGGATTAATTGAATCCTTGACATCGTGGTTCATCCGATGAGATCATCGTGGAGCATGTGGGAGCCAACATGGGTATCCAGATCCCGCTGTTGGTTATTGCCCGAGAGCCATCTCGGTCATGTCTGCATGTCTCCCGAACCCGTAGGGTCTACACACTTAAGGTTCGGTGACGCTAGGGTTATAGGGATATGTATGTGCAGTAACCCGAATGTTATTCGGAGTCCCGGATGAGATCCCGGACGTCACGAGGAGTTTCGGAATGGTCCGGAGGTAAAGATTTATATATGGAAAGTCATCATACGGACATCGGGACAAGTTTCGGGGTTATCGGTATTGTACCGGGACCACCGGAGGGTCCCGGGGGGTCCACCGGGTGGGGCCACCTATCCCGGAGGGCCCCATGGGCTGTATAAGGGAGGGAACCAGCCCATAGGGGGCTGGTGCGCCTCCCCCCCATGGGCCCATGCGCCTAGGGTTTGGGGGGGGGGAAACCCTAAAGGGGGCGCCCCCCTTGCTTGGGGGGCAAGCCCCCCTGCCCTGGCCGCCCCCCCCCCTAGGAGATCCCATCTCCTAGGGCAGGCGCCCCCCCTTGGGGGTTATATAAAGGGGGGAGAGAGGGGGCTGACCACCCATTGCCCTGGCGCCTCCCTCTCCCTCTCCAACACCTCCTCCTCCTCCATTGAGCACGGCGAAGCCCTGCCGGAGTACTGCAGTTCCACCATCACCACGCCGTCGTGCTGTTGCTGGAGCCTTCATCCCCAACCTCTCCTTTGCCTTGCTGGATCAAGAAGGAGGAGACGTCACGCTTTCCGTACGTGTGTTGAACGCGGAGGTGCCGTCCGTTCGGCACTAGATCATCGGTGAATTGGATCACGGCAAGTACGACTACCTCATCCACGTTCACTCGAACGCTTCCGTTGCGATCTACAAAGTGGTATGTAGATGCTATCTAATCTGAATACTCGTTGCTTGATGAACTCCTAGATGGATCTTGGTGAAACCGTAGGAAAAATTTTAATTTTCTGCAACGTTCCCCAACAGTGGCATCATGAGCTAGGTCTATGCGTAGTTCTTCTTGCACGAGTAGAACACAATTTGTTGTGGGCGTAGATGTTGTCAACTCTTCTTGCCGCTACTAGTCTTATCTTGCTTCAACGGTATTGTGGGATGAAGCGGCCCGGACCAACCTTACACGTACGCTTACGTGAGACCGGTTCCACCGACGAACATGCACTAGTTGCATAAGGTGGCTGGCGGGTGTCTGTCTCTCCTACTTTAGTTGGTGCGGATTCGATGAAAAGGGTCCTTATGAAGGGTAAATAGAAGTTGACAAATCACGTTGTGGTGGTTTTAACGTAGATAAGAAACCGTTCTTGCTAGAACCCTAATTCAGCCACGTAAAACTTGCAACAACAATTAGAGGACGTCTAACTTGTTTTTGCAGCAAGTGCTTTGTGATATGATATGGCCAAAGTTGTGATGTATGATGAATGATCTATATGTGATGTATGAGATGTTCATGCTATTGTAATAGGAATCACGACTTGCATGTCGATGAGTATGACAACCGGCAGGAGCCATAGGAGTTGTCTTTATTTTTGTATGACCTGCGTGTCATTGAGAATCGCCATGTAAATTACTTTACTTTATTGCTAAACGCGTTAGCCATAGTAGTAGAAGTAACAGTTGGTGAGCAACTTCATGGAGACACGATGATGAAGATCATGATGATGAAGATCATGGTGTCAAGCCGGTGACAAGATGATCATGGAGCCCCAAGATGGAGATCGAAGGAGCTATGTGATATTGGCCATATCATGTCACGTTTATTATTTGATTGCATGTGATGTTTATCATGTTTTGCATCTTGTTTACTTAGAACGACGGTAGTAAATAAGATGATCCCTCATAATAATTTCAAGAAAGTGTTCACCCTAACTGTGCACCGTTGCGACAGTTCGTTGTTTCGAAGCACCACGTGATGATCGGGTGTGATAGATTCTAACGTTCACATACAACGGGTGTAAGACAGATTTACACACGCAAAACACTTAGGTTGACTTGACGAGCCTAGCATGTACAGACATGGCCTCGGAACACGGAAGACCGAAAGGTCGAGCATGAGTCGTATAGAAGATACGATCAACATGAAGATGTTCACCGATGTTGACTAGTCCGTCTCACGTGATGATCGGACACGGCCTAGTTGACTCGGATCATGTAATACTTAGATGACTGGAAGAGGGATGTCTATCTAAGTGGGAGTTCATTAAATAATTTGATTAAATGAACTTTATTATCATGAACTTAGTCTAAATATTTACAATATGTCTTGTAGATCAAATGGCCAACGTAGTCCTCAACTTCAACGCGTTCCTAGAGAAAACCAAGCTGAAAGACGATGGTAGCAACTATACGGACTGGGTCCGGAACCTGAGGATCATCCTCATAGCTGCCAAGAAAGATTATGTCCTACGAGCACCGCTGGGTGACTCACCTATTCTCCCTGCACAACAAGACGTTATGAACGCTTGGCAGTCGCGATGCGATGATTACTCCCTCGTTCAGTGCGGCATGCTTTACAGCTTAGAACCGGGGCTCCAAAAGCGTTTTGAGAGACATGGAGCATATGAGATGTTCGAAGAGCTGAAAATGGTTTTTCAAGCTCATGCCCGGGTTGAGAGATATGAGATCTCCAACAAATTCTTTAGCTGTAAGATGGAGGAAAATAGCTCTGTCAGTGAGCACATACTCAGAATGTCTGGATTGCACAACCGCTTGACTCAACTGGAAGTTAATCTTCCGGAAGAAGTGGTCATTGACAGAATCCTCCAGTCGCTTCCACCTAGCTACAAGAGCTTTGTGATGAACTACAATATGCAGGGGATGGTAAAGACCATTCCTGAGGTATATGCTATGCTGAAATCAGCAGAGGTAGAAATCAAGAAAGAGCATCAAGTGCTGATGGTGAATAAAACCACTAAGTTCAAAAGGAGCAAGGGTAAAAAGAACTTCAAGAAGGACGGCAAGGAAGTTGCCGCGCCCGGTAAGCAAGTTGCCGGGAAGAAGCCAAAGAATGGACCCAAGCCCGAAACTGAGTGCTTTTATTGCAAGGGAAGTGGTCACTGGAAGCGGAACTGCCCCAAATACTTAGCGGACAAGAAGGTCGGCAAAACCAAAGGTATATGTGATATACATGTAATTGATGTGTACCTTACCAGCACTCGTAGTAGCTCTTGGGTATTTGATACCGGTGCAGTTGCTCACATTTGTAACTCAAAGCAGGAGCTACGGAATAAACGGAGACTGGCGAAGGACGAGGTGACGATGCGCGTCGGGAATGGTTCCAAGGTCGATGTGATCGCCGTCGGCACGCTGCCTCTACATTTACCTACGGGATTAGTTTTAAACCTCAATAATTGTTATTTAGTACCAAGTTTGAGCATGAACATTGTATCCGGATCTCGCTTAATTCGAGATGGCTACTCATTTAAATCCGAGAATAATGGTTGTTCTATTTATATGAGAGATATGTTTTATGGTCATGCTCCGATGGTTAATGGTTTATTCTTGATGAATCTCGTACGTGATGATACACATATTCATAGTGTGAGTACCAAAAGAGTTAAAGTTGATAACAATAGCCCCACATATTTGTGGCACTGCCGCCTTGGTCACATAGGTGTCAAACGCATGAAGAAGCTCCATGCAGATGGACTTTTAGAGTCTCTTGATTATGAATCATTTGACACGTGCGAACCATGCCTCATGGGTAAAATGACCAAGACTCCGTTCTCAGGAACAATGGAGCGAGCAACCAACTTATTGGAAATCATACATACCGATGTGTGTGGTCCAATGAGTGTTGAGGCTCGCGGTGGCTATCGTTATGTTCTCACCCTCACTGATGACTTGAGTAGATATGGGTATATCTACTTAATGAAACACAAGTCTGAGACCTTTGAAAAGTTCAAGGAATTTCAAAGTGAGGTTGAAAATCAACGTGACAGAAAGATCAAGTTTCTACGATCAGATCGTGGAGGAGAATACTTGAGTCACGAATTTGGCACACACTTAAGAAAATGTGGAATAGTTTCACAACTCACGCCGCCTGGAACACCTCAGCGTAATGGTGTGTCCGAACGTCGTAATCGCACTCTATTAGATATGGTGCGATCTATGATGTCTCTTACCGATTTACCGCTATCTTTTTGGGGCTATGCTTTAGAGACTGCCGCATTCACTTTAAATAGGGCTCCGTCGAAATCCGTTGAGACGACACCGTATGAATTATGGTTTGGGAAGAAACCTAAGCTGTCGTTTCTAAAAGTTTGGGCATGCGATGCTTATGTGAAGAAACTTCAACCTGAGAAGCTCGAACCCAAGTCGGAAAAATGCGTCTTCATAGGATACCCGAAAGAAACTGTTGGGTATACCTTCTACCTCAGATCCGAAGGCAAGATCTTTGTTGCCAAGAATGGATCCTTTCTAGAGAAAGAGTTTCTCTCGAAAGAAGTAAGTGGGAGGAAAGTAGAACTTGATGAAGTGTTACCTCTTGAACCGGAAAATGGCGAAACTCAAGAAATCGTTCCTGAGGTGCCTGCACCGACTAGAGAGGAAATTAATGATTATGATCAAGATACTTCTGATCAAGCTCCTACTGAAATTCGAAGGTCCACAAGGACACGTTCCGCACCAGAGTGGTACGGCAACCCTGTCTTGGAAATCATGTTGTTAGACAACGGTGAACCTTCGAACTATGAGGAAGCAATGGCGGGCCCGGATTCCGAAAAATGGCTAGAAGCCATGAAATCCGAGATAGGATCCATGTATGAAAACGAAGTATGGACTTTGACTAACTTGCCCGTTGAGCGGCGAGCCATAGAAAATAAATGGATCTTTAAGAAGAAGACAGACGCGGATGGTAATGTAACCATCTATAAAGCTCGGCTTGTCGCTAAGGGTTATCGACAAGTTCAAGGAATTGACTACGATGAGACTTTCTCACCGGTAGCGAAGCTGAAGTCCGTCCGAATCATGTTAGCAATTGCCGCATACTATGATTATGAGATATGGCAAATGGACGTCAAAACGGCATTCCTTAATGGTTTCCTTAAGGAAGAATTGTATATGATGCAGCCGGAAGGTTTTGTCGATCCTAAGAATGCTGACAAGGTATGCAAGCTCCAACGCTCGATTTATGGGCTGGTGCAAGCATCTCGGAGTTGGAACATTCGCTTTGATGAGATGATCAAAGCGTTTGGGTTTACACAGACTTATGGAGAAGCCTGTGTTTACAAGAAAGTGAGTGGGAGCTCTGTAGCATTTCTCATATTATATGTAGACGACATACTTTTGATGGGAAATGATATAGAGCTCTTGGACAGCATTAAGGCCTATTTGAATAAAAGTTTTTCAATGAAGGACCTTGGAGAAGCTGCTTATATATTAGGCATCAAGATCTATAGAGATAGATCGAGACGCCTCATAGGTCTTGCACAAAGCACATACCTTGATAAAATATTGAAGAAGTTCAATATGGATCAATCTAAGAAAGGGTTCTTACCTGTATTACAAGGTGTGAAATTGAGCTCAGCTCAATGTCCGACCACGGCAGAAGATATAGAAGAGATGAGCGTCATCCCCTATGCCTCAGCCATAGGTTCTATTATGTATGCCATGCTGTGTACCAGACCTGATGTAAACCTTGCCGTAAGTTTGGTAGGAAGGTACCAAAGTAATCCCGGCAAGGAACACTGGACAGCGGTCAAGAATATCCTGAAGTACCTGAAAAGGACTAAGGAAATGTTTCTCGTTTATGGAGGTGATGAAGAGCTCGTCGTAAAAGGTTACGTCGACGCTAGCTTCGACACAGATCTGGATGACTCTAAGTCACAAACTGGATACGTGTATATTTTGAATGGTGGGGCAGTAAGCTGGTGCAGTTGCAAGCAAAGCGTCGTGGCGGGATCTACATGTGAAGCGGAGTACATGGCAGCCTCGGAGGCAGCACATGAAGCAATTTGGGTGAAGGAGTTCATCACCGACCTCGGAGTCATACCCAATGCGTCGGGGCCAATCAAGCTCTTCTGTGACAACACTGGAGCTATTGCACTTGCAAAGGAGCCCAGGTTTCACAAGAAGACCAGGCACATCAAGCGTCGCTTCAACTCCATTCGTGAAAATGTTCAAGATGGAGACATAGAGATTTGTAAAGTACACACGGATCTGAATGTTGCAGATCCGTTGACTAAACCTCTCCCTAAGGCAAAACATGATCAGCACCAGAACTCTATGGGTGTTCGATTCATCACAATGTAACTAGATTATTGACTCTAGTGCAAGTGGGAGACTGTTGGAAATATGCCCTAGAGGCAATAATAAAAGCATTATTATTATATTTCCTTATTCATGATAATTGTCTTTATTCGTGCTATAATTGTGTTAACCGGAAATCGTAATACATGTGTGAATAACAGACAACAACATGTCCCTAGTGAGCCTCTAGTTGACTAGCTCGTTGATCGACAGATAGTCATGGTTTCCTGACTATGGACATTGGATGTCATCGATAACGGGATCACATCATTAGGAGAATGATGTGATGGACAAGACCCAATCCTAAACATAGCATAAGATCGCATGGTTCGTTTGCTAGAGTTTTCCAATGTCAAGTATCCTTTCCTTAGACCATGAGATCGTGTAACTCCCGGATACCGTAGGAGTGCTTTGGGTGTGCCAAACGTCACAACGTAACTGGGTGACTATAAAGGTATGCTACGGGTATCTCTGAAAGTGTCTGTTGGGTTGACATGGATCGAGACTGGGATTTGTCACTCCGCTTGACGGAGAGGTATCACCGGGCCCTCTCAGTAATGCATCATCACAATGAGCTCAATGTGACCAAAGTGTTTGATCACGGGATCATGTATTACGGAACGAGAAAAGTGACTTGCCGGTAACGAGATTGAACGAGGTATTGGTATACCGATGATCGAATCTCGGGCAAGTAAAATACCGATTGACAAAGGGAATCGTATACGGGATTAATTGAATCCTTGACATCGTGGTTCATCCGATGAGATCATCGTGGAGCATGTGGGAGCCAACATGGGTATCCAGATCCCGCTGTTGGTTATTGCCCGAGAGCCATCTCGGTCATGTCTGCATGTCTCCCGAACCCGTAGGGTCTACACACTTAAGGTTCGGTGACGCTAGGGTTATAGGGATATGTATGTGCAGTAACCCGAATGTTGTTCGGAGTCCCGGATGAGATCCCGGACGTCACGAGGAGTTTCGGAATGGTCCGGAGGTAAAGATTTATATATGGAAAGTCATCATACGGACATCGGGACAAGTTTCGGGGTTATCGGTATTGTACCGGGACCACCGGAGGGTCCCGGGGGGTCCACCGGGTGGGGCCACCTATCCCGGAGGGTCCCATGGGCTGTATAAGGGAGGGAACCAGCCCATAGGGGGCTGGTGCGCCTCCCCCCCCATGGGCCCATGCGCCTAGGGTTTGGGGGGGGGGAAACCCTAAAGGGGGCGCCCCCCTTGCTTGGGGGGCAAGCCCCCCTGCCCTGGCCGCCGCCCCCCCTAGGAGATCCCATCTCCTAGGGCAGGCGCCCCCCCTTGGGGGTTATATAAAGGGGGGAGAGAGGGGGCTGACCACCCATTGCCCTGGCGCCTCCCTCTCCCTCTCCAACACCTCCTCCTCCTCCATTGAGCATGGCGAAGCCCTGCCGGAGTACTGCAGTTCCACCATCACCACGCCGTCGTGCTGTTGCTGGAGCCTTCATCCCCAACCTCTCCTTTGCCTTGCTGGATCAAGAAGGAGGAGACGTCACGCTTTCCGTACGTGTGTTGAATTGGATCACGGCAAGTACGACTACCTCATCCACGTTCACTCGAACGCTTCCGTTGCGATCTACAAAGTGGTATGTAGATGCTATCTAATCTGAATACTCGTTGCTTGATGAACTCCTAAATGGATCTTGGTGAAACCGTAGGAAAATTTTTAATTTTCTGCAACGTTCCCCAACAGAACTTTTGGACAGCATTAAGGCCTACTTGAATAAGAGTTTTTCAATGAAGGACCTTGGAGAAGCTGCTTATATATTAGGCATCAAGATCTATAGAGATAGATCAAGACGCCTCATAGGTCTTTCACAAAGCACATACCTTGAAAAGATATTGAAGAAGTTCAATATGGATCAGTCCAAGATGGGGTTCTTGCCTGTGTTGCAAGGTGTGAAATTGAGCTCAGCTCAATGCCCGACCATGGCAGAAGATATAGAAGAGATGAGTGTCATCCCCTATGCCTCGGCCATAGGGTCTATTATGTATGCCATGCTGTGTACCAGACCTGATGTAAACCTTGCCGTAAGTTTGGTAGGAAGGTACCAAAGTAATCCCGGCAAGGAACACTGGACAGCGGTCAAGAATATCCTAAAGTACCTGAAAAGGACTAAGGACATGTTTCTCGTTTATGGAGGTGACGAAGAGCTCGTCGTAAAGGGTTATGTCGACGCTAGCTTTGACACAGATCTGGATGACTCTAAGTCACAAACCGGATACGTGTATATGTTGAATGGTGGAGCAGTAAGCTGGTGCAGCTGCAAGCAGAGCATCGTGGCGGGATCTACATGTGAAGCGGAGTACATGGCAGCCTCGGAGGCAGCGCATGAAGCAATTTGGGTGAAGGAGTTCATCACCGACCTAGGAGTCATACCCAATGCGTCGGGGCCGATCAAACTCTTATGTGACAACACTAGAGCTATTGCACTTGCCAAGGAGCCTAGGTTTCACAAGAAGACCAGGCACATCAAGCGTCGCTTCAACTCCATTCGTGAAAATGTTCAAGATGGAGACATAGAAATTTGCAAAGTGCATACGGATCTGAATGTCGCAGATCCGTTGACTAAACCTCTCCCTAGAGCAAAACATGATCAACACCAGAACTCTATGGGTGTTCGATTCATCACAATGTAACTAGATTATTGACTCTAGTGCAAGTGGGAGACTGTTGGAAATATGCCCTAGAGGCAATAATAAAAGGATTATTATTATATTTCCTTGTTCATGATAATTGTCTTTTATTCATGCTATAATTGTGTTATCCGGAAATCGTAATACATGTGTGAATACATAGACACCAACATGTCCCTAGTAAGCCTCTAGTTGACTAGCTCGTTGATCAACTGATAGTCATGGTTTCCTGACTATGGACATTGGATGTTATTGATAACGAGATCACATCATTAGTGATGTGATGGACAAGACCCAATCCTAAGCATAGCACAAGATCGTATAATTCGTTTGCTAGAGCTTTTCCAATGTCGAGTATCTTTTCCTTAGACCATGAGATCGTGTAACTCCCGGATACCGTAGGAGTGCTTTCTGTGTACCAAACGTCACAACGTTACTGGGTGACTATAAAGGTATACTACGGGTATCTCCGAAAGTGTCTGTTGGGTTGACACGGATCGAGACTGGGATTTGTCACTCCGTATGACGGAGAGGTATCACTGGGCCCACTCGGTAATGCATCATCATAATGAGCTCAATGTGATCAAAGTGTTTGATCACGGGATCATGCGTTACGGTACGAGTAAAGTGACTTGCCGGTAACGAGATTGAACGAGGTATTGGGATACCGACGATCGAATCTCGGGCAAGTAACATGCCGATTGACAAAGGGAATTGTATACGGGGTTGATTGAATCCTCGACATCGTGGTTCATCCGATGAGATCATCGAGGATCATGTGGGAGCCAACATGGGTATCTAGATCCCGCTGTTGGTTATTGACCGGAGAGTCGTCTCGGTCATGTCTGCGTGTCTCCCGAACCCGTAGGGTCTACACACTTAAGGTTCGGTGATGCTAGGGTTATTAGGAAGACTTATATGTGATTACCGAATGTTGTTCGGAGTCCAGGATGAGATCTCGGACGTCACGAGGAGTTCCGGAATAGTCCGGAGCTAAAGATTTATATATGGGAAGTTGTCATATGGTCACCGGGAGGTTCGGGGGCATATCGGTATTGTACCGGGGCCACCAGAGGGGTTCCGGGGGTCCACCGGGAGGGGCCACCTCTCCCGGAGGGCCTTATGGGCTGTATGAGGAAGGGATCCAGCCTAGAGTGGGCTGGGGCGCCACTCCCCCCTAGGGCCCATGCGCTTAGGGTTGGGGGAAACCCTGAAGGGGGGCGCCCCCCTTGCTTGGGGGGCAAGCCCCCTCCCCTTGGCCGCCGCCCCCCTCTAGATCTCATCTAGAGGGGCCGGCCCCCCTTCTCCCTTCCCCTATAAATAGAGGGGCGAGGGGAGGGCTGCTGCACACATCCAAGGCGCAGCCCCTCCCCTCCCCAACACCTCTCCTCCTCCGTCACGAGCTTGGGGAAGCCCTGCCGGAGTACTGCTGCTCCACTACCACCACGCCGTCGTGCTGCTGCTGGAGCCATCTTCGTCAACCTCTCCTCCCCCCTTGCTGGATCAAGAAGGAGGAGATGTCACACTGAACGTATGTGTGTTGAACGCGGAGGTGCCGTCCGTTCGGCGCTAGGATCTCCGGTGATTTGGATCACGTCGAGTACGACTCCCTCATCCCCGTTCTTTGAACGCTTCCGCTCGTGATCTACAAAGGTATGTAGATGCAATCTGAATACTTGTTGCTAGATGAACTCATAGATGGATCTTGGTGAAACTGTAGGAAACTTTTTGTTTTCTGCAACGTTCCCCAATAGGGCGGTGGTGCGCACCAGCCCAACCATGACTCGCCACTTGGCGCTCTTGGAGAGGATGCGCTCCCTGCATCTGGTTGCTCGCTGCATGGCGATTCGCTGCATGGCGGTGTGCTGCATGGCGCACCGGATCTGCTACAGGAGTCCAGCGAGGGATTTTCTGTGGATTCTTCGGATGTATCTTCTGCGTCAAATCGGCTTCGACATCATCTAGCTCAGCCTTCTCCACCTCCTCCTACGCGAGCACACACCAGGTCGCGGAGTGGTATTTCTCAACCAAAAAAATATAAGGATGGCTGCATTCGTTGGGGATCTTTTTGTGCTACAGGTGAACCAACTAATCTAGGAGAAGCACTCGGTGACTCCAAGTGGAGGGATGCAATGGACGAAGAGTATACTGCTCTCATGAAGAACAAAACCTGGCACTTGGTTCCTCCTACCAAGGGTCGGAATGTGATTGATTGCAAATGGGTGTTCAAAGTTAAAAGAAAGTCTGATGGCACTATTGACAGGTACAAGGCACGTTTGGTAGCCAAGGGGTTTAAACAAAGGTATGGAATTGACTACGAGGGCACTTTTAGTCCTGTAGTAAAAGTTGCCACCATCAGATTAATTCTCTCAGTTGCAGTATCTCAGAACTGGTGTTTGCGACAATTAGATGTTAAGAACGTGTCTTTGCATGGTGTTCTGGAAGAGGAAGTCTTCATGAAGCAACCTCCTGGGTATGAACATCCACGGTTAAGGCAGCATGTTTGCAAGCTTGACAAGGCCTTGTATGGGCTGAAACAATCACCTAGGGATTAGTACTCTAGGCTTTCCTCAAAATTACAATCGCTTGGTTTTGTTCCTTCAAAGGGGGACACCTCATTGTTCCTTTATCATCTTCATGGTGTCACTATCTTTATGCTCATCTATGTTGATGATATTGTTATCACAAGCTCTTCATCCAAGGCAGTTGAAGCTCTTCTCAAGGGTCTGCGCATGGACTTTGCACTCAAGGACTTAGGTGATCTTCACTATTTCCTTGGGATTGAGGTAAAAAGTCTACAACACTACAAAAAAGACACATCTGTGACATTTTGGGCCGAACGAATTTTTTTTCTCATACATATGACACTTCTATGATGATAATTGTGACCAAACCCGGTATCATCATAGATGTGGTGGGCTCCTACTTCTATGACAAAAATGCATGACAGAAAATGGGCTTTTCGTCCTGAGCGGGCCGGATACGCAGCTGCATGACATTCTTTGGGCCGTCCATGACGGAAAAAACCATGGTAGAAGTAAGGGGGAGGAAAATTTCGGGGAGTTCCTGGTTACGGTGGGAGGTCGGGGGCCGAGCGATGCGTGTTTCTCTCGTACACATACGCGCGTGTGTGCGAGGCGTTGGCTCTAACTGAACCCGAGCGAGGTGTTGGGCTCTAACTGAACCCGAGCGATTGCACTGCAGGCTACACGTTACTGAACCCGAACGATTGATCGATGGCTGTTAACTGAACCCGATCGAGCGATTCCTTCGCTACTGCTGCTAACTGAAGCCGATCGATTGGATGAACAGTGAGCGTTGCGGGGGGGGGGGGGGTTGGATGAACAGTGAGCGATGGCGTTGCCTCTAGATGAACAGGACCCCATGGTGTGGAGGGCTGGATGAAAAGTAGATGGTGGAGGGGTGCCCGTGGAGGGGTGGTTGAACAGGACTGTGACGCCCCCGATTGAATCGTACACTAATCATGCATGCGAACGTGTACGATCAAGATCAGGGAATCACAGGAAGATATCACAACACAACTCTAAAACACAAATAAGTCATACAAGCATCATAATACAAGCCAGAGGCCTCGAGGGCTCGAATACAATTGCTCGATCATAGACAAGTCAGCGGAAGCAACAATATCTGAGTACAGACATAAGTTAAACAAGATGTCATAAGATGGCTAGCACAAACTGGGATACAGATCGAAAGAGGCTCAGGCCTCCTGCCTGGGATCCACCTAACTACTCCTGGTCGTCGTCAGCGGGCTGCACGTAGTAGTAGGCACCTCCAGTGTAGTAGGAGTCCTCGTCGATGATGGCGTCTGGCTCCTGGGCTCCGACATCTGGTTGCGGCAACCAGGTAGAAGGGAAAGGGGGAAAAGGGGGAGAAAAGCAACCGTGAGTACTCATCCAACGTACTCGCAAGCAAGGAGCTACACTCCATATGCATGGGTATATGTGTAAAGGGCCATATCGGTGGACTGAACTGCAGAATGCCAGAATAAGAGGGGGATAACTAATCATGTCAAAGACTACGCTTCTGGCAGCCTCCGTCTTGCAGCATGTAGAAGAGAGTAGACTGAAGTCCTCCAAGTAGCATCGCATAGCATAATCCTACCCGGCGATCCCCTCCTCGTCGCCCTGTTAGAGAGCGACCACCGGGTTGTATCTGGCACTTGGAAGGGTGTGTTTTATTAAGTATCCGGTTCTAGTTGTCATAAGGTCAAGGTACAACTCGAAGTCGTCCTGTTACCCAAGATCACGGCTATTCGAATAGATAAACTTCCCTGCAGGGGTGCACCACATTACCCGACACGCTCGATCCCTCTGGCCGGGCACACTTTCCTGGGTCATGTCCAGCCTCGGGAGATCAACACGTCGCAGCCCCACCTAGGCTCAACAGAGAGGTCAGCACGCCGGTCTAAATCATATGGTGCAGGGGTTTGGGCCCATCGCCCATTGCACACCTGCACGTTGCGAGGGCGGCCGAAAGCAGACCTAGCCTAGCAGGCGTTCCGGTCCAATCCGGCGCGTGCCGCTCAGTCGCTGACGTCAAAAAGAGTTGCGGCTGATACCACGACGCCGGTTGCCCATATCTTGTCCCACGTGGCGGTTAGGGCATATAAGGTCAACGACCCAACTCAGGTCAAATACCAAGAACTCGTTAAGCGTGTTATTTTAAAGTAACCGCGAACGCCGACCAGGGCCAGGCCCACCTCTCGCCCAGGTAGTCTCAACCTACCCTGACGCTCCACCACAAAGATCCACACAGAGGGCCGTTGGGACAAAGGTTCTTTCAGCCCCCGATTCGTGAATCACTCACGGGTGCTCCACGAGCCGACCCGACTTTAGTCACCACATGTATCATGTATAAAGTATATAGTATATACCCGTGATCACCTCCCTAGTGATCACAACCCGATAGTATAGCATGGCAGACGGACAAGAATGTAGGGCCACTGATGGAATACTAGCATCCTATACTAAGCATTTAGGATTGCAGGTAAAGGTAACAACAGTAGTAGCAAGGACAGGCTATGCATCAGGATAGGTTAAACGGAAAGCAGTAACAGGCTACACTACTCTAATGCAAACAATATAGAGAAGACTAGGCGATATCTGGTGATCAGGGGGGGGGCTTGCCTGGTTGCTCTGGCAAGAAGGAGGGGTCGTCTTCGATGTAGTCAATCACGGGGGTAACAACAGTGTCTCGGGGTCTATCAAAAAGAAGTAACGGAGGGGAAACACAATAAATAATAGAGCAATCAAAGCATCACAAAGCATAACAAGGCAATACGCGGTGCGAGGGGTGACCTAACACGGTACTAGGTGCTACTGGCGAAGGGGGAACACATCCGGGAAAGTATTCCCGGTGCTTCGCGTTTTCGGATAGACAGGCCGGAGGGGGAAGTTTGCAGGTTCACTATTCTAGGGACGCGTGGCGAACAAACGGTCTGCGTATTCGGATTCGTCTCGTCGTGCTGAGCAAGTTTCATGTACAAAGTATTTTCATCCGAGTTATGGATTAATTTATATGAATTTTCTAAGTTTTACACATTTTCTAAAATTCTGGAGTTAATTTAATTCAAAAATATATTAAATACTAAACGCTACGGGTACACCAAAGTGTACCCAGAGATATGACTATTTGACTAACAGGTGGGCCCTGTTGACCGCCTAGTCAGCAGTCAACTTGTTGACTGGTTTGACTGGTCCAACTGACATGTGGGGGCCACATGCCATAGACTACTAGCTAAACTATTTAACTAACTAGATTTATTTAGCAGTGGGACCCATATGTCAGTGGGACATTTTGTTGAACAAAGTTTTAAACGGTTTTAGTTAATCTAATTAAGTAGTGGGGCATACTATCAGTGCCTACTTAGTGTTAGGATTAGGGGGCATTAACACATAATCTAATAGGGGCACCAGGCCTGTATGCAGCGGCAGTAGTAGCCAAAAGCAGCTAGCAGGGGGGCGGCAGCAGGCCGCGCGGGGAGTGGTGGCCGGCGGTGGGTGCGGGCAGGCCGCGTGGAGGTGAGGCAGGGCGCAGGTCACCGCCGACGAGCGAGCGGCAGGCGGTAGAGATGGGCGGAGCGGGCACTGTGGCTATGGGTGTGGGCGGCCGCGTCCGGTGCGGGTGGAGTAGTGGGGAATGGGGCGCACGCAGGGGGCCCGAGCAGCGGCGGGGCTCAGCTGCTGCGGTGAACGTGGCGGAGGCCACGGCGGTAACGGCCGCAATGGCCGGTGCGGGGCTGCGGTCGCGCCGGGCCGAGGTAGCAGATGCAGCGGTAGGGGGGCGACGATGCGAGTGGGGGCAGCGGTCCTCGCGTGCGGACACGGCTTCGGTCTGACAGGGGGCAGCGTCCACAGCAACTAAACGAAAGGGGGGAAGGGGGAATCGAGGATTCTCACCGCGGGAGGGCTGACGGCGAGGTCGTACGGGTCTGGGGTGGTCGTGGTGGCGCGGATCGACGGCAAGACCGCGGCGGATGCAGTCGGAGAGGAACGGCATAGGCGACAACGATGATGGTGAAGGTTGCTGGTGGCGATGGGAAGGGCACTCCAGCTCGATGTCGTGGTTCTAGTCGAAGGAGGGGAGACCGGAGCGTCTTCTGGCGAGGTACCACCCGGCGGGTACGACGGTGGCCACGACAAAGAGCTCGGCCATGGCGACGATTGCGTCGGGCATGTCCAGATCGGGACGATGGGGAACGAGGGGAGGGGAAAAGGCGGCTAGGGTTAGCAGGGGGTCAACGGGGGGGCACTCTATAGGGCGCTGGGGTGCGACGGATGGCCGTCGTGTGGTCATCTGCGGCCACGGATGAACCACGGGCGTCCACCGTGCTCCTGATGAACATGAGGTAGGAGGAGACCTCCTGGTGGGCTGGGATGGACTTGGCCGGTTGTACTGTGCACTTGGACCCAAGTGCAGAGAGCAAGTTTTTCTTTTTCTTTTATTTATTTTTCTCTTCTGTTTTATTTCTAGATCTCCTTATTTTAGTTTTATAAAAATTATCACTAGCACCTAAATTAGTATTTATAAATATACTACTGGCACATTCATTCTTATCCCAAAATAAAATAGTTTAATATTTTATAAAATTCAAAAGGCATTTATTTAATTGTTTTAACTACTGTTTTAATTATTTTAGAGCGTTTAATTACTTTATAAAGATGTGGATTCTCCACCATAATTACTTATGATTTATTTGACACATTTAGAAGATTTTAGTCTTGACATATGAAAACTTTTATTGTTTGCTTGATTTGGATTTTGAATTCGAACCGGTTTCGAACTAACGCGAGATTATCAACAGTAACCGAGGTGACGTGATATCATTAGCAGGGAATTACTGTAGTCTAATTATCTGGGGGTCACAATTCTCCTCCACTACAAGAAATCTCGTCCCGAGATTTAAGAGGTAGAGTAAGGGGGAAAGTTCTGGTTACGATATTCTAACGGATCTTCGCGGTCTTGGTTGTTTTTCTCGTAGAGGTCGATCCATAGCGTTGATGTCTCCATCTCTCTGCTTCTGTTCATCATGTTGAAGTAGGCATCCTTTCTTCGGGATCTCAGTCGTACTTACGAAAGAATAAGGGGGTATAGCGGAAGAATGGAACTCTGCATGGTTGCTTATCCGATAGATAATCATTAGGGAACATGGTGAAAAGTAACTCTCGAATTGAAACTTAATAAATTATCGAGAGCAAAGTAAGAAGGTGCAAAGTAGAAGTTTCAAGCGCATATGCAATCATTCGATGCCTGAAACACGACGTGCAAGGGGTTCAAAGCAACGGGAATAAGTATTACAGCTGAATCCAGAATAGATCATCTCTAGGAAGGTGGCTCGTGATCTACAGACAAAGCCAAGCATGAGGAATAACTTTGGAAACAGAGGTGTATAAGAGAGTCAGGTTTCGATCTTGTGGAACTTGCAGGTTATGGCCCACCTTGTGGGTTAAAGTAGGAAGGGCGGTGACATCTTGCCCAGTCATGACAGCAAGGCATGTCAAAGGGTAGCCTGTCAATTACACGTAAGGGTATTCATGTGGCTAAGAATTGTAAGACAGTAAGCACAAAGTATTCTCGAAACAATAGAGAGAATTTCGAGGTATCTTGTAATAACAAGATCAACGGGGAATGATTGTATGAATGGTAAGTGTACGTGGTTATCCATAGGGTTTATCGATGGAAGGGAATTGCAAAAGCAATGGGCAAAAGGTCTCGAGAGAATATCAGAGAGTATCTTCGAAATCTTCTGGTGCAACCGGCGATCATCTTGACTGAAGGGGCTCTCCGGGAGAAAGTATTTTCGAGAACCTAAAGTTAGATTTTTAGTAAATTCATTAAACCCGAATAGAAGAGAGATCAGAGTCCCAGAGTATAGACAAGGGATAAAAGATCCTAATACCACCCAATGGCGACGTGGGCCCATGGGCCGCACAACCATGTTAGTAAAACAGTTTTCATCGACTAGACTCGACTTCAGCCAAGGAGTGTGGAAGGGGGATTCCTACAGGCAGTCGGCTCTGATACCAACTTGTGACGCCCCCGATTCAATCATACACTAATCATGCACGCAAACATGTACAATCAAGATCAGGGACTCACAGGAAGATATCACAACACAACTCTAAAACACAAATAAGTCATACAAGCATCATAATACAAGCCAGGGGCCTCGAGGGCTCGAATACAAGTGCTCGATCATAGACGAGTCAGCGGAAGCAACAATATCTGAGTATAGACATAAGTTAAACAAGATGCCATAAGATGGCTAGAACTAGGTTCACAGCGCACGGAGAGTACGGTGCTACAGTACTCCATGAAACATGAACCATATGAAGCACGAATAGTGTTACACAGGGTGTATGAAGGGTGCACGGGATGGGAGCAAAGTTCCCTTCTCGACCCACTTTTGGGTGTTTGGCATAGTGCATGAAGGGTGCATGAGTCCACACTAGTAGGTTGAAGAAAATACACGAAGAGGAAACCACTATATTGAGATCAGAATGCAACCAAACACACCCACACGCTTTCTTCTACAGTGACTGATATGCACCATCTGAGTTTGATCCAACGGTCATGTTGCGCCGAGACATGGACATGCCCATGCAGAGGGCGCCTAAACACCACCGAAGTCCCTCTGCTTCTCGAGGCGCACGACGTTGGTGATGCAGGGTGCAACCGCCTGCAGAGCCTGGTCCCAGTCGACGGGAGCCAGCTCATCAAAGACGGCGTCCAATGGCACGAATGGATTCCGGTGACGGAGCCCTGAAAGGATTTGCCCGGCAACGGCGACGGCAGCCCGCAACCCCTCTGATGTAGGATGAAATCCTATGGAGGGATCTTTTCACACTTGGAGGGGGGAAAGGGGCAAAACACTCTAGAACACAAAGAGGAAATCACTCAAAGAATTCCCCAATCACACATCCACTAGAATAGCAACATAAGATCCACAAGTCACAAACACAATGAAAGGAAAGATACAATGGCAAAGTTCTTCCCACTCCTAAGAGATGAGGTCTTGAAGATAGTCTTCGCCTAGAGGAGGTCTTGAAATCCACTAGGATTCTTCCCAAAGGGGCCTTGATTCCACAAAGGGAAGGTAGGAGGAGAAAAGCTCACAAATATCTCATCTAATACTTTGGTAACCCTAAACATAACCCTAGGTACGGTTTAAATAGGCTTGGGGTCGAAAGAGATGGAGAGAGGCTCAAACAGGCGATCTCAGCCGGCCATCCTGGGAGGCCCGTGCGCACGGGGTAAGTTGGGCCCGTGCGCACGGGGGTCCCGTGGGCACGGTATAGGCCCGTGCGCATGGGGTGCTCCAGCGTCAACTCCCTGAGTAGCCCGTGGGCACGGGGTCACCTGGGACTTCCAGTTTTGCTGTCCTTGCACTCCGTCGTGGTCCACGTGGCCTTGGGGTGGTTCCTCTCCTCCTTGGGGGGTGCTCCTGAGCCTCTTGGTGATGTTCCTCTTCATACCTAATGACGCATAGCGTTTCTTGGTGAGGTAGCAACAATGTTCCATTCAAGTCCATATGCAAACTAAGTAGGAATGAGTTCACCTCGGTTTCCAAAGCACGTTCTCTAGCTCTTGTCAAAGGTCCACGTGGGGCTTGGTGTGTTGGTGTAGAGTCCATGGGGATGATGGAAGGATGCTCCGCATCACCCTCCTTGTCCAGCTTAGCCCCCACCATGGCGCGGAGACAGCTCAGCTGCTCGGAGATATAGGTGAAGAAGGAGACCAGGTCAGGAAGCCGCAGCTCGTTGAAGTCGACCGAGTGGTCAAACGGGTTTAGCCCTACGGCCGGCATCGTCGCGCTGGCACGACGGTAGGCATCGCGCAGCCGCAACACGTGCGTGGCAACTTGGTTCACCAAGTGGCTGAGGCGATCCTGGACCTCGTCACGATCGGCCCGCTCGCGCTCCAGCCGGCTCTCCCCAGACGGCCTATCGTATTTCCCGCTTTCTGCAGCAACGCCGCCGACGCCTGGAGCATCTTTGTGGTGGACGCCTGCCGCTTTTAAAGCTCCGTGAACTCCCGCACATAACGGAGGAGCATGGCACTCCTCTCCTCCTTGAGCTCATGGAGCTCCACGTCCTTGGCCCTGAGCTCCGCATCCTTGGCATGGAGCTCCTATGTCAGGAGCCTCACCTTGGACTCCGTGATCTGCTGCGCCGCCATGGCACCAGGTAGAAGCAATGGGGAGATGAAGCAAAGGGGGCGAAACGGCTGAAAGGCAATGCAATCTACGGGAAGGCGGAGGGAGCGAGGAATCTTTTGGTTTTCACCACGGTAAAACACCAGTCAACGACTTCTCACATCAGGGAGCAGTGGGTTTTTAAAGGCGGAGTCATCGTGACTAATTGCTGCTGCGCCTGTTCCCGTCAATCAAAAAAATAAAAATCCTGCCGCGCCTGCTCCCGTCAATAAAAAAATTAAAAATCCTGCTGCACCCAAACACCAGAGCAATGCCATGGTGGATATTTAAATTTACCTGCCGGCAAGTAGATAAAAAAGGGGTAAAAAAAACAAATGTGGTGGCGGCCTAGCTAATCGGTCGAACTAGCCCAACTAGCTAGCCACCGTGCTTCACTGATGTACTCGGCGGGAAAGGTGGTCTTTCGTGATTTGACGACTCATTTACTTGCTTCGGCGCTACGACCGAGGAGGATCCAGAAAACACACGGTAGGGCGTCCCACATCAGGAAGAATATATGCGTGCACCACCCGGGAGGACCCTGAAACCGCGCGGCAGGGTGTGCCACGTCTCGGCACAGAGGAAAAACGTGCGTGTAAAAATATACTGTATCAGACGTAGTACCTATGGTTTGACCTCGGGACTGAGCTAGTCGGTCGAAAACACCCCACTAGCCACACAGCTTCATCATGCAAACGTGGCACGGAGGATAGATGTGGTTAGCTCCGTCTCGACCAGCCACACCGTCTCTTGTTCTAGGCGGTTCTTCTATTTTCCAAGCTTTTTTTAGTTGTAATAACACCACGGTGTGTGCCCGTGCAAAGGTTAGACGATGGAGAAAAGAGAGATTGAGATCGCAGACCTGGGACCCACCAGTAAGTGAGACAACGGTCATGCACGTGTTGACGAGGAACTCCCTCTACTCTACTCAACGCAAGTACTGTATAATATCAAGTTATGGGACAAAGCCAACAACCGTTCGTTTTTTCAGGCTATCAACTTACGCTTTGTAGTCCAGGTTGCCAGTTCGAATCTCGTCTTTCAGATTTGTTAGTTTTAGGTCCAAATTTGATTAATGACAAGTGGGACCCCCGTGTGTTGTTCCGATATTTCACTGTAGGATGGTTTTTTTGAACAAACACTTTGCGCGGTTAGACAAGTAACGGCATGAGTTACACGTATTTTGCAAGTTTACGAACAAAAATGACAGCGGCATAGAATATCATATCCACCCCGCAGCTTAGATACTATGGTGATACGAGTTTTTACACCGTTGGAAGTGAGATCCAATGGCTTGGGAGTAGTCTTTGTAATTATGCGCAATTTCCAAACTCTCCAAAGGTTTTTTTGCAAACAAAACATTCAGGCCTCGTGTGTGCCACTGCATCTTCAATCCAACGGCTCCTCGGTGCTCATATTAGGTGCTCCTCGTAGCTTAATTACCCGCTATGGTGATATGAGCATCTAGGTCGTATGATCAATGATGAGATGGCACATGCGTAGTACTTGTACTTTCTGTGCATTTCCCAAACTCTATCAGCCGTATATTGCAAAAACATTCAAACCTCCTACTGTGGGCCGTTAGATCTCAGTGAACTCGTATCACCATAGAATCTATGGTGCGGGAGCACCTCATACTCTCCCGTGCGAGAAAACATAAGGTGCTATCGCAGCTTGGATGCTACGGTGATACGAGCTTGGAGGTCGTTTGATCTGAGATCCAATGGCATCTGAGCAGTCTTTGTGCTTGTAAGTAGTGGCCGAACTCTTTTGGGTCTTTTCTGCAAAAAACCATTTGAACCACCGAGGAGGTGTTGGGTCACAAATCCAACGCCTCCGAAGAGCTTGTATCACCAAAGCATCTAAGGTGTGGTAGCACATGATATTCTTACATACAGGAGAATATGATGTCCTCCTTCATCTTAGATGCTACGGTGATGCCAGCTTCGAGGTCATTGGATATGGGATCAAAGGGCATCTAAGTAGTTTTTGTACAAATTGTGTGCAATTCTCAAACTCATCAAGGTTTCCTGCAAAAATATTAAGACACATCATGTGAGCTGTTATATCTCAGATCTACAAGCTCCAAGCAACTCGTATCGGCATATAGCATCTAAGGTATGGGGGCACATGATATTCTCCCAGGGAGGAGGGGTGGGGGTGCACAACCAATCGGTGGTTGGGAGGGTGGGGACAAATATAATCTAAACAACCCTAAACAGAGCTCCACAATTTTATCTAAGGTCGAGGGGTTGACCCCCGACAATCATAGCTCCGCCTAAACACAACATTTGCATGTACTGTAGTACTAACTTAATATGCATCTTTCAGTTTCATGTTCATTTTAAATGTTGAACTGAGGACCATGGATGTCTTACATTTTACTCCCTTCGTTCCTAAATATTAGTCTTTTTAGAGGCTTCAAATGGACTGGCACATACGGATGTATATAGACATATTTTAGAGTCTAGATTCACTCATTTTGCTCCGTATGTAGTCACTTGTTGAACTCTCTAAAAGACTAATATTTAGGAATAGAAGGAGTATTTTTAAATTCATGTCATACATGCATGGTTTGGAAAAATAGATGCACTATACTTATTGGATTGTTGTTGTGTTCGTGTGTGTGTGTGTCTCTATGTGTGTGTGTGTGTGTGTGTGGTCATATGCTTGATACATACAAAGTTTTCTTACCTCCATATTGTTCATCTTTTAAATTTGAATTTGCATTGGAAAACTTACTAGGGATATCATGAAATGTGAAATCCACGTTGAGATCACTATATCACAAACTCATTCTAATTCAACAACTCGTCATAAATCAATTACCACGTTGAGATTAGTATTTGCAAGGAAAATACGGGTATTGTAATACACATAGATTCGTTCGGCAATTTAAAAGGTTCCTTTCGTATTCTCGAATGGTAGGACCCAACGGCGTACCAGCCAGACCTTGGATCGTGTTGATCCTAAAAAAACGGGCTCGTGTCCTTCGGTGGCATGCATGGTACGCACATTAGGCAACCCCAACCATTCGAGCCTCCGCGTTTCAAGTCGAAATATCTGGCGGCCAGAATTCCAGCCCTAGGAAATTCCCCTCATGTCCCCGGTCCATAATGACTACCGATGAACAATGGAGGGATGCTTTAGTAACTAGACAATGTTACCTACCGTGCCGAGCACAGTTCAATTCCCTCGGTCGCCGCTCGTCAAGGTCACCCGTCAACTGCATTGCCTAGTACTACTATTACTACACCAGGATGAGCACAGAATTGAGCCCGTTTGTTCGTGCCTAGTACTTGAGTTAATATATCAGGCAATGCACTGGTACGGAGGGGTTATCCTTTTACTTTGCATATATAACTTGTCTGAAGTCTAACTAAGCAAAATGTTTGACAAAATCCTTTCTTAAGAAATACAAAAGGACAGATGTATGGCTTGAAAATTTATTGCATGATGCAGGTTATGATATTGTTTCAAATCCTGGATCTTAAATTTCAAAAAATCCAAAAGTGAGCATAAATTCTTGAAACTAAGCATGGTCACGTGATATGGCACAAATATTACTTCGTAAGTTTTTTCTTCAATTTGAGACAAGCTGCTTATGACAATTTGCACAAATAAAGAGCCAAGGTATTTTGGAACAAAGACCTGTCACGTTAAGGCGGGCGCTTTCACTATTGAAATCGTGGGCGTTTACGTGCCGCCACGAGTCCCCGCTTCTCATTGGCAGGTGTTGTCCGAGCAAGCGTGTGAGTCGACGGGAGGCATGCGAGTAGACCGCTGCGCCGGCTGTCAGGAAGGCGTGCGAGCAGAACGCTGTGCAGGCTCACCGGGAGGCGAGCCCTTTGACCAGGCTCCGCCGCCCACCGTCGTCCCAACTGCTCCCACTTTTAATGTCGCTGGCGCCGCAGTTTAAAATCAACCCCGCACTACCCGATATCGATACAATCCTCTCTCTTCCTCTCCGATTCTCCTGTCGTCTACCTCCAACTAGCCTAACCTAAACGTACGCCATGCCGCATCACGATGGTCTGCCCTTAGTGTTCCAGTTTCCTGAGGAACACACCCAGCCGGACTCTCAAGAACATAAGGCGCTTTGGGACGAGCTTGAACTGGCCTTGAGGGAAGACGCCGCGCCTGTCCTCGCTCTCGTTCCGGCTCCCGTCGCCCCGACTGCGCCAGCGCCCATCCCCGTGGCATTGATGGGCTGGGAGCTGCACATTGTCGCTGAGCTTGATCCCACGGGGTTCGACGAGGTCCCCGCCGACTTTCACGTGCCCGTGCACCTGCCAGCGCATGTGCTTGCGCGTGCACTGACGCGCACGCCCGTGCCGATGCCCGTGCACCTACCAGCGCATGCGCCTGCGCGTGCACTGACGTGTGCGCCCGTGCCGGTGCCCATGCACACGAATGTCTCCGCCGCGCCGTTGACAGCGCCTGTCCCCGCGAGGGTGCCAGTGCCCCCCTCAGCGACATGGATGGCCGCCGTCGACCGCTTGCTTGCACCAATGCCAGTCGCCTCCTCCCGCCAGTTGACTCGCTCCGAAGTCCAGAACATTTTGGCCTTCCTTCACTACAAGAAATATGTCAACTTGTGACCTTCTGTCAGTGACTCTGGAAGAATTGGTCATAGATCTATGACCATTTCAGACCAATTGGTCAAAAGCTGTTCGGGGGGCTCCAAACCCTAAACCATTGCGACCATTTTGGTCAGAAAGGTCGTAATTTCCTTACACGAAATGGTCATAAAGCAAACAGCGCTAGCCTGCTGCCTTATTTCTAGTTGTTAACGACCAATATAGATGGTCATAGCCTTGTAAATTGTGGTGGGTTGCTATGACTAGGTGTCACCTCATCAGTTTTGCCTATGTGTCATGTCCATGTGGCAGTTTTTGCCCTAGGTTGTGAAGCAACCTATATTTCTGTCATTTCCAAAATTCCCAAAAAAATATCATAAATTCTTTGGGTCATATCTTCGTCAAATGTAAAAACCTTCCTTGCCTAGTTCAAAAATAATTCAGAAATATTCATTTTCCTATTCTGTTCAGAGTAATAGTTTGTGAAGGAAGTACCACTTTGGCATGTCCAAATAGTATCCATTTTCTACAGTGCTTTCCTATGCCCAAATAACCATCCTTTGCAAAATGCCAGCTCAATCCATTCATTATTTTGAGCCGAGCTTCAACATTCGTATTTATGTCCAGTGTGGTGGTTTGCAAAGCAAGTACCACCTAGGCTCCTCCTTTTGAGCTGAAAATTTGTGAATACGGTCTTCTTAGTAACTGATCATCCTCAGCCAAAACTCACGCCCATTAGCCACGTACATTTCCCGTACCGCTAATCAAACACTTGGCTGCTAATTCATGTTTGAGCATCGATCGGTCTCCTCGTGAGAATCTTATGTTGTAATTTTATTCCTAGCACCTACCTGGGGAGTGCCCAACCCACAAGACATTCCTAGGCCTCCCAGAACACATGGCGACGCCACAGTCACGCGGCGGGCATGCGAGTTTACGCGCTCTAGAGTTGGGCCCTCGGCCACCGCCCAAACCTCGACGTATCGCCACCAAACCATGTATTTATGATTAAATAGGTACTTATGTAACTAGAAATGATTTTTGGAAAAAATAAATAGCAAACTATGAGGCAGCTGCAGTTCAAATTTGCCCCGCTTCCAGCTGAATCGGCGGAAATTTGTCTTTTTCACGAGAGGTGGATCAAAAAAAAATTACACCCAACCATTTTGTCAATTGTGCATTAAATATGGCCTAGTATTTTATAAAAATGCTTCGGTCCAATTTTGCAACAATTATTTGGTAGTTCCTTCACAAAAGAACCTCCTTTCGGGCACTCGAAAAATGGAAAATGGTTTTTTTGTCCAACGAAAATGAGAACTTCCTTAAGCAACATTGTTTGCCATTCCAATATGCACCCTTGTGCATAATATGAGATCATTTTAACAAATTATGCCATGAATGTGGCCATAAGATTGATCATTTGGCTTGAAAGCTATGAATCTTCACACATGATAGTTCATTTCTGAGAACACTTTTTTAAAATAATTATCGTATTACAAGTTTATTATTTTTCCCGGAAACTTGGTCATATATAATGACACAGTGCGAAGGTTTTCCAATTTTCTGATTTTTTTGAATTTTTTATGCCCGTTTCAAAATGTGGACAAAACGGCGGGCTTGACCGTTCCTAGCTAGCGGTTAAATCTTGGATTTTTTTGGTGTTTCTCTGATTAAATAGATACTTATGTACCTAGAAATGATTTTTTTTAAAAATGAAGAGCAAACTACGAGGCAGCTGCAGTTCAAATTTGACCCGCTTCCAACTGAATCAGCGGGAATTTGTCTTTTTCACCAGAGGTGGATCAAATCTTTTGACACCCAACCATTTGGTCAATTGTGCATTAAATATGTCCTAGTATTTTATAAAAATGATTTGGTCCCATTTTGCAACAATTATTTGGTAGGTCCTTCACAAAAAAACCTCATTTGGGGCAATCGAAAAATGGAAAATGGTTTTTCCATGCAAAGAAAATGAAAAATCCCTTAGGCAACATTGTTTGGAATTCCAATATGCACCCTTATGCACAATATGAGATCATTTGAACAAACTATGCCATGAATGTGGCCATAAGATTGATCATTTGGCTTGAAAGCCATTGATCTCCACACGTGATAGCTCGGTTCCGAGAATACTTTTTTCAAATAATTGCCGTATTACAAGTTTGTTATTTTTCCTATGAACTTGGCCACATATAATGACACAATGTGAAGGTTTCCCAATTTTTTGATTTTTTTTTGAATTTTTTATGCCCGTTTCAAAATGCGATCAAAACTGCGGGAATGACCGTTCCTAGCTCGTGGTTGAATCTTGGATTTTTTTGGTGTTTCTCTGATTAAATAGGTACTCATGTACCCAGAAATGATTTTTGGAAAAAATAAATAGCAAACTATGAGGCACCTGCAGTTCAAATTTGACCCGCTTCCAACTGAATCGGCGGGAATTTGTCTTTTTCACCAGAGGTGGATCAAATCTTTTGACACCCAACCATTTTGTCAATTGTGCATTAAATATGTCCTAGTATTTTATAAAAATGATTTGGTCCCATTTTGCAACAATTATTTGGTAGGTCCTTCACAAAAAAACCACATTTGGGGCAATCGAAAAATGGAAAATAGTTTTTCCATGCAAAGAAAATGAAAACTTCCTTAGGCAACATTGTTTGGAATTCCAATATGCACCCTTATGCACAATATGAGATCATTTGAACAAACTATGCCATGAATGTGGCCATAAGATTGATCATTTCGCTTGAAAGCCATTGATCTCCACACGTGATAGCTCGGTTCTGAGAATACTTTTTTAAAATAATTGCCGTATTACAAGTTTGTTATTTTTCCTGTGAACTTGGCCACATATAATGACACAATGCGAAGGTTTCCCAATTTTTTGACTTTTTTTGAATTTTTTACGCCTGTTTCAAAATGCGGTCAAAACGGCGGGAATGACCGTTCCTAGCTAGTGGTTGAATCTTGGAATTTTTTTGGTGTTTCTCTGATTAAATAGGTACTCATGTACCTAGAAATGATTTTTGGAAAAAATAAATAGCAAACTATGAGGCACCTGCAGTTCAAATTTGACCCGCTTCCAACTAAATCGGCGGGAATTTGTCTTTTTTACCAAAGGTGGATCAAAACTTTTGACACCCAACCATTTTGTCAATTGTGCATTAAATATGTCCTACTATTTTATAAAAATGATTTGGTCCCATTTTGCAACAATTATTTGGTAGGTCCTTCACAAAAAAACCTCATTTGGGGCAATCGAAAAATGGAAAATGGTTTTTCCTTGCAAAGAAAATGAAAACTCCCTTAGGCAACATTGTTTGGAATTCCAATATGCACCCTTATGCACAATATGAGATCATTTGAACAAACTATGCCATGAATGTGGCCATAAGATTGATCATTTGGCTTGAAAGCCATTGATCTCCACACGTGATAGCTCGGTTCTGAGAATACTTTTTTAAAATAATTGCCGTATTACAAGTTTGTTATTTTTCCTGTGAACTTGGCCACATATAATGACACAATGCGAAGGTTTCCCAATTTTTTTGACTTTTTTTGAATTTTTTACGCCCGTTTCAAAATGCGGTCAAAATGGCGGGAATGACCGTTCCTAGCAAGTGGTTGAATCTTGGAATTTTTTTGGTGTTTCTCTGATTAAATAGGTACTTATGTACCTAGAAATGATTTTTGGAAAAAATAAATAGCAAACTATGAGGCACCTGCAATTCAAATTTGACCCGCTTCCAACTGAATCGGCGGGAATTTGTCTTTTTCACCAGAGGTGGATCAAAACTTTTGACACCCAACCATTTTGTCAATTGTGCATTAAATATGTCCTAGTATTTTATAAAAATGATTTGGTCCCATTTTGCAACAATTATTTGGTAGGTCCTTCACAAAAAAACCTCATTTGGGGCAATCGAAAAATGGAAAATGGTTTTTCCATGCAAAGAAAATGAAAACTCCCTTAGGCAACATTGTTTGGAATTCCAACATGCACCCTTATACACAATATGAGATCATTTGAACAAACTATGCCATAAATGTGGCCATAAGATTGAGCGTTTGGCTTGAAAGCCGTTGATCTCCACACGTAATAGCTCGGTTCTGAGAGTACTTTTTTAAAATAATTGTCGTATTACAAGTTTGTTATTTCTCCTGTGAACTTGGCCACATATAATGACACAATGCGAAGGTTTCCCAATTTTTTGTTTTTTTTGATTTTTTTATGCCCGTTTCAAAATGTGGTCAAAACGGCGGGCTTGACCGTTCCTAGCTAGTGGTTGAATCTTGGAATTTTTTTGGTGTTTCTCTGATTAAATAGGTACTTATGTACCTAGAAATGATTTTTGGAAAAAATAAATAGCAAACTATGAGGCAGCTGTAGTTCAAATTTGACCCGCTTCCAGCTGAATCGGCGGAAATTTGTCTTTTTCATGAGAGGTGGATTAAAAGTTTTGACGCCCAACCATTTGGTTATTTGTACATTAAATATGGTCTAGTATTTTAGAAAAATGATTTGATACAATTTTGCAACAGTTATTCGAGAGGTCCTTCACAAAAAACTCATTTTGAGCATTCGAAAAATGAAAAATGAATTTTCGTGCAAAGAAAATGAAAAGTTCCTTATTACTATTTTGTTATTTTTTTCTTCTAAAAACTAGGTCACATTTGATGACATGATGAGAAGGTTTTTCATTTTTTATTTTTTTTCCAATGTATCAGGTCAAGTAAATAGCTAAGATGATCTAACATCTTATTTTTAAATTTATCACGACCAATTCAATTGGTCATAATATTGTATTGCGTTCTGATTGGTCCGTGGACAAGGCACACGGATCATGCACAAAACACCATTGGATCTTCCCGGATCCAACGGTAGCCGTCGCTCCTCGCCTCCCCCACCAACCCCACCTGAGGCGAAACCCTAGCTGGCATCTTCCATCCACCCCCCGCGTCCTTTCTTTCTTTCTTTCTTTCTTCCTCTCCCCTCTCCCCCGATGCAGATCCCCTCGTGCCCCTCAGATCCCCCTCCCCCGATCCCACCAGCCGGCGGCGACCTCCCCGCATCCGGAGCCCGCGGTCCTCCTCCACCACCGTCCCTCCCTCATCGTTCCCCATCATCCGAGCCTGACGACGCCAGATCCATGCACCGCCCATCGTTCCCCATCTTCCGCTCCCTCCCTCCACCTCCCGCAGCAGATCCGCTCCCTCCCTCGTCCTCGTCTCGTCGCCGCCGCCACCTCCTTCCCATCCCCGGCCTCCTTTCCTCCCCGTCCACGGCCTCCTTTCCTCCCCGTCCATGGCCTCCTTCCGCGGCACGCGATCCCCTCTCCCCTCCCCTACCGATCCCACCCACCGAACCGATCCCGATACAGTCCAGATCGAGAGAGAGCGAGCCCCCTCCAGCACCGTACAGATCCGCCCTCCCTCCATCACCCCGCCGCCGGCGACCACCACCCTCTCCTTCTTCTCTCCCTACGCGGAGGCGCTGGATCCAGATCCAATCCAGTCCAGCAGCGGCCATGCCGGCGAGGGGCAGCATCTCCCATGGCGCCCCAGGCTAGCATGGCCTTGGCCATGGTTGGCTACCTACCTACCCTGTGGCTGGCTGTCTAGGGTTTCGGTCGCCTCCAACTCCGGCGGCCGGCTCCGGCTCCTTCCTCAACCTCCAGGGACGGACGCGCGCCATCTCCGGTGAGGACGACTGACGCGACGCCCGCCATGGAAGCTCCCTTCCAGACCCACCATGGGACCTCCCTCTGCCCCCTCCCCTCCTGTGTCGTCAATCTCTGTTTTCCAATTTCATTTGGTACGTCTCTGTTTTCCTCTCTCTCTCTCTCTCACCATGTAATGGATTTCGACTTCAGCTCAACTACATTTCTGTCTTCTTCCTTGTGCAGCAGTAGCAGCAGCATCCATGGGTACGGTGCAACAACCAACTTCCTGCTTCAGTTTCTACCATTGTCATGCTGCTTGCTTGCTTGCCGCTTCACAAGAGGAAGACCGTGGATGGATGGATGGATGGGTGGATACATGCATACGTACAACAGAGAAACAAATCAGCTTCCTTTCTTTCTGAGTATTAGCAACCCTTCTTTTCGTATGATAATTCTGGAAGTATCACAAAGACTTCTACACTTTTGTCATGGTATTTTGCCATTGATGTTTCCTTGATGTGCATTAATATGCATAAAAGGGCGTATGCTAGTTCATTATTTGTCTGTTGATGCATTAGTTGTGCAGCTGCTTGTGTCCAGTGTCAGTGGCAATTCGAGCACTGTAATTCACTAAAAAATGTGGTAAATTTTACAGAGATAGGATTTTCCCTTTCCTTCATGTGGTAATTTTGTAAGTATGAAGAAACTTGTTAGTTTTGTCATGATATCCTTCCACTTTATTTTCTTTTTGCTTTTTAATGTTTTCCATGTTTGCTTTTTAACATTGGATACCATGTTGGTCTACTAGTCTAAAACAAACAGAAATTGAGTTGCATGTCCAACACAACCACAGAAAGAAACACTAGCAGCACTACTGCCTATGCTTGATTTCTGCAGTAAACATGTTATCTGAAATTCTGTAATGATGTTAACTGATGTGAGTTTGTGCACTTGATGTTTTATACTTGGAAGACAAATGAACTTGTTTTGGTTATATCTCTCCCTGTTAATTATGGGTGATTTCCTTCTTGCAAATTATATATGTTCTGTTTTGAGCTATCTCTCTTCCTGTGAATATATTTGAGTACATTTTTATCATGCTGCTGTAATATGTAATGTAGTTTTCAAAGCATGTCTGCTGTTGTAATTCAGTATTTATATGCAGCAACAGATTATCCAGTACTGTTGCCTACATGCTTCTGGCCGTTGATACTTTTCATTTTTCTCAGTTCTTCTTGCTTCGGATTGCTTCCTCCCTGACACCCTGATCCAGATGACAGCAGCAGCGATGGCGTCCACACTCAAGCGTGCCTAACTATCCATCTATAACTGGTCCGTCTTCTTTGGACGGTTAGTTGCTTCCTCCCCACTTTGAAATCTCGATCTCCTTTCTTGTTGATGGGCTTGTTGAATGATTCGTATATGTGTGGATGTAGGGTGGAGGTGCTCTATGACACGCTGCTGGATAGTTTACCTGGACGTGTACGTCGCCAGTCGAGAGGCGTCTCCAGCTTGCGCAGATCGCCGTCTGGCTCTATCATTGGTCAATTATCTGTAACTTGCCGACGTGCTTTCTAGGCCGCTAGTTTTGTATTTTGCCTATAACTACATGAGTCATTCTCGCTGAAATGACATGATTTAGCTTTTAGTTCTTCTGGCCAAACATGTGTTTTAGCCTTTTGCCTTTGCTTATCAATAGTTATTTTGCTTGTTTTTGAGCTACTGCCACTTTGAGCTGATGTAGGCCTGTAGTTATTTATTGCAACTGAGCTTCTATATTGCATTGTTGGACCATTGATTGCCACCTCTTAGATTTACTGTCATATGGAGTGGATAAATTTGCACCCAACTTACTAGTAATCTGAGCACTTGTTAGTTTAGTCAGGTAGGATTAGAGTGAAATGATAATATAGGAAGTACGTATCATAAATATATGAAAGGCTACAATCCTTGAGAGAACCTGGTTCTACTTTTGCAAATGCTCAGTTTACTCATGATATGGTTTCTGTAGCTATGTGATGCAACATACATATATACTGCTGCCTTGGAACTGTAATAAAATATGAATATGTGCTATTTGCTAGCAGTCCTTCCCTTTCCAAGATACATGAAAGTGTAGAGACTATCAATCCGAAAATATGAATATGTATATTTTGTTCTCATTTCTCAGTTTTGGCGCCTCTTGTTGATGCAGGTGCACGTGACTGTTGTTGAGGAGCGCCACTTGTCGCAACATGTGAGTTTTTCTATTTTTCGTAGATCCGTTTATTCAAAACGTTTTATCTCTTAAACCATGCATCCAAATCTCAAACCGCTTTCACCGTTGGATTCCTCGCGTCGAGATCTTCAAAACTAGATCACATGTTGATAGGTTTTGACGAACTTTTTTCATGAAAAAAACTGGCCAAAAAAACCGAACCAGGTGCACCGATTTTTTTCCTTTCCGAAAGAGGCACGCCCGTGCCTCTCACGAAATCACAACCGTGCCTCTCGCGGAAGCAAAACCGTGACTCTCGCAGAAGGAAAAAAAGAACAGAAAACGCGTTTTTTCGTTTCCGAGGAGGCATGGCCATGACTCCCGCGAAAGCACACATGTGCCTCTCGCGAAAGCAAAACTGTGACACTCGCGAAAGAAAAAAAAACAGAAAACACGTTTTTTTTGTTTCTGAGAGACACGACCGTGACTCTCGCGAAAGCACAACCGTGCCTCTCGCGGAAGCAAAACCGTGACTCTCGTGAAAGGAAAAAAACAGAAACCATGTTTTTTTTCTGTTTCTGAGAGGCACGGCCGTGACTCTCGTGAAAGCACAACCGTGCGTCTCGCGGAAACAAAACCGTGACTCTCGCAAAAGGAAAAAAAAACAGAAAACGCGTTTTTTCGTCTTCGAGGGGCACGGCCGTGACTCTTGCGAAAGCACAACGTGCCTCTCGCGGAAGCAAAACCATGACTCGTGAAAGAAAGAAAAAACAGAAAACATGTTTTTTTTTGTTTCCTAGAGGCACGGCCGTGACCCTCGCAAGAGCAAAACCGTGCCTCTCGCGGATGAAAAACCGTGACTCTCGCGAAAGAAAAAAAATGCGCTTTTCGCCCAATTTTTTTTTCGAAAATTCTTTTTTAATCGAAAAGATAAGGAAGATCGGTGAAAAATAAAACGTCAAAAAAACTCGAAAAAAAACTGTTTAAATAGTCAAAAACGCGTGCGGAAAAATAAAAAAATTCGAAGAAAGCGCCCAAAGCGCGACACGTGGCTAATGGCTGAGAGCGCCAAGTAACACTGATCGCTGCAAAGCTCCCAAAGGAGCACACGTTAAGTAATGGCTCCCCTGTACTCTCGACCTTTGGCGCCACATTACCTCCTTGCGGTAATAAAGTTCAACCAGTTTCTCAACAATCTTTAGTTCAGCATGAGTAGGACCAGACCTTGCCGGGTCTCCTTGTAGCTGTTCAAGCTCGATTTTCAGATTTTGATAAAACGGCGTATCCAAACAAGGCCGTAGTGCTTCCTGTCCTTTCCTTAAAAAAGGGAAAATAGGTAAAAGCAAACAGGGCCGGTTGTTCGAATAAAAAAAGGAATAAACGAAGAGCAAAGTTGGGCTAGGCCTGCTTGCGAGCTTATAAAACTAAGCTGGCCCCAGTGGCGATGTGTTTTGGGCTTTGGATAAGGAACCCCTAACCCTAATTTCTCAAAAAAAAAGAAACCCCTAACCCTAACCTTAAGTAAGAACACCCAGTGCTAATTCCCCAAATTACATCAACCATGGCGGCGCTTATCCGAAACTCGGTGAGGAGCTTCGGTGGCTCGGCCATGCGCCGGCGAGCGCACGCGGCGTTTCCGAAGAAAAGACAACGCCCGTTGTGGCCAAGGCCCATCCACACCGACGAGGTATCACCAAAATCGACATATTTTGATTTCCAGCTTTCTGTGCAAGTATCTCACGAAGCCGCAAGATGCGTTTTTGCTGCTCGCCTTTTTCAGTTACGGTCTAACCGACATCAAACCGACAAGATTACTAATTAGCTCTCGCTTCTCAATCTTAATTACTTACCGAGAGTAGTTAATCTACAAACAGATCTTAATTTGCTGTTGCTGCTTTGGTATGATCTGAAGTTGACTTTCTCGCCCCTTCAGCAAATAGCAACACATAAGATGTTTTATTTGCTGTTGCTGTTTTGATATGATGAACCATCTCCTCTTTTGCTTGCTGCAATTCATAGCACCCAACTCAATCGCTTGGAAAAAGTTTCCTACCTAGTCGTGAATAGTCATCGATGCAGAGTAGGCGAAGCTATTTCAAGCCGGGGCATTAGCTGCCAAACATGTTCTGCATCTCTATATGCGAGATTTCTACTCCCTCCGTCCTATAATGTAAGATGTTTTTTGACACTACACTAGTGTCAAAAAACGTCTTACATTATGGGAAAGAGGGAGTAGTTCACAATCTGCCGTGTGGTAGTTTCCACGCGGTCGAATTCGACAGCCTTCATCGCACTTTCTCCGTCGTATTCTCTCTCTGGTGTTGCTCCTGTTATCGGATCTACCTCCGTTGACATCAGATCTGCTGCTGGATCTCCTTGTCGACGCCGGCGCTGTCTCCTGCCACCCATTTGGGAGAGCTGTATACTTTCACACCGGTGGCAAATATACACTTTCCACTGAAACTTCTCTCCCCCGATCCCCCAATCCAGCGGACAGCGCCCCGTCTCCTTCGTCAATCGCTGCCAGCGCCTGTCCTATCTCTTTACTACAGCGCTTAATTCCCCATCCCACCACCCCATCTACTCTCCCAACCTCATCCTATCTCGAGCGCTGCTCCTCTGACTGCCCTGCCATGGCTGCCTCCATCACAACTGCATGCAGCTATCTCCTCCTGCTGCAAAATGACATCTCTATCCGCTAGACGCCGGTGACGACCTTCTTGCACGCCTGTTGCGCTCTTGGTCAAGTGGACGACGCCAGCCCATGGAGCAGAGCGGCCCCCGTCTACAGCAGCCTCATCGCAAGCCACTGGGCTCGTCAGCCTCCTCGCCTCCTCAAGCCAGCCACCAGGCAGATCTCAACATGGCACCCGCAGGCAACATTTCAGCATTTCAACACATATATAACACATTCCAGCATTTCAGCACACATCACACACACACATATTTCAGCATTTCACCACATATACACAACATTAAAACATTTTAGCACATGTATTGCAACACATAAACATGTCACATTTCAGCATTTCAGCACACACACATAGTCATTTCAGCAACTTAAAGTTCGACACACAAATAAATCAACAAACATATAAGTTAGAGACCACATATAGGTTCAACATAGTAATGACAAATTGGTTCATGACACAAATAAGCATACGGGTATGCGGTTACGCGGGTATGGGTATTGCCTTCCCATACCTGTACCTGGCTTACTCGATGGGTATAATGTTTTCCCATTTATAATCCATGGGTAATTATTTTTCACAAACCCTTGCCATCTTGAAGCAGATCTGTGAACGACATGCGGCACATCTTGCCAGCGTGTGCCCATCGGTGTATGCCCTTCTCAAGTGGGATTTAAGTAGAATCAAGAGCATGGGTTGGCTGGGCTTTGAGCTAGCTATTTTTTTGGTCGCCATGGGCTAGCTCGCGAGTAGTAGTACTTCAGTAGGTATAGAGCACGGTGTATGTGGTGTATTCGGTTTCTACAATCAGAAAACCGAAGATGCAACCAAACACCCTACTACAGCAATTTAAAACCGCACCGAATTCTAAAAACCAAACAAACTCAGAATATCACTTAATTAGGTTCGGTTTACTTCGGTGTTTGGATTTCGGTTAAAAATTGCCCACCCCTAACCTCTGCCCATAGTTCAGTTTTTGCAACTTGATCCCAGTTTCAGCCGGCTCGATCACAACGAAGGGTCATTTGCAGACCGACTAGGTGCGAGGGAAGCTGCCATCGATGATCGTCGGAGGACACCGCTCGCCGCTCTTTCTTCTCCACTTTTCCTTTCCTCGCCTCCTTGTGCCCGCTTGCGACTAGCGGTTGTGGCCGCTGGAGCGTGCATGCCCGAGCTCCGTTCCGGCTGTCATCGGCGCAGCTGCGCCGCTACCCCCTCCCCTCCCCCCCTCTCGCCCTCCACCGTCGCTTTGGCAGCTGCTGCCCATGTACGACTGCCACTCACCCATGTGCATCGCCTCCACCACCTCCTGCTCCACTGCGAGCTGTCGTGGCCGCCCAAGCTCCACCACCCTCCCGCTCTGTCTGCGAGCTGCAGATGCTTTTTGCAACAAGGGACCAGTTGCAATTGCAACAACTCTCTTGTTGCAATAAGGGTCTGTGTTTTGGGTACTTTGCAACAAGGCCACTGTTGCAAAGAGGATGAGCGCAATTGGCTTATTGCAATTTGTTGGGCTTGCGCTTTGGGTAGTTCGCAACAAGGCTACCACCGTTAGACCACCACTAGAGCATTGTTGCGCCATCGCCTACTGTTTGACAAGTTGGTCCTATATGTCAGGTTGGTTATTGGGGTGTGAGATTATTGGAGGTTTGCTGGAGCGTTCATCCACAATAACCAGAAAAGTGAGCCTCAATAAATTTATTGGGGAACCGTTGGAGATGCTCTAAGCCCTCACCCCTCGCCTCCACACAAATACATTAAGTCGCAAGAATCTCAATGCAGAGACGTCAGACAACGCTAGGCGTTTACTTGACATAAGAAAATCGTAGGCAACCTAGACTTAGTAAAACCATAATAGTTAACCGTACTCATATTATTATTTTTGGTAAGATGTTCAACAACAATAGCAAAGCCTTTTCTCCCAAGCAAATTGGGTAGGCTAGAGATGAAAATTCACTGGTGCTTCTACATGCCTCCGTTGGATATGTCCATACCACGTTAATCGGTGTTGGACAAGATTCTCTTCAATCGGTGCCATCCCCTACCTTGTCACATTTTCCTCGTTCCTAGTCTAGTCCTTTATTGTATGGCCACACATTCACCTAGTCCTCAGTTATGCTCATTTGCTGGATGTGTTGTCTCTCAATAGGCCAACACTCTGCGGATGAGAATTTGTGGCTCTCGGGTGCCACACATCCCTATATGAATATAGCATTAAAAACATACCAGGAAATTTCAAAAAATTCTGGAATTTTGGGATATCAAACATGGATGTCCATTGTACACTCGTGTTCAGTTTCATGGGGAATGGGTGCCCGTGGTAATCTCGGTAAAAAGTCAAAATTCCTATGTATAGGAAAAACTAATTGGATGGATCGTATGTCGGACCGTATTTCCTTCTCCACGGATACCATGGGCACCCATTCCCCACGAAACTGAATGCGGGTGTACAATGGGCACCCAGGTTTGATATCCCAAAATTTTAGAATTTTTGAAATTTCCTGGTATTTTTTTAATGCTATATTAATATAGGGGTGTGTGGCACCTTGGAGCTCCAATGCATTTCCCAACACTCTGCTCCATATGGTATCACATGTTTGGTCGCCGTCCTGTAGAACTTAGGAAGATGTGGCTACACTCAGGTGTACTACACCCCGAGTTTTCAAAAAACCGACAAAATACGTACAAAACGTGATAAAAAAATTCTGATTTTTTGGGACATCAAACATGATCAAATGTTTTAGAGACTTGCAAAATTTCAGCCACAAATAACATTTGAGGTGCTCTTAGAAAAAAGTCACTCGTCAATGTTTTCAGCATTTTTTAGTACATGATTTTTCTTTTTGAGGGCTCCTCGGATGTTATTTGTGAATGAAATTTTGTAACAACTTAAAAATCATATTTCATGTCACAAAATTTCAGAATTTTGGATCACATTTGATAATATATTTTTTGTTTTTTGTAAACTCGGACGTAGTACACTCGAGAGTAGAAAATGCACACATAGAACTTCCGTTTGAGCTTTTGTTGGACCCTGTCAAAGAGGATGCTAGATGCTTGACGTCACTTCATCCATCATGCTTTGATTATGTGGCTAACATCCTCATTGATACCTTTGTAGCATTGATCCCAAGTATCAGAAGGTGTCCCTCATAGACACTACTTCTAAACTAACCTCTCCCTCCTTGCACCGCACACCATTGGAGTCGCACCACATATACTTGGGTCTTAATCCTACTAAGCCCGAAGCCCTTGGAGTCTAAAGTCTGCCTCCACAACTCTGGTTTCCTATTAATGCCTGACCTACTCTCATCAACTGGAACCACATCATCAGTAAAAAGCATACATCATGGGACACCTCCCACGACCCATGGTGCTGTTCACGAATCACACGGGTGGAATCTCTGCTGCCTTGTGGGATTCTCTCAATGGCGCAGTCTACCACCAGATAGATAAATAAATCACTATGTATTTAGTCGTTGCTTAACATCATGTGTGTTGTATCTAACCTCTATTTACAATATTTTTCTTATTATGATTAATAATAGTCATTTTCCATGTATCCAGCATGCAAAACCTGCTGCAAAGAAGCATGAATACAAAAAATACCCTGTGGGCGAAATCCAGCAGAAGAAAGAGGAGTTGTACGAAATGATCTCTGAGGCAGAGAAGAAGTTCATGAGTATTCGGCAAAATCGGCTGCTGCTCCAGTATCTTTCTGTACAAGTCAAGCCTAGACCAAATGACCCTGAATGGTACAGTATTTTTTTCGAGGGGCTGAATGGTACAATCAATATCAAACATACATATGCATATTTAATTAACTAAATGATCACTCTATTTTGCTTCTCTCTTAATTTTCTTTTTGGTATTAGCAAGTTAATAATAATATTAACAATACCAATGGTAATAATATTAATAGTAGTAGTAGTAATAATAATAATAATAATAATAATAATAATAATAATAATAATTCTTATGAGAGATCTCATCTAACATACTAGCTATGTACAGGCGCCGTTTATGGGCAACAAAAAGGGCGGCCTATTGGATCGGGATGACGGGGGTTATGTCATTTGTTGTTACTAGTTGTTTGCTTGGCTGGGGGAATTAAAGTGGCAGTTGCATATGAGAAGAAGGTATATTGTAGATCTGCCCTGAGTATGAACAAGCAGAACCACCCCTAAAAAAAAAAGCAAAAGTTGTACTGATGACATCTTAATTGCTTGGAGAACCAAAGATCACGTTCGGACATCAACTTTGTTTTTCAACACACTATTTACTTGGATAACAAAAGATTATGCACAATCATCTCTTGGTTTCCAATACAATATTATCACACGTCCAGTTTAGAGTTAGAACGTTTGTGATTTGCTACATGTAATCTGAGTTTATTAGTATTGCCCTAGCTATATTTGGAAAATTTGTGATCGCTTTGTAAGATTGTACTATTATTGTTTGTAAAATTTTAACTATTATTGTTGTTATCCGTGACCTTTGCCGGACATGGTATCTATAGAACCTTCATGTTCCTTGTTTGAAAGAGATAGAATCTCATTTTCCACATCTTTGGGGTTCTCTCCACAATTTTTAACCTAATTCTCCTAGTTCAATGTGTGCTTCAATGACCGCAGAAGGCAAGTATTTCAAGCAGAGCTGACAACGACACTAGGATGGGCTGTTTTTTTAGGGGAGACAGGCTGAAAGATAGAATCTGAATGAAAATTGTGTCTCATCAGACAGTGTCACGGAGTATTTGTTCCTATTTATCTGATGAGTCTGTGTAAGTGATTTTTTGGTGTTCCTTTGACTATCTGGTAAAGATCTTGTGGTTTGACAACCGGTACCTCTAGGGTGTCATCTCGGGCCCAAGTATGACGTTCAAGAGGGTTTCTGAAACCTATGAAGGTAGTGAAGTTTGTGCAGGTTATGAGTGCGACGTTGCTGCTCTGGTCTGATTGCAGTTTCTGCACTGAAGTCTTAACAGTATTTCTCGTTGCTAAGATTGACATCATGGAGAGGAAATTTCGTTGTAATTGATATTGGTTACTAAATAATTTATGATCCACCTTGGTCAAGTTTGAATGAAGTTGCAGGTCATTCCAAAAAAAATGTGTTGATCCTTTCGTGCATCGTTCACATGAAGACTGGTACTCCCTCCTTCCCAAAATCTTAGGCATCTCAGAGCATCTCCAATAGCTGCCTTATTTTAGGGCATAAAGCTTTGGAGTAAAATTTAGGACTAAAACAGCTGCCTTAAAATTGGGCAATCAAGAAATCCAAAACTAAACCTACTGTCTATTCCTGTCGAAACTGAATAGACATGCATCTTGTTCATGTTCCTATCATTTTTAGTTAGATCCCTATATCACCCTGACACTCTGAATAAAGTACTGAAGAACATACTCCCTCCATCCCATAATATAAGAACGTTTTTGACTAGTAATTTCGCGCGTAGGAGCACGTGCTGCCAGGAGCCAAATTGGATTTCCGGAACCTACCTGAACTATAAACAAAGAAATCGACAGCTAGTAGTAGTGAACCTATCCAGAATCTAGAAGAGTTAAGTGTTGAGCTAGTGTGGGTTATTGGTTTTATACTTATGATCTACTATAGCTTTTCATAATTTCCCATCCCCTTCAGAGTATCTGTTGATCCATGAGCCTAGAAGACAGAGATTGAGCTCTTTTAGTCTAGGGACACCTAGACCACCAAATTCTTTTTTCTTACAAACTAGTCTTCAATTAGCTAAATGGAGCTGCATATGTCCTTCAAAGTTATTCCACGAACAATGAGCCATTTGGGTATTGATCAACTCAATGGCCCATTTTGCGGAAAATATCAGGTACTCCCAAGGATGGGGTACTGCCGGTGCTCCAAGTTTAAAGAAACCATTCATAAATGTTTCAAAAAATTCCAGAAAAAATTATGAATGTTCGCAAGGAATGTAACTGCAGCCCCTATAAATTTCAGATCCAAATTCGGAATGCACATTAACAAACAAAAATGTGAAATCTGGCATGAATAGTGTAAAAGGAAAGAGAAAATCAACACTGACACTATTCACATCTGGATTTCACATTTTTGTTTCTCAATGTACATTTTGAGTTTGGACCTAAAATTTTTAGGGGTTGTAGTCACATTCCTTGAGAACATTCATATTTTTTTTGAAGTTTTTGAAAACATTTAACATTTGTTTTTGAACTTGGAGCACAGGGAGTACCCCAAAGATGGGAGTAGCAGATATTTTCCCGCCCATTTTGGGAACTTGAAAATAAATAAAAGGTAGATAGGGATACTGGTCAAGCAAGCCATTTTTTTTTTGCATCGAAAGGGGGAATTTATTCAAGCAAAAATGGTTCGGTTACAATCAGCCCGAAGGCTACTAATCAGGAAGTCTGGGCTATGATCAATCCAGCTATCAGTACCCTCAAGCGTACAGGCACGCTGAGCACAAAGGTGAGCCGGAAAGTTTTGCTCCCTGCCAATATGACGAACCAAAAACGAAGAGAAACTAGGCACAATATCATCCAGTTCATTCAAGATAGGCGCTGCAATCGAGCGAGAGTTGCGGCGCGAATTCCATAGGTTGACAAGCTCCATGCAATCAACCTCCATTATCACATGTGAGAAACCTCGTAGATGTGCAAAGATCACCCCTTCGCGAAGAGCTAGAAGCTCGGCAACAAAGGGGTCGGACACACCTGGCAGCGGCTTGCTCCATGCTCCAAGGAACTCTAGGTGAGATCGGGCCACTCCACCAGCGCCTCCTGTTAAGGAGTCCGTGAAAACAGAGCCGTCGGTGTTTATGGTGATCCAGCCCGCCTCAGGCGGCTTCCAACCCTGCGCTCCCTGTGACTTGCGACCCTTCGGGATGTCGAGGATGGATAGGGTTTCATGTACCCACTTGATGGCCTGAACCGGATCGAAGCCATCCCGGTCGTGAGTCCATCTGTTACGCGAAGACCAAATGGTATGCATAATGGTGATGATCTTGCACCTTGCGTCCTGTGAGAACATCGGATCCAACAAGATGTCGCGAGCCCAAGTTTGTGGATGCAGTGGCGGGAGGCGAAGATCAAACCTCTGTTGGGCTGCCATCCAAAACTGTTTTGCATGTATGCATTCAATCAATGCATGCATCAAACTCTCCTCCATTGCTTGGCATATATCGCATATACCAATCGGTTTTATATGTCTGTGCTTCAAGGTCAACGTGTCCGGTAGGATGCCTCGAAGAACCCTCCACCAAAAGACTCGTACTTTCGGCACGACATTCAGTCTCCATAAGGCAGTCCACAACTGTTTATTTGCCGATGATGATTCTGTAATCGCCCCTTCCTCATAAGCACGAAGCTCGTTTCGAGTCACGAGAGAACGATACGCCGATTTAACAGTGTAGTTGCATCCAAGCCCAAGGAAGCACCCAAAGCTGCATCCAAGACCAAGAGTGCACCAAAGAGAAACACCAGGAACATATCTGCTGCTGAAAAGAACAAGGCCCCAGTGCCTGACATTGCTGAAGAAGAAGAAGGACAAGTGCTCAGGAAGCTCAAGCCCAAGATCCCAGACCACAATGATGCTCATCCTGTGGCTGAGGACATGAAAATTAGAAGAGATTCAGGGCTGAAGAAGTGGAGAGAAGCAGATCCATATGCTTCAAGGAGAAGAACTGCCGTGGATTACAGGTTTCACACCAAGGAACAGCAAGACTTCTATGAGACAGTGCTACTGGATAAGAAGCCCATAGTATGTGACATGAGATGGGTTGATTGGGAATACATCAAAGAGAACGAAGAACACTATCCTGGAGTGTATGACAGCTTCAAGGGTTGTGGAGTTGCAGACTTTGTTGGGCAGAAGCTCACAAAGTGGAATGAGGAGCTCATCATGCAATTCTACTCCACAACACACTTCTATCCAGATGGCAGGATAGTGTGGATGTCAGAAGGAACCAGATATCAGTCTACAGTTACTGAATGGGCACAGCTGATCAATGCCCCAGAAGAGCAGGAAGATGACCTGGACATATATGCCAAGAAGAAGATGGATCACAATTCCATGTCCAACATGTACAAGGAGATCCCAAACAAAGCACTTGACACTTTCAAGTTTGGCTCAGTGCATTTCCTTCTATCAGGGCTGCCCACAATCAACTGGATTCTGAGGCACACTCTATTGCCCAAGTCAGGTGATCACAAGATGATCCGAGGCCATGCAATAAACATGCTCCACATATTTGATGTGCCACAAAAATTCAAGGTGACGAGTCTCATGGTATAAACCATTAATAGGACAGCAGCTGATCAGAAGAAGAGCTGTGGATATCCCCCACAAATTCAAGAGCTGATCAACTCAAAGATGGGCACAGGCACATACCTGCTGGACAAGGAACAACTGCCCATCCATCCAGACTTTGAAGACAATCAAGTTGTCATGAATGAGAATGAGCCATCGTCTGCACATGCTCAAGCAAAGAAGGAGAAGGCAAAGATGGAGAAAGCTGCCAAGATGCCAACCCAAGAGGAGGCATCTGAGTATTTCTTGAAGAACAATCAGGAGCAGCTCAGTTACCTGATAGCATCCACTCTGAGAATTGAGAAAGGACTGGCCACCCTGACTCAAAACCAAGAGAGCCTGGAAAGAATCATGGAACAAAAGTTCTATGACCTGGATGTGAAAGTAACAGAGATTCAGTCTGTCGTGGAACAACTACAAGATGATATGCAGGAGAGGAAGGGCAAGACCACAACTGATGCATTTGCTAGAGTGCCCAGAGCTCAGAGATCATCTGCAGTGCCAGTTCCCGACACCAGAGCCACCACTTCTGCACCAGCTACAGCTTCAGTTCCACCAGCTCCAGCTCCTACCCCAGCAGCTCCAACCACTTCTACTGAAGCCTTCGTCCTTGGCGTTATACGGACTCCACCAACTGAAGACCAAGCCTGAGAGTCGTTTAGTACTATGCATTTTCTATGAACTTTTTGGTAACTTGTTGCCAAAGGGGGAGAAAAATGTATAGATCATAGGCTTCGAGAGAGGGAGTTTGCATTTGTTCTCTCTTGTCTTCTTGGTTGAACTTTATTTGCTTTTGAGTGCTTGAGATACTATGCCGTAATTTGTGAGACATTGATGATCATGTGTTTGATCATAAGCTACACTTAATGCTTGTTGGATGTTATTATCAGTTTGTCCTTATTTTGATCATTCACTTTGCTTGGTGATGAGTGCATGTATTTAATTCTTATCATTTTGAGCGCTCCGCCAAGATGTATGTGACATGGAAGAGTAAGCCATGATTCTAACTCTTTGTGCATTTGCAGTCCAAAGCAAATCTTAAAATATGCACAAATTTAGGGGGAGCTCTTACTTATCACATACTTCTCAAAGCGATAATATATATTTCATTCTTATTATCATTTGTCGAAGCTTTGATCTATATGTTGTCATCAATTACCAAAAAGGGGGAGATTGAAAGTGCAACTATCCCTGGGTGGTTTTGGTAATTCTTAACAACATATAGCTCATTGAGCTAACATTATTCCAAGATGAATATTTCAGAAAAGCTCAATGGATGGCATGGCATGGATGAGGAAAGTGGATCCCTCAAAATTATAAGGACAAAGGATTAGCTCAAACTTTGAGGACAAGACTCTACATTTTATATTTTAGTGATCCAAGATCACATTGAGTCCATAGGAAAAGCCAATACTATTAAGGAGGGATGAGGTGTTGCTTAATGAGCCTTTTGCTTCATGTGCTTAGTGATATACTCCAAAATCCTCAACTACCTTTCCATATCCACATATGACCTAAACCAAAAGTCAAAATCGGCCCCACCGATTCTTTCTATCCGGAGCCACCGAGTTTCACATGTCATAGCCACTGCCACAAACCCTAGCAAATCGGTTTCACCGATAGGGATCTCGGTCTCACCGAGATGGGATTGCAATTTATCTGTTTCCCTTCGTAATGTTTCGGTCCAATCGAAGTGAGCGATCGGTCCCACCGAGATTGCAATGTAAACTCACTGTTTCCCTTTCGTAACATTTCGGTCTCACCGAAAAGAGCGAATCGGTCCCAGCGAGTTTACCTGACCAACTCTCTGGTTAGCTTATTACCAAAATCGGTCCCACCGAGTTTGTGTAATCGGTCACACCGAGATTACGTTATGCCCTAACCCTAACCATATCGGTCCTACCGAGTTGCATCTCAGTCCCACCGAAAATCCTAACGGTCACTAGGTTTGCTGAATCGGTCCGACCGAGTTTAACGATTCGGTCCCACCGAGTTTGGCAGATTGTGTGTAACGGTTTGATTTTGTGTGGAGGCTATATATACCCCTCCACCCACTCTTCATTCGAGGAGAGAGCCATCAGAACAGATCTTCACTTCCAATACACATTTTCTGAGAGAGAACCACCTACCCTTGTGTTGAGCTCAAGATATTCCATTCCTACCATATGAATCTTGATCTCTAGCCTTCCCCAAGTTGCTTTCCACTCAAATCTTCTTTCCACCAAATCCAAATCCTGTGAGAGAGAGTTGAGTGTTGGGGAGACTATCATTTGAAGCACAAGAGCAAGGAGTTCATCATCAACACACCATTTGTTACTTCTTGGAGAGTGGTGTCTCCTAGATTGGCTAGGTGTCACTTGGGAGCCTCCGACAAGATTGTGGAGTTGAACCAAGGAGTTTGTAAGGGCAAGGAGATCGCCTACTTCGTGAAGATCTACCGCTTGTGAGGCAAGTCCTTCGTGGGCGACGGCCGTGATGGAATAGACAAGGTTGCTTCTTCGTGGACCCTTCGTGGGTGGGGCCCTCCATGGACTCGCGCAACCGTTACCCTTCATGGGTTGAAGTCTCCATCAACGTGGATGTACGATAGCACCACCTATTGGAACCACGCCAAAAACATCCGTGTCTCCAATTGCGTTTGAATCCTCCAAACCCTTCCCTTTACATTCTTGCAAGTTGCATGCTTTACTTTCCGCTACTCATATACTCTTTGCATGCTTGCTTGAATTGTGTGAAGATTGCTTGACTTGTGCTAAGATAGCTAAAATCTGCCAAGAACTAAAATTGGGAAAAGGATAGATTTTTATTTGGTCAAGTATTCTAATCACCCCCCTCTAGACATACTTCCGATCCTACAATATGTTATTAAACAAAGCTAGTGTCGGCACCGGTTTTCCGGGTATTGATTTCCAGAAAATGGCCCTTGTGCTCACCAGCCCCAGGATAATTGTTAGCTGATGGGACACCAACTTGATACAGAAATTCCAAGCAAAAATACAAGGTAGGTAGTACAAGACCATTCTGGCCTGTGAGTACAACAAATGGTTTCTAGCGGTCGATGGCGGAAGCGGTTTGTGAGTCATCAGTGTCTATGGGACTCCATTTCCCACAGGAACAGCTGACCAGGTCAACTCCTATCTTCGCGAGGCTGCTATCACCGTTGCTTAGTTTCCGGGGCTGTCATCGCAACGCTCCTCTCCAAGCAGAAATCTGGCCAAGACAATAGCCAGGGACAAGCCAGTGAGTACTTTGAATGTACTCGCAAACATTAAGAACACTGGAATAATTTAATTGATAAGCATGCACTAAAATATTCTATGATCACATCGTCAGTCATAAATAAAACATCCTTTATGCATGCAAGCAGGTTATTTATATGCAACGTGAAATAAGTAATAATGGAGTGGGAATAAAATGCCGCAGTCGGGCGTCTGTGCAACACCGCATAAAGGGCTTATGAAGTAAATAAATAACAAGCAATGCCACAGTCGGGCGTCTCAGTGACACCACATAAAGGGCTTATAAAGTAAATAAACAACAAGCAATGCCGCAGTCGGGCATCTCAGCGACACCACATAAAGGGCTTATAAAGTAAATAAACAACAAGCAATGCCGCAGTCGGGCATCTCAGCGACACCACATAAAGGGCTTATAAAGTAAATACATAACAAGCAAGGCCGCAGTCAGGCATCTCAGCGACACCACATAAAGGGCTTATAAAATAGATAATCACAATGAGTATCCAGGAGGTAGAACCGTCCCAGGGATGCTCTATGTTATAATGGGTTAGTCCATAATAATAATAACAATAAACTTCATAAGTCACCAGTCACAATCCAAGTTCTGGTTTAACAATTTCTCCTCCGAAGACCGACACTAAGACCAACCCTTGACCCATCCCAGACTGTAATCCTTAACCATGGACACGGCTATTCAAATAGGTTTAATCTCTGCAGAGGGTGTACTCTTTACCCACGAGTAACGGATTCCTTTAGTCCATTGGGACTAATTCCGTCTACGGTCTTTTAATTGAAAACACACCTGACTTGCACACACCAGCTTAACACCGGTGTCTGGAATCACCCACCACACCTGTTAAGCAAAACTCTAAGTGGGGAGGCTACAACCTCGCGTAGCATGGGATCAAATTTATATCGCGCGCTCTAAGGGGTGGCCTCCCCTCTCGGTCTCAACCGGAAACACCCATGCCCCGGACCAGGTGGCCTGCCTACCGGCTACAACCGGTATCTTCCACCATGGCCTCTCTGTATGGTGTGTGCTTGAAAGGGGTTGACGACTTACTGAACCGTACCCTACTTGTGGTAGGGACAAGTGGTAGTACGAAACAAGTGTGGGGGTTACTAGAACAAGACTCGATCTACGGTCGACTCAGGGGGTTTATGAATTCCCTGCATGACATGTATAACAAATATATTTCAACCAACAAAATCACCACCCATTATACCTTACTATGCCATACCGGACATAACCGTCCCGACGGAGGCCGGCGACAAGCTCACGCCTACCCAAGGCAGAGGCTTTCCCGGATTCCTTTCCTGCATGCATGCAAGGCACATGAGGATGATTACCATCACAAGTATATTCATTCCCAACAACAAGGAAATCACTATTATGCATCCATGCAAATGATCATATCACATGAAATAACGAGTTCTCCGAAATAAGGTGGTGTTATAAACGTGTCAACTAACACACCAAAAATATTATGACGGGGTTCAGAATGCTTGCCTTCATGGTGTGGACAGGCAAGGTGCACTCCAAAACTTTTGAAAGCTTTCTCCTTTCTCTTCAAAATCCTATTTAAAAATTATTTTGAATTAACACACATTTTCAAAACAGCACAAAAAGTTGTTTGAATTTTTTTGAAATAAATCTTAAAATAAACTAGACAAAATTTGAGGAAGGTAGGAAAAAGAATCAACTCATTTGGAGTTATAATTAAAAAGTTATAGGCAGTCAAAGTTTTGGTCAAAATATGTTATTTAAAATAAAACAGAAAAAAGAAAACAATTCGAATAGATACGTACACGTCGAAAGCGTATTCTGGAAATACGCCTCCACTTATGCAGCAGGGACCGCGCGTGGGTCACTGACAGTGGGCCCGCCTGGCCCACTGGTCAAGTTTGACTAGTCTCCCCTCCTCTCCTTTCTCTCTGCCCGAGCGGGGCGGAACTCCGGCGAGGGTCGCTGGTGAGCGGTGGCACCGTTCAGGAAACTAAGGCCACCTGCGGTCTCAGGGGATCGAGCGGTCCTGTCGGTGGTCGCTCTGGCCTCAGGGGCGGACGGAGCTGTCGGCGGCGAGCTCCGCAGCGGTCGGCGGCCTTCGGGCAAAGTGAGTTTGTGGCTTCGGTGGCTCTCCGTCGATGCTGGGGGTCTGGGCGGCTCCGCAAGATGGAGTGGAGTCTGTTGGTGGCGTTGGACGGACGGGAGGGGCTCTGTTTGCGGTGAACAGAGCTGGGACATGGCGGCGGCCGAACCGGCCGGAGTTGGGGAAGACGGCTTCCCCTCGACGATTGCTGGCTGTGGGGGTGCCATGGGGGTGGCCTGAGGTTGCCTCAGCGCTCGGATGATCTCGGGGCCTCCTTTTATAGCGCGACCAGGTCAGTTCCGCGGCGGTGGATAAGGCTGCCGGCGACCGACGTCCTGTAGCTTGCAGGGCAACGTGGCGGGGCTGGGGATGGCGGCAGGAGCTAGCGGACGAGCGGGCACTTCTCCAGGGGCGAGCTGGCGAGCGGGAGTGGCTGGGGCGGCCCCGACCTGAGCAGGGCTGTCGGGCGGCTGTGGCGGCTAGCTCCTGGCTTGCCGGAGACGTGGCGAGGGGCTCTTGGCGCGTTGCGGTGAGTAGCCATGTGAGTGGCGCGGCTCTGCAGAGCGGGCAGAACCCAGGGGCGTGACGCGACGGCTTGGGCGCGGCACGTGCAAAACGCGCGCTCTGCTCGCGCTCCGGGCGTGCACGGCACTCGTTCGATGAAATGCCAGGGCGACCAAAGTTGCTAGAGAGCTAATGCAAATCCACAGGCCTGGGTTAGAGACACATAGAAGGCTACTAGATACCTTGGTTAGGACAAGGGGCAAGTTCACAATACAAAACTTTCAACCATGCCAAATCTGGCTATGCACACAGGGTGTTCGACAAAATGCTAGAGGCATTTAGGAAGTTCTTGGGGTGGTCAAAATTTCCAGAGTGGGGTCTCTTTAGATGCATAAGAAAGTGGTGAGGTTAGTTTGTCCAAAGCACAAACTTGCTAGTGCAAGTTTTGCAGAACTCTAGTTCTGGACAGAAGGCAAATGACATCACTTCATGAACCAAAAATGATCCAATGGGTGCATGAACCTGGACTTAGGGGTTTGGTAGGGTTGACTACAAGTAGGAGAAAGCACAAGGTCACTAGAGCAAAAATAAATAGTGTTGCAGTAGAAATCACAAGGCTGACCAGAATGGAAAAGAGGTTGATTCACTCAAATTTTTCAAAGAACATCACTAGGTTTTTGCATGAAGTTGCATTGCATGCTACCACTGACATCCCATAATTTTGGTGAAGGCTAGAAAGAAATATTTAAATGGGTTGTAATGCAAAATTGCACTCTGGACCAGAGAAGAAAATTGGGTGTAGAGCTCAAAATATTTCAAGAATAAAAGATATTTTTGTATAAAAGTGATTTAAAAACATCACATGCCATCTTCAAATTTTGGTTGGTATTTTAAGTGAATTTATCAAATGGTTGTAGTTCAAATATGGCCATATAACCTTGAAAAACCATTTTTCAAGAAAATAAAGATCAAGCAAATTAATTATGTAATTAGTTCTATTAATAAAATAAGAGTTTTTCTCGAGAGGTTAAACAAGTCCAATAACACTTCTGAAAATTTTCTCTTTGGGGAAAAACTCCATAATAACAAGGGAGAAAATGGTTCAAAAATCAAAAGGGAGCCCAGAAAATAAAAGTTTTAATTTCCTGGCAAAAATTTTAATTTATTAAAATAAGGCCAAAATTTTGGGGTGTCACAGCTAGCTAGCAAAAGAGGAAGAGATGTGTGAAAATAGGTTAAGCGTATGCCTGGCAGGGACGCATTGTGTGTTAATATATAGGCCGAAGCCAAGTAGTTACAACGAGATATACATGGCGTGGATTGATCTTCAAGGACTCAATCACAACAACCTAACAACATGATCTATCTATACCTATCCTACGGTTTATACATCACCAAAGGTGGGTTTACATGTTTAACACTCCTCCTCAATCACAACTCTCTATGTTGAGATTGTGTCTAAAACCTTCAAGTTTTCTCAAAGAAAGGGGTTTGGTAAACCCATCTGCAACTAGATCACCAGTGGGTATAAACCTGATATTTAGCAGTTTGTTGGCTACCCTTTCTCAAAAAAAGTGATAGTCAATCTCGATATGCTTGGTCCTAGCATGAAAAATAGGATTAGCTGACAAGTACGTAGCACCAAGATTATCACACCAAAGTGATGCTGGCTGAGGATGACGAACACCCAGCTCAGTTAACATATTTTGAACCCAGATAACTTCTGCAGTAGCATTTGCTAAGGCTTTATATTCAGCTTCTGTGCTAGACCTAGACACAGTGGCTTGCTTGCGAGCACTCCATGAGATCAAATTACTGCCCAAAAACACTACAAATCCTCCTGTTGATCGCCTGTCATCAGGACATCCAGCCCAATCTGCATATGAAAACGCACTTACAAGCGTGGAGTCTGACTTTCCAAGTTTAAGACCATGATTGCGTGTTGCTTGAAGATACCGTAGTATTCTTTTCACTGCTGTAAAGTGCACACTAATAGGAGCATGCAAGAACTGACAAACTTTGTTAACAGAATATGAAATATCTAGCCTAGTTAATGTCAAATACTACAAAGCCCCTACAATGCTTCTGTACTTGGTGGAATCCTCTGCGCCAAGCACGTCTCCATCATGAAGAGACAGTTTTTCAGAGGTAGATATAGGTGTAGGTGATGGCTTACATCCTTTCATGCCTACTCTCTGAAGTATATCCTGAATATATTTTTCTTGTAACAACACAATTCCACCTTGCACTAGAAAAAAAATACACTTCCGTGATGATACGTGTTTGTCACAGTAGGTCGCGTTTTTTGTCATGCTTGTACATCCATGACGATTTTATGACAGAATCAAGATAGTCATATCTGTGCTGTCGTAGAAGTGTTCCATGATATTACCAAAATTATCATCACGGAAGTGTCCACTTCCATGACGATAAATCGCGCGTCACATAAGTGCTTTCGTCAAGGGTGACCGACACGTGGCATCCACCATAACGGAACGCCGTTAAGCTATCGGGTCGGATTTTGGATCCAATAACCCGTTAACAGCCCTGACCAATGGGAAATTTCCACGCAAGTTGTCAGAATCGCGATTCTGTTGTACGATTCTATGACTTTACGATCCAAATTAACCCCTTTGATCCTACGATTTTGGTTCATAGAATCTACGTTTCTACGATCCTGATAGTGAAGATTCTACGATTTGCGATTCTACCACTGAAGCTCCGATCCGATTCAGGATCACGATTCTAACAACCTTTCCACGTGTAAAATTCTGATTGGCCAAAGGGAACACCTGTCAGCTCGTCAGTGGGCCAGATGTCGCCCGGCCATTGGAGGAGACATGCCTATGATACGTCGACACGTGGCTGGGCCCAACAGAGGCCCATATAGGTTAAAAAGGCCGGCCCAGTCAAAGGCCCGTAGAACTTAATCAGATACTAGTGGGCATCCCCAATAACGTCCTGCTTAATATAGGCCCATTTACGGCCCAAAGCCAGATCTGGCTCGTTAATTGTTCGCCCAATATTTGAGCCCATTTATGGCCCGAAGCCAGATCTGGCCCGTTAATTGTTCGCCCAATATTTGGGCCAATTTGCGGCCCGAAGCCAGATCTGGCCCGTTAATTATTCGCTGAATATTTGGGCCCAACTATAGCCCAGTGACTTTCGGCCTATTAGAGGCCTGATGTAGACATGGGCCCATTTCAGCCCGGTGTGACTTTCGGCCTGGGAATGGCCCGTGCTGCCCATGGGCCATATATGGTCCGACGGGACATCGGGCCCACTAACGGCCCGTGCTAAAGGTGGCAACAGTTAAGCCCAACGTGAGTTTGGGCCTGTTAAAGGCCTGTCGCGTAATTCGGCCCGTTAATGCCTGTGCTAAGCTTTCGGCCTCTTAAAGGCCCATGATATCAGTGGGCCAACTAAGGCCCGAGATATGTTTCGGCCTGGTAACGGCCCGTGATCTAACTGGGCCCAAAACGGCCCGGTCTACATTTCGGCCTGCTGAAGGCCCGTCGACGACTAGTGAAAATTGAGGCCCAACATGCATTTTGGCCTGCTAAAGGTCCGTGGTTTCATCTCGGCCGTAACAGGCCAGTACAATATTCAGCATGTTAATGGCCCAACGCTACCTGGGCCAAACTAAGCGCTGGGTCGACAAAAGGCCCAACTAAAATATAGGCCGGTGTAAGTTTGGGCCTGGCGCAATGTGTGAAGGCCCCAATCATTCGGGGCCAAGAAAGACGCAGGGCGGACCAATTGTGGCCCGCTAAAAACCTGGCCCGTTAGAGTCGAGTGTTTCGGTCCGGCCGACTACATCTGATTTTTTTCAGATAGCGAATGATGGTAGTAACTAGTAGGAATTAAGAACAAACCTACTCTATACAATAAAGAAATTATGGCATAGTAACTAAGAATAAACCTACACTATACAATAAAGGATTTAAGGTATATTACATCCACTGGGCATCGAAGTTCGCCACCAGTGATCATAAAGCGCAACGAAGAAGCAGATTACAAAAATTGGGCACCATTGCAGCGTAACAAAATAATACTGAACCGAGACCACTTCCAAGACAGTTCAAGAAAGGTTAGCCTTGCGGGGGAACTGCTGCGCAAGCTGCTGAGCAAGGCTGTGAGACCGTCCTAGCATGTCGGTCATAGCTTCAGGTGTAGCTGTTTAGCGATGAGGTTCTCATTGGTGTTCTCCGCAATCTTTCTTAGAGATAGGACTTCAAGTTGAAGTTGAGTTGCAGAATGCCTTTCTGCTAGAACTTGGGACTGAAGAAGTCGAACTGATTTAGACAATGAATTCTGTGAGCTTGTCTGACTGTTAGTCTCAAGTAACTTGAACACTGCATCAAGACAAGACTTTGGGGTTGTCTCGCTATCTTCAAGATGTTTTGCCTTCTTTGCTGCAATATATGTTGGGTTTGTCTCACAACCTTCAGCAGACTTGTGCATGCCATCAGGCATATCACCCTGAAACAAAGCAGAGAGATGACAAGTTTTGCACGTGTATAAACAAAGATGATAACTGTTCTGTCAATTCTATCCAATTTCAAATTAGAAAATAAAGAGTAAGTTTAAAATATCAATAGCATAATTTGGCATTGTTCATAATGCGGGAAGCTTCACCACACTACTGGATTACCATGTCAACATAACAAGCATAGATGAAGGGCAAAGAAAATCATTGTATCTACTTTGGATAATGTGCATGGCATGTTGTTCATATCATCAACCACATTAGTAAGATAAAACAGGAGATGACAAGGTGCAAACATGGGCTGCTTCACGACACACTGGATTATAGATCCACAAAAACAAGCATACATATAGGGAGTATTAAGTAATGTGCATGGTATGAATAAGGAATTTGGTTTTACAAGTAAAACTTAGAACTTACGGTTCTTACGAACATGCATTTTGGTAGAAACAGCAAACTAAACAGCAGTAAACGATAGGGAGTATGAGCAAATTAAACATTAGTTGAGGATAAAGGCTTTAGAAGGACTGACTTACATTAACAGTTAACACCGGCTTTATAATGCCCTTCTCCATGTCAAGCGAAGGATAACTCAAGAATTTCAGCACAGAACTTCTTCATAAGCATTGCCTGTACTCTACATTTTGTAGAGAGTAATTATAGTATACTGGAAGGGATAGAGGATAATGAAGATAAGATGCAGATTGATGCTACATAATCAACTACCAATCCCTGGAAGTACAAGCGTTACAGGACAAAATGTACTGACAAGAGCAATGGGCTACACTGCTGCACTGGCATTGTGTGTGTATTCTACTTGTTGGTAAGATTAAATATAGATTTGATCTTTTTTAGTAAATTCCTTTTTAGGACTTTGGCCCAAAGAGTGGCAAAGAGATCCAAGTTCCCGTTGATTATCATCGAGGACGAACCCACCGCGACAGTAGGGGGTGCGCCCGAGACATCCTTGCCGGACCCGTCAACTGTTCTTCAGAGCAGCCCCCAATGCAGCCCCCAGCGTAAGTATATAGTTTGCTTCCCGCTGTTAAGCGCGCATGGATACTCTTTGTTTGCTGATATCTGACTGCTAGTTTGTGTAGGAGCAGAGCAGCCCCACCAGGAGCGTCCGGAGACCGCCCCTGACGTGCCATCTGCTTAGACTACACCGCCAAGGGAGAGTTCTCCGGCAAGGGAGAATCCTCCGACAAGGGAGAGCTCTCCGGCAAGAGGGAGTTCTCCGGTAAGGGAGAAGTCTCCGGCAAGGGACAGCACCAGCAGCCCCTCGGCGGCGGAGACCACAACTGCAGATCCCGGTACGGGTAAACCTCTTGCTTCGAAACTTCCCTTGGGTTCTTCTTCGTTTGATCCTCTTTTTGGATATTTGCTTGACTTTTCTTCCTTTTCCGGCCGTCAGATCCATCTGCTGCGGAGCCGATGGAGACTGAGGTTGCTGTCGAAGACGCCGCTGCCACCGAAGAAGCAGCCGGCGCTGATGATCCCGCCGGCGAAGAGGCCGCCAAGGCTGCCGCCGCAGCAGCTGGCGAGGGGTTTGGCGATCGCACTGACGACCCTGAGGCCGCAGGAGCGTCAGGCGCTACGCCGACCGCCGACCCTCCCGCCGCTGCCGCAGCGTCAGGCTCCGAAGAGCCCAGCCAGGTGTCTACTTGAAGGCCGACGATGGTGTCTTCATCAGCCTCCCCTGGGCGTCAATGTCCAGGGCGCCGGTCGAAGGAGAAAGCTTCGACGGAGAGGTGCTCGCCTCCGCTGGGCTGACGTTGGTCGACGCGCCAAGCATCAGCAGCGATGAGCCCGAGGAGGAGCTGCTGTTGCGGAAGTTGTTGTCGCTCTACCACGCTCGGCAAGCCAAGCTGGAATCCCGCGAGGCGCTTGCCGCAAAGGCGGGAGCAGACATTGAGAAGCGCGCGGAGGAGCTCCGAGGTCTCAACCAGGCAGCTCTCCGGTCCTTGGCGGAGGAGCGGGAGCAGCTCGCTGAGGCGCAGAAGGCCTTCCTCCTCGAGAAGGTTGACGTCGAAGAGCAGCAACGGCTTGCCGCTGAGAAGCTGTCTGCGCAGGAGGGCGAGCTGGCGCAGCGGAAGATCAACCTCGATAGCCACGAGGAGGAGCTTGCCGCGCGCGGGCGAACACTCGGTGGAGCTCTCAAGCAAGCAGAGGATGCTGCCGCAGCTGCCGAGGTCACCAAGAAGGAATTGGAGACGAAGGTGGCGCAGCTGGAGGCCGATCTCAAGGCGAGCGGCGAGGAGCTTGCCGCGCTCAAGCGTGAGCGGGAGAAGGACGCCTACAGCCACTCAGACCTGCAGGTCCGTCTCGCCGAGAAGATCAAGGAGCTCAGCGCCGCCAAGGACTCCAACGCAGATCTTGAGTTGAAGCTGACCACTTTGACCAAGACGCTGGACGACGCCAGGGAGCAAGAGGTGGCCTTGAAGAAGGAGATCAAGGCCGACAAGGCGCTGCTGGAGAGAGCTGCTGTCACCCATAACACTTTTAGGGAGACTGTGGAGCACTGGACGGAGGGTCTTGTGAATGTTGCCGCAGACATTGACAGGGAGCTGGCGCAGCTGGGGATGGAGGTTCTCGGGTATCCCTCCGACGAGAACCTCCAATCCAGCGCCAAGCTCACCTTATTCTTCAAAGGCGTGGTGACGGCCCTCCAGCGACTCCGGGAGAGGATCCCAAAGCAGCTGGCCGACGAGTCGCGCAAGATCTGCGCGGGAGCTCTTCAGAAGGTGTTGATGAAGGTGGCCTTCCGCAACCTGGGCCTCAACCTCACCAACGTCCTCAAGACCCTGCCGTCGGATGCTGATCTGGAGGCGCTCAAGGCCCTTGTCGCACCCATTGTGGACAAGGTGAGTGGGATCAATAGGGTTGAGGGCGATCGTGTAGACTAGGCCGCCCGTTTTCTTCTTTTCTTGTCGCTGCTGGTCATGTTATGAAAACAATCTATTAGAGCCGCGACAAGCTATCTTGTAATATAACTCTATTTTGGGTAGTGATTGCAATGTTATTTCCTTTACTTGATTCCTTCCTTTGTATGTTTTTGCCCTACGCTTTTAGGGAACTTGCCGTCGTAGGCACCTTAGCCGCGAGCGCTGAGTGCGGGACGTCAGCAGCCTGCTGGCGGTGCCGTTACCGACAAGAAACCTTGTCGCAACTAGTCGCAGCTCACTTAAGTTGTTGAGCGGACTCAAAACAAAGTAAGGGCGCAACTAGCCACGAGCTGGTTCCTCCGCGCATAGGTTTTCCATACAAAGCATGGTCGTTCAAGGAAGATAACTTAAATTTTTTAAAAAATCTGATTGCTCAAACTTTGGCAACTTAGCTTTTCTGTTGTTTGCTTTCCGGCAAGGCGAAACTTTCTTGAACGATGCCTGGTCCAATACCATTATCTTCTCCTTCCCCCTGGCAAACCTGTGGGCAAGGGAACCTTCCTTTCCTTGAGAAAAAAGAAAGAAGAGAAAATAAAGATATGGAGCCTTATGGCTCGTTATTGCTTACCGGGGGTTGGCGCTGCACAATGTGTCAGATAACTCATGCAAAAAAAAGCATGAAATTGACAAGATGTGCGGAGCACATGAGCTTTATTTATGCACAGGGTCTGCGCCTGGCTTTGTATAAAGGATTACATGCAACAGCGGCAAGACTTGTACAAAAGGTGGTTGCCGGAACAGGGTCTGGCAACCGCGCCTTACGGGTAAAACTTACGAAGATGCTCAATGTTCCAGGAGTTGCTCACCGGAATGCCATATTCGGTCTCAAGGCGGACAGCGCTAGGCCTAGTGACTCGTTTCACCCGGTAAGGGCCTTCCCACTTCGGCGTCAACTTGTTGGAATTCTTGGCGGCTGAACGCGCCGAAGAACAAGGTCGCCTTCCTCGAGACTTCTGGCATTAACTTTGCGGCTATGGTAGCGGCGCAAAGCTTGCTGGTAGCGAGCAGCTCGTACAGCAGCCTGAAGACGGTCTTCCTCAAGGAGCAGCGCGTCACCTTGTCGCAGCTTCTCTTGCTCAAGCTCGTCATAAGCGAGCACTCGAGGTGACCCGTATACGAGTTCCGTGGGGAGAATTGCCTCTGCTCCATAGACTAGAGCGAAAGGTATCTGGCCAGTGGCTCGATTTGGTGTCGTCCTAATCGACCAAAGAACCACCGGCAGCTCCTCAATCCAGTTTCTTCCGCATTTGTGCAGCCTGTCAAAAGTCCTAGTCTTGAGCCCACGCAGCACTTCAGCATTTGCCCTCTCCGCTTGACCGTTGCTTCTGGGGTGAGCAACGGAAGCAAAGCAGACCTTGGCGCCAAGATCTTGGACGTACTGCATGAAGGTGCGGCTCGTGAATTGCGTACCATTGTCGGTGATGATCCTGTTAGGGATCCCGAAGCGGCAAACAATCGACCTGAAGAACCTGACTGCTGACTGTGCTGTCACCTTCCTCACTACTTCCACTTCCGGCCACTTTGTGAACTTGTCGATTGCAACGTACAAGTACTCAAAGCCCCTGACTGCTCGGGGGAAGGGGCCGAGGATGTCGAGCCCCCAGACCGAAAATGGCCAGGATAAAGGGATCGTCTGGAGAGCTTGAGCTGGCTGGTGTATCTGCTTGGAATGGAACTGGCATGCTTCACACTTAGTTACTTGTGTAGTTGCATCCTGGAGGGCTGTCGGCCAAAAGAAACCTTGTCGGAATGCTTTGCCGGCAAGTGCTCTTGCGCCAATGTGGTTACCACATATGCCTCCATGTATCTCTGCCAACAGCTTTTGTCCGTCCTCCCGGTGAATACACTTCAATTTCACACCGTTGAGTCTTCTTCTGTATAGTGTGTTGTCGACAAACTGGTACATACTTGACTGCCGGGCTACTCTTTCCGCTTCTTGCTCTTCGGGAAGTTCTCCTGTCTGAAGGAAACGGACAATCTACTGTGCCCATGCTGGAGCTTGCGGCTCGACAACAAGGAATAAGGCACATCTGCTGCTGCGGGAACATCCGCTTCTACGGCGAGAACCTGCGGCTCAGCCGGAGCTTGACGTTCCCCAGCAAGCTTGCCGGAGCAAAACTTGTCGGGAGCGTCTGTGTCACGCCCAAGATGCGAACCTATCCTAAAGGAACTCGAAGGTTCCACCAAGGATAGAAGCGCATCTTGAAGACGCTTTTGCAAGGTGGATATCATTACATCAACATTACATAATAGTGGGGATACAACCAAGTCATACAATGTCACATGAATACAACAATACATCATATACAAGATCAACATCCGACTACGGATGGAACATAAACCGAAACTCAAACAATATCCACCCTGCTAGCCCAGGCTGCCGACCAGGAACCTATCCCTCAATCGAAGAAGAAGCAGAAGAAGAACTCCAACACAAATAAACATCGCTCTCGCGTCATGATCATCGCAAAACCTGTACCTGCAACTGGTGGTGTAGTAATCTGTGAGCCACGAGGACTCAACAATCCCATTACCATGGGTATCAAGACTAGCAAAGCTTAAAGGGTATGGAAGGGGTAAAGTGGTGAGGTTGCAGCAGCGGCTAAGCATGTATGGTGGCTAACATACGCAAATGAGAGCGAGAAGAGAATCAAAGGAACGGTCGTCAAGTAGTAATGATCAAGAAGTGATCCTGAACTCCTACTTACGTCAACCATAACCCGGAAACCGTGTTCTCCTCTCGATCAACCCCGAAAAGAGACACTCACGGTTACGCACACGGTTGGTGTATTTTAATTAAGATCAACTTCAGGTTTTCTACAACCGGACATTACCAAATTCCCATCTGCCACATAACCGCGGGCACGGCTTTCGAAAGTTCAAACCCTGCAGGGGTGTCCCAACTTAGCCCATTATAAGCTCTCGCGATCAACGAAGGATATTCCTTCTCCCCGGGAAGACCCGATCAGTCTCGGAATCCCGGCTACAAGACATTTCGACAATGGTAAAACAAGTCCAGCAAGACCTCCCGGCGTGCTGACACCCTAATAGTAGCCGCGCGTATCTCGTCTCAGGCCACGACCGGATAAGCGAAGCGTACGGGTACTGTCGTGGATTTGTCACGGCAGATGTCCTTAGTGTCAGGACTTAGTCGCGAGGCCAACGCATCCATGTGGTAGCTTGAGAGGGGTTGAGTGGGACGAGAGACGCAGGGCGGATCAACACGCAAGACAAGGGTTTAGACAGCTTCGGGCCCCGGGAAACATCATCCGGTAAAAACCCTACATGCTGTTTGAGGCTAGGTCTCATTATCATCCCGAGGGAGACGCCGTAAACCGGCTCTTGTGTCTAGCCCTAGAGATTATTGATTGCTTGTAGCTTGTAGCTTCTAACTTCTAACCTGTCCCCCTTTGGGGAGCCCCGCCCCTCCTTATATATGTTGAAGGGGCGGTTTACATGTGGAGTCCTATTAGGATTAGGACTAGTCTATTTCTAATACAAACCGGATACAAGTCCTGATCTTAACTCTTTGTAAGACAAATATTCCTTTCCTCTTAAACCGGCCCACAATAGTTGAACCGGCCTTCATGAACCGCCAGACGGGCCACCGGGTCTTGTCGCTCCTCTGACCCGTCCGTCGGGTTACCATTGAGTTACAACGTCCAAGCGGGCTGCTTGTAAACCGCCAAGGTCAGGGCGGGTCTTCAGCTAAACCGTCAAGTCCGGCCGGTTTAACTTCCGGCCGGTTTACACCGCGGGGTATATCCCCGACATTAGCCCCCAAGTTTAGTCTTGGATTTTTCCATGGTAAACTTATGCTGCAAATAAACACCAGAACAAATTTGACAGGTTGTGCTCCGGATTAAAAATTCTTGTAAACCGGCATCTGATCATCCTTAGTCTTTGCCATTTCCACCTTCTAGAAAATCCGGGTCAATAACCAGCTTCATATTCAACTTGCTGACATTGGTTTCCCATAGAAAATATATTTGTGAAAAAAAAATAATCCACTTGAGTCGGCTTCCAAAACGCCGGTTTAAGAAATATTGGTCTTGAAATATTCATCTGATATTCAGCCGGTTTGAAGATGATCCCGGTCTTGAAAACTTGCCAGTTTAACATTACCAAATGGCCGGGTTATAAAAACTGATGACCCCGGATTATGATTGTTGCAGACACCGGTTCATGATTGTTGCCAACATCGGTTTATGATTGGTGACGCCGGGTCAATCTGATTTGCTCAACAGAGAATTTGAAAATCTTTCTTCGATGATAATAATATAATACCTGTCTTTCTTCGATAATAATAATATAATACCTGTCTTTCTTCGATAATAATAATATAATACCTGTAGCCCCCAAGTGCCGGGTTGTCATGCTTGCAGCAACCTGGGACTTGTAATTGACTGATGCCCATAAAACTTCAACCAATGTAGCCCCCAAGGGCCGGGTCATTATGTAATAATCAGCAGGGACTTTGTGAAACTTTGAACAGCAATGTGTAGCCCCCAAGGGCCGGCTCAGTAAGATAATATTGAGCTGGGACTTTGATATATACTTCTATGAAAATAACATCATATGATGTAACCCCCATCATGGGGCTTGAATCCACGTCCACAAGGTTAAGAGCCTTGTGCTTTACCAACTGAGCAGTGGACCCTTCAATATAATGGATAAAAAGCTTTGTACCTTGAACAGTTGACAGGAGCAATTGGTAGCCCCCAAGCGTCATGGTGCATGCTTGCAGTGACATGAGACTTGTATATTTGATATAATCTCAACTTTGAATAATGTAGCCCCCAAGTGCCGGGTTGTAAACCTGCAGCAACTCGGGACTATTCCTTCAATTGTAGAAAATGATAACCATTGCGCTAAAGCGACTTTGAAAACCTTAATCATAATATTAATAACCATAATAAAAATCCAGCCATGTTGGCTATTCAAGATAACATAATCTGGTATGAAAACCTTATTCATCCAATATCATAATGAAAATTCAGCCAAGTTTGGCTATTTTAATAATATAATCCAATAATTTATAAGCGCATGATTCCAATGGCGCAATCCAAATATATACTGGCGACTTATAATCCAAAACCAGACCGGTTTTAATAAACACTGGATAATTTATCATCATACTGGCGATTTATTGTCTTAAAGCCAGGCCGGTTTAACAAACACCGGATAATTTATAATTATGCTTTATTCAACCTGTTTCTGCATACAACAAGTTTAAAGTGTCCTGGCGGTTTACCGCCGGACGGGTCATAACGCCCAATATTTAAGAATAATCAAATATGAAATATATCATACCTGTGATATAGTCGGTTTACCAACCTTCCATAGTAGGGGAATTTTGAGTAATGATAACTCCTTCCATATTGCGCTGGTTTATGATAAAACCGTACCGGGCTGTGATAAACACCGGTTTAACAATATACAATACTGGTGACTTGTAGTCAAACCAGACCGGGCTGATAATCTCCGGATTATCACTTGATCATGTACTCACAACTTGTAGTTGAAAGCCGAGACGGGTTGATAAACACCGGTTTACTTCATAATAGGATGGTAACAGAAAATTAAACCGGGCAGATAATCTCCGGTCTAAAAATGGACCGTGTTCCACCAATTTAGCTGTTTGAACCGGTACAAAATACTGTCGGTTTAAAAAGCGCAAATAAAATAGCAACTTCTCAAGAAAGGCTATTAAAGCAAAAGCAATGGCAACAATTTTTTGCAAAAGAAGAGCTCTACTGAGCTTGGTCAGATGGAATTACCATGGTCATACGCAACCAAGCCCCCCGAAGGCGTAGCAATGGTGCCAGTCAGCCAGGACCCCAAAATGACTCGTGGCGTTACGCCGGCCAAGTGGCATTGCATTGGTTCGGATTCGACCAAGCCCCCAAGTGGCTTAGTGGCCTAGGGCCGATCAAGTGGCATTGCATTGGTTCGGACACGACCAAGCCCCCAAATGACTTATTGGCTAAAAAGCCGATCAGAAGGCATTACCATCATCAAGACATGACCGAGGCCCCATAAGGTGTAACTACGGTTCAAGTCGATTAGGTCCCCAACTGACTTAGTGGCAAATGTGCCAGCCAGAAGGCATTACCGTCGTCAAGACATGACCAAGCTCCCAGGAGGTGTAGCTACGGTTCAAGTCGACTAGGTCCCCAACTGACTTTGTAAGGATAGCTATGTTCTCTTTGGTTCGAATACAACCTATGTTTGAACAGGAAGCCCCATGTTTGAACCGCACATCATGGCAGCAGGTCCTCTTCAGTAATTTTTAACCTTTTTGCAAGAGATAAATTTTTCTTGAACCGGGATTTTGAACCGGATACTAAGAGCTTCAAAGCTTTGTGGGAGACATCTTTCCCTTGAACCGGATTTTAAACCGGAATCTTCATTTTCAGCCGAAAATTTTCTGATGGCCTTTAAACTCGAACTTGCGAGAAGTTAATTCCTTTTTGAACCGGACATTGTTAAACCAGATTTGAGAGCTTCAGAGCTTTGTTGGAGAACAAATTCCCTTGAACCGGACTGTAAACCGGATATTTGAGAGTTTCAGTGAGACTGGCTTCCCTTGAGCCGGATTTTGAACCGGAATCCTTTCTGATGACCCGGATCTTCTTTAGTGAACCGGGATTTTGTAACTGTCATATACTTTCTAAGCCGGAAATTTTCTGATGGCCTTATAACAGTAGCCTCTGGGATCGGGTTATCTTTTCCTCCATCGTCCTCGGGTTCTTAAACCGGCTAAAACTGGCAAGACTTGCTGCGTCATATCATCGTAGCCCCCAAGTCTCAAGGTGACTCGAGGAGTTGGCTTGAGATTCTCCATATTTGACCGTGATATAAACCGGTATAACTTGTATATCATTGGTGTTGATAACACGATGTGAATACACAGAAGGTTGAGGTGACTGCGGCGGGTTGTAAATGATCCCGTATGAACCGTGTCAGTAACTCGACCAATGGTTCCTTCCAACTGGTGATTTGAAGTTAACCAAACTGTAGCGGCGGTGACTTGTGCGCCTGCCCATTGATCCATCCAGTGCAGACGGCGGTTGATGATAATTTGCCTCCAATTTGAAAGAAAACCGGGCTACCCAAGCTGTGACTTGTTCATACTCAATAAATGGCTCATGCAGACAGGTGCGGCCCGGTATGTTGATGTAGACCGGACTGCGGGGGATGACCGCCTGTGCATGCGCTATTGGGTAATTCGCATGGCCCTGACGAGTTGATGCAGATTGGATCGCGATATAAACCGACATGGGTTATCCCAAAGCTCTGCGATATAATAATCCCTTTTTACAATAGACAATTTGTCCTGCATTGTAAAACTTGCAAGCCAAAGTAATTGCTTTTTTTTAAGAAAGCGATATATAATATGAAAATATAATGGATAGATTTCACCTGATATGTTAGGCCGAAAATATCCACCGCGGATTTCATGATCACCTTGCCCCCCTTTTTGTTTTTACCAGCGGGGGTGCGTCAGCGAAGCGGGCGGTGACTTATGGCCGCAGGGGTGAAGCGGCGACATGAGGCCAAAGCGGGGCAGCTCACCAATGCAAGGTTGTGGAGGCGACAGAGGCGCGCCGGCGCGGCACAGCTGCGGCCGTGGAGGTGACGACGGGGCGGCGATTTGTGGCTCGAGCCGAATCGGAGGAAAAAGGCGTCGAGGCAGCCGGCTTTTGAGACAGTGCTGCTCGCAACAGAGCGGCTCAGTAAGGCTTCGGGCAGCGATTTGGAGGTGGCGGAGAACCATGGCGGGTTGGGCAAATCCATGGCGGCCCGGTGGCGATTCAGACAGAGGTGAGGCGCGGCTCCGGGCTGGTGATGGCCTTATAACAGCAGAGCCATGACATCGCGCCGGCCATAGCCGCTCTGCCACGGTGGAGGCGAGACGGGTCCGCGGTGGTGTGGATGCAAAGGATCTGTACAGGCGTGCTTCTACGCCCGACAGCGACAGGACCGGTTCAATCCGGTGGGTCGACGAGGTATGTTTCGCGGCAGCGGCGAGTTGGTAGTGTGGTTTCTTGTTTCAGCCGCGGAGGCAGCAAATACTCAAGGCGAGGTGACGGACCGACGCTTCGGCCATGCCAAAGCTGCAGCAGCGGGGAGCGGCCGGGTCAACCTAGGTGGGTTTGACCCAGTTGTGGTAGTCGTGAATGTAGTACGTAGACCCCATGGTGGGCGCCAACTGTCGTGGATGTAGTACGTAGACCTGGCACTTAGTGGTCCTCCCGTAAGATGCGCTAGTATGGTAACTAGACTTTTGGATTTGTTGGATCCATGTAGATATATCACTGATGGTCTTCCCATGAGTTGTTGTTTGTTTCAACTTTCTCACGCAGATGACTTGCTTTTGGCAGTTGATGTACGAGTCTGTCTTGGGACTTGATTTTTCCAACCGCAAATGGATAGGAATGGCTCAGCGACATTGACTGGAGGAGGTGACGAGCGATCCGTGGTGGCCGAGGAATCCGGGACGGTTGACTTTGTTTTTACGCCCACGTCCATATATCCTCCGGGTCGTAATCGTACTTGTTTTTTTTCTTATTGTTGTGGCGGAGATCACAACGCCCAACAACGCTTTTTTGGCAAGAAGTAACAGCAGCAACTCCTTGTGTCATCCGTACTTGACGCACCTGAGAAACCGGCAGCAGCAGAAACTCGACGTTCTCGGCGACTTGTGGTTTAACACGCCGCAAAAATCTCCTATCGGTTCGTGCGACGTGATCCTTGCACTGATCGGTTTTCAACTTGCAGCGGCGGCGGCGCACCCAACGCCATCTTAATTTGCTTGAACTCAAAACTTTCATCTGCTTAACCGCGAGCTTCTCGATCCCTGAAGAGATCCCTTCAAGACCTCAACACCACCGGGCGCAGGCCCCACGGTGGGCGCCAACTGTCGTGGATTTGTCACGGCAGATGTCCTTAGTGTCAGGACTTAGTCACGAGGCCAACGCATCCATGTGGTAGCTTGAGAGGGGTTGAGTGGGACGAGAGACGCAGGGTGGATCAACACGCAAGACAAGGGTTTAGACAGCTTCGGGCCCCGGGAAACATCATCCGGTAAAAACCCTACATGCTGTTTGAGGCTAGGTCTCATTATCATCCCGAGGGAGACGCCGTAAACCGGCTCTTGTGTCTAGCCCTAGAGATTATTGATTGCTTGTAGCTTGTAGCTTCTAACTTCTAACCTGTCCCCCTTTGGGGAGCCCCGCCCCTCCTTATATATGTTGAAGGGGCGGTTTACATGTGGAGTCCTATTAGGATTAGGACTAGTCTATTTCTAATACAAACCGGATACAAGTCCTGATCTTAACTCTTTGTAATACAAATATTCCTTTCCTCTTAAACCGGCCCACAATAGTTGAACCGGCCTTCATGAACCGCCAGACGGGCCACCGGGTCTTGTCGCTCCTCTGACCCGTCCGTCGGGTTACCATTGAGTTACAACGTCCAAGCGGGCTGCTTGTAAACCGCCAAGGTCAGGGCGGGTCTTCAGCTAAACCGTCAAGTCCGTCCGGTTTAACTTCCGGCCGGTTTACACCGCGGGGTATATCCCCGACAGGTACTGTCGTGGATTTGTCACGGCAGATGTCCTTGGTGTCAGGACTTAGTCGCGAGGCCAACGCATCCATGTGGTAGCCTGAGAGGGGTTGAGTGGGACGAGAGACGCAGGGCGGATCAACACGCAAGACAAGGGTTTAGACAGCTTCGGGCCCCGGGAAACATCATCCGGTAAAAACCCTACATGCTATTTGAGGCTAGGTCTCATTATCATCCCGAGGGAGACGCCGTAAACCGGCTCTTGTGTCTAGCCCTAGAGATTATTGATTGCTTGTAGCTTGTAGCTTCTAACTCGTCCCTCTTTGGGGAGCCCTGCCCCTCCTTATATATGTCGAAGGGGCGGTTTACATGTGGAGTCCTATTAGGATTAGGACTAGTCTATCTCTAATACAAACCAGATACAAGTCCAGGTCTTAACTCTTTATAAGACAAATATTCCTTTCCTCTTAAACCGGCCCACAATAGTTGAACCGGCCTTCTGGGCCTTGGGCCTTGTCATCCGTCTGATCCGCCCGCCGGGTTACTAGTGAGTCATAACGACCAAGCGGGTTGCTTGTAAACCGCCAAGGTCAGGGCGGGTCTTCAGACAAACCGCCAAGTCCGGCCGGGTTAACTTCCGGCCGGTTTACACCGCGGGGTATATCCCCGACATTAGCCCCCAAGTTTAGCTTGGATTCATCCATGGTAAACTTTATGCTACAAAATAAACATAAGAACAAATTTGACAGGTTGCGCTCCGGGTTAAGAATTCTTGTAAACCGGCACCTGATCATCCTTAAGTCCTTGTCATTCCTCCTTCTAGAAAATCCAGGTTAATAACCAGCTTCATACTCAAATTGCTGACATTGGTTTCTCATAGAAAAATATTGTAAAGAATAATCCACTTGAGTTGGCTTCCAAAGCGCCGGTTTAAGAAATATTGGTCTTGTAATACTCATCTGATATTCAGCCGGTTTGAAAATGTAGACTCGTCGGTTTATCATTGTCAAGATTGCCGGTTTATAAGAACTGAATTCCAGGTCATGATTATTTCCAATGCCGGTTCATGATTGTTGTAGACACCGGGTCATAATGATTGGCTCAAAACAGAAAATTGGAAGATATTTCTCCCTTATATCCATATTACCTGTAGCCCCCAAGTGTCGGGTTGTCATGCTTGCAGCAACCTGGGACTTGAAATTGACTGATGCCCATAAAACTTCAACCAATGTAGCCCCCAAGGGCCGGCTCATTATGTAATAATCAGCGGGGACTTTGTAAATATAATCTTTTAAACTTTGAACAGCAGCATGTAGCCCCCAAGGGCCGACTCAGTAAGATAATATTGAGCTGGGACTTTGATATACACTTCAATGAAAATAACATCATATGATGTAACCCCCATCATGGGGCTTGAATCCACGTCCACAAGGTTAAGAGCCTTGTGCTTTACCAACTGAGCAGTGGACCCTTCAATATAATGGATAAAAAGCTTTGTACCTTGAATAGTTGACGGGAGCAATTGGTAGCCCCCAAGTGTCATGGTGCATGCTTGCAGCGACATGAGACTTGCATATTTGATATAATCTCAACTTTGAATAATGTAGCCCCCAAGTGCCGGGTTGTAAGCCTGCAGCAACTCGGGACTATTCCTTCAATTGTAGAAAATGATAACCATTGCGCTAAAGCGACTTTGAAAACCTTAATCATAATATTAATAACCATAATAAAAATCCAGCCATGTTGGCTATTCAAGATAACATAATCTGGTATGAAAACCTTATTCATCCAATATCATAATGAAAATTCAGCCAAGTTTGGCTATTTGAATAATATAATCCAATAATTTATAAGCGCATGATTCCAATGGCGCAATCCAAATATATACTGGCGACTTATAGTCCAAAGCCAGACCGGTTTAATAAACACTGGATAATTTATCATCATACTGGCGACTTATCGTCTTAAAGCCAGGCCGGTTTAACAAACACCGGATAATTTATAATCATGCTTTATTCAACCTGTTTCTGCATACAACAAGCTTAAAGTGTCCTGGCGGTTTACCGTCGGAAGGGTCATAATGCTCAACATATAACCTGGGTTTATAACCAGGGCTGCACTTAAAAATATGAAATATATCATACCTGTGATATAGTCGGTTTACCAACTTTTCATAGTAGGGGAATTTTGAGTAATGATAACTCCTTCCATATTGTGCCGGTTTATGATAAAACCGTACCTGGCTGTGATAAACACCGGTTTAACAATATATAATACTGGTGACTTGTAGTCAAACCAGACCGGGCTGATAATCTCCGGATTATAACTTGATCATGTACTCACAACTTGTAGTTGAAAGCCGAGCCGGGTTGATAAACACCGGTTTACTCCATAATAGGATGGTAACAGAAAACCAAACCGGGCAGATAATCTCCCGTCTAAGAATGGACCGTGTTCCGCCAAATTGGCTATGTTGAACCGGTGCAAAATATTGTCGGTTTAAAAACGCAACCAGATAAAATAGCAACTCTTTAAGAAAAGATAATGAAGCAAAAGCGGTGACAAAGACTTTTTGCAAAAGAAGAGCTCTACTGAGCTTGGTCAGATGGAATTACCATGGTCAGACGCAACCAAGCCCCCCGAAGGCGTAGCAATGGTGCCAGTCAGCCAGGACCCCAAAATGACGCGTGGCGTTACGCCGGCCAAGTGGCATTGCATTGGTTCGGATTCGACCAAGCCCCCAAGTGACTCAGTGGCCTAGGGCCGATCAAGTGGCATTGCATTGGTTCTGACACGACCAAGCCCCCAAATGACTTATTGGCTGTTTAAAAGCCGATCAGAAGGCATTACCATCATCAAGACATGACCGAGCTCCCATAAGGTGTAACTACGGTTCAAGTCGATTAGGTCCCCAACTGACTCAGTGGCAAATGTGCCAGCCAGAAGGCATTACCGTCGTCAAGACATGACCAAGCTCCCAGGAGGTGTAGCTACGGTTCAAGTCGACTAGGTCCCCAACTGACTTTGTAAGGATAGCTATGTTCTCTTTGGTTCGAATACGACCTATGTTTGAACAGGAAGCCCCATGTTTGAACCGCGCATCATGGCAGCAGGTCTTCCGTAATTTTTAACCTTTTTGCAAGAGATAAATTCTTCTTGAACCGGGATCTTGAACCGGATCTTAAGAGCTTCAAAGCTTTGTGGGAGACATCTTTCCCTTGAACCGGATTTTAAACCGGAATCTTCATTTTCAGCCGGAAATTTTCTGACGGCCTTTAAACTCGAACTTGCGAGAAGTTAATTCCTTTTTGAACCGGACATTGTTAAACCGGATTTGAGAGCTTCAGAGCTTTGTTGGAGAACAAATTTCTTTTGAACCGGATTGTAAACCGGATATTTGAGAGCTTCAGTGATACTGACTTCCCTTCAGCCAGGTTTCAAACCGGAATCCTTTCTGATGATCCGAAACTTCTTCATTGAGTCGGGATTTTGTAACTGTCATATACTTTCTAAGCCGGAAATTTTCTGACGGCCTTTAAATTTTCATCAACATAACAGTAGCCTCCGGGATCGGGTTATCTTTCCCTCCATCGTCCTTGGGTCCTTAAACCTGCTGAAACTGGCAAGACTTGCTGCGTCATATCATCGTAGCCCCCCGAGTCTCAAGGTGACTCGAGGAGGTGGCTTGAGATTCTCCATATTTGACCATGATATAAACCGGTATAACTTGTATATCATTGGTGTTGATAACACGATGTGAATACACAGAAGGTTGAGGTGACTGCGGCGGGTTGTAAATGATCCCGTATGAACCGTGTCAGCAACTCGGCCAATGGTTCCTTCCAACTGGTGATTTGAAGTTTAACCAAACTGTAGCGGCGGTGACTTGTGCGCCTGCCCATTGATCCATCCAGTGCAGACGGCGGTTGATGATAATTTGCCTCCAATTTGAAAGAAAACCGGGCTACCCAAGCTGTGACTTGTTCATACTCAATAAATGGCTCGCGCAGACAGGTGCGGCCCGGTATGTTGATGTAGACCGGACTGCGGGGGATGGCAGCCTGTGCATGCGCTATTGGGTAAGTCGCATGGTCCTGACGAGTTGACGCGATCTGGATCGCGATATAAACCGGCACGGGTTATCCAATAGCTCAGTGATATAATAATCCCCTTTTTGCAACAGATAATTTGTCCTGATATGTTAGCCGGAAAATATCCACCGCGGAGTTGACGATCACCACAGTGAAACTGAAATCAATCATGGCAAGTCAGCCATGCGAACAGACAGATGAAACGGTCGCGGCATTGTAAACCGGTGCGGAGCAAGTAGTCCTCCGCGCCGCAAACCAGCGCGGTCGCGGGAGACGGCCACGGTGCTGTAAACCGGTGCGATCGCGAGAGTCGGTTACGACGCTGTAAGCCGGCACAGACGGGCGAGTCAATCGCAAGTGCGGTAAACCGCACGGACGGGCTAATTGCGGGCGCGGTCCCGGTAAGCTGATGTAAACCGGACCACAGGGACGGCGACTTGCGCATGCTCATTCATCGGGTGGTATGACACGGACGAAACGCCAATGCAGAATATTGCTAGCGCGTGCTCCATGCCCGTAACATAGCGCCTCATTTGTAATGAACAATTGTCCTGCATAAACAGTATTGCAGACCAAGGCAAAGATAAACTGCTCTTTGATATGTGCTAATAAAATATATCTTAGATGGATATCACCTGATGTGTTTAGGCCGGAAATAACCCGTCATGAACTTGATGATAACTGTATGAAGCTGAAATTAACCACGGGTGAACCAGCCTCATTGTGGTAAACCGGTGCGGACGGGTGAGTCGGCCGTGATGTTTGTAAACCGGCGCGGATAATGAATCATCCGCATGCGTTGGACGGATGTAAACCAAACAGCGGGGGCGGTGATTTGCATGTGTATCTGTCGAGCAGCATGGCCCAAAAGAACGCCACTGCGAAACTATACTGGCACGCGCTCCATGTCCGCGGTATAACAATACCTTTGTCATAAGTAATTATCCTGCATAAAAATATTTACAGTGCAAAGTAATTGTTCTTTTGACAAAAACAATAAGTATTAATAAGAGAAATTTAGATGGATATCACCTGATGATCCGGACAGTAGATGATCTGTGTGCCATCGTTCGTCAGATGTCCATTGGACAGATGATCCATATGTAGACTGTGGTAGTACTTTTCACGTGAGATGCCTTAGAAAATTAATGGTTGCTGGGGCCGTGCTGCTAGTGGATGTCCCATGCGTGGCTGTTATTCTGTCTCTCCTTTCCTCTTTCTTTTCAATGATGGACAAGACTGTAACAGCATCAGTGTGAGGCCGCGGGGTGGCTTGAAAATGAACGGCAACTTGCCGGCGCAGGCGAGGCCGCGGCTGTGAAGGTGGACCGATCAGGCAGCGGCGGCTGGCGCCTTGGCGCGAGGCCTCAGCCGTGGCCGCAACAGCAGAGACCGTGTCCGCGTCGCTTCCCCGGGTCGTAACTGTCTATGTTGACTCAGTCCGTGCTTTCCTCCAAGTAGCATTCTCTTTTTCTTCTTCTTGTGTTTTTTTTATGGAAGAGTAGCTGGCCGTATCGCTTTCCTCTTTTTTACTTGTAACGTAAACACGGTAGTTTCCTTTTGCAGATATAGGGATTTGGAGAAAAACCAATATGAACTTGTGACTCCTCTCAGCCTCCAGTAGTAATCAGGCGTGCACTGCTACAATTTTTCTTCTCGGGAGTAGCAAAGACCATGGACGCAGGAATTGCAACTTGCAGTGAACAGAGTCCGAGGCATTTTTTTTTGGCGGCGAGCTGGTCGGGCAACTCACGGCCGGGCTGACTCCCGGAAACAGGCGGGTCAACAAGGTGAGGAGATGCCGCGGCTGGCTCGGAGCGGGGAATCTGGGTCATAATCTTCTCTTCCTTCAACTGCTAATAGTTTAGGAAATCCCCAGATAATAGCATTGGTTTTATCCCGTGAAGAAGCAACTCCCAAAATTAATTAGATCTCGAACGACGAGCTGCAACTAATGCATGCTAATTCGCCATGGCACTGTGACCACGTGCAGCTGGATGATATTGAAACCAGAACGGTTTTGACCAGAGACTATCTGGATTCAGACGATGTACCTTTTTCCATTAAAAATTCGGCGACTTGATAGATAGCTGGATCACCGTCAGCCTCGGCGGATCGTAGGACAGGCCGCTTCTTTCTCATCCGACCGATGGATCTTTGGCTGATTCTGAATTTGGACGGATTGTATGAACGACACATGCACACATAAGCATAACCCTAATTTCCTTTGATTTGTCCGCTGTACCTAGGGTTGTCATGGCGGGTTATCCAGTGTGATTGTTTCCGTGCCGGCTCTTCTTCCATCTGACTAGCACGAACTTCTCGATCCCTGGAAAAGATCCCTTCAAGAACTCAACACCACCGTGCGCGAGCCCCACGGTGGGCGCCAACTGTCGTGGATTTGTCACGGCAGATGTCCTTGGTGTCAGGACTTAGTCGCGAGGCCAACGCATCCATGTGGTAGCTTGAGAGGGGTTGAGTGGGACGAGAGACGCAGGGCGGATCAACACGCAAGACAAGGGTTTAGACAGCTTCGGGCCCCAGGAAACATCATCCGGTAAAAACCCTACATGCTGTTTGAGGCTAGGTCTCATTATCATCCCGAGGGAGACGCCGTAAACCGGCTCTTGTGTCTAGCCCTAGAGATTATTGATTGCTTGTAGCTTGTAGCTTCTAACTCGCCCCTCTTTGGGGAGCCCTGCCCCTCCTTATATATGTCGAAGGGGCGGTTTACATGTGGAGTCCTATTAGGATTAGGACTAGTCTATCTCTAATACAAACCGGATACAAGTCCAGGTCTTAACTCTTTATAAGACAAATATTCCTTTCCTCTTAAACCGGCCCACAATAGTTGAACCGGCCTTCTGGGCCTTGGGCCTTGTCATCCGTCTGATCCGCCCGCCGGGTTACCAGTGAGTCATAACGACCAAGCGGGTTGCTTGTAAACCGCCAAGGTCAGGGCGGGTCTTCAGACAAACCGCCAAGTCCGGCCGGGTTAACTTCCGGCCGGTTTACACCGCGGGGTATATCCCCGACAGGTACCAACATAACCCAAGTTGCCAAGGGACGGTCCCGCACGGTGCTCTAGTTTGGATCAACACTTAGACAAGCATTGGCCCGGGGGGCTAAATAAAGATGACCCTTGGGATGCGCGACTCCCAAGGGAAAAAGGTAATAGGCTGAGGCAAATGTAAAACCAATGTTGGGCCTTGCTGGAAGAGTCTTATTCAAAGCGAACTATCAAGGGGGTCCCATAAATCACCCAACCGCGTTAGGGACGCAAAATCCGGGAACATAATACCGATATGACGGAAACTAGGGCGGCAAGAGTGGAACAAAACACCAGGCATAAGGCCGAGCCTTCCACCCTTTACCAAGTATATAGATGCATTAATAATATAAGAGATATTGTGATATCCCAACATAAACATAATCCAACATGGAGCAATCTTCATCTTCACCTGCAACTAGCAACGCTATAAGAGGGGCTGAGCAAAGCGGTAACATAGCCAAACAACGGTTTGCTAGGAAGGGTAACAAAGGTTAGGGGCTATCATGCAATTTGGGAGGCTTGAGCAGCAAGTGGTAGGTAACGCAGCATAGCGATAGAACGAAGCAACTAGCATAGCAATGATAGTAATGAGATCCGAGGTGACGGTCATCTTGCCTGAAATCCCGCAAGGAAGAAGAAAGAGTCCATGAAGAAGATGAAGCCATGAAGACGAACCAAACGTAGACGAACGAATCCTCACGATCGCAACGAAACGGGAACTACCGAGAAGAAGCACACAACATGGTAAACACACCACACATGAACAAGACATGATGCTCAACCAAGTATGATGCATGACAAGGCTACATGAGACTACGCATGGCAAAAGATGATGCATACAAGAACAACACATCAAGCAAGTTTAAATGAGGCCGGAAACAACATAGAACAATTCCGGTAAGTCCTCATATGCAAATTTCGAAATTGGTCCAGATCTGAATAAACCTTATTTTCAAGTTGTTAAACAGCAAGTTAAGATGCACCATGATGATCTACACGAAATTCTAGTCAAGTTACATATAAAGTTCATTAGATTCGGAGGTACGGCCTAGAAGATATGAGCAAAACAAGTTAAACATGGCATTGATGCAAAATGCATTCAAACATCAAGCAAACACATCAAAACAAGGATGCAACATGATAATATGAAGCTACATGCAATTCTAAGCAAGTTTCATATAGAGCACACTCAAAACGGAGCAACGGTGCAACACATACACTCCAAACAATATATAGCACCAATCTGTCCATAACAGCAACTAGGCATCTTGCAAGCACCAAAACAACATGCTACAGAACCATAACATTATAGAAAAAGGCATCGACATGAATGACAGGTAAAGCATGACAAAACATGAACACTGAGATCTCTCCAGAAACTAATAGAACATGCTCAAAAGGACATGGCAAGATTGCAAATAATAACAGGTTCCCAGACTTGGCAGAATTTCAGGACATGGCAGAAATAACATCAGGTTGCAATGTTTTGAGCTTTCAAACAACATGTTACAGAAATCTATCATGTCAAACTAGAGCATGGCATGAATCTACTCAAAGCATATAACAAAAGTCCCTTACTGACCATAAGCCAAAAGGGATCGTAAAATACAATTGCAAGCATGTGAACATAGCAAAAACATATACAGATTCAGACTTGGTGAAAAACTGGAGCATGGCAAAATAGATAACAGGTAGGCATGTTTACGAGCTCGATGCACTCACTACGAGTCATTGCATGACAAACCAAGCATACATCTAGCAACTAGACATGGCATAGAAGCTATACATGGCAAGAACAATAACATAGCATGCACGAAGCAACTACCACAACCTTGGCAAAATTGAATAACATGTAAACAATCTGCCAGGAACATTTTATAACAAAAGTAGAGCAAGATTAAGACATGCTAGAGCACTCTATAATTGCAACCTGAGGCATAAATGGATAGAGCATAACCATATGAACAAAACACTCTTACTGAACATACTCAAAATAGGCATGGATCTCACTGTAGCAACATGAATACATAGCATAGAAATAACAGCAGACAAAGACTTGGTGAAATTCTAAGTCTCTGAAATCAGCAACATCATGGAGGCTAGTTTGCATGCTTGTTCTAGTCACCACATAGATCACAAAAATACATGGCATACACCCCTGTAAAGAAGGCATGGCATAAAACGAAACACATGTAGAGCTCAATATCATAGGATGCACACATCAATCATGGCAAAAATGACAAAAGTGCATGTTCTGATAAGAATCTGAAACTAACATCACATAGCCCCCTACCAACAGCATTTCAGGCATCAAGATGAGCTCAAATCAAAATGACGCAATGACAATAAATGATGTACTCGTCGAGGCGAGTAATTTGACATGCTACACGCCCAAAACGGAACAACGGATGCAAAGATATGACATGATGAAAAAGCCTAAAAATACTAGGGACTTGAGCAGAAAACGGGTCAACCTCTAGGGTTCGTCCCAGATCTGGATCGGGGCACGCGAACCGAGGTGAGGCCGGAGATGCTCGCCGGAGTTTGGACCGGAGAGGAGGGAGACGGCGTCCGGCGAGGTGCCCCGGGGCGGATCCGGCCTTAGGGCCGCCGGATCCGGCGAGGAGGGGCGGCGGGGCGGCCGGGACGGCGCCGGGCGGCGCACGAGGCGGTGGCGGAGCTCGCGCGGGCAGCAGGGTGACTGGAGGCGCGGCGAGGTGGCGGACGGGCGCCGGCGGGACGCGGCGGCCACGGCGGCGCGTGGCGCCGGGGCGGCAGAGGTGGGGGCCGCGGGGAGGCGCCGGCGGGAGGAGCCGCGGGCTCGGGCGCGAGGACCCGCGGGAGGCGGCGGCGGCCGAACCGGGCCGGGAGGGCCTTGGTCAGGCCCCGGCGGGCCCGCGCGGGTGGCGGCGAAGTGGGCGCGGGCGCGTGGACGCGTGGCACGACGCGGTTGGGCGAGAGGCGGCGGGGGCTGATGTGTCGGCACCGGATTGGCCGGGCGACGTGGCCGGCGGGGATGGACATGTCCGGCGGTGGTGGAGACGCGTCCGATGGCGCGGAGGAAGAGGAGGCTAGGGTTTCATCCGCAAATTTGGAAGGGGAAGGCATATTTATAGGTAGAGGGAGCTAGGAGGCTCCAAATGGAGTGCGGTTTTCGCCCACACGATCGTGATCGAACGGCCGAGAAGATGAAAGTGACTTGGATGGGTTTTGGGCCACTTTGCAGGGATGTTGGGCTGCACACAAAAGAGGTCTTTGCGGCTTCCCGGTTAACCGTTGGAGTATCAAACGAACTCCAAATGGCACAAAACTTGACAGGCGGTCTACCGGTGCTATACCAAGGCCGCTTGGCAAATCTCGGTCCATTCCGAGAATGTTTAACACCCGCTCACGAAAAGAGGTAAAAGGGGGCGCCGGAGGACATAGGAGTGCCGGATTGCAAAACGGACAACGGGGAAAATGCTCGGATGCATGAGGCGAACACATATGCAATGCAATGCAATGCAATGCATATGATGACATGGCAAAATGCAACACACAAGCAAATGACATGGCAACGATGGCGAATAACTGGCGGACACCTGGCGCATCAGATCCGGGGTGTTACAGTCTGCTTCGACGGAACAAACCCTGGGGTTTGCTGGAGCAGACTGCTCCCCAACACTCTTGGTGTTGATCTTGGGGACCTTCTTGGCGGCGGCTTCGGGAAGCTCTGCCAGAAAATAGTCACCAAAAATCAACTTCCTCTTCTTGCTCTGTCCAGTTGATGGCGTCACAGACGGTTGAGTCAGCTTGAGCACAAAGATCCCTGGTTCCACAGGTAACTTAAGTGCTGCGCACTTTGAAAGGCCATCGGCAACATCGTTCTGAGCTCTTGGAACATGTTCCATCTGTAGGCCGTCAAAGTGCTCTTCTAGCTTTCTCACTTCATCAACGTAGGCTTCCATCAATGGACTCTGATAACTCTTATTCACTTGGCAGACGACAAGCTGCGAGTCACCCCTGACAATGAGCTTCTTGATCCCAAGGTCTGCCGCGATCCTGAGACCGGCAAGCAAACCTTCATACTCTGCAGTATTGTTTGTTGCTTGCTCCTTGGGGAAGTGCATCTGGACTATGTACTTGAGGTGCTCTCCGGTGGGTGTGACAAGCAGCACGCCAGCACCGGCGCCTTGCAGCGAGAAGGCACCATCGAAGTACATCAGCCACTCTTTGCTTGCTTCCTTGACGGGGATGCTCGTTTCTGGAATTTCTTCATCTGGTGTCGGCGTCCACTCTGCTATGAATTCTGCCAATGCTCTGCTTTGGATGTTTGAAGTGCTCTCATACTTTAGGCCAAAGCTTGACAGTTCCAGTGCCCACTCAACAATCCTGCCTGTTGCTTCTGGATTCTGAAGTATCCTCTTCAGCGGAAAACGAGTGACAACTGTGATCTCATGTGCTTGGAAGTAATGGCGCAGCTTTCTCGAGGCCATGAGAAGGCCGAAAAGCAATTTCTGCACACTAGAGTATCTTGACCTTGCCCCCTGCAGAAGGGAACTGACAAAGTAAACTGGGCGCTGCACCATTCTCTTCTGTATCTCCTCACGCACCTGCGCAGATCCATCTTTGTCGGGGCCAGAGCTTGTCGGGGAAGCCCCCCGCTTGTCGCTGGATGCGCCTGCCGTGGTTGCTGGCTCATCATCTGCCTCCCTCTCCGCTACTAATGCAGCACTAACCAGTTGATTGGTTGCCGCCAGATACAGCAGCAACTTCTCTTGTGGCTTAGGTGTGACAAGTATTGGAGTGGAGGACAGGTATCTCTTCAAGTCCTGCAGTGCAGTATCCGCTTCCGGAGTCCATTTCATTAGACCTGCCTTTTTCAATATTTTGAAAAACGGCAGGGCGCGCTCAGCAGACTTAGAGATAAACCTGCTGAGAGCTGCCACGCAACCGGCAAGTCTTCGTACATCCTTGACGCGCTTTGGTGCTTCAATCTGCTCAATGGCCTTGATCTTGTCGGGATTGGCTTCAATTCCCCGCTGAGACACGAAGAACCCGAGAAGCTTGCCGGAAGGGACTCCAAACACACACTTCTCGGGGTTGAGCTTGAGGCTGATCTTGCGCAGATTTGCAAAAGTCTCTTCTAAATCTTGAATCAGAGTTGCCTTGTCCTTGCTCTTGACCACTATGTCATCCATGTAGGCTTCCACATTTTTGTGTATTTGTGGCTCAAAAGCGGCATGGACTACCCTTGCGAATGTTGAACCAGCATTCTTTAAACCGAAAGGCATCCGTATGAAACAGTACGTGCCACATGGAGTGATGAATGCGGTCTTCTCCTCATCCTCTTCTGCCATGAAGATCTGATGGTATCCTGAGTATGCGTCAAGAAATGAAAGCAAGTCACATCCGGCCGTGGAGTCAACAATCTGGTCAATGCGCGGCAAGGGAAATGGGTCTTTGGGACAAGCTTTGTTAACATCGGTAAAGTCGATACAAAGCCTCCATTTCCCGTTTGCCTTGCGCACGACTACAGGATTGGCCAACCACGTAGGATGGATCACTCCTCTGACACGGCCTGCTGCTTCCAACTTCTTGATCTCTTCTGCGATGAATTCTTGGCGCTCCACTGCTTGCTTCCTGACTTTCTGCTTGACGGGCCGCGCATGAGGACAGACGGCAAGGTGGTGTTCAATTACTTTCCTGGGAACACCGGGGATGTCAGACGGTTGCCACGCAAACACATCGACGTTCGCCCGCAGGAAAGTAATGAGCGCGCTTTCCTATTTAGGGTCGAGAGTGGCACTGATAGTGAAGGTACCACCAGTGCCATCCTCCTTGGCGGACACCTTCTTGGTCTGTGGCGGAGCTGCCATTATCTTCTTACACTTGCCGGCGGAGCTCGATGGTGTGTCCTCGACGATAGCGCAGCACTCCGAAGAGGTGCGCTTGCCGGAGTGGGCATCAGAACTCTTGCCGGACTTGGTCTTCTTCTTCCCCCCGGAAGCTTCAGCAGCAAGTGACCTGCGATCCGTTGCGGCTGCCGCTTCCCGATAAATCTTGTCGGCACAGATAAGAGCATCCTTCTTGTCGCCAGGGACAGAGATGACACTTATCGGGCCTGGCATCTTCAGCATGTTATACGCATAGTGAGAGGCCGCCATGAACTTGGTGAGCGCTGGACGACCGAGAATCCCATTGTAAGGCAATGGAAAATCGGCAACGTCAAAAGTGATCCTCTCAGTTCTGAAGTTCAACTCGCTGCCAAATGTCACCGGCAACGTGATCTTCCCCTTCGGCTTGCTCCTTCCCGGGTTGATTCCTTTGAATGTGCCGGTCTCTTCGAGCTCGCTGTCAGGGACCTGGAGTTTCTGGAGCACAGTGGAGGAGATCAGGTTCAAGCCGGCCCCGCCGTCAACTAGCATCTTAGTGACCTTGAGGTTGCGGATAGTTGGTGAAACCAACATCGGCAAGCACCCGACCGCAGTTGTGCGATCAGGGTGGTCCTCAATATCAAAGATGATAGGCGTGCTGGACCATTTCAGAAGCTTGCGTGACTCGACGGGTGGTTCTGCTGCATTGACTTCCCGCACCCACTGCTTGAGTTGGTGGTGTGAAGTATGCAGAGAAGCACCGCCGTCAATGCACAAGACCTCTGTGGCTTTCTGGAACTCCTACTCACTGGTCTCGACATCATCCATGTCTTCGTCGTCGTCATCATCTTCATCCTTGTCGCGGCCGCGGGGAGGTCTATCTCCTTGCCGCTGCTTGGCCTTGCCGCGGCGTCCTCCCCGGCCGGGGCGCTTCATGCCGGATCCTGCAGCACCTCCTTGGGCTTTCTCCTTGTCGCGCCGCTCTTATTCGGCCTTTTGCAGCTCGACAAGCTGCTCGACCTTCTTGCAGCTCTCGAGGTCGTGGCCCTTGGTGCGGTGGATCTTGCAGTACTGTTTGTTGGTGCCGTCCTGCTTGTCGGCGACCGCCACAGCCTGGCAGTTGGTGCATGCGGCAACCTCCTTGCCGGAGCTACCAGCCCTGGCTTTCTTGGCGCCACCTTCTTTGCCGGACTGCTCAACAACTAGCACATCTTTGCCTTTCTTCTTCCTGTTGTTCCGCCGCCGGCTTTTCTTTGCCGGGGTAGCATCGTCACTGTCAGATCCTCCTGCTCCTGTATTCTCTCCAGGGAGTTTCCTCCCTTCCTCAGCACGTGCACACTTGTCGGCCAGGGCATACAGCTCGCTGACGTCTCTGATCTTGCACATCGCCATCTCGTCCCGCATCCTGCGGTTACGCACGTTCTGATGGAACGCGCTGATGACCGCAGCAGGGTCGATATCCGGGATGTTGCGTTGTACATGGCTGAATCTCTGGCTGTACTTGTGCAGGGGCTCTCCCTCCTTCTGGGCGAGCAGATGAAGGTCACTCTCCTGGCCATGAGGTTTGTGGCCTCCTGTAAAGGCGCCGACAAACTGATGGCATAGGTCTGCCCAGGAAGATATGGAGTTGTCCGGCAAGTGCATGAGCCAGGACCTGACGTTGGGTTTGAGCACCAGCGAGAAGTAGTTGGCAAGGATCTTGTCGTCCCGCCCCTCGGCAGCTTGCACCGCGATGGTGTAGATGCTGCGGAACTCTGACGGATGCAACTTGCCGTCGTACTTCTCGGGTACGTCTGGCTTGAAATTCTTCGTGCTGGGCCACTGGACTTGCCGCAGCTCACGGGTAAACGCAGGGCAACCTACCGCGTACGGTAGGTCGCCTGGTTCCCCTGGCGCATGCATGTCGACATAGGGCCCAACGCGCTGGTCTGATTGACGCCGCGCTTCTCTTCGGCGCTCGATGCGAGTTCGAGCGTCTTCTTGCTGTCGTTCGTGAAGAACTTGGCGCTGATCGCGACGAGCTCGCGGATCTAATGACGCGGTGGAGTCGCTGTCGAGGTGGACCCGGTGAGTCGGCGATCTTGGCCTTCGCGGCGGAGAGTGCACGGTGGTTGCACCCCCACCGGTCTTGTCGCCAGCGGCTCGTGCTTGGCTGACTCGCCGCGGCTGCAATGTACTCGGCTGCCGTGGAGTGCCGCCGTTGGCAAAGCCGATGAGACTCTGAATGGTGGCCCTCCAGTCGTCGATCTTGTCCGCCATTGGAGGGTAGTCTAGGAGCAGTTGAGCTCGAGCCAAAGCTTCTGCTGGAGTGGCGGGTAGCGGTGGCGAACAGTGTGAGGAGCGGGATATGCTCGGACTTCTAACTATGTTAGAAGGAGCAATATCCCGTCTAGGCGACCGTGCCTCGCTCGCTCCAGCATGTTGGCGCGCATGCTGGTCTTGAGCATCCCGAGATCCACTAGCTCGACCTGGGTCCAGCGAGCGTATGGTACCGTGAGTACCAAGACGCTGCCGGTCCCGCGCCTCCTGAGATGGGTGCGGTGCATGTACGGATGCCGATGCAGCCTTGTCCTTGGACCTGGCGGCACTGTGAGCTTCCTCGTCGACGCCCGTTCTTTCGCCGGCGTCTACCCCACCAGCCGTTTGCTCCGGCGGTGGCGGGTTTGTCACGGACGGATCAGCCGCCTCCGAAGCCTTCTTCTTCGGCGGCATGTCGATGAAGATGATGAAGATCTAGCTCGTGTGATTGCCGGATCAGGTTCACACAACCTCGACGCCCCCTACCTGGTGCGCCAAAGATGTCGGGGAAACTGATCCACGAACACCTATGGGGACCGAGCCCCTTTCGGTTCGGCGGGGGGCGGAGATCGCACGAAGAGCAGATCGAGGCGAAGCACCCGAGCAGTTTACCCAGGTTCGGGCCGCACGGATGCCTAAAACCCTACTCCTGCTTTGTGGTTTGTTATGAGTTCGTGCTCGGGAGCGCTGGGTGCTACAGTACACACAAGCAGCTAACGAGACCGAGCGTGAGTGTTCTTCTGTCCCCCTTTCTCTACGTTGCGCATGGGCCTCCTTTTATATGCTCAAGGGGTCCCCGACAGGTGGCAACGTAGACAAGGGTAAAAATGGAAAGGTGCTGCGGTTGGTACAGCTACCTATACAGTGTATCATACCTAACCCTGACGGCAGGGGACAAGGGCATTAAATGCCCATCTGTGTCGCCCAAACAGTGCAAAAAGGGACCGTCAGGGGCGCCACCGTTCGCCATGATGGCAATCTTGTCAGCGCCGCTTGCCACCGCATACCGCTAGCTGCACAGCCTCCTGCCACGTACGCCTGGAAGGGTCCCAGAGCGACACGTTGGTGGATGTGCTGGAGCGTGGGTACAGAGTGGTTGCTTGCCGCGGCAAACGCCTTGCCACCGTCGTTGTCTTGTCGCGTCCGGTGGCTTGCCGCTCACCGGGCCTCACCGGGATGCGTGGCGCGTCGCGGCAAGTTCCTTGAGATGCCTTGGTTGGCCTTCCCGGCAAGCTCCTCTTGCCGGGGCCTTGTCTCCTTGGTTTGAATACTTTGTTCTTGAATGGCTCCAAAGGAACCACTGAGGACCTTGGCGGTCACCTGGCAAGCCTTGCCGTGGGGTGCTGCAACTGCCCGTGCACAAGTTCAGGATACTAGGGTACCCCTACTCTAGTACACCGACAGTCATGCATGTACATCCATGACGATTTTATGACAGAATCAAAATAGTCATACCTGTTCTGTCGTAGAAGTGTTCCATGACATTACCAAAATTATCATCACGGAAGTGTCCACTTCCAAGAAGATAAATCGCATGTCACAGAAGTGCTTTCGTCAAGGGTGACCGACACGTGGCATCCACAATAACGGAACGCCGTTAAGCTATCGGGTCAGGTTTTGGATCCGATAACCCGTTAACAGCCTCGACCAATGGGAAATTTCCACGTGTAAAATTCTTATTGGCCGGACGAAACACGTGTCAGCTCGTCAGTGGGTCAGATAGGCGCCTATGATATGTCGACACGTGCCACGGCCCACCACTGGCCCATTTAGCTTACAAAGCCGGCCCGTTTGACTTGGTCAAAAGTTAACAGGCTGGCCCATGAAAAGCGTGTTAACAGTCTCTTCGCAAATAGCCCATTTTACGACCCGTTAACTCACGGCCCGTTAGGCCCTAAAGGAAATCGGCCCAACAACGTCATGTGGGCCGTCGAATATAACACCAGCCTATTTCACTTTCGGCCCATGTATGGCCCACGACCCCTTTCGGCCCATATGAGGCCTTCGTATCTTTCGGCCCTTTACAGGCCCACGGTGACTCTAGCCCATAATGAACAGTAATTTTCTTTATACCCATTAACGGCCCGTGATTTACATGGGCTGTTTCCAGCCCGTGTTAGCTTTCGGCCTATTGACGGCCCATACGTTCTTGGGCTCCTTTTCGGCCCTCGATTACTTCCAGCCCGTTACTGGCCTGTTGCCCTAATGGGCCAAATTCGACCCATGGCAAGAGTCGGCCCGTTACTGGCCTGTTCCCCTAATGGGCCAAATTCAGCCCATGGCAAGAGTCAGCCCGTTACTAGCCTGTTACCCTAATGGGCCAAATTCGGCCCATGGCAAGAGTCGGCCCGTTTCTGGCCTGTTAACCCATTGCGCCATTTCCAGCCCTTCCTATATTCTGGCCCATTAACGACCCATTATGCCTGTGACAGAATTAAGCCTTTGCTATCCTACGGCCTGTTAACGGCCTGTTACCGTGCTGGGCCGATACCAATTACGCCCGATTACGGCCCATGTAGACGCATTTATCCGTCGGCCCGAGGCCCACCGATTACATGCCCATTTATCGACGGCCCGTAGGAGACCTATGGATCCTACGACCCGTATATGGCCCATGGTAGTTGCGGCCACTAGCAAACCAGGGAAAAAGAAGACTAGGAAATAAATAAGGCCGAAACTAATGCTAGGCTATTAAGGTGATTACATAGATTACATCCACTCGGCATCAAAGATCGCCACCAGTGCAAATATAGGGAACACCCTACACTATACAAAAATGGCTTGCTGTTTTCTTCAGCCGGTGGCTGCACATTAAGAATAAATTTTGTATTGCACCAAAACAAATTACAACTATATAACAAAAGGAAGGTTGGCTTAAAACTTAACAGTCTAGCAGATAAATGCACCACCAGAAGCTTAGAAGCTCAGTTTATTTGACCTGACTGTTACGTTTTCATGTTGTATTGTCTGATGGAGCACCATAACCCCCACCTTCATTTGCCCTAGGCTCCTGAACAACATAGCAAATGTCTGATAGTCTAGTTTCAAAACCATGCATATCTTGACGACATTGAGCAATGTTTCTCCTTGTTTCACAAAGGGTCTCTGTTAGGGAATGGACTTGTGTTTGGAGCGCAGATACAACATTGCTTTGAGCTTGCATATCTTGATCATGAGGCAGTTTGGACGATATTGCCTTAACAACCAACCCAGTATTACGCAGGAACGTGCTTTTGGCACTGTTAGTGGACATGTACTGACCCACTGCAGCAAAGCTGACATTGCGGTTATAGTAGCCTCGCCACCTTCAAAAGGTGGCGGTTCCACCATTTTTTCCATAGCTCGTTGAAAAGTTGAGGTTTTGCATTAGTAGTACCAGAACAGAAGATATTAAGGAGGTAGCAAAACCAAACAAAATAGCTTTGGTCTATATACAGAACTTATTCTGGTGAACCCATGTAAAATATTAGTTGTATTTTATTGCAAAGTACATAATAAAACCAGGTTCCAAACATATGACCATGTACCATCGCTAATGTATTGTCTATTTCTTCACATTGTATTGATGGCTAAGGATAAAGAGACGAAGTTTATAATACGCTAAGCATAGTATGACATCATTCATATCACAAAACAACTGAGAACAAACAAGCAGGCAATTGTAACGTTGTGTGGGCAAGTCCAACACGGAACTAGATTACAGTTCAAGATCAAAGGAACATCACTCCTCTCTTTTAAACCTTGTAAGGTGCAATGATACGCTAAGACAATTGTGTATAAAATTGAAAAGAGTAACAGACATTGGCTGCAAACCATGCAGTTCAAGGCAAGTCAGAGCAAGTAGTAGTTAAAAGGCATGAGGATTAAGGACTTACAACAGCGGCTTTGACTGGTGTAGTCATGCCCTTCTTCTTGCTGGTGTGACAGTCCTTGAAGATTTCCACAACATTTGGTTTAGGTACTTTTTGGTCTTTGCAGGCTTTCCTCTGCATTTCGAACAAGTCAATATAGATCTAATAATATGGTACAGCAAAAAGAGTGAAACGACAACTAATTACAAGAGCCTCGTAGTGAACAAACCATGCAGTTCAAGGCTACATCTTCGCAGGCAAGGAAGTGCCTGACAGTCGGGACCCACCTGGTCGAAGCGTACGTAGCGTTGTCATTCTGGTCGCGAACGTGTACGTACATACTGGTCGATGTAGAGGTGTGCACGTGTCGTAGTAGAGGTGCGCACGTGTCGTAGTAGCGGCGCGCACGTAGCATGTACACGCACGTACAGCGGACAAGGTGCAAGAAAGAAAATACGGCCACGTATGTGTACATACGGGCGGGGTCTCGAACGCCTACTCATGCATACGTACGGCTAGGGCTCATGTACATGGCTGGGTCGGAACGGAGAAACAACGTCGTCGTCATGTTCATGGGGAGGCAACGGAATGCTCGTATTCATGGGGAGGCAACGGAATGCGTCGTGTTCATGGGGAGGCAACGGAATGTGTCGTGTTCATCGGGAGGCAACAGAACGCGTGGGAGCCAACCGACTGGGTCGGAACGGAATGCGTGGTCGTGTTCATCGGGAGGGCTTGGACGGAACATGCGATGGAAACGAGGCCTGTCGTACCGCAAAACGGAGGAAACAAACCTCCTACGTTCGGAACAGGGTCCTGTTGATCGGGAGGGGTGTGGCGTACCGCAAAACAAGGAAACAGACCTCCTACGGTCGAAACGGGGGTCCTGTTGATCGGGAGGGGTGTGGCATACCGCAAAATGGACGAAACGGACCTCCTACGGTCGAAACGGGGGTCCTGTTGATCGGGAGGGGTGTGGCGTACCGCAAAACAGACGAAACGGACCTCCTACGGTCGAAACGAGGTCCTGTTCATCAGGAGGGGTGTGGCGTACTGCAAAACTGGACTCCACGGGATACTGTTAATCTCCACCGTTGACCTCCTCCAGCCTCCACGGGCTACCGTCGACCTCCTCCAGCCTCCATGGGCTCCTGTTCATCCAGCCTCCACCGCGCGTTACTCCACCGGCTACTATTCAACCACCCCTCCACGGGCACCCCTCCACCGTCTACTGTTCATCCAGCCCTCCACACCACGGGGTCCTGTTCAACCACCCCTCCATGGGCACCCCTCCACCGTCTACTGTTCATCCAGCCCTCCACACCACGGGGTCCTGTTCAACCACGCCTCCACGGGCACCCCTCCACCGTCTACTATTCATCCAGCCCTCCACACCACGGGGTCCTGTTCATCCAGAGGCAACGCCACCGCTCACTGTTCATCCAACCCCCCCGCAACGCTCACTGTTCATCCAATCGATCAGCTTCAGTTAGCAGCAGTAGCGAAGGAATCACTCGATCAGGTTTAGTTAACAGCCATCGATCGATCTCTCGGGTTCAGTAACGCGTAGCGTGCAGTGCAATCGCTCGGGTTCAGTTAGAGCCCAACGCCTTGCTCGGGTTCAGTTAGAGCCAACGCCTCGCACACACGCGCGTACGTGTACGAGAGAAACGCGCATCGCTCGGCCCCGACCTCCCACCGTAACCGGGAACTCCCCAAAATTTTCCTCCCCCTCGCTTCTACCACGGTTTTTCCGTCATGCACGGCCCAAAGAATGTCATGTAGCCGCGTCTCCGGCCTGCCCAGGATGAAAAGCCCATTTTCGGTCATGATTTTTTGCATAGAAGTAGGAGCCCACCACATCTATGAAGATACCGTGTTTTGTCACAATTATCGTCATAGAAGTGTCATATGTATGATAGAAATTTTTTTGTCCGGCCCAAAAATGTCACGGATGTGTCTTTTTTTTTGCAGTGCCAGGACGTGCTTTCGAAAATCTGATTCCGCTGTAGGCCAAAATTTGAAAAAGCTGTATCAGCTGGTTTGCCAAATGACCTACATCTTTTTCACATCAGATTTTCCACAGCTGTTTTTCTGCAGCAGATTTTTCACAGCTGCTTTTAGAAATCCACAACCGAACCAAACAGGGCATTATTACATTACTCCATTTTTCCATGAACTTAGTACACTACATGCATGCTGGATAGCGGTCGATGTGTGGAGTAATAGTAGTAGATGTAGGCAGGAGTCTGTCTACTAATCTTGAACGTGATGCCTTGTAATGATCATTGCCTGGATATCGTCATAATTATTTGAAGTTCTATCAACTGCCCAACAGTAATTTGTTTACCCACCGTTTGCTATTTTTCTCGAGAGAAGCCACTAGTGAAACCTATGGCCCCCGGGTCTTCTTTCTCATATATTTGCCTTGTGATCGACTTTTCCTTTGCATTCTTTATTCAGATCTATTAAACCAAAAAACACAAAAATACCTTGATGCATCTTGTCTTTATTTATTTTATTTGGCGTTCGATATATCAATCTACTACAATTTACCTCACGCCTGCTTGCCTATCTTGAGGCGCTGTACCCCGGAAGGGATTGACAACCCCTTTAACTCGACGGGTTGCGAGGTGTTGTTGTTTGTGTGCAGGTGCTGTTTACGTTGTGTTGCTTGGTCCTCCTACTGGTTCGATACCTTGGTTTCATAACTGAGGGAAATACCTACCGTCGCTGTGCTACATCATCCCTCCCTCTCCCCGGAAATACCGACGTAGTTGCAGCTACCATCAAGGAGAATTTCTGGCGTCGTTGCCGGGGAGGATCAAATCAAGATAGTCTCCCGTCAACGCACCAATTTCTGGCGCCGTTGCCAGGGAGGATCAAATCAAGATAGTCTCCCGTCAATGCACCAATTTCTGGCGCCGTTGCCGGGGAGGATCTTCATCATAACCAGGTTCCTAATCACAAATCTCATCTCCTTGCAATTTACATTATTTGCCATTTGCCTCTCGTTTTCCTCTCCCCCACTTCACAAAAAATTGCCGTTTTATTCAACTCTCCTTTTTCGTTCGCCGTTTTCTTGCCAGATCTGTTTTTGAGTGCAATCTTGTTGTGTGGTCATCATGACTCAAGAGAACACCAAGTTATGTGATTTCTCAAATACCAACAATGATTTTATTGGCACTCTGCTTGCTCCTCCCGCCACTAGTGCGGATACTTGTGATATTAATATCACTTTGCTGAATCTTGTTATGGAAGACCAATTTTCCAGTACTCCTAATGAGGATGCCACGTCCCATCTTAATACCTTCGTGGAATTATGCGATATGCAAAGAGAAAAGATGTGGACAATGATGTGGTCAAGATGAAATTATTTCAGTTCTCTTTGCGTGATTCTGCAAAAAAATTGGTTCTCTTCTTTGCCTCGCAATAGTGTTGATTCTTGGAACAAGTGCAAAAATGCTTTTATCACGAAGTATTTTCCTCCCAAAAAAATTATTTCCCTTAGAAACCAGATCATGAATTTCAAGCAACTTGAACATGAGCGTGTTGCACAATCTTGTGAAAGGATGAAAATGATGCTAAGGAATTGCCCAACTCATGGGTTAAATCTTTGGATCATCATACAAAAATTTTATGCGGGATTGAATTTTGTTTCTCGTGATCTTTTAGATTCTGCCACGGGTGGTACTTTTATGGAAATTAATTTGGGTGAAGCCACCAAATTTCTTGATAATATCATGGAAAATTATTCACAATGGCATACCGAAAGAGCTCCTACTAGTAAAAGAGTTAATTCGATTGAAGAAATTTCTTCTTTGAGTGATAAAGTTGATGCTCTTATGAAATTGGTTGCTAGTAAAAGTGCTTCTATTGATTTTAATGATATGCCTTTGTCTACTTTGATTGAGCAAAATAGTGATGCTATTGATGTGAATTTTATCTCTAGAAATAATTTCAACAACAATGCTTATAGAGGTAACTTTAATCCTAGGCCTTTTCCTAGTAATTTCTCTAATAATTATGGTAATTCCTATGGAAATCAATCTTACAATAATAATAGGAACACCTCTGATCTTGAGAATAATACTAAAGAATTTATCAACACACAAAAAGTTTTCAACACTGTCAGGGGAAATCTGCCTCCACGAACACATATGGGGACCGAGCCCCTCTCTGGTTCGGCGGGGGGCGGAGGTCGCATGAAGAGCGGATCGAGGCGATGCACACAAGGGGTTTACCCAGCTTCGGGCCGCATGGATGCGTAAAACCCTACTGCTGCTTTGTGGTTTGTATTGCGTTCTTGCTTGGGGCGCTGAGTGCTACAGTACACTCTAGCAGCTAACGAGACCGAGCGTGAATGTCCTCCTTCCCCCTCTACGCGCGCATGGGCCTCCTTTTATATGTTAAAGGGGTCACCGACAGGTGGCAACGTAGATGAGGGCAAAAATGGCAAAGTGCTGTGTTGGGTACAGCTACTTGTACAGTGCTATCATACCTAACCCTAATGGCGGGGGACAAGGGCATTAAATGCCCATGTGTGTCAACCCAAACAGTGCGAAAAGTGGCCGTCAGGGGCGCCATCGTTTGCCATGATGGCTATCTTGTCAGCGTCGCTTCGCCACTGCATGCCCCTGGCTGCACAACTTCTCGCCACGTACGCCTGGAATGGTCCCAGAGCGACACGTTGGTGGATGAGCTGGAGCGCGGGCCATGGAGTAGTAGCTTGTCGCGGCAAGCGCCTTGCCGCGGTCGTCCCGGCAAGCTCCTCTTGCCGGGGCCTTGTCTCCTTGAGTGGCCCCTCCGGCATGCTCCTCTTGCCGGGGCCTTTGTGCTTTGGGCGGCCATCCCGGCAAACTCCTCTTGCCGGGGCCTTCCTGACGAGCCCCTCTTGTCGGGGCCTGGTGCCTTAAGTGGCCTTCCCGATAAGCTCCTCTTGTCGGGACCTTGTCTTTTTGGCTTGAATACTTTGTTCTTGAATGGCTCCAACGGGATCTACGGAGGGCCTTGGTGGTCACCTGGCAAGCCTTGCCGCGGGGTGCTGCAACTGCCCGTGCACAAGTTCGGGGTAGTAAGGTACCCCTATTTTAGTACACCGACAGGAGCCCCCAGGCCTGGGCCATACACGGTGCCGAGCGCTGTTGGGCCAGGCCCAAAACAGTGCACGGGCACGCGCGGCCTGGGCCACGCCGCATCTTGCTCTGGATCCACCACGCCCACCCCGAACGGCACGTGTCGAACGCGGCATCATGGGGAGAGGCGTGGGTGACGTGGGCGGCGTGCGTGGGGCAGAGCCCAGCATGCATGCGTCGCGTCATAGTAAAGAGGGTGGTTCGTGCCTTCCCATAAAACGGAGGGAGGTGTGGAGGCGTGGTTTGCTTACTGGACGGGGCCGAGGCGCGGTTTTCGAGGCGTCCGCTCCCCACTATCACGGGGTGGGGAGAGGTCGCCTCACCCGTCGCCTCGGTTCTGCGCGCCTGCCACGTGGCCTCCATGCGCTTGGGGTCGCGACGGTGGAGGCAGGGAGCCGGGCCTTCGTGGGTCGAGGCAGCGGGTCGGTCCCAGTCGCCTGCTCTTCCTGCGTCTTGATTGGCTGAGCGGGGCGGCCGAGCTCCCACCCTGCTCCTTTATAAGGAGCGAGAGGGGGCGATGGAAATCCGCACTCCTTCATCTCTTCTCCCTTTCAGCTTCTGATCCCCTCTCTCTCATTCGCCATGGAGAAAGGGAACCCCGGTCCTTCATCGGTGGCGGCGAGGGTTGCCGCTAGGCAGCGCGCCCCTCCTTCCCTCGCACCTGTGGTGGCAGAGCCAGCCGTAAGGGGAGGAGGGAGGGGGCGAGGTCGTGGGCGAGGTCGAGGACGAGGCCGAGGCGCTCGGGGAGGAGGCGGACGGGGCGCTGCGCCGGCTTTGCCTCCGCCAGCGGCTCCTCTTCTCACGGCGGTCCATATTGGGGAGACCCCTGCGAGTTCTTCGTCAGGCTGCGCCGGGCGCCTCGTCGTCGCCTCCGCCTCCCGGCTCCATTCGCGAGCGTGATGGAGACGGAACAGCCCGAGACGCTGAGACTGCGCATGAGGGGCTGTGGGATCAGCGGCACGCGAGTCCACGTTGAGTCCCCAGCCCCCGACGTGATGCATCTTGGTCGTGGGTGGAAGTCGTTCGCCCGCATCCACAGCTTGATGGAGGGCGATCTCCTCTCCGTCAAGGTCTTCGGGTGCTTCGGGACCCAGGCTCGGTGCTGCGTGGACAGCTCCTCCGATAGCGAAGGCTCCTCCTTGAGCGAGAGTGACGAGGAGGGGAGCGACAGCGACGACGAGGGTGGCGGGCGGCAGGATGATGGGTCCGACTAGGTGTCGGGCGCCGCTCCGCGTGGCACCGGCGACCCCATCATCCGCGTCGCCGGCTCCTTGAGCTTCTCGGGGTCGTCTCCTTGGCGGCTGGCGTAGGAAGGCTGCGAAAGAGGAAGAGGGCGGGCGGCAAGGCCGTCAACTCGGAGTACGGGGGCACGGCACCCTCGACAGCGTGCTGACGTCCTGCCGCTCCATTTTCGAGCCCCGCTTCCGGCGCCGCCATCACCATCCAGCCCTTAGACGACCGCCGAGATGTCTTCTTGGTGTCTTCTGCCACCCGTAGCTCGCCTAGGCGCTCCTTTCGCCCTTTTCGCCTCCTTGTCCTTCCTCCTAAAGAGATGGACAGGAAAAGGATTACGGGCACCTTATCTCTTTTTAACTTGTAAGCCCTCGGGCCTTAGTTGCATTTAAAGCTGGTAATCCCATCTTTCATGTTTTTTGTTCTCTCTGAACTGTACCTGAGTGGAATGTTTTTAATGAAAAGGGGATGTTTGCCGGGCCACTTGTCTCGCGGGTGAAAACCGCGCCAAGGAGCGGATCATTTATATCGTTAAGATAGACACTTCTTTGCCCGGCAACAGGCCCTGCCGTCATCCCACGTCGCTCGACCTTTCTCACGCTCTTGGCGGAGGCGGGGATGAGGCGGGTTCGGGCTCCCTTGTTTCGTCCCTTTGCTGCCGCGGCTACTACCAAAACTGGCCCCAGGAACGCGCTCTGGGGCCTAGAGTTAAGGGAGCACGGTAGCTTTTTAGGAAGAAACAAGGTTTTCGCATTCCTCAGCCCATAAGAGAACGCATGACAAGGGATGAAAAACTTATCTGAGATTGCAGCCCCCGGCAACTCTGGCTTGCCGCGGGTAAATCTTTGTACTTGCAGCCCCCGGCAACACTGGCTTGCCGGGGACCAGATGCTGGTCTGCCCTTCTTCTCTTCTTCGTCCTCAAGCGGACCGGCCAGGATATGCAAACCCTGCGAACCAAAGGAAACACAAGAACAGCAACAGGACGCACACTCGACCTCTAAGCTAGGGGTTAGCCGCTGACAAGCACTATCAACCCTAACCAAGGATGAGACTTGACTCAGCATGCATGCTAAAACTTAGGGCGCCAGCGCTTCATTTACTGATGCTCAGGGTCTGCGCCTGGCTTTGTACAAAAGATTACATGCAACAGCGGCATGACTTGTACAAAAGGGTGGTTGCCGGACGGGGTCCGACAACCGCGCCTTACGGGTAAAACTTACGAAGATGCTCGATATTCCAGGAGTTGCTCACCGGAATGCCATCTTCGGTCTCAAGGCGGACAACGCCGGGCCTCGTGACTCGTTTCACCCGGTAAGGGCCTTCCCACTTCGGCGTCAACTTGTTGGATTTCTTGGCGGATGGAGCACGCCGAAGAACAAGGTCGCCTTCCTCGAAGCTTCTGGCTTTAACTTTGCGGCTATGATAGCGACGCAAAGCTTGCTGGTAGCGAGCAGCTTGCACAGCAGCCTGAAGACGATCTTCCTCAAGGAGCAGCGCGTCATCTTCACGCAGCCGCTCTTGCTCAAGCTCATCATAAGCGAGCACTCGAGGTGACCCGTATACGAGTTCCGTGGGGGTAACTGCTTCTGCTCCATAGACTAGAGCAAATGGTGTCTGGCCAGTGGCTCGATTTCTGATCGACCAAAGAGTCACCGGCAGCTCCTCGATCCAGTTTCTTCCGCACTCGTGCAGCCTGTCGAAAGTCCTGGCTTTGAGCCTACGCAGCACTTCAGCATTGGCCCTCTCCGCTTGACCGTTGCTTCTAGGGTGAGCAACAAAAGCGAAGCAGATCTTGGTGCCGAGATCTTGGACGTATTGTATGAAGGTGCGGCTCGTGAATTGCGTACCGTTGTCGGTGATGATCCTGTTGGGGATCCTGAAGCGGCAAACAATCAACTTGAAGAACTTGACTGCTGACTGTGCTGTCACCTTCCTCACCGGTTCCACTTCTGGCCACTTTGTGAACTTGTCGATTGCGACGTACAAGTACTCAAAGCCCCCGACAGCTCGGGGGAAGGGGCCGAGGATGTCGAGCCCCCAGACCGAAAATGGCCAGGATAAAGGGATGGTCTGGAGAGCTTGAGCTGGCTGGTGTATCTGCTTGGAATGGAACTGGCACGCTTCACACTTGGTTACTTGTGCAGTTGCATCCTGGAGGGCCGCCGACCAGAAGAAACCTTGCCGGAACGCTTTGCCGGCAAGTGCTCTTGCGCCGATGTGGTGACCACATATGCCTCCATGTATCTCTGCCAACAGCTCTTGTCCGTCTTCCCAGGGAATACACTTCAATTTCACACCGTTGCGTCCTCTTCTGTACAGTGTGTCGTCGACAAACTGGTACATACTTGACTGCCGGGCTACTCTTTCTGCTTCTTCTTGCTCATCGAGAAGTTCCCCTGTCTGAAGGAACCGGACGATCTGCTGTGCCCATGCCGGAGCCTGTGGCTCGACGACAAGGACTAAAGGCACATCTGCTGCAGCGGGAACACCTGCTTCCACGGTGAGAACTTGCGGCTCAGCCGGAGCTTGATGTTCCCCGGCAAGCTTGCCGGAGCAAAACTTGTCGGGAGCGTCTGCTTCAACGGAATGAACCCTGGGGCTCGCCGGAGCAGGCTGCTCCTCAGCACTCTTGGCGTTGATCTTGGGGACCCTCTTGGCGGCGGCTTCGGGAAGCTCTGCGGGAAGATAGTCGCCAGAAATCAACTTCCTCTTCTTGCTCTATCCAGTTGATGGTGTTACGGATGGTTGAGTCAGCTTGAGCACAAAGATCCCTGGTTCCACAGGTAACTTAAGTGCGGTGCACTTTGACAGTCCATCGGCAATGTCGTTCTCAGCTCTTGGAACATGTTCCATTTGCAGGCCGTCAAAGCACTCTTCTAGCTTCCTCACTTCATCAACGTATGCTTCCATCAACGGACTCTGGTAATCCTTGTTCACTTGGCGGACGACAAGCTGCGAGTCTCCCCTGACAATGAGCTTCTTGATCCCAAGTTCTGCTGCGATCCTGAGACCGGCAAGCAAACCTTCATACTCTGCAGTATTGTTGGTTGGTTGCTCCTTGGGAAAGTGCATCTAGACTATGTACTTGAGGTGCTCTCCGGTGGGTGCGATAAGCAGCACGCCAGCACCGACGCCTTGTAGCGAGAAGGCACCGTCAAAGTACATCAGCCACTCTTCGCTTGCTTCTTTGACGGGGATGCTTGTCTCTCGAATTTCTTCGTCTGGTGTTGGCGTCCACTCTGCTATGAATTCTGCCAATGCTCTACTTTGGATAGTTGAAGTGCTTTCAAACTTGAGGCCAAAGCTTGACAGTTCCAATGCCCACTCGACAATCCTGCCTGTTGCCTCTGGATTATGTAGTATCCTCTTCAGCGGAAAGCGAGTGACAACAGTGATCTCATGTGCTTGGAAGTAATGGCGCAGCTTTCTCGAGGCCATGAGAAGGCCGAAAAGCAATTTCTGCACACTAGAGTACCTTGACCTAGCCCCCTGTAGAAGGGAGCTGACAAAGTAAACTGGGCACTGCACCATTCTCTTCTTCTGCATCTCCTCTTGCACCTACGCAGATCCATCCTTGCCGGGACCAGAGCTTGCCGGGGAAGCCCCCTGCTTGTCGCCGGATGTGCTTGCCGGGGTTGCAGGCTCATCATCTGCCTCCCTCTCCGCTACTAACGCAGCACTAACCACTTGATTGGTTGCTGCCAGGTATAGCAACAACTTCTCTTGTGGCTTAGGCGCGACAAGTATTGGAGTGGAGGACAGGTACCTCTTCAAGTCTTGCAGCGCAGCCTCCGCTTCCGGAGTCCATTGTATTGGACCTGCCTTTTTCAAGATTTTGAAAAACGGCAAGGCGCGCTCAGCTGACCTAGAGATAAACCTGCTGAGAGCTGCCACGCCACGGGCAAGTTTTCGTACATCCTTGACGTGCTTTGGCGCTTCAATTTGCTCGATGGCCTTGATCTTGTCGGGGTTAGCCTCAATCCCTCGCTGAGACATGAAGAACCCGAGAAGCTTGCCGGAAGGGACTCCGAACACACACTTGTCGGGGTTGAGCTTGAGGCTGATCTTGCGCAGATTTGCAAAAGTCTCTTCTAGATCTTGAATTAGGGTTGACTTGTCCTTGCTCTTGACCACTATATCATCCATGTAGGCTTCCACATTTCTGTGTATCTGCGGCTCAAAAGCGGTATGGACTACCCTTGCAAAGGTTGAACCAGCATTCTTCAGTCCGAAAGGCATCCGTATGAAACAGTACGTGCCACATGGAGTGATGAATGCGGTCTTTTCCTCATCTTCTTCTGCCATGAAGATCTGACGGTATCGTGAATATGCATCCAGGAATGAAAGCAAGTCACATCCGGCCGTGGAGTCAACAATCTGGTCAATGCACGGCAAGGGAAATGGGTCTTTGGGACAAGCTTTATTAACATCAGTGAAGTCAATACAAAGCCTCCATTTCCCGTTCGCCTTGCGCACGACTACAGGATTGGCCAACCACGTAGGATGGAGCACTCCTCTGACAAGGCCTGCTGCTTCCAACTTCCTGATCTCTTCTGCGATGAACTCTTGGCGCTCCACTGCTTGCTTCCTGACTTTCTGCTTGACGGGCCGCGCGTGAGGACAGACGGCAAGGTGGTGCTCAATTACTTTCCTGGGAACACCGGGGATGTCAGATGGCTGCCATGCAAACACATCAACATTCGCCCGCAGGAAAGCAACGAGCGCGCTTTCCTATTTAGGGTCGAGCGTGGCACTGATGGTGAAGGTACCACCAGCGCCGTCCTCCTTGGCGGGCACCTTCTTGGTCGTTGGTGGAGCCGCCATCGTCTTCTTGCACTTGCCGGTGGAGCTTTATGGTGCGTCCTCGACGGCAGCGCAGCACTCCGAAGAGGTGCGCTTGCCGGAGTGGGCATCAGAGCTCTTGCCGGACGTGGTCTTCTTCTTCCTCCCGGGGGCTTCAGCGGCAAGTGTCTCGCGATCAGTTGCGGATGCTGCCTCCCGGTAAATCTTGTCGGCGCAGATAAGGGCATCCTTCTTGTCGCCAGGGACAGTAATGACACTTATCGGGCCTGGCATCTTGAGCATGTTGTACGCGTGGTGAGAGGCCACCATGAACTTGGCGAGCGCTGGACGGCCAAGAATCCCATTGTAAGGCAATGGAAAATCGGCAACGTCAAAGGTGACCCTCTCAGTCTTGAAGTTCAACTCGCTGCCGAATGTTACCGGCAACGTGATCTTCCCCTTCGGCTTGCTCCTTCCCGGGTTGATTCCTTGAAATGCGCCGGTCTCTTCGATCTCGCTTTCAGGGACTTGGAGTTTCCGAAGCACAGCGGAGGAGATCAGGTTCAAGCCGGCCCCGCCGTCAACTAGCAGCTTAGTGACCTTGAGGTTGCGGATAGTTGGCGAAACCAACATCGGCAAGCACCCGACCGCGGTTGTGCGATCAGGGTGGTCCTCATTATCAAAGATGATAGGCGTGCTGGACCATCTCAGAAGCTTGCGTGACTCGATGGGTGGTTCTGCTGCATTGACTTCCTGCACCCACTGCTTGAGTTGGCGGTGTGAAGTATGCAGAGAAGCACCGCCGTCAACGCACAAGACCTCTGTGGCTTTCTGGAACTGCTGCTCGCTGGTTTCATCATCATCCATGTCTTCGTCGTCTTCGTCATCTCCATCCTTGTCGCGGCCGCGGGGAGGCCTGTCTCCTTGCCGCTGCTTTTCCTTGCCACGGCGTCTGCCCCGGCCGGGACGCTTCGTGCCGGACCCTCTAGTACCTCCTTGGGCTCTCTCCTTGTCGCGTCGCTCATACTCGGCCTTCTGCAGCTCGACGAGCTGCTCGACCTTCTTGCAGCTCTGGAGGTCATGGCCCTTGGTACGGTGGATCTTGCAGTACTGTTTGTTGGTGCCATCCTGCTTGTCGGCGGCCGCCACGGCCTGGCAGTTGGCGCATGCGGCAACCTCCTTGCCGGAGCCGCCAGCCTTGGCTTGCTTGGCGCCACCTTCGCTGCCGGACTGCTCGACAACTAGTACATCTTTGCCCTTCTTATTCCTGTTGTTGCGCCGCCGGTTCTTCCTTGCCGGGGCAGTATCTTCGCTGTCAGATCCTCCTGTTCCTGCATTCTATCCAGGGAGTTTCCTCCCTTCCTCAGCACGTGCACACTTGTCGACCAAGGCATACAGCTCACTGACGTCCTTGATCTCGCACATCGCCATCTCCTCCCGCATCCTGCGGTTACGCATGTTCTGATGGAACGCGCTGATGACCGCGGCAGGGTGGACATCAGGGATGTTGTAGTGCACATGGCTGAATCTCTGAATGAACTTGCGCAGGGGCTCTCCCTCCTTCTGGACGAGCAGATGGAGGTCGCTCGCTTGGCCATGAGGTTTGTGGCCGCCTGTAAAGGCGCCAACAAACTGATGGCACAAGTCTGCCCAGGAGGATATGGAGTTGTCCGGCAAGTGCATGAGCCAGGACCTGACGTTGGATTTGAGTACCAGCGGGAAGTAGTTGGCAAGGATCTTGTCGTCTCGCTCCCCAGCTGCCTGCACCGCGATGGTGTAGATGCTGAGGAACTCTGACGGATGCGACTCGCCGTCGTACTTCTCTGGTACGTCTGGCTTGAAATTCTTTGTGCTGGGCCACTGGACTTGCCACAGCTCACGGGTGAACGCCGGGCAGCCCACCGAGTACGGCAGGTCGCCTGGCCCCCCTGGCGCATGCATGTCGACAGAAGGCTCAGCACGCTGGTCTGATTGACGCCGCGCTTCTCTTCGTCGCTCGATGCGAGTACGAGCGTCTTCTTGCTTTCGTTCGTGAAGAACTTTGCGTTGATCGCAACGAGTTCGCAGATCTGACGACGCAGTGTAGTCGTTGTCGTGGTGGTTCCGGCGGGTCGGCGACCCTGGCCTTTGGGGTGGAGAGTGCATGGTGGTCGCACCCCCACCGGTCTTGCCGCCACCGGCTGGTGCCTGACTGGCTCGCCGCGGCTGCGACGCACTCGGCTGCCGCGGAGTGTCGCCGTTGGCGAAGCCGATGAGACTTTGAATGGTGGCCCTCCAGTCGTCGAGCTTGTCCATCGTTGGAGGGTAATCCAAGAGCATTTGATCTCGTGCCAGAGCTTCCGCTGGGGTGGCGGGCAACGGTGGTGAACGGTGCGTGGAGCGGGATGTGCTCGAACTTCTAACTACGTTAGAAGGAGCAGTCCCCCGTCCAGGCGACCGCACCTCGCTCGGGCCAGCACGTTGGCGCGTGTGCTGGCCTTGAACGTCCCGAGATCCACCAGCTCGATCTGGGTCCAGCGAGCGTATGGTACTGTGAGTACCATGGCGCTGCCGGTCCTGCGCCTCTTGAGTTAGGCGCGGTGCATGCTCGGACGCCGCGGCATCGGGGATCCCCTCGCCGACGCCCGTTCCTCCGCCGGTGCCTTCCCCACCACCCGCCTGCTCCAGGGGTGGTGGGTTCGACGCGGACGGACCAGCCACCTCCGGAGCCTTCTTCTTCGGTGGCATGTCGATGACGAAGATGATGAAGATTTAGCTCGTGCGAACGCCGGATCAGGTTCACGCAACCTCGACGCCCCCTACCTGACGCGCCAAAGATGTCGGGGGAAATCTGCCTCCACGAACACCTATGGGGACCGAGCCCCTCTCTGGTTCAGCGGGGGGCGGAGGTCGCACGAAGAGCGGATCGAGGCGATGCACACAAGGGGTTTACCCAGCTTCGGGCCGCACGGATGCGTAAAACCCTACTGCTGCTTTGTGGTTTGTATTGCGTTCTTGCTCGGGGCGCTGAGTGCTATAGTACACTCTAGCAGCTAACGAGACCGAGCGTGAGTGTCCTCCTTCCCCCTCTACGCGCGCATGGGCCTCCTTTTATATGTTAAAGGGGTCACCGACAGGTGGCAACGTAGATGAGGGCAAAAATGGCAAAGTGCTGTGTTGGGTACAGTTACTTGTACAGTGCTATCATACCTAACCCTGACGGCGGGGGACAAGGGCATTAAATGCCCGTCTGTGTCGACCCAAACAGTGCGAAAAGTGGCCGTCAGGGGCGCCATCATTTGCCACGATGGTTATCTTGTCAGTGTCGCTTCGCCACCGCATGCCCCTGGCTGCACAGCTTCTCGCCACATACGCCTGGAATGGTCCCAGAGCGACACATTGGTGGATGACCTGGAGCGCGGGCCGCGGAGTAGTAGCTTGTCGCGGCAAGCGCCTTGCCGCGGTCGTCCCGGCAAGCTCCTCTTGCCGGGGCCTTGTCTCCTTGAGTGGCCCCTCCGGCAAGCTCCCCTTGCCGGGGCCTTTGTGCTTTAGGCGGCCATCCCGGCAAACTCCTCTTGCCGGGGCCTTCCTGACGAGCCCCTCTTGCCGGAGCCTGGTGCCTTAAGTGGCCTTCCCGACAAGCTCCTCTTATCGGGACCTTGTCTTCTTGGATTGAATACTTTGTTCTTGAATGGCTCCAAAGGGATCTACGGAGGGCCTTGGCGGTCGCCTGGCAAGCCTTGCCGCGGGGTGCTGCAACTGCCCGTGGACAAGTTTGGGGTACTAAGGTACCCCTATTTTAGTACACCGACAAACACTTCCATAGAATAAAAGTTGAATAAGATTGATGATTTGTTTAGAAGTGTTGATATAATTGCTCATGATGTGGAAAATCTTAAGATGAAAATTTTTGTGCCTAAAGTGGATGAATCAATTAAAGTTACTTATGTTTCTATGGATGAAAGTAAGAAAAAAAAACTAATATGCTTAGAGCTAAAAGATTTTTTTTAGAGAAAGCTTTTGCTAGTGATTATTCTTGCAAAGATGATGAAGATCTTAAAATGATTAGTGTTTCTTCTATTGATTCCTTGTTTAGTAAAATTAATAATGATGAAAAAGGGACTGGAGAAGAGTCAACTTTAGGTATAAGGCATCCCAATATTTCGGTGGGTGAAAATCTTGTTGAGAAAATTGATGAAAGTGGGTTTGGAGAGGTCAAAACTTTAGCTAGTGATGTACCCACTCTTTCAGATTACAAAGACTTTAATTATGATAGTTTCTATTTGATTGATTGTATTTCTTTGTTGCAATCCATGATAAATTCACCCCATGCTTATGAACAAAACAAAACTTTTACTAAACATATTGTTGATGCTATGATGAAAGCTTTGGAAGAAAAATTGGAATTAGAAGTATGAATTCCTAGAAAATTGCATGATGAGTGGGAACCTACTATCAGAGTCAAGATTAAAAATTATGAGTGTTTTGCTTTGTGTGACTTGGGTGCTAGTGTTTCTACAATTCCGAAATCTTTATGTGATGTGCTTGGTCTTACCAATCTTGAAGAATGTTCTTTGAATTTGCACTTGGTAGATTCTACTATTAAAAAGCTTATGGGAAGAATTAATGATGTTCTTATTCTTGCAAATAGGAATTATGTGCCTATAGATTTTATTGTTCTTGATATTGATTGCAATCCGTCTTGTCCAATTATTCTTGGTAGACCGTTTTTACGCACTATCGGTGTCGTGATTGATATGAAAGAAGGCAATATTAAGTTCCAAGTTCCTTTGAGGAAGGGTATGGAACACTTTCCTAGAACTAGAATTAAGCCACCTTATGAATCAATCATGAGGGCATCTTATGGATCTCGAACCAAAGATGACAAAACTTAGATCCTTGCTTTATGCCTAGCTAAGGGAGTAAAACTATAACGCTTGTTGGGAGGCAACCCAATGAATAAAATTTATTTTTTGCTTTCTGCTTTCTATTCTTGAGTGTTAGCCCAATTATTCTACTATTATGATTTTTTGTGTGTGTTTTAATTAGTGTTTGTGCCAAGGAACCGATAGGATCTTGTTGGGTGATAGTTGTTTGATCTTGCTGAATAAGACAGAAACTTTGTGCTCACGAAATTAATTCTCAATTTTATTCAGAAAGAGCTTTTGCCATGATTATTTTTTAGGAAGATTAATATATAAATTGCTCAGGTCGTCCTATTTTTTCAGAATTTTTGGAGTTCCATAAGTATTCGTTTAAATCTGATTGCTACAGACTGTTCTATTTTGAGAGATTCTGTTTTCTTTGTGTTGTGTGCTTATTTTGATGGCTCTATGGTTTTCTTTGATGAGTTTTTGCCATAGAAAAGTTTTAATACAGTAGATATAATACAAAAACAAAATATGAATTTGTCGGGGGAAATCTGCCTCCACGAACACCTATGGGGACCGAGCCCCTTTCTGGTTCGGCGGGGGGCGGAGGTCGTGCGAAGAGCGGATCGAGACGACGCACACAAGGGGTTTACCCAGCTTCGGGCCGCACGGATGCGTAAAACCCTACTGCTGCTTTGTGGTTTGTATTATGTTCTTGCTCGGGAGCGCTGAGTGCTACAGTACACTCAGGCAACTAATCAGAACGAGTGTGAGTGGCCTCCTTCCCCCTTTTTACGTTGCGCATGGGGCCTCCTTTTATATGTGCAAGGGGTTACCCACAGGTGGCAACGTAGGCGGGGGTAAAAATGGAAAACGCTGTGTTGGGTACAGCTGTTTGCACAGTGCTATCATACCTAACTCTGACGGCAGGGGACAAGGGCATTAAATGCCCGTCTAGGTCACCCAAACAGTGCAGAAAAGGGACCGTCAGGGGCGCCACCGCTTGCCACGACGGCTATCCTGTCAGCGTTGCTTCGCCACCGCATGCCCCTGGCTGCGTAGCCTCTCGCCACGTATGCCTAGAATGGCCCCAGAGTGACACGTGGTGGATAAGCTGGAACGCAGGCGCGGGGTGGTGACTTGCCGCGGCAAGCGCCTTGCCGCGGTTGATGCCTTGTCACACCCGGGAGCTTGTCGCTCACCGGTCCATGCCGGGACGCATGGCGCGCCGCAGCAAGTCTCTTGTCGTGCCCTGGTCAGCCTTCCCGGCAAGCTCCTCCTGCCGGGGCCTTGTGCTTCGAGCGGCCGTCCTGGCAAGCTCCTCTTCCCGGGGCCTTGCTCTCTTCGGGTGGCCTTCCCGGCAAGCTCCTCCTGCCGGGGCCTTGGCTCAAATACTTTGTTCTTGGATGGCCCAAAAAGGGACCATGGAGAGTTTTGGCGATCACCTGGCAAGCCTTGCCGCGGGGTGCTACGACTGCCCGTGCACAAGTTCGGGGTACTAAGGTACCCCTACTTTAGTACACCGATAGGAGCCCCCGGGCCTGGGCCATATACGGTGCCGAGCGCTGTTGGGCCAGGCCCAAAACAGTGCACGGGCACGCGCGGCCTGGGTCATGCTGCATCTTTTTCTGCATCCACCACGCCCTCCCCGAACGGCACGCGTCGAACGCGACATCGTGGGGAGAGGCGTGCGTGACGTGGGCGGCGTGCGCGGGGCTGAGCCCCGCAGGCATGCGTCACGTCACAATAAAGGGGGACGGTTCGCGCCATCTCCATAAGTGGAGGGAGGCGTGGAGGCGTGGCTCGTTTGCTGGACGGGGCCGAGGCACGATTTCTGAGGCGTCCTCTCCCCACGATCACGGGGCGGGGGGAGGTCGCCTCATCCGTCGCCTCGGTCCTGCACGCCAGCCACGCGGCTTCCATGCACCTGGAGTTGCGGACGGTGGAGGCAGGAAACCGGGCCTTCGCGGGTCGAGGCAGCAGGCCGGTCCCAGTTGCCTGCTCTTCCTGCGTCCTGATTGGCTGAGCGGGGCGGCCGAGCCCCCACCCTGCTCCTTTATAAAGAGCAAGAGGTGGCGACGGAAATCCACACTCCTTCATCTTTTCTTCCCTTCAGCTTCTGATCCCCTCTCTCCATTCGCCATGGAGAAAGGGAACCCTGGTCCTTCATCGGTGGCGGCGAGGGTCGCCGCTAGGCAACGCGCCCCTCCTCCCCTTGCACCCGCGGTGGCAGAGCCAGCCGTAAGGGGAAGGGGGAGGGGGCGAGGTCGTGGACGAGGCCGAGGCGCTCGGGGACGAGGCGGACGGGGCGACGCGCCGGCCTCGCCTTCGCCAGCGGCTCCTCTTCTCACGGCGGTCCACATCGGGGACGACCCTTGCGAGTTCTTCGTCAGGCTGCACCGGGTGCCTCGTCGTCGCCTTCGTCTCCTGGCTCCCTTCGCAAGCGTGATGGAGATGGAACAACCCGAGACGCTAAGACTGCGCATGAGGGGCTGCGGGATCAGCGGCACGCGAGTCCACGTTGAGTCCCCAGCCCCCGGCGTGATGTATCTTGGTCGAGGGTGGAAGTCGTTCGCCCGTATCCACAGCTTGATGGAGGGGTTCACCCTCCATTTTAAGTTGATGGAGGGCGATCTCCTCTCCGTCAAGGTCTTCGGGTGCTACGGGACCCGGGCCCGGTGCTGCGTGGATAGTTCCTCCGACAGCGAAGGCTCCTCCTCGAGCGAGAGCGACGAGGAGGGGAGCGACAGCGACGACGAGGGTAGCGGTCGTCGGGATGACGGGTCCGACTAGGCGCCGGTCGCGGCTCCGTGTGGCACCGGCGACCCCATCATTCGCGTCGCCGGCTCCTTGAGCTTCTCGGGGTCGCCTCCTTGGCGGCTGGCGTAGGGAGGCCGCAGAAGAGGAAGAGGGCGGGCGGCAAGGCCGTCGACTCGGAGTACTGGGGCACGACGCCCTCGACAGCATGCTGTCGTCCTGCCGCCTCGTCGAGCCCTGCTTCCAGCGCTGCCGTCACCGTCCAGCTTTCAGACGGCCCCCGGGGTGTTCTCTTGGTGTCTTCTGCCACCCGTAGCTCGCCTAGGCGCCCCTTTTGCCCTTCTCGCCTCCTTGTCCTACCTCCTGAGGAGAGAGACAAGAAAGGGATTACAGGCACCTTATCTCTTTTTAACTTGTAAGCCCTCGGGCTTTAGTTGCATTTAAAGCTTGTAATCCCATCTCTCATGTTTTTCATTCTCTCTGAACTGTACCTGAGCGGAATGTTTTTTTAATGAAAAGGGGATGTTTGCCGGGCCATTTGTCCTGCGGGTAAAACCCACGCCAAGGAGCGAATCCTTTATATCGTTAATATAGACACTTCTTTGCCCGGCAACAGGCCCTGCCGTCTTCCCGTGCCACTCGACCTTTCTCACGCCTTTGGCGGAGGTAGGGATGAGGCGGGTTCAGGCTCCTCATTCCGTCCCTTTGCCGCCGCGGCTACTACCAAAACTGGCCCCAGGAACGCGCTCTGGGGCCCAAAGTTGAGGGAGCACGGTAGCTTTTTAGGAAGAAACAAGGTTTTCGCATTCCTCAGTCCATAAGAGAATGCATGACAAGGGATGAAAAACTTATCTGGGATTGCAGCCCCCGGCAACTTTGGCTCGCCGCGGGCGAATCTTTGTACTTGCAGCCCCCGGCAATGCTGGTTTGCCGGGGACCAGATGCTGGTCCACCCTTCTCCTCTTCTTCATCCTTAAGCGGTCTGGCCAGGATATGCAAAACCCTGCGAACCAAGGGAAACGAAAGAACAGGAAAAAGGGACGCAGACCCGACCTCTAAGCTAGGGGTTAGTAGCTGTTAGGCACTATCAACCCTAACCAAGGACGAGACTCGACTCAGCATGCATGCTAAAACTTAGGGCGCCAGCGCTTCATTTACTGCTGCTCAGGGTCTGCGCCTGGCTTTGTACAAAGGATTACATGCAACAGCGGCAAGACTTGTACAAAAGGGTGGTTGCCGAACGGGGTCCGACAACCGCGGCTTACGGGTAAAACTTACGAAGATGCTCAATATTCCAGGAGTTGCTCACCGGAGTGCCATCTTCGGTCTCAAGGCGGACAACGCCGGGCCTCGTGACTCGTCTCACCCGGTAAGGGCCTTCCCACTTCGGCGTCAACTTGTTGTGATTCTTGGCGGACGGAGCGCGCCGAAGAATAAGGCCGCCTTCCTCGAAGCTTCTGGCTTTAACTTTGCGGCTATGGTAGCGACGCAAAGCTTGCTGGTAGCGAGCGGCTCGCACAGCAGCCTAAAGACGATCTTCCTCAAGGAGCAGCGCGTCATCTTCACGCAGCCGCTCTTGCTCAAGCTCATCATAAGCGAGCACTCGAGGTGACCCGTATACGAGTTTCGTGGGGGTAACTGCTTCTGCTCCATAGACTAGAGCAAATGGTGTCTGGCCAGTGGCTCGATTTGGTGTCGTTCTGATCGACCAAAGAGCCACCGTCAGCTCCTCGATCCAGTTTCTTACGCACTTGTGCATCCTGTCGAAAGTTCTGGTCTTGAGCCCGCGCAGCACTTCGGCATTGAACCTCTCCACTTGACCGTTGCTTCTGGGATGAGCAACAGAAGTGAAGCAGACCTTGGCGCCGAGATCTTGGACGTATTGCATGAAGGCGTGGCTCATGGATTGCGTACCGTTGTCGGTGATGATCCTGTTGGGGATCCCGAAGCGACAAACAATCGACCTGAAGAACTTGACTGCTGACTGTGCTGTCACCTTCCTCACTGGTTCCACTTCCGGCCACTTTGTGAACTTGTCGATTGCGACGTACAAGTACTCAAAGCCCCCGACAGCTCGGGGGAAGGGGCCGAGGATGTCGAGCCCCCAGACCGAAAATGGCCAGGATAAAGGGATCGTCTAGAGAGCTTGAGCTGGCTGGTGTATCTGCTTGGAATGGAACTAGCACGCTTCACACTTGGTTACTTGTGCAGTTGCGTCCTGGAGGGCTGTCGGCCAGAAGAAGCCTTGCTGTGACACCCCAAAAATTTGACCTTGTTTTAATAAATTAAAATTTTGTCAGAAATTAAAACTTTGAATTTCTGAGCTCCATTTTGATTTTTTTAATCTTTTTCTTCCCTGTTGTGATGAGCTTTTCCCACGGAGAAAACTTTTCAAATATGTTATTGGACTTGTTTGATCTCTCAAGAGAAACTTTTCCTTATTTAATATAACTAATTAATTAATTAAGTTGCTTGATCTTTACTTTCTTGAAAATGGTTTTTCAAGGTTAAATGGCCATATTTGAACTACAACCATTTGATAAATTCACTTAAAATTCCCACAAAAATTTGGAGATGTCATGTGATGTTATTAAATAACTTTTGTGCAAAAACATCTTTATTTCATGAAATGAATTGAGCTCTACACCTAAATTTCTTCTCTGGTCCAGTGGGCATTTTTGCACTACAACCCATTTAAATATTCCTTTCTAGCCTCCACCAAAATTTTGGGATGTTAGTAGCAGCATATGATTCAACTTTATGTGAAAACCCAGTGTTGTTATTTGCAAATTTTAAGTGAATCAACCTCATTTTCATTCTGGACCAACTTGATGATTTGTACAGCAACCATATTTTTGCTTGCTCTTTAGCCCTTGATTCTTTCTCCTACTTGTAGCCCTCCATGTTAAACCCTTAAGTCCAGGTGCATGCACCCTTGGGATCATTTTTGGTTCATGAAATGATGCCATTTATTTCCTGTCCAGAATCGAAATTCTGCAAAACTTGCACTAACAAGTTTCTCCTTTTGCCAAACTAACCTCACCACTATCTCTTGCATCTAAGGAGACACTGATCTGGAGTTTTTGACCACTTCAAGACTTGCCTAAGTGCCCTTAGCATTCTGTCAAACACCTTGTGAGCATGATCTGTGTTGACATGGTTTTTGACATTTCACTATGAGCTTGCACTATTGATCTAACTAGCTTGTCCATGAGACTCCCAGTTGCTCCTAACCTGGTTCTGTTAAGTCCCAGCCCCACCCGAGACCTCTATCACGCCCTGGCTTTTCGTCGAACAGGTCCCGTGCGTGCTCCGGACGCGCCCAGAGCGCGCCAATTGCAGCCGCGTGCAACCGAGCCGCCGCGTCTCACCCGCACCCGTTCCGGCTCGTGCCTACCCGCAGCTAGCTGCCACACGCTCCCCGCCTCACCACTACACGCCAGCCCACCCTGGCACCCTACAGCGCCACCACCAGAGCGTTTTTGGCGGCACGCCAGCGTCGGCCGACAGCTTCTGCTCCATGCAGCGCCGGCCAAGCCACCCCGGCTTGCCACCTGGCCCCTGGCACAGTCCGAGCTCATCCGTGAGCGTGTCCGCTAGCGTTCGTCGCTGCCACGATGCCCTGCACGCTACAAAGAGGCGGTTCGCCGGCGTCCTCATCCACCGCCGCGGAACCGACCTCATCGCCCTATAATAGGACGCCCTGAACCTCCCAAGCACGCAGGCGACTCCAAGCCATCCCCCTAGGACCCCCACTACTGGAAACAGGGAATTTGCGATCAGCCAGCTCTTTGCCATCTGCCAGCTGATGGCAAAGAACGTCTTTGCCATCTGCTTATAAAAAACAGATGGCAAAGAACTGACAGACGACAAAGAACATGGTTGCCATCAGCCAATTCTTTGCCATCTGCTAGTGGATGGCAAATAATCTTTGCCATCTGCCAGCAGATGGCAAAGAGGTGGCAAATCCTGTGGCTGTCAAGTGTGTAACGGCGTACCAGCCCCACCTCTTTGCCATCTGCCAGCAGACGACAAAGATTCTTTGCCATCTGCTGGCAGATGGCAAAGAGATGGGGTTATTTTTTTCCATGTAAAAAAACTGTGGGGTTATCCCCTCCCTCTCTCTCCTCCTCTCCCTCTCTCCCCTCCTCTCCCTCCCTCCCACGCATCTCACCCGCCGCCGCCCAAGCACCCCGCTGCCCCACCACCCCACCACCCCGCCGCCCGCGCCCGCACCACCCGCCGCCCCACCACCCTGCCGCCGCACCCAGCGCCCCGCCGCCCCACCACCCCACCATCCTCGAGCTCGCCGTTTCTCGCCGACCGGAGCCCAGCCGCCCCGCCCCACGTTCCCGCCCTCCTGGATCCAGCCGCAATGGCGCCGTGCCGTCGGTGGCAGATGTGGTCGGGGCTCTGGTGCGGAGAATGACACGGATGCGCCGTCCCACGTTGGTGGCCGGTGCGGATCAGGGAAGCGGGCGGAGCTCCTGCAGCACTTCAGCCATCGTCCTCTGTGTCACCGGCCGAGCATGCACACTACTGAGCATGGCGACGACGGCGTGCGCGAAGTACGCGGCTGATAGCTCGCACGCGGTTTGACCTCTTGGACTTCCATGCGGCCGTCGCGGGTTCCGGCATCGGCGGCGTGCGGGAGAAGCGGGGTGCGGTGGCTCCCAACACGGGAGCGCAGGTGAAGATGTTCTAACCTGTCGTGAGCACCTGCCCTTCGTCTGTGTCTTTCTGCAGAAATGGTGACTATTTAGAAATCTAAAATATCTTTTCTAGATTTATATCTGTATGCCTTATGGGATTGGCTAAATTCTTTCGTGATTCTATTGCAGGCACTTTACTTCTAGGTTTCTTTCCGGGAGCAATTAGTGGAGTACTATGCAAATAATAAAAGTTACAGAGATGGTGAAGAGAACATGTTAACCAGCTTTGCTGACCTGTTCTCTCAGGTACCATAGCAAGCTATTGATTTTTGTAACTTGACACTTCTGCTCTAATTTTTGGTTCTCAGTTAGCTGTTTAATTTGTAATATCATCAATGTGGCTTTTAGTTTTGACAGCAGGACGATAGGTGTTCATCATGTTTTTTGCTTACATAATATGTTTATGTTTCTATTATTTCCTCTTCAGCGCTAGGAATTTTTATTCTACTAAATGATGCATATATGTTCAGCCTCTTATTTTCACTGTCAATGATAACATGCCATTGCTTCTATTGTGCAAAATACTGGCATCATGGAAGCTGTGGCCATAGCTAAAAGCATGGTACTTTTCCCCTTAGTATCTAATTGAGGTATTATTAACGTGTTCTAATATTTCGTGGTGTTCAGTTCATGTCGCTCCATTGCTGTGATCCTTTATATATAGTACGACAAGGAAATGATAGAAGAATTCTTGACATTGAATTGTGTACTCTATACAATTTTGCATTTGGGATTATTACTGTTAGTAGTACTAACTAATTGGTATTATAAGGTCTATCTCGAGTTCTCGATATTAGTTTAGCGTGTTCAATATCATGTGTTTGTTCTTAGTAGCAATTTTTTAAGATCTTTCTTTTTAGCATATGTTGTACTTCATAGTTGAAATTTCACTCCATGGACGTGAAAACAGAAGCTGTAGTTAGCAAGACACGTGTATAAATATAACTAACTGTTGGAACTTTTGCATCTAGATTTAGAAGTATTTCACATTGTACTTTATGCCAAAAATATGAGTGGCTTCTTCCATCGATCTACCTAGCCGTTGGATGAAAAGATGTGCTTAGGCAGCTCCTCAGACGCGCATGTTTCTTCTTCCGGATCTTCCGCCGGTGCCCTCAAAATCGGAAAACGGAAAAGAAAACCTTCTCGATGATGAGCTTCGATCAGTAAGGGGTACTCACCCCATTCACCATTGCAAGGAATAGTAAATGCACATGTTCCTCCTGAGACCTCTCATGTCATACGAATTATGCATCTCCACGGCACCAGACTCCCATGTTTGTTTCTACAATGCTACCTGGGGTCATGCACTCTGCATTGATGGTCAGATTGCAGACGCAAAATCCCCACATAAGTGCTCACACTTTAGAGTCGTCCACCCAACTGAACGAAACATTAGATCAAAGCATAAGAGGAATTTGGCATAAAGCTGCTATAAGTCATTCCCTGTATCTACTCTTATTCCTTTTAGCTACTCTGCTCCTTCCTCAGAAATTCCAATTTTGTATGAGATACTGGGTATAATGCTTTGTATAAGATCGATTCACCTATGCCTCGTACAATCTGGATTTTGCCAAACCTCTCTATTAGAATTAGTTATTTTTCTGTTTAGTTAATAGGAATTCTTGGTTAACAAGTTTTTAGATAGCAATTCTCAACAATGTGGATGTCAGATATTGATTCATTGTTATGGCTGTAGGTTTGAAGGATTCAAACAATTCAGAAAGTGTTGCTTCATTAGTAACTCCCTGACCTTCAATTCATAGTCCGGGATGATATGTACTCATGTAATTATCTCTAATACCCTGTCCTAAATGTTGATGTTACGTGCAAACTTCATAAAAAATATTCTGTGAGTGCATACCGTACTGAAATAAATTTGGATGGACTAACTTGAGTTCTTCCATGGAGTTGCTTTACTACAAATCTTCAGTATAGAACTGTACAGCAAAGACAGTACATAACACTATGTAGTTCTAAATTCAATATTCCTGAAACATGTACAGTTCACATCATGGTTCGAGTCGATTAATGGCATTTGTACAAGTTTAGTTGTAGCATGTCGAGTTGATTATTTGATTAAGAAGTAGTGCTACTCAAGATATTCGCCTGCATGTTTACAGAATCATGTATGCATGCTACATCTACTTCCTTTTGTCTACTGTTTTACAAAATTAGTATATACACTATAATGGAGCCTATGCGCTGTAATTGAGCCTAATAAATAGTACCATGGGGAGAAGCACACAAGACCTAATATATTGCCTTTCGTGAAAAATAGATCACAGATAAGTACATGATTCATCAGGTTCAGGATAGGGTTACCTTAAATACCATGAATTATCCCACAAAAATAAATAAATAAATAAATACCATGTATTTTATACATCAATTATTACATCAACATCGTCGTGGTCTGTCTTCAATGGCACCTGGGGCGACATCAGATCATGGTCGTGGAGCAGCAACTGCACCAGTGACCCTGCCTTGGCGGCGATATGGATGGCATAACCATAACCACATTAGTGGTCGAAGCACGAGGTGAAAATACTCTCTTCATCTCTCATTTCTGTTAAAAGAATAGTTACTTGACTTGATGCTGGCTAGGATCTATGTGGGGCTAGAAATGTTTTGTCTGACTATCACCATGAATATGCAATGTCCATTATTTTCTAAATTTTGTTAGTTCCACTCTGGAAGCACACCTTGCACAATAAGATAAATGCTGCATGGGGCGCCATGGCTTGGTTAACTCACTAATGTGCTATTTCTTTTGTGTTTTAGAAACTGATTCATATGAAGAGCCTTTTTGCTCGGTCAAATCTGAGTTATGGTAGTAGCTGTAGCTGAAAGGTTAACTCAAATTTGGTTTCATCTGTAGCAATGCCATTCCTGCAAAAAGAAAAAAACACATGACAAAGAGTACAATTTTACATACATCTAATCTACTATATCTACAACAAACCTGACTGAGAATAAAGAGGTCGCAGATCAAGATTAGATGACAGGCTCAGTGAAGATTAACAGCAAAGCATCCGATAGCTTATAGTATGTTTCAACAAAGTAAATAATCTATCATATATATATGCCGGTGTAGCCAATTAATTGCAGACGAGAAGACACTGACCGCTTCCCCCAATTAAATCTAAATACCTTGAATCTGGTACATGAAGAAGATGTGGGCGAAGGGAAAAATAAAATCCTTCTTTGGGTGGTGACGGCAGAAGATCGCTCGCATCCCCCATCCTATGTGCGTTCCTGGTGGGGAAATTGATTGCGGGGAGAAGGGGAGAAGATGGGAATCGTGAGGGGCTAGAAGACATACGCCATTGGCAGATGGGCCTTCTCGTATGCCAGAAGAATAGTGCATGTCGCACGGAAAAAAGACTGACCGGTTGCTGTTTGGAAACTGATTGCTGACGTGGACAGCTTGCATGTTCAGATAAATCAGATAGTGGGGGTGAACTTCTTAGGTGTATAGGATTTCACAACCTAAATCATTTTTATCTTTTCTAAAAATAAAGTTTATTGGATTTAATACTTTAGTTCACTAAGCTTTGTAAGCTATAGTTTTTTTCTAGGCTGTTTCATATATAAGCTATAGTTTCATATATTTCTGTTTGCTATATGTTTGTTTTTTCCACGAACATGCTACCAGACGTTAGAAATCAAGCGCTCCAAGGTGGCTCAAAAATGACATGATAACCATACTTAGCTCCAAAATGACCGTTTTTACAGATATAAGTTGCATCATAATAATCTTCACATTTTAGTTGCATCATAATAATCTTCTTCTTCTAGTCTTCTTCTTCTAACTTTCTTCTTTCCCATTTTGTAGATTTGCTTCAGATCACGGAAGCTTGGGTTGATGGAGTGCTTGTCTTTAGTTTTTGTTTTGACTTTGTGAAACTTGCTACCTATGATGAAACTGTGTAATATTGATGAAACTATGTATATGTATGGATGAAACTTGCTACTATTGGTAACATGTGTTGGATATGTGTTCGATATATATGTGTTCATGACTATTGGTAATATGTGTTGAATATGCTATATTGGTCATATAAATATATTTGTGTTTGATATTCTGTGAAAATGAATTGATATAAGAAAAAACAAAATTAAATGGGGCAATATAGTCACTTTGCCATCTGCTGGCAGATGGCAAAGAGCTTTGCCATCGGCTGGCAGATGGCAAAGAGGCCACGTGTCATCTACACGCAAACTTTGGTCTGGCCTATTTGGGCTCTTTGCCATCTGCCAGCCGATGGCAAACCTCTTTTCCATGTGCTGGCAGACGGCAAAACATGCAGCCTTTGCCATCTGCTGGCTCACGACAAAGAGCCTGCATACTTTGCCATCTGCTGGCGGATGGCAAAGCATGCAATCTTTGCCATGTGCTGGCACATGGCAAAGAGCCTGCATACTTTGCCATCTGGTGGCTAATGGCAAAGAGCCTGTGGCTTTGCCATCTGCTGGCTGACGGCAAAGTATGCCGTTAGTCTTCTAACGGGGCTAACCCCGTTAAGAGGCTTTGCCATCTGCCAGTTGATGGCAAAGCCACAGGCTCTTTGCCATCAGCCAGCAGATGGCAAAGAAGCCTTTGCCGATAGGATCTTAGACAAACTGTTTGCCATCTGCTGGCTGATGGCAAAGCCTTTGCCATCCGCCGACCATGCCTTTGCCATCTGCCATGGCTGATGGCAAATTGCCAGATTCCAGTAGTGCCCTTTGGGCAGCCAATCGACCCGGGAAGGTCATCTCCCCCACCTCCGGCAGCATCGGCTGCCGCCATGGCTCGAACTCTCACGGCTCCACCAGGGCCTCCCCCACCCATTTCTCTTCACCAGAAACCCTCTCACACTCCCGCAAACCTTTCCCATTACTCGATTTCGATCGGGGCTCACTACGGGAGTAATTTCACTTTAACCGATGGCCGCCGTCCGCCGCGAAGCTCGCCGCCGGCGACTCACTCAACCCCCGCCAACAAAGCAACCACCGGAGTGACCGCCTTGGTCTCGCGGATCCATCCAGACCCTCTGGAACCCGCGGGAGCCGCCGTTCGCCGGCGACGACCACCATTGCCCCGCCTCCGTTCGGGCAAAGGAAGGGGATGGAGAGATAGACCAGTCAAACCTGACCAGTGGGCCAGGCGGGCCCACTGTCAGTGACACGCCCGCCGTCCACGCTGTAGTAAGTGAAAGCGCAAAATGCCCAGTACGTATCTCCTACTTAGAAAGCGTATTTTCCCCCGAAATGTTTTCTTTTCTGTTTTGTTTTAAAACAAATTTTTGACCACAACTTTGACTGCCTATAACTTTTTAAATACAACTCCAAATGAGTTGATTCTTTTTCCTACCTTCCTCAAATTTGATCTAGTTTATTTTAAGATTTATTTGAAAATTTTCCAAAAAACTTTTTGTACTGTTTTGAAATGTGTGTTAATTCAAATATATTTAAAATAGGATTTCGGAAAGAGGGAAGAAACTTTCAAAAGTTTTGGAGAGCACCTCACCCCTCCACAACTTAAAGGCAAGCATCTTGAACCCTGGCATAATATTTTTGATGTGTTGGTTGACACGTTTATAACACCACCTTATTTCGGAGGACTTGATATTTCATGTGACATGATCATTTGCATGGAAACATATCAGTGATTTCCTTGCTATTGGAAATAAACATAATTGAGATGGTAATCATCCTCATGTGCCTTGCATGCATGCCGGAAAGGAATCCGGGAAAGCCTCGGCCTTGGGTAGGCGTGAGCTTATCGCCGGTCCCCGTCGGGACGGTTATTATCGGTATGGCATGGTAAGGTATATTGAGTAGTGATTTTTGTTGGCTGAAATATATTTGATATACATGTCATGCAGGGAACTTATAACCTCCTGAGTCGACCGTAGATCGAGTCTTGTTCCAGTAACCCCCATACTTGCCTCGTACGACCACTCGTCCCTGCCGCAGGTAGGGTACGGTTCAGTAAGTTGTCAATCCCTTTCCAGCACACACCGTACAGAGAGGCCATGGTGGAAGATATTGGTTGTAGCCGGTAGGCATGCCACCTGGTCAGGGGGCATGGGTGTTTCCGGTTGGGACCGAGAGGGGAGGCCACCCCTTAGAGCGCGCGATATAAATTTGATCCCATGCTACGCGAGGTTGTAGCCTCCCCACTTAGAGTTTTGCTTAACAAGTGTCGTGGGTGATTCCAGACACCGATAGGTTAAGCTGGTGTGTGTAGGTTAGGTGTGTTTTCAACTAAACGGCCGTAGACGGAATTAGTCCCGATGGACTAAAGGAATCCGTTACTCGTGGGTAAAGAGTACACCCTCTGCAGAGATTAAACCTATTCGAATAGCCGTGTCCATGGTTAAGGATTACAGTCTGGGATGGGTCAAGTGTTGGTCCTAGTGTCGGTCTTCGGAGGTGAAATTGTTAAACCAAACTTGGATACCGAGTGGTAACTTGTGAGGACCATGATTATTATTTTGTGATGGACTAACCCGTTGCATTAAATGTATTATCAAGCATTCCTGGGATGGTTCTACCTCCTGGATATTTACTATGATCATTTATTTTTAAGCCCTTTATGTGGTGTCGCTCAGACGCCCGACTGTGGCATTTATTTTTAAGCCCTTTATGTGGTGTCGCTCAGACGCCCGACTGTGGCATTTTATTCCCACGCCATTATTGCTTATTCATGTTGCATATAAGTAACTTGCTTGCATGCATAACCGGTATTTTTATTTGTGACTAACGGTGTGATCATAGAATATTTCAGTGCATAATTATCAATTATATTATTCCCGTGTTCATAATGTTTGCGAGTACATTCAAAGTACTCACTGGCTTGTCCCTGGCTATTGTCTTGGCCAGATTGCTAGCTTGGAGAGGAGCGTTGCGATGGCAGCCTCGGAAACCTAAGCAACGGTGATAGCAACCCCGCGAAGATAGGAGTTAACCTGGTCAGCTGTTCCCGTGGCAAATGGAGTCCCATAGCCGTGGTGATCCACAAACCGCTTCCGCCCTCAACCACTAGAAACCATTTGTTGTACTCATAGGCCACAATGGTCTTGTACTGCATATTTTGTACTCTTCCTTGAAATTTTCTGTATCAAGTTGGTGTCTCATCAGCTAACAGTAATCCTGGGGCTGGTGAGCACAACGGCCATTTTCTGGATTTTTATGCCCGGAAAACCGGCCGTGACAGACTTGGTATCAGAGCCAGGCTGACCATTGGCTAATCCTATCCTAGCTAGGTCAAAAATCTTAGGTAAACCAACCCACCAAGCCATAACCAAAACCCCAGCCCAGCTTCCCCTGCAAGATAGCCCCACAGTGACCCGACACCTTTTGGCAGTCGGTGCCCAACCTAACCGTCAAACATGCGCCAGTGACCGAATCCTGAATAGTCTTTCTCGCAAGCGTGCGAAGGAAGACTCCGTCCCCTTTTTCCTATAAAAAGGGGCACGCTAGCCCCAAACCAGCACAACAACTATCCCAAGCCGAACCACAATGCCTGGTCCAGTCGTGCACAATGAGACCACAGCAACCAACCTTGGAGGCTTTGTGACCATACTCGCAAACCTCACCCGTCGTGCCTATGCGTTAGAAGAGCCCCCAGAATATGTGGTGTACCAAGGGTCCTTGAGCGGTGAGAGCCGTCAATTTTGGGCCACCGTGCACATTTATGGTAGGGGTCTAGCACCCGAACGCCCCTACAGGTTCACAGGAAGAACGACTTCCTTTGAGCTCCAAGCCATCCAACTAGCCGCTCGAGAAGCTATAGTTCATCTCCGGCACTTGTCGCCCAGAGTTGACTATCGCTCGTTCCACTACTACCCCAGACGTGAAGGGTACGGAAGACCACCCCAAGTTGCCAACGGAGATCACGAAACAGATCCTGCATTGTTGCACCTAGTGCGCTATGTAAATGCACTAGAGGAACTGTGCGATCAGGTCACTATTGATCTTATCGCAGCTCGTGGAGAGCTGGTTCGTCGAGCCCCGGCGAGAGAAGAGGATGAGCCAAACACCGACAACCCAGTCGTGCTATTTGGACAGCCGATCGAGTCCCTGAGAGCTGCCCTAGCCATCGGCCAAGGTGTTGCGATAACCCCAGAAGTGCTACGTCACATCTTGGGAACACACTCCAACGGAGTTGTGGCCAGCAATCCCTGAGATCGCCACCCCGAGCCTGCAGCTCCTCAACCCACTCTAGTTCGTTCCGACGGTGAGACCCGCGGAGAAGCCTCAACACCCACCAGGCACGCCCGCTTGGATGTAAATGAGGTAGACTAAGTCACCCGAGTAATATCGAGTCCCGGAGTATTCTCACTTGTAACCGCGTGACCTTGCCAAAGCACTTCTCATCTTGTGCACCATACTCGCAACCATTTTCTTACCATGCCGACACCCAACATTTACCTGAGAACCCCAGATGCAACCCCGGGTAGTTTTGTCAAGATATTGTGGGATTTTACCTGCAGTACCATGGGCGCTACCCAGCCACCCCAGTACGAGCTGTTCAAATCGAGAATCACCCCTTCCACCTCGAGATACTGGGCAGCAGTGCACATCCCTCCCGTGAACTTAGACCAAGACCCAACAGAGGTCTCCTTTGTGAGGAAATCTATGCCAACCCCACATATGGCCATAGAAGCTGCTGCATACGAAGCGCTTGCTCGTCTTCGATTCACAGTACCTTATACCAGCGAACGAGGATATTATTACTTCCCGAACCGTGCAGCGCCCGGAGGAGTAACATCTTTTCCCGGTGGACGATTTGAGAAAGACCCAGTCCTAGCCAACCTGGTCCAGTATGTCATCGCTCAAGAACGCTTCACCCCACGTGTGATGGGTTATCTCTAGAGTCTCGCGGATTTAAATCCTCAGATCGCCATCGGCAGATCACTGAGGCCCGGCCAAGAGAGACACATTCGTCGACTGGTTAAACCCCCTTTCCCCGATAGAGGAGGAATGTGTCTCAGTACCAGAAACGTTCTCGCAGGACCCCGTCTTAAGCATCGCTGCTGTGTTCGTTGTTGCAACATTTAATTATGTATTGTGACTTATGCGTGGTAACCTGAGCTTGCAAATTATTTGGTTTCTACAAATATGAATAGTTTTGTTGTGACTTATGCCCCTTTATTGGTAACCGTTCTCCCCTCGCGAAAGATCCCTGAGAGATTTTGTTTTTCAAAGCAACCCTCAACCAATCTCGAGGACGAGATTTTTCTTAAGGGGGGTAGTGTTGTGACACCCCAAAAATTTGATCTTGTTTTAATGAATTAAAATTTTGTCAGAAATTAAAACTTTGAATTTCTGAGCTCCATTTTGATTTTTTTAATCTTTTTCTTCCCTGTTGTGTTGAGCTTTTCCCACGGAGAAAACTTTTCAAATATGTTATTGGACTTGTTTGATCTCTCAAGAGAAACTTTTCCTTATTTAATATAACTAATTAATTAATTAAGTTGCTTGATCTTTACTTTCTTGAAAATGGTTTTTCAAGGTTAAATGGCCATATTTGAACTACAACCATTTGATAAATTCACTTAAAATCCCCACAAAAATTTGGAGATGTCATGTGATGTTATTAAATAACTTTTGTGCAAAAACATCTTTATTTCATGAAATAAATTGAGCTCTACACCTAAATTTCTTCTCTGGTCCAGTGGGCATTTTTGCACTACAACCCATTTAAATATTCCTTTCTAGCCTCCACCAAAATTTTGGGATGTTAGTAGCAGCATATGATTCAACTTTATGTGAAAACCCAGTGTTGTTATTTGCAAATTTTAAGTGAATCAACCTCATTTTCATTCTGGACCAACTTGATGGTTTGTACAACAACCATATTTTTGCTTGCTCTTTAGCCCTTGATTCTTTCTCCTACTTGTAGCCCTCCATGTTAAACCCTTAAGTCCAGGAGCATGCACCCTTGGGATCATTTTTGGTTCATGAAATGATGCCATTTATTTCCTGTCCAGAATCAAAATTCTGCAAAACTTGCACTAACAAGTTTCTCCTTTTGCCAAACTAACCTCACCACTATCTCTTGCATCTAAGGAGACACTGATCTAGAGTTTTTGACCACTCCAAGACTTGCCTAAGTGCCCTTAGCATTCTGTCAAACACCTTGTGAGCATGATCTGTGTTGACATGGTTTTTGACATTTCACTGTGAGCTTGCACTATTGATCTAACTAGCTTGTCCACGAGACTCCCAGTTGCTCCTAACCTGGTTCTGTTAAGTCCCAGCCCCACCCGAGACCTCTATCACGCCCTGGCTTTTCGTCGAACAGGTCTCGTGCGTGCTCTGGACGCGCCCAGAGCGCGCCAATTGCAGCCGCGTGCACCCGAGCCGCCGCGTCTCACCCGCACCCATTCCGGCTCGTGACTACCTGCAGCTAGCTGCCACACGCTCCCCGCCTCACCACTACATGCCAGCCCACCCTGGCACCCTACAGCGCCCCCACCAGAGCGTTTTTGGCGGCACGCCGGCGTCGGCCGACATCTTCTGCTCCGTGCAGCGCCGCCCAAGCCACCCCGGCTCGCCACCTGGCCCCTGGCACAGCCCGAGCTCATCCGTGAGCGTGTTCGCTAGCGTTCGTCGCCGCCACGACGCCCTGCACGCTACAGAGAGGCGGTTCACCGGCGTCCTCATCCACCGCCGCGGAACTGGCCTCATCGCCCTATAATAGGATGCCCTGAACCTCCCAAGCACACAGGCGACTCCAAGCCATCCCCCTAGGACCCCTTTGGGCAGCCAATCGACCCGGGAAGGTCATCTCCCCCACCTCCGGCAGCATCGGCCGCCGCCATGGCTCGAACTCTCACGGCTCCACCAGGGCCTCCCCCACCCATTTCTCTTGACCAGAAACCCTCTCACACTCCCGCAAACCTTTCCCATTACTCGATTTCGATCGGGGCTCACTACGGGAGTAATTTCACTTTAACAGATGGCCGCCGTCCGCCGCGAAGCTCGCCGCCGGCGACTCACTCAACCCCCGCCAACAAAGCAACCACCGGAGTGACTGCCTTGGTCTTGCGGATCCATCCAGACCCTCTGGAACCCGCGGGAGCCGCCGTTCGCCGGCGACGACCACCATTGCCCCGCCTTCGTTCGGGCAAAGGAAGGGGATGGAGAGATAGACCAGTCAAACCTGACCAGTGGGCCAGGCAGGCCCACTGTCAGTGACACGCGCGCCGTCCATGCTGTAGTAAGTGAAAGCGCAAAATGCCCAGTACGTATCTCCTACTTAGAAAGCGTATTCCCCCCCCCCCCCCGAAATGTTTTCTTTTCTGTTTTGTTTTAAAACAGATTTTTGACCACAACTTTGACTGCCTATAACTTTTTAAATACAACTCCAAATGAGTTGATTCTTTTTCCTACCTTCCTCAAATTTGATCTAGTTTATTTTAAGATTTATTTGAAAATTTTCCAAAAAACTTTTTGTACTGTTTTGAAATGTGTGTTAATTCAAATATATTTAAAATAGGATTTCGGAGAGAGGGAAGAAACTTTCAAAAGTTTTGGAGAGCACCTCACCCCTCCACAACTTAAAGGCAAGCATCTTGAACCCTGGCATAATATTTTTGATGTGTTGGTTGACACGTTTATAACACCACCTTATTTCGGAGGACTTGATATTTCATGTGACATGATCATTTGCATGGAAGCATATCAGTGATTTCCTTGCTATTGGAAATAAACATAATTGAGATGGTAATTATCCTCATGTGCCTTGCATGCATGCCGGAAAGGAATCCGGGAAAGCCTCGGCCTTGGGTAGGCGTGAGCTTGTCGCCGGTCCCCGTCGGGACGGTTATTTCCGGTATGGCATGGTAAGGTATATTGAGTAGTGATTTTTGTTGGCTGAAATATATTTGATATACATGTCATGCCGGGAACTTATAACCTCCTGAGTCGACCGCAGATCGAGTCTTGTTCTAGTAACCCCCATACTTGCCTCGTACTACCACTCGTCCCTGCCGCAGGTAGGGTACGGTTCAGTAAGTTGTCAACCCCTTTCCCGCACACACCGTACAGAGAGGCCATGGTGGAAGATATCGGTTGTAGCCGGTAGGCATGCCACCTGGTCAGGGGGCATGGGTGTTTCTGGTTGGGACCGAGAGGGGAGGCCACCCCTTAGAGCGCGTGATATAAATTTGATCCCATGCTACGCGAGGTTGTAGCCTCCCCACTTAGAGTTTTGCTTAACAAGTGTCGTGGGTGATTCCAGACACCGATAGGTTAAGCTGGTGTGTGTAGGTTAGGTGTGTTTTGAACTAAACGGCCGTAGACGGAATTAGTCCCGATGGACTAAAGGAATCCGTTACTCATGGGTAAAGAGTACACCCTCTGCAGAGATTAAACCTATTCGAATAGCCGTGTCCATGGTTAAGGATTACAGTCTGGGATGGGTCAAGTGTTGGTCTTAGTGTCAGTCTTCGAAGGTGAAATTGTTAAACCAAACTTGGATACCGAGTGGTAACTTGTGAGGACCATGATTATTATTTTGTGATGGACTAACCCATTGCATTAATTATATTATCAAGCATTCCTGGGATGGTTCTACCTCCTGGATATTTACTATGATCATTTATTTTTAAGCCCTTTATGTGGTGTCGCTCAGACGCCCGACTGTGGCATTTATTTTTAAGCCCTTTATGTGGTGTCTCTCAGACGCCCGACTGTGGCATTTTATTCCCACGCCATTATTGCTTATTCATGTTGCATATAAATAACCTGCTTGCATGCATAACAGGTATTTTTATTTGTGACTGACGGTGTGATCATAGAATATTTCAGTGCATAATTATCAATTATATTATTCCCGTGTTCATAATGTTTGCGAGTACATTCAAAGTACTCACTGGCTTGTCCCTGGCTATTGTCTTGGCCAGATTGCTAGCTTGGAGAGGAGCATTGCGATGACAGCCTCGGAAACCTAAGCAACGGTGATAGCAACCCCGCGAAGATAGGAGTTAACCTGGTCAGCTGTTCTCGTGGGAAATGGAGTCCCATAGCCGTGGTGATCCACAAACCGCTTCCGCCCTCAACCACTAGAAACCATTTGTTGTACTCATAGGCCACAATGGTCTTGTGCTGCATATTTTGTACTCTTGCTTGAAATTTTCTATATCAGTGTCTCATCAGCTAACAGTAATCCTGGGGCTGGTGAGCACAACGGCCATTTTCTGGAATTTTATGCCCGGAAAACCGGTCGTGACACTTGCCGGAACGCTTTGCCGGCAAGTGCTCTTGCGCCAATGTGGTGACCACATATGCCTCCATGTATCTCTGCCAACAGCTTTTGTCCATCTTCCCGGGGAATACACTTCAATTTCACACCGTTGCGCCCTCTTCTGTACAGTGTGTTGTCGACGAACTGGTACATACTTCAGCGCCGGGCTACTCTTTCCGCTTCTTCTTGTTCTTCGGGAAGTTCTCGGTTCTGGAGGAAACGGACAGTCCGCTGCGCCCATGCTGGAGCCTGTGGCTCGACAACAAGGACTGAAGGCACATCTGCTGCTGCGGGAACGTCCGCTTCTACGGCGAGGATCTGGGGCTCAGCCGGAGCTTGATGTTCCCCGGCAAGCTTGCCGGAGCAAAACTTGTCGGGAGCGCCTGCTTCTACGGAACAAACCCTAGGGTTTGCCGGAGCAGACTGCTCCTCAGCACTCTTGGCGTCGATCTTGGGGACCTTCTTGGCGGCGGCTCCGGGGAGCTCTACCAGAAGATAGTCGCCGGAGACCAACTTCCTCTTCTGCGATGAACTCTTGGCGCTCCACCGCTTGCTTCCTGACTTTCTGCTTGACGGGCCGCGCATTAGGACGGACGGCGAGGTGGTGCTCAATCACTTTCCTGGGAACGCCGGGGATGTCAGATGGTTGCTAGGCAAACACATCAACATTTGCCCGCAGGAAAGCAACAAGCGCGCTTTCCTATTTGGGGTCGAGAGTGGCACTGATGGTGAAGGTACCACCAGTGCCGTCCTCCTTGGCGGACACCTTCTTGGTCGTTGGCGGGGCTGCCATTGACTTCTTACTCTTGCCGGTGGAGCTCGATGGCGCGTCCTCGACGGTAGCGCAGCACTCCGAAGAGGTGCGCTTGCCGGAGTGGGCACCAGAGCACTTGCCGGGCTTGGTCTTCTTCTTCCCTCCGGGAGCTTCAGCGGCAAGTGGCTTGTGATCCGTTGCGGATGCTTCTTCCCGGTAGATCTTGTCGGCACAGATAAGGGCATCCTTCTTGTCGCCGAGACAGAGATGACGCTTATCGGGCCTGGCATCTTGAGCATGTTGTATGCGTAGTGAGAGGCCGCCATGAACTTGGCGAGCGCTGGACGGCCGAGAATTCCATTGTAGGGCAATGGAAAATCGGCAACGTCAAAAGTGATCCTCACTGTCCTGAAGTTCAGCTCGCTGCCAAATGTCACTAGCAACGTTATCTTTCCCTTCGGCTTGCTCCTTCCCGGGTTGATTCCTTGGAACGTGCCGGTCTCTTCGAGCTCGCTGCCGGGGACTTGGAGTTTCTGGAGCACAGCGGAGGAGATCAGGTTCAAGCCGGCCCCACCGTCGACTAGCATCTTAGTGACCTTGAGGTTGCGGACTGTTGGTGAGTCCAACATCAGCAAGCACCCGATCGCAGTTGTGCGGTCAGGGTGGTCCTCAATATCGAAGATGATAGGCGTGCTGGACCATTTCAGAGGCTTGTGTGACTCGACGGGTGGTTCCGCTGCATTGACTTCCCGCGCCCACTGCTTGAGCTGGCGGCGAGAAGTATGCAGAGAAGCACCGCCGTCTACGCACAAGACCTTTGTGGCTTTCTGAAACTCCTGCTCACTGGTCTCGACATCATCCATGTCTTCGTCTTCGTCGTCGTCTTCGTCCTTGTCGCGGCCGCGGGGAGGTCTCTCTGCTTGCCGCTGCTTGTCCTTGTCTCGGCGTCCTCCTTGGCCGGGGCGCTTCGTGCCGGATCCTCCGCCACCTCCCCGGGCTTTCTCCTTGTCGCGTCGCTCGCACTCGGCCTTTTGCAGCTCGACGAGCCGCTCGACCTTCTTGCAGCTCTGGAGGTCATGTCCCTTGGTGTGGTGGATCTTGCAGTACTGTTTGTTGGTGCCGTCCCGCTTGTCGGCGACCGCCACGGCCTGGCAGTTGGTGCATCCGGCAACCTCCTTGCCGGAGCTACCAGCCTGGGCCTTCTTGGCGGCGCCTTCATCGCCAGACTGCTCAACAACCAGTACTTCTTGGCTCTTCTTCTTCCTGTTGCTCCGCCGCCGGTTCTTCCTTGCCGGGGCGGTATCCTCACTGTCAGATTCTCCTGCTCCAGTGTTCTCTCCGGGGAGTTTCCTCCCTTCCTCAGCACGTGCACACTTGTCGGCCAGGGCATATAGCTCGCTGACGTCTTCGATCTTGCACATCGCCATCTCCTCCTGCATCCTGCGATTACGCACGTTCTGATGGAACGCGTTGATGACCGCGGCAGGGTGGACGTCTTGGATGTTGTAGTGTATGCGGCTGAATCTCTGGATGAACTTGCGCAAGGGTTCCCCTTCCTTCTGGACGAGCAGATGAAGGCCGCTCGCTTGGCCATGGGGTTTGTGGCCGCCTGTAAAGGCGCCAACAAACTGATGGCACAAGTCTGTCCAGGAGGTTATGGAGTTGTCCGGCAAGTGCATGAGCCAGGATCTGACGTTGGATTTGAGTACCAGCGGGAAGTAGTTGGCAAGGATCTTGTCGTCTCGCCCTCCAGCAGCCTGCACCGCAATGGTGTAGATGCCGAGGAACTCCAACGGATGCGACTTGCCGTCGTACTTCTCTGGTACGTCTGGCTTGAAATTCTTCGTGCTGGGCCACTGGACTTGCCGCAGCTCACGGGTGAACGCAGGGCAGCCTACCGCGTATGGCAGGTCGCCTGGTCCCCCCGGCGCATGCATGTCGACAGAGGGCTCAGCGCGCTGGTCTGATTGACGCCGCGCTTCTCTTCGACGCTCGATGCGAGTACGAGCGTCCTCTTGCTTTCGTTCATGAAGAACTTGGCGTTGATCGCGACGAGTTCGCGGATTTGACGACGCGGTGGAGTCGTTGTCGTGATGGTTCCGGCGAGTCGGCGATCTTGGCCTTTGGGGCGGGGAATGCACGGTGGTCGCACCCTCACCGGTCTTGGCGCCATCGGTTCTCGCCTGGCCGACCTGCCGCGGCTGCGACGCACTGTGCTGCCGCGGGGTGTCGCCGTTAGCGAAGCCGACGAGACTCTGTATCGTGGCCCTCCAGTCGTCGAGCTTGTCCGCCATTGGAGGGTAGTCTAGGAGCAGTTGAGCTCGTGCTAGAGATTCTGCTGGAGTGGCGGGCAGCGGTGGCGAACGGCGCGTGGAGCGGGATGTGCTCGAACTTCTAACTATGTTAGAAGGAGCAGCATCCAGTCCAGGCAGTCGCGCCACGCTCGCGCCAGCACGTTGGTGTGTATGCTGGCCTTGAGCACCCTAGGATCCGCCAGCTCGATCTGGGTCCAGCGAGCGTATGGTACCGTGAGTGCCAAGACACTGCTGGTCCCGTGCCTCCTGAGAGGGGCGCGGTGCATGTTCGGACGCCGTGGCACCATGAGCTGGCTCGGCGACGTCTGTTCCGCCGCCGGTGCCGTCCCAACCACCCGTTTGCTCTAGGGGCGGTGTGTTCGACGCGGACGGACGAGCCACCTCCGGAGCCTTCTTCTTCGGTGGCATGTCGATGAAGATGATGGAGATCTAGCCTGTGCGGACGCCGGATCAGGTTCACGCAACCTCGACGCCCCCTACCTGGCGCGCCAAAGATTTCGGGGGAAATCTGCCTCCACGAACACCTATGGGGACCGAGCCCCTTTCTGGTTCGGCGGGGGGCGGAGGTCGCGCGAAGAGCGGATCGAGACGACGCACACAAGGGGTTTACCCAGCTTCGGGCCGCACGGATGCGTAAAACCCTACTGCTGCTTTGTAGTTTGTATTATGTTCTTGCTCGGGAGCGCTGAGTGCTACAGTACACTTAGGCAACTAATCAGACCGAGCGTGAGTGGCCTCCTTCCCCCTTTTTACGTTGCGCATGGGGCCTCCTTTTATATGTGCAAGGGGTTACCCACAGGTGGCAACGTAGGCGGGGGTAAAACTGGAAAACGCTGTGTTGGGTACAACTGTTTGCACAGTGCTATCATACCTAACTCTGACGGTAGGGGACAAGGGCATTAAATGCCCGTCTAGGTCGCCCAAACAGTGCATAAAAGGGACCGTCAGGGGCGCCATCGCTTGCCACGACGGCTATCCTGTCAGCGTTGCTTCGCCACCGCATGCCCCTGGCTGCGCAGCCTCTCGCCACGTACACCTGGAATGGCCCCAGAGCGACACGTGGGTGGATGAGCTGGAACGCAGGCGCGGGGTGGTGACTTGCCGCGGCAAGCGCCTTGCCGCGGTTGATGCCTTGTCACGCCCGGGAGCTTGTCGCTCACCGGTCCTTGCCGGGACGCGTGGCGCGTCGCAGCAAGTCTCTTGTCGTGCCCTGGTCGGCCTTCCCGGCAAGCTCCTCTTGCCGGGGCCTTGTGCTTTGAGCGTCCGTCCCGGCAAGCTCCTCTTGCCGGGGCCTTGCTCTCTTCCGGTGGCCTTCCCGGCAAGCTCCTCCTGCCGGGGCCTTGGCTCAAATACTTTGTTCTTGGATGGCCCAAAAAGGGACCATGGAGAGTTTTGGCAATCACCTGGCAAGCCTTGCCGCGGGGTGCTACGACTGCCCGTGCACAAGTTCGGGGTACTAAGGTACCCCTACTTTAGTACACCGATAGAATTTGTTTTATACATCACCTATAGTAGTGGTTTATTTTTCTTACACTAAAGGATCTCACAAAGGTTTTGTTGAGTTTTGTGTGATTGAAGTTTTCAAGTTTTGCATTATCTTACGATGGATGAAGGAAGCATGTAAGAGCCTAAGCTTGGGGATGCCCTGGCATCCCAAGCTATTATCTAAGAATGAGCAACCAACTAAGCTTGGGGATGCCCCCGAGTGACATCCCCGCTTTCTTCCAACAACTATCGGTATTTTACTCGAGGCTACATTTTTATTCGTCACATGATATGTGTTTTGCTTGGAGCGTCTTGTATGATATGTGTCTTTGCTTGTTTTATTTGGTGCTTTAAGTCATCAATCCTTGCTGTACACACCTTTTTGAGAGAGCTCAAATTATATCATGACTTGTTAGAATTGCTCTCTATGCTTCACTTCAAATTTTTATGAGCTAGGACTTGCTCTAGTGCTTCACTTATATCTTTTTGAGCACGGTGTGCTTTGTTATTTTTGAAGAAATGCCCTCTTGCTTCACTTAGATTTATTTGAGAGTTAGTAAAATTTTGAAGAAATTATCTCTTGCTTCGCTTAAATTATTTTGAGAGAAAGAAAATTTGTTATGCTCATGATCTTCACTTATATTTGTTTAAGCTTATGAAAAGCAACACATGAAAATTAGTCCCAAAGTGATAGATATCCAAGAGGGATAAAGTAAAAGAAAATGTCATGAAGATCATTGGACAAAATAAACTTGATTCTTAGTAATAGTTTTGAGATATGATGATGTGATATGCGAGTTATGTTGATGAGTAATTGTGCTCTAGTTAGAATATTGGTGTTAAGGTTTGTGCTTCCCTATGCATGCACGAAAGTCAATAATCATGCAATGAAAATTATATCCTACTTGTGGTGCATTATTCGGTGTTAATTATGCTTAATGCTTGTTTATGAGATTATTTGTTTCTTGGTTGGTCGCTTCCCAATCTTTTGCTAGCCTTCATTTTGCACTAAGTATGACCTCTACTTGTGCATCCAAAATCCTTTAAACCAGTTTTGCCACATGAGTCCACTATATCTACCTATATGCGGTATTCTTTTGCCGTTCTAGGCAAATTTGCATGTTCCATCTCTAATTTTCCAAAAAAATTCTCTTTTGTGTGTTTGTTTCGCTCGCGGAATTGTAACGGGTGGCTAATATTTTCCATGCTAGATGAGTGTTTATTCACTTGTCATTGCACGAGAGTCAGGCAAAGGTCTTAGGGATGCCTAGCCCCTAAATGCAAAAAAAAAAATATTTACTTTATGTTGTCAAATAATAAATTCCTTGGAAAGTGTTGGTATGGAGGGCAACCGTGGATACGGCTAGCCATGGAAAGTGAAAGAATGGTGGTAAAAGGAATGAACTTTATTTTCTGTTTGGGAACCACCTATGGCATATCTAGCATGGAAAGTGTTCGGAACTCTAAGTCGTTTTCGTTGGTGGGATGGGTACACCTCCCAAAATGTTTTTATCTCTAAGTTCTTCGCTTTGAGCTCTGGCACCTCTACAAATCCCTACTTCCCTCCGCGAAGGGCATTTCTTTTACTTTATGCAATTTTTATTTTGAAACTTTAGTCTCCATCTTCTCTCATAAAAATCACCAACTAGGAGGCAATATGATCGTGCTCAAGTATTGGGTGTAGTTAATATTCGAGTGTGTTTCATGAATGGATCAATGTTTGAGCATGATGGGCTAGGGATAACTTTTTTTAGCATTGGTACTTTGAAAGACATGGTTGCTTGTTGATATGCTTGAGTATCTAAGTTATTATGTCAAAACTAGACTATTCCTTTGAATCACATAAAAGTCCAAATGTCCATGCTATAAAGAAAAGAATATGATATGACTTGATGAACAACACTCCACATCAAAAATTCTGTTTTTGTCACTTACCTACTTGAGGACAAGTAGGAGTTAAGCTTGGGGATGCTGATACGTCTCCAACGTATCTCTAATTTTTGATTGTTCCATGATATTTTATTATCAATCTTGGATCTTTTATAATCATTTTATATCATTTTTTGGTACTAACCTATTGACATAGTGCCAATTGCTAGTTGCTGTTTTTTCCATGTTTTTTACATCGCAGGAAATCAATATCAAACGGAGTCCATATGCCATGAAACTTCATGATGATTTGTTATGGGCCAGAAGCATGGCAATGGGCCCTTGTTGCACCTGGGGGGGGTGCTCCGAGGGGGGCACAACCCACCAGGATGCGCCAGGAGGCCCTGGCGCGCCCTGGTGGGTTGTGCCCACCTCGGGTGCCCCCAGACCGCCTCTTTGCTCTATAAATATCCCAAAAATACCAGATACCTAGACATGTCGACGAAATATTCATCTAGCCGCCGCAGAGTCCAGAACAACCAGATCCAGTCTAGACACCATCACGGAGTGGTTCACCACTTCCATTGGTGCCTCTCCGATGATGCGTGAGTAGTTCTTTGTAGACCTTCGGGTCCGTAGTTAGTAGCTAGATGGCTTTCTCTCTCTCTCTCTCTCACTGAATTCTCAATACAATGGTCTCTTGGAGATCCATATGATGTAACTCTTTTGCCGTGTGTTTGTTGGGATCTGATGAACCTCGAGTTTATGATTAGTCATATCTTTTTATATCCATGAAAGTTATTTGAGATTCTTTGATCTCTTATATGCATGATCTCTTATAGCCTCGTATTTTTTCTCCAATATTTGGGTTTTGTTTGGCCAACTTGATCTATTTATCTTGCAATGGGAAGAGGTGCCCGGTAGTGGGTTCGATCTTACGGTGCTCCATCCCGGTGACAGAAAGGGAACCGACACGTATGTATCGTTGCTACTAAGGATAAAAAGACAAGATCTATATCTACCGCCATATAGATAAACGGATCTTGTCTACATCATGTCATTGTTCTTATTGCATTACTCCATTTTTCCATGAACTTAATACACTAGATGCATGCTGGATAGCGGTCGATGTGTGGAGTAATAGTAGTAGATGCAGGCAGGAGTCGGTCTACTAATCTTGGACGTGATGCCTATGTAATGATCATTACCTGGATATCGTCATAATTATTTGAAGTTTTATCAATTACCCAACAGTAATTTGTTTACCCATCGTTTGCTATTTTTCTCGAGAGAAGCCACTAGTGAAACCTACGGCCTCCAGGTCTTCTTTCTCATATATTTTCCTTGTGATCTACTTTTCCTTTGCATTTTTTATTCAGATCTATTAAACCAAAAAACACAAAAATACCTTGATGTGTTTTATCTTTATTTATTTTATTTGGCGTTCTTGAGGTGCCGTACCCAAGAAGGGATTGACAAACCCTTTAACTCGTCGGGTTGCGAGGTGTTGCTGTTTGTGTGTAGGTGTTGTTTATGTTGTGTTGCTTGGTCCTCCTACTGGTTCGATACCTTGGTTTCATAACCGAGGGTAATACCTACCGTCGCTGTGCTACATCATCCCTCCCTCTCCAAGGAAATACCGACGTAGTTGCAGCTACCATTAAGGAGAATTTCTGGCGCCATTGCCGGGGAGGATCAAGTCAAGATAGTCTCCCATCAACACACCAAACCATTGATACGTTCATTTTGCATCATGTTTTCTTACTGTTATTTATAATATTTTTATCCATAATAATGCTTTTTGGAGTAATTCTAATGCCTTTTCTCTCATTATATGCAAGGTATACACAAAGAGGGAGAATTCTGGCAGCTGGAAATTTGGACCTGAAAAAGCTACGTCGGGCTACCTATTCCGCACAACTCCAAACAAGCTGAAACTTCACGAGGATTCTTTTATGGAATATTTAAGAATTATTGGAGCAAATAACTACTAGAGGGGCCCCACCAGGTGGGCACAACCCACCTGGGCATGCCAGGGAGCCCAGGCGCGCCCTGGTGGGTTGTGCTCACCCAGGCCCACCTCTGGTGCCCATCTTCTGGTATATAGACTTGATGACCCACAAGTATAGGGGATCAATTGTAGCTCTTTTCAATAAGTAAGAGTGTCGAACCCAACGATAAGCAGAAGGAAATGACAAGTGGTTTTCAGCAAAGTAATGTCTGCAGGTGTTGAAATTGTAAGTAGCGGAGTAGTAACAAAAGTGCAGAAAGGTAGCCCAATCCTTTTGAGTCAAAGGACATGCTAAAACGGTCTCTTATGATAAGCAAACTGTTCGTGAGGGTACACGGGAATTTCATCTAGTCACTTTCATCATGTTGGTTCGATTTGTGTTCGCTACTTTGATAAAGTCAGTGCTTGCAGAGAATACCTTGCTGAAAACCACTTGTCATTTCCTTCTGCTTCTCGTTGGGTTCGACACTCTTACTTATTGAAAAGAGCTACAATTGACCCCCTATACTTGTGGGTCATCAAGCCTATTTTATGGCGCCGTTGCCGGGGAGTGAAGCGCATTTGGTAAGTGGAATTTGGTAAGGAAACATTTATATAGTGTGCTGAAATTTATTGTCACTTGTTACTATGGAAAACAATCCATTGAGGGGTTTTTTGGGGTATCTTTACCTCTTCCAGAACCACAATTAGCTACCCCTCAACCTACTGCACTTACTGAAAATATTGGATATGAAATTCCTTCGGGTATGATAGAACAACTGCTAGCTAATCCTTATGCAGGAGATGGAACCGAACATCCTGATATGCACTTGATATATGTAGAACAAATTTGTGGATTGTTGAAGCTTGCAGGTTTACCCAGAGATGAAGTTACGAAGAAGGTTTTCCCTTTAACTTTTAAGGGAAAAGCATTAGCCTGGTATAGGCTATGCGATGATATTTGATCTTGGAATTGGAATCGATTGAAATTGGAGTTCCACAAAAAATTGATCATATGCATCTAGTTCATCGTGATCGGAATTATATATATAATTTTTGGCCTCGTGAAGGAGAAAGTATCGCTCTAGCTTGGGGGAGGCTTAAGTCAATGTTATATTCTTGACCCAATCATGAGCTCTCAAGAGAAATTATTATCCAGATTTTTTATGCTCAGCTTTCTCGTAATGATCAAACCATGCTTGATAGTTCTTATGCGTGTTCTTTTGTAAAGAAGACTATTGAATTCTGGTGGGATATTTTTGAAAGAATTAAACGCAACTCTGAAGATTGGGAACTCGATGAAGGTAAAGAGTCAGGTATTAAACTTAAATATGATTGTGTTAAATATTTTATGGATACCGATGCTTTTCAAAAGTTTAGCACTAAATATGGACTTGACTCTCAGGTAGTAGCCTCCTTTTGTGAATCATTTGCTACTCACGTTGATCTTGGGGAACGTAGTATTTAAAAAAAATCCTATGATCACCAATATCTATCTAGGAGATGCATAGCAACGAGAAGGGAGAGTGTGTCCACATACACTCTTAGACCGAAAGCGGAAGCGTTTAGTAACGCGGTTGATGTAGTTGAACGTCTTCATGATCCAAGTACTGAACGTACGGCATCTCCGTGTTCAGCACACGTTCAGCACGGTGACGCCCCTTGAGCTCTTGATCCAGTTGAGGATGAGGGAGAGTTCTGTCAGCACGACGACGTGGTGATGGTGATGACGATGTTACCGGCGCAGGGGTTTGCCTAAGCACTACGACTATATGACCGAGGTGTTAAACTATGGAGGGGGGCACCGCACACGGCTAATAGATTGTCTGTTGTGTTATTGGGGTGCCCCCTGGCCACGTATATAAAGGAGGGAGGGAGAGAGGAGGCCGGCCAGGTTGGGCGCGCCAGGTGTGGGGAGTCCTACTAGGACTCCCAAGTCCTAGTAGGATTCCCCTTCCTTTTTCCTTTTCCAGAGTAGCAAAGGGGGAAAGAGAGAAGGAGTAGGAGAGGGAAGGGGGGGCGCCCCCACCCCTTTTCCAATTAGGATTGGCAAGGGGGGAGGGCGCCACCTCCTATGACCGGCCCTCTCTCCTCCACTAAGGCCCATGATGGCCCTTTACCTTCCAGGGGAGGGGGGGGGGGGTCCGGTAACCCCCGGTACTCCTAAACTCATCCGAAACTTCCTGGACAATTTCGGTGTCCAAATGTAACCTTCCAATATATGAATCTTTACCTCTCGACTATTTCGAGACTCCTTGTCATGTCCGTGATTTCATCCGGTACTCTGAACAAAATTCGGTCATCAAACCACATAACTCATAATACAAATCGTCATCGAACATTAAGCGTGCGGACCCTATGAGTTTGAGAACTATGTAGACATGACCGAGACACATCTCCAGTCAATAACCAAGAGCAGAACCTGGATGCTCATATTGGCTCCTACATATTCTACGAAGATCTTTATCGGTCAAACCGCATAACAACATACTTTATTCCCTTTGTCATCGGTATGTTTCTTGCCCGAGATTCGATCGTCGGTATCCTCATACCTAGTTCAATCTCGTTACCGACAAGTCTCTTACTCGTTCCGTAATGTATCATCCCGTAACTAACTCCTTAGTCACATTGCTTGCATGGCTTATAGTGATGTGCATTACCTAGAGGGCCCAGAGATACCTCTCCGATACACGGAGTGACAAATCCTAATCTCGATCTATGCCAACTCAACAAACACCATCGGAGACACTTGTAGAGCATCTTTATAATCACCCAGTTATGTTGTGATGTTTGGTAGCACACAAAGTGTTCCTCTGGTATTCGGGAGCTGCATAATCTCATAGTCACAGGAATATGTAAAAGTCATGAAGAAAGCAATAGCAATAAAACTAAACGATCATTATGCTAAGCTAACAGATGGGCCTTGTTTCTCTAATGATGTGATCCCGTTCATCAAATGACAACACATGTCTATGGTCAGGAAACTTAACCATGTTTGACTAACGAGCTAGTCAAGTAGAGGCATACTAGGGACATCGTGTTTGTCTATGTATTCACACATGTACTAAGTTTCCGGTTAATACAATTCTAGCATGAATAATAAACATTTATCATGATATAAGTAAATATAAATAACAACTTTATTATTGCCTCTAGGGCATATTTCCTTCGGTCTCCCACTTGCACTAGAGTCAATAATCTAGATTACATAGTAGTGATTCTAACACCCATGGAGTCTTGGTGCTGAACATGTTTTGCACATGAGAGAGGCTTAGTCAACAGGTCTGCAACATTCAGATCCATATGTATTTTGCAAATCTCTATGTCTCCCTTCTTGACTTGATCGTAGATGGAATTGAAGCGTCTCTTGATGTGTTTGGTTCTCTTGTGAAATCCGGATTCCTTCACCAAGGCAATTGCTCCAGTATTGTCACAAAATATTTTCATTGGACCCGATGCACTAGGTATTACACCTAGATCATATACGAACTCCTTCATCCAGACTCCTTCATTTGCTGCTTCCAAAGCAACTATGTACTCCGCTTCACACATAGATCCCGCCACGACACTCTGTTTGGAACTGCACCAACTGATAGCTCCACCATTCAATATAAATACGTATCCGGTTTGTGACTTAGAGTCATCCGGATCAGTGTCAAAGCTTGCATCGACGTAACCATCTACGACGAGCTCTTTGTCACTCATGACCCACAAGTTGTCAGGACCGGATTTTCGGGATATCAATTTCCCAGAAAATAGCCCTTGTGCTCACCAGCCCCAGGATTACTGTTAGCTGATGAAACACCAACTTGATACAGAAACTCCAAAAAAAATACAAAGTATGTAGTACAAGACCATTCTGGCCTATGAGTACAACAAATGGTTTCTAGTGGTTGATGGCGGAAGCGGTTTTGCGGATCATCAGCGTCTATGGGACTCCATTTCCCATAGGAATAGCTGACCTGGATAACTCCTATCTTCGCGAGTCTGCTATCATCACTGCCTAGGTTCCGGGGTTGTCATCACAGGGCTCCTCTCCATGCAAGAAATCTGGCCAAGACAATAGCCAGGGACAAGCCAGTGAGTACTTTTGAATGTACTCGCAAACATTATGAACACGAGTATAATATAACAAATGATAATCATGCTCTGAAATATGCCATGATCACTACGTCAGTCACGAAATAAAATTTATGATGCACACAAGAAAGTTATTCATATAGAACATGAATAACCAACCCGAGAATAGAAATAAAATGCACCGATCGGGTGTCTGAAGCGACGCCTCGAAAGGATAATAATATAAAGCATGCCTTAGTCGGGCGTCTGAGCGACACCACATAAAGGGCTTATAAATAAAGGAACTAACCAGTATGCCACAGTCGCGCGTCTGAGCGACACCACATAAGGGGCTTATAAGTAATTTAAATAACAATCATGCCACAGTCGGGCGTCTGTGCGACACCACATAAAGGGCTTATAGGTGGTTTAAATAACAAACATGCCACAGTCGGGCGTCTGAGCGCCACCACATAAAGGGCTTATAAGGTAAATAAATAACAAGCATGCCACAGTCAAGCGTCTCAGCGACACCTTATAAAGGGCTTATATAAGAATAATCACGGTGAATATCCAGTAGGTAGAACCGTCCCAGGGATACTCAATAGTTCAAAAATTATGTAAATGGTTAGTCCACAATAATAATAATCATAATCATCATATGTCACAGGTCATAATCAATGTTCTGGTTTAGCAGTTTTTCCTCCGAAGACCGACACTAAGACTGACACTTGACCCATCCCAGACTGTAGTCCTTAACCATGGACACGGCTATTCGAATAGATATAATCTCTGCAGAGGGTGTACTCTTTACCCATGAGTTAACGGATTCCTTTAGTCCATTGGGACTAATTCTGCTTACGGTCTTTTAATTGAAAACACACCTGACTCGCACACACCAGCTTAACTTTACCGGTGTCTGGAATCACCCACAACACCCGTTAAGCGAAACTCTAAGTGGGGAGGCTACAACCTCAACTAGGATGGGATCACAAAATTTATAATGCGCGCAAACTAGGGGAGCTACCCCTTCGGCTCCAACCGAAAACACCCATGCCCCCGGACCAGGTGGCATGCCTACCGGCTGCAGTCGGTATCTTCCACCATGGCCTCTCTGTACGATGTGTGCTAGAAAGGGGTTGACAACTTACTAAACCGTACCCTACCTATGGCAGGGACATGTGGTAGCACGAAACAAGTATGGGGGTTACTGGAACAAGACTCGATCTATGGTCGACTCAGGAGGTTTAAGTATTCCCTGCATGATTAGCATAACAAATATATTTCAACCGACAGACAGAATCACCACTCATCATACCTCATCATTCCATACCGGACACAACCGCCTCGACGAGGAACTAGAGGTAAGCTCGTGTCTACCCAAGACAGAGACTTTCCCGGCTTCCTTTCGGTAGGCATGAAAGGCATACAAGGGTGATTACTATCACAAGCATATCCATTTCAACAGCAAAGAATCTTCATTATGCACTCATGCGCATGATCATATAATCACATAAAATAACGAATGCTCCATGTCAAGGTGGTGTTGTAACCGTATCAAACAACACACACAAATATTATGCCAGGGTTCAGAATGCTTGCCTTCAAGAGTATGCAAGTTGGGTGCACTTTTTGAAAGTTGCCTTCTTCTTCAAAATCCTATTTTATGAAATTTTTAATTAACACATAGTGTCAAAATAGTACAAAAAAGTTGCTTGGAAAATTTTAAAATATGAAAATAAACTAGACAGAATTTGAGAAACAATAGAAAAAGAATCAAGTCAATTGGGCTATATTTAAAAAGTTATAGCCAGTCAAAGTTTAGTCAAAAATGTGTTTTTAATAAAAATCAGAAAAGGAAAATGTTTTGGCAGCACTTACATTTTCCTCTAGCGAAGGCATATTTTGAGAAATACGCTTCCACTTAAAACACGTTTCGGCGGGGCTGGGTCACTGACAGTGGGTCCCCTGGGCCCACTGGTCAGGTTTGACCAGTCGCCCGCGCCTCCTTCCTCCTCTGTCCGAGTGGGGCGGGGCTTCGGCGATCGCCACCGATGAACGACGGCTTCCCACGGCATTCCGAGGGCAGGGATGGATCCGCCAGTCCAGGGCGGTCCTCCCGGTGGTCGACAGGCTGGCGGGGACGAAGGGAGTCGCCGGCGACGAGCTCCACGGCGGACGGTGGCTTCGGGAGCATTGGGGTTTCGAGCTACTGTGGTGCTTAATCGCGTTTGAGAGATTGGGCGGCTCCGCAAGGTCGAGGGAAAGAGGATGGTGGCTCTGGATGGACGGGGGAGGCTCTGCTTGTGACGCACTGCACCGGAACATGGCGGCGGCTGCACTGATCGTAGACGAGGAAGAAGGCTTCCCTCCGACGATTGCTGGCTGTAGGGGCACTAGGGGGATGGTGCGAGGTTGCCCTGAGTGCTTGGACGAGCTCGGCGGCTCCTATTTATAGCGTGACTAGGTCGGTTCCGCGGCGGCCGGGGAAAAGATTGTCGGCGAGCCATTCCTTTGGCCGCAGGCGATGTGGCGATGACGAGCGCTAGCAGACGGGCTCATGGATGAGCTCGGGTTGTTCCATGAGCAAGCTGGCGCGCCGGTGTGGCTCGGGCGGCGCCGTCCATGGTAGAGGCCTGCTGTGGCCGGCGGCGGCTTGCGGTGGTGGCGCTGTGGGGCGCCAGGAGGGGGCCAGGGCGGCTCTGTGGCGAGGGAGGGGTCGGGGCGCGTCGGCTGGAAGCGGTAAGGGACCAGAATAGGCGCGGGGAGGCGGCAGTGGGACGCGGCGACTCGGGCGCACGCACATGCAAAACGCGCGCTCTGGCCGCGTCCAGAGGACGCACGGTGACCGCTCGACGAAATGCCCTGGTGAGCTAGGAGGCTTGGATGCAAACACAAATTAACGGGGCTAGGTTATCACTAGCTAGGGGATTTGTGGACATGATGGTTTGGTCAGGGGATCAAGTTCATAACACAAACTAAAAATTAAGCCAAAACTGGCCATGCACACAAGGTGTTTGACAGAATGTTATGGTCATCTAGGCATCTCATGGGGTGGCCAAAAACTCCAGATCAGAGCCTCTTTAGATGCTAAGGATGGTGGCAAGGTTAGTTTGCCAAAAGCAAAAACTTGTTAGTGCAGGTTTTTGAGAAAACCAAATATAGACAGAAAGAAAAGGCAATCATTGCATGGACCAGACATACTCCAATGGGTCCACTCTCCTGGACTTAAGGGTTTTGTAGGGTGGTCTATAAGCAAGATAAAGAATCATGGGTAAAAGGGCAAGTTAAAATATGGTTGCAGTACAAATCACCAAGATGGACCAGAATGAAGATGAGGATGAATTATTCAAATTTTTCAAAGAACATCAATGGGTTTTTGCATAGAGTTGAATTATATACTCCTATTAACATCCCCAATTTTGGTGGAAACTTTAAAGAAATATTTAAATAGGCTGTAGTGCAATTTTACAAACTGGACCAGTTTTGAAAACTTGGGGTAGAGCTCAAAATCTCCACTGACTAAAATATATTTTTGCATAAAAGTGATGTGGGAACATCACATGACATCCCCAAATTTTGGTGAAAATTTTAAAGAAGAATTTGAAAGGGTTGCAGTGCAAATGGGGCTCTAAAGCTTATGAAAATTCATTTTAAAGGAAATAAAGCTCATGAAAAGTAATTGTAGAAATAATTTCACTGATAAAAGAAATGTTTCTTGAGAGGGCATACAAGTCTAGTAATATTTTTGAAAAGTTTTCACAAAAAAAATTCCATAAGATCTAAGAAAAGAGTGGTTTTGAAATCAAAAGATAAATCTAGAAAATAAAATTTTAATTTCGTGTCAAAATTTTAATAGACAAATCATGGTTAAATTTTTTGGGGTGTTACAACACTACCCCCCTTAAGAAAAAAAATCTCGTCCTCGAGATTAGCTAGGAGCTGTTTTAAAAATAATACTCCCATTAGCTTAAACCAAAAGTTTACTCATAGCACAAACTTAGGGTACAACGCATAAGTTGCAACACATAGATAAATGTTGGGACAATAAACATAGCAGTGACGTCTACAATGAAAACGGTAAATGGACAGGGTCCTGAGAAAACATCTCGGGTATTGGGGCACACTCCTCTTCTATCGGGGGAAGCGGGTTGACTAGTCGATGAATGCATCTCTCCTGGTCGGGCCTGAGTGGTCTACCGATGGCGATCTGAGGATTTAAATCAGCGAGGCTTTGGAGATAACCCATTACCCGCTGGGTCAAATGCTCTTGAGTGATGACATACTGGGCAAGGTTGGCCAGTACTGGGTCTCTCTCATTTCGTCCACCGGGAAACGATGCTACTTCTCTGGGTGTTGCACGACTCGGGAAGTAATACTACCCTCATTCGCTGGCATAGTGTACCGCGAATCGAAGGCGGGTAAGTGCTTCGTACGCAGCAGCTTCAATGGCCATCTATGGAGTCGGCATAGATTTCCCCACGAAGGAGACTTCCGTTGGGTCTTGGTTTGGGTTTGCGGGAGGGATGTGCACCACTTCCCAATATTTCAAGGTGGATGGGGTGATCCTCGATTTGAGCAATTCGTACTGGGGTGGAAGGATAGAACTCATAGTACTGCAGGTAAAGTCCCACAATATTTTAACTAAACTACCTGGGGTTGCATCTGGAGTTCTCAGATAAATTCTAGGGCTCAGCACGACAAAGAAATGGTTGTGAGAGTTGTGCACAAGGTGAGGGGTACTTGGCAAGGTCACAAGGTGGCCCTTTATATAGCAACTGGGAAGGGTTATTTATCATGGTGAGGGGCAACTAGTTTGTCGGTTCTGCTTTATGGGGTCGGGGTCAATGCCATAGATACACATATCTCACAAAAGTGACGTATTACTGTGGGAGTCGTCGGGGTGGTTTTTGGTAGTTACGCCCGGAATTAAAAATGCAACAATACACCAACACACTTATGCATGGCTACAATTTAAAAAATAGGGGCGCACAAGCAGAAATCATATAATTATGGTGATGCAAGATTACACATTTACGGGGCGTGGACATACTACGACTCGGTACTACACGAGTGACTTAGTCTACCTCGTTAATATCTAAGCGGGCGTGCCTTGTGGACGCCGAGGCTTCTCCACGGGTTTCACCGTCGGGGTTAGTTGGAGGGGGTTGAGGAACTACAGGGTCGGGGAAGTGATGATGACCATCGCGGGGGTTGTTGGCCACAATCCCATTGGAGCGTGTTCCCAAAAGGCGACGAAGCACTTTTGGGGACACCAAAGCACCTTGGTCGATGGCTGGGGTAGACCTCAAGGACTCGATCGGTTGTCCGAATAGCACGACTGGGTTGTCGGCGTCGGGCTCATCTTCTCCTCTTGCCAGGGCTCGGCGGACCGGTTCTCCACGGGCTGCGATCTGATCAAGGGTGATTTGATCAAACAGTTCCTCTAGTGCACTTACATAGCGCACCAGATGCAACAATGCAGGATCCATCTCGTGATCTCCGTTGGCAACCAGGGGTGGCCTACCATACCCGTCACGGATGGGGTAGTAGTAGAACGAGCGACAGTTAACTCTGGGCGACAAGTGCTGGAGTTGAACTATAGCCTCTCGAGCAGCTAGTTGGATGGCTTGTGGCTCAAAGGAAGTTGTCCTTCCGGTGAACCTGTAGGGGCGTTCTGGCGATAGACCCCTACCATATACGTGCACAGTGGCCCAAAATTGACGGCTCTCACCGCTCATGGGCCCTTGGTACACAACATATTCTGGGGGCTCTTCTAATGCGAAGGCACGGTGGGTGAGGTTTGCTAGCATGGTCACAAAACTTCCAAGGTTGGTTGATGTGGTCTCATCGTGAACAATGGGTCGTGGCATTCTAGCTCGGTTTGGGGTAGAGGCTGTGCTGTGCTGGGTTGAGGCTAGTGTGCCCTTTTTTATAGAAAAAGGGTTGGAGTCTTCCTTCGCACGCTTGCGAATGAGACATTTTAGGAGTCGGTCACTGGCGCGTGACCGACAGGCTAGGCTGATAGGTTAGGCACCGACTGCCAAAAGGTGTCGGGATCACTGTGTGCCTATCTTACATGAGAAGCTTGGCTGGGGTTAGGTTAAGGTCTGGTGGGTTGGTTAACCTAGGTTTTTCGACCTGGCTAAGATAGGATTAGCCAATGGTCAGCCTGGCTCTGATACCAAGGTTGTCAGGACCGGATTTTTGGGATATCAATTTCCCAGAAAATGGCCCTTGTGCTCACCAACCCTAGGATTACTGTTAGCTGATGAGACACCAACTTGATATAGAAACTCCAAGCAAAATACAAAGTATGTAGTACAAGACCATTCTGGCCTATGAGTACAACAAATGGTTTCCAGTGGTTGATGGCGGAAGCGGTTTGCGGATCATCAGCGTCTATGGGACTCCATTTCCCCTAAGAATAGCTGACCTGGATAACTCCTATCTTCACGAGTCTGCTATCATCACTGCCTAGGTTCCGGGGCTGTCATCGCAGGGCTCCTCTCCATGCAAGAAATCTGGCCAAGAACATAGCCAGGGACAAGCCAGTGAGTACTTTTGAATGTTCTCGCAAACATTATGAACACGGGTATAATATAACAAATGATAATCATGCTCTGAAATATGCCATGATCACTACGTCAGTCATGAAATAAAATTTATGATGCACGCAAGCAAGTTATTCATATAGAACATGAATAAACAACCCGAGAATAGAAATAAAATGCACCGATCGGGTGTCTGAAGCGACGCCTCGAAAGGATAATAATCTAAGGCATGCCATAGTCGGGCGTCTGAGCGACACCACATAAAGAGCTTATAAATAAAGGAACTAATCAGTATGCCACAGTCGGGCGTCTGAGCGACACCACATAAAGGGCTTATAAGTAATTTAAATAACAATCAAGCCATAGTCGGGCATCTGTGCGACACCACATAAAGGGCTTATAGGTGGTTTCAGTAACAAGCATGCCACAGTCGGGCGTCTGAGCGACACCACATAAAGGGCTTATAAGGTAAATAAATAACAAGCATGCCACAGTCGGGCGTCTCAGCGACACCTCATAAAGGGCTTATATAAGAATAATCACGGTGATTATCCAGGAGGTAGAACCGTCCCAGGGATACTCAATAATTCAAAAAGAATGTAAATGGTTAGTCCACAATAATAATAATCATAATCATCATATGTCACAAGTCATAATCAATGTTCTGGTTTAGCAGTTTTTCCTCCGAAGACCGACACTAAAACCGACACTTGACCCATCCCAAACTGTAGTCCTTAACCATGGACACGGCTATTTGAATAGATATAATCTCTGCAGAGGGTGTACTCTTTACCCACGAGTAACGGATTCCTTTAGTCCATCAGGACTAATTCCGCTTACGGTATTTTAATTGAAAACACACCTGACTCGCACACACCAGCTTAACTTTACCGGTGTCTGGAATCACCCACAACACCCGTTAAGCGAAACTCTAAGTGGGGAGGCTACAACCTCGACTAGCATGGGATCACTAAATTTATAACACGCGCAAACTAGGGGAGCTACCCCTTCGGCTCCAACCGAAAACACCCATGCCCCCGGACCAGGTGGCATGCCTACCGGCTGCAGTCGGTATCTTCCACCATGGCCTCTCTGTACGGTGTTTGCTAGAAAGGGGTTGACAACTTACTGAACTGTACCCTACCTATGGCAGGGACAAGTGGTAGCATGAAACAAGTATGGGGGTTACTGGAACAAGACTCGATCTATGGTCGACTCAGGAGGTTTAAGTATTCCCTGCATGATTAGCATAACAAATATATTTCAACCGACAAACAGAATCATGCCATACCGGACACAACCGTCTCGACGAGTAACTAGAGGTAAGCTCATGTCTACCCAAGACAGAGACTTTCCCGGCTTCCTTTCGGTAGGCATGAAAGACATACGAGGGTGATTACTATCACAAGCATATCCATTTCAACAGCAAAGAAGCTTCATTATGCACTCATGTGCATGATCATATCATCACATAAAATAACGAATGCTCCATGTCAAGGTGGTGTTGTAACTGTATCAAGCAACACACAAAAATAATATGCCAGGGTTCAGAATGCTTGCCTTCAAGAGTATGCAAGCAGGGCGCACTTTTTGAAAGTTGCCTTCTTCTTCAAAATCCTATTTTATGAAAAATTTAATTAACACATAGTTTCAAAACAGTACAAAAAGTTTCTTAGAAAATTTTAAAATAAATATGAAAATAAATTAGACAGAATTTGAGAAACAATAGAAAAAGAATCAAGTCAATTGGGCTTATATTTGAAAAGTTATAGCCAGTCAAAGTTTAGTCAAAAATATGTTTTTAATAAAAATCAGAAAAAGAAAACGTTTCGGCAGCACTAACGTTTTCCTCTAGCGAAGGCGCATTTTGAGAAATACGCTTCCACTTAAAACACGTTTCGGCGGGGCTGGGTCACTGACAGTGGGTCCCTTGGGCCCACTGGTCAGGTTTGACCAGTCGCCCGCGCCTCCTTCCTCCTCTGTCCGAGCGGGGCGGGGCTCCGACGATCGCCACCGACGAACGGTGGCTTCCCACGGCGTTCTGAGGGCAGGGATGGATCCGCCAGTCCAGGGCGGTCCTCCCGGTGGTCGACAAGCTGACGGGGACGAAGGGAGTCGCCAACGACGAGCTCCACGGCGGACGGTGGCTTCGGGAGGATTGGGGTTTTCGAGCTACGGTGGTGCTTGATCGCGTTTGAGAGGTTGGGCTGCTCCGCAAGGTCGAGGGGAAGAGGATGGTGGCTCTGGATGGATGAGGGAGGCTCTGCTTGCGACGCACTGCACCGGAACATGGCGGCGGCCGCACTGATCGGAGACGAGGAAGAAGGCTTCCCTCCGACGATTGCTGGCTGTGGGGGCACTAGGGGGATGGTGTGAGGTTGCCCTGAGTGCTTGGACGAGCTCGAGGGATCTTATTTATAGCATGACTAGGTCGGTTCCGCGGCAGCCGGGGATAAGATCGTCGGTGAGCCGTTCCTTTGGCCGTAGGAGACATGGCGACGATGAGCGCTAGCGGACGGGCTCGTGGATGAGCTCGGGCTGTTCCATAAGCGAGCTGGCGCGCTGGTGTGGCTCGGGCAGCGCCATCCATGGCAGAGGCCTGCTGTGGCCATCGACGGCTTGAAGTGGTGGCGCTGTGGGGCGCCAGGAGGGGGCCAGGGCGGCTCTGCGGCGAGGGAGGGGTCGGGGCGCGTCGGCTAGGAGCGGGAAGGGACCAGAACGGACGCGGGGAGGAGGCAGTGGGACGCGGCGACTCGGGTGCACGCACATGCAAAACGCGCGCTCTGGCCGTGCCCAGAGCACGCACGGTGACCGCTCGACGAAATGCCCTGGTGAGCTAGGAGGCTTGGATGCAAACACAAATTAACAGGGCTAGGTTATCACAAGCTAGGGGATCAAGTTCATTACACAAGCTAAAAACTAAGCCAAAACTGGCCATGCACACAAGGTGTTTGACAAAATGCTATGGTCATCTAGGCATCTCTTGGGGTGGCCAAAAACTCCAGATCAGAGCCTCTTTAGATGCTAAGGATGGTGGCAAGGTTAGTTTGCCAAAAGAAAAACCTTGTTAGTGCAGGTTTTTGAGAAAACCAAATCTGGACACAAAGAAAATGCTATCATTGCATGGACCAAACATACTCCAATGGATCCACTCTCCTGGACTTAAGGGTTTTGTAGGGTGGTCTATAAGCAGGAGAAAGAATCATGGGTAAAAGGGCAAGTTGAAATATGGTTGCAGTACAAATCACCAAGCTGGACCAGAATGAAGATGAGGATGAATTACTCAAATTTTTCAAAGAACATCAATGGGTTTTTTCATAAAGTTGAATTATATACTCCTATTAAAATCCCCAATTTTTGGTGGAAACTTTAAAGAAATATTTAAATAGGTTGTAGTGCAATTTTACAAACTGGACCTGTTTTCAAAACTTGGGGTAGAGCTCAAAATCTCCACTGACTAAAATATATTTTTTCATAAAAGTGATGTGGGAACATCACATGACATCCCCAAATTTTGGTGAAAATTTTAAAGAAGAATTTGAAAGGGTTGCAGTGCAAATGGGGCTCTAAAGCTTATGAAAATTCATTTTAGAGGAAATAAAGTTCAGGAAAAGTCATTGTAGAAATAATTCCACTGATAAAATAAATGTTTCTTGAGAGGGCATACAAGTCTAACAATATTTTTGAAAAGTTTTCACAAAAAAAAATTCCAAAAGATCCAAGAAAAGAGTGGTTTTGAAATCAAAAGATAAATCTAGAAAATAAAAATTTAATTTCCTGGCAAAATTTTAATTGACAAATCATGGTTAAATTTTTGGGGTGTTACACAAGTATAGGGGATCTATCGTAGTCCTTTCGATAAGTAAGGGTGTCGAACCCAACGAGGAGCAGAAGGAAATGACAAGTGGTTTTCAGCAAGGTATTCTCTGCAAGCCCTGAAATTATAGGTAACAGATAGTATTGTGATAAGATAATTTGTAATAGGTAACAAGTAACAAGTGTAAATAATGTGCAGCAAGATGGCCCAATACTTTTTGTAGCAAAGGACAAGCCTGGAAAAACTCTTATATAGAGAAAAGCGTTCCCGAGGACACATGGGAGTTATCATCAAGCTAGTTTTCATCACGCGCATATGATTCGCGTTTGGTACTTTGATAATTTGATATGTGGGTGGACCGGTGCTTGGGCGCTGTCCTTACTTGGACAAACATCCCACTTACGATTAACTCCTATTGCAAGCATCCGCAACTACAAAAGAAGTATTAAGGTAAACCTAACCATAGCATGAAACATCTGGATCCAAATCAGCCCCTTACGAAGCAACGCATAAACTAGGGTTTAAGCTTCTGTCACTCTAGAAACCTATCATCTACTTATTACTTCCCAATGCCTTCCTCTAGGCCCAAACAATGGTGAAGTGTCATGTAGTCGACGTTCACATGACACCACTAGAGGAGAGACACCATGCATCTCATCAAAATATAGAATGAATACCAAATTCACATGACTACTTATAGCAAGACTTCTCCCATGTCCTCAGGAACAAACGTAACTACTCACAAAGCATATTCATGTTCATAATCATAGGAGTATAAATATGCATAATGGATCTGAACATATGATCTTCCACCAAGTAAACCAACTAGCATCAACTACAAGGAGTAATCAACACTACTAGCAAACTACAGGTACCAATCTGAGGTTTGGATACAAAGATTGGATACAAGAGATGAACTAGGGTTTGAGAGGAGATGGTGCTGGTGAAGATATTGATGATGATTGACCCCCTCCCGACGAGAGGATCTTTGGTGATGATGATGGTGATGATTTCCCCCTCCCGGAAGGAAGCTTCCCCGACATAACAGCTCTGCCGGAGCCCTAGATTGGTTCCGCCAAGGTTCCGCCTCGTGGCGGCAGAGTTTCTTCCCGAAAGCTTGCTTATGTTCTTTTCTCGGACGAAAGACTTCATATAGCAGAAGATGGGCACCGGAGGCCTGCCAGGCGTCCCACGAGGCAGGGGGCGCGCCTAGGGGGGTAGGGCGCACCCCCACCCTCATGGCCTGGGTGTGGGCCCCCTCTAATGGATTCTTTCGCCAGTATTTTTTATTAATTCCAAAAATAACTTTCGTGAAGTTTGAGGACTTTTGGAGTTGTGCAGAATAGGTCTTTAATATTTGCTACTTTTCCAGCCCAGAATTCCAGCTGCCGGCATTCTCCCTCTTCTTGTAAACCTTGTAAAATAAGATAGAATATGCATAAGTATTGTGACATAATGTGTAATAACAACCCATAATGCAATAAATATCGATATAAAAGCATGATCCAAAATGGACGTATCAGTCACCTCCATAAACGAGAAACATATCCTTAGTCCTTTTCAGGTATTTTAGGATGTTCTTGACCGCTGTCCGGTGATCCACTCCTGGATTACTTTGGTACCTCCCTGCTAAACTTATATCAAGGCACACATTAGGTCTGGTACACAGCATTGCATACATGATAGAATCTATGGCTGAAGCATAGGTAATGACTTTCATTTTCTCTCTATCTTCTGCAGTGGTCGGGCATTGAGTCTGACTCAACTTCACACCTTGTAACACATGCAAGAACCCTTTCTTTGACTGATCCATTTTGAACTTATTCAAAACTTTATCAAGGTATGTGCTTTGTGAAAGTCCAATTAAGCGTCTTAATCTATCTCTATAGATCTTGATGCCCAATATATAAGCATCTTCACCGAGGTCTTTCATTGAATTTTTTTATTCAAGTATCCTTTTATGCTGTCCAGAAATTCTGTATTATTTCCAATCAACAATATGTCATCCACATATAACATTAGAAATGCTACAGAGCTCCCACTCACTTTCTTGTAAATACAGGCTTCTCCAAAAGTCTGTATAAAACCATATGCTTTGATCACACTATCAAAGCGTATATTCCAACTCCGAGAGGCTTGCACCAGTCCAGAAATGGATCGCTGAAGCTTGCACACTTTGTTAGCACCTTTAGGATCGACAAAACCTTCTGGTTGCATCATATACAACTCTTCTTTAAGATATCGATTAAGGAATGCAGTTTTGACATCCTTTTGCCAAATTTCATAATCATAAAATGCTGCAATTGCTAACATGATTCGGACAGACTTAAGCATCACTACGGGTGAGAAGGTCTCATCGTAGTCAACTCCGTGAACTTGTCGAAAACCTTTCGCAACAAGTTGAGCTTTCTAGACAATGACATTACCGTCAGCGTCAGTCTTCTTCTTGAAGATCCATTTATTCTCTATGGCTTGCCGGTCATCGGGCAAGTCAACCAAAGTCCACACTTTGTTCTCATACATGGATCCCATCTCAGATTTCATGGCCTCAACCAATTTCGCGGAATCTGGGCTCATCATTGCTTCCTCATAGTTCGTAGGTTCGTCATGGTCAAGTAACATGACCTCCAGAATAGGATTACCGTACCACTTTTGCGCGGATCGTACTCTGGTTGACCTACGAGGTTTGGTAGTAACTTGATCTGAAGTTTCATGATCATCATCATTAGCTTCCTCACTGATTGGTGTAGGAATCACTGGAACTAATTTTTGTGATGAACTACTTTCCAATTCGGGAGAAGGTACAATTACCTCATCAAGTTCTACTTTCCTCCCACTCACTTCTTTCGAGAGAAACTCCTTCTCTAGAAAGGATCCATTCTTAGCAACGAATATCTTGCCTTCGGATCAGTGATAGAAGGTGTACCCTACAGTCTCTTTTGGGTATCCTATGAAGACACATTTCTTCAATTTGGGTTCGAGCTTAGGTTGAAGCTTTTTCACATAAGCATCGCAACCCCAATCTTTAAGAAACGACAGCTTAGGTTTCTTGCCAAACCATATTTCATATGGTGTCGTCTCAATGGATTTAGATGGTGCCCTATTTATCGTGAATGCAATCGTCTCTAAAGCATAACCCCAAAACGATAGTGTAAATCAGTAAGAGACATCATTGATCACACCATATCTAATAAAGTACGGTTACGATGTTCGGACACACCATTACACTGTGGTGTTCCAGGTGACATGAGTTGCGAAACTATTCCACATTGTTTCAAATGAAGACCAAACTCATAACTCAAATATTCTCCTCCATGATCAGATCGTAGAAACTTTATTTTCTTGTTACGATGATTTTTCTACTTCACTCTGAAATTCTTTGAACTTTTCAAATGTTTCAGACTTATGTTTCATCAAGTAGATATACCCATATCTGCTCAAATCATCTGTGAAGGCGAGAAAATAATGATACCCGCCGCGATCCTCAACACTCATCAGACCACATACATCAGTATGTATTATTTCCAACAAGTCAGTTGATCGCTCCATTGTTCCAGAGAACAAAGTCTTAGTCATCTTGCCCATGAGGCATGGTTCGCAAGCATCAAGATATTCATAATTAAGTGATTCCGAAAGCCCATCAGCATGGAGTTTCTTCATGCGCTTTACACCAATATGACCTAAACGGCAGTGCCACAAATAAGTTGCACTATCATTATTAACTTTTCATCTTTTGGCTTCAAAATTATGAACATGTGTATCACTACAATCGAGATTCAAAAAAATAGACCACTCTTCAAGGGCGCATGACCATAAAAGATATTACTCATCTAAATAGAACAACCATTATTCTCTGATTTAAATGAATAACCGTCTCGCATCAAACAAGATCCAAATATAATGTTCATGCTCAACGCTGGCACAAATAACAATTATTTAGGTCTAATACTAATCCCGACGGTAGATGTAGAGGTAGCGTGCTGACGGCGATCACATCGACTTTGGAACCATTTCCCACGCGCATCATCACCTTATCCTTAGCCAATCTTCGCTTAATTCGTAGCCCCTGTTTCGAGTTGCAAATATGAGCAACAGAACCAGTATCAAATACCCAGGCTCTACTACGAGCATTAGTAAGGTACACATTAATAACATGCATATCAAATATACATTTCACTTTGCCATCCTTCTTATCCACCAAATACTTGGGGCAGTTCTGCTTCCAGTGACCAGTCCCTTTGCACTAGAAGCACTCAGTCTCAGGCTTAGGTCCAGACTTGGGATTCTTCACTTGAGCAACAACTTGCTTGCCGTTCTTCTTGATGTGGGGGCCCACGAGGTAGGGGGTGCGCCCAGGGGGGTAGGGTGCTCCCCCACCCTCGTGGCCTGGGTGTGGGGCCCCTCTGATGGATTCTTCGCCAGTATTTTTTATTAATTCCAAAAATAACTTCTGTGAAGTTTCATGACTTTTGGAGTTGTCACAATAGGTCTCTAATATTTGCTCCTTTTCCAGCCCAGAATTCCAGCTGCCGGCATTCTCCCTCTTCATGTAAACCTTGTAAAATAAGAGAGAATATGCATAAGTATTGTGACATAATGTGTAATAACAGCCCATAATGCAATAAATATTGATATAAAAGCATGATGCAAAATGGACGTATCAACTGCCCGAAGCTTAGACCTCGCTTGTCCTCAAGCGGAAGCCGATAACGATAAATATGTCCACATGTTTAGAGATAGAGGTGTCGATAAAAATAAAATACGGACATGAGGGCATCATGATCATTCTTATAACATCAACATATATGGATATTGTCATATTATTTATTATGCTCAAGTAATAATCTATTCACAACGTCAAGTATGAATAAGAAACTTCATTGAAAATCAACAAGCTGTAATATCAGTCATTGAAGCAATTGCAATTTATCATAACATCGGAAATAGTCAATATAAGAGCTTTTCAGCAAGTCAACATACTCAACTATCATTTAGTCTTTCACAATTGCTAACACTCACGCAATACTTGTGGTAATGGAGTTTTAGCCGGACACAGAGAAATATAGGGGCTTATAGTTTCGCCTCCCAACCTTTTACCTCGAGGATAATGTCAACAATAATAGTAACTTACATCCAATTATATATATATATATATATATATATATATATATATATATATATATATATATATCAGGATCTTTCCAACATAATGTGCTTGCCAAAGGATAAAATATAAAAAGGCAAAGGTGAGGATCACCTTGTCTCTTGCATAAGGTAGAAGATAAAAGTAAAAGATGGGCCCTTCGCAGAGGGAAGCAGAGGTTGTCATGTGCTTTTATGGTTGGATGCACAAAATCTTAATGCGAAAGAACGTCACTTTATATTGCCACTTGTGATATGGACCTTTATTATGCAGTCCGTCGCTTTTATTTCTTCCACATCACAAGATCGTATAAAGCTTATTTTCTCCACACTAATAAATCATACATATTTAGAAAGCAATTTTTATTGCATGCAACGATGACAACTTACTTGAAGGATCTTACTCAATCCATAGGTAGATATGGTGGACTCTCATGGCAAAACTGGGTTTAAGGGTATTTGGAAGCACAAGTAGTATCTCTACTTGGTTCAAAGAATTGGCTTGCATGAGGGGGAAAGGCAAGCTCAACATGTTGGATGATCCATGACAATATACTTTATTTCAAATATAAGAAAACATAACCCATTACGTTGTCTTCCTTGTCCAACATCAACTCTTTAGCATGTCATATTTTAATGAGTGCTCACAATCACAAAAGATGTCCAAGATAGTATATTTATATGTGAAACCTCTCTTTCTTTATTACTTCCTATTAATTGCAACGATGACCAAAACTATGTTTATCAACTCTCAACAACTTTTAGTAATCATACTCTTTATATGTGAAGTCATTACTCTCCATAAGACCAATATGTTCTCTCTATTTCTTTTTATTCTTTCTCTTTTTCTTTTATTCACTCAAGATCATAGCAAGATAATCAAGCCCGTGACTCAACACTAATATTTATTATATATAGCTCACGGACTCGATTACATAGAAGGAACATAAAGCAGAACTCACAACTAGATCATACTAAAACTTTATTCTACTAGATCACGATATTACCAAAAGGATCGAACTAATAAAAACGACAAAGATAGGAGTGTGATGGTGATACGATACCGGGGCACCTCCCCCAAGCTTGGCAGTTGCCAAGGGGAGTGCCCATACCCATGTGATTATATCTCCTTTGCTGGTGAAGAAGATGGTGGAGTTGTTGATGATGTAGGCTTGTCGTCCATCTTCCAGGGCATAGGCTCACCATCATAGAAGGATGATCGAGTCTCCGGGATCCTCAAATCTGCAGCCAAACTCATCCTCTTGAATCTATATTCACACTCACAGTTTTGGTTTTGCAGGTCATAGATTTGGGCTTGGAGATGCTCAATCTTCTCGTGAAGCTTGAAGATGGTCTCCCCAATATTCTTGGCATCCAGCTTGTGGTTGTTGGTGAAGTCCACGATCATCATGTGGTTGGCGTTGAGTCCGTGTTCCACCATCCCCTGACACTTGAAAACCTGTTGCTCCATTGCTTCGAGCCTCGTCTCCATGCTTCCTGTCCTCCTTGGTCCCTCAACATCGCGGATGTGCAGCAACCCATCACGCATCTCAATGGTTTGAGGGTGTTGCAGCACCTCCGCAAGGTAGGGGTTGATGACCTTCTCGAAGAACTTGTCCTTGGGGGCGCTTGGAGACGTCATGGTGATCTAGATCTGTCAGAAAAACAACTCGAAACGAAAACAGAGGATATTTGTGTGATACGAGAGCCAAAACCTCCAGGAGATTATATAATGAATTTTTACCGACCAAAAGAAGTATCGTGCAAGAAAACGGAGTCCGGAGAGCGCACAAGGTGCCCACGAGGCAGGGGGCGCGCCCAGGTGAGTAGGGCGCGCCTCCCACCCTCGTGTCCTTCCCGGACTCCCTCTTCTTTTCCTATTTTCTTTAATATTCCAAAATGGAGAAAAATTGCCATTAGAATTGTTTTGGAGTCGGTTTACTTACCGTACCACATACCTATTCCTTTTTGGAGTCTGAAACGTTCTGGAAAGTGTCCCTTATGTATTCCTCCGGGGTTACAGTTTCAATAATATTAGTTTCAACATTTATGGGCTTACCTGAGATATAATGTTTGATTCTTTTACTGTTCACCACCTTTGGATTTGTGCCTTCAAAGTTGTTGATTTTTATGGCACCGGAATGATAGACCTCCTCGATAACGTAGGGACCTTCCCATTTAGAGAGAAGTTTTCCTACAAAAAATCTTAAACGAGAGTTGAACAGCAACACATAATCACCTACATTAAACTCACGCTTTTGTATCCTTTTTCATGCCATCTTTTAAAATGTCAAATAGTCTCTTCTCACCGGCAAGTTTGAAATCATAATTAAGATCTTTAATAGCCCAATATGCCTTGTATTCTAGTTCGGGAGGTAAGTGACATGGTTTTCCATAAAGCATTTTATACGGAGACATACCCATAGGATTTTTATATGCATGCATTTCTATAGGCCCATGATGCATCATCAAGTTTCTTGGACCAATTCTTTCTAGATCTATTAACAGTCTTTTGCAAAATTAATTTAAGTTCTCTATTGCTCAGTTCTACTTGACCGCTAGACTGTGGGTGGTATGGAGATGCAATTCTATGATTAACATCATACTTAGCAATCATTTTATGAAAAGCACCATGAACAAAATGTGAACCACCATGAGTCATTAAATATCTAGGGACTCCAAACCTCGGAAAATTAACTTCTTTAAGCATCTTAATAGAGGTGTCATGATCAGCACTACTAGGTTGAATAGCTTCTACCCACTTAGTAACGTAATCAACAACAACTAGAATATGTGTATAGCCATTAGAGGAAGGAAAATGTCCCATATAATCAAAGCCCCAAACATCAAATGGTTCAATAACAAGTGAATAATTCATAGGCATTTCTTGACGTTTACTAATATTACCAATTCTTTGACATTCATCACAAGATAAGACAAACTTACGGGCATCCCTGAAGAGAGTAGGCCAATAAAAACCAGATTGCAATACCTTATGTGCAGTTCTATCTCCAGCGTGGTGTCCTCCATAAGCTTCGGAGTGATACTTGTGTAGGATCTGTTCCTGTTCAAGCTCAGGTATACAACGTATAATAACACGATCTACTCCTTATTTATAAAGATGTGGGTCATCCCAGATGTAATGTCTCAAATCATAGAATAACTTTTTCTTTTGCTGGTATAAATTTAGCAACAATATAATTAGCATAATCAGCATACCAAGGAGCAGTACGAGAAGCATTTATGACAGCTAATTGTTCATCAGGAAAGCTATCATCAATAGGTAGTGGGTCATCATGAACATTCTCTAACTTAGACAAGTTGTCCGCAACGGGGTTCTCAGCTCCCTTTCTATCAATAATGTGCAAATCAAATTCTTGTAACAAGAGAACCCATCTAATAAGTCTAGGTTTAGCATCTTTATTTTCCATAAGATATTTAATAACAGCATGATCAGTGTGGATACTCACTTTAGAATCAATAACATAAGGTCTGAACTTATCACAAGCAAATAGAACTGCTAAGAATTCTTTTTCAGTAGTAGCATAATTTCTCTGGGCACTATCTAGAGTTTTACTAGCATACTGAATAACATTTAATTTCTTATCAACTCTTTGTCCTAGAACAACATCTACAACATAATCACTAGCATCACACATAATTTTGAAGGGTAAATTCCAATCGGGTGGCTAGACGATAGGTGCAGAAATCAAAGCCTTCTTAAGTATTTCAAATGCTTCTACACAATCATCATCAAAGACAAAAGGGATATCTTTTTGTAATAGATTAGTTAGAGGCCAAGAAATTTTTGAGAAGTCCTTAATGAACCTCCTATAAAAACCGGCATGACCAAGGAAACTTCTTATACCTTTGATGTCCTTAGGACACGACATCTTTTCAATGGCATCAACTTTAGCTTTATCATCTTCAATACCTCTTTCCAAAATTTTATGCCCCAAGACAATGCCTTCGTTAACCATAAAGTGACATTTCTACCAATTCAAGACAAGATTAGTTTCTTCACATCTCTGCAAAACTCGATCAAGGTTGCTCAAGAAATCATCAAAATAGGATCCATAAACAGAGAAATCGTCCATGAAAACTTCACAAATCTTTTCACTAAAGTCAGAGAATATAGCCATCATGCATCTTTGAAAAGTAGCAAGTGCATTACATAAACCAAAAGGCATATGTCTATAAGCAAAAGTATATAAAGGGCAAGTAAAAGTGGTCTTTTCTTGATCCTCAGCTGATACAGGTATTTGAGAGAAACCAGACTAACCATCTAGAAAGGAAAAATGCGTATGTTTGGATAGTCTTTCTAGCATTTGATCAATAAAAGGCAAAGGGTAATGATCTTTTTATTAGCTTTATTTAATTTGCGGAAATCAATTACCATCCTATAACCTGTAATAATTATTTGCAGGATCAATTCATCTTTATCATTAGGAACGACAGTAATACCTCCCTTCTTAGGGACACAATGGACAGGACTTACCCACTGACTATCAACAACGGGATAAATTATACCTGCCTCAAGGAGCTTTAATATTTCCTTTCTTACCACTTCCTTCATCTTAGGATTTAGTCGTCGTTGGTGATCAATAACTGGTTTGGCGTCTTTCTCCAAATTTATTTTGTGTTGACATAGTGTGGGACTAATGCCCTTAAGATCATCAAGAGTATATCCAATAGCAACACGGTGCTTCTTCAGAGTTTTCAATAATTTCTCTTCTTCTTTCTCTGAAAGGTTAGCACTAATAATAACAGGATATATCTTCTTTTCATCAAGATAAGCATATTTAAGAGTATCAGGTAATGGTTTAAGCTCAAACACGGGATCACCCTTGGGTGGAGGAGGATCCCCTAGGATTTCAACAGGCAAGTTGTGTTCCAGAATGGGTACCTATTTAAAGAATACTTCATCTATTTCCCTTCTTTCATTCATAAACATATCATTTTCATGATTAAGCAAATATTGTTCTAGAGGATCACTAGGAGGCATGGCAATAGAATCAAGACCAATAATTTCATCTTTACTAGGCAATTCCTCATCACGGGGTTGTCTACGAAATTTAGCAAAGTTAAACTCACGAGACATATCACCCAAACCAATAGTAACAACATCCTTTTCACAGTCTATCCTAGCATTAACAGTATTCAAGAAGGGTCCACCAAATATAATGGGACAAAATCTATCTTGTGGGGAACCAAGAACAAGAAAATCAGCAGGATATTTAACTTTCCCACACAAGACTTCAACATCTCTAACAATCCCAATCGGTGATATGGTATCTCTATTGGCAAGCTTAATTGTGACATCAATATCTTCTAACTCAGCAGGTGCAATATCATGCATAATTTCTTGGTATAAGGAATGACGTATTGCACTTGCACTAGCACCCATATAACATAAGCCATGATAACAATGATCTCCTATTTTAACAGGATAACATGCATGCCTACCACATGTCTATGTTTATCTTTAGCACCAGGTTTAGCAATTCTAGCAGTTTCCTCACAGAAATAAATAACATGCCCATCAATATTATCAGCCAAGAGATCTTTAACCATAGCAATATTAGGTTCAACTTTAACTTGCTCAGGGGGTTTGTGTTTCCTAATATTACTTTTGTTGATTGTGTGTCCTAATATTACTTTTGTTGACTACAGTTGAAGCTTTAGCATGATCCTTTATTCTAACTGGGAAAGGTGGTTTCTCAACATAAGAAGTAGGAACAATAGGATCATTATAAGTGATAGTCTTTTCTTTAACTTTAATAGGTGCCAATACTTTTACTTCAATGGGAGGATTATATTTAAACCACTTCTCCTTAGGGAGATCAACATGAGTAGCAAAGTATTCACAGAAAGAAGCTACTATCTCAGAGTCAAGTCCATATTTAGTGCTAATTTCACGGAAAACATCGGTATCCATAAAAGATTTAACACAATCAAACTTAGGTGTTATACCTGACTCCTTATCTTTGTCGAGATCCCAATCTTCAGAGTTGCGTTTAATTCTTTCCAATAAATCCCATTTGAATTCAATAGTCTTCATCATAAAAGATCCAGTACGAGAAGTATCGAGCATGGAGCGATTATTGAGAGAAAGCCGAGCATAAAAATTCTGAATAATCATTTCTCTTTGGAGCACATGATTGGGGCATGAATATAACAGTAATTTAAGCCTCCCCCAAGCTTGAGCGATGCTTTCTCCTTCGCGAGGCCAAAAATTATATATATAATTATGATCACGATGAACAAGATGCATAGGGTAAAACTTCTGATGAAATTCCAATTTCAATCGTTTGTAGTTCCATGATCCCATATCATCACATAGCCTATACCATGTCAATGCCTCTCCCTTCAAAGATAGAGGGAATACCTTCTTCTTGATAACATCATCTGGCATACCCGCAAGCTTAAATAATCCACAAACTTCATCCACATAGATTAGGTGTAAATCGGGATGCAAAGTTCCATCACCTGTGAAAAGATTAGCCAGCAGTTTCTCCAACATACCCGAAGGAATTTCAAAGTAGACATTTTCAGTATGTTCAGTAGGTTGTGGAGCAACTATTTGCTCTACTGGTCGGGGAGAAGATACCCCGAACAAGCCCCTCAAAGGATTACATTCCATAGTAATAAGTGATAGTAAATTTCAGCACACTATATAAAATTTTCCTTACCAAATTCCACTTACCAAACGCGCTTCACTTCCCGGCAACGGCGCCAGAAAAGAGTCTTGATGACCCACAAGTTGTCGGGGGGAATCGGCTTCCTCCAACACCTATGAGGACCGAGCCCCTTGCTGGTTCGGCGGGGGGCGGAGGTTGCACAAAGAGCAGATCGAGGCGGATTTTACCCAACTTCGGGCCGCAAGGATGCGTAAAACCCTACTGCTGCTTTGTGGATTGTATTGTGTTCTTGCTCGGGAGCGCGTGGTGCTACAGTACACACGAGCCGCTGGCGAGACCGAGCGTGACGATGGGTGTCCTCTCCCTCTACGTGCGCATGGGGCCTCCTTTTATATGCTCAAGGGGTTACCCACAGGTGGCAGCGTAGGTGGGGGCAAAAATGGTAGAATGATGTAGTGGGTACAGCTGCCTGCAAAGTGGTTGTACACTGCTATCATACCTAACTCTGACTGAGGGGGACAAGGGCATTAAATGCCCGTCCGCATCGCCCAGACGGTGCAGGGAACTGGACCGTCAGGAGCGCCACCGTTTGCCACGATGGCTACTCTGTCAGCTTTGCTTCGCCACCGCATGCCCCTGGCTACGCAGCCTCCTGCCATGTGCGTCTGGAGCGCCCCCAGAGCGACACATTGGTGGGTGAGCTGGAGCGCAGGCACGGGGTGGTAACTTGCCGCGGCAAGCGCCTTGCCGCGGTGGATGTCTTGTCGCGCCCGGGAGCTTGTCGCTCACCGGGCCCTGCCAGAGCGCGGGACGCGCCGTGGCGAGGTCCTTGTCGTGTCGTGGATGGCCTTCCCCGCAAGCTCCTCTTGCCGGGGTCTTGTGCTTCGAGCGGCAGTCCCGGCAAGCTCCTCTTGCCAGGGCCTCGCTCTCTTCGGGTGGCCTTCCCGGCAAGCTCCTCTTGCCGGGGCCTTGGCTCAAATACTTTGTTCTTGGATGGCCCAAAAAGGGACCGCGGAGAGTCTTGGTGATCGCCTGGAAAGCCTTGCCGCGGGGTGCTACGACTGCCCGTGCACAAGTTCGGGGTACTAAGGTACCCCTATTTTAGTACACCGACAGGAGCCCCCGGGCCTGGGCCATACACGGTGCCGAGCGCTGTTGGGCCAGGCCCAAAACAGTGCACGGGAACGCGCGGTCTGGGTCACGCTGCATCTGCTTCTGCGCCGACCACGTCCTCCCCAAACGGCATGCGTCGAACGCGGCATCGCGGGGAGAGGCGTGCGTGACGTGGGCGGCGTGCGCGGGGATGAGCCCCGTAGGCGTGCGTCACGTCGCAGGCGATTTATTTATTCGGAAAGGCGAAACGCCCCCCTCCCCTCCTCCCCTTATAAGCAGGCGAGACAGGGGGCAGTCCGCCCACCCGCTAGTTGCGATTCCTCGAAATCCTCCGCCACTTCCCAAGAGAAGCAGCGCTCCGCTCCCCTTCCATCGCCACCAGTGCTACTGACGCCGTCGACCTCCCTCCCTCTTTCCGCCAAGGCCCCGAAGGGCGACAAGGGGAAAGGGAAGGCCGTGAAGTCGGCCGAGGCCCAGCGGCTCGAGGCGTAGCGAAAGGAGCAGGCGGTCTTCCCCCCTGAGCTCGACGCGTTGGTCCTGAGGGAGGAATACTACCTCTTCTGGTCGGCGAGGACGCGAGCACATCCGTGCACGAGGGTTCTTCCCGGCATCGCCCAGAAGGAGTATCCGACCGGGTATCCCTTCTTCGCTCTGTTCTTCTATTGCGGGCTCTGCCCGCCCTTCTCTGAATTTTTCTGCGACATCATGAACACCTACGGGTTCCACCTTCTTGATTTCACCCCCAATGTTGTCTTGACCATGGCAATTTTCGCACATCTCTGCGAAAATTTTGTCGGAGTCTTTCCAAACGTAGCTCTCTTCCGCCACTTCTTCACGCCTCGAGTAGAGAGAGGAGAGCCCCTCTCCGGCGGGATCGCCTGGATCTCGAAGCCCGGCAAGAAGGATGCTTATCTGGAGGGAGAGCTCCACAGCAAATGGGAGGAATGGAGGGAAGACTGGTGCCTGATCGTCGAGGAGAACCCGCAGCCATTCACCGCCGTGCGCCAAACCCCTGTGGTGCGCGGCAGGGATTGGAGCGACGTGGCTCCGGACGACGACAGGCTGCGGATTGCCGTCACCCGGATCCTGCGGCTCAGGCGTGCCGGGCTCACAGTTGGCGCCGTCGGCGCAGATTTCCTCCGCCGCCGCATCGCTCCCCTGCAGGAGAAGGGGAGGCCCGCCTGGGAGTTCCAGAATGCGGCGGATATCATGAGGCTGCGCCCTGGCCTCAACTTCAATTTCACCGTCTTGGAGCTTGACGGGACGCTCAGGGCGCTGTTCAAGCACAACCCCGACCACCCCGAATGGTTCAGGCTGCCGCGAGGCGTCATCCCGTTGTGCAACAGTTCGTCGCTCAGCCGCATCCTTGCAATGATGCCGCTGTGCGACTCGCACGGGATCGACTCCACTTGGCAGGAGCCCGCCGACGATGTCGTGCGGGCGTTCTTCGACGACCTGGTGGAGAGGCCAGTCGACGCCGACGAGCAGAGGGGCCTCACCCGCGACACCACCGACGCGGAGTTGGCGTACATCGCCTCCAGGATGGAGGAGGCCGCGGCCGCGGGCGAGTTCGGCTTCACATTGGCGGAGGCGGACGCAGCGGAGGCGGAAAGCCTTGCCGATTGAGCAGAGTTTGCCGACGAGGAAGAACTTGCCGGGCACGATGCCGATGGCGAGCCTGCCCAGGACACGAGCGGCTTGCCGGAGGTCGGCGCCTCTTCCTCCCGTCCCGCGGGCAGCTCGTCGCAAGCAGAGCCCCCTGCCCAGCCACGGAGGCGTCTCCGCAAGGCCGGGGAGGTGGTGCGGCAGACGAGCCCACAACCGCAGCGCCGCGTGACGCGCTCCTCTGAGGCAGCAGGAGCGGGGTCTTCGCGGGCCGCAGCTTCTGCTCCTGCCGCTTCTCGCGCCGCGGCGGCAGCCGGAGCGGAGTCGTCTACTGCTCCTGCCAAGCGGCCACGGGAGCCTACTCCCCCGCCTCCTCGCGCCAGGAGCAAGACGGTCTTCGACTTCTCCGCGCTTAGCTCCGACGAGGAAGAGGGAGAGGAGTAAGATCCCCGATGTCCTTGTGTCTCTTCAATTCTTGTAGTTGTGCCTCGCATCTCATTTGCTTTCCTCCGAATTTGGTCCTTTTCAGGACTCTGGCTCAGAGGATGGAAAAGAGAGCCAAGGTCCCAGTGGTCATCCTCGACGACGAGCCCTCCGTGGCGGCAGGGGGTGCGCCTGAGATGACCTCGCCGGACCCACCAACTAATCCTCAGAGCAGCCCCCAGCGCAGCCCCCAGCGTAAGCATATGGGTTGCTTCCCGCCGTTGGGCGCACCCGGGTACCCTTCGCTTTTCCTGACGTCTGGCTGACGATTTGTGTAGGAGCAGAGCAACCCCACGAGGAGCGTCCGGAGACCGCCCCCGATGAGCCAACCGCTACAACTACACCACCAAGGGGGAGTTCCCCGGCGAGGGAGCCGTCCCCGGCAAGGGAGCAGTCCCCGGCAAGAAGGCAGTCCCCGGCAAGGGAGCGGTCTCCAGCGAGGGAGCAGCCCCCGACAAGGGAGTAGTCCCCGGCAAGAGAGCCGTCTCCGGCGAGGGACGATGCCGACGCCCCCTTGGCGACAGAGACCGCGGCGGCAGACCCTGGCCCAGGTAACCTTCTTGCCTCGAAACTCCCCTGGGGTTCTTCTTCTTTGGATAGTTGCTTGACTTCTCCCCCTCCTTCGGCCTTCAGACCCACCCGCCACGGACCCGATGGAGACCGAGGTCGTCGTCGTGGAGGACGCGTGCGGCCATACCGACGACGTGGCCGCCACCGGGGAGGCGGAGGGTGCTGAAGATCCGGTCGGCGAAGAGGCCGCCGAGGCAGCCGCGGGTGAGGGGGCCGGCGATCGTACTGACGGCCCTGAGGCCGCAGGAGCGCCAGGCGCTGCGCCGACCGCCGATCCCTCCTCCGTAGCGGTGTCGGGCCCCGAGGAGCCCCAGCCAGGCGCCTACTTGAAGGCCGGCGACGATATCTTCATCAAGCTCCCCTGGGAGTCGACTTCCAGGGCGCCGGTCGAGGGGGAGGCCTTGGATGGAGAGGTGCTCGCCTCCGCCGGGCTGACGCTGGTTGACGTGCCAAGCAGCGGCGGCGGCGAGCCTGAAGAGGAGCGGCTGCTCCGGAAGCTGGTGTCGCTCTACCGCGCCCGACAAGCCCAGGTGGAACGCCGGGAAGCGCTTGTCGCGAAGGCGGGAGCGGACATGGAGAAGCGCGCCGGGGAGCTCCGGGAGCTCAACCAGGAGGCCCTCCGTTCCTTGGCGGAGGAGCGAAGGCAGCTCGATGAGGCGCGGACGGCCATCATCCTCGAGAAGGCAGAAGCTGAAGAGCAGCAAAGGCTTGCCGCCGCGGGGCTGGCCGCGCGGGAGGGCGAGCTGGTGCAGCAGAAAGCCAGCCTCGCCAGCCATGAGGAGGAGGTCGCCGCACGCGAGCAAGCGCTCGGCGGAGCCCTCAAGGAGGCGCAAGATGCTGTCGCGGCCGCCGTGACCGCCAAGGAGGCACTGGAGGCGAGGGTGGCGTAGCTCGACACCGACCTCAAGGCGAGCGGCGAGGAGCTCGCCGCGCTCAAGCAGGAGCGCGAGAAGGGTGCCCACACCCTTGGCGAGCTGCAGGGCCGCTTCGCCGAGAAGATCAAGGAGCTCGACGCCGCCAAGGACTCCAACGCCGACCTCGAGTTGAAGCTGGACACCTTGTCCAAGGCGCTGGACAGCGCCAAGGAGCAAGGGGTGGCCTTGCGGAAGGAGTTCGTGGACAACGAGGCATTGTTGGAGAGCGCCGCGGTCACCCTGAACGAATTCAGGGCGATGGTGGTGCAGTGGACCGAGGGCCTCGTGGACATCGCCGCCTCCATCGACAAGGAGCTGACGCTGCTGGGGATGGAGGGCCACGAGTATCCCACTGGCGAGAACGTCCCACCCAGCGCCAAGCTCACTTCGTTCTTCAAGGGCATGGTGGCGGCCCTCAAGCATCTCCGGAATGTGATCCCAGAGCAGCTGGCCGACGAGACGCGCGAAGCCGTCGCCGGAGCCCTCGAGAAGGTGTTGGTGAAGGTCGCCTTTCGCAACCCCGGCATCAGGCTCACCAACGTCCTCAAATCCCTGCCGGCAGAGGCCGACCTCGAGGAGATCAGGGCCCTCGTCGCGCCCATAGTGGAGATGGTGGCCGGGATCAAGAGGATCGATGGCGACCATGTGGATTAGGTCGCCTCCCCTTTTCTTTTCTTGCCGCTGCTGGCCAAGTCATGAAGGCGATTCATTAGGGCTGCGACAAGCTTGCCTTTGTAATATAACTCTATCTTAGGTAGTGACTGCACTGTTATTTCCTCTACTTGACTCCGTGCTTTGTATGTTTTTGCCCTACGCTTCTGGGGACTTGTCGGCGTAGGCCTCCGCCTTACCGCGGGCTCTGAGTGCGGGACATCAGCAACCCGCCAGCGGCGCCACTACTGGCAAGAAACCTTGCCGTGGCTAGCTGCAGCTCACTTAAATTGTTGAGCAGGCTCAAAGCAAAGTAAGTGTTGCGACTGCAGTCGCAGCACACCTAAGCTGCCGAGCGAGCTCAAAACAAAGTAAGGACGCCACTCTGGTTGTAGCACACTTAAGTCGTTGAGCGGACTCGAAACGAAGTAAGGGCGCAACTAGCCACGAGCCGGTCCCTCCGCGCACAGGCTTTCCATACAAAGTACGGTCGTTCGAGGAAGATAACCTCAAAAATTTAAAAACTCAATTGCTCAAGCTATGGCAACTTAGCTTTTCCGCGGCTCGCTGCCCGGCAAGGTCGCCTTCCGACAAGGCGAAACATGGGGCTCGCCGTCGCTTACCGGGGGTCGGTGCTGCACAGAGTGTCAGATAATGCATGCAAAGAACGAAGAGCATGAGATCGACAAGGTGCGCGGAGCACATGAACCCAATCTGCGCACAGGGTCTGCGCCTGGCTCTGTACAAAGGATCACATGCAACAGCGGCAAGACTTTGTACAGAAGGGTTGTTGCCGGACGGGGTCCCACAACCGCGCCTTACGGGCGAAACTTACGAAGATGCCCAACGTTACAGGAGTTGCTCACCGGAGTGGTATCTTCGGTCTCAAGGCGGACATCGCCAGGCCTAGCGACTCGTTTCACCCGGCAAGGGCCTTCCCACTTCCTCGGAACTTCTGGCACTAACTTTGCGGCTATAAAAGCGGCGCAAAGCTTGCTGGTAGCAAGCAGCTCGCACAGCGGCCTGAAGACGGTCCTCCTCGAGGAGCAGCGCGTCATCTCGACGCAGCTGCTCTTGCTCGAGCTCAGCGTGAGCGAGCACTCGAGGTGGCCCGTACGTGAGATCTGTGGGGCTAACTGCCTCTGCTCCATGGAATAGAGCGAAAGGTTGCCTGGTATGACCAGGGCTTGCCTGCGCCGAGGGGCGTCGGCGTAGGTTTGGACGCCGTAGCGTTACGAGCTCGATGCATGTTCGGGCGCCGCGGCGCCATGAGCTGGATCGACGACGCACGTCCCGTCGCCGGCGCCGTCCCCACCACCCGTTCGCTCCAAGGGCGGCGGGTTCGACGCGGACGGACCAGCCACCTCCGGAGCCTTCTTCTTCGGCGGCATGTCGATGAAGATGACGGAGATCTAGCCCGTGCGGACGCCGGATCAGGTTCGCACAACTTCGACACCCCCTACCTGGCGCGCCAAAGATGTCAGGGGGAATCGGCTTCCTCGAACACCTATGGGGACCGAGCCCCTTGCTGGTTCGGCGGGGGGCGGAAGTTGCACAAAGAGCAGATCGAGGCGGTGCACACAAGGGATTTTACCCAGCTTCGGGCCGAAAGGATGCGTAAAACCCTACTGCTGCTTTGTGGATTGTATTGTGTTCTTGCTCGGGAGCGCGTGGTGCTACAGTACACACGAGCCGCTGGCGAGACCGAGCGTGACGATGGGTGTCCTCTCCCTCTACGTGCGCATGGGGCCTCCTTTTATATGCTCAAGGGGTTACCCACAGGTGGCAGCGTAGGTGGGGGCAAAAATGGTAGAATGCTGTAGTGGGTACAGCTGCCTGCACAGTGGCTGTACAGTGCTATCATACCTAACTCTGACGGCGGGGGACAATGGCATTAAATGCCCGTCCGCGTCGCCAAGACGGTTCAGGGAAGTGGACCGTCAGGAGCACCACCGTTTGCCACGATGGCTACTCTGTCAGCTTCGCTTCGCCACCGCATGCCCCTGGCTACGCAGCCTCCTGCCACGTGCGTCTGGAGCGCCCCCAGAGCGACACGTTGGTGGGTGAGCTGGAGCGCAGGCACGGGGTGGTAACTTGCCGCGGCAAGCGCCTTGCCGCGGTGGATGTCTTGTCGCGCCCGGGAGCTTGTCGCTCACCGGGCCCTGCCGGAGCGCGGGACGCGCCGTGGCGAGGTCCTTGTCGTGCCGTGGATGGCTTTCCCGGCAAGCTCCTCTTGCCGGGGTCTTGTGCTTCGAGCGGCAGTCCCGGCAAGCTCCCCTTGCCAAGGCCTCGCTCTCTTCGGGTGGCCTTCCCGGCAAGCTCCTCTTGCCGGGGCCTTGGCTCAAATACTTTGTTCTTGGATGGCCCAAAAAGGGACCGCGGAGAGTCTTGGTGATCGCTTGGCAAGCCTTGCCGCGGGGTGCTACGACTGCCCGTGCATAAGTTCGGGGTACTAAGGTACCCCTATTTTAGTACACCGACACAAGTATAGGGGATCTATCGTAGTCCTTTCGATAAGTAAGAGTGTCGAACACAACGAGGAGCAGAAGGAAATGAAAAGCGGTTTTCAGCAAGGTATTCTCTGCAAGCACTGAAATTATAGGTAACAAATAGTTTTGTGATAAGGTAATTTGTAACGGGTAACAAGTAACAAGTGTAAATAAATTGCAGCAATATGGCCCAATACTTTTTGTAGCAAAGGACAAGCCTGGACGAACTCTTATATTGAGAAAAGTGCTCACGAGGACACATGGGAATTATCGTCAAGCTAGTTTTCATCACGCTCATATGATTCGTGTTCGGTACTTTGATAATTTGATATGTGGGTGGACCGGTGCTTGGGCGCTGTCCTTACTTGGACAAGCATCCCACTTATGATTAACTCCTATTGCAAGCATCCGCAACTACAAAGGAAGTATTAAGTTAAACCTAACCATAACATGAAACATATGGATCCAAATCAGCACCTTACGAAGCAAGGCATAAACTAGGGTTTACGCTTCTGGCACTCTTGCAACCCATCATCTACTTTTTACTTCCCAATGCCTTCATCTAGGCCCAAACAATGGTGAAGTGTCATGTAGTCGACATTCACATGACACCACTAGAGGAGAGACACCATACATCTCATCAAAATATCGAACGAATACCAAATTCACATGACTACTTATAGCAAGACTTCTCCCATGTCCTCAGGAAAAAACGTAACTACTCACAAAGCATATTCATGTTCATAATCATAGGAGTATAAATATGCATAATGGATCTGAACATATGATCTTCCACCAAGTAAACCAACTAGCATCAACTACAAGGAGTAATCAACACTACTAGCAAACTACATGTACGAATCTGAGGTTTGGATACAAAGATTGGATACAAGAGATGAACTAGGGTTTGAGAGGAGATGGTGCTGGTGAAGATGTTGATGATGATTGACCCCCTCCCGATGAGAGGATCGTTGGTGATGATGATGGTGATGATTTCCCCCTCCCGGAGGGAAGTTTCCCCGGCAGAACAGCTCTACCGGAGCCCTAGATTGGTTCCGCCAAGGTTCCACCTCGTGGCGGCGGAGTTTCTTCCCGAAAGCATGCTTATGTTCTTTTCTCGGACAAAGACTTCATATAGCAGAAGATGGGCACCGGAGGCCTGCCAGGCGGCCCACGAGGCAGGGGCGCGCCTAGGGGGGTAGGGCGCGCCCCCACCCTCATGGCTTGGGTGTGGGCCCCCTCTGATGGATTCTTTCGCTAGTATTTTTTATTAATTCCAAAAATAACTTTCGTGAATTTTGAGGACTTTTGGAGTTGTGCAGAATAGGTCTCTAATATTTGCTCCTTTTCCAGCCCAGAATTCCAGCTGCCGGCATTCTCCCTCTTCATGTAAAACTTGTAAAATAAGAGAGAATATGCATAAGTATTGTGACATAATGTGTAATAACAACCCATAATGCAATAAATATCGATATAAAAGCATGATCCAAAATGGACGTATCAGTCACCTCCATAAACGAGAAACATATCCTTAGTCCTTTTCAGGTATTTTAGGATGTTCTTGACCGCTGTCCGGTGATCCACTCCTGGATTACTTTGGTACCTCCCTGCTAAACTTATATCAAGGCACACATTAGGTCTGGTACACAACATTGCATACATGATAGAATCTATGGCTGAAGCATAGGGAATGACTTTCATTTTCTCTCTATCTTCTGCCGTGGTTGGGCATTGAGTCTGACTCAACTTCACACCTTGTAACACAGGCAAGAACCCTTTCTTTGACTTATCCATTTTGAACTTATTCAAAACTTTATCAAGGTATGTGCTTTTTGAAAGTCCAATTAAGCGTCTTAATCTATCTCTATAGATCTTGATGCCCAATATATAAGCATCTTCACCGAGGTCTTTCATTGAAAAACTCTTATTCAAGTATCCTTTTATGCTATCCAGAAATTCTGTATTATTTCCAATCAAAAATATGTCATCCACATATAACATTAGAAATGCTACAGAGCTCCCACTCACTTTCTTGTAAATACAGGCTTCTCCAAAAGTCTGTATAAAACCATATGCTTTGATCACACTATCAAAGCGTATATTCCAACTCCGAGAGGCTTGCACTAGTCCAGAAATGGATCGCTGGAGCTTGCACACTTTGTTAGCACCATTAGGATCGACAAAACCTTCTGGTTGCATCATATACAACTCTTCTTTAAGATATCCATTAAGGAATGCAGTTTTGACATCCTTTTGCCAAATATCATAATCGTAAAATGCTGCAGTTGTTAACATGATTCGGACAGACTTAAGCATCACTACGGGTGAGAAGGTCTCATCGTAGTCAACTCCTTGAACTTGTCTAAAACCTTTCGCAACAAGTCGAGCTTTCTAGACAATGACATTACCGTCAGCGTCAGTCTTCTTCTTGAAGATCCATTTATTCTCTATGGCTTGCCAATCATCGGGCAAGTCAACCAAAGTCCACACTTTTTTCTCATACATGGATCCCATCTCAGATTTCTTGGCCTCAAGCCATTTCACGGAATCTGGGCTCATCATTGCTTCCTCATAGTTCGTAGGTTCGTCATGGTCAAGTAACATGACCTCCAGAACAGGATTACCGTACCACTCTTGTGCGGATCGTACTCTGGTTGACCTACGAGGTTTGGTAGTAACTTGATCTGAAGTTTCATGATCATCATCATTAGCTTCCTCACTGATTGGTGTAGGAATCACTGCAACTATTTTTTGTGATGAGCTACTTTCCAATTCGGGAGAAGGTACAATTACCTCATCAAGTTCTACTTTCCTCCCACTCACTTCTTTCGAGAGAAACTCCTTCTCTAGAAAGGATCCATTCTTAGCAACGAATATCTTGCCTTCGGATCAGTGATAGAAGGTGTACCCAATAGTCTCTTTTGGGTATCCTATGAAGACACATTTCAATTTGGGTTCGAGCTTAGGTTGAAGCTTTTTCACATAAGCATCGCAACCCCAATCTTTAAGAAACGACAGCTTAGGTTTCTTGCCAAACCATATTTCATATGGTGTCGTCTCAACGGATTTAGATGGTGCCCTATTTATCGTGAATGCAACCGTCTCTAAAGCATAACCCCAAAACGATAGCGTAAATCAGTAAGAGACATCATTTGTCACACCATATCTAATAAAGTACAGTTATGATGTTCGAACACACCATTACACTGTGGTGTTCCAGGTGACATGAGTTGCGAAACTATTCCACATTGTTTCAAATGAAGACCAAACTCATAACTCAAATATTCTCCTCCACGATCAGATCGTAGAAACTTTATTTCTTGTTATGATGATTTTCTACTTCACTCTGAAATTCTTTGAACTTTTCAAATGTTTCAGACTTATGTTTCATCAAGTAGATATACCCATATCTTCTCAAATCATTTGTGAAGGCGAGAAAATAATGATACCCGCCGCGATCCTCAACACTCATCAGACTGCATACATCAGTATGTATTATTTCCAACAAGTCAGTTGCTCGCTCCATTGTTCCAGAGAACAGAGTCTTAGTCATCTTGCCCATGAGGCATGGTTCGCAAGCATCAAGTGATTCATAATTAAGTGATTCCGAAAGCCCAGCAACATTGAGTTTCTTCATGCGCTTTACAGCAATATGACCTAAACGGCAGTGCCACAAATAAGGTGCACTATCCTTATTAACTTTGCATCTTTTTGCTTCAATATTATGAACATGTGTATCACTACAATCGAGATTCAAAAAAAATAGAGCACTCTTCAAGGGCGCATGACCATAAAATATATTACTCATATAAATAGAACAACCATTATTCTCTGATTTAAATGAATAACCGTCTCGCATCAAACAAGATCCAGATATAATGTTCATGCTCAACGCTGGCACCAAATAACAATTATTTAGGTCTAATACTAATCCCGACGGTAGATGTAGAGGTAGCGTGCTGACGGCGATCACATCAACTTTGGAACCATTTCCCACGCGCATCATCACCTTGTCCTTAGCCAATCTTCGTTTAATTCGTAGCCCCTGTTTCGAGTTGCAAATATGAGCAACAGAACCAGTATCAAATACCCAGGCTCTACTACGAGCATTAGTAAGGTACACATCAATAACATGCATATCAAATATACATTTCACTTTGCCATCCTTCTTATCCACCAAATACTTGGGGCAGTTCTGCTTCTAGTGACCAGTCCCTTTGCACTAGAAGCACTCAGTCTCAGGCTTAGGTCCATACTTGGGCTTCTTCACTTGAGCAACAACTTGCTTGCCTTTCTTCTTGAATTTCCCCTGTCGGTGTACTAGAGTAGGGGTACCCTAGTATCCCGAACTTGTGCACGGGCAGTCGCAGCGCCCCGCGGCAAGGCTTGCCGGGTGACCGCCAAGGTCCTCCGGGGTTCCTTTGGAGCCATTCAAGAACAAAGTATTCAAGCCAAGGAAACAAGGCCCCGGCAAGAGGAGCTTGCCGGGAAGGCCAACCGAGGCATCTCAAGGAACTTGCCGCGACGCGCCATGCATCCCGGCAAGGCCCGGTGAGCGACAAGCTCCCGGACGCGACAAGACAGCGACCGCGGCAAGGGATTTGCCACGGCAGGCTACCACTCTGTACCCACGCTCCAGCACATCCACCAACGTGTCGCTCTGGGACCCTTCCAGGCGTACGTGGCGGGAGGCTGTGCAGCCAGCGGTACGCAGTGGCAAGCGGTGCTGACAAGATTGCCATCGTGGCGAACGGTGGCGCCCCTGACGGTCCATTTTTGCACTATTTGGGCGACATAGATGGGCATTTAATGCCCTTGTCCCCTGCCGTCAGGGTTAGGTATGATACACTGTACAAGTAGCTGTACCAACCGCAACACCTTTTCCATTTTTACCCTTGTCTATGTTGCCACCTGTCGGTGACCCCTTGAGCATATAAAAGGAGACCCATGCGCAATGTAGAGGGGAGGACGAACAGAAACACACTCACGCTCGGTCTCGTTAGCTGCTGGTGTGTACTGTAGCACTCAGCGCTCCCGAGCAAGAACTCAATACACTCAGACATGCAGCAGTAGGGTTTTACGCATCCATGCGGCCCGAAGCTGGGTAAACTGCTCGTGTGCTTCACCTCGATCCGCTCTTCGTGCGACCTCCGCCCCCCGCCGAACCGAAAGGGGCTCGGTCCCCATAGGTGCTCGTGGAAGCAGTTTCCCCGACATCTTTGGCACGCCAGGTAGGGGGCGTCGAGGTTGTGTGAACCTGATCCGGCGTTCACACGAGCTAGATCTTCATCATCTTCATCAACATGCCGCCGAAGAAGAAGGCTTCGGAGGCGGCTGATCCGTCCGCGTCAAACCCACCACCGCCGGATCAAATGGCTGGTGGGGTAGACGCTGGCGGAAGAATGGGCGTCGACGAGGGAGCTCACAATGCCACGGCGTCCGAACATGCACCGCGCCCATCTCAGGAGGCGCGGGACCGGCAGCGTCATGGTACTCACGGTACCATACGCTCGCTGGACCCAGATCGAGCTGGCGGATATCGGGATGCTCAAGACCAGCATGCGCGCCAACATGCTGGCGTGAGCGAGGCACGGTCACCTGGACGGGATATTGCTCCTTCTAACGTAGTTAGAAGTCCGAGCATATCCCTCTCCACGCACCGTTCGCCACCGCTACCCGCCACTCTAGCGGAAGCTCTTGCTTGAGCTCAACTGCTCCTAGACTACCCTCCAATGGCGGACAAGATCGACGACTGGAGGGCCACCATTTAGAGTCTCATCGGCTTTGCCAACGGCGACACTCCACGGCAGCCGAGTACATCGCAGCCGCGGCGAGTCAGCCAGGCACGAGCCGATGGCGACAAGACCGGCGGGGGTGCGACCACCGTGCACTCTCCGCCCCGAAGGCCAAGATCGCCGACTCGCCGGATCCACCACGACAGTGACTCCACTGCGTCATCAGATCCGTGAGCTCGTCGCGATCAGCGCCAAGTTCTTCACGAACGACAGCAAGAAGCCGCTCGTACTCGCATCGAGCGCCGAAGAGAAGCGCGGCGTCAATCAGACCAGCGCGCTGGGCCCACTGTCGACATGCATGCGCCAGGGGAAACAGGCGACCTGCCGTACGCGGTAGGTTGCCCTGTGTTTACTCGTGAGCTGCGGCAAGTCCAGTGGGCCAGCACGAAGAATTTCAAGCCAGACGTACCCGAGAAGTATGACGGCAAGACGCATCCGTCGGAGTTCCTCAGCATCTACACCATCGCGGTGCAAGCTGCCGGGGGGCGGGACGACAAGATCCTTGCCAACTACTTCCCGCTGGTGCTCAAACCCAACGTCAGGTCCTGGCTCATGCACTTGCCAGACGACTCCATATCTTCTTGGGCAAACCTATGCCATCAGTTTGTCGGTGCCTTTACAGGCGGCCACAAACCTCATGGCCAGGAGAGTGACCTTCATCTGCTCACCCAGAAGGAAGGAGAGCCCCTGCGCAAGTTCATCCAGAGATTCAGCCATGTACAACGCGACATCCCAGATGTCCACCCTGCCGCGGTCATCAGCGCGTTCCATCAGAACGTGCGTAACCGCATGATGCGGGAGGAGATGGCGATGTGCAAGATCAGAGACGTCAGTGAGCTGTATACCCTGGCCGACAAGTGTGCATGTGCTGAGGAAGGGAGGAGACTCCCCGGAGAGAATACAGGAGCAGGAGGATCTGACAGCGAGGACGCTGCCCCGGCAAAGAAAAACCGACGGCGGAACAACAGGAAGAAGAAAGGCAAAGATGTGCTAGTTGTTGAGCAGTCCGGCAATGAAGGTGGCGCCAAGAAAGCCAAAGCTGGTAGCTCCGGCAAGGAGGTTGCCACATGCACCAACTGCCAGGGTGTGGCGGTCGCCGACAAGCAGGACGACACCAACAAACAGTACTGCAAGATCCAACGCACCAAGGGCCATGACCTCCAGAGCTGCAAGAAGGTCGAGCAACTTGTCGAGTTGTAAAAGGCCGAATACGAGCGACATGACAAGGAGAAAGCCCAATGAGGTGCTGGTGGATCCGGCACGAAGCACCCCGGCCGGGGAGGACGCCGCGGCAAGGCCAAGAAGCGGCAAGGAGACAGACCTCCCCGCGGCCGCGACAAGGATGAAGATGACGACGACGACGAAGACATGGATGATGTCAAGACCAGTGAGCAGGAGTTCCAGAAAGCCACAGAGGTCTTGTGCGTTGATGGCGGTGCTTCTCTGCATACTTCACACCGCCAACTCAAGCAGTGGGTGCGGGAAGTCAATGCGGCAGAACCACCCGTCGAGTCACGCAAGCCTCTGAAATGGTCCAGCACGCCTATCATCTTTGATATTGAGGACCACCCTGATCGCACAACTGCGGTCGGGTGCTTGCCTATGTTGGTTTCACCAACAATCCGCAACCTCAAGGTCACTAAGATGCTAGTTGATGGCGGGGCCGGCTTGAACCTGATCTCCTCCGCTGTGCTCCAGAAACTCCAGATCCGTGACAGCGAGCTCGAAGAGACCGACACATTCCAAGGAATCAACCCGGGAAGGAGCAAGCCGAAGGGGAAGATCACGTTGCCGGTGACATTTGGCAGCGAATTGAACTTCAGAACTGAGAGGGTCGCTTTTGACGTTGCCGATTTTCCATTGCCTTACAATGGGATTCTCGGTCGTCCAGCGCTCGCCAAGTTCATGGCGGCCTCTCACTATGCGTATAACAAGCTGAAGATGCCAGGCCCGATAAGTGTCATCTCTGTCCCTGGCGACAAGAAGGATGCTCTTATCTGTGCCGACAAGATTTACCGGGAAGCGGCGGCCGCAGCGGATCGCAAGCCACTTGCCGCTGAAACTCCCGGGGGGAAGATGAAGACCAAGTCCGGCAAGAGTTCTGATGCCCACTCCGGCAAGCACACCTCTTCGGAGTGCTGCGCTACCATCAAGGACGAACCATCGAGCTCCACCGGCAAGTGTAAGAAGACAATGGCAGCTCCGCCAGAGACCAAGAAGGTGTCCGCCAAGGAGGACGACACTGGTGGTACCTTCACCATCAGTGCCACTCTCGACCCTAAATAGGAAAGAGCGCTCATTCCTTTCCTGCGGGCGAACATCGATGTGTTTGCGTGGCAACCGTCTGACATCCCCGGTGTTCCCAGGAAAGTAATTGAGCACCACCTTGCCGTCTGTCCTCGTGCGCGGCCCGTCAAGCAGAAAGTCAGGAAGCAAGCAGTGGAGCGCCAAGAATTCATCGCAGAAGAGATCAAGAAGTTGGAAGCAGCAGGCCTTGTCAGAGGAGTGCTCCATCCTACGTGGTTGGCCAATCCTGTAGTCGTGCGCAAGGCAAACGAGAAATGGAGGCTTTGTATCGACTTTACCGATGTTAATAAAGCGTGTCCCAAAGACCCATTTCCCTTGCCGTGCATTGACCAGATTGTTGACTCCACGGCCGGATGTGACTTGCTTTCATTTCTTGACGCATTCTCAGGATACCATCAGATCTTCATGGCAGAAGAGGATGAGGAGAATACCGCATTCATCACTCCGTGTGGCACGTACTGTTTCATACGGATGCCTTTCGGTTTGAAGAATGCTGGTTCAACATTCGCAAGGGTAGTCCATGCTGCTTTTGAGCCACAAATACACAGAAATGTGGAAGCCTACATGGATGACACAGTGGTCAAGAGCAAGGACAGGGCAACTCTGATTCAAGATTTAGAAGAGACTTTTGCAAATCTGCGCAAGATCAGCCTCAAGCTCAACCCCAAGAAGTCTGTGTTTGGAGTCCCTTCCGGCAAGCTTCTCGGGTTCTTCGTGTCTCAACGGGGAATTGAAGCCAATCCCGACAAGATCAAGGCCATTGAGCAGATTGAAGCACCAAAGCGCGTCAAGGATGTACGAAGACTTGCCGGTTGTGTGGCAGCTCTCAACAGATTTATCTCTAAGTCTGCTGAGCGCGCCCTGCCATTTTTCAAAATATTGAAAAAGGCAGGTCCAATGAAATGGACTCCGGAAGCGGAGGCTGCGCTGCAAGACTTGAAGAGATACCTGTCCTCCACTCCAATACTTGTCGCACCTAAGCCACAAGAGAAGTTGCTGTTGTATCTGGCGGCAACCAATCAAGTGGTTAGTGCTGCGTTAGTAGCGGAGAGGGAGGCAGATGATGAGCTAGCAACCACGTTAGGCGCATCCAGCGACAAGCAGGGGGCTTCCCTGACAAGCTCTGGTCCCGGCAAAGATGGATCTGCGCAGGCGCGTGAAGAAATACAGAAGAGAATGGTGCAGCGCCCAGTTTACTTTGTCAGTTCCCTTCTGCAGGGGGCTAGGTCAAGGTACTCTGGTGTGCAGAAATTGCTTTTCGCCCTTCTCATGGCCTCGAGAAAGCTGCGCCATTACTTCCAAGCACATGAGATCACAGTTGTCACTCGTTTTCCGGTGAAGAGGATACTGCAGAATCCAGAAGCAATAGGCAGGATTGTCGAGTGGGCACTGGAACTGTCAAGCTTTGGCCTCAAGTTTGAGAGAACTTCAACTATCCAAAGCAGAGCATTGGCAGAATTCATAGAAGAGTGGACGCCAACACCAGATGAAGAAATTCCAGAAACGAGCATCCCCATCAAGGAAGCAAGCAAAGAGTGGCTGATGTACTTTGATGGTGCCTTCTCGCTGCAAGGCGCCGGTGCTAGCGTGCTGCTTGTCGCACCCTCCGAGAGCACCTCAAGTACATAGTCCAGATGCACTTTCCCAAGGAGCAAGCAACAAACAATACTGCAGAGTATGAAGGTTTGCTTGCCGGTCTCAGGATCGCGGTAGACCTTGGAATCAAGAAGCTCATTGTCAGGGGTGACTCGCAGCTTGTCGATCGCCAAGTAAATAAGAATTATCAGAGTCCATTGATGGAAGCCTACGTTGATGAAGTGAGAAAGCTAGAAGAGCACTTTGACGACCTCCAGATGGAACAGGTTCCAAGAGCTCAGAACGACATTGCCGATGGCCTGTCAAAGTGCGCAGCACTTAAGTTACCTGTGGAACCAGGAATCTTTGTGCTCAAGCTGACTCAACCATCTGTAACGCCATCGACTGGACATAGCAAGAAGAGGAGGTTGATTTGTAGTGACTATTTTCCGGCAGAGCTTCCCGGAGCCGCCGCCAAGAAGGTCCCCAAGGTCAACACCGAGAGTGCTGAGGAGCAGTCTGCTCCGACGAACCCCATGGTTTGTTCCGTTGAAGCAGACGCTCCCGAAAAGTTTTGCTCCGGCAAGCTTGCCGGGGAACGTCACGCTCTGGCTGAACCGAAGGTTCTCGCCGTAGAAGCGGATGTTCCCGCAGCAGCAGATGTGCCTTTAGTCCTTGTTGTCGAGTCGCAAGCTCCAGCATGGGCACAACAGATTGTCCATTTCCTTCAGAGAGGAGAACTTCCCGAAGAGCAAGAAGAAGCGGAAAGAGTAGCCCGGCAGTCAAGTATGTACCAGTTTGTCGACAATACACTGTACAAAAGAAGACTCAACGGTGTGAAATTGAAGTGTATTCACCGGGAAGACGGACAAAAGCTGTTGGCAGAGATACATGGAGGCATATGTGGTCACCACATTGGCGCAAGAGCACTTGCCGGCAAAGCCTTCCGACAAGGTTTCTTTTGGCCAACATCCCTCCAGGATGCAACTGCACAAGTAACCAAGTGTGAAGCGTGCCAGTTCCATTCCAAGCAGATACGCCAGCCAGCTCAAGCTCTCTAGACGATCCCTTTATCCTGGCCATTTTCGGTCTGGGGGCTCGACATCCTCGGCCCCTTCCCCCGAGCAGTCGGGGGCTTTGAGTACTTGTACGTTGCAATCGACAAGTTCACAAAGTGGCCGGAAGTGGAAGCGGTGAGGAAGGTGACAGCACAGTCAGCAGTCAAGTTCTTCAGGTCGATTGTTTGCCGCTTCGGGATCCCTAACAGGATCATCACCGACAACGGCACACAATTCACGAGCCGCACCTTCATGCAGTACATCCAAGACCTTGGCGCCAAGGTCTGCTTTGCTTCTGTTGCTCACCCCAGAAGCAACAGTCAAGTGGAGAGGGCAAATGCTGAAGTGCTGCGTGGACTCAAGACTAGAACTTTCGACAGGCTGCACAAGTGTGGAAGAAACTGGATTGAGGAGCTGCCGGTGGTTCTTTGGTCAATCAGGACGATGCCAAATCGAGCCACTGGCCAGACACCTTTCGCTCTAGTATATGGAGCAGAGGCAGTTCTCCCCACGGAACTCGTATACGGGTCACCTCGAGTACTCGCTTATGATGAGCTTGAGCAAGAGCAGCTGCGACAAGATGACGCGCTGCTCCTTAAGGAGGACCGTCTTCAGGCTGCTGTGCGAGCTGCTCGCTACCAGCAAGCTTTGCGCCGCTACCATAGCTGCAAAGTTAACGCCAGAAGTCTCGAGGAAGGAGACCTTGTTCTTCGGCACATTCAGTCCGCCAAGAATTCCAACAAGTTGACGCCGAAGTGGGAAGGCCCTTACCGGGTGAAACGAGTCACTAGGCCTGGCACTGTCCGCCTTGAGACCGAAGATGGCATCCCGGTGAGCAACTCCTGGAACTTTGAGCACCTTCGTAAGTTTTACCCGTAAGGCGCGGTTGCCGGACACTGTTCCGGCAACCACCTTTTGTACAAGTCTTGCCGCTGTTGCATGTAATCCTTTGTACAAAGCCAGGCGCAGACCCTGTGCATAAATAAAGCTCATGTGCTCCGCACATCTTGTCAATTTCATGCTTTTTATTTTTTGCATGAGTTATCTGACACTTTGTGCAGCGCCAACCCCCAGTAAGCAATAACGAGCCATAAGGCTCCATATCTTTATTTCCTCTTCTTTCTTTTTTCCCAAGGAAAGGAAGGTTCCCTCGCCCACAAGTTTGCCGAGGGGGGAGGAGAAGATAATGGTATGGACCAGGCGTCGTTCAAGAAAGTTTCGCCTTGCCGGAAAGCAAACAACAGAAAAGCTAAGTTGCCAAAGTTTGAGCAATCATATTTTTTAAAATTTTAAGTTATCTTCCTTGAAGGACCATGCTTTGTATGGAAAACCTGTGCGCGGAGGAACCAGCTCGAGGCTAGTTGCGCCCTTACTTTGTTTCGAGTCCACTCAGCAACTTAAGTGAGCTGCGACTAGTTGCGACAAGGTTTCTTGTCGGTAACGGCACCGCCAGCAGGCTGCTGACGTCCTGCACTCAGCGCTCGCGGCTAAGGTACCTGCGCCGGCAAGTTCCCTAAAAGCATAGGGCAAAAACATACAAAGGAGGGAATCAAGTAAAGGAAATAACATTGCAATCACTACCCAAAATAGAGTTATATTACAAGATAGCTTGTCGCGGCTCTAATAGATTGTTTTCATAACATGACCAGCAGCGACAAGAAAAGAAGAAAACGGGCGGCCTAGTCTACACGATCGCCCTCAACCCTCTTGATCCCGCTCACCCTATCCACAATGGGTGCGACAAGGGCCTTGAGCTCCTCCAGATCAGCATCCGGCGACAGGGACTTGAGGACGTTGGTGAGGTTGAGGCCCGGGTTGCGGAAGGCCACCTTCACCAACACCTTTTGAAGAGCTCCCGCGCAGATCTCGCGCGACTCGTCGTCCAGCTGCTTTGGGATCCTCTCCCAGAGTCGCTGGAGGGCCGTCGCCACGCCTTTGAAGAACAAGGTGAGCTTGGCGGTGGATGGGAGGCTCTCATCGAAGGGATACCCGAGATCCTCCATCCCCAGCAGCGCCAGCTCCTTGTCGATGTCTGCGGCAGCATTCACAAGACCCTCCGTCCACTGCTCCACAGTCTCTCTAAAAGTGTTCTGGGTGGTAGCAACACTCTCTAGCAGCGCCTTGTCGGCCTTGATCTCCTTCTTCAAGGCCACCTCCTGCTCCCTGGCGCCGTCCAGCGTCTTGGTCAAAGCAGTCAACTTCAACTCAAGATCGGCGTTGGAGTCCTTGGCGGCGCTAAGCTCCTTGACCTTCTCGGCGAGACGACCCTGCAGCTCGCCAAAGGTGTAGGCGTCCTTCTCGCGCTCATGCTTGAGCGCGGCAAGCTCTTCACCGCTCGCCTTGAGATCGGTCTCCAGCTGCGCCACCTTCGTCTCTAGCTCCTTCTTGGCGGCCTCGGCAGCTGCGGCAGCATCCTCTACTTGCTTGAGAGCTCCGCCGAGTGTTCACTCGCGCGCGACAAGCTCCTCCTCATGGCTATCGAGGTTGATCTTCCGCTGCGCCAGCTCTCCCTCCTGCGCAGATAGCTTCTCAGCGGCAAGTCGCTGCTGCTCTTCGACTTCAGCCTTCTCGAGGAGGAAGGCCTTCTGCGCCTCGACGAGCTGCTCCCGCTCCTCCGCCAAGGACCGAAGAGCTTCCTAGTTAAGACCCCGGAGCTCCTCCGTGCGCTTCTCGATGTCTGCTCCCTCCTTCGCGGCAAGCGCCTCGCGGGATTCCAGCTTGGCTTGCCGGGCGCGGTAGAGCGACAGCAGCTTCCGCAGCAGCCGCTCCTCCTCGGGCTCGTCGTTGCTGCTGTTTGGCGCGTCGACCAGCGTCAGCCCAGCAGAGGCAAGCACCTCTTCGTCAAAGCTTTCTCACTACAGGAATCCAGGTATATTGCAACAAAATTTATTGCTACAACTATCTTTCTTTGCAATAAAATGCGATATTACCACAAAATTCCATTTCATGGTAATAGCAGCAACATACTGCCACAGTTTTGTTTCATCGCGGTAAGTACTCCTTTTGTTGCAATAGAAGCCACGTATTGCCACAAGGTGTATCAGTGTTGTAATATGGTAGTGATATTGCGGCAGTTGCGCCGTGTTGCGTAAATTAGTCATTTTGTCGCAATAGAGACTAGGTATTGCAACAAAGTAAATCTTTGTGGTAATATTTGGACATATATTGCAACAATTCTGGCATGTGGCGCTAGTCATAGATATTGTTGCAAAAAAAACGGCTTCGTATTGCAACAAAAGATGTATTGGTTGTAATATGGCGACTTTTTGTCTCACATTGATTTTGTTGCAATAACTATTACATATTGTGACAAATTGTGCATCCATGGTAATATGCACAACATATTGCAACAATCCTCTATTGTTGCAAAAAAGAAGCAACAAATCATCTATGCATTTTTTTGTTAATTAGAGACATATAATTTACATTATTTGGACCTATAGATAAGGAGTAATTAAAGTATTTTTTTGATAATTAAAGACATATATTTTACATTATTTTGATTTATAGATATTAAGTTATGATTTTTGCAAGTTTTAACGAGTAACTAAAGTATTTATTAATTGCACCAATTTGAATTAACCAAAACCAAAAAATAGTGGAGCACCTCCGTGATGTATATCAAGGTTCAGATCATTTGGTTATGTGTGTGTTGGTGAGCAATTATGGGTCTGACGTTAGATATTGTGTAGCCACGAGGTTAACAGTAAACCAAAAAGAAAGTGGAATATAGAAAAATGAACTCACGTGCCTCTGTGATGCAGATTAAGGTTCAGACGATCTATTAAATGTGTCTCTGGATTCTTCATATATTTAAATCCATTTCAATAAAAATGAATAAAAATAGACATAAGAGAATAACATGACATTCTCAATATAATACTTTGGAAATGATTTAAATGTACCATTTTGCATATTTGGATCTTTCCAAAAACTCATAGGATTTAATAAATCCTCTAAGTATTTTTAGTGGTTTATTAAGGCCTATTTGCATTTTCGTAAACAAAATTATTTTCTAGCTTGGTTACAAAGTATAATTACTAAGCCCGTTATAAATATTATTTTATTCTATAGGATTTTCCTGTTGTTGGAAAATATTTGGCAATTATATATGCCACGTTCATTTTCCTGTATTTAATAAATAGAAATATAGTGTTTTAATTGGAATATAGAAATATAGTTTAGAAATCCAGAAATCGTTTTGGTCCCAATCCTACCCATACGTTTGGGCTGCTCCTATTTCCAACCCACCAGGCCGAATCGATCCAGCCGAAGCGTTCCTGATTGTCTTCCTCGTGGAGCACGTACAGAACCTGTACGTTTCTACCATGGCCATGGCCACCTCTTCCCCTCTCCTTCTAGAACTCGAATTAAATTTCCACCAACACAAAAGTTACTCCCCACTCCACCATGGACCACGATCTCATTCAGAGAAATTATATCCCACTTAAATTTCTTAAACATCCAAGCCGACGTGGTGAACTAAATGCCAACTGGTGGCACTCGTCTCCTGGTTACCCTTCTCACTCTATGAAACGCGAATCTGAGCGTGTCACTTCGTGCCACTCATGCTCCTCTGCCACTTTGGTTCACAAATTTCTCCGTGAGATGCCCTTTACAGCCCGTACCGCCCATGCCCATTCAGGCCACAACTTCATGTTCAGCGCAAGATCCTCTCGCCAAGGTGCTCATCTCGATGATTTCTCCCACCATCAGACTCCCCTCTACCAGTAGTACTTCTAGGACATGGAAGTGCATCGTGTTGTTGCTGTTGGACGCGCCATCACCGAAGCCATGACATCCATGACGCCAATGGCCGCTTAAGAAGCAAGTTGCACACCTGCCATCTTCAACAACCGTGTCATGACCTATTCCTCATTCCCGCGAACCTTCACATCGACTACTTCACAGAGTCCATGATCATCTAGTTTTGAAGTTCTCGATGAGAGGAGCTCAAAAGTGAAAGCGGTTCGTAATTTGGATAAGCGGTTCTCAACATATTTCTTTTTAAAATTTTGGTCTTGAAAGTTTTGACCGGCTTCCAGCTGAATTAGTAAAAAATTGTTTTGACGAGAAGTGGATTGAAACCTTTTGACACACAATATTTAATTATTTGTACATTAAATGTGGTGTAATATTTTAAAATTTGTGTGGTCCAAATTTGCAACAAGAAATATTTGGTACGTTAAAAAAACATTTTTCACAATCAAAAAATAAAAAATTCAATGAAACTGAAAAATTCTTCGGCAACATTGTTCAGCATCAAATATGCACGATATGGGCACATTTGAACAAACTATGTCATGCACCGTTGTTATTGTCAATATCAACGTATAACATTATTTTTTATAAAGAATCCCTGAGAATAGGATCTATGGGACCTGTAAGTTCTGCGTCCATATGTCTCTAAGATCCCATAGATCGTTTGTCTGATATAACCACAAGGCATGTTCATCATACGCATATCAACCATCTATTTGGTAAATGATTTCGTCCCCTCCTCCCGATACTGCGTTTTCTCCCAACACGAGCCCACGTGACCGCGATTGAAGAACCAAAGTAGCACATTACATCGACACGAGGATACATCGTCACCGCGAGAAGATCCCACGCCACCGCCATCTTCTCGTGTCAGTGTCAATTATGAACCTTAAATTGACATGATCCAGAGATTAAGTGTGTTTCTCTTGATAAGACAAACACCTTTCATGTTGTTGGCTTTTCAATCTGATATCATTGTGCTTCTTTTTTACCATGATCAGAGCATAGCAAAAATCAGTAATCTCGCTATCAATGTTGACTATATGAACTCGGATTGACGTTATTTTGTAGTTTTATCATTAATTTGCATCTGACCTCAGAACCATGGTTTTTGAGATGTTGATTAGTCACTGACTAAGCACTAAGTCGTTTTCTCAAAATCACGGCGACTCGCGAGTAATCAGGCGACTTGCGAACCTATACAACGATTCTGGTCGAATATACAACGAGTCGTTGGGTATTCTACACACTTTTGAGTCGCGACTGGAAAAACCTTGCTCGGAGCAATATGATCGAATTTTTGTTTTTGTCTTGATGAGATGGAAAATTTTCATATTGATGATAGTAAAAAAATGAGCTTTCAATTTTTGAAAGTAATTCCCTATATTTTAAACCAAATGTATTTAATAGAATATTTTTCCTGCACGAAACAACTATTCACTCTAGTTTTATATAAAAAAATTGAGAGTGAATAGTTATTTTGTGCAGGAAAAATATTCTATTAAATATATTTGGTTTACTGCAAAAAAATTCCCTCCACCAAAACACATATTCCCTCCACTTCTCCAATTTTTGGCATCCTGCCCCACCGGTCGGTCACTAAAATTTTCTACCTTAATCGCGCGCGTAGCAGTTCGCGCCTCCCCCATATTATCTCCTGCTCCTCTTTCCCCTTTCACGCCACAGCAGATCAAAATCGGAGGTCCTCGGTCATACTCCGCCTCCTCCTCGTCGTCATCTACGGGATTCTGCTCGCCTCCTCTATCACGACCTTCTCCTCCGCGCCCCAGGCCGCGGGAACGCCGTTCCCCTCCTCACCGACGGGATCTGAACCGCCGGCCTCACCCGCGAGAACGCCGCCACCTACCTTAGAGAGAACGGCGCCACCGGCCGCAAGGTAAGAACATCTTATACGAAACTTTGTCGTATTGTCGTACTGGATACTCTTCGTGTATTGGTTGCTTGTCCGGAGGTTTCTAGATCGTGATTACGCATGTTTGCTCCGTCCAGATGATTCAAGCTGAATATTATCCTACATGTTGGTTTTTTCTCCATGAGATCTGCTATGTTCGTCTGGATGCATCCCATGCCCGTCCGATGTGAGTACCTACCCACCAATTATTTATGTTAATTCATGAGATGAACTCGATTCGATGTGATGGTCGATTCTCGTACATATTCTCAATTCTGAATTTTTTGTATTGTAACCTGATCGGCCAGCTGACCGGCAAAGACCTATGGCCGAGTGCCATCTGGGCTTTGAGCCATGCCTATGCATTTGATGCATGCCTGCCCAGGATGCTGCAATCCCTTCGCATGTGATGCATCACGGAAGTTGCTAGTAAAATTCCATGAGATGGATTGGGATTCTTTTCAGCCACATACAATATGATTGCAAGTGTTGATCAGTGTTGGTTAGTATATTTGATATGCAAACATGTGTGTCTTCTAGCCGGACGATACATACAAGCAAGATCGATTCATATGATGGATCTTTTTTTGTTGGCTGCTGCAACTAGTACACTAGATGTCTGTGATTTAATATATATGCTGCAGCCAAGCATCTTAATTTATATGATATCTATATATCTTAACACTTGAAGTATTCTTGTTTTTTTGCCAGTAATCATATTAGATTATGACTGTCATACACAGTCAGCTCGGTGGATGATATCTAGATTTTTTTTGAACATTGTATTATATAATTTATATTAGCACATTGTCATTTGCAGTGAACTATGCTAAGAAAATTTTCTTTTCTTTCTATTATAGATCATCACAGGTTATTGTGTCAATGTTAGGCCCCGGGCGGCGGGTTCATATGAGCAAAATATGAAATCAATAGGTACTCTATTTTCCTTTAACATTAGTTTCTGTAACTGGTTCATGTGTGATGAGCTCCTGTATGTGAACATATATGCAAACCATGTGTATTAGTTTCTATTACTTCTATGTTAATGATGGCAGTTTAGATATCCCTGTGTTAGATAATTATCATATTTAGAAAATGATCAAATTTTCTTGATTCATTTGTAGCTCATTGTCGGATTATGATGTTGCTGCTGGAGATGGACATGCTGTTAAATTTTTTCCTGGAGCTTGAAATCCTTGAAGTGCTTACCATGTTTTTTTTGAAATGGAAGTGCTTACCATGTACTCTCTTTTATAAACTAAATACCTGTGGCTAGCACAGGAATTGGGAGGTTGTCTTTGTGATCATCTACTCTTACAAGTAGCAACTGCTGATATACAATTGCAGCCTTGATCCTTTTACAATGTTCAAGAAAGCGTTTTAGGCACCGCTTAAGCGCTAAGCAACAGCTAAACGCTTCGCTTTTGCCCTAGGCGGAAGTTTTAGCGTTAAGCAAAAAAAGCGGGATTTAGCGGTCGCTTTAGCGCTGAGCGCGCTTAAGCGTTCAAAAAGCGAGGAATGGGCCACGGGCTGGAGGTAAAAGGTGGGTATAAAGGCCTGGTCCAATACTGGCCTGTTCCGCTAGGGTTTACTGGGTTAGAAGGGGAGGGGGGAGAAGAGAGCTCCAGTCTAGCTGCTCCTGTTCTGCATCCAACTCAGCTCCATGCATTCTTCCTCCTTGTCCCCGGACTGGATCTGAACTACTGCTTGGGCTGGGCTGGGGCTGCTGTTTGGCTGCTGCTCCCGCTGTTTGGTTGCTGCTGCCATCATTTATCTTATATGCTCTAATACAATATTCTGCATTTATGCTTGCTGTGTGAACCACTAAACCTTACCCTTATGTGTTATTTGGCTATTTGTTGTGGTGTGTGAACCACTGAACCTCAACCTTATATGCTATTTCAGGTTTTCAGTTATCTATGTACTATATTTTCTGTTTTCTTGTGCATATTATTCAAAAACAGCCAAATTCTGGCCAATTAAAAAAACGCTTAATCCCGGTTAAGCTGTGCTTAAGCGGCCATTGCTCTAAGCTGTGGCCTTCCGCTCCGCTTACGCTTACCGCTTTCTTGAACATTGTCCTTTTATGTGTCACACCAACCGTTATTTTTCTGAACTTAGTTTCATAACAGCTTGTCCTGTACATGGATTTTGGCAAGCAATGCTTTATTTGTGGATCCATTCAGCAGCGAGGTTATGTTATCTGTATCTAGTCTTATTTATTTCTGAAAAACCTGCATTTTGTAGGAAACCTACGAGACTGGTTCAGAAAAACAGTAAGTTAAAGGATGAGGTACGGTCACTGAAGGTACACTTTTTTTACTGTTTTTTCTTTGACTGAAGGTACACTCATCTTGCTAACTAAGTTTTTCACTATTTGTGTGGAGTACGACTATGCATTGTGAATTTGTGATGTTCGCTCTATCTTAAGAAACTCCTTATATTCGTATTGCACTATTCTTTCCCTTGAATTAGGCATCGCAAAGTCAATGCCAATTTTCATCTAAATTATGGCATGAAATCATGCATGCCATTATCATTGCTTATTGCTTACTCTCTATTTTTGGTTGGATTCACTACTCATTGCTCACTCTCTGTTGTTGGTCGATTCTATTGTGGTAGAGGCAACGCGGTGCTTAACGATGGGGTGCTGGGGCGGAAGCAATTGGATACTCTAAGCTGGAGCAGATGGTATGCGGCGCTCGGCGACCACACGCCGGAGTGCGAGGGATAAGCCAGATGCTGGAGCAGAGACGATGTCGGATCACGGCCGTGGCGACCGATCAGCTGGATCACGGCGCAGACGACAGACTAGTTTAGCAGAATTCAAATTCATGTATCAAGGGTAGAACTGTCCAGTCATTTCATTTGCTTGTCCGCTTTACTTTGTTGCATGATCCAAAGAACTAGATGGACTTGACTTTAGATCACGGGTAGTTTAGTCTTGGCACTTAATTAGGATGGCTAAATTATATTTGAGTTTCATTTGATGGATATTTACTGTGAGAATTATGATTTTTATGAACCTACATATTATATGTATGGTTTTGAGTATTGTAATTGAATGATTCTATTTTTTTATGGTTACTATAGGTTGTTGCGACAACCCACTTTTTGTTGCGATAACTGTTTGGCGCCACCAAACTAAGTTTCGTTGAAATAGAGTATTGCCACGAAAAAATTAAATGTTGCAACTTCTTGTTACGATGACTGGAATGTTTGTTGCCATAAGTTAATGCCACAATCGTAGCAGATCGTGGCAAAATGCTAATGCCATGAAAGAAGGATTGTTGTCATAGTTTCTTGCCATGATTGACTATTGCCACATAAGAGTGTGCGCCATGAAACGAGCGTTGTTGGCATAGGTTGTTGCCACAAATGTCTATTGCCACGAGAAATCAGTCGCCATGATTCGTTACATGTTGCATTAAAGTTGTCTCCACAAACCAAATTGTGGAATCAACTGAGTGCTGCCACGGGAAAAAAATGTGGCAACTTTCCACATGGCTGTTGCAAAAGCGTAGTTTTATTGCCACAATTGCTTTTTCGTGGCGATAACCTATTAACATGCGTCCAATTGCAACGACTGCCAACGAAAGTCGTTTCGTGGCAATAGGTACCTATTGCCACAAATCCGCATGTATTGCGACAAACGATTTTGTTGCGATAGACCTGAATCCTTGTAGTGTCTCCTTCGACCGACGCCCTGGACATTGACGCCCAGGGGAGGTTGATGAAGATGCCATCGCCGGCCTTCAAGTAGACGCCTGGCTGGGGCTCTTCGGAGCCTGACGCTGTGGCAGCGGCGCGAGGGTCGGCGGTCGGCGTAGCGCCTGTCGCTCTTGCGGCCTCAGGGTCGTCAGTGCGATCGCCAGACCCCTCGTCAGCTGCTGCGGCGGCAGCCTTGGCGGCCTATTTGCCGGCGGGATCATCAGCGTCGGACGCTTCTTTGGTGGCAGCAGCGTCGTCAACAGTGACCTCGGTCTCCATCGGATCCGCAGCAGATGGATCTGACGGCCGGAAAAGGAAGAAAAGTCAAGAAAATATCCAAAAAGAAGATCAAACAAAGAAGAACCCAAGGGAAATTTCAAAGCAAGGGGTTTACCTGTGCCGTGCTCTGCCGTTGTGGTCTCCGCCGCTGAGGGGCCGTTGGTGTTGTCCCTTGCCGGAGACTTCTCCCTTACCGGAGAGCTCCCTCTTGCCGAAGAGCTCTCCCTTGTTGGAGGATTCTCCCTTGCCGGAGAACTCCCCCTTGGCGGTGTAGTCGAAGCAGATGGCATGTCAGGGGCGGTCTCCGGACGCTCCTGGTGGGGCTGCTCGGCTCCTACACAAACCAACAGTCAGATATCAGCAAACAAAGAGTATCCATGCGCGCCTAACAGCGGGAAGCAAACCATATACTTACGCTGGGGGCTGCGCTGGGGGCTGCTCTGAAGAACAGTTGCCGGGTCCGGCAAGGTTGTCTCGGGCGCACCCCCTGCTGTCGCGGTGGGTTCGTCCTCGATGATGATCAACGGGACCTTGGCTCTCTTTGCTTCTCTTTGGGCCAGAGTCCTGAAAAGGAATGAGTTCAAAGTAAAGCAAATGAGATACAAGACAAAACAGCAAGAATTGAAGAAATACAAGTACAACAAGAATCTTACTCTTCTTCTTCTTCCTCGTCGGAGCTGAGCGCGGAGAAGTCAAAGCCTGGCCCACCTCCGGCGCGAGGAGGCGGAGGAGTAGGTTCCCTTGGCCGTTTGGTGGGAGCAGTAGCGGCAGTCCGGGAAGACCCTGCTCCAGTTGCCGCAGCAGTGTGAGGCGCTCCTGCGGCAACAGAACTTGCCGCGGTGGAGCGTGTCGCGCGGCGCGGCGGCTGTTGACTCGTGTGCCGCTCCGCTACGTCCCCGGCCTTGCGGAGATGCCTTCTTGGTGGATCCGAGGGCTCTGCTTGCGTCAAGTTGCCCGAAGGTGGGGGGGAAGAGGAGTCGATCTCCAGCGAGCCGCCCGTGTCCTCGGCGGGCTCGCCCGACTCGACGTCATGCCCGGCAGGCTCCTCCTCGCCGGCAAGCCCCTCTCGCTCGGCAAGGCTTGCCGCTTCTGCTGCCTGTGCCTCCTCCACGGTGAACCCAAACTCGCCCGCAGCTGCGGCTGCCGTCGCCTCTTTCAGCCTAGTGGCGATGCGCTTCACCTCCTCATCGGTGGTGGCGCGAATGAGGCCTTTCTGCTCGTCGGGGCGGATCAGCACTTCTACCAAGCTATCGAAGAACGCCTGCACGACGTTGTCTGCAGGCTCTTGCCAAGTTGGGTCAATTCGATGCGAGTCGCACAACGGCATCATCGCACGGATGCGGCTGAGCAAGGAATTGTTGCACAATGGAACAACACCCTGCGGCAACCTGAATACTTTGGGATGCTCAGGATCGTGCTTGAACAGCTCCTGGAGCATCGCGTTATGCTCCAGAATAGTGAAGTTGTAGTTGAGGCCCGGACGCAGCCTCATGATATCCGCCGCATTCTTGCACTCCCAGGCGGGTCTCCCCCTCTCCTGCAGGGGGGCGATGTGAAGGAAATATGCCCTAGAGGCAATAATAAAGTTATTATTTATTTCCTTATATCATGATAAATGTTTATTATTCATGCTAGAATTGTATTAACTGGAAACATAATACATGTGTGAATACATAGACAAACAGAGTGTCACTAGTATGCCTCTACTTGACTAGCTCATTAATCAAAGATGGTTATGTTTCCTAGCCATGAACAAAGAGTTGTTATTTGATTAACGAGATCACATCATTAGTTGAATGATCTGATTGACATGACCCATTCCATTAGCATAGCACCCGATCGTTTAGTATGTTGCTATTGCTTTTATCCATGACTTATACATGTTCCTTTAACTATGAGATTATGCAACTCCCGTTTACCGTAGGAACACTTTGTGTGCTACCAAACGTCACAATGTAACTGGGTGATTATAAAGGTGCTCTACAGGTGTCTCCGAAGGTACATATTGGGTTGGCGTATTTCGAGATTAGGATTTGTCACTCCGATTGTCGGAGAGGTATCTCAGGGCCTTCTCGGTAATGCACATCACATAAAGCCTTGCAAGCATTGCAACCAATGAGTTAGTTGCGAGATGATGTATTACGGAACGAGTAAAGAGACTTGCCAGTAACGAGATTGAACTAGGTATTGGATACCAACGATCGAATCTCGGGCTAGTAACATACCGATGACAAAGGGAACAACGTATGTTGTTATGCGGTCTGACCGATAAAGATCTTCGTAGAATATGTAGGAGCAAATATGGGCATCCAGGTCCCGCTATTGGTTATTGACCGGAGACGTGTCTCGGTCATGTCTACATTGTTCTCGAACCGTAGGCTCCGCACGCTTAACGTTACGATGACAGTTATTATGAGTTTATGCATTTTGATGTACCGAAGGAGTTCGGAGTCCTGGATGTGATCACAGACATGACGAGGAGTCTCGAAATGGTCGAGACGTAAAGAATGATATATTGGAAGCCTATGTTTGGACATCGGATGCATTCCAGGTGAAATCAGGATTTTACCGGAATACCGGGAGGGTTACCGGAACCCCCCGGGAGCATAATGGGCCAACATGGGCCTTGGAGGAGAGGTGAGAGGGCTGCCCTCATGGGCTGTGCGCCTCCCCCCCTTCCCCTAGTCCTATTAGGACTAGGAGAGGTGGGCACCCCCTCTCTCTCTCTCTCTCTCTCTCCCCCTTGGAGAATCCTAGTCCAACTAGGATTGGGGGGGGGGGAATCCTACTCCCAGAGGGAGTAGGACTCTCCTGGCGCGCCAGGCTTGGCCGGCCAGCCCCTCCCCCTTGGCTCCTTTATATACGGGGGCAGGGGGCACCCCAAAGACACACAAGTTGATCTACGGATCGTTCCTTAGCCGTGTGCGGTGCCCCCTTCCACCAAATTCCACCTCGGTAATATCGTTGCAGTGCTTAGGCGAAGCCCTGCGCCGGTAACACATCAAGATCGTCACCACGCCGTCGTGCTGACGGAACTCTTCCCCGACGCTTTGCTGGATCGGAGCCCGGGGATCGTCATCGAGCTGAACGTGTGCCAAGAACTCGGAGGTGCCGGAGTAACGGTGCTGTGATCGGTTGGATCGCGAGGAGAACGTACGACTACTTCCTCTACGTTGTGTCAACGCTTCCGCTTCGGTCTACGAGGGTACGTAGACGACACTCTCCCTTGTCGTTGCTATGCATCACCATGATCTTGCGTGTGCGTAGGAAATTTTTTCAAATTACTACGTTCCCCAACAGTGGCATCCGAGCCTAGGTTTTTATGGTATGATGTTATTTGCAGGAGTAGAACACAAGTAAGTTGTGGACGATACAAGTCATACTGCCTACCAGCATGTCATACTTTGGTTCAGCGGTATTGTTGGACGAGACGATCCGGACCAACCTTACGCGTACTCTTACGCGAGACCGGTTCCCTCGACGTGCTTTGCACATAGATGGCTTGCGGAAGACTGTCTCTCCAACTTTAGTTGAACCGAGTATGGCTACGCCCGGTCCTTGAGAAGGTTAAAACGGAGTCTATTTGACAAACTATCGTTGTGGTTTTGATGCGTAGGTAAGATGAGTTCTTGCTTAAGCCCGTAGCAGCCACGTAAAACTTGCAACAACAAAGTAGAGGACGTCTAACTTGTTTTTACAGGGCATGTTGTGATGTGATATGGTCAAGACATGATGCTAAATTTTATTGTATGAGATGATCATGTTTTGTAACCGAGTTATCGGCAACTGGCAGGAGCCATATGGTTGTCGCTTTATTGTATGCAATGCAATCGCGATGTAATGTTTTACTTTATTACTAAGCGGTAGTGATAGTCGTGGAAACATAAGATTGGCGAGACGACAACGATGCTACGATGGAGATCAAGGTGTCGCGCCGGTGACGATGGTGATCATGACGGTGCTGCGGAGATGGAGATCACAAGCACGAGATGATGATGGCCATATCATATCACTTATATTGATTGTATGTGATGTTTATCCTTTTATGCATCTTATCTTGCTTTGATTGACGGTAGCATTATAAGATGATCTCTCACTAAATTATCAAGAAGTGTTCTCCCTGAGTATGCACCATTGAGAAAGTTCTTCGTGCTGAGACACCACGTGATGATTGGGTGTGATAGGCTCTACGTTCAAATACAACGGGTGCAAAACAGTTGCACACGCGGAATACTCAGGTTTAACTTGACGATCCTAGCATATAATAGATATGGCCTCGGAACACGGAGAACGAAAGGTCGAGCATGAATCATATAGTAGATATGATCAACATAGTGATGTTCACCATTGAAACTACTCCATCTCACGTGATGATCGGACATGGTTTAGTTGATTTGGATCACGTGATCACTTAGAGGATTAGAGGGATATCTATCTAAGTGGGAGTTCTTAAGTAATATGATTAATTGAACTTAAATTTATCATGAACTTAGTACCTGATAGTATCTTGCTTGTCTATGTTGTGTAGATAGATGGCTCGTGCTGTTGTTCCGTTGAATTTTAATGCGTTCCTTGAGAAAGCAAAGTTGAAAGATGATGGTAGCAATTACACGGACTGGGTCCGTAACTTGAGGATTATCCTCATTGCTGCACAGAAGAATTACGTCCTGGAAGCACCGCTAGGTGCCAGGCCTGGTGCAAGAGCTACGCCAGATGTTGTGAACGTCTGGCAAAGCAAAGCTGATGACTACTCTATAGTTCAGTGTGCCATGCTTTACGGCTTAGAACCGGGACTTCAACGACGTTTTGAACACCATGGAGCATATGAGATGTTCCAGGAGTTGAAGTTAATATTTCAAGAAAATGCCCGGATTGAGAGATATGAAATCTCCAATAAGTTCTATAGCTGTAAAATGGAGGAGAATGGTTCTGTCAGTGAGCATATACTCAGAATGTCTGGGTATAACAATCACTTGATTCAACTGGGAGTTAATCTTCCGGATGATTGCGTCATTGATAGAATTCTCCAATCACTGCCACCAAGCTACAAGAGCTTCGTGATGAACTATAATATGCAAGGGATGACCAAAACTATGCCCGAGCTCTTCGCGATGCTGAAAGCCGCGGAGGTAGAAATCAAAAAGGAGCATCAAGTGTTGATGGTTAACAAAACCACTAGTTTCAAGAAAAAGGGCAAAGGGAAGAAAAAGGGGAACTTCAAAAAGAACAGCAAGCAAGTTGCTAATCAAGAGAAGAAACCCAAGTCTAGACCTAAGCCTGAAACTGAGTGCTTCTATTGCAAGCAGACTGGTCACTGGAAGCGGAACTGCCCCAAGTATTTGGCGGATAAGAAGGATGGCAAGGTTAACAAAGGTATATATGATATACATGTTATTGATGTGTACCTTACTAATTCTCGCAGTAGCACCTGGGTATTTGATACTGGTTTTGTTGCTAATATTTGCAACTCAAAATAGGGGCTACGGATTAAGCGAAGATTGGCTAAGGACGAGGTGACGATGCGCGTGGGAAATGGTTCCAAAGTCGATGTGATCGCGGTCGGCACGCTACCTCTACATCTACCTTCGGGATTAATATTAGATCTAAATAATTGTTATTTAGTACCAGCGTTGAGCATGAACATTATATCTGGATCTTGTTTGATGCGAGACGGTTATTCATTTAAATCAGAGAATAATGGTTGTTCTATTTATATGAGTAATATCTTTTATGGTCATGCACCATTAAAGAATGGTTTGTTCTTACTTAATCTCGATAGTAGTAATACACATATTCATAATGTTGAAGCCAAAAGATGCAGAGTTGATAATGATAGTGCAACTTATTTGTGGCACTGCCGTTTAGGTCATATCGGTGTAAAACGCATGAAGAAACTCCATACTGATGGACTTTTGGAGTCGCTTGATTATGAATCACTTGGCACTTGCGAACCGTGCCTTATGGGCAAGATGACTAAAACACCGTTCTCCGGTAATGTGGAGAGAGCAACAGATTTATTGGAAATCATACATACTGATGTATGTGGTCCAATGAATGTTGAGGCTCGTGGCGGATATCGTTATTTTCTCACCTTCACTGATGATTTGAGCAGATATGGGTATATCTACTTAATGAAACACAAGTCTGAAACATTTGAAAAGTTCAAAGAATTTCAGAGTGAAGTGGAAAATCATCGTAACAAGAAAATAAAGTTTCTACGATCTGATCGTGGAGGAGAATATTTGAGTTACGAGTTTGGTCTACATTTGAAACAATGCGGAATAGTTTCGCAACTCACGCCACCCGGAACACCCAACGTAATGGTGTGTCCGAACGTCGTAATCGTACTTTACTGGACATGGTACGATCTATGATGTCTCTTACCGATTTACCGCTATCGTTTTGGGGTTATGCTTTAAAGACGGCCGCATTCACGTTAAATAGGGCACCATCAAAATCCGTTGAGACGACGCCTTATGAACTGTGGTTTGGCAAGAAACCAAAGTTGTCGTTTCTTAAAGTTTGGGGCTGCGATGCTTATGTGAAAAAGCTTCGACCTGATAAGCTCGAACCCAAATCGGAAAAATGGGTCTTCATAGGATACCCAAAGGAGACTCTTGGGTATACCTTCTATCACAGATCCGAAGGCAAAATTTTTGTTGCTAAAGTCGGAAACTTTCTAGAGAAGGAGTTTCTCTCGAAAGAAGTGAGTGGGAGGAAAGTAGAACTTGATGAGATAACTGTATCTACTCCCTTATTGAGAAGTAGTACGTCACAGAAATCAGTTTCTGTGACACCTACACCAAATAGGGAGGAAGCTAATGATAATGATCATGAAACTTCAGATCAAGTTTCTACTGAACTTCGTAGATCAACCAGAGTAAGATCCGCACCAGAGTAGTACGGTAATCCTATTTTGGAAGTCATGTTACTAGACCATGATGAACCTACGAACTATGAAGAAGCGATGGTGAGCCCAGATTCCGCAAAGTGGCTCGAGGCCATGAAATCTGAGATGGGATCCATGTATGAGAACAAAGTGTGGACTTTGGTTGACTTGCCCGATGATCGGCAAGCAATTGAGAATAAATGGATTTTTAAGAAGAAGACTGACGCTGATGGTAATGTTACTGTCTATAAAGCTCGACTTGTTGCAAAAGGTTTTCGACAAGTTCAAGGGATTGACTATGATGAGACTTTCTCACCCGTAGCGATGCTTAAGTCTGTCCGAATCATGTTAGCAATTGCCGCATTTTATGATTATGAAATTTGGCAAATGGATGTCAAAACTGCATTCCTGAATGGATTTCTGGAAGAAGAGTTGTATATGATGCAACCAGAAGGTTTTGTCGATCCAAAGGGAGCTAACAAAGTGTGCAAGCTCCAGCGATCCATTTATGGACTGGTGCAAGCCTCTCGGAGTTGGAATAAACGCTTTGATAGTGTGATCAAAGCATTTGGTTTTATACAGACTTTTGGAGAAGCCAGTATTTACAAGAAAGTGAGTGGGAGCTCTGTAGCATTTCTGATATTATATGTGGATGACATATTGCTGATCGGAAATAATATAGAATTTCTAGATAGCATAAAGGGATACTTGAATAAGAGTTTTTCAATGAAAGACCTCGGTGAAGCTGCTTACATATTGGGCATTAAGATCTATAGAGATAGATCAAGACGCTTAATAGGACTTTCACAAAGCACATACCTTGACAAAGTTTTGAAAAAGTTCAAAATGGATCAGGCAAAGAAAGGATTCTTGCCTGTGGCACAAGGTGTGAAGTTGAGTAAGACTCAATGCCCGACCATCGCAGAAGTTAGAGAGAAAATGAAAAATGTTCCCTATGCTTCAGCCATAGGCTCTATCATGTATGCAATGCTGTGTACCAGACATGATGCGTGCCTTGCTGTAAGTTTAGCAGGCAGGTACCAAAGTAATCCAGGAGTGGATCACTGGACAGCGGTCAAGAACATCCTTAAGTACTTGAGAAGGACTAAGGATATGTTTCTCATTTATGGAGGTGACAAAGAGCTCGTCGTAAACGGTTACGTCGATGCAAGCTTTGACACTGATCCGGACGATTCTAAATCGCAAACCGGATACGTATTTACATTAAACGGTGGAGCTGTCAGTTGGTGCAGTTCTAAACAAAGCGTCGTGGCGGGATCTACATGTGAAGCTGAGTACATAGCCGCTTCGGAAGCAGCTAATGAAGGAGTCTGGATGAAGGAGTTCATATCCTATCTAGGTGTTGTACCTAGTGTATCGGGTCCAATGAAAATCTTTTGTGACAATACTGGTGCAATTGCCTTGGCAAAGGAATCCAGATTTCACAAAAGAACCAAACACATCAAAAGACGCTTCAACTCCATCCAGGATTTGGTCCAGGTGGGAGACATAGAGATATGCAAGATACATACGGATTTGAATGTTGCAGACCCGTTGACTAAGCCTCTTCCACGAGCAAAACATGATCAGCACCAAGACTCCATGGGTGTTAGAATCATTACTTTGTAATCTAGATTATTGACTCTAGTGCAAGTGGGAGACTGAAGGAAATATGCCCTAGAGGCAATAATAAAGTTATTATTTATTTCCTTATATCATGATAAATGTTTATTATTCATGCTAGAATTGTATTAACTGGAAACATAATACATGTGTGAATACATAGACAAACAGAGTGTCACTAGTATGCCTCTACTTGACTAGCTCATTAATCAAAGATGGTTATGTTTCCTAGCCATGAACAAAGAGTTGTTATTTGATTAACGAGATCACATCATTAGTTGAATGATCTGATTGACATGACCCATTCCATTAGCATAGCACCCGATCGTTTAGTATGTTGCTATTGCTTTTATCCATGACTTATACATGTTCCTTTAACTATGAGATTATGCAACTCCCGTTTACCGTAGGAACACTTTGTGTGCTACCAAACGTCACAACGTAACTGGGTGATTATAAAGGTGCTCTACAGGTGTCTTCGAAGGTACATATTGGGTTGGCGTATTTCGAGATTAGGATTTGTCACTCCGATTGTCGGAGAGGTATCTCAGGGCCTTCTCGGTAATGCACATCACATAAAGCCTTGCAAGCATTGCAACCAATGAGTTAGTTGCGAGATGATGTATTACGGAACGAGTAAAGAGACTTGCCAGTAACGAGATTGAACTAGGTATTGGATACCGACGATCGAATCTCGGGCAAGTAACATACCGATGACAAAGGGAACAACGTATGTTGTTATGCGGTCTGACCGATAAAGATCTTCGTAGAATATGTAGGAGCCAATATGGGCATCCAGGTCCCGCTATTGGTTATTGACCGGAGACGTGTCTCGGTCATGTCTACATTGTTCTCGAACCGTAGGGTCCGCACGCTTAACGTTACGATGACAGTTATTATGAGTTTATGCATTTTGATGTACCGAAGGAGTTCGGAGTCCCGGATGTGATCACGGACATAACGAGGAGTCTCGAAATAGTCGAGACGTAAAGAATGATATATTGGAAGCCTATGTTTGGACATCGGATGCATTCCAGGTGAAATCAGGATTTTACCGGAATACTGGGAGGGTTACCGGAACCCCCCGGGAGCATAATGGGCCAACATGGGCCTTGGAGGAGAGGTGAGAGGGCTGCCCTCATGGGCTGTGCGCCTCCCCCCTTCCCCTAGTACTATTAGGACTAGGAGAGGTGGGCGCCCCCTCTCTCTCTCTCCCCCTTGGAGAATCCTAGTCCAACTAGGATTGGGGGGGGGGGGGGAATCCTACTCCCAGAGGGAGTAGGACTCTCCTGGCGCGCCAGGCTTGGCCGGCCAGCCCCTCCCCCTTGGCTCCTTTATATACGGGGGCAGGGGGCACCCCAAAGACACACAAGTTGATCTACGGATCGTTCCTTAGCCGTGTGCGGTGCCCCCTTCCACCAAATTCCACCTCGGTAATATCGTTGCAGTGCTTAGGCGAAGCCCTGCGCCGGTAACACATCAAGATCGTCACCACGCCGTCGTGCTGACGGAACTCTTCCCCGACGCTTTGCTGGATCGGAGCCCGGGGATCGTCATCGAGCTGAACGTGTGCCAAGAACTCGGAGGTGCCGGAGTAACGGTGCTGTGATCGGTTGGATCGCGAGGAGAACGTACGACTACTTCCTCTATGTTGTGTCAACGCTTCCGCTTCGGTCTACGAGGGTACGTAGACGACACTCTCCCTTCTCATTGCTATGCATCACCACGATCTTGCGTGTGCGTAGGAAATTTTTTGAAATTACTACGTTCCCCAACACGATGCGGCGGCGAAGGAAATCTGCGCCAACTGCGCCTACAGTGAGCCTGGCAAGCCTGAGGCGTTGGATCCGGGCGACAGCAATCTTCAGCCTGTCGCCTTCAGGGGCCACGTTGCTCCAATCGCTGCCGCGCACCACTGCGGTTTGGCGCTGAGCGGTAAACGGCTGCGGGTTCTCCTCGACGACCCAGCACCAGTCTGCTCTCCATTCCTCCCACTTGCTGCGGAACTCTCCCTCCAGATAAGCTTCCTTCTTGCCGGCCTTTGAGATCCAGGCGATTCCGCCGGATAAGGGCTCTCCTCTCTCAACTCGAGGCATAAAGAAGTGGCGAAAAAGGGCTACATTGGCACTACTAGAAAAAGGGCTATAGGTGGGATTGACACTAATGGCGCACCAGATAGGTAGTGCGCCATTTGTATATACTAATGGCGCACCACAATCTGGTGCGCCATTAGTGTTGAAAGTACTAATGGCGCACCTTGCCTAGGGTGCGCCATTAGTATCCTAATTTTTTTTTGAACTAGCGTGTCTGTCCAAGCACACTAATGGCGCATCCTGGCACGGTGCGCCATTACTAGTTGTAACTAGTAATGGCGCACTAGTACCAGAGTGCGCCACTAATGTTGTTTTTTTAATTATATTTTTTATTTCTTTTGTTGGAAAACTACTAATGGCGCACTGTCCCACCGTGCGCCATTACTAGTTCAAACTACTAATGGCGCACCGTTGGAGAGTGCGCCATTAGTATGATTTTTTTTCTTTTTTTTTCGCAAAACTACTAATGGCGCATCAGATAGAGGTGCGCCATTAGTAACCTGGATTACTAATGGCGCATTTACTGCTGGTGCGCCATTAGTAAGTGGTCAGCAACAAGATATTTTGGGCAGCCTCTCCTACCCACACTCACTTTCTCCCCACTCCATTCTCTCCACCTTCTCCTTATCTCGGGTGCCTCCTCTTTTTCACCTCATTTCCACCATAGATTCATTGAAATTAAGTGGTTAAATTACCTTGTTTTGATAGGAAAGTAAGGGGAGAAGCTATATTTATGTTGTTCTCCCTACAACAATTTGCACATGCACTTTTTATGGCCTAGCTAGATCTATGTATGTTCGTGGTGTTGCATATGTTTGTGGTGTTGCATATGTGTTTGTGTTTGGAGGTGTACCGGTATTTGAAATGCGATAGTTGCCAATATTTTGCCGGAATGTTGATTCATTTCCGTTTCGGCGATAATTTTGGCATTAAGCATTCTTTTTGGTCCTATTTTTAGGGAAAGTCATGCCAAATTTTTTCTTGGTTCTAAAATATCGTTTTGCTCTACCCCGCAGGCAACCATGGTCCGCACGATGACCGAAGGCATCGTGAATAGGTTTTTGAGGTTCGCGAAGGCCGAGATGCTTCAAAAGAATGAGACGGAGATAAGATGTCCGTGACGAAGATGCAAGCTGGAGAGCCTTATTGCGGACCCGGATTCCGGGCCGGTGCGGGACCACCTGCTTTTGCGTGGTTTCATGGATGGCTATCGGTGGCAAGGTGATCAAGATGACTACGAAGTCGTCCATGGGGGCCGGGCAAGAAATGAGGAAGGGCAGCAAGGCAACCACCGCGGCTCGGGCGGGCGAGAAGGCGAAGAATCCCCAGGAGATGATCACGACGGTGATGCTGTACACAGTCATCATGTAGAAGATGCAGGACATGATGATGAGGAAGATGGCGCCGGAGCAGACGACGGGCATGATCATGAAGAAGATGATGTCGGCGGAGCATATGACGGTGGACCATCGATGGGCTGGGTGCAGGACCCTTATATTCAAGAGCTGCTTCTCAAGCAGACGGATAACGCAAGAGCCGCCGCCCGAGAGAAAGCCAAGGTGGATCAACTTGAGTTAGACGTGGTTACTCCATTGTATGAAGGATGCAGGCCCGAGGATACCCGCCTGAAAGTAACGCTCATGGCTCTGGAGATGAAGGTAAAACACAAAATGACCGACGCATGCTTCGACGAGAACATGTCATTCTGGCACGAACGTCTTCCAAAGGGGAACAAGTGCCCGACCAGTTTGGAGGAGGCGAAGAAAATCGTGTGTCCTCTGGATTTACCGCACGTGAAATACCATGTCTGCATGAACAATTGCATCATTTATTGGGATGAGCACGCGGAGTCTACCATATGTCCGGTGTGCGGCGTCACTCGATACAAGAAGAGGAAGAAAGCTCCTCGAAAAGTGGTGTGGTACTTTCCGATCACTCCTCGTCTGCAGCGGTATTTTGCGGATCCTAAGGTAGCAAAGCTCCTGCGTTGGCACGCGGATAGGGAGGAGAAGAAGCGAGAAGATGACGCAAATGATCCGGAGATAGGTAAAAAAGACAAGATAAGCATATACCTAGACCCAGCGAAGCAGAAGTTCAGCGGGATGAAGTCTCACGACTGTCACGTGCTGATGACGCAGATACTTCCAGTTGCAATCCGTGGGATCATGGACGCGCACGTCCTTGAAACGCTATTTGGCCTATGCAACTTCTTCGACGTCATCTCTCGGAAGTCGATTGGCGTGAGGCAACTTAGAAGGCTACAGGAAGAGATCGTGGTGATACTATGCGAGCTTGAGATGTACTTCCCGCCCGCATTCTTCGACGTTATGGTGCATCTGCTGGTCCATATAGTGGAGGATATCATCCAACTCGGGCCGACGTTCCTGCACAGCATGATGCCGTTCGAAAGGATGAATGGTGTCATCAAAGGATACGTTCGCAACATGTCACGTCCAGAGGGAAGCATAGCCAGGGGCTTTCTGACCGAAGAGTGCATCTCGTACTGCACGAATTATCTAGGCATCGAGAACCCCGTTGGTCTGCCCGTCAACAGGCACCTCGGCAGGCTCGCTGGATGGGGTCACCGTGAGGGTCGCCGCGAAATGCATGTCGACTTCGAGGGTCGACTCGCCGACTTTGAAAGAGCAAACCTAGTCGCGCTACAACACATAGACGTGGTCGATCCTTGGGTGGTAGAGCACAAAACCTTTATTAAGAAGACGTACAATGACCGAGGCCAACAGAGGACGGACGGAGATATACTCAAAGAGCACAACTCATGTTTCACGCGTTGGTTCAAGCAGAAGCTTCTGTCGTACCCTTTACATGAGGATTCTTCCGCGGAAGAACAACCCATATTCGCCTTGTCACAGGGCGCCGAGCACAACCTGATGACCTATGAGGCGTACGATATCAACGGCTACACATTCTACACCGAGGCCAAGGACATGAAGAGCGATGGTTATCATAACTCCGGGGTAACGATGGAATCCTACACTAGTAACGACAAGGACAGATACTACGGAAGGATCGAGGAGATCTGGGAGCTGAGCTACGCTGGAGAGAAGGTCTCGATGTTCTGTGTCAGATGGGCCAAGAGCGTCCTAAAAGAAGACCGGTATTTCACCACCATGGTTATACCCGAAGCCAAATCCAAGACCGCGGGCGCAAACGTCACCGCGAAAAATGAGCCATGGGTACTGGCTTCCCAAGTGGACCAATGCTTCTTCATTACCGACCCGTCAAAGACCAGTCGTGTTGTCGTGAGGAGAGGCAAAAGGAAGATCATCGGAATGGATGGAGTAGCCAATGAGCAAGACTTCGACAAGTACGGCGACCCGAGGATCGAACATGACGACGATGATGAAGTAGCAGCATACACCACAAGAAGAAGCAGGACCACCCTACCTAAAGGACGTCTGTTCCACAGAAGAACTCCATTTGCGAAAAAGAAGGGCAAGAAGATTGTTAACAGATAGCTAGCTAAGATCGATTGTATTTAAATCGTAGCCTTCATTTCTTGATTGTATTTCATGGGCACTTTTTAAACTATCATGAATATTTTTAAATTTCATGGACACTCGATCTCGATCCCCCTCCATCTCGATCGCTATCCCACCTCGCCAGATCCGGTCCCCCTCGCCGCCGAGCACCCCCCGGTCCACCGGCCGCCGCCGCCGACCCCCCGCACCCTCGATTACCCTACTCAACCGCCGCCGCCGACCCCCCACTCTACACGATGTAAAGAATACACAGATAACGCATACATACATAACATACCGAGTAGTTCAGAAAGTGAACAAATAACGAGGTCTATACTCTCGCTTCGGTTTGGAGAAAAAATATACATCATCTCATAGAATAGAGAGCATTTGGCTATTAGGCTACCACTCATGGGCTGCTATTATCAATTAGCTATTCCACGACATGTTATTTGTCCCGACATCTTTCTTATGGACAGCCAATCCGATTGTTGCGAAAAAAGCAACTCTGGGACTAGACATTTCACTGTTTTTTTTTGCTCTTGACGACTTTTAATTAGACTTTCAGTTTCAATATGCCACATCCTTGCATAAAACTTAACTCTGTCATGTACATGTTCACAAAACTTTGTTGTCAACATGGGTCCGGTGGGACCCGAAGCCATGCTAGGGTTAGGATTGGCTGCATGCTTAGAATAAATAACATCTGAGGTGATAATATTTCTCAAGGGATAGATTAGGATCAGATTTGAGGTTGTCCCTTTCTTGTCAGCACACTGCATGTGTGCTGGTACTAATTTGGTCTTGTGTTGCAACTTCGCTGCAGTTCAATTTCAACCAATTTATCTTCTCTCCTGATATGCTTGATTGGAGTTCACCTTGGCCGTTGTTGTAGTCTCTGACTTGAAGCTTATGCCTCGTATGCTAATTGCCCAGTTCTTGAGTGTCACTCTACCTGTCCATCTTTCAAATATAATAATACACACGAAACACATATTACCAATTGAGAAAGGAAAAACAAAAAATAAGTTGGTATTCTTGTTTTAATTGTGAAAGTATTGAGAGAAAATATGTTCCCTAACAGGCTATCCATAAATGGACTTAAGTATAGTGCCATATCCTTGTTTAAAATTCAGTTTGTCATATCTCTGAAAATGCTACTGCTTTCTATTATGGGTACAAATCTGAAACGAATTTTGAGCAAGCATAGATGAAAGCATCCACCTTTGGTGATTGCTAGAGTAGAAATGGTTTGTAATTAGCTTTGGAAGTCGGTTAGTAACCTTTGGTGTATGCTTATATGCTTTACGGCATATTTGCTGTACTCACAAAATAATATAAATGTATGAGCATACCTTCTGTCGTCAATGCAGACAACAGTTCCTTGTAATGTACATACTCTTCCTTCTTTGCTTTTGGAGGAATGTCATTTCCTTATATCTTGTGTTGATGCTACTTAGTATTTTCTCACATCTTGAAGATGGAAAGATAATACTCTGTTTACCCTTTTTCATTTTTGCATATGGATAACTCTGTTTACCCGCCTTCTCATCTTGAGGCTAGTGTATGGTGTTTGCTTTATTCTGTCATCATTTGTAACTATGTCACAAATAAATTGTTCCTTCTTCTGTATTTGACAAGTAATGACTGTTGATAAGCTGAGGCATGTATTAAGCTGTTTCTTTGCTCTGAATTACTTGTGATGCCTCTGAATTACTTGTGATCACATTGAGAAAGACTTGTAAAGATGATGATCATCTTTTACAGAAAACAATTTGTGATGATTTTGCTAGTTTGCTGGGTTTTGTCTCCGACCAGTGTGTCGTGATGAATTTGCAGGTACCCCGAGAGGCCCTTGAGTTTGCCGGAATGTCGATTAACTTTCGTTCCGGAAAATTCGGGTACTCCATATGTCCTATTTTCAGCAAAGGTCATGCTGAAATTTTCCGTGAATTTTAGCATGACTTTGCTAAAAATAGGACATATGGGGTACTTGTGACTAATGCATGGGCCGGGGTATCTTAGTAGTTAATTAAGTAGGATCAAGTGCCCCGGCGTACTTGTGACTAATGCTTAGGCTTTTAGGGTGCCTCGGCGTCAAAAAACCCTCAATGATAAAAGCTTAGATTTTAGGATGCCTCGGTGTCGACAAACCCTAAATGATGAGACCATGATCTTGTTCCTTGATAATAACCAACTTTTTGACCAAACTTTGTTTCTATTTAGAGAGAAACATGGCCCGCAATGATGAGGCCGGGGGTTCGGGCGGCAAAGCATTCTGGGAGCTGTCCCAGGAGATGGAGGAACAACCTCACTTGTATGAGGACACCGCCTTCCCCACCGATCCTGAGACCACTGATGGTGCCGCCGAGGATGACCACACTGATGCCACCACTGATGGTGCCGCCGAGGATGCCACCACTGATGATGGCGGCGCACGCACAGATGGCAGCCAGAAGAGGCAACGGAAGGACCGGCGCCCGACCGTGCTCCGCACCCTCAAGGAGGAAGTTACTGAAGTGGACTCCGACGAGAATCCAACGGCGCCCGCACGAATAGTCAAGGGGTACTCGCTTCAGCTCGGGTGCATTCTCCGGAGCACCGTCTCGATCAACACCGAGAACCTAAGGCATCCTGACCGAGGGAATTTGCGCAACCTCCTCTTCACGAAGCTGCACGAACGATACAAGTTCCCCGCTGAATTTGAAAACACAAGCCTCAAAGGGAATAAAGTGAACAATGCTGCCCTCACGAAGATGAGCAAGTCCCTGTCTACTTGGAAAAGCAATGTGAAGAGAATGATCGAGAAAGGTGAGAGTTATGAGAAGATCAAGGAGAAAAATCCTTCGATCACTGAAGATGACTACAACGACTTCAAGATCAATTGCTCGAGCACCGCACACTCCCAATCAAGTCAGTGGGGGAAAGAAATGCGGGAGCTGAACTTAGGGGAACACACACTCGGTCCCGGCGGTTATAGAGTGGCGGAGCCTATATGGGACAAGGAGGAGGCGGACCGTGCCGAGCAAGGCCTACCGCCCCTCTTCGATAAATACGGTGACAAGCAAACCAGGAACTATGTCAGGGCCCGGTACAAGAAGGACCCGAAAACAAAGGAGCTTACCACGGATCCAAAGACCAGGGCGCTTGAGCTTGTTCTGGTAAGGAATACACCCCCGCGTAATTAGCTCCATATGGTTGCATTCTAATTAATGAAGCCAAATTTCTAAATGGTTCACATTCCTTCCGCAGGCGACAGAAAGCAGTAGCGCGGGGTCGACTAAGAGCAACCCTTGGGACACCACTCTAAATAGGGCGTTGAATGTAATGAAGAACAAGGATAAGCTCAGTAAGCCGACGTCAGCTGGTCGTGTGGCCGGCAAAGGCTTGTCGACAAAATGGGGGTCATACTATAACACTGGTGGGCGAAAGGAGAAAAAGACCAGCTCGGAAAGCCAGGCGCGCGAGGTTCAAGAACTCAAGGCACAGGTGGCGCGGATTCCGGAGATTGTCCAAGAGCAAGTGCAACAACAACTCGGAGCGACGATCACCGCCATTGTGCCTACCTTGATCCAGGGGTTGAGTGTATGGATTGCGGGCGGCCAACAGGGGCCGCCCCCGATTCCTAGCTTCACGGCCAGCAACTCACGGAACGCGATGGCGGGGCCATTGGTGTCTCCGACGCTGGCACGGGAGCTTAATGCACCCGGGTGTACGCCAGCCGGCACCTCTGCAGCAAGCGGCCCCTCCGTCAACTACACGCCCGCCGTTGGCGGTGCCTCGACATCAGCCGAGCTCGACGCCATCATCACGGTAACTAATTAAGCCTCTCTCGGCCGAGGACTTCATCTCCTTGCCTTTGACTGGGCATCCCTGACGCCCTACATGTTTTCGCAGGGCACCGCCGACGTTCCGTGCACTCTCCTGCACTTCGTGAAAAATGAGTTGGTCGATGTCGCCAAGGGCAAAATCGTTCAACCGGGCAACCCCTTGTTCCACGGTACCCAGATGCCACCCAACGTGTTTAGGGTTCAACTGGTTCGGGTGCTGCCAGGCTGCGATGAGTTGTTACCTCCGATTCGACCCGTCGGGGCCGACGATGATGAAGTGATGACCCTCAGCGCTTGCCTGAGCTGGCCCCTGCTTTGGCCGAAGAGCCAGATTTGTTTGGGGGCGGGGGACACCACCCCAAAGACAACACCGCCAGTCGTGCCGGCGCCAAGTCGGCCCCATGGCAAGACCGCCGCAACGGTGCCGGACATCCATATGCCACTGGATCCAAACATGCATATGGCACAGGATCAGAACGACGACAACGACGATACATTTGCCAACGTTGATCGGTACTTTGCTGATCATGGGTACGATGGCGACTTCATGGGGCCTCCTTCTCAAGAACCCAACCCAACAAAAGACGCGCGCGATCTAGCTGGTACCGCGGAGAAGCCAAGTTGCAACAGGCGTCGTCTGCCGTTCAGCTCTCAGGAGACGCCTCCAGCTGCCGACTTCACCGAGCCTCAGATAGGCGAGGTGCAAAATATTCTCAGCCCCAACACACTCAAGAAGGCGGTCTGTGAGCAGAACTCGGTCCCATTACAGGAGAAGAAGAAGGCACGCAAAAGAAAGACTAACAAGGGTGCGGGCCAGCCGGCACCGAGTACGATCCGTGCTCAGGACGGGCCACCTTCACCTGAGGATTTAATAAGGAGGGTGCATGTGGCGGGTAGGCCGATGCTACCGAGAAATATGCTCGATGTTGCAGCCGGTGCTATGCGGAGTCTGCATGACAGTGTTCTTTCTTTGGAGAAGCGGCGTCTCAGAGAGAAGGATGTGGCATACCCGGTTTTCGTGGCCAAGGTGCCAGAGGGCAAGGGCTTTGTGGATAACTACATCGGGGGTACGATCGTCCTGCGGTTTGATGACATCCACGCTATGTTGAACCTTCATCCGCTGCACTACACCTTCGTTCGGCTATTTTCGCTGAGTATGGAGATGCGGATCATTCGCGACAAGACCCCGGACATCGTGATAGTCGACCCCTTCTACATGCGTGCCAAGATCTTGGGCAGCGCTGGGGACCGACAAGTCGCGAGTTCTTACCTCGAAGGCGTCATTCTGGGAAACCCAGATAAGGATAACTTCCTCGTGCCTTACTTTCCCGAGTAAGTCCTCCCCTCAACCGCCCCGTAACATACGAATTCTTAGATTTCGATCGTTTTTCTTTTAACATTCCGTGTTTTCTGCAGTGACACACATTGCACGCTCATCCTCCTAAGCCCCAAATATTCCATGGCCACGTATTTCGACCCGGACCGTCAGTCGAACGTAGACTACACAAATGTCAAGAAGGTTCTTGATGATGTTCTCCCCGGCTACGCCCAATCTGGAGGCACCTTCAACAGGCCTATTCGTAAGTACGGCAAGCACGTGTTCTCCCACAATACGACGTTCTGCTGCGTCAAGCAGCCGCCTGGCGGTCAGAAGGGTGCCTACTACGCCATCCATCACATGCGGGCGATCGTACGGGACCATCATCAACTTATGCTACTGAGTAAACTCAAAGATTGGACCGTGAGCGTGTCGGCAATCCAGGACGCGGACATCAGACAAGAATTCTTTCGCATCTAGTCGGAGTTTGCGGAAATCATCCATCAAGATGTCCTTCGTACCTCGGGGCAGTTCTACCTCAGAAATCAACCGTCCAACAGTGAGATAGACGGAATGCTACAAATGCAGGCTGACAACGCCCATAATTTCAGGACTCCCACGATAGACGGCGGCTTCTTCCACACTCCGGTCCCTTGAGTTGAGTCGAAAGCAGTGATGATGTGTCTAGTTCTGAAACATCGATTGGCTCATGTTGTAATTAAACTTTAATGAACTTGTAGTATGTCTCTTTGGTTTCGAGAGTCGTTCAACTTAGATGTAATTGATGCTATTAATGTCTTGCTTTTCTCTTCCGATCATTCTGTTGCATACTTATATATTGCTTATGTATTGTCTGTGAATTGGTACTAACGTTTCGTTTCGCTAGTGCATAGCGATGCCGTCGTATGTCGTGTACAAGGGTAAGGTTCCCGGAGTCTATGACGACTGGGAGGAGTGTCGGAGACAGGTTCACCTATTCAGCGGAAACAGTTACAAAGGGTACACCACTAGGGCCGAGGCCGAATCTAGATACGCCCGCTATCTAGCACGAGAGGGGAGGGAGCGTTGGAGGAACCGGATGAAGACGAGTTTCATCATGATGATGCTCATCGTGATGACCGCAGCTCTCTTCTATGTGATGGTAGTTTAGATGATCGATATCGACTTGTAATGTGAAGACAAACTCGCTACTCGCGGTCTCGAGACTTCTAATGTAATGTTCTATCTTTGTTCGGTCTTTTCAATTCGGAGACTAATGTGATGAATTGTATTTGGAGACTAATATGATGAAATGTATTCAGAGACTAATCTTCTATTGTATTCGATGAATCTGTTGTTGATGTGTGCTGTCTATATTTTGTCCAATTATACATTTTGTAACGTGTGCAAAGAAACAGAAAATAAAAAAATAAAAAAAAACCTAATATTCATACTAATGGCGCATCACATAACAGTGCGCCATTAGTATTCCAGAGGATACTAATGGCGCATCCTTAAGCAGTGCGCCATTAGTATGCCGAGGTTACTAATGGCGCATCACCCTGTGGTGCGCCATTAGTATACCAAAGCACCTGGCTATACATGGCCCTGGGAGGCATACTAATGGCGCACCATGTCCTATACTAATGGCGCACCAGTGGTGCGCCATTAGTAAGTATTACTAATGGCGTGCTACTAATGGCGCACCACTAATGCGTCATTAAAGGCCAAATTAGGTGCGCCATTAGTAGCCCTTTTTCTAGTAGTGTGGGATGGACTCCGACAAAGTTTTCACAGAGATGTGCGAAAACTGCCATGGTCAGGACAACATTGGGGGTGAAGTCAAGGAGGCGGAACCCGTAGGTGTTCATAATGTCACAGAAGAATTCAGAGAAAGGCGGGCAGAGCCCGCAGTAGAAGAACAAGGCAAAAAAGGGATATCCAGTTGGAGCCGTTTTCCAAGCGGCGGCTGGAAGTACCTTCGTGCGCGGGTGTGCCCGCGTCTCCGTCGACCAGAAGAGGTAGTAGTACTCCTTCAGCTCCTTCGCGGCGAGCTTGGGGGGGGGGGAAGATAGCATGCTCCTTTCGCAGCGCCTCGAGCCGCTGCGCCTCGGCCGACTTCATGGCCTTCCTCTTCCTGGTTTTCGGAGCCATGGCGGAAGTGGTGAGGGAGGACGACGGCGTTGATGGTGCTGGTGGCGATTGGGGTGGAGCGCTGCTCTCTTTCAGCTTTGGGAAGAAGGGGAGCGGCGGAGATTTTCGAGGATTGGAATAGCAACTGGTGGATGGGCGAACTGCCCCTGTTTCCCCTGCTTATAAGGAGGGAGGGGGCAGACGCTTCGCCTTTCCGAATAAAGAAACCACCCACGATCTCTCCCACGACGCCGCGATCGACGCGTGCCGTGCGGGGAGGGCGCGGTGGATGCGGAGAAAGATACGGCAGAACCCAGGTCGCGCGTGCCCGTGCCCTGTTTTGGGCCTGGCCCAACAGCGCTCAGCACCGTGTATGGCCCAGGCCCGGGGGCTCCTGTCGGTGTACTAGAGTAGGGGTAACCTAGTATCCTGAACTTGTGCACGGGCAGTCGCAGCGCCCCGCGCAAGGCTTGCCGGGTGACCGCCAAGGTCCTCCGGGGTTCCTTTGGAGCCATTCAAGAACAAAGTATTCAAGCCAAGGAAACAAGGCCCCGGCAAGAGGAGCTTGCCGGGAAAGCAACTCAAGGCACAAGACCCCGGAAAGAGGAGCTTGCCAGGAAGGCCAACCGAGGCATCTCAAGGAACTTGCCGCGATGCGCCACGCGTCCCGGCAAGGCCCAGCGAGCGACAAGCTCCCATACGCGACAAGACAGCGACCGCAGCAAGGCGTTTGCCGTGGCAGGCTACCACTCTGTACCCGCGCTCCAGCACATCCACCAACGTGTCGCTCTGGGACCCTTCCAGGCGTACGTGGCGGGAGGCTGTGCAGCCAGCGGTACGCGGTGGCAAGCGGTGCTGACAAGATTGCCATCATGGCGAACGATGGCGCCCCTGACGGTCCCTTTTTGCACTGTTTGGGCGACGCAAATGGGCATTTAATGCCCTTGTCCCCTGCCGTCAGGGTTAGGTATGATACACTGTACAAGTAGCTGTACCAACCACAACACCTTTTCCATTTTTACCCTTGTCTATGTTGCCACCTGTCGGTGACCCTTGAGCATATAAAAGGAGGCCCATGCGCAACGTAGAGGGGAGGACGAACAGAAACACACTCACGCTCGGTCTCGTTAGCTGCTGGTGTGTACTGTAGCACTCAGCGCTCCCGAGCAAGAACTCAATACACTCAGACATGCAGCAGTAGGGTTTTACGCATCCGTGCGGCCCGAAGCTGGGTAAACTGCTCGTGTGTTCGCCTCGATCCGCTCTTCGTGCGACCTCCGCCCCCCACCGAACCGAAAGGGGCTCGGTCCCCATAGGTGCTCGTGGAAGCAGTTTCCCCGACATCCCCTTCTTCCCTTTGCCCTTTCTATTGAAACTAGTGGTCTTGTTAACCATCAACACTTGATGCTCCTTCTTGATTTCTACCTCCGCAATCTTTAGCATTGCGAAGAGCTCGGGAATAGTCTTCTCCATCCCTTGCATATTATAGTTCATCACGAAGCCTTTATAGCTTGGTGGCAGTGATTGAAGAACTCTATCAATGACACTATCATCAGGAAGATTAACTCCCAGCTGAGTCAAGTGGTTCTGGTACCCAGACATTCTGAGTACATGTTCACTCATTGAACTATTCTCCTCCATTTTGCAGCTATAGAACTTGTTGGAGACTTCATATCTCTTAACTCGGGAATTTGCTTGAAATATTAACTTCAACTCTTGGAACTTCTCATATGGTCCATGACGTTCAAAACGTCTTTGAAGTCCCGATTCAAAGCCGTTAAGCATGGCAAACTGAACTATCGAGTAGTCATCAGCTTTGCTCTGCCAGATGTTCATAACATCTACAGTTGCTCCTGTAGTGCGTCTTGCACCTAGCGGTGCTTCCAGGACGTAATTCTTCTGTGCGGCAATGAGGATAATCTTCAAGTTACGGACCCAGTCCGTGTAATTGCTACTATCATCTTTCAACTTAGCTTTCTCTAGGAATGCATTAAAATTCAAGGGAACGGTAGCACGGGCCATTGATCTACAACAACATAGACATGCAAATACTATCAGGTACTAAGTTCATGATAAATTAAAGTTCAATTAATCATATTACGTAAGAAGTCCCACTTAGATAGACATCCCTCTAGTCATTTAAATGATCAAGTGATCCATATCAACTAAGCCATGTCCGATCATCACATGAGATGGAGTAGTTTTCAATGGTGAACATCACTATGTTGATCATATCTACTATATGATTCACGTTCGACCTTTCAGTCTCAGTGTTCCGAGGCCATATCTGCATATGCTATTTAACCCGAGTATTCTACACGGGCAAAACTGGCTTGCACCCATTGTATGTGAACGTAGAGCTTATTACACCCGATCATCACACTACAAAAAAATACACTTCCGTGATGATACGTGTTTGTCACAGTAGGTCGCGTTTTTTATCATGCATGTACCTCCATGACAAATTTATGACAGAATCAAGATAGTCATATCTGTGCTGTCATAGAAGTGTTCCATGACATTATCAAAATTATCATCATGGAAGTGTCCACTTCCATGACGATAAATCGCGCGTCACAGTAGTGCTTTCGTCAAGGGTGACCGACACGTGGCATCCACCATAATGGAACGCCGTTAAGCTATCGGGTCGGGTTTTGGATCCGATAACCCGTTAACAACCCCGACCAATGGGGATTTTCCACATGTAAAATCATCATTGGCACAGGTGTCACCATCCAATGGGCGAGACGCGCCTATGATATGTTGACATGTGGACCGGCCCATCAAGTTTCAATGGGCCGGCCCAACTGAAGGCCCACAAGATTTTGCGGACCATAATGGGCCGGCCCAGCTAAAGGCCCACGAGATTTTGCGGACCATAATGGGCTGGCCCAGCTAAAGCCCACAAGATTTTGCGGGCCATAATGGGCCGACCCAGGTAAAGGCCCACAAGTTTTTTGAGTGCCATAATGGGCCGGCCCAGCTAAAGGCCCACGAGATTTCACTGACATTAATGGGCCGGCCCAGCTGTAGGCCCACAAGATTTTCAGGACCCTAGTACGCCGGCCCATTAACTGGCTGCCATGTTTTGGGCCAAATGCCGGCCCATATTTGATCCGGTCCATTAATGGCCTGCCATGATCCGGGACTAATACTTACCCATATGAGATCCGGCCCGTTAAAAGCCTACCACAGTCTGGGCCAAATTACGGCCCAGATTAGGTTCGGCCCTTTAAGAGGCTTTGGGCTCAATTATGGCCCATATCAGATTCGGCCCGTCAACTGGACACTATGCTTTTGGGCCCACTTGCTAAAGGCCCACTTAGTAATTCGGCCTGATATTAGTTTTGGCCTGTTAAGGACCCGTTTAACATTTCAGCCCTATATTAATTTCGGCATGTTAAAAGCCCGTCATATAGTTGGGCCTAACTACGACCCGATTTGCATCCGGCTTGCTCGCAGCCGATATCTGATTGGGCCAAACAAGGACCGCGACAATTTTGGCCTGTTAAAAGCCCGTGATTTGATTTGGCGTTCATTTCGGGCTGCTGCCGGCCCGTGAGCTGTTCGGCACGTTTCAGGCCCAACCTACATCGTGATTGCATGAGGGCCCGATTATGTACCGTAATTTTACGGTTTGGCCGGTTTACTGCGAAGACATGATATATATAGCAAAATAACTGCAGCATCGTGAATAAGAAAAAACCTAGACTATACAATAAAGAAATTATGGCATATTACATCCACTGGGCATCAAAGTTTGCCACTATGATAATAAAGCGCAAGCAGACAACAGATTACATACACTGGGCATCAAAGATCGCCACCAGTGCAAATAAACACGCCGACAAAATAATATACAAAGTCGACATCACTTCAATAGAGTTCAAGAAAGGTTAGCCCTGCTGGGGAGCTGTAGCGCAAGCAGCTGAGCAAGATGAGAGACTGCACTTGTTCAACACTTATATCTTCCTCACTCTGAAAGATAAACAAGCAGACAGATGACAGGTTTTGCACATAAAAGTATCAGTGCTGACAATTCATCACATTTCTTACTGATGAATAAAGTGACATAGTTTAAAATTGCATTAACACAATATGGTATTGTTCAGGGCAAGACATGGAAGGAAATGACATTGTGAAGGAGTTGCCAGCTTCATGACACCACTGGATTATAGATCAAGAACTCATAATTATCAATGGTTAGTGTGCTGTCAATTTATACCATTTCAGATTGGCAAATAAAGAGACGGTTTAAATAATAGTAGAATGATATGACATTGTTCATAGTTAAGACATTGCAGAATATGACATTATGCTGTAGTCGGTAGGTTCACCACACCGCTGGATTATGGATGAAGAACAGAAGCATACATGCGGGGCAAAAGAAGATCACTTGCTCTGTATAGTTTAATTTACATGGTATGAAGAAGGAACTTGGTTGTACAACTGAAAACTTAAATTGAGAAAGAACAAACTTTTGTTTATGAACTACATAATAAACTTTAAACAAGCAATTTGATGCAAACACCAAAAATAAACAGCTGTCGCAGTCATGCCTAACCAAATATATACAACAAAGTTTGAAGGCTTGAGATGGACAAACTTACATTATTGGTAAAGACAGGCTCTATAAAGGCCTTGTCCATGCTGATGGGGGGGGGGGCAATTCAAGAAGTTTACCACAGAATCTTCTTCAAAAGCATTGCCTTTATTCTACATTTTGTTAAGAGTAAATATAGATGTGATAATATACAAAAAAATGGAGAATATTTAAGATAAGATGAAGAGTGATGCTACATAACCAAGTAGCTATAAATGTAAGTGCAGCGATACAGGCAAAAGGTACAACCAAGAGCAATGCACAGCTAAACTTCTTCAGGACCAACCTTATGGTAAGAGTAAATATAGATCTGATGTGTAGAAAATGGAGGGCAAAGGAAAATAAGCTGCAGAGTGATGGTACATGAACAACTACCAGTCATTATAAGTATACTAATAAGGACAACATGTACTTACAAGAACAATGCAGAGCTAAAAAAGATTGGCATTGGATATATTCTACACTAATGTAACCATTCATACATATCAGATAATTTGGAGCGAACAATTGATAAGCAAGCTATCATGCATATTGCTGTCACATAATGAACCAGATATGTATGCAAGTACAGTGATACAGGACAACAGGTACTAACAAGAGCAAAGCAGCGGGCAGCATATTTGCGATATCCTGTCGTTCTTGTCAAACCGGAATTCTTCTTCGAGCAGATTTCCTGCAAAAAAGATCTGTAAGGCACATGCGGAAAAGTAGAAGTTCAAATTGTCATGTGATTTCATAGACAGTACCTCATCCTGGGAACGAGACCAGTGCATAACAAGGTTTTTCCATTCAATGTCTTCTAAATTTAGCATAGGAGACTTCACCGGAAATTCGTTTATGGACTTGCCATCAAAGTGTGATTTCCTCAGGTAACACCGATACTGCTGCAATGCTTCCTTGAAAAGCACAAGCAAGCTTTGCTCGTCATGACTATCCAGATTGACCCTCGCCTAGTTACAACAATGTAATGTAAATCATTCATGTGTTCAATCAGCAGAAAACAGGAAAATAATAACCATGAATAATAGCACTTACACGTAAGTTCGATAGGAAGATGTGAAAATGGTGTTTTTCTTCACAATAATTTTCCCATGATTGGAATATATGCACATAGTCCCTAATAACATTTAAAGCATTGTCTTTTAAACTGGGAATAAATGGAATGGGGTTCCAATCTGCAGGAATTGGCCGTCTCTGCAGTTGGAATAGGTCTTCGGCCGGTGGACTTGCTGTACTTTTCGCCGGAGTGGGATTTTTCTGTGGTACAGCTGGTGCTATGGCAAATGAAATCGGTATCTTTTGCTGGAGTGCAGGTCCTGTGTGGTGGGGCTAGTGGTGTGGCCAGTGAAGTATGGGTACAGTCTGCTGGAGTCGGTCCTACGTTTTGTGTCACTGGTTGTACAACCAATATAAGTGGGGTGCTGTCTGATTTCTCCGGCACCACCACGTTTTTCAAGGACTTTGCTGGTGCTCCTTCAGGTTCGACAATCACCCTCTTCCTTTTTGATGTATGATGCACAAGAATAGCATTTGAGTGGAAAAACATGGTATCATGACAGATGGAATATGTATTGATAACGGATGGGCATGGCATCTCTAAATATATGATGAGTAAACTAAGCAGATGGCGGTGCAACAAAGTAGAAGAAATGCAAGACAACACATGCAAGATACCTGCAATCAATAAAACATTGCCAAATTAGAACAAGCACCTTGATGGGTGAACAGGACAAGCCATCTGCCTTTGACTCCCCGAGGTTAGAATAGTCATTAGGATCATATTCTAAACAAGAATCAACAGGTGGGGAGCATATGAGTTTCATTGCATCCAGAATGGCACTCAATGCCTTGGTGCCAATTCTATAAGTCATTGTAGTGTTTAGCTTCAAGAGTGGACTGCTGCTAGTGCGACACAAAGCAGCTACACAGATCATAGTGTAGATATAATGGGAAAACCTTAAGCATGAGAGTAAAATCATCAAAGTGGAACTTGCTGGAATATATGTGCTAGTATTGCCGGTACGGCTAGAAAGGCTTCGGATACTAGCTCTCTTCAAGTGAAGGTGCGGTATTGTTAATATCAGTGTAACTCTCAAAGGTGACACAGCTCCCCGCATTTCCTTGCTATTCTTATAGGATTCAAGTGGGCAGGCCACTACAAATCCTATTCCTATGTTTACAAGATCCTACGAATCAAAGAGGCTCAAAGTGTCCATCACAACCGACCGTATAGACCTCTACACTGCAAATGTCCCTGCTCATCTTCAGTACAAGGAACATACTGTACTATTATCATACTCCCTCCGTTCCAAAATATAAGTCTTGGTAGAGATTTCCACTATGGATCACATACAGATGTATCCAGATACTCATTTTGCTCCATATGTAGTCCATGGTGGAATCTATACAAAGACTTGTATTTAGGAACGGAGAGAGTACATATTAAAGAAGAACGGAAGAGGAACATGGTAAAGAAGAGCAAGCAGATTTTGGATAATAAAATGTTGGTTGCGCAGTGCCCACACATGATGAACCAGAGCGCATTAAGAATGCAACTCCCAGCTGTCTCTCAACCATTTCAGGCGGTTGGATGAAGATCCTACGTCTCCTAACCCTTCTTCTTCCTCGTCTCTGATTCTTCCCATACAGAACACCGCACGGGCCGCCAGTCGGACCACCGGCCCCCACCGCCTGTGTTCCTCCGCCACCCCCACCCCCGCTGCCGCCCCCACCCGCGTCAAGTTTTCTTCGTTCGACGAGGCCCCACCACCGCCCCCACAACCACCGTCCCCACCCGAGCCCCTTCGATCGCATCGGCAAACTCCGGCGAGCTCTGAAAAATCGACTAACCCAATTTTGAAATTTAGTCTACTATGATTTAACTAGTGTGGAATATAAAAGGGGAAAACCATAAGCATTGGAAATATGGTGTTGAGCATGCCATGGCGGATCTGAAGGTGCAAACCGGACAAAGGCAACTTCGCAACCAAGACAAGAAATCAGAGTAAAGCAGTGGCGATCTATTTTCTTACTGTGATAAATAAGTTGAGCAGATACGAAAGAGTACCGCCTCTGGTGCGGCGCCGTGTACGCATCTGCTGAGAATTTGACGGTGCCACGGTAGCTATGGCTGTCGGCAGCGTGGAAGCAGATCTAGGAGGGTAGACGGTGGCGGCGGGGCGCGGTGGACGAGACGGTCGTAGGAGCGGCGCCGGCAAGGTGGACGACGACGGTGATGAAGCGAGAGTACGGGATGCAAGGATCCCGGTCCGCAGCCGTGGATGAGAGAGGTTGATCTCTTGGAATGGACGACGACGTCGGGGTATCAGCTCCAGCATGCTGGAGGAGGACGGCGGTGGATGGGGTGGCGGATGGCGGCGGATGGAGGAGGGTGGGGTGGAGAGGGTGTTTTGGCGCCCACGGAGTACGAATGGGGAAAAGGGAGGTAGAGAGGAAGGGGGGAACCATGTATTCAGGGTGCGATTGTCTCAAATGCGATGAAATTGACAAACTTAGCCCCAGTTTCAAATTTCTACTAGATCACAGCAACACTAGTCAGTTGGGGATAGGACGGTAATCTCGCATACACCGAATATTTGCCGACGAGAGTTTGTTTTTGGCGCCCACCGTGTATGAATATGAATCGGGGAGGGAGTCGATTTCGGCCGAGGACACACTGTGTTTTGGCGCCCACCATGTATGAATCCGGGTGAGAGACGTGTTTGGGTGAAATTACAAACCTACCCCTATCGAAACCTATAGAAATCCAGCAGATAGGCTTTTGCATGGCAGGGATAGGCAGTAGTGATTTCCATCCCGCCGATTTTGGTTTTGGGCGGTTACTGCGACTTTCCCCGCTTCGTTCAAATTTTGCAGAGTGCACGTTTACCGTGCCAACTCAATTCGAATACCGTTTGTATTCTATTTTTTTTCGGGCAGGATCCATTTTCAATTGGAATTACATTCTATATACATCATTTTTTTATATATACTTTCAAAAGTACAACATCATTTATACATAAATATGGTTTACAAATGGCATGATCTCAGATTCATAAGGTTGTATCCATCAATTTGGATTTTCAAATATTTGAAACCACTTTATGTTGAAATCCAATGTATGCATTCCTCGCTAACTGTCTCCAATTAATGTGTGTTTCATGCGGGTTTTTCTTTTTACTTCTCAAACATGTATAATGTGTTTCTCACACGCAACATATAGTGTAATCCTGTTTAGGCATTAATTGCATATAAACCATGCATTGTTTGTAATTCACTAGTAGAAAAGGGGGCAATGGTCCAGGCCGGGTCAGCGGAGAAGCAGTGTGGCTTCCACCGAGCTGCTTCAGCCGGAGCTTGTCTTGACGGCTCCTGCCAGCTATCCCGTGGATGCTATCACGGAGGCTCAAATTTTCCACCTTATGACGCAATGGATGAATATGAAGGTCAAGGTGATGGTGGATGAAATAATAGAGGGATTTGAGGACCTCCCGCTTGACCACCCTACCGGAGAAGGGGAGACTCGGCTGGGTTCTGCTCTGAAGATTCCATGCCTATGGCGGAAGGAGCTCATCAACCTTCCAAACTGGATGCCTCCGCCTCCTCCTCCTCCTCTGGCGAGTCAGGGCACTCCGCCTCCTTCACCGCCTCCTCCTCCGGCGAGTGACGATCAGGGCCCTCGGCCGGCTCCTTCTCCGGCACGTGGCGCTACTCTGCCTCCTTCTCCGCCTGCGCTGGCGCGCCCGAGCAGCCAGCCTACTCCTTCTCCGCCTCGTCCGCAAGTGCAGAAGAGACCCGCCGCCGCTCCGGCAGCTGCTCCGGCTCATCGTAGTCCTTCTCCTCCGCCTCGTAAGCAAGTCAAGAAGATTGCCGCTCCGTCTACTCTGCCGGCATCTAGCAGTACAGCCAGAGGCGGGAGGAAATACATATTCGGTCCTTCTCTGAAGACTCCAGAGAAGTTACCATATGAGAGGACCCCGGAGGAGAACGCGAGGGTCGCACGAACCGAGAAGGATGACTGGTTTCAAGGGTTGAAAGCACAGAGACATCCACCTCCGAAGGAGAAGGTAGATCCGGTGAAAGTGAAGCGCACTCTGGCTGCCCTGGCAAAACCACCCAAGTCTCCGCCGAAAGGCAACTATGAGCGCATTATTGGAAAGGCATTTGCCGAAGCGGAGCGGTGGGGAAGTACTGTCAGTGATCAAAGGATGAAAGAACGACGAGCTGGGAAACAAATTACCCAGCTCGGCGAACAAGCAAAGCAATCGTGCCCCCCGCTCAAGGTCCCTAGCGTCGATCCGAGGATGGTGCCCGGTTATAACAATCTTGACGATTACCTGCCCGACGATGTACATTATGATTTCCTGGACGTGCAGATACACAGATACGAGTACGGGAAGCCTCTCGTCAAAGATGAAAGATCTCTATCAACGATGATGCGAAGATTGCATGATTGGTACATGAAAACCTGCAGAGACTCTGGGGGGAGGAATACTTTGTATCTGAGAGTTAAAAAGGAGCATGACCTCGTTGGAGTTGAACTGTTGCATGTTCCATTTGAGGAGTTCTTTCAGTTCTTCAATCAATTGGCCCTCGATAAAGCAACGGTCACCTGCTACTGTCTGTAAGTACTACTACTTCTGTCATTAAGTCTCTCTATATAGCTTAGCTGTTTCATTGCATGTATTTATAATTATCCTCACTATATTATGCAGATTGAAGATCGCCGAATTGAAGAAAAGACAAATCGGTGATAGTGGGTTCATTAACACAAATCTCATAGATGCAGTTCAGGTTAAAGATCATGCCGCAGAAACCGAGGCCAACTTGCTACGATCATTCAAAATAAATGAACACAAAGATATAATACTCTTTCCTTACAACTTCAAGTGAGTGTTGTCTTGTGCATATTCGGTTTCACTTATATATTAGTCCAGGTTATAGTAATGTAATTGATGAGTTATGCATGCATGCGCAGTTTCCACTATATTCTCCTGGAGATTAGGCTTGAGCAAGGAGTAGTAACTGTCTTGGACTCGAGATGAAAAGATCCCCAGGAGTATGCGGACATGACTGAAATCCTCAAGAAGTAAGTTAAATCGATCATTATCCACCATATCAGCAAATTTGTTCATTTCCTGATATCAAGTAATTGTTTTCTTTTGTCTGGCAGGGTTTGGAGAAAATTCAGCACAAAATCCCCGGGACTGCCAAAGGAGCTAGAATTTAGATACCCGAAAGTAAGTACTATAGTACCATGTTCCGCGCGCCTCCTAGCTATTGATTCAAGCGCTAGTTTCATCAATAGCATTTGTCATTCTTGCTTATCTGTTTGATTGACCTCTATTTCTTGTAAAGTGGTTGTGGCAGGAACAAGGGAACGATTTCTGTGGATACTACGTCTGCGAGTCCATCTGCCACAAGACCTGTGAGCGGGGCTACTCTGACAAACAATATGAAGTGCGTAAGAAATAATATTCACAATTTTTGTTTATTACCATCATTTGTGTTGAGTTTCATTCATTCATATATATATGTATTGACCCCCTTCTTCAAATTAGATGTTTCGGCAGCGGGATGAACTCCTAGAACCAGATTGCATGCGAGCAATTCAAGAGGAATTGGCGACATTCTTTCTTGACCACGTGATCACTGAAGACAGAGAATACTATGTGGACCATGCGTCCATAATTTAAGAGATTATATTTGTAAAAGATAATTATTGTATATATGTAGCCGGTAGTGTCGGACGATAGATATACGAGAACTTGTTGTTCGACCAATCTCTCGGAGAAGGAGAGGTGGTCGATATCACTTCTCTCTGTATGCGTATATGTTCATGACGATCTTCTGTTTCCTTCGTTTGCTTACTAGCTAGTTAGTGTGCCTAGTCCTCTCTATACGTATGTATAGTACGTAGCATCGACCAAGAACGGACATAAGAGAGGACACTTCTCTCTATTAATTTGCTATCTAACACAATATATGAAATACCTAAATTAACCCCCAACCCCCCCCCCCTTTCAAAAAAAACCAAAAACCCCAGCCACAGAAATGTTGACGCGTGGAGGTCTATTGGTCCCGGTTGGTGCCACCAACCGGGACCAAAGGCCCTCCTGCCTGGGCTCGGCGCACAGGCCACGTGGAGGCCCATCTGTCCCGGTTCTGGTTTGAACCAGGACTAAAGGGTGAGGGTATTAGTAACGACCCTTTAGTCTCGGTTCAGGAACCGAGACTAAAGGCCCTTATGAACCGGGACAAAAGGCCGGTTTTCTACTAGTGATTGAAGAATCTATGGATCACCAATATTGATAAACTATATAACATTACACCTGTGCCCAAATTCAAATGAATATGCATGTTTGATACACCAATTTGCGTTATGTATTATCGATGTCGTGATCTCCAGTTTAAATATTTGAATCCCCTTTAATCCAGATATTCGTCTCATATAGCTATCACTCATGCTTATATAGGACTATCTCTCTGGACCTATACGCGGTCATCGTTTCTGAGGTATCTCTCGTGCTACCTGTATGTCGACAATGATCTTTTATCTTCGTAACACACTGACGGTACTCTCTCCCTCGACCTTCATCACTCTATCTCTCTCTAAGTATATCTCGCTCCCTGCTATGTGTCTCTAACTATGATTCTCCATGTGGAATCTCTTTCTCTCACACAAACACAAAACTTTGTCTCCCGGGGTCTCATTTCTCTCTACTATTCCCATGTGTGCCACTCGCACACCCCTCATACAGAGATGTCTTTCGCTCCTTAGATATGAGAACCTACGACTCTTCCTCTTCAATATCTCTTTCTCACACACAAACACAAACTCTGTCTCCCAGGGTTTCATATTTCTCCATTGTTCTCTTGTATGTCGCTCACACACACCCTCTCTCCCTAGAGATATCTTGCGTTCCCTCATATGTTTCTCTAGCTATCAGTCTTGTTGTGAAATATCTTTCTCTCTCGCAGACACAAAACTCCGTCTCTTTGGATCTCATTTCTCTCTAATATCTGTTTGTATGTGACTCACACTCGCCCTCTCTCTATCTCTCTCACACCCACACACATAACCCAGCCTTCTGATCCACTCGACTCCTATCTCTAACGCACACTAGCTAGCATCTTTATCTTTCTATTTATCTGTTTCTCCATCAACCTTCTTTCTCGCCCTCACTCTTGATTCCTATCATGCACACTACATATGTTTCTCTCTACATGCAGTCAAGTTCCCTCTCACACACATATATAACTTCACCCTTTGAACCACCCGACGGTCATCTCCAACACCCAAACTAGCGGATGTCCCTCTAGCTAGCATCTCCATCTCTGTATCTATCTGTAGTTTCTCCGTCAACATTTCTTTCTCGCACGGAGTCTTGGTTCCTATAACCCACACTATATATGTCTCTCCATACATATGCATTTATAGGTTGGTCTCTTTTGCACAATCGTTGCGCCTCACTCCCTCTGCTCGCCATAGATGCATGCTCCAGCCCACGCCACTATCTCTTAAAGACAAAAACACATGCTGAATTGTCAGGCGTTCTTCCCTGCATTCTCACATGCATGCATATTGTCATACCGATCCGTCTCTCCCATGTCGTTGATCTTATGACTTATGTCTTCTTTCTTTTATCTCGATCATGCGCGCGCGCACACACACATCCCACGTATACATGTATACCTCTCACACATGCACGTTCAAGGTCTCTATGTCTCCATATGTAGTTAATTACCCTCAATCCTAATGCCACATTGAATCGTTCTCCTCTTTTGTGCACATAACTTCCGCCTGGATGGGTAAAACACACACTCACACTTAACAATCTCCTTCTAGCTACCCCCCGCCTCTCACTCTTCCCCTATATCCCTGAAACTAATAAGACCATCCCTTTGTTTAATTCGCGCCTACATGCACCATCGATATATAGTAGTCTTCCTCGGTGTCTCTCGAACAAACACGTTCTCTCGAAGTCGACTCCTCTCACGCGCGCACACCTTCTCTTCCCTCTCTACGGGCATTTTCTCTCTCGCACCCCATCGTTGGTGGCCTCTGCCATACACATCACCTCTCTATGATGAAGCCATGCACACTTAAATTACATCCGCCATAGAGGACCCCGCGACAGACACACACACGGACCCCCACACACACTAAGACTCCATCTCTCTCTCTCTCTCTCACACACACACATGTACGCACGCACGCACGCCCCCCACACACTAAGACTCCATCTCTCTCTCTCTCTCTCACACACACACACAAACTAAGACTCCATCTCTCTCTCTCCTCTCTCGCTCTGTCTCACACACACAAACTAAGACTCCAACTCTCTCTCTCCTCTTTCTCTCTCTCTCTCCTCTTTCTCTCTCTCTCTCTCTCACACACACACCCCACACACACACTAAGACTCCATCTCTCACACACATGCTCTAGGCGGAGCATTTGTTCCTACCACCCTTCATCCAACCTTACCTGTATGATAAACAATCACCTTTATTTACTTGCATAACATGGACAAATTCCACTTTACTTTAGTAGTCAGCAAACTTATCATCTGTACCCTTATAAAAAAAGGAGTTGGCGCTGATGGTGTGCCTGCCATCTTAATACAGACCGTATGATCTATATCTGAGGATAGAAATCAAACTATGATAATTTTACAAAAGATACCCGCACCTCTCTCCACATCATTATCTCCCACAACCTCATTGCTCAGCAATTAAAAAAGGAATAAGTCTCTGGAACAATCTAGCATGCATGGTGGCCGCTGCCGCCTGCCGGCGCCGTCCATCCCCATGCCTCCGCCCGTTCCGACCACCAGTCAGCACCACGCTCCACTCCGCCTCGCCTTATCTCTCATCTTTCATTTTTTTGATGACATTCTCGAGATACCAGTTTTCCGATAAAATTCTTGAGATATCATTAGTTTTTACACATGGGATTACTCCTGCATGGGTCAATCACAACAGGTGTTCTGTAAAAAAAAATGCATATTGATGTTCCATGCAATGCATGAGAATCTTGCTTGTAATTATATAACGCAAATCACGAGCAGGAAGTGACATTTTTTTTGACACAACCACGTTAACATGGCCACGTAAATCACTAGCCAAAGTAAATACCATTATACTTATATCCCGATGCAAAAGGTTGAGTACATGTCCGAAGAGTAGAGTCGCACACACGCACTATGTCTCTCAGAATCTCTCTCACACACACACCAGTTACGTGACGCCCACTTAAGCAGACACGTATGTTACAATTTGTGCACCCGCGGGTACACGTGATGCTGCGCATTTATTTAAGCCGGAAGGCGAACCCAAATAGTAGCTGCATTCATTCCCCTCCCGCCGCCTCTTCTCTGGTCGCCATCGCCCGGTAGCCATGGGCCGGCCGAAGGTAACAACATACGCCATACTCCCGCCGGAGCGACGCTTTAATATGGAAATTTTAGTGGTCATGCATGCATCTTTTTGTGCTAGCACTCCTATATAAGGGTTGACCGGTCGCTTCCCGCGGACATGTGTGGGCAGTGGAAGAGGAAGGAGAAGGGAAGCAGGCTGTGGAGTAACGTTTTTTACCACAATTTCTTAGGAAACTGAGTGCAATAATTGAGTAGTTTTGCAAACTACCAGTACTACACCTGAAACGGTTCAAAACCTATACTCCCTTGCCAGCGCGCGCTTCCCGCGTGAAACGGTCAGCGTCGCCCTGGAGCGTCAGTGCCGCATTAATGCCCGGCCATAGTAGAGGCCACCTCTCACTGGCGCCGGCTTTGAAGTGGCGCGACGGACGAGAGAGCGCCGCTTCCCGGTGCATGCAACTGCTCCGTGTCGAGACTGGCCATAGGCCCTATTTGGATCCATGGGTTAGAGTTATTTTGAGCTAGTTGGGGCTCAAATAGCCCTAAAGTATCCAAGCATGGGGGTTTAAATTGGAGCAAGTTGCACCGAACCCACCAAAAAAAACTATCCCACCCAAGAGGTGCTAACTGGAGATAGTTCTCATTGGGACCACTGAAAAATCACTTTTCTCTCTCCATGAAGTGCATTTATTGTCAATCTAACCCTGTCACCCAAACACCTCTTTGGCTACAGTTAGTTCAGGGTTAGTCATGAGTTAGTCTAACTTCTGGCTAAGTTAGAGTATCAAACAGGAGCAGTATAGGACATGCAAATTGCTCAAAACATACAGGCAAATTCGTACGTGAAAGGATTTTTTTTCTTTTTGAAAACGAAACGTGAAAGGAATTTTTTTAGAATGCTCTTGGCATGTCGCTAACATGTGATAGTTAACTAACCTCAATAGACGGCAGAAACGCCAGCACGCCGCACTTTGATAGAGACGAGGAGGGAGAAGCGATACAGGCTGCTGGATTACTAGAGATAGGTGGTGCACGGAAGCCAAGAAATATGGTGATAGCGTGGGTTAGCCATGTACTAGTATGATGTAACTACACTAGGCTGCCGTGTTTCGTACTCTTCGAGTCCACTATGGAGATGATTGGTCAATTTTATATCACTGAATAATATTAAATATTATGAGTGCAGACGCTCCACCACGCGGTTCCTTACTCCTTCTCGGTCATCCGGAATCTATGTTCTTCCACTCTATTTTTTTTATGTGAGCTTTGTTCATCCTTTTGCCAACACGCGAGACATCTAGCATCAAGGTGCACGTGTTATGCAAGGATCGTTCCATCTATATGAAGAACACGTGGGACTGGAACTACGAGACAAACATGTACCTAGGAGTGGACGTACGAACCTAAGTAATGTAGCGCAGTAAGTGAAGTAGAAAGGCACAGATGGTATGAACATGCGTGGCATATAGGGTGTGTTTGGTTGCGTTCTCGTCTCAGCATAGTTGTTCCCTCTTCATGCATGCTCAACTCAACACCCCTCTTCATGCATGCTCTCTTCATGCATGCTTCTAGTGTATTTGTGCTAAACTAGTGTGGACTCATGCACCCTCCATACACTCTACCAAACACCCAAAAGTAGGTCAAGAAGGGAACTCTTGGGCGGCATTTGTCTCTTACTACGTACTACCACTAAATGTTGTACGTGCAATGCACGGTGATGTTATGGAGTACGTGCCTAAGTACTCTACTACTACTATATTAGTAGAAGGCACATATTAAATTTTATATTTGTTTACGTGTATGCCCCGAGACCTCCCAACTAGACGTGTCTTTGTCTCCAGGTCGCACTTTGTATCGTTCATACCACTAAGTACTACTACGTGTGGTCTCCGACCCAGAAGTGGAAGAAGTGGAGACGCTCTACCACGCTGTTTTTTTACGCTGGGCTCTACCACGCTGTTCATGTCCCACTCCTTTCACTGACGTGTGGGACATCCAGCACGTGCCGTGTTTGGCACCCTTCGTCGTTAGAGTTGAAACGCTAGCATTCATCAGAAATAAAAAATAATTACAAATCGGCAGTGATACTATTTTTTTGCGAACCAATCAGCAGTGATACTATACCACGCGGTTTCCTTGCTCCTCGATATCGGAAAGAATACTTTCGTTCACCAACATGTGGGACGTCGACCACCCTGGTCCACTTGCCATGCAAGCAGAACTCCAAGGGAGTCACCCAGGTCATCGCGCTGCAGTAGCAATGACTAATGAGCCGTCAAATCATAGGCCCACTTCCCACTTTGAAGTTGTTCGGACGAAGGAACCATCATGACTTCGTTGAATTCCGCTTCTTGAAGAAAACTACTGTACCAGCAGTACTGCTAGCTATAGTAGTTACTCCAACAGAGGCCTCCTTTTGTTCATAGGATAGGAATATGAAAATCATAGGAAGTGAGATGACATGCATCTCAATTCCTATAGAGAAAGAGATGCCATTCGATGCTTAGGATAGGAATTTTTCCATTTATTCTAGGCTAATGTACTGGTAATTTGCTGTAAAAAATACAGTAGTAACTAGTACTAGTATTGGTACATGCTCGTACTTAGACACACACACACACACACTAACTACTAGTACTACTACTTCTCACATGCTGGCCAGACGCCATCGTTCTCCTTCCCGGCTTTGTCGGCGACACCCCACCGTGCTTGGATCTCCGTCGACCTCTCCGCAGCAGCGCTTGCGTCCTTTTCTTTCTTGCGGTGGCGGGCCTCTCTTTTCTTGAGTGCTTTCTGACTTTTCCGCTCCCTCTGTGCGGCTTTGGCTGCCTCTTGCTCTACCGCCCATTCGGCCTTGGCATCTTCAAATTCCTCCCACATAGTTGTGAGGTCGCGTGCGGCGATGAACTCGGCATGGCGGGATGCCATTGCTTCCCTACCATTTTGTGTGCGGTCGTGGGTGACGAGGAACTCGGCGCGGCGGGATGCCATCGCTGCCTTACTGGTTAGTGTGCGGCGCGGTGGCATGAACGACGCTTGGTGAGAGCTCTGGGGTGGAGTGGCCGGACAACCGTATAGTGCATTGGTTTGTCAAGAGCTCAAGGATAGAAGACGAAGCAAATTTGGATTCCCCTTCAATCCTGGTCATTTATTACCGAGTAAAATGCATTGGCGGTCATCGAACTTGTCTTGATAGCTCATTTTGATCATTGCATACGAGATATGGTGATTATATGGTCACAGGCTCAGCGTATAGCTCCGTATTTGTCTGGTTGACCAGTCGAACAGTCCGCATGCACCTCTTCAGCTCGTGTTCTTTATCTATCTATCTATGCGGGCCTACCTGTCTTGAAGAAAGAAATAAAAACCAAAATTATGCGTATGTGACATTACTGTTTAGACGTTTGCTAGAGGCCTCCGCGAACACCGAGCATGTATTCACCTGGCTCAACACCAACGGTCATACTCGTGACTCGGCGCCTTGCTCATGTATATCGTCCATCACAACGACAATCTGTAAAACAGCCTAGCTAGAGAGGGTACTATGGTGCAGAGTATCTACTATCGTGAGTAACCGATCATAGTGCCACTACACACGAGTGTGTGTCTGATCGATTCGTCCATTATTCATAAGTTATGTATGGTTGTGTGGTGTCTAATGGTGGTCATCGAATGCTAGCTGGCGACAAGAGCGGTTGCATGGACACCTGGTTGTCAATACGTGCCACATAGGCTTCAAAGGCTCGTCATCCATGAGTTCACATTTTACCACCATGCCAGCGTCTGACCGCCCAGGCCTACCGAAACCCCTTCCATCGCTAGCGAGCGCTTCCCGCCTGAAACGATCACCGTTTTCAGAACATCAATGCCGCATTCACCATCCTTAACTGCAGGTGCAGTTGGTGTGTCACTAACATGCGGGCCTGATGCCCGTTGGGCCCACATGTTAGTGAGACAACGCAACTGCGGTTAAGTCACTGAAGCAGCGTCCGCATTCACGCCCGACGCGACCTCTCACTGGCGTCGGCATTGCAGCAGCGCGCCGGCCGAGAGAGCGCCACCCGCGCGACATCCCGGTGCAAGCGACTGCTCCGCGTTAATGACACCACGGCTGCCGACGAACCTTGTCACATCCCTAGTCCTGGTATGCTCAAGGCTAGCTAGTCATGTGTGCATCATCTTTAAATTTCATTTAAATTTGAATTGGGGATTTGTAAAACCCTCAGAAATCATTTCTGGAAATGACCCAGATAAAAATTGCTCCAAAAAGGTCCAAGAAAATGTTCATGTCTCTCTCTGAAAATATTGGTCAGAGGTAAAATTCAAACCAATATTTTTAGGAGCTCACAAATATTTATTTTGGCCATTTGGAATTAATCCAGTAATTATTTGCATTGGATAAATATTTTTATATATATAAAATATTGTCCAATAATTCTGAATTTTAGTGAGGGGCTTTGGAATAATCCCTTAGGCCCCTGCAAAAATTGTCAGAAGAAAATAAAATGGTTTAGTATTTTTATTAAACCAAACAAATGTCAGAAAAATAGAAAACATAAACAGAAATAAAAAGGAGCTTACCTGGCCGACCTACCTGGCCCTGTGCAGCCAACCGGCCCAGCTGTGCGGCCAGCTGGCCCACCTGCCCCCCCTCCCCTGTCGTTTTCCTCTCGCCAGGAGGACGCGCGCGTGGCCGCCGCGCGCGAGCACACGCCGTCCACCTCCTGCTTCCCTGCTCGCCGCTGGAGGCATACGAGGGCGACACGCGCCGTCCTGCACCTCTCCCTCTCTCTCCCGTGCGATCCCCTCCTCTCCCTCGCTCTCTCTCCCGCGACGCCGAACGCATCGGAAATCGCTGTCGCCGCCGTCCACAGCCACCGTGGCCTCGGCCACTGCCGCACCTCCCCGACACGCTCCCCAGCTCCGCCACGACCCCCTCTCCCTCCTCACCGAGCAAAGCAACCCGGGCAAGCTCCGCTTCATCCTCGGCACCGTCATCTTCATCTCCGGCCGCTGGAGATCGTCCTCACGGCCCCGCCGACTCCAGCCTTCCCCGAGCTCCCCGACGACGCCCGCCGGTCACATGTGAGCCCCGCCGTTGTTCCCCCTACTCCCCTGCCCTTCTGCGCCCTCTAGCCCCTCTGCCACACGCCACCCGACTCCGGCCGCCGCCCCGAGCTCCGCTCCGGCGAGCTCTGGCCGTCCCCGCCTCTCCCACTTGCTCCAGATGACGCGGACGAGGCCCAGCTCCTCGCCCATGGTCTCCGCTACTCGAATGGTCGCCGGAGGGCGATTCCCATGCCCCTCCGCCGCGTTCGGCCTCGTCGGTGGCTAAATGCCGGCGGGATTGACCGGGTCAACCCGCGCAAATTAACCCCCAGTTGACCAGATTTGACCCGCGTGGGTCAATGACAGGTGGGGCCCGGCCTGACTAATTTTTAGTTAGGGTAATTAATTAACCTCTGTTAATTAGCTAAGTCACTGACGTGTGGAGCCCACACGTCAGGTTTGACCCCAGTCAGCGCTGTTGACTTGCTGACGCAAGCATGACGCAGTGCTGACGCAATTATTTATTTTCTGGAATTATTTTAAAACAGGAAATTCCAGAAAATGTTCAAAACTTCAAAAATTCATATCAATTCAACCGTAGCTCAGATTGAAATAATTTATATATGAAAAATTATCAGAAAAATGCAACCTATCCATCTGTACCAGTTTCATGCATGAAAAACCAAGTTATACCCGCTGTATAAGTGAAACACTAAAATGGCTTATATAAAGAGCTTATTTTGGAGATGCATTTGAATCGTTGGTTCAAATGGACTTCATGCAAATGAATGCTAGTTGCATTAGCTCAAATAACATGCCATCTTCATGCATCCTATTGTTGCATATGATTGTGTATTGATTGCCGACACCGTTCCTTCTCGATAGGTCCTGCTCCGGAGACCGATCCAGAGTACCTGTCAGAGGAGCAGTGCCCCCCTGATGATCTACCAGGCAAGTAAACCCCCCTTGTTCATTCCGATACAATAGCACTCTCTCGCTCCTGCTCTCTTTTATTGCATTAGGACAACAACGATTCAACTGCTACTTTATGCTGCGGTAGTTGAACCCATTCCTCTGCATGACCTGTCATTGCCACAGTAAACAGGAGTTGATTGAGCCATGTTGTGTTCCTACCATGCCATGCCTACTATTGCTTAGAGTTGTGTCAGGTCTGATTCATTGGGAATGGATTGGAGTGATATGATATGTTCTGATGCTGAGAGTTAAGCGTGTGAACACGATTTGGTAAAGGTAGCGGTGAGAGGCCATGTAGGAGTACATGGTGGGTTGTCTCATTGGGACCGTCCTTAAGAACCGAGTTATGTGTAAGTTGTCCAATGACTAGCTACTACCACATATTGGGTTCCGGTAACTCGACCCCTCTCGACTTATTAACTAACTTGATCTCTGTCCAGGAGTTGCAACTAGTTTCTGGTGTTTGTAGGTAGTGCTATTTTTCTACTGAGTGGCACCCGGCAGGGTGGGTTGGGGACAGACTAGGCACACGTGGCCCGGTGTACCGAGTGGCACCCGGTTGGTGGGCTCGGGGACCCTGTACACATCGTTTGGGGCCGTGAGCGACACCTCGGCCAGATCTCATTGCGGATGGAACCCGAATAGGCGATAAACCTGTACTAGAGTCTTGTGTGGTTAGTTAGGTCATGGCCGACACCCTCGCCAGGCTTCTGCTTGAAGGTTGCCGAGATACATGACGTGTACATGGTGATAAGTGGTGAGAGCATGTGTGAAGAAGTACACCCCTGCAGGGTTATCATGATCTATTCGAATAGCCGTGTCCTCAGTTATGGACTTATTGGATGCTTACGTGGTACATAGACAACTTAAAGTGGATACCCTAAAATGCTCAGGATAAGTGTGAGTGCTATGGATGGCCTTCTCGTAGTGAGACGGTGATGAATCCATAGTAGTGTATTGATGTGGTGATTAGTGGACTCGTGTGCGCTGCCTCACCTCAAAGAAGTTTCTCGTAGTCGTAGAACAGGATAGCCACTGAGTCAAAGCTGGCTTGCTGCAACTAAACCCCACATTACCTTCTTGATACTAATGCATGTATGATAGGATCTGATGTAAGTCTTGCTGAGTACCTTTGTACTCATGTTGCTTTATTTATGTTTTTGCAGCGGAGACTTCGGTCTTACTGGTAGTTCCGCTTGGACTTCGACGAGTAGCTTGCTACCTCAGCTACGATCTTGTACCCTTGGGAGGGTCTTGTAGATAGTCAGGCTTCTCAGCCTTTTTCTTTTGTAGTTGTCTGTACTCAGACATGTAATGCTACCGCTTGTTGCTTGTATGCTCTGAATGTTGGGTCATGTGACCCCTGTTTGTATTTAATGCTATGTGGCTCTTCTGGGCCTTTATCTATATGAGTTTGCGTTATGTTGTGATGCCATGTTGTACAACACATACTTGCATGTTATGCGTACGTGTAACGTGTATTGCTATGTGTGGGATCCGACAATCTAGTTGTTTATCCTTGGCAGCCTATCATATGGGGAAATGTAGTCTAGTGCTTTCTGAGCGATAGTAGTCCGCTACAGCCCGGTCCACCAGAGTCCTGCTAGCCCAGCACTACTACTCGGAACACTTGACTGGCCGGCATGTGTTTCACTTCGTTCCTATCTCTGTCCCTTCGGGGAAATGTCACGCGGTGACATCCGGAGTCCTGCCTAGCCTGCTACAGCCCAGGTTACCGGAGTCCTGTTAGCCCAGTGCTATAGCCCGGATTCACACGTTGATGACCGACATGCTCGATGTGATTCATGTATGCATGTCCTCATGGGTTAGTGCCTCTTTGGATTCACGACTAGCCATGTCGGCCTGGGTTCTTTGTCATATGGATGCTAGCGACACTATCATATACGTGAGCCAAAAGGCGCAAACGGTCCCGGGCCAGGTAAGGTGGCACCCGTGGGAATACCGTGCGTGAGGCTGCAAAGTGATATGATGTGTTACACGCTAGATCGGTGTGACCTTGGATCGGGGTCCCGACAAACCTACTTCGCTGCCAGCCGTCCATCCGTCTGTCGCGGCTCATTGCCATTCGCTCACTATATTAACTTGAGCCCCAGCTCCCAGCCATAGCCAAAGACCCACACTCATTCTCCTACGGTCCCTTCCTTTTGTTGGCACCACTCCAACCATGGCCTCCGGGCACTCCAAAGATCTCTTGGACGTACTATCGCAGGAGCAGACGAAGGACATTGGTGGCTCCGCTCCGATCGCGCTCCAAAGCTCTCTTGGACGTACTCTCGTAGGAGCAGACGAAGGAGATCGCCGGCTCCCCCCCCCCGGCCACCCTCCGCCGCCACGACCACGAAGCCGGCGCGCGTGCACGGGCGCAGCCGGCAGCAAGGAAGAGTAGTACACGGCAGGTCGCCACCGCTTTGGTCCTAGGAAGGCCACCGCTCCTCCACTCAGTCGACGCCAAGCTTGGTGGGATAAAAATCGGCGGCCGATTAGCCGCTTGATGGCGATGTGGAGGCGGAAATCTTCATAACCTTGTGCTCCGGAGGAGGAGGTTATCGAGGCGGATAAGGAGGAGGCAAAGGCAATGGTCGGCTTTCTCGGGTTCATGGCCGGACATGGTGGTCGGGGCCCGGCGATTGTTTAGATTAGGTTTACAGTAGGTTTTAGTACGGTTTGTGCGAAATATGTAATGAATTTCATCAAGTTTCTAGGAAAATTTCTTGAAATGTAATGAATTTCATCTGGTCAATTTGAAATTTGCTCTGTTTGCATGAATTTCGTCCGGTTAGTTCATATAGTTGTCGAAAGGTATGCGGGCAGCATCGGATGGCATCCATCAGTGTCCTCGGACAGATGCCGGTGTAAATTTGTGGGACAGCGCTGGAGATGCCCTAACTATCATGCTATAATTGCTAACAATCCTCCATTATTTGGCAGGGAACAGTTATCCCTCGATCAAAATCAGATCCGCGGTATTTCGCACTCGTCTTGCGTAAGAGTGTAAACTCTTGCTTACATAAAAATGGAGCAAGTGGACGGCACTGTAGCATGTCATATCACTCGAACTAGCCCGCCTAACGAGCGGGAAAGCACTGCCCTCGTCATTTTGTTCTGGATTTCTATCGATCGATTGCGCGAAAATGTTACGCTTCACAAGTTCTAAAGGAAAAGGCGGCACACTTACGACTCGTATGCGTCGCAACCCCGATAGTCTGGCTCGCACGCCGCTCACCAGAGGGGACACACGTTGTCTTGCAATTTCACTGACATGTGGGACCGTAATTGAATAAACCGTCGATAGTCGAAATCTAATCGCTCGGCGGGCGTCGGGTGAGAAGAGAGAAACGGGGGAGGGATAAGAGATCGCCCGCCAGCCGCGCACGGACTCCAAGAAATATATGGTGATAATGTGAGGTGGTCCATGCTGGAGTCCGGACCGCTTCCGGAGGCCGCTCTCACCGCCCTGGCCCCTCAAGACGCCAGTTGCCCGCCGCATGCATGCATAGCAAGTAGTACTCCTTATGTGGAGGAGAGAGAGGCATTGACAAAGTCAAGGAGTGGGCTCTGCAAGAGCCCGTCTCTACACGTGCTCCTAGGTATAAAAAAATAATTCTAAAAAAAGGCATAAAAAACAATTGTGTCTTAAAAAAAGAAAGGTAAAAAACATTTGAGAGGAAATAGATAGAGAGAAAGTGAGAAAAAGCTGTAACCTGGGCATTACATGAGGAAGGAGGGTGTGGTGCACATGCCAAGTTCACTGGGCTGCCGTGTTTCACACTCCTCCGTCGTAACAGTGGAGACAATAGCTTTCATCAAAAATAAACAATGAATACTCACTGCTCGTCCTCTATATTGGAAAGAATACTTTCATTCGCCGACATGTGGGACGTCGAACATCCTGGTCCACCTGCCATGCACAAAATTATCCTGGTCTACCCCGGTTGTATCACAGGCGCAACCTTTCCCACTGTAAGTTGTTCGGACGAAGGAATCATCATGACTTTGTTGAATTCCGCTTCTTCAAGAAAACTTACTGTACCCGCAATACTGCTACCACACGCGAAGACTGGACGACATTGTACCACGTCATATCACTCAAACCCACTAGGCCAAACTAGCCCGCCTAGGTCATATATTTTGGAACGGAGGGAGTACGTCTCTGCACTGCTATGATTTTGTGTTGCACGTTCTCTGTACTTTTGCTACGATTTTCCTACCCTATGAACCAATGAGGCCTGAATGTATGTCGACTATTGTCTGATCGATCACTAAGCCTACAATTTTAGGAGCTAGGGCTATTGGTCGTTCGACGGGGGATAAGTATAAGCGTACCACGAGCTCATTAGCCCCAACGTTTCTCTTCGGTGAGTGTTTTGCAAGTACTATAGCTCGCACAGTAGCTAGGCTACTAACACCAAGAATCATCAAACAAGCCCTGTTGATATGATAAACAGTTCAAACTTACATCTAAGCATGCCATATATTATATCAAAAGCTGGTGAGGATACTTCTATTTCCATAACTCGGAGAGGGTTCGCATGATTCACTATCAAACAAAAGTAGCAATATCTGCCCACACAAGACAATGCACTAGCCCTAAGATGGTTTGATAACACGCATCGTTCTAGTAATTAAACACAGGGTAATGCAAATTACCCTGAAGGATTAGCGCGACCAACTATTTCTTGTCATCGATCTCTTGGGCAATGACCACAGCACGATCAGTGGCATGGGAATCGACTTCTGGGGCGATGTCCGCAATACTGACCGCGACATCGGAATCGATCTCTGGGGCGATGTCCACAGGATGGACAGCGGCATCGGAATCGATCTCCGGGGCGATGCCAACAGGACGGGCCACAACATCGGAATCATCAAGGACGTCCACCGGCACCTGCACGACCCTAACATATTAGCAAGCACATTGCAAATAATCAAAAACCACAACTATGGTAATAAGCCATTATTTTTTACCTTGTGCAGCTCACCGGGGGATCTCATCCCTCCGGGGGCCATCTCCTCGTCCTCGATGGGGGCCATCACCTTGCCAGGGGAATACTACTTCTCAACGGTGACTATCTCCTCAAACTCGTTCTTGAGCCTCACATAGGTGGCAATCAGAGTTCCTGGGGTAGGCACGGTGGGGCCCTTGCTGTTCTTCCAACTTTCTTTGAGGAGTTCATCTGCCAACGTCCTCAACTCTTGGGCCAGTGCTTGTTTCTTGGAGTTCTTCATCTCCATGGGTTGGCCCGCCAACATGGTCAACTTGTTGGTCGGTGCTCGCTTCCTGGACATCGCTGTCTCCAGTGGGTTGTCCGCCGGCAACTCTTTGCCTAGTGCTCCAGGATCCATCAGTGAACTGACAAACAAAAAGCAATCGAAAGGAAACCACAATCACAATGAAAACGGGAAAAGAATAGGATGTGAGAATCGGTCGGTGCTTCGCAAAAAGAAGATTCTTGGAATGAAAATATAGCAACATAACTGATTCGCCCACCTTTCCTTCGTCGGTATAGAAGAAAAATGGCAGAAGTGAGTAGCCTGGAGTGAGGTTTTTACCCAGGTGCGGGCCCTCTCGATGGAGGTAAAAACCTACTCCTGCTTGATTGATCTTAATGATATGAGTATTACAAGAGTTGATTTACCACGAGATCGGAGAGGCTAAACCCTAGAATCTAGCCTATGGTATGATTGTTGTGGGTCCTACAGACTAAACCCTCCGGTTTATATAGACACTGGAGGGGGCTAGGGTTACACAGAGTCGGTTACAAGGAAGGAGATCTACATATCCGTATTGCCAAGCTTGCCTTCCACGCCAAGGAGAATCCCATCCGGACACGGGACGAAGTCTTCAATCTTCTGTATTCATAGTCCAACAGTCCGGCCAAAGGTTATAGTCCGGCTATCCGGATACCCCCTAATCCAGGACTCCCTCTGTAGCCCCTGAACCAGGTTTCAAGGATGATGAGTCCGGCGCGCAGATTGTCTTCGGCATTGCAAGGCGGGTTCCTCCTCTAAATACTTCATAGAAGATTTTGAACACGAGGATCGTGTCCGGCTCTGCAAAACAAGTTCCACATACCACCGTAGAGAGAATAATATTTCCACAAATCTAATCTGCTGACGTACCCCGTAGTATGACATCACACCACAGCCAGGTCTTTATTCGAATCGTTTTTCATAACCAATCTCAGCGTGTTTCGCGAGGCGGTTTCCTTGGCACGTCTTGTCGAGGCATAGGTCGTGTCCCCTTATCGCGGGATTCCCATCAATACGGACGTGGGTAACCCAACCGCGCCATTGATTACGACGCTTGGGGGATAAGCGAAATTTACCAGGCTGGTGGGAGCGAATAGTTTCATCTGCCCTTATAAAGGGATAAGGACTCACCTTTTTCTACCCACGCCTTCTTCCTCCTTGCTCATCCATTCTCGCGCACTCGAGCTCCAGCGCCCAAGTCCGCCTCCTTCTCCTGAAACCTCTCCAAACATGTCCGGAGCGGGAGGCAAGTGGATGGTCTCCTCCGTCATGGAGGGAGACGTCAAAAAGCTGAGGGGAGCTGGATACCTGTCCGAGGATATCACACATCGGCTCCCAGATGAGGGGCAGATTATTCCTACCCCCAGGCCCCATGAGCGGGTAGTATTCCTCACCCACTTCCCCGCGAGCTGGGATTTCCCATCCACCCATTTGTCCGCGGGCTCATGTTCTACTACGGCCTAGATTTTCACGATCAGGCCCCGAACTTCATCCTCAACATCTCGGCGTTTATCGTCGTGTGCAAGGCCTTCCTCCACATCAAGCCCCACTTCGGCCTATGGCTGAAAACCTTAAATGTCAAACCGAAGGTGGTGGGCGGCCAGCAGGCGGAGTGCGGAGGCGCCATGGTGGGCAAAATGCCCAATGTCACATGGCTCAAGGGCTCCTATGTGGAGACCATAAAGGGGTAGCAATCGGGGTGGTTCTACATCACCGAGCCGCACGACACCAAATGGGCGGCGGCCCCCGAATTCTGATCCGGAATCCCCATGCGGCTCACTTCCTGGAAAGAGAAGGGCCTGCCCTGGGGTAATCTGGTAGAGCTGACCAGACTCCAGACCTGCATCCAAAATATGATAAACAGGAAGCTCAAGCTTGTCAACATAGTCCAGGTCATGCTCATCCGCTGGATCCTCCCGTGTCAACAACGGGCATTCAATTTGTGGGAGTTCGACCCGGCCCAGCACCAAACTCTGAGCGAGCTCTTCGACACGACGCATAAGTACGTCTGGAAGGTGCTGTTTAAGAGTGCCAAGGTTCCTCCTTCCCTTACCGAGGATCGCGGACTCAACGCGCAGCGCCAATCCGGCACAGTAAGCCTTCTTATCACTTATAGGGTACTCATTTCCCCAATATAATCATATGTGGGATCTAGGCTCCCGTAACTTTGACAGGAATGGCTAGAGACGGCCGAACAGATCGACTGCCCAGCCCCTCTGCCGAAGACCCAGCAGACGCTCGTTTAGCGGAGATGCTGGTCCCGACACCTTACGTGGTACCGGAGAAGAAGGCCAAGAAGAAGGCCACGAGAACCCGAAAGAGTTCCCGGCTCCAGGTGGTATCGAACTCATCGTCCGATGACTCCGAGACGCACTCCTCCCATGAGAACGAGGAGGAGGAAGAGGAAGGTTCTCCCCCTCCAGCCGGGGGAGAAAAGAAAAGGAAGGCCTCCCCAACCGGGGAGGCCGGAGGGTCCAAGAAGGGAAGGACTCTCCTTCCGGACTATTCTACCACCGCCGCCGACATCAGAGATGAGTGGTCACTTAGGCAAGCCCCTGGTGAAGTCGTAAGTATTCGGATACCAGAGTAACTCATAACATACTTTTATTGCATTGCTTCTCCTAGCGCCGAAAATGATCATGCAGTCCGCCCCGAGCCCGTATCGACGTATCCTCATCGAGCGGTTCCTTCGATTCGTCGGATATGAACAGCTATTCACTTCCGATCGCCTCCTCTCCTCGCCCTACGGACAATGTCGAGGTATTGTCTCAAGGGGTTCCGAGCGAGGGGAGGTAGTCCTGGAGGCGCCTCAAGGCGACCTTCCGGACTCCAGGCGCAAAGGGAGCGAGGTTCCCAAGGGCTCCAAGTTCGGTCCTAGCCCGAACACCGCACCGGAACCTCCAGTGGTTCCGGACTTCGGCAGGCGACCTCTTGCCAAGAGGGGCAACCCGCCCGTGCCGGTGACCTCCGTCCATACGGAGGCACCGGACAATTTGCTGGAAGTGCTTAGCGGCGCTTCCATCGACGAGGAGCACCGCACTATTATGAGTGCGGTGATCAAGAAGGTTCAGTTGGCTAAGAGCGGACTGACTGAAGCCTGTGCTAGCCTTCTAACAGGCTTTGAGGTAAGTATTTAAAATATAGGAAAATATTACCGCATAGACAGTAGCCCTTGATGCTCTGTTTGGTCTTCACAAAGAAAAGCCGAATAGAGGATCGAATAATATCTGCGGGATTCTAATGCAAGTATGTCTATATGCGTATGTAGGCTTCGCTGCTGACCTCTACCACACTGACTGCAGAGGTCACCGCACTAAAGCAGAACCTCGAGCGGTCCGAGAAAGTGCTCGGGCTTGCCAAGAGGCAGCTCGAGGAGAACAAAGGTAAGTAATACCTTGTCTATATATATATGAAAAAAAAGATGTGGTTGCAAAATGATAGGATCATCATGAATGTGCCAGGGGCCACGACCGAAGTGGCGGCCCTGAAGCAAGCACTGTCCGAGGCTGAAAACAAAGCGGCCACGGAGCGCACCGAGCGGGATAAGCAAGAGGCACGGGTGGGAGAGGTGCAGCAAGAGCTCCAGGCTCTCGTGAAGAAGCACGAGACTTTGGAGCTTGACTCGAAGACGCGAGAGTCCGAGCTTGCCGCGGCCCTCGAGAGCGCAAAGCATGCCAAGGCTGAAGCCCAAAAGACCCTCCAGGAAATTGAGGCGATGAAGAAGATAACGATGGGTAAGGAATTCATTATGCAAAGCAAGAATGTGAGAGTAAATTACTTGTTACTTACCCAAGTTAGGAGCTCTCCAGGAGCATTCGCAGATTTGCCCCGCAGCTTGTCGAATGCCGCAATGTACTACCGGGCCGAGGAAGGGAGCTCGACGGAAAAGGTGTTCTGGTCTCAGTATACTGAGGACGAACACCCGGTGCCCTTAAGCGACCAGCTAAAGCAATTGGTCGAGCTCCATAAGGCGGCCGAACAGGCCATGAAGGGTCTTATAGTCCGGCTATGGCCTAGAGATGCCATGCCAGGGAGCTACTTCGGGCTAGTGAGGCGGCTTGTGGATGCCTGCCCTTGGTTTCAAGTCATCAAGCGGTTCGTCTGCATCGAGGGCGCCCGCAGGGCGCTTGCCCGTGTTAAAGTACACTGGGCCAAGATGGACGCTGAGAAGCTGGTGAAGGAGGGACTACCGCAGGGCAAGGAGCATCGCCACCCTGAGATGTATTATGAGGGCATCCTGAAGGGTGCCCGCCTTATGGCGGATGAATGTTCCAAAGATGTAATTTTTGAGTGAACTTACTCATGTGATCCTGTATTATGAAAACTTGTTCATATGCGCTATGCAACGCTTGTTTGAATTTAAAATATTACCTTCTGTGCGGCTGTTTATCAAATCTGAGAGATGGCGAGTCGTCGGCTTCTGCCCCCATGCCACGAGTGCTGGGGTGTTCGGGATAAATCTGAGCACTCTTTTTCCCATTCTTGGTTCCTTCGAGGGAGGTGCTCAGCGCAACGAACAAGGCAATCGTACTATAATGCTTTATCACTCTCACTTAGCCATAGAAGTCTACAATTTTAAATTTTGGCAAAGCCCCTAGTATTCGGAAGGCCGAATTCGGGGCGCTATACACGCCTAAGCCGGGCAAAGCCGACTCCTCGCCCTAAGCGGCATAAGTCTTTAGGGACTCGAGACCTCTCAAACAGCGATGCTACCTCTTGAGCTTGCGTTGGATTTCCCCGAAGAGGAAAGGATGATGCAGCAGAGTAGCGTAAGTATTTCCCTCAGTTTTTGAGAACCAAGGTATCAATCCAGTAGGAGGCCACGCGCAAGTCCCTCGTACCTACACAAAACAATAGCTCAACGCAACCAACGCGATTAGGGGTTGTCAATCCCTTCATGGTCACTTACGGGAGTGAGATCTGATAGAGATGATAGATAATATTTTTGGTATTTTTGATATAGAGATGCAAAGTGAAAACTAAAAGACAAAGTAAAAAGCAAAGCAAGATTAAAGTGATGGAGATTGATATGATGAGAATAGACCCGGGGGCCATAGGTTTCACTAGTGGCTTCTCTCAAGAGCATAATTATTCTACGGTGGGTGAACAAATTACTGTTGAGCAATTTACAGAATTGAGCATAGTTATGAGAATATCTAGGTATGATCATGTATATAGGCATCACGTCTGAGACAAGTATACCGACTCCTGCATGCATCTACTACTATTACTCCATTCATCGACCGCTATCCATCATGCATCTAGAGTATTAAGTTAAAAACAGAGTAACGCCTTAAGCAAGATGACATGATGTAGAGAGATAAATTCATGCAATATGAAATAAACCCCATCTTGTTATCCTCGATGGCAACGATACAATACGTGCCTTGCTGCCCCTTCTGTCACTGGGAAAGGACACCGCAAGATCGAACCCAGAGCTAAGCACTTCTCCCATGGCAAGAACTACCAATCTAGTTGGCCAAACCAAATGGATAATTCGAAGAGACTTGCAAAGATAACCAATCATACATAAAAGAATTCAGAGAAGATTCAAATATTATTCATAGATAGACTTGATCATAAACCCACAATTCATCAGTCTCAACAAACACACCGCAAAAAGAAGATTACATCGAATAGATCTCCGCGAGAGAGGGGGAGAACATTGTATTGAGATCCAAAAAGAGAGAAGAAGCCATCTAGCTACTAACTATGGACCCGAAGGTCTGAGGCAAACTACTCACACTTCATCGAAGAGGCTATCATGATGTAGAAGCCCTCCGTGATGACGGCCCTCTCCGGCGGAGCTCCGGAACAGGCCCCAAGATGGGATCTCGTGGATACAGAAAGTTGCGGCGGTGGAATTAGGTTTTTAGCTCCGTATCTGATCGTTTGGGGGTACGTAGGTATATATAGGAGGAATAAGTACGTCGGTGGAGCTTCGTGGGCCCCACGAGGGTGGGGGCGCGCCTAGGGGTGTAGGCCGCGCCCCTACCTCGTGCCCACCTCGAAGCTTCCTTGGCGTAGGGTCCAAGTCTCCTGGGTCATATTCGGTGAGAAAATGACGTTCCCAAAGGTTTCATTCCGTTTGGACTCCGTTTGATATTCCGTTTCTTCGAAACACTGAAATAGGCAAAAAACCGCAATTCTGGGCTGAGCCTCCGGTTAATAGGTTAGTCCCAAAAATAATATAAAAGTGGAAAATAAAGCCCAATATAGTCCAAAACAGTGGATAATATAGCATGGAGCAATCAAAAATTATAGATACGTTGGAGACGTATCAGGCATCCCCAAGCTTAATTCCTGCTCGTCCTCAAGTAGGTAAATGATAAAAAGAGAATTTTGATGCGGAGTGCTACTTGGCATAATTTCAATGCAAATCTTCTTAATTGTGGTATGAGTATTCAGATTAGAAAGATTCAAGACAAAAGTTCGTATTGACATAAAAATAATAATACTTCAAGCATACTAACAAAGCAATTATGTCTTCTCAAAATAACATGGCCAAAGAAAGTTATCCCTGCAAAATCATATAGTCTGGCTATGCTCTATCTTCACCAAACAAAGTATTTAAATCATGCACAACCCCGATGACAAGCCAAGCAATTGTTTCATACTTTAACATTCTCAAAACTTTTTTGAGCTTCACGCAATACATGAGCGTGAGCCATGGATATATCACTTTATATGGAATAGAATGGTGGTTGTGGAGAAGAAAAAAGGAGGGGAAGATAGTCTCACATCAACTAGGCGTATCAACGGGCTATGGAGATGCCCATCAATAGATATCAATGTGAGTGAGTAGGGATTGCCATGCAACGGATGCACTAGAGCTATAAGTATATGAAAGCTCATCAAAAGAAACTAAGTGGGTGTGCATCCAACTCGCTTGCTCATGAAGACCTAGGGCAATTTTGAGGAAGCCCATCATTGGAATATACAAGCCAAGTTCTATAATGAAAAATTCCCACTAGTATATGAAATTGACAAAACAAGAGACTCTTTATCATGAAGATCATGGTGCTACTTTGAAACACAAGTGTGGTAAAAGGATAGTAACATTGTCCCTTCTCTCCTTTTCTCTCTTTTTTTATTTGGGCCTTTTCTCTTTTTTTTATGGCCTCTTTTACTTTTTTTATATTTTTCGTCCGGAGTCTCATCCCGACTTATGGGGGAATCATAGTCTCCATCATCCTTTCCTCACTTGTGACAATGCTCTAAAAATTCATGATCATCACACTTTTATTTTTCTTACAACTCAACAATTACAACTCGATACTTAGAACAAATATGACTCTATATGAATGCCTCCGGCGGTGTACCGGGATATGCAATGAATCAAGAGTGACATGTATGAAATAATTATGAACGGTGGCTTTATCACAAATACGATGTCAACTACATGATCATGCAAAGCAATATGACAATGATGGAGCGTGTCATAATAAACGGAACGGTGGAAAGTTGCATGGCAATATATCTCGGAATGGCTATGGAAATGCCATGATAGTTAGGTATGGTGGCTGTTTTGAGGAAGGTATATGGTGGGTGTATGATACCGGCGAAAAGTGCGTAGTATTAGAGAGGCTAGCAATGGTGGAAGGTTGGGAAAAAGTGCATATAATCCATGGACTCAACATTAGTCATAAAGAACTCATATACTTTTTGCAAAAATCTAGAAGTTATCAAAGCAAAGTATTACGCGCATGCTCCTAGGGGTTAGATTGGTAGGAAAAGACCATCACTCATCCCCGACCGCCACTCATAAGGAAGACAATCAATAAATAAATCATGCTCCGACTTCATCACATAAAGGTTCACCATACGTGCATGCTACGGGAATCACAAACTTTAACACAAGAATTTCTCAAATTCACAACTACTCAACTAGCATGACTCTAATATCACCATCTTCATATCTCAAAACAATTATCAAGCCTCAATCTTTTCTTAGTACTCAACACACTCAAAAGAAAGTTTCACAAATCTTGAATACCAAGCATATTATTATTAAGCAAATTACCATGCTATTAAGACTCTCAAAATAATCTAAGTGAAGCATGAGAGATCAATAGTTTCTTTAAAACAAGTCCACCACCGTGCTCTAAAAGATCTAAGTGAAGCACATAGAGCAAAATTATAACGCTCAAAAGATATAAGTGAAGCACATAGAGCAAAAACTACATAGCTCAAAAGATATAAGTGAAGCACAAAGGGTATTCTATCAAATTCAGTTCATGTATGGCTCTCTCAAAAGTTGTGTACAACAAGGATGATTGTGGCACACTAACAAACGAAGAGACAAATAATATAAGACGCTCCAAGCAAAACACATATCATGTGGTGAATAAAAATATAGCTCCAAGTAAATTACCGATGGAAGTAGACCAAAGAGGGGATGCCTTCCGGGGCATCCCCAAGCTTTGACTTTTTTGGTGTTGTCGGTGTCAAAACCGGCGGATCTCGGGTAGGGGGTCCCGAACTGTGCGTCAAGGTCGGATTGTAACAGGAGACAAGGGACACTTTATTTTACCCAGGTTCGGGCCCTCTCGATGGAGGTAAAACCCTACTCCTGCTAGATTAATATTGATGATATGGGTAGTACAAGAGTAGATCTACCACGAGATCAAGGAGGCTAAACCCTAGAAGCTAGCCTATGGTATGATTGTGTATGACGATGGTTCTGTCCTACAGACTACAACCCTCCGGTTTATATAGACACCGGATAGGGTTAGGGTTACACAGAGTGGGTTACAATGGTAGGAGATCTCGAATATCCGCACGCCTAGCTTGCCTTCCACGCCAAGAAAATATCCTTCCGGACACGGGACGAAGTCTTCAATCTTGTATCTTAATAGTCCTGGAGTCCGGCTGAAGGTATAGTCCGGCTATCCGAACACCCCCTAATCCAGGACTCCCTCAGTAGCCATATAGAGAATAATATTAACACAAATCAAATCTGCTGACGTATTCCGCAGTGCGTCGTAACGCTACGGCCAAGCCTTCCGTATAAATTGTTTTCATTGCTCCACCTCAGTGTGTTTAGCGAGGCGGTTTTCTTGGCACGTCTTGTCAAAGCAGAGATCGTGTGCCCCTTTTAACGGGATTCTCATTAATACGGACGTGGGTAACCCAACCGTGCCCGTTAGCACGTCCTGCCTTAACTAAAGGCTAGTCCAAGACGGTTACGGGAGGGCTCTTGGTATTCTGCCTCTTATAAAGAGACCAAGACCCTTTTCCCCTCTTGTGCTCTCAAAACAAGCTCGCCAGTCGCCTCGAGTTCCAACACCCCAGGCTTCCAGATTCCAGGCGCACCGGACCTTCGACAATGTCCGGCTCCGACCTCCAAGGCCGATGGATGCCCTCCTTTGTTACGGAGGGGGACATATCAAGGTTGAGGGAAGCTAGGTACCTGACCAGCGAGATTCCGCACAGGTTGCCTGTTCAAGGACAGGCGATCCCAAGCCCTCAGCCTGGTGAGAGCATGGTATTCATCTCCCACTTCCTTCGGGGATTAGGCTTCCCAATGGATCCTTTTGTACGGGGGCTGATGTTTTATTATGGGCTGGAATTCCACGACCTAGCTCCGGAGTCCATCCTCCACATCTCCTTGTTCATAGTTGTGTGCGAAGCGTTCCTCCGTGTTACCCCTCACTTCGGGTTGTGGCTCAAGACCTTCCAAGTAGAACCGAAGATAATCGAGGGGCGCTACGCAGAGTGCGGAGGCGCTGTCATAAAAAGAAATACCAATGCTCCATGGCCCAAGGGAGCTTTTCAAGAGGAGCTTGGCCTATGGCAACAGGAGTGGTTCTACATCACCTCTCCTTGGGGCACCGCATGGGTGGCACCTCCTGCCTTTCGCTCGGGTCCCCCACCACGGTTGGCATCGTGGATCAACACAAGGCTAGACCGGGGCTTGCCCAATGATGTTCCTCTGTTGCAGGGCCGCATTAGGGATCTCTTGATTGGGGACCTCAACCTGGTCAAAGTGACAAAATTCATGCTGATTCGCCGGACACTGCCCGGCCAACGTCGCCCCCTCCGCTTGTGGGAGTTTAATCCAGAGGGACCGCGAGTTCTCCGAAATTTTATGGGCGTGACGCCTATGGAGATGTATAAACTGTTCTTCGGATCACAAGAAGTGAGTCCGGATTTGACCGAGGACATAGGTTTAAGCCGCAACCGCCCGGACACTCAAGTAGGTGACCTTGCACCCAGACCTCCTATTCGCATAATTAGCATGCTTTTTAACTGCACTTCTCCTTTTAAGCAGGAATGGATAGCGAAGGCGAAGTTGATCCGGTGTCCGGCTCCCCTTCCCGAAACCAGGCTCGACCCTGAGCTAATCAGGATGCTTGAGGTGGTGCCTTTGGAGGGGGCGGACAAGAAAACCATGGCCTATTCAAAAGAGGCCATTCCAAAGGAGGGAATCAATAATTCCTCTCCTAAGGGGAAGAAAAGGGCCGCCTCTGACGACTCGGAAACCATGGCTTCAAAGCGGGGGAACGAACCCACGTCAAAGGGCCCGACGCCGAGGAGCCCCTCGGCTGAACTAAACCTTCAAAGGGAACAGCCCTCCAGCGAGACGTAAGTAGAAGGAGAGTTATTCTTTTAAGAGAAATCCTTGATTTATATCTGAGAAGTTTTAACCGAAACTTTATTTTGCAGTTCGGACCTCAGCCCTTCTCAGCAAATCTCGTCCTCGGCGGATCTTCTTCCGGAGATGATGGAGAGCAGAACGCCTCCTTCTTCTGTATCGCCTAACAAGGCGGGCGACGCTGAAGTGTCATCGCGGGGGATTTCTTTGGATCCGCCGGGGGCGGAAGGTGACCATGCACCCCCCAAGGTTCTCCACGTCCGGCCTTTGAGGAAGGCCATGGGACGAGTCCGGCACGATCTGATGTCCGGCCGGAGGAGCTAAAGATTCTACTGGGGCGAGCCTCTGTCTCATAGGAGCACCGCGCGTTAATGAACACGGTGATTGAAAAGATTTCATCCGCAGAAAGCGGACTGCATGAGGCCGTCAAGAGTTTACTGACGGGCCTTGAGGTATGTTTTAAGTAACGTATGTTTATGTCAGTTGCGCATAAAGTGCGCCTTGTGTAGATAGTAGCCCCTGAGACTCTGTGCGTCGTAAAGATGTACGGCGCGCATAGGATCTTAATCCCAGGTCCTTTAAGTGGCACCTTTATATGTAGGTGGCTGATTGTCTGGAGTCAAGATGGACTCGAGAATTTGCCGAATTGAAGCGACAACTTGATGAGGCAGAAGCCGACATCGTGCTTGTTAACAAGCGGCTTGATGATGCTCAAGGTATTTAAAATTATTGGGCGATTTTTAGTAAGAGGAGCTTTATGTCAATATCTTACCGTGTGTATGCTTTATGCATATGGTGCGGCCGCCGTAGAAGGTCTTAGGGCCGAACTCGCCCGAGCAAAATAACAAGCCAGAAGAAGTGACGCGGCTGCCGTGAAAGCCCGTGAAGAGCTGAAAGCCGAATAGGCTGCCCATAGCCGAAGCAAGGAGGAGATGGCTGGTATCGCCGTAAAGTTAAAAAGTGCGACTGACCGTTGCAAGCTCCTTGAAGAGGAAGGTCGGGCAGGGCAAACAAGCTTAGAGAAGGTTGTTGCTGACGCCAAGAACGCCCGCTCTACATCAAGCCGGACAAATTGCGGATGGAAAGCCCTTCCTGCTGCGGAGAAAATTCTGTGATCCGAAGTTCGCCCAGTTGGACCGAGCGTGGAGCGTGGAGGACACCTATCTGGATTTGGGGGCTATTGCAGCTGATGCGACCAAATACTTTCAAGATAAGAAGGGTCATGAAGTGGAGTAACTCTTTTGGTCGCAATTCACCAATCCAGAGCGTCCACTTGCAGTGGACGATCGCCTGGTCCAATGGGCCGAGCTGAATAGGTTGTCCGGACTCGCCATGAAGTACGCCGTGGATCGCCTATGTCCGGGGAGATCGAAGCAGAAGAGTTATTTCAGCTTGGTGCAGCAATTTCTAGACGTGGTGCCACGTATCGATGCTATGAAGAAGTCAGCGTGCATAGAGGGCGCTCGGCTGGCTCTTGCCCGTGTCAAGACATACTGGGCAGATATGGAGCCCACCGTTGTTGCGTCCCGTGATTCGGATAAAAGCCGAATACCTTCCGAGCACTATTTTGAGGAAGTCCTCGAAGGCGCTCGCATAATAGAGACGCAGTGCTCGAAGGATGCTATGTTATGACAACATATGTAACAGTATTTTGATAAAATGTATTGGCATATTTTAGACTTGTGCCTTCAAGTATGAAAAACACCTCCTATGCGGCCGTTAAATATATAAATTCTGAAAGATTGCAGTCGTTGGCTTCAGCCCCCACGCACATAGTGCGGGGGTGCGCATAGAAGACGCATTTTCACACTTAACCCAACGTCTTGGTCCTACAAAGGAGGTGATAGCGCAGCGGGCTAGGCAACCGTACTATAATGCTTTAACACTTTCACTTAGCCATAGGAGCTTGACAGTGGGACTCTTTAGGTATCCCCTTAGTGGCGACTGCATTTACCCGAATTCGGGGCACGTACGTGCCTGACCGGGAAGCGGCCCATCATTAAAACGGAGGAATTCGACAAATTCCTATAGGTCATCGAGTGGCGACCAGTCTCGCGCTATATCATGACAGTCAGTCTTCGGCTTTCTCTACTGAGGTGCTCGCCCGGCCGAACCGGGGCACAGTCGCAGTAGTTCTCCTGGTGCTACCTTAGCCGATAAAGTGGAACATTAGGTAGTCGAACTCAGGAGCCGGGAAACCCAACATTTGACCAAAGACATGATTCGGAGCTGATGCATATAGTGCCAAAACTCGCAACGCCGAACACTCCCTAAGGTGTTCGGTCTTTTTGGGTGCGTGTGAAACAATCACCCTTTAAAAAAAGAAGAAAACCCATAATGTCCAGGTACGAGCAAGAATTCTGGCGTGGCCACATGCCAAAACGCCAGCCTCCTCCTTGGTTATAGTAAAAAGTAACCAGGGGATGTATAACAACAAGAGACGGTAAAAAAGGTTTACGCAGGGTCTTAATCTAAAAAGAATCCTTAAGGACGGGTCCCTGCTGCACGTCTGCGCCTGTGTCTCCGCTGTGCCGTGTCCTAGACGGGCGCCGTACGACGTTCATCTGTAAAAGAGAGGAACTAAATTGAAAATGGGTCGTGCGGATCAAAAAAAGGAAAACAAAATATAGGAGTAAAAAATAAATGAGATGGAGCTTTATTGTCTCTGCGTACAACCCCTGGTATGGCGTACTAAGCCTATATTGATAATGGGCTTGTATCGAACTCATTGAGTCCGGTCCGTCACCTTCAATGACTTGTATCAAAAGAGTCCCTTGGCTGGCAAGGCCACTTTATTGTGCGGCTGTTTAAGGGGACGCGCAATCCTCCGTTTGGAGGAGATGTATTTTAGTGCGCTCCTTTTAAAGAGATGATGCCTCGAGGACCGGGCATCTTTAGCGTGAGGGATGCATAATGCGGTATCGCGTTAAAGCGAGTGAAAGCTTCGCGTCCCATTAGTGCTTGATAGCGGCTTGAAAGCGGGACTACATGGAAGGTCAGCTTTTCGCGACGAAAGTTGTTGGCAGAGCCAAATATGACCATAAGCTGGAGAAAACCCATACAATAGGTGTCCGGGCCTGGTGCTACCCCTTGAAAGGAGGTTTTACTGTGACAGATTCTTGCTGGGTTTATGCCCATGCGGTGAATTGTATCCTGATATATCAGGTTTAGTCCACTGCCGCCGTCCATAAGGACATTGGTAGAGTGGAATCCGTCGATTATTGGATCAAGTATCAGGCCAGTCCGGCCTGCGTTTTTTATATTTCTGGAATAATCTAGCTGATAAAAAATGATTGGCTTTAATGACCAGTGGCGGGACTTGAGGGAGTCCTGGATTAGGTGGTGTTCGTATTGCCGGACTATACCTTCAGCCGGACTCCTGGACTATGAAGATACAAGATTGAAGACTTCGTCCCGTGTCCGGATGGTTCTTTCCTTGGCGTGGAAGGCAAGCTAGACGTGCGGATATTCAAGATCTCCTACCAATGTAACCGACTCTGTGTAACCCTAACCCTATCCGGTGTCTATATAAACCGGAGGGTTGTAGTCCGTAGGACAACCATCACAACAACCACAATACCATCATCGTACCCATAGGCTAGCTTCTAGGGTTTAGCCCACTCGATCTCGTGGTAGATCTACTCTTGTACTACCCATATCATCAATATTAATCCAGCAGGAGTAGGGTTTTACCTCCATCGAGAGGGCCCGAACCTGGGTAAAATAAAGTGTCCCTTGTCTCCTGTTACCATCCGACCTTGATGCACAGTTCGGGACCACCTACCCGAGATCCGCCGGTTTTAACACCGACATTGGTGCTTTCATTGAGAGTTCCTCTGTGCCGTCGCGATCAGGAAGGATGCCTTTTCCCGTCTTTAAAGACGGCGCCGTCACTGAGGGAGCTTTGGCTATCGGCCAAACCCTCCGGCTGGGTGGTTTTCTCATGACCGCCCGTTCGGCCATTACGCCGACGGTGACCTCTCGGGTCATCGAAAGCAATCTCCGCGTCAGCTCGGAACAGGCCGAGCAGCTAGATCCGATGGAGCTCTCCTCCATAAACGAGCTCCTGGATCGCATCGCCGCCTTGGGGGTCGCTACAAACTACGACCAGGTTGGGCCTAAACCCGATCTAAGGGAAATCAACTCTCCCCAAGCCACCCATCATGTTGATGTGGTGGAAACACGACGCGGCGACCCTTCATCGATCTTGAGGACCAGCTACGTCCGAATTCCGGAACCCTCCATGCCGGATATCCGCGGATGGGAGGATACAATCCAAGACCTAGGCTTGGAACCAGGCGAACCGGATAACATACAAGACTCCGGATCTCAGAATCCGGAGGTTGTTCGGCTTCCGAACAGCAAACCGGGCGAAGTATCAGATTTAATGAATTCCGCCCGCCCGATCTGAAGCGATCTCTCCCAAATCAAGCAGATGCCCGAAGAAACAGTACATCACTACTGGGACAGATTCCTCCTGCTTAAGAACAGGATAAAGGACTTCCACGAGGGAGACGCGATTTCAATCTTCTGCAGTAACTGCACGGACAAGGGGATACTCAACGCCATTAGTCGTCGTAATATTACGCGCTTTGCTGACTTGGCGTCCATAGTACAAAAATACTGTGCGATGGAAAGTGCTTGGAAAACCGAAATTAAATTTCGGGATAATCCGGCCTTGAATAGCAACCCCGTCCGAATCAAAAGGGCGCACTACAGCAAGGCGCCCGGATTAAATTAAAAATCAAATCCCTCTAGGGGGCATGGAACCGTGCTACAAAAGTGGCTCGATGGACCCTGCAAGATTCATAGTGCAGAGGATGCCACCCCAACTCACAGCCTCAGGGCATGTTGGATACTCCGGCAGGTGGCCAAAATTGGCGAGGACCTCCTAAATCCAGAGGTCGAAGGAAACCAGCCCAAGAATTTCAGTACCGTTCTCACAATCTCCGAGACTTTCGCATCAAATAACATGCGAAAAAGAACACTTCACAGCCTCGCCGAAGTCTACCAAGTAGCGACAATAAATCCATTGAGCAATACTGCCATCACCTTCAATGCGAGCGACGAACCTAAATTTCGAACAGCCAGAGCGCCAACCGCTTTGGTTCTCAGTCCCATAGTGGACGGCTGTCGCCTCGCAAAGGTACTTATGGACGGAGGCAGCGGATTGAACCTCATCTACGAGGAAACCCTCCAAAAGATGGAAATAGACTGGAACCGCATAGAGCGAAGCAGCACAACCTTTAGAGGAATAATCCCCAGTCAGGAAGCGCGCTGCACCGGAAAGATCACACTAGATGTGGTATTTGGCTCTCCGGATAATTACAGGTCCGAGCAAATCACGTTCCAAGTGGCCCCGTTCCAAAGCGGATATCACGCTATATTAGGACGAGAGGCATTCACAGTTTTCCAAGCTATACCCCATTACGGGTACATGAAGCTTAAGATGCCCGGGCCGAACGGAATCATCACTCTCACTAGTGATCCGGACATAGCACTCCGCGCCGAAAACAAGACAGCCACATTGGCCCTCGAGGCACTATCCGAAGCCTTAGCGGCCGAAGAACTGACGGCACTGCGGTCTACGGTTAACAGGGATGATGTGATACTCGATAAGAGATCCAAATCCACATCCTTCAAACCAGCAGACGAAATAGTCAAATTCCAGGTCCACCCAACGGACCCCACTAAAACAGCCTCCATCGGAGCAAAACTGAACCCTGATGTAGACGCCGCACTGCGCGAGTTCCTATGAGAGAACTGGGACATTTTCGCCTGGCACCCTTCAGATATGCCAGGAATCCCACGCAGGCTGGCCGAGCACAGCTTAAATATCCAGAAAGGATTCAAACCTGTCAAACAAGCCCTTCGGCGTTTCTCCGAGCCAAAGAGACAGGCTATGGGAGAGGAGCTAGCCAAACTATTGGAAGCCGGATTCATTAGAGATATAAAACACCCGGATTGGCTAGCAAACCTGGTAATGGTACCAAAGAAGGACAAATCGTGGCGCCTGTGTGTCGACTTCAAAGACCTTAATAAGGCCTGCCCAAAGGATCCCTTTCCCCTCCCTCGAATTGATCAAATCATCGATGCCACTTCAGGACACGATTCCCTGTGTTTCCTCGACGCATACTCCGGTTACCATCAAATAAAGATGGCAGAATCCGACCAAGCTGCAACAACATTCATCACGCCATACGGCCCATTCTGCTTCAACACAATGCCCTTTGGGCTCAAAAACGCCGGCGCGACATATCAGCGCATGATTCAAACATGTTTGGCAAACCAGATCGCAAAACAGTGGAGGCGTACGTAGATGATGTGGTCGTTAAATCAAGACACGTCGAATCTCTAGTAGATGACTTGAGACTTACATTCGACAACCTGCGAAAATACGACATCAAGCTCAATCCGGAAAAATGTGTTTTCGGCATCCCAGCCGGAAAGCTCCTAGGCTTCATTGTATCCGTCAGAGGAATTGAAGCAAATCCAGCTAAAATCCGAGCTCTGTCACAATTGGATGTTCCAAAAGATCTCAAGCAAATTCAGAAACTCATCGGATGCGTGGCGGCCTTAAGCCGCTTCATATCCCGCTTGGGAGAAAAGGCACTACCCCTTTACCGCCTCCTAAGGCGCACCGAACACTTCGAGTGGACGAACGCAGCCACGGCTAGACTCGAGGAAATAAAGGCCATCTTGGCAACAAACCCCGTCCTGGCCGCTCCGAATACCGGCGAACCCATGCTGTTATACATTGCCGCAACTCATCAAGTTGTAAGCGCCGTACTCATCATCGAATGGGTATCGGACGGACACAAACTACCCCTTCAAAGGCCGGTTTACTACGTGTCCACTGTCCTCACACCATGCAAATCACAGTACCCGCATTACCAAAATATTGCATACGCGGTGTTTATGGCATCCCGGAAGCAACGACACTACTTTCAAGAGTGTTCTATAATAGTAGCCTCGGAAGTACCACTCAATGATATTATCAACAACCGCGATGCAATGGGCCGGATAGTAAAATGGGCCATAGAGCTCCTCCCATTCGATATAACCTACAAACCAGGGCGAGCCATTAAATCACAAGTCCTAGCCGACTTCGTCGCCGAATGGACAGAGGCCGAACTCCCTAAACAGTACGGCACATACTCAAACTGGATCATGCATTTCGACGGCTCCAAAATGTTGGCCGGACTGGGGGCTGGTGTTGTTCTGATGTCCCCTACAGGAGATACAGTCCAATATGTACTCCAAATCATGTACACGGACTCCAACAATGCAGCCGAAAACGAGGCCCTCCTACATGGTCTCCGGTTGGCAGTATCCATGGGCATTCAACGCCTGGAAGTACGCGGGGATTCAAACCTCGCGATATCCCAAATAAATGGCGACTTCGACGCCAAAGACCCAAAAATGGCAGCTTATCGCAATGCCGTACTAAAAATGTCAACTCGGTTCGAGGGACTGGAGTTCCACCACATAGCCCGAGAAAATAATCAGGCAGCGGACGTCCTGGCACGCATCGGAGCAAAACGAGACGCGGTCCCCCCCAACATCTTCTTAGAAAGACTATTCAAACCATCCGTAACATGGGAGGGGGAACACTCGGATAATAGCCCGGGCATAACCACACAATCAGACATAATCGGCGGCCCAGCCACCGAAATTACACCCTCAGCCCACGCAATAATGGCGGTCATCGCCCTGTGGACGGAACCATTCCTAGCCTACCTTACTAGGCAGGAACTCCCCGAGGACCAAAACGAGGCACGCTGCATAGTGCAGTGATCTAAAGCCTATAAAGTCCACGAGGGAGAGCTATATAAGAAAAGCACTACATGAGTCCTTCAAAGGTGTATCTCCGAAGAGGAAGGGCGGAGTCTGTTGGCTGAAATTCATGCTGGACTCGGTGGCCATCACGCCGCGGCTCGGTCCCTTGTAAGCAAGGCTTTCCGTACGGGCTTCTATTGGCCGACGGCTCGAGCAGACGCTCAGGACATACTCAAACGGTGCGTCGGTTGCCAGCTCTTTGCCAACCAAAGCCATATACCACCCAACGCCCTCCGAACTATCCCCATCACTTGGCCTTTTGCGGTCTGGGGGCTCGATATGGTGGGACCCCTTAAAGGCGGAACCCACAAGAAAAAAATACTTATTGGTCATGGTGGATAAATTCACCAAATGGATAGAAGCCAAGCCTGTCAAGACGGCCGAATCCGGACCTGTGATAGACTTCGTATCCGGGGTCGTACACCGTTATGGTGTCCCCCACAGCATTATCACCGATAACGGCACAAACTTCACCTCTGATGAAGTAAAGCTGTGGTGCAAAAACATGGGCATTAAGCTCGACTATGCTTCTGTCTATCACCCACAAACTAACGGTCAGGTCGAACGTGCAAATGATCTCATTATGAGCGGCATCAAACCCAGACTAGTGCGGTCCCTCAAGGAATCCAATATGCACTGGGTAGAGGAGCTCGACTCCGTACTCTAGGGGCTGCGAACCACGCCAAATCGCACCACCGGATACACACCATTCTTTATGGTGTACGGCGCTGAGGCGGTTCTGCCCTGCGACATAATTCATGACTCATCTCGAGTGCGCATGTACGAAAAAAGAGAAGCCGAGCTTGATCGGCAGGACGACTTGGACGCTTTAGAGGAGGAGCGAGACGTGGCTAAATCCCGTTCCGCATTCTATCAACAGCAAGCTCGAAGATATCAAAGCAGAGAAGTACGGGCCAAAAATTACAATGTTGGTGAACTAGTTCTACGCCTGCCGGATAAGCAAAAGAACAAACTACAGCCCAAATGGGAAGGTCCATTCATAATCGACCAAGTCCTAACTGGTGGAGCATACCGCCTGCGAGATGCGTCGGACAACCGACTCGAGCCGAACCCATGGAACGGCACACGTCTCCGAAGATTCTATGCCTAGCGCCGGACTCTGTGTTTGTCTCCTTCCTCTGTCCATTATCTACATTTATACCTTTTTTTTACTTTGTCTCCTACTCTTTTCTTTTCTAGCCCTTAAAAGGCTCATTATGTGACGCGCTATCCGCGCTACTTAAACCTGGGGGCTTCTTTAACAGAAGCTTGTCTATATGGGTTTCACACCCAACGCATGTGTCAGACTTCCGCATGCACCTTTTCTTCGCCATTATATGCGTCGATATGACTTAAGTTTTGGCCAAGCTGGGTTGCCTGGCTCCTGTGCTTACCCCTACGTTCCCGATTGTTCGGCTAGGCGGTAAAGGGAGCAACTCTGCGATTGTTACTGCCGGATAAGCCGGATGTGTACCTCAGACTGGGTGAAGCCGAAAGCTAGCGTTCTTAAGGGAATATTCGGTCGGTGAACTAAAGATGAACCTTTTTATTTTATACATGCCCCCAGATGATCTTCGGCATTTGCAGTCCGGACGTGCACTTTAGGGCACGCCACCCCAGTGAAAGGAACCCTTAACGGAACTATTCTCTCGGGAAGATGTTTCTTACTAACCATGTAATATAACATAACTAGTTGGGCACTTGTCTGATAAAGCACTAATGACCCCTACGCCTGGTCTCCATGCATACCCCGGCTTTTATATAGCCGTTATGGTATTCGGACACACTCCGGACCGTCAGGTCCCGAGGTCGAAGCGAAAAGGTCGGCAACGACAAATGATCTACAATCCGGCTAGAAGGCATTACACATGTCAATTATAAATTACATAGTCATCTTGACTGATCGTATTCCTCCTCTATACCATCTAACAGGCTGTCTAATTTACAGTCCTGCTGGGAATACTTTGCGGCCAGCTCTACCTGGCCATACACCAAGCTCACAGGGATCTCCTTCCCATCAGGCCCCACTGGTCCGACCTCGGCCATATGATTGGAGTCAGACTTCGTAAAGCGGGTCTTCACCATGGCCCAGGCCTCCCTCGTGCCTTGTCAGCAGGCTGATATCTTCCACAACCAGATGCGCCGCCGAGCTCCCGTCAGCTTCTCCGCAAGCTCTCCAAGGCCCTCGGGCGTGAAGTGGGTAGACCATAAGGCTTGGGCAAACCCTTGCATTGCCTGCCGAATTCGTTCGTGCAGTTGCAGGAGTTCGGGGAAAAGGTCACCCGTAGAACCGGGCATCTCCTTTGCAGGACGACCTGTGAGCATACCTACAGACAATACTCTGTTATTCGACTTCCTTGCCGAACTCATTTTCTTCAAAGTTCGTTCAAGCACTTACTAAATATGCCGTGTTGAAGTCGCTGATTCTCCATCATGGAGTCAGATAGCTGGCCACGAACATCTTTCAGTTCAACATCCAGCTTGGTGTTGGCATCCTGAAGATCATTCTTCTCTCGCCTCACCCTTGTCAACGTACTCTCGCCAGCCTTAAACTGGCGTAAGAGTTGTTACTTCTCCGGATCAAGTCCGGCGCCATCTGCAACATGAATTGTCAGATTTGCGCACAAGCCGCACAATACTAATCTCTCAAAGTATATCGTACCTGAGGGGGTCCCTTTGGGCTCCCCTGTTGCGGCTAGTGCGGCCTCTAGTTGGGCCTTGCACTTTTCCAGCTCCTGGGACAGCACGGTGTTCTTCTCCGTATGAACCTACATATGATCCTTAAATCAGTTAGTTTAACTGTTTCAAGTCTCGGGGCTACTGGTTTATATATATATATATATTAAACCAAAATTTTCTTACCCGTATGTCTTTCACATACTGCTCCGTGGCTCTGGCTAAACCATCTTGAGCAGCACGAAGGTACGCATCTCCCCAATTGAAGGCGTATAAGGCCTCTCGGGAGAAACAAGTGTCGCGTAGGACTGTCCGGCGACGCCTATGGTTCATGGCGCTCTCCACTTCTGAATTTGTGGCAGATAGCCGGTCCGCGTCCTCTGTTGGAGGAGAGTCCGGTGCAAGCCTAGTGTTCGTCCCCACCTCCGGACCAGACGTTGGAGCCTGGCTGGTAGAGGCGCGGTTGGCGGCCCCTCCGGATATAGTCCGGCAAGGCCTCTTCATCCTGGAAACAGTACGAATGTTAACATGCCTTGACAGAATAAAGCCAGGGAGACAGAGGGCGCGTTATACCTTTGTGTCGAACTCTTAGTCCGGACTTCATCTCTTTTTACCCCACGGGGCCCGGCGGCTCCTCGTTGGCTAGCCGCCGCAGGTTCGTCCTCCCTCCTCGGAAATCTCCCCTGTAAAATACTGTTGTCGTCAGAAACACCGGAATATGTGAGGATGGAATCTCTCTTGCGGGAATAAACACTCCGGTTTCTGTCACCTGGGAGGCCGGGATTAACCCAGGGTAATCAGCCGTAATGGCCACCAAGGTATTATCCTTACTTAACTGGTGGAACACCCCGTCGATGAGCTCCACCGATATGTCCGGATCCTCTTCGGAGTCCGGATCGAGGGACCGTTCTGGGTCCTCAGGCTGTGGAGGGCAGCTGTTGATATCCTTTACCTCCTGTCGCAGCTCTTGCATTGAAATCATCAGATTGCGTATCTAGTCATGGGAGCATTAAATAAACAGGCAAGTGCAATTGTTCACTTACCCAACTTGGAGGTTCATACATAGTGAATCCGGCCCGCGGGTTGACGCGGAGGAAGTCCTCCTTTTCTCCCTTGTACAAAGATGTTAGAATCTTTACTAGAGTGGCAGCTGTGGCTGGCCCCTTACGGCCGTAACGGGTGGCGTCATCCTCCCCGTTGAAATCCCACATGGGGTGGCTCCTATATTGAAGCGGCTGCACCCCCCGCATAATACATGCGGCCATGACTCCAATCATGGTTAGTCCGGAATGAGCCAACAGTCTTATCCGGCCCATCAGGTAAAGAACGTCTCTATTGCTTTCTCTCTGAGAGCTCCGCGGACGCCAACTTAAGCGTTTCTTTAAGGGATCCATGCTGAACTCAGGGAGGCCGACCCGGACAGGGTCCGGCAGCGGGACGTCGTCTATGTAGAACCATTCTGAAGGCCAACCCTCGGACGCCTTCTTTGGGCTTCCGGATAGGTATCCGGTCCCGGCGATGCGCCATATTTCGGCTCCGCCCACTTGGTATATAGACCCCTTCTGAGAACGGGGCACCAAGCAGAACAACCTCTTCCACAGCGCAAAATGAGCCTCGACGCCTAAAAATAGCTCGCAAAGGGCAACGAAGCCTGCAATATGTAGTACGGAGCCGGGCGTGAGATTGTGCAGCTGGAGGCCGTAGAACTCCAGAAGCCCGCGGAGGAATGGATGAATTGGAAATCCCAGTCCCCTTAATAAATAAGGGACGAGGCACACCCGCTCTCCTTTAGAAGGATTGGGGGTGCTCTCCGCTTGCTTTCCGCTGTTGTAAGTGGCGAGTCCGGCTCGGACCGGGACCATATATGCCTGGGGAAGGAATCCCTTGGCCTGCAGTGACACTAGCTCGCTGTGTGGGATGGTGCAACTCTCCCAGTCTCCGGATTTGGGGCTGGAGGGGCGAGGGGAGGAGCTACGACGGCTGGCCATGTTGGAATGGACCTTTGCTGGAGACGCTCTGATGATAACTCGCGGAGAGGAGAAGATCTGGTTTGGATCTAGATCCCCATCCCGTTAAATAGGCGGCTCGTTTATATGACTAAGGGTGTGAATATAAAAACACCCCCGGGCTTTTCGCATTCGTTCAACAGGTGGAAGACGGCAATTAATGGGCAATGAGACCGAGGAGCGCTACGTCACAAAAATCGGACATTATTCATACAGGTACACAAGATTAGGAGGAGGAACCCGCCTTGCAATGCCGAAGACAAATTTGCGCGCTGGACTCGACGTCATTGAAGCCTGGTTCGGGGGCTACTGAGGGAGTCCTGGATTAGGGGGTGTTCGGATTGCCGGACTATACCTTCAGCCGGACTCCTGGACTATGAAGGTACAAGATTGAAGACTTCGTCCCGTGTCCGGAAGGTTCTTTCCTTGGCGTGGAAGGCAAGATAGACGTGCGGATATTCAAGATCTCCTTTCAATGTAACCGACTCTGTGTAACCCTAACCCTATCCGGTGTCTATATAAACCGGAGGGTTGTAGTCCGTAGGACAACCATCACAACAACCACAATACCATCATCGTACCCATAGGCTAGCTTCTAGGGTTTAGCCCCCTCGATCTCGTGCTAGATCTACTCTTGTACTACCCATATCATCAATATTAATCCAGCAGGAGTAGGGTTTTACCTCCATCGAGAGGGCCCGAACCTGGGTAAAATAAAGTGTCCCTTGTCTCCTGTTACCATCCGACCTTAACGCACAGTTCGGGACCCCCTACCCGAGATCCGCCGGTTTTGACACCGACAGGACTCCTAAGGGATAGGCTTGAATGTGCGGACCTTTATGGGTGCCACGCGTTTTGTCACGTGAAGTGAGTTCACTGTTTTGACTTCTTGAGGGAAGTTGTTTTGCTTCCTGGTTTTCTGCTTTTGGGGTTCGTCTTCTTCTTCACTTGGTGTATCCAGCCCTTTGTGTTCGGCTTTAAGCTTGCCGGATTGTTCAAAAACCCAACAGTCTCTGTGGGTGTGATTGGCAGGCTTCCCAGGAGTACTGTGTATCTAACATATTCTGTCCAGGATTCTGCTTAAGCTGGACGGATCATCCCTATTATCTTGGAGGAGTGGTTTTGTCTGATTTTTCCGTGAGCTTTTGAATCCGGCATTGACTGCCGCGCTCTTCGGATTTTTGCCTTTGGTTCGGCGGCGGTCCTTATTTTGCCGCGGTTTTCCGTTTCCATCCCTGATTTTTGATGTACTTGGGTCGCTGGGGCTGCATCGTGCCAACCAGCTATCCTCTCCTGCGCAAAAGCGGGTCATGAGGCTTGTGAGTGCGGCCATTGTTCTTGGCTTTTCCTAGCTGAGGTGTCTGGGGAGCCATTCGTCTCGGACATTATGCCTGAAAGCCGCTAGGTCTTCGGCGTCCGGACAATCCACTATTTGATTCTTTTTAGTGAGGAATCTGTTCCAGAACTGCTGAGCTGATTCTCCGGGCTGCTGAGTTATGTGACTGAGATCGTCTGCATCCGGGGGGTGGACATAGGTCCCTTGAAAATTTGCTCGGAAAGCGTCCTCGAGCTCTTCCCAACTTCCAATTGTGTTTTCGGGAAGGCTTTTAAGCCAGTGCAGGGCTGGCCCTTTAAGCTTAAGGGGTAAATATTTTATGGCGTGGAGATCATCTCCTCTAGCCATATGTATGTGGAGGATATAATCGTCGATCCAGACTCCGGGGTCTGCTGTTCCATCGTACGCCTCTATGTTGACGGGTTTAAATCCTTCTGGAAATTCATATTCCAAGACCTCATCGGTGAAGCATAGGGGGTGTGCGGCGCCCCTGTATTTGGGTGTGCCGGATTCTGATGGTGGATTTTTTTGCATTGCTTGTGAAAGCTTGCTTTCTTGGCCCATAAATGGACCTGGCTGGGCCGTGATGCGAGTCTTTGATTGGGTCGCATGCCGCATTAAGTGCGGTGCCGCTTGCCGTTTTATGGTGGCCGTGGGGTCATCTATCCGACCGTGTGGCTTTTTTGCTTTTCAAGTGTAGGGGCTCTAAGGCCTCCTGGTCGAATTCGGGCAGTAGTTTTCTCTTCGGATAGCTTTTGGTGCGGCGGCTGTGGCCGTATTTGTCTGCGGTCTTGATTACTTTGCTCCATCTTGTTCTGAGTGCATCTTCCGCCGTCTTTAGCTTCTGCTTCTGCTTCTTCAGGCTACGTGCTGTAGCGACGACCCTTTTGTGGAGATTCTTCTGCTCCGTAGTTTTGTCCGGCGTGATATCGTCCGGAGTTCTGTTATGGCCGGGGGAGGGCTGTTCTGAAGCGAGCTCGTCGTCTACCGGCTCATCCTGCTCTATGGCTGGGTCTTGATCGAGGCGAGGCTTGGCTGGGCGTTTACGTCGCCGCTTTGACTGTTTTTCGGAGGTTTTACCTCTTGTTTCGCCCCCTTTTTCCTCATTGTCGTTTCCTTTAGGGGTATCCACCATGAATACATCGTTAGGTGGGGTGGAGGTCCAGTGCCCTATAGGTGCTGGTTCCAGTTCGTCTTCGTCTTTGTCGTCCATACCGTCGAAGTCTTCGGATCCGAAGTCAAGCATGTCGGTTAAGTCATCGACAGTGGCTATTAAGTGGGTGGTGGGTGGGCTTTGAATTTCTTCGTTGTCTGAATCCCAACCTCGCAGACCATAATCCGGCCTGGGCTCTTCTGACAAAGAGAGAGACTTGAGAGAATTCAGGATATCACCGAAAGGTGAGCACTGAAAGATGTCCGCGGCGGTGAACTCCATTACAGGCGCCCAATCGGAGTTCTGAGAAGAATCCGGCTCCTTGGAGTCATGGGCCATGCGGAGTGCGGGGCTTGCGTTCGGCTCGATCGCCTTTAAGATCGCATCCCCCGAGGTGATGTCCAACCGTTCATCCTCAAAGGACGCAGCGGGCTCCGAGTCGAGGATCGGGGCCGGAGCGTGTGCGGCCTCCAGGGCACTGTTCCGAGGCAGAGCAATATCATGCCCCTCGGGATAGTGCGGCGCGCTCGGCTGTGGCTCGAATCCGTCGAAGATCAAGTCTCCGCGGATATCCGCCGTGTAGTTTAAGCTTCCAAACCTGACTTGATGGCCAGGGGCGTAGCTTTCGATCTGCTCCAGATGACCAAGCGAGTTGGTCCGCAGAGCGAAGCCGCCGAAGACGAAGATTTGTCCGGGGAGGAAAGTCTCACCCTGGACCTCATCGCCGTTGATGATCAAAGGAGCCATCGGGCCTAAAGGCGACGACACATAGGAACTCTCAATGAAAGCACCAATGTCGGTGTCAAAACCGGCGGATCTTGGGTAGGGGGTCCCGAACTGTGCGTCAAGGTCGGATGGTAACAGGAGACAAGGGACACTTTATTTTACCCAGGTTCGGGCCCTCTCGATGGAGGTAAAACCCTACTCCTGCTAGATTAATATTGATGATATGGGTAGTACAAGAGTAGATCTACCACGAGATCAAGGAGGCTAAACACTAGAAGCTAGCCTATGGTATGATTGTGTATGATGATGGTTCTGTCCTACGGACTACAACCCTCCAGTTTATATAGACACCGGATAGGGTTAGCGTTACACAGAGTCGGTTACAATGGTAGGAGATCTCAAATATACACACACCTAGCTTGCCTTCCACACCAAGAAAAGATCCTTCCGGACACGGGACGAAGTCTTCAATCTTGTATCTTAATAGTCCTGGAGTCTGGCTGAAGGTATAGTCCGGCTATCCGAACACCCCCTAATCCAGGACTCCCTCAGGTGTCCTTAGATTATCTTGGGGGTGCCATGGGCATCCCCAAGCTTAGGCTCTTGACACTCCTTGTTCCATAATCCATCAAAAGAATTCACCCAATACTTGAAAACTTCACAACACAAAACTCAATAGAAATCTCGTGAGCTCCATTAGAGAAAGAAAACAAAAGACCACTTCAAGGTACTGTAATGAACTCATTCTTTATTTATATTGGTGTTAAACCTACTATATTCCAACTTCTCTATGGATTATAAACTGTTTTACTAGCCATAGATTCATCAAAATAAGGAAACAACACACGAAAAACAGAATCTGTCAAAAACAGAACAGTCTGTAGTAATCTGTAACTAACGCAAACTTCTGGAACTCCAAAATATCTACCAAAATTGGACGACCTTGAAAATTTGTTTATTGATCAGTATCAATTGGAATTAATATTTTATCACGTTCTGGTGATTTTTAACAATTCGGCCACTAAACGCAAAGTTTCTGGAAATTACAGCAAGATCAAATAACTATCATCCAAGAAGATCCAATAGGTCTAACTTGGCACAAACACTAATTAAAACACAAAACCACATCCAAACAGAAGGTAGATGGGTTATTTATTCCCTAACATAAGAAAAACACACAAACTAAAAATAAAATTGGGTTGCCTCCCAACAAGCGCTTTTCTTTAAAGCCTTTTTAGCTAGGCATTGAGATTTCAATGATGCTCACAAGAAACACAAGAATTGAGGCACAAAGAGAGCATCATAAAACATGTGACAAACACACTTAAGTCTAACATGAAGGAAATATGCCCTAGAGGCAATAATAAAGTTATTATTTATTTCCTTATATCATGATAAATGTTTATTATTCATGCTAGAATTGTATTAACCCGAAACATAATACATGTGTGAATACATAGACAAACAGAGTGTCACTAGTATGCCTCTACTTGACTAGCTCGTTGATCAAAGATGGTTATGTTTCCTAGCCATAGACATGAGTTGTCATTTGATTAACGGGATCACATCATTAGGAAAATGATGTGATTGACTTGACCCATTCCGTTAGCTTAGCACTTGATCGTTTAGTACGTTGCTGTTGCTTTCTTCATGACTTATACATGTTCCTATGACTATGAGATCATGCAACTCCCGTTTACCGGATCAACACTTTGTGTGCTACCAAACATCACAACGTAACTGGTTGATTATAAAGGTGCTCTACAGGTGTCTCCAAAGGTACATGTTGGGTTGGCGTATTTCGAGATTAGGATTTGTCACTCCGATTGTCGGAGAGGTATCTCTGGGCCCTCTCAGTAATGCACATCACTTAAGCGTTGCAAGCATTGCAACTAATGAGTTATTTGTGAGATGATGTATTACGGAACGATTAAAGAGACTTGCCGGTAACGAGATTGAACTAGGTATTAAGATACCGACGATCGAATCTCGGGCAAGTAACATACCGATAACAAAGGGAACAACGTATGTTGTTATGCGCTCTCACCGATTAAGATCTTCGTAGAATATGTGGGAGCCAATATGAGCATCCAAGTTCCTCTATTGGTTATTGACCGGAGACGTGTCTCGGTCATGTCTACATTGTTCTCGAACCCGTAGGGTCCGCACGCTTAACGTTACGATGATAGTTTCGTTATGAGTTTATATGTTTTGATGTACTGATGGTTGTTAAGAGTCCCGGATGTGATCACAGACATGACGAGGAGTCTCGAAATAGTCGAGACATGAAGATTGATATATTGGAAGCCTATGTTTGGACATCGGAAGTGTTCCGGGTGAAATCAGCATTTTACCGGAGTACCGGGAGGTTATCGGAACCCCCCGGTAACTTAATGGGCCTTAATGGGCCTAGTGGAGGAAGAGGAGAGGAGGCCAAGGGGCAGTCGCACGCCTCTCCCCCCCAAGTCCGAATTGGACAAGGAAGGGTTGCGGCGCCCCCCCCCCCCCATTTCCTTTCCCCTCTCTCTCTCCTTCCCCCCCAAGTCCTAGTCCAACATGGAAAAGGGGGAAGTCCTACTCCCGATAGGAGTAGGACTCCTCCTGGCGTGCCCCTTGCCTGGTCACACCTCCTCCCCCTTGCTCCTTTATATACAGGGGTAGGGGGCACCCCATAGACACAACAATTGATCATTGATCTCTTAGCCGTGTGTGGTGCCCCCCTCCACCATAATCCTCGATAATATTGTAGCGGTGCTTAGGCGAAGCCCTGCGACGGTAGAACATCAAGATCATCATCACGCCGTCGTGCTGACGGAACTCTTCCCCGACATTCTGCTAGATCGGAGTCGGGGGATCGTCATCGAGCTGAACGTGTGCTAAGACTCGGAGGTGCCGTAGTTTCGATGCTTGAACGGTCGGGCCATGAAGACGTACAACTACATCAACCGCGTTGTTATAATGCTTCCGCTTTCTGTCTACGAGGGTACGTGGACACACTCTCCCCTCTCGTTTCTGTGCATCACCATGATCTTGCGTGTGCGTAGGAATTTTTTTGAAATTACTACGTTCCCCAACAGTGGCATCCGAGCCAGGTTTTATGCATTGATGTTATATGCACGAGTAGAACACAAGTGAGTTGTGGGCGATATAAATCATACTGCTTACCAGCATGTCATACTTTGGTTCGGCGGTATTGTTGGATGAAGCGGCCCGGACTGACATTACGCGTACGCTTACGCGAGACTGGTTCTACCGACGTGCTTTGCACACAGGTGGCTGGCGGGTGTCAGTTTCTCCAACTTTAGTTGAACCGAGTGTGGCTACGCCTGGTCCTTGCGAAGGTTAAAACAACACCAACTTGACAAACTATCGTTGTCGTTTTGATGCATAGGTAAGAACTGTTCTTGCTAAGCCCGTAGCAGCCACGTAAAACTTGCAACGACAAAGTAGAGGACGTCTAACTTGTTTTTGCAGGGCATGTTGTGATGTGATATGGTCAAGACCGGATGCTAAATTTTATTGTATGAGATGATCATGTTTTGTAACTGAGTTACCGGCAATTGGCAGGAGCCATATGGCTGTCACTTTATCATATGCAATGCAATCGCCCTGTAATGCTTTACTTTATCACTAAGTGGTAGCGATAGTCGTAGAAGCATAAGATTGGCGAGACGACAACGATGCTACGATAGAGATCAAGGTGTCGCGTCGGTGACGATGGTGATCATAGCGGTGCTTCGGAGATGGAGATCACAAGCACAAGATGATGATGGCCATATCATATCACTTATATTGATTGCATGTGATGTTTATCTTTTATGCATCTAATCTTGCTTTGATTGACGGTAGCATTATAAGATGATCTCTCACTAAATTTCAAGATAAAAGTGTTCTCCCCGAGTATGCACCGTTGCCAAAGTTCGTCGTGCCCAGACACCACGTGATGATCGGGTGTGATTAGCTCTATGTCCATCTACAACAGGTGCAAGCCAGTTTTGCACACGCAGAATACTCAGGTTAAACTTGACGAGCCTAGCATATGCAGATATGGCCTCGGAACACTGAGACCGAAAGGTCGAGCGTGAATCATATAGTAGATATGATCAACATATTGATGTTCACCATTGAAAACTACTCCATTTCACGTGATGATCGGTTATGGTTTAGTTGATTTGGATCATGTGATCACTTAGAGGATTAGAGGGATGTCTTTCTAAGTGGGAGTTCTTAAGTAATATGATTAATTGAACTTGAATTTATCATGAACTTAGTACCTGATAGTATCTTGCTTGTTTATGTTTGATTGTAGATAGATGGCCCGTGCTATTGTTCCGTTGAATTTTAATGCGTTCCTTGAGAAAGCAAAGTTGAAAGATGATGGTAGCAATTACACGGACTGGGTCTATAACTTGAGGATTATCTTCATTGCTGCACAGAAGAATTACGTCCTGGAAGCACCGCTGGGTGCCAGGCCTGCTGCTAGAGCAACACCAAATGTTATGAACGTCTGGAAGAGCAAAGCTGAAGACTACTCGATAGTTCAGTGTGCCATGCTTTACGTCTTAGATACGGGTCTTCAACGACCTTTTGAACGTCATGGAGCATATGAGATGTTCCAGGAGTTGAAGTTAATATTTCAAGCAAATGCCCGGATTGAGAGATATGAAGTCTCCAATAAGTTCTATAGCTGCAAGATGGAGGAGAACAGTTCTGTCAGTGAGCATATACTCAAGATGTCTGGGTATAATAATCACTTGATTCAACTAGGAGTTAATCTTCCAGATGATAGCGTCATTGACAGAATTCTCCAATCACTGCCACTAAGCTACAAGAGCTTTGTGATGAACTATAATATGCAAGGGATGGAAAAGACGATTCCCGAGCTCTTCGCAATGCTAAAGGCTGCGGAGGTAGAAATCAAGAAGGAGCATCAAGTGTTGATGGTCAACAAGACCACTAGTTTCAAGAAAAAGGGCAAAGGGAAGAAGAAGGGGAAATTCAAGAAGAACAGCAAGCAAGTTGCTGCTCAGGAGAAGAAACCCAAATCTGGACCTAAACCTGAAACTGAGTGCTTCTACTGCAAGCAGACTAGTCACTGGAAGCGGAGCTGCCCCAAGTATTTGGCGGATAAGAAGGATGGCAAGGTGAATAAAGGTATATGTGATATACATGTTATTGATGTGTACCTTACTATAGCTCACAGTAGCACCTAGGTATTTGATACTGGTTCTGTTGCTAATATTTGCAACTCGAAACAGGGACTACGGATTAAGCGAACACTAGCAAAGGACAAGGTGACGATGCGCGTGGGAAATGGTTCCAAAGTCGATGTGATCGCGGTCGGCATGCTACCTCTACATCTACCATCGGGATTAGTATTAGACCTAAATAATTGTTATTTGGTGCCAGCGTTGAGCATGAACATTATATCTGGATCTTGTTAGAAGCGAGACAGTTATTCATTTAAATCAGAGAACAATGGTTGTTCTATTTATATGAGTAATATCTTTTATGGTCATGCACCCTTAAAGAGTGGTCTATTTTTGATGAATCTCGATAGTAGTGATACACATATTCATAATGTTGAAGCCAAAAGATGCAGAGTTGATAATGATACTGCAACTTATTTGTGGCACTGCCGTTTAGGTCATATCAGTGTAAAGCGCATGAAGAAACTCCATACTGATGGACTTTTGGAACCACTTGATTATGAATCACTTGGTACTTGCGAACCGTGCCTCATGGGCAAGATGACTAAAACGCCGTTCTCCGGTACTATGGAGAGAGCAACAAATTTGTTGGAAATCATACATACAGATGTATGCGGTCTGATGAATGTTGCTCATGGCGGATATCGTTATTTCCTCACCTTCACACATGATTTAAGCAGATATGGGTATATCTACTTAATGAAGCATAAGTCTGAAACATTTGAAAAGTTCAAAGAATTTCAGAGTGAAGTTGAAAATCATCGTAACAAGAAAATAAAGTTTCTACGATCTGATCATGGAGGAGAATATTTGAGTTACGAGTTTGGTCTACATTTGAAACAATGTGGAATAGTTTCGCCACTCACGCCACCCGGAACACCACAACGTAATGGTGTGTCCGAACGTCGTAATCGTACTTTACTTGATATGGTGCGATCTATGATGTCTCTTACAGATTTACCGCTATCATTTTGGGGTTATGCTTTAGAGACGGCCGCATTCACGTTAAATAGGGCACCATCGAAATCTGTTGAGACGACGCCTTATGAACTGTGGTTTAGCTAAAAACCAAAGTTGTCGTTTTTGAAAGTTTGGGGCTGCGACCCTTATGTGAAAAAGCTTCAACCTGATAAGCTCGAACCCAAATCGGAGAAATGTGTCTTCATAGGATACCCAAAGGAGACTGTTGGGTACACCTTCTATCACAGATCCGAAGGCAAGACATTTGTTGCTAAGAATGGATCCTTTCTAGAGAAGGAGTTTCTCTCGAAATAAGTGAGTGGGAGGAAAGTAGAACTTGATGAGGTAACTGTACCTACTACCTTATTGGAAAGTAGTACATCACAGAAACCGGTTTCTGTGACACCTGCACCAACTAGTGAGGAAGCTAATGATGATGATCATGAAACTTCAGATGAAGTTACTACTGAACCTCGTAGATCAACCAGAGTAAGATCCGCACCAGAGTGGTACGGTAATCCTGTTCTGGAAGTCATGCTACTAGATCATGATGAACCTACGAACTATGAAGAAGCATTGGTGAGCCCAGATTCCGCAAAATGGCTTGAAGCCATGAAATCTGAGATGGGATCCATGTATGAGAACAAAGTGTGGTCTTTGGTTGACTTGACCGATGATCGACAAGCAATTGAGAAAAAATGGATCTTCAAGAAGAAGACTGATGCTGACGGTAATGTTACTGTCTACAAAGCTCGACTTGTTGCGAAAGGTTTTTGAAAAGTTCAAGGGATTGACTACGATGAGACCTTCTCACCCGTAGCGATGCTTAACTCTGTCTGAATCATGTTAGCAATTGCCGCATTTTATGATTATGAAATTTGGCAGATGGATGTCAAAACTGCATTCCAGAATGGATTTCTGGAAGAAGAGTTGTATATGATGCAACCGGAAGGTTTTGTCGATCCAAAGGGAGCTAACAAAGTGTGCAAGCTCCAGCGATCCATTTATGGACTGGTGCAAGCCTCTCGGAGTTGGAATAAACGCTTTGATAGTGTGACCAAAGCATTTGGTTTTGTACAGACTTTTGGAGAAGCCTGTATTTACAAGAAAGTGAGTGGGAGCTCTATAGCATTTCTGATATTATATGTAGATGACATATTACTGATTGGAAATGATATAGAATTTCTGGATAGCATAAAGGGATACTTGAATAAGAGTTTTTCAATGAAAGACCTTAGTGAAGCTGCTTACATATTGGGCATTAAGATCTATAGAGATAGATCAAGACGCTTAATTGGACTTTCACAAAGCACATACCTTGACAAAGTTTTCAAGAAGTTCAAAATGTATCAAGCAAAGAAAGGGTCCTTGCCTGTGTTACAAGGTGTGAAATTGAGTAAGACTCAATGCCCGACCACTTCAGAAGATAGAGAGAAAATGAAAGATGTTCCCTATGCTTCAGCCATAGGCTCTATCATGTATGGAATGTTGTGTACCAGACCTGATGTGTGCCTTGCTATAAGCCTAGCAGGGAGGTACCAAAGTAATCCAGGAGTGGATCACTGGACAGCGGTCAAGAACATCCTGAAGTACCTGAAAAGGACTAAGGATATGTTTCTCGTATATGGAGGTGACAAAGAGCTCATCATAAATGGTTATGTTGATGCAAGCTTTGACACTGATCTGGACGATTCTAAATCGCAAACCGGATACGTGTTTACATTGATCAGTGGAGCTGTCAGTTGGTGCAGTTCTAAACAAAGCGTCGTGGCGGGATCTACATGTGAAGCGGAGTACATAGCTGCTTCGGAAGCAGCAAATGAAGGAGTCTGGATGAAGGAGTTCATATCTGATCTAGGTGTCATACCTAGTGCATCGGGTCCAATGAAAATCTTTTGTGACAATACTGGAGCAATTGCCTTTGCAAAGGAATCCAGATTTCACAAGAGAACCAAGCACATCAAGAGACGCTTCAATTCCATCCGAGATCTAGTCCAGGTGGGAGACATAGAAATTTGCAAGATACATACGGATCTGAATGTAGCAGACCCGTTGACTAAGCCTCTTCCATGAGGAAATCATGATCAGCACCAAAGCTCAATGGGTGTAAGAATCATTACTGTGTAATCTAGATTATTGACTCTAGTGCAAGTGGGAGACTGAAGGAAATATGCCCTAGAGACAATAATAAAGTTATTATTTATTTCCTTATATCATGATAAATGTTTATTATTCATGCTAGAATTGTATTAACCGGAAACATAATACATGTGTGAATACATAGACAAACAAAGTGTCACTTGTATGCCTCTACTTGACTAGCTCGTTAATCAAAGATGGTTATGTTTCCTAGCCATAGACATGAGTTGTCATTTGATTAACGGGATCACATCATTAGGAGAATGATGTGATTGACTTGACCCATTCTGTTAGCTTAGCACTTGATCGTTTAGTATGTTGCTATTGCTTTCTTCATGACTTATACATGTTCCTATGACTATGAGATTATGCAACTCCCGTTTATCGGGGGAACACTTTGTGTGCTACCAAACGTCACAACGTAACTCGGTGATTATAAAGATGATCTACAGGTGTCTCCAAAGGTACATGTTGGGTTGGCGTATTTCGAGATTAGGATTTGTTACTCCGATTGTCGGAGAGGTATCTCTGGGCCCTCTCGGTAATGCACATCACTTAAGCCTTGCAAGCATTGCAACTAATGAGTTAGTTGCGAGATGATGTATTACGGAACGAGTAAAGAGACTTGCCAGTAACGAGATTGAACTAGGTATTAAGATACCGACGATCGAATCTCGGGCAAGTAACATACCGATGACAAAGGGAACAACATATGTTGTTATGCGCTCTGATCGATAAAGATCTTCGTAGAATATGTGGGAGCCAATATGAGCATCCAAGTTCCGCTATTGGTTATTGACCGGAGACGTGTCTCGGTCATGTCTACATTGTTCTCGAACCCGTAGGGTCCGCACGCTTAATGTTATGATGACAGTTTCGTTATGAGTTTATATGTTTTGATGTACCGAAGGTTGTTCGGAGTCCGAGATGTGATCACAGACATGACGAGGAGTCTCGAAATGGTTGAAACATGAAGATTGATATATTGGAAGCCTATGTTTGGACATCGGAAGTGTTCCGGGTGAAATCAGCATTTTACCGGAGTACCGGGAGGTTATCGGAACCCCCCGATAACTTAATGGGCCTTAATGGGCCTAGTGGAGGAAGAGGAGAGGAGGACAAGGGGCAGCCGCGCGCCTCTTCCCCCCCCCCCCAAGTCCGAATTGGACAAGGAAGGGGGGCGGCGCCCCCCCCCCCCTTTCCTTTCCCCTCTCTCTCCTTCCCCCCCCCCCCAAGTTCTAGTCCAACATGGAAAAGGGGGGAGTCCTACTCCCGATAGGAGTAGGACTCCTCCTGGCGTGCCCCATGCCTGGCCGCACCTCCTCCCCCTTGCTCCTTTATATACGGGGGCAGGGGGGCACCCCATAGACACAATGTCGGTGTACTAGAGTAGGGGTACCCTAGTATCCCGAACTTGTGCACGGGCAGTCGCAGCCTCCCGCGGCAGGGCTTGCCAGGCGACCGCCAAGATCCTCCGTGGTTCCTTTGGAGCCATTCAAGAACAAAGTATTCGAGCCGAGAAGACAAGGCCCCGGCAAGAGGAGCTTGCCGGGAAGGCCACTAGAGGCAGAAGGCCCCGGCAAGAGGAGCTTGCCGGGAAGGCCAACCGAAGCATCTCCAGGAACTTGCCGCGACGCGCCACGCGTCCCGGCAAGGCCCGGTGAGCGACAAGCTTCCGGATGCGACAAGACAACGACCGCGGCAAGGCGTTTGCCACGGCAAGCAACCACTCCGTGCCCACGCTCCAGCACATCCACCAACGTGTCGCTCTGAGACCCTTCCAGGCGTACGTGGCGGGAGGCTGTGCAGCCAGGGGTACGCGGTGGCAAGCGGCGCTGACAAGATTGCCATCGTGGCGAACGGTGGCGCCCCTGACGGTCCCTTTTCTGCATTGTTTGGGTGACATAGATGGGCATTTAATGCCCTTGTCCCCTGCCGTCAGGGTTAGGTATGATACACTATACAAGTAGCTGTACCAACCGCAGCAACTTTACATTTCTACCCTCGTCTACGTTGCCACCTGTCGGTGACCCCTTGAGCATATAAAAGGAGGCCCATGCGCAACGTAGGAGGGGAGAAGAAAGAGAACACTCACGCTCGGTCTCGCTAGCTGCTGGTGTGTACTGTAGCACTAAGCGCTCCCGAGCAAGAACACAATACAATCCACAAAGAAGAAGTAGGGTTTTACGCATTCGTGCGGCCCGAAGCTGGGTAAAACTGCTCGTGTGCCTCGCCTCGATCCGCTCTTCGTGCGACCTCCGTCCCCCGCCGAACCGAAAAGGGGCTCCGTCCCCATAGGTGCTCGTGGAGTCAGTTTCCCCGACATCTTTGGCGCACCAGGTAGGGGGCGTCGAGGTTGTGTGAACCTGATCCGGCGTTCACACGAGCTAGATCTTCATCACCATCATCGACATGCCGCCGAAGAAGAAGGCATCGGAGGCGGCTGATCCGTCCGCGTCAAACCCACCACCGCCGGAGCCAACGGCTGGTGGGGTAGGCGCCGGCGGAGGAACGGGCGTCAGCGAGGAAGCTCACAATGCCGCGGCGTCCGAACACGCACCGCGCCCATCTCAGGAGGCGCGGGACCGGCAGCGTCATGGTACTCACGGTACCATACGTTCGCTGAACCTAGATCGAGCTGGCGGATCTCGGGATCCTCAAGACCAGCATGCGCGTCAACATGCTGGCGCGAGCGAGGTACGGTCGCCTGGACGGGATATTGCTCCTTCTAACGTAGTTAGAAGTCCGAGCATATCCCGCTCCTCGCACCGTTCGCCACCGCTACCCGCCACTCCAGCGAAGGCTTTGGCGTGAGCTCAACTACTCCTAGACTTCCCTCCAACGGCGGACAAGATCGACGACTGGAGGGCCACCATTCAGAGTCTCATCGGCTTCGCCAACGGCGACACTCCACGGCAGCCGAGTACATCGCAGCCGCGGCAAGCCAGCCAGACGCGAGCTGATGGTGACAAGACCGGTGGGGGTGCGACCACCGTGCACTCTCCGCCACGAGGGCCAAGATCGCCGGCTCGCCGGGTCAACCACGACGGCGACTCCACCGCGTCATCAGATCCGCGAGCTCGTCGCGATCAGCGCCAAGTTCTTCACGAACGACAACAAGAGGACGCTCGAACCCGCATCGAGCGTCGAAGAGAAGCGCGGCGTCAATCTGACAAACGCGCTGGGCCCTCTGTCGACATGCATGCGCCAGGGGAACCAGGCGACCTGCCGTACGCGGTAGGTTGCCCTGCGTTTACCCGTGAGCTGCGGCAAGTCCAGTGGCCCAGCACATAGAATTTCAAGCCAGACGTTCCCGAGAAGTACGACGGCAAGTTGCATCCGTCGGAGTTCCTCAGCATCTACACCATCGCGGTGCAAGCTGCTGGGGGCGGGACGACAAGATCCTTGCCAACTACTTCCCGCTGGTACTCAAGCCCAACGTCAGGTCCTGGCTCATGCACTTGACGGACAACTCCATATCTTCCTGGGAAGACCTGTGCCATCAGTTTGTCGGCGCCTTTACAGGCGGCCACAAACCTCACGGCCAGGAGAGTGACCTTCACGTGCTCGCCCAGAAGGAAGGAGATCCCCTGCGCAAGTACATTCAGAGATTCAGCCATGTACAACGCAACATCCCAGATGTCCACCCTGCCGCGGTCATCAGCGCGTTCCATCAGAACGTGCGTAACCGCAGGATGAGGGAGGAGATGGCGATGTGCAAGATCAGGGACGTCAGTGAGCTGTATGCCCTGGCCGACAAGTGTGCACATGCTAAGGAAGGGCGGAGACTCCCCGGAGAGAATATAGGAGCCGAAGGGTCTGACAGCGACGATGCTGCCCCGGCAAAGAAAAACCAGCGGCGGAACAACAGGAAGAAGAAAGCCAAAGAAGTACTAGTTGTTGAGCAGTCCGGCAGCGAAGGTGGCGCCAAGACAGCCAAGGCTGGTAGCTCCGGCAAGGAGGTTGCCGCATGCACCAACTGCCAGGCTGTGGTAGCCGCCGACAAGCAGGACGGCACCAACAAACAGTACTGCAAGATCAACCGCACCAAGGGCCATGACCTCCAGAGCTGCAAGAAGGTCGAGCAGCTTGTCGAGTTGCAAAAGGCCGAGTACGAGTGGCGCGACAAGGAGAAAGCCCAAGGAGGTGCTGGAGGATCTGGCACGAAGCGCCCCGCCCGGGGAGGACGCCGCGGCAAGGTCAAGCAGCGGCAAGGAGACAGACCTCCCCGCTCCTCGACAAGGATGGAGATGACGACGACGAAGAAGACATGGATGATGACGAGACCAGTGAGCAGGAGTTCTAGAAATCCACAGAGTTCTTGTGCGTTGACAGCGGTGCTTCTCTGCATACTTCACACCGCCAACTCAAGCAGTGGGTGCGGGAAGTCAATGCGGCAGAACCACCCGTCGAGTCGCGCAAGCTTCTGAGATGGTCCAGCACGCCTATCATCTTTGATATTGACGACCACCCTGATCGCACAACTGCGGTCGGGTGCTTGCCGATGTTGGTTTCACCAACTATCCACAACCTCAAGGTCACTAAGATGCTAGTTGACGGCGGGGCCGGCTTGAACCTGATCTCCTCCGCTGTGCTCCAAAAACTCCAGGTCGTTGACAGCGAGCTCGAAGAGACCGGCACATTCCAAGGAAACAACCCGGGAAGGAGCAAGCCGAAGGGGAAGATCACGTTGCCGGTGACATTTGGCAGCGAGTTGAAATTCAGAACAAAGAGGATCACTTTTGACGTTGCCGATTTTCCATTGCCTTACAATGGAATTCTCGGCCGTCCAGCGCTCGCCAAGTTCATGGCGGCCTCTCACTATGCATACAGCATGCTCAAGATGCCAGGCCCGATAAGTGTCATTTCTGTCCCTGGCGACAGGAAGGATGCCCTTATCTGTGCCGACAAGATATACCGGGAAGCAGCAGCCGCAACAGATCACAAGACACTTGCCGCTGAAGCTCCCGGGGGGAAGAAGAAGACCAAGTCCGGCAAGAGCTCTGATGCCCACTCCGGCAAGCGCACCTCTTCGGAGTGCTGCGCTACCGTCGAGGACGCACCATCGAGGTCCACCGACAAGTGTAAGAAGACGATGGCAGCTCCGCCAGCGACCAAGAAGGTGTCCACCAAGGAGGACGGCACTGGTGGTACCTTCACCATTAGTGCCACTCTCGACCCTAAATAGGAAAGCGCGCTTGGTGCTTTCCTGCGGGCGAATGTCGATGTGTTTGCATGGCAACCGTCTGACATCCCCGGTGTTCCCAGGAAAGTAATTGAGCACCACCTTGCCGTATGTCCTCATGCGCGGCCCGTCAAGTAGAAAGTCAGGAAGCAAGCAGTGGAGCGCCAAGAGTTCATCGCAGAAGAAATCAAGAAGTTGGAAGCAGCAGGCCTTGTCAGAGGAGTGCTCCATCCCACGTGGTTGGCCAATCCTGTAGTCGTGCGCAAGGCAAACGGGAAATGGAGGCTTTGTATCGACTTTACCGATGTCAATAAAGCCTGTACCAAAGATCTATTTCCCTTGCCGCGCATTGACCAGATTGTTGACTCCACGGCCGGATGTGACTTGCTTTCATATCTTGATGCATACTCAGGATACCATCAGATCTTCATGGCAGAAGAGGATGAGGAGAAGACCGCATTCATCACTCCGTGTGGCACGTACTGTTTCATACGGATGCCTTTCGGTTTGAAGAATGCTGGTTCAAAATTCGCAAGGGTAGTCCATACCGCTTTTGAGCCACAAATACACAGAAATGTGGAAGCCTACATGGTTGACATAGTGGTCAAGAGCAAGGACAAAGCAACTCTGATTCAAGATCTAGAAGAGACTTTTGCAAATCTGCGCAAGATCAGCCTCAAGCTCAACCCCGAGAAGTGCGTGTTTGCAGTCCCTTCCGGCAAGCTTCTCGGGTTCTTCGTGTCTCAGCGGGGAATTGAAGCCAATCCCGACAAGATCAAGGCCATTGAGCAGATTGAAGCACCAAAGCACGTCAAGGATGTACAAAGACTTGCCGGTTGCGTGGCAGCTCTCAGCAGGTTTATCTCTAAGTCTGCTGAGCGCGCCCTGTCGTTTTTCAAAATATTGAAAAAGGCAGGTCCACTGAAATGGACTCCGGAAGCGGAGGCTGCGCTACAGGACTTGAAGAGATACCTGTCCTCCACTCCAATACTTGTCGCACCTAAGCCACAAGAGAAGTTGCTGCTGTATCTGGCGGCAACCAATCAAGTGGTTAGTGCTGCGTTAGTAGCGGAGAGGGAGGCAGATGATGAGCCAGCAACCCCGGCAAGCGCATCCAGCGACAAGCAAGGGGCTTCCCCGGCAAGCTCTGGTCCCGACAAGGATGGATCTGCGGAGGCATAGAAGAGGATGGTGCAGCGCTCAGTTTACTTTGTCAGCTCCCTTTTGCAGGGGGCTAGGTCAAGGTACTCTGGTGTGCAGAAATTGCTTTTCGGACTTCTCATGGCCTCGAGAAAGCTGCACCATTACTTCCAAGCACATGAGATCATAGTTGTCACTCGCTTTCCGCTGAAGAGGATATTGCAGAATCCAGAAGCAACAGGCAGGATTGTCGAGTAGGCGCTGGAACTGTCAAGCTTTGGCCTCAAGTTTGAGAGCACTTCAACTATCCAAAGCAGAGCATTGGCAGAATTCATAGCAGAGTGGACGCCAACACCAGATGAAGAAATTCCAGAAACGAGCATCCCCGTCAAGGAAGCAAGCAAAGAGTGGCTTATGTACTTTGATGGTGCCTTCTCGCTGCAAGGCGCCGGTGCTGGCGTGCTGCTTGTCGCACCCACCGGAGAGCACCTCAAGTACGTAGTCCAGATGCACTTTCCCAAGGAGCAAGCAACAAACAATACTGCAGAGTACGAAGGTTTGCTTGCCGGTCTCAGGATCGCGGCAGACCTTGGGATCAAGAAGCTCATTGTCAGGGGTGACTCCCAGCTTGTCGTCCGCCAAGTGAATAAGGATTATCAGAGTCCGTTGATGGAAGCTTACATTGATGAAGTGAGAAAGCTAGAAGAGCACTTTGTCGGCCTACAGATGGAACACGTTCTAAGAGCTCAGAACGACATTGCTGATGGCCTGTCAAAGTGCGCGGCACTTAAGTTACCTGTGGAACCAGGGATCTTTGTGCTCAAGCTGACTCAACCGTCTGTAACACCATCAACTGGACAAAGCAAGAAGAGGAAGTTGATTTCTGCTGACTATTTTCCGGCAGAGCTTCCCGAAGCCGCCGCCAAGAAGGTCCCCAAGATCAACGCCAAGAGTGCTGAGGAGCAGTCTGCTCCGGCAAACCCCAGGGTTTGTTCCGTTGAAGTAGACGCTCCCGGCAAGCTTGTCGGGGAACGTCAAGCTCCGGCTGAGCCGCAGGTTCTCGTCGTAGAAGCGGGTGTTCCCGCAGCAGCAGATGTGCCTTTAGTCCTTGTTGTCGAGCCGCAAGCTCCAGCATGGGCACAGCAGATTGTCCGTTTCCTTCAGACAGGAGAACTTCCCGAAGAGCAAGAAGAAGCGGAAAGAGTTTCCCGGCAGTCAAGTATGTACCAGTTTGTCGATGACACACTGTACAGAAGAAGACTCAACGGTGTGAAATTGAAGTGTATTCACCGGGAAGAAGGACAAAAGCTGTTGGCAGAGATACATGGAGGCACATGTGGTCACCACATTGGCGCAAGAGCACTTGCCGGCAAAGCATTCCGGCAAGGTTTCTTTTGGCCGACAGCCCTCCAGGATGCAACTGCACAAGTAACCAAGTGTGAGGCGTGCCAGTTCCATTCCAAGCAAATACGCCAGCCAGCTCAAGCTCTCCAGACGATCCCTTTATCCTGGCCATTTTCGGTCTGAGGGCTCGACATCCTCGGCCCCTTCCCCCGAGCAGTCGAGGGCTTTGAGTTCTTGTACGTTGCAATCGACAAGTTCACAAAGTGGACGGAAGTGGAAGCAGTGAGGAAGGTGACAGCACAGTCAGTAGTCAAGTTCTTCAGGTCGATTGTTTGCCGCTTCGGGATCCCTAACAGGATCATCACCGACAACGGTACACATTTCACGAGCCGCACCTTCATGCAGTACGTCCAAGATCTTGGCGCCAAGGTCTGCTTCGCTTCTGTTGCTCATCCCAGAAGCAATGGTCAAGCAGAGAGGGCAAATGCTAAAGTGCTGCGTGGGCTCAAGACCAGAACTTTCGACAGGCTGGACAAGTGCGGAAGAAACTGGATCGAGGAGCTGCCGGTGGTTCTTTGGTCGATCAGGACGACGCCAAATCGAGCCACTGGCCAGACACCTTTTGCTCTAGTCTATGGAGCAGAGGCAGTTCTCCCCACGAAACTCGTATACGGGTCACCTCGAGTGCTCGCTTATGATAAGCTTGAGCAAGAACAGCTGCGATAAGAGGACGCGCTGCTCCTTGAGGAAGATCGTCTTCAGGCTGCTGTGCGAGCTGCTCGCTACCAGCAAGCTTGGCGCCGCTACCATAGCCGCAAAGTTAACGCCAGAAGTCTTGAGGAAGGCGACCTTGTTCTTCGGCGCGTTTAGTCCGCCAAGAATTCCAACAAGTTCACGCCGAAGTGGGAAGGCCCTTACCGGGTGAAACGAGTCACTAGGCCTGGCACTATCCGCCTTGAGACCGAGGATGGCATTTCGGTGAGCAACTCCTGGAATATTGAGCATCTTCGTAAGTTTTACCCGTAAGGCGCGGTTGTCGGACCCTGTTCCGGCAACCACCTTTTTGTACAAGTCTTGCCGCTGTTGCATGTAATCCTTTGTACAAAGCCAGGCGTAGACCCTGAGCATAAGTGAAGCGCTAGCGCCCTAAGTTATAGCATGCATGCTAGATCGAGTCTCGTCCTTGGTTAGGGTTGATAGTGCTTAGCAGCGGCTAACCCCTAGCTTAGAGGTCGAGTGTGCGTCCCTTTGCTGTTCTTTCGTTTCCCTTGGTTCGAAGGGCTCGCATATCCTGGCCGGACCACTTGAGGACGAAAAAGAGAAGGAGGACGGACCAGCATTTGGACCCCGGCAAGCCAGTATTGCCGGGGGCTGCAAGTACAAAGATTCACCCACGGCGAACCAGAGTTGCCGGGGGCTGCAATCTCAGATAAGTTTTTCATCCCTTTTCATGCATTCTCTTATGGACTGAGGTATGCGAAACCTCGTTTCTTCCTAAAAGCTACCGTACTCCCCTAACTCTAGGCCCTAGGGCTCGTTCCTGGGGCCAGGTTTGGTCGTAGTCGCGGCAGCAAAGGGACGAAACGAGGAGCCCGAACCCGCCTCTGCCAAAAGCGTGAGAAAGGTCGAGCGATGTGGTAGGACGGCAGGGCCTGCTGCCGGGAAAAGAAGTGTCTATCTTAAAGATATCAAGGATTTGCTCCTTGACGTGGGTTCCACCCGCAAGACAAGTGACCCGGCAAGCATCCCCTTTTCACTAAAAAGCATTCCACTCAGGTACAGTTCATGGAGAATGAAAACATGAATGATGGGATTACAAGCTTTAAATTCAGCTAAGGCCCGAAGGCTTACAAATTAAAAAGAGATAAGGTGCCCTTAATCCCTTTCTTGTCCCTCTCTTCAGGAGGCAGGTCAAGGAGGCGAAAAGGGCAAAAGGGGCGCCTAGGCGAGCTACAGGTGGCAGAAGACACCAAGAGAACATCTCGGTGGTCTTCCAAAGGCTGGATGGTGATGGCGGCGCCGGAAGCAGGGCTCGAAGACGAGGAGGCAGGACGTCAGCATGCTGTCGAGGGCGTCACGCCCACATACTCCGAGTTGACGGCCTTGCCGCCCGCCCTCTTCCTCTTCCGCAGCCTCCCAACGCCAGCCGCCCAATAAGACGACCCCGAGAAGTTCGAGGAGCCGGCGACACGGATGATGGGGTCGCCGGTGCCGCACGGAGCGGCGCGCGACACCTAGTCGGACCCGTCATCCTGCCGCCCGCTACCCGCGTCGTTGTTGCCGCTCTCCTCCTCGTCACTCCCGCTCGAGGAGGAGTCTTCGCTATCGGAGGAGCTCTCCACGCAGCACCTTGCCCGAGTCCCGAAGCACCCGAAGACCTTGACGGAGAGGAGACCGCCCTCCATCAGCTTAAAATGGAGGGTGAGCCCCTCCGTCAGGCGGTGGATACGGGCGAACGTCTTCCACCCTCGACCAAGATACATCACATTAGGGGCTGGGAAGTCAACGCGGACTCGCGTACCGCTGATTCCACAGCCCCTCATGTGCAGCCTCAGTGTCTCGGGCGGGTCCAACTCCATCTCGCTCGCAAATGGAGTCGGGAGACGAAGGCGATGACGAGGCGGCCGACGCAGCCTGACAAAGAACTCGCAAGGGTCATCCCCAATATGGACCGCCATCGGAAGAGGAACCGCTTGCGGAGGCGAGGCCGACGCGCCGCCCCGTCCACCTCTTCCCCGAGCGCCTCGGCCTCGCCCTCGACCTCGCCCACGGCCTCGCCCCCTCCCTCTTCCCCTTACGGCTGGCTCTGCCACCACGGGTGCAGGAGAGGGAGGGACGCGTTGTCTAGCGGCGACCCTTGCCGCCACCATTGAAGGACCAGGGTTCCCTTTCTCCATGGCGAATGAGAGAGAGGGGAGCAGAAACTGAAGGAAAGAGGAGATGAAAGAATGCGGGCCTCCGTCCCCCCCCCCTCCCGCTCCTTATAAAGGAACAGGGTGGGGGCTCGGCCGCCCCTCTTAGCTAATCAAGACACAGAAGGAGCAGGGAACTGGGACCGACCCGCTGCCTCGACCCACGACGGCCCGGTTTCCCGCCTCCACCGTTCGCCACCCCAAGCGCATGGAAGCCGCGTGGCAGGCGTGCAGAACAAAGGCGACAGATGAGGCGACCTCTCCCCACACCGTGATCGTGGGGAGTGGACGCCTCGAAAACAACGCCTCGGCCCCATCCAGTAAATGCACCACGCCTCCACGCCTCCCTCCGTTTATGGGGAAGACACGAACCACCCGCGATCTCTCCCACGACGCTGCAATCGTCGCGTGCCGTTCGGGGAGGGCGCGGTGGATACGGAGTAAGATACGACGTGACCTAGGCCGCGCGTGCCCGTGCCCTGTTTTGGGCCTGGCCCAATAGCGCTCGACACCGTGTATGGCCCAGGCCCGGGGGCTCGTGTCGGTGTACTAGAGTAGGGGTACCCTAGTATCCGGAACTTGTGCACGGGCAGTCGCAGCCTCCCGCGGCAGGGCTTGCCATGTGACCGCCAAGATCCTCCGTGGTTCCTTTGGAGCCATTCAAGAACAAAGTATTCAAGCCGAGAAGACAAGGCCCCGGCAAGAGGAGCTTGCCGGGAAGGCCACTCGAGGCACAAGGCCCCGGCAAGAGGAGCTTGCCGGGAAGGCCAACCGAAGCATCTCCAGGAACTTGCCGTGACGCGCCACGCGTCCCGGCAAGGCCCGGTGAGCAACGAGCTTCCGGACGCGACAAGACAACGACCGCGGCAAGGCGTTTGCCGCGGCAAGCAACCACTCCGTGCCCACGCTCCAGCACATCCACCAACGTGTCGCTCTGAGACCCTTCCAGGCGTACGTCGCGGGAGGCTGTGCAGCCAGGGGTACGCGGTGGCAAGCGGCGCTGACAAGATTGCCATCGTGGCGAACGGTGGCGCCCTTGACGGTCCCTTTTCTGCACTGTTTGGGCGACGTAGATGGGCATTTAATTCCCTTGTCCCTTGCCGTCAGGGTTAGGCATGATACACTGTACAAGTAGCTGTACCAACCGCAGCAACTTTACATTTTTACCCTCGTCTACGTTGCCACCTGTCGGTGACCCCTTGAGCATATAAAAGGAGGCCCATGCGCAACGTAGGAGGGGAGAAGAAAGAGAACACTCACGCTCGGTCTCGCTAGCTGCTGGTGTGTACTGTAGCACTCAGCACTCCCGAGCAAGAACACAATACAATCCACAAAGCAGCAGTAGGGTTTTACGCATCCGTGCGGTCCGAAGCTGGGTAAAAATGCTCGTGTGCCTCGCCTCGATCCGCTCTTCGTGCGACCTCCGCCCTCCGCCAAACCGAAAAGGGGCTCCGTCCCCATAGGTGCTCGTGGAGTCAGTTTCCCCGACACACAACAATTGATCATTGATCTCTTATCCGTGTGCGGTGCCCCCCTCCACCATAATCCTCGATAATATTGTAGCGGTGCTTAGGCGAAGCCCTGCAACGGTAGAACATCATGATCATCACCACACCGTCGTGCTGACGGAACTCTTCCCCGACATTCTGCTCGGTCGGAGTCCGGGCATTGTCATCGAGCTGAACGTGTGCTAAAACTCGGAGGTGTCGTAGTTTCGGTGCTTGATTGGTCGGGCCGTGAAGACGTACGACTACATCAACCGCGTTGTTATAACGCTTCCGCTTTCTGTCTATGAGTGTATGTGGACACACTCTCCCCTCTCGTTGCTATGCATCACCATGATCTTGCGTGTGCGTAGGATTTTTTTTGAAATTACTACGTTCCCCAACATAACATACTTCCTATGCATAGGCATATTATAGGCAAACAAATTATCGTAGCAAGCAAAAACTAGCATATGCAAGGAAGCGGACGGGAACAATAGCAATCTCAACATAACGAGAGGTAATTTAGTAACATGAAAATTTCTATAACCATATTTTCCTCTCTCATAATAATTACACGTAGGATCATAAGAAAATTCAACAATATGGCTATCACATAACATATTCTCAACATGATCCACATGCATGCGAAGTTGACACTCTTCCAAAATAGTGGGATTATCATTAACTAAAGTCATGATTTCTCCAAGCCCAATTTTACCAAAAATTTCATAAGATTGAATGTTATCCAAATATGTGGGATCTAAAGTTGACACTCTTCCAAACCCACTTTCAATATTATTGCAAACACTATTATCAATCTTATATTCATCATGGGGCTTAAATAAATTTTCAAGATCATAAGAAGAATCTCCCCAATCATGACTATTGGACATAGCAAAACTAGCATCCCCAAGCATAGGGTTTTGCATATTATTAGCATAATTTAGATCAATAGAATTTATAATAAAATCATTGCAATCATGCTTTTTATTCAAAGATCTATCGTGAAGCACTTCATCACAATTCTCAGATTTACGAATTTCAGGCAAAAGCTTATAAAGATAATCTAGTGCATCCAAATCACTAGGAATTGGTTCATCATAATTGGATCTCTTAAAAAGATTGGTAAGTGGATGAGGATCCATAGATATTAGCTTCTTTGTTTAGGAATAATACTCAACTATTTCGACCAAGCGAGAAAACGAGGCAAGAGAGACATCAAGGCGAACGGAAAAGAGAGGGTGAATAAAATGGCAAGGGTGAAGTGGGGGAGAGGAAAACGTGAGGCAAATGGCAACTAATGTAATGCGAGAGATAGGGATTGTGATGGGTACTTGGTATGTTGACTTTTTGCGTAGACTCCACGGCAACGGCGCCAGAAATTCTTCTTGCTACCTCTTGAGCTTCCGTTGGATTTCCCCGAAGAGGAAAGGATGATGCAGCAGAGTAGCGTAAGTATTTCCCTCAGTTTTTGAGAACCAAGGTATCAATCCAGTAGGAGGCCACGCGCAAGTCCCTCGTACCTACACAAAACAATAGCTCAACGCAACCAACGCGATTAGGGGTTCTCAATCCCTTCACGATCACTTACGGGAGCGAGATCTGATAGAGATGATACATAATATTTTTGGTATTTTTGATATAGAGATGCAAAGTGAAAAGTAAAACACAAAGTAAAAAGCAAAGCAAGATTATAGTGATGGAGATTGATATGATGAGAATAGACCCAGGGGCCATAGGTTTCACTAGTTGCTTCTCTCAAGAGCATAAGTATTCTACGGTGGGTGAACAAATTACTGTTGAGCACATGACAGAATTGAGCATAGTTATGAGAATATCTAGGTATGATCATGTATATAGGCATCACGTCCGAGACAAGTAGACCGACTCCTGCCTGCATCTACTACTATTACTCCACTCATCAACCGCTATCCAGCATGCATCTAGAGTATTAAGTTAAAAACAGAGTAACGCCTTAATCAAGATGACATGATGTAGAGAGATAAATTCATGCAATATGAAATAAACCCCATCTTGTTATCCTCGATGGCAATGATACAATACGTGCCTTGCTGCCCCTTTTGTCACTGGGAAAGGACACCGCAAGATCGAACCCAAAGCTAAGCACTTCTCCCATGGCAAGAACTACCAGTCTAGTTGGCCAAACCAAATGGATAATTCGAAGAGACTTGCAAAGATAACCAATCATACATAAAAGAATTCAGAGAAGATTCAAATATTATTCATAGATAGACTTGATCATAAACCCACAATTCATCAGTCTCAACAAACACACCGTGATGACCCACAAGTATAGAGGATCTATCGCACTCCTTTCGATTAGTAAGAGTGTTGAACCCAACGAGGAGCAGAAGGAAATGATAAGCGGTTTTCAGCAAGGTATTCTCTGCAAGTACTGAAATAAGTGGTAACAGATAGTTTTGTGATAAGGTAAACTGTAACGAGTAACAAGTAACAAAAGTAAATAAGGTGCAGCAAGGTGGCCCAATCCGTTTTGTAGCAAAGGACAAGCCGTAACAAACTCTTATAATAGGAAAAGCGCTCCCGAGGACACATGGGAATATCGTCAAGCTAGTTTTCATCACGTTCATATGATTCGCGTTCGGTACTTTGATAATTTGATATGTGGGTGGACCGGTGCTTGGGTGCTGTTCTTACTTGAACAAGCATCCCACTTATGATTAACCTCTATTGCAAGCATCCACAACTACAACAAAAGTATTAAGGTAAACCTAACCATAACATGAAACATATGGATCCAAATCAGCCCCTTACGAAGCAACGCATAAACTAGGGTTTAAGCATCTGTCACTCTAGCAACCCATCATCGACTCATTACTTCCCAATGCCTTCCTCTAGGCCCAAATAATGGTGAAGGGTTATGTAGTCGACGTTCACATAACACCACTAGAGGCTAGACAACATACATCTTATCAAAATATCAAACGAATACCAAATTCACATGACTACTAATAGCAAGACTTCTCCCTTGTCCTCAGGAACAAACATAATTACTCACAAAGCATATTCATGTTCATAATCAGAGGGGTAATAATATGCATATAGGATCTGAACATATGATCTTCCACCAAATAAACCAACTAGCATCAACTACAGAGAGTAATCAACACTACTAGCAACCTACTAGCACCAATCCCGGACTTTGAGACAAGAATTGGATACAAGAGATGAACTAGGGTTTGGAGATGAGATGGTGCTGGTGAAGATGTTGATGGAGATTGCCCTCTCCCGATGAGAGGAGCGTTGGTGATGACGATGGTGATGATTTCCCCCTCCCGGAGGGAAGTATCCCCGGCAAAACACCTCTACCGGAGCTCTAGATTGGTTCCGCCAAGGTCCCGCCTCGTGGCGGCGGAGTCTCATCCCGAAAGGTTCCTTCTGATTTTTTTCTCATCGAAAGACTTCATATAGGAGAAGATAGACGTCGGAGACCCACCAGGGGGCCCACGAGGTAGGGGGGCGCGCCTTAGGAGGGGGGCGCGCCCCCACCCTCGTGAGCAGGGTGTGGGCCCCTGGACTTCATCTTTGGCGAGGATTTTTCTTTATTTATTTTAAGATATTCCGTGGAGTTTCAGGACTTTTGGAGTTGCGCAGAATAGGTCTCTAATATTTGCTCCTTTTCCAGCCCAGAATTCCAGTTGCCGGCGTTCTCCCTCCTTATGTAAACCTTGTAAAATAAGAGAGAATAGCCATAAGTATTGTGACATAAAGTGAAATAACAGCCCATAATGTAATAAATATCGATATAAAAGCATGATGCAAAATGGACGTATCAACTCCCCCAAGCTTAGACCTCGCTTGTCCTCAAGAGAAAAGCCGATAACAATAAATATGCCCTCATGTTTAGAGGTAGAGGCGTCGATAAAAATAAAATACGGACATGAAGGCATCATGATTATTCTCATAACAGCAACATATATAGATTTTGTCATATGATTACTTATGTTCAAGTGATGATCTATTCACAATGCACAAGTATGAATCATAAACCTTATTTTTTTGAGGAAGTTGACAGTGGGAGAGAACCCCCACTGTGTATTTTCATATATCTATATAAATGGGGTGTTTACATAGACATATCACACTCATACATCGAGCTCCACCCTTGGTGTGACCACCAGGGGGGCAACTACGCCATGCTTACTACTACACACTTGTCTCTAAGTAAGTTAAGAGGGTAGGCAAAATACAACAGGACTCAACTAAGTGTGTCACAATACGAAAGCAGGGCAGTTCTACGTGTACCCTTAACTCTGTGTTGAAGAAGCCCCAAGTCCACTTTGAAACGATTGAACCAGGATGCAATGCTTGGGGCTACACCTCTGAAGTGCTTATTGTTCCTTTCTTTCCACAAGCTCCAGGCGGCGGTGAAAAATGCTTCAATGAAGAAAGGGTTGGGCCAGCTGGGTTGTGCAGTGTGCAACGCATCAAACCTGTTTTGAAAATTGGTCCAATGGATATCTATCTTGGCCCAACACCTCTCACTGAACTGGCAAGTGAAGACCATGTGTTCGAGAGTCTCATCTATATTCTGCCCACACAGGAGACATGTGAAGTCATTCCCAATGTCATAGTGTCTTCTTCCTTATTGGGCTCCAACAAACTATAATCACAGTCATTGAAGAAATTGGAATTTATCATAACATCAGAAAGAGTCTATGTCAGAGCTTAAAAGCAAGTCCACATACTCAACTATCATCTAGTCCTCCATAATTGCTAACACTCATGCAATACTTGTGGTTACGGAGTTTTAGTCGGACACAGAGAAAGATAGGGGCTTATAGTTTTGCCCCACAACCTTTTACCTCAAGGGTAATGTCAACAATAATGGGTCATGCTCCCTTACATCCAATTAGATATATATATCATGTTCTTTCCAACATGCTGAGCTTGCCAAAGGATAAAATGAAAAAGGAAAGGTGAAGATCACCATGACTCTTGCATAATGTAGAAGATAATAATAAAAGATAGGCCCTTCGCAGAGGGAAGCAGAGGTTTCCATGCACTTTTATGGTAGGATGCACAAAATCTCAATGCAAAAGAACGTCACTTTATATTGCCCATTGTGATATGAACTTTTATTATGCAGTCCGTTGCTTTTATTACTTCCACATCACAAGATCGTATAAAGCTTATTTCTCCCACACCAATCAATCATACATATTTAAAGCAATTTTTATTGCTTTGCACCGATGACAACTTACTTGAAGGATCTTACTCAATCCATAGGTAGATATGGTGGACTCTCATGGCAAAACTGGTTTAAGGGTGTTTGGAAGCACAAGTAGTATTTCTACTTGGTGCTGAGAATTTGGTTAGCATGAGGGGGAAAGGCAAGCTCAACAAGTTAGAGGATCCATGAAAACATACTTTATCTCAGATATAAGAAAGGCATAACTCATTACGTTGTCTTCCTTGTCCAACATCAACTCTTTAGCATGTCATATTTTAATGAGTGCTCCCAATCATAAAAGATGTCAATGATAATATATCTATATGTGAAAACCTCTCTTGCCTTATTACTTCCTATTAATTGCAACGATGACCAAAGCTATGTCTACCAACTCCCAACAACTTTTAATCATCATACTCTTTCTATGTGAAGTCATTACTCTCATAATATCAATATGAAATTTTTGTTTCTTTTTATTCTTTTTCTTATTTTCTTTTATTCACCCAAGATCATGGCAAAACAATCAAGCCCTTGACTCAACACTAATCTTTATTATATATAGCTCACAGACTCGATTACAAAGAGATATCATAAAACAAAACTCAAAACTAGATCATGCCATAAACTTTATTCTACTAGATCAAGATACTACTAATATGATCGAACTAAGAAAAATGATAAAGATAGGAGTTGTGATTGTGATACGATACCGGGGCACCTCCCCCAAGCTTGGGAGTTGCCAAGGGGAGTGCCCATACCCAGGTGATTATATCTCCTTTGTCGGTGAAGAAGGTGGTGGTGTTGTTGATGATGCGGGTTGGCCTTCTCTTCCTCCAACTTGCATCTGAGGTTGAAGTTGTCAAACCTCAACTCATCATTCTCGATCTCAAGCTTTATTATCCTTTTGCATAATGCTTCTCTGCTTTCTTGCTTGAAACGAGGGGGAACTGGTTCATCTTCATCTTCCTCATCTGGGTACCATATATATGGATAGGTGTCCTTGAATATGTTCTTATCCAGAGGCTAGTAAGAAACTGGGCAATCCTCCTCTGAATCTTGAGACGACATGTTGATCTAACCTGCAGCGGGACAGCTCGAAACGAAAATAGAGGAAAATTGCGTGATACGGGAGTCAAAACCTTCGGGAGGTTATATAATGAATTTTTACCAACCAAAATACGTATCGTGCAAGAAAGCGGAGTCTGAAAGGCACACGAGGTGCTCACGAGGTAGGGGGGCGCGCCCAGAGGGGTAGGGTGCGCCCACCACCCTCGTGGGGCCCTCGTGTCCTTCCCGGACTGCTACTTATTTTTCTAATTTTCTAAATATTCCAAAATGGAGAAATATTGCCTTAAAAAATTTTTTGGAGTCGGTTTACTTACCGTACCACATACCTATTCCTTTTCGGAGTCTGAAACGGTCTGGAAGGTGACCCTTATGTATTCCTCCGGGGTTATGGTTTCAATAATATTGGTTTCAACATTTATGGGATTACCTGAGATATAATGTTTGATTCTTTGACCGTTTACCACCTTCGGATTTGTGCCCTCGAAGTTGTTGATCTTTATGGCACCGGAACGATAGACCTCCTCGATAACGTAGGGGCCTTCCCATTTAGAGAGAAGCTTTCCTGCAAAAAATCTTAAACGAGAGTCGTGTAGCAATACATAATCACCTACATTAAACTCATACTTTTGTATCCTTTTGTCATGCCATCTTTTAACTTTTTCTTTAAACAACTTGGCATTTTCATAAGCTTGGGTTCTCCATTCAGCAAGTGAGCTAATATCAAAAAACCTCTTCTCACCGGCAAGTTTGAAATCATAGTTGAGCTCTTTAATATCCCAATATGCCTTATGTTCTAGTTCGAGAGGTAAGTGACATGCTTTTCCATAAACCATTTTATACGGAGACATACCCATAGGATTTTTATATGCAGTTCAATAAGCCCATAATGCATCATCAAGTTTCCTGGACCAATTCTTTCTAGACCTATTAACAGTCTTTTGCAAAATTAATTTGAGCTCTCTATTGCTCAATTCTACTTGACCACTAGACTATGGGTGATAAGGAGATGCAATTCTATGATTAACATCATATTTAGCAAGCATTTTACGGAAAGCACCATGAATAAAGTGTGAACCACCATCAGTCATTAAATATCTAGGGACTCCAAACTTTAGAAAAATAACTTTCTTAAGCATTTTAATAGAGGTGTTATGATCAACACTACTAGTTGGAATAGCTTCTACCCATTTAGTAACGTAATCAACAACAACTAGAATATGTGTATATCCGTTAGAGGCAGGAAAAGGTCCCATATAATCAAAGCCCCAAACATCAAACGGTTCAATAACAAGTGAATTATTCATAGGCATTTCTTGACGTCTACTAATATTACCAATTCTTTGACATTCATCACAAGACAAGACAAACTTACGGGCATCCTTGAAGAGAGTAGGCCAATAAAACCCGAATTGCAATACCTTATGTGCAGTTCTGTCTCCCGCATGATGTCCTCCATAAGCTTCGGAGTGGCACGTGCATAGGATATGTTCCTGTTCATGCTCAGGTACACAACGTCTAGTAACACCATCTACTCCTTCTTTATAAAGATGTGGGTCATCCCAAAAGTAATGTCTCAAATCATAGAAAAACTTTTTCTTCTGCTGGTATGTGAAGCTAGGTGGTATAAACTTAGCAACAATATAATTAGCATAAATCAGCATACCAAGGAGTACTACGAGAAGTACTTATAACATTTAATTGTTCATCAGGAAAGCTATCATTAATAGGTAGTGGGTCATCAAGAACATTTTCTAACCTAGATAAGTTGTCTGCAACGGGGTTCAGCTCCTTTTCTATCAACAATATGCAAATCAAATTCTTGCAGCAGGAGAACCCATCTAATAAGTCTAGGTTTAGCATCTTTCTTTTCCATAAGATATTTAATAGTAGCATGATCGGTGTGAATAGTTACTTTAGAATCAACAATATAAGGTCTGAACTTATCACAAGCGAATACAACTGCTAAAAGTTCTTTTTCAGTAGTATCATAATTTGTTTGATGCATAATCACTAGCATCACACATAATTTCAAAGGGTAAATTCCAATCAGGTGGCTGAACAACAGGTGCAGAGACTAATGCTTTCTTAAGTGTTTCAAATGCTTCTACACAATCATCATCAAAGACAAACGGTATATCTTTTTGCAATAAATTAGTCAGAGGCCGAGAAATTTTTGAGAAGTCCTTAATGAACCTCCTATAAAATCTGGCGTGACCAAGGAAACTACTTATACCTTTGATGTCCTTGGGACATGGCATATTTTCAATAGCATCAACCTTAGCTTTATCCACTTCAATACCTCTTTAAGAAACTTTGTGCCCCAAGACAATACCTTCATTAACCATAAAGTGGCACTTTTCCCAATTCAAGACAAGATTAGTTTCTTCACATCTCTGCAAAACTCGATCAAGATTTCTCAAGAAATCATCAAAAGAGGAGCCATAGACGGAAAAGTCGTCCATGAAAACCTCACAAATCTTTTCACAAAAGTCAGAGAATATAGCCATCATGCATCTTTGAAAGGTAGCAGGTGCATTACATAAACCAAAAGGCATACGTCTATAAGCAAAATCACCAAAAGGGCATGTAAAAGTAGTTTTTGATTGATCTTTAGCCGACACAGGTATTTGAGAGAAACCAGAATAACCATCTAGAAAGCAGTAGTGTGTATGTTTGCATAATAATTCTAGCATTTGATCAATAAAAGGTAAGGGGTAATGATCTTTCTTAGTAGCTTTATTTAATTTGCGGAAATCAATTACCATCCTATAACCTGTGACAATTCTTTGCGGAATCAATTCATCTTTATCATTAGGAACAATAGTAATACCTCCCTTCCTAGGGACACAATGGACAGGACTTACCCACTGACTATCAGCAACGGGATAAGTTATACCTGCCTCCAGAAGCTTGAGTATTTCTTTTCTTACCACTTCTTTCATTTTAGGATTCAGACGTCGTTGAGGATCACGAACTGGTTTAGCATCAGCTTCCAAATTTATTTTATGTTGACATAGAGTGGGACTAATGCCCTTAAGATCATCAAGAGTATATCCAATAGCGGCACGATGCTTCCTCAGAGTTTTCAATAATCTTTCTTATTCATGCTCTGAAAGGTTAGCACTAATAATAACAATGATATATCTTCTTTTCATCAAGATAAGCATATTTAAGATTACCAGGCAACGGTTTAAGCTCAAACACGAAATCACCCTTGGGTGGAGGAGGATCCGCTAAAATTTCAACAGGCAAATTATGTTGCAAAATAGGTTCCTGTTTAAAGAATACTTCATCTATTTCCCTTCTTGCATTCATGAACATATCATTTTCATGGTCTAGCAAATAGTGTTCTAAAGGATCACTTGGAGGTACGGCAATAGAAGCAAGACCAATAATATCATCCTTACTAGGCAATTCTTCCTCACGATGTTGTTTACTAAATTTAGAGAAATTAAACTCATGAACCATATCATCCAAGCCAATAGTAACAACATTATTTTCCCAATCTATCTTAGCATTAACAGTGTTCAAGAAGGGTCTACCAAATATAATGGGACAAAAGTTATCTTGTGGAGAACTGAGAACAAGAAAATCAGTAGGATATTTAGTTTTCCCACACAAGACTACAACATCTCTAACAATTCCCACTGGTGAAATAGTATCTCTATTAGCAAGTTTAATTGTGACATCAATTTCTTCTAACTCAGCAGGTGCAATTTCATGCTTGATTTCTTTATACAAGTCATAAGGTATAACACTACCACTAGCACCCATATCACATAAGCCATGATAACAATGATCTCCTATTTTAACAGAAATAACAGGCACGCCCACCACAGGTCTATGTTTATCTCTATCACATGGTTTAGCAATTCTAGAAGTTTCAGCGTTGAGCTGAATAACATGCCCATCAATATTATCAAACAAGAGATCTTTAACAATAGCAATATTAGGTTCTACTTTAACTTTCTCAGGGGGTACATAAGTTCGAATATTGCTTTTACGAACAACAGTTGAAGATTTAGCATGATCCTTTACTCTAAGAGGGAAAGGTGGTTTCTCAACATAAGAAGTAGGAACAATAGGATCATTATAAGTGACAGTCTTTTCTTCAACTTTAATAGGTGCAGCTACTTTTACTTCTATGGGAGGATGATATTTAAACCACTTCTCCTTAGGGAGATCAACATAAGTAGCAAAAGATTCACAGAAAGAAGCTACTATCTCAGAGTCAAGTCCATATTTAGTGCTAAACTTAAGGAAAATGTCGGTGTCCATAAAAGATTTCACACAATCAAATTTAGGTGTCATACCTGACTCCTTACCTTTGTCGAGGTCCCAATCTTCAGAGTTGCATTTAATTCTATCAAATAAATTCCATCTGAATTCAATAGTCTTCATCATAAAAGAGCCAGCACAAGAAGTATCGAGCATGGTGCGATTGTTTTCAGAAAGCCGAGCATAAAAGCTTTGCATAATTATTTCTCTCGAGAGCTCATGATTTGGGCATGAATATAACATTGATTTAAACCTCCCCCAAGCTTGAGCGATGCTTTCTCCTTCGCGAGGCCAGAAATTATATATATAATTGCGATCACGATGAACAAGATGCATAGGGTAATACTTTTGATGAAATTCCAATTTCAATCTTTTATAGTTCCATGATCTCGTATCACATAGCCTATACCATGTCAATGTGTCTTCCTTCAAAGATAAAGGGAAGACCTTCTTCTTAGCAACATCATCGGGTACACCTGCAAGCTTAAATAATCCACAAACTTCATCCACATATATTAAGTGCTCATCAGGATGCTTTGTTCTATCTCCTGTGAAAGGGTTAGCTAGCAGTGTTTCCATCATACCTGAAGGAAATTCAAAAGGAGTTTCATTTTCAGTAGGTTCAGTAGGTTGAGGATCAACTCTTTGCTCTACAGGACGGGGTGAAGATACCCCGAACAAGCCCCTCAGAGAATTACTTTGCATAGTAACAAGTGGCAGTAAATTGCAGCACACTATATAAATTTTTCCTTACCAAATTCCACCTACCAAAGGCGCTACACTCCCCGGCAACGGCGCCAGAAAAGAGACTTGATGACCCACAAGTATAGGGGATCTATCGTAGTCCTTTCGATAAGTAAGAGTGTCGAACCCAACGAGGAGCGGAAGGAAATGATAAGCGGTTTTTAGCAAGGTATTCTCTGCAAGTACTGAAATAAGTGGTAACAGATAGTTTTGTGATAAGGTAAATTGTAACGAGCAACAAGTAACAAAAGTAAATAAGGTGCAGCAAGGTGGCCCAATCCTTAATGTAGCAAAGGACAAGCCAGAACAAACTCTTATAATAGGAAAAGCACTCCCGAGGACACATGGGAATATCGTCAAGCTAGTTTTCATCACGTTCATATGATTCGCGTTCGGTACTTTGCTAATTTGATATGTGGGTGGACCGGTGCTTGGGTGCTGTTCTTACTTGAACAAGCATCCCACTTATGATTAACCTCTATTGCAAGCATCCGCAACTACAACAAAAGTATTAAGGTAAACCTAACCATAACATGAAACATATGGATCCAAATCAGCCCCTTATGAAGCAACGCATAAACTAGGGTTTAAGCTTCTGTCACTCTAGCAACCCATCATCTACTTATTACTTCCCAATGCCTTCCTCTAGGCCCAAATAATGGTGAAGTGTTATGTAGTCGACGTTCACATAACACCACTAGAGGCTAGACAACATACATCTTATCAAAATATCAAACGAATACCAAATTCACATGACTACTAATAGCAAGACTTCTCCCTTGTCCTCAGGAACAAACGTAATTACTCACAAAGCATATTCATGTTCATAATCAGAGGGGTAATAATATGCATATAGGATCTGAACATATGATCTTCCACCAAATAAACCAACTAGCATCAACTACAGAGAGTAATCAACACTACTAGCAACCTACTAGCACCAATCCCGGACTTTGAGACAAGAATTGGATACAAGAGATGAACTAGGGTTTGGAGATGAGATGGTGCTGGTGAAGATGTTGATGGAGATTGCCCTCTCCCGATGAGAGGAGCGTTGGTGATGACGATGGTGATGATTTCCCCCTCCCGGAGGGAGGTGTCCCCGGCAGAACAGCTCTCCCGGAGCTCTAGATTGGTTCTGCCAAGGTTCCGCCTCGTGGCGGCGGAGTCTCATCCCGAAAGGTTCCTTCTGATTTTTTTCTCATCGAAAGACTTCATATAGGAGAAGATGGACGTCGGAGACCCAGCAGGGGGCCCATGAGGTAGGGGGGCGCGCCCTAGGAGGGGGGCGCGCCCCCTACCCTAGTGAGTAGGGTGTGGGCCCCCTGGACTTCATCTTTGGTGAGGATTTTTCTTTATTTATTTTAAGATATTCCGTTGAGTTTCAGGACTTTTGGAGTTGCGCAGAATAGGTCTCTAATATTTGCTCCTTTTCCAGCCCAGAACTCCAGCTGCCGGCATTCTCCCTCCTTATGTAAACCTTGTAAAATAAGAGAGAATAGCCATAAGTATTGTGACATAAAGTGAAATAACAGCCCATAATGCAATAAATATCGATATAAAAGCATGATGCACAATGGACGTATCACACCACAAAAAGAAGATTACATCGAGTAGATCTCCACGAGAGAGGGGGAGAACATTGTATTGAGATCCAAAAAGAGAGAAGAAGCCATCTAGCTACTAACTATGGACCCGAAGGTCTGAGGTAAACTACTCACACTTCATCGGAGAGGCTATGATGATATAGAAGCCCTCCGTGATGACGGCTCTCTCAGGCGGAGCTCCAGAACAGGCCCCAAGATGGGATCTCGTGGATACAGAAAGTTGCGACAGTGGAATTAGGATTTTGGCTCCGTATCTGATCGTTTGGGGGTACGTAGGTATATATAGGAGGAAGAAGTACGTCGGTGGAGCTTCGTGGGCCCCACGAGGGTGGGGGGTGCGCCTGGGGTTGTAGGGCGCGCCCCCCTACCTCGTGCCCACCTCGAAGCTTCCTTGGCGTAGGGTCCAAATCTCCTGGGTCATATTTGGTGAGAAAATCACGTTCCCGAAGGTTTCATTCCGTTTGGACTCCGTTTGATATTCCGTTTCTTTGAAACACTGAAATAGGCAAAAAACAGCAATTCTGGGCTGGGCCTCTGGTTAATAGGTTTGTCCTAAAAATAATATAGAAGTGGAAAATAAAGCCCAATATAGTCCAAAACAGTAGATAATATAGCATGGAGGAATAAAAAATTATAGATACGTTGGAGACGTATCAAGCGACCAGCTCTCGCCTTATCATGACAGTCAGTTTTAGCTTTCTCTACTGAGGTGCTTGCCCAGATGAACCGGGGCACAGTCGCAGTAGTTCTCCCAGTGCTACCTTAGCCGATATAGCGGAACGTAAGGTACCAAAACATGGGAGCCGGGCAAACCCAACTATTGACCCAACACATGATTCAGAGCTGATGCATATAATGCTATAAGTTCGGGGTGCCGCACTATCGAAAGTGTTCAGACTTATCACGCCGTATTATGGGGTACGCTTAAGCCCCTGGCGTATTGGCCGTACCAGAGTGTACGAGTGCTGAATGTCATGAATGAACATATATATATATATATATATATATATATATATATATATATATATATATATATATATATATATATATAAAAGAAAGAATAGAGAATGCAGTAATAGACTAGTGCTATGCATTGTTTATTCAAAAAGGTGCATCGAAGTATAATAATACAAGTAATGCGATAAGCAAAAAACAGGACTATTTGACATGTCCCCTCCAAGGGCAAGCTGCGGAACGGTATTTAAAGCAGGTATTTCACTCGTTGTTAGAGACCACCCGGGAGTTCCATGGTGCGACATATCTTTCTGCCTTCTTGGTTGTTGTATCGTGTGTCCGATAATTGTACTGCCGGACGGGGTTTCCAGAGAGTAGTGTACTGAAAGAGAGAGAAAATAATAAAACGGGAAGCCTCTAGTGCGTTTGAGCCGCGTTTTGGGGCTTGTCGTAGTCGTGCCCCCCCCTCCTATGCCCATGGTATTTTTAATGCGTAATTATGTACGCGTGGCATGGATTTCGCCGTTTGGCTGGGACTGGGGTGGGGGCCGAATTGCTATGCGAGCTCGGAGCGTGCCAGGCGGTCTTGTTGCAGATTGCTCCAGGCGCGTTTGACGGTGTACGGGTGTTTAATCGCCGAACTGGTGGATTGCCTTAAGAGGCTGCTTTGTGCTTCTGCTACAAGGGCCGCAGTGTGCTCCTCCGTGCGGAGAGAGCGCTCTATGTTTCCATTGACTGTGATGACCCCCCGAGGTCCTGGCATCTTGAGCTTGAGGTATGCATAATGCGTTACCGCATTGAATCTCGCAAATGCGGTTCGCCTGAGCAGTGCGTGATAGCCACTGCGGAACGGGAGTATATCGAAGATTAACTCCTCGCTTCGGAAGTTATCCGGGGATCCGAAGACCACTGCCAGTGTGACTGAGCCTGTGCAATGGGCCTCTACACCTGGTATGACGCCTTTTAAGGTCGTTTTTGTGGGTTTGATCCTTGAGGGATCTATACCCATTTTGCGCACTGTGTCCTGATAAAGCAGGTTCAGGCTGCTGCCGCCGTCCATAAGGACTTGAGTGAGGTTAAATCCGTCGATGATTGGGTCTAGGACCAGTGCGGCGAATCCGCCATGACGGATACTAGTGGGGTGGTCCCTGCGATTGAAGGTGATCGGACAGGAGGACCATGGGTTGAACTTTGGGGCGACTGGCTCCAATGCATATACGTCCCTTAGCGCACGCTTCCGCTCCATCTTGGGGATGTTGGTTGTGTATATCATGTTCACCGTCCGCACTTGTGGGGGGAACCTCTTCTGCCCTTCGGTGTTCGGCGGCCGGGGCTCCTCCTCGTCATCGCTATGAAGCCCCTTGTCCTTGTTTTCGGCATTTAACTTGCCAGCCTGCTTGAACACCCAACATTCTCCGTTGGTGTGGTTGGCTGGCTTGTCGGGGGTGCCATGTATTTGACATGAGCGATCGAGTATACGGTCCAAACTGGACGGGCCCGGAGTGGTTGTTTTGAATGGCTTTTTCCGCTGACCGGGTTTGGAGCCTCTGAATCCGGCATTGACTGCCGTATCCTCGGTATTGTCGCCGTTGATATGGTGCTTATGTTTGTTGCGACATGACCTGCCATTGCTATCCTTGGTATCCGAAGTACTAGGTTTCTTTTATATGTTGTTGCTGCGAGCCAGCCAGCTGTCCTCTCCCGCGCAAAAGCGGGTCATGAGTGTCGTGAGTGCTGCCATAGATTTTGGCTTTTCCTGGCCAAGGTGCCGGGCGAGCCACTCATCGTGGATGTTGTGCTTAAAAGCTGCCAGGGCCTCTGCGTCCGGACAGTCGACGATTTGATTTTTCTTTGTCAGGAACGGTGTCCAAAATTTCCTGGTCGATTCCTCTGGCTGCTGAATTATGTGGCTCAAGTCATCGGCATCTGGTGATCGCACATAAGTGCCCTGGAAGTTGTCGAGGAATGCGGCTTCCAGATCTTCCCAACAGCCAATGGATTCTGCTGGTAGGATGTTGACCCAATGCCGAGCTGGTCCTTTGAGTTTGAGTGGGAGGTATTTGATGGCGTGTAGATCGTCGCCGCGGTCCATGTGGATGTGCAGGAGGTAGTCCTCGATCCATACCGCAGGATCTGTTATACCGCCGTATGATTTGATATTTACGGGTTTGAAACCCTCTGGGATTTGGTGATCCATTACTTCGTCTGTGAAGCATAGGGGGTGTGCGGCGCCTCTGTACTGGGCTATATCACGACGTAGCTCATATGAATCTTGTCTGCTGTGTTTGGCCCGGCCGGAGTTACTTTTACTGTATCCGGCATGACGGTAATCGTCTCGCGTAGTGGCACGCCCTCGTGATCCGTAGATCGATCTTGCGTGTTTTGCTTTGTCCTCCAATACGTCTCGCAGATATAGCGTATTTCCCCATGCCTTGACATTTTTATTTGAGTGGCGTCGGGGTGCGGGCTGGGCCTTTGGCTGAAATACTCTGTCGCGGCCACGAGGTGGCCGATCAGCTGCGTCATACACTGGAGATGTAGGTTTCAATATTTCCTCCTCCAGTCGGGGTAGCAGCCTGCGCTTTGGGTAACTCTTGGAGGGGCGCTCGAGTTCATATTCCTCGGCCACAAGGACTTCAGTCCATCTGTCAGCTAGCAAATATTGATCAGCTCGAAGCTGTTGCTGCTTTTTCTTAAGGCTATTTGCCGTGGCCATAAGCCGGTGCTTGCAGCGCTCTTGCTCGACGGGATCCTCACGCACGACAAATCCGTCATCGTCGAGGCTTGCCTCGTCTTCGGAGGGAGGCATGTAATTATCATCTTCTGCCTCTCCATCTGCCACTCTCTCAGGAGGGCTGGCTTCTCCCTCCTTCTGCTCTAAATCTTGCTGGAGGGGGTTGTCGTCATCTTCGGCACTATCCGGAGTGCTATTATCTCCTGTGCCGGTATCACCTCTTTTGCTTTGGCAAGACTTAGAGCGGGGCCGCTGACATCGGCGCTTGGTTGCTTCTTGGGGGGGTCATCCTCCGCTGTCCCGTCGCCATTGCCTTCTTTGGGTGTGTCCACCATGTATATATATCATATGATGAGGTGCCTGTCAAGTGCCCCGTGGGCAGTGGTTCCTGTTCGTCTCCTGCATCGTCGTCCATACCGTCGATGTCTTCGGAGTGGAAGTCGAGCATGTCGGTCAAATCATCGACAGTGTCTATTAAGTGGGTTGTTGGTGGGCGGCGAATTTCTTCGTCATCCGCATCCCAATCCTGCCGAACATAGTTCGGCAAGGATTCTCCTGACAAGGAGAGAGACCTTAATGAGTTCAGTATGTCGCCTAAGGGCAAGTGCTGAAAGATATCTGCAGAGGTGAACTCCATGATCGGCGCCCAGTCGGACTCGATAGGCACGGGCGCAGGCGGTTCAGAGTCCATGGCCGGGGAAGAATCCGGCAGTTTGGCGTCACGGCTCTCGTGAAGGGTAAGGTCGATACTCGGCTCAATCGCCGCTGAGGATGCGGCCTCCGTGGCGGGGTCTATCCACCCGTCCATGGATGGCGCAATTGGCTCCGCATCGAGGGTCGGAGCGGTTACCGGTGCGGTCTCCTGAACACTGTCCGATGGTAGAGCTAAATCATGCTCGTCGTGACCGTGCGGCGCACTCGGCACGGGCTCGAATCTGTCGAAGATCAAGTCTCCGCGGATGTTAGCCGTGTAGTTTAAGCTTCCAAACCTGACCTGGTGGCCAGGGGCGTAACTCTCGATCTGCTCCAGATGTCCAAGCGAGTTGGCCCGTAGTGCGAAGCCGCCGAATACAAAGATCTGTCCGGGGAGAAAAGTCTCACCCTGGAATGCATCACTATCGATGATCGAAGGAGCCATCAAACCTAACAATGACGACACAGAGGAACTCTCAATGAAAGCACCAATGTCGGTGTCAAAACCGGCGGATCTCGGGTAGGGGGTCCCGAACTGTGCGTCTAGGCGGATGGTAACAGGAGACGGGGGACACGATGTTTTTACCCAGGTTCGGGCCCTCTCGATGGAGGTAAAAACCTACTCCTGCTTGATTGATCTTAATGATATGAGTATTACAAGAGTTGATTTACCACGAGATCGGAGAGGCTAAACCCTAGAAGCTAGCCTATGGTATGATTGTTGTTGGTCCTACGGACTAAACTCTCTGGTTTCTATAAACACCGGAGGGGGCTAGGGTTACACAGAGTCGGTTACAAGGAAGGAGATCTACATATCCGTATTGCCAAGCTTGCCTTCCACGCCAAGGAGAGTCCCATCCGGACACGGGACGAAGTCTTCAATCTTGTATCTTCATAGTCCAACAGTCCGGCCAAGGGTTATAGCCCGGTTGTCCGGGTACCCCCTAATCCAGGACTCCCTCAAACGTGTCCTGTGAACCAGAGTTTGATATGAATGTTTCCTTTTGTTTTGTATTTGTGTGTGAACTTGTTAGTATGCCTACTCTGGAGTATAAAACGCAGGTCTCTTATAAAAGTAATGTTGTGTCCAATTTATGTTTTCCCTTCTAACCACATTATATATATTTATATTATGACTATTATCGTATATTTTATAGAGACTTATATATACATTATAAAAACATCCCACGTGTTATTAACTTATAAAAGTAAATGTTTAATGGAAGTTGGCAAGGAAAATGCTGGTTGTTTTTGACTCACAGGCAAGGAAAATCCTAGTGATTGCGTACAAAAGCTTGCGAAGATTTTAAGGACCAATTTAATGATAACGCACTCATTTTTATTTTGAGCAATAACTCGCTAATTTCTTAATTTTATATATATATATATATATATATATATATATATATATATAAAATGTGCCTCTCCGGTTTATTCTTTGATATTAATTGCTCCTTCTAACATAACATTATATATATAACGAGCCCACCTAATACGTATATTTCAAGGAAGTGCATATGGGCTGGGATTTCTTAGAAAATATAAATGGGCCTGATTGACGCGAAATTATTTGTTCACCGAGCCCAGCAAATGGACTGTACATTCTAGAAAACTTGGGTTAAATATATGCCACATTTTTGCAGGCTGACATGTGGGCCAATAGGTCGAAGCCTACGTAGGGCGTTGTCAACTTGGTCAACAAATGATTGTGTCATCCACATCGATTGGATTTATATCCAACGGACGGCTTGCACCTTCAATCTCTCGTCTTCTTCCTCCAGCATCGCCGGGACCGCCTGGTCCGGCCTCCGGCGGCTAGCAGCTCTGCTTAGCACGCATCGCTGTGAAGCGCTACCCCACCGCCGGCCAGGCTATCCCTCAACCCCTCGACACCTCCTGTTATTCTCCACAGACTACAGCCCCATGCCACAACAGAACTAGTTATAACCCTTCTCCTCCTCACAATCTGCGACTCCACTGCCGCATTTTCCCATCTTCGAGTCATTCCCGTGTGGGGCCTCGCCGTCGTCCACTGCCTCGGTGCATTCGGTGCGGCGTGGTCAACAAACGAGAGTCATCGGAAGAGGACTGTACATGGAGAGCCTGACGGCTGGGACCCACGAGGTCCATGGTCGCACGCAAGGAAAGTTCCTCCTTATTAAGCTGAAAAAATGTTTCCTCCACCTACAGCTAGGACCCACCGGTTGTATCTTCGCACAGAAGGAAATGCCTCCTTATTTTGCAAAAAAATTATTCATCCCGTTGACAGCTGGGACCCGTCAGATTTGGTGACCGACTTGTGGGCCTACTAAGCAGACGTGTACGCACGGCTTTGTCAACAACTTATTCTAGCAGCTGGACGGTTTGATGTTAATCCAACAGCCGTGTTCCTTCTTCAACCTCTGTTCTTGCTCCTGTCTCCCGTGGGCGGCACCGCGGGTGCGCTGCCGTGCACCCGAACCAGTGAAGTTTCCCACTCCTCTCCATCTGCGACTCCACTGCCCTGTCTTCCCCATCTCTGGGTCATTCCAGTCTGGGTGCGCTCGGCATGGTGTGGTCAACGTGGTCAACAACCGAGAGTCATCGGAAGATGACTGTACGTGAGAGGCTGACAGTGGCGACGCACCACGCCCATGGACGCATGCATGCAACGGAACGCGGCAAGGTCAACGTGGTCAAGGAATGACTTCCATCGGAAGTATAGGGGCCGTTTGGTTTGCTGGCTGTCCATGGGTGGATGGGGGATAGCCATATTTTAGGATGATACCAGCCGATTGGAAGAGAGGATACGATGGATATGGGCAGCCATGTTAAGAGAATATTCGGTGTAAAACCTGGTTGACGAGAGCCGTCATATTCTCGCGAACGAGGGCAGCCACTCGCGTTCTCCTCGCTGAAACGTTTTCCCCATCTCCCACCTCCTGAACATAATCCTCACGCCTTGCTCGCTCTCGAACAAAAATAGCGACATTGGCGGCGGGTGGGATTTTCGATTAGGTGGTGGCACAGTTGAGGAAAGGCGGCAGTCCCTCTCCCTTCTCTCCTTCTCTCCTTCCCACTGAAATGACATGGTCGTAATTTGTGAGCTCTGACAGCTCGTGTCGACACCAGGCGTAAGGGGGCTGGTGGTGGACAAGACGGCGAGGAAGGAAGTCGATGGAGAGAGCTGGGTGGTGTGGCGGTGAGGGATGGGCCTGGGATGCTTCTTCTCACATGAAAAAATAGTTCATGCTTCATCTGTATGTGGTTAGGCAGGCCAACGCCAACAAGAGCACTGAATATTCAGAACAAATGATCATCTTGTTCGTGAATAGAACAATAACAATGTTGTTTACGTTGGCAGAAGCGGGGCTACTGTAAGTGCAACATGTGTGTGTGCGTGCGCTTTTACAAGTGTACATGTTGTTTAATTTTTTTGAATAATTTTTATAATAACAACATTTTTTGGTTTTGTTTCCTTTGCTATCGGATAGTTGATATAAGGTTTTTCTGAAACAACATATTTATCTTTGAATGGAATTGTACCCATTTATGAAACAACATATTGCATGATTGCATGTAACAGAGGTAATCTCACAACTCTAAGAAAAAGGTCAACACGAAAAAAATGTATTTTGTGAAAAAAATGTTTGCCCCCTGACTGCTGGGACCCACTTGACGGGACACCGTATTTCGCGAAAAAATGTTCCCCCCGCTGTCAGCTCGGACCAACCGGAAGTGCCTCCTTATTACGCACAAAAAAATGAATACTCCCCCGACTAGCTGGGACCCACCTTGGTGGGAGGCTGACTTGTGGGCCTACTAAGTTGACGGGGACGAAGGGCTTTGTCAACTTAATCAATATGAACGATTCTAGCTCCAGTGACCGTACAATGTCCATCCAATGGCCGTAGTGCTTCTTCAACCTCTGGTCTTCTTGCTCCAGCCGCCCAAAGCAGCGCCGGTCGTGACGCATGCTCCTGCCTCCCGTGGCTGGCTGTGCTGCCGCGGAGGCCTCACCGCCCCCTACTATTCCCACCGCTGGCCAGGCCCTGCGGCGACTGCAGCCTCGCACCGCAGCCGAACCAGTGAACCCTCGTACTCCTCTCCACGTGGGCTTCCACTGCCGCTTCTTCCCCGGCTTCGCGTCGTCCCCTTCCTAGGCCTCGCCATCGTCCACCGCCGTGGTGCTCTCCGTGCGGCATGGTCAACGTTGTCAAGGAACGACTTCCATCGGAAGAGTACTGTACGTGGAGAGGCTGATAGCTGTGTCCATGGCCACAGCCCAGTTTTTTGTGATTTGCCAAGTAAGCCACTTTGTCAGGCCTGTTGGGCTGCAAATCTTTCAAGACGAGGAGAGCTTTCATTCGGCTTGCCGAGAAAATGGCCCATCAGTAATGAGAAATGGGTTGTACATTTTTAAAACACATCAAACCGACAATTAGTTTCAAATATCTTTTTTTTCATTTCAAGATTTTAAATTACATTAATTTTTATGCGTGGAGAATTTTTTGGATTTTATAATGATATACATTTATTTTTAAAATCAGTTTGAATGTGAGTCGAAATTTCGGGATTAAAAACAGTTCAGACCGCACCGAAATATGCAAAATTTCGTATAATTTTTTAACCGTGGCCACAATATGGGCTGTAATGCTAACAAAAAGAATATGGGCTCAAAAAAACCTTAAGAATTAGCAAATGGGCTGTAAATAATTAGAAATAATGGCAGATGGGATGTATGCTATTTTCCACAGATTTGAGGCTTTCATAAAAAAAAGGTTGACGCACAAGCAGTGACTGTTGGATGTCCATCGAACGGCCGTCGTGCTTCTTCAATCTCTGCTCCTCCTGCTCCAGCCGCTCAAACAAGCGCCGGCGGGACTGCCTGCTCCCTCCTCCCCGTGGCCGGTTGTGCTACCGCGCAGGCCTCACCGCCCCACCGTACTCCCATCGCTGGTCTAGCCATCCCTCTACTCACCCACACCTGATGTTATTGTCAGGCGACGGCAGACGAACCAGTAAACCCTCGTATAGTCGCACTCCCCTCCGCGCGGGAAACAACTGCTGAGTCGTCCCTGCCTCCGTGGCGTTCCCTTCCTAGGCCTCACCACCGTCCACTGCCCTGGTGCTCTCGGCGCGGCCTGGTCAGCGTGGTCAACGACCGACATGCATCTGAAGTGGACTGTATGTGGAGAAGCCGACAGCTGGGTCCGCGGCCGCACGCAAGGAAATGCCTCCTTATTACGCGCAAAATAATGATTCCTCCACCTGACATCAGGGACCCACCGAAAGGGCCTCTATATTTCGTGAAAAAAACGTTACCGCCGCTGACAGCTCGGACCCACCAGCTATATCTTCGCACGCAAGGAAGTGCCTCTTTATTACGAAAAAAAAGTGAATACTCCCCCTGTTAGCTGGGACCCAGTATAGTGGCAGGCTGACTTGTGGGCCTACTAAGTTGACGGGGATGGAGGGCTTTGTCAACTTAGTCAATATGCATGATTCCAGCTCCAGTGACCGTACGATGTCCATCCAACGGTCGTAGTGCTTCTTCATCCTCTGGTCTTCTTGCTCCAGCCGCCCAAACTAGCACCGGTCGTGCCTCGTGCTCCTGCCTCCCGTGGCTGGCTGCGATGCGGCGGAGGCCTCACTGCCCCCTACTACTCCCACCACTGGCCAGGCCATCCTTCTACTCACCCACACCCCCTGTTACTCTGCGGCGACGGCAGCCTCACACCGCAGCGAACCAGTGAACCCTCGTACTCCTCTACGCGTGGGTATCCACTGCCGCGTCTTCTCCGGCTCCGCGTCGTCCCCTTCCTAGGCCTCGCCGTCGTCCACCGCCCTGGTAATCTCGGCACGGCGTGGTCAACATGGTCAAGGAACGACTTCCATCGGACGTGGACTGTAGGTGGAGAGGCTGACAGCTGGGTCCACGGCCACAGCAAGGAAGTGCCTCCTTATTACGTGCAAAATAATTATTCCTCCACCTGACGGCGGGGACCCACCGGACGGGCCACCGTATTTTGCGGAAAAAAACGTTTACCCCTGACTGCTGGGACCCACCAGCTACATCTTCGCACGCAAGGAAGTGCTTGACAGTCGAGACCCACCTGGTCGAAGCGTACGTAGCGTTGTCATTCTGGTCGCGAACGTGTACGTACATATATACTGGTCGATGTAGAGGCGAGCACGTGTCGTAGTAGAGGCGCGCACATAGCATGTACACGTACGTACAGCGGCCAGGGTGCAATAAAGAAAATACAGCCATGTATGTGTACATACGGGCGGGGTCTCGAACGCCTACTCGCGCGTACGTACAGCCAGGGCTCGTGTACATGGATGGGTCGGAACGGAGAAATAGCGTCGTCGTCGTGTTCATGGGGAGGCAACGGAATGCATGGACATGTTCATCGGGAGGGCTTGGATGGAACAGGCGATGGAAACGAGGCCTAGCGTAGCGCAGAATGGAGGAAACGGCCTTGTGTTCGACCGGCCATGTTCGAAATGGGATTCTGTTCATCAGGAGGGGTCTGGCGTACCGCAAAACATAGGAAACGGATCTCCTACGGTCGAAACGGGGGTCCTGTTGATTGGGAGGGGTGTGGCGTACCGCAAAACGGACGAAACGGACTTGTGTTGGAGCGCTACGGTCGAAAAGGGGGTCCTGTTCATCGGGAAGGGTGTGGCGTACCGCAAAACGGGACTCCACGGGATACTGTTCATCTCCACCGTTGACCTCCTCCAGCCTCCACGGGCTCCTGTTCATCCAGCCTCCACGTGCTCCTGTTCATCCAGCCTCCCCGTGCTCCTGTTCATCCAGCCTCCAATGCGCGCTAGTCCACCGGCTATTGTTCAACCACCCCTCCACCGTCTACTGTTCATCCAGCCCTCCACACCATGGGGTCCTGTTCAACCACCCCTCCACGGGCACGCCTCCACCGTCTAGTGTTCATCCAGCCCTCCACACCACGGGGTCCTATTCAACACCCCTCCACGGGCACCCCTCCACCGTCTACTGTTCATCCAGCCCTCCACACCACGGGGTCCTGTTCATCCACACCTCCACGGGTACCCCTCCACCGTCTACTGTTCATCCAGCCCTCCACCACACCACGGGGTCATGTTCATCCAGAGGCAACGCCACCACTCACTGTTCATCCAACCCCCCCCCCCCCCGCAACGCTCACTGTTCATCCCATCGACCGGCTTCAGTTAGCACCAGTAGCGAAGGAATCGCTCGATCAGGTTCAGTTAACAGCGATCGATCGATCGCTCGGGTTCAGTAACACGTAGCCTGCAGTGCAATCGCTCGGGTTCAGTTAGATCCCAACGCCTCGCTCAGGTTCAGTTCGAGCCAACGCCTCGCACACACGCGCGTACGTGTACGAGAGAAACGCGCATCGCTCGGCCCCCAACCTCCCACCATAACCGGGAACTCCCCAAAATTTTCCTCGCCCTCGCTTCTACCACAGTTTTTTCCGTCATGGACGGCCCAAAGAATGTCATGCAGCTGCGTCTCCGACCCGCCCAGGACGAAAAACTCATTTTCTGTCATGATTTTTTGTCATAGAAGTGGGAGCCCACCACATCTATGATTATACCGGGTTTTGTCACAATTATCATCATAGAAGTGTCATATGTATGACAGAATTTTTTTTCGTTCTGCCCAAAATGTCACGGATGTGTCTTTTTTTTTGTAGTGTCACATGGTGTCTCGGCACGACGAACTGTAGCAACAGTGCATGCTCAGGGAGAACACTTTTACCTTGGAATTTAGTGAGGATCATCTTATAATGCTACCATCGTAGTAAGCAAAATAAGATGCATAAAGGATAAACATCACATGCAATCAAAATATGTGACATGATATGACCATCATCATCTTGTGCCTTTGATCTCCATCTCCAAAGCACCGTCATGATCTCCATCGTCACCGGCTTGACACCTTGATCTCCATCATAGCATCGTTGTCGTCTCGTGAACTATTGCTTCTATGACTATCGCTACCGCTTAGTGATAAAGTAAAGCAATTACATGGCGATTGCATTTCATACAATAAAGCGACAACCATAAGGCTCCTGCCAGTTGCCGATAACTTTTACAAAACATGATCATCTCATACAACAATTTATATCTCATTGTGTCTTGACCATATCACATCACAACATGCCCTTCAAAAACAAGTTAGACATCCTCTACTTTGTTGTTGCAAGTTTTACGTGGCTGCTACGGGCTTCTAGCAAGAACCGTTCTTACCTACGCATCAAAACCACAACGATTTTTCATCATGTGTGCTGTTTTAACCTTCAACAAGGACCGGCCGTAGTCAAACTCGATTCAACTAATGTTGGAGAAACAGACACCCGCCAGCCACCTGTGTGCGAAGCACGTCGGTAGAACCAATCTCATGAACGCAGTCATGTAATGTTGGTCCGGGCCGCTTCATCCAACAATACCGCCGAATCAAAGTAAGATGTTAGTGGTAAGCAGTATCACTGTTATCGCCCACAACTCTTTGTGTTCAACTCGTGCATATAACATCTACGCATAGACCTGGCTCGGATGCCACTATTGGGAAACGTAGTGTTTCAAAAAATTTCCTACGATCACGCAAGATCAATCAAGGAGATGCATAGAAACGAGACGAGAGAGTGTGTCCACGTAACCTCGTAGAGCGAAAGCGGAAGCGTTTAGTAACGCGGTGGATGTAGTCAAACGTCTTCACGATCCAACCGATCCAAGTACCGAACGTACGACACCTTCATGTTCAGCACACATTCAGCACAGTGACATCCCTTGAGCTATTGATCCAGTTCCAGACGAGGGAGAGTTCCGTCAGCATGACGGCATGGCGATGTTGATGATGATGTTACCGGCACAGGGCTTCGCCTAAGCACTATGACTATATGATCGAGGTGTTAAACTGTGGAGGGGGGCACCGCACACGGCTAAGAGATTGCCTGTTGTGCTATTGTTGTGCCCCTGGACACGTATATAAAGGAGGGAGGGAGAGAGGAGGCCAACCAGGATGGGCGTGCCAGGTGTGGGGAGTCCTACTAGGACTCCCAAGTTCTAGTAGGATTGCCCTTCCTTTTTCCTTTTCCGTAGTAGCAAAGGGGGAAAGAGAGAAGGAGTAGGGGAGGGAAAGGGGGGCATGCCACCTCCTATGGCCAGCCCACTCTCCTCCACTAAGGCCCATGATGGCCCATTACCTTCCCGGGGGGGGGGGGGGGGTCCGGTAACCCCCGGTACTCCGAAACTCATCCCAAACTTCCCGAACCATTCCGGTGTCTGAATGTAACCTTCCAATATATGATTCTTTACCTATCGACTATTTTGAGACTCCTCGTCATGTCTTTGATATCATCCGGGACCCCGAACAATCTTCGGTCATCAAATCACATAACTCATAATACAAATCATCATCGAACGTTAAGCGTGCGGACCCTACGGGTTCGAGAACTATGTAGACATGAACGAGACACATCTCCAGTCAATAACCAATAGAGGAACCTGGATGCTCATATTGGCTCCTACATATTCTATGAAGATCTTTATGGGTCAAACTGCATAACAACATACCTTATTCCCTTTGTCATAGGTATGTTACTTGCCCGAGATTCGATCGTCGGTATCCTCATACCTAGTTCAATCTCATTATCGACAAGTCTGTTTACTTGTTCCGTAATGTATCATCCCTTAATTAGCTCATTAGTCACATTGCTTGCAAGGCTTATAGTGATGTGCATTACCGAGAGGGCCCGGACATACCTCTTCGATACACGGAGTGACAACTCCTAATCTTGATCTATGCCAACTCAAACAACACCATCGGAGACACCTGTAGAGCATCTTTATAATCACCCAGTTACGTTGTGACGTTTGATAGCACACAAAGTGTTCCTACGGTATTCCGGAGTTGCATAATGTCATAGTCATTGGAATATGTAAAAGTCATGAAGAAAGAAATAGCAATAAAACTAAACGATCATTATGCTAAGCTAACGGATGGGTCTTGTCCATCAAACGACAACACATGTCTATGGTTAGGAAACTTAACCATCTTTGATTAACGAGCTAGTCAAGTAGAGGCATACTAGGGACACTCTGTTTGTCTATGTATTCACACACGTACTAAGTTTCCAGTTAATACAATTCTAGCATGAATAATAAACATTTATGATGATATAAGGAAATATAAATAACAAATTTATTATTGCCTCTAGGGCATATTTCCTTCAGTTGATCTCCCTAAAGAGAAGTGGTTTAAATATCACCCACCTATTAAAGAAGAAATCAAAGAACCGATACCAGTTGACGAAGAAACTATACTTTATAATGTTGATCCAGTTGTTCCTTCTGCTTATATTGAGAAGCCACCTTTCCTTGTTAGGATAAAGGAACATGCTAAAGTTCCAATTGTGTTTAACAAAAGCTGTATTAAAACACCTAAACCTGATGAACAAATCAAAGTAGAACCTAGTATTGCTATGGTTAAAGATATCTTGGATGAAGATATGGATGGGCATGTTATTTACTTCTGTGAAGAAGCTGCTAGAATTTCCAAACCTGATAAAAAGGATAAACATATACCTGTTGTTGGCATGCTCGTCATCTAAGTTAAAATAGGAGATCACTGTTATCATGGTTTATGTGACATAGGTGCTAGTGTGAGTGCTATTCCTTACACCTTATATCAAGAAATTATGAAAGACATAGCATCCGCTGAGATAGAAGACATATATGTTACTATTAAACTTGCTAATAGAGACACTATATCACCGTTTGGGATTGTTAGAGATGTTGAAGTCTTGTGTGGGAAAATAAAATACCCTACTGATTTTCTTATTCTTAGTTCCCCACAAGATGACTTTTGTTCCATTATCTTTGGTAGACCTTTCTTGAACACCATTAATGCTAAGATAGATTGTAAGAAACAAACTGTCGGTGTTAGTTTTGGTTATGAGTCTCATGAGTTTAATTTTTCCAAGTTTAGTAGAAATCTTCATAAAAAGAACTACCTAGTAAGGATGAATTGATTGGTCTTGCTTCTATTGCTGTACCACCTACTGATCCTTTAGAACAATATTTGCTAAACCATGAAAATGATTTACATATGCATGAAAGAAATGAAATTGGTAAGATTTTCTTTGATCAACGTCATCTACTTAAACACAATTTGCCTATTGAAACTCCAGGAGGTCCTGCTCCACCTAAAGGTGATCCTGTGTTTGAATTAAAACAATTGCCAAACACTTTGAAATATGCTTATCTTGATGAAAAGAAAATATATCCTGTTATTATTAGTGCTAACCTTTCAGAACATGAAGAAGAAAGATTATTGAAAGTTGTGAGGAAGCATCGAGCTGCGATTGGATATACTCTTGATGATTTAAAGGGCATTAGTCCCACTCTATGTCAGCACAAAATTAATATGGAACCTGATGCTAAACCCGTTGTTGATCACCAACATCGGTTAAATCCTAAGATGAAGGAAGTGGTAAGAACGGAAATCTTAAAGCTTCTGGAAGCAGGTATAATCTATCCTATAGCTGATAGTAGATGGGTGAGCCCTGTTCATTGTGTCCCTAAGAAAGGAGGTATATATATTTTTCCTAATGATAAGAATGAACTTATTCCACAAAGAACTGTTACAAGTTATAGAATGGTAATTGATTTTAGAAAATTAAACAAAGCAACTAGAAAAGATCATCACCCTCTGCCTTTTATTGATCAAATGCTCGAAAGATTATCTAAGCACACACACTTTTGCTTCCTTGATGGATATTCTGGCTTTTCACAAATACCTGTTTCTCAACCTGATCAGGAAAAGACCACTTTTACTTGTCCCTTTGGAACCTATGCGTATAGACGTATGCCTTTCGGTTTATGTAATGCACCTGCTACCTTTCAAAGATGTATGACTGCTATATTCTCTGACTTTTGTGAAAAGATTGTTGAGGTTTTCATGGATGACTTCTCTATTTATGGGAAGTCTTTTGATGATTGTTTAAGCAATCTTAATCGAGTTTTGCAGAGATGTGAACAAACAAATCTTGTCTTGAATTGGGAGAAGTGCCACTTTATGGTTAATGAAGGCATTGTCTTGGATCATAAAATTTCTGAAATAGGTATTGAAGTGAACCAAGCTAAGGTTGATGCAATTGAGAAAATGCCATATCCTAAAGATATAAAAGGTACTCGTAGTTTCTTGGGTCATACTGGTTTCTATAGGAGATTTATTAAAGACATCCCTAAAATTTCTAGGCCTCTCATGAATCTTTTGCAAAAGGATATTCCTTTTGTTTTTGATGATGATTGTTTAGAAGCCTTTGAAACACTCAAGAAAGCCTTAATTCCTGCACCTATTGTTCAACCACCTGATTGGAACTTGCCTTTTGAAACTATGTGTGATGTTAGTGACTATGCTGTTGGTGCTACTCTAGGACAAAGAGTTGATAAGAAACTGAATGTTATTCATTATGCAAGTAAAACTCTAGACAATGCTCAAAGAAATTATGCTACTACTGAAAAGGAATTCTTAGCAGTGGTGTTTGCTTGTGATAAATTTAGACCTTATATTGTTGATTCAAAAGTAACTGTTCACACAGACCATGCTGCTATTAAATATCTTATGGAAAATAAAGATGCTAAGCCTAGACTTATTCGATGGGTTCTCTAGTTACAAGAGTTTGATTTACATATCATTGATAGAAAAGGAGCTGAGAACCCAGTAGTTGATAATTTGTCTAGGCTTGAAATTTTGCCTGATACTCCTTGGTATGCTGATTATGCTAATTACATTATTGCTAAATATTTACTACCTAGCTTTACATACCAACAAAAGAAATCTTCTATGATTTAAGACATTACTTCTGGGATGACCCACACCTTTATAAAGAAGGAGTAGATGGTATTATTAGACGTTGTGTACCTGAGCATGAACAGGGACAAATCCTACGGAAATGTCACTCCGAAGCTTATGGAGGACATCATGCTGGAGATAGAACTGCTCACAAGGTATTGCAATCTAGATTTTATTGGCCTACTCTCTTCAAGGATGCCCGTAAGTTCATCTTATCGTTTGATGAATGCCAAAGAATAGGTAATATGGGCAAGCGTTAAGAAATGCCTATGAATTATTCACTTGTTGTTGAACCATTTGATGTTTGGGGATTTGATTACATGGGACCTTTTCCTTCCTCTAATGGGTATAAACATATTTTGGTTGCTGTTGATTATCTTACTAAATGGGTAGAAGCCATTCCAACCAGTAGTGCCGATCACAACACCTCTATTAAAATGCTTAAGGAAGTTATTTTCCCAACATTTGGAGTCCCTAGATATTTAATGACTGATGGTGGTTCACACTTTATTCATGGTGCTTTCCATAAAATGCTTGCCAAGTATGATGTTAACCATAGAATATCATCATCTTATCATCCTCAGTCTAGTGGTCAACTTGAACTTAGCAATAGAGGAATAAAATTAATTTTGCAAAAGACTCTTAATAGGTCCGAGAAGAATTGGTCTAATAATTTAGATGATGCACTTTGGGCTTATAGAACAGCATATAAAAATCCTATTGCTATGTCTCCATATAAAATGGTTTATGGAAAAGCTTGTCATTTGCCTCTTAAGTTAGAACATAAAGCATATTGGGTCGTCAAAGATCTCAATTACGATTTCAAACTTGGTGGTGAAAAGAGGCTATTCGATATTAGCTCATTAGATGAGTGGAGAACCCAAGCTTATGAAAATGCAAAATTATTCAAAGAAAGAGTAAAAATATGGCATGACAAAAGAATCCAATATCCGCAAAAAAAAAGAATCCAAAAACGTGAGATCATCGTCAGAGAATATGTTCTTTTGTACAAGTCTCGTTTCAGATTCTTTGCAGGAGAACTCCTCTCAAAATGGGAAGGCCCATATGTAATCGAGGAGGTTTATCGGTCTGGAGCCATCAAAATAAAAATAATTCCAAAGGTACTAACCCGAAGGTTGTCAATGGGCAACGAATAAAGCATTATATCTCAGGTACGCCTATTAATGTTGAAAGTAATGTTATCAAAACTTTGACACCAGAAGAACACATAAAAGAGTCCTTCCGGAACACTCCAGAATCGTGAAAAAAAGGAGGTACGTGATACGGTAAGTAAACGGACTCCGAAAAATCCGCAAAAATAATTTTTTTTCAGTGTTGGAATATTTATATTTTTTGGAAATAAAGAAACTTCCAGGAAGTGTCCCCCGGTGGGCACAAGATACCAGGGCGCACCAGGCTTGCCTGGCACGCCCAGGTGGGTTGTGCCCACCTGAGACACCTTCCGGACTCCGTTTTTCTTCCGTATGCTTGTCCTAGAATATAATGAAATCTATATATACTTCCCGAACCTATTGATCACCCTATGATGGAGAAATCCTTTGTTATCTTTTTTTGCTGTTTTCTGACAGATCCAGCTAGACCAACGTCATGTCTTCCTCACTTTTAAATAACGGAGAAGAATACACAAGGGTGGTTCAGGAGGATCTAAGGAGAGATGAAGCTGGAGAGGCTGCTATGGAGGAAGAAGAAGGAAATCCTTTTGGGGTTCACTATCCGGCCTCCGAGAGGGGCACACTAGCCGGCATCTCTACTCACCCCAATCCTCATCAAGCTATGGAATCTTCACACAATCAAGCAAGCCAAGAAATGCAAGAAGAACTCCCTTCGAGGAGGCCTTTACATAGGTTACGTAGTAACAATTTTTGCAATTTGATTCACAATTATGGGTTCGAGAATACTCCTCATAGGCACATACCGTCCAATTGCGACATATCTCGGCCAAGACGAAACGATGCAGGAACAAAACCGCGGGGAACTGAGAATAAACACATAATGGCTGAGGTGAAGAGAAACAATGAATTAATTCATCAAGCCCTTCGGGAGATTCAAGGTTTGAAGGATCTACTCATGGTTATATTGGAGAATACTACTTCATCACCACCATCATCTTCTTCACCACCAAAAGAGAACTGAGTATCGGGTATGGGCACTCCCCTTGGCTTCCGACAAGCTTGGGGAAGGTGCCAGGGTATCATATCATCCCACTATCTTTTTGCCTTTACTTATTTTAGTTCGATCATTTGCCTTAGATGAATAAAAGTTTAGTTCGATCCTTTCTTCTTTGATAGTTTGCCTAGTGATCCATCCTTGTAATCGTGTGCAAGTTATATAATAAAGTTTAGTTTGAGTTTTTGCTTTCTTTACTTTCATGTTGCAAATAAAAGAAAAGAAATAAAGAAAGAAAAAGAGAAAGGAAATAAATAAAAGAAAGGAAATAAATAAAGAAAAGATCATATACTAATCTTATGGTAAGTGATGACACCACATAAGGAAAAGTATAAGTAGAAAATTTTATTAGAGATTGACAAACATAGTATTAGTCAATGATGCAACTCCTGAAAGAATTAACAAGGGAAGAGAAGATCCACATACAAATATATTGTCCTAGAAATCTTTTGTGATTGTGAGCCCTCATCAAAATATTATATGCCAAAATTGTTGACGTTGGACAAGGAAGACAACCTAATGGGTTATGTTTGTTTATATTCACATAGAAGTCATATTGTCATAGATCCTTCAACATGTGGTGCTTGCCCCTTATATTTGCTAGCCAAAAATTCCGCACTAAGTAGAGATACTACTTGTGCATCAAAAAACCCTTAAACCCAAATCTTATTTTCAAGTGTCCACCATACCTACCTAGGGATTGAGCAAGATCCCTCAAGTAAGTTGTCATCGGTGCAAAAAGGCAATAAAATTGCTTCTAAAAGTGTGAGATCATTTAGCATAAGAGAAAATTGAGCGTTGCACAAACTTGTGATGGTGAAGAATAAAAGCGATAGACTGCATAATAAAGGTTGCTATCACAAGGGGCAATGCAACGTGACCTTCTTTTGCATTAAAGAGTTGAGCATACAAACAAATAAGCGCATGGCAACCTCTGCTTCCCTCTACGAATGGCCTATCTTTTACATTTATGTATTTAATTTTATGCAACGAGTCAAAGTTTTCCTTCTATTCCTTTAAATTTTTCTCCTTTGGCAAGCATCATGTGGTGAGGAAAGATCTAGGCACATATGTCCAGTTGAATATAGATAGGATGAGTTATTATTGTTGACATCACCCTTGAGGTGAATACGTTGGGAGGCGAAACTATAAGCCCCTATCTGTATGTGTCCGGTTAAAACGATTTTGCTCATGTGTACGCGGTGAGTGTTAGCAATCAAAGAAGACTATATGATGGTTGAGTATGTGGACTTGGTTAAAGGCTCCGATACGTGACCCTTCCTGAAAAGATGATGAATTGTAGTTGCAAAGTTGACTGAGAACATAGTTTGTTGGGTTTTAATAGAGTTCTTGCTTTATACTTCAATTGTGTGATGAATGGTTACTTATTCATGGGAAGTATATGATAGATAGACTGCTCACATGCGTAGCACATTGGAATGTAGTTCTGTGCATTGCACATTTTCATTTTTTCAAACATAGCATTTTATTGTTTGTTCCGACACTTCTAAGAAAAGCCGTTGGCCGACACTTTAAACATATCTCTAGCTCATCTTTATCCTATTAAATTGCTAATTGTAATATAATAAAATATAAATTTAACTATTTGTGGAATTCTGACATACGTATATGTATATGACAGCTTTTTTTTCTTGTAAACGCAGGCTTCTCCATAAGTCTGCATAAACCCAAACGCTTTGATCATCTCATCAAAGCGAATGTTCCAACTCCGAGATGCTTGCACCAGCCCATAAATGGATCTCTCGAGCTTGCATACCTTGTTAGCATTCTTAGGTTCGACAAAACCTTCCGGCTGCATCATATACAGTTCTTCCTTAAGATAACCGTTAAGGAATGCCGTTTTGACGTCCATTTGCCATATCTCATAATCATAGTATGCGGCAATTGCTAACATGATTCAGACGGACTTCAGCTTCGCTACGGGAGAGAAAGTCTCATCATAGTCAACCCCTTGAACTTGCCGATAACCCTTAGCGACAAGTCGAGCTTTATAGATGGTAACATTACCATCCGCGTCCGTCTTCTTCTTAAAGATCCATTTGTTTTCTATCGCTCGCCGATCATCGGGCAAGTCTGTGAAAGTCCATACTTTGTTTTCATACATGGATCCTATCTCGGATTGCATGGCTTCAAGCCATTTGTTGGAATCTAGGCCCGCCATCGCTTCTTCATAGTTCGAAGGTTCGCCGTTGTCTAACAACATGATTTCCTGGACAGGGTTGCCATACCACTCTGGTGTGGAACGTGTCCTTGTGGACCTACGAAGTTCTGTAGAAACTTGATTCGAAGTACCTTGATCATCATCATTAATTTCCTCTCCAGTGGATGTAGGCACCATAGGAACATTTACCTGAGCTGCACTACTTTCTGGTTCAAGAGGTAGTACTTCATCGAGTTCTACTTTCCTCCCACTTACTCCTTTCGAGAGAAACTCATTTTCCAGAAAGGATCCGTTCTTGGCAACAAAGATATTGCCTTTGGATCTAAGGTAGAAGGTATACCCAATGGTTTCCTTAGGGTATCCTATGAAGACGCATTTTTCCGACTTGGCTTCGAGCTTTTCAGGTTGAAGTTTCTTGACATAAGCATCGCATCCCCAAACTTTTAGAAACAACATAGGTTTCTTCCCAAACCATAATTCATACGGTGTCATCTCAACGGATTTAGACGGTGCCCTATTTAAAGTGAATGTAGCTGTCTCTAGAGCGTATCCCCAAAATGATAGCGGTAAATCAGTAAGAGACATCATAGATCGCACCATATCCAATAGAGTGCGATTACGACGTTCGGACACACCATTATGTTGAGGTGTTCCAGGCGGCGTGTGTTGTGAAACGATTCCACATTTCATTAAGTGTGTGCCAAATTCGTGACTTAAATATTCTCCTCCGCGATCTGATCGTAAGAACTTTATTTTTCGGTCACGTTGATTCTCTACCTCATTCTGAAGTTCTTTGAACTTTTCAAAGGTCTCAGACTTGTGTTTCATCAAGTAGACATACCCATATCTACTCAAGTCATCAATGAGAGTGAGAACATAACGATATCCTCCGCGAGCCTCAAAGTTCATTGGACTACACACATCAGTATGTATGATTTCCAATAAGTTGGTTGCTCGCTCCATTGTTCCAGAGAACGGAGTCTTGGTCATTTTGCCCATGAGGCATGGTTCGCATGTGTCAAATGATTCATAATCGAGAGACTCTAAAAGTCCATCAGCATGGAGCTTATTCATGCGCTTGACACCAATGTGACCAAGGCGGCAGTGCCACAAGTATGGGGGACTATCGTTATCAATTTTACATATTTTGGTATTCATACTATCAATATGTGTAACATCACGTTCGAGATTCATTAAGAATAAACCATTGACCATCGGAGCATGACCAGAAAACATATCTCTCATATAAATAGAACAACCATTATTCTCGGATTTTAATGAGTAGCCATCTCGTATTAAACGAGATCCTGATACAATGTTCATGCTCAAACTTGGTACTAAATAATAATTATTGAGGTTTAAAACTAATCACGTAGGTAAATGTAGAGGTAGCGTGCCGACGGCGATCACATCGACCTTGGAACCATTCCCGACGCGCATCGTCACCTCGTCCTTCGCCAGTCTCCGCTTATTCCGCAGCTCTTGCTTTGAGTTACAAATATGAGCAACGGCACCGGTATCAAATACCTAGGAGCTACTACGAGCACTGGTAAGGTACACATCAATTACATGTATATCACATATACCTTTAGTGTTGCCGGCCTTCTTGTCCCCTAAGTATTTGGGGCAGTTCCGCTTCTAGTGACCCTTCCCATTGCAATAAAAACACTCAGTCTCAGGCTTGGGTCCATTCCTTGACTTCTTCCCGGCAACTGGCTTACCGGGCGCAGCAACATCGTTGCCGTCCTTCTTGAAGTTCTTCTTACCCTTGACTTTCTTGAACTTGGTGGTTTTATTGACCATCAACACTTGTTGTTCCTTTTTGATTTCTACCTCCGCTGATTTCAGCATTGAAAATACTTCAGGAATGGTCTTTTCCATCCCCTGCATATTGTAGTTCATCACAAAGCTCTTGTAGCTAGGTGGGAGCGACTGAAGGATTCTGTCAATGACCGCCTCGTCTGGGAGGTTAATATCCAGCTGGGACAAGCGGTTGTGCAACCAAGACATCTTGAGTATGTCCTCACTGACAAAACTATTTTCCTCCATCTTACAACTGTAGAACTTGTCGGAGACTTCATATCTCTCGACCCGGGCATGAGCTTGGAAAACCATTTTCAGCTCTTCGAACATCTCATATGCTCCGTGTTGCTCAAAACGCTTTTGGAGCCCCGGTTCTAAGCTGTAAAGCATGCCGCACTGAACAAGGGAGTAATCATCAGCACGCTGCTGCCAAGCGTTCATAACGTCTTGGTTCTCTGGGATGGGTTCTTCACCTAGCGGTGCTTCTAGGACATATTGTTTCCTGGCAGCTATGAGGATGATCCTCAGGTTCCGGACCCAGTCCGTATAGTTGCTGCCATCATCTTTCACCTTGGTTTTCTCTAGGAACGCGTTGAAGTTCATGTTGACATGAGCGTTGGCCATTTGATCTACAAGACATTTATGCAAAGATTTTTAGACTAAGTTCATGATAATTAAGTTCATCTAATCAAATTATTTAATGAACTCCCACTCAGATTAGACATCCCTCTAGTCATCTAAGTGAAACATGATCCGACTCGACTAGGCTGTGTCCGATCATCACGTGAGACGGACTAGTCATCATCGGTGAACATCTCCATGTTGATCGTATCTTTCAGACGACTCATGTTCGACCTTTCGGTCTCTTGTGTTCCGAGGCCATGTCTGTACATGCTAGGCTCGTCAAGTTAACCTAAGTGTTTGCATGTGTAAATCTGTCTTACACCCATTGTATGTGAATGTTGGAATCTATCACACCCGATCATCACGTGGTGCTTCAAAACAACGAACTGTCGCAACGGCGCACAGTTAGGGGGAACACTTTCTTGAAATTATTATGAGGGATCATCTTATTTACTACCGTCGTTCTAAGTAAACAAGATGCAAAAACATGATAAACATCTCATGCAATCAAATAATAATAGTGACATGATATGGCCAATATCATATAGCTCCTTGATCTCCATCTCGGGGCTCCATGATCATCTTGTCACCGGCATGACACCATGATCTCCATCATCATGATCTCCATCATCGTGTCTCCATGAAGTTGCTCGCCAACTATTACTTCTACTACTATGGCTAATATGTTTAGCAATAAAGTAAAGTAATTTACATGGTGTTTCTCAATGACACATAGGTCATACAAAAATAAAGACAACTCCTATGGCTCCTGCCGGTTGTCATACTCATCGACATGCAAGTCGTGATTCCTATTACATGAACATGATCTCATACATCACATATATATCATTCATCATTCATCTTTGGCCATATCACATCACAAAACACTTGCTGCAAAAACAAGTTAGACGTCCTCTAATTGTTGTTGCAAGTTTTACGTGGCTGCAATAGGGTTCTAGCAAGAACGTTTTGTTACCTATGTAAAAGCCACAACGTGATTTGTCAACTTCTATTTACCCTTCATAAGGACCCTTTTCGTCGAATACGCTCCAACTAAAGTGGGAGAGACAAACACCCGCAGCCACCTTATGCAACTAGTGCATGTCAGTCGGTGGAACCTGTCTCACGTAAGCGTACGTGTAAGGTCGGTTCGGGCCGCTTCATCCCACAATACCGCTGAAGCAAAATAAGACTAGTAGCGGCAAGAAAGTTGACAACATCTACGCCCACAACAACTTGTGTTCTACTCGCGCAAAGAGAACTACGCATAGACCTAGGTCATGATGCCACTGTTGGGGAATGTTGCAGAAAATAAAAATTTTCTACGGTTTCACCAAGATCTATCTATGAGTTCATCTAGCAACGAGTGATCGGAGTGCATCTACATACCTTTGTAGATCGCGAGCAAAAGCGTTCAAAGAACGGGGTTGGGGGAGTCGTACTCGTCGTGATCCAAATCACCGGAGATCCTAGCGTCGAACGGACGGCACCTCCGCGTTCAAAACACGTACGGTCAGCGTAACGTATCCTCCTTCTTGATCCAGCAAGGGGAAGGAGAGGTTGATGAAGATCCAGCAGCACAACGGCGTGGTGGTGGATGCAGCAGTCACCGCAGCAGGGCTTCGCCGAGCTTCTGCGAGAGGGAGAGGTGTAGCAGGGGAGAGGGAGGCGCCAAGACTCTGATGTGCGGCTGCCCTCCCTACCCCCCCTTTATATAGGCCCCCTGGGGGGCGCCGGCCCTGGAGATGGGATCTCCCAAGGGGGCGGCGGCCAGGGGGTGGAGTACCCCCCAAGGCAAGTGGAGGCGCCCCCCCACCCTAGGGTTTCCAACCCTAGGCGCAGGGGGGCCCAAGGGGGGGCGCACCAGCCCACTATGGGCCGGTTCCCCTCCCCACTTCAGCCCATGGGGCCCTCCGAGATGGGTGGCCCCACCCGGTGGACCCCCGGGACCCATCCGGTGGTCCCGGTACAATACCAGTGACCCCGAATCTTTCCCGATGGCGAAAACTGCACTTCCTATATATAATTCTTTACCTCCGGACCTTTACGGAACTCCTTGTGACGTCCGGGATCTCATCCGGGACTTCGAACAACTTTCGGATTAATGCATACTCATATCTCTACAACCCTAGCGTCACCGAACCTTTCGGGAGACATGCAGACATGACCGAGACATGCAGACATGACCGAGATGCCTCTCCGGTCAATAACCAACAGCGGGATCTAGATACCCATGTTGGCGCCCACATACTCCTCGATGATCTCATCGGATGAACCACGATGTCGAGGATTCAATCAATCCCGTACACAATTCCCTTTGTCAATCGGTATTTTACTTGCCCGAGATTCGATCGTCGGTATCCCAATACCTCGTTCAATCTCGTTACCGGCAAGTCACTTTACTCGTACCGTAATGCATGATCCCGTGATCAAACACTTTGATCACATTGAGCTCATTATGATGATGCATTACCGAGTGGGCCCAGTGATACCTCTTCGTCATACGGAGTGACAAATCCCAGTCTCGATCTGTGTCAACCCAATAGACACTTTCGGAGATACCCGTAGTATACCTTTATAGTCACCCAGTTACTTGTGACGTTTGGCACACCCAAAGCACTCCTACGGTATCCAGGAGTTACACGATCTCATGGTCTAAGGAAAAGATACTTGACATTGGAAAAAGCTCTAGAAATGAACTATACAATCTTGTGCTATGCTTAGGATTGGGTCTTGTCCATCACATCATTCTCCTAATGATGTGATCTTGTTATCAATGACATCCAATGTCAATAGTCAGGAAACCATGACTATCTGTTGATCAACGAGCTAGTCAACTAGAGGCTTACTAGGGACATGTTGGTGTCTATGTATTCACACATGTATTACGATTTCCGGATAACACAATTATAGCATGAATAAAAGACAATTATCATGAACAAGGAAATATAATAATAATCCTTTTGTTATTGCCTCTAGGGCATATTTCCAACACCACATTCCTTTGGTATCCATCCTCCTTCATCTTTGCTTCTTTCTTCCATTTGCCATGGCGAGAGGAGGCGCTGGGCCTTCGACGGTGGCGGTGAGGGTCGCTGCCCATTAGCGCGTCCCTCCTTCCCATGAGCCTGTGGCGGTGGAGCCAGCTGCAAGAGGAAGGTGGAGGGGACATGGCCGAGGTCGCCGCGGTGGTCGGGGGAGAGGGGGACGAGGTGGCGCGGCGGCCGTCCCTCCGCCAGCGGTGCCTCCCGCGATGGAGGGTCACATCGGGGACCGGCCCCACGAGTTCTTCATCAGGCTGCGCCATTGATACGTCTCCAACGTATCTATAATTTTTTATTGTTCCATGCTATTATATTATCTGTTTTGGATGTTTAATGGGCTTTTATATGATTTTTGGGACTAAGCACTTTTATATGATTTTTGGGACTAACCTATTAACCTAGAGCCCAGTGCCAGTTTCTGTTTTTTTGCCTATTTCAGTGTTTCGCGGAAAAGGAATATCAAACGGAGTCCAAACAGAATGAAACCTTCGGGAGAGTTATTTTTGGAACAGAAGCAATCCAGGAGACTTGGAGTGCACATCAGGGAATCAACGAGGAGAGCACGACGCAGGGGGCACGCCTACCCCCCTAGGCGCGCCCTCCACCCTCGTGGGCCCCTCGTGGCTCCCCTGACCAACTTCTTTCGCCTATACATCTCCATATACCCTAAAACCATCGGGGAACAGAATAGATTGGGTCTTCCGCGCCCGCAAGCCTCTGTAGCCACCAAAACCTAATCAGGACACTGTTCCGGCACCCTGTCTGAGGGGGGGTCCCTCACCGGTGGCCATCTTCATCATCCCGGCGCTCTCCATGACGAGGAGGGAGTAGTTCACCCTTGGGGCTGAGGGTATGAGTAAGTGCATCTAGTGCCACCCCTAGTTGGTTTTGTAGTATTGACGACAAATTTGGTTGAGGGACTAATGTGTTTGTGAGAATTGCAGGATAACACAGGTAGTGTCCCTCATTGATTCGGTTTACCTACCGGAGATGACCCCTAAAAATGTGTGAAGACATTGAAGACAATGGTGGTATATGAAGATATTCATATTGAAGACTATGACATGAGAAGACATTCTGTGAAGACTATGGAGCGCGAAGACTTAGTTGTTTCGTAGTTTCCTTTTCTTGTTTGTTGAGTCATAGGAACCACCATACTGTTAAGTGGGGTCCAAGTGAATACAGTCAGAGTGACTGAAGTGATGCTCAACCCAAATCCTATGTCTTCGAGCGAAGACAATGAGAGCAAATCTTATCCAGAGCTGGATAAGTCAGCTTTGCTTGTAGCCCAAGTAAAGTTGTCGTGTGTGTTTGAAATCTGACCATTGGAACACGTGTCAGTTCCTTAGTGACCCAGGGTCATTTCGGACATATCAGGTCGGGTTGCCTAGTGGCTATAAATAGCCCACCCCCTACACCATAAATTGGTGGCTGCTCAGAGTTAGTGCACGGCTTTTGTCGTTTGAGAGCAACCCACCTCGAAGCCTTTGAGAGAGAAATCCTTGCGAGGACAAAGCCCAAACACACAGAGCCAAAGAGTGTTAGGCATCACTGAAGTCCTTCTGTCTGTGTGACCTAAAGACTTATTACACTTGAGGACTGTGAATCCTCCAGCCGGTTAGGCGTCGCGTTCTGAGCATCCAAGAGCCATTGTGGATCGCCGGTGAACGAAGTCTGTGAAGGTTTGGAAGTCTACCTTGAAGACTTACCAGAGTGATTGGGCGAGGACTGTGTGTCCTTAGCTCAAGGGGAATAAGGTGAAGATGCGGTCTTCTGAGTTAAATCTCAGCCTCCCTAACCAGATGTACAGTTGTCACAGCAACTGGAACTGGTCAAACAAATCCTGTGTCTTCAACGAGTGACTGGTTCTATCCTCTCTTCCCTTTACTTATAGTTTGTCTTCGTGAAGTCATTGCCTGTTTGCCATACCTGTTTGACTTCATTGCTTGACTACTATTGCTGTTTGGCTTCATGCCATCTTCCATCCTGATCCTTACTACCTAGTTGCCATTAGTTATCGTACACTCACATTATTGCATACTTGACTATGGCTTGCCTTGTGTAGTTTATCTTCCGCTGCATATCAATAGGTTCATTTCTAATGTTTGTCTTCGAAACTTTTATGTTTTGAAGACTTTCATAAAAATCGCCTATTCACCCCCCCTCTAGTCAATAACAAGCACTTTCAATTGGTATTAGAGCAAGGTACTCCCTTGTTCTGTGTGATTCGGTTTAACCACCTGGAGTTTTAGCTATGTCTACTGCAGGGATAATCAAAGTCTCCGATGCTTGCCCCGTGTTCGATGGAACTTAATATCCCTACTGGAAGAATAAGATGCGCATGCATCTTGAAGCCATTGATGTCGACCTCTGGTATGTCGTCAAGAACGGCGTTCCCAAGACTGGTGAAGGTGTCACCCCTGCTGATGTCAAGAAGTTCATTCAACTGGACTCTACTGCCAAGAACATCATATGTGGTCATCTGACCAAAGGACAGTATGGCCGTGTGAGTCCTCTGGAGACGTCAAAGCTAGTCTGGGACTGGCTATCCAAGGTCAACGAAGGCATCTCAACCCAGAGAGATCAAAGGATCAGTGTTCTTCGCAACCTCTTCAACCGCTTCAAGAGAAACGACAATGAGAATGTCCAGCTCACGTTTGATCGCCTCACTGACATCACAAATGAGCTTCGTGCTCTCGGCGCCACTGAGATTACCAAGCATGAAATCGTCAAGACGCTATTGAGATCACTTGACAGCTCCTTTGACACCCTTGCCCTCATGATACAAGAACGTCCTGACTTCAAGACACTCGATCCGTCTGATATACTTGAGAGGCTCAACACACATGAGTTCCAGCTATCTGAGAAAAGAGATATCTATGGTCCCAACTATGGCCGAACTCGCGCTTTGAAGGCAAAAGTTGTTTCCTCATCTGAAGAAGAATCTGACTGCAGTTCTGATGATCCTGAAGACATTGGAAAGGAACTTGATATGCTTGTGAAGAAGTTCCAGAAGTTCACTAAGAAGAAAGGCTTCAGAAAGTCTTCACGATCTAGCTCAAGAAATGATGAAGCTTCCACTCATGACTACAAGAAGAGAACATGTCACAATTGCAAGAAACCTGGACACTACATCTCTGAGTGTCCATTGTGGGACAACGAGAAGAAGAAGAAGAAGAAGAAGAGCAAGGAATATGATTCTTATGACAAGAAAAAGAAGAAATCTTCAAAGTCTTCTTCCAAGTCCTCATCAAAGTCTTCATCTCACAAGAAGAGCTCATCTGGCAAGGCTCGTGCTTTTGTTGGGAAGGAAATGGATTCAGAGGAGTCTGCTTCTGAGGAGGTGGAGGTGGAGTCTGAGGAGGAGTCCGACCCTGGTGTTGCAAGTCTGGCTTTAGCCACTGCTTATGTTGCCAAGTCCATCTTCAACACTGAAGACAATGACGTCCACACCAACGATGAAGCTGATGACATGGATGACCCAACTCCTACCTACTGCTTCATGGCACGTGGTGCCAAGGTAAAATCACGCGATGCTTACTTTCAAACATCTAGTGAAGATGACTCTGATTGTGAATCCAAGCCTAGCTACAAAACACTTGCTAAAATTGCAACTGAACAAAAAAAGGCTATGGAACATACTCAAAAACTGTTAGACAAAAGCGATGACCTGTTGGACGCGGAAATGACTCGTTCACAGTCCTTAGTTGAAGACATAAAAAATCTTCATGCTAAGTACCAAGAACTTGAAAGTCGTCATGATACGCTCACAACCACTCACGAAAAGCTCTCCTATGATTATCTTCAAAGGAAGCAAGAGCTTGAGAAGTTGAGAGCGGCTCATGAAGATCTTCAAAAAGAGAACGAGTCACTTCGCGCTCAACAGATCAGTCCCGCTCAGGATGGATTTGAACCACCATGTCTAAAATGCCTTGAGCGTGATAACGCTACCTCTGTTGCTGGATGTTCCACTACTGTTACTGTTGCATCGTCTTCAACTACTGATGTGGTAACTAACCCCTCTGCGGAGGATACCACTACTATTGCTGATGAAAATGCTAGGTTCAAGATATTACTTGAAACAGGGATGTATAAAAGCCTGAAAGGGCATCAGACACTTTGCGATGTCCTCAAAAAGCAGATTCTGAACCGAAACCCTAGGAAAGAGGGTGTTGGGTTCGAGAGGAAAATGAATGTTGATGGTTCCTACTGGAAGCCTGAGCAGTATCCCAAAACCACATGGGTTGCTACAAAGGGACCTTCAGTGGATCCATCCAGCTTATCTGGCTTTACCTGTGCTAATCCTGTTGTCATTGATGAATCCTTTGATGCAAACTATAAACTGTTCAAGAATCAGAATGGTGAAGTGTTTGCCAGATATATTGGTACTAACTGCAGGAATGGGCCACCTATGAAGAAGATCTGGGTTCCCAAAAGCTGCCTTGAGAAGATTCCAGTGAATTTCATCATGACACCACCTGGGAAGAAGACAATTCCCGGACCTAAGGCTTCATATGGTCCAAAGGCTTCATACAGACAGAGGACTCACCTGAGTCACCCTAACGCCAATGTTTTGCAGGGAAACCGTACTCAGACTTATGAATATGAGCGTGTATCTTCAAACCGCTATGTTCATAGAACTAAGAACTTTTCTGCTTATTCATATGAGTATCATTCATCTCCTGCAAGGCTATTTGCTAGGGCTCCAAAGCCGAAGTTCTCAGATGCTGCACTTAGATTCATTGCTTCTAAGCCACCCCTGAAGATGTGGGTGGTTAAGAAGAATTAACTTTCTTTTGCAGGGAAAGGTCTCCAGCCAAAAATCAAAGGCGTCTGATGCTATTGCTGGGGACCTAAAACATCTTGTAGGGCGCAAGATCAAATGCCCAAATGGTCTCACTATGTATTTTGTTCCTGAATTGCTTGCCATTCATCCTATCAGTCCTAATCTTGATCTGAGCTTCCATAATCCTCTTGCCCGTCAAATGTTTATGCTTCACAATGCTCTTGGCGAAGCCTATCCTCCTAACTGCAATGCAGAGTATGACACCTCGTGCTTTAGAATGGATTATGGACAGTGGATGCACTAATCATATGACTGGTGATCGAAGTCTTCTCATGGACTCAACCTTACGTCCATTTGATAAGAGTCACATCACATTTGCTGACACTGGTAAAAGCAAGTCTTTCAAGGGTACAGGAAAGATGATCTGTACATGGTAGATTTCTCAGCAGGTCCACAGCTTGCAAGATGTCTTCTTACAAAAGCTTCAGAATGCTGGCTATGGCATCGGAGGCTAGGGCATGCTGGGATGAGGAACTTACATACGCTCATCAAGAAGAAGCATGTCATTGGCATTGAAGACGTCAAGTTCAAGAAAGATCATTTGTGCGATGCCTGTGAAGCTGGAAAGATGACTCGGGCCAAGCATCCTGCAAAGACAATCATGACTACGTCTCAACCCTTCGAGATGCTACACATGGACTTATTTGGCCCTACTCATTACTCTACCCTCACTATGACTGCCAGTCTCTATGGCTTCGTCATTGTTGATGATTACTCAAGATACACATGGGTGCACATAATTCTGTACAAGACTGAAGTGCAAGATGTCTTCAGACGTTTTGCCAATCGAGCCATGAACAACTATGGCATCAAGATCAAGCACATCAGAAGTGATAACGGCACTGACTTCAAGAACACCGGACTTGATCTTTATCTGGATACAATGGGAAACACTCATGAGTTTTCTGCTCCTTACACACCTCAGCAAAATGGCATCGTAGAGCGCAAGAACAGAACCCTCATTGAGATGGCTCGGACAATGCTGGACGAATACAAAACACCAAGAAAGTTCTGGCCTGAAGCTATTGATACAGCATGCCACGTCATCAACCGTGTTTACATCCATAAGCTTCTGAACAAAACATCCTATGAGCTCCTCACTGGCAAGAAGCCAAATGTCAGCTACCTCAGAGTATTTGGAGCCAGGTGCTGGATCAAGGATCCCCATCACAAGTCAAAATTTGCACGAAAAGCTCAGAAGGCTTCATGCTCGGTTACGAAAAGGATTCGCACTCTTACAGAGTCTTCAACCTCTATCTCTATAAAATCGTCGAAACTATAGATGTGCGGTTTGATGAAACCAATGGTTCACAAAGAGATCTCCTGCCAAGCAATCTTGAAGAAGCTCCACCCAGCGAGTCTATCAAGCTAATGGGAACTGGTGAAATCATGCCTGCTGAAGCACAGCCTGAAGAGGAACTTATCATTTCTGCACCCAACCAATCTGAAGACAATGCTCAGCCTAAAGACAATCCTCCCAATGATGACAATGATCAGCAAGAACAAATTCTTCGCCCATCTCATCCTCGTGTTGCAAGTGAAGTGCAAATTGAGAAGATAATTGACAGCATCAATGCACCTGGTCCACTTACTCGTTCAAGAGCAATGCAGTTAGCAAATTTCTGTGGGCACTTTTCTTTTGTGTCAATATCAGAACCCAAGAAAGTTGCTGAAGCCTTTATGGAACTTGAATGGATTCAAGCAATGCAAGAAGATCTTCAACAGTTCAAGCTGAACATTGTTTGGGAACTTGTCAAGCGTCCTGACCCTCGCAAGCATAACATCATTGGAACAAAATGGATATATTGAAACAAGCAAGATGAGCATGGCCAAGTCGTCAGAAACAAAGCACGTCTCGTTGCACAAGGATATACTCAAGTTGAGGGGATTGACTTCGATGAAACATTTGCTCCTGTGGCTAGACTGGAAGCTATTCGCATATTGCTAGCCTATGCTAACCACAACAATATCCTGCTATATCAAATGGATGTGAAGAGTGCATTTCTCAACGGCAAGATTGAAGAAGAAGTATACGTTGCACAACCACCTGGCTTTGAAGATCCAAAACATCCTGATATGGTGTACAAACTAAACAAAGCACTGTATGGCCTCATACAAGCTCCTCACGCTTGGTATGATACAATCAAAGACTTCCTGAAGAGCAAAGGCTTCAAACCTGGATCCCTCGATCCTACACTCTTCACGAAGACATATGATGGTGAACTGTTTGTGTGCCAAATCTATGTGGATGACATTATCTTCGGCTGCACCAACCAGAAGTACAGTGATGAGTTTGGATACATGATGCAAGAGCAATATCATATGTCCATGATGGGTGAGCTGAAGTTCTTCCTTGGTCTTCAAATTCGTCAGCAAAGGAATGGCATCTTCATATCTCAAGAGAAATACCTCAAAGACTGCCTGAAGAAGTTTGGAATGCAAGATTGCAAAGGTTACACGATGCCAATGCCAGCCAAACATCATCTGGGTCCCGACGAAAATGGTAAAGAGTTCGATCAACAGGTATACCTCTCCATGATTGGTTCTTTACTTTACCTATGTGCATCTAGGCCAGATATTATGCTTAGTTTTCGCATGTGTGCTCGATTCCAAGCGGCACGGAAGGAATCACATCACTTAGCTGTGAAGCAAATTCTTCGATATTTGGCTCACACCCCAACCCTAGGATTATGTTATCCAAAGGGCTCAGAGTTTGATCTGGTTGGATTTTCTGATGCTGATTATGCTGGTGATAAGGTGGATCTCAAGTCTACATCAGTCACATGTCACTTTCTAGGACGATCACTTGTCTATTGGTCTTCAAAGAAGCAGAACTGCGTGTCACTCTCAACTGCTGAATCTGAATACATTGCTGATGGATCTTGCTGTGCTCAGCTTGTATGGATGAAGCAAACTCTCAAGGACTATGGCATCAATCTGAAACAAGTACCTCTCTTCTGCGACAACGAAAGCGCCATCAAGATTGCCAACAACCCAGTCCAGCACTCGAAGACAAAGCACATTGAAATTCGTCATCACTTTCTCAGAGATCACGTCATGAAGAAAGACATTGATATCATTCACGTCAACACAGAAGAGCAACTGGCAGATATCTTCACAAAGCCCTTGGATGAGAAAAGGTTTTGCAAGTTACGGTGTGAGCTAAATATCTTGGAATCCTCAAATGTCCTGTGAAGTGGCACACATCCTAACACTTATGCATGTTGATGGCTTAGATGTGCAACACACGAAGTAAAGTATATCTTCAACCAATGAAGACTTACATTCTGAGTGTCTTCAACCAATGAAGACTTACATTCTGAGTGTGAATACATTAACGTGGAATTTGACTTCAGAGCGCCACGATAATTGTGCGCCGTGTCTGGGTCTAATACTTCCTATACGGTGGGTAACGCCACCACCAAACTTTTCTGTTTGAAGTGTTTCACTCATGGCGTTGCATTTGATATGTCTTCACATTTGGTTTATCTTCAAATTCATTTTATCTTCATGATTATCTTCACTACGTTGATTTGACTGCTGTTTGTATATATATATATATATATATATACTAGTGTTCTGTCCTCTATAGCATTCACTTATAGCTATGTTTTCTTGTTGAATCTCTTGAACTAAGTGAATGTGATCGGACCCTAATCTATCTATGCTTCCTATCTCAAACTCTATCTGTCCAAATCATATGCATTCTATTGAAACTGTCGAATGTCTTCTCTGCGTCCTTGTCAGCTGAAGATACAGAGACAAACATTAAATCTGTTTTCAATGTGTCATCCTTATTGCCTGAAAGCCGGAGAAGACGGAACGTCTATCCGACAAACCTGGCGGGCATGGGAATGTGGGACAACTCTATGTATGTTGCATGCTTGCCACGTGCCCGTCAGATGTGAACCGCCAGGGGCACCTGTGTAATTGCGTTGTGCCGCCCACTTCCTTATAAATACATGTCCTCTGCGGTAAAAGAAACTTCTTCCACCTCTCCACCTCGTCAAAACCCTAGCGCCACCGCTAGCTCTCGACGACGCCGGCGACGAAGTGCTTAGCTACCGCGATTTCTCCGACGCCGTCCTCACGCCGGCCGCGGACATCGTCCTCTCCGCCGCCGTCGTAGGTGTCCTCCGTCGCCAAGTTAGGGCACGGTGGATTGAACTGCTCGGTCTCCTACTCTTCCCATCTAGCAGTTCTTCGTGTGGTAAATAAAACTCTCTTTTTACCATCTTTTTGATCTTCAAAGATTCATCCTGTCTACCAAAATAGGTTTCTGCCTATACAAGTTAGATCTATTCTGTCTGTATCTCATACTGCCTAGTATATTCACTTAAGCTTCAAAACAAGTTAGATTCCTCACTTGTACTTATTCGCGGATTCGTACAAATCTGGAACCAACTCTCAACATATAAGTGAATGTCTTCGCATCATGTGGTCAATGTCTTCAAACTGATTTATCTTCAAAATCTTCTGAGAATGCATATGACCTCTTCCCCTTCCCTCGCATCTCTAATGCTGTCACAGGTACATGTCCGTGGGAGAATCCCTTGGTTCTCATAGTCTGCACTCATTTGCAGAATTCTTACAGCATCATATTAACTCTCCCGAAGCCAGTTCGTGTCTGTCCAACCAGCGAAAGCCTCTGAAGCCTCTGGACGTGTTGAAGCCATTCAGTCTGAAATTCATGGCTGCAGAAAAATCAGTAGGGAAGGGTGGCAGAGCGTCATGGGGGAACATCAAGAGATTTGCCTGATGACCTCTCTGAGCTTTACAAGACAGATCCTGAAGAGGATTACAACCAGCGCAAGACCCGAATCCAATGGATTCGACGATATTGGGCTGAACAGTGGTTCAAGTACAACTTCATCACCCAGGAATATGCAGAGAAAAATGCCATCAAACGACCATGGGGAGATATTCTATATAGAGGTCTTCTGCCCAGATCCAGAGCTGATGCCATTGCGCAAGGCTTCTATCCTTGCATGGTCCGTGGACCTCAGCCTGAAAATGCCGACCCATCATCATTGCTCTGGTGTCGTGACGATAATCTGTTCAAGCGCAACTTCCAGTTTGCCAAGGCCTCAGCAAAGAAGAACAAAGATTCTTTGGGGTTAGACTTCAACCCTGGTCCTCCTGCTCCCCGTGCTGACGGCTCACGTGATGCGGAACCCAATGTCATCGGTCCCTTCTACAACCTTGATGGCCTCATCGCTCACATCAGAGTTCAAGGTGCCAAAGTGGACCATTCTGATGACAATGCTGACTCTGATGAAGCCCCTAATCCCACTCCAAAGCAGCAGAAGCCAAAGAAGGCTAAGGCTTCAAGATCAGCTGCTCCACCAAAAGCTTCACGTGCGAAGCCACTGGCAACTGCACCTCCTGAAGACAGTGTGCAGTCTGAAGATTTGTCATGCATCTCCAAGAAGACGGAGAAGAAGAAGAAACTCGTCAAGAAGACTGATCAGACACTGACCCTTGCTGCCATTCTGCGTGAAGAGCACATTGATCTGTCTAGTGATTAAGATCTTGCTGATGATGCCCTTGAGCAACTGATCAAGAGCAAGTAAGAAGCAGAGATCTTCAATGATTTGCCTCTCTTTGATGTGGCAATCATCCATAACTTCATCGATGAGTGGTTTGACACCCCAAATCTCAGCTTTGAAGATCTGCAGCTTCCCATTGGCCTCAGCGTCTCCTTCAATGGAGCTATTGCTTCAAGGCTAGCTCTTGCTCAGCGCATCGTTGAGCTAAAGCACAAGATCGACTTTGAGAAAGCTCAGTTCAAGAAGCATGTGGCCAAGCTCAGCGTGCAAGATGTCAAGAACTTCAAGATCATGCTGCACGAGCTCAAGGAATCCTTCCTCAAGAAGCGTGAAGAAGCCAAAGGTTCTTGAGAGCGCATGAAGAACCTGGCTGACAAGTGTGTGCAAGCGTACAATGAAGCTGAGAAGCGCAAGGCTCTTGGTCGTCCTGGCATTGACCCACGCATGGCTGCAAAGAAGAAGAAGCCATCAACTGACCACACTGCTCCCTCAAGGCATGAAGAGCCGCGCATCGTCTTCCCAACTAGCATGACCAGCTCGAAGCCAAAGGTCAGATCAACTGCTTCTGAGCTGAAGAAGACGAGAACAGCCGAGGCTGAAGCCAGAAAGAGGAAAAATCCTGACGCCTCTGATGCTGCTCCCACCAAGAGGAAGCGCAAAACCAAGAAGGAACGGGCTGCTCCCGCAGAGCCCTTAGTTGTTGAACCCATATCAATGGTTCGCCCTGCCTCTGAACACCAAGAACGACGGATGATAGTTCATGTGTCTGCTTCCATAGAGGCTAATGAAGATGAAGATATTCCAGCAGTTGACCCCAACGCTGCTGAAGACATTGGTCACCACGACAATGTTGAAGATGATGAAGTCCTTCCTCAGATCGAACACAACGTGGTATCATCGCCTGTTCTCACGAACAGCGAACTCATCAGCATTGGTCGTCCTCTAACGCCAATGGCACAGGATGCTTCGTGGGCTGATCACCCACAACAACAAGACACCCCAAGTTCTCCCCAACATCAAGCTACCCCGTCTGTGCGAAATGAAGATGATGACTTTGAGGCCCAGCTGTCGGTGTCAAAACCGGCGGATCTCGGGTAGGGGTTCCCGAACTGTGCGTCAAGGTCGGATGGTAACAGGAGACAAGGGACACTTTATTTTACCCAGGTTCGGGCCCTCTCGATGGAGGTAAAACCCTACTCCTGCTAGATTAATATTGATGATATGGGTAGTACAAGAGTCGATCTACCACGAGATCAAGGAGGCTAAACCCTAGAAGCTAGCCTATGGTATGATTGTGTATGATGATGGTTCTGTCCTACGGACTACAACCCTCCGGTTTATATAGACACCGGATAGGGTTAGGGTTACACAGAGTCGGTTACAATGGTAGGAGATCTCGAATATCCGCACGCCTAGCCTGCCTTCCACGCCAAGTAAAGATCCTTCCGGACACGGGACGAAGTCTTCAATCTTGTATCTTCATAGTCCTGGAGTCCGGCTGAAGGTATAGTCCGGCTATCCGAACACCCCATAATCCAGGACTCCCTCAGTAGCCCCTGAACCAGGCTTCAATGACGACGAGTCCGGCGTGCAAATTGTCTTCGGCATTGCAAGGCGGGTTCCTCCTCCAAGTTCTTCAAAAAGATTATAAACACCAAGAATAGTGTCCGGCTCTGCAAAACAAGTTTCCACATATTGCCATACAGAGAATTAACACAAATCAAATCTGTTGACGTATTCCGCAGTGCGTCATAACACTACGGCCAAGCCTTCCGTATATAAATTATTTTCATCGTTCCACCTCAGTGCGTTTAGCGAGGCGGTTTTCTTGGCACGTCTTGTCAAAGCAGAGATCGTGTGCCCCTTTTAACGGGATTCTCATTAATACGGACGTGGGTAACCCAACCGTGCCATTTACCACGGCGCTCAAAAGGCAAGTGAGTTTTATTAGGTAGGTGGGGATGCACAACCGCATCCGCCTATATAAGGGGATAAGGATCCGCCTTTTTACCTACGCCTTCTTCCTCCTTTGCCCATCCATCTCTCGTGCACTCAAGCTCTAGCGCCCAAGTCCGCTCTTCCTTCCTCAACCTTCTCTAGCAATGTCCGGAGCGGGAGGCAAGTGGATGGTTTCCTCTGTTACGGAGGCTCAAGTGAAAAGGCTCAGGAAGGCCGGATACCTGTCCAAGGACATCCCGCACCGGCTTCCTGAGGCGGGGCAGCTTCTTCCCACCCCAAGGCCCAATGAGAGGGTAGTTTTTCTTCCCCATTTCTTCCACGGACTGGGTTTTCCACTCCACCCTTTTGTCCGGGGGCTCATGTTCTACTACGGCCTGGATTTCCACGATCTGGCCCCAAACTTCGTCCTTAATGTCTCGGTGTTTATCGTCGTGTGTGAGGCCTTTCTCCGCATCCGCCCCCACTTTGGCCTCTGGCTCAAGACCTTCAACGTCAAGCCCAAGGTGGTGTCCGGCATCCATGCGGAGTGCGGAGGAGCTATGGTTGGCAAGATGGACAACGTCCTCTGGTTCGATGGCTCCCTTGTGGAGTCCCTAAAGGGGTGGCAAGCTGGGTGGTTTTATATCACCGAGTCACGCGACCCGAAATGGGTCGCAGCCCCCGAGTTCCGATCCGGACCCCCCACGCGGCTCATGTCCTGGAAAGAGACGGGCCTGTCGTGGGGCAACGAAGAAGAAGTGACCGGATTGCAAACTTGCATCCAGTCCCTGGTGAACAAGCCAATCCGGCTTGTCAGTATCATCCAGGTTATGCTCGTCCGCCGGATCCTCCCGTGTCAAGAACGGGATTTTACTTTATGGGAATTCAACCCGACGCAGCACCAAACCCTCAATAGGCTCTTCGACACGACGTATGAAGACGTCTGGAAGGTGCTAACCAAAGGCGCTGAGTGCCCCACATCCGCTTTCGATGATCGCGGATACAGCTCGTAGCGCGACGCTCGCGAGGTAAGCTATCTATACCTTTGACAGGTTCATTAAGCTCTTCTTCATAGATTGACTCCATGCGGGATCCAAACTCCCTTTACCTTTGACAGGCTTGGCTGAAGATAGCCGGACCGATCAACTGTCCGGCTCCCCTGCCCGAAGACCAGGCCCCAGCTCTCCTAGAGAAACTGCTGGCTCCGGCGCCTTATGTGGTGCCGGAGAAGAAGGTCAAGAAGAAGAAAATCACCGGGACTCAAAAGAGTTCCCGCAACATGGTGGTGTCGAGCTCGTCATCTGACGAGTCTGCGACGCCCTCCTCTCGTGAAAACGAGGAGGAGGAGCAAGGAAGCTCTCCCCCCTAGTGAGGGGAGAAAAGAAGAGGAAGGCCACCCCAACGGGGGAGGCCGAGGGGTCGAGGAAAAGGAGGACCCCTCCGCCGTACTACTCCCATGATGCCGAAGAGGGCAAAAAGGTGTGGCCGGACAGAACCAAGCGTCCGGCGATATCGTAAGTATTTACATACCAGAGTGACTCATGATATCTTTCCAATGCGCAACTTTCCCTAATGTCGAACGTATTTTATGCAGCCCGCCACGGGCCGAACTCGACGATTCGTCGGGCGTCTCCCTGGACTCGTCGGACATAAACTCTGTTCCGCCCGCAGTCTCCCCCAGCGGGGCGGACGACGCCGAAGTGGCGCCCCGCCAAATAGGGCTGGAGGAGGTGGTCCTGGAGGAGCCGCAAGGCAATCCTCAGGACCCTAGGAGTAAAGGGGATGAAACCCCCCAGGGCTCCAAGTCCGGCTTTGTGCCGGACACCACACCGGACTCAACAGTCCTCGTCCGCGGTGGGAGAACTCCTTCCAAGAGGAGTAAGCCGTCTGAGCCGGCGACCTCTGTCCAACCAGAGGCGCCGGACAATCTGCTGGCGGTGCTTGAGGGCGCCACCATCGACGAGGAGCACCGTACTGTTATGAGTACGGTAATCCAAAGGGTTCAGTCCGCCAAGAGCGGACTGACTGAAGCTTGCGCTAGCCTTCTAACAGGCTTCCAGGTAAACAGAAATGTGTTAAATTATTTACCGCATAGACAGTAGCCCCTGATGCTCTGTTCGGTGTTCGGAAAGAAAAGCCAAATAGAGGATCTAGTAATTTTCACAGGAGTCTAACAAAAAAAGTCAAATATGCGTTTGCAGGCTTCGCTGCTGTCCACCGCCGCACTGACTGCGTAGGTGGAAGTCCTTAAAAAGGACCTCGGGCAGTCCGAGCAAGAGCTCGGCCTTGCCAAAAGGCAGCTCGAGGAGAAAGAAGGTAAGAAATACCCTAAAAAAGGGCCTATAGAGAGGCTTGATTGCAAAAAGAAATAACAGGATTGTGCTGCTTATTGTAGGGCCACAACTGAGGTGGCAACCCTGAAGCAGGCGCTTGCTGTGGCCGAAAAGAAAACGGCCGAGGAGCGCGTCGAGCGAGAAAGGCTTGGGGTCCAAGCCGGCAAGGTGCAGCAAGAGCTGCAAGCTCTCATGAAAAAACATGAGGGTTTGGAGCTTAAGGAAAAAATGCAAGCATCCGAGCTCGCGTTGGCCATTGAGACTACTAAGAGTGCCAAGGCCGAAGCCCAGAAGGCCCTCCAAGAGTTGGAGGAGGTGAAAGATAGCAGCGGGTAAGGCATTCTCAATGCAAAGCAATAATATAAAAGTAAATTACCTATTACTTACCCGAATCCGGAGTTCTCCAGGGGCGTTCTTCAATCTTCCCCGCAGCGCATCCGACGCCGCCGCGTTCTACCGAGCTGAAGAGGGCAGCTCGACGGAGAGTGTGTTCTGGTCTCAGTATTCTGAGGCCGGACACCCTGTGCCCTTGAGCGATCAGCTGAAGCAGCTGGTCGAGCTCCACAAGGCGGCCGAATAGGCCATGAAGGGCTTACTAGTTCGGCTGTGGCCTGGAGAGGCCCTGCCTGGGAGCTATTTCGGGCTAGTGCGGCGGCTGGTGGAAGCCTGTCCACGGCTTGAGGTCGTCAAGCGCTCCGTCTGCATAGAAGGTGCCCGTAGGGCCCTTGCCTGTGTAAGGGTACAGTGGGGTAAGCTGGACGGAGAGAAGCTTGTGAAGGACGGGCCGCCGGCGGGGAAGGAGCATCGCAAGCCCGAGAACTACTACAAGGAATTTCTTGCCGGAGCTCGCCTTGTCGCGGATGAATGTACTAAAGATGTAATATTTCAATGAACTCGCTCGTTTGTATCCTGTGCGCTCAAAACTTTTTCATATGCGCTAAGCAATGCTTGTTTAATTTAAAATATTATTTTCTGTGATGCTGTTTATCAAAAATTGAGAGATGGCCAATCGTCGGCTTCTGCCCCCATGCCACTAGTGCTGGGGTGTTCGGGATAAACCTGAGGGCTCTTGTTCCCATAGTTGGGTCCTTAGAGGGAGACGCTCAGCACAGCGAACCAGGCAATCGGACTATAATGCTTGAACACTCTCACTTAGCCATAGAACGTTATAATTTTAAATTTCGGCGAAGCCCCTAGTTCGGAAGGCCGAATTCGGGGCGCTATCCACGCCTTTGGCCGGACATAACCAGCTCTTCGCTCGAAGCGGCATAAGCCTTTAAGGACTCGAAAAACCTCTCGAACAGCGACCGGTGTCACGCCTTATCATGACAGTCTGTTTTAGCTTTCTCCACTGAGGTGCTCAACCCACCTGATCTGGGGCACAATCGCAATGGTTCTCCTAGTGCTACCTTAGCCGATATAGCGGAACATAAGGCACCAAAACATAGGAGCCGGGCAAACCCAACATGTGACCAAAATCATGACTCGGAGCCAATGCATATAGTGCTATAAGTTCGGGGTGTCGCACTTGTGAAAGTGTACGGACTTCTCACACCAGATAAAAGGGTAATAAAGCCCCTGGCATGTTTTGCCGTACCATGGCGTACGGGTGCGATCATGTTATTGAATAAACATATATATAAAAAGATGATAATGCAAAAAATAGACAAAAAGCTATGCATTGTTTATGAAGAGGCTATTTATCAAAGCCGAACGATACAAGAGGTGCGATAAGCAAAGAATATACTAGGCTATTTGACATGTCCTGACCAGGCGCAGGCCACGGAATTTAGAAACAGATATATCGCTCGAAATAGAGACCACCTGAGAGTTCCGTAATGCGGCGTAGCTTTGTCTGCTTTCCTGGGTCTTGCATCGTTTGTGCGGCAGCAAGGCCGAACAGATTATCCAGAGTATGGAGTCCTGAAAGTAAAAAAGGAAAATTCGGCAGCCCCTAGTACGTTTGACGCTGTATTGTAGGCATGCCGTTTAATGTGCCCCTCCCCCTGTGACCATGGAATTTTAAGGGCGTAATTGTGTACTCTAGGTACTAGCTCCGCTATGGTGCGATGGCTGGGGTCGGGGCCGTATTGCTATGCTTGCTCCGAACATGCCGAATGGTCTTGCTGCAGGTTACTCCCGGCGCGCTTTGCATTGTCCGGCTTTTTAACGGCCGGACTGGAGAGTTGCCATAAAAGGCTGCTCTGTACTTCCGCTGCGAGGGCCGCCGTGTGCTCCTCCGTACGAATGGAGCGTTCGGTGTTTCCGCTGACCGTGATTACTCCACGAGGGCCTGGCATCTTGAGCTTAAGATATGCGTAGTGCGGCACCGCATTGAAATTAGCCAATGCGGTTCGTCCAAGCAGGGCATGATAGACACTGCGGAACGGGACTATATCAAAGATTAACTCTTTGCTTCGGAAGTTATCCGGAGATCCGAAGACCACATCAAGTGTTATCGAGCCTGTGCAATTGGCCTCTACACCTGGGATGACGCCTTTAAAGGTCGTCCTTGTGGGCTTGATCCTTGATGGATCTATGCCCATTTTCCGCACTGTATCCTGGTAAAGCAGGTTCAGGCTACTGCCGCCGTCCATGAGGACTCTTGTAAGGTGAAATCCATCAACGATTGGGTCAAGAATCAATGCGGCGAAACCGCCATGACGGATGCTAGTGGGGTGGTCCCTTCGATCGAAAGTGATCGGGCAAGAGGACCATGATTGAACTTTGGGGCTACTGGCTCCATCGCGTATACTTCCCGTAGCGCACGCTTCCTCTCCCGCTTGGGAATGTGAGTCGCGTATATCAGGTTCACCGTCCGCACTTGTGGGGGAAACCCCTTCTGCCCATTGTTGTTCGGCGGCCTGGGCTCCTCCTCGTCGTCGCTATTCAGCCTCTTGTCTTTGTGTTCGGCTCTTAACTTGCCTGCCTGCTTGAACACCCAACAATCCCTATTGGTGTGATTGGCTGGCCTTTCGGGGGTGCCATGAATATGGCATGAGCGGTCGAGTATCCGGTCCAAACTAGACGGGCCCTGGGTATTCTTTTTAAATGGCTTTTTCCAGTGACCGGATTTATAGCCTCTGAATCCGGCATTTACTGTCGTATCCTCATTGCTGTCGCTGCTAACGCGGCTTTTTTGTTTATTCCGACGTGACATGCCACCTTTGTCCTTGGTATCCGAATTACCGTGCTTCTTTGATAAGTTGTTGATGCGAGCTAGCCAGCTATCTTCGCCCGCGCAAAAGCGGGTCATGAGTGTCGTGAGGGATGCCATGGATTTCGGCTTTTCCTGTCCCAGGTGCCGGGCCAGCCACTCGTCACGGATGTTATGTTTGAAGGCTGCTAGGGCCTCTGCGTCCGGACAGTTGACTATCTGATTTTTCTTTGTTAGGAACCGTGTCCAGAATTGCCTGGCCGATTCTTCTGGCTGCTGAATTATGTGGCTTAGGTCATCGGAGTCTGGTGGCCGCACATAAGTTCCTTGGAAGTTATCGAGGAATGCGGCCTCCAGGTCCTCCCAAGAACCGATTGAGTCTGCTGGGAGGCTGTTAAGCCAGTGCCGAGCTGGCCCTTTGAGCTTAAGGGGTAAATATTTGATGGCGTGCAAATCATCGCCACGTGCCATGTGGATGTGGAGGAGATAATCCTCAATCCATACTACCGGATCTGTCGTACCATCGTACGACTCGATATTGATGGGTTTGAAACCCTCTGGTATTCTATGATCCATTACTTCGTCTGTGAAGCATAGTGGGTGTGCGGCGCCCCTGTACTGGGCTATGTTACGACGCAGTTCGGAAGAGCTGTGCCTGTTGTGTTCGGCCCGACCGGATTTATTATGTCCGGAGTGAAAATTATCATGTGTCGTCGGGCGTCCGCGCAATCCATAGATCGATCTTGTTTGCCTTGCTTTATGCTCCAGGACGTCTCGCATGTCTGGTTCGTTTTCCCGTGCCTTAGTTGAGCGGCCCCGGGGCATGGTTTGTTTGAATGTTCGATAGGCCTCTCTGTCGCGGCCGCGAGGTGGCCGGTCTGCCATGTCATGTGCTTCCTCCTCTGATTGGGGTAGCGGCCTGCGCTTAGGATAATTTTTGGAGGGGCGTCCGAGTTCATACTCTTCGGCCGCAAGGACTTCAGTCCATCTGCCAGCTAGCAAATCTTGATCAGCTCTAAGCTGTTGCTACCTTTTCTTTAGGCTGTTCGCCGTGGCTAGAAGCCTGCGTTGGAAGCGTACTTGTTCGGCGGGGTCTGATGGTATGACGAATTCATCCTCGCCGAGGCTTGCCTCGTCTTCGAAGGGAGGCATGTAGTTATCATCCTCAACCTCCTGCTCTGCCGCTCTCTCGTGAGGGCTGGCTTTTCCATCTTCCTGCGCCGAATCTTGCTGGTTTTGGTGTTCTTCGGCGCTGTCCGGGGTAGCATTATCTCCCGTGCCGGAATCACCGTTTCTGCTGTGGCGGGATTTAGAGCAGCGCCGTTGGCGCCGGCGTTTTGCGGCTTTCTCGAGGTGCCGTCCTCCGCTGTTCCATCGCCATCTCCATCCTTTGGAGCGTCCACCATATATATGTCGTATGACGAGGTGGCGGTCCAGCGCCCTACGGGTGCTGGTTCTTGTTCGTCTCCTCCTTCGTCGTCCATACCGTCGAAGTCTTCGGAGCCAAAGTCAAGCATGTCGATTAAATCATCGACAGCGGCTATTAAGTGGGTGGTGGGTGGGCTTTGAATTTCTTCGTCGTCCGAATCCCAACCTCGCAGACCATAATCCGGCCTGGGCTCTCCTGACAAAGAGAGCAACTTGAGAGAATTCAGGATATCACCGAAAGGTGAGCACTGAAAGATGTCCGCAACGGTGAACTCCATTATAGGCGCCCAATCGGATTCGATCAGCGGGGGCACGGAAGGCCCGGAGTTCGGTGAAGAATCCGGCTCCTTGGAGTCATGGGCCATGCGGAGTGTCGGGCTTGCGTTCGGCTCGATCGCCTTTGAGATCGCAGCCCCCGAGGTGACGTCCAACCATTCATCCTCAAAGGACGCAGCGGGCTCCGAGTCGAGGATCGGGGCCGGAGCGTGTGCAGCCTCCAGGGCACTATTCGGAGGCAGAGCAATATCATGCCCCTCGGGATAGTGCGGCGCGCTTGGCTGTGGCTCGAACCCGTCGAAGATCAAGTCTCTGCGGATATCTGCCGTATAGTTTAAGCTTCCAAACCTGACTTGATGGCCAGGGGCGTAGCTTTCGATCTGCTCCAGATGACTAAGCGAGTTGGACCGCAGAGCAAAGCCGCCGAAGACGAAGATTTGTCCGGGGAGGAAAGTCTCACCCTGGACCTCATCGCTGTTGATGATCAAAGGAGCCATCGGGCCTAAAGGTGACGACACAGAGGAACTCTCAATGAAAGCACCAATGTCGGTGTCAAAACCGGTGGATCTCGGGTAGGGGATCCCGAACTGTGCGTCAAGGTCAGATGGTAACAGGAGACAAGGGACACTTTATTTTACCCAGGTTCGGGCCCTCTCGATGGAGGTAAAACCCTACTCCTGCTAGATTAATATTGATGATATGGGTAGTACAAGAGTAGATCTACCACGAGATCAAGGAGGCTAAACCCTAGAAGCTAGCCTATGGTATGATTGTGTATGATGATGGTTCTGTCCTACGGACTACAACCCTCCGGTTTATATAGACACCGGATAGGGTTAGGGTTACACAGAGTCGGTTACAATGGTAGGAGATCTCGAATATCCACACGCCTAGCTTGCCTTCCACGCCAAGTAAAGATCCTTCCGGACACGAGACGAAGTCTTCAATCTTGTATCTTCATAGTCCTGGAGTCCGGCTGAAGGTATAGTCCGGCTATCCGAACACCCCCTAATCCAGGACTCCCTCACCAGCCAACTCCATCTCCAAAGGCGTCGCCAGCGTTACGCAGGCTTCGCAAAGGACCAAGGCCTCAAGTCACCACCTCGAGCGTTCCAGAAGGAGAAGTGCCTCAACAATCTGTTGCACGTCAAGTGTTTCCAGATGCCACTCCCACTGTGAATGTCTCTAAGTCTGAAGCCAAAGGTGCTGAAGACATTCCGGCTGCATCAGCCGATGAAAAACAAGAAGAAGATCGTGTCCCAACTCCCCCCATTACAGAAGAAGTGGTTCCTGCAGTGAACGTGCCAATGTTCGACCCTCCAGCTCGTCAAGTGGAGGTTGAAAATCTTCAGGCTGCCACCACCAACACCAATGAAGCCAATGACGTTGTCATGGCTAACGCAAATGTGGAGCCTGCACCGACAAATGTGCTAGAAGCCAATGTTACATCTGCACCTGAAGCCAATGTTGACGCCTCTGCTCCTGTTCCGCCACCAAGGCCACACACTTTCGAGCAAGCTTTCAACTATGGTCAGCTCATCTCTGTCAAATGGCCTGTTCTGACTCCTCCGCCTGCCACTGCTAGTCCTTAGTTTGAGTACCATGTTGAGCATAGGACACGGGTTCAGAAGCCACAGCCCAGGTTGCCAAGGTTTCCAGGTACTGCATCAGCACCAGGATCTTTTAATATCAATGGCTTCCAGGCACACAATACCTTCTTTGACAGTGCAAAGAACCCTTACTCAAGAGCAAGGATATGTTCCGATTGGTTCTGGAGCTATCAGCAGCGAAGCTATTACTCATGCATTCTGTACAATCAGGGTCGCATTTTCCCACATATGCGTCTTGATGCTGAAGCCATCACTGGTCTGCCCTGTCTGGAAGAGGCTCTGGACTGCTTCAGAGAGTCCGGCCTGCTGCAGTTTGTCACCGATAAGGAGCACTGGAACGAAGAGTTATTGCTCCAATTCTATGCCACTCTGCATATCCGTGGCTACTATAAAGACCCAAAGACATGGGTTCTTGAGTGGATGTCAGGAAACGTTCATCATGAAGCCAAAGCCATTGGTGTCATTGAGCTTACAGGCCTGCCCTCTACAGATGATCTTTATGAGCCTGGCTGTCAGCTTCACAATGATGCTATGGAGAGCATCTTCCACAAACCTGAACCCAATATGAGTCAGATGCTCAGCATGATGAAGCCATTGCCTCCAAATGCTGAATACCCGCAGGCGTTCTTTGTTGAAGACCTTGAGTATCTGCCCCGCACCATTTATCATATAGTCAGGCGAACTCTTTGGCCTATCAAAGGACACTCTCCTAATGCCAAGCTGGAAGGCACAATGAAGACTTTGGTTTTCCATATTCTTCATGGCAAACGCTTCAATGCCCAAGACTTCTTCATTCGCCAACTAGCTGCCTCTGGATCTGACATTTTTGGCCTGAAGTTCTATGCTCCCTGGATCATGCATCTGATCAAGCTCCACTCCGCCTTCAACTATCAACCCTCTGCACGCAATCATATCATCTTTCTGCCAGAAGTTGATTTTTCTGTTGAAGCCATATACCCAGAGCCTGCAAAGGAGCCCCTTAGTCTTCACAATGCTGACCATCAAAACTTCACTCCAAATGATGAAGGAGTTCAAGATGTCACTCGAGTCTACCCTCTGGCTGGGATTACTCGCATGCCTCATCGTGCGCAAACAGAAGCCACTGAGAGCACAATTGCCCAAAGGCCTAAGAAGCGCCCCCTCCTTCTCAATGACCGAGAGCTTCTGGTTGCCCTTCATCTGAAACAAGACAAGCATCATGACTGGCTGAAGCGCCAAATGCAAATCCTCTTGGTGGATGTCAATCGCATTCGCAATCTTGCCACCAAGAATGCCTTTGTCACGCATGAAACATGTCGGCTCTCATGGAAGAGTTTGACACTACTCAGTACCGAAGCGGATCTTCAAGATGATGGCTTCACTAAGAAATTCAAGTTTGACTCCACTCCTCCACGGAATGTTGTCCTACGTCGCACTCCATCTCTTGAAGACTCTGAGTATTCCTCTTCTGCTGCAACTGTTAACGCCAAAGTGATCGATGAAGAAGACGATGCTACTTCACCGACCCCTTCTGCAAGAATCGACACTGCACCAAGCACTTCTGCACCGCCAAACGACAACACCAACCCTTCTGCTTCACCTACTCCTCATGGGGACGAGTAGATGCTCTATGTCTTCAAACCTTTTTGGTCATTACTGACAAAAGGGGGAGAAGCGTATGAGTTTGACAGTCTTCAAGCGGGTTCATATGGGCGGTTGCTTTATATTTTGCCTAGTGTTTACAACTCTCGCTTTTGATACATTTGGTTCTTTGAGTTGTAACACTTAAACTTGATGGTCGTCTGCTACTTATTTGCTATTCTGTGATGCGATGATAAATTCCGCATGTGCGATGATAACTTCCGCACTTAGGTCATTCTGCAGACGTCCATTTTTCATTATGCATGTCATTATCTTCGATACATCTTATCATGCATGATGAATTGTCTTCATAAGTTGAAGAGGATCTCCACAAGTACAACCTGCCATGTGCATTTGCATTCCAAAAGCAAATTACTTATATGCACATCTTCAGGGGGAGCCTTTCAAACTTATGAAGACAATCCTCTACCCTTTACAATTTCACATACTTTATCCCTGTTGAAAACTTCAACCAGTTTGTCATCAATCACCAAAAAGGGGGGGATTGTAAGTGCATCTAGTGCCACCCCTAGTTGGTTTTGGAGTATTGACGACAAATTTGGTTGACGGACTAATGTGTTTGTGAGAATTGCAGGATAACACAGGTAGTGTCCCTCATTGATTCGGTTTACCTACCGGAGATGACCCCTAAAAATGTGTGAAGACATTGAAGACAATGGTGGTATATGAAGATATTCATATTGAAGACTATGACATGAGAAGACATTCTGTGAAGACTATGGAGCGCGAAGACTTAGTTGTTTCGTAGTTTCCTTTTCTTGTTTGTTGAGTCATAGGAACCATTGGAACACGTGTTAGTTCCTTAGTGACCCAGGGTCATTTCGGACATATCAGGTCGGGTTGCCTAGTGGCTATAAATAGCCCACCCCCTACACCATAAATTGGTGGCTGATCAGAGTTAGTGCACGGCTTTTGTCGTTTGAGAGCAACCCACCTCGAAGCCTTTGAGAGAGAAATCCTTGCGAGGACAAAGCCCAAACACCCAGAGCCAAAGAGTGTTAGGCATCACTGAAGTCCTTCTGTCTGTGTGACCTGAAGACTTATTACACTTGAGGACTGTGAATCCTCCAGCCGGTTAGGCGTCGTGTTCTAAGCATCCAAGAGCCATTGTGGATCGCCGGTGAACGAAGTTTGTGAAGGTTTGGAAGTCTACCTTGAAGACTTACCAGAGTGATTGGGCGAGGACTGTGTGTCCTTAGCTCAAGGGGAATAAGGTGAAGACGCGGTCTTCTGAGTTAAATCTCAGCCTCCCTAACCAGATGTACAGTTGTCACAGCAACTGGAACTGGTCAAACAAATCATGTGTCTTCAACGAGTGACTGGTTCTATCCTCTCTTCCCTTTACTTATAGTTTGTCTTCGTGAAGTCATTGCTTGTTTGCCATACCTGTTTGACTTCATTGCTTGACTACTATTGTTGTTTGGCTTCATACCATCTTCCATCCTGATCCTTACTACCTAGTTGCCATTAGTCATCATACACTCACATTATTGCATACTGGACTATGGCTTGCCTTGTGTACTTTATCTTCCGCTGCATATCAATAGGTTCATTTCTAATGTTTGTCTTTGAAACTTTTATGTTTTGAAGACTTTCATAAAAATCGCCTATTCACCCCCCTCTAGTCGATAACAAGCACTTTCAGTATGTACCAGTAGCTATGTGTTTGATCTATCTCTCTCTCTCTCCCTCTCTCTCTCTCGTGTTCTTGAGGTGATACGATCTTGATGTATCGCGAGCTTTGCTATTATAGTTGGATGTTATGATGCTCCTCCCCCTCTACTCTCTTGTAATGAATTGAGTTTTCCCTTTGAAGTTATCTTATCGGATTGAGTCTTTAAGGATTTGAGAATACTTGATGTATTTCTTGCCGTGCTTATCTGTGGTGACAATGGGATATTCACGTGATTCACTTGATGTATGTTTTGGTGATCAACTTGCGGGTTCCGCTCATGAACCTATGCATAGGGATTGCCACATGTTTTCATCTTGACTCTCCGGTAGAAACTTTAGGGCACTCTTTGAAGTACTTTGTGTTGGTTTGAATAGATGAATCTGAGATTGTGTGATGCATATCGTATAATCATACCCACGGATACTTGAGGTGGCATTGGAGTATCTAGGTGACATTAGGGTTTTGGTTGATATGTGTCTTAAGGTGTTGTTCTAGTACGAACTCTGTGATAGATTGATCCGAAAGAATAACTTTGAGGTGGTTTCGACCCTACCATAATCTCTTCGTTTGTTCTCCTCTATTAGTGACTTTGGAGTGACTCTTTGTTGCATGTTGAGGGATAATTATATGATCTAATTATGTTATTATTGTTGAGAGAACTTGCACTAGTGAAAGTATGAACCCTGGGCCTTGTTTCCTAGCATTGCAACACCATTTACGCTCACTTTTATTATTAGTTACCTTGCTGTTTTTATATTTTCAGATTACAAAAACCTATATCTACCATTCATATTGCACTTGTATCACCATCTCTTCGCCGAACTAGTGCACCTATACAATTTACCATTGTATTGGGTGTGTTGGGGACACAACAGACTCTATGTTATTTGGTTGCAGGGTTGTTTCAGATAGACCATCTTCATCCTACACCTCCCACAGATTGATAAACCTTAGGTCATCCACTTGAGGGAAATTTGCTACTGTCCTACAAACCTCTGCACTTGGAGGCCCAACAACGTCTACAAGGAGAAGGTTGTGTAGTAGACATCAAGATCTTTTCTGGCACCGTTGCCGGGGAGGTGAGTGATTGAAGATATATCTTTAGATATTGCAATCTAATCTTTTAGTTTCTTGTTTTATCACTAGTTTAGTTTATAAAAGAAAAACTACAAAACAAAAAATAGAATTAAGTTTGCCTCATACGCTTCATCTTTTTAATATCTTTCGTGAGTATGATGGAAAGGAAAATTATGCCAAAGTGTTAGAAGAAGAATGCATTAAAATGTTTGGCACTAAATCTTTGAATGATGAGCATGATTGCAATGTTGTTAGTATGAACTCTTTGAATATCCATGGTACTAATGATGATTGCACTAGTCATGATGAAAATGTCTCCTATAAACATGTCAATTTTTGTGGAGTGCATTGGGTTTGCAAGTACACACCAAATAGGGAAGATAGATATTGCAAGAGGCATAAGCATTTAGAAACTAAATTGTTGCAAGAAAGGCTAGATGTTTGTGCTGAAAATTTAAATTTTCTTAGCCATACTTGTGAACTTTGCAATGAACGTGGTCATTTAACTATCCGATGCAAATTGTGTCATAGCCTAGTGGTGGGAAGGGGTTGATGCCTTCCCGCCCACACAAGTTCAAGGCAGGGTACTTGCAATTTGGGTTTGTTGCACCAATTATACTGTAGGGGGTTCCCTTACAGTCTTTATGTCAAAAAAATTGTGTCCAAAAATTGTGATGACTTGATTTCCCTTGCACATTATAATGAACTTAGTTTGCTTATGGGTTGTGAAGAAATGAAACGTATAACTAACTATCTTCCAGAATTTGTCCGTTATAAACTTCTTGCTTTTGATCTAGAAGAAATTCATATGTATTGTGCGGTGAATTGCATTGAAAATCCTTATATTTCCAATTACATAAAGAAAAGAAAACAAATAGAAGATGAAGAGAACACTAATGAAAGGGAAGAGACTACCCAATATCCTCCTATTATTTCTTATGATGAATCGGGTAATGAGGAGGAGCCTTCTATTCAACCAATCTCATTAATAAGGAGCTCCAAAAAGAGGATTGAACCCACACATGATGTGGTGAAGAAGAAAAGAAAAAGGAAGAGAGGTAAAAAGATATCTCTTCCAAATAATGTTGCTCCTATTATTGTTGTGCCTCATGAAAATGAATCAAAAATAACTGTGGAAGATGATGCACTTGATGATGATCTCGTTATGCCTATTGCTTGTTGTGATGATTATGATTGGGAAGATAATGATACTTCTTACGATCTTGAAAATCTTTTTGGCACCTGCTTGGAAGAATATGATAATTGCTATAATATTGGTGCTATCCATACTATTAATGATGAGAGTGATTATGCTTATGATATGAAAAGGCCCAAGCTTGGGGATGCTATGTTTGATGAAGATGATGTTTTTGAGAATATATTTTCTGCAATTAATGTTTGTCCCACGCTTGGCGATGCTATGTCTAATGAAGATGATATTTTTAGACTCTCAAGTTTTGATATGCAAAGTTGTTATGACGATAGCATGTCTTCTACCTAAGATGATTATATTGATGAAAGTGGGTTTGGAAGAGTGTCAACTTTAGGAAGTAATAATCCCACTATTTTGGAGGATGTTGAATCTTATAATATTTATGAAAGTGGATTTGGAGAGGTCATGACTTTATTTAGTGACGAGTCCACTATCTTGGAAGAGGTTTCAATCAATTATGATGAGAACAAAGTTGCTACTTATGATGATTATTGTGATGAAACTTATGCTATAAAAAGTAGTGATGATTATATTTAGAAAACTTGTGATGATTATGATTACCCTTTTTCTGAATATTACTCTTTTAATGTGGAAACAATTAATAGTATTCAAGTCTCTTACGATTCTCCCACTATTCCAAATGAGAAGAAACTTCCTTATGTGGAGAGTAATAAAAATTCTATGCTTGTAGATCATGAAAAGAATGCTTTAGGTGCTGGTTATATTGTTGAATTCATTCATTATTCTACTGAAAATTATTATGATGGAGGAACATATGCTTGTAGGAATTGCAATAATATCAAGTTTCCTCTGTATGTGCTTAAAGCTTTGAAGTTATGCTTGTTTTGCCTTCCTATGCTAGTGGATTATTGCTCCCATAAGTTGTTTTCTCACAAAATCCCTATGCATAGGAAGTGGGTTAGACTTAAATGTGCTAGTAATATTCTTCATGATACTATCTTTATGTTTCAATTCTTATCTTCTATGTGAGCATCATTGAAATCATCATGCCTAGCTAGGGGCGTTAAACGATAGCGCTTGTTGGGAGGCAACCCAATTTTATTTTAGTTTCTTGCTTTTTGTTTCTGTTTAGTAATAAATAATCTATCTAGACTCTGGTTAGATGTTTTTTCATGTTTTAATTAGTGTTTGTGCCAAGTAGAACCTTTGGGAAGACTTGGGTGAAGTCTTTATGATCATGCTGTAAAAAAACAGAAACTTTAGTGCTCACGAGACTAGCTAAAACTTTTTACTGGAGAGTGCTATTTAGTTGATTCTTTTTAGATATCATTAGTGGACAAATTCCTCAGGTCCAAAAATTTATTTTAGAATTTTTGGAGTTCCATAAGTATACGTTTGATACATATTACTATAGACTATTCTGTTTATGACAGATTCTGTTTTTTCGTGTGTTGTTTGCTTATTTTGATGAATCTATGGCTAGTATTGGAGGGTATGATCCATATAGAAGTTGGAATACAGTAATTTTAACACCAATGTAAATAAAGAATGAGTTCATTATAGTACAATGAAGTGGTGTTTTGTTTTCTTTCGCTAACGGAGCTTACGAGTTTTCTGTTGAGTTTTGTGTTGTGAAGTTTTCCAGTTTCGGGTAAAGATTCGATGGACTATGGAATAAGGAGTGGCAAGAGCCTAAGCTTGGGGATGCCCAAGGAACCCCAAGGTAATATTCAAGTACAACCAAGAGCCTAATCTTGGGGATGCCCCGGATGGCATTCCCTCTTTCGTCCTCAACCATCGGTAACTTTACTTGGAGATATATTTTTATTCACCACATGATATGTGTTTTGCTTGGAGCGCCATTTTATTTTCTTTTTGCTTTGCTTGATGTTTGAATAAAATACCAAGATCTGAAATTCTTAAATGTTAGAGAGTCTTCACATAGTTGCATGATTATTCGACTACTCATTGATCTTCACTTATATCTTTCGGAGTAGTTTGTTGTTTTCTCTAGTGCTTCACTTATATCTTTTTAGAGCACGGCAGTGGTTATATTTTGAAGAAATATATGAACTCTCATACTTCAATTATATTATTTTGAGAGTCCTAAACAGCATGGTAATTTTCTTTGTTTATGAATTTAGTCCTAATATGATGGGCATCCAAGAGGGATATAATAAAAACTTTCATATAAAGTGCATTGAATATTATGAGATGTTTGATTCCTTATGATTGTTTTGAGATATGAAGATGGTGATATTAGAGTCATGCTAGTTGAGTAGTTGTGAATTTGACAAATACTTGTGTTAAAGTTTGTGATTCCCGTAGCATGCACGTATGGTGAACCGTTATGTGATGAAGTCGAAGCATGATTTATTTATTGATTGTCTTCCTTATGAGTGGCAGTCGGGGATGAGCGATGGTATTTTCCTACCAATCTATCCCCCTAGGAGCATGCGCGTAGTACTTCGTTTCGATAACTAATAGATTTTTGCAATAAGTATGTGATTTCTTTATGACTAATGTTGAGTCCATGGATTATACGCACTCTCGCCCTTCCACCATTGCTAGCCTCTCTAATACGGCACACCTTTCTCCGGTATCATACACCCACCATATACCTTCCTCAAAACAGCCACCATACCTACCTATTATGGCATTTCCATAGCCATTCCGAGATATACTGTCATGCAACCTTTCACCGTACCGTTTATTATGACACGCTCCATCAGTGTCATATTGCTTTGCATGATCATGTAGTTGACATTGTATTTGTGGCAAAGCCACCGTTCATAATTCCTTCATACATGTCACTCTTGATTCATTGCATATCCCGGTACACCGCCGGAGGCATTCATATAGAGTCATATTTTGTTCTAAGTATCGAGTTGTAAGTAAATAAAAGTGTGATGATCATCATTATTAGAGCATTGTCCCAGTGAGGAAAGGATGATGGAGACTATGATTCCCCCACAAGTCAGGATGAGACTTCGGATGAAAAATAAATAAATAAAAGAGGCCAAAGAAGCCCAAATAAAAAAAGGAGAAAAAAGAGGCCATAAAAAAAGAGAAGGCCCAAACATAAAAAACATAAAAAATGAGAGAAAAAGAGAGAAGGGGCAATGCTACTATCCTTTTACCACACTTGTGCTTCAATGTAGCACCATGATCTTCATGATAGAGAGTCTCCTATGTTGTCACTTTCATTTATTAGTGGGGATTTTACATTATAGAACTTGTCTTGTATATTCCAATGATGGGCTTCCTCAAAATGCCCTAGGTCTTCGTGAGCAAGCAAGTTGGATGCACACCCACTTAGTTTCTTTTGTTAAGCTTTCATACACTTATAGCTCTAGTGCATCCGTTGCATGACAATCCCTACTCACTCACATTGACATAGTTTATGTGAGACTATTTTCTCCATTTTGGCTTCTCCACAACCACCATTCTATTCCACCTATAGAGTTATATCCATGGCTCACGCTGATATATTGCGTGAAGATTGAAAACGTTTGAGAACATCAAAAGTATGAAACAACTGCTTGGCTTTTCATCGGGGTTGTGCATGATTTAAATACTTTGTGTGGTGAAGATAGAGCACAGCCAGACTATATGATTTTGTAGGGACAACTTTCTTTGGCCATGTTATTTTGAGAAGACATGATTGCTTTGTTAGTATGCTTGAGTACTATTTTTATGTCAATACTAAACTTTTATCTTGAATCTTATGGATCTAAACATTCATGCCACAATAAAGAAGATTACATTGATAAATATGTTAGGTAGTGAGGGAGTCCTGGATTAGGGGGTATCCGGACAGCCGGACTATATCCTTTGGCCGGACTGTCGGACTATGAAGATACAAGATTGAAGAGTTCGTCTCGTGTTCGGATGGGACTCTCCTTGGCGTGGAAGGCAAGCTTGGCAATACGGATATGTATATCTCCTCCTTTTGTAACCTACTCTGTGTAACCCTAGCCCCCTCTGGTGTCTATATAAACCGGAGGGTTTAGTCCGTAGGACAACAACAATCATACCATAGGCTAGCTTCTAGGGTTTAGCCTCTACGATCTCATGGTAGATCAACTCTTGTAATACTCATATCATAAAGATCAATCAAGCAGGAAGTAGGGTATTACCTCCATAGAGAGGGACCAAACCTGCGTAAACATCGTGTCCCCTGCGTCCTGTTACCATCCGCCTTAGACGCACAGTTCAGGACCCCCTACCCGAGATCCGCCAATTTTGACACCGACGTTGGTGCTTTCATTGAGAGTTCCACTGTGTCGTCACCATAATGAAGGATGCCTCGTCTCATTTTCAAGGACAGCGTCACCTCTGGGGGAGCCCTGGCTGTCGGCCAGACTCTCCGGCTAGGCGGTTTTGTCATGACCTCCCGTTCGGCTGCGGCGCCGACGATGACTTCTCGCGTCATCAAAAACAACCTCCACGTCAGCTCGGAACTTGCCGAGTCGATAGGTCCAATAGAGCTCTCCTCCCTAAACGAGCTCTTGGATCGCATCGCCGCTTTGGGAGTCACTACGTACTATGATTGTATCGGGCTTAAACCCGACCAAAAGGAGATTAACTCTCCACCGGTCACCCATCGGGTAGCGTTGGTGGAGGAAGAATGCGGCAATTCTTCCTCTATCTTGAGGACAAACTATGTCCGGATTTCGAAGCTCTCCGAGCCGGATACCCATCTACGAAAGGACATCGCCCAAGCCTCGAGCCTACAATCAGGCAGTGGGCCAGACCTATCGGGCGACATCCCGAAGCCCGAACTTCCCAGATCGGAAACTCCCATGCCCCTGGGTCTCAGATCGGGTCAGGGTCCGGACTCAAATCCGCCCACCCACCCAGATACAAGCGATCTCTCCCACATCGGACAAGAGCCCCAGGAAACAGTACATCACTATTAGGCCAGATTCCTCCTTGTAATGAACAAGGCCACGGACTGTCGCGAGGAAGACGCAATTTCATTCTTCTGCAATAATTGCACGGACAAGGAAATCCTTAACGCCATAAGCTGCCGCAATATAGCACACTTCGCTGACTTGGCGGCCTTAGTACGGACGTACTGCGTGATGAAAGTGCCTGGAAAACTGAAACAAAATTTTGGGATAATCCGGCTCTGGCTAAACACCCAGTCCGAATTAAAAGAGTGCACCCTCATAAGTCACCCGATTCAAGTGCAAAAAAGCAAAAGCCCACTACAGGGCATGGAACCGTATTGGAGGGATGGCTTAACAGACCCTGCAAAATTCACAGTACGGTGGATACCATACCAACACAAATCCTTAGAGCATGTTGGGTACTCCGGCAGGTTGCCAAGAGCGGTGAGGATCTCCTCATTCAAAACACCGCAGAGCAACATCCGCGGATTACAATACAGTTTTAACAGTCTTCGAGACATTCGCCTCAAATAATAGGCGCAAGCGAGCACTCCGCGGCCTTGCCGAGATCTGCCAGGTGGCAGCGATAAATCCATGGAGCGACACGGCTATCACTTTCAATGCCAATGACGAACCTAAATTCCGAACAGCCCAAGTACCAGCCGCATTAGTCCTAAGTCCAATTGTGGACGGCTTTCGGCTCACTAAAGTGCTCATTGACGGCGGTAGTGGATTAAACCTCATTTATGAAGAAACTCTTCAAAAAATGGAAATAGACTGGAACCGCATTGAGCAAAGCAGCACAACCTTTAGAGGAATCATCCCCAGTCGGGAAGCATGCTGCGCTGGGAAAATCACACTAGATGTGGTATTCGGCACACTGGAAAATTACAGGTCCGAAGAAATGACATTCCAAGTAGCCCCGTTCAGTAGTGGATACCACGCCCTTCTAGGGCGGGAGGCATTTATGATCCTCCAAGCCATACCCCATTATGGGTACATGAAGCTCAAAATGCCTGGACCCAATGGAATTATCACTCTAGCTAGTGTTCCAGACATAGCGCTCCGCGCCGAAAACAAAACAGCCGCACTGGCCCTCGAGGCACTATGTGAAGCCCTCGCGGTAGAGTTAACTGCGCTACGCTCGACCGTGGACAGGGATGACGTGATACTCGACAAGAGATCCAAGTCCACCTCTTTCAAACTAGTGGATGAAATAGTCAAATTCCAAGTCCACCCAACGGACCCAACCAAAACAGCCTCAATCGGGGCACAGTTAAACCCTGTCGTGGACGCCGCACTACGGGAGTTCCTGCGAGAAATCTGGGATATATTCGCCTGGCACCCATCAGATATGCCAGGAATCCCACGCAGGCTGGCCGAGCATAGCCTTAACATTCTAAAAGGATTCAAGCCGGTCAAGCAGACTCTTCGGCGTTTCTCTGGACCTAAGCGAAAAGCTATGGGAGAGGATCTAGCCAAGTTATTGGAGGCCGGATTCATCAGAGAAATAAAACACCCGGACTGGCTAGCAAACCTGGTGATGGTACCAAAGAAGGACAAATCCTGGCGCCTAAGCGTCGATTTCAAGGACCTCAATAAGGCTTGCCCAAAGGATCCCTTCCCCCTCCCCCGCATCGATCAAATTATCGACGCCACCGCGGGACACAACTCATTATGCTTCCTCGACGCATACTCCGGCTACCACCAAATCAAGATGGCGGAGTCCGACCAAGCCGCAACGGCGTTTATCACGCCATACGGCCCCTTCTATTTCAAGACAATGCCTTTTGGGCTTAAGAACACCGGTGCAACGTATCAACGCATGATTCAGACATGTCTAGAAAAGCATATCAGCAAAACAGTGGAAGCATACGTAGACGATGTGGTCGTCAAAACCAGACATGTCGACTCTTTAATCGACGACTTGAGGCTCACGTTCGACAACCTCCGAACATACGACATCAAGCTCAATCCGGAAAAATGCATTTTCGGCGTACCCGCCGGAAAGCTCCTGGGTTTCATCGTCTCCAGTAGAGGAATTGAAGCAAATCCGGCCAAAATCCGAGCCCTGTCACAGTTGGCCATCCTAACAGACCTCAAGCAAATCCAAAAATTAACTGGATGCGTTGCGGCCTTAAGCCGCTTTATCTCCCGATTGGGAGAAATGGCACTACCGCTTTATCGCATTCTTCGGCGCACCGAACACTTCAAGTGGACGAATGCTGCCACGGCCGGATTGGAAGAAATAAAGGCCATACTGGCCACCAACCCAATCCTGGCCACGCCAAACATCGGCGAACCAATGCTGGTATATATAGCGGCGACTCATCAAGTCGTAAGCGCAGTGCTCGTCATCGAACGAGAAGCGGACGGACATAAATTCCCCCTTCAAAAGTCGGTATATTATGTATCCACTGTCCTCACTCCATGCAAATCACGGTACCCGCATTATCAAAAGATAGCGTATGCGGTATTCATGGCATCCCGGAAACTACGACACTACTTTCAAGAGTGTTCAATTACAGTGGCCTCGGAAGTGCCACTCAACGACATAATAAACAACAGTGACGCCATGGGCCGAATCGCCAAATGGGCCATTGAGCTCCTCCCGTTAGACATAACATATAAACCTCGGCGAGCTATTAAGTCACAGGTATTGGCCAATTTTGTCGCCAAATGGACAGAAGCCGAACTCCCTAAAGAGTACGGCGCATACTCCAATTGGATTATGCACTTCGACGGCTCTAAAATGTTGGCCGGTCTAGGGGCTGGAGTCGTCCTGACGTCCCCTACCGGAGATACAGTCCAATATGTACTCCAAATACTGTACACAGACTCCAACAATGCAGCCGAATACGAGGCCCTGTTACATGGTCTCCGGATGGCAGTTTACATGGGCATTCAACGCCTGGAGGTGCGTGGGGACTCGAACCTCGCAATATCCCAAATAAATGGAGACTTCGACGCTAAAGATCTAAAAATGGCGGCTTATCGCAATGTCGTCCTCAAGATGTCAGCTCGGTTCGAGGGGCTCGAATTCCACCACGTGGCTCGGGAGAACAATCAGGCGGCGGATATCCTCGCCCGTATCGGTGCTAAGCGCGATACGGTCCCACCCAACATATTCTTGGAAAGGTTGTTTAAGCCATCCGTGGTATGGGAATGGGAAACCGGCAACAACAATCCGGACCCGGCTACAACGCCAAATACCGAACACTCTGATATAATCGGTGGCTCCACCACCGAAATAACACCTTCAGCCCATGTGATAATGGTCGTCATCGCCCCATGGACTGAACCATTCCTGGCCTACCTAACCAGGCAGGAACTTCCCGAGGACCAAAATGAGGCACGCTGCATTGTGCGGCGATCTAAAGCTTACAAAGTCCACGAGGGAGAGCTTTATAAGAAAAGCACCACCTGAGTCCTTCAAAGGTGCATCTCCGAAGAGGAAGGGCGGAAGCTTCTGGCAGAAATACATGCCAGACTCGATGGCCACCACGCCGCAGCCCGGGCCCTCATAAGTAAGGCCTTCCGTACAGGATTCTATTGGCCGACGGCATGGGCAGATGCACAGGACTTGGTCCAACGCTGCGTCGGTTGCCAGCTTTTTGCAAACCAAAGCCATATGATGCCCGTCGCCCTACAAACAATCCCCATTACCTGGCCTTTTGCGGTCTGGGGGCTTGACATGGTTGGACCCCTTAAAGGGGCAACCCATAAGAAAAAATACTTACTGGTAATGGTGGATAAATTCACCAAATGGATAGAAGCCAAACCTGTTAAAACACCCGAATCCGGACCAGTGATAGACTTCATATCCGGGGTTGTACACCGTTACGGCATCCCCCACAGCATCATCACTGACAACGGCACGAACTTCACTGCCGACGAGGTAAAAATATGGTGCAGCAACATGGGCATCAAGCTCGATTATGCTTTTGTCTATCATCCACAAACTAACGGCCAAGTTGAGCGAGCAAATGGTCTTATCATGAGCGGCATCAAACCCAGATTAGTGCGGTCCTTAAAGGAATCTAACACGCACTTGGTAGAGGAGCTCGACTCTGTACTCTGGGGACTGTGGACCACGCTGAATCGCACTACCGGATACACCCCGTTCTTTATGGTGTAAGGCGCAGAGGCGGTTCTGCCCTACGACATAATTCATGACTCACCTCAAGTGCGCATGTATGAAGAAAGAGATGCCGAGCTCGATCGGCAGGACAGTTTGGACACCCTCGAGGAGGAGCGTGACGTGGCAAAAGCCCGTTCTGTATTCAATCAGCAACAGGCTAGAAGATACGAAAGCAGAGAAGTACGGGCCAAAACTTATAATGTTGGCGAACTCGTTCTACGCCTACCAGAGAAGAAAAAGGACAAGCTCAAGCCCAAATGGGAAGGTCCCTTCATTATTGACCAGGTTCTGACCGGTGGAGCGTACCGTCTGCGGGATGCATTGGACAATCGACTCGAGCCAAATCCATGGAACGCAGCCAGTCTCCGAAGATTCTATGCCTAGTGCCGGACTCCGTGTTCGTCTCCTTACCTCTGTCAAATTTTTACGCATTCGTTATCTGTCTTTTCTTTCTTTCTTCCCATTTTTCTTTCAAGGCCTTAATAGGCTAAAATTTGTTTTGACTACACAATCTTGATGCGCCAGCCGCGCTCATTATACCTGGGGGCTTCTTGCACAGAAGCTTAATTATTTTATGGGCTTCACGCCCCGCACATGTGTTATTCTTCCGCATGTACCTTTTTTCGCCATTATATGCATCGATATGACTTAAGTTTTGGCCAAGCTGGGTTGCCTGGCTCTTGTATTTATGCCCTACGTTCCTGTTAATTCGGCTAGGGCATAAGGGGAGGACCTCTGCGATTATTACTGCCGGGTCAGCCGGATGTGTACCTCAGACTGGGTGAAGCCGAAAGCTAGCGTTCTTAAGGGAATATTCGGTCGGTGAATAAAAGATGACTCTTTATTTTTTTTTCACTTGCCCCCAGATGTTTTTTGCCTGTGTCTCTTCTCGCAGTTCGGACATGCACATTAGGGCACGCGTACCCAGGGAAAGGAACCCTTAACGTAACTATTCTCCCTGGAAGATGTTTCTTACTACCCATGTAATATAACATAACTAGTTGGGTACTTGTCTGTTCAAGCACTTATTACCCCTATGCTTGGTTTCCACGCATACCCCTGGTTTTTACATAACTGAGCGGGTATTTGGATACACTCCGGACTATCGGGTCCAGAGGTTGAAGCGAAAAGGTCCGCCATGACAAATGATTTACAATCCAGCTAGAGACATTCTACATGTCATTTAAATTACATAGTCACTTAGACTGATTAAATTCTTCTTCTATACCATCCAACAGGCTGTCTAGCCTACAATCCTGTTGGGAATACTTTGCGGCCAACTCTACTTGGTCATACACCAAACTGACAGGGATTTCTTTCCCATCGGGCCCCACAGGTCCGACCTTGGCCATGTGGTTTGGGTCAGCCTTGGTATACCGCGTCTTCACCATGGCCCAGGCTTCCCTGGCACCTTGACGGCAGGCCGATACCTTCCATAGTCGGAAGTGCCGCCGTGCTCCCTTGAGCTTCTCCGCAAGCTCTCCAAGGCCTTCGGGCAGGGAGACGGATGGCCACAAGGCCTGGCAAATACCTTGCATCACCTGCCGAACTTGTTCGTGCAGTTGTGAGAGCTCTGGTAGAAGATCACCCGCAGACTCGGGCACCTCATCCGTAGGACGACCCGTCAGCATACCTACAGACATAACTCTGTTAGTTGGCTTCTTCGCCAAGCTCTTTTTAAAGTTCGCTCAAGCACTTACTGAAAATGTCGCGTCGAAGCCGCTTATTCTCCTTCACGGAGTCCGACAGCTGGGCGCGAACATCCTTTAGTTCCACGCTCAGCTGAGTATTGGCATCCTGGAGATCGTTTTTCTCCTGCCTAACTTTTGTAAGCACGCGCTCGCCAGCCTTGAGCTGCCGTATGGCATGTTGCTCATCCGGATTCACTCCGGCGTCATCCGCAATATTTATTGTCAAATTTTCAGGCATACCGCACTCTATATGGTACCTATCATTCTTTGAAACAAGTGTTACCAGAGGAGGCCTTCTCGGACTCCTTCACTGCGGCAACTGCGGCCTGTAGCTGGGCCTTGCAATCTTCAAGATCATGAGACAATTGGTTATTCTTCTCTGTAAGAACCTGCACAAATAATGATCCTTAAATTAGTTGTGCCAACTGTTTCAAGTCTCAGGGCCTACTGTTGTACATAACCATCAAATTTCCTTACCCGTATATCCTTTACATACTGATCCGTGGCTCTGGCAAGACCATTTTGAGCAGCACGGATGTATGCGTCTCCTGAGTTGAAGGCATCGAAAGCCTCTTGGGAGAAACAAGCGTCGCGGAGTACAGCCCGGCGACGCCTGTGATTCATGGCGCTCTCCACTTTGGAATTTGTGGCGGATATTTTATCTGCATCCTCTGTCAAAGGAGCATCTGGCGGGTGCCCCGTGTTAGCTTCCGCCTCTGTGTCCGGCCCCGGAGCCCGGCTAGTAGAGGCGTGATCGGCGATCTCTCCGGATATAGTCCGGTGAGCGCTTTTTCTTCATTGAAACATGGGCGTTACTGCATTTTAAATACAATGATCACGGAGTAAGGTTTTGTAAAATACCTCTGTGTCGGCGTCTCCGTCCGAACCGCCTTCCTTTTCAGCCTGCCCGGCTTCGGTGCCCCTCGTTGGCGATTCACCACGGGCTCAACATGGTGTCCCGAGGACCTTCCCTGTAGAACACCGTGCAGATACGGTAGGTGAAGTGCGTGAAAAGGGATACTTCTCAAAGGTTGGGACCCTGGTCTCGCTTACCTGCTAGGCAGGGAGTAGCCCCGGATAGTCAGCTATAATAGCCACCATGGCCTCATTGCGGCTTAATTGATAAAATACCCTGTCAATCAGCTCCAGGAATATGTCTGGATCCTCTTGAAGGCCGGGGTCAAGGGACCGTTCAGGATCCTCTGGTTGTGGAGGTGGGTTGTTGATCTCCTTTACTGCCTTACGCAGCTCCTGTGGTGAATGGGCAAAGTAAGATATTTGTTGCAAAAATGCGGAAGGGAAGGGTATAAAAAGTGGCAGCTTACCTAGCTCGGAGGATTGTACATGGAGAATCCGTCCTGCGGCTTGATGCGGAGGAACTCCTCTTCCTCTCCCTTGTACAGACCAGACAGAATTTTTGCCAGAGCGGCAACTGAGTCCGGCCCCTTGCGGCCGCAGCGGGTGCGTCATCTTCCCCGTTAAAATCCCACATAGGGTGGCCTCGATATTGAAGCGGCTGCACCCCTCGCATAATGCATATTGACATAACCTCGGTTGTAGTCAGTCCTGATAGAGCTAGCGTCTTTATTCGGCTCATTAGGTAAGAAACGTCTCTATCATCTTCCTCCTGAGGGATCCTTGGTCGCCAACTTAGGCGCTTCTTCAAAGGAGCATTATCATACTCAGGAAGGACGATCGAATAGGATCCGGGAGGGGGACGTCCTCCATATAAAACCACTCTGACGGCCAGTCTTCGGACGTCTTCTTCGGGGTACCGGATAGGTATCCGGTCCCGGCGATGCGCCACCTTTCAGCCCCGCCCACTTGATATATTGACCCCCTCTGACTACGGGGCACAAGGCAGAATAGCTTCTTCCACAACGCGAAGTGAGCTTCGCAGCCCAGAAATAGCTCGCAAAGGGCTACATAACCAGCGATGTGTAGTATGGAGACAGGGGTGAGATTATGTAGCTGGAGGCCGTAAAACTCTAGGATCCCTCGGAGGAACGGATGGATGGGAAATCCGACCCCCCTTAATAAATAAGGGACGAGGCATACCCGCTCCCCCTTGGAGGGGTTTGGAAAGCTCTCCACCTGCTCCCCGCCATTGTAGGTGGCGAGCCCGGCTCGAACAGGGACCATGTATGCTGGAGGGAGAAATCCTTGGGTCTGTAGCTCCACTAGTTGACTGTGTGGGGCGGAACACTTCTTCCAATCTCCGGGCCTAGGGCTACGGGAAGGAGATGAGGAGCTACGCTGGCTGGCCATGACGGGACGGATTTTTTCGGGCGCGCTCCGATGAAGGCTTGCCAAGGGAGGATGGTGTGATTTGGATCTGAGAATCCCCGTCTCTTTAAATAGACAGTTTGTTCATGCAGCTAGGGTGGTAAATGTAAAAACACCCTGGCCGCTTGCATTCGTTCGACACGTGGGAGATGGCCATTATTGGGCGTGGAAGCCGAAAAGTGCAACATTTATGAGAAGCCGGACACTATTTAACAGGTATTCGGGATTTGGAGAAGAACCCTGTCAATGTCGAAGACAATCTGCGCGTCGGACTCATCGTCATGGAAGCCTGGTTCGGGGGCTACTGAGGGGAGTCCTAGATTAGGGGGTATCCGGACAGCCAGACTATATCCTTTGGCCGGACTGTTGGACTATGAAGACACAAGATTGAAGACTTCGTCTCGTGTCCGGATGGGACTCTCCTTGGCGTGGAAGGCAAGCTTGGCGATACGGATATGTAGATCTCCTCCCATTATAACCGACTCTGTGTAACCCTAGCCCCCTCCGGTGTCTATATAAACCGGAGGGTTTAGTCCGTAGGACAACAACAATCATACCATAGGCTAGCTTCTACGGTTTAGCCTCTACGATCTCGTGGTAGATCAACTCTTGTAATACTCATATCATCAAGATCAATCAAGCAGGAAGTAGGGTATTACCTCCATAGAGAGGGCCCAAACCTGGGTAAACATCGTGTCCCCTACTTCCAGTTACCATCCGCCTTAGACGCACAGTTCGGGACCCCCTACCCGAGATCCGCCGGTTTTGACATCCACAGGTAGCATTCCACATCAAAAATTCTGTTTTTATCATTTACCTACTCAAGGACGAGCAGGAATTAAGCTTGGGGATGCTGATACGTCTCCAACGTATCTATAATTTTTGATTGTTCCATGCTATTATATTATTTGGTTTGGATGTTTTATGGGCTTTACTAAGCACTTTTATATGATTTTTCGGACTAACCTATTAACCTAGAGCCCAGTGCCAGTTTCTGTTTTTTGCCTATTTCAGTGTTTCGCCAAAAAGGAATATCAAACGGAGTCCAAACGGAATGAAACCTTCGGGAGAGTTATTTTTGGAACAGAAGCAATCCAGGAGACTTGGAGTGCACGTCAGGGAATCAACGAGGAGAGCACGAGGCAGGGGGCGCGCCTACCCCCCTGGGCGCGCCCTCCACCCTCATGGGCCCCTCGTCGCTCCCCTGACCGACTTCTTTCGCCTATATATATATATCCATATACCCTAAAACCATCGGGGAACAGAATAGATCGGGAGTTCCGCCACCGCAAGCGTGTGTATCCACCAAAACCCAATCGGGACCCTGTTCCGGCACCCTGCCGGAGGGGGGATCCCTCACCGATGGCCATCTACATCATCCCTGCGCTCTCCATGATGAGGAGGGAGTAGTTCACCGTCGGGGCTGAGGGTATGTTCCAGTAGCTATGTGTTTGATCTCTCTCTCTCTCTCTCGTGTTCTTGAGGTGATACGATCTTGATGTATCGCGAGCTTTGCTATTATAGTTGGATCTTATGATGCTCCTCCCCCTCTACTCTCTTGTAATGGATTGAGTTTTCCCTTTGAAGTTATCTTATCGGATTGAGTCTTTAAGGATTTGAGAATACTTGATGTATGTCTTGTCGTGCTTATCTGTGGTGACAATGGGATACTCACGTGATTCACTTGATGTATGTTTTGGTGATCAACTTGCGGGTTCCGCCCATGCACCTATGCATAGGGGTTGGCACAAGTTTTCGTCTTGATTCTCCGGTAGATACTTTAGAGCACTCTTTGAAGTACTTTGTGTTGGTTTGAATAGATGAATCTGAGATTGTGTGATGCATATCGTATAATCATACCCACGGATACTTGAGGTGGCGTTGGAGTATCTAGGTGACATTAGGGTTTTGGTTGACATGTGTCTTAAGGTGTTATTCTAGTACGAACTCTATGATAGATTGATCCGAAAGAATAACTTTGAGGTGGTTTCGTACCCTACCATATTCTCTTCGTTTGTTCTCCTCTATTAGTGACTTTGGAGTGACTCTTTGTTGCATGTTGAGGGATAACTATATGATCCAATTACGTTATTATTGTTGAGAGAACTTGCACTAGTGAAAGTATAAACCCTAGGCCTTGTTTCCTAGCATTGGAACACCGTTTACGCTCACTTTTATTATTAGTTACCTTGCTGTTTTTATATTTTCAGATTACAGAAACCTATATCTACCATCCATATTGCACTTGTATCACCATCTCTTCGCCGAACTAGTGCACCTATACAATTTACCATTGTATTGGGTGTGTTGGGGACACAAGAGACTCTTTGTTATTTGGTTGCAGGGTTGTTTGAGAGAGACCATCTTCATCCTACACCTCCCACGGATTGATAAACCTTAGGTCATCCACTTGAGAGAAATTTGCTACTGTCCTACAAACCTTTGCACTTGGAGGCCCAACAACGTCTACAAGGAGAAGGTTGTGTAGTAGACATCAGCCGGCCACCGCGTCGTCGTCTCCGTCTTCCCACCCCCTTCGCAGAGGAGATGGAGCTCGGTCCTCCCCAGACCCTCGGGTTGCACATGAGGGGCTGCGGTACCGGCGGCACGCGGGTCGACGCCGACTTCCCCGCTCCTCATGTCATGTATCTCCGTCGCGGATGGAATACGTTTGCCCGCATCCATAGCCTGACGGTGGGGCTTGTCCTCTTCTTCAAGTTAATGGAGGGTGGCATGCTCTACGTCAAGGTCTTCGGAGATCTTGGCACTCGCCTGAAGTGCTGCGTGGAGAGCTCCTCCGACAATGAAGATTCTTCCTCGAGCGGGAGTGACGAGGAGGACAGCGAGAGCGACGACGAGAGGGTCGGGCGGCAGGATGCCGACTCCGACTCGACTGAACGCGCCGCCCCTCCCTCGGCCTCGCGCCCTGCCGAGGGCCTTCCTCATCAAGCTCTCCATCGGGGTGCTCCCCGCCGTCTCCTTGGGCGGCTGGCGTAGGAGGGTCGGAGAAGGCGAAGAAGGCAGGTGGCGGTCGTCAACTTGGAGTACGCGGGCACTGACGCCTTCGTCATGTATTGGCGGGCTGCTACTTCATCTTCCAGCTTTCTGCTCCTCGCACCTCGCCTAGGCGCTCTTTTTGCCCTCCCGTTGTCTTGTTCCACCTTCTGAGGAGAGGGACAAGAAAGGGATTACGGGCATATTTATCTCTTTTTAGTTTGTAAGCTTGCGGGCACCTGTTAGATTTAAAACTTGTAATCCCCTTGCTCATGTTTTTAATTCTGTATGAACTATACCTGTATGGGACGTTTTTAATGAAAAAGGGTGCTTGCCGGGTTTTTTGTGTGTGAGCGAGGCCCAAGCCAAGGATGAATCCTTGTTATTTTTATAATAAACATTATCGCCCGACAACAGGCCTTGCCGTTTCTCTCCTTCAGTCCACCGTTCTCGCGCTTTTGGTGGAGGCAGGAGCGAAGTAGAGTTAGGCTCCTCGTTCATCTCTTTGCCACCGCAACAACTACCAAATTCCGACCCAGGAAATAGCTCTAGGGTACAGGAAAAGGGGAGCACGGCGGTTTTAAGAACATAAACGAGGTTTCACATGTCCCAGTTCTATAAGGAAACGCATAACAGGGGGATGAAAGACTTATCTGAATCCGCAGCCCCCGGCAACCTTGGCTTGTCGTGGTTGGATCCTTGTATCTTCAGCCCCCGGCAGGCTCGCTTTGTCAGGTTCGGAGCGCCATTTCGTTCCCTTTTCCCAAGCGGCTCAGCAGAAGTGCCCTGCGAACCAAAGAGAACAGAAAGACGCACACTCGACCTCTAGGCTAGGGGTTAATCGCCGCTAAGCACTATCAACCCTAACCGAGGGAGAGACTTAACCTAGCATGCATGCTATAACTTAGGGCGCCAGCGCTTCATTTATTTATGCTCAGGGTCTACGCCTGGCTTCGTACAGAGGATTACATGCCTTACCGGCAAAGCTTGTACAAAAGGTAGCTTGCCGGGGGGCCGGCAAGCCGTGCCTTATGGGTAACCTTGCGAAGATCCTCGATGTTCCATGAATTGCTCACTTGGACAGCATCTTCGGTCTCCAGGTGGACTGCGCCGGGCCTGGTGACTCGGATTACCAGATAAGGGCCTTCCCACTTTGGCGTTAACTTGTTGGTAATCTTGGCCGACTGAACGCGCCGAAGAACAAGGTCGCCTTCCTCAAAGCTTCGGGCATGAACCTTGTGGCTATGGTAGCGGCGCAAGGCCTGCTGGTAGCGTGCTGCTCTGACAACCGCCCGAAGACGATCTTCCTCAAGGAGCGTTGCATCATCTTGCCGCAATTGCTCTTGCTCAAGCTCATCATAAGCGAGCACTTGAGGACCCGTATATGAGTTCCGTGGGGAGAATTGCCTCTGCCCCATATATTAGGGCAAAGGGTGTCTGGCCGGTGGCTCGATTTGGCGTTCTCCTGATCGACCAAATAACCGCTGGCAACTCATCAATTTAGCGCCTTCCGCTCTTGTGCAGCTTGTCAAAAGTCTTTGTTCTCAGGCCTCGCAACACTTCAGCATTTGCCCTCTCCGCCTGGCCGTTGCTCTGTGGGTGTGCCATGGAGGCGAAACAGACCTTGCTGCTGAGGTCTTGGATGTATTGCATGAAGGTGTGGCTTGTGAACTGCGTGCCATTGTCGGTGATGATTCTGTTTGGTACACCAAAACGGCAGACCAGTCCCTTGAAGAACTTGACGGCTGACGTGCTGTCACCTTTCTCACTGCTTCCACCTCCGGCCACTTTGTGAACTTGTCGATTGCAACGTACAAGTACTCAAAGCCCCCAGACCGAGAATGGCCAGGGGAGAGGGATTGTTTGAAGAGCTTGAGCTGGTTGATGAAGCTTCTTTGAATGGAACTGACACGCTTCACACTTGGTTACTAGTGTAGTTGCATCCTGGAGGGCAGTGGGCCAGAAGAAACCTTGCCGGAACGCCTTACCGGCAAGGGCCCTCGACCCTATGTGGGAGCCACATATGCCTCCATGTATCTCTGCCAACAGCTCCAGTCCTTCCTCCCAGGGGATGCACTTCAATTTCACACCGTTCGACCTTTTTCTGTACAGGACGTCATCAACGAACTGGTACAAGGTGGACCGACGGGCTACTTTCTCCGCTTCTTCCTGCTCCTCAGAAAGTTCCCCTATTTGGAGGAATCGGACGGTATGCTGCGCCCACACCGGAGCCTGGGACTCGACGACAAGGACCAAAGGCATTGCCTCTACCACGGGAGCGACCGTCTCTACGGCCAGGGCTTGACGCCCTGCCGGAGCCAGTTGCCCTTTGGCAGGCTCAGTGTCCACGGCAACATCCTTGCCGGCAGCCCCAGGGGGGCTCGACAGGAAAGTACTTGCCAGGGCCAGATTTCCTCCGCTTGTTCTACTCCGTTGATGGTTTGACGGATGGCTGAGTTAACCGGAGCAAAAAGGTACCTGGTTCCACAGGTAGCTTGAATGCAGCGCGCTTTGACAGGTAATCAGCGATGTCGTCCTTCACTCGAGGAACGTGCTCTGCTTGGATACCGTCAAAGCGTTCCTTCAGCTTCCTCACTTCATCTACGTAGGCCTCCATCACTGGTAATGCTTGTTGACATGTCTGATAACAAGCTGCGAGTCACCCCTGATGATGAGCTTCTTGACTCCAAGGTCTGCCGCGATCGTAAGACCGGCAAGCAGCCCCTCGTACTCAGCAGTGTTGTTGGTGGACATCTCCCTGGGAAAGTGCATCTGGATTACATACTTGAGGTGCTCTCCGGTGGGCGCGACAAGCAGCACGCCAGCACCGGCGCCTTGCAGCGAGAAAGCTTCGTCAAAGTACATTATCCAGTCGCGAACTGTTTCCTTGCCGGGGAGAGCGGTCTCCTGGATTTCTTCATCAGGCATTGAGGTCCATTCTGCAATGAACTCTGCCAAGACCCTGCTATGGATCGTTGACGTACTTTCAAACCTTAGACCAAAGCTTGATAACTCCAAGGCCCACTCCACAATCCTTCCGGTTGCGTTTGGGTTGTGCAGTATCCATTGCAACGGGAGGCGGGTGACGACAGTGATCTCGTGGGCTTGGAAGTAATGACGCAGCTTCCTCAAGGCCATAAGGAGGCCGAAGAGAAATTTCTGCACACCGGAATATCTTGACCTAGCCCCCTGCAAGAGGGAGCTAACAAAGTAAACCGGGTGCTACATCATCTTCTTCTTCTGCACCACTCCACTCGACGGCGCGGGCTCTGTCCCGATGGTGTCAGACTCTGCCGGGGGCCTTGCCTCGCAGGCACCAGGCCCTGCCGGGGGAGTCTCTGACTTGCCGTCCGCCAGTCCTGCCGCCGCCACTGCCTCTTCGTCAACCTCCCTCTGCGCCACTAGTGCGGCACTGACCACTTGATTCGTCGCCGCCAGATACAGCAGCAACGGCTCTTGTGGTCTGGGCGCAACTAGTATCGGTGTAGAGGAAAGGTACCTCTTCAGATCTTGCAACGCTGCTTCGGCCTCTGGAGTCCACTCCATTGGGCCCGCCTTCTTCAAGATCTTGAAGAAGGGAAGGGCGCACTCAGCAGACTTGGAGATGAATCGGCTCATGGCGGCGACGCAGCCAGTGAGCCGACGCACATCCTTTATCCGCTTGGGCGCCTCAATCTTCACGATAGCCTTGATCTTGTCCGGGTTTGCCTCAATCCCACGCTGCGACACAAAGAACCCGAGAAGTTTGCCGGACGAGACACCGAAGACACACTTCTCAGGGTTTAGCTTGAGGTTGATCTTGCGCAGGTTGGCAAACGTCTCTTCTAAGTCTTGCACAAGAGTTGCCCTGTCCTTGGTTTTGACCACTATGTCATCCATATATGCTTCCATATTTATATGTAGCTGGGGTTCAAAACCAATTTGGACTGCACTCGCAAATGTCGAACCAGCACTCTTCAACCCGAAGGGCATCCGCAAAAAGTAGTACATACCACATGGCGTGATGAATGTTGTCTTCTCTTCGTCTTCTCTTGTCATGAAGATCTGGTGGTAGCCCGAGTAGGCGTCGAGGAATGATAACAGGTCACACCCGGCCGTGGAGTCAACAATCTGGACGATGCGCGGCAACGGGAAGGGTCCTTAGGACAAGCCTTATTGATATCTGTGTAGTCAATACACAGTCTCCACTTCCCATTCGCCTTGCGCACCAACACCGGATTGGCCAACCACGTCGGATGGAACACTCCTCTCACCAAATCTGCCGCTCCCAGTTTCCTGATCTCCCCTACGATGAACTCCTGTCGTTCCAAAGCTTGCTTCCTGACCTTCTTCTTGACGGGCCGTGCATGAGGACAGACAGCAAGATGGTGCTCAATCACCTCCCTGGGAACGCTGGGGATGTCGGATGCTTGCCATGCAAACACATCAACATTCGCCTGCAGGAAGGCGATGAGCACGCTTTCCTATTTGCTGTCAAGGGTGGAGCTTATGGTGAAAGCCCCTTCCGTGCCATCCTCCTTGACGGGCACCCTCTTGGTCTCTGGTGGCGTAGCTCTGGATTTCTTGCCCTTGCCGATGGAGCTCTCTGGCACGTCCTGGATGGTAGCGCAACACTCCGAAGAGGTGCGCATGCCGGAGTGGTGCGAGAGGTCTTGCTGGTCTTTTTCTTCCCTCTCGGGGCCTCAGCGGCAAGAGCAAGTGCCTTGGCGGCACCTGCTACAACTGCTTCCCGGTAGAGTAGGTCAGAGCAGATCGGCGCGTCCTTCTTGTCAGAGGGGGCGGTGATGATGTTCATCGGCCCAGGCATCTTCAGTGTGTTGTAGGCGTAGTGCAACGCCGCCATGAACTTGGCCAGTGCCGGGCGGCCGAGGATCCTGTTGTAGGGCAAGGGGACCTCGGCTACATCGAAGACAATCCTCTCCGTCCTGTAGTTCAGCTCGCCTCCAAATGTCACGGGCAACGTGACCTTTTCCTTTGGCTGGCTCCTCCCCGGGTTGACCCCTTGAAACGTGCCTGTTTCTTTGAGGTCTCCATCAGGAATTTGCATCCTTTTGATCACAACGGGTGAGATCAAGTTCATACCAGCCCCGCTGTCAACCAGCATCTTGTTCACCTTGAGGTTGCGTGTCGTTGGTGAAACCAACAACGGCAAACACCCAACCGCAGTTACGCGGTCAGGGTGATCCTCGGCGTCAAAGATGAGGGGCGTGCTGGACCACTTCAGCGGCTTCTGAGCATTGAACGAGGGCTTCGCCGCTGTAATCTCACGCGCCTACTGTTTGAGCTGGCGGTGAGAAGTATGCAGCAAGGCGCCACCGTCGACGCATATGGCCTTTGTAGCCTTCTAGAACTCTTGCTCGTCGGACTCGTCGTCCTCGTCATGATCATCATCTTCTTGCTTCTTGTCACGGCCTCGAGCGGGCCTCTCTTGTTGGTTGTCCTTGCCGCAGCGGCCTCCTTGGCCGCCACGCTTCTTGCTGGACCCCTTGGCACCATCTTGACCCTTCTCCTTGTCCCGCCTCTCATACACACCCTTTTGCTTCTCAGCAAGCAGCTCGACTTGTCGGCAGTTCTGGAGGTCGTGGCCTTTGGTGCGGTGGATCTTGCAGTACTACTTGTCAGAGCCCCCTGGCTTGTCGGCAGCTGCCAAGGCCCGGTAGGCGGCGCACCCGGCAATCTCCTTCTCGTGGTCGTCTGCCTTGGCCTTCTTGGTGGTGCCGGTGTTGTCGGATCCCTCGACGGCAAGCACGGCCTTGCCCTTACGTTTCTTGTTGTGGCGCCGGCCCTTCTTCGTCGGGGCGGCGGTGTCTCCATCGGTAGATTCGATTTCCACACCAGCGTCTTTGTCGGGGTACTTCCTCCCTTCTTCTGCCCGAGCACATCTGTCGGCCAGAACATAAAGTTCGGCCACATCCTTGACCTTGTTCATCGCCAGCTCTTCACGCAACTTGCGATTGTGCATGTTCTGATGGAACGCGCTAATCACGGCGGCGGGGTGAACGTCGGAGATGTTGTACTGCACCCGGCTGAACCTCTGGATGTACTTGCGCGGGGTTTTTCCATCCTTCTGGGGAATGATATGTAAATCACTCGCCTGGCCGTGAGCTTGGTGGCCTCCAGTGAAGGCACCAACGAACTCATGACACAGGTCCGACCAAGAAGAAATGGAATCCACTGACAAGTGCATCAACCAAGACATGACGTTGGGCTTCAGCGCCAACGGGAAGTAATTGGCGAGCACCTTGTCGTCGCGGGCTCCAGCAGCTTGCATCGCGATGGTGTAGATGTTGAGGAACTCCGATGGATGGGTCTTGCCATTGTACTTCTTGCCGACGTCGGGCTTGAACGTGCGGTGGCATGGCCAGTGGAACTGCCGCAGCTCACGGGTAAAGGCTGGACAACCCACCTCGTAAGGTAGGCCGCCGGAGCCTCCCGGAGCCAGGTGGTCCATAGTGGGCCCTGCCCGCTTGTCCGATTGGTGGCGTGTATCACGCCGGCGCTCGATGGTGGCCCGAGCGTCTTCATGAGCTTGTTACCGAAGAACTTGGCACTGGTCGCGCTGAGTCCGCAGGTCAGACGACGCTATGGAGATGTTATCGCAAGCGTCGTCACGACAGGCTGTCACCTGCGATGGCTGGCATGGAGGAGGAGAGTGCACCGTGACTGCAGCACCCCCGGTTCTTCCACCGCCAACGTATGGTGGCTCGATGGAGTGCCGACCCGAGGTCCCCGCCGGTCGCGGATCGTCTTTGTTGGTGACGGCGACGAGGCTCCGGATTGTGGCTCTCCATTCGTCGAGCTTCTCTGCAGCAGGAGGGAAGTCGAGGAGTAGCTGTGCGCATGCCAAAGCTTCTGCTAGCGTCGGTGATGGCGAAAGCTGCGTGGACCGTGGTGCGCTTCGACTTCTAACCAAATTAGAAGGAGCTCTGTCACGGTCCAGCGGCTGCGTGCCACTTTCGCCAGCGCTTCGGCGGGCATGCTGGGCTCCTTCATCCCGCGGGTAACGCATAGGATTCTTCCCCCGGCGGCGTCCAGAGTCTCCAGCGTGGTGACGCTGCTCGTCGCGTGCACCTTGGGAGGAGCGCATTGTGGGCGCCGGCATAGGCGTCTTGGAGGCCGCTGCATCACCCGTGGGTGGCACGACACTCCTGGAGGGCCCCGCGCCACCTGCGGGGGGCCTAGTTGTAACGCCCTCGATGCGGCTATATCTCCCACGTGTCGAAGCACGACTTAGAGGCATAACCGCATTGAAAGCAATGTCGCAAGTGAGGTAATCTTCACACAACCCATGTAATACATAAGGGAAAGAGATACATAGTCGGCTTACAATCTCCACTTCACACAATACATAAATAAACATTCATCATCCAAATTACACTCAAGGTCCGACTACGGAACCAAAATGAAAGAAGACTACCCCAAATGCTACACAGATCCCCGAATCAACCCCAACTGGGCTCCACTACTGATCATCAGGAAAAGACACATAGTAACGACCACATTCCTCGTCGAACTCCCACTTGAGCTCGGTTGCGTCATCTGCACTGGCATCGTTGGCACCTGCAACTGTTTTGGTAGAATCTGTGAGTCACGGGGACTCAGCAATCTCACACCCGCGAGATCAAGACTATTTAAGCTTAAAGGTAGGATAGGGTTGTGAGGTGGAGCTGCAGCAAGCGACTAGCATATATGGTGGCTAACAACGCAAAAGAGAGCGAGAAGAGAAGCAAAGCACGGTCGTGAAGCTAGAAGTGATCAAGAAGTGATCCTGAAGCTACTTACGTCAGACATAACTCCAACACCGTGTTCACTTCCCGGACTCCGCCGAGAAGAGACCATCACCGTTACACACGCGGTTGATGTGTTTTAATTAAGGTCAACTTCGGGTTTTCTACAACCGGACATTAACAAATTCCCATCTGCCTCATAACCGCGGGCACGGCTTTCGAAAGATAATACCCTGCAGGGGTGTCCCAACTTAGCCCATTATAAGCTCTCACAGTCAACGAAGGATATTCCTTCTACCGGGAAGACCCGATCAGTCTCGGAATCCCGGACTACAAGACATTTCGGCAGTAATAAAACAAGACCAGCAAAGCCGCCCGGATGTGCCGACAAATCCCGATAGGAGCTGCACATATCTCGTTCTCAGGGCATACCGGATGAGCCAGATGTCGGGTTGGCATAGACCCTGGTTGCCCAAGGAGCGCCGGACATCGCTCGGTTTGGACCAGCAATCGAAGGAGAACTGGCCCGGGGGGTTAAAATAAAGATGATCCTCGGGCTCGCGAGAACCCGGGGGAAAAAGGCTTAGGTGGCAAATGGTAAAACCAAAGTTGGGCCTTGCTGGAGGAGTCTTATTCAAAGTGAACTGTCAAGGGGGTCTCATAAATCACCCAACCGTGTAAGGAACGCAAAATCAAGGAACATAACACCGGTATGACGGAAACTAGGGTGGCAAGAGTGGAACAAAACACCAGGCATAAGGCCGAGCCTTCCACCCTTTACCAAGTATATAGATTCATTAATTAAAATAAGAGATATTGTGATATCCCAAAATAATCATGTTCCAACATGGAACAAACTTCAGCTTCACCTGCAACTAACAACGCTATAAGAGGGGCTGAGCAAGCGGTAACATAGCCAATCAACGGTTTGCTAGGACATGGATGGTTACAGGCTGACATGGCAATATGGGTGGCATGATATAGCAAGTGGTAGGTATCACAGCATAGGCATAGCAAAAGAGCGAGCATCTAGCAAGCAAAGATAGAAGTGATTCCGAGGGTATGGTCATCTTGCCTGCAAGGTTCTCAGAGTTGTCGAAAGCTTGATCTTCGTAAGCGTTCTCAACAGGTTCCTCATTCACGTACTCGTCTCCCGGCTCTACCCAAAGCAAGAAAACAAGCAAAGGAACAACTGTCAACCACGATGCAATGCACAAACAACATGATGCAAAACATGGCATGATATGCGAGATGTGGTATGCAATGCATATGCGTGCTCCGGAAGGACAAGGATGAACAAGGCATAATCTTGGAAAACCAAGTATGCCTCTGGAAAGATTAGGTGATTTCGGTTGAAATCGATATAAAGATCACCGGAATCGGATGCACGGTTTGCAAATGACAAGCAAAACAAGAATAACAAGATTCTATCATTAACAGCATGATGCTATTTAGCCAGCAACAAGAAATTAAGCTACTAAACCCAAACGTTACAGCAAAGTATATGGCAGTGATCTACTCAAGATGCTTGACAAAAGATAAACACTGAGCTACGGCTAAATCACACCACAACAGGTTCAAACAAGCATGGAAAAAGTGCAAAAGATAACAGGTTCACAGACTTAATGAAAATAACAACATACCAGAAATTAACATCTGGATGACATGTTTAGAGCAAGCAAACAACATTCTACAGGAACACAATATAGCGAAACAAGGCATGGCATGAATCTACTCAAAGCACTTAGCAAAAGTCACTTACTGACCATAAGCCACAAAGGATCAGAAAATATAATAACACCCATGTCAATTAAGCAAGTTTCGTTACAGGTTTCAGACTTAGCAGAAAACTGGACATGTCAAAAACAGATAACAAGTAGGCATGTTCGTGAGCTCGATGCACTCACTACAGAGCATTTCATGATAAACTAAGCATACACCCATCAAGAAGACATGTCATAGAAGCTATACGTGGCAAGAACAACATCCTAGCATGCAAAGATCAACTACAACAAGCTTGGCAAAATCGAATAACATGTAAACAATCTGCCAGCAACATTTTATAACAAAAGTAGAGCTCGATTGACTCAAGCTATAGCACTCGATAATTACAAACAAAGGAACGGATGGATCGAGCAAATCCATATGCTCAAAACACCCTTACTGATCATGCTCAAAAGAGGCATAGATCTCTCTGAAACAACATGAACACATGGCATAAAAATAACAGCAGGACATGACTTAGCAAAATTACTAAGTCTCTGAAATCAGCAACATTATGTACCCTAGTTTGCATGCTTGTGCTAGTCACCACAAAGATCACAAAAATACATGGCATACACCCCTGGAAAGATAGCATGGCATATTTCAAAACACATGTAGGACTCAACTTCATAGGATGCACACACCAATCATGGCAAAAATGACAAAAGTGCATGTTCTGATAATAATCTGGAACTAACATCGCATAGCCCTCTTCCAACAGCATTTCGGGTATCAATATGAGCTCAAATGAAGATGATGCAATGAGACGAAATGATGTACTCATCGAGGCGAACAACTTGACATATTACACGCACGAAACAGAGAAGTATACAGCAAGTTATGACATGAACAAAAGTTCACCAGAACGTAATATGCCAGGGACTTGGAAGAAAAATCAACCTCCGAAAATCTCAGATCTAGGGTTCCCCGAGCTCGCGGGCCGAGGCGGCGCCGGAGTTTCGCCGGAGTTGGTCGCTGGGGAAGGGGAAGGCGGCGCGCGGGCGGGGCACCGGCGCGGGGTACTCGGACGGCGGCGGCGGCGGAGGACGGCGAAGGAGGACGGCGGCCGGCGCCGGCGCGGGACGGCGGCGGGCGCGGGCGCGGCGAGTGGGAGGCGCGGGTGGCGGCGGGCGCGGCGGGAGGCCGGGCGGCGGCGGCGCGGGCGTGGGCCGCGGGGGCCGGGGACGGGCCGCGGCGGGCCATGGGAGGCGCGGGGAGGAGAGAGAAGGTGGCGGGGCGAAGTGGCCGGTGGACGCGTCCGGCTTCGCCTGGACGTGTCCGGCGGCGGAGAGGGAGCGGGGCTAGGGTTTGGTCTGCGGGATTTCGGGGCAGGCCACTTATTTATAGGTAGGAGGAGCTAGGAAGCTCCAAATGGAGTGCGGTTTTCGCCCACACGATCGTGATCGAACGGCGATGGACATGGGAGTGTCTTAGATGGGTTATTGGGCTGTTTTGAAGGGGTTTTGGGCTGCAACACACACGAGGCCTTCACGGTTACCCAGTTAACCGTTGGAGTATTAAACGACCTCCGAATGACCCGAAACTTGACAGGCGGTCTACCGGTGCTATACCAAGGCCGCTTGACAAACCTCGGTCCATTCCGAGAAGGTCTAATACCCGCTCACGGAAAAAGGTAAAAGGGGACGCCGGGGAACATAGGAGCGCCGAATTGCAAAACGGACAATGGGGAAAAAACTCGGATTCATGACACGAACACGTATGCAAATGCGATGCACATGATGACATGATATGAAATGCATGACATGAACAAAATGCAAAAAGAAGGAAAACCCAACCACGGAGGGAATATCATATCACATAGCCGAAAATGGCAAGAGTTGGAGTTACAAATATGGCAAGTTACATCCGGGGTGTTACAACACTCCACCACTACGAGAGGATCTCGTCCCAAGATCTAGGACTGAAAGAACTCCGGATATTCGGAACGGAGGTGGTCCTCGCGCTCCCAGGTGGCTTCTCGGTCTGAATGGTGTGACCACTTCACTTTCAGGAATTTGATTGACTTGTTGCGAGTCTTGCGCTCAGTTTCTTCAAGAATAGCATAGGGATGCTCATGATAAGACAAATCTTTTTGAAGATCAATCTCTTCGAAGTTGATGGTGCGCTCAGGCGTCTTGAAGCACTTGCGAAGCTGTGACACGTGGAACACATCGTGCATTTTTTGCAAAGTTGGAGGGAAGCTCAAGTTGATAGGCGAGGTCGCCTCGTTTGCCGATGATCTTGAAAGGACCCACGTATCTAGGGGCAAGTTTCCCTTTGATACCGAAGCGACGAGTGCCTTTCATTGGAGAGACGCGGAGGTAGACATGATCTCCGATCTCGAATGCCAAATCTCGGTGTTTGCTATCGTAATATCTCTTCTGGCGCAATTGAGCGGCTTTGAGATTCTCACGAATGACCTTGCACATTGCCTCAGCCTCTGAGATCAAATCGTTGCCAAGCAGTTGGCGTTCACCGGTCTCTGACCAATTGAGAGGAGTACGGCACTTTCTGCCATAGAGAATCTCGAATGGGGCTTTGCCCGAGCTGGCTTGAAAACTGTTGTTGTAAGAGAACTCAGCGTATGGAAGAAAATCCTCCCACTTCATGCCGAAGAGATAACACAAGCCCTGAGCATATCTTCAAGAATTTGGTTGACACGCTCGACTTGTCCACTAGTTTGAGGGTGGAAAGTTGTGCTGAAGCGAATATTTGTGCCCATGGCCTTCTGAAAAGAATCCCAAAACTTGGAGGTAAAGATGCTGCCATGGTCAAAAGAGATCAATTGTGGGATGCCATGCAAGGAGACAATTCTGGATGTGTAGAGCTCTGCCAGCTGCGCTGCTGTGATAGACTCTTTGATATGAAGAAAATGAGCCACTTTAGTGAGCCTGTCGATGACGACGAAGATAGCATCATTTCCATGCTTGGACTTAGGAAAACCAGTCACGAAGTCCATTTCGATATGATCAAACTTCCATTCTGGAATAGCAAGAGGTTGGAGGAGACCAGCTGGTCATTGGTGTTCTGCTTTCACCCTTCTGCAGACATCACATTCATTCACGAATTGAGCAATTTCTCGCTTCATTCGAGTCCACCAATACGACTTCTTGAGGTCATGGTACATCTTCGTACGTACTTCCAGGATGAATTGACAAAAGAGAATTGTGATCCTCGTTCATAATGACTTTACGAAGATCACCCTTAGGAACCACAATCCGGTCCTCGAAGAAAAGAGTATCGTTGTCATCAACTCGATAGCACTTGTATTTGGAAATGCCCTTGTCAATACCACGTTTCACCTTCTTCACCATGGTATCCATCAGTTGTGCCTCACGAATTTGATCTTCCAAAGTAGGAGAGATGATGAGGTTGGCAAGAAAACCTTGAGGAACAACTTGGAGGTTCAACTTGCGGAAAGCTTCACAAAGATCCGGTTGAAAGGGCTTGCGGATTAAGCTGTTGCAATAAGCCTTCCTGCTCAAAGCGTCTGCAATCACATTAGCCTTGCCTGGAGTATATTCAATACTCGGATTATACTCTTGAATCATTTCGACCCATCGAGTCTGCCTGAGGTTGAGGTTGGGCTGAGTGAAGATGTACTTGAGACTCTTGTGATCGGTGAATATGTCCACCTTCCTTCCCAACAAGAGATTTCTCCATGTTATCAACGCATGGACAACTGCCGCCAACTCAAGATCGTGAGTGGGGTAGTTCTTTTCGTTGGGCTTCAACTGGCGAGAGGAATAGGCTACAACTTTCTTCTCTTGCATTAAGACAGCACCGAGACCTTGAAGAGAAGCATCACAGAAGACTTCATAAGGCTTGGCTTCGTCAGGAGGAGTCAAAACTGGAGCAGTGACGAGTTTCTCTTTGATAGTGTTGAAAGCAACGTCACACTCAGGAGACCAGACATACTTCACATGCTTCTGGAGGAGGTTGGAAAGAGGCTTAGCAATCTTTGAGAAATTCTCAACGAATCTTCGGCAATAGCTTGCAAGTCCAAGAAAACTGCAAAGCTGCTTGACATTCTGAGGAGGTTCCCAATTCAAAACTGCAGACACCCTCTCTGGATTAATAGCAATGCCCTTGGTAGAGATGATATACCCAAGGTAAAGAACTTCATCAAGCCAGAATTCACATTTGGAGAACTTCGCATAGAATTGATACTCTCTAAGCTTGTCGAGCACCAATCGCAAATGTTTGGCATGATCCTTCTTATTCTTGGAGAAGACCAATATATCATCGAGATAGACCAAGACGAATTCATTGGTGTAGGGGTTGAAGATGAAGTTCATCATTCGAGAGAATGTTGGAGGAGCATTGACAAGGCCGAAAGACATGACAGTATATTCGTAAGAACCAAAGCTTGTTTTGAATGCTGTCTTGGGAATATCTTCTTCACGAATGTGGATTTGATGATAACCCATACAAAGGTCAAGCTTGGAGAACACTTTAGCACCTTTAAGTTGCTCGAATAGCTCATTGATGTTGGGAAGTGGGTACTTGTTCTTGATTGTCTTCTTGTTCAATGGACGGTAATCGACGCAAAGTCGGTCCGTGCCATCCTTCTTCTGGACAAAAAGAACACAACAACCCCAAGGAGAAGAACTCGGTCTGATCAAACCCAGACGCTCTTGTTCATCGAGCTGTTTCTTCAATTCCTTCAACTCTTTGGCCCAAGCTTGTACGGACGCTTGCAAACGGGTTCTGTGCCAGGCTCAAGATCAATAACAAATTCGACTGGCCGGTGAGGAGGCATACCCGGAAGCTCTTCTGGAAAGACTTCTTGGTACTCACAAACGACTGGAATCTGAGAGATAGCATCCAATTCGCCCTTCTCATTGAGAGAAAATAACCGAATGGTATCATCACGAGCGGCATAAATGATCACATCGTCAGAAGAGTGAGTCAATTGAATCTCCCTGGCAGCACAATCAAGTTGAGCCTTATGCTTAGAAAGCCAGTCCATCCCGAGAATAAGATCAATATCAGAGTCACCAAGAACAATTGGTTTAGCCAGAAATCTATAGTCGCCCATCTTGATAGAAACATCCGGGACAAAGGAGCTTGCGTTCATGAATTTACCCGGAGATACAACTGATAACGGTCTATCCAAATCTTGGAAAGACAACTCATGCTTCGATGCAAAAGGTATTGAAATGAAAGAATGCGATGCTCCAGTATCAAATAAGACTTTTGCAGGAATATCATTAACAAGAAGGTTACCCATGATCACTTCTGAAGAATCCTCCGCTTGAGCTGCATTCATCATGTTCACATTTGCAGACTTGGAATTATGCTTGACCACTGCATTGCTGGAAGATCTCACAGGAGGAGGAGGCGGAAGGCGCCTTTGGTTGAAGCACTTGTTCGCATAGTGACCCTTTTGCTGACATTTGTTGCAAGTCACCTCTGAGAGCGGACGATGATAAGGAGCATTTGGTCTTGGAACTTGGTTCTGAGACTTGTTCTGATAGCAAGGGTTGGGTGGGTGGGAAGATCCACGACCACCTGAGTTCTTCTGCTGGTAAGGCTAACGGAACGGAGGAGGAGGAGGCAACCAGAACTTCTGTTGCTTAGCTGCCACAAGTGAGGAAGAAGAAGACTGGACTGCGTCTCTGACCCTCTTCTTAGAAGCCTCACACTTGAGCTGAGCAGCTTCTTGTTTCAGTGCCATGTTGTAGAATTCATCATACTTTAACGGCTCAAAAAGCACGAGAGCTAGTTGCAACCACGCCTGAACTGGTAGATCATGCTCTTCTCATCAGGGATGCCTTGCTTAGCAAAACGAGAGAGCTTATGGAACTGAGTGTTGTATTGATACACAGACATGTTGCCTTGCTTGAGATTGCGGAACTCCTCACGCTTACTCTCAACAACACTTTCTGGAATGTGATGAGCTTTGAAGTCACGGCGGAAATCATCCCAGGTAATCACACGACCTCCTCTGGAATCTTTGTATTGTTGGAACCATTCAGTAGCTTGATCCTTGAGTTGAAATGAGGCAAACTTGACAAAGTCCTCAGGTCTGACATTGCTGCACTCGAAATGCTTGCTGATGTCCACGAGCCAATCATCGGCGTCTGTGGCCTCGACACAGTAGCTGAAGGTCTTTGGCTGATTAGCAAGGAACTGATTGAGTGAAGCGAAGTGCGGCTGATTGTTGCCTTGGCCTTGATTTCCTTGATTACCTTGCCCTTGGTTGCGATCTTGCAAGAGCTGAATCAGAATCTGAGCGTTGGCATTTGTGGCAGACATCAGGGCTTGGCATGCCTCCGGAGGCAGAGGTGGTGGCGGAGGGTTAGCCTGACTTCCTTCATTGCCTTCCAGATTCTGACGCATTGGCGGAGCCATCCTGAAGAGGGTGACATCCATTAGCATCTTGAAAAAGATATATATTCAAGCTGAATCAAAGGATCGAAATTGCAACATATAGTCTTCACAATAAACATTCGAACAAGAATGAACGAATGAATTCCAAAGTAAATCATCACACTTCCATAAGTTGAGAATCCACTTAGAAACAAGGTATGGAATAAAATCAACACGGTACGGATGTGAACAAATACTTGGTAAGGATTACCCAATCACGAACCAAATATCTGCGGGAAGAAATACTAGAGCTACATGAATTCCCACTTATAAACTCCCGAAACTTTCTGGTTATGCAATCAGGTGTTGGGGATACAGGGGACACAAAATATATCACCCAAACTAACAATACCTAGATCCAGCTGTATCCATCCTTCAACACATAACCAAGAAACCCTCGGAAATCGTCTACCTCAACCTTCGAAAAACATCCGTTATATGAGTTATGGCAATACTCCCGCACTCGCCTCAGTACTGGGCTATCAGGGTTATCTCACCAACAACTGTACAAAAGAGATTTTCGATGTCAGCGTACTAAACTCAGGTATTCCAGAACCGCAACGATAAAATTATGACGACAACACCTCGGAGCTCAACTCCCCGGGACACCTCCACTAAACCCCTGCTGACAGGAGGCACCAAGACAATGTTGTCATCACAAAACCATCGGAACGATTCTAAGATACCCGCGTGATCCTAAAAAAAATTTAGTGAAATTTGAGAAGAGAAGAGTCAAAATTCTACGTCAGGATGCCTTACCAGAGCGATGAGGAGACTGGGAAGTAAAAAGAATTCCTAAACTCTCCGATATATAATTCCTAAATGACTCAAAACATTTTTTCTAGACACAACTCGGCCGCTAAAAACGGTCAATCGGTGGGGGCTCCTAAGGTCGGGGAAGGCTCTGATTACCAACTTGTAACGCCCTCGATGCGGCTATATCTCCCACGTGTTGAAGCACGACTTAGAGGCATAACCGCATTGAAAGCAATGTCACAAGTGAGGTAATCTTCACACAACCCATGTAATACATAAGGGAAAGAGATACATAGTCGGCGTACAATCGCCAGTTCACACAATACATAAATAAACATTCATCATCCAAATTACACTCAAGGTCCGACTACGGAACCAAAATGAAAGAAGACTACCCCAAATGCTACACAGATCCCCGAATCAACCCCAACTGGGCTCCACTACTGATCATCAGGAAAAGACACATAGTAACGACCACGTTCCTCTTCGAACTCCCACTTGAGCTCGGTTGCGTCATCTGCACTGGCATCGTTGGCACCTGCAACTGTTTTGGTAGAATCTGTGAGTCACGGGGACTCAGCAATCTCACACCCGCGAGATCAAGACTATTTAAGCTTAAAGGTAGGATAGGGTTGTGAGGTGGAGCTGCAGCAAGCGACTAGCATATATGGTGGCTAACAACGCAAAAGAGAGCGAGAAGAGAAGCAAAGCACGGTCGTGAAGCTAGAAGTGATCAAGAAGTGATCCTGAAGCTACTTACGTCAGACATAACTCCAACACCGTGTTCACTTCCCGGACTCCGCCGAGAAGAGACCATCACCGTTACACACGCGGTTGATGTGTTTTAATTAAGGTCAACTTCGGGTTTTCTACAACCGGACATTAACAAATTCCCATCTGCCTCATAACCGCGGGCACGGCTTTCGAAAGATAATACCCTGCAGGGGTGTCCCAACTTAGCCCATTATAAGCTCTCACGGTCAACGAAGGATATTCCTTCTACCGGGAAGACCCGATCAGTCTCGGAATCCCGGACTACAAGACATTTCGGCAGTAATAAAACAAGACCAGCAAAGCCGCCCGGATGTGCCGACAAATCCTGATAGGAGCTGCACATATCTCGTTCTCAGGGCACACCGGATGAGCCAGACATCGGGTTGGCATAGACCCTGGTTGCCCAAGGGGCACCGGACATCGCTCGGTTTGGACCAACAATCGAAGGAGAACTGGCCCAGGGGATTAAAATAAAGATGACCCTCGGGCTCGCGAGAACCCAGGGGAAAAAGGCTTAGGTGGCAAATGGTAAAACCAAAGTTGGGCCTTGCTGGAGGAGTCTTATTCAAAGTGAACTGTCAAGGGGGTCCCATAAATCACCCAACTGTGTAAGGAACGCAAAATCAAGGAACATAACACCGGTATGACGGAAACTAGGGTGGCAAGAGTGGAACAAAACACCAGGCATAAGGCCGAGCCTTCCACCCTTTACCAAGTATATAGATGCATTAATTAAAATAAGAGATATTGTGATATCCCAAAATAATCATGTTCCAACATGGAACAAACTTCAGCTTCACCTGCAACTAACAACGCTATAAGAGGGGCTGAGCAAGCGGTAACATAGCCAATCAACGGTTTGCTAGGACATGGATGGTTAGAGGCTGACATGGCAATATGGGTGGCATGATATAGCAAGTGGTAGGTATCACAGCATAGGAAGAGCAAAAGAGCGAGCATCTAGCAAGCAAAGATAGAAGTGATTTCGAGGGTATGGTCATCTTGCCTGCAAGGTTCTCAGAGTTGTCTAAAGCTTGATCTTCGTAAGCGTTCTCAACAGGTTCCTCGTTCACGTACTCGTCTCCCGGTTCTATCCAAAGCAAGAACACAAGCAAAGGAACAACTGTCAACCACGATGCAATGCACAAACAACATGATGCAAAACATGGCATGATATGCGAGATGTGGTATGCAATGCATATGCGTGCTCCGGAAGGACAAGGATGAACAAGGAATAATCTTGGAAAACCAAGTATGCCTCTGGAAAGATTAGGTGATTTCGGTTGAAATCGATATAAAGATCACCGGAATCGGATGCACGGTTTGCAAATGACAAGCAAAACAAGAATGACAAGATTCTATCATTAACAGCATGATGCTATTTAGCCAGCAACAAGAAATTAAGCTACTAAACCCAAACGTTACAGCAAAGTATATGGCAGTGATCTACTCAAGATGCTTGACAAAAGATGAACACTGAGCTACGGCTAAATCACACCACAACAGGTTCAAACAAGCATGGAAAAAGTGCAAAAGATAACAGGTTCACAGACTTAGTGAAAATAACAACATACCAGAAATTAACATCAGGATGACATGTTTAGAGCAAGCAAACAACATTCTACAGGAACACAATATAGCGAAACAAGGCATGGCATGAATATACTCAAAGCACTTAGCAAAAGTCCCTTACTGACAATAAGCCACAAAGGATCAGAAAATATAATAACACCCATGTCAATTAAGCAAGTTTCGTTACAGGTTTCAGACTTAGCAGAAAACTGGACATGTCAAAAACAGATAACAAGTAGGCATGTTCGTGAGCTCGATGCACTCACTACAGAGCATTTCATGATAAATTAAGCATACACCCATCAAGAAGACATGGCATAGAAGCTATACATGGCAAGAACAACATCCTAGCATGCAAATATCAACTACAACAAGCTTGGCAAAATCGAATAACATGTAAACAATCTGCCAGCAACATTTTATAACAAAAGTAGAGCTCGATTGACTCAAGCTATAGCACTCGATAATTACAAAAAAAGGAACGGATGGATCGAGCAAATCCATATGCTCAAAACACCCTTACTGATCATGCTCAAAAGAGGCATAGATCTCTCTGAAACAACATGAACACATGGCATAAAAATAACAGCAGGACATGACTTAGCAAAATTACCAAGTCTCTGAAATCAGCAACATTATGTACCCTAGTTTGCATGCTTGTGCTAGTCACCACAAAGATCACAAAAATACATGGCATACACCCCTGGAAAGATAGCATGGCATATTTCAAAAAACATGTAGGACTCAACTTCATAGGATGCACACACCAATCATGGAAAAATGACAAAAGTGCATGTTCTGATAATAATCTGGAACTAACATCACATTGCCCTCTTCCAACAGCATTTAGGGCATCAAGATGAGCTCAAATGAAGATGATGCAATGAGATGAAATGATGTACTCATCGAGGCGTACAATTTGACATATTACACGCACGAAACGGAGAAGTATGCAGCAAGTTATGACATGAACAAAAGTGCACCAGAACGTAATATGCCAGGGACTTGGAAGAAAAATCAACCTCCGAAAATCTCAGATCTAGGGTTCCCCGAGCTCGCGGGCCGAGGCGGCGCCGGAGTTTCGCCAGAGTTGGTCGCCTGGGAAGGGGAAGGCGGCGCGCGGGCGGGGCACCGGCGCGGGGTACTCGGACGGCGGCGGCGGCGGAGGACGGCGACGGAGGACGGCGACGTCGACCGGGCAGCGGCGGAGGACGGCGACGGAGGACGGCGACGTCGACCGGGCAGCGGCGGCGCGGCGGCCGGCGGCGGCGCGGCGGCCGGCGCCGGCGCGGGACGGCGGCGGGCGCGGGCGCGGCGCGTGGGCGGCGGCGGGCGCGGCGGGAGGCCGGGTGGCGGCGGCGCGGGCGTGGGCCGCGGAGGCCGGGGACGGGCCGCGGCGGGCCGTGGGAGGCGCGGGGAGGAGAGAGAAGGTGGCGGGGCAAGGTGGCCGGTGGACGCGTCCGGCTTCGCCCTGATGTGTCCGGCGGCGGAGAGGAAGCGGGGCTAGGGTTTGGTCTGCGGGATTTCGGGGGAGGCCACTTATTTATAGGTAGGAGGAGCTAGGAAGCTCCAAATGGAGTGCGGTTTTCGCCCACGCGATAGTGATCGAACGGCGATGGACATGGGAGTGTCTTAGATGGGTTATTGGGATGTTTTGAAGGGGTTTTGGGCTGCAACACACACGAGGCCTTCACGGTTACCCGGTTAACCGTTGGAGTATCAAACGACCTCCGAATGACCCGAAACTTGACAGGCGGTCTACCGGTGCTATACCAAGGCCGCTTGACAAACCTCGGTCCATTCCGAGAAGGTTTAATACTCGCTCACGGAAAAAGGTAAAAGGGGACGCCGGGGAACATAGGAGCGCCGGATTGCAAAACGGACAACGGGGAAAAAACTCGGATTCATGAGACGAACACGTATGCAAATGCGATGCACATGATGACATGATATGAAATGCATGACATGAACAAAATGCAAAAAGAAGGAAAACCCAACCACGGAGGGAATATCATATCACATAGCCGAAAATGGCAAGAGTTGGAGTTACAAATATGGCAAGTTACATCCGGGGTGTTACACCAGTCCTGACCTTGGACCTGGCGGTGTGCGGCGCGTCGCCTGGCGCACGAATGACGCTGCTCGCCAGGCCCTGACTGCCAGAACGATGCTGGTGCTCGCGGGCCGCGGCTCGGGTTCTGTCCGCGACCGGTCCTGTAACGCCCCGAGACCGATGCTTGAGAAGACTTCCATATATTCCGGGTTTCGCGGTGTGATTCTTTTGTGCTTGCTCTATTTATTTTTGCATTGCATCATGTCATCATGCATCATGCCAACATGTCATTTAATTTTTAAAACCTCAACTAAATAAATTGCATGGATCTTTGATCCATTTAAATTGAGGGAATTCACATGGTGAGTTCTCTTTATAATATATCCTCCCGATATTAGTGGAGCTATTATAAAATAATCCATTCTGTGGAATCACCATAACACACTTGCATAATCCCAATGCCTTTTATTATTTCAATTCTTGACCTCTAACTTTGCCATTTATCCTTTCGTCATTTTCCGGAGCTCCACCTATTTTCTCAACATTTTTGGAAACTCCTAGAACCTAGTCCTAGTTCAAACACATTTGAATTAAATTCAAATGAGTTTGAATTTACATCTTCCAATCTTGGCTTTTTCTATTTTCTCGGAACAAGCGTATTTTTGTGAGTTCGGGAAAATTATCCCCTTGTCCAAATTCTTTTCCTAAACCTCTCCTTCTTTTCCTCTTTTTTTTGGTCTTTTCTGCTAAATTAATATGAGAGAGGGAGTGGAGAGCCCAGCAGCCTCCCTCTCCTTTGGGCCAGCCTCCCAAGGCCCAGCCGCCCCACCAATCCCTCCTAACCCTAGCCCGAGCCCCAGCCACCCGATCGATCCCCTACTCCCCTGCCTCCTTCCTCCTAGCGCCGTCACCAGGGAGCGCACGCTCGCGCATCCATCTCTCGTCCTCCCCTCGACCCCTCTGCTCCTCGCCCGCGTCCTCGTGTTCCCGGCACAGCCGCCTCAACAGCTCCGCCGCTTTGCGCCGCCCCTCTCCCTCGCGTCCTCGTCGTGGTCCTGCGCGTTGCCCGGCGCCCCCGCCGCCGTCGGCGACCACCAGGAGGGCCACCCCACGCGCGACCATCGCTTCGCTCCCGCGGGCCCGCAGCGCCCCGTGGCCTTCCTCCTGCTTCCCCTCGTGACCCCGCCGCCTCCAGTGAACGAACGTCTCCGGTGAACCCAGCAGGTCCTCTGCCTCGCACCCCTTTTTCTTCCCTGTCTTGGCTCCCCGGCTCCTCTGACCGTCTCTCTCTCTCTCTCATGTGTTCACGAACAAGCACACCGCCGCTGCCTGGAACTAGTCGGATCCGTTGAACCTCGCCGGGATACACCTCCCCTCGTCCAGATCGGCCGGTCTCCGCCATCCCCCTCTTCGTCATCTGCCAGGAGCTCCCCGCCGCCGGATCGGGTCGCCTCCGCCCAGTTCCTCACGTTGAACCCTCCTCTGCCTCGCGCGGAGTCCAGCTCTAGCAACGCCCTTTGACCGTGAACCGCGCCAAGACCAGCGCCAAACCTCTGCTTCGTCTTGACCGCGCCCCTGCCTCGCGTTGACTCGCACAGCGCCTAGCTCCAGCGCCCGCAGATTTGGACGCGCCAAGTTCCTCTTCAAAATGTACAACTACATCCGATGTGGATTTCGACAAGTACCACGACGCCGGGAGCCCCCGGATACGTCAAGTTCGACTACATGTAACGCCGAGTACGACTACACACGTAGATGCGTCAAGTTCCTCTAAGACCCGTGTAACGGAACCGTCAAGTTCGACTACCTCCGCGTGTACCACTACTTCGACTACCGTCGCGTGAACGACTACTTCCTCTACTTCCCTCTACAAACGAGAACCGTCTCCTTTGCACGCTCCGAAGGTATAACCGCCGAGATGACCTTCGGAGAACGAATGCATGTTGTATGAGATGCTCGAGTTTTGCACCGTTTGCACCGTGTTCGAATTGTCACTTGTTTTCCATGCCGTTGACCCGTGGGAACCCGGTAGTCGGGATCACCCCACCATATCTAGCATGTTTCGCACATCCGCACACTTGCTCTTTTGCACCGGTATCTCAATGAGTTGTCGGATCATCGGAATGTTGCCGTGGCACCATTTCCGTTGTCGTTGCCGTGGCGCCCCTTTCGTTTCCGCCACGACGACAAATGCTTCATAATGCTCTTGTCAACATTTTCATAAAAATTGCTTAAAACTTGCATATGTCATCCGCATCATGATAACAACAATTAAAATGTTTAAAATGTTGTTTGTTTAAATTTGCTTAAATGCCATGCGAAAATGATTTATTTCATAACTAAATAACCGTAGCTCCGAATTTAATAAACTTTATATGTAAATGGGGTGGAAAAATGCATAGAATAACTTGGTTCACTTTATTTTCCTGTTTAATAACAATAAAATATGCTTTAGGACAGAACAGTACCAAATTCAAAATATGCATATGAGGATTTTTCCGGAATTGTTGTTTGTTATTTTCGGCCTCATTTAAACTTTCCTAAATAGTTAGTTTTTCATACGCTTCACCTCTTGCCAGGTTAACTAACATTTAATATTGTTGGATACATAACTGAGAGAGAACTAAATAAGTCATGTGGTGTTTCGTCAATATGCAACTCGTTGCATATTGAGCTCCACTTAATTTGTAGTGTTGTTTGTTGCACTTTGCCATGCCATGCTCATTAAACCGGACATGCATCATACTTGGTTGCGCATCATGCCATGTTTATGTGATGGTTGTTTACCATGTTGTTTGTTTCTTTCCGGGTTGCTTCTCTCGTTAGCTTCGGTTTCGTTCTGGAGTTGTGAGGATTCGCTCGACTACGTCCGTTTATCTTCTTCATGGACTCGTTCTTCTTCCTTGCGGGATCTCAGGCAAGATGACCATACCCTCAAAATCACTTCTATCTTTGCTTGCTAGTTGCTCGCTCTTTTTCTATGCCTATGCTGCGATACCTACCACTTGCTTATCATGCCTCCCATATTGTTAAACCAAGCCTCTAACCCACCTTGTCCTAGCAAACCGTTGTTTGGCTATGTTACCACTTTGCTCAGCCCCTCTTATAGCGTTGTTAGTTGCAGGTGAAGATGAAGTTTGATCTTTGTTGGAACATGGAGATGTTGTTCCTTGTTGGAACATGTTTACTTGTTGGGATATCACAATATATCTTATTTAATTAACGCATCTATATACTTGGTAAAGGGTGGAAGGCTCGGCCTTATGCCTGGTGTTTTGTTCCACTCTTGCCGCCCTAGTTTCCGTCATATCGGTATTATGTTCCTGGATTTTGCGTCCCTAACGCGGTTGGGTGATTTATGGGACCCCCTTGACAGTTCGCTTTGAATAAGACTCTTCCAGCAAGGCCCAACATTGGTTTTACATTTGCCTCAGCCTATTACCTTTTTCCCTTGGGAGTCGTGCATCCCAAGGGTCATCTTTATTTAGCCCCCGGGCCAATGCTTGTCTAAGTGTTGGTCCAAACTAGAGCACTGTGCGGGACCGTCCCTTGGCAACTTGGGTTATGTTGGTACCTGTACGCTTCGCTTATCCGGTGTTGCCCTGAGAACAAGATATGTGCAGCTCCTATCAGGATGTCGGCGCATCGGGCGGTTTTGCTGGACTTGTTTTATTGCTGTCGAAATGTCTTGTAGCCGGGATTCCGAGACTGATCGGGTCTTCCCGGGGAGAAGGAATATCCTTCGTTGATCGCGAGAGCTTATAGTGGGCTAAGTTGGGACACCCCTGCAGGGTTTGAACTTTCGAAAGCCGTGCCCGTGGTTATGTGGCAGATGGGAATTTGTTAATGTCCGGTTGTAGAAAACCCGAAGTTGACCTTAATTAAAACACATCAACCGCGTGTGTAACCGTGATGGTCTCTTCTCGGCGGAGTCCGGGAAGTGAACACGGTGTTGGAGTTATGCTTGACGTAAGTAGTTTCAGGATCACTTCTTGATCATAGTTGTTCGGCCGTGCTTTTGCCTTCTCTTCCCGCTCTCATTTGCGTATGTTAGACACCATATATGCTAGTCGCTTGCTGCAGCTCCACCTCACTACCCTGTCCTACCTTTAAGCTTAAATAGTCTTGATCTCGCGGGTGTGAGATTGCTGAGTCCCCGTGACTCACAGATACTTCCAAAACCAGTTTGCAGGTGCCGATGAAACCGTGCAGGTGACGCACCCGAGCTCAAGGAGGAGCTCGATGAAGATCCTGTTCATTGTGTTGTTTCGTTTCAGTTGATCAGTAGTGGAGCCTAGTCGGGACGATCGGGGATCTGTGTAGCATTTGGGTTAGTCTTCTTTATTTTGGTTCCGTAGTCGGACCTTGATTGTATCTGTTTGATGTAATGCTTTACTCATGTATTGCGTGAAGTGGCGATTGTAAGCCAACTATGTATCTCTTTCCCTTATGTATTACATGGGTTGTGTGAAGATTACCTCACTTGCGACATTGCTTTCAATGCGGTTATGCCTCTAAGTCGTGCTTCGACACGTGGGAGATATAGCCGCATCGAGGGCGTTACAGGTCAACTGCTCGCCTGCACCGGTACGGGGCGTCTGGCTTCCAGTGAACCGACCGCCGTGGCCGCCTTCTTCTTGGGAGCCATGGCGATGAAGAACTGTTAGGCTAACTGCTAGACCAGGTTCTCACAATTGTGCCCCCCTACCTGGCACGCCAAAGATGTCGGTGGGAAACGACACCTATGGGATCACAGAAATCCCTACTACGGTTGCCGGGGCACAGGGTTGTGAGAAGAGCAGGATCAACAGTCAACACAAGGATCGTTTACCCAGGTTTGGGCCACGAGGATGCGTAATACCCTAGTCCTAATTTGGTGGCTGTATTTCAGAGAGTTCTTGAGCTCTCGAACTAGCTATGGTGGATGCGTAGTCCAAAAGAGCCGAATCCCCCTCCAGTATGCCATGGGCCTCCATTTATAGGCGAAAGGGGTTGCCACAGTGGCACACAGGAGGTGGAAAGGCCTACAGTACCGTGATCTTATCGCCCATATTACAGAACAAGACACATTTAATGCATCACTGAGGTGTCCCTATGCTTTATCGGGGACGGGAACGGATCCCATCTCGTCCGGCGCTGCTCCTCCTCGCTTCAAAACGCGCCATGGCCAGCGGTGCATGCGATGCCATGTAGGCAAGCAAGCAGCTGAGGTGGCGCGGTGGTGGAGCCTTCACGAAGATCTGCATGCCGCCACGCAGGCGCTCGCTGAGTTGGCCCGGGAGCCGCATGTTGCCACACAGGTCCCTGCCCAGTTGGTTGGGCTGGCAAATGCATGCGGGTAGTTGAGGGAGTCCTGGATTAGGGGGTGTCCGGGTAGCCGGACTATACCTTCGGACGGACTCTTGGACTATGAAGATACAAGATTGAAGACTTCGTCCCGTGTCTAGAAGGGACTTTCCTTGGCGTGGAAGGCAAGCTTGGCGATACGGATATGTAGATCTCCTACCATTGTAACCGACTCTGTGTAACCCTAGCCCTCTTCGGTGTCTATATAAACCGGACGGTTTTAGTCCGTAGGACAAAACAACAATCAAACCATAGGCTAGCTTCTAGGGTTTAGCCTCCTTGATCTCGAGGTAGATCTACTCTTGTACTACCCATATCGTCAATATTTATCAAGCAGGAGTAGGGTTTTACCTCCATCGAGAGGGCCCGAACCTGGGTAAAAACATCGTGTCCCTTGTCTCCTGTTACCATCCGCCTAACCGCACAGTTCGGGACGCCCTACACGAGATCCACCGGTTTTGACACCGACATTGCTGCTTTCATTGAGAGTTCCTCTGTGTCGTCACTTTTAGGCCCGATGGCTCCTCCAATCATCAACATCGATGCAGTCTAGGGTGAGACCTTTCTCCCCGGATAGATCTTCGTATTCGGCGGCTTTGCACTGCGGGCCAATTCGCTTGGCCATCTGGAGCAGATCGAAAGCTACGCCCCTAGTCATCACATCAGATTTGGAAGCTTAAACTACACGGCGAACGACCGCGGAGACTTGATCTTCGACGGATCTGAGCCACTGCCAAGCGCGCCGCACTTTCACGATGGGCATGATCTAGCTCTGCCGCCGAACAGTGCCCTGGAGGCCGCAGCTGTGTCCGCTCCGACGCTTAACCCGGAGCCGTCCAAACCAATCGAGGATGGGTGGTTAGACACCGCCTCGGGGGCTGCAATCTCAACGGCGATCAAGCCGAACACCAGCCTTGTCCCCTGCGAAGCCTGTGAACCCAAGGCGTCGGACTCCTCTCCGGACTCTGAACCCTCCGCGCCCCTACCAATCGAAGCCGATTGGGCGCCGATCATGGAATTCACTGCCGCAGATTTCTTTCAGCACTCGCCCTTCAGCGACATTCTGAATTCACTCAGGTCTCTCTCTTTGTCAGGAGAGTCCTGGCCGGACTATGACCGGCAGGATTGGGATGCGGACGACGAAGAAATTCGATGCCCACCCACCACCCACTTTGTAGCCACTATCGATAATTTAAACGACATGCTCGACTTCGACTCCGAAAACATCAACGGTATGGACGACGATGTAGGAGATGAACATGAACCAACGCCTATAGGGCACTAGACAGCCACCTCATCTCATGATGTATACATGGTGGACACACCTAAAGGAAGCGACGACGAGCAACACAGGGATGCAACAAGCACTACTAGGAAAAAGCCTACTAATGGCGCACTGGTTTTGCCTACTAATGGCGCATTACCAGTGCGCCATTAGTAGCACGCCACTAGTATATCTTACTAATGGCGCACCCACTAGTGCGCCATTAGTATGTAACAGCATGCGCCATTAGTGTGCCTCCAGGGGGGCCATACGTAAGCATGGCTTTGTCATACTAATGGTGCATTCTCCTCTGATGCGCCATTAGTATGCTTTGGCATACTAATGGCGCACCGCGCGGTGATGCGCCATTAGTATGAATATTTGGTTTATTTTTTTCCCTTTTCTGATTTTTGCGCAGGTTACAAAATATATTATTAGAATGAATATTAAATATATTATTAGACAGAATATAGACAGCAGCACACAGCAACATCAGTTCCATCGAATACAATAGAAGATTAGTCTTCGAATACAATTCATCATATTAGTCTCCGAATTCAAAAGACCGAACAAAGATAAAACATTACAAGTCTCAAGACCGCGAGTATCGAGTTTGTCTTCACATTACAAGTCGATATCGATCATCTAAACTACCATCACATAGAAGAGAGCTGTGGTCATCACGATGAGCATCATCGCGATCAAACTGGTCTTCATCCGGTTCCTCCAATGCTCCCTCCTCTCTCCCACTAGATAGCGTGCGTATCTAGATTTGGCCTCCGCCCTAGTGGTGTACCCTTTGTAACTGTTACCGCTAAAATGGTGAACCTGTCTCCGACACTCCTCCCAGTCATCGTAGATTCCGGGAACCTTACCCTTGTACACGACATAGGACGGCATCTCTATGCACAAGCCAAACAACAGAAAATACATAAGCAATATGTAAGTATGCAACAAAAGGATCGGAAGAGAAAAGCAAGACATTAATAGCACGATTCATCGTCCTACTAATAAATAGCATCGATTACATCTAACTTGAACAACTATCCAAACCAAAGAGACATACGAATTCATTAAAGTTTAATTACAACATGAGCCAATCAATGTTTCAGAACTACACATCACTACTTTCGACTCGACTCATCGGACAGGAGCGTGGGTGAAGCCGCCGTCTGTCGTGATGGTCATTAAATCACGGTCGTTGTCACGCTGCATTTGTAGCGTTTCATCTATCTCACTGTTGGACGGTTGATATCTGAGGAAGAACTGCCCCGCGGTATGAAGGACATCTTGATGGATGATGTCCGCAAACTCCGACTGGATGTGAAAGAATTCTTGTCTGAGGTCCGCGTCCTGGACTGCCGACAAGCTCGCGGCCCAATCTTTGAGATTATCTGGTAGCAGAAGTTGATGATGGTCCCTTACGATCGCCCGCATGTGATGGAGGGCGTAGTAGGCATCCTTCTGACCGCCAGGCGGCTGCTTGACGCAGCAGAACTTCGTATTGTGTGAGAACATGTGCTTGCCGTACTTACGAACTGGCCTGGTGAAGGTGCCTCCAGATTGGCGTAGCCGGGGAGAACATCATCAAGAACTTTCTTGACATTTGTGTAGTCTATGTTGGAGTTACGGTTCGGGTCTAAATACGTGGCCATGGAATATTTTGGGCTTAAGAGGATGAGTGTGCAATGTGTGTCACTGCACAGAACACGGAATGTTAGAAAAAAAAACGATTGAAATCTAAGAAATCATATGTTACGGGGCGGTTAAGGGATGAATTACTCGGGAAAGTAAGCCACAAGGAAGTTATCCTTATCTGTGTTTACCAGAATGACGCCTTTGAGGTGTGAACTCGCAACTTGGCGGTCCCCAGTGCTGCTCAAGTGATTGGCATGCATGTAGAAGGGGTCGACTATCACGATGTCCGGGGTCTTGTCTCTAATGATTCGCATCTGCATGCTCAGCGAAAACAGCCAAACGAAGGTGTAGTGCAGCGGATGAAGGTTAAACATAGCAAAAATGTCATCAAACCGCAGGACGGTCATACCCCCGATGTCTCCATCCACAAAGCCCTTGCTCTTTGGCACCTTAGCCACGAAAACCGGGTATGCCACATCCTTCTCTCTAAGACGCCGCTTCTCCAAAGAAAGAACACTGTCGTGCAGACTCCGCATAGCACCGGTTGCAGCATTCAGCATATTTGGCGATAGCATCGCCCTACCCGCCACATGCACCCTCCTCGAGATATCCTTAGGTGAAGGTGGCCCGTCCTGAGCATGGATCGAACTCGGTGCCGGCTGGCTCGCACCGGCGGCCTTGTTAGTCTTTCGTTTCCGTCCCTTCTTCTTGATCTCCTGTAATGGGACCGAGTTCTGCTCACAGACCGCCTTCTTGAGCATGTTGGGGCTGATAATATTTCGCACCTCAGGTATCTGAGGCTCGGTGAAGGCGGGAGCTGGAGGCGTGTCCTGAGAACTGAATGCCAGACGACGCATGTTGCAATTGGATTTCTCCGCCGTACTAGCTAGATCGCGGTCATCTTGGTTGGGTTCTTGAGAAAGAGGCCCGCAGAACTCGTCAGCGTACCCATCTTCGGCAAAGTACTTATCAACTTTGGTAAATGTACCGTCGTCTTTGTCGTCGCTGTCCGGATCCTGTGCCATAGGGCTGTCCGGATCTTGTGCCATAGGGATGTCCGGCAGGTCCGGTAGCGTTGCGGCGTTCTTGCCATGGCTTGGCGCCGGCACGACTGGCGGTCTTGTCTGTGGGGTGGTGTCCCCCGCCCCCAAACGAATCTGGCTCTTCGGCCAAAGCAGGGGCCGGTTTACGCAGGTGCTGAGGGTCATCTCATCTTCTTCGTCGGCCCCAGCGGGTCGAATCGGAGGTAACAGCTCGTCGCAGCCTCGCAGCACCCGAACCACTTCAACCCTATACATTGTGGGTGGCTGTCGGCATTCTGGGAACGGGGGTCCCCAGACTTGCCTACCTGCGGCCTGCGGCGTGGCTCAAATGGGGGCCCAGCGTGGCCCAGCTTCATCAACACGAGACCCAAGACCCTCGCGAGGGGCCAAGCCTCGCGAGGCGGACGACACGGTGTTTCCTCAGGCATGGCCCCCTCAGGCTGGCTCACGAGGAGGCGGAGAGATCAAGGCGGGGTACCTCATGAGGCACCCATGACACAAGCCATGATGACCAAGGGTGCCAGGCGGGCGCCAGCCCGCGCAGCGTCTTCCTTTCCTCTTTGGTGCAAAGGGGGCAAGCGCAGGCGAGAGGATCAAGCAAAGGCATCCATTTCGGTGCAACAAGACCAAGACCAGTCCAACGGTGGGAAGGAGGTCACCATGGAGCCCAGGACGGCGTCACCACAGGGCCTTTGGTAGGCGAAGACCAACTTTAGTCAGGATAAGTGTACTCGATGTTCCCCTTCGAATTGGCCAATTGTTGGCGCCCTTCCCGCTCAAATATTTGTGAAGAGGCCCAGGGCCTTTGCCTATAAATAGGACTAGCCACCCCCAGGGTAGAGGCATCTAGAATCAGACAAGCAAAACCCAGGGTCTGAGCAAGTAGAGAGAGAGAGAGAAGGGCGATCGAACTCCCCCTAGCAGTTCATCCCCTTAGCCAAGAACAGGCCCTCGCGAGGCTGTTCCCCCTTGTACTGTTCTTCATCATCAGCCCAAGAGGCAATCCACCCACCACAAACTAGAGTAGGGTATTACACCACAACGGTGGCCCGAACTAGTATAAATTCTGTGTCTCTTGTGTTGTTCTTGTAGTAGTTAGATCCTAGCGAGACGGAGAGGTAGGGGGCACGATCTCCGCGCGCACCCTAGAGTTCGAACCTTAAGGGTCTCCCGGAACCCGTGATCCGCCATTTGGCGCATCAGGTAGGGGTGCGCCGGAATCTGTCTTCCACTGCTTTGTTCTCCTCCGACCGTCGCATCCATGTCCGACGCTCGTCGGGCCCGCGCTGAGCGTCGGGCCGCCATTGCCTCCCGCGTCGTCCAGACGGCTCCCGTCGGTGGACGTCCTCGTCATTCCCCGTCGCCCGCCGTCAACGCCGCCACCGGCCCGGCGGGGAACGAGCAGCAGGCATCCTCTCAGCACCCGTCCGTGCGGCGAGACGGCCACACCGCCACTCCATCGCTCACCCCGGCCGCCTCTTCGTCCCACGCGCTCCGCGCGCCCTTGGAGGCTCGAGCTGCGATCATCGCGGTGAACGAGCTCCTGCGCTACCGCCCCGTTGACGACGTCTATGAGGAGTGGCTCGACCGCGTCGCCGAGCTCGTGCGCGCCGCCGGGGGCTCTCCCGCGCCGTCCGCACCGCTGCGCCGCACTCCGCCCCGTGTGGGCAATGAAGTTCCAGGGGCGTTCCAGCCGCCTCCTCTCCAAGATGACGCCATGGCCCCGAGGCGCGCAGCTCCTGGGCGGAACCCGCTCCGTCAAGCGCCGGCCCAACAGGAGCGGAGCTGCCAAGAAGTCCTGCGACCGCAAGAGGCCGCCCGAGCGCTCCCAGCTCCGGTGCGCCGAGACCCCGCTCCAGCTCCGGCGCATCAAGACCCCGCGCTGCTCCCAGCTGCAGCTCAAGGGGACCCGCAAGGCCAGGCTCTCCCACAACCAAAACCTCCCGCCGTCACCGCAGGATGCCGCGCCTACACCGCCAAACTGCGCGGTGTCGCATGGCCCGGCAAGTTCAAGCCGGACCTGCCTCCCCGCTACGATGGCACGGCTGACCCCACGGAGTTCCTCCAGCTCTACGAGCTGGGAATCGAAGCTGCCAGCGGGGACGAAAAGGTCATGGCCAACTGGTTCCCCATGGCACTGAAGAAAGGCGCCCGCACATGGCTCCTGAACCTGGCCCCAGGCACGATCTCCTCCTGGGACCAGATGCGGACTCGCTTCATCGCCAACTTCCAAGGTACCCGCGACCGGCCTCCCGCCGTGAGCGACATGCGCCGCATCAAGCAGCAACCTGGGGAGACCCTGCAGAAGTACATCCAGCGCTTCAACAGTGCGCGCCTCAAGATCCCCAGGGTGTCCGAGGAGTCCATCATTTCAGCCTTCTCCGATGGCGTGCGCGACGTCAAGATGAAGGAGGAGCTGGCGATGCATGAAGACCTCTGTACCTCCCTGGAACTGTTCAACTTGGCGACCAAGTGCGCCAAGGCTGAGGAGGGACGCCTCTCCCTCCTCGAGCTGCCTGCCGCAGACCCAGAAGAGAAGAAGCCCAAGGCCAAGGACGTGAAGCGCAAGGGGGCTGTCGTGCTCGTTGCGGAGCCGGACACCAAGCAGGGCAAGGATCTGCCAGAATCCTCCAGAGGTAGCCGGTACTGCGTATACCATGACCTCCACACCCACAACACCAACGAATGCCAAGAGCTCCGTGCTGTGCGAGAAGGAAGAGTCGGCCGGCGCCCTGACCGTACTGACCGGGGCTACGGCCGTGGAGGAGGAAGGAACCCAGGACGCTGGGAAGATCGCAGCCCACGTCAAGGCTGGCGCGACCAACCTCGCGGGGACCGCTGGCGTGACCCACCTCACGAGGGGGACTGGAGGGACCAGCCTCGCGAGGATCGCCCTCATGGCAACCCAGGCCTGCCGCCGCTGCCACCTCAGCCAAGAAGGAATGAAGACCGTCACCAAGACGAAGGGGCTGGGGGCTTCCAAGAGCCACGCGCAATCGCCTGCATCCTAGGCGGAGCCCAAGCCCCAGCCTCTTAGCGTATCTTCAAGCAGTTTGCCCGCGAAGTGAATGCAGTCCTCCCCAAGCTCGAAGCAACGCGTCCCCTCAGGTGGTCGGCTTGCGCCATCACGTTCAGCTCAGCAGACCAGCTCAAGTGCGCAGCCACAGCAGGGGTGCTCCCGATGCTCTATTCCCCAGTCATCAGCAATGTTCTAGTCACCAGGACCCTCATCGACGGAGGGGCAGGGCTTAACGTCATGTCCGTGGAAACATTCAACAATCTCCAAGTGCCCTACGACCAACTTCAACCAACCAAGCCTTTCTCCGGAGTCACCGACGGTTCCACAGTCCCGATCGGGCAGGTCTGCCTCCCGGTCACCTTTGGGGCTCGCAGCAACTACCGCACCGAGCTCATCGACTTCGACGTCGCCCACATTCGCCTGCCGTACAACGCCATCCTCGGGTACCCTGCACTGGCCAAGTTCATGGCCGTGACTCACCACGGCTACAATGTCCTCAAGATGCCAGGAAGTGGCGGCGTCATCATGGTGCCCGTGAGGAGAAGGATGCAGTGTGTTCCCTGGAGCGGGCCTTTCAAGCCGCGTCACTAGAAGACCCAGATCGCGGAAGCAGGAGGCTTCCTGAGACCACCCCCAAGAAGAAGAAGACGTCGCCAGGCTCGGCCCCTTAGGAGGCAGGCCCCTTAGGGGCCCTGCCCGCCAAGGGGGACTCACCTTCCATCGCATAGGAAAGCGCGCCTGGTGCCCTCCTCAGGCAAGGCTCGGGGGCTCTCACCTGGAGGGCCACCGACCTTGCCAGGGTCACGAGGGAGGCGCTTGGGCACAATGTGGAGGCGTGCTTTGAAGCACGTTTCCCTCGAAAGGAAGCCAGGAAGGGAAGAACAGACCAACAGGAGTTCGTTAGCAAGGACATTCAAGAACTGCAGGAGTCAGGGATCATGAGAGGTTGCCGCCGCTCACCAGCCGTGGCACCCCATCCAGGCGAGGATGGTGGGCTGCGCGTCTGCGTCGACGTACCAGGGCTCAACCAGATCGCCGTGACGGAGCGCCTCTGGCCCTCTCGAGTGGGGTGCTGCGGAGGACCGCCTCACAGCTATGTTCGCATGCCTTATGGCCTGCCGAGCGTGGCTGCGGCATACCAGCGCCTCATGAGGAGCATCTTGGAGGCGCAAGAGGACAGGCGTTCTGCGGCGCTGGCGAAGGTGGGGACAGCTCATGAGGAGCCACTAGTGCCTCTGGAGCCTCCAGAGGCCCCAGGGCCTATGGGCTCGTGAGGATCGTCTTCCGCGGCCCACCGAGTCTGTTGCACCAACACCACTTCGTCGGCGACATCTTCAGGTGACATCTTTCAAGTTTCATTCCTAGCTGGGAGCGCCCTCCCAGGGTTGCGTCACTCCCAGGCCGCGTGGGTCCGTCCCTGTGGCGTGTATCCCTTTTTTCATTTCTTTAGTTGTTAGCTTGCTTTGTTGGGGGCGCCCCTCGGGCTGCATCATCCCCAGGCCACTCGGGCTAGGCCCAGCGGCGTGTATCCCCTCCGCATTTAATTCCGGTTATGCATTCGCCTGTCGTGCTTGATTATTCAATGTCGTTCGCGGCACCTCTCCTTCTCTATGTCGACCACTTGCACGTTAAAGGGGGGCGCCTGAGCATCGCGACTCAGGGCTCTTACTGGCTCTCCAGCCCTCACCCTCTGGTCTTGTACACGGCATCGCGACCTGGCAAACCAGCGACGACTGAGACAATCTCGAGGGCCGGGACCCGAGGACGTAGAGTGCCGGCATCTAACCAAATTTTGCAGGGACACATTTCAAGACACGGCCCAGTGCCAGGCGCAACCCGCCTAGAGGTAGGGCCTCGTGAGTCCCGCGCTGGCTCACGGGTGCCCAGATACACCTCACCTAGCTCTACCGTGCCAGCCACGTGTTAGGGCGGGGCTGTACATGCCCCAGGGGCTCCTCCCGGAGGGGAGCCCCCTCCCACGTACCAGTGGAAGCACCATGCTCCGCGCTGGCTGACGACACTGCCGAGGAGCGGCTATGCCCGTACACATACGGAAGCGCTATGCTCCGCGCTGGTGATAAACAACTGAGGGTGGCCTCCGGGCCGCGTTAACCTCAGGGAGCTCAGAGCTTAGTGGCCGGCCTCATCGCAATGCCTCCCCCCGGGAGCGCCGCGCGAGGGGGCTGGGCACGGGGGCTACGACCGGGTCACGCCCAGCCGTATGCCCCAGCCAGGCCCCTCGGGCCTGATTCGTCGCGCGTCTCTCCTCGAGCGGAGCCAAGGTATGAAGGCCGTTTGCACGTCAAGGGGGACTCCTGAGCATCGCGACTCAGGAGCCTAACTGGCTCCGTAGCCCCTCACTCCTTAGTTCCGAAAGGCTATGCTGGGTGAGGTACGACTGGAGTCGGGCTCTACAGACGTAGAACGGTAGCCCTGCTTACATCTCATCTCGTCACCTGCTGTTTGCGCGTCAAGGGGGACTCCTGAGCATCGCGACTCAGGAGCCTAACTGGCTCTGTAGCCCCTCACTCCTTAGTTCCGAAAGGCTATGCTGGGTGAGGTACGCGCGGAGTCGGGCCCTGCAGACGTAGAAAGGAAGACACACCTACATCGCGCTTCCCTACTTGTTGTTCGCGCGCCAAGGGGGACTCTTGAGCATCGCGACTCTGGAGCCTAACTTGTCACGTAGCCCCTCACTCCTTTGGTCCCGTCCTGGTTTCCGGTCGGCGCTGATGCTGGGTGAGGCACGCGCGGGGCCGGGCTCTGCCGGCGTAGAACACAAGCAAGTAGGGAAGGAGAACATAAAATTCAAGGAACTTAAAAAGCAAATATTACAACCCATACTGTCACTTCAGTACCAAACGCAAATTTAAATGCCTCCCCGAGGCGTCGTGCATGTGCAGGAATCAGAACAAGAGCAGGAACGATAGCAAGGTCACTTGTCAGCGGTGGGGTTGCTTGGGGTGGTTTCGCTCGGTGGAGCAGCAGAGCCGGCGGCGCCTCGCTTCGGCTTGGTGCTGAAGGCCCGAAACCTCCCCAGCAGCGCCTCCGCATGCCCCTTCACGGCTTCCACAGCAGCGGCGGCGCCCTCGCCGCTCACCGGCTCCAGTAGACTGTCGAGGTCGGCGCTGGGATCGCGAAGGTAGATGTGGGCGAAGACCCGCGTCAGTGCAGCAGAAGACAGGACGCGCGCCTCGGCCTCAACCGTGGGGGCGAGAGCGAGGGCGACATCTCCAAGAGCCTGCACCAAGAAGGGAAGCAGCTTGGCGGGGCCATCCTCGTCGCCAGCTAGCGGGCCGTTCAGGCCGCACTCGTAGAGCATCTTCAGCGATGCGCGGGCATCTTTCTCCATGTCCGCGAAGGCCACGCGGTCCTCGGCAAGAACCCGAGCCTTGGCGTCCAGCACGGCCTCCGTCTTCGCCAGCTCCTTCTTCAGCGCGCTCAAGTGGGCACGGCGCTTCTTGAGCTTGGCCTCCAGCTCCTCGAGCGCCGTCTCGCACGCCTTCACTCCCTTCTCCTGCTCCTGGCGAAGGTGGATCTCTTCTGCAAGCTTGCCTCGCAGGCCTTGCAACTCGTCCTCCAGCTCCTTGCAGCGGCTCCGGACTCCAACCACTTCTCCCAGAGCCGCATCTCGGGCAGCCTTCGCCTCGAGGGTGGCCTCCCTCTCTCCGTCACAAGCCGTTGAGGCCTGAACCAACGCCGCCCGGACCGAGGCATCGGAGCGAATCCACCCCGAAGCCAGCTCTAGACGCCCTGTCACCAGGCGAGGGTCGGCACCCAGAAGGTCCTGCCGTAGCCGATCCAGTTCAGCGACGGCTCACTCCAAGACGGAGGAAGAAGGTGGAGAAGCATCAGTACACTCCAAGGCGGCAGGAGGGGTCGCGGAAGCAGCAGCCGGTGGAACTGGAGTACAAGGTAACGGCGGCGAGGCCGCAATGTCCCGAGGCGGAATCTGCTGCGCCTCCCCAGCCGTAGCAACGGCACCAGGCAAAGGCACCTCTGGGGTCGCTCGAGCCATGGGGGCTGCGGCCCCGGCCAGATCAGCCAAGCCTTGCAGGGACGAGCGAGGGGGAGAGGCCCACGCGCCATGGTCGCCCTCCTCCGCGGGCGAAGGCGTCACCGTAGTCGGGGCCTCGGGAGCTCCCTTCAGCTTCTTTGCCGCGGGTGCCTGCCTACCCAAGAGAAATAATCGTCAAGCCTCGTCGGCGGAACGAGAAATCAAGGATCAAGGATCAAGCACTTACAGGTCGTCGCCAGAAAGCTCCAGCCGCCTCCTGCCAAACTTGAAGCCTGAGAGCCGGCTGGAAGGGTTTACCTCAGAGGCGGAAGGCGCGTCGGTGGTTCGCCCGGGAGTTAGGGCGGACCCGCGGGGAATCAGCCCGGTCCTGCCCTTCTTTGGGATCGGGGGCGAGCTCCCGCTGCCCGGCGCGTCGTCATCATCGTCATCGCTCAGCGAAAGGCGGAGGGCGCGAGGCTTGCGCTTGAGCGGGGGAGCCCTAGACTCTCCGTCGGTCGCCTCGGAGTCAAGACCTTCCTCCCGTTCCTCTTCGCCCGCTCCTCCGCTGGAGTCGCCAGAAGACACGTTCACAAGTTCCTCGGGAGCCACCACGGGCACGTGCCCGTCCCCGTCGAAGACGGGCATGGACTTCACCACTTGCTCCCAATCGTCGCGAAGGAACAGGGGCGAGGGCGCGCCCTCCAACCCTGCCACCTCGCCCCCGACCAGGGATTGGAGGACTGCGGCCACATCTTCCTCACCCACAGCTGCAGGGCTCGGATGAGGCCTCCACATCGAGGGAGAGTACTGCCGAAGCGGAGCCAGCTAGTGCTCCAAGAACTCCCTCAGCAGTGACGCCCCAGTCAGCTTCGCCGTCGCCATGCTGGCTGGCTTCAGATCGGCGTCCATCTTCGCGAGCATCGACTTCGCGCGGGGATCAGTAAGTTCCGCTCGGGTCCAGTCACCCGAGCTCGCAGGAGGCACCGTGGGGAGGGCCAAGCGGGGATGGACGCACCCGACGTCCACCAAAACCCACTTGCTCCAGAAGCCCTCAATCCTCTTTCCGGGATTCGAAATAGCCATGGAACTGCCGCACGCGACAAAGCTCGCGCATGCAGAAGGGGAACCTTTGGAGGTCCGGAGGTAGAGGTAGTGGCGCAGCAAGGCCACTAAAGGCTGCACCCCCACATGCGCCTCGCAGTAGTAGGCGAAGATCGCCAGAAGAAGGATGGAGTTGGGGTGGAGATGCAGAGCTTGCAAGTTGTAATGACGGAGGACGGCGAGGAAGAACTCAGAGAAAGGGGGCACCAGGCCCGCCGCAATGGAGCTCATGAAGAAAGGATAGAAGGTGCTCCCTTGGCCTTCCGGGACATCGGAGCCGACCTTAAACACCTGCGCCCCGTCAATACCCTGCGCCGCCGCCATCCGGCGCAGTTGGGCGAGGCTCGCCTCCGACACGTTGGGCGAGTCCAGAGCAGGCGAAAACCAAGCTTCGGCCGGGGCCCGGCGAGGCGCCATGGCTACCTAGGTCGAGCGGGTGGAACAGATCTGGGAGCTCGGAGGAAGGAAGGAGAAGAGCAAGAAAGGGGGTCTGAGCAGCGCAGGAAGAAGGGGAAGAGCGGAGCCAGAGCAGATATCGCGCCTTTAGTAACCTGCGCAGTAGCAAAAGCACCCACGTCCAATCAACCGCCACGCGGCGCCCAAGGCCGCAGGCTGTTAGGGCCCGTGGCGCTTCGCCCTTGCCCTTTCGCCTCTCGGCACAGCCAAGTCCATGCGCGCCTTGGGCCCGGGGGCTACTGTCGGCATTCTAGGAATGGGGGTCCCCAGACTTGCCTGCCTGCGGCCTGCGGCGTGGCTCAAATGGGGGCCCAGCATGGCCCAGCTTCATCAACACGAGACCCAAGACCCTCGCAAGGGGCCAAGCCTCGCGAGGCGGACGACACGGCGTTTCCTCAGGCATGGCCCCCTTAGGCTGGCTCGCGAGGAGGCGAAGATATCAAGGCGGGGTACCTCATGAGGCGCCCATGACGCAAGCCATGACGACCAAGGGTGCCAGGCGGGCGCCAGCCCGCGCAGCGTCTCCCTTTCCTCTTTGGTGCAAAGGGGGCAAGCGCAGGCGAGAGGATCAAGCAAAGGCATCCATTTCGGTGCAACAAGACCAAGACCAGTCCAACGGTGGGAAGGAGGTCACCATGGAGCCTAGGACGGCGTCACCACAGGGCCTTTGGCAGGCGAAGACCAACTTTAGTCAGGATAAGTGTACTCGATGTTCCCCTTCGAATTGGCCAATTGTTGGCGCCCTTCCCGCTCAAATATTAGGGAAGAGGCCCAGGGCCTTTGCCTATAAATAGGACTAGCCACCCCCAGGGTAGAGGCATCTAGAATCAGACAAGCAAAACCCAGGGTCTGAGCAAGTAGAGAGAGAGAGAAGGGCGATCGAACTCCCCCTAGCAGTTCATCCCCTTAGCCAAGAACAGGCCCTTGCGAGGCTGTCCCCCCTTGTACTGTTCTTCATCATCATCCCAAGAGGCAATCCACCCACCACAAACTAGAGTAGGGTATTACACCACAACGGTGGCCCGAACTAGTATAAATTATGTGTCTCTTGTGTTGGTCTTGTAGTAGTTAGATCCTTTCGAGACGGAGAGGTAGGGGGCACGATCTCCGCGCGCACCCCAGAGTTCTAACCTTAAGGGTCTGCCGGAACCCGTGATCCGACAGTGGCATCGGATTACCGTGGAACATGGGGTTGCCCGGTTGAACGATTCTGCCCTTGGCGACATCGACCAACTCGGCGCCCACGAAGTGCAGAAGAGTGCAAGGAACGTCGGCGGTGCCCTGCGAAAACATGTACAGGGCGTCAGGGATGCCCAGTCAAAGACAAGGAGATGAAGTCATCGGCCGAGAGGCTTAGTTACCGTGATGCCTTCGAGCTCGGCTAATGTCGAGGCACCGCCAACGGCGGGCGTGCAGCTGACGGAGGGGGCGCTTGCTGGCGAGGTGTCGGCCGGCGTACACCCAGGTGCATTAAGCTCCAATGCCCGTGTCGGCGCTGGAGACACGAATACCGCCTCCGCCGGAGACACCAATGGCGCCGCCAGAGACACCAATGGCGCCGCCTACGCGCTGTGCGAGTTGCTGGCCGTGAAGCTGGGAACCGGGGGAGGCCCCTGTTGGCCGCCCGCAATCCACGTCGTCAGCCCATGAATCAACGTAGGCACCATGGCATTGAGCGTCGTTCCAAGTTGTTGTTGCACTTGCTCTTGGACAAGCTCCGGAATCCGTGCCACTTGTGCCTTGAGTTCTTCAACCTCGCGCGTCTGGCTTTCCGAGCTGGTCTTCTTCTCCTTCCGCACACCAGCGGTATAGTATGACCCCCATTTTGTGGACAAGCCTTTGCCGGCCACACGACCAGCTGACGTCGGCTTATTGAGCTTATCCTTGTTTTTCATTATGTTCAACGCCCTATTTAAAGGGGCGTCGAAAGGGGAGCTCTTAGACGACCCTGCGCTACTGCTTTCAGTGTCCTGCGAAAGGAACGTGAACCATTTAGAAATATTGGGGATTAATTAGAGTGCAACCATATGAGGTAATTACGCGGGGTTGTATTACTTACCAGAAGAAGCTCAAACGCCCTGGTCTTCGGATCCGTGGTAAGCTCCTTTGTTATTGGGTCCTCCTTGTACCGGGCCCTGACATAGTTCCTGGTCTGCTTGTCACCGCTGTATTTCTCGAAGCGGGGCGGTAGGCCTTGCTCGGCACGCTCCGCGTCCTCCTTGTCCCATATAGGCTCCGCCACTCTGTAACCGCCGGGACCGAGTTTGTGTTCCCCTAAGTTCAACTCCCGCATTTGTTTCCCCCACTCAATTGATTCGGATGTTGCGGGGCTCTCGCACTTGAGTTTGAACTCCTTGTAGTCATCTTCGCTCATCAAAGGATATTTCGCCTTGATCTTGTCATAACTATCACCTTTATCAATCATTCTCTTCACCGCGCTTCTCCAAGTAGACAGGGCCGTGCTCATCTTCGTGAGGGCGGCATTGTTCACTTTATTACCTGAGAGGCGTGTGTTTTCAAATTCGGCGGGGAACTTGTATCGTTCGTGCAGCTTCATGAAGAGGAGGTTGCGCAAATTCCCCCGGTCCTTATGCCTAAGGTTCTCGGTGTTGATCGAGACGGTGCTCCGGAGAATGTACCCGAGCTGAAGCGAGTACCCCTTGACTATATGTTTGGGCTCCGTTGGATTCCCATTGGAGTCCACTTGAGTGAATTCCTCCTTGAGGGCGCGGAGCGCATTCAGGCGTCGGTCCTTCTTTTGCTTCTTCGGTTGGCTGCCATCTGTGTGTGCGCCGCCATCATCAGTGATGGCATCCTCGGCGGCACCATCAGTGGTGTCATCCCCGACGCCACTAGGGGTTGTGTAATCAGGATCGGTGTCTTCCACGGCGTCCTCATAGCGGTGAGGTTGTTCCTCCATCTCCTGGGACAGCTCCCAGAATGGCTTGCCGCCCGAACCACCGGCCTCATCGTTGTGGGCCATGTTTCACTCTAAATAGGAAAAAAGTTTGGTCAAAAAGTTGGTTATTGTCAAGGAACAAGATCATGGTCTCATCATTTAGGGTTTGTCGACATCGAGGCACCCTAAAAGCCTAAGCTTTCATCATTTAGGGTTTGTCGACGCCGAGGCACCCTAAAAGCCTAAGCGTACATCATTTAGGTTCTCATCGACACCGAGGCATCCGGGGCAGCCAAGTTAAGTTTTCATCATTTAGGGTTTATCGATGCCGAGGCACCCTAAATGCTAAGTTAAGTTTTCATCATTTAGGGTTTATCGATGCTGAGGAGAATTCTAAGTTGGGCCTAATCACTTGGCTCTATTGCCACCTATGGTTTGATGCAGCAAGAATAAAGGGGCAGTTGATCCTACTTAATTAAGTACTAATATACCCCGGCCCATGCATTAGTAGCTAGTACCTCATATGTCCGATTTTTAGCAAAGCCATGCTAAAATTCACGGAAAATTTCAGCATGACCTTTGCTGAAAATAGGACATATGGAGTACCCGAATTTGCCGGAACGGAAGTTAATCGACATTCCGGCAAACTCAAGGGCCTCTCGGGGTACCTGCAAAATCATCACGACACGACGGTCGGAGACAAAACCCAGCCACAGACCATATGGTCCTCTGCTTTCATATGGACAAAAATCAGCTCAACTTATGTGAGCTTCCATTCCAGATATAATATGTCACCAAACAAAAAATCATCAATAGTTTAGCAAGTCTGTACAAACACAAAAAGAATGACAAATGTATTTTACAGATCATGGTATTGTTTTTACTATATGCACCATGGCAAATTTCTTTTCTTTTTGCAACATGGCAAATTTCTTTTAGCCATGATCCCTGAGGATTAGAGCCTCCACAAGTCAGACAAAATTAGTGTCTCCACTTATGTGATGTGCATCCCAATTAGCCTTTTCATTTTCCATCTATTTCACAACATAAATTCTAAGGTTAATTGTCAAGCACTTCATGCACATATTGCTGTCATGCATTGTTGTCATAACACTTTAATCAATCAACACATATACTAATATAGGCTAATCTGACCATATATTTGACATACATCAACACAGTTTGTATTATTGCAGCAAGAATTCACACAAATATGTCCAAAATTAGAAAAATCACAAGGTACTTTCTCTACCTAATAAACTCCATATGACCACATAAAACCCTGTTTAACACACCTGTAAAGAGGAACAACCCCCCTAAGGAGCTAGAAAGCTATATCGCCCACTGCCTCGGCGAATGTCTGTCAAGGGAAGAGATAAAGAGCATATAAAACATTACCCACACAAAAAATGAGAGCATGTAAAAAATTTGAAAACGAGAACCATATTGACCAATCTAAACTTGACATTACACTTGGCACGGAGGGAGTACACAATGACATAGTAGTTATCAATTTTCTCCTGTATGAGCAGTAGCAATCCCCACATACAAGAAAAAACTGAAAGCAAAGCTTTACTCTCCCAACAAGATTATGAAATTGACACAGTAGTATTTCTAAAAACTGAAAGCAAACCATATTGATCTAATACAGTAGTATTTCTAATTCTATAAGCCTACAAGTTTATGAAATTGACACAAACCAATTTGGTTAGCAAGTCACGGCAGCACAATTTGTGAGCGCGCCTGGGCGGGGCCAGGGTGCGGTGAGCGCGCCTGGGCAGGGCCAGGGCGCGGCCAGGGGCCGAGGGGAGCACGGCCACGGGGGCGGCAACCAGGAGCTGGGGCGCGGGGTGCGACAGTCTACGGCGACGAAATCAAAGGGGGGGAAGGGGAACCGGTGCAGCTCACCGAGAGGAAGACGATGGCGAGCTCGTGCGGGGCCGGGGTTGACGAGGTGACGCGGATCGACGGTGAGGCCGCGGTGGCCGGAGGTGGAAGAAGACCTCGATCCGCACGATGCAGAGTCGTCGAGCTCGAACAGCTGGCCGTAGATGACGTAGAAGAACACTGCAGAGCTCCTGGACTCCTTGGTGGGGTGCGGGGACGACGGTGGTCGCGGGGACGATGCGGTGTCGACGGGGACGACCTAGTCGGGTGAAGCAACACGAGGGGAGGGGAAGTGGGGAGGTGCTAGGGTGTGGAGAGGGTGCGGGGGTCGTCGGAGCGGGCGCGGGGGAGCCGGAGCGGGTGTGGAGCGGACGCGGGGGTCGCCGGAGCGGGCCGGGGGTCGTCGGAGCGGGTGTGGCAGGGAGGGAAGGGGGATCTAGCGAGGGAGAGGGAAGGGGGAATCGGGCAAAGGGGTATCCAGCTAGGCACTATAGCAATGGCGCACCACCCTCTGGTGCGCCATTAGTAGTTTTTTTTCTGATAGCAATGGCGCACCCTTCTCCGGTGCGCCATTAGTAACGTTTTTTTCTGACAGCAATGGCGCACCTTCCTCTGGTGCGCCATTAGTAACATTTTTTTTCATTATTTCTTGTTGCATCTAATAATTTGTTTTTTTATCAAATTTGTTATTTGAAGATATCATCAATTTTTTATTTGAAAATATCATCAAATTTGTTATTTTAAAATATCTTCAAAAAGTGGGGGAGGGTGCGGGTGTCGGCGGCGGCGGTGGAGCGGGCCGGGGGAAGGTGCGGGGTGTCGGCGGCGGCGGTGGAGCGGGCCGGGGAGGGTGCGGTGGGTCATCGGCGGCGGTGGAGCGGGGGAGGGTGCGGGGGGTTGTCGGCGGCGGTGGAGCGGGCCGGGGAGGGTGCGGTGGGTCGGCGGCGGCGGTGGAGCGGGGGAGGGTGTGAGGGGTCGGCGGCAGCGGTGGAGCAGGGGGAGGGTGCGGGGGGTGCTCGAGAATTCATTATATCAAAAAGTGCCCATGAAATTTAAAAATTGCCCATGAAATTTAAAAAGTGCCCATGAAATTTAAAAAGTGCCCATGAATATCAAAAAATATTCATGAATTCAAAAAGTGCCCATGAAATTTAAAAATATTCATGATACCAAAAAGTGCCCGAGAAATGAAGACTACGATTTAAATACAATCGATCTTAGCTAGCTATCTGTTCACAATCTTCTTGCCCTTCTTTTTCGCAAATGGAGTTCTTCTGTGGAACGGACGTCCTTTAGGTAGGGTGGTCCTGCTTCTTCTTGTGGTGTGTGCTGCTACTTCATCGTCGTCGTCATGTTCGATCTTTGGGTCGTCGTACTTGTCGAAGTCTTGCTCATTGGCTACTCCATCCATTCCGATGATCTTCCTTTTGCCTCTCCTCACGACAACACGACTGGGCTTTGGCGGGTCGGTAATGAAGAAGCATTGGTCCACTTGGGAAGCCAGTACACATGGCTCATTTTTTGCGGTGACGTTTGCGCCCGCGTTCTTGAATTTGGCTTCGGGTATAACCATGGTGGTGAAATACCGGTCTTCTTTTAGGACGTTCTTGGCCCATCTGACACGGAACATCAGGACCTTCTCTCCAGCATAGCTCAGCTCCTAGATCTCCTCGATCCTTCCGTAGTATCTATCCTTGTCGTTGCCGGTGTAGGATTCCATCGTTACCCCGGAGTTCTGATAACCATCGCTCTTCATGTCCTTGTCCTCGGTGTAGAATGTGTAGCCGTTGATATCGTACACCTCATAGGTCATCAGGTTGTGCTCGGCGCCCTGTGACAAGGCGAATATGAGTTTTTCTTCCGCGGAAGAATCCTCATGTAAAGGGTACGACAGAAGCTTCTGCCTGAACCAACGCGTGAAACATGAGTTGTGCTCTTTGAGTATATCTCCGTCCGTCCACTGTTGGCCTCGGTCATTGTATGTCTTCTCAATAAAGGTTTTGTGCTCTACCACCCAAGGATCGACCACGTCTATGTGTTGTAGCGCGACTAGGTTTGCTCTTTCAAAGTCGGCGAGTCGACCCTCGAAGTCGACATGCATTTCGCGGCGACCCTCACGGTGACCCCATCCAGCGAGCTTGCCGAGGTGCCTGTTGACGGGCAGACCAACGGGGTTCTTGATGCCTAGATAATTCGTGCAGTAGGAGATGCACTCTTCGGTCAGAAAGCCCCTGGCTATACTTCCCTCTGGACGTGACATGTTGCGAACGTATCCTTTGATGACACCATTCATCCTTTCGAACGGCATCATGCTATGCAGGAACGTCGGCCTGAGTTGGATGATATCATCCATGATATGGACCAGCAGATGCACCATAACGTAGAAGAATGCGGGCGGGAAGTACATCTCAAGCTCGCATAGTATCACCACGATCTCTTCTTGTAGCCTTCTGAGTTGCCTCACGCCAATCGACTTCCGAGAGATGACGTTGAAAAAGTTGCATAGGCCAAATAGCGTTTCACGGACGTGCGCGTCCATGATCCCACGGATTGCAACTGGAAGTATCTGCATCATCAGCACGTGACAGTCGTGAGACTTCATCCTGCTGAACTTTTGCTTCGCTGGGTCTAGGTATCTGCTTATCTTCCCCGTGTAACCGTAAGGAAGTTTTACTCCTAGGAGGCAGGTGAAAAACTACTCGATCTCCTCCTGACTGAGAGTGAAGCACGCGGGAGGGTAGTCATTTCCGGTCTTCTTGGCCTTTTTGCCTTTCCGACAAATTTCTGTGTCCTGCTTCGCCTCCTCCTCATCATCATCATCATCATCATCATTAGCGTGAAGCTCCTGCCTGATGCCCATTGATTTCAAGTTTGCCCTTGCTTTCGGCCCATCTTTGGTCCTCTCTGGCATGTTGAGCAGGGTACCAAGCAGACTCTCGCACACGTGTTCTTCGTGATATGCATGACATCAAGGCTGTGAGGCACACGGTGGATCTTCCAGTACGGCAAGTCCCAGAAAACAGACCTCGTTTTCCATACCTTCAGCAGCGGCTCTGGCGCCTTTCGCTTCTTTCCCGGCTCTGGCGCCTTTTGCTTCTTTCCCGACAGTGGGCAGTCTTTCCAATTTTTCAACAGCTTGTCTATTTCCTCGCCGCTCCTCGTACACGGGCGTTTTCGGGGTTCGGTTTCACCATCGAACAGATCCTTGCGTTTCCTCCACGGGTCATCATCGCGAAGCCACCTTCGATGTCCCATGAACACGGTTTTCGAAGACCCGGGATCTCTATCTACCTGGCGATACGTTGTGTCATCCATGCACCTTACGCATCCAAAAAATCCGTGGACTACCTGCCCCGCGAGATTTCCGTAACCGAGATAGTCGTGCACCGTCGTGAGCAGTGCGGCTCTCATAGGGAAATATTCTTTCTCCATGGCGTCCCACGTATTGGCTGGCGTTTTCCACAGCGTGTCTAGCTCCTCCTTCAGCAGCCCCAGATACAGATTGATGTCGTTCCCTGGTTGTTTCGGCCCTTCAATTAGCATACTCATGTGAATGTACTTCCTCTTCATGCACAACCAGGGGGAAGGTTGTACATCCACACAAACACAGGCCAGGTGCTATGTGTGCTTCTCTGGCTGCCAAAGGGATTGACTCCATCGGTGCTCGCGCCCAGCATGATGTTCCTTGGATCCTTCCCAAATTCTGGGTATTCGAAGTTCAACGCTTGCCACTGGCTCTCATCCTTAGGGTGACTCAGCATCTTGTCTTTTTTATTTATCTCTGGATCATTTGCGTCATCTTCCCGCTTCTTCTCCTCCCTATCCGTGTGCCAACGCAGGAGCTTTGCTACCTTAGAGTCCGCGAAATACCGCTACAGACAAGGAGTGATCGGAAAGTACCACACCGATTTTCGAGGAGCTTTCTTCCTCTTCTTGTATCAAGTGACGCCGCACACCGGACATATGGTAGACTCCGCGTGCTCGTCCCGATAAATGATACAATTGTTCATGCACACATGGTATTTCACGTGCGGTAAATCCATAGGACACACGATTCGCCTCCTCGAAACTGGTCGGGCACTTGTTCCCCTTGGGAAGACGTTCGTGCCAGAATGACATGTTCTCATCGAAGCATGCATCGGTCATTTTGTGTTTTACCTTCATCTCCAGAGCCATGAGCGTTACTTTCAGGCAGGTATCCTCGGGCCTGCATCCTTCATACAATGGAGTAACCGCGTCTATCTCCAGTTGATCCAGCTTGGCTTTCTCTCGGGCGGCAGCTCTTGCGTTATCCGTCTGCTTGAGAAGCAACTCCTGAATATGAGGGTCCTGCACCCAGCCTCCATCGTCGTCTACTCCGGCATCTTCATCTTCATGATCATGCCCTTCGTCTTGATCTTCCTCATCATCATGTACGACATCTTCTACATGATGACTGTGTACAGCATCACCGTCGTGATCATGTCCTGGAGGTTCTTCGTCTTCTCGCCCGCCCTCGCCGCGGTTGTACTTGTCTTGTTGCCCTTCCTCATTTCTTGCCCAGCGCCGGCCATGGACGACTTCATAGTCATCTTGATCACCTTGCCACCGATAGCCATCCATGAAACCACGCAAGAGCAGGTGGTCCCGCACCTGCCCGGAATCCGGGTCCGCAATAAGGCTCTTCAGCTTGCATCTTCGACACGGACATCTTATCTCCGTCTCGTTCTTTTGAAGCATCTCGGCCTTCTCGGAGCTCAAAAACCTATTCACGATGCCTTCAGCCATCGTGCGGACCATGGTCGCCTGCGGGGTAGAGCAAAACGATATTTTAGAACCAAGAAAAAAGTTGGCATGACCTTCCCTAAAAATAGGACCAAACAGAATGCATAGTGCTAAAATTCTCGCCGAAACGGAAATGAATCAAAACATTCAGCCGGGGATGACTGCCTCCACGAGCAACTATGGGGACGGAGCCCCTTCTCGGTTCGGCGGAGGGCGGAGGTCACACGAAGAGCAGATCGAGGCGAGGCACACGGTGGGTTTACCCAACTTCGGGCCGCACGGATGCGTAAAACCCTACTGCTGCTTTGTGGATTGTATTGTGTTCTTGCTCGGGAGCGCTGAGTGCTACAGTACACATGAGCTGCTGGTGAGACCGAGCATGAGTGTCCTCTTCCCCCTCTACGTTGCGCATGGGCCTCCTTTTATATGCTCAAGGGGTCACCGACAGGTGGCAACGTAGGCAAGGGTAAAAATGTAAAGCTGCTGTGGTTGGTACAGCTGTTTGCACAGTGTATCGTACCTAACTCTGACGGCAGGGGACAAGGGCATTAAATGCCCGTCTGCGTCGCCTAAACAGTGCGAAGAGGGACCGTCAGGGACGCCACCGTTCGCCACGATGGCTATCTTGTCAGCGCCGTTTGCCACCGCATGCCCCTGGCTGCACAGCTTCTTGCCACGTATGCCTGGAACGGCCCCAGAGCGACACGTTGGTGGATGAGCTGGAGCGCGGGCCGCGGAGTAGTAGCTTGCCGCGGCAAGTGCCTTTCCGCGGTCGATGTCTTGTCGCGCCTGGGAGCTTGTCGCTCACCGGGCCTTGCCGGGACGCGTGGCGCGTCGTGGCAAGTTTCTTGAAGTGCCTTGGTTGGCCTTCCCGGCAAGCTCCTCTTACCGGGGTCTTGCGCTTCGAGTGGCCTTCCCGGCAAGCTCCTCTTGCCGGGGCCCTGTGTCTTGGGTGGCCTTCCCGGCAAGCTCCTCTTGTCGGGGCCTTGTCTCCTTGGCTTAAATACTTTGTTCTTGAATGGCTCCAAAGGGACTTCGGAGGACCTTGGCGGTCGCCTGGCAAGCCTTGCCGCGGGGTGCTGCGGCTGCCCGTGCACAAGTTCGGGATACTAAGGTACCCCTACTTTAGTACACCGACAGGAGCCCCCGGGCCTGGGCCATACACGGTGCCGAGTGTTGTTGGGCCAGGCCCAAAACAGGGCACGGGCACTCGCGGCCTGGGTCACGCCGTATCTTGCTCTGTATCCACCACGCCCTCCCCGAACGGCACGCGTCAATTGCGGCGTTGTGGGGAGAGACGTGCGTGACGTGGGTGGCGTGCGCGGGGCTGAGTCCCGCATGCATGCGTCACGTTGTAGTAAAGGGGGCGGTTCGTGCCTTCCCCATAAACGGAGGGAGGCGTGGAGGCGTGGTTCATTTACTAGGCGGGGCCGAGGCACAGTTTCCGAGGCGTCCGCTCCCCACGATCACGGGGTGGGGAGAGGTTGCCTCATCCGTCGCCTCGGTTCTGCACGCCAGCCACGCGGCTTCCATGCGCCTGGAGTTGCGAACGGTGGAGGCAGGAAACCGGGCCGTCGTGGGTCGAGGCAGCAGGTCGGTCCCAGTCCCCTGCTCTTCCTGTGCCTTGATTGGCTGAGCGGGGCGGCCGACCCCCACCCTGCTCGTTTATAAGAAGCGGGAGGGGGCGACGGAAGCCTGCATTCTTTCATCTCCTTCAGCTTCTACTCCCCTCTCTCCCATTCGCCATGGAGAAAGGGAACCCTGGTTCTTCAACGGTGGCGGCGAGGGTCTCGGCCGCCTCGTCGTCGCCTTCGTCTCCCGACTCCATTTGCGAGCGAGATGGAGTTGGACCCGCCCGAGACACTGAGGCTGCACATGAGGGGCTGTGGAATCAGCGGTACGCGAGTCCGCGTTGACTTCCCAGCCCCTAATGTGATGTATCTTGGTCGAGGGTGGAAGACGTTCGCCCGTATCCACAGCCTGATGGAGGGGTTCACCCTCCATTTTAAGCTGATGGAGGGCAATCTCCTCTCCGTCAAGGTCTTCGGGTGCTTTGGGACCCGGGCCAGGTGCTACGTGGACAGCTCCTCCGATAGCGAAGACTCCTCCTTGAGCGAGAGTGACGAGGAGGAGAGCGACAGCGACGACGAGGGTGGCGGGCAGCAGGATGACGGGTCCGACTAGGTGTCGGGCGCCACTCCGTGTGGCACCGGCGACCCCATCATCCGCGTCGCCGGCTCCTTGAGCTTCTCGGGGTCGTCTCCTTGGCGGCTGGCGTAGGGAGGCTGCAGAAGAGGAAGAGGGCGGGCGGCAAGGCCGTCAAGTCGGAGTACGGGGCACGACGCCCTCGACAGCGTGCTGACGTCCTGCCGCCTCGTTTTCGAGCCCTGCTTCCGGCGCCGCCATCACCATCCAGCTCTTGGACGACCACCGAGATGTCTTCTTGGTGTCTTCTGCCACCTGTACCTCGCCTAGGCGCTCCTTTTGCTCTTTTCGCCTCCTTGTCCTACCTCCTGAAGATAGAGACAAGAAAGGGATTACGGGCACCTTATCTTTTTAATTTGTAAGCCCTCGGGCCTTAGCTGCATTTAAAACTTGTAATCCCATTATTCATGTTTTTCATTCTCTATGGACTGTACCTGAGTGGAATGTTTTTTAATGAAAAGGGGATGCTTGCCGGGTTACTTGTCTCGCGGGTGGAACCCACGTCAAGGAGCAAATCCTAGATATCCTTAAGACAGACACTTCTTTTCCCGGCAGCAGGCCCTGCCATCTTCCCACGTCGTTCGACCTTTCTCGCGCTCTTGGCGGAGGCAGGGACGATGCGGGTTCGGGCTCCTCGTTTCGTCCCTTTGCTGCCGCGACTACGACCAAACCAGGCCCCAGGAGCGAGCCCGAGGGCCTAGAGTTATGGGAGCACGATAGCTTTTAGGAAGAAACGAGGTTTCGCATACCTCAGTCCATAAGAGAATGCACGATCAGGGATGAAAAACTTATCTGAGATTGCAGCCCCCGGCAACTCTGGCTTGCCGCGGGCGAATCTTTGTACTTGCAGCCCCCGGCAACACAGGCTCACCGGGGTCCAGATGCTGGTCCGTCCTTTTTCTCTTTTTCGTCCTCTGGTGGCCTGAGCCCTGCGAACCAAGGGAAATGAAAGAATGACAAAAGGACGCACACCCGACCTCTAAGCTAGGGGTTAGCTGCTGCCAAGCACTATCAACCCTAACCAAGGACGAGACTCGACTCAGCATGCATGCTAAAACTTAGGGCGCCAGCGCTTCATTTATGCTCAGGGTCTGCGCCTGGCTTTGTACAAAGGATTACATGCAACAGCGGCAAGACTTGTACAAAAAGGTGGTTGCCGGAACAGGGTCCGACAACCGCGCCTTACGGGTAAAACTTACGAAGATGCTCAATGTTCCAGGAGTTGCTCACTGGAGTGCCATCTTCGGTCTCAAGGCGGACAGCGCCAGGCCTAGTGACTCGTTTCACCCGGTAAGGGCCTTCCCACTTCGGCGTCAACTTGTTGGAATTCTTGGCGGACTGAACGCGCCGAAGAACAAGGTCGCCTTCCTCGAGACTTCTGGCATTAACTTTGCGGCTACGGTAGCGGCGCAAAGCTTGCTGGTATCGAGCAGCTCGTACAGCAGCCTGAAGACGATCTTCCTCAAGGAGCAGCGCGTCCTCTTGCCGCAGCTGCTCTTGCTCAAGCTCATCATAAGCGAGCACTCGAGGCGATCCGCATACGAGTTCCGTGGGGGTAACTGCTTCTGCTCCATAGACTAGAGCAAAGGGTGTCTGGCCAGTGGCTCGATTTGGCGTCGTCCTGATCGACCAAAGAACCACCGGCAGCTCCTCGATCCAGTTTCTTCCGCACTGGTGCAGCCTATCGAAAGTCCTGGTCTTAAGCCCACGCAGCACTTCAGCATTTGCCCTCTCCGCTTGACCGTTGCTTCTGGGGTGAGCAACAGAAGCGAAGCAGACCTTTGCGCCAAGATCTTGGACGTACTGCATGAAGGTGCGGCTCGTGAATTGCGTACCGTTGTCGGTGATGATCCTGTTAGGGATTCCGAAGCGGCAAACAATCGACCTGAAGAACTTGATTGCTGACTGTGCTGTCACCTTCCTCACTGCTTCCACTTCCGGCCACTTTGTGAACTTGTCGATTGCAACGTACAAGAACTCAAAGCCCCCGACAGCTCGGGGGAAGGGGCCGAGGATGTCGATCCCCCAGACCGAAAATGGCCAGGATAAAGGGATCGTCTGGAGAGCTTGAGCTGGCTGGTGTATCTTTTTGGAATGGAACTGGCACGCCTCACACTTGGTTACTTGTGCAGTTGCATCCTGGAGGGCTGTCGGCCAGAAGAAACCCTGCCGGAAAGCTTTGCCGGCAAGTGCTCTTGTGCCAATGTGGTGACCACATATGCCTCCATGTATCTCCGCCAATAGCCTTTGTCCATCTTCCCGGGGAATACACTTCAATTTCACACCGTTGAGTCTTCTTCTGTACAGTGTGTTGTCGACAAATTGGTACATACTTGACTGTCGGGCTACTCTTTCCGCTTCTTGCTCTTCGGGAAGTTCTCCTGTCTGAAGGAAACGGACAATTTGTTGTGCCCATGCTGGAGCTTGCGGCTCGACAACAAGGACCAAAGGCGCTTCTGCTGCTGCGGGAACATCCGCTTCTACGGCGAGAACCTGCGGATCAGCCGGAGCTTGATGTCCCCCGGCAAGCTTGCCGAAGCAAAACTTGTCGGGAGCGTCTGCTACGACGGAACAAACCCTGGGGTTTGCCGGAGCAGTCTGCTCCTCAGCACTCTTGCTGTCGATCTTGGGGACCTTCTTGGCGGCGGCTTCGGGAAGCTCTGCCGGAAGATAGTCACCAGAAATCAACTTCCTCTTCTTGCTCTGTCCAGTTGATGGCGTAACATACGGTTGATTCAGCTTGAGCACAAAGATCCCTGGTTCCACAGGTAACTTAAGTGCAGCGCACTTTGACAGGCCATCGGCGATGTCGTTCTGAGCTCTTGGAACATGCTCCATCTGTAGGTCGACAAAGCGCTCTTCTAGCTTTCTCACTTCATCAACGTAAGCTTCCATCAACGGACTCTGGTAATTCTTGTTCACTTGGCGGACGACAAGCTGTGAGTCACCCCTGACAATGAGCTTCTTGATCCCAAGGTCTGCCGCGATCCTGAGACCGGCAAGCAAACCTTCATACTCTGCAGTATTGTTTGTTGCTTGCTCCTTGGGAAAGTGCATCTGGACTACGTACTTGAGATGCTCTCCGGTGGGTGCGACAAGCAGCACGCCAGCACCAGCGCCTTGCAGCGAGAAGGCACCATCAAAGTACATAAGCCACTCCTTGCTTGCTTCCTCGACGGGGATGCTCATTTCTGGAATTTCTTCATCTGGTATTGGCGTCCATTCTGCTATGAACTCTGCCAATGCTCTGCTTTGGATAGTTGAAGTGCTCTCAAACTTGAGGCCAAAGCTTGACAGTTCCAGTGCCCACTCAACAATCCTACCTGTTGCTTCCGGATTTAGCAGTATCCTCTTCAGCGGAAAGCGAGTGACAACTGTGATCTCATGTGCTTGGAAGTAATGGCGCAGCTTTCTCGAGGCCATGAGAAGGCCGAAAAGCAATTTTTGCACACCAGAGTACCTTGACCTAGCCCCCTGCAGAAGGGAGCTGACAAAGTAAACTGGGCGCTGCACCATTCTCTTCTTCTGCACCTCCTCTTGCGCCTGTGTAGATCCATCCTTGTCGGGACCAGAGCTTGTCGGGGAAGCCCCCTGCTTGTCGCTGGATGCGCTTGCCGGGGTTGCCGGCTCATCATCTGCCTCCCTCTCCGCTACTAACGCAGCACTAACCACTTGATTGGTTGCCGCCAGATACAGCAGCAACTTCTCTTGTGGCTTAGGTGCGACAAGTATTGGAGTGGAGGACAGGTATCTCTTCAAGTCCTGCAGCGCAGCCTCCGCTTCCGGAGTCCATTTCATTGGACCTGCCTTTTTCAAGATTTTGAAAAACGGCAGGGCGCGCTCAGCAGACTTGGAGATAAACTTGCTGAGAGCTGCCACGCAACCGGCAAGTTTCCGCACATCCTTGACGCGGTTTGGTGCTTCGATCTTCTCGATGGCCTTGATCTTGTCGGGATTGGCCTCAATTCCCCGCTGAGACACGAAGAACCCGAGAAGCTTGCCGGAAGGGACTCCAAACACGCACTTCTCAGGATTGAGCTTGAGGGTGATCTTGCGCAGATTTGCAAAAGTCTCTTCTAGATCTTGAATCAGAGTTGACTTGTCCTTGCTCTTGACCACTATGTCATCCATATATGCTTCCACATTTCTGTGTATTTGTGGCTCCAAAGCGGTATGGACTACCCTCGCAAATGTTGAACCAGCATTCTTCAAACCGAAAGGCATCCGTATGAAACAGTACGTGCCACACGGAGTGATAAATGCGGTCTTCTCCTCATCCTCTTCTGCCATGAAGATCTGATGGTATCCTGAGTATGCATCAAGAAATGAAAGCAAATCACATCCGGCCGTGGAGTCGACAATCTGGTCAATGTGCGGCAAGGGAAATGGATCTTTGGGACAAGCTTTGTTAACATCAGTGAAGTCGATGCACAGCCTCCATTTCCCGTTAGCCTTGCGCACAACTACAGGATTGGCCAACCACGTAGGATGGAGCACTCCTCTGACGAGGCCTGCTGCTTCCAACTTCTTGATCTCTTCTGCGATGAACTCTTGGCGCTCCACTGCTTGCTTCCTGACTTTCTGCTTGACGGGCCGCGCGTGAGGACAAACGGCAAGGTGGTGCTCAATTACTTTCCTGGGAACACCGGGGATGTCAGACGGTTGCCATGCAAACACATCGACATTCGCCCGCAGGAAAGCAACGAGCGCGCTTTCCTATTTAGGGTCGAGAGTGGCACTGATGGTGAAGGTACCACCAGTCCCGTCCTCCTTGGCGGACACCTTCTTGGTCGCTGGCGGAGCTGCCATCGTCTTCTTGCACTTGCCGGTGGAGCTCGATGGTGCGTCCTCGACGGTAGCGCAGCACTCCGAGGAGGCGCGCTTGCCGGAGTGGGCCTCAGAGCTCTTGCCGGACTTGGTCTTCTTCTTCCCCCCGGGAGCTTCAGCGGCAAGTGTCTCGCGATCCGTTGCAGCTACTGCTTCCCGGTAGATCTTGTCGGCACAGATAAGGGCATCCTTCTTGTCACCAGGGACAGAGATGACACTTATCGGGCCTGGCATCTTCAGCATGTTGTATGCGTAGTGAGAGGCCGCCATGAACTTGGCGAGCACTGGACGGCCGAGAATTCCATTATAGGGCAATGGAAAATCGGCAACGTCAAAGGTGATCCTCTCAGTCCTGAAGTTCAACTCGCTGCCAAATATCACCGGCAACGTGATCTTCCCCTTCGGCTTGCTCCTTCCCGGGTTAATTCCTTGGAATGTGCCGGTCTCTTCGAGCTCGCTGTCGGGGACTTGGAGTTTCCGAAGCACAGCGGAGGAGATCAGGTTCAAGCCGGCCCCGCCGTCAACTAGCATCTTAGTGACCTTGAGGTTGCGGATTGTTGGTGAAACCAACATCGGCAAACACCCGACCGCGGTTGTTCGATCAGGGTGGTCCTCAATATCAAAGATGATAGGCGTGCTGGACCATTTCAGAATCTTGCACAACTCAACGGGTGGTTCTGCCGCATTGACTTCCCGCACCCACTGCTTGAGTTGGCGGTGTGAAGTATGCAGAGAAGCACCACCGTCAATGCACAAGACCTCTGTGGCTTTCTGAAACTCCTGCTCGCTGGTCCCGTCATCATCCATGTCTTTGTCGTCGTCGTCATCTTCGTTGTCGCGGCTGCGGGGAGGTCTGTCACCTTGCCGCTGCTTTTCTTTGCCGCGGTGTCCTCCCCGGGCTGGGCGCTTCGTGCCAGATCCTCCAGCACCTCCTTGGGCTTTCTCCTTGTCGCATCGCTTGTACTCGCCCTTTTGCAGCTCAACGAGCTGCTCGACCTTCTTACAGCTCTGGAGGTCATGGCCCTTGGTGCGGTGGATCTTGCAGAACTGTTTGTTGGTGCCGTCCTGCTTGTCGGCGGCCGCCACAGCCTGGCAGTTGGTGCACGTGGCAACCTCCTTGCCGGAGCCACCAGCCTTGGCTTGCTTGGTGCCACCTTCGCTGCCGGACTGCTCAACAACCAACACCTCTTTGTTTTTCTTCCTTCTGTTGTTCCGCCGCCGGCTCTTATTCGCCGGGGCGGCATCATCGCTGTCAGATCCTTCTGCTCCTATGTTTTCTCCGGGGAGTTTCCTCCCTTCTTCAGCACGTGCACACTTGTCGGCCAGGGCATACAGCTCACTGACATCTCTGATCTTGCACATCGCCATCTCCTCCCGCATCCTACGGTTACGCACGTTCTGATGGAACGCGCTGATAACCGCGGCAGGGTGGACATCTGGGATGTTGCGTTGCACCTGGCTGAATCTCTGGATGTACTTGCGCAGAGGCTCTCCTTCTTTCTGGGCGAGCAGATGAAGATCGCTCTCCTGGCCATGAGGTTTGTGGCCGCCTGTGAAAGCGCCGACAAACTGATGGCACAGGTCTGCCCAGGAAGATATGGAGTTGTCCGGCAAGTGCATGAGCCAGGACCTGACGTTGGGCTTGAGCACCAGCGGGAAGTAGTTGGCAAGGATCTTGTCGTCTCGCCCCCCGGCAGCTTGCACCGCGATGGTGTAGATGCTGAGGAAATCCGACGGATGCAGCTTGCCGTCGTACTTCTCTGGTACGTCTGGCTTGAAGTTCTTCGTACTGGGCCACTGGACTTGCCGCAGCTCAGGGGTAAACGCAGGGCAACCTACCGTGTAGGGCAGCTCGCCTGGTTCCCCTGGCGCATGCATGTCGACAGTGGGCCCAGCGCGCCGGTCTGACTGACGCCACGCTTCTCTCCGGCGCTCGATGCGTGTTCGAGCGTCCTCTTGCTGTCGTTCGTGAAGAACGTGGTGCTGATCGCGACGAGCTCGCGAGTCTGATGAAGCAGTGGAGTCGCCGTCGTGGTGGACCCGGCGAGTCGGCGATCTTGGCCTTGGGGGCGGAGAGTGGACGATGGTCGCATCTCCACCGGTCTTGTCGCCATCGGCTCGCGTCTGGCTGGCTCGCCGCGGCTGCGATGTAGTCGGTTGCCGTGGAGTGTCGCCGTTGGCGAAGCCGATGAGGCTCTGAATGGTGGACCTCCAATCGTCGATCTTGTCCGGCGTTGGAGGGAAATCTAGGAGCAGTTGAGCTCGAGCCAAAGCTTCTGTTGGGGTGGCGGGTAGCGGTGGCGAACGGTGCGAGGAGCGGGATGTGCTCGAACTTCTAACTACGTTAGAAGGAGCAGTCCCCCGTCCAGGTGACCGCACCTCGCTCGGGCCAGCATGTTGGCGCGTAAGCTGGCCTTGAGCATCCCGAGATCTGCCAGCTCGCTCTGGGTCCAGCGCGCGTATGGTACTGTGAGTACCATGCCGCTGCCGGTCCCGTGCCTCCTGAGATGGGCGCGGTGCGTGCTTGGACGCCGCGGCGTTGTGAGTTTCCTCGCCGACGCCCGTTCCTCCGACGGCGCCTACCCCACTAGCCGCTGGCTCCGGCGGTGGCGAGTTTGACGCGGACGGATCAGCCGCCTCCGAAGCCTTCTTCTTCGGCGGCATGTCGATGATGATGATGATGAAGGTCTAACTCGTGCGAACGCCGGATCAGGTTCACACAACCTCGACGCCCCCTACCTGGCGCACCAAAGATGCCGGGGATGACTGCCTCCACGAGCACCTATGGGGACGGAGCCCCTTGTCGGTTCAGCGGGGGGCGGAGGTCGCACGAAGAGCAGATCGAGGCGAGGCACACGGTGGGTTTACCCAGCTTCGGGCCGCACGGATGCGTAAAACCCTACTGCTGCTTTGTGGATTGTATTGTGTTCTTGCTCGTGAACGCTGAGTGCTACAGTACACACGAGCTGCTGGCGAGACCGAGCATGAGTGTCCTCTTCCCCCTCTACGTTGCGCATGGGCCTCCTTTTATATGCTCAAGGGGTCACCGACAGGTGGCAACGTAGGCAAGGCTAAAAATGTAAAGCTGTTGTGGCTGGTACAGCTGTTTGCACAGTGTATCGTACCTAACTCTGACGGCAGGGGACAAGGGCATTAAATGCCCGTCTGCGTTGCCTAAACAGTGCGAAAAGGGACCGTCAGGGACGCCACCGTTCGCCACGATGGCTATCTTGTCAACGCCGTTTGCCACCGCATGCCCCTGGCTGCACAGCTTCTCGCCACGTATGCCTGGAACGGCCCTAGAGCGACACGTTGGTGGATGAGCTGGAGCGCGGGCCGCGGAGTAGTAGCTTGCCGCGGCAAGTGCCTTGCCGCGGTCGATGTCTTGTCGCGCCTGGGAGCTTGTCGCTCACCGGGCCTTGCCGGGACGCGTGGCGCGTCGCGGCAAGTTTCTTGAAGTGCCTTGGTTGGCCTTCCTGGCAAGCTCCTCTTGCCGGGGTCTTGCGCTTCGAGTGGCCTTCCCGGCAAGCTCCTCTTGCCGGGGCCCTGTGTCTTGGGTGGCCTTCCCGGCAAGCTCCTCTTGCCGGGGCCTTGTCTCCTTGGCTTAAATACTTTGTGCTTGAATGGCTCCAAAGGGACTTCGGAGGACCTTGGCGGTCGCCTGGCAAGCCTTGCCGTGGGGTGCTGCGGCTGCCCATGCACAAGTTCGGGATACTAAGGTACCCCTACTTTAGTACACCGACAATTCCGGCAAAATATTGGCAACTATCGCATTTCAAATACCGGTACCTTCAAACACAAACATATATGCAACACCACAAACACATGCAACACCACAAACATACATAGATCTAGCTAGGCCACAAAAAGTGCATGTGCATGTTGTTGGAGCGAGCTAGGGAGAAAAAAAGTATATCTACATCATGAAGATAGCTTTCCCTTACTTACCTATCAAAAAAGGTAATTTCACCACTTAATTTTGATGAATCTATGGTGGAAATGAGGTGAGGAGGAGGAGATGGCCGAAAGCTTGGAGAAGGAGGTGGATGGAATGAAGTGGGGAAAGTGAGTGGGTAGGTGTGGGGGCTGTCCAAAATATCTTGTTGGGGTCCCAGGTTACTAATGGCGCACCACAAGCAAATGCGCCATTAGTAACCCTGGTTACTAATGGCGCACCTGCAGGTGGTGCGCCATTAGTAGTTTTGCAAAAAAGTAATATATATATATATATATATATATATATATACTAATGGCGCATCTTCTCACAGTGCACCATTACTAGTTTAAACTAGTAATGGCACACTGTAAGAAGATGCACCATTAGTAGTTTTGCAAAAAAAGAATAAAACAAAATTTGCAGTAATGGCGCACTGTCTGCTTGGTGCGCCATTAGTAGTTATAACTAGTAATGGCGCATTATGGACCAGATGCGCCATTAGTATGTATGGGAAAATGGAAAAAAAAAACTTCATACTAGTGGCGCACCCTGTTTCCGGTGCGCCATTAGTGTCTTCCACACTAATGGCGTATCACAAACTGGTGCGCCATTAGTATATAGTAGTGGCGCACTACTTCCATGGTGCGCCATTAAACCAATCCTATCTATAGCCCTTTTCCTAGTAGTGAAGGGATCGTTCTCTCGAAAAGCAATCAAAGCGGCGACGTAAGCGCCGCTCCAAGCCCCGCCTCGACAGAGACAGCAGCCATACAGACCCAGCCATAGAGCAGGATGAGCCGGCGGACGACGAACATGCCTTCGAGCAAACGTCTGAACAGGGCAACTTGGATAAGAAAACCGAACAACCCGTCCCCGGCGAGAACAGCATTCCGGACGACCTTACGCCGGACAAGCTCATGGAGCAGAAGAACCTCCACAAAAGGCTCGTTGCCACTGCACGTAGCCTGAAAAAGCAGAAGCGTAAGCTCAAAACTACGAAAGATGCACTCAGAATCTGATGGAGCAAAGTACTCAACACCGCAGACAAATACGTCGGCAGTCGCCACACCAAAAGCTATCCGAATCGAAAGCTACTACCTGAATTTGACGAGGAGGCCGTAGAGCCCCCGCAATCAAAAAATAAGAAAGCCACTCGGTCGGATAGACGACCCCATGGCCAGCATAGAGCGGCAAGCGGCACCGTACACAAGCCGGCACGCGATCCACTCAAGGATTTGCATCAAAAAGATGGCCCAGCCAGATCTATCTATGGGCCAAGAAAGCAAGCTCTCGTAAGCAATGCAACACAACCAATATCCGAACATCACGGCACACCCAAATACAAGGGAGCCGCACACCCCCTATGTTTCACCGATGAGGTTCTGGACCATGAATTTCCAGCGGGATTCAAGCCCGTAAACATAGAGGCGTACGATGGAACAACAGACCCTGAAGTCTGGATTGAGGATTACATCCTCCACATACACATGGCCAGAGGAGATGACCTCCACGCCATAAAATACTTACCCCTCAAGCTTAAAGGGCCAGCTCGGCATTGGCTCAAAAGCCTTCCCGAAAACACCATTGGAAGCTGGGAAGAGCTCAAGGATGCTTTCCGGGCAAATTTTCAAGGGACCTATGTCCGCCCTCCGGATGCAGATGATCTAAGTCATATAACTCAACAGCTCGGAGAGTCAGCCCAGAAATTCTGGAACAGATTCCTTACTAAAAAGAATCAGATAGTCAACTGTCCGGATGCCGAAGCTCTAGCAGCTTTTAAGCATAACGTTCGAGATGAATGGCTCGCCAGACACCTCGGTCAATAAAAGCCAAGAACAATGGCCGCATTAACAAGCCTCATGACCCGCTTTTGCGCAGGAGAGGACAGCTGGTTGGCAAGATGTAGCACCAGCGACCCAAGTACATCCGAAGTTAGAGATGGAAACGGAAAACCCCGACGCAGCAAGGACCAACGCCGGAATAAGGGAAGCATCCCAAAGAGCACGGCAGTCAACGCCGGATTTAAAAGCTCGCGGCAGAGTCAGAGAAAGCCGCCCCTCAAGGATAACAAGGACGAGTTGTCCAACCTAAACAAAATCTTGGACACGATATGTCAAATACACAGTACTCCCGGGAAGCCTGCGAACCATACCCACAAAGATTGTTGGGTTTTCAAGCAATCCGGCAAACACAATGCCGAACACAAGGGGCTCGACACACCAAGTGAGGACGATGACGAACCCCACAAGAAGATCACCAGGAAACAAAAGAATTTCCCACAATAAGTCAAAACAGTAAACTTACTTCACGTGACAAAACGAGCGGTGCCCATAGAGACACTCGCCATACGGCCTATCCCAAAGGAGTCTCGCCACTGGTTGTTAAAACCGATCACCTTCGACCATCAGGATTACTCTAGAAGTATCCGGAACGCAGGTTGGACTGCTTTGGTATTAGATCCAATAATCGGCGGACTCCACTTTACAAATGTCCTGATGGACGGCGGCAGTGATCTAAACCTGTTATACCAGGACACAATCCGCAACATGAGGATAGACCCAACAAAAATTCGCCATAGCAAAACCTCCTTTCAAGGGGTAACGCCAGGCCCGGATGCCCATTGCATGGGTTTTCTCCGGCTAGAAGTTATGTTCGGCTCCCCCGATAACTTCCGTTGCGAAAAGCTAACTTTTCACATCGTCCCATTTTCAAGTAGCTATCAAGCACTGCTGGGACGCGAAGCTTTCGCCCGCTTTAATGCAATACCGCATTATGCATCTCTCACGCTTAAGATGCCCGGTCCACGAGGCATCATCTCATTAATAGGTAAAACATTGAGTATCCCTCCCGCGTGGAAGACAGTGCGGCTGCTTTGACAGCCCCACAATAAAGCGGCTTCACCAGCCAAAGCACCTAAACAAGTCGCTAAGACCACGGACACGGCTAGACGAGTCTTGTTGGAAATATGCCCTAGAGGCAATAATAAAAGGATTATTATTATATTTCCTTGTTCATGATAATTGTCTTTTATTCATGCTATAATTGTGTTATCCGGAAATCGTAATACATGTGTGAATACATAGACACCAACATGTCCCTAGTAAGCCTCTAGTTGACTAGCTCGTTGATCAACAGATAGTCATGGTTTCCTGACTATGGACATTGGATGTCATTGATAACGAGATCACATCATTAGGAGAATGATGTGATGGACAAGACCCAATCCTAAGCATAGTACAAGATCGTATAGCTCGTTTGCTAGAGCTTTTCCAATGTCAAGTATCTTTTCCTTAGACCATGAGATCGTGTAACTCCCGGATACCGTAGGAGTGCTTTGGGTGTACCAAACGTCACAACGTAACTGGGTGACTATAAAGGTGTACTACGGGTATCTCCGAAAGTGTTTGTTGGGTTGACACGGATCGAGACTGGGATTTGTCACTCCGTATGACAGAGAGGTATCTCTGGGCCCACTCGGTAATGCATCATCATAATGAGCTCAAAGTGACCAAGTGTTTGGTCATGGGATCATGCATTACAGTACGAGTAAAGTGACTTGCCGGTAACGAGATTGAACGAGGTATTGGGATACCGACGATCGAATCTCGGGCAAGTAACATACCGATTGACAAAGGGAATTGAATACGGGGTTAATTGAATCCTCGACATCGTGGTTCATCCGATGAGATCATCGAGGAGTATGTGGGAGCCAACATGGGTATCCAGATCACGCTGTTAGTTATTGACCGGAGAGGCGTCTCGGTCATGTCTGCATATCTCCCGAACCCGTAGGGTCTACACACTTAAGGTTCGGTGACGCTAGGGTTGTAGAGATATTAGTATGCAGCAAACCGAAAGTTGTGCGGAGTCCCGGATGAGATCCGGACGTCACGAGGAGTTCCAGAATGGTTCGGAGGTGAAGAAATATATATATAGGAAGTGTTGTTTCGGCTATCGGGAGAGTTTCGCGGTCCATCGGTATTGTACCGGGACCACCGGAAGGGTCCCGGGGGTCCACCGGGTGGGGCCACCTATCCCGGAGGGCCCCATGGGCTGAAGTGGCGTGGGAACCAGCCCCTGGTGGGCTGGTGCACCCCACCCAAGGGACCAAGGCGCCTAGGGTTGGAAACCCTAGGGGGGCGTTGCCCCCCGAGGGGGCATGCGCCCCCCCTGGGTGGAAACCCTAAGGGGGTCGTTGCCCCGGGGGCCGCCCCCCCCCCTCTAGATGGGATCTCCAAGGGGGCATGCGCCCCCCTAGCCCCTATATATAGTGGAGGGGAGGAAGGGCAGCCGCACCCTGCTTCTTGGCGCCTCCCTTCCCCCTTGCTACACCTCCTCCTCCCGCAGACGCTTGGCGAAGCCCTGCCGGATCCCTGCTGCATCCACCACCACGCCGTCGTGCTGCTGGATCTTCATCAACCTCTCCTTATTCCTTGCTGGATCAAGAAGGAGGAGACGTCACGCTGACAGTACGTGTGTTGAACGCGGAGGTGCCGTCCGTTCGGCGCTAGGATCTCCGGTGATTGGATCACGACGTGTACGACTACCTCAACCCCGTTCTCTTGAATGCTTCCGCTCGCGATCTACAAGGGTATGTAGATACACTCCCCTCTCTCGTTGTTGGATGAACTCATAGATTGATCTTGGTGAACGGAGGAAAAAAATTTATTTTATGCAACGTTCCCCAACAGTGGCATCATGAGCTAGGTCTATGCGTAGTTCTGTTTGCACAAGTAGAACACAATTTGTTGTGGGCGTAGATGTTGTCAACTTTCTTGCCGCAACTAGTCTTATTTTGCTTCAGCGGTATTGTGGGATGAAGCGGCCCGGACCAACCTTACACGTACGCTTACGTGAGACCGGTTCCACCGACTGACATGCACTAGTTGCATAAGGTGGCTGGCGGGTGTTTGTCTCTCCCACTTTAGTTGGAGCGGATTCGACGAAAAGGGTCCTTATGAAGGGTAAATAGAAGTTGACAAATCACGTTGTGGCTTTTACGTAGGTAAGGAAACGTTCTTGCTAGAACCCTATTGCAGCCACGTAAAACTTGCAACAACAATTAGAGGACGTCTAACTTGTTTTTGTAGCAAGTGTTTTGTGATGTGATATGGCCAAAGTTGTGATGAATGATGATATATATGTGATGTATGAGATCATGTTCATGTAATAGGAATCACGACTTGCATGTCGATGAGTATGACAACCGGCAGGAACCATAGGAGTTGTCTTTATTATTTTTGTATGACCTGCGTGTCATTGAGAAATGCCATGTAAATTACTTTACTTTATTGCTAAACGTGTTAGCCGTAGTAGTAGAAGTAATGGTTGGCGAGCAACTTCATGGAGACACGATGATGGAGATCATGATGATGGAGATCATGGTGTCATGCCGGTGAAAAGATGATCATGGAGCCCCAAGATGGAGATCAGGGAGCTATATGATATTGGCCATATCATGTCACTATTATTATTTGATTGCATGTGATGTTTATCATGTTTTGCATCTTGTTTACTTAGAACGACGGTAGTAAATAAGATGATCCCTCATAATAATTTCAAGAAAGTGTTCCCCCTAACTGTGCGCCGTTGCGACAGTTCGTTGTTTCGAAGCACCACGTGATGATCGGGTGTGATAGATTCCAACGTTCACATACAACGGGTGTAAGACAGATTTACACATGCAAACACTTAGGTTAACTTGACGAGCCTAGCATGTACAGACATGGCCTCGGAACACAAGAGACCGAAAGGTCGAACATGAGTCGTATGAAAGATACGATCAACATGGAGATGTTCATCGATGATGACTAGTCCGTCTCACGTGATGATCGGACACGGCCTAGTCGAGTCGGATCATGTTTCACTTAGATGACTAGAGGGATGTCTAATCTGAGTGGGAGTTCATTAAATAATTTGATTAGATGAACTTAATTATCATGAACTTAGTCTAAAAATATTTGCATAAATGTCTTGTAGATCAAATGGCCAATGCTCATGTCAACATGAACTTCAACGCGTTCCTAGAGAAAACCAAGCTGAAAGATGATGGTAGCAACTATACGGACTGGGTCCGGAACCTGAGGATCATCCTCATAGCTGCCAGGAAACAATATGTCCTAGAAGCACCGCTAGGTGAAGCACCCATCCCAGAGAACCAAGACGTTATGAACGCTTGGCAGTAGCATGCTGATGATTACTCCCTCGTTCAGTGCGGCATGCTTTACAGCTTAGAACCGGGGCTCCAAAAGCGTTTTGAGCAACACGGAGCATATGAGATGTTCGAAGAGCTAAAAATGGTTTTCCAAGCTCATGCCCTGGTCGAGAGATATGAAGTCTCCGACAAGTTCTACAGTTGTAAGATGGAGGAAAATAGTTCTGTCAGTGAACACATACTCAAGATGTCTGGGTTGCACAACCGCTTGACTCAGCTGGAGATTAATCTCCCAGACGAGGCGGTCATTGACAGAATCCTTCAGTCGCTCCCACCTAGCTACAAGAGCTTTGTGATGAACTACAATATGCAGGGGATGGAAAATACCATTCCTGAGGTATTTGCTATGCTGAAATCAGCGGAGGTAGAAATCAAAAAGGAACATCAAGTGTTGATGGTCAATAAAACCACCAAGTTCAAGAAAGGCAAGGGTAAGAAGAACTTCAAGAAGGACGGCAAGGATGTTGCCGCGCCCGGTAAGCCAGTTGCCGGGAAGAAGTCAAAGCATGGACCCAAGCCTGAGACTGAGTGCTTTTATTGCAAAGGGAAGGGTCACTGGAAGCAGAACTGCCCCAAATACTTAGCGGACAAGAAGGCCGGCAACACTAAAGGTATATGTGATATACATGTAATTGATGTGTACCTTACCAGTGCTCGTAGTAGCTCCTGGTTATTTGATACCGGTGTCGTTGCTCATATTTGTAACTCAAAGCAGGAGCTGCGGAATAAGCGGAGACTGGCGAAGGACGAGGTGACGATACGCGTCGGGAATGGTTCCAAGGTCGATGTGATCGCCGTCAGCACGCTACCTCTACATTTACCTACGGGATTAGTTTTAAACCTCAATAATTGTTATTTAGTGCCAAGTTTGAGCATGAACATTGTATCTGGATCTCGTTTAATATGAGATGGCTACTCATTTAAATCCGAGAAAATGGTTGTTCTATTTATATGAGTGATATGTTTTATGGTCATGCTCCGATGGTCAATGGTTTATTCTTAATGAATCTCGTACGTGATGTTACACATATTCATAGTGTGAATACCAAAAGATGTAAAGTTGATAACGATAGTCCCACATACTTGTGGCACTGCCGCCTTGGTCACATTGGTGTCAAGCGCATGAAGAAGCTCCATGCTGATGGACTTTTAGAGTCTCTCGATTATGAATCATTTGACACATGCGAACCATGCCTCATGGGCAAAATGACCAAGACTCCGTTCTCCGGAACAATCGAGCGAGCAACCAACTTATTGGAAATCATACATACTGACGTGTGCGGTCCAATGGGTGTTGAGGCTCGCGGAGGATATCGTTATGTTCTCACTCTTACTGGTGACTTGAGTAGATATGGGTATGTCTACTTGATGAAACACAAGTCTGAGACCTTTGAAAAGTTCAAGGAATTTCAGAATGAGGTAGAGAATCAACGTGACCGAAAAATAAAGTTCTTACGATCAGATCATGGAGGAGAATATTTAAGTCACGAATTTGGCACACACTTAAGGAAATGTGGAATCGTTTCACAACTCACGCCGCCTGGAACACCTCAACGTAACGGTGTGTCCGGACGTCGTAATCGCACTCTATTGGATATGGTGCGATCTATGATGTCTCTTGCAGATTTACCACTGTCATTTTGGGGATACGCTCTAGAGACAGCTACATTCACTCTAAATGGGGCACCGTCTAAATCCATTGAGACGACACCGTATGAATTATGTTTTGGGAAGAAACCTAAGCTGCCGTTTCTAAAAGTTTGGGGATGCGATGCTTATGTCAAGAAACTTCAACCTAAAAAGCTCGAACCCAAGTCGGAAAAATGCATCTTCATAGGATACCCTAAGGAAACCATTGGGTATACCTTCTACCTCAGATCCGAAGGCAAGATCTTTGTTGCCAAGAACGGATCCTTTCTGGAAAAAGAGTTTCTCTTGAAAGGAGTAAGTGGGAGGAAAGTAGAACTCGATGAAGTACTACCTCTTGAACCGGAAAGTAGTGCAGCTCAGGAAAATGTTCTTGTGGTGCCTACATCCACTGGAGAGGAAATTAATGATCATGATCAAGGTACTTCAAATCAAGTTGCTACTGAACTTCGTAGGTCCACAAGGACACGTTCCACACCAGAGTGGTATGGCAACCCTGTCCTGGAAATCATGTTATTAGATAACGGTGAACCTTCGAACTATGAAGAAGCGATGGCGGGCCCAGATTCCAACAAATGGCTTGAAGCCATGCAATCCGAGATAGGATCCATGTATCAAAACAAAGTATGGACTTTGACGGACTTGCCCGATGATCGCGAGCGATAGAAAACAAATGGATCTTTAAGAAGAAGACGGACGCGGATGGTAATGTTACCATCTATAAAGCTCGACTTGTCGCTAAGGGTTATCGGCAAGTTCAAGGGGTTGACTATGATGAGACTTTCTCTCCCGTAGCGAAGCTGAAGTCCGTCCGAATCATGTTAGCAATTGCCGCATACTATGATTATGAGATATGGCAAATGGACGTCAAAACGGCATTCCTTAACGGTTATCTTAAGGAAGAACTGTATATGATGCAGCCGGAAGGTTTTGTCGACCCTAAGAATGCTAACAAGGTATGCAAGCTCCAGCGATCCATTTATGGGCTGGTGCAAGCATCTTGGAGTTGGAACATTCACTTTGATGAGATGATCAAAGCGTTTGGGTTTATGCAGACTTATGGAGAAGCCTGCGTTTACAAGAAAGTGAGTGGGAGCTCTGTAGCATTTCTCATATTATATGTAGATGACATACTTTTGATGGGAAATGATATAGAACTTTTGGACAGCATTAAGGCCTACTTGAATAAGAGTTTTTCAATGAAGGACCTTGGAGAAGCTGCTTATATATTAGGCATCAAGATCTATAGAGATAGATCAAGACGCCTCATAGGTCTTTCACAAAGCACATACCTTGATAAGATATTGAAGAAGTTCAATATGGATCAGTCTAAGAAGGGGTTCTTGCCTGTGTTGCAAGGTGTGAAATTGAGCTCAGCTCAATGTCCGACCACGGCAGAAGATATAGAAGAGATGAGTGTCATCCCCTATGCCTCAGCCATAGGGTCTATTATGTATGCCATGCTGTGTACCAGACCTAATGTAAACCTTGCCGTAAGTTTGATAGGAAGGTACCAAAGTAATCCCGGCAAGGAACACTGGACAGCGGTCAAGAATATCCTAAAGTACCTGAAAAGGACTAAGGACATGTTTCTCGTTTATGGAGGTGACTAAGAGCTCGTCGTAAAGGGTTACGTTGATGCTAGCTTCAACACAGATCTGGATGACTCTAAGTCACAAACCGAATACGTGTATATGTTGAATGGTGGAGCAGTAAGCTGGTGCAGTTGCAAGCAGAGCGTCGTGGCGGGATCTACATGTGAAGCGGAGTACATGGCAGCCTCGGAGGCAGCGCATGAAGCAATTTGGGTGAAGGAGTTCATCACCGACCTAGGAGTCATACCCAATGCATCGGGGCCGATCAAACTCTTCTGTGACAACACTGGAGCTATTGCACTTGCCAAGGAGCCCAGGTTTCACAAGAAGACCAGGCACATCAAGCGTCGCTTCAACTCCATGCGTGAAAATGTTCACGATGGAGACATAGAAATTTGCAAAGTGCATACGGATCTAAATGTCGCAGATCCATTGACTAAACCTCTTCCGCGAGCAAAACATGATCAACACCAGAACTCTATGGGTGTTCGACTCATCACAATGTAACTAGATTATTGACTCTAGTGCAAGTGCGAGACTGTTGGAAATATGCCCTAGAGGCAATAATAAAAGGATTATTATTATATTTCCTTGATCATGATAATTGTCTTTTATTCATGCTATAATTGTGTTATCCGGAAATCGTAATACATCTATGAATACATAGACACCAACATGTCCCTAGTAAGCCTCTAGTTGACTAGCTCGTTGATCAACAGATAGTCATGGTTTCCTGACTATGGACATTGGATGTCATTGATAACGAGATCACATCATTAGGAGAATGATGTGATGGACAAGACCCAATCCTAAGCATAGCACAAGATCGTATAGTTCGTCTGCTAGAGCTTTTCCAATGTCAAGTATCTTTTCCTTAGACCATGAGATCGTGTAACTCCCGAATACCGTAAGAGTGCTTTGGGTGTACCAAACGTCACAACGTAACTGGGTGACTATAAAGGTGTACTACGGGTATCTCCAAAAGTGTCTATTGGGTTGAAACGGATCGAGACTGGGATTTGTCACTCCGTATGACAGACAGGTATCTCTGGGCCCACTCGGTAATGCATCATCATAATGAGCTCAAAGTGACCAAGTGTTTGGTCACAGGATCATGAATTATGGTACGAGTAAAGTGACTTGCCGGTAACGAGATTGAACGAGGTATTGGGATACCGACGATCGAATCTCGGGCAAGTAACATACCGATTGACAAAGGGAATTGAATACGGGGTTAATTGAATCCTCGACATCGTGGTTCATCCGATGAGATCATCGAGGAGTATGTGGGAGCCAACATGGGTATCCAGATCCCGCTGTTGGTTATTGACCGGAGAGGCGTCTCGATCATCTCTGCATATCTCCCTAACCCATAGGGTCTACACACTTAAGGTTCGGTGAAGCTAGGGTTGTAGAGATATTAGTATGCAGCAAACCGAAAGTTGTTCGGATTCCCGGATGAGATCCCGGACGTCACGAGGTGTTCCGGAATGGTCCAGAGGTGAAGAAATATATATAGGAAGTGCTGTTTCGGCTATCGGGAGAGTTTCGGGGGTCATCGGTATTGTACCGGGACCACCGGAAGGGTCCTGGGGGTCCACCGGGTGGGGCCACCTATCCCGGAGGGCCCCATGGGCTGAAGTGGCGTGGGAACCAGCCCCTGGTGGGCTGGTGCACCCCACCCAAGGGCCCAAGGCGCCTAGGGTTGGAAACCCTAGGGGGCCGTTGCCCCTCGAGGGGGCATGCGCCCCTCCTGGGTGGAAACCCTAAGGGGGCCGTTGCCCCAGGGGCCGCCCCCCCCCCCCCTCTAGATGGGATCTCCAAGGGGGCATGCGCCCCCCTAGCCCCTATATATAGTGGAGGGGAGGAAGGGCAGCCGCACCCTGCATCTTGGCGCCTCCCTTCCCCCTTGCTACACCTCCTCCTCCCGCAGACGCTTGGCGAAGCCCTGCCGGATCCCTGTTGCATCCACCACCATGCCGTCGTGCTGCTGGATCTTCATCAACCTCTCCTTCCCCCTTGCTGGATCAAGAAGGAGGAGACGTCACGCTGACCGTACGTGTGTTGAACGTGGAGGTGCCGTCCGTTCGGCGCTAGGATCTCCGGTGATTGGATCACGACGTGTACGACTACCTCAACCCCGTTCTCTTGAACGCTTCCGCTCGCGATCTACAAGGGTATGTAGATGCACTCCCCTCTCTCGTTGCTGGATGAACTCATAGATTGATCTTGGTGAACGTAGGAAAAATTTTATTTTATGCAACGTTCCCCAACAAGTCCGGCATAAACATATAAGTGATAAAGGCTTAATAGCCGTATACCCCTGTACTAGGGGCTCCGCGCATATAAAACAAGAGACAATAAAGCTCAATTTTAAACATTTCGATTTATACTTTTTTTATTTAGTATAACTTTTGTTCGGCACGATCTTTCTTCAACTAAGTTCCTCTTTTTTACAGATGAACACCGTGCTACGCCTGTCCAAGATACGGCACAACAGAGACACAGGCGCGGACGTGCAGTAGGGACCCGTTCCAAGGATTCTTTTCAGATTAAGACCCTGCGTAAACCTTTTTTACTGTCTCTTGTTGACACACATCCCCTGGTTTTTTTGGTATAACCAAGTAGGAGGCTGGCGTCTTGGCATGTGGCCACGTCGGAATTCTGCGCGTCCTGGACACTAGGGGCTTATAACTAAGGGCGTTGTCCCGCCCGCCCTCATAAAGACCGAATACCTTAGGGAGTGTTCGGTGTCGCGAGTTTGGCATTATATGCATCAGCTCCGAACCATGTCTTTGGTCAAATGTTGGGTTGCCCGGCTCCTGTGTTTTGCTGCCTTACGTTCCGCTCTATCGGCTAAGGCGGCACCAGGAGAACTACTGCGATTGTGCCCCGGTTCGGCCAGGCGAGCACCTCAGTAGAGAAACCCGAAAACTGACTGTCATGATATAGCGTGAGACTGGTCAACCACTCGATGACTTATCAGAATCTTTAGGATTCCTCCACATTAACGAAGGGTCGTTTCCCGGCCAGGCACATACGCGCCCCGAGTTCGGGCGAGCGCAGGCGCCACCAGGGGCTATATAAGTAGCCTCACTGTCAAACTCCTATGGCTAAGTGAAAGTGATAAAGCATCATAGTCCGATTGCCTAGTTCGCTGCGCTATCACCTCCTTTGTAGGACCAAGACATTGGATTAAGTGTGAAAAATGCGCCTTCTGCAAACACCCCCGGATTATTTGCGTGGGGGCTGAAGCCGACGACTGCCATCTTTCAGATTATATATACATATATCTTAAACGGTCGCACAGGAGGTGTTATAATACTTGAAGGCACAAGTATAAAAAGCTTCTACAATTTATCAAAAAATTGTTTTACAATAACATATGCTATTTGAACATAACATCCTTCGAGCACTGCATCTCTATTACACGAGCGCCTTGAAGAACTTCCTGAAAATAGTGCTCGGCAGGTACTCGGCTTTCGTCCAAATCTCGGGACGCAACAGCGGTGGTCTCCATCTCCGCCCAATATGTCTTGACACGGGCAAGATCCATCCGTGCACCCTCTATGCACACTGACCTCTTCATTGCATTAATATGTGGCACCGCACCAAGGAACTGCTGCACCAAGTTGAAATAACTTTTCGGCTCTGGCCTCTCCGGCCACAAATGACTCATGACACACTTCATAGAGAGTCCGGACAACCTATTTAGCTCGGCCCATTCGGCCAGACAATCGGCTACTGACAGTGGACGCTCTGGATTGTGGAACTACGACAAGAAGAGCTTTTCCACTTCGCGGTCTTCTTGATCTCGAAAGTGTTCGGTCGCATCTGCAGCACTCGCTGCCAAATCCAGATAGGTGTCCGCCGTACTCCACATCCGGTCTAACGGAGCATGTTTAGGATCACGGAACTTCCTCCACAGCATAAAGGGCTTTCCAGCCGCGATCTCTCTGGCCTGACGCAGCTCCTCCTTCATAGCTCTCATCGCAGAGCGAGCATCCTTGGCATCGGCAACGGCCTTCTCCAGGTCCGTCTGTTCCGCCCGATCTTCGTTTTCAAGAAGCTTGCAACGGTCAGCAGCGTTCTTCAGCTTCACGGCCATCTCGGCCATTTCCTTCTTGCTTCGGTAGTGAGCAGCCTGTTCGGCTCTCAGCTCTTGAATTGCCTTTCTGGCAGCCGCATCACTTTTCCTGGCTTGCTCCTTGGCTCGGGCAAGTTCCGCCTGAAGATTCTCCATGGCAGCAGCACCATCTGCATCAACCGCACACATTGTAAGATACTGGCATAAAGCTCCTCTTACCAGGTGCCACCAGAGGAATTACATACCTTGTGCCTCGTCAAGCCGCTTGTTGACAAGCGCGATGTCGGCATCTGCCGCGTCAAGCTGCCGCTTTAGCTCAGCAAATTCATTAGTCTGGCTGACCTCTGGACACTTCGCCACCTACGTATAAAGGCGGCATATTAGACCTGGGATTATGATCCTCTGCGCGCCGTCACTTTTGACAACGCACAGAGTCTCAGGGGCTACTATCTACACAAGGCGCATCTTCTTTATGCGCAACTGTCAAGAAAGGGTACATTATTTCACGTACCTCAAAACCTGTCAGTAAACTCCTGACGGCCTCGTGCAATCCGCTCTCCGCGGATGAAATCCTCTCAATCACCGTACCCATCAATGCACGGTGCTCCTCTGAGATAGACGCTCGCCCTAGCAGATCCTTCAGCTCCTCCGACCGTGCACCGGACGGTGCCGGACTCGTCCGATGGCCCTTTTCGAAGGCCGGACGCGGAGGGCTTTGGGGGCCCAGACGACTACCTTCCGGCCCTGCCGGATTTGGAGAAACCCTCCGCGACGATACCTCAGGGTCGACCGCCTCGCTAGGCGGTACGGCAGGGGGAGGTGTTCCGCTCTCCATCATCTCCGGAAGAAGGTCCCCCGAAGACGAGCTCTACTGAGAAGGGCTGAGGTCCGAGCTACAAGGTAAATTTTGGTTACTTTTCTCAGATATAAAGCAAGGATTTCTCTCATTTCTTAAAAAGAAAACTTCTCTCTACTTACGGCTCGGTGGAGGGTTGATCCCCTTGAGGGCATAATTCGGCTGAGGTATCCCCCGGTGCAGGACCCTTTGACGAGGATTTCTTCCCCCGCTTTGAGGTTGTGGTCTCCGGGTCTTCACAGGCGGTCCTCTTCTTCCCCTGAGGAGAGGAATTTTCATTTCCTCCCTTCCGAACAGCCTCCTTCGAGGAGGCTGTAGTTTCCTTGTCCCCTCCCTTGCTTTCCTCCAAAGGCACAATCTTCAACATCCTGACTAGCATGGGATCCGGCGTGGTCTCGGGGAGGGGAGCCGGACACCTGGTCAACTTTGCTTTCGCTATCCACCCCTGTTTAAAAGACAGCTCTTTTAGGGGCAAGTTTATGACAAATATACGGATAGCGAGTCCGGGCACAAGGCTACTTACTTGAGTATCCGGGCGGTTGCAGCTCAGACCTGCGTCCTCGGTCAAGTCCGGACATATTGCTTGTGATCCGAAGAACAATTTATACATCTCCGCGGGCGTTGCGCCCATGAAATGCTGGAGAGCTCGCGGTCCCTCCGGATTGAACTCCCACAAGCGAAGGGGGCGACGTTTGCTGGGCAGGATTCGGCGGATCAGCATGACCTGCGTCACTTCGACCAGGCTGAGGTCTCTTTCTAAGAGATCCCTGATGCGGCCCTGCAACAAGGGCACGTCCTTGGATGGCCCCCAGTCTAGTCCTTTATTGACCCATGACGCTGGTTGTGGTGGGGGACCCGAGCGAAAGGCAGGTGGTGCCACCCACTTGGTGCCCCTGGAAGCGGTGATATAGAACCACTCTCATTGCCATAAGTCGAGCTCCTCTTGAAAAGAGCCCTCGGGCCATGGAGCATCGGCATTCTTGCTTATAACAGCACCTCCGCACTCCGCGTGTCGTCCCTCGATCATCTTCGGCTCTACTTTGAAGGTCTTGAGCCACAGTCCAAAGTGAGGAGTAACACGGAGGAAGGCTTCACACACGACGATGAATAAGGAAATATGGAGGATGGACACCGGAGCTAAGTCGTGAAATTCCATCCCATAATAAAACATGAGCCCCCTCACGAAGGGATCCATCGGGAAGCCTAGCCCCCGAAGGAAGTGAGACATGAACACCACACTTTCACCAGGCTTGGGAGTAGGAATGACCTGCCCTTGAGCAGGCAGCCTATGCGAGATTTCGCCGGTCAAGAACCTGGCCTCTCTCAGCTTTAGCACGTCCTCCTCCATAACGGAGGAGGGCATCCATCGGCCTTGAAGGTCGGAACCGGACATTGTCAAAGGTCCGAAGTGCCTGAAATCTGGAGCCTTGGGTGTTGGAACTCGAGGCAAAGGGCGAACTCGTTTGATATTAAAAGAAAGAACTAAGGCCTTGGTCTCTTTATAAGAGGTTGAATACCAAGGGCCCTCCCCATAACCATTTGGGACTCGCCTTTAATCGAGAAAACATGCCAACAGGCATGATTGGGTTACCCACGTCCGTATTGACGAGAATCCCGTAAATAAAGGGGACACAATCTCTGCTTCGACAAGACGTGCCAAGGAAACCGCCTCGCTATACGCGCTGAGGTGGGACAGTAAAAACGATTCGAATAAAAGCTTGGTCGTGGTGTGATGTCACGCCTACGGAATACGTCAGCAGATTGGATTTGTGTAAATATTATTCTCTCTATGGCAATATGTGGAAACTTATTTTGCAGAGCCGGACACTATCCTTGTGTTCAAAATCTTCTACGAAGTACTTGGAAGAGGAACCCGCCTTGCAATGCCGAAGACAATCTGCGCGCTGGACTCGTCGTCATTGAAGCCTGGTTCAGGGGCTACTGAGGGAGTCCTGGATTAGGGGGTGTCCGGGTAGCCGGACTATACCTTCGGCCGGACTCCTGGACTATGAAGATACAAGATTGAAGACTTCGTCCCGTGTCCGGAAGGGACTTTCCTTGGCGTGGAAGGCAATCTTGGCGATAAGGATATGTAGATCTCCTACCATTGTAACCGACTCTGTGTAACCCTAGCCCTCTCCGGTGTCTATATAAACCGGAGGGTTTTAGTCCGTAGGACAGAACAACAATCATACCATAGGCTAGCTTCTAGGGTTTAGCCTCCTTGATCTCGTGGTAGATCTACTCTTTGTACTACCCATATCATCAATATTAATCAAGCAGGAGTAGGGTTTTACCTCCATCGAGAGGGCCCGAACCTGGGTAAAAACATCGTGTCCCTTGTCTCCTGTTACCATCCGCCTAGACGCACAGTTCGGGACCCCCTACCCGAGATCCGCCGGTTTTGACACCGACAGTGGTGGTGGAGACTTGGCTGGTGCGGGCCTGGCAGTGGCCCTGCTGGCGTCCTCGGTAAGGGTCTTGCCGAGAGGCCCGGCAAGGGTCTTACCGTGGTGCGCAGTCGTCCCCGGCAAGGATCTTGCCGAGGGTCTTGTGGCTCTCCTCGGCAAGGATCTTGCCGCGGATCCTTGTCTTCCAATCCTCATCTGATCTTGAATATTCCTTGTCTTCACAAAGATCTGCATGCCACCATGGAGGTGCCTCCCGAGCCCTTGCTCAACGTAGTCGATGGTGTTGGAAACCGTGGGCTCAAGGGTGGCGCGCTCTGCTGGTATGGGCGAGCTGCCCCGTCAAGGGTCTTGCCGTGGGAACCAGCTTCGTCCCTCTGCTTCTTTGTGTTCTTGGCCTTGGCATCTTCTTTTTTGTCTTGGGCTTCGGCTTTTCTCCGGCTTCCCTCCTTTGCCCTGGTACGTGCGGCCGTGGCGCGCGGCTTTGACTACCCGTGCACAAGTAAAGGGGTCAAAAAGGAGAGCCCCTACTTTTGTACACCAACAAAAATCTTATCAAGCATCTTGATCTATCTCTACAGATCTTGATGCCCAATATGTAAGCAGCTTCACCGAGGTATTTCTTTTGAAAAAAAAACTCCTTTCAAATACTTCTTTATGCTTTCCAGAAAATTCTACATCATTTCCGATCAACAATATGTCATTCACATATACTTATCAGAAAGGTTGTAGTGCTCCCACTCACTTTCTTGTAAATACAGGCTTCACCACAATTCTGTATAAACCTATATGCTTTGCTCAACTCATCAAAGAGTATATTCCAACTCTGAGATGCTTGCACCAGTCCATAGATGGATCGCTGGAGCTTGCACATTTTATTAGCACCTTTAGGATTGAAAAAACCTTCTGTTTCCATCATATACAACTCTTCTTTAATAAATCCATTAAGGAGTGTAGTTTTGATATCCATTTGCCAGATTTCATAAAATGTGACAATTGCTAACATGATTCGGACAGACTTAAGCATCGATACGAGTGAGAAAATCTCATCGTAGTCAACACCTTGAACTTGTCGAAAACCTTTTTGCGACAATTCAAGCTTTGTAGATAGTAACACTACTATCAGCGTCCGTCTTCCTCTTAAAGATCCATTTATTTTCTATGGTTTGCCGATCATCCGGCAAATCCATCAAAGTCCACACTTTGTTTTCATACATGGATCCCATCTCAGATTTCATAGCCTCAAGCCATTTCACGGAATCTGGGCTCATCATCGCTTCCTCATAGTTCGTAAGTTCATCATGGTCTAGTAACATGACTTCCAGTACAGGATTACCGTACCACTCTGGTGCGGATCGTGCTCTGGTTGACCTACGAAGTTCTGTAGTAACTTGATCCAAAGTTTTATGATCATCATCATTAACTTCCTCACTAATTGGTGTAGGAATGACTGGAATGATTTCTATGATGACCTACTTTCCAATTCGGGAGAAGGTACAATTACCTCATCAAGTTCTACTTTTCCTCCGACTCACTTCTTTCGAGAGAAACTCCTTCTCTAGAAAGGATCCATTCTTAGCAACAAAGATCTTGCCTTCGGATCTGTGATAGAAGGTGTACCCAACAGTTTCTTTTGGGTATCCTATGAAGACACACTTCTCCGATTTGGTTTTGAGCTTATCGGGCTGAAGTTTTTTTCACATAAGCATCACAACCCCAAACTTTAAGAAACGACAACTTAGGTTTCATGCCAAACAACAGTTCATACGGTGTTGTCTCAACGGATTTAGATGGTGCCCTATTGAACGTGAATGCAACTGTCTCTAATGCATAACCCCGAAACAATAGTGGTAAATCGGTAAGAGACATCATAGATCGCACCATATCTAATAAAGTACGGTTACGACGTTCGGACACACCATTACGCTGTGGTGTTCCAGGTGGCGTGAGTTCTGAAACTATTTCACATTGTTTCAAATGAAGACCAAACTCGTAACTCAAATATTCGCCTCCACGATCAGATCGTACAGACATTATTTTCTTATTACGATGATTTTCCACTTCACTCTGAAATTCTTTGACCTTTTCAAATGTTTCAGACTTTATGTTTCATCAAGTAGATAGACCCATATCTGCTCAAATCATCTGTGTAGGTTAGAAAATAACGATACCCTCCGCGAGCCTCAACACTCATTGGACCATAGATTTAGAAAAGCTAGCTAGTAGCATCTACAGTAACCATCAACAGCACAACAGTTACGTAGCTTCAGTAGAGCAGCGCAATGCGCTTGCGGGCAGCGGGGGCGGGCGCGCGCGAGTGGGGGTGCACGGGGTGCGGCCAGGCAAGCAGCAGGTGGCGGCGGCAGCAAGCCGCAGCAGCAGTATATGTTGTAGCGGCAGCAAAAGCAGCGTAGCAGAGTAGCAGTCGCGACAGCTAGGAGCAGCAGTAGCACGCAATGCAGCAGCGCAGTAGGCAAGCAGCAGGCGAGCAAGGCGCGGCCCGGGCAGCAATAGCCTTGGCGGGCGCGCGGCCAGCGCGGAGCGAGCAGGGCTCGAGCACGACGCGGGTGTGCACACGCAGCAGCAGTCCGCAGGGCAGGGGCGCGGCCCCCGGGCGGACGCGCACGCGCGAGGGCGCGACCCTAGGCGGACAGAGTGGCGGTCAGGGTGCGAACGGGGAAGACGGAAATCGGGGTGCGGGGCGCGGTGAGCTTGAGCTCTCCTGCGCGGCGGCCATAGGCGGACGCGGGGGCTGGTACTACAGCCAGGGCCCCTGACTACGGCGTCGGAATCAGAGGGGCAGGAGGAGGGGAAACACGCGGTGCTCACCGCCGTTGCTGGGAAGGCCCGAGGGAGAGTCGGGGCGGCCGGAGACAGAGACAACGGGCGGCGGCCCGAGGAAGAAGTCAAGTTCGGGGCAGTGTCGTGGGGGCGTCCGGGTCCTCGTGGCTCGGCGTAGAAGGCTCAGAGAGGAGACGGGGAGGCGGTTGAGGACGGCGACGATGTCGGGGACAAGCACGGTGGCCTCGGCATCATGATCACGACGATGTCTTCGAGGGAGAGCGGACGGTGGCAACCGACTCACGCGACTCGGCAGATTGGATGAGCAGGTCAGGGTGGACTGGGGTCTCGCCGGCGAGGTGAGGGCTGACCGGTAGCCGTGGGAAGCGAGGTCATCGGCGACGGGCGCGCCGGCCCTTCCTCCAGATCGGCAGAGGGTGAAGAGGTGGATCTGGGCGAGAGGGGCGAGGTCAGTGGGGAGGTGATAGACTGAGGAGGCACGGGGGGCGCCTTATCCCCTCCCGGCGTTGGCGCCGGCGAGGTGGTCTGAGGCAACCCGCCCCTGTAGCGACCCGGCCGCCCGAACAGGGGAGGCGGGCGCAGCCAGGTGGGTCGGTTGGGCTGGCTGGCTGGGTGGCCAGTTGGGCCGAGGCCCAGGGGGAGCGAGGCTTCAATTTCCTTTTATTTATTTATTTTTTTGTTTTCACTAAATTTTATTTTCGAGCAGCTTTTGCCTTTTCCTTTAATCACAATTGACTTTGCAAAAATATGCCACTGGCCAAAACAACTTCACGGAATTATTTTGCACTGCCAAAAAAAGATTATGAGACTTTTGAAATAGTTTGGAATTCTTATAAATTAAAAGGGCATTTAATTTAATTGTTTTATCCATAGTTTTAACTAGTTTAGGGCACTTAAACACCTCACAATAATGTTGGGTCACCACCATAATTGGTTATGGAATATTTGACACTCATTGAACATTTTAGTTTTCATGTTTGAGAAATTTGAATTTTAGACTTTAATCCGAATTTGAAATTTGGACTGGCTTAGAATCAAAGTGAGATTAGCAACAGTAACAATGATGGCAAGGCATCATTAGAAGGGGATTACTGTAGCATGATTCTCGGGGTGTTACATTAGCTTCCTCACTAATTGGTGTAGTAGTCACAGGAACAGATTTCTGTGATGAACTACTTTCCAATAAGGGAGAAGGTACAATTACCTTATCAAATTCTACTTTCCTCCCACTCACTTCTTTCGAGAGAAACTCCTTCTCTAGAAAGGATCCATTCTTAGCAACGAATGTCTTGCCTTCGGATCTATGATAGAAGGTGTAGCCAACAGTCTCCTTTGGGTATCCTATGAAGACATATTTCTCCCATTTGGGTTTGAGCTTATCAGGATGAAACTTTTTCATATAAGCATCACAACCCCAAACTTTAAGAAACGACAACTTTGGTTTCTTGCCAAATCACAGTTCAGATTGTGTCGTCTCAACGGACTTAGATGGTGCCCCTTTTTAACGTGAATGCAGTTGTCTCTAATGCATAACCCCAAAACGATAGTGGTAGATCAGTAAGAGACATCATAGATCGCACCATATCTAATAAAGTACGGTTATGACGTTCGAACACACCATTATGTTGTGGTGTTCCAGGTGGCACGAATTTGTGAAACTATTCCACATTGTTTTAATTGAAGACCAAACTCGTCACTCAAATATTCGTCTCCGCGATCAGATCGTAGAAACCTTATTTTCTTGTCACGATGATTTTCCACTTCACTCTGAAACTCTTTGAGCTTTTCAAATGTTTCAGACTTATGTTTCATCAAGTAGATATACCCATATCTGCTCAAATCATCTATGAAGGTCTGAAAATAATGATACTTGCCGTGAGCCTTAACACTCATCGGACCGCATACATCAGTATGTATTATTTCCAACAAGTATGTTGCTCGCTCCATTGTTCCGGAGAACAGAGTCTTAGTCATCTTGGCCATGAGGCATGGTTCGCAAGCATCAAGTGATTCATAATTAAGTGATTCCAAAAGCCCATCAGCATGGAGTTTCTTCATGCGCTTTACATCAATATGACCTAAACGGCAGTGCCACAAATATGTTGCACTATCATTATCAACTTTGCATCTTTTGGCATCAATATTATGAATATGTGTATCATTATGATCGAGATTCAATAAACCATTTATATTAAGTGTATGACCATAGAAGGTTTTATTCATGTAAACAGAACAACAATTACTCTTTGACTTAAATGAATAACCGTATTGCAATAAACATGGTCCAATCATTTTCATGTCAACGCAAACACCAAATAACATTTATTTTGGTCCAACACTAATCTCGAAGGTAGAGGGAGTGTGCGATGGTGATCTTATCAACCTTGGAATCATTTCCAACACACATCGTCACTTCGCCCATAACTAGTCTGTGTTCGTTCTGCAACTCATGTTTTATTTACTACTCTTAGCAACTAAACCAGTATCAAATACTAAGGGGTTCCTATAAACACTATTAAAGTACACATCAATAACATGTATATCAAATATACTTTCGTTCACTTTGCCATCCTTCTTATCCGCCAAGTATCTAGGGCGGTTCCACTTTCAGTGACCATTTCCTTTACAGTAGAAGCACTCGGTTCCAGGTTTGGGTCTAGCTTTGGGCTTCTTCATGGGAGAAGCAACTTGCTTGTTATTCTTCTTTGAAGTTCCTCTTTCTTTCCCTTTGCCCTTTTCTTGAAACTAGTGGTCTTGTTAACCATCAACACTTGATGCTATTTCTTGATTTCTACCTTCGCTGATTTCAGCATCGCGAAGAGCTTGGGAATTACTTTCGTCATCCCTTGCATATTATAGTTCATCACTAAGTTCTAGTAACTTGGTGATAGTGACTAGAGAACTTTGTCAATTACTATCTTATCTGGAAGATTAACTCCCACTTGATTCAAGCAATTGTAGTACCCAGACAATCTGAGCACATGCTCACTGGTTGAGCTATTCTCCTCCATATTGTAGGCAAAGTACTGTCAGAGGTCTCATACCTATCGACATGGGCATGAGTATGAAATACCAATTTCAACTCTTAGAACATCTTATATGCTCCGTGGCGTTCAAAACGTTTTTGAAGTCCCGGTTCTAAGCCGTAAAGCATGGTGCACTAAACTATTAAGTAGTTATCATACCGAGCTTTGTCAAACGTTCATAACGTGTGCATCTGCTCCAGCAATAGGTCTGTCACTTAGTGGTGCATCAAGGACATAATTCTTCTGTGCAGCAATGAGGATAATCCTCAGATCACGGACCAAGTCCGCATCATTGCTACTATCATCTTTCACCTTATTTTCTCTAGGAACATATCAAAAATAAACTGGAAGCTACACCGCAAGCTATTGATCTACAACATAGATATGCAAATACTATCAGGACTGAGTTCATGATAAATTAAAGTTCAATTAATCATATTACTTAAGAACTCCCACTTAGATAGACATCCCTCGAGTCATCTAAATGATTACGTGATCCATATCAACTAAACCATGTCCGATCATCACGTGAGATGGAGTAGCTTTCAATGGTGAACATCACTATGTTGATCATATCTACTATATGATTCACGCTCTACCTTTCAGTCTCAGTGTTCCGAGGCCATATCTGCATATGCTAGGCTCGTCAAGTTTAACCTGAGTATTCTGGGTGTGCAAAACTGGCTTCCACCCATTGTATGTGAACATAGAGCTTATCATACCCGATCATCACGTGGTGTCTCGGCACGAAGAACTGTAGCAACGGTGCATACTCAGGTAGAACACTTATACCTTGAAATTTAGTGAGGGATCATCTTGTAATGCTACCGCTGTACTAAGCAAAATAAGATGCATAAAGGATAAACATCACTCGCAATCAAAATAAGTGATACGATATGGCCATCATCATCTTGTGCCTTTGATCTCCATCTCCAAAGAACTGTCATGATCACCATCGTCACCGGCTTAACACCTTGATCTCCATCGAAGCATCGTTGTCGTCCCGCCAACTATTGCTACTATGACTATCGCTACCGCTTAGTGATAAAGTAAAGCAATTACATGGCGATTGCATTTCATACAATAAAGAGACAACCATATGGCTCCTGCCAGTTGCCGATAACTGTTACAAAACATGATCATCTCATACAACAATTTATATATCATCACGTCTTGACCATATCACATCACAGCAAGCCCTGCAAAAACAAGTTAGACGTCCTCTACTTTGTTGTTGCAAGTTTTATGTGGCTGCTACGGGTTTCTAACAAGAACCGTTCTTACCTACGCATCAAAACCATAATGATTTTTCGTCAAGTGTGTTGTTTTAACCTTCAACAAGGACCGGGTGTAGTCACACTCGATTCAACTAAAGTTGGAGAAACAAACACCCACTAGCCACCTGTGTGCGAAGCACGGCGGTAGAACCAGTCTCATGAATGCGGTCATGTAATGTCGGTTTGGGCCGCTTCATCCAACAATACCGCCGAATCAAAGTATGACATGCTGGTAAGCAGTATGACTATTGTCGCCCACAACTCTTTGTGTTCTACTCGTGCATATAACATCTACGCATAGACCTGGCTGGGATGCCACTGTTGAGGAACGTAGTATTTCAAAAAAAATCCTACGATCACGCAAGATCTATCTAGGAGAAGCATAGCAACGAGCGGGGAGAGTGTGTCCATGTACCCTCGTAGACCGAAAGCGGAAGCATTTACTAATGCGGTTGATGTAGTCGAACGTCTTTGCGATCCAAGCACCGAACATACGGCACCTCCGCATTCAGCACACGTTCAGCTCTGACGTCCCTCGAGCTCTTGATCCAGTTGAGGACGAGGGAGGGTTCCGTCAGCACGACGGCGTGGTGATGGTGATGATGAAGTTACCGGCGCAGGGCTTCGCCTAAGCACTACAACGATATGACCGAGGTGTGTAACTGTGGAGGGGGGCACCGCACACGGCTAAGACAAATCTTGGAGTGCCTTTGGGGTGCCCCTGCCCACGTATATAAAGGAGGGATGAAGAGCAGGCTGGCCTAGGAGGGGCGCGCATATAGGGGAAGTCCAACTAGGATTCCCAATCCTAGTTGGAGTCCCCTTCCTTTTCCAAGAGGGGACAGAGGGAAGGAGTAGGAGAGGGAGAAGGAAAGAGGGGGGGGGCGCCGCCCCCTCCCTAGTCCAATTCGGACCAGCCCATGGGGGGCGCACGGCCTCCCCTTGTGGCCCTTCTCTCCTTTCCACTAAGGCCCATGAAGGCCCAATACTTCCCCCCGGGGAATTCCCGTAACTCTCTGGTACTCCGAAAAATACCTGAACCACTCAAAACCTTTCTGATGTCCGAATATAGCCTTCCAATATATCGATCTTTACATCTCGACCATTTCGAGACTCCTCTCACATCCGTGATCTCATCCGGGACTACGAACAAACTTCGGTCATCAATCACATAACTCATAATACAAATCATCATTGAACGTTAAGCGTGCGAACCCTATGGGTTCGAGAACTATGTAGACATGACCGAGACACATCTCCGATTAATAACCAATAGCGGAACCTGGATGCTCATATTGGCTCCTACATATTCTACGAAGATCTTTATCCGTCAAACTGCATAACAACATACGTTGTTCCCTTTGTCATATGTATGTTACTTGCCCGAGATTTGATCGGTATCATCATACCTAGTTCAATCTCGTTACCGGCAAGTCTCTTTACTCATTCCGTAATGCATCATCCCGCAACTAACTCATTAGTCACATTGCTTGCAAGGCTTATAGTGATGTGCATTACCGAGAGGGCCCAGAGATACCTCCCCGACAATCGGAGTGACAAATCCTAATCTCGATCTATGCCAACTCAACAAACACCATCGGAGACACCTGTAGAGCATCTTTATAATCACCCAGTTACTTGTGACGTTTGATAGCACACTAAGTGTTCCTCCGGTATTCGGGAGTTGCATAATCTCATAGTCATAGGAACATGTATAAGTCATGAAGAAAGCAATAACAGTAAACTAAACGATCATAGTGCTAAGCTAACGGATTGGTCTTGTCCATCACATCATTATTTAATGATGTGATTCCGTTCATCAAATGGCAACACATGTCTATGGTTAGGAAACTTAACTATCTTTGATTAACGAGCTAGTCTAGTAGAGACATACTAGGGACACTCTGTTTGTCTATGTATTCATACATGTACTAAGTTTCCGGTTAATACAATTCTAGCATTAATAATAAACATTTATCATGACTTTATTATTACCTCTAGGGCATATTTCCTTCACCAACAACGTAGGGGTCACTTTATCTGCCAGGAAAAGTAGCTAGTAAAGGCAAACTATCTGCCAGGAATGTCTTTTACCGGCAATTGCAAACTGCCTTGGAAAGTCCCGTCGAGAAAGACAATTCCCGGCACTTACAAGAAACCCCGGCAGTTACTTTGACCTGACTGGCTGAAGCTTTTGCCGGCAGTTAGCACAATTCCCGGCACATAGATTTTTGCTGGCAGGCTAGCAATGCAGGGCAGTTACAACAATTCCTGGCAATCGCTGTACACTGCCAACACACAAATCCCCTTCGAGTTCAACCGATATCACTTCTCTCCACTCAATTTTGTACAATAATGTAGAGTAATTAAAGTCACATCAACTGAGACATAATATATATCTCAACAATACAGCATGTCTGCATACATACATTGGTATACACTTTGTAGGTTCACAAGTCCAGTACTACATCACATCCAAAAGGACAACAACCCATCGTGTCTAGATACATACATAGGCATACATTTGTAGGTTCATATGTCCAATATTACATCACTAGATATATACCATCTGGTTTCAGTAAGAAACTGATCCATCCTAGAGTGCTACTTCATCAGATAGATACTAAAATGTCCATAACTTCTTTAGATGCTAGAAATAGATCCTTTTAGCTCACAGAACACACATCTACGAACTTGTGACTGCAAGAGTAGTATACTAGTGACCTGAAAAAAGAAGTAACCAATTACAGCATCTCACAAGTATTGAAGTTCGAGAATGCATTTTGACAATTACCTGAAAGCAAGGGCTAGTCAGAATTATATTACTCCCTCCGATCCATATTAATTGATGCTGGGTTAGTACAAAGTTAGTAGAGAGTACAACAGTTATTCCCCTGAAAAATATACGGACACAAGGACCATATACACATACCAAACATGTTTTACGAAAAACAGTTAATCCTTGACGTGTCCCAGGATAGCATGCATGTACCCAATCATATCAGTCACGAAACCTTCACCTTGAACAAATACAAAGAAGAAAGCAAGCAGCACATCAACGCGAGGAAGCCAATTTTCCGTGAGGCCACACAACTCGTCGAGTCCTAAAATGCACTGATGCATCCTCACATAAAAAAATCCAGCTACTTGTGAGCCTAATCAAATGACCAGCTCTATTACTTCCATGATAGTGGCTGAAATGTCACATATACTAGCAAGGAAATCATTTACTTGTGAATATTCTGAATGAAGAGCAGAACCTAGAATATTTTGGCCTTTGCTAAAAAAAATAAGAACAAAGATGATAGTTTCAAGTAGCAACTCACCATTTTCCTTTGGTAGCGAGCCAAGGAAGCACTCTCTTGACGGTGACCCCCCGATCACATTCGCTTCCACTCTGTGCAAGCACAAGAATTTTCTTTCTATTCCATTTCGCACCATTCACCATGACCCAGCAAGGTTTTTTCTACAAAAATCAGAGTGCTAAGTATAAGTATGTTAGGAGAAAAAGTGAATTTGATGGCACATGTATTCTGGTCCCACCACATGTAAATTTTAGGAGGAAAAGCCAGCTACAGCCATCAACCACAAAATACTGACCAATCTCTCCACAAATAAGACAATATTGCAATGAATACATGTTACACGCCGCTGCAGCTGCATCACTTCATTAAAAAACATAATCACTTTCATAATAGCAAGATACATATATTCATCACGCTTATTCCAGAAACTTGTGATATTAATGTAGATAACTTAATTACACCATGTACTTTCAGGGAAGGGGGCGAACAACAAAATCATATATCCAACCATCAGATATGACATGCAGTTTTACAAGCTCCCGACCATCTTACATATGCAATGAAAGCAGAAAGACATCTCAGTATCTCACAAACACAACCAGGGCACAAAATGTGGCATTAAGTATAACTAAAGAACTGCATTTCAGAAAATATGTATGCTAGCAGACTCAAAATCAATTGTCACAATGTCATCTGGCCACATTTCTGAACAACCAAGAACAGCAGACCCACAAAAGCCCATGTTATGTCACTTCTATTGGCTGCCTATATATGCAGAACTGTAAACAAAATATCTTAACAAACCCTAGAATGATTAGTTGTTCTAAGGCAACAACGCTAGAATCAAAAGGGCTTGTTTCACTGAAATTCTAAACAGCACATATGAATTTGATTGATTAAGGTATATTTGGAGTGGAGATTTGCTTTCAACAAGAGGGGAAGAGAGACTAAGACAGAACATATTTAGTACACCTATCATGCAGCAAAACTCTCGACAATAAACTTTATCTGGACCATTCAGTTACTATCTGTAAGTGTTGGAATTCTGCCCATGGATCAATTACATCAGAGACGACGAACACTCACACACAAAAAAAAACTTGTAGCCAAGGGCTTGTATCGTGCCCTCTTTTTTTCGCTTTTTCTTGTCAGCTTCCTGTGGTACAATGTCACGCACCCACATATGTGTAAATATGCATGAGACAACCGACCAAGGACCTGCTTGTTCTTGATCTTGAAACCAACTCGTACATGGCCGTCCTAGTACTACCAGTACCAGGACACTTTAATCACCGGCCACATTGAACACAATTAGCCTAAACCTACTCAGATACAGCTAGTACTCTTCCACGCGTATACACCTGAAGACATACTTGTAGTTGCAGCCGGTGCTCTCTGTCACTCATCCTTCGTAACTGAAGAACAAAAGACAGAGTAATTTGTGCTGCGTGCAACTTACTGCAGCGTTTTCTTCTCCTTTTATTTATATGCTGTTACAGTAACAGAATCATCCTAGTCTACCGGCCACGTTTGAGCTAACGGCTGCGCCATCCCACGGTGGCCACTTGCATGCTGCCTCAACGCCGCCATGTCCGGCATGATCGCGTGCCATCCCACGAGAGCGAACACTGCAGCACTAGCTACTGCATGCAGACAAACAAAGACTACATGCACGCACCAGAACAGACTCCCGCTGCATGCTTATTCTGACGAAACTGAATAATAAACACTTATAGCTAACTGAAGAGAGTGCAGCAGGAATTACAGTGGCCAACAATACTAGGGTGAGGAAGTTCTAGTAACTCACTTTTGCGTTAATTAACCTAGCTGAAATAGCAAGCACTTCTCTTGCAACTCGTACATGTCTCAAGATTACTCCTAACAGTAAGAAGTAGAGCAGAGGAACGAAAAGGTACAAGAGGGAGCAGCATACGGACACAGGTTGAGGAAAGCAGAAGAACAGAGAGGTTGTGGGCGCCGGACCTGCAGGCTTACCTGACATGGCAGGGGCACACCATAGGCAACGCAAGGTGAAATTAAAGGCGGGTAGAGCTTAGAGGGCACCAAAGGCCAGGCGCAGCCCGCCAGCGCGGTCGCCATGGAGAACAAACTTGCCGGCGCCAGCGTCGACTGCCTGCTCTGGACGGAGGAGAAATCGCCAGGAGGTTTGCGGAGGTCGCCTCCGAACTCGCCGCTGACCTCCGACGGATCCCTCAGCCGGCCGTCATCGTGAACATCGCGGTGGAAGCGCCAGCGACAGGGGCGGCTTGGGGAAGTGGAGATGACGGAAACAGCTCTTGGTTCGGATGGTGGATAGAGAAGACTGGAGGAGGCGGGTCGATCCAGGGACGGATTTGGGAGATGCGGCGCGCCGGCGCCGATGTGAGTGTAGAAGCAGCGAGATCTGGGAGGCGATGCCTCGCTGTGGAAGGTGGACGATTGGAAAGGTAACTCGAAAAAAAAGAATGGATAAGCTAGGGTGGGGAATGGATGGCTGTGAGAAACCCGCGGAGCGAAATTTTAACAGTCACGCGCGCGCGGGGCGTATATTTCGCACCCTGTCTGTCTCCAGGTGCCGGCAGATTTTCTGCCCTGCACAACGGTTCCCGGCAGATGGACGACCTAGTTGTAGAAGTTGTCCCGGCAGATTTCGTGACCTAAATTACTTTTCCCGGCAGTTAGAGCATTTCTGGGCAAATTTGATAAATTTGACCTATAGACGAAATCAAATCACAGAAAAAACTGACTGTTAAACTATTTCACGCGACTGACCCGTGGCGTCTTGCTCTCAGGGCTGCACTAGTGCAACGCCTGGGAGCTAGGCGCTGCACTAGTGCAACGCCTGGGAGCTAGGTGCTGCACTAGTGCAACGCCTAGGAGCTAGGCGCTATACTGTATAGTGTGGCGCCTAGCTCTCAGGCGCTGCACACTGATTTAGTAATTTTCGGATTACACGGGTACGACGCTGGCCGTGTAGCGCCTATCTGTGAGGCGTTGCATAGTGCAGTGTGGCGCCTTCATGTCGGGCGTCACACAAAAAGGTCAGCCGCGTGAAATAATTTCATGGACAGTTTATTCTGTGATTTGATTTCGTTCATAGGTCAAATTTGTCAAATTTGCCGCATTCCTGGTAGATACATTGCCATGTATCTCATATTTTCCCCGGCACTTAATTGCCATTAGACTCATGTCGTGGTGTAGTTCTTTGGGAGGCCATTCTTCATCAACATCTTCAACAACATCATCTTCTCTCAAACCCTAATTCATCTATTGTGTTCAATCTTTGTACCAGAACATTAGATTCGTACTTGTCAGTGATTAGTAGTGTTGATTACATCTTGTAGTTGGTTACTATATGGTTTACTTGGTGGAATATTATATGTTCAGATCCATTATGCTATTAAATACCCCTCTTATCTTGAGCATGATTATCATTTGTCATTAGTTCCTTTTCTTCTTAAGGTCACGGGAGAAATCTTGTTGCATGTAATCATGTGAACTTGATATGCGTTTGATATTTTGATGATATGTATGTTGTGATTTCCTTAGTGGTGTCATGTGAATGTCGACTACATGACACTTCACCATATTTGGGCCTAAGGGAATGCATTGTGGAGTAGTTATTAGATGATGGGTCGCTAGAGTGACAGAAGCTTAAACCCTAGTTTATGTGCTACTTTGTAAGGGACCGATTTGGATCCAAAAGTTTAATACTATGGTTAGATTTTATCTTAATATTTTTCTCGTAGTTGCGGATGCTTGCGAGTGGGTTAATCATAAGTAGGAGGTTTGTTCAAGTAAGAACAACACCTAAGCACCGGTCCACCCACATATCAAATTATCAAAGTAGCGAACAGAAACAAAACTAACACGATGAAAGTGACTAGATGAAATTCCCGTATACCCTCAAAAACGCTTTGCTTATGATAAAAGACCGTTTTGGCCAGTCCTTTGTCACAAAATGATTGGGCTACCTTGCTGCACTTTATTTACTGTTACCGTTCTTACTCGTTACAAATTATCTTGCTATCAAACTATCTATTACGGACAATTTAGTGCTTGCAGAAATTACCTTGCTGAAAACCACTTATCATTTTCTTATGCTCCTCGTTGGATTCAACACTCTTACTTATCAAAAGTACTATGATTGGCCCCTATACTTGTGGGTCATCACACGGCGGGCGAGCGGGGCGGCAGGCGATTAGGGTTTGTCGATGGTGGGGAGGAGGAGCGGCACGGCGATGGCGACAAGATGGCTAGGGTTACAGTCAAAGGCCGGCCCCGCATGCGTCTATCCTTTATAAGACAAGAGAGATGAAGGTGAAGGGGCATAAGGCTTTGTCGAGTGCTTTCCTTAGGTTACTCAACTTACATTTTTTGCATTTTTTTAGAAAAAAGAAATATGTAAGCTGAGTATGTCGTTAGACGGTACTCGGCTTGTAGCGGCTATCGTCACAGTCAAGTGTCGTGAGGATGGCCATGTGGCATGTGCTTTGTCGAGTCTTGGGTGTAAGCCGAATGTGTTGTGCGGAAAAGCCGAGTTCTATTTCTAAGCAGAGGGTGTTTCAAGTTGTACTCGGCTTACTATGGTTTATCCCAAGGGCCCTGTAGTTGTTATGTGTTTCTTAATGGGTACTCGGCTTACTATGGTCTATCCCAAGTACCCGAGAATTAGCGCTCAGCTTATGCCCAAACACTCGGCAACATGTGTTTTCTCCTTAGTGGATCCTAATTATGTAGAAATCGGAAGTGATCTCAACATTATTTTCAGCTTATGCCCAAACACTCGACAACATGTATTTTTCCCTTACTGGATCGTGAACCAGGGAGTGATCTCAACATTATTTTATCATCTTGATGAAATGATCTGAGTTCTATAAAAGCTTTTTTATCTTAAAAAACAACAATGGTATCACCCGACACTTTCCCGACGGAGACAATGTGTATCGCCCATGCCAAGCACCCCGGAGGAGATCACTTAGCTAGGTACCATCGTGTAGTTGAGCATGGCGCTCACGGCTGTGGATATGGCAGGGCTAACAACATCGACGAAGGATGATTTTTGATATTTTTTTTGAAAAGGAGGTTGAAACTCCTGGCCTCTACATCAAATGATGCACACAACCATTTTTATTCGGCAATAAGTCCAAAGTCATCAACGGATGAAGTACATAACAAAGCAACAACGGCAAAACCATTACAAGAAATGAGTGTACCACCTAGGACTATGCCGACTTCATCAGCAGCAACACCTTCATGAAGGTATAAACGTCGTGACGTCATCGTCGTCACAGAGACAATGTCTTCAACAAGATAACGACACAAATTCATCGTAGCTGAGCCCGACCAGCAAAGACCACAACAAGGGTTTTCACCCCGGAGTGAAGTATGTTCCAAACAACATTTTGAGAATGGATCTTTCGACAGTTACTCCTACCAGTACTCAACGCTAGGCCAGAGTGGCACTAGCAGATAGGTGGGATGTATGCCCAGCAAGATCCATCAACATGGCCATCAGGAGGTCGACCATGCTGAGGGGCGGAACTAGCCGCTGCCACTTCACACCTACGTGAACCAAACTTCACCATCCACCATAGCCCTGGGACGTTGCCCTAGTGTCCTCCACCCAGGGGTGCAGAGCGGCGCCCGAACCCGTTCCACTTCGTGTAGAAAAGAGAAAGCGTTAGTTTTAGCTGGATCGGAATGTGCTAGTTCAATTTGTTCTAGCTTCAGTAGTTGGCAGGTCTTGGCGGGACGCCGCTTTGCACCCCTAGGCTCCACCCGAAGAGAGGTAGATGCCACTGTCCTTGTTGTCGATTGGGAGCCGCTGGTGCACCCTGAACGTAGAGGGAGCTCAGGTCCACCCCGACACGGGCCCTTCAGCCTAAGGCCGCGGCCCGATCCTTGCTGCAACGCCGACCGGATGCTTCGCTCCGTCAACCTTTTGCGTAGGGTCGCTGCCCTGACGCAAAGGAGCTCGCTGGCGTACGCCAAGGGAGCACGGCTCCACCCCGACACCTGCCAGATCGAGCCACACCTAGATCTTCGATGCCTACACCAGTTGCGCGAGCCTTCCCCGCGCTGCCGGCTACACCGAAGACTGCACTTGTGTTGCCGCTGGCACTTGTGCTAGCTTAAACCCTGCCTATGGGACACAACACATTGAGCAGGTAGTTTCCTTGGCGTGCAAGGACTAAGCAGTTTTCTAGTAATTTCCTAGTAGTTGCAAGGAACTTGACTAGAAGTAGACTGAGCTGTACGTGCAAGTATGTGGTAGTTTCCTAGTGTAGATAGGAAGGCGCTGTGTACTTACATGGTGCTTGTCACGCAAGTGTCATTCCAAGTCCTATAAAAGGACCCCAAGTCCCTCATATGTAAATCAACTCTAGGTCATTTTCAGCTTCAGTACAAGGCAGTAGAAGTGAGCTCCACTCTTACTAGTACGTCTGTGTGTGAAGCTTGAGTTCGTGTCCTCCTCTGTTAGTATATGTTGGAACCGTAGTCCTCTCTCACTCTTGGCTAGAGGTAGAAGAAGACACAAGACACAAGAAATTCCGGGCCGGCGCACGAACGCCGCCACGGGCGCATGAACGCCCCAATCCTTTTCTTTTTTACGGTGGCTACATGGCTACAACACCGGCTCAACTACAAGCAGTACAGGAGGGGGTCTTATACCCCGGTACACACACCCAACGCCCACTAACAGAACGCACCACACCGGCCTGCATGCACACTAACCCACTAGCTAGCTATACGCACGGCCACTACGCACGTCCCAGCGACTCGGGCGAAACTACAACAGACTCACGCCATGCACTAACAGCAGACCCGGCCATACGGCCCACTCGAGCGTGCACACACGCTACACTTCGCCACGGCCGCGGACCACCGAACTGGCTTGATCAGCATGACGCACCCGCCGGATCATGGGGCGTGGCTTATTCCAACAGTATAGCTAGCTTGCACTGCCTGTAGTTTAGGCCGTTTTCCCTCTGCCTGGTTGATCCCCGGAGAACTAGCTACTCCGTAGTTTTTTTTTGGGCTAACAGCAGCCACCACCTCGGCCTCAGTACCCATGGAGGCTGCCGCCTCCGCATCGTCTTCCCTTCCACTGAGATGGATCCACCCACCGCCGGCTCTGCCACTGAGTCTGATGGAGGCCTCCGTCGCTAGGAGACGCAAGCCCGCCGCCGCCCAACCCCCGGTGTTGATGCCGTCCGCCAGCTGCCCGGGCTGGGAAGGGGAAGGGGCGCTACGGCCGTCGCCGCTGTTAAAGGATGATTTTTGATACATTCAACCTTCCTACGGAAAAACCTTCTTATTGTCCTTTCACGTTAGTGTGTTTTTCATTGCAAAAGCATTGAAGCAGTTTATCTGACAAAACATAAGTCGTCAAATCATATACCAGTATACCACCACCACAGAATGATCAATAAGTTATACAAATCCAGATAAGAAGCAAGCAAATAGTCAAGGCTTGTCATAGGACTTTTCTCCCCCTTTGCCCCAAATAATCCAAAAAGGTTAGGAGAAAAGCTTGCTAGAGAAACCCAAGAATCACTCGCCGCCTTCATCATTCTTCCCACCCATATCATTGGCATTCTCTGTGGCACCCGGTGAAGGAGAGGCCGACAGCTGTCCAGTAGATGAAGAAGAGGGCGACGGCTGCCCAGCGACATCACTTGGTGAAGAATAGGCGGACGGCTGCCCAGTAGATGAAGAGCAGTGTGATGGCTGCACCGCAGCACCACTTGATGGAGAGGCCGTCATCTTCCCAGTAGATGAAGAAGGGGGCGATGGCTGCCCAGCCACGTCGCCCACAAGTGTGGCTGCCTTGGTAGCCATCTCTTGATGTTTTTCTCTCAGCTTAGTGGTGATATCCGCATGCTTCAAAACGAATATTGTAGGCAAATACGTGGAGGCAGCTATAGCTAAGACATAGCTTTCTTCAATGTTTGTTTTCAACCTCATTAGACGCCCAGGAATCCCAAAAATCTTCTCCAGGCGCTGCAAAACAAACCACGTAATAAATAAAACACAACAAAAAACCTAAAAATATTGTATTTCAGGAAGACTATACCTGTAAAAATCTAGCAAAGAAACAACCTCCTTTCTTGCCTTTTGAACCACCCCCATCTTGGCCTTTTGAATTTCTGTCATCTTCCAACCTCTTAAACTCTTTAGCAACAATAGCCTTGATATATGCCTCCTCCTTTTCCTGCTTGGTCATTTCCTCTAACATCTGCTCGCCTTCAGCTACTTCCTCACCATCATTTTTTGTTTCAGAGTACACGATGCTCTCGCACTGCACAATGTTCTGACCATCTGAACGATCAAGCTCAAGGCCTGTTCAAAAAGAAAGGAACAATGTGGATAAGCTGCAAGAAGACCATATCTCATGGTATGTCTCAGTTAAGATGGAATTAATATAAAAATATTGTTTGTAAACTTTATTGTAGTTGAGCAGCACCTGCCGAGCATAGATCAATAGCATTCCATCAAGCAAGGATTATACATTTATACTTCGTGTCTGGAGCTAATTCTAGTGTAATGTGAGTTATCCTGCTCTTATCTAATACCCCCTCCGTCCCAAAATAAGTTTCTCACCTCTAGTACAACTTTATACTAAATGTAATATAAGTATTGTGGCATTAAGCTAGATCTAATTTAGTGAACTGATATATGCCAACCATGAAAAGTAATTATTTTTAACCTTTGAGCTTTAACACACCAACTATGTGCTCCATTATTATATAGCTCGGAAATTTTCTTCGCATTCTAAGGAATCATTGTTGTGAAATGAAAGAAATGGCCTTCAACATGCATGATGCACAGATACAAGCTACAAGCCGATGCCAAGGTAGGTTCAATTTTTTTTCCTAACTCCTTTTCATTAGATAGACGAAGCAATTGTCTAATCTTGTGAATTCCAATTTTATCTAGCAGAGCAAGTACATGTTTAATCTTTTAACTTGCTTATTTATAGTGTTAAAGCAATTTTTCTAGCAAATGAAGGCATGCCATTTTGTATCACACATAGTTGATTTGTTAAGGTGGCATGCATTCAAATTTTTACTAGATGTAAAGTAGATACAAGTCTCAATCATGCCATCACTAGTAGAAGAAGGGCATCAGTCCCGGTTTCAAAGGGACTTTAGTCTCGGTTCTGCAACTAGGACTAAACGATCGGGACTAATGCCCACCACTTTTAGTCCCGATCGTGTTACGAACCGAGACTAAAGGGACTCTACGTGGCCGCTGTGGGGCACCCAGGTAGGAGGACCTTTAGTCCCGGTTGGTGGCTAGAACCGGGAGTATAGGTCCCAGCCGAACCGGGACTGATGCTTGCCGAGGCCCAGCCGGCGTCCTAGCCTCTCGAATCAGGACTGATGCTCCCATTAGTCCCGGTTCATAACACGGCCGGGACTGATGCTCTAATCTACCCAGGAGCAAAGCCCTGTTTTCTACTAGTGCATGGACGTTTTACGTAACATAAAACATAATGTAAGAACAAGAAAATAGTTATATTGGGATGTCTATCTTGTAGTTACATAACTATTTTCAACTATGTTCAACTCCTGTTCCATTTTTGTCTCTGTACAAAGTACACTCTATCCTGCAATTGGAGTTCAATTTGACTCTCCTGCAACTGGAGTTCAGTTTGACTTGAATGTTTCACAAGCGAAATCTTAGTGTGGTCTCTGCGGTAAGCTTTACTTTCTTTTTCTTTTCCTAAGTACTACTCTATGGTTCTTAAATGAGTGTAGCACTAGATTATTGTCCAAAACCCGCATATGTAAATAGTTTTGAAACAATTATTAAGCATATTTTGTAGCTACCAGAACATGTTCTGCCACAACCCACTTTGTTAGGTTAAGAGAAGAACTATTGCTGTTAGCAATTGTTTTTAAACATGTCTACACAGCAGCTTAGTAACTATTTTTCCATGGAGTGTGTGCAGCATCATGCAAACAAGAAGCTCAAATATACATTCTTTACAAATGCCTCATGTCTTTTAGACACCCTTCCAATGGATATTTATAGATCTTGAAATGGTACATAAGGAGAAGTTCCTAGGAGACTTTAAATCCTAAATTGTATGTCTTTGTGGGGCTTTTCTGTTGTAGTGTTATTCATTTGTAGTTGTGACTCAAATCTATTTGAATTCATCCCTTTTTCTCAAATACTTTATAAAACACCAAGATAATATATAGTGAAATAACAATACACTACAAGTTCGCAAAAACATAGTCGGGGCAAAAATAAAATACGTACCAAGTAAGAAACTAGCACCTGTGATGCCTGCGATGACAATGAATATGATGTGTGCTCTAGGGATTATCGAGTAAATAGATGATAGGGTGGGGTGGAATATGGGTTGTGTGCTAGACCATGCGTGATGGATGGCGAGATGATGGATGTCAGGGAGAGTAACAGAGGGACGAAAGACCGTTGCAAATTGTTGAGGGGCGCGAGCATCGAAGGGGTGAAGGGTGGTGGTGAAGGGATGGGGGGTCCGGGCAAGGGCGTCAGAGGGACAAAAAATCGCGCTGCAGTTGCAGGCGACACAACCGAGGGCATGAAAGACATGGATGATCCCATTAAAGTGGTAGGCGACACAGGTGAGGGGGGCGGAGGGAGGAGCTCTGGCGATGGTGTGAAGAGCTCCGGTGAGGGCGCCGGAGGGACAAAAACTTGCGATCTGATGATATGGGACACGGCCGAGGGCGTCAAAGGCACGAAGGATCCCACCAGAGTGACGGGGAACACAGGCGAGGGAGGCAGAGGGAGGGCATATGGCGACGGGGCGACGAAGGGCGCCGGCGAGGATGACGGAGCAGGGAATGAAGGCGAGGGTTTTTGCCAGCGCCGCCATCTTTTGGCCGCGAGATCTATCAAAGAAACCCTCAAAAGGGGGTCGGATGTTAGGGTTTAGTTGTGTGTGAGTTCAGTGGGAGAAGAGTAGTGTGTGCATCTAGGCCTTCTAGAAGAAAGGCCACACGAGTACTAACATGTAGGTGCCCAACAAGCATGGCCCAGGAGGGCCCGAAAAGTTACTCCCATGGAGGAGCCCGCAAACATAGCCCGAAGAGGGAACCAACAAGTGAGGTCCAATATGTGAGACACATAGAGAAGCCCAGTAGGGGCGGACGCATGCCCCGGCCTCTTAGTATCACGTTATCTTGTTTGTTTGCAAAAAAAAAGTTATAACAATTTAAAATATTTTATATAGATAATCAATGTTTGCAAATTGATCGAAAATTTGAACCCGAGGTAGAAAAAAAATCATATCAAACAGCCAAAGTCTTTTTTTTTAGCTGAAATGACAATCCCCGTAATCTGGAATGCAAGTGAAGGTCCTTTGATTTGAGTGAAGCGTCCTCTCGTGAAGAGGATCGACAGCAGCTAGCTGGTTTGGCGAGTGTCGCTAAGGTCAAGTGCTGGTTCGCGCACAAGCATGATAGGCGCACTAACATTGAGGTTAGCTTACCGAGAGAGAGAGAGAGAGAGAGAGAGAGAGAGAGAGAGAGAGAGAGAGAGAGAGAGAGAGAGAGAGAGAGAGAGAGAGAGAGAGAGAGAGAGAGAGAGAGAGAGAGAGAGAGAGAGAGAGAGAGAGAGAGAGAGAGAGAGAGAGAGAGAGAGAGAGAGAGAGAGAGAGAGAGAGAGAGAGAGAGAGAGAGAGAGAGAGAGAGAGAGAGAGAGAGAGAGAGAGAGAGAGAGAGAGAGAGAGAGAGAGAGAGAGAGAGAGAGAGAGAGAGAGAGAGAGAGATTTTACATTTCTTGTGAAGAAGGCTTCAGCGGTTCAGCCAATACCCCATAGATGACCAAACGTTGTGATGACCACCGCTTCATGCCCAGGGCAGCGGAGCTGTAGCCAGGCAAGGCTAGGCAGCTGCCTGGGGTCCGGCGGCCAAGCTCTAATGAAGTCATACTAGGATTCAAAGTTTAACCAGCTGATTCCATTGGCACAAGTCTAAGTGATAGCAGATAGACTTTGCCCATGCTAATTATCTCGGCTAGCTCCGCCACCGTTCAACACAGGTCTTGATGCTACAAGCTATATACAGGAAAACATCAGTTGGAAATAAGTTTGAAGAAATGTATGATATTAGCAAACGAATGTGTTTTGCAATAAAATTGACTGGTTGAGATATACTTACAGAGAAACTTCGACGCCATGCACCTATAAAGGCTAGAGGTACCGCCGGAAGGTTAGCTGAAACCCATAGATCATCAAATGGCATGTAAAGAACATATATACCTACAAAGTAGCTCAGCAACGCCATGAACGGCATACCATCTTGGAGAGCGCCACAGGTCAAAGAACAGGGCTCAGAGCTTGGATAGCTATGGCTGACTTAACATCGCACAGCCTCTGTCGTCGTTGATCAAGGTGTTTCGTTAGCTTGGGCTTCAGGACTGGATGGCTCAACGTTCCGGGACTGCCATGCCATGGCGATTGCCCAAACCTCAAAACCATGGACATGGCGGCAGGGAATGAAGTATGCCATAGCTGCTGCTACGCACAATGGAGTTCTGCAACCAGAATGTCATAGCTGCCGCTACTTATAATGGAGGACTGGGACTAGAATGCCGATTGGACTATATATTCTCCACCACGCGTCCACACTTTGTGTTAGACCCATTTTACATTCAGGCCCTCGGTTCTGGCATTGTGACTTCTCAACAGAAAAAATACAACACTTAGAACAAAGCTAAGGTTGGTCATAGTGCGGAGTAACATATACTAGTATCATGCATATGATACTAGTGTATGATACTACATGCATAGTGCATAGTATCATAAAGTAGTATCATAGGTGGTCTCATTTATTTTCATTCATGACACATAGTAACATAACATTTATTATGTTACGGTATCTACTTATATTACTATGACCCTTTCTTTTTTTTTAATTATCTGTCACGTAAGCATGTTTACGACGCCCAGTACCTGATACTAATTATGTTACTCCCACTATGACCAGCCTAATAGAATAGATCGCTGCCGGCTCATACAAGTGTCAGAGGCTAACGCATATAATAAACAAATTGTAGGTTAGGTATTGTCTTTAATGCTTGCATAGAGAGATGCAAGGAAATCCATAGTGATTGGCTGGCTGCATGCTCTGCTCTGGTTGCCAGCTGCATGCTCGCTCAAATGCATAGTAGCTTGCCGGCGACAGATCTAGCGCCAGTCTTATTCTCTCTCCTCCAAATAAAATTTTGATGTAAAATATCGTATAGCGACCTATTATACTTTCTCTGAGGAACGGACGTTAAGATTGGCTGCAATGGGCCCGACTCTCACTATTAAAATGCTAGCGCTGCTACATTGGGGCTCCCGCCGGGGGCCGGCTGGACCCAGCTGGAAGGTGCGCTACGACAAAAAGGTAGACGGCGAACTTTCTTTTCGCAAAGGAGTACTCTATGTCTTGGTCTTGCCTCAACTCTGCCTCAACTCAACTTTCTGCCGGGGTAACTGAGTAAAAATTACGAATGCCGAGTATAGCTTTGGGTCTGTTTGGGTCGGGTCGTAGCTGCAAGCGGGTCCGCACCACGCCGACTGAAACAGACTGTTTGAGTTCTCCCCACGAACTCATATGCGCATCGTCTGCTCTTCTCGTCCCCTCATCATCCCTGGATTCCCCGCCTCACTCGTCTCTCCTTTGCCTCGCCGCCGCCTTCATCGGCTTCCTCGCTCTCATCGTCCTCGGCGGCGGCGGTTCTAGTCGTCGACGTCCTCCTCTCTGTCCTTATACAGTCATGCTCTAGCTCCACCTACTTCAACTCGTGCTTTAGGGTCGGCATGTGTTGCCTCGATTCCACTGGTTTCTATCCATTCTTCCTCGGAAATTAGATGTTATTGATTCTATTATCCATTGAAACGAGAGGGTAGTCCTGCGAGTTCAGGTAAGGACTCAATTTTGACGATTGCATAAAGACATCGATGTTTACAGTGTGTTATTGGTCCGTGAAACTTCTGAATTTGATTTTGTGGTGTTCCTTCCTACAGGCCAGACTTCACAGGTTGGGGCTCCTTAAGAAATTTCCCTGAACTTGACGTCAGAAATTAAGGGTTGGGTTAGGATGTTAGGCCCAGTTTTAATGGATTCGTTAACCATTACCAGGTAGTACGTCTCTGTTTCGCTTTCCAGGCCTACGTGTGGAGCCGTGATTCTTTTATCACTTTACAAAATCGTAAGGGGACCGTCTTGTATAATTTTTCTCAAAACAAATATTTAAAATTTGAGGCGAGTGCTTTCCCACGACGCGAGATGCACGCTGCTCAGCAACCACGCTAGCCCCCCTTGATACGCGGTGTGGCTTGGTACGGCAACCAAATCTTTATTTACAACGATGCGAAAATAAAATATTATAAAGATGCTGACAAAGTTTGCTTTGATATCATCACGGTAGGCCTTGACCAACGGGATGCGTTAACGGACGGGCCACAGTCTCCTCGTGCCATCCGACGGCTCCAAGGCTCCTAGAGAAAACACACGATCCGTGTGCTCGTCGCCGATTGGTCGATCGATACTTCTCTTGCAGAAAATCTATATATAGAGCTGATCAGAGTGATTTTTCATGAAAACTCTCCTCGATAAGTTAAATTTTGTGTGCGAGTCTCAAAGCAACAACGAAAATTCATGTCCGCTCTCATGTACCCTTCTCAGAAAAGGTCATGCAATATTCATCTACAATCGAACTTGGCAAATCTACCTCTCTATATGTGTCTCAGTGCGTCCGCGGATAGCATCGGGCGGCCTCTTAGTTGGCGTGCCGCACATTCATACATCTTAGACTACTATACAAACGACGCACTACATGCACGACAGCTGCACGATTTCAATCTTGCCGTCCACTCCACTTTGATAATATGAATGGACGCACTGATATGTGCTATCGTCCATAAATCATCTGCCGTGCATCGTGTGTATAGCACTGCTGAATTTAAATCTCATTCCATACAATTCATGCATGTTAACTATACGATACAAATTCATTAAAATTCAACAATTCAAAACAAATACGACAAAGCAAAACAAAATAAAATTTCGACAATTCGGACATGTCAAAATGAAATCAAAATTTGAACATGACGGGTCACTCGCTGGCCCGACTCCATCCATATTGTCTGTTCTGCTCCATCCTTGCCTTCTGATGTGCCTGCATCCTTGTTGCATGCTCCGCCTTCATCTTCACCGCCTCTTCCGCTGCTATCATAACCGTCCTCGCCGCCTTGTACTCCTTATGTTCGTTAATATCCTTCTTCATTGCCGCAAGCCACTTCTTTGCATGCTCGTCGAAAAGGCTTTCGTCCGCCAATATTATCTTTGCATCCTTCGCGTCTTGTGCAATTTGCGACTTCTTCTCAAGCTCAATCTTTCCAAACTTCTTGGCCTTCTCAAGCTCCCATTTGATAGCCGTCCCTTTCTTCTCCAACTCGATCTTCTCCCTCTTAACTTGCATCTTCTTGCTCGGCTCTTCTAGTCCCAATCCATTCTCTCGTTTTGCGCATTCAATATGAGCTTGTACCTTTGCTCTTTCTTCTTCTCATTAACGGAAAATATGTCCGTCCATGTGGAGGACATTTTTGCAGCCGCAGCGTCACCAGAGGCCATCTGAAAGGATTGGTATGCTCTAGTATAGAGGGGGTAGAATAGGCGATTAATAACTTTTAGTTTGTTTACCAAATTTTAGGTTCAACAAGAAAGTATGTTGTATAGATATGCAACTAGGTGGACAAGAACAAGTGCAAGCAAAAAGTAACCATACAATTAAATCTTGTACAAATTAAAGACATGAAGTAACTGCAAGTGGTGTTGTCGACCCAGTGGGAACCAGGGTACCACGACCCGTCTGCCTCCGGCCCAGGAGGCGGCCCTCATGGCACAAGAGGATCGGCCCAAGCCACCCCCCAGGAGGCCAGCCACCTCGTGAGGCACCAGACTCGCGAGGCGCCGCCACCAAGTGGGGCACAACAGATTTCACCAAGTTCTCGGCAGCCTCGCGAGGCCAGCTCGTGGGGACGCCTCGCCAGGGTTCCAGCCGCGGAGCCCACGCCTGTCACATGGGTGACGCCCCGGTGTCAGGATAAGGATGACAGGGTATGGCAGGAGACTAGTTTCCACTTCAGTGCTAGGGGAGCAGCGACGCCTGCCCCCTCCAAAGCAAGTCCTAAAGCCTTCCACTTTGGTGAAAGAAGACCAGGACAACTTAGCGTCCAGGGCACGCATCCCCGTCGAGCCCACGCTTACATCAGGATAGCACCTTTAGCAGGCGAGATATGCATGTGCCCATGTCCCCCTTCAAACTTGCCACCCTGTGAAAGCCCTTTCCCGCTCATATTTTCGGGGAAGAGGCCCAAGGCATTATAAGTAGGGAGGACAGCTATTGTATGGGGGATCTTCAACCCTTTCCCAACCTCACTCTGTAGCTCCAAGTGCGATGTTCCCCACAAGCAATCCCAATCAAGCAGGAGTAGGGTTTTACGCCGTGAAGGTGGCCCGAACCTGGGTACATCTGTTGGAAATATGCCCTAGAGGCAATAATAAAGTGGTTATTATTATATTTACTTGTTCATGATAATTGTCTATTGTTCATGCTATAATTGTATTAACCGGAAACCGTAATACTTGTGTGAATACATAGATCGTAATATGTCCTTAGTAAGCCTCTAGTTGACTAGCTTGTTGATCAATAGATGGTCATGGTTTCCTGACCATGGACATTGGATATCGTTGATAACGGGATCACATCATTAGGAGAATGACGTGATGGACAAGACCCAATCCTAAGCATAGCACAAAATCGTGTAGTTCGTTTTGCTAGAGCTTTTCTAATGTCAAGTATCGTTTCCTTAGACCATGAGATTGTGCAACTCCCGGAAACCGTAGGAATGCTTTGGGTGTACCAAACGTCACAACGTAATTGGGTGGCTATAAAGGTACACTACAGGTATCTCCGGAAGTATCTGTTGGGTTGGCACGAAACGAGACTGGGATTTGCCACTCCATATGACGGAGAGGTATCTCTGGGCCCACTCGGTAATGCATCATCATAATGAGCTCAATGTGACTAAGGAGTTAGTCACGGGATCATGCGTTACGGAACGAGTAAAGAGACTTGCCGGTAACGAGATTGAATGAGGTATAGAGATACCGACGATCGAATCTCGGGCAAGTAACATATCGATGGACAAAGGAAATTGTATACGGGATTGATTGAATCCTCGACATCGTGGTTCATCCGATGAGATCATCATGGAACATGTGGGAGCTAACATGGATATCTAGATCCAGTTGTTGGTTATTGATCGGAGAGATGTCTCGGTCATGTCTGCATGGTTCCCGAACCCGTAGGGTCTACACACTTAAGGTTTGGTGACGCTAGAGTTGTTATGGGAAATAGTATGTGGTTACCGAAGGTTGTTCGGAGTCCCGGATGAGATCCTGGATGTCACGAGGAGTTCCGGAATGGTCCGAGGTGAAGATTTATATATGGAAAGTCCAGTTTCAGTCGCCGGAATTGTTTCGGGGATTATCAGTATTGTACCGGGACCATCGAAAGGTGTCCGGGTGTCCGTCGGGTGGGGCCACCTGCCCCGAAGGGCCTAATGGGCTGAATATGGGTGGGGACCAGCCCTTTAGTTGGCTGGTGCGCCCCCCAAGGGCCCAAGGCTCCTAGGGATGGAAACCCTAGGGGAGGGGGCGCCTCCCACCTTGCTTGAGGGGCAAGTTACCCCCTCCTGGCCGCCGCCCCCCTTTAGATGCATCTAGGGGGGCTGCCCCCCTCTCCCATCACCCTATAAATAGAGGTAGGGTGGGAGGGCAGCCGCACCCTTCCCCTGGCGTAGCCCTCCCCCTCTCCAACACCTCCTCCTCCTCCGTGGTGCTTGGCGAAGCCCTGCCGGAGAACCACGAGCTCTATCACCACCACGCCGTCGTGCTGCCGGAGTTCTCCCTCAACTTCTTCTCTCCCCTTGCTGGATCAAGAAGGAGGAGATGTCCCCGGCTGTACGTGTGTTGAATGCGGAGGTGCCATCCGTTCGGCGCTTGATTGGATCTTCCGTGGTTTGAATCGCCGCGAGTACGACTCCATCAACCGTGTTCTTGTAACGCTTCCTCTTTGTGATCTTCAAGGGTATGAAGATGCACTCCCTCTCTCTCTCGTTGCTAGCATCTCCTAGATTGATCTTGATGACACATAGGAAAATTTTGAATTATTACTACGTTTCCCAACAAGATCGTGTGCCCCCTTCGTGTCCGGTGAGAGCCTAACATGCCCATGGCGATTCCGAGCTAGTCGTCGTCATGTGGCAGATTGCCAAGCCAAGCCCCACCCTCGAGTTTGAATCCTAGTTCTTGGAGAGGTTTCTTGGATGCAGATCCCAGACTCCGACATTTGGCGCGCCAGGTAGGGGGACTTGCCATCTTCGTGCCTTCAACCTCAACGTCAACGCCAACATGGACGAAGCCTCCACTCGACGTGAGCACGCCGGGAAACGGCTACCACCAGGGTCCACTCGGCGCGCAGGCGAGCAGGTTGCCTCCTCCGCCCACCCGTCGATGAACAATCAGGCATGTGGCCGCTCCGCTAGCGCCTCCTAGCTCGTGCGTCGCCATCCTCCCTCTTTGCACGCCGCGCTGCTCATGGCTCAGGATCTGTTGCGCTATCGCCCCATGAAGGACGCTTATAATGCCTGGCTCAGGTGCATCATCAAGCTCGTTGAGGCCGCGCGCGACGGGCAGGCGCCCTCCTGCTCCCTGCTTGCTCCGACGTCCCATGACGGCGGGGCTGGCCGTGACGCTCCTCCTTCTCCTCCTCCGACCCGCGGCACCCCTGAGGAGCGTCCTGCGGCACGTGCTCCAGAGCGGTCCCACGGATCATCCTTGCTGGGCCGCGACGGCGACAGCTGCCAGATTGTCCGCCGCGCGGCCCCCGGACGCATGCGTGATCCTCAAGAAGGCATGCAACCGTCAGCAGGACTGCGTCCTCCATGATGTTGCAGCGGCCGGGCACCAGAACAACGCGACCCTGGATGGAGGCATCGTCACCATCAGGGGCTACGTGGCCCTCGCCACTACAAGAAATATGTCAACTTATGACCTTCTGTCAGTGACCCTGGAAGAATTGGTCATAGATCTATGACCATTTCAGACCAATTGGTCAAAAGCTATTCGGGGGGCTCCAAACCCTAAACCATTGCGACCATTTTGGTCAGAAAGGTCATAATTTCCTTACACGAAATGGTCATAAAGCAAACAACGCTACTCCGCTGCCTTATTTCTAGTTGTTAATGACCAATATAGATGGTCATAGCCTTGTAAATTGTGGTGGGTTGCTATGACTAGGCGCCACCTCATCAGTTTTGCCTATGTGTCATGTCCATGTGGCAGTTTTTGCCCTAGGTTGTGAAGCAACCTATATTTCTGTCATTCCCAAAATTCCCAAAAAAATCTCATAAATTCTTTGGGTCATATCTTCGTCAAATATGTAAAAACCTTCCTTGCCTAGTTCAAAAATAATTCAAAAATATTCATTTTCCTATTATGTTCAGAGTAACAGTTTGTGAAGGAAGTACCACTTTGGCATGTCCAAATAGTATCCATTTTCTACAGTGCTTTCCTATGCCCAAATAACCATCCTCCACCAAATTCCAGCTCAATCCATTCATTATTTTGAGCCGAGCTTCAACATTCGTATTTATGTCCAGTGTGGTAGTTTGCAAAGCAAGTATCACCTAGGCTCCTCCTTTTGAGCTGAAAATTTGTGAAGACGGTCTTCTTAGTAACTGATCATCCTCAGCCAAAACTCACGCCCATTAGCCATGTACATTTCCCGTACCGCTAATCAAACACTTAGCTTCTTATTCATGTTTGAGCATCGATCGGTCTCCTCGTGAGAATCTTATGTTGTGATTTTCTTCCTAGCACCTACCTGGGGAGTGCCCAACCCACTAGACATGCCTAGGCCACCCAGAACACATGGCAACGCCACGGTCACGCGGTGACCACGCGGCGGGCATGCGAGCTTACGCGCTCTAGATTTGGGGCCCTCGGCCACCGTCCAAACCTCGATGTCTCTCCATCAAACCATGTATTTCCGATTAAATAGATACTTATTTACCTAGAAATTATTTTTGAAAAAAATAAAGAGCAAACTATGACGCAGCTGCAGTTCAAATTTGACCCGCTTCCATCTGAATCGACGGGAATTTGTCTTTTTCACCATAGGTGGATCAAAATTTTTGACACCCAACCATTTTGTCAATTGTGCATTAAATATGGCCTAGTATTTTAGAAAATTGATTTGGTCCAATTTTGCAACAAATATATGGTAGATCCTTCACAAAAAAAACTCATTTCAGGCACTCGGAAAATGGAAAATGGTTTTTTCGTCCAAAGAAAATGAAAACTTCCTTAGGCAACATTGTTTGCCATTCGAATATGCACCCTTGTGCACAATATGAGATCATTTGAACAAACTATGCCATGAATATGGACATAAGATTGATCGTTTGACTTGAAAGCCATGAATCTTCACACTTGGTAGCTCATTTCTGAGAACACTTTTTTAAAATAATTGCCGTATTACAAGTTTGTTATTTTTCCTAGGAACTTGGCTACATATAATGACACAATGCGAAGGTTTTACAATTTTTTGATTTTTTTTGAATTTCTTAAGCCCGTTTCAAAATGCGCTCAAAACGGCGGGCTTGACCACTCCTAGCTAGTGGTTGAATCTTGAAATTTTTTTGGTGTTTCTATGATTAAATAGATACTTATGTACCTAGAAATGATTTTTGTAAAAAATAAAGAGCAAACTATGAGGCAGCTATAGTTCAAATTTGACCCGTTTCCAACTGAATCGACGGCAATTTGTCTTTTTCACCAGAGGTAGATCAAAACTTTTTTCACCCAACCATTTTGTCAATTGTGCATTATATATGGCCTAGTATTTTATAAAAATGATTTGGTCCAATTTTGCAACAATTATTTGGTAGTTCCTTCACAAAAAACCCTCCTTTTGGGCACTCGGAAAATGGAAAATGTATTTTCCGTGCAAAGAAAATGAAAACTTCCTTAGGCAACATTGTTTGGAATTCCAATATTCACCCTCGTGCACAATATGAGATCATTTGAACAAACTATGCCATGAATGTGGCCATAAGATTAATCATTTGGCTTGAAAGCCATGAATATTCACGCATGATAGCTCATTTCTGAGAACACTTTTTTAAAATAATTACCGTATTATAAGTTTATTATTTTTCCTAAAAACTTGGTCACATATAATGACACAATGCGAAGTTTTTCCAATTTTTTGATTTTTTTTGAATTTTTTATGCCCGTTTCAAAATGCGGTCAAAACGGCGGGAATGACCGTTTCTAGCTAGTGGTTGAATCTTGGAATTTTCTTTGGTGTTTCTATGATTAAATAGATACTTATTTACCTAGAAATGATTTTTGGAAAAAATAAAGAGCAAACTATGAGGCAGCTACAGTTCAAATTTGACCCGTTTCCAGCTGAATCGACGACAATTTGTCTTTTTCACCAGAGGCGGATCAAAACTTTTTTCACCCAACCATTTTGTCAATTGTGCATTATATATGTCCTAGTATTTTATAAAATTGATTTGGTCCAATTTGGCAACAATTATTTGGTAGGTCCTTCACAAAAAACCTCATTTGTGGCACTGGAAAAATGGAAAATGGTTTTTTCGTCCAAAGAAATTGAAAACTTCCTTAGGCAACATTGTTTGCCATTCCAACATGCACCCTTGTGCACAATATGAGATTATTTGAACAAACTATGCCATGGATGTGGCCATAAGATTGATCATTTGTCTTGAAAGCCAATGATCTCCACACGTGATAGCTCGTTTCTGAGAACACTTTTTAAAAATAATTTCCGTATTACAAGTTTGTTATTTTTCCTGGGAACTTGGCCACATATAATGACACAATGCGAAGGTTTCCCAATTGTTTGATTTCTTTTGAATTTTTTATGCCCGTTTCGAAATGCGGTCAAAACGGCGGGAATGACCGTTCCTAGCTAGTGGTTGAATCTTGGAATTTTTTTTGGTGTTTCTGTGATTAAATAGATACTTCTTTACCTAGAAATGATTTTTGGAAAAAATAAAGAGCAAACTATGAGGTAGCTACAGTTCAAATTTGACCCGCTTCCAGCTGAATCGGCGGGAATTTGTCTTTTTCACCAGAGGTGGATCAAAGCTTTTGACACCCAACCATTTTATCATTGTGCATTAAATATGACCTAGTATTTTAGAAAAATGATTTTGTGCCATTTTGCAACAAATGTATGGTAGTTCCTTCACAAAAAAACACATTTTGGTCACTCAGAAAATGGAAAATGGTTCTTTTGAGCAAAGAAAATGAAAACCTCCCAAATCAACATTGTTTGTCATCCCTAAATACACACATGTACAAAATATTGGTTTATTTGAACTAACTATAAGAGGTTAAATGTTTGCCTGAATAAGAGGGTACAAACTATAAGAGAAAAAACAAAAAAGCTTAATTCTGATTGGTGGAACCAGCTATGGCATGGATCAATGACATGGCAAATATCTATCCATCCATCCGTCCATCCACCCCTCTGCTCTCTCTCTCACACTGCAAACCCCCCCTCTCTCGCACAGCTAACCCTAGCAATCTACCTCTGCCCTTCCCTCCCCTCGCGCAGCCGCCACCCACCTCCACCACGCCTTCTTTCCACCCACATCGCCGCCGCTGCCGCCGGCCTACACCCTTCCCCCACACCGCCGCCGTGAAACCCCATCCTCACCTTCTCTCCCCGGTCGAGCAGCAGCAGGTCAGGCGGAGGCGGCAGCCAGATCCGCCGCGTTGCTTCCAGATCCGTGCCCTCCCCACCATCGATTCATCTCCAATCCCGCCGCCGACACCCACCCCCACCCCCACCGGCGACCTCCCTTACCCCATCACCACAGGACCCATCCTCGCCTCCCGCCACTGCCCCTCTTCCTCGTATTCTCCGGGCACCGACGCCGCCCCTGCCTCTCAGGAGGATAGAGGAAGGCCCCCGCCGCCGCCACGCTCTTCCATCTCCGAGGCCATGGAAGGGGCGGGAGGGCCCGTGGCCGCGGATCTACTGGGAGCAGCCGTTCCCCTGCGAGAAGAAGGTGAGGAGGACGCTCCCCCATAGCTGTTGTATCTTGCTTCGCTTCTCGATTCGGTGGCAGTAACTGCTCCAGAGCTTCACGCAGATGCGATGGGGGCTAGGGACAGCTGCCGGTCTTCGGCGCGCTCTCCTAGGAGTTCGTTTGGTTTGCGAGCTCGAAACCGCGCGTAGTTCGTACTTGGTGGTGGTAGCTTTGCTTAGGGTGGTTGGATTGCTGCTGATTGGGCGCAGCAACAGTGCGCGTTCATGCTACTAGTTCTTCCTTCCCCCAATTGCAGTGGTTGAAATTGGGGAAAACCTGGGTTGCTGTTCAATGTCGACAGGGAGGACCAACTGCACTGCGCATTCGTGCTAACCACCCCAAACCCCCACAATTTTCTGTTGTATTTAGGAATTAGTTGTGATTACTAGTTAGATTCAATGTTTCTCGCCATCGAATAGAACTATGAACCACTTTGATATCTTATCTTAAAATGTTTTATTTGTGCCTCCTAAATGATTACTAGTGTTTCCTGGTTAGCACTGATGTTCCAAACCTAGGTGTACTCATGTGCTTCTCATGGATATGTCCTTCAGGTGTACATCAAGAACCAGAAGACAAGGGCGTACTCCAAGTGTTTCCAAGTCCAGCTGATCCTGTCCGGCGTGTCTAGTAGTAATAGACGACGACAGGTTCTCTGCTTATCAACTCTGTTACTTCTGCATAGTCTTCTTGTAGCATAAAGCAGCTCCTCTAATATCGCATCTGGACAGGGTGCTGCTTATTAAGCGATCTAAAACGTCTTATATTCGTTCACAGAGGGACGACACCCACTACCGCTGCCTCTGGGGCAAGATCACCCGCCCGCACGGCAACTCCGGCGTCGTCCGCGCCCAGTTCAAGTCCAACCTCCCCGCCGAGTCCATGGTCAGTGCCTGCCCGCCCTTAGTTTTCTTGATGGTGCTTTTTTGCTGAGGTTGTTTGTTGCTTTGCGTTGTGTGCAGGGGCGCAAGGTCAGAGTGTTCATGTACCCGAGGAGCATCTAAAGTTAGCATCTACTGCACTATCGCTGATGATGTTTGTTTAAGGCTGTTGCTTTGCTTTGTGTGATTTTACTCTAGCATATGTGTTGCATTTTGTCCTGCGCCTTGAGAATGACTAGGATTTATGTTATAGAATTCCAAGTGTAGTCGCAATATATAACATGTCTAGTTTCAGTTGCCCTCTACATATGTTGCATTTTGCTTGCCCTTACTGTGATGTTTTTCCTATCGCTTTTATGTTGTAGTCTAGTTTTTGTTGTGGCTGTGAAACCAAACTAGGGTGGCCTGATTGATGAGGTCCTGTATGTGGCCTTGGTCTTAGTTCATATCATATTTGTTCCTTCCTGTATGATGCATGCTTGGTTAATGCTCACGGACTAGCTAGCTAAGGTGGTTGTTTTGCTACTGAATGAATGTTGTTTCAGTTTGTACCTCATCTAGCTAAGTTTTAGTTCTCTAAACTTGACGGCTATGCAGTTTCAGTTTACTCGGTCTAGTGATCCTGTTTTTGGATTTCTCCGGCTATTCTCTAAACTGAATTTGGTTCAGTTAAAAAACTGCACTACCTGACTGTTTAGGGCAGCGAGCTTCTAACTGAAAAACGAGTTTGTTATGCTCATAATTTCAAGTTGGCCTCTACATATGAGTTGTAAAGCATGTTCTAAGGTTTCCGTAGAGTACTTATTTTGCTTAGTTTGGATGTACGGTTTGAGAGCAGCCGTCTATTTAGTTTGCTGTCCAGAAATATATGCACGACTTCACTTGATTATATTCCTAACTTTTATGATTTATAACACGCAGATTTTGGGCTTCATTCGTCAAAAGTTGGTGTACAAGGAACTCCGGGAGAAGAATCCCAAAGAAAACCCGCACCCACCGCAAAAGGAGAAGGTGAACAACGCGATGATCTACGACCAGGCCACCTACGACAAGCTGCTCACCGAGGTGCCCAAGTACAAGCAGATCACGCCCTCCGTCCTCCCCGAGCGACTCAGGGTAACGCACTCCCTCTGGATTTGTTATTCTTACTTGCTTCCTTCCTTCCTATGTGAAGTGACATCTGGGGATGGTAGGATATGTGTGTGATGCATCATGGCTCCTGGTCAAGTACTTTACTGTGATGCTCTGTTTTGGGGTCAGTCTGTACAAGTGTAAGAATACACCCATGCGCTAGTGTTATGAATTGATTGGATGCTGGATTCGGCCGCTGCATCAGTTTTTTGTGCAGATTTTGCTTGGTGTGCCATGTTATAGATAGGGTGCAGTGGATTTGATATGGCCATCTGGTCATCATTTATGTCATGTGTCAAAGATATTCAACATAGCCATTGATTTGTAGTGTTTCATATAGTTAAATGTGGTTTGATGCTGCTGCTTTACACTTAATTAACCTGTCCCTGCATCTTACTATCAACAATATGTGCCTGACATGCCTTGTTCATTAGAACTACTGATTGATGTGAGCACCGTGCATTTTCAAGTATGCACAATGTATATTAGTGTGTCATATGTTTGTTTGATTTTTATGGTGCTGCAGATCAACAGGTCGCTGGCTCGCAGGGCCATCAAGGACCTGATGGAGAGGGGACTCATCAGGATGGTGTCAATCCACTCCAGCCAGCAGAACCTCACCAGGGCGACAAACACTGCCACCAGTTATGTTAATATTCTGCTGTATTTTATAGTTGAATACCTGTTTGTACTGCCCAAATAGAGAAGACGTGTTTGGCTATTGAATACCTAATTGTAAAGTACTTTGTTTGGCTGTTGTTTGAAATTTTATGTGTTATTGGCTCTGTTTGAATCAAGTTATTGGTTTCTGCCCAAATAGAGAAGACGTGGGTCCTTTAAAATGAAAAAAAAACTGACAAGTGGGACCTAATTAGATGACCTGACTAGTGGGACCTGGTCCAAAATGGATTGTAAAAAGGCTGAGGCCCAAATAAGAAATCGAAGCAAAAAGGCCAAAGGCCTAGAAAATAAAAGGCTGAATTGTTGGGCCTGGGCCATGTAGCTGACCAAAATGAACAGGGAAAAAATAATATAAATGGGCTGAATTAATGGGCTCGACCCATGTAAAACACCTAATCGGACCGGGCTGAATCTTGTGCCACATCAGCTTGCCACGCTGGATGCCTACGTGGCCTGGGGAGGTTGCTAGTGACCAAAACGCCACAGTAGGAATATTTTGGTCGTAAACGTCCACGACCTTCTCACAGAGAAGGTCGCTATAGTCAGTTTACGACGGCCAGCTTTTGACCTTATGTTTTTGGTCACAAAAAGGTCGCAAATGGAAATTTGTGACCTTTCAGTGACCAATAGTGGTGGTCACAAGTTGACATATTTCTTGTAGTGCTTGAGCTACGTCGTGTGGTGTGGCCTTACAAGTTCAAGCTGGAGCAGGGTCGTCCCATAGGCGGGGCAAACGGGGCGCCTGCCCTGGGCCCCCGGAAGGTAGGGGCCCCAGTCCAGGTATTATTTCCTCTATAGTACTAGGAAGCCTAGAAATACAGAGAGACTAAACATGGCCCGTTCAGCGCTGCTCTTTCCCGTGCTCCTCGACTCCTCTTCCCCAAATCCCAAACTCAGAAAACAGCGCCGCCGTTCCCGTGCGTCTCCGATTCCAAGATCGCAGCTGGCCATTAACAGGTACTAAAGGTGCAAATCGGCTCCCCATTCGGCTCTCCTTCCTTCTTCATTGTTCTGCTTGTTCCCCATAATCATGTTCCTCCTTTCAATTAAATAGATGTGCCCTCCGACGACTCCAAATCTCTTCTTCTTATTTTCTACTCTTCAGACTTCAGTGGATCCAAGTGTGAGTGCTAGGCAGTCAGGAGATTAGTAGAACTGCTGAACTGGAGAAGGAGGGCAAATTATTCAGTTCATGCTGCTGTGTTCTCGTTCGTGTTGACTTCAAACTGCGGATCTGCTGATTTGGCCACCTACATCCACATTCAAGTGATTTTGTTTCCTGTTTTAATCATTTTATGCCACTTGTTCTTATTTAGTGACATGTCCTCTAGAAAGTATTTATCTGGTAGTAACAAAAGGAAGAGAAAAAAGCAAATAGATGAAGAGGTAAAATCCCTAAAAGGATTACTTACAAATTTTTCAGATCAGGTAGTTCTTCTAGAGATCCCCTAGAATTGGCCATAGTAAGTGTTGAAGAACAACCAACTGAGAAATGGAGTCTCCATTCAAATTTAGGAATACAAGCTATTGTGGAAAGCGAGCTTTTGTCGAATTATATCATTTCATTAGTTCACTTGATCGATAAATAAATTGTACTGTCAGTTTTAGAGTCCAAACTAAGATGCCATGTACTGGATATTACTTTGCTTTTGAAATAGAAAAATATTTTGAGCTTTTGAGTAAACAAGGGCCCCTTATTGTTGTTTTTGCCCCTAGGCCCCGTATATCTATGGGCCGGCCCTAAGCTGGAGCTCCCTCCTCGCTACGACGGCGGTGTCAACCCCACAGAGTTCTTCCGGCTTTACACCATCAACATCCAAGCCATGAAGGGGGTCGACCGGGTCATGGCGAGCTGGTACCCATGGCCCTCAAGGATGTGGTGCACGCGTGGCTCATGAACCTCACCGAGGCGTCCATCTCATCGTGGGAGGACCTTTGGAAGCAGTTCGTCGCCAACTTCACGGGGACAAGTGATCGTTCCCTCATGTTCAATGACCAACGGGCTGTGCGCCAGCGCCCTAGTGAGCCCCTCCGCAAGTTCATCCAGCGCTTCAGCCAGGTATGCAACAGGCTTCCGACGCCGTGATCGTCTCCGCCTTCTCCAACAGCGTCACATATGTGAAGATGTGCGAGAAGCTCTCCGTCAGGGACTAGCTTGATGATAACCCACAAGTACAGGGTATCGCAACAGTTTTCGAGGGTAGAGTATTCAACCCAAATTTATTTATTCGACACAAGGGGAGCCAAAGAATACTTTCAAGTATTAGCAGCTGAGTTGTCAATTCAATCACACCTGAAAGACTTCATATCTGCAGCAAAGTATTTAGTAGCATAGTATGGAAGTAACAGTAAAGGTGGCAAAATTAACATTAGCAGTCTTGTAGCAATTGTAACAGTGGCAACAAAAAAGTAATGTAGCAAAGATCAATATGAAACGAACTCATAGGCAATGGATCAATGATGGATAATAATGTCGGATGACATTCATCATGCAACAGTTATAACCTAGGGTGACGCAGAACTAGCTCCGATTCATCAATATAATGTAGGTATGTATTCCGAATATAGTCATACGTGCTTATGGAAAAGAACTTGCATGACATCTTTTGTCTTACCCTCCCGTGGCAGCGGGGTCCTAATGGAAACTAAGGGATATTAAGGCCTCCTTTTAGTAGAGAACCGGACCAAAGCATTAGCACTTAGTGAATACATGAACCCCTCAAACTACGGTAATCACCGGAAAGAATCCCAATTATTGTCACCTTGGGGTACACAGATCATCACTCGTAATAGGTGTCTACAACTTGCAAGATCAGATCAAGAACACAAATATATTCATGAAAATATAATAGGTTCAGATATGAAATCATGGCACTCGGGCCCTAGTGACAAGAATTAAGCATAAGTCATAGCAACATCAATCTCAGAACATAGTGGATACTAGGGATCAAACCCTAACAAAACTAACTCGATTACATCATAAATCTCATCCAACCCACACTACTAGAAAAAGGGCTATAGGTGGGATTGACACTAATGGCGCACCAGATAGGTAGTGCGCCATTAGTATATACTAATGGCGCACCACAATCTGGTGCGCCATTAGTGTTGAAAGTACTAATGGCGCACCTTGCCTAGGGTGCGCCATTAGTATCCTATTTTTTTTTGAACTAGCGCGTCTGTCCAAACACACTAATGGCGCATCCTGGCACGGTGCGCCATTACTAGTTGTAACTAGTAATGGCGCACTAGTACCAGAGTGCGCCACTAATGCTGTTTTTTTAATTATATTTTTTATTCCTTTTGTTGGAAAACTACTAATGGCGCACTGTCCCACCGTGCGCCATTACTAGTTCAAACTACTAATGGCGCACCGTTGGAGAGTGCGCCATTAGTATGATTTTTTTTCTTTTTTTTCCGCAAAACTACCAATGGCGCATCAGATAGAGGTGCGCCATTAGTAACCTGGATTACTAATGGCGCATTTACTGCTGGTGCGCCATTAGTAAGTGGTCAGCAACAAGATATTTTGGGAAGCCTCTCCTACCCACACTCACTTTCTCCCCACTCCATTCTCTCCACCTTCTCCTTGTCTCGGGTGCCTCCTCTTTTTCACCTCATTTCCACCATAGATTCATTGAAATTAAGTGGTTAAATTACCTTGTTTTGATAGGTAAGTAAGGGGGGAAGCTATATTTATGTTGTTCTCCCTACAACAATTTGCACATGCACTTTTTATGGCCTAGCTAGATCTATGTATGTTCGTGGTGTTGCATATGTTTGTGGTGTTGCATATGTGTTTGTGTTTGGAGGTGTACCGGTATTTGAAATGCGATAGTTGCCAATATTTTGCCGGAATGTTGATTCATTTCCGTTTCGGCGATAATTTTGGCATTAAGCATTCTTTTTGGTCCTATTTTTAGGGAAAGTCATGCCAAATTTTTTCTTGGTTCTAAAATATCGTTTTGCTCTACCCCGCAGGCAACCATGGTCCGCACGATGACTAAAGGCATCGTGAATAGGTTTTTGAGGTCCGCGAAGGCCGAGATGCTTCAAAAGAATGAGACGGAGATAAGATGTCCGTGTCGAAGATGCAAGCTGGAGAGCCTTATTGCAGACCCGGATTCCGGGCAGGTGCAGGACCACCTGCTTTTGCGTGGTTTCATGGATGGCTATCGGTGGCAAGGTGATGAAGATGACTACGAAGTCGTCCATGGGGGCCGGGCAAGAAATGAGGAAGGGCAGCAAGGCAACCACCGCGGCTCGGGCGGGCGAGAAGGCGAAGAATCCCCAGGAGATGATCACGACGGTGATGCTGTACACAGTCATCATCTAGAAGATGCAGGACATGATGATGAGGAAGATGGCGCCGGAGCAGACGACGGGCATGATCATGAAGATGATGATGCCGGCGGAGCATACGATGGTGGACCATCGATGGGCTGGGTGCAGGACCCTTATATTCAAGAGCTGCTTCTCAAGCAGACGGATAACGCAAGAGCCGCCGCCCGAGAGAAAGCCAAGGTGGATCAACTTGAGTTAGATGCGGTTACTCCATTGTATGAAGGATGCAGGCCCGAGGATACCCGCCTGAAAGTAACGCTCATGGCTCTGGAGATGAAGGTAAAACACAAAATGACCGACGCATGCTTCGACGAGAACATGTCATTCTGGCACGAACGTCTTCCAAAGGGGAACAAGTGCCCGACCAGTTTGGAGGAGGCGAAGAAAATCGTGTGTCCTCTGGATTTACCGCACGTGAGATACCATGTCTGCATGAACAATTGCATCATTTATCGGGACGAGCACGCGGAGTCTACCATATGTCCGGTGTGCGGCGTCACTCGATACAAGAAGAGGAAGAAAGCTCCTCGAAAAGTGGTGTGGTACTTTCCGATCACTCCTCGTCTGCAGCGGTATTTCGCGGATCCTAAGGTAGCAAAGCTCCTGCGTTGGCACACGGATAGGGAGGAGAAGAAGCGAGAAGATGACGCAAATGATCCGGAGATAGATAAAAAAGACAAGATGCTGAGTCACCCTAAGGATGCGAGCCAGTGGCAAGCGTTGAATTTTGAATACCCAGAATTTGGGAAGGATCCAAGGAACATCATGCTGGGCGCGAGCACCGATGGAGTCAATCCGTTTGGCAGCCAGAGAAGCACACATAGCACTTGGCCTGTGTTTGTGTGGATGTACAACCTTCCCCCCTGGTTGTGCATGAAGAGGAAGTACATTCACATGAGTATGCTAATTAAAGGGCCGAAACAACCAGGGAACGACATCAATCTGTATCTGGGGCTGCTGAAGGAGGAGCTAGACACGCTGTGGAAAACGCCAGCCAATACGTGGGACGCCGCAGAGAAAGAATATTTCCCTATGAGAGCCGCACTGCTCACGACGGTGCACGACTATCTCGGTTACGGATATCTCGCGGGGCAGGTAGTCCACGGATTTTCTGGATGCGTCCGGTGCATGGATGACACAACGTATCGCCAGCTAGATAGAGATCCCGGGTCTTCGAAAACCGTGTTCATGGGACATCGAAGGTGGCTTCGCGACGATGACCCGTGGAGGAAATGCAAGGATCTGTTCGATGGTGAAACCGAACCCCGAAAACGCCCGTGTACGAGGAGCGGCGAGGAAATAGACAAGTTGTTGAAAAATTGGAAAGACTGCCCACTGCCGGGAAAGAAGCAAAAGGCGCCAGAGCCAGGAAAAAAGCGAAAGGCGCCAGAGCCGCTGCTGAAGGTATGGAAAACGAGGTCTGTTTTCTAGGACTTGCCGTACTGGAAGATCCACCGTGTGCCTCACAGCCTTGATGTCATGCATATCACGAAGAACGTGTGCGAGAGTCTGCTTGGTACCCTGCTCAACATGCCAGAGAGGACCAAAGATGGGCCGAAAGCAAGGGCAGACTTGAAATCAATGGGCATCAGGCAGGAGCTTCACGCTATATATGATTATGATGATGATGATGATGATGATGATGAGGCGAAGCAGGACACATAAAGTCGTCTCAAAGGCAAAAAGGCCAAGAAGACCGGAAATGACTACCCTCCCGCGTGCTTCACTCTAAGTCAGGAGGAGATCGAGCAGTTTTTCACCTGCCTCCTAGGATTAAAACTTCCTTACGGTTACGCGGGGAAGATAAGCAGATACCTAGACCCAGCGAAGCAGAAGTTCAGCGGGATGAAGTCTCACGACTGTCACGTGCTGATGACGCAGATACTTCCAGTTGCAATCCGTGGGATCATGGACGCGCACGTCCGTGAAACGCTATTTGGCCTATGCAACTTCTTCGACGTCATCTCTCGGAAGTCGATTGGCGTGAGGCAACTCAGAAGGCTACAGGAAGAGATCATGGTGATACTATGCGAGCTTGAGATGTACTTCCCGCCCGCATTCTTCGACGTTATGGTGCATCTGCTGGTCCATATAGTGGAGGATATCATCCAACTCGGGCCGACGTTCCTGCACAGCATGATGCCGTTCGAAAGGATGATTGGTGTCATCAAGGGATACGTTCGCAACATGTCACGTCCAGAGGGAAGCATATCCAGGGGTTTTCTCACCGAAGAGTGCATCTCGTACTGCACGAATTATCTAGGCATCGAGAACCCCGTTGGTCTGCCCGTCAACAGGCACCTCGGCAGGCTCGCTGGATGGGGTCACCGTGAGGGTCGCCGCGAAATGCATGTCGACTTCGAGGGTCGACTCGCCGACTTTGAAAGAGCAAACCTAGTCGCGCTACAACACATAGACGTGGTCGATCCTTGGGTGGTAGAGCACAAAACCTTTATTAAGAAGACGTACAATGACCGAGGCCAACAGAGGACGGACGGAGATATACTCAAAGAGCACAACTCATGTTTCACGCGTTGGTTCAAGCAGAAGCTTCTGTCGTACCCTTTACATGAGGATTCTTCCGTGGAAGAACAACTCATATTCGCCTTGTCACAGGGCGCCGAGCACAACTTGATGACCTATGAGGCGTTCGATATCAATGGCTACACATTCTACACCGAGGCCAAGGACATGAAGAGCGATGGTTATCAGAACTCCGGGGTAACGATGGAATCCTACACCGGTAACGACAAGGACAGATCCTACGCTGGAGAGAAGGTCCAGATGTTCCGTGTCAGATGGGCCAAGAGCGTCCTAAAAGAAGACCGGTATTTCACCACCATGGTTATACCCGAAGCCAAATCCAAGACCGCGGGCGCAAACGTCACCGCGAAAAATGAGCCATGGGTACTGGCTTCCCAAGTGGACCAATGCTTCTTCATTACCGACCCGTCAAAGACCAGTCGTGTTGTCGTGAGAAGAGGCAAAAGGAAGATCATCGGAATGGATGGAGTAGCCAATGAGCAAGACTTCGACAAGTACGGCGACCCGAGGATCGAACATGACGACGATGATGAAGTAGCAGCATACACCACAAGAAGAAGCAGGACCACCCTACCTAAAGGAGGTCCGTTCCACAGAAGAACTCCATTTGCGAAAAAGAAGGGCAAGAAGATTGTTAACAGATAGCTAGCTAAGATCGATTGTATTTAAATCGTAGCCTTCATTTCTCGATTGTATTTCATGGGCACTTTTTAAACTATCATGAATTTTTTTAAATTTCATGGACACTCGATCTCGATGCCCCTCCATCTCGATCGCTATCCCACCTCGCCAGATCCGGTCCCCCTCGCCGCCGAGCACCCCCCGGTCCACCGGCCGCCGCCGCCGACCCCCCGCACCCTCGATTCCCCTACTCAACCGCCGCCGCCGACCCCCCGCACCCCTCCCCTACTCAACCGCCGCCACCGACCCCCCGCACCCCTCCCCTACTCCACCGGCATTACTGTTTGATGATATTTTTTTAAAAAATACTACTGTCTTATAAAAAAAAATTACTGTTATGATTTAAACAAGTTTGAACGTATTTAAACACAAATAAGTATAATGATGAGGATGCTCCATGGATACGGCACAATCGTAAGCAAGCAGGGACACAAGGGAAGAATTGATGTGTAATAATTTATTGTACCAAACTTTGTATTTGGTCGATGAACTGAATGATGTATCAAACCTTTTGTCAAACCTTCAAGGGATTTTAAAATGAATTAGTTTTATTTTTCTGATTTTTTTGATATATAATTGTATTTTTAAGATTTTAAAATGAATTAGTTTTATTTTTCTGATTTTAAAAGGAAAAAGGAAGAAGAAGAAAGAAGGAAAAAGGAAGAAAAAAACAGAAGAAAAAAGGAAAAACAGAAGAAAGAAAGCGCCAGTTCTAGCACAGACCCTTTAGTCCCGGTTGGGGAGGCGGACCGCGACTAAAGGGTACCCTTTAGTCGCGGTTGTTGTCCCCAACCGCGACTAAAGGGTCTTTCTGCGCGGCATAAAAATTTTTTGTGGAGCCTAGGAATCGAACCCAGGACCTCCTGGTGTGAGAACTGGCACCTGACCAGTCGAGCTAGTAGAGTGAGCTTGATGTGGTTCAGGTCAGGTTGAATATAACCTGTTGGCTCGAGCAGAAAAAAGAGTACTAATGGCGCACCAGGGTGAGGTGCGCCATTAGTGTGTATGTACTTATGGCGCACCGAGGGGTGGTGCGCCATTAGTATTGTGCCGCCCCCCATCCATAGTTCCTCCCCGGCGGCCCACCTCTCTCCCTCGCCCTCGATCCCCTCTCTCTCCCTCGCCCTCGGCCTCGATCCCCTTCCCCGACGCCGCTGCCCCACCGCCTTCTCGACGCCGCCCCGACGCCGCTGCCCCGCCGCCTCGACGCCGCCCCGACGCCGCTGCCCCGCCGCCTGCCCTGTCCCCCATCATCGTCTTCGAGGAAGGGCTCGGGGAAGCAAGAAGGCATCGCGGCCTCCTCGACGCCGCCGCCCGCCGCCTTCTCGATGCACCGCCGCCCGCCGCCTTCTCGACGCCGGCACCCACCCGCCGAGCTGCTCCGCGCCCAGCTCGAGGAGCAGAGCATCGAGGTGATCCTCCATTCCGACCCCTCCCCCTCTCCGATTTGGTGCCCTGTTCAACTGAAACAAAATTATCGAGGGGTTTCCCACCAGAGATTTTGGGATTGCCCTCCCTCTTGCTTGTTCATATTTAGACTTATTCTACATGTGACAATCTTTGCTAACTTAACTGTTATCACTCTACACGATGTAAAGAATACACAGATAACGCATACATACATAACATACCGAGTAGTTCAGAAAGTGAACAAATAACGAGGTCTATTCTCTCGCTTCGGTCTGGAGAAAAAATATACAGCATCTCATAGAATAGAGAGCATTTGGCTATTAGGCTACCACTCATGGGCTGCTATTATCAATTAGCTATTCCACGACATGTTATTTGTCCCGACATCTTTCTTATGGACAGCCAATCCGATTGTTGCGAAAAAAGCAACTCTGGGACTAGACATTTCACTGTTTTTTTTGCTCTTGACGACTTTTAATTAGACTTTCAGTTTCAATATGCCACATCCTTGCATAAAACTTAACTCTGTCATGTACCTGTTCACAAAACTTTGTTGTCAACATGGGTCCGGTGGGACCCGAAGCCATGCTAGGGTTAGGATTGGCTGCATGCTTAGAATAAATAACATCTGAGGTGATAATATTTCTCAAGGGATAGATTAGGATCAGATTTGAGGTTGTCCCTTTCTTGTCAGCACACTGCCTGTGTGCTTGTACTAATTTGGTCTTGTGTTGCAACTTCGCTGCAGTTCAATTTCAACCAATTTATCTTCTCTCCTGATATGCTTGATTGGAGTTCACCTTGGCCGTTGTTGTAGTCTCTGACTTGAAGCTTATGCCTCGTATGCTAATTGCCCAGTTCTTGAGTGTCACTCTACCTGTCCATCTTTCAAATATAATAATACACACGAAACACATATTACCAATTGAGAAAGGAAAAACAAAAAATAAGTTGGTATTCTTGTTTTAATTGTGAAAGTATTGAGAGAAAATATGTTCCCTAACAGGCTATCCATAAATGGACTTAAGTATAGTGCCATATCCTTGTTTAAAATTCAGTTTGTCATATCTCTGAAAATGCTACTGCTTTCTATTATGGGTACAAATCTGAAACGAATTTTGAGCAAGCATAGATGATAGCTTCCACCTTTGGTGATTGCTAGAGTAGAAATGGTTTGTAATTAGCTTTGGAAGTCGGTTAGTAACCTTTGGTGTATGCTTATATGCTTTACGACATATTTTCTGTACTCACAATATAATATAAATGTATGAGCATACCTTCTGTCGTCAATGCAGACAACAGTTCCTTGTAATGTACATACTCTTCCTTCTTTGCTTTTGGAGGAATGTCATTTCCTTATATCTTGTGCTGATGCTACTTAGTATTTTCTCACATCTTGAAGCTGGAAAGATAATACTCTGTTTACCCTTTTTCATTTTTGCATATGGATAACTCTGTTTACCCGCCTTCTCATCTTGAGGCTAGTGTATGGTGTTTGCTTTATTCTGTCATCATTTGTAACTATGTCACAAATAAATTGTTCCTTCTTCTGTATTTGACAAGTAATGACTGTTGATAAGCTGAGGCATGTATTAAGCTATTTCTTTGCTCTGAATTACTTGTGATGCCTCTGAATTACTTGTGATCACATTGAGAAAGACTTGTAAAGATGATGATCATCTTTTACAGAAAACAATTTGTGATGATTTTGCTAGTTTGCTGGGTTTTGTCTCCGACCAGTGTGTCGTGATGAATTTGCAGGTACCCCGAGAGGCCCTTGAGTTTGCCGGAATGTCGATTAACTTCCGTTCCGGCAAATTCGGGTACTCCATATGTCCTATTTTCAGCAAAGGTCATGCTGAAATTTTCCGTGAATTTTAGCATGACTTTGCTAAAAATAGGACATATGGGGTACTTATGTCTAATGCATGGGCCGGGGTATCTTAGTAGTTAATTAAGTAGGATCAAGTGCCCCGGCGTACTTGTGACTAATGCTTAGGCTTTTAGGGTGCCCCGGCGTAGTTAATTAAGTAGGATCAAGAACCCAACCCAACAAAAGACGTGCGCGATCTAGCTGGTACCGCGGAGAAGCCAAGTTGCAACAGGCGTCGTCTGCCGTTCAGCTCTCAGGAGACGCCTCCAGCTGCCGACTTCACCGAGCCTCAGATAGGCGAGGTGCGAAATATTCTCAGCCCCAACACACTCAAGAAGGCGGTCTGTGAGCAGAACTCGGTCCCATTACAGGAGAAGAAGAAGGCACGCAAAAGAAAGACTAACAAGGGTGCGGGCCAGCCGGCACCGAGTACGATCCGTGCTCAGGACGGGCCACCTTCACCTGAGGATTTAATGAGGAGGATGCATGTGGCGGGTAGGCCGATGCTACCGAGAAATATGCTCGATGTTGCAGCCGGTGCTATTCGGAGTCTGCATGACAGTGTTCTTTCTTTGAAGAAGCGGCGTCTCAGAGAGAAGGATGTGGCATACCCGGTTTTCGTGGCCAAGGTGCCAGAGGGCAAGGGCTTTGTGGATAACTACATCGGGGGTATGATCGTCCTGCGGTTTGATGACATCCACGCTATGTTGAACCTTCATCCGCTGCACTACACCTTCGTTCGGCTATTTTCGCTGAGTATGGAGATGCGGATCATTTGCGACAAGACCCCGGACATCGTGATAGTCGACCCCTTCTACATGCGTGCCAAGATCTTGGGCAGCGCTGGGGACCGGCAAGTCGCGAGTTCTTACCTCGAAGGCGTCATTCTGGCAAACCCAGATAAGGATAACTTCCTCGTGCCTTACTTTCCCGAGTAAGTCCTCCCCTCAATCGCCCCGTAACATACGAATTCTTAGATTTCGATCGTTTTTCTTTTAACATTCCGTGTTTTCTGTAGTGACTCACATTGCACGCTCATCCTCCTAAGCCCCAAATATTCCATGGCCACGTATTTCGACCCGGACCGTCAGTCGAACATAGACTACACAAATGTCAAGAAGGTTCTTGATGATGTTCTCCCCGGCTACGCCCAATCTGGAGGCACCTTCAACAGGCCTATTCGTAAGTACGGCAAGCACGTGTTCTCCCACAATACGACGTTCTGCTGCGTCAAGCAGCCGCCTGGCGGTCAGAAGGGTGCCTACTACGCCATCCATCACATGCGGGCGATCGTACGGGACCATCATCAACATCTTCTATCGAGTAAACTCAAAGATTGGGCCGCGAGCGTGTCGGCAATCCAGGACGCGGACATCAGACAAGAATTCTTTCGCATCCAGTCGGAGTTTGCGGAAATCATCCATCAAGATGTCCTTCGTACCTCGGGGCAGTTCTACCTAAGAAATCAACCGTCCAACAGTGAGATAGACGGAATGCTACAAATGCAGGCTGACAACGCCCGTAATTTCATGACTCCCACAATAGACGGCGGCTTCATCCACGCTCTGGTCCCTTGAGTCGAGTCGAAAGCAGTGATGATGTGTCTAGTTCTGAAACATCGATTGGCTCATGTTGTAATTAAACTTTAATGAACTTGTAGTATGTCTCTTTGGTTTCGAGAGTCATTCAACTTAGATGTAATTGATGCTATTAATGTCTTGCTTTTCTCTTCCGATCGTTCTGTTGCATACTTATATATTGCTTATGTATTGTCTGTGAATTGGTACTAACGTTTCGTTTCGCTAGTGCATAGCGATGCCGTCGTATGTCGTGTACAAGGGTAAGGTTCCCGGAGTCTACGACGACTGGGAGGAGTGTCGGAGATAGGTTCACCGATTCAGCGGAAACAGTTACAAAGGGTACACCACTAGGGCCGAGGCCGAATCTAGATACGCCCGCTATCTAGCACGAGAGGGGAGGGAGCGTTGGAGGAACCGGATGAAGACGAGTTTCATCGTGATGATGCTCATCGTGATGACCGCAGCTCTCTTCTATGTGATGGTAGTTTAGATGATCGATATCGACTTGTAATGTGAAGACAAACTCGCTACTCGCGGTCTCGAGACTTGTAATATAATGTTCTATCTTTGTTCGGTCTTTTCAATTCGGAGACTAATGTGATGAATTGTATTTGGAGACTAATATGATGAAATGTATTCAGAGACTAATCTTCTATTGTATTCGATGAATCTGTTGTTGATGTGTGCTGTCTATATTTTGTCCAATTATACATTTTGTAACCTGTGCAAAAAACAGAAAATAAAAAAATAAAAAAACCTAATATTCATACTAATGGCGCATCACATAACAGTGCGCCATTAGTATTCCGAGGTTACTAATGGCGCATCACCCTATGGTGCGCCATTAGTATACCAAAGCACCTGGCTATACATGGCCCTGGGAGGCATACTAATGGCGCACCATGTCCTATACTAATGGCGCACCAGTGGTGCGCCATTAGTAAGTATTACTAATGGCGTGCTACTAATGGCGCACCACTAATGCGCCATTAAAGGCCAAATTAGGTGCGCCATTAGTAGCCCTTTTTCTAGTAGTGCCATCACTGTCCAGCAAATCTACGATGGAATTACTCATGCACGGTGGTGAGCATCATGAAATTGGTGATGGAGGATGGTTGATGATGACGATGGCGACGATTTCCCCTCTCCGGAGCCTCGAACGGACTCCAGATCTGCCCTCCCGATGAAGAACAGGAGGTGCCAATGGCTCCGTATCGTAAACATGATGAATTCTTCTCTCTGATTTTTTCTCCCCGAACGTGAATATATGGAGTTGGAGTTGAGGTCGGTGGAGGTCCAGGGGACCCACAAGGCAGGGGGTGCCACTACTAGGGAAATGCTTATACACAGGAGCTCAGTAGTAGCGCTTTTTATAAGAAAGCGCTGCTGCTAAAGAACGGTAGCGCTTGTGTCTGAAGAGCACTTCTACTATTCATGTAGCAGTAGCGCTTTTGTTATAAAAAATGCTACTACTATAGTTGCCAATGGTTGCATGGCAGTGTAGGTATACTAGTAGCGCTCGTAATTAAAAAGCGCTACTCCTATTGTACATAGCAATAGTGATGCACTACTAGGGAAAAGCCTAGCAGCAGCGCGGGTTTTGGGCCTATTAGTAGCGCGGGGGCCGGCGCTACTAATAAGGCGCTACAGCTAACGTATAGCAGTAGCGCGGGTGCCACCGGCGCTACTACTACATCCGTTAGTAGCAGCGTGGGTAAAAACCCGCGCTACTACTAACCCGTGCTTTGATAAAAAATTGATTTTTTTTCGAATTTTCAAATTTCTAAATTATTTTAACCTCTAATCTCTAATCACCCCTCATCATTCTAAATCATCTAACTTCCCGGACGGTCACCCATCCTCTCACTACTCCAGACTGAGCACGCTTAACTTCCGGGTTCTATTCTCCCTCGATTCCAAGTCTGCACTTGTTGTTTTCCTGACAATAGTAAGATGTCAATCCTATTAACCCTCGGGAGTTTAGCTTGAGCATGAAGTCACACATTTCACTGTTTGAGTTTAAAACTATTGTTCTAAAAAACAATAATTATTTAGTAACACTAATATTTCTTGAATAAGGAGTTTGACCACATTTTGACCAAAGTTTGACCAAAGTTTGACAAGATTTGACCAAAATTCCAAAAAACTGAAATAATTATTTGGTAACACTAATATTCTTGAATAATTATTTAGTAACACTAATACTTCTTGAATAAGTAGTTTGACCACAGTTTGACCAGATTTGCAAACAGGCCGTAGGCGGTCTCCATCGGATGCGGATTTTCGTGCTGAACATTTTGATATATTATACGTTTTTTTTGACATCGTATGCAAAAGTTATAGCCGTTTTACATTTTCCCTACACTTTTTGCAAAACATGTCCAAATTTAAGTTTTTATATTTTCCTAACTAGTAGATGTAGTAATATAACTACATCTCGAAGAATTTTAATTTTTGAAACATTTTGATATATTATATGTTTTTTTCTAACATCGTATGCAAAAGTTATAGCCGTTTTACATTTTCCCTATACTTTTTGCAAAACATGTCCAAATTTAAGTTTTTAAATTTTCCTAACTAGTAGATGTAGTAACATAACTACATCTCGAAGGATTTTAATTTTTGAAGTTTTTATCATTTTCTTTTGCTTTTTACAAAACTGAAAAGGCGATCCACCGGGGGGGGGGGGTAGAGTTTCAAAATGGGACCTTTAGTAGTAGCGAGGGTTTTTACCCCTCGCTACTACTATGTCATGTCCCGGAGGGCACGGTTGAGACCTCTTATTAGTAGCGAGGGGTAAAAACTTAGTAATAGCGCGGGTTTCTAACCCTCGCTACTACTATGGCATGGCTCAGGGGCACAGTAGAGACCGCTTAGTAGTAGCGAGGGGTAAAAACCAGCGCTACTGCTATCAACTTAGTAGTAGCGAGGGTTAAAAACCCGCGCTACTACTATGGCATGTCCCGCGGGGCACGGTAGAGACCGCTTAGTAGTAGCGAGGGTTAAAAACCAGCGCCACTGCTATCAACTTAGTAGTAGCGAGGGTTAAAAACCCGCGCTACTAGTAAGTAGCAGTAGCGAGGGATATAAACCCGCGCTGCTAGTAAGCGTCTGTGTATAAGCTTTTCCCTAGTAGTGATGTCCTCTGACGAGCGCTACTGCTAAATAGCAGTAGCAGTTATTGCTAAACAAAGCTACTACTACGCTTACCTTATCCACACCCTGCACGCGCGCGTCCCTCACTCTCTACCTCACACACTCTCACTCACCGCACGTCGCTTGCTGTCGCCGCCGACGCCCCCAAGGTATCTGCCTACCTCCCTCCCTCCTCCTCTCACCGCCCTCCCCTCCACCTCCTCCTCCTCTCATCGCCCTCCTCTCTCCCTCCTCCAACGGCCCTCCTTTCTCCTCCCTCTCCGCCGGCGGCCCCCTCCTCCTCCTCCCTCTCCGGCGGACCCCTCCTCCTCCTCCCTCCTCCCTCTCCTGCTCTCTCCTCCTCCTCCGTCCTCCTCCTCCTTCCTCCTCCTCCTGGCCTCCTCCCACCTCCTCCTCCCCCTTTCTGTAAATAGGTTTTAGTTTTTGTTAAATGTAGGTTTTTGTTTTTAGTAAATGTAGGTTTTTAGTATATTTTGTTTTTCTTAAATTGAATAAGTAATTTGAAAAGAATAAGTAAATGCAGGTCTTTTGAATAGAATAGGAAATTTTTAGAAATTTTGAATAAGTAAATTTAAATAGAATAAAATATGAAATTGAAAAAATAAGTAAATGTTGGTCTTTTAAATAGAATAGGAAATTTTTAGAAAATTTGAATAAGTAAATTTGAATAGAATAGGAAATTATAAGTAAATTTAAATATAATAATTAAATGTAGCTTATGGAGTTTCACTAAGTCCTAAGATGATGATAATAATGTTTTTGTTTATATTTTGTTTTTGCAGAAATCAAGGAGCCCCTGCATCATCCCCGCCGTCGTCCCCGTCACCGACCCCCTCCGACCTCGATCGAGGTGAGACCAGCCACCCCATGTTGTTAATTTAATTTAGGTATTTTACGTGTTTAATCTTAGAATAGTGCAGTATGAACCCTAGTTATGATCAAATCATGTTCAAAATGTAGGTTTTTAATTAGGCGTAGTTAATAGAATTTAGGTGTTTTAGGTGTCACATTTGTTGTTACTATTTTAGTTAAAGCAATTATTCCCGCATCGACGTCGACGATGCGTATCCCGCATCCTCATCATTGACTCTATCGGGCCATGTCCAGTACTGGGCTCTGTCGGGCTGGTACTGGGAGGTGCTATCTTCCGGGGGGCGCAGCTTGGTGAGGAGCCAGCCTGTCATTGACCCGAACCTTCTTTGGTGGCGGTCGCGTGGGCCAGTGACGGTGTGGAGGCTTGAGGACCCCGCGGAGGTGGTACGTCACCGTGTCAGCGAGGAGGACGAGCATGCCCGTCGCTACATGGTTGCGTTGGAGGGCAGGTTCTCGAATGCATGGCAGGTTCTTCAGGGGTCTCACTGGAGCTATGATCCTGTGATGGTTCCTTCTCTTTGGGTGTCCACCGCCCGCGCCGATACCCGTCGTTCGCTAGGGATTTAGCTGTATTAGTGATGTTATATGTATGATACTATTCGAGATGTATTAGTGATAATATTCGACGATGTACTGACGAAATAGATGATTTAGTTTTGCTTATCGAATGAATGCTAATTTGAATACTAATTTATTTTACAATTTGGTTTTTCTTATTGAATGCTCATATTGGAAAACTACTGCATCAAGTTTGAATGTTCATATGATGTAGATATAAACATGTATATCTTGTGTTGCTCAAATAGGATATGTGCTTGTCCAAGTGGCCAGCCATGTTTGCAGGTTACACCTCCTAGTGGCCTATGTTTTGCCGGAGTGTTGATTAATTTCCGTTCTGGAAAATTTCAGGCGCTTGATATGTCCTTTTTTTTAGCAAAGGTCGTGCCGGATTTACAATTCGAGTAGCTTATCCCATGCCATGCAAGACGCTGTGTCTTGGAGAGGATGGATTTTGAAGACCATGAAAATTTCAAAACAAAGAAAATTCACCTAAGGACCCATGATGGTATGGATTTTGAAGTAAATCTATACAATTCTGAGAGCGTAACCCATTTTGGTTGCACAAATTGGGAAGCACTTTGCAAGATGTATGGTTTTATGAGGGTATACTTGTCACCATGGATCTTGGTGATCCTAACATCGACCAAGACAATATGGACATTTGGGTCCTTGTTGATACGCTTCCAATTCTACCGCTATGTGAGTTTCTCAAACATTGTTATTAACTAATTTATATTGTTTATTTCAAAATAGTTGACAATTTATTTCCATTGACAGCTTATTTTCATTCTTCAAACAATGTGCGGAAGATGGTAGACAAAACCTACTACACGACTATGAGTTAACTTATCAGGAGAAAAATCATCTGATCGCATTTTGTACCAATCTTGAGAATTACAATATCTATTATCAAACTCCTCCACATTATGGTGAATACGTGCCACTAGTGCATGTGTTGAACCACGGTAACATCCATGGAGATGCCATGGTAAGATTTTTTACTATTACGACATCCGTGCATCTTTTGCATAAATTCTTTTAAAACTTAAGTACATTGCTAACTACGAAGTTATTACTATGTTTTTCAACAAGAAATCCCGAAGGATTGTGTGCCTCATATGATGTATCAGAATGGTCGCCTTGATGTTTTGAACATACAGCCAGGTCATCCTACGAATCACACATGTCCATATCGGATTTCTAAAACCAGTGAAGACATGATAATCAAAGAATGGAAAAAATGTATGGTCAGTCGCTGGGAGGTTCTTGGAAGCAAGATTGTGCGAAAGGCAAGAATTGTAGATAGGATAATCTCAATTCTCCATAATGGAGAGTCAGGGCTATATTGTTTTATGCTATTTTACCTAGGAGAAGGTAGTAGGTCCTAGCTAATACTCATGATCATGTGCTAAGAACAACTAAGTAGGATTGGTTAGATGACTATGATGACGATACACTAGTAGAAAAGGGGGCAATGGTCCAGCCCGGGTCAGCCCATTAGTCCCGGTTCAGTCTAGAACCGGGACTAATGGGGGCATTTATCCCGGTTCGTGCGGCTAAGGCATTAGTCCCGGTTCACCTGGGCCCTTTAGTCCCGGTTCGTGCCACGAACCGGGACTAAAGGGTGCGATGACCTTTAGTCCCGGTTCGTGCCTCAAACCGGGACTAACGATTAGACCTTTAGTCCCGGTTTGAGGCACGAACCGGGTCTAATGTGGTTGAGACCTTTAGTCCCGGTTCGTGCCACGAACCGGTACTAAAGGTCCCATTTTCAAACTCTCCACCCCCCCGTGGATCGCCTTTTCAGTTTAAAAAAAATAAAAGAAAATGATGGAAATGTCAAAAAAATAAAAGAAAATAAGTTTCCCATGTGATATGTGGTCTAGTTGTTGGGAAAATTTGCAAATGTGAATTTTGACATTATTTGTAAAATCTCTCTGAAATTTGTAAAAATGGGCATAACTTTTGCATACTAACTTGGATGAAAAAGTTTTTTATATGAAAAATCATCTACTCAAAAAGTTACATCCAAATTTAACGGGGGAACCCCGTTAAACATTTTCAAAATCCCCAAAAACCTAACAGAAAAAAAGTTACGGGGCTTTCAAGATCTAGAGTGGAAAAAATCAAAAAAAATTCAAACAATGGGCAAATTGTGGTCAAACAATGGTCAAACTAATTATTCTAGAATATTAGTGTTACTAAATAATTATTTCAATTATTTCAATTTTGGTCAAACTATGGTCAAACTATGGTCAAACTGTGGTCAAACTGTGGTCAAACAATGGTCAAACTAATTATTCTAGAAATATTAGTGTTACTAAATAATTATTGTTTTTTAAAACAATAGTTTCAAACTCAAACAGTGAAATGTGTCACTTCATGCTCAAGCAAAATTCCTGAAGGTTAATAGGATTGACATCTTACTATTGTCAGGAAAACAACAAGTGCAGACTTGGGGCGAGGGAGAATAGAACCCGGAAGTTAAGCGTGCTCAGGCTGGGGGAGTGGGAGGATGGGTGACCGTTCGGGAAGTTAGATGATTTGGAATGATGAGGGGTGATTAGAGGATGAATTGAGAAATGGTGAGGGGTGGTGATTACAGACTAGAGGTTGAGATAATTCAGAAATTTGAAAATAAAAAAATTCAAAAAAATTTTCAATTTTTTTTTTTAAAAAAAAATCATAAAATTTCCTTTAGTCCCGGTTGGTGTTACCAACCGGGACTAAAGGTGGAGCTCCACGTGGTCGCGCCCTTTAGTCCCGGTTCTGGATTGAACCGGGACTAAAGGGGAGAGGCCTTAGTACCGACCCTTTAGTCCCGGTTCGGAAACCGGGACTAAAGGGCCTTACAAACCGGGACAATAGCCCCTTTTTCTACTAGTGATATGGTATCGAGTAGAAGTTGTATGATCGATGATGATGAGTATGACTTGTTATTATGATACCAATGATGAGTTATTTATTATTATGATCGATGATGCATGATGCTAAGTTGTTATATGAGCATGAGGAGTTATTATATATATCAGTAGGTGAAATGAACATGGATTAGATTCAAGTGGAGGCAACATGTGGTGCACAACGAAAGTACTACTAATCCAAACTAGATCAAGTTTGGATCAGAGTAGTACTTTCGACATGCACCACATGTTGCCTCCACTTGAATCTACTCCACGTTTATTTCACCCACTGTTATATATAATAACTAATCATGGTCATAAAATCATATGATGAAAGTACTGTATATAAAACCACAACAAAAATAAGCTATATTTTTAAAAATACAGGAAAAGTTAGTAGCTTTGCTTTTCAGAAGAAGCGCTACTGCTACTTACTACTATCAGTAGCGCTTTCCCAACGAAAGCTCTACTGCTAACTAGGTATAGCAGTAGCACTCCCTTTCCAGCGCTACTGCTACTAGTTAGCTGTAGTGCCTTAGTGGTAGCGCTTGTACAAGCTCTACTGCTAGCTATAAAACAAGCGCTACTACTAGGGTTTTCCCTAATAGTGCGCGCCCTAGGGGGTGGGCGCGCCCTCCACCCTTGTGGAGAGTGGGCGGGTCTGCCTCTGTTGATTCTTTCGCCAATATTTTTTATTTATTCCAAAAATATTCTCCGTGAAGTTTCAGGTTATTCCGAGAATTTTTATTTCTGCACAAAAATAACACCAAGGCAATTCTGCTGAAAACAACGTCAGCCCGGGTTAGTTCCATTCAAATCATGCAAATTAGAGTCCAAAACAAGGGCAAAAGATTTTGGAAAAGTAGATACGATGGAGACGTATCAACTCCCCCAAGCTTATTGTCTCGAACTGCTGGTGGGCTAAATGAGGGCATCACCATTCTCTAGTGTTTAGAGATTATCTCCTTTTTTCAAGTTATAATTTGAGCTCAGTGTCTTTTCGATGATGTACACTTGTTTAGGCCAGTGAGGTGTCGTTGAATATGGGCCGAGTAGTAATGCAATGCCAAACAGGTCAATCATGACTCTCAGGCCGGGCGCTAAAAAAAAAGACTCTCTTGCCAACATGTGGGAACCACCAGTGTATTCGTGCGCTTGCGTACCGAGAGTGTATTGGCGCGTGTTTGAAATTCATGCTACCTTTTCATTCCCAATCTCCCACCCCTCCCCCACCTCTGGAATCTCGTTTCCTACTCCAGTTCCCCCAAATCCCCCTCATGTACTCCTTGTACTCAAGTGCACTATCATGTTGCCGGTCAACGCAGATCTCCGATTCGGAGATCCTGAGGTTCGTCCTGCCTTCGGGCGTTGCATGCTGTCACTCAACAGTGGCACGGCGGTGCTTGACGACAAGTTTGCCGGCAAAGTGCTAATGCTAATATAACCATCAACGATGACCGGCATCCCGTGTCACCGGCCGCTCGTCGAAGTCTGTCTGCCACCGGCTGATTTCTTCGTCAGGTTCCGTACAACTTTTGGATGCAGTCGTGTGTTCGAATCTTCCCAGCATTTGTTCTACGATGGCGCGCTGGTGAGCTTTGATCGGTGGCACCCAGGATTGGGCTCGGTGCCCTCTGAGCTTGAGTTTTTAACAAAGCTTACCTTGCACAGCATGCCTCTATGTGCTTCGAACAACGAGTCCATGAATGAGCTTATCAACGACCTAGGAGGTGAGCTCGTAAGTATGTTTTTTCCTCTAGATAGCTGGGCTGTGACGGTTATGGCATGGATGAAGAAGCCGTCCACCATGCCGAAGGTGATTGGTGTTGAGATACCGGTGCAGGAACCGAGGTTGTACTATTCGTTGCCACCAAGGCCGCCGTGGACCACATTAGGGATGTACCTATATCGGGTGTTCATGCATGTCGAAGAAGTGGTCAATCCATCAATAGAATTCCTGCTGCCGCCACTGGTGCCAGGGTCCGTCGACAATGTCCATTACAGGAGTCAACGTCATACTTTGACCGTGTTGCTCGGAACGATGGATGGCACATGGCCTACTCCATCGCGCAGCGGAGGCCACTGTTTCTTTGGGAGAAGAGGCATGGCCGGCTGCCTGGATGTCCTCTAATTTGAAGTACTGATGTGCAGTACATTTGATTGTGACCTGTTCTATTTTTGTACCTTAACTTTTTTTAGGAAAGGGCGTCAACTTAATGTGCTAGCAGAACTTATTGTGTTGTTTATTTGTTTTCTTTGCACATCATTCAAGATATTTCCCCCTCATTGATAAAGACGATGAATGGCTATGTATGAGTTCGTTGGTTTCAACAAAGCCCTACCCATAGCGATCCATTGCTTCCACTTTTATTGTGCCGCCTGCGGGAAATTTTTGTATGCAAGTTAAATGTGCTATGATAGCCCTACTGAGCATCAGCAATGCATATGGCTGAAACCTGAAAGATGTATTTACGAGCATCGACCGATGGGTCTCTCTCTCTCTCTCTCTCACACACACACACAAGTGGGACCCATTGAATTATTTCTTCGCTCGTGACAGCTTTTAACTAGGTTCCACTGTACTCTAGCTTTTTTTCTTAAGTTATTAATTGAGCTCAGTGACTTCAAAAAGTTGTACAGAAGCCTTGTTTGGGCCTTTTCAGTCGTCATTGAATGTGGGCTAAGTAGCTATGTAAAGTTGTACTGTGTACTACACAGGCCTTTTTCATTGAACATAAGCAATGCAACTAGGCCGACAGTTGTACTCAAGATCCTAAAATAGGCGCAACCTAGCCTATGTTTCTTTTGATAACTAGCAAGAGGCCCATGCGTTGCACGGAACATCAAGATGCATTTATATGAGTTGTTTATCTTGTGGGAGACAAAGATGAACGAGGGAAGGCCTTATCTGCAAATGTGGAGAGGGGTGCGGGTATCTTTTTGCAAAATTTCCCTAGTTTGCTTTCTATCCGTCAGATATAGATTGGATGGTCTATATTGTAGGATGGCAGGCACACCATCATCACCAACTCGGTCTTTTATAAGAGTAGAGAAATGCACAGCTCGGTTCATTTTTTATATAATAAGATTACCAAACCCAACTTAACTTTTTTTTAATAATATTACTATCTCAATATTATTTTTTATACGAAATGCTCAGTCCAGACCATCATTGTTTTTTCACCCATCCTAGAAAATGGGTCCATTTCTACTCAAATCAAATGGCTTGTAAATTATCAAAAATGATAAATGGGTTGCATGTACGCAATATTCTTTTTTCACTCAACCTAGTAAATAGGTGCGTTCGAATAAATAATCAAATGCGCTGTAAATTATCATAAATAGTAAATCGGCTATTATTATTTTTACCTAGCCCGGGAAATACATTATTTTTTGAGTCAAAGCCGAGGAAATAGATGTATTGGCAAACAAAATGAAATGAGCTGTAAGAACCTAAATAAATGGGCTGCATTCCACCGTAGCTTTCGAAGCCGACGTTGTTGGCCCACTAGACGAAGCCTGCGTAATGTGTTGTTCATTTAGTGAACAAAACGATTTAATGGTCTAAAACAAAAAACTAAAAAATTATTCTGACATCTATAGTCGTTGGATTGACATCCAACGTCGATCCTGCTTCTTTAATCTCTGATCTAGTTGCTCTTGCTCCAGATGCCAAAACCATCACCGGCTGAAGCACCTCCTGTTATTCTCCGGCGACGACAGCCTCACGCCGCAGCTGAACCAGTCAACTGTCATACTCCCCTTAGCGTGGGCATCCATGATACATCTCTATTGTATCCATAATTTTTTATTGTTTCATGCCAATATTATACAACTTTCACATACTTTTGGTAACATTTTATATTATTTATTTGGACTAACCTATTGCTCCAGTGCCTAGTGCCAGTTCATGTTTGTTGCATGTTTTTTCTTTCATACAAAATACATATCAAACAAAGTTCAAATGCAATAAAATTTTACGGAGAATTATTTTGGAATATATGTGATTTTTGGGAGTTGGAATCATCGCAAACGAGGGCCAACAGAGGCCACAAGCCACCAGGGCGCGCCCCAGGGGCCAGGTGCGTGGCGGTGGGTTGTGCTCACCTCGTACATCGGTTGGAGCTCTACTTCAGGCGCAAGGAAGCTTTTATCCGGAAAACAAATCATGTTAAAATCTCAGCATAATTAGTGTTACGGATCTCCTAGAATATAAGAAACGGTTTTCGGCCAGATCTGGGGAGGGCGAAACAAAAGAGAACAGAGAGGGAGATCCAATCTCGGTGGGGCTCCTGCCCCTCCACCGCCATGGAGGCCATGGACCAGAGGGGGAACTCTCCTCCCATCTAGGGGGGAGGCCAAGGAAGAAGAAGAAGGAGGGGGGGGGGGGCTCTCTCCCCCTCTCTCCCGGTGGCGCTGGAGTGCCGTCGTGGCAAGGATCATGACATCGATCTACATCCACACTATTGCTACCGTCAACACCAGCTTTCTCCCCCTCTAGGCAGCGGTGTAACACCCCTTCTCCCTGCTATAATCTCTACTTAAACATGGTGCTCAACTCCATATATTATTTCCCAATGATCTATGGTTATCCTATGGTGCTTGAGTAGATCCATTTTGTCCTATGGGTTAATCATGATCTTGGTTGGTATGATTGTATATTTTATTTATGGTGCTGTCCTACGGTCCCCTCCATCTCGAGCAAACGTGGGGGATCCTCGCTGTAGGGTGTTGCAATATGTCCATGGTTCGCTTATGGTGGGTTGCGAGAGTGACAAAAGCTTAAACCCGAGTAAGTGGGGTATGGCGTATGGGAGTAAAGAGGACTTGATACCTAATGCTATGGTCGGGTTTCACGACCTTAATGATCTTTAGTAGTTGCGGTTGCTTGCTAGAGTTCCAATCATAAGTGCATATGATCCAAGTAGATAAACTACATTAGCTCATGCCTCTCCCTCATATAAAATTACAAGAATGATTACCGGTACTTGTTATCGATTACCTAGGGACAAATGACTTTCTAGTTGACAAAAGCTATCCACTTTTAGTACCTTGCAATTTATCCGTAGTTTTATTCTCGCAAAGTACTCGTAGTTTTATTCTTGCAAAATAGTTTCATACTTGTTCTAGGTAAAGCAAACATCAAGTGTGCGTAGAGTTGTATCAGTGGTCATTAGAACTTGAGGGAATATTTATTCTGCCTTTAGCTCATCGTTGGGTTCGACACTCTTATTGATTGAAGAAGGCTACAAACGATCCCCTATACTTCTGGGTTATCAAGACCTTTTTATGCCACCGTTGCCAAGGAGCAATAGCGTGGGGTGCATATTCTCATGTCTTCTTGTTTGCTTTATCACTAAGTAGTTTTTATTTTCTGTTCTAAATTGTTCTCTATCTTTAGTTATGGATATGGAACACGAAACACCAAAAGAATTAGTTGTACTTGCTACTCATGGAGATGGGGAACCTCCTAAAACCCTCGATGCTCGTTATGTGAAAAATATTACGCTCTACTTTCATAATCCTGAGAAAACCCCATTCAACTTGATAATGGGAGTAACGTTGGATCAACCTGAATACTTTAGGGATTATCGCTTGATACAAAAATGGAAATTATTATGGGATCAAATTCATATGTTGCAATGGTATGCTCGGGAGCTATGCTTAAGATATGATTATACTTGTTGTTCTAGGATGAAGTCTCCACACCTTCCATTTTCGTGCAAATTTAATGATAATGAAACCTTGGCTTCTTATGCTAATTGTACATATGATTACTATGATATGGAATGGATAGAAGAATTTGTTGCTTTTAAAGGTGCTTATGAAATTGAATCTTTGTTTCAAAAGTTTGAAGATTTTGATGATTCAGTTTATAGACCTGATAATTTTGCTATCATTAATATTGCTATGATAATTATAAATACAATTCCAATATTTATGAATTTATTGAGAAAGTCTCCGCTGTCCAAGAAGAGATTAATATTTTGTAGGAGTATATGTAAGAAGAAATTGATGAAATTGTGAGCTCATTGGATGAAAAAGATGATGAGGAGAGTAAAGAACAAAAGGAGGAAGAGCGGATTAGCTACCCGTGCCCACCTTCTAATGAGAGTAACCCTCCAACTCATACATTGTTTAGTGTCCCTTCATTCTTACCAAAGGATTGTTGCTATAATGATTTCTATGACCCCGTTTATTCTTTTGAAATATCCCTTTTTGATGTACTTGATGCTTTCTATGCTTGTGGCCAAGATGCCAATATGAATTATGTTTATGAAGATGAACTTGTTATAGGTCCTTATGTTAAGAATGAAATTGTTTCTATTGCACCCATACATGATAGTCCTATTATCTTTTTGAATTCTCTAAACTACACTATATCGGATAAATTTGCACTTATTAAGGATTACATTGATAAGTTGCCTTTTACTGTTGCACATGATAATTTTGATGAATATAATATGCATGTGCTTGCTGATCCTACTTGCAATTATTTTGAGAGAGGAACTACATCTCCGCCTCTCTAAGTTTCCAACACGAAAGAATTGCAAGAAACTTCTTATGCTATGTATTGGCCTTTACATGATGTGCATGAATTGTTCTTGTATGACATGCCAATGCATTGGAAGGTAGTTAGACTTTGTCCTTGCATGATATATGGTGCTTTGTGCTCACTACTAAATTCCAAATCATTGTTAATTAGAATTGGCTTTGATATACCTTGGGATCCGGGTGGATTCATTACTTGAGCACTTTATGCCTAGCTCAATGGCTCTAAAGAAAGCGGTGCCAGGGAGACAAACCGGAAGTTTTAGAGAGTCATTTTATTTCTGTTGAGTTCTTCTATAAAGTTTAAAAGCAAAAAAAATATAGAGGGGAACTTAAAACTTCACAAAAAGAGAGGTGATTGAAAGGTGATGCATTGGAGAAGTGGGGGTCGACCTTGAACACTTGTGTTCATGCTCATGGAAACAATGTAGAATTATTCATGAAGATTCTCACAAAAATAATTATCCCCTTGTACAAATCCATTGTATTATAAAAATAATGTGCCAAGATTTGCCTTTATGATGAGTAGATTGCTTGTTGGTATGTGCGGTGCAAAAACAGACACTTTGGCTGTAATGCGCGATTTTACATTTTTTACTGGAACGTCGAAAGTTTCAGAAACTTCTTGCACAATCTTGCTCTACAAATTGTTATTTTTTTCCTAATTTTTCCTAATTTTTTGAGTACCAGAAGTATGGCGAATGTTCAAATTACTACAGACTGTCCTGTTTAAGACAAATTCTGTTTTTTGATGCATTGTTTTGCTTGTTTTGATGAAACTATCGATTTTTATCGGTGGTATAAGACATGGAAAATTTATATTAAAGTATCTACAATGCAAGAACAAAATATGAATTGGTTTGCAACATTACTTAGAGTAGTGATGTGCTTTATTATACTAATGGATCTTACCGAGCTTTATGTTGAGTTTTGTTTGGATGAAGTGATCAAAGATCGAGGAGATCTCGATATGAGAAGGAGGAGAGGCAAGAGATCAAGCTTGGGGATGCCCAAGGCACCCCAAGTAAATATTCAAGGAGACTCAAGCGTCTAAGCTTGGAGATGCCCCGGAAGGCATCCCATCTTTCTTCAACAAGTATCAGTATGTTTTCGTTCTCGTTTCGTTCATGTGATATGTGTGAATCTTGGAGCATCTTTTGTGTTTATTTTTAATTTTTATTTTATGCACCATGCTGGTATGAGATAGTCCATGGTTTATTTATAGAATGCTCATTGCACTTCACTTATATCTTTTGAGTATGGCTTTATAGAATGCTTCATGTGCTTCACTTATATCATTTGAAGTTCGGATTGCCAGTTTCTCTTCACATAGAAAACCGTTATTTGTAGAATGCTCTTTTTATTCACTTATATTTGTTAGAGCATGATCTTTTGTAGAAATAATTAAACTCTCATGCTTCGCTTATATCTATTTAGAGAGTCAACATGAATTGGTCAATTGCATGGTTAGTCATAAAATCTTACATAAAACTTATGGATCACTATATATGATATGCTTGATTCCTTGCAACAGTTTTGCGATATAGAGATGGAATATGTGGGAGGTACTAGTAAGCGGTTGTGGTTAGTAAGAATATTGGTGTTAAGGTTTGTGATTCCTGGAGCATGCATGTATAGTCTCTCGTTATGCTATGAAGTTGGAGCATGATTTATTATTGATTGTCCTCCTTATGAGTGGCGGTCAGGGACGAGCGGCCGTCTTTTCCTACCACTCTATCCCCCTAGGGGCATGCATAGTAGTACTTTGATTTGAGGGCTAATAAACTTTTGTAATAAGTACATGAGTTCTTTAGGACTAATGTGAGTCCATGGATGATACACACTCTTACCTTTCCACAATTTGCTAGCCTCTACGGTACCGTGCATTGCCCTTTCTCACCTCGAGAGTCCATGCAAACTTCGTCGGTGCATCCAAACCCCGTGATTTGATACGCTCTATCACACATAAGCCTTATTATATCTTCCTCAAAACAGCCACTATACCTACCTATTATGGCCATTCCATAGCCATTCCGAGATATATTGCCATGCAACTTCCACTTCTTCCGTTTTGATGACTTGAGCATTCATTGTCATATTGCTTTGCATGATCGTAAGATAGCTAGCATGATATTTCCATGGCTTGTCCATTTTTTGATATCGTTGTTACGCTAGATCATTGCACATCCTGGTATACTGCTAGAGGCATTCATATAGAGTCATATTTTGTTATAGGTGTCATATTGCTTTGCATGATCGTAAGATAGCGAGCATGATATTTCCATGGCTTGTCCATTTTTTGATATCGTTGTTACGCTAGATCATTGCACATCCTGGTATACCGCTAGAGGCATTCATATAGAGTCATATTTTGTTATACGTATCAAGTTGTAATATTGAGTTGTAAGCAAATAGAAGTGTGATGATCATCATTATTAATTTTTAGAGCATTGCCCTAGTGAGGAAAGGATGATGGAGACTATGATTCCCCCAAGTCGGGATGAGACTCTGGACAATGAGAGAAAAAAATAAAAAAAGAAAAAGAAAGAAAGAAAGGAAAGAAAAGAAAGAAAAATAAAAGAAAAAAAGAAAAAAAGAGAGAAGGGGCATGCTAGTTCCACACTTGTGCTTCAAAGTAGCACCATGTATCTCATATGGAGAGTCTCCTATGTTGTCACTTTCATATGCTAGTGGGAATTTTTCATTATAAGATTAGATGCACACCCACTTAGTTTTCATATTGAGCTTTCGTACACTTATAGCTCTTAGTGCATTCATTGCATGGCAATCCCTACTCCTTGCATTGATATCAATTGATGGGCATCTCCATAGCCCGTTGATTACCCGCATCGATGCGAGACTTTCTTACTTTTTGTATTCTTTATATTTACCCCTATCATCATACTCTATTCCACCTATAGTGATATATCCATGGCTTGCGCTCATGTATTGCGTGAGGGTTGAAAAAGCTGAAGCGCGTTAAAAAGTATGAACCAATTGCTCGGCTTGTCATTCATGTTGCGCATGATAAATACTTTGTGTTAAGAAGACAGAGCATGACAAGACTATATGATTTTGTAGGGATAGCTTTCTTTAGCATTGATATTTTGAAAGACATGATTGTTTGTTGGGATGCCTGAATATTGATGTCTTTATGTCAAATTATAGACTATTGCTTTGAATCACTTATGTCTTAATATTAATGCCATGACTAGATATATGATCAAGTTTATGCTAGGTAGCATTCCACATCAAAAATTATCATTTTTATCATTTACCTACTCGAGGACGAGTAGGAATTAAGCTTGGAGATGCTGATACGTCTCCATCGTATCTATAATTTTTGATTTTTTTCATCGCAATATTATACAACTTTCACATACTTTTGACAACATTTTATATGATTTATTTGGACTAACCTATTGATCCAGTGCCTAGTGCCAGTTCCTGTTTTTTTCAAGTTTTTTGTTTCGCAGAAAATACATATCAAACGAAGTCCAAATGCTATAAAATTTTACAAAGAATTATTTTGGAATATATGTGATTTTTTGGAGTTGGAATCAGCACAAACGGGGGCCCACAGAGCTCGCAAGACACCAGGGCGCGCCCTAGGGGCCAGGCGCGTGGTGGTGGGTTGTTCTCACCTCGTACGTCGGTTAGAGCTCTACTTCGTGCTCAAGGAATATTATATCCGAAAGAAATCGTGTTAAAATCTCAATGCAATCGGAGTTACGGATCTCCAGGAATATAAGAGACAGAAGAGAACAGAGAGGGAGATCCAATCTCGGAGGGGCTCCCGCCCCTCCGCCGGCATGCAGGCCATGGACCAGAGGGGAAACTGTCCTCCCATCTAGGGGGAGGCCAAGGAAGAATAAGGAGGGGGGCTCTCTCCCCCTCTCTCCCGGTGTGAAAATGCAACTATCCCTGGGTGGTTTTGGTAATTCCTAACAACATATAGCTCATTGAGCTAATGCTATTCCAGGATAAATATTTTAGGAAAGCTCAATGATTGGCATGGCATGGATTAGAAAGTGGACCCTTCAAAAGGCTAAGGACAAAGGATTGGCTCAAGCTCAAAGGACAAGACTCTACATTTTCTATTTTAGTGATCCAAGATCACATTGATTCTATAGGAAAAGCCAATACTATTAAGAAGGGATGAGGTGTTGCTTAATGAGGATCTTGCTCAAAATGCTTAGTCACATGCTCCAAAACCCTCCACTACTTTCTCATATCCACATATGTCCTAAACCAAAAATTCCAACTCGGCCCCACCGAAATTTTCTATCCGGAGCCACCGAGTTCAGTTGACATAGCCACTGCCAGAAACCCTAATCAATTTGGTATCACCGATAGGGATCTCGGTTCCACCGAGACGGGGTTGCAAACTCTCTGTTTCCTCTTCGTAACGTTTCGGTCAAACCGAGATGAGCGATCGGTCCCACCGAGATTGCAATGCAAACTCTCTGTTTCCCTTTCATAACATTTCGGTCAAATCGAGATGAGCGAATCGGTCCCACCGAGTTTGCCTGACCAACTCTCTGTTTCGCTATTACCAAAATCGGTCTCACCGAGTTTGTGTAATCGGTCTCACCGAGATTACGTTATGCCCTAACCCTAATGACATCGGTCCCACCGAGTTGACGTGTCGGTCCCACCGAGAATCCTAATGTTCACATTTTGAACTAAATCGGTCCGACCGAGTTTCATGATTCGGTCCCACCGAGTTTGGTGATTTGCGTGTAACGGTTAGATTTTGTGTGGAGGCTATATATACCCCTCCAGCCACTCTTCATTCGTGGAGAGAGCCATCAGAACATGCCTACACTTCCAACACATATTTTCTGAGAGGGAACCACCTACACTTGTGTTGAGGTCTAGATATTCCATTCCAACCACATGAATCTTAGTCTCTAGCCTTCCCCAAGTTGCTTTCCACTCAAATCTTCTTTCTACCAAATCCAATCCTATGAGAGAGAGTTGAGTGTTAGGGAGACTATCATTTGAAGCACAAAAGCAAGGAGTTCATCATCAGCACACCATTTGTTACTTCTTGGAGAGTGGCGTCTCCTAGATTGGCTAGTTGTGACTTGGGAGCCTCCGACAAGATTGTGGAGTTGAACCAAGGAGTTTGTAAGGGCAAGGAGATCACCTACTTCGTTAAGATCTACCCGAGTGAGGCAAGTCCTTCGTGGGCGACGGCCATAGTGGAATAGACAAGGTTGCTTCTTCGTGGACCCTTCATGGGTGGAGCCCTCCATGGACTCATGCAACCGTTACCATTCGTGGGTTGAAGTCTCCATCAACGTGGATGTACGATAGCACCACCTATCGGAACCACGGATAAAAAATCTTCGTGTCAACATTGCGTTTGCTCCTTCAAACTCATCCCTTTACCTTCATATGCAATTGTTTTACATTCCGATGCTATACTCTTAGAATTGCATGTGTAGGTTGATTGCTTGACTTGTACTAAGTTGCTAAAATCTGCCAAGAACTAAAATTGGGAAAAGGCTAGATTTTTATTTGGTCAAGTAGTCTAATCACCCCCCCTCTAGACATATTTCCGATCCTACAAGTAGTATCAGAACTTTGGTCTCCATTTGCTTTGATTTCCATAGCTTTTGGTGGTCATAGTCTTGGTTTCACAACCTAGGAGAGTATGGCGTCTAGCGAGGGAAATTACCACTGTAGAGGTCCTTATTTTGATGGTACTAATTTTGCTAGTTGGAAGCATAAGATGAAAATGCATATTCTTGGACATAACCCCGCCGTTTGGGCTATTGTGTGTATTGGCTTGCAAGGTGAATTCTTTGATGGGAGAGAACCGAACCGTGAAGCTACCGCAGAAGAGTTGAAGATGCTACAATACAATGCTCAAGCTTGTGATATTCTCTTCAACGGATTGTGCCCTGAAGAATTCAATAAAATCAGCCGTCTTAAGAATGCAAAGGAAATTTGGGATACTTTGATTGATATGCATGAAGGTACCGACTCCGTCAAGGAATCCAAATTGGATGTGCTTCGAAGTCAACTTGACAAGTTCAAAATGAAGGATGGTGAAGGTGTCGCTGAAATGTACTCTAGGCTTGCTCTCATCACAAATGAGATTGCCGGCTTAGGAAGTGAAGAGATGACCGATAGATTCATCATCAAGAAGATCCTAAGAGCCTTGGATGGAAAATATGATACCGTGTGCACATTGATCCAAATGATGCCCAATTACAAAGATCTCAAGCCAACGGAAGTCACCGGAAGAATTGTTGCTCATGAGATGTCACTCAAGGATAAGGAAGAGCTTCACAACAAGTCAAGTGGTGCTTACAAAGCCTCATGTGATACTCCCACATCATCAAGTGTGAAGCAAATCTTCAATGAAGAATTGAACTTAATGGTGAAGAACTTCAACAAGTTCTACAAGAGTAGAAGTAAGGAAAGAAGCTCCAAGTCAAGGTCCTACAATGACAAAGATCTTCTAGTCGTGAGCGAAATCGTTACAATTGTGGAAGACCCGGACACTACTCCAATGAGTGTACGCCCCCCTACAAAAGAAGAGAAGATATCCCAAAAGAAGAAGTAGAAGAGAAGAATCACCACCAAGAGAAAGGTGGAGTAGAGATGATCGTTATGAACAAAGACCCTCTCGGAGAAGCAAGGATTTAGAAGAAAGGAAAAGTCATCAAGGAGCTACACAAAAAGAAGACATCAAGCTCATGTTGGTGAATGGGTATCCGGCTCCGACTCCGACAATCACTCCGAAAGAAGTTATCACTCCGACTTCGAATATACTCAAGATGAAGGTGTTGCTGGTCTAGCACTTGTGTCAACCAACTCCTATGACATATTTGATTCACCAAATGAAGGAATTGGAAGATGCTTCATGGACAAAGGTCCAAAGGTAACACATCCCGAGTATGTTGATTTCAATAGTGATGAAGATGATTTTCTAGGTGATGATGATTTACTTGTTGACATCTCTAGTGATGAAAACTATGATGAAACGTCAATTAATCATGTTAATCAAGATAAAATGAATGATGATGATAAGAAGGAGATTGAGCGTCTAACTCAACACTACAAAAAAATACACTTCCGTGATGATACGTGTTTGTCACAGTAGGTCGCGTTTTTTGTCATGCATGTACATCCATGACAAATTTATGACAGAATCAAGATAGTCATACCTGTGCTATCGTAGAAGTGTTCCATGACATTACCAAAATTATCATCACGGAAGTGTCCACTTCCATGACGAAAAATCGCGCGTCACAGAAGTGCTTTCGTCAAAGGTGGCCGACACGTGGCATCCACCGTAACGGAACGCCGTTAAGCTATCGGGTCCGGTTTTGGATCCGATAACCCGTTAACAGCCCGGACCAATGGGGATTTTCCACGTGTAAAATCATCATTGGCCGCAGGAAACATGTGTTGCCTCAACGTTGGGACATATGTCATCCACTCATTGGACAGGAGGCGCCTATGATAGGTGGACACGTGGCACGTCCCAACAGTGGCCCATTCCGGTGAAAAATGCCGGCCCAGTAAAAATTAGCAGGACGACCCATATAAGGCCTACTTGTGTCAGGTCCATTTAAGCCCACGACCCATACGAGATGTGCCAATTCGGCCCGTCAACGACCCGTTAAAGATTTGACACCATTGTAGCCCATCGTCAGTTTAAGCCCGTTAACAACTCTCTATATATTTGGGCTCAATATCGGCCCGGTGAGATTTCGGCCTGTTAACGGCCCATTTAATGGATGGGCCAATTTTCAGGATGTACATCTTTCGGCCTTTTAGCGACCCATTTAAATGTTGGGCTAATTTCTGGCCCGGTGTCTCTTTCAGCCTGTTGACGGCCCATAAATCTGATGGGCCATTTGTAGTCGGACCTGAGTTTCGGCCTTTTAGCGGCCCATTTAAGTGTTGGGCCAATTTGTGGCCTGGTGTCACTTTCAGCCTATTGACGGCCCATAAATCAGTTGGGCCATTTGTAGTCGGACATGAGTTTTGGCCTTTTAGCGACCCATTTAAGTGTTGGGCCAATTCCCGGCCCTGTGTGCCTTTCGGCCTGTTAACGGACCATAAATGAGTTGGGCCATTTGTAGTCGGACCTTAGTTTTGGCCTTTTAACGGCCCATGCCCTTCATGGTCCAATACCAGCCCGGTTTCTCTTTCCGCCTGCTAAAGGCCCACAACACAGTTGGGCCGTTTACAATACGACCTGACTTTCGGCCTCTTAGCGGCCCATGCTCTTCATGGTCTAGTACAAGCCCGCTGTCTCTTCCGGCCTGCTAAAGGCCTACAGTATAGTTGGGCCATATGTAGCCCAAACTTAGTAACGGCCTGTTAACGGCCCGTGAAATAAATTGGGGCCACCTGTTGCCCGTTTCGATGTCGTCCTTTTAACGACCCGGGAGGTAAGAGGGCCGACCATTAACTTTCGGCCTAGTAACGGCCCATTAACTTAATGGGCCAACTAAAGTCCGTTCATGTCTTTAGGCCAAATTAGATAATTTGAGCCCATTACGACGAGCAAAGGTACGGCATACAGGGAATAACGTTGCACATCCAGCATATATTACAGGAAATTACATCCACTGGGCAATCAAAGATTGATGCCAGTGCAAATAAATGAGCAGAACCTAACCATCTACAATGTCACAATCTGCAACCTTAGCACAGATGACGCCCATAAGCATGTGGGCAAGTTCTTGCTGCTTTGCTACACTGTCTCTGAAAACATTGATCAGTTGTTGTGTCGCACTACTCTGCACCTCTGATTCATCCACCATTTCCATCATTGCTTCAACCATTAATTGGTTCACAAACATACATTTATTCCGTTGCATTCGAGACAGAGGATACTGAACAGATTCAGATGGCGATTTTGGCAGGCTTGTATTATTGATAGTGGAGAGTGTCTCAACCACTGCATCATAACATAAATTAGGACGAGAACCATACACATTAATCATGAGTTATTGCCATATTACCTGGCCTAGATTTACTGGAAAGAAACAATGGGGTTGCCTTGCTATTTTCAGAGTTTGTCTTCTTATCTTCAGCAGCCTGCACAAAATTAACACACTAGCATTGCTATCATTGGCCAACTCAGATAATAGGAAAGCAACATTGACACAACGAACGTTTGGGCAACTAGCCTACACCAAATTAACACAATATGGCACAGCTATCATTAGCCAGGTAAGGTAATACGAAAGCAACATTCACACAATGAATGCATGGGCAACCAGAGAAGCACTACAATTCAGTAATGTGCGTGATATGAGATAGTACATTCATGCAGCTCAGTATGCAAAATTACCAGGCAGTTTTCCTTACGAAAATAAACATTGGCGCCTTTAACATTTTGCTACAACTAATTTTAGATCAGATAAAGGTTAGATTCACGCCGATTAACAAAATACATGCTGATGTAAAAATATAGTGATATACAACAGGTACTTACATCAGCATTGGAGCACAGAGAATTCCCGCAAGATATTTTCCTCGAATACGATCCCAATGGAGGAAGTCTTGTATCGTTTAACCTTATTTTCTAAAAGAGAGATGGGTAAGAAACATGTAGAAAATATGATCAGAATGCTATAAAATTTCATGATGCGAGGATACGCACACGCTTCTTAGAATGGAGTTGACATTCTTTTGCTGGACTGGAGCGGACTAGTTCTTTAGCCGCTGGAATCTGCTTATTATCAGTGGGGGTTGGGTTTCTCTGTGCTGGAGCAGTATCTATGAAAAATGGAGTTGGTTTATTATCTCCTCGCGTTTGGATCTTTTGCAAAGACCTGGTTTTAACCCTTCAGATTCTAACATAGCCGTCTTCCCCTTGCATGCCTTATATAGAAGAATGGTGATTCAGTTATAAAACATGCTACATCAGAGATGGAATAGGTACTAAAGAATAGAAAGGCAGGACATGTTGACATGTATTCCCTCCATCCAGAAATAAATGGATGGGTCTAGGCGTATTTCAATTCTAGATACATCCAGTTTTATCCATTTCTACGACATTTAATCCAGACGAAGGGAGTATGATGTAAGAGCTAGGGATACGACATGACAACACAGTAAAAAAACACTGAAAAACCCACTGCAGAACCAAAGTATTCAAACCCACGGATATGAGATAGTAGACTCATGCAGCTCAGGATGCAAAACTACCAGACAATTTTCCTTGCAAAAATCAACATTGTGGCCTTTAATCATACATTTTTGCTACAACTAAATTCAGATCAGATAAAGGTTGGATTCACGCCAATTAACAAAATACATGCTGATGTAAAAATATAGTGATATACAACAGGTACTTACATCAGCATTGGAGCACAGAGAATTCCCGCAAGATATTTTCCTCGAATACGATCCCAATGGAGGAAGTCTTGTATCGTTTAACCTTATTTTCTAAAAGAGAGATGGGTAAGAAACATGTAGAAAATATGATCAGCATGCTATAAAATTTCGTGATGCAAGGATACGCACACGCTTCTTAGAATTGAGTTGACATATTTTTGCTGGACTGGAGCGGACTAGTTCTTTGGCCATTGGAATCTGCTTATTATCAGTAGGAGTTGGGTTTCTCTGTGCTGGAGCAGTATCTATAAAAACTAGAGTTGGTTTATTATCTCCTGGCGTTTGGATCTTTTGCAAAGGCCTTGTTTATAACCCTTCAGATTCTAACATAGTCGTCTTCCCCTTGCATGCCTTGTATAGAAGAATGGTGCTTTAATTATAAAACATGCGGCAGCAGAGAGATGGAATAGGTACTGAATAATAGAAAGGCATGACATATTGACATGTATTCCCTCCATCCGGAAAAAATGGATGGGTCTAGGCATATTTCAGTTCTAGATACATCCTTTTTTATCCATTTCGGCAACATGTAATCCGGACGGAGGGAGTATGGTGTAAGAGCTAGGGATACGACAGGACAACACAGAAAAAAAAACACTGAAAAACCCACTCCAGAACCAAAGTATTCAAACCCACTGATATGAGATAGTACACTCATGCAGCTCAGGATGCAAAACTACCAGACAGTTTTCCTTGCAAAAATCAACATTGTGGCCTTTAATCATACATTTTTGCTACAACTAAATTTAGATCAGGTAAAGGTTGGATTCACGCCAATTAACAAAATACATGCTGATGTAAAAATATAGTGATATACAATAGGTACTTACATCTACATGGGAGCACAGAGAATTCCGGCAAGAATCTTTCCTCATAACGATACCATTGCAGAAAATCTTCTATCTGTTAAGCTTATTTGCTAAAAGAGAGATGGGTAAGAAACATGCAGAAAAAATGATCAGCATGCTATAAAATTTCGTGATGCAAGGATACGCACACGCTTCTTAGAATTGAGTTGACATATTTTTGCTGGACTGGAGCGGACTAGTTCTTTGGCCATTGGAATCTGCTTATTATCAGTAGGAGTTGGGTTTCTCTGTGCTGGAGCAGTATCTATAAAAACTAGAGTTGGTTTATTATCTCCTGGCGTTTGGATCTTTTGCAAAGGCCTTGTTTATAACCCTTCAGATTCTAACATAGTCGTCTTCCCCTTGCATGCCTTGTATAGAAGAATGGTGCTTTAATTATAAAACATGCGGCAGCAGAGAGATGGAATAGGTACTGAATAATAGAAAGGCATGACATATTGACATGTATTCCCTCCATCCGGAAAAAATGGATGGGTCTAGGCATATTTCAGTTCTAGATACATCCTTTTTTATCCGTTTCGGCAACATGTAATCCGGACGGAGGGAGTATGGTGTAAGAGCTAGGGATACGACAAGACAACACAGAAAAAAAACACTAGTTGAATGTAAAACTGTATGCTAGCGGAATACATATAGAAATAACTAAGGCAACATACACGTGTATGATTGGGAAAATAAGATGGCATTGTAACAGAGCACTAGAACATCACTTCAATGTAAAAAGACATGGTATGGTAGACAGATGAAGTACATACTGATGAATAACAATGCATAAGATATTCATAAGCATGATGTCCAAATTAAGCAGATGGCATTGCGATAGAATAGAATGACAGTACTTGAATTTGAAAACATGTTATCATGAATGGAATAGGTACTGAAAAACAGGAAGTCATGACATATTTACATGCATGATCAACATGCTAAGCACATGGCATTGCAACAGAGTAGATACACTCCAGGACATTATATGCATGTTGTACCCATATCACAGGCCAAGTTAGAGCAAGGACCTTGTGGGGTGAAGAGGATTCATCATCTTTCTGCAAGTCTTCTGAAGAACTGCCTTTACATGTTCCATCATATTGGGTATCATTGACATCAAGTTTGTTGGCCTTTACATTGCTCCGTGAGGTTCTTGTGGATATATTAGTGTGTGCAATTATATCTGACATGCATGGAAGACAACTAGTAGTTAGATTTATGTAATGAGTGCCTATAGGAGACGACATAAATAGTAGGACTGGGATTAACTAGCAGCAATAGGTCTCTTTGATCTGAAGAAATACACTAAGAGAACAACAGCAAGGTACGAGAGTGGTCACACATCTGTTGACTGAAGACTAAATTGGGGTCACATGATTTCATTTTATTTTGGTACTGTCCGATCTACGCCGAATGGCTGGCCTTCTTGTGCCTCCCGGCTGACACTGTTCGGAATCTTCCCCGAAGAGCCAGCGACCAACGGCAGAGCAGCCTGCCTGCGCCGTCCGTGGCCCCGGCCAAAACCCCGCTCCCCGCCCCACCACACTGCCGTGGTTGCGCTGTCCCCTGGCCAATCCACAAAGACTGCCCGTCATCCAGATCCGGCAGCGGCAGTACCTTCAACCCACGCAACGCTAAAAGATAGCCATCTAAGCGCTGCTTCCGCGTCAAACTTGCGGCCCCGCACCCTTACGTTAGACACCAGCCAACCGGCAGCCTAGGAGCTCCGCCGCCTCAAGGGGTGCTTCTTCCCATTGGGAATCGATTGGCCCAGAATAAAAATTCGGACAACTGATGCCTAAATAAAGTGATTTGAGATGAGGGTGCGACCTATCTGGCGGCATGGTGAAGTAGGCAGGTCCAGCTGCCTAGTCGGTGAGGCCGGCGCGGTTGCGGTGGCGACCGGTGGCAGGGAAAGAGCGATGTCGCGACAGTCGACGGCTACGCCGAAGCAACGCCAGGACTCTGGACGGATCCGAAGTTGGAGCCGCTCCGGTCCCGTGAACAACGGCAGGGGTGAATCGGCTCCGGTACGGTTCACGCGGTCGTCGTCGAGGCAGCACCAGCAGCACGGAGTAAGAGGCACACGGCCCAGTGCACGACGGCAAATGGACAACATCTCCGGCATTAGGGAGGAGGCTGGCTGTGAAATTGGTGCGGTGGGGGGCGCCATGGAGGTGGGGCTGAGGTTTCGCGGCTCGGCAGAAGGGAGCTTCCCGGGGAGAAGGTGATTTGGCGCCCACGAGGTATGAATGGGGGGGGGGCGGTGGGGAATTGGGAGGGGAGTGGAACCATTTCTTACGAATGCATTTGTCTGAAATGTGAGGGGGAGTTACAGTTCTACCCACTACAAAAAAATAAACTTCCGTGATGATACGTGTTTGTCACAGTAGGTCGCTTTTTTTGTCATGCATGTACATCCATGACAAATTTATGACAGAATCAAGATAGTCATACCTGTGCTGTCGTAGAAGTGTTCCATGACATTACCAAAATTATCATCACGGAAGTGTCCAAATCGCGCGTCACAGAAGTGCTTTCGTCAAGGGTGACCGACACGTGGTATCCACCGTAACGGAACGCCGTTAAGCTATCGGGTCGGGTTTTGGATCTGATCATCCATTAACAGCCCCGACCAATGGGAAATTTCCACGTGTAAAATTCTTATTGGCCGGACGAAACACGTGTAAGCTCGTCAGTGGGTCAGATAGGTGCCTATGATACGTTGACACGTGGCACGGCCCAAGAGAGGCCCATTCCTGTGTAAAGGCCGGCCCGTTTGAGTTGGTCAAAAGCTGGAGAGCCGGCCCAAGGAAAGCCTATGAACGACCTGTTCGAATATAGCCCATTTACAGCCCGCTAACCCAAGGCCCGTTACGCCCTATCCGAATTAGGCCTAGTAGCGTCATCTGGGCCATCCAATATGATTCCAGCCCATTTTCACTTCTGGCCCATGTATGGCCCATGACGTCTTTCGGCCCATATGAGGCCCTATGTAACTCTTGGCCTATTAACGGCCCGTGGTGAAACTGGCCCGTAATGAACAGTGTATCACTTTACACCCATTAACGACCCGTGGTGAAACTGGCCCGCGATGAACAGTGTATCACTTTATACCCATTAACGGCCGGTTATTCCGTTGGGCCGTTTCCGGCCCATGTTATCGTCTGGCCTTCTTCAGAGCCCATTTATTCTTGGGGCTCATTTCCAGCAATCGTTTACTTACGGCCCGTTACTGTCATTTTCTGCTTGTGGGCCAAATTCAGCCCGTAGTTACACTCGGCCCATTTGTGGTCCGTTAATACGTTGGGCCATTTTCATAGCGTCATCAAATACGGCCTATTAACGATGGCCCGTTATGGTCGGCCCATGAACGGGCGATTCCAACTCTAGCTTGTTTACGGCCAAAATGCGGCCTGTTCGGCCCATGTTTGGCCAATCGATCATACGGCCCGTATAAGGCCCATTGATGATACGGCCCGTAGAAGGCCCATTGATGATACAGCCCGTAGAAGGCCCATTGTTTCTATGGCCCGTAGAAGGCCCACTGCTTCTATGGTCCGTAGAAGGCCCACTGTTTATACGGCCCGTAGAAGGCCCACAGTTTCTACGGCCCGTAGGAGGCCCAGTGTCACTATAGTAAATATTAGCCCATGGTTATTGGGGCCTAGTTTTAAAAAATAGGTTATTGCATCCACTAGCAAACCGCAGAAAAAGAACTGCACTGACTACAAGCAAACAAATAAACAAGACATCAAGGAAATAAATAAGCAAGTTCCTTACACTAGGCTATCACGGCTATTACACATATTACATCCACTGGGCATCAAAGTTCACCACCAGTGCAAATATAGGAACACAGCAGCATATAAACGCCGCAGCAAAACAAGTCCAGAACTGAAACCACTTCAAAAGAGCTCAAGAAACAATATCCTGGGTACCCATAATGCTGGCAAGATGCTTAGCAAGCTTATTAACTTTCTCTTGTTTGGCGCTTAAGTCCTCCGACGCTTGCTGTTGCACCAGAAAGTATGCATCTGAATTCTGCAGGGACTTCCTCAGTCCTTCGGCTTCCTGTCACATAACATCTGATCGATGTCTTTCAACTTGAAGTTGAGACTCAAGAAGCCGAACTGATTCAGGCAACGAGTTCGAAGAGCTGGTGCCAGCAGTGGTAGCCAGTAACTCGAACACTACATCAAGACAGGACTTTGGGGTTGTCTCAGTATCTTCAATATAGTTTTTATCAGCTTTCTTGGAGACCAGCAGGGATGTCTCACTATCTTGAACCTTATCTGCATTACTTCCTTTACCATTGCATAACATGGTACTCTTATCCAATATTTTATCCGTGTTCTAAAAGAGAAACAAACAAACACATCTCAGGTTTACCAGTTCAGTAGTAAGGTGGACAGGATAACAACATGAAACAAACATATATCTATGTAGTATGGTCACTGTATGGTCTATATCATTCTAGTTTATGTTGCCAAATCAAGATAGATACAGTTCGAATCATATCTATTTAAGACAAAGCATCATAGACGGAATATAAGTGTGGGAAACTACACAGCAATAACAACACTTGTAATGTGCATGGCATGAGAAGATAACTGTTTATTCAATTGAAACTGAAATCAACATAGAGCAAGTGACAACAACAAACAACCAAACACGTTGAAGAAACAGGTTTAAAACATACCTGTTGCGCCATTGGAGTTTCAATTGCATCCTTCAAATTTGAAATTAGTTGGTATCAGTAAATACAGTGATGCGAGAGCAAAGTAGTATGAACCATAGCTACGGAACCTGACCTGAGAACAATTCTTCTTCTGCTTTAAGTGTTGACTTCGGGTTCAGAGTGGTGGTCCTCGTGATTTGGGCACTGCAGTTTCCTTACTAACTGCTCGTGTTTGGGTGCTCTGTGGTGGAGATGGTGCTGTTTCAACGGGAACTGGGTGTCTATCTGTTGGGGTTGGGGTTAGAAGGGGTGTAGCTAGTTCTCTGTCCAACTGGGTAGGGGTACAATCTGCATGAGTGTGGGTTATGTGTGGTGGGGCTGGTTCTTGGGCAAGTACAACCGTGGTTCTATCTGCACCGACTGGTAGCACGATCTTTTCTGAAGACCGTGTTTTTACTCCCATAGATACTGCCATCACTCCCTCCAATTGAAATGGCTGATAAACAAGAAAAGTAATTGAATGTACAAACATTGTAAGATAGACAGGTGCAATGGATAGTACGGAAGAAAACAGAGCATGAACTAATTTACATTTATGTTGTCTAAGCAAACAGAATAGCAGGACATAATTTCACATATATGATGGCTAATTAAACAGGATAGCATGACACAATTTCACATGTATGATGGCTAACTAAAAATGATAGAATGACATACTTCAAAATATGATGACTATGTAAACAGGATGACATGATATAACTATACGATGTTTCTATTAAAGTGGTTGGCATGCCATAAATCAAAAACATGCCGTCGATGGAAACATGATGGCATGATATAATTCACGGATAGAATGACATAATTTAAATATGATGACTATGTAAACAGGATGAGATGATATAACTATATTATGTCTTTAGAAAATGGGTTGGCATGCCATAATTCAGATACATGCTATCTATGTAAACATCATAACATGACATAATTCAAATATATGATTTATATACTAAGGAAGTGAGTAGAGGGCAATCGCATATATGATGTGTCAACTAAGGAGATGGCATTCAATATTGTGTATATGATGTAAAAACTAAGCATTGCAATACAACATATGCATTATATGAGTAATATAACGCTGCCAAGTTTGAGCATACACCTCAGGGGGATAATCGGACTGGTCATCTACCTCTGAATCCTCCTCTGAAGAGCTATCTGTAACCAGCAAGATATCTGCTTCAGCAGGTAGCATTGTCTGCTCTAAAGACCTTGTTTTCACTCCAGATTTCTCCATCACCAATTCAAATGGCTGATGCACAGGAAGAGCAGTTGAATATACAAACATTGTCGACAAAAGCAATGAGAAATACAAAAAAAGGACGGCATGATATAATTCACATATATGACGCTTGCCTAAACAGCATGGCATTGCATAATTCACATACATAATGCCTTGCAACAAGATAACATTGCATAATTCACATATATAATGTCTTGCAACAAGATGGCATTGCATAATTCACATATATGGTAATTAGACACTAAACAAGTGGCATTCACACAAAGCATTTCTAAACTAAGAAAATGACATAGCAATGCAAGATACCATACGCACGATATGAGCAACATAACCCTGCCAAGTTAGGGCATGCACCTCGGGGGGAAATATGACTGGTCATCTGTCTCTGTATCCTCCTCTGAGGAGCTATCGGTAACCAGCAAGGCATGCGCTTCGTCAGATAGCATTGTCTGCTCTGAAGACCTTGTTTCCACTCCAGATTTTTCCATGACCGTGCCAAATGGCTGATGCACAGGAAGAGTAATTGAATGTACTAAAATTGTTGACAAATTTAACACGTAATAAAAAAATGATGGCATGATATAATTCACATATAAGATGACTGGCTAACCAGGGTGGCATTGCAAAATTCACATATATGATGCCTGGCTAGACAAGATGGCATTGCATGATTCACATATACGATAAAGAAACTAAACAGATGGCATTGACATAAAGCATTTCTAAACTAAGCAGATGACATCTTTAATGTATACAGTAAGCAATGCAAGGCACCATATGCATGATATTACCAGCATCAACATGCCAAGTTAGAGCGAAGACCTCATGGGGTAAATAGGAGTGGTCTTCTCCTTCTGAATACCCCTCATAACAGTTATCTTCCTCTTGATTACGATCCGAAATGGGTGGAGGGGGGGCTACCTTTGCGCCCACCATGGAACGACGTCTGCATGAAATTTTATTGCCACGCAAGGCTCGTCTCTTTTGCTCTACATAATCAGTTCCATTGTGTACAATAACTGGCATGCATAGGAATAAAACATAGTGAGATTATGTAAGGAGTGCATGCACAAATCCAGAGTGATGGTAGAAAACTGTGGATAGATCCAAAACCAATGATAGCCGACAGATAATAGCTTTAGTTAAAAAATACAGATAATGGCTCCTTTAATGTTTGTTTTCACCCAACATGAAACTCATAGTAGACACCGGAGATTAACCAGATAGTAGACAGATAATACTGATTGCTTCCCCAATATGTACCCCACAACCATTTAAAAACTCAAGTTTCAGCATTAGTTTGGAACTGACTCGGAGTCTAATAGGTGAACACGACGATAATGTAGCATGCCATCATATTAAGCGACGCATAACGTAAGCAGACACGGAAGAGTGAGACCTCTCTTGCGGACCCGTGTGGTCCTCAAGGTCATCTGCTTAGTTGATGATGGTAATGCAGTTGCCGTGGCTGCCGGCGGCGGGGAAGAAGATCTGAGGCGGCGAAAGACAGTCTGGAGAGCGGATCCCTGCTGTGGTGAACCCTTCCGTCGTTGGAGCAGCTGAGCTGGGGTGGAACACAGTGCCGCAGGAGCAGGACAAACCACACAAGGTTTTCTTTGACACATATCTGTAACAAAAGTAATTGAGTAAGAGCTTGTTTGAATTTGAGGATTCTAACAATGCAGGGATAGGAAATAGACAGGAATAGGATAGGAATGCACGTGCAAAACAGAGAATTTAAAAACACATGATTTCTGCCAATCTGGGTGTTTGATTCACAACAATTGGAAGATCACAGGATGCAAAAAAGCATGGTGAGATTAAGTCAAACCACAAGAAAATGTATGGTTATAATGCTATTATGCTACTATCTCTTAGTCTTGTGCTTGATGAATAGGAATATGAAAATGAGGAGAAGTGGAAATTAGAATTCCTACGGTTTTTCTTTCAAGGAGACACTAAAGGAACAAATCCTACAGTTTTCCTTTGCTCCATTCCTTTGCACCAAATTCATGAAAAGTAGTACCATAGGAAACTTTCCAATTCCGATGTTTTTCATTCACTTTTCCTTTCAAGCACTGGCGATTCTATTAGGCAGGCTTGAGCAAGGAAAATCCTACACTAAAAAAATGTTTTTGTGCTACTTCTATTACTTTGGACCCAGGCCACTGCCATACTAGCTCACTTCCGAGGCCCATCGACAAATGCAGAGCTGAAACGCGCAGAGATAAATAATGATGGCATTCAAGAGAGTCCATCACGGATAGCTAAGTTGCCTGGTACCTCACTGTTGTCATATAGTAGGATAAAATAATCGTCTTTCCCATTACTACAAGTGCTCAGTGGACAATATATATAACATGTAGAGTAAAAAAGAGATGCAACAAGTGTACAACCTCTTTGGCGAAGCCATGTCGACCTCAGCGTGATTGGGTTGGCCGGTGAGGATGCTCCGGCTGACTTGGCTGTCGGAGGAGGGGAAGAAGATCTTAGGCGTCTGGAGATGGAGCCCGAGGTACTGCTTCGCTGTGATGGAGGGTTTCATCGTTGGAGCAGCTCCGGTGAGTTGTACGACACCGAGGCTGAAGCAGGACAAGAGAGACAATGAACAACGTTAACCTGAGTGGAATTCTAATAGCATCTCCAATACATGACGTAAAATACATAACCACAAAGTGCTAGATGTAAAATACATCAGCCGCTCATCTCTGAACTTAACTGTCGAAACTGAATTTAACTGTCGAAACTGAACTTAACTGTCGAAACTGAACTTAATTGTCAAAACTGAATTTTGCTGTCGAAACTGAATTTTGCTGTCGAAACTGAACGCACTAGCAAGGTGAGGCTACACGTCGGTTGACTGACTTTTTCATCTCTGGTCAGTCGATTTTGCAGCCGTTGGATACGAAATCAAGGGCCTGCGGTTCATCTTCAACCTCCACCCCCCTGAGCCGGCCAAACAGCAGCCCAACACCGCCCGCGGCCCGCGGTACACCGCCCCGCCCGCCCCGAAAACACTCCCCACCGCCGGTCCGCCGCCGCCCCGGCCATCCCTCTAGGACCCCCCGTGCCGAGCTTTATCTCCGGCGATCCCCACGCCACCGCCCCGCCAACGCCCCGCCACCGCCGGCGACCACCGCCCCCATCCTGAACCCTAAGATAGATAGTGGGGTATCTCTCCGGCGAGCCCCCTCCCCGCTGTGGCTGGTTCTTCCTTCACTGCTGCTAGCCCCCCCACCACCTGAAAATCAACTGACCCAAAAGTCGATTCAGTCAACTAAAGTGCAGCTAAATCGGAGCAGCATCGCAAGCAAGCGCAAGAGCGAGAGCAGCATCGCGAGCAAGAGCAATAGCAAGAGCAGACCAGGCAGGGGACCGAGAGCAAGAGCAGAGCAGCAGCGCGAGCGAGAGCTAAAGCAGCAGCAGGTCCTACTGATGTGGACGTCGTCGCCGAGGGAGCGACACCGTGGAGGAAGTAGCCGGCGACGCCACCGTGGATGGGGCCGTGCCGTGTCGGCTCGGGACCAAGCGCCGGTAGCACCGTGAGATCGAATCCAGAAGAAAATGCGGCGATTAGTGTGCAACCTCTTTGGTGGCGCTGATTAGGACCAACTTCATCCGAGGAAACGGTGATGATGATGCTCTTCCGGTGGTGCAGGTGAAGATGGCGGTGTGGGAATGGAGGTGGCGCGAAAGACGAGGGGAACGTCGGGGCAGCTCCTTGGAGGTGGAGGACGGGGTGGCTGAACCGGCGAGACGATGAGATCAACGACTGACCCTCATCCGGTACGGTGGATGAGGGACGTCGAGGTGTTGCTGTGGACGACGTCGTCGGGGAAGAGGCTCCGGCTGGGTGGCGGACGGAGCAGGGTGTGGGGTTTCATCGCGGGTTTTCGCGGCCTCGGTGTACGAATGGGTGGGTGGATGGGATGGCAGTGGGGAACCATGGCTTAGAGACGTGCTTGTCCGAAATGTGGGGTAAGTTACAAAAGTACCCCCACCGATTTGAGGCGGTTCTTTCGGTTCAGGGGTACCACGGGCATTTCACATGTCTGGATTTCACAGGAGGTGGGAGTTTTCGCGCGCGTTGTAATTTCGGAATAGCAAGGCGCGGGTTGAGATGGAGGGAGTTGTCGGAGCACAATGAGACAAAGATATAACTTAAATATTTCGGGCTAACAAGGCGCGGGTTGAAGAGGCGGGAGTTTCGCAGCACGATAGACAGAGACGCTAGCTTGAATTTTCGGCATAACAAGGCACGGCTTGAAATTTCGGAAGAACAAGCTTAACGTGTACAAAAAAAAAGACAATTTGCAGCTCAACACGCACAACACACACAAACACCATTTGGACTAGAGTAAGGTACACGTGCATTGCACACATGAGATTTGGCAACCAAATTATGAATAAATACCACATTATAACATGCAAGCTTCGAGTCATATATGCATGATGTAGATGTTCATTTAATTCTTATAGTTCATTTCATTCAAAATCATCTAGTTTTTATAAGAAAGCTAATATATTTTAAGATTCATGGAATTGTGTGTCGTAAGACATAAAGTAAAAACAAATAATGGCAAATCATGTAGAAAAACGTTTGGGCAATTCTGATACGGAAGATTCTAGAACAAATAAGAAGTGCTTGTGTTTTGATGTTTGTGCATTATGCTTAAGTTCAACCATGGAGTCTTCTAGATTATACATGTGGCGAAATCTGGTGGAATCTAGATGATATCCAACGGCCAGTAGTGCTCAAATTTGCCATCTTTGGACCATCGGATTCGCCTCATCCAACGACCATCTTTCAAAGTTAAAGTTACCCGCACACAATATAAAAAATATATATAATATATATAGGGGTATAGATATAGATATGTGATGCAAAAGCCGCCCATCATCTCCAATTAGAATAGTGTGTCCATGCACGGATGCGACGTGGCCAAATGATGTCTGCCATCGGTATCTCAAATTCAAATCAGTCTGACCTTGTTCAATGTGTATACATTACAACATGCTCGTTTCCAAACCACACCACGCAGATCTCCGTTATATTCATGCATGCATGGGTTTCAAACATCAGGATCTCTTATTCAAATATTTGAATTCAACTTTACATTGATTGTGACCTCACCTATTCGGCTATTATTTTACACCCACATAGTAGTCTTCTCTTTATAATTGTACCACTAACTTTCTCTCGTGCATGCATGCACACACACTACCAGTCGGCATTATCCATCGCACGCATGCAATCTTTTTCTTCAGGTCGGTCTCCCATGAAGGCACACACCAACACACATACCCTCTCCATCATATCGGGAATTCTTTATCTCTCACGCGTGCATGCGCAACGATCGATGTTCCTCTATGTATGTGTGTATATATCTAGGTCTTTCATAGTTTTCCACACAAATCGATCAATCGATATATCCAGTGAGGTCTCACCCTCTTTCCCACGTCCACATCGATTAATCTATATCTCTCTATATAGGATTAACATATATAGCTAATACACCCACATTAGTTATGTATCCAACGTCCCCCTCTCATCATCCATGACTTCCTCTTCATCTCTCAGACGCGTGCACAATGGCGAAGACAGGGGGCAGTAAGGGCACTGCCCCCTCCCCCCTAACATCACTATATATCAAGGCTAATATGAATGTGATCATTAGACAATTGCTGCTAAAAATGGTTTAAGTTCATGAATTGACCCTCCTCGTAAAGGATTAGCAATGCTTGGCCCCCTAGCTCATTTATTTTTCATGGCTCTGCCACTGCGCGCATCAGCGCACGTGTTCGCCCCCTCTCTCTAAATATCGATCTCCACTTGTGCATTCCTTCATTGTCTCCCTCCACTCGGCCCCTCGCACCATCTTCTAGCCCCCCCACCGGATTTTGCCACATGTACAATCTAGCAGACTCCATGGTTGAACTTAAGCATAATGCACAAACCTCAAAACGATAGTGGTTCTCTTTTGTTCTAGATTCTTCCGTATCATAACTGCCCAAACTTTTTTTCTAGTCGAATTGCCATTATTTGTTTTTACTTTATGCTTTACAACGCACAATTCCATGAATCATAAAATATATTAAGGGCTTCTTTGATTCAAAGGATTCTCAAAGGAATTTTGGAGGATTCTAATAATTAGGATTTTTTCCTATCTTGGTTGTTTGATTCGTAGGATTGTAAACCGTAGGAATTTTTCCATATGATTCATTTGCACTAGATTTCATAGGAAACATCCCATCCACTCAAACCTCTTTGAAAGAATTCTGCGTTTTTTCTATGCACAATCAAACACTCGTACAATCCTATAGGATTCAAGACGACATTCCACTATAATCCCATGTTTTTCCTATTCCCGCGTTCTTAGCTTTTTTTATAAAAACTAATTGATTTTGAATGAGATGAACTATAAGAATTAACACAGCGCATGCAAATTGAGTGGACGTGAGGGCGGAAGAAAGACATTATTACTCCACTGCGTGCATGCGAGTAGTTAAATCGTGGGTTGCTAGTACTACTTCCATTGGTCTCCTTCGTATTTTGTGCCAATTTTTGACAGTAACATACTCAATATTTACGCATTTGAGTAGTGTAGTACTTGAAATTTATGTTCCGCTAAACTCATCGGGAGCCGTTTCGGGCCTCAAAACCAAAACCATCAATTAATCTTTACCTTGTTCCCATCACATTCGAAAGCCTGCTCACACCTACTAGTAGTACGTACCAAACCTGAACATGTTCCCACTATGCAGGTATTAGTACTAGTGCTAGTACTTAGGTTACAAAAAGGGGAACTACCTAACTGAAAATCACTCTACCTTTCCTCCTCATAAGTGCTTCTTCTTTGTTCGTCATTGCCATGGCTGGTGAGCGGAGCTCTAGGTCGAGAACTACTCGTAACAAGGGAGCGGCAACCAAGGCTGCGAAAAAAGAGAGGGCTCGCCGCCACGCAGAGACCTCGAAAGATCTCTCACGGGCAGGCGATGGCTCCCAGGAGCGCCCTAGCTGCGAAGGCGAACATGCCGAGCCGGTGGAGCTGGAGTCGTTATCCCTTGACGGCATGCCCGATCAGCTCAATAAGCAGAAGGAGTTCATCCAAGGCTTGATGGAGTTGCTGAAGGAGAGCCTCGACGACATGCCCGCTGAGCTCAATTAGCAGGGGGAGTTGACCGCCGGCTTGGTGATGCTGCTGAAGAAGAGCATTGCCTTGGAGAAGAAGGCGACCGGCGAAATCCTGCGACTTCGGGAGGACAATGCGAAGCTCTGCCATGACATCGACCCGTTGAAGGAGAAGAACGCCGGCTGGAAGAAGCTGCATGAGAATAGTAGTTCCTCGATGAAGATGCTACAGGCCCTCGCCATGGAACAGAAGGAAGAGTTGGCGAAGCTCCGCATCGAGCACCCGGCTGCTATCAAGGTACGTAATATGGCCGTGGAACAGATGATGAAGGCTCGCGTTGAGAAATGCCGCGTCATGGACACAATGATGAAGATGGCAGAGGAGACGCGCAAGGAGATGGAGGTCATGGAGGCGATGAAGAAGCAGTTACGACTCCGCGGCGAATTAGATCATTTGGGGTGATAATCTTCCTTCTTCTTTTCCTCCTTTGTTTCATCTTTTGCTTCGGGTGTTTTGCCGCACGTGTCACGTTCTCTGCGAGGCATGAATAGAACAATGTTTTTTTTTGAGGGAATGAATAGAACAATGCTAACAATGAGATGACTACCAAATTAGAACATTTTTTATCACCATATGGCACTGGGCTGCCGTGTTTCGTGCTCCTCCGTCGCAGTACTACTCTAGTGGAAAACTTGAGTATACCGCACGGTTCTTTGCTCCTCCTCGATCAGGTCGTCGGCGCATTTATACAAGCAGTCAAATCCCAAGGCCCCACCTTCCAGCAGTAATGAGCCATCAAATCACAAAGGCCCTCGCCTCTCATGAAACCAACCAAGCTAGACTGCCCCGCCCTCTGGCCTTTTAAAAAATGTATACTTTTGTACAGCAGTAGTATCGATGGATTGCGCCATGGAGCAAAACTTGAAATTAAAAAAAGGTGGTACATATAGAGAGCGCTCGTCGCTAAATTATGCATATAATACTATTCAAAAGGCTAGTCACAATAATGGTGTCCAGCACAACCCACCCCTCAAATAAAACTAAGAGGGTGCTTGGACATGTTTTAGTCCCATGACTAAAAGTAGTGGGACTAAAACATGCTATCCTCACTCATGCTTGGATCCAAATACTGAAAAGGCTAAAATCAAGTTATTGAGCTTTTATTATCCTCCAAACCCTCCAATCCAGAACTCACCTGTGTTAAAGGAGAGGAGTTAAATGAGTAGAGAGATGACTAATCCACATTTTAGTAGGGGTACCCCTGACTAAAAAAATTTAGTCTCAAGACTAGTTTTAGCCCCTCTTTAGTCAGGGGTGCTTGGAACTTTAGCCTCTTAAAGAGACTATTTTTAGTCAGACCAAAATAAGTCCCTTGGATCCAAGCATCCTGGAATTCTTTGACAAAACTAAGCACCCTGAAATTCTTTGACAACTAAACTGCTGGCTATATGATGTTGGCCATATATATTGTACGTAAATAATGTGAAGAAATGAGTGGTAGTACTATACCAACTAAAAGATGAAATGTAAGAAATACTAGTATGTACGTACTAAAGAGTTAAAGTAACGAGAAGACACATAACATAGTTCTGCTAGGGGCTCAGCACAACACACCCCTCAAATTAAATTAAGCACACCTGAAATTAAACTTCGCAACTGTTCCGGTAGAGACTGCATTAGAACCACCATGAGCAACGACACTGCCACCTTACTCGGAGTCCTCGTCCACGTCCTCGACTTCGTCCTTGTCCCTCTTCCTCTTGGCCGATACTTCTTTGCTTGAACCGCACACTTGGTTGTTGCTCTTCATCCAACCCTTGTAGATATTGAAGCAAAGGTAGCCATCCATTGCAGAGTACTAGATGTGGTCTATATCTAGTACATTCTGTTGCCATGCATGACGATGAAATGTGTATGGAGGTTTCACCATTTTACCGTACGAAGGATGAACCATGGCTCCTGCCAGGGTCAGCATTGAAGGCTGACGAGAGGGCACCAACCGATTCTTCTGTAGGTCGAAGGGGTTGCCTACAACGAGGCCTATCCAACCCAGGATTTCTTTGTCGTTACCAAAGTCTACAGTAACAAATTTGACTAGGTTGCTCCCGAGGAAGTCCTTAAAATCCTAGCACTCAACGTCGGCATGGCATATGTGGTAGACCAAGCATAAGTCATGCACGCAAACCTGGATCACGGCGGGCTTCTTCCTCTCTTCGTCCTTTCGATCCTTCTCTCGTCCCAGGACTGTGGTGTACTCAACATCTAGCCCAGCGACCCACTCATCATCTGAGTTGTCGAACGTGCGTTTGAAGTGAGAAAGGCATCCTTTCACCGTCACGGAAGAACGGGTGTAGATGATGTCGAACTCATCGCCGGTGATGGTTCTAACCTTGTACTCACCGCCGATCATGGAGATTTGGGACGCCATAGATTTGGGAGGAGGGTTAGGATTAGTGGAACTGCCGTAATGAGAATGGACGGGACAACTAGGAGCGAACCACCGTAGTATTGAAGGACGTGCGGGGATGAGTAGGAGCGAACTGCCAGCGTGTGAACGGCAGGGTAGTGGCTTTCCATTCTCACATGATACGGGCTTCCGAGATCCCTTGGATCTGAGATCGAACGGTTGCATGGCGTGATTCTAGACCTATGGGTGAATGTCCTATCCTGGAGGGTTATTCTGCAAATTTTCAGCAACTTAGCATGCGACCGTTTGATCTCAGATCCAAGGGCTGCCAGCAGCCCGTATCATGGTCGCGCCTACCACGACCGTCGTGTCGCTCGCGCGGTCGCGCCCTTGGAGATTTAACACGGTGCGTTAGGCTATCTGATTTTGGCATGTCATACATAGTCATCACTTAGTCACTCATACTACAACAAGGTTGGCTATAAGTGTATTTTTTGTTACTGCTCTCTATCTCTTTCTTCATACTCAAGGAAGAAATGGTGCTAGTAAGCGCGTGTATTTATTGCATTTGCCAAGGAGTGACCTCTTCCAATGAAATGGTGTTGCTAAGTTTGCTTCATTTAATTAGCTATAGACTCAAAATTGTCTTTTCACCTAGGTACACGCGCTTAGCACCGTTTCTTCCTTGGGTCACCAAACTATTCTCTCTCTTCTTGATTAACTTGCCACATCAGACTTTATGCCTATGTGGCAAGCTTAAGCACCTGTAGGAGCAAGTAAAAGTAAGTACAATAGTGCGCTTTACATGGCATTTTTGCATATGTGGAGGAAATAGAGGCAAGGAAAAAGTGGAGAAGTGGGCTCTCATGCAAGAGCCAGCCTCTACTACATGGTGGAGCATTGGGAGAGGCACCTGTATGGAGGTGGTCAGGAATCTGGGAGACTCACGCCGGTCGTAGCGCCGCAGTTAAAATGATAATGGCAAGTCAAATCACGGGGCCCCACCTGTCCAGCAGTAACTCGCTGTCAAATCACACAGCCCTACATTTGCAGCAGCCTACTCCCTTGTCTTCTCGCGTCTCTGTCGAACTGACTAGGTGGAACTGCCCTGCCGCCTACCGCGCAGGAAAAGCCCCGCCCTCGACTTTTAAATAGTATACAGTATACTAATTTTGTATCCATGGATTGCGCCCGCGCCATGGAGCAAAGCTCTAGAAAACGGAGGAGAGACGGTGGTCTTGCAATAGAGAAGAGGGAGAGGCGAGACAGTGGTTTTGGAATGAAGATGATGGAGAGGAGATGAGGTGGTTTTGCAATGGAGAAGAGGGAGAGGAGCGTGCGGCAGCGATTTAGGATTGGACGAGAGGGCCGGCGCGCTCTGACTGGATCAAAATAAAAATCAATTTACCCTTCAATTAAGAAAGCGACCCCACATTAACTAGTCTCCCTTTTATTCTGGGTCATAATTGACCATGATCTTCGCAAATAAAATACTCCCTCCATTTTTGTATACAAGGCCACAAACTCGGATTACAGGTACCAATGTAAAATTTAGTGCATGCTTTATAAGTCAACTTTTTTTCTTATTTACTGGGATCATTAATACTTCGCATGCATGCAAAGAAACTGAATGGTGGAAGTAGATGACTGTCATTATGACTGCATGCATGCAAGTATTAAACAGGTTGTTAGTATGAGAAACTACCATTAATTTAACCTCGGTTACTGTTGGTGGCCTTATATAGATGCAAAATGTATATTTCATAGTGGCCTTGTATATAAAAATGGAGGGAGTATATGTTATACGTTGTATACAAGGCCACTATCAAAATTACAATTTGCAACTATACAAGGCCACTAACATTAATCGAGGCAAAATTGATGGCGTTTGCCTCGTACTAGCACCCGAGGACATTAATATCCCTTGTGTGCATGCGGGAGTGAGAAGGTTAGCTTGCATTCCCAACATTAATCAACCAATGAGGAGTAAGAGGGTTGGCTTGTTGTGCTTGGGAGAGAAAAACCACATTAATTAACACGACCATCAAGGTGACAAGCTAGCTTGCAACATTGACTTAAACATAGCATTGATTTTTACCTTGGTACCTGTAATATGAGTTTGTGGCCTTGTATAAAAAAATGGAGGGAGTATAATTTGAAAGTACATTCAGATACGAACCAAACGGTACAATTTTTGGTGACATGCATTCACATTTTGCTTGTCAAATACAGTACGTGGTCAAACTTTGACCCTAAATACGCGAAACAACAAAAAAATACTTCCAAGACCAGCGCCGCTCTTCCGCTCTTCTCATCTTAAACCACCGCCGCTCCTCTCCTGTTCCAATCTAAATGCAGCGCCGCTCCTCTCCTCTTCCATTTCAAAACCACCGCCCCTCCTCTGCTGTTCCAGTCCAAAACCAGCGTCACTCCTCTCCCGTTCTAATCCAAAACCAGCGCTGCTCCTCTCCTCTTCCATTCAAAAACCACCGCCGGCGAGTGAAGGTGCTGTGGAGAAGTAGATCGATGGAGGAGTACAACCGATACGTGAGGATTGCAGACGGCGACCCTGTGAAGCTAGCTAGGATGTTGGAGATACAGTCTTGGTTTGACAACAAGGACCAACTAGCGGCGACGGCAACATCCATGGCCAAATATCTGCAACAGAGCGCAAAGGCGGCGATACTCCCGGAGGGAGTCGCGCCGGAGTACATAGAGCTACTCCTCTGGGCCATGGACCAAACAGATTCACCGAATCCGATCGTGAGGGAGCGGTGGTGGGAGTATCGATCCCAGATGGAGCATCCACCAGAGATTGAAGGATCAAGCATCTACAGGGTGCCGTTTGTGAGGGTGTCCTGCCAGAGCGAGCCAGTGGAGTCTTCGTCGACCGGACCCAATTGCAAGAGGAGAAAAGAAGTTGGCCCGACGACGCTTCCCTGCCATCGTCTCCCTCGCTGTTCACATTGTCTCACGGGGCGGCTGTCTGCCACCAAGGAATAGGAGGGGGCTGCCCCCCCCCCCAGCCCAATAGTCGGGCAGGTTGTGAATTGTCAGGAGGAGCTTAGGGTTGTCAGTATTTGCAGGTTGTGAATTGTGTTTTGTGTTGTGTATTTTGAGAGTACTTTCAGATATGAATGTCTTTTGAATTTCAGACTTGCAGTATTGAGCATATAAAGTATATGAATTCTAGAGATCTATTTTTAGCACTTCAAAAAATGTAGTTTCATAGGAGTATAAAAGTGCAGACAATGTGATTCCCAGAGAAGAAACTGCAAGTTTCAGTTTCAGATAAGAAACTGCAAGTTCAATTTCAGATAAGAAACTGCAAGTTCAGTTTCAGATAAGAAACTGCAACTTTCAGAGGCAGAGCATTTATATTAACACGGCCTTTTCAAACAGGGTTAACATCATGTTGGAAGTTTTATTTATGGTTGAAAATGGAACTACCGGCCAGTTAACATCATGCTGATCAACATTCATGCATAGCACATCTTCATATGATGCACAGTCAAAATGCCCACACAATGTCGAGTGTGCGAAACATAGAGAAAACGAGGGACGAAGTTTTTGCAAATGTTGGACGTGGTCTGTTCTATTTTTCTATATAAGAAAACGTAGAGGTCTGTTCTATTTTTCTATATAAGAATAGGAATGCCAGGTCCAACTTATGTTTCCCTTCTAACTATATTATAGATATTTAAATTATTTTATATGTTGACTGGTTAGTTCACATACTCCCTCCTTTTCGGTTTATAGGGCTTATCTCAAAATTTTAGTTTTTCCATTTTATAAGGCTCAATTTGGTTGTTTTCCATCACATGTTCAGATTCCAAGGTGCATTAAATCATTGCATGCAAGTATTAAGAGAAAATTGACCAATGCATGTACTTTATGCATGCATGCATTGAAACTTATGCATTGATAAACATAATTTTTTGAGGAAAACAAGTGCATTAATTAGGTGCTTTTGCAAACTACAAAAAGCATTCCACCATTCATCATCTACCTTGGTTGGTGAGATTTTTGAATTGAGCCCTATAAACCGAAAAGGAGGGAGTAATTGGCAAATAGATCTCGCCGCCACCCCCCGCCTCCTGACTCCGGGCGCACCTGCCCCACTCAGCAAGTCCGCTCGCGCGACCCATTGAGTCGCCGGCCATATCCACAGGGGAATGGCTGGAAGACATGCAGATGTACAAGATGCATCTCCCACATGTCTACAAAGCCTTCCCGTAGATGCTCCAGCCGCTCGACTCCGTCGCGCCGGCGGTGCTGCGGGAGACTCGAGTGAGGAGATGGAGGGAGCGGGCTATGCGGATCCGCGACGACGCTCTCTCCTGGACCCAGTGCACGCGCGAATGGAGGGAAGAAGAGGAGGTAGCTGCGAGGGAGGAAGCCGAGGAGGGACCGAATCCGTTCTCTCACTCGCGCAGGTATGCTCGGATGTGCAAGGATCATGTGGATTGGGAGCTGCTGAATCTAGCCCTGCGGATCTACTTCGAAGGAGATTTCTCGGAGAAGCACAGGATGCCCCACCCCAGTGAGCCGCCGATTGCGTTCGTTCGATGGGCGAAAGGAGAAGTGAATTCAGGAGATCCACGCCGTGCTGCGAGATGGGAATGCTTGACTGGACTCCTGCCCACCAGCACGCCACCGGAGCCGGAGCAGGTGGATCCCCTACCTTACCTCTCCCCCAAACCTGCAGAAGATTGAAATTAGGCTTGCAATCTGCTTCAATTGAGCTGTCTGGTGGTTATTTCTGCTTCCTGAGAGACAACATCTGGCTGGAGGATGAGCAGGAACCAGGAACTCTGATGAATTTCCCTTATCACAATGGATCAGACAAGGACAAGTTGATGAGCTTCGTGGAAACCCTAACAAGATCCGTCCAGAAACCGTTGGCGATCACTTTGGCTGAACAAGGCTCGACCTGCTCTGGGGCTGGACCCGTGGGCTCGTCTCAAGATCTCTGATGAAGATGATGGGCACGTGGCGCCGAAAAAGAGGGACATCCACCATGCTACGCCTTCCAGCCTGGTGTCTTTGCTTGTTTACTGGTCGCCGCTGGCTGACACGGCCCCTCGGCTGAAGACCATGAAGGCTTCGCTGGACCCTCCTTGTGTCATTTGAGTGCTCTATCCGCTCTGCCTTTGGCACCGCTTGGGTGATTTGTGTTATTCAGAGAACTTGTTCATCCACCCCCTAGTTTGTAGCTTTTCTACCTTTGCTTTCGAACTGCTCTTTGAGCTGCTGTATCAGAATATGTTGTGGTTTCGTTCTCAGCAATGGAACCGGGGAGATGCTCCCTGTTTTTCTAAAAAAAAATATTTCATATGTTATTATATATTATTTTTATTGTCATCATATATTTAACAGATACTTACATATGTAAGAAAACAATATCCCACATCTTATTAACTTATAAAAATAATTTCTTAACAAATAAAATCCTGGATTGTTTTGGCACGGAAATCCTAGTGATTGTGTACAAAAGCTTGGTAAGATTTAAGGACGAATGTAATGATATCACTTATTATTTGAATATATTTATAACAAAATGCTCAACCCCTTTTTATTTTTTGATAACATTGCTGGCCCAACCCAACATTATAGTTAGAATCAGCCCAGCAAAATCGTGTATTTCGAGAAAGTGCAAATGGCCTGTAATTTTTTAGGAAATAAAATAAACGGGCAGCATGGACGCTACATTATTTGTTCACCCAGCCCAGCTAATGGCTGTAATTCAAAAAAAGATCAAATTGACTGTAAATTCTTCCGCGCAAAAAAAAGACTGTAAATTCTGAAAAAATGGGTTGAATACGTGCCACATTTTTGGAGGCTGAAATGTGGGCCAATAGGTCGAAGCCAATGCAAGTCGTTGTCAATTTAGTCAACAAATGATTCTGACATGTTAGCCGTTGGATTTACATCCAACAACAGTCATCCATCTTCAATCTCTCGTCTTCTTCCTCCAGCGCCGCCGGGACCACCTCCCGCCTCTTGCTACTAGCAGCTCTGCGTAGCACGCTTCGCTATGAAGCGCTCCTCCACCGTTGGCCAAGCCATCCCTCCACCCCTCCACACCTCCTGTTCTTCTCCACCGACTGCCGAACCACACCACACTAGAAGCAGTTAACCCTCGTACACCTCTCCGTCTGCGACTCTACTCCCGCGTCTTCCCATCTCCGGTTCGTTGCTGTCCGGGGCCTCGCCGTCGTCCACCACCTTGGATGCGCTCGGCGCGGCATGGTCAACGTGGTCAACGAACGACACCATCGGAAGTAGACTGTGCATGGAGAGGCTGACAGCTGGGTCCACGGCCGCACACAAGGAAATGCCTCCTTATTACGCGCAAAATAATGATTCCTCCACCTGACATTTGGGAGCCACCGGAAGGGCCTCTGTATTTCGTGAAATAAAGTGCCCGCCGCTGACATGTCGGACCCACCAGCTATCTTCGCACGCAAGGAAGTGCCTCCTTATTACGCATAAAAAATTGAATATTCCTCCTGCCAGCTGGAACCCAGCATAGTGGGAGGCTAACTTGTGGGCTTACCAAGTTGACGGGGACGAAGGGCTTTGTCAACTTAGTCAATATGAACGATTGTAGCTCCTATTACCGTACGATGTTCATCCAACGGCCGTAGTGCTTCTTCAACCTCTAGTCTTCTTGCTCCAGCCGCCCAAACCAACACCGGTCGTGCTGCGTGCTCCTGCCTCCCGTGGCCGGCTGTGATGCCGCCTGAGGCCACACCGCCCCCTATTACTCCCACCGCTGGCCAGGGCATCCCTCTACTCACCAACACCCCCTGTTAATCTGCGGCGACAGCAGCCTCACACCGCAACCGAACCAGTGAACCCTCGCACTCCTCTTCGCATGGGCATCCACTGCTGCGTCTTCCCCGGCTCCGAGTCGTCCCCTTCCTAGTCCTCGCCGTCGTCCACCACCCTGGTGCTCTCGGCGCGGCGTGGTCAACGTGGTCAATGACCGACTTCCATCGGAAGAGTACTGTACGTGTAGAGGCTGACAGCTAGGTCCACGGCAGCTGCAAGGAAGTGCCTCCTTATTACGCGGAAAATAATTATTCCTCCACCTGACAGCAGGGACCCACCGGACAGGCCACCAGTATTTTGTGAAAAAAATCGTTTCCCCCTGACTGCTGGGACCCACCGGACGGGCCACCGTATTTCGCGAAAAAACATTCCCCCCGCTGTCAGCTCGGACCCACCAGAAGTGCCTCCTTATTACGCACAAAAAAATGAATACTCCCCCGGCTAGCTGGGACCCACCTTGCTGGGAGGCTGACTTGTGGGCCTACTAAGTTGATGGGGACGAAGGGCTTTGTCAACTTAGTCAATAGGAACGATTCTAGCTCCAATGACCGTACGATGTCCATCCAACGGCCGTAGTGCTTCTTCAACCTCTGGTCTTCTTGCTCCAGCCGCCCAAAGCAGCGCTGGTCGTGCCGCTTGCTCCTGCCTCCCGTGGCCGGCTGGGCTACCGCAGAGGCCTCACCGCCCCCTACTATTCCCACCGCTGGCCAGGCCTTGCGGCGACTGCAGCCTCACACCGCAGCCGAACCAGTGAACCCTCGTAGTCCTCTCCGCGCGGGCTTCCACTACCGCGTAATCCCCTTCCTAGGCCTCACCGTCGTCCACCGCCGTGGTGCTCTCCGCGCGGCGTGGTCAACGTGGTCAAGGAACGACTTCCATCGGAAGAGTACTATACGTGGAGAGGCCGACAGCTGGGTCCATGGCCACAGCCCAGTTTTTTTGTGATTTGCCAAGTAAGTCGCTTTGTCAGGCCTGTTGGGCTGCAAATCTTTCAAGACGAGGAGAGCTTTCATTCGGCTGGTTGAGAAAATGGCCCATCAGTAATGAGAAATGGGTTGTACATTTTTAAAACACATCAAACCGGCAATTAGTTTCAAATATCTTTTTTTTCATCTCAAGATTTTAAATTACTATGCATGGAGAATTTGTTGGATTTTATATTGATATACATTTATTTTTTAAAATCAATTTGAATGTAAGTCGAAATTTCGGGATTAAAAACAGTTCGGACCGCACCGAAATATGCAAAATTTTGTATAATTTTTTAACCGTTGCCATAATATGGGCTGCAATGCTAATAAAAAAAATATGGGCTCCAAAAAAACTTAAAAATTAGGAAATGGGCTGTAAATTATTAGAAATAATGGCAGATGGGCTGTATGCTGTTTTCCACAGATTTGAGGCTTTCCTAAAAAAAGGTTAACGCACAAGCACTGACTGTTGGATGTCCATCCAACGACCGTCGTGCTTCTTCAATCTCTGCTCTTCCTGTCCCAGCCGCTCAAACAAGCGCCGGCGGGACTGCCTGCTCCCTCCTCCTCGCGGCCGGCTGTGCTGCCGCGCAGGCCTCACCGCCCGACCGTACGCCCATCACTGGCCTAGCCATCCCTCTCCTCACCCACACCTGCTGTTACTCTCCGGCGACGGCAGACGAACCAGTAAACCCTTGTACAGTCGTACTCCCCTCTGCGTGGGAAACAACTGTCGCGTCTTCCCCGGCTCCCCGTCATCCCCTTCCAAGGCCTCGCCGTCGTCCACTGCCCTGGTGCTCTCGGCGCAGCGTGGTCAACGTGGTCAAGGAACGACTTCCATCGGACGTGAACTGTACGTGGAGTGGCTGACAGCTGGGTCCATGGCCGCAGCAAGGAAGTGCCACCTTACTACGTGCAAAATAATTATTCCTCCACCTGACAGCAGGGACCCACCGGACGGGCCACCGTATTTCGCCCCCTGACTGCTGGGACCCACCAGCTACATCCTCGCAGGCAAGGAAGTGCCTGACAGTCGGGACCCACCTGGACAAAGCGTACGTAGCGTTGTCATTCTGGCCGCGAACGTGTACGTACATATATACTGGTGGATGTACAGGCGCGCACGTGTCGTAGTAGAGGCGGCCAGGGTGCAAGAAAGAAAATATGGCCACATATGTGTACATACGGGCGGGGTCTCGAACGCCTACTCGCGCATACGTACGACGAGGGCTCGTGTACATGGCTGGGTCGGAACGGAGAAACATCGTCGTCGTCATGTTCATGGGGTGGCAACGGAATGCGTCGTGTTCATCGGGAGGCAACGCGGCTGGGTCGGAACAGAATGCGTGGTCGTGTTCATCAGGAGGGCTTGGACGGAAGAGGCGATGGAAATGAGGCCTGGCGTACCGCACAACGGAGGAAACAGACCTCCTACGGTCAAAACGGGGGTCCTGTTGATCGGGAGGGGTGTGGCGTACTGCACAACGGAGGAAACGGACCTCCTACGGTGGAAACGGGGGTCCTGTTGATCAGGAGGGGTGTGGCGTACCGCACAACAGAGGAAATGGACCTCCTATGGTAGAAACGGGGGTCCTGTTGATCGGGAGGGGTGTGGCGTACCACAAAACGGAGGAAACAGACCTCCTACGGTCGAAACGGGGGTCCTGTTGATTGGGAGGGGTGTGGCGTACCACAAAACGGAGGAAACGGACTTGTGTTGGAGCGCTGCGGTCGAAACGGGGGTCCTGTTCATTGGGAGGGGTGTGGCGTACCGCAAAACGGGACTCCACGGGATACTGTTCATCTCCACCGTCGACCCCCTCCAGCCTCCACGAGCTATTGTTCATCCACCGTCGACCTCCTCCAGCCTCCACGGGCTCCTGTTCATCCAGCCTCCACCGCGCGCTACTCAACCGGCTACTGTTCAATCACCCCTCCACCGTCTACTCTTCATCCAGCCCTCCACACCATGGGGTCCTGTTCAACCACCCCTCCACGGGCACCCCTCCATCGTCTACTGTTCATCCTGCCCTCCATGGGGTGGTCCTGTTCATCCAGCCCTCCACGGGGTCCTGTTCATCCAGCCCCAACTGGCTCGATCAATCGGGGTCCAGTTCATCCAGAGGCAACACCACGGGGTCCTGTTCATCCACCCCCACCGGGAACTGAGCATCCAAACCCCCCCGCAACGCTCACTGTTCATCCAGAGGCAGCATCGATCGGCTTTAGTTAGCAGCGGTAGCCAAGGCATCGCTCGATCGGGTTCAGTTAACAGCCATCGATCGATCGCTCTGGTTCAGTAACGCGTAGCCTGCAGTGCAATCGCTCGGGTTCAGGTAGAGCCCAACGCCTCGCTCGGGTTCAGTTAGAGCCAACGCCTCGCACACACACGCGTATGTGTACAAGAGAAACACGCATCGCTCGGCCCCCGACCTCCCACCGTAACCGGGAACTCCCCGAAATTTTCCTCCCCCTCGCTTCTACCACGGTTTTTTCCGTCAAGGACGGCCCAAAGAATGTCATGCAGCTGCGTCTCCGGCCCGCCCAGGACGAAAAGCCCATTTTCTGTCATGATTTTTTGTCATAGAAGTAGGAGCCCACCACATCTATGATGATACCAGGTTTTGTCACAATTATCGTCATAGAAGTGTCATATGTATCACAATTTTTTTTTCGTTCGGCCCAAATGTCACGGATGTGTCTTTTTTTTGTAGTGTTGCCTATAGGCTTCTCGGCTTGGGTCTATGTACTGAGGGTCGGGGATAGTAGAGTAACTTTGCTTCTCCCCAAATAGTGGGTGGGAGCGATTTCGCGCAAGGAGGGCGTGTTTTGAACTATAGCAGGGTCTTGAAATAGTGGGCGCAAGCTATTTCGGGCGAGGAGAGCGTGTTTTGCCGACCATGGTTTATGAATTATTCGGCACATGTCATTTCGGCCGAGGAGAAGGCGCGCTTGGATGAAGTTACGAACCTACCCTCGATGTACAAGGGCCAATTGATGCGTGTCCCATATAGGAGGGTAATTTCGCGTCTCCCATTTATTTGCTTGGGCGAATTCCACCGAGCAGAGAGGATGTTTAACGGTTCGTTCAAATTTTGGGAGAACGAGCATCCACGTCTACCTTACCAAGTCGATTCGTATCGAATTTTGAAATATTAGCTTGCCACTTCTTTTTTAGATGGAGAGATGATGCTCGGGAGTAATGTGTTTTTACATGCTTGTTGCTAGCGATTTACTATATGACAAATAGTTGACCCACTCAAAAACTCGAATCAAACCGAAAATGAAATATCTCGATTCAATGAAATAGCTCGTTCAGTAGGTCAAAATAGTGAACTAAATCCAAAATTGAACACCTCAATCGAGTAGCATGTTGTACAGTATTATAGTACTCCATGAACATGTTGAAAGTCAAATTAATGAACTTGTTTGATATACACATATATCCGTTCATGTGTGGATTGCAGACAACATGTTCTCCAATTTAAATATTTGAATGCAAGTTTATATCGAAACATGGTTTATATCAGTCTTTGATGCATAAAACGCGACCTCCCCCTCTCCCGGACTCCTGTTCTCTCTCTCTCTCTCTCTCTCTCTCTCTCTCTCTCTCTCTCTCTCTCTCTCTCTCTCTCTCTCTCTCTCTCTCTCTCTCTCTCTTGCCGACAATCTTCAATTCTGTCGCACGCATCCGACACAAAAACCTTGTTGGTCCCTCTCCCTTTCTCTCCATCTCTCTCTCTGTGTGTGTGTGTGTGGGGGGGGGGGGTCTTTCTAGTTCGCATGCATATATACACCATCTATAGGTCTCTCTCGCACACTATGTATGATACTCTAGCTAGTCCAAGCTAGATATCTTGGGTGCACTCATCGTATGCACACAAATTCCTTGGCTCTTTGCCCGTAACTCTCTCACGCACCACTATGTCGTCTCGGAGCTCTTTCCCCCTCTCTCAAACTCTCCATCCACCTGGGTCAGACATACACATGCATATCTCACTCACACTCGATAGGCCCATCTAAAACTCTATCTCTCCCCCTCGTTCTCTCTCCATCTCACGCGCGCACACACACAATCTCATGCCCAGCTAGCCAAGTATGATGGTCTCTCACTCAATTGTAGGCACACGCAGCCCCCCTATATGTATATGACTAGCTAATCTTAGTCTCCATCACAAACATGTGCATGGTCTATATCTATTTCTCTTGGGGGATCTTTCTATCGCGCACGCACTCCCTCGATCTCCCACCCATATAGTCCCCTCACGATCTCGACGGGATCTCTCTATCACAAACACACCCTCTCTCCCTCTCCATGCGTCCATGCCATCCATGTGTCCCTCTCGACCTTTGTTCCTTGTTGGACAGACCTCTATTGGACATGTGCTACAGGGGTGTCTCTCTCTGTTGCAAACAATCACACACTAGCTATCTTCATGTATCTCCTTGCCTCTCTTTTCCCTCTCGGAGATGCATGCGTGATATGTTCGCATAAGAAACGAAAACACACACTCTCTCTCTAATTTATCGTTTGTTGTCACTTTCTCTTTCGCACACATACTCTTTTTGCACACTTACTCATTCTCCTTCACACGCACTTGATCTGTCTCGACTGAGGCACTCTCCTCGGTCCATAGCATATAGATTTATTGAGAAGTCAAACATCACAAAGTTTGACCATGTACGTGGAGAAAAAGAATTACATCTAGTATGGCAAACATATACCATTAGATTCACCATGAGATGTAGTTTTGTATGATGTATCTTTGGTATTGTAGATATAAATAACATTTGCGTAAACCTGATCAAAGTTTCCAAAGTTTGACTTCTAAAAAATTTACATGCACTGCATTATCGAGCGGATGGAATATCTCTTTCCCCCTCTCAGCTATCTGACGCACCACTCAGCCTTATCGGGGCTCCTCAATCTCTCTCAAACTTTATTGGTCAGTTTGGTTCGTGACCTGACACTCATGCCTTGATGGCTGGTACTGCCTGGTGTGGATGTGAGATGTGAAATATTTCTGCCTGGCCAGGCTTGTGTGGTGCTGAAGCGTTTGGTTCATCCCTGGGCCAGGCAAAGCATCAATGTCCCATCAATCAATCCATGCATCAATTATTTAATGCAAATATCCACCCATGTTGCTGTTAGCCTCGTGGCCACACGACCAGGCACGGCCAGGCGTTCGAAATCGGTCGCCTGGGCCAGGCTACTTGCAGTGTATGGAGTTCAGCCAGGCTAATTAAAGTGCAAGGGAACCCAGGCCAGGCGGGCTTTCTTTTTCATAGGGTAGCAACCAAACAAGCGTGCATGAAATCCAGCCACAACCCTAGGTCAGGCAAAAGATGCTCAAGACGCAAGCCAAACTGGCCTTATCTCTCCCTGGTTCACACATACACATGTCTCGCTCGCGCTATACATATAGACCCATCCAACACTCTCCGCCCTTGTTCTCTCTCCATGTGACACGCACCCCCCTAAGTACCATAATCCCTCACTCCATCATAGGCGCAAGCACTCCCCCCTCCTAAGTATGATTATCTCTTACTAGCCATCAGGAACACACATATTGTCTCCATCCATCCATACGTCTATCTCGATATCTCTCGGGGCATCTTCTATCGCGCACACACCTTGTCACTCGATCTCCCACCCATGTAGTCCCATCACGATCTCCAGGGGATCTCTCTATGACAAACATACACTCTCTCCTCCCCATGTCTGCATTTTCTCCGTACGTCTCTGTCGACCTCTCTCCCTTCTTTGTCAGACCCCTCTTGGCCACGTGCTAGGGGTCTTGCTCTCTCGGTTCCAAACAACCACACACTATCTCCTCACCTTGCCTCCGTTGTCGAAGATGCATGTGTGATATGTTTGCACAAGACACGTATGCTTTTTCTCTACTTTTATCGTGTGTTGTCCATGTCTCTTTCACACACACACACACACACACTTTTTTCACTCACTCTCTCTCTCCCTCTCTCTCTAGTTAGGGACTCTGTCACGTCCATAAGCATATGTATGTTTTGAAAAGTCAAACCTCAGAAAAGTTTGACCAGGTATATGTGGAGAAAAGCATTTACATTTGGAACGATCATTAGATTCATCACAACATGTACTTACTTCATACTATCATTTATCTTTGGTATTGTAGATATAAGTAATTTCTTTATAAACTTGGTCAAAGTTTCAAAAGTTTGACTTAAAAAAATGTTGGAACTACATTATCAAACAGAGGGAGTAGCTCTTTATCTCTCTCTCTCTCTGCTATCTCTCACGGGCCTCCCCTCTCACTCGAACTCTCTATACCGACGGATTATACGCTCACTGTGTCAGCGTATAGCTCCGTATATTGTTTAGTTGACAGGTCAACCAATCCACATGCTGCCTTGTCAGCTTGTGTTCTGTATCTTCGTGTGCTGGCCCATGTGGCAATGGGTGAAAATAAGTAAACTAGAGGCCCATCTAACACGCGGTGAAGTAAACAAAGTTGAAACCACTCGGGGTAGCACCCCGCACGCTAGTAAATTGAGGGCGCATTGAGGACAAACTTCTTGCACGCGAAGGACACACTCACGCACAATTCACCACTATGTGTCGGCATGCACAGAAGGACGCACTCGCGCACGCCCAGCACACAACACACACCAGCACACGTGTACACCGACGTCGCCGCCGGTTGAGATGGACGGCGAGGCAGCCAACAAACGGAGGCGGCTCGAGCCAAAACCGCATCCGGCGAGCCTGGACTTCATCAGCAGCCTCCCCGACGACATGCTGCTCGTCATCATTGGCCTCCTCCCCACCAAATCTGCCATGCGGACCGCCCTGCTCTCCCGGCGGTAGTGCCCCCTCTGGCGCTGCATCCCCCTCAACCTCACCGTCGACAGCTGCCTCTGCGACGGGGATTACAAACGCATGGCCGCAGTCTCCAAGATCCTTTCATCGCACCCTGGCCCAGCCAGACGCCTTGACATCCGCATGTTCAGTACCAAATGCAAGGTCCAACCCAAGTTCGACGAGTGGTTCTTATCCCCCGCCCTAGATCAGCTCGAGGAGCTTAGCTTTGAAGCTGGACGATATCGCTCTCTGCCGCCGTCCGCGCTCCGCCTCACGCCAACGCTGTGCCGCGCCAGCTTCAGCTCCTGCTATCTTCCCCAGATTAATGCCGCGCCCACCCTTCTTCTCCCTCAACCCAAGCAGCTCGACCTCTTCGACGTCGTCATCTCGAAGAAGGCTATGGAGCACCTGCTCCGCAGCTGTACTGCGCTCGAGTACCTTCGTCTTGAGCAAATCCACGGGTTCATTAGCCTCCACATCGCCTCGACGAATCTCCGATGGATTTATGTGTCTTGCTGGCCCCGCAAAAGGACATCAATTGGGAAGAGATCACTCCAGCTGTTCCACGTTATGGTCATTGAGAATGCACCTTTCCTTGAGAGATTGCTTGTATCGGATCTAGAAGGTCCAACAAAAATAAGGGTCATTGACGCACCGAAATTGACAACGTTGGTGTACTCGTCTGCCAAATTCTCCGAACTCTTTATTGGATTCGTAATCGTTCAGGTACAACACTCACCTTCTTCTCCGTCTTCTTGAAATTCACATTTTTAAATTTCTTCTTGATGTATTTACGACCGTCTTCCAGAAAATGATTCCCACAAGCTTGATCCAGTCCATGCGCACAGTGAAGTTCTTAGCACTAAAATCTATCGGCCCCAATCTGGATCAAGTTGTTGGATTCCTTACATGCTTCTCGTGCACGGAGAAGCTACTCATCGAGGTGAAACTTCTTTCCTATAAGTAAACGGTAATCACAACGTAGCTCAATTTTTTCGTAATTTTCCCAAATTATGATGACAAGTGTAGTGTTCAGAACTGCATCTACGCACTGCACTGAAATAAATGTTTTTAGTATTTTTTTCTCACGTGATCACCTGCATCGTTTTTATGCTATACTACTATAGTAGCCTAGGCTAGTCATAGTGGAAAGTAACTTAGACTACTCCAGTAACTCTATGGTTACCCTAAGAGCAAGTACTACCTCCGTCCTGGTTTACTCTTCCAATTTTGTAGTATCAAATTTTGACCATAGATTTAACTGACAAAATGTTAATGCATGTCACTAAGAACTATATCGCAGGTATCGTATTTTAAATTAATTTCAAATGGTGTAATTTTTAGTGACATGCATTGGCAATTTCTTAGGTAAATCTATGGACAAAATTTTATACTAAATACGAGGTAGTATTCCCCCCGTCCCAAAATTGTTGTCTTACATTTGTTTAGATGCGGATGTATCTAACACTAAAATGTAACTAGATACATCCGTATTTCGACAAACTTAAGACAAGAATTTTGGGACGGAGGGAGTACAAAAGTGGGCTATGTAGGCCAAAACATGTGCCAAATTCACTTGTGATGCATTTGTCATCGATGCCCCTGCATTGCTCACCTGGTGCCCCAATCTGGATCGCCTACTTTGCTCCGGTGCCAAAATAACTCATGCAATGGAAAAACACTGCGCGGGAGAGAGAGAGGACTGAGGCAATAAAAAACACTTGTTTGGGAGAGTGAGAGGCTGGTGTAGTTGGTTTGATTGATTTGTTTATACATGTGGGTCTGTGTGCACAGCGGTGCCAACTCTCTCACATCGCGAGAGCAGTGCCAATATCTTTTGATTTGACATTGATGCGTATTATTTGGCATACTTTTGCAAAATATGGCATCGGCCACATAGTGGAAGGCAACAAATGCCCAAGCTCTTCACGTGCTCCTAGTGAAATGAGAGGAAACAGAAAGAGAGAGAGAGAGAGAGAGAGAGAGAGAGAGAGAGAGAGAGAGAGAGAGAGAGTGAGAGTGAAAAAATATCACTAGCCAGCCAACCCTATCGTATGAGCGAATGATATTGGTACCTCTTGATGACACGGCAATCTTATGTAGCCAGCTGCTCTAATATGTTCTCTTCTTTTGCAGATAAAAAAAGACCCAAAAGTGAAAAATGTGTTGCACTATACCAATCTCATCGAATGCCTTGATCTCCATCTTACAGAAATTGATTTGATCGACTACCGAGGCAACACATCTGAGATTAAATTGGCCAGGTTCTTTGTTCTGGAGGCAAGTGTGCTCAAGGTAATGAGGTTTGGCTTTCTTTGGCGCAACAATGAATGGCGTGCTGATCACCGCAAGCGTCTAAGCCTAAATTACAAAGTCTCCGCAAAAGCTGAATTTGTTTCTGAAACATCAAGTGGCCAGAGACTCGAAAACTTATTTTCCCATTAGTGACTTGTCAGGGCGGTGGATTTTAGTTTGTACGATAATGCTGCATCCACCTAAAGTAACGAAAGTTCTTACGTAAACTTCCTAGTAATTCCCTCTTCGTAGGTGCAGCATTACTCCTAACATTTGTAATGTTAGTTTGAAACTTGTAATATTGCCGTGTCCTATTCCTGCATTTTCAAAACCCTGCGAATCAAACAGGTCCTGAGTTGGTGATGATGTTGTGCCTCCCATCTTTCACCAATAGCCATCGGATCTAGATCTAACGCATACAAACCAAGCTTCTCCATTTTTGCAAAAAGATGCCCGCACTTATTCCCTATTTACAAACAACTCCTTGTCTCTCACAATCAGCCTTATCTCCTCCCCACCACATCTAGAAGGCCGTGGAAAAATCTGGCGCGATGGCCGCTCCCGAAGCCGTCCAGCCCCAATTTTGGTGTTCCGTGCAATGCACGAGCATCTACGCATGGGAAATTATGTCTAACAGGGCTAGTTGTAAGCAGGCTAGCTCTACAACCATGATGATAGTGAATGCAGACGGTGAGGCTGACTATGGTATGCCGAACACGGCGCCTATACTCAGGTGTCATCTCCGGCGCAGGGTCTTGTCACTTCACTGTGAGGAGCAGCACGTAATAATTTGACCAACGGGTAGTACAGTGCTAGTACTCCTACTACTACATTGGTAGTACTACTACTAGTACTAGTAGCACCACCTTGGATTTAGGAATACTACCACGTCCATCTGGATTTTACTAGTATTTGACTAGCAATATCTAGTAATGCATGTCACAAAAATGTACTACTCCCTCTGTAAATAAATACATGGTGTTTTATTCCTATCGGCGAGAGAACTTAATGTTTTTTTGCTAACTAGAGTACTAATAGGATTACATGCAATGAACTAAACACTACATGTCATGTTTGGTAGTCTCAAGTCATTGAAAGCATGCACGGCTCACATCTCTCATTGGTTGATATGTCACGAAATAAGAAACAAGGAGGGAGTTAATGCACCATGCCTAAGTATTTTGAGATTATTTGGTTTTCGTAAGGTGACTTACACAACATTTTTGTTTACATGCATTAACATTTTATTAGTTAAATCAACGGTCAAAACTTGGTGCAAAATGCAAAGGGGACCAATAAACCAGTAAATATCAAACTTCTCTCGTTTGGCCCCAACTAGAGGTCCGGTGAGATGACTATACTGCACCGGCACGGAGGGGGACGCAGCTTCATTGACTTACGACAACTGCCTTTGGGTGAATGACACTTGGGCCCAGGGGGTGGCTGGCCCACCTATCATACAGCCAAAGGCAGGTGCAGTAGAGGGCCGAGGAGTAGTACGAAATCCTACGCACCTACGCACGCTAACTATGGGCAAGAGTGATCACTCGAATCGCAAGATCAGTTGACTAGAAGCTAAGCTAGACCCATGGAGGCGATGAGCGCGAGCATCAGCCGGCTGTGCCAGATGGTCCATGATGCCGGCCTGCGGCCCGACACCGAGGAATGTCTCCAGGTAGTATTGCTTGAGGCTGTCAGGGCAAGGGGCCGCTTGGACGACAACTTCGTCTCCTTATTCGACGAGGTCCTCGTCGGTTTCCTCAACAAGTTCACCGTCGTCAAGAAGCTTGCGGACAACTTTGACGTAAGCCTCCAGCCAACGCGCCCAGGCTCTGCGATGCCCGCCACCCTCAACGGCCACTATGGTGACAACCTCTTCGACGCACTGGTGGCCCTACGACTGCCTGCCGTCGCGCCGGAGAATGTCCACCTCGAGGTCGCGCTCGCCGCGCAGCGCCTGGCGCAGCAAGACACCATCGACATAATCACCCACGTCTACGCGCAAATCGTCCACAAGGACTACTACATGCAAGAGGAGGACGATAGGACACTGGCCTTCTTGGACCGCAGGGCAACCTTGGACGACACTGTTCAGAAGCACGTTGAGCTCGCCGCCAACACCACTGCTCCTCACACGTCGGTTGGTGACCCGGCGCACTAGGGCGTGAGGATGTCGTTGATGGATCCGTATGTATTTTTATCTTTCCGTCAAGTCCATGTAGTAGTATATGATAGTACAGTAATTATCTTACCTTTCGCTTCAACTTCATAATTTTCGTACGTACTCCATGCATGAACGGCGCCAGAACCAAACTTCTCATTACTCTAGGAAAAATCGTTATTTTCTATCTATCGGTCGCGCCATGGAGCAGAACCAAATTTTACAAGTTACGAGTTCAGAAGGAAAAGCCTGCCGTGTTCGCGTCGCACCCCCACACGGTTGGTCCGGCACGCCGCTCAAGCAGGAATGCGTGCGGTGTTGCATTTTCACTTACAAGTGGGACCGTAGTTGAGCAAACCGACTATCGGCAAACCCCCACCCCGCCCACCGCGTGATGGCTGAGAAAACAGGAGGGAGAAGAGATGGCTGTGGCACGGACTCCAAGAAAATTGATGTCGGATGGGATTCGCGTGGGTGGCGTGTGACGTACTGCTAGACGTGAATGCTAGTTATGGCCCATGCCACCCCACTATATCGAGCCTATATCGAGGTATGTAGAACAAATTTTCTACAGTCCGTGCTCAGCCCTCCTCTATCTCTCTTCTCAGGCAGCTAGCGGACGCGCGGAGCCCATCGTCTGGTGCTCACATGCGGCCCCACATGTTAGTGAAAACGCAAGAGGACCCACTGAACCTGCACATCTTTCACCTCGACGTGTTGGTGATGAAAAACAAATCTAATAAAGATCTTCGGTGGACGCTTTTGGAGTTACTCAAAAGTAGTAAGATTCTATTTACAGTTTAACCCAAGATGCACTTCTCGTGGCTTCAACTACCACTCTATTTTCTTTCGTGACACGACCTGGATGCTGGATGTCCCACGTGTCGGTAAAAGGAGGAAGAACCCGACCAAATCTTTGGTTGTGCTCTCGGATTAGACTAGTTGTGCTAACTTAAAATTTTTATTGTGTACTCCCTCCGTTCCAAAATACTCCCTCCATTTTTGTATACAACGCCACTAACTCGGATTACATGTACCAATGTAAAATTTAATGCCTCCTTTATAAGTGAACTTTTCTTCTTGTTTACTGGGATCATTAATACTCTGCATGCATGCAAAGAAACTGAATGGAGGAAGTAACTGACTGTCATTATGACTGCATGCATGCAAGTATTAAACATGTTGTTAGTATGAGAAATTATCATTAATTTGCCTCGATTACTGTTGGTGGCCTTGTATAGATGCAAAATGTATATTTCATAGTGGCCTTGTATATAAAAATGGAGGAAGTACTTGACTTCCATTTGTCCAAAAATGGATGTACCTATATACTAAAACATGTCTAGATACACATATATTTTGACAAATAGAAGGCATGTATTGTGCAACGGAGGGAGTAGAATGGATGCAAGTTTTTGTATTGGGAAGAAGAGTACATCCATATATTGATAGAGCGCAATTTAGTAGATGTTCTATCACTTTTAGCTAGCACAGAGGCTAGGGATGAGATTAGTGCACTTGTTGATACTCCTACTAGAATAGAGGCTAGACATGAGGCTAGATGCGAGGAAGCAACGTCTACTTCTTTACACTCAAAGAAGAAAGAAGCACGCAAGATCGAGCCTCCGCAGATCAACAATGAATGCATCAAGAAGGCACTAATCCAACTTACAGGAGTAGTAAAATGTATTCTTGTGGTTCTTGTTTTCTTTGGTCTTGCTTTTCTAGTCAAAATTATCGTTGGAGTTCGTGCAAAACGGAGGTCCGTTTGGGGTCGTGCGTTGGAGTTGGCCTTACAAGTGGGACCGCAGTTAAGGAAACCGACTATCAGCAAACCCCACCTTGCCCACCGCGCGATGGCTGAAGTTAGAGAAACGACGAGGTTGAAGAGATTGCTCTAACACGGACTCCAAGAAATAATATGGTGTCAGATGGATGTCGTGGTGGTGGCGTGTGCCGTACTCCTGGACGTGAATGCTTGTTCTGGCCCATGCCACCCTACTACTCCTACTACTTACTCCTACTATATAGTAGTACTAGGATCGAGGATTCGAGGTGCTGCTTACGTACATCGAACACATTAACATATGGCTACAGTAAAGACACCCGCCCGACGCACGAAGAATGTGAAGCTAGTACAAATAGTGTACTACTATTGTTGACTGGCCTCATCCGATAACCTGTTGCAATGCACGTACAATTATGTATTCGGAAAATATTTTTTTGCCTCGTCGCACCACTCACTCAGAGAAGCGACTCGAAAGTCATTCATAAATTTAGTAAGTTTATCACAGGCATATCATTTTATTACATACAATAGGTCATCAACCCACATCGACAACGAGGATACATTATAAATACTAAAGTTTTCACCACACAACAAATAACAAGAAATGAAATGAACTTCAACTCAACCATTCCTCGGCGTTGGAAACGCTTGCTTTGAACCACAAGTGATTCTCTGGGACGGGCCATCCATTGTCGATCTGGAGACCAACGCAGGACTGATCATCCAGGCTGAAGCGGCCTACTATATCAGTACCAGGGTAGGGAACCACCCAAATGTCCGAGGTATAGACACAGTTGCTTCTCATAAATGGTGCTAGTAACGTTGTGTCAACAGCAGTTGGATTGCCTTTCACCATCATTGGATAGTTTTGTCCAAGGAAGAGCGAGTTTTATCCAAGACTATCAATTCTGTACCAGGAAGAAGGAGTTGGCGCTAGCACACTAGTATCCATCCCGAATACCATGCAACATGTGTTGGAATAGGTCCGGAGAGTGCGACCATGGGAGATTACACCTGCTTCCTTAGCAGTAACATCATCAGTGGGCTCTATACACACAAGAACAGCTGATCGGACTTAGTTGCTAGGCGCCACAGAGTCATGGGCGCTGCTCGTCCTCATGCCCGTGATCATCACCATCGTCATCTCCCCTTGGTTATAATTTTTTTCAAGTATAGGTGGTGGGATGTTCACAGGACCTTGGAAACACAAGAAGAAGGTTAATTAGTAAAGGGAAACTTGCTAACCCGCATGCATGTGGATGAAACAATTATAATTATGGTGGAAGACAAACTTACCGAAACTACGAGGATACAATGCAAAAACAGTGCCACGAGTGGTGGCAACAAACACAAGGCCCTCGTATTGAATTGCATCACAATACTCATCCGTGTACAGAAACTGATATTTGAGCAATATCCATCGAGTCAAACCACTAAGGACAGCAACAAGCTTGTCGAAGATAGCAACAACTTCATAGTTGTTTTAATTCCAAGAGCGGTTGGGAATTCGATAAATTGCCATCTTCCGTAGAAGATAGTCACCATGATCGTATTTGAACGTGCGTACGATACCGGTGTGCTCAACCTTTGGGCAGTCTGCTGAGATTTTTGGAAGTGGAACCCGGTCACGAGTGTACAAATTCACAAGTTCCCACTCGCAGTTGGACTCAATGTAAACAACCCAATCTCCATTTGCGCCCACTCAAGCCTTGCCCTCAAGAGATGGCATCTTAACATAATACGTATCATTATCAAGCGGCATCAACTTGCACATGGCGAGGCCTCTGTCGTGCCGGCGCCACTCATCAGGGTCACATCGAAGAAGATAGGGGAGATCAAACCACTCCTTGACTCTTGGGTTCCTTGTAATGATGTTATTAGTTGAGTCGAGAATGGGCTTGAACGAACCTGCCATGCTAGCTGAGGTGATGACGTCGCACCGATCAATGAGTTCCTCCACCACGTCATCTTTCAGATCGGGGCAAGAATAACGGGGTCGTTTCCGGCCTGTTCCCTCCATGCAGAAGACGATCGAACAATGGCAGAAGAAAGGGTGAAGGTCTGAAGGAAAATGGAGGAGGGAGAGGAAGAGCGTGCAACAGTGCTACCTCTTGAGCTTGCGTTGGTTTTCCCCGATGAGGAGAGGATGATGTAGCAGAGTAGCGTAAGTATTTCCCTCACTTTTTCAGAACCAAGGTATCAATCGAGTAGAAGGCCATGCTCAAGTCCCTCGTACCTGCACAAAACGATAGCTACTCACAACCAACACGATTAGGGGTTGTCAATCCCTTCACGGTCACTTACGAGAGTGAGATCTGATAGAGATAATATTTTTGGTATTTTTGGTATATAGATGCAAAGTGAAAAGTAAAAGGCAAAGTAAAAAAGCAAAGCAAGATTAAAGTGATGGAGATTGATATGATGAGAATAGACCCGGGGCCATAGGTTTCACTAGTGGCTTCTCTCAAGAGCATAAGTATTCTACGGTGGGTGAACAAATTACTGTTGAGAAATTGACAGAATTGAGCATAGTTATGAGAATATCTAGGCATGATCATGTATATAGGCATCACGTCCGTGACAAGTAGATCGAAGTGATTCTGCATCTACTACTATTACTCCACTCATCGACCGCTATCCAGCATGCATCTAGAGTATTAAGTTAAAAACAGAGTAATGCTTTAAGCAAGATGACATGGTGTAGAGAGATAAATTCATGCAATATGAAATAAACCCCATCTTGTTATCCTCGATGGCAACGATACAATACGTTCCTTGCTGCCCCTTCTGTCACTGGGAAAGGACACCGCAAGATTGAACCCAAAGCTAAGCACTTCTCCCATGGCAAGAAATACCAGTCTAGTTGGCCAAACCAAACGGATAATTCGAAGAGACCTGCAAAGATAACCAATCATACATAAAAGAATTCAGAAAAGATTCAAATATTGTTCATAGATAGACTTGATCATAAACCCACAATTCATCGGTCTCAACAAACACACCGCAAAAAGAAGAAGATTACATCGAATAGATCTCCACAAGAGAGGGGGAGAACATTGTATTGAGATCCAAAAAGAGAGAAGAAGCCATCTAGCTAATAACTATGGACCCGAAGGTCTGAGGTAAACTACTCACACTTCATCGGAGAGACTATGATGATGTAGAAGTCCTCCGTGATGATGGCCCTCTCCGGCGGAGCTCCGGAACAGGCCCCAAGATGGGATCTCGTGGATACAGAAAGTTGCGGCGGTGGAATTAGGTTTTTGGCTCCTGTTCTGTTCATTTGGGGGTACTTGGGTATATATAGGAGGAAGAAGTACATCGGTGGAGCCTCGGTGGGCCCACGAGGGTTGGGGGCGCGCCTGGGGGTGTAGGGCGCGCCCCCCTACGTCGTGCCCACCTCGAAGCTTCCTTGGCGTCGGGTCCAAGTCTCCTGGGTCATATTCGGGAAGAAAATCACGTTCCAGAAAGGATTATTCTGTTTGGACTCCGTTTAATATTCCGTTTCTTCGAAACACTGAAATGAGCAAAAAAACAGCAATTCTGGGCTCGGCCTCCGGTTAATAGGTTAGTCCCAAAAATAATATAGAAGTGGAAAATCAAGCCCAATATAGTCCAAAACAGTAGATAATATAGCATGGAGCAATCAAAAATTATAGATACGTTGGAGACGTATCAGGCATTCCCAAGCTTAATTCCTGCTCGTCCTCGAGTAGGTAAATGATAAAAAGAGAATTTTTGATGTGGAGTGCTACTTGGCATAATTTTAACGCAAAATTTCTTAATTCTGGTATGAATATTCAGATTAGAAAGATTCAAGACAAAAGTTCATATTGACATAAAGAATAATAATACTTCAAGCAAACCAACAAAGCAATTATGTTTTCTTAAAGTAACATGGCCAAAGAAAGTTCATCCCTACAAAATCATATAGTTTAGTCATGCTCCATTTTCGTCACACAAGAATGCTCTCATCATGCACAACCCCGATGACAAGCCAAGCAATTGTTTCATACCTTAATAATTTCAAACTCATAAACTTTCACGCAATACATGAGCGTGAGCCATGGATATAGCACTATGGGTGGAATAAAATATAATGATGGGGGTTATGTGGAGAAGACAAAAAGGAGAAAGTCTCACATCAACGAGGCTAATCAATGGGCTATGGAGATGCCCATCGATTGATGTTAATGCAAGGAATAGGGATTGCCATGCAATGGATGCACTAGAGCTATAAATGTATGAAAGCTCAACAAAAGAAACTAAGTGGGTGTGCATCCAACTTGCTTGCTCACGAAGACCTAGGGCACTTGAGGAGGCCCATTGTTGGAATATACAAGCCAAGTTCTATAATAAAAAATTCCCACTAGTATATGAAAGTGACAACATATGAGACTCTCTATATGAGGAACATGGTGTTACTTTGAAGCACAATATATGAGACTCGCTATATCATGGTGCTACTTTGAAGCACAAGTGTGGAAAAAAAGGATAGTAGCATTTCCCCTTTTTATTTTTCTTTTGGGCCTTTTTTTTTCTTTGGCCTTTCTCTTTTTTGGGGACAATGCTCTATTGAATGATGATCATCACGCTTCTATTTATTTACAACTCAATAATTACAACTCGATACTAGAACAAAGTATGACTCTATATGAATGCCTCCGGCGTTGTACCAGGATATGGAATGAATCAAGAGTGACAAGTATGAAAGAATTATGAACGGTGGCTTTGCCACAAATACTATGTCAACTACATGATCATGCTAAGCGATATGACAATGGAGAATGTGTCATGATAAACGGTATGGTGGAAAGTTGCATGGCAATATATCTCGGAATGGCTATGGAAATGCCATAATAGGTGGGTATGGTGGATATTTTGAGGAAGATATAAGGAGGTTTATGTGTGAAAGAGCATATCATATCATGGGATTTGGATGCACCAGCGAAGTTTGCACCAACTCTCAATGTGAGAAAGGGCAATGCACGATAGCGAAGAGGCTAGCAATGATGGAAGGGCGAGAGTGCGTATAATCCATGGACTCAACATTAGTCATGAAGAACTCATATACTTATTGCAAAAATCTACAAGCCATCAAAAACCAAAGTATTACGCGCATGCTCCTAGGGGGATAGATTGGTAGGAAAAGACCATCGCTCGTCCCCGACCGCCACTCATAAGGAGGACAATCAAATAACACCTCATGTTTCAAATTTGTTGCATAACGTTTACCATACGTGCATGCTACGAGACTTGCAAGGTTTAACTCAATTACTTATCAAATTCACAATTACTCCACTAGCATGACTTTGATATTACTACCTCCATATCTCAAAACAATTATCAAGCATCCAACTTTTCTTAGTATTCACCGCCCCACCGTACTCCCATCGCTGGCCTAGACATCCCTCTACTCACCCACACCTGCTGTTATTCTCCAGCGACTGCAGACGAATGAGTAAACCCTCGTACAGTCATACTCTCCTCCGCGTGGGAAACAAAAACAACTGTCGAGTCTTCCCTGCCTCCGTGTCGTTCCCTTCCTAGGCCTCGCCATCGTCCACCGCCCTGGTGCTCTCGGCGTGGCATGGTCAACATGGTCAACGAGCGACATGCATCTGAAGTGGACTGCACGTGGAGAGGCTGACAGCTGGGTCCACGACCGCACGCGAGGAAATGCCTCCTTATTACGCGCAAAATAATGATTCCTCCACCTGACATCTGGGACCCACTGAAAGGTCCTCTGTATTTCGTGAAAAAAACATTACCGCCGCTGACAGCTCGGACCCACCAGCTATATCTTCGCACGCAAGGAAGTGCCTCCTTATTACGCACAAAAAAATGAATACTCCCCCTGCTAGCTGGGACCCAGTATAGTGGGCCTAGTAAGTTGACAGGGACGAAGGGCTTTGTCAACTTAGTCAATATGCACGATTCTAGCTCGACTGACCGTACGATGTCCATGCAACGGCCGTAGTGCTTCTTCAACCTCTGGTCTTCTTGCTCCAGCCGCCCAAAGCAGCGCCGGTCGCGCCGCCTGCTCCTGCTTTCCGTGGCCGGCTATGCTGCCGCGGAGGCCTCACCACCCCCATACTACTCCCACCGCTGGCCATGCCATCCCTCCACTCCACTCACCCACATCCCCTGTTATTCTATGGTGATGGCAGCGCAGCCGAACCAGTGAACCCTCGTACTCCTCTCCGCGTGGGCATCCACTACCGCATCTGCCCCGGCTCCGCGTCGTCCCCTTCCTAGGCCTTGCCGTCGTCCACCGCCGTGGTGCTCTCGGCGCGGCGTGGTCAATGTGGTCGATGACCGAATTCCATCCGAAGAATACTATATGTGGAGAGGCTGACAGCTGGGTCCATGGCAGCTGCAAGGAAGTGCCTCCTTATTACACGGAAAATAATTATTCCCCCACCTGACAGCAGGGAACCACCAGACGCCCACCAGTATATCGTGAAAAAAACGTTTGCCCGTGACTGCCGGGACCCACCAGACGGGCCATCGTATTTCGCGAAAAAAAAGTTCACCCTGCTGTCAGCTCGGACCCACCGGAAGTGCCTCCTTATTATGCACAAAAAAATGAATACCCCCTGCTAGCCGGGACCCACCTTGGTGGGAGGCTGACTTGTGGTCCTACTAAGTTGACGGGGACGGAGGGCTTTGTCAACTTAGTCAATATAAACGATTCTAGCTCCAGTGACCGTACGATATCCATTCAACGAGCATAATGCTTTTTCAACCTCTGGTCTTCTTGTTCCAGCCGCCCAAAGCAGCGCTGGTCGTGCCGCATGCTCCTTCCTCCCGTGGCCGGATGTGCTGCCGCGGAGGCCTGACCGCCCTACTATTCCCACCGCTGGCCAGGCCCTGCGGCGACGGCAGCCTCACACCGCAGCCGAACCAGTGAGCCCTCGTACTCCTCTCCGCGTGGGCTTCCTCTGCCGCGTCTTCCTCGACTCCGCGTCGTCCCCTTCCTAGGCCTTGCCGTCGTCCACCGCCCTGGTGCTCTCGGCGCGGCGTGGTCAACGTGGTCAAGGAACGACTTCCATCGGACGTGGACTGTACGTGGAGAGGCTGACAGCTGGGTCCACGGCCGCAGCAAGGAAGTGCCTTCTTATTCCATGGAAAATAATGATTCCTCCACCTGACAGCTGGGACCCACCGGACGAGCCACTGTATTTCGCGAAAAAAATGTTTCCCCCTGACTGCTGGGACCCACCAGCTACATCTTCGCACGCAAGGAAGTGCGTCCGAGAGAAAAAAACGATTCACCCCCTGACTGCTGGGACCCACCAACTACATCTTCGCACGGAAGGAAGTGCCTGACAGTCGGGACCCACCTGGTCAAAGCGTATTAGCGTTGTCATTCTGGTTGCGAACATGTACGTACATATATATTGGTGGATGTATAGGCGCACACGTGTCGTAGTAGAGGCAAGCACGTAGCATGTACACGTACATATAGCGGCCAGGGTGCAAGAAAGAAAATACGACCACGTATGTGTACATACGGGCGGGTTCTCGAACGCCTACTCGCGAATACGTACGGCGAGGCCTCGTTGACATGGCTGGGTCGGAACGGAGAAACAACATCGTCGTCGTGTTCATGGGGAGGCAACGGAATGCGTCGTGTTCATGGGGAGGCAATGGAATGCGTCGTCTTCATCGGGAGGCAACGGAACGCGTGGGAGCCAACCGGCTGGGTCGGAACGGAATGCGTGGTCGTGTTCATCGGGAGGGCTTGGAAGGAACAGGCAATGGAAACGAGGCTTGGCGTACCGTAGAACAGAGGAAACGAACCCCCTACGGTCGGGGGTCCTGTTGATCGAGAGGGGTGTGGCGTACCGCAAAACAGAGGAAACGGACCTCCTACGGTCAAAATACGGGTCCTGTTGATCGGGAGGGGTGTGGCGTACCGCAAAACGGACAAAACGGACCTCCTACGGTCGAAATGGGGGTCCTGTTCATCGGGAGGGGTGTGGCGTACCGCAAAACGGGACCCCACGGGATACTGGTCATCTCCACCATCGACCTCCTCCATCCTCCACAGGCTACCGTCGACCTCCTCCAGCCTCCATGGGCTCCTGTTCATCTAGCCTCCACCGCGCGTTACTCCACCGGCAACTGTTCAACCACCCCTCCACGGGCACCCCTCCACCGTCTACTGTTCATCCTGCCCTCCACACCACGGGGTCCTGTTCAACCACCACTCCACGGGCACCCCTCCACCGTCTACTGTTCATCCAGCCCTCCACACCACGGGGTCCTGTTGAACTCCACCGTAACCTGTTCATCCAACCCTCCATCACACCACGGGGTCCTGTTCATCTAGAGGCAACGCCACCGCTCACTGTTCATCCAACCCCCCCGCAACGCTCACTGTTCATCCCAGAGGCAGCATCGATTGGCTTCAGTTAGTAGCAGTAGCGAAGGAATCGCTCGATCGGGTTCAGTTAACAGCCACCGATCGATCGCTCGGGTTCAGTAACGCGTAGCCTGCAGTGCAATCGCCCGGGTTCAGTTAGAGCCCAACGCCTCGCTCGGGTTCATTTAGAGCCAATGCCTCGCACACAGGCGCGTACGTGTACAAGAGAAACGCGCATCGCTCGGCCCCCGACCTCCCACTATAACCGGGACCTCCCTGAAATTTTCCTCCCCCTCGCTTCTACCACGGTTTTTTTTCCGTCATGGACGGCCCAAAGAATGTCATGCAGCTGCGTCTCCGGCCCGCCCAGGACGAAAAGCCCATTTTCTGTCATGATTTTTTGTCACAGAAGTAGGAGCCCACCACATCTATGATGATACCGGGTTTTGTCACAATTATCGTCATAGAAGTGTCATATGTATGACAGAATTTTTTTTCGTTCGGCCCAAAATGTCACGGATGTGTCTTTTTTTGCAGTGCAAGAACTAAACACTCTTAGGTTAGCTCATGAAACTACCTTGGAAAATCATCGAGAACTTTTAAAGACTCATGATAAGCTACGCTTTGAAAAGCTCAACCTTGAGCAAGAGCATGAGTTTTGAAAGGCAATCAATGATGTTCTTTTCAAGAAAAGTTCTTCTTACATTGCCAAGCGTTTACACTTGTCTACTTACATACCACAAGTTAAATCTAACAACAAGAACAAGAAAGATTCTTCATCTAGTAGTAACAACAATCATGCTAAATCCAATGTTGATGCTTCTAGTAGTTCTCTTGATTCCACTAACGATTCTCTTAGCCAAGTTACACTTCATAAAAAAAATAGCTTATTGAAGGGAATCATGGAGAAAGGTGTTTACAAGACTTTTGCCGGAAGTAAGCAATTTGAGGAAAATTGTGCGCAAGCAAGGAAGACACCTGAAGAATCAAGGTGTTGGTTCTGAACGGAAGTTCAATGCCAATGGAGTTGCGTGGGAAGAAGATCAATACCCCAAGACAAAGTTTGTTCCTCAACAAGAGAAGTATGATCCTACTTCTTTCAAAGGAACACAAGCTCAAGATGATCTTCCACCACAAGACCACAAGAAAAAAGGGAAGGACAAGCTTCAAGAGGAAATTGATGCATTTGAAGAAGCACCTAAGGCTTTGGTCAAGTGGGTTCCCAAGACTACATCAAGTTCCACTTCATCAAGCACAACTACGATTCCAAGGATTCCCATCAAGATGATGTGGATCCCGAAGAAGAAGAACTAGAGAGTTTTTGAGGGTGACTCCGCCAACATACTTCTCTCTTATCATTTTGGTGAGGACAAGAGCAAACAACTTCCATATCCTGCACTATTTCAAGGAGTCACAAACTCTCTTGTTGGTAAGACAAGTGACAAGATAACCTAATGATTTGATGGACATCAACTTGTGTATGCATCACTCTATGTCTATGGATATCCTTGTTTGTTCCTTGTGGGACTAACCCGTGTAGGTATTGAAAGTGCAACTCACTTCAAAGGATTGCTCCGAATGATCTACATCAACATTGAGCATCTACATCTTCAACACCTACATGAAGTCATCATCAACAAAACGCAAGGTTAGTTCATTCCCTTTAGGGGGGATATCACATCTAGGGGGAGCTTTACTCAAATCAATGAGCTAAAGCAACTCTAATGGTGTGAACACAACAATGCTTTATGTAAAAGTGGTAACCCCACTTGTGCTTAAATGATGAGTATGGCCTATGATCAAATGTTATCATTTGACTCCTAAGTCAATATACTCATATATAGATGACCTAGTCATCGCCAATTGCTTGATAGATGCAAGAATGTTTATGCATGCCTTGTCACATATTTTATTTGCCAGTTTATTGTGTGAGCATGTTGCTTTGATTGTTTGGCTTTTTCTCTTTTTGCCAAATGGATGGACATGAATGCCTAAGAACACCCTCTAGCTATCTATGATTTTCTCGTCTCAAACTCTATTCACGCTACATCACAAAGTTTGATCAAGTCAGATTCGAACCACTCTGTGTGAGGAGCACTCGAAGATCCTGATTCGTCATAGACTTAAACCTCCAAAACCTCTTTGTGCATCTCGGTCAGGCCGATTCATCCTTTTCGGTCCTACCGAGTCACCAAGTTGATCTAGGGTTTTCAATCTCGGTGCAACCGATTAGAACTTTTTGGTCACACCGAGTTGCAGTAACTGCTTGCAGTTTTGCATCTCGGTGACACCGAGTCGTTCCACTCGGTCAAACCGATAGGGTCAGGTTATATATACCGCCGGGTCAAATTTTGGAAATTTCTCTGAACCCCTTCGCCCGCGCGTAACCTACTCTGCCTCCTCTGGTCTCCATATCGTCCTCTCGTCGCCAGTGACCTCCTGCCGCTGGTCTCCGCCGCCATCAACGGAAATCTTCACCGTCGTTGCCGCCGTAGCAAGTTCTTCGTCGCACTAGGGTACGAACTTGATCACTGTGCTAATCTTTAACTCCGATTCTTAGCACATTGCTTTGCCATGATTCTTGCCATGATTGAAATCATCCTGTCCAGCAAAAATGTCCCGTAGATTAGTTTTGATTTGAAAGTTTAGGGTTAGGTCTCCGCCGAATTCATCTCGGACCGACCGAGTTGTAGAAATCGGTCTCACCGATTTTGGCTTAGGCCAGAGCACACGCATTTTCGGTCCGACCGAAAATTGCAAATCGGTGTGACCGAGTTTGATTCTTTGTGAAACCCTAGCAGTCTCGGTACCACCGAACTATGACTCGGTCTGACCGAGTTCACTAGTTCAGGTTCCAAAAGCTGCCTCGGTATCACCGAGTTTACAAATCGGTAGATCCAAAATGCTTTCTATGAGGAACTAAAACTAAGTTTTTAAGTCATCAGTTTTGCGAAAACTCCTGTACTTTGTGATGCTCATCTACTCTACCTCATCTATAACCTATTCACAGGGTCTGCTGATAGTTTGCCTGCAAGATGTCTGACCAAAGTGACAGCCAGAACAAGTCAGAGGAACATATTCAGTTAAGTGAGGGCACTAGTCCCTCTAGTAGCTATGATGATGGCAGTAGGAGCACTCCCAACAATCTGCCAAAGGCTGCTACCAGAACAAGGAAGAAGAAGACTTCTGACTCTGAAGATGAATATTATGTGGCTATTGAAGATGAAGCCACTTCAAAGAAGAAAGTGCTGAAGAAAGAGTATGGCTCAGCTGCTGCAACTAAGCCAGGTCTGGAAACTAAGATGCCAGCAATAAGACAGCCCATGTCAAAGCCAAGAAAAGTTGCCACAGGTGAAACCATGAAGTTCAACATTGAATCTGAAGAAGAAGCAGTTGGTGAGGATAAGAAGAAGAAGAGGGCCAGAACCACTACTGCCAGAGTTCTTGGCAAGCCCTCAATGAGGAAAGATTCTGAAGAGGAAGAGGAAGAGGATGCTGCACCAGCACCCAAAGCTCAAAAGCTAATGGGAGATGCAATCAGATCAGGGGCTGCTCCATCTAAGCCCAAAACTGCTCCCAAGGCTGCTGCTCCAGCTCCAAAACTAAAACCCAAGAGGAGCACCAGGAACATCCCTGCTGAGGAGAAGAACAAGGCCCCAGTGCTTCAAGTTGCTGCAAAAGTAGAAGAAGATGATTCTGTTGTTTTGAGAAAGCTGAAGCCAAAGATCCCTGATCACAATGATGCACACCCAGTTGCAGAGAACATGAAAATCAGGAAGGATTCAGGATTGAGACTATGGAGAGAGTCTGATCCATAAGCTACCAGGAGAAGGACTGCTGTGGACTACAGATTCCACACTAAGGAACAACAGGACTTCTATGAGACAATTCTGCTTGACAAGAAGCCCATAGTGTGTGACATAGATGGGTTGACTGGGAATTCATTAAGAAATGAGGATCACTTCCCTCGTGTATATCACAGCTTCAAGGCATGTGGAGTTGATATGTTTGTGGCTCAGAAGTTCACCAAGTGGAATGATGAACTCATTATGCAATTTTACTCCACTTCACACTTCTATCCAGATCAAAGGCTTGTGTGGATGTCTGAGGGTACTAGGTACCAGTCTACAGTTGAAGAATGGGCCAAGCTCATAAATGCTCCTGAAGAACATGAGGATGACTTTGATATCTATGCAAAGAATAAGAAAGACCACAGCTCTATGGCCAACATCTACAAAAAGAGATCCCAGATGCTGGTTTGGATACCCACAAGTTTGGATTTGTACACTATTTGTTGTCTGGTCTGCCAACAATCAATTGGATTCTAAGACACACACTACTACCCAAGTCAGGTGATCAAAAGATGATCATAGGACATGCTATCAACTTTCTGCACATATTTAATGTCCCACAGAAGTGCAAGGATATGAGCCTGATTGTGGAAACAATCAAGAGGACTACAGGTGATCATAAGAGAAGTTGTGGATATGCCCCACACATCCAGGAGCTCATCAACTCAAAGATGGGCAAAGGCAAGTACATCTTGGACAAGGAGCACGTGCCCATCTATCCTGAATTTGAGGACAACACTATTGTCATGACTGAGAATGAACCATCATCTGTGCAAGCACAAGAGAAGAAATACAAAGCTAAAGCTGAGAAGGCTGCAACGATGCCAACTGTGGAAGAGGCATCTCAGGTATTCTTGAAGAGCAAGCAAGACCAGCTTGGATATCTGATCCAATCCACTCTGAGGATTGAGCAGGGCCTGGCCACCCTGACCAAGAACCAGGAGGGCTTGGAAAGGATTGTTGAGACAAAATTCTATGACCTTGATGTCAAGATAACAGAGATCCAAACTGCAGTTGAGCAACTTCAGGAGGAAGAAGAGGAGAAGAAGGGCAAGTCTACCACATATGCTTTTGCTAGAGTGCCCAAAGGACAGAGATCTGTTGCAGTGCCAGTGACAGACACTAGAGCTACAGCATCAGCACCAGCAGCTACAGCTCCAGTTCCAACTCCAGCACCTCCAGCTACTTCATCAGAAGCTTTCGTTCTTGGAGTTCTCTCAACACCACCTCCCGAAGATCAAGCCTGAGAGTCGTTTAGCACTATGCATTTTTAAACTTTTTGGTAACTTGTTGCCAAAGGGGGAGAAAAATGTATAGATCATAGGCTTCGAGAGAGATAGAGAGTGTTGGTTTTTATCTCTCTTTGCACTTATTTGGTTTGGTTTGAAACTTTATTGCGTGCTTGTGTGATACTACTTTGTGTCCTTGTGAGATACTTATTTGATCATGTGTTTGATCATATGCTACCCTTAATGCCTGTTGGATTATGCTATCTTTAATATCCTATTATGATCATTCACTTTGCTTGGTGATGAGTGCATGTTTTTAATATCTATCATTTTGAGCGCTCCACCAAGATGTATGTGACATGGAAGAGTAACCCATGATCCTAATTGGTTGTGCATTTGTATTCAAAAGAAAATCTTAAATAATACACATATTTACGGGGAGCTCTTGCTTATCACATACTTCTCAAAGCGACAATGTTTTTTCAATCTTATTTATCATTTGTCGAAGCTTTGATCTATATGTTGTCATCAATTACCAAAAGGGGGAGATCGAAAGTGCAACTATCCCTGGGTGGTTTTGGTAATTCCTAACAACGTATAGCTCATTGAGCTAATGCTATTCCAAGATAAATATTTCAGGAAAGCTCAATGATTGGGATGGCATGGATTAGAAAGTGGACCCTTCAAAATGCTAAGGACAAAGGATTGGCTCAAGCTCAAAGCACAAGACTCTACATTTTCTATTTTAGTGATCCAAGATCACATTGAGTCTATAGGAAAAGCCAATACTATTAAGAAGGGATGAGGTGTTGGTTAATGAGGATCTTGCTCAAAATGCTTAGTGATATGCTCCAAAACCCTCCACTACTTTCTCATATCCACATATGTCCTAAACCAAAAAGTCCAACTCGGCCCCACCGAAATTTCCTATATGGAGCCACCGAGTTCAGTTGACATAGCCACTGCTAGAAACCCTAATCAATTCGATCTCACCGATAGGGATCTCGGTTCCACCGAGACGGGGTTGCAAACTCTCTGTTTCCTCTTCGTAACGTTTTGGTCAAACCGAGATGAGCGATCGGTCCCACCGAGATTGCAATGCAAACTCTCTGTTTCCCTTTCATAACGTTTTGGTCAAATCGAGATGAGCGAATCGGTCCCACCGAGTTTGCCTGACCAACTCTCTGTTTCGCTATTACCAAAATCGGTCTCACCGAGTTTGTGTAATCGGTCTCACCGAGATTACGTTATGCCCTAACCCTAATGACATCGGTCCCACCGAGTTGACGTGTCGGTCCCACCGAGAATCCTAATGTTCACATTTTGAACTAAATCGGTCCGACCGAGTTTCATGATTCGGTCCCACCGAGTTTGGTGATTTGCGTGTAACGGTTAGATTTTGTGTGGAGGCTATATATACCCCTCCAGCCACTCTTCATTCGTGGAGAGAGCCATCAGAACATGCCTACACTTCCAACACATATTTTCTGAGAGGGAACCACCTACACTTGTGTTGAGGTCTAGATATTCCATTCCAACCACATGAATCTTAGTCTCTAGCCTTCCCCAAGTTGCTTTCCACTCAAATCTTCTTTCTACCAAATCCAATCCTATGAGAGAGAGTTGAGTGTTAGGGAGACTATCATTTGCAGCACAAAAGCAAGGAGTTCATCATCAGCACACCATTTGTTACTTCTTGGAGAGTGGCGTCTCCTAGATTGGCTAGTTGTGACTTGGGAGCCTCCGACAAGATTGTGGAGTTGAACCAAGGAGTTTGTAAGGGCAAGGAGATCACCTACTTCGTTAAGATCTACCCGAGTGAGGCAAGTCCTTCGTGGGCGACGGCCATAGTGGAATAGACAAGGTTGCTTCTTCATGGACCCTTCATGGGTGGAGCCCTCCATGGACTCACGCAACCGTTACCATTCGTGGGTTGAAGTCTCCATCAACGTGGATGTACGATAGCACCACCTATCGGAACCACGGATAAAAAATCTCCGTGTCAACATTACGTTTGCTCCTTCAAACTCATCCCTTTACCTTCGTATGCAATTGTTTTACATTCCACTGCTATACTCTTAGAATTGCATGTGTAGGTTGATTGCTTGACTTGTACTAAGTTGCTAAAATCTGCCAAGAACTAAAATTGGGAAAATGCTAGATTTTTATTTGGTCAAGTAGTCTAATCACCCCCTCTAGACATACTTTCGATCCTACACGGTGGTGTCGGAGTGGCGCTGGGGCAAGGATCGTGACAATGATCTACATCAACAATCTTGCTACCATCAGCACCAGCTTTCTCCCCCTCTATGCAGCAGTGTAACACCCCTTCTCCCGCTATAATATCTACTTAAACATGGTGCTCAACTCCATATATTATTTCCCAATGATCTATGGTTGTCCTATGATATTTGAATAGATCCATTTTGTCCTGTGGGTTAATCGTGATCTTGGTTGGTAGGATTGTATATTTTATTTATGGTGCTGTCCTACGGTGCGCTCCGTCTCGCGCAAACGTGGGCGATCCTTTATGTAGGGTGTTGCAATATGTCCATGGTTCGCCTATGGTGGGTTGCGAGAGTGACAGAAGTTTAAACCCGAGTAAGTGGGGTATGACGTATGGGAGAAAAGAGGTCTTGATACTTAATGCTATGGTTGGGTTTCACGACCTTAATGATCTTTAGTAGTTGCGGATGCTTGCTAGAGTTCCAATCATAAGAGCATATGATCCAAGTAGAGAAAGTATGTTAGCTCATGCCTCTCCCTCATATAAAATTACAAGAATGATTACCAGTACTTGTTATTGATTACCTAGGGACAAATGACTTTCTTGTTGACAAAAGCTATCCACTTTTATTACCTTGCAATTTATCTGTAGTTTTACTCTCGCAAAGTACTCGTAGTTTTATTCTTGCAAAATAGTTTCATACTTGTTCTAGGTAAAGCAAACGTCAAGTGTGCGTAGAGTTGTATCGATGGTCGATAGAACTTGAGGGAATATTTGTTCTGCCTTTAGCTTCTCGTTGGATTTGACACTTATTTAACGAAGAAGGCTACAAACGACCCCCTATACTTGTGGGTTATCAATCCACTGCTATGTCTTCTCCGGCTCTGGGTCGTTCCATTCCTAGGCCTCACAGTTGTCCACCGCATTGGTGCTCTAGGCGTGGCGTGCTCAACATGGGCAACATTCAACAAACGACAGCCATCGGAATACGGATGTACGTGGAGAGGCTGAAAGTAGGGACCCCCATGGTCCATGGCCCTATGCAAGGAAATAATTCCTCCCCTTGACATCTGGGGCGCACCTTTTTGGAGGCTGACCTGTGGGCCTACTATGTTGACCGGAACCAAGGGCTTTGTCAACTTAGTCAATATAAATGATTCTAGCTGCAGCGACCGTACGATGTGCATCCAACGGGTGGCGTGCTTCTACAACCTCTAGTCTTCTTGCTCCATCCACCTGCTCCTGCCTCTTGTGTCCAGCTGTGCGCACCGCTGGCCATGTCATCCCTCTACTCACCCACACCTCCTGTTATTTTCCGGCGATGGGAGCCTCACACTGCAGCCAAAGCTGTCAAGCCACGTACTCCCCTCAGTGTGGATATCCACTGCAGCATCTTCCCCGGCTCTACGTCGTTCCTTTCCTTGGCCTCGCCATCGTCTACCGCCTTGGTGCTCTCGGTGCAGCGTGGTTAACATGGTCAATGAAGGACAACCATCGGAAGAGGACTTTGGGCGGTGAGACTGACAGCTGGACCCACCAGCTACATCTTCGAACACAAGGAACTGCCTCCTTATTACTTGCAAAATAAAATTGATTCCTCCCCCTGACAGCTGGGACCCACCAGCCATATCTTCGCACGCAACGGTACCCACTAGGTCCAAGCATACGTAGTGTTTTCTATCTCGTCACGAACGTGTATGTACAGTGATGAACAATATATCGCTTTATACCCATTAACGGCCCATTATTCCATTGGACTGGTTCAAGCCCATGTTATCTTTTGGCCTTCTCTGGGCCCATTTATTCTTGGGCTCATTTCCAACATTCGGTTACTTATGGCCTGTTACTGGCCTTTTCTGCTGGTGGGCCAAATTCAGTCTGTGGTTATGATACATCTCCAGCGTATCTATAGTTTTTTATTGTTCCATGCTATTATATTATCTGTTTTGTATGTTTAATGGGCTTTATTATACACTTTTATATTATTTTTTGGGACTAACCTACTAACCAAAGGCCGAGTGCAAGTTGCTGTTTTTTTGCCTATTTCAGTGTTTCGCAGAAAAGGAATATCAAACGGAGTCCAAACGGAATGAAACCTTCGGGAGAGTTATTTTTGGAACAAACGCAATCCAGGAGACTTGGAGTGGACGTCAAGAAAGAAACAAGGAGGCCATGAGGCAGGAGGGCGCACCCAGGGGGTAGGCGCGCCCCCACCCTTGTGGGCCCCTCGTGGCTCCCCTCACCGACTTCTTTCGCCTATATATACTCATATACCCCAAAAACATTCGAGAGCACCAAAAAACCCTATTTCCACCGCCGCAACCTTCTGTACCCGTGAGATCCCATCTTGGGGCCTTTTCCGGTGCTCCGCCGGAGGGGGAATCGATCACGGAGGGCTTCTGCATCAACACCATAGCCTCTCCGATGATGTGTGAGTAGTTTACCACAGACCTTCGGGTCCATAGTTATTAGCTAGATGGCTTCTTCTCTCTCTTTGGATCTCAATACAAAGTTCTGCTCGATCTTCTTGGAGATCTATTCGATGTAATTCTTTTTGCGGTGTGTTTGTCGAGATCCGATGAATTGTGGGTTTATGATCAAGATATCTATGAACAATATTTGAATCTCCTCTGAATTCTTTTATGTATGATTATTTGTTATCTTTGCAAGTCTCTTCGAATTATCAGTTTGTTTGGCCAACTAGATTGATCTTTCTTGCAATGGGAGAAGTGCTTAGCTTTGGGTTCAATCTTGCAGTGTCCTTTCCCAGTGACAGCAGGGGCAGCAAGGCACGCATTGTATTGTTGCCATCAATGTCGGTGTCAAAACCGGAGGATCTCGAGTAAGGGGTCCCGAACTATGTGTCTAAGGCGGATGGTAATAGGAGGCGGGGGACACGATGTTTAGCCAGGTTCAGGCCCTCCCGATGGAGGTAATACCCTACTTCCTGCTTGATTGATCTTGATGATATGAGTATGACAAGAGTTGATCTACCACGAGATTGTAGAGGCTAAACCCTAGAAGCTACCCTATGGTATGATTGTCGTTGTCCTACGGACTAAACCCTCCGGTTTATATAGACACCGGAGGGGGCTAGGGTTACATAGAGTCGGTTACAAGGGAGGAGATCTACATATCCGTATTGCCAAGCTTTCCTTCCACGCCAAGGAGAGTCCTATCCGGACATGGGACAAAGTCTTCAATCTTGTATCTTCATAGTCCAACAGTCCGGCCAAAGGATATAGTCTGACTGTCCGAGGACCCCCTAATCCAGGACTCCCTCAGTAGCCCCTGAACCAGGCTTCAATGACGATGAGTCCGGCACGCAGATTGTCTTTGGCATTGCAAGGCGGGTTCTTCTCCAAACTCTGAATGCCTGTTGAGTAGTGTCGGGCTTCCCATAAATGTTGCACTCCTTGGTTTCCACGCCTAATAACGGTTATCTTCCACGTGTCAAGCGAATGCGAGAAGCCAGGGCATTTTTACATTTTCCACCCTAGCCATGTGAGTAAATCGTCTATTAAAGAGACGGGGATTCGCAGATCCAGATCACACCATCCTCCATAGCGAGTATCCATCGGGGCGCGCCTGGAAAAATCCATTCCAACATGGCCGATCATCGCAACTCCTCCTCTCGCTCCCGTAGCCCTAAGCCCGGCCACTGGAAGAAGTGTTTCGTCCCCCACAACCAATTAGTGGAGTTACAGACCCGGGGATTTCTCCCTCCAGCGTATATGGTCCCTGTTCGAGCTAGGCTCGCCACCTACAATGGCGAGGAGCAAGCGGAGAGCTTTCCCAACCCATCCATGGGAGAGCGGGTATGCCTTGTCCTTATTTATTAAGAAGGCTTGGATTTCCAATTCATCCATTCCTCCACGGGCTCCTGGAGTTCTACGGCCTCCAGCTGCATAATCTTACTCCCGCCTCCATATTACACATCGCTGGCTATGTTTCCCTTTGCAAGCTGTTTCTGGGATGTGAAGCTCATTTCGAGCTATGGAAGAGGCTATTTTGCCTCGTACCCTGCACACAGGAGGGGTCGATATATCAAGTGGGCGGAGCCAATATATGGCACATCGCCGGGACCGGATATCTGTCCGGTACTCCGAAGAAGACGTTCGAAGACTGGCATTCGGAGTGGTTTTATATGGAGGACGTCCCCCTTCCGGACCCTGTTCGGATGGGCCTTCCTGAGTTCAACAATGCCCCTTTGAAGAAACACCGCAGCTGGCGCCCTCGGAGCCCCCAGGAGGAAGATAACAGGGAGGTCCTTTACCTGATGGGCCGGATACAAACGCTCGCCAAACCAGGATTGTCAATAATCGAGGTTATGTCAATATGCATAATGCGGGGGGTGCAGCCACTTCAATATCGGGGGAAACCCATGTGGCACTTCAACGGAGAAGACGATGCCACCCGCTGCGGTCGTAAAGGGCCGGATTCCGTCGCTGCCCTAGCAAATATTCTGTCCGATTTGTATAAAGGAGAAGAAGAGGAGTTCGTCCGCATTAAGCCATGGAATGGATTCTCCATGTACAACCCTCCAAGCTGGGTGAGCTGTCACTTTTTACTCCAGACCTTTCTGCATTCTTTGTCGCAAATTTTTACCTTGCTATTTTGTAGCAGGAGTTGCGAAAATCTGTGAGGGAGGTCCATAGCCCGCCTCCACAACCAGAGGACCCTGACCGGGCCCTCGACCCCGGACTCGAAGAGGATCCGGACATATTTGTGGAGCTGATTGACAGGACGTTCTGTCAACTGAGCTGCGAGGATGCCATGCTGGCCATCGTAGCCGATTATCTTGGACTACTCCCTGCGTCACATGTAAGTCAAACCGGAGTCCCAACTTCCGAGAAGGATCCCTTTTCCGGCTCTTCGCCTGCCGCACACATATGGTGTCTTACAGGGAAGGCCCTTGAGACACCATGCCGAACCCGCAGCGACTCACCAGCAAGGGGCACCGAAGCCGGGTAGGCTTAAAAGGAAGGCGGTCAGGACTGAGACGCCGTCGCAGAGGTATGAAAAAGGACCCCGCTTTGTGGTTGTCGTCTTTTAAAATATAATAACATACATGTTTCCTAGTAGAAAATAAGCTCGCCGGACTATACCCGGAGAGGTTGCCGACCACGCTTCCACCAGCCGGACTCCAAAGCCGGACTTAGAGGCGGACGCTAACATGGGGCCAACGCCGGATGTACCTCCTACGGAGGATGCGGCTAGGCTATCCGCTACAAATTCCAAAGTGGAGAGCACCATGAATCACAGGCGTTGCCGGGCCGTACTCCGCGACGCTTGTTTTTCCCAAGAGGCGTTGGATGCCTTCAACTCAGGAGACGCGGACATCCGAGCTGCTCAAAATGGTCTTGCCAGAGACACAGACCAGTATGTAAAGGACATAGGGGTATGAAATTCTAATAATTATGTATATCAGTAGCCCCTGAGACTTGAAACAGTTGGCACAACTGATTTAAGGATCATTGTTTGCATAGGTTCTTACTGAGAAGAATACCCAGTTGTCTCGAGAGCTGGAGGTGTGCAAAGGATAGCAACGGGCCACAGTTTCCACAATGAAGTAGTCCGAGAAGGCCCCCTCTGGTAATGCTTGTTTCTATTGAGAATCACATGTACCAGTTAGTATTCGGCATGTCCGCAAATCTAACCATATTCTGCAGATGATCCCGGAGTGAATCCGGAGGTCGTGCGAGAGAATGAGCGATATGCTCAATGAGAGATGTTCGGGCCCAGCTTGCTGATTCCGTAAAGGAGAATAAGCGGCTTCGACGCGGCATATTTAGTAAGTGCTTGAACGAACTTTTAAAGAGTTTGGCGAAGAACCGGCTGATAGAGTTATGTCTGTAGGTATGCTGACGGGTCATCCCGCGGAGGAGATGCCAGGGTCTGTGGGCGATCTTCTGCCAGAGCTGTCACAACTACACGAACAAGTTCGGCAGGTGACGCAGGGCATTGTCCAAGCCTTGTGGCCATTCTCCTCCCTGCTAGGAGGCATGGTGGAGCTTGTAGAGAAGCTCAAGGGAGCGCGGCGGCGCTTCCGATTATGGAAGAAATCAGCCTGCCGACAAGGTGCGAGGGAAGCCTGGGCCATGGTGAAGACGCGATATACCAAGACTGACCCGAACCACATGGCCGAGGTCGGACCTGTGGGGCCCGATGGTAAAGAGATCCCCGTCAGTTTGGTGTATGACCAAGTAGAATTACCCGCAAAGTATTCCCAACAGGATCGTAGGCTAGACAGCCTGTTGGATGGTATAGAAGAAGAGTTTAGTCAGTCTAAGTGACTGTGTACTTCAAGTGACCTGTATTGTCCCTAGGCGGATTGTAAATCATTTGTCATGGCGGACCTTTTCGCTTCGGCCTCCGGACCCGATAGTCCGGAGTGTATCCGAATACCCGCTCAGTTATGTAAAAACCGGGGTACGTGTGGAAACCAGGCGTAGGGGCCATAAGTGCTTGAACAGACAAGTACCCAACTAGCTGTGTTATATTACCTGGATAGTAAGAAACATCTTCCAGGGAGAATAGTTCCATTAAGGGTTCCTTTCACTAGGTACGCATGCCCTAATGTGCATGTTCGAGCTGCTAAAAGAGACGCATCATATAAACATCTGGGGGCATGTATTATGATAAATAAATGTCATCTTTTGTTCACCGACCGAATATTTCCTTAAGAACGCTAGCTTTCGGCTTCACCCAGTCTGAGGTACACATCCGGCTGACCCGACAGTAACAATCGCAGATGTGCTCCCCTTATGCCCTAGCCGAATTAATGGGAACATAGGGTATAAACACAAGAGCCAGGAAACCCAGCTTGGCCAAAAATTAAGTCATATAGATGCATATAATGGCGAAAAAAGGTACATGTGGAAGAATAACACATGTGTGGGGCATAGACCCCGAAAAATAGTTATATTAAGCTTCTGTATAAGAAGCCCCCAGGTATAATGAGTGCGGCTAGCGCATCAAGATTGCATAGTCAAGATGCATTTTAGCCTTTTAAGGCTTTAAAGAAAAAGGGATAAAAGAATGAAATAAAGGACAGATAACAGATATATAAAAAATTGACGAAGGTAAGGAGACGAACATAGAGTCCGGCACTAGGCGTAGAACCTTTGGAGTCTGGCTACGTTCCATGGGTTTGGCTCGAGTCAATTGTCCGATGCATCCCGCAGACGGTTCGCTCCACCGGTCAGAACTTGGTCAATAATGAAGGGCTTGGCCCGTAGTTCTCTGCTTTGGTACCTTCGAGCATGTTGCTGATAGAATGCGGAATGGGCTTTTGCCATGTCACGCTCCTCCAGGGCGTCCAAACTGTCCTGCCGATCAAGCTCGGCTTCTCTCTCTTCATATATGCGCACTCGAGGTAAGTCATGAATTATGTCGCAGGGCAGTACCGCCTCTGCGCCGTACACCATAAAAAACGGTGTGTATCCGGTAGTGCGATTCGGCATGGTCCGCAGCCCCCATAGTATGGAGTCAAGCTCCTCTACCCAGTGTGTATTGAATTCCTTCAAGGATCGCACTAATCTGGGTTTAATGCTGCTCATGATAAGACCATTTCCTCGCTTGGCTTGACCGTTAGTTTGAGGGTGATGATAGAAGCATAATCGAGCTTAATGCCAATGTTGCTGCACCAAAGTTTTACCTCATCGGCTATAAAGTTCGAGCCATTATTGATGATGATGTTGTGGGGGACTCCGTAACAGTGTACGAACCCGAATATGAAGTCTATCACTGGTTCGCATTCGGCCGTTTTAACTGGTTTGGCTTCTATCCATTTGGTGATTTTATCCACCATGACTAATAAGTATTTTTTCTTATGGCTTCCCCCTTTGAGGGGTCCGACCATATCAAGCCCCCAGACCCCAAAGGGCCAGGTAACGGGGATTGTTTGGAGAGCGGTGGGCGGCATATGGCTTTGGTTTGCAAAAAGCTGGCAACTGACGCAACGTTGAACAAGGTCATGTGCGTCTGCTCGGTCCGTCGGCCAGTAGAAACCTGTACGGAAGGCCTTGCTTACAAGGGCCCGAGCTGCGGCGTGATGGCCGCCCAGTCCGGCATGAATTTCTGCCAAAAGTTTCCGCCCTTCCTCTTCGGAGATGCACCTTTGAAGGACTCCGGTAGCGCTTTTCCTATAAAGGTCTCCCTCATGGACCTTGTAGGCTTTAGACCGCCGCACAATGCAGCGTGCCTCATTTGGGTCCTCGGGTAGTTCCTGCCTAGTTAGGTAGGCCAGGAATGGTTCTGTCCATGGGGCGATGATAGCCATTATTACGTGGGCGGAAGGTGTTATTTCAGTGGCAGAGCCTCCGATTATGTCAGAGTGTTCGGCATCTGGTGTTGTGGCCGGGTCCGGACTATTGTTACTGGTCCCTCCTTCCCATTCCACGGATGGGTTAAATAGCCTTTCCAAGAAGATATTGGGTGGGACAGGTTCGTGCTTAGCGCCAATGCGGGCGAGGATATCCGCCGCTTGATTGTTTTCTCGGACCACATGGTGGAATTCAAGCCCCTCGAACCGAGCTGACATTTGAGGACGGCGTTGTGGTAAGCCGCCATTTTTGGATCCTTGGCATCGAAATCTCCATTTATTTGAGATATTGCGAGGTTTGAATCTCCACGCACCTCTAGGCGTTGAATGCCCATGGAGACTGCCATCCGGAGACCATGTAACAGGGCCTCGTATTCTGCTGCGTTGTTGGAGTCTGTGTATAGTATTTGGAGTATGTATTGGACCATGTCTCCGGTGGGGGATGTCAGGACGACACCAGCCCCCAGACCCGCCAATATTTTAGAGCCGTCGAAATGCATGATCCAATTTGAGTACGCGTCGTACTCTTTAGGGAGTTCGGCTTCCGTCCATTCGGCGATGAAATCAGCCAGTACTTGCGACTTAATGGCTCGCCTTGGTTTATATGTTATGTCGAACGGGAGGAGCTCGATGGCCCATTTAGCAATCCAGCCCGTGGCATCGCGGTTATTTATTATATCGTTGAGTGGTACTTCCGAGGCCACCATAATCATACACTCTTGAAAGTAGTGTCGTAGTTTCCGGGATGCCATGAAGACCGCGTATGCTATCTTTTGATAATGTGGGTACCGTGATTTGCATGGAGTGAGGATAGTGGATACATAGTATACCGGCTTTTGGAGCAGGAACTTATGTCCGTCCGTCTCTCGTTCGACGACGAGCACTGCGCTTACAACTTGGTGTGTTGCCGCTATAGATAGCCGCATTGGTTCGCCGACATTTGGCACGGCCAAGATTGGGTTGGTAGCTAAAACATCTTTTATTTCTTCCAATCCGGCCGTGGCCGCATCCGTCCACTCGAAGTGTTCGGTGCGTCGAAGAAGGCGATAAAGGGGTAGTGCCTTTTCTCCTAATCGGGAGATGAAGCGGCTTAAGGCAGCCACACATTCAGTTAATTTCTGGATTAGCTTGAGGTTTGTTGGGATGGCCAACTGTGACAGAGCTCGGATTTTAGCCAGATTTGGTTCGATTCCTCTGTTGGAGACGATGAAGCCTAAGAGCTTTCCGGCGGGCACGCCGAAGACGCATTTTTCCGGATTGAGCTTAATGTCATATGTTCGGAGATTGTCGAACGTTAGCCTCAAGTCATCTATTAAGGATTCGACGTGTCTGGTTTTAATGACCACATCGTCTACGTATGCCTCCACTGTTTTGCCGATCTGTGTTTCCAAGCATGTCTGAATCATGCGTTGACAGGTTGCACCAGCGTTTTTGAGCCCGAAAGGCATGGTGTTAAAACTGAAGGGGCCGTATGGAGTGATAAATGCCGTTGCGGCTTGATCGGACTCCACCATCTTAATTTGATGGTATCCGGAGTATGCGCCGAGGAAACACAATGAGTCATGTCCTGCGGTAACGTTGATAATTTGATCGATGCGAGGGAGGGGGAAGGGATCCTTGGGGCAAGCCTTGTTAAGGTCCTTGAAGTTGACACATAGGCGCCAGGATTTGTCCTTGTTTGGCACCATCACTAGGTTTGCTAGCCAGTCCGGATGTTTTATTTCTCGAATGAATTCGGCTTCCAGTAACTTGGCTAGCTTCTCTCCCATGGCTTGTCGCTTAGGCTCAGAAAATCGCCGAAGAGTTTGCTTGACCGGCTTGAATCCCTTTAGGATGTTAAGGCTATGTTCGGCCAACCTGCGTGGGATTCCTGGCATGTCTGAAGGATGCCAAGCGTTCTCGCTCAAGAACTCTCGTAGTGTGGCGTCTACTGTGGGGTTTAACTGTGACCCGATGGATGCTGTTTTTGCAGGGTCCGTTGGATGGACTTGGAATTTGACTATTTCATCCGCTGGTTTAAAAGAGGTGGACTTGGATATTTTGTCGAGTATCACATCGTCCCTATCCACTGTGGAGCGCAGCACTGTTAATTCTTTGGCCGCGAGGGCTTGGGATAAGGTCTCGAGGGCCAGTGCAGCTGTTTTATTTTTGGTGCGGAGTGCTATGTCCGGATCACTAGCTAGAGTGATGATTCAATTGGGCCCGGGCATTTTGAGCTTCATGTACCCGTAATGGGGTATAGCTTGGAAGATCGTGAATGCCTCCCGCCCTAGAAGGGCGTGGTATCCGCTATTGAACGGAGCCACTTGGAATGTGATTTCTTCGGACCTATAATTATCCGGCGTGCCGAATACCACATCTATTATGATTTTCCCAGCACATCATGCCTCCCGACTAGGGATGATTCCACTGAAGGTCGTGCTGCTTTGCTCAATGCGGCTTTTGTCTATTTCCATTTTTCGAAGAGTCTCCTCATAGATGAGGTTTAGTCCGCTGCCGCCGTCCATGAGCACTTTAGTAAGCCGGAAGCCGTCCATAATTGGACTAAGGACCAAGGCGGCTGGTGCTCGGGGTGTTCGGAATTTAGGTCCGTCACTGGCATTGAAGGTGATAGCCGTATCGCTCCATGGATTTATTGCTGCCATGTGGCAGACTTCGGCAAGGCTGCGGAGTGCGTACTTACGCCTGTTATTTGAGGCGAAAGTCTCGAAGACTGTTAATACTGTATTGTTGCTTTCCGCGGGATGGTGCTCTGCGGTATTGTTGATGAGGATATCCTCACCGCTCTTGGCCACCTGCCGGAGCCAACATGCTCTAAGGCTGTGTGTTGGTATGGTATCCGCTGTACTGTGAATTTTGCATGGCCCGTTGAGCCATCCTTCCAATACGGTTCCACGCCCTGTAGTGGGCTTTTGTTTCTTTGTAATTGGATCGGGTGACTTACGAGAGTACACCCTTTTAGCACTACTAGGAAAAGGGCTAAAGACGAAATTGACACTAATGGCGCACCAGAGAAGTGGTGCGCCATTACTAAATACTAATGGCGCACCATGTGGAGATACGCCATTAGTGTGGAAGACACTAATGGCGCACCAGGCAAACGGTGCGCCACTAGTAACAAAAAGTTTTTTTTCATTTTTTCAAACATACTAATGGCGCATCCAGGCAGAGTGCGCCATTAGTAGTTAGAACTACTAATGGCGCACCAGCCACATAGTGCGCCACTACTGTATTTTTTTTTTACTTTTTTGCAAAACTACTAATGGCGCACCGTCCCTCTGGTGCGCCATTAGTATGTTGGGTTACTAATGGCGCATGGCTGAGTGGTGCGCCATTAGTAACCTGGGACCAGCTAGATATTTTTGGACAGCCACACCTACACACTCACTTTCCCCACTTCATTCCCCCCACCTCCTTCTCTAAGCTTGTCGGCTGCCTCCTCCTCCTCACCTAATTTGCACCATAGATTCATCAAAATTAAGTGGTGAAATTACCTTTTTTTTGATAGGTAAGTAAGGGGAAAGCTATCTTCATGTTGTAGATCTACTTTTTTTCTCCCTAGCTCGCTCCAACAACGTGCACATGCACTTTTTGTGGCCTAGCTAGATCTATGTATGTTTGTGGTGTGGCATATATGTTTGTGTTTGAAATGCGATAGTAGCCAATATTTTGCCGGAATGTTGATTCATTTCCGTTTCGGTGAAATTTTTGGCACTATGCATTCTTTTTGGTCCTATTTTGAGGGAAAGTCATGCCAAATTTTTTCTTGGTTCTAAAATATCGTTTTGCTCTACCCCGCAGGCGACCATGGTCCGCACGATGACCGAAGGCATCGTGAATAGGTTTTTGAGCTCCGCGAAGGCCGAGATGCTTCAAAAGAATGAGACGAAGATAAGATGTCCATGTCGAAGATGCAAGCTGAAGAGCCTTATTGTGGACCCGGATTCCGGGCAGGTGCGGGACGACCTGCTCTTGCGTGGTTTCATGGATGGCTATCGGTGGCAAGGTGATGAAGATGACTATGAAGTCGTCCATGGGGGTCGGGCAAGAAATGAGGAAGGGCAGCAAGACAACCACCGCGGCTCGGGCGGGCGAGAAGACGAAGAATCTCCAGGACATGATCACGACGGTGATGCTGTACACAGTCATCATGTAGAAGATGCCGGACATGATGATGAGGAAGATGCCGGAGCAGACGAAGGGCATGATCATGAAGATTAAGATGCCGGAGGAGCAGACTACGATGGACCATCGATGGGATGGGTGCAGTACCCTCATATTCAAGAGCTGCTTCTCAAGCAGACGGATAACGCAAGAGCTGCCACCCGAGAGAAAGCCAAGCTGGATCAACTGGAGATAGACGCGGTTACTCCATTGTATGAAGGATGCAGACCTGAGGATACCCGCCTGAAAGTAACGCTCATGGCACGACCAGTTTTGGAGCTGAAGGTAAAACACAAAATGACCGACGGATGCTTCGACGAGAACATGTCATTCTGGCACGACCAGTTTCGAGGAGGCGAAGAAAGTCGTGTGTCCTCTGGATTTACCACACGTGAAATACCATGTGTGCATGAACAATTGCATCATTTATCGGGGCGAGCATGCGGAGTCTACCATATGTCCGTTGTGCGGCGTCACTCGATACAAGAAGAGGAAGAAAGCTCCTCGAAAAGTGGTGTGGTACTTTCTGATCACTCCTTGTCTGCAGTGGTATTTCGCGGACCCTAAGGTAGCAAAGCTCCTGCGTTGGCACGCGGATAGGGAGGAGAAGAAGCAAGAAGATGACGCAAATGATCCGGAGATAAATAAAAAAGACAAGATGCTGAGTCACCCCTAAGGATGGGAGCCAGTGGCAAGCGTTGAACTTCGAACACCTAGAATTTGGGAAGGATCCAAGGAACATCGTGCTGGGCGCGAGCACCGATGGAGTCAATCCGTTTGGCAGCCAGAGAGGCACACATAGCACCTGGCCTGTGTTTGTGTGGATGTACAACCTTCCCCCTGGTTGTGCATGAAGAGGAAGTACATTCACATGAGTATGCTAATTGAAGGGCCGAAACAACCAGGGAACGACATCAATCTGTATCTGGGGCTGCTGAAAGAGGAGCTAGACACGCTGTGGAAAACACCAGCCAATACGTGGGACACCGCAGAGAAAGAATATTTCCCTATGAGAGCCGCACTGCTCATGACAGTGCACGACTATCTGGGTTACGGATATCTTGTGGGGCAGGTGGTCCACGGATCTTCTGGATGCGTCAGGTGCATGGATGACAGAACGTATTGCCAGCTAGATAGAGATCTCGGGTCTTCGAAAACCGTGTTCATGGGACATCGAAGGTGGCTTCGCGACGATAACCCGTGGAGGAAACGCAAGGATCTGTTCGATGGTGAAACCGAACTCCGAAGACGCCTGCGTACGAGGAGCGGCAAGGAAATAGACGGGCTATTGAAAAATTGGAAAGATTGCCCACTGCCGGGAAAGAAGCAAAAGGCGCTAGAGCCGGGAAAGAAGCGAAAGGCGCCAGAGCCGCTGCTGAAGGTATGGAAAACGAGGTCTGTTTTCCGGGACTTGCCGTACTGGAAGATCCACCGTGTGCCTCACAGCCTTGATGCCATGCATATCACGAAGAACGTGTGCGAGAGTCTGCTTGGTACCCTGCTCAACATGCCAGAGAGGACCAAAGATGGGCCGAAAGCAAGGGCAGACTTGAAATCAATGGGCATCAGGAAGGAGCTTCACGCTAATGATGATGATGATGATGATGATGAGGATGATGAGGCGAAGTAGGACACAGAAAGTCATCGCAAAGGCAAAAAGGACAAGAAGACGGGAAATGACTACCCTCCCGCGTGCTTCACTCTAAGTCAGGAGGAGATCGAGCAGTTTTTCACCTGCCTCGTAGGAGTAAAACTTCCTTACGGTTACGCGGGGAAGATAAGAAGATACCTAGACCCAGCGAAGCAGAAGCTCAGCAGGATGAAGTCTCACGACTGTCACGTGCTGATGACGCAGATACTTCCAGTTGCAATCCATGGGATCATGGATGCGCACGTCCGTGAAACGCTATTTGGCCTATGCAACTTTTTCGACGCCATCTCTCGGAAGTCGGTTGGCGTGAGGCAACTCAGAAGGCTACAGGAAGAGATCGTGGTGATACTATGCGAGCTTGAGATGTACCTCCCGTCCGCATTCTTCGACGTTATGGTGCATCTGCTGGTCCATATCGTGGAGGATATCATCCAACTCGGGCCGACGTTCCTGCACAGCATGATGCCGTTCGAAAGGATGAATGGTGTCATCAAAGGATATGTTCGCAACATGATACGTCCAGAGGGAAGTATAGCCAGCGGATTTCTGACCGAAGAGTGCATCTCCTACTGCACGAATTATCTAGGCATCGAGAACCCCGTTGGTCTGCCCTTCAACAGGCACCTCGGCAGGCTCGCTGGATGGGGTCACCCTGAGGGTCGCCGTGAAATGCATGTCGACTTCGAGGGTCGACTCGCCGACTTTGAAAGAGCAAACCTAGTCGCGCTACAACACATAGACGTGGTCGATCCTTGGGTGGTAGAGCACAAAACCTTTATTGAGAAGACATACAATGACCGAGGCCAACAGAGGACGGACGGAGATATAATCAAAGAGCACAACTCATGTTTCACGCGTTGGTTCTAGCAGAAGCTTCTATCGTACCCTTTAAATGAGGATTCTTCCGCGGAAGAACAACTCATATTCGCCTTGTCATAGGGCGCCGAGCACAACCTGATGACCTATGAGGCGTACGATATCAACGGCTACACATTCTACACCGAGGACAAGGACATGAAGAGCGATGGTTATCAGAACTCTGGGGTAACGATGGAATCCTACACCGGTAACGACAAGGATAGATACTACGGAAGGATCGAGGAGATCTGGGAGCTGAGCTACGGTGGAGAGAAGGTCAGATGGGCCAAGAGCGTCCTAAAAGAAGACTGGTATTTCACCACCATGGTTATACCCGAAGCCAAATCCAAGACCGCGGGCGCAAACGTCACCGCGAAAAATGAGCCATGGGTACTAGCTTCCCAAGTGGACCAATGCTTCTTCATTAATGACCCGTCAAAGCCCAGTTGTGTTGTCGTGAGGAGAGGCAAAAGGAAGATCATCGGAATGGATGGAGTAGCCAATGAGCAAGACTTCGACAAGTACGGCGACCCGAAGATCGAACATGACGACGATGATGAATTAGCAGCATATACCACAAGAAGAAGCAGGACCACCCTACCTAAAGGACGTCCGTTCCACAGAAGAACTCCATTTGCGAAAAAGAAGGGCAAGAAGATTATGAACAGATAGCTAGCTAAGATCGACTCTATTTAAATCGTAGTCTTCATTTCTCGGTTGTATTTCATGGGCACTTTTTGATATCATGAATATTTTTAAATTTCATGGGCACTTTTTGAATTCATGAATATTTTTTCAAATTTTATGATATTTTTTCATATTCAATATGATAAAATATTGAATATTCATGAGGACACTCGATCTTGATCCCCCTCCATCTTGATCTCGATTCCCCCTCCATCTCGATCTCGATGCCCCTTCATCTCGATCGCTATCCCCCTCCATCTCGATCTCGATTCCCCCTCCATCTCGATCTCGATGCCCCTTCATCTCGATCGCTATCCCCCTCCATCTCGATCTCGATCCCACCCGCACCCTCCCTCGCTAGCTCCACCACCGCCGCCGACCCACCGCACCCTCCCCCGATCCACCGTCGCTGAAGATCACCCCCCGCACCCTCCCCCGCTCCACCGCCGCTGACGAGCACCCCCCGCACCCTCCCCCGCTCCACCACCGCCGACGAGCACCCCCGCACCCTCCCCCGCTCCACCACCGCCAGCATCCCCCGTTTCATATTCATATTCATTTTTTTAAAAATAATAATAAAAAAGTGTAGACTACAATTGTTGTTAAACAACAATTATTACTGTTTTTATAAAAATATATTACTGTTTCATATTCATATTCATTTTCTAAAAAATTATTACATGCAACAAAAAATAAAAATAAATTACTTATGGCGCACCTCTGGATGGTGCGCCATTGCTATTTATAAAAAAAGGATTACTAATGGCGCACCTCTATCTCGTGCGCCATTGCTATGTAAAAAAAAGATTACTAATGGCGCACCGACCGCGGGTGCGCCATTAGTAAGATTCCCCCCTTGCTAATTCCCTCCCTCTCGCCAGATCCCCCTCGTCCCTCTCCCTCGGTAGATCCACTTCCCCCCGCTACCCCGACCCGCGCCGCCGCCGCCCCCGCGCCTCCGCCGCCCCCGCGCCCCCACCACTGCAGCTCCTGCCCTGCCCTCCATCGCCGTCGCCGACAGCCCCTGCCCTCCGTCTCCGTCGCCGCCCCCAGTCAGCCCCTGCCCTGCCCCCCATCGCCGTCTTCGAGGAAGGGCTCGGGGAAGCAAGAAGGCGCCGCGGCCTCCTCGACGCGCCACCTCCTCCTTGACGTGTTGCCTCCTCGACGTGCCGCCTCCTCGACGCGCCGCCTCCTCCTCGACGCACCGCCGCCCGCCGCCTCCTCGACGCCGGCACCCTCCTACGACAGCCTGCCATTATCCCACAGGTGATTCCTCACCTCTCCCCCTTCCCCTCCTTCCCCCTAGGCTACCTCCCGCGAGTACCACAGCCTTCTGATGTGTTCTAGGGTTTGCCTTTTTTTGCTTAGTTAATGTGTCTTTAATCATGAGTCTTGCTGAATGTGTGACACTCCTGCTCATTGTATGTATGTTGGATGCTTTCCTTTTAGTTAGATGTTATTCAGTTGAACAATTTGGTTGGTGAAGATGAAGTAGCAGTAGGAGTAATCGCTTGGCGCTAATATTTCTTGGAGTAGATCAATGAACTTGCAATAAATAATGATTTTTTCTAGAAATTCAGTGAAGTACTTTACTCCAGTGTGCAGAAACTCATTGAATTACTCCAGTTTGCAAAAATTTTATACTCCAGTATTTGTTAATTTTGAAGTACATCTCGCTAGCTTAAATGGAGTAGCTTAAAATTAACTAAACCCATGTGTGCTTGGAGTAATTAAAATTAACTTGTGCTTGTGCAGCAATGTCCTCTCTTCCACTCTTCTTTTTAGGAAAGTGTAGGAGTAATTAAAATTAACTGAGACCATTTGTGTGAATTAAAATTAAATGGAATCTCTCTTTTCCTTTACTCTGAAGGCTTATGTTCATCTAACTGTCCCGCACTGAGGTGTTGCAATCTGCAATAGAGCTTGTGCAGTTTACAGAGTTGACAGGGACAGGTGATTAGGCTCAAGGAGATCAAGATCCAGAAGTTTACAACACTAGCCAAGGCTTTTGAACACCAGGTACTGTACACTTGCTGACTTACATAATGAAGCATTATATAAGGAGCGCAAACTGTTGGTCCCTTTGTATGTCAAAACTGTATGTCAAAACTCAAAACTGAAAAACTATCAAAACTACTCATGCTAAATTTTCCATCAGACTATGTCTACATATTGCTGTCAAAATATCATAGTAATGATCATCTAGTCAGATGTGTGCACAGATTGCTGTTATATGTTCATTTTGGTCATTTAGTGAGATAATGGTCATTTTGGAGATGCCATATGAAGATTTTAGGGTCATTTTGGAATAATGGTCATTTAGTAATGCGAAACATTGACTATTACTAGGCAAGTACTGTGTCAAGTACTCCATGTGTTTTAGTTGGCAGTTTATCATGAAATTGTGTTTATGGTTCATGCATATTTCTGTGTACTTCCTCTAGAATTAGATGGATGTATATGTCTGTCTACTTCTTCTAGAACTAGTGTATGACCATGATTCCAACACTATTTATGCAGTATCCAGATTGAAAATACCAAGTAGCATTTTGCATTCTCTTTCAGATTCAATGTGGCTAGAATTCACTTGTTCTTATATGGGTGAAACTTCACTTGTTTTTAGGCTAGTGTAGGGTGTTTGCTTTATTCTGTCATCATTTGTAACTATGTCACAAATAAATTGTTCCTTCTTCTGTATTTGACAAGTAATGACTGTTGATAAGCTGAGGCATGGATTAAGCTGTTTCTTTGCTCTGAATTACTTGTGATGCCTCTGAATTACTTGTGATCACATTGAGAAAGACTTGTAAAGATGATGATCATCTTTTACAAAAAACAATTTCTGATTATTTTGCTAGTTTGCTCGGTTTTGTCTCCGACCATTCTGTCGTGATGAATTTGCAGATACCCCGAGAGGCCCTTGAGTTTGCCGGGATGTCGATTAACTTCCGTTCCGGCAAATTCGGGTACTCCATATGTCCTATTTTCAGCAAAGGTCATGCTGAAATTTTCCGTGAATTTTAGCATGACTTTGCTAAAAATAGGACATATGGGGTACTTGCGACTAATGCATGGGCCGGGGTATCTTAGTACTTAGTTAAGTAGGATCAACTGCCCCGCCATTCTTGCTGCATTAAACCATAGGTGGCAATAGAGCCAAGTCATTAGGCCCAACTTAGAATTCTTCTTAGCATCGATAAACCCTAGATGATAAACCCAACATAGGTGGCAATAGAGCCAAGTGATTAGTGCCAAGTGATTAGGCCCAACCTAGGGTGCCTCGGCATCGATAAACCCTAAATGATGAAAACTTGGCTTCTATAGGGTGCCTCGGTGTCGATGAGAACCTAAATGATGTACGCTTAGGCTTTTAGGGTGCCTCGGTGTCGACAAACCCTAAATAATAAAAGCTTAGCTTTTAGGATGCCTCGGTGTCGACAAACCCTAAATGATGAGACCATGATCTTGTTCCTTGACAATAACCAACTTTTTGACCAAACTTTTTTCCTATTTAGAGCGAAACATGGCCCACAATGATGAGGCCAACGGTTCGGGCGGCAAGCCATTCTAGGAGCTGTCCCAGGAGTTGGAGGAAGAACCTCACCGCTATGAGGACGCCGCGGAAGACACCGATACTGACTACACAGCCACTAGTGGCGTCGGGGATGACACCACTGATGGTGCCGCCGAGGATGCCACCACTGATGATGGCGGCGCACGCACAGATGGCAGCCAACCAAAGAGGCAACGGCGCCCGAGCGTGCTCGCCACCGTCAGGGAGGAATTTACTGAAGTGAACTCCGACGAGCAACTGACGGCGCCCAAACAAGTAGTCAAGGGGTACTCAGTTCAGCTCGGGTGCATTCTCCGGAGCACCGCCTTGATCAACACCGAGAAACTAAGGCATAAGGACCGAGGGAATTTGCACAGCCTCCTGTTCACGAAGCTGCACGAACGATACAAGTTCCCCGTTGAGTTTGCAAACACACGCCTCTCAGGGAATAAAGTGAACAATGCCGCCCTCACGAAGATGAGCACGACCCTGTCTACTTGGAGAAGCACGGTGAAGGCAATGATTGATAAAGGTGATAGTTATGACAAGATCAAGGCGAAATATCCTTTGATGAGCGAAGATGACTACAAGGAGTTCAAGATCAAGTGCAAGAACCCCGCAACCTCCGAATCAAGTCAGTGGGGGAAAGAAATGCGGCAGTTGAACTTAGGGGTCCACCAACTCGGTCCCGGCGGTAACAGAGTGGCGGAGCCTGTATGGGACAAGGAGGACGCGGAGCGTGCCGAGCAAGGCCTACCGCCCCACTTCGAGAAATACAATGACAAGCAGACCAGGAACTTTCTCAAGGCCCGGTACAAGGAGGACCCGATAACAAAGGAGCTTACCACAGATCCGAAGACCAAGGAGCTTGAGCTTGTTCTGGTAAGGAATACACCCCCGCGTAATTAGCTCCATATGGTTGCATTCTAATTAATCCCCAATATTTCTAAATGGTTCACGTTCCTTCCGTAGGACAAAGAAAGCAGTAGCGCGGGGTCGTCTCAGAGCTCCCCTTTTGACACCCCTTTGAATAGGGCGCTGAACGTAATGAAAAACAGGGATAAGCTCGATAAGCCGACGTCAGCTGGTCGTGTGGCCGGCAAAGGCTTGTCCACAAAACGGTCGTCATACTATACCGCTGGTGGGTGAAAGGAGAAAAAGACCAGCTCGGAAAGCCAGTCGCGCGAGGTTGAAGCACTCAAGGCACAAGTGGCGCGGATTCCGAAGCTTGTCCAAGAGCAAGTGCAACAACAGCTTGGAACGACGCTCAACGCCATGGTGCCTACGTGGATTCATGGGCTAACGACGTGGATTGCAGGCGGCCAACAGGGGCCTCCCCCGGTTCCCAGCTTCACGGTCAGCGACTCGCACAGCGCGCAAGCGGCGCCATTGGTGTCTCCGGCGGCGCCAATGGTGTCTCCGGCCGAGGCGGTATTCGTGTCTCTGGCGCCGGCACGGGCATTGGAGCTTAATGCACCTGGGTGTTCGCCGGCCGGCACCTTGCCAGCAAGCGGCCCCTCTGTCAGTTGCACGCCCGCCATTGGCCGTGCCTCGACATTAGCCGAGCTCGACGGCATCACGGTAACTAAGCCTCTCGGCTGATGACTTCATCTCCTTGCCTTTGACTGGGCATCCCTGACACCCTACATGTTTTCGCAGGGCGCCGCCGACGTTCCTTGCACTCTCCTGCACTTCGTGGGCGGCGAGTTGGTCGATGTCGCCAAGGGTAGAATCATTCAACCGGGCAACCCCGTGTTCCACGGTAATCTGATGCCACCCACAATGTATACGGTTGAAGTGGTTCGGGTGCTGCCAGGCTGCGACGAGTTGTTACCTCCGATTAGACCCGCTGGGGCCGACGAAGAAGGTGAGATGACCCTCAGCGCCTACGTAAGCTGGCCCCTGCTTTGGCCGAAGAGCCAGATTCGTTTGGGGGCGGGGGACACCACCCCATAGACAAGACCGCCAGTCGTGCCGGCGCCAAGCCATGGCAAGAACGCCGCAACGCTACCGGACATGTTGGACATCCCTATGGCATAGGATCCGGACATGCATATGGCACAGGATCCGGACGACGACGACAATGGTACATTTACCAACGTCGATAAGTACTTTGAAGAACATGGGTACGATGACGAGTTCTGCGGGCCTCCTTCTCAAGAACCCAACCAAGACGGCCGTGATCTAGCTGGTACATCGGAGAAACCCAGTTGCAACAGGCGTCGTCTGGCGTTCAGTTCTCAGGAGACGCCTCCAGCTGCCGCCTTCACCGAGCCTCAGATAGCTGAGGTGCAAAATATTATCAGCCCCAACATGCTCAAGAAGGCGGTCTGTGAGCAGAACTCAGTCCCATTACAACAGATCAATAAGAAGAGCCAAAAACGGAAGCCTAAAAAGGGCGCCGGTGCGAGCCAGCCGGCACCGAGTATGATCGGTGCTCAGGACGGGCCACCTTCACCTAAGGATATCTCGAGGAGGGTGCATGTGGCGGGTAGGGCGATGCTACCGACAAATATGCTCAATGCTGCAACCGGTGCTATGCGGAGTCTGCACGACAGTGTTCTTTCTTTGGAGAAGCGGCGTCTAAGAGAGAATGATGTGGCATACCCGGTTTTCGTGGCCAAGGTGCCAGAGGGCAAGGGCTTTGTGGATGGCGACATCGGGGGTACGATCGTCCTGCGGTTTGATGACATCTTTGCTATGTTTAATCTTCATCCGCTGCACTACACCTTCATTCGGCTGTTTTCGCTGAGTATGGAGATGCGGATCATTAGAGACAAGACCCTGGACATCGTGATAGTCGAACCCTTCTACATGCATGCCAAGCTCTTGAGCAACGCTGGGGACCGCCAAGTCATGATTTCACACCTCGAAGGCGTCATTCTGGCAAACCCAGATAAGGATAACTTCCTTGTGGCTTACTTTCCCGAGTAAGTCATCCCTTAAGCGCCCCGTAACATATGATTTCTTAGATTTCGATCGTTCTTTTTTTTTCTAACATTCCGTGTTCTGTGTAGTGACACACATTGCACACTCATCCTCTTAAGCCCCAAATATTCCATGGCCACGTATTTCGGCCCGAACCGTGACTCCAAGAAAGACTACACAAATATCAAGAATGTTCTTGATGATGTTCTGTCTGCCTACGCCAAATCTAGAGGCACCTTCACCAGGGCAGTTCATAAGTACGACAAGCACGTGTTCGCCCACAATACGTCGTTTTGCTGCGTCAAGCAGCCGCCTGGCGGTCAGAAGGATGCCTACTACGCCCTGCATCACATGCGGGCGATCGTAAGGGACCATCATCACCTTTTGCTACCAGATAATCTCAAAGATTGGGCCGCGAGCTTGTCGGCAATCCAGGACGCGGACATCAGACAAGAATTCTTTCGCATCCAGTCGGAGTTTGCGGACATCATCCTTCAAGATGTCCTTCATACCTCGGGGCAGTTCTTCCTCAGACATCAACCGTCCAACAGTGAGATAGACGGAACGCTACAAATGCAGGCTGCCAACGCCCACGATTTCATGAACATCACGACAGACGACAGCTTCATCCACGCTTCTATCCCATGAGTCGAGTCGAAAGTAGTAATGTGTAGTTCTGAAACATTGATTGGCTCATGTTGTAATTAAACTTTAATGAATTGTATGTCTCTTTGGTTTGGACAGTCGTTCAACTTAGATGTAATCGATGCTATTTATTAGTAGGACCATGAATCGTGCTATTAATGTCTTGCTTTTCTCTTCCGATCCTTTTGTTGCATACTTATATATTGCTTATGTATGTATTGTCTGTTGTGTGTCTTGTGCATAGAGATGCCGTCGTATGTCGTGTACAAGGGTAAGGTTCCCGGAGTCTACGACGACTGGGAGGAGTGTCGGAAACAGGTTCACCGTTTCAGCGGTAACAATTACAAAGGAAACCACTAGGGCGGAGGCGGAATCTAGATACGACCGCTATCTAGCGGGAGAGAGGAGGGAGCGTTGGAGGAACCGGATGAAGACCAGTTTCATCGCGATGATGCTCATCGTGATGACCGCAGCTCTCTTCTATGTGATGGTAGTTTAGATGATCGATATCGACTTGTAATGTGAAGACAAACTCGATACTCACGGTCTCGAGACTTGTAATTTTTTATCTTTGTTCGGTATTTTGAATTCGGAGACTAATATGATGAATTGTATTCAGAGACTAATCTTCTATTGTATTCGATGAATCTGCTATTGCTGTGTGCTGCTGTCTATATTCTGTCAAATAATATATTTTGTAACCTGTGCAAAAATCAGAAAAGCAAAAAAAACCTAATATTCATACTAATGGCGCATCACCACAGAGTGCGGCATTAGTATGCCAAAGTATACTAATGGCGCATCACCAAACAGTGCGCCATTAGTATGCCAAGTATACTAATGGCGTATCCACAAGCAGTGCGCCATTAGTATGCCAAAGCACATGGTTAAATATGGCCCCTGGGAGGCATACTAATGGCGCATGGTGTTCTATACTAATGGCGCACTGTGTGGAGCGCCATTAGTAATAAATACTAGTGGTGTGACACTAATGGTGCACCAGTGATGTGCCATTAGTAGGCAAAACTGGTGCGCCATTAGAGGGCCTTTTCCTAGTAGTGTAGTTCGGACGAGGGGTTTAGTGAGAGCCGGAGCATCCCAAAATTTTGCTTGGGTTTTCCAGGTGGTTTCCATCGCACAGTACTTCCGTACTATGGTTGTTAAGTCAACCAAGTGTGCTATGTCACGGCGACTTATGGCGTTGAGGATTCCCTTGTCCGTACAATTATTGCAAAAGAATGAAATTGCGTCTTCCTCGCGACAGTCTAATGTGGGAAAGATCACTTATATCTGGGTGGGTGGGTAGATTTAAGTCCGAACCCTGACCCGATCTGAGACCCAGGAGCGGCGGAGTTTCCGATCTTGAAAGTTCGGGCTCCGGGATGTTGCCCAATATGTCTGGCCCACTGTCTGATTCTAGGTTTAGAGCTTGGGCGATGTCATCCCATGGACGGGTATCCGGCTTGGAGAGCTCGGGAATCTGGACATAGCTTGTCCTCAAGATGGAGGAAGAATCGCTGCGTTGCTCCTCTACCACCGCTATCTGATGGGTGACCGGCGGAGAGTTAATCTCCCTTTGGTTGGGTTTAAGCCCGATCCGATCATAGTCCGTGGCGACTCCCAAAGCGGCGATGCGATCCAAGAGCTCGTTCAGAGAAGAGAGCTCCATTGGATCCATCTGCTCGGCGAATTCCGAGCCGACATGGAGACTGTTTTTGATGACCTGAGAAGTCATCGTCAGTGCAGTGGCCGAACGGGCGGTCATTACGAAGCGGCCTAGTTGGAGAGTTTGTCCTACATCCAGGGCTCCCCTAGAAGTGATGTTGTCCTTGACAACAAGACGAGCCATCAAGCCATATGTTAACGGCGCAGTGGAACTCTCAATGAAAGCACCAATGTCGGTGTCAAAACCGATGGATCTCAGGTAGGGGGTTCCAAACTGTGCGTCTAAGGCGGATGGTAACCGGAGGCGGGGGACACTATGTTTACCTAGGTTTGGGCCCTCTCGATGGAGGTAATACCTGATACGTCCATTTTGCATCATACTTTTATATCGATATTTATTGCATTGTGGGCTGTTATTACACATTATGTCACAATACTTATGCCTATTCTCTCTTATTTTACAAGGTTTACATAAGGAGGGAGAATGCCGGCAGCTGGAATTCTGGGCTGGAAAAGGAGCAAATATTAGAGACCTATTCTGCACAACTCCAAAAGTACTGAAACTCCATGAAAGTTATTTTTGGAAATAATAAAAAATACTGAGCAGAAGAAGTACGTCAGAGGAGCCCCCACCTGGCCACGAGGGTGGGGGGCGCGCCCTACCCCCCTGGGCGTGCCCCCCTGCCTCGTGGCCCCCCTGTTGGCTCTCCGGTTGCCATCTTCTGCTATATGAGGTCTTTTGTCGAGAAAAAAATTATAAGAAACCTTTCGGGATGAGACTCCGCCGCCACGAGGCGGAACCTTGGCGGAACCAATCTAGGGCTCCGGCAGAGCTGTTCTGCCGGGGACACTTCCCTCCGGGAGGGGGAAATCATCGCCATCGTCATCACCAACGCTCCTCTCATTGGGAGAGGGCAATCTCCATCAACATCTTCACCAGCACCATCTCCTCTCAAAACCCTAGTTCATCTCTTGTATCCGATTCTTGTCTCCAAGTCCGGGATTGGTACTAGTAGGTTGCTAGTAGTGTTAATTACTCCTTGCGGTTGATGCCAGTTGGTTTATTTGGTGGAAGATCATATGTTCAGATCCTTTGTGCATATTAATACCCCTCTGATTATGAACATGAACATGCTTTGTGAGTAGTTACGTTTGTTCCTGAGGACATGGGAGAAGTCTTGCTATTAGTAGTCATGTGAATTTGGTATTCATTCGATATTTTGATGAGATGTATGTTGTCTAGCCTCTAGTAGTGTTATGTGAACGTCGACTACATAACACTTCACCATTATTTGGGCCTAGAGGAAGCATTGGGAAGTAATAAGTAGATGATGGGTTGCTAGAGTGACAGAAGCTTAAACCCTAGTTTATGCGTTGCTTCGTAAGGGGCTGATTTGGATCCATATGTTTCATGCTATGGTTAGGTTTACCTTAATACTTTTGTTGTAGTTCCGGATGCTTGCAATAGAGGTTAATCATAAGTGGGATGCTTGTTCAAGTAAGAACATCACCCAAGCACTGGTCCACCCACATATCAAATTATCAAAGCACCGAACGTGAATCATATGAACGTGATGAAAACTAGCTTGACGATATTCCCATGTGTCCTCGGGAGCGCTTTTCCTTATATAGGAGTTTGTCCAGGCTTATCCTTTGCTACAAAAAGGATTGGGCCACCTTGCTGCACTTTATTTACTTTTGTTACTTGTTGCTCGTTACAAATTATCTTATCACAAAACTATCTATTACCACTTATTTCAGTACTTGCAGAGAATACCTTGCTGAAAACCGCTTATCTTTTCCTTCTGCTCCTCATTGGGTTCAACACTCTTACTTATCGAAAGGACTACGATAGATCCCCTATACTTGTGGGTCATCAAGACTCTTTTCTGGCGCCGTTGCCGGGGAGTGAAGCGCCTTTGGTAGGTGGAATTTGGTAAGGAAAAATTTATATAGTGTGCTGAAATTTACTGTCACTTGTTACTATGGAAAGTAATCCTCTGAAGGGCTTGTTCGGGGTATCTTCACCCCGACTACTAGAGCAAAGAATTGCTCCTCAACCTCCTGAACCAACTGAAAATGAAAATGTCCCCTTTGAAGTTCCTTCGGGTATGTTAGAAAAACTGCTAGATAATCCTTTTATAGGAGATGGAACAAAGCATCCTGATGAGCACCTAATCTATGTGGATGAAGTTCGTGGATAATTTAAGCTTGCAGGTATACCCGATGATGTTTTTAAGAAGAAGGTCTTCCCTTTATCTTTTAAGGGAGATGCATCGACATGGTATAGGCTATGTGATGATAGGAGGTCATGGAACTATAAACGAATGAAATTGGAATTTCATCAGAAGTATTATCCTATGCATGTTGTTCATCGTGATCGCAATTATATATATAATTTTTGGCCTCACGAAGGAGAAAGCGTCGCTCAAGCTTGGGGAGGCTTAAATCAATGTTATATTCATGCCCCAATCATGAGCTCTCAAGAGAAATAATTCTTCAAAAAGTTTATGCTCGGCTTTCTCATAATAATCAATCCATGATTGATACTTCTTGTGCTGGCTCTTTTACGATGAAGACTATTGAATTAAAATGGAATTTATTGGATAGAATTAAACACAACTCTGAAGATTGGGATATCGGCGAAGGTAAGGAGTCAGGTATGACACCTAAGTTTGATTGTGTTAAATCTTTCATGGATACCGATGTTTTCCGTAAATTTAGCACTAAATATGGACTTGACTCTGAGATAGTAGCTTCTTTCTGTAAATCTTTTGCTACTTATGTTGATCTCCCTAAGGATAAGTGGTTTAAATATCATCCTCCCATAGAAGTAAAAGTAGCTGCACCTACTAAAGTTGAAGAAAAGACTATTACTTATAATGATCCTATTGTTCCTACTTCTTATGTTGAGAAACCATCTTTCCCTGTTAGAATAAAGGATCATGCTAAAGCTTCAACTGTGGTTCGTAAAAGCAATATTAGAACTTGTACACCTCCTGAGCAAGTTAAAGTAGAACCTAATATTGCTATTGTTAAAGATCTCTTGGCTGACAATATTGATGGGCATGTTATTTATTTATGCGATGAAACTACTAGAATTGCCAAACCTTGTGCTACAGATAAACATAGACCTGTGGTAGGCGTGCCTGTCATTTCTGTTAAAATAGGAGATCATTGTTATCATGGCTTATGTGATATGGGTGCTAGTGTTAGTGCAATACCTTATGACTTATACAAAGAAATTATGCCTGATATTGCACCTGCTGAGATAGAAGATATTGATGTCACAATTAAGCTTGCCAATAGAGATATTATTGCACCAATGGGAATTGTTAGAGATGTTGAAGTCTTGTGTGGGAAACTAAATATCCTGCTGATTTTCTTGTTCTTGGTTCCCCACAAGATAGCTTTTGCCTCATTATTTTTGGTAGACCCTTCTTGAACACCGTTAATGCTAAGATAGACTACGAAAAGAATGTTGTTACTATTGGCTTGGGTGATATGTCTCATGAGTTTAATTTCTCTAAGTTTAGTAAACAACACCGTGAAGAAGAATTGCCTAGTAAGGATGAAATTATTGGTCTTGCTTCTATTGCCGTACCTCCTAGTGATCCTTTATAACAATATTTGCTAGACCATGAAAATGATATGTTTATGAATGAAAGAAGGGAAATAGATGAAGTATTCTTTAAACAGGAACCTATTCTGAAACATAATTTGCCTGTTGAAATCCTAGGGATCCCCCTCCACCCAAGGGTGATCCCGTGTTTGAGCTTAAACCATTGCCTGATACTCTTAAATATGCTTATCTTGATGAAAAGAAGATATATCCTATTATTATTAGTGCTAACCTATCAGAGCATGAAGAAGAGAGATTATTGAAAACTCTGAAGAAGCACCATGCTGCTATTGGATATACTCTTGATGATCTTAAGGGCATTAGTCCCACTCTATGTCAACATAAAATAAATTTGGAGAAAGATGCCAAACCAATTATTGATCATCAACGACGACTGAATCCTAAAATGAAAGAAGTGGTAAGAAAGGAAATACTAAATCTCCTTGAGGCAGGTATAATTTATCATGTTGCTGATAGTCAGTGGGTAAGTCCTGTCCATTGTGTCCCAAAGAAGGGAGGTATTACTGTTGTTCCTAATGATAAAGATGAATTGATCCCACAAAGAATTATTATAGGTTATAGGATGGTAATTGATTTCCACAAATTAAATAAGGCTACTAAAAAGGATCATTACCCTTTACCTTTTATTGATCAAATGCTAGAAAGATTATCCAAACATACACATTTTTCCTTTCTAGATGGTTATTCTGGTTTCTCTCAAATACCTGTATCAGCCAATGATCAATCAAAGACTACTTTTACTTGCGCTTTTGGTACTTTTGCTTATAGACGTATGCCTTTTGGTTTATGTAATGCACCTGCTACCTTTTAAATATGCATGATGGCTATATTCTCTAACTTTTGTGAAAAGATTTGTGAGGTTTTCATGGACGACTTTTCGTCTATGGATCTTCTTTTGATGATTGCTTGAGCAACCTCGATCGAGTTTTGCAGAGATGTGAAGAAACTAATCTTGTCTTGAATTGGGGAAAGTGCCACTTTATGGTTAACGAAGGTATTGTCTTGGGGCATAAAGTTTCTGAAAGAGGTATTGAAGTTGATAAAGCTAAAGTTGATGCTATTGAGAAGATGCCATGTCCCAAGGACATCAATGGTATAAGAAGTTTCCTTGGTCATGCCAGATTTTATAGGAGGTTCATTAAGGACTTCTCAAAAATTTCTCGGCCTCTGACTAATTTATTACAAAAAAGATATACCATTTGTCTTTGATGATGATTGTGTAGAAGCATTTGAAATACTTAAGAAAGCATTGATCTCTGCACCTATTGTTCAGCCACCTGATTGGAATTTACCCTTTGAAAATATGTGTGATACTAGTGATTATGCTGTAGGTGTTGTTCTAGGGCAAAGAGTTGATAAGAAATTAAATGTTATTCAATATGCTAGTAAAACTCTAGACAATGCTCAAAGAAATTATGCTACTACTTAAAAATAATTCTTAGCAGTTGTATTTGCTTGTGATAAGTTCAGACCTTATATTGTTGATTCAAAACTAACTATTCACACAGATCATGCTGCTATTAAATACCTTATGGAAAAGAAAGATGCTAAACCTAGACTCATTAGATGGGTTCTCTTGCTACAAGAATTTGATTTGCATATTGTTGATAGAAAGGGAGCTCAGAACCCCGTTGCACACAACTTGTCTAGGTTAGAAAATGTTCTTGATGACCCACTACCTATTGATGATAGCTTTCCTGATGAGCAATTAAATGTTATAAATGCTTCTCGTAGTACTCCATGGTATGCTGGTTATGCTAATTATATTGTCGTTAAATTTATAACACCTAGTTTCACATACCAGCAAAAATGGTTTTTCTATGATTTGAGACATTACTTTTGGGATGACCCACATCTTTATAAGGAAGGAGCAGGTGGTGTTATTAGATGTTGTGTACCTGAGCATGAACAGGAACAGATCCTACGCAAGTGTCACTCCGAAGCTTATGGAGGGCACCACGCTGGACATAGAACTGCACACAAGGTATTGCAATCCGGTTTTTATTGGCCTACTCTCTTCAAGGATGCACGTAAGTTTGTCTTGTCTTGTGATGAATGCCAAAGAATTGGTAATATTAGTAGACGTCAAGAAATGCCTATGAATTATTCACTTGTTATTGAACCATTTGATGTTTGGGGCTTTGATTATATGTGACCTTTTCCTGCCTCTAATGGATATACACATATTTTAGTTGTTGTTGATTACGTTACTAAGTGGGTAGAAGCTATTCCAACTAGTAGTGCTAATCATAACACTTCTATTAATATGCTTAAAGAAGTTATTTTTCTGAGGTTTGTAGTTCCTAGATATTTGATGACTGATGGTGGTTCACATTTTATTCATGGTGCTTTCCGTAAAATGCTTGCTAAGTATGAAGTTAATCATAGAATTGCATCTCCTTATCACCCACAGTCTAGTGGTCAAGTAGAATTGAGTAATAGAGAGCTCAAATTAATTCTGCAAAAGACTGTTAATAGGTCTAGAAATAATTGGTCCAAGAAACTTGATGATGCATTATGGGCCTATAGAACTGCATATAAAAATTCTATGGGTATGTCTCCGTATAAACTGGTTTATGGAAAAGCATGTCACTTACCTCTCGAACTAGAACATAAGGCATATTGGGCTATTAAAGAGCTCAACTATGATGTCAAACTTGCTGGTGAGAAGAGCTTATTTGACATTAGCTCACTTGATGAATGGAGAACCCAAGCTTATGAAAATGCCAAGTTTTTTAAAGAAAAAGTTAAAAGATGGCATGACAAAAGGATATAAAAGTGTGAGTTTTGTAGGTGATTATGTATTGCTATACAACTCTCGTTTAAGATTTTTTGCAGGAAAACTTCTCTCTAAATGGGAAGGCCCCTACGTAATCGAGGAGGTCTATCGTTCCGGTGCCATAAAAATCAACAACTTCGAAGGCACAAATCTGAAGGTGGTAAATGGTCAAAGAATCAAACATTATATCTCAGGTAATCCCATAAATGTTGAAACCAATATTATTGAAACCGACTCCAAAACAGTTTTTAAAGCAATATTTCTCCGGTTTGGAATATTTAGAAAAATAGAAAAATAAGAAGCAGTTCGGGAAGGACACGAGGGATCCACGAGGGTGGAGGGCGCGCCCTACCCCCCTGGGCGCACCCCCAACCTCGTGGGCACCTCGTGTCCCTTCCGGATTCCGTTTTCTTGCACAACACATATTTTGGTCGGTAGAAATTCATTATATAACCTCCCGAAGGTTTTGACTCCTGTATCACGCAATTATCCTCTGTTCTTGTTTTGAGTTGTTTTCTGTCAGGGTTGTCAAGGCCAGGCATCATGTCGTCCCCATCCTCCAACAATGGTGACAACGATTCTTGGCTAATGAAGATAGAGCTGAAGAGAGAAGAACCCATGAAGATCAACAAGGATGAGGGGATCAAGAAGGCCACGGAGGACCAAGCTCCGGCATCAAAAGACATCCTTCAACCTGATCACAATCTTCTTACCCCAACTGAGATTCAAGCTTTCAAGATGATTGAGTTAGCTCGTATACAAAACAAGTATCTCACACATGAAAATATTTTGCTGAAGGAGCATATCGTTGCAGTCAAGGGCATTATCCGCAAGATGGAGGACCTCTTACGCTCGATGTGCGACTATCCATCATCACCTACACCTTCTCCATCAACAAAGAAGGAGACATAATCACATGGGTATGGGCAATCCCCTTGGCAACTTCCAAGCTTGGGGGAGGTGCCCCGGTATCGTATCACCATCACACCTCCTATCTTTACCGTTTTTATTAGTTCGATCCTATTAGTAGTATCTTGATCTAGTAGAATAAATTTTATGGCATGATCTAGCTTTGAGTTTTTGCTTTATGATCTCTCTATGTATTCGAGTCTGTGAGCTATATAATAAAGATTAGTGTTGAGTCAAGGGCGTGATTGTTTTGCCATGATCTTGAGTGAATAAATGAAAGAGAAGAAGAATTAAAAGAAATATAGAGTTCATATTGATCTTATTGAGAGTAATGACTCCACATAGAAAGATTATGGTGATTAAAAATTGTGGAGAGTTGACAAGCATAGCTTTGGTCATCGTTGCAATTAATAGGACGTAATAAGGAAAGAGAGGTTTCACATATAAATATATTATCATGGACATCTTTTATGATTGGGAGCACTCATTAAAATTTGAAATGCTAAAGAGTTGACGTTGGACAAGGAAGACAACGTAATGGGTTATGTTTTCTTTTATCTGAGATAAAGTATGTTGTCATGGATCATCCAACATGTTGAGCTTGCCTTTCCCCCTCATGCTAGCCAAATTTTCAGCACCAAGTAGAGATACTACTTGTGCTTCCAAATACCCTTAAACCAGTTTTGCCATGAGATTCCACCATACCTACCTATGGATTTAGTAAGATCCAAGTAAGTTATCATCGGTGCAAGCAAAAAAAATTGCTCTCTAAATATGTATGACTTATTAGTGTGGGAGAAAATAAGCTTTATACGATCTTGTGATGTGGAAGAAATAAAATCGACAGACTACATAATAAAGGTTCATATCACAAGGGGCAATATAAAGTGACGTTCTTTCGCGTTAAGACTTTGTGCATCCAACCATAAAAGCACATGGCAACCTCTGCTTCCCTCTGTGAAGGGCCTATCTTTTACTATTATCCTCTACCTTATGCAAGAGTGATGGTGATCTTCACCTTTCCTTTTTACATTTTATCCTTTGGCAAGCACAGTATGTTGGAAGGATCCTGATATATATATCTAATTGGATATAGGGGAGCATGAGTTATTATTGTTGACATTACCCTTGAGGTAAAAGGTTGGGAGGCGAAACTATAAGCCCCTATCTTTCTGTGTGTCCGATTAAAACTCCGTAACCACAAGTATCGCGTGATTGTTAGCAATTATAAAAGACTAAATGATAGTTGAGTATGTGGACTTGCTAGAAAGCTCTGACATAGAATCTTTCTAATGTTATGATAAATTGCAATTGCTTCAATGACTGAGATTATAGTTTGTTGGTTCTCAATGAAGTTTATGATTCGTACTTTTGCATTGTGAATAGATTATTACTTGAGCATAAGAAATCATATGACAATATCTATATATATTGCTGTTATGAGAATAATCATGATGCCCTCATGTCCGTATTTTATTTTATCGAGACCTCTAGCTCTAAACATGTGGACATATTTATCGTTATCACCTTCCGCTTGAGGACAAGCAAGGTCTAAGCTAGGGGGAGTTGATATGTCCATTTTGCATCATGCTTTTATATCGATATTTATTGCATTATGGGCTGTTATTACACGTTATGTCACAATACTTATGCCTATTCTCTCTTATTTTACAAGGTTTACATAAGGAGGGAGAATGCCGACAGTTGGAATTCTGGGCTGGAAAAGGAGCAAATATTAGAGACCTATTCTGCACAACTCCAAAAGTACTGAAACGCCACGAAAGTTATTTTTGGAAATAATAAAAAATACTGAGCGGAAGAAGTACGTCAGAAGGGGCCCCACCTGGCCACGATGGTGGGGGGTGCGCCCTACCCCCCTAGGCGCGCCCCCTGCCTCGTGGGCCCCCTGTTGGCTCTTCGGTGGCCATCTTCTGCTATATGAGGTCTTTCGTCGAGAAAAAAAAATCATAAGCAACCTTTCGGGACGAGACTCCACCGCCACGAGGCGGAACCTTGGCGGAACCAATCTAGGGCTCCAGCATAGCTGTTCTGCCAGGGACACTTCCCTCCGGGAGGGGGAAATCATCGCCATCGTCATCACCAATGCTCCTCTCATCGGGACAGGGCAATCTCCATCAACATCTTCACCAGCACCATCTCCTCTCAAAACCCTAGTTCATCTCTTGTATCCAATTCTTGTCTCCAAGTCCGAGATTGGTACTAGTAGCTAGGTTGCTAGTAGTGTTAATTACTCCTTGCAGTTGATGCTAGTTGGTTTATTTGGTGGAAGATCATATGTTCAGATCCTTTATGCATATTAATACCCCTCTGATTATGAACATGAATATGCTTTGTGACTTGTGAGTAGTTACGTTTGTTCCTAAGGACATGGGAGAAGTCTTGCTATTCGTTCGATATTTTGATGAGATGTATGTTGTCTAGCCTCTAGTGGTGTTATGTGAACGTCGACTACATAACACTTCCCATTATTTGGGCCTAGAGGAAGGCATTGGTAAGTAATAAGTAGATGATGGGTTGCTAGAGTGACAGAAGCTTAAACCCTAGTTTATGCGTTGCTTCGTAAGGGGCTGATTTGGATCCATAAGTTTCATGCTATTGTTAGGTTTACCTTAATACTTTTGTTGTAGTTGCGGATGCTTGCAATAGAGGTTAATCATAAGTGGGATGCTTGTTCAAGTAAGAATAGCACGCAAGCACCGGTCCACCCACATATCAAATTATTAAAGTAGCGAATGCGAATCATATGAACATGATGAAAACTAGCTTGACGATATTCCCATGTGTCCTCGGGAGCGCTTGTCCTTATATAAGAGTTTGTCCAGTCTTATCCTTTGCTGCAAAAAGGATTGGGCCACCTTGCTGCACTTTATTTACGTTTGTTACTTATTGCTCGTTACAAATTATCTTATCACAAAACTATCTGTTACCACTTATTTCAGTGCTTGCAGAGAATACCTTGCTGAAAACCGCTTATCATTTCCTTCTGCTCCTCGTTGGGTTCGACACTCTTACTTATCGAAAGGACTATGATAGATCCCCTATACTTGTGGGTCATCAATACCCTACTTCCTGCTTGATTGATCTTGATGATATGAGTATTACAAGAGTTGATCTACCACGAGATCGTAGATGCTAAACCCTAGAAGCTAGCCTATGGTATGATTGTTGTTGTCCTACGGACCGAACCCTCCAGTTTATATAGACACCGGAGGGGGCTAGGGTTACACAGAATCGGTTACAAGGGAGGAGATCTACACATCCGTATTGCCAAGCTTGCCTTCCACGCCAAGGAGAGTCCCATCCGGACACGTGACTAAGTCTTCAATCTTGTATCTTCATAGTCCAACAGTCCAGCTGTCCGAGGACCCCCTAATCCAGGACTACCTCAATAAAGGATAAAAAGATGGGGTTTATATCATATTTCTGGAGTTCATCCCTCTACATCATGTCATCTTGCCTAGTGCGTTACTCTATTCTTATGAACTTAATACTCTAGATGCATGCTGGATAGCGGTCGATGTGTGGAGTAATAGTAGTAGATGCAGAATCATTTCGGTCTACTTGTCGCGGACGTGATTCCTATATACATGATCATGCCTGGATATTCTCATAATATGCACTTTTCTATCAATTGGTCGACAGTAATTTGTTCACCCACCGTAATACTTATGCTATCTTGAGAGAAGCCACTAGTGAAAACTATGGATCCCGGGTCTATTTTCCATCATATAAGTTTCCAATCTATTTTATTTTGCAATCTTTACCTTTCAATCTATATCATAAAAAATACCAAAAATATTTATCTTATTATATCTATCAGATCTCACTTTTGCAAGTGGCCTGAAGGGATTGACAACCCCTTTATCGTGTTGGTTGCAAGGTTCTTATTTGTTTGTGTAGGTACGAGGCGACTTGCGTGTAGTGTCCTACTGGATTGCTACCTTGGTTCTCAAAAATTGAGGGAAATACTTATGCTACCTTGCTGCATCACCCTTTCCTCTTCAAGGGAAAACCAACGCAGTGCTCAAGAGGTAGCAAGAAGGATTTCTGGCGCCGTTGCCGGGGATGCTTACACCAAGTCAAGTCAATATTTGATCTCCCGGCAACTAGCCATTTATGGCGCCGTTGCCGAGGAGATCTACGCACAAGTTAAGACATACACTACAAGAAAAATACACTTCCGTGATGATACATGTTTGTCACAGTAGGTCGCGTTTTTTGTTTTGCATGTACATCCATGACAAATTTATGACAGAATCAAGATAGTCATACCTGTGCTATCGTAGAAGTGTTCCATGACATTACCAAAATTATCATCACGGAAGTGTCCACTTCCATGACGATAAATCATGCGTCACAGAATTGCTTTCGTCAAGGGTGACCGACATGTGGCATCCACCGTAACGGAACGCCGTTAAGCTATCGGGTCTGGTTTTGGATCCGATAACCCATTAACAGCCCCGACCAATGGGAAATTTCCATGTGTAAAATTCTTATTGGTCGGACGAAACATGTGTCAGCTCGTCAGTGGGTTAGATAGGCGCCTATGATACGTCGACACATGGCACGGCCCAACAGAGGCCCATTCCTGTGAAAAGGCCGGCCTGTTTGACTTGGTCAAAAGCTGGCGGGCCAGCCCATGGAAATCCTGTTAACTGCCTGTTCGCATATAGCCCATTTACAGCCCGCTAACCTAAGGCCCGTTACGCCCTATTCGAATTAGGCCCAGTAGCATCATCTAGGCCATCCAATATGATTCCAGCCTGTTTTCACTTATGGGCCATGACGTCTTTCGGCCCATGTGAGGCCCTATGTAACTCTTGGCCTATTAACGGACCGTGGTGAAACTGGCCCGTAATGAACAGTGTATCACATTACACCCATTAACGGCCCGTGGTGAAACTGGCCCATAATGAACAGTGTATCACTTTATACCCATTAACGGCCCGTTATTCCGTTGGGCTGTTTCCAGCCCATGTTATCTTTCGGCCTTCTCAGAGCCCATTTATTCTTGGGCTCATTTCCAGCATTCGTTTACTTACGGCCCGTTTCTGTCATTTTCTGCTTGTGGGCCAAATTCAGCCCGTGGTTACAGTCGGCCCGTTTGTGGTCCGTTAATACGTTGGGCCATTTTCATAGCGTCATCAAATATGGCCTATTAACGATGGCCCGTTACGGTCGGCCCATGAACGGACGATTCCAACTCTAGCCCGTTTACGACCATAATGCGCCCTGTTATTGGCCCATGTTTGCCCAATCAATCATACGGCCCGTATAAGGCCCATTGATGATACGGCCCGTAGAAGACCCATTGTTTCTATGACCCGTAGAAGGCCTACTGTTTCTACGGCCCGTAGAGGACCCACTGTTTCTACGGCCCGTAGGAGGCCCAGTGTCACTACAGTAAATATTAGCCCATGGTTATTGTGGCCTAGTTTTAAAAAATAGGTTATTGCAGCCACTAGTTAACCGCGGAAAAATAACTGCAATGACTACAAGCGAACAAATAAACAAGACAACAAGGAAATAAGTAAGCAAGCAACTAACGCTAGGCTATCACGGCTATTACACATATTACATCCACTGGGCATCAAAGTTTGCCACCAGTGCAAATATAGGGAACGAAGCAGCATATCATATACACTGGCCGTCAAAATTGGCCACCAGTGCAAATAAATGCGGTAGCAAAACAAGAGCATAACTGAAACAACTTCAGAAGAGCTCAAGGGACTAAAATCCTGCAAAGCTAAAGGGACTTCCGTAGTCATTCCGCTTCTTGTCGCAACACAGCTGATCGATGTCTTTCAGCTTGTAGTTGAGACTCAAGAAACCGAACTGATTCAGACAGTGAGTTTGAATAGCTTGTGCAAGCGGTAGTGGCCAGTAACTCCAACACTAAACCAAGACAGGATGTGTCACTATCCTGAACCTTATCTGCATTACTTCCTTTACCGTTGCTTAATAAGGCACTCTTCCCCAATATGCTGTCAGCATTCTAAAAGAAGAAACAAGCAGACACATAACAAATTTAGCATGTACTAGTGTATGAAACTCATTTCGGTGAACCAGTTCATTAGTAAGGTGGACAGGATTAAACTACCAAGTCTTCTATTGCCAAGTACTAGTACATAATAAAAGCATCAAACAAACATATATCTATGTCCTATGGTAGCAAAGGAATCTTAAATTAGAACAATTGTTCTTAAGGTTTAGGCACTTGTTCTACATGAACAGAGTACAGTAAGACGCAAGAATATAATACTTAAAAATAGAAAATGAGCTCATAGACCCACATTCTTGGTTCGGGACTAGTACAGAACAAGGCATTCCCAGTCATCGTCCAGTAAATGTGTCTTAGGAGAACGTAAGGGAATTTGATGAGTTTCTTTGCCTGTGAAGTACGTTTTCTTCAGGTAATTGCGATACTGCCACCAAGCATTCTTGAAGATAGCAAAGGTATTAGCACAGGTTACCTCATCCTGAGTTTCCAAATCGGTCCTTCTCTATGGAGAAAAAGGGAAAATTTGCTGTATTATAACCATCATGGAGGTAGGATGTATGGGACAAAGCAAAGTAATTGCCATGAATAACATTACTTACACATAACTCCTGGACAAACACCTGCAACTGGCATTTTCCTTCATCTTCAGTATAATATTTCCAAGAGGGGAAGATATGCACATATGATTTAACAACATCAAATGTGATAGATGCTAAACTACGACTAGCTGGTTGTGCTTCCTCCATAGTAATAGGCGTACTAACTGGTGGAGTTGGGGTTCGCCGTGATAGTACTGGCCCTTTGGGCGCTGGAGCTGCATTACTAACTGCTCTTGTTTGGGAGCTCTGTGGTGGAGATGGTGCTGTGTCAACAGGAACTGGGTTACTATCGGCCGGGGTTGGGGTTAGATTGGCTGAAGCTGGTTCTCTGTCCATCGTAGTAGGGCTACAATCTGTGAGAGTTTGGGTTATGTGTGGTAGGGCTGGTTCTTGTGCATGTACAACCGGGGTGCTATCTCCAACAGGAGGTAGCACTGTTTTATTTGAAGACCGCTAGATACTGGCATCACCCGCTCCAATTAAAATGGCTGATAAACAGGAAACACAGTTGAATGTACAGACATTGTATGAGAGACAGATGCAATAGATATTGTGGGAAAAGAGGGCATGAAATAGTTGAAATGTATATTGTTTAACTAAAACGGCTACCATGACATAATTTCACATATATGATGTCTATCTAAACTGGATAGCATAGAATAACATAATATGAATAACTAAACAGGATCACATGACATAATTAACCTACATGTTATCTAAGTAACCAGGATCGCATCATTTAATTAACATATATGATTTATATGCTAAACAGAGGGCATTCGATATGATGTCTGAACTAAGAACATGGCATTGAATATTGTGTATATGATGTCTAAACTATGCAATGCAAGACACCGTATGCATGATATGAGTAGTATAACCATGCCAAGTTAGAGCATACACCTCAGTGGGGGAATAGGACTGGTCATCTGTCTCTGAATCCATTTCTGAGGAGCTATCGGGACCCAACAAGAGATCTACTTCGACAGGTAGCACTGTCTGCTCTGACACTACAAGAAATATGTCAACTTGTGACCTTCTGTCAGTGACCCTGGAAGAATTGGTCATAGATCTATGACCATTTCAGACCAATTGGTCAAAAGCTGTTCGGGGGGCTCCAAACCCTAAACCATTGCGACCATTTTGGTCAGAAAGGTCGTAATTTCCTTACACAAAATGGTCATAAAGCAAACAGCGCTAATCCGCTGCCTTATTTCTAGTTGTTAACGACCAATATAGATGGTCATAGCCTTGTAAATTGTGGTGGGTTGCTATGACTAGGCGCCACCTCATCAGTTTTGCCTATGTGTCATGTCCATGTGGTAGTTTTTGCCCTAGGTTGTGAAGCAACCTATATTTCTGTCATTTCCAAAATTCCCAAAAAAATCTCATAAATTCTTTGGGTCATATCTTCGTCAAATATGTACAAACCTTCCTTGCCTAGTTCAAAAATAATTCAAAAATATTCATTTTCCTATTCTGTTCAGAGTAACAGTTTGTGAAGGAAGTACCACTTTGGCATGTCCAAATAGTATCCATTTTTTACAGTGCTTTCCTACGCCCAAATAACCATCCTCCACCAAATTCCATCTCAATCCATTCATTAGTTTGAGCCGAGCTTCAACATTCGTATTTATGTCCAGTGTGGTAGTTTGCAAAGCAAGTACCACCTAGGCTCCTCCTTTTGAGCTGAAAATTTGTGAAGACGGTCTTCTTAGTAACTGATCATCTTCGGCCAAAACTCAGGCCCATTGGTCATGTGCATTTCCCGTACCACTAATCAATCACTTGGGTGCTAATTCATGTTTGAGCTCGGTTCAGTCTCCCCGTGAGATTCTTCTATTGCCTTATTCTTCCTGACACCTATCAGGGGAGTTCCCAACCCACTAGACATGCCTAGGCCGCCCGGAACGCGTGGCAACACCACGGTCACGCGGTGACCACGCGGCGGGGATGCGAGTCTACGCGCTTTGGAGTTGGGGCCCTGGGCCACCATCCAAACCTCAACGTATCGCCACCAAACCATGTATTTTTGATTAAATAGATACTTTTCTACCTAGAAATGATTTTTTGAAAAAATAAAGAGCAAACTATGAGGCAGTTGCTGTTCAAATTTGTCCCGCTTCCTGCTGAATCAGCAGAAATTTGTCTTTTTCACCAGAGGTGGATAAAAACTTTTGGCACCCAACCATTTTGTCAATTGGGCTTTAAACATGGCCTATTATTTTATAAAATTGATTTGGTCCAATTTTGCAACAAATATATGGTAGCTCCTTCACAAAAAAACTTATTATGGGCACTCAAAAAATGGAAAATTAATTTTTTGTCCAAAGAAAATGAAAACTCCCTTAGGCAACATTGTTTGCCATTCCAATATGCACCCGTGTGCACAATATGAGATCATTTGAACAAACTATGCCATGAATGTGGCCATAAGATTGATCATTTGGCTTGAAAGCCATGAATCTTCAGAGATGATAACTCATTTCTGAGAACACTTTTTTAAAATAATTTCCATATTACAATTTTGTTATTTTTCCTGGGAACTTGACCACATATAATGACACAACGCGAAGGTTTCCCAATTTTTTGATTTTTTTGAATTTTTTATGCCCGTTTCAAAATGCGGTCAAAACAGCGGGAATGACCGTTCGTAGCTAGTGGTTGAATCTTGGATTTTTTTGGGTTTATCTGATTAAATTGATACTTATGTACCTAGAAATGATTTTTGGAAAAAATAAATAGCAAAATATGAGGCAGCTGCAGTTCAAATTTGACCCGCTTCGAACTGAATCGGCGGAAATTTTTCTTTTTCACGAGAGGTGGATCAAAACTTTTTACACCCAACCATTTGGTCAATTGTGTATTAAATATGGCCTAGTATTTTAGAAAAATGTTTTGGTCCAATTTTGCAACAATTATTTGGGAGGTCCTTCACAAAAAAACCTCCTTTTGGGCACTCGAAAAATGGGAAATGGTTTTTTCGTCCAAAGAAAATGAAAACTTCCTTAGGCAACATTGTTTGCCATTCCAATATGCACCCTTGTGCACAATATGAGATTATTTGAAAAAACTATGCCATGAATGTGGCCATAAGATTGATCATACGTGGTCAAATATTTTTGAAAATTGTTGCGGTCCAATTTTGTAACTAATATTTGATAGGTTCTTCACATAGGCGAAAACAAAAAAGAGAAAAAAAAGAAAAAAAACACATATACATAAGTTTAATTTTCATTGGTGGAGATGTTTGTGCCATGGATTGATGACATGGCACACATCCATCCATCCATCCACCCACCCACCCGCAGCTCAAACCCGAACTCCACTCCTCCCGTCCCCTCTCCCCTCTCCCCCGATTCAGATCCAGTCCTCGCCGCCGCCATGGCTCTCATCGCTCTCCTCCTCCGCCCCGCACCCCCACCCACCAGCGCGCAACCAGAGCGAACGACTTTCCTCTCCCCTGCCTGCTCCCCGTGCCGACCCCGCCCCACCCCAGCCATGGCAATGGACGACGTCGCCTTTGCCGCGGGCTCCTCCTCGTCCGCCATGGACGCGCTCGCCGCCTCCTCCTCCTCCGCCGCGCCCGCCGACCCCTCGCACGGCTGGCAGAAGGTGACCTACGCCAAGCGCAGCAGCCACAAGCCCGCCGCCGTGGCCCCGGTCGCGGCCGCGGCGCCCTATCTGGGCAAGCCGGGCATCTTCGAGGGCCTCGACAAGTGCTCGCAGGAGTGCCACCGCGCGATCCAGGCCGCCCGGGACGGCGCGGTCGGCTACAACTCTGACGACGCCAATGCCCCTGTCCCCTGGGCCTCCCGCTCCTCTGACGAGGGCTCCGACTCAGACGGCGCGGCCAAGGACCGCCCCCAGGTCGAGGCGCCCAAGGTGAAGAAACCCAAGGTCACGGTCGCCGAAGCCGCGGCGCTCATCGACGCCGAGAGCCTTGTCGCACACCTCGTCTACATCTCGGTACTACCCCTGCCCCTCCTCCCTCCTCGAAATGCATTCCCAGAGGCCAGATCTCGCGAGGCCCAGGCCGGATCATGGCTTTGTCTCCTTCCCAGGGATCGGATCTGGCCGGGGTTTAGTGCCGGACCTCGCCGGCCATGTCCAAATTCCCCTATACTGTTCTGTACCAACTAGGTTCGTGTTTAGAGGTAGATGCATAATTCTGGTTTGGTATGGATGGGCTGTGGGTGTGATCCAGTCTGTCGTGTGTGCTTGCAGGGACGCTGTGGCTCACAGGGATCGAGGGATCCATCGCCTACAACTGGTCCAGGCCCGGCATGAACACCAGTGTCAAGCTCATCCACGCCAGGTTCGTTTGCTCCGTCTGGTGGGAGTTGTTGTCAATTGTGCATTCGGTCTCTGTTGATTGTGTCCAGTCCCGAGTTGGACAATATACCTGGCCATGGTCGGAGCTGACTGATACTTGTTTTCTTGCTCCCATCCCCCTGCTCCCGCAGCGTGGTGCCGATGATGGACTGGACAGACAACCACTACAGGACGCTAGCGTGGCTGATATCGAGGCACACCTGGTTATACATAGAGATGGTGGTCGCTGAGACCATTGTGCATCAGAAAGATAAGTTGGCGAGTTTTGTTTGGTCTTTCTTAGTCTGGTGCCATTAAGCTTCATTGCTTTGGGATAACTGATTTCATTTAACCTGACTGATATTATGATTCATGGGGATTAGACGTATTTGCATTGATTATACTAGTCAAGCTGCATCAAATATGGCAGTAGTAACAAATGTACGATAACTGTTTCGTGTGTACAAATGTACAGTACAATGACATTTGCTTCCAATAAGAAGTGAAACATATTTGAGAAGTGATTCAGGGGGGGGGGGGAGATTCTTTGAGAGTTCTGCTGCATGTTTCTTTCACTGGCGCCATGGTACAACTTGTTAGCATGCTGTGGTTGGTACGTACTAACTAATGGAGTAGTGGGTAGCTGTGGTGTGCCCTGTTGTTGGAATGGTTCCGATAACTTGTTAGCATGTTCTATTAGTTCCAGAGAAAAAGTGAAATCCCAGCTCCGCCTGCTTCATGATCCTCTGGTTCTGCTTTTACCTGCTTGCTGTCATGTGAATTGGCTAACTGTGGCTCATATTGTTTTCCCCAGGTAGCTCATGGTGTGTGTCACCGGTGCAGTGGTGCTCTGCTCTTGCGCACGGTGACCGGCGTGACGGCGGATATGTATGGCAGCGACCACAAGCTCATCGGTGAGCGGCTCCCTCTCCTACCCCTAGTTCTCTTTTCTAAGATGTAGTGTTCTATGTAGAAGATCTATTTGCTAGTACTTGGGCTCACTGCTGTTTATATTTGATTATTATATTATTATACTGAAAATGCTATAACGAATTTACTGCTCATATTCCTGTACAAAAGACTTCATGCGAATTAATGACATGCTTCATTTCTGAACAAACAGGGAAGTTGAAGATTTCGCTAGGAGGCTGAATTCTGTTTGGCCTGAAAGAATGCATTTGGGTCAAGAAAGAAGAATTGAGTCGCAACTTATTGGTGGTAATGTTCTCTGCAGAGATTTTCTGGTAATTTTTTCCATATAGAATAGTTGAAACTGTAATGAGTAAAGAATTTAGCCCACTCTACTGAATCTTTTGGAAGAACAGAAGGTTTTACATACTAAAGGACAGTGTTTGGTTAGTCCAACGTAAAGTAGGAATTACCTCATTCTTGCGCCAACTCATTCCATAACCGGGTCAAGTGACAATTTGTATGTGCCTTCAGGGTTCAATCACAGGTGAATACCGTGCGGTAGTGAGTAAAGAATTTGCATTGCCCCATTAATTGAGTTTCTTTTATCTCTTCAACACACTCCAACATGTTGGTTTAATCAAATCCTGTAGTAATGCCACAACTTGTCATGGATGTCGCATTTCCTCTGTTTTTGGGGAATTTCGAGATGTACCATTGTCTGTTTTGGGAATTTCTTTGCCGTCAATTATTATAGCCAACTGTTCAGAATTGTTTTTGCGGGGAGCAAATCTGTATATGCAAAGTGTGTGTGTGTATCCAGTGAGCAAATCTGTAGTAATTATAGAGTATATTATCTTCTTTCTCTTATTGGCAATTTTCTGCTCAGTTCTCTTTTGACATATAGTTTGTTCTCTTTGAATGTGCAGATGGTATGATGTGGTGGTTATCTTTTTTCGTTGCTGGAACCTGGATGTCATATGTTATGTGATATGAGCCAAATGGCATATTGTAATCTTTTTATTGTTGGTTTTTATGTACGATGTCATGAAGATGTACGTTTGAAATGTTGCCTTGATAGCAAAATTGTATTCATGTGTACATGCTGCTTTGACAGCAGAATTATGAAAATTTCTCAACAATATATATGGGCAAAATTGTATTCCTGTGTACTACGCCTGAAAAGGCTACATCCAACTGATGATGTTACTAGAACCTGACAACTTTGACCCATCTGACTAGTGGACCCTTCTTTTGGGAAAAAAAGAAAAACTAAATTCGTTTAGACAAAAAGGCCACAACCCAACAATAAAAAGGCTGCAATATTGGGCTTGGCCCATGAACCCAACCAAAAATTGACGGACAGAAAAAACACAAATAGGCTGAATTGTTGGGCTAGGCCCATGTAGAAAATCAATTGGACCGGGCTGAATCTTGTGCCACGTCAGATTGCCACGCTGGATGCCTACGTGGCCTAGGGAGGTTGCTAGTGACCAAAACGCCACAGTAGACGTATTTTGGTCGTAAACGTCTTCGACCATTCTAGAAGAAAGGTCGCTATAGTCAGTTTACGACCGCCAGCTTTTGACCTTCTGTTTTTGGTCACAAAAAGGTCGCAAATGGAAATTTGTGACCTTTCAGTGACGAATAGTGGTGGTCACAAGTTGACATATTTCTTGTAGTGTGAAGGCCTTTTCGCTCCAGGTTTTTCCATCTCCCACCCAAATGGCTGATTCACAGGAAGAGTAGTTTAATGTACAAACATTGTCGACAAATGGAAATGTAATGAATAAAAGGATGGGCAAGATATCATTCAAATATATGATGCCTCGTTAAACAGAATGGCATTGCACATTTCACATATATTATGGCTGGCTAAAAGACATGAGACTGCATAATTCCCATATATGATATATAAACTAAACAGGTGGCATTACAGAACAAGTCTAAACTAAGCAGATGACATATATGATGTCAAAAGTAGGCACTGCAAGGCAACCTATGCATGATATGACTAACATCATCATGCCAAGGTAGAGCAAACACCTTGGGGGGTAAATAGGAGTGGTCAGCGGCGTCCGAATCCGCCTCAGAACAGATATCTTCCTCTGGATTACACTCTAGAGAGGGGTGGGGAGGTTTTGCCATTGAACCCACCATGGAGCGATGTCTGCATGACATTGTATTGCCGCGCAAAACTCTTCTCGTTTTCTCTACATGTTCAGCATGACTGTGTACAATATCTGACATGCATACGAAAAAAATATGGTGAGATTATGTAAGGAGAGCATGCAGAAATTTAGAGTGATGGTAACAACCATTGGATCGATGTTTTTCCGTTGAACCAAAATAGCCCTAATGGGTCGACGTGAATGTATAGTAATAAGTGATGCAACAAGTGTACAACCTCTTTGCCGTAGCCGTGTCGACCTCAGCATCATTGGGTTGGTCGCTGAAGCAGTTGAGGCAGAGGTGGCTGCCGGAGGTGTGGAGGAAGATCTGAGGAATCTGTAGACGGCGTCTAGGGCACTGCTCTGTTGTGATGGATCGTTCTTTTGTTGGAGCAGCTCCGGTGAGCCGTAAGACGTCAAGACTGAAGCAGCACAAGACAGACATCGTCAATCTCAAGTGGGATTCTAATAGCATCTCCAATAGATGATGTAAAATGGATGTAAAATTAACATCACCAAAAACCACCTGACTACAATAGATGAGGTAAAAACTGTTGACTCTGAACTTAACTGTCGAAACTGAAATTTACTGTGGAATCTGAATGCTACTGTCGAAATTGAACGCAATGGTAGCAGAGAGGCACTTGACATGTAGTTTAGGGAGGGCCTGTAGTTCATCTTCAACCTGCACCCCCTGAGCCGCCAGCCACCACCGGCCGAGCAGTCGGCCCCAGCGCCGCCTCGCCGCCCCAAAACTGTAAGTGCATCTAGTGCCCCTTAGTGATTTTGGTGTATTGAAGACTTATAGGTTAAGTATCTAATGTGTTTATGAGTGTACATAGGTCTATAAGTCTATGAGGAGTTTGATATTTACAGAGAAAGTCGACCCCTAAAAATGAAGTTCTTCGACTGAAGACTTCGATATTTTGAAGACTTTCTGAAGACTTTGAAAGTGAAGAAATTGGTGTGACCTTGAAGACTTGGTATTCATTCGAGGAACATGAAGCGTGAAGACTTTTGTTTTTGTAGTTTCATTTTCTCTTTCTTGAGTCATAGGAAACACCGTACTGTTAAAGGGGGTCGTGGAAATACTAAGGAGAAAATTTCCATGAGATGCTCAACTCAAATCCTACACCTACCAATCCCTTCGAGTGAAGCCATTGGAAATCTCATACAGTTCAGTCAATTTCTTCAGTGACAGAGACGCAGTTCTTCTGGTCACTGAGGACCTTGCTCTGACTGAGGAGTTAGGAATTCGCCAGTGCGTATTGCCTACACAGTGAGGAACATGATAGCCCTGAGGAATTCGTACCTCAAATTTCCGACCGTTGTTGTGCTACGCACCAGCTGTCCCAAAATATCTTGTCCACATAACGGTCATATCATTGAAGGGCATTTATGTCTTATCATGTCGTACTGCTCCCTAGGCTATAAATATCCGCCCCCTACAACCACTAGCTGGTTGGCTGCTCCGCGTGAACTTGACACTTGTCATTTGAGAGCAACCCATCCTCCGAGGACTTTGAGCGAAAATCATCAAGTGAGGAAAATCCAAAACCCAAACCCAAAGACCTACAAACCCAAAGTGATTGAGCATCACTGAAGAGATTGATCCTATGTGGATTCGACGCTTGTTACCTTTGAAGACTGTGCTTCTTCCAGACGGTTAGGTGTCAAGGTCTAGAGCATCCAAGAGGAATTGTGGATCGCCGAGTGACCAAGTCTGTGAAGATTTGGAAGTCACCTGAAGACTTACCACAAGTGATTGGGCGAGGACTGTGTGTCCTTAGCTCAAGGAGAATACGATGAGGACTGTGTGTTCGGGACTAGGTGTCCTAGAGTTTAAATACTCAGCTGCTCCATCCAGATGTACAACTAAGACAGCAGTTGGAACTGGTCTACCAAATCATTGTCTTCACCAAGCTTACTGGTTCTATTTCATCAACACTTTCATTTCCTCATTACTGTGTTGTGTGTTTGTTCATATCTGTGTTTGAAGACTTTGACTGAAGACTTTCTCAATTTCCTCAGTTCAATTTCTTCAGTCTGTTTGTCTTCATCTTGTGCTATCCTGTGTTTACGCTTTCTATACTCTGAGTTTGTCTTCATTTCATCATGATGACCATGCATGTATTCTGCTGTGTTTACTTCTGAGTACTTATTCCGCTGCTAGTAGTTATTCACTAAGGAATTTCCTCACGAGCAAATTCCTCAGTGAAGAATTTCATAAAAATCGCCTATTCACCCCCCTCTAGTCGATATAACACTTTCAATTGGTATCAGAGCAAGGTACTCCCTTGTTCTGTGTGATTTTGGTTTAACCGCCTGGAGTTTTAGTTATGTCGACCGCAGGTATGAAGAAAGTGACATGCCCTATCTTTGACGGTCACGAGTATCCCAAGTGGAAGGCCATGATGAAGAAGCGCCTCATGGCGATGAACAGCGAACTGTGGACTGTCACTGAGATTGGTCTTACCGATCTATGCAAGACGGCGGGAGCTGATGACATTCGCAAGTACACTCTTCTCAACCTCACGGCAAAGGACGTCATCTGCCTCTGTCTGTCTCGAAATCAGTTCAGGAACGTCATGCATCTTGACCATGCGAAGCTTATCTAGGACCGGCTCTCTGAGGTCTATGAAGGTCATCGAACCCGTCATGATCCTTGGTTTGAGGATTTCAAGGAATCGCTCAAATCGATGACATTCTAACTACAATCATCATCCTCTACTCCATGCCTTATGGCAAAAAGTGCTGAGGTAACTGAATGCTACCTATCTGAGTCCAGTGATGAAGAATCTGGTGATGAATTTGGACCCAGTTATGTCAAACTTGCTTCCCTTGCCACTAAACAACAAAGAGCCTTGGAAAGGGCTAACAATATGCTTAGTAAGAGCAATAATATGTTGAGTGAAGAAATGGATCAGTCACAAGCTTTGGCTGAAAGTCTTCAGAACCTTCGTTCTAAGTATGACTCCCTTCAAGATCAGCATAACTCTCTCTTGTCAGATCTTGAGAAGCTAAGAGTGAGTTATGAAGATCTTCAGAAGGAGCGCGATTCGTTACATGCTCAACAAATCAGCGCTGCTCAGGAAGAATTTATTCCTCCATGTTTAAAATGCATTGAACGAGAATCTGCTAATTCCTCACCTGAATGTTCAAATGCTTCTAATGTTACAAATTCTTCACCTGCCTCTGCTATCAATAATTCCTCATCTGAGGACATTGCTAGTATCACTGACGATGCAGGACTGAAGGAATTGTAGATGACAGGCATGTATAAAAGCCTCAAAGGGCATCAGACTCTTTGTGATGTGCTTAAAAAGCAGATCCTCAACAGGAACCCTAGGAAAGAGGGTATTGCCTTTGAGAGGAAACTCAATGCTGATGGTACATATTGGAAGCCTGAGCAGTAACCCAAAACCTCATGGGTTGCTGCAAAGGGACCTCCAGTTGATCCATCTAATTTATCTGGCTATACATGTGAATCTTCTCATTATTCTGATGAGTCATTTGACTCCAACTATAAACTGTTCAAAAATCAGAATGGTGAAGTATTTGCTAGATATGTTGGCACTAACTACAGGAACGGTTCCCGTATGAAGAAAATCTGGGTTCCCAAATGGTGCCTTGAAAGTCTTCAGGTGAATGTACTCATGACACCACCTGTGAAGAAAAGGAACCCCAGATCAAATTCTTCATATGGACCAAATTCTTCATATGGATCCAAGTCCTCATACGGACCAAATTCCTCAAGGGGATCAAATTCCTCACATAGATCAAAGTCCTCATATGAACATCATCGTGCTAACAACTCTGTTTCGCAGGGAAGAGCCAAGGGCTATGAATATGAGCATTATTCTTCAAATTATTATGTTCATAAGTCCTCGAAGAATTTCTCTGCTTATTCATATGCTTACCCTAACCCCTCTTATGTGAAACGTAATGGTTTGGCCGCTATGCCACCATTCTCGTATGTAGCTCGCAGAGGGATGAACTCTTTGCCACCTGTCGGTATCAAAACCGGCGGATCTCGGGTAGGGGGTCCCGAACTATGCGTCTAGGATCGATGGTAACATGTACACGGGGTTTTACCCAGCTTCGGGCTCTCTTGATGAGATAATACCCTACATGCTGCTTTTGATTGTATTCATATGGGTGTAGTACAGAGTTGATCTACCTCGAGATCATATGTTGTGGTCTAAACCCTAGAGGTATGATGAGTCATCTCATAATCATCTATCGACTAGTCTGGCCTCGGTTTATATAATGCACCAGAGGCCCAGGATAACAAGAGTCCTAGCCGAATACGTCGGTGGGGGAGGAGTCCTTGTCTTGATCGCCAAGTCTTGTCGAATCTTCCTTGTATGCGGCACCTGTCCGGACTGGCCCATGAGTATGCGGCCTTGGGGGTCCTCGTCCCAATCTAACCGATTGGGGGACGACGTGGTGAGTACCCCCTAGTCCGGGACACCGTTAGTAGCCCCCTGAACCGGTCTTCAAGTTAGGGACGCTCCTCAATTCTTCCGAACTGTTCTTCATCTTCGGTCGTCGGTCTTGAAAACTGGTTCAACAAATCTTCTTTATCTTCGATCTTGAGGATCGCCGAAATGGATTCGACGGGTTTACACGTCGGGTATCCGAGGAGCCCCTTTAAGTTTCCGGCCTTTATCAATGCCTTGTTATTTTTATGCCACACCTCGGGTTTGAAGTTGTTCCCTCTTGCGTCCGAGCTCTAACGCCGGACTGCATTCGAGGTATTTTTTGCAGCCGAGCACCAATGCCGGACTGCTTCCCAACTCTAACGCCGGACTATGTATCCGAGCTCCAACGCCGGACTATGTATCCGAGCTCCAACGCCGGACTGTATCCGAGGTGTCGTAAATCACCTCAGTTCAAAGAAGTTTGAAGGAGTTTAGCCGAGCTTAATGCCGGAAATGCCCTCTATGGAGCCAGCCACTAGCGCCCGAGCTTTATGCCGGACTGCTTTCGAGGTGGTGCACCACCCCGAATGTGGGCCGTTTTTTGTCAATATTTTTATTGGTGCAATTTATTCTCTGCCGAGATATATAGCCAGTAGCCCTCAAGGTGGGTATCGGTCTAAAACCCGATATGCACATGAAGGATGACATAAGACCGCTGATCCCCATAGCCGCTGAGACTCAGGTTGATTAGCAAAATCGGCCTGAGGATCAAGTCCAAGCTCGGCAGAATGCTTCGGGACACTAAAAGCGGTGTGCTCAGTCCTCGAGACTCAGGTTGGGTGCGGCCGACCAACCTGAGGATCAAAATCTCCTCGGAAACTATATTGCACATAAAATTTTCTGCATTGGACAAGAAATGCAGTAGCCCCCGAGACACTGGCCGGGTGGCAACAACAGATCAGGGGATCGATGTGCCCCTTTAATATGTTTAAATAATAAGCCCAAAGCCCAGTAGCCCCCGAGCCTTAATGCGGGCACGGGTGACCGAATTAAGGATCAATATCCATAGTAAAATCACAAATTATGTGTAATGACTCTATGTATCCAAGTACTTTATGTCATTAATGCTCGGATCCGCATTGAATAAAACTTTGTTGACCGACCATCGGCTTCCACCTCCTCGGCCAGTAGCCGAGGAGTGTTTGTCTTACTTTATAAAGCCTTCATGAGGGCAAAGATTTATGACAAACAAGGAAATCTGGCCATACGGTTTTATAAACAAAGGTACGCGGAGAGATATGGTATATTACTGTTTAACAGAAGAAATGTCTTCCAAAGAAAATAGTCCCGCTATTGGTTCCTTTCTTTGGGTTGTCATGCTAAGCATGATCATAAAACCTCAGCTCCAATGTAAGAGCAAAATATCAAGGATTTAGTTTGGGAGGCTAGTTAATAGCCCCCGGTAGTGTTCGGCGACAGTCGAGGTCAAGCTGTAAACACTTCGGCCAATGTTATGAACGGCATGTTATTTAACGTAGTCATCGGATCGCTGACCAGTTTACGCTTATTGTAACAGTCAGTTTTCGGCTTTCTCCACTGAGGTGCTTAATCGTGTGAGCTGGAAGCACAATCGCAGTGGTTCTCCCTTTGCACGCTTAGCCGAACAAAACGGAACGTAGGAAGCAAGTGCGGGAGCCGGGCAACCCAACTATTGACCGAAGACACAATTTGAAACCGATGCATATATAGCAATATCCGAGAATGTTTTTGCCGAATCCCTAAAAGGTGTCCGGCGTTGCACTGCGAGACTAATGCTGGAAAAGCACAAATAGTTTAAAAGTGCCAAAAAGCTTGGAAAACCAAGAAACGTCAGTAAAAACATGACGTCCGAACAATATCAAGTGTTCGGTGCCAACCCGAAAATTGGTCTTAGAAAAAAGAAGTGCTTCTGTCGTGCTTTAACATGATACATCCTATCTCAAGACTTCGAGCGGGTCAGCCTACGGCTTCAACCTCCTATCCCGAGGGCGGAGTACTTCTCATCAGGCCAGTTTAGCAAACTAAACTCTAGCAGCTTTTGAGAGAGAAATTAGGCTCCCCGGCTAGTGATCGCACACTCGTGTCGAAAAAAGGAGTGATAAATAATAATAACTTTGCAATGACTAAGAAGAAAAACACTTAGTATGAAATGGCTCAAATAAACATAAGAGCCACCCAAGTGACTTGGGTAAAAGTTGACTATATAATGTAAGGTGACATGTAGAATGCCTTCTAGCCGGATTGTAGATTGTTTGTCGTAGCGGACCTTTTCGCTTCAACCTCTGGACCCAATAGTCCGGAGTGTGTCCGAATACCCTCGCGGTTATAAAAACAGGGGCAAGCGTGGAGACCAGGCGTTGGGGTCATTAGTGCTTTATCAGACAAGTGCCCAACTAGTTATGTTATATTACATGGTTAGTAAGAAACATCTTCCTGGGAGAATAGTTCCATTAGGGGTTCCGTTCCCTGGGAGGCATGCCCTAAAGTGCATGTACGGACTGCGAAAAGAGCAGAAAAGCATCTGGGGGCAGGTAAATAAATAGGTAAGAAATCATCTTTTAGTTCACCGACCGAGTATTCCCTTAAGAACGCTAGCTTTCGGCTTCACCCAGTCTGAGGTACACATTCGGCTGACCCGATAGTAACAATCGCAAAGGTGCTCCCTTTACCACCTAGCCGAACAATCGAGAACGTATGGGTAAGCACAGGAGCCAGGCAACCCAGCTTGGCCAAAACATAAGTCATATCGATGCATATAATGGTGAATAAAAGGTACATGCGGAAGTGTGACACATGTGTTGGGCATAAAGCCCGTATTAATAAGCTTTTGTTAAAGAAGCCCCTAGGTATAATGAGCGCGGGTAGCGCGTCAAGTATGTGTGAACAAAGTTTGGACAAGAATTTTTTTTTACAAGCAACTTTTTTTTTCAAAAAAGTATAACGCTTGATCAAACCGAACACAAGTTAGAAATTAAAGCTTTGAGCATGAAAGCGACTTAGCTGGTTAATGTGTTCGCAGTCCGAGCTTGATGCGGGACAAGGTTCTATCCCCCAAGCTGGTCCCGAGGTGGCGGAGCGGAGAGCTCGACACGCCAAAGTGGTGACATAGCACGGTCGATGCAGACCGGCAGAGTGACGCCGAAGTCCCCGGATCATTTTTCTGTGCACAAAAAATAGTGCAAACGGGAGATAATGGTAATAATGATAAATAAAAAATCGTTGCATAATGAATTATTTATGCAAAGTGAGTAATAAAAGAAATATGGCCTGGCGCCAAAGTCGATGTCGATGCGGGGCGTTGGCGTGATGCGGTAAAGGCGTGGGAAAGCCTGAGTTCACAGGTCGGCCCGCGCTGCGGATGCGGCGTTCGCCGGACTATGTACGGAGACTGACCGAACCAGCATGCGACCGTCGTTAATGCGGCCACCATTTGATAGACCTGTGAACATATGATGGACAAACCCGAGTAATAATTCCTTGGAAAAAATGAACCCAAACATGCAAAAAATATTAGGATTAATAGCACCTGGTTTATTTGTTGTAGTAATCCAAAGGAAGATGATGCTGGCAAAGGTTGGCTCGCCGAGGCGAAGCCCTCGGTCCGGCCAATCGTGACGAAGCTGGTCAGCTAGTCTTGTCGAAGTGTCCGGAGTAGGTTGATGAAGAGATGATGAATCCTCCTGTCCAGCCGAGATGTCGAAGCCTCGAGGCCAGTCGATGAGTCGAAGTAGTCCGGCGTGAGGGACACCAGCTTGAAGGGGCAACAGTGTGGCCCTGCCGATGCAGGTCGTGACGTGGTAGATGCCGGCTTGATGAAGCGACCGTGCGGTGATGCCGGTATGCCCGCTCCGTGTAATCCATGGGACGGCAATGTTGGTGATGATTTGTCCTTCGCGATGCCGGAATCTTGTTCGGCTTGCCGAGATGATGATCCGAAGTTGAGCTTGGCTCAACAAAGTGACGACGTGTCTAGCACAGGTCGGCAGCTGTGGAGCAATATTGTTGGACTGGTTTGACGCCAGCAATGATGTTGAAGATCATGTTCAAAAGATCTTAAAGTTAGTGGGATGTGTTCGGTAACAATACACAATATCCCATACAAAACTTCCTTCAAAAAGGATGTCCGAAATCCCGTTCATAAAAAAGATGAATTCGGGTCGGATTCGTTCTCGCGCAGAAAACAGATCCGAAAAGTGATGCACTAATCGGAAGGTTCCCGGAGTTTGGACGGTCGGATCGAGCTGAAATTTTGAAGGGTGGTAGATATAGTAATTCCGCAGCCGATCAACGGTTGGATCTTCCAAAGGACTCCCGAGCTAGAAGCTGGACACCACGCCCCAAACTCGTCCAGATTCCCGTCCAGATTTGACAGGGCTCCGGTATATTATGGATTGCCGGAGATTCCTCCATCGGAACTCGATGAAATTTTCCAGGGTTTTTGTAGACTCAATTCCGCACAATTCCACCAAAGCGATCGTCAAAGCGATACTCGAAGAGGTGGCGGCAGAAGATACGAATTCGCTGTCCAGAAAAACAGCACGGTCGCTTGAGGGCAATGTTGATGTTGAGCCCCCGAGCTTCATGGATGATTCCTCCGTGATCTTGATAGAGATCGGAGTTGATGTTTGATGAAGGCCCTCGTACGAACATGGTGATCCGAACACGGTGCGCAATTCTTGGTCGAACCAAGGTGACCAGTCGAGCTGGTGACAAAGATGCCGAAGTCGCAGTTGATCTGCAGGCGAGCCATCGATCCTTTTGTCGATCACACAGCGGAACTCTCAATGAAAGCACCAATGTCGGTGTCAAAACCGGCGGATCTCGGTTAGGGGGCCCCGAACTTTGCGTCTAGGATCGATGGTAACATGTACACGGGGTTTTACCCAGCTTCGGGCTCTCTTGATGAGATAATACCCTACATGCTGCTTTTGATTGTATTCATATGTGTGTAGTACAGAGTTGATCTACCTCGAGATCATATGTTGTGGTCTAAACCCTAGAGTTATGATGAGTCATCTCATAATCATCTATCGACTAGTCTGGCCTCGGTTTATATAATGCACCAGAGGCCCAGGATAACAAGAGTCCTAGCCGAATACGCCGGTGGGGGAGGAGTCCTTGTCTTGATCGCCAAGTCTTGTGGAATCTTCCTTGTATGCGGCACCTGTCCGGACTGGCCCATGAGTATGCGACCCTGGGGGTCCTCGGCCCAATCTAACCGATTGGGGGACGACGTGGTGAGTACCCCCTATTCCAGGACACCGTCACCACCCCTTTAGATGTGGGTGGTGAAGAAAAGGAACTAATCTCTTCTGCAGGGTCAGGTCTCCAGACGTACTATAACGTCTGAAGAATTTGCTGGGGATCTGACACAATGCCTGAATGGACGCAGGCTAACCATAATGAAATGAACTTTCATTTCACACGTCCTCCCTCTGCTTTATCTGTCTTACTGCTTGATGAAATTGATTTGATGAATTGTGATATCATATTCTTCATTGCTGAAGTATATGAGGTTCGTAAGTTGCACTAATTCATCTACAGGATGATCAACCCAAAGCCACTGAATGGGTACTTGATAGTGGATGTAGAAATCACATGACTGGTGAAAGAAATCTATTGATGGATGCTCCCTTATCGTCATCACATCTGAAGCATATCATCTTCGCTGACAAGAGCAAAAGTCAGGTATTGGGTCTAGGTAAAGTTGCTATCACAAAGGATCGACACATGGACAAAGTCATGCTTGTTGAGTCCTTAGGATACAACCTTATGTCTGTCTCAATGCTTTGTGATCTTGATATGGTTGTTGTCTTTGGCAAGTATCGTTATGTTCTAATTATGGAAGCTGACAAATCCAAAGTCTTCGAAGGCTTTAGGAAAGGAGACTTGTATATTGTTGATTTCTCTGCAGATTCACAACCAGCCGTGTGCCTACTTGCAAAAGCTTCAGAAGGATGGCTATGGCATCGACGACTTGGTCATGCAGGCATGAGGAATTTGCACACGCTTGCGAAGAAGAAGCATGTCATTGGCATTGAGAATGTCAAATTCCTCAAGATCACTTATGCGGTGCCTGTGAAGCTGGAAAGATGACCAAGGCCAAGCATCCAGCGAAGACCATCATGACCACTACTCGACCATTTGAATTGCTTCACATGGATCTCTTCGGTCCTAATCACTATTCCTCTGTTTCAAATGAAGCATCTCAATATGGCTTTGTTATTGTTGATGATTACTCTCGTTACACATGGGTACACCTTGTCTCTTACAAAACTGAAGTGCAGGAAGTCTTCAAACGATTTTCTTCGAGGGCTTCAACCAACTTTGGTGTGAAGATCAAGCACATTAGAAGTGACAATGGCACTGAGTTCAAGAATTCGGGTCTCGATGACTATCTTGATGAACTTGGTATTACTCATGAGTTATCTGCTCCTTATACTCCTCAACAGAATGGCGTCATGGAGCGCAAGAACAGGACTCTTGCTGAGATGGCTCGCACTATGCTTGACGAATACAAAACCCGTCGTCGTTTCTGGGTTGATGCAATTGATACTGCGTGCCACATCATCAACAGAGTATATCTTCACAAATTCTTCAAAAATACTGCCTATGAACTCCTCACTGACAAGAAACCCAATGTGAGTTATTTCAAAGTCTTCGGTGCTAAATGCTGGATTAGAGATCCTCATCACAACTCTAAATTTGCACCGAAAGCACATGAAGGTTTTATGCTTGGTTACGGAAAGGACTCGCACACCTACAGAGTCTTCAACAATGTTCTTCACAAGATTGTTGAAACTGTAGATGTGCGGTTCGATGAAACTAATGGCTCGCAAAGAGAGCACCTACCTTCTGTGTTAGATGAACCAGCACCTGAGGATTCTATCAAGCACAAGGCTACTGAAGATGTCATTCCTACTGAAGAATCTTCTGAAGAATTCATTCCAGATCATGAAGAATGTCGAGCTGATGAACCTGAAGAAAATGCTGAGGAAATTGAAGCTGAAGAAAATGCTGATCAAATTCCTCAACGACAACCAGCTCACCCTCGCGTTGCAAAAGAAGTGCAAGTGGAGAAGATCATCGTTGACATTAGAGCACCAGGTCCTCTCACACGCTCAAAAGCTTCACATTTATCTAACTTTTGTGGGCACTTTGCTTTTGTCTCTATCACAGAGCCCACTAAGGTAGATGAAGCATTTCTGGAGCCTGAGTGGATTCAGGCCATGCAAGAAGAATTACATCAGTTCAAGCTCAACAACGTCTGAGAACTAGTCAATCGTCCCGATCCTCGCAAGCATAACATCATTGGCACAAAGTGGATCTACCGCAACAAGCAAGATGAAAATGGTGTTGTGGTGAGGAATAAGGCACGACTAGTAGCTCAAGGCTACACACAGGTTGAAGGAGTTGATTTCGATGAAACTTTTGCACCTGTTGCTAGACTTGAAGCTATTCGCATATTACTTGCTTATGCTAACCATCATAATATCATCTTATATCAAATGGATGTGAAAAGTGCATTCCTCAATGGTAAGCTTGAGGAAGAAGCATATGTTGCTCAACCCCCAGGTTTTGAAGATCCAAAACATCCTGACAAAGTCTTCAGACTTAACAAGGCCCTCTATGGTCTCAAGCAGGCCCCACGGGCGTGGTATGATACATTGAAGGAAATCTTCATGAAGAAAGGCTTCACACCCGGTTCACTCGATCCCACTCTCTTTACTAAATCTTATGATGGTGAACTGTTTGTGTGCCAAATATATGTTGATGATATCATCTTTGGCTGTACTGACCAACGTTATAGTGATGAATTTGCCTATATGATGAGTGAAGAATATCAAATGTCTATGATGGGAGAGTTGAAATTCTTCTTAGGTCTTCAAATTCGTCAACAGCGCAATGGGATATTCATATCTCAGGAGAAATACCTCAAGGATGTCCTGAAGAAATTGGGCATGCAAGATTGCAAAGGCATCAAAATTCCTATGCCCACAAATGGTCATCTATGCACTGATGAAAATGGTACTGACTTCGATCATAAGGTATACCACTCCATGATTGGCTCTTTATTGTACTTATGTGCATCTAGGCCAGATATAATGCTTAGTGTTTGCATGTGTGCCCGATTTCAAGCTACACCGAAGGAATCACACCATATGGTTTTGAAGCATATTCTTCGATATCTAGCTCACACACCAAACACTAGGATTATTCTGACTCTGACTATGCTGGTGACCGTGTGGACCGCAAGTCAACATCTAGTACTTGTCATTTCCTCGGACGATCCTTGGTCTGTTGGTCCTCGAAGAAACAGATCTGCGTATCACTGTCTACTGCTGAAGCTGAGTACATTGCTGCTGGTTCTTGATGTGCTCAATTACTATGGATGAAGCAAACGCTCAAGGACTATGGCATCAACGTGAAGAATGTGCCTCTCCTCTGTGACAATGAGAGTGCCATCAAGATTGCTCACAACCCAGTTCAGCACTCGAAGACAAAGCACATTCAGATTCGTCATCATTTTCTTCGTGATCATGTGTTGAAGGGCGACATTTCTATTGAGCATGTGAAGACTGAAGAACAGCTAGCCGATATCTTCACTAAGCCCTTGGATGAGAAGAGATTTAGCAAGTTGCGGTGTGAGCTAAATATCTTAGAGTCTTCGAATGTACTTTGAAAAGGCACTCATCCTAACACTTATGCAAAATTGATTACTTAGATGTGCAACACGTGAAGAAACGTTTTTCCTCAATCAATGAAGAATAACACTCTAAGTGTGAAGAAATTAATGAAGAATTTGATTCTCAGAACCCTACAACAATTGTACGCGGTGTCAGAAATCATCATTCTTATACGGTGGGTCACGCCACCACAAAAGTTGAAAATCTTCAGTTTGAGTTTTTCCTCAACTTTTGAAATTCCTCAGTTTTTTTCTTCAACTTTGCGAAATCTTCACTTGTGCCGTCGTTTTTCTTCATTGGATATATATATATATATATATATATATATATATATATATATATATATATATATATATATATATATATATGAGTTTATGTCCTCTACAACATTCACTTATAGCTATTTCTTCAAGTTGGTCTTTCTGCTAAGTGAATGTGATCGGACCCTTCCCCTCTATGTTATACTCAATCCAATCTGTTCACAAGTTCTTCATGTGCGTTCTATTTGAAACTCGTTCAAATTCTTCATTGTGTCCTTGTCAGCTGAAGAAATTGTGAACGGAACGTTAAAACTAATCTTATCTAAAACTTTCGGTTTTGCCGCTCAAACTGTTCCGCATCCCATGATGCATTATTTTACTCACCCACCATCTTACACGATCTCCACTACACAGTACGTGGGTGACACATGTCGTGAGAAGGAGAACGGCCAGGGGCACGTTCGTCCCAAATCTTCGGGCGAGCAATTTTTCAGCGTGGCTATAAATACCCCTGTCCAATTCCTCACTTCTTTTACCCCTCTCGATCTCACTCCCCCGCTCGAGCTTCCGAACCCTAGCACCGCTGCTACTCCATCGTCGCCGGTGAGGAAGAGCTTCACTGCCTCGACCTTGTCGCCATCGTACTCGCGCCGACCGCGGAAATCTTCACCTCCGCCGCCGCCGTAGACGTCTTCCTCCGCCAAGTTAGGGCGTGGAAGATCTGCATCGACGATCTTCCCAGTTTCAAATCACAGTTCGTCGTGTTCTTCGTTCAGGGTAATTAAAAACTACTTTTACCGCCCTCTTTGATTCGAAACTTTTCTACAAAATCTTCAAAGGTGTTTTATTCTTCAAATCCTCACACACAAAACACCTCACATGTTATCTGTTCTTGATTCATTTCCCTAAGCATCATTTTCTTCAAGATTCCTCAATTGTGTGGATCTTCGATCTATACAACTCTGGAACCTAAGATTTAAAGCGCTTAGTGAAATTCTTCAAGACGCATCTGGTCAAATTCCTCAAACCTGTTCTTTTTGAAAAACCCTCTGAGAACGCATATAACCTCTCCAAATTCCTCGCAACTATACTCTGTTCACAGGTACACATGTCCGCTGCTGAATCATTAGGTTCTCATCAACTTAACTCATTTGCAGCATTCCTCGAAGAAAAGTTGCATACTTCTTTAGAGAATTCAATTGTTCAAATTCCTCAACTAAAGAAAATGGCTGAAGGAAAAAGGCCTCAGAAAGGAGGAAAGAAGCCTGAGGTTATGACTGCGTTTGAAATCCCTGAGGATATTTATAAAGATTACTGCACGCCTGATGAAGCCAAGTTTGGCAAAGAAGATAAAAATCAGCGCAAGGTGCGCACTCAAAGGATTGAACGGAGATGGGCACGTGAATGGAGGGAGTACAGATACGTCACTCCAAAGTACATGAAGAAATTCACACTGTACCCTCCATGCCCAAGAGCCCCATTGGCACCTGGCCAAGAGGCTGATCCCACTAGCATCAAGCGTGGTGAGGATTTTCCTGAGGAATGGGCCAAGTGCCAAGCTAAATTGGCAAGGCAAACCAGAGAAGCAGTGAGGAAATTTAATGAAGACTCTGCTGCTGCTGCTGCCACTGAGGCTTCTGCCAAGCCGAGGAAAGCGATGCTCAAGAAGCCCGCTCGCAAGCCAAGTGCTTCACCAGCAATGCCCTCACGGCCAAGTTCCTCTACTATGCCCTCACGGCCAGAAACTTCAAAATCTTCAAACCAAATTCCTCATGCTGCTCCTGCTCCACCAAAATCCTCAGCACCTCCTCCACAATCCTCAGCTGTCCCGACAAAGTCCACAGCACCTGTGCATCTGGCCTCGTGTCAAAGGACTACTGGCATCTCAATTGCCTCTGGTGTCTCAGCTAGTTCCTCAGCTGCACCAAGTTCCTCAACTGGACCCTCTCTGCTGATGAAAAAGGCTACTGCCGGATGCGGCACTTGCCCAAGTCCTAAGAAGAAGCAGGTAGTCTTCACTGTACCATCTGATGATGATGAAGCTGATGAAGAAGAACTTGCTGAAATCATTAGAGACCGCCAAGAAAGGGCTGCTAAAGCCAAAGGCACACCTGTGCCTCTACTGCTGGATCCAAGGGCGATCCTCGATTACATTGATCTCTGGCATAAGGATCCCAACACACCTATGCGTGACTTCAAGCTGAAAACTGGCCAAAGTCACATGCTGACTCACTTCATCCAAGAGGATAAGTGGAATATGATAGGGCCAGAAAGATCAAGAAATAGCAGTACAGAAAAGAGAAACTGCTGAAGAAAAATGTTGTCAAAATGAAAACTAAAGAACTCATCAAAATGCAGGCTGAAATCAAAGCCCTCAGCGATAACTTCAATTCCTACTATGCTGATTGGCAAGGAGCCAAAGTCAGGTTTGTGAGACTGACTGAGAAATTCACAAATGTTGCATCCCCATCGCAACAACAAATTCCTACTTTTCAGGCTGCTGAAGTAAATGTTAGTTCCAGGGCTGATGACTCCATTCCAGCCACTAAAGAAATTGCCAGGGCATCAACTGAAGAAATCAGGACAACTGCATCAGATGCGCCTGAGGAAAATCAACCAGATTCCTCAGCTCCACCTTCGCCTACGCCAACTCCTATTCTTCCTTCTGCACTAGATGTGAAAAAGACCAAGGCTGCAGAGCGAGCTGCAGTGAAGAAAAGGAAAGCATCAAATGCTTCAGAATCTTCAGCTCCCAAGAAGATGAAGCCGATGACCAGCTCGTTTGCAAATCCCATTGATGATGTTCCTCTCTCATCCATGCCATCAAAGGACCTTGTTCCTTTTGGTGAAGATTATGAGATCCCAAGTGGATCAGATGAAGAAACTCAATCTGCTGCTTCGTCAGAGCAGATTGATGAAGAAATTGAAGTGGATGCAATCCCTTCAACCCCACTGGTCTCATCACCAATGCCTCAGTTTGATGCTGAAGAGGCTGGTGTTGAAGAAATTGACGATGAAGATGTGGATATTGGAAGCACAACTCTGTTGATGAATGACGACTTCTGGGAAAGTTAGCATCCAAATTCTCCACTCTTCACCCCACTGCAGCAAATTCCTCACTCCCCTGCACCAACTGTTCAAATGGGCTCCGAAGAAACTCATCCCACTGCATCTGTGAATGAAGAAATTCCAGCCACTAGTGCTGAAGAAATCTGAGATCGTGATTCCTGAGGTAGTGATGCAACTCACTGACACTCCTCTGCCAAAGCCAAAGGATCCGTTCTCAAGGAAGCAAAAATTCAAGGCTGAAGACTTCTTTGGTGAGCACGTGTTCTTCACTGAATACAACCCTTATGACTCTGCTCTCATAAGGAAGAGGCGTTTCTGGACAGCAAGTCAAGCAAATTTCTACTCCTCGGTGCTCTTCAACAAGGACAAAGTCTTCGACCATCCACATATTCCTCACGTGGATATGGAGTCTATGCCGTGCTTCACGCCAGTCCTCAGTGTTCTTCACGACGCTGGGCTGCTCAACTTCTGCACTGACATATGCGATTGGAATGAAGAACTCATTCTTCAGTTCTATGCAACACTGCACATCACCGGCAACTCTGAAGATGTGAATTCATGGGTTCTGGACTGGATGACTGAGAACACACATTATAAGTCCCCAACATCTGAATTGCTTCGTGCCCTTCCTCTGAGTCCACCCACTGAAGATGCACGTTGTATTTACAACGAACCTGAGCTTTCAAATCACTATATGCAAGTGCTCATGAAGCCTTTGAAGCCAGGGCAGGCCCCTCGAACCACATTCCTCGTCAAGGAATTGTTGTATGTGCCTAGGACTGTCTATCGGATTCTGACGAAGACAATGAGTCTCATCAAAGGCCACGACTCAAGTGATGAAGAATTCGTTGGCATCATGAAGAACATGCTTTTCAACATCTGTCACGGCGTTCCCGTCAACTTCCATGATTTCTTCATGAGGACTTTGGCAAATATTGCTATGTCACCATTTGAGCTGAAGCCTTATGCACCTTGGATTATGAGATTCATCAGGACAAGGTCTTCACTCAACTAAAAAGCTGAAACTCTGAACCACTGCAGCTACTTGCCTCCCATTGAAGTTCTCAAAAGGACATTTTCCTCAGCTGAAGAAAAGGGCAAGGCCACTGCTGTGATAGATGAAGGCATTCATCCATTGGATGGTCAATTTCGCAAGGCCGCATCTTATTCCACCAATGATGACTCTGCCACACATGACACTGTCGGCAACACTGCCAAGCCAAGTCCTCAAGCCACAGCACCCAGGGTGATGACTGACCGTGAGTTACTCCTCAGTCTTCATCAAAAGGTTGATCGCAATCACAAATGGGTCAAACGTCAGTTTGGTTCAATTCTTCACAACATGACTGCAACACATAATGCAGTGAAGAAAAACCACTACTACCTTCATGAAACCCTCAACCGCACCTGGGCTGTTCTGTCTCAAGTTTACAGTGCTGATGATTTGAAGCAAATGGGTCTCAAAGAAGAATTTGACTGGGCTGCACCGCCTCCGAAGAAATACAAGAAGGTCAAGGTTCCTTCTCTGGTGGCCAGTTCATATTCTTCATCACGTGAGACTAATGAAAATGAAGACTTGGACGACACTGCGGCAGGCCCTACTTCAACAACCAACCCCAACAACGCTGGCGCTCCTTCATCAACTTGAATATCTTCAGGGGCGTTAGTCCTCAGTTTCGATCCTTTTGGTCATTCGATGACAAAGGGGGAGAAATCTGAGTTAGTCTTCAAGCGGGACTATAATAAGGGCGTTTTTTTCTAAGTTACAACTCTCGTTCTTCCGAAACTTTTATTGGATCGATTTGTAATCTTAAACCCGATGGTGCGCTGATACTTTTATTGCACTAGGTTCTGATACTTTTGATGCTCTATTCGGCATGCTTATTCCTTGTTAATATTATCGCACGCATGATGAATTTCATCAGGCACCATATTTCGTCATGCATTTCAAATTCTTCATATTATATATCAAATGCGCGTATGAATTACAAGATATAGGGGGAGATCTCCATGATTCAACTCTTCAAGTGTGCATTGCTTCAAAAGCAAATTTCCTCACTATGCACATCTTCAGGGGGAGTTCTTCTATATCTTGCAATCAAATTCCTCAATATCAGTATTTACACATCATATATTTATCCCCGTTGAAAACTTAACCTATGTTGTCATCAATCACCAAAAAGGGGGAGATTGTAAGTGCATCTAGTGCCCCTTAGTGATTTTGGTGTATTGAAGACTTATAGGTTAAGTATCTAATGTTTTTATGAATGTACACAGGTCTATAAGTCTATGAGGAGTTTGATATTTACAGAGAAAGTCGAACCCTAAAAATGAAGTTCTTCGACTGAAGACTTTGATATTTTGAAGACTTTCTGAAGACTTTGAAAGTGAAGAAATTGGTGTGACCTTGAAGACTTGGTATTCATTCGAGGAACATGAAGCGTGAAGAATTTTGTTTTCGTAGTTTCATTTTCTCGTTCTTGAGTCATAGGAAACACCAAACTGTTAAAGGGGGTCGAGGAAATACTAAGGAGAAAATTTCCATGTGATGCTCAACTCAAATCCTACACCTACCAATCCCTTCGAGTGAAGCCATTGGAAATCTCATACAGTTCAGTCAATTTCTTCAGTGACAGAGACGCAGTTCTTCTGGTCACTGAGGACCTTGCTCTGACTGAGGAGTTAGGAATTCGCTAGTGCGAATAGCCTACACAGTGAGGAACATGATAGCGCTGAGGAATTCGTACCTCAAATTTCCGACCGTTGCTGTGCTACGCGCCAGCTGTCCCAAAATATCTTGTCCACATAACGGTCATATCATTGAAGGGCATTTATGTCTTATCATGTCGGGCTCCTCCCTAGGCTATAAATAGCCGCCCGCTACAACCACTAGCTGGTTGGCTGCTCCGCGTGAACTTGACACTTGTCATTTGAGAGCAACCCATCCTCCGAGGACTTTGAGCGAAAATCATCAAGTGAGGAAAATCCAAACCCAAACCCAAACACCTACAAACCCAAAGTGATTGAGCATCACTGAAGAGATTGATCCTGTGTGGATCCGACGCTTGTTACCTATGAATACTGTGCTTCTTCCGGACGGTTAGGCGCCAAGGTCTAGAGCATCCTAGAGGAATTGTGGATCGCCGAGTGACCAAGTCTGTGAAGGTTTGGAAGTCACCTGAAGACTTACCACGAGTGATTGGGCGAGGACTGTGTGTCCTTAGCTCAAGGAGAATACGGTGAGGACTGTGTGTCCGGGACTAGGTGTCCTCGAGTTTAAATACTCAGCCGCTCCAACCAGATGTACAACTGAGACAGCAGTTGGAACTGGTCTACCAAATCATTGTCTTCACCAAGCTTACTGGTTCTATTTCCTCAACACTTTCATTTCCTCATTACTATGTTGTGTGTTTGTTCATATCTGTGTTTGAAGACTTTGACTGAAGACTTTCTCAATTTCCTCAGTTCAATTTCTTCAGTCTGTTTGTCTTCATCTTGTGCTATCCTGTGTTTACGCTTTCTGTACTCTGAGTTTGTCTTCATTTCATCATGATGACCATGCATGTATTCTGCTATGTTTACTTCTGAGTACTTATTCCGCTGCTAGTAGTTCTTCACTAAGGAATTTTCTCACGAGCAAATTCCTCAGTGAAGAATTTCATAAAAATCGCCTATTCACCCCCCCTCTAGTCGATATAACGCACTTTCAGAAACAACTCGCACCGCTGCCCCGGCCAGCCCTCTAGGCCCCCCGCCCCCACCCTGAACCCTAAGATAGATAGTGGGGTACCTCTCCGGCGAGCCCCCGTCCCCGCTGCGGGTGGTTCTTCCTTAACTCCGGCGAGCCCCCCAAACCCTGAAAATCGACTGACCCAAAAGTCGATTCAGTTGACTGAAGTGTGGCTTAATCGGGGCAGAGCAGCAGCACGAGCGAGGGGGGGAGCAGCAGCAGCAGCTGGGCAAGCGAGCGATCGAGCGAGAGCCGGAGCAGCAGCAGCAGATCCGGCTGGTATGGACGCCACCGCCGAAGGGGCCTTGCACTAGGGGAGAGCCGCTGTGGAGATGTCGCCCGCGGCCTCGGCTTCAAGGTAGCCACTCCATGTGGGTGCAGGATGGAGCACCGTCGGCGCCGGAAGGTCGAGTTAAGGAGAAGGTGAGATGCGATGAGTGTACAACCTCTTTGGTGGCGCCGAGTAGGCCTCGGCTTCATCGGAGGAGTCGGTGAGGATGCTGCGGTTCCGGTGGAGCAGGTTAAGGCGGCGCTGTGGGGATGGAGCAGCCGTGATAGACGAGGCGATCGTCGGAGCAGCTCCTTGGAGGTGGAGGACGGGGCGGCTGAACCGGCGGGTCGGTGAGATGGACGACGGATCCTCATCCAGGGAGGTGGACGAGGGACGTCGGTCTGTTGCGGTGGACGACGTTGTCGGGGAAGTGGCTCCGGCTGGGCAGCGGTGATGTGGCAGACGTAGGAGTGTGGGGTTTCACGGCTGGAGCGGAGAGGTTATGGCGGTCTGGGATTTCGAATGGCGAAAAGGGGGCGATGCGAGGGGGTGAAGCATGACTTAGGAACGCGCTTGTCCAAAATGTAGGGTGTGTTAAAAAAGTACCCCCCACCGATTTGAACTAGCGGCCCTTTCGGCTCAGGGTTAGAAGGGGGATTTCGCGTGTCGGGATTTGGCATCTGGAGTGATTTTCGCGCGCTTCGTAATTTCGGGATAGCAAGGCGCGGGTGGTGCAGGCGCTAGTTTTGGGAGCACGATATCTGAATTTTCAGGATATAACAAGACGCGGGTTGAATTTTAGGGACAAGCCTAACGTGTCGTAATATTGTACTTGTACGTACCAAATCAATTCGCACTTCCCGCAACCAATAAGAAAACGAAAAAAATAAAACTATTGACACCACACAAAGAGAGAGTCTTGCCCCGTTTTACTACACAAATTCTATTCAAAGCTACTCCCTCCTTCCATCTATATAGGGCCTAATGCGTTTTTCAATGCTAACTTTGACCAAATATTAGAGCAATGATATATGACACGCAACTTACACAAAGCACACTGTTAAATTCGTTTGTGAAAGGTTCTTTCAATGATATAATTTTCACATTCTGCATGTCATGTACTATTAATCTTGTCAATAGTCAAAGGCGGTCTTAAAAATCTCAATACGCCCTATATAGATGGAAGGAGGGAGTATGAATCCATGTTATGTCCGATTAATTTTTTTCGCTTGCTGTATAATGCATGTAACCTACTCATACCAACATTTTAGTGCATTCCAAATGTCTATACTACCGCTGCAATTCGAACTAAATTTGAATTCGTTTCTCTATTTCATTAAGAATCTACAATCATGATTGTTGCCAACTTCAACCATCATAGTTTCCTTGCTATCCGCCAGATATAAATTAGACGGCCTATAATGTAGGATGGAAGGCACACCATCATCAACAACTCCGTTTTTTTATAAGAGTAGAGATAAAATATATTAAATGTAGTATACCATGTTCATAACCACACCATGTGTATCACCGTAATATATATTCACACATCCGTCGGTTTGAAACACTATGATAAATTCTTCAAATATCCAAATTCTCTTTTTATAATGAAGTATATATGATCTCTATTCGTCTTTTACACCCACACAACACTCTTATCTTTGTAGCTAGCGCTAACTTTCTCTTGTGCATGCACACACCCGCATCCCTCTCACCCTCCCTCAGCATTCTCTAGCTCCATCGCGCAAATTCGTCTTTTCACTTTAGGTCGTTCACCCACGGTGTGTGTAGGCCCCCCAGCTCCTTCTTTACGGCACACATCGATCGATATGCCTCTCTAGCCAGGTGTGCCTAGCACGAACACAAGCTTCCCCTCTTCTTTTATCACCGTCCATGCCTCACTCCCGCCACTCTTTTCATCGTTCTAGTACTCGCACACTCCTCCCCCTCGATATAGTATGCCTCTCGTACCACCTCCTACATGCATCCCTCTCTCTCTCTATCCTTCTCCTCGTGCCTCATTTGCTTCTAACACACACATGCATGTATACCGATCGATCTCCCAACATATACCTAGATCGACTTTAACTACCCCCCATCGATCGACGTACCTCACAAGTTCTATCTCTCCTTTCTCTTACAAAGGGCGATTGATCTTCCTATGTAGTTATGTATGCTTACCATAGCCACATCATCCCCCTCATCATTCGTGCATGCCTCCTGACCCGTCTCTCACACGCACGTACACAGACAACAAGCAACCATCTCCTCTCTTATTGATATTGCGGGCGTGCCCTCCGTTTGTCTAGCAAGCCTATCCCACAATTTGTTAGAAGCAACTCCATTACCACCCCCTCCAGCACTCTAGCTCTGTCTCTCTCCCAACCTTATTCATCTCCTGCACATATGCATGGATGCCAATCGATCTCCCTTAATACATGAGGCAGATTGATCTCCTTAATACCTGAGGTAGGCATCTCTACTCCTCCACACATATACCAGCCATTGTACCTCTATAGTTAATTGGGCCTCCCTCTTCCCCCACCACACACCGATAGTCGAGCGTTGCAGGTAGGTATCCATGCCACAGAGACAAACTGCACATGTCCCATCTCACGTTCCAGTAGGCCAGCCACTCTATATCTTTGACGTGGGCACACACAAATTCGATGGCACTCTTTATCGATCGCGCGCGCACACACATCATCCCTCTCTTCGATTCTATGGACACCTCAAGCCGATGATACCTCCACTCTCTTCTCGTGGATCGCCCCCTCTATATATATGTTATATCCAGGACTCTATTTCACACACATTGCATATGTAATTTTTTTGATTGACCCCCCCCCCCCCACAAAAAAACTCTCAAGAACCCACACACTATATCTCTCTAGGTTTGTATATCTCTCACACAACCCCACGTAGGTGGTGTACATATACAAGAAGAGAATAGGTGCACCGTGCACGTACTCACGCTTCGTGCCCAGCCACACCCGCACGTGTACACGGTGGAGCTCATTTCTTTACGAAATGGCAGCCCACATGCTAATTTGAACGCCTGTAGCGGTTGTTTACCTAGGAAGGTCGTGTACCACGCGTGCATGAAACAATGTTGACTTGCCGCGTTGCCGCGTTATTCTTAAATTAAGTTATAGCGCTCGATGGCACGTACACAAAATATAAAACGATTTTTATGGAGGAAAAGGTAGTCCGCTCTTTAGAGTATCTCACACAAGGATCCAGTGGCCTCTATCTCTCTCACCGTTGGTCACTTATCCGGCCGCATCCCGTCCGCCGGGGGAAAGGGAGTGTGGTGGCCTCTCTCTCTCTCTCACCGTTGGTCACGGATCCGGCCGCATCCCGTCCGCCGGGGGGAAGGGAGGAAGTGCATCGTTTCTCCGTTTGACGGTGCCGAGGCAGCACGTCCCGATCTGCGGTACACGCCGTACTCTCTGACCAAGCTCCGGCGCGGCTGGGCCTATGCCACCTGCTCGTAGATTCCGCCCGCCGCCGCTCACCTAGTTACATCCCGACGACCTCCAGGTATCCCCTCCGGCCTTGCTCCACTGCCCGTTTTCCCACGTTGCTGCATGTGGATCTTCCATAGTTCTTTGCCCAAAACGTAGCTCGTCCGACGTACTTTCCATATTGCATTCTCGTCCTCACACCGTTTTAGACAAACACAACCGTGTTGTTATCTTCCCTTAGGACAAGGAATATGCTTCTTTTTTGTCGTCGCATGTGTCATCAACTGTTATTGGCCAGTAATTGCTTCCTTTCTACCTCTTTTTTGCAAACAGGGCTATCCATTTCACCTTGTTGCTATTGCGACCTTTTGGTGAACTGCACAAATCACTTTTTTCTTAAGAGTGTTTTGTGCCGTTGTACTAAAATGTCACACGGGCAACGTCTCTACATTTCAGTGCGACTGCACAAAGGGAGATTGGTTTTGCTCTATCCTCCTCATCCAACTCCGAGCCAAACCTTCTCCAACTAGTTAGTCTTAAGAGAGACTGCAAAGGTGACCGGCTTCTATTTGTGTGTTTATTGTTTCATCAGCAGTCCTCTATTATCGTAATCACACTTGATATCTTTGGAACAGGGACGCTCAGCTCTATTTTAGTGGAACTGCACAAAATGATCGGAATGTTGCATGCTCCAGACAGCTACTTTTTTCCCAACATGCCTTGTTGATTTAGACAGAGCTGGGGGACGTTGCTGCCAATGAAAGCATGGATCAATTTTAATTTAACACCTTCTCACAACTTTGTCTTCAGTTGTGATGTAATTATTAGCTCTGATCTGCTAATAATTGATATGCATTAGCAAGGAAGTTAGTTTTTTATTGTTTCCGAAAGAGCATCGATGGCAAGACACTGAAACAAAAGCTGAAAGCTCACACCATTGTACAATTTCATGTCGCTGGAAAATTATTTGTATAGTACGTCAATTATGTAAACAAATGATGGAAGCTTGATAGCATTGCCACAAGCCTCTTCATCATCCGGGTCCATGTTCCATGCACAAAATTATACTCCTTCGTTCCTAAATATTTGTCTTTTACAAATTTCAAACGGGCATATTTTAGAGTGTAGATTCACTCATTTTGCTTCGTATGTGTACTCCCTCCGTTCCTAAATATTCTTTTTGTCTTAACAGAGATTTTAACACAAGTGACTACATACGGAGCAAAATGAGTGAATCTACACTCTAAAATATGTCTATATACATCCGTATGTGCCAGTCCATTTGAAATCTCTAAAAAGACAAATATTTGAGTAGTCACTCGTTGAAATCTCTAGAAAGACAAATACTCCGAAGTATATTTAAGAACCGAGGGGGTAGTGCACAACCGCATGGGAGACTCAGCCCGGTCGTTGCGCCGCATTAATAGTGAGTAATGAGCAGTCAAATCATAAGCCCCACCTTTCCCACTGTAAGTTGCTCTAAAGAAGCAACCATCAATACACTCTTCTTTGAGTCCGCTCATACTACTCCATCTGTCACTGTTTATACAGCGCGCTTCAGAAAAAAGAAAAAAAATCTGTGGGACCAAGGCGATTAGCGATCGGCCTGAAAAATAGCATTGGTAGTTATAGCACGGCGTCTATTGCTAGAGAGAATAATGTGTACACACATGCATGCAGTGCTTCCACCCCGGGTACACACATGCATGCACTCCGTAGTAGTACAGTACATGGAGAGAACATTGTAGACTTGATTGCGGTTACCACGCCCTAATTAATTGAGCATTAAACCAAACGCGTCTAAAGTCTCTCTGGTTGTGGAAATGCATTGAGAGAAATGCATCATAATGAAGCGCGCCCTGTAAACTGTGACGGAGGGTGGAGTAGTATGAAGGTGCAAAACCAAGTACGCGTACTAGTATTGCTGTCGGTGTCAAAACCGGCGGATCTCGGGTAGGGGGTCCCAAACTGTGCGTCTAGGCGGATGGTAACAGGAGACAAGGGACACGATGTTTTTACCCAGGTTCGGGCCCTCTCGATGGAGGTAAAACTCTACTCCTGCTTGATTAATATTGATGATATGGGTAGTACAAGAGTAGATCTACCACGAGATCAAAGAGGCTAAACCCTAGAAGGTAGCCTATGGTATGATTGTTGTTGTCCTACGGACTAAAACCCTCTGGTTTATATAGACACCGGAGAGGGCTAGGGTTACACAGAGTCGGTTACAATGGGAGGAGATCTACATATCCGTACTGCCAAGCTTGCCTTCCACGCCAAGGAAAGTCCTATCCGGACACGGGACGAAGTCTTCAATCTTGTATCTTCATAGTCCAGGAGTTTGGCCAAAGGTTATAGTCCGGCTATCCGGACACCCCCTAATCCAGGACTCCCTCAACTGCGCTTGGCTCTTCGCCCCCTCGTGAAGTCGAACAATGATGGTACTCCGCATGTCGGGTACTACAGTGTATGCCTCTGGCAATCTGACACCGAATGGACTGATGCATGTCCACCGAGGGTAGATTGCGTTAGTCAAATGGCGTAAGCGAGCTTCACCTTGTCCTGCAAGCTTGTCCTCATTCTGCGAGTTGACGGGACATACCAAAAAGTAGTGCTAGTCCATACTCCCTCCTTTCCGGTTAATATGGCTTAATATTTTTTGCGGGTAAATGAGAGAGCTTTATTCATATATAAGCATTCTTAGGACGATCAGCCAAGACACTGGTCACTGGAAGCGAGTTACCCCGCAAAAAAAGAAGTAGGAAGCGAGGTGTTTCATCAAGCCAGCTCTTGGCCACATTCAAAGTGCAGCAAGCACGGTTCGCACGAAGATGCGCGGCAAGGTTTGCTGACATGTTTACATGCTGAAAAACAAAAAAAGAGGAAATATTACAGAGCGCTACTATTTGTAATAGTATATGAGCCAGAATTAAGCGAGAATTGTGGTGAGTGTTCCATGCAATCAACTTCCATTATCACATGAGAGAACTCTCGAAGGGAACCGAATGTGTTGAAGATTGCTTTATCACATTTTAAAATTATAATAATAGTGCAGACGCTCCTCCATCCGGTTCCTAGTACTAGTATAGTACGTACCTTTATGGACTATAGTAGTAGTACTAGTAAACTTTGTGCTTGGCTGTTCGGGAAGTCGAGCAATAATAGCACTAGTAGTATAGTGTATGCTTCTTGCAATCTGACACCGAATTAACTGTTGCACGTCCACCGCCTGAGCGAGGGAGAGCTTGCATTAGTCAAAAGTTTCTCCTTGTCCTGCGAGCCACCACGCGCAAGCTTCTCCCGTCCTGCAACCTTCTCCATGTTCGGTAAGTTGACGGGACACAACAAAGTAATGCTAGTCCATGCTGCCTCCTCTCCGGGTAATATGGCTTAATTTCAAAAGAGATAAATACACTGTCTGTCACTGTATATTTGTGAAAATGCGGTCAATGGACTTCATAATACGCTCATTGCGCTCAATATATATATTTTCCGGTGTTCATACGGTCACTAGCTCACCCTGACTGAGTATGTGTGTGCATGCACGTGTAGGTTCAGCACTTGAGCGTGACCGTGTGTGTTTCGTCGTGTGCTCGGACATGCATGCAGTAGGGTGTTGCGCGCGTTTTTGCGTCCAGGTGTACGTGTGACTGTTGCATACACGTAGGGTGAGTACGTGTAGGGGCCACTAAGGAGCAGTCAAATCACACAGTAAGTTAGTCGGAAGAAGCAACCATCATTTCACTCTTGAATGACTCGTATGCAATATAAAATGGTTGATATGGAGAGAAAAATAAAACCACTATATATACACTAGCAGGAGCCTAAGCTACAAGCCTGCTTGCTTAGGTTGCTCTCTTCACAAGCATAGAACGACGGGCCTGATCCCGTAGCTGGGGGAAGGGAACAATGTTCTGCGTAGACGCGGTCGACATCGGTGAGGGAGAAAACCCACAGTCGGTGCGTCCCAATCGGGGGTCACCGCGGTATGGGCTGATGCCGCGTCCCAACCGCCCTTCTAGCTACAGCCCGACGTCCCAGGTAGTCCATCTTCCTTTTGGAGCCGGCTTGCTCCACTGCCATAGCTCCATCTCCATGTCGATCTTTCTCTACTTCTACCGGCTTCTACTTGTGATGAGTTTATGTCTCATGAACTAGTGCCAGTACTATTATTCTAATCACACTTCTTCAATATCTTTGCCATCAGGGATGCTCAGGTCGATTTTTGTGGAACTGCACAAAAGCATCGTATGATCCGAGGGTGCCATCCGTCTTTCCTTCGACATGTTTTACCAGGCCAGGAAATTAAATCATTTTTAGGGTTTAGGGTTTAAGTCGTAGTGACCCCATCAGTAGTTTTTCCATCATACATGCTCTCAGAACTTTTTTCTTTAGTTGTGAAGTAAATATTGGCTATGATCTGTGAATCATTGAGATGCATCAGCATGCGTGTTAGTTTTTCTTTGTATTTGATGGAATGTTGAAACGGGGCAACCTTGGAATAGGAATAAAATGAGTGGAAAACTTTCCGTTTTTCCGGAGAAAAAATGGAAACGGAGAGAAACCAACGTTTCATTTCGTTGGATCGCGCCATCGAGCGAAACCATAGTTTAAATCACATCTGTCGTGTTCGTGTCTCACCCTTCTCCACGGCTCGACCCCACACGGTCGCTTGGCATGACACTCACCGCAAACCGAGTAGTATACCATAACTTTCCCGCCTTCTTGTTGATGGATCGCGCCATGGAGTACCAGCACCACTGGAAGAGATTGACGAGTTGGGGGAGGACAACTGGCTGTAGCACGGACTCCCAAGAACTTTTTACATGCATGTTGTAGCCGGCTATTGCGACCTTTGAACGCGGAGCAGCCGCGTGCACTCGGAAGCGGCGCGGGCGAAGCTCTCTCGACCGGCGCGCCGCTTCAATGTCGGCGCCAGTGAGAGGTCGCGTCCGCTCTGGCCGGGCATGAATGCGGCACTGACCGTTTCGGGTGGGAAGCACACGCGGGTGATGAAGAGGGTTCGGGTTGGTCAGGACCGGCTGTGGCAGCGGTCCGGACGTGCGCAAACAAGAGATGTTGTACGTTAATATTGCTGCGTATATAATTAACAACGTATATAATGTGCCAGTTGGACAAATATGATTGGAGATGGAGATCGAAATGGAATTTTACGTAAACACGGATATGCATGTCTATGTCTATGGGTGTGTGCATGACGACTCTCGCGACCTGGAAGCGGGGGCGTGTTTCTGATCTAGTTTTCTTCCTTGGTACGTTAGAAAATCAGTTTGTCTAATTCACATCTAGATGTTATTTAAGGATATCATATCTAAGCTCCCACAAGTATATAATGTAGCAACAAGAAACAAAAAAAACTAGGAAATGACCACAAACAGAGTGGACATCAACTTATGTGTGACATAACTGTGTCACATCTAGATGTGTCCTAGACAGACCCATAAAAAATGTCCGCCAGTTTCCGTTTCTTTTTTCCGGGAACGCGCGTATTCTATTTAAAACCACTGCTACGGAGAGATTTTTTACTGCATTATAGCCTCTTGTTTGATAGAGTCTCTCGCGTCTCGCTCTCTCACCCTCTCCATATCAAAACAAGATGACAGTGTCCACTCTATCTCTCTCCTCACCGGTGGTCACAGATCCGGCCGAATCGTCGTTGACGTTGTTGGCGTCGGTGACGGAGGAAGCCGATGCGCACTGTCCTCTCGGAGCCGGCGCTGGCGCGGACGAAGATCCTCCGCGTCCTTGTTCGCTGCCGTCGTGTGGGCAGATCCCACCCGCCCGCCTAAACGACATCTCGCCCACCTGAGGTATAACTTCTTGTACTGGTCCAGCTCCCCAGCTCCCCATGCATTTCTTCATTTTTTACCCAGGTTCGGGCCCTCTCGATGGAGGTAAAACCCTACTCCTGCTAGATTAATATTGATGATATGGGTAGTACAAGAGTAGATCTACCACGAGATCAAGGAGGCTAAACCCTAGAAGCTAGCCTGTGGTATGATTGTGTATGATGATGGTTCGTCCTATGGACTACAACCCTCCGGTTTATATAGACACCGGATAAGGTTAGGGTTACACAGAGTCGGTTACAATGGTAGGAGATCTCGAATATCCACACGCCTAGCTTGCCTTCCACGCCAAGAAAAGATCCTTCCGGACATGGTACGAAGTCTTCAATCTTTATCTTCATAGTCCTGGAGTCCGGCTGAAGGTATAGTCCGGCTATCCGAACACCCCCTAATCCAGGACTCCCTCAGTAGCCCCTGAACCAGGCTTCAATGACGACGAGTCCGGCGCGCAAATTGTCTTCGGCATTGCAAGGCGGGTTCCTCCTCCAAGTTCTTCAAGAAGATTATAAACACCAAGTATAGTGTCCGGCTCTGCAAAACAAGTTTCCACATATTGCCATATAGAGAATAATATTAACACAAATCAAATCTGCTGACGTATTCCGCAGTGCGTCATAACACTGCGACCAAGCCTCCTGTATAAATTATTTTCATCGTTCCACCTCGACGTGTTTAGTGAGGCGGTTTCCTTGGCATGTCTTGTCAAAGCAGAGATCGTGTGCCCCCTTTTTACGGGATTCTCATTAATACGGACGTGGGTAACCCAACCGTGCCTGTGTAGCACGTCTTGCCATAACTAAAGGCTAGTCCAAGACGGTTACGGGGAGGGCTCTTGGTATTCCGCCTCTTATAAAGAGACCAAGAACCTATTCCCTCTTTTACTCTCAAAACGAGCTCGCCTGTCGCCTCGAGTTCCAACACCCTAGGCTTCCAGATTCCAGGCGCACCGGACCTTCGACAATGTCCGACTCCGACCTCGAAGGTCAATGGATGCCCTCCTCCGTTACGGAGGAGGACGTATCAAGGTTGAGGGAAGCTAGATTCCTAACCAGCAAGATTCCGCACAGGTTGTCTGTTCAAGGACAGGTGGTCCCTAACCCTCAGCCTGGTGAGAGCGTGGTGTTCATACCTCACTTCCTTCGGGGGTTAGGCTTCCCAATGGATCCCTTTGTAAGGGGGCTGATGTTTTATTACGGGCTGGAATTCCACGACCTAGCTCCGGAGTCCATCCTCCATATCTCCTCGTTCATAGTTGTGTGCGAAGCGTTCCTCCGTGTTACCCCTCACTTCGGATTGTGGCTCGAGACCTTCAAAGTAGAACCGAAGATAATCGAGGGGCGCCACACAGAGTGCGGTGGCGCTGTTATAAAAAGAAATACCGATGCTCCATGGCCCGAGGGCGCTTTTCAAGAGGAGCTCGGCTTATGGCAACAGGAGTGGTTCTACATCACCGCTCCCCGGGGCACCGCATGGGTGGCGCCTCCCGCCTTTTGCTCGGGTCCCCCACCACGGTTGGCATCGTGGATCAACACAAGGTTAGATCGGGGCTTGCCCAAAGACGTTCCTCTGTTGCAGGGCCGCATTAAGGATCTCTTGATAGGAGACCTCAACCTGGTCAAAGTGACACAAGTCATGCTGATTCGCCGGACACTGCCCGGCCAACGTCGCCCCCTCCGCTTGTGGGAGTTTAATCCAGAGGGACCGCGAGCTCTCCGGAATTTTATGGGCGTGACGCCTATGGAGATGTATAAACTATTCTTCGGACCACAAGAAGTGAGTCCGGATTTGACCGAGGATGCAGGTTTAAGCCGCAATCACCCGGACACTCAAGTAGGTGACCTGGCACCCGGACCTTCTATTCGCATAATTAACTTGCTTTTTAACAGCACTTCTCCTTTTAAGCAGGAGTGGATAGCGAAGGCAAAGATGATCCGGTGTCCGGCTCCCCTTCCCGAAACCAGGCTAGATCCCGTGCTAATCCGGTGTCCGGCTCCCCTTACCGAAACAGTCTTCAGAAACCATAGCTTCAAAGCGGGGGAAAGAATCCTTGTCAGAGGGCCCGACGTCGGGGAGCCCCCCGGCCGAACTGAACCCTCAAATGGAACAGCCCTCCAGCGAGCCGTAAATAGAAGGAGAGTTATTCTTCTAAGAGAAATCCTTGATTTATATCTGAGAAGCTTTAACCGAAACTTTACTTTGTAGTTCGGACCTCAGCCCTTCTCAGCAAAGCTCGTCCTCGGGGGATCTTCTTCCGGAGATGATGGAGAGCGGAACACCTCCTTCTTCTGTATCGCCTAGCAAGGCGGGCGACGCTGAAGTGTCGTCGCGGGGGATTTCTTTGGATCCGCCAGGGGCGGAAGGTGACCGTGCAGCCCCCCGAGGTTGTCAGGACCCTGATCCTAAGTCACACCGATCCAGCATGTAACACATCATATCACTTTGCGGCCTCACGCACGGTATTCCCATGGGTGCCACCTTACCTGGCCCGGGACCGTTTGCGCCTTTTGGCTCACGTATATGATAGTGTCGCTAGCATCCATATGACAAAGAACCCGGGCCGACATGGCTAGCCATGAACCCAAGGCGGCACTAACCCATGGGGACAGGCATACATGAATCACATCGAGCATGTCGGTCAACAACGTATAAATCCGGGCTGTAGCACTGGGCTAACAGGACTCCGGTAACCCGGGCTGTAGCAGGCTAGGCAGGACTCCGGATAACACCGTGTGACATTTCCCCGAAGGGACAGACACAGGAACGACGTGAATCACATGTCGGCCAGTCAAGTGTTCCAAGCAGTAGTGCTGGGCTAGCAGGACTCCGGTGAACCGGGCTGTAGCGGACTACTATCGCTCAGAAGCACTGGACTACATTTCCCCATATGATAGGCTGCCAAAGATAAACAACTAGATAGTCGGATCCCACACATAGCAAGCATTTCAATCATACACACAATATGCTCGATATGTATAAATACCACATGGCATCACAACAAGACTCTACAACTCAAGGTATTTATTCATTAGGCTCCGAGGAGCGAGATATTACAAACATGGGTCTCATGACCCAACATACAGGGCATACAAGCAACAAGCACATGCGAAAGCTTAACATGTCTGAGTACAGACATCTATAAATGAAAAAGGCTGAGAAGCCTGACTATCTACCAGATCCTGCCGAGGGCACAAGATCGTAGCTGAGGTATCAAGCTAAACGTCGAAGTCCACACGGAACTACTAGCGAGACAGACGTCTCTCCGCAAAAACATAAAATAGGCAAACGTGAGTACAAATGTACCCAGCAAGACTTACATCAGAACTAGCTACATATGCATCAGTATCAATAAGGGGGTGGTGGAGTTTGACTGCAGCAAGCCAGCTTTGACTCGGTGGCTATCCTGAACTATGACTGCAAGTAACTCTTGAAGGTGGCGCACACGAGTCCACATATTCACCATATCAATACACCACTATGGATCCGCTCCCGTCTCCCTACGAGAACGCCATCCATAGCACTCACGCTTATCTTGCGCATTTTAGAGTATCCACTTTCACTTGTCTATGAACTAGTATAGGCAACCCAGAAGTCCATTACCGGGGACACGGCTATTCGAATAGATCATTTATAACCCTGCAGGGGTGTACTTCTTCACACATGTTTCCACCACTTAGCGCCTGCACACGACATGTGCTCGGCAGACTTCAAGCAAAAGCCGACGTGGGTGTAGACCATGACCTAAATAACCACACAAGTCTCTAGTCCAGGTTTATCGCCTATTCGGGTTCCATCCATGAGGAGATCCGGCCGGAGTTTCCGAGACAGCCCCAAACGATGTGTGCAGGGTTCCCGAGACACCAAACGGGCTAATCGGTACATCGTGCCACGTGCCTACCGCAACACAGCCCACCCCTATGGTCAGCGTTGCGTGCGGCCCCCAGCATACTACAAACACCAGAAACTACTTGCAACTCCTGGACAGAGGACGAGAGGGGTCAGTAAGTCGAGCGGGGTCATATTTCAGGGCCCAACGTGTGGTAGTAGCTGTTTCATGGATCACAAACACAGAACTCAGTTCCTGAGGACGACTTCAATGAGACAACCCACCATGTACTCCTACATGGCCTCTCACCGCTACCTTTACCAAATCGTGTTCACACACTTAGCTCACACACAGTAGGACATGTTCATCACCATTCCAAATCATCCCCGATGAATCAGACCTGACACGACTCTAAGCAATAGCAGGCACGACAAACAAGCATGAATGAGTAGGCACATCAGGGCTCAAACAACTCCTACTCATGCTAGTGGGTTTCATCTATTTACTGTGGCAATGACAGGTCATGCAAGGGAAAGGGGTTCAACTACCGCAGCACGTAACAGTTTGAATCGTCGTTGTCCTAATGCAGTAAAAGAGAGCAGGAGCGAGAGAGTGGGATTGTATCGGAATGAACAAGGGGTTTTTGCTTGCCTAGCACTTCTGAAGATATTATAGTTCTTCATCAGTGTCATCGATCTCATCGTCGGCACCACGTCTATCGAGAGGGGTCGAATACCGGCAAACAAGGAAGAATACAATCAATGCAATGTAACGATGTGATGCATGATCATGGTATGGCAATATGTTATGGTTTGAGCTAATGCAACTAGCAACATGTTAAATGGAGTTGGTTTGAACCCTAGGTTCAAGTTCAAACTCCATATGTGAGAGTTTAAATGCCATTTATGCAAATTGCATTATACAGCAACTTTAAGTTGTTCAAACATGCATGAAAATGGTACAGATGGATAGATTAGATTTTTCTGATCATTTTTCATATATAATTTATTTCATTTGGAGTTACGGTTGAATTTCTATGAATTTTAGAAGTTTAGATCATTTTCTGGAATTTCCTGAATAATAATAATTCCAGAAAATGAGTTATTGCGTTACCATTAGGTCATGCTGACCTCAGCAGGTCAACAGGCGGGTCCAGGTCAAACCTGACCAGTGGGGTCCACTGGTCAGTGGCTGGGGCTGGTTAGTGTCGCTGACAGGTGGGGCCAGTCAATGGCCACGTCAGCGAGGTCAACGCCGACGCATGGGGCCTCTGTGATTAGATAAAAACTAAACCGAAATTAAACTGGTGTTAGTTAAGAGCGTGGGGCCCAGTAGTCAGTGAGAGGGGGGTTAGTTAGTAGCATCATTAGCCATTAATGACGGTGCCACGTCGGCTCGGCCGGAGTTATGCCGGCAGCGACCAAAACCGTGGCGGCAGCCCGCCAGAGTTGCTCGGGTTTCGCATACAGGGTGCGGTTTGAGCCGCGGTTGGTCTCTACGGGTAGCTGGCGTTGCAGCGCGTCGGATGGTGATGGTCTCGAGGCCGGGGATGGCCGGAGTCGACGGCGGGGAGCTCGGCCGCGGCGGCCGGCGTTCGGGTGTGTGCGGGAACGCGGCTGCGTTGTGCAAACGGGCGGGGCGAAGCACTGGAGATGCTCTACGCGGTGCAGCAAGCTCGGTGGAGACGCTCCCGGGACCAAATGGTCACCGGAGCGTCGGCGGTGGCGAGCACAGGCGGCGGCGGGTTCGGTCATCGATGAAACGGGGACTAGAGCTAGCAAACGTCGCGGGGACAAGGGGGAGACGGTGTAGAAGCTCACGAGGGTCGTGTAGGGCAGGTCGGCGAGCTCGGGGAGGGGCCGGAGCGAGCGGGGCGGCGATGGCGATCTCGGCGGATCGAGGTTGAGGACGAGATCGAGGGCGACGCTGCAGGGCTCCCGGCGGGGCGTGGCTCGGTGGGGAGGAAGAGGGGGTCGAGGAGGAGCCTCTGAGCGCTTCGGCGAGGCGAGACGGTGGCTGTGGCCGTGGCGATCGGCGTCGGTGGCGACGGCTGCGCTCGGGTTCGGAAGAGAGAGGGAGGGAGACGACGCAGGGAGAGAGGGGAGCGGTCGAGGGGGTCCAGGGGTCCGCGTGGCGCTCCCAGGGCGTCGAGGAAGCGGCGGGAAGCAGGAGGTGGCCCGGCGCATGGCCAGCGCGCGATGGCTCGCGCCCTCCTGCCCACTGGCTGGAGGTGGAAGAAGACAGGGGGGTGGAGGTGGGCTGGGCCTAGCTGGGCCGGTCCTGTTGGGCCACCAGGTAAGTGGACTACGTGGGTTCTGTTCTTTTTTATTTTTTCTGTTTGTTTCCCTTTCATTTTATTTTGCCACTGTTTTCAAATTCAAAATAATTTCAAACAGTGCCAAGACATTCTGAAATATTTTATGTTACCTCTCTGGACTATTCCAAAAGTACATAAAGCATTTCAAAGCATTTGAAAATATATTCATTATATATTATGAATATATCTCCAAATTCAAATAGATTATTGATTTAAATTCAGAGACCAAATAATTCCTTAAACATGTTCCAGAATTTTGGTTTGATATATAACTCTTGCCAAAATTCACAAAACTATTTTTAGGGCATTTTGGATTCACAGAATGCAATTTAAAGGGTGATTGCCCTTCTTTTAATTAGATTTCTGAGGTTTCAACAATCCTCAATTTCAAGTTTCAGAAATTTAGTCATGATGCAAGATGCTCTCAAATGCAACTAATACAAGCAAAGTCTAGGGTCGTGACAGAGGTTCTCCACATCCGGCCTTTGAGGAAGGCCATGGGACGAGTCCGGCACCATCTGGTGTCCGGCCGAAGGAGCTAAAGATTCTGCCGGGGCGAGCCTCTGTCTTAGAGGAGCACCGCGCGTTAATGAACACGGTGATTGAAAAGATTTCATCCGCAGAAAGCGGAATGCGTGAGGCCGTCAAGAGTTTACTGGCGGGCCTTGAGGTATGTTCTAAGTAACGTATGTTTGTGTTAGTTGCACATGAATAAAGTGCGCCCTGTGTAGATAGTAGCCCCTGAGACTCTGTGCATCGTAAAGATGTACGGCGCGCAGAGGATCTTAATCCCAGGTCCTTTAAGTGGCACCTTTATATGTAGGTGGCTGATTGTCCGGAGTCAAGCCGGACTCGAGAATTTGCCGAACTGAAGCGACAACTTGATGAGGCAGAAGCCGACATCGTGCTTGTTAACAAGCGGCTTGATGATGCTCAAGGTATTGAAATTATTGGGCGAGTGTTAGTAAGAGAAGTTTTATGTCAATATCTTACCGCGTGTATGCTTGATGCAGATGGAGCGGACGCCGTAGAAGGTCTTAGGGCCGAACTCGCCCGAGCAAAGGAACAAGCCAGAAAAAGTGATGCGGCTGCCGTGAAAGCCCTTGAAGAGCTGAAAGCTGAACAGGCTGCCCATTGCCGAAGCAAGGAGGAGATGGCTGGTATGGCCATAAAGTTAAAAAATGCTACTGACCGTTGCAAGCTTCTTGAAGAGGAAGGTCGGGCAAGGCAAACGAGCTTAGAGAAGGCTATTGCCGACGCCAAGGACGCCCGCTTTGTAATGAGAGCGACACGGGAAGAGCTACGTCAAGCCGGACAAATTGCGGATGGAAAGCCCTTCTTGATGCGGAGAAAATTCTGTGATCCGAAGTTTGCCCCGTTGGACCGAGTGTGGAGTTTAGAGGACACCTATCTAGATTTGGCGGCTAGTGCAGCCAATGCGACCAAGTACTTTCAAGATAAGAAAGGTCATGAAGTGGAAAAGCTCTTCTGGTCGCAATTCACCAATCCAGCGCGTCCACTAGCAGTGGACGATCGCCTGGCCCAATGGGCCGAACTGAATAGGTTGTCCGGAATCGCAATGAAGTATGCCATGGATCGTCTGTGTCCGGGGAGATCGAACCGAAGAGTTATTTTAGCTTGGTGCAGCAATTTCTCGACGTGGTGCCACGTATTGATGCTGTGAAGAAGTCAGCGTGCACAGAGGGCGCTCGGCTGGCTCTTGCCCGTGTCAAGATATACTGGGCAGATATGGAGCCCACCGTTGTTGCGTCCCGTGATTCGGATAAAAGCCGAATACCTTCCAAGCACTATTTTGAGGAAGTCCTCGAAGGCGCTCGCATAATAAAGACACAGTGCTCGAAGGATGTTATGTTATGACAGCATATGTAATCATAAAATAGTATTTTTATAAAATGTAGTGGCATATTTTAGACTTGTGCCTGCAAGTATTAAGAACAATTCCTGTGCGGCCGTTTAATATATAAATTCTAAAAGATTGCAGTCGTTGGCTTCAGCCCCCACGCACATAGTGCGGGGGTGCGCGCAGAAGACGTATTTTCACACTTAACCCAGCATCTTGGTCCTACAAAGGAGGTGATAGCGTAGCGGGCTAGGCAACCGGACTATAATGCTTTAACACTTTCACTTAGCCATAGGAGCTTGACAGTGGGACTCTTTCGGTAGTCCCTTAGTGGCTACTGCGTTTACTCGAATTCGGGGCGCGTACGTGCCTGCCCGGGAAGCGGCCCTTCGTCAAAACGGAGGAATTCGATATATTCCTGTAAGTCATCGAGTGGCGACCAGTCTCGCGCTACATCATGACAGTCAGTTTTCGGCTTTCTCTACTGAGGTGCTCGCCCGGCCGAACCGGGGCACAATCATAGTAGTTCTCCTGGTGCTACCTTAGCCGATAAAGCGGAACGTAAGGTAGCCGAACTCAGGAGCCGGGCAACCCAACATTTGACCAAAGACATGATTCGGAGCTGATGCATAGAGTGCCAAAACTCGCGACGCTGAACACTCCCTAAGGTGTTTGGTCTTTGTGAGTGCGTGTGAAACAACACCCTTAAAAAGGAAGAAAAAAAGCCCCTAGTGTCTAGGTACGAGCAAGAATCCTGGCGTGGCCACATGCCAAAACGCCAGCCTCCTCCTTGGTTATAGCAAAAGAAACCAGGGGATGTATAGCAGCAAGAGACAGTAAAAAAGGTTTACGCAAGGTCTTAATCTAAAAAGAATCCTTTAGGACGGGTCCCTACTACACGTCTGCGCCTGTGTCTCTGCTGTGCCATGGCCTGGACGGGCGCCGCACACCGTTCATCTGTAAAAGAGAGGAACTAATTTGAAAATGGGTCGTGCGGAACAAAAAGGATAATAAACAAAATATAAAGTAAAAAATAGATAATGTGGAGCTTTATTGTCTCTGCGTACAACCCCTGGTATTGGGGTGTATGGCATACTAAGCCTATGTTGATTATGGATTTGTGCCGAACTCATTGAGTCCGGGTCCGTGGCCTTTAATGGCTTATATCGAAAAAGTCCTTCGGCTGGCGAGGCCACTTTATTGTGCGGCTATTTAAGCGGCCGCGCAATCCTCCGTTTAACGGAGGCGTATTTTAATGCCTCGAGGACCGGGCATCTTTAGCGTGAGGGATGCATAATGCGGTATTGCGTTAAAGCGAGCGAAAGCTCCGCGTCCCATTAGTGCTTGATAGCGACTTGAAAACGGGACTACATGGAAGGTCAGCTTTTCGTGACGAAAGTTATTGGCAGAGCCAAATATGAATATAAGCCGGAGAAAGCCCATACAATGGGTGTCCGGGCCTGGTGCTACCCCTTGAAAGGAGGTTTTGCTATGACGGATTCTTGCTGGGTTTATGCCCATGCGGTGGATTGTATCCTGATATATCAGGTTTAGTCCACTGCCGCCGTCCATAAGGACATTGGTGAACTGGAATCTGTCGATTATTGGATCGAGTATCAGGGCAGTCCGGCCTGCGTTTTTGATATTTCTAGAATAATCTAGCTGATCAAAAATGATTGGCTTTAGTGACCAGTGACGGGACTCATGAGGGATAGGCTTGAATGTGCGGACCTTTATGGGTGCCACACGTTTTGTTACGTGAAGTGAGTTCACTGTTTTGACTTCTTGAGGGAAGTTCTTTTGTTTCCTAGTGTTCTGCCTTTGGGGTTCGTCCTCTTCTTTACTTAGTGTATCGAGCCCCTTGTGTTCGGCGTTAAGCTTTCTGGATTGTTTAAAAACCCAACAGTCTCTGTGGGTGTGATTGGCAGGCTTCCCAGGAGTACAGTGTACCTGACATATTCTGTCCATGATTTTGTTTAAGCTAGACGGATCATCCCTAGTATCTTGAAGGGGTGGTTTTGTCTGATTTTGCCGTGAGCTTTTGAATCCGGCATTGACTGCCGTGCTCTTCGGACTTTTGCCTTTGATTCGGCGGCGGTCCTTATTTCGCAGCGGTTTTCCATTTCCATCCCTGATTTCTGATGTACTTGGGTCGCTGGGGCTGCATCATGCCAACCAGCTGTCCTCTCCTGTGCAAAAGCGGGTCATGAGGCTTGTGAGTGCGGCCATTGTTCTTGGCTTTTCCTGGCCGAGGTGTCTGGCGAGCCATTCGTCTCGTACATTATGCCTGAAAGCTGCTAGGGCTTCGGCGTCCGGACAATCCACTATTTGATTCTTTTTAGTGAGGAATCTGTTCCAGAACTGCCGAGCTGATTCTCCGGGCTGCTGAGTTATGTGACTGAGATCGTTTGCATCCGGGGGGCGGACATAGGTCCGTTGAAAATTTGCTCGAAAAGCATCGTCGAGCTCTTACCAACTTCCAATTGTGTTTTCGGGAAGGCTTTTAACCCAGTGCAGGGCTGGCCCTTTAAGCTTAAGGGGTAAATATTTTATGGCGTGGAGATCATCTCCTCTAGCCATATGTATGTGGAGGATATAATCCTCGATCCAGACTCTAGGGTCTGTTGTTCCATCGTACGCCTCTATGTTGACGGGTTTAAAACCCTCTGGAAATTCATATTCCAGGACCTCATCGGTGAAGCATAGGGGGTCTGCGGCGCCCCTGTATTTGGGTGTGCCAGATTCTGATGGTGGATTTTTTGCATTGCTTGTGAGAGCTTGCTTTCTTGGCCCGTAAATGGACCTGGCTGGCCCATGATGCGAGTCTTTAATTGGGTCGCATGCCGCATTAAGTGCGGCGCCGCTTGCCGTTTTATGGTGCCCATGGGGTCGTCTATCCGACCGTGTGGCTTTTTTGTTTTTCAAGTGTGGGGGCTCTAAGGCCTCCTGGTCGAATTCGGGCAGTAGTTTTCTCTTCGGATAGCTTTTGGTGCGGCGGCTGTCGCCGTATTTGTCTGTGGTCTTGATTACTTTGCTCCATCTTGTTTTGAGTGCATCTTCCACCGTCTTTAGCTTCCGCTTCTGCTTTTTCAGGCTACGTGCTGTGGCAACGAGCCTTTCGTGGAGATTCTTCTGCTCCATGGTTTTATCCGGCGTGAGATCGTTCGGAGTTCTGTTATGGCCGGGGGAGGGCTGTCTGTCCTCTCTGTCCGTGTTGCCCTGTTCGGACGGCTGTTCTGAGGCGAGCTCGTTGTCTACTAACTCATCCTGCTCTACGGCCGGGTCTTGATCGAGGCGGGGCTTGGCTCGGCGTTTACGTCGCCGCTTTGACTGCTTTTCGGAGGGGTTTCCCCTTTTTTCGCCCCCCTTTTCCTTCTTGTTGTTTCCTTTAGGGGTATCCACCATGAATACATCGTTAGGTGGGGGGGGGGGAGAGGTCCAGTGCCCTATAGGTGTTGGTTCCAGTTCGTCTCCGTCTTCGTCGTCCATACCGTCGAAGTCTTCGGATCCGAAGTCAAGTATGTCGGTTAAATCATCGACAGTGGCTATTAAGTGGGTGGTGGGTGGGCTTTGAATTTCTTCGTCGTCCAAATCCCAACCTCGCAGGCCATAGTCCGGCCTGGGCTCTCCTGACAAAGAGAGAGACTTAAGAGAATTCAGAATGTCACCGAAAGGTGAGTATTGAAATATGTCCGCGGCGGTGAACTCCATTACAGGCGCCCAATCAGATTCGATCGACGGGGGCACGGAAGGCCCGGAGTTCGGAGACGAGTCCGGCTCCTTTGAGTCATGAGCCATGCAGAGTGCGGGGCTGACGTTCGGCTCGATCGCCTTTAAGATCGCAGCCCCCGAGGTGACATCCAACCGTTCATCCTCAAAGGACGCAGCGGGTTCCGAGTCGAGGATCGGGGCCGGAGCGTGTGCGGCCTCCAGGGCACTATTCGGAGGCAGAGCTATATCATGCCCCTCGGGATAGTGCGGCGCGCTTGGCTGTGGCTCGAACCTGTCAAAGATCAAGTCTCCGCGGATATCGGCCGTGTAGTTCAAGCTTCCAAACCTGACTTGATGGCCAGGGGCGTAGCTTCCGATCTGCTCCAGGTGACCAAGCGAGTTGGCCAGCAGAGCGAAGCCACCGAAGATGAAGATTTGCCCGGGGAGAAAAGTCTCACCCTGGACCTCATCGTTGTTGATGATCAAGGGAGCCATCGGGCCTAAAAGCGACGACACAGAGGAACTCTCAATGAAAGCACCAATGTCGGTGTCAAAATCGGAGGATCTCGGGTAGGGGTTCCCGAACTATGCGTCAAGGTTGGATGGTAACAGGAGACAAGGGACACTTTATTTTACCCAGGTTCGGGCCCTCTCGATGGAGGTAAAACCCTACTCCTGCTAGATTAATATTGATGATATGGGTAGTACAAGAGTAGATCTTCCACGAGATCAAGGAGGCTAAACCCTAGAAGGTAGCCTGTGGTATGATTGTGTATGATGATGGTTCGTCCTACGGACTACAACCCTCCGGTTTATATAGACACCGGATAGGGTTAGGGTTACACAGAGTCGGTTACAATGGTAGGAGATCTCGAATATCCGCAAGCCTAGCTTGCCTTCCACGCCAAGAAAAGATCCTTCCAGACACGGGACGAAGTCTTCAATCTTGTATCTTCATAGTCCTGGAGTGCGGCTGAAGGTATAGTCCGGCTATCCGAACACCCCCTAATCCAGGACTCCCTCACTCCACGATCATCGGCATTACATATTTTGAATGGGAAAAGCTTGTCAAAGTTTAATCATTGATGTTAGCAAGAAGCGACAGGACTCCACGATCATAGGCATTACATATTTTGAATGGAAAAAGCTTGTCAAAGTTTAATCATTGATGTTAGCAAGAAGACGTTAGTTTAATATATTGGAATTGGAAAACCTTGTCAAAATTTGCTCATTGATGTTAGCCAAAAGACAGGCTTTTGATATTTTTGAGTGGGACGCCCTTGCTGTGAGCAGCGTCGAGTGTTTTTTCCTATTCCTGTGTTTAGTTTAGAAGTAAATAGTTACTCTGCTGAGATATTCCTATGTTAAGAGTTTGTTCTGAATATTGTCTATGTAATTCCAGGCCTTGTGTTCTGAGCTTGGAATGTTGTGGCATGCGGCATCACGAGCTGTTCACTGCGCCTCCTGAGAATAATGCTTCGTATTGTTTTGCATGTCGATCTAATGCCAGTGATTTGCTTGTTAAGAAGATCATCCTCTTCTGTTGTTTCCGTGCTTAAGAAGTTCATCGTCTGATGTTTCATTCATAGCCTATACGACAAGTCGGGTAGGTTAGACGTGAAACCATATGATCTTTCGACCAACTCATGATATTAGGCCATGATTGGATCGTCGTTTTCCAACCAAAACCGCTTGTAAAACTGACGCTTGTAAATTAAAGCAGATGGTCTCGGGCGAAGGCGCTTGGTTGGTCGATTTCGACTAGTAAAATATCGGAAGTACTTGACACACGATAAAAACGCTGAACGACACTCGGACGATTGCTAATCCATCCGTTAGCTGCTGTTTCAGCCTTGCCCATGGATGGCATGATACGCATGTCGTGCATGTATCGTCTGGTAATGTCGTCCATATAGCGGTGCTCGTAAAATATACACTGGTCTCTCAAATTACACGCGTAACCCGCCGGTTGTACTTACAGACCTCGTGCCCTTGGTTTCATTACGCCTGTATTTTACGCGTTGTTTTCGATGACGAGTAAATTACACTTGTATGTTAATACAGGTTTCAAATAAACCAGAGCTCCCAAGCGCGTCCTTACAGTTTCATGCCGTCTCAGTTTTTCAAAGGTGCTCATAGGTGTCCAATGATCCTGGCTTCCTGAATGAGTAGCGGGTGCTGTATCAGACCATCCGTAGGGCCCGCGAGGCCCTCTCCGTTGTCCTTCGAGTTGTTGCGCTCGCCGTGGCGCCGAGCATTGTTAGCATCGTCAACGAACATGAGGATTCAGGAGATGACTTTATTTTGACTGGATGACACTAGGGACCCACTAGGGCCATAACCGTACGTACGCAAGTGCCTCCTTATTACGTACGACTATATTTTTTTTGCTTCCTCCTGGTTTCTTGACATCACGGTCCCACACCATTGTCAACCTATGTAATCAATATAAACGAGAGAATTGCACAAGGTACGGCCGACAGCAGGGACCAAGCAGCTCGAGCAGTATTTGTGTTTTTGAGGCATGGGCACTGCAGAGTTTTTCTTGGCGATGATTTCGTTGTTGTTCAGAGGAGAGTAGGGTATTAACTGGGCGGGCTGTGGCCCGTCTAGCCCATGCCAGATATCCAGCCCAGATACTAATTTTTTCAAGATGAAAATGGCTAGCCCAGCTATACGTCTTTTTGAGGAATACCCAGGCAAGCTCAACTTGTTATTCGCCGCCCCGCTGGGCTGCAAATCTTTCCTAGGAGGGATGCCTTAGGCTTAACAGGAAAATGGGCTTTAAAAAATAATAAATGGGATGTAATTATAAAAACTGGGCAGTAACTATAAAAAAATACACCAAACACGAAATTAGTTTATAAAATATTATTTATGGATTTTGAAAATCTTAAATTTTCATTGATGGGCGCGCAATGTTTTGTTAGATTTTTACGTAATACAAATTTATATTTAATCTGACTAGAAATTTCGGGATAAAAATATTTCAGAGCCCATCAAAATTTGGGAAATTTTATTGAATTCTGTCTTCAACGGTTGGTTGAAATTAGTAATCATTGTCCTAGCTATAAAATGGGCTACTTTTAACAAACTGTAAATGGGCTGTTGTAAATTCCATTAGAATTCCAAACTGGGCTGTACATTCTGACAAAACGTAAATGGGCTATAAGTTCTGTGCCACACACTTGTGGGCCTACTAAGTGACGCGTCCCCTAAAAAAATAAGTTGACGCGTATGCAAGGCTTTGCCAACTTATTATAGTCAACACACGGTTCTAGCAGCAGTGGCCGTTGGATGTCTATCCAACCGATGTCGTGCTTCTTCTTCAATCTCGGATATTCTTAGCTTCGGCCGCCCAAAAAATGATTCCTCCCCCTGACATCTGGGGCGTACCGTTTCGGAGGCTGACCTGTGGGCCTACTAAGTTGGAGCGTACCAAGGGCTTTGTCAACTTAGTCAATAATAAACGTTTCTAGCTTCAGTGACCGTACGATGTCCATCCAACGACTGTAGTGCTTCTTCAACCTCTGGTCTTCTTGGTCCAGCCGCCCAAAGCTGCGCCGGTCGTGTCGCCTGCTCCTGCCTCCCGTGGCCGGCTGTGCTACCATGGAGGCCTCACCACCCCCATACTACTCCCACCGCTGGCCAAGCCATCCCTCCACTCACCCACACCCCCTGTTATTCTGCGGCGACGGCAGCATCACACCGCAGCCGAACCAGTGAACCCTCGTACTCCTCTCCGCGCGGGCTTCCACTGTTGTGTCTTCCCCGGCTCAGCGTCGTCCCCTTCCTAGGCCTCGCCGTCGTCCAGACCACCGCCCTGGTGCTCTCGGCGCGGCGTGGTCAACATGGTCAATGACAGACTTCCATCGGAAGTGTACTGTACGTGGAGAGGCTGACAGCTGGGTCCAGGCGGCCGCAAGGAAGTGCCTCCTTATTACGCACAAAATAATTATTCCTCCACCTTACAGCAGGGACACACCGGACGGGCCACCTTATTTCACGAAAAAAACGTTTCCCCCCTGACTGCTCGGACCGACCTGACGGGCCAGCGTATTTCGCGAAAAAAAAAGTTCCCCCTGCTGTCAGCTCGGACCCACCGGAAGTGCCTCCTTATTACGCACAAAAAAATGAATACTCCCCCTGCTAGCTGGGACTCACCATTGTGGGAGGCTGACTTGTGGGCCTACTAAGTTGACTGGGATGGGGGCCTTTATCAACTTTAGTCAATATTAACGATTCTAGCTCCAGTGACCGTACAATGTCCATCCAACAGCCGTAGTGCTTCTTCAACCTCTGGTCTTCTTGCTCCAGCCGCACAAAGCAGCGCCGGTCGTGCCGCATGCTCCTGCCTCCCATGGCCGGCTGTGCTACCGCGGAGGCCTCACTGGCCCCTACTATTCCCACCGCAGGCCAGGTCCTGTGGAGACGGCAGCCTCACAACGCAGCCGAACCAGTGAACCCTCGTACTCCTCTCCGCGCGGGCTTCCACTGCCGCGTCTTCCCCGGCTCCCCGTCGTCTCCTTCCTAGGCCTCGCCGTCGTCCACCGCCCTGGTGCTCTCGGCGCGGCATGGTCAACGTGGTGAAGGAACGACTTCCATCGGACGTGGACTGTACGTGGAGAGGATGACAGATGGGTCCACGGCCGCAGCAAGGAAGTGCCTCCTTATTACATGCAAAATAATTATTCCTCCACCTGACAGCGGGGACCCACCAGACGGGCCACCGTATTTCGCGAAAAAAACATTTTCCCCTGACTGCCGGGACCCACCAGCTACATCTTCGCATGCAAGGAAGTGCCTAATAGTTGGGACCCACCTGGTCGAAGTGTACGTAGCGTTGTCATTCTGGTCTCGAACGTGTACGTACATATATACTGTTGGATGTAGAGGCGTGCACATGTCGTAGTAGAGGCGGCCAGGGTGCAAGAAAGAAAATACGGCCACGTATGTGTACATACGGGCGGGGTCTCGAACGCCTACTCGCGCATACATACGGCGAGGGCTCGTTGACATGGCTGGGTCGGAATAGAGAAACAACATTGTCGTCGTGTTCATGGGGAGGCAACGGAATGCGTCGTGTTCATGGGGAGGCAACAGAATGCGTGGTCGTGTTCATCGCGAGGGCTTGGACAGAATAGGCGATCGAAACGAGGCCTGGCGTACCGCACAACGGAGGAAACAGACCTCCTACGTTCGGAACGGGGTCCTGTTGATCGAGAGGGGTCTAGCGTACCGCAAAACGGAGGAAACAGACCTCCTACTGTCGAAACGGGGGTCCTGTTGATCGGGAGGGGTGTGGGATACCGCAAAACAGACGAAACAGACTTGTGTTGGAGCGCTATAGTCGAAACGGGGGTCCTGTACGTCGGGAGGGGTGTGGCGTACCACAAAACAGGACTCCAGGGGATACTATTCATCTCCACCGTCGACCCCCTCCAGCCTCCATGAGCTACTGTTCATCCACCGTCATCCTCCTCCAGCCTCCACCTGCGACTGTTCATCCACGGGCTCGTGTTCATCCAGCCTCCACCGCACGCTACTCCACCAGCTACTATGCAACCAGCCCTCTCCACGGGCTCCTGTTCAACCACCCCTCCACGGGCTCCTGTTCAACCACACCTCCACAGGCTACTGTTCATCCTGCCCTCCTCCGTCTATTGTTCATCCAGCCCTCCATGGGGTGGTCCTGTTCATCCAGCCCTCCACGGGGTCCTGTTCATCCAGCCCTCCACGGGGTCCTGTTCATCCAGCCCCAACCGGCTCGATCGATCGGGGTCCTGTTCATCCAGAGGCAACACCACGGGGGTCCTGTTCATCCACCACCACCGGGAACTGTTCATCCAACCCCCCTGCAACGCTCACTGTTCATCCAGAGGCAGCATCGATCGGCTTCAGTTAGCAGCAGTAGCGAAGGAATCGCTCGATCGAGTTCAGTTAACAGCCATCGATCGATCGCTCGTGTTCAGTAACGCGTAGACTGCAGTGCAATTGCTCGGGTTCAGTTAGAGCCCAACGCCTCGCTCGGGTTCAGTTTGAGACAACGCCGCTCGCACACACGCGCGTACCTGTACGAGAGAAACGCGCATCGCTCGGCCCCCGACCTCCCACCGTAACCGGGAACTCCCCGAAATTTTCCTCGCCCTCGCTTCTACCACGGTTTTTTCCGTCATGGACGACCCAAAGAATGTCATGCAGCTGGGTCTCCGGCCCGCCCAGGACGAAAAGCCCATTTTCTGTCATGATTTTTTGTCATAGAAGTAGGAGCCCACCACATCTATAATGATACCGGGTTTTGTCACAATTATCGTCATAGAAGTGTCATATGTATGACATAATTTTTTTTGTTCAGCCCAAAATGTCACGGATGTGTTTTTTTGTAGTGATACCAAGTACCCATCACAAACTCTTATCCCTCGCATTACATTATTTGCCATTTTCATCTCGTTTTCCTCTCCCCCACTTCACCTTCTCCTTTTCTTTGCCTTCTTCCTGTATGTCTTTTTGTTTGTGTTTCCATGTGCCTTCTATTTGCTTGCATCTTTGCTTGCTAAGAATGTATTGATATGGATCCACTCAAAGGGTTCCACTTAGATCATCTTCGATCTATATGTGCTCGTGCTAAAATCCCTACTAGTTTAGTTGAGGGAAAATCTTTAGATGAGCATTCTCCTTTTGTGCGTCGTCATTTGTCTGAAAAGGGGAAGCTCTTATGGTATCAAATAAAAAGTTTGCTATGCTATGCTTGGAATCTTTGTGAAATTTATGATTTTACTTCTTGCTCTAAGAACCCTAAAAAACACCTTCCCTACCTATGTGAGTTTAATGATAATGAAATCTTATCTTCTTATGGAAAGGGTGTTTATTGTTACTATGATATCGAACAAATGGAAGAATTTGTCGTTTTTAAGGGTGCTGATGAAGTTGCTTCTTTGATTGAAAAGTATGATATTACTCTCTACAAATCTGAAAATTCCGACATACTTAAGAATGCCTATGAAAACTATGCTCATAATGCCTATGTTAAGGAATTTATTGAGAGAATGACCGTTTCTTTGGAAGAAAATAATGATATGCACGAATCTCTAGATAATCATGATTCCGATGATTTGATTGAAATATCCCTTGATGAACATGTCGCTTACTATTCTTGTGGCCATGATGCCAATATTTTTGAAGATGAATTTGTTATAGTTCCTTATGTTAAACATGAGATCATTGCTATTGCACCCATACTTGATAGTTCCTTCGATGAAAATCATGATTGCAATGATTCCAGTATAGTAAGGTGGACAGGATAACAGGATGAAACAAACATATATCTATGTACTATGGTCACTGTATTGTCCATATCATTCTAGTTTATGTTGTCAAATAAAGATAGAGACACAATTCAACTCATATATTTTTAAGACACAGCAGCATAGACAAAATATAAGTGTGAGAAACTACACAACATTGGCAACACTTGTAATGTGCATCACATAAGAACATAACTATTTATACAACTGAAACTGAAATCAACATAGAGCAAGAAGTTAGAACAACAATCAGTTAAAGAAATAGGTTTAAAACATACCTATTGCGCCATTGGAGTTTCAATTGGATCCTTCAAATTCGAAAGTAGTTGGAATGAGTAAGTACAATGATGCAGTAGCAAAGGAATGGACCATAGGTACGGAATCAGACCTGAGAACAGTTGCTCTTCTGCTTTATACGTGGAGTTTGGGTTCACTTTGGTGGTCTTCGTGCTTTGGGCACTGCAGTTGCTTTCCAAACTGCTCGGGTGGGGGTACTCTGTGGTGGACATGGTGCCTTGTCAACTAGAAATGGGTTACTATCTGATAGGTCTCCAACGTATCTATAATTTTTTATTGTTCCACGCTATTATATTATCCATCTTGGATGTTTTATATGCATTTATATGCTATTTTATATGATTTTTGGGACTAACCTATTAACCTAGAGCCCAGTGCCAGTTTCTGTGTTTTCCTTGTTTTTGAGATTTACAGAAAAGGAATACCAAACAGAGTCCAATTGACGTGCCAAATTTTGATGTTTTTTATGGACCAAAAGAAGCCCCCAGAGTAAAATAATTGGGCCAGAAGAATCCCGAGCCATCCAGGAGGATGGAGGGCGCGCCCCCTGCCTCGTGGATGACTCGGAGACCCCCTACTGTGAGACCGACGCCAAAAATTCCTATAAATACAGAAACCCCCGAAAAGGAACCTAGATCGGGAGTTCCACCGCCGCAAGCCTCTGTAGCCACCAAAAACCAATCGGGACCCAGTTCCAGCACCCTGCCGGAGGGGGGAATCATCACCGGTGGCCATCTTCATCATCCCGGCGCTCTCCATGACGAGGAGGGACTAGTTCACCCTCGCAGCTGAGGGTATGTACCAGTAGCAATGTGTTTGATCTCTCTCTCGTGTTCTTGACTTGGCACGATCTTGATGTACCGCGAGCCTCGCTACTATAGTTGGATCTTCTGATGTTTCTCCCCCTCTACCTTCTTGTAATGCATTGAGTTTTCCCTTTGAAGTTATCTTATCGGATTGAGTCTTTAAGGATTTGAGAACACTTGATGTATGTCTTGCATGGGATACCCGTGGTGACAATGGGGTATTCTATTGATTCACTTGATGTTTGTTTTGGTGATCAACTTGCGGGTTCCATGACCTTGGGAATCTATGCATAGGTTGGCACACGTTTTCGTCTTGACTCTCCGGTAGAAACTTTGGGGCACTCTTTGAAGTTCTTTGTGTTGGTTGAATAGATGAATCTGAGATTGTGTGATGCATATCGTATAATCATACACGCGGATACATGAGGTGACATTGGAGTATCTAGGTGACATTAGGGTTTTGGTATATTTGTGTCTTAAGGTGTTATTTTACTACGAACTCTAGGGCTGTTTGTGACACTTATAGGAATATCCCAATGGATTGATCTGAAAGAATAACTTTGAGGTGGTTTCGTACCCTACAATAATCTCTTCGTTTGTTCTCCACTATTAGTGACTTTGGAGTGACTCTTTGTTGCATGTTGAGGGATAGTTATATGATCTAATTATGTTATCCTTATTGAGAGAACTTGCACTAGTGAAAGTATGAACCCTAGGCCTTGTTTCGAAGCATTGCAATACCGTTTGTGCTCACTTTTATCATTAGTTACCTTGTTGTTTTTATGTTTTCAGATTACAAAAACCTATATCTACCATCCATATTGCACTTGTATCACTATCTCTTCGCCTAACTAGTGCACCTAGACAAATTACCATTGTATTGGGTGTGTTGGGGAGACAAGAGACTCTTTGTTATTTGGTTGCAGGGTTGTTTGAGAGAGGCCATCTTCATCCTACTCCTCCCACGGATTGATAAAACTTAGGTCATCCACTTGAGGGAAATTTGCTACTGTCCTACAAACCTCTTCACTTGGAGGCCCAACAACGTCTACAAGAAGAAGGTTGTGTAGTAGACATCAAGCTATTTTCTGGCGCCGTTGCCGGGGAGGTGAGTGCTTGATGGTATATCTTTATATCTTGCAATCGAATCTTTTAGTTTCTTGTTTTATCACTAGTTTAGTTTACAAAAGAAAACTACAAAAAAATGGAATTGAGGGTGCCCTCATATGCTTCATCTTTTTAATGTCTTCCGTGAAAATGATGGAAAGGAAAATTGTGCCCAAGTACTAGAAGAAGAATGCATTAAGATGTTTGGCACTAAATATTTGAATGATCAGCATGATTGCAATGTTGTTAGTATGAACTCCTCGAATATCCATAGTACTAATGATGATCGCACTAGTCATGATGAAAATTTCTCTTATAAGCATGTCAACTTTTGTGGAGTGAATAGGGAAGATAAATTTTGCAAGAGGCATAAGTATTTAGAAACTAAATGGTTGCAAGAGAGGCTAGCTAGATGTTTGTTCTGAAAATTTAAAATTTCTTTGCCATCCTTGTGAACTTTGCAATTGACGTGATCATTTAAATCTCCAATGCAAATTGTTTCATGATCGAATCGTGTCAAAAAATTGTGATGACTTGATTTACCTTATGCATAATAATGAACTTAGTTTGCTTTTGGGTTATGAAGAAATAAAATGTATGACTAAGGATATTCCATAATTTGTCCTTGATAAAGTTCTTGATTTTGATCTAGAGGAAATTTATATGTATTGTGTGGTGAATTGCATTAAAAATCCTTATATTGCCTATTACATAAAGACAAGAAAACAAATAGAAGATGAAGAGAATACTAATGAAAGGGAAGATATTTCCCAATATCCTCCTATTCTTTATTATGATGAATCAGAAAATGAGAAGGAGCCTTCTATTCAACCAAGGAGCTTTGAAAAGAGGATTAAACCCATACTTAATGTGAAGAAGAAAAATAAAAGACGGAGAAGCAAAGGTAAAAAGGTATCCCTCCCAAATGATGTTGCTCCTATTACTCATTGTGATGATGTTAATTGCTACACTGTTGGTGCTATCCATACTATTAATGATGAGAGTGACTATGCTTATATATGGAAAGGCCCAAGCATGGGGATGCTATGTTTGATGAGAATGACATGTTTGAGAATTTATTTGCCGCAATTAATGTTTGTCCCAAGCTTGGGGATGCTATGTTTAATGAAGATGATATTTTTAGTCTCCCAAGTTTTGATGAGGAAATTTATTATGATGATAGCATGCCTCCTATTTATGAATCTTATTGTGATAATTATAAAAGTGGATTTGGATAGGTCATTACTTTATTTTGTAATGATTCCTCTTGGAAGAGGTTTCAATTGATTATGATGAGAACAAAGTTGCTAGTTATGATGGTTATTGGGATGAAAATTATGTTATAAAAAGTAGTGATGATTATATTTACAAAACTTACCATAATTATGATTATCCTTTTTCTGAACATTAATCTTTTAATGTGGAAACAATTTATAGTATTCGAGTTTCTTATGATACTCCCACTATTCCGAATGAGAAGAATTTTGCTTATGTGGAGAGTAGTAAATTTTCTATGCTTGGAGATCATGAAAATAATGCTTTATGTGATGGTTATATTGTCGAATTCATTCATGATGCTACTAAAAATTATTATGAGGAAGGAATATATGCTTGTAGGAATTGCAATAATATCAAGTTTCCTCTCTATGTGCTTAAAATCTTGAAGTTTTGCTTGTTTCCCCTTCCTATGCTAGTTGATTCTTGCTCCCATGAATTGTTTGCTCACAAAATCCCTATGCATAGGAAGTGGGTTAGGCTTAAATGTGTTAGTCATATTCTCCATGATGCTCCCGTTATATTTCAATTCCTATCTTTTATGTGAGCATCATTGAAATCATTATGCCTAACTAAAAAGGCATTATAGAAAAGCGCTTGTTGGGAGACAACCCAATGTTTACCCCTATTGTTTTTGTGTGTACACATGATTAAGCTACTGTAGTAATCATGTTTTATAGCTTTTGTTTCAATAAAGTGCTAAGTAGAAACTTTGGGAAGACTTGGGTGAAAGTTAATGTGATCTTGCTGTAAAAAACAGAAACTTTGTGCTCACGAGATTAGCTGTAATTTTTTAAAGAGGAGTGCTTTCAAGTTGATTATTTTTGCAGAATATTAACAGACAAATTCCTCACGTCCACCAACTTATTTCAGAATCTTTGGAGTTACGGAAGTATTCGAGAGTTACAGATTACTACAGACTGTTCTGTTTTTGACAGATTCTGTTTTCTATGTGTTCTTTGCTTATTTTGACGAATCTATGAGTAGTATCGTAGGGTATGAACCATAGAGAAGTTGGAATACAGTAGATATTACACCAATATAAATAAAGAATGAGTTCACAACAGTATCAAAAGTGGTGTTTTTGTTTCCTTATACTAACGGAGCTTACGAGTTTTCTATTGAGTTTTGTGTTGTGAAGTTTTCAAGTTTTGGGTAAAGATTCGATGGACTTTGGAATAAGGAGTGGCAAGAGCCTAAGCTTGGGGATGGCCAAGGCATCCCAAGGTAATATTTAAGGACAACAAAGAGCTGATACTTCCATTTTGCATCATGTTTTTTTATCGATATTTATTGCATTATGGGCTGCTATTACACATTATGTCACAATACATATGCATATTCTCTCTCTCTTATTTTACAAGGTTTACACCAAGAGGGAGAATGCCGGCAGCTGGAGTTCTGGGATGGAAAAGGAGCAAATATTAGAGACCTATTCTGCAGAACTCCAAAAGTCCTGACACTCCACGAAAGTCCGTTTTGGAATAAAAAAAATATTGGGCGAAGAAAGCACCAGAGGGGGGCCACCCACCATCCACGAGGGTGGGGGGCGCGCCCTACCCCCCTGGGCGCTCCCCCTGCCTCGTGGGCCCACTGGCAGGCCTACGGTGCCCATCTTTGGCTATATGAAGTCTTTCGCCCTGGAAAAAATCAGAAGGAAGCTTTCGGGACGAATCGCCGCCGTCTCGAGGCGGAACATGGCGAAACCAATCTAGGGCTCCGGCGGAGCTGTTCTGTTGGGGAAACATCCCTCTGGGAGGGGGAAATCATCACCATCGTCATCACCATCGATCCTCTCATCGGGAGGGGGTCAAGCTCCATCAACATCTTCAGCAGCACCATCTAATCTCAAACCCTAGTTCATCTCTTGTATCCGATCTTTGTCTCAAAACCTCAGATTGGCACCTGTGGGTTTCTAGTAGTGTTGATTACTCCTTGTAGTTGATGCTAGTTGGTTTATTTGGTGGAAGATCATATGTTCAGATCCTTTATGCATATTAATACCCCTCAGATTATTAACATGAATATGATTTGTGAGTAGTTACGTTTGTTCCTGAGGACATGGGAGAAGTCTAGCTATAAGAAGTCATGTGAATTTGGTATTCGTTCGACATTTTGATGAGATGTATGTTGTCTTTCCTCTAGTGGTGTTATGTGAACATCGACTACATGAAACTTCACCATCATTTGGGCCTAGAGGAAGGCATTGGGAAGTAATAAGTAGATGATGTGTTGCTAGAGTGACAGAAGCTTAAACCCTAGTTTATGTGTTGCTTCGTAAGGGGCTGATTTGGATCCGTATGTTTCATGCTAGGGTTAGGTTTACCTTAATACTTCTTTTGTAGTTGCAGATTCTTGCAAGATAGGTTAATCATAATTGGGATGCTTGTCCAAAGGAAGGGCAGTACCCAAGCACCGGTCCACCCACATATCAAATTATCAAAGTAACAAACGCGAATCATATGAGCGTGATGAAAACTAGCTTGACGATGGTTCCCATGTGTCCTTGGGAGCGCTTTCCTTTATATAATAGTTTTTCCAGGCTTGTCCTTTGCTACAAAAAGGATTGGGCCACCTTGCCGCATCTTGTTTACTTTTGTTACTTGTTACCCGTTACAAATTACCTTATCACAAAACTATCTATTACCGATAATTTCAGTGCTTGCAGAGAATACCTTACCGAAAACTGCTTGTCATTTCCTTCTGCTCCTCGTTGGGTTCGACACTCTTGCTTACAGAAAGAACTACAATAGATCCCCTATACTTTTGGGTCATCAAGACTCTTTTCTGGCGCCGTTGCCGGGGAGTGAAGCGCCTTTGGTAAGTGGAATTTGGTAAGGAAAAATTTATATAGTGTGCTGAAATTTATTGTCACTTGTTACTATGGAAAGTAATCCTTTGAGGGGCTTGTTCGGGGTAGCTTCACCCCGACCAGTAGAGCAAAGAGTTGCTCCTCAACCTACTGAACCTACTGAACCTACTGAAAATGTTTACTTTTAAGTTCCTTCGGGTATGATAGAGAAACTACTAGCTAATCCTTTTATGGGAGATGGAACATTACATCCCGATTTGCACCTAATCTATGTGGATGAAGTTTGTGGATTATTTAGGCTTACAGGTATGCCCGAGGATGTTATCAAGAAGAAGCTCTTCCCTTTATCTTCGAAGGGAAAGGCATTGATATGGTTTAGGCTATGCGATGATATTGGATCATGGAACTACAACCGATTGAAATTAGAATTTCATTAGAAGTTTTATCCTATGCATCTGGTTCAGAGTGATCGTAATTATATATATAATTTTTTGGCCTCGTGAAGGAGAAAGTATCTCTCAAGCTTGGGGGAGGCTTAAGTCAATGTTATATTCATGCCCCAATCATGAGCTCTCAAGATAAATTATTATTCAAAATTTTTATGCTCGGCTTTCTCTCAATAATCGCTCCATGCTCGATACTTCTTGTACTGGTTCTTTTATGATGAAGACTACTGAATTCAAATGGGATTTATTTGAAAGAATTAAATGCAAATCTAAAGACTGGGAACTCGGCGAAGGTAAGGAGTCAGGTCTAACACCTAAGTTTGATTGTGTTAAATCTTTTATGGATACCGATGTTTTTCGTGAATTTAGCACTAAATATGGACTTGACTCTGCGATAGTAGCTTCTTTCTGTGAATCCTTTGCTACTCACGTTGATCTACCTAAGGAGAAGTGGTTTGAATACCATCCTCCCATTGAAGTAAAAGTAGTTGAACCGATTAAAGTTGAAGAAAAGACTATCACTTACAATGTTGATCCTATTGTTCCTACCGCTTATATTGAGAAACCACCTTTCCCTGTTAGAATAAAGGATCATGCTAAAGCTTCAAATGTTGTTCGTAAGAGTAATTGTAGAATACCTACACCCGCTGAGCAAATTAAAGTTGAACCTAGTATTGCTATGGTTAAAGATCTCTTGGCTGATAATATTGATGGGCATGTTATTTACTTCTGTGATGAAGCTGCTAGAATTGCTAAACCTGATACTAAAGATAAACATAGACTTGTTGTTGGCATGCCTGTCATTTCGGTTAAAATAGGAGATCACTGTTATGATGGCTTAAGTGATATGGGTGCTAGTGTCAGTGCAATAGCTTATACCTTATATGAAGAAATTATGCATGATATTGCACCAGCTCAGATAGAAGATATTAATGTTACTATTAAGCTTGCCAATAGGGATACTATTTGACCAGTTGGCATTGTTAGAGATGTTTGTAGGTGTCAAAACCGGCGGATCTCGGGTAGGGGGTCCTGATACGTCTGCAATGTATCTATAATTTTTTATTGCTCCATGCTATATTATCTTCTGTTTTGGACATTATTGGGATTTATTATGAACTTTTATATTATTTTTGGGACTAACCTATTAACCGGAGGCCCAGCCTAGAATTGTTGTTTTTCGCCTATTTCGGAGTTCCGCAGAAAAAGAATATCAAACGGAGTCCAAACGGAATGAACCCTTCGGGAACGTGATTTTCAGAACGAACATTATCTAGAGGACTTGGACCCTACGTCAAGAAAGCTACCAGGAAGCCACGAGGTAGGGGGCGCGCCTACCCCCCTGGGCGCGCCCTCCACCCTCGTGGGCCCCACGTTGCTCAAGCGACGTACTCCTTCCTCCTATATATACCTATGTACCCCCAAACTACCAGATACAGAGCCAAAAACCTAATTGCACCGCCGCAACCTTCGGTACGCGTGAGATCCCATCTTGGGGCATGTTCCGGAGCTCCGCCGGAGGGGGCTTCGATCATGGAGGGCTTCTACATCAACAACATAGCCTCTCCGATGATGTGTGAGTAGTTTACCTTAGACCTTCGGGTCCATAGTTATTAGCTAGATGGCTTCTTCTCTCTTTTTGGATCTCAATACAATGTTCTCCCCCTCTCTTGTGGAGATCTATTCGATGTAATCTTCTTTTGAGGTGTGTTTGTTGAGACCGATGAATTGTGGGTTTATGATCAAGTTTATCTATGAACAATATTTGAATCTTCTCTGAATTCTTTTATGTATGATTTGTTATCTTTGCAAGTCTCTTCGAATTATCACTTTTGGTTTGGCCTACAAGAGTGATCTTTCTTGCAATGGGAGAAGTGCTTAGCTTTGGGTTCAATCTTGCGGTGTCCTTTCCCAGTGACAGTAGGGGCAGCAAGGCATGTATTGTATTGTTGCCATCGAGGATAACAAGATGGGGTTTATATCATATTGCATGAGTTTATCCCTCGACATCATGTCATCTTGCTTATAGCGTTACTCTGTTCTTATGAACTTAATACTCTAGATGCATGCTGGATAGCGGTCGATGTGTGGAGTAATAGTAGTAGATGCAGGCAGGAGTCGGTCTACTTGTCTCGGACGTGATGCCTATATACATGATCATGCCTAGATATTCTCATAACTATGCTCAATTCTGTCAATTGCTCAACAGTAATTTGTTCACCCATCGTAAATACTTATGCTCTCGAGAGAAGCCACTAGTGAAACCTATGGTCCCTGGGTCTATTTACCATCATATTAATCTTCCAACACTTAGTTATTTTCATTGCCTTTTATTTTACTTTGCATATTTATCACAAAAATACCAAAAATATTATCTTATAATATCTATCAGATCTCACTCTCATAACTGACCTTGTAGGGATTGACAACCCCTTATCGCGTTGGTTGCGAGGATTTATTTGTTTGTGTAGGTGCGAGGGACTCGTGTGTAGCCTCCTACTAGATTGATACCTTAGTTCTCAAAAACTGAGTGAAATACATACGCTACTTTGCTGCATCACCCTTTCCTCTTCAAGGGAAAACCAACACAATACTTCATGTCTTCACAACCCATTAGTCCGACCTAATAGATAACAGGCCGGACGCCCGAGGACCCCTCAATCCAGGACTCCCTCAGTAGCCCCTGAACCTGGCCTCAATTACGAGGAGTCCGGTGCGCAGATTGTCTTCGGCATTGCAAGGCGGGTTCCCCTTTTTCCGAAATCCGAGATAGTCTTCGGACGCCATGATTGTATCCGGATGTGTAGCACATACCACACACAACCGCAGAGAGAACATAATACTTGCACGAATCTAATCTTTTGACAGCTCTTCATAACACGACATTGCGTCTGTCCGGTCATAATCTTGAACTGTTTTTCATCTGCCATCCCACGTTTCGAGACGTGGTTGCTATTGGCATGTCTTGTTGAAGCAGAGATCGTGTCCCCTTATCGCTGGATTCTCATCAATGCGGGCATGGGTAACCCAACCGTGTCGTTTACACAGCCCTTGGGAATAGGAGAATCTTAAGGAGAGTGAGGAGGCGTGTAATATTGGCTGCCTTTATAAGGAGATAAGGATTCCCCCTTCCTCTTCTCACGCTTTCTCTCTGTCTCTGCCTTCCCGATCACGAGCTCCAGCGCCCAAGTTCCAATATCCTTTCCACTCAATCAACCATGTCCGGATCCGGTGGTCAGGGCAAGTGGATGGTCTCCTTCGTCACGGAGGAGGACATTACTGAGCTCCGGGCGGCCGGATATTTTGCAAAGGGAATCGCCCACCGCTTGCCGGCTGTCGGTGTCAAAACCGGCGGATCTCGAGTAGGGGGTCCCGAACTGTGCGTCTAAGGAGGATGGTAACAGGAGGCAGGGGACACGATGTTTACCCAGGTTCGGGCCCTCTCGATGGAGGTAATACCCTACTTCCTGCTTGATTGATCTTGATGATATGAGTATTACAAGAGTTGATCTACCACGAGATCGTAGAGGCTAAACCCTAGAAGCTAGCCTATGGTATGATTGTTGTTGTCCTACGGACTAAACCCTCCGGTTTATATAGACACCGGAGGGGCCGGGACAGGGTTACACAGAGTTGGTTACAAGGAAGGAGATCTACACATCTGTATTGCCAAGCTTGCCTTCCACGCCAAGGAGAGTCCCCTCCGGACACGGGACGAATTCTTTAATCTTGTATCTTCATAGTCCAACAGCCCGACCAAAGGATATAGTCCGGCTGTCCGGATAGCCCCTAATCCAGGACTCCCTCAGTAGCCCCTAAACCAGGCTTCAATGACGATGAGTCCGGCGCGCAGTTTGTCTTCGGCATTGCAAGGCAGGTTCCTCCTCCGAATATTGCATAAAAGATTTTGAACACAAGGATAGTGTCCGGCTCTGCAAAACAAGTTCTACATACCACCGTGGAGAGAATAATATTTCCACAAATCTAATCTACTGACGACCCTTCATAACGTGACATCACACCATGGCCCGTTCTTTACATGAACCATTTTTCCCAATCAGCCTGCCACCGCACGCTTTGGGAGGCGATTTTATTGGCACGCCTTGTCCGAGCAGAGATCGTGTCCCCCTTATTACGGGATTCTCATCAACATAGACGTGGGTAACCCAATCGTGCCCGTTGGTATGACTCGCTCGATTGTAGGCAAGTCCCAAACGGTCACGAGGAGGACGCTTGGTATTCACCCTCTTTATAAAGAGACCAAGGCCTATCCTTTTTAATTCTTGAACTCAATCGAATCCTCCCCCCCCCCGCCTCGAGTTCCTACACCCGAGGCTTAGGTCAGGCACTTCGGACCTTCAACCATATCCGGATCCAACCTTCAAGGTGGGTGGATGCCTTACTCTGTCACGGAGGAAGACGTCAAGAAGCTAAGAGAGGCCAGGTTTCTGACCGGCGAGATCTCGCACATGCTGCCTGCTCAAGGGCAGGTCATTCCCACTCCCGAACCCGGCGAGAGCGTTGTATTCATCTCTCACTTCCTTTGAGGGCTAGGCCTCGCTTTAGATCCTTTTGTCAGGGGGATCATGTACTATTATGGGCTGGACTTCCATGACCTGGCCCCGGACTCAGTCCTTCACATCTCGTCGTTCATCGTTGTATATGAGGCCTTCCTCCGCATTACCCCTCACTTCGGCCTGTGGCTTAAGACTTTCAATGTGAAGCCGAAGATGATCGAGGGGCAGCACGGAAAGTGCGGAGGTGCCGTAATAAGAAAAAGTGCCGACGCCCCATGGCCAGAGGGTTCCTTCCAGGAGGTGTCCAGCTTATGGCAATAGGAGTGGTTTTATGTCACAGCTCCTCGGGGCACCAAGTGGGTGGCCGCCCCTGCCTTTCGCTCGCCCCCCCCCCCCCGCCACAACTAACGTCGTGGATTAACAAGGGGCTCGACTGGGGGCCAGTAAAGGATGTGCCGATACTGCAGAGTCGTATTCGAGATCTCCTCGAGAGAGATGTCAGTTTGGCAGCGGTAATGCAAGTCATGTTACTTCATCGAGTCCTTCCCTGCAAACGTCGACCCCTCCGCATGTGGGATTTCAACCAGGAAGGACCGCGAGCTATTCAGCACTTCCTCGGCATGACGCTCGAAGAGATGTACAAGTTGTTCTTCGGACCACAAATAAGGTGTCCGGACACCATCGAGGATGCAGGTCTGAGCTGCAATTGTCCAGATACCCAAGTAAGTAGTCCCATAGCCGAACACGTTGTCTTTTCATTTATCACAACATCATTCTGAAAATTCACTCTTTGACCAGGACTGCGTAACAAAGGCGAAGATGATCAGGTGTCCGGCCCCCCTTCCTGAGGTCTCACCGGATCTCGTACTAGCCAGGATGCTGGAGCTTGTGCCTTATCAAGCGCCCTCAGGGGAAGATAAAGGGGGGAATAAAGAGTCTGAAAGCGGATCCCGCTCACTGTTCATCCAAACCGGGGGAGTTAGCGCCTCCACGAAGGAGGATAACCGGGGAGAAGAATATGAAATTCCCTCCCCCAAGGAAGGAAGAGGACCACCTTTGAAGACCTGGAAACAATGGTCTCCAAACGGGGGAAGAAATCTTTGCCAGAGGTTCCTGCCCCGGGGGGTACCCTTGCCGCACAATGCCCGCAAGGGGATCAGCCCTCCACCGAGCTGTAAGTACAAAGGGTACTTAAAAGTAAAAATATCCAGCTTTACTTCTGAGGAAAATAACCGAAGCACTTATCTTCTAGTTCGGATCGTAGCCCTTCTCGACAGAGTTCGTCTTCGAGGGATCTTCTTCCGGAGATGATGGAGAGCGAAACACCTCCCCATGCCATCCTGCCTCATGAGGCGGGCGACCCCGAAGTGTCGTCGCAAAGGGTTTCTCCTGATCCGGCAAGGCCAGAGGGTAATCCTTCGGCCACCCGAAGTCCTCAGTATTCGGCTCCTGAAGAGAGAAACCGAAAGACTCCGGCACTGTCCGGTGTGCGACCGGATGCACTGAAGGATCTGCTAGAGTGAGCGGCTATCTCAGAAGCGCATCGTACGCTAATGGGTACGGTGATTGAGAGGATTTCATCCACCGAAAGCGGGTTGCATGAAGCTTTTATGAGTCTGCTGAAAGGCTTTGAGGTACATGAAATAGTGTATGTTTTTTACGGTACCGCACACGTTAGGTGTGCCCTGCGCAGATAGTAGCCCCTGAGACTCTGGTTGCCCTCGAGAACGGTGGCAAATAGAGGATCATAGTTCCAGGTAATGATCAGGCCGCCTTCATATGCAGGTGGTGGAAGGTCCGGTGGCTAGCCGGACTGGTGAGTTTGCCGAGCTAAAGCGACAACTTGATGCAGCGGATGCCGACATCATGCTTGTGAACGAATGGCTCGACGAGGCATAGGGTACGTGATTTCTCCTATGATCATAACATAGTAACAGGAGCATAACGCTAGTATCGTTAATATGTTGTGACTGCAGATGGGGCTGCCGCTGTGGAGACCATTCGGGCGGAACTTGCCCGAGCGAAGGAACAAGCCAGGAAAGTGATGCGGCCGCTCTAAAGGCAGTCGAAGAGCTGAGAGCCGAATAGGCTGCGCATTGCCGAAGCAAGGATGAAATAGCCAAGATGGTTGTGGAATTGAAGGATGCCGCCGGCCGTTATGAGCTTCTCGAAAATGAAAATCGAGCGAAGATGATGGACTTGGAGAAGGCCACGGTGGCGGCCAAGGACGCCAACTCTACAATTAGAGCGGTGAAGGAGGAGCTGCGTCAAGCCAGGGATATCGCGGCTGGGAAGCCCTTTATGCTGCGGATGAAGTTCGGAGATCCTAAGTACGCTCCTCTTGATCTGCTGTGGAGTCCTGCAGATGCATATCTAGATTTGGCAGCAAGTGCCGCTGATGCGGTCGAATACTTCAAAGATCAAAAAGATCGCGAAGTGGAAAAGCTGTTCTGGTCATGATTTAATTTTCCAGCGCGTCTGCTTCCGTTGAATGAGCGGATGGCCGAATGGGCTGAGCTCCATAGGTTGTCCGGGTTTTCCATGAGGTCTGTTGTGGATCATCTGTGGCCGGAAGGGCCAAGGCCAAACAGTTATTTCAATTTGTTGCAACAGTTCCTTGGTGTTGTGCCGCACATCGACGCTATGAAGAGGTCGGCGTGCATAGAGGGTGCGCGGATGGCGCTTGCCCGTGTCAATACATACCTGGCAGAGATGGAGGCCACCGCAATTGCAACCCAGAGTTCGGCCGGGGGCCGAGTATCTGCCGAGCACTACTTTGAGGAAGTCCTTGAAGGCGCCCGTTCAATAGAGTCTTAGTGCTCGAAGAATATTATGTTCTAATGACATGTATTCCCATTGTAAAAACAATGTTTATTAAATTATAAAGGTTGCGTTTATATTTTTTGCCTGAAAGTACTATGATGCCTCATGTGCGGTCGTTTGTGTATATATGTATATAACCTGAAAGTTTGCAGTCGTCGGCTTCAGCCCCCACGCATATAATGCGGGGGTGTTCGCAGAAGACGCGTGTTCACACTTGATCCAACGTCTTGGTCCATTAAGGAGGTGATAGGGCAGCGAACTAGGCAATCAGACTATATTGCTTTAACACTTTCACTTAGCCATAGGAGTTTGACGGTGGGGCTACTATATAGCCCCTGGTGGCTCCGCGCTCGTCCGAATACGCGGCGCGTACATGCCTGGCCGGGAAAAGACCCTTTGTTAATGCGGAGGAATCCCGAAGATTCTGCTAAGTCATCAAGTGGTTGACCAGTCTCGCGCTTTATCATGACAGTCAGTTTTCGGCTTTCTCTACTGAGGTACTCGTCCGGACGAACCAGGGCACAATCGCAGTAGTTCTCCTGGTGCCACCTTAGCCGATAGAGCGGAACGCAAGGTAGCGAAACATAGGAGCCGGGCAAACCCAACATTTGACACCAATACATGATTTGGAGCTGATGCATATAAGGCCAAACTCGCGACGCCGAACACTCCCTAAGGTATTTGGTCTTTATAACATATGCCGGGCTGAACAATGCCCTTGATAATGAACCCCGAGTGTCCAGGTACGTGCAATATTCTGACGTGGCCAAATGCCAATAACGTCAACATCCTTCTCAGTTGTACTGAGAATCCGGAAGATGTGAACAACAAGAGACAGTAAAAAAGGTTTACGCAGGGTCTTAATCTAAAAAGAAACCTTTGAGCGGGTCCCTGCTGCACGTCTGCGCCTGTGTCTTCGTTGTGCCGTATCCTGGACGGGTGTAGCACGATTGTCATCTTTGAGCGGGTCCCTGCTGCACGTCTGCGCCTGTGTCTCTGTTGTGCCGTATCCTGGACGGGTGTAGCACGATTGTCATCTATAAAAGATAGGAACTTAGTTGAAAGTTGTCGTGCCAAAAATTGGTTATTCGAAATAAACCATTTAAAATTCAAGATAAGTAAAGTTGAGCGGAACTAGCGTTGTTTACACGCAGGAAGCCCCTGGTACCGTCTATAAGGGTATAACCATCAAACCAATCTCAAGTATATCTAATGATGCGCCGGACTCGTCTAACCGTGTCTGTGGTCTTAACGACCGGTCATTTGTTCTAGTTGGTGAGGCCGTCTAGTGTTCGACTGGTAAAGCAGGCGCACGTTCTTCCGCGCGTAAGGAACGCTCAATATTTCCATTAACTATGATGGTGCCGCGCGGACCAAGCATCTTAAGCTTAAGAGAAGCGTAATGCTGTATAGTGTTGAAATGAGCGAAAGCTGTTCGTCCGAGTAGTGCTTGATAGCCGCTTCGAATGGAGCAATGTCGAAGTTTAACTTTTCACTTCGGTAGTTGTCAGGTGAACCGAATATGACCTCTAGTATTAGAGAGCACGTGGAGCAGGCCTCTGGGCCTGGTATTACTCCCTTGAAGGTAGTATTACTGTGGCTGATCTTTGTCGGGTCTATCCCCATTTTGCGGACTATGTCCTGATATATCAGATTTAGACTACTCACGCCGTCCATAAGGACTCGTGTGAGATGGTATCCGTTTATTATTGGGTCTAACATCAAGGCAGCCAATCCTTCATGCCGGATGTTTGTCAGGTGATCCCTACGATCAAAAGTGATAGGATGGGCCAACCAGGGGTTGGGCTTATGGGTGACGGGCACTACGGCTCGTGTGTTTCGGAGTGCATGTTTGCTTCTCCGTGTCGTCACATGGATCACGTTCACTGTTTTGACCTCTGGTGGGGATTTTTTCTGTCCCCTAGTGCTTTGCTGGCGAGGCTCGTCCTCGTCTTCACTTGGCGTCTCCCTCCCCTTGTGTTCGGCGTTTAGCTTACCGGCCTGCTTGAAGACCCAGCATTCTCTGTGGGTATGATTTGCAGGTTTCTCGGGGGTGCCATGAATCTAACATCATTTGTCTAGAATCTTGTTTAGGTTGGACGGTCCATCTCTGTTGCCTTTGAAAGGCTTTTTCCGCTGACCTGGTCGAGAGCCCCTGAAGCCGGCGTTTACCGCCGTGTTATCTGGGTTGTCTTCTTTATTCCGCCCCTTGTTTTTACTGCGTCGTGGTTTTCCATTGCCAACCCTTACTTCGGATGTGCTTGGGTCGCTGGTGCTACTACGGGCTAACCAGCTATCCTCGCTCACGCAAAAGCGGGTCATGAGGCTTGTTAGGGCTGCCATTGTTCTCGGTTTTTCTTGGCCGAGGTGTCTGGCAAGCCATTCGTCTCAGACGCTCTGTTTGAAAGCTTCTAAGGCTTCGGCGTGCGGGCAGTCGATGATTTGGTTCTTCTTAGTGAGAAATCTGTTCCTAAGCTTCGGGCTGACTCTCCGGGCTGTTGAACTATATGATTTAAATCGCCTGCATCCAGAGGTCGGACATAAGTCCCTTGCAAATTAGCCCGAAAAGTATCCTCAAGCTCCTCGCAACTTCCAATTAAGTTTTCAGGGAGGCTTTTTAGCCAGTGCCGAGCTGGTTGTTTCAGCTTGAGGGGCAAGTACTTGATGGCGTGGAGATCTTCTCCGCAAGCCATATGAATATGGAGGATAAAGTCCTCAATCCAGACTCCAGGGTCTGTGGTTCCGTCGTACGCCTCTATGTTCACTAGTTTGAATCCTTCTGGAAATTCGTGATCCAGCACCTCACCAGTGAAGCATAGGGGGTGTGTGGCGCCCCTGTATTTTGTTGTGTCGAGGTGTTCTGACGGTTGTAGTGTTCGGTTTTGGTTGTCCACTGGAGCTCGTTTCCTTGATCCGTAGATGGGTCTGGTTGAGCCGGTCTTCTGGTGCGAGTCTTTATGTGAGGCATGTGCAGACTTATGTGCGTCCTTGTTAGCCGCTCTATCGCCGCCACAAGGTGGTTGATCCGACCGGTTGGCCGTTTTATTCTTCGGCTATGTGGGCTCTAAGGCCTCATCAACAAATTCAGGCAACAACTTGCGCTTTGGATAGCTCTTCGTGTGGTAAATACCACCATACTTTTCTTCGTTCTCGAGCACTTTGTTCCATCTACTATTGAGCATATTTTGCGCGGCTTTAAGCCTTTGCTTTTGCTTCTTCAGACTCCTTGCGGTGGCAATAAGCCTTCTGCGGAGGTTCTCTTGTTCCAAGTGCCTTTCCGGGATGATGTGTGCCTCTTCGTCCGGACTGTTTTCCTCTTCAGAGGGAGGTTTATGAGTTATATCCTCGGCGTCGCCGTGTCCGGACAGCAGATCCATACTACGTTCGTCGTTTGCTGGTTCACTGCTGTTATCGCCGTTTTTGCTGAGGCGGGATTTGGTGCGGCGCCTACGCCGACGCTTTGGTTGCTTCTCGAGGGAGCTATCGTTCGCTGCATCCTCCCGTTTCTCGTCATCGTTTTCTTTGGGTGTATCCACCATGTATATGTCGTGTGATGAAGTGGCGGTCCAGCGCCCTGTGGGTGGTGGTTCCAATTCGTCTCCTGCATCGTCATCCATGCCGTCGATGTCTTCGGAGTCGAAGTCGAGCATGTCGGTTAAATCGTCGACAGTGGCTACTAAGTGGGTGGTGGGTGGTGAACGAATTTCTTCGTCGTCCGCATCCCATCCTAGCTGGACATAGTTCGGCCAAGTTTCTCCTGACAAGGAGAGAGACTTTCATGAATTTAGCATGTCGCCACAAGGCGAGTGCTGAAAGATATCCGCGGAGGTAAACTCCATGATCGGTGCCCAATCGAATTCGAGAGGCACGGACACAGGAGGTTCGAAGCCTGTGGCCGGGGACGAATCCATTGGTTTGGTAGCACGGCTCTCGCGAGGGGTAAAGTCAGTATTCGGCTCTATCGCTACTGAGAGTGCGGCCTCCAAGGCAGGGTCTATCCACCCGTCCTCGGATGGCACAATTTGCTCCGGATCGAGGGACGGAGTGGTTGCAGGTGTGATCTCCCAAACACTGTCCGACGGCAGAGCTAAATCATGCTCGTCGTGATTGTGCGGCGCACCTGACATTCGCTCGAATCCGTCGAAGATCAAGTCTCCCCGGATCTCGACGGTGTAGTTCAAGTTTTCGAACCTGACCTGGTGGCCAGGGGCGTAGCTCTCGATATGCTCCAGATGGCCAAGCGAGTTGGCCCGCAGTGCGAAGCCACCGAATACAAAGATCTGTCCGGGAAGGAAGACCTCACCCTGGACCGCATCGTTACAGATGATCGAAGGAGCCATCAAGCCTTACGGTGATGGCACAGTGGAACTCTCAATGAAAGCACCAATGTCAGTGTCAAAACCGGCGGATCTCGGGTAGGGGGTCCCGAACTGTGCGTCTAAGGCGGATGGTAACAGGAGGCAGGGGACACGATGTTTACCCAGGTTTGGGCCCTCTCGATGGAGGTAATACCCTACTTCTTGCTTGATTGATCTTGATGATATGAGTATTACAAGAGTTGATCTACCACAAGATCATAGAGGCTAAACCCTAGAAGCAAGCCTATGGTATGATTGTTGTTGTCCTACGGACTAAACCCTCCGGTTTATATAGACACCGGAGGGGGCTAGGGTTACACAGAGTTGTTTACAAGGAAGGAGATCTACATATCCGTATTGCCAAGCTTGCCTTCCACACCAAGGAGAGTCCCGTCCGGACATGGGATGAAGTCTTCAATCTTATATCTTCATAGTCCAACAGTCTGGCCAAAGGATATAGTCCGGCTGTCGGAATACCCCCTAATCCAGGATTCCCTCACCGGCCGAGGGACAAATCGTTCCCGCGCCGGAGCCCAACGAGAGGGTAGTATTCCTCCCTCATTTCTTCTGCTGGATGGGGTTCCCAATCCACCCATTCGACCTTGGGCTGATGTATTATTACGGGGTGGATTTCCATGATCTGTCCCCGAATTCCTTCCTCAACATCTCGGCGTTCATCCTCGTGTGCGAGGCCTTCCTCCACATCCACCCCCACTTTGGTTTGTGGCTCAAAGTCTTCAACGTGAAGCCGAAGGTGGTAGACGGCCAGCACGTGGAGTGCGGAGGAGCCATGGTGAGCAAGCTGCCCAACGTCTCCTTGCCGAAAGGCATTTTTGTGGAGACAGTGAAGGAGTGGTAGAGACAATGGTTCTATATCACATAACTCCGCGGCACCTCCTGGGCTGCGGCTGCTGAATTCCGCTCCGGTGCTCCTATGCGGCTCACCTCTTGGGTCGAGAAGAGTCCCGACTGGGGTTCGTCCGATGAGGTAATAGCATTGCAGACGCGCGTTCAAAGCGTGATAGCCAAGAACGTCAAGATCGTAGATGTAATCCAGGTGATGTTAGTTCGCCGCATTCTCCCGTGCCAACGCTGAAGCCGCCCTTTGTGGGAGTTCAATCCGAAGAAGCACCAGACCTTGGTAAGGCTCTTCGAAGCTACTCACGAAGACGCGTGCAAGTTGCTCTTTAAGGGCAATGAAAAACCGCCGGCCGCGGATTCAGATCGCGGACACGACGCTAAGCATCCTGCCAGTGAGGTATGTCTTTTTAATGTATTCCCTGCCTGTTTCTTGCAAGGGTGATGCCTGAGCTTTAATTATTGCTCCTTCAGGATTGGACGGAGAGGGCGATGCGGATCTAGTGTCCGGCTCCGTTGCCTGAAGAACCAGTTAGCCCGCGTCTAGCGAAGATGCTGGTGCCGGTGCCATATAAGGCGCCAGAGAAGAAGGCCAAGAAGGAGGCCAAGGGGGCCAAGAGTGGCCCCCATCGTAAGGGCGCTTCGTACGCACCGTCCTAAGACGACGATACCCATTCCTCCGTCCCTGAGGACGATGACGAGGAAGAAGAGGAGGAGGAAGAAAACAATCCTCCCCTTGAGGAGAGGAAGAAGAAGAGGGCGGCTTCGGCGCATCTGGAGGCGGAAGCGCCCAAGAAGGGGAAGGGCGTCTCAGCGGCCAACACCGCATGGGACATTGACAACAGTGAGAAACGACGCCCACGCACTAAGCCTCAGGCCGCCTCGTGAGTGACACGGCTTATTGATGCGCACATCAACTCTTCCTCTTTATTATTTTAACATGGTTAACTACACCATTGGAGTCCGGCCCATGACCTTATCCAGCAATCCTCCTCTGGAGGTTCGTTAGCTTCATCGGAGATGGCAAGCAGGTCGCCACCGCCTGCTTACTCCCCCGGGGCCAGGGTCGACACCGAAGTGCTGTCCTGAAGGACCGCTCTGAAGGGAGGAGCCCAGGACGTTGTTCGGGAGGTGCCACAAGGTGAGACCTCCACTGCCGTACACATGGGGGATCCAATCCCCATGGAGACTAGCGAAGAGGGTCGTATCCAGATTGGCCCTGAGCCGAATACGGTTCCAGAGCCCCATATGGCTCTGGAGTCGGGCGACCAGCTCCCTTTGAAGGAGGGGGTGTGCCGCCTCCACCGATGGCTCGTGTCCATCCAAGAGCGTCGGATGATCTGATGGGGGCGCTACGATGCGCCTCCGTCGTAGACGAGCACCGTGTCCTTATGGGTGCGGTGATCGAGAAAGTTCAGTCCGCCAAGAGCGGACTGAAAGAGGCCTGCGGTAGCCTGTTAACAGGTTTTGAGGTAAGTGATATAGAAAGAGAATGAAATCCCTGTGTAGTCAGTAGCCCCTGAAACACTGTCCGGTGTTCGGATAGAAGAACCGGACAGAGGATCAATCCTCTGTTGTAGGAGACTAACGTAACATGTATGCATAAGCAGGCGTCACTATTGGCCGCCACCTCACATGCTGCCAAAGTCTCAGGATCAAAGCAGAGGCTGGAGCGGACCGAGAACGAGCTCGGTGAGCTTACAATGCGGCTTTAGGAGAAGCAAGGTGAGTAACGTCTTGCTGTGTGTTAGGAAAGAATAAGCGTTGTGTACTGACCGTAGTGTCGAAATATGGGCAGGAGCCGCAACCGAGGTGGAGGCCCTAAAAAGGCTCTGGCCGAAGCCGAGGGGAAGGCCGTCGAGCAGCAAGCCGCCCGAAAAAAGCTTGAGGCCCGAGTCAAGGAGGTCCAACAGGAGCTCCAACATGAGGTGAAAAAATGTGAGACCTTGGAGAATGATGCCTCGGCTCAAAAGGCCGAACTCACCAAGGCTCGTCAGAGCACGGAGACCGCACGGAATGAGGCCCGGGCCGCCCTCCAGGAGATCCAGGAGGCTAGGAAGATCATGGCGGGTAAGGCTTTTAGGATGCAAAGCAAGTATGCGGAGAAGCAATACCTTTTACTAACCCGGGTTCGGAGTTCCCCAGGGGCTTTTGCGGATTTACCACGTAGCGTATCAGACACTGCAGAGTTCTACCGAGCCGAAGGAGGAGGTTCGATGGAGAAGCTATTCTGGACGTAGTATGCGACGCCAGAGCATCCCGTGTCCTTCACCGATCAACTGAAGCAGCTGGTGGAGCTGCCCAAGGTGGCTGAACTAGCCATGAAGGATTTGACAATCCGGTTATGGCCAGCCGAAGCAGTGCCCGGCAGCTACTTCAGACTCGTGAGGCGGCTAGTGGAAGCCTGTCCGCGGCTGGACGTCGTCAAGCGCCTTGCTTGTATTGAAGGTGCCCGTATGGCCTTCGCTCGCTGCAAGATGTGGTGGGTGAAGATGTACGCTGTTGAAGTTGCCAGCGGGCCGCCAGAGGGCAAGGAGCACCACACACCCGAGAGATATTTTGCGGATGTCATAGAAGGGTCTCAACTTGCGGCAGCTCAATGTTCGCAGGATATTGTATTTGAATGAATGTATTCATGTTGCTCCTGCATTGTATTATGGAGACAAAGCCCGTAATGTAATATTAGTATGCTTTAATTGTTTCCTCCCGTGCAGCCGTGTTGTTTGTAATATGAGGATTGGCCAGTCATCGGCTTCGGCCCTCACGTAGGTAGTACGGAGGTGTTTGGGATGGGATCTAAACAATCTTGATCCAATTATATTGTCCTTTGAAGGAGTTGTTTAGCGCAACGAACAAGGCAATCAGACTGTATGACTTAAACGCCCTCACTAAGCCATAGGAGTTTTATAATTAAGCATGTACGCAGCCCCTGGTCCATGCCAGGGTGCTGTCAGCGTCTGATCGGGAAGTGTCGATCCTTCACATGACGGGTAAGAAATCTCCAACGATTTTATAACCCTCGAACAGCTGACCGGCTCTCGCCGTATCATGACAGTCAGTTTTTGGCTTTCTCTACTAAGGTCTCATCCGGTCAAGGCTAGGGCACAATCGCAGTAGTTCTCCCTTTACTACCATAGCCAATAGAGCGGAACATAGGGTAGAAAGCACAGGAGCCGGTTAACCCAACTATTGACCAAAGACATGATTCGGAGCCAATGCATATAGTGCTAAATTCGGGGTGCCGAACTTATATATAAAAAGTGTTCGGACTTTGCTACCGCATTGTGGGGCGATAAGCAGCCCCTGGCGAATATGAGACATACAAAAGAGTACCGATGTGGTTGATAAGCAGATCGAAATGAAATCAAGTAAAAAGTTAAAACCACAGAAACTAGGCCGCAAATCATTTTCATTATAACTGAATGGATACGTCAAGGCATATCTTATACAAATAGTGAAATAAACACCCGGACTATTTAACATGTCGGAATCAAGAGGGAGCAGGGTGCAGGTTCCAGGATAATAAGTAAAAATACCGTCTACACACCTATGCTGCATGCCCCCTTTGTGTGCCGATCCTTCGAAGGGGCTGGTGGTCAGGCTCGTAGGAGAAGGAACCTGAAACAGAAAAGATCCCGGGTTAGCTTATGCCTCCGTCGATGTCCATGGAATTTCGAGTGTGTAATTATGTACGCGTGGTACGAATGCCACTACTTCATCGGGACTGGGACGGAGGCCGAATTGCTAATCAAGCTCTTGACGTGCCGTGCTGTCCTGCTGCAGTGTAGTTCGGAACCTCTTGATGCTGTCCAGGGGCTCGGCAGCCACACTATGGTGTTGCTTGAGAAGGCCGCTCTGTACCTCTGCTAGGGCGGCGGTGTGCTCCTCTATTTGGAGGGAGCATTCCGTGTTGCCATTGACTGTTATGATGCCGCGTGGACCAGGCATCTTGAGCTTGAGATAAGCGTAGTGTGGCACTGCGTTGAATCTGGCAAACGTTGTTCGTCCGAGCAATGCGTGGTAGCCGCTTCGGAAGGGGATGATGTCGAAGATTAACTCCTCGCTCCGGAAATTGTCTGGAGAACCGAAGACCACTTCCAGCATGATTGAGCTCGTACAACGGGCCTCGACGCCCGGAATGACTCCTTTGAAGGTAGTCTTTGTTGGTTTAATTCGGGAGGGGTCAATGCCCATCTTCCGTACCGTGTCTTGATAGAGCAGGTTGAGGCTGCTACTACCGTCCATTAGGAATCGTGTCAGGTAAAATCCGTTTATGATTGGGTCGAGGACCAATGCGGCCGAACCTCCCTGATCGGAGGTGATCTTGACGACCAAAGGTGATCGGAAATGATGACCATGTGTTGAATTTAGAGGCGACTGGCTCTACCGCGTAGACGTCCCTGAGAGCTCGCTTACGCTCCCTTTTAGGGATGTGAGTAGCGTATATATGTTCACCGTTTTGACTTGACGGGGAAATTTCTTGTGCCCCCCAGTGTTCGGCTGCCGGGGCTCTTCGTCCTCGTCCTCACTTTGTGATCCCTTTTCTTTGTTTTCGGTGTTTAACTTGACAGCCTGCTTGAAAACCCAACAATCCCTGTTGGTATGATTGCTTGCTTGTCCGGGGTGCCGTGTATCTGGCACGGGCGGTCGAGTATGCGGTCTAGGCTTGAAGGTCCTTCATTTTTTTCTTTTGTAGGGCTTCTTCCGCTGCCTGGACTGGGAGCACTGAATCCGGCGTTGACTGTGGTGTCATTGGTGTTGTTGCCATTGCTTCGGCGTTTGTGTCTATTGCGCCGGAGCTTGCCAGTGTTACTTTTGGCCTCAGAGGGGCCTGTCTCGCTGGATGCATTGTTACTATGGGCCAGCCAACTGTCCTCTCCTACGCAAAAGCGGGTCATTAGTGTCGTGAGGGCTGCCATGGACTTTGGCTTTTCTTTCCCGAGGTGGCGTGCTAGCCATTCATCATGGATGCTGTGTTTGAAGGCTACCAAGGCCTCGGCATCCGGATAGCCAACGATCTGGTTCTTTTTGGTTAGAAACCTAGTCCAGAATATTCTGGCTGATTCCCCAGGTTGTTGAACTATGTGGCATAACTCATCGGCGTCTGGTGGCCGGACATAGGTGCCTTGGAAGTTGTCCAGAAAAGCTTCTTCCAAGTCCTCCCAGCTGCCAATCGAATTTTTAGGCAGGATGTTAAGCCAGTGATGAGTCGGCCCTTTGAGCTTGAGTGGGAGGTATTTAATGGCGTGGAGGTCATCTCCTCGAGCCATATGGATGTGAAGAATGAAATCTTTGATCCATACTGCGGGATCGGTTGTGCTGTCGTATGATTCGATGTTGACAGGCTTGAACCCCTTGGGGAATTCGTGATCCAGTACCTCATCTGTGAAGCAGAGAGGGTGTGCGACACCTCTGTACCGGGCCGCATCGCGGCGTAGCTCTGATGGAGTCCGCCTGCGGCATTCGGCCAGGGTGTGGTTTGATTTGTCACGTCCAAATAGGTAGCCGTCTTTGTGCCTCAAGGCGCGTCCTCGCGATCCGTAGATCGATCTTGTGTGTCCTGCTCTACTGTCTAGGGTCTGCCGAAGGTCGTACGTGTGACCCTGAACTCTTTCGTCTTTATTTTTGCAGGGCGGTGGGGCAGGCTGCTTTTCAGCCTGAGTTGCCGCTTTATCCCGACCGTGGGGTGGCCGGTCGGTCGCCCTGTCTCGACCACGTGGTGGTCATTCCGCATTACGCAAGGGAGATATGTGTTCCGGTGCCTCCTCATCGAATTGAGGTAGCAGTCTGCATTTCGGGTAGCTCTTGGCTGGGCGCTTGAGGCCGTATTCTTCGGCTGTCAGGACATCAGTCCATCTGTTGATGAGCAGGTCTTGTTCAGCTTGAAGCTGCTGCTGTTTCTTTTTCAGGCTCCTTGCAGTTGCTATGAGCTGAAGCTTAAAGCGCCCCTTCTCTAGAGGGTCCTCCGGCACGATGAAGTCTTTGTTGCCGAGGCTTGTCTCCTCTTCGGAGGGTGGATGGTAACTATCGTCCTCCGAGTTATCTTCTATGGCCTATTCATCAGGGTTGTCTTGCGTGTTATCATGTTCTTCCTGTTCGGATGCAGCGCCGACAGGGTCTTCGTTGTTTTCGGCGTCATCCGGAGTACTATTTTCTCCGGTGCCAGTGTTGCCATCCTTTGAGCGACAAGGCTTAGAAAGGCGTTTGGGGCGTTGGCGTTTGGACTGCCTCTCAGAGGGTTTGTTCTTATCCGGCTCTTCTTTATCGTCGCCAGATCCTTTGGGTGTATCAACCATGTATACGTCGTACGAAGAGGTGGCCATCTAGCGTCTAGGGAATGGTGGGTCTTGGCCTTGCTCATTGTTGGCATCGTCGTCCATACCGGTGATGTCTTCGGGGCCATATTCAAGCACGTTGGTTAAGTCATCAACGGTGGCTATGAAGTGGTTGGCGGGTGGGAAGCGAAATTCCTCGTCATCCGCCTCTAGCTCGAACCGAACATAGTTCGGCTATGAGTCTTCCTCCAAGGACAAGTTCTTAAAAGAATTTAGTACATCATCCAATGCGAATGCTAGAAGATGTCTGCGGCGCTAAATTCGAAAATCGATAACCGATCCAGCCCGGTGTCCGTAGGCGCACTTGATCCAGAATGTGTAGCCGGAGACGAGTCCGGAGTTCCGTTGACGCAAGCATTGCAGGATGTCGAGTCCGTGTGCGGCTCCAATACCGCGGACTTTATGGCCTCGGAGGGGATGATCTGCTTTGGTACCGAGGCCGTTGCAGCGACAGGATCCATCTCCTGGGTGTGCTCCGATGACAGATTTAAGTCATGTTCATCGGAGAGAAGGGGAGCGATTGCCGCGGTCTCAAATCCATCGAAGATCAAGTCTCCACGGATATCCGCGATGTAGTACAAGCTTCCAAATCTGACCTGATGGCCAGGGGCGTAGCTATTGACCTGCTCCAGATGGCCAAGTGAGTTGGCCCGCAGTACGAAGCCGCTGAACACAAAGATTTGTCTGGGGAGAAAGGTTTCTCCCTGAACGACGCCATTGCCAATGATCGAAGGGGCCATCGAGCCTTATGTCGACGACACAGTGGAACTCTCAATGAAAGCACAAATGTTGGTGTCAAAACCGGCGGATCTCGGGTAGGGGGTCCCGAACTATGTATCTAGGATCGATGGTAACAAGATAAGGCGGACATGATGTTTACCCAGGTTCGGGCCCTCTCTACACTACAAAAAAATACACTTCCGTGATGATACGTGTTTGTCACAGTAGGTCGCTTTTTTTGTCATGCATGTACATCCATGACAAATTTATGACAGAATCAAGATAGTCATACCTGTGCTGTCGTAGAAGTGTTCCATGACATTACCAAAATTATCATCACGGAAGTGTCCACTTCCATGACGATAAATCGCGTGTCACAGAAGTGCTTTCATCAAGGGTGACCGACACGTGGCACCCACCATAACGGAATGCCGTTAAGCTATCGGGTCGGGTTTTGGATCTGATAACCCGTTAACAGCCCCGACCAATGGGGATTTTCCATGTGTAAAATCATCATTGGCTAGAGGAAACACGTGTCGGCTCATCGTCGGGACATATGTCATCCACTCACTCGACAGAAGGCGCCTATGATACGTCGACACGTGGCACGGCCCAACAAGTTTAAATGGGCCGGCCCAACTAAAGGCCCACAAGATTTTGCGGACCATAATGGGCCGGCCCAGCTAAAGGCCCACGAGATTTTGCGGACCATAATGGGCTGGCTTAGCTAAAGGCCCATAAGATTTCGCGGGCCATAATAGGCCGACCCAGGTAAAGGCCCACAAAATTCTTGAGGATCATAATGGGCCGCCCAGCTAAAGGCCCACGAGATTTCATCGACATTAATGGGTCGGCCCAGCTGTAGGCCCACGAGATTTTGAGGACCCTAGTATGCCAGCCCGTTAACTGGCTGCCATGTTTGATCCAGTCTATTAATGGTCTGCCACGCTCCGGGCCTAATAGTGGCCCATATGAGATCCGGCCCGTTAAAAGCCTACCACGTTCTGGGCCAAATTACGGCCCAGATCAGGTCCGGCCCTTTAAGAGGTTTTGGGCCTAATTATGGCCCATATCAGATTCGGCCCGTTAACTGGACACTATGCTTTTGGGGCCCACTTGCTAAGGGCCCACTTAGTAATTCGGCCTGATATTCGTTTTGGCCTGTTAAGGGCCCGTTTAACATTTCGATCCTATATTAATTTTAGCCTGTTAAAAGCCCGTCATATAGTTGGGCCTAACTACGGTCCGGTTTGCATCCGGCCTACTCGCAGCCGATATCTGATTGGGCCAAACAAGGACCGAGACAATTTTTCGGCTTGTTAAAAGCCCGAGATTTGATTCGCACAATCATGGGTCGAGGTTCATTTCAGGCTGCTGCCGGCCCATGAGCTGATCGGCACGTTTCAGGCCCAACCTACATCGTGATTGCATGATGGCCCGATTATGTACCGTAATTTTATGGTTTGGCCGGTTTACTGCGAAGACAGGATATATATATACAGTAAAATAACTGCAACATCGTGAATAAGAAAAAACCTATGCTATACAATAAAGAAATTACGACATATTACATCCACTGGGCATCAAAGTTCGCCACTATGATAATAAAGCACAAGCAGACAACAGATTACATACACTGGGCATCAAAGATCGTCACCAGTGCAAATAAACATGCCGAAAAAATAATATACAAAACCGACAGCACTTCAATAGAGTTCAAGAAAGGTTAGCCCTGCTGAGGAGCTGCAGTGCAAGCAGCTGAGCAAGATGATGAGACTGCGCTTGTTCAACACTTATATCTTCCTCACTCTGAAAGATAAACAAGCAGACAAATGACAGGTTTTACACATAAAAGTATAAGTGTTGACAATTCATCACATTTCTTACTGACGAATAAAGTGACACAGTTTAAATTTGCATTAACACAATATGGTATTGTTCAGGTCAAGACATGGCAGGAAATCACATTGTGAAGGAGTTGGCAGCTTCAAGACACCACTGGATTACAGATCAAGAACTCATAAGTATCAATGGTTAGTGTGCTGTCAATTTATACCATTTCAGATTGGCAAATAAATAGATGGTTTAGATAATAGTAGAATGATATGACATTGTTGATAGTTAAGACATTGCAGAATATGAAATTGTGCTGTAGTGGGTAGGTTCACCACACCGCTGGATTACAGATGAAGAACAGAAGCATACATGCAGTGCAAAAGAAGATCACTTGCTCTGTATAGTTTAATTTATATGGTATGAAGAAGGAACTTGGTTGTACAACTGAAAACTTAAATTGAGAAAGGACAAACTTTTGTTTATGAACTACATATAATAGACTTTAAACAAGCAATTTGATGCAAACACCAAAAATAAACAACTTTTGCAATCATGCCTAACCAAATATATACAACAAAGTTTGAAGGCTTGAGATGGACAAACTTACATTATTGGTGAAGACAGGCTCTATAAAGGCCTTGTCCATGCTGATGGGGGGGCAATTCAAGAAGTTTACCACAAAATCTTCTTCAAAAGCATTGCCTTTATTCTACATTTTATTGAGAGTAAATATAGATGTGATAATATACGAAAAAATGGAGAATATTTAAGATAAGATGAAGAGTGATGCTACATAACCAAGTAGCTATAAATGTAAGTGCACCGATACAGGCAAAAGGTACAACCAAGAGCAATGCACAGCTAAACTTCTTCAGTACCGACCTTATGGTAAGAGTAAATATAGATCTGATGTGTAGAAAATGGAGGGCAAAGGAAAATAAGCTGCAGAGTGATGGTACATGAACAACTACCTGTCATTATAAGTACACTGATAAAGGACATCATGTACTTACAAGAACAATGCAGAGCTAAAAAAACATTGGCATTGGATATATTCCACACTAATGTATCCATTCATACAGATCAGATAATTTGGAGCGAACAATTGATAAGCAAGCTATCATGCATACTGCTGTCACATAATGAACCAGGTATGTATGCAAGTACAGTAATATAGGACAACAGGTACTAACAAGAGCAAAGCACCGGGCATCATATTTGCGATATCCTGTTGTTCTTGTCAAACAGGAATTCTTCTTCGAGCAGATTTCCTGCAAAAAAGATCCGTAAGGCAGATGCGGAAAAGTAGAAATTCAAATTGTCATGTGATTTCATAGACAGTACCTCATCCTAGGAACGAGACCAGTGCATAACAAGGTCTTTCCATTCAATATCTTCTAAATTTAGCATAGGGGACTTCACCGGAAATTCATTTATAGACTTGCCATCAAAGTGTGATTTCCTCAGGTAACACCGATACTGCTGCAATGCTTCCTTGAAAAGCACAAGCAAGCTTTGCTTGTCATGACTATCCAGATTGACCCTCGCCTAGTTACAACAATGTAATGTAAATCATTGATGTGTTCAATCAGCAGAAAACAGCAAAATAATAACCATGAAGAATAGCACTTACACGTAAGTTGGACAGGAAGATGTGAAAATGGTGTTTGTCTTCACAATAATCTTCCCATGATGGGAATATATGCACGTAGTCCCTAACAACATTGAAAGCATTGTCTTTTAAACTGGGAATAAATGGAATGGGGTTCCAATCTGCAGGAATTGGCCGTCTCTGCAGTTGGGATAGGTCTTCGGCCGGTGGACTTGCTGTAATTTTTGCTGGAGTGGAATTTTTCTGTGGTACAGCTGGTGCTATGGAAAATGAAATCGGTATACCTTTTGCTGGAGTGCAGGTCCTGTGTGGTGGGGCTAGTGGTGTGGCCAGTGAACTATGGGTACAGTCTGCTGGTGTCGGTCCTACGTTGTCACTGGTTGTACAACCAATATAAGTGGGGTGCTGTCTGATTTCTCCGGCACCACCATGTTTTTCAAGGACCTTGTTGGTGCTCCATCAGGTTCGGCAATCATGCTCTTCCTTTTTGATGTCTGATGCACAAGAACAACATTTGAGTGGAAAAACATGGTATGATGACAGATGGAATATGTATTGATAATGGATGGGCATAGCATCTCGACATATATGATGAGTAAACTAAGTAGATGGCGGTGAAACAAAGTAGAAGAAATGCAAGACAACATATGCCAGATACGCGCAATCAATAAAACCTTGCCAAATTAGAACAGGCACCTTGATGGGTGAACAAGACAGGCCATCTGCCTTTGACTCCTTGAGGTTAGAATAGTCATTAGGATGATATTCTAAACAAGAATCAACAGGTGGGGAGCGTACGAGTTTCATTGCTTCCAGAATGGCACTCGGTGCCTTGCTGCCAATTTTGTAAGTCATTGCAGTGTTCCACAATATTCTTCTGATGCGCGGATTCTGATATTCACTGTAATTGCGTATAATATCTGAAAACCATGAAACCATAAATAGTTGTGGGATTATCTTTGTAATGCAGATGATATTCCAATATAGGGGCGCCCCTGTAAACACTTGTGTGCTATCACTGGATTCTGATGAGAGAGCTCATGTGTGCTGTAATATGGTGCGTGCATTTATATAATCTGGAACAAGTACACAGAAAAATAGGCTCCAGAAGTAAGGATAGCTGGCAGATGATAGGTTCATAATATACTGTATAGAGAGTTTATTGACAAACCATGATAACAAGAGCACACAACAACTAGGTAGATCATAGTGTACATAACAGGGGTACACCATAACCAGGATATATAAATCGGGAAAGTGGAACTGGCTGGAAATTACGGTGTTGTATTGCCGCTAGTAATTGAAAGCCTATCGATCACGTACAGGCCAGCTCTATCAGCTGTTGACTGCAGATGTCCCTGCTCCCCTTCCTGACAAGGAACATACTGTGCTTCCCATACAGAACACCGCACGGGCCGCCGACCGAACCACCGGCCCCACCGCCTGTGTTCCTCTGCCACCCCCACCCCCGCCCCCACCCGCGTCGAGTTTTCTTTGTTCGAAGAGGCCCCACCACCACCCCCCACAACCACCGTCCCCACCCGAGCCACTTCGATCGCACCGGCGAACTCCGGCGAGCTCTGAAAAATCGACTGACCCAATTTTGAAATTTAGTCTACTATGATTTAACTAGTTTGGAATATAAAAGGGGAAAACCATAAGCATGGCGAGTATGGTGTTGAGCGTGCCATGGCCGATCTGAAGGTACAAACCGGACAAAGGCAACTTCGCAACCAAGACAAGAAATCAGAGTAAAGTAGTGGCGATCTATTTTCTTGCTGCGATAAATAAGTTGAGAAGATACGAAAGAGTACCGCCTCTGGTGCGGCGCTGTGTACGCATCTGCTGAGAATTTGATGGTGCTGCGGTAGCGATGGCTATCGGTGGCGTGGAAGCAGATCTAGGAGTGTAGACGGTGGCGTCGGGGCGCGGTGGACGAGAAGGTCGTAGGAGCGGCGCCGGCAAGGTCGATGACGGCGGGGATGAAGCGAGAGGACGGGATGCAAGGATCCCGGTCCAAAGCCGTGGATGAGAGAGGTCGATCTCTTGTAATGGACGGCGACGTCGGGGTATCAGCTCCGGCATGGTGGAGGAGGACGGCGGTGGATGGGGTGGCGGACGGCGGCGGGCGGAGGTGGGTGGGGTGGAGAGGGTGTTTTGGCGCCCACGGAGTACGAATGGGGAAAAGGGAGGTAGAGAGGAAGGGGGGAACCATGTATTCAGGGCGCGGTTGTCTCAAATGCAAGGAAATTTACAACCTTAGCCCCTGTTTCAAATTTCTACTACATCACAGCAACACTAGTCGGTTGGGGATATGACGGTAATATTGCATACACCGAATATTTGCCGATGAGAGTTTGTTTTTGGCGCCCACAGTGTATGAATATGAATCGGGGTGGGAGTCGATTTCGGCCGAGGACACACTATGTTTTGGCGCCCACCGTGTATGAATCCGGGTGAGAGGCGGTTACGTCACGTTCGGTTGAAATTACAAACCTACCCCTATACAAACCTATAGAAATCCAGCATATAGGCTTTGCGTGGCAGGGATAGGCAGTAGTGATTTCCATCTCACAGATTTTGGTTTCGGGCGGTTACTGCGACTTTCCCCGCTTCGTTCAAATTTTGCAGAGTGCAAGTTTACCGTGCCAACTCAATTCAAATCCCGTTTGTATTCTATTTTTTCGGGCGGGATCCATTTTCAATTGGAATTACATTCTATATACATCAATTTTATATATACTTTCAAAATCACAACAAAGAATTCTGCTCCTTTATATGTATAATATGATTTACAAATACAACGATCTCGAAATCTTAAGGTTGAATTCAAAAAAATTTAACCAAATTATGTTCTACTAAAATGTATGGATCAGTAATATCTACATATTAAATAACATAGATGTGCGTGAATTCATATGAGTATGCATGTTTGATAGATCAATTTTGGTTTGAGTAGGGATTACATGTATCATCATCTCGAATTCAAATATTTGAATCCTTTTTTTGTTCACTCCTTTGATGCCCATCTCTCTCGCATGCATGCTCCTCCAGGTAGCTATCACTCTCTTTTCTCCAGCTCACCCGCACGCTCACTTCATGTTGCTCCTATCCTCGCAAACATGGTCTCTCGATGTCTCCCTTGAGAAGTGTCACACTCTCCCTATCATTATAAATTGCACGGTTTTCATTATCTCTCACGTCTCTACTGTTCTCTGGTATCACTCGGTACCTAAGATTTCTTTTTCACCGCCAAACACACAGTCTCCACTCGTCTTTCACTTTGTCTTTCTCTCTATGGGATTCTCTCACACACCCTATATGTCTCTACATATGACTCATACCACTAAAATTACTCTCTCTATCTCTCCTGTAGACACAACATTTGTTGCGGTCTCCTTTTCGTCCCCATCCCAGACTGACATTATTCATTTGTTTACCGATCAGACAACCCCGACTACCGTCTCCTCTCTCTCTCTCTCTCTCTCTCTCTCTCTCTCTCTCATAGACACACACGCACGACTCCTGGTTCCACTCCCCTTCCCGACTACCGTCTCTCTCTCACACACACAAAACTCTCCTTTCGCACCCCGACTCGTATTTCTCTCACAAACATTTATCGACTAGCTAGCCTCTAGATAGGTTTATACACCCGCACACTCGTGCTTCCGCCATTGCATACATATCTCTCTCCCGCTCCTTGTATATACGTAGATTTTTCTTCCCTTCTTGAGACACGCCCTCTCGATCGTGCACACAACCACACACTATCGCCTCATTTTAAGCTGATACCTATCACACACACACTCCTTATGTCTTTGTCACACATGCACTCCGTCCTCCTCCACTCGCCCTCTGTCTCACACACACATGGGCTTTTTGCAACAACTAGCAAGATGCCCATGCGTTGCACGGAACATCAAGATGCATTTGTATGAGTAGTTTATCTTGTGGGGGAAAAGGATGAACGAGGGAAGGCCTTATTTGCAAATGTGGAGAGGGGTGTGGGTATCATTTTGTAGAATTGCCATAGTTTCCTTCCTATCCATCAGATATATACCGGACGCCCTATATTGCAGGATGGCAGGCACACGATCATCACCGACAATGCTTATTATAAGAGTAGGGATAAAAATAGAGTTGGTGATGATGGTGGGCCTGCCATCCTGCAATCTAGGTCGTCTGATTTATATCTGACGGATAGGAAGGAAAATATGGCAATTTACCCGCACTCTTCACCACATTTGCAGATAAGGCCTTTCCTCGTTCATCCTTTTCTCCCACAAGATCTTGATGTTCCGTGCAACGCACGGGCATCTTGCTAGTAAGAGTAGAAATTAGACATATACCACTTCTCGAATCTTGAAACCAACAACATTCCTCCCTTATCTCATCAAAACCGCCAAAGGAATATATTTTGAGTGAAACATAACATATTTTTAGTGATATACGTATTTCAAAGCTAGACTTTTTTTTCTATCAAATCGGTGAATATGTATTAATCCAGTGGCGGACACAGGCCTGGGGCAGCTAGGGCTATAGCCCCAGGCCTAGAAACAACTTCCTTTGTTATTTCTTCATGCAAAGCGTAGAAAATCGTAGAAGTTTATCACTCAGCATAGCACAGCCCCAGGCGTAGTCTGCATCTAGCTCCGCCACTGTATTAATCTACTTTTATCGTGTGGCAACGCATTGGACACCAGACAAACGGTGGAGTACATATATGAAGAGAAGAGGTGCATGCTCGCAGTTGGCCTCTCGCTGTCTCGCACACATGAGTGTTACGTAAAGGCGACATTAACAAATAAACCCTAAAACACTAGGGGCACGATTGCTGCATTCACGGGTACCGGGTACATGGTGGAGCACCTTTGTAGGAATAGTCATCTTGTGTGATAATTTGATCCGTAGGAGTTGATGGTTGGGACCACAGGTGAACGACATGGAGCGCGGTGGCTCTTCAGTTGCCACAGATCGAGTAGCCACGTTTAAAATATCATTTTTAGCGGGGTTAAGAGTTTCAATTTTCAATGGCGCGTTATAAGTAGTAAGTAGTTTTTAGAACGATTGGTATGGAGCGAAAATGGAATTCATAGTACTATGTACCTCCTTGGCGTATGGTTGTATGGGTTTTTTTTGCGATGGAGGTTGTATGGGTTTATGTTGCGAGATGTTGAACCTGGTAGTTCTAGGGCAAATACTATGGTTTAGATTTAGATGCTGGTTTTCTTTAATGAAAATCGGAAGGGGAAACCCTTCTTTGATTAAAAAAACTACTACCTCCATTCTGGTTTACTAGTCCCCATCGTACTTTGGGTCAAAGTTTGTCCACGAACTTTACTTGTAAAATGTGAATGGAAAACGAGATTTTGTTATACCCAAACAAAAAAGGACTGGAGGGAGTGATTGCTCTGACATGACCGTGATCTCTCATATCGCAGGCATTGAACCGGCGCGTCGGCCAAGAGGGCCGCACTCGCTGCAGGCCCGGCTGAGCACGCCTCCTCGCTGCGTGCATCCAGCTTAAGACTGCCCCACATGCCTTCATTGAATCCGCGCGTGTGCCGGCAACATGTCCTTCCGCGAGCCAACAGGCATTTTAGAACACAAAAATGACTAAAATATAATTAATTTACGCATGGTGTTGACTTGTTGTGCTTGCACTGGTAGTAGGAACTAGTATAGGATTTTATTTATTTATAACTCTCCTCTCATTTTTTTGGCTTTGAAGTGAATCATGGTTGTGGACATTATGTATGAATGTGCAGATATCTGTGAACATGAGTTTGATGTGGAAGTTGAACTTGGAATGTCGGGCTTGCGCGTGAACTATACCATGTCCAGTGCTTCATCTGTTATTGTTTGGAAAGTAATTGTTGTTATTACATGACCCAAAAAAACATTTTGTGCCACATCAGTAGATGCACGGACATCCCAGCAGGCATGCTGACTGGATAAACATTTGAACCTAGCTATTATGAAGGAAATTTTGTATTGACAATAGTTTTAGATAGCAAGAGACGCCTAGCCTGCTCTGCCTCTGCTAGCCATCTCTTCTTTGGCTTGGGCGAAGAGAGCATCTGATTGCTCTTTTCGCTTCTTCAAGAACTCATCTACATTCTCAAGGGCTGCTGCATGCTTTCTTTCAGCCTTTACTAATGCCACAACGACACGAACAGCTGACGACTCCACCTGGCTTGTGTGTAATCCAGCATCATCTGGGAATTTGCACCTTGTGTCTAATCCAGCATCATTAGGGAACTAGCACCTTGTTTGTAATCCAGCCTCATTTTGGAAGCATGATCTTGAGGTTGACCATACTTCCCTCCTCGTAGGAACTGCATCCTGACATGAAGTTTCTTCTTTTTTAGATCAATACTCAGAGCAACCTAGATCCATTTAGTAGAAGCCAGATAAAGAGAACTCGGAGAAGTGAATTCAAAAGGAAAAAATAAATAAAAACAGACTACAAGGAGAGAACACCCACTTGCTACATCAAGCTAAAAACGAAAGCATTAGGACGATTAAGACTCTTCTTATTACACATCGAAGAACACCACGCTTAAGAGAAACAGAAACTACAACATATACACATCGAAGAACACGAGGCTACACAAAAGTAATTGAAAGGGTGTTACTTACCAAAGCTCGTTTTACAGGTTCGTTGCAGCTCCTCTTTAACTTGCCACGCTCCTTGAAGATGTCCCGAATATCCTGTGTTTGGTCTTCATTGCTCCTCTGCATGTTCGCACTCGTGGTTTTAAAATCTCAACATGGCAAGAAAAATATACTACTAGTAATACTCGCGCATCTTGTGGGCAACATTAAAGCACTCGTCTGCCATGTTAGAGCATCTCCAACAAGATAAACTACTCATACAAATGCATCTTGATGCGTGCAACGCATGGGCATTTTGCTAGTTCTAAAAACCTTTCCATCATTTGCCACACTACTGGTTGCAGATGAAACCCAAGCACAGCGCGATACAAGAGCGATGCACAATTACAACCTGATATTCTGTTGGACAATGGAGGCTATAACCAAATACTTTTACGGGAACAGTAGCACCCAGGAAATTTGAAGGGTAGGTATGAACAAAATTGGAACTGCACATGTACTGCTAAGTGATTCAATACACACACTACCAATCGAGGAGGAGAACGATGGTCGCGGCAGCCTCTGTGAGTCATGGTCGGCAACGGGAGTCAGTTCATTGTCCACGACGGTGGTACTTCTGCGCTTGGCGTCGGCTTCCGGGAAGCAGATCCGAGACCGTGGAAGACGACGCCGGGGAAGAGGCTTCGTGTACGACGACGACGGTGGACCGGCTCCAGTGCGGCGTACGAGGTCGTCAATGAGGCAGATGCGCTGCGGTGGACGAGTGCGCCGATGTAAAGGGGAGGAGCACGAAGGCTGCGGTGTCGTGGAGAAGTCTATTTTGCGGCGGGGATAGAAATTGGGGAGTATTCAGGTGTACTACTCTGGGTGCCGGGGTGGGGTTGGCTGGGTAGGGTGAACCTGAAGTTACGAAAATAGCCCCCTACCAAGCTTCATCCGTAGGCCTGTTCCAAAGGCTATGATGGTAACTTCCCAATGCTCGAATCAGGGTCGCGGGAGATTTTCCCGCCGACCTCAAAATTTTGTGACACTGGACTCCCCGTGTGGCGTGTTGAGTGATTCGGCTAAGCAACTAGCGAGTAGTAGTAGTGAACTCTGCATATTAGGTTTGACCGAAGTCAAACTTCCTAAAGTTTGACCAAGTTTTTAGAAAAATATAAACATTTACCATAACAAATATGTATGATGTGAAAGTACATTCAATAATGAATCTAATGGTATTTATTTGTTATTGTATATGTTAATATTTTTTGTTATAAGCTTTCTGAGAGTTTACAAAACTTGACTTTGACCAATGCTAATACGCGGACTTAAATAAAAATGGAGGGAGTACACATTTGTTTTCTTAGTTTGTAGTGAACTAATCATTTGTTGAAATTGTGAAATAAATATATTAGGCTATTGACTTCGAATGTAATGGTCTATACAATTCAACAGTTACAATCATTGTCGAATCCCAAGATGTATACAAGGTCTATAGTACTTCACAACATGCTCAAACTCACATAATCCCAGTCAAATGAGAATCTAAATGCATTTCATAGTTATTACTTGGTAGGATGCAACAAGAACAACCATAACTCTACATCAACCATTATAGAGCAACATTTTGACATATCCCAATGTGTGAATGAAACGTGCAGAGAGAGCTTTTGAAAATGGAGCAGATAGGGCGGGAAAGACTGTATGTATGTGGACAAGAGAGTAGGAGACAAACCTAATGAGACAGAGAGAGAGAGAGATAGAGAGAGAAAGAGAGAGGAAGAAGTTAGGTCTGTGAGAAAGATGCATACATGTAATATACATGAGATGCATGTGCATCTGGATTCTGTATATGTGGAAGGAGAAGAGACAACATGTTTGATGAGAGAGTAGAAAAACATGGACAAGAGGGGAAGGATCTCGTGGGTTGAGGGATTGACAATTTTGTGCGGGGGAGAGAGGGATTGGTAATTTTGTGCAAGAGAGAGAGAGAGAGGGTGGGGGAGGAGTCAGTCAGCCGTCGTCACATCACCCTGCTTCCAAATGACCCCGCATTCTCTAGCGCAGTGTGGTTGCCGTCTTCGATCTGCTCGTTGCCCTCTTTGAAGATTGAGGTGTTGTGCATGTTGGGGTGCAAAGAAGCACAAGCGAGAGTGGTCGCCGTATAACCTTGGATGGGGATGAATTGTGTGCTTGGGGGAGTGTGTGTGTGTGTGTGTGTGTTGTGCTGCGTGTGTCTATGTGTGTGTGTCAGATATTGAGAGAAAACAAACCTAAGGAGAGAAATGGGTATTCACGAAGAGATTGTGCGGGCCTTGAGGTGGGCAGGGGCCGGGTGAGGGTGTCAAAATGTGCGCGTTGATGCATGTGTTGCATGCGACCGTGCGAGGGACGGACGAATCGAGAGAGATGGTTGTTGTGTTACGGATGCTCCTCTCTCTCTCTCTCTCTCTCTCTCTCTCTCTCTCTCTTTCTCTCTCTCTCTCTCACACACACACACACACAAGTAAACTAGAAGACCGTTCTCTCATGTATACACAACATATCGGCATCTGTCTATGTCTCACTCATGCACGATCTTTTGCACATTCACACCTCTCTATGTCTGTATCATACGCACACCGTCTCCACATTGCCCTTTCGCCACAACACACATATGAACACATACACACGTTCTCTCTCAGTCACACACACAAAATCAGTATTGAAAAAAACTAGGGCGCACCTAAAACGTCCAAATCCAAATAAACACGAGCTGGAGCTAAATTCAAATATATGGAAATATTGCAGCGTCAAGAACTTTCACAGGAAGAAAGTTGAGTAATATTCAAGGATTGTTTTCACACACACAAAAAGGTTCGGTGGATGTCCTTCGAGCGCGACACGGTGACGCACCGTTCGATCGACCGCGCGGCCGCGGTACACGCGCTTGCACAGGATTATGTATCGTGGCTATGGTACTAAGGCTGGTCACAATGGGCAAGAACATAAGCTAGTAACTTACACACTTTCCTAGACTATGTTACTACCTCCATAGTTGGTAGGAACATCTATGTAGTGTCATGCAACGATGTATTTATTAGGTTATAGATTCATTGTTTCTTGGAGTGTGTGATGTTCCGGTAACTTAGCTAGTTACCACAAGCACATCTCTCTTCATTAAATATGTGCCACATAAGCAAAGTTGTATTGGAGTGTGTGATGTTACTCTTAAGTTCCTCCCCATTGTGACCAGCCTAACTAATAAAAGCGCTGCCTAAGTCTAATGTTTACGTGTACTAGTACGGTTTACTTTTAAGTTTGACCAACCTTATATATAAAACTAAAGTAAGCTCCCACACGCGCACTCATCAATATGCCACCGCCGCCGTTGCGCATGCCGGCGTCGGCCTGCTCCGGCCAACAATTTATGGCCCATCACCGCCGTGTCGCCGCCATCCCTTTGCCATGAAGCCAAAGGCTCGCCCGCTCACGTCATCTGCAGTCCCTCCTCGCGATGCCGCCGCGCTGCCAAGCACGCGAGCAGCTGGTGGAGCCGCGTCTATGCACGCAGCGTATGAAGAGGAGGATGAGCGCGTGCTCCAGCACACCAGCGAGGAGGAACTAGCGTGTCATTGTCGTCTCCGCCCGCGTGGAGGAGGCGCGCATGGTGGCTGTCGCGGCGGAGGCCGGTCGCGTGCGCGTCGAGCCCACAAAACAGGTGCGGACGCGAAATCTACCTTCGAGACCTTGAATTCCACGTGGATCCTGCAATCTGAAGGAGCAATTCGGGTTAGTCGACTGATGTGAGCCGTTTGATGCAACATGGATGGCTAGAAGGGCTTCTTCCACCTCTTCTGCCGTCTTCTTCCTTCGCTCCGTCGAACTTCTTTCACAAATCGACTGACCCAAATTATACTACTAGTAAGAACGTGTTAAGTACAGTAGGAACACGAAGATATGAATAGTAGTACCAACTGCAAGAAGAACAGTAGTAAGACATAGTACTAGTACTACTGTACGTACTAAAGAGTTCAAATAACGAGAAAGAACATAAACGTTGTTCTGCTGGGGCCTCAGCACAACACACCCTTGAAAATAAACTAATAAGCAACTAGTCCACTTGACACTGCAGTAGAACCATCATGAGCGACGGCACTGCCACCTACTTGGAGTCCGAGTCCACGTCCTCGACTTCATCCTCGTCCCTCTTCCTCTTCCTCTTCGACGACGCTTTTTTGCTTGAACCGGACAATGGGCTCTGCTTCTTCATCAAACCCTTGTAGATATTTAAACAAAGATAGGCATCCATTGCTGCGTATAGGATGTGATCTTCATCTAATGTCTTTGACTCCCATGCATGATGAAACTCATGATGAGGTTTCTTCAGTTTAGCGTACGAAGGATCAATCATGGCTGCTGCCAGGGTCAGCATTGAAGGTTGAGAGGAGGACACCAGGCTTGCCTTCTGGAGATCGAAGGGCTAGCCTACAATGAGACCTATCCGACGCAGGAGGTCAGTGTCGTTCTTAAAGCCTACAGTAACGAATTTCACTCTTTTGTCCTTGAGGAAGTTCTTAAAATCCTGGCACTCAACGTCGGCATGGCATATGTGGTAGACCAAGCAAACGTTATGTACGCAAACCTGGATCACGGCGGGCTTCTTCTTCTCTTCGTCCTTTAGATCCTTTTCTCGTCCTAGGACTGTGGTGTACTCAACATCTAGCCCAACGACCCACTCATCCGTTGAACTGTTGAACATGAGTAGGAAGCGAGCAAGCCATGCTTTCACCGTCTCAGATCCACGTGTGTAGATGACGATGAACTGATCGCCGGTGATGGCTCTAACCTGGTACTCAGCGGCGACCATGGAGATTTGGGAGGCCATGGATTTTGGAGGAGGGTTAGGAGAAGTTGAACTGTTGTACCCCGCAAAAAAAACTGGGAGCAAACTAATGTGAAAGGACGGGATGACTGGGAGCAAACTGTTGTAAGGTAGAAGACGGGGACGAGTAGGGCGTGCGAACGGCGTGGATTTGCTGGCTTGCCCGGTGGATAAACGGCTGCAAGCCCCCAAAGACTTCTCGAGAACTATGCGGGACCCACTAGATGTCATGTCTACTAGACCCATATCGTAGGCCTGATGGTATAGCTTTTGCCTGTTTGCATGCCATGTCGGCGCGTGGATGTAACTTCACTTAATTCCATCAAATGTCGCTCCTCCCACGACCTTCGCCTCCCTCCCGCGGTCGCGCCATTTGAGACTTCGACCGGCTATAAATGAGCAATTTTTTTTGCCTTTTTTTAGACAAGCAATTTTTTTGCCTACTCTGCATGCATGATACTCCCTCTGGTCCTTTTTACTCCCGTCAACCGTTTGCAAAGTGTTTGACAAAATTTATACTTTTTTTAACACCGCCTTATATTAATTAACCAGCCACACCAGTACACTCATTCGATACAATATTCACCACACAGGGCGGTACGTTATTTACAAGAATACCATCTAATCTATTCTCAAAGCTATACTTAGCGATTAAGTGTGCCACCTTATTGGCCGAACGGCTAATCTTTGACAATTGAAGATTGTTGATCAACTTCGAGAGGCTCAACGCTTTCATCTTCAGGTCACGCATAGCAGACCTATCAACGCTTTGACAGGCATCAATGAAATCTCACGACCAAATTTATACTAAAAATATCAATATCTGTCAACTTCTACCTCGCTTCTTGTTTCTTGACATGTCAACCAATATGAGATGTGGGTGTGCATGCTTTTAATGACTTGAGACTACCAAACACGACATGAAGTGGTTAGTTCATTGCATGCAATGCTATTAATTAGCAAATAAACATTAAGATCTACCATTTTCCCCTCCTCCTTGGTCACAGTGCACAATCTAAGATGACTTGCTCACCTAGACGGAGGGAGTACTGATTATGATGAGTATAAGAACTATGTTTTATAATGAGTGTAAAAATATTGATTTGACATTGTGAATGTTGACACATTGTGGAATAGTTTTTGAAGTCTGCAAAAGTACTCAACTAGTGTTGTCGTTCTCCACAAAAAAATGTGTTTACCAATGAATGCATGAACACTAGTTACTCTAACCCCCCTCTCTTCTTTAATTCTTTGCCACATCAGCATGTTTGCTATTCCCGTGTGCATGATACGAGCTAAGATACCACCATTATGGCCAGCCTTAATCATCGCATGCAATAATTTAGTGCACCTTGAAATATGAACATGTGTGGGGCGTGTTTGTTTTTAATGACTTAAGACTATACCTAGCCCGGCATGCAAGATGACTTATTATGTACCATTCCCCATACCTGCAGGAAGCCCGTTCGTCTCCAAATCTTTTCCTCTCCATGTGTGGAAACAATATGCCTGCCAAACTCTCCTTCTCCCTCCGGCGGTCCCACCACTCCACCCCTTGTGAAAAAATCTACATGCATGACTCTCCTCCCCCCACGCTCGTCCAATCCGTTGTGACCAGCAATATTTCCACCCCTTCGCTCACCCACAATTTACTCCAACAAATATGCCCACGTAGCTGCTACTTAATTGTAGGTGCATTCGGTCACTGACATATGGGCCCAACAGGGGTCTGGCCCACATGTCAGTGACGCAACTGGACCTGCAGTTAAGTCAGTGCAGCTCAGTCCATATCTTACGTAGGTGTGCCATTGCTCGCTATAAATACTATGCCTCCCATGACATCGCTATCTCCTCCCCCTCCCTCTCACGTCGACCACCATGGCATCGCCCCTCCCAAGCCCTAGGAGCCCCTCGCTGCACCTCGCGGACGGTCATGCGTCGTCGTTCCGTTCCTCACCGCCACCAGTTGAGGAGGACGCGTCGGTGTTCCGCTCCTCGCTGCTACGCGACGCATCGCTGTTCCGTTCCTTGCTGCCACTAGTCGAGGAGGACGCGTCGGTGTTCTGATCCTCGCCGCGACGCGACACGTCGACGTTCCGTTCCTCACTGCCACTAGTCGAGGAGGACGCGTCGGTGTCGGTGTACTAGAGTAGGGGTACCCTAGTATCCCGAACTTGTGCACGGGCAGTCGCAGCGCCCCGCGGCAAGGCTTGCCAGGCGACCGCCAACGTCCTCCGTGGTTCCCTTTGGAGCCATTCAAGAACAAAGTATTCGAACCAAAGACACAAGGCCCCGGCAAGAGGAGCTTGCCGGGAAGGCCACCCGAAGCACAAGACCCCGGCAAGAGGAGCTTGCCGGGAAGGCCACTCGAGGCACAAGACCCCGGCAAGAGGAGCTTGCCGGGAATACCAACCAAGGCACTTCAGGGAACTTGCCACAACGCGCCACACGCCCCGGCAAGGAGCTCCCAGATGAGACAAGACAACGACCGCGGCAAGGCACTTGCCGCGACAAGCTACTACTCCGCAGCCCGCGCTCCAGCTCATCCACCAACGCGTCGCCCTGGGACCATTCCAGGCGTGCGTGGCGAGAGGCTGTGTAGCCAGGGGGATGCGGTGGCAAACGGCGCTGACAAGATAGCCATCGTGGCGAACGGTGGCGTCCCTAACGGTCCCTTTTCGCACTGTTTAGGCGACGCAGACGGGCATTTAATGCCCTTGTCCCCTGCCGTCAGAGTTAGGTATGATACACTGTACAAGTAGCTGTACCCAACACAACACTTTTCCATTTTTACCCTTGCCAACGTTGCCACCTGTCGGTGACCCCTTGAGCATATAAAAGGAGGCCCATGCGCAACATAGAGGAAGGAGAGGAAACCCACGCTCGGGCTCGTTAGCAGTTTGCGTGTACTGTAGCACTCAGCGCTCCCGAGCAAGAACACAATACAATCCACAAAGCAGCAGTAGGGTTTTACGCATCCGTGTGGCCCGAAGCTGGGTAAACCCCTCGTGTGCCTCGCCTTGATCCGCTCTTCGTGCGACCTCCGCCCCCCGCCGAACCAAAAAGGGGCTCCGTCCCCATAGGTGCTCGTGGAGGCAGTTTCCCCCGACATCTTTGGCGCGCCAGGTAGGGGGCGTCGAGGTTGTGTGAACCTGATCCAGCGTTCACACGAGCTAGATCTTCATCACCATCATCGACATGCCGCCGAAGAAGAAGGCTTCGGAGGCGGCTGATCCATCCGCGTCGAACCCACCACTGCCGGAGCCAACGGCTGGTGGGGTAGGCACCGGCGGAGGAATGGACGTAGGCGAGGAAGTTCACAACGCCACGGCGTCCGAGCATGCACCGGGCCCATCTCAGGAGGCACGGGACCGGCAGCGTCATGGTACTCACGGTACCATATGCTCGCTGGACCCAGAGCGAGCTGGCGGATCTCGGGATGCTCAAGGCCAGCTTACGCGCCAACATGCTGGCCCGAGCGAGGTACGGTCGCCGGGACGGGATATTGCTCCTTCTAACGTAGTTAGAAGTTCGAGCATATCCCGCTCCTCGCACCGTTCGCCACCGCTACCCGCCACCCCAGCAGAAGCTTTGGCTCGAGCTCAACTGCTCCTAGACTTCCCTCCAACGGCGGACAAGATCGACGACTGGAGGGCCACCATCCAGAGTCTCATCAGCTTCGCCAACGGCGACACTCCAGGGCAGCCGGCTACATCGCAGCCGTGGCGAGCCAGCCAGACGCGAGCCGATGGCGACAAGACCGGCGGAGGTGCGACCACCGTGCACTCTCCGCCACGAAGGCCAAGATAGCCGACTCGCCGGGTCAACCGCAACGGCGACTCCACCGCGTCGTCAGATCCGCGAGCTCGTCGCGATCAGCGCCACGTTCTTCACGAAGGAGAGCAAGAAGACGCTCGTACTCGCAAGAAGGTAGGTTGCCCTGCGTTTACCCCTGAGCTACGGCAAGTCCAGTGGCCCAGTACGAAGAACTTCAAGCCAGACGTACCAGAGAAGTACGACGGCAAGTTGCATCCGTCGGAGTTCCTCAGCATCTACACCATCGCGGTGCAAGCTGCCGGGGGGCGAGACGACAAGATCCTTGCCAACTACTTCCCGCTGGTGCTCAAGCCCAACGTCAGGTCCTGGCTCATGCACTTGCCGGACAACTCCATATCTTCCTGGGCAGACCTGTGCCATCAGTTTGTCGGCGCCTTCACAGGCGGCCACAAGCCTCATGGCTAGGAGAGTGACCTTCACCTGCTCGCCCAGAAGGAAGGAGAGCCTCTGTGCAAGTACATCCGAAGATTCAGCCAAGTACAACGTAACATCCCAGATGTCCACCCTGCCGCGGTTATCAGCGCGTTCCATCAGAACGTGCGTAACCGCAGGATGTGGGAGGAGATGGCGATGTGCAAGATCAGGTACGTCAGTGAACTGTATGCCCTGGCCGACAGGTGTGCGCATGCTGAAGAAGGGAGGAAACTCCTCGGAGAAAACACAGGAGCAAAAGGATCTGACAGCGACGATGCTGCCCCGGCAAAGAAGAACCGGCGGCGGAACAACAGTAGGAAGAAAAACAAAGAGGTGTTGGTTGTTGAGCAGTCCGGCAGCGAAGGTGGCGCCAAGCAAGCCAAGGCTGGTGGCTCCGGCAAGGAGGTTGCCACTTGCACCAACTGCCAGGCTGTGGCGGCCGCCGACAAGCAGGACGGCACCAACAAACAGTACTGCAAGATCCACCGCACCAAGGGCCATGACCTCCAGAGCTGTAAGAAGGTCGAGCTGCTCGTTGAGCTGCAAAAGGCCGAGTACAAGCGACGCGACAAGGAGAAAGCCCAAGGAGGTGCTGGAGGATCTGGCACGAAGCGCCCAGTCCATGGAGGACGCCGCGGCAAGGAAAAGCAGCGGCAAGGAGACAGACCTCCCCGTGGCCGCGACAAGGATGGAGAAGACGACGACGAAGAAGACATGGATGATGACGAGACCAGTGAGCAGGAGTTCCAGAAAGCCACAGAGGTCTTGTGCGTTGACGGTGGTGCTTCTCTGCATACTTCACACCGCCAACTCAAGCAGTGGGTGCGAGAAGTCAATGCAGCAGAACCACCCATCGAGTCACGAAAGCTTCTGAGATGGTCCAGCATGCCTATCATCTTTGATATTGAGGACCACCCTGATCGCACAACTGCGGTCGGGTGCTTGCCGATGTTGGTTTCGCCAACTATCCGCAACCTCAAGGTCACTAAGATGCTAGTTGACGGCGGGGCCGGCTTGAACCTGATCTCCTCCATTGTGCTTCGGAAACTCCAAGTCCCTGACAGCGAGCTCGAAGAGACCGGCACATTCCAAGGAATCAACCCGGGAAGGAGCAAGCCAAAGGGGAAGATAACATTGCCGGTGACATTTGGCAGCGAGCTGAACTTCAGGACAGAGAGGATCACTTTTGACGTTGCCGATTTTCCATTGCCTTACAATGGAATTCTCGGTCGTCCAGCGCTCGCCAAGTTCATGGCGGCCTCTCACTACGCGTACAACATGCTCAAGATGCCAGGCCCGATAAGTGTCATCTCTGTCCCTGGCGACAAGAAGGATGCCCTTATCTGTGCCGACAAGATCTACCGGGAAGTAGCAGCCGCAACGGATCGCGAGACACTTGCCGCTGAAGCTCCCGGGGGGAAGAAGAAGACCAAGTCCGGCAAGAGCTCTGATGCCCACTCCGGCAAGCGAAGCTCTTCGGAGTGCTGCGCTACCGTCGAGGATGCACCATCGAGCTCCACCGGCAAGTGCAAGAAGATGATGGCAGCTCCGCCAGCGACCAAGAAGGTGTCCGCCAAGGAGGACGGCACTGGTGGTACCTTCACCATCAGTGCCACTCTCGACCCTAAATAGGAAAGCGCGCTCGTTGCTTTCCTGCGGGCGAATGTCGATGTGTTTGCATGGCAACCGTCTGACATCCTCGGTGTTCCCAGGAAAGTAATTGAGCACCACCTTGCCGTCTGTCCTCACGCGCGGCCCCTCAAGCAGAAAGTCAGGAAGCAGGCAGCGGAGCGCCAAGAATCCATCGCAGAAGAGATCAAGAAGTTGGAAGCAGTAGGCCTTGTCAGAGGAGTGCTCCATCCTACGTGGTTGGCCAATCTTGTAGTCGTGCGCAAGGCAAACGGGAAATTGAGGCTTTGCATCGACTTTACTGATGTTAACAAAGCTTGTCCCAAAGATCCATTTCCCTTGCCGCGCATCGACCAGATTGTTGACTCCACGGCCGGATGTGACCTGCTTTCATTTCTTGATGCATACTCAGGATACCATCATATCTTCATGGCAGAAGAGGATGAGGAGAAAACCGCATTTATCACTCCATGTGGCACGTATTGTTTCATACAGATGCCTTTTGGTTTGAAGAATGCTGGTTCAACATTTGCAAGGGTAGTCCATACTGCTTTTGAGCCACAAATACACAGAAATGTGGAAGCATACATGGATGATATAGTGGTCAAGAGCAAGGACAAGTCAACTCTGATTCGAGATCTAGAAGAGACTTTTGCAAATCTGCGCAAGATCAGCCTCAAGCTCAACCCCGAGAAGTGTGTGTTTGGAGTCCCTTCCGGCAAGGTTCTCGGGTTCTTCGTGTCTCAGCGAGGGATTGAGGCCAACCCCGACAAGATCAAGGCCATCGAGCAGATCGAAGCACCAAAGCGCGTCAAGGATGTACGAAAACTTGCCGGTTGCGTGGCAGCTCTCAGCAGGTTTATCTCCAAGTCAGCTGAGCGCGCCCTGCCATTTGTAAAATATTGAAAAAGGAAGGTCCAATGAAATGGACTCCGGAAGCGGAGGCTGCGCTGCACGACTTGAAGAGATACCTGTCCTCCACTCGAATACTTGTCGCACCTAAGCCCCAAGAGAAGTTGCTGCTGTATCTGACGGCAACCAATCAAGTGGTCAGTGCTGCGTTAGTAGTGGAGAGGGAGGCAGATGATGAGCCAGCAACCCCGGCAAGCGCGTCCGGCGACAAGCAGGGGGCTTCCCCTGCAAAGTCTGGTCCCGACAAGGATGGATCTGCGCAGGGGCAGGAGGAGATACAGAAGGAGAGAATGGTGCAGCGCCCAGTTTACTTTGTCAGCTCCCTTCTGCAGGGGGCTAGGTCAAGGTACTCTGGTGTGCAGAAATTGCTTTTCGGCCTTCTCATGGCCTCGAGAAAGCTGCGCCATTACTTCCAAGCACATGAGATCACAGTTGTCACTCGCTTTCCGCTGAAGAGGATACTGCAAAATCCAGAAGCAACAGGCAGGATTGTTGAGTGGGCACTGGAACTGTCAAGCTTTGGCCTCAAGTTTGAGAGTACTTCAACTATCCAAAACAGAGCACTGGCAGAGTTCATAGCAGAGTGGACGCTGACACCAGACAAAGAAATTCCAGAGACGAGCATCCCCGTCAAGGAAGCAAGCAAAGAGTGGCTTATGTACTTTGACGGTGCCTTCTCGCTGCAAGGCGCCGGTGATGCCGTGTTGCTTGTCGCGCCCACCGGAGAGCACCTCAAGTACATAGTCTAGATGCACTTCCCCAAGGAGCAAGCAACAAACAATACTGCAGAGTATGAAGGTTTGCTTGCCGGTCTCAGGATCGCGGCAGACCTTGGGATCAGGGAGCTCATTGTCAGGGGTGACTCGCAGCTTGTCGTCCGCCAAGTGAACAAGGATTATCAGAGTCCGTTGATGGAGGCCTACATTAATGAAGTGAGGAAACTGGAAGAGCACTTTGACGGCCTGCAGATGGAACATGTTCCGAGAGCTCAGAACGACATCGCCGATGGCCTGTCAAAGTGCGCTGCACTCAAGTTACCTGTGGAACCAGGGATCTTTGTGCTCAAGCTGACTCAACCGTCTGTAACGCCATCAACTGGACAAAGCAAGAAGAGGAAGTTGATTTCTGGCGGCTATTTCCCGGCAGAGGTTTCCGAAGCTGCCGCCAAGAAGGTCCCCAAGAGCAACGCCAAGAGTGCTGAGGAGCAGTCTGCTCCGGCAAACCCCATGGTTTGTTCCGTTGAAGCAGACGCTCCCGACATGTTTTGCTCCGGAAAGCTTGCCGGGGAAAGTCAAGCTCCGGCTGAGCCGCAGGTTCTCGCCGTAGAAGCAGATGCTCCCGCAGCAGCAGATGCGCCTTTAGTCCTTGTTGTCGAGCCGCAAGCTCTAACATGGGCACAGCAGATTGTCCGTTTCCTTCAGACAGGAGAACTTCCCAAAGAGCAAGAAGAAGCGGAAAGAGTAGCCCGGTAGTCAAGTATGTACCAGTTCGTCGACAACGCACTGTACAGAAGAAGACTCAACGGTGTGAAATTGAAGTGTATTCCCCGGGAAGATGGACAAAAGTTGTTGGCAGAAGTTACATGGAGGCATATGTGGTCACCACATTGGCGCAAGAGCACTTGCCGGCAAAGCTTTCCAGCAAGGTTTCTTTTGGCCAACAGCCCTCCAGGATACAACTGCATAAGTAACCAAGTGTGAAGCATGCCAGTTCCATTCCAAACAAATACACCAGCCAGCTCAAGCTCTCCAGACGATCCCTTTATCCTGGCCATTTTTGGTCTGGGGGCTCGACATCCTTGGCCCCTTCCCTCGAGCTGTCGGGGGCTTTGAGTTCTTGTACGTTGCAATCGACAAGTTCACAAAGTGGCCAGAAGTGGAAGCAGTGAGGAAGGTGACAGCACAGTCAGCAGTCAAGTTCTTCAGATCGATTGTTTGCCGCTTCGGGATCCCTAACAGGATCATCACCGACAACGGTACGCAATTCACGAGCCGCACCTTCATGCAGTACGTCCAAGATCTTGGCGCCAAGGTCTGCTTCGCTTCTGTTGCTCACCCCAGAAGCAACGGTCAAGCGGAGAGGGCGAATGCTGAAGTGTTGCGCGGCCTCAAGACCAGAACTTTCGACAGGCTGCACAAGTGCGGAAGAAACTGGATCGAGGAGCTGCCGGTGGTTCTTTGGTCGATCAGGACGACGCCAAACCGAGCCACTGGCCAGACACCTTTTGCTCTAGTCTATGGAGCAGAAGCAGTTACCCCCACGGAACTCGTATACGGATCACCTCGAGTGCTCGCTTATGATGAGCTTGAGCAAGAGCAGCTGCGGCAAGAGGACGCGCTGCTCCTTGAGGAAGATCGTCTTCAGGCTGTTGTACGAGCTGCTCGATACCAGCAAGCTTTGCGCCGCTACCAAAGCCGCAAAGTTAATGCCAGAAGTCTCGAGGAAGGCGACCTTGTTCTTCGGCAGGCTCAGTCCGCCAAGAATTACAACAAGTTGACGCCGAAGTGGGAAGGCCCTTACCGGGTGAAACGAGTCACTAGGCCTGGCGCTGTCCGCCTTGAGACCGGAGATGGTATTCTGGTGAGCAACTCCTGGAATATTGAGAATCTTCGTAAGTTTTACCTGTAAGGCGCGGTTGTCGGACCTGTTCCGGCAACCACCTTTTTGTACAAGTCTTGCCGTTGTTGCATGTAATCCTTTGTACAAAGCCAGGCGCAGACCCTGAGCATAAATGAAGCGCTCGCGCCCTAAGTTATAGCATGCATGCTGAGTCGAGTCTCGTCCTTGGTTAGGGTTGATAGTGTTTAGCAGCGGCTAACCCCTAGCTTAGAGGCCGAGTGTGCGTCCCTTTGCCGTTCTTTCGTTTCCCTTGGTTCGCAGGGCTTGCATATCCTCACCGGACCACCTGAGGACGAAAGAGAGAAGAAGGACGGACCAGCATCTGGACCCCGGCAAGCCAGTGTTGCCGGGGGCTGCAAGTACAAAGATTCGCCCACGGCAAGCCAGAGTTGCCGGGGGGCTGCAATATCAGATAAGTTTTTCGTCCCTTATCGTGCATTCTCTTATGGACTGAGGTATGCGAAACCTCGTTTCTCCCTAAAAGCTACCGTGCTCCCATAACTCTAGGCCCTCGGGCTCGCTCCTGGGGCCTGGTTTGGTCGTAGTCGTGGCAGCAAAGGGACGAAACGAGGAGCCTGAACCCACCTCATCCCTGCCTCCGCCAAAAGCGTGAGAAAGGTCGAGCAACGTGGGAAGACGGCAGGGCCTGCTGCCGGGAAAAGAAGTGTCTATCTTAAGGATATCTAGGATTTGCTCCTTGACGTGGGTTCCACCCGCGAGACAAGTGACCCGGCAAGCATCCCCTTTTCATTAAAAAAAAGCATTCCACTCAGGTACAGTCCATAGAGAATGAAAAACATGCATAAAGGGATTACAAGTTTTAAATGCAGTTAAGGCCCGAGGGCTTACAAATTAAAAAGAGATAAGGTGCCCATAATCCCTTTCTTGTCCCTCTCTTAAGGAGATAGGTCAAGGAGGCGAGAAGGGCAAAAGGAACGCCTAGGCGAGCTACGGGTGGCAGAAGACACCAAGAGAACATCTCGGTGGTCGTCGAAAGGCTGATGGTGATGGCAGCGCCGGAAGCAGAGCTCGAAGATGAGGCGGCAGGACGTCAGCACGCTGTCGAGGGCGTCGTGCCCTCATACTCCGAGTTGACGGCCTTGCCGCCTGCCCTCTTCCTCTTCCGCAGCCTCCCTACGCCAGCCGGCCAAGGAGACGACCCCGAGGAGTTCAAGTAGCCGGCGACGCGGATGACGGGGTCGCCGGTGCCGCACGGAGTGGCGCCCGACACCTAGTCGGACCCGTCATCCTGCCGCCCGCCACCCTCATCGTCGCTGCCGCTGTCCTCCTCGTCACTCCCGCTCGACGAGGAGTCTTCGCTATCAGAGGAGCTCTCCACGCACCACCTCGCCCGAGTGCCGAAGCACCCGAAGACCTTGACGGAGAGGAGACCGCCCTCCATCAGCTTAAAATGGAGGGTGAGCCCCTCCATCAGGCTGTAGATACGGGCGAACGTCTTCCATCCTCGACCAAGATACATCACATTAGGGGCTGGGAAATCAACGCGGACTCGCGTGCCGCTGATCCCACAGCCCCTCATGTGCAGCCTCAGTGTCCCGGGCGGGTCCAACTCCATCTCGCTCGCGAATGGAGTTGGGAGACGAAGGCGACGACGAGGCGGCCGACGCAGCCTGACAAAGAACTCGCAAGGGTCGTCCCCAATATGGACCGCCATGGGGAGAGGAGCCGCTGGCGGAGGCGAGGCCGGCGCGCCGCCCCGTCCACCTCTTCCCCGAGCGCCTCGCCCTCGCCCTCGACCTCGTCCTCGACCTCGCCCCCTCCCTCTTCCCCTTGCGACTGGCTCTGCCACCACAGGTGCGGGAGAGGGAGGGACGCGTTGTCTAGCGGCGACCCTCGCCGCCACCGTTGAAGGACCAGGGTTCCCTTTCTCCATGGCGAATGGGAGAGAGGGGAGCAGAAGCTGAAGGAAGAGGAGATGAAAGAATGCGGGCTTCTGTCCCCCCCTCCCGCTCCCTATAAACGAGCGGGGTGGGGGCGCGGTGGCCCCACTCATCCAATCAAGACACAGGAGGAGCAGGGAACTAGGACCGACCCGCTGCCTCGACCCACGACGGCCCGGTTTCCCGCCTCCACCGTTCGCCACTCCAGGTGCACGGAAGCCGCGTGGCAGGCGTGCAGAACCGAGGCGACGGATGAGGCGACCTCTCCCCACCCCGTGATCGTGGGGAGCGAACGCCTCGGAAACCGTGCCTCGGCCCCGTCCAGTAAACGAACCACGCCTCCACGCCTCCCTCCATTTATGGGGAAGGCGCGAACCGCCCCCTTTACTACGACGTGACGCATGCATGCGGGACTCAGCCCCACACACACCGTTCACGTCGCACACGTCTCCCCCCACGACGCCGCAATCGACGCGTGCCGCTCGGGGAGGGCGTGGTGGATACGGAGAAAGATACGGCATGACCCAGGCCACGAGTGCCCGTGCCCTGTTTTGGGCCTGGCCCAACAGCGCTCGGCACCGTGTATGGCCCAGGCCCGGGGGCTCCTGTCGGTGTACTAGAGTAGGGGTACCCTAGTATCCCGAACTTGTGCACGGGCATTCGCAGCGCCCCGCAGCAAGGCTTGCCAGGCGACCGCCAAGGTCCTCCGTGGTTCCCTTTGGAGCCATTCAAGAACAAAGTATGCAAAAAAAAGACACAAGGCCCCGGCAAGAGGAGCTTGCCGGGAAGGCCACCCGAAGCACAAGACCCCGGCAAGAGGAGCTTGCCGGGAAGGCCACTCGAGGCATCCTCTTGCCGGGAATACCAACCAAGGCACTTCAGGGAACTTGTCGCAATGTGCCACGCGCCCCGGCAAGGAGCTCCCAGATGAGACAATACAACGACCGCGGCAAGGCGATTGTCGCGGCAAGATACTACTCCGCAGCCCGCGCTCCAGCTCATCCACCAACGTGTCGCTCTGGGACCATGCCAGGCATGCGTGGCGAGAGGCTGTGTAGCCAGGGGGATGCGGTGGCAAACGGCGCTGACAAGATAGCCATCATGGCGAACGATGGCATCCCTGATGGTCCCTTTTCGCACTGTTTAGGCGATGCAGACGGGCATTTAATGCCCTTGTCCCCTGCCGTCAGAGTTAGGTATGGTACACTGTACAAGTAGCTATACCCAACACAACACTTTTCCATTTTTACCCTTGCCTACGTTGCCACCTGTCGGTGACCCCTTGAGCATATAAAAGGAGGCCCATGCTCAACATAGAGGAAGGAGAGGACACCCACGCTCGGGCTCGTTAGCAGTTTGCGTGTACTGTAGCACTCAGCGCTCCCGAGCAAGAACACAATACAATCCACAAAGCTGCAGTAGGGTTTTACGCATCCGTGCGGCCCGAAGCTGGGTAAATCCCTCATGTGCCTCGCCTCGATCCGCTCTTCGTGCGACCTCCGCCCCCCGCCGAACCAAAAAGGGGCTCCGTCCCCATAGGTGCTCATGGAGGCAGTTTCCCCCGACAGTCGGTGTTCCGCTCCTCGCCGTGATGCGTCGAGGTGGACGCGTCGGCGTTCCCAATCTCGCCAGTAAGCGCGCCGGAGGACGCGTCGGCTTCCCGCTACGAGGAGAACGTCGCGTCGTCCGCCGAGCCCCCACCCCAGCCTTGAGGAGCTTTGGAAAGAAATTGATGTCGCCTTGTGGGAGGCTTTGCCTCCAGCAGAGGACGCCAAAATAGAGGCCGAGAAGAAGGCCGAGGAAGAGAAGCGCACCGCGGAACAAGCTACCTGGGAGGCCTATGTCGCGTCCGAGAGAGTCTGGCAATTGGCTCTTTGGCAGAAGGCTCGTGAGAGGGCCGTGAGGGTGGCGGAGGACGCCCGTGCCGATGCCCTCAGTGCAGTCGGGCCCAAGCGCCTCATCTATGCTTGGCGGTACATGGACCGGGTGCACGCTTCCAGCGAGGAGGAGTACCTGTTGGTGCCGGATCAACACACCGGTAAGATCGCGCTCGCCCGCCGGCAAGCTGCCAATCAGCACCTCGCGAGTTGCGAGGCTGAGGAAGAGGTGTTGTGTCAGCGCGCTGGGAAACGGCAGAGCACAAGGGCACTCGTGGCGCGCTGCAAGCGCTCCTACGAGCTCCATGGCTTTTAGGAGGAGTATAATTTTTGTTTCGTAAGGCGATCTCATTAGTTTTGGGACGCAAATGATAAATCTCGAACATTCAGGAATTTTTAGCATCCTTAATTAAGTATGTAAAAGGGAAAGATTGGAAACCTTGTGTATTTGTACGCATTTTGCCAGTACGTGCATATAGCACAAACTTTACTATATACTATCGCACTACACGTCTCTCTCGATATATGCTTGTAGACTGTGCTACTCCCTCCGGCCAGGTCAATAAGTCATCTTCAGTTGTGCACCGTGACCAAGAAGGAGGGAAGACTTATACACCTAGACGGAGGGAGTACTACTATTACTTATGTATGTGCAAATGCATGTTTTAACATTACGATGCGGTTTTTGTAAAAGTAGAAAAACAACACTAGTCAAGCTTGTGAAACGATTCAATGCAAACAAATGCAAAAATGCTCGTTTGATTGTTTACTTTTAGTTTCCTTCTTTGTGGTTATTTCTCGGTCGTACTTTGTACAGAGTATCTCACTGGTTGGAAAGGCATGCAAATTCCCAAACCGCTTCCTACACCCTGTATCTCACTGGTTTCCGGCATTGACGTTGTCGCCCATGTCGTCGAGGATGAGGTTGCCGAGGTCGGGGAAGAAGTCGTCGTTCGTGAAGTCATCGCTGCCAGCAGTCGCGCGAGTGCGCTCCCCAAAAACCTGATCGCCCCTCTCCCGTACAGGATCACGAGACGTGGGGTTCCGGAGGCCTGCTGTCCCTTCTCCCGGTGCACACCGAAAGGAGGGATGGATAAGACTTGCTTGGCGGCGCAATGATCTGGAACGGTGGTGAGAAACTATATAGTTCGGGCCGGGTAGGTCGTGGGAGTATAGCTCTGTCCTCGGCTCGGCTCAATCCCGCAACCCGCGGCACTTCATGATGAGGCGTCGCGTGGCGAGACGAGCGAGGAGGAAGAGCGCGCGTGTAGGTCTCCTCTTCTCATGCTCATACAAGTGATAGAAGAGTTCACCTTATAAAGGCCTACTAGCAAAATTCCAACATCGACCAGGCCGTCCATGAAACGGTAGTGGCTGTAGGGGACGTTGCGCCAGTTGAATATATGAGCAAGTTACTACGAGATTTAATCCGAATAAGCACAAAATAAATCATGACGACTATAACAGAGATGAAACTAATCATGTGGACTAGCATAGTAGTAGGATACAGAGTAGAAACATGAATTCTACCATGATTTCGAACAGGAAGGATAGAAACACATACGGTGCAACGGGAGCACCACCGTTGGCGTTGAGGTTGTCGCCCATGTCCAAACACCAAGTAGACACGGTCTTTGAGCATTGTTCGTAGTCGTTCCATGCTTGGGCATTGAAGTTTGTAACTATTTTAGATTAGAATATAATACTCCTCCGGTGCTAGTAGTAGAGCAGAGTCCTACTCTACTACTCTACTCAAGCAAGTTAGGGCATAGCATTGTAGGGAGTACCAGTACTGTGATCACTCAAGCAAGTTGTCTGGCATCGACATGACCCTACGCTGCTGCTATGTGTCTCGTAAGTCAAGCAGCGTGTTGTAGTCATCATCACCTGTCCACTTCCCGCAGCACATATTCGCTTCTCCATCTTTTTCCGCACATAATCTCATCCAATCTTCCATCCCCGCTAAGGCGCCTCCCCCCCCCTCATCCGAAACCCAAGCACTAACAATGGCAGAACCGAGCAACGTCCGCCGAAAGAGTGGCTGGAATTCGCTCCCCACAGAGGTAATCAATCTCATTGTTTTGCGTGTGGACAATCTTAGTACCATGCCGCTCGCCACATGCTCGTTGGGGATGTACTGTTTACTCAAAGCCCTCAGGCCGGAGCTTTTAAGCCAGCTCCTTGCTTGCTGATGCCGCCTGATCTTCAGAAACGGTGTGTCACACAGCATAACGATCGTAGGGTGGCGAGCATCAACCCCCTTGACTGCGATCCGATCCCCATCAGCCTCAACTACATTAACGGTATGTACTAGGTCGGCATGAACACGTCTTGGATGGTGCTCGTCGACGGTCGCGGCAGCTGGATGCTCGTGGAGGTCTACACCCGGCGATTGATCCCCCTTCCTTCGATTAACACTTCACAGCTTTGGCACCACGGCCCAGAATACTCGGAATCTTACAGTAGCCAACATGATACCAAGTTTGATTTGCTCAAGCTTGTAATCTGCCAAGTGCCCACAAGATCTGCGAATTATAAAGACTTCAGGCTAATTGCATTCTTCAACCGCGGTCTCGCCTATCTGACAGGTCACTGCAGTAAGTGGATAAATCTGCACGTCCATCGCAGGATCATACATCCTCCATGGTTCTCTGATGCCATTGAACACAAGGGCTTCATTTACACCGTCGACTCCTTCTATGGCTGGACGTATTGCTGGCCTACTCAAGTCATCGCTACAAACGGCTGTTACAACAGTATATTACTTTCCTATGATATCATGATGGCTTGCTTATATTACTGTCAACATTTAGTGAAAAAATATTCATGCTCATAACGTGCTGTTCTTAAGATTGACTAAACCAAGAGCCCTTTTTATTTGACTCCAACTTGATATGATGTTGTAGGCCGCCTGGTGTCCCTACCCTTCCTAATCCCAGAACCTTTCAAAGAAAAGCGGCATGGCAGTTGCAGGTGGTTCCTGGATCAATCAGGCAATGGCAAAAGATTGATGATCGTCCACACATACCGGACGTGTTGTTTCACGGAATACAATCATAGTTTGCAAGGTCTTTGAGCAGGATCACAACTTCTCTGGGCCTTTAGGAATTTTTGACTGGAGGCTGGTAAGTAGCCTTAGTACACGCCCTCTATTTGTCGGACTGAATTATCCGATTAACAAGGATATAACCGATGGCAAGGATCATGATGGCAGCGCGGTTTCGTTCATCAGGCAAAACTATGTGTACATAGCGTACCATGCGTCTCTGCATGCACCATACCCTGATATGTGCCGCCACGCTCTACAGCCCAAAGTAGGAGAGAGGGTCGCAAGTATCAGCCTTCGACTTGCTGGCTGGACTTTCCCCCGTCAGGCACCCATCTGGTTCAAGCCGTCAGCCAATCTCCACAGCTTAATAAATAATAACGTCTAACTGAGCCAGTTAGTTAGATGCGTACACTTGGTGTAGTAGGATCTTTATTTATTTTGATGCATACACTTGTTCTTTTTTGGTAGCCTTTTTGTAATGATGGCTGATGTTTGGTTTGGAAGAGAGAGCTGCGTCTTCACTCTTCTGGCCTGCTTACTGCTTCTGTTGCACCCCCAGCCCTGGTTGTTGCTGCTGCTGTTTTCAATGTACAATCAGTAGTACATTTCATCTGTTGGTTGAATAAATGTGTTGTTAGAACGACAAACACAATGTTTTGGAAGTCGTTGCACAGTTCGATCCTTTAGTGCGCCCCGTACCGTATGTAGCACATACTATTTATCGTACGGAACACATATTTTTTGAAACTCGGAACACATTTTCCACTTGTTGATAACATGCAGCCCACTGATGAAGGCCCAATAGAGAATCCCATAACTAACTGGAAGGGAGGCTCTCACATGAATCCGGCCCAGGTACATGCTGATGGTCCCCTAAACATAAATAAGTAATTAAATAAATAAACAAAGCTAAATGCTCATGCACCAGTTCTTTGGAAAAATAGGTAGCCCGGTATTTCTTTTTGAAGAACACCCAAGCTAGGCCTATTTGTTTTCTCCGAATTGCTAGGCTGCAAATCTTTCAAGATGAGGAGGGATGCATTCCGGCCTGGCTTAAGAGTATGGTCAATGTCAGTTAAAAGTAATATCAAAAGGGGTTGAAAATTCCAAAAAAAATATAGCAAATGGGATATAAGTTTCTTTTTTTTGTTTTTGTTCTTCACTAATATCTTATACGTATTTCATTGGATTTAACATGACATAGTACTAATTTATTTATAAATTTGTTTTACTATGGCTATTAATTTTTGGATTAAGAATATTTCGTTCCCCAGCAAAAAATTGCGAATTTTCAAAATTTCCCACATATTTAGTTAATTTCTTGACCCTGGTACTGACCAGAAAATGGCCAGCAATTCTAAAAATGGAAAACAAGCTGCAATAAATTCCATATGAATTAGAAAATGAGTGGAAATTATAAAAATAATAGCAAATGGGCTGTACACGCCACAGATTTCGAGGCTGACTTGTTTACGCAAGGCTTTGTCAGTGAACACACGATTCTAGCAGCAGTTAGTGTTGGATGTCCATCCAACGGCCGACGTGCTTCTTCAATCTCTGATCTTCCTGCTCCAGCCGCCTAAACTAGCGCCGCCGGGACTTCCCGCTCCCACCTCTTGTGGCCCGCTGTGATGCCGCGCAGGCTTCCCCGGCCCACCCTACTCCCTCCGCTGGCCTGGCCGCACGCAATCAACTGCCTCCTTATTACGCGAAAAAAAATGATTCCTCCCACTGACATCTGGGGCGCACCGGTTGAGAGGCTGACCTGTGGGCCTACTAAGTTGACGCGTACGCATGGCTTGTCAACTTAGTCAACAAACGATTCTAGCAGCAGTAACCATTGGATTTGAATCGAACGGTCTTGCTGCTTCTTGAATCGCTGCTCTTCTTGCACCAGCCGCCCAAACCAGTGCCGGGGAGACCGCCTGCTCCTGCCTCTAGTGGCTGGATGTGCTGCCGATGAGGCCTCATCGCCCCCTACTACTCCCACCGCTAGCCAGGCCCTGCGGCGACGGCAGCCTCACACCATAGCCGAACCAGTGAACCCTCGTACTCCTCTTCGCGTGGGCATCCACTGCCACGTCTTCCCCGGCTCCGCGTCGTCCCCTTCCTAGGCCTCGCCGTCGTCCACTGCCTTGGTGCTCTCGGCGAGGTGTGGTCAACGTGGTCAACGACATTCCATCGGAAGAGTACTGTACGTGGAGAGGCTGACAGCTGGGTCCACGGCCACAGCCAAGTTTTTTTGTGATTTGCCAGGTAAGTCGCTTTGTCAGGCCTGTTGGGCTGCAAATCTTTCAAGACGAGGAGAGCTTTCATTCGGCTGGCCAAGAAAATGGCCCATCAGTAATGAGAAATGGATTGTACATTTTTAAAACAAATCAAACCGGCAATTAGTTTCAAATATCTTTTTTCTATTTCGAGATTTGAAATTACATTAATTTTTATGCGTGGAGAATTTGTTGGATTTTATATTGATATACATTTATTTTTTAAATCAGTTTGAATGTGAGTTGAAATTTCGAGATTAAAAAGAGTTCGGACCGCACCGAAATATGCAAAGTTTCGTATAATTTTTTAACCGTGGCCACAATATGGGCTGTAATGCTAACAAAAAGAATATGGCTCCAAAAAAACCTTAATAATTAGCAAATGGGATGTAAATTATTAGAAATAATGGCAGATGGGCTGTATGCTGTTTTCCACAGATTTGAGGCTTTCCTAAAAAAAGGTTGACGCACAAGCAGTGACTGTTGGATGGCCATCCAACGACCGTCGTGCTTCTTTAGTCTCTGCTCTTCCTGCTCCAGCCGCTCAAACAGGCGCCGGCGGGACTGCCTGCTCCCTCCTCCCTGCGGCCGGCTCTGCTGCCGCGCAGGCCTCACCGCCCCACCGTACTCCCATCGCTGGCCTAGCCATCCCTCTACTCACCCACATACTACTAGGAAAAGGGCTATAGATGGAATTGACAGTAATGGCGCACCAGACATGTGGTGCGCCATTACTATATACTAATGGCGCACCATGTGTTGGTACGCCATTAGTGTCCAAATACTAATGGCGCACCACACCGCGGGTGCTCCATTAGTAATTTTTTTTAAAAAAATTTGTTCAAAACTACTAATGGCGCACCGTGGGAGTGGTGCGCCATTACTAGTTGAACTAGTAATGGCGCACCACATCCACGGTGCGCCATTAGTAAAAAAAAATTTTGAATTTTTTTTTCAAAACTACTAATGGCGCACCGTGGGAGTGGTGCGCCATTACTAGTTGAACTAGTAATGGCGCACCATGCCACGGTGCGCCATTAGTAACTTGGCCACCACTTCCACCGAATGCACCCCCCCTGTGGATCGCCTTTTCAGTTTTAAAATAAATAAAAGAAAGTGATGAAAATGTCAAAAAAATAAAAGAAAATAATTTTTCCATGTGATAAGTGGTCTAGTTGTTGGGAAAATCTGCAAATATGAATTTCGACTTCATTTGCAAAATCTCTCGAGAATTTGTAAAAGTGGGCATAATTTTTGCATACTAACTCGGATGAAAAAGTTTTTTATATGAAAAATCATCTACTCGAGAGGCAAAAAATCCTCAAAAACCTAACAGAAAAAAGATACGGGGCTTTTCAGATCTGGAGAGGCAAAAAATTCAAAAAAATCAAACTTACTAATGGCGCACCTGCCCATGCTGCGCCATTAGTATCTTCCCGCCTTCAAAATTCAAAATAAGTCAAAAAAATAAAAAAAAAATTACTAATGGCGCACCTGCCCACGGTGCGCCATTAGTATCTTCCCGCCTTCAAAATTCAAAATAAGTGAAAAAAATAAAAATAAAAGTTACTAATGGCGCACCGTGGCATGGTGCGCCATTAGTATCTTACCGCCTTCAAAATTGAAACTTACTAATGGCGCACCTGCCCACGGTGCACCATTACTGTGTCGTATATATGGCTGGGCACACCTCCTCCACTCCACCTCTCCTCCACTCCATCTCCTCCTCTCCTCTCCTCCACTCCACCTCTCCTCCTCTCCTCCACTGCATATCCTCGCCTCCTCTCCTCCACTCCTTCTCCTCCTCTCCTCCACTCCATATTCCCTTCTCTCCTCCACCATACTATCCTCCTCCTCTCCGGCAACCTCCTCCTCCTCCTCTCCGGAGACCTCCTTCTCCTCTCCGGCGACCTCCTCCTCCTCTCCGGCAACCTCCTCCTCCTCTCCGGCGACCTCCTTCTCCTCTCCGGCGACCTCCTCCTCCTCTCCGGCGACCTCCTCCTCCTCTCCGGCGACCTCCTCCTCTCCGGGAACCTCCTCCTCCTCCCTCCTCTCCTCTCCTCCCCTCCCCTCCCCTCACGGTTTCTCCTCCCTCCTCTCCGGTGAGCTCCTCCTCCCTGCTCTCCTCCCATTCCCTCATGGTTTCTCCTTCCTCCTCTCCGATGCTTCGGTGAACTCCTCTCTGGCGATGTAGGCGAGCGCCTCTCCGGTGACCTCCTCCTCCTCCTCTCCGGCGAACACCTCTCCGGCAAAAGAACACGACAAAAGAACATACAAGATCCAAAAACAAGAACAAAATTTGAAATAATATCGTGCCCAAAAACGAGCAAAAAAAACTAGCAAAAAATGGGCAAAAAAATCACGATCCAGATCCAAATTCAAAATTCAAAAATAGCAATGGCGCATGGTGGGGGTTAGACGGTGCGCCACTACTATTTTCCCGCCTTCAAAATTCAAAAATACTAATGGCGCATCTCGTTGTCGTGCGCCATTAGTATGCCAAAGCACCTGGGTATACATGGCCCTAGGAGGCATACTAATGGCGCACCATGGCCTATACTAATGGCGCACCAGTGGTGCGCCATTAGTATACCAGATACTAATGGCGCACCAGTGGTGCGCCATTAGTAAAAATTACTAATGGCGTGCTAGTAATGGCGCACCGGTGATGCGCCATTAATGGCCAAATTAGGTGCGCCATTAGTAGCGGTTTTTCTAGTAGTGACACCTGCTGTTATTCTCTGGCGACGGCAGACGAACCAGTAAACCCTCGTACAGTCGTACTCCCCTCCTCGTGGGAAACAACTGCCGAGTCTTCCCTGCCTCCGTGTCATTCCGTTCCTAGGCCTCGTCGTCGTCCACCGCCCTGGTGCTCTCGGCGCGGCCTGTTCAACGTGGTCAACGACCGACATGCATCTGAATTTGACTTCACGTGGAGAGGCCGACAACTGGGTCCACGGCCGCACGCAAGGAAAAGCCTCCTTATTACGCGCAAAATAATGATTCCTCCACCTGACATCAGGGACCCACCGAAAGGGCCTCTGTATTTTGCGAAAAAAACGTTACCGCCGCTGACAGCTCGGACCCACCAGCTATATCTTCACACGCAAGGAAGTGCCTCCTTATTACACACAAAAAAATGAATACTCCCCCTGTTAGTTGGGACCCAGTATAGTGGCAGGCTGACTTGTGGGCCTACTGAGTTGACGGGGACGGAGGGCTTTGTCACCTTAGTCAATATGCACGATGCTAGCTCTAGTGACCGTACAATGTCCATCCAACGGCCGTAGTGCTTCTTCAACCTCTCGTCTTCTTGCTCCAGCCACCCAAACCAGCGCCGGTCGTGCCTCGTGCTCCTGCCTCCTGTGGCCGGTTGCGATGCGGCAGAGGCCTCACCGCCCCCTACTACTCCCACCGCTGGCCAGGCCATCCTTCTACTCACCCACACCTCCTGTTATTCTGCGGCGACGACAGCCTCACACCGCAGCGAAGCAGTGAACCCTCGTAGTCCTCTACGCGTGGGCATCCACTGTCGCATCTTCCCCGGCTCGGCGTCGTCCCCTTCCTAGGCCTCGCCGTCGTCCACCGCCCTGGTGCTCTCGGCGCGGCGTGGTCAACGTGGTCAAGGAACGGCTTCCATCGGACGTGGACTGTACGTGGAGAGGCTGACAGCTGGGTCAACGGCCGCAGCAAGGAAGTGCCTCCTTATTATGAGCAAAATAATTATTCCTCCACCTGACAACGGGACCTACCGGACGGGCCACCGTATTTCGCCCTCTGACTGCAGGGACCCACCAGCTACATCTTCGCACACAAGGAAGTGCCTGACAGTCAGGACCCACCTGGTCGAAGCGTACGTAGCATTGTCATTCTGGTCACGAACGTGTATGTATGTATATACTGGTGGATGTAGAGGCGCGCACGTCTCGTAGTAGAGGCGGCCAGGGTGCAAGAAAGAAAATACGGCCACGTATGTGTACAGACGGGCAGGGTCTCGAACGCCTACTCGCGCATACGTACGGCCAGGGCTCGTGTACATGGCTGGGTCGGAACAGAGAAACAACATCGTCGTCGTGTTCATGGGGAGGCAACAGAATGCGTCATGTTCATGGGGAGGCAACGGAATGCGTCGTGTTCATCGGGAGGGCTTGAGGGAATAGGCGATGGAAACGAGGCCTGGCGTATCGCAGAACTGAGGAAACGTCCTTGTGTTCGACCGGCCACGTTCGAAACGGGATCCTGTTCATTGGGAGGGGTGTGGCGTACCTCAAAACGGAGGAAATGGACCTCCTATGGTCAAAACGGTGGTCCTGTTGATCGGGAGGGGTGTGGCGTACCGCAAAATGGAGGAAACGGACTTGTGTTGGAGCGCTATGGTCAAAACGGGGGTCCTGTTCATCGGGAGGGGTGTGGCGTACCGCAAAACGGGACTCCACGGGATACTGTTCATCTCCACCGTCGACCCCCTCCAGCCTCCACGAGCTACTGTTCATCCACGGGCTCCTGTTCATCCAGCCTCCACCGTGCGCTACTCCACCGGCTACTGTTCAACCAGCCCTCTCCACGGGCTCCTGTTCAATCACCCCTCCACGGGCTACTGTTTATCCTGCCCTCCACCGTCTACTGTTCATACTGCCCTCCATGGGGTGGTCCTGTTCATCCAGCCCTCCACAGGGTCCTGTTCATCCAGCCCCAACCGGCTCGATCGATCGGGGTCCTGTTCATCCAGAGGCAACACCACGGGGTCCTGTTCATCCACCCCCATCGGGAACTGTTCATCCAACCCCCCCCCCCCCCGCAACGCTCATTATTCATTCAAAGGCAGCATCGATCGGCTTTAGTTAGCAGCAATAGCGAAGGAATTGGTCGATCGGGTTCAGTTAACAGCCATCGATCGATCGCTCGGGTTCAGTAACACGTAGCCTGCAGTGCAATCGCTCGGGTTCAGTTAGAGCCCAACGCCGCCAAGGAAATTCCTATCCGGACACAGGATGAAGTCTTCAATCTTGTATCTTCATAGTCCAGGAGTCCGGCCAAAGGTTATAGTCCGGTCATCCGGACACCCCCTAATCCAGGACTCCCTCACTTGTTTTTTCTTTGATGATGATTGTGTAGAAGCGTTTGAAATACTTAAGAAAGCCTTGATTTCTGCACCCATTGTTCAGCCACCTGATTGGAATTTACCCTTTTAAATTATGTGTGATGCTAGTGATTATGCTGTAGGTGCTCTTCTAGGACAAAGAGTTGATAAGAAATTAAATGATATTCAATATGCTTGTAAAACTCTAGACAGTGCGTAGAGAAATTATGCTACTACTGAAAAAGAATTTTTAGCAGTTGTATTTGCTTGTGATAAGTTCAGACCTTGTTTTTTTGATTCTAAAGTAACTGTTCACACTTATCGTGCTGCTATTAAATATCTTATGGAAAAGAAAGATGCTAAACCTAGACTTACTAGATGGGTTCTCCTACTACAAGAATTTGATTTGCATATTATTGATAGAAAGGGGGCTGAGAACCCTGTTGCAGACAACTTGTCTAGGTTAGAAAATGTTCTTGATGACCCACTACCTATTGATGATAGCCTTCCCAATGAAAAATTAGCTGTCATAAATGCTTCTCGCACTGCTCCATGGTATGCTGATTATGCTAATTACATTGTTGCTAAATTTATACCACCTAGTTTCACATACCAGCAAAAGAAAAAGTTTTTCTATGATTTAAGAGATTACTTCTGGGATGACCCACATCTTTATAAAGAAGGAATAGATGGTGTTATTAGGCGTTGTGTACCTGAGGATGAACAGAAACAGATCGTACACAACTGTCACTCCGAGGCTTATGGAGGACACCACGCTGGAGATAGAACTTCACATAAGGTATTGCAATCTGGTTTTTATTGGCCAACTCTTTTCAAGGACGCCCATAAGTTTGTCTTGTCTTGTGATGAATGTCAAAGAATTGGTAATATTAGTAGACGTCAAGAAATGCCTACGAACTATTCAGTTGTTATTGAACCATTTGATGTTTGGGGCTTTGATTATATGGGACCGTTTCCTTCCTCTAATCGGTATACACATATTTTAGTTGCTCTTAATTACGTTACTAAGTGGGTAGAAGCTATTCCAACTAGTAGTGCTGATCATAACACCTCTATTAAGATGCTTAAAAAAGTTATTTTTTCGAGGTTTGGAGTCCCTAGATACTTAATGACTGATGGTGGTTCACATTTTATTCATGGTGCGTTTCGTAAAATGCTTGCTAAGTATAACGTTAATAATAGAATTGCATCTCCATACCACCCACAGTCTAGTGGTCAAGTAGAACTGAGTAATAGAGAGATCAAATTAGTTTTGCAAAAGTCTATTAATAGATCTAGAAAGAATTGGTCCAAGAAACTCGACGAGGTATTATGGGCCTATAGAACTACATATAAAAATCCTATGGGTATGTCTCCGTATAAAATGGTCTATGGAAAAGCATGTCATTTACCTCTCAAATTAGAACATAAGGCATATTGGGCCATTAAAGAGCTCAATTATGATTTCAAACTTGCCGGTGGGAAGAGACTATTTGACATTAGCTCACTTGATTAGTGGAGAACCCAAGCCTATGAGAATGCCAAACTGTTTAAAGAAAAAGTTAAAAGATGGCATGACAAAAGGATACAAAAGCGTGAGTTTAATGTAGGTGATTATGTTTTGCTATACAACTCTCGTTTAAGATTTTTTGCAGGAAAACTCCTATCTAAATGGGAAGGTCCTTACGCTATCGAGGAGGTCTATCGTTCTGGTGCCATAAAAGTCAACAACTTCGAAGGCACAAATCCGAAGGTGGTGAATAGTCAGAGTCAAACATTATATCTCAGGAAGTCCCATAAATGTTGAAACTAATGCCATTGAGACCGTCACCCCACAGGAATACATAAGGGACACTTTCCATAACGTTTCAGACTCCGAAAAGGAATAGGTATGTCGTACGGTAAGTAAACCGACACCAAAATAGTTCTAATAGCATTTTTCCTCCGTTTTGGAATATTTAAGAAAATAGGAAAGTAAGGAGTAGTCCGAAAGGGACACGAGGCATCCATGAGGGTGGAGGGCACGCCCTATCGCCCTAGGCATGCCCCCTACCTCGTCGGCACCTCGTGTGTCCTCTGGACTCTGTTTTCTTGCACAATACTTATTTTGGTCGGTAAAAATTCATTATATAATCTCCCGAAGGTTTTGACCACCGTACCACACAAATATCCTCTGTTTTTGTTTTGAGATGCTTTTCTGACAGATCTAGATCACCATGATGTCTTCGAGCGCACCCAAGGACAAGTTTTTCGAGAAGGTCATCAACCCCTACCCCGCGGAGGTGCTGCAACACCCTCAAACCATTGAGATGCGTGAGGGGGTGCTGCACACCCGTGATGTTGAGGAACCAAGGAGGACCGGAAGCATGGTGACAAGACTCGAAGCAATGGAGCAACAAGTTTTCAAGTGCCTAGGGATGGTGGAACGCGTACTCGACGCCAACCACATGATGATCGCGGAGTTCACCAACAACCACAATCTAGATGCGAAGAACATTAGGGAGGCCATCTTCAAGGTTCACGAGAAAATCGAGAACCTTCAAGCCCAGATCTAAGACCTGCAAAACCAAAACTGTGGGTATGAATATAGATTCAAGAGGATGAGTTTGACTGCAGATTTGAGGATCCCGGAGACTCGATCATCTTTCTATGATGGTGAGCCTATGCCTTGGAAGAGGGACGACAAGCCTACATCATCAACAACTCCATCATCACCACCTCCGAGGAAAGAGAATTGAGTATTGGGTATGGGCACTCCTCTTGGCAACTGCCAAGCTTGGGGGAGGTGCCCCGGTATCGTATCACCATCACACTCCTATCTTTACCATTTTTCTTAGTTCGGTCCTTTTAGTAATATCTTGATTTAGTAGAATAAAGTTTTTGGTATGATTTAGTTTTGAGTTTTGCTTTATGATCCTTCTATGTAATCGAGTCCGTGATCTATATATAATAAAGATTAGTTTTGAGTCAAGGGCTTGATTATCTTGCTATGATCTTGAGGGAATAAAATAAAAGAGAAGAGAAAGATAAAAAGAATTAAAGAGATCATATTGATCTTCTGGAGAGTAATGACTTCACATATATAGAGTGTGATGAATAAAAGTTGTTGAGAGTTGACAAACATAGTTTTGGTCATCGTTGCAATTAATAAAAAGTTAAAAAAGAGAGGTTTTCACATATGAGTATACTATCTTGGGCATCTTCTATGATTGTGAGCACTCATTAAAATATGACATGATAAAAAGTTGATGTTGGACAAGGAAGACAACGTAATGGGTTATGTTTTCTTATATCCGAAATAAAGTATATTGTCATGGATCATCCAACATGTTGGGCTTGCCTTTCCCCCTCATGCTAGACAAATTCTTTGCACCAAGTAGAGATACTACTTGTCCTTCCAAATATCCTTAAACCCAGTTTTGCCGTGAGAGTCCACCATACCTACCTATGGATTGAGTAAGAACCTTCAAGTAAGTTGTCATTGTTGCATGCAATAAAAATTGCTCTCTAAATATTGGCAAGCACATTGTGTTGGCAAGATCCTGATATATATATCCAATTGGATGTAAGTTGTCATGAACTATTATTGTTGACAATACCCTTGAGGTAAAAGGTTGGGAGGTAACATTATAAGCCCCTATCTTTCTCTGTGTCCGATTAAAACTCCATACCCGTAAGTATTGCATGAGTGTTAGGAATTGTGAAAGAATAAATGATAGTTGAGTATGTGGACTTGCTTTTTAGCTCTGACATAGACTCTTTCCGATGTTATGATAAATTGCAATTGTTTCAATGACCGTGATCATAGTTTGTTAGTTTTCAATGAAGTTTCTGATTCATACTTGACATTGTGAATAGATTGTTACTTTAGCATCAGAAATCATATGACTATATATATATATATATATATATATATATATATATATATATATATATATATATATATATATATATATATTGATGTTATAAGATTGATCATTATGCCCTCATGTCCGTATTTTATTTTATCGAGACCTCTATCTCTAAACATGTGGACATATTTTTCGTTATCGGCTTCCGCTTGAAGACAAGCGAGGTCTAAGCTTGGGGCAGTTGATACGTCCATTTTGCATCATGCTTTTATATCAATATTTATTTCATTATGGGCTGTTATTACACATTATGTCACAATACTTATGCCCATTCTCTCTTATTCACAAGGTTTACACAAAGAGGGAGAATCCCGGCAACTGGAGTTCTGGCCTGGAAAAGGAGCAAATATTAGAGACATATTCTGCACAACTCCAAAAGTCCTGAAACTCCACGAAAGTCAGTTTTGGAATATAGAAAAAATATTGGGTGAAGAAAGCACCAGAGGGGGGCATCCACCATCCACGAGGGTGGGGGGCGCGCCCTACCCCATGGGCGTGCCCCCTGCCTCGTGGGCCCCCTGGCAGGCCCTCGGTGCCCATCTTTGGCTATATGAAATCTTTCGCCCTGAATAAAATCAGAAGGAAGCTTTCGGGATGAAGCGCCGCCGTCTCGGCGGAACATGGCGAAACCAATCTAGGGCTCCGGTGGAGTTGTTCTGCCAGGGAAACATCCCTCTGGGAGGGGGAAATCATCACCATCGTCACCACCATCGATCCTCTCATTGGGAGGGGGTCAAGCTCCATCAACATCTGCACCAGCACCATATCATCTCAAACCCTAGTTCATCTCTTGTATCTGATCTTGGTCTCAAAAACTCAGATTGGTACCTATGGGTTGCTAGTAGTGTTGATTACTCCTTGTAGTTGATGCTAGTTTGTTTATTTGGTGGAAGATCATATGTTCACATCCTTTATGCATATTAATACCCCTCTGCTTATGAACATGAATATGATTTGTGAGTAGTTATGTTTGTTCCCAAGGATATGGGAGAATTCTTGCTATAAGTAGTCATGTGAACTTGGTATTCGTTCGATATTTTGATGAGATGTATGTTGTCTTTCCTTTAGTGGTGTTATGTGAACGTCGACTACATGACACTTCACCATTATTTGGGCCTAGAGGAAGGCATTGGGAAGTAATAAGTAGATGATGTGTTGCTAGAGTGACCGAAGCTTAAACCCTAGTTTGTCCAGGCTTGTCCTTTGCTACAAAAAAGATTGGGCCACCTTGCTGAATCTTGTTTACTTTTGTTACTTGTTACCCGTTACAAATTACTGTCGGTGTCAAAACCGGAGGATCTCGGATAGGGGGTCCCAAACTGTGCGTCTAGGATCGATGGTAACAGGAGACGGGGGGACACAATGTTTACCTAGGTTCGGGCCCTCTCTATGGAGGTAATACCCTACTTCCTGCTTGATTGATCTTGATGAATATGAGTATTACAAGAGTTGATCTACCACGAGGTCGTAATGGCTAAACCATAGAAGTCTAGCCTATATGACTATGGTAATGAATATCTGCCCCTCCTCCGAACTACCCCTCCGGTTTATATAGACACCGGGGGATCTAGGGTTACATGGAGTCGGTTACATAAGAAGGAATCTTCACAGTCGGTCGCCAAACTTGCCTTCCACGCCAAGGAGAGTCCAATCCGGACATGGGTACAGTCTTCGGCCTTCATGTCTTCACTGCCCATCAGTCCAGCCCATGGATAACAGGACGAACGCCCGAGGACCCCTTAGTCCAGGACTCCCTTAGTAGCCCCTAAACCTGGCTTCAATGACGAGGAGTACGACGCGCAGTTTGTCTTCGGCATTGCAAGGTGGGTTCCCCCTTCCGAACTCCAAGGTAATCATCAGGTGTAATGATTGTACCCGGACTTTTATACACAGCTGCAGAGGAGATAATATTTCACGAGTTTGATCTGCTGACAACTTTTTGGTAATATGACATCATGCTTGCTTGGCCATTGTCTTCGAACCGTTTTGGCTAGGCCGCCGTCCCACGTCTCGGGGCGTGATTTTATCGGCACGTCTTATCCAAGCAGAGATCGTGTCCCCCCTTTTTAAGGGATCTTTATCGACCCAGACATGGGTAACCCAACCGACACCTGGGTACATCTCCTCGGGAACTGGCAAGTTTGGAGGCCCGGGAGGAAACATTTAATATTTGCGGTCTTTATATAGGGGCACAGACCCGTCTTTTCCTGTGCACTTGCTTCTTCCTCAACCCTGGCTACTGTTGGGGAACGTTGCAGAAAACAAAAAATTTCCTACAGTTTCACCAAGATCCATCTATGAGTTCATCTAGCAACGAGTATTCAGATTGCATCTACATACCTTTGTAGATCGCGAGCGGAAGCGTTCAAAGAACGGGGATGAGGGAGTCGTACTCGACGTGATCCAAATCACCGGAGATCCTAGCGTCGAACGGACGACACCTCTGCGTTCAACACACGTACGGTCAGTGTGACGTCTCCTCCATCTTGATCCAGCAAGGGGGGAGGAGAGGTTGAGGAAGATGGCTCCAGCAGCAGCACGACGGCGAGGTGGTGGAGCAGCAGTACTCCGGCAGGGCTTCGCCAAGCACGTGACGGAGGAGGAGAGGTGTTGGGGAGGGGAGGGGCTGCGCCTTGGATGTGTGCAGCAGCCCTCCCCTCGCCCCTCTATTTATAGGGGAAGGGAGAAGGGGGGCCGTCCCCTCTAGATGAGATCTAGAGGGGGGCGGCGTCCAAGGGGAGGGGGCTTGCCCCCCCAAGCAAGGGGGGCGCCCCCCCTCAGGGTTTACCCCAACCCTAGGCACATGGGCCCTAGGGGGGAGTGGTGCCCCAGCCCACTTTGGGCTGGATCCCTTCCTCATACAGCCCATAAGGCCCTCCGGGAGAGGTGGCCCCTCCCGGTGGACCCCCGGAACCCCTCAGGTGGCCCCGGTACAATACCGATATGCCCCCGAACCTTCCTGGTGACCGTATGACAACTTCCCATATATAAATCTTTACCTCCGGACTATTCCGGAACTCCTCGTGACGTCCGGGATCTCATCCGGGACTCCGAACAACATTCGGTAATCACATATAAGTCTTCCTAATAACCCTAGCGTCACCGAACCTTAAGTGTGTAGACCCTACGGGTTCGGGAGATACGCAGACATGACCAAGACGACTCTCCGATTAATAACCAACAGCGGGATCTGGATACCCATGTTGGCTCCCACATGCTCCTCGATGATCTCATCGGATGAACCACGATGTTGAGGATTCAATCAAGCCCGTATACAATTCCCTTTGTCAATCGGCATGTTACTTGCCCGAGATTCGATCATCGGTATCCCAATACCTCGTTCAATCTCGTTACTCGTACCATAACGCATGATCCCGTGATCAAACACTTTGATCACATTGAGCTCATTATGAGGATGCATTACCGAGTGGGCCCAGTGATACCTCTCCGTCATACGGAGTGACAAATCCCAGTCTCGATCCGTGTCAACCCAACAGAGACTTTCGGAGATACCCGTAGTATACCTTTATAGTCACCCAGTTACGTTGTGACGTTTGCTACACCCAAAGCACTCCTACGGTATCCGGGAGTTACACGATCTCATGGTCTAAGGAAAAGATACTCGACATTCGAAAAGCTCTAGCAAACGAATTATACGATCTTGTGCTAATCTTAGGATTGGGTCTTGTCCATCTCATCAATCTCCTAATGATGTGATCTCGTTATCAATGACATCCAATGTCCATAGTCAGGAAACCATGATTATCAGTCGATCAACGAGCTAGTCAACTAGAGGCTTACTAGGGACATGTTGGTGTCTATGTATTCACACATGTATTACGATTTCCGGATAACACAATTATAGCATGAATAAAAGACAATTATCATGAACAAGGAAATATAATAATAATCCTTTTATTATTGCCTCTAGGGCATATTTCCAACAGTCTCCCACTTGCACTAGAGTCAATAATCTAGTTACATTGTGATGAATCGAACACCCATAGAGTTCTGGTGTTGATCATGTTTTGCTCTAGGGAGAGGTTTAGTTTACGGATCTGCGACATTCAGATCCGTATGCACTTTGCAAATTTCTATGTCTCCATCTTGAGCATTTTCACGAATGGAGTTGAAGCGACGCTTGATGTGCCTGGTCTTCTTGTGAAACCTAGGCTCCTTGGCAAGTGCAATAGCTCCAATGTTGTCCCAGAAGAGTTTGATCGGCCCCGACACATTGCGTATGACTCCTAGGTCGGTGATGAACTCCTTCACCCAAATTGCTTCATGCGCTGCCTCCGAGGCTGCCATGTACTCCGCTTCACATGTAGATCCCGCCAGGACGCTCTGCTTGCAGCTGCACCAGCTTACTGCTCCACCATTCAACATATACACGTATCCGGTTTGTGACTTAGGGTCATCCAGATCTGTGTCGAAGCTAGCGTCGACGTAACCCTTTACGACGAGCTCTTCGTCACCTCCATAAACGAGAAACATGTCCTTAGTCCTTTTCAGGTACTTCAGGATATTCTTGACCGATGTCCAGTGTTCTTTGCCGGGATTACTTTGGTACCTTACATCAGGTCTGGTACACAGCATGGCATACATAATAGACCCTATGGCCGAGGCATAGGGGATGACACTCATCTCTTCTATATCTTCTGCCGTGGTCGGGCATTGAGCTGAGCTCAATTTCACACCTTGCAACACAGGCAAGAATCCCTTCTTGGACTGATCCATATTGAACTTCTTCAATATCTTTTCAAGGTATGTGCTTTGTGAAAGACATATGAGGCGTCTTGATCTATCGCTATAGATCTTGATGCCTAATATATACGCAGCTTCTCCAAGGTCCTTCATTGAAAAACTATTATTCAAGTAGGCCTTAATGCTGTCCAAAAGTTCTATATCATTTCCCATCAAAAGTATGTCATCTACATATAATATGAGAAATGCTACAGAGCTCCCACTCACTTTCTTGTAAACGCAGGCTTCTCCATAAGTCTGCATAAACCCAAACGCCTTGATCATCTCATCAAAGGGAATGTTCCAACTCCCAGATGCTTGCACCAGCCCATAAATGGATCGCTGGAGCTTGCATACCTTGTTAGCATTCTTAGGGTCGACAAAACCTTCCGGTTGCATCATATACAGTTCCTCCTTAAGATAACCGTTAAGGAATGCCGTTTTGACATCCATTTGCCATATCTCATAATCATAGTATGCGGCAATTGCTAACATGATTCGGACGGACTTCAGCTTCGCTACGGGAGAGAAAGTCTCATCGTAGTCAACCCCTTGAACTTGCCAATAACCCTTAGCGACAAGTCAAGCTTTATAGATGGTAACATTACCATCCGCGTCCGTCTTCTTCTTAAAGATCCATTTGTTTTCTATTGCTCGTCGATCATCGGGCAAGTCTGTCAAAGTCCATACTTTGTTTTCATACATGGATCCTATCTCGGATTGCATGGCCTCTAGCCATTTGTTGGAATCTGGGCCCGTCATCGCTTCTTCATAGTTCGAAGGTTCACCGTTGTCTAACAACATGATTTCCAGGACAGGGTTGCCGTACCACTCTGGTGCGGAACATGTCCTTGTGGACCTACGGGGTTCAGTAGGAACTTGATCTAAAGTTTCATGATCATCATCATTGACCTCCTCTCTAACTAGTGGAGGCACCACAGAAACATTTTCTTGAGCTGCGCTACTCTCCGGTTCAAGAGGTAATACTTCATCAAGTTCCACTTTCCTCCCACTTACTTCTTTTGAGAGAAACTCTTTCTCCAGAAAGGATCCGTTCTTGGCAACAAAGATCTTGCCTTCGGGGCTTAGGTAGAAGGTATACCCAATGGTTTCCTTAGGGTATCCTATGAAGACACATTTTTCCGACTTGGGTTCGAGCTTTTCAGGTTGAAGTTTCTTGACATAAGCATCACACCCCCAAACTTTTAGAAACGACAGCTTAGGTTTCTTCCCAAACCATAATTCATACGGTGTCGTCTCAACAGATTTAGACGGTGCCCTATTTAAAGTGAATGTATCTGTCTCTAGAGCGTATCCCCAAAATGATAGCGGTAAATTAGTAAGAGACATCATAGATCGCACCATATCCAATATAGTGCGATTACGACGTTCGGACACACCATTACATTGAGGTGTTCCAGGCGGCGTGAGTTGTGAAACGATTCCACATTTCCTTAAGTGTGTGCCAAATTCGTGACTGAAATATTCTCCTCCACGATCTGATCGTAAGAACTTTATTTTTCGGTCACGTTGATTCTCTACCTCATTCTTAAATTCCTTGAACTTTTCAAAGGTCTCAGACTTGTGTTTCATCAAGTAGACATACCCATATCTATGCAAGTCATCCGTGAGAGTGAGAACATAACGATATCCTCCGCGAGCCTCAACACTCATTGGACCGCACACATCAGTATGTATGATTTCCAATAAGTTGGTTGCTCGCTCCATTGTTCCAGAGAACGGAGTCTTGGTCATTTTGCCCATGAGGCATGGTTCACATGTGTCAAATGATTCATAATCGAGAGACTCTAAAAGTCCATCAGCATGGAGCTTCTTCATGCGCTTGACACCAATGTGACCAAGGCGGCAGTGCCACAAGTATGTGGGACTATCGTTATCAACTTTACATCTTTTGGTATTCACACTATGAATATGTGTATCATCACGTACGAGATTCATTAAGAATAAACCATTAACCATCGGAGCATGACCATAAAACATATCACTCATATAAATAGAACAACCATTATTCTCGGATTTAAATGAGTAGCCATCTCGTATTAAACGAGATCCAGATACAATGTTCATGCTCAAACTTGGCACCAAATAACAATTATTGAGGTTTAAAACTAATCCCGTCGGTAAATGTAGAGGTAGCGTGCCGACAGCGATCACATCGACCTTGGAACCATTCCCGACGCGCATCGTCACCTCGTCCTTCGCCAGTCTCCGCTTATTCCGCAGCTCCTGTTTTGAGTTACAAATATGAGCAATGGCACCGGTATCATATACCCAGGAGCTACTACGAGCACTGGTAAGGTACACATCAATTACATGTATATCACATATACCTTTAGTGTTGCCGGCCTTCTGGTCTGCTAAGTATTTGGGGCAGTTCCGCTTCCAGTGACCCTTCCCTTTGCAATAAAAGCACTTAGTCTCAGGCTTGGGTCCATTCTTTGACTTCTTCCCGGCAACTTGCTTATCGGGCGCGGCAACATCCTTGCCATCCTTCTTGAAGTTCTTATTACGCTTGCCTTTCTTGAACTTGGTGGTTTTATTGACCATCAACACTTGATGTTCCTTTTTGATTTCTACCTTCGCTGATTTCAGCATACCAAATACCTCAGGAATGGTCTTTTCCATCCCCTCCATATTGTAGTTCATCACAAAGCTCTTGTAGCTAGGTGGGAGCGACTGAAGGATTCTGTCAATGACCGCCTCGTCTGGGAGGTTAATCTCCAGCTGAGTCAAGCGGTTGTGCAACCCAGACATCTTTGAGTATGTGTTCACTGACAGAACTATTTTCCTCCATCTTACAACTATAGAACTTGTCGGAGACTTCATATCTCTCGACCCGGGCAAGAGCTTGGAAAACCATTTTCAGCTCTTCGAACATCTCATATGCTCCGTGTTGCTCAAAACGCTTGGAGCCCCGATTCTAAGCCGTAAAGCATGCCGCACTGAACGAGGGAGTAATCATCAGCACGCTGCTGCCAAGCGTTCATAACGTCTTGGTTCTCTGGGACGGGTGCATCACCTAGCGGTGACTCTAGGACATATTGTTTCCTGGCAGCTATGAGGATGATCCTCAGGTTCCGGACCCAGTCCGTATAGTTGCTGCCATCATCTTTCAGCTTGGTTTTCTCTAGGAACGCGTTGAAGTTGAGGTTGACATTAGCGTTGGCCATTTGATCTACAAGACATTTATGCAAAGATTTTAGACTAAGTTCATGATAATTAAGTTCATCTAATCAAATTATTTAATGAACTCCCACTCAGATTAGACATCCCTCTAGTCATCTAAGTGAAACATGATCCAACTCGACTAGGCCGTGTCCGATCATCACGTGAGATGGACTAGTCATCATCGGTGAATATCTCCATGTTGATTGTATCTTCCATACGACTCATGTTCGACCTTTCGGTCTCTTGTGTTCCGAGGCCATGTCTGTACATGCTAGGCTCGTCAAGTCAACCTAAGTGTTTGCATGTGCAAATCTGTCTTACACCCGTTGTATGTGAACGTTGGAATCTATCACACCCGATCATCACGTGGTGCTTCGAAACAACGAACTGTCGCAACGGCGCACAGTTAGGGGGAACACTTTCTTGAAATTGTTATGAGGGATCATCTTATTTACTACCATCGTTCTCAGTAAACAATATGCAAAAACATGATAAACATCACATGCAATCAAATAATAATAGTGACATGATATGGCCAATATCATATAGCTCCTTTGATCTCCATCTTGGGGCTCCATGATCATCTTGTCACCGGCATGACACCATGATCTCCATCATTGTGTCTCCATGAAGTTGCTCGCCAACTATTACTTCTACTACTATGGCTAACACGTTTAGCAATAAAGTAAAGTAATTTACATGGTGTTTCCAATGACACGCAGGTCAAACAAAAAATAATGACAACTCCTATGGCTCCAGCCGGTTGTCATACTCATCGACATGCAAGTCGTGATTCCTATTACATGAACATGATCTCATACATCACATATATATCGTTCATCATTCATCACAACTTTGGCCATATCATATCACAAAGCACTTGCTGCAAAAACAAGTTAGACGTCCTCTAATTGTTGTTGAAAGTTTTACGTGGCTGCAATAGGGTTCTAGCAAGAACGTTTTCTTACCTACGTAAAAGACACAACGTGATTTGTCAACTTCTATTTACCCTTCATAAGGACCCTTTTCGTCGAACCCGCTCCAACTAAAGTGGGAGAGACAGACACCAGCCAGCCACCTTATGCAACTAGTGCATGTCAGTCGGTGGAACCGGTCTCACGTAAGCGTACGTGTAAGGTTGGTCCGGGCCGCTTCCTCCCAGAATACCGCTGAAGCAAAATAAGACTAGTAGCAGGAAGAAAGTTGACAACATCTATGCCCACAACAATTGTGTTCCACTCGTGCAAAGAGAACTACGCATAGACCAGGCTCATGATGCCACAGTTGGGGAACGTTGCAGAAAACAAAAATTTTCCTACGGTTTCACCAAGATCCATCTATGAGTTCATCTAGCAACGAGTATTCAGATTGCATCTACATACCTTTGTAGATCGCGAACGGAAGCGTTCAAAGAACAGGGATGAGGGAGTCGTACTCGACGTGATCCAAATCACCGGAGATCCTAGCGCCGAACGGATGGCACCTCCGAGTTCAACACACGTACGGTCAGTGTGATGTCTCCTCCTTCTTGATCCAACAAGGGAGGAGGAGAGGTTGAGGAAGATGGCTCCAGCAGCAGCACGACGGCGTGGTGGTGGTGGAGCAGCAGTACTCCGGCAGGGCTTCGCCAAGCTCGTGACGGAGGAGGAGAGGTGTTGGGGAGGGGAGGGGCTGCGCCTTGGATGTGTGCAGTAGCCCTCCCCTCACCCCTCTATTTATAGGGGAAGGGAGAAGGGGGGCCGGCCCATCTGGATGAGATCTAGAGGGGGGGCGGCGGCCAAGGGGAGCGGGCTTGACCCCCAAGCAAGGCCCCCCCCTCAGGGCTACCCCCAACCCTAGGCGCATGGGCCCTAGGGAGGAGTGGCGCCCCAGCCCACTTTGGGCTGGATCCCATCCTCATACAGCCCATAAGGCCCTCCGGGAGAGGTGGCCCCTCCCGATGGACCCCCGGAACCCTCCGGTGGCCCTGGTACAATACCGATATGCCCCAGAACCTTTCCGGTGACCGTATGACAACTTCCCATATATAAATCTTTACCTCCGAACTATTCGGGAACTCCTCGTGACGTCCGGGATCTCATCCGGGACTCCGAACAACATTCGGTAATCACATATAAGTCTTCCTAATAACGGTAGCGTCACAGAACCTTAAGTGTGTAGACCCTACGGGTTCGGGAGACACGCAGACATGACCGAGACGACACTCCGGTCAATAACCAACAACGGGATCTGGATACCCATGTTGGCTCCCACATGGTCCTCGATGATCTCATCGGATGAACCACGATGTCGAGGATTCAATCAACCCCATATACAATTCCCTTTGTCAATCGGCATGTTACTTGCTCGAGATTCGATCGTCGGTATCCCAATACCTCGTTCAATCTCGTTACCGGCAAGTCACTTTACTCGTACCATAACGCATGATCCCGTGATCAAACACTTTGATCACATTGAGCTCATTATGATGATGCATTACCAAGTGGGCCCAGTGATACCTCTCCGTCATACGGAGTGACAAATCCCAGTCTCGATCCATGTCAACCCAACAGACACTTTCTGAGATACCCGTAGTATACCTTTATAGTCACCCAGTTACGTTGTGACGTTTGCTACACCCAAAGCACTCCTACGGTATCCGGGAGTTACACGATCTCATGGACTAAGGAAAATATACTCGACATTGGAAAAGCTCTAGCTAATGAATTGTGCGATCTTGTGCTATGCTTAGGATTGGGTCTTGTCCATCACATCATTCTCCTAATGATGTGATCTCGTTATCAATGACATCCAATGTCTATAGTCAGGAAACCATGACTATCAGTTGATCAACGAGCTAGTCAACTAGAGGCTTACTAGGGACATGTTGGTGTCTATGTATTCACACATGTATTACGATTTCCGGATAACACAATTATAGCATGAATAAAAGACAATTATCATGAACAAGGAAATATAAAAATAATCCTTTTATTATTGCCTCTAGGGCAAATTTACAACAGCTACCCCGAGTCTCAACACCAGGATTTAGACCACCTCGAGCTCCAATCATGCCCGGATCCATCCATCAAGGTCGGTGGGTGGCTTCTTCCTTCACGGAGAGGGGCACTGCAAAGCTTCGGGGGCGAGGTATCTGACCGCAGAGATTCTTCATCGGCTTCCTGCCGAGGGGCAGGTTATTCCTACCCCCAAATCCGGCGAGAGGGTCGTGTTTGTGTCCCACTTCCTCTGTGGGTTAGGGTTCGCACTTAATCCCTTCGTCCGAGGGCTCATGTTCTACTATCGGCTAGATTTTCACGATCTCGCCCTGGACTCTGTTCTTCTTATCTCAGCGTTTCTCGTCACGTGTGAAGCCTTCCTCCGAACTCCTCCGCACTTCGGTTTGTGGCTTAAGACCTTCAAGGTGGAGCCGCGAGTGATAGAGGGGGAGCAGGCAGAGTGCGGTGGGGCCGTGGTGAGCAAGCTTGCTAGCGCTATTTGGCTGAAAGGATCCTTCGCCAAGTCTTCCGATTTGTGGCAGTAGGGGTGGTTTTACATCACCGAGCCCCGTGACTCCAAGTGGGCAGCTGTGCCCGCATTTCGATCTAGCCCCCCTACTCAGCTTGCGTCGTGGATTAATAAGGGTTTGAACTGGGGATCAATGGACGAGGTGCAAACTTTACAAAGTCACATCCGAAACCTCGTTGAGAGGGATATCAACATCGTCGACATTGTTCAAGTGATGTTGGTCCGCCGGACCCTAGCGTGCCAGCGAGGGCCACTCCGCATGTGGGAGTTCAATCCAGAAGGGCCGCAGACTCTTCAACACTTCTTCGGTACTACACACGAAGGAATGTGGAGATGAATTTTCGGGAAATGAAAGCATCGGACACCACCGAGGATATCGGCCTTGACTGCAATCATCCGGACACCCCGGTAAGTACCCATTTGCCAAACACCTCATAATCAGATATCCAGTGATAAGATATTGACTGAATCATCCTTTTTCAGGCTGAATAAAGAAACTGGAACGGATTAGGTGTCCGGCTACCCTTCCCGAAGACTCGGCTACTCCCATGTTAGCAAGGATGCTCGCCTCGACGCCGTATCAGGCGCCGAAAGGGGGGGTGGTAAAGAGGAGAGTAAATAGACCCAAGATGACCTTTGTCTCGGAGGCGAGTCAGATACTGAGTCAGGAGAAATCGACCTTTCCTCGCTTGAAGACAGAGGCGAAAAAGGACCTAGTATCCCTTCTCCGAGTAGGAGGAATAGGGCCGCCTCCGAGGGCTCGGAGGGGCGATCTCCCAAGAATGGCAAGATGCCACCGTCGAGCGGCTTGGGCTTGGAAAGAGACGCCGTTGAACAGCTCCAACAAGGGGACAAACCCTCGGCCAAACCGTAAGTGAATTCGGAGTACTCTGATAGCGCCCCGCTCCTTTGTCATTACCAAAGACATACGTAACTTGTCCGTGCATTTTTACAGGTCGGCACAGAGTCTTTCTGGTGATCCTCTTCTTCGGGAAGTCTTCTCCCAGAGATGATGGAGAGTGAGACGCCTCCTCCAACCTCCTCGCCGAACAAGGCGGATGACCGTGAAGTGTCATCACGGAGGGTCCATTTTAACCAACGATTTATGCAGGGGACAGAAGTGGCAGCACCCGAAGGTGGACCTCTGACCATCCGGGATTCCACGGCTGATGATAATAAAGGCCCCAGACTGACTGGTTCGCAGCCGACAGTGATTCTAGGGACAGGTGAACATATTCCGTCAAAGGATGATTGTGCTCTTGGAGCAACTTCCGGAAACCCGGAGGCTCCGGATACATTACGGGACATGTTGCGGAAAGCATCCATCCCGGGGGACCAACGTACCTTGATGGGTACAGTGGTTGAGAGGATTTTGTCCATGAAGAGCAGGTTAAATGAAGCCTACATGAGCCTACTGAAGGGTTTCGAGGTTTGTGACATACTGTTTTTAAGTTATGTTTCATTTGCAAAGATGCGCCTGTGTATAGGTAGTAGCCCTGAGACTCTGGTCGGCTTCCCTGTGGAAGCGATTGGAGGATCTTAAAGGATTATTCTGGGACTTGACCTGATGAATTGAAAATAGGCTGCTTCCCCCTTGGCTACTTCCCGGACTATGGAGATTGCCGAACTCCAACGGAAGCTTGATGTAGTAGGGGATGACCTTGCATTAATCAATATGCGTTTTGATGAGTCGCAAGGTATGTGTTCGGCGCAATTCCCGTATGTTTTTGGGGTATAAGCATGATGCTAAGACCTGTGTGCTGGGGTATGCGTGGCTACTGATGGTGCTACTGCCATTGAAGCACTTTGAGCGGAGCTGGCTCGGGCCAAGGAGCAGGCCCGGTGTAGCAATGCGGCTCCCGAAAAGGCGTCGGCTGAGCTAAAAGCCGAACAAGCTGCACGGTGCCAAGGCGAGGAGAAGATATCCACAATGACGCTCGAACTAGAGAATGTTAGTGGCCGCTGTAAATTTCTGGAGAAGGAGAATAAAGACTTAACGGCTGAACTGGACAAGGCCTTACAAGAGGCAAAAGAAGCGCAATAAAAATCCAGAGCAACCCGTGAGGAGGTTCGGCAGGCGAGGGAGATTGCGGCTGGAAAGCCCTTTCTGCTGCAGACTAAATTCGGTGGCCCGAACTATGCTCGGCTCAACCAAGTGTGGAGTTCTCCGGACGAGTTCTTAGACTTGCCGAAGAGTTCTTCCGATGCGGCGCAGTATTACCAAGAGCGGGATGGGCATTCAACGAAGAAGCTTTTTTGGTCGCAGTTTGGTGCCTCAAAGCGCCCTCTGTTGCTCAATGAACAGATGTCCCAATGGGCCGAACTACATAGGATATCCGGTGGTGCCATGAAGGATGTCATAATCCGGTTGTGGCCAACTGAGACTATTTTGGAGAGCTACTTTGCTCTGGTACAAAGACTTGTTGACGCGGTGCCGCGAATCGATGCTGCGAAGTGATCGGCATGCATTGAAGGTGCACGAATGGCCTTTGCCCGAGTCAAGACATTCTGGGGAAAGATCAAGGCCATCGACGTCGCGATGAAGGGTCCAGCCAAAGGCAAGGACCATCCGGAACCGGAGAATTATTTTGAAGACGTCCTAGAGGCCGCCTGCTTGATAGAGGGTCAATGCTTGAAAGACATAATGTTCGAGTGAGGTGTATGATAATTGTAAAACACAATTTTATAGTTAATCTATTTATGTTTTGCTCGAAAGCTTGAATTCCTCCTGTACTGCCGTTTTAATGTAATCTGAAAATTTTCCTGTCGTCGGCTTCAGCCCCCTCGTAGGAAATACGGGGGTGTTTGGAAAAGCATTTAATCACTCTTTGTCCAACGTCTTGGTCCATGAAGGAGGTGATAATGCGGCGAACCAGACAATCGAACTATAAGGCGTTAACACTTTCACTTAGCCATAGGAGTTTTATGGTGGGGCTACGACATAGCCCCTTGTATGTATGTGGCGTATGGTGCCTTACATATTTGATCTGAAAAAGATCCCTCGTGTTACACGGACAATCACTAAAGATTCCAATAAGTTGGCAAGTGGTTGACCAGCTCTCGCCGCATCATGACAGTCAGTTTTCGGCTTTCTCTACTAAGGTACTTAACCAGATGAACTGGAAGCACAATCACAGTAGTTCTCCCTTTACTACCCTAGCCGATAGAGCGGAACGTAGGGTAGCAAGCACAGGAGCCGGGCAACCCAACTATTCACCCAAGACAATGATTCGGAGCTGATGCATATAAGGCCAAACTTGCGACGCTGAAGTAAGATGTAGAGCTGTTCGGGCTTTCACTGGCAACTCGTTTAATCCCATACCGAGCCCCTGGAAGGTTATGCCAATGTATGTATATGAAATAGCCATAAGAGCCGTTTTTAGTGGTGGAACAACATGGATGATTAATTCAGATACTGGGAGCTGAACGATGTGCCAATGGTTATTTATTATATATAAAAGCCATCCTCCCGGCTATTTGACATGCTCGGGGCGGAGGCGGAGGAACAAGCATAGTACAGGCTAAAAAATAGAGAATGTGGTCTACAAAAAGTGATTTTGGACATCCTGTCGCATGTCTGCGCCGCCAGTCCTCAGCGGGGGGAATCCTTGACGGAGATAGCCCCTTAGGTGAGTGTACGGATCTGAACTCGGTAGAGCTAGTTTTTGGGTTTTTGTCCCATTCGTCACCTATTTCGAAGAGATAGTAAAAGGAGATATAAAAAGAAAATGGATAAAAAATGTTTACGGGGATGTTTGCAGGCTTGTCTATGGTGTGCTTCTGCCAATGCCCATGGTATTTTGAGTGTGCAATGATGTATGTGCGCACAATTTTTGTAGGTGTACGAGGTGGGCGGCAGAAGCTGGACTGCTATTTCCGCTCCGGGAGTAGTCGATCCTTGGGTGGAAATTGCTTCTGACCCCCGGTATTTCATTCGCGAACCTCTCCGTCATCCCTGTCGCCTGCTGGTCTCCTCCCCTCGTGTTCGGCGTTGAGCTTGCCGGCTTGCTTAAAGACCCAGCAGTTTATGTTGGTATGATTAGCTGGTTTGTCGGGGTGGTCGTGAATCTGGCAGGGTCGATCCAATATCCTGTCTAGCTTGGATGGTTCATCTCGCTTCGCCTTGAATGGCTTCCTCCGTTGGCCAGGTTTGGGATTAATGAATCCGGTGTTGACCGCTGTGTCGCGTGCTCTTTCATCATCGTTGCGACTATTGTATTTGCTTCGTCGTGGTATGCCGTTGCCGTCTCGGATTTCGGAAGTTCCCGGGTCGCTGGAACTATTGCTTTTACGAGTGAGCCAGCTATCTTCTACCGCGCAAAAGAAGGTCATCAGAGCAGTGAGGGCTGTCATGGATTTAGGTCCTTCTTGGCCGAGGTGGCGTGAAAGCCATTCGTCCCGGACACTGTGTCTAAAAGCCGCAAGGGCTTCTGCGTCCGGACAATCGACGATTTGGTTTTTCTTGACTAAAAATCGAGTCCAGAGCTTCCTGGCTGATTCTCCGGGCTGCTGGACAATGTGACTTAGGTCATAGGCATCCGGTGACCGAACATATGTACCTCAGAAGTTATCGAGGAAAGCCTCTTCTAGGTCCTCCCACTTGTCTATGGAGTTTTCTGGCAGACTGTTTAACCAGTGCCGAGCTGGTCCTTTTAGCTTTAGTGGGAGGTATTTAATGGCATCGACGTCGTCCCCACGGGCCATATGGATGTGGAGGATAAAATCTTCTATCCCTACCGCGGGATCGGTTGTTCCGTCGTATGATTCAATATTGACGGGTTTGAATCCTTCGGGGAATTCATGATCCATTACTTTACCAATGAAGCAAAGCGGGTGTGTAGCACCTCTATGTTGGGCCACACTGTGACGTAACTTCGAAGGAGTCTATTTTTGGTTTTCAGCTCGACCATGGCGAGGTTTGTCATGTCCGGATAGGTAGCCATCGTCCCATGCCGAGGCAAGCTTTCGCGATCCGTAGATCTGTCTTGTGTGTCCTACTCTATTGTCCAAGTCCCTCTACGGGTCGTCCGGGTAATTGTGACTTGTGTTGTTCTTGCCTTTACGGCGAGCTGGGGCGGTATGGTGTTCGGCTTGAGTTGCCTCTTTATCCGGACAGATTTTTTGATGACCTCCCACATTGTGTAACGATAGTACGGGCTCCAACGCACTGTCATCAGACTGGTACGGTGATCTGTGCTTTGGGTAGTGTCGGTGTCAAAACTGGCGGATCTCGGGTAGGGGGTCCCGAACTATGCGTCTAGGCGGATGGTAACAGGAGACAAGGGACACAATGTTTTTACCCAGGTTCGGGCCCTCTCGATGGAGGTAAAACCCTACTCCTGCTTGATTAATATTGATGATATGGGTAGTACAAGAGTAGATCTACCACGAGATCAGAGAGGCTAAACCCTAGAAGCTAGCCTATGGTATGATTGTTGTTCGTCCAATGGACCAAAACCATCCGGTTATATAGACACCGGAGAGGGCTAGGGTTACACAGAGTTGCTTACAATGGGAGGAGATCTACATATCCGTATTGCCAAGCTTGCCTTCCACACCAAGGAAAGTCCCATCCGGACACGGGACGAAGTCTTCAATCTTGTATCTTCATAGTCCAAGAGTCCGGCCAAAGGTTATAGTCCGGCTATCCGGACACCCCCTAATCCAAGGCTCCCTCAGTAGCCCCTGAACCAGGCATCAATGACGACAAGTCTGGCGCGCAGATTGTCTTCGGCATTGCAAGGCGGGTTCCTCCTCTGAATAATTCATAGAAGATTTTGAACACAAGGATAGTGTCCGGCTCTGCAAAACAAGTTCCACATACCACCATAGAGAGAATAATATCTGCACAAATCTAATCTGCTGACGTATTCTGTAGCATGACATCACACCACAGCCAAGTCTTTACTCGAATCGTTTTACTGTCCCACCTCAGCGCGTTTTGCGAGGCAGTTTCCTTGGCGCGTCCTATCGGGGCAGAGATCATGTCCCCTTTATTTACGGGATTCTCATCAATACGGACGTGGGTAACCCAATCGTGCCCGTCGGTACGTCTCCTCGATCGAAGGCGAGTCCCAAACGGTCACAGGGAGGGCTCTTGGTATTCAACCTCTTATAAAGAGACCAAGGCCTTACTCCTTTCTTTCAATCTCAAACGAGTTCGCCCTTCGCCTTGAGTTCCAACACCCAAGGCTCCAGATTTTAGGCGCTTCGGACCTTCGGCAATGTCCGGTTCCGACCTTCGAGGCCGATGGATACCTTCCTCCATCATGGAGGAGGACGTGCTAAAGCTGAGAGAAGCCAGGTTCTTGATCAGCGAAATTTCGCATAGGCTGCCTGCGCAAGGGTAGGTCATCCCCACTCCCAAGCCTGGTGAGAGCGTGGTGTTTGTGTCTCACATCCTTCGGGTGCTAGGCCTCCCGACGGACCCCTTCGTGAGGGGGCTTATGTTTTATTATGGGCTGGAATTTCACGACTTGGCTCCGGAGTCCATCCTCCACATCTCATCGTTCATCGTCGTGTGCGAAGCCTTCCTCCGCATTAGTCCTCACTTCGGACTGTGGCTTAAGACCTTTAAAGTAGAGCCGAAGATGATCAAGGGACAACACGCAGAGTGCGGAGGCGCTGTTATAAGCAAGGATGCTGACGCTCCATGGCCCGAGGGCTCTTTTCAAGAGGAGTTCAGCTTATGGCAACGAGAGTGGTTTTATATCACAGCTCCCAGGGGTCAATAAAGGGTTGGACTGGGTCAATAAAGGGTTGGGCTGGGGGCCACCCAAGGATGTGCCCTTGTTGCAGGGCCGCATTCGAGATCTCCTAGAAAGAGACATCAGTCTGGTCGTAGTGGCACAGGTCATGCTGGTTCGCTGAACCCTGCCCTGCAAACGTCGCCCCCTCCGCCTGTGGGAGTTCAATCCGGAGGGACCACGGGCTCTCCAACATTTTATGGGCGCGACGCCCATGGAGATGTACAAACTTTTCTTCGGATCACAAGCAATGTGTCCGGACACGACCGAGGACGCAGGTCTGAGCTCCAATCGCCCGGATACTCAAGTAAGTAGCCCCGTTCCCGGACACGCTATCCGCATTTTTATCATAAAATTGCCCTTAAAAGAACTGTCTCTTAAACAGGAGTGGATAGTGAAAGCGAAGCTAATCAGGTGTCCGGGCCCCCTCCCTGAGACCACACCGGATCCCTTGTTAACCAGGATGCTGGAGGTCGTGCCTTTGGAAGAAGGCGAAGGGGGAACAAGGAAGCTACCGTCTCCCCGAAGGAGGCTGTCAGGAAAGGAGGAATCAAGAATTCCTCTACCCAGGGGAAGAAGAGGACCGCCTCTGAAGACCCGGAGACCATGATCTCCAAGCGGGGGAAGAAATCTTCATCAGAGGGTCCTGTGCCGGGGGATGCCTCGGCCGCACTATGCCCCCAAGGGGATAACCCCTCCACCGAGCCGAAAGTAGAGATGGGAATTTAAAATGAGAGACATCCCTGTTCTATTTCTGAGGAAAATAACCGAAATTTTACTTTGTAGTTCGGATCTTAGCCCTTCTCAGCAGAGCTCATCTTCGGGGGATCTTCTTCTGGACATGATGGAGAGCGGCACGCCTCCCCTTGCCGTACCGCCTTGTGAGGCGGGCGACCCTGAGGTGTCGTCACGGAGGGGTTCTCCGAATCCGGCAGGGCCGGAAGGCAGCCGTATGGCCCCCCAAAGCCCTCCGTGTCCGGCCTTCGAAAAAGGCCATCAGACGAGTCCAGCACAGTCTGGCGCACGGTCGGAGGAGCTGAAGGATCTGCTTGGGAGAACACCGTGCGTTGATGGGTATGATGATTGAAAGGATTGCATCCGCGGAGAGCGGGTTGCACGAGGCCGTCAGGAGTATACTGACAGGTCTTGAGGTACGCAAAATGATGTGCCTTTGGACAGTTCCGCACATATAAGATGCGTCCTGTATAGATAGTAGCCCCTGAGACTCAGCGTGTTGTCAAAAATGACGGCACGCAGAGGATCATAACCCCAGGTATAATATTTCTCCTTTCCTATGCAGGTGGCGGAGTGTCCGGTGGCTAGCCGGACTGATGAATTTGCCGAGCTAAAGCGGCAACTTGACGTGGAAGATGCCGACATCGCGCTTGTCAATAAGCGGCTTGACGAGGCACAAGGTATGTAATTTCTCCGGAGACACCAGGTAAGAGGAGTTTGATGCCCGTATCTTACAACATGTGTGCTTGATGCAGATGGTGCCGCTGCCATGGAGAACCTTCGGGCAGAACTTGCCCGAGCCAAGGAGCAGGCTAGGAAAAGCGATGCGGCTGCCTTAAAGGTGGTTGAAGAGCTGAAAGCCGAACAATCTGCTCATTGCCGAAGCAATAAGGAAATAGCCGAGATGGCTGTAAAGTTGAAGAGCGCTGCCGACCGCTGCAAGATTCTTGAAAAAGAAGATCGAGCGGAACAGATGGACCTGGAGAAGGCCACTACCGAGGCCAAGGATGCTCGCTTTATGATGAGAGCTATGAAGGAGGAGCTACGTCAGTCAGGAGATATCGCGGCTGGAAAGCCCTTTATGCTGCGGAGGAAGTTTGGGGCTCCTAAATATGCTCCGTTGGACCGGTTGTGGAGTACGGTGGACACTTATCTGGATTTGGCAGCGAGTGTCACGGACGCGGCAGAACACTTCCGAGATAAAGAGGATCACGAAGTGGAAAACCTTTTTTGGTTGCAGTTCCACAATCCAGAGCGTCCACTTCCATTAACCGATCGTTTGGCCGAATGTGCTGAGCTGAGTAGGTTATCTGGACTCGCTATGAAGTGTGTCGTGAGTCATTTGTGGCCGGAAAGGCCTGAGCCGAAGAGCTATTTTAGCTTGGTGCGGTGCCTCATATCAATGCAGTGAAGAGGTCAGCATGCATAGAGGGTGTGCAGATGGCACTTGCCCGTGTCAAGACATACTGGGCGGAGATGAAGGCCACCGCTGTTGCAGCCCAGGACTCGGACGGGAGCCGAGTACCTGCCGAGCACTATTTTCAGGAAGTTCTGCAGGGCGCTCGTTTAATAGAGATGCAGTGCTCGAAGGATATTATGTTCGAATAACATGTATTATTGTAAAACAATGTTTGGATGTAAAATAAAAGCTTTTTATACTTGTGCCTTCAATAATTGAAATACCTCCTGTGCGGCCGTTAATGTATATGTGTATATAACCTAAAAGATGGCAGTCTTCGGCTTCAGCCCCCACGCATATAATGCGGGGGTGTTCGCAGAAGACGCATTTTCACACTTGATCCAACGCCTTGGTCCTATTAAGGAGGTGATACGCAGCGAACTAGGCAACCAGACTATAATGCTTTATCACTTTCACTTAGCCATAGGAGTTTGACAGTGGGGCTACTATACATCCCCTGGGGGCATCGCGCTCACCCTAATTCGGGGCGCGTGTGTGCCTGGCCGGCAAACGGCCCTTCGTTAATACGGGTCATCGAGTGGTTGACCAGTCTCACGCTATATCATGACAGTCAGTTTTCGGCTTTCTCTACTGAGGTGCTCGCCTGGATGAACCAGGGCACAATCGCAGTAGTTCTCCTGGTGCCGCCTTAGCCGATAGAGCAGAACGTAAGGCAGCAAAACACAGGAGCCGGGCAAACCCAACATTTGACCAAAGACATGATTCGGAGCTGATGCATATAAGGCCAAACTTGCGATGCCGAACACTCCCTAAGGTATTCGGTCTTTTATGAAAAAGGGCGGAATAGCGCCCTTGGTAGTAAGCCCCTGGTTTCCAGGTACGTGGAAAACTCTGGTGTGGCCACATGCCAAAACGCCAGCCTCCTCCTCGGCTATACAGAGAATCCGGGGGATGTGTATCAACAAGAGACAGTAAAAAAGGTTTACGCAGGGTCTTAATCTAAAAAGAATCCTGGAGACGGGTCCCTGCTGCACGTCTGCGCCTGTGTCTCTGTTGTGCCGTGTGCTGGACGGGCGTAGCATGGTGTTCATCTGTAAAAGAGAGGAACTTAGCTGACAAGAAAAAGAATAGTAGCGCGGAATGTACGCTGTACTAGATAAACAATGTATAATTTAAGACTGGTAAAATGGAGCCTTATTGTCGTGTATTTTACATACGCGAAGCCCCTTGTATAGGGGTGTATGGCTACTAAACCTTTATCAATTATATGTTTGCTCCGGACTCGCCTAGCGGAGTCCGTGGTCTTGATAACCTGGTAGATGCTTTCGTTGGTGAAGCTGTTCTAATGCACGGCTGTCAAGGCAGCTGCATATTCTTTCGCGCCCGAGGGACACTTGATATTTACCTTTAGTGAGATGATGCCTCGTGGACCGGGCATTTTATGCGTAAGAGATCCATAATGCGGTATTGCATTAAAGCGGGCGAAAGCCTCTCGTCCCAGTAGTGCTTGATAGCTACTTGAGAATGAGGCGATGTCGAAGGCTAGCTTTTCGTGGTGGAAGTTATCGGGGGAGCCGAACATAACTTCTAGCCGAAGAGAACCCATGGAATGGGCATCCGGGCCTGTCGTTACTCCTTGAAAGGAAGTATTGCTATGGCGAATTCTTGTTGGGTCTATCCCCATTTTGCGGATTGTGTCCTGATATAGCAGGTTTAAACCACTGCCGCCGTCCATCAGGACATTTGTAAAGTTGAGTCCGTCGATTATTGGATATAATATCAAGGCAGTCCCGCCTATGTTCCGGATACTTCTAGAGTAATCCTGATGGTCGAATGTGATTGGTTTTAACAACCAGTGGCGAGACTCCTTTGGGATAGGCCGTATGGAGCGTATCTCTATAGGCGCCACTCCTTTTGTCATGTGAAGTAAGTTTACTATTTTGACTTCCTGTGGGAAATTCTTTTGTTTCCCGGTGCTCTGCTTGTGGGGTTCGTCATCGTCCTCACTTGGTGTGTCGAGCCCCTTGTGTTCGGCGTTGAGTTTGCCGGATTGCTTGAATACCCAACAATCTCTGTAGGTATGATTTGCGGCTTTCCCGGGAGTACTGTGGATTTGACATATCTTGTCCAAGATTTTGTTCAGGGTAGATAGCTCGTCCCTGTTATCCTTAAGGGGCAACTTTTTCTGATTCTGGCGAGAGCTTGTGAATCCGGCATTGACTGTTGTGCTCTTCGGGCTCCTTCCCTTATTTCGACGCTGGTCCTTGTTGCGTCGCTGTTTCCCATTTCCATCCTGGACTTCGGATGTACTTGGGTCGCTGGTGCTGCATCTTGCCAACCAGCTGTCCTCTCCCGCGCAAAAGCGGGTCATGAGGCTTGTTAATGCGGCCATTGTTCTTGGCTTTTATTGGCCGAGGTGTGTGGCGAGCCATTCCTTTCGATCGCTGTGTTTGAAAGCTGCTAAGGCTTCGGCGTCCGGACAGTCGACTATCTGATTCTTTTTAGTAAGAAATCTGTTCCAGAGTTTCCGGGCTGACTCTCCGGGGTGTTGAGTTATATGGCTTAAATCGTCCGCATCCATAGGTCAGACATAGGTCCCTTGAAAATTTGCCCGAAAAGCATCCTCGAGCTCCTCCCAACTTCCAACGGTGTTTTCGGGAAGGCTTTTAAGCCAATGCCGGGCTGGCCCTTTGAGCTTAAGAGGTAAGTATTTGATGGCATGGAGGTCATCTCCCCTGGCTATGTGTATGTGGAGGGTCTGTTGTTCCGTCGTACGCCTCTATGTTTACGGGTTTGAATCCCGCTGCAAATTTGTGGTCTAGCACCTCATCAGTGAAACAGAGGGGGTGTGTGGCACCCCTCTATTTGGGTGTGCCGTGTTGTTCGGATATTTGTTGAGTTGCATTGCTTAATAGAGCTTGCTTTCTTGGCCCGTAGATAGATCTGGATGGGCCATCCTTTTGATGCGAATCCTTGGGTGGATCACGTGCTGGCTTGGGTGCGGCACCGCTTGGCGCTCTGTGGTGGCCATGAGGTCGTCTATCCGACCGGGTGGCTTCCTTATTTTTTGATTTAGGGGGATCTAGGGCCTCCTCATCAAATTCAGGCAGTAGCTTTCGCTTCGGATAGCTCTTTGTGTTGCTGCTGCCGCCGTATTTATATGCGGTGTTGAGTACTTTGCTCCATCTGATTCTGAGTGCATATTCCGCAGTTTTGAGCTTCCGCTTATGCTTTTTCAGGCAACGCGAGGTGGCAACGAGCCTTTTGTGGAGGTTCTTCTGCTCCAGGAACTTGTCCGGTGTGAGGTCATCCGGACTGTTATCTTCGTCGGGGACTGGTTGTTCGGCTTGTTTATCCAAGTTGCCCTATTCGGACGGTTGCTCGATGGCATGTTCGTCGTCCGCCAGTTCGCCCTGCTCTGTGGCTGGGTCTGTATGGCTGCTGTCTCTGTCGAGGATGGGTTTGGAGCGGTGCTTACGTCGCCGCTTTGAATGCTTTTCGAGGGAACGATCCCTCGTTGCGTCCCTTTGTTCCTCGTCGTCGCTTCCTTTAGGGGTGTCCACCATGTATACATCGTGAGATGAGGTGGTTGTCCAGTGCTCTATAGGCGCTGGTTCCTGTTCGTCTCCTACATCGTCGTCCATAACGTCGATGTCTTCGGAGTCGAAGTCGAGCATGTCGGTTAAATCATTGACAGTGGCTATGAAGTGGGTGGTGGGTGGGCGTCGAATTTCTTTGTCATCCGCATCCCAACCTTGCTGACCATAGTCCGGCCAGGACTCTCCTGATAAAGAGAGAGACTTTAGTGAATTCAGAATGTCGCCGAAGGGCGAGTGCTGAAATATGTCCACGGCGGTGAACTCCATGATCGGCGCCCAATCGGATTCGATTGGCGGGGGCGCAGAGGGTTCGGAGTCCGGAGAGGAGTCCGGCATCTTGGAGCGACGGGCTTCGCGGAGAACAAAGCTGGCGTTCGGCTCGATCGCCTTAGAGATTGCAGCCCCCGAGGCAGTGTCCACCCACCCGTCCTCGAGTGGTGCAGTCGGCTCAAAACTAAGGGTCGGAGCGGACACGGGTGCGGCCTCCAGGGCACTGTTCAGCGGCAGAGCTAGATCATGCCCATCGTGACAGTGCGGCACGCTCGGTGATGGCTCGAACCCGTCGAAGATCAAGTCCCCGCGGATATCAGCCGTGTAGCTCAAACTTGCAAATCTGACCTGATGGCCAGGGGCGTAGCTTTCGATCTGCTCCAGATGGCCAAGCGAATTGGCCCGCAGTGCAAAGCCGCCGAATACGAAGATCTGTCCGGGGAGAAAAGTCTCATCCTGGACCGCATCGCTGTTGATGATCGGAGGAGCCATCGGGCCTAAAAGTGACGACACAGAGGAAATCTCAAGGAATGCACCAATGTCGGTGCCAAAACCGGAGGATCTCGGGTAGGGGGTCCCGAACTGTGCGTCTAGGCGGATGGTAACAGGAGACATGGGACACGATGTTTTTACGCAGGTTCGGGCCCTCTCGATGGAGGTAAAACCCTATTCCTGCTTGATTAATATTGATGATATGGGTAGTACAAGAGTAGATCTACCACGAGATCAGAGAGGCTAAACCCTAGAAGCTAGTACAAGGAAATTCCTATCCGGACACGGGACGAAGTCTTCAATCTTGTATCTTCATAGTCCAGGAGTCCGGCGAAAGGTTATAGTCCGGTCATCCGGACACCCCCTAATCCAGGACTCCCTCACTCGTTTTTTCTTTGATGATGATTGTGTAGAAGCGTTTGAAACACTTAAGAAAGCCTTGATTTCTGCACCCATTGTTCAGCCACCTAATTGGAATTTACCCTTAGAAATTATGTGTAATGCTAGTGATTATGCTGTAGGTGCTCTTCTAGGACAAAGAGTTGATAAGAAATTAAATGATATTCAATATGGTTGTAAAACTCTAGACAGTGCGCAGAGAAATTATGCTACTACTGAAAAAGAATTTTTAGCAGTTGTATTTGCTTGTGATAAGTTTAGACCTTGTTTTTTTTATTCTAAAGTAACTGTTCACACTTATCATGCTGCTATTAAATATCTTATGGAAAAGAAAGATGCTAAACCTAGACTTACTAGATGGGTTCTCCTACTACAAGAATTTGATTTGCATATTATTGATAGAAAGGGAGCTGAGAACCCCGTTGCAGACAACTTGTCTAGGTGAGAGAATGTTCTTGATGACCCACTACCTATTGATGATAGCCTTCCCGATGAAAAATTAGCTATCATAAATGCTTCTCGCACTGCTCCATGCTATGCTGATTATGCTAATTACATTGTTGCTAAATTTATACCACCTAGTTTCACATACCAGCAAAAGAAAAAGTTTTTCTATGATTTAAGACATTACTTCTGGGATGACCCACAACTTTATAAAGAAGGAGTAGATGGTGTTATTAGGCGTTGTGTACCTGAGGATGAACAGAAACAGATCATACACAAGTGTCACTCCGAGGCTTATGGAGGACACCACGCTGGAGATAGAACTGCACATAAGGTATTACAATCTGGTTTTTATTGGCCTAGTCTTTTCAAGGACGCCCATAAGTTTGTCTTGTCTTGTGATGAATGTCAAAGAATTGGTAATATTAGTAGACGTCAAGAAATGCCTACGAACTATTTAGTTGTTATTGAACCATTTGATGTTTGGGGCTTTGATTATATGGGACCGTTTCCTTCCTCTAATGGGTATACACATATTTTAGTTGCTCTTGATTACGTTACTAAGTGGGTAGAAGCTATTCCAACTAGTAGTGCTGATCATAACACCTCTATTAAGATGCTGAAAAAAGTTATTTTTCCGAGGTTTGGAGTCCCTAGATACTTAATGACTGATGGTGGTTCACATTTTATTCATGGTGCGTTTCGTGAAAGGCTTGCTAAGTATAACGTTAATAATAGAATTGCATCTCCATACCACCCACAGTCTAGTGGTCAAGTAGAACTGAGTAATAGAGAGATCAAATTAGTTTTGCAAAAGTCTGTTAATAGATCTAGAAAGAATTGGTCCAAGAAACTCGACGAGGCATTATGGGCCTATAGAACTACATATAAAAATCCTATGGGTATGTCTCCCTATAAAATGGTCTATGGAAAAGCATGTCATTTACCTCTCCAATTAGAACATAAGGCATATTGGGCCATTAAAGAGCTCAATTATGATTTCAAACTCGCCGGTGGGAAGAGACTATTTGATATTAGCTCACTTGATGAGTGGAGAACCCAAGCCTATGAGAATGCCAAGCTGTTTAAAGAAAAAGTTAAAAGACGGCATGAAAAAAGGATACAAAAGCGTGAGTTTAATGTAGGTGATCTTGTTTTGCTATACAACTCTCATTTAAGATTTTTTGCAGGAAAACTCCTATCTAAATGGGAAGGTCCTTACGTTATCGAGGAGGTCTATCGTTCCGGTGCCATAAAAGTCAACAACTTCGAAGGCACAAATCCGAAGGTGGTGAACAGTCAAAGAGTCAAACCTTATATCTCAGGAAGTCCCATAAATGTTGAAACTAACGACATTGAGACCGTCACCCCAGAGGAATACATAAGGGACACTTTCCATAATGTTTCAGACTCCGAAAAGGAATAGCTATGTGGTACGGTAAGTAAACCGACTCCAAAATAGTTCTAATAGCATTTTTTCTCTGTTTTGGAATATTTAAGAAAATAGGAAAGTAATAAGTAGTCCGAAAGGGACACGAGGCATCCACGAGGGTGGAGGGCACGCCCTATCGCCCTAGGCACGCCCCCTACCTCGTGGGCACCTCGTGTGTCCTCTGGACTCTGTTTTCTTGCACGATACTTATTTTGGTCGGTAAAAATTCATTATATAATCTCCCGAAGGTTTTGACCACCATACCACGCAAATATCCTCTGTTTTTGATTTGAGCTGCTTTTCTGACAGATCTAGATCACCATGCATGATGTCTTCGAGCGCACCCAAGGACAAGTTTTTTGAGAAGGTCATCAACCCCTACATCGCGGAGGTGCTGCAACACCCTCAAACCATTGAGATGCATGAGGGGGTGCTGCACACCCGCGATGTTGAGGAACCAAGGAGGACCGGAAGCATGGAGACAAGACTTGAAGCAATGGAGCAACAAGTTTTCAAGTGCCAAGGGATGGTGGAACGCGTACTCGACGCCAACCACATGATGATCGCGGAGTTCACCAACAACCACAAGCTAGATGCCAAGAACTTTAGGGAGGCCATCTTCAAGCTTCACGAGAAAATCGAGAACCTTCAAGCCCAGATCTATGACCTGCAAAACCAAAACTGTGAGTATGAATATAGATTCAAGAGGATGAGTTTGACTGCAGATTTGAGGATCCCGGAGACTAGATCATCTTTCTATGATGGTGAGCCTATGCCTTGGAAGAGGGATGACAAGCCTACATCATCAACAACTCCATCATCACCACCTCCGAGGAAAGAGAATTGAGTATTGGGTATGGGCACTCCTCTTGGCAACTGCCAAGCTTGGGGGAGGTGCCCCGGTATCGTATCACCATCACACTCCTATCTTTACCATTTTTCTTAGTTCGATCCTTTTAGTAATATCTTGATTTAGTAGAATAAAGTTTTAGTATGATTTAGTTTTGAGTTTTGCTTTATGATCCTTCTATGTAATCGAGTCTGTGAGCTATATATAATAAAGATTAGTTTTGAGTCAAGGGCTTGATTATCTTGCTATGATCTTGAGGGAATAATATAAAAGAGAAGAGAAAGATAAAAAGAACTAAAGAGATCATATTGATCTTCTGGAGAGTAATGGCTTCACATATATAGAGTGTGATGAATAAAAGTTGTTGAGAGTTGACAAACATAGTTTTGGTCATCGTTGCAATTAATAGGAAGTAATAAAGAAAGAGAGGTTTGCTTTTTAGCTCTAACATAGACTTGCTTTTTAGCTCTAACATAGACTCTTTCCGATGTTATGATAAATTGCAATTGTTTCAATGACCGTGATCATAGTTTGTTAGTTTTCAATGAAGTTTCTGATTCATACTTGACATTGTGAATAGATTGTTACTTTAGCATAAGAAATCATATGACTATATATATATATATATATATTGATGTTATAAGAATGATCATTATGCCCTCATGTCCGTATTTTATTTTACCGAGACCTCTATCTCTAAACATGTGGACATATTTTTCGTTATTGGCTTCCTCTTGAGGACAAGCGAGGTCTAAGCTTGGGGGAGTTGATACTTCCATTTTGCATCATGCTTTTATATCGATATTTATTTCATTATGGGCTGTTATTACACATTATGTCACAATACTTATGCCCATTCTCTCTTATTTCACAAGGTTTATACAAAGAGGGAGAATGCCGGCAGCTGGAGTTCTGGCCTGGAAAAGGAGCAAATATTAGAGACATATTCTGCACAACTCCAAAAGTCCTGAAACTCCATGAAAGTCAGTTTTTGGAATATAGAAAAAATATTGGGTGAAGAAAGCACCAGAGGGGGGCATCCACCATCCACGAGGGTGGGGGGCGCGCCCTACCCCCTGGGCATGCCCCCTGCCTCATGGGCCCCCTGGCAGGCCTCCGGTGCCCATCTTTGGCTATATGAAATCTTTCACCCTGAAAAAAATCAGAAGGAAGCTTTCGAGATGGAGCGCCGTCGTCTCGGCGGAACATGGCGAAACCAATCTAGGGCTCCGGTGGAGCTGTTCTGCCGGGGAAACATCCCTCCGGGAGGGGGAAATCATCACCATCGTCACCACCATCGATCCTCTCATTGGGAGGGGGTCAAGCTCCATCAACATCTACACCAGCACCATATCATCTCAAACCCTAGTTCATCTCTCCTATCTGATATTGGTCTCAAAACCTCAGATTGGTACCTATGGGTTGCTAGTAGTGTTGATTACTCCTTGTAGTTTATGCTAGTTTGTTTATTTGGTGGAAGATCATATGTTCAGATCCTTTATGCATATTAATACCCCTCCGATTATGAACATGAATATGATTTGTGAGTAGTTATGTTTGTTCCCGAGGATATGTGAGAAGTCTTGCTATAAGTAGTCATGTGAACTTGGTATTCGTTCGATATTTTGATGAGATGTATGTTGTCTTTCCTTTAGTTGTGTTATGTGAACGTCGACTACATGACACTTCACCATTATTTGGGCCTAGAGGAAGGCATTGGGAAGTAATAAGTAGATGATGTGTTGCTAGAGTGACAGAAGCTGAAACCCTAGTTTGTCCAGGCTTGTCCTTTGCTAGAAAAAAGATTGGGCCACCTTGCTGAATCTTGTTTACTTTTGTTACTTGTTACCCGTTACAAATTACTGTCGGTGTCAAAACCGGCGGATCTCGGATAGGGGGTCCCAAACTGTGCGTCTAGGATCGATGGTAACAGGAGACGGGGGGACACAATGTTTACCTAGGTTCGGGCCCTCTCTATGGAGGTAATACCCTACTTCCTGCTTGATTGATCTTGATGAATATGAGTATTACAAGAGTTGATCTACCATGAGGTCGTAATGGCTAAACCATAGAAGTCTAGCCTATATGACTATGGTAATGAATATCTGCCCCTCCTCCGAACTACCCCTCCGGTTTATATAGACACCGGGGGATCTAGGGTTACATGGAGTCGGTTACATAAGAAGGAATCTTCACAGTCGGTCACCAAACTTTCCTTCCACGCCAAGGAGAGTCCAATCCGGACATGGGTACAGTCTTTGGCCTTCATGTCTTCACAGCCCATCAGTCCAGCCCATGGATAACAGGACGAACGCCCGAGGACCCCTTAGTCCAGGACTCCCTTAGTAGCCCCTGAACCTGGCTTCAATGACGAGGAGTACGACGCGCAGTTTGTCTTCGGCATTGCAAGGCAGGTTCCCCCTTCCGAACTCCAAGGTAAACATCAGGTGTAATGATTGTACCCCGACTTTTATACACAGCTGCAGAGGAGATAATATTTAACGAGTTCGATCTGCTGACAACTTTTTGGTAATATGACATCATGCTTGCTTGGACATTGTTTTGGAACCGTTTTGGCTAGGCCGCCGTCCCACGTCTCGAGGCGTGATTTTATCGGCACATCTTATCCAAGCAGAGATCGTGTCCCCCCCTTTTAAGGGATCTTCATCGACCCGGACGTGGGTAACCCAACCGACACCTGGGTACAACTCCTCGGGAACTGGCAAGTTTGGAGGCCCGGGAGGAAACATTTTATATTTGCGGTCTTTATATAGGGGCACAGACCCGTCTTTTCCATTGCACTTGCTTCTTCCTCAACCCTGACTACTGTTGGGGAACGTTGCAGAAAACAAAAATTTTCCTACGGTTTCACCAAGATCCATCTATGAGTTCATCTAGCAACGAGTATTCAGATTGCATCTACATACCTTTGTAGATCGCGAGCGGAAGCGTTCAAAGAACGGGGATGAGGGAGTCGTACTCAACGTGATCCAAATCACCGGAGATCCTAGCGTTGAACGGACGACACCTCCGCGTTCAACACACGTAAGGTCAGTGTGACGTCTCCTCCTTGATCCAGCAAGGGGGGAGGAGAGGTTGAGGAAGATCGCTCCAGCAGCAGCACGACGGCGTGGTTGTGGTGGAGCAGCAGTACTCCGGCAGGGCTTCGCCAAGCTCGTGACGGAGGAGGAGAGGTGTTGGGGAGGGGAGGGGCTGCGCCTTGGATGTGTGCAGCAGCCCTCCCCTCGCCCCTCTATTTATAGGGGAAGGGAGAAGGGGGGCCGGCTCCTCTAGATGAGATCTAGAGGGGGGGCGGCGGCCAAGGGGAGGGGGCTTGCCCCCCAACCAAGGGGGGCGCCCCCCCTCAAGGTTTCCCCCAACCCTAGACGCATGGCCCTAGGGGGGAGTGGCGCCCCAGCCCACTTTGGGCTGGATCCCTTCCTCATACAGCCCATAAGGCCCTCTGGGAGAGGTGGCCCCTCCTGGTGGACCCCCGGAACCCCTCCAATGGCCCCGGTACAATACCGATATGCCCCCGAACCTTTCCGGTGACCGTATGACAACTTCCCATATATAAATCTTTACCTCCGGACTATTCGGAAACTCCTCGTGATGTCCGGGATCTCATCGAGGACTCCGAACAACATTCGGTAATCACATATAAGTCTTCCTAATAACCCTAGCGTCACCGAACCTTAAGTGTGTAGACCCTATTGGTACGGGAGACACGCATACATGACCAAGACGTCTCTCTGGTCAATAACCAAAAGCGGGATCTGGATACCCATGTTGGCTCCCACATGCTCCTCGATGATCTCATCGGATGAACCACGATGTCGAGGATTCAATCAACCCCGTATAAAATTCCCTTTGTCAGTCGGCATGTTACTTGCCCGAGATTCGATCGTCGGTATCCCAATACCTCGTTCAATCTCGTTACTCGTACCATAACGCCTGATCCCGTGATCAAACACTTTGATCACATTGAGATCATTATTATGATGCATTACCGAGTCGGCCCAGTGATACCTCTCCGTCATACGGAGTGACAAATCCCAGTCTCGATCCGTGTCAACCAACAGACACTTTCGGAGATACCCGTAGTATACCTTTATAGTCACCCAGTTACGTTGTGACATTTGGTACACCCAAAGCACTCCTACGGTATCCGGGAGTTAAACGATCTCATGGTCTAAGGAAAAGATACTCGACATTGGAAAAGCTCTAGCAAACGAATTATACGATCTTGTGCTATGCTTAGGATTGGGTCTTGTCCATCACATCATTCTCCTAATGATGTGATCTCGTTATCAATGACATCCAATATCCATAGTCAGGAAACCATGAGTATCAGTTGATCAAAAAGCTAGTCAACTAGAGGCTTACTAGGGACATGTTGGTGTCTATGTATTCACACATGTATTACGATTTCCGGATAACACAATTATACCATGAATAAAAGAAAATTATCATGAACAAGGAAATATAATAATAATCCTTTTATTATTGCCTCTAGGGCATATTTCCAATAGTCTCCCACTTGCACTAGAGTCAATAATCTAGTTACATTGTGATGAATCGAACACCCATAGAGTTCTGGTGTTGATCTTGTTTTGCTCTAGGGAGAGGTTTAGTCAACGGATCTGCGACATTCAGATCCATATGCACTTTGCAAATTTCTATGTCTCCATCTTGAACATTTTCACGAATGGAGTTGAAGCGACGCTTGATGTGCCTGGTCTTCTTGTGAAACCTGGGCTCCTAGGCAAGTGCAATAGCTCCAGTGTTGTCCCAGAAGAGTTTGATCGGCCCCGACGCATTGGGTATGACTCCTAGGTTGGTGATGAACTCCTTGACCCAAATTGCTTCATGCGCTGCCTCCGAGGCTGCCATGTACTCCGCTTCACATGTAGATCCCGCCACGACGCTCTGCTTGCAGCTGCACCAGCTTACTGCTCCACCATTCAACATATACACGTATCCGGTTTGTGACTTAGAGTCATCCAGATCTATGTCTAAGCTTGCGTCGACGTAACCCTTTATGACGAGCTCTTCGTCACCTCCATAAACGAGAAACATGTCCTTAGTCCTTTTCAGGTACTTCAGGATATTCTTGACCGCTGTCTAGTGTTCTTTGCCGGGATTACTTTGGTACCTTACATCAGGTCTGGTACACAGCATGGCATACATAATAGACCCTATGGCCGAGGCATAGGGGATGACACTCATCTCTTCTATATCTTCTGCCGTGGTCGGGCATTGAGCTGAGCTCAATTTCACACCTTGCAACACAGGCAAGAACCCCTTCTTGGACTGATCCATATTGAACTTCTTCAATATCTTTTCAAGGTATGTGCTTTGTGAAAGACCTATGAGGCGTCTTGATCTATCTCTATAAATCTTTATGCCTAATATATAAGCATCTTCTCCAAGGTCCTTCATTAAAAAACTCTTATTCAAGTAGGCCTTAATGCTGTCCAAAAGTTCTATATCATTTCCCATCAAAAGTATGTCATCTACATATAATAAGAAATGATACAGAGCTCCCACTCACTTTCTTGTATACGCAGGCTTCTCCATAAGTCTGCATAAACCCAAACGCCTTGAGCATCTCATCAAAGCGAATGTTCCAACTCCGAGATGCTTGCACCAGCCCATAAATGGATAGCTGTAGCTTGCATACCTTGTTAGCATTCTTAGGGTCGACAAAACCTTCCGGCTGCATCATATACAATTCTTCCTTAAGATAACCGTTAAGGAATGCCGTTTTGACGTCCATTTGCCATATCTCATAATCATAGTATGCGGCAATTGCTAACATGATTCGGACGGACTTCAGCTTCGCTACGGGAGAGAAAGTCTCATCGCAGTCAACCCCTTGAACTTGCCGATAACCCTTAGCGACAAGTCGAGCTTTATAGATGGTAACATTACCATCCGCGTCTGTCTTCTTCTTCAAGATCCATTTGTTTTCTATCGCTCGCCGATCATCGGGCAAGTCTGTCAAAGTCCATACTTTGTTTTCATACATGGATCCTATCTTGGATTGCATGGCCTCTAGCCATTTGTTGGAATCTGGGCCCGCCATCGCTTCTTCATAGTTCGAAGGTTCACCGTTGTCTAACAACACGATTTCCAGGACAGGGTTGCCGTACCACTCTGGTGCGGAACATGTCCTTGTGGACCTACGAAGTTCAGTAGTAACTTGATCTAAAGTTTCATGATCATCATCATTAACCTCCTCTATAACCGGTGGAGGCAACACATAAACATTTTCTTGAGCTGCGCTACTCTTCGGTTCAAGAGGTAATACTTCATCAAGTTCCACTTTCCTCCCACTTACTTCTTTCAAGAGAAACTCTTTCTCCAGAAAGGATCCGTTCTTGGCAACAATGATCTTGCCTTCGGATCTTAGGTAGAAGGTATACCCAATGGTTTCCTTAGGGTATCCTATGAAGACGCATTTTTCCAACTTGGGTTCGAGCTTTTCAGGTTGAAGTTTCTTGACATAAGCATCACATCCCCAAACTTTTAGAAATGACAGCTTAGGTTTCTTCCCAAACCATAATTCATACGGTGTCATCTCAACGGATTTAGACGGTGCCCTATTTAAAGTGAATGTATCTGTCTCTAGAGCATATCCCCAAAATGATAGCGGTAAATTAGTAAGAGACATCATAGATCGCACCATATCCAATAGAGTGCGATTACGACGTTCGGACACACTGTTACGTTGAGGTGTTCCAGGCGGCATGAGTTGTGAAACAATTCCACATTTCCTTAAGTGTGTGCCAAATTCGTGACTTAAATATTCTCCTCCACGATCTGATCGTAAGAACTTTATTTTTCGGTCACGTTGATTCTCTACCTCATTCTGAAATTCCTTGAACTTTTCAAAGGTCTCAGACTTGTGTTTCATCAAGTAGACATACCCATATCTACTCAAGTCATCCGTGAGAGTGAGAACATAACGATATCCTCCGCGAGCCTCAACACTCATTGGACCGCACACATCAGTATGTATGATTTCCAATAAGTTGGTTGCTCGCTCCATTGTTCCGGAGAACGGAGTCTTGGTCATTTTTCCCATGAGGCATGGTTCGCATGTGTCAAATGATTCATAATCGAGAGACTCTAAAAGTCCATCAGCATGGAGCTTCTTCATGCGCTTGACACCAATGTGACCAAGGCGGCAGTGCCACAAGTATGTGGGACTATCGCTATCAACTTTACATCTTTTGGTATTCACACTATGAATATGTGTATCATTATGTACGAGATTCATTAAGAATAAACCATTAACCATCGGAGCATGACCATAAAACATATCACTCATATAAATAGAACAACCATTATTCTCGGATTTAAATGAGTAGCCATCTCGTATTAAACGAGATCCAGATACAATGTTCATGGTCAAACTTGGCACCAAATAACAATTATTGAGGTTTAAAACTAATCCCGTAGGTGAATGTAGAGGTAGCGTGCCGACGGCGATCACATCGACCTTGGAACCATTCCCGACGCGCATCGTCACCTCGTCCTTCGCCAGTCTCCGCTTATTCCGCAGCTCCTGTTTTGAGTTACAAATATGAGCAACAGCACCGGTATCAAATATCCAGGAGCTACTACGAGCACTGGTAAGGTACACATCAATTACATGTATATCACATATACCTTTAGTGTTGCCGGCCTTCTTGTCCGCTAAGTATTTGGGGCAGTTCTGCTTCAAGTGACCCTTCCCTTTGCAATAAAAGCACTCAGTCTCAGGCTTGGGTCCATTCTTTGACTTCTTCCCGGCAACTTGCTTACCGGGCGCGGCAACATCCTTGCCGTCCTTCTTGAAGTTCTTCTTAACCTTGCCTTTCTTGAACTTGGTGGTTTTATTGACCATCAACACTTGATGTTCCTTTTTGATTTCTACCTCCGCTGATTTCAGCATAGCAAATACCTCAGGAATGGTCTTTTCCATCCCCTGCATATTGTAGTTCATCACAAAGCTCTTGTAGCTAGGTGGGAGCGGCTGAAGGATTCTGTCAATGACCGCCTCGTCTGGGAGGTTAATCTCCAGCTGAGTCAAGCGGTTGTGCAACCCAGACATGTTGAGTATGTGTTCACTGACAGAACTATTTTCCTCCATCTTACAACTGTAGAACTTGTCGGAGACTTCATATCTCTCGACACGGGCATGAGCTTGGAACACCATTTTCAGCTCGTCCAACATCTCATATGCTCCATTTTGCTCAAAACGCTTTTGGAGCCCCGGTTCTAAGCTGCAAATCATGCCGCACTGAACGAGGGGGTAATCATCAGCATGCTGCTGCCAAGCGTTCATAACGTCTTGGTTCTCTGGGACGGGTGCATCACCTAGCAGTGACTCTAGGACATATTGTTTCATGGCAGCTATGAGGATGATCCTCAGGTTCCGGACCCAGTCCGTATAGTTGCTGCCATCGTCTTTCAGCTTGGTTTTCTCTAGGAATGCGTTGAAGTTGAGATTGGCATTAGCGTTGTCCATTTGATCTACAAGACATTTATGCAAAGATTTTAGACTAAGTTCATGATAATTAAGTTCATCTAATCAAATTATTTAATGAACTCCCACTCAGATTAGACATCCCTCTAGTCATCTAAGTGAAACATGATCCGACTCGACTAGGCCGTGTCCGATCATCACGTGAGATGGACTAGTCATCATCGGTGAACATCTCCGTGTTGATCGTATCTTCTATACGATCATGTTCGACCTTTCGGTCTCTTGTGTTCCGAGGCCATGTCTGTACATGCTAGGCTCGTCAAGTCAACTTAAGTGTTTGCATGTGTAAATCTGTCTTCACCCGTTGTATGTGAACATTGGAATCTATCACACCCGATCATCACGTGGTGCTTCAAAACAATGAACTGTCGCAACGGCGCACAGTTAGGGGGAACACTTTCTTGAAATTGTTATGAGGGGTCATCTTATTTACTACCGTCATTCTAAGTAAACAAGATGAAAAAACATGATAAACATCACATGCAATCAAATAATAATAGTGACATGATATGGCCAATATCACATAGCTCCTTTGATCTCCATCTTGGGGCTCCATGATCATCTTGTCACCGGCATGACACCATGATCTCCATCATCATGATCTCCATCATCATGTCTCTATGAAGTTGCTCGCGAACTATTACTTCTACTACTATGGCTAACACGTTTAGCAATAAAGTAAAGTAATTTACATGGTGTTTCCAATGACACGCAGGTCATACAAAAAATAATGACAACTCCTATGGCTCCTGCCGGTTGTCATACTCATCGACATGCAAGTCGTGATTCCTATTACATGAACATGATCTCATACATCACATATATATCATTCATCATTCATCACAACTTTGGCCATATCATATCACAAAGCACTTGCTACAAAAACAAGTTAAACGTCCTCTAATTGTTGTTGCAAGTTTTACGTGGCTGCAATAGGGTTCTAGCAAGAACGTTTTCTTACCTACGTAAAAGCCACAACATGATTTGTCAACTTATATTTACCCTTCATAAGGACCCTTTTCGTCGAATCCGCTCCAACTAAAGTGGGAGAGACAGACACCCGCCAGCCACCTTATGCAACTAGTGCATGTCAGTCAGTGGAACCGGTCTCACGTAAGCGTACGTGTAAGGTTGGTCCGGGCCGCTTCATCCCACAATACCGCTGAAGCAAAATAAGACTAGTAGCGGCAAGAAAGTTGACAACATCTATACCCACAACAATTGTTTTCTACTCATGCAAAGAGAACTACGCATAGACCAGGCTCATGATGCCACTGTTGCGGAACGTTGCAGAAAACAAAAATGTTCCTACGGTTTCACCAAGATCCATCTATGAGTTCATCTAGCAATGAGTATTCAGATTGCATCTACATACCTTTGTACATCGCGAGCGGAAGAGTTCAAAGAACGGGGATGAGGGAGTCGTACTCGACGTGATCCAAATCACCGTTGATCCTAGCGCCGAACGGACGGCACCTCCGCGTTCAACACATGTACGGTCAGTGTGACGTCTCCTCCTTCTTGATCCAGCAAGGGGGGAGGAGAGGTTGAGGAAGATGGCTCCAGCAGCAGCACGACTGCATGGTGGTGGTGGAGCAGCAGTACTCCGGCAGGGCTTCGCCAAGCTCGTGACGGAGGAGCAGAGGTGTTGGGGAGGGGAGGGGCTGCGCCTTGGATGTGTGCAGCAGCCCTTCCCTCGCCCCTCTATTTATAGGGGAAGGGAGAAGGGGGGCCGGCCCCTCTAGATGAGATCTAGAGGGGGGGCGGCGGCCAAGGGGAGGGGGCTTGCCCCCCAAGCAAGGGGGGCGCCCCCCTCAGGGTTTCCCCCAACCCTAGGCGCATGGGCCCTAGGGGGGAGTGGCGCCCCAGCCCACTTTGGGCTGGATCCCTTCCTCATACAGCCCATAAGGCCCTCCGGGAGAGGTGGCCCCTCCCGGTGGACCCCCGGAACCCCTCCGATGGCCACAGTACAATACCGATATGCCCCAGAACCTTTCCGGTGACCGTATGACAACTTCCCATATATAAATCTTTACCTCCGAACTATTCCGGAACTCCTCGTGAGGTCCGGGATCTCATCTGGGACTCCGAACAACATTCGGTAATCACATATAAGTCTTCCTAATAACGCTAGCGTCACCGAACCTTAAGTGTGTAGACCCTACGGGTTCGGGAGACACGCAGACATGACCGAGACGACTCTCCGGTCAATAAACAATAGCGGGATCTGGATACCCATGTTGGCTCCCACATGCTCCTCGATGATCTCATCAGATGAACCACGATGTCGAGGATTCAATCAACCCCGTATACAATTCCCTTTGTCAATCGGCATGTTACTTGCCCGAGATTCGATCGTCGGTATCCCAATACCTCGTTCAATCTCGTTACCGGCAAGTCACTTTACTCATACCGTAACACATGATCCCGTGATCAAACACTTTGATCACATTGAGCTCATTATGATGATGCATTACCGTGTAGGCCCAGTGATACCTCTCCGTCATACGGAGTGAAAAAATCCCAGTCTCGATCCGTGTAAACCCAACAGACACTTTCGGAGATACCCGTAGTATACCTTTATAGTCACCCAGTTACGTTGTGACGTTTGGTACACCCAAAGCACTCCTACGGTATCCGGGAGTTACACGATCTCGTGGTCTAAGGAAAAGATACTCGACATTGGAAAAGCTCTATCAAACGAATTATACGATCTTCTGCTATGCTTAGGATTGGGTCTTGTCCATCACATCATTCTCCTAATGATGTGATCTCATTATCAATGACATCCAATGACTATCAGTTGATCAACGAGCTAGTCAACTAGAGGCTTAATAGGGACATGTTGGTGTCTATGTATTCACACATGTACTACGATTTCCGGATAACACAATTATAGCATGAATAAAAGACAATTATCATGAACAAGGAAATATAATAATAATCCTTTTATTATTGCCTCTAGGGCATATTTCCAACAGCTACCCCGAGTCCCAACACCAGGATTTAGACCACGGCGAGCTCCAATCATGCCCGGATCCAGCCGTCAAGGTCGGTGGGTGGCTTCTTCCTTCACGGAGAGGGACACTGCAAAGCTTCGGGGGCGAGGTATCTGACCGCAGAGATTCTTCATCGGCTTCCTGCCGAGGGGCAGGTTATTCCTACCCCAAAATCCGACGAGAGGGTCGTGTTTGTGTCCCACTTCCTCTGTGGGTTAGGGTTCACACTTAATCCCTTCGTCCGAGGGCTCATGTTCTACTATCGGCTAGATTTTCACGATCTGGCCCCGGACTCTGTTCTTCTTATCTCGGCGTTTCTCGTCAGGTGTGAAGCCTTCCTCCGAACTCCTCCGCACTTCGGTTTGTGGCTTAAGACCTTCAAGGTGGAGCCGCGAGTGATAGAGGGGGAGCAGGCAGTGTGCGGTGGGGCCGTGGTGAGCAAGCTTGCTAGCGCCGTTTGGCTGAAAGGATCCTTCGCCAAGTCTTTCGATCTGTGGAAGTAGGGGTGGTTTTACATCACCGAGCCCCGTGACTCCAAGTGGGCAGCTGTGCCCGCATTTCGATCCAGCCCCCTACTCAGCTTGCGTCGTGGATTAATAAGGGTTTGGACTGGGGATCAACGGACGAGGTCCAAACTTTACAAAGTCACATCCGAAACCTCGTTGAGAGGGATATCAACATCGTCAACGTTGTTCAAGTGATGTTGGTCCGCCGGACCCTGGCGTGCCAGCGAGGGCCGCTCCACATGTGGGAGTTCGATCCAGAAAGGGTGCAGACTCTTCAGCACTTCTTCGGTACTACACACGAAGGAATGTGGAGATTAAATTTTGGGAAATGAAAGCATCGGACACCACCGAGGATATCGGCCTTGACTGCAATCATCCGGACACCCCGGTAAGTACCCATTTGCCAAACACCTCATAATCAGATATCCAGTGATAAGATACTAACCGAATCATCCTTTTTCAGGGCTGGATAAATAAAGTGGAATGGATTAGGTGTCCGTCTCCCCTTCCCGAAGACTCGGCTACTCCCATGTTAGCAAGGATGCTGGCCTCGACACCGTATCATGCGCCGGAAGGGGGAGTAAAGAGGAGAGTAAATAGACCCAAGATGACCTTTGTCTCGGAGGCGAGTCGGATACTGAGTCAGGAGAAATCGGCCTTTCCTCGCTTGAAGACAGAGGCGAAAAAGGACCTAGCATCCCTTCTCTGAGTAGGAGGAAAAGGGCCGCCTCCGAGGGCTCGGAGGGGCGATCTCCCAAGAATGGCAAGATGCCACCGTCGAGCGGCTTGGGCTTGGAAAGATACGCCGTTGAATAGCTCCAACAAGGGGGCAAACCCTTGGCCAAACTGTAAGTGAATTCGGAGTACTCTGATAGCGCCCCGCTCCTTTGTCATTACCAAAGACATACGTAACGTGTCCGTGCATTTTTACAGGTCGGCACAGAGTCTTTCTAGGCGATCCTCTTCTTCGGGAAGTCTTCTCCCAGAGATGATGGAGAGTGAGACGCCTCCTCCAACCTCCTCGCCGAACAAGGCGGATGACCGTGAAGTGTCATCACGGAGGGTCCATTTTGACCAACAATTTATGCAGGGGACAGAAGTGGCAGCACCCGAAGGTGGACCTCTGACCATCCAGGATTCCAGGGCTGATGATAATAAAGGCCCCAGACTGACTGGTTTGCAGCCGACAGTGATTCTAGGGACGGGTGAACAGATTCCGTCAAAGGATGGTTGTGCTCTTGGAGCAACTTCGAGAAACTCGGAGGCTCCGGATACATTACGGGACATGTTGTGGAAAGCATCCATCTCGGGGGACCAACGTACCTTGATGGGTACAGTGGTTGAGAGGATTTTGTCCATGAAGGGCAGGTTAAATGAAGCCTACATGAGCCTACTGAGGGTTTCGAGGTTTGTGACATGATGTTTTTAAGTTATGTTTCATTTGCAAAGATGCGCCTGTGTATAGGTAGTAGCCCTGAGACTCTGGTCGGCTTCCCTGTGGAAGTGATTGGAGGATCTTAAAGGATTATTCTGGGACCTGACCTGATGAATTGAAAATAGGCTGCTTCCCCCTTGGCTACTTCCCGGACTATGGAGATTGCCGAACTCTAGCGGAAGCTTGATATAGTAGGGGATGACCTTGCATTAATCAATATGCGTTTTGACGACTCGCAAGGTATGTGTTCGGCGCAATTCCCGTACGTTTTTGGGGTATAAGCATGATGCTAAGACCTGTGTGCTGGGATATGCGTGGCTACAGATGGTGCTACTGCCGTTGAAGCACTTCGAGCGGAGCTGGCTCAGGCCAAGGAGCAGGCCCGGTGTAGCAATGCGGCTGCCGAAAAGGTGTCGGCTGAGCTAAAAGCCGAACAAGCTGCAAGGTGCCAAGGCGAGGAGAAGATATCCACGATGACGCTCGAACTAGAGAATGTTAGTGGCCGCTGTAAATTTCTGGAGAAGGAGAATAAAGACTTAACGGCTGAACTGGACAAGGCCTTACAAGAGGCAAAAGAAGCGCGGTCAAAATCCAGAGCAACCCGTGAGGAGGTTTGGGAGGCGAGGGAGATTGCGGCTGGAAAGCCCTTTCTGCTGCAGACTAAATTCGGTGACCCGAACTATGCTCGGCTCAACCAAGTGTTGAGTTCTCCGGACGAGTTCTTAGACTTGCCGAAGAGTTCTTCCGATGCGGTGCAGTATTACCAAGAGCGGGATGGGCATTCAACGGAGAAGCTTTTTTGGTCGCAGTTTGGTGCCTCAAAGCGCCCTCTGTTGCTCCATGAACAGATGTCCCAATGGGCCGAACTACATAGGATATCCAGTGCTGCCATGAAGGATGTCATAATCCGGTTGTGGCCAACTGAGACTATTTCGAAGAGCTACTTTGGTCTAGTACAAAGACTTGTTGACGCGGTGCCGCGAATCGATGCTGCGAAGTGATCGGCGTGCATTGAAGGTGCACGAATGGCCTTTGCCCGAGTCAAGACATTCTGGGGAAAGATCAAGGCCATCGACGTCGCGATGAAGGGTCCACCCAGAGGCAAGGACCGTCCGGAACCGGAGAATTATTTTGAAGACGTCCTAGAGGCCGCCTGCTTGATAGAGGGTCAATGCTTGAGAGACATAATGTTCGAGTGAGGTGTATGATAATTGTAAAACACAATTTTATAGTTAATCTATTTATGTTTTGCTCGAAAGCTTGAATTCCTCCTCTGCGGCCGTTTTAATGTAATCTGAAAAATTTCCAGTCATCGGCTTCATCCCCCTCGTAGGAAGTACGGGGGTGTTCAGAAAAGCATTTAATCACTCTTTATCCAACGTCTTGGTCCATGAAGGAGGTGATAATGCGGCGAACCAGACAATCAAACTATAAGGCGTTAACACTTTCACTTAGCCATAGGAGTTTTATGGTGGGGCTACGACATAGCCCCTTGTATGTATGTGGCGTATGGTGCCTTACATATTTGATCTGAAAAAGATCCCTCGTGTTACACGGAGAATCACTAAAGATTCCAATAAGTTGGCAAGTGGTTGACCAGCTCTCGCCGCATCATGACAGTCAGTTTTCGGCTTTCTCTACTAAGGTACTTAACCAGATGAACTGGAAGCACAATCACAGTAGTTCTCCCTTTACTACCCTAGCCGATAGAACGGAACGTAGGGTAGCAAGCACAGGAGCCGGGCAACCCAACTATTCACCCAAGACAATGATTCGGAGCTGATGCATATAAGGCCAAACTTGCGACGCTGAAGTATGATGTACAGATGTTTGGGCTTTTACTGGCAACTCATTTAATCCCATACCGAGCCCCTGGAAGGTTATGCCAATGTATGTATATGAAATAGCCATAAGAGCCGTTTTTAGTGGTGGAACAACATGGATGATTAATTCAGATACTGGGAGCTGAACGATGTGCGAATGGTTATTTATTATATATAAAAGCCATCCTCCCGGCTATTTGACATGCTCGGGGCGGAGGCGGAGGAACAAGCATAGTACAGGCTCAAAAATAGAGAATGCGGTTTACAAAAAGTGATTTTGGACATCCTGTCGCACGTCTGCGCCGCCAGTCCTCGGCGGGGGGAATCCTTGATGGAGATAGCCCCTTAGGTGAGTGTACGGATCTGAACTCGGTAGAGCTAGTTTTTGGGTTTTTGTCCCATTCGTCACCTATTTCGAAGAGATAGTAAAAGGAGATATAAAAAGAAAATGGATAAAAAATGTTTACAGGGATGTTTGCAGGCTTGTCTATGGTGTGCTTCTGCCAATGCCCATGGTATTTTGAGTGTGCAATGATGTATGTGCGCACAATTTTTGTAGGTGTACGAGGTGGGCGGCAGAAGCTAGACTGCTATTTCCGCTCCGGGAGTAGTCGATCCTTGGGTGGAAATTGCTTCTGACCCCCGGTATTTCATTCGCGAACCTCTCCGTCATCCCTGTCGCCTGCTGGTCTCCTCCCCTCGTGTTCGGCGTTGAGCTTGCCGGCTTGCTTAAAGACCCAGCATTTCTGTTGGTATGATTAGCTGGTTTGTCGGGGTGGCCGTGAATTTGGCAGGGTCGATCCAATATCCTGTCTAGGTTGGATGGTTAGTCTCGCTTCGCCTTGAATGGCTTCCTCCGTTGGCCGGGTTTGGGATTAATGAATCCCGTGTTGACCGCTGTGTCGCGTGCTCTTTCATCATCGTGGCGACTATTGTATTTGCTTCGTCGTGGTATGCCGTTGCCGTCTCGGATTTCGGAAGTGCCCGGGTCGCTGGAACTGTTGCTTTTATGAGTGAGCCAGCTATCTTCTACCGCGCAAAAGCAGGTCATCAGAGCAGTGAGGGCTGTCATGGATTTAGGTCCTTCTTGGCCGAGGTGGCATGCAAGCCATTCGTCCCGGACGCTGTGTCTAAAAGCGGCAAGGGCTTCCGCGTCCGGACAATCGATGATTTGGTTTTTCTTGACTAAGAATCGAGTCCAAAGCTTCCTGGCTGATTCTTCGGGCTGCTGGACAATGTGACTTAGGTCATCGGCATCCGGTGACCGAACATATGTACCTCAGAAGTTATCGAGGAAAGCCTCTTCCAGGTCCTCCCAGCTGCCTATGGAGTTTTCAGGCAGACTGTTTAACCAGTGCCGAGCTGGTCCTTTTAGCTTTAGTGGGAGGTATTTAATGGCATGGACGTTGTCCCCACAGGCCATATGGATGTGGAGGATAAAATCTTCTATCCCTACCGCGGGATCGGTTGTTCCGTCGTATGATTCAATATTGACGGGTTTGAATCCTTCGGGGAATTCATGATCCATTAATTTACCAATGAAGCAAAGCGGGTGTGTAGCACCTCTATGTTGGGCCACAATGTTACGTAACTCCGAAGCAGTCTATTTTTGCTTTTTAGCTCGGCCATGGCGAGGTTTGTCATGTCCGAATAGGTAGCCATCGTCCCATGCCGAGGCAAGCTTTCACGATCCGTAGATCGGTCGTGTGTGTCCTGCTCTATTGTCCAAGTCCCTCTACGGGTCGTCTGGGTAATTGTGACTTGTGTTGTTCTTGCCTTTACGACGAGCTGGGGCGGTCTGGTGTTCGGCTTGAGTTGCCTCTTTATCCGGACAGATTTGTCGATGACCTCCTACATTGTGTTACGATGGTACGGGCTCCAATGCACTGTCATCAGACTGGTATGGTGATCTGTGCTTTGGGTAGTGTCGGTGTCAAAACCGTCGGATCTCGGGTAGGGGGTCCCGAACTATGCGTCTAGGCAGATGGTAACAGGAGACAAGTGACACAATGTTTTTACCCAGGTTCGGGCCCTCTCGATGGAGGTAAAACCCTACTCCTGCTTGATTAATATTGATGATATGGGTAGTACAAGAGTAGATCTACCACAAGATCAGAGAGGCTAAACCCTAGAAGCTAGCCTATGGTATGACTGTTGTTCGTCCAATGGACCAAAACCATCCGGTTTATATAGACACCGGAGAGGGCTAGGGTTACACAGAGTAGCTTACAATGGGAGGAGATCTACATATCTGTATTGCCAAGCTTGCCTTCCACGCAAAGGAAAGTCCCATCCGGACATGGGACGAAGTCTTCAATCTTGTATCTTCATAGTCCAAGAGTCCGGCCAAAGGTTATAGTCCGGCTATCCGGACACCCCCTAATCCAAGACTCCCTCTGTAGCCCCTGAACCAAGCTTCAATGACGACGAGTCTGGCGCGCAGATTGTCTTCGGCATTGCAAGGCGGGTTCCTCCTCCGAATACTTCATAGAAGATTTTGAACACAAGGAAAGTGTCCAGCTCTGCAAAATAAGTTCCACATATTGTCGAGGAGAGAATAATATTTGCATAAATCTAATCTGCTGACGTATTCCGTAGCGGGTCACCACGCCACAGCCAAGCCTTTATTTGAACCGTTTTTACTGTCCCACCTCAGCGCGTTTTGCGAGGCGGTTTCCTTGGCACGTCTTGTCGAAGAAAAGATCGTGTCCCCTTTATTTACGGGATTCTCATCAATACGGACGTGGGTAACCCAATCGTGCCTGTTGGTGTGTCTCCTCGATCAAAGGCGAGTCCCAAACGGTCACGGGGAGTGCTCTTGGGATTCAACCTCTTATAAAGGGACCAAGGCCTTACTCCTTTCTTTCGATCTCAGTCGAATTCGCCGTTCGCCTCGAGTTCCAACACCCAAGGCCCCAGATTTCAGGCGCTTCGTCTTTTGATGATGTCCGGCTCCAACCTTCGAGGCTGATGGATGCCTTCCTCCGTCACGGAGGAAGACGTGCTAAAGCTGAGAGAGGCCAGGTTTTTGACCGGCGAAATCTCGCATAGGCTGCCTGCTCACGGGCAGGTTATTCCTACTCCCAAGCCCGGTGAGAGCATGGTGTTCGTGTCTCACTTCCTCTGAGGGCTAGGCTTCGCGACGGATCCCTTCGTGAGGGGGCTCATGTTTTATTATGGGCTGGAATTTCACGACTTAGCTCCGGATTCCATCCTCCACATCTCATCGTTCATTGTCGTGTGTGAAGCCTTCCTCCGTATTACTCGTCACTACGGGCTATGGCTTAAGACCTTTAAAGTAGAGCCGATGATGATCGAGGGACAGCATGCGGAGTGCGGAGGCGCTGTTATAAGCAAGAATGCTAATGCTCCATGGCTCGAGGGCTCTTTTCAAGATGAGTTCAGCTTATGGCAACAAGAGTGGTTTTATATCACAACTCCCAGGGGCACCAAGTGGGTGGCACCGCCTACTTTCCGCTCGGGTCCCCCGCCACGACTGGCGTCATGGATCAATAAGGGGATGGACTAGGGGTCGGCAAAGGACATGCCCCTGTTGCAGGGCCGCATCCGAGATCTCCTAGAAAGAGACATCAGTCTGGTCATGGTGACACAGGTTATGTTAATTTGCCGAGTTCTGCCCTCCAAACGTCGCCCCCTCCGCCTGTGGGAGTTCAACCCGGAGGGACCGCAAGCTCTCCAACATTTTCTTGGCATGACGCCCGTGGAGATGTACAAATTGTTCTTCGGACCACAAGTAGTGCATCCGGATTCTACGGAGGACGCAGGTCTGAGCTGCAATCGTCCGGATACTCAAGTAAGTAGCCATGTGCCCGGACACACCATCCATTCATTTATCACTTCACCCTTAAAAGAGTTGTCTTTGAAACAGGAGTGGGTAGCGAAGGCGAAGTTAATCAGGTGTCCGGCCTCCCTTCCCGAGACCTCGCCGGATCCCGTGTTAACCAGGATGCTGGAGATCGTGCCTTCGGAAGAAAGCGAGGGGGGGGGGCAAAGAAGCTGCTACCTCCCCGAAGGAGGCTGTTTGGAAAGGAGGAATCCAAAATTCCTCTACTCAGGGGAGGAAGAAGACCGCCTCTGAAGACCCGGAGTCCATGGTCTCAAAGCGGGGGAAGATATCTTCGCCAGAGGGTCTTGTGCCGGGAGATACCTCGGCCGTACTATGCCCTCAAGGGGATCAGCCCTCCACAGAGCCGTAAGTAGAGAGGGGATGTTTAAAATGAGAGAAATCCTTGTTTTATTTCTGAGGAAAATAACCGAAATTTTACCTTGTAGTTCGGATCTCAGCCCTTCTTAGCTGAACTCATCTTCGGGGGATCTTCTTCCGGAGATGATGGAGAGCGGAACGCCTCCACCTGACATACCGCCTTATGAGGCGGGTGATCCTGAGGTATCGTCGTGGAGGGTTTCTCCGAATCCGGCAGGGCCATAAGGCAGTCATATGCTCCCCCAAGGCCATCCGTGTCCGGTCTTTGAAAAAGACCATCGAACGAGTCCGGCACCGCCTGGTGCTCGGTCAGATGAACTAAAGGATCTGTTAGGGTGAGCGTCTATCTCAGAGGAACACCATACATTGATGGGTACGGTAATTGAAAGGATTTCGTCCGCGGAAAGCGGGTTGCACGAGGCCGTCAGGAGTTTACTGACAGGTTTTGAGGTACGCGACGTGATGTACCTTTTGATAGTTCCGCATATAAGATGCGCCCTCTGTAGATAGTATCCCCTGAGACTCTGTGTTGTCGAAGACGACAACACACAGAGGATCATAGTCCCAGGTATAATTTTGCCGCCTTCTTATGTAGGTGGCGAAGTGTTCGGTGGCCAGTCGGACTGGTGAATTTTCCGAGCTAACGTGGCAACTTGACGTGGCAGATGCCGACATCGCGCTTGTCAACAAGCGGCTTGACGAGGCACAAGGTATGTAATTTCCCCGGACACACCTGGTAAGAGGAGCTTGATGCCGGTATCTTATAGCGTGTACGCTTGATGCAGATGGGGCCGCTGCCATGGAGAACCTTCGAGCGGAACTTGCCCGAGCCAAGGAGCAAGCCAGGAGAAGTGATGCGGCTGCCGTAAAGGAAATTGAAGAGCTGAAAGCCGAACAGGCTGCTCACTGCCGAAGCAAGAAGGAAATGGCTGTAATGGCTGTGAAGTTAAAGAACGCTGCTGACCGCTGCAAGCTTCTTGAAAAAGATGATCAGGCGGAGCGGACAGACCTGGGAAGGCCACTACAGCGGCCAAGGATGCTCGTTCCGCGATGAGAGCGATGAAGGAGGAGCTACATCAGGCCGGAGATATCGCGGCTGGAAAGCCCTTTATGCTATGGATGAAGTTCGGAGATCCTAAATACGCTGCGTTGGACCGGATGTGGAGTTCGGCGGATGCATTTCTGGATTTAGCTGCGAGTGCCGCTGATGCGGCCGAACATTTCCGAGATCAGAAAGATAGCGAAGTGGAAAAATTCTTCTGGTCACAGCTCAACAATCCGGAGCGTCCGCTTTCATTGACCGATCGTTTGGCCGAATGGGACGAACTGAATAGGTTGTCCGGACTCGCCATGAAGGATGTCGTGGATCATCTGTGGCCCGAAAGGCCAAAGCCGAACAATTATTTTAGCTTGGCGCAGGAGTTCCTTGGTGAAGTGCCGCATATCAATGCGATGAAGAGGCCAGCATGCATAGAGGGTGCGCGGATGGCCCTTTCCCGTGTCAAGACATACTGGGCGGAGATGGAGGCTGCCGCTGTTGCATCCCAAGATTCGGACGGAGGCCGAATACCTGCTGAGCACTATTTTCAGGAAGTTCTGCAAGGCGCTCGTTTGATAGAGACGCAGTGCTCTAAGGATATTATGTTCGAATAATGTGTATTATTGTAAAAAAAATATTTTGATAAATTGTAGAAGCTTTTTATACTTGTGCCTGCAAGTATTATAATGCCTCCTATGCGGCCGTTGAGGTATATGTGTATATAATCTGAAAGATGGCAATCGTCGGCTTCAGCCCCCACGCATATAATGCGGGGGTGTTTGCAAAAGGCGCATTCTCACACTTGATCCAACGTCTTGGTCCATGAAGGAGGTGATAGTGCAGCGAACTAGGCAATCAGACTCTAATGCTTTATCACTTTCACTTAGCCATAGGAGTTTGACAGGGAGGCTACTATATAGCCCCAGGTGGCGCCATGCTCGCCCGAACTCGGGGCGCGTGTGTGCCTGGCCGGGAAACAACCCTTCGTTAATGCAGAGGAATCCCGAAGACTCCAATAGGTCATCGAGTGGTTGACCAGTCTCACGCTATATCATGACAGTTAGTTTTCGGCTTTCCCTACTGAGGTGCTCGCCTGGCTGAACCGGGGCACAATCGCAGTAGTTCTCCTGGTGCCGCCTTAGCCGATAGAGCGGAACGTAAGGCAGCAAAACACAGGAGCCGGGCAAACCCAACATTTGACCAAAGACATGATTCGGAGCTGATGCATATAAGGCCAAACTCGCGACGCCAAACACTCCCTAAGGTATTTGGTCTTTATCAAAACAGGCTGAGCAGTGCCCATGATAATAAGCCCCTGGTGTCCAGGTACGTAGGAAATTCTGACATGGCCACATGCCAAGACGTCAGCCTCCTCCTCGGTTATACTGTGAATCCGGGGGATGTGCATCAATAAGAGACAGTGAAAAAGGTTTACGCATGGTCTTAATCTAAAGAGAATCCTTGGGACGGGTCCCTGCTGCACGTCTGCGCCTGTGTCTCCGTTGCGCCGTGTCCTGGACGGGTGTAGCACGGTGTTCATCTGTGAAAGAGAGGAACTTAGTTGAAAAAAGAATAGTCGTGCAAAATATATGTTGTACTAAATAAACAAAGTATAATTCAAGACAGGGAAAATTGAGCCTTATTGTCGCTTATTTTGCATATGCGGAGCCCCTTGTATAGAGGTGTACGGCTACAAAAACCTTTATCAATTATAAGTTTGCTCCGGACTCGCCTAGCCGTCTCCGTGGTCTTAATGACCTGTTAGAAGTTTTTGTTGGTGCAGCTATTTTAATGTGTGGCTGTCAAAGCAGCTGCATAGTCTTCTGCACGCGAGGAACATTCAATGTTTCCCTTTAGTGAGATGATGCCTCGTGGACCGGGCATTTTAAGCGTGAGAGATGCACAATGCGGTATTGTGTTAAAGCGGGCGAAGGCTTCGCATCCCAGTAGTGCTTGATAGCCACTTGAAAATGGGGCGATGTGGAAGGTTAGCTTTTCCCGGCGGAAGTTATCGGGGGAACCGAACATTACTTCTAGCAGGAGAGAACCCGTGTAGTGGGCATCCGGGCCTGGCGTTACTCCTTTAAAGGAAGTGTTGCTATGGTGAATTGTTGTTGGGTCCATCCCCATTTTGCGGACTGTGTCCTGATATAGCAGGTTTAGACCACTGCCGCCGTTTGCGGACTGGAGCGGCCCTTACGCCGCCGCTTTGACTGCTTTTCGGAGGAACTACCCTTCGTTGCGTCCTCCCATTCGTCCTCATCGTTTCCTTTGGGTGTGTCTACCATGTATAAATCATAGGATGGGGTGGCTGTCCAGTGCCCTGTGGGCACTGGTTTCTGTTCGTCTCCTACATCGTCGTCCATACCGTCGATGTCTTCGGAGCCGAAGTCTAGCGTGTCGGTTAAATCGTCGACAGTGGCTACGAAGTGGTTGGTGGGTGGGTGTCGAATTTCTTTGTCGTCCGGATCCCAATCCTGCCGGTCATAATCCGGCCAGGACTCTTCTGATAAAGAGACAGGCCTTAGTGAGTTCAGAATGTCGCCGAAGGGCGAGTGCAGAAAGATATCCGCGGGGGTGAATTCCATGACCGGAGCCCAATCGGACTCGATTGCAGAGGGTTCGGAGTCCGGAGAAGAGTCCGGCACCCTGGAATCACGGGCTTCGCATAGGGTAAGGTTGGTGTTCGGCTCGATCGCCGCTGAGACCGCAGCTCCTGAGGCGGGGTCTAGCCATCCGTCCTCGATCGACGCAGTTGGCTCCGAACTAAGTGTTGGAGCCGATGCGGGCGCGGCCTCCAGAGCACTGTTCGGCGGGAGAGCTAGGTCATACCCATCGTGACAGTGCAGCGCGCTCGGCTGTGGCTCAAATCCGTCGAAGATCAAGTCTCTGCGGATGTCGGCCGTGTAGTCCAAACTTCCAAATCTGACCTGATGGCCAGGGGCGTAGCTTTCAATCTGCTCTAGATGGCCAAGCAAATTAGCCCGCAGTGCAAAGCGGCCGAATAGGAAGATCTGTCTGGGGAGAAAGGTCTCACCCTGGACCGCATCGTTGTTGATGATCGGAGGAGCCATCGGGCCTAAAGGTGACGACACAGAGGAACTCTCAATGAAAGCACCAATGTCGGTGTCAAAACCGGCGGATCTTGGGTAGGGGGTCCCAGACTGTGCGTCTAGGTGGATGGTAACAGGAGACAAGGGACACAATGTTTTTACCAAGGTTCGGGCCCTCTCGATGGAGGTAAAACCCTACTCCTGCTTGATTAATATTGATGATATGGGTAGTACAAGAGTAGATCTACCACGAGATCAGAGAGGCTAAACCCTAGAAGCTAGCCTATGGTATGATTGTTGTTCGTCCTATGGACTAAAACCCTCCGGTTTATATAGACACCGGAGAGGGCTAGGGTTACACAGAGTCGGTTACAATGGGAGGAGATCTACATATCCGTATTGCCAAGCTTGCCTTCCACGCCAAGGAAAGTTCCATCCCGACACGGGACGAAGTCTTCAATCTTGTATCTTCATAGTCCAAGAGTCTGGCCAAAGGTTATAGTCCGGCTATCCGGACACCCCCTAATCCAGGACTCCCTCAGGTAGCTTTTGGCTAGGCCACTAAGGCAGTATTCATCAGCGATCAGGACTTCGATCCATCTGTCATTGAGTAGGTCTTGGTCAGCTTGAAGCGGCTGCTGCCTCTTTTTCAGGCTCCTTGCCGTAGCTATTAGCCTGCGCTTGAAGCGTTCCTGTTCGGGGGGTTCTTCGGGTACGATGAAGTCTTCGTTGCCAAGGCTTACCTCATCTTCGGAGAGAGGAAGGTAATTGTCGTCCTCCGAACTGTCGCTGGGCAGGGCCTATTCATCGGTGTTGGCTTTCCCGTTTTCCTGTTCCTCCTGTTCGGATATTGCTCCAACAGGGTCTTCATTGCTTTTGGCGCCATCTGGAGTACTATTTTCTCTGGTGCCATCTTTGCTGCGGCGTGACTTGGAGCGACGTTTGGGGCGCGAGAACTTAGATTGTGTCTCAGGAGTTTTCTTCTCAACTAGATTTCCCTTGTCATTGTCGCGAGCTTTTTGAAGTGTATCGACCATGTACACGCTATATGAAGGGGTGGTCGTCCCTCGCCTGATAACTGGCTGGTCTTGGCCTTGCTCCTTGTCGGCATCTCGTTTATACCGTCAATGTTTTTGGAGCCATAAGCAGGCATGTTGGTTAAGTCCTCGATAGTGGCTATGAATTGGGTCGCGGGTGGGAAGAGAAATTCCCCGTCGTCAGCCCCTAGCTTGAACCGAACATAGTTCAGCTGTGAGTCCTTCTCTAAGGACAAATTCTTTAAAGATTTTAGCTTGTCACCCAAAAGGTGAGTGCTGGAAGATGTCTGCGGCGTTGAATTCGAAAACCGATAACCGATCCAGCTCGGTGTCCGCAGGCGTACCCGGTCCGGAACTCATAGTCGGAGACGAGTCCGGAGTTCTATTGACGCAAATATTACAGGGTCCCGAGTCTATGTGCGGCTCCAATGCCGCAGACTCTGTGGCTTTAGATGGCAAGATCTGCTCCAGCTTTAAGGCTGTTGCAGCAATAGGAACCATCTCCTGGATGTGATCTGATGACAGATTTATGTCATGTTCATCGGAGCGAGGGGGAGCAAATGTCGTGGTCTCAAACCTGTTGAAGATCAAGTCTCCACGGATATCGGTGACGTAGTTCGAGCTTCCAAATCTGACCTGTTGGCCAGGGGCATAGCTATCGACCTGCATGTTTTGAGGTAGAGGCGTCGATAAAAACAAAATACGGACATGAGGGCATCATGATTATTCTCATAACAACAACATATGTAGATATTGTCATATGATTACTTATATTCAAGTGATGATCTATTCACAAAGCAAAAGTATGAATCAGAAACCTTATTGAGAATCAACAAACTATAACCTCAGTCATTGAAACAATTGCAATTTATCATAACATCGGAAAGAGTCTATGTCAGAGCTAAAAATCAAGTCCACATACTCAACTATCGTCTAGTCCTTCATAATTGCTAACACTCATGCAATACTTGTGGTTACGGAGTTTTAATCGGACACAGAGAAAGATAGGGGCTTATAGTTTTGCCCCACAACCTTTTACCTCAAGGGTAATGTCAACAATAATGACTCATGCTCCCCTACATCCAATTAGATATATATATATATATATATATATATATATATATATATATATATATGTGTGTGTGTGTGTGTGTGTGTGTGTGTGTATCAGGTTCTTTCCAACATGCTGGGCATGCCAAAGGATAAAATGAAAAAGGAAAGGTGAAGATCACCGTGACTCTTACATAAGGTAGAAGATAATAACAAAAGATAGGCCATTCGCAGAGGTAAGCAGAGGTTGCCATGCGCTTTTATGGTTGGATGCACAAAATCTCAATGCGAAAGAACGTCACTTTATATTGCCCCTTGTGATATGAACCTTTATTATGCAGTCCGTCGCATTTATTACTTCCAAATCACAAGATCGTATAAAGCTTATTTCTCCCACACCAATCAATCATACATATTTAGAGCATTTTTTATTGCTTTGCACCGATGAAAACTTACTTGAAGGATCTTACTCAATCAATAGGTAGATATGGTGGACTCTCATGGCAAAATTGGTTTAAGGGTTTTTGGAAGCACAAGCAGTATTTCTACTTGGTGCTGAGAATTTGGCTAGCATGAGGGGGAAAGGCAAGCTCAACATGTTAGAGGATCCATGACAACATACTTTATCTCAGTTATAAGAAAACATAATTCATTACGTTGTCTTCTTTATCCAACATCAACTCTTTAGCATGTCATATTTTAATGAGTGCTCCCAATCATAAAAGATGTCAATGATAATATATCTATATCAGAAACCTCTCTTTCCTTATTACTTCCTATTAATTGCAACAATGACCAAAGCTATGTCTGACAACTCCCAATAACTTTTAATCATCATACTCTTTCTATGTGAAGTCATTACTCTCAATAAGATCAATATGAACTTTTTTCTTTTTATTCTTTTTCTTATTTTCTTTTATTAACCCAAGATCATGGAGAAATAATCAAGCCCTTGACTCAACACTAATCTTTATTATATAGCTCACGGACTCGATTACATAGAGAGATCATAAAGTAAAACTCAAAACTAGATCATGCCATAAACTTTAGTCTACTAGATCAAAATAGTACTAATAGGATCGAACTAAGAAAAACGGTAAAGATAGGAGTGTGATAGTGATACGATACCGGGGCACCTCCCCCAAGCTTGGCAGTTGCCAAGGGGAGTGCCCATACCCATGTGATTATACCTCCTTGGTTGGCAAAGAAGGTGGAGGTGTTGTTGATGATGCAGGCTTGTCGCCCGTCTTCCAAGGCATAGGCTCACCATCATAGAAGGATGATCGAGTCTCCGGGATCCTCAAATCTGTAGCCAAACTCATCCTTTTGAATCTATATTCATACTCACAGTTTTGGTTTTGCAGGTCATAGATTTGGGCTGGGAGGTGCTCGATCTTCTCATGAAGCTTGAAGATGGCCTCCCCGATGTTGTCAGCATCCAAGTTGTGGTTGCTAGTGAAATCCGCGATCATCATGTGGTTGGAGTTGAGACCACGTTCCACCATCCCTTGACAGTTGAAAACTTGTTGCTCCACTACTTCGAGCCTCGTCTCCATGCTTCCGGTTCCTTTTGGTCCCTCTTCATTGCGGATGCGCAGCAACCTATCACGCAACTCAATGGTTTGAGGGTGTCGCAGCACCTCCGTGAGGTAAGGGTTGATGACCTTCTCGAAGAACTTGGGGACGTCATGATAATCTAGATCTGTCAGAAAAACAGCTCGAAACAAGAACAGAGGAGATTTGCGTGATACGGGAGTCAAAACCTTCGTATATAATGAATTTTTACCGACCAAAATACGTATCGTGCAAGAAAACGGAGTCCGGAAGGCACACGAGGTGCTCACGAGGTAGGGGGCGTGCCCACCACCCTCGTGGGGCCCTCGTGTCCTTCCTGGACTGCTACTTATTTTTCTATATTTCTAAATATTCCAAAACAGAGAAATATTGCGTTAAAATTTGTTTTGGAGTCGGTTTACTTACCGTACCACATACCTATTCCTTTTCGGAGTCGGAAACGTTCTCGAGAGTGTCTCTTATGTATTCCTCCGGGGTTACGGTTTCAATAACATTGGTTTCAACATTTATGGGATTACCTGATATATAATGTTTAATTCTTTGACAATTTACCACCTTCGATTTTGTGCCTTCGAAGTTGTTGATTTTTATTGCACCGGAACGATAGACCTCCTCGATAAAATAGGGGCCTTCCCATTTAGAGAGAAGTTTTCCTGCAAAAACTCTTAAACAAGATTTGTATAGCAATACATAATCACCTACATTAAACTCACGCTTTTGTATCCTTTTGTCATGCCATCTTTTAACTTTTTCTTTAAACAACATGGCATTTTCATAAGCTTAGGTTCTCCATTCATCAAGTAAGCTACTCTTCTCACAGGCAAGTTTGAAATCATAGTTGAGCTCTTTAATAGCCCAATATGCCTTATTTTCTAGTTCGAGAGGTCAGTGACATGCATTTCCATAAACCATTTTATACGGAGACATTCCCATAGTATTTTTATATGCAGTTCTATAGGCCCATAATGCATCATCAAGTTTCTTGGACCAATTCTTTCTAGACCTATTAACAGTCTTTTGCAAAATTAATATGAGCTCTCTGTTGCTCAATTCTACTTGACCACTAGACTGCGGTGATAGGGGGATGCAATTCTATGATTAAAGTTATACTTAGCAAGCATTTTACGAAAAGCACCATGAATGAAATGTGAACCACCATCAGTCATTAAATATCTAGGGACTCCAAACCTCGGAAAAATAACTTCCTTAAGCATTTTAATAGATGTGTTATGATCAGCACTACTAGTTAGTAATATAATCAACAACAACTAGAATATGTGTATATCCATTAGAGGCAGGAAAAGGTCCCATATAATCAAAGCCCCAAACATCAAATGGTTCAATAACAAGTGAATGATTCATAGGCATTTCTTGACGTCTACTAATATTACAAATTCTTTGACATTCATCACAAGATAAGACAAACTTACGGGCATCCGTGAAGAGAGTAGGCCAATAAAAACCAGATTGCAATACCTTATGTGCAGTTCTATCTCCAGCGTGGTGTCCTCCATAAGCTACGGAGTGACACTTGCGTAGCATCTGTTCCTGTTCATGCTCAGGTGCACAACGTCTACTAACACCATCTGCTCCTGCTTTATAAAGATGTGGGTCATCCCAAAAGTAATGTCTCAAATCATAGAAGAACTTTTTCTTTTGTTGGTATGTGAAGCTAGGTGGTATGAATTTAGCAGCAATGTAATTAGCATAATCAGCATACCAAGGAGTACTACGAGAAGTACTTATAACATTTAATTATTCATCCGGAAAGCTATCATCAATAGGTAGTGGGTCATCAAGAACATTTTCTAACCTAGATTAGTTGTCTGCAACGGGGTTCTCAGCTCCCTTTCTATCAACAATATGCAAATCAAATTCTTGTAGCAAGAGAAACCATCTAATAAGTCTAGGTTTAGCATCTTTCTTTTCCATAAGAAATTTAATAGCAGCATGATCAGTGTGAATAGTTACTTTAGAATCAACAATATAGGGTCTGAACTTATCACAAGCAAATACAACTACTAAAAGTTCTTTTTCAGTAGTAGCATAATTTCTCTGAGCATTGTCTAGAGTCTTACTAGCATAATGGATAACATTTAATTTCTTATCAACTCTTTGCCCTAGAACAGCACCTACAACATAATCACTAGCATCACACATAATTTCGAAGGGTAAATTCCAATCAGGTGGCTGAACAACAGGTGCAGAGACTAATGCTTTCTTAAGTATTTCAAATGCTTCTACGCAATCATCGTCAAAGACAAATGGTATATCTTTTTGTAATAAATTAGTCAGAGGCCGAGAAATTTTGGAGAAGTCCTTAATGAACCTCCTATAAAATCCAGCGTGACCAAGGAAACTTCTTATACCTTTGATGTCCTTGGGACATGGCATCTTTTCAATAGTATCAACCTTGGCTTTATGAACTTCAATACCTCTTTCAGAAACCTTATGCCCCAAGACAATACCTTCATTAACCATGAAGTGGCACTTTTCCCAATTCAAGACAAGATTAGTTTCTTCACATTTCTGCAAAACTCGATTAAGATTGCTCAAGCAATCATCAAAAGAGGATGCATAGACTGAAAAGTCGTCCATGAAAACCTCACAAATCTTTTCACAAAAGTCAGAGAATATAGCCATCATGCATCTTTGAAAGGTAGCAGGTGCATTACATTCCTTTCTTCTTCTCCTCTTCTTTTTCTTCTTTTTTCCTTTTCTTATTTATTTCTCCTCTTCTTCCTCTCCTCTTCTTCTTTCTTCCTCTTCTTATTTTATTCTTTCCTTATCCTTCTTTTTCTTATAAATTTTAGCATATTCTAAATTTTCTTCTAACTTTCTATATATGAACAAAAAACTTTCTATGAACAAATAACTTTATATATATATATATATGAAATTCTATGAACAAAAAAATTAAACTAACATACACATATACATACACATATACATTATACATTGTATATGAACATTATACATACACATATATATACACATATACATTATACAAAATTTTCTATGAACATATACATACACATAGCCACATACGTACATACACATATACATTATATATATATATATATATGAACAAAAAAATTAAACTTAAAAAATGAAGGGCAGGGGCGGCGCGCGGCGGCCGCGCAAGGCAGGGGCGGCATGCGGCAGCAGCAAAGGGCAGGGGCGGCGCGCGGCGGCAGCGAAGGGCAGGGGCGGTGGCGCGATGGCAGCGCGCGGCGGCGACGGCAGCCAGTACAGGGGGAGGAGCAGGGGAACGGGGCGGCGCTCACCGCGAGGTGGCGTCGGCGACGAGGAAGAAGCTAGGCTCGGGGACGGCGGAGGCCCGCTCGGGGGCGAGGGCAGGGGCGCGCGGGCTCGGCGACGGCGACGGAGACGCGACGGCGAAGCACGGGCTACGGCAGGGGCGGCGGACGGCGTCGGGGCAGCCTTGCGGCGTCGATGAGCTCGGCGTCGTTGGGGCAACAGGCGAGGGAAATGGTGAAAAATTCCTAAGTGTTGCTTATATAGCTAAGGCATTGGTCCAGGTTCGTGGCAAAAACCGGGACCAATGCCCCCTTTAGTCCCGGTTGGTGCCACCAACCGGGACCAAAGGCCTCTTTTCAGCAGCCCAAAGGGCGGGAAGCGACGGCCTTTGGTCTCGGTTGGTGGCACCAACTGGGACTAAAGAGGGGCTTTGGTCCCGGTTTGTGCCACGAACTGGGACCATTGCCCCCCTTTGGTCCCGGTTCGTCCCACCAACCAGGACCAATGGCCTTGTGCTGCCCCGCGCCCAAAAGTTTAGTCCCACCTCGCTAGTTGAGAGGGTTCTGGAGTGGTTCATAAGCGCTGCTGCGCCCACCCTCTCGAGCTCCTCTCAACTGCAGGCTTTCGGGCCTAATCTGTCATTGCAATGCCTGTGGGCCTACCGGGCCTGCTGCGGGCCTGAATCCTGGCCCATGGTTGGGTTTCTAGTCGTATTCAGGCCGTGGTGGCCCAGTAGGTGGCATTTTTCTTTCTTTTTTGGTATTTATTTTTTCATTTCTACTTAGAACTAAATAATTATAGTTTTGTAGTGATTTCTTTTTTATTTTAGGTCACAAAAATTATAAACTTTTCTGTTAATGAATATTTATAGTTTTTTAGTGATTTCTTTTTCTTTTAGGTCTCAAAAATTATAAAATTTTCTGTTAGTGAACATAGATGCTCCTATAGAGAAAATTAAACCTAAATTCATAATCAATTTCTATGAATTTCAGAGAAATTCATTATGAATTTAGGTCCAATTTCCTGTATAGGGGCATCTATTTTCACTTTGAGAGGAGCTCAACAAAGCAGAGAGGGAAGGGCATATAAACAGGTGTGGGCGCCCTTCAGTTGGCGAGGTGGGACTAAACTCTGGGTGCAACGAGGGCCAACCCTTTAGTCCCGGTTTGTGGCACAAACCGGGACTAATGGTTATAGGCCAGGGGCGAGCCCTAACTTTTTCCAGTTTTTTTGTTTTGTTTTCTGCATTATTTATTTCCTTTTGTTTTTTGCTTTATTTTTTAATTCCTTTTGCTTTTATTTTAGAAAAATTATAAACTTTCTGTTAGTGCCATTAGTTTTCAAATTTGAAAACACTTTTTTAGTTTTTTTGTTTTCTTTGTTGCTTTATTTATTTTATTTTGTTTCTACTTACAACAAAATACTTATTGTTGCTATTTTTACTTTTTTTCCAGTTTTTTTGTTTTGTTTTCTATATTATTTATTTTCTTTCGTTTCTTGCTTTATTTTTTAATTCTTTTTGCTTTTAGGTCAGCAAAAGTATAAACTTTCTGTTCGTGCCATTAGTTTTAGAAAAATTAAAAACTTTCTGTTAGTGCCATTAGTTTTCAAATTTGAATAGTTAAAATTTGAATTCTTTGAAATTTGTGTGAATCACAAGTTTGTGATTAACTTTACTACAAAAATGAACATAGATGCACCTATAGAGAAAATTCGACCTAAATTCATAGATTTCAAATGAACTCTGAAAAAGTTGGCATAGCATACTCGTCTGTTACAAATTTGGCATGGTATCATCATAATAGTTGCGGGTGAAAGTCTTCACTTTTTCTTCGCTTATGTCATTTGCTTATTGCGCTGTAACCATGGATAATCTTCATCGTTTATCAGGATGCTTGGGTCAGCCTTGATATTGAAGGGAGGAATTTCATGAAACTTTTCATAATCTTCAGACATGTCTGTCTTGCCCTCCACTCCTAGGATGTCCCTTTTTCCAGAAAGAACTATGTGGCGCTTTGGCTCATCGTATGATGTATTCGTTTCCTTATCTTTTCTTTTTCTCGGTCTGGTAGACATGTCATTCACATAGATAACCTGTGCCACATCATTGGCTAGGACGAACGGTTCGTCAGTGTACCCAAGATTTTTCAGATCGACTGTTGTCATTCCATACTGTGCGTCTACATGTACCCCGCCTCCTGACAGATTGACCCATTTGCACTTAAACAAAGGGACCTTAAAATCTTGTCCGTAGTCAAGTTCCCATATGTCCACTATGTAACCATAATATGTGTCCTTTCCCTTCTCGGTTGTTGCATCAAAGCGGACACCGCTATTTTGCTTGGTGCTCTTTTGATCTTGGTCAATCATGTAAAATGTATTCCCATTTATCTCGTATCCTTTGTAAATCAATACAGTCATAGATGGTCCCCTGGACAGCAAGTACAACTCATCACAAACAGTGTTGACACCTCTGAGACGTGCTTCCAACCAACTGCTGAAAGTCCTAATGTGTTCACATGTAATCCAGTCGTCGCACTGCTCGGGGTGTTTGGAGCGCAGACTGTTCTTGTGTTCATCGACATACGGGGTCACCAAGGTAGAGTTATGTAGAACTGTATAGTGTGCTTGAGACCAAGAATGCCCGCCCCTACATATTATTGAGTCCGCTCCTAGTGTGCATTTTCCAGTCAGTCTCCCCTCATACCGCGATATAGGGAGACATATCTTCTTAAGGCCAGGAATGAAGTCAACACAAAACCCGATGACATCCTCCGTTTGTTGGCCCATGGAGATGCTTCCTTCTGGCCTAGCACGGTTACGGACATATTTCTTTAGGACTCCCATGAACCTCTCAAAGGGGAACATATTGTGTAGAAATACGGGCCCCAGAATGACAATCTTGTCGACTAGATGAACTAGGACATGTGTCATGATATTGAAGAAGGATGGTGGGAACACCAGCTCAAAACTGACAAGACATTGCACCACATCACTCCTTAGCCTTGGTACGATTTCTGGATCGATCACCTTCTTAGAGATTGCATTAAGGAATGCACATAGCTTCACAATGGCTAACCGGACGTTTTCCAGTAGAAGCCCCCTCAATGCAACCAGAAGCAGTTGCATCATAATCACATGGCAGTCATGAGACTTTAGGTTTTGGAACTTTTTCACTGGCATATTTATTATTCCCTTTATATTCGACGAGAAGCCAGTCGGGACCTTCATACTGAGCAGGCATTCAAAGATTTCTTTCTCTTCTTTCATTAGAGCGTAGCTGGCAGGACCTTCATACTGCTTCGGAGGCATGCCGTCTTTTTCATGCAAACGGTGCAGGTCCTCCCGTGCCTCAGGCGTATCTTTTGTCTTTCCATACATGCCCAAGAAGCCTAGCAGGTTCACGCAAAGGTTCTTCGTCACGCGCATCACGTCGATTGAAGAGCGGACCTCTAGGTCTTTCCAGTAGGGTAGGTCCCAAAATATAGATTTCTTCTTCCACATGGGTGCATGTCCCTCAGCGTCATTCGGAACAGCTAGTGCGCCGGGACCCTTTCCAAAGATTACCTGTAAATCATTGACCATAGCAAGTACGTGATCACCGGTACGCATGGCGGGCTTCTTCCGGTGATCTGCCACGCCTTTGAAATGCTTGCCTTTCTTTCGACATTGATGGTTGGTCGAAAGAAATCTCAATGGCCCAGGTACACATTCTCCCTGCATTTGTCCAAGTATATACTTTCAGTGTCATCTAAACAGTGTGTGCATGCGTGGTATCCTTTGTTTGTCTGTCCGGAAAGGTTACTGAGAGCGGGCCAATCGTTGATGGTCACGAACAGCAACGCCTTTAGGTTAAATTCCTCTTGTCTGTGCTCATCCCACGTATGTAACCGTTTCCATTCCACAGCTGTAAAAGTTCTTTAACTAATGGCCTTCGGTACACATCAATGTCGTTGCCGGGTTGCTTAGGGCCTTGGATGAGAACTGGCATCATAATGAACTTCCGCTTCATGCACATCCAAGGAGGAAGGTTATACATACATAGAGTCATAGGCCAGGTGCTGTGATTGCTGCTCTGCTCCCGGAAAGGATTAATGCCATCCGCGCTTAAAGCAAACCATACGTTCCTTGGGTCCTTTGCAAACTCATCCCAGTACTTTCTCTCGATTTTTCTCCACTTCGACCCGTCAGCGGGTGCTCTCAACTTCCCGTCTTTCTTACGGTCCTCACTGTGCCATCGCATCAACATGGCATGCTTTCCGTTTCTAAACAGACGTTTCAACCGTGGTATTATAGGAGCATACCACATCACCTTCGCAGGAACCCTCTTCCTGTGGGGCTCGCCGTGAACATCACCAGGGTCATCACGTCTGATCTTATACCGCAATGCACCGCATACCGGGCATGCGTTCAGATCCTTGTATGCACCGCGGTATAGGATGCAGTCATTAGGGCATGCATGTATCTTCTCCACCTCCAATCCTAGAGGGCATACGACCTTCTTTGTTGCGTATGTACTGTCGGGCAATTCGTTATCCTTTGGAAGCTTCTTCTTCAATATTTTCAGTAGCTTCTCAAATCCTTTGTCAGGCACAGCATTCTCTGCCTTCCACTGTAGCAATTCCAGTACGGTACCGAGCTTTGTGTTGCCATCTTCGCAATTGGGGTACAACCCTTTTTTGTGATCCTCTAACATGCAATCGAACTTAAGCTTCTCCTTTTGACTTTCGCATTGCTTCCTTGCATCGACAATGACCCGACGGAGATCATCATCATCGGGCACATCGTCTGGTTCCTCTTGATCTTCAGCAGCTTCACCCGTAGCAGCATCATTGGGCACATCGTCCGGTTCCTCTTGATCTTCACCAGCTCCCCCCGTTGCAACATCAAGGTATTCAGGGGGCACATAGTTGTCATCGTACTCTTCTTCTTCGTCGTCTTCCATCATAACTCCTATTTCTCCGTGCCTCGTCCAAACATTATAGTGTGGCATGAAACCCTTGTAAAGCAGGCGGGTGTGAAGGATTTTCCGGTTAGAGTAAGACACCGTATTCCCACATTTAGTGCATGCACAACACATAAAACCATTCTGCTTGTTTGCCTCAGCCGCATCGAGAAACTCATGCACGCCCTTAATGTACTCCTAGGTGTGTCTATCACCGTACATCCATTGCCGGTTCATCTGCGTGCATTATATATAATTAAGTGTCCAAATTAATAGAAGTTCATCATCACATTAAAACCAAAGTACATACATAGTTCTCATCTAACAACATATAGCTCTCCAGAGCGTCTAATTAATTAAACCATGCATTGAAACTATGTAAAACATTTAAATGCGAAAACAAAGGCGATCATAATCGCAACCAAGGTAACAATTGATCCAACGGCATACTGATACCAAGCCTCGGTATGAATGGCATATTTTCTAATCTTTCTAATCTTCAAGCGCATTGCATACATCTTGATCTTGTGATCATCGACGGCATCCGCAACATGCAACTCCAATATCATCTTCTCCTCCTCAATTTTTTTATTTTTTCCTTCAAGAAATTGTTTTCTTCTCAACTAAATTTAACCTCTCGACAATAGGGTCGGTTGGAATTTCCGGTTCACATACATCCTAGATAAATAAAATCTATGTCACGTTGCTCCGCATAATTTTCATAAACAATAAATGAACCAATAGTTATAAAGATAATATATATACCACATCCGAATCATAGACAGGACGAGGGCCGATGGGGGCGGATACCAAAACCATCGCACTATATAAGATGCAATAATAAAAGTAAGAAAATGATACAAGTATCTATCTAAACATACAAGTAAGAATATTTTTCCTTTCAGAAAGAAGATAAGAATAAGAGGCTCACCACGGTGGTGTCGGTGATGAGATCGACGCGGGTGATCGACGGCGGTGAAGACGGAGGTGGGGCGTGACGGACCGCTAAATCTAGACAAATCTTGAGGAAAATGGAGCTTTGAGGTCGAGCTTCGAGAGGAGAAAGCTTAACTAGTGTGGCTCGGGCATTTCATCGAACACCTCATGTGCATAGGAGGTGAGATACAACACCACAAACCCCTCCCCTCTCCGGCCAGAGAAAAACAGAGCACTGGAGTGCTCTGCTCGCGGGCGAGGGTATATATAGGCACCTCATTGGTCCCGGTTCGTGGAATGAACCGGGACTAAAGGGCAGCCTTTGGTCCTTGTTCAGGCCACCAACCGGGACCAATGGTGGTGGGCCAGGAGCCAGGCCCATTGGTCCCGGTTCGTCCCACCAACCGAGACCAAAAGGTCTAGACGAACCGGGACCAATGGCCCACGTGGCCCGGCCGGCCCCCTGGGCTCACGAACCGGGTCCAATGCCCCCATTGGTCCCGGTTCTGGACTGAACCGAGACTAATGGGCTAACCCGGCCTAGACCATTGCCCCCTTTTCTACTAGTGGACGACTGCCCCTTGTGGGCTGCCTCCCCTCTTCCCTAAGGCCCATGTAGGCATAATAGTCCAACCGCGGATTCCGATAACCCCCCGGCACTCCAATAATTATTTGGTGACCCCCGGAACTCATGCGGTGTCCGAATATAGTCATCCAATATATCAATCTTTATGTCTCAACCATTTCGAGACTCCTCGGCATGTCCGTGATCACATCCGGGACTCCGAACTATCTTTGGTACATCAAAAAACATAAACTCATAATACTGATCGTCACCTAACGTTAAGTGTGCGGACCCAACGGGTTCGAGAACTATGGAGACATGACCGAGACACGTCTCTGGTCAATAACCAATAGCGAAACCTGGATGTCCATATTGGCTCCAACATATAATACGAAGATCTTTATCGGTCAAACCGCATAACAACATAAGTTGTTCCCTTTGTCAAAGGTATGTTACTTGCCCGAGATTCGATCGTCGGTATCTCAATACCTAGTTCAATCTCGTTACCGGCAAGTCTATTTACTTGTTCCATAATGCATCATCCCACAACTAACTCATTAGTCACATTGCTTGCAAGGATTATAGTTATGTGCATTACCGAGAGGGCCCAGAGATACCTCTCCGGCAATCGGAGTGACAAATCCTAATCTTGATCTGTGCCAACTCAACAAATACCATCGGAGACACCTGTAGAGCACCTTTATAATCACCCAGTTACGTTGTGACCTTTGGTAGCACACAAAGTGTTCCTCCGGTATTCGGGAGTTGCATAATATCATAGTCATAGGAACATGTATAAGTCATGAAGAAAGCAATAGCAATATACTAAACGATCAAGTGCTAAGCTAACGGAATGGGTCAAGTCAATCACATCATTCTCTAATGATGTGATCCCGTTAATCAAATGACAACTCATGTCTATGGCTAGGAAAGTTAACCATCTTTGATTCAACGAGCTAGTCAAGTAGAGGCATACTAGTGACACTCTGTTTGTCTATGTATTCACACATGTACTAAGTTTCCGGTTAATTCAAGTCTAGCATGAATAATAAACATTTATCATGATATAAGGAAATATAAATAACAACTTTATTATTGCCTCTAGGGCATATTTCCTTCAGTTTCGTACCCTACAATAATCTCTTCGTTTGTTCTCTGCTATTAGTGAATTTGGAGTGACTCTTTGTTGCACGTTGAGGGATAGTTATATGATCTAATTATGCTATCCTTGTTGAGAGAACTTGCACTAGTGAAAGTCTGAACGCTAGGCCTTTGTTTCGAAGCATTGCAATACTGTTTGTGCTCACTTTTATCATTAGTTACCTTGCGGGTTTTATATTTTCAGATTACAAAAACCTATGTCTACTATCCATATTGCACTTGTATCACCATCTCTTTGCGGAACTAGTGCACCTATACAATTTACCATTGTACTGGGTGTGTTGGGGACACAAGAGACTCTTTGCTATTTGGTTGCAGGGTTGTTTGAGAGAGACCATATTCATCCTACGCCTCCCACAGATTGATAAACCTTAGGGCATCCACTTGAGGGAAATTTGCTACTGTCCTACAAACCTCTACACTTGGACGCCCAACAACGTCTACAAGAAGAAGTTTGTGTAGTAGACATCACTATCCGCTGGGGTTGGGGGTAGATGGGTTTTAAGTGGTTCTCTGTCCAACGGTGTAAGGGTGGAATCTGGAAGAGTCTAGATTATGTGTGTTGGGGCTAGTTCGTGGGCCAGTACAACCATGGTTCTATCTGCATCGACGGGTAGCCCTGTTGTCGGTGTCAAAACCGGGGATCTCGGGTAGGGGGTCCAGAATTGTGCGTCAAGGCCGTATGGTAACAGGAGACAAGGGACACGATGTTTTTACCCAGGTTCAGGCCCTCTCGATGGAGGTAATACCCTACTCCTGTTTGATTAATATTGATGATATGGGTAGTACAAGAGTAGATCTACCACGAGATCAAGGAGGCTAAACCCTAGAAGCTAGCCTATGGTATGATTGTTGTGTATGGAGTTGATTGTCCTACGGACTACAACCCTCCGGTTTATATAGACACCGGATAGGGTTAGGGTTACTCAGAGTCGGTTACAATGGTAGGAGATCTTGAATATCCGCATCGCCAAGCTTGCCTTCCACGCCAAGGAAAGTCCCATCCGGACACGGGACGAAGTCTTCAATCTTGTATCTTCATAGTCCAGGAGTCCGGCGAAGGTATAGTCCGGCTACCGGAACACCCCCTAATCCAAGACTCCCTTAGTAGCCCCTGAACCAGGCTTCAATGACGACGAGTCCGGCGCGCAGATTGTCTTCGGCATTGCAAGGCGGGTTCCTCCTCCAAGTCCTTCATAGAAGATTGTAAACACCAAGAATAGTGTCCGGTTCTGCAAAATAAGTTTCCACATATTGCCATAGAGAGATTAATATTAACACAAATCAAATCTGCTGACGTATTCCGCAGTGCGTCATCACACTACGGCCAAGTCCTTTACTCGAATCATTTTTACTTTTCCACCCCAGCACGTTCTGCGAGGAGGTTTCCTTGGCACGTCTTGTAAAAGCAGAGATCGTGTGCCCCCTTTTACGGGATTCTCATCAATACGGACGTGGGTAACCCAACCGCGCCATTTACCACGACGCTTGGGAGGCAAGCGAGTTTTATTAGGCAGGTGGGGACGCATAACCGCAACCGCCCATATAAGGGGATAAGGATCCACCTTTTTACCTACGCCTTCTTCCTCCTTTGCCAATCCATCTCTTGCACACTCGAGCTCCAGCGCCCAAGCCCGCTCTTCCCACCTCAACCTTCTCCAGCAATGTTCGGAGCGGGAGGCAAGTGGATGGTCTCCTCCGTCACGGAGGTCCAAGTGAAAAAGCTAAGGAAGGCCGGATACCTGTCCAAGGACATCCCGCACCGGCTTCCCAAGTAGGGGCAGCTTCTCCCCACCCCAAGGCCCCATGAGAGGGTAGTGTTCCTTCCCCACTTCCTCCGCGGACTGAGTTTTCCACTCCACCCATTCGTCCGGGGACTCATGTTCTACTACGGCCTGGATTTCCACGATCTGGCCCCAAATTTCATCCTCAACATCTCGGCGTTTATCGTCGTGTGTGAGGCCTTCCTCCGCGTCCGCCCCCATTTCGGCCTCTGGCTCAAGACCTTCAACGTCAAGCCCAAGGTGGTGCGCGGCAGCCAGGCAGAGTGCGGAGGCGCCATGGCGGGCAAGATGGCCAACATCCTATGGTTCGAGGGCTCCTTCGTGGAGACCCTAAAGGGGTGGCAAGCCGGGTGGTTTTACATCACCGAGCCACGCGATCCGATATGGGTCGCAGCCCCCGAGTTTCGATCAGGACCCCCCACGCGGCTTATGTCCTGGAAAGAAACGAGCCTGTCGTGGGGTAACGAAGAAGAGGTGACCGGACTGAAAACATTCATCCAGTCCCTGGTAAACAAGCCAATCAGGCTTGTCAATGTAGTCCAGGTCATGCTCGTTCGTCTGATCCTCCCGTGCCAACAACGGGACTTTTACTTGTGGCAGTTCGACCCGGCGTAGCACCGAACCCTCAACAGGCTCTTCGACACGACATATGAAGAAGTCTGGAAGGTGCTAATCAAAGGCGTTGAGGCTCCAACATCTGCTTCTGAGGACCGCGGATACAGCACGCAGCGTCACGCTAGCGAGGTAAGCTATCTTTACCTTTGATAGGATATTAAGCTCTTTTTCCTTTTTCATAGTTTGACTCTATGCGGGATCTAAACTCCCTTACCTTTAACAAGCTTGGCAGGCAATATCCGGACCAATTAACTGTCTGACTCCCTTGCCCGAAGACCCAGCCCCTGCTCTCCTAGTGAAGCTGCTGGTTCCGACACCTTATGTGGTGCTGGAGAAGAAGGCCAAGAAGAAGAAGACCACGGGGACTCGAAAGAGTGCCCGTAACGTGGTGGTGTCGGACTCGTCATCCGATGAGTCCGAGATGCCCTCTTCCCGTGAAAACGAGGAGGAGGAAGAAGAAAACTCTCCCCCCCTAGCGGAGGGAGGAGAGAAGAGGAAGGCCACCCCAACGGGGAGGCCGAGGGGTCTAGGAAAAGGAAGACCCCTCCGCCGGACTACTCCCCCAATGCCGAAGAGGGCGAAGAGGAGTGGCCGAACAGGGCCAAGCATCCGGTGAAATTGTAAGTTCGGATATCAGAGTAACTCATGATGTTCCTTGGTTGCACAACTTTCCCTTAATGTCGACCATAATTATGCAGCCCGCCCTGAGCCGAATTCAACGAATCGTCGGGCGGCTCCCTGGACTCATCGGATGTGAACTCAGTTCCGCCCGCTGTCTCGCCCCGCACTACGGACGACGCCGAAGTGGCGTCGCGACAAACTCCGGGGTAGGAGGAGGTGGTCCTGGAGGAGCCTCAAGGCAACCTCCCGGAATCCAGGAGCGAAGGGGACAAGGCCCCCCAGGGCTCCAAGTCCGGCTTTAAGCCGGACACCGCGCCGGAAACTTCAACAGTTCCGGACCGCGGTAGGCAAACTCCTCCCAAGAGGAGCAAGCCTTCTGATCCAGCGGCCTCCGTCCAACCGGAGGCGCTGGACAATCTGCTGGAGGTGCTTGACGGCGCCTCCATCGACGAGGGGCACCGTACTATCATGAGTAAGGTGATCCAGAGGGTTCAGTCCGCCAAGAGCGGATTGACTGAAGCTTGCGCTAGCCTTGTGACAGGCTTAAGTAAAAATATGTCAAAATATTACCACATAGACAGTAGCCCCTGATGCTCTGTTTGGCGTTCGGAAGGAAAAGCCGAATAGAGGATCTATTAAATTTCGCAGGAGTCTAACAAAAAGAGTCAATATGCGTATGCAGGCTTCGCTGTTATCCACCGCCGCACTGACTAAGGAGGTGAGTGTCCTGAAAAAGGACCTCGGGCGGACCGAGCATGAGCTCGGCCTTGCCAAGCCGCAGCTCGAGGAGAAAGAAGGTAAGAAATACCTTACAGAAAAAGTGCCTATAAAAAGGCATGATTGCAAAAAATAACAGGATTGTACTGCTTATTGTAGGGGCCACGACTGAGGTGGAAACCCTCAAGTAGGCGCAGTCTGAGGCCAAAAAGAAAACGGCCGCGGAGCGCACCGAGGGAGAGAGACTTGGGGCTCAGGTCGGCGAGGTGCGGCAAGAGCTTCAGGCTCTCATGAAAAATCATGAGAGTTTGGAGCTTGAGTCAAAGGCGCAAGCATCCGAGCTCGCGTCGGCCCTTGAGACCGCCAAGTCTGCCAAGGCCGAAGCCCAAAAGGACCTCCAAGAGTTGGAGGAGATGAGGAAGATAGCAGCGGCTAAGGCATTCTTTATGCAAAGCAGAAATATAGAAGTAAACTACTTGTTACTTACCCGAATCCGGAGCTCTCCAGGGGCATTCGCAGATCTTCCCCGCAGCGTGTCTGACGCCGCCGCATTCTACCGAGCTGAAGAGGGCAGCTCGACGGAGAAGGTGTTCTGGTCTCAATATTCTAAGGCCGGACACCCTGTGCCCTTGAGCGACCAGCTGAAACAGCTGGTCGAGCTCCACAAGGCGGCCGAGCAGGCCATGAAGGGCTTCATAGTTCGGCTGTGGCCCAGAGAGGCCCTGCCTGGGAGCTATTTCGGGCTGGTGCGGCGGCTGGTGGAGGCCTGTCCAAGGCTCGAGGTCATCAAGCGCTCCGTCTACATTGAAGGTGCCCGGAGGGCCCTTGCACGTGCAAAGGTGCACTGGGGTAAGCTGGACGGTGAGAAGCTTGTGAAGGACGGGCCGCCGCTGGGGAAGGAGCACCGCAAGCCCGTGAACTACTACAAGGATGTTCTTGCAGGTGCGCGCCTTGTGGCAGATGAATGTACTAAGGATGTAATTTTTGAATGAACTCGCTCGTGTTTATCCTGTGCGCTGAAAACTTGTTCATATGCGCTAAGCAATGCTTATTGAATTTAAAATATTATTTTCTGTGCGGCCATTTATAAAAAATTGAGAGATGGCCAGTCGTCGGCTTCTGCCCCCGTGCCACTAGTGCTGGGGAGTTCGGGATAAACCTGAGCGCTCTTTTTCCCATGGTTGGGTCATTCGAGGGAGGCGCTCAGCACAACGAACCAGGCAATCGGACTGTAATGCTTGAACACTCTCACTTAGCCATAGAACTTTATAATTTTAAATTTCGGCGAAGCCTCTAGTTCGGAAGACCGAGTTCGGGGCGCTATCCACGCCTTGGCCGGACAAAGCCAGCTCCTCGCTCGAAGCGGCATAAGTCTTTAGGGACTCAAAAAACCTCTCGAACAGTGACCGGTCTCTCGCCTCATCATGACAGTCAGTTTTAGCTTTCTCCACTGAGGTGCTTAACCCAGCTGAACCGGGGCACAATCGCAGTGGTTCTCCTAGTGCTACCTTAGCCGATATAGTGGAACCTAAGGCACCAAAACATAGAAGCCGGGCAAACCCAACTATTGACCCAAATCATGATTTGGAGCCGATGCATATAGTGTTATAAGTTCGGGGTGCCGCACTTGTGAAAGTGTACGGACTTCTCACACCATAATGAGGTCTACTGAAGCCCCTGGCGTGTTTGCCGTACCATGGTGTACGGGTGCAATCATGTCATTTAATAAACATATATATGAAAATAGGATAAAGCAAAAAATAGAAAAAAAAGCTATGCATTGTTTATGGAGGGGCTGTTTATCAAAGCCGAACGATACAAGTAGTGCGATAAGCAAAAAGATATTGGACTATTTAACATGTCCTGACCAGGGGCAGGCCGCGGAATTGTATTCAAAACAGGTATACTGTTCGTAACAGAGACCACCTGGGAGTTCCATAATGCCGCATGGCTTGTCCGCTTCCCTGGATCTTGCATCGTTTGTGCGGCAGTCGAATTGCCGAACAGGTCGTCCGAAGTGTGGAGTCCTGAAAGTAAGAAAAAAAAGAGTCTGGCAGCCCCTAGTACGTTTTAAGCCGTATTTTGGGTGTGCCGTTATTGTGCCCCTTCCCCTATGCCCATGGTATTTCAAGGGCGTAGTTTTGTACGCGAGGCACTGGTTTCGCTATGTCGTGAGGGCTGGGGTTGGGGCCGCATTGCTACGCCTGCTCAGAACGTGCCAGGCGGTCTTGTTGTAAGTTACTCCGGGCGCGCTTGGCAGTGTCTGGCTTTTTAGTGGCCAGACTGGAGAATTGCCTAAGAAGGCTGCTTTGTACTTCTGCTGCGAGAGCCGCCGTGTGCTCCTCCGTACGGAGGGAGCGTTCGGTGTTTCCGTTGATCGTGATTACTCCTCGAGGGCCTGGCATCTTGAGCTTGAGGTATGCGTAATGCGATACCGCATTGAACTTTGCGAATGCGGTTCGTCCGAGAAGGATGTGATAGCCACTGCGAAACGGGACTATATCGAAGATTAACTCTTCGCTTCGGAAATTGTCCAGGGATCCGAAGACCACGTCAAGTGCTACTGAGCTTGTATAGTTGGCTTCTACACCTGGTATAATGCCTTTAAAGGTCGTTTTTGTGGGCTTAATCCAGGAGGGATCTATGCCCATTTTCCGCACTGTATCCTGGTAAAGCAGGTTCAGGCTACTGCCGCCATCCATGAGGACTCTTGTGAGATGAAATCCGTCGATGATTGGGTTGAGAACCAATGCGACAAAGCCGCCATGACGGATACTAGTGGGGTGGTCCCTTCGATCAAAAGTGATCGGGCAGGAGGACCATGGGTTGAACTTTGGGGCGACTGGCTCCATCGCGTATACGTCCCGTAGCGTACGCTTCCGCTCTCTCTTGGGAATGTGGGTTGCGTATATCATATTCACCGTCCGCACTTGTGGGGGAAAGTCCTTCTGTCCATTGTTGTTCGGCGGCCTGGGCTCCTCCTCGTCATCGCTATGCAGCCCCTTGTCTTTGTTTTCGGCTCTTAACTTGCCTGCCTGCTTGAACACCCAACAGTCCCTGTTGGTGTGATTGGCTGGCCTTTCGGGGGTGCCATGGATCTGGCACAAGCGGTCGAGTATTTGGTCCAAACTGGACGAGCCCTGAGTATTCTTTTTGAATGGCTTTTTCCACAGACCGGATTTATAGCCTCTGAATCCGGCATTAACTGCTGTATCTTCATTACTGTCGCTGCTAACGCGGCGTTTTTGCTTGTTCTGACGTGTCCTGCCACTTTTGTCCTTGGTATTAGAATTACCAGTGTTCTTTGCTAAGCTGTTACTGCGAGCTAGCCCGCTATCTTCTCCCGCGCAAAAGCGGGTCATGAGTGTCGTGAGGGCTGTCATAGATATCGGCTTTTCCCGTCCCAGGTGCCGGGCAAGCCACTCGTCGCGGATGTTATGCTTGAAGGCTCCTAGGGCCTCAGCGTCCAGACAGTCGACTATCTGGTTTTTCTTTGTTAGGAACCGTGTCCAGAATTGCCTGGCCGATTCCTCTGGCTGCTGAATTATGTGGCTTAAGTCGTCGGCATCCGGTGGTCGCACGTAGGTGCCCTGGAAGTTGTCGAGGAATGCAGCTTCCAGGTCCTCCCAAGAACCGACTGAGTCTGGTGGCAAGCTATTAAGCCAATGTCGGGCCGGTCCTTTAAGTTTGAGCGAGAGGTATTTGATGGCGTGTAGATCATCGCCGCATGCCATGTGGATGTGAAGGAGATAATCCTCGATCCATACCGCCGGATCTGTTGTGCCATCGTATGATTCGACGTTTACGGGTTTGAAACCTTATGGGATTTTATGATCCATTACTTCATCTGTGAAGCATAGTGGGTGTGCGGCGCCCCTGTACTGGGCTATGTCACGACGCAGCTCGGAAGAGCTATGTCTGTTGTGTTCGGCCCGGCCGGATTTGTTGTATCCGGAGTGAAGATCATTGTCACGTGATGTAGGGCGCTTACGCGATGCGTAGATCGATCTTGTTTGCCTTGCCTTATCCTCCAGTACGTCTCGCAGGTCTGGCGCATTTTCCCGTGTCTTAGTTGAGCGGCGTCAGGGCATGGTTTGAGTGGAGGGCCGAGAGGCCTCTCTGTCGCGGCCGCGATATGGCCGGTCTGCCATGTCATGCGTTGGTGATGTAGGTGCTTCCTCCTCTGATCGGGGTAGCGGCCTGCACTTTGGGTAACTCTTGGAGGGGCGTTCGAGTTCATACTCTCCGGCAGCAAGGACTTCAGTCCATCTGTCAGCTAGCAAATCTTGGTCAGCTCTAAGCTGTTGCTGCTTTTTCCTAAGGCTGTTTGCCGTGGCTAAAAGCCTGCGTTTGAAACGCTCTTGTTCGGCAGGGTCTGATGGTACGACAAATTCGACGTCATCGAGGCTTGCCTCGTCTTCGGAGGGAGGCATATAGTTATCATCCTCAACCTCTCGGTCTGCCGCTCTCTCTCATGAGGGCTGGCTTCTCCATCTTCCTGCGCCGAATCTTGCTGGGGTCGGTATTCTTCGGCGCTATCCGGGGTAGTATTATCTCCCGTGCCGGAATAACCGTTTTTGCTTTGGCGGGATCTAGAGTGGCGCCGCTGACGCCGGCGCTTTGGCTGTTTCTTGGAGGTGTCATCCCCCGCTGTTCCATCGCCATCTCCATCTTTTGGAGTATCCACCATATATATGTCATATGACGAGGTGGCCTTCCAGCGCCCTACAGGTGCTGGTTCCTGTTTGTCCCCTACATCGTCGTCCATACCGTCGATGTCTTCGGAGCCGAAGTCAAGCATGTTGGTTAAATCGTCGACAGTGGCTACAAAGTGGGTGGTGGGTGGGCTTTGAATTTCTTCATCATCCGTATCCCATCCTCGCTGACCGTAATCCGGCCAGGGCTCTCCTGATAAAGAGAGAGACTTGAGAGAATTCAGGATGCTGCCAAAAGGCGAGTGCTGAAAGATGTCCGCGGCGGTGAACTCCATTATCGGTGCCCAATCGGATTCGATTGGCACGGGCGCGGGGGGCTCGGAGTCCGGAGAGGAGTCCGGCTCCTCGGAGTCACGGGTCATGCAGAGTGCGGGGCTGGCGTTCGGATCGATCGCCTTTGAGATAGCAACCCCCGAGGAGACATCCAACCACTCATCCTCGATCGGCGCAATAGGCTCCGAGTTAAGGGTCGGAACCTGTGCGTGTGCGGCCTCCAGGACACTGTTCGGAGGCAGAGCTAGATCATGCCCCTCGAGATAGTGTGGCGCGCTTGGCCGTGGCTCGAACCCGTCGAAGATCAAGTCTCCGTGGATATTAGCCGTGTAGTTTAAGCTTCCAAACCTGACTTGATGGCCAGGGGCGTAGCTTTCGATATGCTCCAGGTGGCCAATCGAATTGGCCCGCAGAGCGAAGGCGCCGAAGGCGAAGATCTGTCCGGGGAGAAAAGTCTCACCCCGGACCTCATCGTTGTTGATGATCAAAGGAGCCATCGGGCCTAAAGGCGACGACACAGAGGAACTCTCAATGAAATCACCAATGTCGGTGTCAAAACCGGCGGATCTCGGGTAGGGGGTCCCGAACTGTGCGTCAAGGCCGGATGGTAACAGGAGACAAGGGACATGATGTTTTTACCCAGGTTCGGGCCCTCTTGATGGAGGTAATACCCTACTCCTGCTTGATTAATATTGATGATATGGGTAGTACAAGAGTAGATCTACCACGAGATCAAGGAGGCTAAACCCTAGAAGCTAGCCTATGATATGATTGTTGTGTATGGAGTTGATTGTCCTACGGACTACAACCCTCCGGTTTATATAGACACCAGATAGGGTTAGGGTTACTCACAGTCGGTTACAATGGTAGGAGATCTTGAATATCCGCATCGCCAAGCTTGCCTTCCACGCCAAGGAAAGTCCCATCCAGACACGAGACGAAGTCTTCAATCTTGTATCTTCATAGTCCAGGAGTCCGGCGAAGGTATAGTCCGGCTACCCGAACACCGCCTAATCCAGGACTCCCTCACCTGTCTTTTGTGAAGAACGGGTTTTTGCACCCTTAGATACTATCATCACCCCCTCCAATTTAAATGGATGATAAACAAGAAATGAAATTGAACGTAGAGACATTGTATGATAGACAGATGTGGTAATTCACATATATGTTGTCTAACCAAATAGGACAGCATGACACAATTTCACATATATGATGCCTAACTAAACAAGATAGCATGACACAGTTTCAGACATATGATGGATAACTTAACAGGATATAAAGGGTAATTCAACATATGATGAGTATCTAAACAGGATGACATGACAAAACTATATGATGTCTTTCTAAAATAGGTTGGGATGAAATAATTCACATACATGTTGTCTAAGTATACAGGATGGCATGATATAATTGACATAATTGATTCGTATACTAAGCAGCTGGCACTCGCATGTCTGATCTCTAAACTAAGCAGATGGAATTCAATATTGTGCATATGATGTCTAAACTAAGCAATGCAAGACACCATATGCATGATATGAGAAATACAAACATTGCAACTTAGAGAATACACCTCAGGTGGGATACAGGACTGCTCATCTGTCTCTATATCCACCTCTGAGGAGCTACCTGTAACCATCGAGATATATGCTTCAACAGGTACCATTGCCTACTCTGGAGACCTTGTTTTCACTCCTGATATTTCCATAACCGGCTCAAATTTGTGATACACATGAAGAGTAGTTGAATATACACAAATTGTCGACAAATGGAATACGTAATGAAAAAAACATGGCATGAGATAATTCACATATATGAAGCCTGGCTACATGGTGGTGCATAATTGACATATATGATAACTAGCTGAAACAATGGCATTGCATAATTCACATATCTGATATAGAAAGCAAACCGGAGGCATTCACACAAAGCATGTCTAATCTAAGCAGATGGCATGGCAATGCAAGACACCATATGCATGATATGAGCAATATAACCCTACCAAGTTAGAGCATGCACCTCGGGGGGGGGGATACAACTGGTCATCTGTCTCTGAATCCTCCTCTAAGGAGCTATTTGTAACTAGCAAGAAATCTACATCGACAAGTAGCACTGACTGCTCAGTAGACCTTGTTGTCACTCCAGATTTTCCCATGACTGACTCAAATGGCTGATGCATACGAAGAGTAGATGAATGTAAAAACAATGTTGACAAATGGAATACATTATCAAAAAAATGGCATGATACAATTCACATATACAATGACTGGCTAATCAGGATGGCATTGCATGATTCACGTATATGATGCCTGGCTAAAGAAGATGGCATTACATAATTCCCATATACTCCCTCTGTTCCTAAATATTTGTCTTTTTTCGAGATTTCAAATGGACTACCACATATGGATATACATAGACATATTTTAGAGTGTAGATTCACTCATTTGCTCCGTAAATAGTCACTTGTTCAAATCTCTAAAAAGACAAATATTTAGGAACAGTTGTAGTATGATGTAGAAACCCAACAGGTGGCATTCACACAAAGCAAATCTGAACTAATCTGATGACATATAAGATGTGTAATGTAAGAAATGTGAGGCGCCATATGCATGATATGACCAACATCATCAGCATGCCAGGTTAGGTTAGAGCAAACACCTCAGGTGGTAAATAGGAGTGGTCGGCTCCATCTGAATCCCCACCTAAACAGTTATCTTCCTCTGGAATACAATCTGGAACGGCGCGAACGGGGGCCCACTTCACCCACCATGGAGCGGCGTCTGCACGACATTATATTCCCACGCAACGGTCTTCTCTTTTTCTCTACATGTTGAGTATGATTGTGTACAATAACTGACACACATAATAAAAAAACATAGTTAGATTATGTAAGGCCTAAGGGGTGCATGCAGAAATCAAGACTGATTGTAGGAAACGAGTGGATAGATCCAAAACTAATGATAGCAAGTAGATTAAAGCTTCAGTTCAAAAAGATAGACAATACATCATCTACTGTTTGTTGGCCACCCAACATGAACCACATAGAAGACCCAAGATGAACCAGATAGTAGATAGATACTATTCGTTGTTGCATCGATATGTGCCCCACGGGCATTTTTAAAACTCAAATTTGAACAATAAAGTAGCAGGTAATAATAACCGATGTATAGCGTAAGCAAACACGAAAGAGTACGACCTCTCTTCCGGAACTGTGTAGTCCTCAGGTTCATTTGCTCAGTCGATGATGGTAATGAAGTTGGCCTGGCTGCCGCCAACGGGGAAGATGATCTGAGGCGGCGAAAGAAAGTCTGCAGGGGGGAATCTCTGCTGCAGTGAACGCTTCTGTCGATGGTGCATCTTAGGTGGGGTGGATCACGGCACGACAGGAGCAGAACATAACACACAGAGTTTTCTTTGACGCCTCTGAAACTGAAGTAAATTTGTAAGGGCTCTTTAGGATTGGAGGATTCTATGAATGCAGGGATAGGAAAAACACATGAATAGGATAGGAATGCATGTGCAAAATAGAGCATTTGGAAACATAGGATTTCTGTCAACCTGGGTGTTTGGTTCACATGAACTGGAAGAACACAAGAATGGAGAAACATGGTCAAATTAAAGGCAAACCATGTGAAAATGAAAAAAATAAGAATCTTATTATGCCAGTAATGCAATTAGTCCCGTTCTTCATGCATACTAATTTGAAAAGGACGTCCAAGTGGATATTAAAATTCCTACGATTTTTCTTTGAAAGAGACACCAAAGAAAAAATCCTCCAGTTTTGCTTTGCTCCACTCCTTCTAACCAAATGCACGAATAGTAGCACCATAGTAGTTCCATGGTAAAGGATCCATGAGGGATCAACATGAATGCCGAGTAACAAAGTGATGCGATGAGTGTACAACCTCTTTGGCATAGCCTTGTCGACCTCAGCATCATTGGGTTGGACGTGGAGCATGGTGATGATGGTGTGACTGTCGGAGGTGGGGAAGAAGATCTAAGGCCTCTGGAAATGGTGCTGAGGGCACTGCTCCACTGTGATGGAGGGTTCCGTCGTTGGAGCAGCTACGCTGAGGTGTACGGCGGTGAGGCAGAAGCAGCACAAGATAGACAACGTTAATCTGAAGTGGGACTCTAATATCATCTTCAATAGATGATGTAAAATACATCACCAAAAAGTGCTAGATGTAAAACGCATCAGCCGCGCCACGGCCGCTCCGACAAATGTTGTAAATTCTGTTCACTCTAAACTTAATTGAAGAAAATGAACTTTACAGTCAAGATTGAATTTTATTGTCAAAATTGATTGAACTAGTAGTACAGCATTGCAATAGATGTTTAGGGCGTTCGCGCACAAGTAGCAGAGAAGCAGTGATCTAAATCAGCAGCCGCTCGAGCAGGGAACGCACTAGCAGAGAGCAAGTTGTGTAGCAGCACCGCGAGCGAGTGCTAAAGCAGCAACTCTTGTAGCTGCCGGAGGTCATGCAGTAGCAGCAGCGCGAGCGAGAGCAAGAGCAGAGCAACAGCACGAACGAGAGAAAGAGTGGAGTGGCAGCGCGTCCTACAGCAATAGCAGAGCAGAGCAGTAGCACGAACGAAAACAAGAGCAGTGCAGCAGCGCGACCGACAGCAAGAACAGAGCCGCAGCGCGAGCGGGAGCCGGAGCAGCTGCAGGTAGTGCTGGTGTGGAAGTCCCCGACGCAGCAACAGCATGGGGGAGAGACGCCATGGATGAAGTTGCCGGCGACGGCCTCATCAATGGAGACCCGCCATTGCTGCTCGATATCGAGCACCGACAGCCCCGTCAGACCGAATAGAAGATAAAATGCAGTGGTGAGAGCAGAACCTCCTTGGTGGCGCCGAGTAGGCCTCGGCTTCATCGGAGGAATTGGTTAGGGTGTTGCAGTTCCGATGGGGCAGGTCAAGACGGCGCTGTGTGGATGGATGTGGCGCGATGGACAAGGCGAACATCGGGGCAGCTCCTTAGAGGTGGAGGATGGGGCGGCTGATCCGGCAGGACGACGAGATCGACCACGGATCCTCATCCGGTGCGGTGGATTAGGGGCGGCAAGCTGTTGCGGTGGACGACGTCATCGGGGAAGAGTCTCCGGCTTGGCTGCGGTCAGGAGGCCGACGGAGGAGCATGGGGTTTCGCGGGTTTTGGCGGCCTCGGTGTACGAATGGGGGAACGAAGTGGAAGGTAGGGGGCCATGGCTTAGGGATGCGCTTGTCCGAAACCTAGGGTAAGTTACCAGCATACCCCGACCGGTTTTGACCATGTGACGTTGATCCGGCATTTCCAGTTGAGTGGTAAAAGGGGGATTTCTCGTGTCTGGGTTGTGGGGCCGATTTCGGTTGAGGAGGGAGTTTTCGTGCGCGTCGAAATTTTGAGATAACAAGGCGCGGTGCAGGTTGAAGAGGCGTGATTTTCATAGCATATGAGACAAAAGATACACGAGCTTGAAATTCGGGATAACAAGGCGCAGATTCCATGTTCGGCGGAACAAACTAAACTTGTACAAAAAACAATTCATACAAGACACAAGAGAGTCATGTCCCCTTTTACTATATTGCTATAAATGCCATTGAAAAAACTACAAGAAAAATGTAAAAAAAATCAGGAGAACAAGATTACTCTGTACAGTACCAAATCAACTCGCACTTCCCTCAACAACAACAAAAAACAAATCAATTCCCACCACAAGAAATAGTCATGTCCCTTTTTATATGATTACATATGCCAGGATCTCGAATTTCAGTTTTTGAATCCACGTTATGTTGAATTTCAATATATCGTTAGGTGACCTTGCGGTTTATAATGGATGTAGTCCTACATTTTGATCTTCCTTCATATATGAACATTTTACTCCACCCTATGAACATATATATTGACATCTACCATATGGACTAAATTAGAATCAATTTTCCTTATTTGTTCTCAAGTTATACCATCATTTAAATATTATCTTGATAAGAAAAAACATGCATATAGAGGTAATCATATTTCAGTATGAATTACATGTACCATACGATCTCCAATTCAAATATTTGTATCCATTTTATGTTGAATTCAAATCAGAGTACATTGGTCTAGGTAGCGAGTTGTTCGGGATAATCTAAACCCTGTCTTCATATGTATATTTTTGGCTGAATCGGGACAAGTTTTGGTATAAGCTTCTTGAAAACCAGAGATTCTCTCAACAAGCCTCGTGGTTCTGGGAGGGAACATGTCACCTTTGTGTGCAAAATGATATGCGCTGCCTCCCCCTTGATTTTCTTCATATAGGCAACATAGAACTATATGAGTGCCCTGATAATCTTTGGAATTATTCCTGGTTCGTTTGGCCTTTTTATACATTAATTGAGTTTCTGGACATTTAATGTGCATAATTCAAATTTGCACTGCAAGCACATGCTCCGGTGCACCAAAGTTGGTTGAAAAATCACATGTGTGTCCTTGGGTGAATTTCTAGGTCCCATGCAAGAAATGGGAATGAAATTCAAACATGTGGGCGTCGTTACTCGGCCGAGAACATCGAGAAACTTGGTTTTTTAATTCCTTTAAATCCAAAACTTGCCTGGAAATCATGAAACTGGGCATGGTGTCACGTCATGGCACTAACATGTTGTCGTAAAAAATTGGGCCGAATTGGAACAAGTTATGGTATAAGCTTCTTGCAGATCGGAGCTTCTCTCAAGAAGACTAGTGGTTCTGAGAGGGAACGTGTCACCTTTGAGTGTGAAACGCTTGCGTCCCGCCCCGTGCGCTGTGCTCTCGTGTCCCTTCGGGTGCTCTGCCCTCGTCCCTCCACACGCACTGCCAGTGTTTGGGGCCGGTGCAAGATCACGCACGTTCGTGTGCATGCGGTTGTGTCGGGCGTGGCGCAACAATGTAGTTAGCCGCTGCAAAAATTGCCATGAGGGCGCGCAGAGAATCCAGGCCACCCTACCCCCATTTATTCCTATGGCCATTTACCTTCATCTCTCGCATCGCACGACACAATAAGCACACCCACAATGACACATACAGAGAGGACATCCAGTGGTTCCAATGGCGAACCCCTTGGCTGCAATGGTGCTCCCAGCGGCCGACAACGACAATGGCGGGCAGTTCACGATGCATCACGTAGTGGACACCCACGTGAGGGGGAAGGCCCTCTCGGTGGTGTACACGAACGATTCGGTCTCGGTGGATAGCTCCATCCAAACTATGGAGCAGTTCCATGCCGAGGACAAGTACCAAGTGGTCGGCTTTGACCTCAATTACACCATCAGTCGTGCAGTGCACGATCAGAAGGTTGTTGTCGCCCAGTTGTGCATGCGACATGACGTCCTCGTCTACCACTACCACCTAGCCTCAAGACCTTGCGAGCATTTCTCTAGGTTTATCAACAGCTTCGACTACAATTTCGCTATGATGGACGCCACTGATGTCTATTACGCAACTTTATTCTTGCAGATACGTGTTGGGCCTCCAGGCGCAGAGTTTTGTAGGACAGTCGGAATTTTCCCTCAAGTGGATGACCTAAGGTTTATCAATCCGTGAGAGGTGTAGGATGAAGATGGTCTCTCTCAAATGACCCGGCAACCAAATACAAGAAATCTCTTGTGTCCCCAACACACTCTATACAATGGCAAATTGTATAGCTGCACTAGTTCGGCGAAGAGATGGTGATAAAAGTGTAATATGGATGGTAGAAATATATTTTTATAAGCTGAATAAATAAAAACAGCAAGGTAGCAAATGGCAAACGGGCACAAAAATGGTATTGCAATGCTTGAAAACCAGGCCTAGGGTCCGTACTTTCACTAGTGCAACCTCTCAACAATGCTAACATAGTTGGATCATTATCATTCAAAGTACAACAAAGAATCACTCCCGAGTTCCTATTAGCGGAGAACAAAAGATAGGAATTGTTCGTAGGGTACAAAACCATCTCAGAGCCATTCTTTCCGTTCGATCAATTCACGAGTCTGTACTAAAATAACACAAAGCTATTTTTTACCGTTTGATCTATCCTAGAGTCCATACTAAGATAACACCAAAGCAAGTTCATATTCATAATACTCAATCCACACAAGGAACAATAAAGAGACCCCGAAGTTTCTACCGAAGAAAAACGTGCATCAACCCCTATGCATCGATTACCCCAATATCACCGTGGGAATCCGCGAGTTGAATGCCAAATATATATCAAGTGAATCAATAAGATACCCCAATTGTCACCTCAAGTATTCAAACCACAAGACGTATATCATGTGTTCTCATCTCTGAATATTCAATCCGACATAACAAAACTTCAAAGGGTAAAGACTCAGATCATCACAACAAGAGTATAGAGGGGAGAAATATCATATGTTCTGACTATATTAACGAAGCCCATGATTTACATCACGAGATAGAGAGAGATTAAACACATAGCTACTGGTACAAACCCTCAGCCCCGAGGGTGGAATACTCCCTCCTCATCGTGGTGACCGCCGGGATGATGAAGATGGCCACCGGAGATCATTCCCCCTCCGTCAGGGTGCCGGAATGGGTCTAGATTGGTTTTTGGTGGATACGGAGCCCTCCGGCGTTTGAAGTTCTGATCTAGGTTAACCTTGAAGGGTTTCAGAATATTTGCGAATTTATAGTGCAAAGAGGTGGTGCGGGAGGCCACCGAGGTGGGCACAACCCATCTGGGCGCGCCAGGGGGGCCTGGCGCGCCCTGGTAGGTTGTGTCCCCCTCGGGGCACCCCCCAGGTGCTGCTCTGGCCCATCGGGAGTCTTCTGGCCCATAAATAATCCATAAAAAGTTTCATGATGTTTGGACTCCGTTTGGTATTGATTTTCTGCGATGTAAAAAACATGCAAAAAACAGCAGGTGGCACTTGGCACTATGTCACTAGGTTAGTCCCAAAAAATGACATAGAATGACTATAAAATGATTGTAAAACATCTAAGAATAATAAAATAACAGCATGAATATTTCATAAATTATAGATACGTTGGACATGTATCAGCAACCCACGCTTAATTCCTACTCGTCCTCGAGTAGTAAATGATAAAGGAAATAATTTATGAAGTGTGAATGCTAGCAAAGTGCATATGTTTGATCAATGATAATTTCAATCACTTTTTCTAGCATCATAACAACAATTCCTTCTTATAAAACTTCTCATATTATAGTAGCAACTAATTCACATGTTAAGATTTATATAATGAATTCTCTTGAAACCCAACAACCTATGTTCTTAGTCACCAAGCAATTGTAATTCAACTTATTCAATAGATTTTAAGTAAGAGTTCCACATACTCAACCATCATATAGTCTTTTATGATTGCTAACAGTCACCTTGTACACATGAGCAAAGCGTTTCAACCGGACACATAGAAAGATAGGGGCTTATTTTTTTTGCTTCCCAACGTATTCACCTCAAGGTGATGTCAACAATAATAACTCATGCTACCCATATTCAACTGGACATATGTGCCTAGATCTGTCCTCACCACATGATGCTTGCCAAAAGAGAAAAACAAAAAGGAATAGAGAGAATCTTTTTTGACTCTTCGCATAAAAGTAAATACATAGTAAAAGATACACTACAAAAAAGACACCTCCGTGACATTTTGGGCCGAACAGAAAAAATTCTATCATACATATGACACTTCTATGACGATAATTGTGACAAAACTCAGTATCATCATAGATGTGGTGGGCTCCTACTTCTATGACAAAAAATCATGACAAAAAATGGGCTTTTCGTCCTGGGCGGGCCGGAGACGCAGCTGCATGACATTCTTTGGGCCATCCATGACGGAAAAAACCGTGGTAGAAGCAAGGGCGAGGAAAATTACAGGGAGTTCCCGGTTACGGTGGGAGGTCGGGGGCCGAGCGATGTGTGCGAGGCGTTGGCTCTAACTGAACCCGAGTGATTGCACTGCAGGCTACACGTTACTGAACCTGAGCGATCGATCGATGGCTGTTAACTGAACCCGATCGAGCGATTCCTTCGCTACTCCTGCTAACTGAAGCCAATCGATGGGATGAACAGTGAGCATTGCGGGGGGGGGGGGGGGTTGGACGAACAGTGAGCGGTGGCATTGCCTCTGGATGAACAGGACCCCGTGGTGTGGTGGAGGGTTGGATGAACAGTAGAGTGTGAATGGGTGCCTGTGGAGGGGTGGATGAACAGGACCGCGTGGTGAGGAGGGCTGGATGGACAGTAGACGGTGGAGGGGTGGTTGAACAGGACCCCGTGGTGTGGAGGGTTGGATGAATAGTAGATGGTGGAGGGGTGGTTGAACAGGACCCCGTGGTGTGGAGGGCTGGATTAATAGTAGACGATGGAGGGGTGGTTGAACAGTAGCCAGTGGAGTAGCGCGCGGTGGAGGCTGGATGAACAGGAGCCCGTGGAGGCTGGATGAACAGGAGCCCGTGGAGGCTGGATGAACAAGAGCCCATGGAGGCTGGAGGAGGTCGACGGTGGAGATGAACAGTATCCCGTGGAGTCCCGTTTTGCAGTACGCTACACCCCTCCCGATGAACATGACCCCTGTTTCGACCGTAGCACTCCAACACAAGTCCGTTTCCTCCATTTTGCGGTACGCCACAACCCTCCCGATCAACAGGACCCCCGTTTCGACCGTAGGAGGTCCGTTTCCTTCATTTTGCGGTACGCCACACCCCTCCCGATCAACAGGACCCCGTTCCGAACATAGGAGGTCTGTTTCCTCCGTTGTGCGGTACGCCAGGCCTCGTTTCCATCGCCTGTTCCGTCCAAGTCCTCCCGATGAACACGACCATGCATTCCGTTCCGACCCAGCCGGTTGGCTCCCACGTGTTCCGTTGCCTCCCGATGAACACGAGGCATTCCGTTGCCTCCCCATGAACACAAGCATTCCGTTGCCTCCCCATGAACACGACGCATTCCGTTGCATCCCCATCAACACGACGGATTTCGTTGCCTCCCCATGAATACGACGCATTCCGTTGCCTCCCATGAACACGATGACGACGTTGTTTCTCCGTTCCGACCCAGCCATGTACATGAGCCCTGGCCGTATGTATGCGCGAGTAAGCGTTCGAGACCCTGCCCATATGTAAGTACATGGCCGTATTTTCTTTCTTGCACCCTGGCCGTTGTACGTACGTGTACATGCTACGTGTGCGCCTGTACTACGACACGTGCGCGCCTCTACATCCACCAGTATATATGTACGTACACGTTCGCAACCAGAATGACAACGCTACGTACGCTTGGACCAGGTGGGTCCCGACTGTCAGGCACTTCCTTGCCTGTGAAGATGTACCTGGTGGGTCCCAGCAGTCAGGGGGGTGAATCGTTTTGGTTTTTTTCCCGGACGCACTTCCTTGCATGCGAAGATGTAGCTGGTGGGTCCCAGCAGTCAGGGGGGCGAATCTTTTTTTTGCCCAGACGCACTTCCTTGCGTGCGAAGGTGTAGCTGGTGGGTCCCAGCAGTCAGGGGGAAATGTTTTTTTCACGAAATACAGTGGCCTGTCTAGTGGGTCCCTGCGGTCAGGTGGAGGAATCATTATTTTTCACGTAATAAGGAGGCACTTCCTTGCTCCCGCCGTGGACCCAGCTGCCAGCCTCTCCACGTACAGTCCACGTCCGATGGAAGTCGTTCCTTGACCACGTTGACCACGCCACGCCGAGAGCACCAGGGCGGTGGACGACGGCGAGGCCTAGGAAGGGGACGACACGGAGCCGGTGAAGACGCGGCAGTGGATGCCCATGCGGATAGGAGTATGAGGGTTCACTCGTTCGGCTGCGGTGTGAGGCTGCCGTCGCCGCAGGGCCTGGCCAGCGGTAGGAATAGTAGGGGGCGGTGAGGCCTCCGCGGCAGCACAGCCGGCCACGGGAGGCAGGAGCAGGTGGCACGACCGGCGCTGCTTTGGGCGGCTGGAGCAAGAAGACAAGAGGTTGAAGAAGCACTACGGCCGTTGGGTGGACATCGTACGGTCACTGCAGCTAGAATCGTTTATATTGACTAAGTTGACAAAGCCCTTGGTACGTCAACTTAGTAGGCCCACAGTTCAGCTTCCGAAACGGTGTGCCCCAGATGTCAGGGGGAGGAATCATTTTTTGGGTGGGTGAAGCTAGAATATCCGAGATTGAAGAAGAAGCACGGCATCCATTGGATGGACATCCAACGGCCACTGCTGCTAGAACCGTGTGTTGACTATAAGTTGACAAAGCCTTGCATACACGTCAATTCTGTTTTTTTAGGGGACGCGACAACTTAGTAAGCCCAGAAGTGTGTGGTAGAGAACTTATAGCCCATTTGAGATTTGTAAGAATGTGTAGCCCATTTTTTAATTGTAATGGAATTTACTACAGCCCATTTCAACCAACCGTTCAAAACAGAATTCAATAAAATTCCCCACATTTTGATGGGATCCGAAATATTTTTATCCTGAAATTTCTAGTCAGATTAAATACAATTTCTGCCGGGGGTTGGGTACGACATATGCCAAAGGATGGCTTATCATGGTGGGGGCGAGTAGAACGTCGCCGGTGCCTGGAAGCGGGAGGAGGCGTAAATATGCACGCCGACGGATCTTACCCAGCTTCAGGGCTCTCCGAGGAGATAATACCCCTACTACTGCTCTGCGGGGTCTTCGCATGCTCAATATGGTAATGGTGTGTACAACGTTGCTCCTCGAGCTGTGTTCTAGAGGTAGGGGAAGGCAAGGCTAGCTCTTCCCTTCTATGCCTCTCATCTGGGGTCTAAAGGTTTGAAACCTTTGCATGGGTGTTTCGAGGGGTTTATATAGGCCTACCCCCCGGGGGTACAATGGTAATCCGACTGGGTGCGGGTCCCAGCTGCCTGTCTCTCAAGTGGCCGTCTTCTCCGCCGACTCCTGGGGCCCGCCGCTGGTGGGCACCGCCGGCTGACCTGGTCACTGTAGCCGCGCTTCTGATGACGTCGTCTTGGCCACGGGGTCGTGGCAACAGTGCCGCCGTCCGGCGGGCGATCACTGTGGCCACTCCCCGTCTTATCTGGTTAATGGCGTGCGGGGTCCATGGGAGGAACGGGCCGACTCCTGGAGGCCGACTCCCACGGGGTCCGTCTTTGGGCGCTCTCGCCGTCTTCTATCTCCCCCGCTGACTGGCGGGCCCCGCCGTCTCCAGGCCGTACTGGCGGGCCAACGTGGGAACAGGGTTCCGCCGCTGGGGCGGACGTCAGGGCCGGTATGGCCACAGTGCCGCGCCGTACCGAAGATCTCCTCCGGTACGTCGCACTGTAGCCATACCCGCCCTTGGTAATCAGGGTAGGGGAGGGCCGTACTCCGGCCATCCCCAGTCCTGTCCTTCTTCTAGAAGGCTGAAGGTGGCGAAGTCGTGGGCCGACTCCCCATAGTCGGCATTCCTGGAGTCGCCAACTGGGAGTCGGCTTATGTCGTAGCCGTCTTGGAGATTCGGCCGTGAGTGGGTAGTCGGCGATGCTATAGCCGACTCTCAGAGTCAGCCCTTTGCCTTGGGATCCTTCGAGTCGCGAAGCCGGCCCCGATGTCTTGAAAGGTTCTGGGCCTCGGGTTTGCCTACCCGTGGCCCATTACTCCGACAGTAGTCCCCGAAGCTGGTGAGGCGCCGAGGGATGCGCCGAGGGGCCTCAACAGTTTCTTCGTTCGAGGAGTTGGTGCCGTAGCTCGCCTGCCGTCTCCCTTCGTGCCGATTATCAGGAGGCGATTCTGCTCCGGCCGTCTTCGTCGAGCCGTCTCTCAGAGGTCGGACTTGCCTTCAAGTCGTCTTGCTCTTCTTTAGGTAGTTTGAAGATCGTGGCGGGACGCAAACGGCGTGCTTGAGAAGCTACACGCCCGCCACCCGCTGCGGACCATTCCATGGGCGCCACGTGGCCGGGCAAGTCTGCCAGCCCACACGCGCGACGGGACAGGCCCACGGGCGGGGCCTGCCACTACCGCACCTCGGCCCACGTGGTAAATCGTGGGGGTCGTGGGGGCGTGGGCGCAGTTAATCCCACGACGCCCCCTCGGCTCCTCAGCCCGTAGGCCTATAAGTAGGCAGCGGGAGCGGGGCGGCGAAGCACGCGCGCCCGCTCTCCTCTGCTTCCTCCCGTTCCTTCTTCTTCCTTCTTCTTCTCACTGCTGCCGCGCTGGACCACGCCCTGCTCCCGGCGATGAGCTCTTCTTCCGCTGCCGCGCCCGCCGCTGTCCGCTCCGGCGTGTGGGACGGCTCTGAAGTTGACGACGACACCATCGAGTTTCTTCGCAGGACGCGCCGCATCCCCAGCGCGAACCTCGTGCAGGCCCGCGCCCCGCCGCCGGAGGAGGTGTCGCCGGCGCCTGCGGAGGGTGAGCGCGTCGTGTTCTGCTCCCACCTGACGCGCGGCCTGGGGCTGCCGGCGAGCGGATTCTTCCGCTCGTTCCTGGAGTTTCATGGCCTCCAACCGCACCACCTTACTCCAAACACGGTGGTGCTGTTGGCGGCCTTTACCTCGCTCTGCGAGGGATTCCTCGGTGTTCTCCCCACCATCGAGCTATGGGGGGGAGTTCTTCCATTCTAAGCTCGGTACGCACATCGCCGGCGTGCCAGCCCAATGCGGCGCCTTCATCGCGCTGCGGAGGTCGACTGCCCACAACCCATTCCCCACCATCCAGCTGATCAAGTCGGTGAAGATGTGGCAGTGTTCTTACTTCTATGTAAAGAACGTCGCCGCAGACGGCGACTGGGTCAACCTGCCGGCCTTCGAAGCCGGCGCGCCGGCTGGGAGGCAGCCCAGCTGGTCCTACCGCGCCAAGACGCTGACTCCGGCTGGAGCCGCCGCCGTGCAGCGACTTCGGGTGTTGACGCAGTCAGCCGGCCTGACTGGGGCCGACTTGCTGGCCGCCTTCGTTGCGCGCCGAGTTCTGCCGCTCCAAAGCCGGCCTCATCTGATCTGTCAGATGAGCGGCCATCGGGACCCCAGTCGGACGTGCACCAAAGATCTTCCTCATGCGGAGGTTGCGGACACGGTGAACTTCATCGCGAACTGCGGCCTCTCGGGGGACTGGCAGTTTGGCATGGAGCCATACTCGCGCGCCAACCCCCCGCCGGTGGTAAGTTGCTCTTTTTCAGCCGAATCCGGCTTCTGCTCTTTATTTCTTTTAACCTTTGAACCAGAACTCTCTTCTCCAGCCCTCATCTGGAGCCACGGGGCCGCCTCGCCAGTTCGCCTCTGATCGAGCAGAGAGCGATGTTGACGACCCCGACTTGGGGGCGGCGGCATTGGAGGCCGACGCCGAAGGAGGCGGCGAAGGAGAAGAAGGCGGCCTGAGGCCCTCGGCCACCTTCGCCGACTAGCCCGTCGGCGAAGAAGGGGAAGTCGCCCCGCACCACCAGCCGAGGCAAGATGGCGCGAGGAAGCGCTGGGCCGGGCCGAGTTCCCTCGGAGGCCGGGAGAAGAAGTTTAAGGGGGCAGCCGCCGCGACCAAACGGGAAGAGGCGGCCGCGAAGGCCCAGCGCTTCCGTAAGGAAGTGAAGAAGCCGCCGCTGTCCTCTGCGTGAGTGCCCCGACTTCTCTGTCTTGTTTTTGTCTTCTGGTGGGTTTAGTCTGAGTTTTTACATGTGCTCCTCGCTTCAGAGCTCCTCTCACCCTAGGGAGGGTCGCCGCCGCCTCCATCAGGGGGTCGGTGGAGTCGTCCGCCACGACTCGGCGCATCGACCCAGCCGCCGACCTCCGGGAGGCGACGGAGCGGAACGCGCAGGAGAAACGCGACGAGGATGAAGCCGCCCGTCGGAAGAAGGCGGAGGCCGAGAAGACGGCCGCCCCCGCCCAGCAGGGTCTCGAGGGAGCCGGAGCCGCCGCCGCGGCCCAAGAGCGGGCCGAAGAAGCCGCGCGCCGCCAATCAGCGCTGCTCGTCGTTCCGTTGAACTCGGCCCCGCCTCCGGTTTATACGGAGCGGTCTGGAGAAGCCGACGGGGAGTACGCCATTACAGAGAGGGAGGGCGGCGAGATCCCCAGGCGAGACCCGGTGGTGCCGCCACCACCGCCCCCGCCGTCATTGGGGGGCGCAAAGGATAAACAGTCGGTGGAACCGCCGGTACCGCCGACTACAGACGAAGCCACGGCGAACTTGCTTCTTCAAGTCGCCCTGCCAACTCGCCGCCGGCTGGAGAAGGCGACTTCGGCGCCACGCCCTCTGGAGACCGGAGCGGCCAGCTCGGCCACGCCGGAGGTCGAGGTGATGAGCTCCGCGCCCGTCGGGTGGGCGCGAGGCGGCGGCACGGGCCCGCTGAACCAGGCGCTCCTGGACGTCCAGGCGAAGCTGCGAGCTGAAAGCTGCCGTCCGGGTATGTTCCTTCTGACTTGTTTTTTCTTGTTCTTCTCTGTGGGGGCGCGCCAGCGCACCCACTGGGTGTAGTCCCCGAGTTCCAGGTCGGCTGCTGAGCAGGCGGGTTGGAACTCTAATGGTGAATTCCAAACGCTTATTCTTTTTGAAATGCTCACTGTAGGACTACCACAACCTCCGATCCACGGTCTTCAACCGAAATGTTGAAGAGTTGGGCAAGCGGACTGCCGACTTGTCGGAGAGCCGGAGTAAGTTTGCTTCTTCGCGGGGGCGCGCTGGCGCACCCGCGGGATGTAGTCCCCGAGATTCGGGCCGACTGCTGCGCAGTCGGGCCGGATCTTCTTGGCGACCTTTTCTGATGACTTGTGTCCTTTTTCTTTTTTCTTCAGAGACCAACGCCGTCCTTCAGGAGCAGCTGGGCGCTGCTAACACCGCCTTGCGTGCCAAAGAGGCGTACTGCAGCAAGCTTGTCACAGAGCGCGACCTGCTGGCCGGGCAGCTGGCAGAGCAGAAGGAGCTGCTCAAGAAGGTGCAGGAGGGGGCGAAGGACAAGGAGGCTGAGCTCCAGGCCGAGTTTGAGGTCGAACGCTCCTCCTGGACTGATAAGGAGGCGATGCTGAATTCTGGCTTCCACGAGATTGAAGATATCGTCGATGGTAAGTTTTCTTTGCTCGCTTTCTTTCAGCGGCCGACTGTGGGTCGGGCCCACTCTTGCTTTTTCTGACTTGCTTCTTTTTTCGTCTTTGGCAGACTTCTTCCCGGGTTGCGCACAAACTGCCGTTCAAGCCATCGAGGCTGACCGTGAGGCGCGGAGGGCGGCCGGCGAGGAGGTTGCTGTTAACGCCCCTAGGACTCTTGACGAACAGCTTCTGAGCATCGAGGCTCGTCTACGGCCGGCTCACCGGATGCTGCGCCGGCTTCAACGAGTCAGCGCCCAGGCGATTGTTGCCTTGTGGCCGGAGATGCCAGTTCTACGCACTCCCAATCGGACTGCCGACTGGCTGGAGGTCGCAGCAGGCCGTCTGGAGGCTTGGAAGGGCTCTTCGGCACGTGCCGGGGCATGTTGTGCCTTGGAGTTCGTCAAGGCATGGTATCCAGACCTGAGTCTGGACCAGCTGGCCACGCTCCGAGCTGAGGCCCAGCCGGAACTGGCAGCCATGGAGGATGACTTCGTCAAGCGTGCCGCGGCGATCGTCGAGTACATCGACGCCAGCGTCTTCGTTCCTGAGCGTGCTGATAACGGCGAGGAGGCGCCACCGGAGTGGTTTGGGATGAACCCGAACTATGGCGAGGACTCAGCGGAGGTGATTGGCTCCAGCGTCGAGGAAGAAGACGAGGTGGAAGCCGGCGGCGAGACGGAGGCGCCAGAAGCCGGAGCGGGCGACCAGCCTCAGCTCGACCGAGCCTCCAACAACGAGCCGCGCCCAACTACGCCAACTGCTGCTGGAGGTGATCAAGCCGAGTCTGCCCAACCGGCTGCCCCGACGTCCGACACCGCCATCTCCGCCGAGCCCCCAAACCCGTCTGCCGCTTCATAAGCCGCCGTCTTGCTTTACTTATCTGCTTAGTAGTTTCACGAAGACTTTGTTAATTCGCACATTTCCACCCACGGGGTGTATTTTGAACATCTGTTCATGGATTCGGCCAATGGCCTTTGTGGTGTAAATATTTGTCTAGATTCTATCGTTTCTTGCTTGTTGCTCTTTAGGCTTTTTTCCTTTTGCCGCCTTCCCTTGGGTGCCGTCTTTGCCAGTCGGACAGCCGCTCCGCGGACTGCCGCTGGACCAAATACCTAGACACCTTGGGAAGGCAAGTACTTAGCCGTTCAAGAGTTTTTGTAGCAAGTCGGATAGAAAGACGGCAAGCCGACTACTCGGAGTCGGTTTTGCGAGTATCAGCTGGAAAGCCGGCTCGGGCTATGTTTATACGCTTTGAATCCTTAGCCTTTTTTCGTGCGGGCGCCTATTCTACCTTACTCCGGCCCACCAGTCAGTCGCTCTGCGAGCTGTGGCTTTGGCGGGAGTCGGCTTAGGCGCCACACACTACTTGTCTGACCGCAGGAAGCGTTTTCATAGCGTGAGACGGCAAGTCCCCGGGCCGACTGGTCGAGCCCGGGGTCAAGCGGCATAAAGAGTGCCATACTCGGAAGCATAATTCTTATCATACAGATAACAAAAGGGGCAGTCCCCGAGTCCGTCTCGGGGGCCCCAGAGTCTTGGTACTTAAAATACAAAAGGGGGGCGTGATACATACTACATCAGCTGTAAAATCTTCGAAGAAGATTCGCGTTCCATGGTCGCTCTGTCTCTTTGCCGGAGTTGTCCCTCTTGCGTGCTCGGGGCTTCTGAGCATCGATCAGGTAGTAGGAGTCGTTGCCCAGCACCTTGCTGATGATGAAGGGGCCTTCCCACGGAGCCGACAACTTGTGCTGGCCGGCTGTTCGCTGGATCAGCCGGAGCAAAAGGTCGCCCTCTTGGAAGGATCTCGGCCTGACCTTCCTATTCTAGTAGCGACGTAGGCTCTGCTGGTAGATGCTGGACCGGCTGAGTGCCAACAGCCGGCCCTCTTCCAGCAGATCGACGCCGTCTTGTCGTGCTTCTTCTGCTTCCTCCGTGGTGTACATCGTGACTCGTGGGGAGTCGAACTCTATGTCCGTTGGGATGACCGCTTCAGCACCGTAAACGAGGAAGAAGGGCGTGAAGCCGGTTGACTTGTTTGGAGTCGTACGCAGACTCCAGAGGACGACCGACAACTCGTCAAGCCAACAGCCGGCCGGACGTTCCAACGGTTCGACCAACCGAGGCTTGATGCCGGACAGGATGAGGCCATTCGCTCGCTCCACCTGGCCGTTTGACTGCGGGTGGGAAACAGATTCTAGGTCCAGTCGGATGCCCTGTGCCGCGCAGAAACGGGCCAAGGCGCCTTTGGCAAAGTTCGTGCCATTGTCGGTGATGATGCTGTGTGGTATGCCATACCGAATTGTGATGTCTGAGATGAAAGTCACGGCAGTCGGACCATTCAACTTCTTGACGGGCTTCACCTCTATCCACTTGGTGAACTTGTCCACCGCGACAAGTAGATGAGTCAGGCCGCCTCGTGCCGTTTTGAAGGGTCCCACCATATCCAGGCCCCATACTGCAAAGGGCCATGCGATGGGGATAGTCTTGAGTGCTGAAGCCGGCTGGAGCGGCTTGGTGCGGAACTTCTGGCACCCCTTGCATTTCTGGACCAACTCTTTGGCCTCTTCCAGGGCTGTCGGCCAGAAAAAACCGTGTCTGAAAGCTTTGGCGACGAGTGCCCTCGAGGCCGCATGGTGGCCGCACTCGCCCTGGTGGATATCTTTGAGAATTGCTTGGCCTTGATCCGACTCAACGCAGCGTTGATGAATACCGGTGACGCTGCGCCTAACTAGCTCTCTGTTGATTATGGTGTATGCTGCTGCTCGGCGTTGTATTTGCCGAGCTAAGGTTTCGTCAGGCGGCAGCTCCTTGTTCACCAGGAATTGGAGGATGGGGTTGGGCCCATGAGGGTGCTGCTATCTCTTCTACTGTCAAAACTGCGACTTGGACGCGAGCGGCTGGGCTGGGAGTCGGCGGGCTGGAGTCCGCAGCCGCTTGCTGGATTAACGAAGTCCCCGGGCCGACTGGAGCAGTCCCCGGGCCGAGTTCTGGAGTCTTCTCTCTGGCTGCCGCAGTCCCCGGGCCGAGTTCCGAAGTCCCCGGGCTGGCTGCAACTGCGGCACTCTTGAGATCATCTGCAACGGGTCTTGTGCTGTTTGCTTGGGCTCTCGGGCCGGATCCGGCTTCTTCAGGGGGAGTCGGCACAGTAATTGAATCTGACTCTGGTGAGGGCTTGATGGACGGCTTGAGGAGGCGCTGGAGGGCGACGCCTGAAGGTATTGCTTGGCGGGTGGAGCCGATTCGTGCCAAAGTATCTGCTTGGTTATTGTTGTTCCTCGGCATGTGGAGGAACTCGCACCCCTCAAAATACCCACTGAGTTGCTGCACGAGAAAACGGTAGCTTGCCATGTTTGCATCCTTGGCGTCCCAGTCGCCTGACGACTGCTGTACCACCAAGTCGGAGTCGCCGTAACACAGGATCCGGTGGATGCCAAGCTCTTTGGCAAGCCGGAGCCCATGAACGAGCGCCTCGTACTCGGCGACATTGTTGGAGGCGGCGACGTGAATCTGCAGTGCGTACTTGAGCATGTCGCCCTTGGGAGAAGTGAGGACGACACCGGCTCCCAAGCCGGTGCGCATCTTGGAGCCATCGAAATGCATCCGCCAATGGGTGGACTCGGGCGCCGGTGGCAGGTACTGGGTCTCGGCCCAGTCGACGAGGAAGTCGGCCAGTGCTTGCGACTTGATGGCGGTGCGGGGTTGATAGTAGATCGTGTAGGGCGCCAGCTCTATGGCCCATTTTGCCACTCGGCCTGACGCGTCTCGGCTTCCAATGATCTCGGCTAATGGGGCCGTGCAGACCACGGTGACTGGGTGCTCTTGGAAGTAGGGCTTCAGCTTCTTGGCGGCAAAGTGCACGCCGTAGCACATTTTTTGATAGTGGGGGTAGTTTTGCTTGGAGGTTGACAGTACTTCACTCAGATAATAGACGGGTCTCTGGACCGGCAGTGCCTTGCCTTCCTCCTTGCGCTCAACTACGATAACCGTGCTGACTACTCGGCTGGTGGCGGCGATGTACAGGAGCATGGGCTCTTTGGGAGTCGGAGCCGCCAACACAGGAGGAGTAACCAACATCCTCTTCAGTTGCAGAAAGGCCTCATCCGCCTTGTGGTTCCACTTGAAAAAATTTGTCTTCTTCATGAGTTGGTACAAGGGGAGAGCTTTCTCGCCTAGCCGACTGATAAAGCGGCTGATGGATGCCAAACAGCCAGTGAATTTCTGCACGTCCAACAGTCGGCTAGGCACCTCCATCCTCTCGATGGCCTTGATCTTCACGGGGTTGCACTCTATGCCGCGTTCAGAGACCAGGAAGCCGAGTAGCTGGCCAGCTCGTACTCCGAAAACGCACTTCTCGGGGTTAAGCTTGATCTGGAATCGGCGCACATTCTCAAAGGTCTCTTTGAGGTCTTCCAGTAAGGTTCCGCGCTTCTCCGTCTTCACCACCACATCATCCAGGTAGACGTGGGCATTTCTGCTGAGTTGCTTGAGGAGGCACTTCTGCATGCAATGCTGAAAGGTGGCGCCGGCATTCCTCAAGCCGAACGTCATGGTCAGGTAGCAGAAGGCTCCGAACGGCGTGATGAAGGCGGTCTTCAGTCTGTCTGCCGGGTTCAGCTTGATCTGGTGATATCCTGAATAGGCATCTAAGAAGCTCAACAGCTCGCATACGGCCGTGGAGTCTATCACCTGATCGATCCTCGGCAGAGCAAACGGGTCCTTGGGGCAGGCTTTGTTCAGGCTTGTGTAGTCGATACACATTCGCCACTGCTTGTTCTTCTTCAGCACTAAAACTGGGTTCGCTAACCATTCTGGGAAAAATACTTCCATGATAAAGCCGGCTGCAAGGAGCCGGGCTATCTCTTCACCAACAACTCTTCTTTTCTCTTCTGACAGGCGGCACAAGGGCTGCCTAACGGGCTTCGCATCAGACCGGACATGTAACTTGTGCTCGGCGAATTCCGTCGGTACACCTGGCATGTCTTTGGGGGACCATGCAAAGATGTCCCGATCCTCATGGAGGAAATCGACGAGCTTGCCTTCCTTTTTGCTGTCGAGGGTCGCACCTACGACAGCGTACCTCTCCGAGTGCTCTGGGTCCAAAGGTATCTTCTTCATTTCCTTCGCCGGCTTGAACGAGCCCTCAGCTTTCGACTCCTTGGGGTTGGGCGACAACTCAGGCTGCTTGCCGGCCATCGCCACAACCCGGTCAAGAAGCCGCTTCTCCGCTGGAATAACCAGGGACTCGGCCAGCCGAGTACTCTCGGCCGCACAAGCGGACGACTTCCTGTAGTCGCTGACTACAGTCAGGATTCCCTTGGAACTCGGCATCTTCATCTTGAGGTAGGCGTAGTGGGGGACCGCCATGAACTTGGCCAAGGCAGGTCGGCCAAGTAGTGCATGGTATGGGCTCCGGAGGAGGTCCACCACTTCAAACCAGACTGGCTCTCGGCGGAAGTGATCCTTATCTCCGAAAAGGACATCTATCAAAATCTTGCCGATTGGGGAGCAGGAAAGGCCAGGAACGATCCCATGGAATACAGTCCGGCTGTTCTGGAGTTGTCTTTGCTTGATTCCTAACTTCTCCATAGTATCCTTGTGCAAGATGTTGATACTGCTGCCTCCATCTATCAAAACTCGCGAGAAGCGAGCTGCCTGCCTATCAGTGGCAAATGTGGCCTCTAGAACCAAGGCGTAGGAACCTGGATTTGGCATCACCTCTGGGTGATCTGCTCTGCTCCAACTGATAGGTTTCTCGGACCAGTGCATGAACACCGGGGTGTCCGACGCCACCGCGTTCACTTCTTGCCGCCGCAGCCGCTTGCTGCGCTTGTCATCTGCCACGCTGGTGAACACCACGTAGGCCCCGTGCTCTTCGGGGTACTCATCTTGTACTGCGCCGACTGGCCTGGCAGCCGGCTGCGGGGGTGGAGGCGGAGGCGGCTGTCCAGCAGGTGGAGGAGGCACCAAGCCGTCTCCCTTGGCAATCCTAGTCAGCCAGTGGCACTTTCTGGTGGTGTGGTTTGATGGTTTCGCGCCACTGTGAAACTTGCAGGGGCCATCCAGAGCCTGCTCGTAGGAGAAAGCCGACAGCCAATTGGGCTTGCCGCCCTTCTGCCGCTTGGGTGGAGGCTGCCCTTCTGGTTGCTGATCGTCGACCGTTGCGACCTGCCGGCTATTGGAAGCCGGCTGCGGGGCCTTGCGCTTGTGATTGTTCTGCTGCTGCCGCCGGCTGGCATCTCCAGCCGGGGTTCTGGGAGCCTGAGGGGCGACTTTGCCTGTCGTGCCGACTTGGATCTCCGTCTTCATAGAAGAGCCGGCGGTGGCATATTTGTCTGCTATGATCAGCAGATCATGCAGGGTCTCTGGCTCGTCGCAGAGAAGCTTGTGCTTGAGGAGGGTGCCTTCTCTGCACCCGGCGGTGAAGTACTCGATGGCCTGTACCTCGTGCACGCCCTCGCAGGAGTTTCGGAGCTCGGCCCACCGCGTGAGGTAGTCGCGAGTGGATTCGTCGGGGCCTTGCACGCACAAGGAGAGCTGGCGAGGCTTGGGAGGTCGCTTGTACGTTCTCGTGAAGTTGCGGACGAAAGCCTCAGTGAAGTCGACCGAACTGTTGATGTTGCGTGGCTTCAGGCTGTCCAGCCATGTCCGGGCCATGCCCTGGAGCATCGGCGGAACGTACTTGACGGCGACGCACTTGTTGCCGCTTGCTATGTCGACGGCGGTGGCGTAGTCGACTAGCCAATCCTCCGGCTTCACGGAGCCGGTGTATTTGGGGGTATCTCTGGGGAGAGTGAACCCTTTAGGGAAGGGCTCATCTCGGATGCGGGGACCAAAACACGGCGGCCCCAGCTCATCTTCTTCTTCCAGCACCAAAGATCGATGGAGTCGGTCGATCCGGAGGCGGGCATCGTTCTCTCCGACTCCCTCTCGGCGGCCTAGGCGACCTCCGAGAGTCGGATGTTCAACGGGCGGTGGAGAGACTCGCCTTTCTCTGCGGGGTGGCGGAGGCACATAGTCGTCCCGCCGCTCTACCGCTTTCGGGCGGCCGTCCTGGTCGCACTCGATGGTGATATGAGTCCGACTGCGGCTTGCAGCCGGCTCCTTGTATTTTCTTCCGCGGACGCCGCCAGTCGGCGCCCGAGATGTTGCGCCTTGATCTCGGCGGGGTGGCAGGTCATCTTTCTGCTGCTGCGGTCCTTCGGTGCGGCAGCCGGCCGCGTTCTGCGCGCCGGCCGTGTCGAGGAGTCGCTGGACTCGCTCCGTCATCAGTCGGCGCTCTTCGCCTTCAAGGTTATCCAGCTCGTCCGCCACCGCTTCGGCGGCTCGAATGTTTTCTGCGGGCATGGCGTATACGGGGAGGTTGGCCCCGAACATGCTGGCGATGTCCGCGCCGCGCTGGCGGACCGTGCCCAGGCGGCTTGGCCCCACCGGGGCCGGCGAGCCGCCCACGGCGCAATCCATCTCGCGCCGGTAGGCCTCTGACAAGCGTCTCATGCTCGCCAGCTTCTTCGCGCCTTCAACGAGCTGGAGGCGGCGCGCCTCCAGTGTCTCGGCGTCAACGTCCTCTGGAATGGGCGCATCCAGGTCTTGCAGTGCCGCGTCAAGCGGGGCGCGAGCTCTCCCGTCGGAGTGCTCGCCATGGTCGATGACGAGCACCTCAGTGACGGTGCTTCCGCCGCTCTCCGTGCGAGGGAGCGGTTCGTCGTAGATGACCACATCGGTGGGAAAGGCGTCGACCCACGCGGTGTCGGAATCGACCAGCATCGGGTCGGTGGAGCCTACAGACTCCAGGTCAGCGGCAGGCTCGCCGGCAACGTGGAGCTCGTCGAGGAGGCTCGCGAGAAGGCCCTTGGGGCCGCCGGTGCTCGTGTCGGACGCAGGCTCGTCGGAGAGGCGAACCTCGCCGACAAGATCGGCGAGGCAGCTGGCCGCGCAGATGGTCTCAACGTCGCGCAGCGCGTCGGCGCAGATTCCCTCTGGCATGCCGGGCTGGCTACGCTCGCTGGGGAGAAAAAGGGTTCCCGTCCAGAACAGATCTCCGGACGACGGTGCACCTCGCCCCACGGTGGGAGCCAAATGTCGAGGGTTGGGTACGACATATGCCAAAGGATGGCTTATCATGGTGGGGGCGAGTAGAACGTCGTCGGTGCCTGGAAGCGGGATGAGGCGTAAACATGCACGCCGACGGATCTTACCCAGCTTCAGGGCTCTCCAAGGAGATAATACCCCTACTGCTGCTTTGCGGGGTCTCCGCATGCTCACTATGGTAATGGTGTGTACAACCTCGAGTTGTGTTCTAGAGGTAGGGGAAGGCAAGGTTAGCTCCTCCCTTCTATGCCTCTGATCTGGGGTCTAAAGGTTCGAACCCTTTGCATGGGTGTTCCGGGGGGTTTATATAGGCCTACCCCCCGGGGGTACAATGGTAATCCGACTGGGCGCGGGTCCCAGCTGCCTGTCTCTCAAGTGGTCGTCTTCTCCGCCGACTCCTGGGGCCCACCGCTGGTGGGCCCCGCCGGCTGACCTAGTCACTGTAGCCGCGCTTCTGATGACGTCGTCTTGGTCACGGGGTCGTGGCAACAGTGCCGCCGTCCGGCGGGCGATCACTGTGGCCACTCCCCGTCTTATCTAGTTAATGGTGTGCGGGGTCCATGGGAGGAACGGGCCGACTCCTGGAGGCCGACTCCCACGGGGTCCGTCTTTGGGCGCTCTCGCCGTCTTCTATCTCCCCCGCTGACTGGCGGGGCCCGCCGTCTCCAGGCCATACTGGCGGGCCAACATGGGAACAGGGTTCCGCCGCTGGGGCGGACGTCAAGGCCGGTATGGCCACAGTGCCGCCCCGTACCGAAGATCTCCTCCGGTACATCGCACTGTAGCCATACCCGCCCTTGGTAATCAGGGTAGGGGAGGGCCGTACTCCGGCCATCCCCAGTCCTGTCCTTCTTCTAGAAGGCTGAAGGTGGCAAAGTCGTGGGCCGACTCCCCATAGTCGGGATTCCTGGAGTCGCCAACTGGGAGTCGGCTTATGTCGTAGCCGTCTTCAAGATTCGGCCGTGAGTGGGTAGTCGGCGATGCTATAGCCGACTCTCAGAGTCGGCCCTTTGTCTTGGGATCCTTCGAGGGGCGAAGCCGGCCCCGATGTCTTGAAAGGTTCTGGGCCTCGGGTTTGCCTACCCGTGGCCCATTACTCCGACAATTTCAATATAAATTTATATTATGTAAAAATCCAACAAAACATTGCGCTCGCAACAATTAATGAAATTAAAATTTTCAATATCCAAAAATAATATTTTATAAAGTAATGACGTGTTTGGTGCATTTTTTATAGTTACTACCCAGTTTTCATAATTACATCCCATTTATTATTTCTTAAAGCCCATTTTCTTGTTAAGCCTAATGCATCCCTCCTAGGAAAGATTTTCAGCCCAGCGGGGCGGAGAATAACAACTTGACCTTGCCTGGGTATTCCTAAAAAAAGTATAGCTGGGCTAGCCATTTTCAGCTTGAAAACAATTAATATCTGGGCTGGATATCTAGCCTGGGCTAGACGGGCCACAGCCCGCCCAGTTAATACCTGCAGCGATGTTTTCGTTGTTGTTCAGAGGAGAAAAATTAATATCTGGTCTAAACATCGAAAAGCTCTGTAGTTGTTGGGGATATTACTAATGGGCATAAACCGGCCTACCTGGGCCGGGTTAACCTCATCAGTAGTTCAAGAATGTTAAAGCCCAATATGCTTGTAAAGGCCCAAGGCCGTAGTCGGTTTAATATCCGTAGCCGTAAACCGGCTTGTATTAACTTGTACTATGAGTTAAGGAAAGGGAGAGACCAACCCGGGTACGAGTATAAACCGGAGATTGGGACTCTTTGAACCGACGGGCGTCACCCGTGTATATAAGGGGACGACCTGATAGCGGTTCAAGGACAGACAACCACAACTCGAGGCCAAGGTGAAGCTTGTTTGCTCCATAGTCATCGTGACTTCATCAATTCCACCACAAACTAGACGTAGGCTTTTACCTTCATCAAAGGGGCCGAACTAGTATAAACTCTCTGCGTCCCTGTGTCCGCTTTAACCCCTTCGAGTTAACTCGTTGCGATGGCTCCACGACTAAGTCCTTTGGCTAGGACATCTGCCGTGACAAACCCACGACAGTTGGCGCCCACCATGGGGCTATCGCACGATGGTTTCAAGTTCTTGGAGGGCCGCTTTGAAGGACTCGAGGGATACGTCGTGGGCTGGATGTCCAAGAGTCATCGCGGCATGATCTACATCGACGACGCAGGCTGGGGCCCCGAGGCCGGCTCAATTGAGTACGGGTACCGGGTCCCCTTTGGCGGTATACACGTCTTCATCGGCAAAATTGGTGAACCGGGCACTGAGCTGGACACCTGCACCGACTTCATCGAGACAGCTCAGCGTGCGCGACCTGCCCGGGTTAAGCCAGCCGTTAAGCATGCCTTTGTGGGAGTCATCCACGAAGGAAACTATGAGGACGGATCAGGATCTGATGGTGAAACCGTCGTTTATTCTGGCAACGAGTCGTCAACCGAGGAAACCGAGTCCTTGTATCAAGTGCAAGATGGTCGGATTGGGGGCTGTTCCGATGGCGACAGTATTCCGGACCCCTCTGATCTACCTAGCCGGGTCGGTATATTCATGGCCGGTACGCAAGCGGCGCTTCACTCATCGACGGCCGCGGCAATGGTTTCTGGTTCAGCAGCGGCTGCCGGAGCAGGAGGCTCTGTGCGCCCACCGGCTCAAGTGTTATCTGATCTGTTCGATGCATTGGCTGCGCTCATGGCAGAGGCTAATCCGACGGATCGGGATGCTCATAATGCAGAGATTGCAAAGGTGAGAGAACAGATTAACCAGGCCAAAGCAGATCTGGCAGCTGCGGAGGTTAGGATGACCGCGGAGCGAGCCGCTTTGGACGCACAAGCTTATAAACTCATGCTAGACCAAAGCGCTTCACAGGAAGTCATGAGAAGGAAGTACCGATCTCGCTTGCCCTCGGTCTTTGAAGGAAAGGATCTTTTCAATACCCCTGGAGCAGGGACCAGTAATCAACCAGTGGTAAACCAGGCGGAGGCGCCCGGGACGGGCGCGCCGGTTCAGGCCCGTGTAATAGATCTGCCCCGTCATAACTCGGGAGAGCCACGGGTTGTGCATACGCCTCCGGATCACTATTCCAATCCGCTGGATAACCTTGTTGCAGCGGCGGCACGGTTGGAAGCTATTCCGGTCGAGGGAGATTCACTGCAAGCGATAGAGACACGCCGGGTTAAGGAGCTCCTCAGAACGACGTTGGTTCAACAGGAAGCATATTCATATAGCCGCGAACGGATTCACTCTACCCTGCGTCCAGGCCGGAGTTACAGTAGAAATATGGAAGAGCCAGCCGAGTCAAGTAATGCACGGCGTAGGGCTCCCCACAGCAACAATCCGGCCCCCGACGCCCAGGATGTGGTAGACCGGGCCCGGGCGCGTAGGGAAGCCGAGTTAGCAGCACCGCATCAGGCTCATCAGATTACGCCGGTTCGTCCCACCACTTCAGTTGAACCGGGACTCACTTCTAGCGCTTTGGGAGTGCCTTGCCTCATCCCAGCCCTGCGCAATGTGCGCCTGCCTAAGGATTTCAAGGGCCCGCGCAAGGTACCGAACTATACGGCGGATCAACCCCCAGAGTCGTGGGTGGAGAGTTATGAGATGGCCATGGAGATGCTGGACGTAGATGATGCGGCGTGTGCAAAATATTTCACCATGATGCTTGAAGGGACATCCCGTACTTGGTTAAAAAGCCTGCCGCCCAATTCTATCGGTTCATGGGCCCAGTTGCGAGCCCGGTTCATCAGCAATTTTAAAGACACGTGCAAGCAGCCCATGTCGGTAGTGGATTTAGCGGCTTGTGTCCAGGAGGAAGGAGAATCAACAACTCATTGGGTGCGCAGAGTCTCAACGATTCTGCATTCATCAGACCGTATCAATGCGGACATCGCGGTTGTAACCCTGGAAGGCAATTGCCGGTTCAGGCCTTTGAAGTTAAAATTAGGACGGATGAAGCACCATTGTACCGACATGGGAACGCTCATGACTGCTTTGGTGAAGTATGCTGATTCTGATAGTACCAAGGATACCGAGTCTGATGATGAAAAGACAGGGAAGGGAAGGAAGAATGGCAACCCCAGAGGTCAGCAGCATAACTCGGCAGGAAACATTGGTGGCAAGCGTAAAGCGGATGGCAACACGGATTATGTGGCTAACACTAATGTGCAGGACAGGGGCCGACGACGTAGGGGCAAAAACTGCAGTGGCGGACCTAGCCCCAATCCAGAGCGCTTAAATTATCTACTGAATCAGCCCTGTCCAAAGCATGGGAGTAGAGAGGAGCCAACAAACCACCTTTGGAAGGATTGTTATATCATGCAAGAGTTTAAGAGCTCCAATGCTTTCCGGTACGACCCCAGCTCTAGTGGCGGTTCAGGATCCGGGCCGAGTCATGGTGGAGGAAATCCCGGTTCAGGGTTTAATGGTAATTCGAGCGGACATAGCAATCAGCATAATCAAAACAGTCAGCAACAGCAGCAGTCAGGTTACCAGAGCAATCCAAAGCAGCTAAAAAGTGGACAATATCATGTGTTTACCACCAGCTTGGACAAGCGAGACCGAAAGGTCCAGAAGCGGGCAGTTAACTCTGTTGAACGGGGCGTGCCACGGTATCTGCGCTGGTCAGAGCAGCCGATCGTATGGAGTAGAGAGGATCACCCTCCCCGGGTTGACAATCTGGGTCAGCTGGCTTTAGTGGTAGCGCCTCAGGTGGGAGGTTGTAAGTTCACCAAGGTACTCATGGATGGGGGTAGCAGTATTAATATCCTATACTATGAGACCTTTCGATGCATGGGGCTAAAGGATAAAGACCTCTGCCCTTCAAACACAGTTTTCCATGGTGTGGTGCCTGGCAAGTCAGCATACCCCGTGGGCAAGATAGCCTTGGAAGTAGCCTTCAGAGATGATCACGATTCCTGATCAGAGACACTGACGTTCGAGGTGGTGAAAATCCAAAGCCCATACCATGCCCTGTTTGGCCGGCCGGCCTATGCCAAGTTCATGGCACGACCCTGCTATGTGTATCTACAGCTCAAGATGCCGGGTCATAAGGGGACCATCACGGTTCACGGAAGCCGTAAGATCGCTTTGGAGTGCGAGGAAGGAGACGCCGCGTATGCGGAGTCGGTTTGTGCTACCGAGGAGCTCAAGTACTATAAAGACAACATTGATCCGATGGATATGACCCCTTTAAAGAAGCCTACTACAAAGCATGATCCGACCTTGAAGTTCACGTCGGCGGCTGAGACCAAGCTTGTTGACTTTGTACCTAGCGATTCGTCCAAGCAGTTCAGCATCAGCGCCAATCTGGATCCGAAATAGGAAGACGCGCTCATCGAGTTCATCCGTGAGAATCGGGACATCTTTGCATGGAAACCTTTTGACATGCCAGGTGTACCGAGGCAACTCGCTGAGCACACCCTTAATGTGGATCCTAAATACAAACCGGTGAAACAGTTCCTCCGCCGGTTCAACGAGGAGAGGAGAAAGGCTATCGGAGAAGAGGTGGCCAGGCTATTGGCAGCTGGCTTCATCATTGAAGTTTTTCACCCTGAGTGGCTTGCTAATCCGGTGCTGGTCCTTAAGAAAAATGGCACCTGGCGCATGTGTGTGGATTATACGGATCTTAATAAGGCTTGCCCTGCGGATCCTTTTGCCCTCCCCCGTATTGATCAAATCATTGATGCTACGGCGGGTTGCGAGCGCTTATGTTTCTTGGATGCATACTCCGGCTATCATCAGATTAAAATGGTAGTTAAGGACCAGGAGAAGACGGTGTTCATAACTCCCTTTGGAGCCTTCTGCTATGTGTCTATGCCTTTTGGGCTCAAAAGTGCCCAGGCAACTTATCAACGGTGTGTGCAAAATTGTCTCCACAAACAGATTGGCCGTAATGTGCATGCTTATGTGGATGATATTGTGGTTAAGTCAAGGAAGAAAGAGACTTTGGTCGATGATTTGAAGGAGACCTTTGATAACCTCAAGATGTACAAGATGATGCTCAATCCGACCAAATGTGTCTTTGGTGTAGCAGCTGGCAAGTTATTGGGTTTTCTGGTGTCCCATAGGGGAATTGAGGCTAATCCGGAGAATATCACGGCTATCACCTCTCTGACTAAACCGAAGTGTATTAATGATGTTCAACGTCTGGCAGGTCGGATTGCTGCACTGAGTCGGTTTATCAGCCGCCTCGGGGAGAAAGCGATCCCTTTGTATCAAATGTTGAAGAAGACGGATCAGTTCGTCTGGAGTTCTGCTGCTGATCAGGCATTGGAGGACTTAAAGCGACAATTGGCCAATCCGCCCATGCTCGCCGCTCCCATTGATAGGGAACCAGTGCTGCTGTATGTTGCTGCTAATGATCGCGCAGTTAGTGTGGCTATTGTGGTGGAGCGGAAGGAGGCGGGCAAAGAGTACCCGGTTCAGCGTCCGGTTTACTATATCAGCGAGGTGCTTATTGAATCCAAACAAAGATATCCGCATTGGCAGAAGCTGGTATATGGAGTTTTTATGGCGAGCCGGAAGTTGAAGCAATATTTCCAAGGGCATCCCATCACAGTGGTCAGCTCTGCTCCTTTGGGTGATATCATCCAAAACCGAGAAGCAACTGGTCGGATTGCTAAGTGGGCTATCGAGCTTGGGCCGCATGGTTTAAAATGTGTGCCTCGTACTGCGATAAAATCCCAGGCACTTGTTGACTTCATCAATGATTGGACGGAGTTGAAAGTCCCTGAAGAGAAGCCGGATCACGCATATTAGACCATTCATTTTGATGGATCACGCCAATTGGAGGGCTCGGGGGCTAGAGTCGTATTAACTTCCCCATGAGGTGACAATTTTGTTATGTTCTCTGTTTAATGTTCCCTTGTACTAACAATGCAGCAGAGTACGAAGCCTTACTCCATGGTCTCCGGATGGCTAAGGAGATGAACTTAAGCCGGGTTAAGTGCTTCGGCGACTCGGATCTGGTGGCCCAACAGGTGTCTGGTACATGGGATTCTAAAGATCCACTCATGGCTGCATATCGTCGTGAGGTTGATGTGGTCGCAGGTCACTTCAAGGGGTATCAGGTGGACCACGTGGACCGACGGAAGAACGAGGCGGCAGACGCTTTAAGCCGGTTGGGTTCACAGCGTAAACCGGTACCACCTAATGTGTTTCTTAATGTGCTATACAACCCATCGGTTCAACTACCCGGTGAAGCGGATTTGGCGGTTCCTGACCCGGAGGCTCAGTTGGTGGCGGCGCTACACGTCATCCCGGATTGGACGCTTCCTTACCTGGCATACATGAACCGAGGCGAGTTGCCATAGGACGAGACTCTGGCCAGACAAATAATACGGCGGTCCAAGTCCATGATAATTGAAAATGGCGAGCTGAATCATCGCAGTGTGACAGGAGCATTTCAACGGTGTGTATCTCCTGAGGAAGGCCGTGAAATTTTGCGTGAGATCCACGAAGGAGATTGTGGTCACCACGCCGGTTCAAAATCTTTAGTGGCAAAGGCATTTCGTCACGGTTTCTATTGGTTGACTGCCCATGCTGATGCGGAGGATCTGGTCAGACGGTGTGATGGTTGCCAAAAATTCTCAAGACGCGCTCATGTTCCGGCTCAAGAATTGAGGATGATTCCAATTACTTGGCCGTTTGCAACCTGGGGGCTGGATATGGTCGGGCCTTTCAAAAGGTCCAAGGACAAGAAGACCCACCTTCTGGTGGCGGTTGACAAATTTACAAAGTGGGTAGAGGCAGAGCCCGTTAGCAAGTGTGATGCGGCCACCGCGGTTCAGTTCATCAAAAAGGTGATTTTGCGGTTTGGTTTTCCACATAGTATCATCACAGATAATGGTACCAATTTATCTAAAGGTGCCATGAAAGAGTTCTGCGAACGAGAGCACATCCGGCTTGATGTTTCATCAGTGGCGCACCCACAGTCCAATGGCCAAGCAGAAAGAGCTAATCAGGAGATCTTGAGAGGCATTAAACCCCGGCTTATGGTTCCTTTGGAGAGGACACCGGGTTGTTGGGTCGAAGAATTGCCCTCTGTGTTATGGAGCATCAACACCACGCCGAACAGGTCAACTGGATACACGCCATTCTTCATGGTTTATGGGGCAGAGGCGGTTCTTCCTAGTGATATCCGTCACGATTCGCCCCGTGTTGCGGCTTATGTTGAAGCGGATAACGAGGCAGCTCGACAGGACGCTTTGGACCGGTTGGATGAAGAGCGAGACATAGCAGCTGCCCGCTCGGCGATCTACCAACAGGATCTTCGTCGCTATCATAGTCGTCGGGTCAGGACCAGAACCTTTCAAGAAGGAGATTTGATGCTTCGACTTATTCAAGATCAAACCGAGATGCATAAGTTGTCTCCACCTTGGGAAGGGCCTTTCGTGGTCAGCAAAAATCTGCACAACGGGTCATACTACCTGATTGATGTTCAAGAGCGAAAAGACTCACGCAAATCAGAGCAGGAGACCAACAGGCTGTGGAATATAGCTCATCTTCGGCCTTACTATACTTGAGCCATGGGCTCTGCTTATGTACATATTATGACAATGTATATATTATAATAAACCGGATCCTCAGCTAAAGAAGGGTATATGTTCCTTTATATCATGTGTGGTTACATGGAGTTGTTTGTTTTAAAACGACCTCCGGTTTACCCCTTGCAAAATTTATCAATATCACTTGGGGGCTCGGTCATGTTTGAACCGATGCAATGCCTTTTGATCGGCGAAAGCCACCAGATCACTTGGGGGCTCGGTCATGTTTGAACCGATGCAATGCCTTTTGATCGGCGAAAGCCACCAGATCACTTGGGGGCTCGGTCGTGTCCGAACCGATGCAATGCCTTTTGATCGCCGAAAGCCACCAGATCACTTGGGGACACGGTCAAGTCTGAACCGGTCACGCCTCTTGGTCGGCCTACAGGCCTTAGAGTCACTTGGGGGCTTGGTCGAACCCGAACCATTGCCATGCCACTTGGCCGGCGTAATGCCACGAGTCATTTGGGGACCTGGCCGACTGGCACCATCGCTACACCTTCGGGGGGCTTGGTTGCGTCTGACCATGGTAACACCATCTGACCAGCTCAGTAAAGCTTTTCTGTTGCAAAAAGTTTTGTCATCGCTTTTTGCTTTAGTATCCTTTCTTAAAGAGTTGCTATTTTATCTTCGTTGCGTTTTTAAGCCGACAATATTTTTTACGGTTCAAACAGCCAATTTGGCGGAACACGGTTCTTCTTTCAAACCGGAGATTATTTGCTCGATTTGATTTTTTCTGTGAAGCATCCTTTTTTGGAGTAACCAGGGTATTATGATCAAAGCACGGTTTACACAGTATGCCGGCATTATACATACAGGAGCTATTTTCTCCCATGACGGTTTTAGGGCTATCAAACCCCCGTTTCAAGATTGGCTAAAACGCCTACTTCATGCCCATTAAAATGGCAGTTTGAAATTTTGTGATTGCAGGAGATATAAGTTGGCACGGATGATTTTCCAAATGAAGGTTTCAGTACTGATGCACGAAGGCATCTCACGAAGCACAAGTACGGTCTATCCTATTACAAGGCAGCATGGTGCCCAAATAAGATAATTGTTTTTCTTGACAAGATATAACAAGGTCCAAGCTGCCCTCGGTTCACGCCTGCGTACCACCCCGGTTTGATTGTTCTGGATCATCCTGCACCGCTTCAGCTTCCTCCTCCCTACCCAGCGGCTGGAAGTCAACAGTGGTCCAGTCGATTCCTATTAATGCTTGAAAGACAGCTTCTTCATGTATCAGTGAAGATGGTTCAATATAAGGGGCATAAGTGTGCTTACGGATTGGAGGAATCAGGTTTTACGCTTCAGGGATTGGTGCAGCCACTCGTTTGTTCTGGTCATCATACTGAGCTTGATAATGCGACAAGTCTGCTTCCTCTACCAATTGGCCGGCCAGAGGGCGCACCGCCCGGTTTATCTTTCTTAAATCCTCTTCGCTGAATTCGGAGCCATCCTCCTTCAAGCTGGGATAGCCTTGAGCCGCTTCAACGGGGTCAAAATCAGGCACCCATGCTTTGGCCCGGATTAAGGCATTAATGGCTCCGGTTCGAGCAGCAGACTTTTTTAGCTCATCAATCCGAGCAGGGAGCATGGACAATCTCTTTAGTGTATCCTGGATCAACGTGGGTGCTGGATTGTTGTGTGACGCAATTGTGATAATCCGTTGCGCACCAGTATACAGCTGCTCGACTAAGGTGTAGGCGGCTTTCAGTTTCATCCGCACATTCGGCCCTAAGTGATTAATGCGGGTGCCTGTAATACAATCAGCAGTTTACAAACCGAGCCGTTTATAAGAGAATCACGATTATTACACAAGTCACAGGAAGCTTACCAAAGATGGCGGCAGTCATTGCGTGCACTTGTCGCTTTACACTGGTTAATTCATCAGTTACCGGTTTAAGGGCAGCTTCTGCATCTTTAATCTTCTTGGTTAAAGCGGCCTTTTCTGTGGCCCAGTCAGCCTGTTCCTTCTTAAAACCTTCCTTCAGTTGCTCCATACTGCCTAAAGCGCTGGTTAATTCTTCCTTGGCCTTGGAAGTTTCTGCTTGTTGGGACTTCAAATTCTCTTGAAGGTCGGCGATTTGGTTCTCTTTGACCTTCAGTTCAGCCTGCATTCCGACAGTTATACAGTTTAACAAAGGAAGTACCAACCACATAACAAGTTAGGTGCTTTGTACTTGGGGGCTAATGCATATTTGATCTACAGCTATCAATTAATCATCAAACTCCCAAGCTAAATACAAGTATTCAACTTGGCACTTGGGGGCTAATGGCCATTTGCTCTGGTAGTATTTCGGATGCTACTGTATGAAGATTAAAAGTCTCGCTTCAATTGTGCTAAAGTTGAACCGACCCTTGGGGGCTACAGCGGCAAGAAACAGGAACAAATACATGGAAATTACCTCAAATTTTTCCTTCATCATCTTTACCAGATTGGCTTCATAGTCACGACTAGTATGTAGCCGGTTTAAATACCCAGAATGAATGTCTTGAGCACTGAGAGCAGAGTATGTTGCCAGATCAACATCCCATTTACCTTTGCTCATGACGGAAAATTCTTCTTTAGCAGTATGCTTGGCTAAAGCGATGGGATTTCCCGGTTCAGTACGTCCTATGCCAGTAATTATGACTTCATCATCCTTAGGCTCGCCGGTTTGAACTGGTATAGTCGGTTTGTCGGCAGGATTGGAGGGGCTGGTGGTTTTCTCGATCCGGATAGGACTGGCTGGCTGGTCAGCAGGACCGGAGGGGTTAACAGAACCTTCTTCATCCCTTACTGGTGGGTCATTAACTACATCTTCATGGATGATCGCTTCACCTTCTGGGGCAGCATCCGGTTCAGGAGTAGCATTTTCCTCAGCTGCCATATCTTGGCGAGCTTTCTTGCTTGGCCTCGGTTTGGCCCTACAAGAAGCAGCAAAATTAAAGACAGTATATATTGAAGGTTACAAAAATCAGCAACTTTATGATAAGGGCAAAGCGTACCCAAGCACGGTTTTGAGTGGAGGCAGCTGGGTACCAGTTGACTCGCCAGAAGATGAGTGCGAGGTGACCTGATAATCGGAGTCAGACGGATTAAGCGGTTGACGAAAACAGCCCGCTTTAGGACAAATATTGACAAGCAAATTAGAGACCTCTGAACGACGTCTCCGAACCGGGCTGTTCGGTAAACCGGCGGAGGTAACTACCTGGCCGCTGTGTCGGGTTGTACGACGCACCTCATGATGTTGAGTCTTCATAAGAAAGTTGGGATCCAAGTAAGCAAGAGGATGGGAAATTTTAACTTTTCGGTTTGCCTGACGGATTTTGTGTGAAGGTGGAAGGCTTGAGTCAGAAGAAAGAGTAATTACCTCTGCATCGTCAGCGTGGCTAGCTTCAGAATCATCCTGACAAATAGGATCATCAATAAGTTGCATAAATAGTAAACCGAGAGAATCAAGTTCTGCTTCAAGGTCCGGATTACCCAAATCATCATCAGCGGGTGGATCAGAGGAGGCTGTAGTCTTCCTCTTATGAGCAGACTTCTTGACGACCCTTGTCTTAGGCCGGGTTGGTTTTTCCGATTTATCCGCTTTTTCTTGCGGGAGCTTTTTACTCCAAAACGGATCGTTACCCTGCACCAACGGATATTGATATCAGTAATAAGCAAGTGCAATAGTATCAGACTTAATGAAAAGGGAATTCAGATTTACCGCTGGCGGTTTGTTGATGGCGCAGAAAGGCAGAAGACCGGTTTTGGCACAGACGCGTTCCGGTTCATTCAGAATTTTCTTTACAGCCTCTGTGACCTCTTCATCAGTAAGCTGGATGTTGACGTGACGCAACGGATCATCAACGCTGCCTGTATACTCACACATTAAACCGGAGCATTGACTGAGGGGCAGTATACTCCAGGATATCCAGCAACGAGCAAGATCGACTCCTGTTAAACCGTTAGCCATAAAGGCTCGGAGCTTGGACAGTTGAGGAGCGTACTTCATCCTCTCTTTGCCAATCAGCCGCTGAGGAAAGGGATGTGTGTTGCTGAGCCGTTCTGGACGAAAATCGGGCAAGATATTCTCATTATCCGAGGAGGTGTCTTTACAATAAAACCAGGAGTTATTCCACTCTTGGGGATGACTATGCAATTCGCATGAGGATAAGTGACCTCTTTTCTCTTTTGGATTGACACGCCACCCAGTTCCATGTTGGAACCGTCAGGAAATTCTATACGGCGGTTTAAGTGAAAACAGTCCCGGAACAACTCCACTGTGGGTTCCTCTTGAAAGAACACCTCGCAGAGCACTTGGAAATGACATATGTTGGTGACAGAATTGGGGCCGCTATCTTGCGGATGGAGTTGGAAGTTAGCCAAAACATCACGGTAAAATTTTGAACCGGGCGGATTGAAACCGCGGGCTAAGTGATCTGCAAAGACTACAACTTCTCCATCACGAGGTGTAGGGGGACACTCTTTGCCTGGGACCCTCCAGTGAATGGTTCTTCTGCTGCTTAAAGCGCCGGTCAGGACCAGATTGTTCAGTTGCGTTTCCATGACCCGAGAAGGAGCCCAGTTGCACTCGTACACTTGTTTAGCCGTGAGGAAGTCTACAGAACGAAATGATTCCGGTTCAAGATCGTGTTGAGCACAGATTACATGTTGATATTATCAATGTTAAACCGGAGGAAGTCAATCATAAACCGACATTGGTAAAGCGATGCGGTTCATCAAGGGATTACTGGCAGTTCAACAAGGGGACTAATGGTGTATACTGATTTAGTGATCCTCTTCCACAAAGTTAAACCGCTGGATCTAAAACCGTGGAACAGTGGGAATTACAAATGAACAAGTGTGCAAAAACAGGTTTCACACAATCTTATTATAGCATCGGATCTGGGGCGATTTCATAAAAAGGATAAATATTCATGATTTAAAAGAAGTTGTGCAAGAACAGCAAGGTAAAGCCATGGATCAGATCTACGGTCCAGGGATATCGCAGTAAAAACAGATGCTGAAAACTACCGCTGTACGGAGCAAAAGTTATGGATCATCTGAAGATACATCTCGGTCGAAGTTTGAGGCGGACGAAGAACACGACGAACACAGTAAACCCTAAAAGTAGATCTAAGTTGGGAAGGTGGAGATCTTACCGAAGCTCGGAGAGAAACGGAAGGATGCTGCAGTTTTCTGGTACGGTCAGGTTGATGCAGCGGCCCAAGATGACGCGGAGGTCAGCGACGGCGGCGGAGCTCCGGAGTTGGCGACGCGAAGAAGACGTAGAGGAAAGGGGTGAAGGGGAGAAATGGAAATGACCCTTCGGCCCTATTTATAAGGCAAAAAACATGTGTCAGGCGCGCGAATCCAGGAGCCACAGATTTCGGAAGCAGAGCTGTCACCTCGATTATTGCGGATCTATTAAACAAAGAAGGCATCATAAAAACCAGCTTCATGATGATGTCATGCCGGTTTACAGCAACCAAAGAAGATGACGACATGGCGGTTTAGTGATTATGGGAAGATGCTGAAGATGAAGATTTCTGCTAAGGATTGACATGAACTCGTTCAAATCAATCTGGGGCCTAATGTTGGGGATATTACTACTGGGCGTAAACCGGCCTACCTGGGCCGGGTTAACCTCATTAGTAGTTCAAGAATGTTAAAGCCCAATATGCTTGTAAAGGCCCAAGGCCGTAGTCGGTTTAATATCCGTAGCCATAAACCGTCTTGTATTAACTTGTACTATGAGTTAAGGAAAGGGAGAGACCAACCCGGGTACGAGTATAAACCGGAGATTGGGACTCTATGAACCGACGGGCGTCACCCGTGTATATAAGGGGACGACCTGATAGCGGTTCAAGGACAGACAACCACAACTCGAGGCCTAAGCGAAGCTTGTTTTCTCCCTAGTCATCGAGACTTCATCAATTCCACCACAAACTAGACGTAGGCTTTTACCTTCATCGAAGGGGCCGAACTAGTATAAACTCTCTGCGTCCCTGTGTCCACTTTAACCCCTTCGAGTTAACCCGTTGCAATGGCTCCACGACTAAGTCCTTTGGCTAGGACATCTGCCGTGACAAACCCACGATAGCAGTGCTCACACCTCAAAAACACAAATACTGCTCGAGCTGCTTGGTCCCAGCTGTCGGCCGCTTCTTGTGCAATTCTCTCGTTTATTGACTACTACTCCCTCCTTTTCAGTTTATAGGGCTCAATTCAAAAATCTCACCAACCAAGGTAGATGTTGAATGGTGGAATACTTTTTGTAGTTTGCAAAAGCACCTAATTAATGCACTTGTTTTCCTCAAAAAATTATGTTTATCAATGCATAAATTGCAATGCATGCATGCATAAAGTACATGCATTGGTCAATTTTCTCTTAATACTTGCATGCAATGATTTAATGCACCTTGGAATCTGAACATGTGATAGAAAACAACCAAATTGAGCCTTATAAAATGGAAAAAGTAAAATTTTCAGATAAGCCCTATAAACCGAAAAGGAGGGAGTACATAGTTTGACAATGGTGTGGGACCGTGATGTCAGGAAAGCAGGGGGAAGCAAAATAAATTACTCCAGCGAGCTCTTCCACCTCTGCCTCGTTGTCTCCCATGGAAACCCCTTTCCTCCCTTTTTTTGCTCGGGAAAGGACCAATGCATGCAGCACGTCCATGCGGTTATTTGGCAAGAAATAAAAGCGCTTTGCATGCTATGAATTATGATGGCCTGCATGGGTAGCTAATAAGGCATCCTCTTAACTGCTGTGATTAAATGTTGTGTTTAGAAGAGAGAAATATTCTTCTTTTCCACCAATCTGCTTGCACCTAGGTCGTGATGCACCTTCTAATACGACTTATTCACCTAGACGGAGGGAGTATAGTTTTATACATACATATATATATATATACATATATATATATATATATATATATATATATATATATATATATATATATATATAATAAGGAGGCACTTGCGTACATGAGGCATGGACCTGGTGGGTCCCCATTGTCATCCTCTCCAAGTAAAGTTATCTCCTCGCCCGTGCGCGCTTTCCGCCCGAAACAGTCAGCGCCGCCCGCCTCGCTTCCCGGTGCAGGAGATTGCTCTGCCTTCAAACGACACAGGTGCCGTCTGTCCGTCCATCTGCCGCCCACATTAATGATACGCGGTTGCCGAGGTGGCTACTCCGGCGCCACACGTCCGTCCCTCCGCCCGCCCACCATTGCTATATAAACTGCTGCGCCGGCCATAGCCGCAGTCATCCGCATTCGTTCCCTTTCTCCTGTTGACACCACTACTGCCCACCATGGCTTCCTCACGCTCAAGCGCACTTCGGGACGGGCGGACGACGGACCACAAGGAAATGGCTGCCATTGCTGACGACCGGCTGGCCGGCAGGCAGCCGAAGGATGGCGACGTCCCAATGGAGAACATGGTAGTCGATGATCCGGCGCCAACCCCCTTCTCCGCGCCATCCTCGCCGGTGCATTGCACCATGACCGTCGGCGAGGCCCGTGCCCAATATATGGATAGTGTGAGGAAGATGCGTCAGGAGCAGTTCCAGGAGGCGCAGGCCGACGCCGCCTACAACCACCACCTTCTCCAGGAGCACCTGCAGGCGGAGGAGCAGATCGCCGCGAAGTGGGTGGAGCAGGAGGCGCTGCTCGACTCGTACCGCTCCGCCCACAAGGGACGTCTCGAGCGCTGGCGCTACTGCATGCGGGTGGCGGAGGCTGCGGACGCCTACAAAGATGCTAGCAAAGAGGGTGATGAAGCGGGCGAGGATCTATTTGGCGAGACCGAGGACGAGGCAAAGGACAATGCTGGCTCCGACGAGTCCCCGCTCCGGTGGCGCCGATGAGACCCAGCTCCGCGGAGGCCCCGCGGCGCCAACAATGAGGCAGAGGACACCGCCGGCTCCGCCGAGGCCCCGCCCCGCCAACAATGAGGCAGAGGACATCGCCGGCTCAGCCGAGGCCCCACCCTGCCGGCAACGCGGGGGAGGATTTCCACCGCTCCGCTGAGGCGCCGCCCGCCGGCAATGAGACAGAGGACATCGCCAGCTCCGTCGAGGCCCCGCCCCGCTGCCAATGAGGCCGCGCCACACAGAAAACGAGGAGGAGTAGAACACGGTAGGTCGCCGCCGCTCGGGTCCAAGTAAGGCCACCATTGCTACCCTCCTGTTGAAGCCAAGCTAGGAGGGTTGACCATTGACGGCCGGTTAGCTTCTTGGCGACGACGTGGAGTCGGGGTGTTTTGCTGGAGAACAACGCTGCTTCTACTTAACTGCTGGAGCAGTTGGCTGACTGACACGTGGGCCCAACAGGCCACAGTCAGTTACGCAACTGCACCTGCAGTTAAGTCACTGAAGCTTCTGTTCGGCTTAGCGGGACACAGGTGGGTAGCTTCGGTTAATTAATTATACCTCTAGCGCACCCCTTTTTAGTTGAAGAATGTATGAAATGTAATGAAATCTGGCATGCTTATATGAACTCCGACCCTGTATGAATGAATTTATTTCAATTAGTTCGAATTCCTGTATCACTAGCATTGGATGAACATGCAAAACAATACGTACTAGCATTATTCCCAGGGTGATCACCTCGTTTGCAGCAGTTTCACATGTACTCCCTCCGATTCTTTCTAGTCTGCATACAAGTTTTGTCTCCAGTCAAAGTATCTCTACTTTGACCAATCTTATACAAAAAAGTATGCACTTTCACAATGTGCGAAGTAAAAAGGAACAGAAGGAGTACAAAGAGTTTGAGCAGCTTTTTAGCGTTTCTGTACATTGCAATCAAACACACAGGCCTGGCAATTCATAGAGAACATTTAAAACAATAAATGATTATGCATCTCAGTGACTCACATATCAGAGGCAATATTTACTTCACAACTAAGGAATAAAGAAAAAATTGATCGACGCTGCTGACAGCAAAGGGCGTCCCATTCAAAAATATCAAACGCATGTCTTGCTAAAATCAATGAGCAAAATTTGACAAGTTTGTCCCATTCCAAAATATCAAATGCCTACGATTGTGGAATGGGCAGGGTTTACCATTAGTTCGGACATTGACATGGCACCTCGTGCTAAATAAACCAGCTGTTCTTTTTGTGCAGTTCCACCAAAATCAACAAAATTCACGCGTAGCTTGTATGATTTCGCCCTTATATGTTGCAACGCCTTGAACTTATCAGCACCTCCTTTCTTGTGGTGGAAATGAATGATTCGATGTATTCATGAACATTTTGTGCAGTTCCCATTGAAATCAAGCTGAGCACCCCTATTTGCACAAATACAAAAAAGTGATTAGTATAGAGGAAAATGTACTATGAATTGATAGTTTCAACAGGCACATACATGGTCCATGTAGAGCACACTTTTAGAAAAAAGGAACTCAGCAGTAAGAATCCTAGAACAACATTGTACTCGCGCATCACAGCAAAAAAATGGAGATTTTGTCAGTCCTTCTGACCTAAAGTTAGTTTGGTCTTGTGGGGAATAATGCAACCATCCTTCAACTGCTCCTTCTGATGATAAGATAGACAGGGCTTCTTCATCCTGGCATAATCGGAACTAGTCACTTCACGTACTCCATATTCTTCTTCAGAGGAAGATGATCCTGTTGTGGAAAGACAAGAGGACTACTAAATGCTAGCATCACTGTTTGCTCGAAAAAAAGGAAAGGAAATATTTAAAACAGCACAGCTGAAGCACTTCTCAAGGACAATACCACTTTTTCATGACAGTATCTAAATAGTCATCCACTTCGGTTCACGCGATCTTCGCGTTCTCCTCCGGGGTCCTCTCGTATGGTAACTTCCCTAGAGTCTTCAGAGAAGGACTGAATCTGTATGTCCTCCCGCCTCTGGCTGTACTGCTAGACGCCGGCCGAGCAGATGGAGCGGTTGTCTTCTTTACTTGCTTACGAGGCGGAGGAGAAGGACTACGACGCGCCGGAGCAGCTGCCGGAGCGGCGGCGGGTCTCTTCCGCCCTTGCTGACAAGGCGGAGAAGGAGGAGGCTGGCTGCTCGGTTGCGCCGGCGCAGGCGGAGTGCCGCCACGCGCCGGAAAAGGAGCCGGCCGAGTGCCCTGATCGTCACTCGCCCGAGGAGGAGGCGGTGGAGGAGGCGGAGTGCCCAGACTCGCCGGAGGAGGAGGAGGAGGAGGCGGAGGCATCCAGTTCGGAAGGTTGATGAGCTCCTTCCGCCATAGGCATGGAGTCTTCAGAGAAGAACCCAGCCGAGTCTCCCCTTCTCCGGTAGGGTGGTCAAGCAGGAGGTCCTCAAATCCCTGCGTTATTTCGTCCACCATCAGCTTAGCATATCCTTCTGGAATCGTCCGGCAGTGAAAAATTGCGCTGGGTTCATTAGGAAAAACAGAGCCAACAGCCGCCTTGACCTTCATATTAATCCATTGCGTCATAAGGTGGCAATTTTGAGACTCCGTGATAGCATCCACGAGATAGCTGGCAGGAGCCGTCAAGACATGCTCCGGCTGAAGCAGCTCGGTGGAAGCCACGCTGCTTCTCCGCTGAGCTAGCGGGGTAGCTTCAGGGGAAGCTTCAGCATGTCGTTTGCTGCGATTTGCTTCTCGTCCCACTATCGCTTGTACCCTTGCGTGCAGCGCCTGTAGTTCGGTCTGCTGCACTTTCTTCCTCCTCTCGTGGCATTTGTAACTGCCTGCGTCCGGAAACCCAGCCTTCCACGGAATGGAGCCTGGCGTGCCTCGTGTCCGTCCAGGGTGCTCAAGATTTCCGAGGGCCTTTGTGAGCTCGTCGTTCTCTCTGTCTGAAAGGAACGTCCCTTTCTGCGCTGCATCGATATAGTACCGAAGGTTCTTGAAGGTTATGTCAAGTTGCTTGTCCGTCCAAACGCACTTCCTTGTTACAGGGTCCAAGGATCTGCCAGCCCCGAAGAACCATGTCCGGCAACGGTCTGGCCAGTTCATTGTCTCTGGTTCGATCCATTTAACAAGCAGATCAGTCTCAGCCTTTGCTCACTTAGGCCAGCCTTTGAGGTAGCCACCTGACCCCGTGCGATGGTGAAGCTTCTTCTTCGCAGCATTTTTCTTGTTTGTCTCCGACATCTTCTTACTCTTATCCGATGTCTTGGCCACAAATGCGGGCCATTAATCTCTGATCTTCTCATATTTGCCGATGAATTGTGGTGTCTCTTCTTTGTCTACAAACCTTTTCAGCTCATTCTTCCACCTCCTGAATAGCTCTGCCATCTTCTTAAGAGCAACAGACTTAATTAATTGCTCTATAACCGGCTTCTCCGGATCCTCCTCTCGCGGTAGGTTGAAATTTACCTTCAGCTCATTCCAAAGATCATCTTTCTGCATATCATTGACATAAGACACCTCAGGGTCTTCTTTAGCTGGCTTAAACCATTGGTGGATGCTGATCGGGATCTTGTCCCTAACAAGAACCCCGCACTGAGCAGTAAATGCATCCTTCGTCCGGATGGGTTCAATCGGTAGGCCGTCGCGCGCGATTGCTGTGATCTCAAACCTTTCATCCTCACGCAACTATTTCTTCGGGCCTCATCTCTTTACCGAAGTAGTGCTCGATCCGGAGGGCTAGAAAAAAGAAGAAAGACGAGAGTTAATTAATATGTGTACATACCAAAACAATGAATGCATCAATTAGCTAGTCTTAGCACAGGCTTAACTAATATATTTACCTGGCCGGACTCTGTTCGGTCACCGGAGCCGTCACCCTATTCTTCCGGACCTGCTTCTTCACCCTATTGTTCTTCCAGACCTGCTTCTTCACCCTGCTGTTCTTGCAGACCATCATTGTCGTTAAAATAACACGACATGACATCACCTCCGTCTAAGATTATGTCCCGCAACGTCTCTTCTGCTTCCTCGTCCGGTCCATGCTCCATTGTTTCTGCAAATATATATTACAACATGGCAATTATTACACAAGCATGACAGCACGTGGATAGATTAGTTTGGGTGTACTCCTCGAGAGTTTTCACTGTCGAAGTTATCCGGGAGGGGGTAATACCGACAACGATGAGATACATACACGGGAAATAATGTTATCGGGGAGCGGGTATATCCACCGCCCCCCCCCCACGTGTTGAAGTTATGGGGAGGGGTTTATATCGACAACGATGACATACGTACATGGGAAAAATAATATTATCGGGGAGGGGGTATATCGACCCCCCCCCACGTGTTGAAGTTATCGGGAGGGGGTATATCGACCCCCCCTCGTGTTGAAGTTACCGGGAGGGGGTAATATCAACAATGATGAGGTACATACATGGGAAAATAATGTTATCGGGGAGAGCGGGTATATCGACCCCCCCCCCACGTGTTGAAGTTATCGGGAGGGGTTTATATCGACAACGATGACATACGTACATGGGAAAATAATATTATCGGGGAGGGGGTATATCGAGCTCCCCCCACGTGTTGAAGTTATCGGGAGGGGGTATATCGACCCCCCCTCATGTTGAATTTACCGGGAGGGGGTAATATCGACAACAATGAGATACATACACGGGAAAATAATGTTATCGGGGAGAGCGGGTATATCCCCCCCCCCCCCCACGTGTTGAAGTTATCGGGAGGGGTTTATATCGACAACGACGACATACGTACATAGGAAAATAATAATATCGGGGAGGGGGTATATCGACCCCCCCCCACGAGTTGAAGTTATCGGGAGGGGTATATCGACGACGACAGACCCAAAAAAACATAAGAAAACGAAGAAGAAATAAAAAGAGGAGAAGAAGAAAGGAATAGCTAGAGGAGAAGATCAAAGAATAAAAAGAAGAAAAAAAAGAGGAGAAGAAGAAAGGAATAGAGGAGAAGAAGAGAAAATAGCTATTCCTTTCTTCTTCTCCTCTTATTTTTCTTCTTTTTTCTTCTTCTTATTTATTTCTCCTCTTCTTCCTCTCCCCTCTTCTTCTCCTTTCTTCCTCTTCTTATTTCCTTTTTCCTCTCATTCTTTTTCTTCTTCTACCTTCTTAAAAATACATGAAGTAGTATTGCATAATTCATTGTTCATATGAATATACAAACATTTGCATATTTACAATAATTAATATCACCAAAAAAATCTATGAATAAAAAAAATCCTAATTTTTCTAAAAAACTATCTTTTGCATATATACATGAACATATATATACTCAGAGAACATATATACATATATATATATATATAACAAGCATATATATGAAAAAAAGCATATATATGAAAAAAATGCTAGCTAGGGAGGGCGCTGGCCGGACTAGGAGGACCGCGTGGTCGGCGGCGAGGATGGCGATGGGGAAGTGGGCGCCCGCTCGGGGTAGGGGCGCGGGCAATAGCGAGGGCGGGCAGGGGCGGCGCTCGTCGGGGAAGTTTTAGATTCTTTTGTTTTTTGCTTTATTTTTTAATTCTTTTTGCTTTTAGTTTTAGAAAAATTATAAACTTTCTGTTTGTGCCATTAGTTTTCAAATTAGAATAGTTAAAATTTGAATTCTTTGAAATTTGTGTGAATCACAAGTTTGTGATTAACTTTACTAAAAAAATGAACATAGATGCGCCTATAGAGAAAATTCAACCTAAATTCATAAAAAATAAACATAGATGCGCCCGTAAGACATTAAAGCATTTGAAATGAACTCTGAAAAAGTTGGCATAGCATGTGCATGTACAAAACGGAAAATGGTATCATACTCGTCTGTTACAAAGTTGGCATGGTATCATCATAATAGTTGCGGGAGAAAGTCTTCACTTTTTCTTCGCTTGTAACCATGGATAATGTTCATCGTTTATCAAGATGCTTGGGTCAGCCTTGACTTTGAAGGGAGGAATTTCATGAAACTTTTCATAATCTTCAGACATGTCTGTCTTGCCCTCCAATCCTACGATGTCCTTTTTTTCCTGAAAGAACTATGTGGCGCTTTGGCTCATCGTATGATGTATTCGCTTCCTTATCTTTTCTTTTTCTCGGTTTGGTAGACATGTCCTTCACATAGATAACATGTTCCACATCATTGGCTAGGACGAACGGTTCATCAGTGTACCCAAGATTTTTCAGATCCACTGTTGTCATTCCGTACTGTGGGTCTACCTGTACCCCGCCTCTTGACAGATTGACCCATTTGCACTTAAACAAAGGGACCTTAAAATCATGTCCATAGTCAAGTTGCCATATGTCCACTATGTAACCATAATATGTGTCCTTTCCCTTCTCGGTTGTTGCATCAAAGCGGACACCGCTGTTTTGGTTGGTGCTCTTTTGATCTTGTTCAATCATGTAAAATGTGTTCCCATTTATCTCGTATCCTTTGTAAATCAATGCAGTCAAAGATGGTCCCCTGGACAACAAGTACAGCTCATCACAAACAGTGTTGTCACCACTGATACGTGTTTCCAACCAACTGCTGAATGTCCTGATGTGTTCACATGTAATCCAGTCGTCGCACTGCTCCGGGTGTTTGGAGCGCAGACTATTCTTGTGTTCATCGACATACGGGGTCAGCAAGGTAGAGTTCTGTAAAATTGTGTAGTGTGCTTTAGACCAAGAATGCCCATCCCTACATATTATTGAGTCCGCTCCTAGCGTGCCTTTTCCTGTCAGTCTCCCCTCATACCGCGATTTAGGGAGACCTATCTTCTTAAGGCCAGGAATGAAGTCAACACAAAACCCGATGACATCCTCTGTTTGATGGCCCATGGAGATGCTTCCTTCTGGGCTAGCGCGGTTACGGACATATTTCTTTAGGACTCCCATGAACCTCTCAAAGGGGAACATATTGTGTAGAAATACGGGCCCCAAAATGACAATCTCGTCGACTAGATGAACTAGGACGTGCGTCATGATATTGAAGAAGGATGGTGGGAACACCAGCTCGAAACTGACAAGACATTGCGCCACATCACTCCTTAGCCTTCGTATGATTTCTGGATCGATCACCTTCTGAGAGATTGCATTGAGGAATGCACATAGCTTCACAATGGCTAATCGGATGTTTTCCGGTAGAAGCCCCCTCAATGCAACTGGAAGCAGTTGCGTCATAATCACGTGGCAGTCATGAGACTTTATGTTCTGGAACTTTTTCTCTGGCATATTTATTATTCCCTTTATATTCGATGAGAAGCCATTCGGGACCTTCATACTGAGCAGGCATTCAAAGAAAACTTCTTTCTCTTCTTTCGTAAGAGCGTAGCTGGCAGTACCTTCATACTGCTTCGGAGGCATGCCGTCTTTTTTGTGCAAAGGTTGCAGGTCCTCTCGTGCCTCAGGTGTATCTTTTGTCTTCCCATACACGCCCAAGAAGCCTAACAGGTTCACGCAACGGTTCTTCGTCACGTGCATCACGTCGATTGAAGAGCAGACATCTAGCTCTTTCCAGTAGGGTAGGTCGAAGAATATAGATTTATTCTTCCACATGGGTGCGCGTCCCTCAGCGTCATTCGAAACAGCTACTCCGCCGGGACCCTTTCCAAAGATTACGTGTAAATCATTGACCATAGCAAGTACGTGATCACCGGTACGCATGGCGGGCTTCTTCCAGTGATCTGCCTCGCCTTTGAAATGCCTGCCTTTCTTTCGACATTAATGGTTGGTTGGGAGAAATTGACGATGGCCCAGGTACACATTCTTCCTGCATCTGTCCAGGTATATACTTTCAGTGTCATCCAAACAGTGCGTGCATGCGTGGTATCCCTTGTTTGTCTGTCCTGAAAGGTTACCGAGAGCGGGCCAATCGTTGATGGTCACGAACAGCAACGCCTTTAGGATAAATTCCTCTTGTTTGTGCTCATCCCACGTACGTACACCATTTCCATTCCACAGCTGTAAAAGTTCTTGAACTAATGGCCTTAGGTACACATAAATGTCATTGCCGGGTTGCTTAGGGCCTTGGATGAGAACTGGCATCATAATGAACTTCTGCTTCATGCACATCCAAGGAGGAAGGTTATACATACATAGAGTCACGGGCCAGGTGCTGCGATTGCTGCTCTGCTCTCCGAAAGGATTAATGTCATCCGCGCTTAAAGGAAACCATACGTTCCTTGGGTCCTTTGCAAACTCATCCCAGTACTTTCTCTCGAATTTTCTCCACTGCGACCCGTCAGCGGGTGCTCTCAACTTCCCGTCTTTCTTACGGTCCTCACTGTGCCATCGCATCAACTTGGCATGCTCTCCGTTTCTGAACAGACGATTCAACCGTGGTATTATAGGAGCATACCACATCACCTTCGCAGGAACCCTCTTCCTGGGGGGCTCGCCGTCAACATCACCAAGGTCATCTCGTCTGATCTTATACCGCAATGCACCGCATAGCGGGCATGCGTTTAGATCCTTGTATGCACCGCGGTAGAGGATGCAGTCATTAGGGCATGCATGTATCTTCTGCACCTCCTATCCTAGATGGCATACGACCTTCTTTGCTGCGTATGTACTATCGGGCAATTCGTTATCCTTTGGAAGCTTCTTCTTCAATATTTTCAGTAGCTTCTCAAATCCTTTGTCAGGCACAACATTCTCTGCCTTCCACTGCAGCAATTCCAGTACGGTACCGAGCTTTGTGTTGCCATCTCCGCAATTGGGGTACAACCTTTTTTTGTGATCCACTAACATGTGATCGAACTTCAGCTTTTCCTTTTGACTTTCGCATTGCGTCCTTGCATCGACAATGACCCGGCGGAGATAATCATCATCGGGCACATCGTCTGGTTCCTCTTGATCTTCAGCAGCTCCACCCGTTGCAGCATCATTGGGCACATCGTCTAGTTCCTCTTGATCTTCACCAGCTCCCCCGTTGCAGCATCATCGTATTCAGGGGGCACATAGTTGACATCGTACTCTTCTTCTTCGCCGTCTTCCATCATAACCCCTATTTATCCGTGCCTTGTCCAAACATTATAGTGTGGCATGAAACCCTTGTAAAGCACGTGGGTGTGAAGGATTTTCCGGTCGGAGTAAGACTTCGTATTCCCACAATTAGGGCATGGACAACACATAAAACCATTCTGCTTGTTTGCCTCAGCCGCTTCGATAAATTCATGCACGCCCTAAATGTACTCGAAGGTGTGTCTATCACCGTACATCCATTGCCGGTTCATCTACGTGCGTTATATATAATTAAGTGTGTCAAAAACCATTACAGAACATCATGAATAGATAATTAAGTGACCAAATTAATAGAAGTTCATCATCACATTAAAACCAAAGTACATACATAGTTCTCATCTAACAACATATAGCTCTCCAGAGCATCTAATTAATTAAACCATACATCAAAACTATGTAAAACATTTCAATGCGAAAACAAACGCGATCATAATCGCAACCAAGGTAACAATTGATCCAACGGCGTAATGATACCAAGCCTCGGTATGAACGGCATATTTTCTAATCTTTCTAATCTTCAAGCGCATTACATCCATCTTGATCTTGTGATCATCGACGACATCCGCAACATGCAACTCCAATATCATCTTCTCCTCCTCAATTTTTTGGATTTTTTCCTTCAAGAAATTGTTTTCTTCTTCAACTAAATTTAACCTATCAACAATAGGGTCGGTTGGAATTTCCGGTTCACATACCTCCTAGATAAATAAAACTATGTCACATTGGTCGGCATAATTTTCATAAACAATAAATGAACCAATAGTTATAAAGATAATATATACCACATTCGAATCATAGACAGGACGAGGGCCGACGGGGGCGGATACCAAAACCATCGCACTATATAAGATGCAATAATAAAAGTAAGAAAATGATACAAGTATCTATCTAAACATAGAAGTAAGAATATTATTCCTTTCAGAAAGAAGATAAGAATAAGAGGCTCACCACGGTGGTGCCGATGATGAGATCGGCACGGGTGATCGACGGCGGTGAAGACGGGGGCAGGGCGTGACGGACCGCTAAACCTAGACAAATATTGAGGAAAATGGAGCTTGGAGAGGAGAAAGCTTAAGTAGTGTGGCTCGGGCATTCCATCTAACACCTTGTGCGCACAGGAGGTGAGCTAGAGCACCACCAAGCCCTCTCCCCCTCGGCCAGAAAAAACAGAGCAGTGTGTTCTGCTCCTGCGCGATGGGGTATATATAGGCACAACCATTGGTCCAGGTTGGTGGCATGAACCGGGACTAAAGTGGGGCCTTTGGTCCCGGTTCATGCCTCCAACCGGGGCCAATGGTGGTGGGTCAGGAGCCAGGACCATTGGTCCAGGTTCGTCCCACAAACCGGGACCAAAAGATCCGGACCAACCGGGACCAATGGCCCACGTGGCCCGGCTGGCCCCCTGGGATCATGAACCGGGTCCAATGGACCCATTGGTCCCAGTTCTAGACTGAACCGGGACTAATGGGCTTACCCGGCCTGAACCTTTGCCCCCTTTTCTACTAGTGGAGTGTGCGGTCGTGAGAGCGATGAAAAGAGGGGCGAGAGTTTACACGTGTGTCTGACCGTATGAGAGACACGAGGCAAGGACACATAAAGGAGGAGATTGAAGGTGTGTTTGTATGTTGTAGGCAGGCATCGCTGGTGAGGTTTATCGATCGGTGTGTGTCGGAAAGGAGTTGTGGAGACTCTGGGAGAATGACCTAAAGAAACAAATGAATGTGCCCGGTGGATAGAATGCCGAGGGAGGGGGAGGGCGAGGAGGGCGTGTGCATGCATGAGAGAAAGTTAGTGGTAGCTACAAAGGTTAGACGATTGTGTGGGTGTAAGAGACTAACTAAGATCATAATTTGATATGAAAGCGGATTCATATATTTGAATAGGAGATCATAGTGTTTTAAACATTGCATGCATGAATATACTGGTGATACACGTGTTGTGCACATGTTATACCATAATGTGATAATGCATGGCGTTTGCAACTCACAGCTAAATGCCGAACAATCTAAACCATACTATACATCAAACAATCTCACATTTTATTTGAATTTGTGATGATGTGTGGCGTTTGCAGCTTACAACTAAATATCAAACAATCTAAACAATACTATATATCGAACATTCTCACATTTTATTTGAATTTGTGGTAATGTATGGTGTTTGCAACTCACATCTAAATATTTGTAGGCGTAGGGGGCGGGGCACCATACATAATGTGATAAACACATTATACATATGAGACATGGTTTAGATTATGAAGATCTAGCTAGAGCTAGAAATGTAATGTGATTTGAAATCAAAATAAAGTGGATTCAAAAAATCTAGTTCGAGTTCATATAGTACACATAGTTCATATGTAACTCGAGACTAATCATGTGGTGTGCTGTGAAGATAATACACAAACGATGGTTTAACTTGACAATAATGATGATTGTATATCTTATTAAAACGGAGAAGAAAATTCAAATGTTTTGACATCACAACAACCATTACTGTAGATCTTATTCAAATAGAGAAACAAATTCAAATTTAGTTCATATTGAAGCGGTAGTATATACGTTTGGAATGCACTAAAACGTTCATTTGAGTAGTAGGTTGCATGCATTATACACGTAGCGAAATATTTTCATTGAACATAACATGAATTCAAAGTTTTGAATGACATTTGTAGGGCGCATTGATTTGGTACAGTACACGTTAGGCTTGTCCGAAAATTTCAACCCGCGCCTTGTTAGCCCAAAATATTTAAGATATATCTTTGTCTCGTTGTGCTCCGACAACTCCCTCCATCTCAAACCGCGCCTTGCTCTTCCGAAATTACAACGTGTGCGAAAACTCCCACCTCTTGTGAAATCCCGACACGCGAAATGCCCGTGGTACCCCTGAACTGAAAGAACCGCCACAAATCGGTGGGGGTACTTTCGTAACTTACCCCACATTTCGGACAAGTCCATCTCTAAGCCATGGTTCCCCACCGCCATCCCATCCGCCCACCCATTCATACACCGAGGCCGCGAAAACCCGCGACGAAACCCCACACCCTGCTCCGTCCGCCACCCAGCCAGAGCCTCTTCCCCGACGACGTCGTCCACAGCAACACCTCGACGTCCCTCATCCACCATACCGGATGAGGATCTGTTGTCGATCTCATCGTCCCGCCGGTTCAGCCACCCCGTCCTCCACCTCCAAGGAGCTGCCCCGACGTTCCCCTCGTCTTTCGTGCCACCTCCATTCCTACACCGCCGTCTCCACCTGCACCACCGAAAGAGCATCATCATCACTGTTTCCTCGGATGAAGTTGCGGCCTAATAGGCGCCACCAAAGAGGTTGTACACTAATCGCTGCATTTTCTTCTTGATTCGATCTCACGGTGCTGTCGGCGCTCGGTCCCGAGCCGACACGGCGCGGCTCCATCCACGGCGGCGTCGCCGGCCACTTCCTCCACGGCGTCGCTCCCTCGGCGGCGATGTCTACATCAGTACGACCTGCTGCTGCTTTAGCTCTCGCTCGCGCTGCTGCTCTGCTCTTGCTCTTGGTCCCGTACCTGGTATGCTCTTGCTATTGCTCTTGCTCGCACTGCTGCTCTCGCTCTTGATCTTGCTTGCGATGCTGCTCCGATTTAGCTACAATTCAGTCGACTGAATCGTCTTTTGGGTTAGTCAATTTTCAGGGGTGGGGGGCTCGCCGGGTTGAAGGCAGAACCAGCCGCAACGGGGACGGGGATCACCGGAGAGGTACCCCACTATCTATCTTACGGTGCAGGATGGGGGCGGTGGTCGCCGGCGGTGGCGGGGCGTTCGCGGGGCGGTTGCGTGGGGATCGCCGGAGAAAAAGCTCGACATAGGGGGCCTAGAGGGATGGCCGGGGCGGCGGCGGACCGGCGGTGGGGAGTGTTTCAGGGGCGGGCGGGGCAGTGCACTGCCGGCCGCGGGCGGCGGGAGGCTGCTGTTTGGCCGGCTCAGGGGGGTGGAGGTTGAAGATGAAGCGCAGGCCCTTGATTTCGTATCCAACGGCTGCAAAATCGACTGACCAGAGATGAAAAAGTCAGTCGACCGACGTGTAGCCTCACCTTGCTAGTGCGTTCAGTTTTGATAGCAAAATTCAGTTTCGACAGCAAAATTCAGTTTCGACAGTTAAGTTTAGTTTCGACAGTTAAGTTCAGTTTCGACAGTTAAATTCAGTTTCGACAGTTAAGTTCAGAGATGAGCGCCTGATGTATTTTACATCTAGCACTTTGTGGTTATGTATTTTACGTCACGTATTGGAGATGCTATTAGAATTCCACTCAGGTTAACGTTGTTCATTGTCTCTCTTGTCCTGCTTCAGCCTCGGCGTCATACATCTCACCGGAGCTGCTCCAACAATGAAACCCTCCATCACAACGGAGCAGTACCTCGGGCTCCATCTCCAAACGCCTAAGATCTTCTTCGCCTCCTCCAACAGCCAAGTCAGCCAGATCATCCTCACCGGCCAACCCAATCAAGCTGAGATCGACATGGCTTCGCCAAAGAGGTTGTACACTTGTTGCATCTCTTTTTTAATCTACATGTTATACATATTGTCCACTGAGCACACAGATTTGTTCCTTTCGTTTCTCCTTGAAAGAAAAAACATAGGAATTTTAATTTTCACTTGTCCTCCTTTTCAAATTCCTATTCATGAAGCACAAGACTAAGAGATAGTAGGATAATAGCATTATAACCGTACATTTTCTTGTGGTTTGACTTAATCTCACCATGCTTCTTTGCATCATGTGATCTTCCAATTATTGCGAATCAAACACCCAGATTGGCAGAAATCTTGTGTTTTTCAATTCTCTGTTTTGCACGTGCATTCCTATCCTATTCCTGTCTATTTCCTATCCATGCATTGTTGGAATCTTCCAATTCAAACGGGCCCTTACAGAATTAATTCTCTTATAGATAGTTCTCAAAGAAAACCTTACGTGGTTTGTCCCGCTCCTGCTGCGCCGTCGTCCACCCTAGCTCAGTTGCTCCAACGACAGAAGGGTCCAGCACAGCTGGGATCCGGCCTCCAGACTGTCTTTCGACGCCTCAGATCTTCTTCCCCGCCGCTGGCAGCCATGAAAACTGCACTGCCATCATCAACCGAGCAGATGACCTCGAGGACTACATGGGTCCGCAAGAGAGGTCGCACTCTTTCGTGTCTGCTTACATTATGCATCGCTTAATATTACATGCTACTTTATCGTCCTGTTCACCGATTAGACTCTGAGTCAGCTCCAAACTAATGGTCAAACTTGAGTTTTTAAATGGTTATGGGGTACATATCGAGGCCGCTATCAATAGTATCTATCTACTATATGGTTAATCTCCGGTGTCTACAATGAGTTTCGTGTTGGGTGGGAAACAAGCAGTAAAGAAGCCATTATCTATATTTTTTAACTGAAGCCATTATCTGCCTGCTATTATTGGTTTTGGGTCTATCCACAGGTTGCTACCATCACTCTGGATTTCTGCATGCACTCCTTACATAATCTCACTATGTTTTATTCCTATGCATGACAGTTATTGTAAACAATGGAACTGAACATGTAGAGCACAAGAGACGAGCCTTGCGTGGAAATAAAATTTCATGCAGACGTCGCTCCATGGTAGGCGCAAAGGCAGCCCCCCTCCACGCATTTGGGATTGTAATCGAGAGGAAGATATCTGTTCTGAGGGGGATTCAGAAGGAGAAGACAACTCCTATTTACCCCCTGAGGTCTTCGCTCTAACTTGGCATGCTGATGTTGGTTATATCATGCATATGGTGTCTTGCATTGCTTACTTTATACATCAAATATGTCATCTGCTTAGTTTAGACATCCTTTGTGTGAATGCCATCTTTTTAGTTTATTCATCGTTCATGTGAATTATACAACGCCATCTTGTTTAGCCAGGCATCATATATGTGAATTTTGCAATGCCATCCTGCTTAGCCAGTCATCGTATATGTAAATTATATCAGGCCATCCTTTTTTCATTACATATTACATTTGTCAGCAATGTTATTACATTCAACTGCTCCTCGTGTGCATCAGCCATTTGACACGGTGATGGCAAATTCTGGAGTGAAAACAAGGTCTTTAGAGCAGACTATGCTATCTGACGAAGCGCATATCTCGCTGGTTACGGATAGCTCCTCAGAGGAGGGTTTACAGACAGATGACCAGTCCTATTCACCCCCCGAGGTGTATGCTCTAACTTGGAGGGTTATGTTGCTCATATGGTGCATATGGTGTCTCACATTGCTATGTCATTTGATTAGTTTAGACATGCTTTGTGTGAATGCCACCTGTTTAGTGTCTAATTACCATATATGTGAATTATGTATTGCCATCTTGTTGCAAGACATTATATATGTGAATTATACAATGCTATCTTGTTGCAAAGGCATTATATATGTGAATTATGCAATGCCATGCTGTTTAACCAATCATCATGTATGTGAATTATATCATGCTATACTTTTTTTGTATTACGTGTTCCATTTGTTGTCAGGACCCCGATCCTAAGCCACATCGATCAAGCATGTAACACATCATATCACCTTGCGGCCTCACGCACGGTACTCCCAAGGGTGCCACCTTACCTGGCCCGGGACCGTTTGCGTCTTTTGGCTCACGTATATGATAGTGTCGCTAGCATCCATATGACAGAGAACCCGGGCCGACATGGCTAGTCGTGAACCCAAGGCGACACTAACCCATGAGGACAGGCTCACATGAATCACATCGAGCATGTCGGTCAACAACGTATAAATCCGGGCTGTAGCACTGGGCTAACAGGACTCCGGCAACCCGGGCTGTAGGAGGCTAGGCAGGACTCCGGATAACACCGCGTGAGATTTCCCCGAAGGGACAGACACAGGAACGACGTGAATCACATGCCGGCCAGTCAAGTGTTCCAAGCAGTAGTGCTGGGCTAGCAGGACTTCGGTGAACCGGGCTGTAGCGGACTACTATCGCTCAGGAAGCACTAGACTACATTTCCCCATAAGAGAGGCTGCCAAGGATAAACAACTAGATAGTCGGATCCCACACATAGCAAGCATTTCAATCATACACACAATATGCTCGATATGTGTAGATACAACATGGCATCACAACAAGACTCTACGACTCAAGTATTTATTCACTAGGCTCCGAGGAGCGAGATATTACAAACATGGGTCTCATGACCCAACATTCAGAGCATACAAGTCAAAGCACATGCGGAAGCTCAACATGTCTGAGTACAGACGTCTACAAATGAAAAAGGCTGAGAAGCCTGACTGTCTACCAGATCCTGCCGAGGGCACAAGATCGTAGCTGAGGCAACAAGCTAAACGTCGAAGTCCACACGGAACTACTAGCGAGACTAACGTCTCTCTGCAAAACATAAAATAGGCAAACGTGAGTACAAATGTACCCAGCAAGACTTACATCAGAACTAACTACATATGCATCTGTATCAATAAAGGGGGTGGTGGAGTTTAACTGCAGCAAGCCAGCTTTGACTCGGTGGCTATCCTGAACTACGACTGCAAGTAACTCTTTTGAGGTGGCGCGCACGAGTCCACATATTCACCATATCAATACACCACTATGGATCCGCTCCTCAATACCTACGAGAACGCCATCCATAGCACTCACGCTTATCTTGCGCATTTTAGAGTATCCACTTCCACTTGTCTATGAACTGTTATAGGCAACCCAGAAGTCCATTACCGCGGACACGGCTATTCGAATAGATGATGTTAACCCTGCAGGGGTGTACTTCTTCACACACGCTCTCACCACTTACCGCCGTTTACACGACATGTACTCGGCAACCTTCAAGCGGAAGCCCAACGAGGGTGTCGTCCACGGCCTACCTAAACACTCAAGTCTCTAGTCTAGGTTTATCGCCTATTCAGGTTCCATCCGCAGGGAGTCCGGCCGAGGTTTCCACATACGGCCCCGAACGATGTGTACAGGGTTCCGAGACACCAAACGGGCGCCCGGCATACCCGGCCACGTGCCTACCGCAACATAGCCCACCCCTACGGTCAGCGTTGCGTGCGGCCCCCAGCATACTACAAACACCAGAAACTACTTTGCAACTCCTGGACAGAGGACAAGGGTGATCAAGAAGCCGAGAGGGTCCATTGGTTTCGGGCCCACTGCGTGGTAGTAACTGTTTCATGGATCACAAACACAGAACTCAGTTCCTGAGGACGGCTGCAATGAGACAACCCACCATGTACTCCTACATGGCCTCTCACCGCTACCTTTACCAAATCGTATTCACACCTAGCTCACATACAGTAGGACATGTTCATCACTATTCCAATTCATTCCCGATGAATCAGACCCGACTCAACTCTAAGCAGTAGCAGGCACGACAAACAAGCATGAATGAGTAGGCACATCAGGGCTCAAACAACTCCTACTCATGCTAGTGGGTTTCATCTATTTACCTTGGCAATGACAGGTCATGCAGAGGATAAGGGGTTCAACTACCGCAACATGTAACAGTTGAATCGTTGTTGTCCTAATGTAGTAAAAGAGAGCAGGAGCAAAAGAGTGGGTTGTATTGGAATGAACAAGGGGGTTTGCTTGCCTGGCACTTCTGAAGATAATATAGCTCTCCATCGGTGTCATCGATCACATCGTCGAAAACATCATCGACTGAGAGGGGGCGGTTACCGGCAAACAGAGAAGGTCACAATCAATGCAATGCAACAATATGATGCATGATCATGACATGGCAATATGCTGTGATTTGAGCTAATGCATCTAGCTATGGTTTAAATGAAGTTGGTTTGAATACATGATTCAAATTCCAACTCCATATATGATTAGTTAAATGCCCTTTATTTGTTTTGTCCAAAACAGAGGACAAACATTGTTCAAAAATGCATGAAAATGGTACAGATGGATTCCTTGAATTTTTCTGATAATTTTTCATATATAATTTGTTTGATTTGGAGCTAGGGTTGATTTACTATGAATTTTAGAAGTTTGCAACATTTTCTGGAATTTCCTGAATTAGAATAAATCCAGAAAATGCTTTACTGCGTCAGCATGACGTCACTGTGATGTCAGCGGTAAACGGGGGCTGGTCCGGGTCAAACCTGACCAGTGGGGTCCACTGGTCAGTGACCCAGTGCAGCCTAGGGTCAATGACAGGTGGGTCCGGTCAATGCTGACGTGGCCAAGTCAACGGTGACAGGCGGGGCCAGTGAGATTAGTATTAATTTAATAGAGAAGTTAAGCAAATTAATTTAGGCACGGGGGCCCACTATCAGTGACTCTAGGGGGGTTAATTAGGCGCTAATGGCGGTGCCACGTCACCAGCCGCCGGAGTTGGACGCCGGCGACCAAACCCGACGGCGGAGGATCGTCGGAGTTGCTCGGGACGGTGCTACAGGGGTCGGCTCGACGCGCTGGAGGCACCAGAGGGATGCCCATCCTCACGCGCATCCAGGGGATCATGCGGGAGGCTGCGGGGTGGCCGGAGACGATGGCCACTACAACCATGGCGGTGGCCGGAGCTCGGCTAGATGCGGGCGCGAGGCTGCAGCTCGATTCCAAGCGAACGGAGAGCACCAGCAGAAGCTACGGGACCCTAGGAGCTCGACCAGGTGCTCGGATGCGGCGTTGGCTGTCCGTAATGACAACGACGACCTTTGTGGCGGCAGCCAGCTTCAGCCGCGGTGGCCAGGGGGGCTAGAGGAGGGATTCGACAGCGGGAAGAGAGGGGTTCGGAGCAGGAGCTCACAGGGAGGCGGCGCAGTAGGTCAGTGGCATCGGGGATGCTTTGGACGAGGCGAATCGACGGAGTCGATCTCCGGGCATCGGAGATGAAGACGACGATGCTCCGGTCGATTGGGCCTCTTCTGGTCGCGTGCGTCGGGTGTGTTGCTCCACGGGGTGGTGGCGGAGCTCGGGGACACGGGGAGGGAGCGAGGGAGTGGCTGCGGCCGTGGTGGAGCTCGTCGGTGGCGGCGGCGCAGTTCGGTGAGGAGGGGAACAACGAGGGGGAGATAAACAGAGGAGGGAGAGAGAGCAGCGAGTGAGGAAGAGGAGAGAGGGGTCTTGGGGCGTCTCCAGACGCGGATTAGGACGAAGGAGCGGCCTCCAGCGCAAAGCAGGAGGTGGAGGGCTCCACGGGTGCGCGCGTGTGTTCACTCCTGCCTACTGGCAGGAGGAAGACAACGAGCGAGGAGGTAAGTGGGCTGGGCCGGCTTCTCTCCTGGGCCAGGTGGGTGGGCTGCTCAGGTGAGCGCCAGGTAAGGATTTCATGTGTTTCTGTTTTAATTTTATTTCTGTAAGTTTGTTGCATTTCTAAAAATACCTAGGCAACTCCAAAAATCACCAAACTGCACATGGCCACTACTTGGAATATATCCAGCATGGAACATTTTAGTTTGGGGTTATTTGAGCATTTGAATTATTTTATATAATTTAAATGCCCAAACTCAGATACTAAAGATTTAATCCAGTGACCTTAGAGTGACCTAGAATTCCGTGCATCACTTTTGACAGTGGTTTAAGACCAAGGCAGAGGTGATGAACATTTTAGAAGGGCATTTCAGGTTCATTGAAAAAATGATTTATGTTAAACCTATTTGATTTGATCTGGTGCTAGGGTTTGATCAATCCCCATTTCAAGTTTCAAAATAATTTAAACATGATGCAACAGGCAAGTGCTAGCCTAGTGCAAGGTAAGGCTAGGGATGTGACAACTCACCCCCACTAAACAAGAATCTCACCCCGAGATTCAAGACGTGAGGTAAGAAGACGAAGGGAACACTAAGCATCACAAACTTCATGATCCAACTATCTCCTCGAGGTTGTTGATTCGTTGCATATGTTGATCTTGACATCCTTGCTTTGATGATCTTCATCCACGCAATGATGACGGAAAGAAACTCTACTAGGATTAATCTTCTCAAAGATCGAGCTATACAATATCAACTCGCGGAATGAGATATAGAAACATCCCTTGAGCTAAGACGCAAAACACACGTCAGAGATGATGGATGAAAAACATATGACAAAGGTTCAAGTTGGTAGGCAACAGTTCGACGCTTAAGTAGATGGTGATGGGGGTTTCAAGTAGCGAGGAAATAAGTTGCCCATGATACAATAACGGGACACCTCGGGGAAGGTGACTCGCAGAAATATTCCCTTAAGTGGCAAAAAGAATTACTTTTGATTCGGAGATCATTGAAACTCTTTATACCAGCCTAAGGCAATTTACAAACATTCGTTTTGACGGAGTTCGAGAGAATGGCACACTCGGTTTAGAATGGATGATGTGAACTACCTTGTTGAAGACAACACAAGGGATGATTTTTCTTGCGCGTGCTCTCAAGAACTTGAGCATTTCCAGATTCATCAAGGTTTTACCAACATCCGTGTCAAGGATCTTGGCAACACAACATACTACCATGATGAATAGTGATGGACGATGCAGATGCAAAGGAAGATAACACCTTCTCAGATTTCACCTTAGCGAGGCCAAGGAAACAAAATCTGGATGATCGACCGAGATACATTTAGCACTCCGCTTCTAATGTTCCCCTTGATGTGCTAGCGTAACCCATTAACAGATATGGTTTGATATCTAGAACATCAAGTAAAAGGTCGGACTTCGGAAGCACAAGAATCCACAAGGAATAACTATGGAAGTAAATCCTGCGAGATCCTTATGGGGAGGTGGCCTACTTCCTCAATCGAGATACTATGATAATAGGTCTTCCGGCTGGTGTGTTGGCCACAACATCCACTTTACCGGGTTACAGAGAGACCAATATTATAGTTCTCGGGAAACGTTCCAGCCATCATATTTGCCTGAGATTCAGATCTGGTTGTAAACAGGATATTTCAGACAGCATGTCTAGAAAAGAAAGTTTGCAACACAAACCGACGAGATGACGTTGCGAGATTCTCGAGAAATGAACTACGATAGCAAGCTCAAAAACATGAGCTGGTTCCGCTACATACCTGTGAACACGCTATCCAAGACAAGCATGACCAGGTAGTAGTCTTATAATAAAACAGTACCGTGTTCAAGTGGGGAACCATCATCGCGAATAACGAAGTCTTGTGCATTACCATGGATTAGCACTTAACTCCTTTTCCTAGAACAAATCAGTCAGTGGCTTGGTGTGCTAGGAACACATATGAAGTGCAGGTAATTAATCTACCAAACCATAGAATACTTCGCACGAATGCATGACTGACTTGGGATGATCCCAAAGGAAGCAAAACAATCTTTCTTGAACTCACGGCGACAACTTGCATCAAATGCACATGAACTCGAGGAAGTCACTTCTTCCATCCAAGCATAAGCTTCATGAATGGAACACGAAGGCATTGCTTACAAGGTTTCCAACACTAGGTTGATGTTCAACATGAATCATGGGGGAGACAAAATTCTGCTGATGGGGTCAACAACAACTCATCGGAATTTCCATATCACTGGACATCCACCATCACATGAACACGGTGATAACACTGGTCAGACCAAAAGATGTAATGGTGTATGCTCAAGGGATCAACCACGAGTAAGACAACATTACGAACATCGTTGGTTCTGATTTGACTTGACGATAGCCCATACTCAAGTCAAAGTTTGGATAATATGATAGGTCCATTAGCTGAACACGAAGATCAAACAATGAAGATATCATCTTTCTTCAACACACACAAGCACAAGGATATCCCTTCAGGAAGAACCAAATTCGTCAAAGCTTTTTATCTTCCAACTCTCCAAGTTGTTGTTTAGCTTAACCAACTAGTTCAGGGGTATCCAACACAGATTCTTGGAGAAGGGGTGGTTTATAAGAAAACCAACTTGATCACGAACTCAACATAGCGTTCAGGTGACAACCTGGTGATACCTCCGAGAAGATAATCGGAAAATCACGAACCACCGATATGTTACTAAGCTCGAGAACAATCTTGCTTTTCAGGGCAAGACGATATGATCAACAGAGCAAGGGTTTGACAAAATCCTAACTCATTGATCGAAGAGTGCACCAGAACTAAGGACTAGGTAGCACAATCAATCTTAGGATGATGATTCAATAACCAGCACGCTAAGAATGAGAGTATTGTCCATTAACTACCAAGCAACGAGTTGCTCGGAGCATTGATTTCACACATCACAATTCACTTGTCGCCATTCCGGTTGTGACAACACGGAACCGAGGAATGAACAATGATGGCAAGAGGTATTACTACGTCAAGAATTCATAAGAGGTAGTGCAATTCTCATGACACTCTTGACATAAAGATGGTAACACTCCAAGGTAGAGCAGAGCAAAAGCTGGATTGGCATTTTGATCTGCGAAATACAACTGTTTTGCCCCATTCCTAGATATGGATGAGGTACTGGAGTTTGTTTCTCCTAGTAATTCCGGAATAGGATGGCTTGACAGACCACAAGAATAATAGGCATCGATGAACGAATGCACATATACCCCTGACTATTAATTGATAGACGAAGGTCAGAAAACAACTAAAGAGGGACAACTCAAGGAACATATAACTTTCTGAGTTGTGGATGCATAGATTAGCATGTCAAACGAGTTCAACATATTTATTCCGGATAACCCATGCAGACAGGAAGAACTGGCAGAATCACAATATGAATGGAGAACTCATCAAGAGCACTCTGGTTGTGATCTTTTGGTTCATAGAACTTCTGCCATAAGCGGTTCGTAGTATTTGGAAGAAGGAACTACCACGGACCTCGAGGACTAATGCAAAGGTTACTAATATCCTAAAGAAACTAGCAAACACTATCGACATGAGGTAGGTAGGGTTAATCTCGGGTTCAAAACCCAGGAGTAGAATACGTACTAACTAAATGGCATCACGGGATGCTTTCGAGAATGGTGGCCAGATTCATCACACTGGGAACACAAAACATGGTAGATTACTTGGTGATCTTCTAAGACACCTAGGGTCATAATAATAACTCCAACATATATGTCGAGGCAGTAGAATACCTCAACTCAACAACTAGTGTGATTAATCTGACCCAAAAGGACATCGGGAACATGGAGGAAAGATTTGCAAGTGCATCGGATTATTTAGAAACCTGGGATGACTTGGACAGCATAACGGCTGTAAATGCGCAAAATGATTTGAGACATCATACAAAATAGTGGCATAACCACTCAGAAGCGCAATATCAAGATTCTGTGACCAACTATGAACACACGGGAGTAGAAGAAACTGAACTGGGCTTAACTCCATCAATCCTATAAGTCTCTAACATAGTAACTCGTCATCCTGATAGATAGATGAGAAGGCCTAGTTCTTAATCCCCGTAGAAAAGAAGAGGATGACTCAGATCAGAAGGGCATAAGGTAAAGGAGTAAAAAGAGCCTTTCATTCCCTTCCACAATCAATTCCCCTACATAACTAAAGCATTTCTAGACACAACTTCGACCGGTTTGGCTTGGTAATCCTACAGGCAGTCAGGCTCTGATACCAACGCTGTCAGGACCCCGATCCTAAGCCACATCGATCCAGCATGTAACACATCATATCACCTTGCGGCCTCACGCACGGTACTCCCACGGGTGCCACCTTACCTGGCCCGGGACCATTTGCGTCTTTTGGCTCACGTATATGATAGTGTCGCTAGCATCCATATGACAGAGAACATGGGCCGACATGGCTAGTCGTGAACCCAAGGCGACACTAACCCATGAGGACAGGCATACATGAATCACATCGAGCATGTTGGTCAACAGCATATAAATCCGGGCCGTAGCAATGGGCTAACAAGACTCCGGCAACCCGGGCTGTAGCAGGCTAGGCAGGACTCCGGATAACACCGCGTGACATTTCCCCGAAGGGACAGACACAGGAACGACGTGAATCACATGCCGGCCAGTCAAGTGTTCCAAGCAGTAGTGCTGGGCTAGCAGGACTCCGATGAACCGGGCTGTAGTGGACTACTATCGCTCAGGAAGCACTAGACTACATTTCCCCATAAGAGAGGCTGCCAAGGATAAACAACTAGATAGTCGGATCCCACACATAGCAAGCATTTCAATCATACACACAATATGCTCGATATGTGTAGATACAACATGGCATCACAACAAGACTCTACGACTCAAGTATTTATTCATTAGCCTCCGAGGAGCGAGATATTACAAACATGGGTCTCATGACCCAACATTCAGAGCATACAAGTCAAAGCACATGCGGAAGCTCAACATGTCTGAGTACAGACATCTACAAATGAAAAAGGCTGAGAAGCCTGACTGTCTACCAGGTCCTGCCGAGGGCACAAGATCGTAGCTGAGGCAACAAGCTAAACGTCGAAGTCCACACGGAACTACTAGCGAGACTGACGTCTCTCTGCAAAACATAAAATAGGCAAACGTGAGTACAAATGTACCCAGCAAGACTTACATCAGAACTAACTACATATGCATCTGTATCAATAAAGGGGGTGGTGGAGTTTAACTGCAGCAAGCCAGCTTTGACTCGGTGGCTATCCTGAACTACGACTGCAAGTAACTCTTTTGAGGTGGCGCGCACGAGTCCACATATTCACCATATCAATACACCACTATGGATCCGCTCCTCAATACCTACGAGAACGCCATCCATAGCACTCACGCTTATCTTGCGCATTTTAGAGTATCCACTTCCACTTGTCTATGAACTGTTATAGGCAACCCAGAAGTCCATTACCGCGGACACGGCTATTCGAATAGATGATGTTAACCCTGCAGGGGTGTACTTCTTCACACACGCTCTCACCACTTACCGCCGTTTACACGACATGTACTCGGCAACCTTCAAGCGAAAGACCAACGAGGGTGTCGTCCACGGCCTACCTAAACACTCAAGTCTCTAGTCTAGGTTTATCGCCTATTCAGGTTCCATCCGCAGGGAGTCCGGCCGAGGTTTCCACATACGGCCCCGAACGATGTGTACAGGGTTCCGAGACACCAAACGGGCGCCCGGCATGCCCGGCCACGTGCCTACTGCAACACAGCCCACCCCTACGGTCAGCGCTGCGTGCGGCCCCCAGCATACTACAAACACCAGAAACTACTTTGCAACTCCTGGACAGAGGACAAGGGTGATCAAGAAGCCGAGAGGGTCCATTGGTTTCGGGCCCAATGCGTGGTAGTAACTGTTTCATGGATCACAAACACAGAACTCAGTTCCTGAGGACGGCTGCAATGAGACAACCCACCATGTACTCCTACATGGCCTCTCAGCGCTACCTTTACCAAATCGTATTCATACCTAGCTCACATACAGTAGGACATGTTCATCACTATTCCAATTCATTCCCGATGAATCAGACCCGACTCAACTCTAAGCAGTAGCAGGCACGACAAACAAGCATGAATGAGTAGGCACATCAGGGCTCAAACAACTCCTACTCATGCTAGTGGGTTTCATCTATTTACTGTGGCAATGACAGGTCATGTAGAGGATAAGGGGTTCAACTACCGCAACATGTAACAGTTGAATCGTTGTTGTCCTAATGCAGTAAAAGAGAGCAGGAGCAAAAGAGTGGGTTGTATTGGAATGAACAAGGGGGTTTTGCTTGCCTGGCACTTCTGAAGATAATATAGCTCTTCATCGGTGTCATCGATCACATCGTCGAAAACATCGTCGACTGAGAGGGGGCGGTCACCGGCAAACAGAGAAGGACACAATCAATGCAATGCAACAATATGATGCATGATCATGACATGGCAATATGCTGTGATTTGAGCTAATGCATCTAGCTATGATTTAAATGAAGTTGGTTTGAATACATGATTCAAATTCCAACTCCATATATGATTATTTAAATGCCCTTTATTTGTTTTGTCCAAAACAGAGGACAAACATTGTTCAAACATGCATGAAAATGGTACAGATGGATTCCTTGAATTTTTCTGATAATTTTTCATATATAATTTGTTTGATTTGGAGCTAGGGTTGATTTACTATGAATTTTAGAAGTTTGCAACATTTTCTGGAATTTCCTGAATTAGAATAAATCCAGAAAATGCTTTACTGCGTCAGCATGACGTCACTGTGATGTCAGCGGTCAACGGGGGCTGGTCCGGGTCAAACCTGACCAGTGGGGTCCACTGGTCAGTGACCCAGTGCAGCCTAGGGTCAATGACAGGTGGGTCCGGTCAATGCTGACGTGGCCAAGTCAACGGTGACAGGCGGGGCCAGTGAGATTAGTATTAATTTAATAGAGAAGTTAAGCAAATTAATTTAGGCACGGGGGCCCACTATCAGTGACTCTAGGGGGGGTTAATTAGGCGCTAATGGCGGTGCCACGTCACCAGCCGCCGGAGTTGGACGCCGGCGACCAAACCCGACGGCGGAGGATCGCCGGAGTTGCTCGGGACGGTGCTACAGGGGTCGGCTCGACGCGCTGGAGGCACCAGAGGGATGCCCATCCTCACGCGCATCCAGGGGATCATGCGGGAGGCTGCGGGGTGGCCGGAGACGATGGCCACTACAACCATGGCGGTGGCCGGAGCTCGGCTAGATGCGGGCGCGAGGCTGCAGCTCGATTCCAAGCGAACGGAGAGCACAAGCAGAAGCCACGGGGCCCTAGGAGCTCGACCAGGTGCTCGGATGCAGCGTTGGCCGCCCGTAATGACAACAATGACATTCGCGGCGGCAGCAAGCTTCGGCCGCGGTGGCCAGGGGGGCTAGAGGAGGGATTCGACAGCGGGAAGAGAGGGGTTGGGAGCAGGAGCTCACAGGGAGGCGGCGCAGCAGGTAAGTGGCATCGGGGATGCTCTGGACGAGGCGAATCGACAGATTCGATCTCCAGGCACCGGAGATGAAGGCGACGATGCTCCGGTCGACTGGGCCTCTTCTGGTCGCGTGCGTCGGGTGTGTTGCTCCACGGGGTGGTGGCAGAGCTCGGGGACGCGGGGAGGGAGCGAGGGAGTGGTTGCGGCCGTGGTGGAGCTCGTCGGTGGCGGCGGCGCGGTTCGGTGAGGAGGGGAACAGCGAGGGGGAGAGAACCAGAGGAGGGAGAGAGAGCAGCGAGTGAGGAAGAGGAGAGAGGGGTCTCGGGGCGTCTCCAGACGCGGATTAGGACGAAGGAGCGGCCTCCAGCGCGAAGCAGGAGGTGGAGGGCTCCGCGGGTGCGCGCGTGTGTTCGCTCCTGCCTACTGGCAGGAGGAAGATGACGAGCGAGGAGGTAAGTGGGCTGGGCCGGCTTCTCTCCTGGGCCAGGTGGGTGGGCTGCTCAGGTGAGCGCCAGGTAAGGATTTCATTTGTTTCTGTTTTAATTTTATTTCTGTAAGTTTGTTGCATTTCTAAAAATACCTAGGCAACTCCAAAAATCACCAAACTGCACATGGCCACTACTTGGAATATATCCAGCATGGAACATTTTAGTTTGGGGTTATTTGAGCATTTGAATTATTTTATATAATTTAAATGCCCAAACTCAGATACTAAAGATTTAATCCAGTGACCTTAGAGTGACCTAGAATTCTATGCATCACTTTTGACAGTGGTTTAAGACCAAGGCAGAGGTGATGAACATTTTAGAAGGGCATTTCAGGTTCATTGAAAAAATGATTTATGTTAAACCTATTTGATTTGATCTGGTGCTAGGGTTTGATCAATCCCCATTTCAAGTTTCGAAATAATTTAAACATGATGCAACAGGCAAGTGCTAGCCTAGTGCAAGGTAAGGCTAGGGATGTGACATTTGTCGACCACGTTTGTATATTCAACTACTCTTCATGTGCATCAGCCATTTGAAGCGGTGATGGAAGTATCTGGAGTGAAAGCAAGGTATTCAGAGCAGACAATGCAACCTGCTGAAGCAGACATCTTGCTGGTTACAGTGAGCTCATCGGAGGAGGATTCAGAGAATGATGACCAGTTCTATTTTCCCCTGAGGTCTATGCTCAAACTTGGCAGGGTTATATTACCCATGTCATGCATGTTGTCTTGCATTGCTTAGTTTTTACATCATATATGGATTGCCATCTGCTTACTTGCTTACTATATAAATCATATATTTGAATTATATCATGCCATCATGTTTACATAGTACATACACATCATCTATCTGAATTATGGCATGGCAACCCATTTAATAAAGACATTATATAGTTATATCATCTCATCCTGTTTAGTGTTTACAGTCATCATATTTTGAATTATGGCATTCTATCCGTGAATGTATGTGAATTATGGCATGCCAACCTATTTAATAAACACATTATATAGTTATGTCATGTCATCCTGTTTACATAGTCTCATATTTTGAACTATGTCTTTCCATCTTTTTTAGTTAGCCATCATAACGTGAAATTGTGTCATGCTATCCTGTTTAGTTAGCCATCATATATGTGAAATTGTGTCATGCTATCCTGTTTGGTTAGACAACATAAATATGAATTATTTCATGCCCTCTTTTATTCCCCACTATCTATTGCACCTGTCTATCATACAATGTCTATACTTTCAATTACTTTTCTTGTTTATCAGCCATTTGAATTGGAGAGCGTGATGGTAGTATCTAAGGGAGTAACAACACGGTCTTCAGAAAAGATAGTGCTACCAGTTGATGCAGATAGAACCACGGTTGTACTTGCCCAAGGAGCAGATCCACCACACATAACCCAGACTCTCGCAGATTGTACCCCTACCCAGTTGGACAGAGAACCAGCTACACCCCTTCTAACCCCAACCAAGGCGGATAGTAACCCAGTTCCAGTTGACACATCACCGTCTCCACCACAGAGCACCCAAACACGAGCAGTTAGTAAGGGAACTGCAGTGCCCAAAGCACGAGGACCACCACTCTGAATCCCAACTCAATGCTTAAAGGAGAAGAAGATTTGTTCTCAAGTCAGGTTCTGTAGCTATGGTTCATACTCCTTTGCTCTTGCATGACTGTATTTACTCATACCAACTATTTTCAAATTTGAAGGATGGAATTGAAACTCCAATGGCGCAACAGGTATGTTTTAAACCTGTTTCTTTAACTGGTTTGCTGTTGTAACCTTCTTTATGTTGATTTCAGTTTCAATTGAATAAATAGTTATGTTCTCATGTCATGCACATTAAAAGTGTTGTTATTGCTCTATAGTTACCCACACTTATATTTTGTCTATTCTGCTTTGTCTTGAACAAATATTATTTGAAATGTGTCTCTGTCTTGATTTGGCAACAAAAACTAGAATGATATAGACCATAAAGTGACCATGGTACATAGATATATGTTTGTTTCATGCTGTTATCCTGTCCACTTTACTATTGAACTCATTTACCAAAATGAGTTTCATATACAACATGGTAAACATGTGATGTGTCTGCTTGTTTCTCTTTTAGAATGCGGACAAAATATTGGAGAACAGTACCGCGTTATCCAATGGTAAAGGAAGTAATGCAGATAAGGTTCAAGATAGTGAGACATCCTTGTTGGTCTCCAAGAAAGCTGATAAAAACTATCTTGACGATAGTGAGGGAACCCAAAAGTCCTGTCTTGATGTAGTGTTCGAGTTACTGGCCACTACTGCTGGCACAAGCTCTTCGAACTCGCTGCCTGAATCAGATGTGCTGCGACAGGAAGCTGAAGGACTGAGGAAGTCCCTGCAGAATTCAGATGCATATTTTCTGGTGCAACAGCAAGCGCTGGAGGATTTAAGCGCAAAACAAGAGAAAGTTAATAAGCTTGCTAAGCATCTTGCCAGCATTATGGGTACCCAGGATATTGTTTCTTGAGATCTTCTGAAGTGGTTTCAGTTCTGGATTTGTTTTGCTGCGGCGTTTATTTGCGCTGGTCGCCAAGTTTGACAACCAGTGTATATGATATGCTGCTTTATTCCCTATATTTGCACTGGTGGCGAACTTTGATGCCCAGTGGATGTAATATGTGTAATAGCCGTGATAGCCTAGCGTTAGTTGCTTGCTTATTTATTTCCTTGTTGTCTGTTTATTTTTTTGCTTGTAGTCATTGCAGTTTTTTTTCGCGGTTAGCTAGTGGCTGCAATAACCTATTTTTTAAAACTAGGCCACAATAACCATGGGCTAATATTTACTGTAGTGACACTAGGCCTCCTACTGGCCGTAGAAACAGTGGGCCTTCTATGGGTCGTAGAAACAATGGGCCTTCTACGGGCCGTAGAAACAATGGGCCTTCTGCGGGCCGTATTATCAATGGGTCTTATACGGGCCGTATAATCGATTGGCCAAACATGGGCCAAACAGACCGCATTATGGCCGTAAACAGGCTAGAGTTGGAATCGTCCGTTCATGGACTGGCCATAACGGGCCATCATTAATAGGCCGTATTTTATGACGCTATGAAATCGGCCCAACGTATTAACAGACCACAAATGGGCCGACTGTAACCACGGGCTGAATTTGGCCCACAAGCAGAAAATGATAGTAACGGGTCATAAGTAAACGAATGCTGGAAATGAGCCCAAGAATAAATGGGCTCTGAGAAGGCCGAAAGATAACATGGGCTGGAAACGGCCCAACGGAATAACGGGCCGTTAATGGGTATAAAGTGATACACTGTTCATTACGGGCCAGTTTCACCACGGGCCGTTAATGGGTGTAAAGTGATACACTGTTCATTACGGGCTAGTTTCACCACGGACCGTTAGTAGGCCAAGAGTTACATAGGGCCTCGTATGGGCCAAAAGACGTCATAGGCCATACATGGGCCAGAAGTGAAAACGGGCTGGAATCATATTGGATGGCCCAGATGACGCTACTGGGCCTAATTCGGATAGGGCGTAACGGGCCTTGGGTTAGCGGGCTGTAAATGGGCTATATGCGAACATGCCGTTAACAGGCTTTCCATGGGCCAGCCCGCCACCTTTTGACCAAGTCAAACGGGCCGGCCTTTTCATAGGAATGGGACTCTGTTGGGTCATGCCACGTTTCGATGTATCATAGGCGCCTATCTGACCCACTGACGAGCTGACATGTGTTTCGTCGGGCCAATAAGAATTTTACACGTGGAAATTTCCCATTGGTCGGGGCTGTTAACGGGTTATCGGATCTAAAACCCGACCCGATAGCTTAACGGCGTTCCGTTACGGTGGATGCCACGTGTCGGTCACCCTTGACGAAAGCACTTCTGTGATGCGCGATTTATCGTCATGGAAGTGGACACTTCCATGATGATAATTTTGGTAATGTCATGGAACACTTCTACGACAACACAGGTATGACTATCTCGATTCTGTCATAAATTTGTCATGGATGTACATGCATGACAAAAAACTCGACCTACTGTGACAAACACGTATCATCACGGAAGTGTATTTTTTTCGTAGTGATAGGCCCTTCGCAGAGGGAAGCAGAGGTTGCCATGCGCTTATTTGTTTGTATGCTCAACCCCTTAATGCAAGAGAACGTCACGTTATATTGCCCCTTATGATAGCAAACCTTTATTATGCAGTCTGTCGCTTTTATTGCTTTTCCATCACAAGTTCGTACAACGCTCAATTTTCTCTTACACTAAATGATCTAACATTTTTAGAAGCAATTCTGATTGCCCTATTGCACCGATGACAACTTACTTGAAGGATCTTGCCCAATCCTTAGGTAGGTATGGTGGACTCTTGAAAATAAGATTTGGGTTTAAGGTTTTTGGATGCACAAGTAGTATCTCTACTTAGTGCGGAATTTTTGGCTAGCAAAGATGGGGGGCAAGCACCACATGTTGAAGGATTTCTGACAATATGACTTCTATGTGCATATGAGCAAACCTAAATCATTATGTTGTCTTCCTTGTCCAACGTCAACAATTTTGGCATATAATATTTTGATTGGGGCTCACAATCACAAAAGATTTCTAGGATAGTATATTTGCATGTGAAAGTTCTCTTCCTTATACTAATTATTCGTGAATTGCTTGGATGACCAATACTGTGATTGTCAAGCCTCAAAAGATTTCACATTCTAAACCCAATGTGAAGCTACCACTAGGCATGATGTAATTTCAACTTTATGATATTCAACTTAGTCAACAATTTACTCATCGGATATCAGTGAAGCACAAGAGTAAATGACAAGCTACTCCAAAAAGATATAAGTGAAGATCAAGCGAGTAGTTAAGTAAATAGGTGGCTATGTGAAGACTCTCTTTTAATTAAAAACTTTCAGATCTAAGTATTTTATTCAAACAACAACAAAATAAAATGACATTCCAAGGATAGCACAACTCATTTGAAGAAGCAAAAAATTAGGCTCAACCCATACTAACCGATAATTGTGAAGAAGAAATGTGGGATGCCTACCGGGGCATCTCCAAGCTTAGATGCTTGAGACTTCTTGAATATTATCTTGGGGTGCCTTGAGCATCCACAAGCTTGAGCTATTGTGTCTCCTTAATTCTTCTCATATCACGGTTTTCCTAAATCTCAAAAGCTTCATCCACACAAAATTCAACAAGAACTCGTGAGATAAATTAGTATAAACCAATGCAAAAACCTTATCATTCTCTACTGCAGAAAATCACTAAAATTATCATTCAACATTGCATACTAAATGCCTCTGCATATTTAATACTCGTATCCTCAAATAGATTCAATAAACAAGCAAGCATATGCAAGCAATGCAATCATAACAACAACTGGCAAAACAGTGCTGTCTGCAAAAGAATGCTAGAGTATCAATACTTATTCAACTCCAAACATTATGAAAATTTACCACACTATAGATAATTTATCAGAGCTCATTATGCAAAAAAGAATCAGAATTTTATCACACTCTGACTTTTCTAGGGAATTTTTTTAACAGCGGTAAACTTTTTGTTTTCAAACAGCAACATGTAGACTTGTATAATAAGCATAGTAAAGGCTATCCTTGACATTTTTATTGAAATAAAAGATGCAAAAAAATATTCTAAATAAAATCAAGCAAATCCTAACAAAATAAATTGACACTCCAAGCAAAACACATATCGTGTGGCAAATGAAAACATAGCTCCAAGTGAGGTTATCGATAATGTCGAAGACGAAAGAGGGGATGCCTTCCGGGGCATCCCCAAGCTTAGTTGCTTGGATCTTCCTTGGATATTAAGTTGTGGTGCCTTGGGCATCCCCAAGCTTAGGGTCTTGTCACTCCTTATTCTCCTCATATGGATATCTCACCCAAAACTTGGAAACTTCAATCACACAAAACTTAACGGAACTTCGTGAGAAAGGTTAGTTTGATAAAGAGCAAACCATTCCACTTTTGGTACTGTCAAAGACAAGATTCATAATTGTTCTCACACAATGCCTACTGTATCATATCATTTCTACAATTTATATTGAGCAATACTCCCTCTGTTCCAGAATATAAGGTGTATTGGTTTCCGTGCAAGTCAACCATTTGAAAGTTTGGCCAGGTTTATAGAATAAAATATCAACATCCACAATATCTAGTAGATAAAATATGAAACTAGTTTTCACAAAGGATCAAATCATATAAATTTGGTATTTTGGATCTTGATATATTTTTCTAAAAGCTTGGTCAAACATGCACATGTTTGACTTTTGAAAAAACAAATACACCTTATATAAAGGAACGGAGGGAGTATAAGCCATAGAAACTAGAAGACAAGCAAACTATGCATTGAAAACAGAATGAATCTGTCGAAAACAGAACAGTCTGTAGTAATTTGTACTCAAACCATACTTCTGTTACTCCAAAAATTCTAAAAATTTAGGACCACGTGAGTAATTTGTATATTAATCTTCTGCAAAAAGAATCAACTCAAAATCACTCTCCTGTTAAAAAATAAGAATTATTTTTGTGAGCGCAAAAGTTTATGTTTTTCAGCAAGATCAAGTCAACTATCACCCAACATGATCCCAAAGGCTTTACTTGGCACTTTATTGAAACAAAAGCTATAAAACATGATTACTACAGTAACATAATCATGTGAACACGCAAAAACATTAGGTAAAAGTGTTGGGTTGTATCCCAACAAGCGCTTTTCTTTAATGCCTTTTAAGCTAGGCATGATGATTTCAATGATGCTCGCATAGAAGATAAGAATTGAAACATAAAGAGAGCATCATGAAACATATAGCTAGCACATTTAGGTATAACCCACTTCCTATGCATGATAATTTTCAGAGGCATCATGAATGGATTCAACAATATAACTATCACATACAGCACTCTTGTCATGATGCACAAGCATAGAAGATTTACCACCCTTTATAGCATAGATGTCATCATAATAATCATCATAGATAGCAACTTCATTGTCATAATAAATTGAAACCTCTTCCAAAATAGTGGATGTATCACTAAATAAAGTCATGACCTCTCCAAATACACTTTCAACAATATTGTAATATGATTCAACACCCTCCAAAATAGTGGGATCTCTACTACCTAAAGTTGACACTCTTCCAAACCCACTTTCATCAATGTAATCATCATAAATAGGTGGCATGCTATCATCATAATAAATTTTCTTATTGAAAGTAGAAGGAATCAAAGGATTATATTCATTAAGCAAAGCATTCCCAAGCTTAGGACAAGCATTATTTCCAGCAAATAAATCTTCAAACATATCATACTCATCAAACATAACATCTCCAAGCTTGTGGTTTTTCATATCATCACAATCATTCTTATCAATAGCATGAATGGCACCAATAGTATTTCAAACATTATTATCATATTCTTCCAAGCAATTTCTAAAAATATTTTCAAGATCATAATGGATATTATTGTCTTCCCAATCATAATCATCGCAACAAGTAATAGGCATAACAAAATCATCATCAATATCATCATCCTCCATCAACATATTTGATTCACTTTCATGAGGCACGATGGTGATGGGAGCAACATTATTTGGGAGAGATACCTTTTTACCTCTTTTCTTTCTTCTTTTCTTCTTCTTCACCACACCATGTGTGGGTTTAATTAAAATTTTCAAGCTTCTTGTTGAAGAGATTGATTGGATAGGAAGCTCCTCCGCGTTGCCTGATTCATCATAATAAACACTAGGAGGGTACTGGGAAATATTTTCCCTTTCATTAGTACTCTCTTCATATTCCATTTGTTTTCTTGTCTTTAGATAGTTGGCAATATAAGGATTCTCAATGCAATTTACCACACAAAACTTATAAATTTATTCTATATCAAAATCAAGAAATCTCTTGGGATTTGGCAAACCCTTAGTTATACATTCCATTTCTTCATACCCCAAAAGTAGGCTAAGCTCTTTATGATGCTCAAGGGTAATGAAGTTATCACAATTTTTGGACATGATTTGATCATGAAATAAATTGCATTGGAGATTTAAATGACCACGTTCATTGCAAAGTTCACAATGATGGCGAAAAAATACATCTTTTAGCACAATAATCTAGCCTCTCTTGAAACCTTTTCGTTTCTAAATATGTATGCTTCTTACAAAATCTATCTTCCCTTTTTGGTCTACAAAGGCGCTCCTAATTCACTCCGCAAAAAGTGACATGCTTATAAGAAACATTTTTGTCACGACTTGTGCAATCATCATTAGCATTTTGGATATTCAAAGAATTCACACTAACAACATTGCAATCTTCAAATATTTTGTGCCAAGCATTTTATTGACTTCCTCTTCTAACAATTGAGCACAATTTTCCGAACCATCATTTTCACGAAAGATATTATAAAGATGATCAATAATAGGATGCAACCTAAATTCCATTTTTTGTAGTTTTCTTTTTATAAACCAAACTATTGATAAAACAAGAAACTAAAAGATTCAGTTGCAAGATCTAAAGATATACCTTCAAGCACTCACCTCCCCGGCAACGGCGCCAGAAAAGAGATTGATGTCTACTACGCAACATTATTCTTGTAGACACGTGTTGGGTATCCAAGCACAGAGTTTTGTAGGACAGTAGCAATTTTTCCTCAAGTGGATGACCTAAGATTTATCAATCTGTGAGAGGTGTAGGATGAAGATGGTCTCTGTCGGAGTAATGGGCCACGGGTAGGCTAACCCGAGACCCAGTACCTTTCAAGACATCGGGGCCGGCTTCGCCCCTCAAGAATCCCAAGACAGAAGGGCCGCCTCTGGGAGCCGGCTGTAGCACTGTCGATTACCCACTCGCGGCCGCATCCCAGAGACGGCTATGAAATGGGCCGACTCCCAGCTGGCGGCTTCCAGAGAAGCCGGCTATGGGGAGTCGGCCCGCGACTTCACCACCTCATGCCCTCGTAAGGAAGGACGGGACGGGGCGTAGCCTCGGAGCGTGCCGCACCCGCCCCTTACCAAGGGCAGGCATGGACACAGTGCGCCGTACAAATGGAGGTCTCCGTCCGGCGCGGCACTATTGCCATGCCAGCTCTAACATCAGCCCAAGGGGGCGGAACCCTGTGCCCACGTTGGCCTGCTGGTACGGCCCAGAGGCGGCGGGCCCCACTGGTCAGCGGGGGTACAGAAGACGGCGGGAGCGCTGCAAGATGTATCCCATGGGAGTTGGCCTCCCAGAGTTGGCCGACTTCTCCCACGGGCCCCGCATGCCATTAACCAGACAAGATGGGAAGAGGCTACAGTGATCGCCCGCCAGACGGCGGCACAATTGCCATGACCCCGCGACCAATACGGCATCATTAGAAGCATGAATCTGTTGTTGATGTGTGATGTCTATATCTTGTCCAATTATACATTTTGTAACCTGTGCAAAAAAACAGAAAATTTAAAAATTAAAAAAAACCTAATATTCATACTAATGGCGCATCACATAACAGTGCGCCATTAGTATGCCAGAGGATACTAATGGCGCATCCTTAAGCAGTGCGCCATTAGTATGCCGAGGTTACTAATGGCGCATCCTCTTGTCGTGCGCCATTAGTATGCCAAAGCACCTGGCTATACATGGCCCCTGGGAGGCATACTAATGGCGCACCGTGCCCTATACTAATGGCGCACCAGTGGTGCGCCATTAGTATACCAGATACTAATGGCGCACCAGTGATGCGCCATTAGTAAATATTACTAATGGCGTGCTAGTAATGGCGCACCACTAATGCGCCATTAATGGCCAAATTAGGTGCGCCATTAGTAGCCCTTTTTCTAGTAGTGCATGCCCCAAGGACCCGTTTGCTTTGCCGAGGATCGATCAGGTGATAGACTCCACAGCCGGATGCGAGCTATTGAGCTTCTTAGATTCCTATTCAGGATATCACCAGATCAAGCTGAACCCGGCAGACAGACTGAAGACCGCCTTCATCACGCTGTTTGGAGCCTTCTGCTACCTGACCATGACGTTCGGCTTGAGGAACGCTGGCGCCACCTTTCAGCGTTGCATGCAGAAGTGCCTCCTCAAGCAACTCGGTAGAAACGCCCACGTCTATGTGGATGATGTGGTGGTGAAGACAGAAAAGCGCGGAACTCTGCTGGAAGACCTCAAGGAGACCTTTGAGAATCTGCGCCGATTCCAGATCAAGCTTAACCTTGAGAAGTGCATTTTCGGAGTACCATCCGGCCAGCTTCTCGGCTTCCTGGTCTTCGAACGCGGCATAGAGTGCAACCCTGTGAAGATCAAGGCCATCGAGAGGATGGAGGTACCCAGCCGACTGTTGGATGTGCAGAAGTTCACCGGCTGTCTGGCTTCCATCAGCCGGTTCATCAGTCGGCTGGGCGAGAAAGCTCTCCCCTTGTACCAGCTCATGAAGAAGACCAATTTTTTCGAGTGGAACCACAAGGCGGACGAGGCTTTTCTCCAGCTGAAGAAGATGTTGGTTACTCCCCCTGTGTTGGCGGCTCCGACCCCCAAAGAGCCCATGCTCCTGTACATCGCCGCCACCACCCGAGTAGTCAGCACAGTCATCGTAGTTGAGCGCAAGGAGGAAGGCAAGGCACTACCTGTCCAGAGACCGGTATATTACCTGAGTGAAGTGTTGTCATCCTCCAAGCAGAACTACCCCCATTACCAGAAGATGTGTTACGGTGTGCACTTTGCCGCCAAGAAGCTGAAGCCTTATTTCCAAGAGCACCCAATCACCATGGTCTGCACAGCTCCACTAGCCGAGATCATCGGCAGCCGAGACGCGTCTGGCCAAGTGGCCAAGTGGGCCATAGAGTTCGCCCCCTACACAATCTACTACAAGCCCCGCACTGCCATCAAGTCACAAGCGCTGGCCGACTTCCTTGTCCACTGGACCGAGACCCAGTACCTGCCGCCAGCGCCCGACTCCACCCATTGGCGGATGCATTTCGACGGCTCCAAGATGCGCACCGGTTTGGGAGCCCGCGTTGTTCTCACTTCCCCTAAAGGCGACAAGCTCAAGTATGCGCTGCAGATCCATTTCGCCGCCTCCAACAACGTCGCCGAGTACGAGGCGCTCATTCATGGGCTCCGGCTTGCCAAAGAGCTATGTATTCGTCGGATCTTGTGTTATGGCGACTCCGACTTGATGGTCCAGCAATCATCTGGCGACTTGGACGCCAAGGACGCAAACATGGCAAGCTACCGCTTCCTCGTGCAGCAAATCAGCGGATATTTCGAGGGGTGCGAGTTCCTCCACGTGCCAAGAAACGACAACAACCAAGCAGATACCTTGGCACGAATTGACTCCACCCGCCAAGCAATACCATCTGGCGTCGCTCTTCAGCGCCTCCTCAAGCCATCCATCAAGCCGTCACCAGAGTCAGACTCCATTTTCGTGCCGGCTCCTCCAGAAGAAGTCGGATCCGGCTCAAGAGCCCCAGCAGACGGCACAAAGACCCTGGCAGACGACTCCAAGAACGCCGCAGTCAAAGCCAGCCCGGGGACTTCAGAACTCGGCCCGGGGACTGCGGCGACCAAAGAAAAGACTCCAGAACTCGGCCCGGGGACTGCACCAGTCGGCCCGGGGACTTCGTCGATTCAGCAAGCGGCTGCGGTCTCCAGCCCGCCGCCTCCCAGCCCAGCCGCCCTCGTCCAAGTCGCAGTTCTAGCAGTTGAAGAGATAGCAGCACCCTTATGGGCCCAGCCCATCCTCAAATTCCTGGTGAACAAAGAGCTACCAACTAATGAAACCTTGGCTCGGCAAATACAACACCGGGCGGCAGCATACACCATAATCAACAGAGAGCTGGTCAGGCACAGCGTCACTGGTGTTTACCAGCGCTGCGTTGAGCCGGAGCAAGGCCAAGCGATTCTCAAAGACATCCATCAAGGCGAGTGCGGCCACCATGCGGCTTCAAGAGCACTCGTCGCCAAAGCTTTCCGGCACAGTTTCTTCTGGCCGACTGCCCTAGAAGAGGCCAAAGAGTTGGTCCAGAAGTGCAAGGGCTGCCAGAAGTTCCGCTCTAAGCCACATCAGCAGGCTTCAGCACTCAAGACTATCCCCATCGCCTGGCCCTTTGCAGTTTGGGGCCTGGATATGGTGGGACCCTTCAAGATGGCACGAGGCGGCCTAACTCACTTCCTTGTCGCGGTGGACAAGTTCACCAAGTGGATAGAAGTAAAGCCCATCAAGAAGTTGAATGGTCCGACTGCCGTGACTTTCATCTCCGACATCACAATTCGGTACGGCATACCGCACAACATCATCACTGACAACGGCACCAACTTTGCCAAAGGTGCCTTGGCCCGTTTCTGTGCGAGGCAGGGCGTCAAACTGGACTTAGCGTCCGTTGTCCATCCACAGTCAAACGGCCAGGTGGAGCGGGCGAATGGCCTCATCCTATCCGGCATCAAGCCTCGGCTGGTGAACCACTGGAGCGTTTGGCCGGTTGTTGGCTTGACGAGTTGCCAGCCGTCCTCTGGAGTCTGCGCACGACTCCAAACAAGTCGACCGGCTTCACGCCCTTCTTCCTCGTCTACGGTGCTGAAGCCGTCATCCCAACGGATATAGAGTTCGACTCCCTGCGAGTCACGATGTACACCACGGAAGAGGCGGAGGAAGCACGACAAGATGGCGTCGATCTGCTGGAAGAGGGTCGGCTGTTGGCACTCAGCCGGTCTAGCATCTACCAGCAGAGCCTACGCCGCTACTACAACAGGAAAGTCAGGCCGAGATCTTTCCAAGAGGGCGACCTTGTGCTCCGGCTGATCCAGCGAACAGCCGGCCAGCACAAGTTGTCAGCCCCTTGGGAAGGCCCCTTCATCATCAGCAAAGTGCTAGGCAACGACTCCTACTACCTGATCGACGCTCAGAAGCCCCGAGCACGCAAGAGGGACAACTCCGGCAAAGAGACGGAACGACCATGGAACGCAAATATTCTCCAAAGATTTTACAGTTGATGCAGTATGTACCACGCTACCCTTTTGTATTGAAGTACCAAGACTCCAGGCCCCTCGAGACGAACTCGTGGACTGCCCTTTTTGTTATCTGTATGATAAATATTATGCCTCCGAGTATGCTACTCTTTGTTATGCCGATTGGCACCGGGCTCGACTAGTCGGCCCGGGGACTCGCCGTCTTGCACTATGAAAACGCTTCCTGCACTCGGACAAGTAGTGTGTGGCGCCTAAGCCGTCTCCTGTCAGAAGCCGAAGCTCGCAGAGCGACTGTCCGTTGGGCAGGAGTAAGGAAGAATGGGCGCGCACGCGAAAAATGGCTAAGGACTCAAAGCATAAACATAGCTCAAGCCGGCTTTCCAGCCGCTCCTCGCAAATCCGACTCCAGAGAAGTCGGCTTGTTGTTTCCTATCCGACTTGCTGAGAAAACTCTAGAATGGCTAAGTACTTGCCTTCCCAAAGTAGCCAAGTATTTGATCCAGCGGCAGTCCGCAGAGCGGCTGTCCAACTGGCAAAGGCGGCATCTAAGGGAAGGCGGCAAAGGAAAAAGCCAAAAGAGCAATAAGCAAGAAATGATAGAACATCGATAAATATTTACATAACATAGGCCCTTGGCCGAACCTTCGAACGGAGGTTCAAAATACACCCCACGGGTGGAATTGTGCGAATTAACAAAGTTCTTCGAGAAACTACTAAAGCAGATAAATAAACACAAGGCGGCGGCCTATGAAGCAGCAGACAGGTTTGGAGGCCTGGAGGAGATGGCGGTGTCGGACGTTGGGGCGGCCGGCTGCGCAGTCTCGGCTTGACCGCCTCCGGCGGCAGTCGGCTCGGCTGGGCGCGGCTCGTTGCTGGAGGCACGGTCGAGCTGAGGCTGGTTGCCCGCTCTGTCTTCTGGCACCTCCATCTCACCTCCGGCCTCCGCCTCGCCTTCCTCCTTGGTACTGGAGCCAATCACCTCCGCCGAGTCCTCGTCGTAGTCCGGGTTCATCCCAAACCATGCCGGCGGTGCCTCCTCGCCGTTGTCAGCTCGCTCAGGAATGAAGACGTTGGTATCAGCGTACTCAGCGATCGCCGCGGCGCGCTTGACAAGGGCGTCCTCCACGGCTGCCAGCTCCGGCTAGGCCTCGGCCCGGAGTGTGGCCAGCTGGTCCAGGTCCAAGTCTGGATACCACGCCTTGACGAACTCCAAGGCCTGGCGCGCTCCAGCCCACGCCGAAGAGCCCTTCCAAGCCTCCAGACGGCCTGCTGCGACCTCCAGCCAGTCGGCAGTCCGGCTGGGGGTGCGCAGAATCGGCATGTCTGGCCACAAGGCAGCAATCGCCTGGGCGCCGACACGTTGAAGCCGGCGCAGCATCCGGTGCGCCGGCCGCAGGCGAGCCTCGATGCTCAGAAGCTGCTCGTCAAGAGTCCGGGGGGCATTGGCGGCAACCTCCTCGCCAGCTGCCCTCCGTGCCTCGCGATCGGCCTTGATGGCTTGGGTGGCGGCTTGCGTATGGCCCGGGAAGAAGTCTGCCAAGACGGAAAGGAAAAAGTAGCCAGTTAGAAAAAGTAAGAGTCGGCCCGACCTGCTGTCGGCAGCTCAAAGAAAGAAAGTAAAGAAAACTCACCATCGACGATATCCTCAATCTCGTGGAAGCCGGAGGTTAGCATCGCCTCCTTGTCGGTCCAGGAGGAGCGCTCATTCTCGAACTCGGCCAGGAGTTCGGTCTCTTTGTCCTTCGCCTCCTCCTGCGCCTTCTTGAGCAGCTCCTTCTGCTACGCCAGCTGCGCAGCCAGCAGGTCGCGATCTATGACGAGTTTGCTGCACTCCGCCTCCTTGGCGCGCAAGGCGGTGTTGGCTTCGCCCAGCTGCTGCTGAAGAATGGTGTTGGCCTCTGAAGAGAGAAGAAAAATGAAAAATGACGTAAGTCGTCAAGCAAGAAGGTCGCCAAGAAGATCCGGCCCGACTGCGCAGTAGTCGGCCCGAATATCGTGGACTACAGCCCGCGGGTGCGCCAGCGCGCCCCCGCGAAGAAGGAAACTCACTCCGGCTTTCCGACAAGTCGGCAGTCCGCTTGCCCAGCTCTTCAACATTGCGGTTGAAGACGGTGACTTGGAGGTTGTGGTAGTCCTGTGATAAGCATTTCAAACAAGAATATGCATTTGGAACTCGCCAATAGAGTTCCGACCAGCCTGCTCAGCAGCCGGCCCGGAACTCGGGGACTACACCCAGTGGGTGCGCTCGCGCGCCCCCATAAAGAAGAGCAAAAAACAAAGTCAGAAGAAACATACCCGGACGGCCGCTCGCGACGCCAGATGCGCCTTGGTGCAGTTCTGGAGGGCATCGCCTTCGGCTCGCAGCTTCGCCTGGACGTCCAGGAGCGCCTGGTTCAGCGGCCCTGTGTTGCCTCCTCGCACCCACCCGACGGGCGCAGCGCTCGTCGCCTCGACGTCTGGGATGGCCGAGCTGGTTGTGCCCGTCTCCATAGGGCGTGGCGCTGAAGTCGCCTTCTCCAGACGGCAGCGCATTGGCAAGGCGACTTGGAGGAGCAGATTCGCCACGGCTTCGTCCGTAGTCGGCGGCACCGGCGGGTCCGCCGGCTGTTCACCTCGCGCGCTACCGGACGGCGGCGGAGGCGGTGGTGGCAGGACGGCTGTATTCGGCGCAGGAGCTTCGCCACCTCCCCTCTCCATGACGGGATGATCGCCGCCGACTTCCCCAGTCTGCTCCGCGAGGTCTGGAGGCTGCGCCGAGTTCAGTGGGATGACATACAACGCCGATTGGCGGCGCGCGGCTTCTTCGGCCTGCTGTTTGGCCGCGACGGCGGCTTCCGCTCCCTCCAGCTTCTTCTGGGCGGAGGCGGCCGCCTTCTCGGCCTCCGCCTTCTCTCGGCGGGCGGCTTCATCCTCGTAGCGCTTCTCTTGCGCATTCCGCTCCGTCGCTTCCCGGAGGTCGGCGGCGGGGTCAATGCGCCGAGTGGCGGCTGACGACTCTGCCGACCCCCTGATGGAGGCGGCGGTAACCTTCCTGAGGGTGAGAGGGGCCCTGGAACAAGGAAACATATAAGAAGACCTAGACAATATCTACCAGAAGATAAAACAAGACAAAAGACAGAGGCACTTACCCAGAGGATAGCGGTGGCTTCTTCGCTTCTTTACGGAAGTGTCGGGCCCTCGCGACCGCCTCTTCCCGCTTGATTGCGGCGGCCGCCCCCTTGAACTTGTTCTCCCAGCCGCCTAGGGAACTCGGCCTGGCCCGGCCTTTCCTCGCGCCGTCTAGCCTCGATTGTTGGCGTGGGGCGACTTCCCCGTCTTCGCCGGCGGGCCAGTCGGCAAAGGTGGCCGATGGCCTGAGGCCGCCTTCCTCTCCTCCGCCGCCTCCCTCGGCGTCGGCCTCCATCGCCGCTGCCCCCAGGTCGGGGTCGTCAACATCACTCTCCGCTCGGTCGGGGGCGAACTGGCAGGCCTCCCCCGCGGCGCCGGCCGAGGGCTGGATGAGATGATTCTGATTCAAAAATAAGATCAGGAGTCGGATTTGGCTGCAAAGGAAAAGAAGAAGAAGAAAAACAACTTACCATCGGCGGGGGTTGGCGCGCGAGTACGGCTCCATGCCGAACTGCCAATCCTCCGAGAGGCCGCAGTTCGCGATGAAGTTCACCATGTCCGCCACATCCACGTGGGGCATGTTCTTGGTGCACATCCGACTGGGGTCCCGGTGGCCGCTCATCTGACAGATCAGATGAGGCCGGCTTTGGAGAGGGAGGACTCGGCGCTTCACGAAGGCGGCCAGCAAGTCGGCCCCAGTCAGACCCGCCGACTGCGTCAGCACTCGAAGTCGCGCGACGGCGGCGGTGCCAGCCGGAGTCAGCGTCTTGGCGCGGTAGGACCAGCTGGGTTGCCTTCCAGTCGACGCGCAGATTAACCCAGTCGCCTTCTGGGGCGACGTTCTTCACGTAGAAGTAAGAGCGCTGCCACATCTTCACCGACTTGATGAGCTGGATGGCGGGGAACGGGTTGTCAGCCGTCGGTCTCCGCATGGCGATGAAGGCACCGCACTGGGCTGGCACGCCGGCGACGTGCGTGCCGAGCTTGGATTGAAAGAATTCCCCCCACAACTCAATGGTGGGGAGAACGCCGAAGAAGCCCTCGCACAACGTGGTGAAGGCCGCCAGCAGCACCACCGTGTTCGGGGTGAGGTGGTGCGGCTGGAGGCCGTGGAACTCCAGAAACGAGTGGAAGAACCCGCTCGCCGGCAGCCCTAGGCCGCGCATGAGGTGCGAGCGGAAGACGAGCTGCTCGCCCTCCTCCGGCGCCGGCGTCACCTCCCTCGCCGGCGGGGCACGGGCCCGAACGAGGTGCGCGCCGGGGAGGCGACGTGTCTTGTGGAGGAAATCTATGATGTCGTCGTCGATCTCGGAGCTGTCCCACATGCCGGAGCGCACGGCGGCGGGCGCGGCGGCAGAAGATGAGCTCATCGCTGCGGGCTGGACGTGGTTCGGCGCAGCGGCAGCAGGAGGAAGAAGAAGGAGGAAGGAGCAAAGGGAAACGGGGGGGAGCGGGCGTGCGTGCTTCGCCGCCCCGCTCCCCCCGCCTACATATAGGCCTGCGGGCTGAGAAGCCAAGGGGGCGACGTGGGATTAACTGCGCCCATGCCCCCACGACCCCCACGATTTACCCCACGGATTACTACGCGCAGTTACTGCGCTGGAATCCCAACCGACCGCACGGCCGCAGAAGATCAGTTCAAAGGCCGAGGCACGGTAATGGCGGGCCCCACCCACGGGCCTGTCCCGTCGCGCGCGTGGGCTGGCAGACTGGCCCGGCCATGTGGCGCCCCCCGGCAGGTTCGCGGCGGGCGGCGGCTGTGTAGCTTGTCAAGCACGCCGTCTGAGTCCCGCTGCGACTTTCAAATTCTTTAAGGAGCAAGATGACCTTCGACGAGTCCGGCTTCCCGACAGTCGGCTTGGCGGAGACGGCCTGAGCAAAAAGCACCTCCCGATAGTCGGCTCGAAGGAAGACGGCGGGCAAGGCCTAAATCCAACCACTAGAAGGAAGAAACTGGTGAGGCTCCTCAACGCATCTCCCTCGGCGCCTCACCAGCTTCGGGGACTACTGTCGGAGTAATGGGCCACGGGTAGGCTAACCCGAGACCCAGAACCTTTCAAGACATCGGGGCCGGCTTCGCCCCTCAAGAATCCCAAGACAGAAGGGCCGCCTCTGGGAGTCGGCTGTAGCACTGCCAATTACCCACTCGCGGCCGCATCCCAGAGACGGCTACGAAATGGGCCGACTCCCAGCTGGCGGCTTCCAGAGAAGCCGGCTATGGGGAGTCGGCCCGCGACTTCACCACTTCATGCCCTCGTAAGGAGGGACGGGACGGGACATGGCCTCGGAGCGGGCTGCACCCGCCCCTTACCAAGGGCAGGCATGGCCACAGTGCGCCGTACTAACAGAGATCTCCGTCCAGCGCGGCACTGTTGCCATGCCAGCTCTGACATCAGCCCTAGGGGGCGGAACCCTGTGCCCACATTGGCCTGCTGGTACGGCCCAGAGGCGGCGGGCCCCGCTGGTCAGCGGGGGTACAGAAGATGGCGGGAGCGCCGCAAGACGGATCCCGTGGGAGTCGGCCTCCCAGAGTCGGCCGCCTTCTCCCACGGGCCCCGCACGCCATTAACCAGACAAGATGGGAAGAGGCTACAGTGATTGCCCGCCAGGCGGCGACACTGTTACCATGACCCCGCGACCAAGCCGGCATCATTAGAAGCATGGATACAGTAATCCGCAGCCGGCGAGACCCGCCCGCGTCGGACAAGGCTGTGGGCTCCGTACCAGACCGTCAGCAGGGCCCACCAGACGGCGTGCCCCAGGAGAGAAGACGGCGGCCTGAGAGATAGACGGCTGGGACCCGCGCCCAGTTGGATTACCATTGTACCCCCCGGGGGTAGGCCTATATAAACCCCCCGGGGCACCCATGCAAAGGGTTCGATCCTTTAGACACTAGACCAGATAGCACAAGGGGGAGAGAGCTAGCCTTGCCTTCTCCTACCTCCAGGAAACAGCTCAAGGAGCAACTTTGTACACTTATTGCCATAGTGATCATGCGGAGACCCCGCAGAGCAGCAGTAGGGGTGTTATCTCCTCGGAGAGCCCTGAAGCTGGGTAAGTTTCACCGGCGTGCATGTCTACGCCTCATCCCGCTTCCAGGCACCGGCGACGTTCTACTCGCCCCCACCACGATAAGCCATCCTTTGGAATATGTCGCATCCAACCCCCGAAGTCTCTCACAAACGACCATGCAACCAAATACAAGAAATGTCTTGTGTCACCAACACACCCGATACAATGGCAAATTGTATAGGTGCACTAGTTCGGCGAAGAGATGGTGATAAAAGTGTAATATGGATGGTAGAAATATATTTTTCTAATCTGAATAAATAAAAACAGCAAGGTAGCAAATGGCAAACGGGCACAAAAACAGTATTGCAATGCTTGAAAACAAGGCCTAGGGTCCGTACTTTCACTAGTGGAACCTCTCAACAATGCTAACATAGTTGGATCATATGATTATCCCTCAAAGTACAACAAAGAATCACTCCCGAGTTCCTATTAGCAGAGAACAAAAGATAGGAATTGTTTGTAGGGTACGAAACCATCTCAAAGCTATTCTTTTCGTTCGTTCTATTCAAGAGTCCATACTAAAGAAACACAAAGCTATTTTTTCCGTTCGATCTATCCTAGAGTCCGTACTAAGATAACACCAAAGCAAGTTCATATTCATAATACTCAATATTCACAAGGAACTATAAAGAGACCCCAAAGTTTCTACCGGAGAAAAACATGCATCAACCCCTATGCATAGATTACCCCAATATCACCGCGGGAATCCGTGAGCTGAATGCCATAACATATATCAAGTGAATCAAGAAGATACCCCAATTGTCACCTCAAGTATTCATACCACAAGACATATATCATGTGTTCTCATCTCTGAATATTCAATCCGACATAACAAAACTTCAAAGGGTAAAGATTCAATTCATCACAACAAGAGTATAGAGGGGAGAAACATCAAATGATCCGACTATATTAACAAAGCCCGTGATATAGATCACGATAGAGAGAGAGAGAGAGAGAGAGACATTAAACACATAGCTACTGGTACAAACCCTTAGCCCCGAGGGTGGACTACTCCCTCCTCATCGTGGTGGTCGCCGGGATGATGAAGATGGCTACCGGAGATGATTCCCCCCTCCGTCAGGGTGCCGGAACGGGTCCAGATTAGTTTTTGGTTGCTACGGAGCCCTGTGGCGGCGGAACTTCTGATCTAGGTTAACCCCGAAGGGTTTCAGAATATTTGGGAATTTATAGTGCAAAGAGGGGTGCGGGAGGCCACCGGGTGGGCACAACCCACCTCGGCGTGCTAGGGGGGCCTGGCGCGCCCTGGTGGGTTGTGCCCCCCTCGGGGCATCCCCTAAGGTGCTGGTCTGGCCCATCGGGAGTCTTCTGGCCGATAAAAATTCCACAAAAAGTTTGGCGGTGTTTGGACTCCGTTTGATATTGATTTTCTGCGATATAAAAAACATGCAAAAAACAGCAACTGTCACTTGGCACTATGTCAATAGGTTAGTCCCAAAAAATGATATAAAATGACTATAAAATGATTGTAAAACATCTAAGAATGATAAAATAACAGCATGAATACTTCATAAATTATAGATACATTGGAGACGTATCAACCACCAACGATCCAAAAGCGCTGAAGGTTTCTGGCTTGAAATGCCCGAATCTTATCAACATCCAACACCACTACAAGGTCTAGGGCAGCGACAAAAACAAACTAAACTCCCTGGTTGACCTTGCCTCAGCCATCATCGAACCCTACTACATGAAGAGTGTGTGGCATGAGAGACTGGATGAACAACATGTCATGTACGTGGCCAAGGATGCATACACAAGCTACGAGATGTACAGGTGGCTCGTTGACATGAGGAAGTGCCTTCTTCATGCCCCAGAAGAGGAATCGAGGCACGGAGCAGTGGCGGGAGCGTCACATGAAGTAGATGACTAGACGATCGTTCTCCTACTTTAGAATGCATGCTATTGTTTATTGAGGTGTGTGCGAATGATCTGTATAGTCACTTATGTAATTGGATGTTTATTTTAGTTATGTGTGTGTGTGTATACATGTTTTCTGTAGACACAGCAAATCACATGGCTTATTAGCAGCAATCGTATGTGTTATTATTGATCTTCGCACACATTTCTGATTACAAACTTCTTTGCCGTGTATCACACACATCTTGTTCAGTTGAACCGGTTCCATTGTGTTGTCTAATCACACATAGTTCATCCTAGTGAATTGTCTGTTGTATATCGCACACACCTTCATCTGGCTACCCGTTTCTTTTGTTCCTCCTCATCGTAAATAGTTAATTGAACTGAACTGTATGCCCTGCATTGCACACTGATGTCTACTACACAACCTTCTTCTTGTACACGTTGTTGGGCCTCCAATTGCTGAGGCTTGTAGGACAGTAGCAAGTTTCCCTCAAGTGGATGACCTAAGGTTTATCAATCTGTGGGAGGCGTAAGATGAAGATGGTCTCTCTCAAGCAACCCTGCAACCAAATAACAAAGAGTCTCTTGTGTCCCCAACACACCCAATACAATGTTAAATTGTATAGGTGCACTAGTTCAGCGAAGAGATGGTGATACAAGTGCAATATGGATGGTAGATATAGGTTTTTGTAATCTGAATTTATAAAAACAGCAAGGTAACAAGCGATAAAAGTGAGCGTAAAAGGTATTGCAATGCGTTGAAACATGGCCTAGTGTTCATACTGTCACTAGTGCGAGTTCTCTCAACAATAATAACATAATTGGATCATATAACTATCCCTCAACATGCAACAAAGAGTCACTCCAAATTCACTAATAGCGGAGAACAAATGAACAGATTATTGTAGGGTACGAAACCACCTCAAAGTTATTTTTTTAGATCGATCTATTCAAGAGTCCGTAGTAAAATAACACAAAGCTATTCTTTCCGTTCAATCTATCATAGAGTTCGTACTAGAATAACACCTTAAGACACAAATCAACCAAAACTCTAATGTCACCTAGATACTCCAATGTCACCTCAAGTATCTATGGGTATGATTATACGATATGCATCAAACAATCTCAGATTCATCAATTCAACCAACACATAGAACTTTAAAGAGTGCCCCAAAGTTTCTACCAGAGAGCCAAGACGAAAATGTGTGCCAACCCCTATGCATAAGTTCACAAACGGAACCCGCAAGTTGATCACCAAAACATACATCAAGTGGATCACGTGAATATCCCATTGTCACCACAGATAAGCACATGCAAGACATACATCAAGTGTTCTCAAATCCTTAAAGACTCAATTCGATAAGATAACTTCAAAGGGAAAACTCAATCCATTACAAGAGAGTAGAGGGGGAGAAACATCATAAGATCCAACTATAATAGCGAAGCTCGTGGTACATCAAGATCGTACCATCTCAAGAACACGAGAGAGAGAGAGAGAGAGATCAAACACATAGCTACTAGTACATACCCTCAGCACCGAGAGTGAACTACTCCCTCCTCGTCATGGAGAGCGCCGGGATGGTGGAGATGGCCACCGATGAGGGATCCCCCCTCCGGCAAGGTGCCGGAACGGGTCTAGATTGGTTTTCGGTGGACTCAGAGGCTTGCGGCGGCGGAACTCCCGATCTATTCTATTCCTCGTTGTTTTTAGGGTACATGGACATATATAGGTGAAAGAAGTCGGTCAGGGGAGCCACGAGGGGCCCACGAGGGTGGGGGGCGCGCCCAGGGGCGGTAGGAGCGCCTCCCTGCCTCGTGGCCACCTTGAAACTTCCTGACGTCTACTCCAAGTCTCCTGGATTGCTTCCGTTCCAAAAATAACTCTCCCGAAGGTTTCATTTAGTTTGGACACCGTTTGATATTCCTTTTCTTCGAAACACTGAAATAGGCAAGAAAACAGCAATTTGGGCTGGGCCTCAAGTTAATAGGTTAGTCCCAAAAATAATATAAAAGTGTAAAATAAAGCCCATAAACATCCAAAACGGGTAATATAATAGCATGGAACAATCAAAAATTATATATACGTTGGAGACGTATCACAGATGTAACTAAAATCTGAACCTTGTTTGATGCATCCGTCATCGCAAATGTTTTGCACCTTTTTTGATGGTTTTTTTACACCATCGTTTGCGATTATGGCATCGCACACAGTTTCGTCAAAGGGTCTCTGATCGTAGTGTCGCGTTTGGACCAACCTGCAGTAGTGTCGGTTTACCTACCAGAGATGACCCCTAAAAATGTATGAAGACATTGAAGACAATGGTGGTTCGTGAAGACATTCACTTGAAGATAATGACTTGTGAAGACATTCACTTGAAGACTACGGAGTGCGAAGACATAGATTCTTTCATACTTCCTTTTCTTCTTTCTTGAGTCATAGGAACCACCGTACTATTAAGTGGGGTCCAAGTGAACAAAGTCAAATGACTGAAATGATGCTCAACCTAAATCCTATGTTTTTGAGTGAAGACAATGAGAGCAAATCTTATCCAGAGTTGGATGAGTCAGCATTGCTTGTTGCCCAAGCCATGCTGCCGTGTGTGTTTGAAATCCGACCGTTGCACACATGTTGGCTCCTGAGTGACCTAGGGTCATGTAGGACATATCATGTCGGGTTGCCTCCAAGCTATAAATAGCCCACCCCCTACACCATAAATTGGTGGCTGCTCAGAGTTAGTACCCAGCTTTTGTTGTTTGACAGCAACCCACCTCCGAAGCCTTTGAGAGAGAGATCCTTGCGAGGACAAAGCCCAAAAACACCCGGAGCCAAAGAGTGTTAGGCATCACTGAAGTCTTTCTGTCCGCGTGACCCGAAGACTCGTAAGACTTGAGGACTGTGAATCCTTCGGCCAGTTAGGCGTCGCGTTCTGAGCATCCAAGAGTCATTGTGGATCGTAGGTGAATGAAGTCTGTGAAGGTTTGGAAGTCTACCTTGAAGACTTACCAGAGTGATTGGGCGAGGACTGGGTGTCCTTAGCTCAAGGGGAATAAGGTGAAGACACGGTCTTCTGAGTTCAATCTCAGCCTCCCTAACCAGACGTACAGTTGTCATGGCAACTGAAACTGGTCTACCAAATCCTTGTCTTCACCAAGCTACTGGTTCTATCCCTTACTTCCTTTACATTTCAGTTTGTCTTCGTGAAGTCAATGCTTGCTTGCCTAATCTGTTTGACTTCACTATGTGAAGACTATTATCTGTTTGGCTTCATACTGTCTTCCATTCTGATCCATACTACCTAGTTATTGTTAGTCTTCGTACTTTCATTATACTGTTATTTGACTATGGCTTGTCTAGTGTAGTTCATCTTTCGCTCCATATCACATAGGCTTATTTCAACAGGTTGTCTTCAAAGACCTCGTGTTTTTAAGACTTTCATAAAAATCGCCTATTCACCCCCCTCTAGTCGATAACTAGCACTTTCATAAAACCCTGCCCGAACACGAGCGTGTGCTACCTCTTGAGCACTGCGTTGGTTTTCCCTTGAAGAGGAAAGGGTGATGCAGCAAAGTAGCATAAGTATTTCCCTCAGTTTTTGAGATCCAAGGTATCAATCCAGTAGGAGGCTACACACAAGTCCCTCGCACCTACACAAACAAATAAATCCTCGCAACCAACGCGATAAGGGGTTGTCAATCCCTACACTGTCACTTACGAGAGTGAGATCTAATAGATATGATAAGATAATTTTTTTGGTATTTTTGTGATAAAGATGCAAAGTAAAATAAAAGGCAACGAAAATAACTAAGTGTTGGAAGATTAATATGATGGAAAATAGACCCGGGGTCCATAGGTTTCACTAGTGGCTTCTCTCGAGAGCATAAGTATTTACGGTGGGTGAAAAAATTACTGTTGAGCAATTGACAGAGTTGAGCATAGTTATGAGAATATCTAGGCATGATCATGTATATAGGCATCACGTCCGAGACAAGTAGACCGACTCCTGCCTGCATCTACTACTATTACTCCACACATCGACCGCTATCCAGCATGTATCTAGAGTATTAAGTTCATAAGAACAGAATAACGCTTTAAGCAAGATGACATGATGTAGAGGGATAAACTCATGCAATATGATATAAACCCCATCTTGTTATCCTCGATGGCAACAATACTATACGTGCCTTGCTGCCCCTACTGTCACTGGGAAAGGACACCGCAAGATTGAACCCAAAGCTAAGCACTTCTCCCATTGCAAGAAAGATCAATCTAGTAGGCAAAACCAAACTGATAATTTGAAGAGACTAGCAAAGATAACCAATCATACATAAAAGAGTTCAGAGAAGATTCAAATATTGTTCATAGATAAACTTGATCATAAACCCACAATTCATCGGTCTCAACAAACACACCGCAAAAGAAGATTACATCGAATAGATCTCCACAAGAGAGGGGGAGAACATTGTATTGAGATCCAAAAAGAGAGAAGAAGCCATCTAGCTAATAACTATGGACCCGAAGGTCTGAGGTAAACTACTCGCACTTCATCGGAGAGGCTATGTTGTTGATGTAGAAGCCCTCCGTGATCGATGCCCTCTCCGGCGGAGCTCCGGAACAGGCCCCAAGATGGGATCTCACGGGTACAGAAGGTTGCGGCGGTGGAATTAGGTTTTTGGCTCTGTATCTGGTAGTTTGGGGGTACGTAGGTATATATAGGAGGAAGGAGTACGTCGGTGGAGCAACATGGGGCCCACGAGGATGGAGGGCGTGCCCAGGGGGGTAGGCGCACCCCCTACCTCGTGGCTTCCTAGTAGCTTTCTTGACGTAGGGTCCAAGTCCTCTGGATCACGTTCGTTCCGAAAATCACGTTCCCGAAGGTTTCATTCCGTTTGGACTCCGTTTGATATTCTTTTTCTATGAAACTCTGAAATAGGCAAAAAACAGCAATTCTGGGCTGGGCCTCCGGTTAATAGGTTAGTCCCAAAAATAATATAAAAGTGTATAATAAAGCCCAATAATGTCCAAAACAGAAGATAATATAGCATGGAGCATTCAAAAATTATAGATACGTTGGAAACGTATCAGCGTGCAAGCTCGGACGGTAGCTATAGAGTTCCCTGATATCTTGTTGCCCTTGGCCTTCATGTGTCGTGCCGTCTCGTCTAGAGGTGCTGGTTGGAGGTTTTCGACTAGCCAGTTGCTCGTTCACCTTGTACGGTCTTCTCTGTAGACATGACAGAAACGCCTCTTCTTAGCAGGGCAACACAAACACCTGCAAACCGAGGATGATAAAGGCCATAACGGCAGCTGATTGTATGTAAAAACACAAAACATCGTCAGCACATCAACAACCACATAAAGAAGTGTCAGACTCACGAGGGCTAGCCCCACGCACCAATAGCACACAGAGGGCCGAACTGGGCCCCATTTGTGAGTCGGCGCTGAGACCGCAACACGGCCCGCGCGCGTCTCGCGGTCGAACACGCCCGACGCATGGCCAACGTGCCGCTAGGGCGGCTTGTCCAGGCCATTGCCCGAGGGGGCGGGGTGCGGGCTCGACGAGCGCTTTCGATTGATGGTGGCCCCGGGCGACTCGGGCGGTCCACCCGTCATGGACCTGCCAGCCAGGTTGCCCGGGCGCGAGCCGTCCACGTAGATCAGACGGCTCGTGCTGCCCCCGAGTAGCAGCCACCAAGTAACGGACGGCCAGGATTCGATGCTTGCCCGCGAGGCGCCCAGTAAGGTGGACGCCACCAGGCCGGCCTGTCTAGGCCATCACGCGGGGCGGGGCTCAACGGGCGCAGCCCAATGACAGTAGCCCCGGGTTGCGCTGGGCGGTCCTCCACTCAGGAACCTTCCCGCCGAGTGACCGTCGTCCGAGCCTTCCAGGTAGATCGGACGGCTCGGAGCGCCCCCGCCCGGCCCTTTCAGGTAGATCGGACGGCTCGGCACGCCACCGTGCGACAAACAGCCAGGAGGCGTTGTCCGACCGCGATGAGCCCATGAAAGCAGGTACTCCACCATCCTTTATAGAAATATAATAAATGAAATGTAAAGGCCTTTTTTTAGGAGAAAGTGGAGTTGGTGGATATTAACTAAGTAACCCGGGAACCCTAAAAAAACTGAGCTACCCGAGGACATGACAAATAAAGCACCGACGGGCCATGAGCAACAAAATCATTTTTAGAGAACAGGTAGGGATGGCATATTGAAACTGAAATTTACCCGACCGGATATCTTTGGTTATTCTGGTAGTTTTCTCTCTCTTACTTTCCAGTAATTCGATGTTTGGTTGTATGCTCTTTGGCGACTAGAGGTTTGGCCATGGCATACTAATTTGTGGTTGGATGATTAGAGGGACTGTGGTATCCCTAATTTATCATAATTCAAATCCCGGTGCTCGCATTTATTTCTCAATTTATTTCAGAATTTCTGGCGATGCGCATTTAGTGGGAGAAGACGTTCCCGTCGACGACCAGGCGCCTACAGTGACTTCGTAAATCTCAAGATAATATGCCGGCTCAGTCTTTCGGAGGTGCTCATGAAGATATGATTCATATGGATGAGTGTATGTGCGCGTATATGAACGCTTGTCTCTGTACTGATGTTCAAAAGAGGTTTGGGCATGGGCGTGGGCATAATTGTCTAGCCAAGATTTTTTTTTGACAGGTAGAGAATGTCTCATATATATTTATGTATGAATTTGGTATTGTTCAATCCAACCCAAACCCGATCCATGGGCATCCTTAGGCTAGCTATTGGGTGAAGCAACAGCTCGTGTAAAGAGCAGAAGGAAGACAGACTTTTTAGAGGTAGGTCATTTTGCGTAAAAGTACTCCTTAGTAGTAGCATTTCCCTCCTTTGAGATCTCACGAGTACTTAACTCAAGTAGCCCGTACTGAGAGCTGGAGCCGATCCGCCCTATAGATCCGCGCCAAGACATTAAGATATTGCCACCAGTCATTGGGCGGTATGCAAGCATGTGCGTATGTCGGGCATGGGCATGGGAGTAGTTTTTAGCTAGACGGTCACTAAAGCTCGATAACCAAGCAACGGTGCGAAATGTCTAGTAAACCAAAAATCACTTCGACTTGACCGGACACTAGCTTACTTAATACAACTTTTTGCTCGTTAGGGCATTTGTAGTTTTGCAGATATTAACTTTGCCCTTAGCAAAGAGAGCTTAAACACGGTAGTTTGGCATTTGGCTGTCTAACCTAACCATTCAGATTCATTTCATGAAATTGACAGATGATGTATAATGTTTTTTCCATTTATTTAGAATCAAGTTAGATGTATGGTGTGATCTCTTATTAAGGAAAAATCTTGGTGCTTATAAAAAAAAGTTCTTTGACGACCAAGCTTGATGTATGGTGGTGACTACATTTTAAAAATAAAACTAGTAGGGTGAGCATGCGCGGCTAGGTTTTGATGTATTGTGTTCCTTGTGTTTTTACATATTTACTACATTCACACTTACATGTTGGTTTGCTTTTTTTTTTTTGAAGTTTCAACCCCCACTTTATTAAACTAAATTAGTGATCTCGTCTGAAACAGTACTTAGAATGCAATCTGGGGGAACTGAGTCCCAAAAAACCGAAACACTCGAACACACACCCAACGTAGCTAACACATGTGCAGCGCCATTAGCGAACCTCCGGACCAAGGTAACCTTGAAGTGTTCTCTAGTTTTTATCAAAGCTTTGAGCTGTTGAACCACTTGTCCAGAAGGTGACAGATTCCGCTCCTCCCCCGCTAGCATCCCAGCCACCACCCGAGAGTCCGACTCCGAGTGCACCTTTTGTATGTTTCTCTGTATGGCCCACTAAAGCGCTTGTTTGCAAGCCAGAAGCTCGGCTGTCTCCGGCTTATAGCAATTCAGGAAAAAAATGGGAAGCGGCCCCTCTGAATGCACTGTTTTCGTCTTTGAATATGACTCCCTCCCCCCTCCGCTCTGCCCCGACCTCGCCATGGCTCCATCAACATTAGCTTTGACCCATCCTTGCTCTGGTGGTCTCCATTTTTCAACTGTGTTCTTTCGCACAATGGAGACCGGGTACCATGAACATTCTTCCACTCTTCCATATTTTTAGATACTCCCCTTGCAATCATCCGAGGGTCCTCGATCTTCTTACCTTCATGGGTATCATTCCTCGCTAGCCACAGCGCATAAAGACTGAGGGAGTCCTGGACTAAGGGGTCCTCGGGCGTACGGCCTGTTATCCATGGGCTGGACTGATGGGCTGTGAGGACATGAAGACCGAAGACCATACTCGTGTCCGGATTGGACTCTCCTCTACGTGGAACGAAAGCTTGGCGACCAACTATGAAGATTCCTTCTTATATAACAGACTCCATGTAACCCTAGATCCCCCCGTGTCTATATAAACCGGAGGGGTAGTCCGGAATAGGGATATATTCATTAGCATAGTCATACAGGCTAGACTTCTAGGGTTTAGCCATTACGATCTCGTGGTAGATCAACTCTTGTAATACTCATATTCATCAAGATCAATCAAGCAGGAAGTAGGGTATTACCACCATAGAGAGGGCCCGAACCTTGGTAAACATCGTGTCCCCCGTCTCCTGTTACCATCGATCCTAGACGCACAGTTCGGGACCCCCTACCCGAGATCTGCCGGTTTTGACACCGACAATGTTGCTTTCATTGAGAGTTCCACTGTGACGTCGATGAAAGGTTTGATGACTTGCCTTGTCCTTAGAGACAACATCACTTCTGGGGGAGTCCTGGCCCCGGGCCAAACCCTCCAGCTGGGCGACTTCACCATGATCGCCCGTCGGCCGTTAAGCCGACGATGACCTCTCGGGCCATCGAAAACCCCCTTCGCATCAACTCCGAGCACTCCAAGAAGATGGATCAGGCGGAGTTTTCGTCCTTAAGCGAGCTCCTAGATCGCATCGCCGCTCTGGGAATCGCCACAGATTACGACCGGATCGGGCCTAAAACCGAGCAAGGAGAAACCGAAACTCCACCAATGGCCCACTAGATTGCGGTAGTCGCGGAGCAGGACGGCGAGTCTTCTTCTATATCGAAGACGGACTATGTCCGGATCGCCGTTCATGAAGAGCCGGATACTCACCCGTGAAAGGACGCGACCAGGCCTCCGAACATTGCATCGGACGACGGTCCTAAACAATCAGAAGATATTCTGGAAACCGGACTATTAAGCCCGGAAGGTCATCAGACTCCGGATAATCGGTCAGGTCGGGGTTCGGATTTAATCCCACCCACCCACCCGGACATAGACGCTCTCATGAGCATAAAACAACAGTCTCAGGAAACGGTCCACCACTTTTGGGCCAGATTCCTCATTGTCAAGGACAAGGTAAAAGATTGCCGTGACGAGGACGCAATATCAGCGTTCTGCAAAAATTCCGCGGACGAAGGAATCCTAAATGCCATCAATCGCTGCCGCATACTGAAATTCGCTGACTTAGCAACCGTTGTACAAAAGTACAGCGCGATGGAGAGCGCCTGGAAAACCCAGGCAGCTCGCTGGGAACCGTCAGTCCCAATTCAACTCCCCCTACGGGCGAAAAGGGCACACCCTCGTGGCACGCCCAGTCCAACAGTCAAGAAACACAAAACCGCTATGCGGCACGGCACCGTTCTGGAGGGGTGGCTAGATGGCCCATGCAAAGTATATACAACACCAGATACCGTGATAGCCCACAGCCTTAGAGCATGTTGGATACTAGACAGGTAGCCAAGAGCGGCGAGGGCATCCTTGTCAAGGACGGCCTAGAACGGCATCCCCCAGAAGACGATAACTCAAGAGTATTGACGGTCTTTGAGACATTCGCTTCAAACAACAAGCGCAAAAGGGCACTTTGCGAGCTCGCCGAAGTCTGCAAAATTGCTGCAATAAACCCCTGGAATGACACGGCTATAACATTCAACACCGGTGACGAACCAAAGTACAAAACAGTACGAGCGCCAGCCGCGTTAGTCCTCAGTCCCATCGTGGACGGGTTTCAACTTACCAAGGTCCTCATGGATGGCGGCAGCGGACTAAACCTCATTTATGAGGAAACACTCCATAAAATGGAAATAGACAAGAGCCGCATCAAGCAAAGTAACACAACCTTCCGAGGAATTATTCCCAGTCGGGAGGCGCGGTGCGCGGGCAAAATCATACTTGACGTAGTATTCGGCACACCGGAAAACTATCGGTCCGAAGAAATAACTTTCCAAGTGGCCCCTTTCAGGAGGGGATACCACGCCCTGTTGGGGCGGGATGCTTTTACACTCTTCCAAGGTATACCTCATTACGGGTATATGAAGCTCAAAATACCCGGATCAAATGGTATAATCACTCTTGTCAGTGATCCGGACATAGCACTCCGTGCTGAAAACAAAACCGCATCCCTGGCCCTGGAGGCCCTATCCGAAGCCCTAGCGGCCGAAGAATTAACAGCACTATGCTCCACAGTGGACAGGGACGACATGATCCTCGACAACCGCCCCAAATCCACCTCCTTCAAACCAGCAGAAGAAATAGTCAAATTCCAGGTCCACCCAATGGACCCCAAGAAGACAACATCTATAGGAGCTCAACTGAAACCAACTGTTGAAACCACACTAGGAGAATTCCTGCACGAAAACTGGGACATATTCGCCTGGCACCCTTCAGATATGCCAGGGATCCCACGCGAGCTGGCCGAACATAGACTCAATATATTAAAGGGGTTTAAACCGGTTAAGCAAGCATTGTGACGCTTTTCCAAACCCAAGCAACAAGCTATGGGAGAGGACTTGGCCAAACTCATCGAGGTCGGATTCATTAGAGAAATCAAACATCCGGATTGGTTGGCAAACCTGGTGATGGTGCCAAAGAAGGACAAATCCTGGCGCTTGTGCGTCGATTTCAAAGACCTCAACAAGGCTTTCCCTAAGGATCCCTTCCCCCTCCCCCGCATTGATCAAATCATTGATGCCACCGCAGGACACGATTCACTGTGCTTTATCGATCCATATTCCGGATACCATAAAATCAAAATGAAAGAACCCGATCAAGCTGCAACAGCATTTATTACCCCATATGGGCCATTCTGCTTCAATACCATGCCCTTCGAGCTCAAGAACGCCGACGCGACATACCAACGGATGATTCAAACATGCCTGGAGAAGCAGATCGGCAAGACAGTAGAGGCCTACGTCCATGATGTCGTCATCAAAACTTGGCACGTCGAAACACTAATAGACGACTTACGTCTCATGTTCGATAACCTCCGGGCGTATGACATTAAACTCAACCCAAAAAATTGTGTTTTCGGCGTCCCCGCTGGTAAACTGCTGGGCTTCATTGTTTCCAATAGAGGAATAGAAGCAAACCCAGCCAAAATTCGAGCTCTATCACAGTTGGCTACGCCAATTGACCTCAAACAAGTCTAGAAACTAGCTGGTTGCGTGGCAGCATTAAGTCGCTTTATCTCCAGACTAGGAGAAAAGGCACTACCACTCTATCACCTCTTAAGGCGCACCGATAACTTCGAATGGACAGACGCGGCGACCGCCAGACTGGAGGAAATAAAGGCCCTCCTAGCAAGCAACCCAATCATGGCCGCACCAAATGGTGGTGAACCCATGTTGCTATACATATCGGCAACGCATCAGGTAGTGAGCGCCGTGCTCGTTGTCGAACGAGAACAAGACGGACACAAATTCCCACTTCAAAAACCAGTATACTACGTATCTACTGTCCTCACACCATGCAAATCGCGGTACCCCCACTACCAAAAGATAGCATACGCGGTCTTCATGGCATCCCGCAAGCTACGACATTACTTCCAGGAGTGTTCAATCACGGTGGCCTCTGAGGTCCCACTTAATGACATACTGAACAACCGCGACGCAACGGGGCGAATCGCCAAATGGGCCATAGAGCTACTTCCATTTGACATAACTTACAATCCACGCCGAGCCATGAAATCCCAAGTGCTGGCTGACTTCGTCGCTGAATGGACAGAGGCTGAACTCCCTAAAGAGTATGACACATATTCCAATTGGGTCATGTATTTTGACGGCTCCAAAATGTTAGCGGGGCTGGGAGCAGGCGTCGTGTTAACGTCCCCCTGTCACACCCTGATTTTCATGGCACAACACTTAAGATGATAAATCATGATAAAGTGTGGTTTGACAAAAACTTTTGCATTATTGACTTTTTATTTGAGTTGGTTTTCTCTCTGTGTTTTTCAGGTGCTCTTAAAAGTCAACATAGCTTCACCATCTAAACTTCATCTCCTTGCTCCAAACTTCTGCACAATGATCATGCCATGTGTATAGTGCAATATAGAATCTTCTTAAAAAATAATTTGGCCAAATACTATTTTCAAAAATTAGTTTTCCAAAACCCCCTGAATTAAGGTTTGTACTGCAAGTACTTAATTCAGGGCAGTAAAAATCTTTCCAAAAATATATTTGACTCCTATTAGATATAGGATACCCAGAAACCACAAAAATATAATTTTAAAAGTTATTTTCCTATTTTATTTAAAGGATTTTTCTTAAGACCAGAAATGGTCTTTAATAGGTTAAAATTATTTTAAAGCTTTAAAAATATTTGAGAAAAATTAGGGAGACTCAATGGAAATATATTTTCCATATATATGAGTTTCAACATATGGTCATGATCAAAATATTGGACAAAACCCTCCAGAGCCATTTCAGCTCATTTCAAATATTTGAAATATTTCTATAAGAAATATTTTCAAATAAATCCAGGAAAATTCTAGCATGTCACATATGACATTTTTGATGATCTTGACAAGTACCATGTCATGGAGAATAGTATAACACCATGAAATCCCCTCAAAACCATTTCTGTACATTTTGAAGTTTGAGCAACTTTACATTGCCAAACATGTCCAAATGTTCTAAAACTTGGTGCACATGCTCAAATGGTCTAATTATTCATCTATACCAAAATGGCACAAGTTGGAGAGAATGTTATCTTGATCAAAGTGGCCCAGAACCCTCTCTGACCAGAATCAAATTTGAGCAACTTTGTACTACCAACTTTCACTCCTTCACCCCAACTTTTATGAGCATGTTCACATGACCAAATGAGGCCACTACACCAAGTTGTGCATCAAGGAGAAGTGATTTGCTCAACTATATCTACATAAGTTCATTTCTGCTAATTTCTAGGGTTTACAAAAGTTACATTGTGAACTTTGCCCAAATAAGCTCCAAATTGGTGGAAGGCCCTAATTATATGTGTCATTTCACCCTGTGGAGTCTCATGGCAATTGGAAATCTTTTGCTTACCAAAACCATTATCAAACACCTTCTGCCACTTTTCAAAAATCACCATTTTGACCACTAAAACTATTCTCCTTGAGCTCAACTTTTTACCACAGCTCCTCCTAGTTCTCTCCTACCTCCAGTTACTCTTCCCTGGCCTCAGCTCAATGATTGAGGGGTAAAATACCCCCATTTACCTCCTTGGACAGCCCCTCTCTCCCTCTTCTTCTACCTCTCTCTTCTCCAACTGGCTCCCCAGGGCATCCAAGGCCACAACCCACTTCTTTACTTCCCCCTAGAGCTACCAGACACCTTTGGATGCTCCCATAGTGCATAAAAAATGACCATGCCAGCCATTTGCACGCTCTGGAGCGCACTACAGTGCACTCCCGCACTGTAGCCGCCCCCTTCCAACCGCCTCCGACCACCTCGGGCCTCCCTAGCGCGCCCGACGATTCGTCTCGACGTTTGCGACACACCACGCCTCTTTCATCCTCCTCTCTCCCACTCTCTCGCCCCTGCTCGCACGCGCGCTGGCCGCCCGAGCGCGCCAATGGCACGACTCACACGCGCGGGGTCTCCGACCCCTCCCCGCTCTCTCCCGTAGCTTCCCTCGGCGTAGTCCACGCCCACCAACACCCCAGACACGGTGCCAGCTCCTCCCAAGCCCTGTGGCGAAGAGCAGGAGCCCGCCGACGCACGGGTCCACGGCACCATGTCATTCGCCTATATAAGGACCTCCCCGAGCCCTTCTCTCCTCACCACTCGCTCTCTGCACCACCAAATCATCGCCCTGCACCCCTAGTTCCTCTCCAGAGCCGCCCAAGCTCGAGATTGAGCTCGAGCTCCGCCGCTTCGGCTCGCCGGAGTTCGCGAGGTACAGGCCTCCCCCGCTCCTCCTCTGCCTCGATCTGGAACCCCCGAGCACCCCTGATCATTTCCCCCTTCTCCCCCGCTTCTTTTGCAGCCGGAAATGGCCAGAACCATCGACGCCCGAAGCTTCTCCGCCACGAGACCTCGTCGCCGGCGAACCAGGCCACCCCGGCGACCGCAACCACCTCCACCCGAACGGCGACTCGACGCTGAGTCCAGCCGTACCCTCGCCCGACCTTGCCATGCCCTGGATCGACGCCGGTGAGCTTGTCGGCCCTCTGTCGAAGGGTTAGGGATGACAGGCGGGCCCCGCCTGTCAGCCTCTCCTGTCCATCGCCCCGCTCTCTCTCGCTGACGCCTGGGCCCCGCCCGTTAGTTTTAAACCTGGCGCGCGCGTGCACCAGTGCCCTGGGCCGCCTCTCTGGCTGGGCCTGCTGCGCTACGGGTGTTATGGCCCAGCAGGCACAGAGCCCTTTTTCCTTTTCTTTTTCTGTCACTTTTCCAAAAATTCCACAGGATTAAATATTAATCAAAATGCAAAAATTCCAGTTCCTAAAATCTTGTAAAAAAATCCCACCTATTTAATGGTATAACTTTCATTCATGTCCAACCAACTTTTATGTACTGTACATATTCAAATTCATATTTGAATATATTTAAACCCCTCTGAAAATCCATTTCTTCTATTCTGCTACTCCAAATCCAAAACTAGTAATTTTCCCCTTCTTAGTTTTCTCCCTAGTATTTAACAAAAATAAGTTGGCATTTTTCTGAGCACTTGGGTTTTTCTATTTTATTGCCTTATTTTTCTTGTTGTTATTTTTCGACGATAGTTTGCGTTGCTGACGAAGGAGTTGGACCAGAAGACTTTGAAGACCCAGAAGACTTTGTTGAGCTAGGCAAGCAGCCCTTTGACCATGTCTATGAAACCCTTTTTATGCATGTCATATAGCACTTTTATAGCTTGCATCGGACACCTGATGATGAGGTGACCACATGGGGTGGTTTGCCACCATTACTTCCTCGTTGATACTTGCATGGTGCATGACCCTACCTCCTTATGAGGATTATGCCGGTGGGAGTAGATAGGATGCTAAAGTAGATGCTACTATGCAAAAAGGGACGGGTATATGCATGGTGATGGAGACAAAGTATTTTCAAAAGACTTTTCGAAAACCCCGTCGGGTGCCACTTATGCCCGAGGGAGATAATGAGATGGGTAACCACTTGATGACGAAGTGGTGTACCGAGGCAAGTGTGTGTGTTGTTTTCGAAAACGGATTGGATTTAAGATTTGTCGACTGTCCCAACCTTACATGCGCAACCACTCTACCCTTATATGGGAAAGGGCATTATTGATTACCTAGGCCGATACTAGCTTGGAGCCCGCATTACAAGTGACGGGGGAGAGTTGGTGCTCTCTCTCGGGACGGGGTCGTGCCAGGTAGGGCGGCCATGACTATTTTCACAGGGCACCGGATACACCGTTGTGTCCCCTCTCGGATGTTATGATCTCGCGTGAGTCTCGTATGATGTACATCGTGAGGATATGAAACAACGAGTGGACTCCTTGTTAGTGTCGCCTAGGGAAAGATAGTGATCGGGTGCTTACCCCGGGTACTTGAGGTACCGCGGGTCATGGATGACACAAAAGTTCCCCGGATATTGTGGGTAAAGTGTGCAACCTCTACAGAGTGTAAAACTATTCAAATAGCCGTGTCCACGGTCAAGGATAGTTCGACGGTGCTGCTTAAACTACGTCCAGAATTATAGAAACCACGTGTGTGTGTGGGTGTGTTGATGAAGCTAAATGGGTTAAGTCAGATGAATTGACACGATGATTAAGTTGGATTGGTGTCCAACTCTGATAACTGTTACTTGTTCATACGGATGTTTGTACTCTCATGATGCATACTTTACATGTTGATAGATCATGTCATTGCACTCAAAACTAGCTTTCTGCAAACTACCTACTTAGTGCTATATCATTGCATCATTGTGCCCTGTTCCAATCATGGGTTGCTTGCGAGTACATTCAAAGTACACATTGGCTTGCCACTGGTTATTTTATTGGCCAGGCATGACAGAACAGGATATGAAGAAGAATACTTCGGTGACGAACATGCGAGCTAGGACGCTTCCCAGTTAGAATGCTTGTAGGGTTAAGGCAGATGGCATGGGCTCTACTTATCGACGAAGATTTCCGCTGCTTAAGTTTATTTTATTGTTCAGCCCTTGTGGCTTTATCTATGTAAGACTTGACCATAGAGGTCATAATTTGTGTAAGACGGTATGTTTGGATGTAAGACTCTTGTTATTCAGCTTCTATGTGTTCAGTGAGCATTGATCTCTGGGATCACTGTACACGTGCATTCGGTGATCTCGACTTATGAGTCGGGGTCCCCATAGAGCTGGTATCAGAGCCATCCTGACTGTAGGAAGCCTTAGTTAGCATGGTCGTTAGTTAGGGTTAAAACTATTTTCAAAACTATTACCAGTTTTCAAAACTATCTATACTTCTCTTCCCTTCTCAATTTTTCGAAAACTAAGGTATACTTTCCTTATTGATCTCTTCCCCTTCAAAACTTTTGGTCGCTAGAACCCTCAAGCCCCTGACCACGGGATTCCTTGTAATCCTCGTGGATAGCCTAGAAACACCTTGCCAAATACTCACGTACCTCTTCTGAACACAAGATTGGCGACAGCACAGCAAGACGATGCCAACAGAAGATACACATTTGAAGAGTGAGGACACGAAGACCCAGAGGATGGTGACACCTTTGAATTTTCCCCAGGATGATGCAACCTTGTCCTATGACGATCAGGGTGTAAGATATGCAAGACCATGATATACATCGCTAATAGAGCAATCATGTCCTTACCGTTGTTGTATCGGTAACCACCGGTGGATGAGAACCTCGCCATTTGGTCCGCCTCACTATGGTGAGCAGGAAAACGGTTCTCTTCATCCCCCGCTCTTGGTGTCGATGTTGTCATCAACGTAACCGACATGTTGGACCTCTACTATGCCCTGTTAATGTCATTGCATAAAGGATTACCTACTTGGTACCATCGATGCCTTAGAAGACAAAAAGGGATCGTCATGATTAAGAAGACAACAAAAGACCGAGTCAATGCCTGCTACGAGAAGCCACCTTCACCCCATCACTTCAACATGCAAGAAGTTGTTGAAGACTCTTCAAACTCAACCCGGATCGTTTCATCGAACAATTAAAAGAAACGTAGCGACACCTAAGGAGAATCCAAAAGACTGCACGAGACACGGAGCAAACCACGACTACTGAATCCGAGAACCCCTAGGGTAGGATGAGTCGTGTACCCCCTATGCGTAGTCGAGTCCGTATGATGGTTCGAATAGAACCATGATATTGTGTTGCTTGTTTTTATTTGTTTGTGTTTTGATATAAGTCGCACTTTTGCACTAGGCAGCTTGTACGCGACTATATCACCTATCTTATCTTAATGAATGTGCGTGGCCTTAACGACACCTGTTTGCTTGAACTTGCACTATAGAACCCCCTTTAGGCATCCCACCTCCTCTATGCTACTTTTCCCTCTCACCTCTCTCCACAACTGAAGACCGGCAAGACAAGCTACACTAAGGATTCTGCCTCAGCAACCCACTAGCACTGAAGAACTTTTCTACAGCCTCCCCGACCAAGTGAAACCCCGTAGAGTTATGTTTAACCCACCAGACTAGAAACCCATTCCTAGACCCTTCGAGACTTCAGAAGATACCCCAGCCCGAGTCCTTAACCATGTGCTTAACCCATAGAATTGCAAGGGAACCAGTTAAGCCTCTGTAAACCCTGCACAACACTTGATTCATTATGCAACTAGTGCACATAGTGAACAAGCACATTATCATCCTAATATAGCACCAGAACTGACGATGCCATAGGGAAGACTAGTTTGAGGATATAAGAATAGAGGAAAAATGACTTGATGAGTTTACATCAATGACTTTGAGAAATTATATGAGACTATTTGGTGGATTATGAGGCTTTCATTTTGGTAGATGAACTTGGTGGGATCATGATTATGGAGTAACATAGCTTTCATTACCCCTAAGTAAATTGGATTTATAGGAAAATTATGATCGCAAGCTGAATTCTTGGAAGTATGAGGATTTGACTTAGCCAGGGGATATTGATAGGAGGTAGTTGACATTACGATAATGACTTTGGGGAAGCATGTAGGAATTCTCGTTGGACATGAGATTTGGATTTAAGCAGGTGATTCTAGTTGAATATAGATGCTGAGCAAGTCTACATGGTTCATAGTAAATTGGATTTAGACCGATGATCTCGATCGTCATACCATGTTTCTTGGAGGACAATAATCTAGGAGATTGGATTAATTGTCGGAGTTTATCTAGGGATATGTATGAGCTTGATCTTGGAGATTACTTGATCATGATAATGGGAATTGGTGGACTGACTATAGTAGAGATAGCCTTTTCAGGTATTTGGGGAATTACATGGACTTTAGGAGATCATGTGGAACACCATAGACATTGGATTTGTAGAATTAATGGATTATGTAATTAATGGGCTTATGGAGTTGATTCATAGGAAGGAAACAAGATCTTGGAGTGGTATACGACGTGTTTCCTTAGGATAGAGATGCTTTATCTTAGACCTTGAAAGAATAGGCTGAGCACTTGGATTGTGATGATTAAATTCAAGCTTAGCAGCTTATATGCTCTACCCATGGATTTTTAGGGGTAGCCATACATATGAGTTTGGAGATTGTAGACATATATGATTTTGTTAGACCTCCTCTCGGGAGCCATTAGGATATGAATCACATGAGTGATGATTGGAGTTGACCTATATGTAATGATGCTATCAGTGATATGATGTGATTTGTTTAAAGGACTAGATAGAACAATTGGCATCTCAGAAACTGTGCCCAAGATGATAAACGTTCACTCGCACACTAGATCCTTGAAACCCTTAAGCCCTACCAAGCTACAACATGGTCGGATCATAACTTTGGGTCTTGACTCTAGATCGAAAACACCTTGGCCCACACTCAACCATTACCACCACCAATGCCCCAGCCTACCTTATGTACCCCATGAACAGAAACTTCATGGAGTACTTGGTCACGTTGGTTGTCACTTTTACTTGGTGACCTACTCGTCTAACTGAAGATTGAAGAAGAATCGTTCAGCTGGTTAAGGAACATCTGAAGATCGCTATGACAAGGAGGAAGAACTATACCAACCACCACCATCAAGAAGTGAACTTCCTCGCCGAAGACCGTGCGTGTCTGCAAACCACTCCTCTCTAAGGAAGCAAGCATTTCCATGACAAGGAAACCCACACCAAGATTCATCGACCCTCTTCGAGATCACTCCAAGATTTAACTACCCCCTCTGAGATCACTACGAGACGAAGAGAAGATAGTTACCAGATGGAGTTGCCACATGAGTTACCTGATGTGCACAACGCTTTCCATGCATCACAACCCCAGAAATGTTTCCAACTTCCTAACTTGCTCGATCTCTACGAGGGCATTGACCACCGAGCCATCGACCCCTAGCCCCAATCTAACCTACCGTGAGCTACCCATTAGAAACCTGGGTCAAGAAGAGCGTCATACACGAAGCCACACCATCATGTACTTCAAGCTCAATGGAGCACTACACGGAAGCAGAAGCAACATGAGGACTTGAAGACTACCCCAGATCCAAGTTTCTATACCCCTTTTCGCGCCTAGTTTGGGAATCTCGGGGACGAGATTCTTGTAAGGGGGGTAGGTCTGTCACACCCTGATTTTCACGGCACAACACTTAAGATGATAAATAATGATAAAGTGTGGTTTGACAAAAACTTTTGCATTATTTGACTTTTTATTTGAGTTGGTTTTCTCTCTGTGTTTTTCAAGTGCTCCTAAAAGTCAACATAGCTTCACCATCTAAACTTCATCTCCTTGCTCCAAACTTCTGCCCAATGATCATGTCATGTGTATAGTGCAATATAGTATCTTCTTACAAAAATAATTTGGGCAAATAGTATTTTCAAAAAACCCCTGAATTAAGGTTTGTACTGCAAGTACTTAATTCGGGGCAGTAAAAATGTTTCCAAAAATATGTTTGACTCCTATTAGATATAGTATACCCAGAAACCACAAAAATATAATTTTAAAAGTTATTTTCCTATTTTATTTAAAGGCTTTTTCTTAAGGCCAGAAATGGTCTTTAATAGGTTAAAATTATTTTAAAGCTTTAAAAATATTTGAGAAAAATTAGGGAGACTCAATGGACATATATTTTCCATATATATGAGTTTCAACATATGGTCATGATCAAAATATTGGACAAAACCCTCTAGAACCATTTCAGCTGATTCCAAATATTTGAAATATTTCTATAAGAAATATTTTGAAATAAATCCAGGAAAATTCTAGAATGTCACATATGACATTTTTGATGATCTTGACAAGTACCATTGCATGGAGAATAGTATAACCCCATGAAATCCCCTCAAAACCATTTCTGTACATTTTGAAGTTTGAGCAACTTTACATTGCCAAACATGTCCAAATGTTCTAAAACTTGGTGCACATGCTCAAATGGTCTAATTATTCATCTATACCAAATGGCACAAGTTAGAGAGAATGTTATCTTGATCAAAGTGCCCCAGAACCCTCTCTGACTAGAATCAAATTTGAGCAACTTTGTACTACCAACTTTCACTCCTTCACCCCAACTTTTATGAGCATGTTCACATGACCAAATGAGGCCACTACACCAAGTGGTGCATCAAGGAGAAGTGATTTTCTCAACTAGATCTACACAAGTTCATTCTGCTAATTTCTAGGGTTTACAAAAGTTACATTGTGAACTTTGCCCAAATAAGCTCCAAATTGGTGGAAGGCCCTAATTTTATGTGTCATTTCACCCTGTGGAGTCTCATGGCAATTGGAAATCTTTTGCTTACCAAAACCATTATCAAACACCTTCTGCCACTTTTCAAAAATCACCATTTTGACCACTAAAACTATTGTCCTTGAGCTCAACTTTTTACCACAGCTCCTCCTAGTTCTCTCCTACCTCCAGTGACTCTTCCCTGGCCTCAGCTCAATGATTGAGGGGTAAATACCCCCATTTACCTCCTTGGACGGCCCCTCTCTCCCTCTTCTTCTACCTCTCTCCTCTCCAACTGGCTCCCCAGGGCATTGAAGGCCACAACCCACTTCTTTTTACTTCCCCCTAGAGCTACCAGACACCTTTGGACGCGCCCACAGTGCATAAAAAATGACCATGCCAGCCATTTGCACGCTCTGGAGCGCGCTACAGTGCACTCCCGCACTGTAGCCGCCCCCTTCCAACCGCCTCCGGCCACCTCGGGCCTCCCCAGCGCGCCCGACAATGTGCCTCGACGGCTGCGACATGCCACGCCTCTGTCCCCCTCCTCTCTCCCCCTCTCTCGCCCCTACTCGCACGCGCGCTGGCTGCCCGAGCGCACCAATGGCACGGCTCACACGCGCGGCGTCTCTGACCCCTCCCCGGTCTCTCCCTTAGCTTCCCTCGGCGTAGTCCACGCCCAGCAACACCCCAGACACGACGCCAGCTCCTCCCGAGCCCTGTGGCGAAGAGCAGGAGCCCGCCGGCGCACGGGGCCACGGCACCTTGCCGTTCGCCTATTTAAGGACCTCCCCGAGCCCTTCTCTCCTCACCACTCGCTCTCTGCACCACCAAATCATCCCCATGCACCCCAAGTTCCTCTCTAGAGCCGCCCGAGCTCGAGATCGAGCTCGAGCTCCGCCGCTTTGGCTCGCCGGAGTTCACGAGGTACAGGCCTCCCCCGCTCCTCCTCTGCCTCGATCTGGACCCCCCAAGCACCCCTGATCATTTCCCGCTTCTCCCCCACTTCTTTTGCAGCCGGAAACGGCCGGAACTGTCGACGCCCGAAGCTTCTCCGCCGCAAGACCTCGTCGCCGGCGAACCAGGCCACCCCGGCGACCGCAACCACCTCCACCCGAACGACGAATCGACGCTGAGTCTAGCCGTACCCTCGCCCGACCTCGCCGTGCCCTGCATCGATGCCGCTGAGCTTGCTGGCCATCTGTTGCAGGGTTAGGGATGACAGGCGGGCCCCGCCTGTCAACCTCTCCTGTCCATCGCCCCGCTCCCTCTCGTTGACGCCTGGGCCCCGCCCGTCAGGTTTAAAGCTGGCGCGCGCGTGCACCAGTGCGCTGGGCCGCCTCTCTAGCTGGGCCTGGTGCGCTGCGGGTGTTCTGGCCCAGCAGGCACAGAGCCCTTTTTCCTTTTCTTTTTTTGTCACTTTTCCAAAAATTCCACAGGATTAAATATTAATCCAAATGCAACAATTCCAGTTCCTAAAATCTTGTAAAAAAATCCCACCTATTTAATGGTATAACTTTCATTCATGTCCAACCAACTTTTATGTACTGTACATATTCAAATTCATATTTGAATATATTTAAACCCCTCTGAAAATCCATTTCTTCTATTCTGCTACTCCAAATCCAAAACTAGTAATTTTCCCCTTCTTAGTTTTCTCCCTAGTATTTAACAAAAATAAGTTGACATTTTTCTGAGCACTTGGGTTTTTCAGTTTTATTGCCTTATTTTTCTCGTTATTATTTTGCGACGATAGATTGCGTTGCTGACGAAGGAGTTGGACCAGAAGACTTTGAAGACCCAGAAGACTTTGTTGAGCCAAGCAAGCAGCCCTTTGACCATGTCTATGAAACCCTTTTTATGCATGTCATATAGCACTTTTATTGCTTGCATCGGAGACCTGATGATGTGGTGACCACATGGGGTGGTTTGCCACCATTACTTCCTCGTTGATACTTGCATGGTGCATGACCCTACCTCCTTATGAGGGATATGCCGGCAGGAGTAGATAGGATGCTAAAGTAGATGCTACGCAAAAAGGGACGGGTATATGCATGGTGATGGAGACAAAGTATTTTCAAAAGACTTTTCGAAAACCCCGTCGGGTGCCACTTATGCTGTGAGGACCCCGATCCTAAGTCACACCGATTAGCATGTAACACATCATATCACTTTGCGGCCTCACGCACGGTATTCCCATGGGTGCCACCTTACCTAGCCCGGGACCGTTTGCGCCTTTTGGCTCACGTATATGATAGTGTCACTAGCATCCATATGACAAAGAACCCAGGCTGACATGGCTAGTCGTGAACCCAAAGCGGCACTAACCCATGGGGACAGGCATACATGAATCAACTTCGAGCATGTCGGTCAGCAGCGTGCGAATCCGGGCTGTAGCACTGGGCTAATAGGACTCCGGTAACCCGGGCTGTAGCAGGCTAGGCAGGACTCCGGATGTCACCGCGTGACATTTCCCCGAAGGGACAGACACAGGAACGAAGTGAAACACATGCCGGCCAGTCAAGTGTCCTGAGCAGTAGTGCTGGGCTAGCAGGACTCCGGTGAACCGGGCTATAGCGGACTACTATGGCTCAAGGAGGCACTAGACTACATTTCCCCATAAAAGAGGCTGCTAAGGATAAACAACTAGATTGTCGGATCCCACACATAGCAAGCATTTCAATCATACACACAATATGCTCGATATGTGTAAATACAACATGGCATCACAACATAACTCTACGACTCCAATATTTATTCATTAGGCTCCGAGGAGTGAGATATTACAAACATGGGTCTCATGACCCAACATTCAGAGCATACAAGCAACAAGCACATGCAGAAGCTTAACATGTTTGAGTACATACATCTACAAATGAAAAAGGCTGAGGAGCCTGACTATCCACTAGATCCTGCCGAGGGCACAAGATCGTAGCTGAGGTAACAAGCTAAACGTCGAAGTCCACGTGGAACTACTAGCGAGACTGACGTCTCTCTGCAAAACATAAAATAAGCAAACGTGAGTACAAATGTACCCAGCAAGACTTACATCAGAACTAACTGCATATGCATTGGTATCAATAAAGGGGTGGTGGAGTTTGACTACAGCAAGCCAGCTTTGACTCGGTGGCTATCCTGAACTACGACTGCAAGTAACTCTTTTGAGGTGGCGCACACGAGTCCACATATTCACTATATCAATACACCACTATGGATCCACTCCCGTCTTCCTACGAGAACGCCATCCATAGCACTCACGCTTATCTTGCGCATTTTAGAGTATCCACTTTCACTTGTCTATGAACTATGCAAGGGGTCCCTGCAGGGGTGTACTTCTTCACACATGCTTTCGCCACATACTACCCTGTACACATCATGTACCTCGGCAACCTTCAAGCGGGAGCCGGGCGAGGGAGTCGGCCACGACCTGACTAACCACACAAGTCTCTCGTCCAGGTTTATCGCCTATTCGGGTTCCATCCGCAAGGAGATCCGGTCGAGGTGTCGCTCACGACCCCAAACGATGTGAGCAGGGTTCCCAAGCCCACCAACCGGGTGCCACTTGGTACACCGTGCCACTGTGCCTAGTCTGTCCCAAGCCCACCTGTACCGGGTGCCACTTGGTAGACTACTAACACTACCTACAAACACTAGAAACTAGTTGCAACTCCTGGACAGAGATCAAGTTGATTAATAAGTCGAGAGGGGCACTTAAGCATTCCAATGTGTGGTACTAACTGTTCATGGATCACAAACATAGAACTCAGTTCCTGAGGACGGTTTCAATGAGACAACCCACCATGTACTCCTACATGGCCTCTCACCGCTACCTTTACCAAATCGTGTTCACACACTTAGCTCTCAACAGTAGGACATGTTCACCACATTCCAGTTCATTTCCGATGAATCAGACCCGACTCAACTCTAAGCAGTAGCAGGCATGACAACAAGCATGAATGAGTAGGCACATCAGGGCTCAAACAACTCATACTCATGCTAGTGGGTTTCATCTATTTACTGTGGCAATGACAGGTCATGCAAAGGATAAAGGGGTTCAGCTACCGCAGCAAGTAACATTGAATCGTTGTTGTCCTAATGCAGTAAAAGAGAGCAGGAGCAAGAGAGTGGGATTGTATCAGAATGAACAAGGGGGTTTTGCTTGCCTAGCACTTCTGAAGATAATATAGCTCTTCATCGGTGTCATCGATCTCATCGTCGAAACACGTCTATCGGGAGGGAAGAATCACCGACAAACACAGAAAGAACACAATCAACACATGGCGATATGCAGCAATATGATGCATGCTATGACATGGCAATATGAATGTGTTTTCGGCTAATGCAAGCTAGAACAGATAGAATGAGTCCATTTGAAACAAAGATTCAAATGCAAACCCATTTTATGAAGTCATATTAGTGCATTAATTTGTTTCACCTAAACAGCAAGGTTATTGTGTTCTAACATGCATGAAACCAGTACAGATGGATAGATTGGATTTTTTTGATAATTTTTCATATATAAATCTTTGCATTTGGAGTTACGGTTGAATTTCTATGAATTTTTGAAGTTCAAATCATTTTCTGGATTTTCTGGTTATTTGGAATTAAACAAATCCTGTAAATGATTTACTGCGTTAGCATGACATCACGCTGACGTCAGCGGTCAACGGAGCGGCCCAGGTCAAATCTGACCAGTGGGTCCCGCGTGTTAGTTACTAACTAAACTATCCTAATTTAATTAGCACTAATCCTAGATTAATTAGTAGGACCGGGCCCGCGTGTCAGTGAGTCTGGGGAAAAGTCAAACTGGGTCAACCCGGGTCAAACTCGCCGGAGTTGACCCGGTGCTCGTCGCCGGCAAGGCCAGGGACGGCGGAGAGGTGCGGGTTTCCTCCTCCGGCGACCAAATGGCCGGCGAAGGGCGTCTACGCGTTGCGGGTGCTCGGCCGCATCCATCTACGCAAACGGGAGGGGCTGAGGTCAGCCGAGTTCGCCGGAACCAAGCTCACGGCGGCTGCCGGAGTTTGGACCTCGACAGGAACGAAGCTACGGTGGACGGGAGGATGAACGGATGCTTGTTCTGGGCTCCTGGGACCACACTAAGCACAGACACGCGCTCACGCGGGCGGCAGCATCTGTGGCCGCGGCGGTTACGTGGCCGGCGGAGCAAAGCTCTCGGGCTCGAAGAGGGTGGTGACTACACAGGGCAAACGAGCAGGGGGGGATAGGGGATCGAAGGAGAAGCTCACGGGGAGTGCAGCGGTGGTCTCAGGGAGCTCGGGGAAGCAACGGAGCGGGCGCACGGTCGTCGGCGATCTCGGCGGACCGAGGTTGAAGAAGACAGCGATGGCAGTGTTCTAGGGCTTCCAGCGTCGCTTGGCTCGGTGCAGAGGACAAGGACGCCGAGGCGGAGCTCTCGGGCGCGTCGGTGAGGCGTGGGGTGGCCGGTGGCCGCGGCGGCAGTGGACGGCGGCGACGGGGTCGCTCGGGAACAAAGCAGAGGGGGAAGGGGCGAGAGCTGCGAGGAGGGAAGATGTGCAGAGGGTCGAGGGGAGTGTGTGGCAGCGCCAGGGAGGGCCAGGGCGAAGCGGGAAGCAGGAGGTGGCCGTCGGTGGCCGTGCGCGCGGCGGCCACGCGACCATCCTCCTGGCAAAGGTGGAAGACGACAGGGGAGGGGGGGCCAGGTGGGCTGGGCCAGCCACTTGGGCTGCCAGGTGGACTGGCGAGGTGGTCCGCGCAAGTGAGGCCAGGTAACAGGATTTTCATTTGTTTCTGTTTTAATTTTATTTATGTAGGTTTGTTGCATTTCTAAAAATACCTAGGCAACTGCAAAAATCACCAAACTGCACATGGCCACTACTTGGAATATATCCAGCATGGAACATTTTAGTTTGGGGTTATTTGAGCATTTGAAATATTTTATATAATTTAAATGCCCAAACTCAAATACTAAAGATTTAATCCAGTGACCTTAGAGTGACCTAGAAATCTGTGCATCACTTTTGACAGTGGTTTAAGACCAAGGCAGAGGTGATGAACATTTTAGAAGGGCACTTCAGGTTCATTGAAAAATGTTTTTATGTTGAAACTATTTGATTTGATCTGGTGCTAGGGTTTGATCAATCCCCATTTCAAGTTTCAAAATAATTTAAACATGATGCAACAGGCAAGTGCTAGCCTAGTGCAAGGTAAGGCTAGGGATGTGACAACTCACCCCCACTAAACAAGAATCTCGCCCCCGAGATTCAAGACGTGAGGTAAGAAGACAAAGGGGACACTAAGCATCGCAAACTTCATGATCCAACTGTCTCCTCGAGGTTTTTGATTCGTTGCATATGTTGATCTTGACATCCTCGCTTTGATGATCTTCATCCACGCAATGATGACGAAAAGAAACTCTACTAGGATTAATCTTCTCAATGATCGAGCTATACAATATCAACTCGCAGAACGAGATGTTGAAATATCTCGAGTTGAGACGCAAAACACATCGAAAAGGGATGGAAGAACAAGCGACGGGGTTTGCTTTGGTGGCTACAATTCCACGCTTGGAAAGATGGTGGGTGGTGGCAAAGTGGCAAGGAAATAATTGCCATGATCCCGTAACGAGACACCTTGGGGGAGGTGACTCGTAGAACTATTCCCTTAAGTGGCAAAAAGAATTACTTTTGATATAGAGATCATGGAAACTCTCTAAACCAGCCCAAGGAAATCACAATGACCGTGTGAAGGAGCTTGAAGAAATGGCATACTCGGACTAGGATGGATGATGTGGACTACCTTGTTGAAGACAACGCAATGGATGATTTTGCTTATCATCGAAAATGGATGGGACCCATGACAGGACCACGTTGAGGATGTTCCTTGACAGCAATTGCTGAGAAGGGCAGCCCATGGAAAGTTGGCACAAGGCGGTGCAAGCTGGGAACAAAATGCAAATGTCGGGAATGTTCCAACCATCATATCTGCCTGAGATACAGATCTGGTTGGTGTCAGGATATTTCAGACAACATGTCTGAAAAGGAAAGGTTACAACACAAATCGACGAGATAACGTTGCGAGACTCTCGGGAGATGAACTGCGATAGCAAGCTCCAAAACATGAGCTGGTTCTGCTACAAACCTGTGAACACACTGTCCTAGACAAGCATGACCACATAGTAGTCTTATAATAAAACACTATCGAGTTCTGGTTGGGAACCATCATCGAGGATAAGGAATCTTGTACAAATCCGTCTGGTACCTTCAGGACTAGCACTTAGAACATATTATCCTTGAACAAATCAATCAGTGGCTTGGTGTGCTAGGAATTACATATGGAATGAAGATGATCAGTCTATCAGACCATAGAATACTTCGCACGGGCATGAATGACTTGGGATGATTCCAAACGAAGCAAAAACAAACCTTTCTCAAACTCATGGCGGCAATTTACACCTAATGCACGTGAACTTGGAGAAAGTCACTTCTTTCATCCGAACATATGCTTCATGAACGGAACACGAAGATAATGCTTATAAAGTTTGCAATACTAGCTGGATGTTCGACATGAGTCATGGGGGAGACAAAATGCTGCTGATGGGCTCAACAACAACTCATCGGAATTCCATATCACTGGATTTCCACCATCATGTGAACACGGTGATAGCATTGGTCAGACCAAAAGATGTAATGGTGTATGCTCGAGGGATCAACCACGAGTAAGACAACATTACGAATACCGTTGGTTTTGATTTGATTTGACAATAGCCCATACTCGAATCAAAGTTTTGATAAGACAATAGGTTCAACAACTGACCACGAGGATCAATCAAGGAAGATATCATCTTTCTTCATCACACACACACAAGGATATCCCTTTTGAGTGAACTAAGCCGGACAAAGCTTTTATCTTCCAACTCTCCAAGTTGTTGTTTAGCTCAACCAACTAGCTCAGGGGTATACAACACAGATTCTTGGAGAAGGGGTGGTTTATAGGAAACCAACTTGATCACGAACTCAACATAGCGGTTAGGTGACAACCTGGTAACACTTCCGAGAAGATATTCGGAACATCACGAACCACCGATATGTTACTAAGCTCGAGAACAACCTTGCTTTTCAGGGCAAGATGATATGATCAAAAGAGTGAGGAATTGACACAATCCTAACTCATTGATCGAAGAGTGCACCAGAAATAAGGACTAGGTAGCACGATCAATCTTAGGATGATGATTTGATAACCATCACGCTAGGAATGAGAATTTCGTCAATTTACTACCAAGCAACATGGTTGCTAGGAGTATTGATTTCACACATCACGGTTCACTTGTCGGTATTCCAGTTATAAAAACACGGAACCGAGGAATGGATAATGATGGCGAGAAGTATCACTCCGTCAAGAATTCACCAGAGGTGGTGCAAGTCTCATGACATTCTTGACATAAAGATGGTAACACTCCAGGTAGAACAGAACAAAAGCTGGATTGGCAATTTGATCTGCGGAATACAACTATTTTGACCCAACCCTAGATATGGATGGGGTACTGGAGTTTGTTTCTCCTAGTCATTCCGGAATAGAATGGCTTGACGGACCACAAGAATAAAAGGCACCGATGAACACAAATGCACACATACTCTTGGCTATCTACTGATAGACAAGGATTGGGATACAACTACAGAGGGACAACTCAAAGGAACATCTGATTTTCCGAGTTGTGGAGGCATAGATTAGTATGTCGAGCAAAGCTCAACATATTTCTTCCGGATAACCCATGCAGAAGAAGAAGGACTGGCAGATTCACAATTATGGATGGAGGACTCCTCAAGAGTACTCTGATTGTGAGCTTTTGGTTCAAAGAACATCTGCCTTAATGGTTCATGGTATTTGGAAGAAGGAAATACCACGGACCTCGAGGACTGTCGCAAGGTTACTAATATCTTAAGGGAACTAGCAAATACTAACAACATGAAGTAGGGTGAATCTCGGGTCAAGAACCCACGAGTAGAATACCTACTACTAAATGGCATCACGGGACGCTTTCAAGAATGATGGCCAGAATCATCACATGAGGAACACAAAGCATGGCTAGATTACTAGTTGATACTCTAGACACCTAGGGTCATAATAATAGCTCCAACATATATATCGAGGCAACAAAGTACCTCAACTCACCGGTTAGTGTGCTTAATCTGGCCCAAATGGACATCAGGAACATGGAGGAATGATTACAAGTGCATCAGACAATCTAGAAACCTGGGATGACTCGGACAGCATAACGGCTGCAAATGCTCAGAAAAAGATTTGAGACATTCACAAGGATTTGCATAGTCACTTAACAACATTATAACAAGGTTCTGGGGCCAGTTATGAACATATGGAAGTAGTAGGAACTGAACTGAGGCTTGAACTCAACAATCCTAGGCAACTACAGTTTAGTAACACGTCATCCTGAGAGAAAGAAGAGAAGCCTAGTTCTTAATCCCCGTAGAAAGGAAGAGGATGACTCAGATCAGAAGGGCATAAGGTAAAGGAGTAAAAAGAGCCTTACGTTCCCTTCCACAATCAATTCCCTTATATAACTAAAGCATTTCTAGACACGACTTCGACCAGTTTGGCTTGGTAATCCTACAGGCAGTCAGGCTCTGATACCAACGCTGTCAGGACCCCGATCCTAAGTCACACCGATCTAGCATGTAACACATCATATCACTTTGCGGCCTCACGCACGGTATTCCCACGGGTGCCACCTTACCTAGCCCCGGACGGTTTGCGCCTTTTGGCTCACGTATATGATACTATCGCTAGCATCCATATGACAAAGAACCCGGGCCGACATGGCTAGTCGTGAACCCAAAGCGGCACTAACCCATGGGGACAGGCATACATGAATAATCTTCGAGCATGTCGGTCAGCAGCGTGCGAATCCGGGCTGTAGCACTGGGCTAACAGGACTCCGGTAACCCGGGCTGTAGCAGGCTAGGCAGGACTCCGGATGTCACCGCGTGACATTTCCCCGAAGGGACAGACACAGGAACGAAGTGAAACACATGCCGGCCAGTCAAGTGTCCTGAGCAGTAGTGCTGGGCTAGTAGGACTCCGGTGAACCGGGCTGTAGCGGACTACTATGGCTCAAGGAGGCACTAGATTACATTTCCCCATAAGAGAGGCTGCCAAGGATAAACAACTAGATTGTCGGATCCCACACATAGCAAGCATTTCAATCATACACACAATATGCTCGATATGTGTAAATACAACATGGCATCACAACATAACTCTACGACTCCAATATTTATTCATTAGGCTCCGATGAGCGAGATATTACAAACATGGGTCTCATGACCCAACATTCAGAGCATACAAGCAACAAGCACATGCGGAAGCTTAACATGTTTGAGTACAGACATCTACAAATGAAAAAGGCTGAGGAGCCTGACTATCCACTAGATCCTGCCGAGGGCACAAGATCGTAGCTGAGGTAACAAGCTAAACGTCGAAGTCCACGTGGAACTACTAGCGAGACTGACGTCTCTCTGCAAAACATAAAATAAGCAAACGTGAGTACAAATGTACCCAGCAAGACTTACATCAGAACTAACTACATATGCATCGGTATCAATAAAGGGGTGGTGGAGTTTGACTGCAGCAAGCCAGCTTTGACTCGGTGGCTATCCTGAACTACGACTGCAAGTAACTCTTTTGAGGTGGCGCACACGAGTCCACATATTCACCATATCAATACACCACTATAGATCCACTCCCGTCTTCCTATGAGAACGCCATCCATAGCACTCACGCTTATCTTGCGCATTTTAGAGTATCCACTTTCACTTGGCTATGAACTATGCAAGGGGTCCAAGTTTCCATATCCGAGGAATCCGGCTATTCGAATAGATAATGATAGCCCTGTAGGGGTGTACTTCTTCACACACGCTTTCGCCACTTACCACCCTGTACACGTCATGTACCTCGGCAACCTTCAAGTGGGAGCGGGGCGAGGGAGTCGGCCACGACCTGACTAACCACACAAGTCTCTCGTCCAGGTTTATCGCCTATTCGGGTTCCATCCGCAAGGAGATCCGGCCGGGGTGTCGCTCACGGCCCCAAACGATGTGAGCAGGGTTCCCAAGCCCACCAACCGGGTGCCACTTGGTACACCGTGCCACTGTGCCTAGTCTGTCCCAAGCCCACCTGTATCGGGTGCCACTTGGTAGACTACTAACACTACCTACAAACACCAGAAACTAGTTGCAACTCCTGGACAGAGATCAAGTTGATTAATAAGTCGAGAGGGGCACTTAAGCATTCCAATGTGTGGTAGTAACTGTTCATGGATCACAAACATAGGACTCAGTTCCTGAGGACGGTTTCAATGAGACAACCCACCATGTACTCCTACATGGCCTCTCACCGCTACCTTTACCAAATCGTGTTCACACACTTAGCTCTCAACAGTAGGACATGTTCACCACATTCCAATTCATTTCCGATGAATCAGAGCCGACTCAACTCTAAGCAGTAGCAGGCATGACAACAAGCATGAATGAGTAGGCACATGAGGGCTCAAACAACTCCTACTCATGCTAGTGGGTTTCATCTATTTACTGTGGCAATGACAGGTCATGCAAAGGATAAAGGGGTTCAGCTACCGCAACAAGTAACATTGAATCGTTGTTGTCCTAATGCAGTAAAAGAGAGCAGGAGCAAGAGAGTGGGATTGTATCGGAATGAACAAGGGGGTTTTGCTTGCCTGGCACTTCTGAAGATAATATAGCTCTTCATCGGTGTCATCGATCTCATCGTCGAAACACGTCTATCGGGAGGAAAGAATCACCGGCAAACACAGAAAGAACACAATCAACACATGGCGATATGCAGCAATATGATGCATGCTATGACATGGCAATATGAATGTGTTTTCGGCTAATGCAAGCTAGAACAGATAGAATGAGTCCATTTGAAACAAAGATTCAAATGCAAACCCATTTTATGAAGTCATATTAGTGCATTAACTTGTTTCACCTAAACAGCAAGGTTATTGTGTTCTAACATGCATGAAACCAGTACAGATGGATAGATTGGATTTTTCTGATAATTTTTCATATATAAATCTTTGCATTTGGAGTTACGGTTGAATTTCTATGAATTTTTGAAGTTCAAATCATTTTCTGGATTTTCTGGTTATTTGGAATTAAACAAATCCTGTAAATGATTTACTGCGTCAGCATGACATCACGCTGATGTCAGCGGTCAACGGAGCGGCCCAGGTCAAATCTGACCAGTGGGTCCCGCGTGTTAGTTACTAACTAAACTATCCTAATTTAATTAGCACTAATCCTAGATTAATTAGTAGGACCAGGCCCGCGTGTCAGTGAGTCTGGGGAAAAGTCAAACTGGGTCAACCCGGGTCAAACTCCCCGGAGTTGACCCGGTGCTCGTCGCCGGCAAGGCCAGGGACGGCGGAGAGGTGCGGGTTTCCTCCTCCGGCGACCAAATGGCCGGCGAAGGGCGTCTATGCATTGCGGGTGCTCGGCCGCATCCATCTACGCAAACGGGAGGGGCTGAGGTCAGCCGAGTTCGCCGGAACCAAGCTCACGGCGGCTGCCGGAGTTCGGACCTCGACGGGAACGAAGCTACGGTGGACGGGAGGATGAACGGATGCTTGTTCTGGGCTCCTGGGACCACACTGAGCACAGACACGCGCTCAAACGCGGGTGGCAGCATCTGTGGCCGCAGCGGTTACGTGGCCGGCCGAGCAAAGCTCTCGGGCTCGAAGAGGGCAGCGACTACACGGCGCAAACGAGCAAGGGGGGATAGAGGATCGAAGGAGAAGCTCACGAGTAGTGCAGCGGTGGTCTCGGGGAGCTCGGGGAAGCAACGCAGCGGGCGCACGGTCGCCGGCGGTCTCGGCGGACCGAGGTTGAAGAAGACGGCGATGGCGGTGTTCTAGGGCTTCCAGCGTCGCTTGGCTCGGTGCAGAGGACAAGGACGTCGAGGCGGAGCTCTCGGTCGCGTCGGTGAGGCGTGGGGTGGCCGGTGGCCGCGGCGGCAGTGGACGGCGGCGACGGGGTCGCTCGGGATGAGAGCAGAGGGGGAAGGGCGAGAGCTGCGAGGAGGGAAGATGTGCAGAGGGTCGAGGGGAGTGCGTGGCAGCGCCAGGGAGGGCCAGGGCGAAGCGGGAAGCAGGAGGTGGCCGTCGGTGGCCGTGCGCACGACGGCCACGCGACCATCCTCCTGGCAAAGGAGGAAGACGACAGGGAGGGGGGCAGGTGGGCTGGGCCAGCCACTTGGGCCGCCAGGTGGACTGGCCAGGTGGTCCGCGCAGGTGAGGCCAGGTAACAGGATTTTCATTTGTTTCTGTTTTAATTTTATTTCTGTAGGTTTGTTGCATTTCTAAAAATACCTAGGCAACTGCAAAAATCACCAAACTGCACATGGCCACTACTTGGAATATATCCAGCATGGAATATTTTAGTTTGGGGTTATTTGAGCATTTGAAATATTTTATATAATTTAAATGCCCAAACTCAAATACTAAAGATTAAATCCAGTGACCTTAGAGTGACCTAGAAATCTGTGCATCACTTTTGACAGTGGTTTAAGACCAAGGCAGAGGTGATGAACATTTTAGAAGGGCATTTCAGGTTCATTGAAAAATGTTTTTATGTTGAAACTATTTGATTTGATCTGGTGCTAGGGTTTGATCAATCCCCATTTCAAGTTTCAAAATAATTTAAACATGACGCAACAAGCAAGTGCTAGCCTAGTGCAAGGTAAGGCTAGGGATGTGACATATGCCCGAGGGAGATAATGAGATGGGTAACCACTTGATGACGAAGTGGTGTACCGAGGCAAGTGTGTGTGTTGTTTTCGAAAACGGATTAGATTTAAGATTTGTCGACTGTCCCAACCTTACATGCGCAACCACTCTACCTTTATATGGGAAAGGGCATTATTGATTACCTAGGCCGATACTAGCTTGGAGCATGCATTACTAGTGACAGGGGAGAGTTGGTGCTCTCTCTCGGGACGGGGTCGTGCCAGGTAGGGCGGCCATGACTATTTTCATAGGGCACCGGATACACCGTTGTGTCCCCTCTCGAATGTTATGATCTCGAGCGAGTCTTGTATGATGTGGGCGGTGCTTACCCCGGGTACTTGAGGTACCGCGGGTCGTGGATGACACGAAAGTTCTCTAGATCTTGTGGGTAAAGTGTGCAACCTCTGCAGAGTGTAAAACTATTCAAATAGCCGTGTCCACGGTCATGGACAGTTGGGCGGTGCTGCTTAAACTACGTCCAGAATTTTACAAACCACGTGTGTGTGTGGGTGTGTTGATGAAGCTAAATGGGTTAAGTCAGATGACTTGACACGATGATCAAGTTGGATTGGTGTCCAACTCTGATAACTGTTACTTGTTCATACGGATGTCTGTACTCTCATGCTGCATACTTTACATGTTGATAGATCATGTCATTGCACTCAAAACTAGCTTTCTGCAAACTACCTACTTAGTGCTATATCATTGCATCATTGTGCCCTATTCCAATTGTGGGTTGCTTGCGAGTACATTCAAAGTACTCATTGGCTTGCCACTGGTTATTTTATTGGCCAGGCATGAAAGAACAGGATATGAAGAAGAATACTTCGGTGACGAACATGCGAGCTAGGACGCTTCCCAGTCAGAATGCCTGTAGGGTTAAGGCAGATGGCATGGGCTCTACTTATCGACGAAGATTTCCGCTACTTAAGTTTATTTGGTGTTCAACCCTTGTGGCTTTATCTATGTAAGACTTGACCATAGCGGTCATAATTTGTGTAAGACGGTATGTTTGGATGTAAGACTCTTGTTATTCAGCTTCTGTGTGTTCAGTGAGCATTGATCTCTGGGATCACTTTACACGTGCATTCGGTGATCTCGACTTATGAGTCGGGGTCCCCACACCCCCACTGGAGATGTCATCCAATATGTACTACAGATATTATACACAGACTCCAACAACGCAGCCGAATATGAGGCCTTGTTGCACGGTCTTTGGATGGCCGTTTCCATGGGCATACAGCGCCTGGAGGTGCGCGGGGATTCAAACCTCGCAATATCTTAGATAAACGAAGACTTTAATGCCAAAGATCCAAAGATGGCACCTTATCGGAACGCCGTCCTAAAAATGTCGACTCGGTTCGTGGGGCTCGAATTTCACCACGTTGCTCTAGAAAGTAATCAGGCGGCGGACATCCTCGCTCGCATAGGCGCGAAGCGCGACCCCGTTCCACCCAACATCTTCCTGGAAAGGCTTTTCAAGCCATCCGTGGTGTGGCAAGGGGAGGGCGGCAACGACAGCCCAGATCCGAACTCAACTCCGGATTCCGAACACACCGATATCATCAGGGGCTCAGTCACCAAAATTACACCATCGGCCCATCTCATTATGGCAGTCATTGCCCCATGGACCGAACCTTTCTTGGCCTACATTAATAGGAAGGAGCTTCCCGAAGACCAGAATGAGGCTCGCAGCATTGTCCGGCGTTCGAAGGTCTACAAGATTCATGACAGAGAGCTCTACAATAAAAGTACTACCGAAGTACTTCAAAGATGTATCTCCGAAGAAGAGGGGCGGCAGGTTTTAGCGGAAATTCACGCCGGTCTCGGCGGACACGACGCCGCAGCTCGGGCCCTTGTTAGCAAGGCCTTCCGTACGGTGTTTTATTGGTCGACAGCCCGAGCAGACGCACAGGACCTCGTCCAATGCTGCGTTGGATGCCAACTCTTCGCCAACCAAAGCAACATGCCCCCAATTGCCTTACAAACTATTCCCATTACTTGGCCTTTCGTGGTCTGGGGACTAGACATGGTCTGACCACATAAAGGGGGAAGCCATAAGAAAAAATATCTACTGGTCATGGTGGACAAATTCACTAAGTGAATAGAGGCTAAACCGGTCAAAACGGCCGAGTCCGGCCGGTGATAGAATTCATATCCGGTGTGGTGCACCATTATGGTGTTCCACACAACATCGTCACCGACAACGGCTCTAATTTCACAGATGACTAGGTAAAAACCTGGTGTACTAATTTTGGCATTAAACTCGATACGCCTCCGTCTACCACCCGCAAATCAACGGTCAAGTCGAACGAGCCAATGGTCTTATTATGAGCGGCATCAAACCCAGACTAGTGCGGTCTTTGAAAGAATCAGACAAGCACTGGGTTGAGGAGCTCGACTCCGTACTCTGGGGGCTGCGGACCACGCCCAACCGTACTACCAGATACACACCTTTCTTCATGGTATATGGTGCAGAGGTTGTGTTACAGCGCCTGGGGTTTGGAGACGCCGCGCTCCTCCTCCAGGGCATCTAGGCTGTCCTGCCAATCCAACTTGGCCTCTTCCTCTTCGTACATACGCACTCGAGGTGAATCAAGTATACTATCGCCGAATCCTTCGTTCGTCCCCTTCTTCCCTTTAGTTTCCATTACCTTTTCTCTCTTCTCCACCTTTATTTTTTCGCTTTAAAGCTCCCATACGGCTTGACCGAATACCGCTGACGTACACATCTTTATATATGTACGTCCATTATACCTGGGAGCTTCTTGAACAGAAGCTTTTTCATTATTCATAGAGCATCAAGCTCTTCACATATGTAACTTTTCTTCACCATTATATGCATTGTTATGACTTAAGTTTTGGCCAAGCTAGGTTGTCTGGCTCCTGTGCTTATGCCCTACGTTCCCTTTAGTTCGGGTAGGGCATAAAGGGAGCACCTCTGCGATTCCTACTGCCGGGTCATCCGGATGTGTACCTCAGACTGGGTGAAGCCAAATGCTAGCGTTCTTAAGAAAATATTCGGTCAGTGAATTAAAGACGTCTTTTCATTTATTCTATTGAGAACCCCCAGAAGTTACGTACACTGTGATCTTCCGATCACAATTCGGACATGTACGTTAAATGCATGCACACCTAGGGAAAGGAACCCTTAATGGAAATTTTCTTTCTGGAAGATGTTTCTTACCATCTCAATGTAATATAACATAGCTAGCTGGATACAACTTGTCTGTTCAAGCAACTATGACCCCTACGCCTAGTTTTCCAGGCATACCCCAGCCTACTCGGCCGCGACGGTATTCGGAAACACTCCGCACCTTCGGGTCCGAGGTTGAAGCAAAAAGGTCTGCCATCACAAATGATATACAATTCAGCTAGAGTTCTACATAATGAGAAAAGCACACATTCACTTGGACTCGGACACCTCCTCCTCTACACCTTCCAACAGGCACTCTAACTTACAGTCCTATTGGGAATACTTGGCGGCCACCTCTGCTTGGTCATATACTAAACTAACGGGAATTTCTTCCCCATTTGACCCTAATGGTCCCACCCGGGCCATGTGATTTGGATCCAGCTTGGTATATCGCATTTTCACCATGAACGAGGCCTCTCGCGCACCCTCTCGGCAGGCTGATATCTTCCATAATCGGATACGCCGCCGCGCTCCATTGAACAACTCTACAAGCTCCTCCATACTTTCCGGAGGGGAGGCGGATGGCCATAAGGCCTTGGCAACACTCCGCATGGCCAGACGGGCAGGCTAATGTACCCGCGACAGTCTTTGCAGGAGATCACTTGATGATCCGGACACCTCCTCTTCAGGACGGCTTGTCTATATACCCGCAAACATGACTATATCAGTCCCATTCATCTCTGAACTACTAAAAAAATATAGTTCGGACACATACTGAATATGCCGCCCCGCAGCTTCTTGTTCTCCTTCACGGAATCGGCTAGCTGGGCTCGAACATCTTTCAGTTCTTCACCCAAAGCAGTGTTGGAATCCTGTAGCTTGTTTTTCTCGTCTCTGATGCGGGTCAGCACATGCTCGCCTGCGGCGTGTTGCCTTTTCGCCTCTTTTTCTCCCTCCTGGGCGATCTTCAACTTCTCCTCAAGTTGATCAGGCGACCCTATCATGCGATCAGCAGCAGTATTAGCACACTACAACAAGAACCCCCCTTTAGCAACGCATTGATGTGTTGTCATATGTCTATATAACCGTTGCGGAGGTCTACACCAACGGATTATTATGGGTTGCCGTAGGTGACGTTGGAAGGGTCTACAACAACGTGTATAATTGCGTTGGTAATCAATGTGAAGAAGCATTGTAGAATGGCAACGTATATAGTTGCGGCCTAACAACACTTCGTATGTGTTGGTGATACACGAACCGATTTTGGAAAGGACATGACAAATTAGTGCGACCCTTCTATGTTAGTATTTTATAAATTACCAACAATAATGACTAAATCAACATTTATACTGCATATGAGTGACAAATCCAGTAAATAGATAGATCTCCTTATTAAATCATGTCGGTTGTATTACATGGAACACAATCCAATGATTCCTATACATTGACCATGAAATTTATGTTCTACAATGTGAATGTAAAACTATTTGGTAGTAGACAACTTGGCCCCCATTCTCCACCTTGCATGCAATTAACTTGGCCCCCATTCTCGACCATGCAATCAACAACTTAGCCCCCATTCTCTACCTTGCAATTAACAACTTAGCCATGCACCATTAAATTACCTTGGCGATCTACAACAATAAAAAAAAGGCAGAGTTGAGTGATGTATGATTAGAGAAAGAAGGAAAAACAGCTTAATAGAGCAATAAAATAAGAGAAGCAATATATACAAGGTTGAAAGCCATGCGATAAATAATCTAGCTACATGATCAATACTTGTGACACTTTTGAGTGTTCATATCAACTGATCATATTTTTCTATTGTAGCATCAACACACGCTGCTCACAATTCATTTCCAAAGTTAACAACCTCAGTTTTATATCCTAGGTCAGTACTTACCAGTGTAACAAACAGATTTTCTCTCAGCCAATGCGGAGTTGGATTGGGCTTACATATTTCCCAGAATTTGAAGATGCTAATAAACGATCACCATTTCTACTTCTCTGAAAATCAAGAATGCAATGATAATACAATCAAAACATGGTCTATGAAGATGTTATGACTGAATTGATTTCACGTTTGGTTATTGTAGACATGCAACTTATGCACAGGAAGTAGACCTATTATAACAATCAAGACGAAAAAATATCTCACTAATAACAATATATAATAGTTTTGTTGCCATTGTCAAATTGTTGTTCATCTATGCTAAATGGAATTATCTGTAACAATGTACATGTACAGGTTGTATTGCAGAATGTCTGTATAACAAATATAGCATGCTTCCATAGAAATTATTTTCTACCATAAACCACTTCCAAAATACGCCCATATCACTTGAGTTCATCAGCATGTTTTGTAATCAAACTCGAAGAGATATCTAGAGATATAGATAGGTCATACACATCGTTTGCACTATTAGACACCTCATACACATAGTTTGACCAATTTTTGTTGATAGAACAAAATTTAAATACCAACAGTACTAACGTTCTTGCAATACATATATATATAGAGAGAGGAGGTCAACAGTAGCTCTACCTGTATTCCTTCTTGAGCGTGGAGCCAACTTAGAGATACCATAAAGAGGATCTTGTCGGGGTTTTCTAGTTACTAAGCCATCTGGGAGTTATATGAGAATTAGATACAAACACTATCAATACGCATAAAAGACAAGTCAACATTAGATGTACCAGAGTGGTGCATAACTTGTTCCATAACAGGTCACCAAAGTGGTTATGGGGAGACCAAATTGTCGTGGATTCTGCACAACTCCCGCAAGAAGAATTCAGGCAAGCTTCCTACTTCTTTGAACAGCACCCCTGAATATCACATAAACCCATTGTTAACTTTCATGACAGAACAATATAAACTCAATCAAACTACTACCAGATTTTTATGCATATCCTAATACAAAGTGTCTATTTGTCATTTAATCCCGCTCCTATTCAAGTACTAAGTATGTTGAGCCCTAGGTGATGTCATTTCTCTAGATTGAGCCTTTTAGTTTGTGATTTGTATTACAGTTGACTTGGACATGCACTGCTAAAAGTTAAATGCATACTTTTAATTTAATTCATAATGCACACTAAAAAGAAAAGGGAATTCTTCTAACTTGTATAAGAATCAAGTCATTTCATTTTTTACAAAAAACTAAATTACTTAATTGTGATGGTTGTCAGTAGGCAAAAGCAGTTCCTTATTTTTAATAAATATCATGTCATTTGCTTAGTACTTATTCATCGGAACTGATCATAAATGCGGTACCAAACTCACATGTGGTGGCATCAGCTGTGTTCTTAATTTTGGAGGAGTTAACATATAAACAGTTGTAGAAAGCACATTTTTTAATGGATTTGGTGCAGGCATACAACAGTTTATTGCTAGCTTGTGATTCGACATATCAAAACTACAAGGTCAATCTAAATCAGGTCCTTGAATATCTAACATTAACAGGGGGGTCAAGATTGTGGCACCTACTTTTTCCCTATAAAAGTGGACTTCTAAAATAGAATTCGGCAATTAACATAGCCCAAATTGCATTATAAGAGCAATTATTTCTCAAACTCGACTATAGTTCATTGTGGTGCTTCCCTCTTTCCTATATGACATCAACTTCCAATGGGCACACATTACTTGCATATCAATCAGAAGAGGAAAACACACAACTTGCATATTAAATAGACAGAGAAGATGTACAATTATTTTAACCACGAGAGGAACGCAGAATCGCAACGGCCGTTCACAGAGATGATGGAGGCACAGACAAGAATCCTATCGTGGTCGGGAGAGGGGCGCCCAGGCGGTGCTTGGGGGAAAGGCATCGGCTGCCTGCCGCAGCAGAGGATCGGGCGGTGGCGTCGAACAACACTGAGACGTCGGGGAAGGGGCACAGAGGTGGTGTGTGGTACGCCTCGCGCCTTCGGACTTGCGTGTGAGGTGCGGCGGCCATGTAGGTGGGCCGCGGCTGGAAGGATATGAGAAGATGGGAGGAGTGCCTTACCGAACTGTTGGTGTTGAAGTCGATGTAGCCGAGGCGGTGCAGCACCATAAAGTCCAATTCGGCTCCCGCGCACGCGGAGACGCCAAGCAGCCATACCAGATGAGGCACAGAGCCGCGCTGGTGACGGCGACCCATGGATGCGGGGGCGCATGGAGAGGCATGGAGAAGGTCTCCACAGGAGAGGATCGGAGGAGAGAGGTTAGGGGATCCAGGCCGATGGGAGAGATGAATCAGCAGAGATAAGTCACTGGTAGAAAAAGAGGCTTCCGTCCAGCCCCATTAGTCGCGGAACTGTAGGAACCGCGACTAATGAAGTCTTTAGTCCCGGTTCGGCAGACGAACCGCGACCAAAGGCCTGCGCCCAGGGCGCTCGGTGGCCAGCTGGTGCACGTGAGGGGCTTTAGTCGCGGTTGGCCAGGCCAACCGCGACTAAAGGTGCCCAAAGGCCTTTAGTCGCGGTTGGCCAGGCCAACCGCGACTAAAGCTCCTCCCCTATATATACCAGTTCAGCGCACTCACTTAGCCATTTGGTGCCACTTCTCTTCACAAGCTTCACAAGGGGGTGTAGGTTTGCTTTTGGTTCCTCTTATGCACACAAGGTGTTTGATGAAATGCCCCAAGAGCCACACTTGAGGTTCCTCATTCATTTTTTTCCTCCTCGATCGCGGTTAGCTACTTGAACCTTTCATGCATGTGTGTCATTGATAAAATATGCATGTGTGTTGTTCATTGTTTAATTTCTATTGTTTATAGCTAGTTAGTTTAACAAATGCATGATGGTTAATTATATATTTTATATTATAATAATGCAGATGAATCGGCAATGGATGTACGGTAATCGACTCTCCCGCGAGTTCACTACGGGTTTGAAAGATTTCCTCGTAGTGGCTAATGCGAACAAGCAGAAGGGTTTTGTTATCTGTCCATGTGTTGACTGTAACAATCAGAAGGGTTACTCTTCCTCAAGAGAAGTTCACCTGCACCTGCTTCGACACGGTTTCATGCCAAGCTATAATTGTTGGACCAAGCATGGAGAAAGAGGGGTTATAATGGAAGAAGATGAAGAAGGGGATGATTTCATTGATGAAAGCTATCTTGCTGATTTCGGTGATACTTTCATGGAGGATGCTGAAGGTGAAGGGGAAGGTGAAGGGGAAGGTGAAGGGGAAGGTGAAGGTGAAGAAGAGGCACGTGATGAGACCGTTGATGATCTTGGTCGGACCATTGCTGATGCACGGAGACGCTGCGAAACTGAAAAGGAGAGGGAGAATTTGGATCGCATGTTAGAGGATCACAGAAAGTCGTTGTACCCCGGATGCGATGATGGTCTGAAAAAGCTGGGCTGCACACTGGATTTGCTGAAATGGAAGGCACAGGCAGGTGTAGCTGACTCGGCATTTGAAAACTTGCTGAAAATGTTGAAGAATATGTTTCCAAAGAATAACGAGTTGCCCGCCAGTACGTACGAAGCAAAGAAGGTTGTCTGCCCTCTAGGTTTAGAGGTTTTGAAGATACATGCATGCATCAACGACTGCATCCTCTACCGCGGTGAATACGAGAATTTGAATGAATGCCCGGTATGCACTGCATTGCGTTATAAGATCAGAGGCGATGACCCTGGTGACGATGTTGAGGGCGAGAAACCCAGGAAGAGGGTTCCCGCCAAGGTGATGTGGTATGCTCCTATAATACCACGGTTGAAACGTCTGTTCAGGAACAAAGAGCATGCCAAGTTGTTGCGATGGCACAAAGAGGACCGTAAGTCGGACGGGGAGTTGAGACACACCGCAGATGGAACGCAATGGAGAAAGATCGACAGAGAGTTCAAAGATTTTGCAGCTGACGCAAGGAACATAAGATTTGGTCTAAGTACAGATGGCATGAATCCTTTTGGCGAGCAGAGCTCCAGCCATAGCACCTGACCCGTGACTCTATGCATCTACAACCTTCCTCCTTGGTTGTGCATGAAGCGGAAGTTCATTATGATGCCAGTGCTCATCCAAGGTCCTAAGCAACCCGGCAACGACATCAATGTGTACCTAAGGCCATTAGTTGATGAACTTTTACAGCTGTGGGGCAGACCTGGTGTCCTTGTGTGGGATGAGCACAAACAAGAGGAATTTGACCTACGAGCGTTGCTTTTCGTAACCATCAACGATTGGCCTACTCTTAGTAACCTTTCGGGACTGTCAAATAAAGGATACAATGCATGCACGCACTGCTTACATTAGACTGAAAGTGTACATTTGCCAAAGTGTAAGAAGAACGTGTACCTTGGGCATCGTCGATTTCTTCCGAAAATTCATCCAGTAAGAAAGAAAGGCAAGCATTACAACGGCAAGGCAGATCACCGGCCGAAGCCTGCAGAACGCACTGGTGCTGAGGTATTTGATATGGTCAAGGATTTGAAAGTCATCTTTGGAAAGGGTCCTGGCGGACAATCAGTTCTGAAGGGAGCTGACGGGCATGCAGCCATGTGGAAGAAGAAATCTATATTCTGGGAGCTAGAATATTGGAAAGTCCTAGAAGTCCGCTCTACAATCGACGTGATGCATGTTACGAAGAATATTTGCGTGAACCTCCTAAGCTTCTTGGGCGTGTATGGGAAGACAAATGATACAAAGGAAGCACGGCAGGACCAGCAACGTTTGAAAGACCCTGATGACCGGCATCCGGAATGGTTTCAAGGTCGTGCCAGCTACGCTCTGACCAAAGAAGAGAAGGTCATCTTTTTTGAATGCCTGAGCAGTATGAAGGTCCCGTCTGGATTCTCGTCCAATATAAAGGGAATAATAAACATGGCGGAGAAAAAGTTCCAAAACCTGAAGTCTCACGACTGCCACGTGATTATGACGCAATTGCTTTCGATTGCTTTGAGGGGGCTCCTGCCGGAAAATGTTCGAGTAGCCATTGTGAAGCTATGTGCATTCCTCAATGCAATCTCTCAGAAGGTAATCAATCCAGAAGATCTACCACGGTTACAGAACGATGTGGTCCAATGTCTTGTCAGTTTCGAGTTGGTGTTCCCGCCATCCTTCTTCAATATTATGACGCACCTCCTGGTTCACCTAGTCGAAGAGATTTTCATTCTCGGTCCTTTATTTCTACACAATATGTTCCCCTTCGAGAGGTTCATGGGAGTATTAAAGAAATATGTTCGTAACCGTGCTAGGCCAGAAGGAAGCATCGCCAAGGGCTATGGAAATGAGGAGGTAATTGAGTTTTGTGTTGACTTTGTTCCTGACCTTAAGCCGATTGGCCTTCCTCGATCGCGGCACGAGGGGAGACTAAGTGGAAAAGGCACGATCGGAAGGAAATCAACGATATGTATGGACGGCCATTCTCTGACTGAAGCACACCACACTGTACTGACCAATTCCAGCTTGGTGGCTCCGTACTTTGAGAAACACAAGAATATTTTACGCTCGGACAACCCGGGGAAGCCTGAATCCTGGATTAGGAAGGCCCACATGGAGACTTTCGGCAGTTGGTTGAGAAAACATTTAATGAATGACAATGATGTTGTAGATCAGCTGTACATGTTGGCCAAGACACCATCTTCGACTATAACGACTTTCCAAGGGTACGAGATAAATGGGAATACATTTTACACGATCGCCCAAGATAAAAAGAGCACCAACCAAAACAGTGGTGTCCGCTTTGATGCAGCAACCGAGAATGGGCAAAAGGTCACATATTATGGTTACATAGAGGAGATATGGGAACTTGACTATGGACCCTCCTTTAAGGTCCCTTTGTTCCGGTGCAAATGGTTCAAGCTAACAGGAGGTGGGGTAAAGGTGGACCAGCAATACGGAATGACAATGGTGGATTTCAACAATCTTGGTTACCTTGACGAACCATTCGTCCTAGCGAAAGATGTCGCTCAGGTTTTCTATGTGAAGGACATGAGTAGCAAACCGAGGAAACGAAAAGATAAGAAAACGATCAGTACATCATGCGATGATCCAAAGCGCCACATTGTTCTTTCAAGGAAAAGAAACATCGTGGGAGTGGAGGACAAGACAGACATGTCAGAAGATTATAATATGTTTGCTGAAATTCCGCCCTTCAAAGTGAACACCGACCCAAGCATTAAGTTAAATGATGAGGATGCTCCATGGATACGGCACAATCGTAAGCAAGTTGGGACACAAGGGAAGAATTGATGTGTAATAATTTATTGTACCAAACTTTGTATTTGGTCGATGAACTGAATGATGTATCAAAGGTCAAACCTTCAAGGGATTAGTTTTATTTTTCTGATTTTTTTGATATATAATTGTATTTTTAAGATTTTAAAATGAATTAGTTTTATTTTTCTAATTTTAAAAGGAAAAAGGAAGAAGAAGAAAGAAGGAAAAAGGAAAAAAACAGAAGAAAAAAGGAAAAACAGAAGAAAAAAACAAACAGAAGAAAAAAGGAAAAACAGAAGAAAAAACAAACAGAAGAAAAACATAAGAAAAAAACAAACAGAAGAAAAACAGAAGAAAAAAGGAAAAAGGAAGAAAGGAAGAAAAAAAAGAAGAAAAACAAGAAAAAGGAAGAAAAAAACAGAAGAAAAAAATAGAAGAAAAAAGGAAGAAAAAAACAGAAGAAAAACAAGAATTTAAAATGAATTAGTTTTATTTTCTGATTTTTTTGATATATAATTGTATTTTTAAGATTTTAATAACATAAATAAATAAGTAATTAGAAACTTTAATAGCAAAAATAATTATCATAAAGTAAAATAAATAAGTAATTAGAAACAAAATAAAATAAAATAAAAAAGTTTTTTGTTGTAAGTAGAAACAAAACAAAATAAATACAGCAAAAATGAAAACAAAAAACAGGCAAAAAATAAAAAGTATGCCACCTACTGGGCCACCACGGCCTGAATACGACTAGAAACCCATTATTGGGCCAGGATTCAGGCCCGCAGGAAGGCCCAGTAGGCCCACAGGCTAATAGTAACAGAATAGGCCCGTAAGCCTGCATTTGAGAGGAGCTCGAAGTGGTCAGCGCACCCACGCTTATAAACCACTGTCGAAGCCTCTCGGCTAGCGAGGTGGGACTAAACATCCCACCGCACCGCGCCAGTGCCAGCACAGACCTTTAGTCGCGGTCCGCCACACCAACCGCGACTAAAGGCTAGCTTTAGTCGCGGTCCGCCTCCCCAACCGCGACTAAAGGCTCTTCCTGCGCGGGAACGAAAGCGGCGCCAAAACCCTTTAGTCGCGGTTGGTGTGGCGGACCGCGACTAAAGCTAGCCTTTAGTCGCGGTTGGTGTGGCGGACCGCGACTAAAGCTACCACTACAAGAAATATGTCAACTTATGACCTTCTGTCAGTGACCCTCGAAGAATTGGTCATAAATTTATGACCATTTCAGACCAATTGGTCAAAAGCTGTTCGGGGGGCTCCAAACCCTAAACCATTGCGACCATTTTGGTCACAAAGGTCGTAATTTCCTCACACGAAAAGGTCATAAAGCAAACATCGCTAGTCCGCTGCCTTATTTCTAGTTGTTAACGACCAATATAGATGGTCACAGCCTTGTAAATAGTGGTGGGTTGCTATGACTAGGCGCCACCTCATCAGTTTTGCCTATGTGGCATGTCCATGTGGCAGTTTTTGCCCTAGGTTGTGAAACAACCTATATTTTTGTCATTCCCAAAATTCCCAAAAAAATCTCATAAATTCTTTGGGTCATATCTTTGTCAAATATGTAAAAACCTTCCTTGCCTAGTTCAAAAATAATTCAAAAATATTCATTTTCCTATTCTGTTCAGAGTAACAGTTTGTGAAGGAAGTACCACTTTGGCATGTCCAAATAGTACCCATTTTCTACAGTGCTTTCCTATGCCCAAATAACCATCCTCCACCAAATGCCAGCTCAATCCATTCATTATTTTGAGCCGAGCTTCAACATTCGTATTTATGTCCAGTGTGGTGGTTTGCAAAGCAAGTACCAGCTAGGCTCCTCCTTTTGAGCTGAAAATTTGTGAAGACGGTCTTCTTAGTAACTGATCATCCTCAGCCAAAACTCACGCCCATTAGCCATGTACATTTCCTGTACCGCTAATCAAACACTTGGCTGCTAATTCATGTTTGAGCACCGATCGGTCTCCTCGTGAGAATCTTATGTCGTAATTTTCTTCCTAGCACCTACATGGGGAGTGCCCAACCCACTAGACATGTCTAGGCCACCCAAAACACACGGCAACGCCACGGTCACGCGGTGACCACGCGGCGGGCATGCGAGCTTACGCGCTCTAGAGTTGGGGCCCTCGGCCACCGCCCAAACCTCGACGTATCGCCACCAAACCATGTATTTATGATTAAATAGGTACTTATGTAACTAGAAATGATTTTTGGAAAAAATAAATATCAAACTATGAGGCAGCTGCAGTTCAAATTTGACCCGCTTCCAACTGAATCGGCGGGAATTTGTCTTTTTCACGAGAGGTGGATCAGAACTTTTTGCACCCAACCATTTTGTCAATTGTGCATTAAATATGTCCTAGTATTTTATAAAATTGATTTGGTCCAATTTTGCAACAATTATTTGGTAGTTCCTTCACAAAAAAGCCTCCTTTCGGGGACTCGAAAAATGGAAAATGGTTTTTTCGTCCAACGAAAATGAAAACTTCCTTATGCAACATTGTTTGCCATTCCAATATGCACTCTTGTGCACAATATGAGATCATTTGAACAAAGTATGCCATGAATGTGGCCATAAGATTGATCATTTGGCTTGAAAGCCATTGATCTCCACACATGATAGCTCGTTTCTGAGAACACTTTTTTAAAATAATTGCCGTATTACAAGTTTGTTATTTTTCCTAGGAACTTGGCCACATATGATGACACAATGCGAAGGTTTCCCAATTTTTTGATTTTTTTTGAGTTTTTTATGCCCGTTCCAATATGCGGTCAAAACGGCGGGAATGACCGTTCCTAGCTAGTGGTTGAATCTTGGAATTTTTTTGGTGTTTCTCTGATTAAATAGATACTTATGTACCTAGAAATGATTTTTGGAAAAAATAAATAGCAAACTATGAGGCAGCTGCAGTTCAAATTTGACCCGCTTCCAGCTGAATCGGCGGAAATTAAAGCTCTATTTGGCAACATTGTTTGCCATTTCAAGATGCACACTAATGCAAATACGAGATCATTTTGACAAACTATTCCATTGTTATGTTTTAAAAAAATCAGAATTGAGTCCAATTTTTTTAGATTCAAAAGCGAGACAACCGGCCAATGAGACGCAAGGAACCACCTTCACGCGGATCATCAAATTGGACGCAATATGAGCCGTCTATCGTGCATCCATCCAACGGTGGAGCCTCTCCCGAATAACAAAAACCCTAACCCACCCACACACCCTCCTCGATCCCCGCCGCCGCCACCCACCCACCCACCCACTCTCGAGTCCCGACCCACCCTCTCGGCCTCTCCCCCTCCCCTCGATCCCCTAGATCCGATCGAGGCATGCCCCGCCGCCACCCCCACCCACCCGCCGCCGATCCACCCTCGCGCTCGGTAGCGCCGCCCTCCTCCTTCTCTCTACAGTCCATGGCCGGCACCACAGCCTCATCTCCATGGCTGCTCTGCAGCGCCTCCGACGACCGCGCCCGGAGCGCGACGGCGGCTTCGTTGCGAGCACTTGACGCCACGCTCCGCCGCGGCTCCTTCACCGTCCGACGCTCCTCCGGGCTCTGCATCTTGCCGTCTTCCCCCTTCGTCACGGCCTCTCGTCCACGCTAGAGACAGCCACATCCTCGATGGTTGCTGCTGGACTCTACCCCTCCAAGTTGCCCGGACGCCTCCCCAACTCTCCCTCGTCCCCGACAAGGCCGCGATGGCGGACCAGCACGGGTAGGTGCCCCTCGTCCCCGCTTGTTTTTCCCCTCCGATCTGATCGATCCGCACGGGTAGGATGTAGCTGACCCCCTCTCTCACCTCGCCTTGTGGATGCAGATCCGCCGGTCCTTCGTGCCTTCCTGTTACCGAGTTTCCTCTGTGCGCTGTGCAGATGGCGGCCGTCGCCGGGCACGACGACTCCACCCGCCAGGTTGTCGTCGGGCACGCTCCGACAACCTCTTCCGCTTCAAGACGGATCGCTCCTCCGCACCCTTCTCCCCCTTCGCCGAGAAGCTGGACTGCGCCGGCGGCGCCGGCTCCCCCACCCCCAAGAAGGCGCCCCGCAAGGTCCCCAAGACGCCCCACAAGGTTCGATCCGCCCGCCCGCCCATTCCCGCAAACACCTCACGCGCACCGAATTCTCCGATCTCCGATCTACTACTAACTGGTGTGTGGTCGTCGTCGGCGTGCAGGTGCTGGATGCGCCGTCCCTGCAGGACGACTTCTACCTGAACCTCGTCGACTGGTCCTCGCAGAACATGCTCGCCGTCGGCCTCGGCACCTGCGTCTACCTCTGGTCCGCATCCAGCTGCAAGGTGCATTTCTTTCTTTCTTTCTTGCATCTTCTTGTTGCATCCATGGATCACGCTCAGGTCAGATTGCTAATGGCACTGTTGTCCAGGTTACCAAGCTGTGCGATCTGGGGCCGAGGGACAGCGTCTGCGCCATGCACTGGACGCGCGAGGGCTCCTACCTAGCCGTCGACACCAACCTTTTAAATACTATACATTTCAGTAGTGCTATATGAGTGTTGTGGATGATTCCTTTCCATGTCATATTGGTCTGACTTCCCGTTGGATAACCAACTCGGTCTCCTGCCGTGCTCACTGCTGCTATTTAGATTGAGAGAGAGGGGTGCTGATTAGTGTAGTTTGTGATTGAGAGAATGCTTGCTGCTGCTATTTGTGCTTACTGATTGATTATACACTGATTGACATGCTGCTATTTCTACTTGTTGATGTTATTGTTGCCATCCGATGCATATTGTTGTCCGTAGCTGCATTGCTGCCGAAACATGATGCTGCGATTGCCATGTTTTTTTGTCTTAATGCCCATCTGTTGTTATTTGCTTGGGGTGTTTTTCATTAAAATACAAACAGTGGCTGTTCTGAAATTCAAGCTATTGAAGAATGATGATAAAATACTATTTTAAACAGTGGGCTGTGACTTAGTGTAACTGATGTACTAGTGCACTGCTTGGTGTAAAATTATAGCAGTACACTTAGATATGCAATGAAATGCTTCTAGTATCTTACACATGTATATTTGACATGAATGTGTATTGCTTGGCTTAAAGTTGCAGCAACCATGTTTTCTGAATAACTATGTGATGCTTCCAGTAGACCACTAGCATGCATGTTTTGGGTAATCAATTTAGCTGATCTGCTGTGTAAATTGAAAGTGAAGAAACCTGATAAGTTAAACCCAGGTGCATGATTGTATACCTAATCTGATATGCTTTTAAACTGTACCTGGGTACTAAACCCAAGTTAAGTATACCCGAGTATTCTCACGCGTGCGCATAATATGCTGGATAGATAGCTCATGGTTTGTTCCTGTACCGTTCTTGCTAAATGGGTAGCTCATGGTTCCGTGTAGCAGAATATGTTTAAATTTTCTGGGGTACCCTTTTTTACTCTGAATAAGCAACATAAGTGCTCAACATCCATCATGCATAACCCTGAACATTTATGGTCTATGTTGATATGTCTTGCTGTGTACGTATAGTGCCTGTACATGCATGGTTGTGTTTTGTAGGTGTAGGGTAACTTTTACTGTTCAAGTTAACTTGAGACTGGTTAATTTTTTTTGAAAGATGTGATGTCTTGCAGTGTCTGTGACAAGAGGGGAGGACTGCTTTGCAATCTCAACGTACCCTGTTCATCAGAGACAACATCTCTATGGGCGCCTTCGTGCGCTCTTTGGGCAGCTCGGAGCCATGCTGTCAGAGCTCTTCACCAACTGGACCATCTACACCAACAAGGTGGGTGCATCTCCAACCAATTCTGCAGCGGTAGTAGCACCAGCAGTACTTCGTTTTGAAAATCAGTCGAGTTTCTGACACTGTCAACATGGCTGGAATGCGTGCAGGCGGCGGTGCTGGTGACGCTGCTATTCGTGATCGCGGTCAACACTTTGGATCAACATTCAGCTTAGATGCAGATACAGTCAACACTAGGTATCAATACATGTTTGCTGTCAATTCTTGCTTATAAGTTATTGGATCCCTCATTGGCTACTGTTTGATGTTTTGTACAGATTCTTATTCATATATGTTCATTCTTGTTTTTTGCACAGGTGAAGTGCAAATCCAAGTTCGAAGCTGTGAAGCATATCAACAAAGACTAGCATAGTATGTGTTGTAAATGTAGGCAGTAGTAGGCTTATCTGGGCTGTAGTATACTGTAATGTTTGTAATAGACTAATGCCGTGTTGTTTTGGATGAATTTCATTTGCTATTTGGATTGTTTGAAATAATGATTGTGTATTGAATACCTGTCAAATGGAACCTGACAAGGGGGTCCAAGTTATAATAGTTGTTTGACAGATTTTTAAATTTTTGATGTGTGGGATCAATTTTGTGATAAACATGACAAGTGGGACCAATCTGATTGGTGGGACCAGTGGCAAAAAAAGGACGAAAATAAAATATCAATAGACTGTAAAAGGCTGCATCTTAGAAAAAAAAGGCCGAATTAATGGCCCAAGCCCATGTAGCTAGCAAAAATTAACAAGAAAAAAATACAGTAAAAAGGCCGAATTAACGGGTTCGGCCCATATAAACACCGAATTGGACCGGGCTGAATCTTGTGCCACATCAGCTTGCCACGCTAGATGCCTACGTGGCCTGGGGAGGCTGCTAGTGACCAAAACGCCGAGTGAGCGCCGCTGCCGCACGTGCCCTGCCCTAGCGCGCCGCCGCCGCCGCCGCCCCTGCCCTGCCCTGCCCTTGCCCGCCGCCCGCCGCCCGCCGCCCCCCTGCCCGCCGCCCGCCGCCCCTGGCCCTGCCCCTGGCCGCCGCCCCTGGCCCTGCCCCTGGCCGCCGCCGCCGCCCGCGCGCCGCCCGCTGCCCACCGCTGCCCGCCCCTGACTAAAGAAAGAAGAAAGAAAGAAGAAAGAAAAAGGAAGAAGAAAAAAAGAAGAAAGAAAAAGGAAGAAGAAAAAAAGAAGAAAGAAAAAGGAAGAAAAAAAATGAAAACAAAACAAAACCAAAAGAAAGAAGAAAAAAAGGAAGAAGAAAAAAAAGGAAGAAGAAAAAAGGAAGAAGAAAAAAAGAAAGAAGAAAGAAAGAAGAAAGAAAAAGGAAGAAGAAAAAAAGAAAGAAGAAAAAGGAAGAAGAAAAAAAGAAAGAAGAAAAAGGAAGAAGAAAAAAAGAAAGAAGAAAGAAAGAAGAAAGAAAGAAGAAAGAAAAAGGAAGAAGAAAAAACAAGAAAGAAAAAGGAAGAAGAAAAAAATGAAAACCAAATGAAAACCAAATGAAAACCAAAAGAAAGAAGAAAGAAAAAGGAAGAAGAAAAAAAGTAACTTAAAACTTGATAATTAACATAAAACCGTAAAATTTGATAATTAACCAAATGGCGAGGGTTATACATGTGTTTGTCCTCGCCTCCCTCTCCGTGACGCCGTCGTCTGCCGCCCCGTCTCGCGCTCTACCGCGACACCTTCTCCCACCCCTTCCTCGCCCCCTCCTTTTGCCACCGCCCTTTCGCCACCGCCACCGCCACCGCCCCCCTTCTTCACTTAATTAATTTGTTTTTACTACATGTTTTCAGGACTGACATAATGGCGGACGATAGAGCTGACCCGATTATGGACAACTATGATCCGGGCGGTGAAGCACATATGTTCGGCATCATAAATGGCGATATTCTATATGTGCCGACCGTACAAGAAGAAGATGATGTCTCTTCTTATCTGAACCTTGACGGTGAAGATGAAGGGCGCCGTCAGCAAGATGATGCCGAACAAACATCGATAAACGACGATCTTCAAATGGAAGTAGCAACCACCTCCGGCGCCGAGGTATATATATACATTGAGCCTCTGGTGATACAAACTAACTGATTTGAATAAATATGTGTGTACTAACGGGCGCGACTCTCTTTCTTATTTTAGCCCTTGGCCGGATCGTCGAAACAATCGAGTACGTCGTCAAAGCGTGGCGCAACCAAGACGATGAAACAAGGAGAAACATGCACCATCGAGGTTGTCGACAGTGCAACCGGCAGGCCGCTGGAGCCCCGCAAGAACGCCATCAAGTTTGTTAGCCAATGCGGAGCCGTTGTTAGAGACAACGTCTCGATCACCGTCCAGGAGTGGAATGAGCCAAAGAAGGCACGAATTGCTGGTTTCACTTTTGTCGATAAGAGAACAAAAAAAGATTGCTTCAAGAAGCTTATGGAACATTTCGTTCTACCTCCGGAATACAACAAATTCGATGAGGAGGGTAACAAGATTGAGGAAAACAAGGAGAGGAGGAGGCTAGTCAAACAGTTCGCTCTTCATAAGATGGCCGACGCATTCCGGAAATTCAAGCAAAATCTAAACCATGACTTTGTCAAGCAGAACAAGACTCCGGATTTCAAAGGACAATATGAGAAACTGAAACATGATTGGCCAGAATTTGTGAAGCAAAAGAAATCGGAGCAGTTCATTCAAATATCGAAAAAAAATAAGGAAAATGCGGCTAAGAAGGAGTACAATCATATTATGGGGCCAGGAGGGTATCGCCTTTGGCAGCCTAGGTTGGAGAAGATGGAGAACGAGCTGAGGGCGCGAGGAATCCGTCCAGGTACGGAGGGATGGGACCTAAGGGCCAAAAGCTGGTGGTACGGGCATGGGGGAACGCTGAACCCGGAGACAGGGGAGTGTGTTTACCAGGGCAAAATAATTAAACCCACCCAAGCCCTTATTGACGCAATGAGGGATGCTCAAGAGGGGAAGATCAAGTTCAACAGAGAGAACGACGCACTGACAAAAGCCCTCGGGAATCCTGAACACGGAGGACGTGTACGAGGCATGGGGCACATTCCGTGGAAAATAGGGTTCCCCCAGAACGATGACCCGTACGGTTACAGAAGCCGTAAGAGAAAGATGGATCGGGAAGCAGATGTTGTGGCGCGGTTGGCATCGGAAATGGATGTGATGAAGAAAACCGTGAGTGTACTAGTAGCCGAAAGAGATGCAGCTTGGGCGCAGCATGAAGATCATCCAGCGGATCTCGAAAGCCAGCAGCGGAGAAGCAGCGTGGCTTCCACGGAGGCCCCACCGGCTGGTGCAGATGCATCGAGGATCGAAATTACTGCACCGGAGCCTCTGGTGGTCGAAATTACTACACCGGAGCCTCCTCGCTACCCCGTGGACGATATAAAGGAGAGGAAAGAATGTCATCTGTATTATCCTATCGGGAACATGTCCATGAAGGTAGCCATCGGCAGTGCTTTACCATGTTTACCTGGAGCACTCCACCACAACAACCCCATTCAAGATGGCTATGCTCGTGTCACGGTGGAGGACATAGTCCAAGGGTTTGAGGACCTGGAGATTGACATTGCTACACCTGAAGGGGAGAAAAGACTTGGAGATGTCAAGCGCCATTTCATTCTATGGCAAAAGAAGTTTATCAAGTTTCCAGGCGAGGCGCCAAGGACAACAAGTCCAGCCCCCTACGGTGGTGGTGGTGGCGGTGGCGGTGGTGGTGGTGGTGGTGGTGGTGGCGGTTCACCTACACCTCCGTCATGTCAGCCGACGCCTCCCAGTCCACAACGTCCGGCGGGTGATCAGACGCCGCCCCCCAGTCCTCGTCCGGCGGGTGATCAGACGCCGCCCCCCAATCCACCTCCGGGAAAGAAGCAGAAGCAGTCCTGGATTATTAACCCGGACACTTATGTACCTAAGACCACAAAGGTACCGGAGCCATCACTGAAGCCTCTCCCCACAAGGCCTTGGGAACGTAGTGCCGAGGAAACTGCCGCGGCCGCGGCTGCTGATCTTGAGAAATGGAAGGCGGACTGCAAGAAGAAAAGAGAGCCCGAGCCCAAGCCAGTATTTTCTGATGAGCAAAAGAAGTGGGCTAAGTCATTTTTGAGCACACCGTCCCAAGCCGCGAAGAATCTGCCTGAGGACTATGCACGTGAACTTCGTAGGCAGGCACTCATGTTGAAGGAGAAGAAAGAGCGGGCGGATGACCCCGATCCGGAACAAAGTAAATGAGTTGCCCAGCTCGGGGAACAAAGTAAACAATCGATTGCCCCGCTTATAGTGAAAGCCGCCGGTCCAGATGACCCCGATATCATAGCAGCTGCGGCAGCACTTGGATTGACTATAACGAGTGCCAGAGAACAAGCGGCCAACTTAGGTATTACTCTTCATGAACTGTTAGGCCTTGATGAGGCGCCAGTGAAGGAGGTAGTAATTACATATGTGAAGAATGGGCCTCTCGTCGAGCCTGCGCAGGAACAGGATCTACCTCCACAAATGAAAGGTCTGCTGAAATGGTACAAGGGTTACATAAAAAATAAAAACGCCAATGAATATATTTATGCGGAAGTTAGATATGAGCATCACTTCAAACATTACTATGTACAAATTCATCTGAGTGAATTGTTCCAGCTTTTCAATCTGCGCGAGCTCGACAAATCTATCATCAGTTGCTACGTTCTGTAAGTGATTTATTTCTACCCCATCTCGTTCATATTGCCTGCACTATATATATGTCCTAACTATATTGTTGTGTCCGCTATTATACATGCAGAATGAAGATTAAGGAATGCAGAGTAAGGAACATCCATGATGTTGGGTTCATTGACCCACACATCGTTAATGGATATGTGTTGCGGCATCACCCCGCCGACATGGAGGCAGACCTGTGGCAGTTTCTTACAAAGCAGGAACTCAAAAGTGATATTCTATTTCCTTACCATTTTGGGTGAGTGTTTCTGTCTTGAGCACATTCTCTTTTGTTTACTCCATGCATGGTATGTGGCCGGCTAATCGATGAGTTATGCATGACGTACTGTGCATGTATCGTGTCCGCAGGTTCCACTGGATTCTGCTAGTAATTAAAGTTGACACCTCAGAATGTCTCATCCACGACTCTCTGAATATGGATCCAAAGCTTTGGGGCGACATGAGAAGAATGCTGCAGAAGTAATTATTTTCATTCATTTGCGCTCTATATCGATCGACCTATTTCGTTCATTTCCTAATATCAAGTAACTAATAACTCTCTTGTTCATTTAATTTTCTTTGCCTCGTAGGGTTTGGAGACGGTTCGTAGATACAAAGGTCGGTGAATTCAAAAAAGAGCTAGAATTCAAAAAGTCAAAGGCTAAGAATGCTGGGGATATTCAGCCAGCGGGGACCAATCTATGTGGATACTATGTCTGTGAGATGATCCGGAGATACACCTCTGAGCGGGTTCCGAGTGATACCAATGCTCAGAGGAATAACCTCCGGATGATGCTTAGTCCAGAAGCTCGCTTCCGACCACTTCAAGAGGAACTAGCTGGATGGTTCAGGAGGGAAGTCCTCCATCCTAAAGGAGAACACCATTACGAGGACGTAGAACTTTATATGCCTTAAATTATGTATGGAAACTTGTTCAAAATTGTATATGGTCATCCGATGATATTTAATATATATTGTATATTCCTCTTGAATTCTTTTTGTTTCTAATTTCAAATTTGTTTGAAATTGTACATTCATATGCATGTATGTAGTAGCGTAGAATATGTGAAACTCCTTCAAAATTAAAATAAAGCATAAAAGAAATAAAACAATACAAATTAAACAGAAAACAAGTTTAGGGGGGGGCAGGTTTAGGGGGGGGGCTAAAACCCTAAACCTGCGGCGGTCTTTAGTCGCGGTTGGCCAGAAGAACCGCGACTAAAGGTCCTCCGCCCCGACGGCCACCTGGCGCCCACGTGGACGGGCCTTTAGTCGCGGTTCTTAAGCAACCGCGACTAAAGGGGGGAGCCTTTAGTCCCGCCTGTTTGGTCGCGGTTGCGCAACCGCGACTAATGGCAGTTGCGAACCGCGACCAAAGGCCCTTTTTCCACCAGTGAGTGGTGGGGAGAAAATATACTAGTATATGATTATTCTTTTCTATACAAATCTGTTGTGTGCTATTTGGACAGAGGTACAGATAATGTGGAGGTGCGTAGGGATAGGGGAGGTTAGCCCTTCGTGGAGCGCGGGAGGTGGACCTAACAACACATGCTATTATTTCGTTGCTGGATATGCCATGCTATAGGGGTGTTTTTGTTGTAGTGGCACAATTGGTATACAATCATTGTTCCTCGATGGAGGGGAACGTTACCAGTAGACGACTTCTTGAAGTTCCCCAGTTCGGCGGTAGCAGCATTTAGCTGCACCCGACACTATTCCAGCTCTTGCGATGGCAGGCTATTCTTCTCTATAAGGACCAGGTAGTACAACGATCCTTAAATAAGTTGTGCCAACTGCTTTCAGTCTCTGGGGCTACAGGCATATGGTTATCCGTTTTTGGACAAAGGAAACTTACCTGCACATCTGCCAAAAATTACTTGATGGCTCTTCTAAGCCCATCTCGAGCAGTTCGGATTGTATGCGTCGCCCGAGCTAAAGGCATTGAATGCCTCTTCCGAGAGCTTGGAGTCCCGTAAGACCTCCCTACAGCACCGATGATTCATGGTGCTCTCTACCTCTGAGTTGGTAACGGACATATTTTCCGAACCCTCGGCCGATGGACAGTCCGACATTGTTCCCACACTGGCCCCCATCTCTCTGACTAGATTTAAATCTCGGTTGTCGGGAGCACGACCGGCCGGGCCTTCAGGCACAGTTCGGCGATCCTTTTTCCTGTAATCAAGCAAAGCACACAGGTCACAGTTGGATGCGGCCGCTGACAAAAGCATACTTATTCATACCTCCTCAATGAAGGCCTGGTGGTGTCTTCACCGGTCTTCCTCCTCGAAGGCCTGCCGGCACGGGGACCGATCTTTTCGGAACTGCCGAACGCCTCCCCTGCGGAGCGCAAGATAGTGCAGGGGGTGAGGCCGAATTAAATCACTCTTTTTAGAGAAGGTGTTTCTTGATTATTTACCTGGGAAGCAGGAAGGAGGCCAGGGTACTCGGCGGTGATGGCTACTTCTGTGCCGTCATAACTCGTCTGGTAAAATACCCCCTCCGCGAGCACCACGAATATATCTGGATCCTCTTCAAACCCGGGATCAAGCTCCCGGTTGTGGTTCTCCGGCTGTGGGGTGGGACTATGGAGTCCCTCTGTGACCTTTCACCAGTGTTGTCGTAAGCAAATGAATTTGAAATTTATCAAAGGTAATCCGGAGGTGGAAGGAGTAAAACAGAGGGGTTCGGGCTTACCCAACTGGGAGGGTTATACATAGAGTACCCGTCTCTGAGTTTAATGTGAAGAAATTCCTCTTCCTCCCCTTTGAACAGCTCGGCTAATATCTTGGCCAGAGCTGCAGGGGTATTCGGACCTTTCCGGCCGCAGCGGGAGGCATCATCCTCACCATTATAGTGCCACATTGGAAGCCCTCTGTATTGGAGCGGCTGAACCCCTTGCGCTATGGAGATCACCATAACCTCGACTATTGTGAGTCCGGACAGAGCGAGCACTTTTATCTTGCTCATCAGCTGATGAACTTCCGCAGTGTCTTCCTCTTCAAGGCTCCGAGGACGCCAACTGTGGCATTTCTTCAGCGGGACACTCGCAAATTCAGGAAGACCCTTTCAAACTGGGTCGGGAAGCGCGACGCCCAGTTCGAATATTGACCCTTCGTGATTGCGCGGGACGAGGCAGAACAACTTCCTCCACCATTCGAAATGAGCCTCGATGCCCAGGAATAGTTCGTATAAAGCGACGTAACCCGCACTGTGCAGAATGGAGGCAGGAGTGAAGTTTTGCAGCTGGAGGCCGTAGTACTCTCCAAAAGCCCTCGGAGGAACAAATGGATTGGAAATCCAACGCCTCTTAGCAGGTAGGGGACAAAACACACTCGCTCTCCCCCGGACGGGTTGGGGAAGTCCTCTGCCTGAGTCCCACCATTGAAGGAAGCTAGCCCCGCTCGAACAGGGACAAGATCTGCAGGGGGAAGAAATCCCTGCCTTTGCAACTTCGTCAATTGACCATGAGACACAGAACACCTCTCCCACTCGCCTTTCTCGGGGACGGAATGGGCGAAAGAGCTAGGGACGCTAGCCATACTGGAATGGTTTCTCCCAAGCAGTCACCGGGGATTTTTTCTGCGTGGTGCCGAATGTATCTGGGATCCAATCTCTTTAATAGGCGCTGTCGGTGTCAAAACCGGCGGATCTCGGGTAGGGGGTCCCGAACTGTGCGTCAAGGTCGGATGGTAACAGGAGACAAGGGACACTTTATTTTACCCAGGTTCGGGTCCTCTCGATGGAGGTAAAACCCTACTCCTGCTGGATTAATATTGATGATATGGGTAGTACAAGAGTAGATCTACCACGAGATCAAGGAGGCTAAACCCTAGAAGCTAGCCTATGGTATGATTGTGTATGATGATGGTTCGTCCTACGGACTACAACCCTCCGGTTTATATAGACACCGGATAGGGTTAGGGTTACACAGAGTCGGTTACAATGGTAGGAGATCTTGAATATCCGCACGCCTAGCTTGCCTTCCACGCCAAGAAAAGATCCTTCCAGACACGGGACGAAGTCTTCAATCTTGTATCTTCATAGTCTTGGAGTCCGGCTGAAGGTATAGTCCGGCTATCCGAACAGCCCCTAATCCAGGACTCCCTCAGTAGCCCCTGAACCAGGCTTCAATGACGACAAGTCCGGCGCGCAGATTGTCTTCGGCAATGCAAGGTGGGTTCCTCCTCCAAGTTCTTCAAGATGATTACAAACACCAAAAATAGTGTCCGACTCTGCAAAATAATTTTCCACATATTGCCATATAGAGAATAATATTAACACAAATCAAATCTGCTGACGTATTCCGCAGTGCGTCACAACACTGCGACCAAGCTCTTTATATAAATTGTTTTCATTGTTCCATCTCAGCGTGTCTAGCGAGGCGGTTTCCTTGGCACATCTTGTCAAAGCAGAGATCGCGTGCCCCCTTTAACGGGATTCTCATTAATACGGACGTGGGTAACCCAACCGTGCCATTTACCACGGTGCTTGGGAGGCAAGTGAGTTTTGTTAGGTAGGTGGGGACGCATAACCGCACCCGCTTATATAAAGGGATAAGGATTGACCTTTTTAACCTACGCCTTCTTCCTCCCTTGCCAGTCCATCTCTCGGGCACTCAAGCTCCAGCGCCCAAGTCTTCTCTTCCTTCCTCAACCTTCTCCAGCAATGTCCGGAGCGGGAGGCAAGTGGATGGTCTCCTCCGTCATGGAGGTTCAAGTAAAAAAGCTAAGGAAGGTCGGATACCTGTCCAAGGACATCCCGCACCGGCTTCCCGAGAAGGGGTAGCTTTTCCCCACCCCAAGGCCCCATGAGAGGGTAATTTTCCTTCCCCACTTCCTCCGCGGACTGGGTTTTCCACTCCACCCATTTATCCGGGGGCTCATGTTCTACTACGGCTTGGATTTCCATGATCTGGCCCCGAACTTCATCCTCAACATCTCGGCGTTTATCGTCGTGTGTGAGACCTTCCTCCGCGTCCGCCCCCATTTCGGCCTTTGGCTCAAGACCATCAACGTCAAGCCCAAGGTGGTGCGCGGCAGCCAAGCGGAGTGCGGAGGCGCTATGGCTGGAAAGATAGCCAACGTCCTCTAGTTCGAGGGCTCCTTTGTGGAGAGCCTAAAGGGGTCGCAAGCAGGGTGGTTTTACATCACCGAGCCACGCGATCCGAAATTGGTCACAGCCCCCGAGTTCCGATCCGGACCCCCCACGCGGCTTATGTCCTGGAAAGAGACGGGCCTGTCGTGGGGCAAACAAGAAGAGGTGACCGGATTGCAAACTTGCATCCAGTCCCTGGTGAACAAGCCAATCCGGCTTGTCAATATAGTCCAGGTTATGCTCGTCCGCCGGATCCTCCCGTGCCTACAACGGGACTTCAATCTGTGGGAGTTCGACCCGGCGCAACACCAAACCCTCAAGGGGCTCTTCGACACGAAGTACGAAGATGTTTGGAAGGTGCTTTTCAAGGGCGCCGAGGCTCCCGCATCCTCCTCCCAAGATCGCGGATACAACTCGCAGCGTCACGCTAGCGAGGTAAGCTATCTTCACCTTTTACAGGATACTAAGCTCTTTTCTTTTCCTTTCACAGTTTGACTCTATGCGGGATCTAAACTCCCTTACCTCTGACAGGCTTGGCAGGCGGTATCTGGACCAACTAACTGTCCGCCTCCCTTGCCCGAAGACCAAGCCCCAGCTCTCCTAGTGAAGGTGCTGGCTACGGCACCTTATGTGGTTTTGGAGAAGAAGGTCAAGAAGAAGAAGACCACCGGGACTCGAAAGAGTGCCCGTGACTTGGTGGTGTCGGACTCGTCATCTGACGAGTCCGAGACGCCCTCCTCTCGTGAAAACGAGGAGGAGGAAGAAGAAAGCTCTCCCCCCCAGTGGAGGGAGAAGAAAAGGAGAAGGCCGCCCCAGCAGGGGAGGCCGAGGGGTCTAGGAAAAGGAAGACCCCTCCGCCGGACTACTCTCATGACGCCGAAGAGAGCAGAGAGGAGTGGCCGAACAGGGCCAAGCGCCCGGCGAAATCGTAAGTTCGGATATCAGAGTAACTCATGATGTTCCTTTAATGCACAACTTTCCCTAATGTCGAATATAATTTATGCAGCCCGCCCCAGACCGAACACAACGAATCGTCGGGCGGTTCCCTGGACTCGTCGGACGTGAATTCGGTTCCGCCCGCTGTCTCCCCCCGCACTACGGAAGATGCCGAAGTGGCGTCGCGACAAGCTCTGGGGCAGGAGGAGGTGGTCCTGGAGGAGCCGCAAGGCAACCTCCCGGACTCCAGGAGTGAAGGGGACAAGATCCCCCAGGGCTCCAAGTCTGGCTTTGTGCCAGACACCGCGCCGGAATCTTCAACAGTTCCGAACCGCGGTAGGAGAACTCCTTCCAAAAGGAGCAAGCCTTCTAAGCCAGCGACCTTCGTCCAACCGGAGTCGCTGGACCATCTGCTGGAGGTGCTTGACGGCGCCTCCATCGACAAGGGGCACCGTACTATTATGAGTACAGTGATCCAAAAGGTTCAATCTGCCAAGAGCGGACTGGCTGAAGCTTGCGCTAGCCTTCTAACAGGCTTCGAGGTAAGTGAAAATATGTCAAAATATTACCGCATAGACAGTAGCCCCTGATGCTCTGTTTGGCGTTCGGAAAGAAAAGCCGAATAGAGGATCTAGTAATTTTCGCAGGAGTCTAACAACAAAAAGTCAATATGCGTATGCATGCTTCGCTGCTGTCCACCGCCGCACTGACTGCGCAGGTGGATGTCCTTAAAAAGGACCTCGGGCGGACCGAGCAAGAGCTCGGCCTTGCCAAACGGCAGCTCGAGGAGAAAGAAGCTAAGAAATACCCTAAAAAAAGAAAAAAGGTGCCTATAGAGAGGCTTGATTGCAGAAAGAAATAACAGGATTGTACTCCTTATTGTAGGGGCCACAACCGAGGTGGCAACCCTGAAGCAGGCGCTGGCTGAGACCGGAAGGAAAACGGCCGAGGAGCGCGCCGAGCGAGAAAAGATTGGGGTTCAAGTCGGCGAGGTGCTGCAAGAGCTGCAAGCTCTTATGAAAAAACATGAGAGTTTGGAGATTGAGTCAAAAGCGCAAGCATCCGAGCTCGCGTCGGCCCTTGAAACCGCCAAGAGTGCCAAGGCCGAAGCCCAAAAGGCCCTCCAAGAGTTGGAGGAGGTGAAAAAGATAGCAGCGGGTAAGGCATTCTTAATGCAAAGTAGGAATATAAAAGTAAACTACCTCTTACTTACCCGAATCCGGAGTTCTCCAGGGGCGTTCGCCGATCTTCCCCGCAGCGTATCCGACGCTGCCGCGTTCTACCGAGCTGAAGAGGGCAGCTCGATGGAGAGTGTGTTCTGGTCTCAGTATTCTGAGGCCGGACACTCTGCGCCTTTGAGCGATCAGCTGAAACAGCTGGTCGAGCTCCACAAGGCGGCCGAACAGGCCATGCAGGGCTTACTAGTTCGGCTGTGGCCTGGAGAGGCCCTGCCTGGGAGCTATTTCGGGCTAGTGCGGCGGCTGGTGGAGGCCTGTCCACGGCTTGAGGTCATCAAGCGCTCTGCCTGCATTGAAGGTGCCCGGAGGGCCCTTGCCCGTGTAAGGGTACTGGGGTAAGCTGGACGGAGAGAAGCTGGTGAAGGACGGGCCACCGCCGGGGAAGGAGCATCGCGAGCCTGAGAACTACTACAAGGAAGTTCTTGCCGGAGCCCGCCTTGTTGCGGATGAATGTACTAAAGATGTAGTATTTGAATGAACTCGCTCGTTTGTATCCTGTGCGCTGAAAACTTGTTCATATGCCCTAAGCAATGCTTAGTGAATTTAAAATATTATCTTCTGTGTGGCCGTTTATAAAAAATTGAGAGATGGCCAGTCGTCGACTTCCGCCCCCATGCCACTAGTGCTGAGGTGTTTGGGGTAAACCTGAGGGCTCTTTTTCCCATAGTTGGGTCCTTCGAGGGAGGCACTCAGCACAACGAACCAGGCAATTGGACTATAATGCTTGAACACTCTCACTTAGCCATAGAACGTTATAATTTTAAATTTCGGCGAAGCCCCTAGTTCGGAAGGCCTAATTCGGGGTGCTATCCACGCCTTTGGCCGGACATAGCCAGCTCCTCGCTTGAAGCGGCATAAGTCTTAAAGACTCGAAAAACCTCTCGAACAGCGACCGGTCTCACGCCTTATCATGACAGTCTGTTTTAGCTTTCTCCACTGAGGTTCTTAACCCACCTGAACTGGGGCACAATCGCAGTGGTTCTCCTAGTGCTACCTTAGCCGATATAGCGGAACGTAAGGCACCAAAACATAGGAGCCGGGCAAACCCAACATGTGACCAAAATCATGACTCGGAGCCGATGCATATAGTGCTATAAGTTCGGGGTGCCGCACTTGTGAAAGTGTACGGACTTCTCACACCAGATAGAAGGGTAATGAAGCCCCTGGCGTGTTTTGCCGTACCATGGTGTACAGTTGCGATCATGTTATTTTTAATGAACATATATATATTAAAAGAGGACAACGCAAAAAATAGGCGAAAAGCTATGCATTGTTTATAGAGAGGCTATTTATCAAGGCCGAACGATACAAGTAGTGCGATAAGCAAAAAAGATATTAGACTATTTAACATGTCCTGACCAGGCGCAGGCCGCGGAATTTAGAAACAGATATATCGCTCGAAATAGAGACCACCTGAGAGTTCCGTAATGCGGCGTAGCTTTGTCTGCTTTCCTGGGTCTTGCATCGTCTGTGCGGCAGCAAAGCCGAACAGGTTATCTAGAGTGTGGAGTCTTGAAAGAAAAAAAGAAGAATCCGGCAGTCCCTAGTACGTTTGACGCCGTATTGTAAGCATGCCGTTAATGTGCCCCTCCCCCTGTGCCCATGGAATTTCGAGGGCGTAATTGTGTACTCGAGGTACTAGCTCCGCTATGTTGCGATGGCTGGGGTTGGGGCCGTATTGCTACGCTTGCTCCGAACGTGCCAGGCTGTCTTGTTGCAGGTTACTCCGGGCGTGCTTTGCATTGTCCGCCTTTTTAACTGCCGGACTGGAGAGTTGCCTTGAAAGGCTGCTTTGTACTTCCGATGCGAGGGCCGCCGTGTGCTCCTCCGTACGGATGGAGCGTTCAGTGTTTCCGTTGACCATAATTACTCCTCGAGGGCCTGGCATCTTGAGCTTGAGATATGCGTAGTGCGGCACCGCATTGAATTTAGCGAATGCGGTTCGTCCGAGCAGGGCGTGATAGCCACTACGGAACGGGACTATATCGAAGATTAACTCTTCGCTTCGGAAGTTATCCGGAGATCCGAAGACCACATCAAGTGTTATCGAGCCTGTGCAATTGGCCTCTACACCTGGTATGACGCCTTTAAAGGTCGTCCTTGTGGGCTTGATCCTTGATGGATCTATGCCCATTTTCCGCACTGTATCCTGATAAAGCAGGTTCAGGCTACTACCGCCGTCCATGAAGACTCTTGTGAGATGAAATCCGTCAATGATTGGGTCAAGGACCAATGCGGCAAAACCTCCGTGACGGATGCTAGTGGGGTGGTCTCTTCGATCAAAAGTGATCGGGCAGGAGGACCATGGGTTGAACTTTGGGTCGACTGGCTCCATCGCGTATACGTCTCGTAGCGCACGCTTCCGCTCCCTCTTGGGAATGTGGGTTGCGTATATCATGTTCACCGTCCGCACTTGTGGGGGAAACCCCTTCTGTCCATTGTTGTTCGGCGGCCTGGGCTCCTCCTCGTCATCGCTATGCAGCCCCTTGTCTTTGTGTTCGGCTCTTAACTTGCCTGCCTGCTTGAACACCCAACAATCCCTGTTGGTGTGATGGGCTGGCCTTTCGGGGGTGCCATGAATCTGGCACGAGCGGTCGAGTATTCGGTCCAAACTGGACGGGCCCTAGGTATTCTTTTTAAATGGCTTTTTCCGCTGACCGGATTTATAGCCTCTGAATCTGGCATTTACTGCCGTATCCTCATTGCTGTCGCTGCTAACGCGGCGCTTTTGCTTATTTCGACGTGTCCTGCCACTTTTGTCCTTGGTATCCGAATTACCAGGGTTCTTCGATAAGTTGTTGCTGCGAGCTAGCCAGCTATCTTCGCCCGCGCAAAAGCGGGTCATGAGTGTCGTGAGGGCTGCCATAGATTTCGGCTTTTCCTGTCCCAGGTGCCGAGCAAGCCACTCGTCGCGGATGTTATGTTTGAAGGCTGCTAGGGCCTCTGCGTCCGGACAATCAACTATCTGATTTTTCTTTGTTAGGAACCGTGTCCAGAATTGCCTGGCCGATTCCTCTAGCTGCTGAATTATGTGGCTTAGGTCGTCGGCGTCCGATGGTCGCACATAAGTGCCCTGGAAGTTGTCGAGGAATGCGGCTTCCAGGTCCTCCCAAGAATCGATTGAGTCCGCTGGCAGGCTGTTAAGCCAGTGCCGTGCCGGTCCTTTGAGTTTGAGCGGGAGGTACTTGATGGCGTGTAGATCATCGCCACGTGCCATGTGGATGTGGAGGAGATAATCCTCGATCCATACCGCCGGATCTGTTGTGCCATCGTATGATTCGATGTTTACGGGTTTGAAACCCTCTGGGATTTTATGATCCATTACTTCATCTGTGAAGCATAATGGGTGTGCGGCGCCCCTGTATTGGGCTATATCTCGACGCAGCTCGGAAGAGCTATGTCTGTTGTGTTCGGCCCTGCCGGATTTGTTGTATCCGGAGTGAAGATCATCATCACGTGTCGTAGGGCGCCTGCGCGATCCGTAGATCGATCTTGTTTGCCTTGCCTTATCCTCTAGTACAGCTCGCAGGTCTGGCGCGTTTTCCCGTGCCTTAGTTGAGCGGCATCGGGGCATGGCTTGTGTGGAGGGCCGAGAGGCCTCTCTGTCGCGGCCGCGAGGTGGCCGGTCTGCCATGTCGTGCGCTGGTGATGTAGGCGCTTCCTCCTCTGATCGGGGTAGCGGCCTGCGCTTTGGGTAGCTCTTGGAGGGGCGCTCGAGTTCATACTCTTCGGCCTCAAGGACTTCAGTCCATCTGTCAGCTAGCAAATCTTGATCAGCTCTAAGCTGTTGCTGCTTTTTCTTTAGGCTATTCGCCGTGGCTAGAAGCGTGCGTTTAAAACGCTCTTGTTCGGTGGGGTCTGATGGTACGACGAATTTGTCGTCGTCGAGGCTTGCCTCGTCTTCGGAGGGAGGCATGTAGTTATCATCCTCAACCTCTCGCTCTGCCGCTCTCTCATGAGGGCTGGCTTTTCCATCTTCCTGCGCCGAATCTTGCTGGATTTGGTGTTCTTCGGCGCTATCCGGGGTAGTATTATCTCCCGTGCCGGAATCACCGTTTCTGCTGTGGCGGGATTTAGAGCGGCGCCGTTGACGCCGGCGCTTTGGCTGTTTTTTCGAGGTGTCATCCTCCGTTGTTCCATCGCCATCTCCATCCTTTGGAGTGTCCACCATATATATGTCATATGACGAGGTGGTGGTCCAGCGCCCTACAGGTGCTGGTTCTTGTTCGTCTCCTCCTTCGTCGTCCATACCGTTGAAGTCTTCGGAGCCGAATTCAAGTATGTCGGTTAAATCATCGATAGTGGCTATTAAGTGGGTGGTGGGTGGGCTTAAAATTTCTTCATCGTCCGAATCCCAACCTCGCAGACCATAGTCCGGCCTGGGCTCTCCTGATAGAGAGAGAGAGACTTGAGAGAATTCAGGATATCACCGAAAGGTGAGTACTGAAAGATGTCTGCGGCGGTGAACTCCATTATAGGCGCCCAATCGGATTCGATCGGCAGGGGCACGGGAGGCCCGGAGTTCGGAGAAGAGTCCGACTCCTTGGAGTCATGGGCCGTGCGGAGTGCGGGGCTGGCGTTCGGCTCGATCACCTTCAAGATCGTAGCCCCTGAGGTGACGTCCAACCGTTCATCCTCAAAGAACACAGCGGGCTTCGAGTCGAGGATCGGGGCCGGTGCGTGTGCAGCCTCCTGGGCACTATTCGGAGGCAGAGCTATATCATGCCCCTCGAGGTAGTGCGGCGCGCTTGGTTGTGACTCGAACCCGTCAAAGATCAAGTCTCCACGGATATCTGTCGTGTAGTTTAAGCTTCCAAACCTGACTTGATGGCCAGGGGCGTAGCTTTTGATCTGCTCCAGACGACCAAGTGAATTGGCCCGCAGAGCGAAGCCGTTGAAGACGAAGATTTGTCCGGGGAGGAAAGTCTCACCCTGGACCTCATCGTTGTTGATGATCAAAGGAGCCATCGGGCCTACAAGCGATGACACAGAGGAACTCTCAATGAAAGCACCAATGTCGGTGTCAAAACCGGCGGATCTCGGGTAGGGGGTCCCGAACTGTGCGTCAAGGTCGGATGGTAACAGGAGACAAGGGACACTTTATTTTACCCTGGTTCGGGCCCTCCCGATGGAGGTAAAACCCTACTCCTGCTGGATTAATATTGATGATATGGGTAGTACAAGAGTAGATCTACCACGAGATCAAGGAGGCTAAACCCTAGAAGCTAGCCTATGGTATGATTGTGTATGATGATGGTTCGTCCTACGGACTACAACCCTCCGGTTTATATAGACGCCGGATAGGGTTAGGGTTACACAGAGTCGGTTACAAGGGTAGGAGATCTTGAATATCCGCACGCCTAGCTTGCCTTCCACGCCAAGAAAAGATCCTTCCGGACATGGGACGAAGTCTTCAATCTTGTATCTTCATAGTCTTGGAGTCCGGCTGAAGGTATAGTCCGGCTATCTGAACACCCCCTAATCCAGGACTCCCTCAGGAGCTCTTCCTTGCATGGACGGGGTGTTATCTGCAAAAATACCCTGACCTTCCACATTCACTCGACACGTGGAAGACAAAGTTATTTCAATGCATGGAAACCGAGGGGAGTGACATTGAACCGATGGCCGAATACATCGCTTGAAGATCAGTAAAGAAGGAACCCGCCTTGCAATGCTGAAGAAAAATTGTGTGCCGAACACCTCGCTATTGAAAACTGGTTCGGTGGCCACTGAGGGAGTCCTGGACTAAGGGGTCCTCGGGCGTACGACCTGTTATCCATGGGTCGGACTGATGGGCTATGAGGACATGAAGACCGAAGACCATACTCGTGTCCGGATTGGACTCTCCTTAGCGTGGAAGGCAAGCTTGGCGACCAATTATGAAGATTCCTTCTCATGTAACCGACTCCATGTAACCCTAGATCCCCCCGGTGTCTATATAAACCGGAGGGGTAGTCCGGAATAGGGATATATTCATTACCATAGTCATACAGGCTAGACTTCTAGGGTTTAGCCATTATGATCTCGTGGTAGATCAACTCTTGTAATACTCATAATCATCAAGATCAATCAAGCAGGAAGTAGGGTATTACCTCCATAGAGAGGGCCCGAACCTGGGTAAACATCGTGTCCCCCGTCTCCTATTACCATCGATCATAGACGCACAGTTCGGGACCCCCTACCCGAGATCTGCCGGTTTTGACACCAGCAAAAAGACCCTGTATCATCATGGACTTCTCATCGTCGTTCGCTTTCGACGGCCACTGTAGCATCCATGCCGCTAGTTGACTCTGGGAGCACATCGAGCTAGGTGGGGTGGCCACCCTTGCTCCCAATACCGAGCCCAACTCTTTCTAGAACAATGTCGAGTGATAGCAGGACCAAAAACGATGGTGTAGCGACTCTTCACGCCCATAGGCTGGACAGAACACCCCCTCCTTAATGTGTCTTCGCAACAGCTCCGTACCTACTGCCAAACCATTTTTATCAATCTCCATGCATGAATTATCGCCTTACCTGGTGCACTAGCGCCCCAAAGAGCCAACCAGCCTTGGTGCGCCGCCACCAAAGACAAGGGTCCCGGCTGTCCCGGTTTAGCCTTCTTCTCCATACATAAGTGATACGCCGATCTGACCGTGAACTGCCCATTTTTAGTGAAGTTCCATGCAAGAAAGTCCTTCGTTCCTATACCACCAATCGTAATATGAAGGATATCCTACACATCATCCGGAGTAAACATCTATCTATCTATACCTATAATAATTCTAGACTTCCTAGAAATTGCGACGTTAATTAGATTTTATGAGCCGTTAATTCGGTGGGACCAAATTATTACGGTGTAGATTAATCCTTACAATCCTCAGCCAAAAAAAACTCATAGGGGGAAGAGGCGCTCAGTTCAGCCTTTCAGATGGGCCTTGCGTGAGGCTGCCCATAACCGACCTGCAGAATCAAATCAATCGAGTTTCTAAAAAAAATTACTAGGTACAGGATTATATCCTAAAAGAGCTAGCTACGTAATATGCCAGTGAAATTTAAATGTAAAGCGAGCAAGCTGTTCAAAAAAAGTAATGTCTAAAGAAGTTAGCACGTACTATAATCTTCTCAAAAGAAAAACATACCAAAACAATACGTATCTGACACCATTATTAAACCTGCCCCATCCCTCTTTTAAAAGGAAAAAACGGCTATATCCCTAATCCTATGAAAAGATAAAGCTTCTTAGTCTGGTCCTTCCCGCACGATCTTTTCCAGCTCCATGCTAAATCACACGCGCACCATCGGCCATGCTCCAGATGTATTCGCTGATTACTTCTGGGCAAGACAAAACGGAACACTTGATTGATCTCAAAGCTAGCTTGGAGGATCCTCCTTGGCTGCAGGCGCGCACATCACATGTGAAACAAGGTCGATCCTGCTCGGCCGTAGGCGCATAAACCTAAGAAGACACACACATGGGAAACGAGATTGGATGGCCACGTTAGTGTGTGTCCTTCCTGTTGTTTCTTACTTTGATCTGGTCAAACTCTCTGTTTGTTCTAGAATGCTACACACGTATTTAAAGAAGGTAAAGTAGCTAGAACTGATCAAACTCTGTTTGTTCTACATTCATGCTACAGCAGGTGGAATGTAAGTCCTGATAATTGTCATGGACTCTGGTACGAATCACGTATTTAAAGAAGGTAAAGTAGCTAGAACTGATCAAACTCTGTTTGTTCTACATTCATGCTACAGCAGGTGGAACGTAAGTCCTGATAATTGTCATGGACTCTGGTACAAATCTTTCTTTTCAGTTTACTACGTTCTGCTTTATGCATGCATGAGTTGTTGCATGGTTTCAATAAGATTCTTTCAAGTGTGGGATATATACTCTTGCTCATACTTTCACGCATATATAGCTGAAGTGTATGCATGTCCATATATTTGGTACTCTACCTTTAATCTAGGTCCAGATTCAGTTATTTGTGCGCAACTGAAAAATATTACTACAACTTTATTGTTGATATCTCAAAAGGTGATTAGACACAAGATTCCCTAATTCACATGACTGTATTAGAGATTTCTTTTTTTTCGTTTCAGGTGAATACATGTCTTCTTAGGCTTATGCAGGGGAGATGATGATTGATTGAATTCTTAGATTGCTTTGAACTATGCTTTACTTGATTTGATCCAAGCCACCCGATCATATAGTTGTCCAGAGTTAGTTGCAGAACATGTCACTTGGTTGCCAGCTTACGCATGCTGATCCAAATATGTTGCCAGGTTATTCCCCTTCTCTTTTCTTAAATATTCTTTTGTGATTACTCCTTGCTTATCCCCACAACTTTCAACTGCTATTGCATGTGACGTCTTCAGGAGACCTATTTAATTGTCATCTTGCTTTTGTTTTACATGAGCATAACATTTGAACAAATAGTTCAAATTATCTAAATTCCAGAACATAGCAAATTGATGAGAGTATGGTTATATAGATGATTAATAAAGTTAGACCATTAGATTTAGAAGTTCTTTTTACCTGTTGAAACATTTTTATGGTACAATATATTCTGAAAGATAAGAGCAAACATATCTACCGCTATGCAAGGCATCCAACATAAAACAAACAACACACACATGTTTTAACATATGATATTACATTTTTATGGCATTACTAATGATACTATTGCACTGCTATTCGAGGACATGGCTATGACATTGATGATTTCTTAGGTCCCATTATTACTGGACATGTACTTTGTTTTTAATTAAAAAATTATGTAGTTTGGTATACACGCGATGCGCGTGGAAGGCAGAGGCAGCTGGTAGAAGCACAATTGAAAATAGATCTGGGACATAGTGCATGGTATTTGGAATTGAAAAATGATCCTTCATACCCAGCATATGCACTTTGATCTTCGCCCCATAGTTGACACGGACAATGCAGGTGTAACATTGTAACAAGGAAGCACCTGCGGGAACCAATTGGCACATGGTTTTCATCCTTGATAGGAGTAGACAACAATGGAAAGCAATACGTGGCTGCTACATGCATAAGGTAATTCTTACTGATGAATAATTTAATGTATGGTGCTCTTTGTGTAGACATAGTATCATTATTATTTTTCATTGGAGACTAACTCACCAGTTTTAGGTTTCTTTCTTCGGATTCTCTGATCTTTTTTTTTCTGTGCATATTAAGTTATTAACTCAAATTCAGAGTCTTCAAAAGATGTTACTTTTGGATTATTTCAAGATTTAATTTCATTATGCTCATCAGGTGTTCCTATAAATCAATGTCACTGGCGTGTAACAAACCATAGGGAAGTGATTCTCAATGTTGGCAACAATGTCACTTGCAGGCTAGATATTCAACATCCCATCAGTTCTTTTATCTGACGCCTTTTAAATTGGTAGAAACAGTGTGTTAATTGATATTACAACCATGACTATTGTTGCCGCATAGTTTATATTAGCAATTGATGACCTTGATTTGTTTTTTCTTTCCCTGTTTAAAAACTTCTCTAATTCTTTTTCTGAGTGGATTTGTAGGGGAATCAACAATATGTGGTATGCTTAACTGATTTTTGCACTCATTTTGCATGGTGATCACTTGACAAATATGGATTACTAAATTAATGGAGAAACCTTTTTCTTTCCAGTGTGACTATTGTTGTTCGCAATGGTGATGGAATTGCAAAACCAATATACTTATCTTATAGTTGTTACCAGGCAATATATTAGTTGCCTATGTAAAGAATCTCATATTTTACATAGATTTGTATTTGTAAGATACAATGGAACTCGAGAGATGTAGAGTAACTTTTCCGAACAAGCATCTCTCTTCCAAGATATACTTGAGAGGAAAAATTGTGTGGTGCATATTTCAAGCACAAGGTTACAGTACTGTAATCTCATAGAATCGAACAAGTTACTTATTAGTACATTAGCTAAATAATGTCATCCTATATGTTTCAGGTATTAGTTTGCCTTAAAATTCAAGGAATAAGTTCGTAAATGCATAGGCAACAACGAATTCACTCAGTGTGGCTGATTAGAGAGAGAATAGGTTCGGGCCCTCTCGATGGAGGTAAAACCCTACTCCTGCTTGATTGATATTAATCATATGGGTATTACAAGAGTTGATCTACCATGAGATCAGAGAGGCTAAACCCTAAAAGTTAGCCTATGGTATGATTGTTGTTGTTCTGTTATGTCCTATGGACTAACCCCTCCGGTTTATATAGACACCGGAGGGGGCTAGGGTTACACAGAGTCGGTTACAAGGAAGGAGATCTACATATCCGTATTGCCAAGCTTGCCTTCCACGATAGGGAGAGTCCCATCCGGACACGGGACGAAGTCTTCAATCTTGTATCTTCATAGTCCGACAGTCCGGCCAAGGATTATAGTCTGGCTGTCCGGATACACCCTAATCCAGGACTCCCTCAGTAGCCCCTGAAAAGTCTTCAATGACGATGAGTCCGGCGCGCAGATTGTTTTCGGCATTGCAAGGCGGGTTCCTCCTCTGAATACTTCATAGAAGATTTTGAACACGAGGATCTTGTCCGGCTCTAGAAAACAAGTTACTCATACCACCATGGAGAGAATTATAATTCCACAAATCTAATCTCCTGACGTATTCCGTAGTGTAACATCACACCACAGCCAAGCCTTTATTCGAATCGTTTTTTACCCCCCACCTCAGAGCGTTTTGCGAGGCGGTTTCCATGGCACGTCTGGTCGAAGCAGAGATTGTGTCCCCTTTATTTACGGGATTCTCATCAACACGGACGTGGGTAACCCACTCATGCCCGTTGGTATGTCCCCTCGATCGAAGGTAAGTCCCAAGTGGTCACAAGGAGGGCTCTCGGTATTCAACCTCTTTATAAAGAGACCAAGTGTCACATCCCACCTAGTTCATGCATTAGAGTGTGCATCATGTTTACTTTTGACAAGAAAATTGAAATGGGGAAGGCATAACCCCCAGCACCCCTCCTGAATCAACTAGGGTTTACTAAAATCTTTTTCAATGAACCTGAAATGCCCTTCTAAAATGTTCATCATCTTTGCTTTGGTCTTAAACCTCTGGCAAAAATAGTGCACATTTTTCTAGGTCAACAGAAGGTCATTGAGTTAATGCATAAGTATTTGAATTTGGGCATTTAAAATTATAAAACATTTTCAAATGCTCAAATATCTCCAAACTAAAATGTTCCTGATTGGAAATATTCCAACTAGGGGCCAGGTGCAGTTTGGTGATTTTTGGAGTGGTCTAGGTAATTTAAATAACTCCACAAAGTTGCAGAAGAAATAGAAAAGGAAAAACAAAAACAAAAAAAATACAAACTACCTTACCTGGCGGCCCACCTGGCCGGCCCAGCCCACCAGCCGCGCCAGCGAGCTGCTTCGCCTCGCCAGCCAGGCAGGCAGGTGCTCGACGCCGGAGCAGGAGCTCGCCACGCAGCGCCCTGCCTCCCTGCTTCACCTCCCTCGCCGCCCGGCCACCTGGGTGACCTCCACGTCGTGCCCCGACCCCCTGGACGCGCCTTTCGCCCCTCTGCCTCTCTCCCTCGCACTTCCACGCCATGGCCGACGCCACCGCAGCTGCACCGTCGCCGTAGTCGCGCTCTCCGTCGTCCTTGCGCCGCTCCGACCTATCCAGAAGCTCCGCCGCCCTCCTCTTCTTCGAGCTAGCCGAGCCCCGAGCGCTCGCTCGCTCTACAACGCTTCCCCGAGCTCTTCTTCAACCTTCGGCCGCCGGAGATCCCCTTCGACCTCACCGCCGCACCAGCTCGTCCCCGACCGCGACGTTCGCTTCCCCGAGACCGCTGTGAGCTCAGCTACCTCCCCATCCCCTCCGTTCTGCGTCTCGTGCACCACAGCGACTGCACGATGCTCACCCGCACGCACCGCCGCGGAGCTCGTCGCCGACGTGTCTCCGGCTAACCAATGACCACCCCGCCGTGTCCAATGGCCTCACCGCAACCCCAGGAGGCCAACGCACTACCACACGCACCTCGCCGTGCCCCGTATCGTCGAATCGTTCGACGCCCGACTCCGGCGACCGCCAAACCCGTCGCCGGCGACGTTTCCGGCCACCCCGAGGCAAACCACTGCCACCGAACGCCGCGGATTGCCCTCAGCTAGCTGTAGATGTCCTCCGCCGCTCGTTTGGTCGCCGGAACGCCATTTGGCACTCTCGCCGCCGCGTCTGGCTCGCCGGCGGCTGAACGCCGTTGGGGTTTGACCCCTTTGACCTTGACTGGGTGGGCCCAGGTTGACTCCCTGAGTCAATGACAAGTGGGGCCCCCCTCTGCTAACTAACTAGATTAGTTTTAATTAAAATTATTTAGTCTAATTAGCTACTGACATGCGGGTCCCACTGGTCAGTTTGACCTGGACGACCCCGTTGACCCCTGACGTCACGCTGACCTCATGCTGACGCAATTATTTAATTACTGGATTTATTTTTATACAGGAAAATCCAGAAAATAGTTCAAACTTCAAAAATTCATAGAAAATTATCTATAACTCCAAATGCAAAGTTTTATATATGAAAAATTATCAGAAAAATCCAACCTATCCATTGGTACTGGTTTCATGCATGTCAGAACAAGTTAAACCCACTGTTTAGGCATTACAAGTTGATACACTAATATGATCTTCATAAATGAGCTACCATTTGAATCTTTGGTTCAAATGGGTTCATTCCCTTCTGGCTTAACTTGCACTAGGTCAGGGCACATCCATATTGCCATGTCATAGCATGCATCATATTGTTGCATATCGTCATGTATTGATTGTGTTCCGATGTGTTCTTCGTGGTAGGTTCTGCCTCCGAGGATATCTCCGAGTATCCAACTGAAGGGCAGTATCCCACGACCACCCCATCAGGCAAGCAACCCATTGATCATTCCGATACAAACCCATGTTCTTGCTTCTGCCCTTGTTTACTGCATTAAGACAACGCGTTTCAAACTGCTGTGTGTTGCGGTAGTTGAACCCACTTCCTTTGCATGACCTGTCATTGCCACAGTAACTAGATGAAACCCACTAGCATGTGTAGGAGTTGATTGAGCCATTACATGTGTGTGTGTTCCTACCATGCTATGCTTGCTATGCTTAGAGTTGTGTCAGGTCTGGCTCATCGGGATGATGAACTGGAGTGAAAGGTTGTGTCGGTGACAAGAGTGAAGTGTTGAACACGATTTGGTAAAGGAATCGATGAGAGGCCATGTAGGAGTACATGGTGGGTTGTTTCATTGAGGCCGTCCTTAGGAACTGAGTTCTGTGTTTGTGATCCATGATACAGTTACTACCACACATTGGGATCCTTAATTGACTCTCTCGGCTTCTTGATCACGCTTGTCCTCTGTCCAGGAGTTGCAAAGTAGTTTCTGGTGTTTGTAGAATGCTGGGGGCCGCACGCGGTGCTGACCATCGGGGTGGGCTGTGTTGCGGTAGGCACGTGGCACGGTGTACCAACTCGCCCGTTTGGTGTCTCGGGAACCCTGTTCACATCGTTCGGGGCCGTTAGTGGAAACCTCGGCCGGACTCCCTGCGGATGGAACCCGAATAGGCGATAAACCTGGACTAGAGACTTGAGTGTTTAGGTAGGCCGTGGCCGACACCCTCGCTGGGCTTCCGCTTGAAGGTTGCCGAGTACATGTCGTGTAAACGGCGATAAGTGGTGAGAGCGTGTGTGAAGAAGTACACCCCTGCAGGGTTAACATCATCTATTCGAATAGCCGTGTCCGCGGTAATGGACTTCTGGGTTGCCTATATCAGTTCATAGACAAGTTAAATGGATACTACTAAAAATCTCAAGATAAGTGTGAGTACCGCGGATGGCCCTCTCGTGGGATGGCGAGAGAGGATCCACGGTGGAGTATTGTGTTGGTGTTAGTGGGCTCGTGTGCGACAAATGATATACAAATGGTGTCTATCGTAGGATAGCTTAGCCAAGGGTCAAAGCTGGCTTGCTGCAATAACCCCACTACCTTCTTGAGAATGTGCATGTATAGTAGGTTCCTGTTGTAAGACTTGCTGAGTACCTCCGTACTCATGTTGCTTTAATCATGTTTTTCAGACGACTACACCAACCCCTCTGATGGGTTCTATGTAGACCTCGACGTTGACGAGTGACTTATCACCAGGTGGTGATCCAAGACTTGTGAAGGGTCGTTGTAGATAGACAGGCTTCGTCAAGCCTTCTTTCTTTCTAGTGTCTGTACTCAGACTACTTTGCTTCCGCATGTGCTTGTATGTTTGTATGACTTGAGTGTTGGGTCATGTGACCCCTATCTGTATGGATGATATGTATGGCTCCTCGGAGCCTTCTAAATAAAGTACTTGAGTCGTAGAGTACTGTTGTGATGCCATGTTGTATTTACTCATATCGGGCATATTGTGTGTATGATTGAAATGCTTGGTATGAGTGGGATCCGACTATCTAGTTGTTTATCCTTGGCAGCCTTTCATATGGGGAAATGTAAGTCTTGTGCTTCTGAGCGATAGTAGTCCGCTACAGCCCGGTTCACCGGAGTCCTGCTAGCCCAGCACTACTGCTTGGACACTTGACTGGCCGGCATGTGTTTCACGTGGTTCCTATGTCTGTCCCTTCGGGGAAATGTCATGCGCTGTTATTCGGAGTCCTGCCTAGCCTGCTACAGCCCGGGTTACCGGAGTCCTGTTAGCCCAGTGCTACAGCCCGAATAAATACGTTGATGACCGACATGTTCGATGTGATTCATGTATGCCTGTCCTCATAGGCTAGCGCCGCTTTGGGTTCACGACTAGCCATGTCGGCCCGGGTTCTCCGTCATATGGATGCTAGCGACACTATCATATACGTGAGCCAAAAGGCGCAAACGGTCCCGGGCCAGGTAAGGTGGCACCCGTGGGAGTACCGTGCGTGAGGCCGCAAAGTGATATGATGTGTTACACGCTGGATCGATGTGGCTTAGGATCGGGGTCCTGACAGCGTTGGCATCAGAGCCGGACTGCCTGTAGGTTCGCTAAGCCAAACTGGTCGATGTCGAGTCTAGAAATGCTTTAGTTATATGTAGGGGAATTGATTGTGGGAGGGAACGTAAGGCTCTTTTACTTCTTTACCTTATGACCTCTATTCTGAGTCATTCTCTTCTCATTCTACGTGGGTTAAGGACTAGGCTCTCTTCTCTCTATCAGGTTCACGTGTTACTAAATCCGTAGTAACTTATAGGATTGTTGGATACAACCCAGTTCAGTGTTACTAAAGTTTAGTATGTTGCCAATTGAACCAGAACCTTGATATGATGTTGTTGAGTGGTTTCGCAAACTGTTGTGGATGTCTCAAGTCTTTTTCTGAGCATTTACAGCCGTTATGCTGTCCAATTTCATCCAGAAATTCTAATGCCTTTGCACTATGTTGTGCTTCCAGATGGCTACCCGTCCCCAAAACCAAGTGGTTCGTCTGACCCGTTGCATCGGTGTATGTGGTCATACCGCCATGTTGGTTCGAGTGATGGTTGAGGCAGGTTACCGATGGTACCCTGAATACACCGTCGAAGAGCAGTTTAGAGATTTTAACGAGAGCCAATATCTGTGCACGGTCAGGATATATCCATCATATCCCGGAGCCACGGAACCACTTCACTGTTCTTATGGACTCGGGATCACTATTGGGATGTCCGTTCAAGATGCAGCCTACTCGATGATGACCATTATGCGAGCTAGAACTGCCTTGTTGAGCAACACTGAATTTCGCTACATGCCAGCATCCCTCCCTGGGGCGCATGGTTACCTTCAGGGCATGTACAGTGATGCATCCCATGAGGACTCACTCCTTTGCACCACTACTGAGATGTTGGAAGATAAGGACCGTGAAAACCGGGCCTTGCGTATGGAGCTCTTTAATGCTCGTGCTGATCATTGGGCCACCTTGACGAGGTTTGCACCTGCTGTGCAAGCCGGATTCATGGACATGAGAGACTTGTACCCTGTGCGGGCTAGTCTGCCAGACTTCATGGAATGGAGTGAGGTGGGAGGCATCACCCCTCCTCGTGGGCCTCTTCTGCCGCCATCTGTTGGACCGAGGCCGCACCCAAGTCCCTATGGTCCACAAGCACCGCAGGACCGTCTGTTCCCAGATGACCATGTTCCGCTTCCAGGTCTAGGTGGTGACTTCTATGAGGACTTCTACGGAGCCGTCTGAGCTAGTAGTAGTCTCGCTAGTATTGTAATAGTTGTATGTCCACCGTCCTGCGTGATTGTGGAATATAACTTAGTGTGTATCAATTCCGGAGGTGTAGATAAATAATGTATAGGAGCTTGGAATGCCTTCGATGAGATGTAACGTCTTTCATCATAGTGGTACTTCAGCCGGGCTTGTACTAAACTATGTATGGTGTGTATGACTGTTGGTGTATATATGGCAGTTTCTATATTACCATGTCATACGGATGATCATCTCTGCATTCCTTGTTATCCATTACATTCCGCACTTCCTTGGCCAGATTTTGCCATCCTGGTTTAAACCGTTGTTTTGTTTTTCCTAGGATGGTCAACACCCGCAGCAACCCTGCTGCTCCAGAGCAGGGAGAAGCTAGTGCACCTAGAGAGGAAAGCCTGCCTCAACCACCTTCTCTGGCCGAAGTGATGCTGGAGGCAGAGCGCAACAGGCGCGACACCAACCGCTTGTTAGAGCGGATTGAGCAGAACACTGCACGCCAGCAGAGGATCAATTCGGTGTCCATCAATGACTTTGTCAAGCTGTACCCGCCAAAGTTCAATCATTCCATTGAACCTCTCGATGCGGATGACTGGCTCCGCAGTATCGCCCACAAGCTACGTTCTGCCAACGTGGCTGAAGATGATAAAGTCACCTTTACTGCCTATCACCTTGAAGGCCCTGCCAGCCTTTGGTGGGAGAATTATGAAGCTATGCGTCCGGTCGGCCAACTCACTACTTGGGCTGATTTCAGTGCCGCTTTCCGTGAGCATCATATCCCGGAAGGTCTTATGGACCGCAAGAGGGAGGAGTTATGTAACTTCACCCAGGGGAAGCTGACTGTGGATGCATACAGTCGCGAGTTTGGGAAGCTTGCACGCTATGCTCCCGAAGAGGTATCCACCGATGCCCAGAAGCAGGCAAGGTTCCGCAAGGGACTTAGCCCTGAGCTCCGACGTGACCTTCGTCTACATGAATGCATTTCTTTTCTGAAGCTAGTCAATAAGGCCATCAGTGCCGAGACGGGGCAGAATGATTTTGAAGCTTCACGCAAGCACTTCCGTGACTATGGATCTTCATCCGGCTCTGGATCTCAGAAGCGCCGGGTCTGGATTGCAAATTCTGCTATGCCACCCAGGTATACTCCGAGGCCATCCTTTGAGGCGCCTCGCCCCAATCAGCAGTATGTGCCGCCCAAGACTTTTGGTGGCCCCACTGCCAATACTGCTCCACGCCCCAATATGATAACTTGCTTCAAGTGTGGTGAGCCGGGCCACTACATCCGTGAGTGTCCCCAGAACAACCCCAGCCAGTTCGGAAAGTCTGTTGGCCGTGGTAAGTCAACAGCAAAAGTGCTTGTCGCCAAGCCCGCCACCACTGCTCGTGGCCATGTCAACTACGTTTCAGCTGAAGAGACTCAAGAGGACCCCAACGTCGTTCTCGGTACGCTCCTTGTTAATTGCCATCCGGCAACTGTTCTCTTTGATACTGGAGCATCTCATTCATTTATTTCTGAGAGCTATGCTCGTTTGCACAACACCACCTTTTGTGACATGCCCACCTCCATGGTAATTCAAACCCCTGGTTCTAAGTGGCAAACCTCTAGAATCAGCCATGGAAATGAAATTCTGGTTGACAGATTGGTCTTCCTTGCGTCACTAATAGCTCTCAAGTCTTCAGACATAAACAACATCTTGGGTATGGACTGGATGTCAGCTCATTACGCCAAGATTGACTGCTCAACTAGAACTGTCCAACTTACCCATCCATCGGGCAAGACAGTCAATGTTTTGACCCGAATATCGGAGCATCAGCTCTACTCTCTAAATGCCAATCCCCTTCCAGACCTCGAAGATATTCCGGTAGTCCGTGACTTCCCGGATGTCTTTCCAGAGGAACTGCCAGGTGTTCCACCTGACAGAGATGTCGAGTTCGTGATAGACCTTGTTCCAGGAACCGTCCCAATCTCTAGGAGACCTTATAAGATGGCACCCCTAGAACTAGCCGAGCTTAAGAAACAACTCGATGAGTCCTTGCAAAAAGGTTTCATCCGTCCTAGTTCATCTCCATGGGCTTGCCCCGTCCTCTTCGTCAAGAAGAAGGATGGAACGGATCGGATGGTTGTGGATTATCGACCTGTCAACTTGGTCACTATCAAGAACAAGTATCCGCTCCCCAGGATCAACGACCTGTATGACCAGCTCGCTGGATCCTCAGTCTTTTCCAAGATGGATTTGAGGTTGGGCTACCATCAAATCAAAATCAAGAACGGGGACATTCCCAAAACGGCTTTCGTTACTCGTTACGGCCAATACGAGTACACCGTCATGTCCTTCGGTTTAACCAATGCTCCAGCCACCTTCTCTCGGTTAATGAACTCGATCTTCATGGAGTACTTGGATAAATTCGTTGTGGTATACCTCGATGATATACTCATCTACTCCAAGAATGAGGAAGAACATGCCGAACATCTAAGGCTAGTATTGAAGAAACTTCGAGAGCATCGCCTTTATGCCAAATTCTCCAAGTGTGAATTCTGGTTGCCAGAAGTGACCTATCTGGGCCATGTAATCTCTGGTAAGGGCATTGCTGTCAATCCCGAGCGAGTTCAAGCCGTCCTTGACTGGACTCCACCTGAAACGGTCAAGCAAGTTCGGAGTTTTCTTGGTTTAGCGAGCTATTGCCGCCGCTTCGTCGAGAATTTCTCCAAGGTTGCTAAGCCTCTAACTGAACTCCTCAAGAAAGATAAAAAGTTCGAGTGGACCCCACAGTGCGAGTTCAGCTTTCAGGAACTAAAAAGACGCCTGACATCTGCTCCCGTACTGGTACCACCAGATTTTTCTAAGGACTTTGTTATCTATTGCGACGCCTCGCGACAAGGACTAGGTTGCATACTCATGCAAGATCGTCATGTGATTGCCTACGCATCTCGACAGTTGCGTCCACATGAGGATAATTATCCCACTCATGATCTAGAGCTTGCAGCAGTAGTCCATGCACTCAAAACCTGGCGACATTACCTTCTGGGTAATCGCTGCGAAATCTACACTGATCACCAAAGTTTGAAATATATCTTCACCCAACCGGATTTGAATCTCAGGCAAAGACGTTGGGTCGAGTTGATCTCGGATTACGACTTAGGAATAACCTACACCCCAGGCAAAGCCAATGTCATGGCTGATGCACTAAGTCGTAAATCTTATTGTAACAATCTGATGTTACAACAAGGTCAACCACTTCTCCACGAGGAATTTCGTAAGCTTAACCTTCATATTGCTCCTCGAGGATTCCTTTCCACCCTGGTGGCGAAACCTAACCTTACGGATCAAATCATTACCGCTCAGCGGTATGATAGAGGGATATCTCGGATTAAGGAGAACATTGCTAGCGGAGTTGCTAAATGTTTTTCCATGGATGAACGAGGTGTTGTCTTCTTCGAGAACCGCTTGGTGGTTCCCAAGAAACAACAATTACGTCAATTGATCCTTAAGGAAGCTCATGAATCCCCTCTCACCATTCATCCCGGTAGCACTAAAATGTATCAAGACCTATGCCAGAGGTTTTGGTGGACTAGAATGAAGAGAGAAATCGCTCAATACATTGCTAATTGCGACGTCTGTCGTCGTGTTAAAGCAGAGCATCAATGGCCTGCTGGCACCCTTCAACCATTGGAGATTCCTGAATGGAAATGGGATAAAATCGGTATGGATTTCATTACCGGGTTTCCCAGAACCAAAAGAGGGAATAATGCTATCTTCGTTGTTGTCGATCGTCTCTCCAAAGTAGCCCACTTTTTACCCGTTCGCGAGAGTATAACCGCTAGCCAGCTAGCTGATCTATACATCTCTCGAATAGTGTCTCTCCATGGTGTTCCATTGGAAATTAATTCCGATCGTGGAAGTCTTTTCACCTCTCGATTTTGGGAAAGTTTCCAAAATGCTTTGGGAACTCAACTTTCCTTTAGCACCGCCTTCCACCCGCAATCAAGTGGTCAAGTAGAACGAGTCAATCAAGTTCTGGAGGATATGCTCCGAGCTTCTGTCATCTCTTTCGGTATGAATTGGGAGAAGTGCCTTCCATTCGCCGAGTTCGCTTATAACAATAGTTATCAAGCTAGCTTGGGCAAAGCCCCTTTCGAAGTTCTCTATGGACGAAGATGTCGAACGCCTCTTAACTGGTCAGAAACTGGCGAGAGACAACTCTTTGGCCCGGACATGATCCAGGATGCAGAAGAGCAGGTTCGCATTATTCGTGAGAAGTTGAAAACCGCCCAATCCCGACAAAAGAGTCAGTATGACCGCAAGCATAAGCCCATGGTTTATGAAGTCGGCGGGATGGCTTACCTTCGGGTTACACCTTTAAAGGGGACCCATCGATTCAGTATCAAAGGCAAATTGGCTCCTCGTTACATTGGACCTTTTCGCATTCTTGCCAAACGAGGAGAAGTTGCCTACCAATTGGAACTACCTACGCATCTCTCCAGAGTTCATGACGTCTTCCACGTTTCTCAACTCAGGCGTTGCTTCGCGGATCCTATCCGTGGAGTGGACCACGAAACGCTTGATCTCCAAGATAACCTCACTTATCGAGAATACCCCGTTCGTATCCTTGATCAAGCCGAGCGTACCACTCGACGCCACAATATCAAGTTTCTCAAGGTTCAATGGTCACACCATTCCGAGCAAGAAGCTACATGGGAAAGGGAGGATCGTCTTCGACTTGAGTATCCCACCTTCTTTCCGACAGATCCTAAATCTCGGGACGAGATTCTTTTGAGTGGGGGTGAGTTGTCACATCCCACCTAGTTCATGCATTAGAGTGTGCATCATGTTTACTTTTGACAAGAAAATTGAAATGGGGAAGGCATAACCCCCAGCACCCCTCCTGAATCAACTAGGGTTTACTAAAATCTTTTTCAATGAACCTGAAATGCCCTTCTAAAATGTTCATCATCTTTGCTTTGGTCTTAAACCTCTGGCAAAAATAGTGCACATTTTTCTAGGTCAACAGAAGGTCATTGAGTTAATGCATAAGTATTTGAATTTGGGCATTTAAAATTATAAAACATTTTCAAATGCTCAAATATCTCCAAACTAAAATGTTCCTGATTGGAAATATTCCAACTAGGGGCCAGGTGCAGTTTGGTGATTTTTGGAGTGGTCTAGGTAATTTAAATAACTCCACAAAGTTGCAGAAGAAATAGAAAAGGAAAAACAAAAACAAAAAAAATACAAACTACCTTACCTGGCGGCCCACCTGGCCGGCCCAGCCCACCAGCCGCGCCAGCGAGCTGCTTCGCCTCGCCAGCCAGGCAGGCAGGTGCTCGACGCCGGAGCAGGAGCTCGCCACGCAGCGCCCTGCCTCCCTGCTTCACCTCCCTCGCCGCCCGGCCACCTGGGTGAGCTCCACGTCGTGCCCCGACCCCCTGGACGCGCCTTTCGCCCCTCTGCCTCTCTCCCTCGCACTTCCACGCCATGGCCGATGCCACCGCAGCTGCACCGTCGCCGTAGTCGCGCTCTCCGTCGTCCTTGCGCCGCTTCGACCTGTCCAGAAGCTCCGCCGCCCTCCTCTTCTTCGAGCTAGCCGAGCCCCGAGCGCTCGCTTGCTCTACAACGCTTCCCCGAGCTCTTCTTCAACCTTCGGCCGCCGGAGATCCCCTTCGACCTCACCGCCGCACCAGCTCGTCCCCGACCGCGACGTTCGCTTCCCCGAGACCGCTGTGAGCTCAGCTACCTCCCCATCCCCTCCGTTCTGCGTCTCGTGCACCACAGCGACTGCACGATGCTCACCCGCACGCACCGCCGCGGAGCTCGTCGCCGACGTGTCTCCGGCTAACCAATGACCACCCCACCGTGTCCAATGGCCTCACCGCAACCCCAGGAGGCCAACGCACTACCACATGCACCTCGCCGTGCCCCGTATCGTCGAATCGTTCGACGCCCGACTCCGGCAACCGCCAAACCCGTCGCCGGCGACGTTTCCGGCCACCCCGAGGCAAACCACTGCCACCGAACGCCGCGGATTGCCCTCAGCTAGCTGTAGATGTCCTCCGCCGCTCGTTTGGTCGCCGGAACGCCATTTGGCACTCTCGCCGCCGCGTCTGGCTCGGCGGCGGCTGAACGCCGTTGGGGTTTGACCCCTTTGACCTTGACTGGGTGGGCCCAGGTTGACTCCCTGAGTCAATGACAAGTGGGGCCCCCCTCTGCTAACTAACTAGATTAGTTTTAATTAAAATTATTTAGTCTAATTAGCTACTGACATGCGGGTCCCACTGGTCAGTTTGACCTGGACGACCCCGTTGACCCCTGACGTCACGCTGACCTCATGCTGACGCAATTATTTAATTACTGGATTTATTTTTATACAGGAAAATCCAGAAAATAGTTCAAACTTCAAAAATTCATAGAAAATTATCTATAACTCCAAATGCAAAGTTTTATATATGAAAAATTATCAGAAAAATCCAACCTATCCATTGGTACTGGTTTCATGCATGTCAGAACAAGTTAAACCCACTGTTTAGGCATTACAAGTTGATACACTAATATGATCTTCATAAATGAGCTACCATTTGAATCTTTGGTTCAAATGGGTTCATTCCCTTCTGGCTTAACTTGCACTAGGTCAGGGCACATCCATATTGCCATGTCATAGCATGCATCATATTGTTGCATATCGTCATGTATTGATTGTGTTCCGATGTGTTCTTCGTGGTAGGTTCTGCCTCCGAGGATATCTCCGAGTATCCAACTGAAGGGCAGTATCCCACGACCACCCCATCAGGCAAGCAACCCATTGATCATTCCGATACAAACCCATGTTCTTGCTTCTGCCCTTGTTTACTGCATTAAGACAACGCGTTTCAAACTGCTGTGTGTTGCGGTAGTTGAACCCACTTCCTTTGCATGACCTGTCATTGCCACAGTAACTAGATGAAACCCACTAGCATGTGTAGGAGTTGATTGAGCCATTACATGTGTGTGTGTTCCTACCATGCTATGCTTGCTATGCTTAGAGTTGTGTCAGGTCTGGCTCATCGGGATGATGAACTGGAGTGAAAGGTTGTGTCGGTGACAAGAGTGAAGTGTTGAACACGATTTGGTAAAGGAATCGATGAGAGGCCATGTAGGAGTACATGGTGGGTTGTTTCATTGAGGCCGTCCTTAGGAACTGAGTTCTGTGTTTGTGATCCATGATACAGTTACTACCACACATTGGGATCCTTAATTGACTCTCTCGGCTTCTTGATCACGCTTGTCCTCTGTCCAGGAGTTGCAAAGTAGTTTCTGGTGTTTGTAGAATGCTGGGGGCCGCACGCGGTGCTGACCATCGGGGTGGGCTGTGTTGCGGTAGGCACGTGGCACGGTGTACCGACTCGCCCGTTTGGTGTCTCGGGAACCCTGTTCACATCGTTCGGGGCTGTTAGTGGAAACCTCGGCCGGACTCCCTGCGGATGGAACCCGAATAGGCGATAAACCTGGACTAGAGACTTGAGTGTTTAGGTAGGCCGTGGCCGACACCCTCGCTGGGCTTCCGCTTGAAGGTTGCCGAGTACATGTCGTGTAAACGGCGATAAGTGGTGAGAGCGTGTGTGAAGAAGTACACCCCTGCAGGGTTAACATCATCTATTCGAATAGCCGTGTCCGCGGTAATGGACTTCTGGGTTGCCTATATCAGTTCATAGACAAGTTAAATGGATACTACTAAAAATCTCAAGATCAGTGTGAGTACCGCGGATGGCCCTCTCGTGGGATGGCGAGAGAGGATCCACGGTGGAGTATTGTGTTGGTGTTAGTGGGCTCGTGTGCGACAAATGATTTACAACTGGTGTCTATCGTAGGATAGCTTAGCCAAGGGTCAAAGCTGGCTTGCTGCAATAACCCCACTACCTTCTTGAGAATGTGCATGTATAGTAGGTTCCTGTTGTAAGACTTGCTGAGTACCTCCGTACTCATGTTGCTTTAATCATGTTTTTCAGACGACTACACCAACCCCTCTGATGGGTTCTATGTAGACCTCGACGTTGACGAGTGACTTATCACCAGGTGGTGATCCAAGACTTGTGAAGGGTCGTTGTAGATAGATAGGCTTCGTCAAGCCTTCTTTCTTTCTAGTGTCTGTACTCAGACTACTTTGCTTCCGCATGTGCTTGTATGTTTGTATGACTTGAGTGTTGGGTCATGTGACCCCTATCTGTATGGATGATATGTATGGCTCCTCGGAGCCTTCTAAATAAAGTACTTGAGTCGTAGAGTACTGTTGTGATGCCATGTTGTATTTACTCATATCGGGCATATTGTGTGTATGATTGAAATGCTTGGTATGAGTGGGATCCGACTATCTAGTTGTTTATCCTTGGCAGCCTTTCATATGGGGAAATGTAAGTCTTGTGCTTCTGAGCGATAGTAGTCCGCTACAGCCCGGTTCACCGGAGTCCTGCTAGCCCAGCACTACTGCTTGGACACTTGACTGGCCGGCATGTGTTTCACGTCGTTCCTATGTCTGTCCCTTCGGGGAAATGTCACGCACTGTTATTCGGAGTCCTGCCTAGCCTGCTACAGCCCGGGTTACCGGAGTCCTGTTAGCCCAGTGCTACAGCCCGAATAAATACGTTGATGACCGACATGTTCGATGTGATTCATGTATGCCTGTCCTCATAGGCTAGCGCCGCTTTGGGTTCACGACTAGCCATGTCGGCCCGGGTTCTCCGTCATATGGATGCTAGCGACACTATCATATACGTGAGCCAAAAGGCGCAAACGGTCCCGGGCCAGGTAAGGTGGCACCCGTGGGAGTACCGTGCGTGAGGCCGCAAAGTGATATGATGTGTTACACACTGGATCGATGTGGCTTAGGATCGGGGTCCTGACACCAAGGCCTTACTCTTCTCTTTCGATCTCAATCGAATCCGCCTCCCGCCTCGAGTTCCAACACCTAAGCTTCAGATTCAGGCGCTTCGGACCTTCGATTATGTCCGGATCCAACCTTCAAGGCCGATGGATGCCTTCCTCCGTCACGGAGGAAGACGTAATAAAGCTAAGGGAGACCAGGTACTTAACCGGTGAAATCCCGCATAGGCTGCCTGCTCAAGGGCATGTTAGTCCCACTCCTAATCCCGGTGAGAGCGTCGTGTTCGTATCTCACTTCCTCCACGGGCTAGGCTTTGAAGGAAATATGCCCTAGAGGCAATAATAAAGTTATTATTTATTTCCTTAATTCATGATAAATGTTTATTATTCATGCTAGAATTGTATTAACTGGAAACATAATACATGTGTGAATACATAGACAAACAGAGTGTCACTAGTATGCCTCTACTTGACTAGCTCATTAATCAAAGATGGTTATGTTTCCTAGCCATGAACAAAGAGTTGTTATTTGATTAACGAGATCACATCATTAGTTGAATGATCTGATTGACATGACCCATTCCATTAGCATAGCACCCGATCGTTTAGTATGTTGCTATTGCTTTTATCCATGACTTATACATGTTCCTTTAACTATGAGATTATGCAACTCCCGTTCACCGTAGGAACACTTTGTGTGCTACCAAACGTCACAACGTAACTGAGTGATTATAAAGGTGCTCTACAGGTGTCTCCGAAAGTATTTGTTGGGTTGGCATATTTCGAGATTAGGATTTGTCACTCCGAATGTCGGAGAGGTATCTCAGGGCCTTCTCAGTAATGCACATCACATAAGCCTTGCAAGCATTGCAACCAATGAGTTAGTTGCGAGATGATGTATTACGGAACGAGTAAAGAGACTTGCCGGTAACGAGATTGAACTAGGTATTGGATACCGACGATCGAATCTCGGGCAAGTAACATACGGATGACAAAGGGAACAACGTATGTTGTTATGCGGTCTGACCGATAAAGATCTTCGTAGAATATGTAGGAGCCAATATGGCCATCCAGGTCCCGCTGTTGGTTATTGACCGGAGACGTGTCTCGGTCATGTCTACATTGTTCTCGAACCGTAGGGTCCGCACGCTTAAGGTTTCGATGACAGTTATATTATGAGTTTATGAGTTTTGATGTACCGAAGGAGTTCGGAGTCCCGGATGAGATCGGGGACATGACGAGGAGTCTCGAAATGGTCGAGACGTAAAGATCGATATATTGGACGACTATATTCGGACATCGGAAAGGTTCTGAGTGATCCGGGTATTTTCGGGAGTATCGGGGAGTTACGGGATTACGGGAGAAGTAATGGGCCTTGATGGGCTTTAGTGGGAAGAGGAAAAAGGCTGCTGCGCCCCCCCTTCCCTCTGGTCCGAATTGGACTAGGGAAAAGGGGGCCGGCCACCTTTCCTACTCCTCCTATTCCTTCTCCCTTCCTCCCCTCTTGGTGGACTCCTACTAGGACTTGGAGACCTAGTAGGACTCCACACCCTGGCGCGCCAAACCCTAGGCCGGCCACCCCCTCCCTTGCTCCTTTATATACGAGGGCAGGGGGCACCCCATAGACACACAAGTTGATCTACGGATCGTTCCTTAGCCGTGTGCGGTGCCCCCTTCCACCAAATTCCACCTCGGTCATATTGTTGCAGTGCTTAGGTGAAGCCATGCGCCGGTAACACATCAAGATCGTCACCACGCCGTCGTGCTGACGGAACTCTTCCCCGACGCTTTGCTGGATCGGAGCCCGGGGATCGTCATCGAGCTGAACGTGTGCCAAGAACTCGGAGGTGCCGGAGTAACGGTGCTGTGATCGGTTGGATCGCGAGGAGAACGTACGACTACTTCCTCTACGTTGTGTCAACGCTTCCGCTTCGGTCTACGAGGGTACGTAGACAACACTCTCCCCTCTCGTTGCTATGCATCACCATGATCTTGCGTGTGCGTAGGAATTTTTTTGAAATTACTACGTTCCCCAATAGTGGCATCCGAGCCTAGGTTTTTATGGTTTGATGTTATTTGCACGAGTAGAACACAAGTGAGTTGTGGACGATACAAGTCATACTGCCTACCAGCATGTCATATTTTGGTTCAGCGGTATTGTTGGACGAGACGATCCGGACCAACCTTACGCGTACGCTTACGTGAGACCGGTTCCCTCGACGTGCTTTGCACATAGATGGCTTGCGGAAGACTGTCTCTCCAACTTTAGTTGAACCGAGTGTGGCTACGCCCGGTCCTTGAGAAGGTTAAAACGGAGTCTATTTGACAAACTATCGTTGTGGTTTTGATGCGTAGGTAAGATGAGTTCTTGCTTAAGCCCGTAGCAGCCACATAAAAATTGCAACAACAAAGTAGAGGACGTCTAACTTGTTTTTGCAGGGCATGTTGTGATGTGATATGGTCAAGACATGATGCTAAATTTTATTGTATGAGATGATCATGTTTTGTAACCGAGTTATCGGCAACTGGCAGGAGCCATATGGTTGTCGCTTTATTGTATGCAATGCAATCGCGATGTAATGCTTTACTTTATTACTAAGCGGTAGTGATAGTCGTGGAAGCATAAGATTGGCGAGACGACAACGATGCTACGATGGAGATCAAGGTGTCGCGCCGGTGACGATGGTGATCATGACGGTGCTTCGGAGATGGAGATCACAAGCACAAGATGATGATGGCCATATAATATCACTTATATTGATTGCATGTGATGTTTATCTTTTTATACATCTTATCTTGCTTTGATTGACGGTAGCATTATAAGATGATCTCTCACTAATTATCAAGAAGTGTTCTCCCTGAGTATGCACCGTTGCGAAAGTTCTTCGTGCTGAGACACCACGTGATGATCGGGTGTGATAGGCTCTACGTTCAAATACAACGGATGCAAAACAGTTGCACACGCAGAATACTCAGGTTATACTTGACGAGCCTAGCATATAACAGATATGGCCTCGGAACACGGAGACCGAAAGGTCGAGCGTGAATCATATAGTAGATATGATCAACATAATGATGTTCACCATTGAAACTACTCCATCTCACGTGATGATCGGACATGGTTTAGTTGATTTGGATCACGTGATCACTTAGAGGATTAGAGAGATGTCTATCTAAGTGGGAGTTCTTAAGTAATATGATTAATTGAACTTTAATTTATAATGAACTTAGTCCTGGTAGTATTAGCATATCTATGTTGTAGATCAATAGCTCGCGTTGTTACTTCCCTATGTTTATTTTGATATGTTCCTAGAGAAAATTGTGTTGAAAAATGTTAGTAGCAATGATGCGGATTGGATCCGTAATCTGAGGTTTATCCTCATTGCTGCACAGAAGAATTATGTCCTTGATGCACCGCTAGGTGACGGACCTATTGCAGGAGCAGATGCAGACATTATGAACGTTTTGCTAGCTCAATATGATGACTACTTAATAGTTTAGTGCACCATGCTTAACTGCTTAGAATCGGGACTTCAAAGACGTTTTGAACGTCATGGAGCATATGAGATGTTCTAGGAGTTGAAGTTAATATTTCAAGCAAATACCCGAGTTGAGAGATATGAAGTCTCCAACAAGTTCTATAGCTAAAAGATGGAGGAGAATCGCTCAACTAGTGAGCATGTGCTCAGATTGTCTGGGTACTACAATCGCTTGAATCAAGTAGGAGTTAATCTTCCAGATAAGATAGTGATTGACAGAATTCTCTAGTCACCATCACCAAGTTAGTAGAACTTCGTGATGAACTATAATATGCAAGGGATAACGGAAAATATTCCCAAGCTCTTCGCGATGCTAAAATCAGCGAAGGTAGAAATCAAAGAAAAACATCAAGTGTTGATGGTTGACAAGATCACTAGTTTCAAGAAAAGGGCAAAAGGAAAGAAGGGGAACTTCAAGAAGAACGGCAAGCAAGTTGCTGCTCAAGTGAAAAAGCCCAAGTATGGTCCTAAGCCTGAGACTAAGTGCTTCTACTGCAAAGGGACTGGTCACTGGAAGCGGAACTACCCCAAGTGATTGGCGGATAAGAAGGATGGCAAAGTGAACATAAGTATATTTGATATACATGTTATTGATGTGTACTTTACTAGTGCTCATAGCAACCCCTCAGTATTTGGTACTAGTTCAAGTTGCTAAGATTAGTAACTCGAAACGGGAGTTGCAGAATGAACAAAGACTAGTTAAAGGGCAAGGTGACGATGTCTGTTGGAAGTGGTTCCAAGATTGATATGATCATCATCACACACTCCCTATACTTTCGGGATTAGTGTTGAAACTAAATAAGTGTTATTTGGTGTTTGCGTTGAGCATGAATATGATTTGATCATGTTAATTGCAATACAATTATTCATTTAAGTTAGAGAACAATCGTTTTTCTGTTTACATGAATAAAACCTTCTATGGTCATACACACCAATGAAAATACTTCATTGGATCTCGATCGTAGTGATACACATATTCATAATATTGAAACCAAAAGATGCGAAGTTAATAATGATAGTGCAACCTATTTGTGGCACTGCCGTTTAGGTCATATTGGTGTAAAGCGCATGAAGAAACTCCATGCTGATGGGATTTTGGAATCACTTGATTATGAATCACTTGATGCTTGCGAACCATGCCTCTTGGGCAAGATGACTAAAACGCCGTTCTCCGGAACAATGGAGCAAGCAACAGATTTGTTGGAAATCATACATACTGATGTATATGGTCCGATGAATATTAAGGCTCGCGACAAGTATCATTATTTTCTAACCTTCACAGATGATTTGAGCAGATATGGGTATATCTACTTGATGAAACATAAGTCTGAAACGTTTGAAAAGTTCAAAGAATTTTAGAGTGAAGTGGAAAATCATCGTGACAAGAAAATAAGGTTTCTACGATCTGATCGCAGAGACGAATATTTGAGTTACGAGTTTGGTCTTCAATTAAAACAATGTGGAATAGTTTCACAAACTCATGCCACCTGGAACACCGCAGCATAATGGTGCGTCCGAACATCATAACCGTACTATATTAGATATAGTACAATCTATGATGTATCTTACCGATCTACCACTATCGTTTTTGGGATTATGCATTAGAGACAGCTGCATTCACATTAAATAGGGCACCATCTAAATCCGTTGAGACGACACCGTATGAACTATGGTTTAGCAATAAACCTAAGCTGTCGTTTCTTAAAGTTTGGGGCTGCGATGCTTATGTGAAAAAGCTTCAACCTGATAAGCTCGAACCCAAATCGGAGAAATGTGTCTTCATAGGATATCCAAAGGAAACTGTTGGATACACCTTCTATCACAGATCCGAAGGCAAGACTTTTGTTGCTAAGTTCGGAAACTTTCTAGAGAAAGAGGTTCTTTCGAAAGAAGTGAGTGGGAGGAAAGTAGAAAACTTGATAAGGTAATTGTACCTTCTCCCTTATTGGAAAGTAGTTCATCACAGAAATCTGTTCTTGTGACTACTACACCAATTAGTAAGGAAGCTAATGATGATGATCATGTAACTTCAAGATCAAGTTACTACCGAATCTCGTAAGTAAACCAGAGTGAGATCCGCACCAGATTGGTACGGTAATCCTGTTCTGGAAGTCATGTTACTAGACCATGACGAGCTTGCGAACTATGAGGAAGCGATGGTGAGCCCAGATTCCGCGAAATGGTTAGAGGCCATGAAATCTGAGATATGATCCATGTATGAGAACAAAGTATGGACTTTGAGGGATTTGCCCGATGATCGGCAAGCCAAAGAAAATAAATGGATCTTGAAGAGGAAGACGGACACTGATAGTAGTGTTACTATCTACAAAGCTAGAATTGTCGCAAAAGGTTTTCGACAAGTTCAAGGTGTTGACTACGATGAGAGTTTCTCACTCGTATCTATGCTTAAGTCTGTCCGAATCATGTTAGCAATTGCCGCATTTTATGAAATCCGGCAAATAGATAAACAAAACTACATTCCTTAATGGATTTATTAAAGAAGAGTTGTATACGATGCAACTAGAAGGTTTTGTCGATCCTAAAGGTGTTAACAAAATATGCAAGCTCCAGCGATCCATCTATGGATTGGTGCAAGCATCTCGGAGTTGGAATATACACTTTGATAAGTTGATCAAAGCATATAGTTTTATACAGACTTGCGGTGAAGCCTGTATTGACAAGAAAGTGAGTGGGAGCACTACAACATTTCTGATAAGTATATGTGAATGACATATTGTTGATCGGAAATAATGTAGAATTATTCTGTAAAGCATAAAGGAATGTTTGAGAGGAGTTTTTCAAAGAAAGACTTCGGTGAAGCTGCTTACATATTGAGCATCAAGATCTATAGAGATAGCTCAAGACGCTTGATAAGTTTTTCAATGAGTACATACCTTGACAAGATTTTGAAGTAGTTCAAAATGGAACAGTCAAAGAAAGAGTTCTTGCCTGTGTTACAAAGTGTGAAATTGAGTAAGACTCAAAACCCGACCAAGGCAGAAGATAGAAAGAGAATGAAAGTCATTTCCTATGCCTCAGCCATAGATTCTATAAAGTATGCCATGCTATGTACCAGATCTATTGTATACCCTACACTGTGTTAAGCAAGGGAGTACAATAGTGATCTAGGAAGTAGATCACTGGACATCGGTCAAAATTATCCTTAGTAAAATAAGGATATGTTTCTTGATTATGGATGTGACAAAAAGGTTCGTCGTAAAAGGTTACGTCGATGCAAGTTTTGACACTAATCTAGATGACTCTAAGTCTCAATCTAGATACATATTGAAAGTGGGAGCAATTAGCTAAAGTAGCTCCGTGCAGAGCATTGTAGACATAGAAAATTGCAAAATACATAACGGATCTGAATGTGGCAGACCCGTTGACTAAATTTCTCTCACAAGCAAAACATGATCACACCGTAGTACTCTTTGGGTGTTAATCACATAGCAATGTGAACTAGATTACTGAATCTAGTAAACCCTTTGGGTGTTGGTCACATATCGATGTGAAACTATGGGTGTTAATCACATGGTGATGTGAACTATTGCTGATAAATCACATGGCGATGTGAACTAGATTATTGACTCTAGTGCAAGTGGGAGACTGAAGGAAATATGCCCTAGAGGCAATAATAAAGTTATTATTTATTTCCTTAATTCATGATAAATGTTTATTATTCATGCTAGAATTGTATTAACTGGAAACATAATACATGTGTGAATACATAGACAAACAGAGTGTCACTAGTATGCCTCTACTTGACTAGCTCATTAATCAAAGATGGTTATGTTTCCTAGCCATGAACAAAGAGTTGTTAATTGATTAACGAGATCACATCATTAGTTGAATGATCTGATTGACATGACCCATTCCATTAGCATAGCACCCGATCGTTTAGTATGTTGCTATTGCTTTTATCCATGACTTATACATGTTCCTTTAACTATGAGATTATGCAACTCCCGTTTACCGTAGGAACACTTTGTGTGCTACCAAACGTCACAACGTAACTGAGTGATTATAAAGGTGCTCTACAGGTGTCTCCGAAAGTATTTGTTGGGTTGGCATATTTCGAGATTAGGATTTGTCACTCCGAATGTCGGAGAGGTATCTCATGGCCTTCTCAGTAATGCACATCACATAAGCCTTGCAAGCATTGCAACCAATGAGTTAGTTGCGAGATGATGTATTACGGAACGAGTAAAGAGACTTGCCGGTAACGAGATTGAACTAGGTATTGGATACCGACGATCGAATCTCGGGCAAGTAACATACCGATGACAAAGGGAACAACGTATGTTGTTATGCGGTCTGACCGATAAAGATCTTCGTAGAATATGTAGGAGCCAATATGGCCATCCAGGTCCCGCTGTTGGTTATTGACCGGAGACGTGTCTCGGTCATGTCTACATTGTTCTCGAACCGTAGGGTCCGCACGCTTAAGGTTTCGATGACAGTTATATTATGAGTTTATGAGTTTTGATGTATCGAAGGAGTTCGGAGTCCCGGATGAGATCGGGGACATGACGAGGAGTCTCGAAATGGTCGAGACGTAAAGATAGATATATTGGATGACTATATTCGGACATCGGAAAGGTTCTGAGTGATCCGGGTATTTTCGGGAGTATCGGGGAGTTACGGGATTACGGGAGAAGTAATGGGCCTTGATGGGCTTTAGTGGGAAGAGGAAAAAGGCTGCTGCGCCCCCCCTTCCCTCTGGTCCGAATTGGACTAGGGAAAAGGGGGCCGGCCACCTTTCCTACTCCTCCTATTCCTTCTCCCTTCCTCCCCTCTTGGTGGACTCCTACTAGGACTTGGAGACCTAGTAGGACTCCACACCCTGGCGCGCCAAACCCTAGGCCGGCCACCCCCTCCCTTGCTCCTTTATATACGGCGGCAGGGGGCACCCCATAGACACACAAGTTGATCTACGGATCGTTCCTTAGCCGTGTGCGGTGCCCCCTTCCACCAAATTCCACCTCGGTCATATCGTTGCAGTGCTTAGGCGAAGCCCTGCGCCGGTAACACATCAAGATCGTCACCACGCCGTCGTGCTGACGGAACTCTTCCCCGACGCTTTGCTGGATCGGAGCCCGGGGATCGTCATCGAGCTGAACGTGTGCCAAGAACTCGGAGGTGCCGGAGTAACGGTGCTGTGATCGGTTGGATCGCGAGGAGAACATACGACTACTTCCTCTACGTTGTGTCAACGCTTCCGCTTCGGTCTACGAGGGTACGTAGACAACACTCTCCCCTCTCGTTGCTATGCATCACCATGATCTTGCGTGTGCGTAGGAATTTTTTTGAAATTACTACGTTCCCCAACAGGCTTCACGCCAGATCCCTTCGTGAGGGGGCTCATGTTCTATTATGGGCCGGACTTCCATGACTTAGCTCCGGAATCTATCCTCCACATCTCATCGTTCATCGTCGTGTGCGAAGCTTTCCTCCGTATTACCCCTCACTTCGGACTGTGGCTCAAGACTTTCAAGGTGGAGCCGAAGATGGTCGAGGGACGGCAGGAAGAGTGCGGAGGCACCGTAATAAGCGAAAATGCTGACGCCCCATGGCCCGAGGGCTCTTTCCAAGAGGAGTCCAGCTTATGGCAACAAGAGTGGTTTTACATCACAGCTCCCAAGGGTACCAAGTGGGTGGCTCTGCCTGTTTTTCGCTCGGGCCCCCCACCACGTCTAACGTCATGGGTCAACAAGGGGCTAGACTATGGGCCAGTAAAGGATGTGCCCATATTGCAGGGCCGCATCCGAGATCTCCTGGAGAGAGATGTCAGTCTGGTCATCGTGACGCAGGTCATGTTAATTCGTCGAGTCCTGCCCTGCAAACGTCGTCCCCTCTGCCTGTGGGAGTTCAATCCGGAGGGACCGCGAGCTCTTCGACATTTCCTTGGCATCACGCCCGCAGAGATGTACAAATTGTTCTTCGGACGACAAATAATGTGTTCGGACTCTACTGAGGATGCAGGTCTGAGCTGCAATCGTCCGGATACCCAAGTAAGTAGCCCTGTGCCCGAACACGCCATCCGTTTATTTATCGCAACATCGCCCTTAAAAAGGAGCTATTCTTGAACCAGGAGTGGGTAGCGAAGGCAAAGTTGATCAGGTGTCCGGCCCCCCTTCCTGAGACCTCGCCAGATCCCGTGTAAACTAGGATGCTGGAGATCGCGCCTTCGGAAGAAGATGAAGGGGGGAACAAGGAAGCTACTACCTCCGCGGAGGAGGTTGTCCGGAAGGGAGGAATCGAAAATTCCTTTCCTCAGGGGAAGAAGAGGACCGCCTCTGAAGACCCGGAGACAATGGTCTCGAAGCGGGGGAAGAAATCTTCGCCAAAGGGTCCTGCACTGGGGGATACCTCGGCCGTACTATGCCCTCAAGGGGATCAGCCCTCCACCGAGCTGTAAGTAAAAGGGTGTTTAATAATGGGAGAAACCCTTGCTTTACTCCTGAGGAAAGTAACCGAAGCATTTATCTTGCAGTTCGGATCTTAGCCCCTCTCAGCAGAGCTCGTCTTCGGGGGATCTTCTTCTAGAGATTATGGAGAGCGGAACTACAAAAAAAATACACTTCCGTGATGATACATGTTTGTCACAGTAGGTCGCGTTTTTTGTCATGCATGTACATCCATGACAAATTTATGACAGAATCAAGATAGTCATACCTGTGCTGTCGTAGAAGTGTTGCATGACATTACCAAAATTATCATCACAGAAGTGTCCACTTCCATGACGATAAATCGCGCGTCACAGAAGTGCTTTCATCAAGGGCGACCAACACGTGGCATCCACCATAACGGAACGCCGTTAAGCTATCGGGTCGGGTTTTGGATCCGATAACCCGTTAACAGCCCCGACCAATGGGAAATTTCCACGTGTAAAATTCTTATTGGCCGGACGAAACACGTGTCAGCTCGTCAGTGGGTCAGATAGGCGCCTATGATACGTCGACACGTGGCACGACCCAACAGAGGCCCATTCCTGTGAAAAGGCCGACTCGTTTGACTTGGTCAAAAGCTGGCGGGCCGGCCCATGGAAAGCCTGTTAACGGCCTGTTCGCATATAGCCCATTTATAGCCCGCTAACCCAAGGCCCGTTACGCCTTATCCGAATTAGGCCCAGTAGCGTCATCTGGGCCATTCAATATGATTCCAGCCCGTTTTCACTTCTGGCCCATGTATGGCCCATGACGTCTTTTGGCCCATATGAGGCCCTATGTAACTCTTGGCCTACTAACGGCCCGTGGTGAAACTAGCCCGTAATGAACAGTGTATCACTTTACACCCATTAACGGCCCGTGGTGAAACAGGCCCGTAATGAACAGTGTATCACTTTATACCCATTAACGGCCTGTTATTCCGTTGGGCCATTTCCAGCCCATGTTATCTTTCGGCCTTCTCAGACCCCATTTATTCTTGGGCTCATTTCCAGCATTCTTTTACTTCCGGCCCGTTACTGTCATTTTCTGCTTGTGGGCCAAATTCAGCCCGTGGTTACAGTCGGCCCGTTTGTGGTCCGTTAATACGTTGGGCCGTTTTCATAGCATCATCAAATACGGCCTATTAATGATGGCCCATTACGATCGGCCCATGAACGGACGATTCCAACTCTAGCCCGTTTACGGCCATAATGTGGCCTGCTATTGGCCCATGTTTGGCCAATCGATCATACAGCCCGTATAAGGCCCATTGATGATACGACCCGTAGAAGGCCCATTGTTCTACGGCCTGTAGAAGGCCTACTGTTTCTACGGCCCGTAGAAGGCCCACTATTTCTGTCACAGCCCCAGTTCAGGCCTTGCTTGTCTTTGCATCTGCATCCTTGCATCATGATTTAAATTCCATTTAAATTTGAAATGGGGATGACAAACCCTAGCACCAAATGGAATGCAATTAGGATCAAAATAAAAATATTTTCAATAATCCCAAATGCCCTTAAGAAAAGTTCATGATTTTTGTTAAAGGTGAAAACCTCTGCCAAAAGTCATGCACATATTTCTAGGCCATTCTGGATTTTTGAATTAAATCATATGCTATTTGAATTTGGGCATTTAAATGCTATAAAATATTTTAAATGCTCAAATAATCATGAACTAAAATCTTTACTGTTGGAAATATTCCAAACAGTAGCCTTGAGAAGTTTCATGATTTTTGAGTTAGTTCTAGTATTTTAATAAAAGCCCTAAAGTTGCAGAAGAAATAGAAAAACAAAAACAATTAGAAAGAGAGAGAGAGACTTACTGGCTTACCTGCGCAGCCCACCTGGTAGGCCCAGCTGGCGGCCCAGCTAGCTGGCCAGCCCACCGAGGGCATGGGCGTCTTCTTCCTCCTGCCAGAAGGCAGAGGAGAAGACAACCACGGCGCCGCGGCGTGCCACGCCGGCAGCTGCCTGCCTGGCTGCCCCCTCATCGCCCTGGACTCCCTCCACAACGCCACGCGCCCCCTGGACCCCCTCGACCGCTCCCCTCTCTCCCTGCCTCGCCTCTCTCGCTCTCTCTCCCCCGAAGCCGAGCGAGCTCGTCGCCGCCGTTCATCGTAGCTGCAGCCACCGCCTTCCCCTCGCTCTTCTGACCTGCCCAGAGGCTCCGCCTCAACCCCCTCCTTCTTCCACCCCGAGCCACGCCACCGCGGGAGCCCCAAATCGCCGCCACGAGTCGTCTTCCCCGAGCACAGCCGCCGGACTCTATCGACGGATTCGCCGTCACCAAGCCGTCCCCGAGCTCTCTGACGATTCCATCGGATGCGCTGTGAGCTTCCCGTCGCTTGCCCCCTAACCCCATGGAGTTTTCCTCGTCGTAGCCGCCTTTTCCATTGGAGTCGAAGCGCGCCGCCGCCTGAGCTCCTCGCCGCCGTGGCCACCTCCACTGGAGCTCAAAACCAAGCACATCACCGCGCATAGCGCGTCACCACGGGGCCGTTGCAACCACCTGCTGCTCCTGCCGTGCCCTGCGGCGTCGAGTCCGTCGACGTCCGAACTCCGACACCGCTCCGCTCGTCGGTGCCGTCGACTCCGGCCACCCCGGCCCCTCTCGTGTGTTTTCCTGGAGGCGGCGCACGCCCAGCTCCACGCAGAGCCCCTTCGGCGTCCTTTTGGTCGCCTGAGGGCGAAACCCGACGCCCTCCGCCGTGTACGCCGTCGCCGGCGTCGAGCCGTGGACCAAGTCCGGTGGGCTTGACCCCGGTTGACCGGGGGTTTGACTCCCATGACTTACTGACGTGGGCCCAGGCCCCTAATTAATCCAGATTTAGGATTAAGTTAGTGTTAACCGACCCTGTTAATTAGTTAAGACACTGACATGTGGGTCCCAGCCATCAGGTTTGACCTGGGCTGGCGCCTTTGACCTGCTGACGTCACCCCGACGTCATGCTGACGTAGTATTACATTTTCTGGATTTATTTTTATACAGGAAATTCCAGAAAATAGTACTAACTTCTAAAATTCATAGAAATTCAACCGTAGCTCCAAATGCAAAGATTTATATATGAAAAATGATCAGAAAAATCCAATCTATCCATCTGTACCATTTTCATGCATGTTAGAACACTTTAACCTTGCTGTTTAGGTGAAACAAGGTAAAGCACTAATATGACCTCTTAAAATGGGTTTGCATTTGAATCTTTGGTTCAAATGGACTCATCTCAATCTGTTCTAGCTTGCATTAGCCAAAACACATTCATATTGCCATGTCATAGCATGCATCATATTGTGCATTGCATTGATTGTATTTCTTTCTGTGTTGCCAGCATTGTCCCCTCTCGATAGACGTGGATCCGACGACGTGATCGATGACACCGATGAGGAACTATATTATCTTCAGAAGTGCCAGGCAAGCAAAACCCCCTTGTTCATTCCGATACAATCCCACTCTCTCGCTCCTGCTCTGTTTTACTGCATTAGGACAACAACGAATCATCTGTTACTTGCTGCGGTAGCTAAACCCCTTTATCCTTTGCATGACCTGTCATTGCCACAGTAAATAGATAAAACCCACTAGCATGAGTAGGAGTTGTTTGAGCCCTGATGTGCCTACTCATTCATGCTTGTTTGTCATGCCTGCTACTGCTTAGAGTTGAGTCGGGTCTGATTCATCGGGAATGAATTGGATTGTGGTGAACATGTCCTACTGTTGAGAGCTAAGTGTGTGAACACGATTTGGTAAAGGTAGCGGTGAGAGGCCATGTAGGAGTACATGGTGGGTTGTCTCATTGCAGCCGTCCTCAGGAACTGAGTTCTGTGTTTGTGATCCATGAACAGTTACTACCACACATTGGGTTCCGGTAACTCGACCCCTCTCGGCTTATTAACCAACTCGATCTCTGTCCAGGAGTTGCAACTAGTTTCTGGTGTTTGTAGGTAGTGTTAGTAGTCTACCAAGTGGCACCTGGTACAGGTGGGCTTGGGACAGACTAGGCACCGTGGCCGGGTAAACCAAGCGCCGCCCGTTTGGTGGGCTTGGAACCCTGTACACATCGTTTGGGGCCGTGAGCGACACCCCGGCCGGATCTCCTTGCGGATGGAACCCGAATAGGCGATAAACCTGGACTAGAGACTTGCGTGGTTAGTCAGGTCGTGGCCGACTCCCACGCCCGGTTTCCGCTTGAAGGTTGCCGAGGTACATGACGTGTACAGGGCGATAAGTGGCGAAAGCGTGTGTGAAGAAGTACACCCCTGCAGGGTTATCATTATCTATTCGAATAGCCGGATTCCTCGGATATGGAAACTTGGACCCCTTGCATAGTTCATAGACAAGTGAAAGTGGATACTCTAAAATGCGCAAGATAAGCGTGAGTGCTATGGGTGGCGTCCCCGTAGGGAGACGGGAGCGGATCCATAGTGGTGTATTGATATGGTGAATATGTGGACTCGTGTGCGCCACCTCAAAAGAGTTACTTGCAGTTGTAGTTTAGGATAGCCACCGAGTCAAAGCTGGCTTGCTGCAGTTAAACTCCACTACCCCCTTTGTTGATACCGATGCATATGTAGATAGTTCTGATGTAAGTCTTGCTGAGTACATTTGTACTCACGTTTGCCTATTTTATGTTTTGCAGAGAGACTTCAGTCTCGCTAGTAGTTCCGCGTGGACTTCGACGTTTAGCTTGTTAACTCAGCTACGATCTTGTGCCCTCGGCAGGATCTGGTAGGTAGTCAGGCTTCTCAGCCTTTTCCATTTGTAGATGTCTGTACCCAGACATGTTAAGCTTCCGCATGTGCTTGTTGCTTGTATGCTCTGTATGTTGGGTCATGAGACCCATGTTTGTAATATCTCGCTCCTCGGAGCCTAATGAATAAATACTTTGAGTCGTAGAGTTATGTTGTGATGCCATGTTGTATTTACTCATATCGGGCATATTGTGTGTACGATTGAAATGCTTGGTATGAGTGGGATCCGACTATCTAGTTGTTTATCCTTGGCAGCCTATCATATGGGGAAATGTAGTCTAGTGATTCTGAGCAATAGTAGTCCGCTACAGCCCGGTTCACCGGAGTCCTGCTAGCCCAGCACTACTGCTCGGAACACTTGACTGGCCGGCATGTGTTTCACTTCGTTCCTGTGTCTGTCCCTTCGGGGAAATGTCACGCGGTGACATCCGGAGTCCTGCCTAGCCTGCTACAGCCCGGGTTACCGGAGTCCTGTTAGCCCAGTGCTACAGCCCGGATTCACACGCTGTTGACCGACATGCTCGAAGTTGATTCATGTATGCATGTCCCCATAGGTTAGTGCCGCTTTGGGTTCACGACTAGCCATGTCGGCCCGGGTTCTTTGTCATATGGATACTAGCGACACTATCATATACGTGAGCCAAAAGGCGCAAACGGTCCCGGGCCAGGTAATGTAGCGACCCGACCTCAGACGGTCAAGCCTCTGTGTATCTGTGCCATCCCTGGATCAGTATGCTGGCACACACAGTACATCAATGTATATATCAAAGTGCAATCACATGTATAAATAACGTAAAACTGATATATATACCTCGTAATACTCAGCGGAAACAATCAAACGAGTGTGGAGTCCCATCAACGCCATCGGCAGGTTGAGTGTAGACCGTAACCCTGTATCGTAACTCTTACTCGTCGAAGAAAATATCTGCAACATGATACGTTGCAGCCGGGTAGGTCAGTACATTGAATGTACCGGCAAGATCACAATAAGAGAAAGCTGATGATAAAACTATTCTATATGCAATATGGCTTTGTGGCTCTGGGTCTGAGTTTTTGTTTTGCATAATAGCTGGTTTTACTTTTCCTACAACAAAGGAATATCAGGAGCCTGTACTACGGAGTTTTCTAACATGACATGGTTCCGCCAACCGATGTCCCATAGCCCAAAATCATCATAAGTTGCCCATAATTAAGTTATCAATCCGGTGTTGAGAGTTCCGAGATAGATCCAAGTCCAGAGACTCAAATTGTCCGTAACCGGGGACACGGCTAATCGATTAGGTTTTTAACCCTCTGCAGAGGTTTGTACACTTTACCCGCAAGATTCGATCCCTCTTTTTACGTTCTCGCACTTCATGGTGTTTGAGAACAAGATGACCGAAACATGGTCTTCCGAAGAGTTCCTCTGACCACTGTCCGGTGCTCATCCAATCCTACCGTCGTTCTACATCTGCTAGCACCGTCCCAGCCAGAGTCACAACTAAGGTCAACCAAGCCAGAGCCCATAGTGACTTGCGGTTGCACAGGTAAGCTTCTGGTCATGAAGTATTCTTCCGTCTCTTTGAGTCTGGGTGGAACTTTCCTCATGAGTACTGGCCAAAACCCAGCTCACTAGGCAAATCCACTGGGTACTCCAGGGTGCCTCACAACCAGTCCACCCAGTAGTGTGTACTGAAGTCTTGTCTCGAGTCTTGAAGTCTTGAGGTCTCGAAGATGCTGTCCTCGCAGGTGCCATCAGGAAGTTGTCGTCTTTGACGTAAAAATCCTCCATTCTCACACCACTCCCGAGCACTCATACCAACCCCGTCTACTATAGCGTAGCTTTAAAAGTAAACAACGTCCCGGGCTTGGTAACAGGAAGATGGGTTCCTACCTCATGCATTCTACTCAACTACAAGAATTCAATATCACTACTGGAGGGATTGAAATAATGGTGCCACTAAATGCAATAAAAACATTGGTATGAAAAATATGGTCAAAGTGAACTTGCCTGGTATGTTGATGAAGATATAAACGCTCTTGGAAACTTGATAAAACTATTCGTCACTCCGATGTAAATCTATATTAAACAGACAATCATATAAGCAATCATCCTAGCAATCAATTCTAACACTCATTAAAACAACAAAGAAAAATCAATAACAAAACTCAAACGAATTCCAAGGAAGTTTCAAATAAACTAGAAAGAAAACCTACTAACGAAGATCTATGACTTTGCTACAAACATCTAATATAGTCTTGCCCTAAGTAAAACTTAACAATAATTAAAACACTAAACTAATAAATTAACAGAAAATAAAAAAGTAAAACAACTAAGTTAACAGAAAGTAGTTTTCATAAAATTTTATTAGCAAAAAGAAACAATTAAAAAGCTTTAATAAAACTCTAACTATGACCTATAGAAGTTTTCATACAAAACTAAATAAAATAATTTTTTTTTTATATATAAAAAAAACAATCTTTGGTTGACTAACAGAAACAAAACTAAATTTGTCAAAAGTGACAAAAAGAAATAATTTAAAACTAATAAAAACAATAAAGAAAAGACTAAGGCAAAACTATAACTAAAACAGTACTGTTTTGCTAAAAACCTAATTTAAATTAACCTAGAAATAAAACATTAAATACTACTGGATAAACAAAGGTCCTAGAGACCAGGGGCAAAAAGAATCGGTCAAAAATAATATTCCTAACTCAAAATATAGCAGAAAAACTAATCTGACTAAAACTAATATAAACAATTTCTAATAATTTAAACATGGCCAAACATATTTTCTACAGAAACTACAACAAATTTTCAAACTAACAAAAAAAGAATCAACTAAAAATATTAAGTAACCTAAAAGATATGGGTTTTACAAAACTGGAACTATTCTGTTAAAAACAGAAACGAAAATTAACATAAAAAAAATACTAACGCGCTAACGGGCCTATCTAACGCTCAGGCGACAAATAACTAAAACGCGCCCGAGGGAATAAACCGATCGGGCCGGTCTAACTAAACCGTACTAAAATAAACCGATCTAAACCGAAAATAAACCGGTCTAACCAAACTAAACCTAACCCTTCGCGTGATCTAATCTAGGCCCTAGGATTTAGATCGAACGGCGACGAGCGGCTCCGGCGACTCACCGCGGTGGCGGCGACGGCGACGGACGACGGCGGCTCGGGCGACGACGGTGCGGTGGCTCCGGTGGTCCTGGGTGGCGGCGGAGACGTCGGGGAGAGGCGGCGGAGTGTTGCGGAGGCGGTGGTGGAGTCAGTGGGGCTCGGGGTGGTCGGTGGAGCTCGGGGGTGGAGCAATGGCGCGGCGGCGGCGTCGGACTCCGGCGAGAAATCGCGGCGGAGTGGAGGGGTTAGGCGAGGGGGAGGGGTGGGGAATGGGTCGAGGGGGTTGGGTATTTATAGGGGGTGCCCGGCTTGGAGGCGGGGGCGAATCGGGGAGGGATCCCGCGATCCCCGGGATTCCGGCGACGGCGGCGGTGATGGCGCGGTGATGGCGCGGCGTGGGAAGGAAGGAGAAGGGTGGGGCCGGCGCGTCGGTGAGAGAGGGAGAGAGGGGAGAGAGCGGGCGACCGAGGGGGAGGGGGTTCGGGTGCGGGCGCTAGGGCAGGCCGACTCGGGCGCTGGCTGGGCCGCGGCTCGGCGCTGGCTGGGCCGGTTGGCCTGGCTGGCGCCTGGGTTTCTTTTCCTTTTTTGTAAAAGTTTCCCCGAAAACAAAAAAAAAACATTTTAGAAAATAAAAAGAAATTTAAATATAGGAGTATTATATATCAAAATGACCGGAAAAATAAATCCTTCAATATGAACATTTTTACAAGATGAAATAAAATTCACACAAATTCAAATAAAACAAATAGTGCTACTGCTGCAAATAAAATTCAAATAAAATTTCTTTAAAATGCCAAAATGATTTAAAATTTATTTTTCTCCATTTTTATAATGTAGGGAATCATTTTACCCTATTTTCCATATATTTTATTTTTTGGAGAAAAATAATTTGAAAATAAAACCCAAAAACTTCCAAATGGTTTTGAATTGGAAATTCAAACCTTTTCTTCATACTTCCAACTCATATTTCCTATATTTTGAAGAAGTCATTTTATCCTCTCTCATGAAAATCATTGAGTTGCATAAAGTTTCTAAATTTGAAATGCTTTCAAAAATGAAATTCAAAAATCTTTCAAAACCCTTTTTGCTTCTAGAAGAAGTCATGTTTTCTTCACTCAAGGGTATTGTGATGAAATGAATTTGAAATTCATTAAGATCAAATGCAAGGATGAAAGTTTGGGAAGTCATTTCATTCCCTCTCATTTAACTTTCAAAAAGTTTCAAATTTCACTCAATTTCACACAACCATTCACACAGCAATCAAACAATCAATCAAATTAATTATTTAATATAACATTCCAAAATTTAGAATTTTGGGATGTTACAAACTACCACACTTAAAATGAATCTCGTCCCCGAGATTCGAAGAGGCTAGCAAGAAAAGGTTAGGGTTTGGAGGTCTTCCAGCAATGCCACTGATCGGAATGGTCTAGTGTGCTACCACACTTAAAAGCGGGGTTACGGTTCCGAAAAAAAATTCATGTACTCCATCCTTTGGGTTGACGGTGTCGGTCTTCTCATACTCTCTGGAATAACTCCTTCACTGAGGCTCTTCTGGTAGGGTCACAAACTTTTCCTCAAACACGTGTCCTTTCATCCTGGTGAGGTTCTTCCGAGACTGGGTCTTCATATCCGACGGGTCTGTCGCCAATACTAAACAACTATCGAAAATCTCATGGTGGTCGACAATTCATGGTTTCTCCTGCAGGAAAATGGTCGGGGTTGGATCTCACCGTATAACCTACGATTGGCAACAACTGCCTGGTACCAGGGTTTCTTAACATGCCGTTCTAAGGTTTAAACAAGGTTTGACATCGTCGTCTCTCTACTATGGGTAAGTCACTCAGATTTACCATTCCAAATAGCAAGAGCGAATGACAAGAGTAAGTCGGTATGGTGATCAATCCATTCCGCACCCAAATCATTACCTTGTATAAGGTTTAGCGAATCTCGCATTTCTAACACTCGGGCATTCTCACAAGCATGCAGAATTTCTCTTGTCAACGAACTGAGTTCGAATAAATCCATTGTTTCTGCAAGCTGAACAAGACATCGGAGGTTTCTTCACAACTCTCGGGTTTTCGTATCCTCCTAAAAATGTTGGCTGATTAACTCAGAGTTTTCTTCGGAATATCTTCCTTCAGCAAGAGTGTGCTTGCTTCTTATTAACTCCTGGGCCTGTGGGTTATGGTCCACTTCAACTCTTGTACAAGTCTAACTCATCCTTCCGAGGATTATCATTCCATATGCCAACATTACATCTCCTGTAAATCCAATAGTATTTCTTCCTTCATACCCTTGTGGTGACGATCATACAAAACTCCAACTATTTTTTTATTTTATTTTCGTCCCAAATCCAGTCTGGGGAATATATTTCCTTATCCATTGGTCTAGTGCTCTTCACAGGGTACTACCACCCTCAAAATGAAATTCACAAATCCATTCATAGACCATATTTCTCATATCCTCGAAAATGGTCAAAATCTTTATTCACAGAGTAACAACTCAAAAAAATCCACGTATGAAATCATGACACATTATCTTTATTGATTTCATGAATTCATTACAATATCCGAGACTTTCATTACATAAATTCAACTCCATATCCTTATGGATACAATTGCTTCCTACTACACTTATTACCAATATCAAAATTCCAACTACTCAGCTCCAGCTTTCATCTTGTCGGGACATTTAGTAACATAATGTCCTGCTTCCTTGCAGCGAAAACAAATGACTTCCGACATGTCTCGGGGCTTCTTTGTGATTATGTAGGCTCCTTGGATTCTTGGCTTCTTTTCTGGACATTTACTAGTGTAATGACTTAAATCCTTGCACCTATAACAAGTTATATGACTCAGGTCCTTCTCTGCAGAAATTGGGTTGTTATGGGGATGCCTTTGTTTTCTCTTTCTTGATTTCTCCGTACTGATCAGAGCTTCTATTTCCTGAGGGTCAAACTTCACTTCTGTTGTTGGGAAGTCTCTGAGATATTCTTCTCTTTCCTTGGTAAAATACTGGGAAAAATGTCCTTCTTCTCCACAAGAATAACAAGCGTTGGAGTAAAATCTGTTGAGGCTTTCTCCGTCAGGGTCTTCAATAACTTCCTTCATCGCAGACTCTTCTAAACTTTCCCTGAGGGCTTCTTTCTGCTGCTTGATAATTTCTTGTACCTTGGGGAAAATGTGACATTGACCAGGGTAGTGTGTAGTTCCTTCGCACAGGAAACAAGTAACCTGCCCAGTCGGGCATTTTTCCTCTGGGTGATTTTCCTCACAATAAGGGCATCCATCCTTGTGTTCCTCCTGGGTGTGTCCTATTTCTCCGCAAATCTTGCAGGCACAAGGTGTCTTCTTCGGGTTATCATAGTGCTTCCGGATAAGACGGGATCTCAACAGAGTCTTCTTGAATTCCTCCCAAGTTTTTGCTCCGTTGCATCCTTGTATGGCTTGATGCATTTTCCACCAGGTTGCAGCATTCCCTTCAAAGTACTGAAGAGCGTGTGATACTTCATTCTTCCTTGCAACCAAATTGATTCCGAAGTGATTTTCCATATTCTGAATCCATAGCTCTGCCTCCGGCTGAGTCAGCAGTCCAGAGAATACCAGTCCAACCTCATTCGTCATCTATTGGGTTCAAGGATTTGGGGATGAGATACGGGAGAAGAAAGGAGGGATATACACGCAATACAAACAATAGTTTTGAAGAAACATGTTTTATTTTGTGGCTGTCAAAAAAAAAAAAAAACATCAAACAAATGACAGCTCACAAATCGTCGCATCTAACGTAAGTATATAACAGGGGTTTTGGTCTTCTAAGGGTCGAACAAACCTTCAGAGTTTTCCAATTCTTCAAGTCTTCGGAGTCTTCTGTTGTTGCAGCTGCAATTCTTCCAACGCATGGTGAAATTCTCTTTACTCTGAAATGGCCATCAATTGTCCGACATCTTGTACTTCTTGGAGTGACTTCAGTTGATCCTCCGTGTGGTCAAAAGGGAAAAGGGTATACTCCAGCTATTGGACGTAAGAGGGACTACTTGATAAAATCAGATAAGTCAAGAAGTAAGAGTCTCTTTGGAAATAAAGTTTTTAGAGATATCCTATCCTAGGGCTTTTCGATTTCTAGGGTCACGTCCTACAGTCAACATGTGCTCTGATACCATATCTGTAGCGACCCGACCTCAGACGGTCAAGCCTCTGTGTATCTGTGCCATCCCTGGATCAGTATGCTGGCACACACAGTACATCAATGTATATATCAAAGTGCAATCACATGTATAAATAACGTAAAACTGATATATATACCTCGTAATACTCAGCGGAAACAATCAAACGAGTGTGGAGTCCCATCAACGCCATCGGCAGGTTGAGTGTAGACCGTAACCCTGTATCGTAACTCTTACTCGTCGAAGAAAATATCTGCAACATGATACGTTGCAGCCGGGTAGGTCAGTACATTGAATGTACCGGCAAGATCACAATAAGAGAAAGCTGATGATAAAACTATTCTATATGCAATATGGCTTTGTGGCTCTGGGTCTGAGTTTTTGTTTTGCATAATAGCTGGTTTTACTTTTCCTACAACAAAGGAATATCAGGAGCCTGTACTACGGAGTTTTCTAACATGACATGGTTCCGCCAACCGATGTCCCATAGCCCAAAATCATCATAAGTTGCCCATAATTAAGTTATCAATCCGGTGTTGAGAGTTCCGAGATAGATCCAAGTCCAGAGACTCAAATTGTCCGTAACCGGGGACACGGCTAATCGATTAGGTTTTTAACCCTCTGCAGAGGTTTGTACACTTTACCCGCAAGATTCGATCCCTCTTTTTACGTTCTCGCACTTCATGGTGTTTGAGAACAAGATGACCGAAACATGGTCTTCCGAAGAGTTCCTCTGACCACTGTCCGGTGCTCATCCAATCCTACCGTCGTTCTACATCTGCTAGCACCGTCCCAGCCAGAGTCACAACTAAGGTCAACCAAGCCAGAGCCCATAGTGACTTGCGGTTGCACAGGTAAGCTTCTGGTCATGAAGTATTCTTCCGTCTCTTTGAGTCTGGGTGGAACTTTCCTCATGAGTACTGGCCAAAACCCAGCTCACTAGGCAAATCCACTGGGTACTCCAGGGTGCCTCACAACCAGTCCACCCAGTAGTGTGTACTGAAGTCTTGTCTCGAGTCTTGAAGTCTTGAGGTCTCGAAGATGCTGTCCTCGCAGGTGCCATCAGGAAGTTGTCGTCTTTGACGTAAAAATCCTCCATTCTCACACCACTCCCGAGCACTCATACCAACCCCGTCTACTATAGCGTAGCTTTAAAAGTAAACAACGTCCCGGGCTTGGTAACAGGAAGATGGGTTCCTACCTCATGCATTCTACTCAACTACAAGAATTCAATATCACTACTGGAGGGATTGAAATAATGGTGCCACTAAATGCAATAAAAACATTGGTATGAAAAATATGGTCAAAGTGAACTTGCCTGGTATGTTGATGAAGATATAAACGCTCTTGGAAACTTGATAAAACTATTCGTCACTCCGATGTAAATCTATATTAAACAGACAATCATATAAGCAATCATCCTAGCAATCAATTCTAACACTCATTAAAACAACAAAGAAAAATCAATAACAAAACTCAAACGAATTCCAAGGAAGTTTCAAATAAACTAGAAAGAAAACCTACTAACGAAGATCTATGACTTTGCTACAAACATCTAATATAGTCTTGCCCTAAGTAAAACTTAACAATAATTAAAACACTAAACTAATAAATTAACAGAAAATAAAAAAGTAAAACAACTAAGTTAACAGAAAGTAGTTTTCATAAAATTTTATTAGCAAAAAGAAACAATTAAAAAGCTTTAATAAAACTCTAACTATGACCTATAGAAGTTTTCATACAAAACTAAATAAAATAATTTTTTTTTTATATATAAAAAAAACAATCTTTGGTTGACTAACAGAAACAAAACTAAATTTGTCAAAAGTGACAAAAAGAAATAATTTAAAACTAATAAAAACAATAAAGAAAAGACTAAGGCAAAACTATAACTAAAACAGTACTGTTTTGCTAAAAACCTAATTTAAATTAACCTAGAAATAAAACATTAAATACTACTGGATAAACAAAGGTCCTAGAGACCAGGGGCAAAAAGAATCGGTCAAAAATAATATTCCTAACTCAAAATATAGCAGAAAAACTAATCTGACTAAAACTAATATAAACAATTTCTAATAATTTAAACATGGCCAAACATATTTTCTACAGAAACTACAACAAATTTTCAAACTAACAAAAAAAGAATCAACTAAAAATATTAAGTAACCTAAAAGATATGGGTTTTACAAAACTGGAACTATTCTGTTAAAAACAGAAACGAAAATTAACATAAAAAAAATACTAACGCGCTAACGGGCCTATCTAACGCTCAGGCGACAAATAACTAAAACGCGCCCGAGGGAATAAACCGATCGGGCCGGTCTAACTAAACCGTACTAAAATAAACCGATCTAAACCGAAAATAAACCGGTCTAACCAAACTAAACCTAACCCTTCGCGTGATCTAATCTAGGCCCTAGGATTTAGATCGAACGGCGATGAGCGGCTCCGGCGACTCACCGCGGTGGCGGCGACGGCGACGGACGACGGCGGCTCGGGCGACGACGGTGCGGTGGCTCCGGTGGTCCTGGGTGGCGGCGGAGACGTCGGGGAGAGGCGGCGGAGTGTTGCGGAGGCGGTGGTGGAGTCAGTGGGGCTCGGGGTGGTCGGTGGAGCTCGGGGGTGGAGCAATGGCGCGGCGGCGGCGTCGGACTCCGGCGAGAAATCGCGGCGGAGTGGAGGGGTTAGGCGAGGGGGAGGGGTGGGGAATGGGTCGAGGGGGTTGGGTATTTATAGGGGGTGCCCGGCTTGGAGGCGGGGGCGAATCGGGGAGGGATCCCGCGATCCCCGGGATTCCGGCGACGGCGGCGGTGATGGCGCGGTGATGGCGCGGCGTGGGAAGGAAGGAGAAGGGTGGGGCCGGCGCGTCGGTGAGAGAGGGAGAGAGGGGAGAGAGCGGGCGACCGAGGGGGAGGGGGTTCGGGTGCGGGCGCTAGGGCAGGCCGACTCGGGCGCTGGCTGGGCCGCGGCTCGGCGCTGGCTGGGCCGGTTGGCCTGGCTGGCGCCTGGGTTTCTTTTCCTTTTTTGTAAAAGTTTCCCCGAAAACAAAAAAAAAACATTTTAGAAAATAAAAAGAAATTTAAATATAGGAGTATTATATATCAAAATGACCGGAAAAATAAATCCTTCAATATGAACATTTTTACAAGATGAAATAAAATTCACACAAATTCAAATAAAACAAATAGTGCTACTGCTGCAAATAAAATTCAAATAAAATTTCTTTAAAATGCCAAAATGATTTAAAATTTATTTTTCTCCATTTTTATAATGTAGGGAATCATTTTACCCTATTTTCCATATATTTTATTTTTTGGAGAAAAATAATTTGAAAATAAAACCCAAAAACTTCCAAATGGTTTTGAATTGGAAATTCAAACCTTTTCTTCATACTTCCAACTCATATTTCCTATATTTTGAAGAAGTCATTTTATCCTCTCTCATGAAAATCATTGAGTTGCATAAAGTTTCTAAATTTGAAATGCTTTCAAAAATGAAATTCAAAAATCTTTCAAAACCCTTTTTGCTTCTAGAAGAAGTCATGTTTTCTTCACTCAAGGGTATTGTGATGAAATGAATTTGAAATTCATTAAGATCAAATGCAAGGATGAAAGTTTGGGAAGTCATTTCATTCCCTCTCATTTAACTTTCAAAAAGTTTCAAATTTCACTCAATTTCACACAACCATTCACACAGCAATCAAACAATCAATCAAATTAATTATTTAATATAACATTCCAAAATTTAGAATTTTGGGATGTTACAGGTAAGGTGGCACCCGTGGGAATACCGTGCATGAGGCTGCAAAGTGATATGATGTGTTACATGCTAGATCGGTGTGACTTAGGATCGGGGTCCTGACAGCGTTGGTATCAGAGCCTGACTGCCTGTAGGATTACCAAGCCAAACTGGTCGAAGTTGTGTCTAGAAATGCTTTAGTTATGTAAGGGAATTGATTGTGGAAGGGAACGTAAGGCTCTTTTTACTCCTTATACCTCATGACCTTCTGATCTGAGTCAACCTCTTCTCTTCTACGGGGATTAAGAACTAGGCCTTCTCATCTATCTATCAGGATGACGTGTTACTAATCCATAGACTTATAGGATTGATGGATTCAAGCCCTAGTTCTGTTTCTACTACTTCCAAGTGTTCTTAGTTGATCTCAGAACATTAATATTGTGATGTTGACTGGCTATGCCACCATTTTGCAGGATGTCTTAAGTCTTTTTGAGCATTTACAGCCGTTATGCTGTCCGAGTCATCCCAGGTTTCTAAATAATCTGATGCATTTGCAAATCCTTCCTCCCAGTTCCTGATGTCCTTTTGGGCCAGTTTAACCACACTAATCGGTAAGTTGAGGTACTCTGTTGCCTCGACATATATGTTGGAGCTATTATTATGACCCTTGGTGTCTAGAGTATCACCTAGTAATCTAGCAATGTTTTGTGTTCCCAGTGTGATGAATCTGGCCACCATTCTCGAAAGCATCCCGTGATGCCATTTAGTTAGTAGGTATTCTACCCCTAGGTTTTCAAACCCGAGATTCACCCTACTTACCTCATGTCGATAGTGTTTTCTAGTTCCTTTAGGATATTAGTAACCTTTGCATTAGTCCTCGAGGTCCGTGGTACTTCCCTCTTCCAAATACTACGAACCGCTTATGGCAGAAGTTCTTTGAACCAAAAAGATCACAACTAGAGTGCTCTTGATGAGTTCTTCATTCTATATTGTGACTCTGCCAATTCTACCTTTCTGCATGGGTTATCCGGAAGAAATGATGAGCTTTGCTCGACATACTAACCTATGCATCCACAAACTCAGAAAGTTATATGTTCCTTGAGTTGTCCCTCTTTAGTTGCTTTCTGACCTTCGTCTATCATTTGATACTCAAGGGTATGCATGCATTCGTTCATCGATGCCTGTCATTCGTGTGGTCCGTTAAGCCATTCTAGTTCAGAATGACTAGGAGAAACAAACTCCAGTGCCTCATCCATTTCTAGGATTGGGTCAAAGCAGTTATATTCCGCAGGTCAAAATGCCAATCCAGCTTTTGCTCTGTTCTACCCTGGAGTGTTACCATCTTTATGTCAAGAATGTCATGAGAATTGCACCACCTCTTATGAATTCTTGACGCAGTAATACTTCTCGCTATCATTATTCATTCCTCGGTCCCGTGTTGTTGTAACAGGAATGCCGACAAGTGAACTGTGATATGTGAAATTTATACTCCTAGCAACTGTGTTGCTTGGTAGTTAATGGGCAATATTCTCATTCTTAGCATGTTGGTTATTAAATCATCATCCTAAGATTGATCGTCCTACCTAGTCCTTATTTTTGTGCACTCTCGATCAATGAGTTAGGATTTTGTCAATCCCTCACTCTTTCGATCATATCATCTTGCCCTGAAAAGCAAGATTGTTCTCGAGCTTAGTAACATATCAATGGTTCGTGATTTTCCGAATATCTTCTCGGAAGTATTACCAGGTTGTCCCCTGACTGTTATGTTGAGCTCGTGATCAAGTTGGTTTCTTGTGAACCACCCTTTCTCCAAGAATCTGTGTTGGATACCCTGAGCTAGTTGGTTGAGCAAAAAAAAAACAATTTGGAGAGTTGGAAGATAAAAGCTTAATCCACTTAGTTCATCACTAAGGAATATCCTTGTGTGTGTGTGTGCTGAAGAAGGGTGATATCTTCATCAATTAGTCCTCGTGATCAGTTGTTGGATCTATTGCCTTGACAAAACTTTAATTTGAGTATGGGCTATCATCAAATCAAATCAGAACCAACGATGTTTGTAATGTTGTCTTACTCGTGGTTGATCCCTCGGGCATACACCATTATATCTTTTGGTCTGACCAATGCTATCACCATGTTCACATGATGGTGGAAGTCCAGTGATATGGAAATTCCGATGAGTTGTTGTTGAGCCCATCAGCAGCATTTTGTCTTCCCCCATGATTCATGTTGAACATCTAAGTTAGTGCTGGAAACTTTGTAAGCATTGCTTTCGTGTTCCGTTCATGAAGCTTATGCTTGGATGAAATAAGTGACTTTCTCCAAGTTCACGTGCATTAGGTGTAAGTTGCCGCCGTGAGTTTGAGAAGGATTGTCTTTGGCTTCCTTCGGAATCATCCCAAGTCAGTTATGCATGTGCGAAGTATACATTGGTTTGTGAGACTAGCTACCTTCATTCTATGTGTATCCCTAGCACACAAAGCCACTGATTGATTTGTTCAAGGAAAAGAAGTTCCTTCTTAAGAGCTAATCATGACTTATGCAAGGACTTCGTTATCCTCAATGATGGTTCCCGACCAGAACTCGATAGTGTTTTATTATAAGACTACTACGTGGTCATGCTTGTTTGGACAACATGTTCACAGGTTTGTAGCAGAACCAGCTCATATTTTGGAGCTTGCTATCGTAGTTCATTTCCCGAGAATCTCGCAACGTCATCTCGTCGGGTTGTGTTGCAAACTTTCTTTTCCAAACAGGCTGTCTGAAATATTCCGTTACCAACCAGATCTGAATCTCAGGCAGATATGATGGTTGGAACTTTTCCAAGATCTATTATGTAGGTCTCGACAAGGTTGATGTCTGGCCGACACACCTAGCCGGAAGATCTATCATGGTAGTATCTTGATTGTACTATTTGACCAATTTTCCATGAGGATTTTGTGTGACTTATGGTAGAAGTTGCTTCCTAGGAATTCTCGTGCTCTCAATTTCTTCGATTACCCTATAACCACTCAAACAGGGGAATCACTCTCGACTGTGAGTTTTCTTTCCCAGTTACCAGAATCATTTCCAGCATTTGCATTTTGTTCCCAGCTTGCACCTCAGCAATTACTGTTTAGAATCATTTTGAAAAGTGGTCATGTCATGGTCCCATCCATTTCCGATGATAAGCAAAAATCATCCATTGCGTTGTCTTCAACAAGGTAGTCCACATCATCCATTCTGGTATGGGTATGCCAATCCTTCGAATTCGTTCACACGATCGTTTGTGATTGCCTTAGGCTGGTACAAAGAATTTCTATGATATTGTATCAAAAGTAATTCTTTTTGCCACTTAGGGGAATAACTCTACGAGACACCTTTCCCAAGGTTGCCCCGTTACGGGTTCATGGCAATTATTTCCTCGCCACCCTGACACCATCCACCATCTTTCTAAGCGTGGAATTTTTGCCCACCAAATCAAACCCCGTCGTTTGTTCTCTCATCCCTCTCGATGTGTCTTGTGTCACAACTCGGGATGTTTCTACGTCTCATTCTGTGAGTTGATTTTGTGTTCATTAAGAACGATGGTCCATTCTTGTGAGGTTGTCTTGCTCTCTTGTCGCCATGTTGGATGAAGTTCTCAAAGGAAAGGATGTCATAATAAAAGATGATGAACGAATCAACGTTCTTATGAAGTGCAACCTGGATCATGAAGATCGTGTTAGCTTGTGTCCCCTCTGTCTTCTTACCTCACGTCTTGAATCTCGGGACGAGATTCTTGTTTAGTGGGGGTGAGTTGTCACAGCCCCAGTCCAGGCCTTGCTTGTCTTTGCATCTGCATCCTTGCATCATGATTTAAATTCCATTTAAATTTGAAATGGGGATGACAAACCCTAGCACCAAATGGAATGCAATTAGGATCAAAATAAAAATATTTTCAATAATCCCAAATGCCCTTAAGAAAAGTTCATGATTTTTGTTAAAGGTGAAAACCTCTGCCAAAAGTCATGCACATATTTCTAGGCCATTCTGGATTTTTGAATTAAATCATATGCTATTTGAATTTGGGCATTTAAATGCTATAAAATATTTTAAATGCTCAAATAATCATGAACTAAAATCTTTACTGTTGTAAATATTCCAAACAGTAGCCTTGAGAAGTTTCATGATTTTTGAGTTAGTTCTAGTATTTTAATAAAAGCCCTAAAGTTGCAGAAGAAATAGAAAAACAAAAACAATTAGAAAGAGAGAGAGAGACTTACTGGCTTACCTGCGCAGCCCACCTGGTCGGCCCAGCTGGCGGCCCAGCTAGCTGGCCAGCCCACCGAGGGCACGGACGTCTTCTTCCTCCTGCCAGAAGGCAGAGGAGAAGACAACCACGGCGCCGCGGCGTGCCACGCCGGCAGCTGCCTGCCTGGCTGCCCCCTCATCGCCCTGGACTCCCTCCACAACGCCACGCGCCCCCTGGACCCCCTCGACCGCTCCCCTCTCTCCCTGCCTCGCCTCTCTCGCTCTCTCTCCCCCGAAGCCGAGCGAGCTCGTCGCCGCCGTTCATCGTAGCTGCAGCCACCGCCTTCCCCTCGCTCTTCTGACCTGCCCAGAGGCTCCGCCTCAACCCCCTCCTTCTTCCACCCCGAGCCACGCCACCGCGGGAGCCCCAAATCGCCGCCACGAGTCGTCTTCCCCGAGCACGGCCGCCGGACTCCATCGACGGATTCGCCGTCACCAAGCCGTCCCCGAGCTCTCTGACGATTCCATCGGATGCGCTGTGAGCTTCCCGTCGCTTCCCCCCTAACCCCATGGAGTTTTCCTCGTCGTAGCCGCCTTTTCCATTGGAGTCGAAGCGCGCCGCCGCCTGAGCTCCTCGCCGCCGTGGCCACCTCCACTGGAGCTCAAAACCAAGCACATCACCGCGCATAGCGCGTCACCACGGGGCCGTTGCAACCACCTGCTGCTCCTGCCGTGCCCTGCGGCGTCGAGTCCGTCGACGTCCGAACTCCGACACCGCTCCGCTCGTCGGTGCCGTCGACTCCGGCCACCCCGGCCCCTCTCGTGTGTTTTCCTGGAGGCGGCGCACGCCCAGCTCCACGCAGAGCCCCTTCGGCGTCCTTTTGGTCGCCTGAGGGCGAAACCCGACGCCCTCCGCCGTGTACGCCGTCGCCGGCGTCGAGCCGTGGACCAAGTCCGGTGGGCTTGACCCCGGTTGACCGGGGGTTTGACTCCCATGACTTACTGACGTGGGCCCAGGCCCCCAATTAATCCAGATTTAGGATTAAGTTAGTGTTAACCGACCCTGTTAATTAGTTAAGACACTGACGTGTGGGTCCCAGCCGTCAGGTTTGACCTGGGCTGGCGCCTTTGACCTGCTGACGTCACCCCGACGTCATGCTGACGTAGTATTACATTTTCTGGATTTATTTTTATACAGGAAATTCCAGAAAATAGTACTAACTTCTAAAATTCATAGAAATTCAACCGTAGCTCCAAATGCAAAGATTTATATATGAAAAATGATCAGAAAAATCCAATCTATCCATTTGTACCATTTTCATGCATGTTAGAACACTTTAACCTTGCTGTTTAGGTGAAACAAGGTAAAGCACTAATATGACCTCTTAAAATGGGTTTGCATTTGAATCATTGGTTCAAATGGACTCATCTCAATCTGTTCTAGCTTGCATTAGCCAAAACACATTCATATTGCCATGTCATAGCATGCATCATATTGTGCATTGCATTGATTTTATTTCTTTCTGTGTTGCCGGCATTGTCCCCTCTCGATAGACGTGGATCCGACGACGTGATCGATGACACCGATGAAGAACTATATTATCTTCAGAAGTGCCAGGCAAGCAAAACCCCCTTGTTCATTCCGATACAATCCCACTCTCTCGCTCCTGCTCTATTTTACTGCATTAGGACAACAACGAATCATCTGTTACTTGCTGCGGTAGCTAAACCCCTTTATCCTTTGCATGACTTGTCATTGCCACAGTAAATAGATAAAACCCACTAGCATGAGTAGGAGTTGTTTGAGCCCTGATGTGCCTACTCATTCATGCTTGTTTGTCATGCCTGCTACTGCTTAGAGTTGAGTCGGGTCTGATTCATCGGGAATGAATTGGATTGTGGTGAACATGTCCTACTGTTGAGAGCTAAGTGTGTGAACACGATTTGGTAAAGGTAGCGGTGAGAGGCCATGTAGGAGTACATGGTGGGTTGTCTCATTGCAGCCGTCCTCAGGAACTGAGTTCTGTGTTTGTGATCCATGAACAGTTACTACCACACATTGGGTTCCGGTAACTCGACCCCTCTCGGCTTATTAACCAACTCGATCTCTGTCCAGGAGTTGCAACTAGTTTCTGGTGTTTGCAGATAGTGTTAGTAGTCTACCAAGTGGCACCCGATACAGGTGGGCTTGGGACAGACTAGGCACCGTGGCCGGGTAAACCAAGCGCCGCCCGTTTGGTGGGCTTGGAACCCTGTACACATCGTTTGGGGCCGTGAGCGACACCCCGGCCGGATCTCCTTGCGGATGGAACCCGAATAGGCGATAAACCTGGACTAGAGACTTGCGTGGTTAGTCAGGTCGTGGCCGACTCCCACGCCCGGTTTCCGCTTGAAGGTTGCCGAGGTACATGACGTGTATAGGGCGATAAGTGGCGAAAGCGTGTGTGAAGAAGTACACCCCTGCAGGGTTATCATTATCTATTCGAATAGCCGGATTCCTCGGATATGGAAACTTGGACCCCTTGCATAGTTCATAGACAAGTGAAAGTGGATACTCTAAAATGCGCAAGATAAGCGTGAGTGCTATGGGTGGCGTCCCCGTAGGGAGACGGGAGCGGATCCATAGTGGTGTATTGATATGGTGAATATGTGGACTCGTGTGCGCCACCTCAAAAGAGTTACTTGCAGTTGTAGTTTAGGATAGCCACCGAGTCAAAGCTAGCTTGCTGCAGTTAAACTCCACTACCCCCTTTGTTGATACCGATGCATATGTAGATAGTTCTGATGTAAGTCTTGCTGAGTACATTTGTACTCACGTTTGCCTATTTTATGTTTTGCAGAGAGACTTCAGTCTCGCTAGTAGTTCCGCGTGGACTTCGACGTTTAGCTTGTTACCTCAGCTACGATCTTGTGCCCTCGGCAGGATCTGGTAGATAGTCAGGCTTCTCAGCCTTTTCCATTTGTAGATGTCTGTACCCAGACATGTTAAGCTTCCGCATGTGCTTATTGCTTGTATGCTCTGTATGTTGGGTCATGAGACCCATGTTTGTAATATCTCGCTCCTCGGAGCCTAATGAATAAATACTTTGAGTCGTAGAGTTATGTTGTGATGCCATGTTGTATTTACTCATATCGGGCATATTGTGTGTATGATTGAAATGCTTGGTATGAGTGGGATCCGACTATCTAGTTGTTTATCCTTGGCAGCCTATCATATGGGGAAATGTAGTCTAGTGATTCTGAGCGATAGTAGTCCGCTACAGCCCGGTTCACCGGAGTCCTGCTAGCCCAGCACTACTGCTCGGAACACTTGACTGGCCGGCATGTGTTTCACTTCGTTCCTGTGTCTGTCCCTTGGGGAAATGTCACGCGGTGACATCCGGAGTCCTGCCTAGCCTGCTACAGCCCGGGTTACCAGAGTCCTGTTAGCCCAGTGCTACAGCCCGGATTCACACGCTGTTGACCGACATGCTCGAAGTTGATTCATGTATGCCTGTCCCCATGGGTTAGTGCCGCTTTGGGTTCACGACTAGCCATGTCGGCCCGGGTTCTTTGTCATATGGATACTAGCGACACTATCATATACGTGAGCCAAAAGGCGCAAACGGTCCCGGGCCAGGTAAGGTGGCACCCGTGGGAATACCGTGCATGAGGCTGCAAAGTGATATGATGTGTTACATGCTAGATCGGTGTGACTTAGGATCGGGGTCCTGACAGCGTTGGTATCAGAGCCTGACTGCCTGTAGGATTACCAAGCCAAACTGGTCGAAGTTGTGTCTAGAAATGCTTTAGTTATGTAAGGGAATTGATTGTGGAAGGGAACGTAAGGCTCTTTTTACTCCTTATACCTCATGGCCTTCTGATCTGAGTCAACCTCTTCTCTTCTACGGGGATTAAGAACTAGGCCTTCTCATCTATCTATCAGGATGACGTGTTACTAATCCATAGACTTATAGGATTGATGGATTCAAGCCCTAGTTCTGTTTCTACTACTTCCAAGTGTTCTTAGTTGATCTCAGAACATTAATATTGTGATGTTGACTGGCTATGCCACCATTTTGCAGGATGTCTTAAGTCTTTTTGAGCATTTACAGCCGTTATGCTGTCCGAGTCATCCCAGGTTTCTAAATAATCTGATGCATTTGCAAATCCTTCCTCCCAGTTCCTGATGTCCTTTTGGGCCAGTTTAACCACACTAATCGGTAAGTTGAGGTACTCTGTTGCCTCGACATATATGTTGGAGCTATTATTATGACCCTTGGTGTCTAGAGTATCACCTAGTAATCTAGCAATGTTTTGTGTTCCCAGTGTGATGAATCTGGCCACCATTCTCGAAAGCATCCCGTGATGCCATTTAGTTAGTAGGTATTCTACCCCTAGGTTTTCAAACCCGAGATTCACCCTACTTACCTCATGTCGATAGTGTTTTCTAGTTCCTTTAGGATATTAGTAACCTTTGCATTAGTCCTCGAGGTCCGTGGTACTTCCCTCTTCCAAATACTACGAACCGCTTATGGCAGAAGTTCTTTGAACCAAAAAGATCACAACTAGAGTGCTCTTGATGAGTTCTTCATTCTATATTGTGACTCTGCCAATTCTACCTTTCTGCATGGGTTATCCGGAAGAAATGATGAGCTTTGCTCGACATACTAACCTATGCATCCACAAACTCAGAAAGTTATATGTTCCTTGAGTTGTCCCTCTTTAGTTGCTTTCTGACCTTCGTCTATCATTTGATACTCAAGGGTATGCATGCATTCGTTCATCGATGCCTGTCATTCGTGTGGTCCGTTAAGCCATTCTAGTTCAGAATGACTAGGAGAAACAAACTCCAGTGCCTCATCCATTTCTAGGATTGGGTCAAAGCAGTTATATTCCGCAGGTCAAAATGCCAATCCAGCTTTTGCTCTGTTCTACCCTGGAGTGTTACCATCTTTATGTCAAGAATGTCATGAGAATTGCACCACCTCTTATGAATTCTTGACGCAGTAATACTTCTCGCTATCATTATTCATTCCTCGGTCCCGTGTTGTTGTAACAGGAATGCCGACAAGTGAACTGTGATATGTGAAATTTATACTCCTAGCAACTGTGTTGCTTGGTAGTTAATGGGCAATATTCTCATTCTTAGCATGTTGGTTATTAAATCATCATCCTAAGATTGATCGTCCTACCTAGTCCTTATTTTTGTGCACTCTCGATCAATGAGTTAGGATTTTGTCAATCCCTCACTCTTTCGATCATATCATCTTGCCCTGAAAAGCAAGATTGTTCTCGAGCTTAGTAACATATCAATGGTTCGTGATTTTCCGAATATCTTCTCGGAAGTATTACCAGGTTGTCCCCTGACTGTTATGTTGAGCTCGTGATCAAGTTGGTTTCTTGTGAACCACCCTTTCTCCAAGAATCTGTGTTGGATACCCTGAGCTAGTTGGTTGAGCAAAAAAAAAACAATTTGGAGAGTTGGAAGATAAAAGCTTAATCCACTTAGTTCATCACTAAGGAATATCCTTGTGTGTGTGTGTGCTGAAGAAGGGTGATATCTTCATCAATTAGTCCTCGTGATCAGTTGTTGGATCTATTGCCTTGACAAAACTTTAATTTGAGTATGGGCTATCATCAAATCAAATCAGAACCAACGATGTTTGTAATGTTGTCTTACTCGTGGTTGATCCCTCGGGCATACACCATTATATCTTTTGGTCTGACCAATGCTATCACCATGTTCACATGATGGTGGAAGTCCAGTGATATGGAAATTCCGATGAGTTGTTGTTGAGCCCATCAGCAGCATTTTGTCTTCCCCCATGATTCATGTTGAACATCTAAGTTAGTGCTGGAAACTTTGTAAGCATTGCTTTCGTGTTCCGTTCATGAAGCTTATGCTTGGATGAAATAAGTGACTTTCTCCAAGTTCACGTGCATTAGGTGTAAGTTGCCGCCGTGAGTTTGAGAAGGATTGTCTTTGGCTTCCTTCGGAATCATCCCAAGTCAGTTATGCATGTGCGAAGTATACATTGGTTTGTGAGACTAGCTACCTTCATTCTATGTGTATCCCTAGCACACAAAGCCACTGATTGATTTGTTCAAGGAAAAGAAGTTCCTTCTTAAGAGCTAATCATGACTTATGCAAGGACTTCGTTATCCTCAATGATGGTTCCCGACCAGAACTCGATAGTGTTTTATTATAAGACTACTACGTGGTCATGCTTGTTTGGACAACATGTTCACAGGTTTGTAGCAGAACCAGCTCATATTTTGGAGCTTGCTATCGTAGTTCATTTCCCGAGAATCTCGCAACGTCATCTCGTCGGGTTGTGTTGCAAACTTTCTTTTCCAAACAGGCTGTCTGAAATATTCCGTTACCAACCAGATCTGAATCTCAGGCATATATGATGGTTGGAACTTTTCCAAGATCTATTATGTAGGTCTCGACAAGGTTGATGTCTGGCCGACACACCTAGCCGGAAGATCTATCATGGTAGTATCTTGATTGTACTATTTGACCAATTTTCCATGAGGATTTTGTGTGACTTATGGTAGAAGTTGCTTCCTAGGAATTCTCGTGCTCTCAGTTTCTTCGATTACCCTATAACCACTCAAACAGGGGAATCACTCTCGACTGTGAGTTTTCTTTCCCAGTTACCAGAATCATTTCCAGCATTTGCATTTTGTTCCCAGCTTGCACCTCAGCAATTACTGTTTAGAATCATTTTGAAAAGTGGTCATGTCATGGTCCCATCCATTTCCGGTGATAAGCAAAAATCATCCATTGCGTTGTCTTCAACAAGGTAGTCCACATCATCCATTCTGGTATGGGTATGCCAATCCTTCGAATTCGCTCACACGATCGTTTGTGATTGCCTTAGGCTGGTACAAAGAATTTCAATGATATTGTATCAAAAGTAATTCTTTTTGCCACTTAGGGGAATAACTCTACGAGACACCTTTCCCAAGGTTGCCCCGTTACGGGTTCATGGCAATTATTTCCTCGCCACCCTGACACCATCCACCATCTTTCTAAGCGTGGAATTTTTGCCCACCAAATCAAACCCCGTCGTTTGTTCTCTCATCCCTCTCGATGTGTCTTGTGTCACAACTCGGGATGTTTCTACGTCTCATTCTGTGAGTTGATTTTGTGTTCATTAAGAACGATGGTCCATTCTTGTGAGGTTGTCTTGCTCTCTTGTCGCCATGTTGGATGAAGTTCTCAAAGGAAAGGATGTCATAATAAAAGATGATGAACGAATCAACGTTCTTACGAAGTGCAACCTGGATCATGAAGATCGTGTTAGCTTGTGTCCCCTCTGTCTTCTTACCTCACGTCTTGAATCTCGGGACGAGATTCTTGTTTAGTGGGGGTGAGTTGTCACAGCCCCAGTCCAGGCCTTGCTTGTCTTTGCATCTGCATCCTTGCATCATGATTTAAATTCCATTTAAATTTGAAATGGTTATGACAAACCCTAGCACCAAATGGAATGCAATTAGGATCAAAATAAAAATATTTTCAATAATCCCAAATGCCCTTAAGAAAAGTTCATGATTTTTGTTAAAGGTGAAAACCTCTGCCAAAAGTCATGCACATATTTCTAGGCCATTATGGATTTTTGAATTAAATCATATGCTATTTGAATTTGGGCATTTAAATGCTATAAAATATTTTAAATGCTCAAATAATCATGAACTAAAATCTTTACTGCTGTAAATATTCCAAACAGTAGCCTTGAGAAGTTTCATGATTTTTGAGTTAGTTCTAGTATTTTAATAAAAGCCCTAAAGTTGCAGAAGAAATAGAAAAACAAAAACAATTAGAAAGAGAGAGAGAGACTTACTGGCTTACCTGCGCAGCCCACCTGGTCGGCCCAGCTGGCGGCCCAGCTAGCTGGCCAGCCCACCGAGGGCACGGACGTCTTCTTCCTCCTGCCAGAAGGCAGAGGAGAAGACAACCACGGCGCCGCGGCGTGCCACGCCGGCAGCTGCCTGCCTGGCTGCCCCCTCATCGCCCTGGACTCCCTCCACAACGCCACGCGCCCCCTGGACCCCCTCGACCGCTCCCCTCTCTCCCTGCCTCACCTCTCTCGCTCTCTCTCCCCCGAAGCCGAGCGAGCTCGTCGCCGCCGTTCATCGTTGCTGCAGCCACCGCCTTCCCCTCGCTCTTCTGACCTGCCCAGAGGCTCTGCCTCAACCCCCTCCTTCTTCCACCCCGAGCCACGCCACCGCGGGAGCCCCAAATCGCCGCCACGAGTCGTCTTCCCCGAGCACGGCCGCCGGACTCCATCGACGGATTCGCCGTCACCAAGCCGTCCCCGAGCTCTCTGACGATTCCATCGGATGCGTTGTGAGCTTCCCGTCGCTTCCCCCCTAACCCCATGGAGTTTTCCTCGTCATAGCCGCCTTTTCCATTGGAGTCGAAACGCGCCGCCGCCTGAGCTCCTCGCCGCCGTGGCCACCTCCACTGGAGCTCAAAACCAAGCACATCACCGCGCATAGCGCATCACCACGGGGCCGTTGCAACCACCTGCTGCTCCTGCCGTGCCCTGCGGCGTCGAGTCCGTCGACGTCCGAACTCCGACACCGCTCCGCTCGTCGGTGCCGTCGACTCCGGCCACCCCGGCCCCTCTCGTGTGTTTTCCTGGAGGCGGCGCACGCCCAGCTCCACGCAGAGCCCCTTCGGCGTCCTTTTGGTCGCCTGAGGGCGAAACCCGACGCCCTCCGCCGTGTTCGCCGTCGCCGGCGTCGAGCCGTGGACCAAGTCCGGTGGGCTTGACCCCGGTTGACCGGGGGTTTGACTCCCATGACTTACTGACGTGGGCCCAGGCCCCTAATTAATCCAGATTTAGGATTAAGTTAGTGTTAACCGACCCTGTTAATTAGTTAAGACACTGACATGTGGGTCCCAGCCGTCAGGTTTGACCTGGGCTGGCGCCTTTGACCTGCTGACGTCACCCCGACGTCATGCTGACGTAGTATTACATTTTCTGGATTTATTTTTATACAGGAAATTCCAGAAAATAGTACTAACTTCTAAAATTCATAGAAATTCAACCGTAGCTCCAAATGCAAAGATTTATATATGAAAAATGATCAGAAAAATCAAATCTATCCATCTGTACCATTTTCATGCATGTTAGAACACTTTAACCTTGCTGTTTAGGTGAAACAAGGTAAAGCACTAATATGACCTCTTAAAATGGGTTTGCATTTGAATCTTTGGTTCAAATGGACTCATCTCAATCTGTTCTAGCTTGCATTAGCCAAAACACATTCATATTGCCATGTCATAGCATGCATCATATTGTGCATTGCATTGATTTTATTTCTTTCTGTGTTGCCGGCATTGTCCCCTCTCGATAGACGTGGATCCGACGACGTGATCGATGACACCGATGAAGAACTATATTATCTTCAGAAGTGCCAGGCAAGCAAAACCCCCTTGTTCATTCCGATACAATCCCACTCTCTCGCTCCTGCTCTATTTTACCGCATTAGGACAACAACGAATCATCTGTTACTTGCTGCGGTAGCTAAACCCCTTTATCCTTTGCATGACCTGTCATTGCCACAGTAAATAGATAAAACCCACTAGCATGAGTAGGAGTTGTTTGAGCCCTGATGTGCCTACTCATTCATGCTTGTTTGTCATGCCTGCTACTGCTTAGAGTTGAGTCGGGTCTGATTCATCGGGAATGAATTGGATTGTGGTGAACATGTCCTACTGTTGAGAGCTAAGTGTGTGAACACGATTTGGTAAAGGTAGCGGTGAGAGGCCATGTAGGAGTACATGGTGGGTTGTCTCATTGCAGCCGTCCTCAGGAACTGAGTTCTGTGTTTGTGATCCATGAACAGTTACTACCACACATTGGGTTCCGGTAACTCGACCCCTCTCGGCTTATTAACCAACTCGATCTCTGTCCAGGAGTTGCAACTAGTTTCTGGTGTTTGCAGGTAGTGTTAGTAGTCTACCAAGTGGCACCCGGTACAGGTGGGCTTGGGACAGACTAGGCACCGTGGCCGGGTAAACCAAGCGCCGCCCGTTTGGTGGGCTTGGAACCTTGTACACATCGTTTGGGGCCGTGAGCGACACCCTGGCCGGATCTCCTTGCGGATGGAACCCGAATAGGCGATAAACCTGGACTAGAGACTTGCGTGGTTAGTCAGGTCGTGGCCGACTCCCACGCCCGGTTTCCGCTTGAAGGTTGCCGAGGTACATGACGTGTACAGGGCGATAAGTGGCGAAAGCGTGTGTGAAGAAGTACACCCCTGCAGGGTTATCATTATCTATTCGAATAGCCGGATTCCTCGGATATGGAAACTTGGACCCCTTGCATAGTTCATAGACAAGTGAAAGTGGATACTCTAAAATGCGCAAGATAAGCGTGAGTGCTATGGGTGGCGTCCCCGTAGGGAGACGGGAGCGGATCCATAGTGGTGTATTGATATGGTGAATATGTGGACTCGTGTGCGCCACCTCAAAAGAGTTACTTGCAGTTGTAGTTTAGAATAGCCACGGATTCAAAGCTGGCTTGCTGCAGTTAAACTCCACTACCCCCTTTGTTGATACCGATGCATATGTAGATAGTTCTGATGTAAGTCTTGCTGAGTACATTTGTACTCACGTTTGCCTATTTTATGTTTTGCAGAGAGACTTCAGTCTCGCTAGTAGTTCCGCGTGGACTTCGACGTTTAGCTTGTTACCTCAGCTACGATCTTGTGCCCTCGGCAGGATCTGGTAGATAGTCAGGCTTCTCAGCCTTTTCCATTTGTAGATGTCTGTACCCAGACATGTTAAGCTTCCGCATGTGCTTGTTGCTTGTATGCTCTGTATGTTGGGTCATGAGACCCATGTTTGTAATATCTCGCTCCTCGGAGCCTAATGAATAAATACTTTGAGTCGTAGAGTTATGTTGTGATGCCATGTTGTATTTACTCATATCGGGCATATTGTGTGTACGATTGAAATGCTTGGTATGAGTGGGATCCGACTATCTAGTTGTTTATCCTTGGCAGCCTATCATATGGGGAAATGTAGTCTAGTGATTCTGAGCGATAGTAGTCCGCTACAGCCCGGTTCACCGGAGTCCTGCTAGCCCAGCACTACTGCTCGGAACACTTGACTGGCCGGCATGTGTTTCACTTCGTTCCTGTGTCTGTCCCTTCGGGGAAATGTCACGCGGTGACATCAGGAGTCCTGCCTAGCCTGCTACAGCCCGGGTTACCGGAGTCCTGTTAGCGCAGTGCTACAGCCCGGATTCACACGCTGTTGACCGACATGCTCGAAGTTGATTCATGTATGCCTGTCCCCATGGGTTAGTGCCGCTTTGGGTTCACGACTAGCCATGTCGTCCCGGGTTCTTTGTCATATGGATACTAGCGACACTATCATATACATGAGCCAAAAGGCGCAAACGGTCCCGGGCCAGGTAAGGTGGCACCCGTGGGAATACCGTGCATGAGGCCGCAAAGTGATATGATGTGTTACATGCTAGATCGGTGTGACTTAGGATCGGGGTCCTGACAATTTCTACGGCCCATAGGAGGCCCAGTGTCATTTGAGTAAATATTAGCCCATGGTTATTGTGGCCTAGTTTTAAAAAATAGGTTATTGCAGCCACTAGTTAACCGCGGAAAAATAACTGCAATGACTAGAAGCAAACAAATAAACAAGACAACAAGGAAATAAATAAGCAAGCAACTAACGCTAGGCTATCATGGATATTACACATTACATCCACTGGGCATCAAAGTTTGCCACCAGTGCAAATATAGGGAACAAAGCAGCATATCATATACACTGGCCTTCAAAATTGGCCACCAGTGCAAATAAACGCGGCAGCAAAACAAGAGCATAACTGAAACAACTTCAGAAGAGCTCAAGAAACGTTATCCTGGGTATCCACCATGCTGGCAATAAGCTTAGAAAGCTGATTAGCTTTGTCCTGTTTGGCGCTAAAATCCTCCAACGCTTGCTATTGCACCAGAAAGTATGCATCTGAATGCTCCAGGGACTTCCGTAGTCCTTCTGCTTCTTATCGCAGCACAGCTGATCGATGTCTTTCAGCTTGTAGTTGAGACTCAACAAACCGAACTGATTCAGACAATGAGTTTGAATAGCTTGTGCAAGCGGTAGTGGCCAGTAACTCCAACACTAAACCAAGACAGGATGTGTCACTATCCTGAACCTTATCTGCATTACTTCCTTTACTGTTGCTTAATAAGGCACTCTTCCCCAATATTCCGTTAGCATTCTAAAAGAAGAAACAAGCTGACACATAACAAGTTTAGCATGTACTAGTATATGAAACTCATTTCGGTGAACCAGTTCATTAGTAAGGTGGACAGGATTAAACTACCAAGTCTTCTATTGCCAAGTACTAGTACATAATAAAAGCATCAAACAAACATATATATATGTCCTATGGTAGCAATGGAATCTTAAATTAGAAAAGTTGTTCTTTAGGTTTAGGCACTTGTTCTACATGAACAGAGTACAGTAAGACGCAAGAATATAATACTTAAAAATAGAAAATGAGCTCATAGACCTTACCACATTCTTGGTTCGGGACCAGTACAGAACAAGGCTTTCCTAGTCATCGTCCAGTAAATGTGTCTCAGGAGAACGTAAGGGAATTTGATGAGTTTCTTTGCCGGTGAAGTACGTTTTCTTCAGGTAATTCCGATACTGCCACCAAGCATTCTTGAAGATAGCAGAGGTATTAGCACAGGTCACCTTATCCTGAGTTTCCAAATCAGTCCTTCTCTATAGAGAAAAATGGGAAAATTTGTTGTATTATAACCATCATGGAGGTAGAATGTATGGGACAAAGCAAAGTAATTGCCATGAATAACATTACTTACACATAACTCCTGGACAAACACCTGCAACTGGCATTTTCCTTCATCTTTAGTATAATATTTCTCTCACCAGTGGCCTCTCTCTCTCTCTCACCGTTGGTCACTGAATCCACACATGATGCCTGGATATTTGTTGCTCTGGGCAACCATACCTCCCTCACCACTCTGCGTCTGTGGAGGTACATCATACTAGTCCGCCCACTGTCCGAATGGGCCTCCCATGCTCTTATTGCCACTTTTTTTGCTGTTAGTATAACGCCAGCAGTCAAGTCAAGCAATGCTACTGCTAAAGTGATGCCACATTTAACTAATGTCGCTCTCAGTCTAATGCCACCCATAAATTTAAGCAATGCCATTTAATGTCACTGGATTATTTCAGGGTTAGCTGTTGATTGTGGATGTATTAAAGATTTTTCAGCTATAAGGCATTCTAATGCTGTTGCAAAGCCAGTATGCCAATGATGAAACTTGTTACTCCCGTCAGATTTTTGCACTGTTAATGCTTATAGATTACATACCTCACTTTCATGAGATAAGTTAATTTTTTTGTACAGTGTTACCAAAATGCCAAGGTGCTGATGTCAATTTATTTTGGTTAAACATCATAGACAATTATGAAGACAAGAGGAAAGGTCAAGAGTGGGCACCAACTCCTCCAGGTGTTCTCTTGAGGAGGTCTGTATGTTTGTCTCTAATGCCTGTCGACTACATACCTGACATCATGATGTAATGTTAAGTCATTTCCTTTTGTATAGTGTCACTTAATTGTCAAGGCGATGATGGCATTTTATTTTAGTAGAACTGCACAAAATTTGCTTAAAAGAAGAGGAAAGGTCAGGAATGGCTCACTTTTCCAGAAAAAACTATGTATGCCTTCCTCACATCAGCCGTTGTTGCTTTATTTATTCCTTCAAACAGGTGGTTAGAAACAGTGTTGCTACCTTTTCCCATTAAGAAATTGGAATGCTTATATTTTTGAGTCTATGCTTCAACTAGTGCCACTTTTAGAGTAATCACACTTTCAATATCTATGCAAACAGGGATGCTCGATTTTAGTGGAACTGCACAAAAGTCCAACTGGTTCAACATTAGGAGCATGTTTTTCCCCAACCTTTATATCCAATTGGTAGCACTATGAGCTGTTCATTACGAAGGTACATGGTTTGCTACTATCTTGTTACTCTTTTTGTACTGTCATTAGATAGTAATACTAGTGGTTTACATGTGAATTTATTGGCAGGGTGGACCTACATTGGAGGTGCAGGACAGGATTCAATGATTGGATGCTCAATTTCGGTTGTATCGATTTCACCTCTTCCATCACTGCGAACATGGATATCCTTGGTCTGATGAAGAATAGGCACTATATTTATGCTCTGAACCAGCAAATCAATTCAGTATGAAATTGTCCAAGGCAAAACATAACTGTATCAGATTGTCCAGTGCAGAACATGACAGATGCTAAGCGGAAGAGACATGTTTAAACCGAAAATACAAGGTGTGGTATATGTTTACTAGCTACTTGATATTTGTGCAGAGAGAGATGTCTGCCCGTTGCTATTTGGCAAACCAACAAAGTGCCCGCAATTTTGGTTGAACTGCACAAGAGAATAGTATAGTCACTGCATGCAGTGCCATTTGAAAATAGACACAGAAAGATTGGATAGTCACTTCATGGACTGCAGAAAAGTAGTATTGTACTATTTATTGGCCAACACTAGGTGCTTCATTGCTTTGGTCTGATTATACAATGGACATCATTTTGCCTAAGTTAAAGTTTGTATTCCGAAAATAGTCTCGCAGTGTGATCGAGGGAAGACCAAATCATATTCCAGTGCATGTTCCTCCATCATGTCTAGTTTATTCTCATGGTTCCAGCTGTTGGTGAAACCACTTACATTTGCAAGAGGAATTGTAGACTTCACAAACAAATTTTTCTTTCAGTCTGTACTGAATGATGGCCAATAGAAGCATCCATGTTAGTAGGAAGAACAGATGTTTTTTCTAGATCTTTTCTTTTGGAGCTACATATTTGTATATGATCTGTGAGTCATTGAGATGCATTAACAGGTTGATCTTATGTATGGGAATCGTACTAGTTAGTCTTAGTTGCGACGCAAGATCCGAAGTGGCTGATCTTTGCTTTTGGAGCTACATATTTGTATATGATCTGTGAATCATTGAGATGCATTAACAATTACTTATTTCTGTTCGCTCAGTGTTTACAAGTTAGTGATCGCTCACTAGCTAGCCTACAAATGCGCTCCTGGCAGTTTTATTTGCGACGCAAGATGCAAAGTGACAGTTTTTTGAATAAAAATGCCTACCTCTGAAGAAACTGACAAGCTCGTATGCAAGCAATTGCCTCCTTATTTCAAGCCAATAGAAAAAATGGCTCCTCCTAGTGGATTTCTGACATCTGGGTCCCATGCCATTGTCAACGTAGTCAATAAACGAGAGAATTGCACAACGAGCGGCTGACACCAGGGACCCAGCAGCTTGCCCAGTTATTTTTGTTTTGGGTTAATTTGATAAATGGCACTCCAAATCTGGTGTATCCGAGAAATGCCACTGCAATTTCCAAACTTTGAAAAATGCCATTTCATGCCATTTCTAGTGGCATTTTTCGAAGTCTGGAGTGGCGTTTTTCAAAGTTTGCAAAAATTGCAGTGGCATTTTTCAAAGTTTGGAAATTGCAGTGGCATTTTTATGAATCGCCATAATTGGAGTGGCATTTATCTAATTTGTTTTTGAGGCGGAAGCAGGGTGTCAACTGGGCTGTGCAGGACACTCTAGCCTATCTAGACAGCCTTTTCTTTTATGTTTACCACAGACCAGCCCAGTAGTTTTTTTTCTTTCTAAAAATGGCTAGCCCAGTTTTTTTGTGATTTGTCAAGTAAGTTGCTTTATCAGGCCTGTTGGGCTGCAAATCTTTCAAGACGAGGAGAGCTTCATTCGGCTGGCCGAGAAAATGGCCTATCAGTAATGAGCAATGGGTTGTACATTTTTAAAACACATCAAACCGGCAATTATTTTCAAATATCTTTTTTTCATTTCGAGATTTTAAATTGCATTGATTTTTATGCGTGGACAATTTATTGGATTTTATATTGATATACATTTATTTTTAAAATCAGTCTGAATGTGACTCGAAATTTCGGGATTAAAAACAGTTCAGACCGCACCGACATATGCAAAATTTCGTATAATTTTTTAACCATGGCCACAATATGGCCCGTAATGCTAACATAAAGAATATGGGCTCCAAAAAAACCCGTAAGAATTAGCAAATGGGCTGTAAATTATTTGAAATAATGGCAGATGGGTTGTATGCTGTTTTCCACAGATTTGAGGCTTTCCACAGATGGCATGTATACTGTTGGATGTCCATCCAACGACCGTCGTGCTTCTTCAATCTCTGCTCTTCCTGCTCCAGCCGCTCAAACAAGCGCCGGCGGGACTGCCTGCTCCCTCCTCCCCGCGGCCGGCTGTGCTGCCACGCAGGCCTCACCGCCCCATCGTACTCCCATCGCTGGCCTAGCCATCCTTCTACTCACCCACACCTGCTGTTATTCTCCGGCGACGGCAGACGAACCAGTAAACCCTCGTACAGTCATACTCCCCTCCATGTGGGAAACAAAAACAACGGCTGAGTCTTCCCTACCTCCGTGTCGTTCCCTTCATAGGCCTCGCCGTCGTCCACCGCCCTGGTGCTCTTGGCATGGCGTGGTCAACGTGGTCAACGACCGACATGCATCTGAAGTGGACTGTACGTGGAGAGGCTGACAGCTGGGTCCACGGCCGCACGCAAGGAAATGCCTCCTTATTACGCGCAAAATAATGATTTCCTCCACCTGACATCTGGGACCCACCTAAATGGCCTTGTATTTTGCAAAAAAACGTTATCACCGCTGACAGCTCAGACCCACCAGCTATATCTTCTCACGCAAGGAAGTGCCTCCTTATTACGCACAAAAAAATGAATACTCCCCCTGCTAGCTGGGACCCAGTATAGTGGGCCTACTAAGTTGACGGGGACGAAGGGCTTTGTCAACTTAGTCAATATGCACGATTCTAGCTCGACTGACCGTATGATGTCCATCCAACGGCCGTAGTGCTTCTTCAACCTCTGGTCTTCTTGCTCCAGCCGCCCAAAGCAGCGCCGGTCGTGCCGCCTGCTCCTGCCTCCCGTGGCCGGCTGTGCTGCCGCGGAGGCCTCACCGCCCCCATACTACTCCCACCGCTGGCCAGGACATCCCTCCACTCCACTCACCCACACCCCCTATTATTCTGCGGCGACGGCAGCATAGCCGAACCAGTGAACCCTCATACTCCTCTCCGCGTGGGCATCCACTATCGCGTCTTCCCCGGCTCCGCGTCGTCCCCTTCCTAGGCCTCGCCGTCGTCCACCGCCGTGGTGCTGTCGGCGCGCCGTGGTCAATGTGGTCAACGACCGAATTCCATCGAAACAATAATGTACGTGGAGAGGCTGACAGCTAGGTCCACGGCAGCCGCAAGGAAGTGCCTCCTTATTACACGGAAAATAATTATTCCTCCGCTTGACAGCAGGGACCCACCGGATGCCCACCAGTATATCACGTAAAAAATGTTTGCCCCTGACTGCTGGGACCCACCCGACGGGCCACCGTATTTCGCGAAAAAAACGTTCCTCCTGCTGTCGGCTCGGAACCACCGGAAGTGCCTCCTTATTACGCACAAAAAATGAATACCCCCCTGCTAGCTAGGACCCACCTTGGTGGGAGGCTAACTTGTGGGCCTACTAAGTTGACGGGGACGGAGGGCTTTGTCAACTTAGTTAATATGCACGATTCTAGCTCCATTGACCGTACGATGTCCATCCAACGGCCGTAGTGCTTATTTAACCTCTGGTCTTCTTGCTCCAGCCGCCCAAAGCAGCGCCGGTCATGCCGCCTGCTCCTGCCTCCCGTGGCCGGCTGTGCTGCCACGGAGGCCTCACCTGTTGGGGAACGTAGCAGAAATTCAAAAAGTATCTACGCATCACCAAGATCAATCTATGGAGTAATCTAGCAATGAGGGAAGGAGAGTGCATCTACATACCCTTATAGATCGCTAAGCGGAAGCGTTCAAGTGAACGGGGTTGATGGAGTCGTACTCGCCGTGATCCAAATCACCGATGATCCTAGTGCCGAACGGACGGCACCTCCGTGTTCAACACACATGCAGCCCGGTGACTTCTCCCACGCCTTGATCTAGCAAGGGGAGAAGGAGAGGTTGGGTAAGACTCCGTCCAGCAGCAGCACGATGGCGTGGTGGTGGTGGGGGAGCGCGAAACTCTAGCAGGGCTTCGCCAAGCACTACGAGAGACGAGGAGGGAGAGAGGTAGGGCTGCGCCTTGGGAGAGTTCATCTCGTGTCTTGGGCAGCCCCAAAACCTCCACTATATATAGGGGCAAGGGGGAGGGGGAGGCGCCCTAGGGTTTCCCCTTAGGGGGGCGGCGGCCAGGGCAGATGGGATCTCCCCCTTGGGTGACTTGGCCCCCAAGCCAGGAGGTGGGAACCCTAGATGGGGCGCCCCAAACCCCCTGGTCACGTGGGAATAGGTGAGGGGGCACACAGCCCCTTAGTGGGCTGGTTTGCCCCCTTCCCTTGGCCCATGAAGCCCCCCAACACTTGCCGGGGCTCCCGAAAGACCTTTCGGTCATGCTGGTCATCACCCGGTACCTCCGAAACACTCCCGGGCTCCAAAACCCTTCGTCCAATATATCAATCTTTACCTCCGGACCATTCCGAGACTCCTCGTAACGTCCGGGATCTCATCCGGGACTCCGAACAACACTCGGTAACCACGTACATACTTTCCCTATGACCCTAGCGTCATCGAACCTTAAGTGTGTAGACCCTACGGGTTCGGGAATCATGCAGACATGACCGAGACATCTCTCTGGTCAATAACCAACAGCGGGATCTGGATACCCATGTTGGCTCCCACATGTTCCACGATGATCTCACCGGATGAACCACGATGTCAAGGATTCAGTCAATCCCGTATACAATTCCCTTTGTCCAGCGGTATTGTACTTGCCCGAGATTCGATCGTCGGTATCCGATACCCTGTTCAATCTCGTTACTGGCAAGTCTATTTACTCGTTCCATAACACATCATCCCGTGATCAACTCCTTGGTCACATTGCGCATATGATGATGTCCTACCGAGTGGGCCTAGAGATACCTCTCCGTCACACGGAGTGACAAATCCCAGTCTCGATTCGTGCCAACCCAACAGACACTTTTGGAGATAGCCGTAGTGTACCTTTATAGCCACCAAGTTACGTTGTGACGTTTGGCACACCCAAAGCATTCCTACGGTATTCGGGAGTTGCACAATCTCACGGTCTAAGGAAATGATACTTCACATTAGAAAAGCTTTAGCATACGAACTACATGATCTTTGTGCTAGGCTTAGGATTGGGTCTTGTCCATCACGTGATTCTCCTAATGATGTGATCCCGTTATCAACGAGATCCAATGTCCATGGTCAGGAAACCGTAACCATCTATTGATCAACGAGCTAGTCAACTAGAGGCTTACTAGGGACATGGTGTTGTCTATGAATCCACACATGTATCTGAGTTTCCTATCAATACAATTATAGCATGGATAATAAACGATTATCATGAACAAGGAAATATAATAATAACCAATTTATTATTGCCTCTAGGGCATATTTCCAACATCACCGCCCCCTACTATTCCCACCGCTGGCCAGGCCCTGCGGCGACGGCAGCCTCACACGCAGCCGAACGAGTGAACCCTCATACTCCTCTCCGCGTGGGCGTCCACTGCCACGTCTTCACCGGCTCTGCATCGTCCCCTTCCTAGGCCTCGCCGTCGTCCACCACCCTGGTGCTCTCGGGGCGGCGTGGTCAACGTGGTCAAGGAACGACTTCCATCGGACGTGGACTGTATGTGGAGAGGCTGACAGCTAGGTCCACGGCGGCAGCAAGGAAGTGCCTCCTTATTACGCGGAAAATAATGATTCCTCCACCTGACAGCAGGGACCCACCAGACAGGCCACCGTATTTCGCGAAAAAAACATTTCCCCCCTGAGTGCTGGGACCCAGCAGCTACACCTTCACACGCAAGGAAGTGCGTCCGGGCAAAAAAAAAACGATTCGCCCCCCTAACTGCTGGGACGCACCAGCTACATCTTCGCAAGCAAGGAAGTGCCTGACAGTCGGGACCCACCTGGTGGAAGCGTATGTAGCGTTGTCATTCTGGTCGCGAACGTGTATGTACATATATACTGGTGGATGTAGAGGCGCGCACGTGTCGTAGTAGAGGCGGCCATGGTGCAAGAAAGAAAATACGGCCACGTATGTGTACATACGGGAGGGGTCTCGAATGCGTACTCGCGCATACGTACGGCGAGGGCTCGTTGACATGGCTGGGTCAGAACGGAGAAACAGCGTCGTCGTCGTGTTCATGAGGAGGGAACGGAATGCGTCGTGTTCATCGGGAGGCAACGTGGCTGGGTCGGAACGGAATGCGTGGTCGTGTTCATCGGGAGGGCTTGGACAGAAGAGGCGATGGAAACGAGGCCTGGCGTACCACAGAACGGAGGAAACGGACCTCCTACGGTCGAAACGGGGGTCCTGCTGATCGGGAGGGGTGTGGCGTACCGCAAAACGGAGGAAACAGACCTCCTACGGTCGAAACGGGGGTCCTGTTGATCAGGAGGGGTGTGGCTTACCGCAAAACGGAGGAAACGGACCTCCTACGGTCGAAACGGGGGTCCTGTTGATCGGGAGGGGTGTGGCGTACCGCAAAACAGAGAAACGAACTTGTGTTCGAGCGCTACGGTCGAAACGGGGGTCCTGTTCATCGGGAGGGTTGTGGCGTACCGCAAAACGGGACTCTACGGGATACTGTTCATCTCCACCATCGACCCCCTCCAGCCTCCATGTGCTACTGTTCATGCACCGTCGTCCTCCTCCAGCCTCCACGGGCTCTTGTTCATCCAGCCTCCACCGCGCGCTACTCCACTGACTACTGTTCAACCACCCCTCTCCACGGGCTCCTGTTCAACATCCCTCCGCGGGCTACTGTTCTTCCTGCCCTCCACCGTCTATTGTTCATCTATCCCTCCACGGGGTGGTCCTGTTCATCCTGCCCTCCACGGGGTCCTGTTCATCCAGCCCAACCGGCTCGATCGATCAGGGTCCTGTTCATCCAGAAGCAACACCACGGGGTCCTATTCATCCACCCCCACCGGGAACTGTTCATCCAACCCCCCCCCCCCCCCCGCAATGCTCATTGTTCATCCAGAGGCAACATCGATCGGCTTCAGTTAGCAGCAATAGCCAAGGAATCGCTCAATCGGGTTCAGTTAACAGCCATCGATCGATCGCTCAATCTAACTGAACCCGAGCGATTGCACTGCAGGCTACGCGTTACTGAACCCGAGCGATTGATCGATGGCTGTTAACTGAGCCCGATCGAGCGATTCCTTCGCTACTGCTGCTAACTGAAGCCGATCGATGGGATGAACAGTGAGCATTGCGGGGGGGTTTGGATGAATAGTGAGCGATGGCGTTGCCTCTGGATGAACAGGACCCCGTGGTGTGGTGGAGGGCTGGATGAACAGTAGACAATGGAGGGGTGCCCGTGGAGGGGTGGATGAACAGGACCCCGTGGTGTGGAGGGCTGGATGAACAGTAGACGATGGAGGGGTGCCCGTGGAGGGGAGGTTGAACGGGACCCCGTGGTGTGGAGGGCTGGATGAACAGTAGACAGTGGAGGGGTGGTTGAACAGTAGCCGGTGGAGTAGCGCGCGGTGGATGCTGGATGAACAGGAGCCCGTGGAGGCTGGATGAACAGGAGCCCGTGGAGGCTGGAGGAGGTCGATGGTGGAGATGAAAAGTATCCCGTGGAGTCCCATTTTGCGATACGCTACACCCCTCCCGATGAACAGGACCCCCGTTTCGACCGTAGCACTCCAACACAAGTCCGTTTCCTCTGTTTTGTGGTATGCCACACCCCTCCCGATCAACAGGACCCCCATTTCGACCGTAGGAGGTCCGTTTCCTCCGTTTTGCGGTACGCCAGACCCCTCCCGATGAACAGGATCCCGTTTCGAACGTGGTCGGTCGAACACAAGGTTGTTTCCTCCGTTCTGCGGTACGCCGGGCCTCGTTTCCATCGTCTGTTCCGTCCAAGCCCTCCCGATGAACATGACCATGCATTCCGTTGCCTCCCCAGGAACACGACGACGACGCTGTTTCTTCGTTTTGACCCAGTCATGTACACGAGCCCTCGTCGTATGTATGCGGGAGTAGGCATTCGAGACCCCGCGCGTATGTACACATACGTGGATGTATTTTCTTTCTTGCACCCTGGCCGCTGTACGTACGTGTACATGCTACGTGCGTGCCTCTACAATGACACGTGCGCGCCTCTACATTGACCAGTATGTACGTACACGTTAACGACCAGAATGACAACGCTACATACGCTTCGACCAGGTGGGTCCCGACTGTCAGGCACTTCCTTGCCTGCGAAGATGTAGCTGGTGGGTCCCAGCAGTAAGGGGAGTGGAATATGGTGGCCTGTCCGGTGGGTCCCCCCTGTCAGGTGGAGGAATAAGTATTTTGCACGTAATAAGGAGGCACTTCCTTGCTGTGACCGTGGACCCAGCTGTCAGCCTCTCCACGTACAGTCCACGTCCGATGGAAGCTGTTCCTTGACCACGTTGACCACGCCGCACCGAGAGCACCAGGGCGATGGACGACGGCGAGGCCTAGGAAGGGGACGACGCGGAGCCGGGGAAGATGCGGTAGTGGATGCCCACGCGTAGAGGAGTACGAGGGTTCATTGGTTCGCTGCGGTGTGAGGCTGCCGTCGCCGTAGAATAACAGGGGTTGTGGGTGAGTAGAGGGATGGCCTGGCAAGCGGTGGGAGTAGTAGGGGGCGGTGAGGCCTCCGCCGCATCACAGCCGGCCACGGGAGGCAGTAGCACGAGGCACGACCGCCGCTGGTTTGGGCAGCTGGAGCAAGAAGACCAGAGGTTGAAGAAGCACTACGGCCGTAGGATGGACATCGTATGGTCACTGGAGCTAGAATCATGCATATTGACTAAGTTGACAAAGCCCTCCGTCCCCGTCAACTTAGTAGGCCCACAAGTCAGCCTGCCACTATACTGGGTCCCAGCTAACAGGGGGAGTATTCATTTTTTTTGTGCGTAATAAGGAGGCACTTTCTTTGCGTGCGAAGATAAAGCTGGTGGGTCCGAGCTGTTAGCGACGGTAACGCTTTTTTCGTGAAATACAGACGCCCTTTTGATGGGTCCCTGATGTCAGGTGGAGGAATCATTATTTTGCGCATAATAAGGAAGCATTTCCTTGCGTGCGGCCGTGGACCCAGCTGTCGGCCTCTCCACGTACAGTCCACTAAAGATGCATGTCGGTCGTTCACCACGTTGACCAGGCCACGCCGAGAGCACCAGGGCAGTGGACGACGGCGAGGCCTAGGAAGGGAACGAAACGGAGGCAGGGAAGACTCGGCAGTTGTTTCCCACGCGGAGGGGAGTACGACTGTACGAGGGGTTACTGGTTCGTCTGCCGTCGCTGGAGAATAACAGCAGGTGTGGGGAAGTAGAGGAATGGCTAGGCCAGCGATGGGAGTACGATGGGCGGTGAGGCCTGCGCGGCAGCACAGCCGGCCGCGGGGAGAAGGGAGCAGGCAGTCCCGCCGACGCTTGTTTGAGCGGCTGGAGCAGGAAGAGCAGAGATTGAAGAAGCACGACGGCCGTTGGATGGACATCCAACAGTCACTGCTTGTGCGTTAACCTTTTTTTCAGGAAAGCCTCAAATCTATGGAAAACAGCATAGAGCCCATCTGCCATTATTTCTAATAATTTTCAGCCCATATTCTTTTTGTTAGCATTACAACCCAAATTGTTGCCATGGTTAAAAAATTATACGAAATTTTGCATATTTTGGTGCGGTCCGAACTGTTTTTAATCCCGAAATTTCGACTCACATTCAAACTGATTTTAAAAATAAATGTATATCAATATAAAATCCAACAAATTCTCCACGCATAAAAACTAATGTAATTTAAAATCTTGAAATGAAAAAAAAGATATTTGAAACTAATTGCCGGTTTGATGTGTTTTAAAAATGTACAGCCCATTTCTCATTACTGATGGGCCATTTTGTCGGCCAGCCGAATGAAATCTCTGCTCGTCTTGAAAGATTTGCAGCCCAACAGGCCTGACAAAGCGACTTACTTGGCAAATCACAAAAAAACTAGGCTATGGCCATGGACCCAGCTGTCAGCCTCTCCACGTACAGTACTCTTCCGATGGAAGTCGTTCCTTGACCACGTTGACCATGCCGCGCGGAGAGCACCACGGCGGTGGACGACGGCGAGGCCTAGGAAGGGGACGACGCGGTACCAGGGAAGACGCGGCAGTGGAAGCTCGCGCGGAGAGGAGTACGAGGGTTCACTGGTTCGGCTGCAGTGTGAGGCTACCGTCGCCGCAGGGCCTGGCCAGCGGTGGGAATAGTAGGGGCGGTGAGGTCTCCGCGGCAACACAGCCGTCCACGGGAGGCAGGAGCATGCGGCACGACCCACGCTGCTTTGGGCGGCTGGAGCAAGAAGACCAGAGGTTGAAGAAGCACTACGGCCGTTGGATGGACATCGTACGGTCACTGGAGCTAGAATTGTGCATATTGACTAAGTTGACAAAGCCCTCCGTCCCCGTCAACTTAGTAGGCCCACAAGTCAGCCTGCCACTATACTGGGTCCCAGCTAACAGGGGGAGTATTCATTTTTTTTGTGCGTAATAAGGAGGCACTTTCTTTGCGTGTGAAGATAAAGCTGGTGGGTCCGAGCTGTCAGCGACGGTAACGCTTTTTTCGCGAAATACAGACGCCCTTCCCATGGGTCCCAGCTGTCAGGTGGAGGAAACATTATTTTGCGGGTACAGTCCACGGTGATGGATGTCGTTCATTGACCAAGTTGACCAGGCCGCGCCAAGAGCACCATGTCGGTGGACGACGGCGAGGCCTAGGAAGGGAACGACACGGAGCCGGGGAAGACTCGGCAATGGTTGCCCAAGCGATGGGGAGTACGAGGGTTTTCTGGTCCAGCTGCCGTCTCCGGAAAATAACAGGAGGTGTGGGTGAGTAGAGGAATGGCCTGGCCAGCAATGAAGTAGGGTGGGGCGGTGCGGCCTATGCGGTAGCACAGCCGGCCACGGGAGGCGGGAGAAGGCAGTCCCACCGGAGCTGGTTTGGGCGGCTAGAGCAAGAAGATCAGATATTGAAGAAGCAGCACGGCCGTTGGATTAACATCAAACGGTCACTGCTACTAGAATCGTTTGTGGACTAAGTTGACAAAGCCAAAGTACACGTCAACCTAGTAGACCCACAAGTCAGCCTCCAAATCTGTCCCAAACAGCATACAGCCCGAAAATTCTAGCCAGATTCAAATTAATTTTAAATCTAAATATACCTTAATTTAAATTCACTGAAATTTTACCCGCACAATAACAATCAAATTTAAAATATCAAAATCCAAAAGAAAACAGTATTTTGGAACTAATTGTTTGTTTGCTGTATTTTTTCATTTTACAGCCCATTTCTTATTACTTATAGCCCATTTTCTGGGCAAAATGCATCCCTCCTCGTCTGGAAAGATTTCTGGCCCAGCAGGGCGTAGGAAAGCAAGTAGGCCTACGTTGGTTATTCTGCAAAAAACAAAATAGCTGGCTAGCAATTTTCAGAAAGGAAAAAACAAACTGGGCTGGTCATGTGCTAAACATATGAAATAAAAGCCTGGGCTAGACGGGCCACGGGTCCCGCACAACCTAGTTGATACCCTTCTCCGTCCCGAAAAAACAAAATTACTGCACGCGCAGCTGGGTCCCTACTGTCATCCTCACCATGTACAGTCATCTCCTTATTCCTCTCGGTTGTTGACCATGTTGACAACACCGGAGGGCGGCGCCGCGGCGAGCGAACCAAGGTGGAGGACGATGGTGAGGCCTCGGACGGGAACGAACAGGAGCCGGGGCAGATCACAGCCAGTCATGGGAGGCGGGAGCAGGCAATCCCGCTGGCGCTGGTTTGGCTTTGGCGGCTCAAGGAAGAAGAGACTGAAGAAATGCGACAGACGTTGAATGTCAATCCAACGGTCAAGGTTGGCACAATCGTTTGTTGACTAAGCGGACACCAAGTAGCTTACTTTTTTATATATAGGAAGAAAACTACGACAAAAATGCGTTCGTCTCCCGTCCTCCTCTCAGGGAATGTTCGCCACATAAGTGACTAGCACCCTTGGTTTTCAACCGAGAGGTCTTGGGTTCGAGTCCCAGGAACTCTCAATTTTGTCCTCCTTCCTTCCTCGCAAAAAAAAGGGAAAGAAAATCAAAGACTTGGGAAGGCGTACAGAACATGCTAGTGTACCAGTAAAAAGACGTTGCCGAGTTTTAGAAAAAAGAAAGACGTGCTCCTATAGCTGGCTCGAATCCAAACCTAGACTATGACTATATATGGTGCTATGCTACTCTGCAAGTAATGAAACTGACATATCCAACGTTCGCTTCTCTTCTTCTCTACTTACTCTGCCTAGCATCAGAAGCTCTGGCCGCAGCAACCATGTCCGCTGGCTGCTCGTCCACCTGCTCTACAGTAGGCAACAACCAGATATGCGCCAAGTTGCAACCCGTACCATCGCTTGTGGGTCTCATCACACCCTCGCCGGCACGCGCACCGCAGCCGATTGCTCATCGCAACCCGCTGCCGTTGGTGTGGTGCCACTGCTGCGAATCACGCAGAGTCATCCGTCGCGTCTCAACCACAATCCGCAACCCTGGCCGAGTCTTCTACAAATGCCCGAATCATGGGGTAATAATATGTTTAAGTGTTGTTCTGCTGCTTTCAGTTGCTGATTTTTTTAATGGTTTGGTTGATGATCTACCAATTTGATTCGTGCAGAAAAGGGAAGATTCGTGTGATTTGTATTTCTGGGAAGTTGCTGATGTGGGGGAATGCAACTATGCTGATTATTTGGTTAGTCGAGGAATCCCAATACCAGTAGTTTGGGGTGTTGGACAAGTAATTGAAGGAACGGCAGAAGAGGAAGATGCAGAGCAGAAGGTTAAAGATGCAGTTCCTCTGGTGCTCCCGTCGTCGGCCGCCAGCTTGGCCACCGATTGTGCGGCGACTTGAGCGAGGGCGGCGATCTCGAGCTTCATCCCCAAAGACAAGCTCTCCCGCAGAGCGTTCGCGCTTGCGGTCATGGTGGATGTGGTTCCAGGTAGGAGGACGATGCGCTATGGTGTGGAGTTTAGCTGGGCGTTGCCGCTTTAAGTAGAGCATTCCGGTGAGGCCAAGCGTCCGGGTGCGTCATTAAGTCACTAGAGTTGTTCCTCGGGCACCGAGCCTCTTAATGACGACATACGATCGGACGGCATGAATGCGGGCAGCTGGCGCAGGCTGGGAACGCACCGCGCGACGACGCGAGGGACGAGGGTTTTGGTGTGCCAGGGTAGTCAGCTGCGGTCGTGGCAACGTTGGAGATGCCCTTTGCTCACATGCGATCCCCGCATGTCATTGAAAAAGCAAGATGACCCGGCATGGTCTCAGGTCCAAAGGATGCAGTTGGCCGCGCTACACCACTCCGCGGACGCGTTGCGGCGCCCCGTGCATCCTCGACGAGCCAGGTATTGGGGTGTGTTTGGATTGTGGCCAAAGTGCACCTTGCCAAATTTTTGGTCATGACCAAAATATTGGTCTTTGTTTGGATGGTTGCCATTTTTTTGGCATGACAATGAACTCTAGCCAACTCTAGTTCATTTTTCTTGCCAATGTCGGCCAAATCATGGGCAACCAATACCTCAACCAAAATTTTGGTCATGACCCAAAGATTGGTCTTTGTTTGGATGGTTGCCATTTCTTTGGCATGCCAATGAACTCTAGCCAACTCAAGTTCATTTTTCTTGCCAATGTCGGCCAAATCATGGGCAACCAATACCTCAACCAAAATTTTGGCTACCCTCGGCAAACCAAACATACCGTTGGTCGTGCCACAGCACTAGCGCTACCCTCGACAAACTGAAACCGACCGTGTCTAGCGACGATATGAGCGTGTCGCTCACCGCGGTCGCCGTGTCTAGAGGCGGTGCTGGATCTGTGCACCGTTGTTGGCCCCAACGACCCACATGAACGGTTGTCGGTGGCGAGGAGGTCATGGGCCAGCTCCTCCATTGGACTAGTCTACGCTACGTCATCCCGACGGGTGTGCCCCACATGTCTGTTTACCTGTTTTCCCGGCCATATTTGAGCGGCAGTGCTCCGCGTTGTGCATTAGGCCTTTCACTATGTAGGCCAAGCGAGACAACTTATTGTTTATTTGAGCCGTTCAAGTATAATTATGTGGCATTTGCTTATTTCTCATTCCTCTCCAACCCTCTTCTCCATCGATCATGTCGCCCTCCAGTCGAGTCCATCCTCCCGCATGCCTCATTTGAACAATCCGCCGAGTATCATTCGCATGTACCCACCCTAGTCCTCTTTCAATAGATCTCCGGACCCCGAGATGAAATCGAGAGGGAACGAGTGGGGGCACGTGATACCTAAGGTGGATTCAAAATTTTGAACCGGTGATCATAGCATCCACAAATGATATATCAAGGGTATTCAATGTTCGTTTCATTTTTAAAGAGTAGTTTACATATAAGTTTTATGTGTAGTTAAAGTATATCTACTTTGATAAAAAAGGAATCAACATTCAACAACGCCCAATCAATATTGTTAGATTCGTACGTACTCCTAGATTTGTACTCAAGATGGTTTCCAATTTGACTATTGACAAGATTAATAGTACATGAGATGTATAATGGGAAAATTATATCATTGGAAACTCCTTTCACATACGAATTTGACCGTATGCTTTGTGTAAGTTGCATGTCATATATTATTACTCTAACATTTGGTAAAGTTAGCCTCAAAAAACGCATTAGACCATGTATGCTTTGTGTAAGTTGCATGTCATATATTATTACTCTAACATTTGTGTAAGTTGCATGTCATATATTATTACTCTAACATTTGGTCAAAGTAGTATAGTGGAAGTGGATCCTCTGATGTAGGTATCCCTGCCTTACCCTCCCTTTCGGTCACTTACTGGCGGACTCCATGCTTGCTAGGCCTCGCATGTCAGTTACTCAATGGGTTCGGCCACGTCAGGGGATCCTCATCCGTAGTATACTCCCTCTATTTTTATTTACTCCGCATAAAACGGAGGGAGTGGTGGTATAATAAATGACGTGGGCAGGGGAGGGGGAGGGACGTCGGTTTGCTCTCAACTGCGGTCCCAAAAGCGAGCGAAACCGCAAGACGAAGCGCGTTCCATTCGGTGAGCGACGTGGAGGGTCCAGCATGCCGGGCTGCAACACGAACGCGACAAGAGTGATGTACAGTCAAAACCGATTGACCGGTCGTCATCGGAACCACTATTCACACCAGAACCTTCGCTGCTCGGCCTACGCCAGCCACTGCCCTAAAACCACACCAAATCTCTAGCCCATTCCCCCACCTTTCGGTCCCCTAGCCCGCATCAAGCGTCCCCTAGTTCGCCGGAAAGCCAAGGTGCGCCGCAAGATCACTTACTACAAGATGCTGACGCCGGAGCACCGCGCAGAAATCGCGGCGGCGGTCGGTGCCACAGACCTCCGTTCCCAAGCTCGCTTTGCGGCGGGCCAATCCCCAAGTTATCTGGAGCCAAGCTACGAGGAGGAGGAAGCCGATCCAATGTTCATGGCGGAGGTCGCGGCGCAGAAGGCCCCCGATGGGTACGAGACGATGGACGTCGACTTCTTGCCGGCGTCCGAGTCCCGCATGGTGCAGGTGGACCAGCGGTTCAACATGGCGATACTAAAGGAGGACCGGGAGGCAAAGGCTCAACTCGACGCGGAGCACGCGCATGCCGCTGCCATCGAGGCTCTCCTGCAGGCGGAACCGGATGTCGTGGATGTGAATCGGGCGGCGGAGGCTCAACTTGAGGCGGAGCGCGCGGATGCCGCTGCCATCAAGGCCCTCCTGCAGGTGGAACCGGACGTCCTGGACTTGAACCGGGCGGCAAAGGCTCGACTCGACGCAGAGCGCGCGGATGCCGCTCTCATCGACGCCTTTCTGCAGGCGGAACCGGACGTCCTGGACTTGAACCGGGCGGCGGAGGCTCGACTCGACGCGGAGCGCGTGGATGCCGCTGCCATCGAGGCCCTCCTGCAGGCAGAACCGGACGTCCTCGACTTGAACCGGGCTATTCTCTCGTCCGTGCAGAGCGCCCGCACGCTCCGCTTGAACGAGTAGCTGGAGGCCGAGGACAACCATGGTGTGGAGACACACGTCGGCAGCGATGGCTGGTTCGCGCCGTCAGTAGCTGGAGGCCATCTCTTTCCGCGAGCAGTGATAGTTTTTCTTTATGTTGTTGTTTTCATGGATCTTGTGCTGTGTAAAAACATATATTTGTTATGCAAGTCGCCTGGCTTGGGTCAGTCTACCATTCCTGGTGGTTGGATGAATATCCTCAGTCTCCTAACCTTTCTTTCCTTCTTCCTCACCTCTTCTTCTTCCCCAACAGACCACCGCACGGGCCATACGGATACTCCCTAACATGCGGTTGGATAAACATACTCTATGAAGGAAAATTATGTGTCAGCGATAGGATGGCTGAGTTTGGTGTGTTCACATGCGACAGCACGTGTCGGTGAGGGTGCGTTCCCTTGGTTGGGTTTGCGGCGTGCAGGAGGACTGTGTGAGGGTGCGGTGCGACCGTGGCGTGCAGGAGCGACCGTGTGAGGGTGCGGTGCGACCGTGATAGCCGTGCGCAAGTGTACCTCCTTCTCATTTTGAAAACTTTAGGCAAGCTTGGCAAAAATGTGTGGCGAAGTTTGGCAATGCAAGGCCTAGACCCAAACAGGATAAGTATGTACGTACTAGGAGTACTAGTGTTAAAAAAGAAAGGCTAGGTTTTCCTTCGCGGGATTTAATCGATACAAATCCTCGTTTCACGTGTCAATTAATGTGTATTTTCTTCTCCAAAGACAAAAGAGATAACCATCTCACTCCTCATCACTTGATTGATGCAGCGCCATGCAAACCAACCTTCTCACTTCCGCATGCATGCAGGGGATATTAATGTCCTTGGTTGCTAACCCCATCAATTTTGCCTCGATTAGTGTTAGTGGCCCTTTCCAAATTGTAATTTTGATATACTGGCCTTGTGTACAAAAAATGGAGGTAATAGCTATATTTGACTTCCTTCCCCATTGCGGTGACGTCGACGATATTTTTTCTGTGGTGGTTTGGCGAAGTGCGTTCGACGGAGAACACCATTGAGGGAGACCACAGTAAGTCATTCGCAAGTGCCGCCTGCAAGCCGAGACAACCACCTTATTTGCATCCAGGAAGTCCTTTACTAGTACTACTATGAGTAACTAATGCGGTGATATGGCTTCTCGAAGAAGACGATGGAGAAGCGGAGTCAGCGAAGAGTGAAATGATGGTTGCTTCGTCCGTGCTTTTGTGATTTGACGCCTCACTACTTTGTGATCTGTGATAGACGGGACAGGGGATTAGACTCTGTGCTCTATACTGTAGTACTACATGCGTCCAAGCATGGGAGAAAGAGGAGAGACATTGCATTTTTCTATTCCTTCATTCAATCAATCAGGGAGCTTCAGTTCCATCTTTTTGGCTTTGGCAACACCGTCCACAATGGTTCCCACGATGCCAAAAGCTATTTTCACATTTGGCTACACATTGTGGATGCCCTTAACTGCACCACTTGGTTTTGCTCCTGTGTGCTATCTATACCAATCTCAATTATATTGAGCTAAAAAATTATAGAATCGAGATTAGTAAAAAGGAGGTGATTTTGCCACGCGGATGGCGGGGGAGGTTTCTTACTTGAGCAATGCTACATCCACGTAATGGTTTATGTAAAGTTACGAACTGATGTGATGTTGGACTATTTTATTGGATTAAAGGAGAGGATTAGGCCCACCCCACCTGAAAATCAGGGGGGCATATATAGATTAGATGGAAAGTGTACGTAGCAGCTACGTAGCCCTTTGTAAATCTAGGATTAGGGTTCTTATTTTCGGACGACTTTGTCCTGGCGTTTTGCTAACATGCGGTCCCACGTGTCAATGCTTTACCAAGCCGATCCGCGTCCCACATGAGGCAGAACAACGGTAGAAGCAACACGTGGTTAAGTTGAAGAAAATGAGGGAGAAGCGGATTCAGCAACGAATGAAATGATGGTTGCTTCGTCCCTCCAACTTAACTGCGGGAAAGGTGCGGCTTTCTAATTTGACACCTCATTGCTCATTACTACGCCGGCGCCATGACTGGGGTGCTTCACCCCGGCTGCTCTGCACTGTATTCCAGTATGGCACGTGGACCCGGTAGCTTGATGTCCCACATGTCGGCGAAAGGGACTAGAAGATTTATGAAAGCGAGCGCTCCACTCTTACGACGAAGGAGTAGATGACACGACGGCCCAGTGAACTTTCACTTGTACTGTATAGTACTAGTATAGTTTTGCTGTTTCGCACGATCCATCGATACAAACCCGATTAAACAGGAAAGGGTGGGATTTTTCCCGCGCGGTAGATGATACTGGCCATACATTTCAAAGGCAATTTTAATGTATGCAAACTGAATAATTATAAGTAACAATATGATATCTAGTAAAACTAAAAAATACATATGATTTATTGTGTTAGAGTGTAGTAGTAGTGTTGTATAGCATAGTTGTTAGATGTAACATGCGAGAACGTGTAGAGATGTAGTTTTGGAGGGCCTACAGAGAGAAAAGCGTAATACGGTCACCGAACTTCAGAATAAGCTGATTACGGTCACTATATACGTTTTGCGGTGATTATACGGTCACTTGCTCACAGCTCAGCATCGGATTGCACTCTGTTGACCGGCCAAATAGTCTACGTGGCGCCATGTTGACTAGTTAAATTGATCACGTTCGTTGTGGGTCCCACTTGTCAGTTCACATAGGCAAAAGGTCAGATAAACACAAATTTACGCAGGCGCGACAAGGCTCCAACCCGTGCGCGGGAATCACCTGGTTGTGTATGTGTCTGTCAGGGCCTGATGTGTGCGCATGCACGTGTAGGTTGAGCACTTGAGCGTGAGAGTGTGTGTTGGTCGTGTGGTGTACTGGTGTGTGCATGCATGTGTGTGAGTGTTGCGTGCGTGCGTCGCTGCGTGTGTACGTGTGAGTGTTGCGTGCGTGCGTGGGTGCATGTGTTTGTGTGAGTGTTGCGTGGACGCAGTTCGTGTGCATGCGTGCGTGTGTGTATAATCACCACACCAGCTCCTGTGTGTTAAAACAGAAGGCTCAGCATACCAATACAAGGCCACCTTGTCCGCTGTGCCCGCGGTCATGACTTCGAACCACCGTCCAAATATATTTTTTGTCGTTTGTTTTGATTCTTACTAGCAAGATGCCCGTGCGTTGCACGTAACATCAAGATGCATTTGTATGACTTGTTTATCTTGTGAGAGAAAAGGATGAATGAGGGAAGGCCTTATTTGCAAATGTGGAGAGGTGTGTGGGTACCTTTTTGCAAACTTGCCATAGTTTATTTCCTATCCGTCAAATATAAATCGGACGGCCTATATTGCAGGATGGCAGGCACACCGTCATCACCAACTCTATTTTTTATAAGAGTGTATTTTATGTATTTTATAAGAGTGTAGATGTAGAGTAGATACAAGTCGACCGGTGGGTACGATGGTAGTGAGATAATGTGATGCAACACTAGAGGTGCCACGTGGAGCGTTTAACTGGTCAACTAGTCATGAGCAAATACAGAGTTGTACGGTGAGCCTGTGACTGCATAATAACCACTAAACATAAATGGTGACCCTAATGAGTGGACTCTGAAGTCCAATGTACGTATCGTGCTTTCCCTTCAAATAAAATGATCGTCATTGCATATATCACGAGAGAAAGATGAAACATGCGTGAATTTTCTGGGGGCTTACTTTTAGAGGACCTGGAGATACTTTTGTGTGCATACGTGAAAGGGGCGTACAGGGGGTTATGCGATGGAGAGAGAGATGCTCTTCGTTTCTCTTTATTATGACTAACTTTTTATATAGTATAAAAATATACAAATTCACAATGCAGAATAAATATCATTGTGGGCACAATGCAATGCAAATTAGCATTCATACTCCTCCATATAACTTTGTAATGTTGTATATATGTAGAAACTCTAAAATAATTTTTTGGCCACACTTTATTTAAAAGGAATGTTGTATGCGAGATAAACGTGAAGAGAGGGATTTTTAGATCAGTGGGGTACGTGATGTAACATGTGTGAATGTGTAGTTGATGCATTTGGCGGGGCCTAGAGAGGTATGTGTGTGTATTACGTATTCGAGAGAGGCATGGATAGAGGGGCCCACGGGGGGTGTTGGGGATATTGCTATTTGGGGTAAACCGGCCTACAGGGCCCGGGTTAGCTCCGTCAATGGACCCAAGATGTTAAAGCCCAAGGAGAAATAGAAGGGCCCAAGGCCTATAATCGGTTTAAAGGTTTATGGCCATAAACCGGCCTGAGGTAAACTTGCATTGTAAGTTAGGAATAGAGAGACCAACCCGGGCACGTTTATGAACCGGAGGTTGGGACTTTGTAGACCGACGGGCGTCACCCGTGTATATAAGGGGACGACCCGACGGCGGTTTAAGGACAGAGAACAACAACTCGAGGTTAGGCGAAGCTTATTGCTCCCTAGCCCTCGAAACACATCAATCCCATCACAACTAGACGTAGGCTTTTACCTTCATCGAAGGGGCCGAACTAGTATAACTCTGTGTCCTTGCGTCCGTTTTAACCCCTTCAAGTTAACCCGTTGCGATGGCTCCACGACTAAGTCCTTTTGCTAGGACATCTGCGGTGACAAATCCACGACAGTTGGCGCCCACCGTGGGGCTATCGCGAGATGGTTTCAAGTTCTTGGAGGGCCGCTTTGAAGGACTCGAGGGCTACGCTGTGGGCCGGATGACCAAAAGTCGTCGCGGAAAACTCTACATCGACAGCACAGGCTGGGGCCCCGACGCCGGCTCGATCGAGTACGGGTACCGGGTCCCCTTTGGCGGCATCCATGTTTTCATCGGCAAGATCGGTGAACCGGGCCCCGAGCCGGGCGTCTGCACTGACCTCGTCGAGACAGCTCAGTGCATGAGATCGACCCTGGCTAAACCGACCAGGAAGCGCGCCTTCGTGGGAGTCATCCACGGAGGAAGCTACGAGGAAGGATCCGAATCCGGTGGCGAAACCGCCATCTACTCCGGCGATGAAATGTCAACCGGGGAAACCGAGTCTCTATACCAGTTGCAAGACGATCGGATTGGGGGCAACTCCGATGGCGACAGTATTCCGGACCCCTCTGATCTGCCCTATCGAGTTGGGATCTTCATGGATGGAACACAGGCGGCGCCACATTCATCAACTGCGGCAGCAGTGATCTCCGGATCGGCAGCGGCAACAGCTGCGCGGGCAGGAGGCCCTGCGGACTCACCAGCCCAAGTATTGTCAGATCTGTTTGACGCACTGGCAGCGCTCATGGCGGAAGCCAACCCGGTGGATCAGGAGGTTCACAATGCCGAGATTGCCAAAGTGAGAGAACAGATCACTCAAGCTAAAGCGGAGCTGGCAGCAGAAGAGGCCAGGATGACGGCAGAGCGCGCCGCTTTAGATGCACAGGCTTACAGGTTCATGATGGACCAGAATGCGTCTCAGGAAGTCCTGAAGAGGAAATTCCGATCTCGATTGCCCGCAGCCCTCGATGCCAGAAATCTCTTCAACACCCCGGGGGTAAACCGTGCGGAAGCGACAGTTGGCGCCCCGGTTCAGCACCGTATAATAAACCTGCCTCGTCACAACACTGGTACACCACAGGCCGTGCCAACACCATCGGGCCATTATTCCAACCCGATGGATAACCTCGTCGCGGCGGCAGCTCGGTTGGAAGCCATTCCGATCGAAGGCGATTCACCGCAGGATGTAGAGACACGCCGGGTCAAGGAGCTCCTTAGGACCGCTTTGGCCCAACAAGAAGCATATTCGCAAAGCCGTGATCGGATTCACTCCACCCCTCGCCCCAGCAGGAGCTATAGTAGGCGCATGGAGGAGCCGGCTGTTTCAAGTAATGCCAGGCGTGAAACGCTCCGCGGCAACAATCCGGCGGGCGTCGACAATGCTCAGGAGAGTGTGGATCGCGCCCGTGCGCAGGAGACCGGATTAGCAGCGCAGCATCAGGCTCGTCAGCTTACACCTATCTTCCCAGCTGCTACGATTGAACCGGGGGTGGTTTCTAGTTCTTTGGGAGTACCGTGCCTTGTTCCCGCTTTGCGCAACGTACGCCTACCTAAAGACTTCAAGGGCCCCCGCAAGGTACCAAACTACACGGCAGATCAGCCTCCGGAGACATGGGTGGAGAGCTATGAGATGGCTATGGAGATGCTGGATGTGGATGATACGGCGTGTGCGAAGTATTTTACCATGATGTTAGAAGGGACGGCCCGGACTTGGCTAAAGAGCCTACCGCCTAATTCCATTAATTCGTGGGCCCAGTTGCGAGCCCGGTTTATCAAGAATTTCAAGGACACGTGCAAACAGCCAATGTCGATAGTTGACCTAGCAGCTTGCGTTCAGCAAGAAGGGGAATCAACTACCCATTGGGTACGCCGGGTATCAGAAGTTTTGCACTCGTCAGATCGCATCAACGCAGACACCGCCGTGGTGCTGTTGAAAGGCAACTGTCGGTTTGGCCCTTTGAAGCTAAAGTTAGGCCGGATGAAGCGTGATTGCACGGATATGGGAACGCTCATGACCGCTTTAGTGAAGTATGCGGATTCTGACAGTACCAAGGATCCTGACTCTGGTGACGACAAAGCAGGGAAGGGAAAGAAGAATAGCAACACCAAAGGGAGCATCGACCAACAGGCAATGGAGGCGGAGGTAAGCGCAAGCCAGATGGGAGCGTGGATTTTGTGGCCAACACCAGTGCACAGAATAAGGGCCAGCGACGTAAGGGGAAACAACCAGGTTTTCGTGGAAATCCCGGTCCTAATCCGGAGCGTTTGAACTTTTTCTTAAACCAGCCCTGTCCGAAGCACGGAACAAAGGAGGAGCCAGCAACCCATCTTTGGAAGGATTGTTACATCATGAAGGAATTCAAAAGCTCAAACACTTTCCAATATGATCATAGCTCTGGCGGCGGTTCAGGTTCCGGATCAGGATACGGCGGCGGAAATTCCGGTCCAGGGTTCCATGGTAATCCGGGCGGACATAACAGCCAAAATAATCAAGGTAATCAAAGTGGTTACAGCCAGCAGCAACAGCAGCAATCAGGTTATCAGAGCAACCCGAAACAGTTGAGTGGTGGACAGTATCATGTTTTTACTACAAGCTTGGATAGACGGGATAGAAAGCTTCAGAGGCGGGCAGTTAGTGCTGTTGAACCGGCCACGCCTTACTATCTGCGCTGGTCGGAACAACCAATCATATGGAGCCGAGAAGATCACCCTCCCAGGGTTTATAATCCGGGTCAGTTAGCATTGGTGGTGGCGCCTCAGGTGGGAGGTTATAAGCTCACCAAGGTACTCATGGACGGAGGAAGAAGCATTAACATCTTGTATTATGAGACCTTCCGTCGCATGGGACTGGTGGATAAGGATCTCAAACCGACCAATACAGTGTTCCACGGGGTGGTGCCTGGCAAGTCTGCGTACCCTGTTGGTAAGATAGCCCTTGAAGTGGTCTTCGGCGATAGTCATGATTCCAGATCAGATACACTGACGTTTGAAGTGGTTAAAATTCAAAGTCCATACCACGCTTTGTTCGGACGACCGGCCTATGCAAAATTTATGGCGCGGCCCTGCTATGTATATCTGCAACTCAAGATGCCGGGTTACAAGGGCACTATAACGGTTCATGGGAGCCGTCGAATCGCTTTGGAATGCGAGGAAGGAGATGCGACTTATGCAGAATCGGTTTGTGCTACGGAGGAGCTAAAGCAGTACAAAGACAATGTTGATCCGGAGGACATGACCTCATTAAAGAAGCCAACTACGGACCATGATCCGGCCTTGAAGTTCAAATCAGCTGCCGAAAATAAGCTTGTTGACTTCGTACCTAGCGATTCGTCCAAGCAGTTCAGCATCAGTGCAAACTTGGATCCAAAATAGGAAAGTGCGCTCATCGAGTTCATCCGTGAGAATCGGGACATCTTTGCATGGATGCCGTCTGACATGCCTGGTGTACCGAGGCGACTCGCTGAGCACACCCTTAATGTGGATCCTAAGTATAAACCGGTAAAACAGTTCCTACGCTGGTTTAACAAAGAAAGACGTAAAGCGATTGGTGAGGAAGTAGCCAGGCTCCTGGCAGCTGGTTTTATTATCGAGGTTTTTCATCCCGAGTGGCTTGCTAATCCGGTGCTGGTTCTTAAGAAAAACGGCACCTGGCGCATGTGTGTGGATTACACAGACTTGAATAAAGCTTGTCCAGCGGATCCTTTTGCTCTCCCCCGTATTGATCAAATTATTGATGCAACGGCAGGTTGCGAGCGTTTGAGTTTTTTGGATGCCTATTCGGGTTATCATCAGATCAAGATGGCAGTTAAGGACCAGGAGAAGACGGCGTTCATTACTCCCTTTGGAGCCTTCTGCTATATTTCTATGCCCTTCGGGCTTAAGAGTGCGCAGGCTACTTATCAACGGTGTGTGCAAAATTGCCTCCACGAACAGATTGGTCGTAATGTGCATGCCTATGTGGATGACATTGTGGTCAAGTCACGTAAGAAGGAGACCCTGGTTGACGATTTGAAGGAAACCTTCGATAACTTGAGAGTGTACCAAATGATGCTCAACCCAGCTAAATGTGTTTTCGGTGTACCTGCAGGCAAGTTGTTGGGATTCTTGGTGTCCCATAGAGGAATTGAGGCAAATCCGGAAAAGATCACAACCATCACCTCCCTGGCCAAACCGAAATGCGTCAATGATGTTCAGCGCGTGGCCGGGCGGATTGCTGCGTTAAGCCGGTTTATCAGCCGCCTCGGTGAAAAGGCGATCCCCTTGTATCAAATGCTCAAGAAGACAGATCAATTTGTCTGGAGTCCGGAGGCTGATAAAGCGTTTGAGGACTTGAAGCGACAGTTAGTCAATCCGCCAGTGTTGGCAGCCCCTGTAGATAAAGAGCCACTCCTGTTATATGTTGCTGCGAATGCCAGAGCGGTCAGTGTGGCGATTGTGGTAGAACGCAAGGAGGCTGGGAAGGAGCATCCGGTTCAGCGACCGGTTTACTATATCAGCGAAGTGCTTATCGAGTCCAAGCAAAGGTATCCGCATTGGCAGAAGCTGGTATATGGTGTTTTTATGGCAAGCCGGAAGCTGAGGCAATATTTTCAAGGACACCCCATCACGGTGGTCAGTTCTGCTCCTTTTGGTGACATCATTCAGAACTGGGAGGCGACCGGTCGGATTGCCAAGTGGGCTATTGAGCTTGGGCCGCACGGTTTAAGATACGTACCCCGGACGGCCATAAAGTCACAAGCACTTGTCGACTTCATAAACGATTGGACAGAGTTACAAGCACCTGAGGAGAAGCCAGATAACACGTATTGGACTATTCATTTTGAAGGATCCAGACAATTGGAAGGCTCGGGGGCTGGAGTCGTTTTAACTTCCCCACGAGGAGATAAGTTTTGTTATGTCCTTCGTTTAATGTTCCCCTGTACAAACAATGCGGCTGAGTATGAAGCTTTGCTTCATGGTCTTCGGATGGCTAAAGAGATGAATCTGAGCCGAGTTAGGTGCTTTGGTGATTCGGATCTAGTGGCTCAGCAGGTATCTGGCACCTGGGATTCTAAGGACCCGCTCATGGCTGCATACCGTCGTGAAGTAGATATGGTGGCTGGGCATTTCAAAGGCTATCAAGTGGACCATGTGGACCGCAGAAAGAATGAGGTAGCGGACGCTTTAAGCCGCTTGGGCTCTCAGCGTAAACCGGTCCCACCCAATGTTTTCTTGGATGTATTGTATCACCCATCGGTACAGCTACCCGGTGAGCTGGAGTTGGCTATTCCTGATCCGGAGGCTCAATTAGTGGCGGCTCTTCACGTCACCCCGGATTGGACGCTTCCTTATCTGGCATATATGAACCGGGGTGAGTTGCCAGAAGATGAAACTTTGGCTCGGCAGATAATACGGCGGTCCAAGTCTATGACCATTCTCAAAGGGGAGCTACATCATCGCAGCGTGTCAGGAGCGCTGCAACGGTGCGTATCCCCTGAGGAGGGGTGCGAGATATTACGTGAAATACATGAAGGGGATTGCGGCCACCACGCCGGTTCAAAATCATTGGTGGCTAAAGCGTTCCGCCACGGTTTCTACTGGTTAACTGCTCATGCTGATGCAGAAGACCTGGTCAGGTTATGTGATGGTTGCCAGAAATTTTCCAGACGAGCGCACATACCGGCTCAAGAATTGAGGATGATTCCAATTACTTGGCCGTTTGCGACTTGGGGGCTCGATATGGTTGGGCCTTTTAAACGTTCCAAAGATAAGAAGACCCACCTATTGGTGGCGGTTGACAAATTTACAAAGTGGGTGGAGGCAGAACCTGTCAGTAAATGTGATGTGGCCACGGCGGTTCGGTTTATAAAGAAGGTGATCTTCCGGTTTGGCTTTCCACACAGCATCATCACAGATAATGGTACCAATCTATCCAAAGGTGCCATGAAAGAGTTCTGCGCACGTGAGCATATACGGCTTGATGTTTCTTCGGTAGCTCACCCACAGTCTAATGGTCAAGCAGAACGAGCGAATCAAGAGATCTTGAGAGGTATCAAACCCCGGCTTCTGGTCCCTTTGCAAAGGACGCCGGGTTGTTGGGTTGAGGAGCTACCGTCTGTATTATGGAGCATCAACACCACGCCTAACAGATCCACGGGGTTTACGCCATTTTTCATGGTCTATGGAGCAGAGGCGGTTCTCCCAAGTGATATACGACATGACTCACCTCGTGTGGCAGCTTATGTTGAAGCGGACAACGAGCAGGCACGGCAGAACGCTCTTGACTTGTTGGAAGAGGAACGTGACTTAGCAGCTGCCCGTTCAGCGATTTACCAGCAAGATCTTCGCCGTTACCACAGCCGTCGGGTTAGAACCAGAACCTTTCAGGAGGGGGATTTGGTGCTCCGGCTCATCCAGGATCAGTCTGATATGCATAAGTTATCCCCGCCTTGGGAAGGACCTTTTGTGGTCAGCAAGAATCTGAATAACGGGTCATACTACCTGATTGATATTCGAGAGCGCAAAGATTCACGCACATCAGAGGAGGAGACCAACAGGTCGTGGAACATAGCTCATCTTCGACCTTATTATACATGAGCCTTGGGCTCTGTTTATGTACATATCATGACCATGTATATATTATGATCAATATAATAAACCGGAGCCTCGAGTAAAGCGGGGTCTCTGCTGTTCTTCACATCATGCGTGGTTACATGGAGTTGATTCGCTTTAGTGCAACCTCCGGTTTACCCCTTGAGGTCGCTTCACAGAAGGTCAACAAAGTCAGTTGGGGACCTAGTCGACCTGAACCATAGCTACACCTCCGGGGAGCTTGGTCATGCCTTGACGACGGTAATGCCTTCTGGCTGGCACATTTGCCACTAAGTCAGTTGGGGACCTAATCGGCTTGAACCGTAGTTACACCTTATGGGAGCTCGGTCATGTCTTGATGATGGTAATGCCTTCTGATCGGCTTTTAAACAGCCAATAAGTCATTTGGGGGCTTGGTCGTGTCCGAACCAATGCAATGCCACTTGATCGGCCCTAGGCCACTGAGTCACTTGGGGGCTTGGTCGAATCCGAACCAATGCAATGCCATTTGACCAGCATATTTGCCACGATTCAGTTAGGAACCTAGTCGACTTAAACCGTAGCTACACCCCGTGGGGGCTTGGTTTTTTTTGTCTTGACGATGGTAACGCCTTCTGAACGGTTCATAGCAACCACCATTTGCATGCGTTTTACTATTGCGTTTCCTCTCGTATTTGGTTTTTTGTTATCTTCCTTCTTGTGGTGTTTTTGTTCTTCGGAACGACAAATGCTTTTTAAACCGATTCAGCTGACACAGCCTGGTCCGTTTTTTAACCCGGAGGCAAGTTGCCCGGTTTGGCAAAGGCGCAGCACGGTTCGTATGGTCGAAAGATCGTCCTTTGTACCCAGTAAAGACAGGAAACGCAAGTTGGAAAAAGTCATGGCAAGGGCATCAATACCCGTGCACAAAGGCGCATTCAAAGGCAGAGGTATTAACTATCTTATTACAAGGCAGCGTAGTGCCTGAATATATTGTTTTTTGACGGATTAACGTCACCAATTAAGGTGAACCGGAGCTTTGATTACGCATGTTCGCCGCCTCGGTTCGAAGGTTGTGGATCATCTTGCGCCGCTTCAGCCTTCTCATGGCTACCCATTGGCTGGAAATCAGCAGTGGTCCAGTCGATTCCCATTAACGCTTGAAAGACAGCTTCTTCATGAATCAGCAAAGACGGTTCAATGTCAGGGGCGTAGGTATGCTTACGGATTGGAGGAATAAGGTTTTCCGTTTCAGGGATCGGGGCAGCTACTCGCTTGTTCTGGTTAACATATTGGGCCTGATAATGTGTCAGATCTGCTTCTTCAGCCAATTGACAAGCTAGGGGGCGCACCGCCCGGTTTATCGCCCTCAAGTCATTTTCGCCGAAGTCTGAACCGTCTTCTTTCAAGCTGGGATATCCTTGTGCCGCTTCGACGGGATCAAAGTCTGGTACCCACGCTTTGGCCCGGATCAAGGCAGTGATGGCTCCGGTTCGAGCAGCTGATCTTTTTAACTCTTCAATCCGGGCAGGAAGCATGGATAACCTTTTTAACGTGTCCTGAATCAGAGACGGTGCGGGGTTGTTATGCGATGCAATGGTGATAGCTCTCTGTGCTCCGGTATACAACTGTTCAATCAAAGTATAAGCAGCTTTGAGTTTCATCCGCACATCAGAACCCAAGTGTCCAATACGTGTGCGTGCAGTGTTTCAAGATGGATTACAAACCGGACATAGGATATAGCAGACAAAGTGCAAATTGGAGGAAGGGCATCAAAAGAAATTTACCAAAGACGGCAGAGGTCATGGAGTGTATTTGTCGCTTTACGGTGGATAATTCATCAACCACCGGTTTGAGAGCAGCTTCGGCATTTTCAGCCCTTTTAATCAAAAGAGCTTTTTTCAGTAGCCCAATCAGCTTGTTCCTTTTTGCGGGTTTCTTTCAGCTGTTCCATAACGGTTAAGGCATTGGTCAATTCTTCCTTCGCTTTGGCAGTTTCAGCCTGCTGGGTTTTTAGGATTTCCTGAAGGTCCGAGACTTGTTTCTCTTTGGTCTTCAGATCCCCCTGCAGCAGGTCATCAGCAGTGTTTAGAAAATATTGCACGGTTTGGAAGTATCAACCACACAAGCAAGTTATGTGCTCGATACTTGGGGGCTAATGCGTACTTGATCTTAACGCATGTTTTACATTACAAAAGTCCCAGGATTAATACAAGTATTTAAACTTGGCACTTGGGGGCTAATGGTTATTTGATGATGTTTTCTGGTTACGACCTATGTTGAAGCCCTGGGTTTTCAAACCGGACCTTAGTTGTCAAGGCAGCATGATTCGGATTACCATCTCGGATTGGAAAAAATTGAGAAGCTAAGTTGCAATAGAATGAAGCACAAGAGAGTTACCTCAAGTTTTTCTTTCATCATCCTGATCATGCCAGCTTCATAATCGCGACTGGTGTACAGTCGGTTCAGGTACCCAGAATAAAGATCTTGGGCGCTTAAAGTGGCATACGTTGAGGAATCAACGTCCCATTTGCCCTTTATGGCCGAGATTTCTTCCTTAGCAGTATGCTTGGCTAAGGTAGCAGAGTTTCCCGGTTCAGAGCGACCAATGCCAGTAATCACAACGTCATCATCTTTGGAATCGCTGCTCTGCATTGGCACTGTCGGTTTATCAACAGTTCCAGAAGGGTGGATGGATTCCTCAACCCGAACAGGACTGGCAGGCTGATCGGTACGGCTGGCAGGATTGGTAGGCCTTTCTTCGGCATAGGCGTCATCTTGTGGAGGCAGATAATTTTGAATGTCTTCACGAACTAGAGCATCAGCACCAGGAGTTTTCTCCGGTTCAGGAGCGGCAGTTCCTTCGGCCGGATTATCCAGACGAGCCTTCTTGCTCGGTCTAGGTTTGGCCCTGGGAGAGACCCAAAGATTGAAAGAACGGTGTAAGATGGATTAAGAAACCCATATGGAAATATGTTGTGATCGGTCCAACTTACCCAATAACTGTCTTTAGCGGTGGCAGTTGAGTGGCTGAAGATTCACCAGAAGATGAATGGGAAGTGACCTGATAATCGGAGTCAGATGGATTAAGAGGCTGACGAATTAAACCTGCTTTAGGAGGAAAGCTAGCGCATAAATCGGAGACCTCTGAGCGGCGTTTCCGAACCGGGCTGTTCGGTAAACCGGCGGAGGTAACTACCTGGCCACTATGCCGGGTGGTGCGACGAGCTTCATGTTGCTGGGTCTTCACAAGAAATTTGGGATCCAAGTAAGCAAGAGGATGATAAAATTTAACTTTCCGGTTTGCTTGGCGAGGTTTTTTCAAAGGCAAAGGAACTGTATCAGAAGAAAGAATAGTTACCTCTGGGCCTTCAGCATTACTCGCTTCAGCGTCGTCCTGACAAATATCATCATCAATAAGACGTATAAAAAGTAAGCCAACTGAATCGAGGTCTACCTCAAGGTCCGGATTACCCACATCATCCTCATCTAAATCCGGGGTAGAGGAAGCGGTGTTCCTTTTCTTCTGAGCAGGCTTCTTCACCCTTGTTTTGGGTCGGGTTACCTTTTCTGTTGGCTCTTGAAGTTTCTTGCTCCAAAACGGATCATCTCCCTGTTTCAGAAAGGACTGGATTTAACAGTATACATATAAGGAGATCATAAATTCTATAACAAACAGAGGTGAGATGCTTACAGCAGGTGGTTTATTTGTAGCACAAAAGGGAAGCAGGCCGGTTCGGGCGCAAACATATTCCGGTTCATTCAGCATCTTTTTCACAGCTTCAGTAACTTCGTCTTCCGTCAGCTGAATGTTGCAGTGCCTCAAAGGATCATTAACCCGGACCGTGTATTGGCACATTAAACCGGAGCGGATACTAAGGGGCAGGATGCTCCATGAAATCCAGCAACGGGCAAGATCTACCCCCGTTAAACCGTTAGCCATGAAGGCTCTGACCTTGGACAGTTGAGGGGCATACTTACTCCTCTCTTTGGCGGTTAGCCTTGGGGGGAAGGGGTGTGTATTGCTAAGTCTCTCTGGACGGAAGCCAGGCAGAGGATTTTCTTCAGCAGGGGAAGTATCCTTGCAATAGAACCAAGTGTGATTCCATTCTTGCGGATGACTATGTAGCTTGGCGTGAGGATAGGTCACTTCTTTCCTCTTTTGAATCGCCATACCTCCCAGTTCCATATTAGGGCCGTCGGTGAATTCAGTACGTCGGTTCAAATGAAAACAGTCTCGGAACAATTCTACAGTAGGTTCCTCCTGGAAGTACACCACACAAAGCACTTGAAAATGGCAGATATTCGTGACTGAGTTTGGACCAACATCTTGTGGGCGCAACTTAAAATTAGCCAGGACGTCCCGGTAAAATTTTGAACCGGGTGGATTAAAGCCCCGGGCCAGGTGATCCGCAAACACCACCACTTCTCCTTCCTGTGGGGTAGGAGGACATTCATTCCCTGGAACCCTCCAATGGATGGCATTTTTGCTACTCAAGGCGCCAGTCAGAACTAAGTTGTTTAATTGGGTCTCGGTGATGCGAGAAGGAACCCAGTTGCATTCGTATACCTGTTTTGCCATGAGGAAATCTACAAGACAAAGGTATTCCGGTTTGAGAACAGGTGTGATTGTAAACCGAAGATGCTCTTATATAGAACGGAGTTATCTACAATGATATCATCTGGCAGTTCATCAAGGGGACTAATGGATATATAGTTTGGGTTGTTCGCTCTGCTAAAAGTTAAACCAACCAGATCTAACAGTTGTGAATATGAAAGCAGAAACAGATCCCGTACGGATTCTTTCAAAACAATGGATCTACAGCTAGGGCAAAAAAGAAGTAAAAATATGAGGTTTGGCTCGCAGCAGAACAGCATAAGTTCGACAAGCAGGGAAATGAGTGGGATCTAAGGAGATGAGTACAGATTTATGGCGAATACTGAGAGTGACTACAAATCACAATATAAGTATCATAATCTGTTCACAAAAGCTTGCTATGGAGATGAACAAGGAACAGTGGCAGGATGACGAACCCTAGAACAGATCTAAAGCAAGAAGAACAGGAGCCTTACCGGGATCCAAACGGATGCGGAGGGTCGCCGCGGTACTCTGGTCCGGTCAGGTTGATGCAGCGGCCTGAGTTGATGCAGTAGCTGACGGCGGCGGCGGAGCTCCGAAGCCTGAGTCGCGAGGAAGACGAAGAAGGGGACGAAAGGGAGGAAAGGAAGATGGCCTTCAAGTCCTATTTATAAGGCGCGACGCGCGTGCCAGGAGCGCGAATCCAGGAGCCGGTGATTTCGGGAGCCCAGCCGTCGCCTTGATTATTGCGGATTAGCAAAAAAAGACGGTAACTTTGCGCTGACGTCATATCGGTTTACTGCAGCAAGAGGAGACGACGAAACGGCGGTTTAACAGTTACTGGAAGACATTTGAAGACATAAATTCTTATTAAGGATTGACATGAACCTGTTCAAATCAATCTGGGGCCTAATGTTGGGGATATTGCTATTTGGGGTAAACCGGCCTACAGGGCCCGGGTTAGCTCCGTCAATGGACCCAAGATGTTAAAGCCCAAGGAGAAATAGAAGGGCCCAAGGCCTATAATCAGTTTAAAGGTTTATGGCCGTAAACCGGCCTGAGGTAAACTTGCATTGTAAGTTAGGAATAGAGAGACCAACCCGGGCACGTTTATGAACCGGAGGTTGGGACTTTGTAGACCGACGGGCGTCACCCGTGTATATAAGGGGACGACCCGACGGCGGTTTAAGGACAGAGAACAACAACTCGAGGTTAGGCAAAGCTTATTGCTCCCTAGCCCTCGAAACACATCAATCCCATCACAACTAAACATAGGCTTTTACCTTCATCGAAGGGGCCAAACTAGTATAACTCTGTGTCCTTGCGTCCGTTTTAACCCCTTCAATTTAACCTGTTGCGATGGCTCCACGACTAAGTCCTTTTGCTAGGACATCTGCCGTGACAAATCCACGACAGGGGGCGTGGGAGAGATAGCACGAGAAATGAGAGTGGTCTAGAGAGAGAGACGAACATGACATCACGACAAGAGATTCCATTCCCTTGAGTGTGTATATGCAAGGGGGGAGGGAATAGAGGCACCAGGAGAAATTTTTTGTGTGTGTGGTGTTTGTGTTGGTATGTGTGGGTGTGAGAAGATAATGAGACGTGGGGGCAGAGGGTGTGTTACCGCTTGAGGTCCGGTGGGTCGAGGTGAGGCCCTTCGTTCTGTTCTGTCCTGCGCCACATTGGTCAGCCCGTGACGCATTTAGGAAGACCCATGGATGACTAGTCGTACAAGACAAAGATAGCAGAATTGTGAAGGACTCTGTGTCCACTTACAAAGCCGATTAGGATTTGTAACCCTAGGTTCTCGAACTAAGGTAACCCCTTTATCTCTGATATTACTATTCGTCCAACCTAACTTTAAGGGGCATCCTACAGAATGCTCTGCTAGAATCATACTCGTCGATTAGGAAGAGAGGTGTGAGACAATGCGTGAGAGATAGGCGTAAAGATAATGTGTGTACATGAGACACGTAGGCAGGTCCATGTATATAGAAAGGGTCGATGAGCATTGTGCGTGTGTATGTTTGTAACGCCCTCGATGCGGCTATATCTCCCACGTGTCGAGGCACGACTTAGAGGCATAACCACATTGAAAGCAATGTCGCAAGTGAGGCAATCTTCACACAACCCATGTAATACATAAGGGAAAGAGATACATAGTTGGCTTACAATCGCCACTTCACACAATACATAAATAAACATTCATCATCGAGATTACACTCAAGGTCCGACTACGGAACCAAAATGAAAGAAGACTACCCCAAATGCTACACAGATCCCCGAATCACCCCAACTGGGCTCCACTACTGATCATCAGGAAAAGACACATAGTAATGGCCACGTTCCTCGTCGAACTCCCACGTGAGCTCGGCTGCGTCATCTGCACTGACATCGTTGGTACCTGCAACTGTTTTGGTAGAATCTGTGAGTCACGGGGACTCAACAATCTCACACCCGCGAGATCAAGACTATTTAAGCTTATAGGTAGGAAAGGGTTGTGAGGTGGAGCTGCAGCAAGCGACTAGCATATAAGGTGGCTAACAACGCAAAGGAGAGCGAGAAGAGAAGCAAAGCACGGTCGTGAAGCTAGAAGTGATCAAGAAGTGATCCTAGGACAACCTACGTCAAACATAACTCCAACACCGTGTTCACTTCCCGGACCCTGCCGAGAAGAGACCATCACGGTTACACACGCGGTTGATGTGTTTTAATTAAGGTCAACTTCGGGTTTTCTACAACCGGACATCAACAAATTCCCATCTGCCTCATAACCACGGGCACAGCTTTCGAAAGATAAGACCCTGCAGGGGTGCCCCAACTTAGCCCATTATAAGCTCTCACGGTCAACGAATTATATTCCTTCTACCGGGTAGACCCGATCAGTCTCGGAATCCCGGACTACAAGACATCTCGAAAGTAATAAAACAAGTCCAGCAAAGCCGCCCGATTGTGCCGACAAATCCTGATAGGAGCTGCACATATCTCGGTCTCAGGGCACATCCGGATGAGACCAGCTACGAGTAAAACCAAGCCTCGAGTTTCCACAAGGTGGCCCCGCAGGCAGCTCAGTTCGGGCCAGCACTTAGAGAAGCACTGGCCTGGGGGGGCTAAAATAAAGATGACCCTCGGGCTCGCGAAAACCGGGGGAAAAAAGGTGTAGGTGGTAGGCAAATGGTAAAACCAATGTTGGGCCTTGCTGGAAGAGTCTTATTCAAAGCGAACTGTCAAGGGGGTCCCATAAATCACCCAACCGTGTAAGGAACGCAAAATCAAGGAACATAACACCGGTATGACGGAAACTAGGGTGGCAAGAGTGGAACAAAACACCAGGCATAAGGCCGAGCCTTCCACACTTTACCAAGTATATAGATGCATTAATTAAATAAGATATATTGTGATATCCCAACAAGTAAACATGTTCCAACAAGGAACAACAAGTCCATGTTCCAACAAGGAACAAACTTCATCTTCACCTGCAGCTAACAACGCTATAAGAGGGGCTGAGCAAAGCGGTAACATAGCCAATCAACGGTTTGCTAGGGCATGGATGGTTAGTGGCTGACATGGCAATATGGGTGGCATGATATAGCAAGTGGTAGGTATCGCAGCATAGGTATAGCAAAAGAACGAGCATGTAGCAAGCAAAGATAGAAGTGATATCGAGGGTATGGTCATCTTGCCTGCAAGGTTCTCAGAGTTGTCGAAAGCTTGGTCCTCGTAAGCGTTCTCAACAGGTTCCTCGTTCACGTACTCATCTCCCAGCTCTAACCAAGACAAGAACACAAGCAAAGGGGACAAACATCAATCACGATGCAATGCGCAAGCAACATGATGCAAAACATGGCATGATATGCGAGATGTGGTGTGCAATGCATATGCGTGCTTCGGAAGGAAAAAGATGAACAAAGCATAATATTGGCAAACCAAGTATGCCACTGGAAAGATGAGGTGATTTTGGTTGAAATCGATATAAAGATCACCGGAATCGGATGCACGGTTTGCAAATGACAAGCAAAACAAGAATGACAATAATTTGCCATTAACAGCATGATGCTACTTAGCAAGCAACAAGAAATTAAGCTACTGCACGCAAACATATCAACAAAGCATATGACAGTAATATACTAAAGATTATTGACAAAAGATGAACACTGAGCTACGGCTAAATCACAACATAACAGGTTTAAACAAGCATGGCAAAAGTGCAAAAAATAACAGGTTCACACACTTGGTGAAAATAACATGCCAGAAATTAACATCAGGATAACATGTTTAGAGCAATGAAACGACCTGCTACAGGAACAGGACATAGCAAAATAAGGCATGGAATGAATGCACTCAAAGCACTTAACATAAGTACCTTACTGACCATAAGCCAAAAGGGATCAGAAAATATAATAACACCCATGTCAATTAAGCAAGTTTCGTTACAGGTTTCAGACTTTGCAGAAAACTGGACATGCCAAAAACAGATAACAAGTAGGCATGTTCGTGAGCTCGATGCACTCACTACAAAGCATTGCATGATAAACTAAGCATACATCCATCAAGAAGACATGGCATATAATCTAGACATGTCAAGAATAACATCATAGCATAAAAGGAGCAACTACACCAAGCTTGGCAAAATCGAATAACATGTAAACAATCTGACAGCAACATTTTATAGCAAAAGTAGAGCTCGATTGACTCAAGCTATGGCACTCCATAATTACAAACAAAGGCATGGACGGATAGAGCAAATCCATATGTTCAAAATACCCTTACTGATCATGCTCAAAAGAGGCATAGATCTCTCTGAAACAACATGAACACATGGCATAAAAATAACAGCAGGACATGACTGTGAAAATACTAAGTCTCTGAAATCAGCAACATTATGTACCCTAGTTTGCATGTTTGTGCTAGTCACCACAAAGATCACAAAATTACATGTCATACACCTCTGGAAATATAGCATGGCATATTACAAAACACATGTAGGGCTCAACTCCATAGGATGCCCACATCAATCATGGCAAAAATGACAAAAGTGCATGTTCTGATAATAATCTGGAACTAACATCACATAGCCCTATTCCAACAGCATTTCGGGCATCAAGATGAACACAAATGGAGATGATGCAATGGAATGAAATGATTTACTCATCGAGGCGAACAATTTGACATATTACCCGCATGAAACGGAGCTACGGATGCAGAGATATGATGCGATGAACATGCGACAATAATGCAAAAATTATTGGACTTAGAGGATTCGAGGGGGAGGAAGAGAAGTCAACCGTGCGGGCTCCGGATCGGATCTGGGGCGGCTCGCCGAAGCTCGTCGCCGGAGAGGACGCCGGAGAGGGGCAGGAGGCGGCGAGCGGCGGGATCCGGGCGCGGGGCCTCGGATCTGGCCGGAGGACGGCGGCAGGCGGCGGGACGGCGAGGCCGCGGGCGACCGGGCGGCGGGGCACGGTCTCGGGCGACGGGGACGGCGGCCGGCGGCGGAGGCGGAGGCGGCGGAGCGCGGGGGCGAGGCGGCCCGGGGCGCGGGCCGCGGCGGCGGGAGGCGGCGGCGACGCGGGCCGGGGAGGGCCCCGCACGGGCCCGAGCGGGCCGGCGACGGCTGGCACAGCGAAGTGGGCGCGCCTGCCCACGTGGCAGCGCGCGGTTGGTCCGGGGCGGCGGGCGGACGCGTCCGGCTGCGCCCGGACGTGTCCGGCGGCGGCGGGGAGGAGTTTGCTAGGGTTAGGGTGGTTTTGGACCCGAAAATGGAGGAGGGGGAGGGGTATTTATAGATAGGAGCTAGGAGGCTCCAAATGGAGAGCGGTTTGCGGCCACACGATCGTGATCGAACGGCGATGGACATGGGAGTGTTTTAGATGGGTTATTGGGCTGTTTTGGAGGGGTTTTGGGCTGCAACCCAAAAGAGGCCTTCGCGGTTACCCGGTTAACCGTTGGAGTATCAAACGACCTCCGAATGACCCGAAACTTGACAGGCGGTCTACCGCTGCTATACCAAGGCCACTTGACAAACCTCGGTCCATTCCGAGAAGGTTTAATACCCGCACATGGAAAAAGGTAAAAGGGGACGCCGGGGGACATAGGAGCGCCGGATTGCAAAATGGACAACGGGGAAAATGCTCGGATGCAAGAGACGAACATGTATGCGAATGCGATGCACGTGATGACATGATATGAGAAGCATGACATGAACAAAATGCAACATGAAGGAAAACCCAACCACGGAGGGAATATCATATCACAATGCCGAAAATGGCAAGAGTTGGGGTTACAAATATGGCAAGTTACATCCGGGGTGTTAGAACACTCCACCACTACGAGAGGATCTCGTCCCGAGATATAGGACTGAAAGAACTCCGGATATTCAGAACGGAGGTGGTCCTCGCGTTCCCAGGTGGCTTCTCGGTCGGAATGATGTGACCACTTCACTTTTAGGAATTTGATTGACTTGTTGCGAGTCTTGCGCTCAGTTTCTTCAAGAATAGCAACGGGGTGCTCAAGATAAGACAAATCTTCTTGAAGATCAATCTCTTCAAAGTTGATGGTGCGCTCAGGCGTCTTGAAGCACTTGCGAAGCTGTGACATGTGGAAGACATCGTGCACATTTGCAAAGTTGGAGGGAAGCTCAAGTTGATAGGCGAGATCGCCTCGTTTGCCGATGATCTTGAAAGGGCCCACGTATCTAGGAGCAAGTTTCCCCTTGATACCAAAGCGACGAGTTCCTTTCATTGGAGAGACGCGGAGGTAGACATGATCTCCGATCTCGAATGCCAAATCACGATGTTTGCTATCGTAATAGCTCTTCTGGCGCGATTGCGCGGCTTTGAGGTTCTCACGAATGACCTTACACATTGCCTCAGCCTCTGAGATCAAATCATTGCCAAGAAGTTGACGTTCGCCCGTCTCAGACCAGTTGAGAGGAGTACGGCACTTTCTGCCATAGAGAATCTCGAATGGGGCTTTGCCCGAGCTGGCTTGAAAGTTGTTGTTGTAAGAGAACTCAGCATAAGGAAGACAATCCTCCCACTTCATGCCGAAAGAGATAACACAAGCTCTGAGCATATCTTCAAGAATTTGGTTGACACGCTCGACTTATCCACTAGTTTGAGGGTGGAAAGCTGTGCTGAAGCGAATATTGGTGCCCATGGCCTTCTGAAAGGAATCCCAAAACTTGGAGGTAAGGATGCTGCCACGGTCTAAAGAGATCAATTGTGGAATTCCATGCAAGGAGACAATTCTGGAGGTGTAGAGCTCTGCCAGCTGCACTGCTGTGATAGACTCTTTGATAGGAAGAAAATGAGCCACTTTGGTGAGCTTGTCGATGACGACGAAGATAGCATCATTTCCACGCTTGGACTTTGGAAAACCAGTCACGAAGTCCATTTCGACATGATCAAACTTCCATTCTAGAATAGCAAGAGGTTGGAGAAGACCAGCTGGTCGTTTGTGTTCTGCTTTCACCCTTCTGCATACATCACATTCATTCACGAATTGAGCAATCTCTCGCTTCATTCGAGTCCACCAATACGACTGCTTGAGGTCGTGGTACATCTTCGTACTTCCCGGATGAATTGACAGAAGAGAGTTGTGCGCTTCGTTCATAATGACTTTACGAAGATCACCCTTTGGAACCACAATCCGGTCCTCGAAGAAAAGAGTATCTCTGTCATCAACTCGATAGCACTTGTATTTGGAAATGCCCTTGTCAATACCACGTTTCACCTTCTTCACCATGGTATCCATCAGTTGTGCCTCACGAATTTGATCTTCCAAAGTAGGAGAGACGATGAGGTTGGCAAGAAAACCTTGAGGAACAACTTGGAGATTCAACTTGCGGAAAGCTTCACAAAGATCCGGTTGAAAGGGCTTGAGGATTAAGCTGTTGCAGTAAGCCTTCTTGCTCAAAGCGTCTGCAATCACATTAGCCTTGCCTGGAGTATATTCAATACTTGGATTACACTCTTGAATCATTTCGACCCATCGAGTTTGCCTGAGGTTGAGGTTGGGCTGAGTGAAGATGTACTTGAGACTCTTGTGATCGGTGAATATGTCCACTTTCCTTCCCAACAGGAGATGTCTCCATGTTATTAGTGCGTGGACAACTGCCGCCAACTCAAGATCGTGAGTGGGGTAGTTCTTTTCGTTGGGCTTCAACTGACGAGAGGTATAGGCTACAACCTTCTTCTCTTGCATTAAGACGGCACCGAGGCCTTGAAGAGAAGCATCGCAGAAAACTTCATAAGGCTTGTCTTCGTCAGGAGGAGTCAAAACTAGAGCAGTGACGAGTGTCTCTTTGAGAGTGTTGAAAGCAACGTCACACTCAGGGGACCAGACATACTTCACATGCTTCTGGAGGAGGTTGGAAAGAGGATTTGCAATCTTTGAGAAATTCTCAACGAATCTTCGGCAATAGCTTGCAAGTCCAAGAAAACTGCGAAGCTGCTTGACATACTGAGGAGGTTCCCAATTCACAACTGCAGACACCTTCTCAGGATTAACAGTGATGCCCTTGGCAGAGATGATATGGCCAACATAAAGAACTTCATCAAGCCAAAATTCACATTTGGAGAACTTCGCATATAATTTATACTCTCTGAGCTTGTCGAGCACCAAACGCAAATGTATGGCATGATCCTTCTTATTCTTGGAGAAGACCAAAATATCATCGAGATAGACCTAGACAAATTCATTGGTGTAGGGGTTGAAAATGAAATTCATCAAGCGAGTGAATGTTGGAGGAGCATTGACAAGGCCGAAAGACATGACAGTATATTCATAAGAACCAAAGCTTGTTCTGAATGCTGTCTTGGGAATATCTTCTTCACGAATGCGGATTTGATGATAACCCATACGAAGGTCAAGCTTGGAGAACACCTTAGCACCTTTAAGTTGCTCAAATAGCTCATTGATGTTGGGAAGTGGGTACTTGTTCTTGATAGTCTTCTTGTTGAATGGACGGTAATCGACGCAAATTCGGTCCGTGCCATCCTTCTTCTAGACAAAAAGAACACCACAACCCCAAGGAGAAGAACTCGGTCTGATCAGACCCAGACGCTCTTGTTCATCGAGTTGTTTCTTCAATTCCTTCAACTCTTTAGGTCCAAGCTTGTAAGGACGCTTGCAAACGGGTTCCGTGCCTGGCTCAAGATCAATAACGAATTCGACTGGCCGGTGAGGAGGCATACCCGGAAGCTCTTCTGGAAAGGCATCTTGGTACTCACAAACGACTGAAATCTGAGAGATAGCATCCAATTCGCCCTTCTCATTGAGAGAAAATAACCGAATGGTATCATCACGAGCGGCATAGATGATCACATCGTCAGAAGAGTGAGTTAATTGAATTTCCCTGGCAGCACAATCAAGCTGAGCCTTGTGCTTAGAAAGCCAGTCCATCCCGAGAATAAGATCAATATCAGAGTCACCAAGAAAAATTGGTTTAGCCAAGAATTTATAGTCACCCATCTTGATACCGACATTCAGAACCATCATGCTAGAACTCAAACGTTTAGCCGGGGAAACAACTTGCAAAGCTTTAAGTAACGCCTCTGTGTCAAAATTGTGCTTCGATGCAAAAGGATATGACATGAAAGAATGTGATGCACCGGTATCAAATAAGACTTTTGCAGGAATATCATTAACAGGAAGATTACCCATGATCACTTCAGAAGAACCCTCTGCTTGAGCTGCATTCATCATGTTCACCTTTGCAGACTTAGGATTATGCTTGACCACTGCATTGCTGGAAGATCTCACAGGAGGAGGAGGCGGAAGGCGCCTTTGGTTGAAGCACTTGTTCGCATAGTGACCCTTTTGTTGACATTTGTTACAAGTCACCTCTGAGAGTGGACGATGATAAGGAGCACTTGGCCTTGGAGCTTGGTTCTGAGACTTGTTCTGATAGCCAGGGTTGGGTGGGTGGGAAGATCCACGACCACCTGGGTTCTTCTGCTGATAAGGCTGACGGAACGGAGGGGGAGGAGGCAACCAGAACTTCTGTTGCTTAGCTGCCACAAGTGAGGAAGAAGAAGACTGAACTACGTCTCTGACTCTCTTCTTAGATGCCTCACACTTGATCTGAGCAGCTTCTTGTTTCAGCGCCATGTTGTAGAATTCATCATACTTTGTAGGCTCAAAAAGCACGAGAGCTAGTTGCAAATCTTCCCTGAGACCACACCTGAATTGGTAGATCATACTCTTCTCATCAGGGATGTCCTGCTTAGCAAAGTGAGAGAGCTTCTGGAACTGAGTGTTGTATTGATACACGGACATGTTGCCTTGCTTGAGATTGCGGAACTCCTCACGCTTACTCTCAACAACACTTTCTGGAATGTGATGAGCTTTGAAGTCACAGCGGAAATCATCCCAGGAAATCACACGACCTCCTCTGGAATCTTTGTATTGCTGGAACCACTCAGCAGCTTGATCCTTGACTTGAAAAGAGGCAAACTTGACAAAGTCCTCAGGTCTGACATTGCTACACTTGAAATGCTTGCTGATATCCACAAGCCAATCATCGGCGTCTGTGGCCTCGACATAGTAGCTGAAGGTCTTTGGCTGATTAGCAAGGAACTGATTGAGTGAAGCGAAGTGCGGCTGATTGTTGCCTTGGCCTTGATTCCCTTGATTACCTTGCCCTTGGTTGCGATCTTGCAAGAGCTGAATCAGAATCTGAGCGTTGGCATTTGTGGCAGTCATCAAGGCTTGCCATGCCTCCGGAGGCGGAGGTGGTGGCGGAGGGTTAGCCTGACTTTCTTCATTGCGTTCCGGATTCTGACGCGTTGGCGGAGCCATCCTGAAGAGGGTGACATCCATTAGCATCTTGAAAAAGATATATTCAAGCTGAATCAAAGCAACGAAATTGCAACATATAGTCTTCACAATAAACATCCGAACGAGAATGAACGAATGAATTCCAAAGTAAAGCATCACACTTTCATAAGCTGAGAAGCCACTTAGAACAAGGTATGGAATAAAATCAACAAGGTACGGACGTGAACAAATACTTGGTAAGGATTACCCAATCACGAACCAAATATCTGCGGAAGAAGTACTAGAGCTACATGAATTCCCACTTATAAACTCCCGAAACTTTCTGGTTATGCAATCAGGTGTTGGGGATACAAGGGACACAAAATATATCACCCAAACTAACAATACCTAGATCCAGCTGTATCCATCCTTCAACACATAACCAAGAAACCTTCGGAAATCGTCTACCTCAACCTTCGAAAAGCATTCGTTATACGAGTCATGGCAATACTCCCGCACTCGCCTCATTACTGGGCTATCAGGGTTATCTCACCAACAACTGTACAAAAGAGATTTTCGATGTCGGCGTACTAAACTCAGGTATTCCAGAACTGTAACGATAAAATTATGACGACAACACCTCGGAGCTCAACTCCCCGGGACACCTCCACTAAAACCCCTGCTGACGGGAGGCAACCAAGACAATGTTTTCATCATAAAACCATCGGAACGATTCTAAGATACCCGCGTGATCCTAAAATTTTTTTTAGTGAAATTTGAGAAGAGAAGAGTCAAAACTCTACGTCAGGATGCCTTACCAGAGTGATGAGGAGACTGGGAAGTAAAAAGAATTCCTAACTCTCTGATATATAATTCCTAAATGACTCAAAACATTTTTCTATACACAACTCGGCCACTAAAAACGATCAATCAGTGGGGGCTCCTAAGGTCGGGGAAGGCTCTGATTACCAACTTGTAACGCCCTCGATGCGGCTATATCTCCCACGTGTCGAGGCACGACTTAGAGGCATAACCGTATTGAAAGCAATGTCGCAGGTGAGGTAATCTTCACACAACCCACGTAATACATAAGGGAAAGAGATACATAGTTGGCTTACAGTCGCCACTTCACACAATACATAAATAAACATTCATCATCCAGATTACACTCAAGGTCCGACTACGGAACCAAAATGAAAGAAGACTACCCCAAATGCTACACAGATCCCCGAATCACCCCAACTGGGCTCCACTACTGATCATCAGGAAAAGACACATAGTAACGGCCACGTTCCTCGTCGAACTCCCACGTGAGCTCGGCTGCGTCATCTGCACTGACATCGTTGGTACCTGCAACTGTTTTGGTAGAATCTGTGAGTCACGCGGACTCAACAATCTCACACCCGCGAGATCAAGACTATTTAAGCTTATAGGTAGGAAAGGGTTGTGAGGTGGAGCTGCAGCAAGCGACTAGCATATAAGGTGGCTAACAACGCAAAGGAGAGCGAGAAGAGAAGCAAATCATGGTCGTGAAGCTAGAAGTGATCAAGAAGTGATCCTAGGACAACCTACGTCAAACATAACTCCAACACCGTGTTCACTTCCCGGACCCCGCCGAGAAGAGACCATCACGGTTACACACGCGGTTGATGTGTTTTAATTAAGGTCAACTTCGGGTTTTCTACAACCGGACATCAACAAATTCCCATCTGCCTCATAACCGCGGGCACAACTTTCGAAAGATAAGACCCTGCAGGGGTGTCCCAACTTAGCCCATTATAAGCTCTCACGGTCAACGAAGGATATTCCTTCTACCGGGAAGACCCGATCAGTCTCGAAATCCCGGACTACAAGACATCTCGACAGTAATAAAACAAGTCCAGCAAAGCCGCCCGATTGTGCCGACAAATCCTGATAGGAGCTGCACATATCTCGTTCTCAAGGCACATCCGGATGAGACTAGCTACGAGTAAAACCAAGCCTCGAGTTTCCGCAAGGTGGCCCCGCAGGCAGCTCAGTTCAGGCCAGCACTTAGAGAAGCACTGGCCCGGGGGGGGGCTAAAATAAAGATGACCCTCGGGCTCGCGAAAACCCGGGGGAAAAAGGTGTAGGTGGTAGGCAAATGGTAAAACTAATGTTGGGCATTGCTGGAAGAGTCTTATTCAAAGCAAACTGTCAAGGGTTTCCCATAAATCACCCAACCGTGTAAGGAACGCAAAATCAAGGAACATAACACTGGTATGATGGAAACTAGGTTGGCAAGAGTGGAACAAAACACCAGGCATAAGGCCGAGCCTTCCACCCTTTACCAAGTATATAGATGCATTAATTAAATAAGAGATATTGTGATATCCCAACAAGTAAACATGTTCCAACAAGGAACAACAAGTCCATGTTCCAACAAGGAACAAACTTCATCTTCACCTGTAGCTAACAACGCTATAAGAGGGGCTGAGCAAAGCGGTAACATAGCCAATCAACGGTTTGCTAGGACATGGATGGTTAGTGGCTGACATGGCAATATGGGTGGCATGATATAGCAAGTGGTAGGTATCGCAGCATAGGCATAGCAAAAGAGCGAGCATCTAGCAAGCAAAGATAGAAGTGATATCGAGGGTATGGTCATCTTGCCTGCAAGGTTCTCAGAGTTGTCGAAAGCTTGGTCCTCGTAAGTGTTCTCAACAGGTTCCTCCTTCACGTACTCGTCTCCCGGCTCTAACCAAGACAAGAACACAAGCAAAGGGGACAAACATCAATCACGATGCAATGCGCAAGCAACATGATGCAAAACATGGCATGATATGCGAGATGTGGTATGCAATGCATATGCGTGCTTCGGAAGGAAAAATATGAACAAGGCATAATCTTGGCAAACCAAGTATGCCACTGGAAAGATGAGGTGATTTCGGTTGAAATCGATATAAAGATCACCGGAATCGGATGCACGGTTTGCAAATGACAAGCAAAACAAGAATGACAATAATCTGCCATTAACAGCATGATGCTACATAGCAAGCAACAAGAAATTAAGCTACTGCACCCAAACATATCAACAAAGCATATGACAGTAATATACTCAAGATTATTGACAAAAGATGAACACTGAGCTATGGCTAAATCACAACATAACAGGTTTAAACAAGCATGGCAAAAGTGCAAAAAATAACAGGTTCACACACTTGGTGAAAATAACATGCCAGAAATTAACATCAGGATGACATGTTTAGAGCAATGAAACGACATGCTACAGGAACAGGACATAGCAAAATAAGGCATAGAATGAATGTACTCAAAGCACTTAACATAAGTACCTTACTGACCATAAGCCAAAAGGGATCAGAAAATATAGTAACACCCATGTCAATTAAGCAACTTTCGTTACAGGTTTCAGACTGCAGAAAACTGGACATGCCAAAAACAGATAACAAGTAGGCATGTTCGTGAGCTCGATGCACTCACTACAGAGCATTGCATGATAAACTAAGCGTACATCCATCAAGAAGACATGGCATAGAAGCTAGACATGGCAAGAATAACATCATAGCATGCAAGGAGCAACTACACCAAGCTTGGCAAAATCGAATAACATGTAAACAATCTGCCAGCAACATTTTATAGCAAACGTAGAGCTCGATTGACTCAAGCTATGTCACTCCATAATTACAAACAAAGGCATGGATGGATAGAGAAAATCCATATGTTCAAAACATCTTTACTGATCATTCTCAAAAGAGGCATAGATCTCTCTGAAACAACATGAACACATGGCATAAAAATAACAGCAGGACATGACTTTGTGAAAATACTAAGTCTCTGAAATCAGCAACATTATGTACCCTAGTTTGCATGCTTGTGCTAGTCACCACAAAGATCACAAAATTACATGGCATACACCTCTGGAAAGATAGCATGGCATATTAAAAAATACATGTAGGGCTCAACTCCATAGGATGCACACATCAATCATGGCAAAAATGACAAAAGTGCATGTTCAAATAATAATCTGGAACTAACATCACATAGCCCTCTTCCAACAGAATTTCGGGCATCAATATGAACTCAAATGAATATGATGCCATGGAATGGAATGATGTACTCATCGAGGCGAACAATTTGACATATTACCCGCACGAAACGGAGCTACGGATGTAGAGATATGATGCGATGAACATGCGACAGTAATGCAAAAATTATTGGACTCGGGCGACGGGGACGGCGGCCGGCGGCGGAGGTGGAGGCGGCGGAGCGCGGGGGCGAGGCGGCCCGGGGCGCGGGCTGCGGCGGCGGGAGGCGGCGGTGACGCGGGCCGGGGAGGGCCCCGCGCGGGCCCGAGCGGGCCGGCGGCGGCTGGCGCAGCGAAGTGGGCGCGCCTGCCCATGTGGCAGCGCGCGGTTGGTCCGGGGCGGCAAGCGGACGCGTCCGGCTGCGCCCGGACGTGTCCGGCGGCGGCGGGGAGGAGTTTGCTAGGGTTAGGGTGGTTTTGGACCCGAAAATGGAGGAGGGGGAGGGGTATTTATAGGTAGGAGGAGCTAGGAGGCTCCAAATGGAGAGCGGTTTGCGGCCACACGATCGTGATCGAACAGCGATGGACATGGGAGTGTCTTAGATGGGTTATTGGGCTGTTTTGGAGGGGTTTTGGGCTGCAACCCAAAAGAGGCCTTCGTGGTTACCCGGTTAACCGTTGGAGTATCAAACGACCTCCGAATGACCCGAAACTTGACAGGCGGTCTACCGCTGCTATACCAAGGCCACTTGACAACCTCGGTCCATTCCGAGAAGGTTTAATACCCGCACACGGAAAAAGGTAAAAGGGGACGCCGGGGGACATAGGAGCGCCGGATTGCAAAATGGACAACGGGGAAAATGCTCGGATGCAAGAGACGAACACGTATGCGAATACGATGCACATGATGACATGATATGAAAAGCATGACATGAACAAAATGCAACATGAAGGAAAACCCAACCACGGAGGGAATATCATATCACAATGCCGAAAATGTCAAGAGTTGGGGTTACAAATATGGCAAGTTACATCCGGGGTGTTACAATGTTTGCGAGAGGAAGAGTGCTTGTGATAAAGGTTAGTGAAAACAGTTGTAAATGGTTACGAGAGGGAGGGAGGGTTATATCTAGAGCATGTGTGCGAGAAAGACACCTCGGGAGAGAGTGTGTGAGCATGTTTGAGAGACCACCGATGGAGAGTGAAACTACACGTAAAAGACTGATCTACACATTGATTAAAGATATAAATTGTATCCAAATATTAGGATGGGATCATGATATTTGCAATTCTCGTAAGGAGTGGTCATTGATCCATTAGACATCTAGATTCTAGCGAATTTGAGCATGTCTATGTCATTATTCAACACAATTGATCCACATAGTTAGTATTTTGAACTCCAGACAATGCATCGCTTTAGCAATCGAATATAAACGTGAGTATAGTTCATGTTGTGTGCGTAAAGCACATTATACATGCGAAAGTTACACAATGGATGTTATAAATATCTACTACCTATGAACTAGCATACATTTGAATTCAACTTAAGGTGGTTTAAAAAATCGAATTCAACATGAAGTCCATTCAATTATTTGAATTTGATATCATGGCATTTGTAAACCATACCTAAATTATGAGGGCACCAATTATGTAGTCGTGTAAGAAATAGATTCAAATTTAGCTCCTCCATTCCAAAATAATCGTAGTTATAGGATTTTCAAGTGTCAAAATTTCAAAAAGAAGCGGATAATCTATACCTATAATAATTCTAGACTTCCCTAGAAATTGAGACGTTAATTAGATTTTACGAGCCGTTAATTCGGTGGGACCAAATTATTATGGTGTAGATTAATCTTTACAATCCTCAGCCAAAAAAAACTCTCAGATGGGCCTTGCGTGAGGCTACCCATAACCGACCTGCAGAATCAAATCAATCGAGTTTCTAAAAAAAATTACTAGGTACAGGATTATATCCTAAAAGAGCTAGCTACGTAATATGCCAGTGAAATTTAAATGTAAAGCGAGCAAGCTGTTCAAAAAAACGTAATGTCTAAAGAAGTTAGCACGTACTATAATCTTCTCAAAAGAAAAACATGCCAAAACAATACGTATCTGACACCATTATTAAACCCGCCCCATCCCTCTTTTAAAAGGAAAAAACGACTATATCCCTAATCCTATGAAAAGATAAAGCTTCTTAGTCTGGTCCTTCCCGCACGATCTTTTCCAGCTCCATGCTAAATCACACACGCACCATCGGCCATGCTCCAGATGTATTCGCTGATTACTTCCGGGCAAGACAAAACGGAACACTTGATTGATCTCAAAGCTAGCTTGGAGGATCCTCCTTGGCTGCAGGCGCGCACATCACATGTGAAACAAGGTCGATCCTGCTCGCCCGTAGGCGCATAAACCTAAGAAGACACACATATGGGAAAGGAGATTGGATGGCCACGTTAGTGTGTGTCCTTCCTGTTGTTTCTTACTTTGATCTGGTCAAACTCTCTGTTTGTTCTAGAATGCTACACACGTATTTAAAGAAGGTAAAGTAGCTAGAACTGATCAAACTCTGTTTGTTCTACATTCATGCTACAGCAGGTGGAACGTAAGTCCTGATAATTGTCATGGACTCTGGTACAAATCACGTATTTAAAGAAGGTAAAGTAGCTAGAACTGATCAAACTCTGTTTGTTCTACATTCATGCTACAACAGGTGGAACGTAAGTCCTGATAATTGTCATGGACTCTGGTACAAATCTTTCTTTTCAGTTTACTATGTTCTGCTTTATGCATGCATGAGTTGTTGCATGGTTTCAATAAGATTCTTTCAAGTGTGGGATATATACTCTTGCTCATACTTTCATGCATATATAGCTGAAGTCTATGCATGTCCATATATTTGGTACTCTACCTTTAATCTAGGTCCAGATTCAGTTATTTGTGCGCAACTGAAAAATATTACTACAAATTTATTGTTGATATCTCAAAAGGTGATTAGACACAAGATTCCCTAATTCTCATGACTGTATTAGAGATTTCTTTTTGTTCCTTTCAGGTGAATACATGTCTTCTTAGGCTTATGCAGGGGAGATGATGATTGATTGAATTCTTAGATTGCTTTGAACTATGCTTTACTCGATTTGATCCAAGCCACCCGGTCATATAATTGTCCAGAGTTAGTTGCAGAACATGTCACTTGGTTGCCAGCTTACGCATGCTGATCCAAACATGTTGCCAGGTTATTCCCCTTCTCTTTTCTTAAATATTCTTTTGTGATTACTCCTTGCTTATCCCCGCAACTTTCAACTTCTATTGCATGTGACGTCTTCAGGAGACCTATTTAATTGTCATCTTGCTTTTGTTTTACATGAGCATAACATTTGAACAAATAGTTCAAATTATCTAAATTCCAGAACATAGCAAATTGATGAGAGTTTGGTTATATAGATGTTTAATAAAGTTAGACCATTAGATTTAGAAGTTCTTTTTTACCTGTTGAAACATTTTTATGGTACAATATATTCTGAAAGATAAGAGCAAACATATCTACCGCTATGCAAGGCATCCAACATAAAACGGACAACACACACATGTTTTAACATATGATATTACATTTTTATGGCATTACTAATGATACTATTGCATTGCTATTCGAGGACATGGTTGTGACATTGATGATTTCTTAGGTCCCATTATTACTGGACATGTACTTTGTTTTTAATTAAAAAATTATGTAGTTTGGTATACACGCGATGCGCGTGGAAGGCAGAGGCAGCTGGTAGAAGCACAATTGAAAATAGATCTGGGACATAGTGCATGGTATTTGGAATTGAAAAATGATCCATCATACCCAGCATATGCACTTTGATCTTCGCCTCATAGTTGACACGGACAATGCAGGTGTAACATTGTACTCCCTCTGTAAACTAATATAAGAGCGTTTAGATCACTACCTAAACGCTCTTATTCTAAATGCTCTTATATTAGTTTACAGAGGGAGTAACAAGGAAGCACCTGCGGGAACCAATTGGCACATGGTTTTCATCCTTGATAGGAGTAGACAACAATGGAAAGCAATACGTGGCTGCTACATGCATAAGGTAATTCTTACTGATGAATAATTTAATGTATGGTGCTCTTTGTGTAGACATAGTATCATTATTATTTTTCATTGGAGACTAACTCACCAATTTTAGGTTTCTTTCTTCGGATTCTCTGGTCTTTTTTTTTCTGTGCATATTAAGTTATTAACTCAAATTCAGAGTCTTCAAAAGATGTTACTTTTGATTTATTTCAAGATTTAATTTCATTATGCTCATCAGGTGTTCCTATAAATCAATGTCACTGGCGTGTAACAAACCATAGGGAAGTGATTCTCAATGTTGGCAACAATGTCACTTGCAGGCTAGATATTCAACATCCCATCAGTTCTTTTATCTGACGCCTTTTAAATTGGTAGAAACTGTGTGTTAATTGATATTACAACCATGACTATTGTTGCCGCATAGTTTTTATTAGCAATTGATGACCTTGATTTGTTTTTTCTTTCCCTATTTTAAAACTTCTCTAATTCTTTTTCTGAGTGGATTTGTAGGGGAATCAACAATATGTGGTATGCTTAACTGATTTTTGCACTCATTTTGCATGGTGATCACTTGATAAATATGGATTACTAAATTAATGGAGAAACCTTTTTCTTTCCAGTGTGACTATTGTTGTTCGCAATGGTGATGGAATTGCAAAACCAATATAATTATCTTATAGTTGTTACCGGGCAATATATTAGTTGCCTATGTGAAGAATCTCATATTTTACATAGATTTGTATTTGTAAGATACAATGGAACTCGAGAGATGTAGAGTAACTTTTCCGAACAGGCATCTCTCTTCCAAGATATACTTGAGAGGAAAAATTGTGTGGTGCATATTTCAAGCACAAGGTTACAGTACTGTAATCTCATACTCCCTCCGTCCTTTATATAAAGGTGTATTTGTTTTTTCAAAAGTCAAACGTGTGCATGTTTGACCAAGTTTTTAGAAAAATATATCAAGATCCAAAATACCAAATTTATATGATTTGATCCTTCGTGAAAAGTAGTTTTATATTTTATCTACTAGATATTGTGGATGTTGTTATTTTATTCTATAATTCTGGTCAAACTTTCAAATGGTTGACTTGCACGGAAACCAATACACCTTATATTCTGGAACGGAGGGAGTAAGAATCGAACAAGTTACTTATTAGTACATTAGCTAAATAATGTCATCCTATATGTTTCAGGTATTAGTTTGCCTTAAAATTCAAGGAATAAGTTCGTAAATGCGTAGGCAACAACGAATTCACTCAGTGTGGCTGATTAGAGAGAGAATAAGTATCCCAAATATTTTTATGGCATAATCGTAAGATGTATATTGCAACATTTTTTGTACATGCAATTATATATGAAATTTATTTTCCAGGGAAATGCAAATTATTGGTAAGTTTTTTAAGGAAGACATATACAAAAAATGACACACTAAGTTTGGTACACAACCAAAACATGATAAAGAAAGGTGCGGTTATTCTTGACCGATAGAGAAGATCACCGATAGAAAACTTAAGGCTTAACTACTTCCTCGATAAAAAGTATAAATGTCTTATTTCGTATTAGTACAAAATATGCATTAACTAAACTAGCCCGTGCAAGTGCACGGGTTGACGACTAGTTTAATGAGGTTTTCAAACATACAAGGTCAAATATAACGTTGTATATTTAGGTCAATCCTCATAGTTCAAGAGTACTCTAAACATGAATGCTTGTGTTTCAAAATTTCAAACGAAGCGCCAAAAGATCCTCTACTCGCCCGGAACCGCGTGAGACGAATGTTTGGTAGTACAAGGAAATTACTTTTCTAATAACTTCGACCCGTGAAACCTACCGGCCCGACGTCCAAAGGTCTAAACCAGGGTAGGTTTGTAGCTTCATCTAGACGCCACGCAACCGCATCCGAAAAACATTCATACACAATGGCCGCCTAAGCACACATGCGCGCGGCCGAAATCGCTCCCGCCCACTATTTGGGACACCTAGGATTACCATCCTACCCCCGACCCACAGTAGGTCCGAAATTTAAGAGGGGGGGGGCAAAGTTTGTACTTTCCCCAAATTTCAAACAAGCGCGTCCCATCTTCTGTTCAAAAAAGCCAAAAACAAGCGCGTCCCAGACCAAAACATGGTTCCCCCCCCCCACCCGTCTGCTTCCCCATTTGTACTCCATGGGCGCCAAAACTACCTCACCACCAGCCGCGAAACCCCATCGTCCTCCGTCCGCCACCCCATCCCACCCATCAACCGCCGCCCTCCTCCATCACGCCGGAGCCGATACCCCGACGTCGTCGTCCACCGCAACCTCAACCGCAACGCCCTCCACGGCTATTAGTTGAAGCCGAAGCCAAGCCGTCTGTACCCGAGCCAGTTCAACCACACCGTCCTGCGCCTCACCGCTGCCGCTCCAACTTCGCCACCCTCCATCGCATCGGAGTTGTTCCTGCTACGCCGTCCTTCACCGCCTCGGATCTGCTTCCCCTCCGCCGACATACGGCCACGGCAACACAGTCAACAATTTGGCCATGGGTTCGTCCAAGCCGGCACCCTCCAGAACATCGGTTTCCCCGGTAAAAAGAAGAAAATCGGCGCGATTTGTGGAGGTGACCACACCAGCAACCGAAAAAGGTACTCCTCTTCCCTTACTCGTGCAAATCTTACGTCTCTGCTTGCACGGTATTCATCCCACAGAAGACACTAGTTGACCGCTTCTTCTTGATACTAGATGTTCCTAGGAACTCGCGATGCACAAGGTTTCTCCTCATATACTATTTCACCTTAGTTAGAGGTCCGTCGCCCCCCTGAATTTCAATTTCTGGCCACTTGATTCGCAATTAACGGAAGCATTCCCCGGCGTAACAGACGCTAGTACGCCTATTATGCCGGGGAAACAGCGCCTTAGTGTTTATCTTAGGGGCATGTGCGGCCTAGAGCTACTGGCGCCCGATCTAGAGGTCAGCCGGGATTAAAGGGATGGCGTGGGGGCGCTGCCAAGCACAGCGGTGGTGTGTGGTCGATGGGAGGGCGGGGCAGCGGAGGCAGGGGTCTGGGCCGGTGGTCGCTGGCGGTTCAAGAAAGATCGTCAACAGTGACTGGTGGGAGGTAGACGAAGGCCATCTGCCCGTTCCTTATAGATCGGACGGTTCGTTAAAAAAACGACTGACCTATTTATTTTCAGTCGACTTTTATCTTAGATATGACCACATGTGGTGGTGTGCTGGAGGAGTACCTGCATTTCCTGTGCTCATATATTACAAAATCATACGGAGTAGAATCTAATTTTGTTTGCCATGCAATGTTGTAGAGCTATCATATGTCTCCTGTCATTTATTTTTCAGCCACCTGCTATCTGGTACTTTTACAGTGCACTAGTTCTGCACACACTTCACCCTTACTCTCACTGTTGTGTTTTTATGCAAGGGTATTTCAGACTCTGCTGCCAGGAGAGAAGCCAAAAAGAAAGGAGAGAAGTCGCTCTAGTTTGGTGTGCGGCTAGGCAAGACACGTTTCAACGCTTTAAAGGATGTAGTGTCAGCAGATGGAGACGGGGAACATAGCTCTAGAGTTGATGACCTCGCTCGCAATGAACCACCATCCCAGGTGCTTGCTTTAACTTCGCGGTGTCATATGTGGTTGCATGTTCCATATGGTGTCTAGCTTGTATTTGAAAGGCCGAAGTCGGTAAGATAAGGAAAGATATTTTTTTACATGAACCACCATCCCGTGAGCACCAGAAGACAAATAGCTAGTCAGGGCACTGGCCGAGCCAGTGACAAGCCCAGCAAAGATAGGCATCACCTGGAAGCCAACTACAAAGCTGCGATGGTGGCGAAGCAGCCTGCCTCCGACCAGGCTCTCAGGTCCTAGATGATCATGCTCACCACTCCAGCCGGATGACTAGCTTGTATTGCTTCCAATTTGGTTAAATTGCATCTGCTTAACTTACACATTATACCTTTGAATATGACATGCTTTTCTGTTTTTGGTACATACTAGTACATCTGTGTATGAACCATGTTCTTACATCAAACTAATGTTCTTGTGTATCCCTCGTCAATCACTTATGACGAGGCAGGCAGGCAAGGGGACTACTCCTCATTTAAAGAATGCAGCGTCAGCCTCCCAACATGATTCTCAAGAAACAGAAATGCTACATGAAGATAGTGAACGTAGCTCTGTAGTTGATTACAACATTTCCCCTACACTAGCATCGCGGGTGCTTGCTCTAACTTGGCAGCATGATATGTGGTTGCATGTTGCATATGGTGTCTAGATTGTAATTCTTCCAATCTGGTTAAACTGCATGTGCTAGTCTGCTTAGCTTATACATTATACCTGTTAATGTGACATGCCTTCCTGTATTTAGTACATAGTACATATGTCTATTAAGCATGTCCTTACATAAAACTATTGTTTTTTTTGTAACCCGCATCAATCAACATGACGAGACACCTTTAGTATATGCAGTGCGATATTAGTTGCATCTTTCATATGATTTATAGCATGTGTTGCTTCTAATTTGTTGAAATTCCATTTATGATGGGACGCTTTTAACTTGGCAGAGTCATATTGGTTGCAGCTTTCATGTGGTGTCTAGCTTGCATTGCTTCTTATTTGCTGGAATGGTTTCTTCCTAGTTTACACAAACAGTTGTGAACATGCCATGCCGTCCTGTTTTTTGTACATATTCCATCCTGGTATCATGTGTTTGCCTTACATCAAAGTAGTGATTGTTAGTATCATGCATGAATGAGTTCTGAAGAGAGAATTTTATTGCTTTTTCTTGTCGGTTTTACTTGACAATTCAAAATCAATAAAGCGGAAGGAAGTTAGCAAGGCAGTGGATAAAGGTGCTCCTTCCGAACGGAGGGCCTCTACAGTTTCTACTCCTCCACACCCCCAAGATGATTTCCAAGACAACACATGCATAGACACTCAACAAAGTTGTGTTTATGATGAGCACGTCTCCCCTAGTGCAGCATCACCGATGCTCCCTCTAACTTGGCACTGTTATATGTGGTTGCATGTTATGTGTGATGTCTAGCTTGTATTGCTTGTAATTTTGTTGAATTCCATCTGCTTACTTTACACATTATACTTGAATAAGACACGTGTCCATGTTTCTAGAACATACAATATCTGTCTATCACACCATGTTCTTACATCAAATTACTACTGTTGTGTAACCTGCAACAATCACTTATCATAAGACATGTTTGACTTCGGAGTGTGATATAGGTTACATCTCACATTCTTTTCTAGCTTGTACTACTAATTTGTTGAAATGGCACTTATGACGAGACAGTTTTAACTTGGTAGAGTGATATTCATTGCATCTTTCATATGGTGTCTAGCTTTCATTGCTTCTAATTTGTTGAAATGCCTTGTCCTTAGTTTACACATCATAAGATGTGAATATGCAATGGCACTAATGACGAGAGACCTCTAATATGGTAGTGTGATGTTGTTTGCATCTTGCATATGATTTATTTCTTGTACTGCTTCACATTTGTTTAAATGCCATCTATGATGAGACGCTGTTAACTTGGCAGCGTGATATTTGTAGCATCTTTCATATGGTGTCTACCTTCCATTGCATTGCTTCTAATTTGGTGAAATGTCTTCTTCTTAGTTTACACATCATAGTTCTGGTTATCTCTTCTGTCCTGTTTTTCATACATATTACATCCTCCTATCATGTGGTTATCTAACATCAAAGTTCAGTTCGTCTGCATCATGCATCAATTTGTTCTGAAGAACTAAATTTTTATTCGTTTTTCTTGTCGGCTTGACTTAACATGGCACAAAGAAAGAGGAGGAAACACAGAATGGCAGGGAATGAGAAGCAGATGAATCCTACAGATTCTGCTGGTACTGATGGTGCAATAGAAGGTCAAAGTTCAGCAGAAAATTCTAGAAACACGACATCCCATGCTACACGAGTTGCAAAAAAAGACAAACAAAAACAAATAGCTGCCACCAAACAAGCAGAGACAGCCCTAGTTCTTGCAACACCTACCACAGTACTACCAGCTGCACTGCGTACTCGTGCGTCAACTGAGCTAGCAGCACGTTCCCAAGCTCCCTTGCCACCTGACCCTACTTTCCAAGCACTCTTGACACAAGACGAGTTGGCAATATCAGATGAAACTTGTGAGCTTCAACAGCAAGAAGGTAGTTGCTGGAGTCAAGTTACAGTTGCATGCTTCTTTATATGTAGTCTCACAGTTTGATGTACACTAACACTTCCTATGTTTGTTGTTGGACTAGCACCTAGGCGCAAGAGGAAACAAACATCAGGGATAATGCTCGATAGGTTAACTAAATCTAGAGGAGGAAGAATGGAGATACGTTTTGAGGCAGGTTTAAAAAGGCCACGTGATGCTACAGTGTCAGCCAAGTTAGTATCAGAGGCAGCGGTTGCTGTTAGGTGTCATATACGTATCCTCCCAACATGAATTCATTACAAGAATGACAAAGACGAAACCCAGTTCAACATCTTCCTCGACCATTTATCTGTAAGTATGGTTATGTATGGAAACTAGTAATATCGTCTTGCTCTGTCCAATACTTTCTAGGTTGCTGATAATGAGACTCCCATAATTTTCAACAATGAGGTTCAAGTTGGATAGCCAAGATGATGCAACTAGACAAGCTTGCACCCATGTTTTCAAGTCTGCTCTGCGACAGTATCGGTATAACTTGAGGAAAACTCACTTTGAAGGCAAGGCTAACAGTGAACTTGCCCAAACATCTCCAGTGGAAAATATATCTGATGAAGACTAGAGAGGCCTCGTTAAACACTGGTCCGATCCGAAATATCAGGTACATTATATATATATATATATATATATATATATATATATATATATATATATATATATATATATATATATATATATATATGTCATCAGATCACATGTTGAAGTCCTATTTACGCATGTGCCACACAAATCTATCTTCTTGTAGGTGAACTGTTCAAAGAACAAGGCCAACCGTACGAAAGTGAAATTCCAACAGACGACAAGATCTCGTAGCTATATTGCACACTGCGAGGCTCTTGTAATTAGCTGTTGTTTCACTCTTTTCGCTGTACCATATTATCAGATCTATATTGACTTGTTCCAAATGTAGAGGAAAGCCCGCAAGGACCAAAAAGTACCTGAACCAAATGTTGTGGAAATCTTCAAGGACTGTCACACCAGCAAGAAGAAGGGCATGACTACACCAGTCAAAGCCGCTGTTGTAAGTCCTTAATCCTCATGCCTTTTAACTACTACTTACTCTGACTTGTGCCTTGAACTGCACGGTTTGCAGCCAATGTCTATTACTCTTTCCAATTTTATACACAATTGTCTTAGCGTATCATTGCACCTTACAAGGTTTAAAAGAGTGGAGTGATGTTTCCTTTGATCTTGACCCGTAATCTAGTTCCGTGCTGGACTTTCCCACACAATGTTAGAATTGCCTGTTTGTCTGTTCTCAGTTGTTTTGTGATATCAATGATGTCATACTATGCTTACCGTATTATAAACTTCGTCTCTTCATCCTTAGCCCTCAATACAATGTGAAGAAATAGACAATACATTAGCGATGGTACATGGTCATATGTTCGGAACCTGCTTTTATTATGTACTTTGCAATAAAATACAACTAATATTTTACATGGGTTCACCAGAATAAGTTTTGTATATAGACCAAAGCTAGTTTGTTTGGTTTAGCTGCCTCCTTAATATCTTCTGTTCTGGTACTACTAATGTAAAACCTCAACTTTTCAGCGAGATATGGAAAAAATGGTGGAACCGCCACCTTCTGAAGGTGGCGAGGCAACTATAACTGCAATGTCAGCTCTTGCTTCAGTGGGTCAGTACCTGCCCACTAACAGTGCCAAAAGCATGTTCCTGCGCAATACTGGGTTGGTTGTTAAGGCAATATCTGTTGGGGAACGTAGTAATTTCAAAAAAAATCCTATGCACATGCAAGATCATGGTGATGCATAGCAACGAGGGGGGAGAGTGTTGTCCACGTACCCTCGTAGACCGAAAGCAAAAGTGTTATATCAACGCGGTTGATGTAGTCGTACGTCTTCACGATCAGACCGATCCAAGCACCGAAACTACGGCACCTCCGAGTTCTAGCACACGCTCAGCTCGACGACGATCCCCGAACTCCGATCCAGCAAAGTGTCGGGGAAGAGTTCCGTCAGCACGACGGCGTGGTGACGATCTTGATGTTCTACCGTCGCAGGACTTTGCCTAAGCACCGCTACAATATTATCGAGGAGTATGGTGGAGGGGGGCACCACACACGGCTGAGAGAACGGTCACGAAGATCAACTTGTGTGTCTAGAGGTGCCCCTGCCCCCGTATATAAAGGAGCAAGGGGGAGGGGCGGCCGGCCAGGAGGAGGTGCGCCAGGGAGGAGTCCTACTCCTACCGGGAGTAGGACTCCCTCCTTTTTCCTTGTCCAACTAGGAGAGGGGGAAGGAAGGGAGAGAGGAGAGGAAGGAAAGGGGGGGCGCCGCTCCCCCCTCCTTGTCCAATTCGGACTAGAGGGGGAGGGGGCGCGCGACCTGCCCTAGCCTCCCCTCCTCTTCTTCCACTTTGGGCCCATGAGACCCATTAACCCCCGGGGGGGGTTCCGGTAACCCCTCGGTACTCCGGTTTTATCCGAAACTTCTCCGGAACACTTCCGGTGTCCGAATATAGCCGTCCAATATATCAATCTTTATGTCTCGACCATTTCAAGACTCCTCGTCATGTCCGTGATCATATACGGGACTCCGAACGAGATTCGGTAGGTCAAAATATATAAATTCATAATGAAACTATCATCATAACGTAAAGCGTGCGGACCCTACAGGTTCGAGAACAATGTAGACATGACCGAGACACGTCTCTGGTCAATAACCAATAGCGGAACCTGGATGCTCATATTGGCTCCTACATATTCTACGAAGATCTTTATCGGTCAGACCGCATAACGACATATGTTGTTCCCTTTGTCATCGGTATGTTACTTGCCCGAGATTCGATTGTCGGTATCTCAATACCTAGTTCAATCTCGTTACCGGCAAGTCTCTTTACTTGTTGCGTAATACATCATCTTGCAACTAACTTATTAGTTGCAATGCTTGCAAGGCTTATGTGATGTGCTGTCACACCCTGATTTTCATGCCACAACACACTACTGGAATCTGGCAATTTGCCATCAGCCATGGCAGATGGCAAAGGCATGGTCGGCGGATGGCAAAGGCTTTGCCATCAGCCAGCAGATGGCAAACAGTTTGTCTAAGATCCTATCGGCAAAGCCTTCTTCGCCATCTGCTGGCTGATGGCAAAGAGCCTGTGGCTTTGCCATCAGCTGGCAGATGGCAAAGCCTCTTAACGGGTTTAGCCCCGTTAGAAGACTAACGACATACTTTTTCGTCAGCCAGCAGATGGCAAAGCCACAGGCTCTTTGCCATCAGCCAGCAGATGGAAAAGTATGCAGGCTCTTTGCCATGTGCCAGCAGATGGCAAAGACTGCATGCTTTGCCATCCGCCAGCAGATGGCAAAGTACGCAGGCTCTTTGCCGTGAGCCAGCAGATGGCAAAGGCTGCATGTTTTGCCGTCTACCAGCACATGGCAAAGAGGTTTGCCATCGGCTGGCAGATGGCAAAGAGCCCAAATAGGCGAGACCAAAGTTTGCGTGTAGATGACACGTGGCCTCTTTGCCATCTGCCAGCCGATGGCAAAGCTCTTTGCCATCTGCCAGCAGATGGCAAAGTGACTATATTGCCCCATTTAATTTTGTTTTTTCTTATATCAATTCATTTTCACAGAAATATCAAACACAAATATATTTATATGACCAATATAGCATATTCAACACATATTACCAATAGTCATGAACACATATATATCGAACACATATCCAACACATGTTACCAATAGTAGCAAGTTTCATCCATACATATACATAGTTTCATCAATATTACACAGTTTCATCATAGGTAGCAAGTTTCACAAAGTCAAAACAAAAACTAAAGACAAGCACTCCATCAACCCAAGCTTCCGTGATCTGAAGCAAATCTACAAAATGGGAAAGAAGAAAGTTAGAAGAAGAAGACTAGAAGAAGAGGATTATTATGATGCAACTAAAATGTGAAGATTATTATGATGCAACTTATATCTGTAAAAACGGTCATTTTGGAGCTACGTATGGTTATCATGTCATTTTTGAGCCACCTTGGAGCGCTTGATTTCTAACGTCTGGTAGCATGTTCGTGGAAAAAACAAACATATAGCAAACAGAAATATATGAAACTATAGCTTATATATGAAACAGCCTAGAAAAAAACTATAGCTTACAAAGCTTAGTGAACTAAAGTATTAAATTCAATAAACTTTATTTTTAGAAAAGATAAAAATGATTTAGGTTGTGAAATCCTATATACGTAAGTTCACCCCCACTATCTGATTTATCTGAACATGCAAGCTGTCCACGTCAGCAATCAGTTTCCAAACAGCAACCAGTCAGTCTTTTTTCCGTGCGACATGCACTATTCTTCTGGCATACGAGAAGGCCCATCTGCCAATGGCGTGTGTCTTCCAGCCCCTCACGATTCCCATCTTCTCCCCTTCTCCCCGCAATCAATTTCCCCACCAGGAACGCACATAGGATGGGGGATGCGAGCGATCTTCTGCCGTCACCACCCAAAGAAGGATTTTATTTTTCCCTTCGCCCACATCTTCTTCATGTACCAGATTCAAGGTATTTAGATTTAATTGGGGGAAGCGGTCAGTGTCTTCTCGTCTGCAATTAATTGGCTACACCGGCATATATATGATAGATTATTTATTTTGTTGAAACATACTATAAGCTATCGGATGCTTTGCTGTTAATCTTCACTGAGCCTGTCATCTAATCTTGATCTGCGACCTCTTTATTCTCAGTCAGGTTTGTTTTAGATATAGTACATTAGATGTATGTAAAATTGTACTCTTTGTCATGTGTTTTTTTCTTTTTGCAGGAATGGCATTGCTACAGATGAAACCAAATTTGAGTTAACCTTTCAGCTACAGCTACTACCATAACTCAGATTTGACCGAGCAAAAAGGCTCTTCATATGAATCAGTTTCTAAAACACAAAAGAAATAGCACATTAGTGAGTTAACCAAGCCATGGCGCCCCATGCAGCATTTATCTTATTGTGCAAGGTGTGCTTCCATAGTGGAACTAACAAAATTTAGAAAATAATGGACATTGCATATTCATGGTGATAGTCAGACAAAACATTTCTAGCCCCACATAGATCCTAGCCAGCATCAAGTCAAGTAACTATTCATTTAACAGAAATGAGAGATGAAGAGAGTATTTTCACCTCGTGCTTCGACCACTAATGTGGTTATGGTGATGCCGTCCATATCGCCGCCAAGGCAGGGTCACTGGTGCAGTTGCTGCTCCACGACCATGATCTGATGTCGCCCCAGGTGCCATTGAAGACAGACCACGGCGATGTTGATGTCATCGTGGAAGTGGCGCCTTATCATCTTCATGTCATGTACACTGATCTCTCTCTTCCTTCTGGCTCCCTTCAAGGCAGCCGACACCCAACAATAATCAACAAAATAGGTGACCTGTAAATAATTGGTAAATCTATAATCCATTTCTTTGGATGAAAACAACTTATACTTTGATCCTAAGGGTACAACATGAATTACTTCTAAATCACTAATGCAAAGCATCAGTAGTTAGTACTCCCTCCGTCCCAAAATAAATATCTCTAGGTTAGTACAAAGTTGAGACACTTACTTTGGGACGGAGGGAGTAATATTTATACACATGGTTTGCTCATTCCATTTCTTTTTCATTCATACACAATGAAATTTCAGCTATAAAGTACAATAGACCCCGAGAAGAAGAATAAAAATGCCATCAAACTGCACGAACCATCTAAGCCGAAAAGTAATAGGTTTACTGACAATGTCTAAATTGGCAGGTCACACAGTACAAATAAAATATGATTTCGAAAGGATAAATATATAGGAATAGATAAGGCAAAGCACTAGTGAAAAAAGGAAGTAGACAAAAGGAAGTAGATGTAGCATGCATACATGATTCTGGAAACATGCAGGCGAATATCTTGAGTAGCACTACTTCTTAATCAAATAATCAAATTGGCATATATTTAATATGTCCATTGTTACTTTGAAACTATTTCCTACAGTCTTGAAAAGATTTGACATTTTCGTTTGCCTGAGGTCATATATTTAATATACCCAAGTCGAATCCAATTGTACCTCATAGAAGTAAATATTCTGGCTCTTTAATTTGGAGGAGATATGAATGTACTTAGAATTAGTGTATTTTGAAAAAAAAACATAAGAGGTTTGATCTAAAGAATTATTGATGTGCATCCAAATTCAATATTCTTCCAAATTAACAGTTCTTTTTGCATAAGAGCAAAAAAATTATAATGTTTTATTTCTGCAAACAAACGAAACCAATAGCCTGACATTTTCCTTTTAGGAACAACAATTGTCAGCCCTTATGAAGCAAAAGGAACTTTAAATTTTAGTCCTACTTGACCTCAGCCTAACAGTACGGATAATGACCTTGAGTAGGTAATAATTGATGTAGAGAAAATGCATGGTATTTATTTATTTATTTATTTATTTTTGTGGGATAATTCATGGTATTTAAGGTAACCCTATCCTGAACCTGATGAATCATGTACTTATCTGTGATCTATTTTTCACGAAAGGCAATATATTAGGTCTTGTGTGCTTCTCCCCATGGTACTATTTATTAGGCTCATTTACAGCGCATAGGCTATATTATAGTGTATATACTAATTTTGTAAAACAGTAGGCAAAAGGAAGTAGATGTAGCATGCATACATGATTCTGGAAACATGCAGGCGAATATCTTGAGTAGCACTACTTCTTAATCAAATAATCAACTCGACATGCTACAACTAAACTTGTACAAATGCCATTAATCGACTCGAACCATGATGTGAACTGTACATGTTTCAGGAATATTGAATTTAGAACTAACTAGTGTTATGTACTGTCTTTGCTGTACAGTTCTATACTGAAGATTTGTAGTAAAGCAACTCCATGGAAGAACTCAAGTTAGTCCATCCAAATTTATTTCAGTATGGTATGCACTCACAGAATATTTTTTTTGAAGTTTGCATGTAACATCAACGTTTAGGACAGGGTATTAGAGATAATTACATGAGTACATATCATCCCGGTCTATGAATTGGAGGTCAGGGAGTTACTAATGAAGCAACACTTTCTGAATTGTTTGAATCCTTCAAACCTACAGCCATAAGAATTCCTATTAACTAAACAGAAAAATAACTAATTCTAATAGAGAGGTTTGACATCGATCTTATACAAAGCATTATACCCAGTATCTCATACAAAATTGGAATTTCTGAGGAAGGAGCAGAGTAGCTAAAAGGAATAAGAGTAGATACAGGGAATGACTTATAGCAGCTTTATGCCAAATTCCTCTTATGCTTTGATCTAATGTTTCGTTCAGTTGGGTGGACGACTCTAAAGTGTGAGCACTTACGTGGGGATTTTGCGTCTGCAATCCTACCATTAGTGCAGAGTGCATGACCCCAGGTAGCATTGTAGAAACAAACATGGGAGTCTGGTGCCGTGGAGATGCATAATTCGTATGACATGAGAGGTCTCAGGAGGAACATGTGCATTTTCTATTCCTTGCAATGGTGAATGGGGTGAGTACCCCTTACTGATCGAAGCTCATCATCGAGAAGTTTTTCTTTTCCTTTTTCCGATTTTGAGGGCACCGGCGGAAGATTCGGAAGAAGAAACATGCGCGTCTGAGGAGCTGCCTAAGCACATCTTTTCATCCAACGACTAGGTAGATCGATGGAAGAAGCCACTCATATTTTTGGCATAAAGTACAATGTGAAATACTTCTAAATCTAGATGCAAAAGTTCCAACAGTTAGTTATATTTATACACGTGTCTTGCTAACTACAGCTTCTGTTTTCACGCCCATGGAGTGAAATTTCAACTATGAAGTACAACATATGCTAAAAAGAAAGATCTTAAAAAATTGCTACTAAGAACAAACACATGATATTGAACACGCTAAACTAATATCGAGAACTCGAGATAGACCTTATAATACCAATTAGTTAGTACTACTAACAGTAATAATCCCAAATGCAAAATTGTATAGAGTACACAATTCAATGTCAAGAATTCTTCTATCATTTCCTTGTCGTACTATATATAAAGGATCACAGCAATGGAGCGGCATGAACTGAACACCACGAAATATTAGAACACGTTAATAATACCTAAATTAGATACTAAGGGGAAAAGTACCATGCTTTTACCTATGGCCACAGCTTCCATGATGCCAGTATTTTGCACAATAGAAGCAATGGCATGTTATCATTGACAGTGAAAATAAGAGACTGAACATATATGCATCATTTAGTAGAATAAAAATTCCTAGCGCTGAAGAGGAAATAATAGAAACATAAACATATTATGTAAGCAAAAAACATGATGAACACCTATCGTCCTGCTGTCAAAACTAAAAGCCACATTGATGATATTACAAATTAAACAGCTAACTGAGAACCAAAAATTAGAGCAGAAGTGTCAAGTTACAAAAATCAATAGCTTGCTATGGTACCTGAGAGAACAGGTCAGCAAAGCTGGTTAACATGTTCTCTTCACCATCTCTGTAACTTTTATTGTTTGCATAGTACTCCACTAATTGCTCCCGGAAAGAAACCTAGAAGTAAAGTGCCTGCAATAGAATCACGAAAGAATTTAGCCAATCCCATAAGGCATACAGATATAAATCTAGAAAAGATATTTTAGATTTCTAAATAATCACCATTTCTGCAGAAAGACACAGACGAAGGGCAGGTGCTCACGACAGGTTAGAACATCTTCACCTGCGCTCCTGTGTTGGGAGCCACCGCACCCCGCTTCTCCCGCACGCCGCCGATGCCGGAACCCGCGACGGCCGCATGGAAGTCCAAGAGGTCAAACCGCGTGTGAGCTATCAGTCGCGTACTTCGCGCACGCCGTCGTCGCCATGCTCAGTAGTGTGCATGCTCGGCCGGTGACACAGAGGACGATGGCTGAAGTGCTGCAGGAGCTCCGCCCGCTTCCCTGATCCGCACCGGCCACCAACGTGGGACGGCGCATCCGTGTCATTCTCCGCACCAGGGCCCCGACCACATCTGCCACCGACGGCATGGCGCCATTGCGGCTGGATCCAGGAGGGCGGGAAGGAGGGGCGGGGCGGCTGGGCTCTGTTCGGCGAGAAACGGCGAGCTCGAGGATGGTGGGGTGGTGGGGCGGCGGGGCGCTGGGTGCGGCGGCGGGGTGGTGGGGCGGCGGGTGGTGCGGGCGCGGGCGGCGGGGTGGTGGGGTGGTGGGGCGGCGGGGTGCTTGGGCGGCGGCGGGTGAGATGCGTGGGAGGGAGGGAGAGGAGGGGAGAGAGGGAGAGGAGGAGAGAGAGGGAGGGGATAACCCCACAGTTTTTTACATGGAAAAAAATAAACCCATCTCTTTGCCATCTGCCAGCAGATGGCAAAGAATCTTTGCCGTGTGCTCGCAGATGGCAAAGAGGTGGGGCTGGTACACTGTTACATTCTTGACGGCCACAGGATTTGCCAACCTCTTTGCCATCTGCTGGCAGATGGCAAAGATTATTTGCCATCCACTAGCAGATGGCAAATAATTGGCTGATGGCAACCATGTTCTTTGCCGTCTGCCAGTTCTTTGCCATCTGTTTTTTATAAGCAGATGGCAAAGACGTTCTTTGCCATCAGCTGGCAGATGGCAAAGAGCTGGCTGATGGCAAATTCCCTGTTTCCAGTAGTGACACTTAAGCTAATAAATCATGATAAAGTGTGGTTTGACAAAAACTTTTGCATTATTTGGCTTTTATTTGGAGTTGGTTTTCTCTCTGTGTTTTTTCAAGTGCTCTTTGAAGTCAACACAACTCCACCTTCTAAACTTCATCTCCTTGCTCCAAACTCTTGAACCAATGATCATGCCATGTGTATAGGACATAAAAATAATTTGTTACAAAAATAATTTGGCCAAATAGTATTTTCAAAAAATAGTTTTCCAGAAACCCCTGAATTAAGATTTGTACTACAAGTACCTACTTCAGGGCAGTAAAAATCATTCCAAAAATATGTTTGACTCCTATTAGATATAGGATACCGAGAAACCACAAAAATATAATTTTAAAAGTTATTTTCCTATTTTATTTAAAGGCTTTTTCCTAAGGCCAGAAATGGTCTTTAATAGGTTAAAATTATTTTAAAGATTTAAAAATATTTGAGAAAAATTATGGAGACTCAATGAACATATATTTTCCATATATATGAGTTTCAACATATGGTCATGATCAAAATATTGGACAAAACCCTCCACAACCATTTTAGCTCATTTCAAATATTTGAAATATTTCTATAAGAAATGTTTTCAAATAAATCCAGGAAAATTCTAGCATGTCACATATGACATTTTTGATGATCTTGTCAAGTACCATGTCATGGAGAATAGTATAACCCCATGAAATCCCCTCAAAACCATTTCTGTCCATTTTGAAGTTTGAGCAACTTTACATTGCCAACCATGTCCAAATGTTCTAAAACGTGGTGCACATGCTCAAATGGTCTAATTATTCATCTATACCAAATGGCACAAGTTGGAGAGAATGTTATCTTGATCAAAGTGCCCCAAAACCCTCTCTGACCAGAATCAAATTTGAACAATTTTGTACTACCAACTTTCTCTCCTTGACCCCAACTTTTGTGATCATGTTCACCTGACCAAATGAAGCCACTATACCAAGTGGTGCATCTAGGAGAAGTGATTTGCTCAACTAGATCTACACAAGTTCATTTCTGATAATTTCTAGGGTTTGCCAAAGTTTCATTAGCAAACTCTTCCAAATGAGCTCATCTTCCTTTTTACCTGTCTTGTTGTCCTGAAAAACACCCCTGCCAAGTGCCACAAGAAATAAATTAGTGCAAGTACCCCAAAACCATATCAAACACCTTCTGCATGTTAACTAAAAATCCTGTTTGGGTCTCTTCCACTAATCTCCATGAGCTCCACTCTTTACCACAACCCCTCCTAGTCCCCTTTCACCTCCAGTAACAATGGCAAATCCACATCTCAATTATTGGATGGGTAAAACCCCACTTTCTCTCTCTGGACAACCCATTTCTCCCTCTTCTTCTACCTCTCTCCTCTCCTACTGGCCACCCAAGGCATCCAAGGCCATCTCCTACTTCTTTGCTCCTCCCTAGAGCTACCACACACCTTTGGACACGCCCACATTGCATAAAAAATGGCCATGCCAGCCATTTGCACGCTCTGGAGCGCGCTATAGTGCACTCCCGCACTGTAGCCGTCCCTTCCAACCGCCTCCGGCCACCTCGGGCCTCCCTAGCATGCCCTACGATGCGACTTGGCGTCCGAGAAACGGCAGCTGGTCGGCCCCCTCCTCCCTCTCTCTCTCTCTCCTGCCCCTGCTCGCATGCGCACCGGCCGCCCGAGAGCTCCAGTGAGCGAGCTCACACGCGCGGCGTCTCTGACCCCTCCCCGCTCCCTCTCTTCCTTCCCCTAGCACTGGACCAGCCTCACGAACACCCCCAGACACAGCGCCAGCTCCTCCCGAGCCCTGTGGCGACGAGCAGGAGCCCGCCGGCGCACGGGTCCACGGCACCTCCCCGTTCGCCTATTTAAGGGCCTCCCCGAGCTCGACTCTCCTCACCACTCGCTCTCTCACTCCCATAATCACCCCCCTACAGCACTCACCCCTCTCCAGACGAGCCCGAGCTTGAGATCGAACTTGAGCTCCGCCGTCTCAGGTCGCCGTCGATCCCACAGTACAGGTCTCCCCTGCTCCTCCTCTGCCTCGATCTGGAACCCCCGAGCACCCCTGACCATTTCCCCCATGTTTCCCCTCTCTTTAGCTGTTGAAAACGGCCGGAACCGCCGCCACCCAAAGCAACTCCGCCGTGCCTCGTCGTCGCTGGCGAACCAGGCCACCCCGGCGACTAACTCCACCTCCATCCGAAAGGCGGCTCCTCCCTGAGCACAATGGTACCACCCACGCATCCTGCCGTGCCCTATATCGCCGCCGGCGAGCTTGCCGTCGCCTCTGGACAGAGGTATACGACGACAGCCGTGGGCCCTGTCCCTCAGCCTCACGCCCTGACGGGTGGGACCCACCCGTCAAGTTTAAGACGCATGCGCGCGTACCGGTTCGCTGCGTCGGCTGAAGGCGTATTTTGCCTTTACACCTTCTATGTGGCAGCCTCGCATGGGATGAAACCCATCTGGGACTGCTGCACTGTGGCCCTTCTGGCCCAGTTGCACAGCGCTCCTTCTCCTTTTTCTTTTTCTAGAAACTTGCAAAAATTCCACAGGATTAAATATTAATCCAAATGCAATAATTCCAACTCCCATATTTTTCTAAAAATCCCACCTATTTAATGGTATAACTTTCATTCGTGTCCAACGAACTTTTATGTACTGTTCAAATTTAAATTCAAATTTGAGCAGTTTAATATCTGTTTGGAAATCCATTTCCCCTATTATATAACTCTAAATCCAAAACTAGGATTTTTTCCCTTCTTAGTTTTCCTACTAGGATTTTACAAAAATGAGTTGACATTTTTCTGAGCACTTTGATTTTTCTGTTCTGCTATTGCCTTATTTTTTTTCTCGTTATTATTTTGTGACGATAGATTGTGTTGCTAACGAAGGAGTTGGACCAGAATACTTTGAAGACCCAAGAAGACTTTGCTGAGCCAGGAAAGCAGCCCTTTGACCATGTCTATGAAACCCTTTTTATGCATTTCATATAGCACTTTATTATTGTTGCATCGGAATCATGATGAGATGGTAGCCACTTTGGTGGGTTGCCTTCATTTCCTCCTTGTTGATACTTGCATTGTGCATGACCCTACCTTCTTATGAGGGTTATGCCAGTGGGAGTAGATAGGATACTAAAGTAGATGCTACGCAAATGGGGCGGGTATATGCATGGTGATGGAGACAAAGTATTTTCAAAAGACTTTTCGAAAACCCCGTCGGGTGCCACTTATGACCGAGGGAGATAATGAGATGGGTAACCACTTGATGACGAAGTGGTGTACTAAGGCAAGTGTGTGTGTTGTTTTCGAAAACGGATTAGATTTAAGATTTGTCGACTGTCCCAACCTTACATGCGCAACCACTCTACCCTTATATGGGAAAGTGCATTATTGATTACCTAGGCCGATACTTGCTTGGAGCCCGCATTATTAGTGACAGGGAGAGTTGGTGCTCTCTCTCGGGACGGGGTCGTGTCAGGTAGGGCGGCCATGACTGTTTTCACAGCGCACCGGATACACTGTTGTGTCCCCTCTCGGATGTTACGATCTCGAGTGAGTCTCGTGTGATGTACATCGTGAGGATACAGATGAAGCAAATATGCCCTAGAGGCAATAATGAAGTTATTATTTATTTCCTTATTTCATGATAAATGTTTATTATTCACGCTAGAATTGTATTAACCGGAAACATAATACATGTGTGAAAACATAGACAAACAGAGTGTCACTAGTATGCCTCTACTTGACTAGCTCGTTAATCAAAGATGGTTATGTTTCCTAACCATGGACAAAGAGTTGTTATTTGATTAACGGGATCACATCATTAGGTGAATGATCTATTTGACATGACCCATACCATTAGCTTAGCACCCGATCGTTTAGTATGTTGCTATTGCTTTCTTCATGACTTATACATGTTCCTATGACTATGAGATTATGCAACTCCCGTTTGCCGGAGGAACACTTTGTGTGCTACCAAACGTCACAACGTAACTGGGTGATTATAAAGGAGCTCTACAGGTGTCTCCAAAGGTAGATGTTGGGTTGGCGTATTTCGAGATTAGGATTTGTCACTCCTATTGTCGGAGAGGTATCTCTGGGCCCTCTCGGTAATGCACATCACTTAAGCCTTGCAAGCATTGCAACTAATGAGTTAGTTGCGAGATGATGTATTACGGAACGAGTAAAGAGACTTGCCGGTAACGAGATTGAACTAGGTATTGGATACCGACGATCGAATCTCGGGCAAGTAACATACCGATGACAAAGGGAACAACGTATGTTGTTATGCGGTCTGGCCGATAAAGATCTTCGTAGAATATGTAGGAACCAATATGGGCATCCAGGTCCCGCTATTGGTTATTGACCAGAGACGTGTCTCGGTCATGTCTACATTGTTCTCGAACCGTAGGGTCCACACGCTTAAGGTTTCGATGACAGTTATATTATGAGTTTATGAGTTTTGATGTACCGAAGGAGTTCGGAGTCCCGGATGAGATCGGGGACATGACGAGGAGTCTCTAAATGGTCGAGACGTAAAGATCGATATATTGGACGACTATATTCGGACATCGCAAAGGTTCCGAGTGATTCGGGTATTTTTGGGAGTACCGGGGAGTTACGGGAATACGGGGAAGAGTATTGGGCCTTAATGGGCTTTAGTGGGAAGGATCCAGGATGTGGCGCGTGCCCCTCCCAAGCCCAGTCCGAATTGGACAAGGGGTTTGGGGCGCGGCCCCCTCTCCCTTCCTTCTCCACTTCCCTCCTTTCCCCCCTTCTCCTAGTTGGACTAGGAAAGAAGGAGTCCTACTCCCGGTGGGAGTAGGACTCCCCTTGGCACGCCCTCCTCCTAGGGCCGGCCTCCTCCTCCCTTGCTCCTTTATATACAGGGGCAGGGGGGCACCCTAGAACACACAAGTTGATCTTCGTGATCGTTCCTTAGCCGTGTGCGGTGCCCCCCTCCACGATATTACACCTCGGTCATATTGTAGCAGTGCTTAGGCGAAGCCCTGCGACGGTTGAACATCAAGATCGTCACCACGCCGTCGTGCTGACGGAACTCCTCCCCGAAGCTTTGCTGGATCGGAGCCCGGGGTGCGTCATCGAGCTGTACGTGTGTCAACAACTCGGAGGTGCCGGAGTAACGGTGCTTGGATCGGTTGGACCGGGAAGACGTACGACTACTTCCTCTATGTTGCGTCAACGCTTTCGCTTCGGTCTACGAGGGTACGTAGACAACACTCTCCCCTCTCGTTGCTATGCATCACCATGATCTTGCGTGTGCGTAGGAAATTTTTTGAAATTACTACGTTCCCCTACAGTGGCATCCGAGCCTAGGTTTTATGGTTTGATGTTATATGCACGAGTGGAACACAAGTGAGTTGTGGGCGATATAAGTCATACTGCCTACCAGCATGTCATACTTTGGTTCGGCGGTATTGTTGGATGAAGCGGCCCGGACCGACATTACGCGTACGCTTACGCGAGACTGGTTCTACCGCCGTGCTTTGCACACAGGTGGCTGGCGGGTGTCAGTTTCTCCAACTTTAGTTGAACCGAGTGTGGCTACGCCCGGTCCTTGCGAAGGTTAAAACGGCATCAACTTGACAAACTATCGTTGTGGTTTTGATGCGTAGGTAAGATTGGTTCTTGCTTAAGCCCGTAGCAGCCACGTAAAACTTGCAACAAACAAAGTAGAGGACGTCTAACTTGTTTTTGCAGGGCATGTTGTGATGTGATATGGTCAAGACATGATGCTAAATTTTATTGTATGAGATGATCATGTTTTGTAACTGAGTTATCGGCAACTGGCAGGAGTCATATGGTTGTCGCTTTATTGTATGCAATGCAATCGCCCTGTAATGTTTTACTTTATCACTAAGCGGTAGCAATAGTCGTAGAATCATAAGATTGACGAGACGACAACGATGCTACGATGAAGATCAAGGTGTCGCGCCGGTCACGATGGTGATCATGACGGTGCTTTGGAGATGGAGATCACAAGCACAAGATGATGAGATGGACATATCATATCACTTATATTGATTGCATGTGATGTTTATCTTTTATGCATCTTATCTTGCTTTGATTGACGGTAGCATTATAAGATGATCTCTCACTAAATTATCAAGAAGTGTTCTCCCTGAGTATGCACCGTTGCCAAAGTTCGTCGTGCCCAGACACCACGTGATGATCGGGTGTGATAAGCTCTACGTCCATCTACAACGGGTGCAAAACAGTTGCACACGCGGAATACTCAGGTTATACTTGACGGGCCAAGCATATACAGATATGGCCTCGGAACATGGAGACCGAAAGGTTGAGCGTGAATCATATAGTAGATATGATCAACATAAAGATGTTCACCATTGAAAACTAATCCATTTCACGTGATGATCGGTTATGGTTTAGTTGATTTGGATCACGTGATCACTTAGATGATTAGAGGGATGTCTATCTAAGTGGGAGTTCTTAAGTAATATTATTAATTGAACTTATATTTATCATGAACATAGTCCTGGTAGTATTAGCATATCTATGTTGTAGATCAATAGCTCATGTTGTTGCTTTCATATGTTTATTTTGATATGTTCCTAGAGAAAATTGTGTTGAAAGATGTTAGTAGCAATGATGCGGATTGGATCCGTGATCTGAGGTTTATCCTCATTGCTGCACAGAAGAATTATGTCCTTGATGCACCGCTAGGTGACATGCCTATTGCAAGAGCAGACGCAGACATTATGAACGTTTGGCTAGCTCAATATGATGACTACTGGATAGTTTAGTGCACCATGCTTAACAGCTTAGAATCGGGACTTCAAAGACGTTTTGAACGTCATGGACCATATGAGATGTTCCAGGAGTTGAAGTTAATATTTCAAGCAAATACCCGAGTTAAGAGATATGAAGTCTCAAACAAGTTCTATAGCTAAAAGATGGAGGAGAATCGCTCAACTAGTGAGCATGTGCTCAGATTGTCTGGGTACTACAATCGCTTGAATCAAGTGGGAGTTAATCTTCCAGATAAGATAGTGATTGACAGAATTCTCTAGTCACCATCACCAAGTTAGTAGAATTTCATGATGAACTATAATATGCAAGGGATAACGGAAACGATTCCCAAGCTCTTCGTGATGCTAAAATCGACGAAGGTAGAAATCAAGAAAAACATCAAGTGTTCATGGTTAACAAGATCACTAGTTTCAAGAAAAGGGCAAAGGGAAAGAAGGGGAACTTCAAGAAGAACGGCAAGCAAGTTGCTGCTCAAGTGAAAAGCCCAATTCTAGACCTAAGCCTGAGACTAAGTGCTTCTACTGCAAAGGGACTGGTCACTGGAAGCAAAACTGCCCCAAGTATTTGGCGGATAAGAAAGGATGGCAAAGTAAACAAAGGTATATTTGATATACATGTTATTGATGTGTAATTTACTAGTGTTTATAGCAAGCCCTAAGTATTTGATACTAGTTCAGTTGCTATGATTAGTAACTTGAAACGGGAGTTGCAGAATAAACAGAGACTAGTTAAGGGTGAAGTGACGATGTGTGTTGGAAGTAGTTCCAAGATTGATATGATCATCATCACACACTCACTATACTTTCGGGATTAGTGTTGAACCTAAATAAGTGTTATTTGGTGTTTGTGTTGAGCATAAATATGATTTGATCATGTTTATTGCAATACATTTAAGTTAGAGAACAATTGTTGTTCTGCTTACATAAATAGAACCTTCGATGGTCATACACCCAATGAAAATAGTTCATTGGATCTCGATCGTAGTGATACACTTGTTCATAATATTGAAGCCAAAAGATGCAAAGTTAATAATGATAGTGCAACTTATTTGTGGCACTGCCGTTTAGGTCATATTGGTGTAAAGCGTCTGAAGAAACTCATGCTGATGGGATTTTGGAATCACTTGATTATGAATCACTTGATACTTGCGTACCATGCCTTATGGGCAAGATGACTAAAACTCCGTTCTCCGGAACAATGGAGCGAGAAACTGACTTGTTGGAAATAATACAGACTGATGTATGCGATCCGATGAGTGTTAAGGCTCGCGGCGGGTATCATTATTTTCTGACCTTCACAGATGATTTGAGCAGATATGGGTATATCTACTTGATGAAACACTAGTCTAAAACATTTGAAAAGTTCAAAGAATTTCATACTGAAGTGGAGAATCATCGTAACAAAAATAAAAGTTTCTACGATATGATCGCAAAGGTAAAATATTTGAGTTACGAGTTTGGTCTTTAATTAAAACAATGTGGAATAGTTTCACAAACTCATGCCACCTGGAACACCACAGCATAATGGTGTGTCCGAACGTCATAACCGTACTTTATTGGATATAGTGCAATCTATGATGTTTCTTACCGATTTACCACTATCGTTTTGGGGTTATGCATTAGAGACAGCTGCATTCACGTTAAATAGGGCACCATCTAAATCCGTTGAGACGACACTATACGAACTGTGGTTTAGCAAGAAACCAAAGTTGTCGTTTCTTAAAGTTTGGGATTGTGATGCTTATGTGAAAAAGTTTCATCCTGATAAGCTCAAACCCAAATCGGAGAAATGTGTCTACATAGGATACCCAAAGGAGACAGTTGGATACACCTTCTATCACAGATCCGAAGGCAAGACTTTTGTTGCTAAATTCAGAAACTTTCTAGAGAAGGAGTTTCTCTCGAAAGAAGTGAGTGGGAGGAAAGTAGAACTTGATAAGGTAATTGTACCTTCTCCCTTATTGGAAAGTAGTTCATCACAGAAATCTGTTCCTGTGACTACTACACCAATTAGTGAGGAAGCTAATGATGATGATCATGTAACTTCAGATCAAGTTACTACCGAATCTCGTAGGTAAACTAGAATGAGATCCGCACCAGAGTGGTACGGTAATCCTGTTCTGGAAGTCATGTTACTAGACCATGACGAACTTGCGAACTATGAGGAAGAGATGATGAGCCCAGATTCCGCGAAATGGTTTGAGGCCATGAAATCTGAGATATGATCCATGTATGAGAACAAAGTATGGACTTTGATGGATTTGCCCGATGATCGGCAAGCCATAGAAAATAAATGGATCTTCAAGAGGAAGACGGACGCTGATAGTAGTGTTACTATCTACAAAGCTAGAATTGTCGCAAAAGGTTTTCGACAAATTCAAGGTGTTGACTACGATGAGAGTTTCTCACTCGTATCTTTGCTTAAGTCTGTCTGAATCATGTTAGCAATTGCCGCATTTTATGAAATCTGGAAAATGGATAAACAAAACTGTATTCCTCAATGGATTCATTAAAGAAGAGTTGTATACGATGCAACTAGAAGGTTTTGTCGATCCTAAAGGTGTTAACAAAATATGCAAGCTCCAGCGATCTATCTATGGACTGGTGCAAGCATCTCGGAGTTGGAATATACACTTTGATAAGATGATCAAAGCATGTAGTTTTATACAGACTTGCGATGAAGCCTGTATTTACAAGAAAGTGAGTGGGAGCACTACAACATTTCTGATAAGTATATGTAAATGACATATTGTTGATCGGAAATAATGTAGAATTATTCTGCAAAGCATAAAGGAGTATTTGAAAGGAGTTTTTCGAAGAAGGACCTCGGTGAAGCTGCTTACATATTGAGCATCAAGATCTATAGAGATAGATCAAAATGCTTGATAAGTTTTTTCAATGAGTACATACCTTGACAAGATTTTGAAGTAGTTCAAAATGGAACGGTCAAAGAAAGAGTTCTTGTCTGTGTTACAAGGTGTAAAATTGAGTAAGACTCAAAGCCCGACCACGGCAGATGATAGAAAGAGAACAAAAGTCATTCGCTATGCCTCAGCCATAGATTCTATAAAGTATGCCATGCTATGTACCAGATCTATTGTATACCCTACACTGTGTTAAGCGAGGGAGTACAATAGTGATGTAGGAAGTAGATCACTGGACATCGGTCAAAATTATCCTTCGTGAAATAAGGATATGTTTCTCGATTATGGACGTGACAAAAAGGTTCGTCGTAAAAGGTTACGTCGATGCAAGTTTTGACACTAATCTAGATGACTCTAAGCTTCAATCTAGATACATATTGAAAGTGGGAGCAATTAGCTAAAGTAGCTCCGTGCAGAGCATTGTAGACATAGAAATTTGCAAAATACATACGGATCTGAATTTTGGCAGACCCGTTGACTAAGCTTCTCTCACAAGCAAAACATAATCACACCTTAGTACTCTTTGGGTGTTAATCACATAGAGATGTGAACTAGATTACTGAATCTAGTAAACCCTTTGAGTGTTAATCACATGATGATGTGAACTATTGATGTTAAATCACATGACGATGTGATCTAGATTATTGACTATAGTGCAAGTGGGAGACTGAAGGAAATATGCCCTAGAGGCAATAATAAAGTTATTATTTATTTCCTTATTTCATGATAAATGTTCATTATTCATGCTAGAATTGTATTAACCGGAAACATAATACATGTGTGAATACATAGACAAACAGAGTGTCACTAGTATGCCTCTACTTGACTAGCTCGTTAATCAAAGATGGTTATGTTTCCTAACCATGGACAAAGAGTTGTTATTTGATTAACGGGATCACATCATTAGGTGAATGATCTAATTGACATGACCCATTCCATTAGCTTAGCACCCGATCGTTTAGTATGTTGCTATTGCTTTCTTCATGACTTATACATGTTCATATGACTATGAGATTATGCAACTCCCGCTTGCCGGAGGAACACTTTGTGTGCTACCAAACGTCACAATGTAACTGGGTGATTATAAAGGAGCTCTACAGGTGTCTCCAAAGGTAGATGTTGGGTTGGCGTATTTCGAGATTAGGATTTGTCACTCCTATTGTCGGAGAGGTATCTCTGGGCCCTCTCGGTAATGCACATCACTTAAGCCTTGCAAGCATTGCAACTAATGAGTTAGTTGCGAGATGATGTATTACGGAACGAGTAAAGAGACTTGCCGGTAACGAGATTGAACTAGGTATTGGATACCGACGATCGAATCTCGGGCAAGTAACATACCGATGACAAAGGGAACAACGTATGTTGTTATGCGGTCTGGCCGATAAAGATCTTCGTAGAATATGTAGGAACCAATATGGGCATCCAGGTCCCGCTATTGGTTATTGACCAGAGACGTGTCTCGGTCATGTCTACATTGTTCTCGAACCGTAGGGTCCGCACGCTTAAGGTTTCGATGACAGTTATATTATGAGTTTATGAGTTTTGATGTACCGAAGGAGTTCGGAGTCCCAGATGAGATCGGGGACATGACGAGGAGTCTCGAAATGGTCGAGACATAAAGATCAATATATTGGACGACTATATTCGGACATCGGAAAGGTTCCGAGTGATTCGGGTATTTTTGGGAGTACCGGGGAGTTACGGGAATACGTGGAAGAGTATTGGGCCTTATTGGGCTTTAGTGGGAAGGAGACAGGAGGTGGCGCGCGCCCCTCCCAAGCCCAGTCCGAATTGGACAAGGGGTTTGGGGCGCCCCCCCCCCCTCTCCCTTCCTTCTCCACTTCCCTCCTTTCCCCCCTTCTCCTAGTTGGACTAGGAAAGAAGGAGTCCTACTCCCGGTGGGAGTAGGACTCCCCTTGGCGCGCCCTCCTCCTAGGGCCGGCCTCCTCCTCCCTTGCTCCTTTATATACAGGGGCAGGGGGCACCCTAGAACACACAACACTACTGGAAACAGGGAATTTGCCATCAGCCAGCTCTTTGCCATCTGCCAGCTGATGGCAAAGAACGTCTTTGCCATCTGCTTATAAAAAACAGATGGCAAAGAACTGGCAGACGGCAAAGAACATGGTTGCCATCAGCCAATTATTTGCCATCTGCTAGTGGATGGCAAATAATCTTTGCCATCTGCCAGCAGATAGCAAAGAGGTTGGCAAATCCTGTGGCCGTCAAGAATGTAACAGTGTACCAGCCCCACCTCTTTGCCATCTGCGAGCACACGGCAAAGATTCTTTGCCATCTGCTGGCACATGGCAAAGAGATGGCACTATCTCTCTCCTTGCTAAAAAAAGCAAAGAGTGAAAAATTAAAGAAAAGAAAACCCCCAGCCTCCCTAAAAAAACCCAGCCACCCCGAATCAGTCTCAGCCCACTCCCGTGCGTGCTGGATAGGGTTCCCCGCCACCCTCACCGGTCGCCGCCGCCCTCACCGGTCTTCGCCGCCGTCGGTTTCCCCAACATGGCCGGAGGATAGGCCATCCCGCCGGTCCATTCCCGCCCCACCGCGAGGGAGGAGACCGACCAGTTGCGCCTCCCCGCCAGTCGCCGCCCGCCACCCCAAGGATCAAGGCCGGCTGCGCCGGTCCCCGTCGGTCGCTGCTCCGGATCCAGGCCGCCCACCGCCCCGCCCCCGTCAGCCCGGTCTATTTCACACCGGATCCCATCTTCGCCGCCGTCCAACATGCCTTCTTCAAGGAGCTGCGTCCCCATGTCTCAAAGGAGCTAGCCCCGACGCCATTGATGCCCGAGCGACGCTCCCAAGCTAGGAGCGGCACCAGGACGACCACGCCCCCGAAGCCTAAACTGCAAGGTGAGCTCGTCCCCTTCTCTTCTTCCCTATGGATCAGTGTACTGGCTCATGTTCTCTGTTCTGTACATGTGTGCAGTTTATCCGAATCTTGCATTTCCCCAGATTTTGTGTTGTAATTTTCTCTAGTTAGGGATGGATACGTATGCAAATAAATCCTTGTACTCATTCCAATGGTTATTGGTGTATAGGTTGATTAGTTTGTGATTTGATCTTGGTTTTTCAGTCACATTTCCATGGATATATATTCTGTCAGATTTATATGCTGCCATAGTACTGTGTCTTTATTAGATTGTTCTGATTGAAAATCCATGTTCACGTAGGTTTCTACCACGGCTGAGCATGAGGGGATCTCGCATGGATGATCCCGTGGATATTAGTTCTGATGGGAGTACTGACTGGAGCTCCGACGAACATTCGGACAGCAGCTCGGATGAAAGTGTTGTCTAATGAAGGGGGGTACACGAGCTCTGATGAAGGCGCGTGCACCAGCTCTGATGAAGGTGCGTAAAATGGGGCACACAGCTACGAGCTCTGTTGAAGGTAGATTTATACATATAGCCCTGAGCTAGATACCATATGCTCCTGCTTTCTACCCTGTGAGCCTCTCATATGTATGCCTGAGTCAGACTCACATGTCTTCATTATCTTGAAAGTCCGGTATTTGTCTCTGATGGAGGCACCAATGGTACCATATGTTACAAAAAATAGGAGAACATGACTGTCAACAATGGAAGTAGAATGTGTGTTGGCGCATTAACCCAGGCCTATTCGTGTTCATTCGATGTGTCTATTGTTTGTTTTGTCTAGTAATAATGCTAGCTCTCCTAAGTCTGTCAGTCGAATTCTCACTTGACTTGAATATATGAACCTGAAGCCTGGGATCATATGTAGCAAAAAAAGAAAACATGTGAACATGATCGTCAACAAAAGAAGTTGATCTTGTAATGGCATAATTAAACTGATATTGTTTTTATCCAGTAATGCCGAAACGATTCAGCCTTGGGTGTTTTTTGTTCTTATAGTTTCCAAAAAAAATCTCCAAAAAAATATTATATATTCTCACTTGTGTCTCGAAAACAAAAAACAAAACATATATATTCTCACATCGGCGTCAGCACCATGGAATCGCAAACAAGCCTGACACTTTGCTTAAATGCACACATGAATATATATTTTTCCCCAACCGGGCAATGCCCCTTTTCATTACTCCCTCTGTCCCAAAATTTTTGTCTTAGATTTATCTAGATACGGATGTATCAAGTCATATTTTAGTATTAGATACATCTGTATCTAGACAAATCTAAGACAATAAATTTGGGACAGAGGGAGTAATTGCTTAACGGAAATAGTACAAAACACCCATCTCTGCGGTTAGACATGAATATGATCCTCACCAAGTTAACAGGAAACATCTGCATTCCGTTATATAAAGTGCATCCGCATAAACTGATTTCCCCTTCAGTTGCTTTTTTTTTTTTTTGTAGACAGAGATCATTTCGTTCCAGATAACAGGACTTCTTGACAACTGATTGAGAGGTTCGCATAAATATATCACAGGTCCGAACAAGGCACAATGCAAAACAACTGTTAGTATTAACCCACCACCCTTGTTAGAGTTAATCTTGATATTTGTATCATCATGTTTGCTTTCATTATACATGTTGGATAGGTTAGAGAGTAGCTAGTCCGGTGAAGCTTCAGCGGAGGCGTGCGGAGACGGCGAGATGCCGGGCTGCCGTGAGATATGGCGAGCACGGCGAGATGCTGATGGCGGCATGAGGCTGCAATGCTGCACGAGGCGGTAAGGCCATGTGATGCGGCAAGCGCGTAAGAAGATGGAGCGTGACGGGCTGCATGGTCAGGTTGAGCCGGGCGATCCGGCAAGTCAATAGTCAGCTGCATGTTGAGGTGGTTAGCTGCATGGGCGTCAAGCTAGGCCTGGTCGTTAGATCCTGGAGTGATTCCAGGAGTAGGATAAGGCTAGTTAGTGCATGTAGTGGGTTAGTTAGTGGTGGTAGTGGGCTGTTGCGCGTGAGTGCACGGCATAGTGCCTGGTCTTTGTGTATATATACCTTGCGTTGGAGCAATGAAAGAAGAGGCCGTGAGGGCTGGCAAAACACAATGTAGCCACGGCTCACCAAGGAAGGTGTCTCTCGGCAAAGCTATTGCATCCTTCCTTGGCCCATGTGTGTGCGTGTGTGTGTGTGTGTTTTCTTGTGTTCTTGTGAGAAACCATGAGAGAGAGAAGAGAGAGTAGTGTAAGCTGTGAGACTCAGCCAAGAGGTAGAAGAAGAAGCGGCGCTGCAAGGAGAGGTGCCGCCAACAATTGGCATCAGAGCCTTGTCGATCCGAGGCGGTGGCAGCGCCGCGGCGGACTCCATGTGAGGTGGGGGACGGCGACGCGAGGTGGAGGCCGGAGACAGTGCGATACCATGGGCGGCCGGTTGCGGTGCGATGCCGCAAGATGGAGATGGCGGTGTGAAGCTGCCACAAGAAGACGACGGTGTGACGCCGTTGGGAGGGACGGCGGCGCGAAGCCGTCATGAGGATCGGCGTCGCGAGGACGTCATCCACGACAAGATGGTCCATGGTGACCGGCGCTGTGACGGCGTCGGTGGTGGCGAGTTGCCGGTTGCGGTGCGATGCCGCAAGAAGATGATGATGGTGACTGGCGTTGCGACGGCGTCGTCTACGACAAGATGGTGCGTGGTGATCGGCGTTGTGATGGTGTCGTCGATGGCAAGGTGTTGCGGGTGATCCGCATTGAAGAAGATGATATCAAGATTAGGGGGTGAATGTTAGAGTTAATCTTGATATTTGTATCATCATGTTTGCTTTCATTATACATGTTGGATATGTTAGAGAGTAGCTAGTCCGGTGAAGCTTCAGCGGAGGCGTGCGGAGACGGCGAGATGCCGGGCTGCCGTGAGATATGGCGAGCACGGCGAGATGCTGATGGCGGCATGAGGCTGCAATGCTGCACGAGGCGGTAAGGCCATGTGATGCGGCAAGCGCGTAAGAAGATGGAGCGTGACGGGCTGCATGGTCAGGTTGAGCCGGGCGATCCGGCAAGTCAATAGTCAGCTGCATGTTGAGGTGGTTAGCTGCATGGGCGTCAAGCTAGGCCTGGTCGTTAGATCCTGGAGTGATTCCAGGAGTAGGATAAGGCTAGTTAGTGCATGTAGTGGGTTAGTTAGTGGTGGTAGTGGGCTGTTGCGCGTGAGTGCACGGCATAGTGCCTGGTCTTTGTGTATATATACCTTGCGTTGGAGCAATGAAAGAAGAGGTCGTGAGGGCTGGCAAAACACAATGTAGCAACGGCTCACCAAGGAAGGTGTCTCTCGGCAAAGCTATTGCATCCTTCCTTGGCCCATGTGTGTGTGTGTGTGTGTGTGTGTGTGTGTGTTTTTTCTTGTGTTCTTGTGAGAAACCATGAGAGAGAGAAGAGAGAGTAGTGTAAGCTATGAGACTCAGCCGAGAGGTAGAAGAAGAAGTGGTGCTACAAGGAGAGGCGGCGCCAACAATTGGCATCAGAGACTTGTCGATCTGAGGCGGTGGCAGCGCCGCGGCGGACTCCATGTGAGGTGGGGGACGGCGGCGCGAGGTGGAGGCCGGAGACGGTGCGATACCGTGGGCGGCCGGTTGCGGTGCGATGCCGCAAGATGGAGATGGCGGTGTCAAGCTGCCACAAGAAGACGACGGTGTGACGCCGTTGGGAGGGACGGCGGCGCGAAGCCATCATGAGGATCGGCGTCGCGAGGACGTCATCCACGGCAAGATGGTCCATGGTGACCGGCGCTGTGACGGTGTCGGTGGCGGCGAGTGGCCGGTTGCGGTGCGATGCCGCAAGAAGATGATGATGGTGACTGGCGCTGCGACGGCGTCGTCTACGACAAGATGGTGCGTGGTGATCGGCGTTGTGATGGTGTCGTCGACGGCAAGGTGTTGCGGGTGATCCGCATTGAAGAAGATGATATCAAGATTAGGGGGTGAATGTTAGAGTTAATCTTGATATTTGTATCATCATGTTTGCTTTCATTATACATGTTGGATAGGTTAGAGAGTAGCTAGTCCGGTGAAGCTTCAGCGGAGGCATGCGGAGACGGCGAGATGCCGGGCTGCCGTGAGATATGGCGAGCACGGCGAGATGCTGATGGCGGCATGAGGCTGCAATGCTGCACGAGGCGGTAAGGCCATGTGATGCGGCAAGCGCGTAAGAAGATGGAGCGTGACGGGCTGCATGGTCAGGTTGAGCCGGGCGATCCGGCAAGTCAATAGTCAGCTGCATGTTGAGGTGGTTAGCTGCATGGGCGTCAAGCTAGGCCTGGTCGTTAGATCCTGGAGTGATTCCAGGAGTAGGATAAGGCTAGTTAGTGCATGTAGTGGGTTAGTTAGTGGTGGTAGTGGGCTGTTGTGCGTGAGTGCACGGCATAGTGCCTGATCCTTTGTGTATATATACCTTGCGTTGGAGCAATGAAAGAAGAGGCCGTGAGGGCTGGCAAAACACAATGTAGCCACGGCTCACCAAGGAAGGTGTCTCTCGGCAAAGCTATTGCATCCTTCCTTGGCCCATGTGTGTGCGTGTGTGTGTGTTTTCTTGTGTTCTTGTGAGAAACCATGAGAGAGAGAAGAGAGAGTAGTGTAAGCTGTGAGACTCAGCCGAGAGGTAGAAGAAGAAGCGGCGCTGCAAGGAGAGGCGGCGCCAACAACCCTTTTATTGAATTTGCACCCTTCTGCCTTACGCCATACAAGCAGCAGCCCAGACAACTCTTTCATACCCAACAACTGGGGAAGACTGTTGCATCTGCAGCAGAGCATTCCTTGTACAGAATGCAGGCACAACACATGACTGCTCAAGTCCTTCCTCCCTCCTGACCCCTAGGGCCGCTGCGAGCGCTCGTGCTTGCGCCGCTATTTTGTTGCGCCAACATCTGCAAAACCAAAGCAGAGCTTGTAAAAAATCTTTGTACATGGATTCAGAGGATCTATTCATATGCCTACAGTTTTGTCTTGTTTCAATTTACAGACTAAATTGCTTTGTAAATAGCCTTTGTATTGATTTAACCCTCCAACCAGGTTCTGTTTCAACACTTAATTTCCTGTTTGCAGGTAACTGACTGGAGATCTATACTGATGTATCCATTTTTTTCTGTCATTTCAGGCAGCCTGCAGTACAAACCAGCTTACCATTGCTTCGAAGTAAGCTAGACAATTCTCAGAAAAATGAAAAAGGAACCCACTTGTCACTGGTCTACTAAAACAAAATTCCTCATAAGGATTTCATCATCTTCGGCACGAGGTCAGATTTATCTATGCGTACGTTTTCTGTTGCTTTGATCATATCTACAAGTACAGTTCTACTCAATCAAGGGCTGTAGCACAGTAGCGCACAAACCTTTATGCCCTGTTTGGAATGGATATAACTTCTATGTGGGCACCAATTTGAACTAAATACCTGTCAGGATCTTGGTAGGTTGGTAGGGGGTTTGGAAATTGTCCTGACCGAAGAAGGGGAATGGGGATCGAAAGATTGAGAAAAATTGTGAGATATAACTCTATCAGATATTGTAATCTTCTGCACAATTTTGCTGGGAGCAATTCATCTTGATATTTTATAGTCTGATTGGTCGAAAAACTACTATAATAGGTGGAGCTAACTCTTAAATTCCTACTCCATCCGTTCCTAAATATTTGTCTTTTTAAAGATTTCAAATGGACTGCCACATACGGATGTATATAGACATATTTTAGAGTGTCGATTCACTTATTTTGCTCTGTATGTAATCGCTTGTTGAAATCTCTAGAAAGACAAAATATTTAGGAACGGAGGGAGTATACGTTTACATGAGCTAACTGAATGTCTACATGAGCATGTACTGCTGTACATGAGGTTGAGCATGTGTACGTTTTACATGAGGTTCAGCTTATGTATGTCTACATGAGGTTGGGCCTCATTTGCAACTAAAGACGTTTCTTTGGTCATTTTCTAACATGAATTGCATTATACTTGATGTATATAGAATTTGCAAGGCAGATGCGGACGTCCGCATCTGCCCGCAGGCATAGAGGGCAGTCAGAAGTTGCGGCTGCGGGACGCTGCTAATTCTGTTATTACAGTTGTGGAGGCTGCGGACGGGTGCGAACGCGCAGCAGGTACGTCGGCCAACATCATGATTTGAATGAGCTAGAGAGCAGGTTCAGTGTAACATTACATCACACCTTCATATACTAAGACTGAGAGTATAATAATACACCTGGAACTACATGACATCAAATCCATGACAACGTACACGATAACTATAAAGTAGCCGAGGCAAAAATAGTTCTTTGTTTCTCTAATACTAAGGCCGCGTTCGGACTCTCTCCGCTCCGCGGCTCCGCGCCGGAGCGGAGTGGCTTGCTAGGTATAATCTGCAGAGCTGCTAAAAGGGCGCTCCGCCGGCTCCGCTCCGCGGAGAGCGGCCGAACAGGCGCTAAGACTGGGAGTATAATAATACACCTGGAACTACATGACACCAAATCCATGACAACGTACACGATACCTATAAAGTAGCTGAGGCAAAAATAGTTCTTTGTTTTTCTAAACCAGAATACAATTGTGGAGACCTAGAGACAGATAATTTATGGGCCGGTGAAAGAGGCTGGGGACAAATTGAGACACCAGAATACCTACGCATATCACAAAGAGATGAGAAATGGTAAACCTGTTAACATTGTTCAGTGCTTAAACAATCCGAAAATGGTATTGAGAAATCTATCCTTGGCTTCCAGTTTATAGAAAGAAAAGAGACGTGAGCTTAGAAATACTTTACACAATGCTAATTCATCAACTAAGCTTCTGCCAGAAATAAGCATGTATTACAGATTCATAGGCTTAAAGTTTCCATGCTCACTTCATTCTAGGCTGTTTCATATATAAGCTATAGTTTCATATATTTCTGTTTTCTATATGTTTGTTTTTTCCACGAACATGCTACCAGACGTTAGAAATCAAGCGCTCCAAGGTGGCGCAAGGGTTTCAAAAAAACATCCAAAGAGAGAAGAGCTAAAAAACCAAGGCTATCTCACGTGCTCTTTGAAACACAATAATTGTTTCAATCATTCCCGTTTTTATTTGTTAAATCAAAATTAATTGTCGGCTAGAATGCAAGGGTAGTGGAGCATTTAACATCTGAGAAGCTATTTCACTAAATGGTCTACAATCACGTGCTCTTTGAAACACAATAATTGTTTCAATCATTTCTGTTTGCTTTGTTTCGGTCGTCGTGCCAATGCCAATAGATTTTGCTTTCATGTCAAGTCTCATAACCTAGGCGACACCCAGACACAACACCCCCGACCCCCAACACCTCTTCGGCTTCCTGTTGACTGAACAGGTGCTTTTCGGCCTTCCATAGGCCGACGGGGTCATATATTTATGAACTATGAGTTAGGTCATATATTTTCCGATTTTGTTATGAAAAACATCATAATATATTTGTGTTGATCAGGTGGATTTAAATGTGTAGTTGTTTCGTCGCTATGAGGGTCTGGTGTTCGACGACCTCCCCGTGCGTTCAAGCTAACGAGACATTGCAAATGATCTTTAATTTGGTGCAACATAACTCCCGACAAGCATCGACGTCTGCCATTGGCGCGAGCAAGAACCCTGATCCTCCTCCGTCAGCCACTACCGCGAGCAAGAACCTTGATCCTTCACCTACGGGTTGACGGTAAGTTTTGCCTAGTGCTTTTCTTAATTAGCTCCAAAATGACCTATTTATCCTAGGATAGCTCTAAAATGACCTATACTTAGCAATTTTTCCTCCAAAATGACTTAATATGCTTGGCTAGCTCAAAAATGACGTATTTAACCTACGATAGCTCTAAAATGACCTATACTTAGCATTTTTTCCTCCAAATGACTTAATATGCTTAGCTAGCTCTAAAATGACTTACGAAATGACATATTTTAGCTCCGAAATGACTTCATATGCTTAGCTAGCTCAAAAATGACATAATAAACTTATTAGTTCCAAAATGACCTTACTTAGCATTTTTACACCAAAATGACTTAGTATGCTTAGTTAGCTCAAAAATGACATAATAACCATACTTAGCTCCAAAATGACCTATTTTACAGATATAAGTTGCATCATAATAATCTTCACATTTTAGTTGCATGATAATAATCTTCTTCTTCTAGTCTTCTTCTAACTTTCTTCTTTCCCATTTTGTAGATTTGCTTCATATCACGGAAGCTTGGGTTGATGGAGTGCTTGTCTTTAGTTTTTGTTTTGACTTTGTGAAACTTGCTACCTATGATGAAACTGTGTAATATTGATGAAACTATGCATATGTATGGATGAAACTTGCTACTATTGGTAACATGTGTTGGATATGTGTTCGATATATATGTGTTCATGACTATTGGTAATATGTGTTGAATATGCTATATTGGTCATATAAATATATTTGTGTTTGATTTTCTGTGAAAATGAATTGATATAAGAAAAAACAAAATTAAATGGGGCAATATAGGCACTTTGCCATCTACTAGCAGATGGCAAAGAGCTTTGCCATCAGCTGGCAGATGGCAAAGAGGCCACGTGTCATCTACATGTAAAATTTGGGCTGGCATATTTGGGCCCTTTGCCATCTGCCAGCAGATGGCAAAGCTCTGTGCCATCTGCTGGCGGACGGCAAAGCATGCAGCCTTTGCCATCTGCTGGCAGATGGCAAAGAGCCTGAAGCCTTTGCCATCTGCTGGCAGACGGCAAAGAGCCTGCAGCCTTTGCCCTCTGCTCGCAGACGGCAAAGTATGCCGTTAGCCTTCTAACGGGGCTAACCCCGTTAAGAGGCTTTGCCATCTGCCAGCAGATGGCAAAGCCACAGGCTCTTTGCCATCAGCCAGCAGACGACAAAGAAGCCTTTGCCGACAGGGTTTCAGACGACCTGTTTGCCATCTGCTGGCAGATGGCAAAGCCTTTGCCATCCGCCGACCATGCCTTTGCCATCTGTCATGGCAGATGGCAAAGTGCCAGATTCCAGTAGTGATGCCAGCCATTTGCACGCTCTGGAGTGCGCTACAGTGCACTCCCGCACTGTAGCCGCCCCCTTCCAACCGCCTTTGTCCACCTCGGGCCTCCCCAGCATGCCCGACGATGCGCCTCGACGTCCGAGACACGGCAGATGGTCGGCCCCCTCCTCCCTCTCTCTCTCTCCTGCCCCTGCTCGCACGCGCACCTGCCACCCGAGAGCTCCAGTGAGCGAGCTCACATGCGCGGCATCTCTGACCCCTCCCCGCTCCCTCTCTTCCTTCCCCTAGCACTGGACCAGCCTCACGAGCACCCCAGACACGGCGCCAGCTCCTCCCGAGCCATGTGGCAACGAGCAGGAGCCCGCCGGCGCACGGGTCCACGGCACCTCGTCGTTCACCTATTTAAGGGCCTCCTCGAGCCCTACTCTACTCACCACTCGCTCTCTCACTCCGCTAATCACCCCCTACACCACTCACCCCTCTCCAGACGAGCCCAAGCTCGAGATCGAGCTCGAGCTCTGCCGCCTCGGGTCGCCGTCGATCCCACGGTACAGGCCTCCCCTGCTCCACCTCTGCCTCGATCTGGAACCCCCGAGCACCCCTGACCATTTCCCCCATGTTTCCCTTCTCTTTAGCTGCCGAAAACGGCCAGAACCGCAGCCACCCGAAGCAACTCCTCCGTGCCTCCTCGTCGCCGGCGAACCAGGCCACCCCGGCGACTAACTCCACCTCCATCCGAAAGGCGGCTCCTCCCTGAGCACAACGGTACCACCCACGCATCCTCACGTGCCCTATATCGCCGCTGGCGAGCTTGTCGTCGCCTCTGGACGGAGGTAGACGACGACGGCTGTGGGCCCTGTCCGTCAGCCTTACGCCCTGACGGGTAGGACCCACCCGTCAGGTTTAAAACGCATGCGCGCGCGTACCGGTTCGCTGCGTCGGCTGAAGGCGTATTTTGCCTTTACGCCTTCGACGTGGCATCCTCGCGTGGGCTGAAACCTATCTGGGACTGCTGCACTGTGGCCCTTCTGGCCCAGTTGCACAGTGCTGCTTTCCCTTTTTCTTTTTCTGGAAACTTGCAAAAATTCCACAGGATTAAATATTAATCCAAATGCAATAATTCCAACTCCCACATTTTTCTAAAAATCCCACCTATTTAATGGCAAAACTTTCATTCGTGTCCAACCAACTTTTATGTACTGTTCAAATTTAAATTAAAAATTTAGCAGTTTAATCTCTGTTTGGAAATCCATTTCCCCTATTATATAACTCTAAATCCAAAACTAGGATTTTTTCCCCTTCTTAGTTTTCCTACTAGGATTTTACAAAAATGAGTTGACATTTTTCTGAGCATTTTGACTTTTCTGTTCTGCTATTGCCTTATATTTTCTCGTTATTATTTTGCGACGATAGATTGCGTTGCTAACGAAGGAGTTGGATCAGAAGACTTTGAAGACCCAAGAAGACTTTGCTGAGCCAGGCAAGCAGCCCTTTGACCATGTCTATGAAACACTTTTTATGCATTTCATATAGCACTTTATTATTGTTGCATCGGAATCATGATGAGATGGTAGCCACTTTGGTGGGTTGCCTTCATTTCCTCCTTGTTGATACTTGCATTGTGCATGACCCTACCTTCTTATGAGGGTTATGCCGGTGGGAGTAGATAGGATGCTAAAGTAGATGCTACGCAAATGGGGCGGGTATATGCATGGTGATGGAGACAAAGTATTTTCAAAAGACTTTTCCAAAAACCCCGTCGGGTGCCACTTATGCCCGAGGGAGATAATGAGATGGGTAACCACTTGATGACGAAGTGGTGTACCGAGGCAAGTGTGTGTGTTGTTTTCGAAAACGGATTAGATTTAAGATTTGTCGACTGTCCCAACCTTACATGCGCAACCACTCTACCCTTATATGGGAAAGGGCATTATTGATTACCTAGGTCGATACTAGCTTGGAGCCCGCATTACTAGTGACGACGGAGAGTTGGTGCTCTCTCTCGGGACGGGGTCGTGCCAGGTAGGGCGGCCATGACTATTTTCACAGGGCACCGGATACACCGTTGTGTCCCCTCTCGGATGTTACGGTCTCGAGTGAGTCTTGTATGATGTACATCGTGAGCATACGGAACAACGAGTGGACTCCTTGTTAGTGTCGTCTAGGGAAAGATAGTGATCGGGTGCTTACCCCAGGTACTTGAGGTACCGCGGGTCATGGATGACACGGAAGTTCCCCAGATCTTGTGGGTAAAGTGTGCAACCTCTGCAGAGTGTAAAACTATTCGAATAGCCGTGTCCACGGTCAAGGACAGTTGGGCGGTGCTGCTTAAACTACGTCCAGATTTTTACAAACCGTGTGTGTGTGTTGATAAAACTACTTGGGTCAAGTCAAGGGACTTGACATGATTGCGTTGGGTTGATGCCCACTCTATTTATGTTGATATATGTAACCTGTCCTCATGGTTACTTGAATTCTCCTGATGCATGTCTTACAAGTTGTTGAACATGTTATTGCACTCAAAACTAGCTCTCTGCAAAATTTACCTATACCATGCATTGTTACATCTTGGACCAAAACATGGGTTGCTTGCGAGTACATTCAAAGTACTCATTGGGTTGCCACTGGTTATTTAATTGGCCAGGCATGGAAGAACAGGAGTTCGAAGAAGAGTTCTTTGGAGATGAACATGCGAACTAGGACGTTTCCCAGTCAGAATGCCTGTAGGGTTAAGGCAGATGGCATGGGTTCTACTTATCAACAAAGATTTCCGCTGCTTAAGTTTATTTGGTATTCAGCCCTTGTGGCTTTACCTATGTAAGACTTGACCATAATGGTCATAATTTGTGTAAGACGATATGTATGGATGTAAGACTCTTGTTATTCAGCTTCTGTGTGTTCAGTGAGCATTGATCTCTAGGATCACTGTGCACGTGCATTCGGTGATCTCGACTTATGAGTCGGGGTCCCCACATGTGCATTACCGAGAGGGCCCAGAGATACCTCTCCGACAATCGAAGTGACAAATCCTAATCTCGAAATACGCCAACCCAACATGTACCTTTGGAGACACTTGTAGAGCTCCTTTATAATCACCCAGTTACGTTGTGACGTTTGGTAGAACAAAAAGTGTTGCTCTGGCAAACGGGAGTTGCATAATCTCATAGTCATAGGAACATGTATAAGTCATGAAGAAAGCAATAGCAACATACTAAACGATCGGGTGCTAAGCTAATGGAATGGGTCATGTCAATCACATCATTCTTCTAATGATGTGATCTCGTTAATCAAATGACAACACATGTCTATGGTTAGGAAACATAACCATCTTCGATTAACGAGCTAGTCAAGTAGAGGCATACTAGTGACGTTTAGTTTGTCTATGTATTCACACAAGTATTATGATTCCGGTTAATACAATTCTAGCATGAATAATAAACATTTATCATGATATAAGTAAATAAATAATAACTTTATTATTGCCTCTAGGGCATATTTCCTTCAGTCTCCCACTTGCACTAGAGTCAATAATCTAGATTATACAGTAATGATTCTAACACCCATGGAGCTTTGGTGCTGATCATGTTTTGCTCATGGAGGAGGCTTAGTCAACGGGTCTGCTACATTCAAATCCTTATGTATCTTGCAAATCGCTATGTCTCTCACCTGGACTAGATCCCGGATGGAATTGAAGCGTCTCTTGATGTGCTTGGTTCTCTTGTGAAATCTGGATTCCTTTGCCAAGGCAATTGCACTAGTATTGTGACAAAAGATTTTCATTGGACCCGATGCACTAGGTATGACACCTAGATCAGATATGAACTCCTTCATCCAGACTCCTTCGTTTGCTGCTTCCTAAGTAGCTATGTACTCCACTTCACATGTAGATCCCGCCACAACGCTTTGTTTAGATCTGCACCAACTGATAGATCCACCGTTTAATGTAAACACGTATCCGGTTTGCGATTTAGAATCGTCCGGATCAGTGTCAAAGCTTGCATCAACGTAACCATTTACGATGAGCTCTTTGTCACCTCCATATACGAGAAACATATCCTTAGTCCTTTTCAGGTATTTCAGGATGTTCTTGACTGCTATCCAGTGATCGACTCCTGGATTACTTTGGTACCTCCCTGCTAGACTTATAGCAAGACACACATCAGGTCTGGTACACAGCATTGCATACATGATAGATCCTATGGCTGAAGCATAGGGAACATCTTTCATTTTCTCTCTATCTTCTGCAGTGGTCGGGCATTGAGTCTTACTCAATTTCACACCTTGTAACACAGGCAAGAATCCTCTCTTTGCTTGATCCATTTTGAACTTCTTCAAAACTTTGTCAAGGTATGTGCTTTGTGAAAGTCCAATTAAGCGTCTTGACATATCTCTATAGATCTTAATGCCCAATATGTAAGCAGCTTCACCGAGGTCTTTCATTGAAAAACTCTTATCCAAGTATCCCTTTATGCTATCCAGAAATTCTATATCATTTCCGATTAGTAATATGTCATCCACATATAATATCAGAAATGCTACAGAGCTCCCACTCACTTTCTTGTAAATACAGGCTTCTCCAAAAGTCTGTACAAACCCAAATGCTTTGATCACACTATCAAAGCGTTTATTCCAACTCCGAGAGGCTTGCACCAGTCCATAAATGGATCGCTGGAGCTTGCACACTTTGTTAGCTCCTTTTGGATCGACAAAACCTTCCGGCTACATCATATACAACTCTTCTTCCAGAAATCCATTCAGGAATGCAGTTTTGACATCCATTTGCCAAATTTCATAATCATAAAATGCGGCAATTGCTAACATGATTCGGACAGACTTAAGCATCGCTACGGGTAAGAAGGTCTCATCATAGTCAATCCCTTGAACTTGTCGAAAACCTTTTGCGACAAGTCGAGCTTTGTAGACAGTAACATTACCGTCAGCGTTAGTCTTCGTCTTGAAGATCCATTTATTCTCAATTGCTTGCCGATCATTGGGCAAGTCAACCAAAGTCCACACTTTGTTCTCATACATGGATCCCATCTCAGATTTCATGGCTTCAAGCCATTTTCCGGAATCTGGGCTCACCATCGCTTCTTCATAGTTCGTAGGTTCATCATGATCTAGTAGCATGAGTTCCAGAACAGGGTTACCGTACCACTCCGGTGCGGATCTTACTCTGGTTGATCTACGAGGTTCAGTAGTAACTTGTTCTGAAGTTTCATGATCATCATCATTAACTTCCTCACTAACTGGTGTAGGTGTCACAGAAACCGGTTTCTGTGATTTACTACTTTCCAATAAGGGAGCAGGTACAGTTACCTCATCAAGATCTACTTTCCTCCCACTCACTTCTTTCGAGAGAAACTCCTTCTCTAGAAAGTTTCCGAACTTAGCAACAAAAGTCTTGCCTTCGGATTTGTGATAGAAGGTGCATCCAATAGTTTCCTTTGGATATCCTATGAAGACACATTTCTCCGATTTGGGTTCGAGCTTATCTGGTTGAAGCTTTTTCACATAAGCATCGCAACCCCAAACTTTAAGAAATGACAACTTTGGTTTCTTGCCAAACCATAGTTCATAAGGCGTCGTCTCAACGGATTTTGATGGTGCCCTATTTAACGTGAATGCGGCCGTCTCTAAAGCATAACCTCAAAACGATAGCGGTAAATCAGTAAGAGACATCATAGATCGCACCATATCTAGTAAAGTACGATTACGACGTTTGGACACACCACTACGCTGTGGTGTTCCAGGTGGCGTGAGTTGCGAAACTATTCCGCATTGTTTCAAATCTATACCAAACTCATAACTCAAATATTCTCCTCCACGGTCAGATCGTAGAAACTTTATTTTCTTGTTACGATGATTTTCAACTTCACTCTAAAATTCTTTGAACTTTTCAAATGTTTTAGATTTATGTTTCATTAAGTAGATATACCCATATGTACTTAAGTCATCTGTGAAGGTGAGAAAATAACGATATCCGCCACGAGCCTCAATATTCATCGGACCGCATACATCTGTATGTATGATTTCGAACAAATCTGTTGCTCTCTCCATAGTACCGGAGAACGGTGTTTTGGTCATCTTGCCCATAAGGCACGGTTTGCAAGTACCAAGTGATTCATAATCAAGTGGTTCCAAAAGCCCATCAGTATGGAGTTTCTTCATGCGCTTTACACCGATATGAACCAAAAGGCAGTGCCACAAATAAGTTGCACTATCATTATCAACTCTGCATCTTTTGGCTTCAACATTATGAATATGTGTGTCACTACTATCGAGATTTAATAAGAATAGACCACTCTTCAAGGGCGCATGAGCATAAAAGATATTACTCATATAAATAGAACAACCATTATTCTCTAATTTAAATGAATAACTGTCTCGCATCAAACAAGATCCAGATATAATGTTCATGCTCAACGCTGGCACCAAATAACAATTATTTAGTCTAATACTAATCCCGAAGGTAGATGTAGAGGTAGCGTGCCGACTGCGATCACATCGACTTTGGAACCATTTCCCACGCGCATCGTCACCTCGTCCTTAGCCAATCTTCGCTTAATCCGTAGTCCCTGTTTCGAGTTGCAAATATTAGCAACAGAACCAGTATCAAATACCCAGGTGCTACTGCGAGCATTAGTAAGGTACACATCAATAACATGTATATCACATATACCTTTGTTCACCTTGCCATCCTTCTTATCCGCCAAATACTTGCGGCAGTTCCACTTCCAGTGACCAGTCTGCTTGCAGTAGAAGCACTCAGTTTCAGGCTTAGGTCCAGATTTGGGTTTCTTCTCCTGAGCAGCAACTTGCTTGCTGTTCTTCTTGAAGTTCCCCTTCTTCTTCCCTTTGCCCTTTTTCTTGAAACTAGTGGTCTTGTTGACCACAACACTTGATGCTCCTTCTTGATCTCTACCTCCGTAGCTTTCAGCATTACGAAGAGCTCGGGAATTGTCTTATCCATCCCTTGCATATTATAGTTCATCACGAAGCTCTTGTAGCTAGGTGGGAGTGATTGGAGAATTCTGTCAATGACGCAATCATCTGGAAGATTAACTCCCAATTGAATCAAGTGATTATTATACCCGGACATTTTGAGTATATGCTCACTGACAGAACTGTTCTCCTCCATCTTGCAGCTATAGAACTTATTGGAGACTTCATATCTCTCAATCCGGGCATTTGCTTGAAATATTAACTTCAACTCCTGGAACATCTCATATGCTCCATGATGTTCAAAACGTCGTTGAAGACCCGATTCTAAGCCGTAAAGCATGGCACATTGAACTATCGAGTAGTCATCAGCTTTGCTCTGCCAGACGTTCTTAGCGTCGTCAGTTGCATCAGCAGCAGGCCTGGCACCCAGCGGTGCTTCCAGGACGTAATTCTGCTATGCAGCAATGAGGATAATCCTCAAGTTACGGACCCAGTCCGTGTAATTGCTACCATCATCTTTCAACTTTGCTTTCTCAAGGAACGCATTAAAATTCAATGGAACAACAGCATGGGCCATCTATCTACAATCAATCATAAACAAGAAAGATACTATCAGGTACTAAGTTCATGATAAATTTAAGTTCAATTAATCATATTACTAAAGAACTCCCACTTAGATAGACATCCCTCTAATCCTCTAAGTGATCACGTGATCCAAATCAACTAAACCATGTCCGATCATCACGTGAGATGGAGTAGTTTCAATGGTGAACATCACTATGTTGATCATATCTACTATATGATTCATGCTCGACCTTTCGTCTCCGTGTTCCGATGCCATATCTGTTATATGCTAGGCTCGTCAAGTTAAACCTGAGTATTCTACACGTGCAACTGTTTTGCACCCGTTGTATTTGAACGTAGAGCCTATCACACCCGATCATCACGTGGTGTCTCAGCACGAAGAACTTTGGCAACGGTGCACACTCAGGGAGAACACTTATACTTTGATAATTTAGTGAGGGATCATCTTATAATGCTACCGTCAATCAAAGCAAGATAAGATGCATAAAAGATAAACATCACATGCAATCAATATAAGCGATATGATATGGCCATCATCATCTTGTGCTTGCGATCTCCATCTCTGAAGCAACGTCATGATCACCATCATCACCGGCGCGACACCTTGATCTCCATCGTAGCATCGTTGTCGTCTCGCCAATCTTATGCTTCTACGACTGTCGCTACCGCTAAGTGATAAAGTAAAGCATTACAGAGCGATTGCATTGCATACAATAAAGCGACAACCATATGGCTCCTGCCAGTTGCCGATAACTCGGTTACAAAACATGATCATCTCATACAATAAAATTTAGCATCATGTCTTGACCATATCACATCACAACATGCCCTGCAAAAACAAGTTAGACGTCCTCTACTTTGTTGTTGGAAGTTTTACGTGGCTGCTATGGGCTTAGCAAGAACCAATCTTACCTACGCATCAAAACCACAACGATAGTTTGTCAAGTTGGTGCTGTTTTAACCTTCGCAAGGACCGGGCGTAGCCACACTCGGTTCAACTAAAGTTGGAGAAACTGACAGCCGCCAGCCACCTGTGTGCATAGCACGTCGGTAGAACCAGTCTCGCGTAAGCGTACGCGTAATGTTGGTCCGGCCGCTTCATCCAACAATATCGTCGAACCAAAGTATGCCATGCTGGTATGCAGTATGACTTATATCGCCCACAACTCACTTGTGTTCTACTCGTACATATAACATCAACACATAAAACCGAGGCTCGGATGCCACTGTTGGGGAACGTAGTAATTTCAAAAAAATTCCTACGCACACGCAAGATCATGGTGATGCATAGCAACGAGAGGGGAGAGTCTTGTCCACGTACCCTCGTAGACCGAAAGCGGAAGCGTTATATCAACGCAGTTGATGTAGTCGTACGTCTTCACGATCCGATCGATCCAAGCACCGAAACTACGGCACCTCCGAGTTCTAGCACACGTTCAACTCGATGATGATCCCCGGACTCCGATCCAGCAAAGTGTCGGGGAAGACTTCCGTCAGCACGACGGCGTGGTGACGATCTTGATGTTCTATCGTCACAGGGATTTGCCTAAGCACCGCTATGATATTATCGAGGAGTAGGGGCACCGCACACGGCTAAGAGAACGATCATGAATATCAACTTGTGTGTCTAGAGGTGCCCCCCTGCCCCCATATATAAAGGAGCAAGGCGGAGGGGCGGCCGGCCAGGAGGAGGCGCGCCAGGGAGGAGTCCTACTCCTACCAGGAGTAGGACTCCCTCCTTTTTCCTTGTCCAACTAGGAGAGGGGGAAGGAAGGGAGAGAGGAGAGGAAGAAAAGGGGGGGCGCCTCCCCCTCCTTGTCCAATTCGGACTAGAGTGGGAGGGGGCGAGGGGCCTGCCCTGGCCGCACCTCCTCTTCTCCACTTTGGGCCAATGAGGCCCATTAACCCCCGGGGGGGTTCCGGTAACCCCCCGGTACTCTGGTTTTATCCGAAACTTCTCCGGAACACTTCCGGTGTCCGAATATAGCCGTCCAATATATCAATCTTTATGTCTCGACCATTTCAAGACTCCTCGTCATGTCCGTGATCATATTCGGAGCACAGATACAAACTCATAACGAAATTGTCATCTTAACGTTAAGCGTGCGGACCCTACGGGTTCGAGAACAATGTAGACATGACCGAGACACATCTCTGGTCAATAACCAATAGCGGAACCTGGATGCTCATATTGGCTCCTACATATTCTACGAACATCTTTATCGGTCAGACCGCATAACAACATATGTTGTTCCCTTTGTCATCGGTATGTTACTTGCCCGAGATTCGACCGTCGGTATCTCAATACCTAGTTCAATCTCGTTACCAGCAAGTCTCTTTACTCGTTCTGTAATACATCATCTTGCAACTAACTTATTAATTGCAAGGCTTATGTGATGTGCATTACCGAGAGGGCCCAGAGATACCTCTCCGACAATCGGAGTGACAAATCCTAATCTCGAAATACGCCAACCCAACATGTACCTTTGGAGACACCTGTAGAGCTCCTTTATAATCACCTAGTTATGTTGTGACGTTTGGTAGCACACAAAGTTCCTCCGGCAAACGGGAGTTGCATAATCTCATAGTCATAGGAACATGTATAAGTCATTAAGAAAGCAATAGCAACATACTAAGCGATCGGGTGCTAAGCTAATGGAATGGGTCATGTCAATCACATCATTCTTCTAATGATGTGATATCGTTAATCAAATGACAACACATGTGTATGGTTAGGAAACATAACCATCTTCGATTAACGAGCTAGTCAAGTAGAGGCATACTAGTGACGTTTAGTTTGTCTATGTATTCACACAAGTATTATGTTTCCGGTTAATACAATTCTAGCATGAATAATAAACATTTATCATGATATAAGGAAATAAATAATAACTTTATAATTGCCTCTAGGGCATATTTCCTTCAATATCGTCCAAACTGCCTCATGATCAAGATATGCAAGCTCAAAGAAATTTTGTATCTGTGCTCCAGACACAAGTCCATTCCCTAACAGAGACCATTTGTGAAACAACGAGAAACATTGCTCAATGTCATCAAGATATGCATGGTTTTGAAACCAGACTATCAGACATTTGCTATGTTGTTCAGGAGCCTAGGGGAAATGAAGGCGAGAGTTATGGTGCTCCATCGGACAATACAACATGAAAACGTAACAGTCAGGTCAAATGAACTGAGCTTCTCAACTTCTAGTGGTGCATTTATCTGCTAGACTGTTAAGTTTTATGCCAACCTTCCTTTTGTTATATAGTTGTAATTTGTTTTGGTGCGACACAAAATTTATTCTTAATGTGCAGCCACCCCCTGAAGAAAACAGCAAGCCATTTTTGTATAGTGTAGGGTGTTCCCTATATTTGCACTGGTGGCGATCTGTGATGCCGAGTGGATGTAATCTGTACAATCGCCTTAATAGCCTAGCGTTAGTTTCGGCCTTATTTATTTCCTTGTTTTCTTTTTCCCTGGTTTGCTAGTGGCCGCAACTACTATGGGCCATATACGGGCCGTAGGATCCATGGGTCTCCTACGGGCCGTCGATAAATGGGCCTGTAATCGGTGGGCCTCGGGCCGTCGGATAAATGGGTCTACATGGGCCATAATCGGGAGTAATTAGTATCGGCCCAGCACGGTAATAGGCCGTTAACAAGCCATAGGACAACAAAGGCTTAATTCTATCACATGCATAATGGGTCGTTAATGGGCCAGAATATAGGACGGGCTGGAAACGGCGCAACGGGTTAATAGGCCAGAAACGGGCCAACTCTTGCCATGGGCCGAATTTGGCCCATTAGGGTAACAGGCCAGTAACGGGCCGACTCTTGCCATGGGCCAAATTTGGCCCATTAGTGGAATAGGCCAGTAACGGGCCAACTCTTGCCATGGGCCGGATTTGGCCCATTAGGGGAACAGGCCAGTAACGGGCCGGAAGTAATCAAGGGCCGAAAAGGAGCCCAAGAACATATGGGCCGTCAATAGGCCAAAAGATAACATGGGCTGGAAACGGCCCATGTAAATCACGGGCCGTTAACGAGTATAAAGAAAATTACTGTTCATTATGGGCTAGACTCACCGTGGGCCTGTAATGGGCCAAAAGATACGAAGGCCTCATATGGGCCGAAAGACGTCGTGGGCCATACATGGGCCAAAAGTGAAATGGGCTGGTATTATATTCGACGGCCCACATGACGTTGTTGGGCCGATTTCCTTTAGGGCCTAACGGGTCGTGAGTTAACGGGCCGTAAAATGGGCTATTTGCGAAGAGACCGTTAACAGGCTTCTCATGGGCCAGCCCGTTAATTTTTGACCAAGTCAAACGGGTCAGCTTTGTAAGCTATGGGCCACTGTTGGGCCGTGCCACGTGTCGACATATCATAGGCGCCTATCTGGACCACTGACGAGCTGACACGTGTTTCGTCCGGCCAATAAGAATTTTACACGTGGAAATTTCCCATTGGTCGGGGCTGTTAACGGGTTATCGGATCCAAAACCTGACCCGATAGCTTAACGGCGTTCCGTTACGGTGGATGCCACGTGTTGGTCACCCTTAACGAAAGCACTTCTGTGACGCATGATTTATCGTCATGGAAGTGGACACTTCCGTGATGATAATTTTGGTAATGTCATGGAACACTTCTACGACAGCACAGGTATGACTATCTTGATTCTGTCATAAACTTGTCATGGATGTACATGCATGACAAAAAAAGCGACCTACTGTGACAAACACGTATCATCACGGAAGTGTATTTTTTTTGTAGTGTGATCGGTTTGGACGACCAGTGGCGGTACTCCGTTGTGATAGGCCATAGGGCACGTATCCCTATGGGTGCCACTTTGTTTCTCCCCTTTGTCACGTGTAACATGTTTATTTTTTTGACTTCTGGTGGGAATTTCTTCTGTTCCCCAGTGCTTTGTTTGCGGGGTTCGTCATCATCTTTGCTTGGTGTATCCAGCCCCTTGTGTTCGACGTTGAGTTTGCCAGATTGCTTGAAGACCCAACATTCTCTATGACTATGATTTGCAGGCTTATCAGGGGTGGTGTGGATTTGACATATCTTGTCCAGAATTTTGTTTAGGCTGGAGCCCGCCGAGAGCTTTTGAATCTAGCATTTACCGCTGTGCTCTTCGGGCTGTTTTCCTTATTCCGGCGCTGGTTTTTGCTACGTCGTGGCTTCCCGTTCCCGTCCCTGGCTTCGGGTGTACTTGGGTCGCTGGTGCTGCATCTTGCAAACCAGCTGTCCTCGCCCGCGCAAAAGCGGGTCATGAGGCTTGTTAATGCAGCCATTGTTCTTGGCTTTTCTTGGCCGAGGTGTCTGGCGAGCCATTCGTCTCGAACGCTATGTTTGAAAGCTGCTAAGGCTTCGGCGTCCGGGCAGTCGACTATTTAGTTCTTTTTAGTAAGAAATCTGTTCCAAAGCTTTCAGGCTGACTCTCCGGGCTGTTGAGTTATATGACTTAAATCGTCTACATCCGGTGGTCGGACATAGGTCCCTTGAAAATTTGCCCGAAAGGCGTCCTCGAGCTCTTCCCAACTTCCAATGTTGTTTTCGGGGAGGCTTTTAAGCCAGTGCCTGGCTGGCCCTTTGAGCTTGAGGGGTAGGTACTTGATGGCACGGAGATCATCTCCTCGAGCCATGTGGATATGGAGGATGTAGTCCTCAATCCAAACCCTAGTGGTTGTCGTTTCGTCATACGCCTCTATGTTTACGGGTTTGAATCCCTCTGGAAATTCATGGTCCAGCACCTTATCGGTGAAACATAGGGGGTGTGCGGCACCCCTGTATTTGGGTGTACCGTGGTGTTAGGATTTTTGTTGAGTTGCATTGCTTGCTGGAGCTTGCTTTCTTGGCCCGTAGATAGATCTGGTTGGACCATCTTTTTGATGCGAGTCCTCATGTGGATCGCGTGCTGACTTGTATGCGGCGTTTTTTGTCGCTCTATGTTGGCCATGAGGTCGTCTATCTGACCGGATGGCTGCTTTATTTTTTGATTGCGGGGGCTCTAAGGCCTCCTCATCAAATTCAGGCAGTAGCTTTCGCTTCGGGTAGATCTTGGTGTGGCGACTACCACCATATTTGTCTGCGGTGTTGAGTACTTTGCTCCATCTAATTCTAAGTGCATCTTCCGCAGTCTTGAGCTTCCGCTTCTGCTTTTTCAGGCTACGCGCAGTGGCGACGAGCCTTTTATGGAGGTTCTTCTGCTCCAGGAGCTTATCTGGCGTGAGGTCATCCGGACTGTTATCTTCGCCGGAGACGGGTTGTTCGGTTTGATTATCCGTGTTGCCCTGGTCGGACGGTTGTTCAATGCCATGTTCGTCGTCCGCCAGCTCACCCTGCTCTATCGCTGGGTCTGTATGACCATTGTTTCTGTCGAGGCGGGGTTTGGAGCGGCGCTTACGCCACCGCTTTGACTGCTTTTCGAGGGAACGATCCTTCGCTGCATCCTTCCGTTCCTCGTCGTCGTTTCCTTTGGGTGTGTCCACCATGTATACATCGTGGGATGAGGTGGCTGTCCGATGCCCTGTGGGTAGTGGTTCCTGTTCGTCTCCTGCATCGTCGTCCATACCGTCGATGTCTTCGGAGTCGAAGTCAAGCATGTTGGTCAAATCATCAATAGTGGCTACTAAGTGGGTGGTGGGTGGGCGGCGAATTTCTTCGTCGTCCGCATCCCAATCCTACCGGACGTAGTCCGGCAAGGGCTCTCCTGATAAGGAGAGGGACCTTAGTAGTTTAATATATCGCCAAAGGGCGAGTACTGAAAGATATCTGCGGAGGTGAACTCCATGATCGGCACCCAGTCGGATTCGATTGGCACGGGCGCAGGCAGTTCGGAGTCCGTGGCCGGAGAAGAATCCGGCAGCTTGGATTTACGGCTCTCACGAAGGGTAAGGTCGGTATTCGGCTCGATCGCCGCTGAGACTGTGGCCTCCGGTGCCGGGTCTAGCCATCCGCTCACGGTTGGCGCAATTGGCTCCGAATTGACGGTCGGAGCAGTTGTCGGTGCGGTCACCGGAACACTGTTCGGCGGCAGAGCTAAATCATGCCCATTGTGACAGTGCGACGCACTCGGCAGGGGCTCGAATCCGTCGAAGATCAAGTCTCCATGGATGTCGGCCGTATAGTTTAAGCAAGTTGGCCCGCAGTACGAAGCCGCCGAGTACAAAGATCTGTTCGGGGAGAAAATTCTCACCCCGGACTGCATCGCTATCGATGATCGAAGGAGCCATCAAGCCTAACGATGATGACACAGAGGAACTCTCAATGAAAGAACCAATGTCGGTGTCAAGACCGGCGGATCTCGGGTAGGGGGTCCCGAACTATGCGTCTAGGCGGATGGTAACAGGAGACAAGGGACACGATGTTTTTACCCAGGTTCGGGCCCTCTCGATGGAGGTAAAACCCTACTCCTACTTGATTGATATTGATGATATGGGTATTACAAGAGTTGATCTACCACGAGATCAGAGAGGCTAAACCCTAAAGGCTAGCCTATGGTATGATTGTTGTTGTTCTGTTATGTCCTACGGACTAACCCCTCCGGTTTATATAGACACTGGAGGGGGCTAGGATTACACAGAGTCGGTTATAAGGAAGGAGATCTACATATCCGTATTGCCAAGCTTGCCTTCCACGCCAGGGAGAGTCCCATCCGGACACGGGACAAAGTTTTCAATCTTGTATCTTCATAGTCCAACAGTCCGGCCAAGGATTATAGTCAGGCTGTCCGGATACCCCCTAATCCAGGACTCCCTCAAAGGGGTCAACCCGGGAAGGAGCCAGCCGAAGTGGAAGGTCACATTGCCTTTGATGTAGAGGGTTGTCTTTGATGTAGCCGACATCCCCTTGCCCTACAACGGGCAGGCAATAGCCAAATTCATGGCGGCGTCGCACTATGCCTGCAACACGCTGAAGATGCCTGGGCCGATGAATATCATCACCGCCCCCTCCGACAAGAAGGGCACGTTATTTTGCGCCGACCTACTCTACCGGGAAGCAGTCGCAGCAACTGCCGCCAAGGCACTTGCTCCTGCCGCTGAGGCCCCGGGAGGAAAGAAGAAGACCGGCAAGACCTCTCGCACCCACTCCGGCAAGCGCACCTCTTCGGAGTGTTGCGCTACCATCGAGGACGTGCCAGAGAGCTCCAACGGCAAGAGCAAGAAACCAAGAGCTACGCCACCAGAGACCAAGAGGATGCCCGTCAAGGAGGCTGGCACGGGAGGGGCTTTCACCATAACCTCCACCCTTGACAACAAATAGGAAAGCGCGCTCATCGCCTTCCTGCGGGCGAATGTCAATGTGTTTGCATGGCAAGCATCCGACATCCCCCGCGTTCCGAGGGAGGTGATTGAGCACCATCTTGTTGTCTGTCCTCATGCACGGCCCGTCAAGCAGAAGGTCAGGAAGCAAGCTTTGGAACGACAGGAGTTCATCACAGAGGAGATCAGGAAACTGGAAGCGACAGGTTTGGTGAGAGGAGTGCTCCATCCGACGTGGTTGGCCAATCCGGTGGTGGTGCACGAGGCAAATGGGAAGTGGAGGCTGTGTATCGATGACACAAATATCAATAAGGCTTGTCCTAAGGACCCCTTCCCGTTGCCGCGCATCGACCAGATTGTTGACTCCACTGTCGGGTGTGATCTGTTATCATTCCTCGACGCCTACTCGGGCTACCACCAGATCTTCATGACAAGAGAAGACAAAGAGAAGACAACATTCATCACCCCATGTGGTACGTACTGCTTTTTGCGGATGCCCTTCGGGTTGAAGAGTGCTGGTTCGACATTTGCAAGAGCAGTCCAAATTGGTTTTGAACCCCATCTACATAGAAATATGGAAGCATATATGGATGACATAGTGGTCAAAACCAAGGACAGGGCAACTCTTGTGCAAGATTTAGAAGAGGTGTTTGCCAACCTACGCAAGATCAACCTCAAGCTGAAGCCTGAGAAGTGTGTCTTCGGCGTCCCGTCCGGCAAACTTCTCGGGTTCTTTGTGTCACAGCGTGGGATTGAGGCAAACCCAGACAAGATCAAGGCTATCGAGCAGATTGAGGCGCCCAAGCGGATCAAGGATGTGCGTCGGCTCACTGGCTGCGTCGCCGCCATGAGCCGATTCATCTCCAAGTCCGCGGAGCGCGCCCTTCCCTTCCTCAAGATCTTGAAGAAGGCGGGCCCAATGGAGTGGACCCCAGAGGCCGAAGCGGCATTGCAAGACCTGAAGAGATACCTTTCCTCTACACCGATACTAGTTGCGCCTAGACCACAAGAGCCGTTGCTGCTATATCTGGCGGCGACGAATCAAGTGGTCAGTGCCATGCTAGTGGCGTAGAGGGAGGTTGACGAAGAGGCAGTGGTGGCGGCAGGACCAGCAGACGGCAAGTTAGAGACTCCCCCGACAGGGCCTGGTGCCGGCAAGGCAAGGCCCAGGGCAGAGTCTGACGCCATCGGGACAGAGCCCGCACCGTCGAGTGGAGTGGTGTAGAAGAAGAAGATGATGCAGCACCCGGTTTACTTTGTCAGCTCCCTCTTGTAGGGGGCTAGGTAAAGATATTCTGGTGTGCAGAAATTGCTCTTTGGCCTCCTTATGGCCTCGAGGAAGCTGCATCATTACTTCCAAGCCCACGAGATCACTGTCGTCACCCGCCTCCCGTTGCAATGGATACTGCACAACCCAGATGCAACTGGAAGGATTGTGGACTGGGCCTTGGAGTTATCAAGCATTGGTCTGAGGTCTGAAAGTACGTCGACGATCCAGAGCAGGGTCTTGGCAGAGTTCATTGCAGAATGGACCTCAACACCTGATGAAGAAATCCAGGAGACCGCTCTCCCCAGCAAGGAAATAGTTCGCGATTGGATAATGTACTTTGATGGAGCTTTCTCGCTGCAAGGCGCCGGTGCTGGTGTGCTGCTCGTCGCGCCCACCGGAGAGCACCTCAAATATGTAATCCAGATGCACTTTCCCAGGGAGATGTCCACCAACAACAATGCTGAGTACGATGGGCTGCTTGCTGGTCTCAGGATCACGGCAGACCTCGGAGTCAAAAAGCTCATCGTCAGGGGTGACTCACAGCTTGTTGTCAGACAGGTCAACAAGGATTACCAGATCCCATTGATGGAGGCCTACGTAGATGAGGTGAGAAAGCTGGAGGAGCGCTTTGACGGTATCCAAGCGGAGCACGTTCCCCGAGCGAAGAACGACATCGCCGATTAACTGTCAAAGCGTGCTGCATTCAAGCTACCTGTGGAACCAGGTACCTTTTTGCTCCGGTTAACTCAGCCATCCGTCGAACCATCAATGGAGCAGAACAAGCGGAGGAAATCAGGCCATGGCAAGTACTTTCCCGCCGAGCCCCCTAGGGCTGCTGGCAAGGATGTCGCCGTGGACACTGAGCCTACGAAGGAGCAGCTGGCTCCGGCATGGCGTCAAGCCCTCGCCGTAGATATAGCCGCTCCCGTGGCAGATGAAATGCCTTTGGTCCTTGCCGTCGAGCCCTAGGCTCCGGCGTGGGCGCAGCATACCGTTTGATTCCTCCAAAGAGGGGAACTTCCTGAGGAGCAGGAAGAAGCGGAGAAAGTAGCCCGTCGGTCCGCCATGTATCAGTTCGTCGACGACGTCCTGTATAGGAGGAGACCGAATGGTGTGAAATTGAAGTGCATTCCCTAGGAGGAAGGACTGGAGCTGTTGGCTGAGATACATGGAGGCATATGTGGCTCCCACATAGGGTCAAGGGCCCTTGCCAGCAAGGCGTTCCGGCAGGGTTTCTTCTGGCCCACTGCCCTCCAGGATGCAACGGCGCTAGTAACCAAATGTGAAGTCTGTCAGTTCCATTCGAAGAAGCTTCATAAACCAGCTCAAGCCCTTCAAACAATCCCTCTCTCCTGGCCATTCTCGGTCTGGGGACTCGACATATTGGGCCCTTTCCCCCGTGCCCTCGGGGGCTTTGAGTACTAGTACGTTGCAATCGACAAGTTCACAAAGTGGCCGGAGGTGGAAGCAGTGAGGAAGGTGACAACACAGTCAGCCGTCAAGTTCTTCAAGGGACTAGTCTGCCGTTTCGGTGTGCCAAACAGAGTCATCGCCGACAACGGCATGCAGTTCACAAGCCACACCTTCATGCAATACATCCAAGACCATGGCAGGAAGGTCTGTTTCGCTTCTGTGGCACACCCACGGAGCAACGGCCAGGCGGAGAGGGCAAATGTTGAAGTGTTGTGAGGCCTGAGAACAAAGACTTTTGACAAGATGCACAAGAGTGGAAGGCGCTGGATTGATGAGTTGCCGGAGGTTCATTGGTCGATCAGGACGACGCCAAATCGAGCGACCGGCCAGACACCCTTTGCCCTAGTGCAGAGGCAGTTCTCCCCATGGAACTCATATACGGGTCACCTCGAGTGCTCGCTTATGACGAGCTTGAGCAAGAGCAGTTGCGGCAAGATGACGCAACGCTCCTTGAGGAAGATCGTCTTCGGGCGGCTGTGAGAGCAGCATGCTACTAGCAAGCCTTCCACCACTACCATAACCGCAAGGTTCATGCCCGAAGCTTTGAGGAAGGCGACCTTGTTCTTCGGCGCATTCAGTTGGCCAAGAATTCCAACACATTGACACCAAAGTGGGAAGGCCCTTATCGGGTAATACGAGTCACCAGGCCTAGTGCAGTCCGCCTGGAGATCGAAGATGACGTCCCAGTGAGCAACTCCTGGAACATCGAGCATCTTCGCAATTTTTACCCATAAGGCGCGGCTTGTCGGGCCTCCCGGCAAGACACCTTTTGTACAAGCTTTGCCGACAAGGCATGTAACCCTTTGTACAAAGCCAGGCGCAGACCCTGAGCACAAATAAATGAAGCGCTGGCGCCCTAAGTTATAGCATGCATCCTACGTTGAGTCTCTCCCTCGGTTAGGGTTGATAGTGCTTAGCGGCGATTAACCCCTAGCCCAGAGGTCGAGTGTGCGTCTTTCTGTTCTCTTTGGTTCACAGGGCACTTCTGTTGAGTCGCTTGGGAAAAGGAGAACGAACTGGCGCCCCGGCCCCGGCAAGGCGAGGCTGCCGGGGGCTGAAGACACAAGGATCCAACCACGGCAAGCCAAGGTTTCCGGGGGCTGCGGATTCAGATAAGCCTTGCATCCCCCTGTTATGCATTTCCGTATAGAACTAGGACATGTGAAACCTCGTTTATGTTCTTAAAACCACCGTGCTCCCCTTTTCCTGTACCCAAGAGCTACTTCCTGGTTCGGAATTTGGTAGTAGTTGCGGTGGCGAAGAGATGAACGAGGAGCCTAACTCTACTTCGCCCCTGCCTCCGCCAAATTCGTGAGAATGGTCGACTGAAGGAGAGAAACGGCAAGGCCTATTGCCGGGTGATAATGTTTATTATAAAAATAACAAGGATTCATCCTTGGCATGGGCCTTGCTCACGCACAAAAAACCCGGCAAGCACCCTTTTTCATTAAAAACATCCCATACAGGTACAGTTCATACGGAATTAAAAACATGAGCAAGGGGATTACAAGTTTTAAATCTGACAGGTGCCCGCAGGCTTAGAAACTAAAAAGAGATAAAATGCCCGTAATCCCTTTCTTGTCGCTCTCCTCAGAAGATGGAACAAGACATCAGGAGGGCAAAAAGAGCGCCTAGGCGAGGTGCGAGGAGCAGATGGCTGGAAGATGAGGCAGCAGCCCACCAATATGTGATGAAGGTGTCGGTGCCCGCGTACTCCGAGTTGACGGCCGCCACCCGCCACCCGCCTTCTTCGCCTTCTCCGGCCCTCCTATGCCAGCCGCCCAAGGAGACGATGGGGAGCACCCCGATGGAGAGCTTGACGAGGAAGGCCCTCGGCAGGGCGCGAGGCCGAGGGAAGGGCAGTGATACGTCTCCAACGTATCTATAATTTTTGATTGCTCCGTGCTATATTATCTACTGTTTTGGACTATATTGGGCTTTATTTTCCACTTTTATATTATTTTTGGGACTAACCTATTAACCGGAGGCCCAGCCCAGAATTGCTGTTCTTTGGCCTATTTCTGTGTTTCGAAGAAACGGAATATAAAACGGAGTCCAAACAGAATAATCCTTTCTGGAACGTGATTTTCTTCTCGAATATGACCCAGGAGACTTGGACCCTACGCCAAGGAAGCTTCGAGGTGGGCACGAGGTAGGAGGGCGCGCCCTACACCCCCAGGCGCGCCCCCCACCCTCGTGGGCCCACTGAAGCTCCACTGACGTACTTGTTCCTCCTATATATACCCACGTACCCCCAAACGAATAGAACAGGAGCCAAAAACCTAATTCCACAGCCGCAACTTTCTGTATCCACGATATCCCATCTTGGGGCCTGTTCCGGAGCTCTGTCAGAGAGGGCCGTCATCATGGAGGGCTTCTACATCATCATAGCCTCTCCGACGAAGTGTGAGTAGTTTACCTCAGACCTTCGGGTCCATAGTTATTAGCTAGATGGCTTCTTCTCTCTTTTTGGATCTCAATACAATGTTCTCCCGCTCTCTTGTGGAGATCTATTCGATGTAATCTTCTTCTTTTTGCGGTGTGTTTGTTGAGACTGATGAATTGTGGGTTTATGATCAAGTCTATCTATGAACAATATTTGAATCTTTTCTGAATTCTTTTATGTATGATTGGTTATCTTTGCAAGTCTCTTCGAATTATCCGTATGGTTTGGCCAACTAGATTGGTAGTTCTTGCCATGGGAGAAGTGCTTAGCTTTGGGTTCGATCTTGCGGTGTCCTTTCCCAATGACAGAAGGGGCAGCAAGGCACGTATTGTATCGTTGCCATCGAGGATAACAAGATGGGGTTTATTTCATATTGCATGAATTTATCTCTCTACATCATGTCATCTTGCTTAAAGCGTTACTCTGTTTTTAACTTAATACTCTAGATGCATGCTGGATAGCGGTTGATGAGTGGAGTAATAGTAGTAGATGCAGAATCGTTTCGATCTACTTGTCACGGACGTGATGCCTATATACATGATCATGCCTAGATATTCTCATAACATTGCTCAATTCTGTCAACTGCTCAATAGTAATTTGTTCACCCACCGTAGAATACTTATGCTCTTGAGAGAAGCCACTGGTGAAACCTATGGCCCCCGGGTCTATTCTCGTCATATCAATCTCCATCACTTTAATCTTGCTTTGCTTTTTACTTTGCCTTTTACTTTTCACTTTGCATCTCTATACCAAAAATACCAAAAATATTATCTCTATCAGATCTCACTCTTGTAAGTGACCGTGAAGGGATTGACAACCCCTAATCGCGTTGGTTGCGAGTAGCTATCGTTTTGTGCAGGTACGAGGGACTTGAGCATGGCCTCCTACTGGATTGATACCTTGGTTCTCAAAAACTGAGGGAAATACTTACGCTACTCTGCTGCATCATCCTCTCCTCTTCGGGGAAAACAAACGCAAGCTCAAGAGGTAGCAGGCGGCGCGGTCAGTCAAAGTCGGAGTCGGTGTCCTGCCGCCCGACCCTCTCGTCGTCGCTGTCGCTGTCCTCCTCATCACTCCCGCTCGAGGACGAATCTTCATCGTCGGAGGAGCTCTCCACGCAGCACTTCAGGCGAGTGCCAAGATCTCCGAAGACCTTGACGGAGAGCAGGCCACCCTCCATTAACATGAAGTAGAGGACGAGCCCCACCGTCAGGCCATGGATGCGGGCAAATGTCTTCCATCCGCGACGGAGATACATGACATGAGGAGCGGGGAAGTCGACGTCGACCCACATGCCACCGGTCCCGCAGCCCCTCATGTGCAACCTGAGGGTCTGGGGCGGATCGAGCTCCATCTCCTCTATGAAGGCGGTGGGGAGACGGAGACGACGACGCGGTGGCCGGCGCAGCCTTGTGAAGAACTCGTGGGGCCAGTCCCCGACGTGACCCTCCATTGCGGGAGGCACCGCTGGCGGAGGCACGGCCGCCGCGCCACCTCGTCCCCCTCTCCCCCGACCGCCGCGATGACCTCGGCCACGCCCCCTCCCCCTTCCTCTTGTGGCTGGCTCCACTACCATGGGCTCATGGGAAGGAGGGACGCGCTGACGAGCAGCGACCCTGGCCGCCACTATCGAAGGCCCAGCGCCTCCTCTCGCCATGGCAGGTGGAAGAAAGAAGCAAGATGAAGGAGGACGGATACTGAAGAATGTGTGGGATGGCGCCCTCCCTCCCCCTCTTTATAAAGGGCTAGGGTCGAGACTCGGCCACCCCACTCAGCCAATCCGGCCAGCGGAGGCGCAGGGAATCCGGACTGACAGGCTGTCCCAATCAGCGACGGCCTGGTTTCCCACCTCCACAACCCGCCACTTGCATGAGGGATGCGTGCCGAGAGTGCAGGGTCGAAAGGACACGTGAGGCGACCGTTCCCCGCCCCGTGATTGGGGGGCGTGGGCGCCTTGAAGACTGCGACCCGAGTCCATCCAGTAAATGAGCCGCGCCTCCACGCCTCCCTCTTTTTATGGGGAAGGCGCGAGCCGCCTCTTTACCGCGATGTGACGCATGCATGCGGAAACCGTCCCACACATGCCCCCCACCTCACACACGAACCCCACGTCACGCGTTCATGTCACAGCCCCAGTTTAGGCCTTGCCTGCCTTTGTTTGCATCCATGCATCATGTTTAAATCTTGAAAGAAATTTGAAATGGGGATGCTTAAACCCTAGCACTAAATGGAAATTCACTAGGTTCAACTAAATATTTTTATTGTATCCAAATGGCGTTAAGAAAATGTTCATCATTTTTGGAAAAATGCTATAAACCATAACCAGAGGTGTTGCACATTTTTCATGACATATTTGGTCACTGGATTAAATCTTTAATTATTTGAGTTTGGGCATTTAAATTATATAAAATATTTCAAATGCTCAAATAACCCCAAACTAAAATGTTCCGTGCTGGATATATTCCAAGTAGTGGCCATGTGCAGTTTGGTGATTTTTGAAGATGCCTAAGCATTTTTAGAAAAGCCACAAACCTACAGAAATAAAATAAAATAGAAACAATTTAGAAAGGAACCTACCTGGCCTTACCTGCCTGGCAGCCCAGCTAGCAGCCCAGCTCCTCCAGCCGGCCCAGCCCACCAGGGGCATGCCTGTCTTCTTCTTCGTGCCAGCGCACGAAGCAGCTCGGTGGCGAGCACCGACGCCGCCCCGGCCACCTCCAGCCTGCCTGCTCGCCCTGGACGGCTCTGGACGATGCCACGCGGCCCCCTCGACGCTCTCCTCTCTCTCCCGTGCCTCGTTTCCTCCTCTGCTCTCTCTCCCGCGCAGCCCGAGCGGAGCTCGTCGCCACCGCTCGCCGTAGCCAAGGCCACATGCCCTCCCTCGCCTCGCCGACGTGTCCACGGCCTCCGCCATCGTCCGCTGCTCCGCCCCACCCTGGTCCGAAGCGCTGGGACGGCCTGCATCGCTGGCTGCCTCGTCTTCTTCCTCCTCGGTCGCCGGAAGCCACACGCGCCGATTCGCCGCCGTCTCCGCCTCGCCGAGCTCGTCGTCTACCTCATCCGAACCATAGTGAGCTCCTGCATGTTTTGCCCCTAATCCCGTGGCTTGCCGCTCGCCGTAGTCGTCGTTTCATAGCTGGCCGTAGCACGCCGCCGCCTGAGCTCGTCGCCGGCGTAGCTCCGGTGACCATTAGGTCACCCCGGCGTGCCTAACCTGCTCCCCGCTTCGCGTAGCGCTCCGCTAGCCCATCACCTCGCTCGTTAACACACCGCAGTGCTAACCGCACTAGCCCCGAACTCCGGCAGCCGCCGCGGGTTCCACTCCGGCTAACTCCGGCCACCCCCGCACCTCCCGTTGGTCTCCCTAGATGCGCACAGGCACGGGCTGTCCTCTGGTGCCCCTGGCGCGTGGATCCGTCGCCTCTGGCAAGTTCCGAGCGAACTCCGCCGTGGTTGAGGTCATCGCCGGCGAGATTCCGGCGAGGCCGACGTGGCGACATCATTAGTTGCTAATGAGCCCACTAATGACCCCTCTAAAGCCACTAACGTGTGGGACCCTGAGCCCAATTAGGTTAGTCTAATTTTCTGTTAAGGTTAGTACTAATATGGGTGGACCCCACATGTCAGCTTTGACTTTGGTCAAGTCAACGTTGACCGGTCCCACTTGTCATTCATCCAAACCAGCCTGAGAAACTGACCAGTGGACCCCACCGGTCAGGTTTGACCTGGACCGTGCCCCGTTGACCTGCTGATGTCATGATGATGTCAGACTGACGCAGTAATCTTTTCTGGAATTTAAATAAATCTTAAATGATTTATTTATTTCAGAAAATATCCAAAACTTTGAAAAATCGTAGAAAATAATCTGTAACTCCAATGGAAATAATTTATATATGAAAAATTATCAGAAAAATTCAAGGAATCCATCTGTACCATTTTCATGCATGTTTGAACAATGTTTGTCCTCTGTTTTGGACAAAACAAATATAGGGCATTTAAATAATCACATATGGAGTTGGAATTTGAATCATGTATTCAAACCAACTTCATTTAAGTCATAGTTAGATGCATTAGCTCAAATCACAGCATATTGCCATGTCATGATCATGCATCATATTGTTGCATTGCATTGATTGTGTCCTTCTCTGTGTTTGCCGGTAACCGTCCCCTCTCAGTAGATGATGTTTCGACGATGAGTTCGATGACACCGATGAAGAACTATACTATCTTCAGAAGTGCCAGGCAAGCAAAACCCCCTTGTTTCATTCCGATACAATCCCCCTCTCTCGCTCCTGCTCTCTTTTACTGCATTAGGACAACAACGATTCAACTGTTACTTGCTGCGGTAGTTGAACCCCTTATCCTCTGCATGACCTGTCATTGCCACAGTAAATAGATGAAACCCACTAGCATGAGTAGGAGTTGTTTGAGCCCTGATGTGCCTACTCATTCATGCTTGTTATCATGCCTGCTACTGCTTAGAGTTGAGTCGGGTCTGATTCATCGGGAATGAATTGGAATGTGGTGAACATGTCCTACTGTTGAGAGCTAAGTGTGTGAACATGATTTGGTAAAGGTAGCGGTGAGAGGCCATGTAGGAGTACATGGTGGGTTGTCTCATTGCAGCCGTCCTCAGGAACTGAGTTCTGTGTTTGTGATCCATGAACAGTTACTACCACGCATTGGAATGCTTAAGTGCCCCTCTCGACTTATTAATCCACTTGATCTCTGTCCAGGAGTTGCAACTAGTTTCTGGTGTTTGTAGGTAGTGTTAGTAGTCCACCAAGTGGCACCCGGTACAGGTGGGCTTGGGACAGACTAGGCACCGTGGCCGGGTAGACCAAGCGCCGCCCGTTTGGTGGGCTTGGAACCCTGTACACATCGTTTGGGGCCGTGAGCGACACCCCGGCCGGATCTCCTTGCGGATGGAACCCGAATAGGCGATAAACCTGGACTAGAGACTTGTGTGGTTAGTCAGGTCGTGGCCGACTCCCTCGCCCGGCTTCCGCTTGAAGGTTGCCGAGGTACATGACGTGTACAGGGCGATAAGTGGCGAGAGCGTGTGTGAAGAAGTACACCCCTGCAGGGTTATCATTATCTATTCGAATAGCCGGATTCCTCGGATATGGAAACTTGGACCCCTTGCATAGTTCATAGACAAGTGAAAGTGGATACTCTAAAATGCGCAAGATAAGCGTGAGTGCTATGGATGGCGTCTCCGTAGGGAGACGGGAGCGGATCCATAGTGGTGTATTGATATGGTGAATATGTGGACTCGTGTGCGCCACCTCAAAAGAGTTACTTGCAATCGTAGTTCAGGATAGCCACCGAGTCAAAGCTGGCTTGCTGCAGTTAAACTCCACTACCCCCTTTGTTGATACCGATGCATATGTAGATAGTTCTGATGTAAGTCTTGCTGAGTACATTTGTACTCACGTTTGCCTATTTTATGTTTTGCAGAGAGACTTCAGTCTCGCTAGTAGTTCCGCGTGGACTTCGACGTTTAGATTGTTACCTCAGCTACGATCTTGTGCCCTTGGCAGGATCTAGTGGATAGTCAGGCTTCTCAGCCTTTTTCATTTGTAGATGTCTGTACTCAGACATGTTAAGCTTCCGCATGTGCTTGTTGGTTGTATGCTCTGTATGTTGGGTCATGATACCCATGCTTGTAATATCTCGCTCCTCGGAGCCTAATGAATAAATACTTTGAGTCGTAGAGTCTTGTTGTGATGCCATGTTGTATTTACACATATCGAGCATATTGTGTGTATGATTGAAATGCTTGGTATGTGTGGGATCCGACTATCTAGTTGTTTATCCTTGGCAGCCTATCATATGGGGAAATGTAGTCTAGTGCTTCTGAGCGATAGTAGTCCGCTACAGCCCGGTTCACCGGAGTCCTGCTAGCCCAACACTACTGCTCAGGACACTTGACTGGCCGGCATGTGTTTCACTTCGTTCCTGTGTCTGTCCCTTCGGGGAAATGTCACTCGGTGACATCCGGAGTCCTGCCTAGCCTGCTACAGCCTGGGTTACCGGAGTCCTGTTAGCCCAGTGCTACAGCCCGGATTCACACGCTGATGACCGACATGCTCGATGTGATTCATGTATGCCTGTCCTCATGGGTTAGCGCCGCTTTGGGTTCACGACTAGCCATGTCGGCCCGGGTTCTTTGTCATATGGATGCTAGCGACACTATCATATACGTGAGCCAAAAGGCGCAAACGGTCCCGGGCCAGGTAAGGTGGCACCCGTAGGAATACCGTGCGTGAGGCCGCAAAGTGATATGATGTGTTACATGCTAGATCAGTGTGACTTAGGATCGGGGTCCTGACAGCGTTGGTATCAGAGCCTGACTGCCAATAGGATTACCAAGCCAAAGTGGTCGAAGTTGTGTCTAGAGATGCTTTAGTTATATAGGGGAATTGATTGTGGAAGGGAACGTAAGGCTCTTTTTACTCCTTATACCTCATGGCCTTCTGATCTGAGTCAACCTCTTCTTTTCTACGGGGATTAAGAACTAGGCTTCTCTTCTATCTCTCAGGATGACGTGTTACTAAACCGTAGTTGCCTAGGATTGCTGAGTTTAAGCCTCTGTTCAGTTTCTATTACTTTCGTATGTTCATAACTGTCCTCGGAACTTTGATATGATGTTGTTGAGTGGTTATGCCACCATTTTGCATGATGTCTCAAATCTTTTTGAGCATTTACAGCCGTTATGTTGTCCGAGTCATCCCAGGTTTCTAAATAGTCTGATGCAGTTGCAAATCCCTTCTCTCTGTTTCTAATGTTCATTTGGGCCAGTTTAATCACACCAATCGGTGAATTGAGGTACTATGTTGCCTCGACGTATATGTTGGAGCTCCTATTATGACCTTAGGTGTTTTATGAAACCATCTAGTAATCTAACAATGTTTTGTGTTCCCAGTGTGATGAATCTGGCCACCATTCTCGAAAGCATTCCGTGATGCCATTTAGTAGTAGGTATTCTACTCCTGGGTTTCTGAACCCGAGATTCACCCTACTTCATGTTGTTAGTATTTGCTAGTTCCCTTAAGATATTAGTAACCTTTGCATTAGTCCTCGAGGTCCGTGGTAGTTCCTTCTTCCAAATACTACGAACCATTTATGGCAGAAGTTTGTTGGATCAAAGATCACAACGGGAGTGCCTCGATGCGTACTCCATTCATACTGTGAATCTGTCAGTCCTACCTCTCCGCATGGATTATCCGGAAGAAATGTTGAGCTTCGCTAGACATACTAATCTATGCATCCACAACTCAGAAAAGATATATGTTCCCTTGAGTTGTCCCTCCTTAGTTGTATTCCGACCCTAGTCTATCAATTGATAGTCAGGAATAGTTGTGCATTCGTGTTCATCGATGCCTATTATTCTTGTGGTCCGTCAAGCCATTCTATTCCGGAATGACTAGGAGAAACAAACTCCAGTGCCTCATCCATTTCTAGGATTGGGTCAAAGTAATTGTATCCCGCAGATCGAAATGCCAATCCAGCTTCTGCTCTGCTCTACCTTGGAGTGTTACCATCTTTATGTCAAGAGAGTCATGAGAATAGCACCACCTCTTATGAGTTCTTGACGCAGTAATACTTCTTGCCATCATTATTCATTCCTCGGTTCCATGTTATCGTAACCGGAATGCCGACAAGTGAATCGTGTTGCGTGAAATCAATACTCCTAGCAACTGTGTTGCTTGGTAGTAAATGGACAATATTCTCATTCTTAGCGTGTTGGTTATGGAATCATCATTATAAGATTGATTGTGCTACCTAGTCCTTATTTCTGGTGCACTCTTTGATCAGTGAGTTAGGATTGTGTCAATCCCTCACTCTGTTGATCATATCATCTTGCCCTGAAAAGCAAGGTTGTTCTCGAGCTTAGTAACATACCGGTGGTTCGTGATATTCTGAATATCTTCTCGGAAGTATCACCAAGTTGTCACCTGACGGTTATGTTGAGTTCGTGATCAAGTTGGTTTCCCTCTAAACCACACCTTTTCCAAGAATCTGTGTTGGATACCCCTGAGCTAGTTGGTTGAGCTAAACAACAACTTGGAGAGTTGGAAGATAAAAGCTTGCCTTACTTAGTTCATTCCAAAGGGATATCCTTTTGTGTGCGTGTGTGTTGAAGAAAGGTGATATCTTCATCGATTGTTCCTCATGATCAGTTGTTGGATCTATTGCCTTGACAAAACTTTGACTTGAGTATGGGCTATCATCAAGTCAAATCAGAACCAACGATGTTCGTAATGTTGTCTTACTCGTGGTTGATCCCTCGAGCATACACCATTACATCCTTTGGCCTGACCAATGCTATCACCGTGTTCACATGATGGTGGAAGTCCAGTGATATGGAAATTCCGATGAGTTGTTGTTGAGCCCATCAGCAGCATTTTGTCTCCCCCATGATTCATGTTGAACATCAACCTGGTGTTGAAAACTTTGTAACCAATGTCTTCGTGTTCCGTTCATGAAGCTTATGCTTGGATGGAAGGAGTGACTTCCTCTAATTCACGTGCAATTGATGAAAGTTGCCGCCGTGAATTCGAGAAAGCTTGTTTTTGTTTCCCTTGGAATCATCCCAAATCGGTCATGCATACGTGCGAAGTATTCTATGGTTGGTAGATTAATTACCTCCACTCCATATGTGTCCCTAGCATACCAAGCCACTGATTGATTTGTTCAAGGATAATAAGTTCTAAGTGCTAGTCCTGAAGGTACCAGACGGATTTGTACAAGATTCCTTATCCCCGATGATGGTTCCCCGCTAGAACTCGGTAGTGTTTCGTTGTAAGACTACCAGGTGACCATGCTTGTCTGGGACAGCGTGTTCACATGCTTGTAGCAGAACCAACTCATGTTTTGGAGCTTGCTACCATAGTTCATCTCCCGAGAATCTCGCAATATCATCTCGTCGATTTGTGTTGCAACCTTTCCTTTTCGGACATGCTGTCTGAAGTATCCTGTTACTAACCAGATCTGAATCTCAGGCGGATATGATGGTTGGAACGTGTCCTGAGAACTATAATATTGGTCTCTCCGTAACCCGGTAAAGTGGATGTTGTGGCCAACACACCAGCCGGAAGACCTATTATCGTAGTATCTCGATTGAGGAAGTTGGCCACCTCCCCATAAGGATCTCGCAGGATTTACTTCCATAGTTATTCCTTGTGGATTTTTGTGTTCCGAAGTCCGACCTTTTACTTGCTGTTCTAGATACCAAACCTTACCTATAAATGGGTTACGCTAGTACATCAAGGAGAACATTAGAAGCGGAGTGTTAAATGTCTCTCGGTCGATCATCCAGATTTTGTTTTCTTGGCCTCGCTAAGGTGAAATCTGAGAAGGTGTTATCTTCCTTTGCATCTGCATCGTCCATCACTATTCATTATGGTAGTATGTTGTGTTGCCAAGATCCTTGACACGGATGTTGGTAGAACCTTGATGAATATGGAAATGCTCAAGTTCTGGAGAGCACGCGCAAGCAAATCATCCCTTGCGTTGTCTTCAACAAGGTAGTTCACATCATCCATTCTAAACCGAGTGTGTCGTCCTCTCGAACTCCATCAAACGAATGTTTGTAAATTGCCTTAGGCTGGTATAAAGAGTTTCAATGATCTCCGAATCAAAAGTAATTCTTTTTGCCACTTAAGGGAAAAGTTCTATAAGTCACCTCCCCCAAGGTGCCCCGTTTCATAATCATGGAAAACTCCCTCGCTACTTTGAACCTTCGTCGTATGTTTCTTTTCCATCATCCCTGATGTGTATTTTCTGTCTCAACTCAAGAGATGTTCTTACGTCTCACTTCATGAACTGATCTTGAGTTGCTCGATCTTCAAGGATCAAATCCTGTAGGGTTTCCCTCTCTTTCTGTTGTCGTGTCGAGTGAAGATCTCGAAGGCAAAGATGTCAAAACCAAGATGATGGAATGAATCAACATCTTCGAGAAGGGCAATTGGATCGAGAAGATTGTGTTAGCTTGTGTCCCTCTGTCTTCTTGCCTCACGACTTGAATCTCGGGACAAGATTCTTGTTTAGTGGGGGTGAGCTGTCACAGCCCCAGTTTAGGCCTTGCCTGCCTTTGTTTGCATCCATGCATCATGTTTAAATCTTGAAAGAAATTTGAAATGGGGATGCTTAAACCCTAGCACTAAATGGAAATTCACTAGGTTCAACTATATATTTTCATTGTATCCAAATGGCGTTAAGAAAATGTTCATCATTTCTGGAAAAATGCTATAAACCATAACCAGAGGTGTTGCACATTTTTCATGACATATTTGGTCACTGGATTAAATCTTTAATTATTTGAGTTTGGGCATTTAAATTATATAAAATATTTCAAATGCTCAAATAACCCCAAACTAAAATGTTCCGTGCTGGATATATTCCAAGTAGTGGCCATGTGCAGTTTGGTGATTTTTGAAGATGCCTAAGCATTTTTAGAAAAGCCACAAACCTACAGAAATAAAATAAAACAAAAATAATTTAGAAAGGAACCTACCTGGCCTTACCTGCCTGGCAGCCCAGCTAGCAGCCCAGCTCCTCCAGCCAGCCCAGCCCACCAGGGGCATGCCTGTCTTCTTCTTCGTGCCAGCGCATGAAGCAGCTCGGTGGCGAGCACCGACGCCGCCCCGGCCACCTCCAGCCTGCCTGCTCGCCCTGGACGGCTCTGGACGATGCCACGCGGCCCACTCGACGCTCTCCTCTCTCTCCCGTGCCTCGTTCCCTCCTCTGCTCTCTCTCCCGCGCAGCCCGAGCGGAGCTCGTCGCCATCGCTCGCCGCAGCCAAGGCCACATGCCCTCCCTTGCCTCGCCGACGTGTCCACGGCCTCCGCCATCGTCCGCTGCTCCGCCCCACCCTGGTCCCAAGCGCTGGGACGGCCTGCATCGCTGGCTGCCTCGTCTTCTTCCTCCTCGGTCGCCGGAAGCCACACGCGCCGATTCGCCGCCGTCTCCGCCTCGCCGAGCTCGTCGTCTACTTCATCCGAACCACAGTGAGCTCCTGCATGTTTTGCCCCTAATCCCGTGGCTTGCCGCTCGCCGTAGTCGTCGTTTCATAGCTGGCCGTAGCACGCCGCCGCCTGAGCTCGTCGCCGGCGTAGCTCCGATAACCATTAGGTCACCCCGGCGTGCCTAACCTGCTCCCCGCTTCGCGTAGCGCTCCGCTAGCCCATCGCCTCGCTCGTTAACACACCGCAGCGCTAACCGCACTAGCCCCGAACTCCGGCAGCCGCCGCGGGTTCCACTCCGGCTAACTCCGGCCACCCCCGCACCTCCCGTTGGTCTCCCTAGATGCGCACAGGCACGGGCTGTCCTCTGGTGCCCCTGGCGCGTGGATCTGTCGCCTCTGGCAAGTTCCGAGCGAACTCCGCCGCGGTTGAGGTCATCGCCGGTGAGATTCCGGCGAGGCCGACGTGGCGACATCATTAGTTGCTAATGAGCCCACTAATGACCCCTCTAAAGCCACTGACGTGTGGGACCCTGAGCCCAATTAGGTTAGTCTAATTTTCTGTTAAGGTTAGTACTAATATGGGTGGACCCCACGTGTCAGCTTTGACTTTGGTCAAGTCAACGTTGACCGGTCCCACTTGTCATTCATCCAAACCAGCCTGAGACACTGACCAGTGGACCCCACCGGTCAGGTTTGACCTGGACCGTGCCCCGTTGACCTGCTGACGTCATGATGATGTCAGACTGACGCAGTATTCTTTTCTGGAATTTAAATAAATCTTAAATGATTTATTTATTTCAGAAAATATCCAAAACTTTGAAAAATCGTAGAAAATAATCTCTAACTCCAATGGAAATAATTTATATATGAAAAATTATCAGAAAAATTCAAGGAATCCATCTGTACCATTTTCATGCATGTTTGAACAATGTTTGTCCTCTGTTTTGGACAAAACAAATATAGGGCATTTAAATAATCACATATGGAGTTGGAATTTGAATCATGTATTCAAACCAACTTCATTTAAGTCATAGTTAGATGCATTAGCTCAAATCACAGCATATTGCCATGTCATGATCATGCATCATATTGTTGCATTGCATTGATTGTGTCCTTCTCTGTGTTTGCCGGTAACCGTCCCCTCTCAGTAGACGATGTTTCGACGAGGAGTTCGATGACACTGATGAAGAACTATACTATCTTCAGAAGTGCCAGGCAAGCAAAACCCCCTTGTTTCATTCCGATACAATCCCCCTCTCTCGCTCCTGCTCTCTTTTACTGCATTAGGACAACAACGATTCAACTGTTACTTGCTGCGGTAGTTGAACCCCTTATCCTCTGCATGACCTGTCATTGCCACAGTAAATAGATGAAACCCACTAGCATGAGTAGGAGTTGTTTGAGCCCTGATGTGCCTACTCATTCATGCTTGTTGTCATGCCTGCTACTGCTTAGAGTTGAGTCGGGTCTGATTCATCGGGAATGAATTGGAATGTGGTGAACATGTCCTACTGTTGAGAGCTAAGTGTGTGAACACGATTTGGTAAAGGTAGCGGTGAGAGGCCATGTAGGAGTACATGGTGGGTTGTCTCATTGCAGCCGTCCTCAGGAACTGAGTTCTGTGTTTGTGATCCATGAACAGTTACTACCACGCATTGGAATGCTTAATTGCCCCTCTCGACTTATTAATCCACTTGATCTCTGTCCAGGAGTTGCAACTAGTTTCTGGTGTTTGTAGGTAGTGTTAGTAGTCTACCAAGTGGCACCCGGTACAGGTGGGCTTGGGACAGACTAGGCACCGTGGCCGGGTAGACCAAGCGCCGCCCGTTTGGTGGGCTTGGAACCCTGTACACATCGTTTGGGGCCGTGAGCGACACCCCGGCCGGATCTCCTTGCGGATGGAACCCGAATAGGCGATAAACCTGGACTAGAGACTTGTGTGGTTAGTCAGGTCGTGGCCGACTCCCTCGCCCGGCTTCCGCTTGAAGGTTGCCGAGGTACATGACGTGTACAGGGCGATAAGTGGCGAGAGCGTGTGTGAAGAAGTACACCCCTGCAGGGTTATCATTATCTATTCGAATAGCCGGATTCCTCGGATATGGAAACTTGGACCCCTTGCATAGTTCATAGACAAGTGAAAGTGGATACTCTAAAATGCGCAAGATAAGCGTGAGTGCTATGGATGGCGTCTCCGTAGGGAGACGGGAGCGGATCCATAGTGGTGTATTGATATGGTGAATATGTGGACTCGTGTGCGCCACCTCAAAAGAGTTACTTGCAATCGTAGTTCAGGATAGCCACCGAGTCAAAGCTGGCTTGCTGCAGTTAAACTCCACTACCCCCTTTGTTGATACCGATGCATATGTAGATAGTTCTGATGTAAGTCTTGCTGAGTACATTTGTACTCACGTTTGCCTATTTTATGTTTTGCAGAGAGACTTCAGTCTCGCTAGTAGTTCCGCGTGGACTTCGACGTTTAGCTTGTTACCTCAGCTACGATCTTGTGCCCTCGGCAGGATCTAGTGGATAGTCAGGCTTCTCAGCCTTTTTCATTTGTAGATGTCTGTACTCAGACATGTTAAGCTTCCGCATGTGCTTGTTGCTTGTATGCTCTGTATGTTGGGTCATGAGACCCATGCTTGTAATATCTCGCTCCTCGGAGCCTAATGAATAAATACTTTGAGTCGTAGAGTCTTGTTGTGATGCCATGTTGTATTTACACATATCGAGCATATTGTGTGTATGATTGAAATGCTTGGTATGTGTGGGATCCGACTATCTAGTTGTTTATCCTTGGCAGCCTATCAAATGGGGAAATGTAGTCTAGTGCTTCTGAGCGATAGTAGTCCGCTACAGCCCGGTTCACCGGAGTCCTGCTAGCCCAGCACTACTGCTCAGGACACTTGACTGGCCGGCATGTGTTTCACTTCATTCCTGTGTCTGTCCCTTCGGGGAAATGTCACGCGGTGACATCCGGAGTCCTGCCTAGCCTGCTACAGCCCGGGTTACCGAAGTCCTGTTAGCCCAGTGCTACAGCCCGGATTCACACGCTGATGACCGACATGCTCGATGTGATTCATGTATGCCTATCCTCATGGGTTAGCGCCGCATTGGGTTCACGACTAGCCATGTCGGCCCGGGTTCTTTGTCATATGGATGCTAGCGACACTATCATATACGTGAGCCAAAAGGCGCAAACGGTCCCGGGCCAGGTAAGGTGGCACCCGTAGGAATACCGTGCGTGAGGCCGCAAAGTGATATGATGTGTTACATGCTAGATCGGTGTGACTTAGGATCGGGGTCCTGACAGTTCAACGCAGGTCGGGGGGAAGCACAACGGACGAAGAGTTACTATGGTAAAATCCGCCCCTCCTGCACGCGCACCGTTCTGGGCCTGGCCCAACAACGTGTTTCGCTTATGTGTGGCCCAGGCCCGGGGGCGCCTGTCGGTGTACAAAAGTAGGGGCTCTCCTTTTGACCCCTTTACTTGTGCACGGGCAGTCAGAGCCACGCGCCACAACCACACGTAGTAGGGCAAAGGAGGGAAGCCGGAGAGAAGCCGAAGCAGAGACAAACAAGACAACGCCAAGGCCAAGAACACAAAGAAGCAGAGGGCCGAAGCAGGTTCCCCAGGCAAGACCCTTGCCGGGGCAACCTCAGCGGCCCCGACAAGACCCTTGCCGGGGCAGCTTGCCCACGCCGGTAGAGCGCGCCACCCTTGAGCCATGGTTTCCAACACGATCAACTACGTTGGGCTAGGGCTCGGGAGGCACCTCCATGGTGGCATGTAGATCTTTGTCAGGACAAGGAATATTCAAAATCAGATGAGGATTGTAAGACAACGATCCTCGGCAAGATCCTTACCGAGGAGAGCCACAAGACCCCCGGCAAGATCCTTGCCGGGGACGACTGCGTGCCACGGCAAGACCCTTGTCGGGCCCCCGGCAAGGCCCTTACCGAAGAAATCAGCAGGGCCACTGCCAGGCCCGCACCAGCCAAGTTTCTACCGCCATTAGTATGCAGCTGCTAGCTCAACCAGCTGGGCAGGCACCTGCGTGGCGACGGGCGGCCTCTACGCTAACTGAGCAAGCACCTGCGTGGTGGAATGCATATCTTCGTGAAGACCCTGCCATCGCGCAACCTCAGCTGCCTGCCTGCCTACATGGCGCCGCATGCACTACTGGCCTGGGCGCGTGTCGAAGCAATGCGAGGCGGCAACAGACGGGACGGGCCTCGTTCTCGTCCCCAATAAAGCTAAGGGACACCTAAGCTACGCATTAAATGTGTCTTGTCCTGTAACACGAGCGATAAGCTCGCGGCACTGTAGGCCTTTCCACCTCCTGTGTGGCATTGTGACAGCCCCTTTCGACTATAAAAGGAGGCCCTTGGCATACTGGAGAGGGACTCGGCTCTTTTGAACTACGCAGCCACGATAGCTAGTTCGAGAGCTCTAGAACTCTCCGAAATATAGCCACCAAAGTAGGACTAGGGTATTACGCATCCTCGCGCCAGAACCTGGGTAAACGATCTGTGTGTTGACTGTTGATCCTGCTCTTCTCACAACCCTGCGCCCGGGCAACCGTAGTAGGGATTCCTATGATCCCATAGGTGTCGTTTCCCACTGACAGAATCCATCCGGACTCGGAGCCTTTGTTGGCCCCATCTGAAACAAAGCGGTCTCAATCACCGCATCTGATATCACATCTGTTAGCCTTGCATTCATCTCATTCGAGACCACCTGATCTATATGTTGCAACAGTACCTCCACGTCGGCAGATCCCTCCGAGGTAAAAAGTTTTTCATAGAAGCTTGCAGCCTCCGCGCGCATGTCCTCATCCGAAGAGCATCTAGTCCCATCCTCCTTGAATAAAGACTTGAAAGTGTTTTTCCGTTTCCTGTGTGATGCACGGTTTTGGAAGTACTTGTGTCGGTGTCAAAACCGGCGGATCTCGGGTAGGGGATCCCGAACTGTGCGTCTAAGGTCGATGGTAACAGGAGACAACGGACACGAAGTTTACCCAGGTTCAGTCCCTCTCTATGGAGGTAATACCCTACTTCCTACTTGATTGATCTTGATGAATATGAGTATTACAAGAGTTGATCTACCACGAGATTGTAATGGCTAAACCCTAGAAGTCTAGCATGTATGACTATGGTAATGAGTCGTCCCTCCGGACTAAGTCCTCCAGTTTATATAGACACCGGGAGGATCTAGGGTCACATAAGGTCGGTTACAGAGAAAGGAATCTTCATATTTGGTCGCCAAGCTTGCCTTCCACGCCAAGGAGAGTCCGATCCGGACACGGGTAAAGTCTTTGGTCTTTGTATCTTCATAGCCCATCAGTCCGGCCCATGGCTAACAGGCCGGACGCCCGAGGACCCCTTAGTCTAGGACTCGCTCAGTAGCCCCCGAACCAGACTTCAATGACGAGGTGTCTGACACGCAGATTGTCTTCGGCATTGCAAGGCGGTTCCTCACCCGATGACTTCAAAGTTATGTATCTGGCCTTCCATTTAATGTCGTATCCCTCATCTTTTGTGTATCAACAACTTCTGCTCCACGTGTCAAGAGAATGCAAGAGGTTAGGGTATTTTTGCACATAACACTCCGGCCATGCGGGGAAGTGCGTTTATTTAAAGAGATTGGATCTCAGATCCATTCGGAACCACGCGGAAAAATCCTCAGAGATTGCTAGGAAAGACCATTCCAACATGGCTAGCGCTCCCAGCTCCTCCTCTCGTCCCCATGGTCCAGAAAAAGACGAGTGGGAGAAGTGCTTCGTCTCCCATGGTCAGTTGGAGAAGCTGCAAATATAGGGGTTTCTTCCTACGGCGGATCTGGTCCCTACTCGGGCTGGGTTGACCTCCCTCAATGGTGAGGCGCAGGCGGACAATTTCCCCAATTGATCTGAGGGGGAACGAGTATGCTTTGTCCCCTATCTGCCAAGAGGTGTCGAATTTCCAATCCATTTGTTCCTCCAAGGTCTTCTCGAGTACTATGGCCTCCAACTGCACAACTTTACTCCTGCCTCTATACTGCATATCGCAGGTTATGTCGCCCTTTGTGAGTTGTTCCTGGGTTGTGAGGCCCACTTTGAATTGTGGAGGAAGCTATTCTTCCTCGTCCCGCGTAACCATGAGGGATCAATATTTGAAGTGGGCGGAGCCGAAATATGGTGCATCACCGAGACCGGATAATTATCCGGTACACCAAAGAAGGCATCCGAAGTGGCCTTCGGAATGGTTCTATATCGAGGACATCGCACATCCAGACCCAGTTCGGAGGGGTCTTCCCGAGTTCACAAGCGTTCCTTTGAAGAAACGCCACAGCTGGGGCCCTTGGAGCCTTGAAGAGGAGGATAGTTTGGAAGTTCGTCAACTCATGAGCAAGATTAAGATGCTTGCTCAGTCCGGATTATCAATGGTCGAAGTAAAGGCGACTTCCATAGTACGGGGAGTTCAACCGCTCCAATACAGAGGGCTTCCCATGTGGAACTACAATGTAGAGGATGGCGCCTCCCGTTGTGGCAGAAAGGGTCCGGACACCACTACTGCTCTGGCCAAAATACTGGTTGAACTGTTCAAGGGAGAGGAAGAGGAATTTCTTCATATCAAGCGCAGAGATGGATATTCTATGTTTGATCCGCCTAGCTGGGTAAGTCCCAACCCCTCTGCTCTACTCAGTCTACTCTCCAAGTCATCTTTAATGAATTTTTAATCCGCCTATTTATAACAGCACTGGCGAAAGGTCTCCGAGGGGCTTCACAGTCCCGCCCCACGGCCCGAGGACCACAACTGGGGCCTTGACCCTGGGTTCGAACAGGACCCAGATATATTCGTGGCGCTCGCGGACAGGGTGTTTTACCAGGCGAGCTACGACGACACGGAAGTGGCCATCATCGCTGACTATCCCGGTCTTCTTCCTGCTTCTCACGTAAGTAATCAGGAGACATCTCCCCCGAAAGAGTTCCCTCGCCCTGCCTCACCCACCGCACTGTCTCGTGCTCCTAAGGGGAGATGTTCTATGCGCCATGCTACCCCAGGGGTGGCTCCGAAGAGAGCGGCTCCCACATCGGGCAATCCTTTGAAGAGGAAGGAAAACTAAGACACGGCCGGGCCCATATCAAAGAGGTACGGGTTTATAAATATGTTCTTCAACAGTCGCATCCAACTATGACTTTTATGTTCAGGTAAAAGGTTCGCCAGACTATGACCGTGAATTCGGCCAGTCGTACTCCCAATAGCCGGGATTCAGTCCCCGCCGAGGAGACGGGTGAGGGAGTCCTGGATTAGGGGGTGTCCGGATGGCCGGACTATGCTTTCAGCCGGACTCCTGGACTATGAAGATACAAGATTGAAGACTTCGTCTCGTGTCCAGAGGGGACTTTCCTTGGCGTGGAAGGCAAGCTTGGCGATGCGGATATTCAAGATCTCCTACCATTGTAACCGACTTTGTGTAACCCTAACCCTCTCCGGTGTCTATATAAACCGGAGGGTTTTAGTCCGTAGGACAACACACAACCTACAACAATCATACCATAGGCTAGCTTTTAGGGTTTAGCCTCCTTAATCTCGTGGTAGATCTACTCTTGTACTACCCATATCATTAATATTAATCAAGCAGGACGTAGGGTTTTACCTCCATCAGGAGGGCCCGAACCTGGGTAAAACTTCGTGTCCCTTGTCTCCTGTTACCATCCGCCTAGACGCACAGTTCGGGACCCCCTACCCGAGATCCGCCGGTTTTGACACCGACATTGGTGCTTTCATTGAGAGTTCCTCTGTGTCGTCGCTTTTAGGCCCGATGGCTCCTTCGATCATCAACAACGATGCAGTCCAGGGTGAGACTTTTCTCCCCGGACAGATCTTCGTCTTCGGCGGATCGCACTGCGGGCCAATTCGCTTGGCCACCTTGAGCAGATCGAAAGCTACGCCCCTGGCCATCAGGTCAGGTTTGGAAGCTTAAACTACACGGCTGACATCTGCGGGGACTTTATCTTCGATGGATTCGAGCCAAAACTGAGCGCGCCGCACTGTCTCGATGGGCATGATCTAGCTCTGCCGCCGAACAGTGCCCTGGAGGCCGCACACGCATCGGTTATGACCCTTAATTCGGAGCCGGTTGCACCAATCGAGGATGAGCGGTTGGACGCCGCCTTGGAGGCTGTGATCCCAAAGGCGATCGAGCCGAATACAAGCCCTGCACTTTGCAAAGCCCGTGACTCCGAGGGGCCGGACTCCTCTCCGGACTCCGAGCCCTCCGCTCCCCTGCCGATCGAATCCGATTGGGCGCCGATCATGGAGTTCACCGCTGCAGACGTCTTTCAGCACTCGCCCTTTGGCGATATTCTGAAGTCACTGAAGTCTCTCTCTTTATAAGGAGAGCCCTGGCCGGACTACGGTCAGCAAGGATGGGATACGGACGATGAAGAAATTCAAAGCCCAACCACCACCCGCTTTATAGCCACTGTCAATGATTTAACCGACATGCTCAATTTTGACTCCGAAGACATCGACGGTATGGACGCCGATGCAGGAGACGATCAAGAATCAGCGCCTATAGGGCACTGGAAAGCCACCTCGTCGTACGACATATATATGGTGGACACTCCAAAAGATGGAGATGGCGATGGAATAGCGGGGGATGACACCTCCAAGAAACAGCCCAAGTACCGGCGTCAGCGGCGCCGCTCTGAATCCCGCCAAAGCAAAAACGGTGATTCCGGCACGGGAGATAATAATACTCCGGATAGCGCCGAAGAACACCCCCTCCAGCAAGATTCAGCACAAGAGGATGGAGAAGCCATCCCTCACGAGAGAGCGGCTGACAGAGAGGTTGAGGATGATAATTATATGCCTCCCTCCGAAGACGAGGCAAGCCTCAATGACGACGAATTCGTCCTGCCAGAGGATCCCGCCGAACAAGAGCGTTTTAAACGCAGGCTTATGGCCACGGCAAGCAGCCTCAAGAAAAAGCAGCAACAGCTTAGAGCTGATCAAGATTTGCTAGCCGACAGATGGACTGAAGTCCTTGCTACCGAAGAGTTTGAACTCGAACGCCCCTCCAAGGCTATCCAAAGCGCAGGCTGCTACCCCGATTAGAGGAGGAAGCACCTAAACCTACATCACCAGCACATGACATGGCCGACCGGCCACCTCGTGGCTGTGACAGAGAGGCCTCTCGGCCCTCCACTCAAGCCATGCCCCGGCGCCGCTCAAAACATACTAAGGCACGGGAAAATGCGCCAGACCTGCGCGAGATACTGGAGAACAAGGCAAGGCAAACAAGATTGATCTACGGATCACGTGGGCGCCCCATGGCATGTGACGATTATCGTCACTCCGGATACAATAAATCCGGCCGGGCCGAACACAATAGACAAAGCTCCTTTGAGATGCGTCGTGATATAGCCCAGTACAGAGGCGCCGCACACCCACTATGCTTCACAGATGAAGTAATGGATCATAAAATCCCCGAGGGTTTCAAACCCGTAAACATCGAATCATACGATGGCACAACAGACCCTGCGGTATGGATCGAGGATTATCTCCTTCATATCCACATGGCCCGCGGCGATGATCTACACGCCATCAAATACCTCCCGCTCAAACATAAGGGACCGGCCCGGCATTGGCTTAACAGCTTGCCAGCAGATTCAATCGGTTCTTGGGAGGACCTGGAAGCCGCATTCCTCGACAATTTCCAGGGTACCTATGTGCGACCATCGATCGCCGATGACCTAAGCCACATAATTCAGCAGCCAGAGGAATCGGCCAGGCAATTCTGGACACGGTTCCTAACAAAGAAAAACCAAATAGTCGACTGTCCGGACGCAGAGGCCCTAGCGGCCTTCAAGCATAATATCCGCGACGAGTGGCTTGCCCGGCACCTTGGACAGGAAAAGCCGAAATCTATGGCAGCCCTCACGACACTCATGACCCGCTTTTGCGCGGGAGAAGACAGCTGGCTAGCTCGCAGCAACAACTTAACCAAGAACCTTGGTAATTCGGATACCAAGGAAAAAAGTGGCAGCTCGCGTCGGAACAAGCAAAAGCACCGTGTTAACAGCGACAGCAACGAGGATACGGCAGTCAATGCCGGATTCAGAGGCTACAAATCCGGTCAGCGGAAAAAGCCATTTAAAAGGAATACTCAGGGCCCGTCCAGTTTGGACCGAATACTCGACCTCTTGTGCCAGATACATGGCACCCCCGAAAAGTCAGCCAATCACACCAACAGGGATTGTTGGGTGTTCAAGCAGGCAGGCAAGTTAAATGCCGAAAATAGAGACAAGGGGCTGCGTAGCGACGACGAGGAGGAGCCCAGACCGCCGAACAATAGTGGACAAAAGGGTTTCCCCCCACAAGTGCGGACGGTGAACATGATATACGCAACCCACATCCCCAAAAGGGAGCGGAAGCGCGCGTTACGGGACGTATACGCGATGGAGCCAGTCGCCCCAAAGTTCAACCCATGGTCCTCCTGTCCGATCACCTTTGATCGAAGGGACCACCCCACTAGCATCCGTCATGGCGGGTTCGCCGCATTGGTTCTAGACCCAATTATTGACGGATTTCATCTAACAAGAGTCCTTATGGACGGCGGCGGCAGCCTGAACCTGCTTTACTAGGATATAGTGCGGAAAATGGGCATAGATCCCTCGAGGATTAAGCCCACCGAAACGACCTTTAAAGGCGTCATACCAGGTGTAGAGGCAAACTGTACAGGCTCAGTCACACTTGAAGTGGTCTTCGGATCTCCGGATAATTTCTGAAGCGAGGAGTTAATCTTCGACATAGTCCCGTTCCGCAGTGGCTATTACGCCCTGCTCGGGCGAACCGCATTTGCAAAGTTCAATGCGGTACAGCACTATGCATACATCAAGCTCAAGATGCCAGGCCCTCGAGGAGTAATCACGGTCAATGGAAACACCGAACGCTCCCTTCGAACGAAGGAGCACACGGCGGCCCTCGCAGCGGAAGTACAAAGCAGCCTCTTTAGGAAATTCTCCAGTCCGGCCGCTAAAAAGCCGGACACTGTCAAGCGCGCCCGGAGTAACCTACAACAAGACCACCTGGCACATTCTGAGCAGGCATAGCAATGCGGCCCCAACCCCAGCCCTCGCAAAATAGCGAAACCAGTGCTTCACGTACATAACTACGCCATTGAAATACCATGGGCACAGGGGGAGGGGCACCATCACGGCATGCCCAAGACACGGCTTAAACCGTACTAGGGGCTGCCGAATTCTTATTTTATTTTATTTTTCTCTTACTTTCAGGACTCCATACTTCGGACGACCTGTTCGGCAATGCAACTGCCGCACAAATGATGCAAGATCCAGGAAAGCAGACAAACCATGCCGCATTATGGAACTCCCAGGTGGTCTCTATTATGAGCAGTATACCTGTTTTACATACAATTCCGCGGCCTGCCCCTGGACAGGACATGTTAAATAGTCCAACCTTTTGCTTCTCACACTATTTGTATCGTTCTGCTTGGATCGCAACCTTTTTATAAACAATGCATAGCTTTTTGTCTATCTTTTGCATTACTCTCTTTTTATATATATGTTCATTAATGACATGCTGCACCCGTACACTATGGTACGACAAATACGCCAGGGGCTTCAGTACCCCTCAATATGGTGTGAGAAGTCCGAACACTTTCACAAGTGCGGCACCCCGAACTTATAGCATTATATGCATCGGCTCTGAATCAAGATTTGGGTCAATAGTTGGGTTTGCCCGGCTCCTATGTTTTGGTGCCTTACGTTCCGCTATATCGGCTAAGGTAGCACTAGGAGAACTACTGCGATTGTGCCCGAGTTAAGCTGGGCTGAGCACCTCAGTAGAGAAAGCTAAAACTGACTGTCATGATGAGGCGAGAGACCGGTCGCTGTTCGAGAGGTTTTTCGAGTCCCTAAAGACTTATGCTGCTTAGAGCGAGGAGCCGGCTTTGTCCGGCCAAGGCGTGGATAGCGCCCCGAACTCGGTCTTCCGAATACTAGGGGCTTCGCCGAAATTTAAAATTATAGAGTTCTATGGCTAAGTGAGAGTGTTCAAGCATTATAGTCCGATTGCCTTGTTCGTTGTGCTGAGCGCCTCCCTCGAAGGACCCAAACATGGGAAAAAGAGCGCTCAGGTTTATCCCAAATACCCCAGCACTAGTGGCATGGGGGCAGAAGCCGACGAGTGGCCATCTCTCAATTTTTGATAAACGGCCGCACAGAAAGTAATATTTTAAATTCAAAAAGCATTGCTTAGCGCATATGAACAAGTTTTCAGCGCACAGGACAACACGAGCGAGTTTACTCAAAAATTACATCCCTGGTACATTCATCCGCCATAAGGCGGGCACCCGCCAGAACATCATTATAATAGTTCTCGGGCTTGCGATGCTCTTTCCCCGGCGGCGGCCCGTCCCTCACAAGCTTCTCACCGTCCAGCTTACCCCAGTGCACCTTTGCACGGGCAAGGGCCCTACGGGCACCTTCGATGCAGACGGAGCGCTTGATGACCTCGAGCCTTTGACAGGCCTCCACCAGCCGTCGCACCAGTTCGAAGTAGCTCCCAGGCAGGGCCTCTCCAGGCCACAGCCGAACTATGAAGCCCTTCATGGCCTGTTCGGCCGCCTTGTGGAGCTCGACCAGCTGCTTCAGCTGGTCGCTCAAGGGCACAGGGTGTCCGGCCTCAGCATACTGAGACCAGAACACCTTCTCCGTCGAGCTGCCTTCCTCGGCTCGGTAGAATGCGGCGGCATCGGATACGCTACGGGGAAGATCTGCTAATGCACCTGGAGAGCTCCGGATTCGGGTAAGTAACAAGTAGTTTACTTTTATATGCCTGCTTTGCATAAAGAATGCCTTACCCGCCGCTATCTTTTTCACCGCATCCAACTCCTGGAGGGCCTTCTGGGATTTGGCCTTGGCAGACTTGGCACTTTCGATGGCCGCCGCAAGCTCGGACGCTTGCGTCTTCGAGTCAAGCTCCAAACTCTCATGTTTTTTCATGAGAGCCTGAAGCTCTTGCCGCGCCTCGCCGGCCTGCGCCTTAGACTTCTCCCACTCGATGCGCTCCGAGGCCACTCTCTTCTCGGCCTCGGACAGCGCCTGCTTGAGGGTCGCCACCTCAGTTGTGGCCCCTGCTATGAGCAACATAATCCTGTCATTTTTTGTAATTGCATCTTTTTATATATTTTTCTATAAGGTATTTCTTACCTTCCTTCTCCTCGAGCTGCCGCTTGGCAAGGCCGAGCTCTTGCTTGGACCGCTCGAGGTCCTGCTTCAGGGTGCCCACCTCTGCAGTCAGTGCGGCGGTCGCAAGCAGCGAAGCCTGCACACGCATATTGACTCATTTTTTATTAGACTCCTGCGAAATTTAATAGATCCTCTATTCGGCTTTTCTTTCCGAATGCCAAACAGAGCATCAGGGGCTACTATCTATGTGGTAATATTTTTACATATTTTTTACTTACCTCAAAGCCTGTTAGAAGGCTAGCACAAGCTTCAGTCAGTCCGCTCTTGGCGGACTGAACCTTCTGGATGAGTTCAATGACGATTTGTATTATGAGTTATGTGTTTTGGTGACCGAAGTTTGTTTGGGGTCCCGGATGAGTTCACGAACATGATGAGGAGTCTCGAAATGGTCGAGAGTAAATATTGATATATTGGAAGGTGGTATTCGGACATCGGAATGGTTTCGAATCGTTCGGGTATTTTACCAGAGTACCGAGTGGTTACCGGAACCCCCCGGGGGAACTCATAGGCCTCAAGGGCCACGAGAGAGAGAGGGGATAGCCCACAAGGGGTGTCCACCCCCATGGGAGTCGGACTAGGGGAGGGGGCGGCGCCCCCTTTCCCTCTCCTACTCCCTCTCTCTTTCCCCCTTTCCCACTCTGGAGAAGGAAAGGGGAATCCTACTAGGACTAGGAGTCCTAGTAGGACTCGCCCCTTGGCGCACCCCTCTAGGCCGGCCGGCTCCTCCCCTCCTCCTTTATATACAGGGGCAGGGGCACCCCAAAGCCGTTTGCGGTGCCCCCTCCTCAGTTTACTCCTCCGGTCTTAGCGTCGTAGTGCTGAGGCGAAGCCCTACGCGGATCACATCACCATCACTATCCCCACGCCGTCGTGCTAACGAAACTCTCCCTCGACCCTCTACTGGATCAAGAGTTCGAGGGACTATCGGTGTCAAAACCGGCGGATCTCGGGTAGGGGGTCCCGAACTGTGCGTCAAGGCTGGATGGTAACAGGAGACAAGGGACACAATGTTTTTACCCAGGTTCGGGCCCTCTCGATGGAGGTAAAACCTTAATTCTGCTTGATTAATATTGATGATATGGGTAGTACAAGAGTAGATCTACCACGGGATCAAGGAGGCTAAACCCTAGAAGCTAGCCTATGGTATGAATGTTGTACGATGGAGTTGTCCTATGGACTAGAACCCTTCGGTTTATATAGACACCGGATAGGGTTAGGGTTACACAGAGTCGGTTACAATTGTAGGAGATCTTGAATATCCGCATCGCCAAGCTTGCCTTCCACGCCAAGGAAAGTCCCATCCGGACACGGGACGAAGTCTTCAATATGGTATCTTCATAGTCCTGGAGTCCGACTGAAGGTATAGTCCGCATACCCGGACACCCCCTAATCCGGGACTCCGTCAGTAGCCCTTGAACCAGGCTTCAATGACGACGAGTCCGGCGTGCATTATGTCTTCGGCATTGCAAGGTGGGTTCCTCCTCCAAGTTCTTCATAGAAGATTGTAAACACCAAGGATAGTGTACGGCTCTGCAAAATAAGTTTCCACATATCGCCATAGAGAGAATAATATTAACACAAATCAAATCCGCTGACGTATTCCGCAGTGCGTCATCACACTACGGCCAAGTTCTTTACTCAAATTGTTTTCATTTTTCCACCTCAACGCGTTTTGCGAGGCGGTTTCCTTGGCACGTCTTGTCAAAGCAGAGATCGTGTCCCCTTTTTACGGGATTCTCATCAATACAGATGTGGGTAACCCAACCGCGCCATTTATCACGACGCTTGGGAGGCAAACGAGTTTTACTAGGCTGGTGGGGACACACAACCGCATCCGCCCATATAAGGGGATAAGGATCCACCTTTTGACCTACGCCTTTTTCCTCCTTTGCCTATCCATCTCCATTGCACTCGAGCTCCAGCGCCCAAGCCCGCACTTCCCACCTCAACCTTCTCCAGCAATGTCCGGAGCGGGAGGCAAGTGGATGGTATCCTCCGTCACGGAGGGCCAAGTCAAGAAGCTAAGGAAGGCCGGATACCTGTCCAAGGACATCGTGCACTGGCTTCTCGAAAAGGGGCAGCTTCTCCCCACCCCAAGGCCCCATGAGAGGGTAGTATTTCTTCCCCACTTCCTCCGCGCACTGGGTTTTCCACTCCACCCGTTTGTCCGAGGGCTCATGTTCTACTACGGCCTGTATTTCCACGATCTGGCCCCGAACTTCATCCTCAACATCTCGGCGTTTATCGTCGTGTGCGAGGCTTTCCTCCGCGTCTGCCCCCATTTTGGCCTCTGGCTCAAGACCTTCAACGTCAAGCCCAAGGTGGTGCGCGGCAGCCAGGCGGAGTGCGGAGGCGCCATGGCGGGCAAGATGGCCAACGTCCTATGGCTCGAGGCCTCCTTTGTGGAGACGCTGAAGGGGTGGCAATCCAGGTGGTTTTACATCACCGAGCCACGCGATCCCAAATGGACCGCAGCCCCCGAGTTCCGATCCGGACCCCCCACGCGGCTTATGTCCTGGAAAGAGACGGGCCTGTCGTGGGGTGACGAAAAAGTGGTGACTGGACTGCAAACATGCATCCAGTCCCTGGTGAACAAGCCAATCAGGCTTGTTCATGTAGTCTAGGTTATGCTCGTCCGCCGGATCCTCCCGTGCCAACAACGGGATTTTAATCTGTGGGAGTTCGATCCGGTGCAGCACCGAACCCTTAACAGGCTCTTCGACACGACGTACGAAGATGCCTGGAAGGTGCTATTCAAGGGCGCCGAGGCTCCCGCATGCGCTTCCGAGGACCGCGGATACAACTCGCAGCGTCATGCTAGCGAGGTAAACTACTTTCACCTTTTACATGATGTTAAGTTTTTTCATAGTTTGACTCTATGCGGGATCTAAACTCCCTTACCTTTGACAGGCTTGGCAGGCGAAGTCCGGACCGATCAACTGTCCGGCTCCCTTGCCCGAAGACCCAGCCCCTGCTCTCCTAGTGAAGCTGCTGGTTCCAGCACCTTATGTGGTGCTGGAGAAGAAGGCCAAGAAGAAGAAGGCCACGGGGACTCAAAAGAGTGCCCGTAATGTGGTGGTGTCGGACTCGTCATCCGACGAGTCCGAGACGCCCTCCTCCCGTGAAAACGGGGAGGAGGAAGAAGAAACCTCTCCCCCTCCAGCGGGGGGAGGAAAGAAGAAGAAGGCCGCCACAACGGGGGAGGCCAAAGGGTCCAGGAAGAGGAAGACCCCTCCGCCGGAATACTCCACCGACGCCGAAGAGGATGAGGAGGAGTGGCCGGACAGGGCCAAGAGTCCGGCGAAATCGTAAGTTCGGATATCAGAGTAACTCATGATGTTCCTTTGTTGCACAGCTTTCCCTAACGTCGAACGTAATTTTGAAGCCCGCCCCGGGCCGAACTCGATGAGTCGTCGAGCGGCTCCCTGGATTCATCGGACGTGAACTCGGTTTCGCCCGCTGTCTCCCCCCGCACTGCGGACGACGCCGAAGTGGCGTCGCGACAAGCTTTGGGCAGGAGGAGGTGGTCCCGGAGGAGCCGCAAGGCAACCTCCCGGACTCCAGGAGTAAAGGGGATAAAACCCCCAGGGCTCCAAGTCCGGCTTTGTGTCGGACACCGCGCTGGAATCTTCAACAGTTCCGGACCGCGGTAGGCGAACTCCTTCCAAGAGGAGCAAGCCTTCTGAGCCGGCGGCCTCCGTCCAACCGGAGGTGCCAGACAATCTGCTGGAGGTGCTTGACGGCGCCTCCATCGACGAGGAGCACCGTACTATTATGAGTATGGTGATCCAGAAGGTTCAGTCCACCAAGAGCGGACTGACTGAAGCTTGCGCTAGCCTTCTAACATGCTTCGAGGTAAGTAAAAATATGTAGAAAATATTACCACATAGACAGTAGCCACTGATGCTCTGTTTGGCGTTCGGAAAGAAAAGCCGAATAGAGGATCTATTAAATTTCGCAGGAGTCTAAAAAAAAGGAGTCAATATGCGTATGCAGGCTTCGCTGCTATCCACCGCCGCACTGACTGCAGAGGTGGGTGTCCTGAAACAGGACCTCGAGCGGACCGAGCAAGAGCTCGACCTTGCCAAACGGCGGCTCAGGGAGAAAGAAGGTAAGAAATACCTTACAGAAAAAGTGCCTATAAAAGGACGTGATTGCAAAAATTAACAGGATTGTACTGCTTATTGTAGGGGCCACGACTGAGGTGGCAACCCTCAAGCAGGCGCTGTCGGAGGCCGAAAAGAAAACGGCCGTGGAGCGCACCGAGCGAGAGAGACTTGGGGATCAGGTCGGCGAGGTGCAGCAAGAGCTTCAGGCTCTCATGAAAAAACATGAGAGTTTGGAGCTTGAGTCAAAGACGCCAGCATCCAAGCTCGCAGCGGCCCTTGAGATTGCCAAGGCCGAAGCCCAAAAGGCCCTCCAAGAGTTGGAGGAGATGAAAAAGATAGCAGCGGGTAAGGCGTTCTTTATGCAAAGCAGAAATATAAAAGTAAACTACTTGTTACTTACCCGAATCCGGAGCTCTCCAGGGGCATTCGCAGATCTTCCCCGTAGCGTATCCAACGCCGCCGCATTCTACCGAGCTGAAGAGGGCAGCTCGATGGAGAAGGTGTTCTGGTCTCAGTATGCTGAGGCCGGACACCCTGTGCCCTTGAGCGACCAGCTGAAACAGCTGGTCGAGCTCCACAAGGCGGCCGAACAGGCCATGAAGGCACTACTAGAAAAACAGCTACTAATGGCGCACCTATTTTGGCCATTAATGGCGCATCACCGGTGCGCCATTACTAGCACGCCATTAGTAATTTTTACTAATGGCGCACCACTGGTGCGCCATTAGTATAGGCCACGGTGCGCCATTAGTATGCCTCCCAGGGGCCATGTATACCCAGGTGCGTTGGCATACTAATGGCGCACGACAACAAGATGCGCCATTAGTAACTTTCGCATACTAATGGCGCACTGTTTAGTGATGCACCATTTTGAATCTAGATCTGGATCGTGATTTTTTGCCCAATTTTTGCTCGTTTTTTTGCTCGTTTTTTGGCACGACATTATTTCAAATTTTGTTCCTGTTTTTGGATCTTGTACGTTCTTTTGCCGTGTTCTTTTGCCGGAGAGGAGGGAGGAGGAGCTCACCGGAGAGAAGGGAGGAGGATCTCACCGGAGAGGAGGGAGGAGGAGCTCACCGGAGAGGAGGGAGGAGGAGCTCACCGGAGAGAAGGGAGGAGGAGCTCACTGGAGAGGAGGGAGGAGGAGCTCACCGGAGAGAAGGGAGGAGGAGCTCACCGGAGAGGAGGGAGGAGGAGCTCACCGGAGAGGAGGGAGAAGAAACCGTGAGGGGAGGGGAGGGGAGGAGAGGAGGGAGGAGGAGGTCGCCGGAGAGGAGGGAGGAGGAGGTCGCCGGAGAGGAGGAGGAGGTCGCCGGAGAGGTCGCCGGAGAGGAGGAGGAGGAGGTCGCCGGAGAGGAGAGGAGGAGGGTAAGGGAAGATGGAGTGGAGGAGAGGAGGAGATGGAGTGGAGGAGAGGAGAGGAGGAGAAGGAGTGGAGGAGAGGTGGAGTGGAGGGGAGGAGGTGCGCCCAGCCATATATACGACATACTAATGGCGCACCATGGGCAGGTGCGCCATTAGTAACTTTTTTTTATTTTGTTGACTTATTTTGAATTTTGAAGGCGGGAAGATACTAATGGCGCACCATGGGCAGGTGCGCCATTAGTAACTTTTTTTATTTTGTTGACTTATTTTGAATTTTGAAGGCGGGAAGATACTAATGGCGCACCGTGGGCAGGTGCGCCATTAGTATGTTAAATTTGGATGTAACTTTTCGAGTAGATGATTTTTCATATAAAAAACTTTTTCATCCGAGTTAGTATGCAAAAGTTATGCCCATTTTTACAAATTCTCGCGAGATTTTGCAAATGAAGTCGAAATTCATATTTGCAAATTTTCCCAACAACTAGACCACATATCACATGGGAAACTTATTTTCTTTTATTTTTTTGACATTTTCATCATTTTCTTTTACTTTTTTTAAACTGAAAAGGCGATCCACGGGGGGGGGGGGGGGTGCATTCGGTGGAAGTGGTAAAACTGCTAAGTGCAGTATTTATAGACGCACCTTTAGTCCCGGTTGGGGAGGCGGACCGCGACTAAAGGTACCCTTTAGTCGCGGTCTGCCTCCCCAACCGGGACTAAAGGGTTTTGGCGTCGCTTTCGTTCCCGCGCAGAAAGACCCTTTAGTCGCGGTTGGGGACAACAACTGCGACTAAAGGTTACCCTTTAGTCGCGGTCCGCCTCCCCAACTGGGACTAAAGGGTCTGTGCTAGAACTGGCGCGGTGCGGTGGGATGTTTAGTCCCACCTCGCTAGCCGAGAGGCTTCGACAGTGGTTTATAAGCGCGGCTGCGCTCACCACTTCGAGCTCCTCTCAAATGCAGGCTTACGGGCCTATTCTGTCACTATGTGCCTGTGGGTCTACTGGGCCTTCTGCGGGCCTGAATCCTGGCCCTTTAATGGGTTTCTAGTCGTATTCAGGCCGTGGTGGCCCAGTAGGTGGCATATTTTCTGTTTTTTGTTTTCTTTTTTCTTTATTTATTTTGTTTTGTTTTTCTTCTTTTTTTCTTCCTTTTTTCCTTTTTCCTTTTTTCTTCTGTTTTTTCTTTTGTTTTTTTCTTCTATTTTTTTCTTATGTTTTTCTTCTGTTTGTTTTTTTCTTCTGTTTTTCCTTTTTTCTTCTGTTTTTTTCTTCCTTTTTCCTTCTTTCTTCTTCTTCCTTTTTCGTTTTAATGGTGGTGGCCAAGTTACTAATGGCGCACCGTGGCATGGTGCACCATTACTAGTTCAACTAGTAATGGCGCACCACTCCCACGGTGCGCCATTAGTAGTTTTAAAAAAATTCAAAAAAAAGTTTTACAAATTTTTTTTACTAATGGCGCACCGTGGATGTGGTGCGCCATTACTAGTTCAACTAGTAATGGCGCACCATGCCACGGTGCGCCATTAGTAGTTCAACTAGTTTTGGCCAAGTTACTAATGGCGCACCGTGGATGTGGTGCGCCATTAGTATTTGGACACTAATGGCGTACCAACACATGGCGCGCCGTTAGTATATAGTAATGTCGCACCACATGTCTGGTGCGCCATTAGTGTCAATTCCATCTATAGCCATTTTCCTAGTAGTGAGGGCTTCATAGTTCGGCTGTGGCCCGGAGAGGTCCTACCTGTGAGCTACTTCAGGCTGGTGCGGCGGCTGGTGGGGGCCTGTCCAAGGCTCGAGGTCATCAAGCGCTCCGTCTGCATCGAAGGTGCCCGTCGGGCCCTTGCCCGTGCAAAGGTGCACTGGGGTAAGCTGGACGGTGAGAAGCTTGTGAAGGACGGGCCGCCGCCGGGGAAGAAGCATCGCAAGCCCAAGAACTACTACAAGGATGTTCTTGCGGGTGCCCGCCTTGTGGCGGATGAATGTACCAAGGATGTAATTTTTGAATGAACTCGCTCGTGTTTATCATGTGCGCTGAAAACTTGTTCATATGCGCTAAGCAATGCTTGTTGAATTTAAAATATTACTTTCTGTGCGGCCATTTATCAAAAAATTGAGAGATGGCTAGTCGTCGGCTTCTGTCCCCATGCCACTAGTGCTGGGGTGTTCGGGATAAACCTAAGCGCTCTTTTTCCCATGGTTGGGTCCTTCGAGGGAGGCGCTCAGCACAACGAACCAGGCAATCGGACTATAATGCTTGAACACTCTCACTTAGCCTAGAACTCTATCACTTTAAATTTCCGCGAAGCCCCTAGCTCGGAAGACCGAGTTCGGGGCGCTATCCACGCCTTGGCCGGACAAAGCCGGCTCCTCGCTCGAAGCGGCATAAGCCTTTAGGGACTCGAAAAACCTCTCGACCAGCGACCGGTCTCTCGCCTCATCATGACAGTCAGTTTTAGCTTTCTCCACTAAGGTGCTTAACCCATCTCAACCGGGGCACAATCGCAGTGGTTCTCCTAGTGCTACCTTAGCCGATATAGCGGAACGTAAGGCACCAAAACATAGGAGCCGGGCAAACCCAACTATTGACCCAAATCATGATTCGGAGCCGATGCGTATAGTGCTATAAGTTCGGGGTGCCGCACTTGTGAAAGTGTACGGACTTCTCACACCATGCTGAGGGGTACTGAAGCCCCTGGCGTGTTTGCCGTACCATGGTGTACGGGTGCCACATGTCATTTAATAAACATATATATGAAAAACAGGATAATGCAAAAAATAGACAAAAAGCTATCCATTGTTTATAGAGAGGCTGCTTATCAAAGCCGAACGATACAAGTAGTGCGATAAGCAAAAGATATTGGACTATTTAACATGTCCTGGCTAGGGGCAAGCCGCAGAATTATATTCAAAACAGGTATACTGCTCGTAACAGAGACCACCTGGGAGTTCCATAATGCGGCATGGCTTGTCTGCTTCCCTGATATTGCATCGTTTGTGCGGCAGTTGAATTGCCGAACAGGTCGTCCGAAGTATGGAGTCCTGAAAGTAAGAAAAAATTAAAAAAAGGGTATTCGGCAGCCCCTAGTACGTTTTAAGCCGTATCTTGGGCTTGCCGTTATTGTGCCCCTTCCCCTGCGCCCATGGTATTTCAAGAGCGTGGTTATGTACGCGAGGCACTGGTTTCGCTATGTCGCGAGGGCTGGGGTTAGGGCCTCATTGCTACGCTTGCTCAGAACGTGCCAGGCGGTCTAGTTGTAGGTTACTCCGGGCACGCTTGGCAGTGTCTGGCTTTTTAACGGCCGGACTGGAGAATTGCCTAAGAAGGCTGCTTTGTACTTCCGCTGCGAGAGCCGCCGTGTGCTCCTCCGTACGGAGGGAGCGTTCAGTGTTTCCGTTGACCGTAATTACTCCTCGAGGGCCTGGCATCTTGAGCTTGAGATATGCGTAGTGCGGCACCACATTGAACTTTGCAAATGCGGTTCGCCCGAGCAGGGCGTGATAGCCACTGCGAAACGGGACTATATCGAAGATTAACTCTTCGCTTCGGAAATTATCCGGAGATCCGAAGACCACTTCAAGTGCTACCGAGCCTGTACAGTTGGCCTCTACACCTGGTATGACGCCTTTAAAGGTCGTTTTTGTGGGTTTAATCCTTGAGGGATGTATGCCCATTTTCCGCACTGTATCCTGGTAAAGCAGGTTCAGGCTACTGCCGCCGTCCATGAGGACTCTTGTGAGATGAAATCCGTCGATGATTGGGTCGAGAACCAATGCGGCGAAGCCGCCATGACGGATGCTAGTGGGGTGGTCCCTTCGATCAAAAGTGATCGGGCTGGGGCGACAGGCTCCATCGCGTATACGTCCCATAGCGCACGCTACCGCTCCCTCTTGGGAATGTGGGTTGCGTATATCATGTTCACCGTTCGCACTTGTGGGGGAAAGCCCTTCTGTCCATTGTTGTTCGGCGGCCTGTGCTCCTCCTCGTCATTGCTATGCAGCCCCTTGTCTTTGTTTTCGGCTCTTAGCTTGCGTGCTTGCTTGAACACCCAACAATCCCTGTTGGTGTGATTGGCTGGCCTTTCGGTGGTGCCATGTATCTGGCACAAGCGATCGAGTATTCGGTCCAAACTGGACGGGCCCTGAGTATTCTTTTTGAATGGCTTTTTCCGCTGACCGGATTTATAGCATCTGAATCCGGCATTAACTGTCGTGTCTTCATTGCTGTCGCTGCTAACGCGGCGCTTTTTCTTATTCCGGCGTGTCATGCCACTTTTGTCCTTGGTATCCGAATTACCAGGATTCTTTGCTAAGTTTTTACTGCGAACTAGCCAGCTATCTTCTCCCGCGCAAAAGCGGGTCATGAGTGTCGTGAGGGATGCCATAGATTTCGGCTTTTCCTGTCCCAGGTGCCGGGCGAGCCACTCGTCGCGGATATTATGCTTGAAGGCTGCTAGGGCCTCTGCGTCTGGACAATCGACTATCTGGTGTTTCTTTGTTAGGAACCGTGTACAGAATTGCCTGGCCGATTCCTCTGGCTGCTGAATTATGTGGCTTAAATCATCAGCATCCGGCGGTCGCACATAAGTGCCCTGGAAGTTGTCGAGGAATGCGGCTTCCAGGTCCTCCCAAGAACCGATTGAGCCTGCTGGCAAGCTGTTAAGCCAATGCCGGGCCGGTCCCTTAAGTTTGAGCGGGAGGTATTTGATGGCGTGTAGATCATCGCCGCAGGCCATGTGGATATGAAGGAGATAATCCTCGATCCATACCGCCGTATCTGTTGTGCCATCGTATGATTCGATGTTTACGGGTTTGAAACCCTTTGGGATTTTATGATCCATTACTTCGTCTGTGAAGCATAGTGGGTGTGCGGCGCCTCTATACTGGGCTATATTACGACGCAGCTCGGAGGAGCTATGTCTGTTGTGTTCGGCCCGGCTGGATTTGTTGTATCCGGAATGAATATCATCGTCACATGCCGTAGGGCGCCTGCGCGATCCGTATATCGATCTTGTTTGTCTTTCCTTATCCTCCAGTAGGTCTCGCAGGTCTGGCGCATTTTCCCGTGCCTTAGTTGAATGACGTCGGGGCATGGCTTGTTTGGAGGGCCGAGAGGCCTCTTTGTCGCTGCCGCGAGGTGGCCGGTCGGCCATGTCATGCGCTGGTGATGTGGGTGCTTCCTCCTCTGATCGGGGTAGCGGCCTGCGTTTTGGGTAACTCTTGGACGGGCGTTCGAGTTCATACTCTTCGGCCGCAAGGACTTCAGTCCATCTGTCAGCTAGCAAGTCTTGGTCAGCTCTAAGCTGTTGCTGCTTTTTCTTGAGGCTGCTTGCCGTGGCTAAAAGCCTGCGTTTGAAACGCTCTTGTTCGGCGGGGTCTGATGGTACGACGAATTCGTCGTCGCCGAGGCTTGCCTCGTCTTCGGAGGGAGGCATATAGTTATCATCCTCAACCTCTCGGTCTGCCGCTCTCTCATGAGGGCTGGCTTCTCCGTCTTCCTGTGCCGAATCTTGCTGGAGGGGGTGTTCTTCGACACTATCCGGGGTAGTATTATCTCCCGTGCCGGAATCACCGTTTTTGCTTTGGCGGTATTTAGAGCGGCGCCGCTGACGCCGGCGCTTTGGCTGTTTCTTGGAGGTGTCATCCCCTGCCGTTCCATCGCCATCTCCATATTTTGGAGTATCCACCATGTATATGTCATATGATGAGGTGGCCTTCCAGCGCCCTACAGTTGATGGTTCCTGTTCGTCTCCTGCATCGTCGTCCATACCGTCGATGTCTTCGGAGCCGAAGTCAAGCATGTCGGTTAAATCGTCGACAGTGGTTCCAAAGTGGGTGGTGGGTGGGCTTTGAATTTCTTCATCTTCCGTATCCCATCCTCGCTGACCGTAGTTTGGCCAGGGCTCTCCTGATAAAGAGAGAGACTTGAGAGAATTCAGGATGTCGCCAAAAGGCGAGTGCTGAAAGATGTCCGCGGCGGTGAACTCCATTATCGGTGCCCAATCGGATTCGATTGGCAGGGGCGCGGGGGGTTCGGAGTCGAGAGAGGAGTCCGGATCCTCGGAGTCACGGGTCACGCAGAGCGCGGGGCTGGTGTTCGGCTCGATCGCCTTTGAGATCACAGCCCCCGAGGTGACGTCCAACCGCTCATCCTCGATTGGCGCAGCTGGCTCCGAATTAAGGGTCAGAGCCAGTGTGTTTGCGGCCACCAGGGCACGGTTCGGCGGCGGAGCTAGATCATGCCCCACGAGACAGTGTGGCGCGCTTGGCTGTGGCTCGAATCCGTCGAAGATCAAATCTCCGCGGATGTCCGCCGTGTAGTTTAGGCTTCCAAACCTGACTTGATGGCCAGGGGCGTAGCTTTCGATCTGCTCCAGGTGGCCAAGCGAATTGGCCCGCAGTGCGAAGCCGCCGAAGACGAAGATCTGTCCGGGGAGAAAAGTCTCGCCCTGGACTACATCGTTGTTGATGATCAAAGGAGCCATCGAGCCCGAGAGTGACGACACAGAGGAACTCTCAATGAAAGCACCAATGTCGGTGTCAAAACCGGCGGATCTCGGGTAGGGGGTCCCGAACTGTGCGTCGATGCCGGATGGTAACAGGAGACAAGGGACACGATGTTTTTACCCAGGTTCGGGCCCTCTGATGGAGGTAAAACCCTACTCCTGCTTGATTAATATTGATGATATGGGAAGTACAAGAATAGATCTACCACGGGATCAAGGAGGCTAAACCCTAGAAGCTAGCCTATGGTATGAATGTTGTATGATGGACTTGTCCTACGGACTAGAACCCTCCGGTTTATATAGACACCGGATAGGATTAGGGTTACACAGGGTTGGTTAGAATGGTAGGAGATCTTGAATATCCGCATCGCCAAGCTTGCCTTCCACGCCAAGGAAAGTCCCATCCGAACACGGGACGAAGTCTTCAATCTTGTATCTTCATAGTCCTGGAGTCCGGCTGAAGGTATAGTCCGGCTACCCGGACACCCCCTAATCCGGGACTCCCTCAGGGACGTCACCGAGCTGAACGTGTGTTGAACTCGGAGGTGCCATACGTTCGGTTCTAGATCGGTTGGATCGTGAAGACGTTCGACTACATCAACTGTGTTAACCTAACGCTTCCGCTTTCGGTCTACGAGGGTATGTCGACACAATCTCCCCCTCTCATTGATATGCATATCCTAGATAGATCTTGCGTGATTGTAGAATTTTTTTTTAAAATGCATGCTAAGTTCCCCTACAGTGGTATCAGAGCCAGGTATATGCGTAGATGATATGCACGAGTAGAACACAAAGAGTTGTGGGCGATAATAGTCATACTGCTTACCACCAACGTCTTATTTTGATTCGGAGGTATTGTTGGACGAAGTGACCCAGACCAACCTTACATGCCCACGTTCATGAGACCAGTTCCACCGACAGATATGCAACTTGTTTTGCATAAAGGTGGCTGTCGGGTGTCTGTTTCTCCAACTTTAGTTGAATCAAATTTGACTACGACTGGTCCTTGTTGAAGGTTAAACCAACACAGTTGATGAAAAATCGTTGTGGTTTTGATGCGTAGGTAAGAACGGTTCTTGCTAGAAGCCCGTAGCAGCCACGTAAAACTTGCAACAACAAAGTAGAGGACGTCTAACTTGTTTTTGCAGGACATGTTGTGATGTGATATGGTGAAGACATGATGAGATATAAGTTATTGTATGAGATGATCATGTTTTGTAGAAGTTATCGGCAACTGGCAGGAGCCTAATGGTTGTCGCTTTATTATATGAAATGCAATCGCCATGTAATTGCTTTACTTTATCACTATGCGGTAGCGATAGTTGAAGAAGCAATAGTTGGCAAGACGACAACGACGCTATGATGGAGATAAAGGTGTCAAGCCGGTTGACGATGGAGATCATGACGGTGCTTCGGATATGGAGATCAAAGGCAGAAGATGATGATGGCCATACCATGTCACATATTTTGATCGCATGTGATGTTTATCTTTTATGCATCTTATTTTGCTTAGTACGGCGGTAGCATTATAAGATGACCCCTCACTAAATTTCAAGGTATAAGTGTTCTCCCTGAGTATGCAATGTTGCGACAGTTCGTCATGCCGAGACACCACGTGATGATCGGGTGTGATAAGCTCTACGTTCACATACAACGGGTGTAAGACAGTTTTGCACATGCAGAATACTCAGGTTAAACTTGACGAGCTTAGCATATGCAGATATGGCCTCGGAACACTAAGACCGAAAGGTCGAACATGAATCATATAGTAGATATGATCAACATAGAGATGTTCACCGTTCAAAACTACTCCATCTCACGTGATGATCGGACATGTTTTAGTTGATATGGATCACATGATCATTTAAATGACTAGAGGGACGTCTATCTAAGTGGAAGTTCTTAAGTAATATGATTAATTGAACTTAAATTTATCATGAACTTAGTCCTGATAGTTCTTTTTGCGTATCTATGTTGTTGTAGGTCAATGGCCCGTGCTACCGTTCCCTTGAACTTTAATGCGTTCCTAGAGAAAGCTAAGTTGAAAGATGATGGTAGAAACTACACGAACTGGGTCTGTAACTTGAGGATTATCCTCATTGCTGCATGGAAGAATTACGTCTTGGAAGCACCGCTAGGTGCAAGGCCCGCTACAAGAGCAACTCCGGACGTTATGAACATCTGGCAAACTAAAGCTGATGACTACTCGATAGTTCAGTGTGCCATGCTTTACGTATTAGAATTGGGACTTCAAAGACGTTTTGAACGTCATGGAGCATATGAAATGTTCCAGGAGTTGAAGTTAATATTTCAAGCAAATGCCCGAGTTGAGAGATATGAAGTCTCCAACAAGTTCTATAGCTACAACATGGAGGAAAATAGTTCTATCAGTGAACACATACTCAGAATGTCTGGGACCATAACCAGTTGACTCAGCTGGGAGTTAATCTTCCTGATGATAGTATCATTGACAGATTTCTTCAATCACTGCCACCAAGTTATAAAGGCTTTGTGATGAACTATAATATGCAAGGGATGGAAAAGCCAATTCCCGAGCTCATCGCAATGCTAAAGGTTGTGGAGGTAGAAATCAAGAAGGAGCATTGATACGTCCATTTTGCATCATGCTTTTATATCGATATTTATTGCATTATGGGGTGTTATTACACATTATGTCACAATACTTATGCCTATTCTCTCTTATTTTACAAGGTTTACACGAAGAGGGAGAATGCCGGCAGATGGAGTTCTGGGCTGGAAATGGAGAAAATATTAGAGACCTATTCTGCACAACTCCAAAAGTCCTGAAACTCCACGAAAGTCAGTTTTGGAATATATAAAAAATATTGGGCGAAGAAAGCACCAGAGGGGGCCACCCAGCATCCACGAGGGTGGGGGCGCGCCCTACCCCTGGGCGCGCCCCCTGCCTCGTGGGCCCCCTGGCATGCCTCCGGTGCCCATCTTTGGCTATATGAAGTCTTTCGCCCTGGAAAAAATCAGAAGGGAGCTTTCGGGATGAAGCGCCGCCGTCTCGTGGAGGAACCTGGCGAAACCAATCTAGGGCTCCGGCGGAGCTATTCTACCGAGGAAACATCCCTCCGGGAGGGGAAATCATCACCATCGTCATCACCATCGATCCTCTCATCGGGAGGGGGTAAATCTCCATCAACATCTTCACCAGCACCATCTCCTCTCAAACCCTAGTTCATCTCTTGTATCTAATCTTTGTCTCAATACCTAAGATTGGTACCTGTGGGTTGCTAGTAGTGTTGATTACTCCTTGTAGTTGATGCTAGTTGGTTTATTTGGTGGAAGATCATATGTTCAGATGCTTTATGCATATTAATACCCCTATGATATGAACATGAATATGATTTGTGAGTAGTTACGTTTGTTCCTGAGGACATGGGAGAAGTCTTGCTACAAGTAGTCATGTGAATTTGGTATTCGTTCGATATTTTTATGAGATGTATGTTGTCTTTCCTCTAGTGGTGTTATGGGAACATCGACTACATGACACTTCACCATTATTTGGGCCTAGAGGAAGGCATTGGGAAGTAATAAGTAGATGATGGGTTGCTAGACTGACAGAAGCTTAAACCCTAGTTTATGCGTTGCTTCGTAAGGGGCTGATTTGGATCCATATGTTTCATGCTATCGTTAGGTTTACCTTAATACTTGTTTTGTAGTTGTGGATGCTTGCAATAGGGGTTAATCATAAGTGGGATGCTTGTTCAAGGAAGGGCAGTACAAGCACCAGTCCACCCACATATCAAATTATCAAAGTAACGAACGCGAATCATGTGAGCGTAATGAAAACTAGCTTGACGATAATTCCCATGTGTCCTCGGGAGCGTTCTCCTTTATATAAGAGTTTGTCCATGCTTGTCCTTTGCTACAAAAAGGATTGGGACACCTTGCTGCACCTTGTTTACTTTTGTTACTTGTTACCCGTTACAAATTACATTATCACAAAACTATCTGTTACGGATAATTTCAGTGCTTGCAGAGAATACCTTACCGAAAACTACTTGTCATTTCCTTCTGCTCCTCATTGGGTTCGACCCTCTTACTTATCGAAAGGACTATGATAGATCCCCTATACTTGTGGGACATCAAGAATCTTTTCTGGCGCCATTGTCGGGGAGTGAAGCGCCTTTGGTAAGGAAAAATTTATATAGTGTGCTGAAATTTACTATCACTTGTTACTATGGAATGTAATCCTTTGACGGGCTTGTTCGGGGTATCTTCACCCCGACCAGTAGAGAAAAGAGTTGCTCCTCAACGTACTGAACCTACTAAAAATGTTTACTTTGAAATTCCTTCTGGTATGATAGAGAAACTGCTAGCTAATCCTTTTACAGGAGATGGAACATTACATCCCGATTTGCACCTAATCTATGTGGATGAAGTTTGTGGATTATTTAAGCTTGCAGGTATGCCCGAGGATGTTATCAAGAAGAATCTCTTCCCTTTATCTTTGAAGGGAAAGGCATTGACATGGTTTATGCAATGCGATGATATTGGATCATGGAACTACAACCGATTGAAATTGGAATTTCATCAGAAGTTTTATCCTATGAATCTGGTTCATCATGATCGTAATTATATATTTAATTTTTGGCCTCGTAAACGAGAAAGTATCGCTCAAGCTTGGGGGAGGCTTAAGTCAATGTTATAATCATGCCGCAATCATGAGCTCTCAAGACAAATTATTATTCAAAGAATTTATGCTCGGCTTTCTCTCAATAATCGATGCATGCTCGATACTTCTTGTACTGGTACTTTTATGTTGAAGACTATTGAATTCAAATGGGATTTATTGGAAAGAATTAAACGCAACTCTGAAGATTGGGAACTCGACGAAGGAAAGGAGTCAGGTATAACACCTAAGTTTGATTGTGTTAAATCTTTTATGGATACCGATGTTTTTCGTGAATTTAGCACTAAATATGGACTTGACTCTGAGATAATAGCTTCTTTCTGTGAATCCTTTGCTACTCATGCTGATCTCCCTAAGGAGAAGTGGTTTAAATATCATCCTCCCATTGAAGTAAAAGTAGTTGAACCGATTAAAGTTGAAGAAAAGACTATCACTTACAATGTTGATCCTATTGTTCCTACCACTTATATTGAGAAAACACCTTTCCCTGTTAGAATAAAGGATCATGCTAAAGCTTCAACTATTGTTCATAAGAGTAATGCTAGAATACCTACACCCTTTGAGCAAATTAAAGTTGAACCTAGTATTGCTATGGTTAAAGATCTCTTGGTTGATAATATTGATGGGCATGTTATTTATTCTGTTATGAAGCTGCTAGAATTGCTAAACCTAATTCTAAAGATAAACATAGACCTGTTTTTGGCATGCCTGTTGTTTTGGTTAGAATAGGAGATCGCTGTTATCATGGCTTATGTGGTATGGGTGCTAGTGTCAGTGCAATACCTTATACCTTATATGAAGAAATTATGCATGATATTGCACCTGCTGAGATAGAATATATTAATGTTACTATTAAGCTTGCCAATAGGGATACTATTTCACCAGTTGGGATTGTTAGAGATGTTGAAGGGAAAATTAAATATCCTACTGATTTTTTTGTTCTTGCTTCCCCACAAGATAACTTTTGTTCTATTATATTTGGTAGACCCTTCTTGAATACTGTTAATGCTAAGATAGACTTCAAAAAGGATATTGTTTCTGTTGGTTTAGGGGATATGTATCATGATTTTAATTTTGCTAAATTTCGTAGACAACCCCATGATAAAGAATTGCCTAGTAAAGATGAAATTATTGGTCTTGCTTCTATTGCCGTGCCTCCTAATAATCCTTTAGAACAATATTTGTTAGACCATGAAAAATGATATGTTTATGAATGAAAGAAGGGAAATACATGAAGTATTCTTTAAAAAGGGACCAATTTTGAAACACAACTTGCTTGTTGAAATTCTAGGGGATCCTCCTCCACCCAAGGGTGATCCCGTGTTTGAGCTTAAACCATTACCTGATACTCTTAAATATGCTTATCCTGATGAAAAGAAGATATATCCTGTTATTATTAGTGCTAACCTTTAGAGTTGGAAGAAGAGAAATTATTGAAAACTCTGAAGAAGCACCATGCTGCTATTGGATATACTCTCGATGATATTAAGGACATTAGTCCTACTCTATGCCAGCACAAAATTAAATTGGAGAAAGACGCTAAACCGGTTGTTGATCACCAACGACGGTTAAATCCTAAAATGAAAGAAGTGGTAAGAAAAGAAATACTAAAGCTTCTGGGGCTAGGTATAATATATCCCGCTGCTGATAGTTAGTGGGTAAGTCATGTCCATTGTGTCCCTAAGAAGGGAGGTATTACTGTTGTTCCTAATGATAAAGATGAATTGATTCCACAAAGAATTGTTACAGGTTATAGAATGGTAATTGATTTCCGCAAACTAAATAAAGCTACTAAAAAGGATCATTACCCTTTACCTTTTATTGATCAAATGCTAGAAAGATTATCGAAACATACACATTTTTGCTTTCTAGATGGTTATTCTGGTTTCTCTCAAATACTTGTGTCAAAAGAGGATCAAGAAAAGACCAGTTTTACTTGCCCTTTCGGTACCTTTGCTTATCGATGTATGCCGTTTAGTTTATGTAATGCACCTGCTACCTTTCAAAGATGTATGACTGCTATATTCTCCGACTTTTGTGAAAATATTGTTGAGGTTTTCATGGATGATTTCTCCGTGTATGGAACTTCTTTTGATGATTGCTTAAGCAACCTTGATCGAGTTTTGCAGAGATGTGAAGAAACTCATCTTGTCTTGAATTGGGAGAAGTGCCACTTCATGGTTAATGAAGGTATTGTCTTGGGGCATAAAATTTCTGAAAGAGGTATTGAAGTTGATAAAGCTAAAGTTGATGCTATTGAAAAGATGCCGTGTCCTAAGGACATTAAAGGTATAAGAAGTTTCCTTGGTCATGTCGGTTTTTATAGAAGGTTCATGATACGTCTCCAATGTATCTATATATTTTTATTGTTCCATGCTATTATATTATCTGTTTTGGATGTTTATGGGCTTTATTATGCACTTTTATATTATTTTTGGGACTAACCTATAGACCCAGAGCCCAGTGCCAGTTCCTGTTTTTTCCCTTGTTTCAGTGTTTCGTAGAAAAGGAATATCAAACGGAGTCGAAACAGAATGAAACCTTCTGGAGAAGTTATTTTTGGAAGGAAAGCTACCCGAAAGACTTGGAGTGCACGTAAGGAAAGAAACGAGGGAGCCACGAGGCAGGGGGGCACGCCCACCCCCCCCCCCCCGGCGCGCCCCCCACCCTCGTGGGCCCCTCGTGGCTCCCCTGACGTACTTCTTCCTCCTATATATACCCATATACCCTAAAAACTTCGGGGAACATAATAGATCGGGAGTTACGCCGCCGCAAGCCTCTGTAGCCACCAAAACCCAGTCGGGACCCTGTTCCGGCACCCTGCCGGAGGGGGAACCCTCACCGATGGCCATCTTCATCATCCCGGCGCTCTCCATGACGAGGAGGGAGTAGTTCACCCTCGGGGCTGAGGGTATGTACTAGTAGCTATGTGTTTGATCTCTCTCTCTCTCTCTCTCTCTCTCTCTCTCTCTCGTGTTCTTGATTTGGCACGATCTTGATGTATCGCAAGCTTTCCTATTATAGATTGAGTCTTTAATGATTTGAGAACACTTGATGTATGTCTTGCCATGCGTATCTATGGTGACAATAGGATATCACGTGATTCACTTGATGTATGTTTTGGTGATCAACTTGCGGGTTCCGACCATGAACTTATGCATAGGGGATGGCACACGTTTTCGTCTTGATTCTCCAGTAGAAACTTTGGGGCACTCTTTGAGGTTCTATGTGTTGGTTGAATAGATGAATCCGAGATTGTGTGATGCATATCGTATAATCATACCCACGGATACTTGAGGTGACATTGGAGTATCTAGGTGACATTAGGGTTTTGGTTGATTTGTGTCTTAAGGTGTTATTCTAGTACGAACTCTAGGGCTGTTTGTGACACTTATAGGAATAGCCCAACGGATTGATTGGAAAGAATAACTTTGAGGTGGTTTCGTACCCTACCATAATCTCTTCATTTGTTCTCCTCTATTAGTGACTTTGGAGTGACTCTTTGTTGCATGTTGAGCGATAGTTATATGATCCAGTTATGTTATTATTGTTGAGAGAACTTGCACTAGTGAAAGTATGAACCCTAGGCCTTGTTTCAACTCATTGCAATACTGTTTACGCTCATTTTTACTACTTGTTACCTTGCTGTTTTTATATTTTCAGATTACAAAAACCTATATCTACCATCCATATTGCACTTGTATCACCATCTCTTCGCCGAACTAGTGCACCTATACAATTTACCATTGTATTGGGTGTGTTGGGGACACAAGAGACTCTTTGTTATTTGGTTGCAGGGTTGCTTGAGAGAGACCATCTTCATCCTGCGCTTCCCACAGATTGATAAACCTTAGGTCATCCACTTGAGGGAAATTTGCTACTGTCCTACAAACCTCTGCACTTAGAGGCCCAGCAACGTCTACAAGAAGAAGGTTGCGTAGTAGACATCAGTTCATTAAAGACTTCTCAAAATTTTCTAGGTCTCTGACTAATCTCTTACAAAAAGATGTTCCTTTTGTCTTTGATGATGATTGTGTAGAAGCATTTGAAATACTCAAGAAAGCCTTGATTTCTGCACCTATTGTTCAGCCACCTGATTGGAATTTATCCTTTGAAATTATGTGTGATGCTAGTGATTATTCTGTAGGTGCTGTTCTAGGACAAAGAGTTGATAAGAAATTAAATGTTATCCAATATGCTAGTAAAACACTAGATAGTGCCCAGAGAAATTATGCTACTACTGAAAAAGAATTTTTATAGTTGTATTTGCTTGTGATAAGTTCATACCTTATATTGTTGATTCTAAAGTAACTGTTCACACTGATCATGATGCTATTAAATATCTTATGGAAAAGAAAGATGCTAAACCTAGACTTATTAGATGGGTTCTCCTACTACAAGAATTTGATTTGCATATTATAGATAGAAAGGGAGCTGAGAACTCCGTTGCAGACAACTTATCTAGGTTAGAGAATGTTCTTGATGACCCACTACCTATTGATGATAGCTTTCCTGATGAACAATTAGCTGTCATAAATGCTTCTCGTACTGCTCGATGGTATGCTGATTATGCTAATTACATTGATGCTAAATTTATACCACCTAGTTTCACATACCAGCAAAAGAAAAAAGTTTTCCTATGATTTAAGACATTACTTTTGGGATTACCCATACCTTTAAAAGAAGGAGTAGATGGTCTTATTAGACGTTGTGTACCTGAGCACGAACAGGAACAGATCCTACGCAAGTGTCACTCTGAGGCTTATGGAGGACACCACGCTGGAGATAGAACTGCACATAAGGTATTGCAATCCGGTTTTTTTAGCCTAATCTTTCCAAGGACGCCCGTAAGTTTGTCTTGTCTTGTGATGAATGTCAAAAAATTGGTAATATTAGTAGACGTCAAGAAATGCCTATGAACTATTCACTTGTTATTGAACCATTTGATGTTTGGGGCTTTGATTATATGGGACCGTTTCCTTCCTCTAATGGGTATACACATATTTTAGTTGTTGTTGATTACGTTACTAAGTGGGTAGAAGCTATTCCAACTAGTAGTGTTGATCATAACACCTCTAATAAGATGCTTAAAGAAGTTATTTTTCCGAGGTTTGGAGTCCCTAGATACTTAATGACTGATGGTGGTTCACATTTTATTCATGGTGCATTTTGTAAAATGCTTGCTAAGTATGATGTTAATCATAGAATTGGATCTCCATACCACCCACAGTCTAGTGGTCAAGTAGAACTGAGTAATAGAGAAGTCAAATTAATTTTGCAAAAGACTGGTAATAGATCTAGAAAGAATTGGTCCAAGAAACTCGATGATGCATTATGGGCCTATAGAACTGCATATAAAAATCCTATGGGTACGCCTCTGTATAAAATGGTCTATGGAAAAGCATGTCATTTACCTCTCGAATTAGAACATAAGGCATATTGGGCCATTAAAGAGCTCAATTATGATTTCAAACTTGCCAGTGAGAAGAGACTATTTGACATTAGCTCACTTGAGAACCCAAGCCTATGAGAATGCCAAACTATTTAAAGAAAAAGTTAAAAGATGGCATGACAAAAGGATACAAAAGCATGAATTTAATGTAGGTGATTATGTTTTGCTATACAACTCTCCTTTAAGATTTTTTGCAGGAAAACTCCTACTTAAATGGGAAGGTCCTTACATTATCGAGGAGGTCTATCGTTCCGGTGCCATAAAAATCAACAACTTCGAAGGCACAAATCCGAAGGTGTTGAACAGTCAAAGAATCAAACATTATATCTCAGGAAATCCCATAAATATTGAAACTAATGTCATTGAGACTGTAACCCCGGAGGAATACATAAGGGACACTTTCCAGAATGTTTCAGACTCCGAAAAGGAATAAGTATGTGGTACGGTAAGTAAACCGACTCCAAAACAGTTCTAATAGCAATTTTCTCCATTTTGGAATATGTAAGGAAATAGGAAAATAAGAAGTAGTCCGAAAGGGACTAGAGGTATCCACGACAGTGGAGGGCGCGCCCTACCCCCTGGGCGCGCCCCCTGCCTCGTGGGCACCTCGTGTGCTCTCGGGACTCCGTTTTCTTGCACGATACTTCTTTTGGTCGGTAAAAATTCATTATATAATCTCCCGAAGGTTTTGACCACCGCACCATGCAAATATCCTCTGTTTTCGTTTCGAGTTGTTTTTATAGCAGATTTAGAGCAAGATGCCTTCTCAAGAGTCAGCCGGGGAGAGTTAGGTGTCTCATCCGACACCTGGACCAGGAGTAAACAATGATGCTTACCAATTTGGGCCATCCACGGAGGAAGAGATGGAGGCCGACCTGAAAAGGATAGATGCCATGGAGGAGAATCAAGAAGTTACTTCTTGTTTCTGAGCCAGATTGACGATGGGGGAACTACAGAGCTCAGCTATACCAAACTCGGTCATCCCTTCCAATGTCAGATTTTTTTATGAAAATATGAAATAGAGTGTTACTTGTTCTCCCGCAGCTATGCAACATCCTTGGGTGAAAGGAGCTTTAGCCGTCATGGGTAAGCTCCGTAAGGAAATAATGGACCTCAAGAAGCAAGTCAATAAGCTCGAGGAGGAGAATCGTATCCTGAGGGGCATCATCGCCAAGAATATCACATCACCACCTCCGAAGAAGGAGACATAATCACATGGGTATGGACACTCCCCTTGGCAACTACCAAGCTTGGGGGAGGTGCCCCGGTATCGTATCACCATCACACTCCTATCTTTACCATTTTTCTTAGTTCGATCCTTTTACTAATATCTTGATTTATTAGAATAAAGTTTTAGTATGATTTAGTTTTGAGTTTTGCTTTATGATCCTTCTATGTAATCCAGTCCATGAGCTATATATAATAAATATTAGTTTTGAGTCAAGGGCTTGATTATCTTGCTATGATCTTGAGGGAATAGAAATAAAAGAGAAGAGAAAGATAAAAAGAATTAAAGAGATCATATTGATCTTATGGAGAGTAATGACTTCACATATAAAGAGTATGATGAATAAAAGTTGTTGAGAGTTGACAAACAAAGTTTTGGTCATCGTTGCAATTAATAGGAAGTATTAAAGTAAGAAAGGTTTTCACATATAAATATACTAGCTTGGACATCTTTTATGATTGTGAGAACTCATTAAAATATGACATGATAAAAAGTTGATGTTGGACAAGGAAGACAACGTAATGGGTTATGATTTCTTATATCCGAAATAAAGTATATTGTCATGGATCATCCAACATGTTGAGTTTGCCTTTCCCCCTCATGCTAGCAAAATTCCTTGCACCAAGTAGAGATACTACTTGTGCTTCCGAATATCCTTAAACCCAGTCTTGCGATGAGTGTCCACCATACCTACCTATGGATTGAGTAAGATCCTTCAAGTAAGTTGTCATTGTTGCATGCAATAAAAATTTCTCTCTAATTATGTATGATCTATTAGTGTGGAGAAAATAAGCTTTATACGATCTTGTGATATGGAAGCAATAAAAGCGACAGACTGCATAATAAAGGTCCATATCACAAGTGGCAACATAAAGTGACGTTCTTTCGCATTAAGATTTTGTGCATCCAACCATAAAGCACATGACAACCTCTCCTTCCCTCTACGAAGGGCCCGTCTTTTATTCTTGTCTTATACCTTATACAAGAGTCATGGTGATCTTCACCTTTCCTTTTTACACTTTATCCTTTGGCAAGCACATTATGTTGTAGAGATCCTGATATATATATCCAATTGGATGTAAGTTATCATAAACTATTAATGTTGACATTACCCATGAGGTAAAAGGTTGGGAGGCAACACTATAAGCCCCTATCTTTCTCTGTGTCTGATTAAAACTCCATACCCATAAGTATTGCATGAGTATTAGCAATTATGAAAGACAAAATGATAGTTGAGTATGTGTACTTGCTGAAAAGCTCTTATATTGATTCTTTCCGATGTTATGATAAATTGCAATTGCTTCAGTGACCGGGATTCATACTTGACATTTTGAATAGATTGTTACTTTAGCATAAGAAATCATATGACAATATATATATGTTGTTTTTATAAGAATGATCATGATGCCCTCTTGTCCGTATTTTATTTTATCGACACCTCTATCTCTAAACATGTGGACATATTTTTCCTTATCGGTTTCTGCTTGAGGACAAGCAAGGTCTAAGCTTGGTGGAGTTGATACGTCCATTTTGCATCATGCTTTTATTTTGATATTTATTACATTATGAGCTGTTATTACACATTATGTCACAATACTTATGCTTATTCTCTCTTATTTTACAAGGTTTACACGAAGAGGGAGAATGCCAGCAGCTGGAGTTCTAGGCTGGAAAAGGAGCAAATATTAGGGACCTATTCTGCACAACTCCAAAAGTCCTGAAACTCCACGAAAGTCAGTTTTGGAATATATAAAAAATATTGGGCAAAAAAAGCACCAGAGGGGGGCCATCCACCATCCACGAGGGTGGGTGCGCGTCCTACCCCCCTGGGCGCGCCCCCTGCCCCGTGGGCCCCCCTAGCAGGCCTCCAGTGCCCATCTTTGGCTATATGAAGTCTTTCACCCTGGAAAAAATCAGAAGGAAGCTTTTGGGACAAAGCGCCGCCGTCTCGAGGCGTAACCTGGCGAAATCAATCTAGGGCTCCGGAAGAGCTGTTCTACCGGGAAAACATCCCTCTGGGAGGGGGAAATCATCACCATCGTCATCACCATCGATCCTCTCATCAGGAGGGGGTCAATCTCCATCAACATCTTCACCAGCACCATCTCCTCTCAAACCCTAGTTCATCTCTTGTATCCAATCTTTGTCTCAAAACCTCAGATTGGTACATGTGGGTTGCTAGTACTGCTGATTACTCCTTGTAGTTGATACTAGTTGGTTTAGCTGGTGGAAGATAATATGTTCAGATCCTTTATGCATATTAATACCCCTCTGATTATGAACATGAATATGATTTGTGAGTAGTTACTTTTGTTCCTGAGGACATGGGAGAAGTCTTGCTATAAGTAGTCATGTGAATTTGGTATTTGTTCGATATTTTGATGAGATGTATGTTGTCTTTCCTCTAGTGGTGTTATGTGAACGTCGACTACATGACACTTCACCATTATTTGGGCCTAGAGGAAGGCATTGGGAAGTAATAAGTAGATGATGGGTTGCTAGAGTGACATAAGCTTAAACCCTGGTTTATGCGTTGCTTCGTAAGGGGCTGATTTGGATCCATATGTTTCATGATATGGTTATGTTTACCTTAAGACTTCTTTTATAGTTGTGGGTGCTTGCAATAGGGCTTAATCATAAGTGGGATGCTTGTCCAAGGAAGGGCAGTACCCAAGCACCAGTCCACCCACATATCAAGTTATCAAAGTAATGAACGTGAATCATATGTGCGTGATGAAAACTAGGTTGATGATAATTCCCATGTGTCCTCGGGAGCGTTTTCCTTTAAATAAGAGTTTTTCCAGGCTTGTCCTTTGCTATAAAAAGGATTGGGCCACCTTGCTGCACCTTGTTTACTTTTGTTACTTGTTACCCGTTACAAATTACCTTATCACAAAACTATCTGTTACCTATAACTTCAGTGCTTGCAGAGAATACCTTAGCGAAAACTGCTTGTCATTTCCTTCTGCTCCTTGTTGGGTTCGACACTCTTACTTATTGAAAGGACTAGGATAGATCCCCTATACTTGTGGGACATCAAGCATCAAGTGTTGATGGTTAACAAGACCACTAGTTTCAAGAAAAAGGGCAAAGGGAAGAAGGGGAACTTCAAGAAGAATAGCAAGCAAGTTGCTGCTCAAGAGAGGAAGCCCAAGTCTAGACCTAAGCCTGAAACTGAGTGCTTCTACTGCAAAGGGACTGGTCACTGGAGGCGGAACTGCCCCAAATATTTGGCGGATAACAAGGATGGCAAAGTGAAAGGTATATTTGATATACATGTTATTGATGTGTACCTTACTAATGCTCGTGGTAGCGCCTGGGTATTTGATGTTGGTTCTGTTGCTCATATTTGCAACTCGAAACAAGGACTACGGATTAAAGGAAGATTGGCTAAGGACGAGGTGACGATGCGCGTCGGAAATGGTTCCAAGGTCGATGTGATCGCCGTCGGCACACTACCTCTACATCTACCTTCAGGATTAGTTTTAGACCTAAATAATTGTTATTTGGTGCCAGCGTTGAGCATGAACATCATATCTGGATCTTGTTTTATGCGAGACGGTTATTCATTTAAATCAAAGAATAATGGTTGTTCTATTTATATGAGTAATATCTTTTATGGTCATGCACCCTTGATGACTGGTCTATTTTTGTTTAATCTCGATCGTAGTGATACACATATTCATAATATTGAAGCCAAAAGATGCAAAGTTAATAATGATAGCGCAACTTATTTGTGGCACTACCGTTTAGGTCATATTGGTGTAAAGCGCATGAAGAAACTCCAAGCTGATGGGCTTTTGGAATCACTTGATTATGAATCACATGATGCTTGCGAACCATGCCTCATGGGAAAGATGACTAAGACTCCATTCTCTGGACAATGGAGCAAGCCACTGACTTATTGGAAATAATACATACTGATGTATGTGGTCCGATGAGTGTTGAAGCTCGCGGCGTGTATCGTTATTTTCTGACCTTCACAGATGATTTGAGCAGATATGGGTATATCTACTTAATGAAACATAAATCTGAAACATTTGAAAAGTTCAAAGAATTTCAAAGTGAAGTGGAAAATCATCGTAACAAACTAACAATACAATAAAGTTTCTACGATCTGATCATGGAGGTGAATATTTGAGTTACGAATTTGGTCTTCATTTGAAACAATGTGGAATAGATTCGCAACTCATGCCACCTAGAACGCCAGAGCGTAATGGTGTGTCCGAACGTCGTAACCGTACTTTATTAGATATGGTGCAATCTATGTGAAGGAAATATGCCCTGGAGGCAATAATAAAATTGTTATTTATATTTCCTTATAATATGATAAATGTTTATTATTCATGCTAGAATTGTATTAACCAGAAACTTGGTACATGTGTGAATACATAGACAAAACAGAGTGTCCCTAGTATGCCTCTACTTGACTAGCTCGTTAATCAAAGATGCTTAAGTTTCCTAACCATAGACATGTGTTTTCATTTGCTTAGCGGGATCACATCAAGACCCAACCGTTAGCTTAGCATAATGATCGTTAAGTTTTATTGCTATTACTTTCTTCATGACTTATACATATTCATTTGACTATGAGATTGTGCAACTCCCGAATACCGGAGGAATACCTTGTGTGCTATCAAACATCACAACGTAACTGGGTGATTATAAGGATGCTCTACAGGTGTCTCCGAAGGTGTTTGTTGGGTTGGCATAGATCAAGATTATGATTTGTCACTCTGAGTATCGGAGAGGTATCCCTGGGCCCTCTCGGTAATACACATCACTATAAGCCTTGCAAGCAATGTGACTATTGAGTTAGTTACGGGATGCTACATTACTGAACGAGTAAAGAGACTTTCCGTTAACGATATTCAACTAGGTATGATGATACCGACGATCGAATCTCGGTCAAGTAACATTCCGATGACAAAGGGAATGACGTATGTTGTCATTGTGGTTTGAACGATAAAGATCTTCGTAGAATATGTATGAACCAATATGAGCATCCATGTTCCTCCATTGGTTATTGACCGGAGATGTGTCTCGGTCATGTCTACATAGTTTTGGTGACCAAAGTTTGTTCGGAGTCCCGGATGAGATCACAGATATGACGAGGATTCTCGAAATGGTCGAGAGGTAAAGATTGATATATTGGAAGGTGGTATTCGGACATCGGAATGTTTTTGAGTGGTGCAGGTATTTTACCGGAGTACCGGGGGTTACCGGAACCCCCCGGGGGTAGTCATGGGCCTCATGGGCCATGGGAGAGAGAGGGGACAGACCACAAGTGGTGGCCGCCCCCCATGGGAGTCCGAATTGTACTAGGGGAGGAGGCGGCACCCCCTTTCCCTCTCCTACTCCCTCTCTCTTTCCCCCTTTCCCACTCCGGAGAAGGAAAGGGGAATCCTACTAGGACTAGGAGTCCTAGTAGGACTCCCCCCTTGGCGCGCCCCTCTAGGCCGGCCACCTCCTCCCCTCCTCCTTTACATACGGGGCAAGGGGCACCCCAAAGCACAACAGTTGTTCTCTTAGCCGTGTGCGGTGCCCCCCTCCACAGTTTACTCCTCCGGTCATAGCGTCATAGTGCTTAGGCGAAGCCCTGTGCGGATCACATCACCATCACCGTCACCACACCATCGTGCTGACGAAACTCTCCCTCGACCCTCTACTGGATCTAGAGTTCGAGGGACATCATCGAGCTGAACGTGTGCTGAACTCGGAGGTGTCATACATTTGGTACTATATTGGTTGGATCGTGAAGACGTTCGACTACATCAACCGTGTTAACCTAACACTTCCGCTTTTGGTCTACGAGGGTACATGGACACACTCTACCCCTCTTGTTGCTATGCATCTCCTAGATAGATCTTGCGTCATCGTAGGAAATTTTTTCACATTACATGCTACATTCCCCTACAAAGGCAACAATAAACTGCTCCTATGATCCAACAGCCTCCGCAGCCTCGGGTTCAAGACTGTATACATGTCCCTGGTGTGGTGAAATACATATTCCTGTTGAACCAATCCTAGCTAAGGCAGTGTTAGAGGCCATACACGGCGATCTAAGGAGACTTCATGACGATGTGCTGCGCAGAGAGAAAAGCCTAATCGCCTCAGAAAATCCACGATACCCACCCTACGTGGTTAACGTGCCGCGACAAAGGTTGTACGTCGACACATTCCCCGCAGAGAAGTTCTTCCTTCTATTCTATTACTTCGACATGTTTCACTTGAAAAAGCTGGATTTTACGTTTGTCGCCTTTTTGCCTTGTACATGAACTACATCATCGGGATTGACCAGATACTTATATCTGTGTCGCTAACCCGTACTTCATGCACGAGGGCTCACTACAAAAAAAATACACTTCCGTGATGATACGTGTTTGTCACAGTAGGTCGTGTTTTTTGTCATGCATGTACATCCATGACAAATTTATGACAGAATCAAGATAGTCATACCTGTGCTGTCGTAGAAGTGTTCCATGACATTACCAAAACTATCATCACGGAAGTGTCCACTTCCATGACGATAAATCGCACGTCACAGAAGTGCTTTCGTCAAGGGTGACCGACACGTGGCATCCACCGTAACGGAACGCCGTTAAGCTAACGTGTCGGGTTTTGGATCCGATAACCCGTTAACATCCACGACCAATGGGAAATTTCCATGTGTAAAATTCTTATTGGCGGATGAAACACGTGTCAGCTCGTCAGTGGGTCAGATAGGTGCCTATGATACGTCGACACGTGGCACGGCCCAACAGAGGCCCATTCCTGTGAAAAGGCCGACCCGTTTGACTTGGTCAAAAGGTGGCGGGCCGGCCCATGGAAAGCCTGTTAACGGCCTATTCGCATATAGCCCATTTACAGCCCGCTAACCCAAGGCCCGTTACGCCCTATCCGAATTAGGCCCAGTAGCATCATCTGAGCCATCCAATATGATTCCAGCCCGTTTTCACTTCTGGTCCATGTATGGCCCGTGACGTCTTTCGGCCCATATGAGTCCCTAGTAACTCTTGGCCTATTAACGGCTCGTGGTGAAACTGGCCCGTAATGAACAGTGTATTACTTTACACCCATTAACGGCCCGTGGTGAAACTGGCCCGTAATGACAGTGTATCACTTTATACCCATTAACGGCCCGTTATTCCGTTGGGCCGTTTCCAGCCCATGTTATCTTTCGGCCTTCTCAGAGTCCATTTATTCTTGGGATCATTTCCAGCATTCGTTTACTTACAGCCCGTTACTGTCATTTTCCAGCCCGTGGTTATAGTCGGCCCGTTTGTGGTTCATTAATACATTGGGCCATTTTCATAGCGTCATCAAATACGGCCTATTAACAATGGACCGTTATGGTCGGCCCATGGACGGACGATTCCAACTCTAGCCCGTTTACGGCCATAATGCGACCTGTTATCGGCCCATGTTTGGCCAATCGATCCTACGACCCATATAAGGCCCATTGATGATACGGCCCAAAGAAGGCCCATTGTTTCTATGCCCGTAGAAGGCCTACTGTTTCTACGGCCCGTAGAGGGCCTACTGTTTCTATGGCCCGTAGAAGGCCACTTTTCTACGGCTCGTAGGAGGCCCAGTGTCACTATAGTAAATATTAGCCCATGGTTATTGTGGCCTAGTTTTAAAAAGTAGGTTATTGCAGCCACTAGCAAACGGCGGAAAAAGAACTGCACTGACTACAAGCAAACAAATAAACAAGACAACAAGGAAATAAATAAGCAAGCAACTTATGCTAGTCTATCACGGCTATTACACATATTACATCCACTGGGCATCAAAGTTCGCCACCAGTGCAAATATAGGGAACAAAGCAGCATATAAACGCCGCAGCAAAACAAGTCCAGCACTGAAACCACTTCAGAAGAGTTCAAGAAACAATATCCTGGGTCCCATAATGCTGGCAAGATGCTTAGCAAGCTTATTAACTTTCTCTTGCTTTGCGCTTAAATCCTCCAGCGCTTGCTGTTGCACAAGAAAGTACGCATCTGAATTCTGCAGGGACTTCCTCAGTCCTTCGGCTTCTTGCTGCAGCACAGCTGACTGATGCCTTTCAGCTTGTAGCTGAGACTGAAGAACCGAAGTGATTCAGGCAGCGAGTTCGAAGAGCTTGTGCCAGCGGTACTGGCCAGTAACTCGAACACTACATCAACGCAGGACTGTGGGGTTTTCTCACTGTCTACAAGATCGTTTTTATCACCTTTCTTGGAGACCAACAGGGTTGTCTCACTATCTTGAACCTTATCTGCATTACTTTCTCTACCATTGCATAGTGGGGTGCTCTTCTCCAATATTCTGTTTGCATACTACAAGAGAAACAAGCAGACACATCATAGGTTTAGCTTGTAGTGTACGAAACTCATTTTGGTAAACCAGTTCAGTAGTAAGGTGGCCAGGATAACAACATGAAACAAACATATATCTATGTACTCTGGTCACTGTATTGTCCATATCATTCTAGTTTATGTTCCCTAATCAAGATAGAGACACAGTTCAACTCATATATTTTGAAGACACAGCAGCATAGACAGAATATAAGTTTGAGACACTACACATCATTGGCAGCACTTGTAATGTACATCACATGAGAACATAACTGTTTATACAACTTAAACTGAAATCAACATAGAGCAAGAAGTTAGAACAGCAATCCAGTTAAAGAAATAGGTTTAAAACATACCTGTTGCGCCATTGGAGTTTCAATTGGATCCTTCAAATTCGAAAGTAGTTGGTATGAGTAAATACAGTGATGCAACAGCAAAGGAGTATGTACCATAGCTACGGAATCTGACCTGAGAACAGTTCCTCTTCTGCTTTAAACGTGGAGTTTGGGTTAGCTATGGTGGTCTTCGTGCTTTGGGCACTGCAATAGCTTTACAAACTGCTCGTGTGGGGGGTACTCTGTGGTGGACATGGTGCTTTGTCAACTATAAGTGGGTTACTATCTGCTGGGGTTGTTGTTAGATGGGTTGTAGTTGGTTCTCTGCCCAACGGTGTAAGTGTGCAATCTGGAAGAGTCTCGATTATGTGTGGTGGGGCTAGTTTGTGGGCCAGTACAACCATGGTTCTATCTGCATTGACGGGTAGCACTGTCTTTTGTGAAGAACGGGTTTTTGCTCCCTTAGATACTGCCATCACCCCCTCCAATTCAAATGGCTGATAAACAAGAAAAGAAATTGAACGTACAAACAAAGTATGATAGACAGATGTGGTAATTCACATATATGTTGTCTAACCAATCAGGACAGCATGACACAATTTCACATATATGATGCCTAACTAAACAGGATAGCATAACATAGTTTCAGATATATGATGGATAAATTAACAGGATATAATGGCATAATTCAACATATGATGAGTACCTAAAAAGGATGACATGACAAAACTATATGATGTCTGTGACGCCCGGATATTTAAGCTACAGTAAGCCTCTGCTAATGATGGCACGTCACCATGATTACTATTGGTAGTTTCACGATGATTCAAATCTCGCTCGAATTCAAATTCAAATTAAGGTCAAACAATAAAAAAAACTTTCTAATATCAAAACTAAAATGATCGGGATGTGAAATAATTAAGTTTACTAAATTAGGTGCAACCTATATATTTTTCCAAAACTGAAATGTTTAGGAAATGAGAGAAAACAAAAAAAGAAAATAAAGACAAAGGAAAAGAACCAAAACAGATAACAAACACAACCAAAAATATGAAACAACACCCCCGTTGCTACTGGGCCGTAGCCCAGCTTGCCACTTGGCCCAGCCGGCCCCCTCGCTCTCCCACTTAACCCCCCCCCACCCCTGGGAAACCCTAGCCCAACCACCCCCACGACCCCCGTCCCCCACGATCCCCCTTCCCCCCCCCCCCCCCCGTGGATCTGGATCGGGTGTCAACCGCCGCCCCCGAACCCCCCACCCCCGCTGCCGTTGCGCGCCATGGCCCCGCCGCCCTCGTCACCGGTGGCCCGGAAGTCGCTCGATGCAGCCCCGTCCACACCTCGCTCCCTCGTCCCTCTTGGCGTCGTCCCGACCGCATCGCCTTGGCGCCGCCACCCGTCGCCCGAAGCCATCCCCGGCGCCACCGGACCTCCTCACCACGCCGGAACGTCGTCCCCGTCCTCCTCCTCGACGAGCTCCATCGAGCCTCACCGGCGCCGTCGTCCCCGAATCTGCCTCAAGCCCCGCTGCCACGTCCCTACGCCTCACGGTGAGGCCCCGGCCTCCACTCTTTCCCTCCGTCGTCGGCGCTGTCCGCGCGCACACACGCACGCTCACCGGCGCGCCCCGCCCGCTGCCTGTAGCCACTACCTTCCCTGCCCAGCGCTCGACGCGACCGGGTCGTGCCCTGGCCATGCTTGGCCCCTGCACGCACGCGCTCGCCGCAAGCGCGTGTCTGCGCGCCCGTGTCACTACCGCGTCCCCCTGCTCCGCGCTCGCTTGCGGCTCGCCCCTCCCCTTGCGCACCTCACGCCCGCACCGCCGTCGCCGCAACCATCGACCACCCTGCTTGTGGTCCCGCCTTGCCGGCGCCGCGGCTACCTCTTTCGCCCTGCCTTCCTGACAAGCGTGCGCCCGCAGCTGCGTGGCTCTACCGCAGCCACCGCTCGCGCCCGCCGCTGCCCTTCCGACCTCGACGGCCTCGTCCGTCACGGCCCCCTGGGCGTGTGCCCAATCGGGCCGCGCCCGAAAACATCGCCTGCACCCGCTATGGCCCCTCTAGGCCACAGACATGTGGGGCCCGCCCCTGTGAGACGAATTAAAAAAAGGAATTAAGTAAATAAATAAATAGTTAATTAATTAACTTAATTAATCTTGATTAGATTAATCCAATTAATTAATTAACCTAACTAATCTGTTAATTAAACTAACTATTTTAGTTAATTAGTTAGCAGAGTATGACAAGCGGGACCCACACGTTAGTGTGACCAAGTCAATTGACTGTTGACTGCTGACGTCAGCATGATGTCATGCTGACATCATCATTTACTATTCTGGATAATGTTGGTTTTAAATAGTTAATTAAATTCCAAAAAAGATTAAATCTTTAGAAAATCATATAAAATAATCCGTAACTCGGATGAAAAAAACTTTATACATGAAAGTTGCTCAGAATGACGAGACGAACCCGGATACGCAGCCCGTTCGTCCGCTACACATTCCTAACATATCAAACTCGCAACTTTTCCCCCTCCGGCTCCTCTGCTCGAAAACGCGAAACCCCGAGAAAACTTTCCTAGATGTTTCCCCCCTTCACCGGTATCATCCCATACCGCATTAGGGCACCTCTAACGCCGTTACTTGTCATGTCATGCGTCACTATGCATTTGCTTGCTTAAATATTCATTGTTTCTTCCCCCTCTTCTTCCGCTAGACACTAAGACCAACGCTGCTGCTGCCCCGTTCGACTACGGAGTTGACGACCCTTCTCTCTTGCCAGAGCAACCAGGCAAGCCCCCCCTTGATCACCAGATATCGCCTACTCTCTTCTATACTGCTTGCATTAGAGTAGTATAGCATGTTACTGCTTTCCGTTATCCTATCCTGATGCATAGCCTGTCCTTGTTACTACTGTTGTTACCTTTACCTACTCTCCTACATGCTTAGTTTAGGATGCTAGTTTACCATCAGTGGCCCTACATTCTTGTCCGTCAGCTGTGCTATACTATCGGGCCGTGAACACTTGGGAGGTGATCACGGGTATATACTATACTTTAAACATGATACATGTGGTGACCAAAGTCGGGTTGGCTCGAGGAGTACCCGCGAGTGATTCACGGATTGGGGGCTGAAAGGACCTTTGTCCCGACGGCCCTCTGTGTGGATCTTTGTGGCGGAGCGGCAGGGCAGTTCGGGGCTACCTGGGTGAGAGGTGAGCCTGGCCCTGTCGGCGTTCGCGGATACTTAACACGCTTAACGAGATCTGGGTATTTGATCTGAGTCTGGCTACTGGCCTATACGCACTAACCAACTACGCGGGAAAGATATGGGAACTCGGCGTCGTGGTATCAGCCGAAGCACTTCTTGACGTCAGCGACTGAGTGGCGCGCGCCGGATTGGACTGGAACGCCACTAGGCTAGGTCTGCTTCCGGCCGCGTTTACAACGTGCAGGTGTGCTTAGGGCGATGGGCCCAGACCGCTGCGCGCTTAGGTTTAGACCGGCATGCTGACCGCTCTGTTGTGCCTAGGTAGGGCTGCGACGTGTTGATCTTACGAGGCCGGGCATGACCCAGGAAAGTGTGTCCGGCCAAATGGGATCAAGCGTGTTGGGTTATGTGGTGCACCCCTGCAGGGAAGTTAATCTATTCGAATAGCCGTGATCTTCAGTAACAGGACGGCTTGGAGTTGTACCTTGACCTTATGACAACTAGAACCGGATACTTAATAAAACACACCCTTCCAAGTGCCAGATACAACCCGGTGATCGCTCTCTGACAAGGCAACGAGGAGGGGATCGCCGGGTAGGATTATGCTATGCGATGCTACTTGGAGGACTTCAGTCTACTCTCTTCTATATGCTGCAAGACGGAGGCTGCCAGAAGCATAGTCTTCGACAGGATTAGCTATCCCCCTCTTATTCTGGCATTCTGCAGTTCACTCCACTAATTTGGCCCTTTACACATATATCCATGCATATGTAGTGTAGCTCCTTGCTTGCTGGTACTTTGGATGAGTACTCATGGTTGCTTTGTTTCCCCCTTTTCCCCATTCCTCTACCCGATTGCTGCAACCAGACGATGGAGCCCAAGACCCAGACGCAACTGTCGATGGCGACTCCTTCTACACTGGAGGTGCCTACTACTACGTGCAGCCCGCGGACGACGACCAGGAGTAGTTTAGGAGGATCCCAGGCAGGAGGCCTGCGCCTCTTTCGATCTGTATCCCTGTTTGTGCCAGTCATTTTATGGCAACCTTGATTAACTTATGTCTGTACTCAGATATTTTTGCTTCCGCTGACTCGTCTATGATCGAGCAATTGTATTCGAGCCCTCGAGGCCCCTGGCTTGTATTATGATGTTTGTATGACTTATTTATGTTTTTAGAGTTGTGTTGTGATATCTTCCCGTAAGTCCCTGATCTTAATCGTACACGTTTGCGTGCATGATTAGTTTACGATTGAATCGGGGCGTCACAAGTTGGTATCAGAGCCGACTGCCTGTAGGAATCCCCCTTCCACACTCCTTGGCCGAAGTCGAGTCTAGACATTGCAAAAACTTTTACTAACATGGCTGTGTATCTTACGGGCACACGTCACCATTTGGGTGGTATTAGGATCTTTTACTCCGCGTCTATACTCTGGGACTCTGATCTCTCTCCTATACCACCCGCGCCCCCCCTACCTGGCGCGCCAAAGATGTCGGGGGAAATCGGCTTCCTCGAACACCTATGGGGACCGAGCCCCTTTCTGGTTCGGCGAGGGGCGGAGGTCGCGCAAAGAGCGGATTGAGGCGATGCACGCAAGGGGTTTTCCCAGCTTCGGGCCGCAAGGATGCGTAAAACCCTACTGCCGCTTTGTGGTTTTGTATTGTGTTCTTGCTCGGGGGCGTGTGGTGCTACAGTACACACGAGCCGCTGGCGAGACCGAGCGTGGGTGGTCTCCTCCTTTCTACGTTGCGCATGGGGCCTCCTTTTATATGCTCAAAGGGGTTACCCACAGGTGGCAGCGCAGGTCAGGGTAAAACTGTAAATCACTGTGTTGGGTACAGCTGTTTGTACAGTGCTATCATACCTATCTCTGACGGAGGGGGACAAGGGCATTAAATGCCCGTCCGCATCGCCCAGACGGTGCAGGAAAGGGACCGTCAGGAGCGCCACCGTTTGCCATGATGGCTACTCTGTCAGCGTCGCTTCGCCACCGCATGCCCCTGGCTACACCGCCTCTCGCCACGTGCGCGTGGAATGGCCCCAGAGCGACACATTGGTGGATGAGCTGGAGCGCAGGCACGGGGTGGTAACTTGCCGCGGTGGATGTCCTGTCGCGCCCGGGAGCTTGTCGCTCACCGGGCCTTGCCGGAGCGCGGGGCGCGCCGCGGCAAGCCTCTTGTCGCGCTTTGGTTGGCCTTCCCGGAAGGCTCCTCTTGCCGGGGTCTTGTGCTTCGAGCGGCAGTCCCGGCAAGAGCTCCCTTCGAGCGGTCGTCCTGGCAAGCTCCTCTTGCCGGGGCCTTGCGTCTTGGCTCAAACACTTTGTTCTTGAATGTCCCAAAAGGGGACCATGGAGGGTTTTGGCAGTCACCTGGCAGGCCTTGCCGCGGGGTGCTACGACTGCCTGTGCACAAGTTCGGGGTACTAAGGTACCCCTACTTTAGTACACCGACAGAAGCCCCCGGGCCTAAGCCATACACGGTGCCGAGCGCTGTTGGGCCAGGCACAAAACAGTGCACGGGCACGCGCGGCCTGGGTCACGCTGCATCTTAACTCCGCCTCCGTCGCGCCTTCCCCAAATGGCACGCGTCGAACGCGGCGTCGTGGGGAGAGGCGCGCGTGACGTGGGTGGCGTGCGCGGGGCTGAGCCCCGCAGGCATGCGTCACGTCGCAGGCGATTTCTTTTATTTGGAAAGGCGGAACGCCCCCCCCCCCTATAAGCGGAGGGAACAGGGGCAGTTCGCCATCCCGCCGGTTGTCATTCCTCGAAAATCTCCGCCACTTCCTTCTTCGAAAGAAAGCAGCGCTCCGCCCCCGTCGCCACCATCACCGCCATCGCCGTTGGCCCCCCCTCCGCCATGGCTCCGAAGATCGCGAGAGGGAAAGCCGTGAAGTCGGCCGAGGCGCTGCGGCTTGAGGCGCTGCGGAGGGAGCGGGCCACTTCCCCCCCCCCCCCAGCTCGACGCGGTGGACCTGAGGGATAGGTTCTACCTCTTCTGGTCGACGATGACGTGAGCGCATCCGCGCACGCGGGTTCTTCCCGCCGTCGCCCAGAAGAAGTATCCGACCGGGTGCCCCTTCTTCGCTGTGTTCTTCTATTGCGGGCTTTGCCCGCCCTTTTCTGAATTTTTCTGCGACATCATGAACACCTATGGCTTCCATCTCCTTGACTTCACCCCCAACGCTGTTCTGACAATGGCGGTTTTCGCACACCTCTGTGAGAACTTTGTCGGAGTCCATCCCAACGTAGCCCTCTTCCGCCATTTCTTTTCTCCTCGGGTGGAGAAAGGAGAGCCTTTATCTGGCGGGGTCGCCTGAATCTCCAAGACAGGCAAGAAGGAGGCTTATCTGGAGGGGGAGCTCCGCAGCAGATGGGAGGAGTGGAGAGCGGACTGGTGCTTGATCCTCGAGGAGGAGCCACAGCCATTCACCGCCGTGCGCCGAGCTCCAGTGGTGCGCGGCCGCGATTGGAGCGACGTGGCTCCGGACGACGCCAAGATGGAGATTGCCGTCGCTCGGATCCTGCGCCTCAGGCTTGTCGGGCTCACTGTCGGCACTGTTGGCGCGGACTTCCTCCGCCGCCGCATCGCCCCCCTGCAGGAGAAGGGGAGACCTGCCTGGGAGTTCCAGAACGCGGCGGATATCATGAGGCTGCGTCTGGGCCTGAATTTCAACTTTACTGTCTTGGAGCTTGACGGGACGCTCAAGGAGCTGTTCAAGCACGACCCTGAGCATCCCGAATGGTTCAGGCTGCCGCAGGGCGTCGTTCCCTTATGCAATAACTCGTCGCTCAGCCGCATCCTCGCAATGATGCCGCTGTGCGACTCGCATGGGATCGATGTGACCTGGCAGGAACCTGCAGACGACGTCGTGCAGGCGTTTTTTGATGACTTGGTGGAGGTGCCAGTCAACTCTGCCGAGAAGAAAGGTCTCACTCGGGACACCACCCCCGACGAGTTGGCATACATTGCCTCCAGGATGGAGGAGGCAGCGGTCACCGCAGCCGCAGGTGCATTCGGGTTCACCGCGGCCGAGGCAGACGCGGCGGAGGTGGCGAGCCTTGTCGACCGAGCGGAGTTCGTCGGCGAGGAAGATCCTGCCGAGCACGGTGCCGAGGGCGAGCCCGCCCAGGACATGAGTGGCTTGCCGGAGGTTGGCGCCTCTTCCTCCCGACCTCCGGGCAGCTCGTCGCAAGCAGAGCCCCCTGCCCAGCCAAGGAGGCATCTCCGCAAGGCTGGGGAGGTGGTGCGGCAGGCGAGCCAACAACCGCAGCGCCGCGTGACACGCTCCTCTGAGGCGGTAGGAGCGGGGTCTTCGCGGGCCGCGGCTTCTGCTCCTGCCGCTTCTCACGCCGCGGCGGCAGCTGGAGCGGAGCCGTCCACTGCTCCCGCCAAGCGGCCACGGGAGCCTACTCCCCCGCCTCCTCGCGCCAGGAGCAAGCCGGTCTTCGACTTCTCCGCACTCAGCTCCGACGACGGAGAGGAAGAAGAGTAAGTCCCTTGTCGAGCTCGTATCCTTCCAACTTCTGTTTTCTTGTCTTGCAGCTCATTTGCCTTTCTCTGAATCTGTTCCCTCCCAGGACTCTGGCCCAGAGAAAGGCAAAGAGGGCCAAGGCTCCGCTGGTCGTCCTCGAGGATGAACCCGCCCCGGCAACAGGCGGTGCGCCCGAGACAACCTTGCCGGACCTGGCAGCCGATCTTCAGAGCAGCCCCCAGCGTAAGTATATGGTTCACTTCCGCTGTTTGGCGCGCGTGGGAGTTCTTCCTCTCTTTTGTTGTTGATATCTGGTTGTTGCTTCGTGTAGGAGCAGAGCAGCCCCAGCAGGAGCGCCCGGAAAGCACTCCCGCCGCGCCGTCTGCGTCGACTACACCGCCAAGGGAGAGTTCTCCGGCAAGGGAGGAGCCCCCGGTGGGGGAGATCTCTCCGGCAAGGGGGAGCTCTCCGGCAGGGGAGGATTCTCCGGCGAGGGACGGCACCAACGACCCCCCGGCAACGGAGGCCGCGGCCGCAGATCCTGCTACCGGTAACCTTTCCCGCGCGGAAACTTCCCTTGGCTCTTCTTTCTTTTGATCTTCTTGTCGGGTAGTCGATTGACTTCTCTCCCTTCTCCGGCCATCAGACCCGTCCGCCACGGACCCGATGGAGACCGAGGTCGTCGTCGAGGAGGGCGCGTGTGGCGATGCCGACGACGTCATCGTCATCGAAGAAGCGGACGGCGCTGATGATTCTGCCGGTGACGGTGATGCCGAGGCCGCCAAGGCCGCCGCTGCAGCAGCTGGCGAGGGGACCGGCGACCGTACTGACGGCCCCGGGGCCGCAGGAGCGCCGAGCGCTTCACCGACCGCCGATCCTGCCGCCGCCACAACGTCGGGCCCCGAGGAGCCCCAGGCAAGCGCCTATCTGAAGGCCGGCGACGATGTCTTCATCAAGCTTCCCTGGGAGTCGAGCTCCAGGGCGCCGGTCGAGGGAGAGACCTTGGACGGGGAGGTGCTCGCCTCCGCGGGGCTGACGCTGGTCGATACGCCGAGCAGCAGCAGCGGCGAGCCCGAGGAGGAGCGGCTGCTCTGAAAGCTGGTGTCACTCTACCGCGCCCGGCAGGCTAAGGTGGAGCGCCAGGAAGCGCTCGTCGCGAAGGCGGGAGCAGACATGGAGAAGCGCGCCGGGGAGCTCCGGGAGCTCAACCAGGAGGCCCTCCGATCCTTGGCGGAGGAGCGAAGGCAACTCGACGAGGCGCGGACGGCCTTCATCCTCGAGAAGGCAGAAGCCGAAGAGCAGCAAAGGCTTGCCGCTGCGGGGCTATCTGCGTGGGAAGGTGAGCTGGTGCAGCAGAAAGCCAGCCTCGCCAGCCACGAGGAGGAGGTTGCCGCGCGCGAGCAAGCGCTCAGCGGGGCCCTCAAGAAAGCGCAGGACGCTGCCGCGACTGCCGAGACCGCCAAGAAGGCGCTGGAGGCGAAGGTGGCGCAGCTCGACACTGATCTCAAGGCGAGCGGTGAGGAGCTCGCTGCGCTCAAACAGGAGCGCGGGAAGGATGCCCACACCCTCGGCGAGCTGCAGGGCCGCTTCGCCGAGAAGATCAAGGAGCTTGATGCCGCCAAGGACTCCAACGCTGATCTCGAGCTGAAGCTGGACACCTTGACCAAGGCGCTGGAGAGTGCCAAGGAGCGGGAGACAACCTTGCGGAAGGAGGTCGCGGACAACGAGGCGCTGCTGGAAAGTGCCGCAGTTACCTAGAACAACTTCAGGGCGACGGTGGAGTAGTGGACTGAGGGTCTCGTGGACATCGCCGCCGCCATCGACAAGGAGCTGACGCTGCTGGGGATGGAGGGTCACGAGTATCCCTCTGGCGAAAGCGTCCCACCCAGCGCCAAGCTCACTTCGTTCTTCAAAGGCGTGGCGGCGGCCCTTCAGCATCTCCGGAATGCGATCCCAGAGCAGCTGGCCGGCGAGACGCGCGATGCCATTGCCGGAGCCCTCGAGAAGGTGTTGGTGAAGATCGTCTTTCGCAACCCCAGCATCAGGCTCACCAACGCCCTCAAATCCCTGCCACCAGACGCTGATCTGGAGGAGATCAGGGCCCTCGTCGCGCCCATTGTGGAGAAGGTGGCCGGGATCAAGAGGATCGAGGGCAACCGTGTGGATTAGGCCGCCTGCCCATTTCTTTTCTTGTCGTTGCTGGCCAAGTTATGAAAGTGATTCATTAGGGCCACGACAAACTATCTTGTAATATAACTTTGTCTTAGGTAGTGATTGCACTGTTATCCCCTCTACTTGATTCTGCGCTTTGTATGCTTTTTCCCTACACTCTTGGGAACTTGCCGGCGTAGGCCTCCGCCTTGCCGTGGGCGCTGAGTGCGGGACATCAGCAGCCCGCCAGCGGTGCTATTACCGGCAAGAAACCTTGCCGCGGCTAGCTGCAGCTCACTTAAATTGTTGAGCAGGCTCAAAACAAAGTAAGTGTTGCGACTGCAATCGCAGCACACTTAAGCTGTCGAGTGAGCTCGAAACAAAGTAAGGATGCCACTCTGGTTGTAGCATACTTAAGTCGTTGAGCGGACTCGAAACGAAGTAAGGGCGCAACTTGCCACGAGCCGGTCCCTCCGCGCACAGGTTTTTTCATACAAAGTGTGGTCGTTCAAGGGAGATAACTCAAAATCTAAAAACTTAATTGCTCAAACTTTGGCAACTTAGCTTTTCTATCGTTTGCTGCCCGGCGAGGCAAGGTTTTCTTGGACGACGCCTGGCCCACACCGTTATCTTCTCCTCCCCCCTCCCCGGTAAACTTGTGGGCGAGGGGGCCTCCCTTTTCTCGGGAGAAAATAGAGAGAAGGGAAAGCAAAGGTACGGGGCTTCGCGGCTCGCTATTGCTCACAGGGGGTAAGTGCTGCACAACGTGTCAGATAGCACATGCACAAAGTAGTAAGCATGAAATCGACAAGATGTGCGAGGCACATGAGCTATGCATGGGATCTGCGCCCGGCTTTGTGCCAAGGATTACATGCAACAGCGGCAAGACTTGGACAAAGAGGGTGGTTGACGGAACGGGTTCCGACAACCGCGCTGGCAAGGGCCTCCCCACGGTCGGCGTCAACTTGTTGGAATCTTGGCGGACTGAGCGCGCCGAAGAACAAGGTCGCCTTTCTCGAAACTTCTGGCGCTAACTTTGCGGCTATGGTAGCGACGCAAAGCTTGCTGGTAGCGAGCGGCTCGCACAGCGGCCTGAAGACGATCCCCCTCAAGGAGCAGTTGCTCTTGCTCGAGCTCAGCGTGAGCGAGCACTCGAGGTGGGCCGTATATGAGTCCGTGAGGAGAACTGCCTCCTCTCCATGGACCGGAGCGGAAAGGTACCTGGCCATACCTGGGCTTACCTGCGACCACCCGCGCCCCCCCTACCTGGCGCGCCAAAGATGTCGGGGGAAATCGGCTTCCTCAAACACCTATGGGGACCGAGCCCCTTTCTGGTTCGGCGGGGGGCGGAGGTCGCGCGAAGAGAGGATCGAGGCGATGCACACAAGGGGTTTACCCAGCTTCGGGCCGCAAGGATGCGTAAAACCCTACTGCTGCTTTGTGGTTTTGTATTGTGTTCTTGCTCGGGGGCGTGTGGTGCTACAGTACACACGAGTCGCTGGCGAGACCGAGCGTGGGTGGTCTCCTCCTTTCTACGTTGCGCATGGGGCTTCCTTTTATATGCTCAAAGGGGTTACCCACAGGTGGCAGCGCAGGTCAGGGTAAAACTGTAAATCGCTGTGTTGGGTACAGCTGTTTGTACAGTGCTATCATACCTAACTCTGACGGCGGGGGACAAGGGCATTAAATGCCCGTCCGCATCGCCCAGACGGTGCAGGAAAGGGACCGTCAGGAGCGCCACCGTTTGCCACGATGGCTACTCTGTCAGCGGCGCTTCGCCACCGCATGCCCCTGGCTACACAGCCTCTCGCCACGTGCGCCTGGAATGGCCCCAGAGCGACACGTCGGTGGGTGAGCTGGAGCGCAGGCACGGGGTGGTAACTTGCCGCGGCAAACTCCTTGCCGCGGTGGATGTCATGTCGCGCCCAGGAGCTTGTCGCTCACCGGGCCTTGCCGGAGCGCGGGGCGCGCCGCGGCAAGCCTCTTGTCGCGCTTTGGTTGGCCTTCCCGGCAGGCTCCTCTTGCCGGGGTCTTGTGCTTCGAGCGGCAGTCCCGGCAAGCTCCTCTTGCCGGGGCCTTGGTCCCTTCGGGCGGTCGTCCCGGCAAGCTCCTCTTGCCGGGGCCTTGTGTCTTGGCTCAAATACTTTGTTCTTGAATGGCCCAAAAGGGGACCATGGAGGGTTTTGGCAGTCACCTGGCAGGCCTTGCCGCGGGGTGCTACGGCTGCCCGTGCACAAGTTCGGGGTACAAAGGTACCCCTACTTTAGTACACCGACACTATGCCTCCCTTATTATGTGTGAACTCGAAAGTTTTCACGATTCATACTCTTTTGGTATTTTGCTAGATAAAATTTCTACACTACAACTTCATCAAAAGCGAGAAGTAAATTGAAAGGTTATGCATGGAAGAAGTGGGAGTCGACCTTGAGCCTTTGCGTTCATGCCCATGGACCCGATGTGAAACTTATCATCGAAGCTTCTTGTAAATGATATTAATTCCCTTGGTATAAGTTCATCTTATATCTGGGATCTGGCCTTTTACAATCGTGGTTCCGACCATGTTCTCTTTTAAATACCATTTTCGATGCAAGTTTAAGCACTTGTCTTCTGTAGAGCAATACCCCAGTCCAACCTCTACTTTGATCCGTCTTCGAGTATTACCCCCTGGTATCTCGAGATTATCTTGGAACTGCATAACTTCTTATGAGATCTTCATCAAGTACTACATTCTCACTGATTATAGTTTTCATGGGCTCTGAGTTATTATACACTCAAGGACACCGATAACTGAACCGAGTCTGCCCTACGGTTCAGCAACTCTTGATAATCTTCTTTAAGTCCGAGTTTGTATTCGATCATGTCATTCCTAGCCTGATCAGCTATATCATTAACGTGCTAAATCTTAACTGTGCTACCTGGTCCTTCTTCCCGGAACACAATTTTCGACGATGAGCTAAGCTTACGTTGATTTCCTTGTCTTATCATTCCACCTCAGACAACAAGCTTGGTTTCGAGTTTGTGACGTACCCGTGGTTCCGATAACCTTTCGCTTCATCATTCCTTTGACTTGATATCATCGCCGATCGATCACACCTTCATGAAATCTCTCGACAATTGTGTCATGATCATCATCAACATTTTGAGCTCTCCCAGATTTTCAACCAAATTCATGATGGGAAATACCATCCTTGCCCCTCAATGTTTTGTGTTATCATCGGCAACATTCTTGCCTTCCCCCGACACAAACTTGTTTATTGTTTTGTGTTGTACCTTGAGATCCTCGCTATCTAGCTCATGATCTGTTTTACCTTGGAGTATTACCATCTTTGATGTCAAGAATGTTGTGCGGATTGATCCACCTCTTCAGAATTCTTGCTATAATGATACTTCTTGCCATATCTGTTCATTCCTTGGTCGCCGTGTTGTTTCTAACCGGAAAGCCGACAATTGAACTATGATGTGCGATATCAAAACTTCAAGCAACCCTGTTGCTTTAATGTCAATGACCGATAGTTTCATTCTAAGTCTTTTCGTTATCGAGTCACCATTCTAACATTGATCATGCTACTTAAGCCCATATTTCGGGTTGCACCTTTCAACCAATGTTTAACCGAGTATGTTTTCCTCGAGCATACACCATTTTATCGTTTGATCTGACTAATGTTATCTCCTTGTTCACGTAATTGTGGACACCCATCTTTTGGAAGTCTCGATGAATTGTCGCTGAGTTTATCAGCTACCTCCTCATCCTCTTCTTAGTTTAATGATGAACTCTTGTGTCGAAACTTGCTCCCATAGTTCATTTGCCGAGAATCTTGCAATGTCATTTCGTCTAATTGTGTTGCACCTTTTCTTCTCGGACATCCTGAGTCTGAGGTATCATGACAGCAATTAGATCTGAACCTCGGTCAGATATGATGGTGGGAACATATTTTCAAGAGTCATAACATTGGTCCTTATATGAACCGATAAGGTGATGTCATGGCTAGCAAACCTGGCCGGAGGACCTGCTGTTATGGTTTCACCATTCTTCCATGAGAAAATTGTAAGACTTATTCTATAAGTTGTTCCTGATGGATCCTTTGTGTATCCATAGCCTGATCTTTACCTGATGACAATGTCAAGGCTATCTCGAAGCATGTCTGTGGTACTCCGAATTTCAACAAGAACATTTGAAGCCAATGCTAAATGTTTCTTGCTAAATTATCCCAACACCGTTGTATGGGTAGTGTCATGAAATTTCTCTCCCCTTACCTAAAGGGTTTTCTACATGATATCCTGCCACGGATACCATGCTCTACTTGTCCTTGGGAAGGATATATCCCTGAATTATGTGACTAAAACACATTTTTCCCATCGCCTGATTAATCTGATAATCATATGTCCTTTCCATTGTTTGGTTTAACCTTTCTTGAGGTCTATATAATCTAAGCAGTATTATTCTCCTGCTTCTGTAAACACCTCGGTGTACAAGCTCTGTCAGCAAGACCCTGTTACCATTGTTGACGACATTTCGGTAACCACCGATGGACGAGAACTTTGCCTATTGGTCCGCCTCGTTCCACGAGCAGGAAAATGGTTCTCTTTGTCCCCGCCCTTGGTATCGATGTTGTTGCCGACATAACTGACAGGCTACCCTCTGACATGCCTTGCTATCGTGACCGTGCAAGATGTCGACCCCCTTTCTACTTTAACCCATATGGTGGGCCCATAACCCACAGGTCCCAGGATCGAAACCCTCGTGTGCTTCATTTGTTCAACTCGAGAGATACTCATGCGTTCATTCTTGGGATACCCCAGATAATTTTCCTTTATAACATCCTATCGTTGTAGAGCTGCCCCTTACCTATTCGTTAGTACGTTGGACTTCCCCGGAGAAAGGACGACAACTTCATCATGATGCATTGGTATAAAGAATAGAAGACATCAACGAAAGGGATTAACTTCTTCGAGAAGAGAAACCAAGGCCGAGGAGACTCGTTAGAATTTAGTACCCAGAACTTTTTCCCCTACTCTACCTCTTAAATCTCGGGACGAGATTTCTTGTAGTGGAGGAGAATTGTGACGCCCGGATATTTAAGCTACAGTAAGCCTCTGCTAATGATGGCACGTCACCATGATTACTATTGGTAGTTTCACGATGATTCAAATCTCGCTCGAATTCAAATTCAAATTAAGGTTAAACAATAAAAAAACTTTCTAATATCAAAACTAAAATGATCGGGATGTGAAATAATTAAGTTTACTAAATTAGGTGCAACCTATATATTTTTTCAAAACTGAAATGTTTAGGAAATGAGAGAAAACAAAAAAAGAAAATAAAGACAAAGGAAAAGAACCAAAACAGAAAACAAACACAACAAAAAAATATGAAACAACACCCCCGTTGCTGCTGGGCCGTAGCCCAGCTTGCCACTTGGCCCAGCCGGACCCCTCGCTCTCCCACTTAACCCCCCTACCCCTGGGAAACCCTAGCCCAACCACCCCCACGACCCCCGTCCCCCACGATCCCCCTTCCCCCCGTGGATCTAGATCGGGTGGCAACCGCCGCCCCCGAACCCCCCACCCCCGCTGCCGTTGCGCGCCATGGCCCCGCCGCCCTCGTCACCGGCGGCCCGGAAGTCGCCCGATGCAGCCCCGTCCACACCTCGCTCCCTCGTCCCTCTTGGCGCCGTCCCGACCGCATCGCCTTGGCGCCGCCACCCGTCGCCCGAAGCCATCCCCGGCGCCACCGGACCTCCTCACCATGCCGGAACGTCGTCCCCGTCCTCCTCCTCGATGAGCTCCATCGAGCCTCGTCGGCGCCGTCGTCCCTGACTCTGCCTCAACCCCCGCTGCCACGTCCCTACGCCTCACGGCGAGGCCCCGGCCTCCACTCTTTCCCTCCGTCATCGGCGCTGTCCGCACGCACGCACGCACGCTCACCGGCGAGCCCCGCCCGCTGCCTGTAGCTACTACCTCCCCTGCCCAGCGCTCGACGCTACCGGGTCGTGCCCTGGCCATGCTTGGCCCCTGCGCGCACGCGCTCGCCGCCCGCGCGTGTCTACGCGCCCGCGTCAGTACCGCGTCCCCCTGCTCCGCGCTCGCCTGCGGCTTGCCCCTCCCCTTGCGCACCTCACGCCCGCACCGCCGTCGCCGCAACCATCGACCACCCTGCTTGCGGTCCCGCCTCGCCGGCTCCGCAGCTACCTCTGTTGCCTTGCCTTCCTGACACGCGTGCGCCCACAGCTGCACGGCTCTGCCGCAGCCACCGCCCGCGCCCGCCGCTGCCCTTCCGTCGGCGACCGTCCGACCTCGACGGCCTCGTCCGTCACGGCCCCCTGGGCGTGTGCCCAATCGGGCCGCGCCCGAAAACGTCGCCTGCACCCGCTATGGCCCCTGTGGGCCACAGACACGTGGGGCCCGCCCCTGTGAGACGAATTAAAAAAAGGAATTAAGTAAGTAAATAAATAAATAAATAAATAGTTAATTAATTAACTTAATTAATCTTGATTAGATTAATCCAATTAATTAATTAACCTAACTAATCTGTTAATTAAACTAACTATTTTAGTTAATTAGTTAGCAGAGTATGACAAGCGGGACCCACACGTTAGTGTGACCAAGTCACTTGACTGTTGACTGCTGACGTCCGCATGATGTCATGCTGACGTCATCATTTACTATTTTGGATAATGTTGGTTTTAAATAGTTAATTAAATTCCAGAAAATGATTAAATCTTTAGAAAATCATATAAAATAATCCGTAACTCGGATGAAAAAAACTTTATACATGAAAGTTGCTCAGAACGACGAGACGAACCCGGATACGCAGCCCGTTCGTCCGCTACACATTCCTAACATATCAAACTCGCAACTTTTCGCCCTTCGGCTCCTCTGCTCGGAAACGCGAAACCCCGGGAAAACTTTCCTGGATGTTTCCCCTCTTCACCGGTATCATCCCATACCGCGTTAGGGCACCTCTAACGCCGTTACTTGTCATGTCATGCATCACTATGCATCTGCTTGCTTAAATATTCATTGTTTCTTCCCCCTCTTCTTCCGCTAGACACTGAGACCGACGCTGCTGCTGCCCCGTTCGACTACGGAGTTGACGACCCTTCTCTCTTGCCAGAGCAACCAGGCAAGCCCCCCCTTGATCACCAGATATCGCCTACTCTCTTCTATACTGCTTGCATTAGAGTAGTATAGCATGTTACTGCTTTCCGTTATCCTATCATGATGCATAGCCTATCCTTGTTACTACTGTTGTTACCTTTACCTACTCTCCTACATGCTTAGTTTAGGATGCTAGTTTACCATCAGTGGCCCTACATTCTTGTCCGTCAGCTGTGCTATACTATCGGGTCGTGATAACTTGGGAGGTGATCATGGGTATATACTATACTTTAAACATGATACATGTGGTGACCAAAGTCGGGTTGGCTCGAGGAGGACCCGCGAGTGATCACGGATTGGGGGCTGAAAGGACCTTTGTCCCGATGGCCCTCTGTGTGGATCTTTGTGGCGGAGCGGCAGGGCAGTTCGGGGCTACCTGGGTGAGAGGTGAGCCTGGCCCTGTCGGCGTTCGCGGATACTTAATACGCTTAACGAGATCTGGGTATTTGATCCGAGTCTGGCTACTGGCCTATACGCACTAACCAACTACGCGGGAAAGATATGGGCACTCGGCGTCGTGGTATCAGCCGAAGCACTTCTTGACGTCAGCGACTAAGTGGCGCGCGTCGGATTGGACTGCAATGCCACTAGGCTAGGTCTGCTTCCGGCCGCGTTCGCAACATGCAGGTGTGCTCAGGGCGATGGGCCCAGACCCCTGCGCGCTTAGGTTTAGACCAGCGTGCTGACCGCTCTGTTGTGCCTAGGTGGGGTTGCGATGTGTTCATCTTCCGAGGCCGGGCATGACCCAGGAAAGTGTGTCCGGCCAAATGGGATCAAGCGTGTTGGATTATGTGGTGCACCCCTGCAGGGAAGTTAATCTATTCGAATAGCCGTGATCTTCGGTAACAGGACGGCTTGGAGTTGTACCTTGACCTTATGACAACTAGAACCAGATACTTAATAAAACACACCCTTCCAAGTGCCAGATACAACCCGGTGATCGCTCTCTAACAGGGCAACGAGGAGGGGATTGCCGGGTAGGATTATGCTATGCGATGCTACTTGGAGGACTTCAGTCTACTCTCTTCTATATGCTGCAAGACGGAGGCTGCCAGAAGCGTAGTCTTCGACAGGATTAGCTATCCCCCTCTTATTCTGGCATTCTGCAGTTCAGTCCACTGATATGGCCCTTTACACATATATCCATGCATATGTAGTGTAGCTCCTTGCTTGCGAGTACTTTGGATGAGTACTCACGGTTGCTTTGTTTCCCCCTTTTCCCCATTCCTCTACCCGATTGCTGCAACCAGACGATGGAGCCCAAGACCCAGACACCACTGTCAACGACGACTCCTTCTACACTGAGGTGCCTACTACTACGTGCAGCCCGCGAACGACGACCAGGAGTAGTTTAGGAGGATCCCAGGCAGGAGGCCTGCGCCTCTTTCGATCTGTATCCCTGTTTGTGCTAGTCATCTTATGGCAACCTTGATTAACTTATGTCTGTACTCAGATATTGTTGCTTCCGCTGACTCGTCTATGATCGAGCACTTGTATTCGAGCCCTCGAGGCCCCTGGCTTGTATTATGATGCTTGTATGACTTATTTATGTTTTTAGAGTTGTGTTGTGATATCTTCCCGTGAGTCCCTGATCTTGATCGTACACGTTTGCGTGCATGATTAGTGTACGATTGAATCGGGGGCATCACAATGTCTTTCTAAAATAGGTTGGGATGAAATAATTCACATACATGTTGTCTAAGTATATAAGATGGCATGATATAATTGACATAATTGTTTCATATACTAAGCACCTGGCACTCGCATGTATGATCTCTAAACTAAGCAGATAGAATTCAATATTGTGCATATGATGTCTAAGCTAAGCAATGCAAGACACCATATGCATCATATGAGAAATATAAACATTGCAACTTAGAGCATACACCTCAGGTGGGATATAGGACTGGTCATCTGTCTCTGAATCCTCCTCTGAGGAGCTCCCTGTAACCATCGAGATATATGCTTCAACAGGTACCATTGCCTGCTCTAAAGACCTTGTTTTCACTCCAGATTTTTCCATAACCGACTCAAATGGCTGATACACATGAAGGGTAGTTCAATATACACAGATTGTCGACAAATGGAATACGTAATGAAAAAAACGATGGCATGAGATAATTCACATATATGATGCCTGGCTCCATGGCGGTGCACAATTCACATATATGATAACTGGCTGAAAAACATGGCATTGCATAATTCACATATCTGATATAGAAAGCAAACATGAGGCATTCACACAAAGCATGTCTAATCTAAGCAGATGGCATGGCAATGCAAGACACCATATGCATGATATGAGCAATATAACCTGGCCAAGTTAGAGCATGCACCTCGGGGGGGGGGGGGCGAATACGACTGATCATCTCTCTCTGAATCCTCCTCTGAGGAGCTATCTGTAACCAGCAAGAAATCTGCATCGACGGGTAGCACTGAATGCTCAGAAGATCTTGTTTTCACTCCAGTTTTTCCCATGACCGACTCAAATGGCTGATGCACAGGAAGAGTAAATGAATGTATAAACATTGTTGACAAATGGAATACATTATGGAAAAAAATATGGCACAATACAATTCACATATATGATGACTGGCTAAACAGGATGGCATTGCATGATTCACATATATGATGCCTGGCTAAAGAAGATGGCATTGCATAATTCCCATATACTCCCTCCATTCCTAAATATTTGTCTTTTTATAGATTTCAAATGGACTACCACATACGGATGTATATAGACATATTTTAGAGTGTAGATTCACTCATTTTGTTCCGTATGTAGTCACTTGTTGAAATCTCTAAAAAGATAAATATTTAGGAATGGTGGGACTATGATATAGAAACCAAACAGGTGGCATTCACACAAAGCAAATCTAAACTAAGCTGATGACATATAAGATGTATAATGTAAGTAATGCAAGGTGCCATATGCATGATATGACCAACATCAGCATGCCAGGTTAGAGCAAACACCTCAGGTGGTAAACAGGTGTGGTTGGCTCCTTCTGAATCTCCATCTGAACAGTTATCTTCCTCTGAAATACAATCTGGAAATGCAAGAGGGGGGGGCACTTCGCCCACCATGGAGCGGCGTCTGCATGACATTATATTCACACGCAACGGTCTTCTCTTTTTCTCTACATGTTCAGTACGATTGTGTACAATATCTGACATGCATAATAAAAAAATAGTTAGATTTTGTAAGGCCTAAGGGGTGCATGCAAAAATCAAGACTGATGGTAGCAAACGAGTGGATGGATCCAAAACTAATGATAGCAGGTAGATTATAGCTTCAGTTTAAAAAGATAGGCAATGGATCATCTATTGTTTGTTGCCCACCCAACATGAACCACATAGAAGACCCCAGCTGAACCAGATAGTAGATAGATACTATTCGTTGTTGGCTCGATATGAGACCCATGGGCAATTCAAAACTCAAAATTGAACGATAAAGTAGCAGGTAATAATAACCGATGTATAACGTAAGCAAACACGAAAGACTGCGACCTCTCTTCTGGAACTGTGTAGTCCTCAGGTTCATCTACTCAATCGATGATGGTAATGTAGTTGGCGTGGCTGCCGGCAACGGGGAAGATGATCTGAGGTGGCGAAAGGAAGTCTGCAGGGGGGATCTCTGCTGCAGTGAACACTTCTATCGATGGTGCACCTCAGGTGGGGTGGATGACGGCATGGCAGGAGCAGGACATAACACACAAAGTTTTGTTTAACGCCTATCTGAAAATGAAGTAAATCTGTAAGGGTTCCTTAGAATTGGAGGATTCTATAAATGCAGGGACAGGAAAAACACAGGAATAGGATAGGAATGCACGTGCAAAATAGAGCATTTGGAAACATAGGATTTCAGTCAACCTGGGTATTTGGCTCACATGAATTGGAAGAACAGAGGAATGGAGAAACAAAGTGATGCGACGAGTGTACAACCTCTTTGGCATAGCCTTGTGGACCTCAGCATCATTGGGTTGGACGTGGAGGATGGTGATGATGCCGGTGTGACTGTCGGAGGCGGGGAAGAAGATCCGAGGCCTCTGGAAACGGCGTCGAGGGTACTGCTCCGCTGTGATGGACGGTTCCGTCATTGGAGCAGATCCGCTAAGGTGTACGGCGACGAGGCTGAAGCATGACAAGACAGACAACATTAATCTGAAGTGGGACCCTAATATCATCTTCAATAGATGATGTAAAATACATCACCAAAAAGTCCTAGATGTAAAACGCATCAGCCGCGCCACGGCCGCTCCGACAGATGATGTAAGTACTGTTCACTCTGAACTTAACTGAAGAAAATGAACTTCACAGTCGAAACTGAATTTTACTGTCGAAACTGATTGAACTAGTAACAGAGCATTGCAATAGATGTTTAGGGCGTTCGAGCACTAGTAGCAGAGAGGCAGTGATCTAAATCAGCAGACGCTTGGGCAGGGAACGCACTAGCAGAGAGCAAGTCGTGCAGTAGCACCGCGAGTGAGTGCTAAAGCAGCAAATCCTGTAGCTGCCGGAGGTTGTGCAGCCGCAGCAGTAGCGCAAGCGAGAGCAAGAGCAGAGCAGTAGTACGAACGAAAGCAGGAGCAGTGCAGCAGCGCGACCGACAACAAGAACAGAGCTGCAGCGCGAGCGAGAGCCAGAGCAGCTGCATCTAGTGCCGTTGTGGAAGTCGCCAACGAGGAAGCAACGACATGGGGGAGAGACGCCGTGGATGATGTGGCCGGCGACGGCACCGTCGATGGAGACACACCATGTCTGCTCGGTATCGAGCACCGGCAGCCCCGTGAGATCGAATAAAAGATAAAATGCAGCGGTGAGTGCAGAACCTCCTTGGCGGCGTCGAGTTGGCCTCGGCTTCATCGGAGGAATTGGCGAGGGTGCTGCGATTCCGGTGGGGCAGGTCAAGACGGTGCTGTGGGGATTGAGGTGGCGCGATAGACGAGGCGAATGTCGGGGCAGCTCCTTGGAGGTGGAGGATGGGGCGGCTGATCCGGCGGGACGACTAGATCGACAACGGATCCTCATCCGATGCGGCGGAGGAGGGACGGCGAGCTATTGCGGTGGACGACGTCGGGGAAGAGTCTCCGGCTGGGCGGTGGTCGGGAGGCCGACGGAGGAGCGTGGGGTTTCGCGGGTTTTGGCGGCCTCGATGTACGAATGGGGGGCGAAGGGGGAGGGGGGAGCCAAGCTTAGGGACGCGCTTGTCCGAAATCTAGGGTAAGTTACCAATGTACCCCCACCGGTTTTGACACCGCGACGTGGAGCTTCATTTCCGGCTGAGGGGTATAAGGGGGATTTCTCGTGTCTGGGCTGCGGGAGCTATTTCGGATGAGGAGGGAGTTCTCGCGCGGGTCCAAATTTCGGGATAACAAGGCGCGACGTGGGTTGAAGAAGCGGGAGTTTCAAAGAAGGTGAGACAATAGATACTCGAGCTTGAAAATTTCGGGATAACAAGGCGCGGCGCGGGTTGAATAAGCGGGAGTTTCAAAGCAGGTGAGACAAAAGATACTCAAGCTTGAAAATTTCGGGATAACAAGGTGCGGATTCCTTGTTCGTCAGAACAAACTTGACGTGTAAAAAAACAATTCATACAAGACACAAGAGATTCATGTCCCCTTTTACTATATTGCTATAATGCCATTGAAAAAACTACAAGAAAAATGTAAAAAAATCAGGAGAACAAGATTACCCTGCACAGTACCAAATTGATTCGCACTTCCCTCAACAACAACAAAGAACAAATCAATTCCCATCAAAGAAAGTCTAATGTCCCTTTTTATATGATTACAGATGCCATGATCTCGAATTTCAATTTTTGAATCCACGTTACGTTGAATTCGAATATATCGTTAGGTGACCTTGTGGTTTATAATTGATGTAGTCGTACATTTTGATCTTCCATCATATATGAACATTTTACTCCACCATCTGAACATATATATTCTCGTCTACCATATGGACTAAATTTGAATCAATTTTCCTTATTTTAATACGATTGTTGTCAAGTTATACAATAATTTAAATATTATCTTGATAACAAAAAACATACATATAGCAGTAGTCATATTTCACTTTGAACTACATGTACCATACGCTCTCCAATTCAAATATTTGTATCCATTTTATGTTGAATTCAAATCATAGTACATTATTGGTCTAGGTAGCGAGATGTTTGGGATAATCTAAACCCTGTTTTCATACATATAATTTTTGGCTGAATTGGGACAAGTTTTGGTATAAGCCTCTTGCAAAACCGGAGATTGTCTCAACAAGCCTCATGGTTCCGAGAGGGAACATGTCACCTTTGTGTGCAAAACGATATACGCTGCCTCCCCCCTGATTTTATTTATAGAGGCAACATAGAACTATATGAGTGCCCTGTTAAAATTTGGAATTATTTCGGGTTCATTTGGCCTTTTTATACATTAATTGAGTTTCTGGACTTTTAATGTGCATAATCTAAATATGAATTGCATGCGCATGCTCTGGTGCACCAAAGTGGATTGAAAAATCACATGTGTGTCCTTGGTTGAATTTCCAGGTCCCATGGAAGAAATGAGAATGAAATTCAAACATCTGGGCGTCATGACTCGGCCGAGAACATCGAGAAACTTTGATTTTAAATTCATGTAAATCCAAAACTCGCCTGGAAATCATGAAACTTGGCATGGTGTCATGTCATGGCACTAACATGTTGTGGAAAAAAATTGGGCCGATTTGGAAGCTCCTGGTTCTAAGAGGGAACGTGCCACCTTTGAGTGTGAAACGATATACGCTACCCCCCTTGAGTTTCTTAACAAAGGCAACATAGAACTACATTAGTGCCCTGTTAAATTTTGGAATTATTCCGGGTTCGTTTGTTGTTTTTTATACATTAATTGAGTTTCTAGTCATTTAATGTGCATAAGTCAAATTTGAACTGCAAGCACATGCTCTCGTGCACCAAAGTTGGTTGAAAAATCACATTTGTGTCCTCGGGTGAATTTCTAGGTCCCATGCAAGAAATGAGAATAAAATTAAAACATCTGGGCATCGTGGCTCGGCTGAGAACATTGAGAAACTTGGTTTTAAAATTCTTGTAAATCCAAAACATGTCTGAAAATCATGAAACTTGGCATGGATGTCATGTCATGGTACTACCATGTTGTGGTAAAAAAATGGCCGAATAGGAACATATTTTGGTATAAGCTTCTTGCAAACCGAAGCTTCTCTCAAGAAGGCTCGTGGTTCTGAGAGGGAAGGTGCCACCTTTTAGTGCGAAACAATATACGTTGTCCCCCTTGAGTTTATTTACAAAGGCAACATATAACTACATGAGTGCCCTGTTAAATTTTGGAATTATTCCGGCTTCGTCTGGCCTTATTTACACATTAATTTAGTTTTTGGTCATTTAATGTGCATAATTCAAATTTGAACTACAAGCACATGCTCCCGTGCACCAAAGTTGGTTGAAAAATCACATTTGTGTCCTCGGGTGAATTTCTACATTTGAAAAATCACATTTGTGTCCTCGAGTAGGTCCCATGCAAAAAATGAGAATAAAATTCAAACATCTGGGCATCGTGGCTCGGTCGAGAACATTGAGAAACTTGGTTTTAAAATCATGAAACTTGGCATGGTGTCATGTCATGGTAGTACCATGCGGTGGTAAAAAAATTGGCCAAATAGGAACAAATTTTGGTATAAGCTTCTTGCAAATCGGAGCTTCTCTCAAGAAGGCTCGTGGTTCGGGGAGGGAACGTGTCACCTTTGTGTGCATAATTGAAATTTGAAATACAAGCACATGTTCCAGTGCACCAAAGTTGGTTGAAAAATCACATGTGTGTCCTCGGGTAAATTTATAGGTTCCATGCAAGAAATGGGAATGAAGTTCAAAATTCTAGGTGTCGTGGATGGTTTGGAAACATTGAGAAACTTAGTTTTTTAATTCCTGTAAATCCAAAACACGCATGAATATAATGAAACTTGGCTTGGTGCCATGACATGGCACCAACATGCTGTGGTAAATTTGCAGTCCGATTTGCGAAGGCGCACACATTAACAATCAACAAAGTCATTTTGGAACAAGTGTTGTCACGTTACAATCGGAAACACAAGTATTATTGAAACTGTGGGCGTTCTACTTACTAGTACCATTTACGTGCCGCCACGCGTCCCCATTTTTTATTAGCTAGGAGGCGCCGTGCAGGGTAGCTATTTGAGTACGAGAGGCGTGCGATCAGACCCCTGCGCGTGCTTATCGGGAGGAGAGCCCTTTGACCTCCATCTATCGTCCACCTCTCTCCCAAGGTCTCCATTAATGGCGCCCGAGCCTCTGTTTAATGGCATGGCTATGTCTCACTCGACTGAGATTTAAGAGAGAAAAAAGAAAATCTGAAAGCACGAATCTTGATGTAAGATCCGACGGACCTATATAGCATCTACTGCGACTTATAGGAAGACTGATGAATATATAAGGACGAATAATTTTTTTGATCAAAGAAGGGCTTGCCCCTTCCAATTTTCATTACTGAAAACCACCATAATTCACAAGAAGTCCAGCACAACTCCAGCCTAACACGAAGGACTAAAATCTACCAGATTGAAATCGCAACATCCCAAGAGGCCAACAAAGGCCAAACATCCGCACTAGAACCCAAAATTTCAAAACCGATGACACAATCCACATCCTAAACCGATTATTACATCAAAAGAAACCAGGAAACTAAAGGAAGCCCAGTAGCAACTAGAAGAACGGCAACGCCAGGGTCGCCACATCAAGAGTTTTCTTCATTCCAGCCTTGCAACATTGATCTTCCACAGAAAGATAAGGACGATTAATTGTCTTACATAATTAGAAAGATAATTAAAAAAGGCACATGCGGCTACGCCCGAAATACACAAGGGCAAAAGAAGAAGGAAGACAAAGATCTGGCTCGCAGATCTCTACTTTCTTGATGCGTTGCTGCACGCCACGGGAACTAGTCTCCGCAGCGAGCGGCGATGAGCTCTTTCGTGTCCTCAATACGCTGCTTGAGAACATCCATGGATTCCTCCACCAGCCTTTGGCGCTCGTTGCGGAGCATGTCATTCTCGTCCATAAGTTTCTTGACGATGACGTCGGTCCTCTTCAACAAGGCGCTGGTCTCCTCGTGCTGGTCTGCACTTCGGATGATCTTCTCCCTCAGCAGGTCGCGCTCGGCCCAGAGCCTCTCATTGCCCTCCCTTAGTACACTGATAACCTGTTCAAACGAGGCTTTCATGTCGTCCTCCAACCTCGCACAGCCGGAGATCTGATCCATCTAGCTATGGACGATCGCATGCATGCGTCTGTAACAGTCGTCGCCTGCCCACGAGAAATTTTCCCAGGCAGCCGCCGCGCGGCGGGACATCTCTCCTGCATTCGTGGTGCCGCGGGACATCTTTGTTGCTTCCGCGGCGCGGCCGGACCAGTCTGTTGCATCGACGGCGCGGCGGGACCTCCGTGCTGCTTCAGCGGCATGGCGGGACCTCTGCGCTGCTACTTCCGCGTGGAGGGACATGTCGGCTGCTCTCGCAGCAAGGCGGGACATCTCTCGTGCTTCCGCTTCCATGCTCGCCTCTCCCTGGTGGCAATCTCTCGACCCGGAACTCACGCTGGCCATGGCAGACGCAAGGGAAGGATGCTGAATGACTTGTTCGTTTTTGTGGATGAGGAGTTGAGGAGGAATGTGCCGTCATCTTGGCATACTAGTATTTATAACTGAGTACTAGTACGCTCCTAATTTGGAAACCGTTTACGTTGTGATCGGTGTGAACAGGTTTGCAATTCAATATACCGTGGAGTAATTCGGAATGTGACGAGACGCAAGCTCAAAATTTCTTGACGGTTCTAGTTTTGAAGTGCAGCACTATTCCCAGATGGAGTACTTCTATTTCTATTCCCTCCTTTCCGGTTTTATAGGGCTTATCTCAAAATTTTAGTTTTTCCATTTTATAAGGCTCAATTTGGTTGTTCCCCAACACATGTTCAGATTCCAAGGTGCATTAAATCATTGCATGCAAGTATTAAGAGAAAATTGACCAATGCATGTACTTTATGCATGCATGCATTGCAATTACTGCACTGATAAACATAATGTTTTGAGTACTTCTTACCCGAAGGAACTTTATATCCAACAGACACAAAATATCCGTTCGACTGTTGGAAATTACTGATCTGATGTCGAAGTAATAGCTGCATCGCCACCAAAACCCACCATTTCTTAAGCTAAAGTAAACCAAGGTAATCCCTATATTAGCATATTACTAAGATAAACAGAAGGCACTGTAGAAACATTTAGGACGTGAGCTTGTCAATCTCAATGTGGAGGGACACAAGCTTAGCCCCGGCCAGCAGCTTGGTCGGAACTGTCAAGAAGGTCAGCTCCTGCACGTCGATGTCGCCGAGATCCTTGCTGCTTGTCAACTCCATTTCCACCTCGACGGCGTCGGTCGTGCCTTCGAGCTCCCCCGGCGGTCCGTTCGCCCATAGCTTGGCCACGTAGTGTGGCAGTGGGGACGCCCCCACTCTGATGCAGACGACCGACATGGCGATAGGCACGCCGATGTCGAGCACGCCGCCGACAAAGAAAAACGCGCGGCGGTCCTCCTCCGCGAACAGCAAGAGCCGTGGCTCCGATAGTGGAACTTGCAGCTGGAGCACCTTGCCGTACTAGATCCTGTGCACGGGCATGGGATGCGCGGTGCTGATGTGGTGGTAGAGCGCCTGCGGTGGGCCTTCATAGCCGCAGATGGGCACGAGGCATTTGCAGGGCGCGAGCGGACACACGCTCTGGTGATCGGCGAGCTTGTGGTAAGTGGCGTAGAGCCCACAGCCTTTGTGCGGGCACTCCACCCTCACTGACGAAAGGACGGAGTCCACCGCCGTGTTCCGTACGTCGAAGCCACCGTCGTGCTCGCACTTCTGGCACTTCCGCTGGTTCCCGAGGTGCTCGACGCGGCAGTCCGCGTAGGCCAGGTGCCCTCCCTTGCACTTCAGAAATCAATTGAACAGCACATCAATCAAGAAACCTGCACCTTGCTCAATCAGCCGAACGGACGAGGTGTATTCAAACCTCATACACTGGAGGCGTTAAGGGGCGGAGGCACAAGGGGCAGTTGATCACGGTGAGGTCCATCGAGACCTTAGAGAGCTCCATCGTCGGGTCCTGTTCGGTCTGCATGATCTCGCCCTCCTCGTGCACAACCACCTCTCGACTTGGGCTGGGGTATTACAAAGCAAGTATCAAAAGGAGAGTCACGGCATGCATGCATGCATTGTAATTAATGCATCGGTAAATGCAAATTATTGAAATATATCGAGTGTAGTGCTTTGATGTGTCGCGTCAACTCGTACATCAACGAGAAGTTTGATTATCCTCTCCCTCGCGGACTTAACTGCACCTGCCTTTGGCTGTATGACAGGTTGGCCACACACCTGTCGGGCCCACCTGTCATACACGCAAAGGTAGGAGCGTCCCTCCCTCGCCCATGAGCATGGTGGCTGGCAAGACTAGGAGAAGCTTTCGGTACACGCTCTCCCTCCCGCACGCGGTGGACATGTAGCAGTTCAATCGGTGTCAGATGGCCAGAAGCGTACTGTAGTACTCCTCTAGTGCAGTACTAGTACTCCATCATTGTTCGACTTCCCGAAGAGGCAAAGAGCCAAGCGCAGCCCGGACGCTCGTGTGGCAGTTTCATGTGTAGAGTAGTCTAGGATAGCGTGTACCGTGCCTGTAAGCTTAAAATTGTTGGGGTCGGCTCCATGCTATGTGGTTGTCACGAAGTTTTTAAAAAAATTAAAATAGTCTTCTGGCCCTACCTGACACCCTGGTGATTGTAGTTTGCACGCTCATCTGGTCAAGACAGGAATATATATTTTAATTTGTTTTTTTCGAAAAGGGGGGACTCCCCGGCCTCTGCATCAGAACGATGCATACGGCCACATATATTTTAATTTGTGGTGGGTAAATGTTAGAGGTTGCAGCAAATATATGTACACTGCGGGTCTTTCAGCCAAGTTTATAGGCAAGCATGTGGGGCCAGTGCTATGATGTGTCGCGTCAACTCGTACAACGAGGAGAAGGTTGATTTTACTACACGCCTTCTCCTCACCCATGCGCGCGGTTGCTGGCAAACGAGGACAGGCTTTTGCTTAGTAGTACTTCTACAACAAGCTATCCGTCCCGCTCGCGGTGGACGGACATGCAGCAGTGGATTCGACACTGTATAAGCAGTAGTAGTAACATCATTGTTTGTCTTCTCGAAGAGGCGAAGAGCCAAGCGCAAACCGAACGTTGCAGTTGCGAACATTGGAGCACGCATATAGCCAGGCTCTTGCATGAGACAAAATTGCTATGTGAGCCAACTATTGTACTAGTACGTACAACTACTTGCTAGTATAGCCATGTAAAGCAGAAAGGAGTATTTGCCCTTCTAGAGATTTCAACAAGTGACTAGACTACACCGAGACGGAGTACATATGGAGCAAAATGAGTGAATCTGCACCATAAATAAATACATACTAGTTCTATCATTTTCCTCTCCGAGGTGCACAATATTGAGTATACTGACTAGTCTCTTTTTGACACGCATTTACGTTTTTTTACACAGTACAGATGCAAGCGCTCATATACACGCGCATACACTCACCCCTATGAACGTACACACGCACGACACTATCATCTTGAAATTTATAAAGTCACCATAGGCACCTCGTCGTCGACGGGTCCATAGGTGCTTGAATGCCAAGGAGGGCGAGGGTAGCGGTTCCCGAGACATTGAACGGTCAATGATATATCCTCAATTACATGCAGAGGGAATTAATTGGAGAAGCAGAATAGAGCCATCACGATGTGAATGCAACAGAGTTTGGACTCTCATATAATAAAGGTGCCCCACCACTCCAATCCATCTACTCCCAAGTCTTTGCGCAACACTGCTCACTCCAATCCAAGACCAAGTGACCAGAAGCCACAAGCACCTATGGAGGCGATGGACGCGAGCGGTAGTCGGCTGTGCCAAATCATCCAAGGCGCCGGCCTGCGGCCCTGCACCGCGTGGCGTTTCCAGACGGTGCTGGCGACCGCAGGCATCGTAGCCCTCGCCGACGCCGGCTTCGCCTCTTGCATGGACGACATGATGGTCAACTCCATCCGCAAGTTCACCGCCATCAAGAAGCGTGCGAACGACCTTGCCGTACTGCTCCAGCCCGCGTGCCCAGGCTCCTCATTGCCTGCCACCCTCATCGGCCTCCATGGTGACAAACGCTTTCAAGCCCTGGTGGCCCTGCAGGTGCCGGAGGTCGCGACAAAGAATGTGCACCTCGAGGCCGCGCTCGTCGCGCAGCGCCTCGCCATGCAAGAAACCGTCAACCTGCACATCCACGTCTATGAGGAAATCGTCTACATAGGCCACTACAAGGCAAGCGAGGACAGAAAGACATTGGCCTTCTTCCAGCGGCTGGAATCTTTGGACGCCATTGTTCAGAAGCATGTCGATCTGGCCACGAAAGCCGCTACTACTTAGGTGCCGTTCGGTGGGCCGGCGCCCTGAGTCGAGGAGGTGGACGTCGTCGATGGATGCATCTCTTCTTCTTGCCTCCTGTAACCAGCACTGCATCGCCTCGTGGCCTTAATGTTTTATTAGTATAGTACTCCCTCCGTTCCCAAATAATATCTTTCTAAAGATTCCAGCAAGTGACTACTACATACGGAGCAAAATGAGTGAATCTACACTCTAAACTATGTCTACATACATCTGTATGTTGTATTCCATTTGAAATAGTATCTAAAAAGGCTTATATTTATGAACGAAGGGAGTATATGGCATTTTTATTCCAGTCGCAACGTTTTCACTGTGAGGTGGCACCGCAGTTGAGCAAACCCACCCCGCCCGCCGGGCGTCGGCCGAGTTTAGAATTAGAAGAGAGAAACGAGGCAGGAGAGCTAGCTGTAGCACAGACGCTGTTGTTAGATGGGACTCGTGTTTATAGAATAGGAGTACTGAGCACTCGTGCCTCTTTTTTTTTAGGGAAAAATTAGTCGTATGTCTAGTACCACTAGTTGGGTACGTGCGACCTATAGCTGTCATCACTTTAGGTCTCCTTTTCGAATCGCGGCTACGCTTCACAGTACATATTATTTCACGCATTTATCCTCCTATATGTACTCCTAGGCTATTTCCACGTGCTCCCATTCGCAGACACGTGGGACATAGAGCATCTGGGTCATAGTGCATGCACGACTCGGAGCATATGCAGGGGTACTTTACATTTCAGACCTCACGAATTACATGCAAACCCCCCGTAGAAGAATAAATAAATAAATGAATTACTACATGAAACCGGATTATTTTCATGGAAACCGGAGCACGCTCATTAAATTTTGGACATAACACGTTTATAAAAAATGACCGGACCGAAACAAGTCTAAGGGCCTCTTTGATTTTTCTCGCAAAAAAAGGGCCTCTTTGATTCGCAGGATACTGAAAACACAGGAATGGGGAAAGTATGATGGCGATGAACCGAGACGACGAGAACTCTAGCTCAGTTAGAGGTTAGAGTTAGATTCTAACCCTGAACTAACTCTAAACCGAAGAGGTGTATGGATGGCAGGGTTAGATTGACAATAAATGCTCTATCTCAATCATTTGACTACTTTGGACCCTATTTCCTGCCGGAGTTGGAGGGTGCTTGGATACGTTTTAGTTCCATGAATAAAAGTAGTGGGACTAAAACTTGCTAGCCTCACCCACCCATGCTTGGATCCAAATACTAAAGAGATTGAAATCAAGTTAATGAGCATTTATTATCCTCCAAACCCTCCAATCTAGAACTCGCCTGTGTTAAAGGAGAGGAGTTAAATGAGGAGAGAGAGGACTAATCCACATTTTAGTAGGGGTACCCATGACTAAAAAAATTTAGTCTCAAGACTAGTTTTAGCCCCTCTTTAGTCAGGGATGCTTGGAACTTTAAAGCCTAATTGGTTTGTTACCAACATTTGGCCTTGCCAATATTTGGCAAGCCAACATTTGGCAAAATCCAAAGTTGCCAACATTGGGCAACCTTTTGTGAGATTGGCAGCGAAAATTGGCAAGCAACCAATCTCTTGCCAATATTTGGCAGTTGCCAAAATTTGGCATGCCAACTTTTGGCAACAAACCAATTATGCTCTTAGCCTCTTAAAGAGACTATTTTTAGTCAGACTAAAATAAGTCCCTTGGATCCAAGCACCCTCTTGGTGTGGCCGGCTCTTCTGTGGCCTCCTCCCGCTCACAATTGACATAAACGAACCATCTATACAAATCAAGCATGCAAAACATGATAATTTTTTACTTTGTCCATACAAATGTGATATCCCACTTAAACATACAAGTCGTCAATCAAGCTTCACAAAATAAATAAACACTTCATGAAACAAAGAATGAGCTAACTCATCACGGAAGTCATTCACGATAGGGAGGGAGCCCTGAGCCCCTGACGCACCGAGGGAGGAGCTCGCCATCGTCGCTCCGTAGGAAGTCTCTATAGAGCCCATGCCTCGGGAACCCCTCCGACGCCGGCCCTTGCGAGTTGAGGTCGACACAGGCATGGGTAGCAGGGACTCTTGCCGCCGACTGGGAACTTAATCTTTGGGCCTCTAGAAATAATGCAAGCCTGTAACTAAAATACCTAGAAAGGTGAACTGAATCTTTGGGCCTCTAGAAATAATGCAAGCCTGAAACTGAAATACCTAAAAAGTTGAACTGAATCTTTGGGCCTCTAGAAATTATGCAAGCCTGAAAGTGAAATACCTAGAAAGGTGAACTAAATCTTTGGGCCTCTAGAAATAATGCAAGCCTGAAACTGAAATACCTAGAAAGGTGAACTGAATCTTTGGGACTCTAGAATAATGCAAGCCTGAAATTGAAATACCTAGAAAGGTGAACTGAATCTCTGGGCCTCTAGAAATAATGCAAGCCTGAAATTCAAATACCTAGAAAGGTGACCTGAATCTTTGGGCCTCTAGAAAGATTTATTACCTCCTCAAGCAGCATCAAACAATTCCATGTGCGCACCACAAATCTATACCAAGTTTGATCAGGATCTACTTTTCTAAATCAGAATTAGCACTAGAGCAAGCAAGATCAATGATATGGCCGTGAGACAGAGAAGGAACGAACAAACTCACCCCTCTCCCTACCTCCTTGGTAGATGCGCCGCCGCCGCGCACGATAGAGGGAGAAAAACAACTGGTGAAGGGGGAGCGGGGCGACCTTCGAAGGCCAGAGGGAGAGGTCGGCCGGAGTAAGGCGGCCGGAGTAGGGCGTTGGAGGTCGGAAGGAGAGGGCGGCCAGAGGAGAGAAAGGGCGAGCGGCCCTATGGGGAACAGAGAGGAGTCGTGCGAGAGGGGGGGAGCGATCTGGTTCGGGCAGGGGAGATTTTTTTTAGTTCTCTTTTAGTGGGCCCGAGGATAACTAACCCAATTAGAACCTCTCCACTGGGCTAGTTTTTTTAGCTGGGTTAGAGCAAACTAGCTCAAACTAACCCCTCTTGTTTTGATAATTTGAGGCTATTTCAACCCAAACTAGCTCTAGCTCAGGGATCCAAACAAAACAGGAGTGTTACGGTACATGCTACAGTGTGGACCGTAGCACATTGTTTTTTATGGCCATATCACCACATTGTTTTCTACTACTGGTTCACTGGGCTACCGTGGTTCGCACTGCTTGTTCACTGGGCTGCCGTGGTTCGCACTCCTCCGACCTGAGTAGTACTCCCTCCATTCCTAAATATAAGTCTTCGTAGATATTTCACTGTGGACCACATACGGATGTATATAGATGCATTTTATGTGTAGATTCACTCTTTTTCTCCGTATGTGGTCCATAGTGAAATCTCTCCAAAGACTTATATTTAGGAACGGAGGGAGTAGTATAGTACTAGTATATACCGCATCATTCTTTGATCCTTCTTACTACTCCGACATGTGGGAGAGCCAGCATCCGGGTCGACGTGTCATGCACCAGATTAGAGCGCGGAACGGAAGGGGGTGATGCGCCAGTAATTCATGACTATAGTGAGTGGTCATATCACAAGTCTTTCCAGCAGTGACGCGCCGTCAAATCGCACAGCCCCACTCGCTCACCCTCCTCGCCTCTCTGTCAAACCGCCTACCCGAAAACTGCCGCGCGTACTGCCCGGGAAAAGCCCCGCCCTCAACTTTTAACTACGCGAAAATAGTTCGAGCTTGTTCGTTCTATATAAATACAGTACTTACTGTATGTTTATTCACTCGTGGGGTTGTTCAATGAATGGAGGGGCGGGGAGCACAAGTGAACAATACTGTAGTACTACTAGTAGTAAGTAGGAGTCGTACAGTAGTCACCTTAAATAGAGAGTTTCTTTTCTTTAATGCCACGTACACAAATTGAAACACTTGTTGTGGAGAGAAAAAAGATAATCACTCCACTATATATGGATGCAGGGGCCTGAGCGCTTGCTTTACTAGGGTTGCTCTCTTCATTCTCTCATGCTCTCTAGATATAAACAAGACAGCGGTAGCGACATTTTCTCTCTGCTCACCGCTGGTCATAGATCCGGCCGGATCCCTTCGGCCGGTGTGTGTAGGGGACTAAAAGGTGCATCGTTCACGCGGTCATCGCCGCCGAGGGAGGAAACCCACAGCTGCCGGAGGGGCCCGATCCTCTGCCCGTGCCGTTCTCTCCGACACAGCGCCGGCTCGGGAGGTCCTGCGGCCCTTCTTCCTCCCTGCCGTATTGTCTGCAGATCCGACCTGCCGCCGCCGACATCCCGGTGACCCTCAGGTATAAGTTCTTCGAAAGTGGCCTTGCTCTACTGCCCCAGCTCCCCACGTGTCTGCATGTGCGTGTTTTTCTACTCCCATCAGCTCTTCCAAAGCCACCTAAATTTTTAGTATTATTAGAGGTAAAGCTACTTCATGCATTCGAATCTAGGGCTTTGTTCAAACAATGAAGAAAGGGGGGAAAGTTGTAGCATGAATCTAGGACTTGATTCAAATAGGAAATAGTATGGTGAAAGTAGTAGAGACCGGATACCCAACCGGTCTCTTGGTTGAAAAGGGAAATAATGGGAAAACACAGTACAAACTGGATAAGGAACATATCTATTATTGGTTGAAAAAAGGATAGAAAGTGGCGGCTGGTGGACAAGTCAACAGAGTATGTCCAGGATTAGATTTGCTGCCATCACATAGTAAAAGGTCTCCAGGATTAGATTTGCTGCCCTCACATAGTAAAAGGTCTCAGGGTTAGATTTGCTGCCCTTACATAGTAAAAGGTTTCAGGATTAGATTTGCTGCCCTCACATAGTAAAAGGTCTCCAGGATTAGATTTGCTGCCCTCACATAGTAAAAGGTCTCCAGGATTAGATTTGCTGCCCTCACATAGTAAAGGGTCTCCAGGATTGGATTTGCTGCCCTCACATAGTACAAGGTCTCCAGGATTAGGTTTGCTGCCCTCACATAGCATGAACAAACTCGGCATCACCACTTTATGCCTCCTTGTAGGTACATTGTGCTGATGCGTCCACTGTCGCATGTCCTTATACCAACCTTTTGTTGTTGTTAATGTAAGGGCGCATGTAAAATGAAGCGATCACACTGCCACCTTAGGGACATGTCTAACCAGTGTTATTGTCAATCTAATGCCTCCAGTGATAAGATGCAGTTAAACTGTGTTACAAATGGCACTCTACTGTTTTCCCCAGTATGATAAGTAAGTTGCTCCTTTACGCTGCTGAGTGTCCTGGTGTCCCCACGGTCCCATGCCCTTAAACCAACTCTTTAGCTGTTGTTGATTTACTGTGTCTGGTAAACAAGCAATGCCACCATTAAAGTAATCCCATATTTGAGGAATCTCATTGTTGATCGTAATGCTTCTGGTAACATGAAGTATTGCTGACGTTTTAAAATTTCTACTGTCCTTGCGTGATTGCCATGAACATAATTAAGATGCTTCTTTTCATTTTGTATATGTTTCGTATATTCTTATTGACCAGCAACTGTTTACTTTCAATCTTTTTGTGCAGATAGGGATATCCATTTCACCTTGTTGCTATTGTGACCTTTTGGTGAACTGCACAAAACATTTTTTTGGAATGAGTGTCTTGTGCAGTTCAACTAAAATGTCACGTGGGCAACATCTCTCAATTTTTGTGGAACTGCACAAAATGGTGATTGGAGTTTCGAAAATCTCCGTCAAGTTTCTGCTGGTAATCTCGTGCAACATTTTATTAGCCTTTGCAAGATGGAGCCGTCACTCACCACAATGGCACTTTATTTTAGTGGAACTGCACAAAAGGATAAGAAAATTATAGTTGCACCTTACATGAGCCGGACAGCCAACCTTAATGTTCCTCAATTTTAGTGCAACTACTAAAGAAGAACCTGCCAGCTCACAAGAGCAAGTACTTCTTGCTAGCTGAATGATGCAATCTTTGCTTCATTTCAGGTGAACTACAGAAAAAGGTGCATGAATTGAATCATGGAACTCCAGGCCGACCTCGTCCAAGTAGAGCTGGAGGTTGAGTTCAAGGAGGCCGCTATTAAAGCGAAATCATGCTCTCCTGTCTCATTGTTTGTGATGTGCAAACAGGAATACTCAACTACATATTTTGTGACGGTCAAGAGCATTTGCCAGGTTCTTCGATTGTATGACATGGCTAGCAAAGATGGATTTAATCCCGATATTCACTTTATCAAAAGGCTCTAATGGGTTGGTTCCGAATCTTGCAAGCCGGGAATCAGTGAGATGTGTAGGCATCTTTGTTGTACTTATTATTTGAATCTTATTTGTTGGTTCCAAATCTTGCAAGCTGGGAATCAATGAGATGTGTAGGCATCTTTGTTGTACTTATTATTTGGATCTTATTTGTTGGTTCTGAATCTTGCAAGCTGGGAATCAATGAGATGTGTAGGCATCTTTGTTGTACTTATTATTTGGATCTTATTTGTTGGTTCTGAATCTTGCAAGCTGGAAATCAATGAGATGTGTAGGCATCTTTGTTGTACTTATTATTTGGATCTTATTTGTTGGTTCTGAATCTTGGAAGCTGGGAAACACGGCATGATGATGCAGAGGACAACAACCATAACAAAAAGTTCAAACTTGGTAGTAATATCTTTGTGGAAGTGCGACAAATGTGCTGATCGTGTGCATCCTGAGAATAATAATTCTAATTGTTGTGCATGTTGATCCTGTGGCACTGATAGAACGAGCGAATGCATTGCTTGTTTTAGGTATAAATTTCTATTAAAGCTAATTAAATTTAAGTAAAGTGACCGCTAACTCCTGTTATTACAGTACTGATGACCCACAAGTATAGGGGATCTATCGTAGTCCTTTCGATAAGTAAGAGTGTCGAACCCAACGAGGAGCAGAAGGAAATGATAAGCGGTTCTCAGCAAGGTATTCTCTGCAAGTACTGAAATAAGTGGTAACAGATAGTTTTGTGATAAGATAATTTGTAACGAGCAACAAGTGACAAAAGTAAATAAAGTGCAGCAAGGTGGCCCAATACTTTTTGTAGCAAAGGACAAGTCTGGACAAACTCTTATATAAGGAAAAGCGCTCCCGAGGACACATGGGAATATTGTCAAGCTAGTTTTCATCACGTTCATATGATTCATGTTCGGTACTTTGATAATTTGATATGTGGGTGGACCGGTGATTGGGTGTTGTTCTTACTTGAACAAGCATCCAACTTATGATTAACCTCTATTGCAAGCATCCGCAACTACACCAAAATTATTAAGGTAAACCTAACCATAGCATGAAACATATGGATCCAAATCAGCCCCTTATGAAGCAACGCATAAACTAGGGTTTAAGCTTCTGTCACTCTAGCAACCCATCATCTACTTATTACATCCCAATGCCTTCCTCTAGGCCAAAATAATGGTGAAGTGTTATGTAGTCGACGTTCACATAACACCACTAGAGGCTAGACAACATACATCTCATCGAAATATAGAACGAATACCAAATTCACATGACTACTAATAGCAAGACTTCTCCGTTGTCCTCAGGAACAAACATAACTACTCACAAAGCATATTCATGTTCATAATTAGAGGGGTAATGATATGCATAAAGGATCGGAACATATGATCTTCCACCAAATAAACCAACTAGCATCAACTACAAGGAGTAATCAACACTACTAGCAACCTACTAGCATCAATCCCGGACTTGAAGACAAGAATTAGATACAAGAGCTGAACTAGGGTTTGGAGATGAGATGGTGCTGGTGAAGATGTTTATGGAGATTGCCCTCTCCCGGTGAGAGGAGCGTTGGTGATGACGAGGGCCATGATTTCCCCCTCTCGGAGGGAAGTGTCCCCGGCAGAACAGCTCTGCCGGAGCCCTAGATTGGTTCCGCCAAGGTTCCGCCTCGTGGCGGCGGAGTCTCGTCCCGAAAGGTTGCCTCCTCTTTTTTTCTTGACGAAAGACTTCATATAGCAGAAGATGGTCATCGGAGAGCCACCAGGGGGCCCACAAGGTATGGGGGCGCGCCCTAGGGGGCGCCCCCCACCCTCATGGACAGGGTGTGGGCCCCCTGGCCTTCATCTTTGGCGAGGATTTTTTATTATTTATTTGCTCCTTTTCCAGCCTAGAAATCCAGCTGCCGGCATTCTCGCTCCTTATGTAAACCTTGTAAAATAAGAGAGAATAGCCATAAGTATTGTGATTTAATATGAAATAACAACCCATAATGCAATAAATATCGATATAAAAGCATGATGCAAAATGGACGTATCAACTCCCCCAAGCTTAGACCTCGCTTGTCCTCAAGCTAAAAGCCGATAACAATAAATATGTCCTCATGTTTAGAGGTAGAGGCGTCGATGAAAATAAAATACGGACATGAAGGCATCATGATTATTCTCATAACAGCAACATATATAGATATTGTCATATGATTACTCATGTTCAAGTGATGATCTATTCACAATGCAAAAGTATGAATCAGAAACCTTATTGAGCACCAGCAAACTATAACCTCAGTCATTGAAGCAATTCCAATTTATCATAACATCGGAAAGAGTCTATGTCAGAGCTAAAAAGCAAGTCCACATACTCAACTATCATCTAGTCCTTCATAATTGCTAACACTCACGCAATACTTGTGGTTACGGAGTTTTAATCGGACACAAAGAAAGATAGGGGCTAATAGTTTCGCCCCACAACCTTTTACCTCAAGGGTAATGTCAACAATAATAACTCATGCTCCCCTACATCCAATTATATATATATATATATATATATATATATATATATATATATATATATATATATATATCATGTTCTTTCCAACATGCTGGGCTTGCCAAAGGATAAAATGAAAAACGAAAGGTGAAGATCACCGTGACACTTGCATAAGGTAGAAGATAATAATAAAGATAGGCCCTTCGCAGAGGGAAGCAGAGGTTGCCATGCGCTTTTATGGTTGGATGCACAAAATCACAATGCGAAAGAACGTCACTTTATATTTCCCCTTGTGATATGAACCTTTATTATGCAGTCTGTCGCTTTTATTACTTCCACATCACAAGATCATATAAAGCTTATTTCTCCCACACCAATCAATCATACATATTTACAGCAATTTTTATTGGTTTGCACCGATGACAACTTACTTGAAGGATCTTACTCAATCCATACGTAGATATGGTGGACTCTCATGGCAAAACTGGTTTAAGGTTATTTGGAAGCACAAGTAGTATCTCTACTTGGCGCTGAGAATTTGGCTAGCATGAGGGGGAAAAGCAAGCTCAGCATGTTAGAGGATCCATGACAACATACTTTATCTCATATATAAGAAAACATAATTCATTACCTTGTCTTCCTTGTCCAACATCAACACTTTAGCATGTCATATTTTAATGAGTGCTCCCAATCATGAAAGATGTCAATGATAATATATCTATATGTGAAACCTCTCTTTCCTAATTACTTCCTATTAATTGCAACGATGACCAAAGCTATGTCTGTCAACTCCCAAATGTGAAGTCATTACTCTCAATAAGTTCAATACGAACTCTTTGTTTCTTTTTATTCTTTTTCTTCTTCTCTTTTATTCACCCAAGATCATGGCAAAATAATCAAGCCCTTGACCCAACACTAATATTTATTATATATAGCTCACGGACTCGATTACATAGAGAGATCATAAAGCAAAACTCAAAGCTAGATCAAGATACTACTAATAGGATCGAACTAAGAAAAATGGTAAAGATAGGAGTGTGATTGTGATACGATACCGGGGCACCCCCAAGCTTGGCAGTTTCCAAGGGGAGTGCCCATACCCATGTGATTATGTCTCCTTTGTCGGTGAAGAAGAAGGTGGAGGTGATGGATAGTCGCACATAGAGCGTAAAAGGTCCTCCAACTTGTGAATAATGCCCTTGAGTTCAACTATATGCTCCTTCAACAAAATATTTTCACTTGTGAGATACTTGTTTTGAATACGAGCTAACTCAATCATCTTGAAAGCTTTGATCTCAGTTGGGGTAACAAGATTGTGATCAAGTTGAAGGATGTCTTCTGCTACCGGAGCTTGGTTCTCCGTGGAATTCTTCATCCCTTCATCCTTGTTGATCTCCATGGGTTCTTCCCTCTTCAGCTCTATCTTCATTAGCCAAGCATCTTTGTCACCATTGTTGGAGGAGGGGGACGACATGATGTCTGGCCTTGACAACCCTGACAGAGAACAGCTCGAAACAAGAACAGAGGATATTTGCGTGATCCAGGAGTCAAAACCTTCGGGAGAGTATATATTGAATTTTTACCGACCAAAATACGTATCGTGCAAGAAAATGGAGTCCGGAAAGAACACGAGGTGCTCACGAGGTAGGGGGCACGCCCAGGGGGTAGGGCGAGCCCACCACCCTCAAGAAGCCCTCGTGTCCTTCCCGGACTGCCACTTACTTTTCTATTTTTCTAAATATTCCAAAATGAAGAAATATTGCCTTAAAAATTGTTTTGGAGTCAGTTTACTTACCGTACCACATACCTATTCCTTTTCAGAGACTGAAACTGTCTAGAAAGTGTCTCTTATGTATTCCTCCGGGGTTATGGTTTCAATAAAATTGGTTTCAACATTTATGGGGTTACCTGAGATATAATGTTTAATTCTTTGACCGTTGACCACCTTCGGATTTGTGGCTTCGAAATTGTTGATTTTTATAGCACCGGAACGATAGACCTCCTCGATAACCTAGGAGCCTTCCCATTTAGAGAGAAGTTTTCTTGCAAAAAATCTTAAACGAGAGTTGTATAGCAATACGTAATCACCTACGTTAAACTCACGCTTTTGTATCCTTTTATCATGCCATCTTTTAACTTTTTCTTCAAACAACTTGGCATTTTCATAGGCTTGGGTTCTCCATTCATCAAGTGAGCTAACATCAAATAACCTCTTCTCACCGGCAAGTTTGAAATCATAGTTGAGCCCTTTAATAGCCCAATATGCCTTATGTTCTAGTTCGAGAGGTAAGTGACATGTTTTTCCATATACCATTTTATACGGAGACATACCCATAGGGTTTTTATATGCATTTCTATAGGCCCATAATGCATCATCAAGTTTCTTAGACCAATTCTTTCTAGACCTATTAACAGTCTTTTGAAAAATTAATTTGAGCTCTCTGTTGCTCAATTCTACTTGACCACTAGACTGTGGGTGATAAGGAGATGCAATTCTATGATTAACGTGATACTTAGCAAGCATTTTACGGAAAGCACCATGAATAAAGTGTGAACCTCCATCAGTCATTAAATATCTAGGGACTCCAAACCTCGGGAAAATAATTTCTTTAAGCATTTTGATAGAAGTGTTATGATCAACACTTCTAGTTGGAATAGCTTCTACCCACTTAGTAACGTAGTCAACAACAACTAAAATATGAGTATATCCATTAGAGGCAGGAAAAGGTCCCATATAATCAAAGCCCCAAACATCAAATGGTTCAATAACAAGTGAATAATTCATAGGCATTTCTTGAAGTCTACTAATATTACCAATTCTTTGACATTCATCACAAGATAAGACAAACTTACGGGCATCCTTGAAGAGAGTAGGCCAATAAAAACCGGATTGCAATACCTTATGTGCAGTTCTATCTCCAGCGTGGTGTCCTCCATAAGCTTCGGAGTGACACTTGCGTAGGATCTGTTCCTGTTCATGCTCAGGCACACAACATGTAATAACACCCTCTACTCCTTTATAAAGATGTGGGTCATCCCAGAAGTAATGTCTCAAATCATGGAAGAACTTTTTCTTTTGCTGGTATGTGAAACTATGTGGTATGAATTTAGCAACAATGTAATTAGCATAATCAGCATACCATGGAGTACTACGGGAAGTACTTATAATATTTAATTGCTCATCAGGAAAGCTATCATGAATAAGTAGTGGGTCATCAAGAACATTTTCTAACCTAGACAAGTTGTCTGCAACGGGGTTCTCAGCTCCCTTTCTATCAACAATATGCAAATCAAATTCTTGTAGCAAGAGAACCCATCTAATAAGTCTAGGTTTAGCATCTTTCTTTTCCATGAGATATTTAATAGCAGCATGATCGGTGTGAATACTTACTTTAGAATCAACAATATAAGGTCTAAACTTATCACAAGCAAATACAATTGCTAAAAGTTATTTTTCAGTAGTAGCGTAATTTCTTTGAGCATTGTCTAGAGTCTTACTAGCATAATGGATAACATTTAATTTCTTATCAACTCTTTGCCCTAGAACAACACCTACAACATAGTCACTAGCATCACACATAATTTCAAAGGGTAAATTCCAATCAGGTGGCTGAACAACAGGTGCAGAGACTAATGCTTTCTCAAGTATTTCAAATGCTTCTACACAATCATCGTCAAAGACAAATGGTATATCTTTTTGTAGTAAATTAGTCAGAGGCCGAGAAATTTTTGAGAAGTCCTTGATGAACCTCCTATAAAATCCGGCGTGACCAAGGAAACTTCTTATACCTTTGATGTCCTTGGGACATGGCATCTTTTCAATAGCATCAACCTTGGCTTTATCAACTTCAATACCTCTTTCAGAGACTTTATGCCCCAAGACAATACCTTCATTAACCATAAAGTGGCACTTTTCCCAATTCAAGACAAGATTAGTTTCTTCACATCTCTGCAAAACTCGATCATGATTGCTCAAGCAATCATCAAAAGAGGATCCATAGACGGAAAAGTCGTCCATGAAAACCTCACAAATATTTTCACAAAAGTCAGAGAATATAGCCATCATGCATCTTTGAAAGGTAGCAGGTGCATTACATAAACCAAAAGGCATACGTCTATAAGAAAAAGTACCAAAAGGGCATGTAAAAGTAGTCTTTGATTGATCTTGAGCCGACACAGGTATTTGAGAGAAACCAGAATAACCATCTAGAGAGAAGTAATGTGTATGTTTGCATAATCTTTCTAGCATTTGATCAATAAAAGGTAAGGGGTAATGATCTTTATTAGTAGCCTTATTTAATTTGCGGAAATCAATTACCATCCTATATCCTGTAATAATTCTTTATGGGATCAATTCGTCTTTATCATTAGGAACAACAGTAATACCTCCCTTCTTAGGGACACAATGGACAGGACTTACCCACTGACTATCAGCAACGGGATAAATTATACCTGCCTCCAGAAGCTTGAGTATTTCTTTTCTTACCACTTCTTTCATTTTAGGATTCAAACGTCGTTGAGGATCACGAACTGGCTTGGCATCTTCTTCCAAATTTATTTTATGTTGACATAGAGTGGGACTAATGCCCTTAAGATCATCTAGAGTATATCCAATAGCGGCACTGTGCTTCTTCAGAGTTTTCAATAATCTTTCTTCTTCGTGCTCTGAAAGGTTAGCACTAATAATAACAGGATATATCTTCTTTTCATCAAGATAAGGATATTCAAGATTATCGGGCAACGGTTTAAGCTCAAACACGGGATCACCCTTGGGTGGAGGAGGATCCCATAAGATTTCAACAGGCAAATTGTGTTTCAGAATAGGTTCCTTCTTAAAGAATACTTCATCTATTTCCCTTCTTTCATTCATGAACATATCATTTTCATGGTCTAGCAAATAATGCTCTAGAGGATCACTAGGAGGTACGGCAATAGAGGCAAGACCAATAATTTCATCCTTACTAGGCAATTCTTCCTCACGATGTTGTTTACTAAATTTAGAGAAATTAAACTCATGAATCATATCATCCAAGCCAATAGTAACAACATTCTTTTCGCAGTCTATCCTAGCATTAACAGTGTTCAAGAAGGGTCTACCAAATATAATGGGGCAAAAGCTATCTTGTGGGGAACCAAGAACAAGAAAATCAGCAGGATATTTAGTTTTCCCACACAAGACTTCAACATCTCTAACAATCCCGACTGGTGAAATAGTATCTCTATTGGCAAGTTTAATTGTAACATCAATATCTTCTATCTCAGCAGGTGCAATTTCATGCTTAATTTCTTCATATAAAGTAATAGGTATAACACTAGCACTAGCACCCATATAACATAACCCATGATAACAATGATCTCCTATTTTAACAGAAATAACATGCACGCCTACCACAGGTCTATGTTTATCTTTAGCACAAGGTTTAGCAATTCTAGCAGTTTCACCGCAGAACTGAATAACATGCCCATCAATATTATCAGACAAGAGATCTTTAACAATAGCAATATTAGGTTCTACTTGAACTTGCTCAGGAGGTGTATAAGTTCTAATATTGCTTTTACGAACCACAGTTGAATCTTTAGCATGATCCTTTATTCTAACGGGGAAAGGTGGTTTCTCAACATGAGAAGTAGGAACAATAGGATCATTATAAGTGACAGTCTTTTCTTCAACTTTAATAGGTGCAGCTACTTTTACTTCTATGGGAGGATGATATTTAAACCACTTCTCCTTGGGGAGATCAACATAAGTAGCAAAAGATTCATAGAAAGAAGCTACTATCTCAGAGTCAAGTCCATATTTAGTGCTAAACTTACGGAAAATATCGGTATCCATAAAGATTTAACACAATCAAACTTAGGTGTCATACCTGACTCCTTACCTTCGTCGAGGTCCCAATCTTTAGAGTTGCGTTTAATTCTATCCAATTAGTCCCATTTAAATTCAATAGTCTTCATCATAAAAGAGCCAGCACAAGAAGTATCGAGCATGGTTTGATTATTATGAGAAAGCCGAGCATAAAAACTTTGAATAATTATTTCTCTCGAGAGCTCATGATTAGGGCATGAATATAACATTGATTTAAGCCTCCCCCAAGCTTGAGCGATGCTTTCTCCTTCATGGGGCCAAAAATTATATATATAATTGTGATCACGATGAACAAGATGCATAGGTAATACTTTTGATGAAATTCCAATTTCAATCTTCTATTGTTCCATGATCTCGTATCATCACATAGCCTATACCATGTCAATGCGTCTCCCTTCAAAGATAAAGGGAAGACCTTCTTCTTAGCAACATCATCGTATATACCTGCAAGCTTAAATAGTCCACAAACTTCATCCACATATATTAAGTGCTTATCAGGATGCTTTGTTCCATCTCCTGTAAAAGGATTAGCTAGCAGTTTTTCTATCATACCCGAAGGAAATTCAAAAGGAGTTTCATTTTCAATAGGTTCAGTAGGTTGAGGAGCAACTCTTTGCTCCACTGGACGGGGTGAAGATACCCCGAACAAGCCCCTCAAACGATTACTTTCCATAGTAACAAGTGACAGTAAATTTCAGCACACTATATAAATTTTTCCTTACCAAATTTCACCTACCAAAGGTGCTTCACTCCTCGGCAATGGCGCCAGAAAAGAGTCTTGATGACCCACAAGTATAGGGGATCTATCGTAGTCCTTTCGATAAGTAAGAGTGTCGAACCCAACGAGGAGCAGAAGGAAATGATAAGCGGTTTTCAGCAAGGTATTCTCTGCAAGTACTGAAATAAGTGGTAACAGATAGTTTTGTGATAAGATAATTTGTAACGAGCAACAAGTTACAAAAGTAAATAGAGTGCAGCAAGGTGGACCAATCCTTATTGTAGCAAAGGACAAGCCTGGACAGACTCTTATATAAGGAAAAGCGCTCCCGAGGACACATGGGAATATCGTCAAGCTAGTTCTCATCACGTTCATATGATTCGCGTTCGGTACTTTGATAATTTGATATGTGGGTGGACCGGTGCTTGGGTGTTGTTCTTACTTGAACAAGCATCCCACTTATGATTAACATCTATTGCAAGCATCTGCAACTACAACAAAAGTATTAAGGTAAACCTAACCATAGCATGAAACATAAGGATCCAAATCAGCCCCTTACGAAGCAACGCATAAACTAGGGTTTAAGCTTCTGTCACTCTAGCAACCCATCATCAACTTATTACTTCCCAATGCCTTCCTCTAGACCCAAATAATGGTGAAGTGTTATGTAGTCGACATTCACATAACACCACTAGAGGCTAGACAACATACATCTCATCAAAATATCGAACGAATACCAAATTCACATGACTACTAATAGCAAGACTTCTCCCTTGTCCTCAGGAACAAATGTAACTACTCGCAAAGCATATTCATGTTCATAATCATAGGGGTAATAATATGCATAAAGGATCAGAACATATGATCTTCCACCAAATAAACCAACTAGCATCAACTACAAGGAGTAATCAACACTACTAGCAACCTACTAGCATCAATCCCGGACTTGGAGACAAGAATTGGATACAAGAGATGAACTAGGGTTTGGAGATGAGATGGTGCTGGTGAAGATGTTGATGGAGATTGCCCTCTCCTGATGAGAGGAGCATTGGTGATGACGATGGCGATGATTTCCCCCTCCCGGAGGGAAGTGTCCCCGGCAGAACAGCTCTGTCGGAGCCCTATATTGGTTCCGCCAAGGTTCCGCCTCGTGGCAGCGGAGTCTCGTCCCGAAAGGTTGCCTCCTCATTTTTTCTTGACGAAAGAGTTCATATAGCAGAAGATGGTCATCGGAGAGCCACCAGGGGGCCCACGAGGTACGGGGGCGCGCCCCCCACCCTCGTGGACAGGGTGTGGGCCCCCTGGCCTTCATCTTTGGCGGGGATTTTTTATTATTTATTGTAAGAAATTCCGTGGAGTTTCAGGACTTTTGGAGTTGTGCGGAATAGGTCTCTAATATTTGCTCCTTTTCCAGCCCAGAATTCCAGCTGCCGGCATTCTCCCTCCTTATGTAAACCTTGTAAGATAAGAGAGAATAGCCATAAGTATTGTGACATAATATGGAATAACAACCCATAATGCAATAAATATCGATATAAAAGTGCCGGGGGAAACTGGCTCCGCGAGCACCTATGGGGACGGAGCCCCTTCTCGGTTCGGCAGGGGGCGAAGGTCGCGCGAAGAGCGGATCGAGGCGTGGCACACGAGCGATTTTTACCCAGCTTTGGGCCGCACGGATGCGTAAAACCCTACTGCTGCTTTGTGGATTGTATTGTGTTCTTGCTCGGGAGCGCTGAGTGCTACAGTACACTCAAGCAGCTAACGAGACCGAGCGTGAATGTTCTCCTCCCCCCCCCCTCTACGTTGCGCATGGGCCTCCTTTTATATGCTTAAGGGGTCACCAACATGTGGCAACGTAGGCAAGGGCAAAAATGGAAAAGGTGCTGCGGTTGGTACAGCTACCTATACAGTGTATCATACCTAACCCTGACGGCAGGGGACAAGGGCATTAAATGCCCATCTGCGTCGCCCAAACAGTGCAGAAAAGGGACCGTCAGGGGCGCCACCGTTCGCCACGATCGCAATCTTGTCAGCGCCGCTTGCCACAGTGTACCTCTAGCTGCACAGCCTCCCGCCACGTACGCCTGGAAGGATCCCAGAGCGACACGTTGGTGGGTGTGCTGGAGCGCAGGTACAGAGTGGTTGTTTGTCGCGGCAAACGTCTTGCCGCGGTCGTTGTCCTGTCGTGTCCGGAAGCTTGTAGCTCGCCGGGCCTTCCCGGGACGCGTGGCGCGTCGCGGCAAGTTCCTCGAGATGCTTTGGTTGGCTCTCCCGGCAAGCTCCTCTTGCCGGGGTCTTGTGCCCTGATTGGCCTTCCCGGCAAGCTCCTCTTGTCGGGGCCTTGTCTCCTTGGCTTAAATACTTTGTTCTTGAATGGCTCCAAAGGAACCACGGAGGTCCTTGGCGGTCACCTGGCCAGCCTTGCCGCGGGAGACTGCGACTGCCCGTGCACAAGTTCGGGATACTAGGGTACCCCTACTTTAGTACACCGACAGGAGCCCCCGGGCCTGGGCCATACATGGTGCCGAGCGTTGTTGGGCCAGGCCCAAAACAGGGCACGGGCACGTGCGGCCTGGGTCACGCCGTATCCTGCTCCGTATCCACCGTGCTCTCCCCAAACAGCACGCGTCGATTGCGGCGTCGTGGGGAGGCGTTTCGCGCCTTCCCCATAAATGGAGAGATGCGTGGAGGCGTGGTTCATTTACTGGACGGGGCCGAGGTGCGATTTTCGAGGCGTCCACTCCCCACGATCACGGGGTGGGGGAGGGGGCGCCTCATCCGCCGCCTCGGTTCTGCACGCCTGCCACGCGGATTCCATGCGCTTGGGGTGGCGAACGGTGGAGGCAGGGAACCGGGCCGTCGTGGGTCGACGCAGCGGACCGGTCCCAGTTCCCTGCTCCTTCTGTGTCCTGATTAGCTGAGCGGGGCGGCCGAGCCCCCACCTTGCTCCTTTATAAGGAGCGGGGGGGGGAGCGGAGGCCAGCATTCTTTCATCTCCTCTTTCCTTCAGCTTCTGCTCCCCTCTCTCCCATTCGCCATGGAGAAAGGGAACCCTGGTCCTTCGACGGTGGCGGCGAGGGTCGCCGCTAGACAACGCGTCCCTCCTTCTCCCGCACCCGCGGTGGCAGAGCCAACCGTAAGGGGAAGGGGAAGGGGGCGAGGCCGTGGGCGAGGTCGAGGGCGAGGTCGAGGCGCTCGGGGAAGAGGTGGACGGGGCGATGCGCCGGCCTCGCCTCCACCAGCGGTTCCTCTCCCCGTGGCGGTCCATATCGGGGATGACCCTTGCGAGTTCTTCATCAGGCTGCGTCAGCCGCCTCGTCGTCGCCTTCGTCTCCCGACTCCATTTGCGAGGGAAATGGAGTTGGACCCGCCCGAGACGCTGAGGCTGCACATGAGGGGTTGTGGAATCAGCGGTACGCGAGTCCGCGTTGATTTCCCGGCCCCCAATGTGATGTATCTTGGTCGAGGGTGGAAGACGTTCGCCCGTATCCACAGCTTGACGGAGGGGCTCACCCTCCATTTTAAGCTGATGGAGGGCGGTCTCCTCTCCGTCAAGGTCTTCGGGTGCTTCGGGACTCGGGCAAGGTGCTGCGTGGAGAGCTCCTCCGATAGCGAAGGTTCCTCCTCGAGCAAGAGTGACGAGGAGGACAGCAGCGGCGACGAAGGGGGTAGCGGGCGGCAGGATGATGGGTCCGACTAGGTGTCGGACGCCACTCCGTGTGGCACCGGCGACCCCATCATCCGTGTCGCCGGCTCCTTGAGCTTCTCGGGGTCGTCTCCTTGGGCGGCTGGCGTAGGAAGAGGGCGGGCGGCAAGGCTGTCAACTCGGAGTACGGGGGCACTACACCCTCGACAGCGCGCTGACGTCCTGCTGCCTCGTTTTCGAGCCCTGCTTCCGGCGCCGCCATCACCATCCAGCCTTTAGACGACCACAAGATGTCCTCTTGGTGTCTTCTGCCACCTGTAGCTCGCCTAGGCGCTCCTTTTGCTCTTTTCGCCTCCTTGTCCTACCTCCTGAAGAGAGGGACAAGAAAGGGATTACGGGCACCTTATCTCTTTTTAATCTGTAAGCCCTTGGGCCTTAGCTGCATTTAAAAGTTGTAATCCCATTATTCATGTTTTTCACTCTCTATGGACTGTACCTGAGTGGAATGTTTTTTTAATGAAAAGGGTATGCTTGCCGGGTCACTTGTCTTGCGGGTGGAACCCACGTCAAGGAGCAAATCCTTGATATCTTTCAGATAGAGACTTCTTTTCCCGGCAGCAGGCCCTGCCGTCTTCCCACGTCGCTCAACCTGTCTCGCTTTTGGCGGAGGCAGGGATGAGGTGGGTTCGGGCTCCTCGCTTCGTTCCTTTGTTGCCGCGACTACGACCAAACCTGGCCCCAGGAACGAGACCTAGGGCCTAGAGTTAGGGGAGCACGGTAGCTTTTAGGAAGAAACGAGGTTTTGCATTCCTCAGTCCATTGGAGAACGCATGATAAGGGATGAAAAACTTATCTGAGATTGCAGCCCCCGGCAACTTTGGTTCGCCGTGGGTGAATCTCTGTATTTGCAGCCCCCGGCAACACTGGCTTGCCGGGTGCAGCCCCCGGCAACACTGGCTTGCCGGGGTCCAGATGCTGGTCCGTCCTTCTTCTCTCTTTCGTCCTCAGGTGGTCCGAGCCCTGCGAACCAAGGGAAACGAAAGAACGACAAAGGGACGCACACCCGACCTCTAAGTTAGGGGTTAGCCGCTGCTAAGCACTATCAACCCTAACCAAGGACGAGACTCGACCTAGCATGCATGCTATAACTTAGGGCGCCAGCGCTTCACTTATGCTCAGGGTCTGCGCCTGGCTTTGTACAAAGGATTACATGCAACAGCGGCAAGACTTGTACAAAAGGGTGGTTGCCGGAATGGGGTCCGACAACCGCGCCTTACGGGTAAAACTTATGAAGATGCTCAATATTCCAGGAGTTGCTCACCGGAATGCCATCTTCGGTCTCAAGGCGGACAGCGCCAGGCCTAGTGACTCGTTTCACCCGGTAAGGGCCTTCCCACTTGGGTGTCAACTTGTTGGAATTCTTGGCGGACTGAACGCGCCGAAGAACAAGGTCGCCTTCCTCGAGACTTCTGGCATTAACTTTGCGGCTATGGTGGCGGCGCAAAGCTTGCTGGTAGCGAGCAACTCGCACAGCAGCCTGAAGACGATCTTCCTCAAGGAGCAGCGCGTCATCTTCTCGCAGCTGCTCTTGCTCAAGCTCATCATAAGCGAGCACTCGAGGTGACCCATATACGAGTTCCGTGGGGATAACTGCCTCTGCTCCATAGACTAGAGCAAAGGGTGTCTGGCCAGTGGCTTGATTTGGCGTCGTCCTGATCGACCAAAGAACCACCGGCAGCTCCTCGATCCAGTTTCTTCCGCACTTGTGCAGCCTGTCGAAAGTCCTGGTCTTGAGCCCACGCAGCACTTCAGCATTTGCCCTCTCCGCTTGTCCGTTGCTTCTGGGGTGAGCAACAGAAGCGAAGCAGACCTTGGCGCCAAGATCTTGGACGTACTGCATGAAGGTGCGGCTCCTGAATTGCATACCATTGTCGGTGATGATCCTGTTAGGGATCCCGAAGCGGCAAACAATCGACCTGAAGAACTTGACTGCTGACTGTGTTGTCACCTTCCTCACTGCTTCCACTTCCGGCCACTTTGTGAACTTGTCGATTGCAACGTACAAGAACTCAAAGCCCCCGATAGCTCGGGTGAAGGGGCCGAGGATGTCGAACCCCCAGACCGAAAATGGCCAGGATAAAGGGATCGTCTGGAGAGCTTGAGCTGGCTGGTGGATCTGCTTGGAATGGAACTGGCACGCTTCACACTTGGTTACTTGTGCAGTTGCATCCTGGAGGGCTGTCAGCCAGAAGAAACCCTGCTGGAAAGCTTTGCCGGCAAGTGCTCTTGCACCAATGTGGTGACCGCATATGCCTCCATGAATCTCCGCCAACAGCTTTTGTCCGTCTTCCCGGGGAATACACTTCAATTTCACACTGTTGAGTCTTCTTCTGTACAGTGTGTTATCGACAAACTTGTACATACTTGACTGCCGGGCTACTCTTTCCGCTTCTTCTTACTCTTCAGGAAGTTCTCCTGTCTGAAGGAAACGGACAATTTGTTGTGCCCATGCTGGAGCTTGCGGCTCGACAACAAGGACCAAAGGCGCTTCTGCTGCTGCGGGAACATCCGCTTCTACGGCGAGAACCTGTGGCTCGGCCGGAGCTTGATGTTCCCCGGCAAGCTTGCCGGAGCAAAACTTGTCGGGAGCATCTTCTTCAACGGAACAAACCATGGGGTTTGCCGGAGCAGACTGCTCCTCAGCATTCTTGGTGTCGATCTTGGGGACCTTCTTGGCGGCGGCTTCGGGAAGCTCTGCCGGAAGGTAGTCACCAGAAATCAACTTCCTCTTCTTGCTCTGTCCAGTTGATGGCGTAACAGATGGTTGAGTCAGCTTGAGCACAAAGATCCCTGGTTCCACAGGTAACTTAAGTGCGGCGCACTTTGACAGGCCATCAGCAATGTCGTTCTGAGCTCTTGGAACGTGTTCCATCTGTAGGCCGACAAAGTGCTCTTCTAGCTTTCTCACTTCATCAACGTAAGCTTCCATCAACGGACTCTGGTAATTCTTGTTCACTTGGCGGACGACAAGCTGCGAGTCACCCCTGACAAGGAGCTTCTTGATCCCAAGGTCTGCCGCGATCCTGAGACCGGCAAGCAAACCCTCATACTCTGCAGTATTGTTTGTTGCTTGCTCCTTGGGAAAGTGCATCTGGACTACGTACTTGAGGTGCTCTCCGGTGGGTGCGACAAGCAGCACGCCAGCACCAGCGCCTTGCAGCGAGAAGGCACCATCAAAGTACATAAGCCACTCCTTGCTTGCTTCCTTGACCGGGATGCTCGTTTCTGGAATTTCTTCATCTGGTGTTGGCGTCCATTCTGCTATGAACTCTGCCAATGCTCTGCTTTGGATAGTTCAAGTGCTCTCAAACTTGAGGCCAAAGCTTGACAGTTCCAGTGCCCACTCAACAATCATGCCTGTTGCTTCCGGATTCTGCAGTATCCTCTTCAGCGGAAAGCGAGTGACAACTGTGATCTCATGTGCTTGGAAGTAATGGCGCGGCTTTCTCGAGGCCATGAGAAGGCCGAAAAGCAATTTCTGCACACCAGAGTACCTTGACCTAGCCCTCTGCAGAAGGGAGCTGACAAAGTAAACTAGGCGCTGCACCATTCTCTTCTTCTGCACCTCCTCTTGCGCCTGCGCAGATCCATCCTTGTCGGGACCATAGCTTGTCGGGGAAGCCCCCTGCTTGTCGCCGGATGCGCTTGCCGTAGTTGTTGACTCATCATCTGCCTCCCTCTCCGCTACTAGCGCAGCGCTAACCACTTGATTGGTTGCCGCCAGATACAGCAACAACTTCTCTTGTGGCTTAGGTGCGACAAGTATCGGAGTGGAGGACAGGTATCTCTTCAAGTCCTGTAGCGCAGCCTCCGCTTCCGGAGTCCATTTCATTGGACCTGCCTTTTTCAAGATTTTGAAAAACGGCAGGGCACGCTCAGCAGACTTAGAGATAAACCTGCTGAGAGCTGCCACGCAACCGGCAAGTTTCCGTACATCCTTGATGCGCTTTGGTGCTTCGATCTGCTCAATGGCCTTGATCTTGTCGGGGTTGGCCTCAATCCCTCGCTGGGACACGAAGAACCCGAGAAGCTTGCCGGAAGGGACTCCAAACACACACTTCTCGGGGTTGAGCTTGAGGCTGATCTTGCGTAGATTTGCAAAAGTCTCTTCTAAATCTTGAATCAGAGTTGACTTGTCCTTGCTCTTGACCACTATATCCTCCATGTAAGCTTCCACATTTCTGTGTATTTGTGGCTCAAAAGCGGCATGGACTACCCTTGCAAATGTTGAACCAGCATTCTTCAAACCAAAAGGCATCCGTATGAAACAGTACGTGCCACACGGAGTGATGAATGCGGTCTTCTCCTTATCCTCTTCTGCCATGAAGATCTGATGGTATCCTGAGTATGCATCAAGAAATGAAAGCAAATCACATCCGGTCGTGGAGTCAACAATCTAGTCAATGCGCGGCAAGGGAAATGGATCTTTGGGACAAGCTTTGTTAACATCAGTAAAGTCGATGCAAAGCCTCCATTTCCCGTTTGCTTTGCGCACGACTACAGGATTGGCCAACCACGTAGGATGGAGCACTCCTCTGACAAGGCCTGCTACTTCCAACTTCTTGATTTCTTCTGCGATGAATTCTTGGCGCTCCACTGCTTGCTTCCTGACTTTCTGTTTGACGGGCCGCGCATGAGGATAGACGGCAAGGTGGTGCTCAATTACTTTCCTGGGAACACCGGGGATGTTAGACGGTTGCCATGCAAACACATCGACATTCGCCCGCAGGAAAGCAATGAGCGCGCTTTCCTATTTAGGGTCGAGAGTGGCACTGATGGTGAAGGTACCACCAGTGCCGTCCTCTTTGGCGGACACCTTCTTGGTCGCTGGCGGAGCTGCCATCGTCTTCTTACACTTGCCGGTGGAGCTCGATGGTGCGTCCTCGACGGTAGCGCAGCACTCCGAAGAGGCGCGCTTGCCGGAGTGGGCATCAGAGCTCTTGCCGGACTTGGTCTTCTTCTTCCCCCCGGGAGCTTCAGCGGCAAGTGTCTCGTGATCTGTTGCGGCTCCTGCTTCCCGATAGATCTTGTCGGCACAGATAAGAGCATCCTTCTTGTCGCCAGGGACAGAGATGACACTTATCGGGCCTGGCATCTTCAACATGTTGTACGCGTAGTGAGAGGCCGCCATGAACTTGGCGAGCGCTGGACGGCCGAGAATTCCATTATAAGGCAATGGAAAATCGGCAACGTCAAAGGTGATCCTCTCAGTCCTGATGTTCAACTCGCTGCCAAATGTCACCGGCAACGTGATCTTCCCCTTCGGCTTGCTCCTTCCCGGGTTAATTCCTTGGAATGTGCCGGTCTATTCGAGCTCGCTGTCAGGGACTTGGAGTTTCTGGAGCACAGCGGAGGAGATCAGGTTCAAGCCGGCCCCGCCGTCAACTAGCATCTTAGTGACCTTGAGGTTGCGGATAGTTGGTGAAACCAACATCGGCACCCGACCGCAGTTGTGCGATCAGGGTGGTCCTCAATATCAAAGATGATAGGCGTGCTGGACCATTTCAGAATCTTGCGCGACTCGACGGGTAGTTCTGCCGCATTGACTTCTCGCACCCACTGCTTGAGTTGGCGGTGTGAAGTATGCAGAGAAGCACCGCCGTCAATGCACAGGACCTCTGTGGCTTTCTGAAACTCCTGCTCACTGGTCTCGTCATCATCCATGTCTTCGTCGTCGTCGTCATCTTCATCCTTGTCGCGGCCGCGGGCAGGTCTGTCTCCTTGCTGCTGCTTGGTCTTGCCGCGGCGTCCTCCCCAGGTTGGGCGCTTCGTGCCAGATCCTCCAGCACCTCCTTGGGCCTTCTCCTTGTCGCGTCGCTCGTACTCGGCCTTTTGCAGCTCGACGAGCTGCTCGACCTTCTTGCAGCTCTGGAGGTCGTGGCCCTTGGTGCGGTGGATCTTGCAGTACTGTTTGTTGGTGCCGTCCTGCTTGTCGGCGGCCGCCACAGCCTGGCAGTTGGTGCATGCGGCAACCTCCTTGCCGGAGCTACCAACCTTGGCTGTCTTGGCGCCACCTTCGTTGCCGGACTGCTCAACAGCTAGCACCTCTTTGCCTTTCTGCTTCCTGTTGTTCCGCCGCCGGTTTTTCTTTGCCGGGGCAGCATCATCGCTGTCAGATCCTGCTGCTCCTGTACTCTCTCCGGGGAGTCTCCTTCCTTCCTCAGCACGTGCACACTTGTCGGCCAGGGCATACAGCTCACTGACGTCTCTGATCTTACACATCTCCATCTCCTCCCGCATCCTGCGGTTACGCACGTTCTGATGGAACGTGTTGATAACCGCGACAGGGTGGACATCTGGGATGTTGCGTTGCACTTGGCTGAATCTCTGGATGTACTTGCGCAGAGGCTCTCCTTCCTTCTGGGCGAGCAGATGAAGATCACTCTCCTGGCCATGAGGTTTGTGGCCGCCTGTAAAGGCACCGACAAACTAATGGCACAGGTCTGCCCAGGAGGATATGGAGTTGTCCGACAAGTGCATGAGCCAGGACCTGACGTTGGGCTTGAGCACCAGCGGGAAGTAGTTGGCAAGGATCTTGTCGTCTCGCCCCCCGGCAGCTTGCACCGTGATGGTGTAGATGCTGAGGAACTCCGACGGATGCAGCTTGCCGTCGTACTTCTCTGGTACGTCTGGCTTGAAATTCTTTGTACTGGGCCACTGGACTTGCCGCAGCTCAGGGGTAAATGCAGGGCAACCTACCGCGTAGGGCAGGTCTCCTGGTTCCCCTGGCGCATGCATGTCGACAGTGGGCCCAACACGCCAGTCTGATTGACGCCGTGCTTCTCTCCGACGCTCGATGCGAGTACGAGCGTCTTCTTGCTGTCGTTCGTGAAGAACGTGGCGCTGATCGCGGCGAACTCGCGGATCTGACGAAGCAGTGGAGACGCCATCGTGGTGGACCCGGCGAGTCGGCGATCTTGGACTTTGGGGCGGAGAGTGCACGGTAGTCGCACCCCCACCAGTCTTGTCGCCATCGGCTCGCGTCTGGCTGGCTCGCCGCGGCTGCGATGCACTCGGCTGCCGTGGAGTGTCACTGTTGGCAAAGCCAGTGAGACTCTATATGGTGGCCCTCCAGTCGTCGATCTTGTCCGGCGTTGGAGGGAAATCTAGGAGCAGTTGAGCTCGAGCCAAAGCTTCTGTTGGAGTGGCGGGTAGCGGCGGCGAACGGTGCGAGGAGCAGGATATGCTCGGACTCCTAACTGCGTTAGAAGGAGCAATATCTCGTCCAGGCGACCATGCCTCGCTCGCGCCAGCATGTTGGCCTTGAGCGTCCCAAGATCTGCCAGCTCGTTCCCGGTCCAGCGAGCGTATGGTACCTCGCTGTCGTCCACCGCCCTGGTGCTCTCGACGCGACCTGGTCAACGTGGTCAACGACCGACATGCATCTGAAGTGGACTGTACGTGGAGAGGCCGACAGCTGGGTCCACGGCCGCACGCAAGGAAATGCCTCCTTATTACGGCGCAAAATAATGATTCCTCCACATGACATCAGGGACCCACCGAAAGGGCCTATGTATTTCGTGAAAAAAACGTTAGAGCCGCGGACAGCTCGGACCCACCAGCTATATCTTCGCACGCAAGGAAGTGCCTCCTTATTACGCACAAAAAAATGAATACTCCTCCTATTAGCTGGGACCCAGTATAGTGGGAGGCTGACTTGTGGGCCTACTAAGTTGACAGGGACACAGGGCTTTGTCAACTTAGTCAATATGCACGATTCTAGCTCCAGTGACCGTACGATGTCCATCCAACGGTCGTAGTGCTTCTTCAACCTCTGGTCTTCTTGCTCCAGCTGCCCAAACCAGCGCCGGTCGTGCCTCGTGCTCCTGCCTCCCGTGGCGGGCTGCGATGCGGCGGAGGCCTCACCGCCCCCTACTACTCCCACCGCTGGCCAGGCCATCCCTCTACTCACCCACACCCCCTGTTATTCTACGGCGATGGCAGCCTCACACCGCAGCGAACCAGTGAACCCTCGTACTCCTCTACGCGTGGGCATCCACTGCCGCGTCTTGCCCGGCTCCGCGTCGTCCCCTTCCTAGGCCTCGCCGTCGCCCACCGCCCTGGTGCTCTCGGTGCGGCGTGGTCAACGTGGTCAAGGAACGGCTTCCATTGGACGTGGACTGTACGTGGAGAGGCTGACAGTTGGGTCCACGACCGCAGCAAGGAAGTGCCTCCTTATTACGTGCAAAATAATTATTCCTCCACCTGACAGCGGGGACCCACTGGACGGGCCACCGTATTTCGCCCCCCCTGACTGCTGGGACCCACCCGCTACATCTTCGCACGCAAGGAAGTGCCTTACAGTCGGGACCCACCTGGTCGAAGCATACGTAGCGTTGTCATTCTGGTCGCGAACGTGTACGTACATATATACTGGTCGATGTAGAGGTGCGCACGTGTCATAGTAGAGGCGCGCATGTAGCATGTACACGTACGTACAGCGGCCAGGGTGCAAGAAAGAAAATACGGCCACGTATATGTACATACGGGCGGGGTCTCGAACGCCTACTCGCGCATACGTACGGCCAGGGCTCGTGTACATGGCTGGGTCGGAATGGAGAAACAGCGTCGTCATCGTGTTCATGGGGAGGCAACGGAATGCTCGTGTTCATGGGGACGCAACGGAATGCGTTGTGTTCATCGGGAGGCAACGGAACGTGTGGGAGCCATTGTCGTGTTCATCGGGAGGGCTTGGACGGAACAGGCGATGGAAACGAGGCCTGGCATACCGCAAAACGGAGGAAACAGACCTCCTACATTCGGAACGGGGTCTTGTTGATTGGGAGGGGTGTGGCGTACCGCAAAACGGAGGAAACGGACCTCCTACGGTCGAAACGGGTGTCCTGTTGATCGGGAGGTGTGTGGCGTACCGCAAAACGGATGAAACGGACCTCCTATGGTCGAAATGGGGGTCTTGTTGATCGGGAGGGGTGTGCGTACCGCAAAACGGGACTCCACGGGATACTATTCATCTCCACCGTCGACCACCTCTGTGACGCCAGGATAATTAAGCCACGGTGAACCTCTGCTAATGATGCCACGTCACCTCGATTACTGTTGTTAATCTTGGGTTGATTCGAAACCGTTTCAAAATTCAAATTTAAATTAATGTCAACAATAAAAGTTTTCAAAAGTTAAAAAAAATGTTCGTGGGTGCCGAATATTACAAGGGTAATTATAATAAAGCAAACACATTTTTGTAAAATGCCTAAATGATTTAAAGTGAAATAAAAAAGAAAAGGGAAAAGACTACTCTAACAAAATAAAAAAGGGGCAGACCCCCCCCCACTGGGCCATTTGCGGCCCAGCTGGCCAGCCCAACTGGGCAAGGGCCCAGCCGACTGGCCCAGCCGGCCCACCCCCGCACGATGGCCTAAAAGGCCTCCCTTTCCCCCCACCTTAACCCTAATCCCCACTACCCCCACGATCCCCACCCATTCCCTCGTTCACAGACGACCCCTCGCTCCTCCTCCCGATCCAATCTAGATCGGGGCTGACCGTGTAGCCCGTCGCTGTGTAGACCCCGTTGCCACCTTGCCGACGACGCAACCCCACCATCGCCGACGCCCGCTTCCTCACCCTCCGCCCCGTGTGGATCCGGTCGGGGCAGCCGATGCCCCGTTCCTCGCCCCTCGCCGGCCGCTGCTTCCTCGTCTTCATCGTCAGCCCCCCCCCGTCCGTTTCCTCTCGAACCCTCCTGCTCCGTCGTGGCCGCGACCTGCGCCCCCTCCCCCCCTCCCCGTGCTCGTCTGCTCTTGCCGCCCCGCGCGCCCTCACCTCCTCTGCGCCTGCTGCCGCTTCGAGGTCGCCGCCTCCACCCCGCAGTCACGCGCTGCCCGCGCTCCGGGACGCATTCGCACCGCACGCGCGCGTCCCGCGCCGCGCCTTGCGCCCGCCTCCATCACGCCCCGCTCACCCCCTGCTGCAAGCCCCCCTCCACCTCGCGCGCGCTCGCATCCTGCGCGCGTGACCGCCCAGGCCCGGCTCTCGGCGCCGCTGCTCCCTCACGCCCCGCTTGACCGTGCTGCCGCGCCGGGGTTGCGCCTTCCGCCCCCTGCTGCCTATTGCCGCCGGCACCGACCGCGCTTCCCCCGCGCCCGCCGAAGGCCGCCACGGCTCGTCTCGCCGGTGCGCGTGCCCGGCGCTGCTCCCGTCGTCGCCGGCCACCAAGGCCCCGAGCGCGCTCGCCGTCCCCTCTCAAGGCCTCGGGTGCGAGCACCCGCAACCGTACGCCCGCGCGCCCGCAAGGCCGCGCCCGTTGGCCGCCCCGATTGGCCAGATGGGTCACACACATGGGCCCAACCCCTGTTAAAATAAAGAAGAAAGAAAAAGGGAAACTAATTAATTAATTAATTAAACAATTAATTAACTTAATTAAATCTTGAGTAGATGATTAGTTAAGTTTACTTAACCAGCTAATTAAACTAAGTAACTGGTAATTAGTTATCAGTCTATGACAGAATGGACCCATGCGTCAGTTTGACTAGGTCAACTGACTAGTTGACTGCTGACATCACCCTGATGTCATGCTGACGTCATAATAGCATTTTCGAATTAAGTTAAATCTGTTATTTCCAGAAATTGATTTAAAACTTTAAAAATGAATATAAAATAAACCGTAACTCGGTTGGAAAAACTTTATACATGAAAGTTGCTCAGAACGACGAGACGAATTCGGATACGCGGCCCATTCATCTGCCACGCGTCCCTAGCATAGCAAACACGCAACTTTTCCCCTCCGATTCATCTGTCCGAAAACGCGAAACACCGGGAATACTTTCCCGGATATTCCCCCCCCTTCGTCGGTATCACCTCCTACCGCATTAGGGCATACCTAGCACTGTGTATTGCCTCTTTATGTTTTGTGATGCTTTGTTTGCATTATATTTATTGTTTCTCCCCCCTCTTCTCTCCGGTAGACTACGAGACTGACGTTGCTGCTGCCCTGATTGACTACGGTGTTGACGACCCCTCCTTCTTGCCAGAGCAACCCGGCAAGCCCCCCCCCCTTATCACCAGATATCGCCTATTCTTCTCTATACTGCTTGCATTAGAGTAGTGTAGCATGTTACTGCTTTCAGTTAATCCTATACTGCTGCATAGCCTGTCCTTGCTACTACTGTTGATACCTTTACCTGCTATCCTACTGCTTAGTATATGATGCTAGTGTTCCATCAGTGGCCCTACACTCTTATCTGTCTGCCATGCTATACTACTGGGCCGTGATCACTTAGGGAGGTGATCAAGGGCATATACTATATACTTTACACTGTTACATTACCTGTGATACTGTTCGGAGATGGGGGCTGAAGGGGCAGGTGGTTCCACCCAGGTAGTTGTGGGCCTGGGTTCCTGACGTCCCCCGACTGTTACTTTGTGGCGGAGCGACAGGGCAGGTTGATACCACCTAGGAGAGAGGTGGCCTGGCCCTGGTCGGCGTTCGCGGATACTTAACACGCTTAACGAGATCTGGGTTTTTGATCTGAGTCTGGCCATTTGGTCTATACGCACTAACCATCTACGTGGGAGTAGTTATGGGTATCCCGACGTCGTGGTATCAGCCGAAGCACTTCGTGACGTCAGCGACTGAGTGGCGCGCGCCGGGTTGGACCGCGTAACGTGACTTCCTTTGTAATGGAGGTTGTTAGGTCTGCTCTCCATCCGCGTACGCAACATGCAGGTGTGCAATGGGCGATGGGCCCAGACCCCTGCGTGCATAGGATTTAGACCGGCGTGCTGACCGCTCTGTTGTGCCTAGGTGGGTCTGCGACGTGTCGATCTTCCGCGGCCGGGCATGACCCAGGAAAGTGTGTCCGGCCAAATGGGATCAAGCGTGTTGGGTTATGTGGTGCACCCCTGCAGGAAGTTTATCTATTCGAATAGCCGTGTCCCTTGGTAAAAGGACGACCCGGAGTTGTACCTTGACCTTATGACAACTAGAACCGAATACTTAATAAAACACACCCTTCCAAGTGCCAGATACAACCCGGTGATCGCTCTCTAATAGGGCAACGAGGAGGGGATCGCCGGGTAGGATTATGCTATGCGTTGCTACTTGGAGGACTTCAGTCTACTCTCTTCTTTATGCTGCAAGACGGAGGCTGCCAGAAGCGTAGTCTTCAACGGGATTAGTTATCCCCCTCTTATTCTGGCATTCTGCAGTTCAGTCCACTGATATGGCCCTTTACACATATATCCATGCATATGTAGTGTAGCTCCTTGCTTGCGAGTACTTTGGATGAGTACTCAGGGTTGCTTTTCTCCCTCTTTTCCCCCTTTGCATTCTTCTTGGTTGTCGCAACCAGATGCTGGAGTCCAGGAGCTGGAGATCCCGAGGATGATTCAACGTGGAGTTCGGCTTTGATGAGTAGTTAGGAGGATCCCAGGCAGGAGGCCTGCGCCTCTTTCGATCTGTATCCCAGTTTGTGCTAGCCATCTTATGGCAACTTGTTTAACTTATGTCTGTACTCAGATATTGTTGCTTCCGCTGACTCGTCTATGATCGAGCACTTGTATTCGAGCCCTCGAGGCCCCTGGCTTGTATTATGATGCTTGTATGACTTATTTTATTTGTAGAGTTGTGTTGTGATATCTTCCCGTGAGTCCTTGATCTTGATCGTACACGTTTGCGTGCATGATTAGTGTACGATTGAATCGGGGGCGTCACAAGTTGGTATCAGAGCCGACTGCCTGTAGGAATCCCCCTTTCCAACTCCTTGGCCGAAGTTGAGTCTAGTCGATGAAAACTATTTTACTAACATGGCTGTGCGGCCCATGGGCCCACGTCGCCATTGGGTGGTATTAAGATCTTTTATTCCTCGTCTATACTCTGGGACTCTGATCTCTCTTCTATTTGGGTTAAATGATTTTACTGAATCTAACATTAGGATCTCGTTACCATTTTGACCCGGAGAGCTCCTTATTTCTGATGATCGTCTGTTGCACGTGAAGATCCTGAAGATACTCTCCGCTGTTAACCCGAGAACTTGTGTCATCGCGTTTGCAATTCCCCTTCCACTGTCAACCCTGATGGATAACTACTTGCAGTTGTCATTTCTTACATTCATCCCCAGCTGGTCTTGTTATTACAAGATACCTTGAAATCCTCTCTATTGTCCCGATAATATTTTGTCCCTACTGCCTTACAGCTCTTGCCGCATGAATACACCTACTGATAATTCCTCGCACTTATCGAGTATCCGTCCATTCCTAGTTGATTCGTGCATTTCACAACAGTCTTCGAAATACCATTTGATCTTCCGAAAATCCTGAGCAACCTACTGCTCTTGAAATTCTTGCTATCTTGCATTATGGTTAATCCCATAAGTCTCGTAATCTTATTGGAATCCCTTGTCATTATCCTTTCGAGTATGTTGATTCAATATGTTGCGAATGCTCGCAATCCTCAGCCAGATCCTAGAATTCATCCTTTTGGCTCAGACGTCATTTTAAAGGTGAGCTGGTTCTCGCCAATCTAATTGTCGTCGATTGTGCCCCTAAGTATATTGAACTTATTATCCATCGTTGATCAGAGCGTCTGCTTTTGATCCTTCGCTTTCTAAATCTTAATTCCTTTGCAATTGAGCTCTAAGTTACTAAGTTGTTTCTATAATCCGATGCATTGGCATTCCTTCTTCCTTTGATTGAGTTCCAATACTCACATTAGCCCCATTGTGGACCGCCATAACCATTGCCGGGTTATTATCCGACAATGCCCTTCACAACCAAAATTATTGTGAGTTCTTTACCTGATACATAATGCCCTTGGTAAATTGTATCATCTGCTTGGCCAACCCTGCTCTGCTTTCGAGCTGGTGGTATTTACTATTGAAGCTTGTGGTATAGGTTTCCACGATACCCTGACGGGTTGAGCCTATGCTTCCCTTATATGTGTGAACTCGGAAGTTTTCACGAGTCATACTCATCTGGTATTTCACCAGGTAAAACTTTAAACACTAATGCCTTTATCAAAGCGAGAAGTGAATGAAGCTTATGCATTGCGGAAGTGGGAGTCGACCTTGAACCTTGCGTTCATGCCCATGGACAAGATGTAGATCTTATCATTAAAGCTTCTCTTAAATTAATTATTCCTTTGGTATAAGTTCATCTTATATCTGGGATCTGGCCTTTTGCAATCGTGGTTCCAACCATGTTCTCCTTTAAATAACACTTCTCGTGCAAGTTTAAGCACTTGTCTTTTGCAGAGCATTACCCTAGTCCAACCTCTACTTTAATCTGTCGTCGAGTATTACCCCCCGGTATCTCGAGATATCATGGGACATCATAACTTCTTATGGGTTCTTCATCAACTATTATTACTCACCGGATCCAATCGTTCCTAGGTTCTGGGTTGTCGTCAACCGAGAACACCGAATTGTGAATCGAATCCGCATTCCGATTCAATAACCCTAAATAATTTTCGTTGCTTAAGAGTTTAAATAATCCTTCAAGTCATTCCTAGCTTGATCGGCTATACCCTTATCGTGCTGCTCTTAACTGTGCTACCTGGTCCTTCTTCCCGGAGCACAATTTTCGACGATGAGCTAAGCTTACGTCGATTTTCCTCATCATATCATTTCTCCTTAAACCACAAGCTTGGTTTCGAGTTTGTGCCGTACCCGTGGTTCCATTAACCTTTCGATTCATCATTCTTTTGACTTGATGTCATCGCCGATGGATTTCATCTTCATGGAAACCTCTCGACAAATGTGTCGTGATCATCATCAACATTCTGAGGTCTTCCAAGATATCTATCGAATTCTTGATGAGGGATAGCATCCTTTGCCCTCGATGATTTGGGTTATCATCGACAACATTATTGCATTCCCTCCAACACAAAACTTGTTCCTGTTTTGTGTTGTACCTTGAGTTCCTTGCTATACAACTTAAGTTATGTTCTACCGCAGAGTATTACCATCTTTGATGTCAAGAATGTTGTGAGGATTGATCCACCTCTGAAGAATTCTTGCTATAATGATACTTCTCACCATCACCATTCTTTCTTGGTCCCCGTGTTGATTCCAACCGGGGTACCCACAAGTGAACGGTCATGTTTGGATCCTGCACTTCGAGCAACCCTATTGCTTTGAAGTTAATGGTCGATAATTCATTCTTAGCCTATCGGTTGCTGAACCACCATTCTAGCATTGATCATGCTACCTAACCCCATATTTCGGGTGCACCTTTCAACCAATGTTTAATTGTGTATGTTTTCCTCGGGCATACCTCATTATGTCATCTGATCTGACAAATGTTATCTCCTTATTCACATAGTTGTGGAAATCCATCCTTTTAGAAATCTTGAGGAATTGTCGCAGAGTCCATCAGCCACCTCCTCGTCCTCTCCTTGGTTAAATGATGAACTCTTGTTTTGGAGCTCGCTTCCATAGTTTAAATCCCGAGAATCTTAAAATGACATCTCATCAATTTGTGTGGCACCCTTTCCTTCTCAGGCATCCTGAGTCTGAGGTATCCTGACACCAACCAGATCTGAATCTCAGTCAGATATGATGGTTGGGACATCTTTCCAAGAGTTATGATGTTGGTCCTGTGATGACCCGGTAACATGATGTCATGCCTAGCACCCCCCCCCCCGGCTGGAGGACCTATCATTATAGTTTCCTTTTTAACAAGGTTAACCATTCTTCCATGAGGAAATTGTAAGACTTATTCTACAAGTTATTCCTGATGGATCCTTTGTGTTTCCAAAGTCTGATCTTCACAGGATGACCATGTCAATGCTATCTTGAAGCATGTCTATGGTACTCTGATTTTCAACAAGAACATTTGAAGCCCAATGCTAAATGTTTCCTGCTCTATTATCCAAACACCGTTGTATGGATAATGTCATGGAAATTCTCTCCCCTACCTAAAGAGTTTTCTTCATTATAACCTGTTGTGGATATCATGCTCTGTTTGTCCTTAGCGAAGGATATACCCCTGGAATATGTGTTTAAACACATTTTTCCTTTCCATTGTTTGATTTAACCTTTATTGAGGTCTATATGATCTAAGCAGTAATATTCTCCTGCTTTTGTAAACACCCAAGTGTACAACTCTGTCAGAAAGACCCTATTACTTTTGTTGATGACATTCCGGTAACCGCCGATGGACGAGAACTTTGCCTACTGGTCCACCTCGTTCAACGAGCAGGAAAATGGTTCTCTTCGTGCCTCGCCCTTGGTACCGATGTTGTTGTCGACATAACCGACAGACTAAACTCTGACATGCCTTGCCTACATGACCATGCAAGATGTCAACGCCATTCCTACTTTTAACCCACATGGTGGGCCCATAACCCACAGTTCCACAGGATCGAAACCTGACTCTCCTGTACACCCCTGTTTCTAAAGTCATTCCTCACGCATGGCTATGTATGTAATTCACGGGCCACCTTCCTAGTGATCTATTCTGGTATTAGACGGAATACTTACTCCCGCTATTCTGAACCCCTTTCTCACACTGGTTCAGACTTCGAGGAACTATCTATCCGCTTGGAACCTCTTATTGTACCTTCGTACCTTGCTCTCGATGTATTTCATATGTTCAACTCGAGAGATAGTCTTATACTCATTCATGGGTTAACCCCAGTTTGTTTCCCATAAAAGCATTCTGTCGTAGCTGAGCTGCCCCTTATCCTTTTGTAAGTACGATGGAGTTTCCGAGGAAAGGATGTCGACTTCATCATGAGGACCTGAAGCAGACAAATGAAGACGTCAATATAATGGATCGAAACCTTCGAGAAGCGCAACCAAGACCGAGAACGCTCGTTAGAATTTCGCAACCAAATCCCTTCCCCGTCACTCCCCTCTTAAATCTCGGGACGAGATTTCTTGTAGTGGAGGAGAATTGTGACGCCCGGATAATTAAGCTATGGTGAACCTTTGCTAATGATGCCACGTCACCTCGATTACTGTTGTTAATCTCGGGTTGATTCGAAACCGTTTCAAAATTCAAATTTAAATTAATGTCAACAATAAAAGTTTTCAAAATTTAAAAAAAATGTTCGTGGGTGCCGAATATTACAAGGGTAATTATAATAAAGCAAACATGTTTTTGTAAAATGCCTAAATGATTTAAAGTGAAATAAAAAAGAAAAGGGAAAAGACTACTCTAACAAAATAAAAAAGGGGCAGACCCCCCCCCCACTAGGCCATTTGCGGCCCAGCTGGCCAGCCCAACTGGGCAAGGGCCCAGCCGACTGGCCAGCCGGCCCACCCCCGCATGATGGCCTACAAGGCCTCCCTTTCCCGCCACCGTAACCCTAATCCCCACTACCCCTACGATCCCCACCCGTTCCCTCGTTCACCCACGACCCCTCGCGACTCCTCCCGATCCAATCTGGATCGGGGCCGACCGCGTAGCCCGTCGCTGCGCAGACCCCGTCGCCACCTTGCCGACGATGCAACCCCACCATCGCCGACGCCCGCTTGCTCACCCTCCGCCCCGTGTGGATCCGGTCGGGGCAGCCGACGCCCCGTTCCTCGCCCCTCGCCGGCCGCTGCTTCCTCGTCTTCATCATCAGCGTCACCACCGCCGCCTCGAGCACACTTTTGCACATCTATAGGGCCGGTGAGCCCCCCCGTCCGTTTCCTCTCGAACCCTCCTGCTCCGCTGTGGCCGCGACCTGCGCCCCCTCCCCCCCCCCCCCCCCGTGCTCGTCTGCTCTTGCCGCCCCGCACGCCCTCACCTCCTCTGCGCCTGCTGCTGCTCCGAGGTCGCCGCCTCCACCCCGCAGTCACGCGCTGCCCACGCACCGGGCCGCATTCGCACCGCACGCGCGCGTCCCACGCCGCGCCTTGCGCCCGCCTCCATCACGCCCCGCTCACCCCCTACTGCAAGCCCCCCTCCACCTCGCGCGCGCTCGCGTCCTGCGCACGTGACCGCCCAGGCCCAGCTCTCCGCGCCGCTGCTCCCTCGTGCCCCGCTTGACCGTGCTGCCGCGCCGGGGTTGCGCCTTCCGCCCCCTGCTGCCTATTGCCGCCGGCACCGACCGCGCTTCCCCCGCGCCCGCCGAAGGCCGCCACGGCTCGTCTCGCCGGCGCGCGTGCCCGGCGCTGCTCCCGTCGTCTCCGGCCACCGAGGCCCCGAGCGCGCTCGCCCTCGCCTCTCATGGCCTCGGGTGCGAGCACCCGCAACCGTACGCCCGCACGCCCGCAAGGCCGCTCCCGTTGGCCGCCCCGATTGGCCAGATGGGTCACACACACGTGGGGCCCAGCCCCTATTAAAATAAAGAAGAAAGAGAAAGGAAAACTAATTAATTAATTAATTAAACATTTAATTAACTTAATTAAATCTTGAATAGATGATTAGTTAAGTTTACTTAACGTGCTAATTAAACTAAGTTACTGGTAATTAGTTATCAGTCTATGACAGAATGGACCCATGCGTCAGTTTGACTAGGTAAACTGACTAGTTTACTGCTGACATCACCCTGATGTCATGCTGACGTCATAATAGCATTTTCGAATTAAGTTAAATCTGCTATTTCCAAAAAATGATTTAAAACTTTAAAAATGAATATAAAATAAACTGTAACTCGGTTGGAAAAACTTTATACATGAAAGTTTCTTAGAACGATGAGACGAATTCGGATACGCAGCCCGTTCATCTGCCATGCGTCCCTAGCATAGCAAACACGCTACTTTTCCCCTCCGATTCATCTGTCCGAAAACTTGAAACACCGGGAATACTTTCTCGGATGTTTCCCCCCCTTCGTCGGTATCACCTCCTACCGCGTTAGGGCATACCTAGCACTGCGTATTGCCTCTTTATGTTTTGTGATGCTTTGTTTGCATTATATTTATTGTTTCTCCCCCCTCTTCTCTCCGGTAGACTACGAGACTGACGTCGCTGCTGCCCTGATCGACTACAGTGTTGACGACCCCTCCTTCTTGCCAGAGCAACCAGGCAAGCCCCCCCCTTGATCACCAGATATCGCCTATTCTTCTCTATACTGCTTGCATTAGAGTAGTGTAGCATGTTACTGCTTTCAGTTAATCCTATACTGCTGCATAGCCTGTCCTTGCTACTACTGTTGATACCTTTACCTGCTATCCTACTGCTTAGTATATGATGCTAGTGTTCCATCAGTGGCCCTACACTCTTATCTGTCTGCCATGCTATACTACTGGGCCGTGATCACTTAGGGAGGTGATCAAGGGCATATACTATATACTTTACACTGTTACATTACCTGTGATACTGTTCGGAGATGGGGGTTGAAGGGGCAGGTGGTTCCACCCAGGTAGTTGTGGGCCTGGGTTCCTGACGTCCCCCGACTGTTACTTTGTGGCGGAGCGACAGGGCAGGTTGATACCACCTAGGAGAGAGGTGGCCTGGCCCTGGTCGGCGTTCGCGGATACTTAACACGCTTAATGAGATCTGGGTATTTGATCTGAGTCTGGCCATTTGGTCTATACGCACTAACAATCTACGCGGGAGTAGTTATGGGTATCCCGACGTCGTGGTATCAGCCGAAGCACTTCGTGACGTCAGCGACTGAGTGGCGCGCGCCAGGTTGGACCGCGTAACGTGACTTCCTTTGTAATGGAGGTTGCTAGGTCTGCTCTCCGGTCGCGTACGCAACGTGCAGGTGTGCAATGGGCGATGGGCCCAGACCCCTGCGCGCATAGGATTTAGACCGGCATGCTGACCGGTCTGTTGTGCCTAGGTGGGGCTGCGACGTGTTGATCTTCCGCGGCCGGTCATGACCCAGGAAAGTGTGTCCGGCCAAATGGGATCAAGCGTGTTGGGTTATGTGGTGCACCCCTGCAGGGAAGTTTATCTATTCGAATAGCCGTGTCCCTCGGTAAAAGGACGACCCAGAGTTGTACCTTGACCTTATGACAACTAGAACCGGATACTTAATAAAACACACCCTTCCAAGTGCCAGATACAACCCGGTGATCGCCCTCTAACAGGGCAACGAGGAGGGGATCGCCGGGTAGGATTATGCTATGCGTTGCTACTTGGAGGACTTCGGTCTACTCTTTTCTATATGCTGGAAGACGGAGGCTGCCTGAAGCGTAGTCTTCGACATGATTAGCTATCCCCCTCGTATTCTGGCATTCTGCAGTTCAGTCCACTGATATGGCCCTTTACACATATATCCATGCATATGTAGTGTAGCTCCTTGCTTGCGAGTACTTTGGATGAGTACTCAGGGTTGTTTTTCTCCCTCTTTTCCCCCTTTGCATTCTTCTTGGTTGTCGCAACCAGATGCTGGAGTCCAGGAGCTGGAGATCCCGAGGATGATTCTACGTGGAGTTCGGCTTCGAGGAGTAGTTAGGAGGATCCCAGGTAGGAGGCCTGCGCCTCTTTCGATCTGTATCCCAGTTTGTGCTAGCCATCTGATAGCAACTTGCTTAACTTATGTCTATACTCAGATATTGTTTCTTCCGCTGACTCGTCTATGATCGAGCACTTGTATTCGAGCCCTTGAGGGCCCTGGCTTGTATTATGATGCTTGTATGACTTATTTTATTTGTAGAGTTGTGTTGCGATATCTTCCCGTGAGTCCCTGATCTTGATCGTACACGTTTGCGTGCATGATTAGTGTACGATTGAATCGGGGGCGTCACAACCTCCAGCCTCCACGGGCTCATGTTCATCCAGCCTCCACGGGCTCCTGTTCATCCAGCCTCCACCGCGCGCTACTCCACCGGCTACTGTTCAACCACCCCTCCACCGTCTACTGTTCATCCATCCCTCCACACCACCGGGTCCTGTTCAACCACCCCTCCATCATCTACTGTTCATCCAGCCCTCCACACCACGGGGTCCTGTTCAACCACCCCTCCACGGGCACCCCTCCACCGTCTACTATTCATCCAGCCCTCCACACCACGGGGTCCTGTTCATCCACCCCTCCACGGGCACCCCTCCACCGTCTACTGTTCATCTAGCCCTCCACCACACCACGGGGTCCTGTTCATCCAGATGCAACACCACCGCTCACTGTTCATCCAAACCCCCCGCAACGCTCACTGTTCATCCGAGAGGCAGCATCGATCGGCTTCAGTTAGCAGCAGTAGAGAAGGAATCGCTCGATCAGGTTCAGTCAACAGCCATCGATCGATCGCTCGGGTTTAGTAACGCGTAGCCTGCAGTGCAATCGCTCTGGTTCAGTTAGAGCCCAACGCCTCGCTCGGGTTCAGTTAGAGCCAACGCCTCGCACACACGCGCGTACGTGTACGAGAGAAACGCGGATCGCTCGGCCCCCGACCTCCCACCATAACTGGGAAATCCCCAAAATTTTCCTCCCCCTCGCTTCTACCACGGTTTTTTCCGTCATGGACGGCCCAAAGAATGTCATGCAGCTGTGTCTCCGGCCCGCCCAGGACGAAAAGCCCATTTTCTGTCATGATTTTTTGTAATAGAAGTAGGAGCCCACCACATCTATGATGATACTGGGTTTTGTCACAGTTATCATCGTAGAAGTGTCATATGTATGACAGAAAAAAATTTGTTCCGCCCAAAATGTCACGGATGTGTCTTTTTTTGTAGTGGCTTCTTGGCAGTCTACGCAAAGCACCGTGAATATGCGAGGGACTACATCGTCGATTTCATGATCACCAATAAGGACAAGGAAATGATTCTCGTGCCTTATCATCCCATGTAAATCATCTGTGCGGATATCCTTCCTTCGATTTCAATCATTCATTTGCACGGTGGAGGCTAATTAATTTGAGGTGTACTTATTTTGCGCAGCCACGGGCGCATCGTCCTCATCATCCTTTACCCCCGAATCTCGCATGCTCTTTACTTGGACTCGTCGAAGAACATGAACAAAAAGGATTACACCCACATCAAGTTTGTTCTCGACAATGCTATCTTTTTTTATGGCGTACGGGTGGAGAGATCAAGACCAAGAAGGCAAGGAACGGCAGGCCCGCCTTCGGCCATAAGACCATCTTCTTCTACATCCAGCAACCGAGTGATACACTTAATGATGGATTCTATGTCCTACACAACATTCTGGAGTACAGACGCGATCAGCAGAACCTTCACATGTCACCTACATCCGGCGATGCCCATATTCTGCAATGGGCAAAGAACGTAGGAGATATCCTGGATCATCGACTTCGAGCTGAGTTCTATCACATCCAGCGTGAACTTGCCCAAATCATCATGAAGGAGGTCCTCAAAAAATTAGGGATGTTCTACGAGGAATGGAAAATGTCACGGGAAGACGTCCAAACACGCGTAGCCGCTCAGCGTCGCGACCTGAAGCCTTTCACTAAGCTCGGGGACTATTGAGGGAGTCCTGGATTAGGGGGTATCCGGATAGCCGGACTATAACCTTTGGCCGCACCGTTGGACTATGAAGATACAAGATTGAAGACTTCGTCCCGTGTCCGGATGGGACTCTCCTTGGCGTGGAAGGCAAGCTTGGCAATACGGATATGTAGATCTCCTTCCTTGTAACCGACTCTGTGTAACCCTAGCCCCCTCCGGTGTCTATATAAACCAGAGGGGTTAGTCCGTAGGACACAACAACAAACAACAACAATCATACCATAGGATAGCTTCTAGGGTTTAGCCTCTCTGATCTCGTGGTAGATCTACTCTTGTAGTACCCATATCATCAATATTAATCAAGCAGGAGTAGGGTTTTACCTCCATCAAGAGGGCCCGAACCTGGGTAAAAACATTGTGTCCCTTGTCTCCTGTTACCATCCGCCTAGACGCACAGTTCTGGACCCCCTACCCGAGATCCGCCAGTTTTGACACCGACATTGGTGCTTTCATTGAGAGTTCCTCTGTGCCGTCGTCATTAGGCTTGATGGCTCCTTCAATCATCGTTAGCGATGTAGTCCAGGGTGAGACTTTTCTCCCCGAACAGATCTTTGTATTCGGCGACTTTGCACTGCGGGCCAATTCGTTTGGCCATTTGGAGCAGATTGAAAGTTACGCCCCTGGCCATCAGGTCAGTTTTTTAAGCTTGAACTACACGGCCGACATCCGTGGAGACTTAATCTTCGACGGTCTCGAGCCCCGGCCGAGTGTGTCGCACTATCATGGTGGACATGATTTAGCTCTACCGTCGGACAGTGTTCAGGAGACCGCACCGGCAACCGCTTCGATCTTTAATTCGGAGCCAATTGCGCCATCCGTGGGCGGGTGGTTAGACCCCACCACGGAGGTCGCAGCCTCAACGGCGATCGAGCCGAACACCAGCCCTACCTTCACGAGGCCCGTGACTCCAAGTTGCCGGACTCTCAACCGGACTCTGAACCTCCCGCGCCCCTGCCAATCGAATCCGGTTGGGCGCCGATCATGGTGTTCACTGCCACGGATATCTTTCAGCACTCGCCCTTTGGCGACATACTGAATTCACTAAGGACTCTCTCCTTGTCAGGAGAATCATGGCCGGATTATGACCGACAGGATTGGGATGCAGATGACGAAGAAATTCGACGCCCACCAACCACCCACTTCATAGCCACTGTCGATGAGTTGACCAACATGCTCGACTTCGACTCCGAAGACATCGACGGTATGGATGATGATGCAGGAGACAAACAGGAACTAGCACGGCACTGGACAGCCACCTCGTCATATGACATATATATGGTGGACACACCCAAAGAGGGAAATGGCGACGGAACAGCGGAGGATGACCCCTCCAAGAAGAAACCTAAGCGCCAGCGTCAGCGGCGCCGCTCTAAGTCTCGCCAAAGCAAAAATGGTGATTCCGGCACAGGAGATAATGACACCCCGGACAGTGCCGAAGACAACCCCCTCTAGCAAGATTCAGCGCAGCAGGATGGAGAAGCCAGCCCTCCTGAGAGAGCGCTAGATAGAGAGGTAGAGGATGATAATTACATGCCTCCCTCCGAAGACGAGGCAAGCCTCGACGACGACGAATTCGTCGTGCCAGAGGATCCCATCGAGCAGGAGCGCTTCAAGCGCCGGCTTATGGCCACGGCGAATAGCCTTAAGAAAAAGCAGCAACAACTTAGAGCTGATCAGGACTTGCTAGCTGACAGATGGACTGTAGTCCTTGCGGCCGAGGAATACGAACTCGAACGCCCTACCAAGAGCTACCCGAAGCGCAGGTTGCTACCCCGATTAGAGGAGTAAGCATTAAAACCTACATCTCCAGTGTATGACGCGGCCGATCGGCCACCTCGTGGCCGCGACAGATAGGCCTCTCGACCCACAACTCAAGCCGCACCCCGGCGTCACTCAAAAAATACCAAGGCACAGGGAAATGCGCTAGATCTGCGAGACATATTGGAGGACAAAGAAAGCAAGCAAGATCGATCTACGGATCGCGAGGGCGCCCCACTACACGAAACGATAACCGTCACGCCGGATACAGTCAAAGTAAATCCGATCAGGCCGAACATAGCAGACAAAACTCATTTGAGCTACGTCGTGATATAGCCCAGTACAGAGGCGCCGCACACCCGTTATACTTCACAGCTGAAGTAATGGATCATCAAATCCCAGAGGGTTTCAAACCCGTGAATATTGAATCATACGATGGTACGACAGATCCTACGGTATGGATTGAGAACTATCTCCTTCATATCCACATGGCCCGTGGCGACGATCTACACGCCATCAAATACCTCCCACTCAAGCTTAAAGGACCAGCTCGGCATTGGCTCAATAGCTTGCCAGCAGAATCCATTGGGTGTTGGGAAGATCTGGAAGCCGCATTCCTCGATAACTTCCAGGGCACTTACGTGCGACCACCAGATGCTGATGACTTGAGGCACATAATTCAACAGCCAGAGGAATCGGCCAGACAATTCTAGACGCGGTTCCTAACCAAGAAAAAACAAATCGTCGACTGTCCGGATGCAGAGGCCCTAGCGGCTTTCAAGCACAACATCCACGACGAGTGGCTTGCCCGGCACCTTGGACAGGAAAAGCCGAAATCCATGGCAGCCCTCACGACACTCATGACCCGCTTTTGCGCGGGAGAAGACAGCTGGCTGGCTCGCAGCAATAACATGTCAAAGAGCCCTGGTAACTCGGATAGCAAGGACAGCAATGGCAGGTCACGTCGCAACAAACACAAGCACCGCATTAACAGCGACAATACTGAGGATACGACAGTTAATGCCAGATTCAGAGGCTCTATGCCCGGACAGCGGAAAAAACCATTCAAAAGAAGCACTCATTGCCCGTCCAGTTTGGACCGTATACTCAATCGCTCGTGTCAGATACACGGCACCCCCAAGAAGCCAGCCAACCACACCAACAGGGATTGTTGGGTGTTCAAGCAGGCGGCAAGTTAAATGCCGAAAACAAAGACAAGGGGCTACATAGCGACGACGAGGAGGAGCCCCGACTGCCGAACAACAGAGTACAGAAGGGTTTTCCCCCACAAGTGCGGACGATGAACATGATATATGCAACCCACATCCCCAAGAGGGAGCGGAAGCGTGCGTTAAGGGACGTATACGCGTTGGAGCCAGTCGCCCCAAAGTTCAACCCATGGTCCTCCTGTCCGATCACTTTCGATCGCAGGGACCACCCCACTAGTATCCGCCATGGCGGATTTGCCGCATTGGTTCTGGACCCAATCATTGACGGATTTCACCTCACTCGAGTCCTTATGGACGGTGGCAGCAGCTTGAACCTGCTTTATCAGGACACAGTGCGCAAAATGGGCATAGATCCCTCAAGGATTAAACCCACAAAAACGACCTTTAAGGGCGTCATACCAGGTGTAGAGGCCCATTGCACAGGCTTAGTGACACTAGAAGTGGTCTTCGGATCCCCCGATAATTTCTAAAGCGACGAGTTAATCTTCGATATAGTCCCGTTCCGCAGTGGCTATCACACACTGCTCGGGCGAACCGCATTTGCAAAGTTCAATGCGGTGTCGCATTATGCATACCTCAAGCTCAACATGCAAGGACCTCGGGGAGTCATCACAGTCAAAGGAAACACCGAGCGCTCTCTACGAACGGAGGAGCGCACGGCGGCCCTTGCAGCGGAAGTACAAAGCAGCCTCTCAAGGCAATTCTCCAGTCTGGCGACAAAACATCCGGACACCGTCAAGCGCGCTCGTAGTAACCTACAACAAGACCGCCTGGCACGTTTCGGGCAAGCGTAGCAATGCGGCCCCAACCCCAGCCCCAGCGAAACGGTGAAATCCATGCTACGCGTACACAATAACGCTCTGAAAATACCATGGGCACAGGGGGAGGGGCACGACCACGGCACGCCCCAAAATGTGGCTCAACCACACTAGGGGCTCCCGATTTTATCATTTTTTCTTACTTTCAGGACTTTACTCTCCGGAAGACCTGTTCGGCAGTACAATTGCTGAACACACGATACAATAACCAGGGAGGCAGAAAGCTACGCCACACTGTGGAACTACCAGGTGGTCTCTATAACAAGCAAAATACCTGCTTTAAATACCATTCCGCAGCTCGCCCCTGGAGGGGACATGTCAAATATTCCCATCTCTTGCTTATCGCACTATTTGTATCATTCTGCTTTTAATGCACCTTTTTCGAATAAACAATGCTTAGCTTAAGTCTATTATTGCATTCTGTATTCCTTCCTTTTTATATATATGTTCAGTCATGACATTTAGCACCCGTACACTTTGGTAGGGCTAATACGCCAGGGGCTTAAGACCCCATAATACGGCGTGAGATGTCCAAACACTTTCACAAGTGTGGCACTCCGAACTTATGGCATTTTATGCATCAGTTCCGAATCATGTCTTGGGTCAATAGTTGTGTTTGCCCGGCTCCCATGTTTTGGTACCTTACGTTCCACTATATCGGCTAAGGTAGCACTGGGAGAACTACTGCGATTGTGCCCCGGTTCAGCTAGGCTAAGCACCTCAGTAGAGAAAGCTAAAACTGACTGTCATGATAGGGCGAGAGCTGGTCGCTGTTCGAGAGGTTTCGAGTCCCTAAAGACTTATGCCGCTTAGGGCGAGGAGTCGGCTTTGTCCAGCCTAGGCGTGTATAGCGCCCCGAACTCGGTCTTCCGAATACTAGGGGCTTCACCAAAATTTAAAATTATAGAATTCTCTGGCTAAGTGAGAGTGATAAAGCATTATAGTCCGATTTCCTTGTTCGTTGTACTGAGCACCTCCCTTGAAGGACCCAAGAATGGGAAAAAGAGTGCTCAGGTTTATCCCGAACACCCCGGCACTCGTGGCACGGGGGCAGAAGCCCACGACTCGCCATCTCTCAAATTTAATAAATAGCCGCACAGAAGGTAATATATTAAATTCACACAAGCGTTGTATAGCGCATATGAACTAGTTTTCAGCGTACAAGATCACACGAGCGAGTTTACTCAAATATTCCATATTTGGAACATTCATCCGCCACAAGGCGGGCACCCTTCAGGACGCCCTCATAGTACATCTCAGGGTGGCGATGCTCGTTGCCCTTCGGTGGCCCATCCTTCACCAGCTTCTCCGTGTCCATCTTGCCCAGTGTACTTTAACACGGGCAAGCGCCCTACGGGCACCCTCGATGCAGACGGAGCGCTTGATGACCTCAAGCCAAGGGCAGGCGTCCATAAGCCGCTTCACCAGCCCGAAGTAGCTCCCGGGCATGGCCTCTCCAGGCCACATCCGGACTATGAGACTCTTCATGGCCTGTTCGGCCGCCTTATGGAGCTCTACCAATTGCTTCAGCTGGTCGCTCAAGGGTACCGGGTGTTCGGCCTTAGAATACTGAGACCAGAACACCTTCTCCGTCGAGCTCCCCTCCTCAGCTCGGTAATGGTTTGTGGCATAGGACACACTGCGGGGCAAATCTGCAAATGCTTCTGGAGAGCTCCGGACTCGGGTAAGTAAAAAAGTAATTTACTTTCACATGCTTGCTTTGCATAATGAATGCCTTACCCGCCGCAATCTTCTTCATCGCCTCAATCTTCTGGAGGGCCTTCTGTGCTTCGGCCTTAGCATGCTTGGCGCTCCCAAGGGCCGAGGCAAGCTCGGACTCTCGCGTCTTCGAGTCAAGCTCCAAACTCTCATGCTTTTTCATGAGAGCATGGAGCTCTTGCTGCACCTCGGCAACCCGCGCCTCTTGCTTCCACCGCTCGCTGCACTCCATGATCGCTTTGTTTGTCGCCTCGGACAGTGCTTGCTTCAGGGTCGCCACCTTGGTCGTGGCCCCTAGCACATCAATACCGATCCTATCATTTTTGCAACTGCATCTTTTTTATATATACACACATAGACAAGGCATTACGTACCTTGGTTCTCCTCGAGCTGCATCTTGGCAAGGCCGAGCTCTTGCTCGGACCGCCCGAGGTTCTGCTTTAGCGCATCAACCTCCGCAGTCAGTGCGGCAGAGGCCAGCAGCGAAGCCTGCATCCGCATATCGACATAATTATGTTAGACTCCTGCGAATATTATTAGATCCTCTATTCGGCTTTTCTTTGTGAACACCAAACAGAGCATCAGGGGCTACTGTCTATGCGGTAATATTTTCATATATTTTTAATACATACCTCAAATCCTGTTAGAAGGCTGGCACAGGCTTCAGTCAGCCCGCTCTTGCTGGATCACCGCACTCATAATAGTGCGGTGCTCCTCGTCGATGGAGGCGCTGTTAAGCACCTCCAGCAAATTATCCGGTGCCTCCGGTTGGACGGAGGTCAGCGGCGCAGTAGGCTTGCCCTTCTTAGTGGGGGGCCGCCGGCCGGACTCCGGAACCACTGAAGGTTTCGCTGCGGTGTTCGGCCAAGGGCCAAACTTGGAGCCCTTGGGAGCCTTGCTCCCTTTGCGCCTGTAGTCCATAAGGTCGCCTCGTGGCGCCTCCAGGATTACCTCCCCTCGGTTTGGTGCCCTTTCGGACAACACCTCGGCGTTGTCCGTGGGGCGAGGGGTGGAAGCGGTCGGGAGTGATCCTCCGCTGCTCATGGACAACGGGTCCAAAGAACCGCTCGACGAGGACACGTTGATACGGGCTCGGGATGGGCTGCATAACCGTGTCCGGTGTAAGAAGAAATTATGCCATTAAACGGAGCCACGAGTTACTCTGGTGTCCGAATACTTACGATCTCGCCAGGGGCTTGGCCCTGGGTGGCCACTCGTCTTCGCTGTCGGCGGTGGTGGCGGAGTAGTCCGGAGGGAGAGTCCTTCCCTTCTTGGACCCTCCGGCCTCCCCAGTTGGGGCGGCCTTCCTTTTCTTTTCTCCCCCTGCTAGAGGGGAAGAAATCTCTTTTTCCTCCTCCTCATCTTCGTGGGAGGAGTGCGCCTCGGATTCGTCGGACGATGAGTCTGACACCACCGGGCACCGGGAACTTTTTTGGGTTCCCGTGGCCTTCTTCTTGGCCTTCTTCTCCGGCACCACGTAAGGTGCCGGAACCAGCAGCTCCGCTAAGCGAGCGTCCGCTGGGCCTTCGGGCAAAGGAGCCGGACAGTCAATCTGTCCGGCCGTTTCCTGCCAGTCCTGTCAAAGGTATGGGAGCTTAGACCCCGCATATGATTAAACTATGAAGAATGAATACCCTATAAGAGGTAAAGCAGCTTACCGCGCTGGCTTGGCGCTTCGCGCCGAATCCGCGATCCGCGGTTAGGGAAGGGGGAACCTTAGCACCCTTGAAAAGCACCTTCCAAGCAACCTCGTGTGTTGTGTCGAAGAGCTCGCTCAGAGTTTGGTGCTGGGCCGGGTCGAACTCCCACAAGTTGAATGCCCGTTGTTGACACGGAAGGATCCGGCGGATGAGCATGACCTGGACTATGTTAACAAGTTTGAGCTTCTTGTTCACCATGTTTTGGACATAGGTTTGGAGTCCGGTCAGCTCTCCCGGACTACCCCAGGGCCGACCCTTCTCTTTCCAGGAGGTGAGCCGCGTGGGGATTCCGGATCGGAGCTCGGGGGCCGCTGCCCATTTGAGGTCACGCGGCTCGGTGATGTAGAACCACCCCGATTGCCACCCCTTTATGGTCTCCACGTAGGAGCCCTCGAGCCATGTGGCGTTGGGCATCTTGCCTACCATTGCGCCTCCACACTCCGCCTGTTGGCCGCGCACCACTTTTGGTTTGACATTAAAAGTCTTCAGCCATAGGCCGAAGTGGGGCTTGATGCGGAGGAAGGCCTCACACACGACGATAAACGCCGAGATGTTGAGGATAAAGTTCGGGGCCAGATCATGGAAATCCAGGCCGTAGTAGAACATGAGCCCCCGGACGAATGGGTAGAGAGGGAATCCCAATCCGCGGAGGAAATGGGTGATAAACACTACCCTCTCATGGGGCCTGGGGGTGGGGATGAACTGCCCGCATTTGGGAGCCGATGCGCGATGTTCGCGGACAAGTATCCGGCTCCCCTCAGCTTCTTGATGTGTCCCTCCATGACGGAGGAGACCATCCACTTGCCTCCCGCTCCGGACATGGTTGCAGAAGGTTTAGGAAGGAAAGGTGGGCTTGGGCGCTGGAGCTCAAGTGTGCGAGAATGGATGAGCAAAGGAGGAAGAAGGCATGGATGGAAAAAGGTGAATCCTTATCCCTTTATATGGGCGTACGAAACTATGCGTCCCCCCGAGCCTAGTAAAACCCGCTCGTCCCCCAAGTTCCGTGATTGGTAGCACGGTTGGGTTACCCACGTCCGTATTGATGAGAATCCCGCGACAAGGGGACACGATATCTGCTTCGACAAGACGTGCCAAGGAAACCGCCTCGCAAAATGTGTTGAGATTGGCTGTACAAAACGGTTCGCATAATGGCTTGGCTGTGGTGTGATGTCACATTACAGGATATGTCGGTAGATTAGATCTATGGAAATGTTATTCTCTCAGCGGTGGTATGTGGAACTTGTTTTGCAGAGCCGGACACGATCCTCGTGTTCAAAACCTTCTATGAAGTATTCGGAGGAGGAACCCGCCTTGCAATGCCGAAGACAATCTGCGCGCCGGACTCATCGGCATTGAAGCCTTGTTCAGGGGTTACTGAGGGAGTCCTGGATTAGGGGGTATACGGACAGCCGGACTATAACCTTTGGCCGGACTGTTGGACTATGAAGATACAAGATTGAAGACTTCGTCCCGTGTCCGGATGGGACTCTCCTTGGCGTGGAAGGCAAGCTTGGCAATACGGATATGTAGATCTCCTTCCTTGTAACTGACTCTGGGTAACCCTAGCCCCCTCCGGTGTCTATATAAACCGGAGGGGTTAGTCCGCAGGACACAACAACAAACAACAACAATCATACCATAGGCTAGCTTCTAGGGTTTAGCCTCTCTGATCTCGTGGTAGATCTACTCTTGTACTACCCATATCATCAATATTAATCAAGTAGGAGTAGTGTTTTACCTCCATCGAGAGGGCCCGAACCTGGGTAAAAACATCGTGTCCCTTGTCTCCTGTTACCATCCGCCTAGACGCACAGTTCGGGACCACCTACCTGAGATCCACCGGTTTTGACACCGACAACTATCTCTCCCTGACATGGATGGATGGCACGACATGTTGGAGTGATTGTCCATATATGACAATGTGTTTGTTTAGCCCATACTTTCTAAATGACAAAACTTTGAGTTATGCACGACGGAACTTTATCTGTGATGTAATTAAACCGTCCTCCTCAACTAGCGAAGATCACTCTAGTTAGGGCATTTTAGGTACGATGAACTTTGTTATTTATGTTTATGTTATGTTGCTTCTGTTTTTGCCAAGTCTGTCTCTTTCTGTTGCTCAACTATATATGTTGCATTCCATCGACTCATGTGATGATGTAGGTGCATAGATCATCGATGACGAAGAAGTGCTACGTCAGGAGTATACAACAAGTGGCTGGAATGTCAGGCCCAGGTGTACCAGTTTCTGGTTTCGGAGCGACAGCCAGTAGTTAGTTTAGGTTCACGCGGTGCGAGAGAGGGATACGAACCGACGCCTCAAGAAGTACTACATTATGTATGATGAGACTTGTCATGCTATCTTCAAAAAGGAAGATGACAGTTTTGGAGATAAGAGAAAACACCCCACCCGCTCATGTCCATTTGGCCACGACCGGCACGATCTCTTCGCCACGTTATGTGCCATCCGCCTAGGTCTTCGCTCGGTCACGTTGCCTTTTGCCACCTCACTGTTTACCACAATGGCCCCACAGAGTATTACCGCCAGTCCAACACCTAATCCATCATACCACCCTCAGACATTAAAGCCCCTCCAATCTCCAAACATGTTCTCGCCGTACAGATAAAGTGACCAGGCGCGCTCGTCCGCTACAATGCCACGCTCGCATGGCATGGTCATTCTCTTCATATCATGTTCTTTCTCACTGACTTGTACTTCCTCCTTTTTAAAATATAGTGCTTCTTCTATTCCGGGCTTTAACTTTTACCATAAATTTAACCAAAAAGACCGACTGCGACGGGAGCAAAAGTTATACCACTGAATTTGTATTCAAAAGAAGTTTTTGATTATATAATTTTTTTCTCCCGCCATATGTAACACCTCGAGACTCATGCCACCGTAATCTCCCACTAATGATGCCATGCCATCATCATTAATTTTGCTAAACAACATTTTGGCCCAAACCCAGTACAAATTTAAAAAATAAAATAAAATAAACTCAGAATAATATTTCATCAGAACATAAAAAATAAAATGTTGGCATTCTTCTAAAAATTTCCCTTGATTATTTATCATTTTGAACCCACATCACTTGACCCTCCAATTAATCTCTAGGACTTTATTAAGTGAACCATAAGCTTTAATTCGAGCCATTTCATTTTAAACAAATAGCTTTATGTTTCAACATAAGTTGAGACTTGGTGGGCTAACTGAAAACACTGCCTAGTAATTATGTGACAAGTTTCATATGTAGCTAAAATGATTTGGTACTTGGTTAAATTAAAAAACAGTAAGAAATGAATAAAAAAGTAAAGAAATATAAGAAATGCTTAAAATGGAGGAGTATTGTGCACTTGGGCCTGCACAGCACAGTACAGCCCGGCCTGGCACCCCAAGGCCTTTCTCCCACCTATCGATAGGAGAGGTAGAGGAGGGTGTGGCGGTCATCCACACCACCATGGTCACCGTGTCGTCCATCCCACGCCTCCCCTGGGTGGTTAAGAAGCACCCTGCACGCCCTAGACGAACCCTAAGTGCTTTCCCTTCTCCCCTCGCCTCACTCTCGCCCTCACAGTACCGTACCGCGCCGCAACCGCCATGTCCAAGCTCGCCGGCGCGGCCACCATCCTCCCCGGCACCTGAAGCCCTGTCCATGAACTCCGTCGGCCTCCTCAACGACCACTACTTCAAGCTGGAATGTGCTAAGTCAAGCGGATCAACCTCTTCTTCCTCTTCGACCGCCGGACCTCCTCATCAAATCCGGCGTTGTTTGCTGCTCCTGGCCAACACCGAGCCTCCCTTGGGTCCACTTTGCACCTCTACAACCGCGACGTGAGCTCCCCTCGATTCCCCTTCTGAATCTCCCTCGGATTAGGCCATATCATCGCCGCTAGATGTCGCGCCCGCGCTCGCTTAGCGTTCCCACTCACCAAGCGCCATCCACGCCCCACGCCTCGGACAGCACCCTTTCCCGCCACCTCTTCCTGCCACTACTGCTGCCCGCTTCGCCGAGCCCCACGCTCCTCGCGCCCGCCTCTCTGTCGTGGCCCGTGCTGCTTGCTCGCTCCCGTCTGCAGCGCCGTCGCGCTTGGAGCTCCGCTCCTTGGCCCCCTGCCGGCAGCCCTGCGTGCTGCACCGCGCCTACCTGCGTGTGGCCTCGTCCACTACTCGCCCTTGAGCTCACCGGCCCCGCTGCTCGTCGCACCGCCCCTTGCTACTGCTGTTGATGCCCCGCGCGCTACCGCCTGCTCCTCGCTGCGCACTGCCATGAACCCTGCCTCTGCTCCCGCGCCCCGGCGCCGCCCCGTTGTGGCCTCAACGCCTCGCCACTGCCGCCTCCGGCGGCCGGCCTCGCCGCGCCCTGCTATGACTGTCGCCCCCTCCCCCCAGGTGGCCTGGGCGTGCGCCCAATCGGGCGGGGAGCCCGACACCAGTTACGGCCGCCCCACTAAGGCCCCTATGCCACTGAACATTGGGCCCACGCCCCAAAATAAATAAAGTATATATATAGTTGATTAACTTAATTAATTTGCCTTTATTAAATTAGTTAAACTAAATTAACCTAATCCTAATTAAGCTAACTAACTAGGTTAACTAGTAGATCAAAGAATGACAGGGGCCCCACACCCTGTTGACCAGTCAAACTTTGACTGGTCAACTGATGACCCACAAGTCTAGGGGATCTATCATATTCTTTTCAATAAGTAAGGGTGTCGAACCCAATGAGGAGCAGAAGGTAATGACAAGCAGTTTTCAGCAAGGTATTCTCTACAAACACTGGAATTATCCGTAACAGGTAGTTTTGTGATAAGATAATTCGTAACGGGTAACAAGTAAATAAAGTAAGTAAGGTGCAACAAGGTGGCCCTATCCTTTTTGTAGCAAAGGACAAGCCTGGACGAACTCGTATATAAAGCAAAGCGCTCCCGAGGACACATGAAAATTGTTGTGAAGTTAGTTTTCATCATACTCATATGGTTCACGTTCGTTACTTTGATAATTTGATATGTGGGTGGACCGGTGCTTGGGTGTGTCCCTTCCTTGGACAAGCCTCCCACTTATGATTAACCCCTCTCGCAAGCATCCGGAACTACAAAAGAAGTATTAAGGTAAACCTAACCATAGCATGAAACATATGGATCCAAATCAGCCCCTGACGAAGCAACGCATAAACTAGGGTTTAAACTTCTGTCACTCTAGCAACCCATCATCTAATTATTACTTCCCAATGCCTTCCCCTAGGATCAAATAATGGCGAAGTGTCATGTAGTCGACACTCACATAACACCACTAGAGGAGAGACAACATACATGTCATCAAAATATCGAGCGAATACCAAATTCATATGATTACTTATAACAAGACTTCTCCCATGTCCTCAGGAACAAACATAACTACTCACAAAACATATTTATGATCAAGTTCAGAGGAGTATTAGTTATCATTAAGGATCTGAAAATATAATCTTCCACCGGATAAACCAACTAGTATCTAGAAGGAGTAATCAACACTACTAGCAACCCACAGGTACCAATATGAAGTTTTGGGACCAAGATCGAATACAAGAGATGAACAAGGGTTTGAGAGGAGATGTTATTGGTGAAGATGTTTATGGAGATTGACACCCTCTCGATGAGAGGATCGATCGTGATGATGATGGCGATGATTTCCCCCTCCCGGAGGGATGTTTCCCCGACAGAACAACTCCGCCGGAGCCCTAGATTGGTTCTACGCAGGTTCTGCCTCGAGATGGTGGCGCTTCGTCCCAAAAGCTTCTCCTTGATTTTTTCCAGGGTGAGAGACACCATATAGCCAAAGATGGGCATCGGAGGCCTGCCAAGGGGCCCACAAGGTCGGGGGGCGCGCCCTCCACCCTTGTGGTTGGCTGGTGGCCCCCCTCTGGTTCTTTCTTCGCCCAATATTTTTTATATATTCCAAAAACCTATTCCGTGAAGTTTCAGGACTTTTGGAGTTGTGCGGGATAGGTCTCTAAAATTCGCTCCTTTTCTAGTCCAGAATTCCAGCTACCGGCATTCTCCCCCTTCATGTAAACCTTGTAAAATAAGAGAAAATAGGCATAAGTATTGTGATATAATGTGTAATAACAGCCCATAATGCAATAAATATAAATATAAAAGCATGATCCAAATGGACGTACCAACTCCCCCAAGCTTAAACCTCGCTTGTCCTCAAGTGAAAGCCAATATCGATAAATATGTCCACATGTTTAGAGATAGAGGTGTTGATAAAATAAAATACAGACATGAGGGCATCATGATCATCTTTAGAACAAGAACATATAATGCCATATAATTTCTTATGCTAAAGTAGCAATTCGTTCACAAGGTAAAGTATGAATCAGAAACTTCATTGAAAACTAAGAAAATATGATCTCAGTCATTGAAGCAATTGCAATTTATCATAACATTGGAAAGAGTCAAAATAAGAGCTTTTCAGCAAGTCCACATACTCAACTATCATTTAATCTTTCACAATTGCTAACACTCACGCGATACTTATGGGTACAAAGCTTCAATCGGACATAGTGAAAGATAGGGGATTATAGTTTTGCCTCCCAACCTTTTACCTCAATGGTAATGTGAACAATAATACTTTATGAAAGCCTACATCCGAGGGGATATATATATATTCGGATCTCTCCAACACACAGAGCTTGCCAAAGGAAAAAGTATAAAAAGGAAAGGTGATGATCACCATGACTCTTGTATAAGGGTAGAAAATAAAAGTAAAAGATAGGCCCTTCGCAGAGTGAAGCAGAGGTTGTCATGCGCTTTTATGGTTGGATGTATAAAATCTTAATGCAATAGAATGTCACCTTATATTGCCACTTGTGATAAAGACCTTTATTATGCAGTTCGTCGCTTTTATTTCTTCCATATCCCAAGTTTGTATAAAGTTTATTTTCTTCACACTAATAGATCATACATATTTAGAGAGAGCAATTTTTATTGCTTGCACCGATGACAACTTACTTGCAGGATCTTACTCAATCCATAGGTAGGTATGGTGGACTCTCATGGCAAAACTGGGTTTAGGGATGTTTGGAAGCACAAGTTGTATCTCTACTTGGTGCAAAGAATTTGGCTAGCATGAGAGGAAAGGCAAGCTCAACATGTTGGATGATCCATGACAATATAACTTCTATTCGGATATAAGAAAACTTAACCCATTATGTTGTCTTCTTGGTCCAACATCTACTTCTTAGCATGTCATATTTTAATAAGTGCTCATAATTACAAAACACATCCAAGATAGTATGTTTATATGTGAAGCCTCTCTTTCTTTATTACTTCCTATTAATTGCAACAATGACCAAAACTAAGTTCGTCAACTCTAAACAACTTTTATTCATCATACTCTTTATATGTGAAGTCATTACTTTTCATAGGATCAGTATATGATCATTTATTTCTTTTTATTCTTTCTTTTATTTAATTCCCTCAAGATCATAGCAAGAAAGCAAAGCCCTGAGAACAAAATTACTCTTTATTATATAAATATGTAAATATATATATATATCAAGGAATCGATTACATAGAGGGAACATAAAGCAAAACTCAAAGCTAGATCATACTAAACTTTATTCTACTAGATCAAGATATAACCAAAAGGATTGAACTAAGAAAAACAATAAAGATAAAGATGTGATGGTGATACGATACCGACGGCACTCCCCCAAGCTTGGCAGTTGCCAAGGGGAGTGCCCATACCCATGTGTTTATGTCTCTTTCCTCAGAGGTGGTGATGATGGAGTTGTTGATGAATTAGTAGGCTTGTCATCCATCTTCCAAGGCATAGGCTCACCATCATAGAAGGATGAACGAGTCTCCGGAATCCTCAAATCTGCAGCCAAACTCATCCTCTTGAATCTATATTCATACGCACAGTTTTGGTTTTGCAAGCCATAGATTTGGGCCTCGAGGTGCTCGATTTTCTCGTGAATCTTGAAGATGGCCTCCCTAATGTTCTTGGCATCCAGCTTGTGATTGTTGGTGAACTCCGCGATCATCATGTGATTAGCGTTGAGTCCACGTTCCACCATCCCTTGGCACTTGAGAACTCGATGCTCCATTGCTTTGAGTCTTGTCTCCACGCTTTCAGTCTTCTTTGGCCCCTCTACATCGCGGATGTGCAGCACCCCGTCACGCATCTCAATGGCCTGAGGGTGTTGCAGCACCTCCGCAAGGTAAGGGTTGATGACCTTCTCGAAAAACTTGTCCTTCGGGGCGCTTGGAGACATCATGGTGATCTAGATCTGTCAGAAAAACAGATTAAAACAAAAACATGAGATATTGTCGTGGTACAGTGGTCAAAACCTTCGGGAGATTATATAATGAATTTTTACCGACTAAAAGAAGTATTGTGCAAGAAAACGGAGTCCGGAGGGCACACGAGGTGGCCACAAGGACGGGGCACGCGCCTAGGGGGTAGGGCGCGCCCTCAACCCTTGTGGTGGCCTCGTGTCTCCTTCGGGCTACTTTTAATTTTCCTAAATTTTTAATATTCCAAAACGGAGAAAAAATATCATTGGAAAGGTTTTGGAGTCGGTTTACTTACCGTACCACATACCTATTCCTTTTCGGAGTCTGAAACATTCTGGAAAGTGTCCCTTATGTACTCCTCCGGGGTTACGGTATCAATTATATTGGTCTCAACATTTATGGGAGTACCTGAGATATAATGTTTGATTCTTTGACCATTTACCACCTTTAGATTTGTGCCTTTGGCGTTGTTGATTTTTATGGCACCGGAATGATAAACCTTCTCGATAATGTAAGGACCTTCCCATATAGAGAAGCTTTCCTGCAAAAAATCTTAAACGAGAGTTGTATAGCAAAACATGATCACCTATATTAAACTCACGCTTTTGTATCCTTTTTGTCATGCCATCTTTTAACTTTTTCTTTAAACAACTTGGCATTCTCATAGGCTTGGGTTCTCCATTCATCAAGTAAGCTAATGTCAAATAACCTCTTCTCACCAGCAAGTTTAAAAATCATAGTTGAGCTCTTTAATAGCCCAATATGCCTTATGTTCTAGCTCAAGAGGTAAGTGACATGCTTTTCCATAATCCATTTTATATGGAGACATTCCAATAGGATTCTTATAAGCAGTTCTATAAGCCCATAATGCATCCTCAAGTTTCTTAGACCAATTCTTTCTAGATCTATTAACAGTCTTTTGAAAAATTAATTTAATCTCTCTATTGCTCAATTCTACTTGACCACTAGATTGAGGATGATACGGAGATGCAATTCTATGGTTAACATCATATTTAGCGAGCATTTTATGGAAAGCACCATGAATAAAATGTGAACCACCATCAGTCATTAAATATCTAGGAACTCCAAACCTCAGAAAAATAACTTCTTTAAGCATCTTAATAGAAGTGTTATGATCAACACTACTAGTTGGAATAGCTTCTAGCCACTTAGTAACATAATCAACAGCAACTAAAATACGTGTATACCCATTATAAGAAGGAAAAGGTCCCATATAATCAAAGCCCCAAACATCAAATGGTTCAATAACAAGTGAATAGTTCATAGGCATTTCCTGACGTCTACTATTACCAATTCTTTGACATTGGTCACAAGACAAGACAAACTTACGGCATCCTAGAATAGAATAGGCCAATAGAAACCAGATTGCAATACCTTATGTGCAGTTCTATCTCCAGTGTGGTGTCCTCCGTAAGACTCGGATTGCAATACCTTATGTGCAGTTCTTGCTCATGCTCAAGTACACAACGTCTAATAACACCATGTACTCCTTCTTTATAAAGGTTTGGATCATCCCAGAAGTAATGTCTTAAATCATATAAAAACGTTTCTTTTGCTAGTATGTGAAACTAGGTGGTATAAATTTAGCAACAATATAATTAGCATACCATGGAGTATTATGGGAAGCATTTATGACATTTCATTGCTCATCGGGAAAGCTATCATCAATAGGCAGTGGGTCATCAAGAACATTTCTAATCTAGACAAGTTGTCTGCAACGGGGTTCTCAACTCCCTTTCTATCAATAATATGCAAATCAAATTCTTGTAGCAAGAGAACCCATCTAATAAGTCTAGGTTTAGCATCTTTCTTTTCCATCGGATATTTAATAGCAGCATGATCAGTGTGAACAGTTACTTTGGAATCAACAATATAAGGCCTGAACTTATCACATGCAAATACAACTGCTAAAAATTCGTTTTCGGTGGTAGCATAATTTCTCTAGGCACTGCCTAGAGTCTTACTAGCATATTGAATAACACCAACAGTATAATCACTAGCATCACACATAATTTCAAAGGGTAAATTCCAATCAGGTGGCTAGACAATAGGTGCAGAAATCAAGGCTTTCTTAAGTATTTCGAATGCTTCTACACAATCATCATCAAAACAAAAGGAACATATTTTTGTAAGATATTAGTGAGAGGCCTAGAAATTTTAGAGAAGTTGTGACGCCCCCAATTCAATCGTACACTAATCATGCACGCAAATGTGTACGATCAAGATCAGGGACTCACGGGAAGATATCACAACACAACTCTACGGATAAAATAAGTCATACAAGCATCATAATACAAGCCAGGGGCCTCGAGGGCTCGAATACAAGTGCTCGATCATAGACGAGTCAGCGGAAGCAACAATATCTGAGTACAGACATAAGTTAAACAAGGTTGCCATAAGATGGCTAGCACAAACTGGGATACAATCGAAAGAGGCGCAGGCCTCCTGCCTGGGATCCTCCTAACTACTCCTGGTCGTCGTCAGCGGGCTGCACGTAGTAGTAGGCACCTCCAGTGTAGGAGTCGTCGTCGACGGTGGCGTCTGGATCCTGGGCTCCATCGTCTGGTTGCAACAATCGGGTAGAGGAATGGGGAAAAGGGGGAAACAAAGCAACCGTGAGTACTCATCCAAAGTACTCGCAAGCAAGGAGCTACACTACATATGCATGGAAATATGTGTAAGGGGCCATATCAGTGGACTGAACTGATGAGTGCCAGAATAAGAGGGGGATATCTAATCTTGTCGAAGACTACGCTTCTGGCAGCCTCCGTCTTGCAGCATGTAGAAGAGAGTAGACTGAATCCTCCAGGTAGCATCGTATAGCATAATCCTACCCAGCGATCCCCTCCTCGATGCCCTGTTAGAGAGCGATCACCGGGTTGTATCTGGCACTTGGAAGGGTGTGTTTTATTAAGTATCCGGTTTTAGTTGTCATAAGGTCAAGGTACAACTCCAAGTCGTCCTGTTACCGAAGATCACGGCTATTCGAATAGATTAACTTCCCTGCAGGGGTGCACCACATAGCCCAACACGCTTGATCCCATTTGGCCAGACACACTTTCCTGGGTCATGCCCGGCCTCGGAAGATCAACACGTCGCGGCCCCACCTAGGCACAACAGAGCGGTCAGCACGCCGGTCTAAACCTAAGCGCGCAGGGGTCTGGGCCCATCGCCCTGAGCACACCTGCACGTTGCGAACGCGGCCGGAAGCAAACCTAGCCTAGTGGCGTTCCAGTCCAATCCGGGGCGCGTCACTCAGTCGCTAACGTCAAGAAGTCCTTCGGCTGATACCACGACGCCAAGTGCCCATATCTTTCCCGCGTAGTTGGTTAGTGCGTATAGGCCAGTAGCTAGACTCAGATCAAATACCAAGATCTCGTTAAGTGTGTTAAGTATCCGCGAACGCCGACAGGGCCAGGCCCACTTCTCACCCAGGTAGCCTCAACCTGCCCTGTCGCTCCGCCACAAAGATCCACACAGAGGGCCGTCGGGACAAAGGTCCTTTCAGCCCCCAATCCATGAATCACTCGCGGGTACTCCTCGAGCCAACCCGACTTTGGTCACCACATGTATCATGTTAAATGTATAGTATATACCCGTGATCACCTCCCGAGTGATCACGGCCCGATAGTATAGCACAGCAGACAGACAAGAATGTAGGGCCACTGATGGAAAACTAGCATCCTAAACTAAGCAGATAGGATTGCAGGTAAAGGTATCAACAGTAGTAACAAGGACAGGCTATGCATCAGGATAGGAATAACGAAAGCAGTAACATGCTACACTACTCTAATGCGAGCAGTTAGAGGAGAGTAGGCGATATCTGGTGATCAAGGGGGGGCTTGCCTGGTTGCTCTGGCAAGAGAGAGGGGTCGTCAACTCCGTAGTCGTACTGGGTAGCAGCAACGTCGGTCTCGGTGTCTAGCGAGAGAAGAGGGGGAAGAAACAATAAATATTTAAGCAAACAGATGCATAGCGATGCATGACATGACAAGTAACGGTGCTAGGGGTGCCCTAACGCGGTATGAGGTGATACCGGTGAAGGGGGGGAACATCCAGGAAAGTATCCCCGGTGTTTCGCGTTTTCGGGCAGAGGAGCCGGAGGGGAAAGTTTGCGAGTTTGATATGTTAGGAATGTGTGGCGGACGAACGGGCTGCGTATCCGGGTTTGTCTCGTCGTTCTGAGCAACTTTCATGTATAAAGTTTTTTGATCCGAGCTACGGTTTATTTAACGTGATTTTCTAAAGTTTTTAAATCATTTTTAGAATTTATTTAATTTATTTAATTCAACATTATCCAGAATAGTGCACGCTGACGTCACCATGACGTCAGCAGTCAACAGGGGTGTTGACTGGTCAAACTGACGTGTGGGTCCACTGGGACCCACCTGTCATTCTCTGATTAGGTTAATTAGGGTTTAACTAACTAATTACTGTTTTGATTAAACTAACAGTTAATTAGGTTAATCTTATTATGATTAATTAACTTAATTAATGCTTTAATTACTTAATTAATTAATATTTTAATTATTATACTTATTATTTATTTATTTTTATAAACGTTCCAGGGGTGGGGCCTCCTAGACAGTGGCACATAGGGCCACTGCGGGGCGGTTGCTAGCGGGCGCTGGGGCGCTGGGTGCGGGCGCACCCGAGCGGGCACTCGCCCGCAGGGCGGGACGAGGCCGTCGGGGCATCGACGGCGGGGCAAGCCGGTGCGGCCAGCCGGGGCCACGACGGGCGGAGACAAGGGGTGGCACTCGCCGGCGGGCAGCGACGGGCGCGGGCCAACCGGCTGGTGGCCGCGGCTGATTGGGTGCAGAAGGGGAGAGGCGAGAACGCGGCGCACGGGGAAGGAGCATCAGGGGCGAGGAGCATCGCGGGACAACGCGCAGCGGGCACCGGTCGCAGGCGCGTGCGGGTGCGCACCTCACGCACCGGGGCGGCTGCTGTGTGAGCCGCGGCGCGGGCGCACGTGGGGGGGAACAGGGCGGTGGCGCGGTGCGTCAGCGCGGAGCAACGGGCATGGCTGTACGGTGCCGGGGCGCGTGCGTACGAGGACAGGGGAGAGGAGGCCGGGGGCCTCACCGGGAGTGTAGGGACTGGCCAACATGCTCGGTGGAGGTCGGGGAGGACGACGGGGACGAGCGGCGGAGAGGAGCAGTCCGGCGACGGGGAGGTCGAGGCGGAGGCGCGGTCCAGGCAGTCCGGGCGGCGGCGGTGTCGAGCGCCGAGGCGCGCTCGTGGGCGCGTCGGGTGCGGGACGGCGCGGGCGTGCGGTGATGGGGGAGTCCAGAGGCGGAGTGTGGGCGAGGCATCGCGAGAGAGGGGGAGCGGTTTCATTCCTGATCCAGATCGGATCGGGAGGGGAGAGGAGAGACGTGGGGAGTGGGGGGGGGCAGTGTGCGGTCGTGGGGGGGTTAGGGTTTCGGTCGCCCCAGGGGTTATGGGGAGTGGGGGGGCGGCCTAGTGGCCTGGATGGCCAGTTGGGCCATTCGGCCCAGGGAGAGAGGGAGGGTCTTTTCTTATTTCTTTTAGTTTTGTTTTATTTTCTGTTTTGCCTTTAACTTTTATTTATATTACCTTTTCTGTTTTAATTCATTTTAAAATACTTAGGCACTCTGTAAAAGTGTGTTTCCTTCACCATAAATACCTAAGCATTAATTGGCACACTCCAAACATTTTAATTTTAATGTTTGAAAATTTTTATTGTTTGCTTGATTTTGAATTTGAATTCGAACCGGTTTCGAACTAATGCGGGTTTATCAACAGTAACCGAGGCGACGTAGCATCATTAGCAGGGAATTACTGTAGTCTAATTATCCGGGCGTCACAGAAGTCTTTAATAAACCTCCTATAGAAACCAACATGACCATGGAAACTTCTTATACCTTTGATATCTTTAGGACACGGGATCTTTTCAATAGCATCGACTTTAGCTTTATCAACTTCAATACCTCTTTCAAAAAATTTATGCCCCAAGACAATACCTTCATTAACCAGAAAGTGGAACTTCTCCCAGTTCAAGACAAGATTAGTTTCTTCACACCTTTGCAAAACTCGATCAAGGTTGCTTAAGAAATGATCAAAAGAAGTTCCATAAATGGAGAAATCATCCATGAAAACCTCAACAATCTTTTCACAAAATTTAGAGAATATCGCACTCATACATCTTTGAATGGTAGTAGGTGCATTGCATAAACCAAAAGTCATACGTCTATAAGCAAAGGTACCGAAAGGGTAACTAAAAGTGGTTTTTTCTTGATCCTCTTTTAACACAGGTATTTGAGAGAAACCAGAATAACCATCTAGAAAGAACAAAATGTGTATGTTTGGATAATCGTTCTAGCATTTGATCAATAAAAGGTAGAGGGTAATGATCTTTTAGTAGCTTTATTTAATTTGAGGAAATCAATTACCATTCTATAACATGTAATAATTCTTTGAGGAATTAATTCTTTCTTATCATTTGGAACAACAGTAATACCTCCATTCTTAGGGACACAATGAACATGACTTACCCATTGACTATCAGCAATAGGATAAATTATACCTGCCTCCAGAAGCTTTAGTATTTCATTTCTTACCACTTCTTTCATCTTAGGATTTAGTCATCCTTGATGATCAACAACCGGTTTAGCATCTTTCTCCAATTTAATTTTGTGCTGACATAGAGTGAGACTTACGCCCTTAAGATCATCAAGAGTATATCCAATAGTGGCATGGTGCTTCTTTAGAGTTTTCAGTAATCTCTTTTCTTCATGCTTTGAAAGGTTAGCACTAATAATAACAGGATATATCTTCTTTTCATCAACATAAGCATATTTCAGAGTATCAGGTAATGGTTTAAGCTCAAACACGGGATCACCCTAAGGTGGAGGAGGATCGCCAAGGATTTCAAAATGCAAATTGTGTTTCAAAATAGGTCCCTGATTAAAGAATACTTCATCTATTTCTCTTCTTTCATTCATAAACATATCATTTTCATGGTCTATTAAATATTGTTCTAAAAGATCAGCAGGAGGCACGGCAATAGAAGCAAGACCAATAATTTCATCCTTACTAGGCAATTCTTTATCATGGGGTTGTCTATGAAATTTACAGAAATTAAAATCATGAGACATATCCCCTAAACCAACAGTGACTATATCCTTCTCGCAGTCTATCTTAGCTTTAATGGTATTCAAGAAGGGTCTACGAAATATAATGGGAAAATTTTATCTTGTGGGGAACCGAGAACAAGAAAATCAGCAGGATATTTAATTTTCCCACACAAGACTTCAACATCTCTAACAATCCCAATTGGTGATATAGCATCTCTATTAGCAAGCTTAATAGTAACATCAATATCTACTATCTCAGCAGGTGCAATATCATTCATGATTTCTTTATATAAAGTATAAGGAATTGCACTCACACTAGCACCCACATCACATAAGCCATGATAACAATGATCTCCAATTTTAATAGAAAGAACAGGCATGCCAACAATAGGTCTAAGTTTATCTTTCATATCGGGTCTAGCAATTCTAGCTGCTTCATCACAGAAATAAATAACATGCCCATCAATATTATCAACCAAGAGATCTTCAAGCATAGCAATACTAGGTTTAACTTCAATTTTCTCAGAGGGTGTAGGGGTTTTAGTTTAACTCTTACGAACCACAGTTGAAGCTTTAGCATGTTCCTTTATTCTAACAGGGAAAGGTGGTTTCTCAAAATAAGCAGTAGGAACAATAGGATCAACATTATAAGCAATAGTTTCTTCTTCAACTTTAATAGGTTACTACTTTAACTTCAACGGGAGGGTTATATTTAGACAACTTCTCCTTAGGGAGATCAACATGAGTAGCAAAAGATTCTCAGAAAGGAGCTACTATCTCAGAGTCAAGTCCATATACAGTGCTAAAATCACGAAAAGCATCAGTATCCATAAAATATTTAACACAACCAAACTTAAGGTTTATACAAATGGTATTTAATCCCTTTCCGTGACGGCATTTGGAACCGTCGCCTAGTGAGTGTTGACAATGGGGGGGTCCTTCCCACACGACCCAGAAACCGTCGGGGATATGCCCTGCTGGCACACACGCTCGGCAAAATGAGGTCGTGTGCGACTGGCGAGCGACCAAATGCGGTTATACGTAAAGTAGTGCTAAAAATACAATTATACATTCGAAATCATTTCTGGTTGTAAGTATGTCGGGGGGAATCGGCCTCCACGAGCACCTATGGGGACGGAGCCCCTTGTCGGTTCGGCGGGGGCGAGGGTTGCACAAAGAGCAGATCGAGGCGACACACACACACAACGATTTTACCCAGCTTCGGGCCGCACGGATGCGTAAAACCCTACTGCTGCTTGTCTGGTTGATCGGAGTTCTTGCTCTGGAGCGCAAGAAGCTACAGTGAGTTGGAGCTGGACGTAGACGAGGGTCTACTGGGCGTCCTCCTGGTTCTGGTTTTGCTATCCCCCTGTCTTCATGCGCATGGGCCTCCTTCTATATGCCAAGGGGTTTCCCACAGGTAGCGGCGCAGGTGAGGGTAAAAATGGCAAGGAACTGTGCGAACAGTGGCTGCACAGTGTTATCGAACCTAACTCTGACGGCGGGGGACAAAGGCATTGAATGCCCGTCTGGATCGCTTGAACAGTGCCGAGGCGGACCGTTAGGGGCGCCTCCGCTCGCCACGGGGGCGACTCTGTCAACGTTGCGTGCCACCGCACACCTCAGGTTGCGCAGCGTCTCGCCACGTGCCTCCGGGGAAGCTCCAGAGTGACGCGTGGGCATGTGGGCTGGAGTGCGGGCCTGAGGTGGTGGTTTGCCGCGGCAAGTGGCTTGCCGCGGTAGTTGCCTTGTCGCACCTGAGAGCTTGCCGCTCGTCAGGCCTTGCCGGGGCGCGCGGCGCGCCGCGGCGGGCTTCTCTTGGGGTGCCTTGGCTTGGCCATCCCGGCGAGCTCCTCCCGCCGGGGCCTTGGTGCTTCGGCTTAGTCGTCCCGGCAAGCTCCTCTTGCCGGGGCCTTGTCATCTTGGCCCGGCAAGCTCTTCTTGCCGGACCTCGCCTGCTTGGCCCGGCAAGCTCCTCTTGCCGGGGCTTGGTCTTCGGGGCTCGATCACTTGGCCTTCGTTCGGCCCAGGAAAGGGCCGTGGAGACTCTTGTCGCTCCCCCTGGCAGGCCTTGCCGCGGGACGCTTCTACTGCCCGTGCACAAGTTCGGGGTACTAAGGTACCCCTACTTTAGTACACCGACAGGAGCCCCCGGGGTCTGGGCCATACACGGTGCCGAGCGTTGTTGGGCCAGGCCCTAACAATGCACGGGCACACGTGGCCTAGGTCGCGCTGCTCCTTAACTCCGTGCTCGTCGCGCCCTCCCCAAGTGGCGCGCGCTTATCGCGGCGTCGTGGGGGGGCGAGGCGTGCGAGGCGTGCCTGACGTGGGTGGCGTGCGCGAGGCTGAGGCCCGCAGGCACGCATCACGTCGGGCACGATTCCTTGATTTGGAAAGGCGAAACGCCCGCCCCCATTTTTCAAATGGGGGAGGAGGCGTGGAGGCGTGATTTGGTGAACGGACGGGGTCGAGGCGCGGCTTTCGAGGCGCCCGTCCCCACGGTCACAGGGTGGGGAGAGGTCGCCTCATCCGTCGCCTCGGCCCTGTTCGCCTGCCACGCATCCCCCATGCGCTTGGGGTTGCGGCGGTGGAGGCGGAAAACCGGGCCGACGCGGGTTGGTGTAGAGGGTCGGCCCCGTCGCCTGCCCTTCCTCCGCCGTGATTAGCTGGGCTGGGCGGCCGAGCCCCCACTTCGCCCCTTTATGAGGAGCGGAAGGGGGCGATGAGGGTCCGCACTTCTTTCTTCTCTTAGATCCCTGGTCCCTCTCCCCAACTGCCATGGAGAAAGGGAACCCTGGTCCTTCTTCGGTGGCGGCAAGGGTTGCCGCCAGGCAGCGAGCCCCTCCTCCCCTTGCACCCGCGGCGGCGGAGCCAACCGTAAGGGGAAGGGGGAGGGGGCGAGGTCGCGGATGAGGCCGTGGACGGGGCCGAGCCGCTCGAGGCGGGCAGGGCGGCGCGCCGGCCTCGCCTCCGCCGGCGGCTCCGTTTCCCCCGGCGGTCCATCTCGGGGACGACCCCTGTGAGTTCATCATCAAGCTGTGCCGGGCGCCTCGTCGTCGCCTCCGCCTCCCGGCCCCCTTCGCGGACGTCTTGGAGGCAGAACAGCACGAGACGCTGAGACTGCGCATGAGGGGCTGCGGGATCAGTGGTACGCGAGTCCACGTCGAATCCCGAGCCCCCGGCGTGATGTGTCTTGGCCGAGGGTGGAAGTCATTCGCCCGGATCCACAGCTTGATGGCGGGGTTCACCCTCCATTTCAAGCTGATGGAGGGTGATCTCCTCTCCGTCAAGGTCTTCGGGGACCTCGGCACCCGGGCCCGGTGCTGCGTGGATAGCTCCTACGACAGCGAAGGCTCCTCCTCGAGCGAGAGTGACGAGGAGGGGAGCGACAACGACGACGAGGGGGGCTGTCGCCGGGGTGACGGGCACGACTAGGCGCTAGTCGCAGCTCCGCGTGGCACCAGCGCCCCCGCCACTCGCGTAGCTGGCTCCGTGAACTCCCCGGGGTCGCCTCCTTGGGCGGCTGGCGTAGGGAGGCTGCAGAAGAGGAAGAGGGTGGGCGGCAAGGCCGCTGCCTCGTCTCCCGGCCTCCCCCCAGACGCCGTCACCACCCCTGCTCGCGGCGACGACCACCGGGGTCTTCTCTCTGGCCCGGCAAGCTCCTCTTGCCGGGGCTTTGTCTTCTCGGGCGGCCGGAGTGGCGAGGCTGCGGAAGAGGGAGAGGCTGGCGGCAAGGCCGTCAACTCGGAGTACGACGGCTAGAGGCCCTCGACAGCATGCTGACGTCTCGCCGCCTCCTTTTCGAGCTCCGCCTCCGGCGTCGCCGTCTTCATCCAGCCTTTGGAGCCCCCGGGCGGAGCCCCGGGCGCTCTCTTGGCGCCTTCTGCCACCCGTAGCTCGCCTAGGCGCCCCTTTTGCCCTTCTCGCCTCCTTGCCCTACCTCCTGAGGAGAGAGACAAGAAAGGGATTACGGGCACCTTATCTCTTTTTATCTTGTAAGCCCTCGGGCCTTAGTTGCATTGAAATCTTGTAATCCCATCTTTCATGTTTTTCATTCTCTCCGGGTTGTACCTGAGTGGAATGTTTTTAATGAAAAGGGGATGCTTGCCGGATCATTTGTCTTGCGGGTACATCCCGCGGCAAGGGGCGAACCCTTTGCACCGTTAAGATAGACACTTCCCCGCCCGGCAACAGACCCTGTCGTCCCCGCGCGCCCCTTGGCCCTCCTCACGCTCTTGGCGGAGGCAGGGAGAAGGCGGGTTCTGGCCCCTCGCTTCCTCCTCTTGCCGCCGCGGCTACTATCAGAAGCGGGCCCCGGGAACGCGCTCCGGGGCTTGTCGCTTAAGAGAGCACGGCAGCCTTTTAGGGGGAAGCAAGGTTTTCACATTCTGCAGCTCACGAGAGAATGCATGATAAGGGATGTAAATACTTATCTGAGGTTGCAGCCTCCAGCAACTCTGGCTCGCCGGGAGGCGGGTGCTGGCTTGTCCTTCTCCCCTTCTTCGACCTTGAGCGGCTCGGCAAGGGTGTGCAATTCCCGCGAGCCAAAGGGAAAGGACGGGAAAAAGACGCGGACTCGACCTCTAAGTTAGGGGTTAGCGACTGTTAGGCACTATCAACCCTAACCAAGGACGAGACTCGACTCAGCATGCATGCTAAAACTTGGGGGGGGCCCCAGCGCGTCATTGTGGCCAGGGTCTGCGCCTGGCTTTGTACAAAGGATTACATGCGTCTGCGGCAAGACTTTTGTACAAAGAGTTGGTTGCCGGACGGGGTCCGACAACCATGCCTTATGGGTAAAACTTGCAAAGATGCTCAATGTTCCAGGAGTTGCTCACCGGAGTACCATCTTCGGTCTCGAGGCGGACGGCGCCGGGCCTCATGACTCGTTTCACCCGGTAAGGGCCTTCCCACTTTGGCGTCAACTTGTTATGGATCTTGGCCGACTGAACGCGCCGAAGAACAAGGTCGCCTTCCTCGAGGCTCCTGGCTTTAACTTTGCGGCTATGATAGCGACGCAGAGCTTGCTGGTAGCGAGCGGATCGCACAGCATCCTGGAGACGATCTTCCTCGAGGAGCAGTGCGTCATCTCCACGCGACCGCTCTTGCTCAAGCTCGTCATAAGCGAGCACTCGAGGTGACCCGTATACGAGTTCCGTGGGGGTAACTACTTCTGCTCCATAGACTAGAGCAAATGGTGTCTGGCCGGTGGCTCGATTTGGCGTCATTCTGACTGACCAAAGAACCGCCGGCAGCTCCTCGATCCAGTTCCGTCCGCGCTTGGGCAGCTTGTCAAAACTTTTGGTCTTGAGCCCGCGCAGTACCTCGGCGTTGGCCCTTTCCTCTTGACCGTTGCTCCGGGGATGAGCAACAGAAGCGAAGCAGACCTTGGTGCCGAGGTTTTGGGTGTACTGCATGAAGGCATGGCTTGTGAACTGCGTACCGTTGTCGGTGATGATCCTGTTGGGGATCCCGAAGCGGCAAACAATCGACCTGAAGAATTTGATTGCGGACTGGGCGGTCACCTTCCTCACCGGTTCCACTTTTGGCCACTTTGTGAACTTGTCGATGGCAACGAACAAGTACTCAAAGCCCCCGACGGATCGGGGAAAGGGGCCGAGGATATCGAGCCCCCAGACCGAGAAGGGCCAGGACAAAGGGATCGTCTGGAGAGCTTGAGCTGGCTGGTGTATCTTCTTGGAATGGAACTGGCACGCTTCACACTTGGTTACTTGTGCAGTTGCATCCTGGAGGGCTGTCGGCCAGTAGAAACCTTGCCGGAACACTTTGCCGTCAAGTGCCCTGGCGCCGATGTGGTGTCCACATATGCCTCCGTGTATCTCCGCCAACAGCTTCCGTCCGTCTTCCCGGGGAATGCACCTCAATTTCACCCCATTGCGTCCTCTTCTGTACAGTGCGCTGTCAACGAACTGGTACATACTGGACTGTCGGGCTACTCTTTCAGCTTCTTCTTGTTCTTCGGGAAGTTCTCCTGTCTGGAGGAAGCGGACGATCTGCTGTGCCCACGTCGGAGCCTGCGGCTCGACGACGAGGACTAAAGGCATGTCGGCGGCTGCGGGAACATCAGCTTCCACGGCGAGGACCTGGGGCTCGGCCGGAGCTTGACGTTCCCCGGCAGGCTTGCTGGGGCCTGGCTTGCCGGGAGCGCCTGCTTCGTCGGGACAAACCCTGGGGTTCGCCGAGGCGGGCAGCTCCTCAGTACTCTTGGCGTCGATCCCAGGGACTCTCTTGGCGGCGGCTCCGGGAAGCTCTGCCGGGAGATAGTCGCCGGAGACCGATTTCCTCTTCTTGCTTGGCCCAGTCGATGGTGTCACGGATGGCTGAGTCAGCTTGAGCACAAAAGTCCCTGGTTCCACAGGTAGCTTTAGTGCGGCGCATTTTGACAGGCTGTCGGCAATGCCGTTCTCTGCTCTTGGAATGTATTCCATTTGCAGGCCGTCAAAGCGCTCTTCCAGCTTCCTCACTTCATCAACGTAAGCCTCCATCAACGGGCACAGGTAATCCTTGTTCACTTGGCGGACGACGAGCTGCGAGTCACCCCTGACAATGAGCTTCTTGATCCCAAGTTCCGCCGCGATCCTGAGACCGGCGAGCAAACCTTCATACTCTGCCGTATTATTGGTTGCTTGCTCCTTGGGAAAGTGCATTTGGACGACGTACTTGAGGTGCTCTTCGGTGGGTGCGATGAGCAGCACGCCGGCACCGGCGCCTTCCAGCGAAAAGGCACCATCAAAGTACATCAGCCATTCTTTGGTTGCTTCTTTGCCGGGGATGCTCGTCTCTGGAATTTCTTCGTCCGGTGTCGGCGTCCACTCTGCGATGAACTCTGCCAAGGCTCTGCTCTGGATGGTCGATGTGCTCTCGAACCTGAGGCCAAAGCTTGACAGTTCTAGCGCCCACTCGACGATCCTGCCTGTTGCTTCGGGATTCTGCAGTATCCTCTTAAGCGGAAAGCGAGTGACCACTGTGATCTCGTGTGCTTGGAAGTAATGGCGCAGCTTCCTCGAGGCCATGAGGAGGCCGAAGAGCAATTTCTGCACACCAGAATACCTCGACCTAGCCCCCTGCAGGAGGGAGCTGACGAAGTAAACTGGGCGCTGCACCATCCTCTTCTTCTGCACTTCTCCTTGCGTTTGCGCGGATTCGCCTTTGCCGGGGCCAGAGCTTGTCGGGGAAGCCCCCTGCTTGTCGTCGGACGCGCTTGCCGTGGTCGCGGGCTCGTCATCAGCTTCCCTCTCCGCTACTAGCGCAGCACTAACCACTTGATTGGTTGCCGCTAGGTAGAGCAGCAACTTCTCTTGCGGTCTAGGCGCGACAAGTATGGGAGCGGAGGACAGGTATTTCTTTAAGTCTTGCAGTGCAGCCTCCGCTTCCGGAGTCCATTTTACTGGACTTGCCTTCTTCAAGATTTTGAAAAAAGGCAGGGCGCGTTCCGCAGACCTGGAAATAAATCTGCTGAGAGCCGCCACGCAACCGGCAAGTCTTCGCACGTCCTTGACACGCGTTGGTGCTTCAATTTGCTCCATGGCCTTGATCTTGTCGGGGTTGGCTTCGATCCCACGCTGAGACACGAAGAACCCGAGAAGCTTGCCGGAGGGAACTCCGAACACGCACTTCTCGGGGTTGAGCTTGAGGCTGATCCTGCGCAAGTTCGCAAAGGTCTCTTCCAAGTCTTGAACCAAGGTTGCCTTGTCTCTGCTCTTGACCACAATGTTGTCCATGTAGGCCTCCACATTTCTGTGGATCTGTGGCTCGAAAGCAGTGTGGACAACCCTCGCAAATGTCGAGCCTGCGTTCTTCAGTCCAAAAGGCATCCGCACAAAATAGTACGTGCCGCATGGAGTGATGAACGCAGTCTTCTCTTCGTCTTCTTCAGCCATGAAGATCTGGTGGTACCCGGACTAGGCGTCAAGGAATGAAAGCAGGTCGCATCCGGCCGTGGAGTCAACGATCTGGTCGATGCGCGGCAAGGGAAATGGATCTTTGGGGCAAGCTCTATTGACATCGGTGAAATCGATGCAAAGCCTCCACTTCCTGTTTGCCTTGCGCACGACAACAGGATTGGCCAACCACGTCGGATGGAGCACGCCTCTGACGAGGCCTGCCGCTTCCAACTTCCTGATCTCCTCCGCGATAAACTCTTGGCGCTCCACCGCTTGTTTTCTGACTTTTTGCTTGACGGGCCGCGCATGAGGTCAGACGGCGAGGTGGTGCTCAATCACTTCCCTGGGAACGCCGGGGATGTCAGATGGTTGCCAGGCAAATACATCGACATTCGCCCGCAGGAAAGCGATGAGCGAGCCTTCCTATTTGGGGTCGAGAGTGGCACTGATGGTCAAGGTACCACCAGTGCCGTCCTCCTTTGCGGGCACCTTCTTGGTCGCTGGTGGAGCAGCCGTCGTCTTCTCGTATTCGCCGGCTGGGCTCGATGGCGCGTCCTCAACGGCAGCGCAGCAGTCCGAAGAGGCGCGCTTGCCAGAGTGGGCACCAGAGCGTTCGCCGGGCTTGGCCTTCTTGCTGGCGGGGCTCGATGGCACGTCCTCGACGGCAGCGCAGCGCTCCGAAGAGGCGCGCTTGCCGGAGTGGGCGCCAGAGCACTTGCCGGACTCGGTCTTCTTGCCGGTGGGGCTCGATGGCACGTCCTCGACGGCAGCGCAGCACTCCGAAGAGGCGCGTTTGCCGGAGTGGGCGCCAGAGCACTTGCCGGACTCGGTCTTCTTGCCGGCAGGGCTCGATGGCATGTCCTCAACGGCAGCGCAGCACTCCGAAGAGGCGCGCTTGCCGGAGTGGGCGCCAGAGCACTTGCCGGACTTCTTCTTTCCTCCGGAAGCTCCAGCGGCAAGTGGGCCGTGGGCCGTTGCTGCTGTCGCGTCCCGGTATATTTGGTCGGCGCAGATAAGGGCATCCTTCTTGTCGCCGGGGACAGAAATGACGCTTATCGGGCCGGGCATCTTGAGCATGTTGTACGCGTAGTGAGAGGCCGCCATGAACTTGGCGAGCGCTGGCCGGCCGAGGATCCCGTTGTAAGGCAACGGGAAGTCGGCGACGTCAAAGGTGACCCTCTCAATCCTGAAATTCAGCTCGCTGCCGAATGTTACCGGCAACGTGATCTTTCCCTTCGGCTTGCTCCTTCCCGGGTTGATTCCTTGGAACGTGCCGGTTTCTTCGAGCTCGCTGTCGGGAACTTGGAGTCTCCGAAGAACAGCAGAGGAGATCAGATTCAAGTCGGCCCCGCCGTCAACTAGCATCTTGGTGACCTTGAGGTTGCGGATTGTTGGGGAAACCAACATCGGCAAGCACCCGACCGCGGTTGTGCGATCAGGGTGGTCCTCAATGTCGAAGACGATAGGCGTGCTGGACCATCTCAGGGGTCTACGTGACTCGACGGGTGGCTCCGCTGCATTGACCTCCCGCACCCACCGTTTAAGCTGGTGGTGGGAAGCGTGCAAGGAGGCACCGCCGTCCACACATAAGACCTCGGTGGCTTTCTGAAACTCCTGCTCGCTGGTCTCGGGGTCTTCCATGTCTTCGTCGTCGTCGTCATCTTCGTCCTGGTCGCGTCCCCGGGGAGGTCTGTCTGCTTGCCGCTGCTTGTCCTTGCCGCGGCGCTCCCCCGGGCCAGGACGCTTCGAGCCGGATCCGCCGCCGCCTTCTAGGGCTCTCTCCTTGTCGCGTCGAGCGTACTCGGCTTTCTGCAGCTCGACGAGTCGCTCGACTTTCTTGCAACTCTGGAGGTCGTGGCCCCTGGTACGGTGGATTTTGCAGTACTTCTTGTCGGTACCGTCCCGCTTATCGGCAGCCGCCACCGCCCGGCAGTTGGCGCACCCGACAACCTCCTTGCCGGGGCCTCCTGCCGGGGGTCTCTTGGCGGAGCCCTCGCTGCCGGACTTCTCGACAACCAGTACCTCTGGGTTTTTCTTCTTTTTGCCGTTCCGCCGCCGGCCTCTCCTTGCCGGGGCGGTACCTTCACCGTCGGACTCTCCTTCTCCAACACTTTCTCCGGGGAGCTTCCTCCCCTCCTCAGCGCGCGCACACTTGTCGTCCAGGGCGTAAAGCTCGCTGACCTCCTTGATTTTGCACATCGCCATCTCCTCCCGCATCCTGCGGTTGCGCACATTCTGGTGGAACGCGCTGATCACCGCGGCGGGGTGGACGTCTGGGATGTTGTAGTGCACACGGCTGAACCTCTGGATGAACTTGCGCAAAGGCTCCCCCTCCTTCCGAACAAGCAGATGAAGGTCGCTCGCCTGGCCATGGGGTTTGTGGCCGCCCGTGAAGGCGCCAACAAACTGATGGCATAGATCTGGCCAGGAGGAGATGGAGCCGTCCGGCAAGTGCATGAGCCAGGATCTGATGTTGGGCTTGAGTACCAGCGGGAAGTAGTTGGCAAGGATCTTGTCGTCCCGTCCCCCGGCAGCCTGCACCGCAATGGTGTAGATGCTGAGGAACTCCGACGGATGCGACTTGCCGTCGTACTTCTCGGGCACGTCGGGCTTGAAGTTCTTCGTGCTGGGCCACTGGACCTGCCGCAGCTCACGGGTGAATGCAGGACAGCCTACTGAATACGGCAATTCGCCTGGTTCCCCTGGTGCGTGCATGTCTCTAGAGGGCCCAACGCGCTGGTCTGATTGACGCCGCGCTTCTCTTCTACGCTCGATGCGGGTTCGAGCGTCTTCATCCCTTCGTTCGTGAAGGACTTGGCGCTGGTCGCAGCGAGTTCGCGGGTTCGACGACGCGGTGGAGTCGTCGTCGAGGTGAGCCCGACGAGTCGGCGACCGTGGCTTCTGGGGCGGGGAGTGCACGGTGGTCGCACCCCCGCCATTCTTGGCGCCGTCGGTTCTCGCCTGGGTGACTGGCCGCGGCTGCGACGCGCTGTGCTGCCGCGGAGTGTCACCGTTGGCGAAACCAATGAGGCTCTGGATGGTTGCCCTCCAGCCGTCGAGCTTATCCGCCGACGGAGGGTAGTCTAGGAGGAGCTGAGCCCGCGCGAGAGCTTCCGCCGGGGTGGTGGGCAGAGGCGGCGATCGGTGCGAGGAACGGGATGTGCTCGAACTCCTAACCATGTTAGAAGGAGCAGCACCCGGTCCAGGCAGCCGCGCGACCCTCGCCCCGGCACGCTGGATCGCATGCCGGTCCTGAGCGCCCTGAGACCCACCAGCGTGGCCTGGGTCCAGCGAGCGTATGGTACCATGGGCACCATGGCGCTGCTGGTTTCGCGCCTCCTGAGAGGGGCGCGAGGCGAGCTCGGACGCCGCGGGACCAAGAACTGGCTCGACGGTGGCCGTTCCTCCGTCGGCGTCCTCCCCACCACCTGTCTGCTCCATGGGTGGTGGGTTCGACGCTGACGGGCCGGTCGCCTCCGGAGCTTTCTTCTTCCGCGCCATGCCGGTGCAAACGATGAGAGTTTGGCTTGCGCGGACGCCGGATCTGATTCACACAACCTCGTCGCACCCCTGCCTGGCGCGCCAAAGATGTCGGGGGGAATCGGCCTCCACGAGCACCTATGGGGACGGAGCCCCATCTCGGTTCGGCGGGGGCGAGGGTTGCACAAAGAGCAGATCGAGGCGACACACACACACAACGATTTTACCCAGCTTCGGGCCGCACGGATGCGTAAAACCCTACTGCTGCTTGTCTGGTTGATCGGAGTTCTTGCTCTGGAGCGCAAGAAGCTACAGTGAGTTGGAGCTGGACGTAGACGAGGGTCTACTGGGCGTCCTCCTGGTTCTGGTTTTGCTATCCCCCTCTCTTCATGCGCATGGGCCTCCTTTTATATGCCAAGGGGTTTCCCACAGGTAGCGGCGCAGGTGAGGGTAAAAATGGCAAGGAACTGTGCGAACAGTGGCTGCATAGTGTTATCGAACCTAACTCTGACGGCGGGGGACAAAGGCATTGAATGCCCATCTGGATCGCTTGAACAGTGCCGAGGCGGACCGTTAGGGGCGCCTCCGCTCGCCACGGGGGCGACTCTGTCAACGTTGCGTGCCACCGCACACCTCAGGTTGCACAGCGTCTCGCCACGTGCCTCCGGGGAAGCTCCAGAGTGACGCGTGGGCATGTGGGCTGGAGTGCGGGCCTGAGGTGGTGGTTTGCCGCGGCAAGTGGCTTGCCGCGGTAGTTGCCTTGTCGCACCTGAGAGCTTGCCGCTCGTAAGGCCTTGCCGGGGCGCGCGGCGCGCCGCGGCGGGCTTCTCTTGGGGTGCCTTGGCTTGGCCATCCCGGCGAGCTCCTCCCGCCGGGGCCTTGGTGCTTCGGCTTAGTCGTCCCGGCAAGCTCCTCTTGCCGGGGCCTTGTCGTCTTGGCCCGGCAAGCTCCTCTTGCCGGGGCTTGGTCTTCGGGGCTCGATCACTTGGCCTTCGTCCGGCCCAGGAAAGGGCCGTGGAGACTCTTGTCGCTCCCCCTGGCAGGCCTTGCCGCAGGACACTTCTACTGCCCGTGCACAAGTTCGGGGTACTAAGGTACCCCTACTTTAGTACACCGACAAAGTACATCCCACACAGTCAGTCCCCGCTAAATGTTTTCGTTCGTATACTCATCCCACACAGTCACTCCAAGGAAAACGTTTCTGTTCGCAAGTACATCACACACAATTTTCTCCGTTAAATCGTTTGTGACAGTGTTTCCATTGCACACGGTATTAACAATTTCATCGTTTGCATTATTGAATGCATCACACACGGTGCATAGAAGAAGCTGTGTGGCAAATGTCGTCCATCACACACAATTTTTATGTGGTGAACGTTTGCGCCAGGTGGCCTAATGCAAACAGTTTTTAAGAGGATGTCGTGTGTGATTGTTCATTAATCTAACACGGTTTATTCCTAGAAACTATGTGCGTTATTGAATGCATCACACACGGTGTTTTCTCAATAACAGTTTGCAATAGAAAAATCCAATTAGCAGGCTAATTATGAAATTATTAATAATCCATTTATTAATCTAATTGACATTTCATATTAAGCACACAATATATTTCATTTTCATAAGTTAAATACATCACAGTATAACATCATATAGCTTCAACACTCAGCTACCCCATTACACAACTACACCAGCATCAAGTTTCATATGCAACATCTATAACCTTTCGAAATTAGCATCATAGACGGTACATAGACAGATGTATCTCATCTGGGTAACTGCTGAAGCAGAAGGCGAATATTGAGCCTTCATTGATGTTGAAGGTCTTTGTAACTTTAGGCTAGTGCATGTGGATGATTGACCGTCCATCCTTCGTACTCTTCAGAAACACTTCAATATTGAACTGTGGGTGTTGTATGAATACCTTCCTCGCCTCCTGACCATATAGTTGGTTTGAGAGGCAATCATCAGTGAACTGCTTTGGAAAGGCCTGAATACAAGGATGTTCACAAATATCTTCTCTATATTGGAAATGGGGCAAAGGAATAAAAAGGCAAGGTATAATAGTTAGTACCATCCTGTAGTGAACTGATGTCTTCTTCATTGTGCAGACAAAGATCTTGTTGTTTTTTGTCCCTAATTTCTTTATCCTAACAATCATTTTGAGTTTCTTGACTTGACTGATATTCATGGACAACTCATTTCCCCATATGCAAAAAGGGTCGAACAGTGGGTCAAAACCTCTGACAACAGGACATACATGTGCAAGACCAAATTGTTAAAAACCTAAATATTAGAATGGTTCCTGTAATTGCACAATAATGTGCTATTAGACAACAGACCATGCACGTGGTAACCTCGACTATAAACCTCAGTGCTTCCCATTGTTTCCCTGCAACACATATAAGGTAGTTAGTCATCAGGTTAAGTAAGGGTTCACATGCTATCAGTAAAATATGTTGATGAAAAGTAAGCACATTGCAGATTCATCATATTAATTCAAGCCACATGGAAAACTCATTTATCCAAACCAAGCATGGTTAAGAACTAGGAAATATAGCACTTGTATATGTATCTCATGTATTAAGTCTAGCCAAATTCGATTTATTCCTCACATGCACACCAATACAAAATTCTACCCACGACAATTGGACATTGATACGTCTCCAACGTATCTATATTTTTTTTATTTTTCCATGTTGTTTTATTATCAATCTTGGATGTTTTATAATCATTTTATAGTCATTTTATATCATTTTCTGGTAGTAACCTATTGACAAAGTGCCAAGTGCCAGTTGCTGTTTTTTCCATGTTTTTACCTCGCAGAAAATCCTTATCAGACGGAGTCCAAATGCCATGAAACGTTGCGGAGATTTTTTATGAACCAAAATAAAGATATTGGGCCCTGGTTGCACTGGGGGAGTCCCGAGGAGGGGACAACCCACTAGGGCGCGCCAGGAGGCCCAGGCGTGCCCTGGTGGTTGTGCCCACCTCGGGTGCCCCCCGGACCGCCTCTTTGCTCTATAAATACCCCAAAAATACCAGAACCCTAGAAGCATTGAAAAAATATTCATCCAGCTGTAGCAGAGTCCAGAACCACCAGATCCAATCTAGACACCATCTCGGATGGGGTTCACCACCTCCACTTTGCCTCTCTGATGATGCGTGAGTAGTTCTTTGTAGACCTTCTGGTCCGTAGTTAGTAGCTAGATGGCTTTCTCTCTCTCGCTGAATTCTCAATACAATAGTCTCTTGGAGATCCATATGATGTAACTGTTTTTGCGGTGTGTTTGTTGGGATCTGATGGACTTTGAGTTTATGATCAATCATATTGTTTTATATCCATGAAAGTTATTTGAGTTTCTTTGATCTCTTATATGCATGATCTCTTATAGCCTCATATTTCTTCTCCGATATTTGGGTTTTGTTTGGCCAACTTGATCTATTTATCTTGCAATGCGAAGAGGTGCCCGGTAGTGGCTTCGATCTTACGGTGCTTGATCCCAGTGACAGAAAGGGAACCGACATGTATGTATTGTTGCTACTAAGGATAAAAAGATGGGATCTATATTTATGCAATAGATAAACTTTCGGAGTAAATGACCACGGGTAGCCTAGCTGGCTCCCCCTGGCACTTCTGAAAAAATTATGAGCCAATCCGGCCTTCAAGAATCCAAGACGTGGGGCCGCCTTCCCCTGGCCGGCTGTCTCCCAGGCCGACTATCGGAAGGTGGCCCGGCCTAGACCCACCTGAAGAAAGCCGCGGGAGGGCCGGCTCCAAGAAGCCGGCCACGAGAAGGCCGACTCCAAGAAGCCGGCTCCCACGAAGCGGTCAAGATCGCGCCCTCGAAGTCCGCATCCACATAACGGTGATGAGACGGGGCTTGGTTACAGTAAAGCCTGCCACCCCCGGATCCCGGAGCACGCCGGGCACAGTGCGCCATACGGGGTGGCCATGACCCGTCCGGTGCGGCACTGTTGCCATGTTGACCATGACGCCATCCACGACGGGTTGTCAGCGCAGCCCACGGGCGGTGGGCCCCTTCGGGCAGAGAGACATCGGAAGGCGGCCAGGCCTCCCCCAGTCGGCCCGAGACAAGGCCGGCTGTAACGCCCTCAATGCAGCCATATCTCCCACGTGTCGAAGCACGACTTAGAGGCATAACCGCATTGAAAGCAATGTCGCAAGTGAGGTAATCTTCACACAACCCATGTAATACATAAGGGAAAGAGTTACATAATTGGCTTACAATCGCCACTTCACACAATTACGTGAATAAAACATTACATCATACAGTTACAATCAGGGCCCGACTACGGAGCCAAAATAAAAGAAGAAACCCCAAAAGCGACAAAGGTCCACGATCGACCCCAACTGGGCTCCACTACTGATCGACTAGAACGAAACAACGCAAAGGAAAAGATCTTCATCGAACTCCTCCTTGAGCTCGGATTGCGTCACCTGCATGGTCTCATCGGCACCTGCAAACTGGTTTGGAAGTATCTGGTGAGTCACGAGGACTCAGCAATCTCACACCCGCGAGATCAAGACTATTTAAGCTTATAGGTAGGGTAAAAGGTATGAGGTGGAGTTGCAGCAAGCGACTAGCATATATGGTGGCTAACATACGCAAATGAGAGCGAGAAGAGAAGGCAAAGCACGGTCGAACAACTATGATCAATAAGTGATCCTGAACTACTTACGTCAAACATAACTCCAACAACCGTGTTCACTTCCCGGACCCCGCCGAGAAGAGACCATCACGGTTACACACGCGGTTGGTGTATTTTAATTAAGATCAACTTCAGGTTTTCTACAACCGGACACTAACAAATTCCCATCTGCCCATAACCGCGGGCACGGCTTTCGAAAGTTCAAAACCCTGCAGGGGTGTCCCAACTTAGCCCATGATAAGCTCTCGCGATCAACGAAGGATATTCCTTCTCCCCGGGAAGACCCGATCAGTCTCGGAATCCCGGCTACAAGACATTTCGATAGCCATAAAACAAGTCCAGCAAAACCGCCCGATGCGCCGACATCCTGATAGGAGCTGCACATATCTCGTTCTCAGGGCAACACCGGATAAGTCAAGCTACGAGTAAAACCAGCCCTCGAGTTTCCCCATGGTGGCCCTGCAGGTTGCTCGGTTCGGACCAACACTTAGACAAGCATTGGCCCGGGGGGCTAAATAAAGATGACCCTCGGGTTGATCAGACCCAAGGGAAAGGGATAGGTGGTAGGCAAATGGTAAAACCAATGTTGGGCTTTGCTGGAAAAGTCTTATTCAAAGCGAACTGTCAAGGGGGTCCCATAAATCACCCGACCGCGTTAGGGACGCAAAATCCGGGAACATAACACCGATATGACGGAAACTAGGGCGGCAAGAGTGGAACAAAACACCAGGCATAAGGCCGAGCCTTCCACCCTTTACCAAGTATATAGATGCATTTAATTAAATAAGATATATTGTGATATCCCAACAAGTAAACATGTTCCAACAAGGAACAACATCTCCATGTTCCAATAAGGAACAAACTTCATCTTCACCTGCAACTAACAACGCTATAAGAGGGGCTGAGCAAAGCGGTAACATAGCCAAACAACGGTTTGCTAGGACAAGGTGGGTTAGTGGCTTGGTTTAACAATATGGGAGGCATGATAAGCAAGTGGTAGGTATCGCAGCATAGGCATAGCAAAAGAGCGAGCAATCTAGCAAGCAAAGATAGAAGTGATTTCGAGGGTATGGTCATCTTGCCTAAGATCCCGCAAGGAAGAAGAACGAGTCCATGAAGAAGACAAACGGACGTAGACGAACGGATCCTCACAATCGCAACGTTATTAGAACTAACCCGAAGAAGCAACACCGGAAAGAAGCAAACAACAAAGTAAACAACCATCACATAAACATGGCATGATATGCGAGATGTGGTATGCAATGCATATGCATGCGCGGGAAGGGAAAAGATGAACAAGGCATAATCTTGTCAAACCAAGTATGCCACTGGGAAGGTGAGGTGATTTCGGTTGAAATCGATATAAAGATCACCGGAATCGGATGCACGGTTTGCAAATGACAAACAAAACAAGAATGACAAGAATCTGCCATTAACAGCATGATGCTACTTAGCAATCAACAAGAAATTAAGCTACTGTACCCAAACATATCAAAAAAGCACAAGACAGTAATCTACTCAAGATGCTTGACAAAAGATGAACACTGAGCTACGGCTAAATCACTCCATAACAGGTTCAAACAAGCATGGCAAAAGTGCAAAAGATAACAAGTTCACAAACTGTGAAAATAACATGCCAGAAATTAACATCAGGATGACATGTTTAGAGCAATGAAACAACATGATACAGGATCAGGACATATCAAAGCAAGGCATGGCATGAATCTACTCAAAGAACTTAACAAAAGTCCCTTACTGACCATAAGCCAAAAAGGACCAGAAAATATAATAACACCCATGTCAATTAAGCAAGTTTCGTTACAGATTTCAGACTTAACAGAAAAACTGGACATGTCAAGAACAGATAACAAGTAGGCATGTTTACGAGCTCGATGCACTCACTACAGAGCATTGCATGATAAAATAAGCATACATACATCAATAAGACATGGCATAAAAGCTATACATGGCAAGAACAACATCATAGCATGCCAGGATCAACTACAACCAGCTTGGCAAAATCGAATAACATGTAAACAATCTGCCAGTAACATTTTATAGCAAAAGTAGAGCTCGATTGACTCAAGCTATGGTACTCCATAAATACAAACAAAGGCATGGATGGATGTAGCAAATCCATATGCTCAAAACACTCTTAATGATCATGCTCAAAAGAGGCATAGATCTCTCTGCAACAACATGAACACATGGCATAAAAATAACAGCAGGCAGGGACTTAGTGAAAATACTAAGTCTCTGAAATCAGCAACATTAAGTACTCTAGTTTGCATGCTTGTGCTAGTCACCACATAGATCACAAAAATACATGGCATAAATCTCTGGAAAGATGACATGGCATATTACAAAACACATGTAGGACTTAACTTCATAGGAGGCACACATCAATCATGGCAAAAATGACAAAAGTGCATGTTCTGATAAGATTCAGAAACTAACATCACATAGCCCTCTTCTAACAGCATTTCGGGCATCAAGGTGAGCTCAAATGAAAATGATGCAATGTAATGAAATGATGTACTCATCGAGACGAACAATTTGACCTATTATACGCCCAAAACGGAGCTACATGCAGAGAGTTATGGCATGATGAATATGGCATGCTAATGGTAGAATGTCGGGGACTTAGCAAAATTAGAAGTGGGAGGAGAAGTCAACCCGACTGGATCTCGGATCCGGCGCGCGGACCAAGGCGGGGCCGGCGACGAGGAAGGAGGGAGGCGGTGGCGGAGCTGATGGCGCGCGGGGCGAGGCGGCGCAGCGCGGCGAGGGGGCGGCGGCATGGCGCGGCGGTGGTGCGGAGCAGCAGCAAGGCGGCAGAGGAGGGAGGCGGCGCGGCCTCGCGCGGCAGCGGGCAGGCGGCGGGGCCGACGCCGGCGGCTGCGGGCGCGGCGAGCGGCGGAGCGGCAGCGCGGCGGGGCGGCGAAGGCGGCGGGCGCCGGCGACGGCAGGCGGCGGGCGGCGGGGCGCGTCGACGGGCGGCGCGGAAGGCGCTGGCGGCGGGGCAGGCGGCGCAGGCGCGGGGGCGCTCGCGGGCCCGGGCGGGCCGGCCTCGGGCCCCGGCGGGCCGCGGGCAGCGCGGGAGGAGAGAGAGGGCGGCGCGGGATGAGGTGGCGGGCGCGGGTTGGCTGGGGCGGCGGTGCGAGGTGACGTGGCACACCCCGATTGGACGGAGTGAGGTGGAGGGGCGAGGCGGACGTGTCCGGCTGCGGGTTGGACACGTCCGGCGGCGCGCGGGGAAGATGCTAGGGTTCGGACTGCGCGAAAAACCGAGGGGGAGCACATATTTATAGGTAGAGGGGGCTAGGAAGCTCCAAATGGAGAGCGGTTTTCGGCCACGCGATCGTGATCGAACGACCGAGAGGATGGAGCAGAGTTAGATGGGTTTTGGGCCAAAATGGAGGGGTGTTGGCCTGCACCAAAAGAGGCCTTTGCGGTTACCCGGTTAACCGTTGTAGTATCAAACGATCTCCGAATAACTCGAAACTTGACAGGCGGTCTACCGGTGCTATACCAAGGCCACTTGACAAATCTCGGTCCATTCCGAGAAAGTTTAATACACGCACATGGAAAAAGGTAAAAGGGGACGCCGGGGAACATAGGAGCGCCGGATTGCAAAACGGACAACGGGAAAATGCTCGGATTCATAAGACGAACATGTATGCGAATGCGATGCACATGATGACATGATATGAAATGCAGATGATGACATGGCAAAGAGCGACACGCAAGCACATGACATGGCAACGACGACGAATAACTGGCGGACACCTGGCACATCGGATCCGGGGCGTTACAACACTCCACCACTACGAGAGGATCTCGTCCCGAGATCTAGAATGGCACCGGAGGGGAAAACGGAAGAGAAGGAGAAGAGGTAAAACTAAGTTGCTTCTTTGACAAACGAGAGAAACCAAAGAACCTTGAGAGGTTAAAAGGTTGAAAGAACGAACACAACGAAGATGAACAAAGTTGAAAACACTCCGATAGAAAAGAGAAACATAGGATATGACGAGAACCCAGCGGTTAAGAGACAAGATAGAAATAGAAACCACTCTAGTTAAAACAAGATAGAGAAGGAATAAGAATGAAATGATTTGGGCAGCACTCCGACTGAAAATGGAAGGGATTAGAACATGAACTTGACAAGATGAGGGGATACTTGACAAAAACAACAACACACTGCCTCCGGAACAAATGAAAGAGTGGAATCAAGAGAACAGAGAAGAGAACAACAGCTTCTATCACAATTGAATTTGAAAGAGCCTCCTTAAAAAGAAGGATTGAACGGAATTGTTGGAAAACCAACAACGAAACGAATAAGCTTGTAGTGGGCTTATGGAAAACATCTCAAAATTATGAGGTGACAACCTGCCACCAACGGAAACAAATGACTGGATTGATAAGAACAAGGAGACGAGAAAGCTATAATACCAGGAGGATAAAGAAGAACTTGGGTCATTAATGAGCACCATAAATAGCAACAATTCATAGGGAAGGCTTTAGGTGAAATATAACCCAAGATAACTCCAATGAAGAGATTGATGGATATAAAATACCTCATTCTTGACAACATGTGAGTCATGAGACATGAACTCCAATTATCAAGAATGACATAATACCACCTCAAAAGATAAGATAGAAAGAATTGCACTTTAAAATGCAAGATAAAGAATGCTTGAACTCCTATGAAAAAAATCTTGATGAACACTTCGAGAAGGAATTAAATCCTTGATGAACCACCATGTAGAGCCTCCATGAAGAACTCCGGTAATAAAAACATGATAGAAAGAAAGAGAAGTTGAAAACACAAGGTGAAGCCTTGCAATGATTTAGATGGAGCTTAGAAATGATATAACCGAGAAAACTTGGAACTCCGGAAAGAAAGATGAACAACCTAGAACTGAGAAATTGATACCATTCCGAACTCCGGAAGAAAGAATTAATCACTTGGATGAAACAATAATAAGAATTACGTTATGCATATCCTTCACCAAATAAAATTGATGACAAGAAACGGATTTGGCATACTACTTATTCTCGTAGAAAAGATTAAGATAGATATGGCGCAAACTTGAGAAGGTCTTCAATGAACCACCGGTAGGATTGGAAAGAACGAATGAATCTATATGATAACAAAGTAAGAAGGATCTTGACGAACCACCGTAAGAATTGAAAAAGAACGAAGAAAAGATAAAGAAACACCGGGAAGAATTAGAAAATGAACGAAGATGCTTGCTAGGATATAGATACATGAGAACGAAGAGATCATGAACTGATTAGAGAATATTGAAAGATGCCCCGGTAAGATTTGGAGAACAAGAGCTGAAAGCTGAGAATGAATAATTCTGAGATGATGGACCCCGGAGAATCAAACTGAAAAGACTCCTGAAATGCTCCGGATGGGTGAAAAGAATTCTCACAATCAAAACAATTATGAGAGGATGGCATCAAGCTAGAACCATTAATCTTGAAGAGAAAGGGGCAAGATTTAAGAGAAACTCTTCTTCGGTCTTCAAATGTTGAGAATGATGATGAGAAACACCACCATGAATTGTTGAGGCACTCCGGACTGAGAATTGGGAAGGTTGAACCAATGATGAAAAGAATTGAAGGATCTTGGGGAAAGACATATGACTGATGAAAATTCATTCTTACATCAAACTTTGAAATGAATTTGGGAAAAACTCCGAGAAAATTAGAAGAGTCAGGTAAGATCCTGGAAAAAGACCTGTGGGTTAGGGCCCACTCAAAAGAAACACCGTTGAAAAGATTGCTTGGAAGGGATATTGCACCGGTTGAATTAAATGGCTTGAATGAGATAACATCCTCAAAAGAAATTGAGTGAATTGAGAATGGAAACTTGAATCTTCTGAGATATCTTCATCACTCCGGAACAATTGAATAGCGAGAAGTGGATGATTAAGAGATGCACCGGTACGAGAAAACATTTGAAACGAGGAAAAAGGTATGATCGATGAAGCTTGAATTGGAACCACCAGAGAAGAAAAAGAATGACGAATGATGAACTTAAAACTCCTGACCATCTTCATGATAATCACCGGATAAGAGCATTGAAGGAAAGAATGGAGAAACTTCCATCAATAAAAAGGATACTTGATTGAGAAATCTGAGTACTTGAAGAAAGAGGGTGGGAGGGCGGGAAAAACAAAGACAATTTGGAACGGATGAAGCAAACACCGTTGAGAAAAACTGATAAATGATCTGGCAGAAATTGAACGAATATGATGAGCTTGAAGGGAAGCACACCGGTTGAAAAAGGATTGACATGACAACCTCAATGATCAAGAACGATTAGTATCCACATAGGGATATGAGAACACCGCTTGGAAAAAAGTATGGAATCAACACTTGACATTGAAGCAACTCGAATACCACAAATAAAACAAACAAAGGATTTGGCTCAGGAAATAAGCCGGAAACAAACATATGATAGATCCCATATCGTATCATGTGTCTGTTGGAAAGATATCCTAAGAGATACTTGAATTCCCACTTATAAACTCCCGAAACTTTCTGGTTATGCAATCAGGTGTTGGGGATACAGGGGACACAAAATATATCACCCAAACTAACAAAACCTAGATCCAGCTGTATCCATCTTTCAACACATAACCAAGAAACCTTCGGAAATCATCTACCTCAACCTTAGAAAAGCATCCGTTATACGAGTCATGGCAATACTCCCGCACTCGCCACAGTACTGGGCTATCAGGGTTATCTCACCAACAACTGTACAAAAGAGATTTTCGATGTCGGCGTACTAAACTCAGGTATTCTAGAACTGCAACGATAAAATTATGACAACAACACCTCGGAGCTCAACTCCCCGGGACACCTCCACTAAAACCCCTGCTAACGGGAGGCAACCAAGACAATGTTGTCATCATAAAACCATCTGAACGATTCTAAGATACCCGCGTGATCCTAAAAAAAATTTGTGAAATTTGAGAAGACAAGATTCAAAACTCTACGTCAGGATGCCTTACCAGAGCGATGAGGAGACTCGGAAGTAAAAAGAATTCCTAAACTCTCCGATATAAAAATTCCTAAATGAGTCAAAACATTTTTCTAGACACAACTCGGCCGCTAAAAACGATCAATCAGTGGGGGCTCCTAAGGTCGGGGAAGGCTCTGATAACCGAGCAACCTGCGGGGCCACCACGGGGAAACTCGAGGGCTGGTTTTACTCGTAGCTTGACTTATCCGGTGTTGCCCTGAGAACGAGATATGTGCAGCTCCTATCAGGATGTCGGCGCATCAGGCGGTTTTGCTGGACTTGTTTTATTGCTGTCGAAATGTCTTGTAGTCGGAATTCCGAGACTGATCGGGTCTTCCCGGGGAGAAGGAATATCCTTCGTTGATCGCGAGAGCTTATCATGGGCTAAGTTGGGACACCCCTGCAGGGTTTTGAACTTTCGAAAGTCGTGCCCGCGGTTATGGGCAGATGGGAATTTGTTAATGTCCGGTTGTAGAAAACCTGAAGTTGATCTTAATTAAAATACACCAACCGCGTGTGTAACCGTGATGGTCTCTTCTCGGCGGGGTCCGGGAAGTGAACACAGTTGTTGGAGTTATGTTTGACGTAAGTAGTTCAGGATCACTTATTGATCATAGTTGTTCGACCGTGCTTTGCCTTCTCTTCTCGCTCTCATTTGCGTATGTTAGCCACCATATATGCTAGTCGCTTGCTGCAACTCCGCCTCATACCTTTTACCCTACCTATAAGCTTAAATAGTCTTGATCTCGCGGGTGTGAGATTGCTGAGTCCTCGTGACTCACCAGATACTTCCAAACCAGTTTGCAGGTGCCGATGAGACCGTGCAGGTGACGCAATCTGAGCTCAAGGAGGAGTTCGATGAAGATCTTTTCCTTTGCGTTGTTTCGTTCTAGTCGATCAGTAGTGGAGCCCAGTTGGGGTCGATCGTGGACCTTTGTCGCTTTTGGGGTTTCTTCTTTTATTTTGGCTCCGTAGTCGGGCCCTGATTGTAACTGTATGATGTAATGTTTTATTCACGTAATTGTGTGAAGTGGCAATTGTAAGCCAATTATGTAACTCTTTCCCTTATGTATTACATGGGTTGTGTGAAGATTACCTCACTTGTGACATGGCTTTCAATGCGGTTATGCCTCTAAGTCGTGCTTCGACACGTGGGAGATATAGCCGCATTGAGGGCGTTACACCGGCTTCCCATAGCCGGCTTGCTTCCTCCCTCGAAGGAGGTGCCACATTAAGGAGACAAGACGAGATGAGGCAACAGTGATCGCCCGCCGGGCGGCGGCACTGTAGCCACGCTTACCTCGACAAAGCCCTCATCACCGGGATTGAGGCAACAGTATCCAGCCCCCGACAAGGCCCTTGGCAGTGGGGCCAGCCTGTCGACCAAGGAGCCGGCAGTCGGCGGGCCCCAGCAGCCGGCGCAGAAGCCGGCGAGCGTAGACACTGACGGCTAGGGCCCACGCCCTGCCGGATTACCATTGTACCCCCGGGGGGTGGGCCTATATAAACCCCCCGGGGCACCCATGCAAAGGGTTGATCTCAGCTAGTTTTAGACACCACCTAGAGAGAAGTGGAGAGCTAGCCATGCCCTTCTTCTTCCTCTCGCCAAACAGCTCAAGGAGCATCTTGTAGCCACTTGTTCATCTAGTGATCATGCGGAGAACCCGCAGAGCAGCAGTAGGGGTGTTATCTCCACGGAGAGCCCCGAAGCTGGATAAGATTCGCCGGCGTGCATGTCATCGCCTCATCCCGCTTCCAGGCACCGGCGACGTCTTACTGGCTCCCACAATGATAAGCCACCCGTTGGCATATGTCGCACCTACCACCCGACATAAACGGATCTTGTCTACATCATGTCATCGTTCTTATTGCATTACTCCGTTTTCCATGAACTTAATACACTAGATGCATGCTGGACAGCGGTCGATGTGTGGAGTAATAGTAGTAGATCCAGGCAGGAGTCGGTCTACTAATCTTGGAAGTGATGCCTATGTATTGATCATTGCCTGGATATCGTCATAATTATTTGAGGTTCTATCAATTACCTAACAGTAATTTGTTTACCCACCATTTGCTATCTTTCTCGAGAGAACCCACTAGTGAAACCTACAGCCCCGAGGTCTCTTTCTCATATTATTTGCCTTTGCGAACTATTTTCGTTTGCTTTTATTTTCAGACCTATTAAACCAAAAATACAAAAAAAATACTTTGTTGCACTTTATTTTATTTGTGATCTATTATTTCTATCTACCACAAATTTCTGGCATCGTTACCCGAAAGGGATTGACAACCCCTTTAACACGTCGGGTTGTGAGGTGTTGTTATTCGTGTGCAGGTGCTATTTACGTTGTGTTGCTTGGTTCTCCTACTGGTTCGATAACCTTGGTTTATTCACTGAGGGAAATACCTACCGTCGCTGTGCTGCATCATCCCTTCCTCTTTGGGGAAATACCGACGTAGTCCTAGTAGACAGGAGCTTTTCTGGCGCTATAGTCAGAGAGCGATGAAATGGAATTTCTGGCGTCGTTGCCGGGGAGGATCTTCAACATATACCAGGTTCCTAATCACAAATCTCATTGATACGTCTCCAACGTATCTATAATTTTTGATTGCTCCATGCTATATTATCTTCTATTTTGGACATTATTGAGCTTTATTATACACTTTTATATTATTTTTGGGACTAACCTATTAACTGGAGGCCCAACCCAGAAATGTTTTTTTTTCTATTTCAGAGTTTTGCAGAAAAAGAATATCAAACGGAGTCCAAACGGAATGAAACCTTCGGGAACGTGATTTTCGGAACGAACGTGATCTAGAGGACTTGGACCCTACGTTAAGGCATCAAACAGGAAGCCACGAGGTAGGGGGCGCGCCTACCCCCCCCCTCCCAGGCGCGCCCTCCACCCTCGTGGGCCCCCTGTTGCTCCACCGACGTACTTCTTCCTCCTATATATACCTACGTACCCCCAAACTACCAGAGACAGAGCCAAAAACCTAATTCCACTGCCGCAACTTTCTGTATCCACGAGATCCCATCTTGGGGCCTGTTCCGGAGTTCCGCCGGAAGGGGTATCGATCATGGAGGGCTTCTACATCAACACCATAGCCTCTCCGATGAAGTGTGACTAGTTTACCTCAGACCTTCGGGTCCATAGTTATTAGCTAGATGGCTTCTTCTCTCTTTTTGGATCTCAATACAATGTTCTCCCCCTCTCACGTGGAGATCTACTCGATGTAATCTTATTTTGCGGTGTGTTTGTTGAGACCGATGAATTGTGGGTTTATGATCAAGATTATGTATGAAAAATATTTGAATCTTCTCTGAATTCTTTTATGTATGATTGGTTATCTTTGCAAGTATCTTCGAATTATCATTTTGGTTTGGCCTACTAGATTGATCTTTCTTGCAATGGGAGAAGTGCTTAGCTTTGGGTTCAATCTTGCGCTGTCCTTTCCCAGTGACAGCAGGGCCGGCAAGGCACGTATTGTATTGTTGCCATCGAGGATAACAAGATGGGGTTTTATCATATTGCATGAATTTATCCCTCTACATCATGTCATCTTGCTTAAGGCGTTACTCTGTTCTTATGAACTTAATACTCTAGATGCATGCTGGATAGCGGTTGATGTGTGGAGTAATAGTAGTAGATGCAGGCAGGAGTCGGTCTACTTGTCTCAGACGTGATGCTTATATACATGATCATACCTAGATATTATCATAACTATGCTCAATTATGTCAATTGCTCAACAGTAATTTGTTCACCCACCGTAAAATACTTATGCTCTTGAGAGAAGCCACTAGTAAAACCTATGGCCCCCGGGTCTATTTTCCATCATATTAATCTTCCAACATATAGCTATTTCCTTTGCCTTTTATTTTGCTTTTATTTTACTTTGCATCTTTATCATAAAAATACCAAAAATATTATCCTATCATATCTATCAGATCTCACTCTCGTAAGTGATCGTGTAGGGATTGACAACCCTTTATCGCGTTGGTTGCGAGAATTTATTTGTTTGTGTAGGTGCGAGGGACTCGCGCGCATCCTCCTACTGGATTGATACCTTGGTTCTCAAAAACTGAGGGAAATACTTACGCTACTTTGCTACATCACCCTTTCCTCTTCAAGGGAAAACCAACGCAGTGCTCAAGAGGTAGCAAGAAGGATTTCTGGCGCCGTTGCCGGGGATTCTACGCAAAAGTCAACATACCAAGTACCCATCACAAACCCTTATCTCCCGCATGACATTATTTGCCATTTGCCTCTCATTTTCCTCTCCCCCACTTCACCCTTGCCATTTTATTCGCCCTTTTTCCGTTCGTCTTTTCGTTTGCCTTGATGTCTTACCTGGCTCGTTTGGTTGAAATAGTTGAGTATTTATTCCTAAATAGAGAAGCTAATATCTTTGGATCCTCATCCGCTTGCCAATCTTTTTAAGAGATCCAATTATGATGAACCAATTCCTAGTGATTTTGATGCACTAGATTATCTTTATAAGGTTTTGCTTGAAATCCGTGAATCTAAAAATTGTGATGAAGTGCTTTATGAAGTGATTCACGATAGATATTTGAATAAAAAGCATGATTTCAATGATTTTATTATAAATTCTATTGATGTAAATTATGCTAATAATATGCAAAACCCTAAGCTTGGGGATGCTAGTGTTGCTATGTCCACTACCTGTTGCAATAATCATGATTGGGGAGATTCTTCTTATGATCTTGAATACTTATTTAAGCCCCATGCTGAATATAAGATTGATAATAGTGCTTGCAATAATATTGAAAGTGGGTTTGGAAGAGTGTCAACTTTAGATCCCACGTATTTGGATAATATTCAATCTTATGAATTTTTTGATAAAAGTGGGCTTGGAGAAATCATGACTTTAGTTAATGATAATCCCACTATTTTGGAAGAGTGTCAACTTCGCATGCATGTGGATCGTGTTGAGAATATGTTATGTGATAGCTATATTGTTGAATTTTCTTATGAGCCTACATGTAATTATTATGAGAGAGGAAAATATGGTTATAGAAATTTTCATGTTACTAAATTACCTCTCGTTGTGTTGAGATTGCTATTGTTCCTTTCCGCTTCCTTGCATATGCTAGTTTTAGCTTGCTATGATAATTTGTTTGCCTATAATATGCCTATGCATAGGAAGTATGTTAGACTTAAGTGTGTTTTTCACATGTTTTATGATGCTCTCTTTATGCTTCAATTCTTGTCTTTCACGTGAGCATCATTGAAATCTTAATGCCTAGCTAAAAAGGCTTTAAAGAAAAGCGCTTGTTGGGAGACAACCCAATATTTTTCCTTGCTGCTTAGTAATAAATATTTGATCTAGCCTCTGGTTAGACTTCTTTTTATGTTTTAATTAGTGTTTGTGCCAAGTTAAACCTATAGGATCTTCTTGGATGAGAGTTATTTGATCTTGCTGTAATTTCCAGAAACTTTCTGTTCACGAAAATAATTTTTAAAAATCACCAGAACGTGATAAAATATTGATTCCAATTTCTAATAATCAATAAACAAATTTTCCAGGCCTTCCTATTTTTGTAGAATTTTTTGAGTTACAGAAGTTTGCGTTAGTTACAGATTACTACAGACTGTTCTGTTTTTGACAGATTTTGTTTTTCGTGTGTTGTTTGCTTATTTTGATGAATCTATGGCTAGTAAAATAGTTTATAAACCATAGAGAAGTTGGAATACAGTAGGTTTAACACCAATATAAATAAAGAATGAGTTCATTACAGTACCTTGAAGTGGTGTTTTGTTTTCTTTCGCTAACGGAGCTCACAAGATTTTCTGTTGAGTTTTGTGTTGTGAAGTTTTTAAGTTTTGGGTGAAAGATTTGATGGATTATGGAACAAGGAGTGGCAAGAGCCTAAGCTTGGGGATTCCCATGGCACCCCTGAGATAATCTAAAGGACACCTAAAAGCCAAATCTTGGGGATGCCCCGGAAGGCATCCCCTCTTTCGTCTACTTCCATCGGTAACTTTACTTGGAGCTATATTTTTATTCACCACACGATATGTATTTTGCTTAGAGTGTCTTGTATGATTTTAGTATTTGCTTTTTAGTTTACCACAATCATCCTTGATGTACACACCTTTTGAGAGAGACACACATGATTCGGAAATTATTAGAATACTCTATGTGCTTCACATATATCGTTTGAGTTATATAGTTTTTGCTCTAGTACTTCACTTATATGTTTTAGAGCACGGTGGTGGATTTGTTTTATAGAAACTATTATTCTCGCATGCTTCACTTAGACTATTTTGAGAGTCTTAAATAACATGGTAATTTGCTTTAAAATCCTAATATGCTAGGTATTCAAGATTAGTAAAAACTTTCTTATGAGTGTTTTGAATACTAAGAGAAGTTTGATGCTTGATGATTGTTTTGAGACATGGAGGAAGTTATATCAAAGTTGTGCTAGTTGAGTAGTTGTGAATTTGAGAAATACTTGTGTTGAAGTTTGCAAGTCCCGTAGCAAGCACGTATGGTAAACATTATGTAACAAATTTGAAACATGAGGTGTTCTTTGATTGTCCTCCTTATGAGTGGCGGTCGGGGACGAGCGATGGTCTTTTCCTACCAATCTATCCCCCTAGGAGCATGCGCGTAGTGCTTGGTTTTTGATGACTTGTAGATTTTTGCAATAAGTATGTGAGTTATTTATGACTAATGTTGAGTCCATGGATTATACGCACTCTCACCTTTCCACCATTGCTAGCCTCTTCGGTACCGTGCATTGCCCTTTCTCACATTGAGAGTTGGTGCAAACTTCGCCGGTGCATCCGAACCCCATGATATGATACGCTCTTTCACGCATAAACCTCCTTATATCTTCCTAAAAACAGCCACCATACCTACCTATGATGGCATTTCCATAGCCATTCCGAGATATATTGCCATGCAACTTTCCACCATTCCGTTTATCATGACACATTCATCATTGTCATATTGCTTTGCATGATCATGTAGTTGACATAGTATTTGTGGCAAAGCCACCATTCGTAATTCTTTCATACATGTCACTCTTGGTTCATTGCATATCCCGGTACACCACCGGAGGCATTCATATAGAGTCATACTTTGTTCTAGTATCGAGTTGTAATCATTGAGTTGTAAATAAATAGAAGTGTGATGATCATCATTTTTCTAGAGCATTGTCCCAAGTGAGGAAAAAAAGAGAAAGGCCATAAAAAAGAGAAGGCTAAATGAGGGAGTCCTGGATTAGGGGGTGTTCGGATAGCCGGACTATACCTTCAGCCGGACTCTAGGACTATGAAGATACAAGATTGAAGACTTCGTCCCGTGTCCGGAAGGATCTTTTCTAGGCGTGGAAGACAAGCTAGGCGTGCGGATATTCAAGATCTCCTACCATTATAACCGACTCTGTGTAACCCTAACCCTATCCGGTGTCTATATAAACCGGAGGGTTGTAGTCCGTAGAACAACCATCATCATACACAATCATACCATAGGCTAGCTTCTAGGGTTTAGCCTCCTTGATCTCGTGGTAGATCTACTCTTGTACTACCCATATCATCAATATTAATCTAGCAGGAGTAGGGTTTTACCTCCATCGAGAGGGCCCGAACCTGGGTAAAATAAAGTGTCCCATGTCTCATGTTACCATCCGACCTTGACGCACAGTTCGGGACCCCCTACTCGAGATCCGCCGGTTTTGACACCGACATTGGTGCTTTCATTGAGAGTTCCTCTGTGTCGTCGCGATCAGGAAGGATGCCTCTGCCCGTCGTTAAAGACGGCGCCATTACAAAAGGAGCCCTGGCTGTCGGCCAAACTCTCCGGCTAGGTGGTTTTCTTGCGACCGCCTGTTCGGCTGCTGCGCCGACGGTGACCTCCCGGGTCATCGAAAGCAACCTCCACGTCAGCTCAGAACTCGCCGAGCAATTGGATCCGATGGAGCTCTCTTCTGTAAACGACCTCTTGGATCACATCGCCGCACTGGGTGTCGCTACAAATTACGACCAGGTTGGGCTTAAACCCGATCTAAGAGAAATTAACTCTCCCGACGTCACCCACCACGTTGCCGTGGTGGAGGTACAATGCGGCGAGCCTTCATCTATCTTAAGGACTAGCTACGTCCGAATCCCCGAACCCTCCATGCCGGATATCCGCGGAGGGGAGGATACAATCCAAGACCTGAGCTTAAAATCAGGCAACGGGCTAGACTCATCGGATAACATCCAAGACTCCGGATCTCAGAATTCGGAAGTTCTTCGGCCTCCGAACAGTAAATTGGGTGAGGTCTCAAATTCAACGACACCCGCCCGCCCGATCATAAGCGATCTTTCCCAAATCAGGCAAATGCCCGAAGAAACAGTACATCATTACTGGGCCAGATTCCTCCTGGTTATGAACAGGACAAAGGACTGCCGCGAGGGAGACGCAATTTCAATCTTTTGCAGTAACTGCACGGACGAGGGATTACTTAACGCCGTAAGTCGTCGTAATATTACACGCTTTGCTGACTTGGCGTCCATAGTACAAAAGTACTGTGCGATGGAAAGTGCTCGGAAAACCGAAATAAAATTTTGGGATAATCCGGCCTTGAATAGCAATCCCGTCCGAACTAAGAGGGTGCACCACAGTAAGGCACCCGGACTAAATATCAAAAAATCAAAACTCTCCAGAGGGCATGGAACCGTACTGGAAAAGTGGCTAGATGGACCCTGCAAGATTCATAGTGCAGAGGACGCCACCCCAACTCACAGCCTTAGGGCATGTTGGATACTCCGGGAGGTGGCCAAAATTGGCGAGGACCTCCTAATTCCAGAGGTCGAAGGAAACCAGCCCCAGAATTTCAGTTCCGTTCTCATAGTCTTTGAGACTTTCGCATCAAATAACATGCGAAAAAGAACACTCCGCAGCCTCACTAAAGTCTATCAACTGGCGACAATAAACCCATGGAGTAATACTGCTATCACATTCAACGCGAGTGACGAACCTAAATTTCGAACAGCCAGAGCACCAGCCGCATTGGTCATCAGTCCCATAGTGGACGGCTGTCGCCTCGCAAAGGTACTCATGGACGGAGGCAGCGAATTGAACCTCATTTACGAGGAAACCCTACAAAAGATGGAAATAGACTGGAACCGCATTGAGCGAAGCAGCACAACCTTTAGAGGAATAATCCCCAGTCAGGAAGCGCGCTGCACCGGAAAGATCACACTAGATGTGGTATTCGGCACGCCGGATAATTACAGGTCCGAACAAATCACGTTCCAGGTGGCCCCGTTCAAAAGCGGATATCACGCTATATTAGGACGGGAGGCATTCACATTTTTCCAAGCTATACCCCATTATGGGTACATGAAGCTCAAGATGCCTGGGCCAAACGGAATTATCACTCTCGCTAGTGAGCCGGACATAGCACTCCGCGCCGAAAACAAGACAGCCGCATTGGCCCTCGAGGCACTATCCGAAACCTTAGCGGCCGAAGAACTGACTGCGCTGCGATCCACGGTCAATAGGGATGATGTGATACTCGATAAGAGATCCAAATCCACATCCTTCAAACCAGCGGACGAAATAGTCAAATTCTAGGTCCACCCAACGGACCCCAATAAAACAGCCTCCATCGGGGCACGACTGAACCCTGATGTAGACGCCGCACTATGAGAGTTCCTACGAGAGAACTAGGACATTTTCGCTTGGCACCCCTCAGACATGCCAGGAATCCCACGCAGGCTGGCCGAACACAACTTAAATATCCAGAAAGGATTGAAACTTGTCAAACAAGCCCTTCGGCGTTTCTCCGAACCAAAGAGACGGGCTATGGGAGAAGAGCTAGCCAAGTTATTGGAGGCCGGATTCATCAGAGATATAAAACACCCGGACTGGCTAGCAAACCTGGTGATGGTACCAAAGAAGGACAAATCCTGGCGCCTGTGCGTCGATTTTAAAGACCTTAATAAGGCTTGCCCAAAGGATCGTTTCCCCCTCCCTCGAATAGATCAAATCATCGATGCCACTGCAGGACACGATTCGCTGTGTTTCCTCGACGCATACTCCGGTTACCATCAAATCAAGATGGCAGAATCAGACCAAGCCGCAACAGCATTCATCACACCATACGGCCCATTCTGCTTCAACACAATGCCCTTTGGGCTAAAAAAACGCCGGCGCAACATATCAGCGCATGATTCAAACATGTCTTGCAAACCAGATCGGCAAAACAGCGGAGGCGTATGTAGATTATGTGGTCGTTAAATCAAGACATGTCGAATCTCTAATAGACGACTTGAGGCTTACATTCGACAGCCTCCGAAAATACGACATTAAGCTCAATCCGGAAAAATGCGTTTTCGGCGTTCCAGCCGGAAAGCTCCTGGGCTTCATTGTATCCGGTAGAGGAATTGAAGCAAATCCAGCTAAAATCCGAGCTTTGTCACAATTGGATGTCCCAAAAGACCTCAAACAAATACAGAAACTCACCGGATGCGTGCCGGCTCTAAGTCGCTTTATCTCCTGCTTGGGAGAAAAGGCATTGCCCCTTTACCGCCTCCTTAGGCGCACCGAACACTTCGAGTGGACGGACACTGCCACGGCCGGACTCGAGGAAATAAAGGCCATCTTGGCAACAAACCCAGTCCTGGGCGCGCCAAACACCGGCGAACCCATGCTATTGTACATTGCCGCAACTCATCAAGTTGTTAGCGCAGTACTCGTCGTCAAGCGGGCAACGGACGAACACAAACTCCCCCTTCAAAGGCCGGTTTACTACATGTCCACCGTCCTCACACCATGCAAATCACGGTACCCGCACTACCAAAAGATTGCATACGCGGTGTTTATGGCATCCCGGAAGCTACGACACTACTTTCAAGAGTGTTCCATAACAGTAGCCTCGGAAGTACCACTCAACGATATTATCAACAACCGCGATGCAACGGGCCGGATAGCAAAATGGGCCATAGAGCTCCTCCCGTTTGACATAACCTACAAACCACGGCGAGCCATTAAATCGCAAGTGCTAGCCGACTTCGTCGCCGAATGGACAGAGGCCGAACTCCCTAAAGAGTACGGCACATATTCCAACTGGATCATGCATTTCGACGGCTCCAAAATGTTGGCCGGACTGGGGGCTGGCGTCGTTTTGACGTCCCCTACAGGAGACACAGTCCAATACGTACTCCAAATTATGTACACGGACTCCAACAATGCAGCCGAATATGAGGCCCTTCTACATGGTCTCCGGATGGCAGTATCCATGGGCATTCTGAAGGAAATATGCCCTAGAGGCAATAATAAAGTTATTATTTATTTCCTTGTATCATGATAAATGTTTATTATTCATGCTAGAATTGTATTAACTGGAAACATAATACATGTGTGAATACATAGACAAACAGAGTGTCACTAGTATGCCTCTACTTGACTAGCTCATTAATCAAAGATGGTTATGTTTCCTAGCCATGAACAAAGAGTTGTTATTTGATTAACGAGATCACATCATTAGTTGAATGATCTGATTGACATGACCCATTCCATTAGCATAGCACCCGATCGTTTAGTATGTTGCTATTGCTTTTATCCATGACTTATACATGTTCCTTTAACTATGAGATTATGCAACTCCCATTTACCGTAGGAACACTTTGTGTGCTACCAAACGTCACAACGTAACTGGGTGATTATAAAGGTGCTCTACAGGTGTCTCCGAAGGTACATATTGGGTTGGCGTATTTCGAGATTAGGATTTGTCACTCCGATTGTCGGAGAGGTATCTCAGGGCCTTCTCGGTAATGCACATCACATAAAGCCTTGCAAGCATTGCAACCAATGAGTTAGTTGCGAGATGATGTATTACAGAACGAGTAAAGAGACTTGCCGGTAACGAGATTGAACTAGGTATTGGATACCGACGATCGAATCTCGGGCAAGTAACATACCGATGACAAAGGGAACAACGTATGTTGTTATGCGGTCTGACCGATAAAGATCTTCGTAGAATATGTAGGAGCCAATATGGGCATCCAGGTCCCGCTATTGGTTATTGACCGGAGACGTGTCTCGGTCATGTCTACATTGTTCTCGAACCGTAGGGTCCGCACGCTTAATGTTACGATGACAGTTATTATGAGTTTATGCATTTTGATGTACCGAAGGAGTTCGGAGTCCCGGATGTGATCACGGACATGACGAGGAGTCTCGAAATGGTCGAGACGTAAAGAATGATATATTGGAAGCCTATGTTTGGACATCGGATGCATTCCAGGTGAAATCAGGATTTTACCGGAATACCGGGAGGGTTACCGGAACCCCCCGGGGGCATAATGGGCCAACATGGGCCTTGGAGGAGAGGTGAGAGGGCTGCCCTCATGGGCTGCGCGCCTCCCCCCCTTCCCTAGTCCTATTAGGACTAGGAGAGGTGGGCGCCCCCTCTCTCTCTCTCTCCCCCTTGGAGAATCCTAGTCCAACTAGGATTGGGGGGGGGGAATCCTACTCCCAGAGGGAGTAGGACTCTCCTGGCGCACCAGAGTTGGCCGGCCAGCCCCTCCCCCTTGCCTCCTTTATATACGGGGGCAGGGGGCACCCCAGAGACAAACAATTGATCATTGAGATCTTTCCTTAGCCGTGTGCGGTGCCCCCTTCCACCAAATTCCACCTCGGTCATATCGTTGCAGTGCTTAGGCGAAGCCCTGCGCCGGTAACACATCAAGATCGTCACCACGCCGTCGTGCTGACGGAACTCTTCCTCGACGCTTTGCTGGATCGGAGCCCGGGGATCGTCATCGAGCTGAACGTGTGCCAAGAACTCGGAGGTGCCGGAGTAACGGTGCTGTGATCGGTTGGATCGCGAGGAGAATGTACGACTACTTCCTCTACGTTGTGTCAACGCTTCCGCTTCGGTCTACGAGGGTACGTGGACAACACTCTCCCCTCTCGTTGCTATGCATCACCATGATCTTGCGTGTGCGTAGGAAAATTTTTGAAATTACTACGTTCCCCAACACATTCAACGCCTGGAAGTACGCAGGGACTCAAACCTCGCAATATCCCAAATAAATGGCGACTTCGACGCCAAAGACCCAAAAATGGCAGCTTATCGCAATGCCGTCCTAAAAATGTCAGTTCGGTTCGAGGGACTGGAGTTTCACCATATAGCCCGAGAAAATAATCAGGCAGCGGACGTCCTGGCACGCATCGGAGCAAAACGAGATGCAGTCCCCCCCCAACATCTTTTTAGAAAGATTATTCAAGCCATCTATAGCATGGGAGGGGGAACCCTTAGATAACAGTCCGGACACAACCGCACAACCCGACGCCGAACAATCCGACATAATCGGAGGCTCTGCCACCGAAATTACACCTTCAGCCCACGTAATAATGGCGGTCATCGCCCCGTGGACAGAACCATTCTTAGCCTACCTTACTAGGCAGGAACTCCCAGAGGACCAAAATGAGGCACGCTGCATAGTGCGGCGATCTAAAGCCTATAAAGTCCATGAGGGAGAGCTCTATAAGAAAAGCACTATAAGAGTCCTTCAAAGATGTATCTCCGAAGAGGAAGGGCGGAGTCTGTTGGCTGAAATTCATGACGGACTCGATGGCCACCACGCGGCAGCTCGATCCCTTGTAAGCAAGGCTTACCGCACAGGCTTTTATTGGCCGACGGCCCGAGCAGACGCTCATGACTTAGTCAAATGATGCGTCGGTTGCCAGCTCTTTGCAAACCAAAGCCATATGCCACCTAACGCCCTCCGAACTATTCCCATCACTTGGCCTTTTGTGGTCTGGGGGCTTGACATGGTGGGACCCCTTAAAGGCGAAACCCACAAGAAAAAATACTTATTGGTCATGGTGGATAAATTCACCAAATGGATAGAAGCCAAGCCCGTTAAGACGGCCGAATCCGGACCTGTGATAGACTTCATATCCGGGGTCGTACACCATTACGGCGTCCCTCACAGCATCATCACCGATAATGGCACAAACTTCACCTCCGACGAGGTAAAGCTGTGGTGCAAAAACATGGGCATTAAGCTCGACTATGCTTCTATCTATCACCCACAAACTAACGGTCAGGTCGAACGGGCAAATAGTCTCATCATGAGCGGCATTAAACCCAGACTAGTGCGGTCCCTCAAGGAATCTAATACGCACTGGGTGGAGGAGCTCGACTCCATACTCTGGGGGCTGCGAACCACGCCAAATCGTATCACCGGATTCACACCATTTTTTATGGTGTACGGCGCAGAGGCAGTTCTGCCCTGCGACATAATTCATGACTCACGTCGAGTGCGCATGTACGAAGAAAGAGAAGCCGAGCTTGATCGGCAGGACAACCTGGACGCCTTAGAGGAGGAGCGCGACGTGGCTAAAGCCCGTTCCGCATTTTATCAACAGCAGGCCCGAAGATATCAAAGCAGAGAAGTACGGGCCAAAAACTACAACGTTGGTGAACTAGTTCTACGTCTGCCGGATAAGAAAAAGGACAAACTCAAGCCCAAATGGGAAGGTCCCTTCATAATTGACCAAGTCCTGACTGGTGGAGCGTACCGCCTGCGAGATGCGTCGGATAACCGACTCGAGCCGAACCCATGGAACGCCGCACGTCTCCGAAGATTCTATGCCTAGCGCCGGACTCTGTGTTTGTCTCCTTCCTCTGTCCATTTTTATATATTTTTTTCTATTTTTATTTGTCCCCTCCCACTCTTTCCTTTTATAGCCCTTAAAGGCTCATCATGTAACGCGCTACCCGCGCTCCTTAAACCCGGGGGCTTCTTTAACAGAAGCTTGTTTACATGGGTTTCACGCCCAACGCATGCGTCAGACTTCCGCATGCACCTTTTCTTCACCATTATATGCATCGATATGACTTAAGTTTTGGCCAAGCTGGGTTGCCTGGCTCCTGTGCTTACCCCTACGTTCCCGATTGTTCGGCTAGGCGGTAAAGGGAGGACCTCTGCGATTGCTACTGCCGGATAAGCCGGATGTGTACCTCAGACTGGGTGAAGCCGAAAGCTAGCGTTCTTAAGGGAATATTCAGTCGGTGAACTAAAGATGAACCTTTTTTACCTATACATGCCCCCAGATGTTTTCCTGCATTTGCAGTCCGGACGTGCACTTCAGGGCACGCCACCCCAGCGAAAGGAACCCTTAACGGAACTATTCTCTCTGGAAGATGTTTCTTACTAACCATGTAATATAACATAACTAGTTGGGCACTTGTCTGATAAAGCACTAATGACCCCTACGCCTGGTCTCTATGCATACCTCGGTTCTTATATAACCGTTATGGTATTCGGACACACTCCGGACCATCAGGTCCCGAGGTCGAAGCGAAAAGGTCGGCAACGACAAACGATCTACAATCCGGCTAGAAGGCATTACACATGTCAATTATAAATTACATAGTCATCTTGACTGATTGTATTCCTCCTCTATACCATCTAACAGGCTGTCTAATTTACAGTCCTGCTAGGAATATTTTGCGGCCAATTCTACTTGGCCGTACACTAAGCTTACAGGGATCTCCTTCCCGTCAGGCCCCACCGGTCCGACCTCGGCCATGTGGTTTGGGTCAGACTTAAAACGGGTCTTCACCATGGCCCAGGCCTCCCTAGCGCCTTGTCGGCAGGCAGATATCTTCCACAACAGGAAGCGCCGCCGAGCTCCCTTCAGCTTCTCCGCATGCTCTCCAAGGCCCTCGGGCGTGGAGTGGGCAGGCCATAAGGCTTGGGCAACGCATTGCATCGCCTGCCGAATTCGCTCGTGCAGCTGCAGGAGTTCGGGAAGAAGGTCACCCGTAGAACCGGGAATCTCCTCTGCAGGACGACCTGTGAGCATACCTACAGACAATACTCTGTTATTCGACTTCCTCGCCGAACTCATTTTTCAAAGTTCGTTCAAGCACTTACTAAATATGCCGCGTCGAAGCCGCTGATTCTCCTTCGTGGAGTCCGACAGCTGGCCACGAACATCCTTAAGTTCAACGTCCAGCTTGGTGTTGGCATCCTGAAGATCATTCTTCTCTCGCCTCACCTTTGTCAACGTACTCTCACCGGCCTTTAACCGGCGTAAGAGTTGTTGCTTTTCCGGATCAAGTCCAGCGCCATCTGCAACATAAATTGTCAGATTTGCACACAAACCGCACAATACTAATCTTTCGAAGTGTACCTTACCTGAGGGGGTCCCTTTGGGCTCCCCTGCTGCGGCTAGTGCGGCCTCTAGTTGGGCCTTGCACTTTTCAAGCTCCTGGGACAGTACGGTATTCTTCTTTGTAAGAATCTGCATATTAAGTGATCCTTAAATCAGTTACTTTAACTGTTTCAAGTCTCGGGGGCTACTGGTATATATATATATATATATTTGACCAAAACTTTCTTACCCGTATGTCTTTTACATACTGCTCCATGGCTCTGGCTAAACCATTTTGAGCGGCACGGAGGTACACATCTCCCGAATTAAAGGCATCTAAAGCCTCTTGGGAGAAACAAGCGTCGCGTAGAACTGTCCGGTGACGCCTGTGGTTCATGGCACTCTCCACTTCTGAATTTGTGGCAGATAGCCTGTCCGCATCCTCTGTCGGAAGAGCGTCCGGTGCGCGCCTGGTGCTCGCCTCCGCTTCCTGGCCTGACATTGGAGCTTCGCTGGTGGAGGCGCGATTGGCAACCTCTCCGGATATAGTCCGGCGGGGTCTCTTCGTCCTGAAGATAGCACGAACGTTAATATGCCCTGACAGAATAACACCAGGGAAACAGAGGGTGCGCTATACCTTTGCGTCGGCATCTTAGTCCGGACTACATTACTTTATGCCCCACGGGACCCTGCGGCCCCTCGTTGGCTAGCCGCCGCAGGTTCGGCCTCCTGCCTCAGAAATCTCCCCTGCAAAACATGGTTGTCGTTAGAAACGCCGGAATACGTGAGAATGGAATCTCTCTCATGGGAATGAAAACTCCGGTTTCTGTCACCTAGGAGGCCGGGATTAACCCGGGATAATCAGCCGTAATGGCTACCAAGGTATTGTCCTTGCTTAACTGATGGAACACTGTCGGTGTACTAAAGTAGGGGTACCTTAGTATCCCGAACTTGTGCACGGGCAGTCGTAGCACCCCGCGGCAAGGCTTGCCAGGCGATCACCAAGACTCTCCGTGGTCCCTTTTTGGGCCATCCAAGAACAAAGTATTTGAGCCAAGGCCCCGGCAGGAGGAGCCTGCCGGGAAGGCCACCCGAAGAGAGCAAGGCCCCGGCAAGAGGAGCTTGCCGGGACGACCGCTCGAAGCACAAGACCCCGGCAAGAGGAGCTTGCCTGGAAGGCCAACCACGGCACGACAAGGACCTTGCCGCGGCGCGTCCCGCGCTCCGGCAAGGCCCGGTGAGCGACAAGCTCCCGGGCGCGATAAGACATCCTCCGCGGCAAGGCGTTTGCCGCGGCAAGTTACCACCCCGTGCCTGCGCTCTAGCTCACCCACCAACGTGTCGCTCTGGGGGCATTCCAGGCACACGTGGCGGGAGGTTGTGTAGCCAGGGGCATGCGGTGGTGAAGCGAAGCTGACAGAGTAGCCATCGTGGCAAACGGTGGCGCTCCTGACGGTCCACTTCCTTGCACCGTCTGGGCGACGCGGACAGGCATTTAATGCCCTTGTCCCCCGCCGTCAGAGTTAGGTATGATAGCATTGTACAACCACTGTGCAGGCAACTGTACCCACTACAGCATTCTCCCATTTTTGCCCCCACCTGCGCTGCCACCTGTGGGTAACCCCTTGAGCATATAAAAGGAGGCCCCGTGCGCACGTAGGAGGAGGAGGACACCCATCGCCATGCCCGGTCTCGCCAGCGGCTCGTGTGTACTGTAGCACCGCGCGCTCCCGAGCAAGAACACAATACAATCCACAAAGCAGCAGTAGGGTTTTACGCATCCTTGCGGCCCGAAGCTGGGTAAAATCCCTTGTGTGCACCGCCTCGATCTGCTCTTTGTGCAACCTCCGCCCCCCGCCGAACCAGTAAGGGGCTCGGTCCCCATAGGTGTTCGAGGAAGCCGATTCCCCCCGACAAACACCCCGTCGATGAGCTCCACCGATATGTCCGGATCCTCTTCGGAGTCCGGATCGAGGGACCGTTCTGGGTCCTCGGGCTGTGGAGGGCGGCTGTTTATATCCTTTACTTCCTGTCGCAGTTCCTTCATTGAAGTCGTTAGACTACATATATAACCGTGGGATTATAAAACAAACGGGCAAGCGCAATTGTTCACTTACCCAACTTGGAGGTTCGTACAGAGTGAATCCGGCCCGCGGGTTGACGCGGAGGAATTTCTCCTTTTCTCCCTTGTACAAAGAGGATAAAATCTTTACTAGAGCGGCAACTGAGGCTGGCCCCTTACGACCGTAACAGGTGGCGTCATCCTCCCCGTTGAAATCCCATATGGGGTGGCCTCTATATTGAAGCGGCTGCACCCCCCGCATAATGCATGCGGCCATGACTCCAATCATGGTTAGTCCGGAATGAGCCAACAATCTTATCCGGCCCATCAGGTACAGGACGTCTCTGTCGCTTTCTCTCCGAGAGCTCCGCGGACGCCAGCTCAAGCATTTCTTCAACAAAGCACTGTTGAACTCAGGGAGACCGGCCCGGATAGGGTCTGGCAGCGGGACGTCATCTATGTAAAACCATTCCGAAGGCCAGTCCTCGGACGCCTTCTTTGGGGTTCCGGATAGGTATCCGGTCCCGGCGATGCGCCATACTTCGGCTCCGCCCACTTGATATATAGACCCCTCTTGAGAACGGGGTACCAGGCAGAATATCCTCTTCCACAGCGCGAAATGAGCCTCGACGCCTAAAAATAGCTTGCAAAGGGCGACGAAACCCACAATATGTAATACGGAGGCGGGTGTGAGATTGTGCAGCTGGAGGCCGTAGAACTCCAGGAGCCCGCGGAGAAATGGATGAATTGGAAATACCAGTCCCCTTATTAGATAGGGGACGAGGCACACCCGCTCTCCTTTAGGGGGATTGGGGGTGCTCTCCGCTTGTTTTCCGCCATTGTAGGTGGCGAGACTGGCTCGGACCGGGACCATGTATGCCTGAGGGAGAAATCCCTTGGCCTGAAGCGACACTAACTCGCTATGCGGGATGGTGCAACTCTCCCAGTCCCCGGGTTTAGGACCGGAAGGGCGAGGGGAGGAGCTGCGACGGCTGGCCATGTTAGAATGGACCTTTGCTGGGAGCACTCTGATGATGACTCGCGGAGAGGAGAAGATGTGGTTTGGATCTGAATCCCCATCCTGTTAAATAGGCGGCTCGTTTGTACGGCTAGGGGTGCGGATGTAAAAACACCCCGGCTTTTCGCATTCATTTGACACGTGGAAGATAGCCATTATTGGGCGTGGAAGCCGAGGAGCGCTACATTACAAAAATCGGACATTATTCCTACAGGTACACAGAATTTGGAGAAGAACCCGCCTTGCAATGCCGAACAATCTGCGCGCCGACTCGTCGTCATTGAAGCATGGTTCGGGGGCTACTAAGGGAGTCCTGGATTAGGGGGTGTTCGGATAGCCGGACTATACCTTCAGTCGGACTCCAGGACTATGAAGATATAAGATTGAAGACTTCGTCCCGTGTCCGGAAGGATCTTTTCTTGGCATGGAAGACAAGCTAGGCGTGCTGATATTCAAGATCTCCTACCATTGTAACCGACTCTGTGTAACCCTAACCCTATCCGGTGTCTATATAAACCGGAGGGTTGTAGTCCGTAGAACAACCATCATCATACACAATCATACCATAGGCTAGCTTCTAGGGTTTAGCCTCCTTGATCTCATGGTAGATCTACTCTTGTACTACCCATATCATCAATATTAATCTAGAAGGAGTAGGGTTTTACCTCCATCGAGAGGGCCCGAACCTGGGTAAAATAAAGTGTCCCCTGTCTCCTGTTACCATCCGACCTTGACGCACAGTTCGGGACCCCCTACCCGAGATCCGCCGGTTTTGACACCGACACTAAAAAAATGAGAGAAAAAGAGAGAAGAGACAATGTTACTATCCTTTTACCACACTTGTGCTTCAAAGTAGCACCATAATCTTCATGATAGAGAGTCTCTTGTTTTGTCACTTTCAGATACTAGTTGGAATTTTTCATTATAGAACTTGGCTTGTATATTCCAACAATGGGCCTCCTCAAGTGCCCTAGGTCTTCGTGAGCAAGCAAGTTGGATGCACACCCACTTAGTTTCTTTTGTTGAGCTTTCATATATTTATAGCTCTAGTGCATCCGTTGCATGGCAATCCCTACTCCTTGCATTAACATCAATCGATGGGCATCTCCATAGCTCATTGATTAGCCTCGTTGATGTGAGACTTTCTCCCTTTTTGTCTTCTCCACATAACCCCCATCATCATATTCTATTCCACCCATAGTGCTATGTCCATGGCTCATGCTCATATATTGCGTGAAAGTTGAAAGAGTTTGAGATTACTAAAGTATGAAACAATTGCTTGGCTTGTCATCGGGGTTGTGCATGATGAGAGCATTCTTGTGTGACGAAAATGGAGCATGACTAAACTATATGATTTTGTAGGGATGAACTTTCTTTGGCCATGTTATTTTGAGAGGACATAATTGCTTAGTTAGTATGCTTGAAGTATTATTATTTTTATGTCAATATGAACTTTTATCTTGAATCTTTCGGATCTGAATATTCATACCACAATTAAGAAGAATAACATTGAAATTATGCCAAGTAGCATTCCACATCAAAAATTCTGTTTTTATCATTTACCTACTCGAGGATGAGCAGGAATTAAGCTTGGGGATGCTTGATACGTCTCCAACGTATCTATAATTTTTTATTGCTCCATGCTACATTATCTTCTGTTTTGGACATTATTGGGCTTTATTATACACTTTTATATTATTTTTGGGACTAACCTATTAACCGGAGGCCCAACCCAGAATTGTTGTTTTTTTTTCTATTTCAGAGTTTCGCAGAAAAAGAATATCAAACGGAGTCCAAATGGAATGGAACCTTCGGTAGCGTGATTTTCGGAACAAACGTGATCCAGAGGACTTGGACCCTACGTCAAGGCATCAAACAGGAAGCCACGAGGTAGGGGCGCGCCTACCCCCCCCCCCCCAAGGCGCGCCCTCCACCCTCGTGGGCCCCCTGTTGCTCCACCGATGTACTTCTTCCTCCTATATATACCTACGTACCCCCAAACTACCAGAGACGGAGCCAAAAACCTAATTCCACCATCGCAACTTTCTGTATCCACGTGATCCCATCTTGGGGCCTGTTCCGGATCTCCGCCGGAAGGGGTATCGATCAAGGAGGGAGTACATCAACACCATAGCCTCTCCGATGAAGTGTGAGTAGTTTACCTCAGACCTTCGGGTCCATAGTTATTAGCTAGATGGCTTCTTCTCTCTTTTTGGATCTCTATACAATGTTCTCCCCCTCTCTCATGGAGATCTATTCGATGTAATCTTCTTTTGCGGTGTGTTTGTTGAGATCGACGAATTGTGGGTTTATGATCAAGATTATCTATGAAAAATATTTGAATCTTCTCTGAATTCTTTTATGTATGATTGGTTATCTTTGCAAGTCTCTTTGAATTATCAGTTTGGTTTGGCCTACTAGATTGATCTTTCTTGCAATGGGAGAAGTGCTTAGCTTTGGGTTCAATCTTGCGCTGTCCTTTCCCAGTGACGGCAGGGGCAGCAAGGCACGTATTGTATTGTTGCCATCGAGGATAACAAGATGGGGTTTTTATCATATTGCATGAATTTATCCCTCTACATCATGTCATCTTGCTTAAGGCGTTACTCTGTTCTTATGAACTTAATACTCTAGATGCATGTTGGATAGCGGTCGATGTGTGGAGTAATAGTAGTAGATGCAGGAAGGAGTCGGTCTACTTGTCTCGGACGTGATGCCTATATACATGATCATACCTAGATGTTCTCATAACTATGCTCAATTCTGTCAATTGCTCAACAGTAATTTGTTCACCACCGTAAAATACTTATGCTCTTGAGAGAAGCCACTAGTGAAACCTATGGCCCCCGGGTCTATTTTCCATCATATTAATCTTCCAACACTTAGTTATTTGCTTTGCCTTTTATTTTGCTTTTATTTTACTTTGCATCTTTATCATAAAAATACCAAAAATATTATCCTATCATATCTATCAGATCTCACTCTCGTAAGTGACCGTGTAGGGATTGACAACCCCTTATCGTGTTGGTTGCGAGGATTTATTTGTTTGTGTAGGTGCGAGGGACTCACGCGCAGCCTCCTACTGGATTGATACCTTGGTTCTCAAAAACTGAGGGAAATACTTACGCTACTTTGCTGCATCACCATTTCCTCTTCAAGGGAAAACCAACGCAGTGCTCAAGAGGTAGCACTCATCTCCTCGCAATTTACATTATTTTCCATTTGCCTCTCGTTTTCATCTCCCCCACTTCACAAAAATTTGCCATTTTATTTGCCCTCTTTTTCGTTTGCCTTTTTCTCCTCAGATCTATCGTTTTTCTTACAATCGTGTTTGCCCCTTTACTTTTGTTGCCATGTGCCTTCTATGTGCTTGCATCTTAGCTTGCTAAACATTTATTGATATGGATCCTCATCCACTTGCTAATCTTTTCAAAATATCGAGTTATGATGAACCAATTGCTAGTGATTTGAGTGCACCAGATTATCTTTATGAAGTTTTGCTTGAGATTCGTGAATTTGAAAATAGTGATGAAGAAAATTATGAAGTGATTCATGATAGCTCCTTGAAATAAAAGCATGATTTCACTTATTTTAATATAAATTCTATTAATATCAATTGTGCTAATAATATGCAAAACCCCAAGCTTGGGGATGCTAATTTTGCTATGTCCACTACTTGTTGCAATGATCATGATTGGGGTGATTCTTCTTATGATCTTGAAAATCTATTTAAGCCTCATGATGAATATGTTTGCAATAATACTAAAAGTGGGTTTGGAAGAGCGTCAACTTTAAGTAAAAATAATCCCACATATTTGGAGAGTGTTCAATATTATGATTTTTCTTATGAAAGTGGGTTTGGAGTGTCAACTTTGCATATATGTGGATCATGAAGAGAAAATTTTATATGATAGCTATATTGTTGAATTTGATTACGATCCTACATATAATTATTTTGAGAGAGGGAAATATGGTTGTAGGAATTTTCATGTCACTAAATTACCTCTCGTTATGTTGCAATTTTCAATTTTTTATTCCTCTCCTTTGCATATGCTAGATATTTCTTGTCCTGACAATTTGTTTTCCTATAAAATTCCTATGCATAGCAAGTATGTTCGACTTAAATGCGTTTCTCACATGTTTCATGATGATATCTTTGTGTTTCAATTATTATCTTTCGTGTGAGCATCGTTGAAATCTTATACCTAGCTAAGGGCGTGAAACTATAGCGCTTCTTGGAAGGCAACCCAATGAATAAAATTTATTTTTACCTTTTGCTCTCTGTTCTTGAGTGTTAGCACAATTATTCTACTTTTATGATTGTGTTTTTTGTGTTTTAATTATTATTTGTGCCAAGTAGAACCGATAGGATCTTCTTGGGTGATAGTTGTTTAATCTTGCTGAAAAAGACAGATACTTTGCACTCACGAAAATAATTCTAATTTTTTATCAGAAAGTGATTTTGCCCTGATTCTTTTTGCAGAATATTAATATGCAAATTTATCAGGTCTTCCTATTTGTTCAGAATTGTTTGAGTTCCAGAAGTTCTCGTTTAAGTCAGATTGCTACAGACTGTGCTGTTTTGACAGATTCTGTTTTCTTTGTGTTGTGTGCTTATTTTGATGGCTCTATGGTTTCCTTTGATGAGTTTTTGCCATAGAAAAGTTGGAATATAGTAGATATAATACAAAAAAATATGAATTGGTTTGACACAACACTTATAGTAGCGGTTTACTTTCTTACACTAACGGATCTCACGAAGGTTTTGTTGAGTTTTGTGTGATTGAAGTTTTCAAGTTTTGGGTTATCTTACGATGGATGAAAGAAGGATAGAAGAGCCTAAGCTTGGGGATGCCCCGGCATCCCAAGCTATTATCCAAGAATGAGCGGCCAACTAAGCTTGGGGATGCCCCCGAGTGGCATCCCCTCTTTCTTCTAACGACTATCGTTATTTTACTCGAGGCTATATTTTTATTCGCCACATGATATGTGTTTTGCTTGGAGCGTCTTCTATGATAAGAGTCTTTGCTTGTTTTATTTTGTGTTTTAATTCATCAATCCTTGCTGGACACACCTATTTGAGAGAGCCTCAATTATGTCATGACTTGTTAGAATTGCTCTCTATGCTTCACTTAAAATTTTATGAGCAATGGACTTGCTCTAGTGCTTCAATTATATCTTTTTTAGCACGGTGTGCTTAGTATTTTTGAAGAAATGCTCTCTTATTTCACTTAGATTTATTTGAGAGTTAGTAAAATTTTGAAGAAATTTTCTCTTGCTTCACTTAAATTATTTTGAGAGAAAGAAAATTTGTTATGCTCATGATCTTCACATATTTGTTTGAGCTTATGAAAAGCAACACATGAAAATTAGTCCCAAAGTTATAGATATCCAAGAAGGATAAAGAAATAAAAAATGTCATGAAGATCATTGGACAAAATGAACTTGATTCTTAGTAATAGTTTTGAGATATGATGATGTGATATGTGAGTTGTGTTGATGAGTAATTGTGCTCTAGTAAGAATATTGGTTTTAAGGTTTGTGATTCCCTATGCATGCACGAAAGTTGTCGGTGTCAAAACCGGCGGATCTCGGGTAAGGGGTCCCGAACTGTGCGTCAAGGTTGGATGGTAACAGGAGACAGGGGACACTTTATTTTACCCAAGTTCGGGCCCTCTCGATGGAGGTAAAACCCTACTCCTGCTAGATTAATATTGATGATATGGGTAGTACAAGAGTAGATCTACCACGAGATCAAGGAGGCTAAACCCTAGAAGCTAGCCTATGGTATGATTGTGTATGATGATGGTTCTGTCCTACGGACTACAACCCTCCGGTTTATATAGACACCGGATGGGGTTAGGGTTACACAGAGTCGGTTACATGGGTAGGAGATCTTGAATATTCGCACGCCTAGCTTGCCTTCCACGCCAAGCAAAGATCCTTCCGGACACGGGACGAAGTCTTCAATCTTGTATCTTCATGGTCCTGGAGTCCGGCTGAAGGTATAGTCCGGCTATCCGAACACCCCCTAATCCAGGACTCCCTCAGTAGCCCCTGAACCAGGCTTCAATGACGACAAGTCCGGCGCACAAATTGTCTTCGGCATTGCAAGGCGGGTTCCTCCTCCAAGTTCTTCAAGAAGATTTATAAACACCAAAAACAGTGTCCGACTCTGCAAAACAAGTTTTCCACGTATCACCATATAGAGAATAATATTAACACAAATCAAATCTGCTGACTTATTCCGTAGTGCGTCATAACACTTCAACCAAGCCTTCTGTATAGATTATTTTCATTGTTCCACCTTAGCGCGTTTATCGAGGCGGTTTCCTTGGCACGTCTTGTCAAAGCAGAGATCGTGTGCCCCTTTTAACGGGATTCTCATTAATATGGACGTGGGTAACCCAACCGTGCCCGTTAGCACGTCCTGCCTTAACTAAAGGCTAGTACAAGACGGTTTCGGGGAGGGCTCTTGGTATTCTGCCTCTTATAAAGAGACCAAGACCATGTTCCCCTCTTGTGCTCTCGAAACAAGCTCGCCCGTCGCCTCGAGTTCCAACACCCCAGGCTTCCAGATTCCAGGCGCACCGGACCTTCGACAATGTCCGGCTCCGACCTCCAAGGCCAATGGACGCCCTCCTCTGTTACGGAGGAGGACATATCAAGGTTGAGGGAAGCTAGGTACCTGACCAGCGAGATTCCGCACAGGTTGCTTGTTCAAGGACAGGCGATCCCGAGCCCTCAACCCGGTGAGAGCGTGGTATTCATCTCCCACTTCCTTCGGGGATTAGGCTTCCCAATGGATCCTTTTGTAAGGGGGCTGATGTTTTATTATGGGCTGGAATTCCACGACCTAGCTCCGGAGTCCATCCTCCATATCTCCTCGTTCATAGTTGTGTGCGAAGCGTTCCTCCGTGTTAACCCCCACTTCGGGTTGTGGCTCAAGACCTTCAAAGTAGAACCGAAGATAATCGAGGGGCGCCACGCAGAGTGCGGAGGCGCTGTCATAAAAAGAAATACCAACGCTCCATGGCCCGAGGGCGCTTTTCAAGAGGAGCTTGGCCTATGGCAACAGGAGTGGTTCTACATCACCGCTCCTTGGGGCACCGCATGAGGGGCGCCTCCTGCCTTTCGCTCGGGTCCCCCACCACGGTTGGTATCATGGATCAACACAGGGCTAGACCGGGGCTTGCCCAAAGATGTTCCTCTGTTGCAGGGCCGCATTAAGGATCTCTTGATCGGAGACCTCAACCTTGTCAAAGTGACACAAGTCATGCTAATTCGCCGGACACTGCCCGGCCAACGTCGTCCCCTCCGCTTGTGGGAGTTTAATCCAGAGGGGCCGCGAGCTCTCCGAAATTTTATGGGCATGACGCCTACGGAGATGTATAAACTATTCTTCGGATCACAAGAAGTGAGTCCGGATTTGACCGAGGACGTAGGTTTAAGCCGCAACCGCCCGGACACTCAAGTAGGTGACCTTGCACCCGGACCTTCTATCCGCATAATTAACATGCTTTTTAACTGCACTTCTCCCTTTAAGCAGGAATGGATAGCGAAGGCGAAGCTGATCCGGTGTCCGACTCCCCTTCCCGAAACCAGGCTCGATCCCGAGCTAATCAGGATGCTCGAGGTGGTGCCTTTGGAGGGAAATAAGGGGGCGGACAAGGAAACCATGGCCTCTTTGAAAGAGGCCATTCTGAAGGAGGGAATCGATAGTTCCTCTCCTAAGGGGAAGAAAAGGGCCGCTTCTGACGACCCGGAAACCATGGCTTCAAAGCGGGGGAAAGAATCCATGTCAGAGGGCCCGACGCCGAGGAGCCCCTCGGACGAACTAAACCTTCAAAGGGAACAACCCTCCAGCGAGCCGTAAGAAGAAGGAGAGTTATTCTTTTAAGAGAAATCCTTGATTTATATCTGAGAAGTTTTAACCGAAACTTTATTTTGTAGTTCGGACCTCAGCCCTTCTCAGCAAAGCTCGTCCTCGGGGGATCTTCTTCCGGAGATGATGGAGAGCGGAACGCCTCCCTCTTCTGTATCGCCTAACAAGGCGGGCGACGCTGAAGTGTCATCGCGGGGGATTTCTTTGGATCCGCCAGGGGCGGAAGGTGACCATGCGGCCCCCCGAGGTTCTCCCCGTCCGTCCTTTGAGGACGGCCATGGGACGAGTCCGGCGCCATCTGGTGTCCGGCCGGAGGAGCTAAAGATTCTGCTGGGGCGAGCCTCTGTCTCAGAGGAGCACCGCGCGTTAATGAACACGGTGATTGAAAAGATTTCATTCGCAGAAAGCGGACTGCATGAGGCCGTCAAGAGTTTACTGGCGGGCCTTGAGGTATGTTTTAAATAACGTATATTTATGTTAGTTGCGCATAAAGTGCGCCTTGTGTAGATAGTAGCCCCTGAGACTCTATGCGTCGTAAAGATGTACGGCGCGCAGAGGATCTTAATCCCAGGTCCTTTAAGTGGCACCTTTATATGTAGGTGGCTGATTGTCCGAAGTCAAGCCGGACTCGAGAATTTGCCGAATTGAAGCGACAGCTTGATGAGGCAGAAGCCGACATCGTGCTTGTTAACAAGAGGCTTGATGATGCTCAAGGTATTTAAAATGATTGGACGATTTTTAGTAAGAGGAGCTTTATGTCAATATCTTACCGTGTGTATGCTTGATGCAGATGGTGTGGCCGCCGTAGAAGGTCTTAGGGCCGAAATCGCCCGAGCAAAGGAACAAGCCAGAAGAAGTGATGCGGCTGCCGTGAAAGCCCGTGAAGAGCTGAAAGCCGAACAGGCTGCCCATTGCCGAAGCAAGGAGGAGATGGCTGATATGGCCATAAAGTTAAAAAGTGTTGCTGACCATTGCAAGCTTCTTGAAGAGGAAGGTCGGTCAAGGCAAACGAACTTGGAGAAGGCCGTTGCTGACGCCAAGGACGCCCGCTCTGTAATGAGAGCGGCAAGGGAAGAGCTACATCAAGCCGGACAGATTGCGGATGGAAAGCCCTTCCTGCTGCGGAGAAAATTCTGTGATCCGAAGTTCGCCCTGTTGGACCGAGCGTGGAGCGTGGAGGACCCCTATCTGGATTTGGCGGCTAGTGCAGCTGATGCGACCAAATACTTTCAAGATAAGAAGGGTCATGAAGTGGAGAAGCTCTTCTGGTCGCAATTCACCAATCCAGAGCGTCCACTTGCAGTGGACGATCGCCTGGTCCAATGGGCCGAGCTGAATAGGTTGTCCGGACTCGCCATGAAGTACGCCATGGATTGCTTGTGTCCGGGGAGATCGAAGCCGAAGAATTATTTCAGCTTGGTGCAGCAATTTCTCGACGTGGTGCCACGTATCGATGCTATGAAGAAGTCAGCATGCACAGAGGGCGCTCGGCTGGCTCTTGCCCGTGTCAAGACATACTGGGCAAATATGGAGCCCTCCGTTGTTGCGTCTCGTGATTCGGATAAAAGCCGAATACCTTCCGAGCACTATTTTGAGGAAGTCCTCAAAGGCGCTCGCATAATAGAGACGCAGTGCTCGAAGGATGCTATGTTATGACAACATATGTAATTATAAAACAGTATTTTGATAAAATGTAGTGGCATATTTTAGACTTGTGCCTTCAAGTATTAAAAACACCTCCTGTGCGGCCGTTAAATATATAAATTCTGAAAGATTGCAGTCGTTGGCTTCAGCCCCCACGCACATAGTGCGGGGGTGCGCGCAGAAGACACATTTTCACACTTAACCCAACGTCTTGGTCCTACAAAGGAGGTGATAGCGCAGCAGGCTAGGCAACCGGACTATAATGCTTTAACACTTTCACTTAGCCATAGGAGCTTGACAATGGGACTCTTTAGGTAGCCCCTTAGTGGCGACTGCGTTTACCCGAATTCGGGGCGCGTACGTGCCTGACCGGGAAGCGGCCCTTCGTTAAAACGGAGGAATTCGACAAATTCCTATAGGCCATCGAGTGGCGACTAGTCTCGCGCTATAGCATGACAGTCAGTTTTCGGCTTTCTCTACTGAGGTGCTCGCCCGGCCGAACCGAGGCACAATCGCAGTAGGTCTCCTGGTGCTATCTTAGCCGATAAAGCGGAACGTAAGGTAGCCGAACTCAGGAGCCGGGCAACCCAACATTTGACCAAAGACATGATTCGGAGTTGATGCATATAGTGCCAAAACTCGCGACGCCGAACACTCCCTAAGGTGTTCGGTCTTTGTGGGTGTGTGTGAAACAATCACCCTTAAAAAAGAAGAAAGCCCATAATGTCCAGGTACAAGCAAGAACTCTGGCGTGGCCACATGCCAAAACGCCAGCCTCCTCCTTGGTTATAGTAAAAGGAACCAGGGGATGTATAACAGCAAGAGACAGTAAAAAAGGTTTACGCAGGGTCTTAATCTAAAAAGAATCCTTTAGGACGGGTCCCTGCTGCACGTCTGCGCCTGTGTCTCCGTTGTGCCGTGTCCTGGACGAGCGTCGTACGATGTTCATCTGTAAAAGAGAGGAACTAAATTGAAAATGGGTCGTGCGGAAAAAAGGAAAACAAAATATAGGAGTAAAAAATGAATGAAGTAGAGCTTTATTGTCTCTGCGTACAGCCCCTGGTATGGCGTACTAAGCCTATATTGATAATGGGCTTGTGCCGAACTCATTGAGTCCGGGTCCGTGGCCTTGAATGACTTGTATTGAAAGAGTCCTTTGGCTGGCGAGGCCACTTTATTGTGCGGCTGTTTAAGCGGCCGCGCAATCCTCCGTTTGGAGGAGACGTATTTTAGTGCGCTCCCTTTAAAGAGATGATGCCTCGAGGACCGGGCATCTTTAGCGTGAGGGATGCATAATGCGGTATTGCGTTAAAGCGAGCGAAAGCTCCGCGTCCCATTAGTGCTTGATAGCGTCTTGAAAACGGGACTACATGGAAGGTCAGCTTTTCATGACGAAAGTTGTTGGCAGAGCCAAATATGACTATAAGCCAGAGAAAACCCATACAATGGGTGTCCAGGCCTGGTGCTACCCCTTGAAAGGAGGTTTTACTGTGACGGATTCTTGCTGGATTTATGCCCATGCGGTGAATTGTATCCTGGTATATCAGGTTTAGTCCACTGCCGCCGTCCATAAGGACATTGGTAAACTGGAATCCGTCGATTATTGGATCAAGTATCAGGGTAGTCCGGCCTGCGTTTTTTATATTTCGAGAATAATCTAGCTGATCAAAAATGATTGGCTTTAGTGACCAGTGGCGGGACTCCTGAGGGATAGGCTTGAATGTGCGGACCTTTATGGGTGCCACGCGTTTTGTTATGTGAAGTGAGTTCACTGTTTTGACTTCTTGCGGGAAGTTCTTTTGTTTCCTGGTTTTCTGCTTTTGGGGTTCGTCTTCTTCTTCACTTGGTGTATCGAGCCCTTTGTGTTCGGCGTTAAGCTTGCCGGATTGTTTAAAAACCCAACAGTCTCTGTGGGTGTGATTGGCAGGCTTCCCAGGAGTACTGTGTATCTGACATATTCTGTCCAGGATTCTGCTTAAGCTGGACGGATCATCCCTATTATCTTGGAGGGGTGGTTTTGTCTGATTTTGCCGTGAGCTTTTGAATCCGGCATTGACTACCGTGCTCTTCCGATTTTTGCCTTTGATTCGGCGGCGGTCCTTATTTTGCCACGGTTTTCCGTTTCCATCCCTGATTTCTGATGTACTTGGGTCGCTGGGGCTACATCGTGCCAACCAGCTATCCTCTCCTGCGCAAAAGCAGGTCATGAGGCTTGTGAGAGCGGCCATTGTTCTTGGCTTTTCCTGGCCGAGGTGTCTGGCGAGCCATTCATCTCGGACATTATGCCTGAAAGCCGCTAGGGCTTCGGCGTCCGGACAATCCACTATTTGATTCTTTTTAGTGAGGAATCTGTTCCAGAACTGTCGAGCTGATTCTCCGGGCTGCTGAGTTATGTGACTGAGATCGTCTGCATCTGGGGGGCGGACATAGGTCCGTTGAAAATTTGCTCGGAAAGCATCCTCGAGCTCTTCCCAACTTCCAATTGTGTTTTCGGGAAGGCTTTTAAGCCAGTGCCGGGCTGGCCCTTTAAGATTAAGGGGTAAATATTTTATGGCGTGGAGATCATCTCCTCTAGCCATATGTATGTGGAGGATATAATCCTCGATCCAGACTCCGGGGTCTGTTGTTCCATCGTACGCCTCTATGTTGACGGGTTTAAATCCTTCTGGAAATTCATATTCCAGGACCTCATCGGTGAAGCATAGGGGGTGTGCGGCGCCCCTGTATTTGGGTGTGCCGGATTCTGATGGTGGATTTTTTGCATTGCTTGTGAGAGCTTGCTTTCTTGGCCCGTAAATGGACCTGGCTGGGCCATGATGCGAGTCTTTGATTGGGTCGCATGCCGCATTAAGTGCGGCGCCGCTTGCCGTTTTATGGTGGCCGTGGGGTCGTCTATCCAACCGTGTGGCTTTTTTGCTTTTCAAGTGTGGGGGCTCTAAGGCCTCCTGGTCGAATTCGGGCAGTAGTTTTCTCTTCGGATAGCTTTTGGTGCGGCGGCTGTCACCGTATTTGTCTGCGGTCTTGATTACTTTGCTCCATCTTGTTCTGAGTGCATCTTCCGCCGTCTTTAGCTTCCGCTTCTGCTTCTTTAGGCTACGTGTTGTGGCAACGAGCCTTTCGTGGAGATTCTTCTGCTCCGTGGTTTTGTCCGGCGTGATCTCGTCCGGAGTTCTGTTATGGCCGGGGGAAGGCTGTTCGTCCTCTCTATCCGTGTTGCCCTGTTCGGACGGCTGTTCTAAAGCAAGCTCATCGTCTGCTGGCTCATCCTGCTCTACGGCTGGGTCTTGATCGAGGCGGGGCTTGGCTCGGCGTTTACGTCGCCGCTTTGACTGCTTTTCGGAGGTTTTACCTCTTTTTTCGCCCCCTTTTTCTTCGTTGTCGTTTCCTTTAGGGGTATCCACCATGAATACATCGTTAGGTGGGGTGGAGGTCCAGTGCCCTATAGGTGCTGGTTCCAGTTCGTCTCCGTCTTCGTCGTCCATACCGTCGAAGTCTTCGGATCCGAAGTCAAACATGTCGGTTAAATCATCGACAGTGGTTATTAAATGGGTGGTGGGTGGGCTTTGAATTTCTTCGTCCGAATCCCAACTTCGCAGGCCATAGTCCGGCCTGGGCTCTCCTGATAAAGAGAGAGACTTGAGAGAATTCAGGATATCACCGAAAGGTGAGCACTGAAAGATGTCTGCGGCGGTGAACTCCATTACAGGTGCCCAATCAGATTCGATCGGCAGGGGCACAGAAGGTCCGGAGTTCGGAGAAGAATCCGGCTCCTTGGAGTCATGGGCCATGCGGAGTGCGGGGCTTGCATTCGGCTCGATCGCCTTTAAGATCGCAGCCCCCGAGGTGACGTCCAACCGTTCATCCTCAAAGGACGCAGCGGGCTACGAGTCGAGGATCGGGGCCGGAGCGTGTGCGGCCTCCAGGGCACTGTTCGGGGGTAGAGCTATATCATGCCCCTCGGGATAGTGCGGCGCGCTTGGCTGTGGCTCGAATCCGTTGGAGATCAAGTCCCCGCGGATATCGGCCGTGTAGTTTAAGCTTCCAAACCTGACTTGATGGCCAGGGGCGTAGATTTCGATCTGCTCCAGATGACCAAGCGAATTGGCCCGCAGAGCGAAGCCGCCGAAGACGAAGATTTGTCCGGGGAGGAAACTCTCACCCTGGACCTCATCGTTGTTGATGATCAAAGGAGCCATCGGGCCTAAAAGCGATGACACAGAGGAACTCTCAATGAAAGCACCAATGTCAGTGTCAAAACCGGCGGATCTCGGGTAGGGGGTCCCGAACTGTGCGTCAAGGTCGGATGGTAACAGGAGACAGGGGACACTTTATTTTACCAAGGTTCGGGCCCTCTCGATGGAGGTAAAACCCTACTCCTGCTAGATTAATATTGATGATATGGGTAGTACAAGAGTAGATCTACCACGAGATCAAGGAGGCTAAACCCTAGAAGCTAGCCTATGGTATGATTGTGTATGATGATGGTTCTGTCCTACGGACTACAACCCTCCGGTTTATATAGACACCGGATGGGGTTAGGGTTACACAGAGTCGGTTACATGGGTAGGAGATCTTGAATATCCGCACGCCTAGCTTGCCTTCCACGCTAAGAAAAGATCCTTCCGGACACGGGACGAAGTCTTCAATCTTGTATCTTCATGGTCCTGGAGTCCGGCTGAAAGTATAGTCCGGCTATCCGAACACCCCCTAATCCAGGACTCCCTCAAAAGTCAATAATCATGAAATGAAAATTATATCCTACTTGTGGTGCATTATTCGGTGTTATTTATGCTTAATGCTTGCTTATGAGATTGTTCGTTTATTGCTTGGTCGCTTCCCAATCTTTTGCTAGCCTTCATTTTGCACTAATTATGACCTCTACTTGTGTATCCCAAATCATTTAAACTAGTTTTGCCACATGAGTCCACTATATCAACCTATATGCGGTATTCTTTTGCCGTTCTAAGAAAATTTGTATGTGCCATCTCTAATTTTCAAAATAAACTTCTCTTTTGTGTGTTTGTTTCGCTCGCGGAGCGGTGAGGGATGGCTAATATTTTCCATGCTAGATGTGTTATTCTCAAGATTAGTGTTTATTCACTTGTCATTGCACGAGACTAAGGCAACACTACTAGGGAAAACCCTAGTAGTAGCGCAGGTTTTGAGGCTATCAGCAGCGCGGGCAGCCGCGCTACCAATAAGGCGCTACAGCTAACTGTTAGTAGTAGCACGGTCTGTACCCGCGCTACTACTATGGACTATATCAGTAGCGCATTTCCGAAACGCGCTACTATTAATTAGTTGTAGCAATTTCCTGGCCCCGCGCTACTGCTATATCTTTCATCATTTCCCTCCGGCTTCCTACCCCGTTTCGGTTTCAATAAACTGCAATTTACAGATACTAGGTACTACTAGATATCAATTTCATAAAGCATTATAGGTACTAGGTAGTACTCCCTCGGTTCCAAATTACTTGTCGTGGTTTTAGTTCAAATTTGATCTAAAACCACGACGAGTAATTTCGAACAGAGGGAGTACTAGATAACAATTTCATATATACTCAACATGCATCCTCAAGAAGTACAAGGTGATATCAAGACGATCATCATATGTTGTTCTAGATGATATCGACGACGATCATCACATGTAGTTCTACATGGTATAGCCACACACACACATATGTAGTTCTAGATGATATCGACGACGATCATCATCCTCAAGCCTGGGCGGTGGGTGTTCCTGATAGTAATTAGGATGACCTGTCCAACACGAAGATTCTTGCCAACGAGGAATCTCTTCCACCCAACCGAGTTTAAGTGTGTGCGGCCGTCTGTGTCCATGCGGTAAGTACAGGTGGTGATGGAGCCCCTTGCGGTAAGGCATAGTCCAGCTGAGCCTTCTTCATCAGGCTTGATACCACAACTCACAGATAGTTTCTTTGGCAATTTCTGAATAAGAAAAACATATCAATTAATAAATAGCCTCGCACATACTCTTGCAAATATATTTCTATTAAGTCTTGATTTCTACACTATGAAAAGACACAGTACTATGCATTTGTACTAGCTAATCATGAATTCTACTAATAAGTATATATGGATTATCTACACTATTAATAGTTCCTTGGATTCTACACTAATAAGAGCATGTGATCAGACCCTACACTAAAGCATATAATCGACTAGATTCCACAAAGCATATCATTGGACTCTACACTAAGCATATCATCGGATTCACTAAGCATATCATCGAATAATTTGCATTTGTAAGTATAACAATAAAGCATATATATCATCAAATTACTACAGGCAGTACGTATAACATACCATTTCATGCAGATCGACCATGGTACTTGTCAGGCGGGTCACGAATGGCACCCCGACAAATTCATCACATGGCGGAATTATGTCCCATAGGTTGCACACCTCCTCCTCGCTCAGCCTCATTCTTTGAGCTACGATGGCTTCATGAAGTGGGTTCACATTATCTTCATCGAGTGGGTCCTCATTATCTTCATCATATTCGTCATCTTCATCATCTTCGTCATCTTCCACCAGGTTGAGATAAATGACAGCCAACTTGGGTCTTTCTGCTCTGAAGGAGAAGCTGATCAACTCACCACCAGTAAGACGCATGTGGGCTAGGAAACGGGCCCATCCATCTCCTCCAATCTGCGACATATTGCGTCCTTTCTCGACCTCCATAGTGTACGCCCCCCAGGAGCCTCAAATGTCACAGTGTCTCCTGTCAGCTTGTTGAATTTCAACCTCACATTCCATGGGACGATCTGTGTAAAAAAACACAATGACACAATGCAGTAATGCCAACACTAAAAATAAAATAGTTGTTATATTTCATCTAATTTCTTACCGCCGCATGACGAAAACTCGGCTGGAAGTAGATGCCGAACAACTTGCCAGTTGCAAGGCTGGTGGCGCACCTTGACTTGCACAGTCGACATAATGGTGGTGGTGGTGGTGCCATTTTCCTAAAGCAATATGAGCAAAGGATTAACGATTCACTTCACAGGAAAGAAATATAGTAGCATGTGATATTTTTGGTTCTTCCATGAGAAGCAATTTTATGGACAAAGCATTTCGGTGGCACCTATTTCCGAAAAAACTTTTCACAAATATCTACCAAATAAGGGTACCACCTACCAAAAATTTCATCTCATTTGGCCCCTATTGCCTAAGATAATTGATTAAAAAACAAGTGGCAAATTTAACTAAATTGGCACCTACATTTTGCCAAAAAATAACTTATTGCAAAAAACAAAAGCATCTACCTATCCATGTACAAAAAAATAACGATAAAATGGTGCATACTAAATCAACTAGCCTACTAAATCCACTAGCATACTAAATCAACTAAATCAAAATGTTCTAAATCAACTAAATCTACTAGCCTACTAAATCAACTGAATCAACTAGCCTACTAAATCAACTAAATCAACTGAATCAACTAGCCTACTAAATCAACTAAATCAACTAAATCAACTAGCCTACTAAATCAACTAAATCAACTAGCCTACTAAATCAACTAAATCAACTAGCCTACTAAATCAACTAAATCAAAATGTTCTAAATCAACTAAATCAACTAGCATACTAAATCAACTAAATCAAAATGTTCTAAATCAACTAAATCAACTAGCTTACTAAATCAAAATGTAGCAGGAAGGAGGGGTTGTGGATGGAGGAGGGAGGAGGGAGAAGAGAGTAGGACGTAGGAGGAAGATGGAGCGAGGAGGGGCCAGCCGGCAGCGAGTGGAGGGAGGATGGAGGAGAAAGGAGGAGTGAGGAGGGGCCAGCCAGCGGCGACTAGAGGGAGGACGGAGGAGGAGGCCGGTACCGAGTCCAGCGACGAGGAGGAGGTGGCGGCGGCGCAGATCAGAGGAGGGGCGACGGGAGAGGACCAACGTGGGGGGTTGAGGGGGAGATTGAGTGGGTGTGAGTGTGAGTGGATCGGATAGATCTGAGGGGGGCGATGGAATGGCTTAGCAGTAGCGCGCTATAGCAGAAGGCGCTACTGCTAAACGACCTAGCAGTAGCGCCTTTCACAAAGAGCGCGCTACTGCTATGTATCATGGTTTTGTCACGGCGGATGTCCTAGTGTGAGGACTTAGTCATGAGGCCAACGCATCTATGTAATAGCCTGAGAGGGATTGATCAAAATCGAGAGACACAACACAAGACAAGGGTTTACACAGCTTTGGGCCCTGGGAAACATCATCCGGTAACATCCCTACATAATGTTTGTGGCTAGGTCTCATTATGATCATGAGGAAGTCACCGCATAAGCCGGCTCTCCTAATTGTGTCTAGCCTTAGGGATTATTTTCTCTCCCTCTTGGGGTGGCCTGCCCCTCCTTATATATGTTGAAGGGACGGGTTACATGACTAGTCCTAGTAGGATTAGGATTACTCTATTACAGGTGGAGTCCTAGTCTTGCTTCCTTTGTAAGGGAATATTCCTTATGCCTTTCCTCTTAAGCCGGCCCACCATCATACGAACCGGCCTACTGGGCCCTGGGCCTTGTCGTCCGTCTGACCCGTCCGCCGGATTACTAATGAGCCGCCAAGATTGGGCGGGTTACCAGTGAGTCGCCAATATCCAGCCGGGTCATACATCCGAGCGGGTTACACCGCGGAGTATATCCCTGACATTAGCCCCCAGTTTAATTTGGATTTATCCATGTTAAATTGATCTGCAACATAAACACAAGAACAAATTTGACAGGTTGTGCTCCGGGTTAAATATTCTTGTAAGCAGGTACCTGATCATCCTTAAGTCATTGTCATTTCCTCCTAGAAAATCTGGGTCAATAGACCAGCTTAATAATCAATTTGCTTGTAGAAGAAATATTGTAAATAAAGAATCCATTTGATTCGGCCTTCAATGCTCTGAGTTGACAAGAATATTGGTCTTCAAATATTCAACTGATATTCAGCCAGCTTGAAAATGTAGAACTTGTCGGGCTATGATTTCCAGAATATCCGGGTTATAAAAACTGATAATTCCGGGTCATGATTGTTGCCAACGCTGGTTCATGATTGTTGCCAACGCCGGTTCATGATTATTGATGACACCGTGTTATGATTGTTACAGACACCGGGTCATAATGATTGCTGACGCCGGGTCAATCTGGTTTGCTCAAAACTGAGAATTTGAAAATACTTCTCCCTTATATCTGTGTTACCTGTAGCCCCCAGGTCTTGAGTAGGGCAAAGTATGATGACCTAATACATACTTCAATATAAATAACCATTTGAAGAAATCCGTGTTCGTTCATCTCAGTCACTAGTAAAAACCGAATATTCCATATATATATAGCCCCCAAGTGTCAGGTTGTCATGCTTGCAATAGCCTGGGACTTGTAATTGCCTTATACTCATAAAAACTTCCACCAGTGTAGCCCCCAAGCGCCGGGTCATTATGCAAGAATGAGCAGGGACTTTATATATACTTCATTGAAAATAACATTATATTATGTAACCCCCACCATGGGGCTCGAACCCATGTCCATAAGGTTAAGAACTTTGTGCTTTACCAATTGAGCAGTGAACCCTTCGATATAATGGATTTAACTTGTGTACCTTGAATTTTTAACAGGAGCAATTGGTAGCCCCCAAGGGCCGGCTCATTATAATGTGATGAGTCGGATCTTCAATAAAGTGAGCAAAAAATGACTTTCATTAGCCCCCTACTGCCATGGTGCATGCTGGCAGTGACATGGGACTTGCATATTTGATGTAATCTCAATTTGAATAATGTAGCCCCCAAGTGTCGGGTCGTAACCTGCAGTGACTCAAGACTATTTCCTCCATTGTAGAATAAATCATATCCATTGATAAAATAATAGCCATTGCGCTGAAGCGAATTTGAAAACCTCAATCATAATATTGGTTATTGATAACCGTAATAAAATCCAGCCATGCTGGCTATTAAAGATTTGAATAATATAACCTGGTTTGAAAACCGGTTCCTGCAATATAAACCCGTATATCCATGCAGATATGATGTATGCTGTGATGATGTAATGATGATGCAATGTATGATGTAATATATGATGATGTATGTGTATGATAATAGAATACTTCAATGTAACTAACATGATAGCCACTGGAGTATCCTCGCTTTCTGTAAGCCGGCTCTCACATGACCCAATCGATGCTTTAACCTGGATAAGTTCAGGGTCTTGTTTAAAGATTGACTTATCGAGAGTACACGAGGTCGGTGTAGCAGCATGCAAACAGGCAGGTTTAACCAAGTTTCAATGAAGGTAGCTTAGTAGCCTGGGTTCATCCTCGCTATCTGTAAGTTGTGCCCTCACATGACAAACCGGCGTTTTAACCTTACCGAGTTCAGGGTCTTGTTTTAAAGATTGACTGTTAAGAGTTCGCCGGGCCAATCAGGATTACCTAATGTAGAAGCAAGTGGCATACAGGCAGGATGACCCGGAAGGGTTATATCCTCTTTGGTGAATACACCTATGTTTGAACAAGATAACCCAGTCAAAAGGGTAGTAACACTATGTTCTCTTTGGTGAATACACCTATGTTTGAACAGGAAGCCCCCAAGTGACATATTCGGTCAAGAGGGTAGTAACGCTATGTTCTCTTTGGTGAATACACCTATGTTTGAACAGGAAGCCCCCAAGTAACCATAATAAGCTGAGCCCATAAGGCAGGATACCCATGTTTGAACCGCACATCATGGCAGCAAGTTCTCTTTGGCAACCTTAACTCGAACTTGCGAGAGATGAATTCTTTTTAAACCGGATATTGAGAGGTTCAAAGCTTTATAGGAGAGATATGTCTCTTGAGCCGGATTTTACACCGGAATCTTCATTTTGAGCCGGAAGTTTTATAACGGCCTTTAAATTTCCATCAATATGGCAGTAGCCTCCGGGATCGGGTTATCTTCCCTCCAATGACCCGGGCTTCTTGAATTCACTGAGACTGGCCAATTCCGCCGAGTTATGTCATTGTAGCCCCCGAGTCTTAAGACGACTCAAAGAGTTGTCTTGAGATTCTCCATGCTTGACCGTGATATAACCGGTATGAGTCTTTCAACAGCTTAGTGATTTAATAGTCCCTTTTGAAGTAGACAACTTGTCCTGCATTGTAGAACCTCACAAGACAGAGTAATTGCTCTTTTAAAGAAAGCAATATGTAATATAAAAATATACTGGATGGATTTCACCTGATACGTCAGGCCGGTAATTATCCATCGCGGAGTTGATGATCACCATGGTAAAGCTGAAATCAATCACGGCTGAGTCGGTCGCGGGAGCAGACAGATGAACCGGCCACGGCGTTGTAAGCCGGTGCGGACGGGCGAGTCAATCGCAGGCGCGAATAGATGAGTCAGCCATGTATTGATGTAAACCCAACAACAGGAGCGGTGACTTGCACGCGTATCCGTCGGGGCGGCTTATGAAAGTGGGTATGGACCCGGCATGTTGATGTAGACTGGACCGCGGGAGCGGTGGCATGCGCGTGTCCTTTGGCGAAGGAGTCGGCCGTGGTGTTGGAGACCAGCGCGCACGGGCGCGGGCTGAGAAGTCGACCGCGGCAGTGGTAGCCGGTGCAGGCGCGGGAACTGGCCATGATATTTAAGCCGGCGCAGTCGTGAGAGTTGGCCACAACGTTTAAACCGGTGCAAGCCTGATGTTTGTAGCATGACATCTCTTTTGTAGTGGACTTTTCCCTGTGTAAAATATATTTGAAAGATGGAGTAGTTGTTTTCAAAAGAATTAATATGTGCAAAATAAATACTGAGAACAGATAGCACCTATTTATTTTTTGAATGAACACGAATATCAGTACTGGATCACATTGGACGTATTCCGGTGCGGCCTATGTAAACAAGACCAACAGACAGCCTCCGTATCGAGTATGCCGATGGTTCCCTATTCTGCACAAGGCGCGTGTATGGTCGGAGTTGTCCAGTCCGTAGTGCTGCGCTGACCGTGATATAACCGGTATGAGTCTTTCAACAGCTCAGTGATATAATAGTCCCTTTTGAAGTAGACAACTTGTCCTGCATTGTAGAACCTCACAAGACAGAGTAATTGCTCTTTTAAAGAAAGCAATATGTAATATAAAAATATACTGGATGGATTTCACCTGATACGTCAGGCCGGTAATTATCCATCGCGGAGTTGATGATCACCATGGTAAAGTTGAAATCAATCACGGCTGAGTTGGTCGCGGGAGCAGACAGATGAACCGGCCACGGCGTTGTAAGCCGGTGCGGACGGGCGAGTCAATTGCAGGCGCGGATAGATGAGTCAGCCATGTATTGATGTAAACCCAACAACAGGAGCGGTGACTTGCACGCGTATCCGTCGGGGCGGCTTATGAAAGTGGGTATGGACCCGGCATGTTGATGTAGACTGGACCGCGGGAGCGGTGGCATGCGCGTGTCCTTTGGCGAAGGAGTCGGCCGTGGTGTTGGAGACCAGCACGCACGGGCGCGGGCTGAGAAGTCGACCGCGGCAGTGGTAGCCGGTGCAGGCGCGGGAGCTGGTCATGATATTTAAGCCGGCGCAGTCGTGAGAGTTGGCCACAACGTTTAAACCGATGCAAGCCTGATGTCTATAGCATGACATCACTTTTGTAGTGGACTTTTCCCTGTGTAAAATATATTTGAAAGACAGAGTAGTTGTTTTCAAAAGAATTAATATGTGCAAAATAAATACTAAGAACAGATAGCACCTGATTTATTTTTTGAATGAACACGAATACCAGTACTGGATCACATTGGACGTATTCCAGTGCGGCCTATGTAAACAAGACCAACAGACAGCCTCCGTATCGAGTATGCCGATGGTTTCCTGTTCTGCACAAGGCGCGTGTATGGTCGGAGTTGTCCAGTCCGTAGTGCTGCGCTGATCGTCCTCAACAGAGAATCTAATCCACTGTGTGTAGACACAGTAACTGTGGACAGAAACCTGATGTGAGTAGTCCACTGATATTTTTGTCGGACGAACGCCGATGCCAATGTTGGAAGTAGTAAGACAAAAAAGATAGCAGGTGCTTGGTTGATCTGATGATGTGCGCTCCCTTCAATCCTTTTTCATTCTGGGGACTTGATCCTTTTTGTGTTCTTTCCTCTCGTGAGTAGACAGTAATAATAGTACTTAAGTCGTTCATGCATGCATGTTGATTTTTCTTCTCGCCGGCTTGTCCACACTGGAATACCTGTATTGATGCTTCTAGCAACACCTTTCCCTTTTTCTCTTTTTCTTTTTAACCAGGAGTACGACTCGCTTCCTGGCTGCTGGTACTCTGCATCGCGAGCGCCTTGGAAACGGCTGAGGTGGAGACGGCAGAAACGAGCCAGTGCCGGAGTACGGCAGCAAAGGTGCACCGGCGGGTCGACGGCCGAGGCAAAACCGGGCGGCCCAGCAGTAGATGACTTGATCAGCCGTAAACAGGATTGCCACTGTGGCAGGCGGGCGGACGGCGGCTCAAGGCTGGTGACTCAAGTGACGGTGGCCCACCGCGGAGTGCTGGAACAGCAGCAGCTGCAGCGTTGTGGAAGAAACAGCCGGCAGTTCGTCATCGGCGGTTTGACGCAACAGATGCGCAAGGCCGCGGAGGCGGCGGCTCTCCAGTCTCAGCAGCGGAGCCAACAGGCCATCCAGGTAGGCCGCGATGAGAACGATCGCTTGCAAGCAACGACGGCGGTTTGTAGTAGAAGAAAATGAACCGGCAAGGCGGCTCGAGACAGGCCACGCGGCGAGTGGGTGAGCCTGTGGTTGAGCGGAGGCAGGCCGGGCAGCTCGGGGGCGGGGCCGCGCACCACCGCGGCAGAGTAGTCCGGGTCGCGGTCATATCCGTTTCTGGATCGTGGGAGACCTGGTTGACCCACGTCCACATCCATCTCCAAGCCGTGGCCGTCTTCCTTTGGTAAAAAAACTTTTGGTTGGTTTGACCTTTCGTTGGTTGTTCTCCACCAGTAGATTAGCGGCCATAGAGAGCTCGAGCGCGCGCGCTCCCACTAGGTGGACCAATAGCGCAAGACCGCATGGGTGGGCCTCTTGAGTGGACCGTATACGTGCATGTAGTCTTACTGTCGATACATACGGCCAGATCGCGTACGTTGCGCGGTAATGGACGGAGAGTGAAAATGTACCATCGGTACATTTGATGGATCGCGGTACGTGACGTACTCGGACAACTGTTACATCCAGAAAACGGCGTAGACATAGCGGTGGAAAAAATAAACGCGTTTGCGGGCCCAGCAGAAGCCAAGATCCCCATCTCCCACCCCGCTCCCTCATTACGAGTGCTCTGCGGCGCCATCAGCAGAGAGCAGAGTCAAGGCGGCGGCGGAAGAGAACGGCAACGGGCTGGAGTTCCCAACAGATCCTGTCGACAGGTATGGTTGCTACTTCATCTTCGTTGAAGCAGTATCTCTGAATCTTTCGCAAGGACCAACTAATGGATGGCCGGGTCTTCTCACAGGTTCCCCCGGCCGGATCTTGAAACCAATGATCTAACTCCGGCCGGTGAGGCAGGTACTTGCCTCACACAGTCGGCTGCTGAATCAAGCATGGGAGATGTTGCCGACGACCCATTGTCAATCCAATTGGCCGTCAATAACGGCTGCGAAGCACTGAGCTTGTCGGCGGCCGATTCGCAGCAATCAACAGGAAAAGATGACCCTCAAGCCCCCGGTTGGACTAGAAGGTACCCTCTCTTGGTTTTGATCCTGCTTAACTCTGAACATATTCATGTAAGCCATATTTGGGGAAAAAAGAACTCTGAAGCACAAGGTGTATTTGCATAATGCTCGCGTGTCAGCTCTGAATTCTTCAGGCTTGCATACTGCTCGCGTGTCAGTGCTGATTATTCAGCAAAAATAAAATAATATATATATATAAAACATCAATTCATAGTTGTCCATGCTCATCTCTGAATGTATTACGGTTATAAATGTCTGAAAAATTTATATCTCCAGATGTAAACCTCTGCTTTACATTTTGGTCGCTTATCAAGCCTGATGTCTTTTACAGTCGGCTGTATTTCATTCTTAATAATTTCAGAAATCTGAAAGTAAACCTGCACCTCCATGTTGCTTGTGTATGAACAATGAAATCCTGATGAGAAAATGAGCAAAACGTAAGTTTGTCTTGGATCGTCATAAACACTGAAAACAGTGTAATAAGCCATGTCTGAATAATTTAAATCTTCAACATTAAAGCAGTGCTACTATATTGGTTGCTTGTGAGCATTGCATTCTTCAGTAGAAATCAGGCACCCATTTTCAATCAAATAATGATGCATGATTCATATTGGGCGAGCCCCTATTGAGCGCACACCATGCGCTGGAAGAGTATCTGCCCTTGAAAAAACCATACTAAAAATATTTGGAGCAATGCTTCTCATACTTCTTTTGCAGCAAAATCTTCCTATCTTGCAGGATAACTCAAAGCTTGGTGTAAAAAGAAGAAACCTCTACAAAATGAACTTGCGCTCTTGGAGGCAAAAATCAATGAACTTCAACAACTTCCTCTTCAGCATCAAAATCAAGATATACAGTGTTCTCTCACGGCAAGGTATGAATTGATGCTTACTAAAATCAATCAGTACTACAAGCAAAGGAGTAAAAAGAATTGGATGGCAAAAGGGGATCGTAATACTAAATTTTTTCATCAAGCTGTCATTAAACGTAGGAAAAGAAATACTATTTGTTCCATTAAAGATGAGCATGATCTTGTTCATTGCAATCCTACTGCCATTATGCAAACTTTTATGAACTACTTCAAATGTATTTTCTCTTCCCCTAATGACAATATGACTAGACCATTTCCTCACCTTCAGGGATACAATGATAACAATGATCCTACTTATTCTATTCCTGATAATGCTGAAATTTTGCAGATTCTTAAGGATATGAAGCTTAATGCCTCTCCTGGTCCCGATGGTTTCAATGTTGAATTCTATTTAGCTACTTAGGATTGGATAGGGGAAGAAGTCACTAAGCTTGTTACTATTTTTTATCAGACGGCTACCCTTCCTTCTCATATTAATAACACCAACATTGCTCTCATTCCTAAGAAATTGGTGCCTCTTGTTCCTACTGATTATAGACCTATTAGTCTTTGTAATGTGATTTATAAAATTATTGCTAAATCTCTGGCTAATAGACTTAAGACTCACCTTCCTGACTATATTGATCCTGCTCAACAGGCTTTCATACAAGGTAGGCGTATCAGTGATAACATCATTATTGCTCAGGAAATTGCTCACTCTTTTTCTCTTAAATCTTGGAATCACAAAGCTTTCATGCTCAAGATTGATCTTGCTAAAGCTTTTGACCGTCTTTAATGGAACTTCATAGTTTCTGCTCTCGTTCGTAAAGGACTGCATGGTCATTTCATAAATTTGGTTCATGCCTGCATCTCCTCACCTACTTTCTCTGTGCTTATTAATGGTCAACCCTCTCAAAAATTTAAAAACTACAGAGGTATTAGACAGGGCTGCCCCATGTCTCCTTATTTATTTGTTCTAGCTATCAATGAGCTATCCATTATGCTGAATGAGGCTTTGCAGGCCAATCATTTGTTTGGTATTTCTCTTGGACCAAATTGCCCTTCTGTGCATTCCTTACTGTTTGCAGATGATCTTCTTGTCTGTGGACAGGCTACTTATCAAGAGGCTCAGGTTATGGCCAACTTGATTAATCACTTCTGTAATATCTCTGGTCAAACTCCTAACTGGAGTAAATCAGCTATTTTTTTCAGTTCTCATGTTCCTCAGCAGGTAAGAGATGACATTAAAAGCATTTTTCCAGTAGCGAATATGGATGATAGCTTCACTCATTTAGGTCATCCTCTCATTCTTGCTGCTAACAATAGAGCAGCTGCTTACAACTTTGTCTTAGATAAATTTCTTAACAAGCTGCCTTCCTATAAAGCTAATATGCTTTCTCATGCTGCTAGATTGGAATTAATCCGTTCTGTTTTCTCGGCCATTCCAGTTTATTACATGTCCAATATTTTATTCTCAAAAAAGTTCATTGCCAAACTTACTGCAGTAATCAGAAACTTCTGGTGGACAGGTATTAGAGAAACAGATTCCAGGAAAAGTCTTTGCCTTCGTGCTTGGAAGGACATTTCAAATTCAAAAACAGAAGGAGGATTGGGTATCAGAAACTTGAAGGCAATTAATGAAAGTCTAATTCTAGCTGCGGCTTGGAGGTTAGCAATTAATCCTACTTCTCATTTATATTCTGTACTCCGAGCCAAATATTTCCCTAATACAACTATTTGGAAAGCTACTCCAGCTCCTCCTAAATCTGCTTTTTGGGCTGCTATTCTTAAAATGTTTCCCAAGATTAAAAATCATGCGTTCTACCAACTGACTCAGGGGAATATTTCTTTATGGAGCATGCCTTGGTGTACCAATTGGAATACTATTCATGACTACCTTATTCCTCAACATTCTGCTTTTGTTTATCCCTCTTTAGTTAAAGATCTTTGGATGACAGAAGCTAGGTCTTGGAACCATCAGCTCATCCGCCAACTTTTTAGGGAACCTCTTGCTTCTCAAATCATTAATACCAATATTATTCAGGATGATAATGAAGATCTTCTTTGTTGGCTTTAGCTCCCAATGGTACCTGTTCTCCTAAACATGCTTATAAAATTTGTTTACAGGACATTCATGCTCATCCTAGAACAGCTCCTACTCAAGTCGCCACTGATTTAAAAAATTTCTTAAAGTGCTGTGGAAAAACAATTCCATGCTCCCTAAAATCAAAACTTTCGCTTGGCGTCTTCTTAGTAAAGCTCTGCCTACTGGTATGAGAGCAGGTAAATTTTCCAGTCATATTTCTCAAATTTGTTCTAGATGTGCGCATCACGAAGACTATTTCCATCTTTTTTTCCTTTGTCACTTTGCTAGAGCTGCCTGGTTTGCGCACCCTTGGTTTATTAGATCCGACACTCTGGTTCATAATCATGATTCTCTCCTTTCAGCCATTACTTCTTTTCTTAATTCTGGTCATCCTTTTGCTTCTATGCAAAATATTTTCAATTTTTTATGGTGCATTTGGAAAGCAAGGAATGAGCTCCTTTTTTAGCACAGGGAAGTACACCCCAAAAGGATTCACATCATGGCTGCAAATACAGACTGCGCGTTGCAAGCTGAGGCACAGGTGTCGGGACAAGTGTACAACAGTTTTTCAGACAGTTTGAATAATGAACAACATATACCTCTGCAGGGTACAACTATCAAGTCTGATCTCATCATTAAAGGGACTAAAATTTATTCTGATGCGGCCTTTCGATCTTCAAAAATTCCAGGTATTATGACGGGACAGGTTGGTACAGGTGTTGGAATTTACTTTTCTATTCCCGTTGATCATGGTGAGCTTAATATCCAGATTCAGGCATCTGCCCCTGTAACCACAGATCCTACTCATGCAGAAGCCAAGGCTCTTTCTTGTGCTGCTCTTATTGCAAACAAATTGAATGTGCAGCAACCTACTTTTTTCACTGATTGTCTTCCTCTCGCTTCTGCTGCTGCTTCTAAGACCATTTTCCACCCTGCTACTCCTTGGAATATCAGGAATGAATTGGCCTCTTTTAATGGCATTTATTCTATTCTAAATGCTCAGGTGTTCCACATTTCCAGGAATCTAAATGGAGTGGCTCACAATCTTGCACAACAGGTGTACCAGGCTTCAGATCAGCCACTGATGATTTGCTCTACAAGATCTCATGACACAAACCTCTGTCCTGTTGCGGCTACTCTAGCTCAATTCTCTGGCACAGGGTTCCAACTACACAAGGTGTATTGCTACTAAAAACATCACTCAAAGCAAGGGTCCTCCTGCCTGCAAGAATAGCTGGACTCTGGTGTTACCACAAGCATATGACAACACATCTCTTCCGGCGCTGGTGGTCTTTTCTTTAAGCTGCAGTTCATCTGGTTGATTAGTTTTCAACCTATCTTTGCTTCTCCATTGCAGCCTCTTTTTCGGGCTCTGTCTCTTATTCTTCAGTCTGTTGCCCCTGTAACTTGTAATGACCCCATAAGCTGTTAATGGAAATTTGGGCACCTTTCAGGTGCCTTGCTTTGTTCAAAAAAAAAGAAAAAACCTTAAGAGGATACGCGGAGAAGAAAACAAATACCGTCGTGGTACCAGCTGTTGGATACAATTTTGATTCATTGGGAGACGCATACGACTTCTATAATCTATATTCGTGTGAGATTGCCTTTGGGATAGGTATGGAAAAAGTAGGCTGAACGTCGAGAGAACCAAATGCATGCAAGAAATAGTCTGTGGATGCTCGGTGAGTTGACATTAAAATCATTAACAAAATGATGTATCTGTTTTCTCGAAACGCAATATAACATTTGGCAATGGATTCATATTTTCAGGGCAAATCAAAAAAAGGAAACGCACGGACATGCCGCTGCGAGTGCCCTGCAACGAACACGGTTCTGCACTATATGCCGTGGCCCTGGTCACAAAAGCAACACGCCTCAAAAGAAAAGGAGAGAACCGAAATGCTCGATCTGCGGGGTGGGAGGTCATCGGAAGAACACCTGCAACAATCCTAAGATTGTGGTACATGTTGCCGAGCAAACAAGTCATGATCCTGCTATCGATCAGTGATAAATCTATGCAAGCACGAAAGCATGTCAAGTAGTGATAAGAAAATAGGCAGTTTTCCGATTAAGTTAATCCATGAATAAATCATGAGCATGACATTAACAGCATTGATAACACACTGATTACGATCTAACAGAGCATGTACTACACATATAGTAGAACCATCTACGCATATTGCTAGTACTGCTACAACAGAAAGAAACACGAGAGGGATAAACGATGTATACCCTCCAATTGGCCATGCGGCGGCGGTGGCGGTGGCGATGGCAGTAGCCGTGGCATCCTCGGCGGCCTTCTTATCGGCCTCGGCCTTCTCAGCGGCAGCACGGTCGGCGTCGGTCGACATGGAGCAGTCGCGTAGTCGCTACCCAAAAATCTAATCGCCCCTCTCCCGTACAGGATCCGGAGAGGCGGGGTTTCGGAGGCCTGCTCTCCCGTCAACCGTGTACGCGGTGAACGGGACGGAGTCGCCGGCGACAGCAGCAGCAGAGGAACGTGGGCGTGGAGGCAGAGATGCGTTCTGTTTCGTGGCGGCTAGGGTTGGCAGCGCCCCACATATATATATGCGGCTGCGCGTGGAGAGACGTGGGCTGAACCCACGTCCAAGTCGGTAGCCAACGATCCGACGTCTCAGATCGTGGCCCTCTCTCCGTTCCTGACCGACAAAAAGAAGCGCATAGGAGTGAGCTCGACTCGGCTCAATCCCGCAACCCGCGGCGCGGCGCGGCGAGCGGAGGAGGAGGAGTGCGCGAGGGCCTCATCTCTTTTCAAGCTCCAATAGCATGAGGAAGAGAATCCCTTATAAACCACTCCAACTCTCCTTCCACTTCCACGGTGGGACTAAACTTCCCACCACCTTGTCATACCACCTACACGACCCTTAGAGATCAAATCTGAAATTGTTACATGGGCTCTAGGCCCATCTCATATTTCAACAAGTAGCACCCAGTTTGTTACTGTATCCTGGTTGATCAATGCCACTTTCCTGATATGTATCGTGTATTATCAGCTTAGTAATCTGTACTTGTCTTAACCATGGCAACCCATGATGCGTGTATACAAGCATTGCAAGTGCATCTGAATTTTACCTTCTGCTTTGTATCATGCATGCTCACTTGCATTTGCCTGGCCTAAAAATTGTACTGTGTTTGCCTGGTACCCTTGCTTAAATGGGTGAACTGTTGAAAGATAGGTTTCATGCTGCTGTCACATTTCCTTCCTATTAATCTTATGTGTGCTAATCAATAAAAAAAAACAGCTGCTAACCCTTAATCAGACACTCATGAGTCCTCTGTTCATGACATGGGTAAAAAAAAAAGATGTGACCGACAGCATAGTGCACACCCTCTCTTCTCTCCAAGCATGGGCGCGGACGCAGCACTGTGCACGTATAGTTTGATTTTTGAATCCTTTTGGAGCGCCCGCCCAACAACGCCTGTAGTTACTACCCTTCTACTGTGAGCCACCGTCAAGTCTGCTACTACTTGAAGTGAGCCAATCTTTGCCACCTGCTCACAGTCTCCAGGCATATCAGCTTGCTGCCGCTAGCCTCCGGATCACTCCATCAGGCTGCCATGGGCGGATATAGCACTGTACCCATGTAGTTTGATTCTTAAATGCTTTTGCAGCGCCTGCCCAGCATTGCCTCCTGCAGCTGCCCAGCTTCATTTGGTGTTGCGATTTGCTGCTGGCCTGGATCGATTTGCGCCAGCGGAGGTGTCCTCGGTCCAAGCGAAACCAGGTGCTCTGCGTAGGCTTCCTGCCACCTGCAGAAATCACATTCCACCTCGTCCCGGCTGCCATCGATTGGGGAAGCGCTCGCCGGCGAACTGACCGCGGCAGGCGACGTATGTCACCACTACCCTGCCGCAATCCGGGCAGGGGACTACAGGCAGGGCGACCGGCGGCAGGGGAATACAGGCAGGGCGATCATATCTGCACCTTGGTTGGCGTTCGCCATGAGCTGTAGCTTGGGTTCTTCAGTCAAATTTGGGGAATCGAGTGAGCAGGTATGTGCGGGGTAGCTAAGAAAACGACAGGCGCCGGTGGACCGAACAAGCGCCGCTTCCCACCATGTGTAACGGTGCCGCCGGTCATAAACGGGAGGGCCGATGACCCGCCGTGAGAAACAAACGGCCGTCGGAGACCAAGTTTTGTATATAAGTAGCTCATTAGTACGGTGTAGACGTAAGATACCCTGCAAGCCCTACAATACCACGTACGGCCCACATCCCAAAACGAGTGAATGGGTAGCTATACAGGGAGCGTGCGCGCTCGTCCGCGCCTATCAATTTCCGCCATAGCAGATGCCTTTTTTCTTCGTTAGAATTTGGTCCTGCTTGTTTTTTCTTCGTTGGAATTTGGTCCTGCTTGTGGTAATAGTAGCAAGGTGTCCTCTGAGGCTGGTCATAGTGGAGAGTAACTTAGACTAGTAACATGCATATGTTACTAATCTATGTTACTATCTTCATAGTGGGTACTGTCATATATGTAGTAACATAGATACCTTCATTTATTACTTTGTAGACTCATTTTGCATTGGGAAGCGCTATGTGATGGTAACATATTATGTTACTCCATTTGCCTCTCTCCTCATTAACTACTTGCCACCTCACTCTTTTTGCTTATGTGGCATCTATGTTACTACCTATGTTACTCCCACTATGACCAGCCTGAGCGGATCGTGTGGAGCGGTAGCACTAGCGACCGACCACATCAGCCCTTGGCCGATCGGTAGGCGGGTCAATTTTGTCTTCCCATGAAAAGTACTCCCTCCTTTTCAGTTTAATAGGCTCAATTAAAAAATTTCACCAACCAAGGTAGATGGTGAGTGGTGGAATACTTTTTGTAGTTTGCAAAATCACCCAATTAATGCTCTTGTTTTCCTCAAAAAAGTATGTTTACCAATGCATTAATTGCAATGCATGCATGCATAAATTACATCAATTGGTCAATTTTCTCTTAATACTTGCATGCAATGATTTAATGCACTTTGGAATCTGAACATGTGATGGGAAACAACCAAATTGAGCCTTATAAAATGGAAAAACTAAAATTTTGATATAAGCCCTATAAACCGGAAAGGAGGGAGTAGAAACGACGAGACGCCTTCGGTTTGGTCTGCCGCCGCCCTGTGGAGTTTCCTTGGGACTTGTAGTGGCACAGGGAAAATTTTCTTTTGTCTCGGTCTCGGCGAATCTCCATGGTGCGTGCGTGATGGACATCTAGTCGGGTTCAGCGACAGGCGTCACTGCTCCAAAAAATATTCGATCTGGCTTTGGGCTGGATCCCTGTCGGTCATATCCACTTGGCAATTTCGCGGCGGCGTATCCGACACAATTCTAGTTTTTCTTGGACCAAAACCTCGTCGTACATCAAGCTCCAAGTTTAATCATGATTCTGAGCATAACATGGTGAATTCGCCGGTTCTAACCATGTTTCGTCTCATGCCGAGTTATCTTCCGTGATTGTTCCTACCGGCTTTTCCTACGGTGGGCGCCAACTGTCGTGGTTTTGTCACGGCAGATGTCCTAGTGTGGGGACTTAGTCATGAGGCCAACGCATCTATTTAATAACTTGAGAGGGATTGGTCGGAATCGAGAGACACAACACAAGACAAGGGTTTAGATAGCTTCAGGCCTCGGGAAACATCATTCGGTAATAGCCCTACATGTTGTTTGTGGCTAGGTCTCATTATGATCATGAGAAAGTCGCCGCATAAGCCGACTCTCCTAATTGTGTCTAGCCTTAGCGATTATTTTCTCTCCCTCTTGGGGTGGCCTGCCCCTCCTTATATATGTTGAAGGGGCGGGTTACATGACTAGTCCTAGTAGGATTAGGATTACTCTATTACAGGTGGAGTGCTAGTCTTGCTTCCTTTGTAAGGCAATATTCCTTATGCCTTTCCTCTTAAGCTGGCCCACCATCATACGAACCGGCCTACTGGGCCTTGGGCCTTGTCGTTTGTCTGACCCGCCCGCCGGATTACTAATGAGCCGCCAAGATCAGGCGGGTTACCAGTGAGTCGCCAAGATCCAGCCGGGTCATACATCCGGGCGGGTTACACCGCGGGGTATATCCCCGACACTATGTGTCAGCATGTAAAAATAGACATAAAAATACATTGATTATCAATGATCTTTTTGTGTACAATCTGATTTGTCAATATGAGTCCTCACCAGTTTAGGAACTGCTGAAGACTCATATTGCGGCCACAAATTCTACACATAGAGTTCAATGAAGACCAAGTGGTTGTGAAAGTTTGAGAAGTAACATATTTAAGGTGGTACAAACTCTCTTCACGGAGCGAAGTGGGACAACTTTTTTAGTAAACTTAGCAATAGCGGTTATTGTGTAAATGCGCTACTGCTATGGTCCGTAGCAGTAGCTCTCTTCATATTAGCGCGCTGCTTTTAGAACTAGCCTCGCAGCGGCGGCGTGGCAATTATAGCAGTAGCGCGTCTTAGAGAGGGCGCGCTACTGATACATTTATTTCAGCAGCGAGTTTTGTGCGCGCGCGCTACTGCTAGTTAGCAGCAGCGCCTTATTTTAAAGCGCGCTGCTGGTAAGATTCCGTGTATAGGCTTTTCCCTAGTAGTGCAAAGGTATTGGGGATGCCCAGTCCCGAAATGCAAAAAATTGAATTTACTTTATGTTATCAAATAATAAATTCTTTGGAAAGTGTTGGTATGGAGGGCAACCGTGGATACGGCTAGCCATGGAAAGTGAAAGTATTGTGGAAAAAAATAAACTTTATTTTCTGTTTGGGAACCGCCTATGATATATCAATTATGAAAAGTGTTGGGAACTCTAAGTCGTTTTCGTTGGTGGGATGGATACACCTCCCAAAATGTTTTTATCTCTAAGTTTTTTGCTTTGAGCTATGGCACCTCTACAAATCCCTACTTCCTTCTGCGAAGGGTCTTTCTTTTACTTTATGCCATTTTTATTTTTGAAATTTCAGTCTCCATCTTCTCTTATAAAAGCACCAACTAGGAGGCAATATGATCGTACTTAAGTATTGGGTGTAGCTAATATTCGAGTGTGTTTCATGAATGGATCAATGTTTGAGCATGATGGGCTAGGGATAACTTATTTTAGCGTTGATATTTTGAAAGACATGGTTGCTTGTTGATATGCTTGAGTATTGTGGCACCCTGGCTCAGAGAAACCGGAACACCCCGTATTCCAGCCCAGAGATCGAGGAGAAGTCTTCTGGAATACGGCACTGCTTAGCATAGAACAAATTAGCTCTTTATTACAAGCTATATGGATACAAGGGGATTACATCGGCACGGTGACACTACGCCTGCCACGGTTGCTCCATGCAAGTAGCAAAACAACACGATGCAACAGAATAATTCTAGCAGCGGAACAACGGCGATGGGGGTGAACTCCACTCCTCAGGGATTTTGGCTGGAACGCTTATCCTAGCTTGCAAACAAGGGATCATGGCAAACAAGCAATCAATTCCGGCATGACCTGCAAACTAGCATGACACGCCAGTTCAGTACATTGAATGTACTTGCAAGCTCACAATAACTAGAAGCATTCGAGACAAACAACAACATGGCAATTACAGGTTAAGCAGGAATTAACATGATACTATCAAAACAACATGGCATGAACAACATGAACATAACACCGCTAGAACAATATGAGCATGGCATGAACATATAAATCTGACGATACTATCATGCAATATGATGACACTATATGCACCACTTATTCTTCTCAGGTTACCTCGTAACCATCACATGCATCACTTATTAACCTCGGACATCACACGATCGTCTCAGGATCAAATCAAGCTTGGTATAAACAATACCGTAGTAATCATTAAATGACCACAAGGAGCTTGATCTTTACCCACGATTCTCGCACATCATGAATATCCAACAACTCGTTATCCTCGATACCACGATGACCATTCACGGATCACAAACGGAACCACTCTTGGCTCAATGGGTTACCTCGTAACCAAAGGTGATCATTCACGGATCACATAACCAACTTATCTCATCATCGAACCAGGGTTGTTGTTAAGCACATTATTATTATTACTGTTGACCCACAATATGACCAACTACGAACTGGGCCCGTATCAGCTGGCGCGACTATCGATAGATTTAATACACACTCTGCAGAGGTTAGCACACTATACCCACCCCACGAAACCCACGGCCTCGCACTCCCATTTGGGTGGCCCAACGGCGTTCTGACAAAACCGTCATATTGCCATGACACTCTCCCGGCCACTCCGACCTACTCCCCACTGGGCTAAGTCCTGGGTGGCCCTGTGCCTACCAAAGGCACCAACGGCCACCGTTGTGGCAAAACATAAACGGTCCCAAACGGGGACAAGGTACCACAACAATAACAATGAGCACACAAGACTTATGTCCGCCTACCTGATTAGGGTAGCGCGCCCATAACCTTCCCTCGTTGGAGGCACCGATGAGAGGCACGACAATAGACCCAGTTAGGACCTTCCCAAAAAGGTAAGCATGGTTGCACTGGTTAGCTCGATATGGAGGCACCATGACTCAGCCAATAGTTGTTCAAGTTCAATTTAATCCGGTTAAACTTGAATGCAAATATGCTGAGCCATGATAAAATAACATGATACAATTACAATGCATGAGCAGGATATCAACATAAGCATGAGGGTACCACCACATAACTATCAACCATATCAACAATGAATCATATCCAACTGAGCATGGCATAATGACGAGCATGAATATCACAAGTACAACGCTACTCATAGCATAACATGACCACTAGCATCAACAATAAATACCATGCAAGAACACATCAATAACATTACCGAGTAAACACTTAACCAACTAACAACAAAGGAACAATGCATACTAAACGATACTCGGTAACCGACGTTAGTCATGCATCGAAGAACATGACCAACCCAACATGTACTACTATCAAGCATGACCAATATGAAAGTAATACTAGCAGGTAGAACATGATAACAGAGTGCAAGAAAACATAGCATGACTGTAGTCACCGATCCATAAGCATAACTGAAATAACGACAACACCAGCAAAACAAACATATAGTTATTAAAGATTCAAGTTGAAAACGAATGCTATTGCATGTCTATCATGCAAATGGTGGTTGTGTCTTGCCTGGGGATGAAGAATGAACCGGGGAGAAGTGCGGAAACATCGCAGAAAGATTCGCCGGAAACACTTCTCTCTCGAAAGGGGCTGATTTGGGGCAAGGGAAAAATGATCATTTTCAGTATGCCAAAACATAATTAAAGTGACACCAACAGATCGGGCTTGACGAGACAAAGAAGTGAGCGTTGGTTTCACCTCGAACGAAGTTACGGCTGCGGAGTTATGAGTTGTTGAACACCAGGAACCAATTTGTGAAAGTTTTTATCACCAACGGGTCCCTGAGAGGAAAAACAGAAAGCGCCTTTGGGCCAAACACGTTTTCTGTAAAGGAAAGCGCGTTTAAAGCCACAGTAGAGGGAAATACATTTTCCAGAAGCGGAAACGCATTCTTGCCAAAGAAGGAAAGCAATACATTTTCATCAGACGAAAACGCACTCACCAGAAACCGTTTCCACTTGCCACGTGGGATGAGGCGCCTGGGCCACTGGCGCGTGGGGCCCAGGGGGAGGAGGAGGGGGCCAGGCGCTCGTCTTCTTCCTCCCGTGCCTCTGTTCCTCTCATGGAACAGAGCAGGGGCAGGGGAAGGAAGCGGCCAAGGGGCCGGCCGGCTCCGACCGTCTCTGGCCTAGCGGAGACCACCGGCGGGACCAGGGAGGCGAGGGGGTTCCATCCAGAGGGAGCATGGCCGCCTGGGAGGCGCGGGGAGGAGGGGAGGGGAGGCGCCCTGGGGAGCACAGGGGCGACGGCGGTGGTGGTCGTCTCGGTGTTGCGGCTATCTCCGGCGAGGGGCAAGTGGGTGGGGCGGCTCAGCGGTACGAGTGGGAGTGGGTGGACGTGGTGGGAGGAGGAGAGGAGGCTCGGGTTGGACGGAATCACGCCGAGGCCGAGGCGGCCATGGAGGATAGAGGCGAACTCCAGCGGGATGTGGCGATTGTGGTGACCAAATGAGGCAAGGGAGGGATGAATGAGCTGCGGGAGGGGTCGAGGGTCCTATATATAGGCCCGGGGGAGGCTCTTGAGCTCACAAGCGAGCTTGAGCAGTGCTCTAATGGAGGTCAGTGGCTAGGCATCGCATGGGCATGGCGCTTGCGGCTCATTTATGGCGACCCGCGACGAGGCAACGACGCAGGGCAACGCAGTAGAGCACGGGCTAGCTCCTGGACAATGTTTGAGGTCGAGACGAGGAGGGAGTGAACGAGCATAGTGGTCGGAACAAGCCAGAGCACGCGTTTAGCCATGACGCAAGCGCGATCACCACATGCACTGGCACAAGAGGCGCGCTTTGGCGTGGCCGACCATGTCCAGTAGATAGATGGTTCTGCCCTTAGTCAAAATGAGGAAATAAATCAGTCCAGGGGCAAAGAAGAGATTTGCACTTAGCTCTGAAGTAAATCAACGGGAAGGTGTTTGTAACTTGCTATGGTGACACCAGTTTGGTAACGTGGTAAATAATTTACCTGCTGATGATCAAACGCTAAGGTGATTAAGATGGAAAAGTTTTAGCTCAAGGAGAGGAGTTTAGCTAGTGGTTGCTGTAGAAACCACCAGACTAGACAGAAATACAAAATATGAAGTAGCACCCACATATCAATTGGGATTGAGCTAAAATTGGGCATTGCCTAATGATTTCAAGATATGAGGATTCCCAAAAAGTTTCATGCCATTTGGATGAACCAAAATAGCACTTGCTTCATATAGCTTTGCTCTGGACAGAAACTTGGAAAAATTGCACAGGGCAAATTATGTAATGGATTGAGCCAAATTTTGTGGAGAGTTCTTATATGGATATTAGAATGCCCTGGAAAATTTTCATCTTAAGTGAAGCAATATAAAATATAGTTGCTTCACAAACTGAAAATCTGACCAGAAACTAAGATTTGGAGCTGGACTCACCTAGATGAGTTACATGAGCTCATATTTGGTGGAGAGTCATGATTTGATCATATGAAGGATCTAAAAAAATTCAACTCATTTAGATATTCCTAGCTTGTACTTCCTTCACAATCATTTCCCTCAGGCAGGAACTTTGAAAAATTGTTGAGGAATATTCACTAGGAAAATTAAGTTTAATTTTGGCATGAGGAAATTATTTGGACATGAAAAGGTGTCCAAAAAGTTTTGGGTCAATTGGGAAAATATAAATGGCACTTGCTTCACAAACTGCCATTCAGGACAGAATAGGAAAGGAATTAGTTGAGCATGATGGGAAACATGGACAATGAAATATTTTGCCATATTTGAGGAAGATATGACCCAAATAATTTATGAGAATTATTTGGGAATTTTAGGAGTGATAGAAATATATGTTGCTTCACAGCCTAGAACAGAACGGATTATTCCTTTAATAGAAAAAGGAATATTCCCAAGGAAAAGAATATTGGGGTTGAGCTAGGATGAAAATGGCAAGGTCTTGGGAAGGGTTTGAGGATGACAAGCCACTCTGGAAAGAAAGAAGTGGTCATCTTCTTCCGTTTTTAGACCACATAGCCACGGAAAAAGAAAACTCAAGGAAAAATCTCAAAGAAACAAAAGAAAAAGAAAGGGCCAAAAATCAGGCTGTGACAAGTATCTAAATTATTATGTTAAAACTAGACTATTGCTTTGAATCACATAAAAGTCCAAATGTCCATGCTATAAAGAAAAAAATATGATATGACATGATAGACGGCAGTCCACATGAAAAATTCTGTTTTTATCACATACCTACTCGAGGACGAGCAAGAGTTAAGCTTGGGGATGCTGATACGTCTCCAATTATCTATAATTTTTGATTGTTCCATGTTGTTTTATTATCAATATTGGATGTTTTATAATCATTTTATAGTCATTTTATATTATTTTTTTCTACTAACCTATTGACATAGTGCCAAGTGCCAATTGATGTTTTTCCATGTTTTTTACATTGCAGAAAATCCTTATCAGACGGAGTCCAAATGCCACAAAACTTTACGGAGATTTTTTATGGACCAGAAGGAAGATATTGGGCCCTGGTTGCACCCGAGGGAGTCCCGAGGAGGGGACAACCCACCAGGGTGCGTCAGGAGGCCCAGGCGCGCCCTGGTGGGTTATACCCACCTCGGGTGCCCCTGGACCGCCTCTTTGCTCTATAAATACCCCAAAAATACCAGAACCTTAGAAGCATGGACAAAATATTCATCCAGCCACCGCGGAGTCCAGAACCGCCAGATCCAATCTAGACACCATCTCGGATGGGGTTCACCACCTCCATTGGTCCCTCTTCGATGATGCGTGAGTAGTTCTTTGTAGACCTTCTGGTCCGTAGTTAGTAGCTAGATGGCTTTCTCTCTCTCTCGCTGAATTCTCAATACAATAGTCTCTTGGAGATCCATATGATGTAACTGTTTTCGCGGTGTGTTTGTTGGGATCTGATGGACTTTGAGTTTATGATCAATCATATTGTTTTATATCCATGAAAATTATTTGAGTTTCTTTGATCTCCTATATGCATGATCTCTTACAGCCTCGTATTTCTTCTCCGATATTTGGGTTTTGTTTTGTAACGCCCTTGATGCGACTATATCTCCCACGTGTCGAGGCACGACTTAGAGGCATAACCGCATTGAAAGCAATGTCGCAAGTGAGGTAATGTTCACACAACCCATGTAATACATAAGGGAAATAGATACATAGTTGGCTTACAGTCGCCACTTCACACAATACATAAATAAACATCCATCATTCAAATTACACTCAAGGTCCGACTACGGCACCAAAATGAAAGAAGGCTACCCCAAATGCTACACAAATCCCCGATCACCCCAACTGGGCTCCACTACTGATCATCAGGAAAAGACACATAGTAACGGCCACGTTCCTCGTCGAACTCCCAAGTGAGCTCGGTCGCGTCATCTGCACTAGCATCATTGGTACCTGCAACTGTTTTGGTAGAATCTGTGAGTCACGGGGACTCAGCAATCTCACACCCGCGAGATCAAGACTATTTAAGCTTATAGGTAGGATGGGTTAATGAGGTGGAGCTGCAGCAAGCGACTAGCATATATGGTGGCTAACATACGCAAATGAGAGCGAGAAGAGAAGGCAAAGCACAGTCGTGAATCTAGAAGTGATCCTAGGACAACCTACGTCAAACATAACTCCAACACCGTGTTCACTTCCCGGACCCCGCCGAGAAGAGACCATCACGGTTACACACGCGGTTGATGTGTTTTAATTAAGGTCAACTTCGGGTTTTCTACAACCGGACATCAACAAATTCCCATCTGCCTCATAACCGCGGGCACGGCTTTCGAAAGATAATACCCTGCAGGGGTGTCCCAACTTAGCCCATTATAAGCTCTCACGGTCAACGAAGGATATTCCTTCTACCGGGAAGACCCGATCAGACTCGGAATCCCGGACTACAAGACATCTCGGCAGTAATAAAACAAGTCCAGCAAAGCCGCCCGATTGTGCCGACAAATCCTGATAGGAGCTGCACATATCTCGGTCTCAGGGCACATCCGGATGAGACATCCTACGAGTAAAACCAAGCCTCGAGTTTCCCTGAGGGGGCCCCGCAGTCTGCTCGTTTCGGGCCAGCACCCAGAGGAGCACTGGTCCGGGGGGGGGGGGGGGCTAAAATAAAGATGACCCTCGGGCTCGCGAAAACCCAAGGGAAAAGTGGTAGGTGATAGGCAAATAGTAAAACCAAAGTTGGGCCTTGCCGGAAGAGTCTTATTCAAAGCGAACTGTCAAGGGGGTCCCATAAATCACCCAACCGTGTAAGGAACGCAAAATCCGGGAACATAACACCGGTATGACGGAAACTAGGGTGGCAAGAGTGGAACAAAACACCAGGCATAAGGCCGAGCCTTCCACCCTTTACCAAGTATATAGATGCATTAATTAAATAATAGGTATTGTGATATCCCAACAAGTAAACATGTTCCAACAAGGAACATCAAGTCCATGTTCCAAACAAGGAACAAACTTCATCTTCACCTGCAACTAACAACACTATAAGAGGGGCTGAGCAAAGCGGTAACATAGCCAATCAACGGTTTGCTAGGACATGGATGGTTAGGGGCTGACATGGCAATATGGGTGGCATGATATAGCAAGTGGTAGGTATCGCAGCATAGGCATAGCAAAAGAGCAAGCATCTAGCAAGCAAAGATAGAAGTGATTTCGAGGGTATGGTCATCTTGCCTGCAAGGTTCTCAGAGTTGTCGAAAGCTTGGTCTTCGAAAGCGTTCTCAACAGGTTCCTCGTTCACGTACTCGTCTCCCGGCTCTACCCACAACAAGAACACAAGCAAAGGGGGCAAACATCAATCACGATGCAATGCGCAAGCAACATGAGGCAAAACATGACATGATATGCGAGATGTGATATGCAATGCATATGCGTGCTCCGGAAGGACAAAGCTGAACAAGGCATAATCTTGGCAAACCAAGTATGCCACTGGATAGGTGAGGTGATTTCGGTTGAAATCGATATAAAGATCACCGGAATCGGATGCATGGTTTGCAAATGACAAGCAAAACAAGAATGACAATAAACTGCTATTAACAGCATGATGCTACTTAGCAAGCAACAAGAAATTAGGCTACTGCACCCAAACATATCAACAAAGCATATGACAGTAATCTACCCAAGATGCTTGACAAAAGATGAACACTAAGCTACGGCTAAATCACACCACAACAGGTTCAAACAAGCATGGCAAAAGTGCAAAAGATAGCAGGTTCACAGACTTAGTGAAAATAACATGCCAGAAACTAACATCAGGATGACATGTTTAGAGCAGGCAAACAACATGCTACAGGAACAGGACATAGCAAAATAAGGCATGGCATGAATCCAATCAAAGCACTTAACAAAAGTCCCTTACTGACCATAAGCCAAAAAGGACTAGAAAATATAATAACGCCCATGTCCATTAAGCAAGTTTCGCTACAGGTTTCAGACTTAGCAGAAAACTGGACATGTCAAAAACAGATAACAAGTAGGCATGTTCACGAGCTCGATGCACTCACTACAGAGCATTGCATGATAAAATAAGCATACATACATCAAGAAGACATGTCATAGAATCTAGACATGTCAAGAATAACATCATAGCATGCAAGGATCAACTACAACAAGCTTGGCAAAATCGAATAACATGTAAACAATCTGCCAGTAACATTTTGTAGCAAAAGTAGAGCTCGATTGACTCAAGCTGTGGCACTCCATAATTACAAATAAAGGCATGGATGGATATATAAAATCCATATGTTCAAAACACTCTTACTGATCATGCTCAAAAGAGGCATAGATCTCTCGGAAACAACATGAACACATGGCATAAAAATAACAGCAGGCAGGGACTTGGTGATATTACTAAGTCTCTGAAATCAGCAACATTAAGTACCCTAGTTTGCATGCTTGTGGTAGTCACCACAAAGACCACAAAAATACATGGCATAATTCTATGTAAATATAACATGGCATATTACAAAACTCATGTAGGACTCAACTTCATAGGATGCACACATCAATCATGGCAAAAATGACAAAAGTGCATGTTCTGATAAGAATCAGAAACTAACATCACATAGCCCTCTTCCAACAGCATTTCGGGCACCAAGATGAGCTCAAATGAAAATGATTCAATGGAATGAAATTATGTACTCATCAAGGCGAGCAATTTTACATATTATACGCACGAAACGGAGCAATATACAGCAAGTTATGATGCGATGAACATGCGATATTTATGCAAATATCTCCAGGACTTGGTGGAATTTTAGAGGGGGAAGAAGTCAACCGCCGCGTAGATCGAGGATGGCCAGACAGGACTCGCCGGAGTTCGGCCGGATAAGGCTCGGGGAGGCGGCGCGAGGCGGATCCGGGCCGGATCCGGCGCCGGATCCGGCCGGATCCGGCGCCGGCGACGGCGGTGGAGGGCGGAGGCGCGTGGCGCGGGGCGGCGTGGGCGGGCGGCGCCGGCCAGCGAGGCGGCGCGCGGCTGTAGCGGGAGCGGGAGGCGCGGGGGCGGCGAACGGGCTCGGGGGGCCCGACCCGGGCTCGGGCGGGCCGACAGCGAGGTGGGCGCGGGGACGCTGACGTGTCGCGCCCTGGTTGGCCCGGGGCGGCGGCGCGGACGCGTCCGGCGCGGCCCGGACACGTCCGGTGGCGGCGGAGGGGAAAACTGCTAGGGTTAGGGTGGTTTGGACCCGGGATTTCGGAGGGGGAGGTATATTTATAGGTAGAGGGGGCTAGGAAGCTCCAAATGGAGTGCGGTTTTCGGCCACGCGATCGTGATCGAACGGCGGTGGACATGGGAGTGACTTAGATGGGTTGCTGGGCTGTTTGGAAAGGGTTTTGGGCTGCAACACACACGAGGCCTTTACGGTTACCCGGTTAACCGTTGGAGTATCAAACGACCTCCGATTGACCCGAAACTTGATAGGCGGTCTACCTGTGCTATACCAAGGCCGCTTGACAAACCTCGGTCCATTCCGAGAAGGTTTAATACCCGCTCACGGAAAAAGGTAAAAGGGGACGCCGGGGGACATAGGAGCGCCGGATTGCAAAACGGACAACGGGGAAAATGCTCGGATTCATGAGACGAACACGTATGCGAATGCGATGCACATGATGACATGATATGAAATGCATGACAAGAACAAAATGCAAACTGACGGGAAACCCAACTACGGAGGAAATATTATATCACAATGCCGAAAATGGCAAGAGTTGGATTACAAATATGGCAAGTTACCACCACTACGAGAGGATCTCGTCCCGAGATCTAGGACTGAAAAAAAACTCCGGATACTCGGAACGTAGGTGGTCCTCACGCTCCCAGGTGGCTTCTCGGTCTGAATGGTGTGACCACTTCACTTTCAGGAATTTGATTGACTTGTTGCGAGTCTTGCGCTTAGTTTCTTCAAGAATAGCAACGGGGTGCTCATGATAGGACAAATCTTCTTGAAGATCAATCTCTTCGAAGTTGATGGTGCGCTCAGGCGTCTTGAAGCACTTGCGAAGCTGTGACACGTGGAAGACATCGTGCACATTTGCAAAGTTGGAGGGAAGCTCAAGATGATAGGCGAGATCGCCTCGTTTGCCGATGATCTTGAAAGGACCGACGTATCTAGGGGCAAGTTTCCCCTTGATACCGAAGCGACGAGTTCCTTTCATTGGAGAGACGCGGAGGTAGACATGGTCTCCGATCTCGAATGCCACATCTCGGTGTTTGCTATCGTAATAGCTCTTCTGGCGCGATTGCGCGGCTTTGAGGTTCTCACGAATGACCTTGCACATAGCCTCAGCCTCTGAGATCAAATCGTTGCCTAGCAATTGGCGTTCGCCCGTCTCAGACCAATTGGGAGGAGTACGACACTTTCTGCCATAGAGAATCTCGAATGGGGCTTTGCCCGAGCTGGCTTGAAAGCTGTTGTTGTAAGAGAACTCAGCATAAGGAAGACAATCCTCCCACTTCATGCCGAAAGAGATAACACAAGCCCTGAGCATATCTTCAAGAATTTGGTTGACACGCTCGACTTGCCCACTAGTCTGAGGGTGGAAAGATGTGCTGAAGCGAATATTTGTGCCCATGGCCTTCTGAAAAGAATCCCAAAACTTGGAGGTAAAGATGCTGCCACGGTCTGAAGAGATCAATTGTGGAATGTTGTGCAAGGAGACAATTCTGGAGGTGTAGAGCTCTGCCAGCTGCGCTGTTGTGATGGACTCTTTGATAGGAAGAAAATGAGCCACTTTGGTGAGCTTGTCGATGACGACGAAGATAGCATCATTTCCACGCTTGGACTTAGGAAAACCAGTCACGAAGTCCATTTCGATATGATCAAACTTCCATTCTGGAATAGCAAGAGGTTGGAGAAGACCAGCTGGTCGTTGGTGTTCTGCTTTCACCCTTCTGCAGATATCACATTCATTCACGAATTGAGCAATCTCTCGCTTCATTCGAGTCCACCAATACGACTGCTTGAGGTCATGGTACATCTTCGTACTTCCCGGATGAATTGACAAAAGAGAGTTGTGCGCTTCGTTCATAATGACTTTACGAAGATCACCCTTTGGAACCACGATCCGGTCCTCGAAGAAAAGAGTATCTCTGTCATCAACTCGATAGCACTTGTATTTGGAAATGCCCTTGTCAATACCATGTTTCACCTTCTTCACCATGGTATCCAATCATTATGCCTCACGAATTTGATCTTCCAAAGTAGGAGAGACAATGAGGTTGGCAAGAAAACCTTGAGGAACAACTTGGAGATTCAACTTGCGGAAAGCTTCACAAAGATCCGTTTGAAAGGGCTTGAGGATTAAGCTGTTGCAATAAGCCTTCCTGCTCAAAGCGTCTGCAATCACGTTAGCCTTGCCTGCAGTATATTCAATACTCGGATTATACTCTTGAATCATTTCGACCCATCGAGTTTGCCTGAGGTTGAGGTGGGGCTGAGTGAAGATGTACTTGAGACTCTTGTGATCAGTGAATATGTCCACTTTCCTTCCCAACAGGAGATGTCTCCATGTTATTAGTGCGTGGACAACTGCCGCCAACTCAAGATCGTGAGTGGGGTAGTTCCTTTTGTTGGGCTTCAACTGACGAGAGGTATAGGCTACAACCTTCTTCTCTTGCATTAAGACGGCACCGAGGCCTCGAAGAGAAGCATCACAGAAAACTTCATAAGGCTTGTCTTCGTCAAGAGGAGTCAAAACTGGAGCAGTGACGAGTTTCTCTTTGAGAGTGTTGAAAGCAACGTCACACTCAGGAGACCAGACATACTTCACATGCTTCTGGAGGAGGTTGGAAAGAGGCTTGGCAATCTTTGAGAAATTCTCAACGAATCTTCGGCAATAGCTTGCAAGTCCAAGAAAACTGCGAAGCTGCTTGACATTCTGAGGAGGTTCCCAATTCAAAACTGCAGACACCCTCTCTGGATTAATAGCAATGCCCTTGGCAGAGATGATGTGACCAAGGTAAAGAACTTCATCAAGCCAAAATTCACATTTGGAGAACTTCGCATATAATTTATACTCTCTGAGCTTGTCGAGCACCAGTCGCAAATGTTTGGCATGATCCTCCTTATTCTTGGAGAAGACCAAAATATCATCGAGATAGACCAAGACAAATTCGTTGATGTAGGGGTTGAAGATGAAATTCATCAAGCAAGTGAATGCTGGAGGAGCATTGACAAGGCCGAAAGACATGACAGTATATTCATAAGAACCAAAGCTTGTTCTGAATGCTGTCTTGGGAATATCTTCTTCACGAATGCAGATTTGATGATAACCCATACGAAGGTCATGCTTGAAGAACACTTTAGCACCTTTAAGTTGCTCGAATAGCTCATTGATGTTGGGAAGTGGGTACTTGTTCTTGATAGTCTTCTTGTTCAATGGACGGTAATCGACGCAAAGTCGGTCTGTGCCATCCTTCTTCTTGACAAAAAGAACACCACAATCCCAAGGAGAAGAACTCGGTCTGATCAGACCCAGACGCTCTTGTTCATCGAGTTGTTTCTTCAATTCCTTCAACTCTTCTGGTCCAGGCTTGTAAGGACGCTTGCAAACGGGTTCCGTGCCAGGCTCAAGATCAATAACGAATTCAACTGGCCGGCGGGGAGGCATACCCGGAAGCTCTTCTGGAAAGACATCTTGGTACTCACAAATGACTGGAATCTGAGAGATAGCCTCCAATTCACCATTCTCATTGAGAGAAAACAACCGAATGGAATCATCACGAGCGGCATAGATGATCACATCGTCAGAAGAGTGAGTCAATTGAATTTCCCTGGCAGCACAATCAAGCCGAGCCTTGTGCTTAGAAAGCCAGTCCATCCCGAGAATAAGATCAATATCAGAGTCACCAAGAACAATTGGTTTAGACAAGAATCTATAGTCGCCCATCTTGATGGAAACATCGGGAGCAACCAAACTAGAAGTCAATAGTTTTCCAGGAGAAACAACTTGCATAACTTTGGACAAAATCTCTGTGTCCACGTTGTGCTTCGATGCAAAAGGATATGACATGAAAGAATGCGATGCACCGGTATCGAATAAGACTTTTGTAGGAATATCATTAACAGGAAGATTACCCATGATCACTTCTGAAGAACCCTCTGCTTGAGCTGCATTCATCATGTTCACCTTTGCAGACTTAGGATTATGCTTGACCACTGCATTGCTGGAAGATTTAACAGGAGGAGGAGGCGGAAGGCGCCTTTGGTTGAAGCACTTGTCCGCATAGTGACCCTTTTGCTGACATTTCCTGCAAGTCACCTCTGAGAGCGGACGATAGTAAGGAGCACTTGGCCTTGGAGCTTGATTCTGAGACTTGTTCTGATAGCCAGGGTTGGGTGGGTGGGAAGATCCACGACCACCTGAGTTCTTCTGCTGATAAGGCTGACGGAACGGAGGAGGAGGAGGCAACCAGAACTTCTGTTGCTTAGCTGCCACAAGTGAGGAAGAAGAAGACTGAACTGCGTCTCTGACTGTCTTCTTAGATGCCTCACACTTGAGCTGAGCAGCTTCTTGTTTCAGCGCCATGTTGTAGAATTCATCATACTTTAATGGCTCAAAAAGCACGAGAGCAAGTTGCAGATCTTCTCTGAGACCACGCCTGAATTGGTAGATCATACTCTTCTCATCAGGGATGTCTTGCCTCGCAAAACGAGAGAGCTTCTGGAACTGAGTGTTGTATTGATAGACAGACATGTTGCCTTGCTTGAGATTGCGGAACTCCTCACACTTACTCTCAACAACACTTTCTGGAATGTGGTGAGCTTTGAAGTCACGGCGGAAATCATCCCAGGTAATCACACGACCTCCTCTGGAATCTTTGTATTGCTGGAACCACTCAGCAGCTTGATCCTTGAGTTGAAAAGAGGCAAACTTGACAAAGTCCTCAGGTCTGACATTGCTGCACTCGAAATGCTTGCTGATGTCCACGAGCCAATCATCGGCATCTGTGGCCTCGACACAGTAGCTGAAGGTCTTTGGCTGATTAGCAAGGAACTGGTTGAGTGAAGCGAAGTGCGGCTGATTGTTGCCTTGGCCTTGATTCCCTTGATTATCTTGCCCTTGGTTGCGATCTTGCAAGAGCTGAATCAGAATCTGAGCGTTGGCATTTGTGGCAGTCATCAGGGCTTGCCATGCCTCCGGAGGCGGAGGTGGTGGCGGAGGGTTAGCCTGACTTCCTTCATTGCGTTCCGGATTCTGACGCGTTGGCGGAGCCATCCTGAAGAGGGTGACATCCATTAGCATCTTGAAAAAGATATACTCAAGCTGAATCAAAGGATTGAAATTGCAACATATAGTCTTCACAATAAACATCCGAACGAGAATGAACGAATGAATTCCAAAGTAAAGCATCACACTTCCATAAGTTGAGAAGCCACTAGAAAAAGGTATGGAATAAAATCAACAAGGTACGGACGTGAACAAATACTTGGTAAGGATTACCCAATCACGAACCAAATATCTACGGAAGAAGTACTAGAGCTACATGAATTCCCACTTATAAACTCCCAAAACTTTCTGGTTATGCAATCAGGTGTTGGGGATACAGGGGACACAAAATATATCACCCAAACTAACAATACCTAGATCCAGCTGTATCCATCCTTCAACACATAACCAAGAAACCTTCGGAAATCATCTACCTCAACCTTCGAAAAGCATCCGTTATACGAGTCATGGCAATACTCCCGCACTCGCCTCAATACTGGGCTATCAGGGTTATCTCACCAACAACTGTACAAAAGAGATTTTCGATGTCGGCGTACTAAACTCAGGTATTCCAGAACTGCAACGATAAAATTATGACGACAACACCTCGGAGCTCAACTCCCCAGGACACCTCCTCTAAAACCCATGCTGACGGGAGGCAACCAAGACAATGTTGTCATCATAAAACCATCGGAACGATTCTAAGATACCCGCGTGATCCTAATTTTTTTTTAGTGAAATTTGAGGAGAGAAGAGTCAAAACTCTACATCAGGATACCTCACCAGAAGGTCGAAGGGACTGGGGAATAAAAAGAATTCCTAAAATCTCCAATATATAATTCCTAAATGACTCAAAACATTTTTCTAGACACAACTCGGCCGCTAAAAACGATCAATCAGTGGGGGCTCCTAAGGTCGGGGAAGGCTCTGATACCAACTTGTAACGCCCTCGATGCGGCTATATCTCCCACGTGTCGAGGCACGACTTAGAGGCATAACCGCATTGAAAGCAATGTCGCAAGTGAGGTAATCTTCACACAACCCATGTAATACATAAGGGAAAGAGATACATAGTTGGCTTACAGTCGCCACTTCACACAATACATAAATAAACATCCATCATTCAAATTACACTCAAGGTCCGACTACGGCACCAAAATGAAAGAAGGCTACCCCAAATGCTACACAGATCCCCGATCACCCCAACTGGGCTCCACTACTGATCATCAGGAAAAGACACATAGTAACGGCCACGTTCCTCGTCGAACTCCCAAGTGAGCTCGGTCGCGTCATCTGCACTGGCATCGTTGGTACCTGTAACTGTTTTGGTAGAATCTGTGAGTCACGGGGACTCAGCAATCTCACACCCGCGAGATCAAGACTATTTAAGCTTATAGGTAGGATGGGTTAATGAGGTGGAGCTGCAGCAAGCGACTAGCATATATGGTGGCTAACATACGCAAATGAGAGCGAGAAGAGAAGGCAAACACGGTCGTGAATCTAGAAGTGATCAAGAAGTGATCCTAAAACAACCTACGTCAAACATAACTCCAACACCGTGTTCACTTCCCGGACCCCGCCGAGAAGAGACCAGCACGGTTACACACGCGGTTGATGTGTTTTAATTAAGGTCAACTTCGGGTTTTCTACAACCGGACATCAACAAATTCCCATCTGCCTCATAACCGCAGGCACGACTTTCGAAAGATAATACCCTGCAGGGGTGTCCCAACTTAGCCCATTATAAGCTCTCACGGTCAACGAAGGATATTCCTTCTACCGGGAAGACCCGATCAGACTCGGAATCCCGGACTACAAGACATCTCGGCAGTAATAAAACAAGTCCAGCAAAGCCGCCCGATTGTGCCGACAAATCCTGATAGGAGCTGCACATATCTCGGTCTCAGGGCACATCCGGATGAGTCATCCTACGAGTAAAACCAAGCCTCAAGTTTCCCTGAGGGGGCCCCGCAGTCTGCTCGTTTCGGGCCAGCACCCAGAGGAGCACTGGTCCGGGGGGGGGGGGGGGCTAAAATAAAGATGACCCTCGGGCTCGCGAAAACCCAAGGGAAAAGTGGTAGGTGATAGGCAAATAGTAAAACCAAAGTTGGGCCTTGCCGGAAGAGTCTTATTCAAAGCGAACTGTCAAGGGGGTCCCATAAATCACCCAACCGTGTAAGGAACGCAAAATCCGGGAACATAACACCGGTATAACGGAAACTAGGGTGGCAAGAGTGGAACAAAACACCAGGCATAAGGCCGAGCCTTCCACCCTTTACCAAGTATATAGATGCATTAATTAAATAAGAGGTATTGTGATATCCCAACAAGTAAACATGTTCCAACAAGGAACATCAAGTCCATGTTCCAAACAAGGAACAAACTTCATCTTCACCTGCAACTAACAACGCTATAAGAGGGGCCGAGCAAAGCGGTAACATAGCCAATCAACGGTTTGCTAGGACATGGATGGTTAGGGGCTGACATGGCAATATGGGTGGCATGATATAGCAATTGGTAGGTATCGCAGCATAGGCATAGCAAAAGAGCGAGCATCTAGCAAGCAAAGATAGAAGTGATTTCGAGGGTATGGTCATCTTGCCTGCAAGGTTCTCAGAGTTGTCGAAAGCTTGGTCTACGAAAGCGTTCTCAACAGGTTCCTCGTTCACGTACTCGTCTCCCGGCTCTACCCACAACAAGAACACAAGCAAAGGGGGCAAACATCAATCACGATGCAATGCACAAGCAACATGAGGCAAAACATGACATGATATGCGAGATGTGATATGCAATGCATATGCGTGCTCCGGAAGGACAAAGCTGAACAAGGCATAATCTTGGCAAACCAAGTATGCCACTGGATAGGTGAGGTGATTTCGGTTGAAATCGATATAAAGATCACCATAGCATGCAAGGATAACATCATAGCATGCAAGGATCAACTACAACAAGCTTGGCAAAATCGAATAACATGTAAACAATCTGCCAGTAACATTTTGTAGCAAAAGTAGAGCTCGATTGACTCAAGCTGTGACACTCCATAATTACAAATAAAGGCATGGATGGATAGAGCAAATCCATATGTTCAAAACACTCTTACTGATCATGCTCAAAAGAGGCATAGATCTCTCGGAAACAACATGAACACATGGCACAAAAATAACAGCAGGCAGGGACTTAGTGATATTACTGTCTCTGAAATCAGCAACATTAAGTACCCTAGTTTGCATGCTTGTGCTAGTCACCACAAAGACCACAAAAATACATGGCATAATTCTTTGGAAAGATAACATGGCATATTACAAAACTCATGTAGGACTCAACTTCATAGGATGCACACATCAATCATGGCAAAAATGACAAAAGTGCATGTTCTGATAAGAATCAGAAACTAACATCACATAGCCCTCTTCCAACAGCATTTCGGGCACCAAGATGAGCTCAAATGAAAACGATGCAATGGAATGAAATGATGTACTCATCAGGGCGAGCAATTTGACATATTGTACGCATGAAATGGAGCAATATACAGCAAGTTATGATGCGATGAACATGCGACATTTATGCAAATATCTCCGGGACTTAGTGGAATTTTAGAGGGGGAAGAAGTCAACCGCCGCGTAGATCGAGGATGGCCGGAGAGGACTCGCCGGAGTTCGGCCGGAGAAGGCTCGGGGAGGCGGCGTGAGGCGGATCCGGCGCCGGCGACAGCGGTGGAGGGCGGAGGCGCGGTTGGTGGCGCGGGGCGGCGTGGGCGGCGCCGGCCGCGGTCGGCGGCGGCGCGGGCGGGCGGCGCCGGCCGGTGAGGCGGGCGAGGCGGCGCGTGGCTGGAGCGGGAGCGGGAGGCGCGGGGACGGCGAACGGGCTCGGGGGGCCCGACCCGGGCTCGGGCGGGCCGGCGGCGAGATGGGCGCGGGGACGCTGACGTGTCGCGCCCTGGTTGGCCCGGGGCGGCGGCGCGGACGCGTCCGGCACGGCCCGGACACGTCCGGTGGCGGCGGAGGGGAAAACTGCTAGGGTTAGGGTGGTTTGGACCCGGGATTTCGGAGGAGGAGGTATATTTATAGGTAGAGGGGGCTAGGAAGCTCCAAATGGAGTGCGGTTTTCGGCCACGCGATCGTGATCGAACGGCGGTGGACATGGGAGTGACTTAGATGGGTTGTTGGTCTCTTTGGAAAGGGTTTTGGGCTGCAACACACACGAGGCCTTTACGGTTACCCGGTTAACCGTTGGAGTATCAAACGACCTCCGATTGACCCGAAACTTGACAGGCGGCCTACCGGTGCTATACCAAGGCCGCTTGACAAACCTCGGTCCATTCCGAGAAGGTTTAATACCCGCTCACGGAAAAAGGTAAAAGGGGACGCCGGGGGACATAGGAGCGTCGGATTGCAAAACGGACAACGGGGAAAATGCTCGGATTCATGAGACGAACACGTATGCGAATGCGATGCACATGATGACATGATATGAAATGCATGACAAGAACAAAATGCAAGCTGACGAGAAACCCCACTACGGAGGATATATTATATCACAATGCCAAAAATGGCAAGAGTTGGATTACAAATATGGCAAGTTACATCCGGGGTGTTACATGTTTGGCCAACTTGATCTATTTATCTTGCAATGGGAAGAGGTGCTCGGTAGTGGGTTTGATCTTACGGTGCTCGATCCCAGTGACAGAAAGGGAACCGACACGTATGTATCGTTTCTACTAAGGATAAAAAGATGGGATCTGTATCTATGCAATAGATAAACGGATCTTGTCTACATCATGTCATCGTTCTTATTGCATTACTCCATTTTCCCATGAACTTAATACAGTAGGTGCATGCTGGATGGCGGTCGATGTGTGGAGTAATAGTAGTAGATGCAGGCAGGAGTCGGTCTACTAATCTTGGACGTGATGCCTATGTATTGATCATTGCCTAGACATCGTCATAATTATTTGAGGTTCTATCAATTGCCCAACAGTAATTTGTTTACCCACCGTTTGCTATCTTTCTCGAGAGAAGCCACTAGTGAAACCTAAGACCCCTGGTCTCTTTCTCATATTATTTGCCTTTGCGATCTATTTTCCTTTGCTTTTATTTTCAGATCTATTAAAACAAAAATACAAAAATACTTTCCTGCACTTTATTTTATTTGCGATCTATTATTTCAATCTACTACAAATTTCTGGAATCGTTACCCAAAAGGGATTGACAACCCCTTTAACACGTCGGGTTGCGAGGTGTTGTTATTTGTGCGCAGGTGCTGTTTACGTTGTGTTGCTTGGTTCTCCTACTGATTCGATAACCTTGGTTACTTCACTGAGGGAAATACCTACCATCGTTGTGCTGCATCATCCCTTCCTCTTTGGGGAAATACCGACATAGTCCTAGCAGACACGAGCTTTTCTGGCGCTATAGTCAGAGAGCGATCAGACATCGCATTGCAGAATTGAACCAGACAGTTAACTAAACACCACAACAAATGAACCAAACATTAACTGAGCACCACATTGCAGAATATAACATACTCCTAATAGAAGATCAGACAGTTAACCAAACCAAGCATGCTTAACAACTTGGAAATATGGCAATTGTATTTGTTTCTCATGTATTTAGTACAGCCAAATTCAATTTGTTCCTCACATGGTATACAATAACAAAATGCACCCACAACAACTGAACATCGCATTGCAGAATTGAATCAAACAGTTAACTAAACACCACAACAAATGAACCAAACATTAACTGAGCACCACATTGCACAATATAACATACTCCTAATAGATGATCAGACAGTTAACCAAACCTTGCATGCCTAGCAACTTGGAAATATAGAAATTGTATTTGTTTCTCATGTTTTTAGTACAACCAAATTCGATTTATTTCTCACATGGTATACAATAACAGAATGCACCCACAACAATTGAACATCGCATTGCAGAATTGAACCAAAGAACCAACCGCGTCGCGTCATCGACACGCGAGGCATCAACGATGGCCTCGACGACGAGGTGCTCCTCCAAGATCTTGGGGTCGACACAAATGGCAGCCATCGCGACCTCATCCGCGCGTGCGACCGCGATTTGCTTCTCCAGTGCCAAATGCTCCTTGAGATCCTGGCTATACTACGCGCACCATGGCTTAGGGCGGCGCTTGTTTGGTGGCGGGGTCGATGATTTGGGTGGAAGGTGTCGCGCCGGTGGTCGGGGCTTGTGGGATGTGGAAGGAGGAGGAGGATGGGGGTTGGGTGTGGATTAGCTGCCTGGATAGGCGAGGCCGAGCAACATGAAGGAGGGTCGCCGACGAGGAGGCGGCACTGCAAGCAAGGAGTGAAGGTTTCAACTTGGAAAGGAAGGTGGAAATAGGGGAAATGTGGCTTTTGGTAAGGGGGAGGGGCGGGGAGGTAGATATTGATACGTCTCCAACGTATCTATAATTTTTGATTGCTCCATGCTATATTATCTACTGTTTTGGGAAATATTAAGCTTTATTATCCACTTTTATATTATTTTTGGGACTAACCTATTAACCGGAGGCCCAGCCCAGATTTGCTGTTTTTTGCCTATTTCAGTGTTTCGAAGAAAAAGAATATCAAACGGAGTCCAAAAGACCTGAAACTCCACGGAACCTGTTTTTGGACCAGAAGAAGCCCATGGAGTACCGGAAGCTCACCAGGGGAGTCCCGGGCTGCCCACGAGGGTGGGGGGCGCGCCCCCTACCTCGTGGCCAGCCCGGAAGTCCACTAACGTACCTCCTGCACCCATATATACTCTCGTACCCTAAAACTTCCAGAACGAGGATTGGATCAGAAATTCCGCCGCCGCAAGCCTCTGTAGCCACGAGAAATCAATCTAGGCCCTCTCCGGCACCATGCCGGAGGGGGCCATCATCACCGGTGGCCATGGAGGAGTATCCTGGAGGGGTCTTCATCACCATGAAGGCCAAGGACCAGAAGGTGGAGGCCATGGAGGAGGAAGCACAAGGGGGAGAACCTCTTCTCCTCTCTTCCGGTGGCGCTGGAGTGCCATCGGGAGGGGAATCATCGCCACGGTGATCGTCTTCATCAACATCACCATCATCATCACCATTCTCATCTCTTTTACGCGGTCCACTCTCCCGCACACCGCTGTAATCCCCTACTTGAACATGGTGCTTTATGCCACATATTATGATCCAATGATGTGTTGCCATCCTATGATGTTTTGAGTAGATATCTTTTGTCTTTGGGTTGATTGATGATCTAGATTGGTATGAGTTGTATGTTTTACTTTGATGCTGTCCTATGGTGCTCGCCGTGTCGCGCAAGCGCGAGGGATTCCCGTTGTAGGGTGTTGCAATACGTTCATGATTCGCTTATAGTGGGTTGCTAGAGTGATAGAAGCTTAAACCCGAGTAAGAGGGATTGCTGCGTATGGGAATAAAGAGGACTTGATGCTTTAATGCTATGGTTGGGTTTTACCTTAATGATCTTTGGTAGTTGCGGATGCTTGCTAGGTTACAATCATAAGTGCATATGATCCAAGTAGAGAAAGTATGTTAGCTTATGCCTCTCCCTCATATGAAACTGCAATAGTGATTACTGGTCTTGTTAACAATTGCCTAGGACAATTCCGCACACCGATCCACCATTATTCCACACTCGCTATTTATAATACTAAGTAATATATTCTAACTTTATGTTAACAACACCTACTTTTATGTTTTAGCTCTCCGATACCATGCAAAGTTATCCTCTTCATACCCATAACGTAGTTTTATTTCTCGTTGCTAGTTGGAAGCAATCGTCCGGTACACATAGAGTCGTATCAATGGCAGATAGGGCTTGAGAGAATATTGATCTTACCTTTAGCTCCTTGTGGGTTCGACACTCCATACTTATCTCTTCCATCTTTGGAAAGTGCTATGATGATTCCTTGCACTTGGGGATTATCAGATATTTCCGCGGAAGCCGAAATTTGGAATCGCTTCAGCAAAAAAACTAGCGCGCAAAGTGTCATCAGACACATTCCCTTATTCAGAGACATGGATGATATCAATCGCACCATAACCCGTGTGTGATGAGTTTGAACGTCAAAAAATTTGGTTCGAATTTCCCTGGCTACAGTGGCCATCCACTTCATTGCATAATTTGGGTACACAAAGGAGACTACATCACACCCACACTTCTTAATCAAGCAAGTTCAGCAATTAAACAGAGCTAGCTAACCTAAACATTACTCTACCAAATTAAATACCTGTGCTCTTAATTAAACAAAACAAAGAGTACTACTACGGCTGGTGCTCGTCGATCTCCGCCGCCGCCACCATGTCCAGCTCGCGCCCGACGGTCTCCTGGGGAAGGGGCTCCATGGCATCAATCACACCATACTCGGCAAGCATCTCGCCATCCGCGTCCGCCATATCTTTGGAATAGGCCGCGACTAGGTGGGCATGGGCAGCCGTGATGTGGGCTTTGGCGGGCTCCATCGTGGCAAGGTTTTCCGCGCAAGAACGGGCGGCTGCTCGCACTCTCTCGGTGATTGCCAACTCTTCGGCCGTGGGTTGCCGACCGTTGTCGGGGAAGCTTCGTTCGATTTGTGCGGTGACCGCCATGAGCTGGGCATGGACGGCCTCGACATGGTCATGGGAGGCGTCCACCAGGGCTAAGGCTGCCACAGCAGAACGCATAGCTGTTGTGCCGCTCTCACCAATTGCTATCCTCGAGGCAGATGTTGCTGCCGCCGTCTGAGAAGCAACAGCGGCCGTTTGGGCCGCCTTGGCCGCCCGGACGCAGATTGCGGTCGCCCTCACGAAGCTTGTTAGCACGCGCCTGGAGGCTGCAGCCGCGCTCTCGTCGGAGTGGGCCGCCGAAGATGCCCTCATGACGCGGGTCCACGTGCCCATCTTTCGTCGGCGACGATTGAATAGTGAAATGATATTTGAGGAGGGGGCTAGTGTGATTGACACTCCGACGGTGCTCCAAGATATTTTGTGCTGCATCTCACACGGTTGGTGATAATAAATTGTGTGCGATCTACTTGATTTTTTGTCTTGATTTGAATTACATAATGGGGTCACAACTGCAAAGGATGGTGTTTGAATTGCTAGAACTTTTATCTGCAGTGAACATGCAACTATAGGTGTGTGGTCAAAAAAATTGAAATTATTCAGGGTTCGTTTGGACGTTTTTATATATTAACTTGGTTTTGTAGGCATTTCAGGTGCAGAATTAAAATTTGAACTACATGCACATGCTCTAGTGCATATAAACGGGTTGAAAAATCAAATATGTGTCCTTGGTTGCATTCTTAGGTGCCATGCAAGAAATGGGAATGAATGTCAAACACCCTGCCACTGTCACTCGGTCGCGAACATTGAGATACCTGGTTTTTAAATTCTAGTAAATCTAAAACTCGTGTGAAATTCATGAAACTTGGCATGCTATCATGGAGCGGCACCAACATGTCGTGGTAAATTTTTTGTCCCATTTCGGGCAGGTTTGGGTATAAGTCTCTCACAACAAGCGTGATGGTTCGGGTAGGGAATGTGCCACCTTTGGGGACGAAACTATATTCGTTGCCTCTTATTGCTTTTAAATTTTTTCTTGTGTCAACATTGAACAACTGGAGTGTTGTCTTTAACTTTGGGATTTTTCGGGGTTCGTTTGGACATTTTTATACATTAACTGGGTTTTCCAGGCATTTTATGTGCATAATTCAATTTTGAACTACATGCACATGCTCCAGTGCATATAAATTGGTTGAAAATCAAATCTATGACGTTTGGTGCATGCTTAGGTCCCATGCAAGAAATGGGAATGAATTTCAAAAACCCTGCCACCGTCACTCATCCGCAAACATTGAGATACTTGGTTTTTAAATTCTAGTAAATCCAAAACTCGTCTGAAATTCATGAAACTTGGCATGCTATCATGGAGCAGCATCAACATGCTGTGGTAAAATTTTTCTCCCATTTGGGGTAGGTTTGGGTAGAAGCTTCTCACAAACCAAAGCTTCTCACACCAAGCATGATGGTTTCAGTAGGGAACGTGCCACCATTGGGGACGAAGCGATATCTGTTGCCTCTTATTGCTTTCAAAAAATTTCTAGTGTCAACATAGAACAATAGGAGTGTTGTGTTTAATTTTGGAATTTTTTGGGGTTTGTTTGGACATTTTTATACATTAACTGGGTTTTCTAGGCATCTTATGTGCATATATCAAATTTGAACTACATACACATGCTCCAGTGCATATAAATTGGCTGAAAAATCAAATCTATGTCCCTGGTTGCATGCTTAGGTCCCATGCAAGAAATGGGAATGTATTTCAAACACCCTGCCACCGTCACTCGGCTGCAAACATTGAGATACTTGGCTTTTAAATTCCAGTAAATCCGAAACTCGTCTGAAATTCATTAAACTTGGCATGCTATCATGGAGCAGCGTCAACATGTCGTGGTAATTTTTTTGTCCCATTTGGGGCAGGTTTGGGTATAAGCTTCTCACAAACCAGAGCTTCTCAAAACAAGTGTGATGGTTTCGGTAGGGAACGTGCCACCTTTGGGGACGAAACGATATCCGTTGCCTCTTATTGCTTTTAAATTTTTTCTTATGTCAACATTGAACAACTGGAGTGTTGTCTTTAATTTTGGAATTTTTGGGGTTCGTTTGGACATTTTTATACATTAACTGGGTTTTCCAGGCATTTTATGTGCATAATTAAAATTTGAACTACATGCACATGCTCCAGTGCATATAAATTGGTTGAAAAATCAAATCTGTGTCGTTTGGTGCATGCTTAGGTCCGATGCAACAAATGGGAATGAATTTCAAAAACCCTGCCACCGTCACTCGGCCGCAAACATTGAGATGCTTGGTTTTTAAATTCTAGTAAATACAAAACTCGTCTGAAATTCATGAAACTTGGCATGCTATCATGGAGCGGCATCAACATGTCGTGGTAAAAAATTTGTCCCATTTGGGGCAGGTTTGGGTAGAAGCTTCTCACAAACCAGAGCTTCTCACAACAAGCGTGATGGTTTCGGTAGGGAACGTGCCGCCGTTGGGGGCAAAGTGATATTTGTTGCCTCTTATTGCTTTCAAAAAAATTCTAGTGTCAACATAGAACAATAGGAGTGTTGTGTTTAATGTTGGAATTTTTTGGGGTTCGTTTGGACATTTTTATACATTAACTGGGTTTTCTAGACATTTTATATGCATAATTCAAATTTGAAGTACATGCTGTCGGCGTTCTGGGAATGGGGGTCCCCAGACTTGCCTGCCTGCGGCCCATGGCGTGGCTAAGCTAGCAGGCCGTACGACCCATCTTCATCAACAAGGCACCAAGACACTCGCGAGGGGCCAAGGCTCGCGAGGCAGACGACGCAGGACCTCCTCGGGAGTGGCCTAGTCAGGCAGGCTCATGTGGAGCGGAGATATCAAGGTGGGGCAAACCTCACGAGGCTCTCGTGACATGAGCCATGACGATGGGTGCTAGCGCGCGTAGCGTCCTTGTTTCCTCTTTGGTGCTAAGGAAGCAGGCACATGCGAGGAGTACCAAAGCATCAGGCAAAGGTTGCCATATCGGTGCAACAAGACCAAGACCAGGAGGACGCCAAGACGGAGGTCATCGTGGAGCCCAAGACAACGTCACCACCAAAGCTTTTCGCAGGCGGAGACCACTTTTGTCAGGATAGCTTGTACTAGTTGTCCCCCTTCAAATTTGCCCGCCGTTGTTGGCTCCCTTCCTGCTCAATATTTGGGAAGAGGACCAGGGCCTATATAAGTGGAACTAGCCACCACAGTAGGGGGGATCGAGCAGTTCATCCAGCTCTCACCCTCTATGTCACCACGCACAAGAACACCTCAACCTCAGGAGGTTGTTCTTCCCTCTGTACTGTTCATCATCAGCCCAAGCGGCAATCCACCACCACCACACTGGAGTAGGGTATTACACCACAACAGTGGCCCGAACCAGTATAAATCTCGTGTCTTTCTATGTTGCGAGTTTGTCGAGTTCATCAGCAAGATCTTAGCGAGCTAGGGCGTAGATCGATAAGAGGGAAAGACTTCGCGCACACCCCAGTGTTCGAACCTTAAGGGTTTGCCGGAACCCCACATCCGACATTTGGCGCGCCAGGTAGGGGTGCGCTGTAGCTTCCCTTCCATCAGTTCGTCGCTCCGTTGCTCCGTCGTCTCCATGCCGGACGCTCGCCGTGCTCAAGCTGAGCGTCGGGCTGCTCTCACCGCCCGCGTTGCTCAGACGACTTCCCTCGGTGGGCCACCTCATCGTTCTTCGTCTCCCGCCGCCAACGCTGCCACCGGCCCGGCGGGGAACGAGCAGCTGGCGTCCTTGCTGCATCTTTCGGTACGACAGGACGGCCGCACCGCCACTCCATCGCTGACCCCGGCCGGTTCTTTGTCTCGCGCACGCCGCGCTCCCATGGAGGCGCGGGCCGCACTCCTCGCCGCAAACGGACTCCTGTGCTACCGCCCAGTCGATGACCTCTACGAGGAGTGGCTCGACCGCGTCGCCGAGCTCATCTGCGCCGCAGGGGGCTCCCCGGCGCCGTCCCACTCTCTGCCTCACCCCCAGCCGGCCATGCGCGATGAGGCTCATGGCGCGCCTCCACCACCTCTGCCCCAAGACGGTGCCTTGGCACCAAGGCGCGCGGCCCCGGGGCGTGATCCGCCACGCACGGTGCCCGCACGTGAAGAGAGAAGCTGCCAAGAAATCCCACGACCGCGAGAAGCTGCACCCGTGCTTCCTGCGCCGCCTCGTCAAGACCGTGCACCGCCCGCAGCGGCGCCGCACGGACCTCATCAATACCAAGCTCCACCTCTGAAGCGGGCCCCAGCAACCACGGCTAGCTGCCGCGCTTTCACCCCCGAGGTGCGTAGCGTTGCCTGGCCAGGCAAGTTCAAGCCGGATCTGCCTCCTCACTACGACGACACCGCCGACCCCGCGGAGTTCCTGCAGCTCTATGAGCTGAGCATCGAAGCAGCCAATGGCGATGAGAAAGTCATGGCGAACTAGTTTCCCATGGCTCTCAAGGATGGGGCCCGCTCCTGCCTCCTGAACCTACAGCACGGCTCGATCTCCTCCTGGGACGAGATGCGCGACCGCTTCGTCGCCAACTTCCAGGGCACTCGCGACCGCCCGTTGGCCGTGGGCGACCTGCGCCGCATCAAGCAACAACCAGGAGAGACCCTCCAGAAGTACATCCAGCGCTTCAACAACACCCGCCTCAAGATCCCCAAGGTCACGGATGAGGCCATCATGTCCGCGTTCTCCGACGGCGTCCGTGACGTCAAGATGAAGGAAGAGCTCACTGTCCACGAGGAGCTTTGCACATCTCAGGAGCTGTTCAACCTGGCGACCAAGTGCGCAAGAGCTGAGGAGGGGCGCCTCTCTCTCCTCGAGCTGCCAGCCGCAGGCGCAAAGGAGAAGAAAGCCAAGGCCAAGGACGTGAAGCGCAAGGAAGCAGTAGTGCTAGCAGCGGAGCCCGACATCAAGCGGGGCAGAGATCAGCCCGAGTCATCCAAGAACATTCGACCGTTCTGCGCCTTCCACAACCTGAACACCCACAACACCAGCGACTGTCAAGAGCTCAGAGCCATACGGGAAGGACGCTTCGGTCGACGCCCCGAGCGCAGCGACCGGGGCTACGGCCGTGGAGGAGGACGTGGAGGCGGATGCTGGGACGACCGTGGCTCACACCAGGAATGGTGCGACAGGCCTTGTGAGGACCGTTGGCAGGACCATCCTCGAGAGGGGGCCTGGAGGGACCAGCCTCGCGAGGATCGCCCCCAAAGCAACGCCGGTCTACCCCGCTGCCGCGAACGACGACCACCATCAGGACGAGGGGGCTGGGGGCTTCCAGGAGACGCGTGCAATCGCCTGCATCTTGGGCGGCGCCCAGGCCCCAGCCTCTCAGCGCATCTTCAAACAGCTCGCTCGCGAGGTGAACGCGGTGCTCCCCAAGCTTGAGGCCACGCACCCGCTCAAGTGGTCCCAATGCGCCGTCACTTTCAACTCGGAAGATTAGCTCAAGTGCGTGGCCACCGCTGGCGCCCTCCCGATGTTGTGCTGTGACACTCCAAAAATCTTATTTGGTTTTTAGCAAAAACCTTGCTGGTTTTTCTTTTGTAAAATGAGGCATTTTTAAAATTTTCAGAAAAACCATCCTCTTAAAAATCTTTTCATTAGCTGGGATTGTTATTTCTGTTTCCTTCTTCAAAACCTTGGGTTTGATCTTTTAAAACTTCTCCTCTATTGGTTCCCTTCCCCAAATTTATTTTTGGGAGTTTAATCTTTTCCTTTTAAAAAGAAAAACTCTATGAAAATTTGGGATTTTCATTCTATTGAAAACCACCCATGACCTTGTATTTTTGCCCATGAGGTAAAACCACTCCAAAACCTCCTCTCCTCCTTGTTATCAACCTAAGTTCCCTGTCCCAACTCATCCAAACAAGTTTTGGATTTTATTTTGATTGTTTCATCTCTCAAATATTTTCTGTCAATTATTTTTTAGCCTGATGGATTTTCAAAGAAAGTACCCCATTGCAATTGAGATTTGACTTCAAACCAACTCTACTGGCTAGTCCCTTGTACCCACAACCCAGAACCATCTTGATCCACTCATCTTCTGTTCAATTTTTTCAAATTTCACTCCCTGCAAGTTTGGACCAGATTTGCCAAATTTGGTGAAATTCATATCTACACTTCTCCAAAAATTCTACCAAAAATCAGGCAGCCTACTGGAGCAATGAGGAGCCACTCCACCAAAAATCAGCCCAAGGAAAAATCCCTACATGCCTGGATCATTCTGTCGAACACCTTGCATGCACTGTTTCTATCACTTTCAGTCAAATTCAGAATTCAGTGTCGATCTTCGTCAGTTACGATCAGTCACATGATCACAGTGCCCTTGGCACGTTGCTCGCCACCTGGCTTGCTTGTCCGGAGCACCGCACGCGTGCTTGGCGCCTTCCTGGCGTCGGTGGCGCCCTGGCCCGCCTGCGCCGGCGTGTCCCGCGGCGACAGAACCACCGTAACGGCCGACAGGGAGCAGAACGGCGACTCAACGCCGTTCGGCGCCGCCCAAACCTCCTGGTGGCTCCGCGTGGCAAACTCCCCGCCAGCGCACGCATGCAGCACCGTCGCCATGGCGCGACACACACAGAGCGTGCACTCTGCCGCCGACGTGCCCGCGCTGCTCCGTTCCGTCGAGTTCCCCCAAGACTTCGAATCCCAGCTTGTTTAGCACCAAAACGGACCCAATGGACCTTCACGACGGCGCTCAACGCCTAAACCACCCGACCAATGCTCTGCATCACCGTAATCCCTCGCCGGACTTATCCCGTTCACGGCAACCGCCTCGGGCCGGCTATTTATAGCGCCCCCGAGCCCGCTCTCACTCCCGCACGGCTCCACCACCTCACCACTGTTAGGGAACGTTGCAGAAAATTAAAATTTTCCTACGGTTTCACCAAGATCCATCTATGAGTTCATCTAAGCAACGAGTCATGGGAGAGAGATTGCATCTACATACCACTTGCAGATTGCGTGCGGAAGCGTTCAAGGGGATGGTGATGACGTAGTCGTACTCGTCGTGATTCGGATCACCGATGACCAAGTGCCGAACGGACAGCACCTCCGTGTTCAACACACGTACGGGACGATCGACGTCTCCTCCTTCTTGATCCAGCAAGGGGAAGGAGAGGTTGAGGAAGAAGACTCCAACGGCAGCACGACGGCGTGGTGAGGTTGGTGCAACAGAACTCCGACAGGGCTTCGCCAAGCGCGTACGGAGGAGGAGAGGTGTTGGGGAGGGGATGGGCTGCGCCTTCAGTTGTCTATGCAGCCCTCCCCTCAGCCCTCCCCTCAGCCCTCTATTTATAGGGGAAGGGGCAAGGGGGGCCGGCCCCCTCTAGATGGATCTAGAGGGGGGGGGGGGGCGGCGGCCAAGGGGGAGGGGGCTTGCCCCCCAAGCAAGGGGGGCGCCCCCTTTAGGGTTCCCCCAAACCCTAGGGCGCATGGGCCCTTGGGGGGAGGCGCACCAGCCCACTTTGGGCTGGTTCCCTTCCCCCTTACAGCCCATGAGCCCCTCCGGGAGAGGTGGCCCCTCCCGGTGGACCCCCGAGGCCCCTCCGGTGGCCCCGGTACAATACCGATATGCCCCCGAACTATTCCGGTGTCCGTATGACAACTTCCCATATATAAATCTTTACCTCCGGATCACTCCGGAACTCCTCGTGACGTCCGGGATCTCATCCGGGACTCCGAACAACATTCGGTAATCACATACAAGTCTTCCTAATAACCCTAGCGTCACCGAACCTTAAGTGTGTAGACCCTACGGGTTCGGGAGACATGCAGACATGACCGAGACGACTCTCGGGCAATAACCAACAGCGGGATCTGGATACCCATGTTGGCTCCCACATGTTCCTCGATGATGTCATCGGATGAACCACGATGTCGAGGGTTCAAGCAACCCCGTAAACTATTCCCTTTGTCAATCGGTAGGTTACTTGCCCGAGACTCGATCGTCGGTATCCCAATACCTCGTTTAGTCCCGTTACCGGCAAGTCACTTTACTCGTACCGTAATGCATGATCCCGTGGCCAAACCTTGGTCACCTTGAGCTCATTATGATGATGCATTACCGAGTGGGCCCGGTGATACCTCTCCGTCATGCGGAGTGACAAATCCCAGTCTTGATCCGTGTCAACCCAACAGATACTTTCGGAGATACCTGTAGTGCACCTTTATAGTCACCCAGTTACGTTGTGACGTTTGGTACACCCAAAGCACTCCTACAGTATCCGGGAGTTACACGATCTCATGGTCTAAGGAAAAGATACTCGACATTGGAAAGCTCTAGCAAAACGAACTACACGATCTTGTGCTATGCTTAGGATTGGGTCTTGTCCATCACATCATTCTCCTAATGATGTGATCTCGTTATCAATGACATCCCCATGTCCATAGTCAGGAAACCATGACTATCTATTGATTAACGAGCTAGTCAACTAGAGGCTTACTAGGGACATATTGGTGTCTAGTATTCACACATGTATTACGATTTCCAGATAACACAATTATAGCATGAATAAAGACAATTACCATGAACAAGGAAATATAATAATAATACTTTTATTATTGCCTCTAGGGCATATTTCCAACAGTCTCCCACTTGCACTAGAGTCAATAATCTACTTACATTGTGATGAATCGAACACCCATAGAGTTCTGGTGCTAATCATGCTTTGCCCTAGGGAGAGGTTTAGTCAACGGATCTGCGACATTCAGATCCGTGTGCACTTTACAAATTTCTATGTCTCCATCTTGAACATTTTCACGGATGGAGTTGAAGCGACGCTTGATGTGCCTGGTCTTCTTGTGAAACCTGGGCTCCTTGGCCAGTGCAATAGCTCCAGTGTTGTCACAGAAGAGTTTGATCGGCCCCGACGCATTGGGTATGACTCCTAGGTCGGTGATGAACTCCTTCACCCAAATTGCCTCATGCGCTGCCTTCGAGGCTGCCATGTATTCCGCTTCACATGTAGATCCCGCCACGACGCTCTGCTTGTAGCTGCACCAGCTCACTGCTCCACCATTCAACATATACACGTATCCGGTTTGTGACTTAGAGTCATCCAGATCTGTGTCGAAGCTAGCATCGACGTAACCCTTTACGACGAGCTCTTCGTCACCTCCATAAACGAGAAACATGTCCTTAGTCCTTTTCAGGTACTTAAGGATATTCTTGACCGCTGTCCAGTGTTCCTTGCCGGGGTTACTTTGGTACCTACCTACCAAACTTACGGCAAGGTTTACATCAGGTCTGGTACACAGCATGGCATACATAATGGATCCTATGGCTGAAGCATAGGGGATGACGCTCATCTCTTGTTTATCCTTTGCCGTGGTCGGGCATTGAGCTGAGCTCAATTTCACACCTTGCAATACAGGCAAGAACCCTTTCTTGGACTGATCCATTTTGAACTTCTTCAAAATCTTATCAAGGTACGTGCTTTGCGAAAGACCTATGAGGCGTCTTGATCTATCTCTATAGATTTTGATGCCTAATATATAAGCAGCTTCTCCAAGGTCCTTCATTGAAAAACACTTGTTCAAATAGGCCTTTATGCTTTCCAAGAATTCTGTATCATTTCCCATCAATAGTATGTCATCCACATATAATATGAGAAATGCTACGGAGCTCCCACTCACTTTCTTGTAAACGCATGCTTCTCCATAAGTCTGCATAAACCCAAACGCTTTGATCATCTCATCAAAGCGAATGTTCCAACTCCGAGATGCTTGCACCAGCCCATAAATGGATCGCTGGAGCTTGCACACCTTGTTAGCATTCTTGGGATCGACAAAACCTTCCGGCTGCATCATATACAGTTCTTCCTTAAGATAGCCATTAAGGAATGCCGTTTTGACGTCCATTTGCCATATCTCATAATCATAGTATGCGGCAATTGCTAACATGATTCGGACGGACTTCAGCTTCGCTACGGGAGAGAAAGTCTCGTCGTAGTCAATCCCTTGAACTTGCCGATAACCCTTAGCGACAAGTCGAGCTTTATAGATGGTAACATTACCATCCGCGTCCGTCTTCTTCTTGAAGATCCATTTGTTTTCTATCGCTCGCCGATCATCGGGCAAGTCTGTCAAAGTCCATACTTTGTTTTCATACATGGATCCTATCTCGGATTTCATGGCTTCTAACCATTTGTTGGAATCCGGGCCCGCCATCGCTTCTTCATAGTTCGAAGGTTCACCGTTGTCCAACAACATGATTTCCAGGACAGGGTTGCCGTACCACTCTGGTGCGGAACGTGTCCTTGTGGACCTACGAAGTTCAGTGGAAGCTTGGTCCGAAGTATCTTGATCATTATCATTAACCTCCTCTCTAATTGGAGCAGGCACCACAGGAACATTTTCTTGCGCAGCGCCATTCTCCGTTTCAAGAGGTAGTACTTCATCAAGCTCCACTTTTCTCCCACTTACTTCTTTCGAGAGAAACTCTTTCTCCAGAAAGGTTCCGTTCTTGGCAACAAAGATCTTGCCCTCGGATCTTAAGTAGAAGGTATACCCTATGGTTTCCTTAGGGTATCCTATGAAGACGCATTTTTCCGATTTGGGTTCGAGCTTTTCAGGTTGAAGTTTCTTGACATAAGCCTCGCATCCCCAAACTTTTAGAAACGACAGCTTAGGTTTCTTTCCAAACCATAATTCATACGGTGTCGTCTCAACGGATTTAGACGGTGCCCTATTTAAAGTGAATGTGGCTGTCTCTAGAGCATATCCCCAAGATGATAGCGGTAAATCGGTAAGAGACATCATAGATCGCACCATATCCAATAAAGTGGGATTACGACGTTCGGACACACCATTACGCTGAGGTGTTCCAGGCGGCGTGAGTTGTGAAACTATTCCACATTTTCTTAAGTGTGTGCCAAATTCGTGACTTAAGTACTCTCCTCCACGATCTGATCGTAGAAACTTGATCTTTCTGTCACGTTGATTCTCAACCTCACTCTGAAACTCCTTGAACTTTTCAAAGGTCTCAGACTTGTGTTTCATTAAGTAGACATAGCCATATCTACTCAAATCATCAGTGAGTGTGAGAACATAACGATATCCTCCGCGAGCCTCAACGGTCATTGGACCGCACACATCAGTATGTATAATTTCCAATAAGTTGGTTGCTCGCTCCATTGTTCCGGAGAACGGAGTCTTGGTCATTTTGCCCATAAGGCATGGTTCGCATGTGTCAAACGATTCATAATCGAGAGACTCTAAAAGTCCATCAGCATGGAGCTTCTTCATGCGCTTGACACCAATGTGACCAAGGCGGCAGTGCCACAAGTATGTGGGACTATCGTTATCAACTTTACACCTTTTGGCATTCACACTATGAATATGTGTATTATCACGCACGAGATTCATTAAGAATAAACCATTAACCATCGGAGCATGACCATAAAACATATCACTCATATAAATAGAACAACCATTATTCTCGGATTTAAATGAGTAGCCATCTCGTATTAAACGAGATCCAGATACAATGTTCATGCTCAAACTTGGCACCAAATAACAATTATTGAGGTTTAAAACTAATCCCGTGGGTAAATGTAGAGGTAGCGTGCCGACGGCGATCACATCGACCTTGGAACCATTCCCGACGCGCATCGTCACCTCGTCCTTCGCCAGTCTTCTCTTATTCCGCAGCTCCTGCTGTGAGTTACAAATATGTGTAACAGCACCGGTATCAAATACCCAGGAGCTACTACGAGCACTGGTAAGGTACACATCAATTACATGTATATCACATATACCTTTAGTGTTGCCGGCCTTCTTATCCGCTAAGTACTTGGGGCAATTCCGTTTCCAGTGACCATTTCCCTTGCAATAAAAGCACTCAGTTTCAGGTTTGGGTCCATTCTTTGACTTCTTCCTGGCAACTGATTTACCAGGCGCGGCAACCTCCTTGCCGTCTTTCTTGAAGTTCTTCTTACCCTTGCCTTTCTTGAACTTAGTGGTTTTATTCACCATCAACACTTGATGTTCCTTTTTGATCTCCACCTCCGCGGATTTCAGCATTGAATACAACTCGGGAATGGTCTTTTCCATCCCTTGCATGTTGTAGTTCATCACGAAGCTTTTGTAGCTAGGTGGGAGCGACTGAAGGATTCTGTCAATGACCGCCTCATCCGGAAGATTAACTTCCAGCTGAGTCAAGCGGTTGTGCAACCCAGACATCTTGAGTATGTGTTCACTGACAGAGCTATTTTCCTCCATTTTGCAGCTAAAGAACTTGTCGGAGACTTCATATCTCTCGACCCGGGCATGAGCTTGGAAAATCAATTTCAGCTCCTCGAACATCTCATATGCTCCGTGCTTCTCAAAACGCTTTTGGAGCCCCGGTTCTAAGCTGTAAAGCATGCCGCACTGAACGATGGAGTAATCATCAGTGCGTGACTGATGGGCGTTCATAACGTCCTGGTTTTCTGGGAATGGTGCATCACCTAGCAGTGCATCTAGGACATAATCTTTCTTGGCTGCTATGAGGATGATCCTCAAGTTCCGGACCCAGTCCGAGTAGTTGCTGCCATCATCTTTCAGCTTAGTTTTCTCTAGGAACGCGTTGAAGTTGAGGCTGACATTACCGTGGGCCATTTGATCTACAAGACATATTGTAAAGATTTAGACTAAGTTCATGATAATTAAGTTCATCTAATCAAATTAATGAATGAACTCCCACTCAGATTAGACATCCCTCTAGTCATCTAAGTGTTACATGATCCGAGTCGACTAGGCCGTGTCCGATCATCACGTGAGACGGACTAGTCATCATCGGTGAACATCTCCATGTTGATCGTATCTTCTATACGACTCATGTTCGACCTTTCGGTCTCCGTGTTCCGAGGCCATGTCTGTACATGCTAGGCTCGTCAAGTTAACCCTAAGTGTTTTGCATGTGTAAAACTGTCTTACACCCGTTGTATGTGAACGTATGGATCTATCACACCCGATCATCACGTGGTGCTTCGAAACGACGAACTTTAGCAACGGTGCACAGTTAGGGGTGAACACTTCTTGAAATTTTGTAAGGGATCATCTTATTTACTACCGTCGTCCTAAGTAAACAAGATGCATAAACATAATAAACATCACATGCAATTATATAGTAGTGACATGATATGGCCATCATCATATAGCTCCTTCGATCTCCATCTTGGGGCTCCATGATCATCTCGTCACCGGCACGACACCATGATCTCCATCATCATGATCTCCATCATCATGATCTCCATCATCGTGTCTCCATGGAGTTGCTCGCCAACTATTACTACTACTACTATGGCTAACACGTTTAGCAACAAAGTAAAGTAATTTACATGGCGACACGCAGGTCATAAAAGAATAATGACAACTCCTATGGCTCCTGCCGGTTGTCATACTCATCGACATGCAAGTCGTGATTCCTATTACAATAACAAGATCATCTCATACATCACATGATTCATCACAACTTCTGGCCATATCACATCACAAAGCACTTGCTGCAAAAACAAGTTAGACGTCCTCTAATTGTTGTTGCAAGTTTTTACGTGGCTGTTATAGGTTGCTAGCAAGAACGTTTCTTACCTACGTTAAAACCACAACGTGAATTTGTCAATCTCTATTTACCCTTCATAAGGACCCTGTTCATCGAATCCGATCCAACTAAAGTGGGAGAGACAGACACCCGCCAGCCACCTTATGCAACTAGTGCATGTTAGTCGGTGGAACCGGTCTCACGTAAGCGTACGTGTAAGGTTGGTCCGGGCCGCTTCATCCCACAATACCGCTGAACCAAGATAGGACTAGTAACGGCAAGAAGAATTGACAATTCGACGCCCACAACTACTTTGTGTTCTACTCGTGCAATAGAGAACTACTCATAAACCTGGCTCATGATGCCACTGTTGGGGAACGTTGCAGAAAATTAAAATTTTCCTACGGTTTCACCAAGATCCATCTATGAGTTCATCTAAGCAACGAGTCATGGGAGAGATATTGCATCTACATACCACTTGCAGATTGCGTGCGGAAGCGTTCAAGGGGATGGTGATGACGTAGTCGTACTCGTCGTGATTCCGATCACCGATGACCAAGTGCCGAACGGACAGCACCTCCGTGTTCAACACACGTACGGGACGATCGACGTCTCCTCCTTCTTGATCCAGCAAGGGGAAGGAGAGGTTGAGGAAGAAGACTCCAACGGCAGCACGACGGCGTGGTGAGGTTGGTGCAACAGAACTCCGACAGGGCTTCGCCAAGCGCGTACGGAGGAGGAGAGGTGTTGGGGAGGGGAGGGGCTGCGCCTTCAGTTGTCTATGCAGCCCTCCCCTCACCCCTCTATTTATAGGGGAAGGGGCAAGGGGGGCCGGCCCCCTCTAGATGGATCTAGAGGGGGGGCGGCGGCCAAGGGGGAGGGGGCTTGCCCCCCAAGCAAGGGGGGCGCCCCCTTTAGGGTTCCCCCAAACCCTAGGGCGCATGGGCCCTTGGGGGGAGGCGCACCAGCCCACTTTGGGCTGGTTCCCTTCCCCCTTACAGCCCATGAGCCCCTCCGGGAGAGGTGGCCCCTCCCGGTGGACCCCCGAGGCCCCTCCAGTGGCCCCGGTACAATACCGATATGCCCCCGAACTATTCCGGTCTCCGTATGACAACTTCCCATATATAAATCTTTACCTCCGGATCACTCCGGAACTCCTCGTGACGTCCTGGATCTCATCCGGGACTCCGAACAACATTCGGTAATCACATACAAGTCTTCCTAATAACCCTAGTGTCACCGAACCTTAAGTGTGTAGACCCTACGGGTTCGGGAGACATGCAGACATGACCGAGACGACTCTCGGGCAATAACCAACAGCGGGATCTGGATACCCATGTTGGCTCCCACATGTTCCTCGATGATGTCATCGGATGAACCACGATGTCGAGGGTTCAAGCAACCCCGTAAACTATTCCCTTTGTCAATCGGTAGGTTACTTGCCCGAGACTCGATCGTCGGTATCCCAATACCTCGTTTAGTCCCGTTACCGGCAAGTCACTTTACTCGTACCGTAATGCATGATCCCGTGGCCAAACCTTGGTCACCTTGAGCTCATTATGATGATGCATTACCGAGTGGGCCCGGTGATACCTCTCCGTCATGCGGAGTGACAAATCCCAGTCTTGATCCATGTCAACCCAACAGATACTTTCGGAGATACCTGTAGTGCACCTTTATAGTCACCCAGTTACGTTGTGACGTTTGGTACACCCAAAGCACTCCTACAGTATCCGGGAGTTACACGATCTCATGGTCTAAGGAAAAGATACTCGACATTGGAAAGCTCTAGCAAAACGAACTACACGATCTTGTGCTATGCTTAGGATTGGGTCTTGTCCATCACATCATTATCCTAATGATGTGATCTCGTTATCAATGACATCCCCATGTCCATAGTCAGGAAACCATGACTATCTATTGATCAACGAGCTAGTCAACTAGAGGCTTACTAGGGACATATTGGTGTCTAGTATTCACACATGTATTACGATTTCCAGATAACACAATTATAGCATGAATAAAGACAATTACCATGAACAAGGAAATATAATAATAATACTTTTATTATTGCCTCTAGGGCATATTTCCAACAGTCTCCCACTTGCACTAGAGTCAATAATCTACTTACATTGTGATGAATCGAACACCCATAGAGTTCTGGTGCTGATCATGCTTTGCCCTAGGGAGAGGTTTAGTCAACGGATCTGCGACAATTTGATCCATCAAGCACCACCTCTAGCTACCAGTACTCTAACCCCATCGTCACTTTGATCATTGCAGCCCTCTCCGGCAAGGTCCACGACCACCCGAACCGCCGTCCGCCGGAGCAAGGGCCACCGTCGACACAGTGCTCGCCGGCGACCACCACCACCACCACCCGACGCGGAATGGCACCCTGAGCACGGAGGTACCCTCCGATCTCCCCACCTCGCCGTGGATCGCCGCCGGCGACCACCGCGGCTCTCGGGCGCCAGCGAGCCCCAACCCGCCTCTTTTAAAATTTAAACCTGACGGATGGGACCCGCCTGTCAGCCTCTCTGTCTTTTCTAATCGAATCATTTTCTGAAAACATCTTTTGCCAGAATACGCTTTCCCTCTGGGCCGGCGTAGTTGCTATCAAAATGTTTTCTGTTTTTATAATAAAAACCCTGGGAAGTTTCTGTTTCATTACAGATAGGTCCCTAGACAAAAACCTTTATATCTTTTTAACAGAAGCATATTTTTGAGTGATTCTTTTTCTGTTCTCTTCAAAATTTTGTCTAGTTTTTTATCAGATTTATTTGAAAAATATTTGCAATACTTTTTCTGCACCTCTCGGTATTCACGTTAGCGCGTATGTTTTCTTTATACCGTAGATACCGACGGAGGTGACGGGACCGCAAACTTCACCGAGCTAGACTCCGACTATTCTGAACCAGGCAAGCATGTTTGAACTTTTGATTTGATGAGTGTCTTGGCATGTTTTGCATTTAGTTAGTTTCATGGCATGTTCTGGAGCATACCGATGAACGGTATATTATGCATTGTTGAGACAAGTAAGTTCGATGATCCATACCTTGCTGGATGTGAGTATGCAAGGCCATGTGTTGGCATGAAGGTGGGTAAGATGGCAGTGTGGTAGCATGCCAGTCTTATGCCATGCAGGTTTACTTCAGTACCAACCCGTATCGATCGGGCTCGTATCCATTTCCCCTTCCTGTACTACCACTTGTTTCCCGAAAGGGATATGGTTTAGTAAGTCGCAAACCGCTTTCTTGGTACACATCAAAAAGGAGAGGCCGGGATGATGGTTCCATGGCCCTGGATTAAAGCCAGTCATCCGGTCAGGGGGCATGGGTGTTTCCGGTTGGGACCGAGAGGGGGGCACCCCTTAGAGCGCGCGTATATAAATTTGATCCCATGCTATTCGAGATTGTGATCTCCCCGTCTCAAAAGTTTTTCTTGGACGATGCCTAGGGTGATTCCGGCATCGAGAGGTTGGATGGGTGTGTACCGGTTAGCTGTGTTTTCTTCTGAAATACCGTTAACTGTGGGAATTTTTTTTGTACAAACTCTACAGAGTCATAAATCTTCAATTTATCTTATCCATATCCAAGTTCCGTGCTAACTTACAAGTGCCGGTTTTGGTGACAGATTATCCGGTGGGACACATGAGTGCTAAGTCCGGTTAAATATTTAATCCTGTGAATGGACTAACCCGTTTATTTTTCAAGAGTGGAATACTCCTTGTGAACACTATTACCTTGATAGTACAAGCCCTTTCTGTGGTGTCGCTCAGACGCCCGGCTGTGGCATTTCTTTTAAAGCCCTTTCTGTGGTGTCGCTCAGACGCCCGGCTGTGGCATTTCTTTTAAAGCCCTTTCTGTGGTGTCGCTCAGACGCCCGGCTGTGGCATTTCTTTTAAAGCCCTTTCTGTGGTGTCACTCAGACGCCCGGCTGTGGCATTTTTTTTAGCCCTTTCTGTGGTGTCGCTCAGACGCCCGGCTGTGGCATTTCTTTTAAAGCCCTTTCTGTGGTGTCGCTCAGACGCCCGGCTGTGGCATTTCTTTTAAAGCCCTTTCCGCGGTGTCGCTCAGACGCCCGACTGTGGCATAAGCATTATTTTCTTGTTCATCTTTCGTGGCGTCACTCCAGACACTCGATTGGTTTCCTTTACTTTACTGTTGGGATTCCAGGCGGACTACCGCCGTTTCCCTTTTTACTTACCCTGCCTAATATTACTTTGAGTATGCATTGGTAAATTAACCATGACGCATTCATGCATGCATTTGTTATATCTTACTTCCGAACTATCTTGCGAGTACTTTCAAAGTACTCACTGGCTTGTTGATTTGGCCAGATGCTGACGAAGGCGATCTCATGGATGAAGAGTTCGATAGCGAGTCTGACGCCTAGAGGAGTCCCAGTCAGTCTCGTGCGACCCTGGAGTTGGTCACTGTATTATACCCGCTTCGGCTACCCGAATAAATTCATCGAGCCTCACCTCGACGCTCGACGAGATGCTAGTTTGAGAGTCACGTTAACCTCTCCCCACTGTGTTATTCCACCATCACTTTACCCTCGAGTCAGTAGTATGCCACCACACCATATGTCATGTCCGCCAATATGTATTTTATTGGTGCACTTGTAATAATTTGTTGAGCCCCCTTGGCTCAACCCCTGTAATGTATTTTATGCTACTGGCTTATTGTATCAAGAGTTTGTCTACCAGTGAGGGGGATTTTCTCTCATACTGGATCCAAGAGATTGGTTTCTTCAATAAATATTTTTATTGGAAAAACTAGTCGTGACAAGCTTGGTACCAGAGCCAGGCTGACTGTAGGAAGCCATTAGGTGCGGTCGCTAATCGGTTATTAGCATAATAGAGCTTATTCATGTTTTTGCAATCGTAGTCATTTTTCTGATAGTCAGCATATATTTATGATCTGACCATTCAGGATTTTTGCCTACTTTTGTAGATGGCCGACCACAGCTGCGAGTCTCAGACCTTCGCCAACGTGCCCGATGGGTTCGTCAAGCTTCTTTCCTTCGTCGTTCAGATCGCGATGGGGCCATCTGTGCGCCCAGTCGTCACTCTCTGCCGGCACAGAGTCAACGACAGTCTGACTATGCACCAGGCCTCGGTGCAATTCAAGGGAGGGCATGGTGAGCTACGCCGCTTCTGGTTCTTGGGGAGAGCCATGCCTACGGAGAAGCATGCTATCCAGATGGCAGCCCGCAAGGCGATAGCTCGTCTCAGGGATGTCCTTCCCGCGATGAAGGCTCGTCGCTACCGCTATCTTCCATGCCATGTGCCCTACACCTGTCACTACGCATTCTCATGCCCCAGAGGAGAATGAGACGAGGCTTTTGAGATGCTTATTGAGTATCTCCGGGCCTTGGAGGCAGCCTTCGACAACTTGGTGGACGACTTTGTGGCCGCCCGCATGGACTCAGTCCACGGTTGTGCTGCCAACAGGAGGGAGCTCCTGCCCACAGCACCGCCACTGACTTATGCCTCATCATCAGCATCTTATGCACCTGCTCGTCGCCTGCCTTGTACTGAGGAGTTCAACCAGGTCATTGCGCCCACTCCAGCGCGCACTGCACCGCCCCTCACGCCGACTCCTATTCGTCTTATTCCGCCCCTGGCACCCGCTCCATCTACTCGGTGCAACACTACTCGTATGGAGCCCATTAGCGAGGAGGAAGTCGAGTCCCCGGCTTTGCTACGCCTCACCCTTGGCAGGGCCAAGGATGTCATCAACATCTCCGACTGAGTATGCTTAGCCATCGCGCGTTGTACCGCCATGTAAGATGTTGTGAGAAGTAGCTTGTTTGCGCATCATGTAGGATCTGGAGAAGTGCACTAGCCTAAATAACATGTCAGGATGTTGTACGCATATCCTGAGTGACGTAGTGTATAATTATCGCCGCGTGTAAGATGCGTAATGATGTAGTCCTTTTCCATGCGCAAATCGATTTGTTTTCCCCTTGAGTAATCTTGGCTTTAATTTTTTTTGCCAACCATGTGCATTATGGATTTATTTTTGCAACCCTTCCATTTTTCTCATGGGTTTTACAAAATACATCCCCAGAGTGAAAAATGTCTCGTCCTTGGACTCGCTCCATGCCAGCTCCACCAGAGGAAAATTATGGAAATCAACCAGGCAACAATTTTGCACAAGGGCAGTCAAGTCAATGCTATGATACTCAGCCAAGCAACAATTTCACACGAGGTCAGACAAGTCAACAGGACAGTGAAACGGCACTTTCCCAAATGTGCTGCCTTTATGAACAGAGTCAGCAACAACATCGGGAAATGATGAACCAAGTCATTAACATGGGAAATCACCATGGGCAGTATCCGCAACATTCCAAGTTATCTGAGCTATAGAAGACACGTCCCTCAACATTTTCTCATACTGACAAGCCACTTGAGGCCGAAGACTGGCTTCGAGATATGGAGAGAAAATTAATTATTGCAAAATGTTCAGACCCCGAGAAGGTACTTTATGCTCCGCACTATCTCACAGGAGCCGCTGCATCTTGGTGGGAGAATTTCTTGCACATGCATCCCAACGAAAATGATATAACCTGGAATGATTTCAAGGAAGGATTCCGCGGTGCACACATTCCTAAGAGTATTATGAAAATCAAGAAAAGAGAGTTCGATGACCTCAAGCAAAGGAACATGACAGTGTCAGATTACAACGGCCAATTTACTCTATTATCCCGCTACGCCAACGGAGAGCGTATGACTGAAAGCAAGAAAATGGAGAAATTCCTTGACGGCCTAGCACCCGCGCTTAAATGCCAACTGGTCATACACACTTTCCCAGATTTTAAGACGCTGGTGGATAAAGCCATTACTCTGGAAAATGAAAGACGCAGTTTGGAAGATATCCGCAAGCGAAAAAGGGACCAGACTAACCATGCTCGCAATCACCGAAGCAAGACAGATTTTCAAAAGGGTGGGACGCACAAATCATCATCCAACGTCTCACGCCCAACAAAGAATTTTCATGCTAGGGACAAGGAGTTCACATATCACCCAGGTGTTACTTGTTACGCCTGTGGAGAAGAAGGACACTATGCCAAGCAGTGCCCCAAGCCAAGAAACTCAGCACCAAAGCCGAACAACGGCAACAATAATTCAGCGCCCAAGCGAAACAATTTCAATCCCAACAATAACCACAGGAAAGGTCATCTGAACCACGTAACCAAAGGGGAGGCACAAAATGCTCCGGATATCGTACTCGGTACGTTTCCTGTCAACACAATACCTGCAATGGTTTTGTTTGATTCTGGAGCTTCTCACTCTTTTATTTCGAAAAGTTTTGCTTTGGAAAATAATTTTTCGATGCTTCCTTTGGAGAAATCCATGATCATCAAGTCCCCTGGGATTCAGCAAGTCACTCAGAATTACTGTCAGGATGTGATTATTGAGTTCAAAGGATTGAAGTTTCACGCCAATCTCATTGTGTTGGAAAATAAAGGACTGGATGTCATCCTAGGGATGGACTGGTTAACCACCAACAAAGGTTTTATTGACTGTTCCAATCGGACCGTGATTCTCACACACCACCATGGTAAGACAATAAGGGTATCCGCCAAAGAAAGGGAAATGCCCAGGCAACCAAGACTGAACAAGGTGGATATTTCTGAATTAAACAAGGTTCCATTAGTGTGTGAATTTCCAGACGTATTTCCCGAAGAGCTACCAGGCATGCCACCAGACCGAGAGATAGAATTCAGCATTGAGCTAGCACCAGGGACCACCCCCATATACAAGAAACCATACAGAATGGCACCGTCCGAGTTGGTTGAACTGAAGAAACAAATAAAGGAATTGCTTGACAAAGGATACATTCGAGCCAGTTCCTCACCATGGGGATCACCAATTTTATTTGCCAAAAAGAAAGATGGAACACTGCGATTGTGTATTGACTACCGAGCACTCAACATGGTCACAATCAAGAACAAATACCCGATGCCAAGAATAAATGATTTATTCGATCAGCTCGCTAAGGCCAAGGTATTCTCAAAACTTGACCTAAGGTCAGGATACCATCAATTAAAGGTACGAACAAAAGATATCCCCAAGACAGCATTGACCTCCAGATATGGACTGTATGAGTTCACAGTAATGCCTTTTGGATTAACAAATGCTCCTGCATATTTTGTTCACCTCATGAACAAAGTATTTATGAAGTTTATGGACAAGTTTGTTGTGGTATTCATCGACGATATTCTGGTATACTCCAAAACACCAGAAGAGCACGCTGAACATCTCAGAATTGTACTAGGAGAACTCACGAAACACCAATTGTACGCCAAGTTCAGCAAGTGTGAATTCTGGTTAAGGCAAGTAGGCTTTCTAGGCCACGTGCTAACCCAAGACGGTATCGCCGTGGACCCGGAGAAAGTCAAGGCCGTACTTGGCTGGAAGTCACCAGCCAGCATAACAGACATACAGAGTTTCTTGGGAATGGCAGGATATTACCGCAGAGTTATTGAAGGATTCTCCACCATAGCCAAGCCAATGACGCAATTGCTAAAGAAAGAAAAGAAGTTTGAATGGACAGAGGCCTGCGAGAAAAGTTTCCAAGAGCTAAAGAGGAAATTAACAACAGCACCAGTATTAATTGTGCCAGACATACACAAGAATTTTGAAGTATATTGTGACGCGTCCAGAAAGGGACTCGGCTGCGTGTTAATGCAAGAAGGCAAGGTTGTCGCATACGCTTCAAGGCAACTTCACAAGCATGAGGAAAGTTATCCCACTCATGACTTAGAAATGGCAGCGGTTATTCATGCACTCAAGGAATGGAGGCATTTCCTACTTGGAAATCGATGCGAGATATATACGGACCATAAAAGTCTCAAATATATTTTCACACAGCCAGAACTGAATTTAAGGCAACGACGCTGGTTAGAGCTAGTAAAGGATTATGATGTCGGAATCCACTACCATCCTGGAAAAGCAAATGTAGTAGCCGATGCTCTTAGTCGGAACCCCAGCGCCGACAACAACAGTCTGCCCGACTTAAGACTCGAATTCCAACGGGAATTTGCCAGACTCAACTTGTTGATGGTAGCAGAAGGCACCATAACAAACTTGGTGATACAACCCAACCTTGTGGAAAGAATCAAAGAAGCCCAGCCTGGTCACCCCAGCATTGAAGGCATCAAAAGAAAGGTGAGTATGGGCAAGGCCTCGGAATTCATCATAGACGAAGAAGGGACACTATGGTACGGAAACAGACTCTGTGTGCCAAACATAGAAGATCTTAAACAACAAATTTTGGCTGAAGCCCACACCGCCCCATATTCAATTCACCCTGGAGGGACAAAAATGTATAAACATATTCAAGAAAGATTTTGGTGGCACGGTATGAAGAGGAACATCGCTACCTTCATCGCATGTTGCGACTCATGTCAACGCATAAAAGCTGAACATCAGAGACCAGCCGGACTACTGCAACCAAACAAAATACCTGAGTGGAAATGGGATGAAATAGGGATGGATTTCATTGTCGGAGTACCTCGATCACGACACGGGAATGATGCCATATGGGTTATCACCGACAGGTTAACTATGGTGGCACATTTCATTCCAGTAAAGACAACCCACACCACTCAGAAGCTTGCCAAGATATATCTCTCTCGCATAGTTTGTCTGCACGGTGTCCCGAAGACTATAATATCTGACAGAGGAACACAGTTCGTCTCGAGATTCTGGGAGCATTTACAACAGGCTCTAGGAACTCAACTAGCCTTCAGTACGACATACCACCCCCAGACAGATGGACAGACAGAACGGGTAAACCAGATTTTAGAGGACATGCTGAGAGCATGTCTCCTCACCTATCGAACCAGTTGGGAAGACAGCCTGCCATACGCCGAGTTCGCGTACAACAACAGTCATCAGGCCAACCTGCAAATGGCACCATTTGAGGCTTTGTATGGACGAAGATGTCGTACCCCGTTAAATTGGTCAGAGACTGGAGACAGCCGTATCTTCGGCCCAGACATGCTCAAGGAAGCCGAGGAAAAGGTCCAGCTAATCAGAGATCGACTCAAGACCGCCCAAAGCCGACAAAAGAGTTATTACGATCAGAAACATCGTGGGGTCAACTTCGAACCCGGTGAATTCGTGTACCTACGAGTGTCACCTATGAGGGGATTGCAACGATTCAAAATTAAGGGAAAGCTAGCACCAAGATTCATCGGACCATTCTGTATAACGGCACGAAAAGGCACAGTAGCATACCAACTAGACTTACCTGAGGAACTGTCAGATATCCACAACGTGTTCCACGTATCGCAATTGAGAAAGTGCGTAAGCAACCCAGAGAAACAAGTATCCCATGATAACATAGACGTGCAGCCAGACCTCACTTATCAGGAACACCCAGTAAAAATATTAGAGGAGTCTGAAAGGAGGACCCGACAGAAAACCGTCAAAATTTTCAAAGTTCGGTGGAGTAATCACACCGAAAGTGAAGCAACATGGGAAAGAGAGGTTTTTCTTCGAACAGAGCATCCGCACTTATTTAAGGATCAGCTGAAATCTCGGGGACGAGATTTTTCCTAAGGGGGTAGGTGTTGTGACACTCCAAAAATTTTATTTGGTTTTTAGCAAAAACCTTGCTGGTTTTTCTTTTGTAAAATAAGGCATTTTTAAAATTTTCAGAAAAACCATCCTCTTAAAAATCTTTTCATTGGCTGGGATTGTTATTTCTGTTTCCTTCTTCAAAACCATGGGTTGGATCTTTTAAAACTTCTCCTCTATTGGTTCCCTTCCCCAAATTTATTTTTGGGAGTTTAATCTTTTCTTTTTAAAAAGAAAAACTCTATGAAAATTTGGGATTTTCATTCTATTGAAAACCACCCATGACCTTGTATTTTTGCCCATGAGGTAAAACCACTCCAAAACCTCCTCTCCTCCTTGTTATCAACCTAAGTTCCCTGTCCCAACTCATCCAAACAAGTTTTGGATTTTATTTTGATTGTTTCATCTCTCAAATATTTTCTGTCAATTATTTTTGAGCCTGATGGATTTTCAAAGCAAGTACCCCATTGCAATTGAGATTTGACTTCAAACCAACTCTACTGGCTAGTCCCTTGTACCCACAACCCAGAACCATCTTGATCCACTCATCTTCTATTCAATTTTTTCAAATTTCACTCCCTGCAAGTTTGGACCAGATTTGCCAAATTTGGTGAAATTCATATCTACACTTCTCCAAAAATTCTACCAAAAATCAGGCAGCCTACTGGAGCAATGAGGAGCCACTCCACCAAAAATCAGCCCAAGGAAAAATCCCTACATGCCTGGATCATTCTGTCGAACACCTTGCATGCACTGTTTCTATCACTTTCAGTCAAATTCAGAATTCAGTGTCGATCTTCGTCAGTTACGATCAATCACATGATCACAGTGCCCTTGGCACGTTGCTCGCCGCCTGGCTTGCTTGTCCGGAGCCCCGCACGCGTGCTTGGCGCCTTCCTGGCATCGGTGGCGCCCTGGCCCGCCTGCGCCGGCGTGTCCCGCGGCGACAGAACCACCGTAACGGCCGACAGGGAGCAGAATGGCGGCTCAACGCCGTTCGGCGCCGCCCAAACCTCCTGGTGGCTCTGCGTGGCCAACTCCCCGCCAGCGCACGCATGCAGCATCGTCACCGTGGCGCGACACGCACAGAGCGTGCACTCTGCCGCCGACGTGCCCGCCCTGCTCCGTTCCGTCGAGTTCCCCCAAGACTTCGAATCCCAGCTTGTTTAGCACCAAAACGGACCCAATGGACCTTCACGACGGCGCTCAATGCCTAAACCACCCGACCAATGCTCTGCATCACCGTAATCCCTCGCCGGACTTATCCCGTTCATGGCAACCGCCTCGGGCCGGCTATTTATAGCGCCCCCGAGCCCGCTCTCACTCCCGCACGGCTGCACCACCTCACCACACCTCGCCTGGCCACTGGAGGGGCCTCGAGGAGCCCTTCTTCCTCGACTCCGGCCACCTCCGTCCGCCTCGGGCTCCAGCTCGATTCACTGCGGTGAGGTCATCTCCGGTGCCCAAACTCCGTCAAGCACCACCTCTAGCTACCAGTACTCTAACCCCCTCATCAATTTGATCATTGCAGCCCTCTCCGGCAAGGTCCATGACCACCCGAACCGCCGTTCGCCGGAGCAAGGGCCACCGTCGACACAGTGCTCGCCGGCGACCACCACCACCACCCGACGCGGAATGGCACCCTGAGCACGGAGGTACCCTCCGATCTCCCCACCTCGCCGTGGATCGCCGCCGGCGACCACCGCGGCTCTCGGGCACCAGCGAGCCCCGACCCGCCTCTTTTAAATTTTAAACCTGACGGATGGGACCCGCCTGTCAGCCTCTCTGTCTTTTCTAATCGAATCGTTTTCTGAAAACGTCTTTTGCCAGAATACGCTTTCCCTCTGGGCCGGCGTAGTTGCTATCGAAACGTTTTCTGTTTTTATAATAAAAACCCTGGGAAGTTTCTGTTTCATTATAGATAGGTCCCTGGACAAAAACCTTTATATCTTTTTAACAGAAGCATATTTTTGAGTGATTCTTTTTCTGTTCTCTTCAAAATTTTGTCTAGTTTTTTATCAGATTTATTTGAAAAATATTTGCAATACTTTTTCTGCACCTCTCGGTATTCACGTTAGCGCGTATGTTTTCTTTATACCGTAGATACCGACGGAGGTGACGGGACCGCAAACTTCACCGAGCTAGACTCCGACTATTCTGAACCAGGCAAGCATGTTTGAACTTTTGATATGATGAGTGTCTTGGCATGTTTTGCATTTAGTTAGTTTCATGGCATGTTGTGGAGCATACCGATGAACGGTATATTATGCATTGTTGAGACAAGTAAGTTCGATGATCCATACCTTGTTGGATGTGAGTATGCAAGGCCATGTGTTGGCATGAAGGTGGGTAAGATGGCAGTGTGGTAGCATGCCAGTCTTATGCCATACAGGTTTACTTCAGTACCAACCCGTATCAGTTGGGCTCGTATCCATTTCCCCTCCCTGTACTACCACATGTTTCCCGAAAGGGATATGGTTTAGTAAGTCGCAAACCGCTTTCTTGGTACACATCAAAAAGGAGAGGCCGGGATGATGGTTCCATGGCCCTGGATTAAAGCCAGTCATCTGGTCAGGGGGCATGGGTGTTTCCTGTTGGGACCGAGAGGGGGGCACCCCTTAGAGCGCGCGTATATAAATTTGATCCCATGCTATTCGAGATTGTGATCTCCCCGTCTCAAAAGTTTTTCTTGGACGATGCCTAGGGTGATTCCGGCATCGAGAGGTTGGATGGGTGTGTACCGATTATCTATGTTTTCTTCTGAAATACCGTAAACGGAACTAGTCTTCGTGACTACGAAAATCCGTTAACTGTGGGAAATTTTTTTTGTACAAACTCTACAGAGTCATAAATCTTCAATTTATCTTATCCATATCCAAGTTCCGTGCTAACTAACAAGTGCCGGTTTTGGTGACAAATTATCCGGTGGGACACATGAGTGCTAAGTCCAGTTAAATATTTAATCCTGTGAATGGACTAACCCGTTTATTTTTCAAGAGTGGAATACTCCTTGTGAACACTATTACCTTGATAGTACAAGCCCTTTCTGTGGTGTCGCTCAGAAGCCCGGCTGTGGCATTTCTTTTAAAGCCCTTTCTGTGGTGTCGCTCAGACGCCCGACTATGGCATTTCTTTTAAAGCCCTTTCTGTGGTGTCGCTCAGACGCCCGGCTGTGGCATTTTTTTAAGCCCTTTCTGTGGTGTCGCTCAGACGCCCAGTTGTGGCATTTCTTTTAAAGCCCTTTATGTGGTGTCGCTCAGACGCCCGGCTGTGGCATTTCTTTTAAAGCCCTTTCTGCGGTGTCGCTCAGACGCCCGACTGTGGCATAAGCATTATTTTCTTGTTCATCTTTCGTGGCGTCACTCCAGACACTCGATTGGTTTCCTTTACTTTACTGTTGGGATTCCAGGCGGACTACCGCCGTTTCCCTTTTTACTTACCCAGCCTAATATTACTTTGAGTATGCATTGGTAAATTAACCATGACGCATTCATGCATGCATTTGTTATATCTTACATCTGAACTTTCTTGCGAGTACTTTCAAAGTACTCACTGGCTTGTTGATTTGGCCAGATGCTAACCAAGGAGATCTTATGGATGAAGAGTTCGATAGCGAGTCCGACGCCTAGAGGAGTCGCAGTCAGTCTCGTGCGACCCTGGAGTTGGTCACTGTATTATACCCGCTTCGGCTACCCGAATAAATTCATCGAGCCTCACCTCGACGCTCGACGAGATGCTAGTTTGAGAGTCACGTTAACCTCTCCCCGCTGTGTTATTCCACCATCACTTTACCCTCGAGTCAGTAGTATGCCACCACACCGTAGTGTCATGTCCGCCAATATGTATTTTATTGGTGCGCTTGTAATAATTTGTTGAGCCCCCTTGGCTCAACCCCTATAATGTATTTTATGCTACTGGCTTATTGTATCAAGAGTTTGTCTACCAGTGAGGGGGATTTTCTCTCATACTGGATCCAAGAGATTGGTTTCTTCAATAAATATTTTTATTGGAAAAACCGGTCGTGACAAGTGCTCCCCAGTCATCAGCAATGTGCAGGTTACCAAGACCCTCATCGACAGCGGCGCAGGGCTCGACGTCCTGTCCGTCGACACATTGGACAACCTCCAAGTGCCATATGAGGAGCTCCAGCCTACCAAACCTTTCTCAGGAGTGACCGACGGTTCAACCACACCGATACGGCAGGTTCGCCTGCCTGTCACCTTCTGAGAGCGCAAGAACTACTGCACCGAGCTCATCGACTTCGATATCGCGCACATCCACCTGCCATACAACCCATCCTTGGGTATCCGGCCCTGGCCAATTCATGGCAGTCACCCATCACGGCTACAATGTCCTCAAGATGCCAGGAAGCGGAGGAATCATCACGGTTCCATGTGAAGAGAGGGACACGGTGTGCTCCCTCGAGCGCGCCTTCCAAGCTGCAGCAATCAACGACCCCGACAGCAGGAGTGAGGGTCCGCCGGAGGCCATCCCCAAGAAGAAGCAGTTGCGCCGTGCAGGACCTCAGGAGGATGGTGTCGCGGCTGGAGCCTCATCAGGATCATCGTCCGTCCCAGGGGCGCCTCCCTCCATCGCATAGGAAGGCGCGCGCAGCACCCTCCTCGGGCAAGGCTCGAGGGCTCTCTTCTGGAGGGCCTCAGACCTTGCCAACCTCACGAGGGAGGCGCTTGGGCACCACTTGGAGGCGTGCTTCGCGGCACGTGTCCCTCAGGAGAGCACAGGGCAAGGAGTGCCCACCACTCAAGAGTTCATCACCAAGACCACTCAGGAGCTTCAAGACGGAAGAGCCATGCATGGCGACGACCGCTCACGAGGCACAGCTCCCCATCCAGGCGAGGATGCTGGGCTACGTGTCTGCATCGACGTCCCAGGGCACAACAGGGCCGCATCTCAGGAGCGCTTCTCGCCTTCACGTGTGGGCCGCTGCGAGGGCCCGCCACACAGCTATGTTCGCATGCCCTTCAGCTTGCCGAGCGTGGCGTCAGCCTGTCAGCGCAACATGCGGTGTGTCCTAGCGGCTCAGGAGGCCAGGTACCATGCCGTCCTGGAGGAGATGGAGGCGGTCCTCAGGGAACCTCCCGAGCCCCCAGAGCCTCTCGAGGCTCAGGACCCTGGTGGTTCGTGAGGAGCCACTCCTTCGACGCACGCCTTCAGCTGCACTAACTCTACTTCGTCTACAGAACCAGGTGACATCTTCCAAGTTCATTTAGCTGGGAGCGCCCCTCGGGCTGCATCATTCCCAGGCCACATGGGTCCATCCCTATAACATGTATCCCATTTTCTTATGTCTTTAGCTTACCTTGCTGGGGGCGCCCCTCGGGCTGCATCATCCCCAAGCCGCTCGGGTCGGACCATGTGGCATGTATCTTCCTGCATTTACCCAAGCTGATCTGCTTTCCATGCTTAGCCTGCTTACGGTTATCACCCGCTCGATCGCCACCCGCCGCGGGTCCATTCACCTCGTGCAATTCGCTTGCGCGTTAAAAGGGGGGCTCCTGAGCATTGTGACTCGGGAGCTCTTACTGGCTCTCTAGCCCTCACCCCCTGGCCTTGACCACGGCATCGCGACCTGGCATACCAGCGGCGGCTGAGCTCGCTCGAGGGCCGGGACCTGAGGACGTAGAGAGCTTGCACCTAACCGCCTTGCAGGAACATACAGTCACCAAGACCCAAGACCAGGCGCAACCCGCCTTGAGGTACGGCCTCGTGAGTCCCGCGCTCGCTCACGAGTGCCCAGATACACCTCGCAGCCCTGCCGTGCAAGCCACGTGTCAGGGCGGGGCTGCACACGCCCCGGGGGCTCCTCCTGGAGTGGGCCCCCCATCCCACGCACAAGTGGAAGCACCATGCTCCGCGCTGGCCGTCGACACTGCCGAGGAGTGGCTATGCCCGTGCACAAGCGGAAGCACTATGCTCCACGCTGGTGATAAACAACTGAGGGCGGTCCCACGGTCGTACCAACCTCATGGAGCCCAAAGCTCAGCGTCCAGCCTCACCGCAACGCCTCCCCTCGGGAGAACCGTGCGAGGGGGCTGGGCACGGGGGCTGCGCTCGGGTCACACCCAAGCACACGCCACCCAACTAGGTCTCTCGGACCTAGGCGTCGAGCGCCCCTCCCGAGGCCTCGACGAGGGCAGGTATGGAATTTTTTTGCTCATCAAGGGGGACTCCTGAGCATCGTGACTCAGGAGCCTAACTGGTCATCTGGCCCCTCACTCCTTGGTCCATCCTGGTCTCCGGTCGGTCGAATGGCGGTTGAGGTATGCGCGGGGCCGGGCTCTGCCGACGTAGAACATTAATTTATCCTCGCGAACTCTCCCTATAAGCCGTTTGCGCGTCAAGAGGGACTCCTGAGCATCGCGACTCAGGAGCCTAACTGGTCACATAGCCCCTCACTCCTTGGTCCGTCCTGGTCTCCGGTCGGCCCAATGGCGGTCGAGGTATGCGCGGGGCCGGGCTCTGCCGATGCAGAACGCAAAGCAAATAGGAAGGAAATCGCAAAATCTCGAAGAAAATATTACAAACACATTGTCCTCACGATGTCAAATGAAAAGTCTAAACGCCTCCACGAGGCCTAATGCATGTTGCAGGAACGAAATGGGAGAATAGCCGCAGGTCACCCCCGGGTGCCGCCATCACCTGCGGAAGGTGCTACTTCGTGAGCGATGTTGTCTTCACCTTCACCACCAGCACGAAATCGCTGGACAGAGGAGCGGAGACAAAGCCGCGGAACTTCTTCAGCAAGGCCTCCACTTTATCTTGTACGGCTGCGGCGGCGGCCTCGCATCGATCTTCAGCCACAGGCTCCAGCAGATCGTCAAGGCAAGCGTTGGGGTCGCGGAGGTGCAAGTGGCTGAAAACGCGGGTCAATGCAGCTGAAGATAGGACGCGAGCCTCTGCCTCCGCCATAGGACCAACACCGTCAACGACTTCCTCGAGCGCCTACACCAAGAGAGGAAGCAACTGGGCAGGGTTGTCCTCGTCGGTGGCCAGCGACTTCTCCAGGCCGTGCTCGTAGAGCGTCTTCAGCGCCTTGCGAGATCTCTTCTCGAGATCAGCGAAGGCCACGCGGTCTTCGGCCAGGACTCGCGCCTTGGCATCAAGATCAGCTTCCCTCGTCCTCATCTTCTGCTCTAACCCTTCCAACCGGTTGCGCTCGGCGGTCTGCGCCTCCCCCAACTCCGCCAGCTCAGCATCACGGTTCTTGACGACGTCCTCCCGGGCCTTCATCTCTTTCTCCTTAGCTTGGCGGCAGCGTGCTTCTTCGGTGTGCTTGTCGCGCAGGCTCTCCAACTCGCCCTCTAGCACTTGGCAGCAGTCACGGGCGGCCTTGGCGTCTTTCAGCACCGTCTCACGATCGGCTGCAGTGCTGGCAACACCTTGCTTCTCCTTCTCGGAAGCAACAACAGCTTGGCCCAGTGCCGCGTGAACCGCCAGGTCGGAGTGAAGCCAGCCAGAGGCCAGCTCCAGGCGCCCGACCACCAGGCGTGGGTCCGTGCCCAGGAGGTCTGCCTGCAACTGGGTAATCTCCGAGAGAGCACGTTGCAGAATAGCAGCAGGAGCGGAAGAACCAAGGAGTGGCGGCACAGCAGAGGGAGGAGGCGACATCGTCACCAGGGCCTGGAATATCACGGGTTCCAGGGCAGCTGGGACCTCATCAGCCGCACCAGGCGCCGGCACTTCCGGAGCCAGCGGGGCCATGGGGGCTGACTCCATGCGGCGATGTTCCTCTTGGCCCCGCGAGGACGATCGGGCTGGGGAGGTGCGGGCGCTGCTACCTCCTTTCTCTGCGGAGGGAGGCATGGCCGCCGCATCCTCCTTCCTCTTCTTTGCCGAAGACGTCGGCCTGATCAACCAAGGGCGAGCATCAGGAAATGACGAGTACAAACAGGGATAAGGCGAAGCTTAAGGAACTTATTGATCCACCGCAACATACTTCCGCTTGGGGAGCTTGAAGCCTGACAGCATCGGGACCCGAGGAGCAGGCGTTCGGGTTCCGACGGCGGCAGGCGGTGCAGTAGCACAGCTGGAGCCAACCCCAGAAGATGTCAGGACAGAGGCGGCATCGCGAGGCACCAGCGATGACCTACTCCTCGTCGGGATGAGGGGTTGCTCCCTCTCCCCTTGGCGGGCATCGGCCTCGGCATTGTCAGGAAGGGTGCGGAGGATCTCGGCCTTGCTCAGAGGGGAAGTCTCCCCCACCTCTTCCAGAGTCTTCTCCGAGTCCACCTCCTCTACCCCTCCCCGTGGGACTCGCCAGAGGACACCTCCACCGGTTTCGGCGCCGCAGGAGCCCACAGGAGCACCGGCGGCACCAGCCCGCGCGTGTTAAAGGTCGGCCTGGAGGCGACTAATTCCTCCCGGTCCTTGCGTTGGAACAGGGGAACGAAGGCGCTTGGCGGGTACTCCTGGTTGTCCCCAACTATGAGGCGCAGAACAGTGGCCAATTCATCATCAGTCAGGGCCCCCGTCCTCAGGCGGGTCTTGTTTCCCTCTTCTTAAAGCTCTCACAGGGGGCGTGCGCGCGCCTGGAGAGGGGCAACTCACAGCGTCAAGAACTCCCTCAGGAGCATGACCCCCGTCACCTTGGCCGCCCTCGCGTTGCCCGGCTTCAAGTCGGTCATCATCTGCCCCAACACTAACGATGCCCGCTCATTGGCAAGCTCCGCCTTGGGCCACCCCCCATTGGAAGAAGGCGCCACCATAGGCAACACCAGACGCAGTTCGGCGCGCTTGGCGTCCATCATGACCCATTTTGATCGAATGTTGTCGGCCCTCTTCCCGGTGCTCGAGATCGAGTTGGCCTTGCCGGATGCAACGAAGTTAGCGCATCCGGAGATGTGACCCTCGCTGACACGGAGGAAGAAGAAATGGCGCAGGAGCGCCACGGACGGCATCACGCCTAGGTACGCCTCACAGTAGTAGGCAAAGATGGACAGGAGGAGGACAGAGTTGGGATGGAGATGCAACGCCTACAGCCCGTAGTGGTCGAGGACTTCATAAAAGAAATCAGAGAAGGGAGGAACCAACCTGACGGCAACACTGCTCGAGAAGAAGGGGAAGAAGGTGCTTTCCTTGGGCTCCGGCACGTCGGAGGCAAGCCGGAGCTCGGTCTCCCCCACTCATTGCTCTCGCCCGCCGTCAGCAGGCGCACGAAGGCGAGGCTCTTCTCCGTGACGGTGGGCACCTCAAGGGCCGGCTCATACCAAGCCGGTGCTGAGGAAGTCTTGACCTTGCACGGAGCCATGGATCGCGGATGCAGGATGAGATTGGAGCGGATCTGGAGGTAGCGGTGGCGAGGAGCAAGAAAGGGGATATGGAGCGAGGCAAGGAAGAAGCAATGAAGGCAAGTACTACCTGCGCCAGCCTTTGTTGAGGTCGAGCAGTTGCCGAGGCAGCGTGGGGAAGTGGAGACGCCCACGTCCAATCAACTGCCATGTGTCAACTGAGGCCGCAAGCTTTTGGGGCCCGCGGTGCTCCGTTCTTGACCCTTGGCTTCGCCGCGAAGCCAAGCCCGAGCACACCTTGGGCCCGGGGGCTACTGTCGGCATTCTGGGAATGGGGGTCCCCACACATGCCTGCCTGCGGCCCACGGCATGGCTAAGCCAGCAGGTCGTGCGACCCATCACTAGTAGAAAACGGACCATTAGTACCGGTTTGTAAGGGCCTTTAGTGCCGGTTATGGAACCGGCACTAAAATTTCGGCACTAAAGCCGCCCCCTTTTAGTACCGGTTCGGCACGAACCGACGCTAAAGTGCCACCACGTGGCGTGAGCTCGCGCCCTGGTACGGGGGACCTTTAGTACCGGTTGGTGTTACCAACCGATACTAAAGGGTTTTTTTTTTTTGAAAATTTTGGAAATTTTTTTTGATTTTTTTTATTTTTAATTTTTCTGAATTATTTGATGATTTAGTCTCTAATCACCTCTTTTAACTGCTCAAGTGTGGATCACTCATTCCAAATCATCTAACTTCCCGACCGGACACCCATCCCTCTCACTACTCCAGCCCAAGCACGCTTAACTTTCAGGTTCTATTCTCCTTCGTTTCCGAGTCTGCACTTGTTGTTTTCCTGACAATAGTAAGATGTCAATCCTATTAACCCTCCAGAGTTTAGCTTGAGCATGAAGTCACACATTTCACCGTTTGAGTTTGAAACTATTATTCTAAAAAAACAGTAATTATTTAGTAACGCTAATATTTCTTGAATAAGTTTGACCATAGTTTGACCATAGTTTGACCATAGTTTGACCAGATTTGACCAAAATTCAAAAAATTGAAATAATTATTTAGTAACAATAATATTCTAGTATAACTAGTTTGACCATTGTTTGACCACAGTATGCCCACAGTTTGAATATTTTTCAATTTTTTCCACTCTAGATCTTAAAAGCCCCGTAACTTTTTTCTATTGGGTTTTTGAGGATTTTGCAAATGTTTAACGGGGTTCCCCCGGTTAAATTCGGATGTAATTTCGAGTAGATGATTTTTCCTATAAAAAACTTTTTCATCCGAGTTAGTATGCAAAAGTTATGCCCATTTTTACAAATTTCTGAGAGATTTTGCAAATAAAGTCAAAATTCACATTTGCAAATTTTCCCAACAACTAGACCACATATCACATGGGAAACTTATTTTCTTTTATTTTTTTTGACATTTCCATCATTTTCGTTTATTTTTTTAAACTGAAAAGGCGATCCACGGGGGGGGGGGGGGGGGTAGAGTTTAAAAATTGCCCTATAGTGTCGGTTTGTGTCTCCAACCGGTACTATAGGTCAGACCCCATTAGTACTGGTTCGTGGCACGAACAGGTACTAAAGGTTAGACCTTTAGTACCGGTTCGTGCCACGAACCGGTACTAAAGGTGATCGTGGGGCCCCGGCCTGACGCCAGCCTGCCACCACCCCTTTAGTACGGTTCGTGCCACGAACTGGTACTAAAGGTTCAACATGAACCGGCACTAATGGTACCATTAGTACCGGCTCAAATACAAACCGACACTAATGTGCTTCACGTTTGACCCTTTTTCTACTAGTGCATCTTCATCAACAAGGCACCCAAGACCCTCGCGAGGGGCCAAGCCTCGCGAGGCAGACAACGCAGGATCTCCTCAAGAGTGGCCTAGTCAGGCAGGCTCATGAGGAGCGGAGATATCAAGGCGGGGCAAACCTCAAGAGGCTCTCGTGACGTGAGCCATGACGATTGGCGCCAGGCAGGAGCCAGCGCGCGCATCATCCTTGTTTCCTCTTTGGTGCTAAGGAAGTAGGCGCAGGCGAGGAGTACCAAAGCATCAGGCAACGGTTGCCATATTGGTGCAATGAGACCAAGACCAGGAGGACGGGAAGACGGAGGTCATTGTGGAGCCCAAGACGGCGTCACCGCCAGAGCTTTTCATAGGCGAAGACCACTTTTGTCAGGATAGCTTGTACTAGCTGTCCCCCTTAAAATTGGCCCGCCGTTGTTGTCTCCCTTCCCGCTCAATATTTGGGAAGAGGACCAGGGCCTATATAAGTGGAACTAGCCACCACACTAGGGGGGATCGATTAGTTCATCCAGCTCTCACCCGCTAAGTCACCACGCACAAGAACACCTCAACCTCAGGAGGTTGTTCTTCCCTCTGTACAGTTCATCATCAGCCGAAGAGGCAATCCACCACCACCACACTGGAGTAGGGTATTACACCACAACGATGACCCAAACCAGTATAAATCTCGTGTCTTTCTGTTTTGCGAGTTCTTCGAGTTCGTCCGCGAGATCTTAGCGAGCTAGGGTGTAGATCGATAGGAGGGAAAGACTTCGCGCGCACCCCAGTGTTCGAATCTTAAGGGTTTGCCGGAATCCCACATCCGACACATGCACATGCTCCAGTGCATATATATTGGTTGAAAAATCAAATCTGTGTCCTTGGTTGCATGCTTAGGTCCCATGCAAGAAATGGGAATGAATGTCAAACACCTTGCCACCATCACTCGGCCGCAAACATTTAGATACCTGGTTTTAAATTGTAGTAAATCCAAAACTCGTCTGAAATTCATGAAACTTGGCATGCTAGCATGGAGCGACATCAACATGCTATGGTAAATTTTTTGTCCCATTTGGCGCAAGTTTGGGTATAATCTTCTCACAAACCAGAGCTTCTCAAAACAAGCGTGATATTTTCGGTAGGGAACGTGCCACCTTTGGGGGGGAGAATGATATATAATGCCTCTTATTGCTTTCAAAAAAAATTCTAGTGTTAACATAGAACAACAGGAGTGTTGTGTTTAATTTTGGGATTTTTCGGGGTTCATTTGGACATTTTGTACATTAACTGGGTTTTCTAGGCATTTTATGTGCATAATTCAAATCTGAACTACATGCACATGCTCCAGTGCATATAAATTGGTTGAAAAATTAAACTTGTGTCCTTCGGTGCATGCTTAGGTCCCTTGGAAGAAATGGGAATGAATTTCAAACACCAGGGCACTGTTGATTGCTGGTAAAACATTGGGATACTTTGTTTTTAAATTCTAGTAAATCCAAAACTTGTCTGAAATTCATGAAACTTGGCATGCTATAATGGAATGGCACCCGACATGTTGTGGTATTTTTCGTGTCCATTTTGAGAGAAGGCGCACTCGAATAATAGCCAACAAAGGCATTTTGAAACAAATAGCTGCCACTGTAACATCTCAAACATTTTGTACAATTTAAATTGTGTGTGTTCTGTTAACCATTCACATGATGCCACACCTCACTCTTTTAATGGCTAGGAGGTGCCGTGCAGACAGGTGCTTGAGTGCTTCACTAAGCGGGAGGCGTGCGAGCTGTACTCCAATGCGGAGGCTCACCGGGAAGCAAGCCCTTTGACTTCCATGGCCGCCCGTCTTGCTCGCATCCTCACCATTAATGGCTCCCAAGCCGCAGTTTAATATAGTTTTTAAATAAAGCACTCATCGCGAACATTTTAGTTAGAACACCCGTATGCAAAACTGACAACTTCCCCAGGAAGCCAAGGGAAAATGTGCCTAGCAGAATTTGTGCAGCTCTTGATCCCAAACATTTTAGTTAGAACACCCGTATGCAAACCGATAGCTTGCCCAGGAAGCCAAGAGAAAATGTGCCGAGCAGGATTTCTGCAGCTCTTGATCGCAAACGTTTTAGATAGAAAACCCTTATGCAAAGTGAGAACTATGGTCTTCCCCCTTAAGTCGAGGGAAAATTCGCAGCGCAGGATTTGTGCATCCCTTCAACGCAAACGGTTGTTTTGGATGAACCGTGTGCAACCACGTACAAACAATTTGGTAAGGTTTGCATCTGTCATATTGGATAAGTTGCCATTTGTCAAACTGGAAAGATTGCCATTTGTTGATCTAGTAACATTGCCATTTGTCAATCCTTGTAATACTGCATTTGTCAAAATATGCAGCTAAAAATCACTAGCACTATCTAATTTTTGCAACTAAAATTCAGTAATTAAGCATAGATTTCATTCATAGATTAAGTAATCGTTCTTAATTTATACAAAAAGTTCAACTCGGTAGCTGAATCGACCAAACTTTTCCCCAATTGTTGCCAACCACGTACTGAAATAGCTAGTTCAACTATATATGCTAGCTAACTAGAATATAAAGGCGCGCGTTGCTGTGCTCGTCCATTTTAGTAAGAATGATAAAACTATTTCCATAATTTAGATGGTACCAATATATCTAACAAATATCAGTGTTTACAATTACAATGCCCCGAATGTGAAGATGAGTATTTGCTATACTACCATGGGAGAATTTAATGAATGAATGCGCAAAATATTCTGAAGGAAGAAAAACAATTTAATGTAAAGCATCATAGGAAAGGCAAACACTTGCGGCGATTATACTATTCTTCTGTATAATTACGTGCCTTGTCATGTATGTGATTCCGAGAGTTCTCTGAGCAGTAAGCCAGTAACATCTTCCAAGGTGATGTCAGCATCAATAAACCTCCCCAAAGCACAAACACAAAAATACTGCAAAATGTAGCATCAAATTATAGGTGTGCCAAACATGAGATGAATATGTAGCCAGCAAGTACTGATACAAATAAATGAAGATTGTCTTTCAAAGTAGATCTTAACCTTCGTGTCAAGAACAACCTTGTAAAATGGCTTCCATAGCCTAAATAATGGTCTTTAAATTTTTTTCTACATGGGCTAGCTGTCAAACATATCAGGAATTTAAATGCAAACTAAAATGTGCAATGCAAGAGAACAAAAATGCACGTAAGGTAAATCTCCAAATTACATGAGAATTTGATCAACCAACCAACCAAAAGTAGCACCAAACTGAACTTGTAAAACTTATCTTATATAGCTTGCAGCAAGCTGCTTCCTAAAGATTATTCAGGGAGCAATTTAACAAAGAAAATCACATAATCTGTTAGTAAATTTGTATATAACCAATAAGGCTAATGCATACATGCAGCTATGCATAATAAATGAATTTTCCACGTTAAGCTTAACACTTGATCCATTATAAGAAGACAAATAACTGAAAGCTCACCCTCCAGGATTGAGGAACAAAGTCAAAGAATCAGCTAAAAAATAGTACACAAGGTGTTCCAACTACATCCTCTCAAATGTCGATCACACATCAGCACTATTCTCCCTGGAGAATATAAAACAAGAAGAAATTAGCAATAAAACAATAATAAAATCAGATATCGCATATTAGAAAATGCCAGTAAATGGACTTCAGTATAAGAACTTGAGGGGAAAGGAACAAGATAATCTTATCTCTACAGCCATGCTGGGATGTGAGATAAAGGGCATTCAGGGGAGCACGATGGGATGACCACCTTCAGAGGACACCTTAGGACTCGAGGTCACTGAGGAACATGACCGAAGTGTGAGATGCATCGTACCTTTCTTTGTTTCTTTCCTATTCAGTTCTATCACCATAGTCAAAGAGAGAAGCCAGGCCATCGTTGCTTGCAGATCAGATCAAGAAACTCGAAGAACCACCGTGATGAGTGGCCCCAGGAGAAAGGGGAACACGGAGGAGAAGGGCAGCACCGTTGCAACAATAATTTTGTGGGGGCGCGGCGAGTGGCTCTGTGCTGGTGAAAAAAGATGGGTCCGCCACGATGGTGGAGCGGCTCCGTCAAATATTCTTTGCCTTCACCCACCACTTCTATCTCCAGCGGAGAGGGAGGGTCGAACAAAGATGCGTCGTGGTCGTGGCCTCGTGGGCAGAGAGAGTTGGGGCGCCGGAGCATCGCCCAGATGGACTAACGGGCTTGAATCACATAACACGGATCGCCGGCGCATCGAGGAGGGAGGAATGCCGCCGCATCGAGAGGAGGAAGGACAGCTACATGGGCGTTGAAACCTAGGCTGTTAGCTTGCGAGTGGGAATAAGTGGGCCTTGGCCCGATGACTGATAGGAAGAGGAGCTCGTTCCGCCGAGTAGCGGCCCGCGAGACAGCGCACGACGCGAGCGGGCAAGCAGGGACGTACCCGACTTTGATCTGCATCATACGTTCGATGATCAGACGGCTGAGACAATGAAATCTCTATGGAGCCTCCTAGGTGGCTGCGATATACTGTTTAGTAATTTTAAGTACGTTGTACAGTTCCACCACATCTATAGTCAGATGAACTGAACAAAATGGCCCATAAATACAAATACTACGGCGGGGCTTTGTGCTACTTCCGGCAGCCTCTCCTCTGCCGAGCGCGCTCAGTAACAGGTAGAGGAGGAGGAGCCTTCCAATGAGCTGGACAAATGCAATATGGTGCCTGCCGCTGTTGCACGTTTAGCAACGCTCGCTAGCTCGAACGCCCACTGTCGCTCCAGACGATCCCTCTCGAAGCGGCCGTACTGCTCGTAGATCTCCTGATTCCTCGCCTCTACATCGGCAAGTGTTGCGGCCCCGACTGCGATAAGGCTCTTTGTGTGCTCGATGAGGCGCTCCTCCTCCTCCTGCAGGAACCCGATGTAGCACGCAAGGGCGCTGACGCCTGACGCACGTGCGGGCCTCCACCTCCGCCTCCCTCCTTCGAGTGGTGGTGGCGGAGCGGGTGATGATCCCGATGATCAACGGTGGGCTGGCGGCCACGACGGCCGACGATGGGGTGGCGGCCACGACAGCCACCTCCCACCTTCGGGCCGCGGTGATGGTGCGGGTGATGGCCGACAGTGGGGTGGCGTCCACGACGGCCACCTCCCGCCTTCGGGCCGCAGTTGCGGAGCGGGTGATGGCCAGCAGTGGGGTGGCAGCCACAATGTCCAGCTCCCGCCTTCGGGCCGCGGTGGCGGAGCGGGCGATGGCCCTAGATTTCGACGGTTGTGTGGCGGCAACAACGGCTGGCAACAGCTGCCGATGGGCACCGGCGGCGGAGCGTGTGGTGGGTGTTCCGCGCACACCCGACAGGGACACCACGCGCACTACACTACGCTGGTCGCCAGGGACTGAGCCGCCCCCGCGGTGTAGCCTCCCAGCTGGAGCTGTCCTCTGATGACGACGGAGTGTTTGAGCGACGAGGACGGACCGGTGCCATTGGCGATTGTGGGAGAAGCAGAAAAGATAAACTATAGGGAGGGAAGGTAAAATGCGATGCAGGACTCGCCGGCCGTGAGGGTTTATATAGCAGGACGGTAAGCATTGGGATTTTGGGGGATTTCACCGAGTCAGGCGGGAAGCTTGTGCGGGAACCTGCGAGGTTGTGCGGCAACAGGCTCACCGATGATTCATTGGCGCCAGTTCGAGCCATCGTTTGGCCAAAACAATGCCCCCGCGCGCTGCGCAAGCTTGCGCTATAAGCCGCCTGCGGCAGCGGGGTGACAAGACATGCGAGAGGAGGACGAAAGGACATGTACACAAACGGTTAATACAAAAAAATGTTTGAGATTTAATTACCTGATATACCACCGTCCTGGTTTATAAGTAGGATTTATCTAATAAAATATGAATGCATGTCGCCAAAGATTATATCATTGGATTCGTATTTGAACATAGTTTCCAGTTATACAATTTTTGTAACATGCACTAACACTTTTTTGGTTAAATTTAAGGTCATATACCAGCAAGCGTTTTCCCGCAACACACACGACTTATTCCATCACAAACAGCTCGGATGGACCAACTCTATGCGCGCCACGTATCGCACACGCAACTCTAATCTGATTCGTGCTTGATGTCTCTGACATCGCTTGCATAGTTCGTCTTATTTTCCACGTATCACTCTGCCGGCCTCTTCTCGTGTTCCTCGGCAAGCTCTGCTCATCGTTAGGTGCCGCAGCATGCTGTGCTCGCCATTAGGCACCATGGCGCGCTCTGCTCGCGTCTGTTGTTGCGCTATGCTCGCGTCCATCGGTGCGCTCGGCTTGTGGTCAGCTTTTCCTTGCATGTTCAACTGCTATATATATATATATATATATATATATGTATGTATATATATATATATATATATATATATATATATATATATATATATATATATATATATATGGTTGCTCGCCGTTGAGGCGACCGCGAAGCACTCTGCTCACGTCCCTCCGCGCGCGCTCTGCCAACGGTTGAGCGTGCGCACGATCACGTCGGGGGCCCCATATGCATGCGGTTGCGCCGCGCGCGTTGCCACGCGATGCATTTACGTGCGGCATGATGGAGTTACGCACTGTAAATTAGAACAGCCATCAGGGCCTACCGATATTCCTGGCCGTTCGTCTTCCCCTTTAATTCCCGCAGCCATTATAACCTTAGTCTCTTCAACCTTTCGATCGCGCCCCACAACACAACAAGCACACCCATGATGACACATAGAGAATAGAGTGGAGACCCACATGAGGGAGACGGATCTCTCGGTTGTGTACACCATCGACCCTGCCGTGGTGGATGACTACATCAATAGCGTTGAGCAGTTGCTTGCTCGAGACAAGTACAAGGTGGTCGACATTGACCTCCAGTACACCGTCGATCGTCCCGGCATAGATTAGAAGGTTGTCGTCGCCCAATTGTGCGTGCGCCATCATGTTCTCATCTACCACTACTGCATGGCCACAGAGCCTTGCGACCGTTTCAACAGGTTTGTCAACAGCACCGACTACAAGAACGTAACGGTGGAAACCACCGACAACGTAAAAGCACTCAGTGTTATGGGCTTGGCCTGCAAGAACATTGTCGAAATCCGTGAGCACTACAAGGTCTGGGGCATCACGTAGAAGGACACCCTGGTTGAACTCGCCTCGGCCATCATCGACCCCTACTACGAAAATATGAAGCTGGATGCCCAGAGAATAAGACCTGTATCCTGGCACAGGGCCTAGATGCGGCAACTGGATGAACCTCACCTCAGGTTCGCGGCCAAGAGCGTGTACACATGCTACGAGATGCACAGGTGGATCGTTGACATGAGGAAGTGCCTCGTTACCCAAATCGATGAGCACAGATCGAGCCACAAGTAGAGCAAGCGTCACAACAAGTAGATGATGATCAGATGATCATTTATGCTAGTTAATCATGCATGTCCTATATAGTTTACTTTATTAGTGTGTGGAAATGTCATGTGTGTAGTAGCCACCTATGTAATTATGCATGTAATAGTTGACTTTGGTGTGTGGAAATGCCATGGTTGTGTGTGTGTGTGTCTGTGTAGGGTTGGCATATTCTGTTACCCCCCGACCCTATATAGGTGCGACGCGCCTACACCATAGAATCCCCCCGAGCCAGCCCGAACCCAACCACCTTCTTTCGCCGGAGGCAGCCGTTGTCTGTGTCAAAACTGGCGGATCTCGGGTAGGGGGTCCTGAACTGTGCGTCTAAGGTCGATGGTAACAGGAGACAGGGGACACAATGTGTACCCAGGTTTGGGCCCTCTCTATGGAGGTAATACCCTACTTCCTGATTGATTGATCTTGATGAATATGGGTATTACAAGAGTTGATCTACCACGAGATCGTAATGGCTAAAACCCTAGAAGTCTAGCCTGTATGATTGTGATTGCCCCTACGGACTAAACCCTCCGGTTTATATAGACACCGGAGGGGACTAGGGTTGTACAAAGTCGGTTACAGAGAAAGGAATGTTCATATCAGAACGCCAAGCTTGCCATCCATGCCGAGGAGAGTCCCATCCGGACACGGGTGAGAGTCTTCGGTCTTATATCTTCATAGCCCATCGGTCCGACCCATGTCCAACAGGCCGGACGCCCAAGGACCCCTTAATCCAGGACTCCCTCAGTAGCCCCTGAACTAGGCTTCAATGACGAGGTGTCTGGCACGCAGATTGTCTTCGGCATTGCAAGGCGGGTTCCTCCTCCGAATACTCCAAAACAACCTTCAAACACAAAGAATGTGTCTGGCTCTGCAAAACAGGTACCACACACAACCACAGAGAGTATAATATTTCACGAGTCCAATCCACTGACAACTTTTGTAGCGTGACACCACGTCACCACCCGGTCATTATTTCGAACTGTTTTTAGCCTGCCGCTCCATGTTTTGAGATGCGGTTTCATTGGCACGTCTTGTCAAAGCAGAGATTGTGTCCCCTTATTACGCGATTCTCATCAAAACGGGCATGGGCAATCCAAACGTGTCATCTTCACGGTCCTTGGGAAATAGGTGAGTTTTAAGACGAGTGGGGAGGCGCTTGATATTCGCTGCCTTTATAAGGAGATAAGGATTCACCCCCTTTCACCCACGCCTTCTCTCTCTCTGCCCACCCATTCTCGAGCTCCAGCGCCCAAGTCCTCATCTCTTCCGCCTCACGAAAGCACTCCGATCATGTCCGGATCCAGAGCGCAGGGCAAGTGGATGGTCTCCTCCGTCAAGGAGAAGGACATCACCAAGCTCCGGGAGGCAGGATATTTGGCCAAGGAATTCGCCCACCGGCTTCCGACCAAGGGACAGATCATCCTACCCCAGAGCCCCATGAGAGGGTAGTGTTCATCCCCCACTTCGTCCGCGGGCTGGGATTTACACTCCACCCATTCGTCCGCGGACTCATGTTCTACTACGGGCTGGATTTCCACGATCTGGACCCCAACTCCTTCCTCAACATCTCAGCATTTATTGCCGTGTGCGAGGCCTTCCTTCGCGTCTTACCCCACTGCGGATTGTGGCTGAAGATCTTGAATGTGAAGCCGAAGGTGGTGGACGGCCAACACGCAGAGTGCGGAGGCGCCATGGTGAGCAAGATGCCCAACGTCATGTGGCCCAAAGGTACTTTCGTGGAGACCGTTAAAGGGTGGCAACAACAATGGTTCTATGTCACAGAGCCCCGCGACACCACCTGGGCTGCGGCTCCCGAGTTCAGTTCCGGGGCCCCGATGCGGCTCACCTCCTGGCTAGAGAAGGGCCTGGACCGGGCCTCGTCGGACGAGCTGACAGCTCTATATATGCGCATCAAGACCATGGTCGACAAGAACACCAAGCTTGTCAATGTGATCCAGGTGATGCTATTTCGCCGGATCCTTCCATGCCAAAGCCGGACCTGCAATTTGTGGGAGTTCGATCCGGCCAAGCACCAGACCCTGCAACACTTCTTCGGTGTTACGCATGAAGGTATTTGGAAGGTGCTCTTCAAGGCCAACGAGATGTGGCCGTAGGAGACCGAAGACCGTGGGTACAACCTGACCCACCCCGCCAGTCCGGTAAGTTTTTTTTGTGTTTTCAAGGTGTATCCTTTACTTATATACTCAGCTTCACCATCTTACTTTTTTAGGGCTGGACAAAGAAGGTGGAGCTGGTCAAGTGTCCAGCTCCACATCCCGAAGAACCAGCAATTCCACTTCTGATGAAGATGCTGGTTCCGGCGCCCTATTAGGCACCAGAGAAGAAGGCCAAGGGGACCAGAGGTGGGCTCTGCCATAAGGGCACTTCGGACGTGACGTCCGAAGACGCCGAGACCCATTCCCAACCTGCCGCTGACGACGAGGAGGAGGAGGAGGAGGAAGAGAGCAACTCCCCCCCCCCCGAGGGGGGAAGGAAGAAAAGGGCGGCCTCCACGCGTCTAGAGGCCGAAACGTCCAAGAGGGGGAGAGCCTCCCTTGCGGACGACTCCGCGCCGGATACCAACAGCAGCTCGGAGTGGTGCCCCAGGGATAACCCCCCGGCAGAATGGTAAGTATTTGAAGGCTCTGACGCACTTATATGTGCGACTCCTTTATCTCGTAATTCTAGTGTGTTGAATCACGTGCTACAGTCCGGCCCACGACAGCTCCCAGCGATCCTCATCGAGGGATTCACTGTATCCAAAGGCTATGGACAGCAATTCACTACCGGTGGCCTCCTCTCCCAAAGGCACGGACGATGCCGAGGCGCTGTCCCGAAGGACCTTCACAGGCCTGGGAGAGACGCAGCAGGCCATCAGGATGGCGCCGGAAGGCAAAACCTCGGCTGTCAGACACCTAGGGTAGCAAATCCTCCTGGAGACTGGCGATGGGGGCCATATCCACTGCAGCCCCAGCCGAGTACCATTCCGGAAGCCAGTACGGCTCCAGATTCAAACAAGTAGCCTCCTCTGAAAGAAGTTGGTGCGCCTGTTACGCCGGTGACCTCTGTCCAACTAGAGGCACCGGATACTCTTTTGGAAGCGCTGCAAGGTGCTTCCATTATTGAGGAACATCGTATCCTTATGGGTACTGTGGTTGAGAAGGCTTAGTCCATGAAGAGCGGACTGACCGAAGCCTGCACCAGCCTTCTGACAGGCTTTGAGGTAAGCAGCGTAGTTGTGTAGAAGAATGTCACAGTGTAGACAGTAGCCCTGAGACTCTGTCCGGTGTTCGGAAAGAAAAGCCGGACAGAAGATCAAATAGTTTTCGTAGGAGACTAACCATATATGTCTATGAGAATAAGCAGGCATCGTTGCTGGCCGCGACTTCTCATGCTGCCGAAGTCTCCAGACTGAAGCAGAGTCTGGAGCGGGCCGAGGAAGAGCTCGGCCGAGTGAAAAAACAACTGAAGGACAAGCAAGGTATGTAGTGACCTTCTATATATCAGAAAGGATTAATGATTTATGTTGAGTATAGTGCCATGGTTTTTGTAGGAGCGGCGACCGAGGTGGAGACCCTCAAGAAGGCGCTGGCCGAGGCCCAAAAGAAAGCGGCAAAGGAACAAGCCGCCCGTGAAAAACACGAGGCCAGGGTTAATGAGGTCCAGCAGGAGCTCCAGTACACCGTGAAGAAATGCGGGTCCTTGGAGCGCAATATTGCGGATCAAGAGACCGAACTCGCCAAGGCTCGCCAAAGGGCACGAGATGCCCGGGTTGAAGCCCAGGGCGCCCTCCAAGAAATCCAAGAGGCCAGAAAAATCGCGGTGGGTAAGGCCTTCATTATGTAGAGCAAATATGTGAAGAAGAGGTATCTCTTACTAACCCAGATTTGGAGTTCTCCAGGAGCATTTGCGGATTTACTGTGAAGTGTTGCCGACACTGCGGAGTTCTTCCAAGCCGAAGAGGGGAGCTCGACGGAGAAGCTATTTTGGTCGCAATACCTTGCGCCATAACATCCGGTGCCCTTTAGCGACCAGCTAAAACAGCTGGTCGAACTGCATAGGGTGGCCGAACTAGCCATGAAGTTTTTGATAATCCCGTTGTGGCCTGCCGAAGCCATACCCAGCAACTACTTCGGGCTCGTGAAGCGTCCGGTCAATGCATGCCCCCGGCTTGACGCCATCAAGCGGTCGGTCTGCATCGAGGGTGCGCGGATGGCCTTTGCTCGCGTTAAGGTGCAGTGGGCGAAGATGAATGCCGTCAAGCTCGCGACCGAGGGACCGCCCGCTGGCAAGGAGCAATGCATGCCCAAGCGGTATTTTGATGATGTCCTCGAGGGATCCCGTATTGTAGTGGAGCAATGTGCTAAGGACATTATTTTTGAATGAATACATTCATGTTATCCTATCCTATATGGTGAAACAAAGCTGATATGTAATATAATGCTTGTTATTATTTGTAAAAAATTTACCTCTTGTGCGGCCGTTTTGTTACATCTGAGAGTGGGCCAGTCGTCGGCTTCAGCCCCCACGTAGGTAGTATGGGGGTGTTCGGGACTCTTGATCCAAAAGTTTGGTCCTTGAAGGAGGTGTTTAGCGCAACGAACCAGGCAATCAGACTATTCGGCTTTATCACCCTCACATAGCCATAGGAGTTTGCCAAATAAAAATATAGCCACAACCCCTGGTTAGTATTTAATCCAGACTAGGGTGTTGTAGACACCTGATCGGGTGAAGGCCGATTCATCGCACAAGGCGGAAAAAATCGCAAAAGATTTTGAACCTCCGAGGTGTTTTCTCTACTAAGGTGTTTGCTCGGATAAACCAGAAACACAATCGCAGTAGTTCTCCCTTTACTACCCTAGCCGATAGAGCGGAACATAAGGTAGTAAGCACAGGAGCCGGGCAACCCAACTATTGACCAAAGACATGATTCGGAGCTAATGCATATAATGCTGAATTCGGAGTGTCGAACTGTATTGTAAATGTGTTCGGACTTTGTTGCCATAGTATGGGGTGCATTGAAGCCCCTGGCAAATTAAAGCGTACTAGAGTGTACGTGTGCAATCGATGAGAATAACAACATAAAATGAATTTGTAAGCTAGTGCCACATAAGTTGGGCCACAAACAGCTCTTATTATAATTTGATTAATACGTCAAAGCGTATTTGTACAAATAGTGCGATGAGCAACCGTGCTATTTAACATGCCAAGATCAAGGGGGAGCTGTGTGCGGGTCCTGAAAACAGGTAGGATGATCGTCGAGGGGAACATCGAGAGATTCCCCCATACGTCTGTGCTGCATGCCGCCTTGGTGTATCTATCCTTCGAAAGGACCGATGATCAGGCCGCCGCTGGGGGCCTGTGGAAAAGAAACCTGAAAAGGATAAACGGAAAAGTGAAAGTATGTGTGTCTAGGGGAGGTCGAGCCGTATTATGGACCACAGTATGGTTATGCCTCCGTCTCTGCCCATGGTATTTTGAGTGCGTAGTTATGTACGCGCGGTACGTATGCCACCATTTGGTCAGGACTGAGATGGAGGCCGAATTGGTAGTCTAACTCCTGACTAGCCGGACTGTCATGCTGAGGAGTAGTCCAGACTCGTTTGACAGTGTCTGGGAGCTTGGCCGCTCAATTAAAATTCTGCCTTAAAAGGCCGCTCTGTACTTCCGCTGCTAGGGCCGCGGTGTGCTCGTCGGTACGGAGGGAGTGGTCCTTGTTTCCATTGACTGTTATGACACCGCATGGTCCGGGCATCTTGAGCTTGAGATAAGCATAGTGTGGCACCGCATTAAATCGAGCGAATGCGGTTCGTCCGAGCAGTGCGTGATAGCCACTGCGGAAGGGGACGATGTCGAAGATCAACTCTTCGCTTCTGAAGTTGTCTGGGGATCCAAAGACAACTTCCACTGTGATTGAGCCCGTACAACGGGCCTCTACACCTGGTATGACTCCTTTAAAGGTAGTTTTGGTGGGCTTGATCCTTGATGGATTGATGCCCATTTTGCGCACCGTATCCTGATAGAGCAGGTTGAGGCTGCTGCCCCCATCCATGAGGACTTGCGTGAGGTGGAATCCATCGATTATTGGGTCAAGGACCAGTGTGGCTGAACCGCCGTGGCAGATACTGGTCGAATGGTCCATGCGGTCGAAAGTGATCGGGCAGGACGACCATGGGTTGAATTTTGGGGTGGCTGGCTCTATCGCATAGACGTCCCTGAGCGCGCTCTTGCGCTCCCTCTTGGGGATATGGGTAGCGTATATCATGTTCACCGTTTTTACATGAGGGGAAAACTTCTCCGGTCCCCCTATGTTCGGTGGACTGGGCTCCTCGTCATCGTCCTCACTTTGCGACCCCTTCTCCTTGTTTTCGGCATTTATCTTGCCGGCCTGCTTAAAGACCCAACAACTTCTGTTGGTATGATTGGCTGGCTTATCGGGGGTGTGATGTATCCGACATGGACGATCGAGAATGCGGTCTAAGATGGATGAGCCTAGATTGTTCCTTTTGAATCCGGCGTTGACTGCTGTGTCGTCGGTATTATCACCGTTGCTTCGACGCTTGTGTCTGTTGTGTCGGGGCTTGCCGTTGCTATTTCTGGCTTCAGAGGTGCCAGGTTCGCTTGCGTTGTTATTGCTACGGGCTAGCCAGCTATCTTCGCCTGCTCAAAAGCGGGTCATGACTGCCATGAGGGCTGCCATGGACTTTGACTTTTCCTGGCCGAGGTGTCGGGCGATCCATTTGTTGGTGTAAAAAACTAGGGGCACATTTTTGTACCCCTTTACCTGTGCACGGGCAGTCAGAGCCGCGCACGCGACCACACCAAGCAGAGCGAGGGAGGTGAGCTAAGGTAAGACCGAAGCCCAAGATGGCCAGAGCAACGCCATGGCCAAGACCACAAAGAGCAGAGGGACGAAGCAGGTTCCCCTGACAATACCCTTGCCGGGGCAACCTCAGCGGCCCCGACAAGATCCTTGTGTTGGGGAACGTAGTAATTTCAAAAAAATTCCTGCGCACACGCAAGATCATGGTGATGCATAGCAACGAGAGGGGAGAGTGTTGTCTACGTACCCTCGTAGACTGAAGCGGAAGCGTTGACGCAAAGTAGAGGAAGTAGTCGTACGTCTTCCCAGTCCAACCGATCCAAGCACCGTTACTCCGGCACCTCCGAGTTCTTAGCACACGTCCAGCTCGATGACGCTCCCCGGGCTCCGATCCAGCAAAGCTTCGGGGATGAGTTCCGTCAGCACGACGGCGTGATGACGATGATGATGTTCTACCGACGCAGGGCTTCGCCTAAGCACCACGACGATATGACCGAGGTGGAATATGGTGGAGGGGGGCACCGCACACGGCTAAGGAACGATCACGAAGATCAACTTGTGCGTTCTAGGGTGCCCCACTGCCCCCGTATATAAAGGATCCAAGGGGAGGGGGCGGCTGGCCAAGGAGGGGTGCGCCAGGGGGGAGTCCTACTCCCACCGGGAGTAGGACTCCCTTCTTTCCTAGTTGGAGAAGGAGAAGGGGGAAAGAGGAGGAAGAGGGGAAGGAAAGGGGGGGCGCCGACCCCTTCCCTTGTCCTATTTGGACTAGGAAGGGGAGGGGCGCGCGGCCACCTCCTGCCTCATTCTCTCTTCTCCCTTAGGGCCCATGTAGGCCCAATAACCCCCCGGGGGGTTCCGGTAACCCCTCGGTACTCCGGTAAAATGCCGATTTCACCCGGAACAATTCCGATGTCCAAATATAGGCTTCCAATATATCGATCTTTATGTCTCGACCATTTCGAGACTCCTCGTCATGCCCGTGATCACATCCGGGACTCCAAACTACCTTCGGTACATCAAAATGTATAAACTCATAATAACTGTCATCGTAACTTTAAGCGTGCGGACCCTACGGTTCGAGAACAATGCAGACATGACCGAGACACATTTCCGGTCAATAACCAATAGCGGGACCTGGATGCCCATATTGGCTCCCACATATTCTACGAAGATCTTTATCGGTCAGACCGCATAACAACATACGTTGTTCCCTTTGTCATCGGTATGTTACTTGCCCAAGATTCGATCGTCGGTATCCAATACCTAGTTCAATCTCGTTGCCGGCAAGTCTCTTTACTCGTTCCGTAATAGATCATCTCACAACTAACATATTAGTTGTAATGCTTGCAAGGCTTATGTGATGTGCATTACCGAGAGGGCCCAGAGATACCTCTCCGACTATCGGAGTGACAAATCCTAATCTCGAAATACGCCAACCCAACAAGTACCTTTGGAGACACCTGTAGAGCACCTTTATAATCACCCAGTTACGTTATGACGTTAGGTGGCACACAAAGTGTTTCTCCGGTAAACGGGAGTTGCATAATCTCATAGTCATAGGAACATGTATAAGTCATGAAGAAAGCAATAGCAACATACTAAACGATCGGGTGCTAAGCTAATGGAATGGGTCATGTCAATCAGATCATTCAACTAATGATGTGACCTCGTTAATCAAATAACAACTCTTTGTTCATGGTTAGGAAACATAAACATCTTTGATTAACGAGCTAGTCAAGTAGAGGCATACTAGTGATACTCTGTTTGTTTATATATTCACACATGTATTATGTTTCCGGTTAATACAATTCTAGCATGAATAATAAACATTTATCATGATATATGAGGAAATAAATAATAACTTTATTATTTCCTCTAGGGCATATTTCCTTCAGTCTCCCACTTGCACTAGAGTGAATAATCTAGATTACACAGTAATGATTCTAACACCCATGGAGCTTTGGTGCTGATCATGTTTTGTTCATGGAAGAGGCTTAGTCAACGGGTCTGCTACATTTAGATCCGTATGTATCTTGCATATCTCTATGTCTCCCACCTGGACTAGATCCCGGATGGAATTGAAGCGTCTCTTGATGTGCTTGTTTCTCTTGTGAAATCTGGATTCCTTTGCCAAGGCAATTGCACCAGTATTGTCACAAAAGATTTTCATTGGACCCGATGCACTAGGTATGACACCTAGATCGTATATGAACTCCTTCATCCAGACTCCTTCATTTGCTGCTTCTGAAGTAGCTATGTACTCCGCTTCACATGTAGATCCCGCCACGACGCTTTGTTTAGAACTGCACCAACTGACAGCTCCATCGTTTAATGTAAACACGTATCCGGTTTGCGATTTAGAATCGTCCGGATCAGTGTCAAAGCTTGCATCAACGTAATCGTTTACGATGAGCTCTTTGTCACCTCCATATATGAGAAACATATCCTTAGTCCTTTTCAGGTACTTTAGGATGTTCTTGACCGTTGTCCAGTGATCCACTCCTGGATTACTTTGGTACCTCCCTGCTAAACTTATAGCAAGGCACACATCAGGTCTGGTACACAACATTGCATACATGATAGAGCCTATGGCTGAAGCACAGGGAACATCTTTCATTTTCTCTCTATCTTCTGCAGTGGTCGGGCATTGAGTCTTACTCAACTTCACACCTTGTAGTACATGCAAGAATCCTTTCTTTGCTTGATCCATTTTGAACTTCTTCAAAACTTTGTCAAGGTATGTGCTTTGTGAAAGTCCAATTAAGAGTCTTGATCTATCTCTATAGATCTTGATGCCCAATATGTAAGCAGCTTCACCGAAGTCTTTCATTGAAAAACTCTTATTCAAGTATCCCTTTATTTTATCCAGAAATTCTATATCATTTTCGATTAGTAATATGTCATCCACATATAATATCAGAAATGCTACAGAGCTCCCACTCACTTTCTTGTAAATACAGGCTTCTCCAAAAGTCTGTACAGACCCAAATGCTTTAATCACACTATCAAAGCGTTTATTCCAACTCCGAGAGGCTTGCACCAGTCCATAAATGGATCGCTGGAGCTTGCACAATTTGTTAGCTCCCTTTGGATCGATAAAACCTTCTGGTTGCATCATATACAACTCTTCTTCCAAAAATCCATTCAGGAATGCAGTTTTTACATCCATCTGCCAAATTTCATAATCATAAAATGCGGCAATTGCTAAAATGATTCGGACAGACTTAAGCATCGCTACGGGTGAGAAGGTCTCATCGTAGTCAATCCCTTGAACTTGTCGAAAACCTTTTGCGACAAGTCGAGCTTTGTAGACAGTAACATTACCGTCAGCGTCAGTCTTCTTCTTGAAGATCCATTTATTCTCAATTGCTTGCCGACCATCGGGCAAGTCAACCAAAGTCCACACTTTGTTCTCATACATGGATCCCATCTCAGATTTCATGGCTTCAAGCCATTTCGCGGAATTTGGGCTCACCATCGCTTCTTCATAGTTCGTAGGTTCATCATGATCTAGTAGCATGACTTCCAGAACAGGATTGCCGTACCACTCTGGTGCGGATCTTACTCTGGTTGATCTACGGGGTTCTGTAGTAACTTGATGTGAAGTTCCATGATCATCATCATTAACTTCCTCACTAATTGGTTTAGACGTCACAGAAACCGGTTCCTGTGATGTGCTATTTCCCAATAAGGGAGCAGGTACAGTTACCTCATCAAGTTCTACTTTCCTCCCACTCACTTCTTTCGAGAGAAATTACTTCTCTAGAAAGGATCCATTTTTAGCAACGAATGTCTTGCCTTCGGATCTGTGATAGAAGGTGTACCCAACAGTTTCCTTTGGGTATCCTATGAAGACACATCTCTCCGATTTGGGTTCGAGCTTATCAGGTTGAAGCTTTTTCACATAAGCATCGCAGCCCCAAACTTTAAGAAACGACAACTTTGGTTTCTTGCGAAACCATAGTTCATAAGGCGTCGTCTCAACGGATTTTGATGGTGCTCTATTTAACGTGAATGTGGCCGTCTCTAAAGCATAACCCCAAAATGATAGCGGTAAATCTGTAAGAGACATCATAGATCGCACCATATCAAGTGAAGTACGATTACGATGTTCGGACACACCATTACGTTGTGGTGTTCCGGGTGGCGTGAGTTGCGAAACTATTCCGCATTGTTTCAAATGTAGACCAAACTCGTAACTCAAATATTCTCCTCCACGATCAGATCGTAGAAAATTTATTTTCTTGTTACAATGATTTTCAACTTCACTCTGAAATTCTTTGAACTTTTCAAATGTTTCAGACTTATGTTTCATTAAGTAGATATACCCATATCTGCTTAAATTATCTGTGAAGGTGAGAAAATAACGATATCCGCCACGAGCTTCAATATTCATCGGACCACATACATCTGTATGTATGATTTCCAACAAATCTGTTGCTCTCTCCATAGTATCGGAGAACGGTGTTTTAGTCATCTTTCCTATGAGGCACGGTTCGCAAGTACCAAGTGATTCATAATCAAGTGGTTCCAAAAGTCCATCAGTATGGAGTTTCTTCATGCGCTTTACACCGATATGACCTAAACGGCAGTGCCACAAATAAGTTGCACTATGATTGTCAACTCTGCATCTTTTGGCTTCAACATTATGAATATGTGTATCACTACTATCGAGATTCATCAAAAATAGACCACTCTTCAAGGGTGCATGACCATAAAAGATATTACTCATATAAATAGAACAACCATTATTCTCCGATTTAAATGAATAACCGTCTCGCATCAAACAAGATCCAGATGTAATGTTCATGCTCAACGCTGGCACCAAATAACAATTATTTAGGTCTAATACTAATCCCGAAGGTAGATGTAGAGGTAGCGTGCCGACCGCGATCACATCGACTTTGGAACCATTTCCCACGCGCATCGTCACCTGGTCCTTTGCCAGTGTTCGCTTAATCCGTACTCCCTGTTTCGAGTTGCAAATATTAGCAACAGAACCAGTATCAAATACCCAGGTGCTACTGCGAGCTCTAGTAAGGTACACATCAATAACATGTATATCACATATACCTTTGTTCACATTGCCATCCTTCTTATCCGCCAAATACTTAGGGCAGTTCCTCTTCCAGTGACCAGTCTGCTTGCAGTAAAAGCACTCAGTTTCAGGCTTAGGTCCAGACTTGGGTTTCTTCTCTTGAGCAACAACTTGCTTGCTGTTCTTCTTGAAGTTCCCCTTCTTTTTCCCTTTGCCCTTTTTCTTGAAACTAGTGGTCTTGTTGACCATCAACACTTGATGCTCCTTCTTGATTTCTACCTCCGCAGCCTTTAGCATTGCGAAGAGCTCGGGAATCGTCTTATCCATCCCTTGCATATTATAGTTCATCACGAAGCCTTTGTAGCTTGGTGGAAGTGATTGGAGAATTCTGTCAATGACGCAATCATCCGGAAGATTAACTCCCAGTTGAATCAAGTGATTACAATACCCAGACATTTTGAGTATATGCTCACTGACAGAACTATTCTCCTCCATCTTGCAGCTATAGAACTTATTGGAGACTTCATATCTCTCAATCCGGGCATTCTGTTGGAATATTAACTTCAACTCCTTGAACATCTCATATGCCCCATGACGTTCAAAACTTCGTTGAAGTCCCGGTTCTAAGCCGTAAAGCATGGCACACTGAACTATTGAGTAGTCATCAGATTTGCTCTGCCAGACGTTCATAACATCCGGTGTTGCTCCTGCAGCAGGCCTGGCACCCAACTGTGCTTCCAGGACATAATTATTCTGTGCAGCAATGAGGATAATCCTCAAGTTACGGACCCAGTCCGTGTAATTGCTACCATCATCTTTCAACTTTGCTTTCTCAAGGAACACATTAAAATTCAACGGAACAACAACACGGGCCATCTATCTACAATCAACATAAACAAGCAAGATACTATCAGGGACTAAGTTCATGATAAATTTAAGTTCAATTAATCATATTACTTAAGAACTCCCACTTAGATAGACATCCCTCTAATCTTCTAAGTGATCACGTGATCCAAATCAACTAAACCATAACCGATCATCACGTGAAATGGATTAGTGTTCAATGGTGAACATCATTATGTTGATCATATCTACTATATGATTCACGCTCGACCTTTCGGTCTCCGTGTTCCGAGGCCATATCTGCATATGCTAGGCTCGTCAAGTATAACCCGAGTATTCTGCTTGTGCAAAACTGGCTTGCACCCTTTGTAGATGGACGTAGAGCTTATCACACTCGATCATCACGTGGTGTCTGGGCACGACAAACTTTGGCAACGGTGCATACTCAGGGAGAACACTTTTATCTTGAAATTTAGTGAGAGATCATCTTATAATGCTACCGTCAATCAAAGCAAGATAAGATGCATAAAAAGATAAACATCACATGCAATCGATATAAGTGATATGATACGGCCATCATCATCTTGTGCTTGTGATCTCCATCTCCGAATCACCGTCATGATCAACATCGTCACCGGCGCGACACCTTGATCTCCATCGTAGCATCGTTGTCGTCTCGCCAATCTTATGCTTCTACGACTATCGCTACCGCTTAGTGATAAAGTAAAGCATTACAGGGCGATTGCATTGCATACAATAAAGCGACAACCATATGGCACCTGCCAGTTGCCGATAACTCAGTTACAAAACATGATCATCTCATACAATAAAATTTAGCATCATGCCTTGACCATATCACATAACAACATGCCCTGCAAAAACATGTTAGACGTCCTCTACTTTGTTTGTTGCAAGTTTTACGTGGCTGCTACGGGCTTAAACAAGAACCAATCTCACCTACGCATCAAAACCACAACGATAGTTTGTCAAGTTGATGCCGTTCTAACCTTCGCAAGGACCGGGCGTAGCCACACTCGGTTCAACTAAAGTTGGAGAAACTGACACCCGCCAGCCACTGTGTGCAAAGCACGACGGTAGAACCAGTCTTGCATAAGCGTACGCGTAATGTCGGCCCGGGCCGCTTCATCCAACAATACCGCCGAACGAAAGTATGACATGCTGGTAGGCAGTATGACTTATATCGCCCACAACTCACTTGTGTTCTACTCGTGCATATAACATCAAACCATAAAAACCTAGGCTCTGATACCACTGTTGGGGAACATAGTAATTTCAAAAAATTTCCTACGCACACGCAAGATCATGGTGATGCATAGCAACGAGAGGGGAGAGTGTTGTCTACGTACCCTCGTAGACTGAAGTGGAAGCGTTGACGCAACGTAGAGGAAGTAGTCGTACGTCTTCCCGGTCCAACCGATCCAAGCACCGTTACTCCGGCACCTCCGAGTTCTTAGCACACGTCCAACTCGATGACGCTCCCCGGGCTCCGATCCAGCAAAGCTTCGGGGATGAGTTCCGTCAGCACGACGGCGTGATGACGATGATGATGTTCTACCGACGCAGGGCTTCGCCTAAGCACCGCAATGATATGACCGAGGTGGAATATGGTGGAGGGGGGGCACCGCACACGGCTAAGGAACGATCATGAAGATCAACTTGTGTGTTCTAGGGTGCCCCCTGCCCCCGTATATAAAGGAGCCAAGGGGAGGGGGCGGCCAGCCAAGGAAGGGCGCGCCAGGGGGGAGTCCTACTCCCACCGGGAGTAGGACTCCCTTCTTTCCTAGTTGGAGAAGGAGAAGGGGGAAAGAGGAGGAAGAGGGGAAGGAAAGGGGGGCGCCGCCCCCTTCCCTTGTCCTATTCGGTCTAGGAAGGGGAGGGGCGCGCGGCCACCTCCTGCCTCCTTCTCTCTTCTCCCTCAAGGCCCATGTAGGCCCAATAACCCCCCGGGGGGTTCCGGTAACCCCTCGGTACTCCGGTAAAATGCCGATTTCACCCGGAACGATTCCGATGTCCAAATATAGGCTTCCAATATATCGATCTTTATGTCTCGACCATTTCGAGACTCCTCGTCTTGTCCGTGATCACATCCGGGACTCCGAACTACCTTTGGTACATCAAAATGTATAAACTCATAATAACTGTCATCGTAACTTTAAGCGTGCGGACCCTACGGTTCAAGAACAATGCAGACATGACCGAGACACGTTTCCGGTCAATAACCAATAGCGGGACCTGGATGCCCATATTGGCTCCCACATATTCTACAAAGATCTTTATCGGTCAGACCGCATAACAACATACGTTGTTCCCTTTATCATCGGTATGTTACTTGCCCGAGATTCGATCGTCGGTATCCAATACCTAGTTCAATCTCATTGCCGACAAGTCTCTTTACTCGTTCCGTAATACATCATCTCACAACTAACATATTAGTTGTAATGCTTGCAAGGCTTATGTGATGTGCATTACCGAGAGGGCCCAGAGATACCTCTCCGACTATCGGAGTGACAAATCCTAATATCGAAATACGCCAACCCAACAAGTACCTTTGGAGACACCTATAGAGCACCTTTATAATCACCCAGTTACGTTGTGACGTTTGGTGGCACACAAAGTTTTCCTCCGGTAAATGGGAGTTTCATAATCTCATAGTCATAGGAACATGTATAAGTCATGAAGAAAGCAATAGCAACATACTAAACGATCGGGTGCTAAGCTAATGGAATGGGTCATGTCAATCAGATCATTCAACTAATGATGTGACCTCGTTAATCAAATAACAAATCTTTGTTCATGGTTAGGAAACATAACCATCTTTGATTAACGAGCTAGTCAAGTAGAGGCATACTAGTGACACTCTGTTTGTTTATATATTCACACATGTATTATGTTTCCGGTTAATACAATTCTAGCATGAATAATAAACATTTATCATGATATATGAGGAAATAAATAATAACTTTATTATTGCCTCTAGGGCATATTTCCTTCACCATGCTGGGGCAGCTCGCCCCACACCAACAGAGCAAGCCACCCTTGAGCCCACGGCCGCCAACACCATCATCAACTTGGGGCCAGTGCTCGGGAAGGCACGTCTGTGGTGGCATGCAGATCTTTGTGAAGACATATCCAAGAACAGATGAGGATTAGAAGACATTGATCCTCGGCAAGATCCTTGCCGAGGAAGGCTACCAAGACCCCCAGCAGGATCCTTGCCGGGGACGCCTGCACGCCACGGCAAGACCCTTGCCGGGCCACCCGGCAAGGCCCTCACCAAGGACGCCAGCGGGGCCACCGTCAGGCCCACACCAGCCAAGTCTCCGCCGCCGTTCACATGCAGCTGCCGACCCAACCAGCTGGGCAGGCACCTGCGTGGCAACATGCAACCCTTCGTGGAGGCTCCACCACCGCGCCACCTCAGCTGCCTGCCTGCCTACATGGCACTGCATGCATCGCTGGCCAGGGCGCGTGTCGAAGCTTGGAGGAGCGGCGACGGATGGGACGGGCCTCACCCCCGTCCCCGATAAAGCGAAGGGACACCTAAGCCTCCAATTAAATGCGCTTTGTCCTGTAATGCCAGGATAACCTCGCAACACTGTTGCCTTTCCACCTCCTGTGTGCCACTGTGGAAATCCTTTTTCTATAAAAGGAGGCCCAAGGCGACGAGGGGAGGGATTCGGCTTTTTGGAGCTCGTTACACTCCATAGCTAGCTCAAGAACTCAGAATACATCCACCAAAGCAGGAGTAGGGTTTTACGCATCCTCGCGGCCCGAAGCTGGATAAACGAACTGCGTGATCTCTGTTAGACCCGCTCTTCTCTCAACCCCGCGCCCCGCAACCGCAATAGGGATTCTTGGCATCCCATAGGTGTCGTTTCCCACCGACATCTTTGGCGCGCCAGGTAGGGGAGGCAGAGATAACGAAAAGGAATTAGATGCTTACTCGTCGTCCGCCTCTTCCTCCGCCGTCTTCGTCTTCCTCCTCGGGCTGAGGGATCCATAATCAAAGGTGATCCCCGCGCCGACGTTCGCCGGAGGAGGGGAAGGAGGCGGCGTCTGGGCATGCTTGGATGAAGAAGGGGCGGCTGTCTTCTTCTTCGCCGCGACCTTCATCGGCTTCTTCACCGCCGCGGCCCTCGTGTGGGGCCGGGACCCCTCCGAGGTCAGCTGCGGCTGTGCAGCCCTGCGGGGCAGAACTGGCCCGCTGCAAGACTCGCCCCCTCCCCTTAGGCGGCGTCGGGTCTGCGGCCTCGGCTTCCTCCTCCGACGACTCGCCGGTCACATCCTCAACCAGTGGAGCCTCGGTGCCGGCGCTGCTGGCTACCCCGGCAGCCGCCGCCCACCGGGCAAGCTCCTCCTCTTCCGCAGCCGTCACGGCCTTGTCCTCCACACCGCCGGTGTTACCAGCCTCCCTGGCAAGCTATGCCTCCCTCGCCCTGGTGGCGATGTAGTCCAGCTCTGCCTGGGAGGTGTCCTGGACAAGCAGCCGCTCGGCATCGGCATTGACATACACCTCATGCAGCGTTTCGAAGAACTGCTGCACTTCAGCATCCTCCGGCTCTTTCCAGCTCGGGATGGGGCCGTGCGCATTGTAGTCCGGCATCATGGCAATGATTTCGGACCGACGCGAATTGTTGCACAACGGGACCACCCCATCGGCAGCTTGAACAATGGCCCCTTGAGGACCTTGCCGGCCTTCGCGGCAGCCCTCGCAACCTTGCCGGTCCTCTCGACCTCACCGTCACAGCCCACGTCAAGCTGGAAGAGCCGCTGGCAGAAATGGGCGTGCGCCATCACCGTAAAGTTGTGGTCGAGGCCTGGGCGGAGTCCCATGATGTCAGCGGGGTTCGTGAAGAGCCAGGCTGGCCTCCCCTTGTTGTGCAACAGAGCAATCCAGTGGCGGATGAAGTCTGCCCCGATCATCTCGAGGGTGAGCCCGGCCTGGGTAAGCCGGAGAATCCTGGTGGTGGCAACCGTGAGCTTTCCGTTGGCGGCATCAACATCGCTCCAATCACTGTTGTGAACCGGCGGCACCCGGCGAACTTTGCAGAACGCCGGCGGGTCCTTCTCTTCAATCCAGCACCACCGGCCCCGCCACTCCTCCCACCTCTCCTTCATGGCGCCGTCCGGGTACGCCCCCTTGGATCTTGGGATCCAGGTGATGCAACCAGAGATGGCGCCCCCCGGCTGGATCCGAGGGGAGAAGTAATGGCGGAAGAGCGCCGTGTTGGGGTGCACCCCGGCGAAGCCCTCGCAGAGATGTGCGAAAAGGGCCATGCATGCCACCGCATTCGGAGTAAAATCCAAGAGACGGAAGCCGAAGGTGCGCATTATATCGCTGAAGAAATCGGAGAAGGGAGGGCAGAGCCCGCAAGAAAAGTAATCAACGAAGAAGGGGTACCGATTTGGGGCAGGATTGGCGCAGGCGGCGGGGATGGCGCGCGTGGCCGGGTGCCCTGAATTCTCCCCCCCCCTTCTTCACTCCCCATAGGGGCCTGAAGGATTCTCGAAGCTCGAATACATCGACCGTCGAGGGGAAGAAGAAGGCGGACTGCGTCCGTTGCCCCGATAGCGCACTCTCCAGCGGCTCCACAACCCCGACATCCTTGGCCACCCCTTTGCCCTTGGTGGATTTTGGGGCCATGGTGGCTGAAGGAGGAGGGAGGAGTGGCTGGCGGCGGAAGCATAACAGCGGCGAGCGGAGACGAAGCTTGGAGAAGAAGAGGGAAACAGGCGGAGGTCTCTGAGATTGGGGTTGCACGAAGGGTAAAAGGAATAGTGCGCCCGTGGTTATCCCTTTTATGGGAAAGCCGCGGGTCGCGTCGCCCTTTTACTGCGATGTGACGCATGCGTGTGAAAACCGCCCCACGCATGCCGCCCACGTCACGCACACCCCTCCACGCCGTGCCGCGCATGCGGGTCGTGGGAAGCACAGCGCGCGAAAAATCTTACCGCAGTAAAAATGCCCCGCTTGCCCGCGCACCGTTTTGGGCCTGACCCAACAACGTGTCGCGCTTATGTGTGGCCCAGGCCCGGGGGCTCCTGTCGGTGTACAAAACTAGGGGCACATTTTTGTACCCCTTTACCTGTGCACAGGCAGTCAAAGCCGCGCCCGCGACCACACCAAGCAAAGCAAGGGAGGTGAGCCAAGGTAAGAACGAAGCCCAAGATGGCCAGAGCAACGCCAAGGCCAAGACCACAAAGAGCAGAGGGACGAAGCAGGTTCCCTCGACAAGACCCTTGCCGGGGCAACCTCAGCGGCCCCGGGAAGATCCTTGCCGGGGCAGCTCACCCCACACCAATAGAGCGAGCCACCCTTGAGTCCACGGCCGCCAACACCGTCATCAACGTGGGGCCAGGGCTCGGGAAGGCACCTCTGTGGTGGCATGCAGATCTTTGTGAAGACATATCCAAGAATAGATGAGGATTACAAGACAACGATCCTCGACAAGATCCTTGCCAAGGAAGGCTACCAGGACCCCCGGCAAGATCCTTGCCGAGGACGCCTGCATGCCACGGCAAGATCCTTGTCGGGCCACCCGGCAAGGCCCTCGCCAAGGACGCCAACGGGGCCACCGTCAGGCCCGCACCAGCCAAGTCTCCGCCGCCGTTCGCATGCAGCTACCGACCCAACCAGCTGGGCAGGCACATGCGTGGCAACATGCAACCCTTCGCGGAGGCTCCACCACCGCGCCACCTCAGCTGCCTGCCTGCCTACATGGCACTGCATGCATCGCTGGCCAGGGCGCGTGTCGAAGCTTGGAGGAGCGGCGACGGACGGGACGGGCCTCGCCCCCGTCCCCGATAAAGCGAAGGGACACCTAAGCCTCGCATTAAATGCGCTTTGTCCTGTAATGCCAGGATAACCTCGCAACACTATTGCCTTTCTACCTCCTGTGTGCCACTGTGGCAACCCCTTTTTCTATAAAAGGAGGCCCAAGGCAACGAGGGTAGGGATTCGGGTTTTTGGAGCTCGTTACACTCCGTAGCTAGCTCAAGAACTCAGAATACATCCACCAAAGCAGGAGTAGGGTTTTACTCATCCTCGCGGCCTGAACCTGGATAAACAAACTGCGTGCTCTCTGTTAAACCCGCTCTTCTCTCAACCCCGCGCCCCGCAACCGCAGTAGCGATTCTTGTGATCCCATAGGTGTCATTTCCCACCGAAACCATTCATCGCGGAAGCTGTGTTTGAAGGCCGCTAGGGCTTCAGCATCTGGACAGTCGACGATCTGGTTCTTTTTAGTTAAGAACCTAGTCCAGAATTTCCTGGCCGACTCTCCAGGCTGTTGGACTATGTGACTTAGGTCATTGGCATCCGGAGGTCGGACGTATGTACCTTGGAAGTTATCGCGGAAGGCGTTTTCCAGGTCCTCAGCTACCAATGGAGTTTTTGGGCAGGCTATTCAGCCAGTGCCGAGCTGGTCCCTTGAGTTTTAGTGGGAGGTATTTGATGGCGTGAAGATCATCACTACGGGCCATATGAATATGGAGAAGGAAATCTTCGATCCATACCGCGAGGTCTGTTGTCCCATCATATGATTCGATGTTCACGGGTTTAAACCCATCTGGGAATTCATGCTCCATTACTTCATCAGTGAAGCAAAGGGGGTGTGTGCCGCCTCTATATCATGCCACGTCGCGACGTAGCTCGGATGGAGTCCGTCTGCAGTTTTTTGCCCGGGCGTGGTTATGCTTGTCACGTCCGGCTAGGTAGCCGTCGTCGCATGTAGGGGCATGCCCCGTGATCCGTATATTGATCTGGTCTGTCCTGGTCTACTGTCCAGGTCCTGCCGCAGGTCATTTGTATATCCCCGAGCTGTTTTATCTCTGCCTTTATGGCGAGGTGGTACGGGCTGGTGTTCGGCTTGAGTTGCCGCTTTGTCCCGGCCACGTTGTGGTCGGTCAGCGGCATTGTGCGCTGATGGTACGGGCTCCAGTGCCTCATCATCGAATTGAGGTAGCAATTTGCGCTTTGGGTAACTTTTTGTTGGGCGCTCGAGGCCATATTCCTCGGCTCCCAGGACATTAGTCCATCTATCCTTGAGCAGATCTTGATCAGCTTGATGCTGCTGCTGCTTCTTTTTCTGGCTCCTTGCGGTGGCTATTAGCCGGCGCTTAAAGCGCTCCTGCTCGAGAAGTTCCTCAGGCACGATAAAATCCTCGTTGCCGAGGCTCACATCATCCTCGGAGAGTGGAAGATAATTACTGTCCTCCGAGTCTTCATTTACGGCCTGTTCATCGGGGCTTACTCGCCCATCTTCCCGTTCGTCCTGTTTGGAAGTTGGCTCAACAGGGTCTTCATTGTCTTCGGCATCATCCAGAGTATTGTTTTCTCCTGTGCCGGTATTGCTGTCGTTTCCACGGCGTGATTTAGAGCGGTGCCACTGACGTCAGCGCTTTGGTTGTATCTCAGGAGGTTTATCCTCGACTGGATATTCCTTGTCGTCGCTGCTATTTTCTTTGGGTGTATCCACCATGTACACGTCATACGAAGAAGTGGCCATCCAGCGTCTGATGAACAACGAGTTTTGGGCCTCCTCTTCTCTGACATCGTCGTCCATACCGTCGATGTTTTCGGAGTCATAATCGAGCATGTCCGCTAAGTCCTCAACAGTGGCTATAAAGTGCGTGGTGGGTGGGACGTAAAATTCCCCGCTCTCGGCCCATAGCCCGGGCTGGGCGTAGTTCGGACGTTGCTCCTCTATAATGATGAGGGATCGCATTAAGTCTGGAGCCTCGCTTAAAGGCGAGGTTTGATCAAAGAGAAGAGAATCCATGGAGTACGGCGGGAGGGAGACCCCCAGGCCGAACTCACACGATGCTGGTCCTGAGGATTCGGAGCCAGTATCCGGGGAAGAGTCCGGCTTCGCGATGGATGCCGGTGACACTACTTCCTCCGACTCTCCCATACTGGGTTTAGTGGCCGTAGATGGTCCGGCGAGCTCAGGGAGCCCGTCTTCGGATCTGGCGACACGCTCCGGATCTAAGGCCAGAGCGGAGGTTGGGGGTGTGAATCCTTGGAAGATCAAGTCTCCTCGGATATCAGCGATGTAGTCCAGATTTCCAAAACTAATCTGGTGGCCTGGGGCGTAGCAGTCGATCTGCTCTAGATGGCCAAGCGAGTTGGCCCGCACTGTGAAGCCGCCAAACACAAAGATCTGGCCGGGGAGGAAAACCTCCCCTAGGGCAACATTGTTGTAGATGATTGATGGAGCCATCAAACCTCTTGACGATGATGCAGCGGTACTCTCAATGAAAGCACCAATGTCGGTGTCAGAACCGGCGGATCTCGGGTAGGGGGTCCCGAACTATGCGTCTAAGGTCGATGGTAATAGGAGACAGGGGACACGATATTTACCCAGGTTCGGGCCCTCTCTATGGAGGCAATACCCTACTTCCTACTTGATTGATCTTGATGAATATGAGTATTACAAGAGTTGATCTACCACGAGATCATAATGGCTAAAACCCTAGAAGTCTAGCTTGTATGATTGTGATTGCCTCTACGGACTAAACCCTCTGGTTTTTATAGACAACGGAGGAGACTAGGGTTGTACAAAGTCAGTTACAGAGAAAGGAATCTTCATATCCAAACGCCAAGCTTGCCATCCACGCTGAGGAGAGTCCCATCCGGACACAGGTGAGAGTCTTCGGTCTTGTATTTTCATAGCCCATCAGTCCGACCCATGTCCAACAGGCCGGATGCCCGAGGAACCCTTAATCGAGGACTCCCTCAGCCGTCGTGGGCGAGCGAGCGACGGCGGCAGCCAGAGCGAGGGAGCCCGTGGCGCCGTGACTGGTCGGCGATGGATCCTCTACCGCCATCCCCTTCCTCGGTGATGGATCCAACGACGGGGCCGTGATCCCCGCCTCTTGCCTCCCTCCTTCGTCGGGGCCGTGATCCCCGCCACCAGCCTCCCTCCCTCACGGGGGCTCCTTCGCCGGGCCCGTGATCCCCGCCTCCAGCCTCCCTCCCTCGCCCTGGCTCCTTCACCGGGGCCGTGATCCCCGCAACCAGCCTCCCTCCCTTGCTGGGGCTCCTTCGCCGAGCCCGTGATCCCCGCCAGCAGCTGCCTCCCTAGACCTCCTTGCCGGACCTCCACCACAAGCAGGAGCGTCGTTGTCTCCCCAAGCTCCTTGTCTGCATCATTAGCGCCGCCTCCCAAGAACATGCCAGTATGCCGCCCACGAGAGGAAGAAGAAGTCAGATCCAAGAACATGCCACTGGAGGTGATGTCTGCTTCCCACACTAATTTTCCTCAAAAATTGAATCAGTTAAAAAAATGTTTTCATGTCTGGGTTTGCCTGAAGAAAAATACCACGTTTGTGTCAGTTCATCAGTCCTGCTATGAAGAAGATTCAGTTTAAAAATTGCACCCACTATGCTTTGCCTACATGTTACACTATCAGATTCTTCACTACTACATGTGTGCTGCATCAGTGACACATGTTCCTATGATGCAGAAGCAGATAGTACATTGCAAACGCTTGCATCAGTTCATTACACCCCTGCCACTTGATGCACAATTTGGATATCAAGCTTACTGTCGGTACCTCTAATATGCTAGCTTCAGTTCAAGCCAAAAAACATAAACTTCTGCATCAGTCCAAGTAGCTACTAGGCTTTATATAAGGTTCAGCTACCACTGCAAGTTGTATGATGTTATTTCTAATAGTGCATGTCATGTAGTTGCTTCAGCTCGAACTAGTAAAAGAATGTTGGCCATATAGATAGGAGCAACCTCACAACGAATCTGAGGGAAGACGGCCGTACAATGAGAGACGGAGAGCTTCATCAACATTGCTCCCTCCAAGAGATGCATTGCTGCATGTGCCAAGGGTGACACCACCCACGCCCATACACCAGGGTGAACAGCAAACTCCGGAGGCATCACAGAGCTATACACATGTAAGTATCCATTAAAAAAACATACAAGCACAGTCCATACCATGGTACTGTGACCACCCCATCTAACATTTTCATAACTGCGTTAAAGCTTACGTTCTGCCAATGCTAGAGATGCGCTTTGAAACTTTCAAAGAAGCAAAGGACTTCTACAACGTCTATGCAAAGCACGTGGGTTTTGCTGTCAGGGAAGGATCTAAGGTTGAGACCAGAGTCTACCTTTATTGCATGTGCTATGGAGTTTAAGAATCGAAGGTGTCAGAAGCAAATAGACAGCGGAACAACACGACAGCCAGGACTAACTGCAGGGCTAAAATGAGGCTGAAGAGGGAAAAGGATGGAACACTTACCGTAAAAGAGATAGTATGGGAACACAACCACAGGCTATAGTTCACCCGACAAATGCTTGTCTTCTTTCTCTCCCACAAAAACTTTGACAAAACAATCTTGGAGTATGTCAAGTACCTGCAGTTTAAAGGCATTGAACATGCGCAAATCATGAGCATACTGGGCGGCGATGACACCGGTAGCTACTTCCTCGAAATGAATGCCAAAGACCTGATTAACATGTAAGTATAAACTTGTTCTCCTCCCATAAACCCCCTCCATGTTTTTAACTCTATCAGTACAAACATATTACGCAACCCATGACCTCACGCCAGTTCAACATGCATTTTTGAATGATTGTTCAGTTTTAATATGCAGCAAAGAAAGAATTCAATGATGGATGATGTGAACGATGTCCTAAAGACTGTCAACTTCTTTAGGGAGATGAAAGCTATAAACAGGGAATTCTTTTGTGACATGCAACTTGATGAGTCAGACAGAGTTAAGAACATATTCTGGGCTAAAGCAAGCTGCCGAGGGGCGTATCAGGACTTTGGTGACTGCGTAATGTTTGACACCATATTAGACCAACAAGTACCATATGCCACTTGGGGTGTTTGTTGGTACTAAAAACCACTTACAGACTACATTCTTTGGTTTCGCCCTGATAAGAGATGAGGATGCAGATTCATTTAGATGGTTGTTCAAGACATTTTTAAGGTGCATGAGAGGGAAGGCTCCTACGTCCATCCTCACAGGTACAACCACCAAAACCACCCCCAACCACCAACCCCCCAAAAAGGAAAATAACACAGTAAAAATGTTGTGTCAGTTCTATTTGTATATATACACTACCATCTGCTGACCACTCCACGTCTCTTTACTCATTACTAGACTAGTGCCCGGCAATGGCTTTGGCGATCCCAGATGCTTTCAAGAACACTGTACACAAGCTGTGCCGCTGGCACATTATGAAGTAGTACAAGGAACACCTCGCATACATGTACAACCTGCACGAAGACTTTAAGGATGAATTCACATCAATCCTCAACTGACCCCTCATGCCAACTGAGTTTGAGACTGCCTGGAAAAGACTCATGGATAAGTACAACCTCCATGATGATGCCACGATGGTGGCCATGTGGAACGAGCGTGAGAGATGGGTATCATCCTACTTCAAAGAAATTTTCTGCGCCAAAATGACATCTACACAACGAAGTGAGAGCATGAACTATGTGCTCAAGAAGAACTTCATAAGTGAGAGACAAAACCTACACCGGTTTGTCAGCCAGGTAAACTCCTGCGTCAAAACCAGGAGGTAGACAGAGAACCAAGAGACAATGGATAACTGGGTATAGCTCTATCACCTCTCGTAAGACAAAATAACATGCTTAATAAAGTAAAACTATATTATTTACACAAGTTTTTCCTGCGAGAAAACTAATAATTTGGTCATCATTCTTGCATGGGCAGAAGGAACAAAACACACTGACCTTCTATAGGTTTGACACCCAGATGGCAAAGCTTTACTCGCGAGCTATGTACAGCGAGATCAGAAAAAGGCTAAAACTGAGCACACCTCTTCATGGCGACCGAGATGGAAGAGCCCACAAAGTACCTCGTGCGCTACAACAACCCGCAAACACTGTCTGCATGGTCTCAACACGCGTTCCAGGTGGTTGCAGACCCCGTGGGAGAAATATATGACTATGAGTGCAAGGTATGGGACCACATAGGTGAGGACTAAAAAAAGATGTTACATACTGTACTACTTATTTTTGTAAAGTTTTTGTTCGAAAGAAATGACAAAAAATATGCACCTCTTCCAAAAAATATAGGTATTTTCTGCGTGCATGTCTTGTGCATGATGCAGACAATTAAGGCTGCCAGCGTTCCAGAGAAATACATCCTTAGGAGATACACCAAACGCCCGAACATCCAGCGAACATTCAACAAAAATGACTTGATGACAGTAGCGTCAAACAAGGCATCCCAATACTACATTGAAAGCTCACTGCTGCAGCTGAACATGAGGGTGCATAGAAAAAGCTTGACAAGCCAAGAGCAAATGGCGAGGTCACAGGTCGTCATGGACAAACTTGAACAAGAACTCGATGACATGCATTCTGCTGAAAACGGAGGTCTCGCAGACAATGAAGCCATTGAGAAGGATATTGCTACAATCTTATCCGAGATGAACCATCTGGGAGCTATTGACCCATTCGACAACGAGGAAGAGGAGCAACAACAACTAGAGCTTGCCCATGTAAAACTCAAGAGCAGCAACATGCTCACATGCAAGATCATGAGCTTGATGGTGTTGTAGGCGAACGACATGACAACAGGACATCCTATCAGCAGCAGCAGGAAAGGGTAATTAAACTACCCATATTCTCAAACACAAAGGGGGGGAAGAGTAAGACGCAAGCAGCGAAAGCAGTAGCCAAAAAGCCGCCACGCACCATCAGGCACGTGGAATTTGGCTCGGACGGCAAACCTCTTGGGATAAGGGCTTGCGGATTCTGCAACGTCGTGACCAATCATAATTACCGCACATGCCCACTCCGCATAGATGCCATTGTCAACCAGCAAAAGCTGCAGAAGTAGATTGGAGCCGCCCAGGTTTCTACCAATGGAGACAACACACGTAATAGCTACACTTGCCGCAAGTGTGGGGGAACTGACGGACATAATGCCCGTACATGCAAAGTGGGCAAGGAGGTCAGTGGCGCTGAACAGAAACACGGCAAGGTCCAGAGTTCCAAAAAATCAAAAGAAGAGGATGAAGAAGAAGAGTTTGACGAGAATGATGACCAATCAAACGAAAACAATGAAGATGACAGTATTGGGGACGAGGAAACTAAAACTGATGATGAAGCTGCCAAGGCTCAACCAGGAAAGGGCGCCGGCAAGGGACAACATTCGGGGCCAGTTAGGAGGAGCTCAAGACTGAAGAATCCATAGTGGTTATGCTGCTGCGTCAACTGAAAAATAAGCTTGTAATCTCAGTTGCCTCGGTACACAATGAGGAAACATATCAGAAACACTATCATTACCAAAACTTATTTAGCTTTATCATCAATTTCTCGATCAGTACTATAGTGAAGATAAAATTTGTGATTTGTGCCCGCTGGACAAGTGACATTATTATGTAAACCATTTGATAATCCGTTTGAATGCAGTCACAAATATATTTGAAAAAACTTATCTGGATTTATGTAACAGCAACACTACTGTTGAATTAATATAAGAATTCCCTGTTTAAGACAGTTATTAAAAACAAGCTATGTCTGGTTCTGCTAGTCCTAGTTCAGATAGTCCATCAGTACATAAAATTAATTACCTCAAACAAACAGAAAAAATTGGAAGTGCAAATATAATACACCTGTACTGATGAAAAACTAGTTTATCTGTAAAAATACTTTCAAAGATTATGTTGATATAAACAAACCTTTCAAAAAAACAAAATTGTTTTAAAAAAGATTAGCATGGCACACATAGTCTGACTGGTATTTGGTAAGTTCAATTACACTTCAATCACCAGTCCAAGTACCCACAGTAGAGGAGTACAAACCTCCATCATCACCAACCCTGACATGTGCAAGTGGGATAAGCAGCTGATAAGTACAACTTGACAAGACGGATCAGTGCGACAGTAAAATGCCATCATCATCCACCCTAAGACGAGCAAGTGGGATAAGCAATTGATAAGTATAGCTTGACAAGACTACTCAGTGCGACCAGATTAATACCCTGACAAAGAAATTGGCTTGCACGGTTGGTTCTTCCAGGCCACCGCCAGCGCCACCCCCTGGGCGGTTGCCACAAGGGACTGCAAACGGTGACCCCACGACCACTACACCCATGTCCCCGATGAACCGCCTCCCACACATCCCCGTCCACGTACTGCAAAAATCCCATTGTCTTCCATCTCTGCCTCATCCCCAGAACCACCATCGCCGCTTCCATCTCCACTGCAGGCAAACCAGAAACTTCTCCCTCCCAAGCCCACAGTCGGCAAAGGAGGGCAAGGGTGGAAGAACCATCCGCGAAGTGTCATCATGGCGAGACGTCCGACAAGAGCAGCAACCTCGACATCGTTCACGTCCCCGGAGAGAAGCGCGCATACACCAAAACCCTCACAGGGTTTGAGCTCCACGGCAAGGAGATGATGGAGATCGTCTGCACCAACGAACCAGACCAGGCCGACGAGATGTGTTGGGGAACATAGTAATTCCAAAAAAAATCCTACGTACACGCAAGATCATGGTGATGCATAGCAACGAGAGGGGAGAGTGTTGTCCACGTACCCTCATAAACCAAAAGCGGAAGCGTTATGACAACGCAGTTGATGTAGTCGTACATCTTCACGATCGACCGATCCTAGTACCGAACGTACGGCACCTCCGCGATGTGCACACGTTCAGCTCGGCGACGTCCCACGAACTCACGATCCAGTAGATCTTTGAGGGAGAGCTTCATCAGCACAACGGCGTGATGACGGTGATGATGAAGCTACTGGTGCAAGACTTCGCCTAAGCACTACGACGATATGACCGAGGTGGATTATAGTGGAGGGCGACACCGCACACGGCTAAGAGATCAGTGATCAACTTGTGTGTCTATGGGGTGCCCCCCTCCCCTGTATATAAAGGAGTGGAGGAGGGGGAGAGTTGGCCCTCTACTATGGAGCGCCCTGGGGAGTCCTACTCCCACCGGGAGTAGGATTCCCCCCTTTCCAAGTAGTAGGAGTAGGAGAGAAGGAAGGGGAAGAGAGAAGAGAAGGAAAGAGGGGGAGCCGCCGCTCCCCTAGTACAATTCGGAATAGGCCCTAGGTAGCCCCTCTCTCTCCCCTAAAGCCCAATAAGGCCCACATACTCCCCAGCGAATTCCCGTAACTCTCCGGTACTCCGATAAATACCCGAACCACTCAGAACCTTTCCGATGTCCGAATATAGCCTTCCAATATGTCGATCTTTACGTCTCGAACATTTCGAGACTCCTCGTCATGTCCCTGATCTCATCCGGGACTCCGAACAACCTTAAGTACATCAGAACACATAGAATGATAATACCGATCGTCACCGAACGTTAAGCGTGCGGACCCTATTGGTTCGAGAACTATGAAGACATGACCGAGACACGTCTCTGGTCAATAACCAATAGCGGAACCTGGATGCTCATATTGGCTCCTACATATTCTATGAAGATCTTTATCGGTCAAACCGCATAACAACATACGTTGTTCCCTTTGTCATCGGTATGTTACTTGCCCTAGATTTGATCGTCGGTATCTCAATACCTATTTGAATCTCGTTACCGGCAAGTCTCTTTACTCGTTCCGTAGTACATCATCCCGCAACTAACTCATTAGTTCCATTGCTAGGAAGGCTTATAGTGATGTGCATTAGAGCATCTCCAGCTGTTGAGCCCCCTAGGAGGCATTTTTTTTGCCCCTTGGGGGGCTACCGGCGAAAATTTTATCCTGGGGGTCGAATGATATCCACTCGTTGCCCCCCACCGCCCAAGCACGCTGCCTGCTCGCCACCGCCCCGCTCTGCAGCCTTGCGCCCGTGACCTGGCCGGCTCCTCCTCACGCCCGTCAGCCTCTCCCGCTCGACCGCGCGGCCATGGCCTCGGCCCGCTCGCCCACGCGGCCATGGCCCCGGCACCGCTCTACCTCCCTCCCAAGCCCCACGCCATGCTTCCGACTGCCCGCTGCCTACTCCACACGGGCCCGCTGGCGGACCAGGGCGTGCTGGCGAGGAGCAGCACCAGCGACCTCGCCCCCGAGGGCAACGCCCCAGCCGGACCGCGAACTTGGTGCGTCACCGGGCGATGTCGTGGAGCGGCTCGCTCTTCGCCTCTGCGACGGCCTCCCTGACGGTCGCGAGCTCCGACCCGCTCAGCGAGGCCATGTAGAGCGCGATGCAGTTGCCCGCGTAGGCGTCTGGCACCGGGGGCGACATGTAGGTGCGGCAGTCGGCGAAGAAGGCGGCGAACACCGGGGCGTCCTCGGTGAAGCCGCTCGCGCGCGTGATTGACACCCAGCCGTGCCCGAAGGTGGACGGCGCCGTGCCGATGTTCGCCGCGGACGCAAGCCTCTGCTTGAGACGCTATGAAAGTGAAGGTTTGAGCCCGTCTGCACCAAGTTGGCCACCGGCTTCGTCGTCTGCCTCTGGCTCCGCCCGCCCGCGCTCCGGCTCCGCCTCGCTCCGCCCAGCGTCCGGCCTCCTCACCAGCTGGCCCAGCAGGCTCCTTCCCCGCGCGCCCGCCGGGTTGCCGCCGCAACCCTTCGCCGTCTTCGCGTAGCCCGGGCACGCGCCTGCTCTGCTCGCCTGCTATAGGTGGTGGAAGGAGATGGGAGATAGAAAATAGAGAAAGGAGAGGAGAGAGGAGAGAGAGGGGAGAAAGAGGGGCTGCAAGTGGGCCTCTGCATGCAAAAGTGGAATGTCGGCGTTCCCAGCTGCCCCCCTGGGGGCTGGGTGTGGGGTGGGCGCGCCGGCCGTAAATAACGCCGAATCCGGCGCAAAACGATGTCTTGGGGTCCTGACTGGGTCATTTTTTGTCCGTCGGTGCCCAAAAAGTGGCTTGGGGAGGCTTCTTGGGGGGGGAGGCGGCTGGAGATGCTCTTACCGAGAGGGCCCAGAGATACCTCTCCGACAATCGGAGTGACAAATCCTAATCTTGATCTATGCCAACTCAACAAGTACCATCGGAGACACCTGTAGAGCACCTTTATAATCACCCAGTTACGTTGTGACGTTTGCTAGCACACACAGTGTTCCTCCAGTATTCGGGAGTTGCATAATCTCATAGTCATAGGAACATGTATAAGTCATGAAGAAAGCAATAGCAATATACTAAACGATCAAATGCTAAGCTAACGGAATGAGTTAAGTTAATCACATCATTCTCTAATGATCTTATCCCGTTAATCAAATGGCAACTCATGTCTATGTGGCTAGGAAACTTAACCATCTTTGATTCAACAAGCTAGTCAAGTAGAGGCATACTAGTGACACTCTGTTTGTCTATGTATCCACACGTGTACTAAGTTTCCGGTTAATACAATTCTAGCATCAATAATAAACATTTATCATGATATAAGGAAATATAAATAACAACTTTATTATTGCCTCTAGGGCATATTTACTTCAGTCTCCCACTTGCGCTAGAGTCAATAATCTAGTTCACATCGCCATGTGATTTAACATGAATAGTTCAGATCACCATGTGATTAACACCCATAGTTGACATCGTCATGTGACCAACACTCAAAGGGTTTACTAGAGTCAGTAATCTAGTTCACATCGCCATGTGATTAACACTAAAAGAGTACTAAGGTGTGATCATGTTTTGCTTGTGAAAGAAGTTTAGTCAACGGGTCTGTCAAATTCAGATCCGTATGTATTTTGCAAATTTCTATGTCTACAATGCTCTGCACGGAGCTACTTTAGCTAATTGCTCCCACTTTCAATATGTATCTGGATTGTGACTTAGAGTCATCCAGATCAGTGTCAAAGCTTGCATCAACGTAACTCTTTATGCCGAACTCCTTATCACCTCCATAACCGAGAAATATTTCCTTAGTCCTCTAAGGATAATTTTTGACCGCTGTCCAGTAATATACTCCTAGATCAAAATTGTACTTCCTTGCCAAACTCAGGGCAGGGTATACAATAGGTCTGGTACACATCATGGCATACTTTATAGAACCTATGGCTGAGGCATAGAGAATGACTTTCATTCTCTTTCTATTTTATGTCGTGGTCGGGCTTTGAGTCGTACTCAACTTGACACCTTGAAATATAGGCAAGAACTCTTTCTATGACTGTTCCATTTTGAACTACTTCAGAAACTTGTCAAGGTATGTACTCATTGAAAAAAAAACTTATCAAGCGTCTTGATCTATATCTATAGATCTTGATGCTCAATATATAAGAAGCTTCACCGAGCTCTTTCTTTGAAAAACTCCTTTCAAACACTCCTTTATGCTTTACAAAATTCTACATCATTTTCGATTGACAATAGGTCATTTACATATACTTATCAGAAAGGCTGTAGTGCTCCCACTCACTTTCTTGTAAATACAGACTTCTCCAAAAGTCTGTATAAAACCATATGCTTTGATTACACTATCAAAGCGTATATTCCAACTCCGAGAGGCTTGCACCAGTCCATAAATGGATTGCTGGAGCTTGCACACTTTGTTACCACCTTTTGGATCGACAAAACCTTCTTGTTGTATCATATACAATTCTTCTTTAAGATATCCGTTAAGGAATGTAGTTTTAACATCCATTTACCAGATTTCATAAAATGTGGCAATTGCTAACATGATTCGGACAGACTTAAGCATCGCTACGAGTGAGAAAATCTTATCATAGTCAACACCTTGAACTTGTCGAAAACCTTTTTTGACAATTCGAGCTTTGTAGATAGTAACACTACTATCAGCGTCCGTCTTCCTCTTGAAGATTCATTTATTCTCAATGGCTTGCCGATCATCGGGCAAGTCAATCAAAGTCCATGCTTTGTTCTCATGCATGGATCCCATCTCAGATTTCATGGCCTTAAGCCATTTCGTGGAATTTGGGGTCATCATCGCTTCCTCATAGTTCGTAGGTTCGTCATGGTCAAGTAACATGACCTCCAGAACAGGATTACCGTACTACTCTGGTGCGGATCTTACTCTGGTTGACCTACGAGGTTCGGTAGTAACTTGATCAGAAGTTTCATGATCATCATCATTAGCTTCCTCATTAATTGGTGCAGGAATCACTGGAACTGATTTCTGTGATTAACTACTTTCCAATTCGGGAGAAGGTACATTTACCTCATCAAGTTCTACTTTCCTCCCACTCACTTCTTTCGAGAGAAACTCCTTCTCTAGAAAGGATCCATTCTTAGCAATGAATATCTTGCCTTCGGATCTGTGATAGAAGGTGTACCCAACTGTCTCCTTTGGGTATCCTATGAAGACACATTTCTATGATTTGGGTTCGAGCTTATCAGGTTGATGCTTTTTCACATAAGCATCGCAGCCCCAAACTTTAAGAAACGACAACTTTGGTTTCTTGCCAACCACAGTTCATATGGTGTCGTCTTAATGGATTTAGATGGTGCCCTATTTAATGTGAATGTAATTGTCTCTAATGCATAACCCCAAAACGGTAGTGGTAAATCGGTAAGAGACATCATAGATCACACCATATCTAATAAAGTATGGTTATGATGTTCGGACACACCATTACGCTGTGGTGTTCCAAGTGGTGTGAGTTGTGAAACTATTCGCATTGTTTCAAAAGAAGACCAAACTCGTAAGTCAAATATTCGTCTCTGCGATCAGATCGTAGAAAATTTATTTTCTTGTTACGATGGTTTTCCACTTCACTCTGAAATTCTTTGAACTTTTCAAATGTTTCAGACTTATGTTTCATTAAGTAGATATACCCATATCTGCTCAAATCATCTGTGAAGGTCAAAAAATAACCATACCCGCCGTGAGCCTCAACACTCATCGGACTGTATACATCAGTATGTATTATTTCCAACAAGTTAGTTGCTCGATCCATTGTTCTGGAGAACGGAGTCTTAGTCATCTTGCCCACGAGGCATGGTTTGCAAGCATCAAGTGATTCATAATCAAGTGATTCCAAAATCCATCAGTATGGAGTTTCTTCATGCGCTTTACACCAATATGACCTAAACAGCAGTACTAAAAAAGTAGGAACAGTCAGACCACTCACTCCACTATGACACCAAATTTCAAAACCGTACGCTGTATGAAATTATAATTCAGTTCACACAGCACTAAACTGTGACGCCCGGATAATTCGACTATAGTAATTTCCTGCTAATGATGCCACGTCACCTCTGTCACTGTAGTTAATCTCGGGTTAGTTCAAAACCGATTCAAATCCAAAATTGAATTAAAGGCACACAAAAAAAGTTTTCAAACTTTAAACTAAAATGTCCGGGTTGAGCCAAATAATGCATAGGTAATTACTAGCAAAAAGGCCCGTACGTTGCAACAGCAGAAAAAATTCCACACGCTCTTAATTTACAAAAAATGGTCTATAATCTGAGAATTTTGTAGCTATGGCCCAAACAAAGATGGTCTTAACCTATAAAAGCTAAGTTTAAGATTATACAGGTGTTCTGTTTCAACACAACTTGCATGTAGATTTAACCTGTATAAAGAAACAGGCAAAAACAACAAAAACAAATGAGCTTGTGGTGCGCATAGTCCAATAGGCTGACCCCAGTTCAGGCCACGGAGGACGATGTGGCACTGCGGATCGTCTTGGTCTGGCCAGAACTCGCTGCCTACGGGGAGGAGCGGTTCAACAAAGGTTGTAGTGCGCGTCATCCAACAGGCCGATGGTGGCGCGCCGGTAGGCTACTGGGTCGTTTGCTGAAGTTGGAACCGCACCTACCTAGAAAAGTTAGGGGGAAGGAAAGAGGATCGTACCGCCGCCGGGGATGGTAAACGACGCGACAGGCTGATGGCCAGAGGCAAGGAAGCATTTGTGTGGCGATTAACATTGCAGTCTAGATTGTATATTTTAAATTGCTAACAGATAAAATAGCATTATATACATATTCTACATATTTTCTTAATCAAATTCAATACATAACATGTTAAATTTGGAGTTATGGTTTAGAAGATATGAGTATTTAAAAATATATTTGATATGTACTGCGGGTTTAATGTTAGAAACATTAGGAGGTTTTCTATAAAATAGCAAAACAGACTAAGAATATCTATTTCTTTTATTAGTAGGTATAGATGGCGGAGAAACCACACTTTTATAAAATGTTTAAATACTCTAAAAGGAATAAAACAGTAGCAAATACAATTTTTTAAATGCTTTTAAAATAATAAACAATTTCAAAACTAAATTATTATAAGTATTAAACTATTGCGGCAGTGGCATAATTTGTAGCATCAATTTAGGTGCCACTTTGGTATTTTACTAAAACTAAAATAAAAGGGAACTAAAAGAAAACAGAAAAGAAATAAAATAAGTACAAAGAAAATAAACAAATAATTAAAATGAAATCCCCCCGGCCTAACTAGGCCTTGGCCCAGCTGGCCAGCCCAGCTCGCCCCCTGGCCTATAACTTCCTCGGTCGAAACCCTAACCGCACCCACGATCCCCACTACCCCCCTCTCGATCCACTCCCCCCCCACCCGCATGATCTGCTCGCTCCTCTCCCCTCCCCACAACCCGATATGGATCGGGTAACTGCCCTTACCTCATCGCCCCACATCGCCAACACCCTGTTCCCGTCGCGGACTTCCCTACCGCCGCGACGCCCGCATCGACCCTCTCCCCTACGGCCACTGTCGCACCTGCGTTAGATCTCCACCAACACTGCCGCCGCTCACCATCCCTGGAGCCGCCTCGACGCCGTCTGCCTTGATCGCCTTTGCCGGACTGCCTCCCCTACGTCGACGTCATTCACGTCGTCCTCCACACGCCCCACTACCCCATACCCGACGAACCCCCGTGAGGCCCTCCCTCCCTTCTCCTCTGCTCCCGTCGCCATGCACCGCTCCTAGTCGTCGCTGGAGGCACGCGCCTTGACGCGCCCGGGGCGTGCCCCGCTACCGCCGCCCGCGCCCCCATGGCTCGCTGCACACAGCCGCGTCGCCCCTACCTGCCGCTGTAGCTCTAGCCGCTGCCTCGGCTCTGCTGTTGCGGGCCACCTCCATCGTCCGCCCCGCTCGGCCGCGCCACCCGTGCTGCTCGCGCGCGCCTCGCCTTCTCTACACACCGCGCCCCGCCGAGTCGTCCGCGCCCCTATCCCGCCTCGCCACGCGCGCTCGCACCCGGATCCACAGGCCTCTCCGGCCGCCGACGCCCGCTCGCGGCCGCTGCCGCCCCGCACCGTCCCGCTGCCTCCCTGCTCCACCATGGCCGCCGCCCCAACCGCTCCGCCTATGGCCGTTCCCCAGTGCCGCCTCCTGCCCGGCGCACCTCGCCACAGCCGCCGGCGCCCGGGGCCTCCACTAGCTTGGGCAGGCGCCCAAACGGGCTGACGCCCGCAGCGGCCAGTCACCCGATGCCTGCTAGCCCCATGCCTATTAAGGCTCCCCTAGAGCCACTCACACGTGGGGCCCATGCCCATGGAATGTTTAAAAAAAGAATAATAATTAAAAATAACAATTAGTTAGTTAGTTAATTAATTAAGTAAGTAAACTAATTAACCTAATTAATTATAGTTAATAAACCTAATCAATTAGTTAGACTAACTAGACCTGATTAGTTGGTCTTAGTCTATGACATGCGGGACCCACACGTCAGCAACCCAGTCAAGACATCTATTGACTGCTGATGTCCTGCTGATGCAGTAATGCTATTTTCGAATTAATTTAATAAAAGTAACTTATAAATTGATTAAAACTTTGAAAATTAATATAAAATAATCTGTAGCTCGGATGAAAATACTTTGCACATGAAAGTTGCTCAGGACGACGAGACGAATCCGAATACGCCGTCCGTTTGTCAGCCACACGTCCCTAGCATAGCGAACATGCAACTTTCCCCGTTTGTCCAAAAACGCGAAACACCGGGAATACTTTCCCGGATGTTTCCCCCCTTCGTCGGTATCACCTCCTACCGCGTTAGGGCACACCTAGCACCGTTGTTTGCTTTGTCATGCATCTGTTTGCAATGTATTCTTTATTTCTTCCCTCTCTTCTCTCTGGTAGACTACGAGACTAAGGTTTCTGTTGGTGCCCCGATCAACAACGTTGTTGATGACCGCTCCTTGCCAGAGCAACCAGGAAAGCCCCCCCCTTGATCTCTAGATATTGCCTATTCCTTCTCTCTACTGCTTGCATTAGAGTAGTGTAGCATGTTACTGCTTTCGGTTAATCCTATTCTGCTGCAAAGTCTGTCATTGTTGCTACAGTTGTTACCCTTACCTGCAATCCTAAATGCTTAGTATATGATGCTAGTATTCCATCAGTGGCCCTACATTCTTGTCCCTCTGCCATGCTATATTACCGGGCCGTGACGACTCAGGAGGTGATCACGGGTATATATTTGTTTACATTATATGATACATGTGGTGACTAAAGTCGGGTCGGCTCACAGAGTACCCGCAAGCGATTCCGATGTGGGGGCTGAAAGGACAGGTTTCTCCATCCCGGTAGAGGTGGGCCTGGGTTCCCGATGGCCCCCGACTGTTACTTTGTGGCGGGGCGACAGAGAAGGTTGAGACCACCTAGGTGAGAGGTGGGCCTGGCCCTGGTCGGCGCCCGCGGTTACATCAATTAACACGCTTAACGAGATCTTGGTATTTGATCTGAGTCTGGCCACTAGCCTATAAGCACTAACCAGCTACGCGGGAACAGTTATGGGCACTCGACGTCGTGGTATCAGCCGAAGCCTTCTTGATGTTAGCGACTGAGCGACGCGCGCCGGATTGGACTGGAACGCCTGCTCTTGTATTAGGGAGGCCAGGTCTGCTTACCGGCCGCGTTTGCAACATGCAGGTGTGCAATGGGTGATGGGCCCAGACCCCTTCACGCATAGGATTTAGACTGGCGTGCTGACCTCTCTATTGAGCCTAGGTAGGGCTGCGACGTGTTGATCTTCCGAGGCCGGGCATGACCTAGGAAAGTGTGTCCGGCCAGAGGGATCGAGCGTGTTGGGTAATGTGGTGCACCCCTGCAGGGAAGTTTATCTATTCGAATAGCCGTGTCCCTCGGTAAAAGGATGACCCGAAGTTGTACCTTGACCTTATGACAACTAGAACCAAATACTTAATAAAACACACCCTTTCAAGTGCCAGATACACCCGGTGATCTCTCTCACAAGGCGACAATGAGAGGATTGTCAGGTAGGATTATGCTATGCGATGATACATGGTTAACTTACCATCTACTACCTTCTACTGCTTTAAGATGGAGGCTACCAGAAGCTTAGTCTTCGACAGGACTAGCTATGCCCCTCTTATTCTAGCATTCTGCAGCTCAGTCCACCGATATTGCCCCTTTACACAGATACCCATGCATATGTAGTGTAGATCCTTGCTTGCGAGTACTTTGGATGAGTACTCACGGTTGCTTTGCTCCCCCTTTTCCCCCTTTTCCTTCCTTCTTGGATATCGCAACCAGATGATGGAGTCCAGGAGCTAGAGGATCCCGAGGATCTTTCTACGTGGAGTTCGGCTTCGAGGAGTAGTTAGGAGGTCCTAGGCAGGAGGCCTTGCCTTTTCGATCGGTGCTACTTTTGTGCTAGCCGTCTTATGGCACCTTGTTTAACTTATGTCTGTACTCAGATATTGTTGCTTTCGCTGACTCGTCTATGATCGAGCACTTGTATTCGAGCCCTCGAGGCCCCTGGCTTTTATTATGATGCTTGTATGACTTATTTATTTTTAGTGTTGTGTTGTGATATCTTCCCGTGAGTCCCTGATCTTGATCGTACACGTTTGCGTGTATGATTAGTGTACGATTGAATCTGGGGCGTCACATAAACCATAAGTGCACTAAAAACAGAATACAAAAACCATAAAGGCCTAAGTTAGGCTGGGACAGATGAAAAAAAATCCCAGTTTTGAGCAACAACTCCCAGGGCATTGAAATATGTTCTGAGATCAACTAGTGTATACAACTTTAGTGGAAAAACAAGACTTAACCTCCACACAGAAAAACATCACAAAGCATACATTACTTAAACTGTGCAAAATGCCATCATCACCACCCCTGAGACGTGCAAGTGGGATAAGCAGCTGGTAAGTACTACTTGACAAGACTACTCAGTGCAACAGGAAAAACCCTTGGCTTGGACGGTTGGTTCTTCCAGGCTACCACCCGCGCCACCCACTGGGAGGTTGCCACAAGGGCTGCAAAGGGCGACCCCACGACCACTACACCCACGTCCCCGACAAACTGCCTCCTACACATCCCTGTCCACGCGCTAGAAATAACACATTGTCTTCCATCTCTGCCTCATTCCCAGAACCACCATGGCCGCTTCCATCTCCAATGCAGACAAACTAGAAACTTCTCTCTCCCAATCCCATAGTCGCTGGAGGAGGGCGATGGTAGAGGAACCGTCCGCCAAGCGTCATCATGGCTAGATGTTCGACAAGAGCAGCAACCTCGACGACGTTCACATCCCCGGCGAGAAGCGCACGTACACCAAAACCCTCAAAGGGGTTTAGCTCCACGGCAAGGAGACGCTGGAGATCGTCTGCACCAGTGAACACTACAAAAAAAGACACATCCGTGACATTTTGGGCCAAACGAAAAAATTTCTGTCATACATACGACACTTCTATGACGATAATTGTGACAAAACCCGATATCATCATAGATGTGGTGGGCTCCTACTTCTATGACAAAAAATCATGACAGAAAATGGGCTTTTCGTCCTGGGCGGGCCAGAGACGCAGCTGCATGACATTCTTTGGGCCGTCCATGACGGAAAAAACCGTGGTAGAAGCGAGGGGGAGGAAAATTTCGGGGAGTTCCCGGTTACGGTGGGAGGTCGGGGGCCGAGCGATGCGCGTTTCTTTCGTACACGTACGCATGTGTGTGCGAGGCGTTGGCTCTAACTGAACCCGAGCGAGGCGTTGGGCTCTAACTGAACCCGAGCGATTGCACTGCAGGCTACGCGTTACTGAACCCGAGCGATCGATCGATGGCTGTTAACTGAACCCGATCAAGCGATTCCTTCGCTACTGCTGCTAACTGAAGCCCATCGATGTTCCCTCTGGATGAAGAGTGAGCGTTGCGGGGGGGGGGGGGTTGGATGAACAGTTCCCGGTGGGGGTGGATGAACAAGACCCCGTGGTGTTGCCTCTGGATGAACAGGACCCCGATCGATCGAGCCGGTTGGGGCTGGATGAACAGGACCCCGTGGAGGGCTGGATGAACAGGACCACCCCGTGGAGGGCTGGATGAACAGTAGATGGTGGAGGGCAGGATGAACAGTAGCCCGTGGAGGGGTGGTTGAACAGGAGCCCGTGGAGAGGGCTGGTTGAACAGTAGCCGGTTGAGTAGCGCATGGTGGAGGCTGGATGAACAGGAGCCCGTGGATGAACAGACGCACGTGGAGGCTGGACGAGGTCGACGATGGATGAACAGTAGCTCGTGGAGGCTGGAGGGGGTCGACGATGGAGATGAACAGTATCCCGTGGAGTCCTGTTTTGCGGTACGCCACACCCCTCCCGATGAACAGGACCCCCGTTTCGACCGCAGCGCTCCAACACAAGTCTGTTTCGTCCATTTTGCGGTATGCCGCACCCCTCCCGATCAACAGGACCCCTGTTTCGACCGTAGGAGGTCCGTTTCCTCCGTTTTGCGGTACGCCAGACACCTCCCGATCAACAGGACCCGGTTCCGAACGTAGGAGGTCCGTTTCCTCCATTGTGCGGTACGCCAGGCCTCGTTTCCATCGCTTATTCCGTCCAAGCCCTCCCGATGAACATGACCACACATTCCGTTCTGACCCAGCCGGTTGGCTCCCACGCGTTCCATTGCCTCCCGATGAACACGACGCATTCCGCTGCCTCCCCATGAACACGATGCATTTCGTTGCCTCCCCATGAACACGACGCATTCCGTTGCCTCCCCATGAACACGACGACGACGTTGTTTCTCCGTTCCGACCCAACCATGTCAACGAGCCCTCGCCGTACGTATGCGCGAGTAGGCGTTCGAGACCCCGCCTGTATGTACACATACATGGCCGTTTTTTCTTTCTTGCACCCTGCTCACCTCTACTACGACACGTGCGCGCCTCTACATCCACCAGTAGATATGTACGTACACGTTCGCGACCAGAATGACAACGCTACGTACGCTTCGACCAGGTGGGTCTTGACTGTCAGGCACTTCCTTGCCTGCGAAGATGTAGCTGGTGGGTCCCAGCAAGCAGGGCGAATCGTTTTTTTTGCCTGGACGCACTTCCTTGCGTGCGAAGGTGTAGCTGGTGGGTCCCAGCAGTTGGGGGGCTGGTGGGTCCCAGCAGTCGGGGGGCAGGTGGGTCCCAGCAGTCAGGGGGGCGAATCATTTTTTCGGACGCACTTCCTTGTGTGCGAAGATGTAGCTCGTGGGTCCTAGCAGTCAGGGGGCGAATCATTTTTTCACAAAATACGGTGGCCCGTCCGATGAGTACCCGCTGTAAGGTGGAGGAATAATTATTTTGCGCGTAATAAGGAAGCACTTCCTTGCGGCTGCCGTGGACCTAGCTGTCAGCGTCTCCACGTACAGTACTCTTCCGATGGAAGTCGGTCGTTGACCACGTTGACCCCGCCGCGCCGACAGCACCAGGGCGGTGGTCTGGACGACCGCGAGGCCTAGGAAGGGGACGACACGGAGTCGGGGAAGACACAGCAGTGGAAGCCCGCGCGGAGAGGAGTACGAGGGTTCACTTGTTCGGTTGCGGTGTGAGGCTGCCGTCGCCGCTGAATAACAGGGGGTGTGGGTGAGTAGAGGGATGACCTGGCCAGCGGTGGGAGTAGTACGGGGCGGTGAGGCCTCCACGGCATCACAACCGGCCACGGGAGGCAGGAGCACGCGACACGACTGGCGCTGCTTTGGGCGACTGGAGCAAGAAGACCAGAGGTTGAAGAAGCACTACGGCCGTTGGATGGACATCGTACGATCACTGCAGCTAGAATAGTTTATATTGACTAAGTTGACAAAGCCTTGGTACGCATAAACTTAGTAGGCCCACAGCTCGGATTTGGCAGAGAACATATAGCCCATTTTCGATTTGTAAGAATGTACAACCCATTTTTTAATTCTAATGGAATTTACTACAATCTATTTACAGTTTTTTAAAAGTACAGCCCAACTTCTGGCTAGGACAACGATTAATAATTTCAAACAACCGCTCAAAACAGAATTCAAAAAAATTTCCAACATTTTGATGGGATCCGAAATATTTTTAGCTGAAATTTCTAGTCAGGTTAAATATAATTTCAAAATAAAGTTGTATTACGTTAAAATCCAACGAAATATTGCGCGCGCAACAAGTAATGAAATTAAAATTTTCAAATTCCAAAAATAATATATTTTTCAATCTAATTACGTGTTTGGTGCATAGTAACTGTCCAGTTATTATAATTACATCCCATTTATTATTTCTTAAAGTCCATTTTCTTATTAAGCCTAATGCATACCTCCTAGGAAAGTTTGCAGCCCAGCGGGGCGGAGAATAACAAGTTGACCCGGATATTGTGTACAACTGTCAGCCTAGTTGCATTGCTGATCTTGCAAAAAAAGCTATTTTTTATACACACATTTTAAAAAATTTGTATAGATAAGGAACATTTTTTATACACACGTTTAACAATTTTTAAATACATGATTAACACTTTTTAAAACATATTTTTTAGTCAAAAGTGGGCCCACAGCGAGCGGAGGAGGTCACAATACACATATTTTTTAAATACATGATTAACACTTTTGCAAAAACAATTAGCCCACAGCGAGCCAATTAGCTCCAGTCGGCCCACAGTAGGCCGACAGGACCCAATCAGCCCACAGTGGGCCGACAGGGGCCAGTCGGCCAGCTATAGGCCGACTGGAATCCAGTCGGCCTGCTATGGGCCGACTAGGCCCAGTCGGCCTGCAGCGAGCCGACGGTGTATTATTTTTGAAAAAAAATTACCCAGCGTAATATTTATGAAAATAATAAAAAATGTATTATTTAAAAAAATAGCAAAAAAAGGCCTGTGTAGTACAGTACAGCCTAACATGGTTACTCAGCCCACATTCAGCGATGCCGGAAAGGCCCAAACAAGGCTTCTATACAACTTTTTGAAGTCACTGAGTTCAACTAATAACTTAAGAAAAAAGTTAGATTACAGTGAAACCTAATTAAAAGCTGTCACGAGCAAATAAATAATTCAACGGGTCCCACCTGTGCGTGCGCGCGCGCGCGCGCGTGTGTGTGTGTGTGTGTGTGAGAGAGAGAGAGAGAGAGAGAGAGAGAGAGACCCATCGGCCGATGCTCGTAAATATATCTTTTAGCCATATGCATTGCTGATGCTCAGTAAAAACTTATATAGTTGACACAATCATATAGAACATCATAGCACACTGAATTTGCATACAAAAATTTCACGCAGGCGGCACAATCAGGATGGAAGCAGTGGATCGCTACGGGAAGGGCTATGTTGAAACCAACGAAGTCGTACATAACGGTTGATCGTCTTTATCAATGATGGGGAAATATCTTGAATGTTGTGCAAAGAAAACAGACAAACAACACAATAAGTTCTCCTAGCACATTAAGTTGACGTACAACCCTTTCTAAAAAAAGTTCAGGTACAAAATTAGAACAGGTCACAATCAAATATACTGGCATATCAGTGCTTCACACCCATAGCTCGGATTTAACTAGTATCTGACAAGATTCAGTTGTTACCTCAAATTAGAGCACATCCAGGCAGCCATCCCTGCCTCTTCTCCCAAAGAAGCAGTGGCCTCCGCCGCGCGATGGAGTAGGCCCTGTGCCATCCATCGTTCCGAGCAACACGGGGAAAGTCTGACGTTGACTCCTGTAATGGACGTCGTCGACGGACCCTGGCACCAGCGGCGGCGGCAGGACTTCGATTGATGGATTGACCACTTCTTCGACATGCACGAACACTTGATACAGGTACATCCCTAACGTGGTCCGCGGCGGCCTTGGTGGCGACGAATAGTACAACCCTGGTTCCTGCACCGGTATCTCAACACCAATCACCTTCGATATGGTGGACAGCTTCTTCATCCATGCCATAACCATCAGAGCCCAGCTGTCTGGAGGAACAAACATACTTACGAGCTCACCTCCAAGGTCGTTGATAAGCTCGTTCATGGACTCGCTGTTCCAAGCACGTCGAGGCATGCCGTGGAAGGTAAGCTTTGTTACAAACTCAAGCTCAGAGGGCACCGAGCACAATCCTGGGTGCCACCGATCAAAGCTCACCAGCGCGCCATCGCAAAACAAACGCCGGGAAGATTCGAACACACGACTGCAGTCGAAAGTTGTCTGGAACCTGACGAAGAAATCAGCCGGTGGCGGACAGACTTCGACAAGCAAGTCACCTATTTGGATGTCATGCGCAATGCCAAGAGCTTTGACAAGGTCATCCGGCGAGACGGGAGGCCGGTCGCCATTGATGGTTACCATCAGCACTTTGCCGGCAAACTGGTCCTCAAGCGCCGCGATGCCACTGTTGAGCGACAGCACGCAGCGACCGAAGGCAGGACGGACCTCAGGATCTCCGGCTCGGAGATCCGCATTGACTGGCGACATGATAGTGCGCTTGAGTACAGGGAGTACAGGAGGGGGATTTGGGGGAACTGGAGTAGGAATCGAGATTCCAGAGGTGGGGGAGGGGCGGGAGACTGGGGATGAAAAGGTAGCATGAATTTCGAGCACGCGCCAATATTCTCTCGGCGCGCAAGTGCACGAAAACACCGGTGGCGCCCACATGTCGGCCTAAGAGTCCTTATTCTTTCTTTTTTGGAGAGCCCGGCCTGAGAGTCATAATTGACCTGTTGGGCATTGCGTTACTACTCGGCCCATATTCAATGACACCTCACTGGCCCAAACAAGTGTACATCATCGAAAAGACACTGAGCTCAAATTATATAACTTGAAAAAAAGGAGATATAGTCTGAACACTGGAGAATGGTGATGCCCTCATTTAACCCACCAGTAGTTCGAGACAATAAACAGTTCGAAACAATGATATATACAACATTCAAACACTGATTAGTGACTACTACTGACATAAACAACAAGACATGATAGTTCATAAGAAGTCTTGCTGAACCACCAAAACGCACCCATCTGCAGCGCTCGGACTCTCGTGATCCATACGAGAATGACATTATAAACAGAAGCAACTATTACATAGTAAGAGTGACATAGACGAGGATGACCAAATGACAAGGAATATGCATAACAAAAGAAAGAGCTACCCATCCAGAACCAGCAGCAAAGACAACAAAGTCATTCAAAGAGATGATCCAACACCATCATAATTTGCAGCCCCGCTTCAGCGACCAGTGATCCAGAGACACCAGTACTCCACCCTTTCGATGGAACAACCCAATTACCTATAGACCTGAAGGCTCGAACCACATCACTGCCTGTCGTAATTGAGACATCCAAGGAGCAAAGTTAATCCGGATGCCTTTGTCATTCTCACCTTCTTTTGGCTGCAGGCTGTATCATTGACAATTAGGGGAGTTTGCTCCCGAACTCCTAGGGCTCGCTGTGTAGACACAGTTTTCCATAGAAAACAGAGCCTCTCTGCCATCAAGGTCCTTGCCAATGGTGATCTCCTGGTTAATCGTATAATTGAGTCCGAGAAACAGAGAGTGTGACACTACCTGGTTAATCGGGTCAAATCGCACTCTGTGGTCAAACTTCCTGGAAGGTCACCCATCCTCACACTACTCCAGCCCGAGCACGCTTAACTTCGCAGTTCTATCCAACCCCAGCACCAGCTCACTTCACAGGGACTTGTTGATATATCTATCATATCAATCCTATTAAACCTTGCTGATGTCTAGGACTTTGTTCATGTTCATGAGTATGATGAAATTTTGAAAAAATATTTCAAACTTCCCGATCATATTACGTATCATATTTTGAAAAATAATTAAAGAAAATTCGAAACCAATTTTTTTCTGGTACTAGTGGCGCACCTAGCAAACGGTGCGCCACTAGTAAGTTTGAATTTTTTCCCATTTTTCCCTCTAGATCTTAAAAGCCCCGTAACTTTTTCCTGTTAGGTTTTTGGGCATTTTGAAAATATTTAACGGGGTTTCCCCCACTAAATTCGGATGTAACTTTTCGAGTAGATGCTTTTTCATATAAAAAACTTTTTAATCCGAGCACGTATGCAAAAGTTATGCTCATTTTACAAATTCGAGAGAGATTTTGCAAATAAAGTCGATATTCATATTTGTAAATTTTCCCAACAAGTAGACCACATATCACATGGGAAACTTATTTTCTTTTATTTTTTTGACATTTTCATCATTTTCTTTTATTTATTTTTAAACTGAAAAGGCGGTCCACTTGGGGGGTGCATTCGGTGGAATTTTTGGGCAAGTTAGTAATGGTGCACCGTGGGAGTGGTGCGCCATTACTAGTTAAACTAGTAATGGCGCACCACACCCACGGTGCGCCATTACTAGTTTTGAAAAAAAATGATTTTTTTTTTGAAAAAACTTAGTAATGGCGCACCAGTGGACAGTGTGCCATTACTAGTTAAAACTACTAATGGCGCACTGTCCACTTGGTGCGCCATTACTAACAATTTTTTTTTATTTTTTTTCAAAACTACTAATGGCGCACGGTGGGTGTGGTGCGTCATTACTATTTCAACTAGTAATGGCGCACTATCCCACGGTGCGCCGTTAGTAACAATTTTTTTATTTCTTTTTTTCAAAACTACTAATGGCGCACCACACACCAGGTGCGCCATTAGTAATATATTACTAATGGCGCACCTGTATGTGGTGCGCCATTACTATATAGCAATGGCGCACCACATACATGGTGCGCCATTAGTGTCCATATTATCTTTAGCCCTTTTCCTAGTAGTGTGAACCAAGCCTGTTTACCCGCCTCCAACAAAAAAACCTAAAGGCCCCAACAAGCTAGGTATCCTGCTCATAGACGTAACAGTCACTGTCCGGATACTCACGTATTACACGGTGCTTGTATAAGTGGGGTTTTTGCAATATAACTTTTCTGGCTCATGTGTCCGAATGATCATCAGTTTTTTGCCGTCATCTGATCGAGCGAGGAACCAGTTGTGCTTCCTTGTTTTTGGCAAAGGTGGTGTGATTACAAAGGGCAGTAACTATAGGGACGTACTGCATCATATCAAAAAGGACAGGCATTGTTAATGTAAGATCAGCATTGTTCAGAGTATGAGTAGGATAATGCAAGAAACATCATTGATATGTCCCTGTTGGAACTTGGATGAAAATACAGGGAAATGTATACTGGGCTCGAAAATATAGAAGTGCCATGCATGGTTATACTCATGTTATCTCGCAATCGATTCTTCACAGGAAACTACCATGTCATGCATGTTATGTAATCATGTTCTGTCCTC